>CM060988.1:17282500-27010000 GCA_030765065.1 Deroplatys truncata | reverse complement strand
AAACTTCAAATTTAAGTTTACTGCCTTCCAAAGATATGACATCAAATTCCCAAGAAAACGTCCCACTGAACTACCCTTACATCAAACACTTTTCTTACTTTTGATTTTTTTAAAAATGGCTCTAATGATTTTAATTATAAAACCATATGTTTAAGATATTTACATGACAAATAAAATGTAAATATTGAATTTTCTGGGAATCTGTGTAATCCTCTTCATTTGGAAATAATTTTGTATAAATTATACAAATGGTAATCCATAAGAGATAAGACAAAAACCTACTGCACAAAACATGTAGGTCTTTATAAAAGCAACATGCCTTTAAACCCTTGACTATGACTTGTCTCCTGTAACCCCCTTATACCACGAGATGCGTAGTGAATGCATTTCTGCAAATATTTATCTTAACATGAAATAGAAAAAAAGTTCTGATGTGATACATTCACATGACCTTCTCTATCCTCCATCAATTATTAGTGGGTATACTTATTTTTATATCTTCTTAAGTTTAATCCAAATAAACTTTTGCAGAAATAACTACATTACACATTTCATTATTGATACAAATGCAAAAACGATATTCAAATGTTTAAGAACTGGACGCTATAAAAATTCCATACTGTTTTAATGGAATCTTGTGAAACAGCTGAATGTTAACAGGACTTATATATTTTATTTGTCATGTAAATATTTTTAATATATGCCATTTTAATCAAAATCGTTAGCCATTTTTTTTAGAAAATCAAAAATTTAAAAAATCTTCCATGTAGAGGTAGTTGGGGTGGGGGATTTTCTTGAAAATCTTTGTGTCGCATCTTTGGAAGGTACTGAACGTAAATACCAAGTTTGGTATTTATCTGACTTTTCATTTGTGAATTATGTTCACATACACGTGGACCTTTTTCAAAAAATGCTTTTCTATTACTCAGGGATCCTCAAAACATTTCCAGTGAAATCTCATTATTGAATTTTTAGGTGGAATGCAATACCTTCTCTGCCTACTAGGTGCATGGTAGAGAAAATATTAAGCTTAACAATAGTGGGAGAAATTCATATGCATATAACATTTTTTTTTTATGGAAATGATACAATATAAACTTGAGAACATTAATGGGATTTAGAGCTTCTTTCTCAAAGGAACACATTTTAAAATATATTTAAATAAATCAGAGGAAAGAGAGGGGGATAAAGAGCTGTTGAATAAGCTAATTTTCACAGCTTGTTTGTTTCTGTTATGCACACACAGACATCATGTGAACTATTGTACACAGTTTGGCAATTAATTAGGCTGTCCATAGCAATTGATATGAGTATGCTGTGTTTTTTTATATCTCCTGATGTCAATTTTGGGGACTTTCAGTTAAAACTTGTAACTTATTTTCAGCATATTACCATTCATGGTAAGTTGTGTCGCTTCCTGTGTTAGAAAGTAAATGTTAATTCCAGAGAAAATAGATGTTAAATTTTCCAGCCCCTGCTTATACATTTCTTAAATATTTATTTTGGATTCACAATTATTAGTGGAGTAACCTTTATTTTAACAATAATGATACACACTTAATAAAAAACAAGGAAGAAATACAAGCACAATTAAATTACCTGACAGAAAATGGATGAGATACCATCAACAATTTCAATAACATCTGATTCTGCAACAGCATATACAACATCAGCATAAACACTATGTCGAAGGTATAAAGGGATAACAAGTAAGATTGTGGGAAGAACAGCCATCAGTAGGCAAAATACCACCACCCGACGTGCTCCATGCATTTTCTTTTATCTGAAACAAACAAATACATTAAAAAGAAAAAGAATAATAATAATAATAATAATAATAATAATAATAAGTGAGGCATTTGCATTAATTTGATTTGCAGCAATAATTTTTAGTTTCATTCTTATTGCTTCTCACTATACCATATCTTAGCATAGCAACTGGCAACAGTAAATTTCTTTTTATTTTCTCCACCACTTACCTACAGCAAGAAACAGTACTGTATTCCGTACAAAAATTTGACATCAAGATTTCACTGGAAATAAATGTTTTGGAATCCTTGAACATACCCTTCCAAAAAACTGAAAGTGTTTTTTGAAAAATGTGTGTGGGGTGAGAGAAACAGCATAATTAAAAAATGAAATGTTGCATAAGTACCAAACTTGGTATTTAAGTTCAGCATCTTTCAAAGATGCGACACAAAGATTGTCAAGTAAATCCCCCACTCTTTACATGAAACAACTTATTTGTTATTTTCAAAAAACCAGCTCTAACGATTTTGATTAAAACATACTGACACGAGAGATAAAATGCAAGTCTTGATTTTTCTATGAATATTTTATGAACTTCGCTTTCTTTGATTGAACTTTGCATAACCAGAAAATCTTAACAGATAGATAATAGTTTACTACAGGAAAATGCAGAGCTCATTAAAACACACAATTTGTGTTAAATGTTGTCATAGCATTACCTTTTTTGGAATTATTTCATGTTGCAACCAAGTGTCATCTAAAGGACATGCTTATAAATTTGTGATTTTGCTTTTTCTTCCCCATTTCTTTTCTTTCCATCGTAAGAGCTGGTTACCACTAATAACATTTGAATGCTGCTTCCTCATGTTGTAACTAAACACTTATTGCTTAATTTGAAATCATTCCTAGATAAAAATATATTTTGAATAACTAGGAAGGGTAGAAGAATCACTTTTTATATGAATGTTATAATATATAATGAATATACAGTTGAACCTCACTTATACATTATTCATTTTATTTTTCGCAGATATATGCTAATTTTTAAGGCACCAAACTTCATCCAATAATATTTAGCTCAATTATACATTTTTTGACTATATATTTTCTCATTAATATGTCACATTTTTCTGGTTCCATGTACAAAATATATCAATTTATTTACTCATTTATACGTTATGTTTATGCTATGAGTTACATTAGATGGTTTCTGTATATTGTAAGCTTACTGCAGCACAAAACAGTAGGCATGTTGGGCAAGGTCATTCTTCCTCAGGTTGCATTTGATAATACTGATGATGATGGTAATGAAGAAATAGACTAAATATGAAAGTCTTCCAGTGTACAAGAGCCAATTCAAGCTCTAGAAATTACAAAATTTCTATCACCACAAAGCCTAAATTGTGACAGCATTTTTGTGATTAGTGCATATAACCTCCTTAAGTCCAGAGCATTTCTTCTCCCAAATTCTTAAGAAAACCAAAACCCCTGTCTCTCTCAAACATAAATACAGTGAAAAAATTTTTTAAAAAATATTCACACCCTTTTTTCACAAGGGGTAGACAGTATACTGTACCTTGGGTCTCTATCGGATAAATCTTTCTTGTAAAGAGTAGCTGAAAGCACAGTTTTTAAAATTCTTTTTTATTTGAAACTTGGCACAATCTTATTTTTTCAACTGTTGTCTGTGATAATAAGTACATAATTATATTATAATGAACACAAAAGCATACTGTTTGTCTTCTAACTTCATTAAGGGCATTAACGATAAATGTAAACACTTGAAAGATTATGATGAGCAAATTTTATGTGAAGAACTTAAGAAAACATTACATGTGAAAAAACTGTGAGTTAGTCTTCACAAAACTTCTGAAAACAATTTCTCTTCACTACCAGACACAAGAAAACATTGCATTTGCTGCAGAGAGTTCTTGCTCTGCCTCCACAACCAGATTGCCAGCATTTTTGGCAGTCTTTCACGTCTTGCATGATTGGTAAGTGGTTGCATTTAGATCTCCTGAGATTTTTATGCAGAAGGAGAAGCAGAACTCGTCTCCTTTTAGTTGGCATTGGGCCACCATTGTCAACATCATCATCTGAAGTATCCTTCTGAGATTCTGGATATATCAGCTCTTCAGCAAGCATTAGCTTAAATTTCCTCATTTGAGCAATTTTCTTTTTATCATCATCAGTTGATCCAAGAATTAGCAACAGCCACATCTAAAATGTGAAAAATGGTTCTAATTGTCCATTTCTTTGTGCGTGCTGTAGCAGGAGAGTAAGAAAGCATTTGATTGCAGAGGTCAACACCACCCATATTTCTATTGTATTCTTGCACCACAAGGGACCTTTCAACTTCCAAAAATGTCTTTTCTTTTTTATTGTATCTCTTGCACTTATCTTTTGGGTTAATCCCATAGGCGGAAGACAACAGCATCATGCTTTTCCTATCCATCCACTTTACCAGGCAACTGTTATCATCATGGCTCACAAGCATGCCACAGGATCCTCTTCCTTCTTTGCTTAACTCCTTGTCCACCTTGAGTCTTGCCTGTTTTGGTATTCGTTCCTCTGAATGGACCCAGTTGACTGAAATCCTCTCCTTGAAAGTTCATTGAGAAGCTTTTGGCTAGTGAAGAATCTGTTATGGTAAATTGAATGTCCAGGTGTCAAGACTCTCATAATTGAATAACAGCCAATTCATCTAATCCAAAACCAAGGTTAGTGTATTCTGGGTAGGTTGTCTTTCCCTCGTAAAATGTAAATTAAAGAACTATTCCATTAGGATTTCACAACATAAAAAACCTTCAGTCCAACAGGGTTTGGCTTATTTGGGCAATACTGTTTTAGATCGCACATACCAGAAAACGGCACTATCATCAACACATCATGACCTCTTTGCTGCTTCAGGCATCCTATTCTGATTTTATCAAACAGAGGACAAAGCTTCCACAACCTATCTTCCTGCCTTTGTTCTTTGGGAATATTATCATCAAAGACAACTTTCAAAGAAGATATGATTTTGAAGCAGCATCTTCGTGTCATATCACTTATTATCGATACTCTCCATTTTTGCTCCCAGTACATTCTCAATATAGGATACTACAAGCAGATCATTACAAAAGAAATTCCCAAGAATGTATTTAATTCTCTGACATCTAAAATCAAAGAATTTCCAGTCCTCATACACTAGTTTGGAATGATTTGTCAACAATCTGCTGTAAAATGGCATCACCAATGTGCTGTTTGAAATAACCCATATGGCTAAAGTTACTCGTGTCTACAGGGACCTGTGTTGGCTGAGCGATTGCATAGACTCTTAGTATAAAGCTTTTCCTGTGCCACTGGCATCTTAGGGATACATCTTAGGCCTATAAAAGGAATTTTATGTATTAAAATGTGTAAATTTAAATACTGTGGGACTTTTTGCAGATAATTTTTAGAATCACCAGATAGGTATAAAAATGTGCTAAATACGGTTATACATATTACTGTAGTATTTATCTCTTCCTGTTCATCTGAAGAAACATCTGCACCCTCACTGTTGCTTAATCAAAATCCGTGGCCAGGGTTATTATTGGAGTCATAGTGAGCTAGTGATTCAACATTATATTCACCATCTGAGACATAATAATTCCTAGCAACTTTTAGTGATCACAGACTTCAGAAAAGAGAGCCTTATTTACCATGAATATCTGAGTAAATAACCCACAACTATATACTGAAATAATCCTTTGCTATTTTTAAATAAAACAGCATAACTATGGCCATAATGCAGTATTATAAAACCACACAAATTTTAAATGCCTGTCAGAACAAGATCTTTACCATACACCATACTGGCTGCAATTTTCCTCTTCTGTTACTCCAAGCCTTGTTGCAGAAGTAAGAGCAACGAAACTTTCACGGAGACTCCCAGATGTCAAAAGAAACATGTTAAGTAAAGAAATCACTGTGATGCTGGTTACTATCTAGTGGAGAACTTTTTAAAAATGAAGTACAATATACTGTACCATGGACCTCAGGAGATAATCGACTAGTGTATGGTTGTGTGGAAAACTCAAAGAAGCAAACACTGATGATTATTTTTAAGCAGTACTACAAATTTGTTTTAGTTTGAAATATAACAGTATTGATATGCATGTAAGTATTCTAAATAGTGTATTATGTTTGTTTGCTTCATTTACTACAGAGAGAGCCAAAAGACTACGAATCGGCTGCATATGTTTTTCCTGTCCGCGTCCTCGGTGCTTGCTGCTGCCTGCCGCTTTCATAGAAAGGTACGGGTGAAACCATACAACATTTTTAAAACTACTTTTAAAGGCTTTACTTACCAACTTTATGAAAGGAGATGCTGAAACTGGCCACCATCGTCCATACATTTGTGGCACCTCTTTTGGAAACTATCCATCACTTGCTGTAGTTCACATTGAGAAATGCTGACAATTTCCTGGCGGATATTTTGTTTTAATTCTTCTAGGGTCTGTGGGTTTGCCTTGTACACTTTGTTTTAAGTTACCCCAGAGATAGAAATCGCAGGGGGTTAGGTCGTGGGACCACAAATCTCTACTAATAATTCTGTCCTCAAACATAGTTTCAATTGTTCTCATTGAAATATTGTCCATATAAGCTGTTACAGGGTCTTGTTGAAAAAAGACAAAATCACGCTCCCTGTCTGTTAATGCTCTAAAAACAGGGAGCAAAATTGCATTCACATATGGCCCTATAACTCTTTCGCCGTCTTTTAGGTTTCTTAGCCTGAGTACTTCCTGTGACCTGAAATTTATTGTAAAGTTCATGGATTGTTGTACGGCCTGGAGCTTTTACACCTGGAAATCTTTCTGCAAATAGTACTTTCACTTGGCGAGCTGATTCAGTTAACACATACGAATCATAAATAAATACACACTGTGCCGTAGAAAACACATGCTGAGCTATATACTTTGTGACTAAGTACAGGACAAAATAATAAAAACTCGTAATAACTGAACTACACCATATCACCATCAACTCAATACTGCACTTCACACTGCAAGCAACCTCGTTAACATTGTGACTTTGTTTATAGCAGCAGTGCGTTATCATATTTCCACACGTCCAGTGGAAAAACACTGTGCAGCCAGTAATATTGTTCATGAAATACCCCTTCATAACGAAAAAATTGGTGTATGGTGTGCCATGAGCAGAGAAAGATTTATAGGGTCAATTTTTTCAAGTCAACAGTTGATGCTCGTACATATGTGAAAACAATTTTTTAGAAAATTTAACAGACAGGTAGCGTGATTTTCCCTTTTTTCAACAAGACTCTGCAACAGCTTATATGGCCAATATTTCAATGAGCGCAATTGAAAGTGCGTTTGAGGACAATTATTAGTAGAGATTTGTGGCCCGCTTGGTACCCCGACCTAAACCCCTGCAATTTCTATCTCTGGGGTAACTTAAAGTGTGCAAGAGAAACCCACACAACCTGGAAGAATTAAAACAAAATTGCCAGCATTTCTCAACGTGAACTATGGTGAGTGATGGATAGTTTCCTAAAGAGGTGCCAAAAATGTATGGATGACAGTGGCCAGTTTCAGCATCTCCTTTCATAAAATTAGTAAGTAAAGCCTTTAAAAGTAGTTTTAAAAATGTTGTATGGTTCCAACTGTGCCTTTCTATGATAGCGACAGACGGCAGCAAGCACCAAGGACACGGACAGGGAAAACATGCGCAGCTGGTTCGTAGTCTTTTGGCTCACTCTGTACTTTCTTATATTAAAAAGCACATAATGAGATAATCTAAAAATACAATTTCAGTTCCAAAAGAAAATTCACTTTTACGTTTTTTTTCCATTTATACATTACTTTAGCCGTCTCCCACTGAAAACTGAGTTTATAGTGTATCTGTATTTGTCAATGGTGGAGAAAATAGTGTAAATGCGTCACATCAGATTTTTACTTTCTCTACCATATACTTAGGAAGTATTGCATCCCACCCAAAAGTTGTGAAATTTCACCATATATACATGTTTTGAGGCCCTCTGAATCCTAAAAAACATTTTTAGAAAAAAGATGTATGTGAACTGCAAAACTCAATAACAAAATGTCAGATAAATATCAAACTTAGTATTCAAATACAATATCTTCCAAAGATGTGACATGAAGCTTGTACAAGAAAACCCCCAACCCCAAACCACATTGAAACTTTTTCAAAATTTTTTATTTTCTCAAAAATGGTTCTGATGATTTTCAGGAATGTATAATAAATGTATATCTTGAATTTTGTGGGAATATAGCCTGCGAGTCCACTTCATTCAGAAGGAATTTTGTATACTTTCTTATAACTGTAAGTAATATGAGCTAGACAAAAGAGTACTACACAAAAAAGTAGATCTCTTTAAAATACAGTTTATTTAAAATAATTTTTGGGGCTTCAGCCATTTCCAAGATATGTGTTGTTATTGATTTGAATTTTTCAATACGTTCAATTTTGAAGTAGTTATCCTGAATTGTTTCTTACAATGTCATCTAAAGAGCACGGAATTTCAAGGCGTTTAGCAAGTGACCAGGTTTAAACATTTAATTACTATTCCCTTTGTACCTATAACAAAATGTGTAATGAAACCCATCTCAATTGACTTAAAGTAGATAAAAGAGTAAGCAAGAATAGTTTGTAGAAAAATATATAAAAATAAATGATAGTGAGTAATCAAATGAATGTAACATATCATGTTTTCTTAAATGTTTATTGATGCTGGCCTTTATTTGTGACCATAATAATTAGTTACATTTTATTCCACTACCTTTTTATTTTAATAATATGGAGATATGAGTTTGTCATTTTCATGGTTTAATTATACAATAAAAAGTTTAAGGTTTTACAGTTAACTGCATAAATCTGAAAGATTCTTTTCTGGCATCTGGACCCATTTCATGTTCTTTTCATATACATCTATTTTACTAAGCCTGTAAAGGTGTAGAATTAAACAGTTTGGGCAAGTAATAGGCTAAACAAAAAGTTGCTGCCATGTTTTCACCATTCTAAATGAACTGATGATCTAAATGTAATCCAACCCAAATTTGTTGTGTGTGTGCATTACACATTACTGTAAATTTGTTATGCACATTAGCATTTAACACAGCACGTAGCAGGATGATCTTCTATTTTTAGGCATTTTTTTGTGATCTAAACAAAAGCACTGCCTGCTTGATCGTTACAAACTTGTCTTTACGTGATACTGGGCATTTAATTTCTAACACCACCTCTGCCTTGCCTTTTGTCATGACGTTTCCATCAGGACTAACACATAAGTAAGGTTACTGCTTACAAACAATTATTATAATTAACTCACAAAAAACAACTCAGCTTGAAAATACCACTTACATTTCCCTAATTTCCTTACTACACTTAAAACATCTTAAACATAGCACTGCTTTTTGATTTTCACTGAAAAATCTATTAACTAAGAATCAAAACGTGTGTGTCTAATGCTGATGCAATCAATTCTGAAGCTATCAGAAATTGTTGTGTCTCCCAAGCTGTAAATCACATCTAGAAACAGTGACACTTATAAAATCCTGTTTTAATTAATTTAATTTTAATGTATATTCCCATGACACAAGGGGAACATAAAACCAAATTGTTATCCATAGATTAACACATGAGTGGTTGTGCTACTTTGTGTCTCACTATAGATAATATAGATTTTGTCTAATGTAATGTTTTTTTGCAAAAAAATATATTCATTGCAAGTGCATTGTATTTGCTTGAATAGTAATTTGTTTTTCTTTAAATGGTTTAATGAGGTTCATTCCTTACACTTATTTAACTCATATTAAACAAAATGACAAGAACTCGAGCATTCAAGAAAAGAAAGGCGGGGGGGGGGGGGAACTTGTGAACAACTATTATAGTTTCATTTTAGATGTAAATAATACTTTGGTTTACACACAATCAATTATTATCTGATAACTTATTTCTACGAAAACCATTGATCTCTCTGCTTATATGAACAGAATGTCTCAAACTACAGGACAAAAAGTGTTTGAAATCTAAAACTTCCTCTTTGAGTGATTGAAACAGTTATTCACTCCTCACAGGTAAACTTTATTGAGCTCTTCTTGGTAAAGGGACTTATTTTTCCTTGTTGGACAAAAGCATGTCTGACTTCACTGATTGATGTTTGGCTTCCATATTTCTTGAGGATACTGCCATTTTTTATTTTCTTGTGCACAGGTACTGACAGATTACTAAGCAGTGTGACTTTGCAAGTGAGAGGCTTGGAAAATTTCTGAGCCAACTGAGGAGCATTTTTGCAGAAATCAAAATTTTACACAAATCACTTTTTTTATTTTAAACACGAAGTACAGAGTGAGCCAAAAGACCGCGAACCGCCTGCGCAGTGTTTTTCCTGTCCGTATCCTAGGCACTCGTTGCCGTCTCCGCTATCATAGAAAGGCATGGATGAAACTATATAACATTTTTAAAACCACTTTTAAAGGCTTTACTTACCAACTTTACGAAAGGAGATGTTGAAACTGGCCACCGTCGTTGTGCATACATTTTTGGCACCTCTTTAGGAAACTATCCATCACTCGCCGTAGTTCACGTTGAGAAATTTCCTGACGGATATTTTGTTTTAATTCTTCCAGGGTGTATGGGTTTGTCTTTTAAAATTTATGTTTTAAGTTACTCTGGAGGGGTATTTTATGAATTATATTACCGGCTGCACGGCATTTTTCCACTGGGCATGTGGAAATATGATAAAACATGATAACGCACTGCTACTATAAACAAAGTCACACTGCTGTGGTTTTGATGCAGTGTGAAGTGCAGTTTTGAGTTGACCATGATGTGATGTAGTTCAGTTATTTATTATTTTGTCCTGTACTTAGTCACAAAGTATATTATGGCTCAGTAATTGTTTTCTACTGCACAGCGTGTATTTATTTATGATTCGTATGTGTTAACTCGGTCAGCTCGTCAGTGAAGTAAGATTTGCAGAAAGATTTCCAGGTGTAAAAGTTCCAAGCCGTACAACAATCCATGAACTTTACAGTAAATTTCAGGCCACAGGAAGTGTTCAAGCTAAGAAATCTAAAAGACTGCATTCGATTCTTACCGAAGAAACATTAGATGACATCGGACATCGTTTGGAAAATTCCTCCCAAAAATTCCATGATGGATAGTTTCCTAAATAGGTGCCAAAAATGTATGGATAACAACGGTGGCCAGTTTCAGCATTTCCTTTCATAAAGTTGGTAAGTAAAGCCTTTAAAAGTAGTTTTACAAACGTTGTATAGTTTCATCTGTGCCTTTCTATGATAGCAGCAGACAGCAATGAGCGTCGAGGACGTGGACAGGGAAAACACTGCACATGCAGTTCAGAGTCTTTTGGCTCACCCTGTATATACTGTATGTTTTTAGCATGAAGCACTCTTT
Organism: Deroplatys truncata; assembly: GCA_030765065.1. Lineage (NCBI taxonomy): Eukaryota > Metazoa > Arthropoda > Insecta > Mantodea > Mantidae > Deroplatys > Deroplatys truncata. The sequence goes on along the minus strand of CM060988.1, from coordinate 26,998,828 downwards.
ATTCAGAGGCAATGAAAGTGGTTTAAATAAAAATATTGGTTATTTTACTCACAAAAAACTGATGACTTTTCAAAACTCGATAGATGCCGTCTTTATTTCTAGGAGTCTCATTAGTTACAGCACTAATAAAACTGAACAAAATTGTTTTAGCACAAAACTGTAATTATCACAAAAGTCTAATGGGACATCTCAATTTGAACAGTTGTGTAGAAGTCCTTTGCCTCATCTGTTATTTTGAAATATTGCACGAGTTTCTTGTCATTCTTTTTTTCTTTAGACACCATGTTAACTTCTGGAATAACACAGGAATTTAACAATGTCACATGTTTTAACTCTTGATTTTTGCACACACTGCCACTGGACACGTCGTATTGTCGTTCTGTATAATCGGTTCTACACTTCAATAGATACATTACGATGCATGGTTGATTTTTTTGGTAAGTGATCACTTGCTGCAGAGCCATCTTGAAAGGCAATGTCGATCATAACACCTTTTGAGCACTGGAATTAAGTCCAATATTTTCCAGTCCTTGTTGAGGATCTTCACTGCATCACGATTCTGCAATATCTCATAGTAACCACTGGGTGTGAAGATGTCTTCCATTCTTCTGTATTCTTTCTCTTTTCTTCCAAAAACACAATCTGGAGCCATATAACTATGACTGGGTGTCAGAAAAAAAATGAAGAATGCGATTAAAACATCTGCTTTGCTGCAAAAAGCCACGAGCATTGCCATTATAATCTGTTCTTGTTCTGGCTCGCACAAGAATCAGAAGAAAATGGATGGTGGAAGGGCCATTGTTGACATTTTTTTTTTCTAGATTTAATAAAATTATAGTACTGCAGATGCAACTTGGTTACATCCTCTTGGTGACTTGAGTTTCTAACCAAGTATAGAAAGAAATGTCTTTCTTTTCTTGTGTCTTGAAAAGAATCATGACACACAGGCCATAGAGCCATACTTGTCTTGCATAGAACATTTCACCGACAGATGATTTTGGCAATGGTTGGTGCAAATCAAAACATATCTTTATTACTTCTGGATTATCATCCTCCATAATTTTGTAAAATCTGTCTGCACAGAGTTTATGTAGTCTATATTGGGTCCTGAGTTCATTTTTTTCTGACAAATTTGTCTCACTTTTATTTGCAGGTTGAACAGGAATCTGTGCGGGGCATTTTAAAAGACAAGTTGAAACAGTGGTAAAATGTGTGTTTATACTTTGACAAGGAGCAAGTTTCAAGTCCCAAGTTTCTTCTTTTCTTACAGAAGCTGGCTCACATTCTTTAACATAAGAGTTCTGGAGACAGGTATCCTCTAGTATAGTGGCTCTCTCTGCATTTGTGTCTAAGTCATTATTTACTGCTATCTTAAGATTATCATGCTTCTTACCTGCAGTATTTCCTCCTCTATTTTCCTTTGGTGACTCTCCTGTAGAATGAAGTCTATTTGCTAGGAGAGGCAATCGGTCCTTTGAGAAGCCGGTTATATCTTGGAAACTTGACACACAAACAGATGGACTATCCGTCAATCTGTTTTCCTGATACTGTATTTTATCGATACACTTTTGTTTTCTTTTCGAAGACTCTGTATCTATCACCCTATGCTTTCGTCATGAACTTCAAAAGCAATTTCTCCTTCTCTATTTTGCACAATGTAAGTTATTATGGAATGCACTAATATATTCTTACGTCAACTCTACCACTTTACACTGCTTACTTCCTTTAGCTTTCAGACTGTATGGAGAGTCTGCTAGTCCTTGGGAGCATTTTAGTTTGGTTCATGCTCCGTTTTCTTACGTTTAACCATACAAGGACTCTTCTCTATAGATCTTTATTTTCTACCAGCTACTGTTTCTTGAACCATAATAAATTCACTCCCTGCATCCATTATTCACACTCAAGTGAGAGTCAGAAACTATGGTACTGATTTGCAAGCAGGAGATAAGTCGCGAGAGGAATCTGCTAGCTTTGCACCTGTATGGTTTGATACGAATGTTACATCAATGCAGTACAGTTAAATGAAAAACATTAGCTCACACTTACATTGAAAGCTTTGAATATGACTATTTAAGTAGCCAACATATGTCCAAGGATGCAAGGATTCATATTTCGCTCGTTGCCACCTGAGAACCATGGAACCTTCTCATAGAAATGCAGTAGTTGGAATATTACGATACTGGAGAACGTTCTTACTTAAAACCTTATACTATGGTGAAAAACATTTTACTTGGCCTTGTGTATGTTTCAAATAAGGAGTCCAGCATGTATTAAGTATTGCTTTAACTAAGTAATTGCATCTATCGAGTTTTGAAAAAACTTTGATTGTTTGGTTGCCTCCAATTATGGCATGAATCTAGTTTTGCTAAATCTGATAGATTGATTCAGATCATTTTTGGAAACTTTTGCATCTATCAACTTTTGGAAAAATGCTCCTCAATTGTGCTAAACAATGTTTCCATATTGTGGCATAAGGGGGTTCATTAAGGGTTTATTATATACTATTTTAAAGCAGTCCATTTGGGAGCTCACAAGTTAGTGGAGTAAGGACCTCTAATTGTTGAGAAAGCCATTGGGCTCTTTAATGTACTAAAAGAGGGTGGGGGAGTCATAATGTGGAAGAATGTTCCAGTCATTTGAATGAAGAACCTGTTTTCTGCATATGCACAAAAGGTGTTACGTTCAGAGTATCTTGGGTCTCAATTATCTGAGTAGTTGCAGCAGTTGCGTCTCGATTATTTGCAGGTGAAGGTTGTAAGCCAGAGCCTCCTTAGCACCAAGTATTGCATTGTCATGTAACTGTTTATAATTTTGTTATAAACATGTAGCGTGGTTTGAAGTTAGTGTTTCTAATTGGATTATACCTTGATCAAGTTTCATTTTCCACATAATTTTTCAATATGTGAATCCTGGTTAAATTGAGAAGTGAAAATACAGTGATGTAATGTGATTAACATCTTCTCTGACAAAGGGAGTTACCACAAATTACGCCATTGTAAAGTGAAAGCATATGATTTCTTAATAGATTCGTATTATAATGTTGTACGTGGTGAATCAGGACATATAATGGTGAAGGACGCCAGGTTTTCTTTCATAATGTAACAGTAGTGAATTCTGTGTATTTTCAACATGGAATATTTGTGGATCAAGGTATAGTAGGCGTTGCCATGGAATTTTTCTTTGTCTAAAGTGAATTTGTTTTTTCTTTTAGCTTGGTTTATTGCTTTTTCTTTCCATAATGTATTCTATATGATACATTAACTCACTATTTCTTCGTCAGGCTTCTTTTCTTTTCTAAATTTTGGTGATAGTGTTTTTTAATTTACTTTAAAAGCATGACTTAAGTGTTGGCAGTGTGTATGTTCTTTTCCTTCTCCTTTTTCCCCCCCTCTCTCTCTTCTCTTCATTTCTGCATTTTCTTTTCCCTCCATTTTCTTTCTTTTGATTCTGTACTTTTTATATCTTATTCCCTTGTCTTTGCTTTTCCTGTTTTCATATTTTCTACTTCTTTTCCCATTCATTAGTTAAATAATAATCATAAATAATATAACAAATCAATAAGGAGCACACATTGTTCAGTGCTTTATAAAGTTGAGCTTTCTTACTAAGTGAATTTACGATTCAAGTGATATCCCTATCCATGTTTATTAATGTATCATATTGGCATTTGTAGTAGTACGCTAGTGTGGTATACCCTATGAGGGACTCTTACAGTACTTAAATGTTAAGTCCTTTCTCCAATAAATATGCATTTGTTTAACTTTAATAATTAAGTATTTTGGTTGACATTCGCTTTTGTTTCCTTCTTAAGTAATTCAACTCCACCACTTAGAAGTGATTGTTATATTGTGTTATTGGTGGTCTCATTGATTGCTGTTACAGTTCACTTTTGTGTATGATTTCATTTTGTAGTACTGCTTAAATGCTCACAGGCTTGATGATAATTCTTAAAACTGTGAAGATGCAAATCTATATGCAGTCAGGCTTATAAGTATACTTGAAACTTTGTTTTCCCCCCAGAGAAATACTGTAATTTTATTTTGGGTGCTCTATCATTTCTTTTAGGTTGCATTTCTCTTTATGGAGGTAGCGGAGAAATTGGTGATCTATTAGTATATTCATTTTATGTTTTAAAATTTGCATAAAGACATTTGTGTCAAAATGTCTACCAGGAAACAAGGAAGACAAAATTCTAATGTCCCAGTAGGATCAATTCCAGAAAATACTGACATAGCTTCATCTCAGGCAGTAATAATCAATGCATCACTAATACCTATACTTTCAAAACAGGTTACTGCCACATTTGGAAACATATAGCCTATAATAATTAAAGCAATGATTGAATCTTTTTATTTTATAAGTCCTGTAAGGTTAAATTGTTGGAGATCAAACTCAGACAGCATATACAGTTAGATTCAGAATCAGTTTTGGATTATGTCTATGTTGTTTTATTCCTATGTGACCAGGTAAATCCAGCAATGACACAAGAGGAACAGATAAAAAAATCTGTTAATCCATATGTCCAGGGGTTATTTATTTATTGTTAACAGGCATAAGACCAATTACAACATTCATTACAAAAATATAGTAACATAGTCATTTATAAATCTATATTAGAAGAAATAAATAAAAATCATAAATAGCAATAAAAGTTCTGAAGAAAAGGAACAAAATAAAAAAAAATTATGGAATAAAAACAACTAGAGAAGAAGGCATGGTAATTATACAATTATTTCTAATTTAAATATTTATATTAATCTACGAAAAAATAATTACTGGCTCTGGCATTTTTTAAGAGTTTCAGAAATCTTGAAAATATCTACATTGAAATAATGAAGTTTGTTATATAAATATACAATTCTGTTTAATGGTGAATTTTTAAGGATTTCTGTGTTTGCTCTTGGGGTGAAAAAAAACTTAAATCTACTTATTTTATTTGGTACATAAAATAATATATTTGCAATAATATTAATAGAATTGATACTTTATACAGAAATATTAATCCCACAATGTCTCTTCTAAAATTTAAATATATCTAAGAGGGTTTTGCAATTTGTATACGTAGGATAATATCCAATTCTTTTAAATTGTACATATTTTAAAAATTTTGATTGTACCTTTTCTATTAATTTGATATACTTTATGGTCTTAGGATTCCAAATAATAGATGCATATTCAAGATTTTGCCTAACAAAGGAGTTCTACAGTTGAATTAATGTTTTTTCTTTAAATGTATACGAATTCCTAATAATGAAGTCTAGACATCTTAGCAATTTTGTTACGATTAATTCAGTGTGTTTGTTAAATCTGAGATTTGTTGTAAAATGTACTCCTAAATCTTTATTTTCAACTACTTCGAGTGGTGTCCTATTGATGCTATAAAGATGTTTAATGGGATTTCTGCTTCTGGTGAAGGACATTTTTACACACTAATATTAATGGAAGTTTGTTTGCTTTGCTCCATGTATATAAAGAATCTAGATCATGTTGAAGTTTTGAACTATCTGTAACACTATTGATACTTTTGTATAATTTAACTTCAGCAGCAAACATTAATATTTTGGAATGTTTAACAACACTAGGTAAATCATTTATAAAACACAAAAATATCAAAGGTCCTAAGTTGGAACCTTGGGAGCTCCCTGAGTTAGCATTAAACTGATGAGACACACAATTTTATAGTACACTACCTGTGATCTGTGTTTTGAATATGATCAAAGTATTTTCATTAATGGAAGAGAAAAACCCAATTTCAACAATTTAGCAAATAAACAGTCATGATCAACTTTATCAAATGCCTTTTGGAAATCTGTATTTATTACATTTACTTGTTTAAACTGGTCCAGTTCTAACGATACAAACTCAGTAAAATTAAAGAGATTCGTAACAATAGATCTTTGGGCATGAATCCATGCTGAAATCACTAACTTAATATGATTAAATGTGTTAGTATAAATAATGCTTTCAATGCTAGTGTAGAGAGAACAGCAATGGGCCTATAGTTACTTATCATCATAGAATTTCCAATTTAGGAATAAGAATTACTTTAGTTTGTTTCCACACATTGGGAAAAATTCCTTGATGTAGGATTTGGTTATAAATTAATGTTAGAGGGTATAGTAATAGATCACCACATCCTTTAAAAATGTAAGCTGGCATTCCATCAGGCCCAGCAGATCTTTTATTTTTAAGTTTTTTAATGCAAATTTTACTTCATTTCCACTTATTTGGCTTATATTAAGGAGTCCAAAATGTTGATGGTATTGTCGGTTATATAAGCATATTTTGAAATACTACTTGAATACAGATTTAAAATAGTCAGCACATCTGTTACAATTTCATTAGGTGTTTATAATATTTTGTCTTTATATTCCATCTCCTGTGTGTCTGAAGATGTATCCGTTTGTTTTTTATAAACTGCCAGAAATCATTAGTATTAAGTGACAATTTCTAAAGGCTATTTTAATTTGACTTTTTAACGTTTTATGAATATTTTTATAACACCACATATAATATTCTGATACAGGTTTTATTTTTACGGTACTTTTCTTTTAATTTTATGTTCTTTATTATTTCTTTGGTGAACAAAACAGGATATTTATGTGTATACTGTTTTCTTTTGGGTATGCATCCATCTAGTATTGAATAAAGTTTGTCATAGAAAATTGCCACTGAATAATTAACATTTTGAGATAAGCTATATGATCTCATTTACAATCTTTCATAAGCTTGCACATGTTAAAATCTGCTTTGTAAAAACTGTAGCTGCTTGTTGTCTCTGTTACTTTTTTCTCAATTTTAAATGTTAAATTTAGAGCAGGGTAGTATAAGTTTATAGGTACCAAAGAGCTGTCATCTTCTTTTACTTCAAATGATGTTATATTAGTTAGAATTAAGTCCAGGGTCCTTCCACATATATTTTTACATTGTTCACCGCATGTTGGTAAAGGATAACATGTTATTAAGTAGCTTTGCTTTATTACTACCTTTACTGAGATCATAAGTGTTATGTGATATTTCAGATAAATTAAAGCCACTGGTAATAATTACATGAGTGATAAAAATTTCAAGATTTTGTTCTATCTGATCAAAATACTCGAATGAATTTTTTCTGGATTAAGTGTTGATTTAACTGTTATTAATACTCTGCCACTAGGATTTTGCAAATTTCTACATTTTCTAAACACTGTATATCTATGATCAAATAATTCAGAATTAAGGATACCATCAAGTAATGATGATTCAGTTATACTAATAACATAATTTGAGGAAATTATGCTGTCGTAAAATTCAGGAGTTTTGTTCTTAGTCTAACATTTTCATAGTAAATATCTAACAATTTTGTTTTGCTGATTAAATATGAGCCTCAAAGTCACACTTTAATTAGGTTCACCAAATTTCCTCAGATCCTCTTCTGTGGTTATATTGATGATTGGTGAAGAATCATCTTTCCTCAGGAATATTTTTCCATTTCTGGACCACAGGTACTTTAAGCTGGCAGATTTGCAAAGTTGCCTGCACTTAGCATATAGATGTCTTTGAGCTGGGCAGCATTGTAGATAGGATTGCTGAATGTAAACCCTAGGTCCAAGGTGGATAGATTCCTTTTGACACATTGTCTTCCTAGTATTCTCTCTTTGGTTGACCTCCTACAGAATTTTGTGAACAAATGGACTGGGTGGCTGGGACAAAGGGTCTAGGTTCAAGCGATGACAAGCATCAATATCACAATCAATATCTTGACATCTAGTGCTTTGCCAATGGTTTTTATCACTCTTGGGGCTGAGAAGGTACTCCATGAATTTCCAGCATATTAATTCTTGAGTACTGTTCAAGGTCTTCCAGACGTTCCTTTAGCTTCTTATTTTCTTTTTGTGAAACCAAATTTTCAGTTTTGAATACTCCAAGGTCTTTAAGGTTTCTTCTAGTTTTTCTGGAATACATTTCTTGATTTTTTCAGGTTTTTTATGGCAGGAATTGATGTATTTTGCTAGATAAACTTCTAATGTTCTTTGAGAACTTTTATTGCAGTAATGTCTTTTTCTATTCATTGTAGCATTTCCATTATTCCAGAATTTGAACTCTCAGAAGTTATCCCTGAAACAACTTTTTCTGTATCACCATTCCTTTGTGTAGTTTGTACACTTCATTGCTGCAGGACCTTGTTTAACGAATTCAAGATCATCTTTCCAAATGTTTAAACACTTTAAGTGTGCAGTTTGGTTGCATTCGATACATTGTAGTTTATCTGTTTTTTCACCTCTTCCTGAGAATTTGTAGAGTTATTGTCAATGAACCCTCAGTGTGTAGACATACTACAAATTATTAATAGAGCTGACAGAGCAGATTTTTATGTAAATCAACATTTGGCATTTGCACAAACACAAATTTTATCTGCTCCTCCATCTATATCATCTGCTCTTGCTACATCATCCTTGTGGTGTAGTGGTTACCATGCTAGTCTCTAGTTCCCAAGGTCACGGGTTCAAACCTGGCGGAAGGCGATGAATTTTTTTCAGGTATAAAAATCCTTAGCATGACTTCCTTCAGAAGAGAAATAAAGTCGTGTCATAGATTTACAGTATGTGAAAGAACCTCAAGCATGATAAAGAGGCCTTTGAGCAAAATTACCGGTCTTTCACGCCCAATACAGAATGGTAAGCTAAGGACCACAGCAGTTAAAGAGCGCCCATAAATAAAAAACTCAATTCTCTTGCTACCATTTAAATGTAAGGACTATGACAAGTACATCACAAACGAGCATGCAAGTTCCTTTCACATGTCATACAAGTGGAAAAATTAAGTGTTCAGGTTTCTCTGTTGCAGTTGGTTATGCCCACATTATCAACTCAGAATCAAAATCTTATACACAGTCTAGCAGAAAGAGATCTTCAGTTATCTGCTATAACTGTAACAGACAAGGGCACATGGCTTGTTCATCACAGTAAAAAAAAAAAAAATACTGTCCTCCGATAATGTGACTTACAGGAAATCAGCAGTAGTGCATCTTTTATTTTGGAAATATCCCTTCTTTTTCAAAGCAAATATTAGAAACCTGTGGAAATGTTCATGATAAAGACATATATGTTGCTAGATACTGGAGGTGCAGTCAATATGTAAATGCTGTTCATGTTACCAATATTACCAAACTAGAACCTATTGATATTATGCTGAAAAATAAACTGTTAAATGCCCCAAACCACATCATGTTAAAATTTAACATAAGTAACACTCTTTCAGGAAGATGTCCTGAAGTGATCTGGTAGTTAAGAGATCTGGCTCAAAATTATATTTTGGGGAATGATTTCTTAAATGCTCATAGTGGTCATTGATTATGCTCACAATCCTATCTCAATTCAAATTAATGATGGATGTATTACCATATCTATTTTGTACCTTTTGTTGACATTGCAAGATGACAGTGATGTGAAAACTCTTAACAAAGTTTCACTTGTGCAGAATGTTAAAATCTCACCTTTAACTATATACTATCTGCCACTACAGCCATCTGCTGAAATTGTCAATGATGTGATGTTTGAGCTTTCAGTGAGCATCATGCAAAAAGGAATACTTTAATTCCTCCTGTTGTTGTGTGTCATTTTTCTAAAGAATATGTCATTCCTACATGTAACAACTCTGTCATAACACCAACCTTATTTGCTAAGACTGTACTTGCCGATGCATATAATGTAGCCTTGGTACAACGCAATTTTGCATCATCAAATGATGTCCTTTTTTAATCTCAGTTCAAAATTATCAGAATTACAAAAATAAAATTGTATGATGTACTGCTTATGTATAAACATGTCTTTGCCCTTCAGAAACTACGCTCTACCTCAGTTCCTCAGTTTGAAATTAAAAGTTACAGACCATAATCCCATTAAGCAACAACCTTACAGAGTAGCTCATAAAGAGAAGGATATTATTTTAGAGCAAGTAAAAAAAATGCAAGATAAAGGCATTATAAGGAATCTCAGTCACCTTGGGCTAGTCCAGTATAGTGAAAACAAAAGACGGATCTATGAGATTTTGTGTAGATTACAGGAGATTAAATGCAAAAACTGTGACATCCTACTTTTCCTTGCCACTTGATGATTTGCTCAATTATCTTGCAGAAGTAAAATGGTTTGCCTCATCAGACCAGGGCTGCAAAACTGGTGGGTCATGCTCAGTGCCTTGCTCCCAGTGCTCATGGTTGGAGGTGCGACAGTTGCAATCTGAGCACTCGCTAACCTGTACATAGCAATTAGTGATGCCCCTTCTCAAAGTGAGTTCGTGTATTGCACTAGTGTATAACTTGAAGTGGAAAGAAAAATATTTTTGCTGTGTGTTAGAGGATGGAAATCTGCAATGTCTAGTGTGTGATACATATCACATCATAACATAAAATACAATTTTACTACAATGCACAGTGAAGAATATAATGAAAAACTATTGAGGGTGGCTAGAGAAAAAGCGTTGGAACATCTCACATTAAATTACTGGAAAATGTTGAATATGCCACCGTTGATGTTCACCAACCAAGTTAGTACACTGTTGCTCTTTTCAGTACAACATACATTTGTGAACAGTTTTTCAGCAGACTAAACTTTCAGAAGAATACGTTTCCTAAACGAATTAGTGGCGAACATTTGATTTCAATATTATGTTTATCTGGTTCTAAGATTGAGCATGAGCTGGATGAAATTGTAAATAACAAGAGATGTCAAATTTTAGAAGCAACCTTTCACTTAAAAAGTGAGATTCTGTATTTAAGTAGTTGTTCTGAGGATGTCACAATCACCACTGCAAATGCAGTAAAAACTAAAACATGATGCTTTCCATTAAAATCTTTTTAATAGAATCATTGCATCCATGATAATTTTGTATACTCAAGATTTAAGTACAACAGTTGCAATGATGTTTCTCTTCTCAAGACTTTATACAGTTTTCTTTACAATTAATATTAAACAGTTGTTTACAAAACTAGTTGTGTGCATCCATCACAGATTGTTTACATAGTGAAAGGCAGGCAATAAACAACAGCATATGGGCAGAACAGCTGCACTCTTGGACTTAGCTGAATTTTGCGGCCATGCATTAAATTCATTGTCAGCTCTGAGCTTTGTGGTCATGCATTACACCTATCGTCAGTTTATTTTCAAGTTCCTATTGCAGATCATAGTAAGAAATACACTTCATTTCTAACCCATGAAGGACAGTAGAATTTGAAAAATTTTCATCTGAACTTGCTAATGCCCCTAGACTGTTTTTTACTTTCTCTACTACGTATAGTAAGTAGGGGAAGTATTGTATTCCACCCACAAATTCGATACCGAGATTTCACGGAAATACATGTTTTGAGACCCCCTGAAGCCAAAAAAAAGCATTTTTGGAAACATGTCCGTGTGTGTGTCTGTGAACAGCGTAACTCAGAAACGAACAGTCGGATAAACACCAAACTTGGTATTTGGGTTCAGTATCTTCCAAGGATGCGACACAAAGGTTTTCAAGAAAATCCCCCCACCCCAGAATACCCTTTACATGGAACATTTTCCGAAAATTTTAATTTTCTCAAAAATGGCTCTAACGATTTTGATTAAAATATCATATGTTTAAGATATTTTTATGACAAATAAAACGTATATCTTGAATTTTCTGGCAATGTCTCCAAAAGTATTCTTTATTGTGAATGACTTTTGCATAACTGGTAAACCATAAGAGATAGACAAAAGTTTACTACACAAAAAATGTAGATCGCGTTAAAATACACAATTTATGTCATATACATTTTTTTAGTTGAGTGAACCATTTTCGAGATATTGCTTGTTATTTCCTTAAATTTTCCAATACTTATACTTTTTCTCAAATTCGTTATTCAATTTTTTATGTCCTGGATATGCAAACAGAATATAATGCGCCACATAGCAACCAGTGCTTAAAATATTTGACTATCGCTTATAACCTACCATGTTCCCCTTGCATCTACAAGAAAATTAGCAATAAGATTGACATCTCGATATCTTGAGTAACATGAAGCATATGGAGAATAAACGTTTGTAAAAATAGTTTGTACAAGAGTAGAGAAAGTCATGTGAGTGTAACACATCAGATTTTTACTTTCTCTACTACGTATAGTAAGTAGGGGAAGTATTGTATTCCACCCAAAATTTCGATACCGAGATTTCACCGGAAATACATGTTTTGAGACTCACTGAATCCAAAAAAAGCATTTTTGGAAACATGTCCGTGTGTGTGTCTGTCTGTGTGTCTGTGAACAGCATAACTCAAAAACGAAGAGTCGGATAAACACCAAACTTGGTATTTAGATTCAGTATCTTTCAGAGATGCGACACGAAGGTTTTCAAGAAAATCCCCCCACCCCAGACTACCCTTTACATGGAACATTTTTCGAAAATTTTAATTTTCTCAAAAACGGCTCTAACGATTTTGATTAAAATATCATATGTTTAAGATAGTCATGACAAATAAAATGTATATCTCGAATTTTCTGGGAATGTCTCCAAAAGTATTCTTCGTTATGAACGACTTTTTCATAACTGGTAAACCATAAGAGATAGACAAAATTTTACTACACAAAAAATGTAGATCGCGTTAAAATACACAATTTATGTCATATACATTTCTTTTGTTGAGTGAACCGTTTGCGAGATATTGCTTGTTATTCCCTTAAATTTTCCAATACTTATACTTTTTCCCAAATTCGTTATTCATTTTTTTTATGTCCTGGACATGCAAAGAGAATGGAATGCGCCACATAGCAACCTGCGTTAAAATATTTGACTATCGCTTAAAACCTACCATATTCCCCTTGCATCTACAAGAAAATTATCAATAAGATTAACATCTCGATATCTCCATTAACATGAAGCATATGGAGAATAAGCGTTTGTAAAAATAGTTTGTACAAGAGTAGAGAAAGTCATGTGAGTGTAACACATCAGATTTTTTTTCTTTCTCTACTACGTACAGTAAGTAGGGGAAGTATTGTATTCCACCCAAAAATTCGATACTGAGATTTCACCAGAAATACATGTTTTGAGACCCCCTGAATCCAAAAAAAGTATTTTTGGAAACATGTCCGTGTGTGTGTGTCTGTCTGTGAACAGCATAACTCAGAAACGAACAGTCGGATAAACACCAAACTTGATATTTAGGTTCAGTATCTTCCAGAGATGCGACACGAAGGTTTTCAAGAAAATCCCCCCACCCCAGATTACCCTTTACATGGAACATTTTTCGAAAATTTTAATTTTCTCAAAAATGGTTCTAACGATTTTGATTAAAATATCATATGTTTAAGATATTTTCATGACAAATAAAATGTATATCTTGAATTTTCTGGGAATGTCTCCAAAAGTATTCTTCATTGTGAACGACTTTTCCATAACTGGTAAACCATAAGAGATAGACAAAATTTTACTACACAAAAAATGTAGATCACATTAAAATACACAATTTATGTCATATACATTTGTTTTGTTGAGTGTACCATTTTCGAGATATTGCTTGTTATTCCCTTAAATTTTTCAATACTTATTTTCTTAAATGGGAATTCGTTATTCATTTTGTCTTGGATATGCAAAGAGTATTAATCTGTGGCAAAGTGAATGGTGCTGCACCTAGCAACCAGCTATTAAGAGATATGTATGTGCTTAAAGGCTACTGTATTTCTATATTGTCCTTGCAAGTATATATTCCCCTTACATCTACAAGAAAATTAGCAATAAGATAGAGTCTGCAAATGTTTATCTCGATTAACATGAAGTAGATGGAGAATAAGCGTTTGTAAAAATAGTTTGTACAAGAGTAGAGAAAGTCATGTGAGTGTAAAACATTAGATTTTTTTTTTTTTTACTTTCTCTACTACGTATAGTAAGTAGGGGAAGTATTGTATTCCACCCAAAAATTTGATACCGAGATTTCACCGGAAATACATGTTTTGAGACCCCCTAAATCCAAAAAAAAAGAAGCATTTTTGGAAACATGTCCGTGTGTGTGTCTGTCTTTGAACGGCATAACTCAGAAACGAACAGTCGGATAAACACCAAACTTGGTATTTAGGTTCAGTATCTTCCAGAGATGCAACACAAAGGTTTTCAAGAAAATCCCACCACCCCAGACTACCCTTTACATGGAATATTTTTCGAAAATTTTAATTTTCTCAAAAATGGCTGTAATGATTTTGATTAAAATATCATATGTTTAAGATATTTTCATGACAAATGAAATGTATATCTCAAATTTTCTGGGAATGTCTCCAAAAGTGTTCTTCATTGTGAACGACTCTTGCATAACTGGTAAACCATAAGAGATAGACAAAATTTTACTGCACAAAAAATGTAGATTGCGTTAAAATACACAATTTATGTCGTATACATTTTTTTTGTAGAGTGAACCATTTTCGAGATATTGCTTGTTATTCCCTTAAATTTTCCAATACTTATACTTTTTCTCAAATTCGTTATTCGTTTTTTTTATGTCCTGGACATGCAAAGAGATTGGAATGTGCCACATAGCAACCAACGCTTAAAACATTTGACTATCGCTTATAACCTACCATATTCCTTTTGCATCTACAAGAAAATTAGCAATAAGATTGACATCTCGATATCTCGATTAACATGAAGCATATGGAGAATAAACGTTTGTAAAAATAGTATGTACAAGAGTAGAGAAAGTCACGTGAGTGTAGCACATCAGATTTTTTTAGGTATGTTGCAGATAAACTACTAGGAGACTTAAAATTTTAAAAAGCATTGGCTTATTCAGATAACATAGTTGCTAAAACCTTTGAGGAACTTTCAGAAAATCCTGAGGCTGTCTTTCAGTGTCCAAGTTCTATATAATTTGAAATTTCAGTCTCCAGACTGTAATCAAGTTACAGTCATTCAGCAACTGCCCTCTCCAAAGAATGTTTGAGATGTTAGCAAAGTTTTCGGTCTTTTCAATTTTTGCAAGAAATTTATTCAGGATTATTTCAAAATTGCTCAATCTTTAATTCAACTTGCCAGGAAAACTAAAAGTTTTTGGTAGCGTACTGATCAACAAATACCATTTCAGAAATTAAAAGATTCTTTGACATCAGCCCTGGTACATATACTGAGCTGCATTTAGATGCTAATGGATGTTGTATCCTGTTTCAATGCGTTGATGGAATTTTATGCCCTAGTGCCTATGCATTCTAGGACTTAGCCTAAATGTGAGAAAAATTAGTGCCCCATAACTGAAACTTTGGCAATTGTTTTTGGTTTAACTCATTTTCAAAATTTTTGTCTTTGGGTATAAGGCACATATTGAATCAGACCATCATTTACGTTACTAGCTCAACTTAAAAGATCTTTCTGGTCAGTTGGCTCACTGGAGTTTTAAACTTTCAAGAGTTTGATTATATCAGGTAAAAAGCATAATGATGCTGACGCTCTCTCTTGATTCCCAGTTCCCAGGAAACTGATCAGCATAAACAGCTGGATGAACTAGATCACATTATTACTTGAAGTTGCTGAAAAGCAGATCCACTTTTTGTTGCTCATTGATGCATTTAAAAATACCAAGTCCGCACAACCTAAACTTCAAGACAAGCAACTACTTACATGCTAAAGTCAGGTGTTCTCTATTGCAAAAATGCAGGCTCTACTGGTCCTTTACACTTCTTGCTGATTCCTGAACCTCTCAAGCATGAAATTAATATTGTCTAGTAGTCATGATCATCCTCTTTCTGGACATTTAGGCTTTTCCAGAATTTCAATAAGATCAACTCCAGATATTATTGGATAGGCATGAAAACAGATATTGAAATTTTGCATGCACTTATCCTAGCTGTCAATCGTGATAAGGATCGAAAAATAAAAAGCCTGGTCTTCTGTAACCTATAGCAGTTACTTCCATCAGGAAATGTTGGAGAAGAGATATATTAGACCCCTTCCCAATCAACTTCTGGAAATAGACATTCTTGAAACAATCAAGTACGGACCTCCCTGGGTTGAAGCTTCTCCACTTTCAGTTGTTAAATTTATTTTACACATAATTTGTAGGTATGGTGCACTGCTTCTCTCCTGTAAGACAAAGGTTCAGTTCAGTTTTTCTCAGCGAGAAAAATGTTAGTCATTATGTGTATCACTCAACTTCACCCGTTCTTAGCACCCTGCTTGCAACATGTTGACCGAAGGTTTCAATCAGGTAGTGAGTGACACACATGTTGAGTCATTTTGTTGACATAAATCAAAAGAATTGTGATGATATTTTTTCGTGTTATCTTTTCATATAATTCTAGTGTTCAGAAAAGCACTAAAGACACCATTTTTCTTAATTTATGGCAGAGAACCAGCTTTAACACTTAAAGGTGCAATTACAAACAAATTCAAATGATCTATTTGTCAGACAGGCTCATCAAGAAATTGAAAAAGCTAGAGAAGTTGCCATCAATAATATTAATCAGCAGTAAATCAAAAGCTTGGTATGATTCTAAACATACAGATTTTGCTAGTGTTGGACAGTTGATTGAAATTTTCACAACTATTCGTAAAAAGGGTAAATGAACAAAGCTTCTTCATAGATATTTGAGATTATTAACAGATAACTCCAGCTACTTATCTTATTGCAGAAACAATTATTAGGTCAAATTCTAAGCTATAAACGCCTCAACAGTATATATTTATTCAGCACAAGATAAATAATTCAAATATGTAATTGCTTTCGTTCGGCCCACCGGTGGCCTGATAACACTTTTTCATGCTGGGTTTTAATTGTCTGGGTCACCCTGTGTCCCGATTATTGTGCTGCACTCTTTTAGCCATAAATGCTGCAGAAAACAGATCAGTTATTGTTAGACATTAAAATACACACACCATCATTTGTTAGTGCTAAACAGGCAAGGATAGCTGCTTTAGGATATGTAACAGAATATTGTTTACAGTTATGAGCTGATTGTTTATGTACTATAATAATATGATGGGGCACCAGTTCTAATCACGTTTCATTGCATGTTTGGCTAGAAATAGATCCATCTACATCTGGGCTGCCTGTAACAAAGAAACGAAGATGCAGTACACCATTAGATGAAGAGGGAATACACTACTACGTGAACTACTACCTAAGTCATAGCAACTCCAGTGACTATGACTTTTCTCCTGCATCTGATGATGATCCAGCTTACAATTCCCAAGATTCAAGATCCTCTTTGGATTTCAATGAAAGTAATGATGACTCCTATTCCGATGAGCTTCACAATACTGTATGTAACTCAGATAATAACAGTATTGATGAAAATTATACTCCAATTTGGAATCCGAATGGACAAAAAAATATAACAGTAATTTTCAATGTGGATTCAGAAGTTCATATTTCCACCAATTCTGACATCCCTTCTGATGCTTACAAAATGTTGGTAACATAAGACATATTTAACAATATGGTATTGAAAACAAACAGATATGCAGCACAGAAACTGTCCAAAAAGCCAGGCAAAAAAGGCTAGAAATGTCACTTTATTGGTAAAAAAAATCACACTGTAGTACAAAAACAAAGTTATAAAAGCCACCACACCTTGTGATCAATTTCTAGCATTGTCATCTTGTTGGCATTTTTTGATAATGATGCCCCTAGAAACGTAAATGACAGAACTTACAAAGTACAGGCGTTAGTTGAATATCTGCAGAGTAACTTTCAAAATGCTGTAACTCCAGAAGAGATGTGGTAATTGATGAATCCATGATTCCTTGGAGAGGAAGATTGCTTTTCAGGCAGTATATCCCCAACAAGTGTCACAAGTACGATGTAAAACTGTAAAAAATTTGTAGAGAAAGGCTATACTTTTGCCTTGCGAATATATCAAGGAAAAGACGGTGAAAAGAAGGTGCAGGTCACGCAGAAGCTACCACTATGAAACTGTGGGAGCCTCTTTTTGAAAAACGTCGCATTCGTTATGCCGATAATTTCTATACAAGCATTTCTCTAGCACATTAAGTTAATAGATAAGGATATGCTTCTCTGTGGGACAAATTAAATAGAGCATCACTTCCTAAGGATATTGTGGGCAAAAGCTTACAAAGGGGGAAATATGCGGAGTAGAGAACGATAATGGAGTCAACATTTTTAACTGGATGGATAAAAGGAGAGTTCTGATGATTTCAACGTTCCTGGACAGACTGATGTTTTAGAGGACACAGGGAAAATGAACAGAAAAGGAGAAGCTATGATGAAACCAAAGACTGTACTGGAGTACAACAAGATAAGAAAAGGCATTGATATCAGTAACCAGATGTCTTCGTACGAGGCGCAACCAGAAAGTAAGCTTCCCAATTTTATGTTTCCTTTAAAGTAAACATATTTAGCTGGGAAAACTTTTGCATGCATAACAGATCTATGATGTATCAAACATATGCTGGCCAGACAGGTCTCACCTGGTGCCAGAAGCATGACAGTAAAGGCCCAAAATGGCAGCTTTTATTCGTTCTCCCACCACCTGTGAGGTTCGGTCAGTGATAAAGTTCCTTACTGCACAAAACACAGTGCCAGTTGAAATTCATTGTCAGCTCTGTCAAGTCTAAGGGCCGTTCATCTTGAGCAAACAGATGGTGTGTTGCTGGTGTAGGCAGTTTTCCAAAGGTCGTCAAAGTGTCTCTGATGCAGAGTGCTGTGAGCGACCATCCCTCATCAACCTTGTTGAGCTGGTGCAGCAGTGCATCATGGAGAACCGTTGCTTCATGATTACGGAGCTCAGCAGCCATTTTCTGCATATATCGTGATCCTTGTTGCATGAAATTGTCCCAAAGCACCTGTTGTTCAGGAAATTGTGTGCCAGGTGGGTTCAAAAAACAAGCACAAAACAAAATGCTTATGTGCAGCACTAACATTTCTACAGCGGTATCATGATGGCTACTAGTTCCTCGACAGGATCATCACGGGCAACGAGATGTGGATTTCGCACTTTACCCCGGAAACCAAGCAGCAGTCAATGCATTGGCGTCACAGTGAATCTCCAGTCAAGACGAAATTCAAACAGACTGTGTTGGTACAAAAAGTGATGTGCACAGTGTTCTGGGACAGAAAGGGCATTCTGCTCATTGACTTCCTGCCCAGAGGTGAAACAGTGAATGCTGATCGTTACTGTGAAACACTGTGGAAATTGCGATGTGCCATTTAAAACAAGAGGCATGGAATGCTTACTGCAGATGTTGTGCTGCTCCATGACAATGCTCGTCCACATACAGCTTGACACACAGCAACTGTTCTGCAGGAGTTCGGCTGGGAGCTGTTTGATCATCCACTACACAGTCCTGATCTTGCTCCCAGCGATTTCCATCTTTTCTTGCACCTCAAGAAATTCCTGTCCTCCAGTCAGTGTTTTGACAACGACGAAAAGCTGAAGACGACTGTCACACGCTGGTTCCATTCACAGGTGGCAGATTTCTATGACACAGGAAGTTGATCCCATGATATGACAAGTGTCTCAATTCCTGTGGTGAAAAATACCTCAAACTTGCTGTACTTGTTGCCAACAAAGTTTTTCATGTAGCTATGTTTTCTTTGTTTTAAAAAAATAGGGAAACTTACTTTCTGGATGCACATCGTATTATTCACTATTGAGAAAAGTTGCAATGGAACTCCTACTAAGGACCTCTATAGTAAATGCCTGTATTGTAAGCAGAGCACTTCAAGGAAAAGAATGCCATTTCGAATTTTCAAAGAGTGAATTGCCTTGCATTTATGTAGATATGCTCTTGTACCACTCCTCCATCAAGAAAGCCCATACTTTGAGAAAAATTGAGGAACCACCATGAATATTTATGCGACACTGCACAGTGTGCTACAAAATGATTTTCACTCAACAAGACAAAAAAAAGAAGCAGACAACAAAACCAAGAAAACAACAACCTTTTGCAATGACTGCCCAGGAGAACCTAAGACATGTATCAGTTGTTTCAATGAAAAACACGTCCAGGAATGACTATTTAAGATTGCAGTGTTTAAACAGTGTAAAGTTATGTTAATAAGTATGTTTTTGTATTGTGTGTATAATTTGTGTGTTTTGCAACAGGGTAAAATGTGAATCAAAAATAAAAACCCTAGAGACCCTCCCCCCCAAAAAAAATTCGTTATTAAATTGCGCAAAGTGCATGTAAAAAAGAGCTTTTGTATTGTTTCCTATAAGATATGTATTTAAATAAAGCGGTAGAGCAAAAATGAGTGACAAAAAATTGTTTCTGTGTCTAGCTGCAGCAGTATATACAGCAAAATGTTCCCTTTGATATAGAAAACCCAGCAAGCACCTCCATGGTGAAGTGACATACAGAAGTATATTTACACTTGCAGCGTTCATGGCACCAGTGAAGTTTCCGTCAGGTCACTGGTGGACCGATACACAGTGCAAGTGAGACATCAAATCTTCCAGCCGCAGGGAATGTGTTAATTGGGGAATTCGATGCCCCCACTGGCATGTTGTCACAGCAGTTCGATAGAGTAGCCGAATGGAGAGCGGGAGAACAGTGTTCAAATCCTGGGTGTGACACTGGATTTTTCAGTTGACTCTACATGCCTAGACCAGATTAGGTCTTTAAGAAGAATAATTAATTTCATTAGTTGTAATGAATTAAAACTAATTATATAATAATAAAAATATTCATTTACACTATTTGTCGTGTATGTTTTTGCCTCACTGAATGTTTTATTTTTAATGCACTTTTCTTTCTCTTCTTTCAATTGACGAGGACTAATACGGCCCAGGGAATGTGTGACATAAGGGAGTTTGTTATACACTATTTTAAAGGAGTCAGTTCAGGAGCTTGTAAAATTAGTGGAGTAAGGACTTCTAATTGTTGAGAAAGCCGTTGAGCTCTTAGTGTACACAAAGGGAGTGGGGGATCATAGTATGGAAGAATGCTCTAGAAACATTTGACAGGGAACCTACTCTCTGCACAAAAGGTGTTATGTTCAGAGAGTATTGGTTTGCTTGCAGCAGTTGTGTCTTACCTCTCCGTGGGTAACACTGTATGCCAGAGCCTCCCTTGGCCACCAGGCAAGTGTTGCATTGTCATGCAAGTGTTCATAATTTTCTAGTAAACATGTAGATGGTATGAAGTCAGTGTTTCTAATTAGATACCTTAATCCAGTTGCATTTCCACCTAGTTTTTCTACATATGAGTTCCCGGTTAAGTTGAAAAGTGAGAATATACTGATGTAATGTGATTAGCATTGCCTCTTACAGAGTGAATTCCCCCAAATTGTGCTACTGGATCAATTCACGTTAAAGTGGGCAAAAAATCAATGTTTTAAAAGTTTGTGTAGCAAAATTATTTTATCTTGAAAGATAATTAAATATGCAGTGTAGTTTTGTTCACAGATATTGTTTCTTAAAAAAGAATTCATGTACTTTGACACTCCTCATTCAGTTTTTCCACTCATTCAAATACAAGCTTGGCAGTGCTATATCCGCCTAGTGTGCTTTGT
The DNA here is from genome assembly GCA_030765065.1 of Deroplatys truncata. Taxonomy (NCBI): domain Eukaryota; kingdom Metazoa; phylum Arthropoda; class Insecta; order Mantodea; family Mantidae; genus Deroplatys; species Deroplatys truncata. The sequence continues at coordinate 26,977,381 of CM060988.1, read as the reverse complement.
GATGGAGATTGTTCCTAAAAATTTCAGTTTACTTATAGATGCTCTTTAACTTCTATGGTTCTTAGCATCCCATTCTATATTGGGTGTGAAATCAATCACATTCCCCTGGGTTTGAACCCGTAACCTTTGGAACTAGAGGAGCATGGTATCCCTAGACCATAGAAGACGACAAGATTGTTCCTAGCACATGTGTTTGAATTATATATAGTTAAAAGGTAAGTGGGTGCTTTATTATTCATAATCATTACATTTTATAAGTTAGTTTTTCTTTGTCAGGCAATAGGTAACCAAAAAGTGATGTTATTCTTATACCTCAGAGTAGAGATTTGTCACACCATCTTAAATTATATTCACTTAAGTATGTGTCATAATCTGTATCTTCCAATATTACATGTTTATTCTTATTATTACTTGAAGAGTTATTATGGTTACTGACTAACATTTGGTTATGGAATAACATTTAGTTTCATTGTCAGTTCATGATGAGAGGGGGGAAAAAAATACACCCATATCTGTAGTTGGTATTTTATTTTGGAATTATTTATAGCAGATGTCAATATTAACTTCTAAATATTTGTTTTGCATCTAGGTTGTTCAGATCATGGCAAAAACATCAAAGCAAAAGGTTGCCAAGTATTGTGACAGATAATCCAATGAAAAGAAAAGAGAAATAAGGGGGAAGGATCAGCTTAGGAAAGCTGCTTCAAGACAAAAAAAGGTTCTGCAGTTTTGAAGAAAGAATGAAGGAAAGACAGACAGACAGAAGGAAGGAAAGGCAGACAGAAGGAAGGAAAGACAGACAGAAGGATGGAAAGAAAGCACATACCAAAAACAATATCACCTTCTTAACAAACTGGTAAAACAGCCTATGGTTCTACTCAGTCTCTTGGTAAAGCTGTGCAGTGAACAAAAAGTGCATTACCAAAAAGTCTTTGTTAAGCACATGGCTTAAGAATTGACGTGAGAGTGCCAGTTGTTGATCAAGACAAATAACAGCATCTAAGATGTATGGAGAAAGTTGTCGTATTTCACCAGAGAGATGATAACTCCAGAATATTCTCAGGAAGAAAAGATTTTATTAAGGTTACAATAAAGAAGACAGTAAAGAGAAAAGGCAATGCAGTTAAAGGCTACATATGAAAGTGTGTTTTGAAACACAAGGTGTTTCAAAAAAGCTGGTGCAAAAGTAAATATGTGTAGCAAAGGTATCAATAATGAAAAACATTTAATGATTGTAGATAATTATACCTATAAGTTATGTTTTGTTATTCTTTTTGTTTCAGGTCAGTGGTGTAGCAGAAAATGGTGATGATAAAGCCAGAAAAGGCATACTGCGTCATGGAATATGCACGAAACAGGGCTGTTGTAACTGTGCAGATACACTTTTGGAGTAAATTCAGGAAGGCTGCACCGCACAGAAACTGCATTATGTGGTGGGTGCATCAAAAACCAGTGGCTTTTTATGTCCAGCAAAATGTCCTGGTCATCCACATACCTCAGAAGAAATAGTGAATTGAATTCAAGCTGTGTATGAACATAATCCAAACAAGTCTACATAGCGAACCAGTGCAGGACTCCAGGTACCACATAGTACAGTTGTGCGGTCATACGCAAACGTCTGCATTTCAAGTCATACAGACTACAACTTCTGCAGGAGCTACGACCAGACGACAAGCCCAAATGCAAAAACTTTTGCATTGCTATGCAGGATCAAATGGAGGATGATGACTTTGCTGGCAGAGTAGTGTTCAGCGATAAAGCTACCTTTCACCGCAATGGAAAGGTCAATCACCACAATGTCCACATCTGGGCTTCTGAAAACCCATGTGGAATTGTTGAGCATGTATGGAACTCCCCAAAACTGAACAGTTTTGTGCGCTGAGCAAACACAAAGTGTATGGTCTCTTCTTTTTGCAGGAGAAGACTGTCACTGGCCATACCTATATGAATATGGTACAAGATCGCTTATGCCCCAGATTACTGAAGATCTACCAGATGTTATCTTTCAACAGGATGGCGCTGCTGCTCATTTTCACTTGGATGTTCGTCAATGTTTAAACGATAAGCTTCCAAACCATTGGATTGATCATTATGGAAGGGGAGATTCCCCACTTATGTGCTGGCCTCAATGATCATCAGACCTCATGCCATCTGATTTCTTTCTTTCTTTGGGGTCACATCAAGGACACAGTGTATCATCCCCCTATGCCACAGTACATAAACAACCTGAGAGATCGAATCACTCAAGCAGGGGAATCAATATCCCATGACATATTGTCACGCACCTGGAACAAACTGGTGTACCAACTTGATGTCTGCCATGTTACCAACAGTGTCCACATCGAGCATTTGTAATGTGCATACAAAACGTACATAACTACTTTGCATTTTTTTGTTTATAAAAGTTTCTTGCATTCATACAGTTATGAGTAAATTACCTCTACTTTTGCACCACCTTTTTTGAAACAACCTGTATTTAAGAAAGAAAATGAGAACGTCAACATCGGTCTATTGAAATTCTTCTCTTTGAGACCTCAATTTTGTCTGTCACTATCCAGATCAACTGAAAATCTGTGTGTGTATTTATCATGAGAACATGGAACTAATTGTTGCAGCTTTAAGACCTTCCTTTCTTGGGGTCATCCCTGAATCAGTTACTAATTTTCTAGTATATGACAAACAGTTTGGAGTGTTTTAAGAACCTGTAGTAAATGTCAGGACAAAGCAGTTCACTTACTGACTAGTTGTGATGAAGATATCCAGGCAGAAGAGGTTTAGTACCACCAATGGACAAAATGGAAGGACTGTTAGAAACTGCATTGAAGACCCCACACTTATGGATATTATTGCAGCATTTGGAGAAAATGTTCCTAGATTTGTCTTCCATAGCTACATAAAAAAATTGTGTGGAGTAGAGACATGTGGACTTGATGAGGGGTAGGAAGTAATTGAGGAAGTTCATAGGTTATGTAAAGAAGCTCTAGGCTTCTATTGAATATCAAACAGGTGGCACAGACAGAAATAGGCCGAGAATCAAGCAAGCGTAAGATTATGGAGACAGCATTGAAGTATTGGTACAGAATTCTGCACCTAGAAGAAAATAATATATGTAGTAAAACAATGTCTAGAATTTCAAGAAAAAAGTTTAAAAAATAGAGGGTGGGTGTATGTTTTGACAAATATCCTAGAATCCAATGGTTTAGGAGAGATTTGGTGGAAAAGGGAAAATAGTGAATTAAATTTTTGAGAGAAGCAAGGAAGAGGCTAGAGCATATGGAAATACAAAAAAATGTTTAGTGAAATGTCAGAAAAGTCCTCTTTAATACAGTATAAAATATAAAAGACAACATGGGAAAGGGAGGAATATGTAGAAAAAACAGGCAAGGAAGCAAGAGAAAGTATAGCATGGGTAGATCAGGAATGTGGAAGTTAAAAGGAATGAAGATGGGAAGAGCACAAAACCAATGCCATGTATGTGGAGAGCAGGACAGCCAGTACATATATTGTTAAATGTAGGGCCACTAACAAGTGGAGGGAGGAACAGATAAGGGACAAATGGTTAAAGGTTGACCTGAACATTGCAGTGAAGGAAATATTTATGAAGGATTATGAGAAGGTTGGAATGTATATAAGTGAGAAGCAAATGGTTATAGACAGTGAAAAGAAACAATTAGAAATAATATAGCTAATAATCAGAAGAATAAAGTTGTAAATGTTATAAGTTCTTACGAGTGGGAGAGGCAAATGAGCCTGGGCTTAATGCCAGTCCCACTTATGTCTTGTATTCACAACACAATAAATTACATAAAAAAGAAAACGTTTGCTCATTTCAGAATGCTATTGAAAATCCATCTGAGAGTGCAGACCTTCATAGATTTTAGTGAAAATTATTCAATAACTCAGAGAAATAATATCTAGAGTGCACATTGGTCTCGTGATCAAATAACTTCATGCACTGCATGCTTCTAGTATGGAATTTGAGGTGGCAAAACGTCAAATCATATGAATAGCTTCGGACTTTTTAAATCCTATAAATATGCAGTAGCTGTGACCTGCTCTTGGATGATATGAAATCCATTGCATCAAGAAATCAGGCCTTGAATATATTCTCTGATGGTGCAGGCCAACATTTTAAATGAGTCACACTTTCACATGCAACATCTGCATCCATTCCTATCAACTGGCACTTCTTCGCAACTAGTCATGGAAAGGGGGCAGTTGATGAGATAGGTAGGACTATCAAATAAAATGTGTATGATGGTGTCCATGCTGACAGATTTGTACTAGTAGGTGCTACAGAATGTGCCACCACTGTACCAGAGAAGGTACACATTTCTATTGTTCAAGCCTTCACCATTCTTAAAAAAAAATCTGATGTGTTACACTCACATGACTTTCTCTACTCTTGTACAAACTATTTTTACAAATGCTTATTCTCCATCTGCTTCATGTTAATCGAGATAAACATTTGCAGACTCTATCTTATTGCTAATTTTCTTGTAGATGTAAGGGGAATATATATTTACAAGGGCAATATAGAAAAACAGTAGCCTTTAAGCTTATACATATCTCTTAATAACTGGTTGCTAGGTGCAGCACCATTCCCTTTGCCACAGATTATAACTCTTTGCATATCCATGACAAAAAAATTAATAACGAATTCCCATATGAGAAAATAAGTATTGAAAAATTTAAGGGAATAACAAGCAATATCTCGAAAATGGTTCACTCAACAAAAAAAATGTATATGACATAAATTGTGTATTTTAACGTGATCTACATTTTTTGTGTAGTAAAAGTTTGTCTATCTCTTATGGTTTACCAGTTATGCAAAAGTCGTTCACAATGGAGAATACTTTTGGAGACATTCCCAGAAAATTCAAGATATACATTTTATTTGTCATGAAAATATCTTAAACATATGATATTTTAATCAAAATCGTTAGAGCCATTTTTGAGAAAATTAAACTTTTCAAAAAATCTTCCATGTAAAGGGTAATCTGGGGTGGGGGAATTTTCTTGAAAACCTTTGTGTCTCATCTCTGGAAGATACTGAACCTAAATACCAAGTTTGGTGTTTATCCGACTGTTCGTTTCTGAGTTATGCTGTTCACAGACAGACACACACACGGACATGTTTCCAAAAATGCTTTTTTTGGATTCAGGGTGTCTCAAAACATGTATTTCCGGTGAAATCTTGGTATCGAATTTTTGGGTGGAATACAATACTTCCCCTACTTACTGTATGTAGTAGAGAAAGTAAAAATAAAGAATAAACAAAACAAAAAAAAGCTTCTTTCTGGAAGGGCATACCTAAAAGTCCTGTCATTCACAAGATTTAGTGTTCGATACCAAGATGCCAGATATCAGTAATATCTGAAGATTAGGGGCACCTATTTTCATTCAAGCCATCTGAACATGCAAGTGAACCAGAAGTTCCATGAGTCATAAAAATATACAAAATGTTAATGGTTTTGTTTGTGAAAAACAGTATGCAGTTAATTAGTCTAAACTTAATTACTGGCTCATTGGTCATGACCTTAAATTGATAAGGAGAATAGGTTTGTAAAACTTCATTTTCTTGAACAGACAGCACCTAGCATTTAAAGATGTGAATGATATTGATTGTACACCCTACAGTAACATTTTATCGCCTCACTGATGCACCTTTTCGACTGTCATCTTCACACTCAAAACATCTGAAAATGAGTGAAAGTGATTTTAAAAATATAGAAACACTTTTCCATTGCATGTAGAACATCAAATAGTGTATCACTATAATTTATGTTACATCGACAAAAATGTTGGTCAGTAACCATAATTTGTTAGTCCATAACCTTCACTATTATGCACCAAATATATTTTGTATGTGTGCTAGAAAAGGACTTTGAACTATGTGGTAAATAGCGACATTACTGATAAGCTTTCTTCATAGTATATAGTAATTATATCAAAATACAACGTAAAGAAGAAGAGGGATTTTCAATTTACTTAACACCTTAAACAGTTCTATCCATTTCTCTTTAGTACGTAACCAATAGTTTAATTTAACATTTATAATTATTAAAGGTAGAAACAGGTTATCTTCCTACACCTACTATACTACTCAATGTATAGTATAATAATTTATAGGTTACTGAATCCTGATTTTTGTATCTTGTGGAAGAAAAGCAAATTCATATGTGAAAATGTCATCCAAATGCTAGTCGGTAACCATGGAATGGCCCTGTAATGAAGTTCAGAGATTATTGTAATAATTGTAGTTCAGAAATCCATGCACATGAATGTGCAAACATCACTGCTGGCAGGCAGCTTGTTTCTAGACTGCTGAGCAGCAGAGTGGCAGTAGAGAATATATATTTGCAGTTTTCATTTACTAATATTCATTACATAGAATATATATGAGTTTCATTGTACAATATCCATTCAAAATTTTTTTTTAATTTGTGAAATGTTAGCTTGTTTCTTGATGGACATTGAACACTAACACCAACAGCTGAAAACTATCAAACTGTATGCAAGTATCATGAATGTTCAGCATCTTCTCTGTAAGCTTGGCCAAGGCCAGGTGTCTGCATTTAGTGAGAGTGCAGAAAGCAAATGGAATATTAATAACTACGTTTCTTAATTTAAGAAACAATTCCACAAGCAGAATTGTTGAATTCAGCTGCAAACAAATTTGAATCACAAAGAGCATCAATACATCTATGATTTGATTCAGTTAAGAGTAGGATTTGCACATTATGTAACTGACAAATGCTACTTTTAAGATTAATCACCCAAGAAAGCAGTCCAATAAGCCTTTAAAAGCTTGAAGTATGTATATATTTCATTATATTCCTTTTTATATCTATATTTTTATGCAGACTGAACTATAAGAAGCAGTAACCAATATGTCTTCAATGAACTGCCTTAACTTGTTTATGAATATAGAGTCTTTTGTCGTGTAAGTCACAAAAATACTTATTTTTTTTAAAATTCCACTCATTAAGACTGGAAATAACTGAAAGCAACATCAATTTCTCTTTGACTAATAGATGAATAAATGTAAAATATAAAAAGTTAAAATGCATTTGGTTTAACCACGAGGGTAATCCTTTCTGAAAATTTGTTGTGTAAGTCACATAAAATTTATACGAAAGAAGTATAAATTTACTTATTTTGAGAAAAGCCTGATTACTCTTATATTAATACAAAAAGGCCTTAGAAATATTTAATTTTATATGCCTAACTGAAATTTTCTGTTTATAGGTTTACAGTGTCAAAATGTCAAATTCAGCAGCTGAAAGGAAGATGAAACAGACAGATATATTGAAAGAAGAGGGCAAATATGAGGATTCTAAAAGAAAGCAAAGTGACATGCAGAGACAAAGAAAAAAGAAAATAAAGAACATAATGACATTTGATGAGAAAGAAGAAATGCCGCATAGAACAGAGGGTACACAGATTGAAGAAGAGTATGCTGGGAACTCCTATTTCTCATCCAGAAGTAACTACCCATCAGTAACCTACAAATCTCCTTGTTCTTTTGGAAAAGCCATAGACAGATAATTTATTCATTTTGTAGATCCTAATTTGTACATGGTACAATGATATAAGACAAGCCAAAAAGTTATTTTACAATTATTAATTACAATGACTGACAATGTAAAAACATCTAGTATAGACAGATCAGATATAATTACAACAAAAGTTTACATAAACAATACTATGATATAATAGTTGATTCTTGTAATGTTTATATGTAAACAATGCTATAGTATAATAATTTGATTCTTGTAATGATTAAATTATGCAAATTACTGAAAACTTTCCATAAATTTTTTGACAGTATAAAAACAGTGGTGCTTATGTTCCTGATATTCTTCTCTCACCACCTATATCCAGACAAGAAAATAGGCCTCGAATTATTGCTGAGGAGGTTAAAGCTACTGTTATAGCATTCTTTAACTCTGACGTGTTTCACACCAAATGCCAGGCACAAGAGCTTATATGATTCTTTGTTCAGACAACAGGAAGGAGAAAATTCAAAAGAGGTACCTTTTCCTTACTTTGAGAGAAATTTACCAGCACTATAAGGAAGAATACCCAGGTGCTAAAATTGGATTAATGGGTTTTGTGAAATTTGTCCAAAATGCATATTTTTTAGAGCAGAAACTCCTGAAAATTTGTCTCTGCATCTAGCATGAAAATATGAAATTGTTGCCAACATCACTACCTGGCATTTCTAATAGTACTGGAGATTTTATAAGAAATGTGGAACAAGACTGAAATGAAATGCATGATGTTGGAATGCAATGTTTGTGGCAATGCTAGGAAGTATGATTGGTATATTGATAGTGCATTTCCAGATCTTTCAGATATTGATATAACTTACCAACAATGGATAAAAGATGAAGAGGGGCATGCATCAAGAAATAAAATGTGTGGGTCTGTTACAGAAGTACTTGATACTCTGATGGGTAAGTTGCCACAGTTTCTATAACATGCATTCATTAATAAAATACAGGCTTCTCATTTTAAGAGTCTGAAGAAAAGTCTGACGCCATGATAATGACAATTGACTTTAGTGAAAACTACTCCTTTCATTATCAAGACGAAATACAGTCTGCCCATTGGGAATCAAACAGCTGTACCTTGTATACAGCTATAACATACTTTATTTCAGAAAATGGAGAACTAGATCATGAATCGTATGTTGTTGTGTCTGATTATATGAATTATGACAAGTTTGCTGTTGCCAAGTTTAATTCCATGATTGTGAGTCATTTCAAGAAAAATCATCCAGTCTCATACATCTGATGATACTGCTCAACATTTTAAACAGAAGTCTTCACTGTCCCTCACGGAATTTTTTCAGCCACTGCTCATGGTAAAGGACCCATAGATGATCTGGAAGGTAAATTAAAATGCTGTGTACATGACACTACCAAAGCTAGGCAAATCGATCCGCAGACTGCAGCACAGTTTGCTGAATGTGCACAACAGTTATGTCCTAAGGTTCACACAATATATTGTAGTGAAAATGATGTTAACTCCAAAAAATCTCAGTTAGTAAATCTGTGGTATCCAAATGGAAAAGAAATTTCCAATATTCCTGATACAAGAAGCTATCATTATTTCCATACTCTTTTGAAGTATAAAATTGAATGTTTTGTAGTTTCAAGTGGAGCCCCAAACAAAAGTATTTGATTTTATAGAAGGTACATTCAGTCCAACAAGTGAAAACAGTTCAGTTAGTTGTAAGAAAAATGAAGAGCAATGTAGTAATAAAACTGTGTGTACATGGGACTGGATTCGAGTAGCTTTGCCAGGGAAGAAAACCACTAAGTACTTTGTAGGGAATGTGGTTAACATAATTATATAAAGAAGAAAAGAAGTTCAAGTTAGATTCCTGTTATATGATGTTGAGACTTTTAAATTTCACTGGCCACAAAAGGATGATGAGTGTTTAATTGTGTTTAACGATGTAAAGAGAAAATTATCAAAGTCAAACTTTGACTATAGATTAAAATATTATTTCTATTTTGATTTCAAAGACATAATTCTGGATTACAGAAAAATATAATATTCTTATTCAGGTTTATAACATTTAGTTAAGTATTTTTTGGAAACATAGAATGCATTTAAAGTTTAATAAAAACAAACTATTCTTGTCAACATGAAGGTACATTTTAGTTTAAGTTGCACGGTTGTGTAAGTCACAATATATTTTCTGTTTTAACGCATACACTAATAGTTGATACAAGACTTTTATTGGCACGATAATTAGCTCATCTGATATGAATCTCTTGCAGTTTTCATTATTCTCAAACCAATATGACAGAGCAGAGATTTTTAAATAATGTAAGTGCATTTGGCCATGTCCTTTGGTGTTGTGTAAGTCACATAATAATACAAAAATGTATCATTGCATAACTATTATTTAAAATATAAACTCTAAAACATTAAATATATCTGGCAGTTGTCTATTTATTGCAGCCTGTAATACGTTGAACCCTTAAACAAAAATTATCTAGCACAGGTACAGTATTGCTGATTGTAGATTTATGCTTTGTTGTGTAAGCCATACATGGAATTAGCCTTCTGTAAAACATTGTATGCAATAAATAAGCAATATTATTGTCATTCTCAATATTCAATTTTAAATTGTATGATTTTTCTACATTTTTTATACTTGTCAAGGCAGATGGGCATGGTGCTCAAGATGTGTGCTGAACAACAATCTTACAGAGATCCCATATCTGCTACTATAATTGTCCTTATAGCAATATGTGATAGCCTGCTAAAATGTATTCAAGAGCCAATGAATTTGTGCAGGTACCTGACCACCTAATGACGAAGGCTTCAAAGCCCAGTTTGGTGCACCTCTAATTGTGCAGAGCAGTACTCTAAACAGCATTAAGCCATACAGATACATTAATGTAACAATGTTATCTTTAAGTACACTCAGAATTTTTATGAAGCCCTCTGCATTTACTTTCTGTAGAATACTTAGAAAAACAAGTTGCCTTTCTTGGCCCCCTTCCTTGCTGAAGGAAGTGAGAAATAATGGAATAAATTACCTTAGGAGTGAATGTAGAAGTAGATATGAACTGGCCAATATCTGGTGCCCACCTATTTTTGGTGTCTTACTTATATAGGTGAATTGCGATACGAACACGAAAAAAACATGGCCATCTTCACAGTAATACTAACGCTCATTCGGAAGTGTCAACTTAAGTAAGAAATTGGGGAATCCACTAAATATGCGATGTGTTGTTACTTCTTTTTATTCATGTAGTATAACCGCAGAAAAAAGTGCCACGCATTCAGAGCAAGCTGTGCAGAAGAGGCTAACCTGGCATGAATTCAGAAACCTAAGCTTATATAAAAAAGAAGGCTAACCTTGTGTGAATTCAGAAACGTAAGCTTATATAAAAAAAGAAACCTAACCTAAGGCTAAGCTTGCGTGAATTCAGAAACCTAAGCTTATACAAAAAAAAAAAAAACCTAACCTAAGGCTAACTTTGGGTCAATACAGAAATCTAAGCTTATATATATATATTAAAAAAAAAATCTGATGTGTTACTTACACTCACATAACTTTCTCTACTCTTATACAACCTAATTTTACAAACGCCTATTCTCCATATGCTTCATGTTAATCGAGATATCGAGATGTCAATCTTATTGGTAATTTTCTTGTAGATGCAAGGAAAATATGGTAGCTTTTAAGCGATAGTCAAATATTTTAACGCTGGTTGTTATGTGACGCATTCCATTCTCTTTGCATGTCCAGAACATAAAAAAAATGAATAACGCATTTGAGAAAAAGTATAAGTATTGGAAAATTTAAGGAAATAACAAGCAATATCTCGAAAACGGTTCACTCAACAAAAGAAATGTATATGACATAAGTTGTGTATTTTAACGCGATCTACATTTGTTGTGTAGTAAAATTTTGTCTATCTCTTATGGTTTACCAGTTATGCAAAAGTCGTTCACAATGAAGAATACTTTTGGAGACATTCCCAGAAAATTCGAGATATACATTTCATTTCTCATGACATTACCCTAAACATATGATATTTTCATCAAGATCGTTAGAGCCATTTTTGAGAAAATTAAAATTTTCGAAAATCTTCCATGTAAAGGGTAGTCTGGGGTGGGGGGATTTTCTTGAAAACCTTCGTGTCGCATCTCTGGAAGATACTGAACCTAAATACCAAGTTTGGTGCTTATCCGATTGTTCGTTTTTGAGTTATGCTGTTCACAGACACACACACACACACGGACATGTTTCCAAAAATGCTTTTTTTGGATTCAAGAGGTCTCAAAACGTGTATTTCCGGTGAAATCTCGGTATCGAATTTTTGGGTGGAATCCAATACTTCCCCTACTTACTATACGTAGTAGAGAAAGTAAAAAAATTACGGAAACCAAGAGAGTTGGGGATATATCACCGCATTTGGTGGCATTGCATTACAGCCAGAGAATGACATACAGTGCCATCTATTGGACATATAAGACATCACTTCCGTCGCTAATGTGGGACCAAGAAAGGCAACACTAAGCATATTGTTCATTTCTGTTTCTTTTTTGTCATACATTTTTTTCCTTTGTTACAACCTATAATTTTAAAGAATTGTGATTTTCTCAAAAATCACTATTTAGGAAGCTTATTTTCGCATTGGATAAGCGTAGTTATAATTTTGTCAAGTATATCTAGTAGTAGTAGTAGTAGTAGTAGTGTCACAGCTTTATTAGTTATTCATGCTTATGTCCCTTATGCAGTCTGTCTCATTTCATGCCGTTCTTCTTTCCTGAATATTCTTGGCTTCAGCCCAAATGACTATACAGCCAATAAAACGACAACATTTTATTTTAAACAATCCTTACAGAAATACACAATTGAACACATTGATGAACATTATAAGACAATAACATTTTCGCTACACTAATGAACTAGGATGGAAAATACGAATGCATAACACTTAACATTTGGGGAAGCAAAATATAAAAGCAAGCACAAAACAGCTTATTACACTTCAAGAGACACATTAGATGGAGAATTCATTGTGGTAACACTTTGAAGTACGTACGCCTCTTATGCAAAGTAAACATGCAGAAACACTTAGCATTTTCACTAACCAAAATTGAGCTTTATCATACTTAGTGCTCATAATGCGTCATAGATTGTCGGTCGTTTCAAACAAACGCTTCAGAACTTCGAACTATACACAAACTTCATATTACACCATTGCTTGCTAAATAGAAACTATTAGATAGTATTGGGCAATTGAATGAAAACAGTGGAATTACTCGATAGTCGAAGAACCGAATTATTAGTACTTTCGGTGGACATTCTATGTATCCACCTTACCGATTACACAACTATAACATTAAGGAAATAGGAACTAAAAACAGTGCAGGTTTAGTGGCGCTGTTATCGTGTTTACATTCGAAAAGCGAGTTGTTGTTATTGTTGTTTGCTTCTGGTCGCACCAACTACGAGAGTCCAGATCATTGCTGCCAACTCATGTCCACAGAAAGTCAAGGAAGATAAAAAGAAGCCAAAATTTAGTTAAATAATTCAAAGTAGTTAAATAAAAACCTCAACATTTATACACAATCACTCACCTATAAATTCTCAAAAATATTTTCTCCTCTTCCTCTCTGTCCTGCTCTGAGTTAGTTTCCGTTGAGGAAACAGAAGTACCTGCTCCTGAATAAACTGGCCTTGGTGCCAGTCATTTGAAGTACACTTTCAAGAAGCTTAAAAGAATAGCAGCACTTTTTGATTCCTTTAAGTCCAAAGCGCACAAACAGGGTAGCATTTAATGCTTTTGTCATCATTCGGTTTCTCAGCTTACATTTAACTATGTTCACCTGGATAAACACACGTTCCACGTCTGCATTTGGGTACGGCAGACTAAGAACTGGACTTGCTAATGAGACCAATTCACCATATGGATTTTCATTGCGTTACAAAATTGATCTACTTCTGCCCAAAACTTGATTGTGTTTCTTGTATTTTTCCATTCGTTGATGTAATACTTCTCCACTGAGTTATTAATGGGTCAATGTCTTTAAAACCTAGCTCAAGTGTAATTTCAATTATGGGAGTTTTCAACACTTTCTAAGCTTTCTCTACAGAAAACATATTTGTCATTTTAAGCACTTTAAAATTGTGAAGTAGGCGAGATCGAAGTTGTTTTGTAAGTTTTACAACGAACTTTATGCATTCCTGCAGAATATTATGTTCTACATCTTGTGACATATTTCGGTAATGTATACCAGATTCAAATTTGAAACCTAGGTAAGGCACCTGATCTGCAATTTAAATTGGTTAAGGGGTAGATTTTTTGCAGTAGGAAAATTCACTTTTCTGCTGATTCTACTAATTAAATCTTATGTAAGTTTAGTCGGGTCTATAGTCACTGATTAAAATGCTTTATTAGTTCTCTGCACTTCTAGAATAGGTTTCAAATAAAGAAGGTATAAGAGATTCTGGAGATCTGTATAATCGAAGAAAAGTATAGTATTTTTACTCTTGTCTGGACAGCTCAACATGTATCTTCAGTTCATTCCACTGTTCGAGAATCCGACTCAGCTGGTTTTATTGAAATCCAACGCGTGTTGCTCATTTGTGGAATTTTTAGTGGTCCCATGCAGCAATTTATGGTGTGATAAATATCTTTGTATACAATTTGTCGAGCAGTAGCATGGGAAAACTAATTGTGAGTTTCTTTAATTAAGAAATCTAATGTTCTCGGTAGACCTTCCTTATATGATGCGCTTACTGCTAGTTGTAAAGAGTGACAGACACATCGAAACATCAGTATGTGGGAATTTCCTAATTCTTCTTTCAATTTAACAAACACTACTTTTATGCCCCGTCTTTACATTTGCATCATTTCCAATACCGAGCAATTGTTTTAGGATTTAAATTATTTTCATAAAGTAACTGCTTGATACTTTTTACTATTCTAGCAGCATCTCCTGACTTAAATTCCACTATCACAAACAATGTAGATATTATTTTGTCTTAGCTACACTATAGTACCGTATAACGATGTTAGAAGTTTAACCATAGACACGTCACTTTATTAATCTATTATTATGCTAAATGTTTGCCAATATCTTCAACTAGCTCTTTGAGGAAGTGGGGTGCTAGCACATGTTTTATTGTTTCACTACACTTGGTACAATGTAAGTGAATGCCAGAATGTATAGTCTGCAAGAGCACTTTTGCAAAGTTCGGATAAATGGTCACACGAAAGCAGGGAACAATATTCGCACACAGACATAGCCAGTTTGACTTCCGCTTCGTGTATTCCTAATGAATTGAATGCAAGAATGAAATCTATTACTTTCTGACGTTTACTTAAAAAGGATCTGCACCTTTTTTATGCTTATCTCTTTTAGCAGGAGCTTTCAAATCACTTAACTTGGAATTAATTTCACATTTGCAATGTGCGCTTATTTTGACACTAGCAACTGGTTGAAGCCAACCCTTAAGTTCATATACAGATTCCCACTCCCATCTATACCCCTGAGTATATTTCGGTGGCATTGTGCCATTTCAACACTTAAAAAAGCAACTCGCAACTACACAGAACAATGTTCACTGACTTCGCTCTCAGCACAAAGTGTATGAACTTTGAGCATCCAAGATGCAACTTAAATGGCTTGCAACTTCGGACTGCGCAAGAAAAGTGGAGTTTCACCGTGTAACTGTCAAGCAAGTAGGAAAATTGCACGTACAACTCAAATTCAGCGCAATTCCTAAGTGGCGTTCAATTTCGGAAATTGCTTCGTGTACGCAGTGCAAAAAAGAAACTTGTGCCATCTGAAAATGACTTGAACAGTTTAGAACGTTTTTGTGGCTTATTCGGTGCAACTTTGTTGCGTCGTCTGCTGTAATAGTAAATAGCTATTTGAGAGGAAGATACAAGGATCATAGTTTGTGCTATACTAAATACATAATTAAGACAGATACGTGCATTTTATTTCCTTGACATACGAACAATTTAATGTAGCACGGGGACAGTTTATTTCTTCATAGGTAATAATGGCCTATAACAATAAATGGACGAGCGAAATAACAAAGCTGATGAACCAAAAAGTGCTGCTATTCTTTTAAACTTCTTGAAAGCGTTGTTGTTTGCTTCTGGTCGCACCAACTACGAGACTCGAGATCATTGCTGCCAACTCATGTCCACAGAAAGAAGCCAACTGGAAGATAAAAAGAAGCCAAAATGAGTTTAACAATTCAAAACAGCTAAATAAAAATCTCAAGATATATACACAATCACTCCCCTATAAATTATCAAAAATATTTTCTCCTCTTCCTCTCTGTCCTGCTCTGAGTTAGTTTCCGTTGAGGAAACAGAAGTAGCTGCTCATGAATAAACAGGCCTTGGTGTGCCAGTCATTTGAAGTACACTTTCAAAGTTGAGAGTCCAGTTCACCAACGGCAGGAACAAAATGAAGGCAGGAAAATCTGGAAGTGCTGCAAAAGACAAGTATAAAACAAAATGGGAATGTTATGATGCACTGTAGTTTATGATTTACCACACCAGCACCAACAATGATGCAGTAGATGAGTAGATTCTTTGGTAAGTACCGCCACACGCACTTTAAATGTAACCAAGGAACCACCACCTTCACGGAAAAAATACTCCTTGATTCCTCTCTAACGTTTCTTGCTACAATATGATGATTTATATTTGCAGTTCTTTGTAACGTCATAAAGTCGTAGTTCCCGTTGTGCCAAGTATTCGAAATAAATACGTCAGTGACAAATAGCTGACGCCAAAAAATCACACTGATTATATAGCTATAAATAATGACAGCCGAATGTGGTCTATGCATATTAAACTCGGTAATGTGCTGCTCCATTATTCTAAACCGAATTACCTGTGGCTAGAAATGCCAGTGTAAGCACAAGACGTTCTGTTGGTGATATTGGCATTATCGTGTCTTGCTTTTGTACTCTTTTAAGCAAATAACTAAAATCAACCGTTGATATGCGTATAAATACCTATAGAATTTTTTCCCTCATAGAACCCATGCAGCAAGTTGCTTACCACCCCACAATATTCGCGACTAATCCACTCACTTTCCCAGGGATGCCCAACTGCAGTCGTAATAGGGGAGTTGAATGAACCCCCATCCATCCGCTCGGACATGTTATTGTAGGTATGTAAGCCTACGTCACCTTGAAAAAGATGGGCTATGTTTACGGAGTTTCATGGTAGCTTGAATCCACTGTGAAATTCTTTAAAAATATATTTAATACAATGCACTATGGATATAGTGTCGTTTGTAAGTCACATTTCTCTTAGTGACTTTTCTGGCACATCTTATTTTTAACAAAATAATCGATATTTGCCAACTATGACGACGTGCAAAGTTTCAGAAGACATACCAAGTGTCGTCGCTTATCCCATTACGATATGGCTTTTAATGTAATTCACTTTGGAAAACGTTTACTCGTAAATGTATGTGGATACGAAGATTGCCATTACATTTGTTGCAAAAACATATAACTGTGGAAATTTATCAGGCAGTGATTTAAAGAGTTCCACCCTTCTTCATTAGAATATTTAATTGTAGTGGAATTTTGTAATTCAAGTAGTTCATTTGGAGATTATGTGGCGATGAGATCGGGGGTTAAGGGCGCTAAACATCCAAGGTCATCAGCGCCCTTACAACGTACAATATTTAAAATCCAAAAACTAAATTTCGGGACATAAACCCGCTTAGTCTAAAACACTAAAAAAACAAGGTAGCAAAGTCTGAAAACCACCACTCTAAAAACATGGGAAATAAAACAATAAACGATTAAAACGACGTGTCAGGAACTGTAGAAGGCAAGAGACAAGAACGCCATATGTCCGCCCCCCATTAAAACAGACAATATAAAATCACAAAACTAAAAGACGGTCAGCGCATCAAATGCGCCGACTAAAACCACTGTCATGATAAAACGTAAAATATATTCTACAGCATGCGCGTAGTCTGCCAAAACGTTGACTATGCCAACAGGCAGAGGCACACTAACGTGCAATGGAGCTAAAACTTGACACTCTGCTAAAACGTGACGCACCATTAAGGGCGCATCGCAATGATCACAGAGTGGTGCGGGGTCACCACGGAGCAGGTGTCTATGACTACAAAGGCAATGTCCGATACGTAAACGAGTTAAAATGACCTCTTCCGGACGAGAAGAACGAGAAGACGTGCCCCAGATTAACGGAAGAGGTTTAACCTCCGCAACCTGCTCCCCCGGTGGGCCGTCCACTCATCGCACCAAAGCGAGAGGATGCCGTGACGTAAAATAACGAACAAGTCTGTAGAGGGAACAACTGAGGCAAAACATCTGGGTGATAACATTTGGTTTGGTTTAAGGGGTCTCAACTTCTAGGTCATTAGCGCCCTTCTAAAACAGATCATGGAAATGGCCAGAGATAAAGAACAGTAGAAAATGTCATGGCAAAGGCAGAGATAAACCAGAATAAAAAAAATAATAAATGAAATAAAAGCAAAAGCTAGAGATAAATATCAATATAAAATCATAGCAAAAGCCAGGGATAAATATCAATAAATATATAGCACAAGTCATACATAAATATAAATATAAATATATAAAACTAAACCAATCCGTATAAAACACCTGCTATTAAGATGACTAAATCTGCATTTCGAAATTTACTTTCAAACAAAATTAAAAATCCTATCAACCGCTTGCTTATCATCCCTAAGACCTCTGCAAGATTGTCCGGCAGTTGCAGAGAGTCCCGAAGATGTGCTAGTGCAACACACTCTAGCAACACGTGACGGACCGAAAGACTTTCGCCACAAAGCGGACAAATACGAGCAGGGTCACCCTTAAAAAGATAACTGTGCGTAAAATTGCAGTGACCAATGCGCAACGGAGGCAAAATCACCTACGACGAGATACACGAGAGGAAGTTACCCAGTTTATTGGAATGTCCTTCACTGCCGTAAGCTTATTTCCGCGGAGAGCTAACCACCCTTCGCGCCAGCACCGCTCTCCGCACAACAAGCCTAAAGCCTTCCAACATTACCCGAGGTATTGTAACACTCGGTTCTGTGGTTGCCGCCTTCACTGCCAAATCCGCAAGTTCATTCTCCGGCAAACCAACATGACCAGGTATCCAAGCACACTCCACATTAATGCCAGAAGCGTATAAAACATGGAGAGGCATCCTGGATTCGCTGAAAAATGGGGTGGTAGTTGTACAGCTCACGAAGACTTGAAGTGCACTTTAGGGAATGTCAAAATGAGACAGTCCCCCAATTTTTGACGGCGCACATGCAAAATTGCTCGGCGTATGGCATACAGCTCTGCACTATAAATGGATGTGCTATCATGAAAACCGAATGTACCGGTTCGGTACCATGGACATAAGCACATCCAACACCGTTGGTGCTCTTAGGTCCATCAATATAGACCACATTTCGGTCACTGATTCCAAAAAAATTCCAAAGAAATTCCAAAAAAAACAGGTGCGGATACTAAACGTAGGCATCGTAGACTTCCGGTATACCGGCGTGCTAAGATCTACCTGAGATGTCGCACATAACCAAGGTCGGAACACCCTCTCCTCCTTAGCAAACATGTTAGGCATTTTAATGTCGTGTTCCTTAGAAGCTCCTGGAAACGAAAACCTGCAGGCCTTGGATTAATGGAGATATTCCTATAACGTTCGTATAGCGCTGTGTGAGAAAACGAAGCGAACTTTGAATGTTGGGGCATACATTTAAGCGCACAGCCATAACTTCCTAAGAGGATTTCACGCCGATAACGCAGAGGAGGTTCTGCAGATTCGACGTAAAGACCCATAACTGGGCTAGTGGGAAAAGCATCATTAGCCACTCGAATTTCCCGGTTATGGACTGTGTCTAATCTCCTCAGCACAGATGGTCGTGCTGAGGAACAAATGATACACCCATAGTCTATCTTTGATCGGACCAGTGAGCAATACAGTCGCAGCAAAATAGTCCGATCCGCTCCCGAAGATTTCCTTTTTAATATCCGAAAGATTTTCAGAGAACGGTCATATTGTCTTTCAACTGTGCTATATGTGATGACCAGCTAAGTTTCCTATCAAACGTCAACCCCAGAAATCTCGTCGAATCTGCGAATGGTAGTAAATCTGGACCGAATCGGAGCGAAGGTGGCAATCGTCTCCTACGGCGCCAAAAGTTTACGCAGATTGACTTCAGTTGAGAAACAAAAGCCGTTTTTAGAGCTCCATTTTTTGAGATTATCTAAGCATTGCTGCAAACGGCGTTCCAAAAACGGCGTACGTAGAGAAGTAGAATAATCGGCATAGTCGTCTACAAATAAGCATGACGATACCCTCTGGAGGAACATATTTAGAGATAGAATTAATTCCTATAGCAACCGGTTTAACGCTTAGTACCGATCTCTGAGGTACTCCGTTCATCTGAACAAAAAGGTTCGAAAAAACCGAGCCGACCCTTAATCGGAAAACGCGGTCCTTCATAAACTCCTGAATGAACAATGGTAAGCGTCCACGTATATTCCAGGCGTGTAGGGAACGTAGTATCCCTGCTTGCCAACAAGTATCATAAGCCTTCTCGAGGTGAAATAATATCGCAACGGTTTGATAAGTTTTCAAGAATCCGTTCATGATCTGTGTCGATAATGACACAAGATGGTCCATTGCTGAACGGCGCCTCCGAAAACCGCAACAAGTGTTGGTCAGCAGGTTGTGAGTTTCCAACTACCATAGCAACCGTCCATTGATCATGCGTTCCATCACCTTGCAAACGCAACTGGAAATAGGACGGTAGGTGGACGGCTGATTACGGTCGTTTCCAGCTTTCAAAATGGGTATCACAGTGGCCTCCAACCACTTTACTGGAAAAGTGGTATAAACCCAAACACGATTATAGACCTCGAGTAGGAAAGCCTTACCTTCAGAAGAGAGCTGTTGCAAAATTTGTACGTGCATACGGTCTGGTCCTGGTGCTGATAGTCGCGAAGATGAAAGAGCGTGTTCTAACTCCGCCATGGTGAAGAGGCGACTGTAATCTTCAAGATTTCCTGAACGAAAAAGGAAACTTTGAGATTCAACGTGAGTCTTAACAGGAAGCAACTCGGTCGAATAGTTATCTGAGCTAAGCACTTGAGCGCAAGCACAGCCATATGTGTTAGCCACGTTAAATGCATCAACAATAGCTCCTGCAGCTGTTTTAAGACCGGCAATTGGCAAGTGGGTCGATTTTCCGGCCACACGTCTTAACTAATCGCAAACGACAGAGGAAGGTGTACATCGATTAAATGAAGCTACAAACCTGCTCCGTGATGGTTTGTTTTGGTATCCTTTATAATATATCTAGACTTGGCACGTATTTTCTTGTATTCAATTAAGTTATCCAGTGTGAGCGGCACTGGAAAACCCTAAGAGTATGCCTGCGAGCACGAATGGCATTTCGGCACTCTTCCGACCACCATAGGACTGGAAATCGACGAGGGATGGCAGTCGATCGTGGAATAGCTTGCCTACCAGCAGCAGAAAGGATTTTCTTGGTGAGATGTTGGACCAAAACATTCACACAATCGTGCTCATTGTAATTAAACACAGCCAACTGGGAGCAAAGATTCCAGTTGGATTGATCTACGCGCCATCTAGGTAGGCATGTGGAACATATATCTTGTGTTAAGAGACTGATAAGACATAGAAAGTCGTCACTAGAGTGAAAATCTGAGATGCCATTCCATTAAAAGGAAACTGCTAACTGTGATGAACAAACTGCAATAACAAGGTGCGTAAGGTGTTGTAGGAGTCTGAGAGAATTTTGGACTCTCCGGTGTTCAGAAGAACTAGGTTATTATTTTCCAAAAAATCAGCAATTAGTTTACCTCTCACACAAGTCCGAGGTGAGCCCCAAAGAGGGTGATGAGCATTAACGTCTCCCACTAATAGAATAGACGTTGCTAACTAAGAGACTAGATATTCTAAATCCATGAGCGAGAGGTCATCGGATGCAGGCAGATAGATGTTACGGGTGGTGTATCGAATGGATGGCAGTTTAATCCTTACAGCCACTGTCTGAATGTCAGATTGTATGATTACAGATTCCACAAATATATCATCTCTAAAGAGCATCATACTGCCCCTATGCTCAGGAATACCCTCTTACGGTGTGAGATCACATCGCGCTGGGGTATATCGCTAAGCTGAAAGCTGTCTTGCGGGTAGAGTTTAATCTCTTGTAAACACACGACCAAAGGCTCATACTTGTTGAGCAAAATTTCAAGTGCTGGTCGATATGTTCTAATTCTACGGATGTTCAATTATAGGATAGCCACAGCATTCATAATGGGATAAGTTCTCAATACTAAGAGTCCACTATTTTGAGGAGAGCGGCGGTCGAATCAATTTGTCCTTTTTCGTTGACGGTGTAGTAGGTTTAACGGAGGGAGGATCCTGCATCATTTTAACTGATGTTCTGGCAGTACGGGCAGAAACCACCTGCTCCATCTCCTCCACAGTGGAGGACCCCATTCCAATTGCAAATTTCGTTTTGAGAACCTCGATCCGATTGGAAGTGGCGATCGGTGAAGATGTAGATCGCCGATTCGAGTCATTCTCAGAAGATTACTCAGATGAGGATCTCAGAGGAAATGGTCGTGGACTTTTCTTGCCTTTAAATGTTCTGGATAAAGGCTTGTTATTTTGTTTTAGGAAGTCTGTTCTTACACAGCTTATCCTGAGCTTCTTTGGCGATGCGTAATGTGTTATGGTCTTGCTAGCCTTGCTGGTTGAGGTCGACGGTTTTTGGTGTAATTATACCTATGTGGTCTTTTGAGTAGCGGACTTGGCAGATATTGGTGTTGTTGGTGTGGATTTTAAATTCTTTGTCTGTGTTCTGGCAACAGGAATCTTTTCTGAGATAGTGTCCCCGTTTAAATCGCTGGTCTGGGTTGCGATTTCCCGACTCGGTAATTGTTTAGCTGCAACTGAGCTGTAGGTACCGAACCTCGGGACAGAGCGCTGGCGGATGCGCAAGAGTTTCCGGGCTTTCGAGGACACCTTCACCCTAACCCGGATCTCTTGGATCGCTCTTTCCTCTATAAAACGGGGGCATTCTCTGGAACTTGATGGATATTCTCCGCTGCAGTTAACGCACGTTGGAGCTGATGTGCATGCTCCATCGTGAAAGACGTCTCCACAGTTAACGCAGATAAATTAATTGCTTCAGAAATCACGGTGTGCTCAAAGCGCTGACACCTATAACACCTCAGGGGATTTGGAATGAATGGCCTCACTTCGATGACTTCATACCCTGCTTTGATCCTTTGAGGGAGATTTACCCGATCGAAGGTAAGGAACAGGGTACGAGCAGGGAATAATTCACCTCTTTCTTTCTGCTAGACACGATACACCGATGTTACGCCTTGCTCTTCAAGATATTCTAGAATTTCCTCATTGGTCATACCATCTAATGCACGGGTGTTTACCACACCGCGCGAGGAGTTCAATGTCCTGTGCATCTCAACTTTAACCGGATAGCTGCCTAACAGGTTGGCTTTAAGTATTTTCGCCGCCTGGGTTGCTGAATGCCCTTCAACCAGGAGCGTACCATTGCCGGATCTAATGCACGACTTAACCGAACCAGCAATCAATCTTTGAACTACAAAAGGTTTCACCGATGTAGATTTTGTTCCTTCCTCTGTTCTATTAATAACCAAGTAGTGAGGACTATAAGACTCGACTGCTTCGTTTCCACTAAGCTTGGTGTTGGCTTTTTATTTTTTAGGATCCATAGCGGTTATATTCTTCACCATTACAAATGTCTCCGATGGCATGCTCACATCCTGGGCGCCACCCCAGCTTAGGTGAGAGTCCTGGCCTGGACCTTGCTCACCTTAGGTCTCACCTCTCAATTCATAGATAGATGGACCCAATCGCCCTCAGGAGTGTAACAGCTCATGTAATGGCCCCTCCCCGGGACTGACCATTTTCAGCGGATACGAACACAGTTCTACATGATACTCAGGGGCTGGGAGTTATGCATTACTCCGTCACCCCTTGCAATTTCCTTGCTCCGTCCCGTGCAGCGGTATCTGTCAGATTGCGTTCAGGGAGATAACTAATTGTTGGTTAAACACGCTTGTGGACCATATTGATTGGGCGTTTGGCATAAGCCCTCTCACCTCTTATAGGAACCCAATCGAGATTGTGGCAGGGGATCCTGGCAGCGCCAATCCCGTACCTACCTCAGTAGTCCCCTGGGGGCCAGAAACTTCTCTTCTACCTTTACAGCCTACCAAAGAACCATTAATAAATTTGAATTGATTATATTTTACCAAAGAATCTATAGCTTCCCAAGATCATACCCACTAGTGCACATCCGTCATCATGAAAAAAAGGTTATACGAAAGAACTCAATTAACTTGGGTTGCTAGAACTAGGTAACGGGTGGGGGTACGCCATGAATGAGGAAGGGATGCTTTACTAATGTATCAACAATTTAAAA
Organism: Deroplatys truncata; assembly: GCA_030765065.1. Taxonomy (NCBI): domain Eukaryota; kingdom Metazoa; phylum Arthropoda; class Insecta; order Mantodea; family Mantidae; genus Deroplatys; species Deroplatys truncata. Next base: position 26,953,354 of record CM060988.1, on the reverse strand, counting down.
CACAGTAAATTATATCGGAGGATTTATTTTTCGCGCGATTGTGCACATCTATTCTCTCTCAGAGAGGATAACCGCACGCCATCTTCATAATCATTATCTTTCTGTTCTGTTTTTTTCCTTGCTTTCTTTTCTGTTTTCATTTTGAAGTTGAAGGTGAAGCAGGGCAGCTCCTATTTAAATGAGTAAGATTCCTATTCTCTTCAGCGTTAGTACTATTCACTAGTTGCAGCTCACAGAAAATTAGACCTCTTCTGTCCTGGCTTGGTGTTCTTCCTGTGCGTGCGTCTCCTACCTTAACCACTCTGTGCGTGAATGCTCGCTTCTCTTTAGTCGCCTGCTTACCGATCATCCCCTTCCAAATCTTCACTCGTTTCCTCTCCTTTCTTAGGGTTATCACCCCTCTCCCTCCCTTCGCTGCTTTCCTCCCCTCCCTGCCCCTTGGTATGTTATTTCTTCCTCTGAACTTTCCCATGAAGACTCCCGCGAGCAAGCTCTTTCGCCTTTATTGTAATACGTGAATTAGCAACAACTACCATGCCTTTTTTGTTTTTGTACTCTTTTGGGTCAATTTCATGCTACATTTGTAATTTTTAGTACTCCTCCTAATCAGCCGTGGACAGCTGTGTTTATCTTGGCGGGCTATGCTGTCACGATGCATTGATTTACTTTATTAATTTTGTAGCATTATTCTTGCGCTCAGAAGCGTTGAAAATTATTGCACCATAAAAGTTAAAAAGGCTGACACGCAGAATGTATGCGCAAACACTTTATCGTTGTTAGGCGCAGCGTCAGGTTTCATTGAACTTAGAAATGTTGCGCGAATTCTGCTGATTTGGATTAGAACATTTGCCCAAAAGATGAAGGATTGCTGAAGTAGGAGTGGTACACCCTTAAAAACCGCTGGCTTTTGGGATAACGGGAACTCAAGAGGGATTTTTGAAAATCATTACGGAAAGTAAATCATAAATCTGCAAGACAATAAACAACACCATGCATCGGGCAACACCAGTTTAGTCTCAGGTAAGTATGCCTCTGGCTAAATTAATTGTACCCTCCCGTTAGGCGACCATGAGCCAAAGTATGGATTTGCTAAATTAATAATGTGAGTTAGTTTCTTGTTACTGTAGTACTAACAAGAAACTATCTGTGCCTTGCCATATACTCACCTGCCTTTTACTTTTAGAATCTCAGAAGTTATCTAAGGATCCTATGCCTTTCCCCAACTACCCATCAGTAGACTCACCCCCTGGTGAGTAACCCGCGGTAGGCCATTCTACTAGCTCTACTAGTATCCTGGTCCCACGAGTCTCCCTCTCAGGGTACTCGTGGCATGTGTGTGGTGGCATTCGAGGTCCAGAGCCGCCCCCAGGAGCCAGTTCCATCTATGTGGAACACTTGAAGATACACCCCTCAGGCCACCGCCACAACTGCAGAAACGGCTTTCCCAGTCGTATAACACACATTAGGCGCCAATATCTATATAAATTTGATAGCTCGAATTTAAAGCTATAAGTGCATATATAACTAAGTGAATAAACATGGGGCGAATGATATGAGCTTAGCCTTAAGGAATATGTATTACAAATGCGACGAGTTTGTGAACTAGGAGAGAAAAAATTGTTATGAGGGATTTCGCCAATGTTAAATGACGTGGTTTCCAAATTATGAAAAATACATATGTTTGACTATTAGAAGCAACTTAGTGGTACTCTGCTGATGAACTATAACATGCATAATTTGAGCTGTTAACGTGCAGTTTCACAGAATAGAAATTGAAGGGGCCGTGTCGTTTTTTCTCATTGAAATGTTTATAATTCTCTTTCCTGAGAATAAACTTTCGCTTACAAACTATGATCAATGACAAATTTTAAACATAGAAACAAAATAATACTGACTTGCTGCGCAGGTCAATGGGCAATTAATGAGTAAATTGAAAATACTCTACGGGCTCCAGACGTCTCCGGTGGAGAGTGGAAAAAAAAGAAATTCAATTTTGACACAAACTGAGTGGTTTCCAAGAAACTCAACCTGGTCTGATAAATTATAATCTACGCTTATACCAAAATCGATGACGGTGCCTGCGTCCCGCGCTTTCACTTCTTGCCGCACGTAGAACTATGTTTTGCGGATGTCAGCAATCTCAGACCGGTGGTCAATATCGCGCTGTAGAATGCTCTTTGCAGCTGATACAATACAATTTCAGATTAAAGTTTTCGTGTCATCTCCAGAGTTAAATGCCCTGAAAAAAAAACAAGGGATGGAATTAGTTATCAATCCCCACAAAGGTAAACACAGACACAACACTCAAACGAAGAGGGAAAATAAAAGTAGTAACTGCCTGCTTTGACAGGTGGAAAACCTGTGGGGAGTACCAAAATACATAAACGCTGAAAAATGAAAGAAGAGGGGTCTCTATAAGAATCACGGTACTAACACTATCAATTTCTATAACATAGACTATCACTACCGCGGATTTCATGAGCAAATAGCAAAGATTCCTTGCTGCCCCAAAACGGAAATTAAATGAGTACCTCAGAAAGGTCTGGCAGTACTCAGTTCAACAAAATTAATGAAGCAACTAGAAAACAACTACAAAGAATATAACCTATTAGTTTCCTCATACCTAGGGTAGCATTACAGTAAGGGTTTGGAATTGAAATACTTCACGCAGGGAAATTAAATTTTAAAACAATCACTCTGCTGAAAACGTAATTATAACTTAAAGATGTACTCTTACTAGCACAGAAGAAACTTAAACAAAAAATAGGGAAGTTACTGCACACACTGATACTCAAAAATTAAAATACAATGGTATATGGCCAGAACTATGCTTGGCGGCATATCATAAAATTCAAATTTGCTGCAAAAATAAAAGCCTAAACCCTTGAAAGAAATTTAGCATAAATTGATACCACATATACCAAGATAGCAATTTTAAAGTCACTGGTAACCTTTCCAGAAGCTTTCAAAATTTGTGTGCACCAAAAACCGCACAGGCTACACACCGACATGCATACAACCAAACTAGAGCACTTAGAGGTGTAAAACCCTCAATACCAGAACAGCTTCTTCCGCCAGGTCTCGTCCAGACGCGGGGTGGTATAGTTTATTCCTGGTGCTGATCACTAACTAAGGTTGGTGGACTTTCTTTGCATTTTTCGATGCCATCATCTAATACCAAAACCACTTTCTACATGCATACTTATAAAGCGTTATTAACTTCTCTTCAGAATTTTATCATCTTCAGGACGTGACAAACTTAGTCATTACGGCCAAAATTAGCTTGTAATCCCAGGGTTTCCAAAACTTTGAATCGCTCCTCATTTTAAAAAAATTCAAGTGGGAACATCCAAATACTATATACCCTATATTTTACTCATCGGGCAGGTCAGGAAACATTTTGGCCATGCTACTGAATTACTTAGGCCATTCCGTGGACCTATGTAACATTGTTGTTATCATCGTCGACAGGGCTACGCTTGAGTCTGCCCGTTAGCACAACCTGGATGCTAACAAAGTTCCAACCCCGGTGCAACAAACTCTAGAACGTAATCCCTGTGGGCTTTAACGCTCAACTGCAAGCTAGCATAACTAGAGCGACCGGCGCTCTATAACTATTTAATACACGAGTACTGAAACCTTATGGCCTCGCTGCATGTTCTAGGACTACAGTCACCACATCTTTAAACAGGACGTACTCACTGACAGAGCCTTACGGTTTTCCTGACAATAGGACCTCACTGGCGACTTCCGTGGTCGCGCAATCTTCACAGGACGATGATAACCTTAATGCACTTCTTATCCCAACTATATTTACCCCGTCATTGGTGGAATCGAACCATGTTCATCCACTTGGTAGAGTGACTAATAGACCGTACACTACACAATTCCCGACGTGTCGTCGAGATGCATGTTTTCAACTACACATTATTATAAAAAAAAACGGAACTCAAAGTACTCATTGTAGCTCTGACACAAAATTTCTAGGGGTTTAAGAGTTACAAGTGAAGCAAATATAATGGGGAAAAGGACTGTTAAACACATTTTATGTTACTGTTCCTTTGTAAACAGCAAAATGGAGAAGCGGCTGCTTTTATCAACGTTAAAAACCACCAGGCATGCACAACTACGCGTACCTGAAATCTATAATTTCTGCACATAGTTAATTTACAGGACCCCAATGCATTATGATGTTTTTGTAAACAAAATGACAAGCATTCTTTCAGAAACACAATACGGAATTGTAGCAATTGTACATAAATGGAATAAAAACAAATCAACCAGCATAAATGTTTCTCTCTCATTCTCTTTTCTGGTGTCCCTCGCCTTAAATGAGTTGAGTGGCCCGACGCACGTGCTGCCGCCTCAGCAAGATGTGTCCTAACGCAGCACTTGGCCGAAGACTAGCCTTCGGTGTTTAACTTTTCTGTATAGGTATAATAACCACTCCGGCCTTTCAATTCAGTGGCTTCCAAAACTTGTTTTTTCTTTTTTAAATAGCACTCCTCAACTAATAGGTTTCCCTCTGGAACTTAAAATCATCTGCTCCAGATAGAACACAAAAATCTAGAATGCACTTGAACATGGTGCTCATTACAAAAATTACATATATACTTCACATATAGGGTAGCTGCTAGCTACCCTATGACCAAAACAGTGGTATGACACACTAGTATATAGGGACACTAGTTTTCTAACCTAGTCATACTGCACTTGGTTGGAAGGGAGGGGGAACATAAATATGGTAGTTCAAAATCTTGCGGGGGAGGGTGAGGGAAAATAAAGCAATTCCAACACTGGATAGGGCGAGTGGGCGGAGAAAAGCCTCTAGAGGGTTTCGGGGTGGGCCTAAAAAGGAAGGACCGGAATCGAACACTGACTCAGGCATTCAAAATAAGGGGAGACCCTCAGCCTCCGCCAAATGTCGCGGTGGAAATATCAGGGAATGTTTTGAGGGGTAACAGTGCGGTGCTCAAAGAGGCGCCCTCACCAGATTTCGCGGTGGAAATCAGCGGGTTGGAAGGGGTGAGAGAAGGGAGTGACTATAAAGACTCATGCAACTACAACACATGTCACTGATAAAGGAGGGGTAGCTCAGAGGAATCTCAAAGGCGTGACTAATTCACAGGTGGCAGGAAACCCGTGCGTCTCAAACCACTGGGTAGAGCGAGTCACACGGGAAGGAAGTCTCGGACTAAGGGAAGCTCCTTAAGGGTGCCTAGCATCTAAAGCACACAACCAAGGGGATGATGTCAGTATGGCCATTATGGTCCTAAACATTTAGTGACCCAACAAGTGCATAAAAATGTAGATTTATTACTACATAGGTCGAGGCCGCTTACAGGGGTACGTAGTTTAGCGAGACAGCATGCTTACCTGAGACGAAACTTGTGCTGCCCGAATTATGGTGTTGTCTTGCCGATTTATGATTTACTTTTCGTAATGATTTTCAACAACCAGATTGAGCAGGTTCGTGTAGCAGTCCCTCTCGAGTTCTTCATCCCAAAAGTCAGGAATTTTTGAAGGTGCACCACTGCTACCTCAGTTGTCCCTCAACTCTTGGGCGAATGTTCTTATCCGAATCAGCAGAATTAGCGCAACTTCCAAAGTAGAATGAAACCTGACGCTGCGCCTAGCAATGTCAAAGTGCTTGCACATACATTCTGTGTGTCAGCCTTTTTAACTTTAATGGTGCAATAATTTTCAACACTACTGAGCGCAAGAACAATGTTACAAAATTAAAAAAGTAAATCCATGCATCATGACAATATTATACTATAATCATCTGTATACTCTATGTTATTTACGTAGATTAAAAATAATAGGGGATCTAAAACCGAATCATGAGGAACACCTATTTTCACCACATCACATTTAGACTTAATAGTCCAAATAGAACTTCCTTGATTCATATATATATATATATATATTTCTGTGCACTGTGATCGATGTTTCAAGTAGGACGAGATAAACTCATGTATTTTGCCTCTTCCTACGTAGTTCTGCAATTTAGATAGTAATAGTACATGAGACACTGAGTCAAAAGCCTGGGCAAGTCTGAATATATTCCTACAATTGTATTCTTTTCTTCTAAGTTTAATATTATGTTGTGTAAAAATTCTGACACAGCAGTAACAGTCGAAAATCCTTTTCGGAATCCATGTTGGGACTGAAACAGTACGTTGTTAGACTCTAGAAAGCCTACCAATCTTCTGTTGATTACTGTTTCACATAACTTTGCAAATAATGAAGTTAAGGTTATTGGTCTGTAGTTGCTAGCTATTTCTTCATCTTCCTTTTTGTATACAGGACTTATAATACTAATTTTTAACAATTCAGGGAATTCTGCTTCTTCCATTGAATGATTAATCAGATGTACGAATATATTTACTAACTAATATTTACAAAGTTTTAAATCTTTCGGTGTTATGCCATCCCATCCAGGGGCACTGTCATTTTTTAATTCGACAATAATTGAGTTTACTTCCTCTGTACTTGTTTCATATAAACACCGCATTGAGATATACTTATAGCACTCATATTTCGATGCATCCATACTACTGTCATTTCAATCCATGTTTAAGGATTAATTTTTAATAGATTACTGACTTCTTTTGGGTCTACAACACATCTACTCCTGTCATATGGTTGAACATTATTTTTTATAGGTTTATCAGTTTTTACATGTTAGTTAACAACTTTCCATGCTGTTTTGGTTACATTATTATACATGATAATTTTGTTTTGCCATTGATGTAGGTTTTAAAATTTTTCAGAACTTGCCTAAATAGCTTTTTATACTTGTTTTTGTAGCACTCTATACACATTTAATCTTGTTTGCATATCATTTTTGCTTTTCTTTCTTCTTCCCCGCGAATGATAGTAATGTTTCTAATATAATGTAACTAAATGAACCCGATAGCGTGCGTCTAACTTATTTCTGCAAGTAGGTAATCATTGCAAAATAACAGCGAAACTCTTAACCTTATATTCCAAAATGTCTTATTTTCCTACTATCCTGTGGAAAGCCAAAAGCAAAACTACACACAAGCATATTAACAGCGAAATCCTACTTAACACAGGCATTCCATTTTGTTTGTTTGTAGGAGGTTTCCTCTAAACGCAAGCACCTATTAATAACTTCATTCACGCTACACAGAGAGTTTTAACAGCGAAACCTATAATGTAATATTCTGACATTTTTAAACTAGCGAAAGCCCTACATTATTCCTTTTGTAGCAATGCTGAGGTGATTGCTCAGACATTACTTATATAATAGGAATATGATCTCAGAAAAATACATTCGAGAAGAGGAATGAAGAAATTGGAAAATCATTCAGTTTAACTAAACTGCAATATGGCTATACTTTTTATCACGCTTATGTGTCATCCTTCGTAGTCTAGGGGTGCCATGCTGGCCTCTAGTTCCCGAGGTCGCGGTTCAAACCCGGCTGAGGGGATGGATTTTTTTCGGACGAAAAAATCCTTAGCATGACTTCCTTCGGAAGGAAAGTAAAACCGGTGGTCCCGTGTCGTAGATTTAAGGCACATGAAAAAACCACAAGCCTGATAAAGAGGCCTCTGAGCAACATTTCCGATCTTTCACGCGCAATGTAGAAAGAGACACAAAGGACCACAGCAGTTAAAGAAGGTCCATAAATAAAACTCAATTTATTATTTTTATTACGTTCCTGAATGCATCTAGCCATCAAAGCGATCCATATTAATCACAAAATTCCGCAAGCTAATCTTATACAAACTTTAGATTTTATTATACACAGGAAGCTGACGGAGAGCTTAGAGAAAATTACAGCAAAAGATTTATTTTACAGCTCTAACGCTATAAGGTTCCACCCACAGGTTCCACCTATTTGGCATGAAATCGCACACGAAAATATTGCCAACAATACCAAATTGTTAACAAACTCAAGATTAACTACCTTGCATTTGTAATACGGGGCACTTCGTTTAACCAACAGGTAGCAACAACTACAAGTTAAAGCTCAGCTTTTAACCGGAGATCGTGATATAAGCCTAAGATTTGATGGTACAGACAGATGAGGGCTTCACTACGAATGCTTGCGCAGAGAGCCAAATTACAACAGATTTCATTGGAAATACAGTATTTGAGATGTTCTGTGTATGTGTGTGGTAAATATAAAATAATGTTTAGATAAAGGTTCAGTGAACATTTTATATACCAATGATTGAGCTGAGTATCATTCATTAATGAGTAATTAAATGAACCAAGGATTTAGAGAACTTGGAGCTACTCAATGTTGTTTAGGATAAGATAAAAACCAGAAGAAAAAATCTGATGCGTTACATTCACGACTTTGCCTACCCTCTGTCATTTACTAATGAGTATAAAAGCCATTCTTAGAAAAGCTTATTTTTCTGTCTACTTAATTTTAATCGATACAAATCTTTGAAGAAGTAGTTATATAACCATTTCGTTATAGATTCAAAGAAGCAGCGATAGTCAACTGTTTAAAAAGTGGACGTACTGGCCTTAAAATTCAATAGTTTCCAAGCAATCGCTAGAAACAACTGAAAATTGACACGACTTTGGTATTTATCAGAATATCGTTTTTGAGATATGGGATTCACACACACACACGGACCTCTTTCTAAAAATCGAATGTTACATTTACATGACTTTCTCTAATCTCTAGCTACTTATTAGCAAGCACCTATACAAATTATTCTTACGAAAGTTTATTTTCCTACTTACTTCATTTTAATCGAGATAAACATTTCCAGAAATAGCTGCATTACACATTTCATTATAGATACAAAGGGAGTAGCAATAATTAAAGGCTTTAGAACTGGACGCTATATGCTGGCCTTAAAATTCCATACTCTTTCCATGACATCACGAAAAACAACTGAAAATCGACAGAACTTTAAAATAAGGCTAAGTTTTTAACAATGCGAATTATTAAGAACGGATATTTCGTAAATGGATTATGCAACAAAGAAAAAAGTTATTTAAATACATCCTCCATTTTAAAGATATCTACATATTTTGTGTAGTACGTTTTCGTCTATCCTTTAACGTTTACCAGTTATACAAAATTATATAAAGTTTGTTCGATTGAAGAGAACCCCAAAGGCCATTCCCAAAAAGTCCAACATATATATTTTATTTATCATGTAAAGTATTTTTGATATTTCGTATTTTAATCGAAATCGTTAGAGCCATTTTTTAGAAAATAAAAGATTTAGATAAATATTCCGTGTTGGGATAGTTGGGGTGGGGGTTATTGAAAATCCTCGTTTTGCATCTTTGGAAGTTACAGAATCTAAATAGCAAGTTTGGCATTTATCGACTTTTCGTTTATGAGTTGTGCTGTTTTCTGTCTCTCTCTCACACACCCTTTTTCTAAAAAAAACCCTTCTATACCTACTACGTACGTGGTAGAGAAAGTACACACACACACACACACACACACACACACACACACACACACTGCCGTTTGTGAAATTGCAACTCCAAGAAGGAAATGCATGAATTTAATACCACAGGTTAGGTACACGACAGATAACAAATGATAAACTTTTCAAATCTATACATGACCTTTGAGCCCTAATATTCAGTATTTGGTGTGGCCTTCCATGCGCTGCAATTAGAGCTGCTATACGCCTTGGTATTGAATCAACAAGGTTCTGAGGGATTTCCCTCCACGCAGTTTGTATTCGAGCCCACAAATCCATGACACTGGTTACTGGAGGACCGTGACACACCAGATGCCGACCAATCATATCCCAGACATGCTCGATGGGCGACATGTCAGGCGAGGCTCTACAACCATCGTTAGTTACAGGTTGCTGTTCAAAGTGCTCTCAATTCGTAAGAGGCGAGATAGGTTGTTGTAACCAATGGCGCCCCAAACCATCACACCTGGTGTTTGTCCGCTATACCGCTCAACAATGCAGCCCTCCAGGTTGCTCTCATCACGGTACCGCCGGACGCGTATGCGGCCATCACTGTAGGACACTTGAAGCAGGACTCGTCCGAAAAGACTACATTTTGCCACTCAGCACCCCAGTGACGGCGTTCACGTGCCCATTGCAGTCGGAGGAGCTTGTGGTTTCTGGACAATGGAAGCCGACGTAATGGTATGCATGCAACCAGTCCAACCTGCAGCAGACGGCGACGAACCGTTGATGCAGACAATTTCACACCTGTTGCAGTGTTCGAGCGTCGAGTCAACACTGTGGATGAAGCCGTATCGTCCGTTATGGCAATGCGGACAAGATGGTGGTCATCCCGTGCTTGGTCATGTTCCGTGGCCCGGTGCCCGCTGTTCGTTACGTACGATCTTCATCTATCCACCACTTCCACACGCATCACTGTCGTAACGGCATGACCTGTACGAGCCGAAATGTCACGGTATGACAAACCCGCTTCCCAGAGACCGATCATTCTGCCCCGTTCGAACTCACTCACATACCGATACGGCTCCCTTTGACATCGACGAGGCATACTGGCACTCACTTTATTATTTCCACCTTGTTTGACAGCTCTGCACTGACTACACTGGGCGTAACACTGACTTTGTTGGACCGACACGAGAGGGCTCTCTTCGGCCTACGTGTACCCCATTTCTTTGCAAACTTAATCACTTATTGCTTGCACAGTTTTCTATACTTACACCAAGTTTGGAGTTATTCGAGAAATTCTTTCTTGGTGTTGTAATTTTCAGAAACGGCGGTAGATTATATAGATAGATAGATAGATAAATAGATAGATAGATAGATAGATAGATAGATAGATAGATAGATAGATAGATAGATAGATAGATAGATAGATAGATAGATAGATAGATAGATGATGGATGTATGGATAGAGGACTTGTGGTAGTAGGTATAAATGGACATCGCAAGAAACAAGTGAATCGCGACAGCATCTTAACCAGTATGAAGTATTGATCAATTCAAACCAATATTAATGGAAATGGCTGATGCCACAAACAAGGTTATTTGAAATAAATTGTGTGCTTTAATGACAGAAAATTACAAATAGAAATGTGGCATGGAGAATGCCAACAATGAACAATTATAATAGGGTGACTAACGTAATGTGGCATCATTTTTACATCGTAGGGTGTTGCCATTGTTTTTTTAAACAAGGCGTAAAACATATGCATCGAGTACATTTTCCTCATACACCTCAGGTTTTTCAGCCGGCATTCGTAACGAAGCTCTCGTCTGTCTGTAATGTCAAAGCATTCTAAGCGATCCAGTTGTTATATAAATCCATGGGTATGATTAAGCGATCCTAACGGCACTAAGTATAGACGTTCTGGGACCCGATCCGTAATATGATTACGGCAGCTTTATATATTTAGGAAGCAATAGTTCGCAGACCTATTCTTAAACGTGTTTTATTTTATTCATTCAGGGCGCCTCAAAACATGTATTTCCGTAAACTCTCGGTATCAAATTTTTGAGAGGACTACAATAATTGCTATAGGTAAGGAGCAGAGAAAGTAAAATTCGGGAAAAAATTTTGTACTCTATTTATTGAGCCTCTTTAACTGCTGTGGTTCTTAGCGTCACATTTTATACTGAGTATGAAAGAGCGGAAATTTTGCTCAGATGCCCCTTATCAGGCTTGAGGCTGTGGCCTTGAGGTTCTTTTACGTCCTGTAAATCTACGACACAGGACAACCGGCTCTACTTGCCTTCGAAGGAAGCCATGTTAAGGATTTTTACGCCCGAAAAAAAATCCGCCCTTCGCCGGGTTTAAACTCGCGACTTAGGAAACTAGAGCCTAGCATGGTACCCCTATCGTATTGTCGACAGTATTCATTATTCTATCCAAATTTTGTATGAAAAATGGGTAATTTTCGTAATAATGGACGTTTTTTTGGTTTTTTTACTTCCTCTACTACGTATAGTAAGTAGGGGAAGTATTGCATTCCACCCAAAAATTCGATACCGAGATTTCACCGGAAATACATGTTTTGAGACCTCCTGAATCCCAAAAAAGCATTTTTGGAAACATGTCCGTGTGTGTGTCTGTGTGTGTGTGTGTCTGTGTGTGTGTGTGTGTCTGTGAACAGCATAATTCAAAAACTAACAGTCGGATAAACACCAAACTTGGTATTTATGTTCAGTATCTTCCAGAGATGCGACACGAAGATTTTCAAGAAAATCCCCCCACCCCAGACTACCCTTTACATGGAACATTTTTCGAAAATTTTAATTTTCTCAAAAATGGCTCTAACGATTTTGATGAAAATATCATATGTTTAAGATAATGTCATGAGAAATGAAATGTATATCTCGAAATTTCTGGGAATGTCTCCAAAAGTATTCTTCATTATGAACGACTTTTGCATAACTGGTAAACCATAAGAGTTAGACAAAATTTTACTACACCAAAAATGTAGATCGCGTTAAAATACACAACTTATATCATTTACATTTTTTTTGTTGAGTGAACCGTTTTCGAGATATTGCTTGTTATTTCCTTAAATTTTCCAATACTTGTACTTTTTCTCAAATTCGTTATTCATTTTTTATGTCCTGGACATGCAAAGAGAATGGAATGCGCCACATAGCAACCAGCGATAAAATATTTGACTATCGCTTAAAAGCTACCATATTCCCCTTGCATCTACAAGAAAATTACAAATAAGATTGACATCTCGATATCTCGATTAATATGAAGCATATGGAGAATAGGCATTTGTAAAAATAGATTGTACAAGAGTAGAGAAAGTTATGTGAGTGTAACACATCAGATTTTTTGGTTAGGCATTGGCAAACCTGTTAGTGAATGTTTTGTGTTATTCGATGGAGTACAAGTTTTGAAGGCATGTAAACGAATTACCTGGGAATCGTTACTTTTAAAATCTTTCTGTAAATATTCTATCATTATTGTAAGTAATGGCATTAAAGTATATTGCGACATAATAATAATAATAATAATAATAATAATAATAATAATAATAATAATAATAATAATAATAATAATAATAATAATAATAATAATAATAATAATAATAATAATAATAATAATCTCTAAAGTGATGACAACTAATTGTTCTTGCAAACGAGCTGCGTGTAGGTTCAAATTGGAAAGTTCCAGACTGCCAAAAGTTGAATGCCACTGCCGGGATTTGAACCTTGGAACTTCAGCTGGTACTGTAACTGTGCTGTACCAACTGAGCTAATATGGCAACATGCCTTTGCGACTAATTACTATGGATTGACCCAATAGTGGTGTACTAGAAAGCCGGGGACTTGGCTAAGTAATTAGGGAATTGTTTACTTTAGCACCCGGCGACCGATTTGTTCCGAACGTGTTTTAACCTGCGCTAAATACTACAGTAATGACATTTATGGAATGCACTTTTTCCGCCAATCGTTTAGTTTGGCTATAAAAATCTTTTTGATAAAAGTAACATTACAGTGCGTATTGGCCACAGCGATCCCGTTATAAGAACACACGGGATGACAATGGATCATCGCGAGGTAATGGGTTTGAATATTCTCCTGAGGTTTATTTATCTGAAGTCCAATATATTTGCCATTAAGATATAGATTCCCCAATGATGTATTAGGGTCAGTTCAGCTTCTTCACTGTGCATTCAAATGTGTATTTTTTTTGTAGATTTGTTCCAACCACACACGACTTGCATTTCTTGGTTGTTTAAGTTGTACACTGAGAGATAATTACTAGTGAAACGAATAACCTCTCATTCAGAATTCCAACAAGTAACTGGTTCTTTCAGAATGTTATGCTTTATAAACGACTAAAATTTACCTTTGTTATATGAAATGTGATCAGTGAAATGTATTTCAGATGACTTGCAACTGTTTCACTTGAAATGATTAGAATGAAACCAACAATATTAAGGTCATATTTTTTCATTTTTCAAATATGAGTACAGCTTCGTTTTGTTTTACAAATCATTATATCAGTTAAAAGTTAATATTTTCTCACAATCAACATAAACTTACTTTTTATGATTTCCTTAAAAAACTTGTACCTTGCTCTTGCACTTCGTATAAAAAACAAATAATTTCTCGATGCATTTGAACCACAGAAGTTTTGTTTGTTTGTTTGTTTGGTCCCACTATGAGCAACGCTCAGGGACATTGAACACATCCTACAATTATGAAATATGCAACATAACTAATAAACATACCCAGTACCAAGAACTTGTTTATCTAATAATATACCCAATGCCAAAACATTTCCTCTCCTCCCTCTCTCCACACCATGCATTATCTAAGAAATAAAAATTTGTGAACCATCACCATACCAAGAGTAAAATCTCAACATGCATTACAGTAAGACAATAACAAATAAGTGTAAGTCACCAACATATGCCATCTGCCCTATGCATTGAATATTTATATGTTGTTCGGCATATTAAAAAATTCCTCCATAGTATATGGGGAGTGAGTATATAAGAAAGATGTTTAAGAACATCTTTCGTAAAGATGTTACGTTGATTAGGCTTGCCTATTAGTTTTAAGTAGCATGGAAGGATATAAATTGTTATTGCAGAATAGTAACATCCTTTTGGAACAGCTGTAAGCTATTTGATGGTCTATGCAAATCGCCTGCATGCCTTGTAGTGTGGTCATGCACAGCAAAGTTCATTGTGAAGTTTGTTATAATTACCTGTAAGGTAGCACAAGTGAGAATATACGTATTCACAAGTGAGAGTAAGAATTTTTTGGGTTTTGAACAAGGGTCTACAGGAATGCCGGGACCCAACACTACAGATAATACGCATGACCTTTTTTTGTAATATAAATACTTACTTGCTATGTGCCGAATTAACCCAGAACATTATTCCATAACACAAGGCAAAATATGCTGTTCTTAAGGCATCTTGGAGGAGCAAATTTTTTAAGTTTATTAAGGCAAAGCAAGCCGAGCTGAGTTTTGGCAGCATGAGTTTTATTTGTTTTCTCCAGTTGAGCTCTCCATCTATTTGAAGCCCAAGAAATATTGTATCAGATACCTTATTTATGGTGTAATTGTTGTACCTGATAGTTAATTCACTCTCCTTGTTTATGCTTCATTTGAAATTGAATAAAATTGGTTTTATCGTAGTTGAATGAGAGCTTATTAGTTTCAAAGCAAAAGTTGAGCTGTTCGAACACTTTACTGACAGAATTTCTTAATTGCGGATGTGACTCTTCAGACACTGGTGTCATCTGCAAAAAGCACAGCTATTGAATCTTTGATAAGTTAATATGGCAGGTCATTTATAAATATTAAAAATAACAAAGGGCCAAATATAGAACCTTGTGGGACACCTCTAGTAATAACACCTGATTGTGAATCACAACCATTGATTCTGGTTTTCTGGATCCTATTTGTTAAGTAAGATTGAACCATTTTATAGTGATATCACTGAAGCAATAAACTTTTAACTTCTGCAGCAAGAGGTCTATGCTGTCAAGTGCCTTAGCTAAGTCACAAAATATTCCTAATGGTAGTTCCTTTTTATCCAAGGCTGTTAATACTTCAGAAGTAAGCATGTATGTTGCATTTTCTGTTGACATTTTTCCCTAAATCCTAACTGGAATATACTGAATATAGAAACCCAATTGGAGTCGTAGAATTGTAAGCAAAGAAACGGCTGATATGGATAGAGAACCGATCAGCGAGGACCATTACATCCTTCTAGTTGACATCAGAGTAGCTTTCAAAGAACAAAGGTGACTGGAGGTGAGTGTAGTGTAAGAGAGTGGTAAGAGATGAAGGGGAGGAAACGAGGAGGTATAAATGAGGTGCAAGGAGCAAGTTGATCGATAATCTTAAAAAAAAAAAATTCTCCAAAACAGCTTTTGCCCCCAAAAAGACACCCCATAATGCAATAAGGATATTATTGAGCACATATTAAAATAGTTTTGAAACAAATTGGTCTCCAGTGTTTATATAATTATTGTATTTACAACATTGTAAATCACTATTGGGGTATGTTATCTCAAAATGAATTTGAGAATGCCATATGATTTATTGGAAAAAATGTGAGCCAGTTGGAGAATTTAATGTCATGCTGGTATGTTGCCATGATAGCTCAGTTGGTGTAGGGGAAACAATTTAATGGCAGTTCCCAAGAATTCAAAATGGGTGATGTTACCCCAAACTGAACTACTGCCAGCTGTACAATGGGAATTACTAGTTTCAAGCCAGCCAGTAAATACTGTTTTGCGATATTGCAGTGAATCTTGGGGTGGAAAAGCTTGTGGTTGCTAACAACAAGGAGTGGTAATCTCAGATGGAAGAGGCAGTCGGTACTGGGAAGTTACAGAGTGCCAAATAACACCAAGTCCTATAAAAAGCTGCTGTTGGCTAGGTTACTTAATTAACCAAGTTTAGGTTCAGATGCTCTTTGACAGGCCTCCTGTGCAGGATTGTAGATACACATCATAAGGACTACCTGAAGACCGATCTTGCAGGACTTGATTTATTCAGTAAAAACTATTGCTAGATTGGGGTTCTAGAACACAGATCTGGCAGGAGTTGATTCACTTAGTAAAACGATACTGTGTTAGATTGGAGTTTGAGATGCAAAGTTAACATAAATGCATGTGTGCTAAGTAGCAACATGTGATGTTTGAGAGTTTGACCTAAATACGTGGCCAATAAATACACTTTACTATGTAACCTCAGCAATGTGTTGTCCCTGTTGCCTGGTTTGTTCCATTTGCACCAGTTTATAAAAAATATCTGAAGCAACTTTCTGGTTGTGGATTGAATCCCACAAAGGGCCATTACAATATTTAGTGCAAATAATTTAATCCAGTGTTTTAGGCGTTTATGTTCTCCTGTGTTTCTACACAGGAACCGCCCATGGATAAAATGTTTCATAATTAAATTTGCAAAATAGTGTTGTTTTGAAACAACTGTTCCGGATTAAATAATTTCCCAGCGCTAAATATGCTTGTATATAAACTGTAAAATTTTGTTGTATAGACAAAAATTATGAAGTATACAACACCTATGTAAGCACTAACACTATTCCAAATAAACATCTTTGTGGAACACAATGGCGTCTATGCATCCAAGGATAATTTGCATTAAATTCAACGGTTTATGTACATAAACCAAGATAATGCCTGTGTTGCCAACTTAAGAAGCAACTGCTGATATCAATGCCAACTGAACAGATGAAATGTCACCAAATATAACCATAGAGCACAATAATGGGCAGTATGTCACAGCTTTTGGTGAATTTCTATGGCTTACACTCTTTTAGATCAACAGCATAGACAGCTGAAGAACTGTGATTTAAATCCTGGCTATGGTATTGAATTTTTCAGTTTGACTCTACCTTCCCAATGTCTAAATTAGTTATCGGAATAGGCACATTATTCAGTTTAGCCTATTTTTCAGATAATGTTGCTAAAGGGCAGGTGATTGTGCCATTAGAAGCCTTAGGTTCATCATTTCATTGAAATCTGCTGTCATAATATTCATATAAAAGTTATTCCATGATTTTCCAACTGTAAACTTCAGTTCATACATCTGTAGTATAATCATCGCATTTTTGCATGCGTATCACATCCTTTAACTTTATATGATTCTGTATTTCAGTCAACTTGTTCATATGCCATATCTATGTTATAAAATAAAACATTTGCCTAACTCAATTATAGGTTTGAATTTAGACTTGTTCATTCACTTAAATGGTGAAAAGTTATCTGGTAAACTTACTCCTCTATATTTTAAGAGGAGATACAGTGAAACAACAAGATTTTTCTTGTTAGATGATATCTAAACACAAATATAATATGGTATGTGGCATTCACATGACTTTCTCTATTCACTCTTATAATATTTTTACAAAGGCTTATTACTACATCTACCCAGATAAACTTTCAATACCATTTTGTTTTAGGAAATGACAGTTGAAGTAATAGATTCTTTACGAGTATGTCATTATATGATGCTTCTGAAATTCCATGCTGTTTGCTTGACCACAAGAAAAAAACAAATGGTGATTTACTAGTTGAGAGAAGTAAAAGTATTTGAAAATTCAAACCAATAACAAGGAATGAAATGGCTAACTCCATATTTTGACATAAATTGTGTATTTTAATGACATCTATATTTTTTGTGAAGTAAGGTTTTGTCTATTAGGATTTACGAATTATACAAAAGTCATTTAGAATGAACAAGACTTTCAGGCTGTTCCCAGAAAATTGAAGATGCATATTTCCTTTGTCATGGAAAATCTTAAACATATGGTGTTTTAATGAAAATCATTAGAGCAATTTTTGAGAAAATAAAAATAATAAAGTTGGTTTGTGCCATAAAGCTTTAGCTTGTCACATGGTTGTAACTAGACACTTATGATAGACAAATTGCTGTATGACAGCCTCACTTAGTACTGCCTAGTATGAACTCTTTTGCTCCAGTCACATGTGTCCTAACTAGACAACACTGTACACCTATGATAGACAAATTGCTGTATGTCAACCTCACTTAGTAGTGCTTCATATGGAACTCTTTAGTTCAAGTTACACGTCTCCTAAATAGACAACGCTGTACATTTATAATGGACCAGTTGGAGTATGTTAGCCTTACATAGTACTGCCTCATAAGCAACTCTTCAGCTGAAGTTAAATGTGTCCTAACTAGACAACACTGTACACCTATGATAGACCAGTTGCTGTATGTCAACCTCACTTAGTAGTGCTTCATATGGAACTCTTTAGTTCAAGTTACATGTCTCCTAACTAGACAACGCTGTACATTTACAATGGACCAGTTGGAGTATGTTAGCCTTACATAGTACTGCCTCATAAGCAACTCTTCAGCTGAAGTTAAATGTGTCCTAATTGGACAGCATTGTACACCAATGATAGACCAGTTGCTGTATGTCAGGCTCACTTGTACTGCCTCATATGGAACTCTTTAGCTTAAGTCATGGTGTCCTAACTAGACAACACTGTACACCTATGACAGAGCAGTTGCTGTATGTCAACCTCACTTAGTACTGTGCCATATGGAACCCTTCAGCTCAAGTGATAGTATCCTAACTAGACAACATTATATACCTATGATAGATCAGTTGTAGTATGTGAGCCTTAGTATTGCCATATATGTCCTATTATAGCCCATCCCATGCTTAAATTGCAGTATAGGTTATTTGAGGCACACTGTTGCTACATGTACTATAAGTATGCTTGCAAATTGGGCACCCAGCTGCAATCAGTCTACTGATTAAATATTGTCTTGTGAATGATAGCATCATATAGTGAAATATCTACACTGCTATCTAGGGCTACTGTAAGATATTTAATTTTCATTTGCATTTTATCTCTGCTCTTTGTTATAGTAGTTTGAAATATGTTTTACAGGCATAAACAATATGTTATGAAACAAATATGGAGGTATAAAATTTTTAAAGCTTTAATAAATTATATTGGTTGCCTTTAAGCTTTGTCATTCTCCTCTGATAATGACACACTTCCTTTCATTTCATCTTCCATTAGCCTGGATAGACTGGCTTCTAGTGAATCAAAATCATGGTGACAACACTGTAGGGATAGTTCTCATGACAGCAGCAATGATGCGATGACAAATTAATCAAAAGAGACTCTGTATCATCTTGAAAATCGTTGGCTATCCATATATCACATTCAACCTTTTTTATTTTGTCCACATAGTTTACGCAGTTTTGCACCATAGTAAGTATGCCTCTGAGATCAATTGCCTCATTTCTGGTTGTTGGAATGACATATTGTTTGTTTTTATGTAGTGTTTCACTTATAACCATGCCATTTCTATGGGATTTAGTTCATGGTGGTATGGTGGCAAATGAAGAACTTGTCACCTTACCATCTTTGCCATTTCATCTACAGTGCATTTATCACATCTCTCTTTATGCTGAGACACAATAAACAGAAGTTTTTGTTTAAGCATTCCTGTTCAAACAGAATTCCTTTAATGAGTACGCCAACCAGTAATGCCATTTTTCCTCAAGAAGTAACGCAATAGATCGCTTTTTCTGCTGTGATATTTTGCAATTTTGCTTACAATAATAGCTTCCGCAGGACTATTGGGGAGCAGTTGTTCAGCGAACCACTTTTTGTGTATTTCACCTGTGATTTTGTCTGTGAGTGACCCATGTTTCTTTTGCACAAGAATGTTAGTTCAGTATTTCTGATGAAACCTTGTTCATTTCTGGCATAGACCAAAACAAATCTTGATCTGCAAACCCAGCTGGCCTAAGTCCTGTACTTAGTCACTCAATAATTGCTGTTTGACATTCAATTTTAACTTCAGCATACCTCCATGCCGTATCACTATATGGCCTACATTTACACATGACTAATATGTATAAAATTGATTCCCCATGGTCCCTGAAGCTTTTTATGCCTTTTTGCTATATACTTATGTTACCATCTGTGAATATCCCCTCTTTCTATTATTATGTACTTATTACCCCTTCTTTCATATTCAAACCCCATATCATTTATGAATCGATTCAAAGTGGTCCTTGAGAAATTTGGTAGGTATCATGACTGTTTACCCTTGACAAAATTATATTCAAGTGGGTAAAATGTTTTCAAACAGCAAAGAATGAAATGATGCACTGCTCTTCTCTTTGCATTATTCATCAAATTGTGTTGAACCTAGCATTTATGGGCCCAAATGACCTAGCTGTCGACGGGCCCTTAAACTCCACACCATCACCACCACCACACCTAGCATTTATTTTTGATTCCACACCCTGTTTGCCTTATTTTTTGGTGGTGTTCTTAGAGGTCCTTTCATTTGATCATCTTTTGTTCTATACACTATTGTTTCTGAATAGGAAGTCTTAGCTGTTTCTTTTACTGTCTTACTAATACTCATTTTACTTGAAAAATAATCTAACATATTCATTATTAATTTGCGTTCCTTCTTAATTTACCAATATTTCATTTCTTCCTAGCTTATCCCTCCATAACTATGAATATTTACATAAAATGTTAAATAAATAGCTTATAGAGCATTTCACAGTGTTGCACACACTATACATGTAGACGCTTCCTTAAAAACTGATGTTGATCTTTACTGCTGCATACTATCTGCCTTGCTTCTAGTTCATGAGTTCTATTTGTCATACATAATGAATGCAAGAAGTTAAAGGATTCCAGTTTCTTTTAAAAACTGCCTCTAATCCTACTCAACATTTTCTCTTGCTTGGTCCCCATTGTAAACCCAATACAAAAACAGTTTTTGTCTGCCAACTTTTCCACTGCATAGGCTTAGGATTTTCCTAAAATATTTAATTTAAAAAATTATAACGCTCATCTGATCAACGATAGAGAATTCAAACTAGGCAGGTATCAACACTCAAGTTTTCTCTGGCTAAGAAAAATATATTGTTGTGTTCTAACTGTTGGTGTATTAGTTACTGGGTGATAAGCATAGAAACAGCAATCAGGCTTGTAGTAAAAAACACGTTTTCTTTATAAATTTGGGGCCAACAGAAATTCACTGTAACTAAAAATGGTATAATCTGATAGAGAAAATATTCTGCATGTTCAAAGGTGAGAATTATAACAACCAAATACTTACATCATGTTATTAGCAATTTGGCAACAGTGTGAGAATAGAAAAAGACAAAGCTAATGGCAACATGTATGTGTTAGAGTCACATATATCCCATTTACATCCATATCATCTTTTAAGTTTGAGACAAGTTATAGACAGTAGTGTAGACATATGATAGACAAATTGCTATATGTGAATCTCACTTAGTACTGTGCCATATGAAACTCTCTTGTTAATGCCACCTGTATCCTAACTATACAACACTGAACGCATATAATAGGGCAGTCGCTCTATGTCAGTCTCACTAGTACTGCATCATAAGGAACACTTTTGCTCTTGCCTAACTAGACAACACTGCACAACTATGATAGGCCAGTCACTGTACTTCAGCCACATTAGTATGCTGCATCATATGGAACCTTGTTCTTGCCACGTGCGTCCTAAGTACACAACTATGATAGACCAGTCGCTGTGTCAGCCTAACCTACTCGTCTCATCTTTAAAACTATATCCATTCTGCACTTGGCTTGCAGCACTTTCGATTTGTAATGTAATGTATATTTTATGCTATATATATTTCTTTTTCCACAGGTTTGTTAAATAAATTAAAAACAATTCCATCAGATGCAGTAATATTGTGAAATGGATAACAAAATAGAAATCAAAGAAGAAAATGCTCTCTTAGACATAGCCTCACAGAATGAGTCGTTTCCCAAGGATGTTGCAATGATGACAAACAGTGATGCTGTGCTTCTGGACAATGATTTTGACATGGCAGTCACAACAGAAATTAAATCTGAGACTTCTATTCCAGACTTTTATTTACAGAAAGAGAGATTTTTTATCAAACAAGTAATAAATCAGAGTAAGTCAGAGACTGTTACTTGCAGCGACAACTATAATATAGATACCAAAATAGAAGTTGACCTTGGACAGACTTTGGTTTCAGATTATGCTTCACAGAATGAGATAGATTTTCTTCCAGAGGATCCTGTAATGAAGGTTAAAAAATACAACTGTGATTATGAAAAGGATAACAAGGTAGAAATTAAAGATGAACCTTGGTGGCTGGGAACAGAAACTTCATCTGCTTGTGATGACATTAAGGTAAGTTTTACAATAAATGATCTATAGATTTTTTATTTTATTTTACAACTTACTAAATTGTTTAAATTTATCTCACCACAAAAAAGTGCTTTACAATGTGCAAACAATAATTGTAATGCTTTTCAAGATAACTCGCACCCACATTATGTTCCAGCTCCATAATATTAAGAATGTGTTAATGGTTGTGTAGTTATAGAAAGTTGTAAGGTAACCTATGGCTTCTCCCAGGTTCCTATTGCATAGTTATACTTAATAACCAGAAGGTTAAACAGTACAGATTTCTAAATAAAAATGTGAGGGTGGTTTTTGAGATCTGTAAGGCAGCTTATAATTTTTATTGTGTTCAATGGTGTAAATGTACAAAGTTTGTTTAGATAGGTCAAATAGTACTCAGTTGAAATTAAGGGTAACAGAATTTTTTGAAATTGTAGTGGAGGTTATTTTTGCCAGAGTCTAAAATGGATCTCTACCATATCGTTTAAAAAGTATACCAAACGTATGCCTTTCTCACAACATTCAACAAAATCAGAGAGAAATTCGGCATATGAACATGAAATGAAATTCCTCCTCCTCTAAAACCTCAATTTGTAACCCCTTAGGGTTGGAAGCCATTAAAAATCTGTCAGTTTTGTAATAAAGGGCAGAAAGTAACACCATACGTTAATAATCCAAAAATGATTAATTGGTCAAATTAATATGAAAATGTTATGCAGTGTAGGAGAGTTGAACAGAAAGTGCTTACCCTGAGAAAGAAAACTTAGGATTTACAAAATCATTTTTACAACTCTACAAAGTAGGACTTTGTGTGGCTTATGATCTCCACATCTGAGGTAACGTTCAGTCCAGCAAGTCATTTCTTCAGATTTGGGAAGATGAAACAGTCATCGTGAACCAGATCAAGTGAATATGATACATGTGGCAGCAGTTCAAAGCGTAAGTTATGCAACCTTGTGATTGCAATACAAGTCTGTACTGGTGCATAGTTTTAATGGAAAATAACTTCCTTGTTTAACAATTGTGGACCTTGGTATTCATAGGATCCTTCATCTTCTCCGGCAGAGTTGCACAATACAATACTGTTGATGGTTTTGCGCTTTTCTGAGGTACATCCCTGGGCATATCAGGAAACAGTAGCCATTACCTCTGCTCTAAAGAAACACATTTGGACTTTTTGGGGCACTTTCATCCTCTTGTAACATTGTTTGGATTGCAGGTTTGTCCCTGGCATGTGGTAGTGAATCCATGTTTCAATAACAGTGTTGTAATGTTGCAAATAGTCATGTTGCATCTGATCATATCCAAGCACTCCTGTGAGATGTTCATATGCAGTTCTGATTGGCAGTTAAAGAAACACATCACCCATAGCGTTTTAGAATTGTGCAAAGTGTCCCAAACCTGATCTAATATGTTGGCAGTATCAGCAATCCTATTTATTTTGATTCATCACTCATTTAACATGGCATTGTTGTTTTTCATATTTTCTTCAATCAACTGTTCCACCGATCTTTCATTTCATCGCCATAAAAACCAGATTTGAATTAGTTATCAAACAAGACAGTGTTTGCCATATATATTTTTAAAATTTTTTTCTTAACTATTGACTGTGAATTCCCTCTTAGGATTCATGTCAGGGCTGTTTTCAGGCAAACACGGAGCTTAATATTATTTTCTCTTAAAAGTTTCATGGCATTTTTTGTGTCATGAAGCCCCATCTTGCATAAAGATAAAGATATTTTCTCCAAACCATTCTTTCAGTTGTGGTAGCAGTCAGGTTTTCAGTAGATTAATGTACAGCTCATGTCTCATATTTCCTTCCATAGTGTACAACTGTCCACATCCATGCCAAGAAATGACACTCTGAACCATTACATGTAGGATGTTTTATTGTTTTACATGGTCTGCTTTGAAAGGCTCTCCTCTTCTTTTGACATATTAGTTGGATTCTTCTCAAACAGAAAGTATTGGTTCATCATTGAAGCAAATCTGAAATGAAATTACAGGATTTAAGGAAGATGTAAGGATATTATACTGTGTTAAAATGATCTCTCATATCCTCAAGTATATCATAACTTTCAAGGAAAAAGTCTGATAATAGCTATAGCCAATTTTAGAAAGTAAAAACTATTATAATATTTTAGATTAATGTGTACCGCTCCATTTACCAGATGTGCAGTTTTGGTGTTTCTTCACCTATTGAAGTTATCTTTGCTTTTTTGTATTCAATCCCTTATTACACAGAATAATTTTAAGGCGTGATTCAGGGGTTATATTTGAGTATTTTCTTATAGGGAATGTACGTCCCTAAATGCCATGTTATTGAGCCAGAGGACATTAATGTTTTTGAAATGCTGCATCAAGTTAGGTGAAATTCTGTCAAACAGATTCCTATTCCCCCCACAGCATTGGAATATCGTTTGTGTTTTGTTTTGTTTGCGTTTTGGAATATCCCTTGTATTCTGTTTTTAATTGTTTATATCACCATTAACCCAAAACTTGCATTTTGTTATTTAAGTCATAAGGGATTCCATTGCATATTATATAGCAGTTCATGACATTGTGGTGCCTACAAGAGATGTAGGTTATCAATCTCAGCTATCAAGATATATTAAAGTGTTCTGTTTACAAGAAGGACTTTGAGCTTTACAGCCTGTTATAAAAATGTTTCACTTTACTTACAGAGAACTAGCAGACATACATTACGTTTATGGTGCTGCTTGGGGAAATGTGAAAAGGGCATGAGATCTTTATGCTGTTCTTCACCCAAGGAGGCACTTGCCTCATCACAGCACCTTTAATGGCATAATCAATGGCTGCGAGAAACACAACTTTCCAAAAATAAGCGCATTGTTCAAGAGACCAAAGAAATGTAAAAACAGTGGCTCTAGAAGATGAGGTTCTTGACGAGGTCCATAATTCTCTGTCCACAAGTACAAGAGCAATAGCGCATGCCATGCATACAAGCCAGTCTTTGTTACTAGAATTCTGTATGAACAGTGATTATATATGTATCATCTCACCCAAAATTAAATTAAATTTTATTTTATTTATAGATGCTCTTTAACTGCTATGGTTCTTAGCATCCCATTCTATATTGGTTGTGAATGACCAGAAATTTTGCTCAGAGGCTTCTTTATCAGGCTTGAGGTTCTTTTACATGTCGTAAATCTATGACAAGAGACCACCACCTTTACTTCCCTTCCAAAGGAAGCCGTGCTAAGGATTTGTACGCCCAAAATATCCATCGCCTTCTGCTAGGTTTGAACCTGCAACTTCGGGAACTGGAGGCCAGTATAGTACCCCTTAGACCATGGAGGATGACCATCTCAGCTAAGTCAAAGCCCTGAGGCCAGATTACTTTCCACTCTGACTACAGTTATTCCAGTGGTTTCTTCAATATCAACCAAGATTTCCTACAACTACATCGTGGACGAATGAGAAGTTTTTACTTGAGAGGGCATGTTTAATACACATAACAGTCACATTTGGGGCACAGGAAAACCCTAGAGTTACAAATTACCAACACTGGTTTGCAGTGAAGATTTGGGCTGGCATTGTGACTGACACACTCATAGGGTCCTCTTCACTACCTCCATGTTTGATGTGCTACATTTACCTACAGTTTTTACAACACACTTTAACAGAACTTCTGAAAGTTGTTCCTTTAGGAATACACCAGTTAATGTGGTTCCAAGGTGGTGGGGCACCTGTGCATTATTCCAGTGATGTAAGGGTTTTCCTAAGTGCAACATATGCTGATTGCTGATTTGATAGAGGAGCACCAAAATAATTTTTTACCAGATCTAACCGCTTTGAAGTTTTTCCTTTGAGGAGATGTTCAGTTTCTTATGTATGAGACACCAGTTAACAGTAAAGAGATCTTTGTAGTATTTGATGCTATTTGTGATATGTCAGGTATTTTTTATAGAACTCGGCATTTGTTATAATGATGCTATCATCTATGCTCTGAAGTCAAAAGGTCGGCATTTTGAACATCTGTTATAAACACTTATGCATTTGGTCAATGGGATCATGCATGGCAATGTAATTATGCTCACATATGAGCTACTCTAATTAAGAATTCAATGTAGAATCTGAAAATCATACATTAAATTACAATTTAATCTGAAAAGAGCTGGCATGAGGCAATAACACATCCTTATTGGTCTGACATCACCATTTATGTTCGTGGTTCTGAGCAGAAAGAATTAAACACGTGCGAAGTAAAACAAAGATGCACTGTGTTTATTTTCCTTTCATTTTAGTGTTATGGTGTAGCACATGCAGCAGAATGTTTTCGTTTCGGAATTAGCATAAATTCCAACCAGAGTTTGAAGCAGAAAGGCTACAATCATGTATAGTTCCTCTGTGCACCAATATATTGCATACCTCCAGCAAATTGTTTACTCACATGCTAAAAAACTTGAAATCAGGAAGAAACAGATTTTGCAATGGTGAAAAAATGCCAATGATATCTCAGAGAAATCTTCAATGTGTTGTTGTGAGGAGCATTTTGATGTAAGTTAAATGAACTGTAAAAAATTTTCTATTTTTTGTGCTTAATTTTTTTTCTAATGTCAAGTCATTGCAACCATACATTTGCCACCTTTAATCTCTTTTAGAATTGCATTTAATGTTTCAGATGACTTTGGTACGTATTTAATAAAAGGTAGTAGTGAATACAGTATTACCCAAATATAACCTATCTTTTCTTGTGCCGACTTAAACATCGGGTAGTATTCAAAACATCTGATCATTCTGTGTTAAGCAATTGGCGCTTCTTGTTATCAGCATTGTTTGTGTTTCATAGCATTAGCTATTTTGATTCTTCCCCATTATTCCTGTGGTATTCTATGTTTATGTAGTACAAATTAATAGGTAAAAAATTTACTTATGTAATGAAAAAGCATTTTTTAAGTCGAATATATGACTTAATACTAGGTTGCGAATGAGAAATATGATTACAATGTTTTGCTCTTATCTTCTGATAACTAATAAATTACACATTATAGTTTTTCAGTATAAACATTAGATTTGTTGCAACTTAACAAATTTGAATAATCAGACATATAATTGATGCAAGACATAGATGGGTATGCTGAGTAACAATATGCATTGGATCCAGGAATTTTGGGAGCAGCCACAAAACAATTGTTATTTCTGAAAAACCATGCTATTATTAATATATTCATGCATGGCAAATTTTCCAATTGTGCATTTTTAAAACCTTCATCCTTCATTTTGATAAAAAAAAAAAAATTGAAAATAAAGCTCTAACCAACGATATACATCCACCATCAATGGAAGCATATGGCATGAGTTGAGTTCATTCTAAATGGTGACATAACTCGATCGCTTAGGTCAGAAGCATTTTTGAGAGCCGTAGTAAATGGCATTTTAAAATACTTTTTCCTTGCATTCAAAAGACTGTAACATTACAACGGAATATTGTTTTGTGTTAATCTGAAAACAAACTTGTCATTAAAATGCAATACTTTTAGCACTTGTGCATGTTTGCAAGTTTTGCTTTGTTCGTAGTTTAACTATGTTTGAAAGCCTTTAAAGTCATATATTTGCATTATTTTAACTTTTTTCAAGTAATTTGTATAATGTTGGAGAAAATTTGATCAACAATAATCATATTTGCATGTGTTATTGACAATAACCTGTATTCGCAGCTGTAGATCGCCTAAAACAAGTTTTGACCCACTTCATAGCACATGGATTTAGTGCCATATAATTAAATAATGATTCTCAAGTAACTAAATCAATTTAAGAGATCATGAAATTAAAATGAAGTCATTATTAACATGAGTTATATGATGAGTATTAACACATTTATTAAAAACACATCAACTCCACATATGACAAGTAGTTAAAAATGCGTTTCGAGAAGCATTCTCCTCCTCATCAGTTTGTTGACTGGAGCTTACAGCCAGAAAATCCTCAGCCAAGTCATTGTGTCTGTGCTGCCCTCTGTGTTCTATGGCTGGAATATATAAAATGGAATGTTTAGAGTGTGATAAAATTTACATTGGAAAAACAAAACGGAGCCTGGAAATTAGAATGTTATTGACAAGTCTGCAGCTTCAATGGGAAATCACATTGCTCAAACACATCAAGACACCCTTAGTGCTTGATATATGGGAAAGAATTTTAATCACCAAGAACAAGCCTTGTCTTATGAATTTTGATACCCTGCCAGTTGGCGATATCGTCGAAGTAGCCATAGGACAGCACAGACACAATGACTTGACTGAGGATTTTCCAGCTGCAAACTCCAGTTGACAACCTGATGAGAAGAATACTTCTGGAAACGCATTTTTAACTACTTGATTACATGGAGTGCATGTGTTTTTAATAAATTGTGTTAATACTCACAATTTAAGAGTGTTTTGCATTCTTTAAAATTAAAGATACTGGCTGCTTATATTTACAACACTCCCATTACCTTGTAACAAAAGATGCATTAGCGACCTGTTTGGCAGAATATCCTGTAACCCAATGTGGCATTTCAAAAGTGTTAATGCCCTCTAGCTTGACAAGATGTTTGTGAGCATATGTTCCCTAAAAGAAAATACTTAAATACAACCCCTGAACCATGCCTTAAAATTATTTAGTTTTATTCCGGCTCATCTGTATATCTTCTCACAGTTCTAGCTGATATAAGTGATCTGTACTCCTATAATTCTTTTGCTAGTAATCTTGTGATTTCTTTGTGACAAATATTTTAGTTTTCACACAACTTTTGGGGATAATTTCTACTTTTATTCACATTTTTATGTTTATTGTTGGGCTTTAAAGTTTCCCAAATCTTCAGGTTGTTTTATTCTACTTTTGGACTGCTGGGATATTTTCAATGTGGATACTATTGTAGTTTTGTGTAACATTTTTCAGCAAGCAGAACTCTGAACATGGCAATCTTTCATGGCAAAAAATCTGATTTTCAGCTCATAGTCTTAAAAAACAAGAGTTTGTAGTATTTATATTACTATATGCAACAATTATACTACAATAAAAATGTAATGCTTGCCAGTACCTGCATAACAATACCCAAAAACTTGTAGCACCATTCATTGCTTTGAAGCAGACTGTTTTATAAAAGGTGAAATGCAGGAAAATGAGCAGAGAAGTTTAGTGGAAAAACAGCTGAGCAATAATATCACACTATCTTATACTGTTGCCAACTATGAACTCCAAAATAGTCTATTAATAATCAATATAATTATACTAACAATAAAACTCACTTGAAAGGAATATCAGATAGTAGTATATTTTGCAATAAGAGCAAAATAGAACTTTAAAATGGGTTTACTGTGATAGCTGGCTGAAAGTACCAAAATACTTTGGAAAAGAAAATGAGCATTTATTCTGTTTGGTTAATCTCAAATCACTTTTTTTGTAATTGGAATGGAATGCATAAGCACTGGCAAATATAGCCAGTAATAGGTTATTCCAGTTATTGGAAACTGTACAAAACTGATAATGCTGTGTTTCAATTTGTATTACATAACTAATACCACATACCAGTTTTCAAGTAATTCAAACTGGTACTTAAAAATAAAAGGTGCTCTAGGAAATGTAACTAATGCTGTATAAATGATTGTATGACAGCTGTACATTTGAATTATTCTGTTACAGAATGAGGACTTCTATTCAGTAAAATCACCAAGGTAAGTTTGGGCCTGATGAATTTTACCTAGGAATTCTTTTTTAAATGAATTATTGTGGACTTTGCAACAACTCAATTGTTTGTATCACAATTGTATTTTGATAATAAGGAACACACTTTCAAGCAAGATACAGTACATCAAACTTCAGCTTATACTAAGGCAAATTTGTTTACGAGAATTCAATGAGAATGATGAGGCCTTCACAGTCTATTTAATAAATTCAAGATGTGTACTTTCTTCTTATGCAAATATCTTAAATATGTCCTGGTTTAGTTTGCAGCCATTTATACAAATAAACAATAGTAAAAATTTGTCATGTAAAGTATATAGGATGGTATTAAACAGATTTTTTTCATTCTGTAGTTATGCTGTTCATACATACCTACACACATGTGACATTTTAGAAAATCATCTTGTGTCCCTGAAAGAAGCAGAACTACGTGTACTGTTTGTAATAATTTTCATTTTTGAACTGTGCTGTTTTTTCTTCTCTTGCACACAAATGCAATATTTTCTAGAAATGTATTTTGTGGGTTCAGCATTGAGTTGCTGAGTAATACAGTACTTCCTGCAGTTACCATTGCTGAGCGGTAGTGCTGAAAAATAAGTTGTAATATAATAATCAATTTCTTGTATATGTACATTACACACAACATACAGAAGTTACGGTTTGTTAGTGATCTCCATTTTGCTGGTGCAAGGTATTTGGTTACTCTTTTTCTAAGACGGAGAATATTGGTTAAACGGAGGAGTAAGTCCGTCTGGAATGGCTTATGCTTGTTTCATTTGAAGATACTTCAAATTCACAAAACTTGCTTCATCAGGAGGTATTAGCAAGGTTGTTTCAATCCAAACTTCAAAATTTATTTTTTGAATTTTTTCTAAGTGTGTGAAATATCTGTAAATGTGCTATATTCTGAGCTGCAACAGCTTTTGGAGCAGCTAGTTTAAAACACGTATTCAAGTATTGCACATCCCCACTCTTGGGATAGCATGGGTATGGTTAAACTTAGTGACAAGAAGAGGTAAACACAACTAAAATTTGTTAGAAACATTTTTACAGCATAATGCTGTTAATGCATAAAAAAAAATAGTGACTAACGTTATCATGAAAGCAAGCCATGGATCAGTAAAAGTTCACAAAGGGCACTTCTTATATGCCAATAAACAGCCTGGAGTGGAGTCATCTGCTATTGCAGCAAATATACATTCTGAGCCATTTATGCAATATATGGTATAAACATATGTAATGAAAAAGAAAATATAGCAAGAGAAGATATTGTGGCTGTTTGCTATAACTGTGGTTAATGCATGGGAAAGTGAACATCATCTGGAACTTTTTAACAGAATGCAGTTAGAAATCCCCAAAATTCCCCTCCCTTCTGGCCTTTTGTGAACTTTCTAGAATATGTCATTCTTGTACATAAAGAAGACTGATTGCAAGCTCTGGTTTAGATTCAGTTCATGAATTGGCCCAATTTTTGTGGTGAAACTGCAGGTCAGTTGCTCTATTGGTATTGTCAGTTATCCACAAATTACAATATCTGGTTTCCATTTAGAAAGAATATTCGAGAAAAGTTTCTTGTCAGATGTGCAATTTCCAGATTGACTTAATCCTTCTCAGAAAGATGGAGGAGTGACAAGAAAGTTCCAAAGTAAATGATGCCTAGAGTCTGGTCAGTCAGAGTTGAGCTCTGGCACTTGGTATATGAGGGAGACAGAAACACATGTTTTGGTAAACCATGTGGCTTCTATCCAATCCTATGTCTGGATTTTGTAAACTGTTTCCATAATAACATTCTTTGCTGCCAGTTATACATTTGTGAAAGGTGGCAGTAGGGTAGAGGTTTCCCAGTTGGTGTTGCAGGACTACTTTCTGTTAAATTCTCAAGCACTGTATTTTTGCTTTACATATATTGTTTTATTTAACCCTTTGCTGCGCATAGAGTATTAGCTAGTTGTTCTCCAAGCAGAATTGTGTCCATTTAAATTCTGAGCTGCTACTACAGATGTTAAACTAAAAGTGGCCTATATACACGCCTAATTATATGTTTTAGTAGCTAAATGAAATTGATTAATTAATAACTCATTTAAAATTGGTTTGAAGTAAATAAGATTAAATATTATTTCCATAATTTAAAACTGCAAACATCAACCCCTTTGTAGACAAACAACACTTATATACGTGTACATTCGTACATGCACCCCTTTGCAATGCATCTTTATAACTCCGCAATATTAATGGCAATGGAATTCGTTACTTTAGGGTATTAAAAACCGGAATAAAATCTGCTATACTTAAGTAAAATAAATGCAATAATTTCTGCAAAATTATTATGGTACTCACCCTTAAAATGTTTACATCCCTGCCATTATTGCAGTGAAGATATTGCAACATGTCCATAAAATGTTAGCTAGACTATTCTCTTGCACCATACAAAGATTATTAATGGTTGCGTATGTACACCCTTGTATTAGTTTTGAATTTCCACCCCCTTTGCCTCATGATAACTGAGGAAGCACCCAATTCTACACAACGCAAGGTCACACTGTTTGCACTTGTGTTGTGACTGTATGCCACGACCTGATGGTGTTTTCCTTTTCTTCACTATGCACTGAGCACACGATTTCACTCGGCCTTGAATTTTGACGAGGGTGTGAAGAGAACTTGGTGCAGGAGTAGCAGAAGGTAGGCTACGCTGAAATCCCGCTCGCTTACGCGACGTGAAGTCTGCGATTAACTGTTGCACTAAGTTTTGCCTGTAGTAAAGAAGCCTATTGCCATGAGCTATAGAAGTAGGTCTGTTCGAAATGTCGTATATAATAAAACTATTAACGATAGCAACATTCACTACAAAATTGAACAGATATTTCCACCCTTTTTTTAGGGTCGGCCGACACCATAATACTACCTCCTTTGGTCTGCCAGATCAATCCCTGCCATATTACGAGTTTGTAGATAATAAAGAACGTCCCTGTTATCATGCCAAACAACCGCAGTTACGCCTTCATGTTGCAGTTTGCGAGATTAGCCCCTTTTCAATTTCAGTTGTTTTGGCCAGTCTTTCCTTCTAGCACGAGTTGTACCACACGCATACATTTTACTGTCCAAAAGCAATTTCATTAGCTGCCTCGAAGTAAAAAAAATTATCAAAATATACGTGATGCCAAAACCCTGTATATTTTTAACACATGTCTAAAACAACCTGTTCCCCAAGTAGAATATCGCTGTTTCTCGCCTCCTTTTTTCCCAGATAGATTTTACATTTCAATAAATACCCACTTTTACAATATCTCATGCTTTTATTCCCCATTTTGTACATTTAGCAGGCATATATTGTTTTAGAAAGACGCGTCGTTTGAAGCCTATCATTGCTTCGTCAACAGAAAGTTCACGATTTGGTTTGTAGACACTCGCAAACTTTTTGATTATGTCTAAAGCAGGTCATACTTTATACAGATAATCGCAAGAATCTACCCCTAATCGTGGCCTTGCAGATTCGTCATTAAGGTGAAGGTACTGCGATATCTTTTGAAAGCGGAGCAACGTCATTGCTTGTCTTACAATTGGACAAATGCAAAAATCCCCCAAAAAGTAATCTCTGGTTTCAGGTAAATGCATCATCCCCATATACATCAAAATACCTAAATAAACCTGTATCTCCTTGAATTTGTAACTTCCCATTTTGGATCCGCCTTTTTAGCTTGAATCTGAGCTGCATATCTGTTGGTTTCCTCCGCGATTTTTCCGCAAAAGTTGGAATCTATAAAAAGTTCAAGATAATCTATTTCTGGACTTCCTGTAGGAATAGAATGATTTGCATCTGTAGGGGATGAAAATGTTTCTAACTTATTGAAAGTCAAATTAGAGGTCCACTGTGCCGGTACTGCTTTTGTTTTAATTTGTCTTTCACTAGCTTTAGCCCCCTGTTCTACTGCCTGCCTCTCAGCACTCTCACTGTCACTTTGTTCCTTATCACTGTCTTGCACTAACTCACCGAACCAAGATTCGTCGGAGCTACTTTCGCGATCTAATTCCTCGTAAACTGCTGCAAGTATTTCCTCGTCTGTTACCAATACCTTTTCACTACAACGTTTTCTAGACCGTGATGTACTTGGAACAGCCTCCATGGTACTGATATGGCTATAAATGCGACAGGAAACTGCTTACTTACACAAATGCACCCTGCTGTAAACAGAGCCATTTATGGTTTGGTATTACATTCTGGCTTGCGAAATCACTGGAACAATGCAGCAGGAGTACGTTTACATCAACACAGCTCCTAAAAGCTGAGGTCAGCATAAGCAGAACCTATATGAAACGATAAACACATTTACTACGTTCTACTATGCTATGCGCAGCAGGGCGTTTATCATTTCACTACGCTTTACTACGCTATGCGTCGCAAAGGGTTAATTGCTCTAGTTTTTCATTTATAGTGTCAAAGTAGAAATAGTTATTTGTTTAAATGTTGGTATGGCTTTATAATATGATAGCTTCATCAAGTGAGAGTAAAAGCAAGTTTGGATGAGGTGTAACCCTAATTAGTCAATCCGAGAACTTGTGTACAACTTAAAAGACTATTTTGAGCAGGTAAAAGCAAACAGAGATGTTTTAATTCCTATTTCAATAGTACTGCAGAGTTTTGGGTGTGCTTTCCATTTCTGTGGCAACAGTTAAGTGAATAACCAAGGAAAAATATCTGCAGAGTTTAACTGAACCTATTGCAGTGCTGAGCACCCCAGGAAAATCAAGACCTTGAAAGGCACAGAAATCATCAATTGACAATTTCTGAAAGGATGTCATATCTGTTATTTTGAAAGGAAGGAGTATTGTATGCGAAACATATTGCTACTTCTCTTAACCCATTAATGGCCAAATTATTTTTTTTTCTTAAAAAAAAGTTGAAATTTTAATATTATGTTCTATATTGGTTTAATAATACAATAGTGTTCTTTATTTTATTTGACAAAATAGGATGTTAAAACCCCTGTCCTCAAATGATGACACTGCCCATTAATAATAAGCAAAATTACATGGACACAAGAACATATTTTTTTTTGAGTCACAAATAATATAACATATTATTTTACAACAACATAAATTTTACTTTGTATGGTAGGGTCCAAAACAGGTAACACGCAGTGAAATATATATCAGTAATACACATTTCTTATAAAGAAAGAAATTTTCCTTTGCAATTTTTCATTTGATATCTTCTTTGTTTGTCTTGTTTGCCTTGATATGACCCTTTATCATCATGATGAACATCTATGATTGTAGGTACTGGTTTACTTGTCTTCCTTCCTAGCACTCATCTTGGATATCCTCCTTTGAGATAATAAATGCAGATTTGTCTCCTAAAATCTGGTAGTGACATTGGTGTTCTATCTTGAGGATTTTTCATCTTATAAATTATCCAAGCATTCACAATGCTCATGTCCAGCATTTTTGTAAATAATGACCAATGCCATTTCTCTTATCATATGGAAATATTGTATTTAGACACTAACCAGTTATGCTTGCCATCTTCCCCCATGTTAGTGTTATAGTTCTTTATTACATGCAGCTGTGGAACTAGAATGCTCTTCCCTTCTTTCCTACTGTAGCGATTTACATTATTTATGGAATAACATAGTCTTGATTGCCAGAGTTACAGCAGTGTTGTCATTCCATTTCAAGACCAAAATTTATTTTCCTTATCAAAACGGAAATCATATATTCCTCTCTCTCTCTCTTCCTTCTTTATTTCTTTGCAAATAAGTCGAGGGCACCTTTGGGTATGGTTTTCTCTAATTGTGTCCGTGGTGCGAAATCCTATATTTTTCAGCTCAACTAAGAGTAGATAACTTGTAAAACAATTATCAGAATACACAACATGATCCAATGGATCAATGACTACGGAAAGGAAGTTTTCAACTACACTTGTTCCTAACTTATTTTTTCCTCAGAAGAATCATATTGTACTTTACCAGTATACAGGTAGAAATTATAACAGTATTCTGCAACTCTGCTCAAAGCCCAAAGTTTGAACCCGAACCTTATCAATTTTCCTTTGATGAATTTTTAAAATCCAGTGTCCATAGTATTGTATTATCTCATCCACAACCAAATCTTGCTCAAAGTATCAAAATTTTGAAATTTTTTGTTTATCATTTCCATTACTGAATGGATTTGAAGCATTTGTCAGCCTTATTCTCTGGAACCACCAAGTCTCTATTATCACATAAATGTATCATTTGTTTTATTTGTCTGGAATGATTTCTAGACATAGCTTCTTGAACCAATTTTACTCCAACATCAGAAGACGGCCAGTATAAGTCCTGTTGTGGAAGTTTATTATAAGCTGAAAGCATGAGTGTGCCCAGAAAAATCTTCAGCTCCTCAGTGCTTAACACAAAGTCTACTTGATTATGTACTGTGGCTGCATACAAAACACTTTCTTTTACTATATGTGTATAATGTGAGAAGGAAATAATTTTTCGAAAACATGAGTGTAGTTTGTAAATTCATGCAGTGATTTTGTTTTATCTTTAGATGCCATGGAACCCTTAGGCCTTGTTTGTGAATATGACCCATCTTCCTCCATTTGCCATTTGGGTTGCACATCACTTTCATATACCTCAATATGTATGGTATTTTCTGATGTTACTGGAGTAGAGGTTTTAAATGTTGGTCTCACTACTTACATTGTATTATAATTCTAACTTACCTGGTACATTACTTACTTGAGCTTCTCCTGTTAGACTGTCGCCAAAGTCATCTTTATCAGTTCATCTACATCATCAGGTGGAAGACCCATAAGATCTGGATCTTCCATACACTCAACCAGGATCATCTTAATATCTGCTCTAAATAAGCTGAAGCCTCATCCAATGTTAGAAGTTCAATCGTAAAACAATTCCTTCTTAGCATAATGATATGGAATCTGAAATTATTACAAATCATATTACAGCTACATCATATACATAACTTTATTCAATAAAATCAGCTACCTTTATCATTCTTTATAGCACAAAATAATATAACACCAACAAAAAATGTATAAGAATTTGCCTTATTACTTTAGAGAATAGGGTCTTGAAGTTTCCCTCTTGAAATCTCACCTACAACTGACTGACAATAATTGGAACTGAAGTTTCAACAATGATAAAATTAAGTTAAAATTAAATTAAATTTTATTTATGACGCTCTTTAACTGGTCCTTAGCGTCCCATTCTTTATTGGGTGTGAAAGACCAGTAATTCAGAAACCTCTTATCAGGCTTGAGGTTCTTTTACGTGCCATAAATCTACAACATGGGACCACTGGCTTTACTTCCCTTCTGAAGGAAGCCATGCTAAGGATTTTTATGC
The DNA here is from genome assembly GCA_030765065.1 of Deroplatys truncata. Lineage (NCBI taxonomy): Eukaryota > Metazoa > Arthropoda > Insecta > Mantodea > Mantidae > Deroplatys > Deroplatys truncata. The sequence continues at coordinate 26,915,689 of CM060988.1, read as the reverse complement.
GCGAAAAAATCCATCGCCCTCTGCCGGGTTTAAACCAGAGACCTCGGGAACTAGAGGCTAACACGGTACCACTATTCCACAGAGGACAACCTCAACAATGATGACACTGATACTCATAACAATGACAAAATAAAATATTGATGACAAACAGTAAACAAATGAGATAAAAATCATGTGTAGATAATATATACTAAGGCCAGTATTATTATTTGATGGCACTTTTTTATTCTCATTTTTGCATACAAAATTATGAACAAATTCTTGAAAATAAAGTTTAGTCCCTTTCCTTAACTTTTGCTAACAAGAAAATATGGATGTAATTTAAACTTGACAACTATAAAATTGATTATTTTATTTTTATTGTATTGCTGCATCTGAGCATGAAAAGAGATTTTCTTTGTTGCAAAGTATAGCTTATTATTGTTAATACTATTTCGAGATAAAAGTTATGTAATTGTACAACTACAATAAAGCTAATAATTTTTTTTACTAAGCTGTCCTCATATGAGAACAATGGCCTTTAATGTGTTAAAAGAGATGATGTGTTTGATGGTGGAAAGAGTTAATTATCTCATGTACTAAAAAACATTGGTTTTAAATTGAAAAAATATAGTGGTGATCTTTGAAAGAAGTGATGTGGATGCTTCCAATTGCAGGTTTTAGTGAGAAATCTGTGATAAGTGCCCAGAAGACATTGTATGACTGGATGAAACATGGGTGAATGCAAACCATTTAAGAAAAGCGGCTTGGACCAATGATTCGCTCCAGGGAACCTTGAAGACACCCCTTGGAAAAACCAGAAGTATAATTTTGCTGCATGCCAGTACTTCTGCAGAATTTGTTCCAAATTCCATGTTGATGTTCACATCCAAAAAGACCGGGGACTATCATGAGATGACGGGTCAATTGTTTGAAGACTGGTTTAAAAACACATTGTTGGAAAATATTCAGCCAAATTCAGTTATTGTGTTAGATAATGTATCTTACCATTCTGTGCAGCTAAGCAAAGCTCCGACAATGAGCTGCCGAAAGGGAGAAATTATGGCATGACTACAAAGGAATAATATTCCATATAGTGAAACTTTCACTAAAATGGAATATATGCAGGGGTTAGGGCCCACAAACCACAGTTCCTGTCTTATAAAATAGATGCAATATCTGCAAAGTGTATCACAAAGTGATTAGACTTCCTCCATATCACTGCCATTTTAACCCTATCAAGTTAATTTGGGCAAATATAAAGGGATATATGGCAGATAAGTGTTTCACACTCATGTGAGAAAATTCTGGAGTAGGCTATGGAAAAAAGTGTCAAGTGAACAATGGGAGGAGGTCATGCATCATACTGGGATTATCTTACAAGGAGGGAGTGCTACAAGAACACATAAGCAAACTAGGTGATAAACTTGGGAGACACTGATACTGATCTGCTGCAGATGACTCAAATTTGAGGACTGCAGTGTTCACCCTCTTCCATAAAATCAAGTCAACAGCCTCATTGTGTACTTCATGTGAGAAATATACCCTTCATTGTATTGGCAGCTGACTGTGTACTTACTTGTTATGCAACTAATGCCTTGCTGAGTTTAATCAACACAGGAATTGTTTGCAAAACTACTCTGAGTGATTGCTGTTAACGCAAACCTGGAAATTGATATACATACATAATTTTTAGTGCATTTGTCAAAAGTTTATTGTATTTGCACAAACATCAGGCTGGCCTTACCGTTAATGTGTGTTTCCTTTAAAAGATTTGATGAATTATCTTAATAATATTAGCTATGATATTGTAGATTAACAAAATGATTTCAGCGGTACTAAACAACATAATTGCTTGACATGAATTTTGTAATTTCTGTTGGCCAGATGTCACTGTGTCATTTCTGACCATTTACTTATGTTTTTATTGTTCCATTCATATGCTATCTTCAACATCTTTTGTCATCCTCCATGGTGTAGTGGTTACCATACTAGCCTCTAATTCCTGAGGTTGCGGGCTCAAACCTGGCAGAGGGCGATGGATTTTTTTGGGCATAAAAATCCTTAGCATGGCTTCCTTCAGAAGGGAAGTAAAGCCGATGGTTCCATGTCATGTATTTACAGCACATAAAAGAGCCTCAAGTCTGATAAAGAGGCCTCTGAGCAAAATGACCAGTCTTTCATGCCCAATATAGAATGGGGCACTAAGGACCACAGCAGTTAAAGAGCGTCCATAAATGCAACTCAATTTAATTTAATCTCATCTTAGGTCATGTTGGCAATTGCTGATATCAGAACAATTGAAGAGTATTTTTTCAAAACCCGATAAATCAATTTTTTTTCAAAATTGAGTTATACATTATAACATCATTTTGACCTTCTGCATCATCCTGTGGATTGGGTTTTGGCAAAAGTTGACAAATGTGTGCAGAATTCGGCCAATTGATGGGGTTTTAGCAAAAACCAATATATGCACTCTGAGAGTTAAAGCAAATGTCGACAAATGCAATAAATGTTTTACTTTAATTTCAACTGAGCTATTGGAAATTAAGAAGTGCATGTTACCGATTATTGTAACAATGTTTGTTCTTAGATTGGCTGCTTATAACTTTGCAACCAGATTTCATTGTCGTCAGTTTATTTCCTGGTTACTTTAGAGAAGTTATCAGCTGTACAGTCATGTTTGCATAAACAGCAATATTTCCAGTTACAGAATGGATGTTGATTCTAGAGACTCTGAATATGATCTACAGATAAAGGAATCTTCAGTTGGCAGAAGATCTAGAGACAAGAGGGATGCAAGCCTTCTTGAAAAGCAAACAACAGAGATATAAACCACCTGAATGAATGCAATCACAAGCTTGCAGTTTCACCTTCAAATGCAAAAGATAAAGGGAAGGAGGAAATGCAAAGCTGCTGAATAAATTATGCTATGAAGATATCACCCAGTTTCATCATCGTGTGACGTCTTTAAGCACAACAGACAGAGATAAATTTCTTACATAGTTTATGACTATTACTTCAACTAAGTGCAGATAGTGAACACAGAAAGCAAAAAGGAAGAAAACAGTTTCAGTAAAATATACCATTAAGAGAAAAAGGTGAAGTAGTGCCTTCTGTATTGCTACTTTTCAATTAGTTTGTGATATATCAAAAGATAGATTATCCTATCGAGCAAGCTGGTTTTACATAGTAGGGAAGCTGCCAAAGGAAAACAAAGGTGGAGACAGAATGGGAAAGAATCATAAGGACTTAATTATTATTCCATTAAGAACAATATAAATACAAATATAGGGAGAGTCATCATGGCAGGGTCAAGTTTAAAAGGGGTTACTTACCTTCAGAACTCACACTATCAAAGCAAAATATGATTAGTAAAGAAAAGGACATTTCTGCACTATTAAAGTATTTTGAAGCACCAGATGATGAAATGCATTCTACAAAGATGTCCTTGGAAATAACATCATTTTAAACATTTAGTTGTCAGGCTAGGAATGCTCTGTATTCTATAAATGATATGAGGACTTCAGTAGCTTAGACAATTGTATTATGTGTGCTATTAAGGACAGTTAAATTATTGCATCTTAACATCTTATTAATTTTGTGTTATGCTTTTGTTATGTTTATTCTCAACAATGTTAACAAAATTAAATTAAAAACAAATGTTAAATAAATGTTCAGGATGTAATAATCAATACTACAGATAATAATAACTTAAAGCTTATATTTACATAGGAATTATTGTAATAATAAATTAGTAATTGCATACAAAAATGAAACTAATGCATAATTAGAATGATTTTACTCTTACGTATACATGCATTGAACAACTTTTGAAAAATACTTCTTTAATTGCTCATAATACTGTTCACTTAAGTGTTGTTTGGTTTCTTATGGTTTACACTTAAGTATTAAATTACACCTTTTACACTCATTTACTCCAAACCCCAAGGAGGACAGGGATTAATTCTGTCTAAAGAATCTTCCCTACTTGCAACAGGAAATGTAATCCAGGCCTCTGAATATTGGGGCTAGCATGCTAAACCTCAAACCACAGAGGCAGTCCATTGACTTATTGTTAGCAAACATAGATACTTTTTTTCAAATTTAATTAAGTTTCATAATTAATGATGGTAAATGTTCCAACATTTCAGATCATGTACAGGAGCAGTTTCTGGTGATAGCAGTGATAAATCACTATTGCCCTCTGCTGAAGACTTAAGAAATGATGCAAGTTTCTGTATGGGAAAGAAAGATCACGAATATGGACATTTCAGAAATCTTAAGTGTCAAGAAAGTTATGTCACAGAAATACATTCTCTAGAAAAAAATATTCACTTAGAACAATCTAGTAAATGTAATGATGGTGGGAATACTTACAGCATGGCTTCATACATAAAACGAAAGACTTTAATTCATGAGGGTAAAAAGACAATCAAGTGTCATATTTGTGAAAAGAGATTTACTCAGTTGTCACATTTGAAATCTCATAATTTAATTCATGAGGGTAAGAAGCCACACAAGTGTGAAGTTTGTGATAAGAGATTTACTATGTTATCAGGTTTGAAAAGGCATACTTTAAATCATGAGGGTATAAAGCCACACAAATGTGAAATTTGTGATAAGAGATTTACTCAGTTGTCACATTTGAAATTACATAATTTTATTCATGAGGGTATAAAGCCATACAAGTGTGAAATTTGTGAGAAGTCGTTTACCCAGTTGTCAGATTTGAAACTGCATAATTTAATTCATGAGGGTAAAAAGCCACACAAGTGTGAAATTTGTGACAAGGGATTTACTCAGTTGTCATATTTGAAATTGCATAATTTAATTCATGAAGGTAAAAGGCCACACCAGTGTCAAATTTGTGAGAAGACATTTACTCAAATGTCACATTTAAAGTTGCATAATTTAATTCATGAGGGTATAAAGCCACATGAATGTCAAATATGTGAGAAGAGATTTAGTCGTTTATTTTCTTTGAAATCGCATAATTTAATTCATGAGGGTAAAAAGCCACACAAGTGTGAAGTTTGTAGTAAAAGATTTACTGCATTATCAAGTTTGAAAAGGCATATTTTAAATCATGAGGGTAAAAGGCCATACAAATGCGAAATTTGTGAGAAGAGGTTTACTCAGTTGTCACATTTGAAACTGCATAATTTTATTCATGAGGGTAGAAAGCCACACAAGTGTGAAGTTTGTGAGAAGACATTTACTCTACTATCAGGTTTGAAAAGACATAACTTAATTCATGAGGGCAAAAAGCCATACAGTTGTCAAACTTGCGAGAAGAGGTTTACTCAGTTGTCACATTTGAAATTGCACAATTTAATTCATGAGGGCAATAAGCCACATGGATGTGAAATTTGTGAGAAGAGGTTTATTCGGTTATCAGATTTGAAAAGGCATAATTTAATTCATGAGGGTAAAACGCCATGCATGTCACATTTATGAGAAAATATTTACTGCATTATCAGTTTTGGATAGGCACAATTTAATTCATGATCGCAAAAGGCCTTACATGTGACAGGGAGAAATTGGATATTGCATGATAGTTGCAGTGAAATGCCTCTTGAGACTTAATTCTGTTTTGCAAAAACTCATTGCAGCTGTTTTAAATGTTGGGCATCTGACATTTCTGTACAAGAGAACTCTTATTTTGTTTTAAAACTGCAATCGGGTACCCTGAAACTAATGAACTGTTCCTAGGCTCTGCTCAACCATAGACACAAGCAGAAACACTTAAAATAAATAAGGATATTCTCTGTTTTGAACTGAAATAAGGTTTTTGCTATGATAGTACATCCAGTGGCTGGTGTGTGTGGAGGCCTGCAAGCAAAAATATTGGAGGTAGGACCTTGGCACTGTATGTTCATTGTTTTGTCCATTCTCTTAGCTTAAGTTTCAGGATACTTTGAAAAATGTGATAGGTTGGTTAAATGTCCTGAACTAGGTCAAAGATATAATTGTTAATGTAAAGCATTGCCCCAACAGGTTGACCCTTCTTAAAGCAGTTATTATGTGGTAATGACACATCAATTAATTTGTGACAATGTTGTGGACAGCTGCTTTATGCTTTTCTTAGTTTGTGTTTCTGCAATTACCTTCAGCTCATTGATTTTATTTTGAGGGGAAAGTAACCAATGATAGATAAAATCCAACTGGATCATAGGCAGCCACATTGAATGCTTTCCATAATTGGTGACATGTTTACAGGACAATCAAATTGTTGGTTGATTCTTCTTTGATTTATTACCATCAGAGAAAGGTATCTATGTATGCCAGGTGATGAAATGGTACCAGAATTTGTTGCAATGATCAGAAATTCGGAATATGGTTCAACTCCTTTCATGCAGCATTTACTCTGGATTCTTGTATGCTGAAGATCAATCAAAGGATCATGATTAAATATTTGTGAACTGTTAAATTAATATTGAGAATGGTGGCAGACATATGCAAATGATCTTCGGATAGGAGTGTGTGTTGTGTGTTCTGCAATCAGTTTTTGTGAAAAATGTAATGGTTCCAATATTATAGCCATTCTGTAGGTTCTGTTTACGTAAGAGAGGAAGTTTTGGTTGAAAAGCTGAATTTTTGCAACATCTTTATAATAACATCTCTCTCTTTAGGTGGTTTTATCCCCCTGCACAAAATTTTATAAGAATCTGTTCTGTTCACATGGTATATGTCACACACACAGTTATGATTTACCTGGTGGAAGACTTCCATTTTGCATATACGATCATAGGTTGCAAATCTAGTTACTAAAGACCTCGGCTGATAGCTGCTGCATACCCAGTCCTCTTTGAACATGACATTAGTAGAACAGAACTCTGGCGATATTTTCTCTCTTGCAATGGCAGCTCATGGCCAAAGTTTTTGGGGATGCGAAAATAATTTTGTTAGTCATATATTTTTTCACGTTGTATGCTGATAACCCATAGAAAGCATCATTCTGAACATTGGAATATAGACATCAGAAATTAGGGCAGGAGGTCTGAACACTATTTTATCTTAAAAATAATAGATTAATGCATGCAACATATAAAATCATGTTATTATAGCATAATTCAAGCTTGCCCAAAATCCAAAAGTAATACTACCTCATCAGTGTAATGCTTTTTTCACACAAGCACCTGTACAAGCATGCACACATGAATGTACAATTTCTCAGTTGTTTTATAAATTACAGTTTTGGCCTGTTTATATACAAAATCAACTTCTATTTTTTAATTTAATAAATCTTTCCACCTCATCAAAATCCTGTATTTCACTGATAAGGTGCTTAACCATTTTCAGGCTGGGCACATTTGAATGCAAAAAACTTTACGATACAGGGGTGAGTCAAAAAGGCACCTGCACAGCTGTGTGGTTTTGGCCTTATTTGAGAAATATATACCTGCCTTAGTAAATCCCTATAACTTGTCAGGCTTACATCAGAGAGGTATTAAGAGCAAATTTTACATATAAGTAATAATGTATTAATGGAAAAAGCTTTTCAATTGTATCTAAATTTTTTTTAAATTAAAATATACTTAAAATATAATTTAAAAACAGTTGTGTCAATTAGCTGAGCAATTATGATAATGCGATGAGAAGTAAAATTCTATTGATTTATGACATAATATCTGTAAAACAATTCTAAACACTGGTATTTTAATGATATAATATGTTAGTGGGCATTAAAATGAGCCTCAAATCTTTTAAATAAACCATTTGTTAAGAATGATACAAATGTTAAATATTGAAACTTATTTCTTTCTCTACCACATAGAGAAGGTATTGCATTCCACCCAAAAATTCGATACTGAAATTTCACCAGAAATATGTGTTTTAAGGCCCCCTGAATTCAAGAAAAAAGCATTCTTAGAAAATGGTCGGTGATAGTGTGCGTGTCTGTGAACAGCATAACCAAAAAAAGAAAAAGTTGGATAAATACCAAACTTGGTATTTAGGTTCAGTACCTTCCAAAGATGTGACACAAAGATTTTAAAGAATATCCCTCATCCCAAACTACTGTTTGCATGGAACATTTTTCGAAATGTTTGATTTTCTAAAAAATGATCCTAAAGATTTTGATTAAAATACCATATATTAAAGATGTATATAGTCAAATGTTATAATGAATTTCTGGGGACTTTGAAATTCGTTTCATTGTACCAAAATTTCATTTAATCAGTTATTTCATATTTTTAACTTAAATGGGCCAAAATTAAAACTTTAAAATTTAAAATGATACTGTATCAATTTTTTAAAATGTAAAACGTATATATATGGAATGGTTATGGAAGGAAACAATACAGTAAAATTCACTACTAAAGTAATTTCACATTTACAACATTACATATTTAATATGTAGCAAGCATATACTTACATACCTTAAAAATGTTTTCATTATGAGAAAGCCTGTAAATTTTTTTCTGGACAGAACATTTCGCAATTTATTCTTCCAAGTAGCTTACACTTGAACTTGCTTTTGTCACATTCTCAGCTTCTAAGATTTTTAAGTTTTCTTTTACTTCTTGTGATTCCAAAATTAAACTGAGTTTTATTTATGGACGTTCTCTAATTGCTGAGGTCCTTATATCCCATTCTACATTGGGTGTGAAAGACTGGTAATTTTGCTCAGAGGCTTCTTTATCAGGCTTGAGGTTCTTTTGTGCCGTAAATCTACAACGTGGGATCACTGGCTTTAGTTCCCTTCTGAAGGAAGACATGCTAAGGATTTTTACGCCCAAAAAAATCCAATGCCCTCCGCCAGGTATGAACCCATGAACTTGGGACTAGAGGCATAGTAACCACTACACCATGGGGGACGACTTCACGACTCCATTAGTTGATGTAGTTTAAACCAGACTTGCTCTGAGCACACTGAAATTCCTGTCATATGTAGTTAAACCATGTACATGAGACAGCAATAAGCAGATGAAATAAAACTACCATTTAATGGTACCTTTTAAACAGACTGCTGGACTACAGAGATCAATTAGACAAAAGAGGCCTTTTATGTTAAAAGCTGAGGCAAAGCATTGTATGATCAACTATACTCTTAACCAGGAAATGACACTGTAACAATTGTTCAGTATAAGTACAAAAAAAAGTGTTTTAAAAATTTGTGCAATCGGTCATATATTCATTAAGGGGAATTTCTATACTGAGATTTTCATCATACTAACGTTTGTGCAATATTTGTGCAATTGGTCATATATTCATTAAGGGGAATTTTCATTGTACCAACGTTTGTGCAATTGAAATAATTTAACATAGATGCTTATGGAGATATAGATGGAGATTTTAGTGTTTTTTATTGAACTAAAATATTGGTTAAAGTGGTGTTTGTTAAAATGTTAGACTATATCTTGAATTTTCTGGAAATAGCCTGCTAAATCCACTTCATTTAGAAGAAATCTTGTATAACTGATAAATATGCGTGCATTCATGCACTATCAAACTATCACTATCACACTATGTGCACTATCATTTTTGTTCCTAATTCATTAATTCACTTTCCTTTTTGCACAGTTAACAACTAACAACATTTCTAAATATTTTCTGTGAGGTTCCTGTGCTTATCAGTCAAAACAATTTTGTGGGCAGAAAATGATCTCTCTACAGCACAAGATATAGAGATATCTTGATATATGCGCAAACTTGAACGAAATGACAGTGTCATATCAAGTTCTTCATTCATGCTTTCACCACAAAATACCTTCTTCACCGAACAAAAGAATCCGTAGTCTGGGTTCCTTCCTGTTTATGACACTGTCCAGTTTGTTCTTTGCATCTATTCCCACTTTCCCTTGGATATGACTGAGGAATCTGTGGAATCCCTGAACAATTGACATTGAGTCTACCAGTGGCAGACACATGGTTTCTACTTTTGTTATTGCAGAGAGCAATTTGGAGAAATTTGTCATAATGTAAATTAAATCCTGATGCACATCTTTTCATTCAAGTGCTGCTTGTGCATCTCTGATACATACAGCATCATCTGGCGAAAAACTGTTTTCTACCTAAAATGAAAGAAGTATTTACTTTACAATTAAATATTGAGGTATTAATTTTATTGCAATTAACTACGTATCAATTTTATCTCATACCAATTTAATGGCATCGAAATTGTCAAAGTAAAACATTGCAGCTTCCAAGCAAATATCCCATCTAGTAAGCTCAGTGGGTAACAGTAACTCAGGTAGACTCTTTGTAAGTGGCTACACATGCAGGGGCTTTTGAAAACATCTGTATAAAACAAAATATCAAAATGGCTAATTTATTTTTACAGTTTTGGAACCATTAAAAGTGATATAAACCTAAATTTTGCACATAGCTTTTCAGTTGAGGATATCAAATTATTGACAGTCTAATTATAGCTTATTGCTTCTACAACACAATGGAGCCCATGAGCAAGACATGTAATGTGTTTTACTTTCGGATTCCAAATATGTATGCTTTTCTGTGCATATTTTGGCCTTGTTGGGGATAAAAACATGCATAATGCATATATAGGGCATTTTTAGCTTAATTATGCATATAATATACATTCTTTTCAGTTTAAATGCATGTTTTAATGGTTCTGAGTAGACACCTCAGTTTTTCAATTTTATGATCCTTATTTTTGCCTTAGGAATCAGGATTGAAGAAAGAAGCCCATTTCAGTAACAGGAGTAACAGAAATAGAAAGTTAAGTTTCTCACAATAGGATAACTTTCTCAGAATTTTACCTACAGCCCTCTGCAGGGTGCCTGTCATAAACAAATTTATTTATCCACAACAATTGCCAGCAAGCCTTTAATTTTGCGACAATGGAAGTTTAGCCTTCTAATTCACGTACTGCAGCTGACGTGACAAAGACACATTGGTAAAGGAGTCTTGTGGAATTTGAACAAACCTTACTAGCAATTTCGATTCCTCTAAAACAAATCATTCACTAAACTATTTTCGCAGCATGTGTGTGAACCTCATAAGTGGTAAATGTCTGTTATTCTGTTTGCCCATGTTGATGTGCTTCTAATATGCCTCCAATTAAAAGTTCCAGAAGTGTACTCCTTGCACAATGGATAAAAGGAAAGGATTTTGTTAAATCAGATGGGGATGTATTCTGTGATTGTTGTAGTAAAGAGGTAAGCTATTCTTTTTCCGAAAATGGCACTTGTTCTTTGTAAAATACTACAACATATTTTTTCTCCTTTCTTGTATAGAGGCTTAACAGTTGTGTGTTTCATTTTTTCTGGAAATATCCCTGACATAAGGGAATGATTGCACATATGACTAAGAGGCTTGCTTAACTCCTCTATGCAATATTGTAACAATTTGGTACTTATCTCATCCCATCCATGAGAGGTTTTGCATTTCAATGAGCTAATAATATTTTCTATTTCTCTTGGTGTTATGGAGTAGTCCATCTTAAATTCACAATTAATTTTGAGATGTGCCTTTTTTAGCATTTTTGGTGTAGCTGGGTTTGGGTCAGATCAGTTTATTTTGCTGTTTGCTACATTAAGGAAATATGTGTTAAAGGCATTAGCAATGGTAGAGCAATTACCGACTTCTTTATTTTCAGTAGTTATGTGAGTAATATTGCTATTTGAATTAATTCTCCCTGTTTCAGATTTTATTATATTCCACATTGTTTTAATTTTATTATTGGAATCATCAGTGGCTAGTGAGTAATGCTTTCTTTTAGCTTCATTAATTACTGTTGTAAGTATTTTACAATACATTTAATCATTACTTGTGTGATATAGTAAGAACAAGTTTCTTTTATTTGCACAGGACTTCCTTATACCTGAAGTAATCCAGGGTTTGACTTTTGTTACCTTTGATGAGATTATTTTTTAGGAAAAATAGTTTCAAATGCTAATAGCACTGTTTTGTCATTTACTTGAGTGCTGGAATAGACAGAAGCCCATTTTTCGTTTTTTAACACTAGTTTAAAATTATTCATATGTTCATCATTAATTATTCTTGTTGTAATTTTACTTTTTGTATTAACAATCTGTTTTCCTAGCTATGACAGGCACCAACAATACCTGAGCATCATGATCGGACATGCCATTTACAATAGGAATTATGGTATAATTTGGGATTTTTTCTAAGTCTTAAAATATGTTGTCTATAGCTGTTGCAGTGTTCATATGAGTTCTGGCGGGAAAGTGAACCACATATTCCAAGTTAAATGTATGTAATGGGGAAGTGAGATGAGTTTTCATTTCACTGCCATTAAATGTGTTGAGGCAGTATTTTAATGCCTGAATAATTTCAATTGTATTTTATAATAGGTAAATTCAATAACAGCCTGCCTTGAAACAATATGTATGTAATAATTATTTAAATTGTATGTAACAGTCATTTCAAATCCTTATTTTTATTGTAAACATGTTTTAATAATGTTATGTGAATACATTACATACTTTAATAATGCAAGAGCTGTGAGAATAATAAGTTTTAAGCTGCTAGAATGAGTAATAATGAGATAAACTTGTAGCAATAATGTGTTTAGAATTTGAAATGTACTAGTCATGATTAGAGTGATGATGATGTAAATTCTGTGACAGTTTTAAATTAGCCAATCAACAGCAAAGAAAAGTTTTAAGTCAAATGCAGAAATTCTATTAAACTAGAATTAGCCAATCAGAGACTTGCAATACCGAAGCTTACGGGTTTTGACCATTGAGGTTACTCAGTTGCTGGCGAGACTTGATAGAGTACAGATGGGAAAATGTGTTCTCTACGGGTGATTAGCAAAAACAGATATACGTGTTAAGTGAATGTATAAAAGTTTCTCCAAGTTCTTTAAAAAGTGTAGTGCTGTATAAATATGTGCAAGAATTTAAATAAAAGAAGTTAATTTAAAAATTTCATTCTGTGATGTCTACAATAATTGTCATACCACGCTCTACCTAAGATACATGACTCTAAAGCAAGACTGATGCAGCCGAGGCAAAATTCAAACATAAGTAATATTACGTAAGCATCAAATTCAAACCAACACCCAAAGCGTGTTATAAACTACATAAAGCAACTACGTAAACATATATTATGTAACCACACACTTCTTCAAGTTGGTTTTCAAGCGTGTGGCTAACAACAACAACAACAGTAAAACTTCAACAGTTAAAAAACACACTACTTCAAGTTGGCTCCTAATTGCGGGGCAGACAAAGTAATTTACGTAATTTATTATGTGAACCAAATAACAGTTGAACATTCCTTCTTCAGTGTTAACATTAAAATCTCCACAAACTATTATTTTAGCATTTTGAGTGTGAATGTATGGGATGGTTCTTTCTAATCTATAAGCTGTGCTCAAAAAGTTTCCGGAATGGCTTCACAACAATGTTGATGCTGAGATTTCTTTAATACTTACCCAGACTGTACATGCAGCGTTCCTTCCCGATAAAAATGAGAGGTCACGTGACTTCCTGTGATCATGCAGTAACAAGCTAGATGCTCTGAAGCGAACACGTGTTTTGCATGTGCTGCGATTTTTCCACGTAGCAAAAATGTCAGATTACGAAGAACAAAGAAAGAACATCAAATTTTGCATTAAACTCGGTAAAACTGCAACAGAAACCTATGAAATATTAAGAGCAGCTTATGGGGAGGAAGTTTTTGGCAAAACTCAAGCAATTGAGTGGTTTTCAAAATTTAAAAGTGGTGTGACATCAGTTAAAGATGTAGATCGTTCGGGGTGACCCTGTTCCAGTAAAACAGATGAAAATATCAATCAGGTAAGGGAAATGGGCTTAAATGATAGGCACATTACAATAAGAGAACTTTCTAACTCATTAGAAATCTCCTTTGGAAGTGTTCAAAGCATTTTGAAAGAGAATTTGGACATGTTCCTGCATCATGACAATGTGCCCGCGCATAAAGCCCTTTCTGTTCATCAATTTTTGGATAAAAAATAGGATGAATACTGTTCCCCATCCCGCCTGTTCTCCAGATTTGGCACCAGCGGACGTTTTTCTTTTCCCTCGACTTAAAATGCAGCTCCGAGGACACCGTTTTGAGGACATTGATGTCATCCATCGCGAATCGCAGAAGGCTCTGAACATGTTGAAAGAAGAGGACTTCCAGAAGTGCTTCCAGCAGTGGCAGAAGCGCTGGGACAAGTGTATCAACTCCCAAGGAGACTACTTCGAGGGTGACAGTGCAGATTAGACAAAACAAATGTGTAGTATTTATGATGTCATTCCGGAAACTTTTTGATCACACCTCGTAAATCCTTGTATGTTCCCTGTGGGAGGTCTATATACTGTTAAAATGATGTGTGTCTCCCTAACAAATCCTATTATTACTGAACAGCATTCAAATTCCTTTTCCTCGCTAAAAGGTGCAACATTTATACTGGTGAACTTTATCGCAAATATACTCACTCCTCCACAATTTAATCTAATTCTGCAGAAATGTGTACTTACAGAAGTTTTATTATCATCATCCTTTTAAATACATTTAAAGGACACGCCCAATTACAAATATAAAATGTTTAACAAGTACAGCTTATAATTTTACATTACTTTTCATTAACATTTTACCTTCAGTATCAATTATCCTTTTACATTGCATTTACATTAAGTTTACCTTAAATATCAATTTTCACTTTACATTGCTTTACCATGTCTAAATTCATCTATACTAGAAAGTTCATTTTCTATTAAGTATTTCATTGTTTTCATCATTATATTTGGCTGGTTTATGTTCTTTATTTCTCTAGGTAATTTATTGAATAATTCTCTTCCTCTAACTTCTATGGCACATTGTTTAGAGTTCCCCTTAATGTTATTCTATAATAATCGTCATTGTTTCTTAAATTATGGTTAAGTTCATTTCTTTAAGCTCTACTTCTGTGATGTAGTACTGTGTCATGGAGATTACTGTGATATCATTTATATCTTGAATATGTATGCTTAGCTCGTTTACTTTATTCTTTAACCCTCGCATGTTTTGATGATATAAACCAAAAGAATTTTTTTATATTGAAGGGGAGGCATCAGTGTTTACATATGCAACAAATTTTACCTGTGTGGACCTCCTTTTTACCTTATTCCTAAAAAAACAAGATGTCACCCACAACCGGTGGCAGCCCTGAATGGTGGTGGATATTACATCAGTATACGATTTCTACCATTTTTTTATCATATACACATATATTTTTAATTACTTAGCTTTATTATATTATCTTATTATCTAGTATTAAGAGTCTTATAGGTCATTTATTATTAATCACTACAATTACTTAAAAATACAATAGTTATTTTGACTTAATAAGTAATCACCACTAAGGCAGCCATATTAAATTAATCATCGCAGTATGTTATTGTTTTAACTCCAGTTTTTTGGGTTTTCCTATATAAGTACGCGGATATATATAGTAATTTGCTGTTGTTTTAAACTGTGTGTTGTAATTTTGTTTTTACAGAATGAAAGAATTATGTGGTAATTGCCATAACGAGTACCGAAGGGGATACAATGTGATGAATGTGATTCGTGGTACCACTTCAGCTGTGTAGGAGTTAACAAGAGGATGATTCCAAACGGTGACTGGTTTTGCAAATTGTGTAACAAAGAAAAAGAACTTAAGCAACTAAAGATTTAATTTGTGTGTTACAGGATGATATCCGGACCATGAAAGCTAAACTACAAGATGCAAATGGAAAGCACCCAGATGATTCATTTGTAGAAGTTAGGCATTGAGGGAATAGGAGTTGGAAGTCGCCAGAAGTCAGGACAGGTGGTATACAAAGTACTAATATATTTTCTGTTTTGGAAGATTATGTTTCAGGGATGGAAAAGGTAGCAAAGCCTGTTATTGCAGTAGACAGCAAGAAGGCCAACAAGAAGAGAGTGCTTGTATTAGGCAGCAGCTATGTTAGAAGAGTGGAATCCTTGGTGCAGGATGAACTCGGGAGCAGCTTCCAAGTGGAATGTATAGGTAAGCCAAGTGCCAGCCTTGAGAATGTGACTCAGATCTTAAAAGTCTATCTGTCGGTCTCAATAAGGATGATCACATTGTGATCATTGGGGGTTGTGGCAACAGCATTGATGCTAATTATGGGTACTCTTATCAATGAAGATTTGAACCACATTGCCCAGGTAAGCGCACACATTAATTTTAAATTTGTTGAGCCATTTCAGAGACATGATAAGCCAGCACTTCGTTATGTGATAGCCTGAGTAAAGGAGGACCTGTGAAAGAGAAGTACTGCCTTTCAGCACGTTGATGTTTTGCCAACGCTCAGCCTCGATCAAGAGCATTTTACATGACATGGGTTGCATCTCAACTTCTTAGGCAAGAGGGTGCTTGCCTGTCTCTTGGCAGAGGAGTTGAAGTGTAATAATCGTGTGAGGCATGTTCCTGTTATTGTGGGTAACAGATCTTGTTTTTTAGGAAGAAGGTAAAAAGGAGGCCCACACAGGTGAAATACATTGCATATGTAAATACTGATGCCTCCTCTTCAATATCAAAAAGTTCATTTTGTTTATATCATCAAAGCATACAAGCATTAAAGGATAAGGTAGAGGAGCTAAACTTACATATCCAAGATATAAATGATGATATCACAGTAATCTGTACAGCAGAGCACCACATGACAGAAGAAGCTTAAAAAATCAACTTCAGTAGGTACACATTATGTTCCAGGTTTTGCAGAAGAAGATTAAATTATGGCGGAGTGAGTATATTTTCTAAAAGTACGATAAGTTCAACAGCATAAATGTTGCATCTTTTTGTGAGCAAATGGAATTTGAATGCTGTTCAGTAAAAATAGGATTTGTTAGGGAGACATACATCATTTTAGCAGTATATAGACCTCCCACAGTGAACTTCCAAGGATTTATAAATAAATTAGAAAGAACCATCTCATACATTTACAATCAAAATGCAAAATAATAGTTTGTGGAGATTTTAATGTTAACACGCTTAATGACAGTGAAATGAAAACTCATCTCATTTCCCTATTACATACATTTAACTTGGAATATGTGGTTCACTTTCCCACCAGAACCCATATCAACACTGGAACAGCTATAGACAACATATTTTAAGACTTAGAAAAAATCCCAAATTATATCATAATTCCTATCATAAATGCATGTCAGATCATAATGCTTGGGTATTGTTGGTGCCTGTCATAGCTAGCAAACAGATTGTTAATACAAAAAGTAAAATTATAACAAGAATAATTAATGATGAACATATGAATAATTTTAAACTAGTGTTAAAAAACGAAAAATGGGCTTCTGTCTATGCCAGCACTCAAGTAAATGACAAATTTGATGAATTCCTTAAAACAGTGCTATTAACATTTGAAGCTATTTTTCCTAAGAAAATAATAACCTCATCCACAGGTAAAAAAGGTCAAACTCTGGATTACTTCAGTATAAGGAAGTCCTGTGCAAATAAAAGAAATTTGTTCTTAATATATCGCACAAGGAATGATTAAAACATATTGTAAAACATAAGAGTAATTAATGAAGCTAAAGAAAGTATTACTCACTAACCATTGATGATTCCGATAATAAAATTAAAACAGTGTGGAATATAATAAAATCCGAAACAGGGAGAATTTATTCAAATAGCAATATTACTCACATAACTACTGAAAATAAAGAAGTCATAATTGCTCTGCCATTGCTAATGCCTTTAACACATATTTCCGTAATGTAGCAAACAGCAAAATAAACAGATCTGACCCAAACCCAGCTACACTTAAAATGCTAAAAAAGATCTCAAAATTAATTGTGAATTTAAGATGGACTACTCAACACCAAGAGAAATAGAAAATATTATTAGCTCATTGAAAAGCAAAACCTCTAGATGGGATGAGATAAGTACCAATTATTGCATAGAAGAGTTAAGCAAGCCTCTTAGTCATATGTGCAATCATTCCCTTATGTCAGGGATATTTCCAGAAAAAATGAAACACACAATTGTTTAGCCTCTATACAAGAAAGGAGACAAAAGCCTGGCTTCCAATCATAGGCCCATCTCTGTTTTGACAGCCTTTTTTAAAAGTAATGGAAAAAACTGTATATAATTGGGTTATAAAATACTTGGGAGTTCAACAACATTCTCTCAGTATCCCAGTTCGGAAATGGGGAAAAAAATGTCAACAGAAAATGCAACATACATGCTCACTTCTGAAGTATTAACAGCCTTTGATGAAAAGGAACTACCATTAGGAATATTTTGTGACATAGCTAAGGCATTTGACATCATAGATCGAAACTTCTTGCTACAAAAGTTAAAAGTTTATGGCTTCAGTGATATCTCTATAAATTAGTTTAGATCTTACTTAAATAGGATCCAGAAAACCAGAATCAATGGTTGTAATTCACAACCAGGTGTTATTAATAGAGGTGTCCCACAAGGCCCACTTGGCCCCTTTGTTATTTTTAATGTTTATAAATGACCTGCCATATTATCTTAGCGAAGATTGAATAGTTGTGCCTTTTGCGGATGATACCAGTGTACTTATATCTGAAAAGTCACATCAGCAATTAAGGAATTCTATCAATAAAGTGTTAGAACATCTCAACTTTTGCTTTGAAGCTAATAAGCTCTCATTTAACTCTGATAAAACCAATTTTATTCAATTTCAAAAGAAGCATAAACAAGTGAGTGAATTAACAATCAGGTACAAAGATTACACCATAAATAAGGTATCTGATACAAAATTTCATGAGCTTCAAATAAATGGAGAGCTGAGCTGGAGAAAACAAATAAAACTTATGCTGCCAAAACTCAGCTCGGCTTGCTTTGCCTTAAGAAACTTAAAAAATTTGCTCCACCAAAATGCCTTATGAACAGCATATTTTGCCAACTTTCCCTTCTTGTTGTGATATGAAATAATGTTCTGGGTTAATTCAGCACATAGCAAGCAAGTATTTATAGAACAAAAAAGCCATGGGTATTATCTGTGGTGTTGGATCCCATCATTCCAGTAGACCATTGTTCAAATCCAAAAAAATTCTTACTCTCACTGGTGAATATGTATATTCTCTCTTGAACTACCTTACAGATAATTATGATAACTTCACAATGAACCTTGCTGTGCATGACCACAATACAAGGCATCAATGGCGGCCAATAAAGCAAATTTAATGTTGTTGGCTTAATTGGCTAAATTGAATAGATTACATCCGTATTTATATATATAGTATTTTTTCATTTACAGCAAAGCCCCGTTCTATCGCGAACATAATATGAGCACCATTAGCATAAGTCATTACAACTTGTTCATATCAGGCTGCACGGCAAGTTCATGTGTAGAGCCGCTTCTCCCTCAGAGGACTGCCAGTACAACTTGCTAACATGCTGCGTATTACTTCCATTTCCCTCTCTGGTTGCCCCACTACATGTTTCAGCTTACTGTGCATCCCATCGTTTAGTGAACTCACTGGACAGCAATGTTTGCAGTCCCAAAAGCGGTGTTAAGTGCAATTTCGTGCGGATTTTCGTGAAATCAGACTATTTGTGAATATTTTCTAGGCGATTCAAATATATTTTTGTTTCCTGACAGTAAAGTGCAATAAAATGTGCTTTTATATACTGGTGTCAATGGTGTGCTTGTAACAATGAGTAATTCAGTCGAGTATTTAAAGTCGCTTTGTTTTGGCACTTTAACATTGCTAGAGAAATGTGACATTAAAGACGACACAGACAACATTGCATGGGTTCAAAAGGGGGTTTCAAACTTGAAGAGACTATATGAAAAATGTCATAAACATGAAATGTCCAAAAACCATGTTAATAACATGCTTAATTTTGCTACACTTGGGTTCAGTAAATATACAGGCATGTTTAAGCCAAGCCTGTAAGGAATCAATAGATCATCAAAACGATCAAGTCCAAAAAATGGGAACAGTCTTATAAAGATAATCAACTGTGTGAAGTTTAGTGGTTATCACCAGCTACTCCTAAGAGGATATGAAGAGCATGAAGGGTCACAAAATCAAGGGGTGTTCAGGGGTTGATTAAATATGCAGCAGAAATTGATTCCCTATTTAAGTGCCATCTTAACCATTCATTTTTAAACGAACTTCTAAGACAATACAAAATGAGTTACTTCAGTGCATTTTGAAGTTTGTAAAGAAAACATCTTAGAAGAAATTGAAGTAGCAGACTATGTGTCTATTATGGCCAATGAAACTATAGATATCGTTGACATGTTCCAGCTTGTAATAATCTTAAGGTATTGTAATGCCTTAGGTAGTCCTGTTGAGTGATTCTGGGGATTTTTTATTCCGAATGGGCAAAATTCCGATGCATTTGCAGAAGTTGTAATTTCTGAGCTTGGCAATATATTAAAAGATAAGCAAAAGAAGCTCATTAGCCAAAGTTTTGATGGTGCAGCGGTAATGAGCGGGACTATCAATGGAGTGCAAGTTAAAGTTAGAGATGTGTACCCTAATGTGTACTTTGTACATTGCTTAGCACATCAATTAAACCTGATAATGGAGAGAGCTGCCAGGCAAAACACGAAAGCTAGGATTTTCTTTTCAAATCTTTCTGCTATACCCACCTTCTTTTCCTGCTCTCCACACAGATCATCAGTGTTAGATTCGTGTGTTAAGAAGAGAATACCCAGTGGTGGATCAACGAGGTGGAATTACAAATCCAGGACTGTAAATGCTGTTTACGAAAAGGAGGAGGCATTGAAAGAATGCTTTCAAATTTTGTCAGAATCAAAGACTTAAAGCAGTGCAACAATAAATGAGGCATCTGCTATATTGGGGTATCTTGAAAATAATGAGTTTGGTTTCTGGCTTAATGTTTTCCATTTAATTATGCCTCATTTAGAAATACTGTACAGTCAACTACAGAATCGCCACATAGATGCTGCCAAAGTTCCAGTGTACATATCTACTTTCACTGCTAAAATTATAAAAGTAAGAAACCAGTGGAGTCCTTTTTTTGGCAGAAGAAAACCCATACAAAAAAAATTCTTTCAAACCCACAGACCAGAGCAGCAGCAGCCAAGGAAGTATGTGATGTTACACTGTCTCAATTGAATATCCGCTTCCAGTTTAGAGAACATTTTTTTGTGTCTTCCCTGCTACAAGAATCACAGTTTGAGCAATTTAATTCAATATTTCCAGAAAATGCATTCAGTGAATGCGTAAAACTGTTTCCAGCGTTTGATAAGGACAAACTACATGCAGAACTTTCAGTCATCTATTCAAGAGAAGAATTCAGGAATATTCATGGTGCTGTAAAAATTGCTTCAATGTCTTGGAGCTAATAATCTTTCTTCCACTTTTTCTTAAGTGTTAAAACTTTTGAAAATAGCCATTACTCTGCCTTTAACAAAAAGTGAATCTGAACGTTGTTTCTCTACACTGAAAAGAATTAAAACATTTCTTAGGAACACTATTGGAGAAGATAGACTAACTGCACTTGCTATGTTGTCCATAGAAAAGGAAATGATAGAAAACATCCCAAAGTTCAACAAGAGAGTGGTTAATAAGTTTGCTACAAAGAAAGATCGCCGTATGCAATTCATCTTCAAATAACTAAGGTAAGCTAAAATTCCAATAATCAGTGCAGCCCCCCTAGGTATAGGCAACATGAGCTGCCATTGCAAGGCATGCAGGGGATTTGCATAGATCAGCAAATAGCTTAAAACTGTTCTAAAAAGGATGTTACTATTTTGTAATAACAATTTATAATAACCTTCCATGCTACTTAAAACTATTAGGCAAGCCTAATCAACATTACATATTTAAGAAAGAGCTAAAGTCTTTCTTATATACTCACTCCCCATATACTAAGTAGGAATTTTTTAATATGTCGTGCAGCATATTGTTGTAGATTATGGTGTGGAAGGAGAGAAGGAACTAGTTACATTATTAATTTACATAACAGGAATTTAGATTACAATATTATATATTGAATTAAGACGGATACATTTTTACCTTCCGTTTGACAGAGAATCCCTCCACTGTTCACTGCATTCCAAGAGACTCTCTTAGTGTCAGACGCTACTACTAATGAACCGGTTTCCCCCCACTCCCATTACATCATTCTGGTCTGTGCTACCAACTTACTCAGTCACATATAGCCATACAATGATGCCAGCCACAAATATAACAAATGTATTACCACACCATATGCCACAATATAAGAATTCAATACATAGGTCAGATTGCACATGATCATGATTTACACTTATTTGTTATTGTCCTACTGTAATGCATGTTGAGATGTTTACTCTTGGAATGGTGATGGTTTGCAAATTTTCATTTCTTAGATAATGCATAGTGTGAAGAGGGAGAAATGTTCTTGGTGTTGGGTATTTATTAGTTAAACATATTCTTTGTGCTGGGTATGTTTATTAGTTTTGCTGCATATTTCATAATTGTATGACGTGTTCAATGTTCCTGAGCGTTGCTCACAGTGAGACCAAATGAACAAGCAAACAATAACAGGAACATGCCTCTCATGATTATTACACTTCAACTTCTCTGCCAAGAGACACACAAGCACCCTCTTGCCTAAGAAGTTGAGATGTAATCCATGCCGTATGAAATACTCTCAATGGAGACTGAACGTTGGCAATACATCAACATGCTGAAAGGCAGTACATCTCTTTCACTCATGATGAAGTGTTGGCTTATCAAGTCTCTGAAATAGCTCAACAAATTTAACAGTGTGTGTGTGTGTGTGTGTGTGTGTGTGTGTGTGTGTGTGTGTGTGTGTGTGTGCTTACCTTGGCAATGTGGTTCAGATCTTCCTTGACTGGGTATCCATAGTCAACATCAATGCTGTTGCCACAACCCCCAATGATCACAAAGTGATCCTTCTAGCATGGCTGCTGTCTAACAGAAGCATCCTCTTCTTGTTGGCCTTCCTGATGTCTACTGCAACATCAGGCTCTGCTGTCATATAATGATACACTTCTTTTTATTCATGGATGTTGAAAATGCTTTTCACAAACCTATAAAAGCAAAATTCGTTTCAATAAGTAAAGTCAGAAACAATTTAACATTCTAGTATATGTGTGTACATATAGGTTAGGAATGTTAAAATTCTACAAAAGAGGTAGGGGTTGGCTATTGCGTCAAGCTGTTATTCTCACAAATTAAATTATGTCAAATCTGCTAGCAACACACATCGAAGGACCTGTGACTGTGACGTCAGTAGCCAAGCGTATTTCAGTGTGGTGGCATTGTGGCTTAGTGCTGTAAATCAGTAATTCGTGTAAGGCCCGCTGTGTTTTTCGTTCAGATTTTGGCGACTCTCGTATGAACAGCGCAAACGCAAAGTGCCTACTATGGATGAAATCTCGAACTAATGGATGGGGATGGCTGCACATTTGAAAATTTTATTTTATACGGAAGGTATGAAGAGGTTAGAGCATATTCGGTCCAGATGCATAGAGTTAAGAGATTAGTGTGCTGAAAACTAAATAAATCAATAAAAAAGTTGGATTCATTTGCCTTTTCGGCGAAGAACTTACCTTTCGAAATTACCCTTGTATTCACAGAAAATTCAGAATATTCATTTTATTCCTCATGTGAATCAAAACTATATTTTAATCAAAATCGTTGCTACGTTTTTAGCAAATAGAAAATGAACGGTGTTTCTAATAGGCTATGAGTTATGTAATTGCTAGGGGAATTGCAAACCACCTTTATGTAAAGCGAAAATCACTATAATATGCACTTAACACAAGCACTGATTTTTGTTGCACTAAATAAAGGCAGTTAATACATTTCCCGGCCTTGGGAATAGGTAAGTTATCTGTATTGAAACTCTCACACTCCTAGATGCATTAGGCCGCAATAACTGTACTTATGCATGTATTCGCGCACGAGGACTGCAAGAAATTGACAATTTGTTTCCAACTTTCCATAGTACAACGCGTTTTCACCTCAAGGCTCAAGCCAGGTATTTTTGCGCCCATCACCCTTTCAGACTTTTCAATCGTTCTTGGTCAACAGAAAGTCTGTTCCCTTTCCCCAGTATTGGTGAAAAAGCTTTACAAACAGTTCACTTGCCACGACAAGGGCAGATGTTATTTTAAGCAACCATAGTTTTAGCCTATTATTTGAGCTTTATGGTATTAACTATGCACATAACTTTGTCACAAATTATCATATTCTTTTAAAAATAACTAAAAAATATACGAATAGAAACTTTATCTCTTAAAGTAAAGGGACATAGAAATAAACAATATCGTCTGTATGAACCTCAGCATTTATAACTGCCCTCAATCTTAGATATCAGATTTCTACAATAGTGCGGATGAGAGGTTACAGCATCCCAGGCTTCTTGATTTGTGCCCATAAGCCATCTTTTGCCCTTCTCTTATGCGCAGAGAAATCCGAGCACATTGTTTTTATTTATGTAATTTTTTCATCTCGGCTCTTACATTTTCGATAGGTTCAAACCTGGTGAACAGGGAGGGCAGTCTATCTCTCTGATATCTTGCCTCTCTAACAACCAATTTGAAGTCGCTCGACATGTGTGGATATGGTGATTATTCTGGACGACCTCAATAATTCCACTAGGGTATATCATTCTTACTTCCCGAGGTCCCGGGTTCAAACCCGGCGGAGGGCGATGGATTTTTTTCGGGCGTATCCTTAGCATGGCTTCCTTCGGAAGGGTAAAGCCGGTGGTCCCGTGTTGTAGATTTACGGCACGTAAAAGAACCTCAAGCCTGATAAAGAGGCCGCTGAGCAAAATTACCAGTCCTTCACGCCCAATATATAACGGGCATTCAAATGAAACCTGGTCCGTGCGTCTAACTTTGCATTACACGTAAGGTGGCACCATCTATTGGTAGAGCGACTGCAGCGTACGCAACGTTTGACGTTCCATTGCGACAGTGTGGTTTCACGCCGAAGAGAGGGTGGTCACACAAGTTATCGTCCAGTACTGAACATGAAGGCGAGTAAGCAGGTGCGAGGAGTGATTCGATTTTTAACGGCGGAGGGAGTTGGAGGCCGTGAAATGTATCGACGGATGAAGGCTGTGTATGGTGAGTACAGTGTGTGCCGTTCAAGTGTGGTGAAATGGTGCAAAAGATTCGTTGAGGGGCGCGAGTTACTTGAAGACGATGCTCGTCCTGGACAGGCTCATCGTGTCATCACATCTGCAATGCTTGCGGAAGTGAATGCTTAGTCATGGGCAACTGCAGAATCAACATGGACGAGATCCATTGGTTACTGGGTATTAGCGTGGGCACCATTCACACCATAATGCATCAACACTTGAAATGTCGAAAAGTTTGTGCGCAGTGGGTTCCCCACCAACTGACCGCCGAACAGTGCAATACTCGAATGGCGCTGTCTTTGAGTCATTTGCAACGTTATCATGAGGAGGAATACAGCTTTCTGTCGCATACTGTCACTGGTGACGAAACATGGTGGCACCACTTTGGACCGGAAAGCAAGCGTCAGAGCAAGCAGTGGAAACATGCGACTTCACCACCTCCATAGAAATCAAAGACCGTGCACACCAGTTCTGGTAAGGTCATGATGTCCCTCTTTTTTTTACCACAAGGGCCCACTGCTTGTCGAGTTCCTGGAACGGGGAACCACCATCAATGCCCAGCGTTATCAAGCCACTTTACATAACCTTAGACGAGCCATCACGTCGAAACGCCCAGGCATGTTGTCCAATGGCGTTATTCTCCTACATGATAATGCCCGCCCACACACTGCCAATGCGGTGAAGACGACATTGCAGCAGTTTCGATGGGAAACGTTGGAACATCCACCGTACAATCCAGACTTTCACCATGTGACTTTCATGTTTATGAACCTCTGAAACAAGCTATTCGCGCACATCGATTCACAACGGACGATGAAGTGTGTGAATGGGTCCAGGCCTGGATCCAACAGCAGCCTACTAGCTTCTTTAAAGATGGAATCAAGCGGCTAGTGTCGCAATGGGATAAATGTGACAACAGTTTTGGCGACTATTTTTGAATTAATAAAATTGTTACCGTTACTTTACACAAGTGACCGGGTTTCATTTGAATGACCCTCATAGAATGGGACGCTAAGGACCACAGCAGTTAAAGAGCGTCCATAAATAAAACTCAATTTCATTTATCCTAATTTCAAGTATGGCCCCATAATGCGTATGATTTAGTGTACCCAGCTTACTCAAAACTCCCAAACCGCCCTTCGATATCCAGTCCCAACAAAACACAGATACGTGACCATGGTGATATTCTCTAGCCTTTTGTCTTACATCGTATTGGGACTCCTTTGGACGGAAATCACTTTCCTCTAACTTATAGAAGAAAATGTCATCTCATCTGAGAACATCGCATTATCCCAGTCGCGGTTGGCATTTTCTCCTGTAAACGCAAGTCGAAACAATCTGTGATTGTGTATAAGGTGTTGCTGCTTACAAGGAAATTGAATTTGAATTTTATTTATGGACGCTCTTTAACTGCCTAGGTCCTTAGCGTCCCGTTCTATATTGGGCTTGAAAGACCGGGAATTTTGCTCAGAGGCCTCTATCAGACTTGAGGTTCTTTTACGTGCCGTAAATCTATGACACGGGACTACCGGCTTTACTTCCCTTCCGAAGGAAGTCATGCTAAGGATTTTTACGCCCGAAAAAATCCACCATCCTCCGCCTGGTTTAAACCCACGACCTCGGAAACTAGAGGCTAGCATGGTACACCTAGACCACGGAGGACGACTTCTTACAAAGAATCTCACTATGCTCATATTAAAAAGTACCTCAAATATTTTACTGTTTCATCTATGTGCAATAAGAAGCCCATGTTCCAAAAATTAGCCGCTGTTTTCTACTTTAAGTACCCTAAAATCGGTTAAGAATATCGTGGAACATATAGAAAAAGTAACATGTTAATGCAAGAAAACGGATTGGACAACCCTTACGCCCGACTGTCTTTCGTCCACACATGCTTTAGGCTCTCTAGTTTGAGTTTCGGAATCGATTGTATGTGCTCGGAAGTTGTAGCCTCAGAAAGGCTCCTTGTGTTTGTGGGCTCATCCTGCCGCAGATGTATCTGATACTAAACCTAGCTTTCGTTGGCTTGTGCTTCTTTAAAGAATCAGACATGAATCCTGTTAGAACCGCCGTGTTATAACAGGTCCCTTGAGACAGTTCCGCAACCACGCGTCATGAATGCAGTGGTGGGAGAGCTACGTTGCAGGCTTTTGAACTGAGGGGAGCGGGAGGGCGAAATGCTACGGTATAATTTAAATAACACGAGACTTTGACACTTCTTGGAGGGGCATGTTTCCATGGCAACGTCCTCTCCTCTGTTGCTTTAGTCAGTAAGGTGCTTCCACCTTCCTTTCCCCTCACCTACAAGTTGAACTTTGAGGGGTAACACGTTACTACGTTGGCATGGTTTACTACTGCTCACTAGCTTTACGTCCCAACGAGCTGTTTGCTATTCGGCGCGCTGCTAAACAACTGATACATGCTCTAATACAACGTGGCAATGCAGTCCTCCCACTTCTCCGTTTAGAGTGAAATATCAGGAGTTTCAGGATGTTTAAGTGGCAATGTACCTGGCGCGCTGAGTTAATGATACTAACAGATTATTCATTATTGTATGCACATTACTAAATAAATCGTCTTTCTCACACTGTTACCGAGAGAAGAAATTACAACTTTACGTTTATGCTGCGAAACCACTAATGCCTTAGTAAATACTATATTAATTACCGTTATTATAATTATATATTTAATTATAGCGTTGCGAGGTAACAGTGGGAATAGGGAAGGCTACATCTTATATGTGAGTAAAATTTCTGATAATAGATCAAAATTTGATAACAGAACCAAATTAGTCATTAAGAAACGCCGTAATGAGTCTTACATAAAATGCGCTCCATAATAATTTTATTTTCATGTAATGGATAAAGGCATTTGTAAACTGAGCACTAAAGTGCCACAAATATGTCGTCCTCCATGGTCTAGGGGTACCATGCTGGCTTCTGGTTCCCGAAGTCGCGGGTTCAAACCGGGCGGAGAGCAATGGATTTTTTTCGGGCGTAAAAATCCTTAGCATGGCTTCCTTCGGAGGGGAAATAAATCCGGTAGTCCCGTGTCGTAGTCTAACGACACGCAAAAGAACCTCAAGCCTGATAAACAGTCCTCTGAGTAAAATTCTCGGTGTTTCAGGCCCATTATACAATGGGGAGCTAAGAACCATAGTAGTTAAAGAGCGTCCACAAATAAAACAAATTTAATTTATTTTTGCGACAAATACCACGTGCTATATTGCACTAACCAGTGCTCAAAATTAGTGATAGAACTCAGTGCTGGTAACTAAAACATTTGTTTCATCCTTCTACACGTGGGTATTTCACTTTATTGTTTATTTATTGCTAATAACACCGGACTGTTGTTTATTATATACGAGTACATCAAGTCCCTGTCTATTTTTACTTTCTCTACTACGTATAGTAAGTAGGGGAAGTATTGCATTCCACCCAAAAATTCGATACCGAGATTTCACCGGAAATACATGTTTTGAGACCTCCTGAATCCAAAAAAAGCATTTTTGGAAACATGTCCGTGTGTGTGTCTGTGTGTGTGTCTGTGAACAGCATAACTCAAAAACTAACAGTCGGATAAACACCAAGCTTGGTATTTACGTTCAGTATCTTCCAGAGATGCGACACGAAGATTTTCAAGAAAATCCCCCCACCCCAGACTACCCTTTACATGGAACATTTTTCGAAAATTTTGATTTTCTCAAAAATGGCTCTAACGATTTTGATGAAAATATCATATGTTTAAGATAATGTCATGAGAAATGAAATGTATATCTCGAAATTTCTGGGAATGTCTCCAAAAGTATTCTTCATTATGAACGACTTTTGCATAACTGGTAAACCATAAGAGATAGACAAAATTTTACTACACAAAAAATGTAGATCGCGTTAAAATACACAACTTATATCATATACATTTTTTTGTTGAGTGAACCGTTTTCGAGATATTGCTTGTTATTTCCTTAAATTTTCCAATACTTATACTTTTTCTCAAATTCGTTATTCATTTTTTTATGTCCTGGACATGCAAAGAGAATGGAATGCGCCACATAGCAACCAGCGATAAAATATTTGACTATCGCTTAAAAGCTACCATATTCCCCTTGCATCTACAAGAAAATTACAAATAAGATTGACATCTCGATATCTCGATTAATATGAAGCATATGAAGAATAGGCGTTTGTAAAAATAGATTGTACAAGAGTAGAGAAAGTCATGTGAGTGTAACACATCAGATTTTTTATACATGCATTCCTTTCAGGGTTCACAAGACCAAAACATATACGTATTATGTGCCAGCGGTATAAATAAATGTCACCGGTGGAAATGTAATGTTATGTGGGGGTTTAGGGCTAGGTGGAGGGCGAAGGGTTGTTGAGCGGTATCGACGGTGATTGGCTGTGACTCACGTAGCTGCAGTGACGTGAACTGTCACTGAGCTGTCTCAAGTGACAAGTTATCATATGGCGATTATAATGTACTAGAGTTCGTGTTGCATCACTTTCAAGAACGTGGTATTTATTCGGGCGTAATAAGTTCGGAAGAAATGGAAATTAGACTGCATGTTATTAATTTGTTACAAACAGATCCTATAGATATTGACGTTACTTCGAAAGCAACCGTGGATGTAGAAGAAGATAGTAGTAGTGGTAACACTTAATCTTCATTCCTTATGTGTGTAATTCACCCTCCAAGCACAAGTGGTGTAACAGAACCAGGTTCTAGTCCTTTATTGGAGTCTAATGACTAACAATAAAGACATGTCTCCAACGAAGTGAGCTAATTCTAGTCTCCTTTTGCAGTCCACAGAAAAAAATAGGGAGAAAATATTAAAAACGAATATAACAGAAATCTGTGTCTTTATGGTAAACGATGATGGGAAGAAGCGTCTTTCATTGTCCAACATTCGCAGCAGATTTCTTTTGGTGACGTCACCGAGGTAATTATTTTCTTGGAAAAAGCAAGTGGAAACCCTGCTCTTAAATCCCATTGAGAATTTAAGAGATGTGTATAATGCAAGAAGAGCAAAGAAAAGCGTAAGCGACGAAGATTTCAAACTCTGGGCCTTGGAAACTTCAAGAAAATCTTTATTTGTAAAAATAAATTTTAGTGCATCTTACGCTTTGGTCTCTCATTTCAAACGTTCATAAAACTCGAAGTAGGGATATAACAAAATTCGTTTCACGGGCATTCGTGAATATAAGAAGAAAAGAAAAAAAAGGGACAAAGTTTTTTTTGGAAACAGAGAGCGACAGTCAAATTTCCCCCTTCCTGTATTTATAACACGATCAGAGCGGTTTCGAGCGCGAAATGTGAGCAAAAGACTTTATCTTGTTAGGGAGAAACGTGTACAAATTGTTGCATAATCTATGTGCGCTGACCCATTCATACACCATTATGCCCACTATTAATATGGATGAGTCTATATTTGCCTTAAATTATTTTTGTACTGCAGGAGAATAGAGGCAGTTTCGGGCCCCAAGTTTCAAGGCATGTTCAAGGTGAAAAATTGAATTGTAAAAGCAACGAAATCGGGGAAGAAAGAGTGAAATCCTGATTTAATTAAGCAAATAACTGTGCTCTACTGTTTGATTCGTGGACGAGTTATAATGACGCTACATGTCATAAATATATTCCTCCTGGAACCATGGGTAAATTTCAACCTTTGGATAATTTTTTTCCAGCAATGACCATCTTTTCATCGCCGTCTAACTGCAATTTTGACAGCTAATGAGAACATAATTTCTAGCATTTTCAGCGGGATATTATTTTGAAAATGTCATTCATTATTACCAAATTTCAACCTGCATTTCCGAACACGATTAAATATTCATGGTTCGCAACCAAATATACAACAGGGCGACCTCCCCCCCCAAGTTCATTTAACTGTTAAATTTTGTCTACAAATAATTCTAAGATTATGTGATGGAGCTTGTAAAAATTACGTGATTATTTCCTGTGTGCATGCTGCCAAAAGAAGTTGTATTTTAATCACTCCATCAACACGTCACTTTTGTTTTTCTTTCGTACCTGCAAGACACTAACAGGCAGGTCGATCTAAGCGTATTCGGAAGATCGGGCTGGCACAGTGATGTCCAGCTCCTTCTTTTCCACTGCTTTGACCCGAAATTTTCCAGCTTCGATCCCCCCCAAGGGCCTGCCACGGTAGGTACGGGGTTGGTGCTCCCGGTGTCCTGAGCCACACTCTTGATTGGGTTCGTCTAAGATGTGAGAGGCTTATGTCAAACGCCCAATCAAGTTTGATCCACAAATGTGTTTGACTCACTATCAGTTACTACCTGGCAAAGCGTGCAAGCGTATTGGCCTTGGTGTTACAGCGCTGCGATCGGTGCTTTCCTGGTATCGCAAGCTAATGGGTCGGGTGGCTAAGTTACAGTCAACGCTAACATGCAAATGGACCACTGTGGTGATATAACGAGATGAATTAACTGCATCGGTATGTTAAACTATACAAAATGATATTTATTTATATAGGTTTAGATACTCTATGGAGCTATTAGTAATACAATATCATGTTAGTTTAATAATGACAGGCGTTATGCAAAAACTGTTCCGGATTTTTTTTTCGAGTGAAGGAGAAAATTATTTAATCACTAACCCCAGCCCCGATGGGAGTCGGAACTGGGAGTGTGGGACTCGCCAATGAATTGGCATACCCACTAAAAGCTCCTCCACTGGAGTTGGAAAGGAGAAGGTTTGCAGCGGTACCGCGGATTGAGGGGGGCGTGGCATTACATAGCATTCTAGAAAGTTTCGGATGAGGGGGCCGGTAAAGTTCTGGTTGATGGAGTTGTTGGTTGTTTGAAGCCCCAAGGAAGGCAATATAAATAAGTAGTATTGTATTAACGTACCTGGAGGAAATTAAAGGGATTAAAGTGTTATAGGTACAATCCCAGATAGTTCATCAACCGTGTCTGTTGAGGCATTACTTAGAAAAGCTGCACTATTTGCATCACTATCACCACTGTCTATTCCTATGGAAATTATCATCTCAACTTCTTGCTCTATTAACCCATCCTCTCAATAGTCATCGGCTATTCTCTTTGTCTTCTCAACTGCTTTTTTCCAGTCGTCTGCCGTTATGGAACTAATCGCCTCTGCTGTCATACTCTTTAGAACACTTATTTAAAGAATCCCCATGTTGTTCTCTGCTATTTTTGCTTTGCTGTATTCCATATTAGCTCTGTTGGATTTAAATCCGGGTGATATGGAGGAAGCCTTACAGGGGTTATCCCGTGATCTAGAAGCACTTTGTCTATGGCGAAGGTTTCTATATGCCTGTTTTGTTCTACGAATTGAAGCAGATTAGCTTTCCTCATGTCTTCCTCAAATGCAATATCGTTCATTCTTAACCAATGTTGAATCACTGCTATGGTGGAGCTCTTTGTAGGTGCTTTGTTATCTAGTTTGTTATGATATGGTGCGTTGTCCATAACAACAACAACACACCCTTGCGGCCGCCCTGGTATTAAATGATTGATTACCCATTTTTTTAAATTTTCATTATTCATCTCATGATGATAGGCACCCGAAGTTGATTTAGCGTCGTACATTAAGAAGGCGCCGGGAATAAAACCCATACTCCCACCTGCATGCACGACAATAAGTCGTTGGCCAGGACTCTTGTTGGTAGAAATGCCTGACATATTCACATCCTGCCAACATTTATGAACGGTGTACTGGGTGTGCAACTAGGTTTCGTCCATGTACACTACAGGTTTTTTTTTTCTACAATCTCGTTTCTCCGCATAAAGCGAAGAAATGTTGCACCTTTTTGCAATAATATCATTTCTTTATATTAGAAAATGCCTCCTGTCTTTACATTTCTTAAACTGGAACCCTAATGACTTCACAATTTTTCTGAGTGTCTCTCTGCTATCCTTAAAACCAATTTCAATCTGACAAAACCTGTGCATTTTTCGCAAAGTTGGAATTTCCTTATACACAGCTTAATAGTTGTAAACTGCCTCCTTATTGTACACAGGTCCATATTATCCAATTCCATTTTGTTCACAGGCTTCGTATGTGCTGTTTTTTTGGAGTCGTGTTGCTTTCACCTTTTGCGATGCATTGTTTTCCCTGGCGCCTTATCTTGCAAATCGTCGCTTTGTTTTTTTCACCTGCAAATAGTATAAAATATACCGAATCACCACAGAATCCACGTAAAGTATTTTACTGAGCCAGTTTTTTAAAACAGTTAAAATAATAACAACAACAACCATTGCAGCAGCCCGGTTTGTTGCCTGACATAACGGTATTTTGATCCCCACATCTTTTTCCTTGTCACAAAATTCAATCACCTATATAATTTCTCGCGCCTGCCGATGTATGACACGTTTTCTCCCGGAAGACATGATATCTGAACAGAGTGTACATGTACGACCCGTTGTCTACTAGTATGTGAAAGAGCGAGAGGCTCGTATAAACAACTCTGCTGTTTCACATTCTTTCCGATACGCTTCTTCGCTTTGCCAGGTAGTACCTCCCTGATTATATCGTTCTCCGTGGCATAGTAGTTAGCATCTAGTTTCCGAGGTCACGGGTTCAAACCCGGCGGAGGGCGATGAACTTTTGCGGGCGTAAAAATCCTTAGCATGGCTTCCTTCGGAAGGGAAGTAAAGCCAGTGGTCCCGTGTCGTAGATTTACGGCACGTAAAAGAACCCCAAGCCTAATAAAGAGGCCTCTGAAAAAAATTACCGGTCTTTCACGCCCAATATAGAATGGGGCCCTAAGGACCACAGCAGTTAAGGAGCGTCCTAAAGCGTTCTAAAACTCAATTTCAATTTCCTCCCTGATCAGTCTGACGGATACCGCTGCGCGCGACGGAGGTGTCGCAAGGAGTGACTGGGTAACGCTAACTCCCAGCCTTTTAGTATCATGTAGGACTATGTTCGTATCTGCTAATAAGGCCAGTCTCGGGGAGGGGCCGTTACATAAGCTATTAAACTCCTGAAGTTTCAGAAACTGCAAATGACAAAAAGAATCATTATTATATACAATTAACCTATAATTATTTTTAAATAAATATTAATAAGTAATAAAATCAAAACAATAAATTCTAAACTTAAAAAAACATAATAAAACATAATGATAAATAAATCATGGTCTAAGATAAACTAATTTTAATAAATTTAGCTTCAAAAAGATTTTTACTTTTATCTTTAATTTTTTTATTCTTTTACTTAGGATTTAAAATTTTCTTTTAAAGATTTTAGTAAGTAGTAGTAAGATTTTAGCTGAAAGAGGTAAACATATAAATAAAAATCAAACTCCGGTGATTGGGTGAGCAAGAGACCCTAAGGTGAGCAAGATCAAGGTCAGGACTCTCACCTAAGCTGGGGTGGTGCCCAGGATGTGAGCATGCCATCGAAGACATATCTAATGGTTGAGGATATAAGCGCTATGGATACAAAAATCCAAAACAAACACTAAGGCTAATGGAAAAGAAGTAATGGAGTCTTGTGGTTCTCGCTACTTGGTTATTAATGAAACAGAGGAAGGGAAAAGGTTTACATCGGTGAACCCTTTTATAATTCAAAACAGTCTCGTTAAAATTGCCGATCCTATCAAATCGTGCATTAGAAGTCGCAATGGCACACTCCTGTTTGAAGCAAATTCAGCACCCCAGGCAGCGACTATCTTGAAAGCAAACTTGTTATCAAGACTTCCAATTCCAGTCGAGATGCACAAGACCTTGAACTCCTCGCGTAGTGTTGTAAACACCCGTGCATTGCGCTGTATGTACAATGAGATTCAACAAAATCTTCAGGATCAAGGTGAAATATTTATATCGGGTTCAGTGGAGAGAAGGAGGTGAATTTGTGCCTACTCGTCTCCTGTTTCTTTATTTGATCGGTTAGACCTCCCACAAAGGATTAAGACAGAGCATGAAGCCATTGAAGTTAGGCCATATATGCCCAACCCGTTGAGATGTTATAAATGCCAGCGCATTAGTCTCACAAGTGCTTTCTGTAACGGTGAAGCTACCAAGTTAACTGGAGAATTCTCATACGAGGGAATATGTACATCAGCTCCAACGTGCGTTAACTGCAGTGGTGAACATTCCACTACTTCCCTAGAATGCCCCCGTTTTACAAAGGAAAGGTCGATCCAAGGATCCGGTTTAGGGAGGTTTCCTTCTCGGAAGCGGAAACTCCTGCGCATCCGCCAACCCTCTGTCCCGAAGTCCGATACCTATAGCTCAGCTACAGCTAAACCGGTACCGTGTCGGAAAATCGCAACTCAAACCAGCGATATTAACGGGGCCACAATTTCAGAAAAGATTTTCGTGGCCAGATCACTTACAAAGCCCACAAAATCAACACCAACATATGCCAAGTCTGCCACTGACAAGATCCGTTCAGTAAAGTCATCAAGACCATCGACCTCAAACATTAAGACTGGCAAGCGCGTAACTTATAATGCACCACAAATAACGTTCACGGCAAGCTATAATAAAACCAACTTCCTAAATGAAAATGGTAAGCCTTTACCCAGAACACCAAAAGGGAAGAAACACCACGAGCATCTTCTCGGAGATTCTCTTCTGAGGAACCTTCTGGGAAGGGCTCGGATCGGCGATCTACACCTTCGCCGATCTACACTTCCAGTTGTTTCGAGGTTATCGAAACGAAGTTTCAATTGGAAAGGGGTCCTCGCCTGTAGAGGAGATGGAGCAGGAGGATTGAGCCCGCACTACCAGAACGACAGTGAACGCCTTCCTCCGTTAAAGCTACTAGCCCGACACCGAAAAGGTTCAAATCGATTCCACCACCGTCGTCCTCAATGTAGTGGGCTCTTAGGGTTGAGAACTTAACCCATTATCAATACTATGGCTATCCAACAATGCAACAGACTGAAATTAGAACACATCGACCAGTGCTTGAAGTGTTACTCAACAAGACTTTGGTCGCATGTTTACAAGAGACTAAGCTCCGTCCGCAAGACAAATTTCAAATCAGGCAGTGTACCCTAGTACGGTGTGATCTTACATCCAAAGAGGGCATTCTTGCGCACGGGGGCACAATGATGCTCCTCAGAGATATATTTTTGGAATATGTATCCCTACAGGGTGACATACAGTCAGTGGCTGTAAGGATTAATGTACCATGCATCCGATTTACCATTTGTAATATTTATCTGTCTCCATCCGATGACCTCTCGCTCACTGATTTAGAAGATCTTTCCCAGTTACCAACGCCCTTTCTGTTGGAAGACGTTAAAGCCCATCACCCTCCTTGGGGCTCACTTCGGGCTTAGGCAAGAGGTAAATTAATTGCCGATTTTTTGGACAATTATAGCTTAGCTCTCCAGATTTCTTTAATCATTTTTCACACCTATATATAGCAGTTTGTTCACTAAATTTAGCTGTTTACTTACAATGGAATATCATCTCTGATTTACGCTCTAGTGACCACTTTCCATGTTTTATTAGTCTCTTAACGCAAGATATATGTTCCATACGTTTGCCTAAATGGTGCTTGGATCAAGCCAACTGGAACCTTTACTCCCATTTGGCTGTGTTTAATTACAATGCGCACGACTGTGTAGATGTTGTGGTCGAGTATCTCACAGGAATATTCTTTCTGCTGCTGAGCAAGCTATTCCACGGTCGACTGCCAACCCCCGTCGATTTCCAGTCCTTTGGTGGACGGAAGAATGCCGAAATGCCATTCGTGCTCGCAGGCGTGCTCTTAGTGTTTTTCGCGGCGCCCCACACTGGATTACCTAATCTAATACAAAACAATGTGTGCTAAGTCTAGCTATGTTATAAAGGATAGCGAAAAGACATAATGGAGCAACCTTGTAGCTTCATTTAATCGACGTACACCTTCCTCTGTCGTTTGGGATAAGTTCAGGCGTATGGCCGGAAAATCGGCCTACATGCCAATCACCGGTCTTAAAACAGCTGCAGGAGCTGTTGATACATTTAACGTGGCTAACACATTTGGCCGTGCTTTCGCTCAAGTGTCTAGCTCAGATAACTATTCGCCGAGCTCCTTCCTGTTAAGACTCAGGTGGAATCTGAAGGTTTCTGGTTTCGTTCAGGAAATCTTAAAGATTACAATCGCCTTTTCACCATGGCGGAGTTAGAACTTGCTCTTTCATCCTCGCGACTATCAGGACCAGACGGTATCCACGTGCAAATGTTGCAACAGCTCTCTCCTGAAGGTAAAGTTTGCCTACTCGAGGTCTATAATCGTGTTTAGGTTGACTCCACTTTTACAGAAAAGTGGCGGGAGGCCACTGTCATACCCATTTTGAAAGTTGGAAAGGACAGTCATCTCCTGTCCAACTAACGTCCTATTCGCCTCACCAGTTGCGTTTGCAAGGAAATGGAACGCATAATCAATGGATGGCTAGTATGGTGGTTGGAAACTCAACCTGCTGACCAATACCCAGTGCGGTTTTCGAAGACGCCGTTCAACAAGGGATAACCTTGTGTCATTACCGACACATCTTGAACGGATTCATGAAGAATTGTCAAACTGTTGCTATGTTTTTGATCTTGAGAAGGCATATGATACATGTTGGCGAGCAGGAATGCTACGTTGCCTACACGCCTAGAATATACGTGAACGCTTACCACTGTTTATTCAGGAGTATACGAAGGACTACGTTTTCCGAGTGAGGGTCGGCTCGGTTTTTTCTAACTTTTTTGTTCAGGATAACCGAGTACCTCAGCGTCGGGACTAAGCGTTACGCTGTTTGCTGTAGCAATTAATTCCATCTCGAAATGTGTTTCTCCAGGGGTATCGTCATGCTTATTCGTAGACGACTTTGCCATTTGTTGTGCTTTTCAGCGTACGCCGTTTTTGGAACGCCGTGTGCAGCAATGTTTATGTAATCTTCAAAAATGGACTTCTAAAAACGGCTTTCGTTTCTCAACTGAAATCAATCTGCGTAAACTTTTGACGCCGTAGGAGACGATTACCACCTTCGCTCCGATTCGGTCCAGATTTATTACCATTCGCAGATTCGACGAGATTCCTGTGGTTGACCTTTGAGAGGAAACTTAGCTGGTCATCGCATATAGCACAGTTGAACGCGCGATGTGACCGTTCTCTGAATATCTTGCGGGTATTAAATGGGAAATCATGGGGAGCGGATCGGACAGTTTTGTTGCGACTGTATCGTGCATTGATCCGATTAAAAATAGACTATGGGTGTATCATGTATTCCTCAGCACGACCATCTGTGCTGAGATTAGACCCAGTCCATAATCGGGGCATTCGAGTGGCTATTGGTGCCTTTCCCACTAGCCCGGTTATGAGTCTTAACGCCGAATCGACAGAACCTCCTCTGCGATATCGGTGTGCTGTCCTGTTAGGAAATTATGGCTGTGCACTTAAATGTATGCCAAAACATTCAGAGTTCGCTTCTTATTTTCATACTGCGCTGGACGAACGTTATACGAATAGCCCCGTTAATCCAAGGCCTTCAGGTGTTTCCGGGAGCTTCTTAGAAAGCACGACATTGAAATGGAGAGGATGAAGCTGTGGTTCGTCATACAGGTGAACGAGATCTTTGTATGGCATACGCTTGATTAGTATTGCTTCAATTTTATAGTAAAAGATTAAGAAGCACCTGCACTTGGACAATCGTTTTGTTGTGTAAACCACTGATCGATGCATTCTTTAAAAAGACGTGGTTGCATGCAGTTTTTACGTATACGGGACAATCTAAAAGCCAGCATATAAGAGCACTTATCATCATTTGTTTCTAGTATTCGATAAGGAGGAGCGAAGAACTCTGACGGTAAGTTTTTATATGCTTTAATGTGGAACCAGTTAACTTTGTCTTTAAACTCTCTTATAACATGTTCCGACAACTTCTGGTGCATCGACATTTGTTGCCAATGAGCTCATCCTGATATTCTCCGATAAAGTCTTCCGATAATTTCTCATTTGCCGAACTCCAGAACCAATCAACCTTGTGATGCGAATAAAATTTAACGATAATTTTTATATGCTGAAATATGTTCCCAGCTAACATTGTTACTTAACTCTCTGATAAAATCTTCCGATAACTTCTGCTTTATCTAAATCCAAACCCAGTCAACCTTGTCCCAATACTCACGAATAAAATTTTCCGATAATTTTTGGGTTTGCGAAATACCTTTCCAATTTATTTTATTTCTAAATCCTCTTATAAATCCTAATGATAGCTTAACGTTATTAAAGGTAGGCTGTCTCCAGCAGAGTTTGTTTTGGAATTATATAACAAACTTTTCCGATATGCCTTGGTCCCCTGAGATACTTTTCTAATGAATCTTTTCTTTGAATTCACGTATAAAGTTTTCTGATACCTTTGGATGTTTAGAGATGGTGGGCCAATGCACCTCATGTTTATATGCATCTTTAAATTTATTTTTGCCCACCGATTATTTGTTGCGTAATTTGACTAGATGTGTTTGGCCATTTTCTGTGTAATTAGGCGTCACAACCAATTTTCCAATGTTGGTTATTTTTGCACTTTTGACTCTTTTCACTCGTATTTTCACTGTTTTTATTCTTGTGCAAATTTCACAGTATGTTTAATTTTGTCCAAATTGCACAGAAAACAGCCAATCACATATAGTCAAAATACCCAGAAAATAATCGGTGGTCGAACATAAATTGGGAACTTAAAACAGGTTAAAATATACATAAGATAATCCACACCCACGACGGAAAGAGAGCTTTGTTCTGAATTAATTACTTACTACCAATGGCATGCTGAATATTCATCTTAGCTGGTATACTCCGCTAAACAGAAAGGTGCTTTATGTCGACAATGCGTGATTTTTCAACCGATAGTGCATCCTGGTATTCAAGATGCACTTATACTGCGCGTTTTTAATAAATACAAGAATTTCCGTGAGACAGCACGAGAGCATATGAAGTCATCTTGGCTTCGTGAGGCTGTAAATAAACCTAGCCACTTCGTGTATGTGATGAAAAATAAATCATTCATTGTGGCGCAACAGATATATCATGCTTACAAAAGGGAGTAACTGAAGAAATCAGACTACAGCTTTATCCTATATTTAAGTGCATTGTTTTTTTGTGGAACTCCTACCTTACCTCTTAGCGGTAACAATTCATCTTTCGGCCTTTTCCACGATCTACTGGATTTTAGAGTCGATGTTGGGGACCCCATCTTAAAAGATCACCTCAATACCTGTATTAAAAATGCTAAATACACGTCTGTTCAAATTAAAAATAAATTATTTACACTCTGCGGTCAGATAGTTCAGAAGACGTCGATTTCCTTAATCAAAGTAGTGCATTTTCAGTGCTAGCTGAGAATCCGCAGATATAGCAGGAAAAGAGCAGCTCTATGTAGGCGTGCGCTTTGTGGACAGCAATAACAGTGCTTATTTTGTTCGAGAAAAATTTCTTGATTTTACATTTTTCACCTGGGTGCTGACAATATAGCAAACACTATTACTACCTTTTTAATTGACGCTGGTGTTGACACAGGCAATCTTGTTGGCCAGGGATACGACGGTTGCTCTTATGGCTGGAAAGGAAACATGAGTGCAAAAGCTTATTACAGATCAACATCCAAAGTTGCAGTGCGTATAATCTTAAATTAGTAGTCAGTGACCAAAACATTGTTCTGGGAATAAACTACATTGGAACAGTGAAGGAAGTAATCAGCTTTTTCCGAGAAAGTCCCCTTCGAAGAAAATTGGTTCCAAACATACCTCTTATGTGAAACTATGTGAACTGCAAAATATAAATCCATTTACATATTTTCAGAACACCTTGCTTCCATTATTGAAGCTCTCCAAACATTGTCAGTTGATGGAAATAATAAAACACGACAGTATACGCATTTGCTGTTTTGCTCAGCCTCGAATTCTGTATTTCTGGTGTCATTACATATTATTGCAAAATACCCTTCCCAATTCTTCAGGGAATTGAAATTGATCTTTTCGGTGTGCAAAGACACGTATTACAGCTGGTATCTCCGTTGGAGGATCACAGAAAAAGAACAGTTGTAATCTTCAGCAATTTGATGGAATCCGTGGAAGACTCTTCGAGTAAACTAAACATAGAACTGAATGTGCCGCGAAAAGTGCCTAGACAAATACACCGGTCTAATGACCCAGGAGATATGGAGAAGTTCAGATGTTCTATATTCCTTCCCTATTTAGACTCCCATATCACATCCCTAAACATTCGTTTTTTCTTCATGCAATAAGAGCGCTTTTTCTCTTATGGCACACCATCCTCACTGATGAAAAAGCTTTCCTTCAATGCTTACGCGACTCATTTGAAATGCACTCTATCAATAACAGTCTGGCAGAAGGCGAATCATGGTTCGAAGTATGGAATAACAAATGGTGGTGATCATGAAGATATTAAGTACATCGATTTACTCGCACCTTCACAGTTCTACCCCGCGGTGCATTCTACTATCCTCATTGGACTACACTTTCTGCTACAACATGTACCGTAGAACGGTCATTCAACACTCCACAATGTGTAAAACCTTGGCTCCAAACAACAATTGTGAAGAACGTCTGAATGTTCTTTGTCTTCTGAGCGTTCATCGTGAAAGAGTGAATATTGAGAAACAAACATTTATTGGTGAGGCCATCAATAAGTTCGCATTACAGTCTCGTCAACTTCAGCTAGCGTTCAAAACTCCAGAGGAAAGCGAGAAAAGAAATTATTAAGGTATGCAGTCAACATTATTTGCAGGAGAATTTTATTTGAAAATATATCGAGAATTTAACTTTAAGGATTTATTTAAGCTTTGGTCGTAATTTCACGATTTGTTGCAGATTTTAGTAATCAAATAAAAATTAACATGCTCCGTTTGTAGTCCAGTGCTTAGCCTATCAACCTCCATATACAGAGTTACCAGTTCGATTCCAGTGTTGAAGGGACTTTTGTTACATTTTATTCCCTAGCAAAGAGTCTGGATGCATATTATGTATTATATGTGCAACTGCGCACTGATGCATTTTAATCCACAATAATAAACCTTAACGTTAAAATGGACAACAGAAGCAAATTAAGAATACCAGCACGGTTTTATTTAATGTAAGTACACATTATAAATGCAAAATACAAAATTATGGATGTAAGAAAATAACATGTATTTTGAGGAACCCCTGTCCTATAAAATGAAGAATGCGATTTTATAAAATAATGACTTACAATTACACATATACGTTTGTGAAACATAGGCATATGTTGCTTTGAGCGAAAGGCATTGTTGCGCAATTTAATAAATGTATATTTTTACTTTCTCTACTACGTGTAGTAAGTAGGGAAGTATTGTATTCCACCCAAAAATTCGATACCGAAATTTCACCGTAAATATATGTTTTGAGGCCCCATGAATCCAAAACAATCTGATGTGTTACACTCACATGACTTTCTCTACTCTTGTACAAACTATTTTTACAAACACTTATTCTCCATATGCTTCATGTTAATCGAGATGTTAATCTTATTGCTAATTTTCTTGTAGGTGCAAGGGGAATATGGTAGTATTTAAGCGATAGTCAAATCTTTTAAGAGCTGGTTGCTATGTGGCGCATTCCATTCTCTTTGTATGTCCAGGACATAAACAAATGAAAAACGAATTCCCATTTGAGTAAAAGTATTGGAAAATTTAAGTGAATAACAAGCAATATCTTGAAAATGGTTCACTCAACTAAAAAATGTATATGATATAAATTGTGTATTTTAAAGCGATCTACATTTTTGTGTAGTAAACGTTTGTCTATCTCTTATGGTTTACCAGTTATGCAAAAGTCGTTCACAATGAAGAATACTTTTGGAGACATTCCCAGAAAATGCGAGATATACATTTGTCATGAAAATGTCTTGAACATATATTTTAATCAAAATCGTTAGAGGCATTTTCGAGAAAATTAAAATGTTCGAAAAATGTTCCATGTAAAGGGTAATCTGGGGTGGGGGATTTTCTTGAAAACCTTCGTGTCGCATCTCTGGAAAATACTGAACCTAAATACCAAGTTGTGTTTATCCGACTGTTCGTTTCTGAGTTATGCTGTTCACAGACGCAGACTCACACACGGACATGTTTCCAAAAATCCTCAAAATAAAACACTTTCATTAACAAATCTTGCATTTACTTATTTCCACATTATGATATATAACCATTCGGTGACTGATTAAGATACCGTGCGAATTATTCACAGGGCAACTAGTCAAACATAATGGAAACTAATTTGATTTTTTGGTTTCTTTTAAAATTGTTTCTTGCGCATCCTTGAATACATGAACAAATCCATTCTGTATGTCACTGGAGGTCCCTTTAAATACTGTTGAAGTGTCTGAGTGTTTTGATAATACGGGATCATACGTCTTTAAGAGGTTCAAGATCTCCATGTGATTCCTCCGTTTCATCATGCTCACGAAATAGGTGTTATTGTTTTCGAGAAAACAAGTTATATCAATTAAATGCTTCAACACTTCTCGATTCTTTTTCACTTTTTGATTGTGCAAAGTACTGTTAATTTGCAATGATTTGTTTACACCCTAGTCTATCCTTCGTTTTCGAAAATTGTGTAAATCCATAACGCACTGAATGTGATTTTCAGCTTTTGCTTTGGTAGATCTTGTAAAGTCACTTAAATTACAAAATCGGCTGAAACCCGAATATTTTAGTAGTGTCCTTAACAAATAAAGGGCATGGCCAACAAAATATTCATTCATTATCCGTTTACCCTCCTCTTATGTAGGACTTACACCCTCCGGGACTTACAGGCGGGTGCCTGGGATCAGAGGCCCGTCGAGGAGCAGACACTCATGGATCAGACAGAACATCCAGGATGGGTGATCAGCCCGATGCCTGGTATGGGATGAAGGAAGTAGATGAAGCGAAATGTTGGTGAAATGGCAACAAAACAGCTTTGACAAAAGTTTACTTCCGCACATTTAATTGTAAGTCATAATTAGACAAAGTAAAATTCCTAGTATAACACCTACTTTTTCCATAACATATGGTGTAAGATTTAGCAACGGAGGGCAAAGCTGGCCATTCTGAATAATGTGAAGCTTTTTTTCGAACTTAGCTTAATTAAGCGGGTTTTGTTTCAACCGAACCACAATATTTTGTCCCTTTTCCATCTTCCTACTGCATGTTCTGCAATAGCAGCACGTATGTAAACTATAGTACTCACAATTCAGTAGAAAAAGGGAAACACACTAATCACTCACTAACAACGTCTAATAACACTAATAAAAGTACACGGTACAATTAAACAACCCTGCAACAATCCCCATGTGACCGACGGACGTTAGGCGGGAACGCATCCTAGTTTGAGTTTCGCGCGGCATGAATGCCGAAGGGTAGTGAGTGCGCGCGCGCACACATACACACACGCACGCATAAATGACAGATGCGCTGAAACCTGGGTTGACCAGGCTTGCTGAAGCATTGCTTGTAGAGCAAAAAATATTAGTGGTGGTGATAGGCCAGTGCACATTTTTCGATGCGCTGGGATTAGCGAATCTCTCATCGACTTCTCATATAT
This sequence comes from Deroplatys truncata, assembly GCA_030765065.1. NCBI lineage: Eukaryota > Metazoa > Arthropoda > Insecta > Mantodea > Mantidae > Deroplatys > Deroplatys truncata. The sequence continues at coordinate 26,871,169 of CM060988.1, read as the reverse complement.
CGCGTAGCCTATTGACTTTTGATTTCCTTTTTAGCCACACATTCTATAAAATTATTAAAAGCAAATCTTTTTACTTGTTTCCTATTTTACTTAGTCGTCGCCGCATATATCTATGACCAGACACCTCCCCACTGGTAAACACCATAGAATCTGTATTTTTAAATGATTGCCACTCACTTCACATCTATCAGTGTAATTGTAAATAATTTAACATATGATACATTATATATGTGTACTTAATAGATTTACGTCACTTTAATATATAAACAATTTTCCGCATTCAAGGTCCCATTTCCACTTAAATAAGTGGATTAAAACTGTTCAACGGCAAAGCGGAAGTCCTCAAGATAAATCAGCTTTTGTAGTAGTCATTTTACAGACGACTGTTGCAAGCTAAGGCCTTGGGAAGAAAATGTAAAAGTTCTTAAAGAAAGTGAAGTCCTTTCTATAGCTTTCCTCCTCACTTGTTCAAAAAATAACATGAAGACGTGATTTGCAGAAGCATGCATGGTGTTTGTGTAGATGGATATAAATACTATGTAATTGCTGAATAAGCTCCCATTAATAGCACATATTAATACTGTGCTAATCTTAAGTCGCATTTACTCCCATTTCTATGTATGCCTACAATACAGGCACGATTTAACTTTCAAACATGAAGTGCAAGACATTGTTTTCCAAATCTGGGACATCAACTATGAAAATTGTTTTATTTTCAAACATAATCGTCAAGATCGGATTTTTACGGTACTTTAGTTTGACAAAATTATGCACAATCAAAACTAAAGATTTTTACTTTTACCACCGATGTAGGTAGTTTTGGCAAGCAAGGAACAGGAAATTGTTTACAAAAGCTACGTCAAACAATCTCATCTAAGGTCTAAGACGCATAATTCTTCACATCTGAAGATAGGTCTAACAAGCAACTTGGGGTTCTGAAAATTATGTGTAATTAGTCCTTTTACCAGTAAAATGTTAAAGGCATAATTCAGTCCTTTTGCCGGTAAAATGCTGAGGGCATAAGATTTACTCGATTTGGAATGTGAATACGGCACTTGATATGTCTAGGAAGCAATGGCTCGCAGACATATACAAAGACCTTTTCTTAAACATGTTTATTTTATTCATTCAGGGCACCTCAAAACATGTATTACCGTAAAATCTCGATATTAAAATTTTGGATGGAATTTTTTTTTATTTATTAAAAATTTAATTCACCTACTTAGTATAGGTAAGCAGTAGAAAAAGTAAAAGTCGGGAAAGATTCTTGTATTGTCGGTAGTAGTAATTATAGGCTATACGTCCACTTACATCATAGAACAAGCTTTAGATTAAAGAGGGTAATTTTCGCAGTAGTGAACCAAAGTGAACGTTGGTTTTATGATTAGGCATTGGCAAACCTGTTAGAGAATGTTTTGTTTACTTTAATGGCGTACAAGTTTTCAGGAAATATTAAGATATTATCTGGAAATCGTTGCTTTTAAAAGCTTCGTGTGAATATTCTATCATTATTGTGAGTAATACTATTAGAATATGTTGTAATAATGATGTCTAAATTGATAATAATTGTTCCTCCACACGAGCGGCATGTAGGCTAAAATTTGGTAGGTTAAAATCAGTCTGCCAAAAATTGAATGTCAAAGCTGTGATTTTAACCTTGGATCTTCAGCTCTCTGTGCTGCTGAGCTATAATGGTAGCATGCTGGTGCGATTAATTTCCATTGATTTACCTAATAGTTGTTAACTATAAACCCGGGACCTAAAAGATATTAGACAATTATTTACTTTAGCACCTGGTGACTTATTTGTTTCAAACCTGTTTTAATAGGTGCTAAATAATAGCGTAACGACGTTTATGGTGTATTTTTTCGTTCAAGCTATTAGTTTTGCCACAACCTTTTAGAAAAACTAATTGGTAACCGCACGTATGTGCTACGGAAAATATGTTATTTCTGGTACAGATGTCATTGATGTCGATATAGTGAAATTGTTGGGACCCTGTGCTTACCTGCCATATCCAGGCATTTTCCGATTCCGCTCTATACAAGATATTTTCCGCATCATTGAAGTAAGTGGCCTGGGGTGCTGGAGGAGTGAGCCTTAGCCACAGTAGAGGGAACGTTGGGACCTAAATTTTCAACAATGTAATGGATTTATTATTGTTCACATTATGATACTTCTTTGCTGAACAATGCCTTGTTTTAAAGGAAAGAGTCAAGGAAAGAAAATTTTGCACGTGAAAGGAATACATTGTATTTATTTACATATACCTTTATTTATTTTAAAGCAATTGGGCAAGGGAAGTGTAGTTTGAATGGAAGGAATCCAGTTTATTTTATTTTAAAGCAATGGGACATGGGAAGGGTACTTTGCATGCAGAAGAAATACAGTTGATTTTATTTTAAAGGAATGGGACATGGGAAGGATAGTTTGCCCGTGGAAGGAATACAGTTTATTTTAAAAGAATGGGACACGGGAAGGATAGCTTGCATGTGAATGGAATATGTACAGTTTATTTTAAGGGATTGGGGCAAAGAAAGGATAGTTTGCTTGTGAAAGGAATGCATTTTATTTTAAAGGATTGCGGCAAGGGAAGGATAGTTTGCATATGAAATGAATACAGTGGAAAGATTAAATGTTGGTGGGGGCAATCACGTGGTCGCATGGTTAGGTATCATGGGTACAGTCACATGGTAGGAGGTGAAACAGTGGTTTCTGCAGGTACTGGTAAGTGCAGGGTCCTAACAATTTCACTCTGTTGTCACCCTCCAGCTGCATGCGTTTCCAAATGTGCACAAGCGCTTGCAGATAGCTCACCCGAAGGTAAACAAAAATCATGCTTCCAGAGCGAATAGCGCGACCTCTGCCATGCTGATTGCTGAGGCTTGAAATTAAGATGGAAGTCAGCTGATAAAATAGCAATGCCGAAAATATAAAAATAAAGCTGAATTTTCGTATCAACGAGCAATTGTGTAAATGTAGGAGTTTATAGTGATACCTTATTTAATAATAGGTTTGTTCCAACACGATTCAGAATCGATTCCGAATTATCTGAGTGTGCGCAGTAGCTAAGTGGCGTTCCAACACGACAGAGAATCAGTTCAGAACCAATTCTGAATTTCCAGTTTGCTGTTCCAACGTATTTGGGAACTAGTTCGGAACGAGTGATATCGGTTCGGGATTAAGAGTAGGAACTGAAAATTCCAGACATGCGCAAATTGTATGGTCTACAGCGCATACTCAGTCAATTCGGAATCGATTCTAATCGCTTGGAACAAACCTGACAGAGAGTATTGAAAAAGCGACATACTCTCTGTATTCAGTAGAAAATAAATTTGAATATGTAATTCATTCCTCCATTCGTGTTTATTTCTCAATACGGAATAGCAAAGGTGTTTGGTAAGCAGTTGCTCGCTGTTGAGTAGTATGGTGACATACTTGAGGAAAAGAACAAACGTCTAACAAAGCCAGGGAGCAAAACAGCGTTCAAAGATAACAAGAATGAGTGATTTAGAAGGTGACAGTGATCTTTTTAATGATGCATCGACTTCCGAAGAAGAGGATTATTTCCATTTAAACATTATTCCGTTAATTTGGGACCTTTACCCCTTTTTGGCACCTTTATACCATTTCCCCCCAACCATGCCCATAATCCCCTTTTTTCTTTTAAGTTTCATTTCAATTTATTCTTTAACTTTCAATTAACGTCTCCTCAGCTTGCTGTGTACGTGCGAATAGTAAGTCTACCTCTTTCAGTAAACGCCGCGCGGGAATTGAAAGCACACCCGCAACCATGGAAAATAATTGTGTGTTCGACGAAAACCTCTTTCTCTCACTTTACTGCTATAAAGTAGCCCGCAATAATGCAATTGACAATGAGTGATTCTATCCCACCAGAATCAGTAGCCTGCTGTTCGTGAATGTGAGTTTGTTGCTGTGAGAGACGTCATCTGTTTACGTGGAGACGAAGCCTGGGCAGGCAGAGACGACAATAACCTCAACCGCGCAGTTCCGAGAATTATTAAGACTGGGCTATAATTCACAAAACAATTATATATAAAGAAATAAAAATTTCAGCCCAATTGAATGGATAGTTTAGAAAATAGCAATTTCAGTTGTGCATCCCGTTAAATAAACCAGCAGCTTATTGTGCCTTTTTCACCTCGTTTGAGCACCTTTTCCCTTCCTATTTTTCATCTGAAATTTGCAACTAAAAATCCTAACCCTGATCATAAGCATACATTGGTACCATGTAGTTTTGTATTATTTGCATTACATTCGGAATAGAATTTATGTGGGGTGTCATTGTCTCAGAGTATTGGAGTTTTAAATTAAACATTGTGTTTAGAAGCTTCTGTAGCAGGAAACCTAATGTTAAATTGGAATTGTGTTAAATTACTTTTTCCGGGTTCTGGTTTAAATATAATATCTATAAATTACAATTGTTATTCGCAATAACTCAGTATCAATGGCTTTAAGCCGATAAACTAACGCGATTTATTTTTGCTCGAATATTAGGACTGGAATCAGTATGAAAGAAACGCTGAGTTTGATTTCATTCATCAACGCTGTAAACGTAGATATCTGATCGTCTTCTGATTGACCGTGCAACGAAGCAGGCCGTGACAGAACGCGAACGGTTCAAGTAGTGTTCCAACCACACAAAACTCCGAATTAGTTCTGTGAGCATATCGGACTGGCGCATGTGCATTAGCATGTGTTGGGATTAGTTCCGAACCCGTTCAGAATCGTGTGTTGGAACAAACCTATTGAGTACCAAATAACGCGCATTTGATGTTAAAACTGGAACATGATCTGAAAACCTAGTAAGGTAGAACACAGGTTATGAATCGAAAGTCACAATGTTAGTTGGTTTTAATGAAGAATTGAAATATATATAGCGAAAACAAGCTAACCTTAAATATAAACTATATTGAGTATGTTAAGGTGTTAAAATGTGTGTGTGTGCTATTTACTGTTGAAATGTGTTCGAATTAGGGACTGTATATGAAAAATTTGTTTTTGTGGATTGCACACTAATATCGTAAAACGAACATGAGAAGTTATGCTCAAAGGTTATGTCTGATACCTATTTCAATTTTGAATGTGATGTAATGATAATAGTTTAGGATCCATAGTTTGATTTTGGATGTGGGTTGCCTGGATGTGTATTAGTGTTGTGCTCAAACACTATTTCCTGCTGTTATACCAAATAAATAAATTAGGACATAATGCTCTTTTCATTGCAAAATAACTCAAAGCATTTCATAAACAGAAAATACTCCATATGTACTTTGTATCTTTGGGAATTTTTTGTCAATCTGGGTAACTCGATTAACTGCTGGCCTTGGAAGCACAAATAGTTACATAAAACTTGTGTATTACCACATTATTGCTGAATGATTTCTACATATCGAAATGTCAGCTACCATATTTATGACAAAACACCCAACTTAAATTATATAAATGTATAATACGTATTGCATGGCAAAATATCTGCTGAAAAAGTTATTCTTTTTTAAGTATCTATTAATGCTTTATTTACATACACCTCATTTATGAAGTCATAGTGGGAGCTGCCTTGTAAAACCTTCTTAATTTCATCATTACTTGATAGTGTTGAGTAATACTATCCTTGTTTTAAATGTTGTCTCATATTCACACTTCTAATTGGGCAGCACTATGGCCTCTCGCAAAAAAGCCTGGATTCAATCCTAGAGACCAGAGGTGGGATTTTGTGGTAGATAAAATGGCACTTAGAATGAGAGTTCTCTGGTCTTCCCCACCATAATTCCATCAATTGCACCATCTTCATCATTGTCATCCCCCTTCCCACCAGTCTCCAATCTCTGTAAACCTGTGAAGTTAAAAGAGGCATTAAAATTAAAAATACTATGGAGGACAGAGAGCAATACTAATGAACGAGTGTCTCATCCAGCTACCCAAATTTATAAACTAGCATGTGGACCATTAACCTGCAGAAACAACAATATAACTATACTTAAGTGATAATAAAATTGGGTAAGGAGGTAAGTAGGTAATAATGAAATGTTGCATTTTAAGCAAATTTAAATTCTGTTAATTGCTTAAAAAACAATAGTATGAAAGTCATACAAAATGCTGTTACATTCTTTCTGCAGTCAACGTATGAAAAAACAATTAATACTGGCATACTAAACTACATGTTAAAGTGATTGACAATTATGAAGGATGGGTGTGATATGGTTAAACACAAAGAGACATTGTTATTATTTAGAGACATTGCATTCACATTCATATTTAATAATACTGTATAATACATTTATATGGTATTTTAAGAAACATGTGCCTACATTAATATACATTAATTAAAATGTCCATTAAATTCTAACCTCTTGAATGTCCATTATTACAATCTATTGGAATGATCTTATAGGTAATTGTAATTGCACTTAGTCACTTATGCATACACAAAGCCAGTTCTAGTTAATAAAACTTACAGTTATTGAATAGAAAATACACTTTGATTCCTTTTCCTGGGAAAGGTTCTATATATAACATTTGATATAACACAATGGTGGTCCTACAGCACATGGGAACCTTAAATTTATTGACAGGTTATATGGGAAAAAAACAAATTGAGCCCATACAGTGATGTTTGTTTGTGTTTGTTCATTTGACTCCACTGTGAGCAATGCTCAGGGAAATTGAACATATCATACAATTATGAAGTATGCAGAGTAAGTAGGAATATACCCAATGCCAAGAACAGCCTTTGGGGGGGATGCTCCCCTCCCCATCATGCATTATCTAAGAGAAAAAAATTTGTAAACCATCACCATTTCAACAGTAAACTTCTCGACATGCATTACAGTAGGACAACAATAGGAAATAAGTGTTAATCATGATGCAGTAATTTGTATCATAAATTACTTAAATGTAAATAATGATTGTAATATGAATATGCATTTTTATGTGACATTGATTTCAGATGTTTATTGATTGTAAATATTGTTGGAAAGTAAATTTATAAGGCTTTACTGAAACTGTCAATAATAGCGCAATAATGTAGCGAGGGGGGTGAGCTGTTTATCATTATTGGAACGAGGAAGTTACGTAATGTTTGGCGCGTTTTCGGTAGAAACTTCTGGAATATTTCCCTAAAAGCATATGTATTCGTGGTTTTCATTGGATATTAAAATAGACGCTAATGTTGGCGCGTTTTATTAGCCAATAGTAATTCATTTATAATCTTTAGGCGTATCTGTATGCAGGATTATAAATAGGCTAGGTTAGAGGTAATGTCAGTCAGTCCTTCAGTTCACCGAAAGCATTCATACATTACACCTTGTATTCAGGGCAGTTCATCAAAATTCTTAGTGCAATACACGTCTTAAGTTCGTCAGTTCGTCAAAATATTTGTATGAGATACGTCGGCTATAGATTCACAAGTTACGAAAATCTAAAGTATTATAAAGTTAATTATACACAAAGTTGAAATACGTGAATTTAAAGTGATCAGTAAGAAGTATTATAACAGTTTCAGTTTGGCGAGTATCCAGATCAATATGTAAAAGTGATAGTGAACGTGTTCGACAATAAAAATTATAAAACAAATTTCTTCATCAGTGTAATTTTTGGATAAAAGATTCCTTTCCGCTTCACAACCTGTATAGAGACACATGTTCGACCCAAGATAAGATAATAGCTAGCCGGAGGACAGTGAAACAGAACTGAATAGAAATTAAAAGTTAAATTCTTTCAAACACAAAACTAGGAAGCGCAAATTGCTAACGCCAGATGGAGCTACAAACCGAACAAAGAATGACCTCACAAGATGGCTTCAACACACGTGATGTAAACAAACATTATAAGTAATACACTCGCAAATTTGGCTCCTATACGTGGGGCAGTTAAAGTTATGAAACCAAACAAAACAAAAGCAGCACAACATAAGATCTTCAATTTCTAATAATTTACGTAAAAACATATTACGTAAACATAAATGTTACTTCAAATTGTCTACCACAACGTGGGGCTACAAGAATGTTACTACTCGCAAATTGGCGCCCAACGTGGGGCACGATAACCAGGAAAGGAACACGATGACCAGGAAAGAAGCATAGTGACCAGGAAAGGAACACAATGACCAGGAAGGGGCAGAATTAACCAGGAAGAAGTGAGATGACCAGGAAGGGGCGAATGCAGCAGTGAAATGATCTACAAGACGCAGATTCAAGAAACAACTAGAGGAGCGACAAACGACGCGGATAAGTGGACACAAAAACATCGAGACAACGTAGATTCATCATAATACAACGCAGAAGCGACATACAAACCTAGGAGAAAGGGGCAGGAAGCTGGACATCAAAGCTACATCAGCAGATAGCATCAGAAAGGTTAGAAACGTGTGATTTTTATTCTAAAAAAAAAAAAAAAAAAGGTGTAAAATTTAAATGTACCTTAGGAGCGGTAGGATAAAGAAAACAATGGCTACTAATAATACAGAAGAAATAATATTTGAGGGAGAAAATGTTAGTGCAGAAAGTAAGAATAGAATAGCAGGAAATATTAATCTTGATGCTAGTATGATGATGGAAATGCTGAGAAATATGAGTAGGGAATTGAGAGAAGATATGCAAAAGAATTATAGGGAAACGAGGGAATATATTAGTAAGAAAATTGATCAGAGTTTTATGGAATTGAGAGAAGATATAAAAAAAGATCATAGGAAATCAATTGAAGATATTGGTAGGAGTAATGAGATATTAGAGCAAAAAGTAGATCAAAGCAGTGAAGAAATTGAAAAGAAAGTTATGAAGCTAGATAGTAGTATGCCAGAAATGAGAGATGAAAATGAGGAAGTAATAGTAAGTGAGATAGGAGAAGTTTCAAAGAAAATGCTAGACATGAGCAGGGAAATAGATAAGAAAGAAAGTGAGGTTAATACTAAAAGTGAGGTTAATGTAGAATGCAGAGAGTTAGGAAATCAAGTGAGTAGTATTACAAGTGAGATAAGAGAGATAAAAGAGGTTATGAAGGTAGTTGTAAATCAGGCGCAAGTCAATTTCAGAGGGGAGATATCAGAAATACAGAATGAGACAGTAATGCAAAGAAATAAATTGTACCAAGATGTTCAAAATGAAAACTCCAGTCCAGTACAGTTTAGTACAGATTTGTCAGAGTACTTTCAAATTAAAGAGATAGTAAAAGAATTGAAAATGAAAGTTGTTAAAAGATGTGTTGTTCAAGAAACTTTAGATTGTTTTCAAATGTTATCATGGGATGAAATTTCATATGAATACAAGAGGTTATTCATGAACAAAAATTTGAAGGTTAGGAGACAGCTACGAGTAATGTTTAGCCACACACAATTTGATCCAGGAGGGTAAATAGTAATGTGATGTAAAGTAAATGCTGGATAGGTAAAGACGAAATGCAGAGCAATGTATTGGAACGTAAGAGGGTTAAATAAATATGTACGTCATGTGAAAGGAGAAATAAATTTTGGACATGACTAAATGTTTAAGAGGAAAATAACATTTTATTAGTAACTGAACATGTGAAATAAAGCATGATGTTATATTAAAGTAAAGTACATAAATACTATTCCAAGAGTATTGTTAAGATAAAGTACAAAATAACAAAAATTGGTAAATATAATTAAAAAAAAAAAGAAAAAAAATATATTTATGTAGTAAATAGAACATGTGAAACAGTGCCTAGATTTAAGAGATGTAAATATTTGTGTAGAGGGTGAATATTTTGGTAAAAATGTTAAACAATTACAAAAATCTTAAAAGTATAAATTTTTGTCAACAACTTAAGAAAGTAAACAATTTGGTAACAGTGATTAAATAATTTAGGGTAAAGTATTTGCTATAAAAAAATTGTAATGTTAGATTAATGTCTAAACAAATTAAACAAGAGCCAGTAAGTAGTGGCGAGATAAAAAAAAAAAAAAAAAACATATGTCGTGTGTTAAATGCGTGTGAAGTGTAAAGTGAAAGTGATAGCGTGTGTTCCAAGATTTAGGAGACTAAAAACACAATTATAAAATTTCCAAACAAGTTGTAAATATTTATAATTATGTGTCTAGTGGGGCATATGACGCAGTAATTTGTATCATAAATTACTTAAATGTAAATAATGATTGTAATATGAATATGCATTTTTATGTGACATTGATTTCAGATGTTTATTGATTGTAAATATTGTTGGAAAGTAAATTTATAAGGCTTTACTGAAACTGTCAATAATAGCGCAATAATGTAGCGAGGGGGGTGAGCTGTTTATCATTATTGGAACGAGGAAGTTACGTAATGTTTGGCGCGTTTTCGGTAGAAACTTCTGGAATATTTCCCTAAAAGCATATGTATTCGTGGTTTTCATTGGATATTAAAATAGACGCTAATGTTGGCGTGTTTTATTAGCCAATAGTAATTCATTTATAATCTTTAGGCGTATCTGTATGTAGGATTATAAATAGGCTAGGTTAGAGGTAATGTCAGTCAGTCCTTCAGTTCGCCGAAAGCATTCATACATTACACGTCGTATTCAGGGCAGTTCATCAAAATTCTTAGTGCAATACACGTCTTAAGTTCGTCAGTTCGTCAAAATATTTGTATGAGATACGTCGGCTATAGATTCACAAGTTACGAAAATCTAAAGTATTATAAAGTTAATTATACACAAAGTTGAAATACGTGAATTAAAAGTGATCAGTAAGAAGTATTATAACAGTTTCAGTTTGGCGAGTATCCAGATCAATATGTAAAGGTGATAGTGAACGTGTTCGACAATAAAAATTATAAAACAAATTTCTTCATCAGTGTAATTTTTGGATAAAAGATTCCTTTCCGCTTCACAACCTGTATAGAGACACATGTTCGACCCAAGATAAGATAATAGCTAGCCGGAGGACAGTGAAACAGAACTGAATAGAAATTAAAAGTTAAATTCTTTCAGACACAAAACTAGGAACCGCAAATTGCTAACGCCAGATGGAGCTACAAACCGAACAAAGAATGACGTCACAAGATGGCTTCAACACACGTGATGTAAACAAACATTATAAGTAATACACTCGCAAATTTGGCTCCTATACGTGGGGCAGTTAAAGTTATGAAACCAAACAAAACAAAAGCAGCACAACATAAGATCTTCAATTTCTAATAATTTACGTAAAAACATATTACGTAAACATAAATGTTACTTCAAATTGTCTACCACAACGTGGGGCTACAAGAATGTTACTACTCGCAATCACCATCGCATGCAATCTGCCCTACATAAAGTGCTTACATGAGGTTGATACTATTATGATGATTAATTCACTTTGAATAAGCTCGAAATTATAACTTTATACTTATGTTATGCTTAAATTTCAATTTCCCATGTAATTTCTATTACCTTGAAGAGATGTTTGAGAAAGACATCACTTGAAACGAGAAATTCTCATTATTACTGCATGGGTATTATTTGGGAGGACAGTATACAGGGTGGAAGGTACTGCTTGAACCGTACGTTAATCATGGATTCTATATACTGAGTAGTGTAAATACAAGTTTTTGTCATTAAACGTACAAAAATGAAACATAGTGATGTTCCTTGTGCCTGTGTCTATCAGTCATTTTATTACAGTTCAAGCAATACCTTTCACTTTGTATAAGAAAACATTTAGAAGATGGTGGAATTTGCATATACATAAAACATTATAGCATATAAAACTGGGATGCAACAGATCCATCTATCCCATTGACGTTTTTTGTGTAGCCCATTTTCCTCTGTTGCTTAAATTTACCAGTTACACAAGATTATACAAAATTCCTTCCGAATGAAGAGGACATCAGAAGCTATTCCCAGAAAATTAAAAATAAAAATTTTATTTTTCATGTAAATATCTTGAATACAATGGCATTTTAATCAAAATCGTTTGAGTCATTTTTCAGAAAAAAAAATTTGAGAATTCTTCCGTGTAAAGGGTTATTTTGGGTGGGGAATTTTCTTGAAAATCTTTGTGTCGCATCTTTGGAAGGTACTGAACTTAAACTGATTTGTACTATGTATGTACAAATTCCTGCTTTGAAGCGCATGGCTTTATGTATTGACTTTCAATTGCCAGTCAAAATGCGCGCGCCAACGTTCCACGTTGCATATTTGACCACAGCCAATGTGAGCAAAATGTGCCGGAATGGACTACCTTCCCCCTTGCACTGGAATGCTCCCTTAAGATCGTTTGCTTTCGTTCATTTTCGGCGTTCGCTCGAACTTCGTCGGGCAAGTTCGGGTGAGCTATCTGCAAGTGCTTGTCAAATGTGCAAACAAAATGCTGCCAACATATGAATAGCTAACACCACTAACGCGAGCATGCATTTCTTAACAATGTGAATGATTCACTATTTAAATAAGCTTGGGTTTCTAAATTCATGGAAGGCTAGCCTTAGGTTAGCTTTTTTTTTATATAAGCTTATATTAATTACCAACCAGTGATAACACCAAAGCATTCTAACGATACTCAGTGTTTATCATATAAGTTCTGCTTGTGTGCATTTCAGAACAGTGTAAATGATTCACTATTTAAATAAGCTTAGGTTTCTGAATTCTGTCGTCCTCCCTGGTGTAGTGGTTACTATACTAGCCTCTAGTTCAAACCTGGCAGAGGGCGTGGATTTTTTCGGGTGTAAAACTCCTTAAAATGGCTTCTTTGGAAGGGAAGTAAAACTGGTAGTCCCTTGTCATAGATTTACGGCATGTAAAACAGCCTAAGCCTGACAAAGAGGCCTGTGAGCAAAATTACTGGTCTTTCATGCCCCTATAGAATGGTACACTAAGAACCATAGCAGTTAAATAAAACTCAACTAAATTAAATTAATTTTGAATTCATGGAAGGTTAGCCTTAGGTTAGTTTTTTATTATATATATATATATACAGGATGTTTCAGAAATACTTTTACAAACTTTGGGTATGGGTTCCTTACACCACAAGAAGGAAAAAAGTTCATATGAACATATGTCCCATAATCCTTTGTTTTCTCGTTAGGAGGTGTTCAACACAGTGGTACACTTATAACACACAAAACTCATAATAAATGCTCGAAATGTCCTCCTCTTGCTTTTATGCATGCCTGTACTCGTCGAATCATGCAATGTCGCACCCTGTCAAAACCTCTGGGATGGTGTCGAATGGTTTTGCAGCCTTCCATGACACGTCAATGAAGTGTTTCTGCATCCAGGATGGCTGCTCCATAAACCAATGATTTAAGATGCCCCCAGAGGTAAAAATCCACAGGATTGAGGTCGGGAGAACATGCAGGCATGGAACTGGTCCTCCTCTGCCTATCTATCGGTCATGGTAGACACTGGTCAGTGCATCTCAAACAATGCGACTAAAATGTGCTGGAGCCCTATCATGCATAAACCACATGTTTTTTCTTATTTGCAGGGGCACATCTTTGTGAAGTAAGTTGGGAAGAGTGTGCTGGATAAAATCCCTGTAGACAGCACCAGTAAGACATTCTGGTAAAACGTATGGACCTACCAAACAGTCACCTACAATGCCAGCCCACACATTCAGACTAAAGTGTTGCTGATGTCTAGCCTGAAGTACAGCATTAGGATTACGATCTGCCCATATGTGTACATTGTGGAAATTAGTAACTCCATCTCTCCCAAATGTTGCCTCGTCTGTAAACAAAACTGACGAGACCAACAATGGATTGGCTGTTTGTGCTACAAACCATCGGCAAAAGTTATCCTGTGGTGGATAATCGGCAGGTGAAAGACCCTGCACACGTTGAATATGATATGGATACAGGAGCTGCTCATGAAGTACCCTCCATGCTGTCACAAGTGATGTACCAGATGCCACATCCAATTGTCTTGTACTCATACCTGGATTGTCTTCGACACACTAACATCTGTTCTTCGCGTTCTGGCATACGAACAACTCTTGGTCTTACTCAATCAATAGTCCGTTGTGCAACGGTTCCAGTGTCAGCAAGGTGACGATAAACAGCAACAAAGGTTGGATGACTCGGTTGTCTTCAGTCTGGAAACTCCATCTGATAGAGCCGTGCAGCCTCGCATCCATTACCATTCGCGCGACCATACATAAAAATCATGTCTGCCTGTTCACGAAATGAATATCCAGCCATGGTAGAATGAAACACGTGCAGTTAACTCACTAAATGTACACAATTGAAACGTTGAAGACAGACTAATGACAAACGTAAACAAGTCTCCACGGCAACACTTCGCCATTTACCGTATGTAGTACAATGGGTCAACGCCTTCTATGAATGCATAGAGAAATGAAGTTTTGAGGTTGGACCCCGAAGGCCGATGAACTCACACTTTCATTGTGACAGGAATAACACGAAAACCAAGGATTATGGGGCATATGTTCATATGAACTTTTTTCCTTCTTTTGGTGTGAGGAACCCATACCCGAAGTTTGTATATATATAAAAGCTTATGTTAATTACCAACCAGTGGTTGCATCAAAGCACCCTAATGGTGTTCCATGTTTATCATATAAGCTTATGTTTCTGAATTCACGGAAGGTCAGCCTTGGGTTAGGTGTTTTTTTCTACAAGCTTATGTTAATTATCAACCAATAGTTACAGCAAAGGATGCTAATGATGCTCGATGTTTATGAGAAGTATGGAAGATATTGCCAAACCAAATTTGCCTTGTGTTATGCACTATCGATAGTACAGTGTATTCACATTGCTTCATATCCGCAGGAAGTGAAAATAAAGGAAAATATTGCCAACTCCCAGATTTCGATTCTCATTTAGGTTAGCAATTCTTCTTGGCACCTGTGCAGTAGCGACAATATGGTGATGTTTGTTGTCTTTACAGCAATTCTGATAAAAAGGTAAGACGCTTAAAGGGATGGGCAGGTGGGCACCAGGTCCTGAGGAGACATTTCCTCTTAAAACAATCCCTAAGGTATTTTTACTCCTTTGGAATTACTTTTTAATACATTTTAATTACTGTAGCACATAAGCAATTTAAGCCAAACTAATATTACACCATGTATGGGCCACAGTGATCCCGTCATAAGAACACACAGGATGACAATAGACCATTGCGACGTAATGGTTATGAACTCGCCTGAGGTTTATTTGTCTGAAATCCAATATATCTTCCATTATGATATCATAGGTTCTGCATTGTTGTATTAGGGTCAGTTCACTCCTTTGCTGAGCATTCAGACGTCACTATGTAGATTTGTTTCAATCACACACCACTTGCCCTTCTTGGTTGTTTAAGTTATTGTGCAGCGATAGATAATTACTGTTGAAATGAATATCCTCTTGTTCAGAATTCTAACAAGTATCTGGTTCTTTCAGAATGTTATGCTTTATAAAAGACTAAAATCTTGTCTTCATTATGTGAAACATGATTAATGAAATGTATTTCACATGCCTCACAACTGTTTCACTTGAAATGACCAGCATGAAATCAGCAATATTACTGTCGATAATGTTTCATTTTTCAAATGCATGTACAACTTCGCTTTGTTTCATAAATGCATTAAAATTAATATTTTCTCACAATCATACAAAACAACATAAACTTACTTTATGATTTCCCTAAAAACCTGTACACTTTGGACAAAAACAGAATGATTTCATGAATGCATTTCAACCACGAAAGTGAATACAGAAACCCAACTGGAGTCGTAGAGTCACAAGCAACGAAACGGCCAAAATGGATAGAGAACCTTCACATCTCTGCAGTTGACACCAGAGTGGCTTTCAAAGGACAAAGGTAAGTGATAAGTGGCTGGAAGAGAGAGTAGTGTAAGAGGGTAGATAAGAAATAAGGGGAGGAAACAGGGCGGGTTTAAATGAGGTGCAAGGAACAAGTTGGTCGATAAAAAACAAAATCTCTGAAACTAAGGTTTAGCCCAAAAGGAGACATCCCAAAATATAATTAGGATATTATTGAGCACATATTAAAATAGTTTTGAAAAAAATCGGTCAAACCCGGCAGAGGGTGATGGATTTTTTCAGATGTAAAAATCCTTAGCATGGCTTCCTTCAGAATGGAAGTAAAGCCAGTGGTCCTGTGTTGTAGATTTATGGCATGTAAAAGAACCTCAAGCCTGACAAAGAGTCCTCTGAGCAAAATTACCGGACTTTCATCCCCAATGTAGAATGACATGCTAAGGACTACAGCAGTTATAGAGCATCCATAAATAAAACTCAATTTAATTTTTGCCATTGGTTATGTTGTCTTAAAATGAATTTGAGAACACCTTCTGATTTATTCGAAAAAAATGCGAGTGAATTGAAGAATTTGTCATACTGCTACATTGCTGTTGCAGCTCAGGTGATTGGTATAGAGGAAACAGTTTAATGGGAGTTCCCAAGAATTCAAAATGGGCAATATTACACTAAACTGAAGCACTGTCAGCTTTACAATGGGATTTGCTGGTTTCAAGCCAGTTAGTAAGTACTGTGTTGCGATATTGCGGTGAACGATGGGATAGAAAACCCTGGGGTTGCTAACAACACAGGGTGGTAATCTCAGATGGAAGAGGCAATCATTACTGGGGTTGTGGGTTGCCACTGGGAAAGTAAGGAGTGTCAAATAATGACACCAGGTTCTATAAAAAGCTGTTGGCTAGGTTCATTTATATAAGCAAGTTTAGGTTCAGTGGCCTTCTGATAGACTCCTAGGTGCAGGAGCTTAGATACACATCACAAGGACTTACCTGAAGACAGATCTGGCAGGACTTGATTTACTCAGTAAAAAGATACTGTGCAAGGTTGGGGTTCAAGAAGACAGATCTGGTGGGATTTAATTGACTTAGTTAAAGGAGATTATGCAAGATTGGGGTTCGAGACCCAAGTTTAACATAGATGCATGTATTCTAAGTGGCAGCGTGTGACATTTGAGAGATTGACCTAAAAATGTGGCTGATAAATACACTACGCAACCTCAACAACATGTTATCTCTGTTGCCCAGTTTGTTCCAATTGTACCACAATATCTGATTCAATCTTCCGGTTATGGATTGTATCCCACGAAGGTTCATTACATGGTTTAGCGCCTGGAAGTAATTTAATCCAGAAGTGTTTTAAAGTGTTCATGTGCTCCTGTCCTTGTACACAGAAACTACCCATGGACAGAATGTTTCGTAAACAAGTTTGCAAAATAGTGTTGTTTTGAAACAAGCCTTCTGGATTAAATAATTTCCCAGCACTTAAATTTTATTTACTGCAAAATAGTGTTGTATAGACAACAATTTCAAAATATGGAATACTTATGTAGGCATTAACACAATTCAAAATAAACACAGTGGTTACTATGCAACCAAGGATAATTTACTTTAAATTCAGTGGTTTATATACCTGCAAGATAATGTCTATATCACCAACTTAACAGCTGTAATTAACACCAACTATGGCCATATCTTTACCATAAGAAGAATTTTAGAAACAGTTGCTGGTATTGATGCCAGCTCAACAGATGGTCACCAAATATAACCATAGAGATTATAATAGGTGAGGTACATCATGGTTTGCTTTTAGTGAATTTCAATAACTTGTGCTTTCTATAGATAAACAGCATGAAACGCTCAAGAACCGTAATTCAAATTCTAGCTATGGCATTGAATCTTTCAGTCTGATTCTAGCTTTCCAAAATCTAAATTAGTTATCGGAATGGGTACAAAAGGCATATCATTCAGTTTGGGCAATGTTGCTAAAGGGCAGGTAGAAGTCTTAGCTTCATCATTTCATAGAAACACTGCATCATAATATTCATATAAAAGTGTTTCATGATTTTCCAGCTGTAATCTTCAGTTCATACATCTGTAGTATAATTATTGCATTTTTGCATGCATAGCATCTCTTTATAACCTTATAGGATACTGTATTTCAGTTGTCAACTATGTTCACATGTCTTATCTGTGTTATAAAGTAAACATCTGCCTAACTCAATTATAGGTTTGAATTTAGACTAGTTCATTCAGTTAAATACTGAAAATGTATCAGGTAAACTTACTCCTTTATATTTTAAGAGATAAAATACTGTAAAAGAGCAAGAGTTTTCTTATTAAAAGATATCTAAACAGGAATAAAATATGGTGCATGGCTTTCTCTGCTCATTCTTTTACAATATTCTTACAAAGCTTATTATTCCATTTACTTCTTGTTAACCCAGATAAACTTAATACCATTTTGTCATAGGATACGGTAGTTGAAGCAATAGTCAGATTCCGAAAGAGTATGTCGGATGTGATGGCTGTGAAATTCCATGCTCTTTGCATGACCACACACCAAAATATCTGATGTGTTAAACTCACATGACTTTCTCTACTCTTGTACAAACTATTTTTACAAATGCTTATTCTCCATATGCTTCATGTTAAACGAGATGTTAATCTTATTGCTAATTTTCTTGTAGATGCAAGGGAAATATGGTCGTATTTAAGCGATAGTCAAATCTTTTAAGTGCTGGTTGCTATGTGGCGCATTTCATTCTCTTTGCATGTCCAGGACATAAACAAAATGAATAACGTTCATTCATTCATTCATTATCTGTTTACCCTCCTCTCAAAATGAATAACGAATTTGAGAAAAAGTATAAGTATTGGAAAATTTAACGGAATAACAAACAATATTTTGAAAATGGTTAACTCAACAAAAAAAATTAATATGATATAAATTGTGTATTTTAATGCAATCTACATTTTTTTGTGTAGTAAAATTTTGTCTATCTCTTATGGTTTACCAGTTATGCAAAAGTCGTTCACAATGAAGAATACTTTTGGAGACATTCCCAGAAAACTCGAGATATACATTTCATTTGTCATGAAAATATCTTAAACATATGCTATTTTAATCAAAATCGTTAGAGCCATTTTTGAGAAAATTAAAATTTTCGAAAAATGTTCCATATAAAGGGTAATCTGGGTTGAGGGGATTTTCTTGAAAACCTTTGTGTTGCATCTCTGGAAGATACTGAACCTAAATACCAAGTTTGGTGTTTATCCGACTGTTCATTTCTGAGTTCACGCACGCAAGCAAGCACGCGCGCGCACACACACACACCCCCCCACATCCACTCTCTCTCTCTCTCTCTCTCTCTTCCAAAAATGTTTTTTTTGGATTCAGGGGGTATCAAAACATGTATTTCCGGTGAAATCTTGGTATGGAATTTTTGGGTGGAATACAATACTTCCCCTACTTACTATATGTAGTAGAGAAAGTAAAAAAAATCTGATGTGTTACACTCACATGACTTTCTCTACTCTTGTACAAACTATTTATACAAACGCTTATTCTACATCTACTTCATGTTAATCGAGATAAACATTTGCAGAGTCTATCTTATTGCTAATTTTCTTGTAGATGTAAGGGAATATATATTTACAAGGGCAATTTGGAAATACAGTAGCCTTTAAACACATACATATCTCTTAATAGCTGGTTGCTAGGTGCAGCACCATTCCCTTTCCCACAGATTAATACTCTTTGCATATCCAAGACCAAAAAAATCTGATGTGTTACACTCACATGACTTTCTCTACTCTTGTACAAACTATTTTTACAAACGCTTATTCTCCATCTACTTCATGTTAATCGAGATAAACATTTGCAGTCTATCTTATTGCTAATTTTCTTGTAGATGTAAGGGGATAATATATTTACAAGGGCAATTTGGAAATACAGTAGCCTTTAAGCACATACATATCTCTTAATAGCTGGTTGCTAGGTGCAGCACCATTCCCTTTCCCACAGGTTAATACTCTTTGCATATCCAAGACAAAAAAATCAATAACGAATTCCCATTTGAGAAAATAAGTATTGAAAAATTTAAGGAAATAACAAGCAATATCTCGAAAATGGTTCACCCAACAAAAAAAATGTGTATGACATAAATTGTGTATTTTAACGCGATCTACATTTTTTGTGTAGTAAAATTTTGTCTATCTCTTATGGTTTACCAGTTATGTAAAAGTCGTTCACAATGAAGAATACTTTTGGAGACATTCCCAGGAAATTCAAGATATACATTTTATTTGTCATAAAAATATTTTAAACATATGATATTTTAATCAAAATCGTTAGAGCCATTTTTGAGAAAATTAAAATTTTCGAAAAATCTTCTATGTAAAGGGTACTCTGGGGTGGTAGGATTTTCTTGAAAACCTTCGTGTCGCATCCTTGGAAGATACGGAACCTAAATACCGACTTTGGTGTTTATCCGACTGTTCGTTTCTGAGTTATGCTGTTCACAGACAGACACACACACACACAGACACACACACGGACTTGTTTCCAAAAATGCTTTTTTTGGATTCAGGGGGTCTCAGAACATGTATTTCCAGTGAAACCTCGGTATTGAATTTTTGGGTGGAGTACAATACTTCCCCTACTTACTATACGTAGTAGAGAAAGCAAAAAAAAAGTGACTTACCAGAAAATTCAAATCAAAACAAGAATATCTCTAAAATGGTTAGCTTCACAAAAAATTTGACATACATTGTGTATTTTAATGAGATCTACATTTTTTTGTGAAGTAAGCCTTTGTCTATCTCTTTGGAATTTACCAATTTTACAAAAGTCATTTACAATGAAGAGGACTTTACAGGCTATTCCCAGAAAATTGAAGATATGCATTTAATTTGTCATGTAAATATGTTAAACATATGGTATTGATTCAGAAATTTGAATTTCTCTATAATTTTTCTAAACCTTGTTGTCCTAGTGTAACTTCTTTGTTTTTCCCCTCTCCTAATTTTAATGATACTGCACTCTTCTGCCAAAGCTATTTGCTCTGGCTCTTTTAGGCTTTCCACACATATTACTTCCCTGCCTAAGTTTTGCACTTTTTACTCCCTTTACTTGCATTTTCCACTGTCACTCCCCACATTCTCGTCTTGCTTCCAGCCACCTCCCCTCCTCCTCCTTTCCCCTGGTCTCTCACTCATCATGATCTTTGTCAGTGTTGCTTCCTTTTCTTCCTCTTCTGCTGTTACTGCTTCTTCCAGGGCTTCTCTTATTAGTTCTTTCTGATTTAGCTCCCATCTTGTATCTCTTTGTGCAACTCCTATCCCTTCCTCACTTCCTCTGTCCTCCTCTGTTGTAGCGTATGCTTCTTTTCTGCTGGCCTGTTGACCTGCATTGCCTCTGCTTTCCCATGCAAATGTTGATGTCTGCATTCAGCCATTCTTTCTAATGCTATGTTCAAGTTCTCACTTTCAAAAAATAACTGTAATCCTTTTCAGAAAGCCTTTCTTCCCTCCGCTCTTGCCTCTTTCATCTTCATAATTAGTTCTTTCTGAAGTTCTTGCTCTTCTTTTACATAATCCTGTTTGATACCAATATTTGTTCCTTTTAGTTTTCTTGTATTAGTATTCCCCATTTTTGCCCAGCATCAATTTTACTAATATTGGTCTCTTCTTTTTGTCTCTTCTTCCTATTCCATATGTGCCTTTCAGTTTCACATCTGCATAGTTTAATTCCTAATTTCTGCAGATTAATCTCTTTTACCTCTCTTCAAGTTTTATGTTTGGACTCTCTCTTACAGCAAATAATGTACAATTGTTTCTATATTGTTCAGGTTCATGTTTTTTTTTTTTTTTTTTTATATATACTGTGTCAGTTCTACATTTGTCTGGCTGTTTTATCTCTTCTTTTTGTACTTTCATTGCTTCTTTTAATTATTCTGTGTTTCTATATATTCCCTTGTGTAGCCATTTTTTCATTCTTTCCAGCAATTTACGCATCTGATCCTATTCTGCTGGGCCTGGATTCTGTTCTACTTCTCCAATATAATAAGATTACTGTTATCAGAGCAGTCCGCTTTTGCACCATTAATCTTTAATGCTACATTTTTCCTTATTTTACAACCCTGAATCTTCGAATTCTTGCTCTGCATGTTTGTATTTCTACTCCCATTTTCTCTCACAATCTCTCCTTACTCGCCCATCCATCTTCTTTTGCTGTTAGCACCAAACAACTTGAGCCTCACCTATTACTGTTTCATATTGTCGTAACCTCTTTACTATTCTAGCTCAATGGGGGGTAGAGCAACAGGTACTGTGAACATATAGAATATTCTATCACACATTATGCGAGGTACGACGAGGCGCGCTCAACGAAATTCTGAAAATATAACTAAAAAGTCCCTAGCAATATTCTTAATTTATTATGTGGATAAGGGAAGAGTCTATCTACTATAGAAATCCAGACCAAGACTAACTGGATGACAACTGTATTTTATGATAAAAAGGAATTACAATACCTCCTTGCCTGCCATGCTGTATGCATGGACAAGCGGCACACACACCTGATTGCTAGCAGAAACTCGACTCGACTGACTCAACCCACGCTATACTCGGCGTGGGCATGCTACTCTAGAAAGCGGTTTTTCATCCCCTCCACTCTTGCACAATATCTGATCTGGGCCACCAGGTCACGTACGCAATAGTGCTAATAATATTACAAATGTCACATCATGCAGCTCCATTGCTCAAACCATGTGTCTTAACTAGATAACACTTTATACCTTTGATAGGCCATTCGCTGTATGTGAGTCTACCTAGTAATGCCTCATAAGCAGCTTTGTTGCTCAAGCCGCATATCTTAACTAGAAAACACTGCACACCTAAGATAAATCAGTATGCAATCCTGTTGCTCAAGCCAATTGTCTTAACTGGACAATACTAACCATTTACTGTATGTGAGCCTACCTAGTAATGCCTCATAAGCAGCTTTGTTGCCCAAGCCGCATATCTTAACTAGAAAACACTGCACACCTAAGATAAATCAGTATGCAATCCTGTTGCTCAAGCCACTTGTCTTAACTGGACAATACTAACCATTTACTGTATGTGAGCCTACCTAGTAATGCCTCATATGCAACTCTTGCTCAAGCCACGTGTCTTAACTCGGCAGCTCTGTACACCTATGGTAGGCCATTCACTGTATTTGAGCCCACCTAAAAATGCATCATATGGAATTCTGTTACTCAAGCGACATATGCCAAATAATAATAATAATAAAAACATTAGATTGAGTTTTATTTATGGACACGCTTTAACTGCTGTGGTCCTTAGCATCCCATTCTATATTGGGGTGAAAGACCTGAAATTTTGCTCAAAGGCCTCCTTATCAGACTTGAGCTTCTTTTACATGCTGTAAAATCTACGACACAGAACCACTGGCTTTACTTCCCTTCTGAAGGAAGCCATGCTAAGGATTTTTATGCCTGTGAAAAATCCATCATCCTCTGCTGGGTTTGAGCCTGCAACCTCGGGATATGCTAAATAGACACACTGTAGATGTATGATAGGCTATTCACTTATGTGGACCTATTTAATAATGCATCCAATGGAACTTTGTTGATTATGTTGCATATGTGAACTAGATATTATTTTACACCTGTAATAGGCTCACTGTATGTGACCCTACCTAGAAATGCCTCATATGGAAGTCTTGCTTGTGTCTTATGTGCTAACTAGACACCACTATACACTTGTGATAGGGTTTTTTCGAGTATAAAAATCCTGTAGGGCTTCCTTCGGAAGGGCAGTAAAGCCAGTGGTTCCATGTCATAAATTTATGGCACATAATAGAACATCAAACCTGATAGAGGCATCTGAGCAAAATTTCTGGTCTTTCATGGCCAGTATAGAATGGAACGCTAAGAGCCATTGCATTTAAAGAGCGTCCATAAATAAAAACTCAATTTAATTTTTAAAAGCAGGAAAATTAAACTTCAAAAGTAAATTATTATGCAAACGTGTATGCCATTTTTATATTTTCTTGAATTGAATGGAATTTACTATCCTTCACTAATTGCATACAAACAAACAATCTTAAACCATTCAGCTTCTTTTTTATTTAATGAAATTCTACTCAATTAAAGTTATATTTCACTGCAACAGTACCTTTGACTGAGTCAATCAATAGCATGTTTCTTATGTTTCCTCTGTGCTAATGGAGGGAAAAAAAATCTGCTTTAACATAATCATTGTATGCAGGAATAGCAAAGTTATATCTACCATTTTCAACAGTTCTGAATGCCTGATTTTATGCTTTCTACCATTGTAATGTCTTATACACTTATCATTACAAGGCTAGTTTCCAGCATAGAAATATTTTGTTCCAGAAATGTGTTGGAATAACCCACTGAATCACAACACTTTATATCTTCAATTTAAATATCTCTCACTCAAAAATTGAGTAAATCTCTAAACATTGTCCAAGCACACTTTTACATTCAAGTTCACCCAATTAAAACTTTAATTTAAGTCTCTAAAGGATAAGGTACTCATTCACTATACAGTGAAACAACCGCTTTAATAAAACCATCTATCTCTTTATCAATCAAGGAGAACATTCTGGACTTCCTCCCATCTCTCCACCAGGGCAGAATATTCTTGGTACCATGGTGCAGTTACATAAGAAAGTGTGCTCACAGTTGAGAAGTAGTTGTGAAATTGAGTCTTACTGTGTAGATAATCTGGCAAGATCTGCATGCCATGTCCTGTGTTTGACATGTTATTGGGCTATTGAAGGAGGAGCGTCCTGTGCTGAACATGTTTGAGTGTTAGAATGGGAGGAGTCCTGCGTTTGACATATTATTGAGCAATACTAAGAGAGAAGAGGAGTCTTATTTGATATGCCAGTGAGCAACCAGAAGAGAGAAGAGACTGCTTTGCGCATCGTTAGTTGTGATAATACATGCAAAAAAAGAAAAGAAAAGGTTAAAGGGTTACTGGGGGAAAGTGTGTTAAGCTACACTGTTATGTGGAGCAGGATGTAAAAGCCACAATAGAGGAAATGCTGAAAAAGTATTAGTGAATGGAGAAGATGAAGATAGAAATTAAATCTGAAATGGACAAGATAGAAACAGAAATGAAATCTAGAATGAAGAAGTTAAATGAAGAGTGCAAAATCAGAAATGAAGACAATGAAATCTGGAATGAGAAAATTAAATCCAAACTTGGTTTTTAAATTGTAAAACCTGAGAAAAATGCTACAGTGAAAGACTTGAAAGATGATATCATTAAGGAGTTAAATGTATTCAAATCTGACATATAAGGGAAAATTAATGTGTTAGAAGAGTGTTGAGATCAGTAAGACTGGTAGGCGAAGGAATACTGGAAAATGATAAATGCTTCTGGAGGAGCATCTGGGCCAACAGGTGAGTGAAAGTAAGGGAATGGTGTACACCATAGGGAAGAGATGTGCCAAAATGCACACTGAAGTGATAAAGAGTATTATGATTATAACAGCGTGTCTACTGATACTGGAAATACACTTGAATTGTTTTTACATATTGGATATACTGAAATTATATTGGAAAATTGATGGTTGCATACTGGAAAAATTGGATGAAATATCCATATAACATTGCTTTATTTCAGTTTAAATTTTTAGGTGATTGGTTTTTGGAAGATCTTGTTAGTCATATAAGTGTTTCTGGAATGTTATTGTTGCAAATGATATTCTTTTTTTCCATAATTTATCGTTATAGAAATGATGCAAACATTTGGATAATCTTTCACCCCTTAAACTTTTTGTGGGTTATACAACATTTTTAGATTATTGAAGATTCTCGCAGGGGAGGAGGTGAGGGAAGCTGAGGTTAGAAATACAAAATCTCCTGACATTTTATTCTGATTTCTGTGAACATCAGTAAATTTTTGGTCAATTATTTTGAATAGCACAGGAGTTTTATGAAATTACAGTTCTTAGAGGCAAAGGGCATAAAAATGTTCTAGTTCATTGTACATACAGTTGTTTCATGAAGAATATAGAGAGTAAATTTAATTAAATTGTCATTAGAGATTCCGAAAGCCACCTGTTCAACATTGGACATGGCAGCTAGCAGTAAACACAACTTCATATTGTTGCTGTGTAAACAAAACCAGTAAAGGTATTAAGCTAGCCATAACACACATTTGAATACTGCTGCATTTTTACTGCAATATGGAATTTTGTCAAAGCTTATACTTGAAATACTGGAAACATACTGGAGTTTTAAACCTTCAAGGCAGTAGACACTCTGTATAAGAATGCTAAGGCAAAAATGGTGAAACATCAGAAAAGTGCCAGTTTTAGGTCATTGCTGCCCACAATGAATGGGTGCTGGGGGAGAAGAAGTAACAACTTCTGGCTGTCCTGCGGGGGCAATCAACTGATATCTTGTATGTGTGAAATCAAAAACAAATTGTCAGATAAATTCCAAACTTAGTATTTAAGTTCAGTGTCTTCCAAAGATGCGATATGAAGATTTTCAATAGGAGTTTATGAGCCTAACATTGCCCTAGCAAAAGCTCTTGGCAATGAATCCACCATATGTCAAGCAGAAGTCCATGCTATAGAAATATGTGCTCACATAAATATCAACAAAGACATTTGTGGTGCCAAAATCCATATTTTATTGAGCAGTCAAGCAGCTTTAAAGGCTTGTAGTGTTTACAATACTGAGTCAAACCTTGTAAAAGACTGTCTGCAGATATTAAATCAGTTGGCAAAACACAAGAAGATCACCTTAATATGGGTGCCAGGACGTGAAGGAATTGAAGGCAATGAAATTGATGATCACCTAGCCAAAGAGGTAACTAATACTCCATTCTTTGGAGTGCCAGAATGCTATATTAAAGAAAAGAAAAAAGCCTGGGAACCAATAAAAGAAAATAAATTGCTTTTGGAAACAAGTACGAAAGTTAAATAACGCAAAACTATTCATTGAGCTGTCAGCAAAAAGAAAAAAAAAAGATGTCCACATTCAGTAAACAGGAGCTGAGATTCTAAATGGCCTCCTATTGGACATTGCTCTCTCAAAGAATAATCTCTATAAGATGGGTGAAGTTGAGGTGAACATACGTAGACTGTTTAGAAGAAAAAGAAGTGGCAAGGCATATACTGTGAATGCGAAGCAACTGCCCAACAAAGAATAAGGCACCTGGAGTTTGTTTTTCCACCCCCAGGACAAGTTGCCTTAACCCTCTTACTGCCGAGCCCTTTAAATTGTTTCTACCGTAAAATGCCACAAATCGATACAATCGACTGTATTATACTGAGCGAAGACTGCCAGCATCGATCTTATCGATATAGTGTTTGTGAGACTGTAAACCTATTTTTCAAACACCTTATACGGATGCGCTTTATGCTGCTGAAAAGAGGAAACTTTCTGCTTTCCAATGTATGTTTCAAGGAATTTCATAGGAATATTTTGTTATTTGAAGGACAGTATTTCCAACCCTCATTAATTGTGTTTGTTCTTGTCCAGTTCAGTTGGGTTTTTACTGTGTAAAACTGAACATGGCAAGTTGTTTCGGGGATGATGATAAAATCTTGGTATATTATGACGAGTGTGATGTCGATGCAAGTGACAGTGGCAGTGATGATTGTGGACCTGAGGGGTCACCACATGCAAAGAGGAGGTGTGCCAATTTAAAATGTCTAGAGAGACAATTAATAATTCTCCTCCATCATATGGTGTGAAATTATTGCCAAAGAAGCAGGAATACCAGTGTACTGTGTGCTACATGCTGCGGCAAAGAAAAAAATTATTACAGTGTGTGTAAAATGTGAAAAGGGATTATTCCTAAGTGCATCAATTTACATAAGTGCTCTAAATTAAGACAAAATTAGTGATTCAGAACTAAATAATAATAGTATAATTAATTCAGGTTTTAATAAATGTAGTACTAGTTTTATTTTATTATTTTTTTTATATGGCTTGAAGTGTTTAACTGCGCCAAAAATTATTTTTGTTAATTAGTGTTTCAATTTTAATTTTTTGATGACCACAAGTGATTAATTATAATTAATGTTTTGCGTATATGTGTAAACTGAGATCTGCAAGATCCAAGATGTAGTGTTAAAACTAGTATGGGAAAACCATGTCTATAATTGAAGACTTTATAATCTTGATACAAAAAACACTGAAATCATCAATACTGGTGAGTTATATTTTGTATATTTTCATAAAACATAACATAGTTTTAAAGGTAAGTTTTATATTTATTTTATTTGCAATTGAATATATATTTAATTGCATTAAATATCATTCCTGCTATTTCGATATAAATGTGTGATATTTCATCTCATATTACAATACAAAAATTAGTATTCTTTGTTGATTTGTAATTAAATATGTGCTAAATATTGATTTGCTATCTGATAAGTCTTATAGTTAATAGATTATTGAAAAGAAATTTATCTGGGAAAATCCACTTTTTGGATTAAATTATCATTCTAGCTTTAAAATTACATTTGTTATTATTTTTTTCTAATACCAATATTTCAAGACATAGAAGTTGAAGAAGTTATGTTCTTCAACTGTTGGAGTTTATTGTTGTTGAAGTTTTACTGTTGTTGTTAGCCACACGCTTGGGAAGCCAACTTGAAGTAGTTATTGTCTTGGAGTTTATTTATTTAATTGGCTCCATGTATGAATGTCAATTTTAAAGTGAATTGTTTATTATGTAATATGCTGCTATGTGTGAGAAGCCGATTTTTGAAGATGTATTTTTGTTGTTACGCTCCAAGTTTTTAAAATATTATATTAACTTTGTTATTAAACTGCTTCTATAGGTAGTATTTATGTTTATGTTTGCCTCGGCTGTGTCAGTATTGTTTTAGAGTCACATACCTCTTCGGCAGGGGTGGTCCAACAAGAATGTAGGCTTACACAGATTTTAAGTTTAAATTCACTTCTTTTTATTAATCCTTGACACAAATTAAATAGCACTACACTGATATCAAGAGCTGTGAGATTCTTTAATTTAAATCTTGTGCTTTGTTAACGCGTATATTTAATTTTACGATTCACACGAATACGTAATATTTCTTTAGAGAACACATCTTCCATTCGGTCACTACCAAGGTCTACAGGCAACTGAACATTATTTCAACCGTCCAAACCCGTAAGCTTCTGTATTTCAAGTCTCTGATTGGCTAATCCTAGTCCAATAGAATACCTGCATTTAATCAAAGCTTTTTCTGGCTGTTGATTGGCTAATTTTAAACTCACAGAATTTACATTATCGTTGCTCTAATCATGACTAGTAACATTTAAACTCTCAAACTCATTATTGCCTCAAGGTTACCTCATTGTTAGCAACTTTAAACTTATTATTCTCACAGCTCTTGCATTATTAAATTACACAATGCATTCACATAACATTATTAAACATGTTTATAATAGTATAAGCATATGCAATGACTGTTACATACATTTTTTCTTTACAAATTATTACATATATCTTGCTTCAAGGCGGGCTGTTATTGAAATTATATATTATATAATTCAAGTGTTAAAAATACTGCCTCAAAGTCCAGCACTTTTCACTGCTACTGATATATTTGAACTTGGCATTTAAACGCTGGGCATGTACCGTCGATCTGACCATGTGGCAGCAAGAGGGTTAACATCACTTGTAGGCTATATTAAAAGCATTAAACTAAACTGAGACTTGAACGGCAGGATATTCACAACAGATCTATCTAAAGGTCACAATGAGGAGAAATTGGGAGGCTTAATCAATCCCACATTAATCTAATTTAATTTTAGATTTTTGAAGAATATTATCCCACTCTAAACTATTCTTAAGGTGTAATTCTTTTTATTATTTTTCACTTTCTAAATCCTGCACCTAATTAATTGGTTAAAATGCCATATAGTCAAGATACTAACATGCCAAATAAAATATCTTGGAATTTTCTGGGAATAGCCTGTGAAGTCCTCTTCATTCAGAAAGAATTTCATATGATTTTTATTACAGTAAACCATAAGAGATAGACACCTACTTTACAAAAAGTAATTTCTTGAAAAAGCACAATTTGTTTCAAATACAGAAGTGATTTCATAGATATCTATTGTAGTTGATTTGAATTTTTCAGTACTTTTGTCATTTTTAAGTGCATTTTAAACATTCAGTGGTTTCACATGTCATGGAAGAAATTTGAAATTTCAAGGCCAGCATATGAGGCCGTCAAGTGCAAAACTCGCCTTATCCAGGTAAAATGAATTTTCAGCAAACATGAAAAGTTAAAATTAGGCAAACAGAGGAACATTTGAAAATTATTTTAATCTAATAATGTCTGAACTAGACCCTTAAAGATGCATGTATTCTCTTGAAAATCAGTCTCAAATAATATGGCAGTATATCAAAATTTAATTTTGGATAAGGTAAGTTTTTCACACAACGGTAGTGGATTTGGCGAATTTTAGTGCAAACACAATACTAAATTGCAATTAAATGCAAACATTTTTTATTTACTTCTCAATATTCGTGTTTGACAATGTTAATAAATGACTTCTTGCAATGTTTGTATAATTATAACCATTACTGATTTCATTTTGGTTAAAAAAAACTATATTTTCAAAATTTTTTCACCAATTTTGCATAAGAATATCAATGAATCACTCCTTTCATAGTTAACTCACTAAAATTGACCAGTTTTCATATCACATACATCTTATGACTTGCAAAATTTACATATTATGTTTAAAATGTAATAGTAATAACTAATGTTCAAAAACAAACATATCAAATTCTAAGTTCTCCTTCCTCACTATCCAAGAAACTCTCGCAAACAGCATCTACTTCTTTATCGTCATTGGTAATATTGTTTTTAGATATTAAATTCTTGTAAAATACAGTCTTTCAGTTTCCTCCCAGTTATCACCAAATGTTTCTTTAATACATTTTTTACATCTTTAACTGTTTCCTCCTTTACTTTTACACCTACATCTAAATTCCTTGCAATAAACATTTCTAAGGTTTTGCCTCGCTTCAGAATGGTCTTGCCCACACACAAATCGGACCGATAAATTGCCTCGCCTTGTACTAGAACTTTGCCTGAGGTAAAATGTTGTAAAATAATATGTTTAGATGCCTTTAATTTAAAATGCCAGGATCCTGGTGACTTCACTGTTTCCTTTGCAGCATACTTCCAATTTTGTACAGATACATCTATCCATAGCCTGATTACCTTCCCATGATTTTTATAGATTTCAAAATATTCTTCAGGCCTACTGATAGTGTTTGTCATTCTTACTTCTTTCTCTATTAGCCCGAAAACACGATCGGGAGGGATGAATGAATGAATGGCCGGAATAGGAAGGATCATTTCTATCACTTATACGTTCTGCAGTGCTTGAATAGCAAGCCATTTATTACATATGCCTGTCATAATGGTGTTTTTATGTTGCCCACAGCAGCCATCTGCAAATAGCCTAACTTTCTTAACCCCAGAAAAATTGGATTTGCACAAATGACTGGATACTGCTGGTGCAATTTCGTTTGAACCTTAAGGACCTTCATTTTCTGTCCAAACAAAATTACGAACATGCTATTTTGTCAGTGTTGTCTTGGATGAACCCTACACTATGGAGAAGTTATACATGTATAACTGCCTGCTGAATTATGCTGCTTGATCCTGTACTTTTGACAGTACCATATTTTTCTGGCAGTCAAATGAAAATGTTGTTACTTTATCATCTTCTTTCAGGAGATCAAAATATGCCTTAGCTCTAAGTTTATGTATTTGTTTAGCTATCAGCAAATCAGAACTTTTAGTTTTATCTCTTTCCAATTTTATTTTCTCATCATAAGAAAGACAAAGGGAGCATACATCAGAAATAGGGCTTTTGAAGCCTATATTAAATTTTGCATTAAAATATTATGAAAGAAACTCTTAGACATTTTCAATGAATTAGATGCTTCTGCATTATACATATGTATCATTTTATTAATGCTTAATTCCCTTGGTAAGTATTGCCATGTTGATGTTTTTCTCCTACAATAATAGACGTCAAGTTACTTTAAACTTCTGTATGAATTTAATTACATATTCTCTCTTATTACTATTTTTTTGTGACACCCTATCTCCACTTCAGAATTCCTTTGGCACCACTCCAGTTTCAAGGTGTCTTTTGTACTCTGTCTTTTGATATTTGCAAAATGTCCAGAAAAGTTTTCTGACACACCCAAACTGGCAGACCTAGTACACGTTTCATGTTGTAAAACCCTTCCGAGAATCGTCTTTGACTGCACGCTGCTGTTTAGGTATATCAGTTGAACAGTAAGTCAGTATAACGCAGTCTTGTTTAATTTTAGAGCTACAGCTGTAGAAGGCTTCGTGGAATTTCCTTATGCCCTTCTGTGTTAAATTACTGTATTGGAATGACTTGTTGTTGTGATTGCAGGCAAGCGGGGGCTGAGGCTTGCTGAATATCTTTAACAATAGAGACTGTATTGTAAACACATCTGCTTATTCCTATATGAGTCATATCTGTCAACAATAGAAGAATACTACTTAATTGTAGTTCGATCATACATGCCTTTCCCTCTTCTCTCTTTCATGTTTTGATTCATAGGATGCCCGTTTCCTAGTTCTACCCTTTCCACCAACTTCGGGATATCAGAGGACTGCATAATAACGCATTTGCACCTTAGACTAGTCAAAACTAAACTAAAATAGTTGGAATCACACAGGACTGCTTATGTAGGGAAACAAAGAAGCGAAACTGCTATATTTCTTAGTGCTGGATAAGGCGAGTTTTGCTCTTCACACAGCACAATTGTAGTGAAACAAGTATTGGATTAGGCAAGTTTTGCTCTGAATTGTAAGATGGATTAGATGAGTTCTGCATCAACCGCCACCATGGATTGAACAGCACTTTTCTGGCCTCTCTTGAAGGTGTATTAGATGAGTTTTGTTCAAACCTAAAGTCACCAGTTTGTAGAGAACTACAAGAAGTATTGAATCCCATGTGTAACTCAATTTTTTTAATTTTTGGATAAGACGAGTTTTGCACTTGACAGCCTCATATAAATGACCTGCTTTTAAATATATGACTATCATTTCTGTTTCCTGTATGCCTTTTGTACCTACAACAAAATGCGTAATGAAACTATTTTTGCAAACTTTTTTTTGGTTAACATGAAGTAAATAGAAAAATAAGCCCTTAAAAAGAAATGATAGTTGTTAACAGAAAGTCATGTGAATATAAGACATTAGATTTTTCTTTTATACCTAAACTAGATTATGTATTTTTAATGTATGATGATACTGTCATAGTAGTTTAATTTGAAGTAGTTTTGATTTCAACTACCTTTTGTCTGAATACCCCTACCTTTAGGCTCAAAGTATTTAATTAACTCATTCACATCATTTGATGATCAGGGCTCGCATGCGCTATTTTGGCATATGAATTGTATGATGAACTCAGTTCGCAATGCTGCATTGTTCTGCATAACTGCATGTAGTTGAGCTTCCTTCTCACAGATGTCATTTGTATACATTTGGAATGAAGTGCTGACATGTGGTGTTTGTAATTCCCCCAGTATGAACCTTACCAACTGTGTTTCCGAAGGGAAAATAATTGCATTCATGTCATTAGCCTTCATGATTGTGAAAAGAATCTGTCTGGATGATGAGGAGGGTTTGAGAAAACTGAAAGTGTATTAGAGAGTGATTTTTCTGAACATGAAAGAGAGACTGAAGAAAGTTCTAGTAACAGTCATAATGAATCTAGTGCAGAAAGTAGTGGGAAAAATAGTTATAAAACCAATGATGATGCACAGGCCCTTCAAAATATGTCTGTACTATGACGCAGAAAAAACAGTGTAACTGGAATTGGACTAAAACTGACAATCACCTCATTCTCTACCCTTTTAGTGCAAGTACAGTGTTTGTGAAAACTTACTGAACAAGCATGTGTCACAGATGCCATCTGCACTTTCAATTTTTTTGCAACACATGGAACCTGTGTTTGACAAAATGTGTGACGAAACCAATGCTTTCATAACAAGGCAGTTGAACAATCCCAACAGAAAAATGTTGAAAAATGGTCTAATATAATGGTAGGTGAAATTAGGGCCTATATTGCTTTAGTTATTTTGATGTCTCAAGTGTGAAAATCATGTATTCATTAGTACTGGAGCAAAAATCGATGCCTAGATATCCTAATTGTAAAAAGTGTGATGTTGCTCTTCATTTAGAGGACTTTTTAGGTATATCACACACAACAGCAGTAGTAGGAGAGCAGCACTGGTGAGTTTATGCTTTTAATATTATGCAAGCAAATTTTCAGCAAAAAATACTTATTTATTTTAAATGATTTTGTAGGTATTAAGCTGTTATCACCCTCATTGCTAGGGGATTTAAACCTGATTTCTTGCTTAGTTGAGTAGACATTTAAATATGGTGTGATTGGGTTAAACAGAAAGTAATTTCTGGAAGCCATCAATACAAACCCCGTTTGGGCATTGTATCAAGACTAATAGTGTGTGGTAAAATTACTTTATTAATTATTGCTTCTACCTTTTCTTGCAATGTCCAAACCACAATAAAGTTTTGCATTTAAGTTTGGTGTGCAGTTCATGAATTTATGTGTTGTATGATGCTAAACCACATGTTGCCATTGCAGCACTAGCATGATCTGAAGACACTTTAGGTGAAGAAAACAATCCTTTAATGTCAAAGTACTGGTAGTATTTTCTGTATTTTTCCTGCTCCTGTTTCCATTTAAATCTTGTGCCCCTAAAAGAGAAATTGTAGTGCTAAGTGTGTACTTAATATGTGCCTAGTTTAGCCATAGATTCTGTTACAACTTATAAAATGAAAAACTGATCTAAGGGTGGATATATTTTCTATTTACTATAATATTATTCTTACAGATATTCACAACCACCAACATCAATCAGATTTCAAAATGGCCTCCTCTTGCACTCACATAGGCTGTAAGTCTATCTGGTCACTCATCTATTGCAGCGTTCATGACGTCCAGAGGAAAATCCACCACTGCTGTCAGCAAGGAACGCTTAAGACTTTCAATTGTTAATGAAATTGAGTTTTATTTATGGACACTCTTTAACTGCTATGGTTCTTAGCGTCCCATTCTATATTGGGTGTGAAAGATAGGAAATTTTGCTCACAGGTCTCTTTATCAGACTTGAGGTTCATTTGTGTGCTGTAAATCTATACCGGAGTCCATCGGCTTTACTTTCCTTCCGAAGGAAGGCATGCTAAGGATTTTTACATCTGAAAAAATCCATTGCCCTCCGCCAGGTTTGAACCCACAACCTTGGGAATTAGAGGCTAGCATGGCACCCCTAGACCACTAAGGATGACTTTCAATTGTTAGGTGTCTTCTTGCAAACAATCCTCTCAAGCACTGACCACAATCGATAGTCTAATGGTTTCAAGTCTGGACTGCTAGATTGCCAGTCTGCAGGCGTAATAAGTCAGGAACATTGTGCTCAAGCCACCTCTGGGTTGAACTTGCCTTGTGGCTGGAGCAGAATCTTGCCGGAAAGTCCATTGCTGGTTTTGGAACAATGTTTCATTGAAATTCTTCACAATGGGATCCAGTACTGTGGTTTCATGTACTTATTCATGTGTTTTAACCCCCTTTTCACAAAAATGAAGCTGGGTGGCACCAGAATAACTCACCCCCACCAAACCATTATTGAGGAGGAATGATGGGCCCTCTGAACTTTCGGACAGTTTTTCCTGGCTTCCTCTCAGTTTGACGGTTGAATTTCTCTCCAATAGTGAAGATTTTTTCTGTTGACCATTATGGGCATAACACTGTAGGAGACATCTGCATTTTAGCACACTCTGCTCCTTCAGTTGTGCGGTGAGATGTCATGTACTCTGTTGATAAGCTTTAAGTCCAAATTCCTCAATAAGTAGCCTAGATATCGCTCTTTTTGATATCTTAAGCTCATGAGCATTGCTGTTTACTTCCAGACTGGATTTCGAAGAATGTGGTCTGCCACTGCTTTCTTAACTGCTGGAGTCCGAACAGTCCATGGACGACCCTCCCTTGGGTGATCCTTAATGGAACCGGTTTCAGTGAATCACTGAATGGTCCGGTGCAAAAACATTTGTCTGATATTTAGGTTTTTTTAATGTTTGGAAAATTTCATTTGAAGATTTCCCTAGCTTATGTAAAGCTATAACACACACATGATTTTCATAGCCCCCCAATTCCATGTTGAAAACTGCAGGTATGTGCTTCGTATTTCACAGCTTACTCACACTAAACCGGGGTAAGAGACAACAAAGGGTAGTTTATTATCTTTAAAACTGGTTGTACAGTATGCTTCAAAAGTTTGTAGCAGAATTTATGGCTAGACTAGTAGCTAGTCTGCACTTTTCCTATGTTTCTTGCTCTCCAGATGAACATTTAAATCTTGTGCCTCTAAAAGAGATATTTTAGTGCTAAATACTTAATATTTAATTGGATGTTATAATGTGTTACACTTGGTTAGAAAATTAATCTCATAATAGGTATTAAAATAATTGTATCTTAGCAATATACTAGCCTCCTGCCTTGATTAACACTAAAACATATATTACTCCATATGCTTACCTTTATGTGCTATGGAAATAAATGTTGCTGGAGGACAAATAAGACACTGTGCTTCATGCTCAATTTTTGAAGATTTAGAAGCTTGTAACAGTGATGTGTCATAATTTAAAATAATTTAATCATAGTGATGTAGTGTAACAACCCTCAACTCTCTATTTTAAACTGTGCTTCATGTTCATTTCTCCATACTTTTAAACCCTTTATACTTCTGTGTTAAATCATCAGTAAGCTTACATTGTATCTTTGGTATCTTAGCACATATATTACAACTGAAGGATAATAAAATTCTTGCTTCCACACTCTACAACAAACAAAATGTGAATGGAACAGAGTTTTGTTATTGTTGCTGTCCGCTCCAAGCATACTTATGATGATCACTGCACTGTAACATTTTCTGTTCGTTCACTGTTTACAACAATACTTAATTATAGCTATAGCTCTGATGATAATCACTATTATTATGGCAAAGTGCAACAAATATTTTTATAATCTCTGCCAAGTTTCTAATCCATTTGAAGCTAATAGCATTTACATTTCTCAAAATGAAGGACATTCCTGATTTTTCAGAAATTTCCCCCCCCCCAGATGATGGAGGGAATATAAAAATCTAAGGCATATCCGGGATCATCTCATAGTCCTGAAGATACACTGCTTCATGTATGTGAGCCTTATTTAGTGGTGCATCATATGGAATTCTACTGCACAAGCCATATGTCTAACTAGACAACACTGTACACAGATGATAGGTTACTTGCTGTATGTAAGCTTCTTATAGTACTGCCTCGTATGGAACTCTGTTACTCATGGCTCATGAGTCCTAACACAACACTACACCTTGATAGACTAGTCATTGTATATGAGCCTCGCTTAGTACTGCCCCATATGGAACTCTGTTACTCCTCTCTCATGTGTTCTAACACAATATCAAACGTATGATAGGCCAATAACTATGTAAGCCTCACCTAGTACTGCTTATATGGAACTCTGTTACTCATCCTTCATGTGCCCTAACAACACTACACCTATGATAATCTAGTCACTGTATGTGAGCCTCATCTAGTACTGCCTCATATGGAACTCTGTTACTCCTCCCTCATGCATTCTAACAACAGTACAGTTCACTGTATGTGAGCCTCGCTTAGTACTTCCTCATATGTCCTAGCTAGACAACATCATACAATTATGACAGGCCAGCATGTGTTTTTTAGCCTCACTTACTAGTGCCTCCTATGCAACACTGTTTCTCAAGCCAGGTGGTTCTTAACCAGACAACAGTGTATACCTATAACAACCCAGCATCTGTATGTCAGCCTTCTTTGGTATTACCTGGTATGGAACTCTTTTTCTCATACCATATGTGTCCTAACTGGACACCTGGATAGGCCATTTGCTGTACGTGTGTCTCACTTAGTACTGTCTTGTATGAAACCCTTTTGCTTATGCCACATATGTCCTAACTAGGCCGAATGTACACCTATAATAAGCCAGTCATTGTATGTCAGCCTCACCTAGTACAGATCCATATGGGACTGTTTTGCTCTAGTGATGTGTATTTTAACTAGACAACACTATACAGCTAGATAGGCCAGTATCTATAGGGTGCATCAACTAAAACTTGCACCGCAAATATTTTGGAAATGGAAAGTGCTATTGATGTGCAGTTTTCACAGCATTCATTGGTAGTCAGGGGCTTGTATGTTTAGCCTATAAACAGATTTTAATAATACTGAGAAAGTGTATTTTTGAGCAAACATACAATTTTTTAAATGGAACAATGTCTAGTTACATCAACAGAATAAAGGTAAGGTAAATTAGAATGTCAGTGGCATTTGTTGCAAGATTTTAGTGCAAGTGGTTTACGAGAAATCTTATATTGAAACTTTTACGCACCGACACTTGTACCATCTGTGGTAGCACAAACTAAAGAAAAACAAAAGGGAATTGCAATACTTCTGTGGATTCTTACAAGTAAAGAGAACATAACCTTCAAAGGTTGTGTTAAAAATGACCACCGGCAGCTTCAATACATGCTTCCAGTCTGCTATGGAAAGACTGCTGCACACGTTCTAGCATTTCAGCGGAAATTTCAGAGCAGGCAGCAGTAATGTATCTTGTAGACAGTGTCTTTCAGCCTTCCCCACAGAAAAAAGTCCAATGGGGTCAGATCCAGTGAATGGGCCAGCCAAGCTACAGGTCCTCTTCGTCCAATCCAACAATTTGGAAACAATCCGTTAAGACAAGCTGTAGTACTTCAGGCACTATGGGCTGGACAGACATCATGTTGGTACCACAGTTTCCTCCTAGTCTGCAAAGGAACATTTTCTAGCATCTGTGGCAGATGGTATGTCAGGAGGCTGCGATACTTCTGCAAGTTCATTGTTCCTTCTATGAACAAAGGGCCTGTGAGCTGATGGTTCACTATCCCACACCACATGTTTAAACTCCATGGATGCTGACGTTCCACCTGACGAAACCAACAAAGATTGTCAACAGACCAATACTGCATGTTTCTGCGGTTTACCTGGCCATGATTAGTAAATGTTGCCTCATCACTAAACAAGATACATGATGAATCTGGAGTATCGTGTCTTAATGCCCATGTACAAAAGTTAACACGATTCTGACAATCGTTTCCATGCAGCTCTTGATGGAGATAGATGTGCTAGGGATGGAACCTATGTCGATGGAGAATGTGCTGACTTATGCCACTTCCACGTGCGATTGTGCGGTAACTAATTTGCGGATCTGCTGTAATGGCAGCCAAAACATTATCTTCTGCTTCTTTCTGCACTTGTTTGTTTCTGTTACGTTTTCTAGGTGTTACAGTACCACTTTCACGTAAATGGTAGAAGAGGTTGATAAATAATTGCTGAAATGGTTGACGTCTATTGGGATATGTTTCTGCATACACCATACAGGAACGAATTGCATTCTTCCTACACTCTCCATACCCATGAGAATGTCGGATTTTTCTGCATTAGTAAGCCCCATCTTCCACTCACGACTTATTGCCTGAACTGTCACAAACTAACTGACCAGAAAGTCGCAATGCAATCAATGAACAGAAAACACAATGCAAACAAACATAACAATATTGTACCTAGCAACTAAGCAGGTTGAATGGGATAAACAATTGTCAGGGTGGAAACTTTTCAAAATACAATTTCTCGTAAACCACTTGCACTATAATCCTGCAACAAAGACCATTGACATTCTAATTTACCCTACCTTTATTGTGTTGACGTAACTAGGCATTGTTCCATTTAAAAAATTGTATGTTTGCTCAAAAAATACACTTTCTCAGTATTATTAAAATTTGTTTATAGGCTAAATATACGAGCCCCTGACTACCAATCAATGCTGTGAAAACTGCACATCAATAACACTTTTCATTTCTGAAATATTTGCGGTGCAAGTTTTAGGTGATTCACCCTGTATATGTATGTCCCTCTTAGTAATGCCTCCCTTGCGGCTCAAGCCACATGTGTTCTAACTAGACAACACTGTACAATTAGATAGGCCAGTATCTGTATGTGAACCTCACAAAGTAATGCCTCCTGTTGCTCAAGCCACATGTGCTCTAACTGGACAACACTGTACAACTAGATAGACCAGTATACCTATAGTATATGTATATTTGACTGCCATTTATTAATGCCTCCCTTGCAGCTGTGTTGCTCAAGCCACATGTGCGGTAAATAGACAACACTGTACACCTTTCATTAGACCATTTTATGTCAGCCTCACTTATTACTGGCTCATATGGAGTTCTTATGCTGATGCCACAAGTGTCCTAAC
This sequence comes from Deroplatys truncata, assembly GCA_030765065.1. Lineage (NCBI taxonomy): Eukaryota > Metazoa > Arthropoda > Insecta > Mantodea > Mantidae > Deroplatys > Deroplatys truncata. The sequence continues at coordinate 26,831,014 of CM060988.1, read as the reverse complement.
TAGAGAACACTGTACACCTATTATGCAACTCTCTACTCAAGTTACATGTGTTGTAACAAGACAGTGCTGTACACCTATGGTAGACCAGCTGTTGTATGTGTGCCTTACTTAGTACTGCCTCATATTGGAACTCTACTCAATCACATGTGTCCTAACTAGACAACACTGTACACCTATTATGGAACTCATGTGTGCTAACTGCACAGCACTGTACACCAATGATAGACCAGTTGCTGTATGTCAGTCTCACTTAGTACTTCCTCATATGAAACTCTTTACTTAAGTCACATGTGTCCTAACTAGATAACACTGTACACCTATGATAGATCAGTTGCTGTATGTCAGTCTCACTTAATACTGCCCCATATTGAAGTCACAAGTGTCCTAACTAGATAACACTGTACACCTATGATAGACCAGTTGCTGTATGTCAGTCTCACTTAATACTGTCCCATATTGAAGTCACAAGTGCCCTAACTAGACAGCACTGTACACCTATGATAGACCAGTTGCTGTATGTCAGTCTCACTTAGTACTGCTCCATATAAAAGTCAACCCAAGACAAATGTCCTAACTAGACAACACTGTACACCTGTGATAGACCAGTTGCTGTATGTCAGTCTCACTTAGTACTGCTCCATATAAAAGTCAACCCAAGACAAGTGTCCTAACTAGACAACACTGTACACCTGTAATAGACCAGTTGCTGTATGTCAGTCTCACTTAGTACTGCCCCATATAAAAGTCAACCCAAGACAAGTGTCCTAACTAGACAACACTGTACACCTGTGATAGACCAGTTGCTGTATGTCAGTCTCACTTAGTACTGCCCCATATAAAAGTCAACCCAAGACAAATGTCCTAACTAGACAACACTGTACACCTATGATAGACCAGTTACTGTGTGTCAGTCTCACTTATTACTGCCCCATATTGAAGTCTACCCAAGTCAAGTGTCCTAACTAGACAACAGTGTACACCTGTGATAGACCAGTTACTGTATGTCAAGCTCACTTAGTACTACCCCATATTGAAGTCTGCCCAAGCCAAGTGTCCTAACTAGACAGCACTGTACACCTATGATAGACCAGTTGCTGTATGTCAGTCTCACTTAGTACTGCCCCATATAGAAGTCTACCCAAGTCAAGTGTCCTAACTAGACAACACTGTACACCTGTGATAGACCAGTTGCTGTATGTCAGTCTCACTTAGTACTGCCCCATATTGAAGTCTACCCAAGTCAAGTGTCCTAACTAGACAACAGTGTACACCTGTGATAGACCAGTTGCTGTATGTCAGTCTCACTTAGTACTGCCCCATATAGAAGTCTACCCAAGTCAAGTGTCCTAACTAGACAGCACTGTACACCTATGATAGACCAGTTACTGTGTGTCAGTCTCACTTATTACTGCCCCATATTGAAGTCTACCCAAGTCAAGTGTCCTAACTAGACAACAGTGTACACCTGTGATAGACCAGTTACTGTATGTCAAGCTCACTTAGTACTACCCCATATTGAAGTCTGCCCAAGCCAAGTGTCCTAACTAGACAGCACTGTACACCTGTGATAGACCAGTTGCTGTATGTCAGTCTCACTTAGTACTGCCCCATATAAAAGTCAACCCAAGACAAGTGTCCTAACTAGACAACACTGTACACCTGTGATAGACCAGTTGCTGTATGTCAGTCTCACTTAGTACTGCCCCATATAAAAGTCAACCCAAGACAAATGTCCTAACTAGACAACACTGTACACCTATGATAGACCAGTTACTGTATGTCAGTCTCACTTATTACTGCCCCATATAGAAGTCTACCCAAGTCAAGTGTCCTAACTAGACAACACTGTACACCTGTGATAGACCAGTTACTGTATGTCAAGCTCACTTAGTACTGCCCCATATAGAAGTCTACCCAAGTCAAGTGTCCTAACTAGACAACACTGTACACCTGTGATAGACCAGTTGCTGTATGTCAGTCTCACTTAGTACTGCCCCATATTGAAGTCTACCCAAGTCAAGTGTCCTAACTAGACAACACTGTACACCTATGATAGACCAGTTGCTGTATGTCAGTCTCACTTAGTACTGCCCCATATAGAAGTCTACCCAAGTCAAGTGTCCTAACTAGACAACACTGTACACTGTGATAGACCAGTTACTGTATGTCAAGCTCACTTAGTACTGCCTCACATGAAACTTTCTACTCAAGTCACATGTGTCCTAACTAGACAGCACTGTACACAGTACTGTCCCATATGGAACTCTTTACTCAAGTCACATTCCTAACTAGACAACACTATCTAGTTGACTATTCTAACTAGACAACATGTTGGACACTTGTGGTTAGAGACCGGATGTTTGGCAAAATGTCTGTACTTTATTGTTACAGATATTATAAAAATAACTGAAATAAGTTCATATCATGATATTAGGGTTGTACACAGTAAAGTAATTTTTCTTAGTTTTGCCTATTTTTATGTTTAGTCTGTAAATACAAATACATGTTGGCTGCTGACCAATATTTTCTGAATGCGTTGTACCTTATGTTTACTTCACATCATAAAAATCTATTTCATATTTTCCTTTTGGCAATCCAGGCTTATTGCTGGAAGGGTACCTGCATTGTGTACCTACCATGGTGGGTTGAAAGCTTGGTGAATGGTGGGAGAGGGTTTATGGACAGAGTGTGATCATTCACCACTTTAGTAAAACAGAAGTACTACTACTAAGATACCCATTCCTTTCTTAAGTTGTCTAACTGTAAACATGTGTGAGTGTCAGATTGTGGAAAGAATGGAGGGACAATGTTGACCTTATTCTCAGTTCACTTTTCTTTGTATGTCAAGCTCACTTAGTACTGCCTCACATGAAACTTTCTACTCAAGTCACATGTGTCCTAACTAGACAGCACTGTACACAGTACTGTCCCATATGGAACTCTTTACTCAAGTCACATTCCTAACTAGACAACACTATCTAGTTGACTATTCTAACTAGACAACATGTTGGACACTTGTGGTTAGAGACCGGATGTTTGGCAAAATGTCTGTACTTTATTGTTACAGATATTATAAAAATAACTGAAATAAGTTCATATCATGATATTAGGGTTGTACACAGTAAAGTAATTTTTCTTAGTTTTGCCTATTTTTATGTTTAGTCTGTAAATACAAATACATGTTGGCTGCTGACCAATATTTTCTGAATGCGTTGTACCTTATGTTTACTTCACATCATAAAAATCTATTTCATATTTTCCTTTTGGCAATCCAGGCTTATTGCTGGAAGGGTACCTGCATTGTGTACCTACCATGGTGGGTTGAAAGCTTGGTGAATGGTGGGAGAGGGTTTATGGACAGAGTGTGATCATTCACCACTTTAGTAAAACAGAAGTACTACTACTAAGATACCCATTCCTTTCTTAAGTTGTCTAACTGTAAACATGTGTGAGTGTCAGATTGTGGAAAGAATGGAGGGACAATGTTGACCTTATTCTCAGTTCACTTTTCTTGTGCAATGAAGACTCTGATTTTGTGCACCAATGTTAGGTGGTTTCTTGTTGAGGTACACTGGGCAGTTGTTTTACTGTGCCAAAAGAATTGTCAGAAATATAAACATAACTAAATAAATTTGTGAACGAATTTGGTAATGTATTTTCAACTGATGGATTGTTTTGCAAAGTGTGTGAAACATCTGTGAACTCTGCTAAAAAAGTGTCATGTTTCTCAGCATGTACAAACCTTGAAACACACATCTTCTCTGTGTTGAATGATAAAAGCATCTAACAGCAACTGTGACCTTTTCGTATTTAATCTCCCAGTGCCAATCACAGTTTTCACTAGATCTCTGCAAAGTGCCTATTGATGCTGGTATTCCTTTGTGGAAGATAGAAAATACAACTCTGAGGAATTTCTTGCAAAAGTTTACCAAAGAACAAGTCCCAAGTGAAAGTACATTACATAAGAGCTATGTGGATGTTTGTTAATAAAATTAATTGGATTAGGTAAACAGTCTGTGGGAAGAAAATATGGATATTGGTTAACGAAAGTACAGATGCCTGTGGTAGGTTGATTGCGAATGCTGTGATCGGTACACTAGACTGCAATCAACACTCTAAAGTACTTGCATGTGAAAAATTGGATAAAACAAATGGTACAACTGCAGCTCAAGTGTTTAACTCTTCACTGAATGTATTAGGGCCAAAATGGAGTAAAATGAAATCATCCTGTTTATTTCTGATGCTGCAAAATATATGAAATAAAGCTGGCAAGGTTCTTTAAAGTCCTATTTCCCAAAATGCTTCATGTTACATGTCTCAACTATGTGCTGCACAGAATTTTTTAAGAAATTTGAAGTGTATACCCAGAAGTAGATACTTTGATTTCCAACACAAAGAAAATATTTCTGATATCTCCCACCAGGGTTCAGTTGTTTAAAAAAATTGTGCCTGAACTACCCTTACCTACACAGCCAGTGTCAATTAGATGGGTTACATGGCTGTCTGCAGCATTATCTATGCCAGCAACTTTATCAAGATATGGGATGTTGTCAATAATCTGCGTGAAGAAGCTGCATCGCCTATACATATTGTGAAAAAATTGTTGATGAAGGAAATGACTTGACTTTCATTGCTGCCAACTACTCTGCACTGCCAGATACAATCATGTTTCTAGAAGAGAGAAACAAAACACTTGTGGATGCATTGGATATTGTAGACGACATTGTGCAGAAAATTCACTCGGTTCCGTGATGTAGGCTGAGCTATATGGGAAAAATGTCATCAGGCTCTGACTATTGGAACTTTAAACAGGTGAAAAGCATTGGAATGATTCTCCAGGGTGAAAACAATGTTTGAGTTGACATTGACCCAAACACTGTAGCACTGTTCAAATATGCTCAATGTCTGTAGATGTGAGAGATCATTTTTCCTCCGAAAAATGTGTCTGACAGAAGGAAAAAGCTTAAAAGTGGAAGATTTGCAAAAATATCTTGTCATGTGCAATCAATAACATTTTATTTTCTTAATGACTACGAAGGAATATAGTGTACTGATAAGTGTTTTGTGTTGCATTCATAGTGTCAAGAAACAGTGATATATTATTTGGATTTACATATATGCTCAGGTATGTTCATTTATTAAATGAAGCATAATTTAAAGGTTTATTTCATTTGTTAGCAAGTAGTGTGTAAGTTATGTTCATATTTTACGCAAATTGCATCTATTGGCCTTTATTGTCATGAAACTTAAGTACTTACATTAAAATATACTATACTGAAATTAAAACTAAGTGCCTATTATGGTGCCTATTTTCATGAATTTTAGTGCCTTTATGCCTGCCAATTTCAAAAATTTTTAGTGCCTAATATCTGTCTCTACTTATAACAGACCAGTTGCTGTATGTCACCTCACTTACAAGGGAAGTATTTGGGCTCGAACAAACACCACAATCTGTGAGGGATCATTTAACTGCTTCAGTGATGTCCATTTAAACCCTGCACGGGCCGGGAATGGATACCCAATAAACAGTGCAAGACATTTAAATTGTTAAATGGGGTAAAAATGCTGCATAAATACACATTCATATCTTCTGTATTTATTAAGTTATCTTAATGAAACAAAAACTGGTTTAAAGCTCATTAAAGGTAGTATACATCTACGGTATCAACAAAGTGTAGACTGTTTTAAAAAACATTGAAATTTCACTACTTTGTTTCTCTGTAGCAAAAGCCATTTGTGCGTCAAATGCACCTAATTTGTGAGTCAGCTTCTTTTTTGTGCGTATGAATGATATACCTGTCTCAGCGATGTGTTCTCCTGTTCAAGGTTTCATGCTTTCGTTTATATTACAATGCAATAATGTACTTCTGTGTATTGAAACATGCCAGCTACAAACAAAGCAAACCTCTGTCAGCATTTGTATGTGCCTACGTCTTAGAATATTACACAACCGAAGTGTATGATAGACGAATGCAGTGATATTTTCATTCAGTCTGAAAAGCTTTCATGTTCTGTACTGAAAAGCACATTTGAAATGGTTATATCTCAGTGCTAACCATGGCTTCAACTAGTAATGTAGCAAATCAATTAGCTCGCCTAGGAAGTGTACGGGCTTCTGATATTCCTTCAGAAAATGTGGAGGACTTTTTGCTGTGTGATAGTGATTTGGATATAGATGGTGGGTTTTCAGATTTTGAGGGGGGTATTGAGGATATAGGTAGCAGTGAGAAAGAAAATGACACTCTTCCTTCAGGTGTTCGTGAAGAATCAACATTGTGGAGTGGTGAAAATAACTCCAACACAAATAGACATATCTTCACGAACACAGCCTCTGGTGTACAACCCCAGGCTCAACTGACTTCTAACAGCCAACCAATTGACATTTTCACAAATTTTTTTACTGCTGACTTAGTGTCTCTCATTGTTACGGAAACAAATGTATATGTGAGTAAGGTGAAGGAAGACCTGACCTCTAAAGGCAATTTAGGCCCTAAGAGTAGAATTCAGAAGTGGACAGAAGTAACACTGAATGAGATTTACAGGCTACTTGGTCTAATTATGCTCATGGGTGTTATTCATAAACCTACATTACACATGTACTGGTCTACAGATGACATGCTAGCTACTCCATTTTTTGGGAAATGTATGTCAAATAACAGGTTTACTTCCATTTTGCAGTTCCTACATTTCACATGCACAGAAAATGTAAATGATAAACTACACAAAATCAGACCGGTTTTTGATTATATTATTTTAAAAGTTAAAGAAAATTACGTGCCTAGTGAAAAAGTCACTGTTGATGAAAGCTTGATGATTTGGAAGGGCCGCTTAGGTTTGAAGCAATACATCAAAACAAAGAGGGCCAGATTTGGCATAAAGAGTTTTGATCTTTGTGAAAGTAAAACGGGATATCTTTATAATAGTTGCATATACACTGGTCAAAGGACTGATAATACTGGAGACAAAGATTTGGGGTTTTCTGGCTCCATAGTAATGCACCTGATGGAACCTCTACTTGATCAGGGTAGGACTTTATATTTAGATAATTGGTATAGCTCCCCAAAATTATACATGGTCTTATAAAAAAGAAAAACAAATGCAATTGGAACAGTACGTTCAAATCGTATTGGCTTGCCAAAGGACGTGAATACAAAGGCTCTAAAGAGAGCAGAAATGCAGGTGTGTCAGCTCCCACCTTTGACCTACATTGCTTGGCACGACAGGAGGGTAGTTACGGCATTATCCAATTGCAGCTCTAAGATTTTGATGATTGACACTGGAAAAATAGATTCTCACACCAAAATGTCAATTTTCAAGCCTGATGTTATTCAGGAATACAACGTGCATATGGGGGGTGTGGATATAGTAGATCAAGTATTGCAAGCACATCCCTCTTTACGAAAAACAGTTAAGTGGTATAAAAAGTATTTTTGCACCAGTTGGATATAACCATATACAATTGTTTGGTAATTTGGAGAGCTCTAAACCCACGCAAGACAATGACATACCTAGACTTCTGCATATCAATAGCTCGTAGCCTCATTGAGCAGTATAATATTCAGAGGCCTCTTCATACTGGGGGTAAGAAATCCACAACCCCTGCATCCTTCAGACTTGAAGGAAAACATTTTCCTAAAAAAATTGCGTCCATTTTGAAAGTGTCTGGTGTGTTGCAAAAAAGGTGTTAGCAAGGAAACCAATATGATTTGCTGTGAATGTGATGTGCCCTTGTGTGTTTATCCATGTTTTGAGGTATACCATTCAAGAAGAAACCTTTAAAGGTAAGCCTTGATGTCTTACAGAATTTATTAAAATTTATTCTAAAAGAGAAAAATTATAATAATTAGGGTTAAATAAGCATTAAATGCATGTATACACAGGACATCTAATATGTCCATATCCTTTCTCCTGCATTTTAACATGGACGTCACAAGACGTCCATATTCCCGAAAGGGTTAAAGGTCCCTTATTGCACTGATGATATTTGTTTGTCTGCAAACCTCTGCAGTCCATTAGAGGCTCTGAGTATGTCATGCTGAATTCGATCTCTGTCTGCCACTATGCCAGCTGAGACCAGTAGAGATGGTACAGTGTGTATGTGAAGTTGCATTTTGTGAAGTTATTTGTGTAGTGAAGTGTCAAATGGGTTGGCAATTGGTAATCAAACCTGCTAATGTATTGCGATTGGTTGAGATGAGGCTATGACAAACTCTTCTTCATGAAGATGGTATTGGTGTAGAAGATGAAACATTCGCATGTTTTCTGGTATCTATTGTAGTATAAAAATATTAACACCGGTTAGAAACGGATACTGTTGTAACACAAACACATAATAAATCATACTAGTGATGATAATGTAGAACAGCTCAGTGTAAGCAGTAGTGATACAGCAAGTTCAAGAAGAGGCTATTAAAAGCAGTGGAAGTGAACTCCAACCTTCTCTTGATAATGAGTGTATTAAGCTTATCGTTTTTTCATGTAACTGATGAACATGATGGTTGAATCTGAACTTTTTGTCGATATATATGCCAAGGTATTTGAGTATGTCTACTTGTTCAATAGCTTTGTTATTGAGGTAGATGTTGATTACTTCATTATTTATTTGTTTCTTTCTTGTTATCATTAAGACTTTTGATTTAGATTCATTAAATTGAATTTTGTTTTCTTTGGCCCATAATTCAATTTTCCTGATTGCCAAAATTTTCAACACCTAGTATATCCTTCCAATTTGTTATGATTAGATCATCTGCAAAAGCAATTACTTCTGTTCGCTGACAGAATTCTAAATTAAGCCGAGAATTATAAAGAATTTTCCAGAATTTGGGTCTACAACATGACCTTTGTGGCAATCCCTTCTTAACTTGCTTTTCCATCTTGACCTCATTTGAGCAAAGGCTGGCCATATCTTTGAAGTAATCCTGGGTTAACTTTATAAATTGGTTGGGCATTCTACTTTTCTTAAATTGTTTAAGATGCCAGGCCACCAGGCAGCGTCAAAAGCACTTTCACATCCAGGGTTACTAGAATGATATATCCAAACTCCTGTAAATTATTTTCAACAAATCTCTTTATTGCCATAGTTGCATCAACAGTACTTTGCTGGGCTATAAATCCATACTGCCTTGTATTGAACAGGTTTCGTGAGTTGATGTGCATTATCCTATTTATCATGAGCTTTTCTAAGATTTTTTCATTTATATTCAGTAAACTTATTGGCCTATATTTTGTCACACATTCACTTTCCACTTTACCAGGGTTGACAGTGGGAATTACCACTGAGGGTTTCCACCTTATAGGGAATATACCAGTTTTCAGGCTCTTGTTGTATATCAAAGTATGGAAATGTAGGAAGTTCTTGAAGGCAATGAGCAGAATATCACTTTAAAATTTGAGTTGGTATATGTTAATTCACATCACATAAAGGCACTAGTTGTTACCGTAGGAGCGCTTTCAAGAGATATGTTTCTCTCATCCTCAGCTGAGAACCAACTAACTGGATCTCCCTCATGCCTCACCCCAAGAAATGTTTCATTGAACGTTACTTCTACTGAAACATTTCTTGGGGTGAGGGAGATCCAGTTAGTTGGTTCTCAGGTGAGGATGAGAGAAACATATCTCTCGAAAGCGCTCCTACGGTAACAACTAGCGCCTTATGTGATGTGAATTAACATATACCACTCAAATTTTAAAGTATCATACAACATCACAATAAGAAATACTTCTGTTTTATTATAGAATATCACTTGTTATCCTGTCCTCTCCTGGTGCCTTTTTGGGTTTGAAACTTTTTATTATCATCATTTCTGTAGCTGTAAATTCCTTGTTGTCTGGTGTATCCATCAGTTGTACTGACTCCCTCTGAAGTTCGTTATGCTGATCAGTGATGTCCTCTTCACTGTCTTCAGGAGTGAAGCTTTCTAACATATATTTTAGTGTGCTTAGGGTGTTATTGATGCAGTTCCATCTTCTTTCTTAAGTGTGGTGAGCGAAGTCTGCCTTCCCGTTTTGTGAGCTGCCATCTTATAAATGGCGATCCATGGATTTGAACCATCAGTTGCACTACCGAATTCTTTCCATGATTTCAATTTCTCTGCATTTATTTTTACTGATGTCTGACCTCCAGATATTAACTTCTTCTCTCTTCTTTTAGCTGTTCATCGTTGATATCTTTGTTACTGACCTCTCAATACATTAACTCTTTTGCTCAACAAAGTTAGTTCTTTTGACCACTGTGATACAGATTTGCCTTTAAGTTTTCTTTGCTTGCCTCTGCTTAGACGGAATGCTCCACTGCATGGTTAGTTGATGCTGATGTAATAGATTTCAGTTATGTGCTACATATCTAAGCAATAATTTTTTTTTTTTTTGAGCTAGTTCTTCATCCAAATTTTCCCTGTTCCCCTTACAATTGAAGTTAATTGTAAAACTTCTTGCTAAGAGTTGTTTAAATTTGCTATAGTTTTTTTATTTGTCAAATATCTGGTTCCTTTATGTGTGTGCATCTGGTTTTGGATTGTATTCCCTATGTTGAAAAATTAATCTATGATCAGCGCTGCTTTTTTCTATTCCTCTAGTCTACTCCTGTACATCTTGCAATAGTATATTAACTATGGTCAAGTCAATCCATTGTTCATAGTAATGAATGCTTTTAAGCTTCTGTCTTGTTCATTGGAAATGGTGTTGTACCACAATTTGTTTCTAGCATTGCTATCTGCTAGAATCATTAGCCGTGCCCTGTGGTGTGTTGTAAATTTTTTCCATTTTTTGAGTGTCGTTTTCTATATCTGCCTGCCCATCGAAGTACATGCTAGCTCTGAAAAAAAATTTATTCCTGTGTGTAATTTGTGTAACCAGACAGTCTTTATCTGATATTTGGTTGTGATAGCATCTATGTCTTTATTGGTGGTTATAATTGCTGCCCTTTTCCATTGCCAGCCATAAATTTCCTTGATGTTAAAGGTATGGCAGCTAATTTGTTATTAATTAAATGCTTGGTCTATGCATTGTTCATGCATTAGTTGCACAGTTGCACTAAGTTACAGGTTGCTGCTCTGGAATGCTGTACCTTAGCTTGAAAACACAGCAAGTTGTATTTATCATCATTCATGTGAGTAATCTATGTTTTGTTGGTTTTTTTTTTCAATGCAGCCTGGTAGCTAGGGCAGTTTCCATCCAGTGAAAAGTGATTTTCATTTACCATTTCATCTTTGTTGTACTTTTTGTAGTTTATGCACTTATGTAGTTCTTTCATTGCGGGAGTTTTTCAAATAATTTTTTCCTGAATATTTTGGGCATCCTTTGCAGTCAGAAGCCTTTTGGTTATATTTGCAACATTTATAGCACCGATGTAGTCATCCCAAATACAAATGTGCCAGCCTTTTTCAATTTCCTACTCATCTGATTTTTTGCTGCAGCACTTGGTTTAGGACAAGGTTTTTTTGTTTCTTCCTATCCTTAAATGCAAATAATGGCTTTAGTTCCCCCTCGTGCTCTTCCATTTCTCTATTTTGTGTTTTTATAGCTTCTAAAATGTCAGTTGTGATGTTGTCTTGAATATTGAAGATAATTATTTTTGGAGTCCTTAGTTTTCTTGAGTTGGCTTCCAATTCTACTCCACATTTTTCATTTATATTATTGCAGGTAATGTTGATTTCTTCATTTTTCTCTGACACCATCAGCAGCTGGCTGTTCTTCGTAGCCTTGATAGAATTAATTCCCACTCTCATTTCCACTGGGTTCAATTTTGTTTTTATCAGGGTTCTCATGTACTTAGCACTTTGATTACACAACTAACTTATTCATTTTGAATGAATCAATTTGTATTTCCTGGCTGCAATTGCTGCATAAATTTTTTCCTTAACACCAGATGGCAGAAGCTGCTGTTAGTCATCTCAGGCTACTGCTGTAGGTCCCCCAAGAGATGGCGCCATCTGTCCAGGCAGCAATGTGAATCCATGATCTCTGGAATGCCACTGCTTCATTTGCTTTACCTCCATTCTGAGACCAACACATTCTCCTTTTCCGAAAAATCGCTTTTCAACTTCACAAATGCTTTCCTAAGTTTACTTGCCTTCACAATGTCATCCTTCAAGTCACTTCTTAAATGCTTGCTTACTTCCATCACAGTAAGAAATTATTCAAGAGCACTCTCAACACATGAATCCACATCATCTGCTATCTTGGTAGTGTCACTGTACACCTATGATAGACCAGTTACCGTATGTCAGCTTTAGTTAGTACTGCCTCATATGGAACTCTTTAGCTCAGGTCACATGTGTCCTAACTAGACAACACTGTACATCTATGACAGACCGATTGCTGTATGTCAGCCTCACTTAGTACTGCCTCATATGGATTTCTTTAGCTCAGGTCACATTTGTCTTAACTAGACAACACTGTACATCTATGACAGACCGGTTGCTGTATGTCAGCCTCTCTTAGTACTGCCTCATATGGATTTCTTTAGCTCAGGTCACATTTGTCTTAACTAGACAACACTGTACATCTATGATAGATCATTTGCTGTATGCCAGCCTCACTTAGTACTGCCTCATATGGAACTCTTTAGCTCATTTCACATATGCCCTAACTAGACAACACTGTACACCTATGGATAGACCAGTTGCTGTATGTCAGCCTCACTTAGTACTTCCTCATAATATGGAACTCTTTAGCTCAAGTCATATGTATCCTAACTGATCAACACTGTACACCTTGATAGACCAGTTGCAGTATGTCAGCCTTAGTACTGCCACTTAGTTTTACTTAGTATGGAACTCTTTTGCTGAAGCCACAGGTGCCCTAACTGTAGTGCATCTCATACTTAAAATACAATATAGGTTAAATGGGCATACTGTTGCTGCATGTAGTATACGCATGCTTGCAACTTTGGCACCCAGCTGCAATCTGTCTACCAATTTAATGTATTGTGAATGATACAACACCAAATAGTGAAATATCTACATTGCTATTTAAGGTTACTGTAAAACATTTAATTTTCACCTTTATTTTATCCCTGCTCTTTGTATTTGTAGTAGTTTAAAATACAATTTTTTTAGGCATAAAAGATATGTTATGAAACAAATGTGGAGATAAAATTTTTTTAAAGCTTTAGTAAATTATGTTGGTTACCTTTAAGCTTCATCATTGTCCTCTGATAGTGGCACACTTCTTTCCATTTCACCTTCTATTAGCCTGGATGGACCAGCTTCTAGTGAATCAGAATCAGATGGTGATAACTCTAAAGGGGCAGTTCTTGTGACAATGGCAATGATGGTGACAAATTAATCAGAAAAGGCTCTATATTGTTTTAGAATTCATTGACTATCCACATATCACTTTCAACCTTTATTTTGTCCACATAGTTCGCCCAATTTTACACCATAGTAAGTATGACTCTGATATCAATTGCCTCATTTCTGGTTGTCTGAATGACATATTGTTCATTTGTATGTAGTATTTAACTTATAACAATACCATTTTAATGGGATTTAGTTCATAGTGAACAAATGAAGAACTTGTCACCTTACCATCTTTGCTATTTCATCTACAATGCATTTATTACATCTCTGTTTATGTTGATTCACAATAAGCAGAAGTTCCTGTTTAAGCTTATCATGTTCAGACAGGATTCCTTTCTGAGTATGCCAACCAATAATGTCATTTTTCCCTCTTTCGCAGCAGGCAAAAGATTGCTTTTTCTGCTGTGATATTTTGCAATTTCACTTAAAATAATAGTTCCCCTAGGGCTATTGGGGAGAACTGTTTAACAAACCACTTCTCATGTACTTCGCCTGTCATTTCACTGTGCATTGGCTGTGTTTCTTTCGCACAAAAGTGTTAGTTCAGCATTTCTGAGGAACCCTTATTTCCAACTTGGAGCAAAGCAAATTTTGGTCTGCAAACCCAGGGTGGCCTAAATCCTGTACTTAGTCACTCAGTAATCACCACTTGAGAAGCAATTTTAACTCAGTATTCTTCCATGCCTTTGTCATTATATGGCCTACATTTATCCATGACTCATCTATATAATGTTGATTCCTCTAGGGCCCTAAACGTTTTTATGCCTTTTTGATATATATATTGCCATCTGAGAATGTCATCTCTTTCAATTAGTATGCACTTACTACCCCTTTTTTCATATTCGAAACCCATATATAGGAATCGATTCAAAGTGGCCCTTGAGAAATATTGTAGGGTATCCTCACTGTTTAATCTTGACAAAATTACATTCAATGTGGGTGGAATGTTTTCACACAGCAAAGAATGAATGATGCACCACACTTCATTTTGCATTATTTCATCATCTTGTGATGCAGCAGCTATGGCCTAAGGTTATTGGGAGGTCGGCACCAGGCAGTGGAGTAAATGACGATAACTGCTGAGTGCCAGTGTTAACACCGGCCGTGGTATGGGCATATAATCAGAACCTTCTGGAAGCTTTATCTCCCCCTCCTCCAGAAAGTGTGTCAAAATAGTTCCAGTATGTTTGAGAATGTCATGGAAAGATTCCACTGACTGTATAAGCGAGCGTTGTTGCAGGCAGTCAGTGCGAGGTGAGGAGTGAAGTTGAGTCAGTGGTGACAATAGAGTGAGTCACATCGGTCAGCCAGTGAGCAAGCAAGTGTTATTTCATAGTGATGTGAACAGGCTACATCACAAAGGAAGTGAAGTGATGGAGAAATGAACTAAGTAAACTCCCAGTGAAGGTGAACTACATAAAAACAAAACAGTAACAGTGAATCGGTGAGAAAAGTGACAGTTGAGAAGCTGGACAAAGTCACAATATTGTGTTAACCTAGGAATTCTTTTTTGTTTCCACATCCTTTTTGCTTTCTTTTTGATGGTGTTCTTGGAGGTCCTTTAATTTCATTCTTCTTTTATCCTATGCACTACTGTTTCTGAATACCAGTAGCCTTAGCTGTTTCTGTTACTTTCTTGCTAACACTCATTTTACTAAAGAAGAATCTAACATATTTGTTATTAATTTGCATTCCTTTTTAGTTTATCAATATTTCATTTCTTCCTAGCTTCTCCCTTCATAACTATAAATATAAATAAATAACCATTTCACACACTATTCACATACACACTTCCTTAAAAACTGATGTTGACCTTCCTTTAGTGCTGCATACTATTTGCCTCAGTCCTAGCACATGGTAGCTGAATGAGTTCTGTTTGTCATATGTATAATGAATGCAAGAAGTTACAGCATTCCAATTTCTTTTAAAAACTGTCTCCAAGCCTACTCAAGATGTTTTCTTGCTTGGTCCCTCCTGTAATTCCAATAACAAAACAGTTTTTGACTGCCTAACTTTTCCACTGCATAGACAGGTAGGATTTTAATAAAATATCTAATTTAATACATAACACTCATGTGATTAAAGATACAGTGTATTAGTTACTGCATGATGAGTATAGAAATAGCAATCAAACTTTTAATAAATAACATGTTTTCTTTATAAATTTGGGTCCACAGAAATCTATGATAACTAAAAGTGATATAATCTGATAGAGAAGAATATTCTGCATAGGATAATGATAAAAGCTGAGAATTATAACAATTGAATATTTACATCATGCTATTAGGAACTTGTCAACATTGTGAGAATAGAAAAGGACAAAGCTAATGGCAACATGTACGAGTAAGTGTTAGAGACAGATATATATCATATACATCTGTACAGTCTTTTAAGGTTGAGACAAGCTGTAGACAGCATTGTAGACCTGTGATAGACCAGTTGCTGATGTGAGCCTCACTTAGCACTGCATCATAACTTTTTTTATGCCACTTGTATCATAGCTAGATGACACAGTACACATATAATAAGCCAGTCAGTATATGTCAGCCTCACTTAGTACTGCATCATATGGAACACTTGCTCTTGCTACATGTGTCCTAACTAGACAAAACTGTGCATATGATAGGCCAGTCGCTGTATGTCAACTGCACTTGTACTGCATCATATGCAGCACTTGCCCATACCATGTGCATCCTAACTAGACAAAACTCTACCCATATGAGAAGCCAGTCGTTCTATGTCAGCCAGTCATTCTGGTCATATGGAACACTTGCTACTCTTGTCACGTGCATCCTCACTAGACAAGATGGTATGTCTATGCTAGGCAAATTGCAGTATGTCAGCCGCACTTAGTACCGCATCATATGGAACACTTGCTCTTGCCACGTGCATCCAAACTAGACAACTAGATTGTACATCTATGATAGACAAGTCACTGTATTGTCAGCCTCACTTAGTGCTACATCATATGGAACACTTGCTCTTGCCACATGCATCCTAACTGCACAACTATGATAGACCAGTCACTGTATTAGCCTAATCTATCCATTGTCTCATCTTTAAAAATAGATCCTTATAGGCATTCTACACTTGGCTTGCAGCTCCTTTAATGTGTAATATAATGTATATTTTATGCTATACATATATTTCTTTTTCCACAGGTTTGTTAATGAAATTAAGAACAGTTCCATAAGATGCAGTAACAGTTGTGAAATGGATATCAAAATAGAAATCAAAGAGGAGGATCCTCTCTCAGACATAGAGGCACAGAGTGAGTTATTTCCCAAGGATGTTGCAATGATGACAGACAGTGATGCTGTGCTTCTGGACAATGATTGTGACATGGCAGTTACGACAGAAATTAAATCAGAGACTCCTATTCCAGTCTTTTGTTTACAGAAAGAAAGATTTTTTATCAAGCAAGCAGTAAATCAGAGTAAGTCAGAGACTGTCACATGCAGCAACAACTGTGAAATAGATACAAAAATAGAAGTTGACTCTGCACAGACTCTGGTTTCAGACTTTGCTTCGCAGAATGAGAGAGAATTTCTTCCAGAGGATCCTGTAATAAAGGTTGAGATCAATGATCACGAAAAGGATAACAAGGTAGAAATTAAAGATGAACCTTGGTGGCTGGGAACAGAAACTTCAGCTGCTTGTGATGACATTAAGGTAAGTTTTACTATAAATCTGCTAGAGTTACACTTTTTTCTTGTTTTACAACTTACTGAATTGTTTAAATTTCTCACCAGGAAAAGTGGTTTAGAAGAACAAACAATCATTTTAATGTTTTTCAAGATAACTCACGCCCACACTGTGTTCTAGCTCTGTAATATTAAGAATATGTTAATGCTTTGTAGTTCTAGAAAGTTTTAAGGTAACCTATGGTTTTTGCCAGGTCCTATTGTATAGTTATAGATATTAACCAGAAGGTTAAACATAGAGGGCAGAATGATGTATGGAGTAGGAATTTGTGGGTCAGATGTATGTGATAAATATATTGACTATTTTGTAGAGTGCACGAGGCTTACCTTATCTTCACCTAATGAGGTTGCTCTAATGAAATTAGGAAAACTAGGCTATAAAAGTGAGGTAGTGGAAAGAGTGCTGAAGAATTGGTATAGAATATTGAAGTTAGAAGAGGAGAACATCATTAAACAGTGTTTGGCAAGACAAGTGAAAATTAAGGGGAAAGAAACATGCATATATAAAATCCAAAATATCCTACAGGAAGTTGGCTTGGGAGTAATGTGGTTTGATAGGGAAAGAATGGAGAAGGGGCTTTTGAAGGTGCTGAAAGCAAGAATAGAGGATATTGAAAAACACAAATCATGGGTCAATCTTAACAAAATATCTTTGAAACTATGCAGATCATTGAAAAATTATTGGGGAAGAGAAAAATTATTAAAATCTGTGACAAAGCAGGAAGGGAAGGGTTGGCATGGTTAAAACTGGGGAAACATACTTATGAGGGTGACACTGAAAATTTTTAGAAAATCAAACAAGGATTATTTTAAAAAATTAAAATGATTTTATTGTTTTTCAAAATATTCCCCTTTAACATCGTTTTTGCATTTGATGAAACAGTCCTTAAAGGAATGACGCCACTCTTCCTGAGGCACTTTAGAAACCCAGTTTTTGTAATGTTCCACTGCTTCATCTGATGACGAAAAAGTGATTTCACACATTTTATGTTTAATTTTTGGAAGCAAAAGAAATCTTAAGGTGCTAGATCCGAACTGTATGGTAGAGAGATCGTGTTTTTTGTTTATGGAAGGTCTTTAACTGCTATGGTTTTCAGCGTCCCATTCTATATTGGGCGTGGAAGACTGAAAAGTTTCCTCAGAGGCCTCTTTATCAGGTTTGAGGTTCTTTTATGCGCTGTAGATCTACGAAATGAAACCACTGAGGGCTGGCATGGCTGTATGGTAGAGGGTCCATGGTGCTGACCTTTAGGGCATCCAGATATTCAGTTGTTAGTTTTGCTGTATGCAATTATGCATTGTTAGGATGTAACATTATTTTTCCTTTTGGGCATTTTTCAAAAATTTGCAGTAAACAGACATTTGTGTACCAATCGGCAGTAACAGTATGTCCGTCTTCTAATGCTACAGTAGATTTTAGAAAAAAAAAAGTAACCACCATCTTCTTATCAACACTGCGAATTCGTTGGACTTTTGTAGGCTGAGGTTTTGTTCGAAAGACTCATTCAGCCGATTGACTTTTCTTTTTGAGTTAATAATAAATCCAAATATGAAGTGCCACCTTGGAATTTTTCCAGTTTTTCTGCACCAATCAATGCATTGTTTTTGATTGAGAGCCAGTTTATGTGGAATCCATGGACAACAAAGTTTTCTCAGGTCTAATTGTTAATGTAAAATCTTTGGATTTGACTCATATCAATGCCCAATGTTGCCTGAATAAATTCATAAGATGTCTGTCGATCTTCTTCAAGTGTTACTTAAATGGCAGCAATATTTTCATCAGTAGCAGCAGTTCTTGTGTGTCCTTCATGAAAGTTGTCACTAAGAAAAAAAGATGTATCTTGAATTCGTTGTACCAATTATAAATTGTTGCCTTAGATGAGGCTTCTTTGCCAAATGCATTTCTAAGCTGATCTTCACATTATTGAGGCATTAATGACTATTTAAGATCCTAAAAAATCATAACCCAGAAATGTTCTCTTGTGAACAGATTTTGAACAATTCCGTTTCAACACAAAATTGAAAGTTCAGAATTAACATCACTGCATATCTGACTTATGGTATGGCTGATTCGAAATCATATGATTTCATGTTTTACCACTGTCTATCTCTGTTTACAGGTAATATTGAACCTATCTCATAAACATTTATTGCCTAAGATATCAACAGGAACCTATCTTAGAATCCTCAGTACAGTTTTAAAACTCTTCTCAGGGGTCTCTTTTGAAGCCGTATTGTGTTGAGAATTTTATTTGTGGAAAAAAATGGCAATTTCGAGTGGTATATCTAGGAGGGGCTGTGTGAACAATTCTAACAATTTTTGTTATGTCTGTGTGTGTTATGTGATAAAGCAGCAGAAAAGAAACATCGCTGCATTCATCTAGAGTTTGTATCTGACTTATTTTAAAATTAAATTAGGAGATAAAGACAAGAATTTTGCTCCTCATATTATGTGTGAAAGTTGCATAGAAAACCTAACACAGTGGTACAAGGGAGTTTGTTCATCCATTCCCTTTGTTGTTCCTATGGTATGACGCGAATACAAAATCATTTGAATGGCTGTTATTTTTGTCTGTCTAATGTATCTGCATTCAATAGGAAAAACAAGGCGGGCATTATAAATATCCAAACTCGCCATCAGCAATTAGGCCTGTGTGAAATACACGGTTCCTGTTCCACCACCACCTACATTATTACTAGAGAGTAGTACTGATACTTCGAGTGTAGATGGTGATTTAAATTAGTCCCCAGTCTTAGAATTAGTCCCAATTCCAAATCCATTGGGTCAGTCAGAATTAAATGGTTTGGTACATGATTTAGGTCTTGTCAAAGAAAAAAGTGAACTTTTAGGTTCAAGGCTGAAAGAAAACAATTTTTAGGACCTGGAACAACTTTCTACTGGTACAGACATTGAGAATAAGAGTTCTAGAAGTATTTTATAAAGCAAGGGGAACTAGTGTATTGTTGTGATATCCCTAACTTGATAGATCATCTTGGAACAGCTTATGTAGCAAAAGATTGGCGTCTATTTATTGACTTAAGCAAGAGAAGTCTAAAAGGTGTTCTGCTGCACAATGGCAATATGTTTGATTCAGTTCCAATAGCTCACTCTACATCCCGTTAAGAAACGTACCAAAATTTGTATACTGTCCCAGAAAAAACTAAATATAAGAACACAAGTGGTATGTGTGCTG
Source organism: Deroplatys truncata (assembly GCA_030765065.1). Taxonomy (NCBI): domain Eukaryota; kingdom Metazoa; phylum Arthropoda; class Insecta; order Mantodea; family Mantidae; genus Deroplatys; species Deroplatys truncata. The sequence continues at coordinate 26,810,815 of CM060988.1, read as the reverse complement.
TGATCTTAAAGTGTGCAGTATTTTATTGGGCCAACAAGCATGGTACTCAAAATTCCGATGCGTTTTGTGTGCATCGGGGTTTAGAGCCAGAGAAAGACTAATGAAACTAATTGGCTAAAAGGAAAAGATTTCGTCCCAGGGACAAACATGTAATAAATCACTGCTGATTGACTCACAAAAGGTTTTACTATCCCTGTTACATATCAAATTAGGGATAATGAAGCAATTTTTCAAAGCTTTGGACAAATATGGTCCATGTTTCCAACATCTTATTCAGAAATTTCCATTGTCTGAATCAAGCGAAAGAAGGCAATTTTTGATGGCCCACAGGTTGGCAAGCTCATAAAGGACTTTAATTTTAGAAATATCATGATTAACATACAGATTCAAGCTTGGTCTAATTCAGTGAAGTTATAAATAAGTTTTTGGGTAATGTTAAAAATGAGCATATTGTTAAAACCATGCTCAAAAAGTTAAAGGGCATTCACATGCAATATGAGTTTAAAATTGCATTTTCTGCATTCGCATCTTGAATTGTTTCGTGAAAACTTGGGTGGACTAAATGAAGTACCAGGAGAAAGATTGTATCAGGACATAAAGGAGATGGAAACAAGGTACCAGGATCGATGGTCCATCTCCATAATGGCCGACTACTGTTGGTGTTTAATTAGAGACAATACTCATCAGGACCACAAATGTAAGTCAACTCAGCATTCGTTTTCAACAAAGTGGAGGAGAAAATAAAATCATAAGGTATGTTTGAAAATTCCTAGTTCAATGTAAATTGTTGCATCTGTAGAATTGAGATTGTTTCTTAGTTTGCATGATTTCACGCATTTTTAATTGTACTAAAAAACTAGAAATAAACTCAAATATTACATATTTCCTTTCTGCATGCCAAGAAAAGGTATGTGATATGAAAAAATGTAAAGCAGATTTGAATTCAGCATACCAAAATTAGGTTTAAAGACTTGTTTAACTCCATGCCACAGAAAAAAATTTTAAATTTGCAGGCAATTAACGTAATTAACAAACTATTAGATCAAATCAAACAAACTACATGCCAATCAACTCAGAAAACATTAGAAATTAGGTCAAATATAAACAAATTTCATTTGTTTTAGGAAACATTGTATTTTAAAAATTTTTAGTATCATCCTTGTAAGTGTGATAAGGAATGGATGTATCAAGGGAAAATGTCCAATGTGTGAAGAAGCAGATAACATATGGTATTGCATTCTAGAATGTAATCAAACTAAAATGTAGAGGGATGAGTTCCTTTTACAAAAGTAGGAAAACTTACCAAATGAAATAAAAGGCAGAAGAATTTTAAATCTAAGATCAGTGGAAAACATAAAAAACTGGGAAAGTACATAGGTAAGGTTGGACAAAAATGACTATGGAAGGCTGCAACATTAATGGAAAGAACAATAAAGATAATCTTGCTTGCGACATATAAGAACATTTTGGAAATTACGGATCCAATATATAACACTTATATAGATAACCTGGTGTTATATATGATGGGGGAATGGAAGTAATGCAACTCCATAAATCAGAGAATTTTAAATTACAAAATATAATTGTAATTGTAGTAATAAATCTATAGTAATATACTAATGAAAAAAATAATTTATGTATGGAAGGTCTTGAATAAACTCATTCAAATAAAAATGTAAGGATAGTTTTTGAGATCTGTAAGATAGCTTATAAGTTTCATTGTCTTCAGTAGTATAAATGTACAAAGTTTTGTTTAGATAGGTCAAATTGAAATTAAGGGTAATAGAAGTTTTTGAAATTATAGTGTAGGTTATTTTTGTTAAGAGTCTAAAATGAATGTTTTCCACATATTGTAAAAAATATATCAAACATATGCTTTTTAAGAATTAAAGCATCCCCTGTAATCCCTTGGGGTTTAAAGTCATTAAAAATCAGCCAATTTTTGCAATAAAGGGGGAAAAATAACACCTCAAGTTAATATTCAATGAAACTGATTGAAATTGGGTAAGTATTTGCCCTGTGAAAGAAAACTTAGGATTTATATAACCAAAACTGTTTTTACATTTTTCAAGAGTCACCTTTTAACTAAGGATAAAATCATTGTATACAGCTCTACAAAGTTAAGACTGTGTGACTTACGATCTCCACATCTGAGGTAGCTTTCAGTCTAGCAAGTTATTTCTTTAGATTTGGGAAGATGAAACAGTCATTGTGAACCAGATCAAATGGTATGATGCATGTGGCAGCAATTTAAAGTGTAAGTTATGCAACTTGTGATTGCAGTTAAAATGTGTACTGGTGCATTTTTTTGATGGAAAATAACTTTCTTGTTTAAGAAGTGTAGACATTTGGTACTCATAGCATCCTTCATCTTCTCTAGCAGAGTTGCATAGTACTGTCTTGATGGTTTTGCCCATTTCCGAGGTAGTCAGCAAACCCCAATCATCCCAGGAAACAGTGGCCACTACCTCTCCTCTGAACGAACATGCTTGGACTTCTTTGGAGCATTTTCACCCTCTTACATCCATTGTTTGGACTGCTGGTTCGTCTTTGGCATGGTCATGTTGTGTCTGAACATGTCCAAGTACTCCTGTAATTTGTTCATTTGGACGTGCTTCTGATTGCCAGTTAAAAAAGGTGGCACCCATGGTGCTGCAAAATTGTCATGCAAAATGTCCCAGACATGCTCTAATGAGATATTGGCAATATCAGCAATCTCATTTACTTTGATTCATCTGTCATTTAACATACCATTATGGTTTTTGTGTGACATTTTCTTCAATCATCTGTTCAACAGATCTTTTGTTTCATCACCATAAAATCAGATTTGAATGACAGTCTTTGTCATATTTATTTTTTAAATTTGCCCTTAATTATTAACCATGAATTCTCTCTAATATTCATGCCAGGGCTGTTTTCAGGCCAAACATGCAGCTTAACAGTATTTTCTCTTAAAAATTTCATGGCATTTTTTGCTTAGTGTTATGGGACCCCATCTTGCATAAAGACAAATGCATTTCCTCCAAACCATTCTTTCAATTGTATTATCAACAAATTTCAGTAAATTAATGTAATTTAATATACAGCTCATGTTCCATATTTTCTTCCATAAAGTACAACTTCCACATCCATACCAAGAAATGACACTCGAGGCCATTACTGATGTGCGAAGTTCTGTTTGTTTTACACAGTCTGGTTTGAAATCCTCTCCTTGTCTTCTGATATTAGTGGGATTATTCTCCACCAGAAAATACTGGTTCATCATTGAAGCAAGCCTGAAATGAAATTAAAGGACTTAAGGCGGATGTAAGGATATTATACTATGTTAAAATGATCTTTCGTATCCTGAAGTATACTATAGCTGTCAGAGAAAAAAATCTGACATCGACTACAGCCAATTTAAAAAAATAAAAACTAGTATAATATTTTAGATTAATGTGTAGTGCTCTATTTACCAGATGACCAGTTTTGATGTTCCTTCACCCACTGGTCTCTTTGCAGCCATAGCAGGGATTCTCTTTGCTTTCTTGCCTTCAATCCATCATTAAACAAACATACAACTTTTGGGGATAATTTCTTTTTTCATTCTTTTCCTGTTTGTTGCAGGGATTTTGTGTTTTCCAAAACTTCATCTTGTTTTATTTTACTTATGGACTGCTGGGATATTTTTAATGTAGATGATATTAATTGTTGTGTGTAACATTTTTAAGCATGCAGAATCCTGTCCATGCCAATCTATTTTGGTGAAAAATTTTGTTTTTTGCCCATAGTTCTTTAAAAGCAAGAGTTCATAGTGTTTGTATCATTATACAAGGTCTGTTCAAAAAGTATCACAAATTTTGTATTATTTCAAAAAGTATTTATTTATTCATGAATATCTATTTTGTCTCCTTCAAAGTAATCCCCACTAGATATTATACACTTGTGCCAACGTTTTTTCCAATACTCGAAGCACTTTAAAAAATCGTTTTTTGTGATCTTGTTCAGCTCCTGCTTCGATGCCGTCTTAATCTCCTGAATTGTGGCGTAGCATCGTCCTTTCATGGGCCTCTTCAGTTTTGGGAACAAAAAAAAGTCATAGGGGCCAGGTCTGGGGAGTACGGTGGCTGCGGGATCATAAGTGTTGTTTTTGGCCAAAAATTTGTGCACAAGCAACGATGTGTGAGCAGGAGCGTTATCATGGTGCAAAAGCCAATTTGGTCGAAATTGAGCAACTTTGGTATGAATTTTGCAGCGACCCGTCTCATGCCCAAATCATCGGTAAAAATTGAATGGCACGAGCCAATCAATATGTCCAGGTCCTCAGCAACTTCTCTAACGGTGATTCAACGATTGGCCAATACTATTTTCTTCACTTCTTCAATGTTTTCGTCTGTTGTTGATGAGCTCGGGCGTCCGAGACGCTCTTCATCGTTCACATCTTCTTGACCCTCTGAGAACATTTTGTATCACCGATAAACGTTGCTTTGGTCCAAGGTAGCTTCACCATATGCCACAGTCAACATTCGGAATGCATCCGGGCACTTAATTTTGTTTTCCACACAAAATTTGATACAGATTCTTTGTTCCATTTTTTGGAATAGGCAAAAATTGAAGACGAGCAAAAACACGTCCAAGTAAAATAGCTGTCAACAATTAACTGAACATTCAAAATGGCCGAGCTTGTCAACATAAGTGAGGGACATGAGTACCAACATAACACCACAAAACAATCGAAAATCGAATATACGTAGCCCACGGAAATTAAAAATTCGTGATACTTTATGAACAGACCTTGTATGCAACAATTATACTAAAATCAAAATGAAATGCTTGCCAGCACCTACATAACAATATCAAAAATGTGTAGTGCCACTTATTGTTTTGGAGCAAACTGTGTTATAAAAGGTGAAATGCAGGAAAACGAACAGAGAATTATAATTAAAAAAAAAAAAATACAGCTGAGCAATAACATCACACTTTATCTTACACTGTTGCCAGCTATGAAGTCAAAAATACTCCATTAATAATCATTATTATCCCAACAATTAAACTCACTTGAAAGGAATATCAATAGTGGTTTTGAATGGGTATATTGTGCAGTAAGAGCAAAATAGGACTTTAAATAAAATGTGTTTACTTTGATAATCTGGCCAAGAATACCAAAATACTTTGGAAAAGAATGAACATTTACTCATTTGGATAAATCCAAATCTCTTTATCTTAAATGGAATGGAATGCATAAGCATTAATACCAAAAGTTATAACCAGTAGTAGGTTGTTCCATTTACTGTAAAACTGGAAAATGTACAAAACTTACAATGCTGTGTTTCAAATTGTAGTATGTAACTAATACCACTTAACAGTTTTCAAGTAATTAAAACTGGTACTTAAAAATAGAAGGTGGTGTAGGAAATGTAGCTAACGCTGTATAAATGATTGTATGACAGCTGCATATTTGAATTATTCTGTTACAGGATGAGGACGTCTGTTCAGTAAATTCGCCAAGGTAAGTTTGTGGCATCATGAGTTTTACATAGAATTTTTTTTAAATTAAGCATCGTGGACTTAGTTGCATGCAACGTATGAAAACAACACTCAGTTGTTTGTATCACAATTTGATTTTGATAATAAGGAACACACTTTCAAGCAAGATACAGTACATTCAAATGTTAGCTTGATACGATTTATACTGAGACAAATGTGTTTATATAGAACTCAATGAGAATGATGAGGCCTTCACAGTGTATTTAAGTAAAGTCTAGATACGCACTTTCTTTTTATTCAAATATCCTAAATATGTGGTATTTTAGATAAAATCATTGCAACCATTTTTAAAAATAAACACTAGTGAAAAATTTGCCGTATAAGGGATGGTAGGCTGGAGGATTTTCTTTAAAATCTTTGTGTTGTGTCCTTTTAAGATGCTGAGCTTAAGGGGAGTGATGGGTGAAATCTCTATATTCCACAATTTTAAAGCTAGATACTTAATTCTTTCTACAGGTATTTGGGGCGTTATAAGTTAGAAATTTCTTTTACAAAACCAGAAACTCACTTAGAAAACTTGGCGCATGGGTTTTGCAATATCTTAGCTGTAAGGGAAATTAAAAAAAATATATATATATATATGACCTGCATAGCAAAAATTTCAAAATTGTTGCAATCACTACACACATTTTATTTTTTATCTCAAAAAGTACTAAGTTAATCTGAATTCCATGCGTCAATTTTTTTGCTATGCTTTATAGAATGTACAGTAAGAATTTCAGCCCTCTAACACTTAATTTGTAGAAGTAATTTTGTTTTGAATGAATAAAAGTGTAGCAAAAATTAAAGTAAGGAAAAAGGAGTTTAAATTTTGTGTGCAGTTAACCAGAAATAATGACTTGCAGACCTTCCTAGAAGTGTCTAGCTTAGATGTGTAATTTGTTCTCTTGTTTCATTAAAAGCACTACACTGCAAATCAGTTTTAATTTATGGCATAAGCCAAGCCTTTCAGTGCCATGTCCTATGTACAAATGCTTTTGATTGTGGTCAGTCACCAATGATGACAGTAAAGTTGGTGTCCACAAATATATATTTACAGTCTTGATTATTTACAGCAGGTATATGTTCTTAATTATCCTCCAGCTGTTTCTGCCTTAAATTTTTCTTTTGTACACCACATTCTTGCTTATCTAACCTTTCATCACGGTATTATTTACATTATTTACACTTGTTTCTGGCACATTTAATTTGATGTTACACTACATCTGCCGGCAGAGCTGCTATTACTATGTTATATCGATCATGGTGGCTCAGTGACAAATCAGAAACTAGGCTTCATGGAAAAAGTCCCACAAAAATCTGTAAACAAAAGTGGAATTTTTGCTTCATGCAGCGATTTCATCACCTGCCCAGCCTACTCAGGGACATTTAAGGAGCACAGACCTTTAAATATAATGTAATTAGAGCAACTTCCAGGCATTGTAAGGCTTTAAAACTTTGCATATATGTGCTTCAAACCACCTAGTATGTTTTGGTACGAAAAATAGAAAATGTGAAATTTTGTCATTTTTGGTTGCATTTTCACCCGTTCCCCTTTAAATAGAATGTATGGTATTTAACTGATTCTTCATTCTTTAGTTATGCTGTTCATACATACTTACACACACGTGTCCACATGTGAAATTTTAGAAAATCTTCACCTTGTGTCTCTGAAAGAAGCAGAACTACATGCACTGTTTATAATAATTTTCATTTTTGAATTGCGCTGTTTTTTGTGTCTTGCACACAAATGCAATATTTTATAGAAATGTATTTTGTGGGTTCAAGAGACCTCAAGCATTGAGTTGCTGATAATACAGTACTTCCTGCAGTTACCATTGGTGAGTGGTAGCGAAACGCTGGCTTTTTGTTTACAGTCTGTGCTGGAAAAGAAGTTGTAATACATTAACCAACTTCTTGTATGTGTACATTACACACAATACAATTGTTACAGTTTGGTAGTAAACTCCATTTTGCTGATGGAAGGTATTTTGGGTATTCTTTTTCTAAGACTGAGAATATTGAGTAAACGGAGGAAGAAAATGCCTTATGCTTGTTTTATTTGAAGATATTTCAAATTCACAAAAATTGCTTCATTGGAACGTATTGACAAGGTTGTTTTAATCCAAACTTCAAAATTTATCTTTTGAATTTTTTCTAGGTCTGTGAAATATGTGTAAATAAGCTGCAACAGCTTTTGGAATAACTAGTTTAAAACATGCATTTACTCAAGTATTGCACAACATACCCAAATTATCCCATTATCCCATCAGTGAGTGCGCAAGTTAGTTAGGAGTGCGTTTCTGGTGTGACATGAAGTGCGGTTGTATAAGTGAGTTTTTGATGGCAACTGTGATGTGCAATGAGTGCTACTGCTGTGGAGAGATTAAAGAACGGGTTCACATTAATGAAGTGGCAGAGTAAACTAAGTTGAAGTCCCAGTGAAGTTGAACTAAATAAAAACAGTGAAGTGACATTGAGAACTTAGAGAACTGACAGTTGAAAAACTGGACAGTCACAATATATAATGAAAAAGAAAATATAGCAAGAGAAGATATTGTGGCTGTTTGGCACATATGTGGTTGGTGTATGGGAAAGGGAGCATGCTCTGGAACTCTTTATCAGGATGTGGGTAGAAATCTCCAGAATTGCTCTTCCTTCTGACCTCATGTGAATCTTCTAGAAGATATCATTCAAGTATATAAAGAAGGCTGATTGTGGGCTCTCATTTAGATTCGGTTCATGAATTGCCCCAATTCTTGTGGTAAAACTACAAGTTGATTGCTTTAATGGTGATGTCAGTTATACATGAACTAGGATTGATAGTTTCCATTTAGAAAGAATATTCAAGAATAGTTTCTTGTTGAATGTGCAATTTCAAGGTGCAGGGACTTGATTCTTCTCAGAAAGATGGAAAGGTAACAAGAAAATTCGAAAGTAAATGATGCCTAGTATAAAGATAGTGTGAAGATTGTAGATCTAAAAATATGCTACATTGTGACTAATACGGTTAAGACTCTTGGAGAGTCAGTGAAGCTAAAACCATGAGGCATTCCAGAAAGGTCATAAATGTTTTATATGTTCAGAAGAACAGTGTTTGAACCCTTCCTTGGAAAACAATGAAAGTATGACTTTATAATGAAGATATTCATCGTCAGTAGCAGTGCAATGAGATATATGTGTGTCAAGTAAGTATGTCTACCTAAAGATTTTTTCTTTGGGTGGTACTGAACTCATCCCTGCTTTTACAATGCCTTCAAGTAGTATCAGTAAGCTGTTCCATCTTATATAGCTGTCCTATAAGAGGACCTACAATCATATTTGCATAAAAATACTATTCATTTTTACTTTCTCTAGTATGTATGGTAAGTAGGGGAAGTATTGTATTCTACCCAAAAATTTGATGTCAAGATTTTACAAGAAATGTATGCTTTGAGGCTCCCTGAACCCAATAAAAGTATTGTTAGAAAAAGGTCTGTGTGTCTGTGAACAGCATAATTGAGAAACAGAAAGTCAGATATATACTAAACATGGTACATTTGTGTCTTCCAAAGATATGACATGAGGAAAATCCCCTACCCACAACTACACTTTACATGGAACAATATTTTATATTCTAAATAATGGCTCTAACAATTTTGATTAAAATACAATGTATTAAATATATTTACAGGATAAGTAAAAGTATATTTTGAATTATCCGGTAGTAGCCTATGAATTCATCTTCATTTGGAAGGAATTTTGTATAATCTTGTGTAACTGGTAAACTTTGAGCGATACATGAAAGCATACTACAAAAGATGTAGATCTCTTTAAAACACACGACATATTTAAAATAACTTTTTTTGTGGCTTCAGCCATTTTTGGGAAATCTGTTATTAATGGTTCAAATTGTGCAATACTTAGCCATTCTTTTAAAGTTCTGTTGATTTTCAGTTGTTTCTTGTGATGTCACGGAAAGAATACAGAATTTTTATCACTCTTCCCTTTGTATCTGTAATGAAATATATAATGCAGCTATTTGGAAAGGTTTATCTTGATTAAAATGAAATAGATATAGGAAAATAAACTTTCGTAAGAATAATTTGTATACCCACTAATAAACGATAGAGTATAAAGAAAGTATGTAAATGTAACAAATGTTATTTTCAAAATAACACCATTGTACTATTTGCATCATATTAACTGCTACTATCAATAATTTTCACTACCTCAGCTGCTAACATAAAATGTTACATAAAGGTCCCATCTGTTTCTCTCACTTGGATCTGTTGCCTTACTGAGGAATGTTCATATGTGGACTAGTTCATGTGATATGAAGAGAGAAGTGTGCAGTTGTTGCAGGCTACATGAATCTTGCAAGAATCTTAAGATGGTTTATGCCATATTAACAACTACTATCAACAAATATTCCAACCACAATTAATAACTTGTGTGTACTGAGAGCTCAAGATCCAGCCTAGAGTACCATAAAATATTTCTCTTGACATTAGATTGACACTCTCAGCTTTGTGACAAGTGAGCTAGAGGCATGCAAGAGGTTGCAGTGTTACTTGATGTTTAATGCCACCAGCATCAATAGTAATAATGAAATCAACAGTTCCTGAACATAACTACTCAATTTCTGACTCTCCTATTAACATGCAATTTAACTTGACACTATTGCCAACACAAGAATTTAAAGAAAAACATTTCTTATATGTTTCACATGTTTGTTTATATCTTTCTCCTGTTTTATGGTGGGAGGAGCAAGTTCTGTAATTTCTGTCTGTAAACTACTGAAAGGCTTGTGGTAAAATTGTCCTGGTTCTTTTCGTGTATCATCACCATTCACAGCTGTTGGATAATATTGTTCCTGGGTGAATTAGTTCCACCAGTGCAAAAGAGATATAGGACAAGGAAGTGCATTCTGAAGATAAGTGAAGGATGGACAATGTTAGCTGAAAGGGAATGGCCATAGCTAATTATATTATTGTGAGAGCAACAGAATTTGAAGAAAATGCATTTGTGTTTGGAGTGATTAAACATAAACAAAAAAGGATAATGATGTTGAACTCTGAACATTCCCCTAGATTACCTTAGAAACGGTCAAATATGTACTTATATATTTTATTTGTTAGGGATGCTGCCAATTGCCAGGTTCATATCAGCACCGCCGGTTTGCCAGAATTTCCTCCCACAGGGGTTCTTTTACATGCTGGTAAATCTACTGAAATGGAGCTGTTGCTTTTAAGCACAAATAAATCAAATCAAATCTGTAGCGCGCCATCCTAGTACCTTGTTTCCTACGCTGTATTCCAAATTTGTGATTTATTTAACAGTTCTTTCATTTTATATATTTTGATTATATTGTACAGATGTTGCTTATAATCTAGTAAATAAATAAAGGAGTTAGATAAAATAGTCAAATAATAAAATAAAATCCAAAATATAATAATTACAGTTGAAATTAAATAAAAAATATATTCAACTACTGTTACTGGAAGCTGACAACACAGAATAGTTGGTATCCAGCTATTCCCAATTTCTAGTAAATATTAGTCAATTAAGCAAGATAAATGTAACAAAATGTTCCCTACAAAATTAAACTACATTCTAACCACTGGTATCCAGTACTCAAACTACACTTAGTGTATATAGCCATTTTCAACTAATCATACACTTTCCTCAAAATGTATACTTTAACCATTCACTTTCTTAATATGCTTTAAGTAAATAAGAGTACGTAATAATTTTATTAAACTTAACACTCACTCTGGATTAAACTTATCATCCCTTATTGTTTTTGTCATACACTTCACTTAACACTCGCATAGTTTCTTTATAACTTTTCACTTCACTTAATACAATAATCACTATTCATCGCTCTGCTATGAATCTATTAATTCACTTTCTGTTTAAAAAAAAGTAATATTTCACTTCACTTACCACAACATTCACTTTATCCACTTACCACAATTTTTCACTTCACTTACCCTTGCCGCCATCTTCTTGCATAAAACCATGGCTCTAATGTCCCTAACTCCTCCATTCACCACCTCCCGTTTCAGGCTCCCACTCCTATCTTCTTTTAGCTGCTCCTCTTAATCATCCTCCTCCTCGCCCGTTATTCTCCTCTCTGCTATAGATTCCATCTCCTCATCCTCCTCTTCACTACTTCTTTCTTCTTCCCCAATTCTCCTTTATTTTCAGCCATTTCCTCCTTTTCTCTCCCCATTTTTCTGCCTGGAATTATCCAGAACTATTTCCTTCCATTAAAATTATTTCCTCTCTCAGCACTTTATGCTCCAATTTCTAAAGTATAATTATTGGTATCAGAAGTTTATATCAGTGTCTCTGCTGCACCTAGGACTTTAATTCTCTCCGATCTTCTTATTTCTTCATTAATTGCAGATACTAGTGTTAAAATTTCATCTTGTTGAATATCTTGTCCCCATGCTATTTTGCTAATTTTTTTAGCTAATATGTCAAGTTGCATGTATACATTTTTCTTTCTTAAAATATATGCTAGCTGGTATCCACTTAAAGCTTGCCTTTCTTGTATTGTCTCATTATAATAACGTATACATTCAAACAATACATGCAGTGGGGTTCCTTGCTGATTGCAATAATTACATATGTCATTCTGTGTTTTGTTAATTTCCTTCCAATAGGTTTTCAAGGGGCCATGTCTAGTTAAAGGATGTATTAATCCCCTTGTTGGTTGGATGTGTTTTAATTTTAATGATTCTAGAATGTTGTTAAATAAATAACAAGTTGTTCTTCCTGTATCAACACTTTCCCATTCTTGATACCAACTTGACTTTAAGTTAAGTTTTATTTCTGTTATGGTTTTACATATTTTCCCAATTAATCCTTAACCTTATCTAATTCACCTTTCTTCAATCAAAAAACGGCACCCCTCAATTTTATCACTAAATCTATTGCCCAGAATCCTGTGAAAACTAATAATGCCATTGTAGGTGTAGTATTAAGTGCCCTTGTAAATCTTAGTAGAATTTTGTTGTTGTGTTCTTCTTAGTAAGGTTTTAATTTGTATGTCATTCATTCAAAATGCCCATACTCCTGCTGCATACATTATAATAGCTGCAAAAATACTATTGTGATATGTAGTGATTGTGCTTAATGGGATTTTGAAATTTGATTAGTAATTTTGGCTAATTCCATCATTATAGTTTGAGATTTATTTCAAATGTATTCCGCATATTTTTGAAATTCAATTTTTTGTCTAAAATATTCCCAAATATTTTACTCCTTTCTGATTTCTAATGTTCTGATTATTAAATCTAATTGTTGGGTCTCTTTTCAATTTTTCCCTTTAAAATTATGTAGCATGACTTTGTGGGTGATATTAGTAATTTTAATGTGTTACACCAAGCATTTCATTGTATTAATTTATTTGAACGTCTTTCCAGTTCCCTTCTGTAATCTCCTTCTACTATAAACAACACATTGTCAGTGTGGGTTATGTGTTTTTTATATCCATGTCATTATTCAGTTTGTGTAATAACGTCTCCAATACAATATCCCAAAACAACAGTCCTAAAATCGAGCTCTGAGGACATCCTTTGGCGATTTCTTTATCAGCAATATCTTTATTCCTTCAATATGCACTTTCCTATGAGTACATAATTATTTAATATGGCATATTGTCGTAGCCTCTTCTTATATTTACTCAAAAATGATGGGGAGCTACTCGCTTGCAAAGAATGTACCGGGAAATTAATCAAACTTCTTATGCGCGAGGCTACGACGCGGGACGCAGCTAAAGAAAGTACAGAAAATATTACTAATCCGAAACGTTACATGGCTTAAAGGAAGGAAAGGACTCTACACTAACATAATTAAATCTTCCAGAGAATGGATGGCTAATGAATTTATTATATAAAGATGGATAACGTAGTGCTTACACTCTTAGCCCACATGTCCGCCGGGCGAGGCCGCATGGCAGTTGCACATCCTTACAGCTCGAAGGTCACTCCCTGACTCGCTTTCTCAAGCCACGCTATCCTCAAGCGTCAGAGACGCTAAACAGCTCATCCCCTTCTAAAGATTCTTAACTCTCCCTACCCCAAGTTCCAACTGCCATCTCAAATCCCGGTGACCAGAGAGACGTATGTCCTATAATCTCTGCATACGTCACATCTCCCCCTGGCCACCGAGATCGACATCCTCGTCGACACAAGGCAAATAACCACAAAAGAGACAATAAAAGAACAAAAAATATGACATACAAAAAAATTTAACATGTGTGTTAAACACCGACAGAAAGAAAAAAAAAAGAACAATATAAATTGATTTCTTGTGGGCATTTATGTGTCTCGAGTCTTTTCGGATAATGTGTTAATTGAGCACTTATGCTTGAGCACCCCGCACACGCACACACACCACGCTGCCTCTGTCACACGCACACTACATTGCACCTGAGAGTGATGGTCCGATGGAACTGTTTGTGGGTAAGTTTGTAGTGTACCCACAACGACGAATGATGCTGGCTGTTATGTTGTTAATTCTGCAGGTCGTTGGTGATGACAACGGGGTGGGCAGTTGCTGGCTTGGACTGCCCCCCAAAATAGTGGCTCCTTATGCCACAGCAGTGTAGTGGCTGCCCGACAGCTCTCCTGTGGTGACTCTGGAACATCTGGTGTGACAATTGGGGTGCTCTGCTTATCCACTCGAGCTCCGCCATCAGCAAAATAACTACAACAAAACCACAAAACAATAGAAAGGGTGCTCTAACAAACAATCACACATAAAAAAAACAGTATGTCATGTACAATCAAATATTTCAAATGTTTAAAAGGTTTGCACTGAAAATTCTTTTAACATAGGGCAAAGAGAGAAAAAAAAAGAAATGACTACATATTGACATAAGAACTAAATTTTATAGGGGGTTGCCATCCAAAATTTAACACACAATACTTCACAATCCAAATAGAACATTAGAACAGAATCAGGATACATTAACATTATATCAGTAACATTGACTTTTTCATACAATAACATGACAGGAAAAAACATAACCTTATTTGGGATCCCAATATTAATTCTTAATGACCAGCTGGTACCACTAACAAAAGAAAATAAGTGCACTTACAAGACATTCACACATGACAATGAAATGGAAGCATTCATACTGACCATGGCCCAAATTATGCACAACACTCACTTAACTAGCTACTAAAAACTACTGTATGCATTACTACAAACTACAAAATAGATCCACAGTACATCCTCAAACTACACCACGTGACATGCTTTCAACTACGATAGTCATATTCTACTGTCACTAATACAATTTCTCCTCTACATTACTACCTTCCTCATCTCATTATTATCATCATTTCAATCATAATCATAATCATCATCATCAGTATTTCAATCATCATCATTACTTCAGTCATCATCTTTATCTCAACTTTCAATTTTCTCTTGGACAGTAACTACTGCGAAAACCAAACATCTTCACTGACGTGTCTCATTTAACATGCTGCAAAGTCAAAATTTCTAACATAGGCATAACCTTAAAGAAAGCACATTAACATTTCAGGAATGACATAAATAACATGACATTATACTGTTGCATCCACATCCTCCGAATCAAAATTAAGCTGGAAAACAGGTGGTATTAAAACTTGCTATCTAAGATGGTAATAAACTTGTTGCATAAACACAAAAAAAAATTATTCTCATTGCATTCACTTCAATACATTAACTCACTCGTGTGAATACATCACACACGCTATTCTGGGCACGTTACAGCAACACCAATAAGCAAAATCTCTGAAATCATCACATCACATCAACTTTCCAGGTACATGTAGCCCTCCTGAAAAATCAACACATTTATACTACAACTGTCGGGGTTACACTTTGGCACTTCCACCGAAGCTGACATCTCATCTCTTCTCCTCTCTTTACCACCGTCGGGGTTACTCTTATGCACATCCACCGAGGCAAATATCAACTCATATCTCTCACATATCTCATAACCTCAAATATACACATACATACATACACACACTATTCATGCAACAATTTTGTGCAAATAAAGATCACAGCATCATAATGAAACCCAAAATCAAATCGAATGCAACAGAACAAACTCACATCATTACTCAAAACAGTACTGTCACAGAACATTCCTGAAAATAAAAGCTCAATTAAGCACACGGTACCCAAACACATTCCTGCAGCATAACACAACAAAACAAATAATTTGCAATGCCCAAAACATAATTTAAAATTTTAGTTACACCAAAATAATAATACACTTTTAATTTAGCAGAGACATTCATAGCACATTATTCCTGAAAAGCAAAGCTTAATTAAGCATCAATCAGTGAAACAATAAAAATTTAGCATACCTGTGTGAGTTGTAAAACTGTTTCATTCATCCAAACTTTAGCACTCACAATGTACACATACTTACAGGTTATGTTTTTTTTTTTTTTTTTCCCCTTATTCTTTTTACCACAAAATTCCAGTGCAATTTTCCAAAATCTGGTAACACACATATAGCTGATTCATCACCATCCACATCGTACTGGTCCATATTGGAGTCACATTAAACCTACTTAGGTGAAGATACTGGCAAGGCTGGTAGTAGCTCCTGAAACTTTTACTTAAATGAGTAATTGTGAAGCATTTTCCCCCAAAAAATATGCATTGCGTAACTAAATAAACCAAGCATGGCAACGGTGAAGCAAAATTATCATCATTATCTTTACCACTATTTTTCCGCGAGTGTACAATGCAAAAACATTTTCAATATATATACGTGACTTCTTTCATTTTATTACTTTATTATTCTAAACAGATGCACCACACTTTTTATACACACGCAAATTTTAAACACGCAACACACGAATTTTGAAATAATTTGTTGCACTTTTAAGTCGTTAATACTTACAAGATGATGCAACCAATAAATGCAATGTTACGTAAATCAGCTCACACACGCAAGCACATTATCAACGTTACAAATATCACCCAATTTTCACAATTCACTTTTCACAATTCACAAAAATTTATACTTAAAAATGACCAGCACGAATAACTTAGCACAGTGATATAATTTAGTAGAAATGAAGCCAAAATAAGGGGAAAATGGAGTCAGGAGTTTTAGCATCGCGCCGGCGGACAATGGAAAAAATACAAAAATGAACTCAAAATTAAAATTTAGACACGGGACTTTCAGAAATCAAAGCAACAAAATTTAGAATATAGAAATCACAAATTATGCCATCAAAATCCTTACCCTTAAGCCAAGAAAGAGATTCACATTTTTAGCGACCACGTGGAGGACCAAAAACCGTCACATTTTATAGAGAAAAAAAATGTTGCACTTGAAAATCTCACAAAAAAATTAAATTATGCCCGGCCCTCCACCAATTGTTGTAGCCTCTTCTTATATTTACTCAAAAATGATGGGGAGCTACTCGCTTGCAAAGAATGTACCGGGAAATTAATCAAACTTCTTACGCAGCGAGGCTATGACGAGGGACGCAGCTAAAGAAAGTACAGAAAATATTACTAATCCGAAACGTTACATGGCTTAAAGGAAGGAAAGGACTCTACACTAACATAATTAAATCTTCCAGAGAATGGATGGCTAATGAATTTATTATATAAAGATAGATAACGTAGTGCTTACACTCTTAGCCCACATGTCCGCCGGGCGAGGCCGCATGGCAGTTGCACGTCCTTACAGCTCGAAGGTCACTTCCTGACTCGCTTTCTCAAGCCACGCTATCCTCAAGCGTCAGAGACGCTAAACAACTCATCCCCTCCTAAAGATTCTTAACTCTCCCTACCCCAAGTTCCAACTTCCATCTCAAATCCCGGTGACCAGAGAGACGTATGTCCTATAATCTCTGCATACGTCACAATATAAACATTTAGGGTAAGTCTTTTGTCTTAACCTTTCAAAAAGATGAAGCCATCATAAATTATTAAAGTCACTAGAAATGTCCACCATGATTCCAATAATATACTTAGCTTTTGAGGTTTTAGTATACTTATCAGTTGATTTATGGCATCCTCATTTGAAAAGCCCTTTGTAAAGTCAAATTGTTTTTCATTTAAACCTAACGTAATTCTGTATTCTCATACATATTAGTTCAAATATTCTTCCCAAAGTATTTAGCGAACGTATTGATCTGTAGGATTTAGGTTCTTTAGGACATTTCTCTAAGCTTTTCTTCAAAATGATAACTACGGCCTCCTTCCAGCAGAGTGGAAAGCGACCTTGCCATATGCAGTTATTAAGTAATTAAAATAAAAGTGATGTAATTTTGTGTTCTAAATGCATTAATTCTTCATTGGTAATGCTATCTGGACAGCTGCCTTCTTCTTTAAGCTTCTTATGACAAGTTTAATTTCAGTAATGTTGAAAGGATAAATTACTCTTGAATTGCAAAACGGAATGTTCATGTTAATTTTCCTTAATGTGTGTTTTTCGTCATCTGTTGAATAATCATAGTCAGGAAGTAATTTATTTAACAGAAGATTTACAGAATCTTTCCAATTTGTTGTCAGTTCCCTGTGTCCTTTATTTAACGTTGTTAAAATTTCTGGTTTCTTTACATTTTCCATAATTAATTTTATGGGGCATCCCGCATATACTTGTGCCAAGAGTTGTTTTCAACAAAATGTTGGCGTGAATTTTATCTATTTTCTTCTAATTTTTAAATATGATTTTTGCATCTGGACAGTTATTTAAGTTTAACCTTTCCTGTAACTACAGTTTTTTTTATATATATTCTCCTACTTTTTCTCATTTGTTTTCTAGCCTTTTGTAAACTATCGGTCCATGTGTTATCAGAATATTTCTTTGTTTTAATTTTGGGTACTGTCCTGGATATTACAGTTTGATTGCTCTTGTTAACTTAGTAGCTCCTTAATCCACTGAAAACCAATATACTCCAAATGAATGTTATCAAATTGCTGTTTCATATTTATCCAATTTGCTTATGCATAATTGTAATTTTTTTTTCTCATCCCTTATTTGTTCTCTTTTGACAATTTTCAAAACAATAGTCAGAATAAATGAATCTGTGATTACTAGAGGTTATATCTTTACCAACTCTCCATTAATAATTTTCTTTTCAAATTTTAAATTACAAAGGGTTAAATCAATGTTAGATGTAGCCCCTGCTCAATTCTCAAATGTTGTTGGATTATTTAGCTCATTCTTAATAGTTAAATTTAATTCTGCAGTCACTTCTTCTAGCTCTTCTCTTCTGTCGTCTTTGATATTATGAAACCACCAGTTTTGCATCACAGGTGTGAATAATTTCAGCATCAGAAAAAATTCTATTTATTTCTTTGCTTTTATTTAAATATGCTCCAATACCCCAGACTGAATTGAATGATTCGCCAAAATAAATTTTTCGTTTTCATATGTAACCTCAATACAATTAGTATGTGAGTCACTAAATTGTGTTGTGTTAATTATTTGTAAATTTGGGTTAATTATTATTATTGCTGCCATCAAGTTTTCCCCTTGATTCTACTTTTAGAGGTGCAGATGCTACTTTTCCTCTTATTGTGCAAGGTTCTTGAATGAATAAAATGTCTAGATTTAACTCTTCAGAGATGCTTTTTAGCTGTGACATAACTAATTTATTCATTTGTGCAATTTTAGTTAAATTGCTGTATTCTTCATAATTGTGCATTTTGTCTTTGATAGAATATAATTCTTGAATGCATGTGGGAATGATGCTTACTGCCAGTTCGAAATTCTTGTTCTGTCAGCTCTTTAGACATTTTATGCACGCGAATTAACTGCCATTTGTTATTATTGTTACATGATCTTACAGATTTTTGTTTAAACATTTGTTTCCTTTTGTGCTTAATATTACTGCCTAATTGTTTAATAAATGTGCCAATTATGTTTTCCTCTTTGTTGTGATTATTTTTTTGTCTGTTTGGTTTTGGAGTTTGTTGTTTGTTATTAAAAGGAATGTTTGAAGTTTTGAAACTAAAGGGTTGAGTTGTTACTGATGAGATAGTCCTTTTTGAACAACTTGCACTATCATGACAAATTGTGTGTAACAGTTTGGCAAGTTTGATTTATATAAAAACTATTCTACCATAGCATAAAACAAAATGTTTATAAACTTCATCTAAATTAAGGACATCATTTCTTCCATTAAAAAAGGGTTCTAACAATTTTAATAATTATTCTGGGTTTGTAGTTACATTCTGGGGTTTTTAAATTCTAATCCATCAACAGATACAACAAGTATAATTGTTTCACCATTCTGATGTAACTTGCGAATAAGATGCCCCAAGGCTGCAACCAAAGTCTGTCTCTGCTCCAATCTGCTGATTTGCAATTTAAAGTTGAAGTTATTGCATATTTGCTGAATGTTCAATACGGTTGCTGTCCTTGAGCCATCGTTCATAATTTCTTGTTCATTAGCTATATCACTAGTTGTGTATAATTTTGTTTTGTGTTCTACACTGAATTTCTGAATGTATTCATTCTTTTTATCTTCTTTCTTTTTCCTTTCCTCTTCTTCTCTGATGCCTATAATATCCACAGAAGCTATATTTCCATCTTGTCTTATTTCTTCTTCTAATAAATTTATATTATTTTTCAGTCGTTTTCTCCCTTTCCATAGTAAGTGTAAAAAACCACTTCAATAAATTTGTCTTTTAACCATAATTTCATCTTCCTCTACTTCTTTTTCCTCCTCACTTTCTCCTTCAGCAGTTATTTCTTCCGTTATAATGGCCTTATATTCAACCTCGATTTTTCTTTTATTTCCCATTTCATGCTCTATTTTATTTATTCTTAGTTTCGGTGGTAATTCTGGTTTAACTTCCAATTTATTATTTTCTTTGTAAATGTAATTTTTATTAATTATTAAATTACTTTTGTTATCCCTGTGGTCATTTAATATTTCCTCTTCTGTTTACTTATATGCTTAGTTATTTATCTGCCCTAACAATCTTTCCTCTTATGAACTTCTTCACCACAGTGGCCACAAGTCATTTTATCCTTATAACAAAATTTTGATACATGTCCGTAAGTCAAAACATTTTAGGCATTTTGCCACAGAGATGAAATCTTTTGTTGTAACTGATTGAAAATCTATAAGAATTCTTCCATTTTATTTAATTATTTTCCTCAACTTGGTCAAAACTTCTGCAATGTGGTGTACCATTGCCCTGTTCCTTGGTCCTGTTTTAAATCTAACTGAAGTTGTTTTCAAATTCTCAAATTCCTTCAAAATTTTGCTTAAAAATATCTTCCTTCATTTCTTCATCTCTGATTCCTGCTTACATCGTACATGACGGCGAGTGAATTTCTCTTTTTAAGTGGTTCAATTTTAAGGTCTTTATTCTTCAAATTTTGGCTATTGATAATTTTGTTTATATCCTCCATTTCCATTATTAAGTTTCTTCCTGCTGTTCTCAGGCTTCTTATTTTAATTTTCTCATCAGCTGGCTTAAGATTTTGAGTCACAATTTTTTTGTATCTCCTTAATATCTGCATTTTTAGATCGATGTAATAAAAACAATATGCTTTTTCATTTCTATTGTCTTTTGTAACTTCAAACTTTTTTCTGTTGATGCTGGAGTTGCTGCTACTTGGACAAATGTTCTTGTGTTCTAGATTTATTTTTTTTTGATTAAGTAATTCCTTCAATACATTGGTTACGATTTAGCCTTCTCGTGTATTTGTAGTAATTTGGCTTGGAGTAAATAAATTTTTTTTGTTGTCACCAGTTATCTTTTCTTTTCCCACAATGTGTTTAGTTCTGTTATAATTTCACCAAAGGTCTCCTTCACCTCAAGGTGTTCATTTATTTCTTCTTATAGAATATCATTAATCAAAGTACCTCACTTTTAACTTCAAAATTAAACACATTTTACGGTGCTCATGCTGCAGGCGTCTGTCCCACTCAGTAACCAGAGCAGCAATACGCTTTTAAACACGCTTAAAAACCATCTGTCTGGGCCAGGTTTGAACCTACGACCTTGGGATCAGAAGGCGGGCACCTAACCAGCTGACCAGAAATATTCAAGTCAACAGGTTCATTGTATACTTCAGATTGTAAGAAATGTTCTTCCATTGTATTGGCAGCTGACTATATACTTACTTGTTATACAAGTAATGCCTTGCTGCATTTTACCAACACAGGAATTGTTTGCAAAACTACTTTAAGTGGTTGCTCTTAAAGCAAACCTGGAAGTCAATGTAATTTTCATTGCATTTGTCAAACATCTATTAACATAAGGCTGGTTTTACCATTAATATGTGTTTCATTTAAAAGATTTGATGAATTATCTAATAATATTAGCTATGATATTGTAGCTTAACAAAGTGATTTCTACTGTACTAACAACATAATTGCTTGACATGAATTTTGTAATAACAGTTGATCAAATGTCACTGTGTTATTTTTGACCATTTACTTACGTTTTCTATTGTTTGATTTATATGCTACCTTGAACATCATAGGTTATGTTGGCAGTTGTTGATATCAGAATATTTGATCAGTGTTTTTTTTCAAAATTGAATTATACATAACATAATTTTGACCTTTTACATCATTCTGTGAATCAGATTTTAGCAAAAGTTGGCAAATACTGTGTGTAGAACCCGGCCAAGACAATCGATATATACGCTCTGAAAGTTAAAGCAGAAGTTGACAAATGCAATACATTTTTCTTAACTTTAATTTCAACTGAGCAGTTATCAATAATAGAAGCACGTGTTACTTATTATTGTAACAATGTTTGTTCTTACATTGGCTGCTTATAACCCTGCACCAGATTTCATTGTTGTCAGCTTATTTTTGGGTACCTTTAGTGAAGTTATCAACTGTGCAGTCAGTTTGAGTAAACAGCAATATTTCCAGTTAAACTAAAATGGATGGTGACTGTGAATATGGTATACAGTTAAAAAAATCTTTGGGTGGCAGAAGAACTTGCAACCCTTCTTCAAATGTAAAACAAGTATAAACAACCCTAATAAATGCAGTCATAAACTGGCAATTTCACTTTCAAATGGAAAAGCTTAAGGGAAAGATGAATGCGAAGCTGGTGAACTATGCTATGAAGATGATATCCAGTTTTCTCATCATGTGGCATCTTTAAATAAGACAGATCCAGATAAATTTCTCTTACAATTTATGACTATTACATTTTCTAAGCTGAGTAGTGAACTTTAAGAAAACAAAAAGAAGAAAACATTTTCAGTAAACTATATCATTAATAAGAAAAACTGTGAGATAGTGCCTTCTTTGCTGCTACTTTTCAAGTGGTTTTTGGTATATCAAAAGATAGATTATCTTATCTAGCAAGCAGGTTTCATGAAGAAGGGAAGTTGCCAAAGGAAAAGAGAGGTGGAGACAGGATAAGAAAGAATCATAAGGACTTAATTATTGCCATTAAGAACAACATAAAGAATACAAATGTAGGGAGAGTTGTCATGGTAGGGTTAAGTCTAAAAGGGTTTATTTACCCTCAGAACTCATAGTCAATAAGATATGGAAAAGATTTTTATAAGAAAGGGGAAGCTTTGGGCTTAAACAATGCTCTTTATCAAAATACAAGAATGTATTTTATAAATATGTCAATCGATAGTTTCAGATACCCTGCACTTCTACATGCTCCACTTCTATGGTGTGTTATGAAAATATAATTACAGAAGTGTTTGCAGAAGAAAAATGCATTAAGAGCTAGTCAGAGATTGCACATACTTTGAGCAAAGTAGTCTAATAGAATAACGAAAGAAGAAAATGCAGGTGTCACTAAGATTATCTTCGATATACAGCAAAATCAGATACTTCCAAAACAATTAGTGGGTGAAGTTTTGTATGCTAGGCAAGTATGATTATACAATCAATGCATAATTACCCCTGCTATTGAGCAAAAAATAGGAAAATATTACTTTCTATGTGCGTCAGGAAACAGAATCTTCAAGAGGAAGCAACCAAGTTGCATCAGCTTTGCTAGACTTTCTTTCTGAATTACAGAAGAAACTACTAAGTGATGGTCCCACCACTATACATCTATTCTCCAACTCCTGCAGCAGTTAAAATAAAAATAGTTGCATGATGGTGACACAGCTTACTTGGAAAAGAGTTCAAGATTCAAGAATATTCATTCCTTTCCAATCCATGGACATATCTACAGGCCTCCAGACCGAGAACTGAGAATAATTTCATAATAATAATAATAATAATAATAATAATAATAATAATAATAATAATAATAATAATAATAATAAATCTTGTTTCTTATTATGACAACTTAATACATGTTAGTGCGGTTTCCTTTCAAAGGGAAGTAAAGCTGGTAGTACCGTGTTGTAGATTTACAGCACATAAATGAACCTCAAGCCTGATAAAGAGGCTTCTGAGCAAAATTTCTGATCTTTCATGTCCAATATAGAATGGGACGCTAAGAACTATAGTAGTTAAAGAACATTCATGAATGAAATTCAATTTAATTTAAATTTATTTTTAAAGAACACAGGACCCTGAAAGTATTCAGCAAAGATGGGAAGTTAAAAATGTAAAGGATAGTGCACAAAAAGTACTAACACCTATGTTACCATTTAAAATGAATAGCATGTCATTGCATACAAGAAAGTTAAGAACAGTGTTAATGTATCAGCGAAAGATGCATACTTCAGAGATTCTGTGGCACTTCAATTTCTTAGGAGAAAACTATTATCGTCTATTTTTGTATCAAAGCAAAATATGGTTAGCAAAGAAAAGAAGGACATTTCTGCACTGTTAAAGCATTTTGAAATACCAGATCTAAATTCATTTTATAAAGATGTCCTTGGAGACAACATTCTCACCATGTCTAAGTATCAGGCTAGGAATGCTCTATATTCTGTAAATGATACGACTTTGGTAGTTTAGATTATTGTACTTTGTGCACTGTTAAGGATAGTTATATTACTGCATCTTAACATCTTATTAATTTTGTGTTATGCTTTTATTTTTATGTTTATTCTCAATAAAATTAGCAAAATTAAATTCAAAAACAAATGTTAAATAAATGTTAAGCATGCAATAAGTAATAATGCAGACAATAATAACTGTAAAACTTATATATGCATAGGAAATATTGTAATAATAAATAATTGCATACAAATAAAAAAAAAATGAAACTAATGCATAAGCGGAACAGCTTTTTGTCTTATGCATACATGCATTTAATGACTTGAAAAAAGTGAATAAGTCATCCTATAATCCTACATAGTTAAAATTTTGTTTCAATATATCTTACTTGAACATTTTATTTAAAACAATAAGATCTAATGCTGGAGAAAATGTTGAATTCTTCTAATATCTCTTTCTAGGTGAAAATAAAAAAAAACCAATATTCTGCATTTATCAAGTTTGGAAAAAATGCTCCTCAGTTGCTCATAAGCATTGATATTTACTTTAGTGTGAATTGCTTGGTTTCTTATGGTTTACGCATAAGTATTAAATTACATATGCAGTTACATATTCATTTACTCCTAACCCTGAGGACAGATAATAATCCTGGCTAAAGAAAATTCCCTACTTCCAACAGGAAATCTAACCCAGGGCCTCTGATATTGGGGCTAGCATGCTAAACCCCAGACCACAGAAGCAGCCCATTGACTTATTGTTAAGCAAACATACATGCTCTTTTCAAATTTAATTAGGTTTCCTTCTTATAATTAATGATGGTAAATGTTCCAACATTTCAGATCATGCACAGGAGCAGTTTCTGGTGATACCAGTGGTAAATCACTCTTACCCTCTGCTGAAGACTTAAGAAATGATGCAAGTTTCTGTGTGGGAAAGAATGATAATGAACATGGACATTTCAGAAATTTTAAGTGTCAAGAAAGTTATGTTACAGAAATGCATGCTGTAGAAAACAACATTCACTTAGAACAATCTAATAAATGTAATAATGGTGGG
Organism: Deroplatys truncata; assembly: GCA_030765065.1. Classification (NCBI taxonomy): domain Eukaryota; kingdom Metazoa; phylum Arthropoda; class Insecta; order Mantodea; family Mantidae; genus Deroplatys; species Deroplatys truncata. The sequence continues at coordinate 26,785,379 of CM060988.1, read as the reverse complement.
GATACTTACAGCATGGCTTCATGCTTACAACAAAAGACTTTAATTCATGGGGGTATAAAGCCACACAAATGTGAAATTTGCAACAAGTCATTTACTCGGTTGTCAGATTTGAAACTGCATAATTTAATTCATGAGGGTAAAAAGCCACACAAATGTGAAATTTGTGACAAGAGATTTACGCAGTTGTCATATTTGAAATTGCATAATTTAATCCATGAAGGTAAAAGGCCACATAAGTGTCAAATTTGTGAGAAGACATTTACTCAGTTATCACACTTAAAATTGCATAATTTAATTCATGAGGGCAAAAGACCACACAAGTGTCAAATTTGTGAGAAGACATTTACTCAGCTGTTTAATTTAAAATTGCATAATTTAATTCATGAGGGTAAAAAGCCACATGAGTGTCAAATTTGTGGAAAGAGATTCAGTCGTTTATTTTCTTTGAAATCACATAATTTAATACATGAGGGTAAAAAACCACATAAATGTGAGGTTTGTGGTAAGGGATTTACTGCATTATCAGGTTTGAAAAGTCATCATTTAAACCATGAAGGTAAAAAGCCACACAAATGTGAAATTTGTGAGAAGGAATTTACTCAGTTGTCACAGTTAAAGTTGCATAATTTTATTCATGATGGTAAAAAGCCACACAAGTGTGAAATTTGTGAGAAGACATTTTCTCTACCATCAGGCTTGAAAAGGCATAACTTAATTCATGAGGGCAAAAAGCCATACAGTTGTCAAATTTGCGAGAAGAGATTTACTCAGTTGTCACATTTGAAATTGCACAATTTAATCCATGAGGGTAACAAGCCACACAGGTGTGATATATGCAAGAAGAGTTTTATTCGGTTGTCAGATTTGAAAAGGCATAATTTAATTCATGAGGGTAAAATGTCAAATTTATGAGAAAATATATACCGCATTTATAATTTGAATAGGCATAATTTAATTCTAGATAACAAAATGTCACACAAGTGACAAAGGAAGAAGTGGATATAGCATGATATGTGCAGTGAAATTTCTTAAGACATTCTGTTTTGCATAAGCTCATTGCAACTATTTTGCATACTGAGCATTTGGCATTTCTGTACAATAGTAACTCTTTTTGTTTTAGAACTGCAATCAGAGACCTTGAAACTAATAAACTGTTCCTAGGCTTGTGCTTGACCATAGAGACCAACAGAAATTCTTAATTAACGATGTTCCACATTTTGAGCTGAAATAAAGTTACTGCTATGATAGTACGTTCAAAATAGCTGGTGTGTATTGAGGCTGTAAGCAAAAATATTTGAGATAGAACCTTGGGCACCATATTAATTGTTTTGTCCATTTTCTTGACTTATGTTTCAAGAACTTTGAAAAATGTAATATGTTGGCAAAATTTCCTAAATTAGGTCAAGGAAAAAATTGTTTATGTAAAGTGTTGCCCAAATAGGTTGGCCTTCTTTGATCATTATAATGTGGTAATGACACATCAATTAATTTACGACAGTTTTGTCAAACAAGGGGCGGTTACTTATGTTTCTCTTGATTTGTGTTTCTGCTATTACCATGAGCCCATTAATTTTATTTTGAGAGAAAAATAACACACTCAATTATGGATAAACCCCATCTGGATTTTCCAAGGTCGCGTGTTCAAACCCAGCAGAGGGTGATGGATTTTTCGGGCGTAAAACTCAGCATGGCTTCCCTCAAGGGAACTAAAACCGGTGGCCCCATGTCGTAGATTTACGGCATGTAAAAGTACCTCAAGCCTGATAAGGGGCCTCTGAACAAAATTACTGGTCTTTCTCGCCCAATAAAGAGAGTGTCCATAAATAAGACCCGATTTAATTTTAATCCTCCATCTGATTATCAGCAGCCACTTTCCATAATTAGTGGTTTGCAGGGCAATCAATTGTTGGTTGATTCTACTTTGATTTATCGCCATCAGAGAAAAGTATTTATATATGCCAGGTGATGAAATGTGACCAAAATTTGAAGTACTGATCAGATATTCATCTCCCTTCCTGCAGCATTTGCTTTGGATTCTTGTATCCTGAAGATCATTCAAAGGATATGATTAAACATTTGAGAAATGTGTTAAGAATGGTGGCAGACATATGCAAATGACCTTTGGGTAGGACCTTGTATTGTGTGTTCAATAAATTGTTATGCAAATTGCAATGGTTCCAACATTATAGCCGTTCTGTTGGTTCTATTTACATAAGAGGAAGTTTTGGTTGAGAAGCTGAATTTTCGCAATATCTTTATAATAATAACAACAAAAATAATGTATCCTACTTTTAGGTGATTTTATACCTCTGCGCAAAATTTTGTCGTCCTCCGTGGTGTAGTGGTTACCATGCTAGCCTCTAGTTCCCGAGGTCGTGTGTTCAAACCCGGGGGAGGGAGATGGATTTTTTATTTTTTTTTTGGGTGTTATAATCCTTAGCATGTCTTATTCGGAACGGAAGTAAAACCGGTGGTCCTGTGTCGTTATTTTACGGCACGTAAAAGAACGTCAAGCCTGATAAAGAGACCTCTGGGCAAAATTACCGGTATTTCATGCCCAATATAGAATGGGACACTAAGGACCATAGCAGTTAAAGAACGCCCATAAATAAAACTCAATTTCATAGGTTACAAATCTAGTGACTAAATGCCTCAGCTGATAGCTGCTGCATATGTAGTCCTTTTTGACATGCCATTAGTAGAACAAAACTGGTGATATTTTCTCTCTCTTGAAGTGGCAGCTCATGGCGGAAGTTTTTGGGGATGCAAATACAAGTGTTAATTGCATTACTTTTCAGATTGTATACTGATAACCCATAGAAAGAATAATTCTCTATTTTGCACTATAGACTCAGAAATTAGTGCAGGAAGTCTAAACACCATTTTCTCCTAAGGATAATAGATTAATGCATGCAAGATATAAAATAATGATGTATAGCATATTTCAAACCTGCCCAAATCCAAAAGTAATCAGTTGCTGCATCATCAGTGTAATGCTTTTCTCATACATGCACACCTACATCACTGTATACACACATGCATATTTTACAATTGCTCAGTTGTTTTATAAATTACAGCTTTGGCCTATTTCTATATAAAATCAACTCTTCTATTCCTTAATTTAACAAACCTTTCCACCACTCTCATAAAAAAAGTCCGTGTTTCACTGATAATGGGCTTCATCCTTTCAGAGCGGATGCATTTAACAAACAATTCTGTTTTTACCTTAACATATGGTGCCATATCACACATACATCAAAAAAATATCGGTAAAATGTACTACACGGCAGTCAGCCAAAATCGTACTTGCACAATATTTGGGTTAGGCCTTATTTAAGAAACATACCTGCCTTAGCAAATCCCCTAATTTTTACTTGCATTAGTAATGTCTTAATAGAAAAGGCTTTTCAGTTGAACTTAAACTATGTTTTTATGAAAATTTGCTTAAAATGTAACTTAAAACAGCTATAGCAATTTAGCAATTTTGATGATATAGATAAGAAGAAAAACAATATTGATTTATGGCATACGAAAATTCATAAAACAGTTATGATATTTTCACAAGCACTGGTGTTGTAAGTAGTATAATTTTTTACTGGCCATTAAAATGAGCCTAAAATATTTTGAGTAAATCATTTGTTTAAAATGATATAAATGTTTAATATTAAAGCTTAATTTTACCATGAAATTCTTATTTAAATCACTGCAGACTGTGAGCAAAATATTTTTCATTTGAGGCCCATTCAATAAGCTTCAAATTGATATAAGTGAAGTGCAGGAGCATATATTAAGGGGAATCTAGGGATTGGAGACGGCCCAGATGGTCTTTGTAAAAGCTTCTGAGATGGTGTATTACATGACATTAAGAATTGCAATGAATCCCATAAAGTTTTATTTCAAATTGCAGCTGTTGCAGTGATTATACAAACGAAAGTCTGGCCACTGAGCTCTAGTCCATCTCATCACGAGAGAGGTTCTTTGGACTTTGTTGCGGAGAAAAGAATGCAAGGAAGAAGTACAGTTATTTGAACAAGCTGAAGCTGGCAAATTAAGCGGTGAAGTCCATCTCTAGCTTGGGAGATGGTTTACTTGTCAAAGAGAGTTTCTAAAGCAAGTCAGTATTGTTGACACGTGGCATGAATGGAAGGGTAAAGCAAATCATTTCATTTTTATTTTGGGAAATCACCGTATACATTGTTGCTTGATAATGAAATGTGATATTGGATTAAGAATAACAGCTTTTGGAAGGAGAGAATTTTTAGACAAACTAGCCATAGCTAATAACGAAAGATCACAGCCAGAACTGAGCTCTTCAACAAAGATAAAAATTGTGACTACACAAGACATTTTAATGCTAGCAATTATATTAAAACACCCTGGTTAACTGGCTGTTCTAAACTAAACAAAATGTTTTGCTGGCCATGTCTACTTTTTAGTACTGAAAGATCGCTTTGGTCCAGGAATGATTTTAGTGATTCAACAATTTATGTAAAGTAATCCAAAGCATGAAATGACAAAGGAAATCATACATGTTTTTTCTCAAACTTCAAGTTCTCAGAGATTCTTGCAATGGAATTGATCTTCAACTCAATCACCAGCATTCACTGGAAATAAAGTATAACGAGCAAGTAAAGTCAAACATACATTTTAGGCTGCTTAAGCAATGCAGTTTGTTTTCTGGCTAAACAGGATCTGTCTTTTTGTGGGCACAATGAAGGTGTTGATTTGCTAAATAAAGAGAATTCGAATAGAACTCCTTAACTACTTTGCCCTAGATGACCTTCAATTAAGCAATCATTTAAAGATATCTGCTGTGTTCCGAGGCATTCTACTGAAATTCAGAATGATCTTATTTCAGCTATTGCCATTGCAAATAATGGTGCAATAAAAGTAGAAATAAACGAATCTAAATTTTTATTCATTCTTCTTGATGAAACCTCTGGTGTTTCAGATGTATCATAGTTATTAACATGCTTAAATTATGTGAATAAAAAGAATACTGCTCAAGAGAAATTCCTTTCATTCCTTGATGTGTGTTCTGGAAAATCTTCTAGAGATTTGTTAAATTACGTCGAGTCAGTGGTAAATGAATTTAGAATAGCAGAGAAGTTTGTAGGACAAACATATGACGGTGCACCTGTCGTTTCTGGTAATGAAGGTGGTTTATAAATGCTAGCCAGAGAGATATCCAGAAGCTGTGTTTGTGCACTGTTACAGCCATATTTTGAATGTAGTTCTGCAACAATCTGTTAACATTAAGGAGTGCAATACTTTTTTTTTATTACAGTATCTGGAATAGCACCATTCTTTTCCAAATCACCAAAAATGCACGAATGCACTTAAATGGTTGAAAAGAAGCTGCCTAAACTGGCACCAATGAAATGGCATTTCTCATCATGACTGGCCTCGGTCACAACATCCACAGGGACATTTTGACCATGCTACTGCCACCAATGATGTCTACCACAGGGATAGACGAAATGTCTGAGAAGATAAAGAAGGAGGAGCCCAGTAGACCATGGCATATTTCTTGCTTAGTTATGGCAACAACTGTGAAAGTGTATGAAACTTCATGCACTTCAATCTAAAAACGTATTACACTGCAGGTTTTACACATAACAATGGAGAAAAATATATGTTCATAATCAACAGCACTTAGACTATATTTGGTTGTCCTTTGTGGTGTAGTGGTTACCAAGCTAGCCTCTAGTTCCCGAGGTCACGGGTTCAAACCCGGCGGAGGGAGATGGATTTTTTCAGGCATAAAAATCCTTAGCATGGCTTCATTCGGAAGGGAAGTAAAGCTGGTGGTCCCATGTCATAGATTTATGGCACGTAAAAGAACCTCAAGCCTGATAAAGATGCCTCTGAGCAAAATTACCGGTCTTTCATGCCCAATATAGAATGGGATGTTAAGGACGCAGTTAAAGAGCGTCCATAAATAAAACTCAATTTTAGACTATTTGGACCATGTTTAGACAACACTGAATATTCAAGCGTTAAAAATTATAAGTAGTCTTGCGATTTGAATGAATAAAAGCAGATTGTAAAGGCTTTGAGTGATATTTTCTTTTATTTTGTTACTTCTGTCAAAAAAAAATTCTGCTTTCTTTAGGGAAATAATTAACTTATTGATTCCACTAATGTTACTAATGAACCGTTGTAAGCAATAAAAATTTGATGGGTTACATTCACACAATTTTCTTCATCCACTATTGTTTATTTTATGTCTTATACAAACCATTGCTACAAAAGCTTATATGGATACTTTATGTTAAGATAAACATTTGCAGAGAAATGCTTATGTTACACATTTTGTTGTTAAGTACAAAGTGGATACAGAGACTTATGTGAGTCAAGTCTTAAAAAGTGTGATGCATTAAATTTGCAGTATGTACTGTCATTTATTTTTATATAGCTTCTATAAACTATCCCTGCAGATGCTTATTTTCCATCTACTTGATGCTAATTTAGATAATCTTTCAAGAAATAGATTCAATTCACTGTCCCTTTACGTAAAACAGAAATACAAGAGCTTAAAGTCATAGTCAAATCTTACAAAAGCATGCTACTGTATATTGGCTTTAAAATTCTTTACTGTTTATGTAACATAAAATAATGACTTAGCAGTTAAAAAATTTAGAACATTAGCAAATTTAAATCAATAATAGCAAATACCTAAGAAATTGTTAATGCTAAAAAGCACTTATTTGAGACAAATCTGTGTTTTTGTTTATCACTTCGGGATTTATGTCGGATTCAAAGATACATGAAATTGATCCAGAATGAAGAGGACTTAATAGGATATTCACAGAAAATTCAAGATATACATTTTAGTGGTCATGCAAATATATTAAGCATATGCGTTTATATCAAAATTGTTAGCCATTTTTCAAAAAATCAGAAATAATAAGTTTTCCCTGTAAAGTTTATGAGTAGTATGGGATGGGGGTTCTTGAAAAATCTGGTGTTGCATTTTCGGAAGATGCAGAAGATAAACAGCAATTTTAATATTCATCTCACTTTGTTTTCTGAGTTATACTGTTCATGGACAAATACACATACACACACCTGCATGAATCTTTTGTGTACTTACTAAATATAATATGCAATAGTATGACATAAAATTCCCCCTGTGCACATTCTTTTAGTATTTATATATAAAGCACTTGAAGCTCCACGCGTCGAAACATTGGTTGGTCCTTCTAGCATTAAATTGAAGGTTCAGGACGAAGCAGTTTTTGTTGTATAAATGAAGGTCATTTCTCCATGAGCTTAGTTCAGTTCTGACTGGGGATATCTGATCAAGTTCAGTGAGCTGCTTACAAGTAGAAATAACGTGAGCAGTTAACAAATGCACTTAAAATGTGAACCAGTTTAACTTCAAACACAGTGCGATAATAACTTGTAGCGTTTTGTTTTTGACAGCCACTGACACTGTCTTGAGTAAATTGGGTTCACAAAATTTAGAGTTTTAAGAGGCACACTAGATTTGTTTTACATAAGCATGGCTTGGATGCAATAGACTGAATTGAATATTTTGCAGATTTGGTAACAGTTCCTTAAATACCCCTTAATTGAAATGCAGAAAGCAAATGATTATTTAGAGAATGAAAATGCATCTATTACACACTCTAAAAGGAGATGTGTATAGTTAGCCTGTGACCTACCTACCCTCCCTGTTTAAGACACTTTCTTGTATACGAAATAAATCGCTAAATGTGCCACCTCATGACTACTAGCGATATCTTTAGCTCTTATTCTTCCAAACACACTCATTACCTTCCGCGTCTATCCCACCAAATAAGGTTTCAGAATTTTTCATTGGGGGTTAGCCTCACAGATCTTGCGCCTACGCTTTATCGTCGCCGGCTGCAACTCATCCACACCTGTACTTATAAAAACCATCTCTCGGCTACGCTTTGCTGTTTAGTGCCCTTAATCCTGGGCTACTCTTTGTGGCTTTGGGCTCTAAATCAGTCATTCGCATAAGGCGTGTTTTTCGTCCAGAGGTTGGCAGCTGTCCCTCATGAACAGCACAGACACAAAGTGCATGCTACGGGCCAAAGCGCGAACTAAATTTTCGGGGTGGATGAGGAATAAGGTTGGCAGATTCAAAAATTTCATTTTATATGGAAGGTCTGAAGAGGTTAGAGCAGTGCTTTCCAACTTCCATATGTGCTCGGACTCATTTAATTGGAGCCTAATGGTTGCTGCACCATCACAACCACTATTTATTATTATTACTATTATTATTATTATTATTACTACTACTACTACTACTACTGCTACTACCAATATGTAATACTGTTAAAAGTATTTCAAAGAATTACAATTAAAATTGCTTAGATTTACAACTTAATGATGAAGCTTGGCACTGCATGTTCGCTGTAAGTTCAATAAAATCTTATGTGTTGCTAGAACAAGCCGAACTTAATGCATCATCCGTCGGGCTGGATGGGTATTTATTCTTGATTATGCTCATAGATGAAAATGTGACCTCATAAAGATATGTCGAGCCAAAACAAGTTTTCAAAGCAACACTACCGATCATGAATACTTATTCCTTTCTACTAGAGTCCAAATTTTGCTTGAAGTTACTAAACATGATTTGAAAGAATCAATTTTGAAGATTTAAAATTTCCATTTCTAATTCCCCAAGATTAAAATTTCCGAAGATCTCACATATCCTGCCTCCAAGTTCAGTAATGTCAACTGAAGTGAATGCATTATTCATAAACATAATCTCTGGTTCAAGTGTTGAAAAGTGGCTAAACCTGTTACTAAATTCTGCGACTAATGTGCAATCCAAAAGTTTATAGTTTCCTCTGAAAATCGTTTACAGTACATATCATGGCTGAAAGGTTACGATTCTTGCTTTGCAATTCGAGGTTTAGCTCATTTAATTTTTAGGTGATATCTGCCAAGAAACCTAAATCTAGAAGCCATGAAATCTAATAAAGTTGTTGGCAATATTACCCGGGCGAAGATTTCAGATAATCTCTTATCTTATGCAGAGGACTGCAGAATCTTTCCAGAGTTTTGCTCCTACCAAGCCACCTTACGTCTGCATGAAGAATTGTCACCATGCTCAGAATCTGAAGATGTCTGAACAATCGGTGACGTGTAAAAGGTGATCTGGTGTAATTTACTACACGAGTTACAACTTTCATGACATGATCGAACTTCAAAACTTTTGCGTATAAAGCTTCCTGATGGATAATACAGTAAGAAAGAAATTTTGGAAATGACTCATTCTTTAGCACAAAGAGCAAGAAACCCATTATTTTTTTCCAGTCATTGAAGGCGCCCCATCTGTTTTAGCAATAAGTTTAGAGAGTGGAATGTTACTACCTTTCGCAAATTTCAGGAATGCATTGAATGTCTTCTCCCTTAGTACGTTCACGAAATGGCAGCACTTATACAAACTCCTTAACCGCAAAATCATGAGACTATTCTAATAAATGCAACTGTCCAATATCGAAAATATCAGTACTTTCATAAACAACCGAAACATATTCACACGGTTGCAGATTCGAGATTCTAAATACTTAGAAATCTGTTCAATACGTGTAGCAACAGTTTGGAGAGAATTAAAGTCCTTTTACAGCAGACATGAGTATAGATTTACCTTTATGATAATCGAACAGAGATTCGCGGGACAGATCGCTGCTTTAACTACTTCCCCGTCACTGAAAGTTTTTTTTCTCCCTAAAACATAAGACTTTGTAAGGTGCCATTGTCACACTACTATTTGCTGAATTGACTTTCTAAGCACACTTTGCTGTAATATTAATTTAGATTTTAACTCTCTTAATTTTGCGTTTTCGTAATTCAGGATTAACATGAAATTTACTATTAAAGTTTGTGTGATTTGTCGAAAAATTACGTTCTACATTACTTTTCTTGGGAACGGACACACTACTGATACACAATAAACACGCGGATTTTCCTCTGAATTCGACAAAACAATGCTGCTTCTCCCAATCATTGTTAAAACTATAAGTTCTCTGTATTTTAGCCATATTGTATTAAGAATAATTGATCACAACACGAGACGTAATTGAACCTCACTCACAAGCTCTCAAGTTATATTGAATGTTTGGTTCAAAAACCGATTCCTTCACTCGCTATCGGTGCCAACAACTATGTTCAAATGAGCGAACTTATTGTTTGTGGCAAAGCTTTTGTTCAGAGAAATAATAGTACAACTTTAAGTGTACTGGGAAGATGTTCGAAAAGAAGTAGTTTGGTCTTGAAATTTGATTTAGTATTATAAATCGTCGGAATTAATATTTGCTTATGAAGGGCGTCAGGGAAATACATCACGCCTGGGTTAAAGTATATTTGGTCCAAGTCCATAGAGTTAAGAGTTACTGTGCTGAAAACTAAATAGATAAAAAAGTTGGTTTAATTGTGATTCCTTTCTCGGTCCAAGAACTTTCTATTCGAAACTACCGTTGTATTACAGGAAATTCAAAATATTCGTTTTATTTCTCACGTGAATCAAAAGTGTATTTTAATCAAAATCATTAGTACGCTTTCGGCAAATAGGAGATAAACGGCGTTTCTAATGGGCCACAAACTATGTAATTTTCAGGACACATTGCAGACTACCTTATGTATAGCTAAAATCACCATAATATGCACTTAACACAAATAAATGCGGTCCTTCGTAGTCTAGGGATATCATAGCCTCTATGCCCGAGATCGCAGGCTCAAATCCGTCAATGGGCGATGGACTTTTTTTCGGACGTAAAAATCCTTAGCATGGCTTCCTTCGGAAGGAAAGTAAAGCCGGGTGGTCCTGTGTTGTAGATTTATGGCACACAATAGAACCTCAAATCTGATATGCTTCCGGTCTTTTACGCCCAATATAGAATGGGACGCTAAGAACCATAGCAGTTAAAGAGCGTCCACAAATAAAAAACTCAATTTAATTTAAACTTAACACAAATATTGGTTTTCGTTACACTAAATAAACGGAAATTAACACATTTCACTACCTTCGGAATAGGTAAGTTATCTGTATCGAAACTCTCACATTCCTAATTGCATTAAGATCGCAATAACCGTACTTAACACGTATTCGCATACAAGGACTGCAAGAAACAGACAACTCTTTTTTCGAACTTTCCATAGGAGAAGACGTTTTCACCCTCAAGGCTCATGCCAGGTCATCAACCCTCTCAGACTTTTCGGTCGACTTTAGTCAACAGAAAGTCTGTTTCCTATCACCGCTCTTGGTGAAAAGCTTTACAAACAGTTCGCTTGCCACGACGAGTAGATGTTATTTTAAGCGTGACTTCACGTTACCATGGAAACTAAACGTTTAGTGTGAAGTACAAACCAAATTTTCTCTCCTTGATTCCGAAAACCGCAAAACGGCATATTGTGCAGACGCCGCTGCAATCGTGGCCTCAAAGACACGCAATGTTTTCATGCGTACGTTGTACAGCAAACGTATCATACATAACTATGCATATTTTTTGCAACGCTGGAGGAGCTTTACTGGCGCAACAAAATTATTATGCTTTTAATGAATTATTAGAATTAATAAACTCCATATTCCAACATTTGTTGCTCAAAAATAGGTGACGTGGTACTTCACTCACTTCCCCTGTACAGCAGTTGTGCAACCTTCGCCACAAAATATGAGCCATTCCCAGATGTTGAGAGCCAGTCGGAGAATTTTGTGAACGTTCGGAAAGACTGTTCGTAATGCGTATGAAACGACTATAGTAATGTGACTGCCAAGTAGTTTAGAAGGCATTCCTCTTCGTAAGCTCTTGGATTCGGGTCCCTACATTTTTTGTTTTTGTTGCTTTTATGAGGTATGTGTGTAACATCGTTTGCATTGATGTATTGTAGCGTTAACCATTATTTGAGTTGTATGGTATTAACCTTGCACACACAACTTTATCACAAATTAACGCATTCTTTAAAAATAACTAAAAGAGTTGTATGTACAGAAACATCATCTAAAGTGAAGGGACATAGAAATAAACGAACATTAATGTCGGGTGTATGAACCTCAGCATTTACAACTGCGCTCAATCTTAGATATAAGATTTCTACAATAATGTGGCGGAGAGGTTACAGCATCCCAGGCTTCTTGATTTGTGTCCATAAGCCATCTTTTGTCTTTCGCACATGTGCTGGGAAATTCGAGTGCAACTTTTTTTTCTCTATTTTTTCATCTTAGCTCACATATTTTCGATGGGTTCAGATCGGCTTAACAGGAAGGCCAGTCTATCTGTATGAGAACCAAGTTGAAGTCGCTTGATACCTGTGGATAGAATGATTATCCTGAACAGATTCAATCATTCCACTGGGATGTGTCATCCTTACAGAGAGAATTAATCTCAAGTATGACCCCCTATAATGCGCATTTTAGTGTATCGTCCAGCTTCCGCTAAACACCCAAACCGTCCTTTGATATCCAGCCCCCAACAAGACACACACACACACATACGTGACCATGGTGATATTCTTTAGTCCTCTGTCTTGCCATCGTATTGGAACCCCTTTGGACGGTAAAGGATCACTTTCCCCTAATATGTACAAGAAAGTCATCTGATCTAAGAACATCATGTTATCCCAGTTGGTTGACATTTTCTCCTGCAAATGCATTGCGAAACAATCTGTGATTGTGTAAGGTGTTACATCTTACAAGGATCACTATGCTCATTAACAGTACCTCGAAGATTTTACTATGAGCTATAAGAAGCCCACCTTCCAAAACTTAGCTGCAGTTTTGCAACTGTAAATACCCTGAAATGAGTTGCGAATATCTTGGAACATATAGTGAAAATAACATGTTACTGCAGAGAACGGATTGAACAACCCCGACGCAGGACTGTCTATCGTCCGCAAATACATTGCAGGCTCTCATGAGTTCTAGATCGATCGTATGTGCTCGGAAGTTTTAGCCTCAGAAAGGCCTGCTAAAGAGGCTTCTGAGCAAACTTTTCCGGTCATTCACGCCCAGTATAGAATGGGACGCTAAGAACCATATTAGGTATATAGCGTTAAAGAGCGTCCATAAATAAAACTAAAAAAAAGCGAGAGAGGTGCTGTCGGTCTCTATGATTCAGTTGGTTAGGCGCTGGACTTCTGTTCCCAAGGTTGCGGGTTCAACCCTGGTCCAGGTCGATGGTTTTTGAATGTCCTTAAAAGCGACAGCTGCATGTCAGTAGATTTGCTAGCATGTAAAAGAACTCCTGCGGCATGAAATTTCGGCACACCGGCGCCGTTGGTATCCTGGCAATCGACAGCGTCGTTAACAAACAAAATATTTTTTGTTTTTCAGAAAGGGGTGCCTGTTAGTGAGCTCTTCCTGCCACTTACATATATGTTTGATACTAACGTAGATTTCGTTGCCTTGTGTTTCTTTAAAGAATAAGACACGAATCCTGTTAATGTGCTGAGTTCGCGTTGTCTCATATTCAAGAACATGCCTTTTCTTGGGCTTAATGTTAAGAAGAGATGGAAATTAGTTTATATATTATTAATTTGTTAGAAACAGATCCTACAGGTGTTGGTGTTAACAACTATAGATGAAGATAGCGGCAGCGGTGACAGTTCATTCTCCGCGTGTGAAAATCACCTTTAAGTACAAGTGGTAAAAAGGAACCATGTTCTAGCCACGTGTTGGAATCTAGTGGTTCTAACAATAAAGACCAGTCTCCAAAGAAGTCCACTAATTCTAGTCTTTTTTTCAGTCCACAGAAAAAAAAGAGAAAGAGAATATTAGCAACGAATGTAAGAGAAGCACTATCTTTCTGGTTAAATGCGGTGGGGATAAGCGTCTTTCATTGTCCGATGTTCGCGGCAGATTTTACTTGTGACGTCACTGAGGCAATTGCTTTCTTGGAAAAAGCAAGTGTGCAAACTGCGCTCTTAAATCCCATTGAGCATAAAAATATATGTTAGATACATTATTTGCTGGCTTTGTAGAAACAAGAAGAGCAAAGAAAAGCGTAACCGACGAAGATTTAAAGCTCTGGACGGAAACGTCAAGAAAGTATTTATTTGGAAGAATGGATTTTCGTGCACCTTCCGCTTGGGTTTCTCATTTCAAACACATTCGTAAAATTAAAAGCAGTAAGATAAAAAATTCGTTTCACGGACCTTTGTAAAGGAAGAAGAAGAAAAACGTGGCGGAAAGCTTTTTGATAACAGCGACAGTCAAATGTTGCCTCTTCCTGTATTTATAACACTGTGTAAGAGTGGTTTCGAGCGCGAAATGAGAGAAAAAATTATTATCTTTTGTTCGGGAGAAATGTGTTTAAGCTGTTTTACAATCTATTAGTACGCTAACCCACTCATACACCATTATGCCCACTATTAGTATGGTGGGTCTATGTTCCCTAAATTATTCGTTGTACGCAGAAAATTCAGGTAGCTTTTATGCCTCAAGTTTTAAGGTACGTGTTTAAGTGAAAAACTTAATTGTGATAGCAACTAAATCGGGGGGAGGAGTTGAGATCCTGGTTTAATGAAAGTTTTTCCCTTACTCTGAAAATACTGTGCTCTACTGTTTGATTCGTGGACGAGTTATAAGTTATATAACGAGTGATATTTCTCCCGGAACCACGGAGGAATTTTACCTTTGGATAAGTTTTGCTTCTGGCAATGGAAATCTTCATCGTCGCCTAATTGCAGCTAATAATAACACTCATTTCTAGGTTTTTGAGCAGGATAGTATTTTGAAAATGCGGTCATTTATTTTTACCATATTTCTTCTCCGCGGTTCTGGAACATGATTAAATATTCATGGTTCGCAACCAAATATACAACAGAGCGACTTCGCCGAGTTCATATTACCTGTTAAATTCTATCTACAAACAAGCATAAGAATATGTGAAGAAGCATGCGAAAATGCCGTGATTATTTACTGTGCATAGTGCCAAAAGAACTTGTGTTTTAATCACTGCATCAACACCTGTTACTTTTGTTTCTCTTTCATACCTGAAAGACACTAAAGGGGCGATCGATGGTGTACGCGCATCCGGAACATTGCAGCTAAGTGATGCCCAACTCCTCGATCTCGTGTGCTGGCAGTTGAAAACAGCAGCTATTTTGGGGGGGGATATGAGCTTCTTATAGCACGGAGATGATAGAGTAGAATGTTTGAAGAACTTTTCAATAATATGAGCATAGTGATGGGTTCCTTGTTAGCTGCAGTTCGTGCAAAGAGTCGCTTGAGCAGATCCAAGGAACTGCGGATTTGCTTTCATGTTAGAAGCGATCGGAAGGGATTCCTTTCTGCTTCAGAAATTAAAACTATATTTATGTTCGCAGTAGATATACGTCGTCTTCATGATATATCACCCACCTTTGAGCTGTGGATGTAGGAACTTCAATACTTGAATCCCCAAAATGTTCCATTTTACAGTAACATAGAAAGCAGCTCCAGAAGGTTACGACTCTATGAGCATATGCAAGTTCATTTCCCATAACAATGTTCTATATTTGTTGAAACAGCAATTATTGTAAAACATTTACCTCCACAGTGTTTATAACCTAAACCTTTAACGTGCAATAAAACAGTAATTTACGAGGTATCCATAAGCTTTAGTGTTAAACCGATAGCGTTGTGTCTCGTTGGTTATTGTTTGTTTTATGGCAAATGGCATAACAATTTATCCATTTAACGTTAAAGATGTTACTATCAACAAAATTAATTTATAATTTATTATGCAACAGGGATCAAAGCATAGCATACTAGCATAGAACTTGCACGCCATTAAATCACAACCATTTGTTAATATGATGGGAGATGATTGCTAACACAATACTGTGGATATAGTTTGCATAGTGGCAAATGGCATTACAATACCTCCATGTCTATCGGGTAGAGGAAGTCATTCCATTAACCCTTTCGAGTAAAACATTGGAAGTGCTATCAATACTCTGGTTTGGGAATGGAGGAAGTCATTTCAAGAGCACACCCAAGTGAAAAACTGGAAGCATACCTCTTATTTTCGAGAGTTGGGGTCTGACAAGTGCTGCAATTGGAAAAACAAGTGAGCGCGGCAGGCTGGTTGCTGTGGTAACAGACACAGTGTTCCAGCGTTATAGTCGCCTCATTAACACATGGTCACTCACTTCTTGTATTCACTCCACTTACGCTATTGGCTTCTGCTTGCGGATTTTGTGTCTTGTTTTTTTCTGTATAATATTCATTAAAATGTAATAGAACCTCACCCTGAGAAAAGGGCGGTTTTCCGTTATTTCTATTTACTATATGCATTATTAGTATTAAAATTGTGAAAAGTTTTACATCAGTTATGAGATCATTATGTTGACACTAGTGCTCCATTTTCATAAACAAATTAAATAATATGGCGCTATGTCGCAGAACACATGCTTACATCCATTTGATTTTATTTAAGTATTTTATTTCTCTTGCCCATTAATTTGTTTGCCCTATAATTTAATTTATGGTTACAAGAAAAACTGGAGGGTCAAGAGTAATTACGATTTTCTATGGGCATTGTTTTAACTCAATCTGAACCTTTCTGTGCCCTTCAAAGCGCATGCAAGAGAGCCTCAACTACTATACGGCTTTGTTTTCCCCCTCCTTTATCATTTCAGTTCTTAGTAGCATTGTTTAAACCTATTGCTATTTAACTACTTCATCGTAACAACGACTAAAAACATTGTGTGGCTGCTGTCTCTGTAGTTTCATAATTATTACACATTGACTTACGCGCTTATCAGATCAACTCATGTAGCGCATATTAAAGTCGCACTGCAGTTTAAAGTTAGGCCGCTAATCTGTCAGATCCCAACTCTAAGAAAATAGAGGTACAATTCCTTTGGAAGTACTTCCTTGAAGTGGAAATGGGACTACTAGAAACCAAGGAACGGGTCCGACCCTTTACTACAACACTGCACGCCTGTAATAGACCATTCACTGTATATTCGCCTCACCTATTACTACCTCTTTTGCTCAAGCCACATGTTTTTACTAGACAACACTTCAGTTGCGATAGTCCGGCATCTGTATGCGAGCCTACCTAGGCCTACCTAGTACTGCCTCATTTGCTGTCTGTTGCTCAAGCCACATGCGTTTACCTGACAGCACTGTGCAGCTATGATAGTCCAGTATCTGTATGTAAACCTATCTAGCACTGCTTCATCTGGGCTATTCCATTTCAATTCGGATAGCAGGAAATCTTGCATTTTTTGGGGTGTGGGTCAATTTTCTGTCATCTAAAGTAGACGTTAAGTTAATACCTTTTGCAAAATTGCAGCTATGATAAACGCGTGTTTCCGTATTTTTCTAGGGTCAGAGTTATGGTAATTTAATAACATTACGCGAATCTGCGACTTGTAGCTAAAAACTGCTCAAAGTAAAATTCAAAATGAAGGTATCATTGTATAGTTTTTGGTGGCATTTATTCGATACATTTAGAATTTAAATTTAATGTAATTTTCATCATATTTCATATTTGTTTCTGAAAAGACAATTTTAAATGAAATACAAATTATGCCACATTATTCAGCATTTAATTTCAAAACAATATTAACATTTTGATGTTATCTTCAATGGAAAGCTATATAACAATAAAAAGTAAATAGAAACAGCCTGAAACCCGCTAGCCGCGCTGCACCATATCACGCAACACCCATGAGTCGACGAGCACGTCGATCGTCTGCTCTTACATGTTTTGCTGCGAGAGAATGCTAAGGCGGTAAGAACTGAATAAACAAACAACCCCCTTTTGTTCTCTTACCTAAGAAAGCCATTTTCTTGCCTGGTGCGATTGTGGTTCATCCATGTGAGCTGTATTTTAGTTATAAAGTTATTTTTGAACATATAGTAGTTATTAGTTAATTTCATATAAAAGTATGTAGCATCAAGGTAAGGAAAAGCTCCATTTAATTACAAAATAAGTTGTTAGTTGGACAGTTGAAGTGCTGTATATAATAAAATACCTCCCCTCCCAACATTGCTTTGTACAATTCAATACGTACTTTACAGGCTAGCAAAATGCAAGGAGACAAATGTTATGTAAACTACCGCTTGCTTCAATCCCTTGGAATTATCCTATCACAAATCGGTGGATGTTGAATCTCCGAAAGTTAAGACCTGAAATGATGCGAAAGTATGGTATCCCAGACCGATACAAAGGACATGTAAAAATGTGTTCTACCTGTAGAATTACATTAAGAGCTGGAAATGTTAGTACTGCTACTTGCTCGATACAATATATCCAATAAATGTTCAACTTAGTTTTAGTATTAATGTACCTGCAGAGTGTACTGAAAGTAGTAGTGGGAACAATCCTTCGGATAGTTCGACGTAACTGATAAAGGAAACTACAGTCGCAGGATTAAATAAAACAAAGCAAGAAAAATAACAGCTTCTGTAAAAGCTAAAGCTTTTCAGCAGTCAGACACTGAATCACAAGCACCTAAACCAAACCTATTTTAGAAGATTTGAAAAAGGCATTATTTCTGCTCAGGCCAGAAATACTAAAACTCAGATCCTTACAGTACTTCCACTAAATTGGTCTGTTGCAAAAACTCAAAATCATTTTAATGCAACAAAACACACGATTTCAGTGGCAGAAGACTTGGAATCAAAGCGATTGATGATGTGTACACCGGAAAGAAAGATGGGTCATCTCCTTCCGGAAGAAACTAGTCACTGAATTTTACAAGTCGGAAGAAGTTAGCCGATAAATGCTTGGAAAAAGGATTATGTGACAGGAAGCACGGGAAAAACAAGTGAAGAAGAAACTAATTCTGTGCAATCTAGAGAAGCTCTATCGATATTTCAAGGACAGATCCTACCACTAAGATGGGTTTCTCAAAATTCGCACAACTTGGGTCTCAACATTGTGTTTTAGTGGGATCTGGTGGCAGCCATATTGTGTGTATGATCCATCAGAACGTTAAACTTATGACGGATGGCGCGAAACGAGCATTTGTAACTCATCAGGAAGAACTTCTTTTAAAAACGTACCACCACTACATTTCAAGAATCATTTTTAATTCATCTCAGCCATCCTTTTTTTTTAATAAATGTAAAATGTGCCTGGGGCCTTTCAGGACTGAAAGAACCTATTGAATCTTTTTCCTAATTTGCTTTGGTGGATACAATAATGTACAAGCAGTGGATTACCGCTGAAAGAACAACATTAGAGACCTTGGGGAAACCTACAGCAGAGTATATTGACGTCTTGTTTTTGAAGTTGTCAGTGTTGAAAAAACGCTCATTTATAGCTTCACAGCAAAATCTGTACTACCAAGAAATAAAAACCAGCCTGAAACCAACAGATATTATCGTTTTAATGGATTTTTTCGGAAAATTATTCATTTGTCATCCAAGATGAGGTTTCCAGGTTTCACTTGTACAACCAGGCCACGCTACATCCTTTTGTTATCTACTGTAATGTTGGTGGTTCTGTCAGTTGTATGTCCGTTGCAATTTCCGATTGTTTAAAACAAGATGCAGTCGAAGTGACGTATTTCAGAGATATTGAATAAAGCTAATCAAAGATAAATTTCAAACTTTGGCTAAAATATTTACCAATGTGGGGGGGCCCTTCATCCCGATATAAAAATCCGAAACACGTTTCGATTTATGTAGTCATCTAGAAGATGTTGCAATGACACTTTTTTGCAACATCTCATGGCAAGCGGCCATGCGATGGTGTTGGGGGAACTATCAAGAGACTAGCAGTTCGAGCAAGTCTCTAACGTCCAAGACATCATCAAATAACCACACCTTATGAATTGTATCAAGCATCAAGTTTGATAGCTATAACATTCTGCTATGTTCCAATAGAAGAGTACAAAGTTGAACAAGTGCTTCGTCCTAAATTCGAACACGCATGTGTAGTTCCAAGTACCCTAACAGCACATGCTTCATTCTACTTTCGAAGTAAAAAGTTTGTGAAAAAGACTTTCATATGCAACAGAATGCGGAAATAACGATATATAAGAAACGTAACCAATCATCCTTGAAGCCTGCTGGTGACCTTGATTCGCAGCAAGCCTCTTCTATGTTGTGGCAGACTGCAGCTGACAGCAAGACGTAAGTGTATTGGTGAGCTTAAATATTTATTCCTTCATTATGTTTTTCCACGTTTCATACAAAGGGACCCATAAAACTGAAAACTGACATGAATGTGAAATGAAAAGAGGTTCAAGCCTATATAAGTTTAATGTCTATGAAAAACGTGTTCATACTTAATACATGGGAAAAGGTTTCAAAATTGTATAATTACTGTTGTTATTGGTATATACCACCATTAAGAACAGATATTTAGCTTCAAAATGAATTCTACTTCACTTAAATTCTATATAAGGTTCTTCAGTTACACGCCACAGAAGTTTTCTGGTTCGGAAAGAAGGCAAATTTTATGATTTTAACTCGAAAACTATAAATATTTAAGAGAGAATCTTATGAAAATTGTTTTCTTTTACAGTAATTGGCGCGTGCAGAAATTATTAATGATTTTAAAAAATATGAGGTCGATTTTCTCATTTTCTGTTCGATTTGAAATAGAATAGCCCATATGCCGCACTGTTACTCAAGCCACATGCGTTTATTAGCACTGTACAGCTGTGATAGTCCAGTATCTGAGCCTACCTAGTACTGCCTTATATGCCACTCTGTTGCTCAAGTCACATATCTTAAATAGACCCCTATGATAGGCTAGAATCTGTTCCACCAGTACTGCCTCGTGTAACTCCGTTCAAGGTTCCCAGCCATCTGGAAAGTCAGGGAATTGCAAAATGATGAGGGGAGTATTTAAAAAACTGGGATGTATCAAAAAAGGCCAGGAAACTTTGTTCAAAGTTATTACATGTCTGGTAATTCATACTGATGGAAAACTACATTATTAAGGAGCATTACAATATCTTTTCTCCTTAAAATCTCCTCCCTGCCCTTAAGGCAATGAGTTGCAAATTAAATGCAGAGGAACTGATGTATACATACAGTATATACAAGAACTATCAGTATACTACAGAATTCAACCGACAAACTTTCAAGGGTTACAGAGGAATGGTATAGAAACACCTTGATATAGGACACTCACGGTTTCTGATTTTAAAGTTGCATAATGTTTTTTTTATTTGAATACTTGTTTTGATAAATGCAAATA
Source organism: Deroplatys truncata (assembly GCA_030765065.1). Lineage (NCBI taxonomy): Eukaryota > Metazoa > Arthropoda > Insecta > Mantodea > Mantidae > Deroplatys > Deroplatys truncata. The sequence goes on along the minus strand of CM060988.1, from coordinate 26,764,248 downwards.
AATAAGGGTTAATGCGAATGCAGTACTGATTTCCGTTCTAAATTAATTAATTTCTCTTCTATAATCACCAACATAGCTACCATTGCAATATTTTCAAGTTATGGACTTTGCGTTTTCTGTAAAAGTGTTCCACCGGCAAGCGCCACTGCACCACTGATACCTCAAATTTCACATGGAGAATCATATTAATCGGAGAGACAAACAACAGTTATCTATAGTAATAGGGCATTGCTCGGCTTCTATCTACTAGTGCTGGTTCCGAACCCGGTACAAGCGATTAAATTTCTATTTTTCCCAAACAAGATGAATGGTATACGTTTGGAGTGAACCCAGCTTTAGTTTCTCATGTTTCTTTTAAAGTTTAAGCAAATGTTACAGAGGTATTCACATGGAATATTTGAACATACTACATAGGAAGAATTGCATTTTGCTTGTACCGGTATTGCAACAGATAATAGGCAACTCGTATCAGGTATGCGGCTGTGCATCTAATAACTGCACAGCGTACTTTCAAGGTCATTTCACACTTATAGCTCATGTGTTTCACTACTACTTCTCGTGTTACCAGAACTGGATTTCTCACTCGGCGTAACCATGCCTAATGTTTATAGCTCTTCCGAGTTAGCTGAACTACATTTTATGTATGGGGAGGAAGGAGGAAGAAGGAAACATACTAAGCAGCACAGCTCTGTGCAGTCAAATATCCTCGGAGGCAACTACAGCATCTACAGGAATCTGGATCTCTGGCGCTGAAGAAGCCTAATGCTGGTGGAAGACGAGACCGTCGCTCACCAGGCTTTGAAGAAGAGGTGCCTCAAATGTTTCAAAAAGTCCTTCAGCTAGTACGCATGCTGTGGGCACGAATCATGTCAACATATGGCGAGCGACAGACTCCATCCCTTCCAACTTGTAAAAGTGCTGGAGGACTTAATTTTCAACAGTTTCTTTGGTGAGCTTTTGCTGGAAAGCATGGTCATCAAGTTATTTTTCCATGTTATTTCCAACTTCCTTCATTTGCAGATTACGAATAAGAGATTAATTTATTATTGCTGCTATTATTATTATTATTATTATTATTATTATTATTATTATTATTATTATTATTATTGGCGGCGCCGTGGCCGAGTGGTTAGACCGCTCGCCTCCCACCGAGGCGGCCCGGGTTCAATCCCAGGGACATGCATGTGGGATTTGTGGTGGACGAAGCGGCGTCTGGACGGGTTTTCTCCGGGTTCTCCGGTTTCTCCCGCCATTCATTCCACCGACTGCTCCATCATCACCTTTCCTTTCATCCATTTCACCAACATTTCGTTTCATCCACTTCCTTCATCCCATACCAGGCATCGGGCTGATCACCCAACCTGGTTGCTCTGTCTGATCCATCAGTGTCTGCTCCTTGACGGGCATCTGACCCCAGGCACCCGCTTGTAAGTCCTGGGGGTGTAAGTCCTACATAAGAGGAGGGTAAACAGATAATGAATTAATGACAAAAATTATTATTATTATTATTATTATTATTATTATTATTATTCAGGTTTGGGCCACACATGTCCTCCAATTCGAGATTAAGAGGTTTCGTTTTCTATATTCTTTCGTGTTAATCAGAACTGTCTTCCACTTAAAATGTGAATAATTGTACATTTCGTTTCCCCTACTTTGTTGCAACGAAGTTTCTCCGTTCTGAGGTGTGAACAACAGATTTAATTTCCTCTTCTTTTTTTTCTACTGTTTTGTTTCTTCTTTATTGTTTGCATCCGCTTAAGTTGGGAGAGGTGCAAGTTATTTCTTATCACTTTCGTGTTTGTCTTTCATTTATGAGTAATAAACTTAGTTTTTCGGTAATTTTTCTCCGTGCCTAGATGAACTGGAACATGTCCTTGATTTCCATTCTTTCTCCAGTATAGCACTTTTGCATCCATAAAAAAGTTTGTGATGTGCATTGCCTTTTAAAATTAATTTCCGGTATTAAATTTAACAGCAACCCAGCGGGGAGGCTCAGGTGGTAACGTCTGTGGCTCGCATTCGGGAGATCCCGCGTTCAAAACTCCAGGGCCGACCAATCTAACCGAAGGTTTTTTCGCGGTTTTCCTCGGCCCTTAGACGAATGTTGGGTTGGATAATTTGATCCGAGAATTTTCCTGTCTTCCTTTTCATCCGTACATTTCATTTCCTTCACCGCCATACCAGGCATTGGGCTGATTACCCATCCTGAATAGGCTATGATCGAGAGTTTGCTTGCTCCTCGACAGGCATTGGATTGGCTTGGCTTGTAAGCCCTTCAACGAGGAGGATAATCCGTTAAAGAAGAAGAATTTACCATCGCATGAGAATAATTGTGTGTGTTGTCCTATGATACACGAATCGAAATATGGATTAATAAAACGGAAATTGTTTTGGTCCGACTTGAATCTTGGACCTGATCAACCATGCGAACGGAACAATGAGCTTTGTAGTCTTACCACTCAGCCATTTATCCTTTGCTTGGCATGGCCATGATAAGCTGCAAGTACGAGCTACTGAGAAAAGCTTTATTAGAGGCTTACGGGCTTTTATTGATTGTAATTTATTGTAAGCAATCATGAAATCGAAGACCAAATGTTCTATATCAAAGTGCTGTCTTGCATTCCTCTATAACTCCTGGAAGTTTATCGGTCGAATTCGGTAACACTTCGTGTATATAGTGGGTGTAAGTGAATAGCACGCACGAATTTTACTGATAATATACGGATCGTAGACAATCAATTTGAGATGGGAAACCTGTAGTCTACGAAGACAAAACTATGAGTTATGCTTTAAAATTGCTAGGGACTTAGCACGCCACTATCACGTCCACTTCAACTGTAAGAAGTGAAGAAAAGAAAATAAAGAGAAAGAAAGAAAGAAAACAGTAAGAAAATAAGTGGAGTTAATTGGAGCTTGCGTCTTTAGCGCAATGCATATGCTACCAGAAAGACGCAGAGAAACAGCCATTTGAATTCGGAGTGTGAATCTCAATGGCCGCGTTGTTTCTAGCCTTTCTTGCTTGCTTTATTTCTTTATTTATAAGCGCATACTTTGTTTAATTTGTTTCCATGAAATATTTTTTTTGGTGTGTGGTATAATTTTTAACTCAACCAACACCCAAGTTTTTAATTTAAAATTAGTTGTAACTTACACTTTCATGGACTGAATAGCACACGCTAAACTAAATATGTAAAATAATGTTGAAGGGACTGCTACAAGTCTACACATGTGATACTAACAATAATATAAATTTGGAAGTATTTAAAAGATCTAAGTAAATAGCAGTTGTCGGAGTATTAACGTAACAATAGAATATATAGTTACAATAAAAATATATAAGAACAAATAAATGAAAAAATGTACTGATTCCAAAGGAATTGTCCAAAATGCCCACCTCCACCTTCAACCTAAAATTAAATTAAATTGGGTTGTGTTTATGGACTCCTTAACTGTTGTGTTCCTTAGCGTCCCATTCTATATTGGGTGTGAAAGACCGGTAATTTTGTTCAGAGACCTCTATCAGGCTTTAGGTTCTTTTACGTGCCGTAAATCTACGACACGGGACCACTGGCTTTACTTCCCTTCCGAAGGAAGCAATGCCAAGGATTTATATGCCAACAAAATTCATCGCCCTCCGCCGGGTTTGAACCCGCGATCTCGGGAACTAGAGGCTAGCATGGTAACCACTACACCACGGAGGACGACACCACCATCAATGCATAGGCGACATCTATGAAGAACTTATTCTTGAACCCCGTTGAGCATTCCTGTTGCGTCACGAATCTCATCACGGACAACTAGTGCCTCTTCAGAATAAATCGGTGATGAATACACCATAGTTTGAAGATTGCCCCAGAAAAATATATATACGGGATTGAGATTTGGAGAACGGATTGGCCAGGAGACGGTAGAACTGTCTCTTCCTATCCATCGATTGGGGAAGACTCGACTTAAATGTCCGCGAACGTTTATAGCATAATGTGGAAGAGTTCCACCGTGTTGGAAATGTAGTTGAGCCCGAACATCAAGTGACATTTCTTCTAAAAGAACTGGCAATACGTACTTCAGAAATGCTTTATAACTATCACCACGCAGTTGAGGAAGAAAGTATGGTCCAATGACGTGGTCAGAAACAATGACAGCCCATATATTCATCATAAACTGCTGTTGGTGGCTCTTCTGCACAGTAGTATGGGGATTTTGTCATGCCCATATATGACTGTTCTTGGAGTTTAGAATACGCCCATCCCTGGCAACGGGGCCTTATCTGTGAACAGCACTGCCTAAAGTCCATTCAAGAACTATAGGCCTAAATAGAAATCCTTCGGAGTTAAGGCAGATGGAAGGGGTAGAGCTGTTCCTCGTGCAAGATATGCCACACGCTTGTGTGGTTGGTGCCTATTGCACGTGCAACAGCACGAGTACTGGGTGACGGTTCCTCTTGCAGTGTCCGCAGTGTGTTTTCTTCAAACTCCGGTGTGAGGCGAGTAAGTCTTCCACCACAATCTGCTTTATTCGACACCACAGAACCATTTTCTCGCAAATGTCGATATACAGGCTCGAAAGTAATCCGATGGTAATGGTTAAACTTAACATCTGAAAATTGAAATAAATAAGAAAAATCCCGCGCTTGTAGGCCGTGGTCTACTGGGCTCCTCCTCCTTCTACAAACCCGGGATATTTCTTAGTTAAGACACCAGCCGCGAAAGTCTACGAAACTTCATCTGCAAGTTTATTACAAATATTGTAGAGCGTAATTCTGCTAATACATAGCAAGAATAATTGGATAATTTTATCATGAAAGCAAGGCGGGATCTGCAAAAGTTCCCAAAAGGATCTGTTTAATTTTTATATCCAAATAAACTCAGCTTACTCCTGCGGTGGAGAGACATTTGCTGTTGCAGGAAATCTGCATTGTGCCATTTGTACAGTATATGGTATAAATATGTATAAATGAAAAAAATAAAGCAACAGAAGTTAATTTGGCTGATGGTTGACTTGTGGGAAAGAGAATATGCTCTGAAACTCCTACCAGGATGTAGAAATCTGCAGATCTTCTCTCCCTTCGGGTCTAAAAAAAATTGATTTTATTTAGGGACGCTCTTTAACCGCTGTGGTCCTTAGCGTCCCATTCTATATTGGGAATGAAAGACTGGTTATTTTGCTCAGAGACCTCTATCAGGCTTGAGGTTTTTTTACGTGCCGTAAATCTACGACATGGGACCACCGGCATTACTTCCCTTCCGAAGGAAGCCATGCTAAGGATATTTTACGCCCGAAAAAATCCATCGACCTCCGCCGGATTTGAAACCGAGACATTGGGTATGTTTTTCTGGTTTGGATCTGCTGCCAAAGCGAAGGATGTTCATGTTTGCTAGTTCCTCGTGTGACATGAAGATGGAAGTGTGCAAACTTTTTGCAGCCTGCACAAATGTTACAAGAATCTTAATATGGCTTGCACTATATTAGCAATTGTAATCAACAAATTTCCCAAGCACAGGTAATAATTTGTGTGTATTCAAGGGCTAAAATTCAGCCGAGTACGGTAAAGTATTTCTTGTGGCATAAAATTGACACTCAGCTCTGTGACAATCATATCAGAACGCGGGCTGGAAGCATGCCAGAGGTTGCACTGTCATTAATTGACATTAAACACCACCAATATCAATAGCTTGACTGCTTTCTGTGTGAAATAGAAGGTACTTGTAGATATCAACCGTTCCTGAGCATAACTACTCACTTTACGGCTCTACTGCCAGCATTCAAATTGCCTTGCACCATTTATACAGGGATTTAAAATAAAACATTTGAAAGGTTTCTCACGATAATTTACATCTTTCTCCCTGTTTAGTTTTCTGTAATTTCTACCTGGAAATACTGAATTGGTCGTAGTAAGATTTAACCTTGTTCACTGTATGTACCATCTCTAAATACAGCCGTTGATATAGTATTGTAACAAATAAAGGCACCAGGTACTGCGAAAACTTTATTTATCACTAGGCACGCAACGTAGCACAAACGTTATACTTGTGTCACGTTGGCACACGCTCTGAATGCAGCACAACCGATCCATTGAATCAAATCATAACTGCTGAACTGCACGACTTTTAACTGACTGCTGAGTCACAACTCAAAGCTAAACTGCATTGTCCATTTGTACTGTCCACTTTTCACTGCTAACGGAACTTAGCTCCTCAACAGAACTGCTGTTCGGTATGAACAGCCTCCTTAAATAGGTCTCGCATAGAAACGGAAATTTCGTGAATAATAACCTGTCAGAACATGCCGAAAGGAAGGTTCCAGAATAGGTAAGTGGCGCACAAAGGGGCTTTTAATCCACCCTGCGTATTGTGCTATTGCTTCCGTACTCGCTATTGTTCCGACGCCCGACCGAAGTCCTCCACCCAATTAAAATGTCGAAAGGCACTTGGCGGCGGCCCGCAAGTATCGCCGCGCGCTTGGTCGAACTGCTCCCTCAGGGCTCGCCGCCTCGACCAGCACTATCATAGTTGGAGATGTTCTAGGTGTACCACCATCATCTTCCCACGGTGCAGCCTCTGAATGCGGTACAACTACATCATTGATCCTCTTCGCTATGCGCTATGGTCCTTGCCATTATTGTTGAAGCTTGAGGTAACGCCCCTTCGTCCGGGTAGGGCAGTACAGCTACACTAAATCATCTTGCTGGAAACCTTGGCTGTTGGCCTGGACGGTCGTAACGGGTCTTCATCCGGTCGCTCACTACGTGGATGTGTTGACGGGATATCTCGTGCACATAATGAAGACTGTCCACAAGGTTCTCCAAGTAGTCGATTTCTGAATGTTTCATCCCAGGTGGGCTCCCAAACATAAGGTCGCATGGAAAACTCAGCTCCCTTCCGAAGACAAAGCTGACTGGCGTCAACCCGGTGGTGTCGTGACTCGACGAGCCGTAGGCCAGCAAGACAAGCGGCACCCTGGCATCCCAGTCTCTGATGATTGTCCACGATTTCCTCAGGCGCTCTTCTAGAGCCTTGATGCTCCGCTGGACCATGCGTCTTACTGCGGGTGGAGAGGTATTGTACGCGTCTTGTGCACTCCAGAGCTCTCCAGTCTATTCCTCGTCAGATTCGACTCTCAATTTGTGCCCTGATCGCTGAGTAGCTCCAGCGGTGCCCGAAATTGGTAAAACACGTTTTCCTACAGGCAGTCCGCGCTCGTCTTGGCCTTCTGGCTAGGAATGGCATACACTCCTGCAATTTGATGATGACCACCTTGTTATCCTTGTCGGAAAAAGGAAACTGTCTAGTAATGTCGATGGCGATGCATTCGAAGGGTGCTTCCACGTTGTACTTCTGCAAGTGACCCCGGAATCTGTGAGCGGCCACGAATCGCCGCACACATATGCCATTGGTGGCACCACCTCTCAACGGCCGTCGTAGTCTCAACCAATAGTATCCTTGTCGGAGATTGTCGGTTGGGTCCAAGTGTCCTTCCAAAGTTTCCGCATGTTTTTCCTCCAGGACTTCCAGCACCTTCCTTCGAGTAAGGATGAATTACTCTCTCCGGGCCTTCCCGTCAGTTGACTCCCACACTCTGAACAATACACCTCCTTGGTCTTCATTGTGTCCCATTCTAAAGATATTAGAATTTCAAATCTACTTTTAATTGCATTAGTGAAAGCAACAGAAAATGGAGAAAGTACAATTGTGTTTGGTATCAGTAAACATAAATGAAGGATGATGTCGAAAAACACCCGCATATTCCTTTAGATTTCGCTGTAGCCATGATTCTTTAGAAAAAATTCAAATCAACAGGTTCACTATATACTTCAGAATGTGAGAGAAGTTCTAGTAATTTGGCAGCTGACTATATGTTGACTTGTGCAAGTAATGCCTTGCGGAGTTTAATCAACAGATGAATTGTTTGTAAAATTGTTTTGAGTGGTTGCTGTTAAAGTAAACCTGGAAGTAGATGTAATTCTTAGTGCATGTGACCCACATATATGGTATTGCCACAAATATCAAGACTGGTTTTGCAATTTACATGTTTTTATTTGAAAGATTTGATAAATTGTGTAAATTTATTATTATTTCTAGTATAATGAATAACATAATTGCTGGACATGAATTTTGTAGTTGTAGTTGATGAAATACCATTATGTTATGTATGGCCATTTATGTTTTTATTGTTCCATTTCTGTGCCACTTTTAACATCGTAGGTCATGTTGGAAGCTTGTAACATAAGAACAGTTGCACATCAGTGGCGTTTATTTTGGTGTTAATGGTTCGGTTTATTGTGGGTTATGCTTAAGTATTAAATTGCACATACCTTCACACATCCGTTTACTCCAAACCTTGGGATGGTACTAATCATACCTCCAACAGGAAATCGCACCCAGAACCTCTGAATTTGAAGGCTAACTTGGTTAACACCAGAGCAGGGGCAGTGCACTCACTTATTATTAGCAAATATAGATACTCTTTTCAAATTTAATTATCTTTCATTCTTGCAATTAATGATGGCAAATTTTCAAACATTTCAGATCACACACAGAAGCAGTTTTTGGTGATAGCAGTGATAAATCATCATTGTCCTCTGCAGAAGATTTAAGCAAGAATTTGGGTTTCCATATGGGAAAGAATTGTGTTGAACATGTACATTCCAGGTGCGAAGAAATTTATTTCACAGAAATGCATTCTGTGGAAAGAAATATTCATTCAGAACAATCTGGCAAATGTAGTGATGGTGACAATACTTATAGTATGGCCTCATGCTTGAATCAAAAACACTTAATTCACGAGGGGAAAAAGCTAATTGAGTGTAAAATTTGTGAGAAGAGATTTACTCAGTTGTCACATTTGAAATCACATAATTTAATTCATGAGGGTAAGAAGCCACACAAGTGTGAAATTTGTGATAAGAGATTCACTGAGTTATCAGGCTTGAAAAGGCATAGTTTAATACATGAGGGTATAAAGCCACACAAATGTGAAATTTGCGATAAAAGGTTTACTCAGTCGTCACATTTGAAACTGCATAATTTCATTCACGAGGGTAAAAGACCACACAAGTGTGACATTTGTGAGAAGACATTTACTCAGTTGTCATATTTAAAATTGCACAATTTAATTCATGTGGGGAAAAAGCTACTCAAGTGTGAAATTTGTGAGAAGAGATTTACTCGATTGTCATATTTGAAAGTACACAATTTAATTCATAAGGGCCAGAAGCTACACAAGTGTGATATTTGTGAGAAGAAATTTACCCATTTATCGAGCTTTAAAAGGCATAATTTAATTCATGACGACAAAAAGCTTTACAAATGTCAAATTTGCGAGAAGGCATTTACTCATTTGTCAAGTTTTAAAAGGCATAATTTAATTCATGAGAGCAAAAAGCCATAAAAATGACTAATTTTTCTGTATTGCTTGAAATCACACTTTTGTTTCGTTCACGAGGGCAAAACGTTCTGAAGTTCTAAGCTTTTCTTATACAGGTGTCCCGTTTAAAACAATAAATAGTTATAACTGGGAATGTATAAACCAAAGAGCAATAGATCTTGTCAGATTTGGTAGTTTAGATCTTGAAATTCGTGTAACAATGGTTGCCACGGAGTTGTGAGTTTGAGAAATAAATAAATAACAGCACACTTCTGATTCTGTGAGACTAACCATGTGGACTGTTCAGCAGAATGTCTCGCGTGTTCTTTAGTTAGCAGAAACGAAGTTTGTGAAGCATGTTCAACGCCAATTTCGTCGGGAATACAACCTTCAAAGGCGTGATCCCATTGCTGACTATAAAAGAAAAATGGCCTGGGATGCAAAACTGAAGGAAACGGAAGCTTGTTGTCAGGCAGTAGTAAGCATGCTAAGAAAAGAGTTTCTAAAGAGAACAGTGAATTCACACGGATCTGCTTTACAAGAAGCCCAAGAATATCAATCCGAAAAGCAAGTTTACAACTCCAGATTCCTCGCAGTAGTGTTCACAATGTGCACAAAATAGTCTTCGAGCATACAAAATTCAAATCGCACAGAGAATCAAGTATGATGATAAACTTAAGAGGCTAAATTTGTTGCGAGTGTTTAGGACAAAATTGATGAAAACAATTAGTACTTAGATCATATCTGTTTCTCTGACGTGTAAACTTCCCACATATCAGGGAAAGTTAACATACACAATTGCAAAATCTGCGGGAGTGAGCATCCTTCTGTTGTGTTTCAACATGAATGTGATTCACCGAAAGTTAAATGTCTGGTACGATTTAATGAAGGGTCGTGTGATAGCTCCCTTCTTTTTTGCTGAGCCTACAGTGACTGGTTGAACCTATCTAGATATGTGGGTGTTGTATATGGTCCCACAACTTCCTGCAGGAACCATTTATTAGCAAGATGGTGCTCCTCACTTCGCATTTAAGGTACGGAAGTTTCTGAATGACAATTTTCCCCGACGGTGGATTGGCAGAGGATCCGAAACAATCGCTTGGTCGCCGTCACCAGAACTATCACCCTATGGGAATTCCTCAAGGATCAAGTTACATAACATCAGTGGCTGACCTCGATGATTTGAAACTCAGATTTCGCCTTGCGATTCAAAATCTCAATTGCTATGCTGAGGAATACCTGGAGAAAGGTGGGCAACAGGCTCGACATCTGCTTGCTACAAATGGTTGTCATGTTGAAATCTATTGAAATTGCAGCTCTTTAGCTAATAGAAAATGTTAACAGTTTCAATTACATATTTTTCTCTATCCAGTTATAGTAATTCATTTTATTTCTATTATTTATTTATTTCTCAATATCTCCACTCCGTGGTAAGCATTGTTGCACAAATAGTAATATCTGCAACACCTAATCTGACTAGAATTATTTCTCTTTGGCTTATACATTCCCAATTTTAACCATTTATTTTATTAGTTTTTAGTGGAAAACTGTATTTCTGTTATAATTTCTGCTGTTGTGCCTTAAAACTTCAAGTGTTCAACTATAAGGAGTGCTTAATGGGTTATAGTCTGCACCAAGGTCAGAGCAGCAGCAAATAAGGATGTTTAACTCAAATTTATTAATTATCAATACTGGCGCTGGGAATTATAAGGTTATACATTAGAGTAAATAAGTTCCTCTTAATATTTCTGTATGCCTCTACCAAAATGTTATTCTTCAAACATATAGTCTATATAAAGTAGTGACCAGTAAGGTTCACTTTTCTTGAACCTTCGTAAGGTAATGATTCTTGATTGTTTTATATCTTGAAAATATTTGGCTTAAATAAATTCCCTTCACTAACTTTGTCTTTCTTATTGAAGTATAGGTTTATTCAGAAGGAAGGAACAGACTACACATTTATTTCTAATGAACGACATAAGATGACGGCACATGCGATACATCACTACTTTGTGTGTTGAAAATGAGCATCATTTGTTATGCGAGGACGAACAGTGCTTTTCCGTTTGCATACGCAACCATCTTCTACGAATTTGTTGTATCAGTTGTAACTTTTTATGGCGAGGCTGTTCGTTGTTGAACTTACAATGAAATGCACGCTGCAATGAAACAATGGATTCACTCTTTGCATATTGCAGCACACAAAACGACTTTTCCCATGGCGTCGCCATTTTCTCGTAAACGAACACAGCGCCGTAGGCACTGAATAGAACTAATAGGCGGGCCTTAAAACTTCGAATTTCCTCTATTCGGTGATGTGTCATATGCGTCGCTGTCTATTGTCGTTCATTAGAAACAAATATGTAAAGTCTGTTCCTTCCTGTTCCAGGAAAAGAATTATTTTGGAACTTTAGTTTGACATGCACAGAAGTACTATTTCTCAAGCAGTTTGTGTCTTATTAGACCCCACGCATTTTATCCTTTATTATTACAGCAATTTCTGGCAATATTCAATTTGTCAACAGGGGAACGCGTATGTGTACGGTAAGGCTGGTGTAAAGGAGTGAAGTCATTGTTGTTTTGAACAATCGAATGTCTATTTCTGCGGTAAGGAGGAAAGGAGACGCACGTTTCTCTGTGTGTATGTGTTTTTTTTTGTAACAAAATCAGCTTATAAAATAGTTCACTTCTACCTAGGTCACTTGTTTTCTACCTTTAGAATTCATTATATTTCGCTAGTGCTTTTTCTCAAGATAATAGACTCTTTGCAGGATTATGAAAAACAGCAGACGTACTGCTGAAAAATCTGATAGTAATGGAGTAGTTTTGGAGGATAAAGATGTTTCGGAATGCAGCTCTTTATCTTCACTAAAAGACAATGATGATACACTACAACAGCAAATGGTAAGCAGCACAGGTCTGATTTCAAGTATAAATCAATTGAATGGAAGACAGAGCTGCTACCTCAACTGGGGTGGTAGGCGGCATGTAATATACACTATGTGATCAAAAGTATCTGGACCCCTGGCTGAAAATGACTTACAAGTTCGTGGCGCCCTCCATCGGTAATGCTGGAAGTCAATATGGTGTTGGCCCACCCTTAGCCTTGATGACAGCGTTCACCCTCGCAGGCATACTTTCAATCAGGTGCTGGAAGGTTTCTTGGGGAATGGCAGCCCATTCCTCACGGAGTGCGGAACTAAAGAGAGGGATCGATGTAGGTCGGTGAGGCCTGGCACGAAGTCGGCGTTCAAAAACATCCCAAATCTGTTCTATAGGATTCTAGTTAGGAATGTGCAGGCCAGTCTATTATAGGGATGTTGTTTTCGTGTAAACACTCCGCCACAGCCCATGCAGTATGAACCGGTGCTCGATCGTGTTCAAAGATGCAATCGCCATCCCCGAAATGCTCTTCAACAGTGGGAAGCAAGAAGGTGCTTAAAATATCAATATAGGTCTGCGCTGTGATCGTGCCACGCAAAACAACAAGGGCTGCAAGCCCCCTCCAGGAAAAACATGACCGCACTATAACACCACCACCTCCGAATTTCACTGTTGGCACTACACATGCTGGCAGATGACGTTCACCGGGCATTCACCATATCCATACCCTGTCATCGGATCGCCACATTGTGTACCGTGATTCGTCACTCTACACAACGTTTTGCCACTGTTCAATCGTGTAATGTTGACGCTCCTTACACCAAGCGAAGCGTCGTTTGGCATTTCCCTACGTGATGTGTGGCTTATGAGCAGCCGCTCGACCATGGAATCCAATGTTTATCACCTCACGCCTAACTGTCATAGTACTTGGAGTGGATCCTGATGCAGTTTGGAATTCCTGTGTGATGGTCTGCCTATTACTCTTTACGACCCTCTTCAAATGTCGGCGGACTCTGTCAGTCAACAGACGAGGCCGGCCTATACGCTTTTGCGCTGTACATGTTCCTTCACGTTTCCACTTCACTATCACATCAGAAACAGTGGACCTAGGGATGTTTAGGAGTGTGGAAATCTCGCGTACACACTTCTGACCAAATGACACCCAATCACCTGACCACGTTCGAAGTCCCTGAGTTCCACGGAGCGTCCCATTCTGCTGTTTCACAATGTCTAATGACGACTGAGGTCGCGGATAATGAGTACCAGGCAGTAGGTGGCAGCACAATGCGCCTAAGATGAAAAACGTATGTTTGTGGGCTGTCCAGATACTTTTGATCACATAGTGTAGTTCAGCCAATCTAGGACCAACAAATTACTATGTCGTATTACAAATGAATACTCAGCTTTCAAATTGTTCCTTCCTCCATCAATTGAAAACATACCCATTCTAATGCTGAAGGAACGCGTTTATATGGAAGTAAATGGAAAAAGTTAGATGTACTTGACCTAGATACTTACATGGCTATGTTGTCAGTCACATAAAGAGTCTACTTAAAGTTTATTGAACGAATACAAAAGTCGCTCAATTGTCTTAGCTACAAGGTCACTAGAAATGCCAAAAGATATCGAGGGTTTTTTCGATTTGATGACCGTGAGACAGGACTGCAAAGACGAGCAAAATGAGTTTGCACCTGTAATGTATTTGTGGGGACAGTTGGTAAGTTATACAATCTGAATATGTCCATTACAGTAAATGAACTTGTTGCATTCAGGGGAAACTGCCCCTTCCGCCAATATATGCCTAGTAAGCCAGGAAGCTATGGCGTCAAGTTTTGGGTACTTTGTAAAATGAAACAAGTTATGCATGGAATATTCAGCCATATACCCGGAAACGACCAGGCAGAACCTGAAAAGAACCACGGTCTAAGGTTTATGATTGACTTGTCTTCGGCTTGAAAAACATTAAATTAGGTTTTATTTATGGAAGCTCTTTTATTACTATGGTTCTTAGCGTCTCATTCTATATTGGACCTCAAAGATCGGAACTTTTGCTCAGAGGCCACTATAAGGCTTGAGGTTCCTTTACTTCCCGTAAATGTACGACACCTGATCATCGGCTTTACTTCCCTTCCAAAGGAAGCCATGCTAAGGATTTTTGCGCCCAAAAATCATTCGCCCTCTGCGGGTTTGAACCCGCGACTTCGGGAACTAGCACCCCTAGACCACGGAGGGCGCTTTACGGCTGGAAAGGGCATAACATTACTTATGATAACTTTTTACCCTCCTATGAGCTAGTACAAATGCTGATGAAGAGAGATGTAATGATTGGAACTGTGTGCCATTTGATTTCTAAAAAGACACGATACTTATATCACACATCCAAAATAAAAATTAGTGTGTTATTCGGCAAAGCACTTTACCACGATGCAAAAGTTAATGTTGGCACCAAAAGAAAATCACAAACAATTAACTACAACGCTACGAAGGAGCTGTGGACACACTAGACAAATTGGTGGTGAATTAAACAGTAAAGAGGAAGATGTACAATGACCTTTTGTTGTGTTCTCAAATATCGTCGACATATATGCATGTAACTCTTATATGTCATTCAGGGCAACTTTAAATGGAAAGCAAACGCCCTACATGAAGTTGACTGTTCCTAGAAACTCTTGGCGAGCAGCTTGAGGAAATAAAGAGACGAGGACTTCTTCCAAGAGGAAATGCTGCAAAGAAGCCGTTCTTGAATCCGTAACCTTCCCCTTCGGAATAAAATGATCCTAGCAGTAAAAAGAAAACCAGGTGTCATCTATGTGGAAAAACTGACAACAAAGGTTCAGTGAAGTGCGTTTAGTGTAAAATATTCACCTGCAAGAAACTTCTTATATATGCATGTAAAAACTGTTAGTAAAAATTAGACATATGGTAGTAAATTTAACACACATCATTTTAATATTCAGTTGTAGTGTTATACTATTCTATTGTGCAGTTTGAATTATGTATTAAGCAATCTAAATTATAACTTTATTTGTAATTTCAATACACACATGTGTAAAAGTATACCTACCAGCAGCAGAAAAATCTGGATCTTTTTTGGCTCAAACATCTTGAGTGCATGTGCCAAATAAACACCGTAGTATGGTTAAGAAAATAATTAACATGAGATGATGTTTGGTGACACATCATTCCACATCTTCAGCATTTCGGTTCTGGTTCATTTATGTGTTTATGGCTAATACTCCTGGGTAGCGGATTATGAGTTTCATCTGATGGAAGCCAAACAATTTTATTGATAGAATCTTGGCAAATTTGTCACTAATTTAAATGCATAATATACGTAGAATTTGCTTCACTGTTATTAGTTTATTCTTTATTGTTGTCGCGTTTATAACTGTCTTGAGTACTACAGCAATATTTGTTGGAAATGTATTTATTCCAATAAATAAAATTAGTAGATTAGTTTATTTAATGCTTATTTCAAAACTTTCAGTGTACATCAGAATGAAATGTCATCCAAGGACATGAGGGTAATGCATACTATAGTTTTTATGTTTGTAAAACATTGCTTTGTAAAATTAAAAGCAGTGGCCAGCGGGTATCCCTCTTGGGTTAAGGGCGATGAGGATAGGGAGAAATATGTTCGAAGCTTTTTTCAGAGCGAAGGAATTCTTTTGGATAAGTCGACAATTAGAAAAAAATCGAGGTGCAAGGTCTCTAACAAAATTGTGTCTGAACAGTTTTTGGTGAAAGCTCACCGAACAAAGCAATCGGTCGTGCACGAAAATGATTAGGGATCCCGCGGAATTGTTTACGTTCCTGACCACGCCTGGCATAGAGGTGCAGAATCTAATGTTTGCGAGCGACGAGATCGTCTGGCTCTCGTGGAAATATGCCGAAGAAGTCGAGTGCCCTCCACTGGTGCACACCAATGAATTGTTAGGAGCCTACGTTACTGCAGGTGCAAGGCTTAAGTTATACACCTACCTAGAGGTACTGAATAGAGACATATTATACACCGATACGGATTCAATACTGTTTACGGTTAGGGAAGGCGAGAAGTGTAGCGTCGAATGCGGCGATAACCTGGGAGACATGGCGTATGAGCTCGCGGATTCCTACATTTCAGAATTCGTATCCGGAGGCCCAAAAAATTACGCATACAAAATACGCCTGTCAAATGGTGATTTCAAAGCTGTTTGTAAAGTGATAGGAATAGCATTGAATTATACCTATTTGCAGTTGGTTAATTTTGATTCAGTAAAAGATTTAATTGTTGGAGAAAACGTGGATCGAAACGTTGTAGTTAGAACGGAAAAGAAAATTAAGTGCAAAAGATCGCATGGCGTGTATATCGTCTCCGAACCGGAAGATAAAATCTATAGAATTTGTTTTCACAAGAGAAGAAGAATTTCTAATGATTCCGCCCCTTTCGGATATATAAAGCCTGACTCAACGAGCCGCCTCCTCTCATGGATTCCGAGGTGAAACGAGCAGTATCCAAGTACGTGGAAAACCGAAGAAGGCACAGAGGCTTAAAATATTGTATGCACGAAGAGATAGGGCTTATTCCCTTAGAAGTGTTTAATCAATATTCTCCCTTCGATGTAGATTACGTGATGTACAGGTTAACGGACGAATTGATGAAAAAACTAAAGATGTTTCGACGATGTAATGTTTCCCGTAGTAAAATTTCAGCACTCTTTTACGCTGATCGTTAGTGGTAGTTCGGGTTCTGGTAAGACCGTATTTTGCCTAAATTTAGTAACAAATTTGAAGCATTTGTGCACTGTTCGAAAATTTAAAGAAATATTGTGGTGTTATGGCGAAAAATCGGCCGTGCCAAAGTTAAAACACACAAAATTTCACGTTTGTGTGCTGGAGTTTGAGAAGCAGAAAGGAGAGCCAAAACTAGTAATATTAGACGACCTCTTAAACTAACCATATTCCAGAGAGGTGTGCGACTTGTTCACGAAGGGAAGTCATCATAGAAACATAAGCTTAATTTTAATCACTCAAAATTTGTTTCATCAATGTAGGTATTGCAGAGATATCTCGTTAAACAATAAATACATTGTGGTTTTTAAAAACGTTAGAGATAAGAAACAATCGGCTCATCTAGCCAGACAAATATACCCCGAAAATTGGAAATCGCTTTTCGAGGCGTATCTGGATGCTACGGAAAAGCGTCACGGCTATATGCTATTCGATCTGTGCTAGGAGACCGATAGCAGATTACGATTTAGAACCAACATCTTTCCATCGGAGCTCCCTGTCGTAGCATATCAGCACGAGTAAGCGGATAAGATCCAACTATCACATGCTGCACGCGCTTAAAAGCGCCAAGCCTAAGCTTAGGAAAGCCATTTTGGAGAAGTCCGACAAAGAGTTAGTGTTGACTATTGCAGAATACGCTCTAAATGTTCTAAAGGGCAACTGTAATCTAAGCAAATGCACCATTCACAATCTAGGAAGATATAAAAATAGTCTGAGGCGAGTGGTGGATAAATCTCTAAAGGCTAACAATAAGAGAAGATTTTTAATTCAAAAGGGAGGATTTTTTATTCCTCTGCTGACTGCCGTACTGGTCGGACTTTCGTCTCTAATACAGCGTTAGATGCTGCAAAACCATTTTTAATTTCTCAGCGCTACATAGACACCCACTGCTTGAAGAAAAAGGTGACGTCGAAGAAGAAGTGGAGAAAAAGGTATGCGTACGAGGAGCTGATCAAATTTAATTCCAGTGGCCGCCGCTGCCGCCCCGAACCTCTTCTTCTCCTCGGGTCTAAAACAGGCTCTTCTTCCTTCTAGAAACGGTCTACGAGAAGCAGAAAGGAGAAGGAGAACAGCAATAAGGAAAAGAGTGTGACGAAAAACAAGTAAGGCCTCTACCATTACCGGCCCACGAGGAAAAAAAGTAGAAGTTTACATAGCAGTTCCTTACCTAGCTCCATATTTGCACACTCCTGGGCAACGGACACCGTATTCCGCATTTACAAGGATAGGGACGGCATCTTTAAAATTGGCGATTCCATTATTCGTATAGAAGACAACGATTTGTATGTAAAGGATAGGTATTTTAAGGGAACTCGGGTCCCTGGGAATTGCTAACTACGAAGAAGGTAGATCTCTCAAAAGTCACCTCTTCGGACAAGAGTAAATATAGACAAATTCTTCTTTTAACCAACGGGCACTTGCAAAATAACGAAGCCTTTAATGAGTTAAAATCGAACAGAGGTAGTAAATATAAAGAAATAATTGCCGAATTGTTTCCGTCCAAGATGTGGACGGATTATTAGCAATGAATAAGAAGTATTTTTACGATCCAGAAATACCTTTGGCTTTTTCAAACGTGCAGAAACTTGCATCTCTTACGGGAAATAGACGTAAAACGGAGGACTGGCTTCTCCAACCAGATGCCTACACTTTGCACAAACCTGCGAGGAGAAAATTTCAGAGGAACCACTACACGGTGAATAACGTTAACGATGTGTGCGAAATCGACTTGGCCGATTTTAAAAGCATTAGAAGGTATAACGATGGAGTGTAGTATCTCCTAACGTGTGTAGATTGTTTTTTCCAGATTTGCACGTGTAAAACCCATAAAATCAAAATCTAGTGCGGAAACGGCAAAAGCCTTTGAAGCCATATTAGATTCCGTTCCTCTCGCAGTCAGATCCGACAGGGGAAAATAATTTTTAGGATCTGCATTTCAGAAGCTTTTAAAAGAGAAGAACATTGAGCATCAAGTTTGCAGAAAATGTAAAGTGCGCCGTGGTTGAGAGATTTAATCGTACCATTAAGTCTAAAATATACAATTATTTCACTTACAGGAACTCGTACAGATATATAGACAATCTCGATAAATTTGTTCGCGCATATAATCGCACCATCCATTCATCAATAGGAGTGGCTCCAACCGAAGTAAATGAGAAAAGCCTGTTACAAATATGGAAAACCCTAAAGAGAAAACGAACCAACATTAAATCCAGAGCCGTCAATTTCGCCGAATGACAAATCATAAGAATAAGCAAAGAAAAGATGAAATTTGCGAAAGCCTACGAAAAAAAATTCTCAGCGGAGATTTTCAAAATTGTAAAGTTTATAAAACGTTCGCCGCAACCTGTGTACGAACTACACGATCTGAACGGAACTCCCATAGAAGGACAATTTTACAGTTACGAACTAACTCCGGTAAAAATTAACAAATCCACTTTGTACAAAATATATAGGATACTAAAAACGAGGCTGAAGAATGGCAGAACGCAGCATCTCGTCCGCTGGAAAGGATATGGTCCCGACTTTGACAGCTGGATCTATGCATCATGGATGAGTTTTACGTAAGCGTGTTGAGGGATTCTACGTCGATTTGTATCCCGAGAATTTGCATGCTAGTTTTCGTAACGATTTAGCACAACCGGTCAATCTTCAGAGAGGTAAGTGGGTTGTAGGTCTGGCAGAGCTTTCCTATTCCTACGGTTACGAATCCAAGATGAGAACATACTTAACGAAGCCGGAGAACTGACCAAAAATGTCGTCATAACAAGAGCTGGTAGAATTGTGTTTGAAAAAATGGAGTTTAAGAGCTTTAAGGAGCTGTACACCTCGCTAAAGAATCAGGTAACACGATGAACATCGGAAACTTCTCCTGTCGGAGCTGCAGGGATACCCCAACAGAATATCTTATGGTCTAGGCGATCTTGTGGACACCCTAAAAAATTGTCTGCCAAATTTTGATTCCTATAAAATTGTTAATCAAAATATGCTCAGAGAAGTAACTAACGATATGAAAACCCCTTTCCTTAGATCGCACAGTAAAAGCTCTTTTCAGTTTATTTCCGGAACCTAACCCATTTTTGTTTACTGTAATCTCATCGAACCGTAACTGCTCGGTAGCTCTTACGTTAGGTGAATAAGAATTATTCAGTTTCCCTCGTACAATTGTCATCACAAGTTTGAAACATATTTTACGTTCCGGTAGAACTTAATCGTTTTCGAACCGTAGCAATTGAAATGGTTAACAAGTTTGGCGATCTGGCTCGCTTGAGCAGTACCGTTATGCCTACCATTGCCGTGCTGTATTTTAAAAAAGTTAAATATTTTTTTTTCTATTTTCAGTAGGCCGTCGAGTACTGCGGAGCTTTCCAGGGATGCTATAACCTCGAGGGGGAGTTATTCTTAAAGAGTTAGCTTTGGAGGTCGGGGCTGAACAGTTCCGTAAACCAGAGAGTCCCCAGAATCCGTGGCCCTTAAAGTATAAAACAACGAACGCATGGTTAACGAATAATGTTCATGGTATACCATGGGTTCGGGCTACGTAGATTTCGCTCCAAAAATTCCAGATGGAATATTGTTTGTAAAGGGGAGCATGATTAGCAAATTAATAAACCCGATAATTATACGATATACAATATTGAGAATCTAGGGTACAACCACAGAATTGAATATTTGGTCACTGCACCTGCCTGCTGGTGGCATCAGTTTAACACCGTCAGCTGTGCCAGATCGGAGGCACTAGGCATAGCCAAATGGGTAAATGAAAACCGTTGGAAATTTAATATTTAAATTCATTCCTGATGGTTCTCCGCGGCAAAAGGTTTGGGCAGGAAAGCCTTCACCACGAGTGCAAACATCATTACCGATATTTCTGCATGACAGGAAGGTACCAAAGTCAAAGATATCGTGGCCAAACGAGTCACGGAAGATACAAAAAATTTAGTTGGTAAGTTACAGCAAGGAAAAGGTAAGAGAAAGAGAGCAGCTCCATATAAAGCCAAAAAATTTAGAGATATTTTTGATTAAATACAGGGTGCAGCACGTCGCCACCAGCACATGCTCCCGAGACAGCACCATGATCGCCTGCACAAAATCCGAATTTGACATCTTTGCAAAAAAGCCAATTCAGTCGGCAGTATAAGGAAACTTCACTACCCTAATCAAACCCATCGTACCAGCAGATCAATCCGTATTGGAAATCATATTCCTGGAGATAAGGAACACTACATCGATTTAAACGTTTATTTGATGGTAAAAGGAAAATTTTTAAAGCCGGATGGTTCCAGCTTAGCATCAACAGATAAAACAACGGGTATTAACAATTTATTGCACTCCTGTTTAGTCAATTGAGCGTTTCCCTAAATGGAACACCCATCACTCCTTCCGAGGATGTTTATCATTATCGTAGCTATTTAGAAACCTTGTTAACGTACGATGACATGCATCGAAAAGCCATCTTACTAACTCTTTCTGATACATTGACAGGGCTCTCCACGGTCTCTTCGGGGCCGATGCTTCGTAAAACGGAACGCTGGAAGCCGGAGATTCTAATCACGGATGGAAGGAACGTTATCATAGGAGCAATGCGTCTAAAGCAATAGTCATGTTTGGTAGATTATAGGGGGATATTTTCAATTTACCCACTTTGTTACTACCGGGACTTAACACTTCAAATCAAGTTGACTACAGCGAAGGACTCGTTTTATATGAGTGAAAGCGCGGATCTACAAGCTAGATTTCAATTCTTAGATGCCACTCTATACGTGAAAAAGATAAAACCTGCTCCTAGGTCTTAATGGCCCATATGAATGCTTTAGAAAAAGTAAATGCGGGATACGATATAACGCGATTCGATGTCAGATCCTTTACTTTCGCAGCAGGGCAAAGTACCATCTCTATAGACAATGCTGTGTTAGGTCCGCTATCTAAAAGGATACTCGTAGGTATGACAGAAAATACAAATTTTTTGGGAACTCACGCCACAAACCCTTTTAATTTTAAGCACTTCCATTTAAAATATTTTGCATTTACTTTAACGACCAGCAAATTCCAGCAGAAGGATTTTATATCGATACCTCTAGCGAAAAAGGTTCAACGTTGGTCCACCAAACGCTCTTTTCCGGTTCTGGCATCTATCACACCAACAGCGGAATTCAAATCACGCACGACATCTATATAATGGGTTATTTCCTAGTGCTTTTCGATTTAACGCCAGACAGTGTCGCTTCAGAAGGTCACGTTTCTCTATTAAATAACGGAAATATAAGAATAGAGCTCGGATTTAAAAACAAGTTAACACAAGCCATCACGTGTATCATGTACTGCGAGAACTAAAATTCTATTCAGATAGTCAAAGATCTGAGAGTGCACACAGATTATTAAATATGAACACCTTACAGATAGAACAAACGTTGCGAGGCATTCCAAATTTTGCAGGCGTTTTTGCATCGGACATGTTGCCCGCAGAATTTACTAAATCGTCTACATTCGTAATAAATTTAGATCCTCACAACCTACCTGGTTTACACTGGATAGCTGTAGCTCAAAATTCAAATTCTTTTACATGGTATTTCGATTCGTACGGCTCCCTCCCCTTATAAAACCCTTGAAACACTTCATACCCTTTCACTTCATTGTGAATCATTGCCAACTTCAAAGCCTCTACTCCGTTATCTGAGGCCAGTACGCGTGCCTCTATACTCTCGAGGTCTGCATCAGAGGATACACCATGAACGAGTTCGTAGCCCTGTTCAACTCTGGCGATCCAGATCGTCAGGCCAGGGAGATGTTCCACAGAGAATTTCCAGTCTGGCGGTGCAACAAGGGACAGCGATGCCTACCGGGTATAAAGGTAGGTGGCTCGATTATTTTTCGGTAGTCTTTGTGCAAGATGGAAGGAAGTCTTGTCGTGCATTATAGAGTGCTCAGGGGAAACGGCAAAGAATGAATCATAAAGGAATTGGCGATTATTGGAAAAGGGATTTTTCAAACCTTTTGTTTTGCAAGCCCATATCCTTGGAATAGTAAATTAGATACGTTTAACAGAGAAAATAAAAATGGAATGCATTTCAATGATGGTTACGTTCCTTACAGCATGCTAAAAACTGCTGGAAGAGGCGGTGTCGGGGTACATCTCTCTCTTCGCTTATGACGAGGATAAATGTGAAGTCCTTTCCGCATTCTGCGATAGAACGTTTATCAATTTAAAAAAAAGACTTTAGTTGCCCCAAGCCAGAAAATCTCTATCATCAGTTACACTGCGAATTTCCTTGTCGTAAGTTCTCAAAACACTTACTGTGCATGCAAACACGCTCACGCCATGTTCAATTGGTTGAAACATCATAAGCTTAAAAAACTTAACACCTGATGTCCTGCTGATAGCTCTAACAGACAAGATGCTTCTTTTGTTTCACCTGTGGAGCAGTCGACGAGATGAGCTCAAGAGGTAAGCAGATCAGAATGTCACTGCGCCGCGTGACTCCTCCGGAACCCTGCTACCTCGCAGGACCTACTTTCTCAACAACCATCACTCCAGATACATCAGCCTTGGTTTCTATAAAAGAAGAAATTATGAAGCTCACGTGGAAATTGATGGAGTAAAGCAGGAAAGAGTCATCCTTTCATCCTACTACTTCGCGACTCTGCTGAATCACATACCTAAACTTGCCGAACATCTCTGCAAAGGGCAGTCCTACAGATGCATCGAAGAACAGTTTCACCTTAAATGGGCATCGTGCCAGGATACAATGCGAAGACTCACTCGTCATCCTTTGTTTAGATGATGTAAACTTTCTATTGTGCAATGCAAATGTATTGCAACATCAACATGCAAAATATGTCTTAGCCACAACAGATGTAAAAGACTATGTTATCAGTGCTTCAGGTAGTAGCACTTTTGTACTTCCAAAAGAAAATGCTTCATCTTTCGTCCTTTACGATGTTATACGTGACGAAATAAACTCAACACTTGTATCTTATAAGAATGAATAAAAACACGAACTTACATTCACGTCTTTTATTTTCTAACTTTTTTCCTTTACATCCGAATATAGGGAAAATCCGCTCCCATTCTTAATTATACCTAGAAAAATCAGTAGCAGTTAAAATAGACAAGGCCAACGTAACGTTCCTGCAATTAATCTCAAGCTCTTTTAATTTAAATCTAGATGCCTTGGGGCGATGATAAATTTATATTGCAACCAGCGGCCTTCAATGGTATTACATGCCAATAAAGTGCTAGATAGACCAAGGCCGGGTTTTAAAAACAGTTGTTTAGGCGTGGTCGCGGCAGCGAACTTGTTTGCGGCCTTCATGCCCTGAAGTGATGACGTCAAAGAACAGCCTAAAGTGCTAGCTAAACCAAGGTCGACGCAGCGGGTATAAAACACCTGTTTAGGCGTGGTCGCAGCAGCGGCCTTGTTTGCGGCCTTCAATGGTATTGTTTGTGTTCCATTCCCTGCGGTAATGACGTCATCAGGGGTAAAAGAACGGCCTAAAGTGCCAGCTATACTACTACCCAAGTATGCATTTACTGTTGACAGATTCTCGCTCCAGGTCTATTTATAAATCTGTTTTTCTGTGAATTGCGGCAACACGGTCTCTGTGTATAAGGTTATTTTTCCGAGAGTCAAACCATTTAAACGCTAACAATGGTGTGAGAAGTAAACAAATACCCTGTGTCATGTGAACACAAAGGTATACAGAACTACAAAAGTATACTCTTGTCTAGGTTTGATCCTGTGAGTGTTTTTGAATAACATAATAATGATAGAAACAGATAGCTTTTAGATAAATAATATTATTATTCCTGGAGTAAAATAAAATATTGAAAGGTTTTGTTAAAGAGTGGAAATGCATAATGTGTGTAGATCCCGTTCATCTTTTGAAGGAGTATACGTGTTTTAAGGAAGAGGGTTTCTCTTGTTCGCTTTCACATATATCCTCTATGCAAGTAATCGATTTGCAGCGCATTGTATGTATAATTCACCATTATATAATAGTGATCGCGATTAAGACAAACCAAGCAAGTTGATATAGCGGCTCCAGGGGAATATACAACATCCTGAAAACATAAATCCTGAAAACATATAAGGCTAATCTTACACTTTATTTCAGCTCTCCGGGGTTTACATCGAACGCTATGCTTCCATAAACTTGAATTGTGTTGAATTATTAATTTATTATGAATATCTTGCCGTAATATAGCTTGGTATATGAAGAAGTTTATAATACGTTTCTTGAGCTAAAAGTGAATACACTCGTAATCGCTTTTACTATATACAATAATAAATACGGTCTATGTGAATTGTGAAATATGTGCTGTTTTAATATGAAAATATAATTCACACGAATTTTAAGATTGTTCTCACTCTATACTATGCGTCCAGTTGGATGCACAAATTTCTTAGCTAAGTTTTACACATACCTGTTTGAAGTAGTCATATATTGTTTTTCCTGTTTATGTGGCACAGAGTTTTGTTTTTGCTTGGTGTAATTCTTCTGATCGGCTTTCTTTTGGTTATCGTGTAGTCTGCTAATGATAATGGAGTGTACTAAATGGCGCTGAATGATATACTGGCATGCAGACATCAGGATGGTCGTTGATCCCCTGGGGCTCCTGTCTCATACGTAGTGTGGTATAAATAATGAATTGCTTGACATTGGGCTATCAGCGATGGTAATGCTCATCAATAGATAAAATAGAGTGTTCTTGGTCACTAACTTCTCTACCCTTTTTAGCATGTTCGGAAACGGCGATATCGCTCCTGAAATAATACTAATAATAAAAATAATAATAAAATGTGATCATTGTATTTGACAAAGGAAATAACGCTTAGAAACAATGCAGCAGTTAATTGTTATAAATTGTTACAAATACTTTAAAATCTTTACCTTTATTCAGAGATTGCTGAATACCATCAATTTACTGGATCTTTTACATGTATAGTTCGAACACCAGAAGAAGGCGAAAGGTATTTGATCTGATTATCTCCTCACTTAGTCGATTTGTTTACTACGAAATGTGTGCATGTAAATCGACCATGCTGCATGTTTAGCTATGGGTGAGTTATCTGGCAATATATTTATTTTATATGGTACTAATGTGCATAAACGTGATGGGGAGTGTAGAAAGTGTTAACGTAGCACATTCCTATCGCTCGCGTTTTTCTGATGGTCCATCAGTAGGTAATAGATATTTATTTTTATATGATATTAATAACCAGGGTTAGGATTTTTAGGTGCGCACCTTTTTTTCTTAGGGTAAGGTAAAGCTGTGCGGAAAGACATCACAGTGTGAAATTTTGTTTCTAGTAGCGAAAAAGGCACTTTTCTCGCACCTTTTCCCTTTTTGGGACCTTTACCACTTTTTGGCACCTTTATCCCATTTTCTCACAACCATGCCCATAATTCCCTTTTCCCCCTTTTTTCTTTTAAGTTTCACTCCAATTTATTTTTTAACTTTCAATTAACGTCTCCTCAGATTGCTGTGTACGTGCGAATAGGAAGCCTTCCTCTTTCAGTAAACGCCGCGCGGGAATTGAAAGCACGCCTGCAACAATGGAAAATAATTGTGTGTTCGACCAAAACCTCTTTATCTCGTTTTACCGCTATAAAGTAGCCCTCAATTGACAATGGGTGATTCTATCCCACCAGATTCAGTAGCCTGCTGTTCGTGAATGTGAGTTTGTTACTGTAAGAGACGTCATCTGTTTGCGTGGAGGCGAAGGCTAGGCATGCAGAGACGGCAGTAACCTCACCCGCGCAGTTCCGAGAATTATTAAGACTGGGTTCTGCTCGAAACTAATAGAAATCGTTGAGACTGAAGTTTCAGAATTAATGAAAACATTCTGGTAATTATCGCGGTGTTATAAGAGAATGTGGACAGCGAATGAGCACAAGAGTGAGTTGTGTGACAGTCGCATTGTGTTAGCAAGTGAACTAGTGTTAGCTCTCCAAACGAGTGTACTAGTACTAGATTTTACCATGCCAAAGCTGTCCACTGCTCGATTTATTGTTCTAGACTGAAGAATTCAAACAAGATTTCATAGACACTGATGGAACTGTTATGCGATGTACTATTTGTGATTCAGGAATTTTGTTAGTTGAAAAACCCAGCGAGATCGCATCAAACAACACATTTCCAGCTCTAAGCATCAAATGAATAAAACTCTTCAAGCAAACAAATCACGGTAACCTCTATTACGAAATACGTTGCAATAGAGTTCTTCAAAAAGCCAAAATTTGAAGGAATTAAACATTGATATGTGTGCAGCTCTTACACAAGCAGGAATTCCACTCAATAAGTTGCACCATCCAGCCTTCAAGGGACTTTTTTTTTAAAAAATACACAAAGATGTCAGTGCCCGATGTGAGTACTTTAAGAAAAAACTACATGGAGCCTGTTTACCAAGAAACCATAGAAAGAATCAAGAAGAAAGTGTCTGACTGCAATGTGGAAATCATTGTGGATGAAACCATAGACTGGATGGAACGATATGCTTTGAACATTTTAGTTTTTCCCTTAGCAGGGGAGAAAGTTAAGCCCATGTTAAAAATGTACGAGCTGCAGAAAGCCAATGCCAGTACAGTAATGCAATCCATTATGGACTTCTGCCAAAAACTCTGGTCTACTGGTGGCGAGTTTGAAAAACTTTTTGTGGTTACGAACCAGGCTCCATACATGGTTTCAGCTGTTAACCAATTCAAACCTTTATTTCCCAACTTGAAGCATGTGATATGCTTGGCTCATGCCCTTCACAGGGTTTGTGAATCCATAAGGAACAAATCGACATCGCAAATCAATCCATCTCTGCCCTGAAGAAGATTCTACTGAAAGCTCCGAGCCGCGTTTACTACAGGGAAATAACTGGCCTGCCGCTTCCAAATTTCCCGGTCATTACTCGTTGGAGATCTTAGATTGAGTGTGGTGCTATGATGTGTGAGAATTTTGACAAAATTAAAGAGTTTGTGCTTTCTTTGGATCCATCCGCCGCAGGTGCAATTTCCAAGGCACAGAAACTTCTGTTACCGGAGAAAATACATAACTTGCAGACACAACTATTTTGTGTTCATAGTTACAAGTACCTGCCTGCAGTTATTAAACGATTGGAAGAACAAGATCTGGAAAAAGAAAAACAATGGGATATTTTTACTTCCGTGAGGGAGCAGTTAGATGGCTTTGCCAAAGACAAACTTGAATCTATTCTTCAGAAGGATCCAGACATTCAGGAATTCGCCACATCTGTAGTGTTGCCATTCCGAGTGAATACAAGGTTATCCCCACTGGTTTCTGTGGATGTTGAAAGAAGCTTTAGCATCTACAAAGACATTCTATCTTCTAATAGAAGCAGACTTTTAAAAATGTGGAGATGCTTAATGCCTTGAAGACAACAGCTTCATGTTTTTTTCCTTCTTATGATGAGTGATAATTTGATATACTTGTTTGTAGTTCAATAAATTAGAATAGAGGAAAGAGAAATCGTTGAATTAGTTAAGGGAATGCACAACTGAAATTGACCCAAAATGTCTAAAAAAAATTGTTCCCAAAAATTCTCCATTGCTTGTAGTTTTAGAAGCCACTTTTATTTTCGACCTAACGAACGCTTCAGGATCATTACGAGACTTTTAAATACCTTTGCGCATTTGGTTGCTAGGTGTTAATATTTTGAAAACTTCATTTTACGGCGTTTCTTATTTTCAGCATTTCTGTATATTCAAAATGTTCCACACGATGTAGCTTTCATCCATTTGTATTGACATTTTTATGCTTATTTCAAAAACCCAAACAAATAAAACGGTCATATAATTTTTCTGTGTAATGAATAGTTTTTGCACTACTAAGTTTTGAAGATAACAGTGTATACAGAAAAACGAAAAAGAATGCAAATACAAAACTGCAAAACCTTTTTTTTCTCTTGAACTAAGAATGGTAAGAAAAAATATGACAGATTTGTAGTTTCTTGACATTTGTAGCAACATAAGATTTTTATTTTTGAAAAAAGATATCATGTGTTGCATTTTGCATATACCCATAATTTTATATTTTGAAAAGTAATAACTTGAAAACTAATTAAGATTTTGGATTAAAATTCACAAAACAGTTATATCTAATGACGACCAATGTGTGGTTAACATTTCAGCCCAATTGAATGGATAGTTGAGAAAATAGAAATTTCAGTTGTGCATCCCCTTAAATAAACCAGCACCTTGTCCCTTTTTTCACCTCATTTGAGCATCCTTTCCCTTCCTTTTTCATCTGAAATTTGCACCTAAAATCCTAACCCTGTTAATAACTGTCGCTTTTATAGTCGTTGTAGGGTAATTATTAAATACAGTTTTTGAAAATTATCGTCACCAATACCTTCAATAGGGAAATACCCCTTATGTCAACTACCTTATTGATACACAGAACGCCTTTATTTTGTTAATCAGAGGCACGCGCCTTTCAATGTCTGTACCTTTGATATGCGAATAACGTTTTAACGTTCATAATCACAACTCCTTCCTGTCGATCACGTTTATCTGTAACATCCCTTTGAAGGTGCCGAAGTAAATTATTAAACACTTTATTTTGTTAATCGATCAACGGCGGTACCTTTGATTTGCCATAAACGTTTAAGTTTCACCATCACTCCTCTCCCTATCGGTAAAATCCCTTTGAGGCGCGGAAGTCGATTACTGAACACTTTATTATGTTAATCAAAATAAGACACTCGCCTTTTCAATGGCGGCCATCTTCAAAGAACGACAGAGACGCGCGAGTGTAACAATCCAGTAGCAGATGGGAAGGGAATAACGACAGAATGAATCGCATGATATCAATGGATTAAAAAAATCAAATGAAATTGACACTCATATTGTACCACAAAATTCAATTATTAAACCTTTGAAATAACAAGTTATTATATCAGTCAATCCAGGTCACACGACCATTACTTTAGGAGAAGGGAGAGTCTTCCAACCCTAGCAGCAGAAATTCATTTGACGGGCGGCCTACTTCTTGAAAGTCAATGACGTGTGATAAATGGAGACATATCTGATCGTAATCAAAAGAGTTATATCTCCTGTCAATCAACTTAACATGTGGTAAGCATTTAGAGACGCTGGCTTCTTTTGCCGAAAAAATACTGACAAAGGAGTGTGAGCTGTCAATCTTGACAGGTGACAAGCATTTAGACGGAGTCGCTTCTTTTTTGGGCAAAATACCGACAAGAGAGTTGTGAGGTGTGATAATCCAATTACATGTTTTATTAAGGTAATCGGATTAAACGTGATTAATTGTTGACTCGTTTGTGATCTAAAGCGGTATAA
This sequence comes from Deroplatys truncata, assembly GCA_030765065.1. Taxonomy (NCBI): domain Eukaryota; kingdom Metazoa; phylum Arthropoda; class Insecta; order Mantodea; family Mantidae; genus Deroplatys; species Deroplatys truncata. The sequence continues at coordinate 26,733,918 of CM060988.1, read as the reverse complement.
TTACTCTACTCGACTCCAGTAAGCCCTAAATTATTTCCAGAACCACCTCTGTGCTATATAAATACATTTTTGTGGCCTTGTTCTGTCCTTTATATTCTATTTATCTGCTAACATGTCTATCTTGTTAACCGCGATAACATACTAGTGACGTCATGGATGAAGTGACGACGTGTCAGGAAGACATTTTTACTCTTACGAGTCAGTACTTGGGACCATTGCTTTCTAGATATAATAAGCTGGCGCATTGACGTAAGAAATGCTAATAAAGTAGCTTCCTGCACAACGCCGATTTTTTATGACAGAGGCTTTCAACTGCTCTATTCCATAAACGTTTAGCAGACAGCTTTTATCTTAAGGAACCCTTGACGTCTTCTTTTAAATTTGTTTATAATACTTCATGTTTTCTGATGCTATGTATCAGTTAGACGGACTTTTATTGATTCTAGGTTCTACTTGTACAAAAAATGATTGACATTTTGTTTATTATAATATACTACGTATATACTATATATACACCACAATCGATCACAAGCAACTTTGCCTTTTTCTCCTGTAGTAGTACTACTCCTATATAGACACATACAGGATGTTATTGAACGACACGGAAATATTTTCAGAGAATGTGGATGTCTCTTAAACAAGTAATGTGAGATAGGAGACGTATGGCCCGTTTGTTAAAATTTCGAAGTTGCGGTCATAAGTTCCTAAATTGCCGGTGGACTAAATGATACCACTGTAGAACACATTCACACGAAAACGAAGGTACCTTTCAGCGTACTTCTCTGGCGCAATGGTTATGACATTAATTTTCCAGTAAACGGTAGTCATTGTTTACGAGTTCGAGTGTCGTTCATCATATTTGTTGTTTTAAAATAGAACATAGTAATACCGTTTTTGCCTAAGTTTTAAATTCATGTTTCAATTTATCCATTTTAATATCTACATATCAGTACGATTAATTACAATCCTTGTTAACAAAAATTGAATCATGCTAAACATATTCATATGCTGTACTTCAAAAGTGGAAGTAGTTTAAACGGTGAAGGAAAGAATAAAAACATCAAAGTCTTTAAGTCAGTTTTATAGGAACTGCTCAAAATGACGCCCTGTATTTTCAAGGCAAAGTTGACAGCGGCGAAGAAACTATTGTCGTTCTCGATCCAAGATTTCTGGTGTGTATCAATAAAGTAACATGCTATTATTCGGGTAGTTAAGTCCGCTTTAAGGTGATAATGCTTCATACTGTAGACTTGAGGTGATCCCAGAAAAAGAAATCAATTAGATTGAGGAGAGCGTGGTGGCCAAGCTACTGTTGGATTCCTCCTTCCGATTCATTGGACAGAAAAAAACTTGGTTAAAACGCCCTCGCACAGGCAGGGATAAATGTGGCGGAGCTCCATCATTTTGTAGCCACATTTGGCGACAAATATGCACAGGTACATATTCTAAAAGTACAGCTAAAATGTTATACGACAAATAAAGATTAACACGCCCATTTAAACAAGGGGGAAGCAGATTTGGGCCAATGACATGGCCTGAAATAATTCCTACCCATAAGTTCACCGAAAATGTCTACTGGTGACTCCTTTCCACAACAGTATGTGGACTGACATAATCCCACACATGGCTCTTGAATTGAAAACTAGACCATCCCTGGTGAACAAGGTCTCATTAGTAAACGATACGAACGAAAATAATTCAGGTTACTGGAACTAAACCCAGTTACGGGGTTGTACTCGAGGGCCAAAGCTTCCCGGGCTTAGTGTTGGCACCTTTTGACGGTTACCTAACATAATTAGTGCCCAGTGCACGTGAAAGAGCTAAATGCGTGTGCTGATAAATGGCTCTTCCGCAATTCTTTGCAGAACATTCTTCTCAAATTCCACTATGCGTCGAGTTCTTGTAACATCCATATCGCCATTGTTTGCCTTGAAAGTTCCCCACTCTTGTAAACGCCTATCGATGGACTGAAAACTGTAATGATGTGGTTATCACCTATCGGGTTAGCGCTCCCTGTACATTTCTGCAGCAGCTAAACTACTATTTCTTGATTCAGCGTAAATAAGGTAAAGCGTAAATCTGAAAGTTCAGAGAAGGTGTACCTGTTCTCCATGTTGTTTCACGGACAATCCTCAGCATACTAAACTCAGTGAGACGAATCAAGGAATTGATAGTAGTATTTTGCACTGGCCAATCATAGTCATGTCCGGAGTATACGTGGCGGAGCACTTCTTGTGAAATTATTACAAAAAGAGAGAAAATAACTCTGTAATAGGAAACGAACCCATATCCTTCGGTACATCAACTTCTGGCGTTACCCTTTAAGCCATGCGAGCAGTTAAAGAAATCTTTCTAAAGTGGCCTGCATAATGCAAGAATGCAGTGAACTCGATGTCTACTGTCGCACTGTCAAAAGATAAGTTCGAGATTTGAGATTTTATGGTATTAAATCTTGAGAACGCTAATAATAGGTTGCTGAAAATCGATATTTCTATTTTCGTGCGGCAGTTGTGAAGACATACTAAGACAGTTTTTATCCAGCTTTGCTTTAACACCGACTTATCAGCATCTGATACCAATATGTTAACAACATGTAACTGCGTTATGTTTAGCTGTGGGCCATGCATTCCCTATCTCAAGTTGCGTATATCTGACACGTCTATAAAATGTGAAATTATTTCGGAGTAGTTCATTAACACCCTCTGTAATTGAATAAACCATTGTTTGGGCTTTCCAATGAGTATAAGTTGCAATACATGCAAAAGCTTTAAGTTAGGTAACAGTTTATTGAGCGTGTGCATCTGTCTGTGTATATTAATTTCTTTAAAGTGAAGTGTGCAATATTTACATCTTAGTTCATAATTAAATAAAAATGTTTACTGTAACTAAAAGCGGGAGAAATGACGTGGATTGTCATTTCATTTATTTCCAAAGCACAATGAACTAAAACAGAATTTGTACAAAGTAATTGTTTATGAACCTACATCAACAGGTGTTATTTTTCTTCCAGTCAAGAAAGGATTAATAGTTCAATCCTTCAGCGTGTTCAATATACGATGTTCAATCCATGCAATTCTTTATAGCTGTGTATGGTGTTAGAATTGGGAGTTGTGAGCAAAGTTTGCAAGCTTTGGCATCATAAATGTCAAATACTAATTCCATTATACATCACTACCGTCGGAATATTCGAAAACATTAATAATGCTAAAATAACTGTGATGTAGCCTGATTTCTCCATACCTTTCATTTATACGCATAATTCATTATTAATCCTGCAATGTTAAAATGCCACCTTAATCTCCAAAATATATCACTTAATCTTAAATCCATCATAATATCACAGTATAAAGAGTTCTCGAAGGTATTTTGTCTTATCAGGATTACTAACACTAATCGAACACAAATTTACTCCTGATTTCTTTCTATAATAGCTGCAATTTGTAATTAATAACTTACCTTGTCAAGTGCGCAATATATGGCAATAGTGGTGTACGTGACTTTTTGTACAGGGGCTTTATCGACCACAGTGTGGCCATTAGCTGTGCCCCTTTTTATTCGTTACTGTGCTCACGTGGTACAATCTCGCCATTAGGATTCCAAACAAACCATGGAATCCCATGCAGCTCTTATTGAAGAAGCAAAAAGTCGAGAATTATAGAAGATTTTCAACTTGTTTTGTGGATATACACGATGGTGAGCCTCGTTAAGTTACCTAAGCATGTAATGATGTATGTGTTTCGGTGCTTTAATCCTAATATGCGTAGATTTTGAGCTACAAGAGGAAATTCTGAAAGCACGTATTTTGTTCGCAAATTTTATGCATTTTAAGTGCCGAAGTTAATATTCAAGTCCTGGCATATATAGAAGTCGGAAGCAATATATTATTTCTTCAAGCTCCATTACTTTTATGCGTTGAAGCGGAGGTATTTATCACCGTATTGAATATATTAACGGGCTATGAATCTGAAGTTTTGGCAAAGAGCTCAAATATTAAGTTAGCTGTTTCGTTGGCTGTTTTAGGAATACAAATAGGATTTAAAGAAATTTGGAATTCCAAGTTTATTTTAATTTTACTGGATTGTATTGCTAATAAAGCAGTTTATTGTGTCTCCCTCTGCCAATTCCCCCACTTCACCGGTGCTGTTTCGGCACGCCTCGGAGCTCTGACAGCACTTCAGTTGGAAAGGCTTGCTTTAAGGAGTGAGCATTTCACCTCCATAACGTTTACATTATACTACTTTTCAATGCTTTTGTCTGTTGTGGTGCCATCATATTGTGAACATGTACGTTATTCCTTGCTTTGCATAGATAATCTAATACACGCATATATTATTTGATGCCTGTATTCTATTGCGGATATGGTGACAATGTAGCCTTTGGCTACACAAATCGCTCTGAGAACGGATTTCCCCCTAAGATTCCTGAGAGGGAAAGCCTGGACTGCCAAAGTCAGACGTGAAGGAGGGTCTCCTACAGACAGGTTTGTTCTTTGTGAGATACATTTTGAAGACTGTATGTGGGGAAAAAGAAGAACCAGAGAAGTTGTAAGTCGCAGACTAAAGCATAATGCACTGCCATCTATTTTTACACTTAGCCCAGCCAAGATTGGACGGAAACCACTGTAGCGCCGTGCTTGTACTTCGTGAATAGAATAATACAAAAACACTTTATAACTTTTGAGGGGGTACGGAATGCCCTATCTTGACAATGTTAAAATGTGTCATATGCAAGGAACATGTTCTAAGTAACTATACAACCTAGAAAGCGGAAACGTTTACAGTACGTAAGTGTGATATCCGTATAATAGCTGAAAGAACAGTTTTTTTTTAAAAAAAATGAATAGCTTTTTAAAAATAATTCTTCTTTCTTGTGACAATTCTTTCCCACATTTTAAAGTACATATTTGTTTAAAAGTTTGCCAAATGTTAATTATTTTCAAAACCCTTATTTCAATGTGTGTAAAATACCAACATAAACAACTCCTAAAAATTTCAGATCAAAATATTATTTAACAACTGAGAAAATGTTCCTTATGTGAGGAAAATTTGAACCTAGGGGAAAGAGCTCCAAAGTTGAAACATCAGTAGAGGCCTGCACCATAGCTTGTTTCACCAGAATCCTCTTCATTTTCCAGTTCTATCTTCCTCTTGGAACTTCTTTTGAACTGTTTTGCTTCATTTAATAGTTTATAAAACCTACTTTTTGCACTCTTGAGCCTCTTCAAATGTAAATGGAGGCGGAGGTGAATTCATTAGGCCACAAAGCATATCTCCAGAGGTCTTTACCTTACCAATGGAGCGCAGCCCGTACACTAACTTAATATTTACAGAAAACACGTTTTTTCTGTATATATCTATACTCGGAGAACTATCAAATCCTACTTTATACTGACATGACTTGCAAACTAATTGCAGTTCTGCTGCTACACCAACATGTCTATTTACACTAAGCTCCATGTCTGTTTTTGCACACTGCTTACATAGCACATTATTTGAAAATATTTGTTCCAGGATGAACAAATCCACAATTTAAAATTGTTCAGAGCCCTTATTTACGCACTTATATCTTTCTTTCCCATCTGCTAGCTTTTTCGAGATGAATATGGTGCTGAACTAATACTGTTGTTGCCAAAACACACAGGAGTTCCATCACAGAGTGTGTGGTTATGTTCGGCAGCAGCCCCTATATCATGGCTTTTCAGCTGTTTTTTTCAACACACATGCTTTTTACTATTGCGAGGCATCTTAATTACAAATTAATTGTTTACTATTGGAAAACTAACCTGATCACAGGGCAAACAAACATTGCATGCTTCCACCAGCAAACAAAAGCAACACTCTGAACAAGGAAACAAGAGCCAATTATACAGGCTGGCCACCAGCTAAATATCCTTTCACGTGGCCTTAAAATATCCCGGAAACAGCAGCAGATTTGAAAATCATGAAATGGAAGACATCAAGCAGACGACCATTATTCAAGCCAAGCAGACGAAATTGTGTGCGGCCATTCCCATATTTTAATTATTCACGTACTTCTACGATAGATATCGAGGTAATTCAAACGACACAATGAAGAACAAACTTCATACTTTCATATAAGACAATAATCCAAAAATTTAATTTTTGACCGAACATCCATTCCGTACCCCCTTAAATGTTGATTTGTTGTCTTTCGTTACACTAAAACGTCGGCTTTATACAAAAAGTTTATTTTCGCCTTGTTAACAAAACATGGTAAACATACCATGACAACTGAAATACTTCAGTACTGTTTTAATTCTCTTTCTCCATTTTTAACTGCAAGGTATCCTTACACTACTCCCCCTCCGGTAGTTTGATTGCGATAACATTCTGGCAGGAGATTAACAATGTTATACAAAGTATGATAAGAACGATATTAGAGAACATTATTATGCAGCAGCAACATATTAAAAAGGCCGAGAAGGAAATTTAATTGTCCTTCCTTTTTGACATTTTAGTATTAGCATTAGGTTTATCTATGGGGTCTTTATGCTCACTGTTAAGTGGAGACATCTGAGGTTCTTCTTCTAACAACAGGTAAGCAGGTTTAGTCTATTCATTTATATTTTGACGGATTTCCTTTAATGTTTACTGTAAAATATTTTCATGTTCTGTTAACACAAGGAATTACCCATCATATGTAGCCTCTAAAGCTTTTTAACCCTGTCACATTTCACAAGGATGTGGGTGCAAGATTTCAGATCTTTTGGGATAAACACTGATGTTGATGTGTGTTTCAAGAGTAGCATATGTCTCCGCAATTGAGATCTAAACGCACCTGCTTCAATGTTTCTACTTTGTTCTTCGAGAAATTCACCAGGCAGTCTGATGGTTTTTCCTTAGACTATTTGTGCTGCTTAGAATTAAGCTGTAATTCTTAATGCACACCGCAATCCCAAGAGAACGGTAGGTAGTGTTTCTGTCCATTCGATGGATTTGTGAGCTCTGATTGACGACTTTAAGAGCCAATGAAATCGCTCAATTTTACCATTGCGCTGAGGGTAATATGCTCGTGTGTTGTGTTTTCATTCTACACACTATATCCAAATTCTTAAATATTTGTTAATTAAGTGTGCACCACGGTCTGTGACCAGATGTGATGGAATGCCAAATCTTGTTACCCAATAACGGTAGAAAGCTCTTGAGACTGTTTTAGCAGTTATATCATAAATTGTTATAGTTTCCATCCAAGACGTAAGTATGTATGTTCATTGCAAGTTAAACAATAACTATGTCATGACATCTGAAGGAGGTAGAGGTTCAATGAAATCCATATGTACCATATAGATTTGTTCGTCAGGCTCCTCGTACTCTCCACGTTGCAATCTTGTGTGGCGAGTAACCTTACTTCTCTGACAGTAACATAGGATTTTGTCCACTTCAAATATCATGCTTCATATTTGACCAAATGAATTTACTGTTAACAGCAACTTTTCTGTGGCTTTGATATAATGTAAGCTAATCCACGGAATTTCAGAAATATCTGTCGACGAAATTGTTGAGGAATATATGGTGTGACATTTTCGGTAGATGTATCACACCAGAGCATTGGGCTGATGGAAGAGGATACTATTAAGTTGCAAAGAATTACGTTCCGTCTGTAGCCGTTGAAGTTCATTATCTTGAATAGGATTTTGGCTATTTCCTCATAGTCAATTACTAAAACTTCTTCCACTCTGGACAAGGCACCAGCAACAACGTTGCTTCGACTCACATGTCGGATGTCTGTGGAAAACTGTGAAATAAATTGTAGCTGCCTCATATGTCTAGGAGATTTCTTTTCGTTGTTTTGTTTAAATGCATAAGTGATTGGTTTGTGACCAGTAAAGATTACAGCCTGTCTTCCTTCCAGGAGATATTTCAATTTTCTAATTGAAAGATAAATTGCCAACAATTCTCGGTCGTATGTACTGTAAATCTTCTGAGTACTGAGCTTCTGTGAAAAGAAAGCAACAGGTTTCTAAGTTCCATTCTCAAATTACTGTAGAATTGATCCAACTGCAGATTCTGAGGCATCATTCTTTAGTGTCGTTGGAAGGTCAGAATCTGGAAATGTAAACTATACGGCATTTGCAGTATCTTGGATCCACTTTTCCAAAAATTTCTTCAGCTGTCCATATAATAAGTCTATTGTCCATTTTCTTCGCCCCTTTTAGTAATAATGAAGAACAGCTTGAGTTTTTGCACAGTGTTTGAGGTAACGCCTATAACAATGGAGAACACGAAGAAAAGTACGCAGCTCATGGAATTTATTAGGCAAATTGTAATCCAGAATAACTTTCACCTTTTCAGGTAATGGTTTGGATCCTTCTGGGGTTATCAAATGTTCTAGGAATCCCAGTTCTTCTATTCCAAAGATAGACTTTGTCATATAAATTCGGAAGCCATATTTTGACAATTTTTCAAACCCGTGTTTCAAGTGTGATCTGCGTTCTCTGTTGTATGAAGCTATTAAAATGTCATTTAAGTAAGGGAAAACAAAATTTTAAGCATAAAAGTACTTCATTAATAAAGCGATGAAAGGTGGAAGGTGCATTCCCGAGACCAAAACTCATTACATCAAGTTCAAAAAGGCTAAAAGTTGTAACGATAGCAGGTTTTTGTTAATCCTCTTCGGCAATAGGTATCTAGTAGTAAGCTTTGAAGTGATAGCTTTCTGAAAACTCCTTGCCTTTCAGGATACACTGAAAACCTTCTATCCGTGGTATAGGATAACGGTCAGCAAGTGTCTTCTCATGTAATCTTCTGTAACCGCCACAAGGCCTTAAAGAGGCATCTCTTTTATTTACAAGATGAAAAGAGCTGCTCCAGGGGGATTTAGCGGGCCTAACAATATCGTTCTCCAGCATGAATTTAAATTCTTGTTTTGCCACATCCATGCGCTTTTGTCTGTCTTGCCCTAGCGTACACAGGTGGTCCTTCATTGTGAATGTGGTGCCTAATATTATGTTTAGGTTTACTAGATACCAAATTGGGTTTAATTATTTCAGTATATTGAGACAATAGATCCGTCAATTTAAAATCCTGACTCATAAGCCTCACTACATATACTTGTGAAATTAGCGTAACTTCACTGTGTAACATAGCTTAGTTATATCGTCTATCAAACTTTTGTTATGCATATCAACCACTAGTTGGAATTTCTTAAAATAATCGTCGCCTAATATTGCCTTGTTGAATTTTGCTACCATAAATGGCCAGTAAAATGGCGTCGCAATTCCAAATCTAGAGTGACCACTTTAAAACTACATACAGGAATTTCATCCTCATTGGCTGCATACAATGTATAGGAACTCTCGACACTGTCACCAAACTTTACTGGAATTATAGATACATCAGTGCCATTGTCTACCAGAAGCTGCAAACTCGTTTTGTTTTGTCTGTCACAAATAAACGAGTATTCTGACAAAATATTTCAGCAACAGAACCTCCGTTAATTCAACTGCTGGGTTGAGTTTCCTGCTCCGACCAACTGTATAGAAGTATGCATTTTTCCGGTTTGCAGCGTTGTCCAAATGGAAAATGCAAAAAGAGTATTTTCCTTGAGGGTTGTACCTGCTCCTAGATTTGCTACGGCTCTTGTTGCGATGACGGCTTTGACTTCTATTGCGAGAGCTATCGTTGCTACGAAGAGAAAGGGATGCAATTTGTTGTTCCATTCTTGTTTTTTAAGCCATAAGATCAGTTGAAGTAGGTATAGTTATAGAGTCGCGTTTTCCTCTATCCTGATAGGGATTCATTTCCACTATTCTATGTGACTATATTTTCTAATTCTCCGTCGCTCACTATCAGGAGTTTTTTACTGAATCGGGCAATTTTTCCAACCATAAAGTTTTCAGTGCCTTATCTGAGGCGTCTACACCAGCTAAAGCTTTCATCTTCCTTAAGAAATGACTAGGTCTTCAGGTCTCCCAAGTCTATGCCAGTAACTAACCTCTTAATTATCTTATCTTCAGTTTCTTTGAAGATATTAAAGAGTTGTTCTTTAACTAAAGCGTATTCATTTGACTCATTGCTGTTAAAAATATCCCAGAATATTCTACATATTTAAGTTCTAACTGGTGTACTAAATGGTTGAATTTTGTATCTTCTGTTTTAATTTGCATAATATTAAATTACGCTTCGATTTGTTAAAACCAAATTTCGGACTTTTACAACCAAATCGGCGGAATTTTAATGTTAATCTTGTTCGTTCCCAGTCGATCCTGCGCGTTTTGGTCTTCCGACATGCTGTTGCGTTTTTTGTTTATCACTTTCGTCGGGGAAATAAATATGTAGCGTCATGCGTGTACTTCGTGAATAGAATAATACAAAAAACGCTTTCTAACTTTTAAATGTTGATTTATTGTCTTTCGTTACACGAAAATGTCGGCTATGTATAACATTTGTTATTATTACCTTGTTAACCAAACACAATCATCTGGGAAGTACTCGTCCTCCGTAGCGTAGTGGTTACCATGCTAACCTTTAGTTTCCGAGGTCACGGGTTCAAACCCGGTGGGGGCGAAGATTTTTTTCGAGCGTAAAAAATCCTTAGCCTGGCTTCCTTCTGAAGGGAAGTAAAACCCGTGGTCCCGTGTCGTAGATTTACGGTACGTAAGAACCTCAAGCCTGATAAAGAGGCCTATGAGCAAAATTTTCGGACATTCACGCCCAATATAGAATGGGACGCTAAGGACCACAGTCGTTAAAGAGCGTCCACAAATAATACTCAATTAAATTTTTTAATGGTAAGTATACCATGACAACTGAAAAACTTCAGTACTTTTTAATTATCTTTTTCTATTGCCAAATGTAACGTGTCCTTACACCACCTAAGGCACGACGCTTCCAACAAGATAGCTGCACATCACTAGTATCTAGGCCTGAAACTGAGCAAATTGCTGGATCATCAAATTCAATTGCATTGGCCTTTCAACAGTATTTGGAGGCATTGGAGGCATCAAAGACCTTGAAAGAGGGCAAAATTGAACATATCGTCCTCCTGACAAAGCACGAGATGCTGTACAAGGAACCATGAAAAGTGAAACCAGATCTATAGAGAGCGGAAGTAGTTTTTAAGGACCAATCAACAGCCAGATTATACATTGCTACATAAAGTAAAGCACACACAAATAATTCTCATGCATTAAAGAATTATCACGTTCGATTATGTACAGGTATGTTTCAAGGGTTGCAGTATATTACGTAAAGGCCCTTTCAGATAATTAAACTGTATGGTTCTAATAAGGGTTGAAACATATGCAGATATTTTCTGCTACTTGCACATCAAGGTTACCAGTTAAACCGAATTATACTATTCCTTCTTACCTTTGAAATGTTAAATGAATTAGTAAACTGAACGAATGTCATATGTTATCTCCTATTCATTTTATAAATAATAAATTTGATCACGTGACACTTCGGGTTGACCAATATTCCTACTTGACAATGGGCTTGCTCCTTATAGCTATGTAGTATGGTAGAAGATCTGATATGTAAGAGCACAATACATTCTCTACCTTTTAACAATTTGATGGTACTGTGCTATTCATATAAAACTCTCAGTTTTTCATTTGATTTATATTCAGCAATTCATAAATACATATCTAAATTCAAACTTCTAGATAACTCATTTTATTTTGAGATAGTGTGAAACGTGTATCTGGTTTATTTTATGATACATATATGGAGAACAAATGAATCATCCTTCAGATAGCCATTTTGGCAGCTTAAACGCTAATATTTAAAGAAACAAATATAAATATCTCTGAAACGGTTCATCATATGAACAAAAATGCATACGACAAAATGTATGTTTTAATATGGAATACATTTGCCATTCAGTAAGATTTTCCCCGTCGTTTAACAGTTTCCGAGTCACCCTAAATTTTTCCAGAATACGGAGCACTTATAACAGGTTTCAGGAAAATTCAAGATACACATTTTTTTGTTTTTCATCTTAACTCCTATAACATATAATTTATTTGAAATCCTTGAACCCGTTTTTACGAAAATAGAAAATGTTCAAACATGTGTGGTTTTGGTTTTTTGATAATTCAGTGACACTTGCCAAAAATGAATAAATTTGTTTTTATTTAAGGACTCTCTTTAACTGCTGTGGTATTTCCATTCTGTATTGGGCTTGAAAACCGGTAATTTTCTCAGAGGCCTCTTTATCAGGCTTCAGATTCTTTTACGTGACGTAAATCTACGACATCGGACCACGGATTTACCCCACTTACGGAGGAAGTCATGCTAAGGATTTTTACGCCCGAAAAAATCCATCGCCCTTTGGCCAGGTTTCAACCCGCGACCTCGGGAACAAGAGGCTGGTATGGTAACCACTACACCACGGAGGACGTAAACACCCTTACATCCTCAGAGGATACCTAACTGTAAGTGTGATACTTGTTATTCCTGCAACTTTTCGCTTTTGAGGTACACTGTTCACAGACAGACACGTGTAGCTTTTTCTAAAATTACCTAATTGGATTCAAGGGATCTCAAGACTTTCATATCCACTCAAGTCTCGACATGGAATTTTTTAATGAATGTTATGCTTACTGTACCCAGGGTTTCGGGTAGAGGCAGTAAAAGAAAGTCCAACACTACTGTCAAATTACATAAAGATATTCTTTGGACGAAAAATTCGTAATTGTGGAAACATATCTAACCTAGCTGTCCGATTTTACACTAACATATAGGAGGTGCAAATAAAGACTACTGTACTGACTGTTACACATTTTAGATGCTAGTTAAAGAAGTTTCATGTCAGCATTACCAACAAAATGAATACTAGTAATACCTTCCAAAACGCTCCAGTGGCCACACTGTAGTTAATAAAGCCACTGTAAGGAGTGATCGAGCGATCCCAGCGTCAAATAAGTGCAGACGTCCAGGGACCCGATCAAGAAGATGAATAGGCCAGCCGGATACCATCACAGGGGTGAAGGCTAGATACGGAAACTGGCAACACAAGGTATTAACTCCACACATGAACACAGTATGTCGCTAGTTTTACTTTTGCTGGAAAGGCGATATTTCTGATTGGCTGTTTCAAGTTTTGAGGTGCGTAACGAACTAAAGGCAGGCAAGAACGAAGGGATCATCTTGGAGTTTTGTAGCGGAAAGTTTTCCTCCGATGTATTTTCAACAGGAACAAAGCAGAGGCGGTAATCATACATTTACATTATTTCTGCTTGAATATATATTTTTTGTAATATTGGTATTTTGTATTAATCAGTGAAATTCGTAGAATGAGGTAAAGGACCTTCATAGGTTATTGTGTGTTTTATATTATAATGAATTAATTCTCAGATACATTGAGCCGTCCACACAGAGTGGGATATGCCTACGATTTACATTCCTTCGAGCGTTGTGGTTCGAGTCCCGAATGGAGGCTCTGAGATGTGTTATTAAGTTTGAGCAACATAACATGATAGTGCTGGATGAAAGTTTAAGTATTTAAGAGCTTGTTAGATTTACAGAATTTTATATTGTCCTGATTTACTTTCCAGGTATAGTGAGTCATCCAGACAGTGGAATATACCATTAATGTTCTTGTTTGAACTTTATAATTGATGGGTGTAGATCACAGCCAAAGTGGATAAGATAAAAATCAACCTTTAAGGCAAATTAAATAGCATGTTGCAGTGCCAATATTCAAACACGTAGATGCAGATCATCTCGTGTATAATTTAAAAATGTAGGATTATTGGTGGACTATTTGACATATTAACTGTCAAGGGGGAGTGTGAGCTGAGCAGTGGAAGAAGGTTGTGTCTGCAGGAAGCTCTGTCAATGATAAGAAAAGTGAAATAAGTGACAATGGGGGTAGATATCACTGTTTATAGAATGAGAATAGGGCTATTCAGGAAAATGAAACTAAGGAAAGACAAAATGGAACAACATATAATGAACTGGTTAATAATAGGAAGCATAATATTTATGTTACTATTAATCGGAGGGATGGAATTAAATCCAGGACCTGAAGGAATTGAAAGAATGTTAGAGAAACTAGAAGGAAAACTAAGTAAAATGGATGGAATGGAAGAACAAATAAGAAACAACCTGAAGCAAGTACCTAATGAACTAAAAGAGAATATTGGAAAATAAGTGCATGAAATAAGGAGGGAAATAAATGGAATCAAGGAAGAAATGGAGAGAATGGATGAGAGGAGGAGAAGACTGAATTTGGTATCCACAGGGGTAAAGGAAAGAAGAGGTAAGAAGAAGTAAGAGCCATCAGAAGAAGTAAGAAAAATTCTTGTGGGCAAGCTAGAAATGGAACTGGCTGCATAGGAGATTGTGGAGGCATATCGAGTTGAAAGACAAAGCAGGAAAAGACCAATTATAGTAAAATTTGCAACCACCAATCTAATTTATGAAATTTTAAGAAGAACAAGGTGGTTAAAAGGGAGTAACATATTTATCAACAAGGACCTGTCAATAGCGCAGAGAGATCTGAAAAGGGGCTTAGTTAAGAAGATGAAGGAAGCAAGATCACAAGGCAAACAAGCATATATACGAAATCTACATATCTGGATAGACGGAATAGATATAACGTATGCGAGGAAAAGTGACGTATGGATGAAAGGAACGGATTTGAAGGAAATAAGTCAGCAATAAAGAAGCGAACGGAGCGAATCAACAACCGCGGCAGACAGAGGAAGTGTAAAGTCCAATAGGGGAAATGTCACGAGATACGTCATCTCAAAGAAGGCAATGTCGCCAAGGAGGGAACAGAGTGTAGCAGCACGTGCTTTAGCAGAAAAGGGAAAGGAGGCGTGGCGCCAGTGCAGTGAATCGCCCAATGAGGAAGATGAGGCAGGGAAAGGAGGGGAGCGGAGGCAGAGACTCGGTTCGGAAGGAGAGAGAACTATTATGTCATCACCGCAAGGAAGCATTTTGGTGTTACAGAAAGGAAGCCAAAAATTTATGGAAGGTTACAGACTGAGAAGTAAACAAAACCTAGACAAGTGTAGAGCTTTCAGAGAGAACAGGGGTCCAGAGTAAAAATAGTACTATGGGTTACAATCCAAGATAACTAGCTAGATGACGGAAACACATGTACACGTATAGTTATAACCAGCCAGTTACCTTACAATACCACAACTCAGATTTAATAAAATTTTAGAGAAGGATATTAAGAGGCTAAGGAATGAGTTACATTTATTGAGATAGAAATAACGGGTGATTTCAATGACGAATAGGAGAAAATGATTAAAGAGCTGATTAGCGTAGGAGGCAGTTTATATCAGGAAAGTAAATGATGTAAGGTCGTCATGCCTTGATGGAAGTAGGAATAGCAAGGAGAAAGTGATTTTAGTTCGTAAAGGACACAAGGACTGAAGTAGGGAATATAGTAAAGCGGACATAACCTATTAAGAATATCAACGGAAAGTTTAGAGACAGAATCGTCACATTTAAGTAGCAAGAGGTTAGGCGGACAATGATAGAATCTATTAGCCTAAAAAGCTAATGATAATGATTGTTAAATACTATAAGCGTGGGTATGATCGACAAAATGAGCCAGGGCTCGATGCCGATCGTGCCCAAAGGAATTGTAAAACCTCAACACTCAATAAAGAATTCAATTCAGTTGTTAAGGATAGCATGCCAATAATACTGTAATTCTTTTAAGGCAGTGCCAGTAGTATTAGTCCCGGATGAGCCAATTGTTTTAACGATAATCCTGCCGCTAGGGGCGCTCGTGTCGCTAGTGTCGCTGCGTGCGACGGCGGCGGCGGTAAGTTTGAAAAGCGCCCTGAGCGGTAGGATTATCGTTAAATCGATTGGCTCATCCGGGACGAGTTGAAAGAATTGAGGAAGTGACGTGAAGTGTTTTGATTGGTTCGTTAATTTGGGGTGGAAGATGAAGGAAGGAAGATGGAAGAGTATGGAGGTCGCGTGATGGAGAGGAGCTGGGTGGCGAGGTGTTGTCTGTGCGGAGGTCGGTACTGAAAGAGGGAAAAGATGGGGAGCGAGGGATAAAAAGTGTAACAGAAAGTGACGTGTGAAGTTGTGATTGGTGGGAATAAGAAGTGATTTTATTGGTGGAAAGGAACAAATGAGAGTTGTTGATTGGTAAGAATAAGAGAGATTATGATTGGTGGAAAGAAAAAAGGTGTGGGAGTGGGGTATGTTGGAGGTGATGGGAAAGGTAAGTTTTGCTAGCAGCAAGATTTGCAAAAGCCTGTCGTGAACTGATCAGCAATTTTTGAACGTTGGATGGTAGTTTTCTTGAGTGGATAGAGAGATGGGGGCGATATGAGATGCGGTGGCGAAAATGGGAACTAAAACAAAGGTGGTTGAGACAAGAGGTTTAAGGACGAGGAAATTTGGAGGTTAGTGGTGAACATGGCGGTCGCAAGAGGTGGGGGGTAAGGAGACGCGGTGGTGAGAATGGGAACTAAAAGAAGATGGCGGTAGCAAGAGTTTAGAAGAGTAGATTTTGAGGTTAAAATAGTGGGAACTAAAAATGGCGGAGGGTCTGCGACAACGAGATGCGGTGAGAACTAAACAAGATGGCGGACGCAAGAGGAGGGTAAGGAGATTTGAGGTTACAGTACCAAAACACGAAAGGATATATTCCTACGCCAAGCAGGTCCGAAAAATAATTATGCGTGTGGTACTTACCTGTTACCGGTGTGGATGCGTCACCAAAAGCGCGGCACGCGACGCGAAAAAATAAAAGCAAACTCTTTTTGAAAATGCTTAACCAGCTTTAAGATCAACCAACATCACTACGGACTGATATACCTAGGTTTTTAAAGCGGTACAGACACCCTTTGCAGAGGCGTAATTTAACTATACCAAAAACCTGGTACTGGACCATCGTGATGGTCGCTAGCGTACGTAGGAGCAGGGTTCTCATAGCCGGTCGAAAGCGGTCAAAAACGTGTACGACGTAGGTGTTCGCAGTAGCTGCTGCCGAGTCAACCGTCGAGGTGCGAATGAACGAGATCTGTTCTTGCCGGCAATCTGGTTGGGAGATGAGAGGCGCGGTGGTAAAAATGGGAACTAAATAAGATGGCGGAGGCATGAAGTTGAGGTTAAGGAGCGGTGAGGCGTTGTCTGTGCGGAGGTTGGGGTTGAAAGAGGGGGAAAGATGGCGAACGAGGGATAAAAAGTATAACAGAAAGTGACGTGTGAAGTTGTGATTGGTGGGAATAAGAAGTGATGTTATTGGTGGAAAGGAACAAATGAAAGTTGTTGATTGGTGAGAATAAGAGAGATTATGATTGGTGGAAAGAAAAAAGGTGTGGGAGTGGGGTATGTTGGAGGTGATGGAAAAGGTGAGTTTTGCTACCAACAACATTTGCAAATGCCTAACCAGAACTCATCAGCAATTTTAAATAACTAGTGTTTCGGGGTTTTCTCTGGTTGGTAGACGAATGCAAACTGTTTCTGCCATACTTATATTATTCGTCTTTTCCTTTTTTTTCGTTTTTTTTAAAAAATAACTAGTTTTTTGGGGGTTTTCTGCGGATGGTAAACGAATGCAAGCTCTTTCTGCTTTTTTCATATGTTTTCTCTGGTTGGTAGGCGTTTTCTGTACTGGTTGACGAAGGCGTTTCTAATTTTTGAGGTTTTCTCAGGTTTTTTAGCGGTTGTCCCTGCCCGGTAGGCAAATGATGAAGTTTTACTTTGTCGGCGCACGGATACTAGGCACATACTCGCGCGCGCACACACACACACACAAACGTTGCAGTTGCCATACTTATATTATTCGTCTTTTCCTTCTTTTTTTTCTTTTTTTTTAAAAATAACTAGTTTTTTGGGAGTTTTCTGCGGTTGGTAAACGAATGCAAACTGTTTCTGCTTTTTCATAGGTTTTCCCTGTTTGGTAGGCGTTTTCTGTAGTGGTTGACGAAGCCGTTTCTAATTTTCGAGGTTTTCTCAGGTTTTTAGCGGTTGTCCCTGTCCGGTAGGCAAATGATAAAGTTTTTCTATAATGTCGTCGTTTTGGCTTGTGGCGCACGGATACTAGGCACGTACTCCCGCGCACACACACACACACAGACAGACAGACAGACACACAGACAGGCACACACACACGGACATGTTTCCAAAAATGCTTTTTTTTTTTGGATTCAGCAGGTCTCAAAACGTGTATTTCCGGTGAAATCTCGGTATCGAATTTTTGGGTGGAATGCAATACTTCCCCTACTTACTATACGTAGTAGAGAAAGTAAAAAAGTATAAGTACTGAAAAATTTAAGGAATTAACAAGCAATATCTCGAAAACGGTTCACTCAACAAAAGAAATGTATATGGCATAAGTTGTGTATTTTAACGCGATCTATATTTTTTGTGTAGTAAAATTTTGTCTATTCCTTATGGTTTACCAGTTATGCAAAAGACGTTCACAATGAAGAATACTTTTGGAGACATTCCCAGAAAATTTGAGATATACATTTTATTTCTCATGACATTATCTTAAACATATGATATTTTCATCAAAATCGTTATAGCCGTTTTTGAGAAAATTAAAAAAAAGTGTACTATCTTGTTTTCATGGGTTTTCCAGATCGGTAAGCGTTAGAATACTCTTAGAGATTTTTTTTTGGTTGCTGGAGGTCTCAAAACGTGTATTTCCGGTGAAATCTCGGTATCGAATTTTTGGGTGGAATGCAATACTTCCCCTACTTACTATACGTAGTAGAGAAAGAAAAAAGTATAAGTATTGGAAATTTTTAAGGAAATAACAAGCAATATCTCGAAAACGGTTCACTCAACAAAAGAAATGTATATGGCATAAGTTGTGTATTTTAACGCGATCTACATTTTTTGTGTAGTAAAATTTTGTCTATCTCTTATGGTTTACCAGTTATGCAAAAGGCGTTCACAATGAAGAATACTTTTGGAGACATTCCCAGAAAATTTGAGATATACATTTCATTTCTCATGACATTATCTTAAACATATGATATTTTCATCAAAATCGTTATAGCCATTTTTGAGAAAATTTAAAAAAGTGTACTATCTTGTTTTCACGGGTTTTCCAGATCGGTAAGAGTTAGAATACTCTTAGAGCTTTTTTACAGGTTTTTCGCGGTTGTCCCTGTCCGGTAGGAAAATGATGAAGTTTTTCTATAATGTCGTCGTTTTGGCTTGTGGCGCACGGATACTAGGCACGTACTCGCGCGCACACACACACACACACGCACACACACTAAAATAGTAGCGTATAAAAAAAAATTTAATAACCGTAGATTTTCAAGAAAATTCCCACACCGCAAACCACCCGTTTAGCGGGAGAAAGTTCGTTATTTTTATTGTCTTAAAAATGGCTCTAACCCCTTTTGATTACGGTGCGGTATGTTTAAGATATCTGCATGACAAATAAAATGTATAACTTCAATTTTCCGGGAATAGCTGTGAAGTAGTCTCATTGTGAATGTCTTTTGTACAACTGTTAAACCGTAGGAAACGAAGTCTTACTGTACAAGAACGTTAAAGCACACAATTTATGTGTATTATTATTATTATTATTATTATTATTATTATTATTATTATTATTATTATTATTACTTTGTGGCGTTGTCTATTTGCAAAAGTTTCCATGTTGATTTTAATGTTTAAAAGCTTTAGACCTTTCTCACTAAAACTCGTCATTCTTTTAACTTTTCTTTTTTCGGAAAATTCAAGGAAATAAAAAGCAATATCTCGAAAACGGTTCACTCAACAAAAGAAATGTATATGGCATAAGTTGTGTATTTTAACGCTATCTACATTTTTTGTGTAGTAAAATTTTGTCTATCTCTTATGGTTTACCAGTTATGCAAAAGGCGTTCACAATGAAGAATACTTTTGGAGACATTCCCAGAAAATTTGAGATATACATTTCATTTCTCATGACATTATCTTAAACATATGATATTTTCATCAAAATCGTTATAGCCATTTTTGAGAAAATTAAAATTTTCGAAAAATTTTCCATGTAAAGGGTAGTCTGGAACAGAGTTTTATATACAATTTTACAAGTTGTTTTAAGAAATTGTTAAATTTCGGTACCGAAAAAAAAATAAAAGATACGGTTTTCCAAAAGATTTCGAAGGAACTAAGTTGCTGTATCAAAATTTCCTTGTTACAAATTGTACATTTATTTCTTAAGGAAACCGGAAATACAGATTTTTTATAAATTTTAGCGTGCACCGATCTATATTTTTAACTTTTACGCCTACGTTTCTCGTCACCATTGCTCAAGAGGTTGGTATTTCTACTCTCTCTACCACGTAAAATAGTAGGTAGAGGAGGTATGCATTGCATCCAAATATTCAATATTGAGATTTCACTGGAAAACTAAATACTTGTTTTGAGGTCCCCTGAATAAAATTTTTTTTAGAAAATTCTGTGTGTATGTGTCAGAGCAGCATAACTCAAAAATGAAAAGTCGGATAAATACTAAACTTGGTATTTAGGTTGAGTACCTTCCAAAGATACGACACAGAGATTTTCAAGAAAGTCCCTCCACCCCTAACTACCCTTTACATGAACTATTTTCCGAAATGTTTTATTTTCTAAAACTGTCTCTGACGATTTTAATTACAACACCATATATTAAAGACATTTATATGAAAATAAAATGTATATCTTGAATTTTGTGGAAATAGCCTGTGAAGTCCTCTTGATTCGGAAGAAATTTTCTATGATCTTGTATAACTGCTAAGGTTTGAGGAAACACACACAATTTATTTGAAATAACTTTTTTGTGACGTCAGCCATTTCCGAGATATCTGTTATAAATGGTTCGAATTGTACAATGTTTAGCCATTCTTTTTTAAAAGGCATGTCGCTTTTCAGTTCTTGCTCGCCATGTTGATGGAAAGAATTTAGAATTTTAAGGCCAGTGTATAGCGTCCCTTTGGATGTATATCGGTTGTGCAATGCAACCATTTCCCGAAAAGTTTATCTGGATTAAAATTAAGTGGATATGAAAATAAACTTTCGTACTCACCTATAAGAGATAGAGGGTAGAGGTCATACGAACGTAGCACTTGAGAATTTTTATTCAACAGTTGGTGTTACTCCTTAGAAAGGAAGTATCTGCTGATTGTATTTAATTCTTACATTTTACATAACACGTATGCACGTCACAACACAAAACTCTACACACGACACACGTAGTTTTAAATATTGCACTAATAACATCAGGAATACGTGAACTCTGCTTACTTGTCACCCTCATACAGCACTACACGCAAAAGAAACGTGCTGATGTAGTGAAAACACAGGCGTGAGAAGCGGAAATTCGTCAGCAATACAATTGGAACTTATTGTCGATGGTGGGGATCGCGCAGTGGCGGATTGTGACAGGATGACCGCGTTTTTTTTACAACTTGACAATTTTGTGGCGAAATGAGGCATTTAACTCGACGCGCATGTTGACAGCTTCGATACGTGTCCACGGAGACCTTAGCGCTAGGCAACTGTACCTCTGTTTGTATACGTGAACGGCAGATTGCAGCTTCGATACGTGTTCACGGAGACCTTAGTGCTAGGCAACTGCACCTCTGTTTCTATACGTGAACGGCAGATTGCAGCTTCGATACGTGTCCACGGAGACCTTAGTGCTAGGCAACTGCACCTCTGTTTTCTATACGTGAACGGCAGATTGCCGCCTCGATACGTGTCCACGGAGACCTTAGTGCTAGGCAACTGCACCTGTGTTTCTATACGTGAACGTCAGATGGCAGCTTCGATACCAGTCCACGGAAACCTTAGTGTTAGGCAACTGTACCTCTGTTTCTATACGTGAACGGCAGATTGCAGGTTGGATACGTGTCCACGGAGATCTTAGTGCTAGGCAACTATACCTGTTTGTATACGTGAACGGCAGATTGCATCTTCGATACGTGTCCACGGAGACCTTAGTGCTAGGCAACTGCACCTGTGTTTCTATACGTGAACGTCAGATGGCAGCTTCGATACGTGTCCACGGGACCTTAGTGCTAGGCAACTGTACCTCTGTTTCTATACGTGAACGGCAGATTGCAGCTTCGATACGTGTCCACGGAGACCTTTCGCTTCAGGTGACAAAATAACACTAGGCACTTGTGTGCCGTGGTGCAACCCGCAATCACGGCATTGGTAGCGTAGATCTCCTTGGGGTTCTCCTCGGAGTTACCTCAACACCACGTACATGACCTGGTTCGTCACGGGTACGCAGGTCTGCACTACCACTTCCTCGGCGTTGAGCAGGCCCAGGAGGCGATCGTACCGGTACAGCAGCTAGCACGTGGACATGTTATCGCGCTGTGGTGTTGCGTGTGCGCGGTATGGAAACTCAAGGACGCAAAACATGTACGACCGAGGTTTAAAAAACAGAACAAGCAGTGACGTGGAACGCTCTGATTGGTGAAAATAAGACGATCTCTGATAGGTGGACAAATTGAAATAACGTGATGTGATAGGCGAAAATAAAATCAAAGGTGATTGGATGAAAAATGACGAGAAGGAATTAGCGGTGAATTTGTGAACTAAGATGGCAAAGATTTTTTTTTTAAAAAACGGATAATATAAGTATGGCAACTGTAACGGTTTACGGCAAACGCGCGCCGCGCAATGCGTCACGCCGGCAATAAAACAAAAACCATTATTAGCAAGATGACCGGCGTGACGCATTGCGCGGCGCGCGTTTGCCGTAAACCGTTACAGTTGCCATACTTATATTATCCGTTTTTTTAAAAAAAAAATCTTTGCCATCTTAGTTCACAAATTCACCGCTAATTCCTTCTCGTCATTTTTCATCCAATCACCTTTGATTTTATTTTCGCCTATCACATCACGTTATTTCATTTTGTCCACCTATCAGAGATCGTCTTATTTTCACCAATCACAGCGTTCCACGTCACTACTTGTTCTGTTTTTTAAACCTCGGTCGTGCATGTTTTGCGTCTTTGAGTTTCCATACCTCGCACACGCAACACCACAGCGCGATAACATGTCCACGTGCTAGCTGGTGTACCGGTACGATCGCCTCCTGGGCCTGCTCAACGCCGAGGAAGTGGTAGTGCAGACCTGCGTACCCGTGACGAACCAGGTCAGGTACGTGGTGTTGAGGTAACTCCGAGGAGAACCCCAAGGAGATCCACGCTACCAATGCCGTGATTGCGGGTTGCACCACGGCACACAAGTGCCTAGTGTTATTTTGTCACCTGAAGCGAAAGGTCTCCGTGGACACGTATCGAAGCTGCAATCTGCCGTTCACGTATAGAAACAGAGGTACAGTTGCCTAGCACTAAGGTCCCGTGGACACGTATCGAAGCTGCCATCTGACGTTCACGTATAGAAACACAGGTGCAGTTGCCTAGCACTAAGGTCTCCGTGGACACGTATCGAAGATGCAATCTGCCGTTCACGTATACAAACAGGTATAGTTGCCTAGCACTAAGATCTCCGTGGACACGTATCCAACCTGCAATCTGCCGTTCACGTATAGAAACAGAGGTACAGTTGCCTAACACTAAGGTTTCCGTGGACTGGTATCGAAGCTGCCATCTGACGTTCACGTATAGAAACACAGGTGCAGTTGCCTAGCACTAAGGTCTCCGTGGACACGTATCGAGACGGCAATCCGCCGTTCACGTATACAAACAGGTATAGTTGCCTAGCACTAAGATCTCCGTGGACACGTATCCAACCTGCAATCTGCCGTTCACGTATAGAAACAGAGGTATAGTTGCCTAGCAGTAAGGTCTCCGTGGACACGTATCGAAGCTGCAATCTGCCGTTCAAGTATAGAAACACAGGTACAGTTGCCTAGCACTAAGGTCTCCGTGGACACGTATCGAAGCTGCAATCTGCCGTTCACGTATAGAAACAGAGGTGCAGTTTCCTAGCACTAAGGTCTCCGTGAACACCTATCGAACCTGTAATCTGCCGTTCACGTATAGAAACAGAGGTATAGTTGACTAGCACTAAGGTCTCCGTGGACACGTATCGAAGCTACAATCTGCCGTTCACGTATAGAAACACAGGTGCAGTTGCCTAGCACTAAGGTCTCCGTGGACACGTATCGAAGCTGCAATCTGCCGTTCACGTATAGAAACAGAGGTGCAGTGTCCTAGCACTAAGGTCTCCGTGGACACGTATCGAAGCTGCCATCTGACGTTCACGTATAGAACCACAGGTGCAGTTGCCTAGCACTAAGGTCTCCGTGGACACTATCGAAGCTGCAATCTGCCGTTCACGTATAGAAACACAGGTACAGTTGCCTAGCACTAAGGTCTCCGTGGACACGTATCGAAGCTGCAA
This sequence comes from Deroplatys truncata, assembly GCA_030765065.1. Taxonomy (NCBI): domain Eukaryota; kingdom Metazoa; phylum Arthropoda; class Insecta; order Mantodea; family Mantidae; genus Deroplatys; species Deroplatys truncata. The sequence continues at coordinate 26,709,655 of CM060988.1, read as the reverse complement.
TCTGCCGTTCACGTATAGAAACACAGGTGCAGTTTCCTAGCACTAAGGTCTCCGTGGACACGTATCGAAGCTGCAATCTGCCGTTCACGTATAGAAACACAGGTGCAGTTGCCTAGCACTAAGGTCTCCGTGGACACGTATCGAAGCTGCAGTCTGCCGTTCACGTATAGAAACACAGGTACAGTTGCCTAGCACTAAGGTCTCCGTGGACACGTATCGAGGCTGAAATCTGCCGTTCACGTATAGAAACAGAGGTGCAGTTGCCTAGCACTAAGGTCTCCGTGAGCACGTATCGAACCTGCAATCTGCCGTTCAGGTATAGAAACAGAGGTATAGTTGCCTAGCACTAAGGTCTCCGTGGACACGTATCGAAGCTGCAATCTGCCGTTCACGTATAGAAACACAGGTGCAGTTGCCTAGCACTAAGGTGTCCGTGGACACGTATCGAAGCTGCAATATGCCGTTCACGTATAGAAACAGAGGTGCAGTTGCCTAGCACTAAGGTCTCCGTGGACACGTATCGAAGCTGCCATCTGACGTTCACGTATAAAAACACAGGTGCAGTTGCCTAGCATTAAGGTCTCCGTGGACACGTATCGAAGCTGCAATCTGCCGTTCACGTATACAAACAGGTATAGTTGCCTAGCACTAAGATCTCCGTGGACACGTATCCAACCTGCAATCTGCCGTTCACGTATAGAAACAGAGGTATAGTTGCCTAGCACTAAGGTCTCCGTGGACACGTATCGAAGCTGCAATCTGCCGTTCACGTATAGAAACACAGGTGCAGTTGCCTAGCACTAAGGTCTCCGTGGACACGTATCGAAGCTGTAATCTGCCGTTCACGTATAGAAAACAGAGGTGCAGTTGCCTAGCACTAAGGTCTCCGTGGACACGTATCGAAGCTGCAATCTGCCGTTCACGTATAGAAACAGAGGTGCAGTTGCCTAGCACTAAGGTCTCCGTGAACACGTATCGAAGCTGCAATCTGCTGTTCACGTATACAAACAGAGGTACAGTTGCCTAGCGCTAAGGTCTCCGTGGACACGTATCGAAGCTGTCAACATGCGCGTCGAGTTAAATACCTCATTTCGCCACAAAATTGTCAAGTTGTAAAAAAAACGCGGTCATCCTGTCACAATCCGCCACTGCGCGATCCCCACCATCGACAATAAGTTCCAATTGTATTGCTGACGAATTTCCGCTTCTCACGCCTGTGTTTTCACTACATCAGCACGTTTCTTTTGCGTGTAGTGCTGTATGAGGGTGACAAGTAAGCAGAGTTCACGTATTCCTGATGTTATTAGTGCAATATTTAAAACTACGTGTGTCGTGTGTAGTGTTTTGTGTTGTGACGTGCATACGTGTTATGTAAAATGTAAGAATTAAATACAATCAGCAGATACTTCCTTTCTAAGGAGTAACACCAACTGTTGAATAAAAATTCTCAAGTGCTACGTTCGTATGACCTCTACCCTCTATCTCTTATAGGTGAGTACCAAAGTTTATTTTCATATCCACTTAATTTTAATCCAGATAAACTTTTCGGGAAATGGTTGCATTGCACAACCGATATACATCCATAGGGACGCTATACACTGGCCTTAAAATTCTAAATTCTTTCCATCAACATGGCGAGCAAGAACTGAAAAGCGACATGCCTTTTAAAGAAGAATGGCTAAACATTGTACAATTCGAACCATTTATAACAGATATCTCGGAAATGGCTGACGTCACAAAAAAGTTATTTCAAATAAATTGTGTGTGTTTCCTCAAACCTTAGCAGTTATACAAGATCATAGAAAATTTCTTCCGAATCAAGAGGACTTCACAGGCTATTTCCACAAAATTCAAGATATACATTTTATTTTCATATAAATGTCTTTAATATATGGTGTTGTAATTAAAATCGTCAGAGACAGTTTTAGAAAATAAAACATTTCGGAAAATAGTTCATGTAAAGGGTAGTTTGGGGTGGAGGGACTTTCTTGAAAATCTCTGTGTCGTATCTTTGGAAGGTACTCAACCTAAATACCAAGTTTAGTATTTATCCGACTTTTCATTTTTGAGTTATGCTGCTCTGACACATACACACAGAATTTTCTAAAAATGTTTTTTATTCAGGGGACCTCAAAACAAGTATTTAGTTTTCCAGTGAAATCTCAATATTGAATATTTGGATGCAATGCATACCTCCTCTACCTACTATTTTACGTGGTAGAGAGAGTAGAAATACCAACCTCTTGAGCAATGGTGACGAGAAACGTAGGCGTAAAAGTTAAAAATATAGATCGGTGCACGCTAAAATTTATAAAAAAATCTGTATTCCCGGTTTCCTTAAGAAATAAATGTACAATTTGTAACAAGGAAATTTTGATACAGCAACTTAGTTCCTTCGAAATCTTTTGGAAAACCGTATCTTTTATTTTTTTTTCGGTACCGAAATTTAACAATTTCTTAAAACAACTTGTAAAATTGTATATATAACTCTGTTCCAGACTACCCTTTACATGGAAAATTTTTCGAAAATTTTAATTTTCTCAAAAATGGCTATAACGATTTTGATGAAAATATCATATGTTTAAGATAATGTCATGAGAAATGAAATGTATATCTCAAATTTTCTGGGAATGTCTCCAAAAGTATTCTTCATTGTGAACGCCTTTTGCATAACTGGTAAACCATAAGAGATAGACAAAATTTTACTACACAAAAAATGTAGATAGCGTTAAAATACACAACTTATGCCATATACATTTCTTTTGTTGAGTGAACCGTTTTCGAGATATTGCTTTTTATTTCCTTAAATTTTCCGAAAAAAGAAAAGTTAAAAGAATGACGAGTTTTAGTAAGAAAGGTCTAAAGCTTTTAAACATTAAAATCAACATGGAAACTTTTGTAAATAGACAACGCCACAAAGTAATAATAATATTAATAATAATACACATAAATTGTGTGCTTTAACGTTCTTGTACAGTAAGGCTTCGTTTCCTACGGTTTAACAGTTGTACAAAAGACATTCACAATGAGACTACTTCACAGCTATTCCCGGAAAATTGAAGTTATACATTTTATTTGTCATGCAGATATCTTAAACATACCGCACCGTAATCAAAAGGGGTTAGAGCCATTTTTAAGACAATAAAAATAACGAACTTTCTCCCGCTAAACGGGTGGTTTGCGGTGTGGGAATTTTCTTGAAAATCTACGGTTATTAAATTTTTTTTATACGCTACTATTTTAGTGTGTGTGGGTGTGTGTGTGTGTGTTTGTGTGTGTGTGTGCGCGCGAGTACGTGCCTAGTATCCGTGCGCCACAAGCCAAAACGACGACATTATAGAAAAACTTTATCATCTGCCTACCGGACAGGGATAACCGCGAAAAAACCTGAAAAAAGCTCTAAGAGTATTCTAACGCTTACCGATCTGGAAAATATCATATGTTTAAGATAATGTCATGAGAAATGAAATGTATATCTCAAATTTTCTGGGAATGTCTCCAAAAGTATTCTTCATTGTGAACGCCTTTTGCATAACTGGTAAACCGTAAGAGATAGACAAAATTTTACTACACAAAAAATGTAGATCGCGTTAAAATACACAACTTATGCCATATACATTTCTTTTGTTGAGTGAACCGTTTTCGAGATATTGCTTCTTATTTCCTTAAATTTTCCAATACTTATACTTTTTCACTTTCTCTATAAGTATAGTAAGTAGGGGAAGTATTGCATTCCACCCAAAAATTCGATACCGAGATTTCACCGGAAATACACGTTTTGAGACCTCCTGAATCCAAAAAAAGCATTTTTGAAAACATGTCTGTGTGTGTGTGTGCGCGCGAGTATGTGCCTAGTATCCGTGCGCCGACAAGGTAAAACTTCATCATTTGCCTACCGGGCAGGGACAACCGCTAAAAAACCTGAGAAAACCTCGAAAATTAGAAACGCCTTCGTCAACCAGTACAGAAAACGCCTACCAACCAGGGAAAACCTATGAAAGAGCAGAAAGAGCTTGCATTCGTTTACCATCCGCAGAAAACCCCCAAAAAACTAGTTATTTAAAAAAAACAAAAAAAAAACGAAAAAACAAAAAGAAAAAAAAAAGAAAAAAAAAGGAAAACACGAATAATATAAGTATGGCAGAAACAGCTTGCATTCGTCTACCAACCAGAGAAATCCCCGAAACACTAGTTATTTAAAATTGCTGATGAGTTCTGGATAGGCTTTTGCAAATGTTGTTGGTAGCAAAACTTACCTTTTCTATCTCCTCCAACATACCCCACTCCCACACCTTTTTTCTTTCCACCAATCATAATCTCTCTTATTCTCACCAATCAACAACTTTCATTTGTTCCTTTCCACCAATAACATCACTTCTTATTCCCACCAATCACAACTTCACACGTCACTTTCTGTTATACTTTTTATCCCTCGTTCGCCATCTTTCCCCTCTTTCAGCCCCAACCTCCGCACAGACAACACCTCACCGTTCCTTAACCTCAACTTCATGCCTCCGCCATCTTATTTAGTTCCCATTTTTACCACCGCGCCTCTCATCTCCCAACCAGATTGCCGGCAAGAACAGATCTCGTTCATTCGCACCTCGACGGTTGACTCGGCAGCAGCTACTGTGAACACCTACGTCGTACACGTTTTTGACCGCTTTCGACCGGCTATGAGAACCCTGCTCCTACGTACGCTAGCGACCATCACGATGGTCCAGTACCAGGTTTTTGGTATAGTTAAATTACGCCTCTGCAAAGGGTGTCTGTACCGCTTTAAAAACCTAGGTATATCAGTGCGTAGTGATGTTGGTTGATCTTAAAGCTGGTTAAGCATTTTCAAAAACAGTTTGCTTTTATTTTTTCGCGTCGCGTTCCGCGCTTTTGGTGACGCATCCACACCGGTAACAGGTAAGTACCACACGCATAATTATTTTTCGGACCTGCTTGGCGTAGGAATATATCCTTTCGTGTTTTGGTACTGTAACCTCAAATCTCCTTACCCTCCTCTTGCGTCCGCCATCTTGTTTAGTTCTCACCGCATCTCGTTGTCGCAGACCCTCCGCCATTTTTAGTTCCCACTATTTTAACCTCAAAATCTACTCTTCTAAACTCTTGCTACCGCCATCTTCTTTTAGTTCCCATTCTCACCACCGCGTCTCCTTACCCCCCACCTCTTGCGACCGCCATGTTCACCACTAACCTCCAAATTTCCTCGTCCTTAAACCTCTTGTCTCAACCACCTTTGTTTTAGTTCCCATTTTCGCCACCGCATCTCATATCGCCCCCATCTCTCTATCAACTCAAGAAAACTACCATCCAACGTTCAAAAATTGCTGATCAGTGCACGACAGGCTTTTGCAAATCTTGCTGCTAGCAAAACTTACCTTTCCCATCACCTCCAACATACCCCACTCCCACACCTTTTTTCTTTCCACCAATCATAATCTCTCTTATTCTTACCAATCAACAACTCTCATTTGTTCCTTTCCACCAATAAAATCACTTTTTATTCCCACCAATCACAACTTCACACGTCACTTTCTGTTACACTTTTTATCCCTCGCTCCCCGTCTTTTCCCTCTTTCAGTACCGACCTCCGCACAGACAACACCTCGCCACCCAGCTCCTCTCCATCACGCGACCTCCATACTCTTCCATCTTCCTTCCTTCATCTTCCACCCCAAATTAACGAACCAATCAAAACACTCCACGTCACTTCCTCAATTCTTTCAACTCGTCCCGGATGAGCCAATCGATTTAACGATAATCCTACCGCTCAGGGCGCTTTTCAAACTTACCGCCGCCGCCGTCGCACGCAGCGACACTAGCGACACGAGCGCCCCTAGCGGCAGGATTATCATTAAAAGAATTGGCTCATCCGGGACTAATAGTACTAGTGCCCAACTGAAATTTTCTAATAGAAAAGGAAGAAAGATATTGGATATCATCAGTGGCGAAGCGTGGCTTTCAAAGTGAGGGAAGCTCCAAGTAATAATTTTCATTAAAATAGGAGAGAACCATGAATGTTGTATCTATATTTGTTCTTAATCTCGGTAAAAAAAGAACTAAAACCATTTAAATTTTTACAAGTAATGAATAATATTTTTTTCTTAATATCGGTAAAAAAAGAAAAATAGATTTAAATTTTTACAAGTAAGTAATGAATAATATATTTTCATAAATACGAGTAAATTAAATATCATACCTTATTTTTGTATATCAGACCGATCCTTCTAGTTTTCCTCCCAAAGATATCATTCACATCATCGTAGAAGGATGGGCTTTGGCGCAAATTTGAAAGCAAGGACTTCTCAATGCTGAGAAGAGCTAGTGAAGAAAGTCTCCCCTGACCTTGTGTATTTCGACGATGGGATTTAATTCTCTTCATTGCTGAGAATGACCTCTCAGCAGACGAACTAGATGCCGGGATGGTTATTGCTAAAAGGACAGGTTTATGTAGTTCTGGAAACACAGGCACTAATCCCGCTTCTGTCAAGTACTGATGTAATTTCACGACAGTGTCTTTATGCATTTCAATATCTCTGAATAACGCACACAATTCACTTCTCAAAATTGGGAAATCAAAGAATTTGCCAAAGCTCTGCTTTAAGCCAAAGAACCCTTCTTCTGGAAACTGTTTTGCAAATTCTGCAAAAGTTCGCCGAGTCTAAAATACTAAGGAATTTGAGTTTTTCCAAGTCAGCAAGTCTGGAATCCATATTGATCCTCATTACGTCAATAATTTCCAAGAATAACATCTTATAAGAAGTTGATACGTTTTCCCCTGGTATAGTATCTACTCTAAGTCTTTTATTAGGGCCAGGCTACGACACACATCAGATACTTTATGCCAGATAGATTCAAAATCTTCTCTGAGTTTCATAAGATGCATTGAAAATTTGTCAACTTGTTTACGACAAAACTCAATATCAAAAGCCTTCTTTTGGAGTACTTGGAACAGTATGTCAGCCTGAGGAAATATACAATAGAATACATGAAGAAAAAGTTGAAATCAAACGCATATAATGTTGAAAAAAGACCTTGAGCACCATATACTGTTTCCGGATCCCAACCATCTGCATTTTCGACCACTGAATTTAGCAAGTTTTCTATATCTTGTTTGTACTGGTACACAGTTTGTAATAGCCTATTACCATAATTCCATCTTGTTGGAAATCTCTTGTTCATTTCAGAGTCGAATGCTGCCATTCACTTTGTAGATTTAGAAAAGAAAATGCCAAAAACCAGAAAGTGAAGTAAAAAATATTTTACACTGCTTAATAAAGCTCACAGCTTGCGACAAAACCAAATTCAGTCTATGTGCATAGCAATGCACAAACACAGCTTGTGGGCATTTTTCTCTTACTCTCATCTGAAAACCACTGTGTTCCCCTGACATTACAGTCGCCCCATCATATGTCTGTGACACCAAACTCTTTTCACAATTAAATTCTTTTAAGATCTCAAACACATTATGTGCTAAAGAACTTAATGTACTATCGACACTGACATCTCTGAAACACAGAAATTTTTCTATACTTCCAGTTTTGTCACATACCTAAGTATAATAGATAGCTGTGATTTCGTTGTAATATCTGTTGCCTCATCCATAATAATTCCAACAAAAGAAGTCTCAGAAATGTCCTTCTTTATTTCGTTTGTCATCAGTTCCGAAACAGAATAAATTAAATCATTCTGTATGTCACTAGACAGACCTGAAAAAACGGTCGAATTTGACAACTGATAAGCCTATATCAAAATCTCCTAATTCCTTCAACATTTCAATATAATTTCCTCTGTTCAAAGAGCTTTCGGACTCGTCATGACCTCGAAATGCAAGTTCTTGTTTTCCCAAAAAGCATACTACCTTTATCATTTGCGAAAGAATTTTCCTGTTTCTTTTTACGTCTTCATTGTGCTTCTGTATTGTGAGCCGGAATTTTTCACTTAAACACGATTCAATTCGTGTATTTCCGAACTCCGTAAATTGTTTTAGACAAATAATGTGGTTTTGAGATCCTTGATGCCTTTTCTGAGCTTTGTGTAAATTATTCAAGTGGTCAAAACCTGCATAACTCCAAGTGCTTTTTTCTCGCGAAAATAGCAACCACGGCCAACAAAACAATTTTCTCAATCAATGACACCCACATAACCATGGAATTGTATCATACATGTTTTCATTAAAGTGGAGCATAAATGTTTTAACACCTTTGTTTTGTATGCCGATATCATTATTAAGAAGTTTTTTCGGTTTGTCTCTTCTAATTATATTTAATTTTTCCTCATACCTGAAAGAACTAAACCTACTCTTCAGTACCTTTTCTATAGTACAGTCACATGTACACCCTTCTTGCACTGTAAGACTGCTCACACTACAAGTAGACATATCCCCAACCCAGACGTGCCAATAATTCGTAGAGCTGGCCAACACCGCGTGAAATATTAACCTAAAATGGAGAAAGTATGAAATTCACATGCTTTTGCTAATGATTTAAAATTTCACAAGAAATACCTATTTATTACTAGCAAATATCAATCTACAGAAAATACGCGAGTATTTGCTATTAAAATATACTTACAGTTCTATTTAAAAACGCCACATAAAATAAAACAATAAACTTTTCTTCGCACGCTACAGAGATTTCACGTGACGATGTCTTTCAACGCTTCCTAAGTCACGGACAAGTCCCGATTGCTTCCGGAAACCTACGAAGTGCTAGTGGAGGTTACGATTCGTGAACACGGAAATGCTCAGTATTGAATGAGCTCGCGGATCTGGTCACTCAAGTTTCGGCAGTTGTCCTGATGTCGGCAGCACTGCGGATGTTCACGAATATATTTTAAAAATGTATCCAGAGCAAATAAAATGTTTGTTCGCGTGAATTTTATTTGCCTTCTTCTTTTTAAATTCTTGGGGAAGCGGCGCTTCCACCGCTTCTATGCACGCTTCGCCACTGGATATCATTCACATGTACTTCAGTAATTCACTTGCTTTTGGGCGTTTTTATCCAACTGACACTAATATCCTTTTATGAACTGGGCATGGTGTATGAAAATAGAGATTCTGGCAGCTTTTTTGACAATTAGTATCTTTCTAATCTCATAGTATAGGTGCGCAAGAACATTTGTTTCCATGAACAAATCTGAAGTGCTTGTTTCGAGTGAAATTAGCAGCTGATAGTACAAGTGCGCAAAAGCATTTGTTTCCAAGAGAAAACCTGAAGTGTTTTTTTTACTGAAATTAGCAGTTTCACTATTTGTTCTGAGGCTTTGAAATTCCAAAGTGATTACAATCTTTCATGTCTGTTTTTTACCATTTAAAATGTGTAGCAATTTTGATGATACAAAATCCTTTCATTAGAAAATACATTGTGCAATAGTAATTAAGTTGCAGGATATAAGAAATGTATAGGCATTTAAGTAATGATGTGTTGGTTTTTGTGCAAAAACCAAAGTTTTTGTAGTAAAGGGCATGTAATATTCTTTAAATGTATTGAAATCTTTTAAGTTAACACATATTATGAAAACAACTTAATATAACTAGAGAAAGTCTTAGATTGCAGAGCAGTAGTATGGCAAGTCAAAGATTGGTGGTTTGAATCCCAGGCATGGCATTGAATTTTTTGTCTGGTTGTATATATCCTTCCGCTATTATTCCGCATACGCAAACAATCATGGATCTTTTCAGTGTAGGTTCCATGAATATTTTCAATGAATCGGATATTTTGAATGATTCTTCCATTTATCATTTATATTGAACATTTTAACAAACTCTAAACATTTTAAACGCTTTTCATTCGCAACTTATTGTATCCGAGGCACTTTGGAAGGTTAGTTGCTTTTTATATAAGCTTAAGTTTGGAAGGTTAGCATTAGGTTGGTGGTTTTTATATGAAAGTGTTTAAAATGTTTGAAGTGTGTTAAAATGTTAACTATAAATAATATATCGAAGGATCATTCAAAAGATCCGATTCATTGAACCTTCAATGAAAAGATTCGTGGATCTTTTGCATATGATGAAGTTTGTCCAAGTAACACAAAGTGGTGGTGGTGGTTTTATATAAAAGTTATTTCCTTCTCATTTAATACTTTATCAACCAAACACGAGCACAGAATTCCAGTTTGCTCATTTAATTCCTGTGTTTCTTTACACTTCAGGTGTTTGTAGTGTGTTTCACTTAATTGGCTGAGTAGCTAGTTCACTCATACCAATATTTGCGCATTAAAACTTGCATGTGATTTTTAAAATGTAAGTATGAAATGGCCTAGTCTCTCTTCACCCCAAAGCACTCTCATTACTTAAGCTGCTGGTTGCATAAAAATGCTGCTAAACATTAGCAATTACTAACTGACGAGTTAAAATTCCTCTAGGTATTATAGCATTCCAAATTAGAGTGCCTCTCACTATAAACAAACTTTTTGTATTATTCGCACCAAAATAGTTTGCAATCCCTGTCCCTTACGGCTGCTTCTTCCTCTCACACATGCTTGCTGCATATGAATTACAGCTGAAAATTGTTTAAGTCTAAAACAGGTGGACTGCGTGAAAATCATAATTCAAAATGCAACCTGAAGTAACAATTAATTTTATAAGTATGCGGAAAATGAACATTTTACTTACATTAATCGAAATCCTCAGTCAAAAGTGCAGTACCCTAATCCAAATCCTCTAAACATGACTCAGCTGCCATATTGAAAACAGAACTATCCTTGAAGTTAATGACAAGCTTATCCGCAACACTTGTACACAAAAGAAGTTCCCACATTTTAGTCTCCTATTATGTCTGTTTATATTCCCTGCGTGCTGTGGTTACACTTTTGCTGAAACGCCTGTAAACTCGGATGTTAGTGTCGTAATGTCTACTATTGCAAGTGTCAGGTGTTTTTGTTATAGTGAGTTGAACACATTAAGTATCATTTCTTTTTCACCACTTTTTAACGGTTTCCCACTTTTATGTTTGAACAATTTATTCGCACTACACGCTTATTCCTTTGTCATGGCAACTCAAATACTGACTGATAAAATCACAAGATTTTCCCTGAACTGAGCATATGAGTGCTAGTGTATTATGAATGCTGTTCACTTATCATATTTCCTGTGTTACGCAAAGAGTTAATTTGGTACTCAGATAGCACCTCTGTGAATTCATTGGTGCATTTCTCATATAGGCAAGGGATTAGCGGTCTTCCATAGAGATGGTAATTAATAAACAGATGCTCTTGAGTATTAGCGCAATAGCAGGTAGAATAAAAAAATAATATTTTGTAATCTCTTAACAGTTACTATATATCCATTACCTATAACAATGAGTTCCTACAATAATCGCAATAAAATGTATAGTTCTATACCTTTGTACTCCAATATTTCATGATGCAATACGTTTATTAAGGAACTATTTACATTGGCGTAAGCTTAGTGCTTAGTTTAGTGACAAGCAGAAGCATATGCTTTGGTTTACATCAAAGAGAACTCTGGTTTCGAATGGGTAATATAATCACAAGGCATTTTTAATCACAAATTTTTCTTTAAAGCAAGCAATTTCTCTTTTCGGAAACCTACTTTTAAGGGCAGTTTAAGCATGTGTTTCTATTTACTTTTAGGATATACACAATGGAAAGTTGGAGTTAAGTTGTGCGTATTTGTGTCCAGTGATGGTGCTTCAAGTCAGAGCACAGAGTGACAATGACATTAATACTGTTAAATGGTGTAGTGAAACTGTTGCTAATGACATTTATTGCACCGCTAATAACGATTTGGTAAATGACAAACCACAGCTGCACTATTGCATATAATGTATGTAGAAGTTTCTTTGTAGGAAATGGAATTAATTTAATCATGTTACGCAAATATGTCAAATTGTGTTGAGCTATCTGGAGAGTAGACTAAAATAACAAATGTCAAACATGTGTCATTCTTCCCATTTTACCCGTCAAATTCCACATCCTACTGCCATTTGGTTGCAATTTCAAACATAACATGCAGACAGTTTAAGTGCAAGAAATTTTATTATGAACCATGCAGAAAAAAATTATTGCAATACATGATATTCTCATTCAGCCTCAAAAATTTAAATGTTAGCATGATGTATTATGGCATAGAAACATCCAGCAACCATTATTAACCCCAATAATATTATATAAAAGCAATGTATATAACCATTATTGGATAATTTAAATAAAAAAGAGTTACACAAGAATAAACAGTTGTGCTTTTCATACAAACTTAGCTGTCAGGTGTTCAACTGATCTTAATTATGTTCTAATATTGTATTACTATAGATGACAATGACAAGTTATTTTATGTGAGATTTAATAAATTCCTTTAAGAAGAAATCTGAATACGTCAAGGTGCAATCACGATTACTGAAGCTCACGTAATTAACTTTGTACGTCGTCAGTAGCGATACAGTATTACAACGTATGATCAGCTGAGATTGACAGTTAGGTACGAAAAATACAGCTGCATTAGCTACAAGTGACATCATCCGAGAGCACAATTTTTCATAATTTAGTTCTATTGCCCGCCACTACTCACGCTGCGATCGCCTTTGTATTTGCATTGTTTAACACTAGGGTTTCACTGCTAATACTTTGGTGTTCTGTGGATACAATTATGTAATAAATGAGGGACTTCTGTGGTGGAGATAGACGTTGTTACAAAGTTTTATTCCTTTTGTAAGCGACGGTTCTTGGGTGATCGCATACTCGCAAGTGCACACCCACTAATTTTTCCCTGTATGTGAATATGCATTTGCCTCTATAGGTATGTATACAAGAAGGGCAAATGTCAAACCTTCTTCTGTATGGGGAGCTATTTAAACTCTCCGCGTCTTCTTTGCCAAACGCCAGTGCATTTGGTCAACGAGCTGTAGATACGCACAAAACGAGATTTTGCGACTGGCGAAGGAAGCTTTAGGGCGAGAGGTTGCGGGGAGCGGGGCAACCCTTGTATTTGAAAGTACGAAGAGATGCGATTGTTATGGCGACAATTTCCCTCGCTGTTGTCTAGCAGAAGTTGCGATAAACCTGCTACACACTTAGCCAACTTTACGTTTCTAAGCACAATCTAGCAATTTTTACTTTCTCTATTACGTATAGTAAGTAGGGGAAGTATTGTATTCCACCCAAAAATTCGATACCGAGATTTCACCGGAAATATATGTTTTGAGATCCCCTGAATCCAAAAAAAATCTGATGTGTTACACTCACATGACTTTCTCTACTCTTGTACAAACTATTTTTACAAACGCTTATTCTCCATACGCTTCATGTTAATCGAGATATCGAGATGTCAATCTTATTGGTAATTTTCATGTAGATGCAAGGGGAATATGGTAGGTTATAAGCGATAGTCAAATATTTTAACGCTGGTTGCTATGTGGCGCATTCCATTCTCTTTGCATATCCAGGACATAAAAAATCTGATGTGTTACACTCACATGACTTTCTCTACTCTTGTACAAACTATTTTTACAAACGCTTAATCTCCATATGCTTCATGTTAATCGAGATATCGAGATGTCGATCTTATTGATAATTTTCTTGTAGATGCAAGGGGAATATGGTAAGTTTTAGCGATAGTCAAATATTTTAACGCTGGTTGCTATGTGGCGCATTCCATTCTCCTTGCATGTCCAGGACATAAAAAAATGAATAACGAATCTGAGAAAAAGTATAAGTATTGGAAAATTTAAGGTAATAACAAGCAATATCTCGCAAACGGTTCACTCAACAAAATAAATGTATATGACATAAATTGTGTATTTTAACGCGATCTACATTTTTCGTGTTGTAAACTTTTGTCTATCTCTTATGGTTTACAAGTTATGAAAAAGTCGTTCATAATGAAGAACACTTTTGGAGACATTGCCAGAAAATTCGAGATATACATTTTATTTGCCATGACAATATCTTAAACATATGATAGTTTAATCAAAATCGTTAGAGCCGTTTTTGAGAAAATTAAAATTTTCGAAAAATGTTCCATGTAAAGGGTAGTCTGGGGTAGGGGGATTTTCTTGAAAACCTTCGTGTCGCATCTCTGGAAGATACTGAACCTAAATACCAAGTTTGGTGTTTATCCCACTGTTCGTTTCTGAGTTATGCTGTTCACAGACACACAGACACACACACAGACACACACACGGACATGTTTCCAAAAATGCTCTTTTTGGATTCAGGGGGTCTCAAAACATATATTTCCGGTGAAATCTCGGTATCGAATTTTTGGGTGGAATACAATACTTCCCCTACTTACTATACGTAGTAGAGAAAGTAAAAAAATCTGATGTGTTACACTCACATGACTTTCTCTACTCTTGTACAATCTAATTTTACAAACGCCTATTCTCCATATGCTTCATGTTAATCGATATATCGAGATGTAATCTTATTGGGAATTTTCTTGTAGATGCAAGGGAAATATGGTAGCTTTTAAGCGATAGTCAAATATTTTAACGCTGGTTGCAATGTGGCGCATTCCATTCTCTTTGCATGTCCAGGACATAAAAAAAATGAATCACGAATTTGAGAAAAAGTATAAGTATTGGAAAATTTAAGGAAATAACAAGCAATATCTCGAAAACGGTTCACTCAACAAAAGAAATGTATATGACATAAGTTGTGTATTTTAACGCGATCTACATTTTTTTTGTAGTAAAATTTTGTCTATCTCTTATGGTTTACCAGTTATGCAAAAGTCGTTCAGAATGAAGAACACTTTTGGAGACATTCCCAGAAAATTCGAGATATACATTTCATTTGTCATGAAAATACCTTAAACATATGATATTTTAATCAAAATCGTTAGAGCCATTTTTGAGAAAATTAAAATTTTCGAAAAATGTTCCATGTAAAGGGTAGTCTGGGGTGGGGGGATTTTCTTGAAAACCTTCGTGTCGCATCTCTGGAAGATACTGAACCTAAATACCAAGTTTGGTGTTTATCCGACTGTTCGTTTCTGAGCTATGCTGTTCACAGACACACACACAGACACACACACACACAGACACACATACGGACATGTTTCCAAAAATGCTTTTTTTGGATTCAGGGAGTCTCAAAACATGTATTTCCGGTGAAATCTCGGTATCGAATTTTTGGGTCGAATGCAATACTTCCCCTACTTTGATACGGTAATTTGTATCACAAATTACTTAAAGGTAAATAATGATTGTAATATAAATATGTATTTTTATGTGACATTGATTTCAGAGGTTTATTAATTGTAATTATTATTGGTAAATAATAATATACGGCTTTACTGAAACTGTCAACAATAACGCAATAATGCAGCGATGGGGTGAGTTGTTTATCATTACTGGGAACAAGGAAGTTACGTAATGTTTCGCGCCTTTTCCGTTGAGAAGCTTCTAGAATATTTCCTAAAGCAATATGTATTAGTGGTTTTCATTGGATATTAAAATAGACGCTAATGTTGGCGCGTTTTATTAGCCAATAGCAGTTCATTTATAATCTTTAGGCGTATCTTGATGCAGGCCTATAAATAGTGTAGGTTCGATGTAGCTTGTCCCCCAGTTCAACAGAATTCTCAGTACCTACTATACACGTCGGTCCCTCAGTTCATCAAAATTTCGTGTACACTACACATCGTCAGCCAGTCCTTCAGTTCGCCAAGTTACACGCAGCAGAATTACGAGAATTATTATAAAGTATTATACATTTAAAAAATTACATAAAATTGAAGTATGCGAGTTAAAAGTGATAAATGAGAAGTTATTACAAACTGTTTCAGTTTGGCGAGTATCTAAATCAATTTGTAAAAGTGTTTGTGAACGTGTTCGGCAATAAAAGTTATAAAACCAATTTCTTCGTCAGTATAATTTCTGGATAAAAGATTCCTTTCCGATTCACACCCTGCAAGAGATACATTCTCGACCTAAATAGCTAGCCGGAGAACATTTAAAGTGAATTATTTCAAAACTGATGCAAATTGCTACGCCAGAGGGAGCTACGAACCAGACAAAGGAGTGACGTCACAAGATGACAACGCGTGAAGTAAACATTCACAACATTATTTGTAATACCGTTGCAATTTGGCATCCAAACGTGGTGCTATAATAATGTTACAACATTTGTACTACTACAAATTGGCACCCAGGACGTGGGGCGCGATAACCAGGAAAGGAAGGCGAAGTGACCAGGAAAGGAACACGACCAGGAATGAGTCAACATAACCAGGAAGGAATGAATGGAGCGGTGAAATGATCTACAAGACGCAGATTCAAGAAACAACAGGGACGACAGACTTCGATCGTAATTCCGAGATTACGATGCAACAAGGAATTCAACTACAAAACAACAAGACGACGTAGATTCATCACAACACAACGCAGAAGCGACATACAAATCTAGGAGAATGGGGCAGAACGCTGGACATTAAAGTAACAGCAACATAAAGCAGCAGTAAGGTTAGAGTATCTTAATTTTTTTTTTAAAAAAAAAGGGTAAATAAATGTTCCTTAGGAGTGGTAGGATAATAAAAACAATGGCTGCTAGTAATACAGAAGAAATAATGATGGAAGGGGATAGTGTAACAGTTAGCTGTAATTCAATACAGGTTACAGAAAGAAGCCCAGACTTTTTAGGATTTGAAGATGAAAATCTTAGTGCAGAAAGTCAGAATAGAATAGCAGGAAATGTTAATCTTGATACTAGTATGATTATGGAAATGCTGAAAAATTTAAATGAGAATATGAAAAAGAATAATGAAAATATGAAAGATATGCAAAAGAATATTGAGACATTAAGGGAAGATATGGAAAAGAATAAGAAAGAATTGAGGGAAGATATGGAAAAGAATAAGAAAGAATTGAGGGAAGATATTATTAAGAGTGTAGAACAAAAAGTAGATCAGAGTTTTGAGGAATTGAGAGAAGATATAAAAAAAGATCATAGGAAATCAATTGAAGATATTGGTAGGAGGAATGAGAAATTAGAGAAAACAGTAGATCAAAGCAGTGAAGAAATTGAAAAGAAAGATGTAAATTTAAATAGTAGTATGCCAAAAATGAGAGATGAAAATGAGGAAGTAATAGTAAGTGAGATAGGAGAAGTTTCAAAGAAAATGTTAGACATGAACAGGGAAAGAGATAACAAAGAAGGTGAGGTTAATACTAAAAATGAACATGTTGATTTAGAATGTACAGAGTCAGATAGTAGAATGAGTAACATTGCAAGTGAGATAAGAGAGATAAATGAGGTTAGGAATGTAGATGTAAATGAGGCGCAAGTTAATTTCAGAGGGGAAATATCAGAAATACAGAATGAGTCAGTAATGCAAAGAAATAAACAGTACCAAGATATTCAAAATGAAAACTCCAGTCCAGTACAGTTTAGTACAGATTTGTCAGAGTATTCTCAAATTAAAGAGATAGTAGAAAAATTGAAAATGAAAGTTGTTAAAAGATGTATTGTTCAGGAAACTGTAGATTGTTTTCAAATGTTATCAGGGAACGAAATATCAGATGAATACAAGAGGTTATTCATGAACAAAAATTTGAAGGTTAGGATACGGCTACGAGTAATATTTAGCCACACACAATTTGATCCAGGAGGGTAAATAGCAATGAGATGTAAACTAAATGCTGGATAGTTAAAGACGACTTGCAGAGAAATGTATTGGAACGTAAGAGGGTTAATTATTTATATATGTCATTTGAAAAGAGAAATAAATTATAAAATAAAAAAAAGAGAAATGTTTAACAAAAAAAAAAGAATCAAATTTTTAGTAACTGTAACAACATTTGAAAATTAAGAATGCAAAGATTGAAACTTAATATGATATTAAATTAAAAAGTACGTAAATAATATACAAAATAAGAAAAATGGGTAAAAATAATTAAAAACAAATATTTTTGTAGCAAACAGAAAATGTAAAACAATGTCTAGATTTAAGAGATGTAAATATTTGTGTAGAGGGTGAATATTTTGGTAAATATGTGTAATAATTACAAAAATCTTAAATGTATAAATTTTTGTCAACAATGTAAGAGAGTAAACAATTTTGAAACGGTGATTAAATAATTTAGGGTAAAGTATTTGCTATAAAAAAATTTGTGATGTCAGATGAATATCTAAATTAATTAAACCAGAGCCAGTAAGTAGTGGCGAGATAGAGGAAAAACATGTCGTGTGTTAAATGCGTGTGAAGTGTTAAGTGAAAGTGATAACGTGTGTTCCAAGATTTAGGAGACTAAAAACACAATTTTAAAATTTCTAAACAAGTTATAAATATTTATAATTATGTTTCTAGTGGGGCATATGATACGGTAATTTGTATCACAAATTACTTAAAGGTAAATAATGATTGTAATATAAATATGTATTTTTATGTGACATTGATTTCAGAGGTTTATTAATTGTAATTATTATTGGTAAATAATAATATACGGCTTTACTGAAACTGTAAACAATAACGCAATAATGCAGCGATGGGGTGAGTTGTTTATCATTACTGGGAACAAGGAAGTTACGTAATGTTTCGCGCCTTTTCCGTTGAGAAGCTTCTAGAATATTTCCTAAAGCAATATGTATTAGTGGTTTTCATTGGATATTAAAATAGACGCTAATGTTGGCGCGTTTTATTAGCCAATAGCAGTTCATTTATAATCTTTAGGCGTATCTTGATGCAGGCCTATAAATAGTGTAGGTTCGATGTAGCTTGTCCCCCAGTTCAACAGAATTCTCAGTACTATACACGTCGGTCCCTCAGTTCATCAAAATTTCGTGTACACTACACATCGTCAGCCAGTCCTTCAGTTCGCCAAGTTACACGCAGCAGAATTACGAGAATTATTATAAAGTATTATACATTTAAAAAATTACATAAAGTTGAAGTATGCGAGTTAAAAGTGATAAATAAGAAGTTATTACAAACAGTTTCAGTTTGGCGAGTATCTAAATCAATTTGTAAAAGTGTTTGTGAACGTGTTCGGCAATAAAAGTTATAAAACCAATTTCTTCGTCAGTATAATTTCTGGATAAAAGATTCCTTTCCGATTCACACCCTGCAAGAGATACATTCTCGACCTAAATAGCTAGCCGGAGAACATTTAAAGCGAATTATTTCAAAACTGATGCAAATTGCTACGCCAGAGGGAGCTACGAACCAGACAAAGGAGTGACGTCACAAGATGGCAACGCGTGAAGTAAACATTCACAACATTATTTGTAATACCGTTGCAATTTGGCATCCAAACGTGGTGCTATAATAATGTTACAACATTTGTACTACTACAACTTACTATACGTAGTAGAAAAAGTAAAAATCTGATGTGTTACACTCACATGACTTTCTCTACTCTTGTACAATCTATTTTTACAAACGCCTATTCTCCATATGCTTCAAGTTAATCGAGATATCGAGATGTCACTCTTATTGGTAATTTTCTTGTAGATGCAAGGGAAATATGGCAGCTTTTAAGCGATAGTCAAATATTTTAACGCTGGTTGCTATGTGGCGCATTCCATTCTCTTTGCATGTCCAGGACATAAAAAAAATGAATAACGAATTTGAGAAAAAGTATAAGTATTGGAAAATTTAAGGAAATAACAAGCAATATCTCGAAAACGGTTCACTCAACAAAAGAAATGTATATGACATAAGCTGTGTATTTTAACGCGATCTACATTTTTTGTGTAGTAAAATTTTGTCTATCTCTTATAGTTTACCAGTTATGCAAAAGTCGTTCACAATGAAGAATACGTTTGGAGACATTCCCAGAAAATTCGAGATATACATTTCATTTCTCATGACATTATCTTAAACATATGATATTTTCATCAAAATCGTTAGAGCCATTTTTGAGAAAATTAAAATTTTCGAAAAATCTTCCATGTAAAGGGTAGTCTGGAGTGGGGGGATTTTCTCGAAAACCTTCGTGTCGCATCTCTGGAAGATACTGAACCTAAATACCAAGTTTGGTGCTTATCTGACTGTTCGTTTTTGAGTTATGCTGTTCACAGACACACAGACAGACAGACACACACACGGACATGTTTCCAAAAATGCTTTTTTTTTGGATTCAGGAGGTCTCAAAACATGTATTTCCGGTGAAATCTCGGTATCGAATGCAATACTTCCCCTACTTACTATACGTAGTAGAGAAAGTAAAAAGCATTTTTGGAAACATGTCCGTGTGTGTGTCTGTCTGTGAACAGCATAACTCAGAAACGAACAGTCGGATAAACACCAAACTTGGTATTTAGGTTCAGTATCTTCCAGAGATGCGACACGAATGTCTTCAAGAAAATCCCCCCCACCCCAGATTATCCTTTACATGGAACATTTTTCGAAAATTTTAATTTTCTCAAAAATGGCTCAAACGAGTTTGATTAAAATATCATATGTTTAAGATATTTTCATGACAAATAAAATGTATATCTTGAATTTTCTGGGAATGTCTCCAAAAGTATTCTTCATTGTGAACGACTTTTGCATAACTGGTAAACCATAAGAGACAGACAAAATTTTACTACACAAAAAATGTAGATCGCGTTAAAATACACAATTTATGTCCTATACATTTTTGTTGTTGAGTGAACCATTTTCGAGATATTGCTTGTTATTCCCTTAAATTTTTCAATACTTATTTTCTCAAATGGAATTCGTTATTCATTTTTACTTTCTCTACTACGTATAGTAAGTAGGGGAAGTATTGCATTCCACCCAAAAATTCGATACCGAGATTTCACCGGAAATACATGTTTTGAGACCTCCTGAATCCAAAAAAAGCATTTTTGGAAACATGTCCGTGTGTGTGTCTGTGTGTGTGTCTGTGTGTGTGTGTGTCTGTGTGTCTGTGAACAGCATAACTCAAAAACGAACAGTCGGATAAGCACCAAACTTGGTATTTATGTTCAGTATCTTCCAGAGATGCGACACGAAGGTTTTCAAGAAAATCCCCCCACCCCAGACTACCCTTTACATGGAACATTTTTCGAAAATTTTAATTTTCTCAAAAATGGCTCTAACGATTTTGATGAAAATATCATATGTTTAAGATAATGTCATGAGAAATGAAATGTATATCTCGAATTTTCTGGGAATGTCTCCAAAAGTATTCTTCATTGTGAACGACTTTTGCATAACTGGTAAACCATAAGAGATAGACAAAATGTTACTACACAAAAAATGTAGATCGCGTTAAAATACACAACTTATGTCATATACATTTCTTTTGTTGAGTGAACCGTTTTCGAGATATTGCTTGTTATTTCCTTAAATTTTACAATACTTATACTTTTTCTCACATTCGTTATTCATTTTTTTTATGTCCTGGACATGCAAAGAGAATGGAATGCGCCACATAGCAACCAGCGTTAAAATATTTGACTATCGCTTAAAAGCTACCATATTTCCCTTGCATCTACAAGAAAATTACCAATAAGATTGACATCTCGATATCTCGATTAACATGAACCATATGGAGAATAAGCGTTTGTAAAATTAGATTGCACAAGAGTAGAGAAAGTCATGTGAGTGTAACACATCAGATTTTTTCTCTTGGATATGCAAACAGAATGGTAGCAAAGGGAATGGTGCTGCACCTGGCAACCAGCTATTAAGAGATATGTATATGCTTAAAGGCTACTGTATTTCTATATTGCCCTTGTAAATATATATTCCCCTTGCATCTACAAGAAAATTAGCAATAAGATAGAGTCTGCAAATGTTTATCTCGATTAACATGAAGTAGATGGAGAATAAGCGTTTGTAAAAATAGTTTGTACAAGAGTAAAGAAAGTCATGTCAGAGTAACACATCAGATTTTTTATATTATCGTGAGAGTTATGTTAATGCTGCAAACACATTACATCTATTTTGATTAAACCATTATAAATGCATATAATTTATTCTGAATAATATAATGTAAATATTTCAGTTTGGGTTAATTAATTTCTTAGGTGTTTTCAATTTTGTTTGTTATGTTTGTGTCCTGTTGGCAATTGGTATGCATTTGATTCGGCCCATAGCAGTAGATTTGAATCTGTGTAAGTGTGGAAATGAATAGCGTTGCGAAACTAAAAGAGATAAACCTTTCGGGTTTATCCTTAGAAGAAAAGCT
The DNA here is from genome assembly GCA_030765065.1 of Deroplatys truncata. Classification (NCBI taxonomy): domain Eukaryota; kingdom Metazoa; phylum Arthropoda; class Insecta; order Mantodea; family Mantidae; genus Deroplatys; species Deroplatys truncata. The sequence continues at coordinate 26,687,561 of CM060988.1, read as the reverse complement.
GCAAATTAAAAACGAAGGCAGACCGCCGCCACCAATCGATTTAGTTCAAGTGACTAGTTGTAAAGGGAAGACCGTTACAAGAAAGTTCAACGAAAATGTGTATAAAAGTTTCTCGTGGATATGCGCTTGTGAAGCAACTAACCGGTTCTTCTGTTTTCCGTGTTTATTGTTTGCGAGTGAGAGAAACGGCACCTGGACAAATAATGGTTGTGGTGATATTGGTCATTTAAAACAAAAAAATGGCAAAACATGAGAGCTCAATTGCCCAAATGAATTGCGAATTAGAACTAAATGTTCTGGGAGAATATAATATATCTCAGCAGTTAGACAGTGCTTTTAGACGTAATATGGAAAAACACAATGAAGAAGTTACTAAGAACAGATATGTCTTGTCGCAGATAATTAAATGCATAAAATTCTGCGGAGCATTCGAGTTAGCTCTCAGGGGACACGACAAAAGTCAAAGTTCATTGAACCCTGGAGTGTTTCGTGGACTGATAAACTTCACCGCAGAATTAGATTCCGCGGTGAAAGATCATCTCAAGCAGGCTAGCGTTTTTCGAAGAACGTCGAAAGAAGTACAGAATGATCTGTTGCAGTGTATGCTTGACGTATGCCAAGAAGAAATTAAGAGAGACATTTCTAAAGCAGACTATATCGCTGTAATTGCCGACGAAACATCTGATATTTCATCTCTTTTTCAAATGGTGGTTGTGTTTCGTTACCTGCTACCAAATGGTAAGGCAGTGGAAAGATTCTGGACATTTTTAAATCCAGATGGACAAGATGCGAACGCTCTCTCCCTATGTATAAAAAACGCGCTCTCAATGATGGTATCTGAAACTGAAAAAAACAAAGTCGTGTCTCAGAGTTACGATGGCGCAAATGTTACGAGTGGGCAGCATGCTGGTGTACAAGCATTGGTGAAGAAAGATTACCCTTTCGCTCACTACATTCATTGCTATGCACACAAATTGAATTTAATTATGGCGCAAGCAGCAAGTCAAAATACGGAAGTTCGAATATTTTTCGCGGACTTAAATGGAATTCCTGCATTTTTTCTAATTCTCCGCAACGAGTTCGTGTTTTGGATAAAATTGTAGGTAGGAGGATACCTGGAGTTTCAACAATAAGATGGAATTTCAAATCCCGAGTTTTTGAGCATAAGGAATCAATTACCGAATGTTTAGAGGCCATAGAGAGAAGCAGTAAACAAAGCAACACAATAGTTCAGGCTAGAGGACTGCGCCTTAAACTGATACAGCCAGACTTCTTGTTCTGGCTAGAAATATTCTTCATTATAATGCCTCATGTGGATGTGCTATCTAATCAATTCCAAAGACGATCCATTGATGCAGTATTTGCAAAATCTGCCATTGAAACATTTTAAAGCGCAATAAAGGAAGTTAGACGAAAGATTGATGATATAGTCGAGAACCCACGTTATTCAGCAGAGGCTGTAAAACGACGTAAGGTTGACCATTTGTCAAGAAAATCTACAGCGAAAGAGGTGTGTGACGTCATTCTGCTACAAGCAAAATGAGGCTTTCATTTCACAATCATCTTGTCGCGTCAAATCTCTTCATTTCCGAAAGATTTAGGGAATACAAGAAAAAGTATTCGGGGAAATACATGCATACCTTAACTGAAGCATTTCCATTCATAGACACGACCAGATTACGAACGGAGTTCCAATTGATGTATATGCGCAGAGCATTCAGAAATGTATCGGGTGTTGTAGATCTTTTAGGGTTTATTGTGGAAAATAATCTAGAGAAAACGTTTCAGTGAAGTTTCTAAATTACTTAAAATACTTGTAATAGTGCCAATGTCAACTAATGAAGCCGAAATATGTTTTTCAAGTTTAAAGCACATAAAAACCTTCCTTCGGTCCACGATGTCAGAAGAACGCCTGGCTGCTCTAGCCATGTTGTCAATAGAGAAAACTTGTAAGGGATATTTCAGACTTCAATGAGAGAGTAATAGACAAGTTTGCAACTAAACAGGAACGTCGAATGGTCTTCATGCATCGCCATGTCCTGTAAGCTGATGTGAAACATTGAAAGAGACTGGAAGCTGTAAGAGATTTTTGGTGAGTCAACTTTTCTTTTTTGCATTGATTGTGTGTGTGTGCGTTTGACAGGAAGAGAGCTAGTAACAAACTGCACACCCTTTGCCATGAGCCGCCACTGTCTTTTGTCCTTCTGGACCTATACATCTACCATCCTTACTGTTATGCAGGGCTTGATTTCACTCACTGTGGAAACCAGAATGAAGTTATAGTCATCCTTATTTTCGGAACTACCTCTTATATTTCTTTTTCTGTTCCGCCGTTTATGTATCTCCAATGGAACAGATGAGGACGGAGTGGCGTAATGCGACCAATAGTTGGTAGATCTGTAAAACAAAAACAAAACAAAAAGGGTGGGGGAGAAAGGACAAAAGTGAGGTTAACAACTTATTTGGAGAGAGATCTTGAAATACGGCAATGTTATGAACAATAATATCTCTAAAAGGTTATAACAATAATTCGCCCGAGTGAATACAGCATTGGCATTTATTTGAGAAGAAAATGAAATGGTAAATATAACTTGAAATCATGCCTCACTTCATAAGGTTAGGGTTCGTTTTATTGGAGATTTGGACACTGATATTTTTTATGTTTTTGTGATGGAATTTAAAAGATATAACATTATTCCGACATTCTGCTCTTAGAGCGTCGTCCACAGTGATGAAAATAATGTTTTATGTCGCTAGCTCTAACGTAATGCTGGCAACATATGAATAACTAATGTCGCTAAAGCCGGTAAGATACTCAGCCTCAAGGCGTAGCCGAGCGATTGAGGGCCCTCAGCCTCAAAGCGATGCCGAGGGATGCTTTTTAGAAAAAGAGGAGTGTAGCAAGTTGCAGCAGATAGGGCGTAGCCGAGGGATCAGCACGTCGAAAACTCGAATGATTCACGTTCGCAAAAACAACAGCACATGGCATATTTAGCGGATTTCACTTTTTATTTAGGTTGGCAGTTCCCATATGCATGTGCTTTAGTGCAAAAATGGCTACGTTTGCTGTGTTCATAACGCGATTTTCCAATAAACGTAAAGCACCTAAAAGGGGTGGGCAGGTAGGCACCAGACATTGGAGAGATCACATCCACTTCTAAACTCACTCCTAAGGTAATTTATTCACTTTCCTTTTGCTTTGATAAGCATTTTCAACAACGATGCTCTAAGAGCAGATTTGTCCATTATTCCATATGTGGATATCCGCTATAACATTTCAAGAAGCTGTGCACAATTTATTGCCTTTTTTTTTATAATAAATCAAATATACTTCATATTTATCTACAGAAGGGAGTTAATGGAGAGGATCTAACGAACAATAAACTGCTCCCTTTTCAGAGTACTAGACATCTTCCTGTCCCTTTGTTTATATATTCAAACAAATGTTTATGCATAAAAGCGTTGAAAGTTCATACCCTAACCTACGTAGTATCCTAGGGTTCTTGGTTACTTTGTGCTTCCGCTGGTTTGTTTGTTTGTTTGATTATTTGGTGCCACTGTGAGCAACACTTAGGGACATTGAACACGTCATACAATTATGAAATATGCAGCATAACTAATAAACATACCCAGCATCAAGAACTTCTTAAATAATAATGTACCCAGCACCCAGAACTTTTGTTTAACTAATAAACATACCCAACACCAAGAACATTTCTCCCTCTCAACACCATGCATTATTTAAGAATTAAAAATTTGCAAACCATCACCATTCTTCTTCCTCTTTTTTTTCCCAAGAGTAAACATCTCAACATGCATTATATTGAATATTTATATATTGCATGACATATTAAGAAATTCCTCCATAGTACATGGGGAGTGAGTATATAAGAAAGATTTTAGCTCTTTCTTAAATATGTTATGTTGATTAGGCTTGCCTAATAGTTTTAAGTAGCATGGAAGGTTATTGTAAATTGTTATTGTGGAATAGTAACATCCTTTTTGGAACAATTTTAAGCTATTTGCTGGTCTATGCAAATTGCCTGCATGCCTTGTATTGTGGTCTTGCACAGCAAGGTTCATTGTGAAGTTATCATAATTATCTGTAAGGTAGCTCAAGAGAGAATATACGTATTCACCAGTGAGAGTAAGAATTTGTTGGGTTTTGAACAAGGGTTGACAGGAATGATGGGACCCAACACCACAGATAGTATGCATGACCTTTTTTTGTAATATAAATACTTGCTTGCTATGTGCCGAATTACCCCAGAACATTATTCCATATTGCAACAGGGAGTGAAAATAGACAAAATATGCTGTTCTTAAGGTATTTTGGTGGAGCAAATTTTTTAAGTTTTTTAAGGCAAAGCAAACTGAGCTGAGTTTTGGCAGCATGATTTTTATTTGTTTCCTCCAGTTGAGCTCTCCATCTATTTGAAGCCCAAGAAATTTTGTATCAGATTCCTTATTTATGGTGTAATTGTTGTGCCTGATTGTTAATTCACTCACTTGTTTATGCTTTGTTTGAAATTGAATAAAATTGGTTTAATCATAGTTTAATGAAAGCTTATTAGCTTCAAATCAAAAGTTGAGCTGTTCTAACACTTTATTGATCGAATTTCTTAATTGCTGATGTGACTTTTCAGATATATGTACACTGGTATCATCTGTAAAAAGCATAGTTATTGAATGTTTGCTAAGATAGTATGGCAGATCATTTATAAATATTAAAAATAACAAAGGACCAAGTATATAGAACCTTGTGGGACACCTCTAGTAATAATACCTGGTTCTGAATCACAACCATTGATTCTGGTTTTCTGGATCCTATTTGTTAAGTAAGATCTGAACCATTTTATAGTGATATCACTGAAGCCATAAACTTTTAACTTTTGCAGCAAGAGGTTATGATCTATGCTGTCAAGTGCCTTAGCTAAGTCACAAAATATTCCTAATGGTAGTTCCTTTTTATCCAAGGGTGGTAATACTTCAGAAGTGAGCATGTATGTTGCATTTTCTGTTGACATTTTTTTTTTCTAAATCCGTGACATTTTTTTCCTAAATCCGGTAGGGGAAGCTTTGTGCCTCTCATTTTTGATGCACTTAGGAGGTGAAGAGCTGAGTGAAAAACACGCAGTAAAACTACAGGGGTCTGTGGCATTTAACAATGCCTAGGTTAGCATGTGTGTATAACTGGAATGACAGAGTCCTGTAGTATTGTAATTTATCCTGCGGTCACGCTACAAATAACATTCAATTTTTTTACAAGTAAAGCAGTGACTCCATGTGTTATTGCTTTGAAGCCAAAGTTTAGTATGTTAGAGACTAGAAAGATTGGAAGGACTCATGCGTGTGCATGCGCACACAGACACACACACACACACACACACACACACACATGCACGCACGCTCACCTGCTTCCAGAGCAATTTCTGAGTCTATTATTATTTGTAGTCTGAGATATACTCTGGTGTCCTGTGGGTAAACCTTTGTTTTATTTGCCAGGTTTTTTAGTACTGATTGCAACGTACATTAAAATGTAGTCTTATATACAGCTGAGCAATATTATTCCACTTTAAAATGTGAATCGAGCTAACATATGTATTATTTGGTGGTTGAGTGCAATACTGGTTCAAGTGTTAATACTCTGCTGCCCTCTACTCTCTTCTTGGTGAGTCTAATGATGACATCCACTACCAGGATTTCAAAATTTGTTTCTTTATTCCTTATTTTGAAGAATGTTTTCCCAATTGGTCTTGAGGTTTCTTAATCTGTTTTAACAGCTTGATGTCATATTTTATGCTTCCTTCATTCCTTAATATGGTATAGAAACAGGCCTTTTATATTGTTCCACAGTATGATGTAGTAGATATTGTTAAATGTTAAAAGAATTAGGCTGAATAGGTCTATGCTACATTGTGTTTTATAACTTGATGCTCCTAACAATGCTTTTTATTCCACATTATTCTGCACATATTGTTATATACCGGGGTGAGGCTAAAAGGTTTTGCAGCTAGTTATTAAATTTAGATATCCCGGCATAAACATTGGGGGATGTAGCTTCAGCGGCAACGAGAGGACCAGGAACCTTAACATTACATTTCAGGTTGGCGTGGGACAATTATAATAAAATACACATAATTTCACACTTAACACATTACCTGTGGTTTATTAAATATTAAATACAGTGCCTCTACATCAGTCACAAAGGATTAAAAGAAAGACATTGGAGGGAGGTATTCCAAACTCATACGAACACATGCACGCTTACACACTACTCACCCTTAAGAGACTGACCCATGCTATTGACTGATGCTACCAGACAAAGACACTAGTAATGCTCCTTGCCCCCCCTTCCTCTCTCCAACTCTGACCAGTAGATGTGGGGAGATGCTGCTTTGGACAAAATTCAAAACCCCAATCGAAATAATTATAGCCAACAATGTCATTGCTGCAAAGCAATAATGTGTCCGATGTGACAGTGCACACACATACACGCTACATCTCCCCCCACTCACAATAATAAGGCTACGCGCTGAAAAGAGAAAAAAAAAAGAATACAAAGAAAATATTAACATACAAAATTGCCTATACGAAGATTACAAAGAGAAAGCCCTGATGAATCCCCACAGGTATAATAATTCTGTCTTAACAATGAAGTAGTCCCATAGGAAACCCCCCCCCCCCAGCTTGTAACTCCTCTTCTGCATGAACACAGTGTATTACGACATGCTGCTTAAGAATGGAGAAAAAAAACCTGCTTTATCCAGTAACTATTTCCACCACTTAACCACACCCAGCGAAGAAAAGATGGAAGAAACTTATCACACAGATAACTGTACCACTTGATCACCACAGCAACACAGTGAAGTAGCTGTGAATGCTGTAGAATAGGTCTGTGACCGACAGGCCCTGCCGGCACAGACAAACCAAGAGGAAGAACACCCTCGTAGACTGCCATGGTGAGATGGTCATAGATGGTGAAGTGCAGCTGAAACCAGGTGCGGTTGGGGAAAGTACCACCATTCTCCGGATGATCTGGGGCTGCCCTCTTCTGTGGAGGGGAGTGTTTCCTGGCAGACGGGAACAAGATTTGGGGAAAGCATCAGGGTCAAAATATACAAGAAAAGATACACAAAATAAGGGACACACAAAGCTAATAAAACTTAAATGTAGAGCAAGGCCTTGCAAAAAAAAAGAAAAGAAATTGAGCACTCAATTATGGATATGACTAACAACTATTCACGAATACATATAAAGTAGGGACGCCCAGACAAAAATTTAATGACAAAATTTTCAAGGTTTTAACATGACAATGAAATTTAAAGCTCTTGACGCTTTACAATGAAATTTGAACATAGAAATGGTATTACTGTGAGAATTAATACAAGTTAGAAGCAAAACACATTGAGACATTGGTACTAAGAATTTAAAAATGTCATCCTCAGAAAGAGAAAAATTTCTTTTTGTTAAATCAATCTACTAACAAACTACAATATAGCTACAGACATACTAACTACAGGATGAAATATAGGTAGAGGAACCCTCACCAACTATGCTAAGGATCTACTCCCCCAGCAACACACTATGCGCAGTTCGCAAGTGGCTGGCTCAAACTTTTTTTGTTTTTTTGTTTTCCATGGATGCACATAGCCCTCTATATTCTGTCATGGTTGGAGTGTGGACCAAGGCCCAGTCAATAGATTCTGAAAAATACATTCATAAAACAGAAAAAAAAAATAGTTAAAACTGACAAAAAGAAAAATTATTGTAGGTAAACATTGTGACATATTATGGATTACATAACCTGAAAGTTTTGGAAACACGTACTCACCCAGATAAACTTGTAGTAAAGGGGCATAACGTTGCTGTTGGATAGAAGAATGACTCTATGGCCATTTCCCTCTTTCTCTCACAAAGAAAACAAGCAGGGTTGCTATTCAGCACAGTGATGACATCTGTAGTGACTGTAAGCAAACTCAAACAGTGCATGAAAACCAAACCAACATTACTGTGGACATACAGCAGCCAGTAACTATGTCATCTTGCTAAGTACTCAACAGCACCTCAGGAAGAGCAAAACAAAAAAAACATTACCCTTTGGATCATACAACATTAAAATACCCTCACAGAGCTGGAAATAATCATATTAGAAAATCTTGGTAAGTAAATGTTAATTTACCACCCAAAACAAAATGTAGTGTTACAACAAAGTGCATAGAAAAATAAGCAAACAAAATTTTGTTATCTGTTCCTCTTAGGATGAGATGATGTGTTCATTGCATAAAACTGGTTGGTCAACTGGTGTACTTTTGCAGTTAACTTGGTGACATCATTAGTAGGAGGGCCTGGAAGAGCAGGCAAAGGTAAATGACCCAAAAGAAAAGGGTTAGTAGTCCCAGCTGGTAAAGCCAGAGGTGGAGGAGCCGAAGCATGAACCGTAGGCTGTACCTGTGCAGCGGACAAGTGCTCTCTTTGTGTCATATAAAATTGTGCTTTATTCACCTGCTTAAGAGCCTGTAAAAGATCATCTACAGTAAGAGGGTTTATTGGGAGGATAATGTTCACATACTCAGGTTTCAGACCTTTTAGTAAATTTCTTATCTGCTCAGTTTGAGTCACACTTGGGTTAACCTGATCACATAAAGACAGTACATCATAAACATAGTGCAAAGCAGGTTCAGAATCAATTGAATTCTTTGTGGGAGTCTGATTTCTAACAATTCATCATGGTAAGCAACCTAAAAAGCTGTAATAAAAGAAGATTTTAAAAGAGCCCAATCATGAGAGGGATGCCTGTGACAAAATGTCTGAAGCCATTGTATAACAGTATCTTTTAGGTTGCAAGGCAAATACTTCACTTTTTGCAAATCTGACCAGTTATTAGCAGAAGCTACCCTTTCACAAGTATTCAGAAAATCAAAAGGATTGTCTACTGCAGCATTAAAGAAAAGGGTTTGACAGAGGGTCGAATAGCAGACACAGTACTCTGGACATCTGCTTGTACAAGTGTAATTAAATCATTATTGGTGGCCACCACAGTCGATGACCCAGCACTAGAAGAAGGTGTAGGAGGGTGGTTTTCCTCAGGCATGTCTGAGGGTTGTCTGTTGTTTCTCTTTGGCATAGTGAAACTATATAGTACAGTATTAGCTCAGAAATGTAGACAAAAAAAAATTAATTAGACACAGGCATGAATTAACCCTTTGCTGCGCATAGAGTATTAGCTAGTTGTTCTCCAAGCAGAATTGTGTCCATTTAAATTCTGAGCTGCTACTACAGATGTTAAACTAAAAGTGGCCTATATACACGCCTAATTATGTTTTAGTGCTAAATGAAATTGATTAATTAATAACTCATTTAAAATTGGTTTGAAGTAAATAAGATTAAATATTATTTCAATAATTTAAAACTGCAAACATCAACCCTTTTGTAGACAAACAACACTTATATACATGCACCCCTTTGCAATGCATCTTTATAACTCCGCAATATTAATGCCAATGGAATTCGTTACTTTAGGGTATTAAAAACCGGAATAAAATCTGCTATACTTAAGTAAAATAAATGCAATAATTTCTGCAAAATTATTATGGTACTCACCCTTAAAATGTTTGCATCCCTGTCATTATTGCAGTGGAGATATTGCAGCATGTCCATAAAATGTTAGCTAGACTATTCTCTTGCACCATACAAATGTTATATATGCACTTAAGATTATTAATGGTTGTGTATGTACACCCTTGTATTAGTTTTGAATTTCTACCCCCTTTGCCTCATGATAATTGAGGAAGCACCCAATTCTACACAATGCAATGTCACACTGTTTGCACTTGTGTTGTGACTGTATGCCACGACCTGATGATGTTTTCCTTTTCTTCACTATGCACTGAGCACACGATTTCAACCGGCCTTGAATTTTGGTGAGGGTGTGAAGAGAACTTGGTGCAGGAGTAGCAGAAGGTAGGCTACGCTGAAATCCCGCTCGCTTACACGACGTGAAGTCTGCGATTAACTATTGCACTAAGTTTTGCCTGTAGTAAAGAAGCCTATTGCCATGAGCTGTAGAAGTAGGTCTGTTCGAAATGTCGTATATAATAAAACTATTAACGATAGCAACATTCACTACAAAATTGAACAGATATTTCCACCCTTTTTAGGGTCGGCCGACACCGTAATACTCCCTCCTTTGGTCTGCCAGATCAATCCCTGCCATAGTACGAGTTTGTAGATAACAAAGAACGTCCCTGTTATCATGCCAAACAACCGCAGTTATGCCTTCATGTTGCAGTTTGCGAGATTAGCCCCTTTTCAATTTCAGTTGTTTTGGCTTTAAAAATTGTTTTGGCCAGTCTTTCCTTCCAGCACGAGTTCTACCACACGCATACATTTTACTGTCCAAAAGTAATTTCATTAGCCGCCTCAAAGTAAAAAAAATTATCAAAATATACGTGATGCCAAAACCCTGTATATTTTTAACACATGTCTAAAACAACCTGTTCCCCAAGTAGAAGATCGCTGTTTGTCGCCTCCTTTTTTCCCAGATAGATTTTACATTTCAATAAATACCCACTTTTACTGTCTGCAATACCTCATGCCTTTATCCCCCATTTTGTACATTTAGCAGGCATATATTGTTTTAGAAAGACTTTTATCATCGCTTCGTCAACAGAAAGTTCACGATTTGGTTTGTAGACACTCGCAAACGTTTTGATTATGTCTAACGCAGGTCGTACTTTATACAGATAATCGCAAGAATCTACCCCTAACCGTGGCCTTGCAGATTCATCATTAAGGTGAAGGTACTGCGATATCTTTTGAAAGCGGAGCAACGTCATTGCTTGTCTTACAATTGGACAAATGCAAAAATCCCCCAAAAAGTAATCTCTGGTTTCAGGTAAATGCATCATCCCCATATATATCAAAATACCTAAATAAACCTGTATCTCCCTTGAATTTGTAACTTCCCATTTTGGATCCGCCATTTTAGCTTGAATCTGAGCTGCATATCTGTTGGTTTCCTCCGCTCTTTTTCTGCAAAATTTGGAATCTATAAAAAGTTCAAGATAATCTATTTCTGGACTTCCTGTAGGAATAGAATGATTTGCACCTGTAGGGGATGAAAATGTTTCTAACTTATTGAAAGTCAAATTAGAGGTCCACTGTGCCGGTACTGCGTTTGTTTTAATTTGTCTTTCACTAGCTTTAGCCCCCTGTTCTACTGCCCGTCTCTCAGCACTCTCACTGTCACTTTGTTCCTTATCACAGTCTTGCACTAACTCACCGAACCAAGATTCGTCGGAGCTACTTTCGCGATCTAATTCCTTGTAAACTGTTGCAAATATTTCCTCATCTGTTACCAATACCTTTTCACTACAACGTATTCTAGACCGTGATGTACTTGGAACAGCCTCCATGGTACTGATATGGCTATAAATGCAACAGGAAACTGCTTACTTACACAATTGCACCCTGCTGTAAACAGTGCTATTTATGGTTTGGTATTACATTCTGGCTTGCGAAATCGCTGGAACAATGCAGCAGGAGTACGTTTACATCAACACATCTCCTAAAAGCTGAGGTCAGCATAAGCAGAATCTATATGAAACGATAAACACATTTACTACGTTCTACTACGCTATGCGCAGCAGGGCGTTTATCATTTCACTACGCTTTACTACGCTATGCGTCGCAAAGGGTTAAACAGTGACTAATGAAAAGATGAGTGGACATACATCATGTAAAATATTATTGTATCAGAAACAAAAATAGGTATTAACAAAATGTGTAAATATCAATGCTGTAAGAGAGGTAGAGGTTGTATTCATAAATCAACACAGTTAAAAAAAAAATTCTATAGACAATGCCAGAAATTAGCAATAAATCAAATATGTAAGTCAATGGTACACACAGGTAAGAATTAAGCACTCAGTATAAAGCAGTATAGGCTAAACATTCACAGAAACAGATATGACAGTGACAAAGAATTATAGTATCATATGACAGTGGAATGAAAGCAAAATAGTTATATTCTGAAACTAAAAGCAAATAAGTTTAATGAGACTAAATATGACCAAAATTCAGAAGTACAATTGTACAGTGTATGCTAAAATTAGTTATGTGATACTGAAAATTAGTACAAAAAAGTCAAATGCATTGTAATGAACCAAATTAAGGTAGCAAGGTAAATGACAAAAAAATGTTCCTAGTATTTAGCATAAACTAGCCATGCCTGTGCTAAAATCATACAAAATATGATGCTGACAGTATCTGAAATGTAAAACAGTAAGCACATTGACTGTAAAGAAAAGAAAATTCAATAACCTAATGTTAGGTTACAGAACACATCTGTAATACATTACAGTGACAAATTTGTCATAAGAAAGCAAGATTCATAATCCTCAATAATTTCATTAGTACAAGTTATTGGCAGAGTCGTAAGATATAATAGTAAGATGGCATAACCACACAAAAAAATGTCAATATTATGAGGCAATATTCAAATTTGAAAGATTAATGTAGTTGTATTGGCATATAAAATCCAGAAATACCTGAGACACTGCTTACATACAGTATATATTCATCAAATTATAGGTCGCTAACTCACTGTTGTGGGTGCTTGAAACAGAGCCACTAAATGGAAGTTAATTAAAAAAAATTAAAACAAAACAGGCAAGACTGAAAGGTTACTATGGTGATTAAAGCACACAGTATCATACACACAAAAAAAAAAACTAATACCCACTATGAGTATGGTCCTCAAACCTAAAGAAAATGTAAAAAGTGCAGGCTTTATAAAAAAAATATTCAATAAGATCACATATGCTACAAAGAGTTGAAGTACACATGCACACATGCACACGTGGGAACAGGGAATGTAATAAAAAATGATGAGAAAAGAGAGAAAGGAAGGGGAAACAGTGGAGAGAAGGAGGCAATGCAGAGACACGGAACAAAATTATGTAGCCATCACATAAAAGAATATATATATACTCTACTAAATGTGAAAAATGTTCAGCTCCGAAATGGAGGAAAGAAAAATAAAATTTTGCTACATCTAAGAAAGAATCACCATGCCAAACTCTGGAATAATTTAGAATTTCCGATGTAACGGTCATGTTACTAGCCGAAATGTGCTCCCTACACGTGGTACACCATCTTTTAAAAAAAATCTTAACACATTGCTGCGGTCCTACATGAAAAAAAAAACTCACAATATAAATCAGATAGAAAAAGAAACCCTTCACACACTCACATATACAAAACTTACCTCAAATTATAGATGTAACCACCATGTGCACAAAAGAAATTTAACAGTCACGCTACAAACACACATTTTCTTTACAGTGATGTGATAACATTTGCAACACACACATTAATTCATACCCAGCGACAAACCACCAAAAATGTTATATACTGGGGTAAGGCCAAAAGGTTTTGCAGCTAGTTATTAAATTTAGATACCCTGGCATAAACATTGGGGGACGTAGCTTCAGCGGCAGTGAGAGGACCAGGAACCTTAACATTACATTTCAGGCAGGCATGGGACAATCATAACAAAATACACATCATTTCACATTTAACACATCTTTGGTTTATTAAATATTAAACATGGTGCCTCTACATCATTCACAAAGGATCAAAAGAAAGACATTGGAAGATGTTCCACACTCACACGAAAACATGCACACTAACACACCACTCGCCCTCAAGAGAATGACCCACGCTAGCAGACAAAGACACTAGTAATGCTACTCCCCCCCTTCCTCTGTCCACCTCTGGCAAGGAGGTGGGGATAAATGCTGTGTTGGACGAAATTCAAAACCCCAATCAAAGTAATTATACCCAACAATGTCATTGCTACAAAGCAATAATGTGTCCGACGTGGCAATGCGCACACAGCACACACATACACACTACAATATTGACAGATTTTGTTACAATATATGGTATATTTATTTTATCACATTGGTGAGTAGATGCTGTAGAACATTTTGTTATCATACAAGATGGAGTAATATAAGTCTGTTATATTTTGCTACAAAAGCTAGTACACAGGCCACATCAATTTGAGGCAAGTGTTTGCTGTGCTGCTGTTATAGCATCTGGTTTGCACTGGAGAGATTGAGGCAGTGTAACTTGCCACTGTAGGCTGGCTTTTCCCATATGAGGTATGCTGTAACCATTGCCCTGCTGTTGCATCATACAACATTCCATGCATTGTTGTAAGGTGAGGAAAACGTCCATGCTAAGCTAGTCAAATGCCTCATTAACACAGTGAATATGTCTTGGAACTGTTCATGGATTCTTGTGGCATTGCAAGGATGGTTACAATTGAAAATTCTTATCTAGCACATTCAATTCAGGACTGTTAGGTGACTGTTGCCAGAAAGAAATAGCCCATCCATGTTTCCCAGCTGTAGAGAGAATTGTCAGAACAATGGCTCGTGCATTATCCTGTTGGATAACAATTGATTTCTTGCTCTACTTCTTCGGAAACTTTGCATGTACTACTGGAATTACATTGTTGATCTGCAGTGTACAACATTCAGTTTATGTTACTGATGTTTTGGGTGTACAATGCAGTGTTAAAGGCTGTTCTTGCTGTTTCTGTTTGTGCTATAATATCAATGAATGGCCAAATACCAGTTTGACCATGGAAATATAGGTACCTGCAAGTATCCCATCCAGGTCATGCAACAGCTGCCAGGAATGTGACCTTGATAATGAAACGTTTGCTTTGACATTGATATGCAGGGGGCTCCTCATCCAAAGTGAAGTAGTACATCTGTTGAACTTTTGTCAAATAAAACCACTTCTCATCATGTGCATGTAATCATACATTGTCTTGATTTTCCCATCTGGCTCTACCATATACAAACAAAACTCTTACATTTGCTGTGGTCTGTTAAGCATGGTTTTATTGTAGATGAAATCCTCTTCAATGTTGTTCTTTCAAATACCTAATTAGAGTTGTTTGTGTTATTCTAATAGCACAAGCCAAAGATCTAATGTTCCAGGTTTGTTAAGAGAGGTGTTCAGTTCAACAGAATAGTCCTTGCATATGCACCAACACTTCGCATTGTTCATGCTTCTAACATCAGCATTTAATATCCCCTGGTTATATAGTACCATAGCTCAATGCCAAATGCGTGATATAATTAAAGATATTAGCTGGAATTTCATTGTAGTCTTCTAAATAGCACCATTTTCCTTGAATTGGAGTAGAATTTGTAGAATGGCTTGATGACATTTGGCTGTGAATTGTTTTATTGTTTTGCTTTGGAGTTTCTACTCACATTGCCTTGGTTACTGGTGTATTTACTCGTCCTGGAATGCCACAACAAGTATCTACTTGAATGACAACCATACTCAGCTTCATATCTGTTTACTTTTCATGGCTCATAGTATGCTATGCACAGTGAACTACTAACTGGATGAAGGATTTCTTCACTACTGCACACAAAATAATATCAAACCACTACTAAGTTACACATGCGCAGTAAAGCAGAGCATTATTCCTGTGTCTATACCATATTATGGAATGTAGGGAACATAATGATACTAAGACAAGAAATGATATACCATTGCAGACTAGTCATATTGTGTTTAAATATTACATCATAAGGTGTTCTTTCGTTTTCAATTTATCATTTACATCACAGAATAGGCTTCATCAAAAGGTTGCAGTACTGAACTAAAGGCTAAACACAAAAGGACAATAGGTTAACAATCATAATAATGTTAAGCTAATTACATATGTACAACACAAGATAATATTCTAACAAGTTAGTATAGTGATGTGCATAAAATGTTTCCCATAATAGAATGCATCTTTTTATGTTGGTACTGACAATTCCAGCCCCACCCTCTGCAGTGTGACCAACTCTGTTTTGAGTATGATTTTGAGTAGCCATGGAATTGGCATTCTACCTTACGGCCCCCAAAATATGGTTGAACTGCCAAAGGATAACAACACAAGCTAAATTGTCTGCATTGTCATAGCAGAGTAACATCAAGACAATGCTTCTTGGAATTTTTGAGCAAAAATAAAATATAATAAAAATGTAGAAATAATGCTGATGGAAGCTCTCGTATAAATGTCATCCAATATAACAACACATACAAATAATTCTTCACCCCTTCCTCTAGAAGGGCAAATTATGTTGTATTACTTTAGCCTTTCTTTGTTTACCAGTCATAGTGAAACTATTTCAGAGAGGTGATATACGAATCACTCCTTCATTTCACATAGATTATAACAGCCATTGGTTCATTCTTATGTCACTGAATTGTTTTCCAGGCAATCACACAGAGAACTGATACCAGCTAGGTGGAGTCAATGTTTGATTACCTGAAAGTGGAAACCTCATGGAGTTAAAAACACTATTGTGATCTAGGGGAATGGGCCATGTTTTATGCATGTCAGTGTGCATCACATGTTTCCAAATGCCTGTTGATTTTCCTAATGTATATTTTTGACAATTCATCTGATAAGTTTTGGATACCTAATTTTGTGCTATTCGTTGTCCTCTGTGGTTTAGTGGTTGCCATGCCAGCGTCTTAGTTCCTGAGGTTGGTTCAAACCCGGTGGAGGGCGATTGATTTTTTTTCGGGCATAAAAATCCTTAGCATGGCTTCCTTTGGAAGGGAAATTAAGCCAGTGGTTCCATGTCATAGATTTACGGCACGTAAAAGAATCTCAAGCCTGATAAAAGGCCTTTGAGCTAAATTACCATCTTTCATGCCCAATATACAATGGGATGCTAAGGACCACAGCAGTTAAAGAGCACCCATAAATAAAAGTCATTATTATTATTATTATTATTATTATTATTATTATTTTGTGCTATTCTTTAATGGATGGCTAAGTAGGTTCCTAATATACCTACTATGTATTGCCTGTTTAATATTGAAGTCTCTGAAAATATTTCATTTAGGATTGAAGAGGGTTTACGAATTACTAATATTTGTTTTCTTGATATGTTTGTTTTTCTTATGTTTAGCAGTCATTTTGTCAATGAAACTATAGTTAAAACCAAATGCCATAAAACACTATAAGAAATTCATTTTAGACATAACCAAGAAGATTAAAAAAATTGCATTCAAATGAGTTTCTCTACCCATAATCATTTATTTTTATCCCTCATATGAATGATTCTTTCAAAACTGTATTTTTCTATGTATATCATATCAATTGAGGTTAACATTTGCAGAAATACTTTCATTACACATTTCATTGTGGGTACAAGTGGGTTGCAGCAGACTGAAACAAGTCAGATATTTAAAAAGCAGGTTGGTATATGCTAGCTTTGAAGTTCCACATTCTTTAGTACTTACATTACAAGAAACAAAAGAATGGTGACTTGGTACCTCAAAAACTGTATGTTATAGTACTGGAAGATAAGAAACACAGCAAAAATATTTCCTAAATGGTTAATGCTACAAAAAATTAGACTCTGCAGTGTATGTTTTATGGAAGTCTACATTTTCCCTGTAGCGAGTTTCTGTTCTTCTCTTATGGTTTAACAGTAATATAAAATGATAAAAATTAACTTGGCAGAAGAGGCTTTCACAGAAAATTTAAAATATTAGTGCTTCTCTGGTATGATTTGGTTGGTATGTTTGTTGGCACATATAATATACTCATCTACTGGCCAGCCAGATTGCACATGAGAAGCACTGCATAGTTGATTTGTTGCACATATACCTTAAACATGTGATATGTTAATCAAAACTGGTAAAGCCAATTTTGATAAAATAAAAAAGCAATTGAAATTTTTCTGTGTTGAGGATAGTTTGGTTTTGGTTGAATCATTTGAAGTTCATGTCATATCCTCGGAACAGGTTGAATTTAAATTCTGGTTTGGTATTTATCAGACTTTGCTTTTTTAAATACATTTTTACTTTCTCTGCCACTTACTAACAATATATGCAGGAAGTAATGTACTCCAGAAAACAATTTGATAGGGATTACTACTGAGTTACATGTTTTGAGGTCGCTGAACCCAAAGAAGCATTTCTTTCTAAAATATTTGTGTCTGTCTGTGAACAACATAACTCCAAACAGAAATGTTGGATAAGTATGGAACTTGGTATTTAAGTTCAACATCTTTCAGGGATGAATTATGAAGATTTTCAAGAAAATTCCCCCACCCCAAATTACCTTTTACATGAAAATTTTTTCATTATGTACCGGTAGTTTCACCTCTCACAGAACCATATGTTCTGTGATATCATTCAGCATGTGCTTTTGTCATCTTTATAATTGTCATCTACAAAGAACACATAAAACTGTCGCTTCACATCTTTCAGGAAACTAAAATGATTAACTCTCCAGCCCAAGAGCTCTTTTTGGAATAAACATTATCCCAGTTCTCATGTGTGAGTTCTTTTGGAATGCAGTTACTTTTGCACCATTACATATTCTGTGTTGTTTTCTTATTTTGCTTGTTTGGTGTAACAGTTTTACAATGCCATTTAAATATTTATATATTTGTTTTTCTTCAGGTTATGTTGCAAAATTGGCAAAAAAAAAAAAAAAAAAAAAACATGGAATGATGTTTAACATGAAATGAAATCTTTCTCGTAGAATCTCATATAAAGAATGAGGTCATTTATTCAGTTATTATAGTGAAGTTTAACTGACAAAGAAGTTTGTTTGCTGCAAGAATGTCACCTGAAATCAAATCAGAAAAGACACTGAATTCAGAAGTACAAAAATGGATACCAAAATAGAAGTCTAAGAAAAGCCTTGGTATTTGGCAAGAATGTCAGCAACTTAAATGAGATCAAAAGGGACTCCTATTTCATAGGTACCTGTTATGAAAGCAGATTTTGCAGCTGGTATACAAGAAATGCATACCAAAATAAAAATAAAAGAAGAACTGTGGTGTTTGGAAAGAATATTAGGAGCTTGAGTGAAATCAGAAGAGACTCCTGGTTCAGAGGTAGTTGTTATTAATTCAGATTTTGCACTTGGCATAGAAGAAATGGATACCAAAATACAAATAAAGGAAGAGCCTTGGTATTTGGAGAGAACATTGGGAGGTCGAGTAAAATCAGAAGAGACTCCTGGTTCAGAGGAAGCTGTTATTAATTCGGACCTTGCAATTGACAAACAAGAAATAGGTACCAAAATAGATATAAAAAAAGAACCCTGGTGTTTGGAAGGAATGTTAGCTGAAGTGAAATCAGAAGATGTGGAGTTAAAGGTAAGACCTTTATAATTAACTACAGGTCTATTTCTTAACTTGAAGTAAGGTTGTAGCAATATTCCAATAAATTGGTGATAGCTGCTCTCCAGATAAGGTTAACTAGATGACAAGCCACATAGTAAACTTGCTGAGAAGCTATAACATTAGGTTGTAATTCTGAATAATACAACTACAGTTACAGTGAGAGATTTTGTAAGCACTAAAACAGCAAGAATTGTCAGCTGAAACTAAATTGTTTCTCATGTTTTGACATAGGGCGGCGCTGTGGCCGAGTGGTTAGACCGCTCGGCTCTCACCGAGGTGGCCCAGGTTCAATCCCAGGGACCCGCATGTGGGATTTGTGGTGGACAAAGCGGCATCTGGGCAGGTTTTCTCTGGGTTCTCCGGTTTCCCCTGCCATTCATTCCACCAACTGCTCCATCGTCACCTTTCCTATCATCCATTTTGCTGTCATTTCGCTTCATCTACTTCCTTCATCCCATACCAGGTATCGGGCTGATCACCCATCCTGGACATTCTGTCTGCTCCTCGATGGCCCTCTGACCCCAGGCACCCGCCTGTAAGTCCTACATAAGAGGAGGGTAAACAGCGAATGAATGAATGTTTTGACATAGCGTTGGTTCAGCTATTAAGTGAGCATACGAGTATACACATGCTTTATGGACAAAGGGGGGAGAAAGAGAATGACTAACATTTAAAATAATTCATTAATTACCCTTGGGGAGCTTTATTTTTGATAATTGTTGCTTTACACTAGCCATGTTTAGCCACTAAGCTGTAAAATTTAATCAGACTTGAAAAATCTGTTGTGTTAGAATCACATGACTTTCTCTATCCACTGTTATTTAATTTCATATCTAGTCTGCAAATTGTTCTTAAAAAAAAGTGAAGGCTTGTGTTTCTACTTCTTGTTAATAATGCTAATATATATACCGGGTGTTCATTTTTATTTGTGATTTCCTGCCCTCCAATAGAGCACGAATGATGTCATAGTTGACTGGTGAGCCTACATTGAAGTCACAGCCTTCTCTACTGAGGAGTGGTGATTGTTTGTGGAAAAAAAAGCAACACACTCCGTGTGTTTTATTACTAACACAACCAGTCTTCCCATGTCCCCTCCCATTGCAGTAATGAATAGCATTCAAAGGTTGCTATGTTCTTTGTTGACAACATGAATATGAATACTACATACCTTTGTATCTGTGTTTGAGTGTTATTGTTGTTCTGGTTTAAAGATAGGAGTGACGTATAAGTCTGACTTAATCTGCTGCATAGATAAATTTGTACAAAGGTGTTTAAAATTCAGAAAAATACTGCAGAGGATAATGGTTTCAAAAGTATACAGGTGTGGACAAATTAGCACACATTTGTTTGCAATTGAATGTCTCTGTTTAAGAAGACAAATATTCTATTATTCTCACTTATAATTAAATTGTCTTTATTAATGCGGATACTTTGTTAGCTCTTAAAGCCGATAGGTGCATCGGACACTTTCAAGATATGCAGTCAGTTTTCCATAAAAAGAGAGAGATTAGATGCTATAAACTGATGGATCCCAACCTCAAAATAATGAAAGGTATTCTGACAAAGACCTTGAACATCTGTGCATTAACTATGTAGAGAGAAGAGACTGTCCATCGGCTCCTGTGATACTGCAGCCAGGAGGGTACATAGGTTGCATAAGTTGCAGAATGCTGACCTTCCAGCCCATGTCAATTTCTGCACATATTTTCTGAAAAAGTTTGACGATGATAACCACTCGGACACATTCTTCACTTCAGACAAATGTTGGTTCCAGTTGTCAGGTCTTGTCAATATACAAAATGCACAAATATGAGGCTCAGAGCTGCCTAATCAGTTTGTGGAAATTTCACAGTATCCACAGAAAATTGTGGTCAGGTTTGCAATGTCTTGACAGAGAATAATTGGACAATCTTCTTTGATGGGAGGCTATCGTAGATGCACTGCGATATAGGGAGGAAATTTTATCAGAGTTCATCGACCACCTGGATGACAGTGAAAAATGTGATGATTAGTTTCAACAGGTTGGCACCCCTGCACATACAACCAGTGGTATGATTGCCTTCCTTGAAGGACACCTTTCTGGCAGATAAAAGCAGTACGGACATTTTTATACCGCATTTAAGTACCTGTACTGTGCTCAGCATTAATAACCTGAACTGGTTTTTAGCAACCCTGTTTGGCCTTCAAAGTCTTCAAATCTCACTCCCATGGACTTTTTCTTCTGGGGTTATATCAAGGATTTTGTCTATTTGAGGTGACCCAAGACCTTAGAACAATTGCAACAGCTAATTTTACACGGGATGCCCACAATAATGCCTCCGATGCTACAAGTCATGTGGACATATGGTGAACAGTGTAAGGCAGTGCTTAGCTGTCAGTGTTGGGCACATTGAGCCATGTGTTTAAAGAAGCTATTGTTTTCTGATATTTGATTTGTCATATTGGCTCACCCTATGTATTTTATGTTCATTGGTTTTATGATATTAATAGATGTTAAGCTTTATAAATTATTGTTTTAATTTTCTTGCTAAAAGTATAGAAGCACTTTATTTTCATTTATTTTACAGTCTCCTTATTTACAAAAGTGTTTTGAAAGAACAACAAATCTATTATTAATCTGAACATTACTTATTTGTGTACTTTTGTTTAGCTATACATGGACAAAGACTGATACTTTTTATTTATCTGTCATTTCTACATTTTAGTTTATATCATTAAGGGCTGGTTGTACGAACTCAGAATAAATCTTGGAGTAGTTGTTCTTGGAATATCCTATCAAGGGTATAAATGTGGCAACAAGTCATACAATGCAGTCTTATTCCTTAGATATTTATTCAATGTATGCAGATTTAAAACTAATGTTGAGTACTTTGTGAGTGCCAGCTCATGGCCAGCTTAATACATAATCACTGCTTTGTTTTGCTGAAACTTGTATAGAATTTCACATTGTTTTCACAATCACCTGCTCTATTATCATTTTTTATTTGAACTGTTTAAAGTACTGTGAAATAATTATTTATGCTCACAAGTATGTTTCGATGCAAAATTATGATTTTACAAGCACATCATACAAAATAAATGCACAGAGACTGACTTGTTGCCATAGGGTAGAGTATGGGAGTGTATAATCTCACTTTTTGTGCAAAATTGTAACTTGTGCTGATATTATACGAGTTTACAGTATCTTTCTTTTTCAATGCTCAAAGCAGCTAACACATAACATGGCTTCTCTCATTGTATTCCTTAAAAACGTTTTTAATTTGAATTTTGAAAATTACATTTTAACTGTTGCCAATGTTGCCATCAACTTGAGATATAATTGAAGCACACCGATATCAATTACCTAAACAGTTTGCTAAACAGGTATTATTACTAAACTAAACCCCATGGTGCTATGACCCATGCAGGGCCTTGGCCTGCAACCTGACTGCTGGCCTCATGCCCACATACACACAGCAGAGGTGGGGGATCATCCAACTGATATGAGGAGATGTGGCCAGCATCATGCATCCCCCAGTCAGAATGTTGGCTCTTGAGGCAGGGGTTGCTGCCTCTCACAGCTCTTTACTTTCTTTGTGATGCTGAATGGGCATCTATACCTTGGACTTAAAGTCCGCATCCACACAGATGGGATCGAACTGGTCAATTCTGTAGCTGGGAACCAGAGCAACATGCTCCAGCCCACTGCACCATGGTGCAGGACAAGGGCAAGTATTATTAACCAACAGAAATATTATAATGCTTTGTACAAGTAGAATATTAGAAAAATATTCAGATTACAGCTCGCATTTTGCGGATGGCCATATAAGTGCAAGAGCAAGAAATGCTCAATCAATGCAATGACATTGAGAGCATTATGTTTTACTGTCTGTGTTCTCTATTTGACCAAAACTTGTTTCTAATGTAATCCACTGCTTTGCATCGTACCAGGCAAGTGACTGTGATAAAAGTGAGTTTATCTCTGCATTTGTTGAGAGTAAACCTGCATTGTAAAAATGTACAAATTATGAATCTGTTCTCATGCAATTTAAACTTAATCTTAGATTAGATATGGGAGCTCTGAGGCCTCTACTAATCTAGTCATCACCGGTACCTCCTCCCCATGTTGCAATGCTGGTGGTGTCGTTAGCTTTACCATTGTTAAACTTACACATGACATCCAAATACTGAATGTTTGGCAGAATGTCACCAACATTTGCACTTATGGCTATGTTACATTTTGAATTTTTTTTTTTTTTACCCTATGAAGTAACCAGTCATATGTGTTTCTTCGATAATAACTAATCTCACTCTTTACATTGCTACGTACCATATTAGTGAATTGCTACACTGTATTTTGTGTTTATCTTGGGTAGTATTTAACTTCACTGTTAGACGCATTTTGCTGATAATATTCTAGGTATGTTATACTGTTTTAAATATTAGCTTTATTTTATCTATCTGCCTGTTATAACCAAATTAAAAGTAAATTGAGTTTTATTTATGGATGCTCTTTAACTGCTAGTGTTCTTAGTGTCCCATTCTATATTGGGTGTGAAAGACCAGAAATGTTGCTCAGAGGTCTCTTTATCAGGCTTGAGGTTTGTTTACATTCCGTAAATCTATGACACAGGACCACCAGCTTTACTTCTCTTCCAAAGGAAGCCATGCTAAGGATTTTTATGCCCAAAAAAATCCATTGCCCTCCGCTAGGTTTGAACCCATGACCTCGGGAACTAGAGGCTAGCATAGTAACCACTACATCACGGAGGACAACCCCTGTTAGAACCATCAAATTATCTTAGCTTAATAGCCATTCTCAGCTTGAATATCACTGTCATTGAATTCATTTATCGGACCACCTCAACAACGCATTGTGTTAAGCTTTCTAGTTCTCAGAAACATATAAAGAAAGTTCATCATTTATACCATACAAAATTGTGTCCAGTGCCCAAGCAGCATTTTCCTTTTTATTCTCTATTCTCACACAGTGCATAAACTCGCTTCATCAGCGATGGCATCAATGATGTAATTTCATGTGCTGGAAATTATGAATAAAAACGAACCCTGGTATTTTGTTGTAGCTGAATAGAAGCTTACAGGATGTTAGTATGACTGACAAATGTTTAAAAAGAAGCTCACTATATGTATGCTGGACTGGATATTTTCATGAGAAACAAAAACAAACAAAAATTTTTGGAAGTGTGTAGCTTGAAATACTGGAAAATTCCAACTAATAACAGAAAACATCTTGTAAGTAATTAAAGCTGGAAAGAATGTAATCAATTATAAATTGTATATTTGATATTTCTTCTTTTTAGGAGATTAAGGAGAATTGTATATTTAATACTTGCGGAAGAATTTTGGCCAATTAGTGATCTTTATACACCACTTCACTAATAACTAGGAACATGTTTCAGAGATCAATCACCGCCATTTTCAACCTAAGTTCAACTGCTGCTTCATTTCTGTTGATGTAGGTGATCTGTACCCCTCTTGTAGTGATTCCAGGAACTTGCTCAAAAAGGTTTTCAGTGGAATTTCAAATTTGAAAACTCTTGTCTCTCTTAGCTGATTTATTGAAAACCAGAATGACTAAGAATTTTCCAAGCATCTTCAAAACCTGGCTTCAAATGTTGGCATTTTTGCCATTCCAAGAAAATACATGGAATATGCAGAAAAATTGTTGAACCTACAAGACAGGAGCTTTAAGTTTAAAGTGGAAACAGAAAAGGATGACCAGTTACCATTCCTGGGTTTGAAAATTATGGAATGTGAAAGCAGAATACATTTCACATATACAGGAAATTCACCCAGACAAATAATTACATAAAATCTAATAGCTATAATCCCAGATCACACAAACAAGCAGTTTAGTTAGCTTTCCATTCCAGTATCAGAAACAGAGTACATTAAAGAATACAGGCAAATCATAGACATTTCAGAACTGAATGGCTGCAAACATTGTTTGATTGATAAACAAATAAGAAGAGCTAAAAAGAATAAACACTTGAAAGAAACCACCAACCTTACACTAAAAGAAAAAGAAGGGATAAATGTCAAGAAATTCACATTCCACCCAAGTACCTTTGGCCACTTCAACAAAAACTTCACAAAACACAACATTCAGTTAACACCAGTCAGTAGGTTTTTCCTTAAAAATGCTTTGAATTCAAGAACAAAGGACACCATTCCCCTGAACAAACAGTCTAGCCAATCGAGTACCATGTTGGACTACATTATAACTAATCTAAAAGAAAGTAAATATATGACCATTAATAATGAGTTTCATATTTCAGATCATACCTCACAAATAATAGATATTTTTAATTATCAATCTAAAACTTATGGGCAATACTTTATTTTAACAAGGGACATAAGCGAGAATAAAATTAATGAACTGAATAAGATGATGCTACAAGAAGATTGGAATAATGTATATAGTGCTGATAATATTGAGGAAAAATAGAACCAGTTCTTTAATACTATCAGCTATTACCTAAATATTGTATGCCCCATAACTAAAAACATCTATAAAACGTAGTAAATTAAATTCTAAACAAGCACTTAGCTTTGAAGTGAGCTTACTACGAAATAAAGTTAAAGAGATGTATGATTATTATAGGGTTACCAAGTTAGACATATATAAAAAATACTATAGATCAGCACTGAAAGCAAATAAAGCCAACTTCTATTCGGACATAATTGCTGATTCAGAAAACAAAACTAAAGCAATATGGAAAAGTATAAATAAGCAAAAACATTTAAAAGTAAAACAGCAAAAAAATATTTACCTAGACAGAGGTGGGGAAATAATAACAAACCCTGTCAACATTAGCAATATGTTCAACGATTATTTTGTAAATATCGGAAATACTACTGCCCAAAATAAAATGAAAAAATTGCAGTAGAAATGTATCCAAATCTATGTTTGTAAATGAAACAAATACTAGTGAATTAAACACATTAATAAATGTTTTTAAGAGCAAGAGATCTTGTGTATGGGATGGTTTTTCACCTGTTATTCTTAAACGATGCAAACATGCCCTAATAGATATATTGGTGTATTTGATAAATTATTTGATTTATGAAGATAACTTACCTGAAAAACTTAAGAACAGTACAATGTGTCCTATACAAAAATGGTAATACAACAGGCAAGACAAAATACAGGCCTATTACCTTGACATCAGTGTTTGCTAAATTATATGAAAATGTACTAGAAAAATGAATGATAAGTTACTTAAATGCTAATAGCATTATAGTAAATTCCCAACATTGATTTTGAAAGGAATATTCGACTATTAGTACTTGTGTAGAATTCATTCATGAAATTCTGACAAATATTGATAAAGGTGAAAATACTGTAGGGCTGTTTATAGACTTATCTAAGGCCTTTGACTGTATATTACATGAAATGTTATTAACAAAATTAGCAACTTATAAACTAAGAGGAAAAATAAATAAGATACTATACTCTTATTTAATAAATCATAAACAATGTTGGAAAGGTAGAATCAGACAACTGAAAAACTCAATGCCATAGCCGGGATTTGAACCATGGATCTCCCGGCTATGGCATTGAATTTTTCGGTCGTCTGATTCTACCTTTCCAACCATGTGCAACACACAGCTTGTGTGAAAGAACAATTAATTCCATAAACAATGTTGTTAACTATATTGGCAGTATGGAAACAATTTAAAATTAGTTAAATTGGACACTCAAACTGTAAAATTTGGGGTTCCCAAGGATGCGTCTTAGGACCGTTGCTTTTCATTATATATGTAAGCAATTTGGTGGAATCAACTAAGAGTAAACTTATATCATATGCAAATGACACTTCACTCATTTGCAAAGGAAAAAACTTGCTGCAACTAGAAAATAAAATTACTCAAAATTTATCACAAATTTCAAGCTATCTTACTGTTAATTCCCTCAAATTAAATATTAAAAAAAATAAATTGATTCATTTTCGGCATCAGAAAAACAGAAGTGAAGAAACTAAGATACATAAATGTAAAACTAGATAATGCTAAAGTAGAGCAGGTGTCAATCCATAATTTCTTAGGAATATACCTTGATGAACATCTAACATATGAAACTCATGTAAACAAAGTGGGTAATAAAATCACAAGAAACATATATTTATTAAAATACTTTTCAAACTACCTTAATGTAGAATAGCTTAGAGCCATATGCTATGATTAATATATGCCCATATGGAATATGGCATTGAAATTTGAGGAGGTGTGGTGTTACAAAATTAAATAGGTTATTATCATTATTATTACAGAAAAGATGCATACATAGTATTTATCAGCTAAAAACTACGATACATGTAAATCAACCTTTAAAATGAATAAAATACTAACAATTATTGCTATTTATGTATATAAAGTAATTATTTTGACTCAAAACAAACTACTTATTAAAAATACAAACATTTATGCTCAGGGGGAGCATAAATTATCATAGATTGCACATAAACAAGGCCTAAACAAAAAAGTATCCGATTATAATGGGAATGATACTATATATAAAGCCCTACCAAAAAGTATAAAAGATCATTTGAGAAAAAACTCTTTTGCTAAACAGCTAAAAAGGTATATAATTGAAATGAGCCCATACAGACTAGAAAAGTTATTGAATTAAAATAAATTGTATATAGACTAAATATACTACCTTTTTAATTTTATTTGTATGTTTTTTAACATCTTGTATTTTATATGTATTAGCTTTTGATTATGTTCTAGGCTTGTAACACAAGTTATATGAGCAATAAAGAATTGGATTGAAATGTATAAAATGGAATGCAATAACTTGAACAGTTCTACATCGGGGGAAAAGAAAGGAATTTGGAATTTAAATAGCTAAAGAACAGCAGGCAATTGAAATATAAACTATTAGAAAAATAAGTAGTGGTAGCTCATTTCTGAAATACATCATTTAAATTCCATACTTATACTCTTGAAACAATAATTTAACAAGGCAGCATTAACTTGGAAGCAAATTTACATTTGTGAAAACAACAGTTTTCAATTGCACCTAAAGACTTTTTTAAAAAATTCCTGGAACCACCCAAAAAAGGCTATAAATCACCTATATCAACATTAAAAATGAATCAACAGTTGAACTAGGTTGAAAATAGAGATGATTGATTTCTGAAAGATGTTCCTAGTTATTAGTGTACCACTACACAAAAGGTCACTAAATGACTCAAATTCTTCCCCAAAGGTATATTTGATAATTATTTAACACTAGAAATCAGATTTGGAAATTTATTGCCATAGCTGCAACTCAGCCATGGATCTTTGAATCTCTGCTCAAATTGAAATTAAATTGAGTTTTATTTATGGACAGTCTTATTGCTGTGGTCCTTAGTGTCCCATTCTATATTGGGCATGAAAGACCGGTAATTTTGCTCATAGGCCTCTTTGTCAGGCTTGAGGTTCTTTTATGTGTCGTAAATCTATGACTCGGAACCACCAGCTTTACTTCCCTTCCATAGGAAGCCATGCAGAGGATTTTTACACCCAAAAAAATCCATCACCCTCCGCCGGGTTTGAACCTGTAACCTCGGGATGCCCACAGATGCATTAAATTGTTTCATCTTACTCAAGAAGTTTAATGAAGGTACAGGGATATTGCCATGGTAGATACAGTGATAAATCTAGGCATAGAGAGCTGAAGATTTTTGGTTGGAGTCCCAGCAGTTGCATTGAATTTTTGAGATTGATTCAACTTGCCAACTTATTGCCTACTCACAACTAGTGAAAAAACAATCATGTTGAATGCAGAACTCTTCTTGCATAGTGAACTGCTGCTCTGATGAAATGGCAGAACAGAACTTAATAAAAAATGTAGGGTTAGCAATGTCTTTTCAGAGGTTTACTAAAGACCAGTATGGAGGAAGGAATGCTGTGAATTTCTAGCCACCTCCTGATAAAAGTTCCAGACAGTTGTTAAGTTGAGAGCACTCTCTCTCTCCAACCAACCATATATCAGGTGGCGCCAGAGCCATGCCCTGCACAAGAAGGGCAAACAACTGGAGGCAGCTGCCATGATATTAAAGAAAGAAAATTTATATTGTAGGTTGTCAGTGGCGAAATGTAATTTAGAGGTTATGAAGTATTTTTAAGGTGATGGCATACATAACCCACTTCCCAAAGCTGAAATTTCTATTTATTCTCCAGAGCAATCAAGGATAAGCGATGGACAGAGCTCCTGATCTTAGATCATTTCTATGTATGCCTCTCTCCTAGCATCTCTGTCTTCAAATTGAAGACCAAAAAAACAGAATACCTCTGATAAAGTTCTATTAGCATTCTTCATTTCACCATTCCATTGCATCTTTGTCAGCCACCACATTCAGATATTGCTTGTACTTCTATGCAAAGTCCATGCAATATAAAGATCAATCATATTCCATGTGCCAGTTGAATGTCCAAATTAATGTCAGCTAAAACATGAAAATTTGATGAATAATTTTATTCACAAAGTTAAAGAAATGTTGAGAAATATAATTTTTATACACACTATTTTGTTAATGAACATGGTAAAATGTTCAGGCACATTGTTTAATAACAAATTTCATGAATACACCTTTGTGTAGACACACCTTTAACAAGTATATCTGCATTCTCATTTGTATTGCAAGAAAAAAAGAACAGATGGATTGTATTGGGACTTTTTGTTCACACTGTACTATTTTGGCAGACATTTGTAGTATTTTGTATTAACTTGTGATTCCTCAAAGGAAATATTTCTTCAGAGAAAGTGATCATAAAATCTGTATCACCGAGATATCAATTAATTAAGCTGTAATGAGCAAAGTACTTGGTGCTAACTATAATGGCAACCTGAAGTTTGTAAAGAAGTATATTTAAGTCAAATAACTTCTTTATGCAATGTTGTAAGTCTGTATTTATTTAAAAACAATATCTGGATCTATTGGGTCTAAATTCACACTTTTTACGAGCTCCCTGATATGAATCAGTCATTAACTGCAGTTTCCATCAGATAGAGACTCATTTTAATTATCTTGTAAGAAAGATTCACATTAAATTGTATATCTGTTTTTGAACAGGAAAAAGCTTGATTATCTTCTAGATAATTTCTTTCATTATGAAAACAATCTGATAGCTTTATCTCCAACTTATCAGCAGATTGTACAATCAGATATCGGCAAAAAATCAAGAAAAATAAAATTATTAAATCATTGATAATTTTAATGAATTTAAAACCTCTTTGAAGTGTAAACACATTTTATCCAATGACAGCATTTTTATTTTTTGTTCCACCTACAGTATAGTGGTAGGGGAGGTATTGTATTGCATTCAATACCATGTTTGTGAATGAGATAACCAAAAATCCCAATGTTGGATATACTTGTATACCAAATTTCATATTTCAGACATACTGTTAAGCTTGCAAGGCAAAGATTTTCAAGAGTAACCTCCCTCACCAAATTATCATCTAAGTGAGAAATTGTTTTTTATTTTCTCAAAAATACTTAATGTTTAAGTTCTTTCTGTTTAAGGTATTTGCGTGGATAAAAAAAACTTATTATTTTGATGTTGGAAACGTACAGCAGTATATTTAGGGGTTACTTTCCTTTCTGTTTTGTTTTCCTTTGGGTTGATGCTGATATATTTGAAAGATGAATAACACATGATATATTTTTTGATAATTGGAATGTAATTAATTTTCTGCCACACAGTTGTGGCTTTCAGAGACATTACACATTTAAAAATCTAAGAGTTTGTTTTTGTAATAAGCCAGTGTGAAAATTGCTTTTACAGTAACAAGAAACCTGTTCTAGAATGAATATCTGTAAACAATGGTGGTCCTGAAATTAAATTGAGTTTTATTTATGGATGTTCTTTAACTGCTATGATTCTTAGTGTCCCATTCTATATTGGGTGTGAAAGACCAGAAATGTTGCTCAGAGGTCTCTTTATCAGGCTTAAGGTTCACTTACATACCGTAAATCTATGACACGGGATCACCAGCTTTACTTTCCTTCCAAAGGAAGTCATGCTAAGGATTTTTATGCCAGAAAAAATCCATCGCCCTCTGCTGGTTTGAACATTATGATCTTGGATGGTGTATTATGCTTCTTATGCAATTCTTAACAGTTTACATGAATTTTGTTTATTATGAACTAACTTTTATTCCCTTTCATAACACCTCTCTTAACCTGAACTTTTATCTATATGATGTTGCGTTGTGATGTAGCAACTAGCATAAACAAAGGCAGGAGTTGAATGTAGACCTGCAATTAAATTTGGGTAAGTGAAAGCAGTTGGCTATTGATCTGCACACAAAACTGAAAATTATTGGGGAAGCACACCAATGTGCATTGAAAAAATCGGCAATTACTGACAAATGTGGAATTGGCAAGTCTTCATTTATCAACAATATAGGTACTTAGAGATCGGAATAAAATCAGTAATGCTGTTGCATCAGAAGGTGCAAACAAATCCAGATGAATATGTTGTGCTGAAGACCAAAAAATTGAATTGTTACTTTAGAATTATTCAACCATATTTATTTCTAATGTACCCTTAAGTGGATCTATACTTCAGAAAAAAGTCAAGATAGCTAAAGATTTAATCATTTAAGACTTCCGTTGTTCCAATGACTTTCATTGTTTTAGCGATTGACTGCATGGTTTCCAAAATACACACTTTATTTCATAATTACTGATTTGGGAATATGCTGTTACTAGGTATTTTGCTTCACGTGAGAGACAGCGAAATATACATAATTATTCTGTCATACAATAATTGGTAAAAACATTTTAATAAACTGCTATAAACTTCAGTACTTCAGAGAAGACAATGGAGGATTTCTTTTTACACAAATTCTTTAAATACAAACTCTAATTTTCCTGTCCCTTCAAATTTGTGTTAACAAGGTTTAACCATAATTTTGTGTTAGCTTTTACAGTATTCTATTTCTTTGCCCTATCAGCAGGTGACAGAATTAAAAGACGATAATTGGATATTCCTTTAATAGTTTTATGATATCCCATTATACATATTTATTTTTGTACCCCATTGTGGTTAAAGTGTTTGAGTTTCATTTGCACTAAGCCAATAATAACAAAAAGCAGATCGCCAATGACAATCGGCAGATTGTTGCAGAATGCCAATGTGTGTTCATTTCCATAGACTATGTAGGATGATGACAGAATCTACACATCACTGGGAAGATACTGTCTCTCACATATGCAGATTGTGAGATTAGCATTTTCTCTCTAACTTCTGAGAAGATACTAAGGCAAACAGGTCCTACACATGTCAGTCATTGTTTATGAACTACTACACAAAGTTCTTTATCATAGAATAACTAAATTGACAGCTCTTAGCAAGTTTTGAAAGTGTTAATCATTTTCACCTTCTTTTAGATACTTACCTCTTCCTTGAAAACAGCTTTTGATCATTATTAAAATTATGCTTGAGAAAAGTGATTACTCTAGAAAATGCTCTGTAAATTCTCTTAAAGAGAAAGTTTTGTTCAAGAATGAATACTTAGATCGCAATGAAGACAGTTTCACGGTGATGTTACAGTAATAATATGTCTAGAATTACATCCTCGTTTACAACAGAAACGCTGTATTCATTCTGCTTACAACAATTATGATTCAGTATTGATGGTTTTGACCAAAACTGCTCATGGACTTCATGCAGTTGAGGAAAAACTGAAGAACATTGTTGTTGTCAAGGCCGGTCCACAGTTGTTGAGAAAAGAACAAACAAACAAACAAAAAAAAAAGGACAAAAGAATAAGAGTGGGGAAAATGTTAAAAATTTTCAAATGTGACCATATACAATCAATGGAAAGTTTAGAGCCCAATAAAGGCAAGTCAAGTTTGATGTTTTCCATCTACCATACTATATATATATAAAATTTTATGTGCGTCTGTCTTCATTGTAGAATATAGTCAAGGAGGCCATGACTTGTAAGCGGCACTAGAGGTTTCTCTAGTAGCAGGCTTGTTAGAACAAAATTGTAATGATTCCCAACAGCTGCACATGCCTCCATTCGTAGTTTTGTTTCTGCTGTTGATAGTTTCATTCAGTTTAAGAATCATAAATGTAACGACATTGATTTTTAAAAATGTTTACCACATTGAATTGTAAAATTGGTGAATCAGAAGAAAGAAGGATAAATTGTTCAACTTCAAACAAATGTCTGAATGTGCAAAATCAATGTTCTTATACTAAATGTACTAATTGATATGCTTTTTCCATTTCAATCTTCAGTTGGTTGTAAGTTAAAATCTCTTTTATTTTCTATTCTTGTTCTGGTTCCAATTCCCAATTTATTGTGGAATAACCTTAAAAACTTATAAGTTCCATTTATAAAATTGAGTTTAAAATTGCACCTTCCCATTCTGTTGCAGTTCAGGTTTTCATTTTTGTTAAAATCACAGTAGGAATTAACACAGAGAAACCATGAATATTATTAAAATACATAATTACAAGTCAACTTTATCACTCACTCTGCTTAACTTACTAAAAACATACATAGGACATTTTTGTGAGATCTCTTACATCATTCTGCCTATTGAATGAGTGTTAATTCATTCTTGCTGGTCTTCTTCCACCATGCAGTGTTTAGGCTCTCTTATCAATAGAAATTATAAACTTGGATATCTGGTGATTATCTATACCCATGTCAAAATTAATAAAAAATGGTTGATATTTCTTAATATATGTATTTTCCCCCAAGTTGTGAAACCTGTTACTGTTCTTTCAATAAATATACCTGGGTTTCCCTTTCATGTCCTTCTACCACTGATTTTTCTTTCTGTTCACATTTTATGCTTGTCATATGTTCTTGTAGTGATGTTTCACTTTGTCTTTCCCATATATGAATCATACTATACTGTAGGCAACTTGTTGGGTAAATATCTGATTTTATGTTTTGAAACATCTATATATTTTATTTCTAATGGAATTTAGGTACCAAAAGAATGTTTCTTGTTTCTGGGCAACAGGCAATCTAGCCAAATACTTTTGCATAGGAAAACATGCTTTGTTATAAATGCACATCACATATGAAGAGAACTGACTCAAATTAACATTCTTCATTGTATTTAACTCAATATACATTGTTCACATGTTTTATGGGGTTTTAATAAAACAACTAAATGTATTACCTGTGCAGATGCAGCTGTGTCTTATCCCGAAACATTGGATTTGTTCACTAAGGCTTGGAGTTCCATATTTGATACACAAATGTAGTAAAATTGGCTTGTATGATAAATCCATTTCAAAAGAAGTTTTAGTGTAGACATAAGCAAATATAAGCTTTTTGTTTTTATAGGTTGAGACATTGCCAGTTAACAGAGATCAGGAATTCCAGTTAGAGTCAGAAAGGTAAGACTGCTGGTCAGATATTTTTTTACCTTCTCTACAACATACCATAGCTAGAGGAAGTATTGCATTCTGCCGAAAAATTCTATGTCAATATTTCAGTAGAAGTACATTATTTGAAGCCCTTGAATCCTCCGCCAAAATTTTTTTTAGACAAAGATCCATATATGTAAAAGAGAGAGGGGAAACAATGCAAACATGAAAATTGAATGAATACCAAACTTGGTATTTAAATACAGCATCTCTCCAAAATATAATGTGAGATTTTTAAGAAAATCCTCCCCAAACTGATACTCTTCATGGAAAATTTTTGATTATTTCTGATTTTCTTAGAAATTGTACTGTTGATGTTGGTTAAAATACCATATTACTTTAAAATATGAAATTTACTCCACATTCAGCAAGCTTCTAGTGATGTCAGTAAATGAAAATTCCATTCCACATGTTTAGAAGGTGCCCTGTGCCATGGCACAGTGGGATACAGCTTGCAGCTTTGGCTTTCAGGCACAAAAATTGCCAGGGTTCAATCCCACCCATCAGGATATAGATTTAATTTCAGTGTACTGGACCGGTGCTCATTCAACATCATGAGGAAATTGAGAAACTGTGATGAGTGTCAATCTTAGTCACAAAAGTCAACATTCAAGTTGGGGAATGCATGATGCTGGGCACATTGCCTTTTTGCATCAGTTGGATGATCGCCCATGTCAGAGTGGTTGGCTCAGGTCCCATTTGGGCTTTAGTGCCAGCATGTTATTAATATTATTGTGTTTAAGGTATAGATATGACTAATGTATATCTTTTTTGTGTCATCCAAAGACAGCATATAGCGAACCTTTTTTTAAAAACATTTCACTGTAGCTTCAGCCTTCTGTATCTCTCTACAACAAAATATATAATGAAAATTTTCTACAAATGTTTGACTCAATTAATACTAGATAGAAGAACAAATGTTTGTAAGAATGTTGTGTAGAAAAGAGAGAAAAATAAATGAGAGTGTGTTGAGAAACTCATATGAATTTCACATTTTATCCTAAATTTCCCCTGACAATCTATTGGCATTTTCTTAATTCCAAGTTGCCAATATTTTGTAGTTCTATCCATTGAATGTTTTCTTCACCTTTCCTCATGCTACTTACATTGCAGGTTGACCAACCTGAATTATACCTGTGGAAGAGTTATGTATGTTATCATTGAATGCAGAGAGATATCTTAACCAGTTCAATGTAAAAGTTTCTATAGCAGATCATTTTAAAAATAAGTTAATTCACAAAGGTGAAGAAAAACCACATAATTGCAGCATTTGTGTTTCAAGCTTTATTAGGTTAGTTCATTTTGGTAAGCCATAATGTAATTCACGAGGCTAAAACACCACATAACTGCAGCATTTGTGTTAATTGCTTTACCAGATTAGATAATTTGATAAGTCATAATGTAATTCACGAGAATAAAGAAACCAGATAACTGCAGGATTTGTGTTAACAGCTTTACTTTGGATCTCTTTTATATTTACACTGTCTTTTTGCATTACATTTTCCAATTTATTTGCTTTTAATCCCAATTCACGTGCACTTTGGCCACCTCACTGAGATTCACATATTTAACTTCAAGTCCTCTATAACCATTATGTACCAAGTTTCATAACAGTCGGTTTGGACATTCATGGTTGAAAGGATAAGACATACAAGCAACTCTTCATACAAATTAATACCACTATTCTTCCGAAATAAAAAAAAATTAGCTGAAACATTTTGGTTGTTTTATTATGTGTACACATAGGCAATTTTTATACCACTGTTGTATATGATTATAAAAAGTTTTAATTAATAATTAAACTTGAAATTGTGTATATTTGGTATAAATTTACCATATTTAAGTGCTGCTGGACAATTGTTGTGGCATCTTTTTATTTATCTAAACCAAACATCATCGAACAAAAAGTCAAATGTTATAACGCATGCTGTATGTTCTTTGTACACTGGTAATATAATTTAATATTTTATTAATTTTCACATCTCTGCTCATATGCAGTATCTTGCTTGTAATGTTTCAGATTGTGTAGAGAAGCTGATCTTCATGCTGTTGATATCTTACATGTCAACAGCCTTACTGAAGTATCAGATTTGGAAAAACATAGTTTGGTTGTCCATGAGGCCAAAAGCTCTATGTGCCAAATTTATGAGAAGAGCTTTGCTACAGCACATGATTCAGTTCATGAGAGCAAGAGACCACTTAAGTGCAACATTTGTGGGAAGAATTTTAACAAGGCTAATCATTTGAAAACACACAATTCAATTCATGAGGGCATAAGGCCACATAAGTGCAACATTTGTGGGAACAGCTTTACTACAGTAGCTCATTTGAAAAGACATAATTTCATTCATGATGGCAAAAGACCACATAGTTGCAGCATTTGTGCTAAGAGCTTTATTACAGCAGGTGATTTAAAAAGACATAATTTAGTTCATGAGGGCAAAAGCCCACATAAGTGCAATATTTGTGGGAAGAGCTTTACTACAATAACTCATTTGAAAAGACATAATTTCATTCATGAGGACAAAAAGCCACATAACTGCAGTACTTGTGCTAAGAGCTTTATTACATCAGGAGATTTAAAAAGCCATAATTTAGTTCATGAGGGCAAAAGCCCACATAAGTGCAACATCTGTGGGAAGAGCTTTACTACGTTAGCTCATTTGAAACGACACAATTTTATTCATGATGGCAAGAAACCACACAAGTGTAATGTTTGTGGTAAGAGCTTTATTACAGTAGGAGATTTAAAAAGACATAATTTGGTTCATGAGGGCAAAAGCCCACATAAGTGCAACATTTGTGGGAAAGGTTTTGCTTGGGCAGCACATTTGAAAATACATAATTTAGTTCATGAGGGCAAAAGATCACATAAGTGCAACATTTGTGTGAAGAGCTTTACTACAGTAGCTCATTTAAAAAGACATACTTTAATTCATGAGGGCAAAAAATTATATAACTGCAACATTTGTGGTAAGCGCTTTATTACAGCGGGAGATTTGAAAAGACATACTTTAATTCACGACGGTAAAAAGCTCCATAAGTGTAACATTTGTGTAAAGAGCTTCATTACAGCATCACTTCTGAAGAGGCATAATTTAGTTCATGATCTCAAAAAGGCACATAAGTGTAACGTGTGTGGGAAAAGCTTTACTAGGGTAGATCATTTAAAAGTACATAGCTTACATCATGAGGGCAAAATATCAGATAACTCCACCATTTGTGGTAAGAGCTTTATTATGGCAGCAGATTTAAAAATACATAATAGTTAATGTGGGCAGAAGACCACATAAATGCAAAATGTATGAAAAGAGCTTTACTAGGGTAGATCATTTAAAACAACATAATTTAATTCACGAGGACAAAATATAACACCTATGTAGTGCTTGCGAGAAGAGCTTTGATTTAAAAACACATTTAATTCGTGAGAAACAAAAGCCACATAAGTGCAGTGCTTGTGAGAAGAGCTTTACTACAGCAGCACATTTGAAGACATAATTTTCTTCATGAATGCAAAAGCCAAAAGGTTTGTTAAAACTTTGTGATTATAATTCCTTATTAAGTTAAACATTTTGAACATTTTGTTCATTGAATAAGTTGTGCAACTGAGGCTATATGAATATCCCTAAGATATACAGAAATATACTCTTATAGCAAGTATGTATCTTTTAATTATAATCAAACTGATGGCATCACTCAAGAATGAATTGTGAAACTGTGATCATTTTAATTCCTTAAAGTATTCTAAAAGCTATGTCTCTGTTTGCAATACCTATATCAAGCATTTATAAAAATGATATAAAGTAATCCTTAAATACTTTTTCGTATAACAACATATACAAAGTTATGTACTAGAGTTAGTGGAATATAGGTTTACTGCTTCTAGATGGTATGCAAAAGCTTGAGTTGACCTGTTACTTATTTCTCTTCCTGACAAATAGATGGTATTGGATAGTTTTAAGTATGATCCTATGGACCGCATGTATGCTTTCATTTATTTGGTTGTTACAATGCAGCAAAATAAACAAATTAAGATTTCTTCTAAAAATAGATAAAATTGAACATTGTGCAGTGATTGCTTTGTATTAAGAGGTTTAATTCCGACCAAAATTAAAAAAGGAAATTTGGTTCTGCTTTTGAAGGTTCTTCATTATATTTAATGGTGAAGAAATGGGCTGCAGTGTTTAAAGTAGCCATCCTTTCATTTTTGTTGATTGTCCAGAATGTATGGTGACCATTATGACTGAAGAAAATATAATAAAAGCCTACAATGTTATTTTAAATGATAAACGAATGTGGACATTGTCAAGATCTCATTTGATTGTGTATGGAACAGTACATGAACATTTACACATGAGATAGCTTGTAGTGTTTTGGGTGCCACAACTGTTAACTGCCAATCAAAATCACATCTGAATGAACACCTTACAGAAGTGTTTGCTTTAGATCTGGAAAATTGTTCACAAGACATCCAAATTGTTATTAAAAGTTCAATTAGAGATTTTTTGTGCAAGCATCTATCACCGCTGGTCATAATGTAGTTGGCATTGCGATGGATTTTACAAACATATTCACAGTGACTTGATTATGAGCGTAAAGCTCCTGAAGCAATATATAGTTATACAAAACACCACTTCAGCACCTGGTAAAGGTCGACCAAGGAAATCATTCTGTGATAGTAGTGCTAAAAGGAGAAGCAGGAAAGTACAGGAGTTGTTACAAAGTCGAAGTCCCGAAGAGCTTTCGCTTGCGGCCGCGTAAGTATGCGAACTGCAGGAAAAAGGGATGCTGCAGTTATTGTTGAAGAATTACCACAGGCATCTGCTCAAAGAGCAGCGAGGTTGAAGAGATTGAGATTAATGAACAAGCGACCAGTTCCACTTACTAATGAAATCTTGGCTTTTTTTCTGATGCCCGTCTTACTGTCAACCAATATAAACTAATTCGGTCATAGAATAAAGAGAGAAATTGCAACATCTACCCAGCGTATTCTCTTCAGAAACAAAAGCCTGCACCCACAGTAGGCTATTACTATTGGTGAAATAAGCACCGAAATAGAATTGCAAGCTCCTTTGGACCATACAATTGAGAGACTAGTTACCACACAAATGGACGTCTTATAAATGTTCTAGCAGCCCAAGACATTCCGTAATTAACGTTAATTTGTAAATGGGGATGTGACGGCAGCTCAGGGCACAGCACGTACTATCTTTCGTAAACTATTCGCGGGTCAGTATTATTCAGGCGTTCCGCGAGTAGGGGGTATGAAAACTAAATCGGCCGTGGCCACCATTTTAACCTGAAGATTTTTTCGAAGATTTCTATGGCTGTATTAACTGAGTATGACGAAACATGGACTAAATATCACAAAACAAGTTGCAATTCTCTTGCAGCAGAGCTTTTAACTACATGGCATCGGCATGAAAACACGTGGAATGATGATTTTAACAGAACTAACGTCTATATTGTATATAACCCACCCAGTAACATCTGCTGTGTAGCTCATTGGTAAAATGCACGCTGTTTCAAGTGACCATGGGACGGTGTGCAAATTAGCTTCGAAAAAAAAATAATATCAGAGCTGCTATATTAGTGGGAGTCTTCCAAGGGATATGGGTAAGGGCCATACTTCTAAAGAGACGCTAAGTAAATCCAGCAAAATACGAATTCGGGATTTCAACACCAGGGTTGGAATCGCTGTTTTGAATGCCTATTACATATTTCTTATAGATTGGAAATAAAACAGTGGCAAATCAGAGGTGCAGGAAATAAAAGAATAACTGAAAAGAGAAAGAAGACTTAAGGAACAATTCAGAACTGAAATGGGACTAACACTGGGCAACCAAAACTGGTAGGGGTACAAGTAATGATGGAAACCAGCAAGGAGATTCTTCCGAAACGCCAATTAGAGTGCTTCAATCACAGGAGTAATTGTAGATCTAATTCAGAGATTTGGTGTTATTTTAGAAATAATAGCAGATGCTTACGAAATGAATAAACAAGGCTTTTCAGTATACACATCAGATACCAGGAAAGTATATATGGAAGTGTACCCGTGGTATTACATGCCACCCACAGTACACAAACGTTTAGAACACAGTGCTGAAATTATCAAATACAGCTTACTTCCAATTGGACAATTGTCTGAAGAGGCACAATAGACACGGAATAGGGGCTTACGAAAATACCGGGAAGGGCGCACCGGGAAGAACTCTCGAATCGCTACAAATGAAGACTTGTTATCCATGTTGCTTGTTTCATCTCATCCAATCATTTCATCGCTAAGGAAGCTTCATGTAAAGAAGGGTGGACAGCTATCAACACAAGTGCTGAGTTTATTATCGCCTGTCCCACTCCACTTTTCCTCAGCTGTATCAACAACTCCAGTCACAACTTGGGACTCCGCTTCCAGCGATACAGGCGACAATGATTAGGTATGTCTACGTGGGACAGTATTTATATTTTGAGCCTAATAATTAAAACAAAGTAATTTCTGATTGAAAACTGCTTTGTTTTTCAAATATTCTCCTTTATGATCAATACACCTTTGCATCCGTTTGACCATTTGTCAAAGCATTTATTCCAGTCTTCTTGAGACACTTCCAAAACATGGTTTTTAAGGCATCAACGGCTTCTTCTGCCAACGAAAATCGTTGTTCACGCAATTTATTCTTGATATTCGGGAACAAAAAGAAGTCATTGGGTGCCAAATCAGAACTGTATGGCGGATGACCCATCAATTCGATTTTTGAGCCTTCAAATACTCTGTTGTTAGTCGAGATGTGTGTGCGCTCGCATTGTCTTGATGGACGATCCTACTGTTTTTGTTGGTTTTCCTTACTTCACCGAAGACTTCCGGCAAACAAATGGTTGTGTACCATTCCGCATTGACAGTTTTACGTTCCTCTAAAGGCGCTGTTGCCACATGGCCAGTTTTGCTGAAAAAGCAGGCGACCATTTGCTTCGAAGTGCTTTGAGTGCGAACAACTTCTGTTGGATTTGCTTCATCTTGAAACACCCATACAGTCGACTGCTGTTTACATTCCGGCTCATACGCATAGATCCATGATTCGTCACCTGTTACAATCTTATATACGTCTTTTAAGGCACAGCCATTGTATTTCTTGAGCATTTTTGTACATCAATCGACATGAGCATCTTTTTGAGTTTGCGTCAAATTATGTGGGATCCAACGAGAGCAAACCTTTCTCGCGGATAAATAATCATGCAATATTTTATATATGCTGGTGGAACTAGTGCCTAGGGTTGCCTCAATCTCACAATATGTCACATGATCTTTCATTATTACTTTTTGCACAGCATCAATGTTTTTTGGCACAACTGATTTTGGGCGACCTTCACGAACCTCATCATTGAGCGAACTGCGGCCACGATTAAATTCATTATACCAGCGTTTCACAGTTCAAAGGATGGAGCTTCGTCGCAAAATGTGGAAGTTAGTTGATCGATGCACTCTTGTCTTGATAATCCACGTCGAAGGTCGTAGTAAATCATTGCACGAACATTTTCACGATTTAATTCCATGTTTTTGTTGACACAATTTTCAACTTAGTGTAAACAAAACAAATTACCCTCTATTGACAAAATGTTTGAGGTAGATTATGGTAAAAAATATCAAACTTTCCATTTGGAACGTCACATGGCACCTACAATATTCAGGGTTGTCAAGGATCAAAATATAAATAGTGCCCCTCATATTAATAAGGTTTAAAATACACTGGGATTTAATACGAAAATTTTCTGTTTATGAATGCTATATTTTCTGTATGTTGCATGAGAGAATGATGTTCGCAAGTATAGACAAATCAATCCTCTTCTTAGAAAATCTAAAGACAATGATAACGAATAAATACAAAAATAAAACTAACGTTGCATATTAATTTAACCTCGGAGGCAACAAGAAATTATTTTAAAAAATAGAGCTCAAAATCACGTTCGGATTTTTGTCCACCTAGATTTATGCAAATTGCACAATGTGCGTCTGTGGTGTCATATAGTAAGGGCGGATGTTAAACACTACCAAAAAAGAAGCCTACTCAACATCGTGAAGCAGCTCTCCACCGTGTTAAGAACGCACATCGGCACTTCCAATTCAACATTTTAAAACACTTGTATAACCCATATTATGTGTAGAATACAAAATTTTAGTTATGTCAGGAGCAACAAAATTGCCCTGGTACCTGAATACAGGTGATTAGAAAATGTGTGACGCAATCCATTAGCATATGGCATTAATATTAGAATTAAGCATACTGCTTTTATGACGGAAAGCGTTTGATCGAGACAAAATGTTTTACATAAATCCTTTTCAGTACCATATATAGCTATGTCATTTTTCTCATAAAACGCTTTACTCATGTAAGTTCAGCCAGGATCAAAGTTGTTAATAATATTGCTTATAAAACAACTTTAAAAGAGGTTTAAAATTTAATATCCTGTTAAGTATGCAATATTAACAAATAACTATTAACACTTTAACTTAGATCATGTAACTTGAAGGTCCGGACCTGCTAGCGGTACCGTACAGTACCATATATACACTACGTGATCAAAAGTATCCGGACACCTGGCTGAAAATGACGTTCAAGTTCGTGGCGCCCTCCATCGATAATGCTGGAAGTCGATATGGTGTTGGCCCACCCTTAGCCTTAATGACAGCGTTCACTCTCGCAGGCATACTTTCAATCAGCTGCTGGAAGGTTTCTTGGGAAATGGCAGCCCATTCTTCACGGAGTGCGGAACTGAGGATAGGTCGGTGAGGCCTGGCACGAAGTCGGCGTTCCAAAACATCCCAAAGGTGTTTTATAGGATTCAAGTCAGGACTCTGTGTAGGCCAGTCCATTACAGGGATGTTATTGTCGTGTAACCACTCCGCCACAACCAGTGTTCGATCGTGTTGAAAGATGCAATCGCCATCCCCGAATTGCTCTTCTACAGTGGGAAGGAAGAAGATGCTTAAAATAGCAATGTAGGTCTGCGCTGTGATCGTGCCACGCAAAACAAGGGGTGTAAACCCCCTCTAGGAAAAACACGACCACACCACAACACCACCACCTCCGAATTTAACTGTCGGCACTACACACCTGGCAGATGACGTTACCAGGCATTCGCCATACCCACACCCTGCTATAGGATCGCCACATTGTGTACCGTGGTTTGTTACTTCCACTGTTACTCCACGTTTTGCCACTGTTCAGTCGTGTAATGTTGACGCTCCTTACACCAAGCAGGGCGTCGTTTGGCATTTTTCCGCGCGATGTGGCTTATGAGCAGCCGCTTGACCATGGAATCCAAGGTTTCTCACCTCACGCCTGTCATAGTACTTGGAGTGGATCCTGATGCAGTTTGGAATTCCTGTGTGATGGTCCGGATAGATGTCTGCCTATTACTCTTTACGACCCTCATCAAATGTCGGCGGTCTCTGTCAGTTAACAGACGAGGTCGACCTGTACGCGTTTGTGCTCTACATGTCCCTTCACGTTTCCACTTCACTATTACATCAGAAACAGTGGACCTAGGGATGTTTAGGAGTGTGGAAATCTCGCGTACAGTCTTCTGACACAAGTGACACCCAATCACCTGACCACGTTCGAAGTCCGTGAGTTCCACGGAGCGTCCCATTCTGCTGTTTCACGATGTCTAATGACTACTGAGGTCGCGGATGAGTACCAGGCAGTAGGTGGCAGCACAGTGCACCTAAGATGAAAAACGTATGTTTGTGGGGGTGTCCGGATACTTTTGATCAAATAGTGTACATACGGTCGTTTCGAGCTACTGTGTTGGCAGTTAGGATTTTTTTCATTGTCTCTCATTGTTTAAATTATTGTGGTATTTCGAGCCGCTGTGTCGGAAGTAATGATTCTTTTCGTTGTTTATTGTTAGTTGAATTCTTACGATACTTCAGTCCTTGTTCACCAACGTATACTTTGAAATTATTTGGCACGGTGTGTATAGTGGAGGTAAATATTCTTCCTGAATAGCTCAGCATGATGTTTAAGAGTATTTGAATATATTGAATTGGGATTTTAATTTTTAATACATTTTGATGGGATATACTACACAAGGTCCACAGTAAGACACTCATGTTTTTGCCGTAAATGTGTAAACTGATAAATACATATGACGAAGAGTTGTCTGGCACCATATGGTACACTTGGCAAATGCCATAGCATATTTTAGGAGCTGAATTTTTCTCCTTATAGTTTCATGTTGATTGTATATTATTGTTTCAGGGGCATAACACTTGCTGAATCTAGGCAAATATTAGAGGACGATAATGTAGATTTGGATGCTATCTAGCTTAGCGTGCAGCATATATTC
The DNA here is from genome assembly GCA_030765065.1 of Deroplatys truncata. Taxonomy (NCBI): domain Eukaryota; kingdom Metazoa; phylum Arthropoda; class Insecta; order Mantodea; family Mantidae; genus Deroplatys; species Deroplatys truncata. The sequence goes on along the minus strand of CM060988.1, from coordinate 26,642,580 downwards.
CGACGCTCCTCCAAAAACTAACGGACATTGGACTGCTGTTTTAATTCAGATTCTTCCTAACCTATTGACGGACAGAAGATTGACTTTAACTACAAAGTGCAACAACCATTTTACTCTTTATAATCCAATGGTCCACCACAGGGATTTGGCATTTATCCGTTGATTTATGCCGTGTATGTGGTGGACCTCAAGAGGGAAACAAACTTGACTCTACGTATATTACAATATATGGATGATATCGTTTTATTACTACCCATTCCGCCACGCAGGGCCATGTATATAAAACAGTTTGAACAAGATTTTCAGCGCTTGGTACAGTGCTGGACTAAGTTGGATTACGCATTAATTAAGACAAAGCTAAGGTCGTAAACTTTCAGCGTAGCAGGAACGTGCAGTGACCCAACAGAATATCCAAGCAGCCGGCAAATCAACATCTTGTTCCCTTTCTTACTGTTTTATTTGATTAAAATAGTGTAGCATTGATAGTTAAAAAAGACAGATACTATAATTTAACAAAATCTAAAAAAAAACTAGCACAAGCCTCAACCACCGTCTAATATATAAAAATATTTACTACTGAAAGCTAGTTAAATAGTCGCACTACCGTAAGTATATACTATTTTCAAACTACATCAAATAGGTTTGTCGTGCCTTTCTGTTTATGATTGAATTCCATCCTTCGACCACTTGCAGCAAAGTGATCAATTACAGAACCAGAGAAATGTCTTGATTTCCTTCAGAGTATTTAATAGTTCGCTTTTAATTGATATCTGCTCAAGATCCGAGGGTCGTTTTTACCCTGTTTTGTTTCGTGCATGTGTATTAATTCGCTTTAATAAGAAAAACGATCTTTGGATTGTTGCAGTGGAAACTGATATTACGCTTTTAAGGGAAGTCAACAGATAAAGCTGTGGCATTGGCTTTCCAAGTGCTGAAGTCGCTAACATCTACATTAGCTCTAAAGATGACTCGGAAAATTCCATTGAACTGTACGTTACAATTAACTCGTTTTTCAGACGTACTTCATCGAAGTAGTAATCGTAATATTCTGTTAAGTGTACATATGACTAAATTTTCCAGCTTCTATATTTTTCAATTACTTTTGATGAAATTTGAAGTACATACTTATGCTGTAACTATACTATGCCTGCAAAGTTTTAACCATGCAGACTGCTTGGTTCAGTAAATATTTCAAATTATTTAAAATAAATTAATAGTTACACTCGCAACTGTACAAGTTTCAAGCCATTCTGATAAGAAACGCTCCGCAAGGAGCGTTTTGTATAGAGAAAAATTCTGAAAACTTGCAATCTGAGAAAACTGCAAAAGAAGCGTGTACTGGACTTTTAAATACCACGCATTTGTAGTTAAAGGATGACTTCTGTGGACTTTAAAAAAGGTGAAACTGACAAAATAAAGGATGCATTTGTTAGAGCAGTGATTGTAAATTTTTTATGCCAAAAAAAACTTCTGGCCGAAAATCGTCAAAATTCAGTCATATGTACTTAAACTTTTAAAACCGTCAGCTAGGAAGTTGCGAACATAAGAGCTATGTTTTGAAGCGTCTAATAAGCACAAAGGTAAGTTTTCATTAATCCTGAAATCTTGCATTAGTATGTTGTTCAATATCGAATATTTCAAAACACAATACTCTGTATTTTGTTGCTATGTTTAAGGAGAGGTTTTGGTTTCGTTTTTCAGAAATTCAACACCAGAAACTTTCTTCATACACGTCCTGAAAACAGAGGCGTTACTGAATGGCACACAGTTGTGATGCGCTTTCGCAGATGGCTTTTGTCCCTGATCTTGACTGTGTAAACTTTGGATTTTACATAACACCACACATCACTATCCATCGGGTTTAAATCCGGAGGTCATGGAGTGCATTCCTTTCGTCCCCTACGGCCGATCTACGGTAGGAACCTCTCATTTAGCCAATTACGAACTTCTGTGCCATGGTGTGGGATGCACCATCCTGAACCATTCTGGTTTTCAAGAACCCAGCAAATCAAAACCAGGTAGTAATTCATTTGCTAACAATGCCAAGTAAAGTTCACTGTTAACTGTTCCGTCAAAGAAGTATGGGCCTATGATCCGATTTATCCACAAACCACGCCAAACCATGACGCGATCAGACCCTTGCTCATTACCGCCGATAAAACAGTGAGGATTACTGTCGGACCTACACCAAATTTATGCCGGTTCACCTCACCATTTACATAAAACTTGACTTCGTCTGAAATCATAACTTTAGGCAAAAACTCTTGATCCTCCTCGAAGAGGGTCAAAATTCAAATTCCACATTTCCAAACACTGATTAGGGTCGTCTTCTGACATGTGGTGTAGCAGTTGTAATTTTTACGGATGAAACTTGTGTTTTCGCAAGATATTCCATATTGTGATTCGACGAATGCCAACTTCCAAGCTTGTTCGGCGGATTAATTTTTTCGGGCTTGCTGATACCTTCGCCAAAGGGCATTCCACTACCTCTTCTAAAGTGCTCGGACGTCCAGATCTTTTACCATCGGCCACACTATTTGTAGCCTTGAACTATGCTAGCAGTGTGCCAACTGTCGTGTGCGACACCAGCTCTCGTTCAGGATGCCTCACATTAAGTTCATCTGCAACTTATCTTTGGGAGAATCTTTCTCTTCCACAAAGGAGGATATACTCTACCTGCTCCTTAGTGGTCAACATTTTTCAGTCCTATAACAAGAAAACAGCAAAATTAGCAAAGCCCCCATGGTGTAAGACTTTTGGGACACCCTGTAGAACAATGCTTTGTCGTCTTTGGTGACTTAGCTCAGTTTCAATACGCACAGTTCCAAAAGCCGCAAGTGACACGAGCGTGAAGATATGCAATAGCAACATCATGATCCTGCATTGCTTTAGTTAAATTATTTAACTTGAAATATCCTGAGTTGTCTAGGTGGAGTTTCTATCACAAGTGAAAACCAAACAACACCAACAAAATAATCTGTTTTACTTGACACCCCCAGAAGCCAATAGCGTTTTTTGTAACTGGTATTCTGAAAATGGTGAGTAATATTCTTTTGTTGCTGTGTTAGATTAGGCAATGCCTTCCTTTAGAAATCAAACATTTCTTTTCTTTGAATGTTCTTCTAGAAAACGATATGTCTAACAAATCTACTATAACATCACCAGGCATCTTCAGAAGTTTCTGTTACACTTACATACAATTCATATTTATACATACCGTAAATAAAGTATGAAACAATAAAATGTAAACTGGGAATTAGAAGTACACATGAGATATTCAGCCCATCACATTGTTTTTGGCGTCACACGTACGGCCCAGGCAGATAGCGAACTACTTGGGTCAGCTTGGATATATACATGCTCAACTTGATTCACGAGTGTCGTGAAGGCTTCTGTCAGTATTTAGAAGCGTGATTACGTTCGGTCATGGCAACCCCCATTCAGTAGCACTTGGGTAAACATTTACATGTAGAAAGGCGATTGCATAGTTACGGCTTTGGCCGGTGAACTAAATTAAATTGTATTTCATTCATGGGCGCTCTTTAACTGCTATGGATCCTAGCGTTCCATTCTATATTGGGCGTGAAAGATCGGAAATTTTACTCAGAGGCCGCTTTATCACCCTTGAGGTTCTTTTACGTGCCGTATATCTACGACACGGGACCACCGGATTTTCTTCTATTCTGAAGGAAGCCATGTGCATGATAGAGTGCGTATATGTAGCTTATTGCAAAGCAGATTAGAATACTGGTGGGTTAAATCAACTATAAGTGTATTTATAATATCATGATTCTTATGTGCAGAAAACTCATAAATGTATATTGTTTTATTATGTTTTCCTTCTCAAACTGCCCAAGCAGTGCTTGGTTTGCTTTGGTGGACTGCACGTCACTCCAGCGAAATTAAATTGAGTTTTATTTATGGATGCTCTTTAACTACTGTGATCCTGAGCGTCCCATTCTATATTCGACACGAAAGACCGGAAATTTTCCTCAGAGGCCTCTTTATCAAGCTTGAGGTTCTTTTACGTGCCGTATATCTACGACACGGGACCACCGGTTTTACTTCCCTTTCGAAGGAAGCATGTTTTAGGGCCCTGTGAATTAAGACACATCATATTTAGAAAAACAAACAAATGACTGGTGGGTCTGTCAACACCACAGCTCAAAAACAGGTTCATAATCTCCCAAAGCTTGACTATAAAGATTTTCAAGAAAATTTTTAATTTTCTCGAGAATGGCTATAACGGTTTTAGTTACAATAGATATATTTGAGATATTTACATGACAAATAAATTGTATGTATAGAATAATAGAAAGTGTTATTCAGAAGTTAGAGACAGTGAAGCAAAACAATAATTTAATTGAATCTTGAGTCGATGGATACAGTAAAGCTTCACTTACTTTAAATTAATGGAACATGTTTCGAAAGCACAAATTATAATGAACTTTGAAATCCTGCCACTCAAGAATCTAAGCAGCTTCATCATGTATGCACCAGATAACACCACCTCCATGCCATTACATCTATGGACCGAATTCCCATCATGCTCAGTCAGAAAAAAACTGAAAATGAAAGCAAGCAGTGCTTTCAAAACATGTTCCATTTATTTAAAGTAAGTGAAGTTTTAGTATATCCACTGACTCAAGATTCAATTAAATTATTGTATGTCTAGAATTTTCTGGCAATAGCCAGTGATCTCATTTGGAGGGAGCATTATATAATTTTTGTATGACTGGTAAACCATAAGATATGATAGAAACATACTACATAAACTATGTGATCTCTTTAAAGCACACAACTTATTTCAATAACCTTTTTTGTGCCATCAGCTGTTTCTGACAATCTGACATCTGTTGTTGTTAATTTGAATTTATCAGTAACTGAATGTTTTGAAGTGCTGCCATCCTTTACATGCTTCCTGTGATGTAATGGAAGAAGTATGAAATTTAAAGGCCAGTATGATATATAGCCATCAGTCCTTAAACAATTGAATTGCTATTCTGTGCATGTATAACAAAACGTGTAATAAAACTATTTCTGCAAATGTTAATTTTAATTTAAACTATGTAGAAAAATAAGCCTGTGCAAGTACATATAAAAAGAAGTATTGTATGCAGTGGAGCACATTATAACCTTGGTTGGAATGAGTGAATAACTTTTTAAAACACTTTTTGTCTCCATTTACATCTATTTATTAAGACTAGCTTCTGGAAACAGCTTCCCCATTGTTAGTTTTACGTCAACTGGCATTCCTATGAATGGTTTGATCCTACTTGAAGTTGCGCTGCCCTATGTTCCTCTGGTTAATCACATGATCTTATGAATTTCAAAATACCCCATGATGATATCTTCTGACTAACCAGAAAGAACATAGAGCAGCGCAATATCAAATAGGACCAAACCATCTACTGGAATGCTATTTGACAAAATTGATAACGGCGAAGATAATCCCCAAAACTAGACGCAATAAATATATGTAAGTGGAGAGACAAAGGTGCTTAAAAAGTTGTTGGCTCATTCCAACACAAGATTCACAAGAATAGTTTGTAGAAGCTATGAAAAATTAAATGACAATAATTAAAGAAAGTAATGTGAATGTAACACATCTTTTTTAGTTGGGTTGTTCCCAGATATACACATTATTCTAATATCTTTTTGAATTCACGAAACAAAACTATTCCCATGAGACCTCAATATAAAACTTTTGTTCGGAACAATTCATCCTTTGCCTAGTACAGCTAAATGGCAGAAAAAGTAAAAATTTGTATAAGTTGTTAAATATTCATCTTAGCAATTTCGTTTCTTCTAAATTACAAAGGTAGTCCAAAGCATTTTGCTTATGCACTTTTACTCTTAGTATTTTAAAGCAAAAATGAATAATAAGCAAGGTATTACAATTAGACTTCCTGCATGGAAAGTAATTAAACTAAGAGGTCAGATAGCCTATTTTCTAAGTGTGTTATATATCAAGTTTTAAAATGAAGTGTTTGGTCATTGTTGTGTAAAAAGGCAAAACCCACAAGTAGTTCATTGTGCACATTGTTACCATTTATTGTTCCAAAGTAAAAATTAGCAGAAAAATTTTGGATGTAGTTTTATTATATTTATACACAGAAAACTTTTAGACACCAGTGTGGTATATGGTAATCAAAAAGTTTGAATTAGGTAATAAAAGTTAAATATCATACATTTGGTACACAATTTGATATAGACATTAAGTGTTGCTGGCCAGCTACAGTGGTATCTCTTGGATTTACATAAACCAAACATCATTGAACAAAAAATCATTTTTACTGACACTGCTGTATGTTCTTTGCTAGTAACATAGTTTAATATTTTATTATTACCACCTCTTCTACTCATGTGCATTATCTTGCTTCTAATGTTTCAGATTGTGTAGAGAAGCTTATCCCCATGCTGCTGACATCTTAAATGCCGACAGCTCTACTCTAGTATCACATTTGGAAAAATATGTTTTGGTTGTCCATGAGGCCAAAAGCTTGATACGCCCAATTTATGAGAGGAACTTTGCTAGGGCACATGGAGGCAAAATACCATATAAGTGCAAATTCTGTGAGAAAAGCTTTACTAGAGCAGCATATTTGAAACTACATAATTTAATTCATGAGGACAAAAACGCATATAAGTGCCGTATTTGCTATAGGGACTATGTTACGGCAGCAGATTTAAAAATACATAGTTTAATTCATGAGGGCAAAGAACCATATAAGTGCAAAATTTGTGAGAAGAGCTTTACTAGTGCACCTTATTTCAAAAGACATAATTTAATTCATGTGGGCAAAACACTACATAAGTGCAGTGTTTGTGAGAAGAGCTTCACTACAGCATCATACTTAAAACTACATAATTTAATTCATGGGGACAAAAATAAACTTAAGTGCAGTGTTAGTGAGAAGAGCTTTACTACAGCAACAGATTTGAAAACACATAATTTAATTCATGGGGACAAAAATAAACTTAAGTGCAGTGTTACTGAGAAGAGCTTTACTACAGCAACAGATTTGAAAACACATAATTTAATTCATGAGGGCAAGAAGTCATATAAGTGCAGCGTTTGTGAGAACAGCTTTTCCACAGCAGCATATTTGAAAATGCATTATTTAATTCATGAGGGCAAAAAGCCACATAAGTGCAGTGTTTGTGAGAGGCGCTTTACTATAGCAGCATATTTGAAACTACATAATTTAATTCGTGAGCATAAACAGCCATATAAATGCAACATTTGTGAGAAAAGCTTTACTAGGACGGATCATTTGAAAAGACATAATTTGATTCATTAATGCAAAAAGCTATTAAGTGCAGTGTTTGTCAGAAGAGAGTTACTAGAACTGTACATAATGTAATTCATTACAACAAAAAGCTACAAAGTGCAGTATTTGTAAGAAGGGATTTACTACAACATAATATTAAACAATACTAGTTTAATTCACGTGAGCAAACTGCCACAAGCGTAGTGTTTGTGACAAGGGGTTTACTACAGCATCATATTCGAAAATACATATTTAATTCATGAGATCAAAGAGCTCGATAAGTGCACTGTTTGTGAGAAGAGGTTTACTATAACACATAATTTGAAAATGCATAACTTAATTCACGAGAATAAATTTGTGCTCTGTAAAGAGCATTATTACAGCATGGTGCAAACAGCCATGAAATCGCACTGATACTGATTGTGAGAGGAGTTCTTTTACAGCAATAAATTGAAAAAAAGTTGAATTCATGCAAGCAAAAAACTACGTAAGAATAATGTTTAAGAGAATAGCTTTACTATAGCAACAGGTTTGAAAAGGTGCAATTTAATTCATGAGGGCCAAAAAACACATAAATACAGTGCTATGAGAACAGATTTACTATAGCATTCAATTTGAAAATAGGGGGGGATTCTAAAGTGTCTTGCTATTTTTTAAACAATTCTCTATCTTGCAGATGACTGCAATCTCTTCAACAAAAACTGCTTTCTTCCTTCAAAACAAATTTGTATTAAAAAATCAAGCCAGTAATATTCAGAATTGAGAGCAATGCTATCCAAATAACAAGCCTTAGTCAAGAATTTCACCAAGTGTTTCTAATAGTCAGTCATTCAGAATGGCAGGTACAAGCATCTTTAATGTGGCTTAAAGTGCAATGTAAAGTCCACAAGTGGATCACACCTACTAGAAAATGTATGAATGGCATAATCAATGAGACATAATTTGTTAAGGTTCATCCATAGCGTTTTTTGTTTGCTTTAGGTTTGTAAATAAACAAGAATAATGTTTTTCCATGTTAATAAATAAAATAGCATGTTTAAAAACCTTTTAACCATGCTAATAAACAAAATTTCTTTAAGTTTACATTAACATGAGCTTGAATATTTGACTTTGTAGAATTTAGTTCACATTGATTTCTTTCTGATTTGTGAAATAACTTTTATTGACCTCCTATTTGAGGATAAGAATGCTTGAAAATAGTTGCAAATTGAATTCCAGCCATTCCTTTGGATAAAACAGTTCTTTCAGAAGTATATTAGGCTTTATTAACTAAAAGATGCAAAATAACCTGTAAATTTCATTTTACTGTTCGCAGCTTATAAATTTGCTTTTTTGCTTTAACACATTTGATGGTGGTAAGTGATTAAAATTCCTCTGCACAAAGTACTTAAGAATTTGGAGAAGCCTGATGAATTACATGTTATGATAAACAATGGTTTCAGAGAATGCATCATAGATAAAAAGGGGGCTAAATTCAAGAAACTCAAACACTTGCAGCATAACACAAATATTGTACAACAAAGAGAAAAACACAATTCTAGGGATTTACTTATCACACTAGAAGATTACACAAGTTCAACAATATGTTCAAGAAATACAGCTTGGTTCATCTCAGCCATGCAAAAATAGTTCAGCAAGCGAAACTTACTAGGTAAAAGTTTAAAGCTTCTGCACCAGATAATACAAAACACTAGCACATATATAATGGATTGTAAGGACTGCGATAAAATTTATAAAGGCAAGAGAAAACATGATTAAAAGAGCACATGAGATACATAAAATACAAACACTAAAACCTGTAGTATTACATCACTTCTAGTGTACAACCATGAAATTGATCCAATATTCTATTATTAATACCCTACTTAAGCTCGGACGTTTTTGCTTATGTTTTTTCATGGTGAGATTCCCTTTCGCCACCACCTATTGTGTTCAATGTGATTTTCATGGGCTTTAACTACTCTGCAGCGCAATTTCCATTGAAGAAGGCTGCATATAAGAACAGAAAGGGGGATGTTAGCCCACTCCTCCTGGCAGGCTTTCCAGAGTCCTTCAATTATGGTGGGATGCCGAGAAGCAAGGCGCTGTTTCAGCAGATCAAATCCGCAAAAATCCATTGGTGATGCATCTGGTGACTTCACAGAGATCTTTTTAAATGGTATCACATTGACACTGTTTCCATAGCTTTACGGTGGTAGTAATGCTGGGAAGACCGAAAAGTGTGACTGGATGCTTTATCCATGTGGATCCAAACATTTGGGGCATCCTCACCATACAACCGAGGAATCTCTTCATCAAAAATTGGGTCCATTACATTCATTTGATAGTAGAATGCATTTATTTTTACATTGTTGGCAACTCTGTGTATGCCTAGTTTCCCCCGAGAGGGGGAACCTGCAACCACCATGAATCCTTTGGAAAACTTTTCCTTATTCTCCCGAATAAAGTTGGAGTGCCCTTTTTGGCCCAATTGATGGTAATAAATGGCTCGTAGTTTTTTGTGTCATCTAGATAAACCCATGCTTTATCTAAAGAAACCACCCATTGCCACTTTTCCCTGCCAGGTTGTGTTCATAGAGTTTTCTTGCGTTCTCTGATGTGCTGCTCTTTCAAGGAGTGTCCATGTGCTTTATAGTGCCGTTCTAGACCCAAATTGTTGTGTATTATCTGATAGACGGTCCCTTTGTATATTCCAATGCGACTGAAAATGCTTCTTTAGGTTGGTGGGTTTTCTTGAGTAACTGTTGCACTCACCTTGGCTACTACTGATTTAGTTCGTGTTGTTTGTGGCGTTTTTCTTGCTATTTTTTTGCATACTGAGCCTCAGGTAGGAATCCATTTTTATGTAGCTGTGTTATACGCCCCATACACGACTTACTTATGGTAAGACCTTTTTGTTTGCACCTTTCCACTATCATTGAAAGGCTGTAACCAGCATCAGAAAGCCCAACCCCTGCCACAAGACGGCAATTGTTGAAGCCATTGCACGTAAACTTTGCCTCAGACTGACCCAGCAGACAGCTATCACTGCAGTAAGCTGATGCAATAATAAATCTAAGCAGTTTGACCAATGACAGGAGTGGGAGGGCGATTCAAAGTCCGAACTTAAGTGGGGCAACCCTCCGTATCTCATCACTTTTGGTGTATCAGCCATTTAAAATTTCACCCAACATATCATTATTAAAACCAGTTAGATAATCTGCTTTATCACATCTTTTCTGGTGTACCAACCATGAAATTTCACCCAACGTAACACTACTAAAACCAGGGCTGACATCTGTTGTAGTACATTCTTTCTAGTGTGCAGAAACATAATCTCAGCCTACATATATTAAAACTAGTGAGACATCTCTTGTATCACATCAATTCTGGTCCATCAAACAAGACCTTTCACCCAAATTATCATCATCATCTGTTGTATAACACACTTCTGGGGTACCAAACTTGAAATCACACTCAACATATCATTATTAAGATCAGCCAGATATCTGTTGTCACATCACTTCTGGACCAACCACATAATCACCCTGCATACTCTTAAAACTAAGCGAGATATCTGTTGTATAACATCACTTCCGGTCTACCAAACATGAAATTTCACCCAACTTAAAGTTATAAAACCAGTCAGATATCTGTTTTATCACATCACTTCTGGTGTACCAACCATATAATCTGAATTGACATACCATTATTAAAACCAACCAGATATGTGTTTTATGCATCTCTTGTGTACTAACCATGAAATCTCATCCAATGCAACATGATTAAAACCAGCCAAATATCTGCTTTCTTGCATCAGCATGGTTTCCTGTGGAAGGGAAATAAAGCTGGTGGTCCTGTGTCGTAGATTTATGGCACGTAAAAGAACCTCAAGCCTGATAAAGATACCTCCGAACAAAATTTCCGGTCCTTCACCTCCAGTATAGAATAGGACACTAAGAATCATAACAGTTAAAGAGCGTCCATAAATAAAACTCAATTTAATTTAACTTCTGGTATACCAAAATTGAATTGAGTTTTATTTATGGATGCTCTTTAACTGTTGTGGTCCTTAGCATCCCATTCCATGTTGGGCATGAAGGACCAATAATTTTGCTCAGAGGCCTCATTTTCAGGCTTGAGGTTCTTTTGCATGCCGTAAATCTATGACACAAGACCATTGGCTTTACTTCCCTTCTGAAGGAAGCCATGCTAAGGATTTTTACGCCCAAAAAAGTCCATTGCCCTCTGTTGGGTTTGAACCTGTGACCTCCGGAACTAGAGACTAGCATGGTAACCACTACACCATGGAGGACGACACTGGTGTACCAACCATGAAATGTCACCCAACATATTATTAAAACCAGATATATATCTGCTGTTCACAACACTTCTGTTATGCCAAACATGAAATTTCACCCAATATATTATTATTACTAAAACAGCCAGATATCTGTTGTATATCATCTCTGGTATATGAATCATGAAATCTCACCCAACATATAAAAACCAGCCAGATATCTGTTTTATCACATCACTTCTAATGCACCAACTATGAAATCTGAAAGAACGTACCATAATTAAAACTAGCCAGTATCTGTTGTATCGCATCACTTCTGTTATACCAACCATGAAGTCTAGCCCAACTTTATTAAAACGAACCAAATATCTTTTGTGTTACATCACTTCTGATGTACCAACTATGAAATCTCACCCAACATAATCTTATTAAAACCAGCCAATATATTTTTATCACATTAGTCTTGATGTATCAACCATGAAATCTCACCCAATATAACAGTATTAAGATCAGGCAGACAACTGTTATATTATGTCACTTCTGGTGTATCAACCATGAAATCTCATGAAACTATTACAACCAGCTAGTCATCTGTTCCATCTCATTGCTTCTAGAGTATCATCCATTAAATTTCACCCAACAGACTAAAACCAGTGTATATCTACTTTGTCACACCTTTTCTTCTGGTGTACCAACCATAAAATTTCATCCAACATAACAGTACTAAACCGGGGCAGACATTTGTTGTTATACATTACTTCTAGTGTGCCTAAACATCTTACACTGCTTATCATTTTTAAAACTAGGCAGATAACTCTTGTATCACAGCACTTCTAGTCTACCAAACATGAACTATCACCCGAAATGTTTTTTTATAAATTTATTATTATTATTATTGTTATTGTTGTTGTTAAAACAGCCAAATGTCTGTTCTATTACATCACTTCTGGAGTACCAAACTTGAAATCACAATCAACATACCATTATTTATTAAGACCAGCCAGATATCTGTTGTCACATCACTTGGTGTATCAACCACAAAATCTCTCTAGTTCCTGAGTTCGCGGGTTCAAACCCTGTGGAGGGCGATGGATTTTTTCGGGCGTAAAAATCCTTAGCACAGCTTACTTTGGTAGGGAAGTAAAGCTGTTGGTCCCGTGTTGTAGGTATACGGCACATAAAAGAACCTCAATTCTGATAAAGAGGCCTCTGAGATAAATTACCGGTCTTTCACGCCCATTATAGAATAAGATGCTAAGGACCACAGCAGTTAAAGAGTGCTCATCTTAATTTAATTTTATTACCACTAAATCTTGCACAACATATTAAAACCAGCCAGATATCTGTTTTATTCCATACTTTCCGGTATACTAATCATGAAATCTGAATCAGCATACCATTATTAAAGCCAACCAAATATCTGTTTTATTGCATCACTTCATGTGTAACAACCATGAAATCTCATCCAACACAACATAATAAAAACCAGCCAGATATCTGCGGTATCACATCACTTCTGGTGTACCAACCATGAAATGTCGCCCAACATATGTAGCAGGTAATTCTTGAAATGTAAAACCCAGTTCAACCTCACCATAAATGTAGACCAGTAGAAAGATGGTGATGTATAATGAATTTTTGTTTAAGCTTTCGCTTGTGCGCATTCAAAAGCCAGATCGTTTCACAGCCCACACTTCAATGACTATGAATGGAATATGGCACGTCACAGGATCACATAGATAAAGTGGTACAATTTGTGTTAAGTGCTTTACTATTATCCTTTATCACTTCTGTTTATATTTTCAAGGTTTAACAAATGTGCTAAATATTCACTATTGTAATAATTTCTTATACAACAAATATTCATACAGACTTTGAATCTAAAATAACATTAAAAAAATTCAAACACCAGAAAATATTGTAATGAAAAAAAAATTGGTTCTAAAATTTAACATATAAAAACAATTAACATGTTTGTGCAGTTAGAGCAGAGAAAAGGTAAAACTCGTCCCCATGTGACAATTTCAAACTCCAAAAATTAAATCACCAAATTAAATGGTTTAAATTTCTTATTGGTTGTGAGTGCCTCTTCTGAATAAATTTAAAAATATTTTAATTTAGCCTCCCCTTCAAACCTGTTATAATATAGTACTCAGAAAATGCACGTTTACACAACTGAAGGTTGGAAAATGTATTTACGAAAGCCCAGTCTGATTAATTTAGACAAAGCCGAAACCAATGTATATCCCAATATTATTTCCTGAACCAACTATGGTTCTGTGTGCTGTTTTTGTGTTCCTGCTTCAACCCTGGCAGATCTCTCTCTTTGGTAACCTAGCAGGCTGAAGTTGGCAGAGGAGGGAGGGCACTTGCTGCGAATATCCTGCTCTTCCCCCACTATGGCAAATTGGTAAACCTCTGACGTGGTATCGAGTGAGGACTGGCTGCAGCAAAACAAATGTGGCTTCCAGTAATATGATATTATCTCGACCAATGTCCACCCCATGATTCTATGTAGTTTTGCTGGAGGTTTGGTAACTAGATGCTGTAGCAGGGAGCGTACCCAAACCGGTACAAATATGATTATTAAAACCAGGCACATAAATTGTGTCACTTCGGTTCTGGTGTGCCAAACATGAAATTTCACCCAACATACAAGCAGCCAGATATCTGTTGTCGCTCATTTCTGGTATATCAACCATGAAGTCGTCCTCCATGGTGTAGTGGTTACCATGCTTAGCCTCTAGTTCCTGAAGTCACAGGTTGAGGGCAATGGATTTTTTCGGGTGTAAAAATCCTTAACATGGATTTTCGGAAGGGAAGCAAAGCTGATGGTCCCCTGTTGTAGATCTACATCACATAAAAGAACCTTAAGCCTGATAAAGAGGCCTCTGAGCAAAATTCCCAGTCTTTCGCGTCCAATATAGGATGGGACACTAAGAATCACAGCAGTTAAAGAGCATTCATAAATAAAACTCAGTTTAAATTTCAACATGAAATCTCACCTAACATAAAAACCACCAGATATCTGTTTCATCATAACACTTCTAGTGTACCAACCACAAACCATACCATTTATTAAAACCAGCCAGATATCTGTTTTATCACATCAGCATTAAATTTTTCCCAACTTGACTATTAAAACCAGCCAATATCTGTGTATCACATCACTCCTGGTGTATCAACCATAAAATCTCATCCACCACATCATTATTAAAACCAGTCAGAAATGTATAGTGCAAACATTTTATGGCGAGGCTATGGATTGTGAGTATGCGTTCTCTGCTCACTATTACACTGGGAGTTTTTCGTTCTGTAACCTCGCATTATTTACTCATGAGTGATAGTAACTTGCACTATAATGAGTTCTAACCTTGCTATAAATTGTTTTGGAAGTGGTGTCTATCTGCATGAAGAAATTCTTGGCATCTTGGAATGAAATTTCCATTCACACGTATTCTTCTTGCCTAATGTTATAATTTCTGTTTTTATATTGTCCTTAATTTTGTCTATTGTGTGGAGATTGTTCCTATAAACTTTATCTTTTAAGGTTCTCCACAAGTAGGTGCACCAATTTCAGTTTTTTCCTTTTTTAGAATATTTGTGTTTGCTTCTTAGGTTTAGTGTTTAGTGATACCATTGTCCTAAACTTATTAACCAGATGTCTAACAGTTCTTCTAAGTCAAACTGAAATAGCAGGAAATTTCACTTGAAATTATCTACACATCTGTCTACATGATTTGATTTTTATGTATGTATCGTACATAAAAATTTGTTCAAGCATGAATTTCAGCCAGCACAAGTCACGGCATGCACGTTTTATTGCTGTATATTGTGTTATTATTAGCAGTTGTGAGAAAAGTTAACTAGTTTTGACATCTGAACAACGCTTAACCCCTAACTAGTGACTTGCGAAAATTATAGCATTACTTGGTGACGTGTCTATTTTAACCCTTATAATGGATAATTGTTACGTCAGGATTTTAAGGAATAACATTTTTTGTTACTCGCACCAAGATTAAACTTTCGTTAGAAATAAAATAGTACACGCATATTTAAGGACGAGAAATGAACACTTCTAGGTGGAATTCTGCATCACTCATCATATGCCTACGTTGGATTCCTTAGAAATTAGTCGTAAAGATAAAGGAATGGCTTCTTGAATGTTCACACAAGACACAAGAAACCGAGAGTTTTGAAATATCGGCAAAATTGCACTGTCCATACATATTCTAATTACTGCACATTCAAATAACATTGTAAATTTGTCTTTGAAATTCTTTATAAACACTGGATAGTGTTTCAAATTAATTTGCCCTCCCATAAATGTCCTAACCCTCTTCATCACCACATGGCAAGGAACTGTTTACTTCGCTTCATCTCTTCAGCTTTTTACCTCTCCTCAGTAGCTAGACTTTACCAGTAGAAAGAGAGGAAGATCGAATTGAGAATCATTTGGATCCGTGGACTAGTGGTACCGTGCTAGCTTCTAGTTCCCGAGGTCGCGGGTTCAAACCCGGCGGAGGGCGATGGATTTTTTCGGGCGTAAAAATCCTTAGCACGGAAGGGAAGTAAAGCCGGTGGTCCCGTGTCGTAGATTTACGGCACGTAAAAGAACCTCGAGCCTGATAAGAGGCCTCTAAGCAAAATTTCCGGTCTTTCACGTCCAATATAGAATGGGACGCTAAGAACCATAGTAGTTAAAGAGCGTCCATAAATAAAACTCAGTTTAAATTTCAACATGAAATCTCACCTAACATAAAAACCACCAGATATCTGTTTCATCATAACACTTCTAGTGTACCAACCACAAACCATACCATTTATTAAAACCAGCCAGATATCTGTTTTATCACATCAGCATTAAATTTTTCCCAACTTGACTATTAAAACCAGCCAATATCTGTGTATCACATCACTCCTGGTGTATCAACCATAAAATCTCATCCACCACATCATTATTAAAACCAGTCAGAAATGTATAGTGCAAACATTTTATGGCGAGGCTATGGATTGTGAGTATGCGTTCTCTGCTCACTATTACACTGGGAGTTTTTCGTTCTGTAACCTCGCATTATTTACTCATGAGTGATAGTAACTTGCACTATAATGAGTTCTAACCTTGCTATAAATTGTTTTGGAAGTGGTGTCTATCTGCATGAAGAAATTCTTGGCATCTTGGAATGAAATTTCCATTCACACGTATTCTTCTTGCCTAATGTTATAATTTCTGTTTTTATATTGTCCTTAATTTTGTCTATTGTGTGGAGATTGTTCCTATAAACTTTATCTTTTAAGGTTCTCCACAAGTAGGTGCACCAATTTCAGTTTTTTCCTTTTTTAGAATATTTGTGTTTGCTTCTTAGGTTTAGTGTTTAGTGATACCATTGTCCTAAACTTATTAACCAGATGTCTAACAGTTCTTCTAAGTCAAACTGAAATAGCAGGAAATTTCACTTGAAATTATCTACACATCTGTCTACATGATTTGATTTTTATGTATGTATCGTACATAAAAATTTGTTCAAGCATGAATTTCAGCCAGCACAAGTCACGGCATGCACGTTTTATTGCTGTATATTGTGTTATTATTAGCAGTTGTGAGAAAAGTTAACTAGTTTTGACATCTGAACAACGCTTAACCCCTAACTAGTGACTTGCGAAAATTATAGCATTACTTGGTGACGTGTCTATTTTAACCCTTATAATGGATAATTGTTACGTCAGGATTTTAAGGAATAACATTTTTTGTTACTCGCACCAAGATTAAACTTTCGTTAGAAATAAAATAGTACACGCATATTTAAGGACGAGAAATGAACACTTCTAGGTGGAATTCTGCATCACTCATCATATGCCTACGTTGGATTCCTTAGAAATTAGTCGTAAAGATAAAGGAATGGCTTCTTGAATGTTCACACAAGACACAAGAAACCGAGAGTTTTGAAATATCGGCAAAATTGCACTGTCCATACATATTCTAATTACTGCACATTCAAATAACATTGTAAATTTGTCTTTGAAATTCTTTATAAACACTGGATAGTGTTTCAAATTAATTTGCCCTCCCATAAATGTCCTAACCCTCTTCATCACCACATGGCAAGGAACTGTTTACTTCGCTTCATCTCTTCAGCTTTTTACCTCTCCTCAGTAGCTAGACTTTACCAGTAGAAAGAGAGGAAGATCGAATTGAGAATCATTTGGATCCGTGGACTAGTGGTACCGTGCTAGCTTCTAGTTCCCGAGGTCGCGGGTTCAAACCCGGCGGAGGGCGATGGATTTTTTCGGGCGTAAAAATCCTTAGCACGGAAGGGAAGTAAAGCCGGTGGTCCCGTGTCGTAGATTTACGGCACGTAAAAGAACCTCGAGCCTGATAAGAGGCCTCTAAGCAAAATTTCCGGTCTTTCACGTCCAATATAGAATGGGACGCTAAGAACCATAGTAGTTAAAGAGCGTCCATAAATAAAACTCAATTTCATTTTATGACGGATCGAGCCACCACATGCACCACTAGCCATTGTTCTAGTTAAAAAATAATAAAATTGTACGGGTATTCCTTTTCTCACCATGTACCTTTTACAACTATCCTGTATTTATTTCTATAAGCCTATGCGGGGCACTATAATCCAGGTGTTAGAATTTCCGTTATAAGATAACCGTATTACCCGCAGAAAATGTGGTGGCAGAAAGCTTGTTTTACCGCCATCAACATGTTGGACAGCTACAGACGACAGCTTATGTTTTTCGATCTTCGTGTTTTGCGTACTTAATCCAGAGAAGCTAAGAGTGTGGGACTCGCCATACCCACTAAAACGTCTCCACCGGAAGAAAGGAGAACGTGGTTGTGGTTGTTCGGAACGACATGACACACGGGTTTAAATTAAACTGAGTTTTATTTATGGACGCTTTTAACTGCTGTGGTCCTTAGCGTCCCATTCTATATTGGGCGTGAAAGATGGACAATTTTGCTCAGAGGTCTCTTTATTAGGCTTGAGGTTCTTTTACATGCCGTAAATCTATGTAATGGGACCACGACTGTACTTCCCTTCCGAATGAAGCTATGCTAAGGATTTTTACACCCGAAAAAATCCGTCTTCCTCCGCCGGGTTTGAACCGTGACCTCGGGCTCTAGAGGCTAGCATGGTAACCACTACACGAGGACGACGCTCACGGGTTATGATGTGCAATAGACTAAAAAGAATTCCTTCGGCCCCCAAAGGAAGAGGGTGGGGTGAACAACACACAGTATGTTTAGGCTAGTTCTGTCTGTGTCCCTCTTCAACCTTACGCTCCCTCCCTTCCTGTTTCCCCTTATGCGTTGGTTCTGCGCAGCCCGTGTCTCATGTGCTTTCGAACCAGCAGTAATTCAGTTCAATTGCAGCAGTACCAGCATTGCACCTGGAATCCAAGGAGAGTGTATGTTGACCAACCACAGGGAACTTAGACCAGGTGAAAGAAGAGAGCCAGGATGCAAGCATGCCGAGGCCCTGCTTCTTCTCGGGGAAATTCGGGGTTAGGAATTAGAGAAAGTGTTGTGCTTTGTCTCCGGATGGAGACGTCATCCTAATTATCATAATTTGTTATTAATTTTGCTATCCTGAAAAATAAATGGGAATAGTCATTAGTGTGACATTGTAAATATTGAGCAACTTAGACCTTAGGCAGTATTTAGATTAACATGCGTTGTTACCCTTCTCTCAGGGGGGACGTCGTTCTATTCTAGGAGTCGCTGCGCTGAGTGTCTGACATCAACCGGAAACATTCAATTTATTTGGCTGTTATACTGGCATTATATTGTGTCTTGGCTGTAAGCTGTGTCATTAGAAATGTTTGGTGCTAATTAATTCTCAGATGATTATAAGTAGCATGGCATTGCGTCATCTCAGTGATTAATTTGCAGGTATTAAATATGTATAAATTATTAATTAATGCTTACAAATTCATGTCCAATCCAACAATCGAGAGCAGGTCGCCCAGGTTTACCTGGACGGGATGTAAAAAATTGCCGCAGTACCTAGCCGCTAATGCGACTTTATCTGTGCGATAAAATAGGTTTTGATTTTTACGCAAACTTTTGTGTTGTGTGTCTGGGCGGAGCTTCGCTTCTTGTGCTGCCATTGGCTGCGTCTTGGCGAACCACTCGAGCGGACAAGCGTTCAATTGGAGACCAAGCGCTTCTTAACTTGTGTAGCCGCTTGCGTAGTTGTCAAATTAAGCAGGCCGGCTGGCAGCGAAACAAGATAGGATGCTGGTATGGGATGTGGGAGTAACCAAGTTAATTAGAAGGCGGGTCACTGCTGAACGGTCACTCATCCAGGTAGTGACCAAGCCCAATGCTGTTTAACTTGGGGATAATCAAGTTGACTAGGGGCGGATCACTCATCCAACGAGTGACTAGGTCTAATACAGCTTAACTTGAGGAATGTGGATGATTTGGTAGCAGGGCCGTATTTAGAGGGGGGTTTAGGGTTCATTCCCCCCGAAACTTCTCACAGTTTTATTTATTTAAATTCATATCAAACCAATATGGGAAAATATCGTTAGATAATAGTAGATCTATTGCTGGTAGCACATTTACAAGAAAAAGGGAAACTTATTATTGTCGCCTTACATAGGTATGGTGGCCATACATGCCAGTTTTTGATGCAGTCTCCATGTTTTGTGCTGTAAGGTGGAATATCCTCATTCTGGTGAGTTTTTTCTGTGTATATAATGCATCCAAGCAATTTTCTTATTCATGTAATGTCTATATACTACGGAGTAGGTACATGCTAACTGTGTGGGGTACTGTTAAGTTTAGATCTTCTTGTGGAAAACCCTCCCCGAAATTTTTTTCTGGGTACGGGCATGATTGTTAGCCCTTACATTAGCGGTCCCATGGCGTCCTTGGGTAGACGGTAGCTCTTCCGTCTTCTTTGGGATCTGTGATCATAATATCGACGACGATGACATATTGGCAGGCTGAGAGCAGCCTGAAGGAGTGTTAATCGTGTACTCGCCCTGAGTGGGACTAAACCACGTAATGACGGAATGTCGGGTTTGTATCCTACAATTGTGTTGTGTTTGTGTCCAGTGAAATTTATGTAGGGGAGCGAAAGGAGGTAACAATTTTTGCCCCTCAACGGTTTTCGGTCATGGTACAAGGCGCTTGTGCACCACTGGTGTTATTTGTTTATGTAAACATTTTATTATGGTTGTAATTTTGATAATCCAAGCAACTCTTGGAGGGTTTATATAGTAGCTCAGCCTTAGCTGCTGTTGGAAGTGCTCCGTTGTTACCGGATGTGTCCGCATACCATGCGGAGAAGCCGGCGACGCCTCAAGCGGCATGGTTCGGGGCTATAATCTAGAGCCGAACGCTCCGCTGGTGTGGCAACTCTAAAATTTTGCGGCCTAGCGTCTAATTTCATCCTTCATGTAATAAAGAGATGAGGCTTCGTGAAGCAGTCTCACGGGAAATGAGTGGTATAAGAATAGATAGCCCGAAGGGTCCTATTCTGCACCCGCTGCAGAAGCAACAGACTGGAGTCAGCAGCCATGCTCCAGATCTCGCAGGCGTAAAGCAAGGCGGGGATTATGAGAGCTCGAAAAAGACGCAGTTTAAGCGGAACATGCATCCCCGACCCCAGAATGGGGTACAATGAAGCCGTAGCCCAGATACCTGATGTGCGAGGTCCATAATATCGAGAACAGGTCGGTTTTGTTTTGGTCGATTGTGAGTGTCCGTCTACATAAGCAGCCTACCCAATTGTGGTACGGCAGCACTCACACGTCACTCAGTGGGGAGGGGCTCCCGCCGGGACTGCCTTGATTACAGGAAGCAAGGACTTCTAGAGTAACTGTAATGTCAGTTGTCGATAGTGACCATGCTATGCCTTTTGTGTGAGGAAAAGGTGCAGTTAAGTTTGTGAAGTTTGTATTAGGGAGTCTGTCAATTATTGAATATTAATCTCTGGTTTCCCCCAGGCCAATTCTTCTATCAAATAGCTGGAGCGACCTTTTGTGTTTTATCTTACTCGCTGTTATACGAAGATAACTATTGATATTTTAGCCTAATAATAAAAAAAACAGCAATTTGCCATTGAAATTTGTTTTATGTTTTTCGAAATATTCTGCTTTATGATCAGTACACTTCTGCATGTGTTCGAACCATCTGTTATAGCATTTTTTCCCAATATTCTGCTTGAGACACTTCCAAAACATGGTTTTTGAACGCATCAACGGTTTCTTTTACCGACGAAAATCGTTGTCCACGCAATTTTTCTTGATGTTCGGAAACAAAAAGAAGCCATTGGTGCCAAATCAGAACTGTACGGCGGATGACCCATTAATTTGATTGAGTGTTCAAATAGTCTATTGTTAGACAAGATGTGTATGTGCTCGCATTGTCCCGAAAAAAAACCAGGTGACCATTTGTTTCGAAGTGCTTCGAGCGCAAACAACTTTTGTTGGATTTGGTTCATCTTGAAACGCCCATACAGTCAACTGCTGTTTACGTTCCGGATCTTACGCATAGATCTACGATTCATCACCTGTTACAATCTTATATACGTATTTTGAAGCACCACCATTGTATTTCTTGGGCTCTGCTGTTCACTAATAGACACAAGGATCTATTTGAGATTTCGTCAAATTATGTGGTATCCAACGAGAGCAAACCTTTTTCACGGCTAAATGATCATGCAATATTTTATATATATATATATATATATATATATATATATATATATATATATGCTGGGGAACTAATGTCCAGGACTGCCTCAATCTCTCAGTATATCGCATGACGATCTTGCATTATCAGTTTTTGCACAGCATCAATGTTTTCTGGCATAACAATTGATTTTGGACGACCTTCACAAATTTCGTCAGTGAGCGAACTGCGGCCACGATTAAACTCGTTATACCAGCGTTTCACTATGGCAAAGGACGAGCTTCGTCGCCAAATTTGGTAGTAAGTTGATCGATGCACTCTTGTCTTGATAATCGACGTCGAAAGTCCTAATATTGCACGAACATTTTCACGAGTTAATTACATTTTCTCCCCGAGGCAATTTTCAAGCCACTGTGCTCCTAAATCGCAAATAAGGTGGTCAGGATTTTTGCCTTGGCTGCTGTAGCTTTGTCTCTTAATGAATTCTTCGATTAGTGTAGCTTTAGCTCCTCTTGTATGAGGTAAGCTGGAACTTCCACGAGAGTTTTTCGCTATTATTAATTCTAATGATTCCGTTTTGAAGGTGTTACTGTCTGTTTAGGCGAGTCTTTGCAGCCACTCGTAACTAATGAGTATTCTTCACCACGGCGAAATCAAGAATAAAAGCCTTTGCTGGCACCATGGGAATATGAACGACCTGTAGCCAATAAAACAAAAACACATTTTTATACATTGCATGACTTTTCATCAATGATATAATATTGAATGTGAAATGTTTTGTTGTGGCCACGTTCTGGGTAAAATATTTGAGGTTCAGATTAATATTTAGCCCTTTTATTTTACTGCAAAATAAAATAATTCACTTCTTCAGAAGCATCACTAACATTGGGTATAAGGCATCTACTTGGAAGAGCGTTACAACTTGGTACACCCAAAGTTCACATTCATATTCAAGTTTAAAATATTAAATTAGCGAGATAAATTCGCTATTTGATATAGGAGTATCACTGAAGTTCTGCACCACGTCCTATATCATCACCATAATCATCTTCTGTCTGTTTACTCTTTCCGTTTGGAGGACTTACAAGAAATGTCTGGAGTCAGACGCCCGTCGGGGAGCATGCCGACTATTTGGATCGTATAAAAGAACTAGGATGGGTGATTTAAACCTCCTTTGAAAGTTGCTTTATAAGCACTTTTAACAACCTTGATCGTGGCTGGACTTGCATGAGCAAATCAGGGGTGTAGAAAAGGGTATATGCAAAACATTTGGACTCATTCCATCGGTTTCGCTTGGCACAGCAGACCGTACGATTTCAATTTGTATTCACATGCTACTGGGTAATGTCAACACAGGTTGCCTAATTAGAGACGCAGGGAAGATGGCACTTCTGCTGCTCCTGTCATACCTACTAAAATGTATTCTCATAAATAATATATGGTTATGAGTTGTACAAGGGTTTTAAAAATACTAAAATCGAAGAGCCGATGTATGGTTGCAGCAAAGTGGTGAGGTGCTTGGCGTTGTTGAGTGGGTATTGATCACTATGGGGTGAAGCGTTCAAGTTCAAGGTGCAGTATTCTCAGAAAGCAAACTATAGACCTAAATCACAGCCGGTAGGTTTGTTTAAACGATATCCTTTTTTTCTTTATTCTGAAATGAATACAGTTTCACTATAGCTTCAGGTATTGATAATCGTAAAAAATAATATAGCTTTAACGCGCATGTTATTGGTTTTCGGTTTTCATATCTTGCGTTAAAAATATCACTCTCTTGTTGTGCTGGTCAATAGTAAATAAAATTAAAAGCAAGATTTGTAATATCATTCTGCGCAAAATAAAATAATTTACGAGGTATTGCGATAGGATCTTGTTCCGGCTGGATTCGTTAGTAGATGTTTACTAGGACCTGCAATTCCATCACAAGGCAACGTGAAGAGGTGAAAGAATGTCTTTGGGCACTAACTCCAAAATCTTCATGAAAACACGTGTTTACAAAATTTTGTTCTATTCTTGCATCGCCATCGGGAAAGTAAATGCTTTTTTTCAGATTTATTTCCTTCTTTAGTATGTTTGCTGGAGCATCTTGTATTAAACTTTCTGATATGGCAATGCAATTTTTAGGCTTAACCTATTGTTTTCTTTAAAGTAATTTACAAATGGACGGTTTCTTGTCAGGTTATTTCCGATATGTCCTCTGAACGCAGTTTTGTATGATGAAGACATAGTTTTCTGAAAAATCACACATTTGAAATTAAAGTACGAGAGCTGTCCCAGAAGTACCCGACCTAACAAAGAAAACACAAACATTTTGGGAAAAAACATCTTTACTTCTCTACATAGTTTCCTTTCAGCTCGAGACACTTTTCCCAGCGATATTCATTAGCTTCGATACCCTGTTTATAGTGAGAACTGTCGACTTCTGCAAAATATCCATCAACTGCAAACTCCACCTTTTCATTGTTGGCAAACCTTTTACCACCAAGCAGAACTTTCTTTTTCGCCAAATGCGGCCGTTTTTGCTTTATTTCATCATTCAAACGCTGCAATAAGTTTGTATAATACTCACCATTGATTGTTTTTCCTTTTTGAAGATAATCAATGAAAAATATCCTACCACATCCCAGAAATCTGACTCCATGACCTAGTCTGCAGATGGAACTGTCTTCGCCTTCTTTGGAGCCGATTCTCCCCTTTCAATCTACTGTTTTGACTGTTCCTTTGTCTTAGGTGTGATGCTTCATCCATGGTTATGAATCGACGCAAAAACTCGGCTTTATTGCAGCGAAACATCGCCAAACACTCGAATGAAACATCACAACGCTGCTTTTGTTACATTGTGAATAAATGCGGCACCCATCTTGCGCACAGCTTTCTCATGTCTAAGTTTTCAGTTAGTGTGCAATGTACAGCACTTTTTAAGATGTCTACGATATCTGCTAGCTCGCGCACTTTCAGTCGACGGTCATCCAATACCATTTTGTGGATTTTCTTCACAATTCCTGGCGTGGTCATCTCATTTGGTCGACCACTGCGATGTTCGTCTTGGCAGCTCGAACGGCCTCACCTTAACTCTGCTACCCAACACTTTACTCTTGTAAACGAAGGAGCAGACTCCCCCATAGTAGAATCTAACTCAGCTTTAATATTATTTGGACTAAGACCTTTCGAATGGAAGTATTGTATCACATAACGACGGCCAATTTTATCCATGTTTACAAATTAGCCGAGAGAGTTCCTATTAATGGCTGCCAAACAATTACTAAACAATGTGGCATCGTCAAACTTCAAACTTAAGCTTTATAAGGTTGGTGCTTTCTACCATAGTCATTTGTTTGAAATAACAACCGCTATATATATATATATATATATATATATATATATATATATATCAGGTCGAGTACTTCTGGGACTGCCCTCGTACTTTCTTTGCGTTTCAAATTTTCTTTCCATTCAGCAAAAACGCACACCGTTGTACAGCTATAAAGGTAGGAGTTAAAAGATGTGCAATTTTTTTCTGAAAGTCTTCAAGAGGTGGTTGTATTATTTCTAAATGTGTGCCATCTACTCTATGTATGTTTCTTCGAAAATGTCCAGAACATTGACCAAAATTTTAATTTCTGGGCAGTTAATACATTTTCTTAAATAGCAATATTGTGATTGCGGTATTACAAATTATTTGACAGATGCAGTAAGATGGGAGAGATTAAGCATCAATTTCATACTCTCATGATGACCGCAAACACAAACAGAATTCCTACCTTGGGACACGGAAGTATACATCGTTTGGGTCTCAGTTGAGCAAATTTTTACAAACCTATTTTGATATCAGGATATCTTAACATATAAAAGTCACAGTACATATGCGTTCCTTATAGGCTTCTTTACCGTTACAGCGATTTCGACCAAACTTGGCACAGATAACCCTTGAGGCAAGGCGAAAATTACTGTCTAGCTTAGAATTCGAAATTCCGCCCCATTTGACACGATTAATAGTTTAATTTTATGCGATGCCTACAAAAGCTCGCAAAACCATGTATATATTTATCAACGATAATCCTAATAGATTCGAACATTGCCAACATAATTACTTAGACTTTTCTTGCCTCACAAAATAGCAAGGGAACAACGTGTACGCATATTGTTCGTTGATATCCTTTCTGACATCGATCATGGAGCAATAACACGTCAAATAAATTATAACAGTTACGCCGCATGTGGCTATCTTAGGGTAAAGGCATTCAATCGCTTACTTCAAAAATTAAATAAAATTTCGAACTATATTACATTGGACTGTGATAACAGCAATACCATCAAATTAAATACCTCTCCTTATTACTATTAATTATCTTATGATTATTTATTGTGTATTGATATAAAATACACAAATACAACATAATAACATTGACTACAAAAGTCTCTATGGTGCTCAAACTTTGCTAACATAAGAACAATAAACAAGTCCAAGCTCATATCCATTCATTCTGCAATCATACTCCGATGTTCGCATATTCACTTATTATGGTTTGTAGTTTCACAGTTCTTCTTCTTCTTCTTCTTCTTCTTCTTCTTCTTCTTCTTCTTCTTCTTCTCCCCCCTCTCTTTTGAATGTTAATTTGGCCTTTCTTTTGTTTCGTATTTCTTGCGTTTTCTTAGTAGTTTTGTGTGCTTTGGTTACTGAGAATAAACAAGGTTATATTGAGCTACTTAAGCTGATATTATTTCTTCCCAACTGAGATTTTTTCGATAACAGGCAGCCTGAATGTGACAACGTGAAAGTCACTCAGCTGCTTCACGAGAAATCATTCAAACTCTGGTAATTGTGATCGTTCAACAATGCTTTTGCATAGTGTTTTCTCAGTACTTTTATTTTGTTCTGTATAGTTTCATAATGAACGGAGGCAGGCAAATGAAATTAATTATATCGTCATTCCAGTTTAAAAAGTTGCCCGGATAAACGTTGATTAAACCAGCTAGTTTATCTTTAAAACTGCAGTAGGTTTCTTTTAGATTGCACAAAATCAATCTCTTCAGTTTGATTTTAATTTTTTGTCCACCTTTTTTAATGTAAAGGAGATTCTTTTATTTTGTTTCCTCCACCATGACCCTGCTTACATAGTCAGAACAGAAATGTGTAATATTTTTAATACTACAGAATATTCCAACCGTTTATCAGATTTGGCTTTAGGAATCGACAAAATGCCCCTCTCTGAACTTAATGCTTTTGCTACATTTATCATGTGGTTCGAAACATTATTGACAAACTGTTCCTAATTTGGTTGTAAGGTCAAGTTTAGAAAATATTCAAAATGAATGTTTAAGTTCCATTACCTGTGTTATGAAAGCTATCTATCAGCTTCTGAAGCATTTCTGAATCCTATTTTGCTTCTGGGACCGATTCACCTCAATACGAAACCCCTTCTTTAAGTTTTCCTGTCTTTTTACTTTCTCTAACATGCATATAATAGGTAGAGAAGGTATTACATTCCATCCAAAAATTTAATACCAAGGTTTAACCGGAAATACATGTTTTGAGGCCCCCAAATAAACAATTTTTAGAAAACTGCCCGTGTGTGTGACTGTGCGTCTGTGAACAGGATAACTCAAAATCGAAAAGTTGAAAAAACACCAAAGTTGATATTTTAGACGCGACACCAAGATTTTCAAGAAAATCCCCTACCCCAAATTACCCTTTACGTGGAACATTTTTCAAAAATTTAGATTTTCCAAAAAATGGCTTTAAAATTTTGATCTAAATATCACACATTAAAGATATTTACATGAAAAATAAAATGTTTTTCTTGAATTTTCTGGGAATAGACTTTGAAGTCCTCTTTACTCGAAGGAATTTTGTATAATCTTTATAACTTTTGAACGTTAAGCGATAGAAGAAAACGTACTACACAAAAAGGTGTGTAGCTTTTAAAATACACAAACAGCGGTGTAACTGTTATAATTTATTTGACGTGTTATTGCTCTATGATAAGTATCAGAGAGGATATCAACGAATAATATGCGTACACGTTGTTCCCTTGTTATTCTGTGAGGCAAAGAAAACTTAAGTAATTATGTTGGTAATGTTCGATCTATCACGATTATCATTGAGAAAGATATAGATGTTCTTGCGAGCTTTTGTAGGCATTGCATAAAATTAAACAATTAATCGTGTCAAATGGGGCGGAGTTTCGAATTTTTAGCTAGACAGTAATTTTCGTCTTGCGTCAAAGGTTATCTGTATTATCTTTAAAACACACAATTTATTTCAAGTAATCTTTCTATGGCATAAGCCATTTCAGAGATATCCGTTATTACTTAATAGCTCGAATTGTGCATTACTTGGCCATTCTTTAAAGTCCATTCAGTTGTTTCTCGCGATTAAATGTAAACAGTATGGCATTTTAAGGCCAGCATATAGCGTCCAGTTCTTAAACATTTGACTGTTACTGTTCTCTTCGTATCTATAACAAAATGTGTAATGTAGCTATGTCTGCAAAGGTTTATTTGGATTAAAATGGAGCAGACAGAAAAATAAGCTTTAGTAAGAATAGTTTTATATATCCCCTAATAAGCGATAGAGGGTAGAGAAAATCATGTGAATGTGGCAATGGGGTATTTTTTTGTAATTTATGGAATGGATTTTTTTAAAATAGTTATCCTTTCTTTATGGGTGACTTGGCTAAGAGTATTGGTAAACTAATATTAAGATTTGAAATATCTACACTTTCCTTGATCTCATTCGCATCATTACTGTAATCTGAAAATTTCTGAGCTACTTTCCTTTACTTGACCTACCAGGTACCAGGTACAGGATCGAGGAAAGCTAGATTCACTAACGTCACTTGTTTTCGCTCGTATGATCTGGAATTTGAAACATTTTTGTACAAGAGGCGCACAGTCTTAGTTGTGGGTTCAGTTCTATATCCTCCATTTTCAAATTTAAAAGCTTTTACGAGTCACTGGCCGCAAATTATTTTTACTTTCTCTACTATTTATAATAGGCAGGAGAAGTACTGCATTCCACTCAAAAATTCGATACTGATATTTCACAGGAAATACATGTTTTGAGGCCTCCTGAATCCAAATAAAGTATCTTTGTTAACATGTCCGTGTGTGTGTGTCT
The DNA here is from genome assembly GCA_030765065.1 of Deroplatys truncata. Classification (NCBI taxonomy): domain Eukaryota; kingdom Metazoa; phylum Arthropoda; class Insecta; order Mantodea; family Mantidae; genus Deroplatys; species Deroplatys truncata. Next base: position 26,613,250 of record CM060988.1, on the reverse strand, counting down.
GTGAACGCCATAACTCAAAAACGAAAAGTCGAATAAATACCAAACTTGGTATTCGGGTTCAGTATCTTCCAAAGATGTGACACGAAGATTTTAAACAAAATTCCCCCATCCCAGCTACCCTATACATGGAACACTTTTTTAAAATTTTGATTATCTAAAAATGGCCCTAGCGATTTTGATTAAAATACAATATATTAAATATAGTTACATGACAAATAAAATGTATATCTTGAATTTTCTGGTAATAGCATGTGAAATCCTCTTCATTCGGAAGGAATTTTGTATAATCTTGTATAACTGGTAAACGTTAAGCGATAAACGAAAACGTACTGCACAAAAAATGTAGATCACTTTAAAGCACACAATTTATTTTAAAGACTTTTTTGCATGAGCAATTCTGAGATATCCGTTATAAAAGGTTCGAATTGTTCATTTCTTGGTTATTCTCTTACAATCCTTTGTATCTATAACAGAATGGGTAATGCAGCTATTTCTGCAAAGGTGTATTTGGATTAAAAAGAAGTGCGATGGCTGTCCCATAAGTACCCGACCTAATAAAGAAAACACAAACATTTTGGAAAAAGTATTTATTTCTCTACATAGTCTTCTTTCAGCTCGAGACACTTTTCCCAACGATGTTCAATAGCTTCGATACCCTGTTTATAGTGAGAATCTTCGAGTTCTGCAAAATATCCATCAACTGCAAACTCCAGCTCTTCACTGTTGGCAAATCTTTTACCACCGAACCATTTCTTCAACTTTGGAAACAGAAAATAATCAGAGGCGGGCTAAATCTGGCGAATAGGGTGCACGAGGAAGCAATTCAAATTTTAACGCATTGATTTTGGCCATGGCGATAATGGATGTGTGAACTGGTGCATTGTCTTGATTTCATCATTCAAACATTGCAATAAGTTTGCATAATACTCGCCATTGTTGCTTTTCCTTTTTGAAGATAATCAATGAAAATTATCCTACGCACATCCCAAAAACCTGACGCCATGACCTTGCCTGCAGATGGAACAATTTATAATGCATGGCATTAATGTATACCTCGCAAGGAGCCATCACTCCGCATCCCAGGGGGTCGAAGTAAATAAAAAATGATGATAACGCGCAATGTTTGGACAGTTCACTGAGTTCCCAGACTTCGCGGTTCAATCAAACTTCCTGCCCGCATTGTCATAAGTATTTTCTAAGCAACCGAGAGGTGTCCATACATATCAGCAGGTCACATCTCGATGTCCATCGGAATATGCTAGTTGAAAGGCAGTCAGGGAAAGAAAATCCTATGGAAGAGAACTCAGACCTTTTACTTCCAAACAGATTACGTGAATATAAACAAGGCTTGTTAGTTTGGAAAGCTAAGTTTACGGATAGCCACGTCATAAATGTGTTGGGTTAGGATGTTAACGATTTCTTACAATGTTTAGTTAATAGTTTACCCAAGCATCCAAATATTTTGAGGCATGTCAAAATACAAGAACTTTTCATACACAAAGAAAATATGCCAATTGTTCGAATCAACAGGCTGCCAACCGAGATAGAGGAAAACGCAAAAGTAAAAATCAACTGCCACAATTCAACTATTATAACCAAAACAGTAACGCAATTAGATCTGTCACCGACACATACAAACCGGCGAGTACCGGTATCAGACTGTATGTGAAGCTTATTCCTCATATTTTGTCAATGAGAACAATAGTCAATGTCCATGTTACACCAGCTCTTTAACTGAAACAGAAATGGTCGAGATAGATGCTGTTTCAAGTTACAGTTACCAAATAAGATGTTTCATCAGTGGTCTCAGGCATGTCTGTGGATACGTCACCCGGACCAGACCACGTTCTAATGAGGGTAGTTAAAATGGAACTTTTCGAAATTGTAATTTCATCCATTGCGACAAAAATGCTATAAACTGGACATATGCCACAGCGTTTTCTATCAGCTAGAACCGTTCTTATTTATAAAAAGGGAGATGCTAATGAGATCAGCAACTGGCGTCCAATAGCTATTTATTCAGTCGTACGCAGGGTTATTGAGTGTGTATTGTCGCGGTTACTTCGTGTTATCTTATTTGCTGAGCGCCTGTTATTGTTTTACTATTTTAAATTTTGAGTTCTTTGTCCTCCAGCTAGCTATTATTACTACTCAGTCGAGCAAATCTCTTGAACACGGTGTGTAAACGGAAAGGAGTTGTTACTAAAAGATAACACTGATAAAAGAATTTGTTTTTACACTTTTATTGCCGTCAGAATTTATTAATTTCATATATAGATACACGGCCGACTGAAACTGTTATATTTTAGAATGTAACTATAATCACTTATTTGCCGCACATTATTAATTGGCGTATTTCACATCTTTTAACTAACTTTACGACGCGAGAGATTCTGTATAACTGCGCGACGTGTAACCCGTGGATGATTCTGTTGAACTGCGCGACGTTTGCCTTGTGAATTATTCTGTAGAACTGCGCGTTACCCGTCTCTGGCTCGGAATTTATACTCCCTCACCCCGATATGCCTAAAGATTATAATCGAGCTGCTATTGGTTAATAAAGCGCGCTAACATTAGCGTCTACTTTTTTATCCAATCAAATTTATGAACACATATGCTCTAGGGAAGATATTCCCTCCATTTATAAAGAAAAGCGCGCTAATCTGACGTCATTTGTTTGTCTCTTCTAATTGATAAACAACTCACCCCCTCGCTCATTGTTAATCGCTCCTATTGTCAGTTTTAGTGAGTCCGTGTAGACTTATTTCCTAACAATGCTTATAATTAACAAACATCTCAAATCATTGTCATACAATAATGCTAATTTACACTACAATCACTCTGGCATTCACAGTGTTGTGATATAAAATACTGCCACAGTATTCGACAGACATTTGCGCGAATATGTAAGATTAAAAAAAATATTAGAGTGGTTTCGCCAATTCTCCCGGAACCCCAATCAACATCTCCATTCTAAGAGACACTTGAAACATATTAAGGGGCTAAATAATTTAAAACCAAAGAAAATAGTTTGTAAATAAAGATGGAAAGGGAATATTTCAAGATGGAGTGACTGTTGTGACGTAGATGAAGATTATTCATAATTGTATAATTTGCGTTAAAATGTTCATTGAGAAAGAAAATTTTAAGTTATTTGTTTCAGAGAAATATTTGTATATAGTTAGAATAGGTAAATATCCGGTGTGTTGCTCTCACATGACCTTCTGTACTCTTATACAAACTATTTTTAGAAACCCTTATTCTCCACCTACTTCATGTTAATCGAGATAAACATTTGCAGAAACTATCTTATTGCTAATTTTCTTGTAGGTGCAAGGGGAATATGCTAGTCTCTAAGCGATAGTCGAGTCTTTTAAGCGCTGGTTATGTGCAGTGTCCCGGACATAAAAAGAAAAAAAGAATAACGAATTCCCATCTGAGAAAAGTATAATTATCGGAAAATTCAAACAAATAACAAGGAATATCCTGCAAATGGTTCACTCACTACAAAGGATGTATGTAACATTGTTTTAATAACATCTACATTTTTTTGTGTAGTAAAATTTTGTCTATCTCTTACTGTTTACCAGTTATGCAAAAGTCATCCAGTATGAAGAGTACTTTAGGGAACATTCGCATAAAAGTCTAGATATGCATTTTATTTGCCATGAAAGTATCTTAAATATATTTTAATCAATCGTTAGAGCCATTTTTGAGAATATCAAAATTTTCGAAAAATGTTCCGTGTAAAGGGTAGTTTGGGGTGGGAACTTTTCTTGATAATCTTCGTGTCGTATCTCTGAAACATACTGAATCTAAATACCAAGTTTAATATTTATCCGACGTTTCGTTTTTGAGTTATGACACACACACACACGGGCATTTTTCTGAAAATGTTTTTTTTATTCAGGGACCCGACCCCAAAACAAGTATTTCAGATGAAATCTCGGCATCGAATTTTTGGGTGGAATGCTATACTTCCCCTACTTACTATAGTAGTAGAGAAGGTAAAGACGTCAGAAATATCAAATTAAAAGAAAAAATTTAAACGTCTGTGGAATCCATAAGTATGGAGGCTTTTTTTTATTCGTTCAATATCCGCATATAGAGATCCTTCACAATACTTATTGAATGGGTTACCATGGCAACGCCAGAAAGACTATATAAAGCACTTCCATGAATAGGGTATAAGTCCCTTCTTGGCGTTCTCTTTCCTACACGTAGCTTCTCCGCGAGAGTTCAATTCGCGGCCACAGATAGCAATTTATGCATACAAATTTTGAAGGATCATCGGCGGTGAGAAACATTGTAAAACTTGGTGAAATGCCGCAAAATGTGTTATTGTGGGGAACAGGTTATTTTTGTGTTATTCTGAAAAATAAGAATAAATTCAGAAAGATTTAGGAGCACGCACTCTTATTTAAAATTTCCTTTCCCATGCCGCGACCCGAGGTAAAACAGAGATCTCATAGCTCAGGCATTTCAGAATCCATCACGCAACTCAAGATTCGACACAGAAACGGTAGACGCACATTGAGTGTGACACATCGCAGAGATACATTGAGAACTTCGAAACGGGTGAGTACTCTAAGTTAAAGAGTGCCGCCAGCCTTCAGAATAAACAAAACCGCCTCACACTAAAATTAAAAAAAAATCTTATTGCCCTTTTGTTTTATTGGATGTAGGCAAGGCATTTGATAATATAGGTCATATTGTAGCAACCCTTGATGTAGTTAGCACCCGGAGATGCTTACAACCAGGAGGGCGATAGTCTCAGATGGGAGAGCCGCGTGTTGATATCGGGGTGGGTAGGTGTGGTGAGTTAGGGAAGAGGCATTGAATAACCCGGGGGTTGTATAAAAACTAGCTACTACATTTGTGAATAATTTACATGGTTACTGGGGGGTGAGGATAGTGCGTGCAGGAATTTATGCCTAATTCATCTTACCTGGGGTCTTCTGTATATCTTGAGGTTCCCGGCGGAGGGCGATGGATTTTTTCGGCCGTAAGAATCCTTAGCATGGCTTCCTTCGGAAGACCAGTAAAGACGGTGGCCCGTGTCGTAGGTTTACAGCACGTAAAAGAACCTCAAGCCTGATAGGTCTCTGAGCAAAATTATCGGTCTTTCACGTCCAATATAAAATGGGACGCTAAGGACCACAGCAGTTAAATAGCGTCCATAAATTAAAAAAAACTCATATTCATCTCCAATTGCACGTTCGAACCTCCACTATGGCTGGCTTCATCATGCATTTGAAAAAGATATTAAAATTCTTGCCAGTTCCAAGCAAATTGGCTAGCCTAATATCGAAACTTCAGGATGATAATTACACGAATATTGAAGTGAATCGACGGAAAACTAAGACGATTACGCTGAGAACAAGTAATGCAAGGTTCACCACTTTCCCCAGCTCTCTATAATTTAGCAACTGGTCATATCTTAATATCTGATCTGTTTCCAGCCACAGTTCTTGGATTTGCAATGATACCCTTTTGATAACAAAGGACCCTCCATCTGCTTTGGAACCAACACGAATGGCAGTGCAAGCTTGATTGAAATTGAACTATCAATGATAATAAATGCGTTGCCATTATTACTCGCGCAAAACTTCTGGAATCGTGACCTTGATTGCCATCCCAGCTGCCGAGCCTAGGAATGGTTTATGTTTAGCTTTATCAACGAAAGCGATATAATACCTTTGCTTACTCACAGTGCGTAACACATAGTCTGCATAGAAAGTGTCTGCATCTGGTTGTAATTTTAAAGAGAGCTGCAGTATCTAAATAGTACTTATTTTATATTTGTGATATTTATAACCATGGCTCCTATGTTTTCAAAGTTAAGTGGTGAGGTGTTACATAGTCAAAGTAGGGAAATAATTGCAAATGTCATCGACTTCATGAAGCAAGAAGCAGAGATGAAGGAAGAAATTATATGTTCATCCGAGTTCCACAAAAGCCTTAAGAGAGTGAAAGAAAGAGTAGTCAAAGCAACTGGTGTTTCACCGAGTTCCGTTTCCAGAGTTCTCAAAGATAAGAGAAAAAAACTTATGGATGAGAGAGTACCATTTGACACACCTGGGAAGAAACATAAGGTCCCTAAACGTATTACAGAAATAGACGAATTCGAATGCGTCATTCGGCGCACGATTCACAATCCTATGTGGAAGAAAAAACTGTGCTAATAAGCAGATTGCTCATCCAGTTGAAAGACAGCAGAAACTTTCAAGGTGGTGCTACAAATCTCAGAAAAATTATTAAAGATTTAGGGTTCAAATGGAAGAAACCGAAATCAAATAGAAGAGTTCTAACAGAAAAGCAAAATAAATAAATAAAAAGAAAAAATAATAATAAAATAAAAATAAAAAGTAAATGTTGCCATCATAGCTTAGTCGGTTAGACCAACGGCACGGAAAGCCTAAGATCCGTGGTTCAAATCCCGGCTATGGCATTGAATTTTTCAGTCTGATTCTACCTTTCCAAATGACTATAATTTTATATGTACTTATATCAGTGTGTACTTATATCAATTTTCAAGGTGGTGCTACAAATTTCAGAAAAATACTATAATGTATGAAGATGAGTCATACATACACAGCAGTCATAAAGCATCTAAAAGTTGGAGTGACGATAGCGAATTAGGTTTGCAGGCACCTGTTGCCAAAGGGCAAATACTTATTATCGTTCGTGCTGTTGGAAAGATCGGCTTCGTTCCAAATGCCCTTCTTTTACAAGTCGCAACAAACAACAGGAGATTTTTATCAAGAAATGAATACAGAAAATTACATGAAGTGAATCAACGCCATGTTGATAGCTAATATGCCTGGTGGGTCTGTTCTGGTCATCGACAATGCTTCACAATGCGTCAACACTCAAATTCACAAACCACCTACCTCAACTTCCTTGAAAAAAGAAATGAGAGCTTGGTTACTTAGACATAATAAAGCTTTAGATGAAAGCATGAGTAAAACAAAGCTATATAACTTAATTAAAGCCAACAAACAGCTTCAGAAGTCATACATACTTGACCAGATAGTAATACAACATCGCCATAATGTACTTAGACTGTCATCGTATCGCCCAGATCTAAACCCAATCGAATTAATCTGGGCTGAAATCAAAAAATGGGTGGCATGCCGAAATATCACTTTTAAATTAAAATATGTGGAGCAGTTATAACGCCAGCAATTTGCTGAAATTGGAAGACCAGAATGGGAAAATGTATGGCGACATGCTGAATAAATTAAGAATCATTATTCCGAAAAATTGCAGAAAATCAAATAGAAATAATTCTCATCCAGGATAATGGTGCAGAAAGTAGTGACAGCAGTGATGACGGCAATAATGTGAGTGATTCCGCCGAAGAGGAAGGGTTGTTAGATGTGGAAGAATTGGAGGCAATGATTGACAGGTTTTTTTATATTAAGCGCTTTTTACAGCATGGATTTTAATATACTGTATATAACTAAGTTTATCAGCGCAACACAGTGCATAACCGTTGTGGATATTTGACGATGACTGTCCCACGCACTCCTGCAGCATGCAGTCGACCGGTCACCACCTGATCTGGTAAGCAACTCGCATCATAGCTCTCATTAAGATTTTCACGTGTCTAGAACTGTTGCGCCGATTATAACATCTCTAAGAGGGAATACAGGAATCTTTACACATCTCGGACATACTCATTTTCTATGTAACACCCACCGAATATGTCCGTTATTTGGACGTCAATTTTTTTGACTCGGCTATTTGATCAAAAAACGACCCACAATTCACTAAAGACCAAACTTGATTTACTGATCTCTTTGCCAGTATCACACCCAGATCATAAGTTTAATATTATCAATTCATCCATCTTTGACTTTTACATTTCAAACCACACTTCTAATACATACCCCACAGTCATTCCCCACTAATGGTGACATCATGATAAAAGGCGCCCTAAAAGAAATACTGCAACTACCAACGGAAATATCTAATTCTATGGTATACGCATACAGAAAGTACAAATTTGAGTCATTCAAAGCGCAGTGGGAAGCCGTAATCAACAGCTCAACAGTTTATGTGGTTAAGGCAACAGCATGAAGCTGTGTATCTTAAAATCCCATAATATTCATAAGAAGTTTGACGAATGTCTGCACTAATTACAACAAACACCTTCAACCAAATACATTAACCCCAAAGATTGCTACACTGACTTCCATAACATCAAGATTGAAGTGTGTGATAAGTAGTGGCGAATCTTGGTCACTATTTTCAGTATACTGCAACTTATAGAAGCTACCAGTTCTGTTTTCGCCTAGAAGGCTCGAATTTTGATGCGGTAAAAAATTTTAAAATGTTTATTTTAAATCTGTAAAAATTCTAAAAATGTGTGCTAAAGCTGAAAATAATTAAAAAAAAGGGCTTACTAGAAAATGATAATTCGAACTCAACAATTTACAGATGTGGATGGCATTGATTCGCCTGTATAGGTCTTGCCAGGAATATTGGCATATGACCTTCAGGGCTAGCCCAGTCAGCCAGCCTTCTGATGTTTCAATACCTCCCTTGCAAGTAGCACGTGATTCCTTCTGTCCAGTTGTGGTCTAGTTCCTTCCAACATATACAACTCCCGTCTCAACTTGCACCATTCTTCGAGCTGCAGCCCCGTATGTGTCATACATCTGTACAGTAAATGACTCGCATCGAAGCTTTCCATTAAAATTTTCACATGCCAAAATCCGTGGCGCGACCTATAAATAATTACCTTGACAAAACACATGACACAGATGCTGTACTACCTGGTAACGTTGATTCGCACTTAATAAAAATATTTAAACGCATTTTTCAGAAAATAAAATGAAAATTTTTGCATCTAAGGTGTAGTTAAGGTAGAATTTTCTTAAACGTATTTAGGTCACATCCTTGGGTAACGCTGTGCTTATATAACAAGTTTCATATTTATTCAACAGCTCTGTTATTCTCTATCTCTGTCTCTCTTGGAGAATTTCCCATTTTTTCCCTCAGAGAGGTGAGATCTCAAAACATTTAAGGAAATTTGAACATAAAATTTTATGGTGGAATACACATTTCCTCTACCTCCATTGGTGTCTAGTAAAGAAGGTAAAATGATAGAAATTTCTTACACAGGATAGTTTTCCCCAACAGCAAACCTTCTCACACTGGTAACATACATCTTCCATTGTAGACTTTTCAATATAATGAAACTTTATGTTTAAAATATTTGAGGTACAAAAATGGAAAACATGAGTTTTTCTAATATCTAATTTGTGACAGTAGCTTCAAGATGTGCTCTATTCACAATTTCCCCATATACCACCAAAAGAACTCGTCCCATGATTAATCACAAAGAAAGACCAAGATGCTGCTACTCCAAAATCTTCCTTATGAGAACATAAACTCATGAAGTCTTCGTACTGTACAGCTTAGCCATTATTGAAATAATGTATCTTAGCAATGCTTTGAACATTCAATTTAACAAATTTTACACATTCTTCTCAAATTTTAGATGTTAGGGAAATATTGTAATGAAGATCATGTGATATAAAACACTGCAATATAGCGAGGCAATTTTTCCTCAGTATTTTAGTGGACGAGTTGTGCGTGCATCTTGCAACCAGTGATAGCCTTGGACTTCATCTTGGATTACAAAGTTTCCACTGTAATCCATTAATGCAATCATTGTTTCTGAAGTCAAGTCAGATTTCAATGTTTTAAAATAGCTATTGCCTTCTAAAATATAAGAATAGAAAATTAGCTTTTCAATTTTATCTACCAGAAGTACAATCAATTCAATAGCCTTTCATTTCTGCTTTATCAACTGACACCCACTGACATTATTCCATTCATCATATTCCTAAAAACTTTTCCTTTAAAATACTTCTTAGCACAGAAGTACTAGGACAATTGCCACATTGTCTACACATACTGCAAACTTGATATAATGCTCCTTAGTTCATAATATGATTCTCTGGCTTTCAGACACTAAGAGGTAATTTGACATTCTTAAAAAATTGAGTTTGTATTTATGGACACTCTTTTAACTACTGTGGTTAAATTTTGCTCAGAGGCCTCTTTATCAGGCTTGAGGTTCTTTTACATGCCATAAACCTATGACACGGGACCACCGACTTTAATTCCCTTCTGAAGAAAGCCATGCTAAGGATTTTTACACACAAAAAATCCATTGCCCTCTGCCGGGTTTGAACCCGCGACCTCGGGACTAGAGCATGGTAACCACTACACCACGGAGGACATTTGACATTCTGGTGTACGGTGCGAGCAGCATAAGCATTGTGAATATTGATGTTGCTAGTCACACTAACTTCAATTCAGGCATCAACTGAGAGTATCCATTATGTTTATAAAATTCAACAGTCTTAAATGATGGGAGTGATTAATTTCTGAAACATAACTTCCATAAAATATATGCAAGTGATGTGCAAACGGCTAAAATTAGCAAATTGCTAATTACAGCAGTTGAGTATTTAATCTCGTCATGGTTCTCAGACATACATTTTTTTTCTTTCATAACCATCAGACTGACTAAAATATATTCTGAAATTCCGAATTCTTCAAATATTTTTTGTGTTGATCAGGAAGGAGCAGGCATAATGAAAATGTGATTTTTTGTGTTTAACACTAGGTATTTTCTTTCTCAATAGTTCTGAGTTTGTTATCTGCAGCTTTAACCTTGATATCTTTTACATCATTCTCATCAACCTGCCATCTTATGCTACTGGTACTGCAGTGTGTCAGCCTTTTTCATTTTATTGCAAATTTTTGATTCATGAATTAATGCTTTTGCATAAGTAGATTTAAGGTAATCAGGAAAAATGTGTACTTTGGTTATAGACCAAAATCTTTGAAACTAGTACTTTATTCTTTTGAGGCTTTCTCTTAAAATAAATAATAAGTTTCATCTCACCACCTGATGTTTTGCTCACATTTTCTTATTGTACTGTACCTGGTGAAGAGCGATGGATCTTTTTGGGCATAGAAATCGCTAGCATGACTTCCTTTGGAAGGGAAGTAAAGCTGTAGTCCTGTGTCAGATTTATGGCATGTAAAAGAATCTCAACCCTGATAAAGAGGCTTCTGAGCAAAATTTCCAGTCTTTCATGCCCAATGCAGAATGGGATGCTAAGAACCCTAGTATTTCCTTAACAATAAATAATATACTTAACTTCATTCCTTTGCTTTTATTACAAATGATGATTATTTTAAGTTCCACGCTTTTCTGTCAATTTAAAATACTTAGTTAAATACTAATATTTAAGAGTTAATGGGGTTTTAAATAGTGTAATTAATCACCTTAAATATGATAAGCTGTGCATATATTTTCACTGTTTAAAATATCTCTAGGGGAAAAAATTCTTAGAAATTTTATAAAAATGCAATATTTCACTTGCAATTTTAATGCAAACTGTGATATATGATTGTTCAGATGTTCCTTTGCTTAAGAATGAATACATTTGATGTGGGATATTTAATCCAAAATTTTGTTTTATTTTGCAGCAGTCACTTTTTAAGTCCCATTCACAATAGAGAGTAAGTGCAGGTGCAGCATAAACACAAGACTTTGCACTCACATTATTAATTAATGAATGCATTCACAAAAGGTCATGCAACACAATAGATTGCAAACTCCAAGCTATATGCTTGCATTATGTTCACAGAGGAAGTATTCTGCATTTGTTTCCATGCACACCATCTTTTAAATAGCATAGGATCACTACTCAAGTTATGCCACCTACTGTACATTCCTGCTGATTCACTATTATGCCAGATCCACCATTTTAAACACTCATGATGTTGCTGCTCTGTTGTTTGCTTGGTTCAGCACCTACTTGTGTCCTATTTACTTATAAAGGCTGAATTAATTTTCTTATTAGTATTACTAGTTAAGTTACTATTTGAAGCCTTGATTCATTTATCAGTAGAAACCTTAAATTGTTTATTTTGCAGTACTTAAGCAACCAAACAAATGAAAGCATATTTTGTGCCATATAAAGGACTGTACTTTCAGAACTATTTGAAACTGCTAGCAGCATCTCTGTGTCAGGCCAAGAAATTTTCAATTCACTCTCGCATATAAAGAAGGGGACAGTAAATCATTTAACTTCTCATAAAATAACGGGCATCAAAGAAGTAGTAAACCTATGTGTAATTAAGGTCTAGTAACTCTAGTATAATAATATAATACTGTTGTGTTATAACTCATAAAGGGCATTGACTTGCCAAGCCAACTGCTGGTCTCATGCCCATGTATGCACAGCAGAGGTAGATGATGTGGTCAGCATCACGTTTCTCCCAGGTAGAATGTTGGCCTCGTCTGGGATTGTTGCCTACCAAGCTCCTCACTTTCCTCATGATGCTAAGTGGGCACAGGTCCTATCCCAGGACTTAAAATCCTTATCTGCATGGGTGGGATTGAACCTGGGTGCACTCTGTGGCCCAAAACCAGAACTGCATGCTCTAGACCACAGTGCCACAGAGCAGGACAGCTCTAGTACACAACTCTGTATGTACATATATGTAAACGATATATCATTACTACTTAAGAAAGGGAGAACCATAATGTTATAAAATTTCCTTGATTTATGACACCAGTCTGGGTACAATAAAACATATACTCGCTAGAGGACTAAGTTTCAGTGTAACTTAGGTGTATTCAAATAAACCAAATAACTACTACTTAGATGTATAAAATTATTTTATGACATTTCATTGAACTTGAAAAGGGAGTTAATCAGTTTTAACAAAATCTCAGATTGTGGTTTACTGGGCTTGAATGAACTGCTGTGGAATGACCTGTGAGGTTTTGTGCTCATGAAGTAAATTATGCCTTTTCAAATGTGCTGCTGTAGTAAAGCTCTTCTCACAAGCACTACACTTATGTGGCTTTTTACCCTCATGAATTAAATCATGTATTTTTAAGTGTGCTGCTGTTGTAAAGCTCTTCTCACAAACTCTGCACTTATGTGGCTTTTTGCCCTCATGAAATAAGTTATGTACTTTCAAATATGATGCTGTAGTAAAGCTTTTTTCACAAACACTGCACTTATGTGGCTTTTTACCCTCATGAATTAAGTTATGTCTTTTCAATTCTGCTGTTGTAGTAAATCCTTTCTCACAAACACTGCACTTATGTGGCTTTTTGCCCTCATGAAATAAATTATGCACTTTCAAATTTGATGCTGTAGTAAAGCTCTTCTCACATATACTGCACTTATGTGGGTTCTTGCCCTGATGAATTAAACTATGTATTTTCAAATGTGCTGCTCTAGTAAACCTCTTCTCGCAAACACTGCACTTATATGGTTTTTTGCCCTCATGAATTAAATTGTGTATTTTCAAATGTGCTGCAGCAGTAAAGCTCTTCTCACAAACACTGCACTTATGTGGTTTTTTACCTTCATGAACCAAATTATGTCCTTTCAAATATGCTGCTGTAGTAAAGCTCTTCTCACAAATACTGCACTTATGTGGCTTTTTGCCCTCATGAATTAAACTATGTCTTTTCAAATATGCTGCTGTAGCAAAGCTCTTCTCACAAACACTGCACTTATGTGGTTTTTTGCCCTCATGGTTTAAATTATGTATTTTCAAATTTGTTGCTGTAGTAAAGTTCTTCTCACAAATACTGCACTTATATGGCTTTATGCCCTCATGAATTAAATTATGTATTTTTAAATGTGCTGCTCTAATAAAACTCTTCTCACAAATACTGCACTTATGTGGTTTTTTGCCCTCATGAATTAAATTATGTCTTTTCAAATATGCTACTGTAGTAAAGCTCTTCTCACAAGCACTGCACTTATGAGGCTTTTTGCCCTCATGAATTAAATTATGGCTTTTCAAATGATCCACCCTAGAAAAGCTCTTCTCACAGATGTTGCACTTATGTGGTCTTTTGTCCTCACAGAGAACCAAACTATGTTTTTCTGAATCTGATACTTGATTAAAGGTGTTGACATGTAAGATATCAGCAACAAGGGGACCAGCTTTCCTACACAATCTGAAACATTACAAACGAGATAATGCACAACAGCAGAATAGGTACAAGCTAATAAAATACTAAATTATGTTATCCATGTACAAATAACATATAAGCATGTGTGATTACATCTGATTTTGTGTTTGATGATGTTTGGTAGGTATGTCTAAGAGATACCACTGCAACTGCCCAGCAGCATGTCAAATTGTGTACCTCATAAGTATATAAAATTTCAAGTATTGTTTACCAATTGACAATCATGAACTTTCATATGTACACAAATAATAAAATAACCAAAATTAGTCTGCCAATTTTTATTTTGGAACAAAAATTGGTACTAGTGTGTACAATGAGCTGCTTATATGTGTTAGCACACAAGAATGACTGTTGTGAGACCTGATACCTTAGGTCTCACTTGGAAAATGGGGTATTGGGCATGCTAATTATTTTCCCCACAGGAGGTGGGGTTTTAAAGGTGCACAATTAAAGATTTGAACTATCATGCTTAATATTCAGTTTTTTTTAGAAAATGTTACAGAATACACATTTATAAGCATAACGTTTTGGACCAGTTTTGTTAGTCACACAATTTTGATAAGATGAATATTTAATTAATACAAATTTATACTTTCTGTACAACTTAACTTTAGCAGGTAGCAGAAGCAAACTGTGTTCCACCTAAAAATTCAATATTGAGGTTTCCCTAGAAACACAGTTAAACAAAGCTTATTTGAAATAATTGTATGCTTTAAAAAGATCTCCATATTTCATGCTCTCAGGAGAACCTGTAACCCTTGGAGAGTGCATCCCCAGGTAGCAGATAGGGGAAAGCCTCCCAGAAATGGGTGGTAAAAAGGAAATGTATACCTGCATAAATAATGTCATAGACCAACAGATGAATAACTATGCTGGCTTGTTATGGCGTAGATAAGCACTCCAGAGAGGCAGGTGTGGGAGTGTTCAATGGACATTATGCCTTCCTAGCGGCTAGGTCCTATGGACCCGCTGACCAAAGACAGATGTGGCTGTTGTATCACATAGAGGGTTGAAAGTGGACCACCAATGTTTATAAACGGGGTGACCAAAACTATTCTTTAAATTGCTCATGCAGTAATGCATTCCAAAGTAAAAGCTTGCAGAGCAGTCGTCCACCATTCAGTTCTCCAGGTGGGGACTGCTTTGGGAACAACAAAGAATGAAACAACTAGGGTACTGCAATTAATTCTAGAGATTTAGTCACGATAAGAAAATAGAATTTACCAAAGTATTATACACCACAGATAAAGATGCATTTAGCATCATGGGAGCTAACATAACTGAAGAATAGAAAATAGTTTTTAATATTTTACAACATACACTGTACACCTGTCAAGAAAGAAAGGAAAAAATGTCATCCCCTGATTCCATGCAACAATTGGTGGGCTTTGTATACTTTCATAAAAGCTGTGTTCACAATGCACATGCAAGAACTGTAGAATGGTCAGTGACTGTGAGTGCAATGGTCACCTTATAATGGTGTTTCTTGATGGTGATGCTTATAAGCTACTGAAAACAGAGCATTGAATGCTGTTTCATTGGCTGAGAGATTAAGAAGGCGCTGCTGCTCTCATAAGCTCCTCAATTCAAATCTTGCTTTAGTGCTTTTTATGTTGTTAATTTTATGCCTGGATGTGTAGAACATAATATTGCATAAATATAACTAAAGCATTTTAAGTTTTAGGCATATCTATGGACACAAAACATAATTCTACTACAACACTCATTTTAAATAACTAAAGAAGTAAACAAAATTAATATTATGTATATGAACCCTGAGCAAATATAACTGCTTTCAATTTTTGGGTTATAGATGAAATTAAATCCTTGTAGTAATGTTGAAGAGAAGCTAAACCATCCCGGACTTCTGTAATTTATATCCAAAACATCTTTTGTCCTTCACACATCTGCAGGGAAATTCGAGTGCTGCTTCCTTTTTACTTCAGGCCACAGGGCCATTTTTGGGCATAAAAATCCTTTAGTAGGGTTGCCTTCAGAAGGGAAGTTAAGCCAGTGGTCTTGTGTTGTAGATTTACAGCACGTAAAAGAACCTCAAGCCTGTTAAAGAGGTGTCTGAGCAAAATTTCCGGTCTTTCACGCCCAGTATACGAGGCGTATTCCAAAACTAAGGCCTGGTAAACAATATTTAACAGATGGTATGCCTGAATGGCGTTTCACGCCTGCAGCGCTGTCTACCGACTCCTGACGAACCTATCGCAATGTTGGTATGACGCAGTAGGCGTTTGGCAGACGGTGAGAGCAGATCGCAATGGCCGTGACAATCGTAGATCATGCCAGTTGTGAAGTGCGCGGTGTGATTAGATGTTTGCTGGCAAAAAGATCGTCAGCTGCGGAGATCCATCGTGAGTTATGCCTCGTGTATGGACCGGACATGAGTGACAAACAGGTTCGACACTGGTGTCGAGAATTTCGAAATGTCCGTACAAATGTTCATGATGAACAGCGGAATGGTAGGCCCAGAATTCGGACCGACTACATCGTTGAGCAAGTGAACCAAAAACTTTGAAGTGATCGGTGTTTTGACGATTAGTGGTCTGGCTGATGAATTCCCAAATGTTGCTCGAACCTACTTTTCAGGATTGTCATTGAAGAGCTTGGATATTGGAAACTTTGTGCGAGGTGAGTGCCAAAACTGCTCACCGGTCAGCACAAAGAGCAATGAATGCATAGTGCACGACAGTTTTTGGAGCGCTATAGACAACATGGTTTGTTTACCCACATTGTTACGAGCGACGAGACATGGATAGCGTACACCAACGCAGAATCAAAACAGTCAATGCTGTGGCGCTGTTTCGGTTCAGCCAAACCAAAAACGTATAAGCAATCGCCGTACACGAATCGCAAAATGATGGCTACCGTGTTTTGGGACGAAAAGGGCGTCCTTCTGATTGATTTCATGGACTGTGGATCAACAATTAATTATAGCTGATGTGTACTGTGCAACCTTACCAAACTGAGACATGGGATCCAAACTCGACGCCGCGGGAAACTGTCATCTGGTATCATCCTTCTGCACAATGCATGCCCGCACACCACTGCCAAAACCAGAAAGAAGATTCAAGAGTTTTTTTGGGAACTCTTTGACCACTCTCCGTACAGTCCCGACCTGGACCAAGTGACTATTTCCTCTTCTTGCATTTGAAATGGTGACTGGGTGGACAATGATTTCAAACTGATGAATGAACTCAAGACTAGTGTTACCAACTGGTTCAAGTCCCAGGTGCCAGACTTCTATGCCAAGGAGTTAAAGAAGCTGGTGTAGCAAGTGTATAGATGTGAACGGTGATTATGTGGAAAAGTAAAGCATATATGTAGGCACATATTACTCACCTTGTCTCGTAAGCAATTATGTTGTTATGACCAAACAGGCTTTAGTTTAGGAATATGCCTCGTAGAATGGGATGCTAAGAGCATCCATAAATAAAACTCAATTTAATATATCTGGGAACCAATTGAAATCTTTTGATATATGTGGATAATTATCCTGTACAAATTCAACAATTCCATCAGAATATCTGATCCTCACATTGTAATGACTATTTTATTCTCAACTTTACCAAAAGCAGTATGTCGGAAATAAGTAGTCACTATGTGTTGATTACACATTATTAATACAAGAAACAAAAGTGTTGCCAAATGTGAGTAGTACCCTACACTTTGTCACAGCACTACAGAGAAGACACATGGAAGATAGCATGTTTAATAATGCTGTACAACTTTGTGCAGTGGCTACACAACTGTATTGTATATGGTGCAAACAAGGCGCTGTGCCATGCAGGACTAAGAAAAATGTGGTTTTCAAGACATTACTTATTTTTTTTGTGCTGTCCACGAGTGTACCTATTGCCACCTCCCAATAGTCAAATACCTAAAGAAATGCATTTGATAAATTTATAAAAAACCTAGATCATAAATAAGATAATCATAATATGTTAGAAACATATATCTACTGTACAGAAAGAAACACTGCATAAACAATCAGTTAAACATAGTAAAGTGTGTAAAACAGATGGTGGTAAAGTTGCATCTATACTTAAGACACATTATTCTGCATCACAAAAACACACGCATGCACTCATGCATGCACGCACACACACACACCAGGAAAAAAGATCATGAAAGCAGCAATAAAAATGAATAAGAAGGTCCAAAATCCAAATACAACCACAGATTGTTTTCTACAGGACTTCAGTCTCTCAGAGCTGGAATCTACTTAACAATAAAGCCCCTGGAGTAGATAATATCCATCCTGTATTCATTAAGAACCTGGGAACTAAAACAAGAAACACACTGCTTAACTTTTATAACCATGTTTGGAAGACTTCAGTCCCAGCAAATTGGAAGAAAAAAGCAACATCATCTCAATATTAAAGCCAGAGAAGCCTGCTACAAAATTTAAAGTTATAAAACCAATATCATTAATATGCTTTTTGCTCAAAATCATGAAATAATGTTATCTGATAGACTAAACTAGTTCTTAGAAGGAAAATGACTGTTTCACCATGACAAGCAGGATTTAGGAGATACAATAGGTGAACAAATAACCTAATTACATCAAGATATTTAACATGGATTTAATAAAAAGCACAACACATTGGTAGTATTTGTTGGTCTGAAATCTGCAAATGAAGTTTGGAGATGTAATCTCATTATAAAACTCCAACAGCTAGGTGTTAAAGACAATATATTAAAATGGATATCTGAGTTTATCACACAGAGATTTTTGCAGTGCTACTTACGGTTCAGCAACTTCTAAATAGAAACAAGCCCACTTGAGATTACCACAAGAGCGATATGAAGCACAACATTATTCAGTGTATATGTTATTGATCTACCATAACAAATTGAAAAGAATGAAGTTAAAACAACATGGTTTGCAGATGATTTGGCTATTTAAACCTTACAAGGATCAAACAAATCTAAAAAATACAAAATAGCATCTATTATTAAAAGCACTTGAATACTGGTGTAAAGATATATGTCAGTAAATGCAGTAAAAACTAAGTTTCAACTTTTTACCCTAAGGAAAAAGCGAGTTAAAGTAAATTTAAATTATGGAAATGCTAAAATATGAGGAGTGTTTTTAAAATAAGTACCATTTTAATATTTTGCTGCTGCAGTCACAATTTTGAGCATGTGCGATCACTTCCCCTGTTCATTAAAAAGCCAGATGCAGCTGTGAGTGATCGTCACTTTGTGTTTTCCTGTTGCTAAAGCATTTCAAAATGTTCAAAACAATCAAACGGCCATCCTACTGTGAAGTCATATCAGTGATTCATTTTCTGAATGTGAGAAATGTTATGCCAGCAAACATTCAAAGCCAATTATGTGAGGTTTATGGGAAACAATGAGGAGTTGCAATGCTCGATCATACACAGCCAAACAAACTCAAGATCTGATTGCATCATTTGGCTGGGAATAATTTGACCACCCTCCCTATGACCAGATTAGGTACCAAGCAATTTTCATCTACTTCTTCACCCACAGAAATTCCTTGGTGGAAAGCATTTCAATGACTATGATGTTGTGAAACAAGAACTGCAGACTTGGCTTTCATCACAGACAGCATCATTCTTTGACGAAGGCATACAAAGACTGTTTCCTATTATGACAACCGCCTGAATAACAGCAGTGACTATGTGGGGAAGTAATGTAAGGTAATGAATGATGATAAAGTATTTGTAAAATAATGTTCTGTTATTTGTTTAAAACTGATTGGTACTTACTTTGGAAATATGCCTTGTATGAACAACAGTGCAAGATACTTGGAAGTACAGGCTCACTTAATAAAGTCACATTGAACATAAAGCACAAAGGCAGTCTATAGATTTAAGCTACTGAAAAGGCTTACAGGAACAAAATCAGACAGCTGAAGAAACACACGGAACACAAAATACAACACACACATAAAGCCTATTTTAAAACAGTGTGATGAAGTTCTAATAATCTCATCAAACAAATACTGAAACGTATACCAAATCAAGCATTATGACTCATCATTGGTGCAGTCAGAACTTCTCCAATTGATGCCATGCAAATAATCACTACCAACAATACCAATCATAGCAAATCTTGAAACACAGCTCTATTAACATATGGAAAACTACGGCTTTCAAATTCAAATACATGGAACAGAAATAAAAACCTTACATTTAGAACCTATGCTAAAAAACCAAAATGGATTCGTACAATAGCTAATAAAACTTAAAGAAAATTTAGAAATGATTGACAAAACTTGTTACAACCCAGTAAATATTCCCTAAATTGCTGTTTTAATCTGCATGAAATATTCAACAAAAAAAAACATAAATCTAGTAGAAGCAAAAATGCCATAGCCCATTGTCCGAGAAACAATAAGCAGAAAATACCCACAGAATGATTGGATACACATCTGTACAGATGGTTCCTTCATGAACTAAGACAGTGTAGCTGGAGCAGGTGGTATTTACACATATTTTTCCTTTTATAAAAATGTTGGCAAAAATACTAAAACAAACGTTGATGGGAAATTAAAGCTATCTATACATCACTCCAAAACATACTCTCTTGGCTAATAAATGTAAGAGCCTAGTTATTCTGTTCTATTTTAATGTTGCACTCCAGGCAATACGTTCAAATACATCCCTTAAAATAGGGGGGGGGGAATAGAAGTCAAAAGTTAAAATAAAATATATGGTACTAGTGGATTCCAGCCCAAGGTGGACTGAATGGTAATAAAAAAGCTGGCCAGAAAAGGAACAAAGGTTTAATACAAAAACAAATTCTCACATGAATCTATAAAATGGGTTATTAAAAGAAAAATCAATTCAAGGTATCACAATATGGAACAAGAAAATTCAGAAAATTCAAAATGGAAAAATTTAAATTCGATTCCCAACCTCCCTAGGAAACAGTTGTGGCCACATTCAGATTAGTTACTGGTCAGGACTGCCTTGGATTATTGAATTCCCCTAAATGTTTATTATGCCAAAAAGAAGAGGGCATGGAGATGGAAGATTTGATAAATTGCAAACCCCTTAAGCCTCATGAGGATCTCACATCCAAATATTGGGAAGCAAGAAGAAGATGACTTCATTGTTAAATCGAGCATTATGAGAAGAAAGAAAGGCAGGGGGAGGGGGGGGACCAACACACATACATTTTATGAAGAATGTTTAAATGTATATCCCATTGCTTACCGGTATACAAAAATTATATAAAATTCCTCACAAATGAAGAGGACTTCAAAGGATGCTCCCAAAAAATTCAAGATATACATTTTATTTGTCATGTAAATATTATAAATATATGGAATTTTAATCAAAATTGTTTCAGTTATTTTTGAGAAAATCAAAATTATAAAACATTTTTCCATGTAAATGATAGTTTGGAGTGAGAGGATTTTCTTAAAAATTCATTCACTTATTATCTGCTTAAAGAATACAAACAATTCATAGCATTGTCAGGTTAAACAAATGATCACATGCTCAAAAATATATACATAAACAATACACAAATTAAAATATTCATAGACAGATTTGAAAATAACATAATGATTAATCACTTGCTATACTTTATACAACTATACTGTAAGAATACTATTTACATGGACAATAATTATCCAAGACATTCATCTAGTGAATAACAACAACCTTATAGACAAAATTTCTTTAATTCTTTCTTGAATATATTGAAGTTGTTAATATGTTTCAAATGGGCAGGAAGCTTATTATACAGTTCAGGTTATACAGCAATAGCTCTAGTTTTGTACATTTCTAATCTGTGAGAGTGAATATGAAAATTTGCATTTCCTCTAGTGTAGTGCTCATGTATTGGTTAGTTTTACTTGCATCTTGCCTGTTAAACAATTGTAATATTACTTCATATATGTATGGTGAATATAAAATGAAAATGTTTACATCTTTAAAGGCTTGTCTGCAAGAATCTGATTGTTTCATCCTTAAAATTAATCTCAATGCTTTTTTCTGAAGAAGGAATACTAATTGGTATATTTTTTAGCACAATGTCTCTACACAGTTATCCCATATGGGAGAAAGGGATAAATTAGCCCATAGCATAACATTTTTAGTGTCTTAACTTCCATCAGACTTGACCTTTTTTTCATTATAAATAAACCAAAACTCATTTTATTACAAATCTATATGTTTATCCCACGTTAAATTTTTATTGAAAAAGATTATTCCTAGAAAATGTTCACTATCTACTTCATTTAATTCCTTGTTTTCTATAACTATCTTTGTATTTGTAGTAAATCTGTTCTGTACGAATTGAAACCGAATATAGCTTGTCTTATTTAAGTTTATATGTAAATTAGTACACCCAAAGTAATGTATAATTTGTGTTGTATTACATATTGTCGTATTTTCTACTGCCTGTAGACTTAACCCTGTATTCACTATTGATGTATCATCAGCATACATAAATATTTTCCCATCAGAGATATTTGGTAGATCATTAACATATATTATAAAAAGCAAAGGTCCAAGAACAGAATCTTGAGGTACTCCATGTGTAACTGATAAACTATTTGAGTAGTGTTCTGTAATATGTTGATTGCTAATTTTAGTGATTTTTACCTGTTGAGAACGTTTGCTCAAATATGTCTTAATTAAATCATTAGGTATTCCATGTATCCCATAGTGGTTTAGTTTACCTAGTAGAAGTTCATGTTCAAAACAATCAAATGCTTTCAAAAGATTGAGAAGCATACAGCTTTGTTTTCAGTAACATCAAACTTGTCAATTATTTCTGGTAGAGCATTGTTTGTTGATTTATGTTTCCTAAATCCATACTGATAATTGACCAAATTTCATATTTATCTATGTGATTTGATCTGCTATTATTCTTTCCATTAATTTGGAAAGTGATGAGATAAGCATTATTGGCCAATAACTATTTGTTTGATTCTTATGTCCTTTTTATGTATGGGTATGACAATGATTTCTTCAAACAGTTAGGGAATATACCTGACGTTATAACAGAGGTAAATAAACTTAATAAGGGCTCTATCATATAAGGCAAGGGTGGCAAATACACCTCCCTTCCGCGAGTCACCAAATATGCAACATGCACTGCATCATTCAGCAGCATGTGAAAAACAAAGGGACAGTGGCAGAGCGGGAACGGCGCCTACGAGTCAAAATGACACGCAAGTCCCATTTTCACCACCTCTGATATAAGGGATGCATTGCTTCAATATATTATTGGAAATACCATCTAGTCCTGAAGAGTTTTTGTTCAGGTGTTTTATGGATTCTAGTAGTTCTTCCTTTGTTATTTCCTTAAGATACATAGAATTGCAAATTGACTATTTTGATTTCATACATTTTGTTACTACCTTTATTTAATTTTAACTGATTTACACTTTCTATAAAATATGAGTTAAATACATTACTTATTTCTATAGGGTCCTCGACTTTTAATTGGTTTTTAGTTAAATGAATATTATTGTCTCCACCTTTATTTTTCTCACATTCATTGTTAAACCACTCCAAGAGGTTTTGACTATATTGCTATTAACGCTTAGCATGCTTTTAAGATGATTGATTTTGTTTCTTTTAATACATCTTTATCTTCCTTCTTGTATCTAAGAAATGCCTGCTTCCTTTTCTCATCTTTTGTAATTTTATATACATTATAATATAATTTTAGGGTTTCATTAGCTTGGATAACATTGTGGTTTATCCAAAGTTTATTATTGGGACATCTCACTTTCTTGGTAATTATAGGGCAAGCAATATCTAAACAGTATTTAAAATGGTATAAAATGTTTCCCATTATGCCTGAATATCATCTTCATTAAAGACTTTCTCCCATGTTTCATTAAGCAGTAAGGAACATAAACCATTTATGCTTGCATCATTTATATTTCTAGATTTTACATAAAGCTTCTGTAATTTTGGTGTATTAACAACAGATTTCCATACTCTGAGCATAATGATCATATAAGTGGCTTTTTATTATATTTATCTGGTACATAGTGTGAGGAAGGTTTGTAATAATATGATCAATAATAGTAGCTATTGCAGTTGGTTCATTAATTATGAGTTTTAATTTAAACATATTTGTTATATCTAACAACTTCTTAAAATTGCTGTTACTTTCATCTTTATTAATATCAATGTCACTGAGTAATATGTTCTGTCCATCCAGTTTATCCAGCGTTTTTATTATTATATAAAAAGAAATTCATTAGTATTAGTGCTTGGTGATCGATAGCAAGAAATAATTATAACATTTTCTTTATTTAAATTTATTTCTATACCTGATATTTCAAAAACTTTATCTATGCTACTATTCTGAATCCATTTTTTGGGTTTTATGTTTATTATTTTGTTTGAAACATAAAGCGCAGTGCCACCACCTTTATAGTTATGTCTACAGTAATAAGCTATATTTTTTAACCTTCTAGTTGGTAAAGTTTTAGTTCATTTTCCTTTAGTCCATGTTTGGAGATGGCTAGAACATCAGAATTGTTTTCATGCAAGAATACTATAATCTCCTCAGTCTTATTACCCAAATATTGTACATTTTGATGAATAATATTAAATTTTATGTTCCCATTTATATTATTAAAACATTGTAGTTGAGACTGTATAGGAGACAGCTTCTAATGATTCAATCTCAGTACCAAGTTTCTGTGATTAAATTTGCTAATTTATTTACCAGTGACTCTTTTCCTTTCCAATTTAAGTGCAGTCCATGAGCTGTATGACACTCCCTATCAAACTCATTTGTATTGATCAAGCTTACATTCTTAAATTTTTTTACAAATTTTCATTATTTTTATCATTATGTTTTTCACCAGTGATGTTTACACAGGAGTTCATTCTAGGTTGTACCTTTTGAGAATATTCACTATTATCACATTGGTATGATGCAATTTTGTTAGACACTTTTGAAGAGTTTTACACACACGGCTCCCATTATTTTTCGCAATATCATTTGTTTCCCCGAACATGACATGATCTTTTGAGGTTAGGTTACCACAAGAATTTTTGTAATTTCTGATCACTTCTTCATAAGATGCACTGAACTTCACTACATTTTCTACTGCTGAATCTTGTAGATTTTCCAATAACAATGCACTCAGTCATCCTCTTCCATGTCTGTGAAAATCTTTATGTTGCTCATATTCTTCCGTCTTGTCCTTGTTCATACTTTGTTCATTGGCCCCTTGCCCTGTGGTTGAGAAATTTGTGCATCTTCATCATTTACACTATTGAGACATGCAAATCTGTTTTTTACTGTTGTTCTCCCACTTTCTAATACCTTTTGTTTTATATTTGATCATGCTCGTCAGCAAGGCTTTTCCCAATGATTTTCTTCTTTTACAACTTCTGCTTGCTCAACATCTTTTAGCTTCATACTCTCTTCTCGTACATATCTAATTTCACACTTTGCTTCTTTTAAGTTGTTAGTTAGCCATTCTATAATTAAATGCTGTAAGGCTATGCTTACTATCTCCATTTTCACATATTATATCAGCATCCACCATTATTCGCATTTTCTGACATTGGCATATTTCAGCATAAGTTTCATAACTTTTTACCGCATTTCTGAGGTTATCTTTATATGAATACTGAAATGGGATATTGTTATTTCTTATAAGGA
This sequence comes from Deroplatys truncata, assembly GCA_030765065.1. NCBI lineage: Eukaryota > Metazoa > Arthropoda > Insecta > Mantodea > Mantidae > Deroplatys > Deroplatys truncata. The sequence continues at coordinate 26,587,578 of CM060988.1, read as the reverse complement.
TGCACTCACATTTACTGGGCTCATTTTTTCTGATATTATCAGCTCGATTACAAGCTTAGCTTTATAGTCACTTGCACATTCCGCCATGTTGCCTTGTATACAGTCATTGGGAGATGCTAAACTTAATATGAAGCTTGGTTTATAAATCCCTTTAGGAAACCACAGGGAAGCTTATTTAACATATATGCACAAATTGAGATTTTTATTACTCTAGCTTCACTTTCTGCACTAGAACTTATTAGAACATGTTTTAGAGACTGTTGTCTCCATCATCAGCCTAGATTCACTGCCACACTTTCTCCTGTAACTTGTAGATGACATTTTTTGGCTGGACGTATTGTACGAGATCCTTTTCAAATGGTACATCGAAGTTTAATATACTGCACTTGTTCTTATGTATGAATAATTTTTACCAAACAGTCCTGCTGGATTTTTAAGGGCCTTTTAAGGCTTTTCTCTTTTGCCTGATGTTTTGTGAACCAAATTTTTTTTAACTTCTTTATCTTCCTGTCTACTATCTCTTTGGTGAAGCCATTTTTATGATACAATTTCCAGGATTTTGTAGTATTCTTTGTTTTACTCTGGTGTGTTCATTGGTATGTTTACCAATTTGAAGGTAAGGTTGTTTATTATTGCATATTTGTGTTTTCTGCAATTGTAGTAACTGTGTGTGTCTTTTCTTTATATACCAAAACTTATTTTATTCTGATTCCTTGTGATTTGTACATTAAAAATTCAATAACATTTCCCCTTTCTTGACATAAAAATCATAAGGAATCAGAATAAAGTAAATTTTGGTACACAGTAGTGTCTTGCAAATATGAGCCTCACAAATTCAAGGTTCCGCTACATCTGAGCTACTTGAAGACACAATTTATTTTTTTTTAATCCAAAGGCTAGTCATCAGTCTACATTGTCCTGAGAGGTACTACATGCTTTTGCACCTCCCTACCTCTCATCTATAGAGTATGTGTTACCTGGAAAGGATCAACTTCCTTTCAATTAGGGACCAGCTGAAAACTGGGAAAACCCTTCCATAATATGTACACATATTGTAGCAAACATTCCCCACCGGAAATACTTTTCAGCTGCAATAATAGCACACTGACTAGTTTATGACTACAAAGGTTTGACAGCTACATATTATAAGAAGGCAGCTAGCCTTAATAGTTAACATATGTTTTGTTGAGAGGAAAAGTATCCCTTGTAACCCAAACAGTAAGCCAAGGTTGTGTCAAGTTAAAGGGGTGTTTTATTTTAGTATGTTTGTAGCCTTCTTTGTGGTTAGAGTACGCTAGAAGTGGATGCACATCCTATTCCTAATTTGACAGCTAAATGTAAGAGGAAATTTGTACCATTAAAGGTGAAATTACAAGCTTTAAAAAGAGTGTGGATAAAGGGGAGACAATTAAAAAGCTTGCAGCAGAATTCAGTATTGGGGAAGCAACAGTTGGGGACTGGCAACAAAATGGATAAACTGGAGAAGTATTCTTCAACAAAGTGTTCAGATAACTCTTTTAAAAGAAAGTGTATGAGGAAGTCAGAATATCAAAAACTAGTGAAACACTGTTTATCTCGTTCAGTCAGCAAAGGCAGAAGGGAAGTCCAATTTCCGGCCTAATGTTGCAAGAAAAAGCATTATTTTTTAAAAATGAATTTAAAGAAGGTGAAGACAATTTCAGCATGTGTGTAGGTTGGTAACAGAGATGGAAGAGTAGGTATGGTGTACAACAGCTTGAGATTTATGGAGAAAAGCATTTTGGTGTTTCTTAAGCTGCAGTGAACTTCGTAAAAAATTTAAAAACCCTCCCAAATGATCAGTTATACAATTGTGATGAAACAGGGGTCAACTTTATAATGTTACCTTCTAAAACACTTGCTTCATGCAAGAACGTCATGCTCATGGGCACAAAAAAGTAAAGAAAGAGTGACAGTACTCGCTGCATCAAATGCTGCTTATTGTCATAGGCAAATCCGTCATAAGCTTTCAAAGACATTTCCTTGTCTGCACTGCCTATCACTTACAAGAACGAAAGGAATGCCTGGATGGACAGAGGAATATTTAAGAAGTGGTTTTATGAAGAATGTGCCGGAAACTAAAAAGTTTTTGAAGAAAACTGGTTTGTCTAGTGAAGCAATCTTATTGATGGGCAATGCTGGATCGCATCCAGATGAAGAGGAACTGCAGTGTGATGGAATTTGGGCTTTGTTTTTGGCACCTAACGTCACAAGTTTGATACAACCAATGGATCAGGGGGCTTTGGAATTCTTTAAAAAAACAAGTGTTGATGCTGCCTGTTGCAGTCACTTCTACGAGCAACAGAAGAGGAGAGAAACATCACTAATTTTCTAAAACTAGTAACCATGAGAGACGTAGTGTAGGTTAGCAGAGTCATGGGATGAAGTGTAGCCTGAAACACTTGTGAAATCATGGAAGAAAATTTTAGAGAGCAAATCGACAGGTGAGAGCGAGTCTGAAGATGCTGATGAAGATGATGTACCCCTGTCACACCTAATTGCAAGGCTTCCAGGTGGTAGTGAAAGTGGAGTTACAGAATGGATGATCAGTTTGAACTTACGGAAACATCAATTGTTGAGATGTTGAATGAGTCAACAGAAGAAAGCAAGGAGGAAGACAAAGAAGAGAGAAAACAAAAAATCTGATGTGCTACACTCACATGACTTTCTCTACTCTTGTACGAACTATTTTTACAAACGTTTATTCTCCATATGCTTCATGTTAATCGAGATGTCAATCTTATTGCTAATTTTCTTGTAGATGCAAGGGGAACATGGTAGGTTATAAGCAATAGTCAAATCTTTTAAGCGCTGGTTGCTATGTGGCGCATTCTATTCTGTTTGCATATCCAGGACATAAAAAATCTGATGTGTTACACTCACATGACTTTCTCTACTCTTGTACAATCTATTTTTACAAACGCCTATTCTCCATATGCTTCATATTATTCGAGATATCGAGATGTCAATCTTATTTGTAATTTTCTTGTAGATGCAAGGGGAATATGGTAGCTTTTAAGCGATAGTCAAATATTTTATCGCTGGTTGCTATGTGGCGCATTCCATTCTCTTTGCATGTCCAGGACATAAAAAAATGAATAACGAATTTGAGAAAAGTATGAGTATTGGAAAATTTAAGGAAATAACAAGCAATATCTCGAAAACGGTTCACTCAACAAAAAAAATGTATATGATATAAGTTGTGTATTTTAACGCGATCTACATTTTTTGTGTAGTAAACGTTTGTCTATCTCTTATGGTTTACCAGTTATGCAAAAGTCGTTCATAATGAAGAATACTTTTGGAGACATTCCCAGAAATTTCGAGATATACATTTCATTTCGCATGACATTATCTTAAACATATGATATTTTCATCAAAATCATTAGAGCCATTTTTGAGAAAATTAAAATTTTCGAAAAATGTTCCATGTAAAGGGTAGTCTGGGGTGGGGCGATTTTCTTGTAAATCTTTGTGTCGCATCTCTGGAAGATACTGAACGTAAATACCAAGTTTGGTGTTTATCTGACTGTTAGTTTTTGAGTTATGCTGTTCACAGACACACACACACACACACACACACAGACACACACACGGACATGTTTCCAAAAATGCTTTTTTTGTATTCAGGAGGTCTCAAAACATGTATTTCCGGTGAAATCTCGGTATCGAATTTTTGGGTGGAATGCAATACTTCCCCTACTTACTATACATAGTAGAGAAAGTAAAAATGAGTCATGAGGGTTTTGCTGTGTTGGAGGCAGCATTGCGCTATATAGAACCACCAGAGGCAACACCATGAGACACTATGTTGCCCCATGTATGTATGTATGTATGTATGTATGTACATATTGTGTTTATTTCTATAAAAAAACTTAAAAAAATTTAAGAGTAAATAACTTCATCTTGATTTGTTATTGGCTTCCTTTCGTCCTTAATGAGTTTTCCTATGGTGCTCCATATAGTCTGAGTTATCACAAAACCGAGGTACCTTCACCCGCATTACCTTGGATTAGTGAGACTCTATGTACATAAAAAGAAAACAAACAAAAGTCACACACACACACACCCACCCACGCACGCACACAAATTAAAATCCCAGGGAACACAAATATGCAATAAACAGCCTCACATTCAGATTAGTAAATATATTGATAACCACACTAGAGAACAACAAAGAATACAACAGGAATCTGGAAATCATTCATAAAAATGGCTTCACCAAAGAGATAGTAAAAGATAAAGAAATTAAAAAAGAAGAAACAAACAAAGGAAATCTCCAACTAAGCAACATAAAAGAAACCAAAATTTTAATAAAATTGTTTTTCACCTATGGGCATTCCACAAATTCACAAAAATATTCAAAGAATACAGTATAACTGTAGCCCAAATTGAAGATTGCTTTAAAAACATATTCGGGACCAACACAACGGACAAAATTGCAATGGGGAAAACTTCTGGTGTTTATGAAATTGGATGTCAAGATTGCAAGAAAGTATACATAGGGAAGACACAGGGAAACATAAGACACAAGATTTAAAGAAGACATGAGAAATGTGAAATATAAACAATGGACGAATCACAGCTGTAGAGCATTTTTGATCCACAGATCACCAGCTGAAAGAGAAACTGAAGCTCTTAAAGACTCTTAGAAAACCAACAGAACTCTCCATTTGGGAAAAAAAAAACTATTCATTCATAAGAATAAGCACTATATATTAAACTTGACGTCCCATGTGAAAAAAATCTCATGGTACAGCATGTCCAGCCAGAAACTCGGCAGTCAATTTAGGTTGATGATGGAGACAACAGTCTCTGAAACATGTCTCAGTAAGTTCTGGTATAGAAAGTGAAGCAGAGAAGTAAAAATCTCAGTTTGCATATATAAATGAAACTTAGTATTTATATGACATTCTGTTTTTGAATTATGCTGTTCAGACACACACAGAACTTTTTTTACAAAATATATTTATTTTATTCAGAGGATTCAAAACATATATTTCTAGTGAAATCTCAGAATGCAATTTTTGGTTAAATGCAATGCTTCCTGCACATACTTGGTACATGGTAGAGAAAATAACAAAATGTCAGATATATATAAAACTTGGTATTTAAGTTTGCATCTTCCCTGGAAGCAACAGAATTTCCAAGAAAACATTCCCATCCAAAATTAACCTTTATATGGAAAACGTTTCATTATATTTTGGTAGCTCAAAGATGGATCCAACAATTTTGATTAAACCACCATCTCTTTAAGGTATTAGCAGGACCAGCAAATCTTGAATTTTATACAAAGACCTGTGATATCCTTTTCATTCTGAATGAATTTTGTATACTTCTGTATAACTGGAAAACCGTAAGGGAAAAACAAAATCTTGCTGACAGTTTTAAACACACAATTTACGTCTAAAATATGTTTTATAACATTAACAATTTCTGAGATAACTGTTTTTATTGGTTTCAATTATGAAATACCTTATACCCACTTTTAAAAGTTCTGAATCGCTTCAGTGTCCCATATTCTCTTGTACATACAATATTTATCCTAATTTTTGTATTTATGTTATGTTTGCTCTCTCTTTAAAAAAAAAAAAAAAAAAAAAAAAAAAAACTTTTCTTGAATTCAGCAGAACTCAAAACATATATTTTTGTTGAAATATTGACAAAACTACTATTCTTCTAACTACTATAGGTATGTTACACAGAAAGTAAAACCATGTCTGACTAGCATCCTACCTTTCTGATTCCGTCAATTGTAATTCCTCATCTCCATCAGCTGTCAATGTGTCAACCTGTAAAAACATAAGCTAGTATTTGCACATGTCTATAATGAAAATGTTTCGTTAAAGGATTTATTAAGTAAGTAAAATCCAGTAACAGGTGTCAAATATGGAACACTAAATGTTAGTGGACAAATCCAGTGTTTCTGGACAAGACACAGCTGAGTCTGCACAGGTGGTACATTCAGCTGTTTTAGTAAAACTCCATAAGCTATATGAGTACCAGCATCTGTGTTAAAAATAACAGAAAATCTTACATTTAATCAGTTTTCATCACATTCTTGCACATTTATAAGAAAGCAAATTATTTGACAATAAGTTTAAAGCCTCGTGCACAAATGCCTAGAAACAAGAAACATTCTTTCGGTACCTAAAATTTGTTGAAAACAAAATACATAGATAATCTTTGAAATCATAAACAATAAATTATTTACAAAACAAGTTGCCTACAGTATGATTTAATCTACATAGGTATGTGGCAAAGACAAAGGAAAACATTGCTACAAGAACATCTGATAAACATAAAATTATAAACAGAAAGAAAAATATGCTGTAGAAGTACATGAAGTACAAACACAAGTCCCAGGTGGTTATAATTAAAGTGACAGTGTTCAGCATGGTGCAGCACAGATTGTAATGATTATAGCAAACTTAAACCTATAAATATGCTAATTAAGCAATGCACTCCTGAATTATGCCAAACAAATAATTAGTTCCAAGTCTTACCACCAAGTGAAAATATGGCATGATAGGCAATCAGATCATGCAATTTTCTATAACTCGATGGCAGTATATTCTTCCAGTGGTAGTGCATTATATCAGTTCCCTGGTTGCTTGGTGGCATGTGACGAATTCTTTTGGAAGCTGAGTTTGTTAAACATTAAGAAAAATTAATTTTTCCACAAAATCTTATGAACTGCTGACCAGGGAAGTGTCAATTCATGCGACACCCTCGAGCAGTGATTGCAGAACTTGAGGCATGTGCTGCACAGACAGCTACAGCAACTTCGTCAACAACTTCCATGGGGATAGGACTGTCTTCTCCCTGATGCAACACCTAATTCACCTGTTACCTCACATTTCCTCATCATATTCTTTACACCATTAATTGACATAGGACCTATTCTAAGCTGTCTGTCGGCAATATTCCCACAATGCAGTGTTGCTATTGCTGCCATCTGGTAAAACAACTTCACTAGAAGTGCATGGTCTCTCTTCTCAACAGCCATTGTGTTTCACATGGAAAAGCTTCACTTTCTCAATTTTCAATGAACATTTGCTTCACAAAAAGAATCAAAATGCATCCTCAAGCAAGCAGGGAATTGACACATTGCACTGCCAAAGGAAAAATATACTGAATCAGAGTTACAGAAAATTGCACGATTTGACTGCTTACGTGTCATATTTTCACTGGTGGCAAGAATTGGAACCAATTGTTTGTTTGGCATAATTTGCAAATACAATGCTGAATTAGCACATCTATAAAGTTTCAGACTCCTACAATCATTACAATCAACACTGTGTAACGCTGAACACTGTCACTTTAATCTATAATGTTTTCAATAGATGTACCACTAGGTACATCTATTGAAAACCACAAGACAGATTGAGAAAAAATAAATATAAACAAATTTCAACCAAATTTAATAAATTTTGAAATGGATCTAAATAATCAACTGATATCCGAGTACATTATTTCTACCAATCGAGGGCCTATACATTGCATGGAGGAAGAAGACGAACAAGAATGAACTAGCAGCCATTTGAGAGGTAGTCGAGGGTGTGAAAGATCTCTCACAAAACATATTATTAGTATTTTTAGTAAGTGAAGCATAGTGAGTGATAAAGTTGACTTGTAACTATGTATTTTAATATTAGTTTTGGTTTCAATGTGCCAATTCCTGCTGCAATTTTAACAGAAATGAGAACATGAATCGAATGGGAATGCAATCCTAACCTCAATTTTATATTTTCATATATTGAAAACTGCTGATAGTTGCCAAAATAATCTGAGTTAAATCTGGGTCAATTAATGACTAAAAACAATACTCGCATTTTAAATTTCTTGAACATGTTTCAGAGGCTATTTTCCTCCTTTGTAACCAGACATCAACTCAGTCAATAATCATTTAAGCTCCCTCGTATTAAAGAGAGCGTGAGTCCATATATGAGAGAACCTGAGTGGAACAACTAGTGCTCCCATGAAGCAAGGTGAAGGAAGTCTTCGAGAAGACCCATTTCGGTGCTACCAGAGGGTACCTTGGTGTAAGTAAAACCCTGGAGAAGCTATGTCGCCCCTTTTATTGCTTATATCTTCGAAGCATGTGGAGAGATAGTGCCAATAATGGGACAACTGTGAGACAAATCCTGGTCCCCAGATACACAGTTGGACCAAATTCAACAGTACAATGTCAGAGAGCCATTCGAAAGAATTGCTGTCAACATGGCAGGACTTTTCCCAAGAACAGACACAGAAAATTGCTACCTGTTACTGGCTATGGATTGTTTCGCCAAGTGGCCAAAGGTTTACGTGATTCCCAATCAAGAGACTAAAACTGCAGCTAATGCACTAGTGTACAACTTACTCTGCTGGTTCAGAGTCCCCTAGGAGCTCTGCAGTGATCAGGGGACTAATTTTGAATCTAACATTATGCAAGAGCTGCTCTAGGGCCTTCCAAAACACAACTCCTGTACCACTTCCCTTCATCCACAGTTGGACAGAATGGTGGAATGCTATATCAAGACGCCCAAGGAACACCTCTGGAAAGTGGTATGCAGACATTAGTAAGATTAGGATGTGCACTACCATTATTCTTCATGGCCTAATGACCATCAGTACACAAGTCCACTGGTATGATACCAGCAAACATGGTGTTCAGATAGGAACTATGGCTGTTTTCGCCATGCCTCCTGATGCTGACCAGCCTCCTAGGTGGGAGTAAAGTTGGGATGCTAACGGACAACCTGGAGGACATCCACCATCTGGCCATAGAACACTTGAACCTGGCCAGTGACCAGATGGAATAACACTTTACTGTCTGGTAAATATTGCTGGGTTTCTGGAGGGTGTGGCTCTATTGTACCACGAGGACTAAAGGAAAGTCACCAAACTTGCAGCATTCCTGGGACGATCTCTATAAGGTAATCAGCTGTATCAACCTTGTGATATATGCATTTGGTATCAACCATAAGGAAGACTGATGGTGGTGGTCCATCTTGATCACCTTTTTCCATATTACAGAGCTACTCAGGATGACAGGCTCTGAGGAGGGAGCTTTGACAAAGCCAGCCCTAGCAGGACATATCCTTCAGTGCCAGCCGTAGCATGACTGGTTGAAGATAGAGGGGGGGGGGGCTGTTCTCAAAGTATCTAAATTGAGTTTTATTTATGGATGCTCTTTAACTACTATGGTCCTTTGCGTCTCATTCTATATTGGGTGTGAAAGAATGGAAATTTTGCTGAGAGACCTCTTATCAGGCTTGAGGTTCTTTTACGTGCCGTAAATCTATGACACAGGACCACCGACTTTACTTCCTTTCTGAAGGAAGCCATGCTAAGGATTTTTACGCCTGAAAAAATCCATTGCCCTCCGCCGAGTTCGAACCTGCAACCTTGGGAACTAGAGGCTAGCACGGTACCACTAGTCCACAAAGGACGATTCACAAAGCATCTGGAAGACTAATCCAAAACAAGGCATAGCTTTGAAACTCACCTTCCCAACTCTTTAGTTAGTTCCCAAAGTCGCAGGTTCAAACCCGGTAGAGGGTGATGGGTTTTTTTTCAGTGGTAAAAATCCTTAACGTGGCTTCCTTCAGAAGAGAAGTAAAGCCAATGGTTCTGTGTCATAGATTTATGGCACATAAAAGAACCTCAAGCCTGATAAAGAGGCCTCTGAGCAAAATTTCTGGTCTTTCATGCCCAATACAGAATGGAATGCTAAGAGCCATAGCAGTTAAAGGGCATCCATAAATAAAACACAATTTTATTTCGAATACTTTGGTGGCATATTAAGTTTCCAGAAACTAGGATCGGTATAAATAGAAGCATATTCACTGTGGTAGGAGGTTGGTAGCTTTTGTTTGCTGTTGGGAAGTAAGGCGCTGATAATTACGGAAACTTTGCAAGTGCCTGTGAGTGATAGAAAGAACAGGAGTCCTGTGTTTGACACTCCATTGATCCACCAGAAGAAAAAAGAGGAAGAAGATGCTTTACACTTGATTCATTACATAATCACATGCAAGAAAAGTAAAGTGATGTGACAGGAAAACTGAACTAAATTACAATATCAACACTTCCTCAGAAGAAATGTTTCTTTTGAAGAATCACAGGTTAATGTAAAATACTATACAAGTCTATCAAAACAGTACAGTATGGACAAAAAGTCCCAATACAACCTATTATGAGAATGAAATATACATATTAAAGGTGTGTGCATGGAAAAACTATCCATAACTTTGTTATGAAACAACACTCCATGATCATAAACAAAATAAGGTATGTATAAATTATTTAAGCACGTTTATTAACATTTCTTTAACTTTTGTAAATAAAATTATTCATTAGGTTTTTAGGTTTTGCCACATGGAATGTGATTCATCTTTATTTCAAGGACTTTGCATGAAAATACAAGCATCATCAGCATGTGGTGGTTGATAAAGATAAAATGGAGTGGTGCAATGAAATGCTATAGTGTTAATAGAACTTTATCATAAGTATTCCATTTTTTGGCCTCTGGTTTGGGGATAGAGATGCTCACACAAATGTGTCCATGGAAATGATCCCATAATTTAAGTTCAGGAGCAGTGTTTAGCTGCTTATCTGTTCTGGAGGGTAAACAGACCTTCCAGTTTAGGAAAATGGGTTACGTATGCCAAAAAACTTCAAACACTACAAAACCTTTAAATCCCTGTTTTGGGCAGGGATTTGGCATCACTGGCAAGTGGCTCATATGAGAGGGAAGGGAAGTTCTTTCTTTCTTTTTTTTTTTTAGTAGAGCTTTCAACCCCTGTAGTGGACACTGACGATATACGAAATAGAAAAAGAAAAGGAAATTTGGGTGGATTGTTCTAGGCCTAAGTTTAGGGTACATCCCTGGCATTTACCAGTTATGGGGACTGAGGAAAACCTAGGAAAAAACCTCGGTCAGAGAAGACATTCCTGGCCAGATTTGAATCGCAGACTTCCTGTTCATGAATTTGTTGGCTACACATGTCGGTTGAGGAAAGTGAGCTCAGCTTAATGAACTATCTGAAACTTTTACCAGGAGGCTGGTAGATATCTAGAGAATTACCCCCTTCATTCTGATCTTTAGTGCAATTTTGAGAAGACATATTATAACTGCATTTTTTTAATAAATCTGTTCTGATATTTCCTCAGTGAGTAGTACTTGTCTATGCAAGGAGAGTCCTCACAATAATTCCTTTTTTCACTAGCTATAAGCAATAAGTTGGCAAATTGAATTACACCTGAAAAATTCAATGCCTTGATCAGGAATCAAACTACGGATCTTCAATTACCTGTGCCTACATTCTTACCACTTGAGCTAAGTACCTACACATGCATTAATCTTCATTAATCTTACTTGAATGAGATGAAATGGTTTAATATGTGTACTTCACCATGGTAGCTCAAACAGTAAGATCCACGTTCAAGTACCAGCCGTGGCACTGAATCTTCTAAGTTTGACTTTTAATATAAAATGCAGTTCTCAAATACAGATTTTATTAATTGTTTAGATGATGTTTTCTGTTGTTGGTAGGAATTTTCCAGTATATCAAGATACACACTTCTAGAATGTTTTGTTATGTTTAGTTTCTCATCAAAATATTAAGTCCAGCATACATATAGCAAGGTTCTTTTATACATTTTACTGTCGAAGTGGCATCCTGTATGCTTCTATGCAGCTACAAATAGAATGATATATTATAGTATTTAATAAGAAGTAGAAATATAAACCTTTATTTTTTTATGAATAATTTGTAGAATAAATAAGAGAGTAAATAACAGCTGGTAGAGAAAGTGACATGATTGTTGTTGTTCACCAATGCACTGGGGATTAATTGATCTGCATCATTTTCCCTCTGGTTTCCCAATATAAAGTCTGTAAGTTATCACTTTTAAGGCCTTTGCATTTGGCGAGATGTTTGTTCAGGATGACATGTTCCCAAGCCAAAAAAATGATGTGATTGTAACACATTAGATTTTTCAAGCATGATTCATTTTACAACTAATGACTAAACATGGTTCATGTAAAAGAAGAATTATCAAAAATAAATGAACACCCAAGGGCAATCAATAAATTATTTTAAATATCAGTCATTTGCTACCTGGCCCCCTTTTCATTTTGTTCATAAAGCATGTGTATTTGTAGGTTTACTTAATAGTAGTAAAGAGTTTGACCAATGCTATCATGTGAAAGCACGAGCAACATTTTATTTTCAGATGCTCTTTTAGCGCTCAAAAAATTTCTAATGATAGCTGTAGCTTAAGACTATAGCTTATCGGCAGTTTCTTACATGGCTCATTGACCAGATAAGTTTATATGGAGGATGTCTATTAGCAGGTTTATTGTATTATTGCAACAGTCCTGCCTCAAGTTAAACAAGAAGAAACCTGTTGTTACTACTGCCTTACCTTTAACTCTGCATCTTCTAGTTTCACTTCAGCTATTGTCCTTTCGAAACACCAAGGTTCTCCTTTTATTTCCGTTTTGGTATCCATTTCTTGCATGTCAACTGCAAAATCTGAAGTAATAACAGCTGTCTCTGAAATAGGTGTCTCCTCTAAATTTACTCGAGCTACTAATGTTCCTTCCAAACACCAGGGTTCTTCTTTTATTTCTATTCTGGTATCCATTTCTTGTATGTCAGTTGCAAAATCTGAAGTAATAACAGCTGTCTCTGAACCAGAAGTCTCTTCAGAACTCACTGCAGCCACAAACGATCCTTCCATACATGAAGGTTCTTCTTTTACTTCTATTTTGGTATCCATTTCTTGTACCTCTGAGTTTGGAGTCTCCTCTGATTTGATTTCGGATGGATTCTTTGCAAAAAAAATTAAGGACTTGTCACTTTCACTTCACTATATACCCTGAATTACCTCATTTTTCAAATGAGATGCTGGGAAATATTCTGATTTCATTTCATTAGATGGTCTTTTATGTTAAGAATTATATTATTTGCCAACTCTGCAGCAAAACCTGAAGAAAAACAAAATATATCAATATTTAATGACATTGTCAAACTGTTACATCATGCAACAAGAAAATAAAGAAATTGCAAGAGTATGTAATGGTACAATATATTACATACAAAAGCTCTTAACATGAGAACTGTGATAATGTTTATTGTGCAAAGTGCTTTTGGGCTATGTAAGAACGTAGGTTTTCACGGCCGGTGTCACAATTATAACTAATATAATTTTCCGGGCTGTTATGCCGTGGTCTGCTGAAGAAAGATTTCCCAGACGTTTCGTCCACAACTGCGGTGGACATCTTCAGTGGCGCGGACGAAGTCTTCTCGGTGAAAGTATCGCAGCGTCTGATGCGTTGGCCGTTGGTGCCGCTCTCTTTATAGTGTGGACGCTCTCTGCTGATTGGCCCGCTGGTATGAGGGGGCTGGCGCCGGCTGTGTTGTTGCTCTCTTCTGATTGGCTCGCAGTGTTTTTCGGTATTGTATGACCTTTCTTGTTTTTGATGACTAGATGCCAGTTACTGTTGAGTTTCAAAGCTTCTTCTTTCCTATTGAAATTATTGGGATGTTTATAAATCTCTATTGCTTCGCGTTGTAGCCGGGTATGGTAATGCTTTATGGAGGAAAGAATGTTGGTGTCCTAAAAATGTCCAGGACCAACCCAAAAGCAAGTCCATTGTCTTTCTGCCATATTTCAGAAATGTCACTGACCGTATTGAACATATACTTCAACGTCATAACGTCAAAACAGTATTCAAACCTACAAGACAATTAAACAGCCTACTGCGCTCTTCCAAAGACCCCCGAGACCCCCTGTCATCGGCCGGTGTTTACCGTATTCCTTGTTCCTGTGGTTCAGTGTACATTGGTACCACACAGCGGAGCGCAAACACCAGACTTAGCGAACACAAAAGAAACTGCCGCCTGGGCCATACAGAAAAATCGGCAGTCGCCGAACATGCCATTGAAGCCGAGGGCGAACACATTATTAGATTTCAGGACACCAACATTCTTTCCTCCATAAAGCATTACCATACCCGGCTACAACGCGAAGCAATAGAGATTTATAAACATCCCAATAATTTCAATAGGAAAGAAGAAGCTTTGAAACTCAACAGTAACTGGCATCTAGTCATCAAAAACAAGAAAGGTCATACAATACCGAAAAACACTGCGAGCCAATCAGAAGAGAGCAACAACACAGCCGGCGCCAGCCCCCTCATACCAGCGGGCCAATCAGCAGAGAGCGTCCACACTATAAAGAGAGCGGCACCAACGGCCAACGCATCAGACGCTGCGATACTTTCACCGAGAAGACTTCGTCCGCGCCACTGAAGATGTCCACCGCAGTTGTGGACGAAACGTCTGGGAAATCTTTCTTCAGCAGACCACGGCATAACAGCCCGGAAAATTATATTAGTTATAATTGCTTTTGGGCTGTGAGGTTAAACGTTAAGTTTTATGGGGGCATCGACTACCAAATATTTTGTAATATTTGTAAAGCACATTTTTTAAAGGAAATAAAAACAGATACTAGGTGATAGGGGGCATGTGGTTTTGTGAGAGATGTGAAATACCACTATTTTGTACTATTTATAGATGATCATTTAAAAGGTAACAAAAACAGATGCTAAATGATCTCAGCTGGCATGTGGCTTTGATGGGCATGATCTACCAGTATTTTGTGCTATTTGTAGGAGACCATTTTGAACTCAATTTTTGAAGATTTAGAAGCTTGTAACAGTGATGTGTCATAATTTAAAATAGAGAGTTGAGGGTTGTTACACTACATCACTATGATATTCTTACTTGAACGCGTTTCGGGAGACGGCTTGTTCCCATCGTCAGCATTTTCTCTCAACTGATTTTTGCCGGTCATCGTCTGGGGGATGTGTGTGGTTTGTGATGTTCTCTGGTGCTGGGCTGATGAACCTCCAAAGGCTGTTGGGTGGCAGCAGTTCAAAATTCATTAGGTGATTCCTGTGTTTGACAATATGTATTTTTTCCCAGATGTCCAATTCATTGCTGCTGTTGATCGGTTTTAAGAGTTTTATGTTTGGAGTGATATCATGGTTTGAAGACCAGAAATGATGTGCTACTGCTGATTTATCTTGCTGCTTTTGGTAAATGCATCTCATATGCTCTTTAAGTCTTATTTCAAGATTTCTTTTTGTTCTTCCTATATATACCAGGTTACATTCATTACAATCAATTTGATATATACCAGCTGATTTTTCGTTGGGGATAGGATCTTTTGTTCTGTTGCATAGTAGTTTCTGTATGTTGTGGTTATTCTGTGGAGACAGGGTGATGTTGTATTTTTTGAAAATCCTTTGAAATTTATGATGTGTCCAAGGGTGATAAGTGAATTTTCTATATGCTTGTGGTTTTTGTTGTCTGAGTAACGTAGTCATTTGTTGGATGTATTTCTGTCTTTCAAACCTTTTTATCTTCTTATCTATTGTTTTTTTCTGGTGTCCATTCATAGTGGCTATGTTGATAATGTGTTGGTATTCTTTCTGGTATTCCTCTTTCTCCATTGGTATATGTACTAACCTGTTTGTAATACAATTTAAAATTGCATGTTTGTGGCTTGTAGGATTGTAGCTATTATTTTTAATATAGTTTTCTGTGTGCGTTGGTTTTCTGTAAATGCCAAACGTTAGTTTGTTGTGTGCATTATTTCTGATGATCCTGATGTCTAGGTAAGGTAATTGGCCATTTTCTTCTTTTTCCATTGCGAATTTTATAGATCTTTTTTGTAAATTTAATAATTTCAAAGCATCTTCTGAAAGTTTTTTTGGAACAATAGCAAAAATATCATCTACATACCTATACCAGGTTTTGAATAGATGTGGGAAAGATTTAGTAATATGGGATTCAAAATGGCTCATATATAGTTCTGCTAAAAATGGTGAAAGGGGGTTTCCCATAGTTAGGCCTGAGGTTTGTTTAAAGATTTTGTGATGGAATGAAAAGAAATTCTGGTCCAGACATAATTTTGTTAGTTTCAGGTAATCTTCTGTTTGTGCTCTAGGTGTGCCATTGTTTAATATCCAATTTTCTAGGAGTTGTAATAATTCTTCTTTTGGTATGCTTGGGAAGAGTGCAGTGACATCAAATGATACCATCATGTCTGTGGGTGATATATTTATATTTGAAAGGTGACTGGTTAATTCTAAGGATTTTTTACGCTAAGACTTTTGAACATAGGCATGGAGTTGAAGGTATTTGAAAGCCATTTTGCTAGTTTATATGTGGGAGAGTTTATGTTATTCACTATGGGCCTCATTTTGTTGCTGAGTTTGTGTATTTTTGGTAGTGCATATAACCTAGGTATGATGGGAAAATCTGGTTTAATTCTGGATTTTTCGGCTTTTGTTAATGTTTTGGTTTCTATCAATGTATTCTGGAGTGACTTGGTGCATTCTTTTAATGGATTTTTGCTGATTTCTATGTACTCTGGGTTATGTAGTAATTGCATAACTCTAGATTCATAATCTTCTTGGTCTAATATCACTAATGTGTTTCCTTTGTCTGCTTTGGTGTATACTACAGGTTTTGACTTTAGAGATTTGATAATTTTTTGATGTGGTACGTAGTGGTGTTTTTGGGCTTCTATCTGGTCCAATATTAGTTCACACTGTGATTGTATTAAACTTTTATCCTTATCTGTAAGGTGGTTGGAGGCTATTTCAATATCAGCAACAAAGTTTTCTGTATTTTTTGTGAAGTTGAAACAGGTTTTTAGGCCATTGTTCAAGACAGATAGCTCAGTGCTGGTGAATGGTTCTTTTGAGAGGTTAACTACATATTGGCCTGTGAAACTGAAAAAGAAACTAAACAACCTTATATTCAAACAAAAAAACTCCCTGGAATACCGGGAAAAATCTCCTAGACATAACCAAAAACGGAAAGCAACATATAAACATAACCTAGACAATGAACCTACCACAGGCCAATATGTAGTTAACCTCTCAAAAGAACCATTCACCAGCACTGAGCTATCTGTCTTGAACAATGGCCTAAAAACCTGTTTCAACTTCACAAAAAATACAGAAAACTTTGTTGCTGATATTGAAATAGCCTCCAACCACCTTACAGATAAGGATAAAAGTTTAATACAATCACAGTGTGAACCAATATTGGACCAGATACAAGCCCAAAAACACCACTACGTACCACATCAAAAAATTATCAAATCTCTAAAGTCAAAACCTGTAGTATACACCAAAGCAGACAAAGGAAACACATTAGTGATATTAGACCAAGAAGATTATGAATCTAGAGTTATGCAATTACTACATAACCCAGAGTACATAGAAATCAGCAAAAATCCATTAAAAGAATGCACCAAGTCACTCCAGAATACATTGATAGAAACCAAAACATTAACAAAAGCCGAAAAATCCAGAATTAAACCAGATTTTCCCATCATACCTAGGTTATATGCACTACCAAAAATACACAAACTCGGCAACAAAATGAGGCCCATAGTGAATAACATAAACTCTCCCACATATAAACTAGCAAAATGGCTTTCAAATACCTTCAACTCCATGCCTATGTTCAAACGTCTTAGCATAAAGAATTCTTTAGAATTAACCAGTCACCTTTCAAATATAAATATATCACCCACAGACATGATGGTATCATTTGATGTCACTGCACTCTTCCCAAGCATACCAAAAGAAGAATTATTACCACTCCTAGAAAATTGGATATTAAACAATGGCACACCTAGAGCACAAACAGAAGATTACCTGAAACTAACAAAATTATGTCTGGACCAGAATTTCTTTTCATTCCATCACAAAATCTTTAAACAAACCTCAGGCCTAACTATGGGAAACCCCCTTTCACCATTTTTAGCAGAACTATATATGAGCCATTTTGAATCCCATATTACTAAATCTTTCCCACATCTATTCAAAACCTGGTATAGGTATGTAGATGATATTTTTGCTATTGTTCCAAAAAAACTTTCAGAAGATGCTTTGAAATTATTAAATTTACAAAAAAGATCTATAAAATTCACAATGGAAAAAGAAGAAAATGGCCAATTACTTTACCTAGACATCAGGATCATCAGAAATAATGCACACAACAAACTAACGTTTGGCATTTACAGAAAACCAACGCACACAGAAAACTATATTAAAAATAATAGCTACAATCCTACAAGCCACAAACATGCAATTTTAAATTGTATTACAAACAGGTTAGTACATATACCAATGGAGAAAGAGGAATACCAGAAAGAATACCAACACATTATCAACATAGCCACTATGAATGGATACCAGAAAAAAACAATAGATAAGAAGATAAAAAGGTTTGAAAGACAGAAATACATCCAACAAATGACTACGTTACTCAGACAACAAAAACCACAAGCATATAGAAAATTCACTTATCACCCTTGGACACATCATAAATTTCAAAGGATTTTCAAAAAATACAACATCACCCTGTCTCCACAGAATAACCACAACATACAGAAACTACTATGCAACAGAACAAAAGATCCTATCCCCAACGAAAAATCAGCTGGTATATATCAAATTGATTGTAATGAATGTAACCTGGTATATATAGGAAGAACAAAAAGAAATCTTGAAATAAGACTTAAAGAGCATATGAGATGCATTTACCAAAAGCAGCAAGATAAATCAGCAGTAGCACATCATTTCTGGTCTTCAAACCATGATATCACTCCAAACATAAAACTCTTAAAACCGATCAACAGCAGCAATGAATTGGACATCTGGGAAAAAATACATATTGTCAAACACAGGAATCACCTAATGAATTTTGAACTGCTGCCACCCAACAGCCTTTGGAGGTTCATCAGCCCAGCACCAGAGAACACCACAAACCACACACATCCCCCAGACGATGACCGGCAAAAATCAGTTGAGAGAAAATGCTGACAATGGGAACAAGCCGTCTCCCGAAACGCGTTCAAGTAAGAATATCATAGTGATGTAGTGTAACAACCCTCAACTCTCTATTTTAGACCATTTTGAAATTGACAAAAAACAAATGCTGATTGATGTCAGGTGGCATATAGCTTTGTAAGAGGTATGAACTGCCAGTATTTTGGACTATCTTAGATAACCATTTTGTCAGTTGGTTGGTCGGTCGGTGGGTGAGTCAGTAAGTAATTTTATTATTAACCCAGTTAATTGTACAAATTTACAACAATTTTACAAATTTGTTCTTAACCCAATTACTAAAAATAACAATAAAATAAAATATAAAAAATTAACCTCTTAACTACTGGTATCAAACAGTATGGAATACTGGTAGCCAGCATTCCTCCCAATTTAAAAGTACAATTATCAATTTATTTAATCTCCAATACTAACTCTAATCTACCTTGAGTTGCTTTACCTAGGACCCCAACAAACTCAAACCTTGAGGTTGTCGAGTTGTTGGGTCCTAGTTGCAATATATCAAATAAAAACTACTGTAATTTAATACTCATTTACCTCTTCCTTGCTAATTTTCCTCATCCATTTTGCTCTTACTCTGCCAAAAAGTTTCCTACTTCTATTATATTTTTCATAGATTTTACATTTACTATTTTTTTAGCTTGAATTTCTATTGGTAAATTTAACCGTTCTCTATCCTCTTTCTAAGTAACTTCGTTTCTTCACACTCTAACACTATATGCCACTCTTTGACTTTCCAGTGGCATAGTGGGCATTTCTCCAAATCAGTCTCTTTTCTCAAACCTTTCAAATTCACCACCCCTGTCCCAGCCAATACAAATCCTGCGTTTGCTGTTTTATTACATATATCAACATACTGTTTCCTGCTCCTACTACTTTAATTTCTCTGTATAATCTCGTGAGCTCTTAAAAGTAAAACTCCATAATAAATCTTGTTTGTTTCTCCATATCCTCTATTCTTGTCCTAATTTCTTTCCAGAAACCTATTTGTAATAATTCTTTAACTCTCCAAATCTCCCCAAAACCTATCTTCATCAAGGTTTCCTTTATCTTACCTAGCCAAGACTCTTTATGATTCTTTCCTGCACTATCAAACATTGATGTAAAATGTTCTGATCATGAAAATTTGTAATTCTAATCCAATATTTTAGCACTCCTTCCACAATTTTTCCTTTAATTCCCATTTTCCCTAATTCGGCTTGAGCTATTCTGTTGGGTGATGATCTTGGTAAGCCCAATATTTGTTTACAAAAGCTCCTGTGGATCATGTATACATTTACTCACCCTTCTTACAGGCCCCAAATCTCTGCTCCATATAACATTTTTGCTTCTACTACAGTAGTATAAATTCTCTCTAACCATTTTAATTGCATTTCTGGTAGTTTATCTATACAAGTTTTGATGGCTTTCATTGCCATTTTTCCTTTAGCTAATACTATTCTCTTTTGTTTGCTCCATCACCATTGCTGCTTATCCCTAGATAACCAAATTTTTGGACTACCTCAATTTCTCTTCCATACCAATACCATTTTTCACCTTTCTGTAATTTATTGCCCTATTTAAATACTATAATTTTTGTTTTATTTACATTAATTCTTACACTCTATTTTTTTGCAAAATTTATCTATTACTTCAATTGTTCTTGCCAATCCCACATTACTTATAGATCCCGCGACTAAATCATCTGCAAATAACAAACCAGGTATTTCCTTGTTATTAATTATTGGCACATGTCTGTTCTCTACTCTAATTGATTCCAAAATATCGTCTATGAACAGATTAAATAACACAGACTCAATTTATAACCTTGTCTTAGACCAATATTATTTGGAAAATGCTTCTCATTAATTTATTATTAGCAATTTTAATACAAAACTGATTGTCTGTATATATTCTTTGAAGTACTCTTATAAAGGTAGTACTCATTCCTTTCTTGCTCAGTTTAAACCACAGTGCTTCTCTATTTATCGTGTGAAAAGCCTTTTCAAAATCTACAAATAACATCTATTGGTTAAATATTTCTTTATCATTGTGTTTATAACAAAAATGTTATCTAGTGTACTCTTATTACATCTAAAATCTGATTGAAACACCAATCATTTTTTCTTATTTTCCACCCACTTTTGAACCCTTTCTGCCAAACCCCCCCCCCCCATATATCTTGCCTAAAACAGATAGTAGACTAATTCCCCTATAATTTACTGGGTTATTTATCTCCCCCTTATGTTTAAATATCGGTACTACTATTGATAATCTCCAACTATTTAGTACCTTTCCTCCTTCAAATACATTGTTTAAAAGTGTAACTAACAATCCTAATCTAGTTTCGTTCACATTCCAAACCTTCCAAAATTCCCCAGGAATTCCATCTATGCTACTTGTTTTATTTCTTTTTAATTATTTATTTGTTCTCTTACTTCATTTCTATCTATCTAATTGCTCAATATATCCTATACTTTCTATTTCTCTAATACTTGGGCACTCCCCTTGTTCTGTTTCCAAAAGATTTCCAAAACATCTGCACCAGGTTTCAGAACTAATATTATTTTCTGTAACTCTGGCCTTATAAGTTGTTTTTATTAATGTCCAAATTGTTTTAGTATTATTTACTCTTGTTGCCTCATAAATTTCCTGGCTCATTTTTTTCCCCCCATTTCCTTCTTCTTAACTCCCATAAGAAATTTGTATCCCCATGTTTCAATCATAAAGTTCTCTTTTTCCTGATCATCCCCTGTTTGCCTCCATTTCCTTGATTCCATTAATACTCTCTGCTTTGCCATCCTACATTCCTCATCATACCAACCTCTCCTTATATATATTTCCTTTTTCCCTCACATTTTTGATCCTGCCTGTTTCACTAAATCCTCTAAATTTACAACTGCATCCTCAGTTTTATTTTCTTTAACATTTCCTCTATATCTATTAGTTTTAATAAATTTGATTGCCTTTTCAGCTCTCCTAAAAAGCTTTCTGCTTACATATCTCTCCATTTATAATTTTGAATTTTAATACCTTCTTGTTCTAAATAATTAACATTTACTTTTTCCACCATTAGACCTCTGACCTCTTATTGGAAAATGGTTACAAGAGGTAATTTGAGGCAGTATTTTTAACACTTAACTTTAACACTATAATGATTTCAGTTTAATTATATAATATATAAATTCAATAACAGCCCACCTTAAAGCAATATGTGTATGTAACAGTATATAAAAAAGTGTATATTACAGTCATTGCATATGTTACATTATTGTATACATGTGTAATAATGTTATGTGAATGTATTATGTAATTTGATAATGTAGGAGCTGTGAGAATAATAGGTTAAAAGTTGCTAACAATGAGGTAACAATGAGGTAACCTTGAGGCAATAATGAATTTAAAAGTTTAAAAATACTACTTGTAATTCTTGAAAGCAATAATGTAATTTTTGTGACAGTTTATAAAATAGCCAATCAACAACCAGAAAAAGCTTTAGTTAAATGAAGGTATTCTATTGGACTAGGATTGGCGAATCAGAAACTAAAATGGAGCAAACTTTACAAATTAGGAAGTCAGTTGCTTGTAGACAGTGTTCCTAACCAGATGCGAGATGCGTCCTCGAGAAATTTAATACGTATTTTGTGTGAGACAAAAATAGTTTACGTGTTAAAAAGTGCAAGTAATTAATAAAAAAATCTCACAGCTCTCTATATCAGTGAAGTGTTATTTAAATCATGTCAAGCATTAATAAAAGGAGTGAAGTAAAATTATAATCTGTGTAAGCCTACATTCTTCAGTCGCACCACTCCCTGCTAAGACATTCATGTCTCTAAAAAAAGTATAAATACTGACACAGCCGAGGCAAACATAAATATATAATATTTAAAGAAATAGTAAAAAATTGCAAAGTTAATATTTTTTAAACATTTGGAGCAAAGGCCACCGGAAAGTACATTTAGGGCGAAGGTTACCGGAAACTTTTTACCATACGTGCAGTTCCAACTACTTCAAGTTCAGCTCCCCAACATAAGAACTACAATACAACTCCTACTTCAAATCGGCTTTCCATACGTGAAGCAACAACCTATTTCAAATTGGCTCCCAAAGCGTGGGGAAAATAACGAAACAAACCATCTTCTTCAACCTATATTCAACACCTCAATATCCATGCAGTATTCATCTAATTCTAATGAATATAGAATATAATCTATCACACTCTGCCCATTTCTATTCATAAATGTAAACTCGTCTGTGTCATCTTTCCCTTTAACCCCATTGCACAATACCAAATTACATTCTTCACAAAACTCAATTAATTTCTTTCCCTCATTATTAATACATTTGCTCCTTCTTCTATCCCTCTCTCTTACTATCCCAGTAAACTCTCCTTCAAGATCTATTAGCTGTATTTGACTTTCCCCCACTCTTGCATTGAAATCCCCCATTATTATACAACCTTTGTATACCTCCCTAATTGATATTTCCTCCAAATTTTGTCATAACTTATTAAATAAATGTGGTTCATAAAATTCCGAAGAACTTGGCGGGTTATATATTACTGCAATGCATACACTTTCTTTTTCCCAAAAACCACTTAAAGCACACCACAGTACCGATTCTTCACCTAAATCTTCATATACTTTCACTTTAATTTGAAGGCTTTTTCTCGCTAATAAAGCTAAACCTCCTGATCCTCTCCCCATATCTTTCCTTTTAGTACCACATCCACATTAATATTTCTTAACAACCAAGAGTTACCACCACACCTATCACATCCACTAAATTTAAAATTTGAGATATTTCTTCACTCTTTACTTTATCCACCACCCTTCAATATTTCAGAATATAACCCTCAGTTTCTTCTCCTATACAGAACCTTTTCTCTCAAATCTGAATTGCTGTAATTTAGCCCTACTCCTAGTCATCCTTTCCGTTTCTGCCTTCTGCACCGCATAATCTTCCACTTGCATAATGCTCCCTCCAAGTGACAAAATAATACTGAGACTGGATTCTCTCCACACGTCCAGACCCACAGTTGTTCCCAAGGCCATTCTACATGTATCCTCTATCAGCTGTTTCTTGTGTATAATCTGTTTGCTTGGTGACTATGTTTCCGCTTCCCCTCCTCTCCTCTTCCTCGTGCTAACTTCCCCTCGTGATATTTCATTTAATCTGTCTCCGAATCCAATATTTTTACTCATGTTCATGGACCTCTTCCAACACATCCCTCATATTTAGCTGACGCCTATCTCGCTTCCTTCCATTTATCCACAAATCCAGCCCTCTAACAAAAGCTTTCTCTCCTTTAGTCCTCGCATTCCTCATTTCTTGAAGTAAAATGTTTCCTAGTTCTCTCTCTTTCTTCCAAAATCCTGTTCTATAAATATTCTTGTTCCTTTTAGCTTTTTGGCATTTGATAAAATTGCCCATTTTATTTTCATTCAAGCACATCTGACAATTACCGGTCTTGAGTTTCGTCCTTTTTTCCCTGACTAAAAACATCTCTCATCTCCCATCCTCCAGTTTTAATTCCAGTTTATCTTGTAAGATTCTTTCAATTTGATCCCAAACTTGCATCTCTCTTAATTCTTCAACTCCAAAAATTATCATGTTCATTTTCCTTCTTCTGTCTTCCGTTTTTTCCAAGTATAAAATTTTTCTATTGTATTCAGATAGTTCCTTATTCACTTCTGCTTCAAATTTTCCCCGCATATCTTTCAGCTCCTCAAATTTTCTGTCTATCTTCTCATCAATTTTCTTCTCCATTCCTTTTATCTTTTTTATATCTTCTGCAATTCCTTTACGTATATTCTTGATATCTTGTTCTGTCTCCGGGCCTGGATTTTTCTCTATTCCGCCAATTACTAACAGTACCAGTATGACAAACACGAACCATGATATTATCGCAGGTCCATTTTTTAAATTTTCAGCTTGTCTATTAATCCTGTAGCCATTAAATATTCCGATTCTAACTCTATACACCTCGATTTGGATTCCCATTCTTTCCTTTGCTCGAGTGCGCATTTAACGCGTTCGACTCCGTCCGCCTTCCATCAGCAACTCCATTTTAAAAGTAACAAAATGAGATGTTGAGTGATACCTTTTTTACACCTGAAAAAATCCTTAGCATGGCTTCCTTCAGAACAGAAGTAAAGTTGATGGTCCTGTGTTGTAGATTTACGGCATGCAAAAGAACCTCAAGCCTGATAAAGAAGCCTAACAGCAAAATTTCCTGTCTTTCATGCCGAATATAGAATGGGATTCTAAGGACTCTAACAGTTAAAGAGTATCCATAAATAAAAAAACTCAATTTAATTTAAGACCTCGGCGAGTGATGTCAAGTGGCATATGTTTTGTGAGATAACATAAAAAATAAGATAAGATCTTTATTCTCTTTAAACCATTTTACAGGCAATTGGTTTCGTTAACCTCAGCTAATACAATACATTAGAAACAATTTTAATTACTAGCACAATCTACTGATTGATTTGTTTTACAACTTCAAAGTATTGACTAATTTTGAAGATTTAGAAGCTAGTAACAGTGATGTGTCATAATTTAAAATAGAGAGTTGAGGGTTGTTACACTACATCACTATGATATTCTTACTTGAACGCGTTTCGGGAGACGGCTTGTTCCCATCGTCAGCATTTTCTCTCAACTCAAATGCTGAGAGAAAATGCTGACGATGGGAACAAGCCGTCTCCCGAAACGCGTTCAAGTAAGAATATCATAGTGGTGTAGTGTAACAACCCTCAACTCTCTATTTTAAACTTCAAAGTACTCTTCAAATGAAAACAGAGCCTTGTTTTTAGCCATTTATCTAAGAAAAATTTAAATTTATTTATTGAAAGTGAGCCAATGCTCATTGGTAATTTGTTGAATAAGTTTAATTCTAAATGCCTATAACTGTTATGTTTTGGAAAGCCTGGAATATGGTGTATCAATTGATTGGTTTGTACGGTATTATAACACTAGATGGAATCTGTTATTGTATATTGCTCAAAAATTTTCTTTGATAAAAATCAACATAGTAAATATATATAGTCCCGGTACTGTCATGATTCTTATTCACTTAAAATGTTCTTTGCAGGATTCTATTGTAGGTGGTCTTAATATGCTTCTGAGTGCCTTTTATTGACATTTAAAAATTACTTTTGCTCCTATGGAGTTTCTCCAAAAAAGAATACCATATGTTAAACATAAGTAAAAAAATGCATAATATGAATGTATAAACCAAGCCTCACTTATACTGTTTCTAAGTTTATATAGTAGAAATGTAACGTGTGCTAGCTTATTACATATGTGATGGTCCCAGTTTAGTTTTTGATCAATATAAATACCTACTGTGCGGTCCAAAGCTCTTGACGTTTCATGACAACCAATGCAGAATGACCACACGATTGCCAAAGTTCACTTTGCTTTGTCAGAACGTTACACATTTGTTATAAATGCCATCATAATGTTCACTTAAAAACTGCAAGAAAACAAGAAGAGACGCAATAATGGAAATGTAATACACAATACAGAAATAAAAACCACACCATTCTATGAGTTCTTTGTTATTCAAGTATCACAGCTAATGGCATATCCTTTTTCATTTCCCTATACACACGTGAAACAGTGTACTTAATGAGCATGCCACAGCCGTAAGTTTTTGACACTTCGTGAAGTTGAGATTTTTGCGGTTTTCTTCTTTGGCATACTTTTTTAAGAAATTATACACTGAAGACAACAGCCCTAACCCTACTGTTATATCCACTGGTACTTCTGGGCTTACTAAGCAACATTTTCATGAAAGAGTTACTTTATAAATGCTAGGACAAAGCCTATCACTATAAGAACTGAATATGCTACAATTGAATTCACAACTGCTCACACTTAACTTGCAGCAAACATGCTGTAAAAAGCACACCAGCAGTACTTTTGCTTTGTCAATGTTTTAACCTTGAGCCATGGTGTCAATGCTGCAATGAATTTCATTGTTGATGCATCCTCGAGAATGTGATGACAGTTGCTGATTCTTTGCTTAAAGTTCTCAATTGTTTTTTTTTTTGTTTTTTTTTAAGTGCATTCCAAGTAACAAGGTGTTGAATGTTGTAAAAAGCACAACACGCTCTTCTTATGTAATGGATATGCGCTTGGTTCTATAACCATTAAAATGCACTTAATCATTGGTTTTCCGATGGTATTATTCTGTGAAACAAAACCATGCATAACATTGCTTATTAATAAACAACATTATGTATGGTTTTACACAGCTGCATCAGAGGGCTTTGAGAGAATTTTCATGATGAGTTTGTAGCTGTATTGGAAAACCTTGTGGGATAAGTATTTTTAAATTTATTTACGTCATGGAGAATTGCACATTATTAAGTGATAATTATTCTAAGACATAACAATGTATAAAATAACTATGGCAGCAATGGATTTATTACTATTACAAGCATAATTATAACTGAAAGTCTACATTTAAACCTCATGAAAGATAACTATAAAATAATGACCAACCATTGGGTGTAAAAATATGATTTTTTTTTTGTACTTGTTCAGGAAAATCTCTGCCTTTATAATAGCCACTTTTTGCTTTACTGAAATATGAAATACCCATGCATGCACATGATACTGCACTTACATTTTTACCGGCGGTGAGGTGTACTGTCCGTATAAGGCAATGTCGCACTGCTACCAATCACTAGTGCCGGATTAGTGACACGCCTCAAACATCAAGACATTTGGATCGCACATAATAGTAATTTAATTGACTTATTGTCTTGGTTTAAGATTTAAATCAAATAGAATTTGTTCAGTGTTGCTTATTAAACTGTAATGAATTTACTTTAAGCCACATTTCAGCCATTTTCATCATCTTTTAAATTAATGAAATTGGTCTATAGTTATCTGGATCATGATTGTCTCCTTCCTTGTATAGTGGAGTTACTATTGTTACTTTTACATCCCGGAAAAATACTTGTTCTAAGATAGAATTTGTAACTCTGTTAGTAGAAAAATGAGTTCAAATAAAAGTTTAGTAACATAATTTGAGAAACTGTAGTAACCTTCCGCTTTAGAATTATTTAGCGATTTGATTGGTGTGAAAATATTTTCAGGTGCTGGATGTACCAATTAAATTCACCATTAGTTACAGCATTGTTTTTTGTAATATTTTCTGTGCTGTTTATTATCTACCTGATTAGCGATTTGTTTATTTTCTACAACCTTGACAAAGTGAGAATTTAATCTATCAGGTGTAATAGTAATAATTCAATTTTTTGGTAGCTTATTTCCATTTTTACTTTCTCTACTACGTTATAGTAAGTAGGGGAAGTATTGTATTTCACCCAAAAATACAATACCGAGATTTCACCAGAAATATATGTTTTGAGATCCCCTGAATCCAAAAAAAAGCATTTTTTGAAACATGTTCATGTCTGTGTCTGAGTGTGTGTGTGTGTGTGTCTGTCAGTGAACAGCGTAACTCAGAAACGAACAGTCGGATAAACACCAAACTTGGTATTTAGGTTCAGTATCTTCCAGGGATGCGACACAAAGGTTTTCAAGAAAATCCCCATATCCCAGATTACCCTTTACATGGAACATTTTTCGAAAATTTTAATTTTCTCAAAAATGGCTCTAACGATTTTGATTAAAATATCATATGTTTAAGATATTTTCATGACAAATAAAATGTATATCTTGAATTTTCTGAGAATGTCCCCAAAAGTATTCTTCATTGTGAACGACTTTTGCATAACTGGTAAACCATAAGAGATAGTCAAAATTTTACTACACAAAAAAATGTAAATCGCGTTAAAATACACAATTTATGTCATATACATTTTTTTTTGTTGAGTGAACCATTTTCGAGATATTGCTTGTTATTCCATTAAATTTTTCAATACTTATTTTCTCAAATGAGAATTCATTATTCATTTTTACTTTCTCTACTACGTATAGTAAGTAGGGGAAGTACTGTATTCCACCCAAAAATTCAATACCGAGATTTCACTGAAAATACATGTTTTGATACCCCCTGAAACCAAAAAATGCATTTTTGGAAACATGTCCATGTGTGTGACTGTCTGTGAACAGCATAACTCAGAAACAAACACTCGGATAAACACCAAACTTGGTATTTAGGTTCAGTATCTTCCGAGGATGCGACACGAAGGTTTTCAAGAAAATCCCCCCACCCCAGATTACCCTTTACATGGAAGATTTTTCGAAAATTTTAATTTTCTCAAAAATGGCTCTAACGATTTTGATTAAAATATCATATATTTAAGATATTTTCATGACAAATAAAATGTATATCTTGAATTTCCTGGGAATGTCTCCAAAAGTATTCTTTATTGTGAACGACTTTTGCATAACTGGTAAACCATAAGAGATAGACAAAATGTTACTACACAAAAAATGTAGATCGCATTAAAATACACAATTTATGTCATATACATATTTTTTTGCTGAGTGAACCATTTTCGAGATATTGCTTGTTATTCCCTTAAATTTTTCAATGTTTATTTTCTCAAATGGGAACTCGTTATTCATTTTTTTGTCTTGAATATGCAAAGAGTATTAATCTGTGGGAAAGGGAATGGTGCTGCACCTAGCAATCAGCTATTAAGAGATATGTATGTGCTTAAAGGCTACTGTATTTCCAAATTGCCCTTGTAAATATATATTCCCCTTACGTCTACAAGAAATTTAGCAATAAGATAGAGTCTGCAAATGTTTATCTCGATTAACATGAAGTAGATGGAGAATAAGCGTTTGTAAAAATGGTTTGTACAACAGTGGAGAAAGTCATGTGAGTGTAACACATAAGATTTTTTACATTGCCTTACATTTGCTTTAGCATTCTGTAATTATCATTTGCTGCACATTCCACAGCTTTGATTTCTAGTTTGTAGGTAAGTTTTAATTGCTAGTAAACCTGCTTATCATTGGAATGTTTCTCTCTCTGATATCTGAAACAATAATATAATAATAATAATAATAATAATAATAATAATAATAATAATAATAATAATAATGTTTGAATTTTGTGTAAGTAGAGAGTGTACCAATTATTTTGTTTATTTGTTTTTGCTCATACATTAAAAGACTTCCATATCTTTGGACAATTAGTATTATAAATTTTGGTAATTGTGCTTAAAAATTGACTAAATGTATGATTAACATCAGGATATGAATATATTATGTTACCATAATTAATATGGCTTAATTGCACTTCCAATTAAATTATTTATACTTAGGGGTCAGGTAAGCTTTGCGATTGTAATTGAAGAGTTTTTTTTAACTATTTACATGCAGTTTGAGCCAAAGGCCATTATGAACAGATAGACTGACATTCAATGACAGCAGTTATGAACCCTTGTTTTATGTACATTGCTAATTATATTGTCAAAGCACGAATTAAATCTGGTAGGCTTTTCATTTAAGCAGTAGAAATTAAGTGATCTCAATAAATCAAGAAATTATGACACATGGTTTCTTTTTTATTGTAATATCTATAGTGATGTCATCAGAAATATATATACTGTGATTTTTATGCTTATTTAGCAATGACATTAGATTTTTAGTTTGATCATAAAAAATTCTTTTGCTGAAGGTACTCTATAAACTGATAAAATAATTATTTTACTCTCTACCAGCTGAATGACTATAGCCTCAAAATTGTCTTCCTCACATAATTGGGTGATATCCATTCACAATACATCAATTTTAAATATCAAGATCCTTTTTTACCAGGATTGCTGATGTGGCATATCTATTACTTTGTTTACAATAAAAGCCTGCTAAGTTGAATTCTATTGGAATACTTAATTTAACTTTACTATGGCCTAACTGATGTTCATTTAGGCATAAAATGGAACAGTTGTAATATTTAAAAAATGGGACAAATCATCAATTTTATTTTTGAGAGATTGTATGTTAATATGTATTATTATTATTATTACTACTATTGTGTACCTGAGTAGCCATACCGTCCACAACATTTAGGTATTTTGCTATTGTGTTGAGTTTCATGCAGTATTCAATGTGTTCAGATTCTGATTCAGTGTTGTTTGAATAGGTCCTAACCCGATTTACTACTAGTTTATGTCCTGGAATCTTGATCTTGTTTGCAGACTGAATCTAAATATGCTTTATATGAGGGGGGTGTTGAAAAGTAACTGGATATAACTTTTTCTGTGTAAATACACACACACTAAATTCACCAATCATGGTACTGAACAGATCTGAACTTGGTTGACACTGTGATATGTAGGACACTGCCCATGAGCTGTTCAGTATGTCGGAGAGAGCCATTGTGTAAGCACACGTTTCAATGACCCAGCTTAGATTTCAAATTACGTTTTGTGTTCTGAAAAAAATCAGGAACTGAAATACTGCAAATTATACAAGAAGCATATGGAGACCAAGCGTTATCAAAAACACATGTTTTGATGTGTTTTTGAGTGGCATAAAAAATTTAAAGTAGGTGGAAAAAGCCTTGAAGATGCTCCACGTCTAGGACGGCCCACCACATCAAAATCTGAGGTGAACTGCAACACTGTTCATGCCATGTTGCAGGATGATTGACAGTTAACAATAGCAAAGGTTGCAGGCATTCTGCACATTTTGTATGGGTTAGTTGAAGACATAATTCGTAATGATTTGGGCTACAGAAAAGTTGCAGAAAAATGGATGCCACGAGACTTCATGAGGAATAGATGTCTCATCATTCAACTAGGCATTGAAGTCATGCCCCACCCATCATATTTGCCATCTTGCACCATATAACTTCCACCTGTTCCCACGAGCGAAAAGCACTTCGTGGGCACCATTTTCAAACAGATTTCAATTCAATTCAGTTTACTGATAGTGAACTAAATATGGTGCCATTTTGGGTATACTGAACAGGATGCCAAACAAGGGCTTCTCTGGGCATTTTAAAAGTGGATAACTTGAAGAAGTGTATAGCCTCAGGAGGAAAGAATTTTGAAAGTTTGTAATTGAGTTTGAATAAAAAAAAAAAAAAAATGTGTGCTGCCCAAAACAATAAAAGTTTTCCGGTTACTTTCTGACATTCCCTTATATATGGAGTTAGTGTTATTTTGCCATAGTTGTTTAAATTAAGTTCATGTCTTGTGTGCATTTTGCGATTAGCAGTGGATGCTTTTACTAATTTAACATGATCATACTGAGTACATAAACCACCAGTATTTGGACTCACAGATGCTGAGTATTGTCAAGTGGTATATAGCTTTGTGAGAGGTGTGAATAACTAGTAGTTTGATTTTGTAGATGGCAATTTGAAGTTAACAAAAATCAGATGCTAAGTGGTATAAAATGGCATATGGTTTTGTGAAAGACATGCACTACCATTATTTAGTATTATTTGTAGATGATTATTTTAAAGGTAACAAAAGCAGAATGTTAAGGTGTTCTGGTGGTTGTATGGTTTTGTGAAAGACATGAACGACTCATTTTGTACTATCTATAGATGACTATTTTAAAGGTAAGAAAAAACATATGCTGAGTAATATCAAGTGGATTATGGTTTTACTGTAACAGCAGTATTTTGTATCATTTGCAGATGACTATTTTAAAGGTCATAAAAACTGCTGTTGAGTGATGTCAAGTAGCGTAAGGTTTTGTAAGAGGCATGAACTACCACTATTTGTAGATAAAGTAACAAAGACACATGCTCATATCATGTCAGATATCATATGGTTTTAAAGGTAACAAAGACAATTTTGAGTTATGTTGGCTGGTGCATAGTGTGAACTGTCTTAACTAGAGCCCTGTAGCATTCAGAGTTCCCTCCTTGCTCAAGGCCAGTAGTCACCTTCGACAAGTCATGGAAGCGACATGTGGCAACGAACCACTCAACTTGCATACAGCAGCTCTCTGTCAAAGTTGTACCATATGCAGTAGGAATAATAAGCCTAGTATGTTAATCGAGATAAATATTTTTGCAAAATGTTTTCATTACACAAGATACAAGGAGAATACAGCATGTTGAAACTATAATCAAATCTTTAAAAGGTGGATTGCTTTTAACAATATCTTCATTTTCTGTTTACCAGTTACCCACACAAAATTGTACAAAATGTATTTACAATAAAAAGACTCTATAAGGTATTCCTAGAAAATTTTTCAGGGTTCGCAGTAACAATGTGAATTATACTTCCCTGACTAAAATACTGTATTTTCCAGACCAAATGTTTTATTTGTGCAAGTTCCTTCACATTTAATTTGAAAGTGTTTACTTCAAGGATTGGGAGGGGATTTTAAGGAATAAAAAGTGTTTTAATCCTCCTTAATATGTAGTTTTTCATCAGTATGAATTGCCAGATGTGATTATTTTGCAATTCCCGGACTTTTCAGGTTGCTGGGAACCTTGCATTTGATATATTTTGCATATACAAAATTTTAATGAAAATTATTACTAATGTATGAGAAAATAAAAAATAATAACACATTTTCCATGTAAAGGGTAGCTTGGGGTTATGGAATTTTTTTCAAAATCTTTGTGTTGCATCCATGGAAGACGGTGAATATAAATATTATGTTTCATATTTATAAACAATTTTGGTTTTGAGTTATAGTTATGCCATTCACTAACATACACAAAATGTTTTCCAAAGATGCTTTCTTGGATTTAGGGACTTCAAAACATGAAATTCTGCTGAAATTTCAACATCAAATTGTTTGGTGCAATACATTACTTTCTCTATTTACTGCTAGTAACAGGTAGAGAAAGTAAACTCATACATAAATAGTCAGCAAAATGTGTATTTATATTCAGCATCTTCCAAGGATTAGTACATGAAGATTTTCAAGTAAATTCACCCAAACCAAACTACCCTTTAACCTATTCACTGCCAGCTAATCAATGCTGATTTAAATCTCAGCTGACAATTTGGTAGGTATTGCATTCCACCCAAACAGCAAATACATGTTTGAGACCCACTGAACAAAAAATAAAGCAGTTTTACAAAAAGGTGTGTGTGTGTGTGTGTGTGTGTGTGTCTGAACTGTCAACTCAAAAATGGAAAGTAGGATAAATACCAAACTTGGTATTTAGGTTGTACCTTCCAAAGATGCAACACACAGATTTTCATGAAAATACCATCACCCCAAACTACCGTTTACATGGAACAATTTTCGAAATTTTTTATTTTTTATAAAATGGCTCTAATGATTTTGATTAAAATACCATATATTAATATGTTTATACTGTAAATAAAAGGTGTGTCTTGAATTTTCTTGGAATAGTTTGTGAAGTTAAAGAAGAAATTTTGTTTAATCTTGTATAGCTGATAAACGTTAAGCGGTAGATGAAAACACTACACAAAAAATGTGGATTTCTTCAAAATACACAATTTATTTACAATAACTTTTTTTTTTGTGGCATCACCATTTCTGAGACAGCTATTATTAATGGTTCAAATTGTTCAATACTTTGCCATTCTTTTATTCTTTCTCTCGATATTCAGTTGTTCCTTGTAATTGCATGGATACAATTATCTAATTGTATCAGATACAATTTTAAGACCAACATATAGCATCTAGTTTTTAAACATTTCACTCTGCACTTTGTATGTATAACAAAATGTGTAATACAGCCATTACAGCTGGTAGGTTTTATCTCAATTAAAATGAAGAATATAGGAAAATAAACTTCCATAAAAATAATTTGTATACACACTAAAAGCGCTAGAGGGTAGAGAAAGTCATGTGGATGTAACACAAAAGCGAAAAGTCAGATAAATAGGAAACTTGGTATTTAAGTTCAGCACCTTCCAAAGATGCCACATAAAGGTTTTCATGAAAATGCCCCCCCCACTCTAACTACCCCTTTGATGAATTATTTTTAAAACTTTTAGTTTTGTCAAGAATGGCTTTAATGATTTTGATTAATATACTATACATTGAAGACATATACTATACATTACATATAAAATATTTATATCAAATTTTCTGGGAAAAAATATGGAATTTTAAGGCTACCATACAGCATCCCGTTCTTAAACATCTGACTATCGTTATTCCCTTTGTTATCTATAACAAAATGTATAATGTAGCAATTTCTGCTAAGGTTTATCCTCTGGCTTCCCAATATAAAGTCTGTAATTTAACGTTTTTGGCTTGGGAAGCATGCCTGTGTTGTAGTCCACTTATTGTTACCCAGGGAACACCATGTGGAAGCGGACTACGTTGTTCCCCTCAGGGATGAAGTAAACTTCCATGTTGTGAATATCTGCGCAACATTCATATAACAAAGAAATTCACATCTATAATTCCTTTGTTTGTAATTATTATTCTTGCTGTTATACACTTCTAAACAAGGTTCCAAACACATTTTGGGCACACATAAGTCAAACACAAATAACTTCTTTTCTAATGGATTTTGTCTAGGGATATATTACACTGTGATTGTGATATAACCAGCAGGAACAAAAAATGGAATAAAAGCATTGCACACAAGCAATAAAATTACATTAACCATTATACCAACCTTCACAGCATGCTTCAGTTGTTACACTAGGTGTATAACAAATGACACTGGTTACAATTCTGCTAAACAAAGTTTTGATTAAATTAACATAGCTATAATCCATAAGATACAATAAAGAAAATTACCTTTACTTAATTATACCAAATAATTTAAAATTTCCTTCATGTGCAGAATCATTCTCTCATAACACGTGAAGGGCATCTGCATTAGTAGAACTGTTACATCCATAAAAGTAAAGGGATTAGATGAAAAAATCTGATGTGTTACACTCACATGACTTTCTCTACTCTTGTACAAACTATTCTTACAAACGCTTATTCTCCATATGCTTCATGTTAATTGAGATGTTAATCTTATTGCTAATTTACTTGTAGATGCAAGGGGAATATGGTAGGTTTTAAGCGATAGTCAAATCTTTTAAGTGCTGGTTGCTATGGGCGCATTTCATTCTCTTTGCATGTCCAGGACATAAAAAAATGAATAATGAATTTGAGAAAAAGTATAAGTATTGGAAAATTTAATGGAATAACAAGCAATATCTCGAAAATGGTTCACTCAACAAAGAAAATGTATATGACATAAATTGTGTATTTTAATGCGATCTACATTTTTTGTGGAGTAAACTTTTGTCTATCTCTTATGGTTTACCAGTTATGCAAAAGTCGTTCACAATGAAGAATACTTTTGGAGACATTCCCAGAAAATTTTAGATATACATTTTATTTGTCATGAAAATATCTTAAACATATGATATTTCAATAAAAATCGTTAGAGCCATTTTTGAGAAAATTAAAATTTTTGAAAAATGTTCCATGTAAAGGATAATCTGGGGTGAGGGGATTTTCTTGAAAACCTTCATGTCACATCTCTGGAAGATACTGAACCTAAATACCAAGTTTGGTGTTGATCCGACTGTTCGTTTCTGAGTTATACTGTTCAGAGACAAACAGACACACACACGGACATGTTTCCAAAAATGCTTTTTTTTTTATTCAGGGGATCTCAAAACATATATTTCAGGTGAAATCTCGGTATAAAATTTTTGGGTGGAATACAATACTTCTCCTACCTACTATACGTAGTAGAGAAAGTAAAAATTTCCATTATCTTTTGTCACATGTTTAATATATTCATGTGACAAATGAAATATAAAGTGCTTCTCATATACCTAGTAGGAGCATAGATACTGTTACCTAACTTTGCAAGTCCCCTGTGCTTAGTGCTCGCAAAGGCAAGTGAAATAGCAAGCACTAGAATAAAGGCCAGCGCTTCCTGCAGTCAGTCTTCCAACTGCCAGTGCTAATGTGTGTTGCCATTATAGAACGGAGTGAAAGAGAAAACTGAGTAGCTGTTATTACTCTATACAAAGTAGGAATGGCTTCAGGATAAATTTTCAACACCTTGAAAAAGCTTGGAATAAGTAAAATGTTTGCCTATCATGCCAACAGTCGATACAATGAAAGCCAAACCACTGCTGACAGGCCAGAAATGGCCATCCAAGGACGTTAGGACACCAGAGCTCATTAGAGCAAAGGCGGCCAGACTGTGTCGAAATCCTGTACGAAAGCAAAACATCCTTGTCTGTGAATTGAACGTCACTCCCTGAATCCAGAGGGTCCATCATATACCGTGTGTTACAGTGTGGTGGGGAGTAAGTTACAATGGTGTAACACCCATACATATATGTGAAAAGAGTGAAAAAACGTCAGCAAAAGTGAACAAAGAAACAGTACTTGACCTAATTGTTCAGCAGCTTAACACAGAATTGTTTCATGGATCGAACTGGACGTTTCAACAGGACTCAGCTCCTGCACATCAAGCGATGGCCACTCAGAGCTGGTTGCACTACAATGTTCCTGACTTCATTTCATATGAAGAATGGCCTGTTGCAAATCCCAATTCAAATCCCATGGATTACAGTCTACGGAATGAACTTCAGAGGAGTGTCTTTAGTAAGACACATTGCAATGTTAAAAATTTGAAGCGTGTTATAGCGAAGGAAACACAGGCAATTCCTTTGGAGGCTATTCATTCTAGCATTTAGTTTAGTGAGGAAGATTGACGGCCTGTATCAGGGATCGAGGAAGACATTTGAAACCTTAGTGTTGTAAGTAATTCTGGAAACTGTGCACTTAATTTTTCATTTAAGATTTGAGCTAAAAAATGTTTTTTTAATTTATACTTTTCCATATTACAAGTTGTAGCAATGTTTATGCCCCTACTAGGTACAAGCTGGCTGATCAGTATATGAGTATTTATACACACTAACTGACCAACCAACCAACTCATACATGAGAAGCACTGTACATCTTGAATTTGCTGGGAAGAGATGGGAAATTCTCTTCAATCTGAATGAATTTTGTATCATTTTATTTAAATGTTACCCACAAGAGACAGACAGTAACTTATTAAGATCTCATTAAAATGCACCTTTTAGATGTAATTTTTTGTGAAATGAACCATTTCAGAAATACTTTTGATATTACTTTATGTATTCCAATACTTTATCATACAGTTTTTGAGGAGCCAAATCTCCATTCTTTTGTTTCTTGTTATAACATGCAAACAGAGAGTTGACTACCACTTCAGTCTCCTCTTGCACCTGTAACGAAAAGTATAATGAAATTATTTCTGTAAATGTTTATCTCAATTGGTATAAAGTAGGTAAAAAAATAAAGTGCTTTTTTTAATAGTAGTATGTTCAAGAGATATAAAAATAAATGAGAGAGTGAAAGTCGTTTGAATGCAAATTTTTTTATCTTCTTGTTTAGTCTGAAAGAAATTTCTTGTAATGCTTTATGATAAAATGATCCTAAAGAAAGAAAACAAAAGAACTGTCAAAGATAACTGCATTATCTGATGCAGAAACCTTAGTTAAATCATAACAAATTCAATTTCAAACTTAAATTCTTTCATAAATGTGAAAAGATTTTCAAGGATTTCAATATTAAACTGGCACCACAAAGTAGATACATTAGCAATCTACTTCACCATCCATTAAAGAGTAGCACAAAATTAAATGTCCAGAACTTATCAGATGAACTGTTCTAATTTATAGAGTGGCAAAAACATTATGAATTGGTAAATATGTGGCATATATAGTAACTTAATATATTAATCTATAATTACTCTAGCTGATTATAATTGTTAAACTATTGTCCTTTTGTATTCAGTCTTAGTTCAATACTGTAACCTTTTGATGAAGCCTATCATGTACTGTGATATAAATGGTAAATTTAAGATGAAAGAACACCTTAGGAATGTAAAACTTAAACAAATAGACAAGTCTACAGTGGCATATCATTTCTGGTCTTACAATCTTATAAAACATTACATCAAGCCCATTAAAGATATTAAAAAGTGTATACACCATTTGAAAAAATCTGTCTTATATTCACACTCTACCCTCTATCACTTATTAGTGGGTAAACAAATTATTTCTACAGGCGTTTATTTTCCTATCTAAATAATTTTAATTGGGAAACGTTTCCAGAAATAGCTGCATTACACATTTTTTTATAGATAAAAAGGAAATAGTGATAGTCAAATGCTTTAGAACTGGATGTATATGCTGGCCTTAAAATTCCATACTCTTCACATGACATTGCGAGAAACAGCAGAAGATTGACGGACTTAAAAAGAATGACCAAGTATTGAACAATTTGAATCATTAATAATGGATATCTCAGAAACAGCGATACCACTGGAAAACTTATTTGAAATACATTGTGTGTTTTAAAGTTATCTGCATTTTTGTGTAGTATGTTTTTGTCCATTGCTTAACGATTACCAGTTTGCTAGTTTATACAGATCTCTTGAATGAAGATGACTTCAAAAGCTATTTCCAGAAAATTCAAGATAAACATTTTATTTGTTATGTAAGTATCTTTAATATATGGTATTTTAATCAATATTGTTTGATTCATTTTTCAGACAATAAAAAAATTAAAAAAATGTTCCATGTAAAGGGTAGTTTGGTGTGTGGGGTTTCTTGAAAATCTTCATGTTGCATTTTTGGAAGGCACAAACTTAAATACCGAGTTTGGTATTTATCCAACATTTCATTTTTGGGTTATACTGTTCACAGACAAGCAAAAATTAAATTTTAGTTTTATTTATGGGGGCGCTCTTTAACTGCTATGGTCCTTAGTGTCCCTTCTATATTGCACGTGAAAAACTGGAAAGTTTGCTGCTTCCTTTTCAGGTTTGAGGTTCTTTTACGTGCCATAAATCTACGACATGGGACCACCGGCTTTACTTCCCTTCCGAAGGAAGCCATGCTAGGGAGTTTTATGCCCAAAAAAATACACTGCCGGGTTGGGATGCGCGACCTCAGTAACTAGAGGCTGGCATGGTACCCCTAGACGACAAAGGACGGATGTCACAGACACACACACATATATTTCCAAAAAGGCTTTGTTTTTATTCAGGGGGCTTCAAAATATGTATTTCTGGTGAAATCTTGGTATCTACAATACTAGGTATGTGATAGTGAAAATAAAAACATGTTTATCTTAAAAATGACAAAGTTAAAAAGGTTTAAACAATGGCAGAGGATGACATAATTAGACTCACCAAGAAGAGAGATGTCAGCAGAGCATAAATAGTTGAATCAGCATGCCACTCAAGCAGCAAATCGTGTGTTTATCTCAACTCAGATTTGAAAGTATAATGCTGTTCCACTGTATATTTTACTTCATTTTAATGAACACAGACAATCAGTACATCAAATGTAACAAATAAAATAAAGGTTCACCCACAGATCACCAAAGCATATCCCATGAATTAGCTCAGAAATTGCTCTGGCAGTAAACAGGCCTGATGAAGTGAGTTTAAGCTCACAATACATGACCTGCATATTGATTGAACTAGTTAATCTAGTGTTGACTCTACATATGTGTGTTAAGATTTGCTTTGCTCTGTGTGATTCCATAATACTTACAGAATATATGTGGTACCTGCTTCAAGTGCAATTTTCAACTGTACACAAAGATTTGAGAAAGGAATCAATATATCCTTTCAAGGGTATCTAAATATTCAGATTAAATACATTAACATATATGTAATAAGTAAAACTTACTTTCAATACAAGTATGAAGTAACGAATGGTAAGAAATCACGAAAGTTGGAATTTTTCTACTATGCTTGGAAACACAGATAAGCATTGTAATCCCCATAGAAGTTCAAGGAAAGAAAACCAATTTTGTCTGTTCAGAGCAGGCTGAGTGCCAAAAAAGTATCAATAAATACCATAGTTTGCTTTTAGGTGCCAGATCCGTTTGGTGCTTAACAGAAGCTGAAATAAGCCCTTCCACTCTTTCTGGTCTCTTGCATGCCAAACTGTGGCTTGAAAGCAATAACACAAACGTAACTTAGATGTCTGATTTACATGTGAAAAAATAGAAAAAGTAGAACATTGAATTTTATGTATTATGGCAACTTTCTTCTTGTGTATTTCTTATCAGTACTTGTTTTTTTATTACGCATAAACCACTGAATTATCTTTGACTGTGCCTACATACAGGCCCTAGGGTTCGCGAAACCTTTGTTGAAATAAATACATCTTGCTATTCAACTTTATGCTGGAAATCATGGATGGATTGAAAATCAGTGTAAGAGAAAATCTAAAACATGTATACTGCTTTACTTAATCAAAAGAACTTGATAGTTTATCTTAATGCTAGAGAGCAATGCTTTTAAGGTATAAAGCGGTAATTGTAAGTTTGTGTACAGTCCAATGTCACATTTAGGACATACTTTATGCGGTAGAAACCGAAGTTCAGCTTTCAAAACTTTCATGCATAAACACTTGTTTGAATGTATAGATAAAAGGGACACGAAGATCCCAATATTCTGAAAAGGGAGCAGTTTACAAATGTTCTTTATGTCCTAGCAAACTCACGTCTATATGAACTGTGGATTTGACTGGTTAAAAAATAATGCACTGTATATCGATATGAGAGCACTTTTTTACTTGCATTAGTACTTTGTACTACATTCTAAAAGACATCATTGAACGCAAATCTACAATAAGAGAAAACTTAACCTTACTATGTGTGGTATCATTGGTTATATTTATTATTCCATTTTCTTCTCAAACAAATGACAATCCTGCATTCCCTCCGACGCTTTGCTACGATTACCTTTCGCAGACAACACTGTTCAAAACTTTTCCACATTTTATACGTCCGGAACCCCAAAATTGTCAACCTCCTATATTCTCGCCCAAGGTAACTAGAGTATAGAGAAGGTAGGCCACTCCGGCCATTTCACTCTCATTGGCTGCGCGCCTGTGACGTCATGTGGAAGGTTGAGCACGCGCGCTCTTTGGATAGTAATTGAAAGTGAGTGTTTTAAACACGTTTTAACATGTACAATTTAAGGCACGGATTGGTATACCCATTGTGTAAACGGTTAAGCTGTAATTAAGGAAGTGTAATATAATGCAATGACATATGTTATAAAATATACTTTAACGGAAAATGGTAAGAAAGGTTCGTCAACACATTCTACTAATTACAAACCAATTTTATCAGCACCACCACCAATACTATTACTAAAATAAAAAGTAACAAATTATTCTTTGTTTAATCGTAAAAGTGGACTTACATTTAAAAGTGGCTGGTCATTCACTCTAACACATTTTGAAATATGAAATCTATGGAATCCCACAAATATAACTTCGAACTTCTTCACTTTTTGGCACCACTGTTCGGTAGGTCGAATAAGTCCCCCTCCCTGGAAATAACTGTAATCCAGTCCTAAGGCACTTGTGTTGGTAAATTACAGTCACTGTCTTTGCTTCCCAATGTACTATCAAAGGACCGACATTTGTATGCAATATAACTCGCAAGATATTTTACAGTCCATATTGAAATCTTCAATTTCAAAATTTTTCTTTATGCTCATATCTTCTAACAATATTGCCTCCTCATATTCGGTGGGTGCTGAAAGTCCTTTAGCAATGTCATGCATCCATAGTCTCATGTTTTTCCTATCGCTGATAATGAAATTATGCTTAATCCAATATGCTGAATAATATGAAGTCGACTTGTTATATTACTTTCAGTAAACATGACCAAATAAAATATAGTTTTGAGATGACGTAACTTTTCGCTGGTACTGTTGCTGTTATTTGTGCTCGAACCCGGAAGACAGACATCATGCCAGTTCTGAATCAACAAACATGGCACTGCATCACCACATCAAATTTTCCGTAGAGGTAAGCCAGTAATTCGTTTTTTAAATCCCGTTCGTAACCTCAGGCCGAAAATGTACTGAGCGACTCGAGCATTATCAGTGTTGAATTTATCACTCCGTTTACAGCGAGACATCCACATGCTCCTTAGTTTATCTTTTTTAGAAAATCTATGATACATAATTCCAGCGGTTTTTGTTCCTATATTGGAACAATGCGCAACAGCACAGTTAACTTTGTTTTTTGAAACGTTCATTTTGAACACGAATGCACACCACACTTGTATTTCCAAATCGCATCCACAACTAGAACTAACTTCTACGCAATCGGAAAGAGCATTCTTATTTAGTGAGCAACATTTGCACTTGCTGGCGCAGTACAAAACTGTTGCTCATGATTGGACAGTACAACGCATTACAGAAAAATATTATTTCAAGAGCTGTTCTGCGATTCCTCGAAATAATTGTATACGTGTTGTTTAAGAATGGTTTTTTCCCAGAAGATAGGGAATATACTGTTTCAGAAATTAGTGCGTGAACACGTGCAATCACAACGGACACAACGTCTCCAAAACCTTTAAGAAGTTCAACAGAAAGATTAAAGAAGGCGAAATCTTCGTTTTGCCTTAGGGTAATATACCCCTTAAATCCAAACCGTGTGGAAATTCAGGTATAACATGGACAAAATGCTGATGACCCTTTTGCATGACTATGCAAGTGCTCTTTTAAAATCCGGAAATAAGAAAATCGTTTTCTTTGCCATTTCAAGGGAAACAAACACTCGATTCACACTGAGGAATATCATTATAATGATATAACATTGTGATGGTATTCAGCTAGAAAGTGTAATCCCAATAAAATTACATTATTTTACAACCTCATATTTTCTATACCTTACTTTGATCGCGTAACATATATAACTAAAATTATTTATAGCTGTTTAAAGTGCGAAAATATGCACAATAAATATTGTAATTATAAACTCCGATTTGCTACATTCACATGACTTTCTTTGCTCACTCTTCCACAGACACTACAAACTATCCATACAGAAGTTTATTCTTCTATCTACTTGTTAAGAGAGATGAACCTTAGTTACACATTCAGTTGTATGTATAAGAAGGATTCAGTAAGCTAAACCGATAGTCAAATTATAAAGCGTTTCGCTATGTGATGGCTTTGAAATTCCATGCTCTTTGCATGACCACGAGGGGAAAAAGTTGAATAGCGACTTACCACTTAAAAACGTTTTAAGTATTTGAACATTCAGACAAATAACACAGAATATCTTGGACATGGTTAAAGCAGCAACAATGTTTATTTCGTAAAAACTATGTGCTTTAACGAGTTCTACTTCTTTTTAAAATAATTTTTTTATCTTCTAACCTTTACCAAATTATAAAAGCCATTCAAATGAAGTTTCTACAGGCTACTTACAGGAAATTCAAAATATACATTTTATTTGTCATGTAAATGCTTTAAACATATGCATTTTAATCAAAATGGTATTAATCATTTTTTGAGAACAAAAGTAATGGGTAATTTCCCATGTAAAGGGTAGTTCGTGATACGTAATTTTCTTAAAAGATCATGTCGCATCCTTGGAAGATGCTAGAGTTATATTCCAAGTTTGGTATTTAACCGACCTTTCGTTTTGAGTTATGCTGTTCACGCGCACGCACAGATCTTTTTCTAAAAATTTGGTTTTTAGATTCAAGGAGTCTCAAAACATGTATTCCGTGAAAACTCGGTATTGGAATTTTGGTTGAAATACAATACTTCCTTTACTTACTATAAGTAAATAGGAGAAGAAGCAAAATTGCAGAAATAATGCATAGCCTGATGGTTTTATTTTAATATAATATAGTTTTTCTTCTCCCTCTCTTCGTTTATTACGTGATTAAAAGGCAATGATACTTGCTATCTTTTGTAAGAAATGAATTGCAATTATAGCTTAAATGTTGAAAAATTCAAAGCCCAAAAGAAAGTGTTGCAACTGTTTAACAAGACAAGCTGTAAGATAAGAGTATATGGCATAGTTTTAATTCTTCC
Source organism: Deroplatys truncata (assembly GCA_030765065.1). Classification (NCBI taxonomy): domain Eukaryota; kingdom Metazoa; phylum Arthropoda; class Insecta; order Mantodea; family Mantidae; genus Deroplatys; species Deroplatys truncata. The sequence goes on along the minus strand of CM060988.1, from coordinate 26,542,888 downwards.
TCCGTATTATTTTTCTTTTTCTACGTTATATGTTGCGGAATGAGAGTTTTGTTTCAAATAAATTTGCCCGAGGTGACCATATCATGCCAGATAGCATGACGGAATTTTAATTATATCGTAAAACTTGAGCTTGCACATGTGAATAGCAATGCCAGGTACCTTCCACATGACGTCACTAGCAGACAGCTCGACAAGCAGTGAATGCGCGGGAAGCGCTAAGAGGCCCCCCTGAAGATGAAGCAACTGAATGATTATTATTATTAATCTCGAGACGGAACCACCTCATAATTCTTCCAGTAGTTAACCAGGCTTTCCAGTTTGTTATTCTGTGAATTTTAGCCAGAGGTTATAGCCAATCTTGATCGACTATTTTGCAGGTGTAATTTCTAAAACGGACTTACTGGCTTGGGAGTGGTAAATCTTCATATTTACCAGTTTCATCCTTATTTCATTGTAAAAGATGTCAGGGGTTTCTCCAATATTGAAAAGCGTGTTTTTAACCACGCGAAAGTACCATAATGATTAGTAAAGCAACCTACGTTATGTTTTTTACTTTCGCTACTACGTATAGTAAGTAGGGGAAGTATTGCATTCCACCCAAAAATTCGATACCGAGATTTCACCGGAAATACATGTTTTGAGACCTCCTGAATCCAAAAAAAGCATTTTTGGAAACATGTCCGTGTGTGTGTGTGTGTGTGTGTGTGTCTGTGTGTGTGTGTGTGTGTCTGTGTGTGTGTGTGTGTCTGTGAACAGCATAACTCAAAAACTAACAGTCGGATAAACACCAAACTTGGTATTTACGTTCAGTATCTTCCCGAGATGCGACACGAAGATTTTCAAGAAAATCCCCCCACCCCAGACTACCCTTTACATGGAACATTTTTCGAAAATTTTAATTTTCTCAAAAATGGCACTAACGATTTTGATTAAAATATCATATGTTTAAGATAATGTCATGAGAAATGAAATGTATATCTCGAATTTTCTGGGAATGTCTCCAAAAGTATTCTTCATTGTGAACGACTTTTGCATAACTGGTAAACCATAAGAGATAGACAAAATTTTACTACACAAAAAATGTAGATCTCGTTAAAATACACAACTTATGTCATATACATTTCTTTTGTTGAGTGAACCGTTTTCGAGATATTGCTTGTTATTCCCTTAAATTTTCCAATACTTATACTTTTTCTCAAATTCGTTATTCATTTTTTTATGTCCTGGACTTGCAAAGAGAATGGAATGCGCCGCATAGCAACCAGCGTTAAAATATTTGACCATCGCTTAAAAACTACCATATTCCCCTTGCACCTACAAGAAAATTAGCAATAAGATTGACATCTCGATATCTCGATTAACATAAAGCATATGGAGAATAGGCGTTTGTAAAAATAGATTGTACAAGAGTAGAGAAAGTCATGTGAGTGTAACACATCAGATTTTTTTTATATAATTATGCTTTATCTTTCTGAGGAACAGGCTTTATTTGTACCTATAATGCATTACTTTCTTACAAATAAACTTCAGCATCTTAATGAATTATTCTTTGTGATAGTATACTAAGTTGTACAAAAATAATATAACGTTATAGAAGAACACGCTACAATAAGAGAACTATGCTAAAGAATGAAAATCTAGTCATCTGTCACTCCCAGTCACTGTAACACTATTGAGGTTGATTAATTGCAAGTTTTATCTGAGATTTAAGATTTTCTTCCGTCAGGCACGACGTTTAAAATTTAAAAACCAATTAAGCTTAGAAAAACGTCTCTCAACTGAAGCAGATGATGGAGGAACTATTATTGCCTTAATTGCTAGCTTACTTAGTGTACGTATCTAAGAGAAATATTTCTGCCAGAAGGATAAAGCAGTAATGGAAGATAAATTTTCTTTCTGTGCCATTGCTGCATATGCTGATATTTCTTCCACTGGAACATCAAGATATCTTCTCAGAATGGTTTCATTGGAAGCCGGTTTCATAGTTGTAGCTGTTGCTATCCACTGTCGTTCATTGCGGAAGACATGGAATAGAATACCAGCAGAAGTGAATGCTTTGACGATTTCTTTCATATTGTCCTTTGAACTTTCCATCCGTTGCCTTACTTGAGGTATAGTACTGGTACGTATGTTGCTAGGACCGCCTGAAGTTCAACATGTCCATCAGTCTGTTTCCGAGATCTATGTTTATAAAATGTTCCACATGCTTTTGCACAACAGAACTCTTTTCAAAATTAATGCACTCTGAGCACAAAGTTGCTCAATGTTTCCGCTTTTCAGCCACAAAATAATCTATGGGAAACTTACGAACCCTTTGAATTGCATTTACAGCAAATTTTGGCGTGCTGGTGTTCAATAGATGTGAACTGCTTTGATTCAGATGGTATACTGTGGTATACTGACCATAAAAACATTAAATTTCACGCACAAGTTGTTCATTGTTGCTGGGAATATTGTTAATTTCTGTATTGAATCTAATATTAAATTTTAAACAGGTATCTATTAATTTCCAAGAATTAAGCTTTGTATTATATATTGTGCTTGTATGCTTTATTTCTTAAAATTATGCTTTATTGTGCTTTTAAAACTTGGATCTCAAAAATCATGTTCTGGGTAGCAACCGTGTGTCTAAAGGCCTTTTATGCTTTTTATGCTTATTATGCTTTGGAGTTGTTCTGATGATTAGAGGGAGAAGTGTGATCACTGTAGTAGTTCATGTGTTCCGCTGCACAGATAGCATTGCGATTAGTTGACGGTACATTGCTAATAAGTACTATAATGCATAGCAGGGACTGCACTGGAGAACGAGTAAACAAGAAAAATAGTATCGCTGAACAGTATGGTTACACATAAATATTCTAACGATCATTCATAGAAATGCTGGATAATAATGTTACTACTAGAATGTTAAAAGACATGAAAGGACGAAAGTGAAATATAATTTATACTTTTATATTCATTATATTATCTATACGTCCATGTGTTTTACAGCTTTTTTCCTTCTTGGCTACTTTGCTGCAAGAATTGCTACTTGTATTTTGTTCAATAAAATGTACTCATCAACATGAAGTGTTTGCAACTTTGACAATTTCTTAGGTGATTTTGATGATTGTATTTCCTTGGTCACTTCGTGCAATGTAGAATCATTTTGGGGTCAAGAATCAGTACAACACCAATATCAGAATCAACACTAATTTTGTTAACACTGTCACAATATAAAAATATGTATATATCGCCCCTCAAGTTATTTTCGCTTGAAAATTCTCTGCTAGAACCCTCTCTACTTGCGAAAGAACATTATACGATATACAGAGGGCTATGTATGGCAGAAATCCTTCAGCGCGTGATTGGCCAATTCATTTTTACTGTTTTCGGGGGTAAAAATCCCCTAAATCTATAAACCTATCCACTTTCCAAGAATTAGAATCAAACCTAATTTCTTCGTTCAACTTTACTTCGTAAAAAATTAAAATTCCATATAGTTAAACAAATTAAATTGAGTTTTATTTGTGTACCCTCTTTAACTGGTGTGATCCTTAGCATCCCATTCTATATTGGGCGTGAAAGACCGGTAATTTTCCTCAGAGGCCTCTTTATCACGCTTGAGGTTCTTTTACGTAAATCTACGACACGGAACCACCGGCTTTACTTCTCTTCCGAAGGCGATGGATTTTTTCCGGGCATAAAAATCCTTAGTATGACTACCTTCAATTTACTATTTAGTTTAATTATGTTGCGCTGTTGCGCGTTAACCTTTTCTTTAGTAATTCTACTTCATTAAGTCTGGTAAGTTTCTATTGATATCCTCGGGGCTGGTATATTAACGACCGTATTATGAGAAAATTCTGCATTATTCTCACTGTTTTCTAAATTCGTATTGTTCCAGATCTTTTCGATAGAGGTTTTAAGAAATTATTTTATCTTCTCTTGGTACAGTTCTCTCCCACTTAGAAAACAGTAGATCTAAAAAAATTATCTATAGATTTGTCGTATCTAGATCCACAAACGGCGCAAAAAACATAGGTATGTTGTTTGTGTCTAAAAAGTAAAAGGTTCATTAAGATTAACAACTGAAATTTTCCACATTGTAACAACCACAGCTACACACACACACACACACACACAACAGTACTCCAATGCAATACACAACAAACAACTATCAAGGCTCAAGGTTATTCATTTGCTATTTGAATTACCTAGAGCCGGTACAGAGGGCTTTCAGGATACAACTAACACGCATTTATAATTGCGCTGCAGGTTAGTGTCTTTGTGGGTTGCCCTGAACCCATGCAGCGCCCGCGTTGGGCCGCTGAGAATAATTCATTGTGTTCATTAATGCTTGTCTTACATTTTGCCTTAGGACTATACATACATAAATAAAGGATACATACACACAAAATATTTACATATGTACACACACGCACTCAGTTTTATCTATCCACAATCACTCACGCACACATACAACAGACTACACACTATATACACTGTACAGTTTCCTCAGTTATACTGTGTGGTCAGTGTGGACTGGATTCCTTTTGAGGTGGTGGCCTCTGCTGTAGGTGATGCGTGGCCGTGGTCCTGTGTTTGTGGGCGCATGGTGGAACGATATTAAAATACCTTTATTCGTTTATGTTTCCTGTGTTTTGGCTCGCCACTCTCGATGTTGGATATTAAGGTGGTGTTATATCTGCGGATGCACGCCCACGTGGTGTTGGCTCGTTTCTGCGGCCCTGAGTTATGTAAGGGGTGGCGAGTTGTTGGTGGATAGTTTGGTTCCTGGTAAGGATAGGAGGGCGGAGTATTTTCCTTGGTGAAAGGTTCTGGACGGTTTGAAATTTCTGTATGACGATATTCGTTGCATTTACCCAGGTCACGCATGGGTATAGCATCATGGAAAGGATAAAAGGCTTGTAGAAGATCAATTTGGAGAGGGTTTTCAGTTCCCTACTTCTGAAAACGGGGGCGCATGTCCTTAAACGCTGTCTGTTGGCTGTATATGTGAGGCGGTCGTTCCAAAAGAGTCGGCACTCCAACGTGAGTCCCAGATATTTTACTTGCTGACGATAGGGCAATATTTGACCGTCGACCGTAAGGTCCATTGCCGGTAGGTACAGCTTCTTGTAAAAGTATATAAGGTGGAATTTGTTTGCATTAATTTCAGTTTCCCAGCCATAAAGCCATGAAAGGAAGCGGTCAGTGTATCGCTGCATCACAAGAAGGCAGAACGGGGATTTCTATGGTGGTTGCATTTTGCAGTGTCGACAGCGTACAACCTTGCATCTGGCGTCCATGGGACAGTCATTAGTGAAAAATATACACAGGAAAGGGGACATGATTGTCCCCTTGTGGCACGCCAGCCCTCATAGCTCACTCTGTGAGGAGGAACAGTCCACCTGGACGTAGAAGTGCCGGTTTTCTAAAAAGCTCTGTATCAAAAATAGGTAATTTCGGAGGCCGGGAAAATTGCGGTGAAGTTTATAGCCCATCGTACCGGCAGCAATCAAATGCAGTCCAAAAATAAAGCCAACGCGTAAGTGCCATTGTTAAATTGTTCGGTGACATCACCATAAGTCCTAAGAGCTGTAATACAGTGGAGTGACACTTTCTAAAGCCAAACTGTGCAGTGAAGAGTTTTTACGTCTCCAAGATATGTTTTTTTATCCGAAAAAGAATAGGTACTTCGAACAATTTTCTAATGGCGGACAGGAGACTAATAGGTCGGTAATTTTCAGGGTGTCCGGTACCCTTCCCTGGCTTTGGAAGCATAATGATCTTGACTCGTTTCCAAGTTTTAAGGAACTAGTTGCATCGTAGGCAAGCGTTAAAATCTTCTTGAGCTATACCGAGGCTTTTTTTTGGGATAAGATTTAGTTCCCCATTGGTCACCCTGCCGGGCCATCGGCTTTACCATTAGGCAGATTCCTAATGAGTTTGAACACTTATCGAGGTGTAATGGGTGTTAGCGGTTGTAGTGCTTCTGTGCCACCCATGTTTGTACACAGGTTTACACTTCTTGTTGCGTTTCAGGATTGTCTGCGATGTTCTGTTGAATCTCTCTTCAAGGCAGAAAGCAAATATCTCGGCTTTCTCCTCGGAGGAGAAGTGCAGACCGAGTTGAGTGTGGAGTGCCTCAATGCCAGTGTTGATGCTTGAGGAGGTTCTTAAATGCCCTTAACAATTTCCACGAGTAGTTGTCCGATTGAGTGGTATTCCCTCATTGATGGTTTTCCCATTGCTCAATTTTGTTTAAACTAATTTGACACTGATGGTGTTGCGTAGCCATTGTGTCAGTACTTTGATCTCGGCGTGGTGGGTTTGCCTCCAGGGCCTCATCAAGCGTCGCCACCTGCAATGAGGAGCTCCATCTTGGGGTACGTGCAGAACTGGGTGAGCTTTTGGTGAACATGGTAGCGCTCCGCTTGGTTGTGTGCAGTGAGGCAGTAAAGTTTTCAATGGCAGCGTCTATCTCTACTTCGCTGCGGTATGATGGCCTGGGCTGCACCATCTTGTATATTTCGAGCCGATAATTACCCCGGTCTGTCTGGGTATATTTGGAACTTCTGGGGTGTTGCGCTGTGATGGCACCGCAGATTTCTAAATGTACTGGAGATGGTCGAGTCAAGGATGATGTTCTGTGCAATTACCACAATTTTGGTAAGCACGGAGTCCAAAATCGCATTCATAATGACCTGAACGATGCCAAAAGAGAGGTCAAGGAGATGTGTACCTCCACATTGTTATGGTGAACAAGCAAATCAATCAGGAGATTTCCGGCCGCGTTTTCCCGCCGTGATTGCCACCACGGGTGCCGGGCCTTGAAATCTCCTGCAGTTATAACATGCTCCCCTAAATCGAAGACTTTTTGTGGTGTATTAAGAAGAAAGGTGAATCAGGGGCCTGTAAAGCCTTAAAGGTATCACCATCTCATTTATTTGCGTTTTTATTACTGTGCACCCTAGAACCTCCAAGACCGGAAGCGTAACAGAAGCACGAGCAACAGTGTGTTTTAGCAGGATTCCTGTGCCTCTCCCTGTCTGTCAACTCTGTTAATCCGAAAAATGTCGTACCCCTTGAGCTTAAAAGTGTACTCTGGTTGTAATTTAGTTTCGTGACCTCAATTTTGCGACCATGAATGTAACCTCAATTTTGTTGCGACTCAGGTAGCCCTCAAGTTTGCACTGCTTCTGGTAAATGCCATCGGCATTCCACAGGAACGCGCGTTTTAAATATACACCTCCCCTTATGGTAGTCATTAAATTGAGAAAAGAAGTGAGGAAACATATGATGGCTCCTAATTTGTACCAAGTGTTCGTGCAACTCTTGACATTTTCTAAGATTGGTTTAAATTTTGATCAGAGAGCCGGTAACCTGAGATATTTAAATAGAGTAAAAGTTCCGAATGTCCCCCAGTTCAGTTGAGGTCCCATGGGAGGCTGGGACGTGATGTTGGGGGCCAGCTGGTGGCGGCGGTGGTGAATTTTATCCATGAGTTGCACCGGCCCACGACAACCCCGTTTGCACCAGGGCTGGGTAATGGGCATTGCTTTAGTCGAGCATTCAGGATTGCCCTGGCTAAAGCTGCCTGTTGGCGGCGGTAGCGTTCGTGCACGAATGTTTCACACCTCCTGTAGCTGGCAAGATGAGCCTCCCCGTAATTTGTGCATAGGGGAGTGGTAATAACCTTGGCCCGCTTTGGGTAGTTAACCAGGCGGTGGGAATCACTGGGAGGTCATGGTACAAAATTTGTGTGTAAGGCACAGTTGCTGGAAATTGAAGCAGGGTGATGGTATTGTTCATTTTCAGTACCTCCACGGTGAACATACTGCTTGTTTCAGCTACCGGATCTGTACTCCGGTGCAGCCTTTATCCTCCAAGCCTTCTTTTAGAAAATCCACATCGAGGTCGGCCGGCAGTCGCTTTATCATGAAACGCAGCGGCTGGTCGCTGCGCGGCCTGAAGCTGTATTGTTGTACTCTCGCGGAGTTCAGTCGCTGCATTGTTTGCCCGGAGTCAGTTTTCCTCTGCAGGAGCAGCTTGATGCACTGCCGTGTGCATTGGCGCTTGTATGCATCAGTCGGCATGGAGACTCGGAGGAGGGGCAGGATTTTGGAAGTTAGGCTTTGGTCGCGAGTGGAGATTCTTAGAAGTTTTTGCTTGTCGCTGTTGGGTAGCGTAGGTGGTGGGGGAGTGTTTGTGGAAGTGGAGGGAGTATGTTTGTTGCCGGTAGTTGGCCTCTGCGCTGCTGTTTGCTGCACGGGGCGGATATTCTGCTGTGAAAGGGCCTTTGAACGCTGGGCGCTCCTCGTTCTCCTCTTCCATCGGCAACGTATGGAAGTAATCATCCACGTCTTCTAGCGTCAGAGCGGCATACCTATTAGAGGTGGCGACGCTGACCGCAGATTCCTGCCGGGTCTTATTCTTCCCCGGCTTCGGGCACTGTCTCTTGGTGTCCGTGTCACTTTTGTGCCCACTACCGGTGTGAAGGTGCCGCTTTCTGAGGGCGTTGATGCACCAGACCTCCTGCTGTTGTGCTTATATCAACCTAGCTCCCTATAATAAAAGCCTAGGCTGGAGTTGTCTTGAATTCACTGGTTTTTGGGTTGACTTCCGTGTCAACAGCTCCTTGTAGTACAGTACTTCACCCTCCATTTTGGCGACCTTTTTTAACTGCGTGACCCAGGCTTGCTCCTTAGGATCGACAGTCCATTCAGTTTCCATAGTGTCGGTTTTCTCCGCTACTTGCCGTTCCAGCCAATTGGATTGGTATAAGAAAGAGCGACCGGCCGTCAATATTGCTCATTTCGCTGCCAGCCTCTGAGAAGGAAGTAGTTGTTGGAGTTGCGGTCACCGCCATTTTGCTTGCGGGGGTGTCATGTTAGCAATGGAAGCTGCAGAGTCCGAAATGCTGCCGCGGTCAACGCCGAGCCTACTGGTATACTGGAGGCCGCAAAGGCTCCTGGGAGGCATAGCTGGTGTGGGCACGTTCTTGTTGGCGTGCAAAAAGGGCACAGGTCTGCCCGTCTCACGCATATGTGACTACTCTTGGTCTATTAGCAAGTATTTGCACTATCTAAAGTTAACAAAACATCAGAACGCGCACAAAGGCATTATATAGCTGCTGTTTACATACGAATATACACATATACATATTTACACAAAGAAAGAGAACTTCAACGTTGTGAACGTTTCATTTATGTTTATTCAGTCACACCGTTGTTGGGGCACCGGATATCACTTTTCAGAGTTTATTGTACATTCGGCGAAGGTGCTGAAGTCGTTCTCCGCAGTGTAGAGGTTACCATGCGAGCATCTAGTTCCCGAGTTTGCGGGGTCAAACCCAGCAGAGTGCGATGGATTTTTTCGGGCGTAAAAATCCTTAGCATGACTTCCTTCGAAAGGAAAGTAAAGTCAATGGTCCTGTGTCGTAGATTTATGGCACGTAAACGAACCTAAAGCCTGACAAAGAGGCCTCTGAGCAACATTTCCGGTCTTTCACGCCCAATGTAGAATACAACGCCAAGGACCATAGCAGTTAAAGATCGTTCATAAATAAAACTCAATTTAATTTAATTAGAGGGTACTGAAGCACCAAATCGCTCGATTCGGGATATTTGGTTTTATTGAATCGCAAAAGCTTTTTCGCTGCTAGAAGTAAGAGCAGAACGAACCGTACTCTACCATGTACAGGTCACGACTCCCAACGCACCACAAGCAGATACCAGTATATCGTGGGAATAGGAATAAAGGTATAAGGAGAAACAAGAATATAAAGATCTCTAGGAAGGAAAAAGGAAGAAGAGGAGAAAGGATCTTGTTCTGTGGTGGCATAATTTATTGGGTGCATAATTGGTGTCATGGTGGTTGGTACCGCCGAAACAAACCTGCGGTTCGTGGGCGATTACTAAGTGTGGCGGATTGTTCCGCAGTGGGGAAAAGGTATTTCCTATGGCCGAGGCCCTGACAGCAAGCTGTGAACTGTGGCGTCTTCTGTTGTAATGCCGACTCCGTACTCGGGCCTATTACGTCCGGGCGTTGGTTTTGGGTGTTGTTTAGACAGAGGATTCTGAAGAGTGTTTTTTTGTGTGATGATGTGGCGTCTGTCGTGGTGGTGATGGTAGAGGTGTCTGGAGTTTCCGAATTACTCGATTCGCGCCGTCTGCGATCCTATCACAAAGGTAGCCATTTACATGCTAACGGTGGTGCGATTGATCTGCACAATTTTCTCGATGGTTCTATCGTACTGTCTTTCTACAGTAGCTGTGATGGAGGTGATCTGTGTGCTGAAGTGCTCTTCCAGAGCGACGAGACGCTGGCTAAGTCCAGCAACTCGACGTGTAGGTCTTGAATTGCCTCAAGGATACTGATGTTACTAGCTGTGTTCTGTTCAAGTAGGCTGTTGGTGTTGGTCAATTGATGTTCTAGTATGGTGTCAATCTATGGTGGTGGTGGTGGTGCTGGTGAGAAGTTCTGCGTAGTCATGTTAAGATTGCTGTTCGGTGATGTTCTACGAGGGTAGAGTTGGCAGAGAGCCTGACTTGTGTAGTGTCTCTTGCCTCCACATGAGGCGCAGAAGCGCAGGCATTGAGTCAAGTCGTGAACCCGGCAGCCAGCGGTGAGCGTCCCGTTACCGCAGTAGTGGCAGCAGGGTGCGGCGTTGCACATGTCGGGTGTGACCATACAGGCAGCAGCGGCGGCATGCCGTTGGGCGAACACTGCGGCTAGCTTCGAGCGGTAGGTTTGCCCTAATAAAGGTAGTTCCACGCCCGGGGCTGACGATAGTCGCCCGACTCCATGAATTCAGCCTGACCAGCGATGTTGGAACTCGTTCATTCTTGATTCTCGTCGCCCTGGCCGCAGATGGCCAAAAGCGCTGGGCGGCAGTGAGGAGCAGCGGGGCCGGGAGCTGACGATGCACTCCATGGACAACGGTGGAGACGTGCGCTGGCACGCGGTTCGGCGGTGAATGGATGTATGGACTGGTCGGCGTGTTTGCGCTGATCGCTTCGGCTGGCTGCGGTGAAGTGGCAGGAAGCTGTTCTTCGGTTGCGCTTGTGGCTTCACATCTCTCTCGGGTAGGACGCTTGGCGGCTACGGAGTTGGTAGTTTTCTTCCTTCTCTATCGTCCTCCGTGGTGCGGTGGTTACCATACGAGCCCCTAGTTCCCGAAGTCGCGGGTTCAAGCCCGGCGGAGGACGATGGATTTTTTCGGGTAAAAATACTTCGGATTTCTTCCTTCGGAAGGGAACTGATTCTGGTGGTCCCGTGTAGAAGATTTACGGCACATAAAAGAGCCTTAAGGCTGATAAAAGGGCCTCTGAGCAAAATTGCCGGTCTTTCACGCCCAATATAGATTGGAACGATAAAGACCACAACAGAGTGTCCATAAATTCATGAATAAAGCTTTCTTTCCCATGTTCACAGGTTGAGACCTCGAAGCGACCTAAGTAGTCCTGCTAAGTATCTGTCCTGGGTAGGACTTAATCACAGAGATGGTAGGATAGTTGTAGAATGGTGAGTTTTGGTTTTAGGGTGGTAGTTTGATAACGGTAGCTTCTATAGTTTTGTAGGCTACTCAACGGTTGCCGTTTCAGGAGAAGTATCCATCCGCTGTTCCGCTGGTGCCAGTTGTTCCATATGGATTTAATGTTTTACATTTTGAATGACCACTCCGATGGAGAGGGGGATTACTTCGTCAGTATTATGTTGTTAGCTGATTTAGGGCATTCATTACCGGGGTGCCTACATACGGTAGCTTCTGTAACGATGTTGTGTGGGTAAGTAGTCCCCTGGGATCTGACAAGCACGTTCTGATGAAGAGTCAATCTAACGTTGAAATTTTGAGCCCGCACCTAATCACATCCTCCACATATGGGAGGGCCAAGGTTTCGTGTAGTAGCCTCATTGTAAAACGATACGGCAGACAGAATAGATAGACCTAAGTTCCCCATTCTGCATCCGCCTGTAACCAGAGAAACCAAGGTCTGCTGCCACACCTCATGCCTCACATAGCGCATCAAAAGTAGTACAGGCGCTTTATAAGGGCATAGCTTTAGATGGCACGGCATGGCGAAAGCCAGAACCGGGTATATGGCGGCTACCGCCCCCTTAAAACTGTTCATTGTCCCTCGCAAGTGTTCACGAAAAGTTAGACCTTTGTCTAGAGTAACGCCTAAGCAGCGGATGGATGTTCCCCTCTCCATTCTCTGGCTCTGGTAGGTGAATTTTGGAATGTCTGCTGCGGGGATTATTTGTCGCCTGGTAAACAGGCCAATATGGCTTTTGCCCGGATTTACGGACATGCGCCACTGCCTGCAGCAGAGCTGGACGAGGTGTCTTTGAATAGGGAGTTAAGGCTATGAGTATGTGTGATTTGTTGTGTACAGCAGGACGTTGTCAGAAAACTGGGTCATATTGACGGCCTGTGCCACTGAAAAGTCTGCCATGAACAGATTAAACAGGTGGGAGATAATACAGAGCCTTCAGGGACTCCATTTCGTATGGGTTTCAGTTTTGATGTTTTCCACGCAACTACCACTGTGAAGGAGCGTTGGTGTAAGAAGCTGTGTATAATATTGATTAACTGACTGTGTAGGCCACTTTGGATAAGTTTATACAGGAGCCCCTCATGTCAGGTTGCTGAGAAAGCCTTCTCCACGTCCAGGGATACTGCTGGAGTGAAAACCCTGTATTGGAACTTCCACCACTCCCAGCAGCTGCTGGGTGGTCGAATGCCCAGGACAAGAACCAAACTGATGGTTGGGGTGGCTTGAATGTCGGCCAGTAACGGTGACAAGTAGTGCAGCATTAGCATTTCGAAAACTTTAGAGATGGTGGATGGGAGTCTAATGGAGCGGTAACTGGAAGGATGCACACCATCCGGGCCATCTGCCATTCACGGCGGAAGTGCCCCAGGGTGACGCTCATATTAAATACCTTGCTAAGGAAGAGCATAGCTCTGAAAGAAAGGTTGGGGAGCATGGCGGGTGTCAGTCTGTCCTGCCCGCTAGCCCTTTTAGTGTTGAGACCCCTGAATGTACCTTGAACTTCACTGGGGCGGACGATTTGTAGGGGATTTACATCTCCATCACGGGGTAACCACAAGAACCAATCTACCTCCTGGTGTACACCGGCAGTAAACGCTCCGTCCTCAGGGTTTTCTGTCGGCCTGCAGGTGTCTTCGAGCTAGTTGGCAAGCACGTTTGCTTTGGCTTGGGGTTCATATACAAGGCTTAGGCTACCTTGAAGCGGGGATGAGTGTTGGTTTTGTTGGCGACGGAGGTTTTTAGCTATCATCCAGACGTCACCAACCTCGAGGTCCTGTCGGTTATCGTGGTCTCCCACACTTGCACCCTGTGCGCACAAAAGCGGCCACGTACCTCCCGGCGGATAGGCCTTCGGAGCCCTTGATTGTGTGGCGTCCGGCGGCGCTGTTATAGCTTCGGGCTGCCCAGGAACCGCAATAAGGAGTTCAAGATCCAGTGGTAAGGCCTCGGGGAGAGGGGTGAAGGATTTTGGATGGTGAGGTTTTGAATCACCGTAATCCTCGCGCTACTGTGGTTGTGAAGGATTTGACTGCTGTCTTCAGGGAAGGTATTTACTGTTATCCTAGAGTTTAGTGGGACTTATGCGTTGAGGCAAACCTTTACGCATTCCCAATCCATTTCTCTAGTGTGACCAGAAAAGTCATTGCTGGCAACCCGATTGTTGATCTCTGCCAATATGGGGTTGTGATCGGAACGAAGTGCATGTGACGTGAAATGATAGGGGCAGTGCTTGATGATCGAGAAATCAATGACAGATGGTAGTCCTTGATCTTGCGGATGGTGTGTGGGTTGTCAGGGACCCAGCGCTCTTAGGTAGGGATCTCTACCTATTACACGAATTATTGCACTGACTCTTGGATTTGCACGGGGCCCGGAATGCCAACGCTACTGTTTGGCATTAGTCACCCGCCAAAATCACGCAAGAGTTAAGAAATTGAAATTGAGTTTTATTTATGGACGCTCTTTAACTACTATGATTCTTAGCGTCGCATTCTATATTGGGCGTGAAAGATCGGAAGTTTTGTTCAGAGGCCTTTTATCAGACTTGAGGTTCTTTTACGTGCCGTAAATCTACGACACGGGACCACCGGCTTTACTTCCCTTCCGAAGGAAGCCGTGCTAAGGATTTTTACGCCCGAAAAAATCCATCGCCCTCCGCCGGGTTTGAACCCGCAACCTCGGGAACTAAAAGCTAGCACGGTACCACTAGTCCACGGAGGACGACGCAAGAGTTAAGGGCTAAAATGAATTGTTAGCCAGCAATCTATGAAACAGCACCACTGGCTTTACTTCCCTTCCGAAGGAAGCCATGTAAAGTATTTTACGCCCGAAAAATTCCATCGCCCTGCGCCGGGTTTGAAGCTGCGATCTTGGGAGTTAGAGGCTAGCATGGTAACCACTATATCACGGAGGATGACTAAACCTCCTGGGAGATGTCGGTCGAGTACTGGCTGATGATGGTTGATGAGTACCTGGAGGCGCTCGAGAAGTCGAGGGCTTGGAGCCGATCACTCTCAAGCTTGTAGAGCATCCACAACAGGAGGCGATGTGTTCTCCCTTGCAGTTAGCACACATAGGTATACCTATGAGGAAGCTGGGACAGACCTCTTTAGGGTGCATACCACCGCATCGTAGGCAGCGTAGTAGATGGTGGCAGTAGTTTCTTGAGTGATTGAAACTCAAGCTACGACGACAATGTGCATGACCGCCAGTGCATCGGGTGGCTTCTATTGTTATCTGGAGATAATAGATCGAGGATACCCGATGTATCTTAATCTCCGGATTGTTGCCCCGCTCCACTACTACTAAGAAGAAAGAGGTGAGGATTTTTGTGGGCTGTTGCCCAGCTGGAGCGGATTTTGTGAGCTGCTTCACACGGTTTTGTGTTATACCCTGACGGATGTGGTCATTCTCAATGTTCCCCACTGGTGTGTACACAGGTAGACCCCTGATAACACGTTTTAGGTCTCTGGTGTTGTCAAGTCCAAACGTAAAGTGGGGAATGTCTTTCCGCTTAAGAGCACTCAGTAAGAAAATATAGTGCTTCGATGGCCTAGGCTGAAAGACGTAGGGACTTTTCCTCCTCGTCACCATGCACTCCTGACAGAGCAGGAATGACCTCTCTAGGGAAGCCCACGACCCCTGAGAGGAGTCAATGATGATGGGGGAATGTGGCGCCTCTGCTGTCCGCCATAGTCGGAACTGCTGTATCCTGGCATGCCCTGGTTTGCGGAAGCTAGTTGCTTTCCTCTTTTGCTCGAATACTGTCATCACCGTTCACTGGAAGATTGGAATGACTGTCCTCGTCCCTCCCCATAATTGAGAAGTGTACGGAGAAGACGGGAGCCTTGTCCGAGTAGCCAGAAAACTCTATGACGTCACTGTCACAGTCCGAGTATTCTTCAGACTCGGTAGTTCTGCCTGCCCGTAGCGGTGAACGCTCGCGAGGGAGGCCACTGTCAGAATTTTCGGTCAAGACCGAACAGAGTCCCATTTTTCGCTTTTATTACGTTACCGGGGTCTGTTCTTAGCTGTTCGGCTTCTTCCAGACACGGAGGCCTGAGAAGAGCTTCCAGACACGGAGGCCTGAGAAGAGCCGTTGGTGACACCAGTGCAGGTGCTTGGAATTGTCGTCTTCTGTGGTGTAGTGGTTACCATACTAGCCTCTAGTACCCGAGGTCGCGGGTTCAAACCCGGTGGAAGGCGATGGACTTTTTCGGGCGTAAAAATCCTTAGCATGGCTTCCTTCGAAAGTGAAGTAAAGCCGGTGGTCCCGTGTCGTAGTACCTCAAGCCTGATAAAGAGGCCTCTGAGCAAGATTACCTGTCTTTCACGCCCAATTTAGAATGGGACTCTAGGACCACAGCAGTTAAAGAGCGTTTATAAATAAAACTCAACTTTTAAATTTTTGCTTGGAATTGGCTCCTGCTCCTGTATAGCAGGGCCGTTGGATGCCTCGCTACGGGAAGCGGGCTTCGTGGTATCGGAAAAAGGTTAAGTGCTAGTTCACGTGTGCTGCACTTAAGTACACAGCGCATACTCAGCACACCTAGGACACAACTCACCTGCAGGCAGCGGGAGTCAATGGCGTGAACAACAGCGGGCCGGACACCTAAGTGCGCCGAACTTCCCCTTACGGCAAGCTGGCTGTGGCTTTGTTGTTCAACCGCTACTCTGTTGCACTTTGCAATCAGATATTGCAATAGTGAAGGTTAAAAAGATCATATATTAGGGTAAGATTACTCAAGCAAATTGTGAATGGTTTTTTTTATTCATAACAGAGAATTTCGATCCTAAGTTTAACACAGAAAGAATAAAGGGGAAACATCTTGTTAACTGGAGAGTAAAAATATAAAGTAATCTTCCTGTGACGGAAAGGGATGTGGATAAAAAGGAAGTTTCCTCTGAACTCAAACAACTTCGAAGTTCTGTGAAACAATACAAATGTGCTACCTCATCATTTCAGTAATGAATAGCCATATATCAAGTACGTATAATAATATGGAGAATTACATGGAGCTCTTATTTTTTACTTGTGACGGAATGAGGCAGTTAGTATGACGGAAAGGAACTGTTGAAACTGCATGTTTTATAAAATAATTACCTTACGAGTGTTACTGTGTTGCATTCTTTATAAGAACTCACATTATAATGTATAAGCAATGCCTACACCAGGAAATGAAAGTCTCTGGTGATTATTTTCGACATTAGGAACTGGAAGTACTTCCAATACATCATAAATTGCAACCCAATGAAGTGTCACTACTTTTAAATACAGTTTTGATACCTGTGTTGTCTTTTCTCATGAAATTCATCTCACATTCAGTCGTGTAAACTTTTAAGATTTGTCCTATGAAGCTTTTAGTTGTCTTTTTTGTCACAAACTTCACACTACCAAAACACCTACTTGAACATTTGAAGTTCATTCCATTGTTTAAATTTGGATACTTCTGCCAGTCATAAAATCAAAGTTGAAACGTTCTTTGGACAGAGCATGCTCTTTGTAAACCGCATTATAAGGGGATACAACTTTAATGTAGTGCTTAGAATGAGTGTCAGGTATCAATTGTTAGCATGAAATGGTGTCTTTTGCTGATCCACCTCATACTTAAAACAAAATATCACCTCCACTGTTTTTGACCGTTTTCTGGCAGACCAGACCCTGCTTTGGTAATCATGTGTTTTCCTCCTAATACAGCATGCCGTAGTAATCTCTTCAGTTCTCCACCAATAACATCCACACTGCCCTTCCCATGATCTGTAGCTAGAAAGTTCCATTTTAACGGAACTTCGAGCTCTTCCTGAATGTGAGTTAAATTACATAGAGAATAAGGCTGTTTAAAGTAGCTTGCTGCACCATCTGAAACGATGTTAATTGCTGGAAACTCTGGCTAAGTTTTTCTTATCTGGAAAGCCAGCCTTCGAAGGAATGTGTTACAGCATATTTGTCATGTGATATTTCGTTACTGACAATTCCATAACTTCGCACCTTTCCAAGACTTATCCAGGTAAGAGCTGTGAAGAATGTGGTCTGTTGATAGTTCCAATAGTTAGCTACAATTTCATTTTGTTATCTGGCAGTGTAATTTTTGGCAAAATTAATATGTACCACAATTTCCTTGACATCTAAAGTACCTTTCTTCTCTTCAAAATATCTACGCTGAGCTTCTACCAAGAAGCAACATTTTAAAAACTGGAGTATTGTTTCAATAAAGTCTTCAAATGCTTCATAGACAGTGTTCTCCTTCAGAATTTTTAAAATTATTTTATCGATGCTGTTCCAAATAAACCACGTTATTTCACTTGTACCTTCTGTTAAGGTATTATACTGATTTAGCAGGTTTCTGATGCCACAAATATCGCAATTACCATCTTCAGGTCTCTAGTTCCCAAGGTCACGGGTTCAAACCCGGCGGAGGGCAATGGATTTTTTCGGGCGTAGTGACACAAGCTATGGTGAGGCATTTCACTGACTGGATGGGGAAAATTTGGGTCGCAATGAAAATAATTTTTATTTTACAGTTTCTTATCAGAGTTTTCTCTTTTAATATCTGATATGCCTGTGCAATAGTGGTGTATATAAATGTTTTCTGAAAATATGTTTTTTCTTCATTCTCTCTTACTGTCACAACATCCTTTTCCCAGGAACTTACAGTGATATATAGTCCCTTTGAAAAAATTGCTTAACTAAATTATTAATCTCACACAGGGCATTTTATAAGATATATGCCTAAATAACCTACTTGCAAATGCAAAACCTGCACATTTTAAAGTATGCAGTGTAATTATAAAGTGTTTCTTAGAATATAAACTAAAACATGCTGTGTTGAACTTACTGATGCACATATGCAGGTCGGTGACGGAATTGGACAGTTATTAAAAGCTTTCTCAAGTGCTATGTTTTTGTGTTATTTGAGGTTAGGGTGCTGTTGGATGTTTATCACATGATGTTCACTCATTATACATATCAAATGTGAATAAATATTAATTGTTTCAAAATAATGCAAAAAATCTGATGTGTTGCACTCGCATGACTTTCTCTGCTCTTGTAAAACCTTTTTTACAAACGCTTATTCTCCATCTAATTCATGTTAATCGAGATAAGCATTTGCAGAAACTATCTTATTGCTAATTTTCTTGTACGAGCAAGGGGAATATGGCAGGGGCTTTAAGCGATAGTGAAATATTTTAAGAGCTGGTTGCTATGCGGAGCATTCTATTCTTTTGCATGTCTAGGACCTAAAAAAACGAATTCCCATTTGAGAAAGATATTGGAAAATTCAAATAAATAACACGGAACATCTTGGAAATGGTTCACTCCGCAACATAATGTATATGACATAAATTGTATGCTTTAACGAGATCTAAATTTTTTGTGTAGTAATTTTTTGTATATCTCATACGGTTTACCAGTTAGTTTTGCGAAAGAATTAAGAGGACTTTTGGGGACATTCCCAGAAAATTCAAGATATAGATTTCATTTGTCATGAAAATATCTTAAACATATGCTATTTTAATCAAAATCCTTAGAGTCATTTTTGAGCAAATAAAAATTCTCGAAAAATGGTCCTGTAAAGGGTAGTCTGGGGTGGAGGGATTTTCTTGAAGATCTTTGTGTCGCATCCTTGGAAGGTACTAAACTCAAATACATAGTTTGTTATTTATCTGCCTGTTCGTTTTTGAGTTATGCTGTTCACAGACAGACACGCAGACACACACATACGGAAATATGTTTCAAAAATGCTTTATTTAGATTCAGAGCACCTCAAAACGTGTAATTCCGATGAAATCTCGGTATCGAATTTGTGGGTGGAATGCAATTCTTCCCCTACTTATTATACGTAGTAGAAAAAATAATAGTTTTCTGTGACGGAATGGGGCATGATAATTAAAGTTCAATGTGAGGTATAATATGAAGTTACAGTGACCAATAAATTAAACCTAAATATAGCTAAAGAGTCTATACGTAAGTAAAACATTATTTTCAAAATTATTAAAACTTACCCTTAAGAAACCATTTTAAAATTTAGCTACCCAGACGCTTCTTTCAAAATTTGGACATTTCTCAAAGAAACACTATGTATACATTAAATAAAGAGACTGATTTTGATATTGTTTAAATAATTGGTTGGGAACATTTTTCTGAATTACTGATTTCATTGTATCAATTATTTTTATAAAAATAAAAGTTAAAAAATAATTATTTTCCATTATTTCTATGTAAAATTGTTTCAAAACACAAGTTGTCCATGTGGTTGGTGCAAAGTGAAACAGGTCCACAGATTTTCAAAATTCAATTAGCAGTAGTGCCTTTAAATAAACAGTGAGTTTTTCTCCACTTTTCCTATTTTCTATATTCAGAATTCTAAACTAATCCCCGTACTTAAATCATAAATTATTATAAAACTTCACTATATTAGTTTTTTGCTTCTCCTGTAAAATTAGTATTTGTGGACTTATTGCGGTTTGAAAAGTTACTCCTCACATGTTCCAACCTATACCAACTTTACATCACTAAGTTGTTTTGTAATAGAAAAAAATGGTTAACTAAAGTGACCTATGTAGTTACTCGTCAGTTGTCGATTAGAATACTTACAAGTATTGTAAGAAAGAAAAATAAAAGATTACTTAACGCTGCGCTGGTGCAGTCGCAATATTACGCAGAGTATGTAGGGGTAACTTTGTAGTTTTATGTAAGAGATCTCGACTAAAAGTGTTAAAATAGAAGTCGCAGACTTGCAGTAAATAGTGAAGGATCTTCTTGGAGCCATCCAATGCCACAGTAAGCATCAGATCTGCAAAATCCTAAAGCTTCTAGAGGAATTACAGGTATTGAATTTGATAAATACGTCGAAAGGTCGAAGATTTTGATACGTACATTGAAAGACAGCAGCATTTTTTGAGGCCTAGAGGGTTCTCGAAACGAAAGTCTGGTGTTTCTTTTCGCTTACAGTCCACAAAAATCTTCTTTGTCGACAAGACTATAGCAATAAAACGTTCGTTGTACTTAAAAGGTCCTGAAATAACACCTAAACCCCAGGTCTGACTATACCAGCTCGCCATGCGTTAAACAGCAGGCAGCACCAGGGCGAGTCTATATAGCAGTACATGTCAGAATTGCGAAAACTGGCCACTCTATGTAGCTATTCCAAAACTATCCTATATACAATATTACGGGATGTTTTCGTAAATGGTCTTTAATAAAAATATTCTCGATAGCCCTTTTTGAGGGGAGACATAAGCATAGACAAAACTTTGCAAGTATTTTTGGCTATTGGAAAAGCCACGTTGGGAATGAATAAAATATCACATATCCCACGGATAAGCACTGCTGTAAATATGCCAAAGAGGAACTGAAAAATATTGTCCGGAACTGGCATAAAAAATAAAAGCTCGCCTTCCAAAACATTGCAGGGTTTCAGCCATATAGCAAAAACATGCAGGGCAAAACATTTGTCCTGTTTTTACGCAAAAAGCCTAACCACTTTGCGCAGGTCTGTTTTAAAAAGAGGCATTAGGACGTAAAAGAGGTAGCTGTTGAGTCTACTTCTCATGAATCACTGCCTATCTACTTTGTCAAAGCTCCATCCATAAATGTTCCCCCATGATTGTTAATGTTTCTCTGAAGGCATCACAGTACCGCTAGATGTTATTACTGACTATCCTCCTACAATTATTAGCAAAAGGGTCTTCAAAAGAAATACCTAGTCTAGTAACCAATTAACCTTTGTTTACAACATTTCGGAGCTATAATAAAAATTATACAAAGCCTTGTGGAGTAGCTAACCTAAAGGTTTAATACAGAGACACTAGCTGTACATTACTGTTGTACGTAGTTGAGAAAGATTATTCATCTATCACAGGTAGAGACTTGATCAATGCATTAAATGTACTTAATACATAGGGTATAAGTAAGGCATTTTCCAGCGATTTCGAAATAAACGATTTGCTGCAGAATTATGAAAGTTTTTTTCCGCGAAAGCATTCGGTATGTCAAGAAATTAGTTACAATCTTAAATGCTCAGCCGGTATTCAAGCGAGCTGGATCCGTACCCTTAAATGCTCTCAGGAGTGGAAAATCAGTTAAAAAGTTTGGAGAGGGAAGGAATTAGCAGAGCAACATATTCACAACGGGCAACTTTCATAGTACCTGTTCGGAAATCCAACGACGATATTCGCATATGCGTAAACTATAGTCAGACGGTTAATCTTCAATAAATATCTGTTGTACGCATTTCCGGAATTCGACGACTGCCTAAAGCTCAAGCGAGGTCAGGAGTTCTAAATATTGATACCAAAAGTGCATGTTTTCATATTCCTGTCACTGAAGAGTCTTCCAAAATGCTAACTATATACAGTTACTCACTACAACTATACACAAGGACTCTTTTATGTTCATCGCCTTATATTAAGTAACCCACCTGTTCCTGACATTTGGCAAAGGTACATCGAATCAGAAATCCACGACCACTCTCCAATTTATACTCAGGGGTTTGCATTGTAGAAGATCTTACTAACGTTACCATCATCACAGGATAGCGACAGTATACTAGCGGTTCTAAACCCTGGCAAATGACTGATCCATGCCCATATCAAAATACCCTGGGAAATCAGAATAACAAACGTAAACTTCTGGATTGTTAAATCCCTGGGAAGGGATAAAACACAGTATTAGCATTCCCTACACGGCCTCGAAGGAGACTCGCGTTTGAGCCACGCGGGAAGGCCACGGTGTTTGCAGACTATCTGGAGTGTGTCGATTCGAACCATAGGAGGACCCGCAGGACGATGACTTTATTGACATCGTGTAAGCGACTGTGACTACCTCTATGAGGGATCACAGCCATACCACGAGGGGATCCACATTCCTATTGTTCACCCCAAAAGAGGCGGCTTCCGAGATCCCAAGACTGAACCCAAATACTTCCGGGATGGCGGCATCACGACGCCCATGAATTAGCACTTCCCAGAAGCGGAATGCATGCCTACATTTTCCAGCCTATTGGAAGGAGGTAACAGTGGAGTACATGTTAAAGGCTGGAAAGAATCGCTCTCTTACTGCTCCATAAGCTTACTCCTAGCCGTTTCAAAGATTTTTAAACAGTTGCTCCTAGCCCGCCTCACTCCTCTCTTTAAGGAAAGGCATCTCTTCTCGGATTACCTATTTGATTTTCGTCGCTGACACTCCATGATTTTGCAGCTGCTGTGAATGACCGAAAAAATTGCCCGGGATCTTCAGGTAAACTCCAAGGCGATCACGATGCTGCTGGGCGTAGAGAAGGCCTTCTCCATCAGGTGGCACTAAGACCTTCTGTACAACTTAAGGAAGCGGGCGTTCCTTCCCCTATCTCGCACTGATAAACAGTTTCTTTCGGGATCGCTCATTCAGGGTGAGAGTGGAAGGTAAAATATTAACTGTGAGTCCATAGCGGCTAGATTCCCAGAAGGCTGTGTGCTGTCTCCGCTTCTCTTCACCTACATGTCCGACTTCCCTACGGAACCAAGGAATGTTGCGTGTCAGTATGTGGACAACATACTCAAAATGGCACAGAACAAAATGCCCGCTTCTGTTTCCTTCCATTACAGCAACAACTCCAGGCCATTGGCAGATGCAGTGAAAAATGGAGGATGGCCATCAGCCCGGGGAAGAGCTCAGTCCTACTGGAGTAGGTCTGTCGTTCTCGGATGGAGTGTCTTCTGAGGTTACGGCGAAGGAGAATCCCTTGGGTTTCCTCGGCCAAATACCTCGGAGTGCTCCTCGATCGCGGGCTCACTTTCACTCCACATGTCAGGACTGTAGGCCATGCCGCTCTTCGGTAGTAGTATCCTTAATTCGTTCCAATATGACCACATACCTCAAACGACGTCTGTATCAGGGGATTGTGTCGTCCCTAAATCTGCATATCTTTGAGATCTGGGAATCGGCTGCAGTGACTACTATCCGCAAACTGCAGACCAGGGCGCTAAGGATGACCTGTGATGCTGACATAGATTTTCGTCTCATATCCTTCATACATTCTGGCATCCCTTACATGTTGGAAGTGGTGCGGGAGAAAACCCCTACCCTGTACATGGAAATTTGCACCCAAACCAATGAACTGGTGCATACCTCGGGTCACTACAACCATAGGGCAGCCAGGAGGAGAAAAAGCTACCGTTTGTCCAAGGACGCCTTGGGGCCACTGGCCTGAAGGCTTCCACTCCCACCCAACCTGCATACCACGTTAAGCAATATTGAGCTCACTACTGGAAGGGTGACCGGACAGCAGTGCCCCACCCACCTCTTTTACGTGGTGACCCAATCCGATTGCCTTATTCCTATCTTGCTTTCCTGCTAGTTGGCATTTGCTTAATCTGACAGCCAGCGGCCAACCAAGTTAAGTAGCACTGGACAAGGTCACCACTTGGATGGGTGACCTTTCAAGTGTTACATCGGATCCAGGCCAATGGTAGTACAGGTAGCTACACATTGCTAATATACAGATAGAAGGCGTTCATATATTCTATTCAACCTCCTGTATCATGCAGGTAAAGCCACATTATGCAGCTAGGTACTGTGGTGATCTACATTCCACCCAGGTGAACCTGGGTGACATGCTCTGGTTTGCTGTAGACATTCTTTTTATGACTATTGTCCATGGCATCATAGCTACAGCTCAAACAACACTGAACATCTAAAAGAACCTTAGGAAGTTTATTTAAAGGGCTCACACAAAAAAGTATACAATTAAATTCTGACAAATGCAAGTTTCTACAGAAACAAGTAAGATTCTTAGCTCATTTTTGAGCAAAGATGGTTTTAATAAGACCAGAGAGGTAGTATACGATATCTTGAAATGTAAAACTCCTTCAAATACCCAAGTCACTTTGTCTTTTATGAGTAAGTGAAGTTTTATTCTAAGAACTGCATAACCTACCATCCTTGGCTGAACCCCTTTATGACCTGAACAATCCAATGTATCCTTCAAATGGACATAGTTGCACAAGAAAGTTTTGAAAATATAAAAAAAGGAATTGGATCTGAAAGATTACTCATCCATATAATCCATTATTGCCACTTTACTCTCCAAAATTCCATCTCTTGAACTGGGAGCAATTCTAAGTCATAGGTCAGAGATCAAACCTTTAGGTTTTGCTTCCAGAACAGTTGTAAAATCTCAGAAAAGCTACTCTCAAATAGATAAAGAAGCTCTTGCTATTAACTAGAGTGTGGGAAATTCTCCAAGTTTATTACTTATATATGGTGGACAATTTAAGTTGATACTGTACAATATCTCCAAAACTAAGCATTGTAGAAAGAAATGTCTTTAATAAAAGTTGCTTGATATTATGGGGGAAAGTAAATGCCATTAGTCGTGTTTTGTTTGGAGGACGTTATGATGGTCACTTTAGGGTCAAATTAATTTTTTTTTAAATGAAAACCTGCATTGTATGTTATTTTCTCATTAGAAAATTATTTATTGAAAGCTTTTTCTTTTGTGATGAGGAATAAAGAAAAAAAATAAAAAAATGTTGGTTCCGAATTACAAAACATAACTTGATCCTCAAAATTACCATCCATGGATAGTCCAACCATTCATTGTGCTCTTCATACACATCCAATCACAATGTTTGTTGTTATTTAAGTTGGTGTAAGAACAATTGCAAAATGCTTTATACAAGTGTTGCTTAGTTTCTTTATGAGGAGTGAGAAAACAACATAAAAAAGTTAGGTTACCATTTTAAAAAATTAAGTTGATCCTAAAAAGACCATCACAATGTCCTCCAAATAAAACATGATTAATGGCATTCACTTTCCTCCATAATATCAAGCAACTTTTATTCAAAGCATTTCTTTTTACAACGCTTAGTTTTGGACATATTGTGCAGTCTCAACTTAAATGATGCACCCTATATAGAAAAGGATTTGTATTAATCATAGAACACAGACCTCTAGTCCATATATGTGATAAAAAACATAAAATTGCTTATATGCAGTGCAACTTGTCTGTTACATTATGCTATATTCTTACAAGTGTTCAACTTTGAAATTGAATGTAGGAAGTCTAATCAACATAGGAATGCTGGTTGCCCCTCAGGCTTTCACTTTCTTCAAAACAGGTTGATAATGAAATGATCAAAGCCGATTTAACAACAGCTTCTCATCTTGAGCAACTTTATCAGCTGCCCATTCTGATACAGGTAATTAGAAAAGTAACTTTGGAAGACATTGGGGCTAGGGAAATTTATTAAAAGCTTAAGGGAAGAGTTCCTGTTGGTGCTAATGGACTGCAATATTCATTACAGAGTGGATGCATATTTAATGGAGTCAGGGTATTCATACTATGGAAACAAAAAACATTTTAGCTGAACTACATAATACACACCTCGCAATGGTGAAAATGAAAACTTTGACATGTTCTGTGGTGTACTAACCATAATATGTTTCTAAGAACAAATAAGAGTTGTGCTGCAACTGTGCTCTGTTTCAGAGACAACCACCAAAAACCTCAAAGCGTTACAGGGAATATCTCTCCATGTATCAGAATGCATTCATATTGGCTTTGCAGGGTCATTTATGAATCATTTTATTTTACTTGTAGTGGATGCATGTTCCAAATCACTAAACATGTTTATAATACCTTTAACCTCTTCTAGAGCAATAATAAGTATTTGGGAACCTTTGTTTGCATGATATGTACTACCAAGAACCCGTGTTTCTGACAATGGATCTGCTTTCACAAGGCATGAAGTATTCTAATCATTCTTGTAGTTGTGTGCAGTCAAACACATAAAGGTGCTCCTTTTCATCCTGCATCAAATGGACAAGTTGAGCAATAAGTGTACACTTTGAAGATCTCGCCGAAGTGCATGCAGAATTGCAGAGGTACATTGTAGCGCAGACTGAAATCATTTGAATATGCTTATAAGTGGTTCCCAAACATTACAACTGGTGAATCCCCTGTACAGTGATTCCTCAAGCATAGCACAAGATCAAAGTTGGATGTACTGAATTAGGACCCAATCAAAGATGCCAACAGCTTGAGAAAAAACTTCCATATTAGCGGCTTTTTTAAAGAAGAAAAGGTTGTTGTCCTTGACTATAGGTCACCTGACAAGGTCTTTTGGTGTTGTCATAAGTAAGGATGGAGTACTCAACTACATTGTTGATGTTGGCGGTCAGCTATGGAGAAGACATGTAGATCAATTGCAGTCTTATCGACAGGATGTGATACCATCCAGGCAGATATGCCCATGTGCCTAAACTGCAACCAAGAGTGGACACACTGCTAATAAATACTAATAATGCACATCTTGACAATAACAACTTACCTCCTAACAATACTACCTGTACTTACTCCTAACAATACCACTTGACAATTACAACTTACCTCCTAACAATACTACTTAACAATAACAAATTACCTCCCAACAATACTACTTAACAATAACAACTTAACTATTAACAAAACTACTTGACAATAACAACCTACCTCCTAACAATACTAATGATACACATCATAACAATAACAGCTGAGCTCCTAACAATACTACTTGACAATAACAACCTACCTCCTAACAATACTAATAATACACATCTTAACAATTACAACTTTCCAACTTTCCTCCTAACAATTCTACTTGACAATAACAACTTACCTCCTAACAATAGTACTTGACTCTTAACAATACTAATAATTCATGTCTTGACAATAACAACTTACCTCCTAATGGTACTAATGATATACATCTTGACAATAACCACTTGCCTCCTAACAATAGTACTTGACTTTTAACAATACTAATAATGCATGTCTTGACAATAACAAGTTACCTCCTAATGGTAGTAATGATACACATCTTGACAACAACCACTTGCCTCCTAACAATAGCACTTGACTCTAAACAAACTAATAATGCATGTCTTGTCAATAACAAGTTACCTCCTAATGGTAGTAATGATACACATCTTGACAATAACCACTTGCCTCCTAACAATAGCACTTGACTCTTAACAAACTAATAATGCATGTCTTGACAATCACAACTTACCTCCTAATGGTACTAATGATATACATCTTGACAATAACCACTTGCCTCCTAAAAATAGTACTTGACTCTTAACAAACTAATAATGCATGTCTTGACAATAACCACTTACCTCCTAACAATAGCACTTGACTCTTAACAAACTAATAATGCATGTCTTGACAATAACAACTTACCTCCTAATGGTACAAATGATATACATCTTGACAATAACCACTTGCCTCCTAACAATAGTACTTGACTTTTAACAATACTAATAATGCATGTCTTGACAATAAAAAGTTACCTCCTAATGGTAGTAATGATACACATCTTGACAATAACCACTTACCTCCTAACAATAGCACTTGACTCTTAACAAACTAATAATGCATGTCTTGACAATAACAACCTACCTCTTTATAATACTAATGATATACATCTTGACAATAACCACTTACCTCCTAACAATAGCACTTAACTCTTAACAAAATAATAATGCATGTCTTGACAGTAACAACTTACCTCCTAATGGTACTAATGATATACATCTTGAAGATAACCACTTACCTCCTAACAATAGTACTTGACTTTTAACAATAATAATAATGCATGTCTTGGCAGTAACAACTTACCACCTAACAATACTGATGATATAATTCTTGAAAATCACCACTTACCTCCTAACAATAGTACTTGACTCTTAACAATACTAATAATGCATGTCTTGACAATAATAAGTTACCTCCTAATGGTAGTAATGATACACATCTTGACAATAACAACTTACCTCCTAATAATACTAATGTTACACATCTTGACAATAACAGCTTATCTCCTAACAATACTAATGTTACACATCTTGACAATAACAACTTACCTCCTAATGATAGTAATGATACACATCTTGACAATAACAACTTACCTCCTAACAATACTAATGATACACATCTTGACCATAACAGCTTATCTCCTAACAATACTAATGATACACATATTAACAATAACAGCTTATCTCCTAACAATACTAATGATACACATCTTGACAATAACAGCTTACCTCCTAACAATACTAATGATACACATCTTGACAATAACAACTTACCTCCAAAAATACTAATGATACACATCTTGACAATAACAACTTACCTCCTAACAATACTGATGATACACATCTTGACAATAACAACTTACCTCCAAAAATACTAATGATACACATCTTGACAATAACAACTTACCTCCAAAAATACTAATGATACACATCTTAACAATAACAACTTACCTCCTAACAATACTAATGATACACATCTTGACAATAACAGCTTACCTCCTAACAATACTAATGATGCACATCTTGACAATAACAACTTACCTCCTAACAATACTGATGATACACATCTTGACAATAACAACTTACCTCCTAACAATACTGATGATACACATCTTGACAATAACAACTTACCTCCTAACAATATTAATGATACACATCTTGACAATAACAGCTTACCTCCTAGCAATACTGATGATACACATCTTGACAATAACAACTTACCTGCTAACAATACTGATGATACACATCTTGACAATAACAACTTACCTCCTAAAAATACTGATGATACACATCTTGACAATAACAACTTACCTCCTAACAATACTGATGATACACATCTTGACAATAAAAACTTACCTCCTAAAAATACTAATGATACACATCTTGACAATAACAACTTACCTCCTAAAAAAAATACTGATGATACACATCTTGACAATAACAACTTACCTCCTAACAATACTGATGATACACATCTTGAAAATAACAACTTACCTCCTAAAAATACTAATGATACACATCTTGACAATAACAGCTTACCTCCTAAAAATACTAATGATACACATCTTGACAATAACAGCTTACCTCCTAACAATACTGATTATACACATCTTGATAAAAACAGCTTACCTCCTAACAATACTAATAATGCACATCTTGACAATAACAACTTATCTCCTAACAATACTAATGATTCACATCCTGACAATAACAACTTACCTCCTAACAATACTAATGATACACATCTTGACAATAACAACTTACCTCCTAACAATACTAATAATGCACATCTTGACAATAACAACTTACCTCCTAACAGTACTAATGATACACATTTTGACAATAACAACTTACCTCCTAACAATACTAATGATACACATCTTGACAATAACAGCTTACCTCCTAACAATACTAATGATACACATCTTGACAATAACAGCTTACCTCCTAACAATACTAATGATACACATCTTGACAATAACAACTTACCTCCTAACAATACTAATGATACACATCTTGACAGTAACAGCTTACCTCCTAACAGTACTAATGATACACATCTTGACAATAACAGCTTACCTCCTAACAATACTAATGATACACATCTTGACAATAACAACTTACCTCCTAACAAATACTAATAATGCACATCTTGACAATTACAACTTACCTCCTAACAATACTAATGATACACATCTTGACAATAACAACTTACCTCCTAACAATACTAATGATACACGTCTTGACAATAACAACTTACCTCCTAAAAATACTAATGATACACATCTTGACAATAACAACTTACCTCCTAACAATACTGATGATACACTTCTTGACAATAACAACTTACCTCCTAAAAATACTAATGATACACATCTTGACAATAACAGCTTACCTCCTAACAATACTCATGATACACATCTTGACAATAACAACTTACCTCCTAAAAATACTAATGATACACATCTTGACAATAACAACTTACCTCCTAACAATACTAATGATACACATCTTGACAATAACAGCTTATCTCATAACAATACTAATGATACACATCTTGACAATAACAACTTACCTCCTAACAATACTAATAATGCACATCTTGACAAGAACAGCTTATCTCCTAACAATACTAATGATACACATCTTGACAATAACAACTTACCTCCTAGCAATAGTAATGATATACATCTTGAAAATAACAGCTTATCTCCTAACAATACTAATGATACACATCTTGACAATAACCACTTACCTCCTAACAATAGCACTTGACTCTTAACAAACTAATAATGCATGTCTTGACAATAACAACTTACCTCTTTACAATACTAATGATATACACCTTGACAATAACCACTTACCTCCTAACAATGGCACTTAACTCTTAACAAAATAATAATACATGTCTTGACAGTAACAACGTACCTCCTAATGGTACTAATGATATACATCTTGACAATAGCCACTTACCTCCTAACAATAATACTTGACTTTTAACAATAATAATAATGCATGTCTTGGCAGTAACAACTTACCACCTAACAATACTGATGATATAATTCTTGAAAATCACCACTTACCTCCTAACAATAGTACTTGACTCTTTACAATACTAATAATGCATGTCTTGACAATAATAAGTTACCTCCTAATGGTAGTAATGATACACATCTTGACAATAACAACTTACCTCCTAACAATACTAATGATACACATCTTGACCATAACAGCTTATGTCCTAACAATACTAATGATACACATATTAACAATAACAGCTTATCTCCTAACAATACTAATGATACACATCTTGACAATATCAGCTTACCTCCTAACAATACTAATGATACACATCTTGACAATAACAACTTACCTCCTAAAAATACTAATGATACACATCTTGACAATAACAACTTACCTCCTAACAATACTAATGATACACATCTTGACCATAACAACTTACCTCCTAACAATACTAATGATACACATCTTGACCATAACAGCTTATCTCCTAACAATACTAATGATACACATCTTGACAATAACAACTTACCTCCTAACAATACTAATGATACACATCTTGACAATAACAACTTACCTCCTAACAATACTAATGATACACATCTTGACAATAACAACTTACCTCCTAACAATACTAATGATACACATCTTGACAATAACAACTTACCTCCTAACAATACTAATGATACACATCTTGACAATAACAGCTTACCTCCTAACAATACTGATGATACACATCTTGACAATAACAACTTACCTCCTAACAATACTGATGATACACATCTTGACAATAACAACTTACCTCCTAAAAATACTGATGATACACATCTTGACAATAACAACTTACCTCCTAACAATACTGATGATACACATCTTGACAATAACAACTTACCTCCTAAAAATACTAATGATACACATCTTGACAATAACAACTTACCTCCTAAAAATACTAATGATACACATCTTGACAATAACAACTTACCTCCTAACAATACTGATGATACACATCTTGAAAATAACAACTTACCTCCTAAAAATACTAATGATACACATCTTGACAATAACAGCTTACCTCCTAACAATACTGATGATACACATCTTGACAAAAACAGCTTACCTCCTAACAATACTAATGATACACATCTTGACAATAACAGCTTACCTCCTAACAATACTGATGATACACATCTTGACAATAACAACTTACCTCCTAACAATACTGATGATACACATCTTGACAATAACAACTTACCTCCTAAAAATACTAATGATACACATCTTGACAATAAGAGGTTATCTCATAACAATACTAATGATACACATCTTGACAATAACAACTTACCTCCTAACAATACTAATGATACACATCTTGACAATAACAGCTTATCTCATAACAATACTAATGATACACATCTTGACAATAACAACTTACCTTCTAACAATACTAATGATGCACATCTTGAC
Organism: Deroplatys truncata; assembly: GCA_030765065.1. NCBI lineage: Eukaryota > Metazoa > Arthropoda > Insecta > Mantodea > Mantidae > Deroplatys > Deroplatys truncata. The sequence continues at coordinate 26,510,521 of CM060988.1, read as the reverse complement.
AATAACAACTTACCTCCTAACAATACTAATAATGCACATCTTGACAATAACAACTTACCTCCTAACAATACTAATGATACACATCCTGACAATAACAACTTACCTCCTAACAATACTAATGATACACATCTTGACAATAACAACTTACCTCCTAACAATACTAATAATGCACATCTTGACAATAACAACTTACCTCCTAACAATACTAATGATACACATCCTGACAATAACAACTTACCTCCTAACAATACTAATGATACACATCTTGACAATAACAACTTACCTCCTAACAATACTAATGATACACATCTTGACAATAACAACTTACCTCCTAACAGTACTAATGATACACATCTTGACAATAACAACTTACCTCCTAACAATACTAATGATACACATTTTGACAATAACAGCTTACCTCCTAACAATACTAATGATACACATCTTGACAATAACAGCTTACCTCCTAACAATACTAATGATACACATCTTGACAATAACAACTTACCTCCTAACAATACTAATGATACACATCTTGACAATAACAGCTTACCTCCTAACAGTACTAATGATACACATCTTGACAATAACAACTTACCTCCTAACAATACTAATGATACACATCTTGACAATAACAACTTACCTCCTAACAAATACTAATAATGCACATCTTGACAATAACAACTTACCTCCTAACAATACTAATGATACACATCTTGACAATAACAACTTACCTCCTAACAATACTAATGATGCACGTCTTGACAATAACAACTTACCTCCTAAGAATACTAATGATACACATCTTGACAATAACAACTTACCTCCTAACAATACTGATGATACACTTCTTGACAATAACAACTTACCTCCTAAAAATACTAATGATACACATCTTGACAATAACAGCTTACCTTCTAACAATACTAATGATACACATCTTGACAATAACAACTTACCTCCTAAAAATACTAATGATACACATCTTGACAATAACAACTTACCTCCTAACAATACTAATGATACACATCTTGACAATAACAGCTTATCTCATAACAATACTAATGATACACAGCTTGACAATAACAACTTATCTCCTAACAATGCTAATAATGCACATCTTGACAAGAACAGCTTATCTCCTAACAATACTAATGATACACATCTTGACAATAACAACTTACCTCCTAGCAATACTAATGATATAGATCTTGAAAATAACAGCTTATCTCCTAACAATACTAATGATACACATCTTGACAATAACAACTTATCTCCTAAGAATACTAATGATACACATCTTGAAAATAACTTCTTATCTCCTAACAATACTAATGATACACATCTTGACAATAACAACTTATCTCCTAGCAATACTGATGATACACATCTTGACAATAACAGCTTATCTCCTAAGAATACTAATGATACACATCTTGAAAATAACAGCTTATCTCCTAACAATACTAATGATACACATCTTGACAATAACAACTTATCTCCTAACAATACTGATGATACACATCTTGACAATAACAGCTTATCTCCTAACAATACTAATGATAGACATCTTGACAATAACAACTTATCTCCTAACAATACTGATGATACACATCTTGACAATAACAACTTATCTCTTAACAATACTGATGATACACATCCTGACAATAACAGCTTATCTCCTAACAATACTAATGATACACATCTTGACAATAACAACTTATCTCCTAACAATACTAATGATACACATATTAACAGTAACAGCTTATCTCCTAACAATACTGATGATACACATCTTGACAATAACAACTTATCTCCTAACTATACTGATGATACACATCTTGATAGTAGCACTTCCCTCACCACAGGTGCTACACCACCACAGCAATGTTGGTCCCTTTCAAGATCCACCCCTCTAACCTATGCAGGCTGAAGAGGATTGATAAAAAAATATATATACAGGGTGAATCACCTATAAAATTTCAATGCAAATATTTTAGAAACAGAAAGTGCTATTGATATGCAGTTTTCGCAGCTTTAATTGGTAGTCAGGAGCTCGTACATTTAGCCTATAAACAGATTTTAATAATACTGAGAAAGTGTATTTTTTGAGCAAACATACATTTTTTTAAATGGAACAATGCCTAGTTACATTAACAGCATAAAGGTAGGGTAAATTAGAATATCAGTTTCATTTGTTGCAAAATTCTAGTGCAAGTTTCTGTTCCCAGCAATGTTTGCTTTGTATTTCTACACTGAATTCCACTTGAATGGTGTTTAGAGTTAGCAATTGAGGCATTGCTAGCTCCATGTCTGGTGAGTGAAAAAGTAAGCAATTAAGAGCAATAAATGATCAGTTAAATTTTATCTAACATGCATGATCATGGGCTAATAAGCCTGATTAGCTGTGATAATTAATAAATCTGCCAGTCAGTATTTGAAAGCTAAGTAGATTTTAAGGCAGGCTAATTGTCTGTTGTTTCATAAACATAAACATTATTATGGTCTGAAATAAAATAAAAGACTTTGAGTTTAGATAATAGAGCAACATTAATTTTAAGGGTGTTAATCAAACAATGTTATTTTCAGAATAAGGAGGAAAGGGTCATCAAGCAAGCTCCCTCTAAAAGAAACCTTGATCTCAGTAATAAGCCTTCAGCAATGAGGAACATTTTTACACCACTAAATGAGGAAAGCAGTAGTATTTTGGTAGAAACAGATTACAGGACAGGAAAATTTATGAACTATTTCACTGTAATTAATTTAATTTTTATATTTGCTATTATAAATTTCAGGAATTATCAGGAGAATGTTCCAAAAAAGAAAGTGAGAAAAATAAAATCTAACCCATTGTCACGGAAATGCAACATTCGAAGTAGAAAGCATCAATCAGGGGAGGCCTATATCAGTCATAAGGGAAAAAGTGTTGCGCCAAAGCAAGTAAAAACAAGATGGTAGTTTGAGTCACACTTTTTGACACTCACCTTCACTAATTAAAAGTTGTATAAAACAGAAACATTTTTGAGGGCATTCGTCCTCATCGTCAGCGACTGGATGACTAAAGATCTCTTTCTCCCGTATCCCCTTCTTCTCCTCTTTCTGCAGATTCTGGACCCGTTGTCATCTACTGTTGGGGGCACAAAGTTTTAACACATTGTTCACAGGCGGGATTTCAAAATTAATGGCATTGTTGCCGTTTTTGATGATGTGTATTTTTTCCAGATGAGAGAGAGAAAATATTTAGGCTCTGATCTAAATATTTAAAAATTGTTTGACAATTATGCTAAAAAATGCACAAGGAAGTTGAACCGGTAAAGAAATTGATGTACCACAAAATATTTGCTACAGAACTTAACCTATGGTTTCATATTCCAAAAGTGACAGATGCAATACTTGTGAAAAGTATAAGCTTACCAAACAAACTTCTACTTTGGCTGAAGAATTTGAACAGGAGTTCATAAATTGTAAATATGAAAAGAATTCAATAAGAGAAGAAAGAGAGACAGCTGCTATTAGACAACTGCTATTTGATCTTCAAACTATCATTATGTGTCCAAATGCCAATATTAACACTTTCTTTTTATAAGAAAGACTGATTTGGCTTTGAAACAGGTGAATCAATAAAATCCGTATAGAATCATTCAGTTGCAGAAGAGGGATTTAAAAGATTTTAGAGAAAAGACAAGCTGCATAACTATGTGACTACACTATTCTTTCAAGTAGTCTTGTTCACTCGGGTCCTCCAGGAAGTTTGTTATAGAACATCATATCAAGAAGCCACCACTGAACATAGTATCTGCATTAAATTCAATGAAAGACCAGGCAGGGCTTCAAAAGATATCAAAATACCTAGCTTTCTTCATGCATTTGAAGTTAAGCCCAAGGTCCAAAAGAAAACAGTGGAGGTACATGAGCTAAAGAAAAAGGGCATTAAAGATGTGTTTGCATTAATACCTATTCAAGACAGACAGTTCTACAACAGTGATTCATTTAAGCCTGAAATAAACTTTCATTATGTATGTATATTTATTTCCATAATGCTATTTTTAATACATTACTTTGAGTTGCTATTTTTTCTTTCTTGGGTCCATCATAAATTTTAACACTGTGGTTATTTATGTATGGTGGGTCATAAAAAATTCATATTGGTTTATTTTTCTAAACCATTTTTCTCTTACTCTCCCCATATATTCTCCTATTCTTTTTATATCCCTCTCCTTTTGTATTTTCATTATCCTAACTTTTAATACTTCTTTGTTAACATTCTCCCATTCTTTAGGTAAAAACTGATCCCTACACAACTTAGTTTCTTCATATTCAATTATATAATGCAAATCATTATCTGCCTCTCCACAAAGAGGACACCTATTGAAATTCGCTCCCTTCCTATCTCCCCTTAGACTATATGCATTTAATCTGGACCAGGCCCACCCTTCTCTCACTAACCTATTAGCTACATCCGCATACTTCTCCCTTCCCCAGTCCACCTTTAATTGTCTATATAGTTCCAAACTTTTCTTTCCTTCCAGACTTTGAAATAATTCTTTTTTCTCTATATCTTCTACTCTGTTTCTCACTTCTTTCCAGAAACCTTTAACTAACCCCTCTCTCTCCTCCAATAAGTTACCCATTCCTATTTCCTGTGAAATTCTCCTTATTTCTTGAGCCCAGTTCATTCTATCACTGGATTTTTCTTGTATTATTAAACATTGTCTTAAGATATTATGCTCGTCCAATGATTTCAATCTATGCTAATATTTAAGTATCCTTTCCAATTTCATGCCCTTGCTACCTACTCTTCCCAACTCCAACATTACTGCTCTATTAGGTGATGAAATAGATAAACCTAACATACATTTACAGAATGATCTATGTACTTTATCAATCATCTCCCATCCTTTGTCACTTCCCCAAATCTCTGATCCATAGAGCATTTTTGCTTCAACTACAGCTTTGTAAACCCTTTCCAACCATTTAATTTGCATATGTGGTATTTTCTTTAAGCATATTCTATTCATCTATTAAGAAATTCCTTATAGAAAACAACCTAACCAATAAGATTAAAAAATTGCATTTAAATTGCTTTGTCTACTCATAATTTATTTTTATATCTTTTATACAAACTAGTCCTATAGAGCTGTATTTTGCTGTTTACTTCTCATGAGAGGCATTGTTTCAAAACATATCATATTATATGTCGTAATGAAAAATGTATACCTACTCCTATCTGGGTAATTTTTCATGAAGTGAAAAATGTAGAGTTATTATGATTGAGGATATTTCTAGGAACTTTAAAAAAATGAAATCACTTTTCAATTGTGTTCTTCAAATTGAAAGAAAATGTATTAAATATACTACTACTACTTGATCAGATAATTGTACTCATGTAATTAATAAAAGACCTTCAAAGTAATAATTAATCATTATTGTTATTATTAAAGAAAAGCATTATTTTGTTCATACAGAATTATAATTTTGCCATTAATTGACTTGATACACAGGGTGCTCGTAATTTCTTTGTGCCATCATAATGTCTTTCATGAGGTAAATAAATGTATAAGAGCTATTATTAGTGTTAAAACATTAAACATTAATAAAAACAGAAATCTACACATTAAAATAGTTTGATGTAGGCATACAGGTGTTCATAATATCCATCTGACTGAATTCATGGTGTTTGAATCTTCTTCTTCTTCTTCTTCTTCTTCTTCTTCTTCTTCTTCTTCTTCTTCTTCTTCTTCTTCTTCGCAGCCATAATTTGGCATACTACCACCATCCTCATTGCCAGTTCCTATAGCAAATGCATTGATGATGTTAGCAAAGAAATCTAAATCTGCTATGCTCCTCCAATCACACCCAAGAACATTTGCTTAATGAATTATTTACTAATTATATTTTTTTTCTTTACTCACTCTGCTGAATGGTGCTGTACTATTTACCAATGTCAGTGTTTTAAATTAATGAGATAAATTGGCCAAAGTAACCGAATCAAATACAAAAATTATAACGTAGTTATTAAAAGTAACACAAATGCCCAAGTTTATTATTATCGTGAAGACCATAAGTCTTCCTTTCTCAAAGTTCTGCAGGAATTGCAATACATTTATACTTTTTCCAACGGGAATGGAAAAATCTAACTTTCCTGGTTTCTTACCATCTGGCCTGTTTATCTTGTTAATCATGACAATATGTAATATTGTAATATGTCTTTAGCTCCATAGAAGGACACAAGATGCTAGTGTGATACAGTCAAATATTTTGAAAAAATGAAGAGATAGCAATGTCTTCTCAAAATTTCATTAAATATCAGAATGAAGGAGGGAATTCTCTAGATTTCTACTCACCTCCTGATAACAGTCCTAGTATTGGCTTTCAGAAGGGAAGTAAAGGGAAGTTGTAGATTACAACACGTAAAAGAACCTTAAGTCTGATCAAAGGACTCTGAGCAAAATTTGTGGTCTTTCACGTCCCATATAGAATGAGATGCTAAGAAGCATAGTAGTTGAAGAGCATCCATAAATTTGTAAATAAATAAATAAAAAAATGAACAGTTTGTTAAGCTAAGAGCACTTCCTCCACCCTACCTTCAACCAATGTCAGCCAGAACCAAAACATCACCTGCCCAAGATGAGGCAAACAACCAGAGGCACCTGTCATAGTATTAAGGAAAGCAAATCAAATTCTAAGTTGTTAGGCAAAATAAAAACTTAAAGGTTATATAGCATTTTTAAAGTTGATGGTGAATATAACCCACTTCCCAAAGCTGTAAGGACTATTTACTCTCCAGAATAATCAAGGTTAAGTGGATGGGCAGAGCTCTTGAACTTATATTATAAGATCATTTTCATGTATGTATTTCTATCTCCAAATTAGAATCTGGAAGACTGAAACGCTTCTGATAAAGTTCTATTAACACTATAGCATTTTCATTGCACCACTCCATTGACGGATTTATTCAACCATCACATGCTGATATTGCTTGTACTTCCATGCAAAGTGCTTATAATAAAGCTGTATCATATTGCATGTGGCAGCTGATTGTCCAAACTCAATGAATAATTTTATTCAAAAAAGTTAAAGAAATGTTTATAAATATGGTTGAATAATTTATACACTGCAATTTTGTTTATGATCATGGAAAAATATTCTTGAACATTGTTTAATAACAAAGTTCAGGAATACTTCTTTGTGTGGATGCATCTTCAGCAAATAGATATATTTCCACTCTCAATTGAGCTGAAAGAACAGGGGGGGGGGGAGAAGGAAAGAAAAGAAGGGGAAAAAATAAACAAAAGGATGGGTGATAAGTTGTGTTGTACTTTTTGTTCATACTTTAGCAGACAAGTGCAGTATTTTGTATTAACCTGTGATTCTTCAATAAGGAACACTTCTTTTGCAAAAGTGTTGATATATTCTTTAACTTTGTATAATATCTGTATCATAGAGGTATAATAATTATGCAATAATGAGCCAATTACTTGTACTAACCTATAATGACAACTTCAAAAATTAAATTGAGTTTTATTTATGGATGTTCTTTAACTGCTGTGGTTCTTAGCATATCATTCTATATTGGGCATGAATAACCAGTAATTTTGCTCAGAGGCCTCTTTATCAGGTTTGAGGTTCTTTTATGTGCTGTAAATCTATGACATGGGACCACTGGCTTTATTTCCCTTCTGAAGGAAGCCGTGCTAAGAATTTTTATGCCTGAAAAATTCCATCTCCTCCTCCTCCGGATAATGACAACTTGCAGTTTATAAAGAAGTGTATTACAATTAAATAAACTTCTGTAATGTAATGTTATAACATTATATCAATTTAAAAACAATAAGGAACTGTTGGGTCTAAGTTCACATTTTACTTGGGAAGGTCATCAATTGTATTTACGAACCTCTCTGATATAATCAGTCAATCAGTGAACTACAGTTTCAGTGAAGTCCTGGCTGAGGCTGATGCAGGGAGATTATTGCACTGTATGCTCCAAATATTACAAACATCATTCACAAGTGAGAAAACCTGTCTCCTAAATTTTGGACATGGTTTGAGGAGAATATGCATGGAGTCACTGTGCAAAGAGAATGAGATAAAGGACAAAAATGTATGGAAAGGTGTCAAAAGAAGGCTAATCAGCCAACAGGAAATTGAATATGACTGTAAAATTAAGCCTAGCAAGTTAAATAAAATTGAATTGGGGTAAAGAGGCATTATATAGGTGCTTAACTTAGGAAGAAGGGAAAGAAGGAATGGTGATTTAAATTGGGCAGCTTGAGGGCACAGAAAATCACTGACAACTCTGAGAGAAGTTCTGTCCATTTTGTGTGGGGATGAAGAGAGAGTACATATTTTGGCACAATGAGAGAACCAGCGAAAAATTAAATTCAAATAAAAAGTCTTGAGTTCAGCTAGAAGGAGGGCACACAATGGGCAATTTCCTGGCTGAAGTGTGCAAAATTAGAAAAAATTTGTTCAGTTAGAGGCAATTTATTACCATTTTTTCTTTTCTTTACTTTTGTAATTTTAACTTGTATCTTAAATATGCATGTTTTGTCAGTAACCCATGCAGTAGGTGTTTATGTAATAACTTTAATAGTTTGATACCAATTAAAATACCTTATCTTCTATAAGTTTCTGTCACATAGGGATTTCTTTTAATGATCTGAATTCTTCAGCAAAAGAATTGTGTTGTTGTGTTCCATTGTTTGTGAACAGGAGAAGCCTAGATTAACTTCAGCATAACAGAGTTGTTGGATCACTTATAGAGTTTGTAGAATGTGTTTCAGTATGAAAATAGACCCATAACCTTATATGCAACTTAACAGATTGTACAGTCAGGTCTCAGTAAAAAAGTAGGAAAAGCAAAGGTGTCAAAATAAATAATTATTTTAATTAATTTAAAAATTCTTTGAACTATTAACAAATTTTGTCTAATGACATAACTTTTACTTTCTGTACCACTTACAGTATATTTGGTAGAAGAAGTATTATATTCTGTTCAAAACTATATTTGTGAACAGGACAACTAGCCATATGGCACAGATTTCGTGGACTGTCCATGATTTTATGTTAAATGAAAACGTCCAGGCTGAAAAGACAAAAGTCCGCAATTTTTACTATATTTGAACTCAACTTCAATAAATTTAATGTTTTTCTATGGGGGGCCAAGGATGATATATTTAAGAATTTGTTGTCACATAAGAAAATATGTGTTGCTTTCATTCATATTTACATTTCTAGTGAGCAGTTTTCAGAGTTGCTAAAAACGTTGGGATTTTATTTTTCTGATTTTAGTAAGTTTCATTAACTTATTGTGAGCAATGCCAAGTTCCTTTCTTCTGTTCCGGCTTCTGAGAAATACAATTGGTATAAAATACTTAAAATATGTTGATACTGATACAATAAAGCAGTCCTTCCAAAACTTTGGATTATTAATTAAATGCAGTTTTTCCTACATTAGGGCTCGTTATTCCTAAAAATTTTATTTTCTTAAATCGATTAAACTAAAGGTAAAAAATGTCCTGGTTTTGGATTATCAGATCATGGTAAACCTAGACAACTGAAAAAACAAAATTTGGATATATAGGTACCAAATTTCATATTTCGCTCATACACTGTTAACCTTCCACATATCAAGCAGGGTACTGCAGGGCCCCAACATAACTATTTTATCATTTGTAGTTGTTACAAATAGTTTACCTTTTTCAGACTATGTGACATTGTTAAAACCTACCTACTAAACACTACCGTTATTGAATTTTTCAAATAAATTTGTCTGTATGGTAAATAATAATTGAAACGTTAATTGCGATTCTCTGGTACTGCACTTGGGATTCTGTGTAATAAGAAAGCGTATGTGTATAAATGCACATTATAGAAAGCTATGTTGGTACAAGTGTGAAAATTAAATGTTTTAAATTTTGAGGTTTATTGTGTGTAATTACTCTTAATCTAATATCTTTCTCTGTTAGTCATTTTGTTCAGTCATTACTGTAGCAATTTTGTGTTAAAAAACGAAAATGTCTTAAAAGCTACAATTATAGAAAAAAATATGATTTAGATAATGGAAAAAGGTAAAGAAGAAGCAGAATCAGACCCAGGAGACACTTATGTGGATTCTCTGTGTTCTGAAATAGAAGGCAACATGGAAGAAATCGACAGAGTTGAAGACATTATTGAAGGAATGGACAGCAATGAAGGAGTGATTGATGAAATTAAAATGCTCAAGAGACCTACATACACCATCAGAAGTAGTATGATATGGAAAAGGACTGGAAGTGCAAAACAAAATATTGTAAATGCAGTTGGTTTGTGTGTAGTGAACATGCAATTATGAAGACAGAAAAAGTGTGCAAAATCTACTGCTTAAAACTCTTTTTATAAAGAATGATATGATTGTGAATTGAAGTCAAACTCTGAATGAAGGCATATATCTGGTATCTTACATTGTTATTATATAAGATTACCTTTGTTTCTGTATATTTACCGTGTCTAACAATACACATTGCTTTGGGGTACTGGGGTCTCTTGGTATTCTGTGTTATTTGTTTAGCTTGGTATGCAGAAGGTTAAGCATGCAAAGCAAAGATTTTCAAAAAAATTTCCTCGTTTCCAAGAGCTGTGATCCAAAAGAAAAAACTCTAATGTTTTTGTTTTTCTCAAAATGCTTCGATTAAAATACCGTATGGTTACATTCTTTCTGTTTAAGATATTTACATGGCTAATAAAGCACTAATCACTTTTAATTTTGGAAAAGTAAAATAAATTTAAGAGTTGCTGCTATGTTTCTTTCCTTTTTGCTTTCCTTTCTTCTGGTATCATGCTAAAAGATTTTAAGATGAATAACACATTATATATTGCTTTGAAAACTGTAATGTAATTTGTAACTTTCTGCAGCACAGTTTTGGCTTGGGACTACACACAGCACATTTAGGAACCTTTGAGTTTCTTTCTTTAATAAGGTGGAAAAATAACACAACTACTTGTTGCTCAGTAAATAAAATTTTAATCCGTACATTTGCTGATGTCATCAGTAAAAAGCTGGGCAAGATTGCCTACTATTACAGTATGAACAGACATCATAATGCTGATGCCATTCATCTAACACAGTCATTTGCCAAAGCATTTAATTAAACATAATACAAACATGGTTGTAGCCTTCAGACAAGCCTTTCTAAACTGAAGCATATATACAATAATTACATAAACACTAGCATGAATTACATAGAATTTAAGGAGTAGGTAAAAATGTATGGGGGAGTGGCACTCTGAATGATGGATGTTATACAAGCTCATTTGATATATCAAAATAAATAGCTGAAGATGATTATTTGTGTTTAGTCTGAAGTATCAATAGGTTTGAGTCCCAGTGATTAGGGGTACTTAATCGATATCCTAAATAAAGATATCAAAGAAAAGTACCAGTTAAGAAGCAAGAGGTTGTGCAGTGATCAGGATCAAGAAAGTAATGACACATAACAAGTAAAATATGTTGACATGAATTTATTTCAGTACATCATTGAATTTGAAACTGCGCTTAGGAAATGCATGCAAGCATCACTGGAAGCACAATACAAGGGTCACTCCAAAAGTAATGCACAACAGTTATTTGTAAATTACATGCTCATCCTACAGCTTAATATTTTTACAGTGTGTAGATACATCCCTTTGGAACATAATTTCATTTTTCCATATAATCCACATCCCTCTCAATTGCCTTATACTACCTTGGAACTAAGGCCTGAGTTGGTAAAAGCATGGTAAAAGTCTCATCGAGCATGTTTGAGCAATGTTTGGCAGTGTTCATGAGGCAGTCACCATCTTCAAACCTCATTCCATGAAGGGAGTCTTTCAGTTTACCAAAGAGATGGTAATCACATGAAGCCAGGTCCAGACTGTAAGGCAGTGTTTCAGTGTTGTCCATCCAAGTTTACTGATCTCGTCCATGGTTTTCTGACTGACATGTGGCCATGCATTGCTGGCCAACAGCAAAACATCCTGCTTCTCCCAATGTGGTCGAACAGTCTCAGCCGAGCTTGAAGTTTCTTCAGAGTTGTCAAATATTTGTCAGAATTAATGGTGGTTGCATGTGGCATCATGTCCACAAGCAAGAGTCCTTCAGAATCGAAAAACACCATAGCCATAACTTTTCCAGCCGAAGGTGTAGTTTTAAATTTGTTTGCCTTCGTAGACAAGTTTTCATGATGTCACTCCATGGATTGTGTCTTCATCTATGGTTCAAATGGTGGAACCATGTTTCATTGCCTGTCACAATTCTTGTAAGAAAGTCATCTCCACCATTCATGTACTGTTCCAAATATTCGCTGCATACTGTTTTTCTAGTTTCTTTGTGAGCTTCTGTCAACCTCCTTGGAACCACCCCAACTATTTCTGTATTCTGCAAACACTTGCTTCCCTATTCCAACACAGTGTGACAATTCTTTCACAGTGATGAGTTTATCAGCCAAAATTATGCTTTTAACTCTCTACACATTGTCAAGGGTTCATGCAGTGTGAAGTTTGCTGCTATGAGGAGTATTCCAAATATTGGCATGCCTGCTTTCACCACATAATCTGCTTACTCACCAACTAACTGTACTGTGATCTGTGTCTCCATACACCTTCTGACCTCTTGTGGATGTTTCCCACTGTCTTGTTCTCACAGCACTGGAATTCTATAACAGCATGTTGCATTTGGCAAATTTCAAGTGCAGCAGCCATCTTAGAGACATGCTATGACAGCGTCACTCATGGGAATGTGTTTTGAACTAAATTTGAGCACAAGTGGGAAAGATGTATCTATGAACTTGGTAAATTGCAAAGATGTAGAATGAAACATAGATTTAAAAGAAAAAAATAGTGTGCATTACTTTTGGAGTGATCCTTGTATAATGATTTAGTGACATATTCACATAGTATAATATCCTTTAACGTGATATATATATATAGACATTCATGTTTTGCAAAGATTCTGATCAAATTTTGAGATTTCTCTTGCAAGCCTCTCAGCATATGGATTAAAGAGCTTTTTAACCCATAGATTTGATCAGAAGCCACCACTGTGTGAATGTACCTTACTTTCATGCCCCATTCACTGCACTGCTGCAAATTTCTGTAATAGGCATCAAGCATTCCAAGCAGGTTCCTGTAGCCCTTTAGAGAGAAACATGCTTCGAGGACAGAGAGAAAGATCATTATGCAAATCATGAATTTCTTGCATGTAATCTAAATCCACTTCCAGCACATAGTTTGTTTGTGATTGGTATGGCCCTGACAAGATATTCTAATAAATCAATTTCATCATCTAAGGCTTTTATATAGTATGAGAGGTCATTGAATATGCTTATAATCATTTATGTCAAAATATTCTAAGTGATTTAAATTTCATTGAAATTCTCAATATATTTATGATGACTTTGGAGTGTCTTTTGAATATAATACTCAATCCTCCTTTAATATCTTTCAAAACCTCTGAACATTGCATTGTATAAAATCATTGAAATTTTTACTTTTTGTCGACTTGGGCACTGCATCAAAGGTGAGTCTTGGAAACCTGAGCCAAACTTACGCATTCTGATAGTTAAATCTCTGAATTTTTAAAAAATGTCTGCTAGCTTACAGTATCTGTTTTTAAATAAAGATGATTGTACTTGCTTAAATTCTTAATGTTGGATGCAGACTGTTTCAGTATGCTGGTTTGTTAAGCAGTCAAATTGTTTCCCAGCAGGTGGTGTAGTCATTTAGTTTCTCCATGCTATCCATAGGAGCATGGAAATATCCGTTTTTATTTCAACCACCTTTATGAATTTAACACTATCATAATCTAAAGAAAAGCAAAAGAAATGCTTGTGATGCATGGTGTTTATAATTACTCTTTTGTTTAAAGCAAAAAAGAAAGGTGAACATCAACTATATAGTTGTCTCATTGCTAGAAGAAATAAACATGTTACAATGAAAGCACCTACTGTTTTGGTTTTAACTGCGTAAACACAGGCTTAAGAACATTAAGTGCGAGTGAGTGCTAGAATAACAGGTTATGGCCCCTGCAAGCTAAATAAAGCTGAAGTCTCAAAGAATCTCTAGGAGTATATCAAGATGGTGGAAGCTAAATTTAATTCCAAAATCTCAAGATTTGGATGTGACAATGGCAAGGAACATGTAAATTAAGAATTTAAACAATTTTGTGCAAATAAAGGCATTAGAATTAAGCTTACAATTCTGTATTCACCGCAACTGAATGAAAAGAGCAAGTGAATGAATTGCATGCTAATTGAAAAGGTCAGAACGCTACTTGCAGATAGTCGTTTCAAGAAAGATATGTGGGGAGAAGCCATTTATATGTCAGCATACATAGTGAATGGATTGTCAGCTTTATAGAATAAAATACCAACTGAGATTTGGAATGGAATGAAACCTAACTCAGCAAGCTAAAGGTATTTGGCTCAGAGGCATATACACATATAAATAAGGAAGAAAGGAAACAAAAGTTGTCTGAGAAAAGCAAGAAATTATATATAATAGGAAATCATGAAAATGGCTATAGACTATGGAATGCAGAAGAAAGAAACGTAACTCAGGCAAGAGATGTGATATTTAATGAAGAGAAAGAGCCATTATACACTTCACAAAATTTGCAAGAATTACTAGAAAATGAAAAAGAAGAAGAAGACTTGAGAAGAATATACAAAAACCAGAAGAAGAAGAAGAAGAAGAAGAAGAAGAAGAAGAAGAAGAAGAAGAAGAAGAAGAAGATGAAGAAGAAGAAGAAGAAGAAGAAGAAGATAAATGTACTAAAAATGAAGAAGAAAACACGAGAAATGCACTAGAACAAACCAATTCATTTGAGATATTATGAGTATGAATTTACTGCTTTAAGTGTAGAAAGTTTATTGCAAAATGACGAACTAAGAACTAAAAAGCAAGCTTTAAAGTCAGAAGATAAAGAGAAATGGTTAGAAGCAATAAATGATGAAATGAAATCACATGAGAAGTATTCTACTTAGACAGTTGTTGAAAAACCCCCAGACAAGAAAATCATAAACAGTCGCTGGATATTTGGAAAGAAAGGAGAATATATTTACAAGGCAAGGTTAATCGTAAAAGGATATGTGAAAAGCATATTTTTACATGATGCATTGGAAGAAGAAATATACATGCATCTACCTGAAGATATAAAATGTGAGAAATATGTTTGCAAATTGAACAAATCATTGTATGGACTTAAACAAAGCCCTAGGTGTTGGAATGATGCATTTCATAAAGCAATGATTTCATTGATAAGCAATGATTTAAATTGTTCTGTATATGACACTTGTTTATATACCAAATGTGAAGGTGATAATTCACCATTATATGTATTTCTTTATGCTGATATTTTGTTATTACATAAAAACAAAACTGTAATCAGAAAATTCCAAAGGGAGTTAATGTCACAATTTGATATGACTTGTCTAGGAGGTGTCAAAAACTACTTAGAACTAGAAATTGATAGAGATTTAAAGAGTCCATCAGAAGTGCTACATTGAAAGGCTATTATGCAGATTTAAAATGTCTGTTTATAAAGAAATAAACACCCTTGTAGAGAAAGGTTTAGTTCTCACTAATGAAACTGATAAAAACAATTTCACTAACAACTTATAGAGAACTCATTGGCTGTTTGATGTATTTAGTGATAGGGACTAGACCTCCTTTATGTTTTGCTGTAAATCTGTTCAGTAGATTTCAGGACTGTGCTAATGACATACACTGGGCTTATCTTAAAAGTGTAAAGTGATACTTAAAACATACTAAAACTATGGGATTAGTTTACACAGTAAATTAGAATAAAGATCCAGTTGTTGGGTATGCAGACTGAGATTGGGCTGCAGATCATGTTGACAGAAAAAGTGTTTCTAGCTTCTGCATAACACTCCATAACAATCCTGTAATATGGAGTACAAGAAAACAAAAAAACTGTAACCTTATCCACAACTGAGTGTATGTTGCTCTCGGTAGTTTAGTTTCAGAATCTATATGGTACAAGGGTTTGTTGACTGATTTAAAGCTCTCTGTATTACATGTATTAGTGTTGGAAGATAACCAAAGTTGCAGCCACATTGCAAAGAATAGAGAAAATTCAAAGTGAGTGAAACATATAGACATTAAACACCATTCTATTAGAGATGTATTGGAAAATGTTGGCATTGCAATTAACTATGTTCCTTCCTCAGAACAAAAATCTGAGATTTTCCCAAAGTCCTTAAGTAAGGAAGACTTTCATAAAATTAAAAATAGTTTCTGCATTAATATTTGCTAAGGAATTATTTGAATTTTATAAAACAAGTTCTGAAAGTGTTCTGCTAGTGTTAAGGGGAAATGTTGTAAATGTAACACTATCATAATGCAAGGAAAAGAAAAAGAAGTGCTTGTGGTGCATGGTGTTTATAATTACTCCTTTGTTTAAGTGTTTAATGTTGCTCTTTTGTTTAAAGCAAAAAAGTAAGGTGAACATCAACAGTCTTGTTGCTAGAAGAAATAAATATGTTGTAATGAATGCACATTTTAAAGCACCTGTTTTAATTTTAAGTGTATAAACACAGGCTTAAGAGTATTAAGTGTGAGTGCTAGAATAACACCACCTATAGTTTTAAGATTAGTGTAATCTATACTTAAGATTTTAAACTTTTCATCGCTTAGCATATCTTTCAAATTTGATTATTTATCAAGGTATTTTAAACTATCAAGAAACTGAAAATCAATGTTTCTGTACCTTCTGCTAAAGGACAGATATCTTTCAAAAGATATGACAAGTAATTATTTGATGTCATTTGACAGGCAATGAAAAAAAATGGAATGAATTCAAGTAACTTTCTATTTAAATTACAACTTTTATGTGCAGCATCCAAGCACAGTCCTGGGATATGACACTGACCTCTCACTTAAATATTATCCATTTCAAAACCTGTATGGCATATGTGACCTTCGGGTGCTGGATTTTTATTTCTGTAATATGGAAATGTTTGAATGACATCAACTGCAATTGATTCTAACTCAGTGAAAAAATCATTAACTTCATTACAGCCCTAAAGGATTTTAATTTTAAAAAAATCTTATCTTGACTCTATACAACTTTCAAAGGTATTGAGGCAGTATTTTTAACACTTAAATGATTTCAGTCTAATTATATAATATAAAAAAAAGTAACAGCCCACCTTCTACTTCTAGTTTACCCATTTAGCAATATGTGTGTAATATAATATATAAAATGTATGTAACAGTCATTGTATTATGTTTATATTATTGCGTACACGTATAATAGTGTTATGTGAATGTATTAAGTAATTTAACATTGTAGGAGCTGTGAGAATAGAAGCCGAAAGTTGCTAACAATGAGGTAACAATGAGGTAACCTTCAGGCAATAATGAATTGGAAAGTTTAATAATGCTGTTAGTAATTCTTGGAAACAATAATGTAATATTTAAAACAGTTTATAAATAGCCAATAAAAAACTAGAAAAGCTGAAAGTTAAATAAAAGTATTCCATTGGGGCAGGATTAGCCAATCAGAGACTTGAGATAGATAAATTTACAAATTTAAGCGGTAAATGCCAGTCGCTAATAGATAGTGTACCCTACCGGACGCTAGATGGCAGCACACCTGAGCAGTTCATTCGCTCGATACATATTCAGAGTCAGACATATAAAACTCATTACGGTGAGAATATTATAAAGTTTACGTGTTAAAAAGTGCAAGTAATTAATAAACAATCTCACAACTCTCTATATGTGTGAAGTGTTATTTAATCATGTGAAGGATTAATAAAAGGAGTGAAATAAAACTTATAATTTGTGTAAGCCTACATTCTTTAGCCGCATCACCCCCTGCTAAGAGATATATGTTTCTACAAATTAATACTGATGCAGCCAAGGCAAACATAAATATATATAATATTTAAAGAAACATAAAAATACAAAGTTGATTCCTAAATGTTGGGGCGAAGGCCACCGGAAAGTAAACTTGGCGGCGAAGGCCACCGGAAAGTGAACGTTGGGGCGAAGGCCACCAGAAACTTTGTATCATATGTGGGGCGAACACTCCAAGAAACTATCTCAAGTTTTTGGCTCCCCAACAGTTGAACTACAATACAATACTCCTTCAAGTTTGGTGCGCAAAGCATGATGCAAATAATGTAAACAATACAATACCACTCCTCCTTCAAATTGGCTTCCATACGTGGGGCAACAACAATACATCTTCAGTATTGATATTTTTTCTCATGTTTTTGTATTGATCTATTCTAACCATTACTACAAGATGGCTTGCAAGAACAAACTTTCAAGTATTGACCCAGCGTCAATGCATATTACAAATGTAACAGGCATACGCCTTGAATATACATTGAATGTAATACATCACATCATTGTTTTCTTGCGTTTTAACCACTTCACACTTCATGGATTTTAGTACATGCTATTTTAGAATACAGAGTAAATTCAACATGATTGACAGAAGAAGAGAATATTGCTGTGACTTTTATAATAAATTTATTTCACAAATACAAAGATAACCTGAAAGGTTGGCTTTTCCAGTTCCCTTTAACATTCACAGATTCGTGAGATGCCTATGTGGTACTGTATTTCTTGCCAGATCTGTTTCAACATAGCCTAATCAACTAAGTTAACCATGCTGACTATCTGCTGCCTTAGCTGCTGTAAGTCCTATAGAAATAGGGGTATGTACAATATGTTCTTCACAAGCCCCCAAAAGGGGGAAAATGTTATGCCATTGAAATTTGAGATTGCAGAAACATAGAATGGTTGTTACTTAAACCAAATAGGTACCAACAAAAATATATCTTGATTTTGTTTTTCAGAATCTTAATCTGGTCAAGAGAAGTGCAGAACTTCATAAAAATATAATTGAACTCTTAGGAAAACAAATGTCCAGGGTAAAATTCTGGCAGGTTTCAATTTCTTTCTGCAGGGTGCTTGTGTGCAAACATTCACCAGCAAAGCTAGTCGTCACCATTTTGAATATATATTACCTTGATTTTATGTTTGAGACATCAAGCCAAACAATGAATCTCGATGCATAGAGAATAGTGTGTGCAAGAATTATTTAGTTATAAATGTATTGTAATCAGTGATTTTGGACTTGATTTCTCTTAAAAGTTTGATATGTTCATTAATATTTCAGTCATTATTGAATCATATATTGCATTCAAGTCGAATGACTGAAGTATTGGCTTCATTTTGGTACAGAAATGAAATGTATCCATTTTTTGCTTATTTGTGTTTGTATGGCAGGAAGTTTATAATGAAAAACTCAGCTTCTCTGCTGATTTATTATTATTCATCTTGGAGAGCATTTCATTTAATAGTAATTTCCCTCAAATATGAGGGAATGTTTTGGTATCAAATGTGTATTCTGGATATTTATCTTATATGTACAGCCTTTAAAGCATATGTCTATATCTTTATATTCTAATTTTGAGATTGTATGTAACTGTTTGTTCTTTAACACCTATTGGAAGAGATGAATTCATTGTTTCCCAAAATCCGTTCCCTGAACGAGTTCAGTATTTTGGTTCCAATGTTACCATCCTTTCCCAACTCTTCCCTGGTTATAGAAAGGGTAAATCTCTTTGTTGTCAGGAATATGCAATTAAATAGGATATGTGAGGCAGTTTCCTTATCTTCTTTGCGCATTCTACAGATGGGTTCATCTTTGTAGAGTCCTACTCTGCATAGGTGTTCATTGAGGTAACCATGTTCAGAAATTAATGCAACTGCTTTTCTTATTCCTCTTCTGTCCAATCTCAGGAGAATTGCATGCACCTAAGCCCAGTTTCCTGACTAGTCTTTGTCCAGGATACATTTGCCACCTGAGTTGGCGTGTTTCCCTACTCCATGTTTTTACAAAGGACTTTGCAGCGTTGTAATGATTCCAACCAAGGGTTCAGGACCAACCCGTGCACCTGATTGTGTCACTATATGGCATCCATCTGTGAACCACACAATTTGGTCACATTCTTTATCAGGCATAATTCTTCCATCCAGTGTTCTCAAGACCTGAGAGTTACCTTAAATGGAGGGAAAGAACAATATTGAGCATCATTAGGTCAGTCCGCATACTCCTTACTGAGATATGCAGGAGATTTAGAATGGAGGTGTTTCCAGTTGTTGAGCAACTACCTCTGAAGTTCCCTGTTTACATTAAGTGGTAAGCAGTAAGCTTAACCTATGCTTGTAAATAAATGTCATGGGAGGGAGTCACAGCAGAGTCTCCAGTATGATCGTTGGAGTGCTTCTGAAGACTTGTATAATGCACAAACATGCTAATTTACTTGCTACAGTAGATTGTAGTGCTTTCTGCCACCAAACAGTGGCACCTTGGGCCTAAATATTGCAACATATAGTCAATGGCTAATGTGGGCTTTATGCCCCAGATTATTCCAATAGTATGTTTGATGGTTACAAGCTACCACATAGCTGTACAGAGAAGAATATCAATATGTTCATTTTGGATCAGTTTCTTATCTAATGCGAAGCCTAGATATTTTACTGACTGAATATTCCAGGTTTGAATTGCCTAGTTTAAGATGTTTTAGGCCTTTTAAATTCCTCCTGTTTATAAAAGTAACAACTCCTTTGCTGGGATTAATGGAATGGAACACTAAATAAGAAGAGTGGCCATTGAGAAGGGGCATATAGTATTTGGAGACAAAAATGTTATTAATGAAGCTTTGATTGAAAAAGAGAAAATCATCCTTTAGCTATTACACACCAAGCTTGATTTAATGAAATAGTCTGTCAAGGCCTTTAATGCAGAAGGTTGAAGTAAATTCCTGCGACTGGGTAAGGAAGAACCCAAAGAAGAGATTAGATAGCCTATTAAGGACCCACATTTCACAAATTGTATGAATATATCGAGTCTTTTACATGGAATCTGTTGTTCTTTGTGTGCAAAACTTCTTTGGAAACCATAGAGCGGATAACTATTGTGAATTAATAGAGGAAATGCTATCCAATTTTTATAAGCTTGGCTGTAATATAAGCATAAAAGTCCACTACTTGCATAGCCATTTAGTCCGTTTTCCTGAGAATCTTGGTAACTTAAGCGAAGAGCAAGGAGATTGCTTTCACAGAAATAAAAACTATGAAATTGGGATACCTCTTGATGGTAGATTCTGATGGAGGGGCTACCCTAATAGATTTCACTCAAAGAAGGCTTACAAAAGAACTTCTTATGTCGAATAATTAAATTCCCTTGATATTACTCAAATTTAATAATAGAGGTGATATTTTGTTTAATAGTGTGTAATGTTATGCTAGTTATACTTTATTTAAATGTATAAAATGTGTATAATATTCATATAGTACATATGTTGTACAGATGATTGAATTGGCACTCCATTTCATATACTAGAGCTGATAGGACAAAACAGATGCTACTTTTGTATTCAGCGCTGCCGATATACCCAAGAATAGATCCAACTTCCAAGGCTCAAATTGCATGTTGGCCAGTGTTATGTAGCCTTGGAATAGACCTGATCTGTCATTTAGTAGCAGCTGGTATACATACAAAATGGTGAATGTTGTGTTAAACTCCACTAGCATTTAAGCTTTGAGGTGTAAAATCTATACTTCTAACTCTATTTGAATGAACTACAATTTCCTTGCAATAGTGTTTGCGACTTCTCTATAGACACATCAAACATATGCGGTACCTAGGTCCGAAGAAGTGTGTTCATTACTTCAAAAAAAGTAGAAAACATTGCTCATGTAGAGGAAGTCTAAGCTGCTCTTACAAAAGCTTAATCTTCTATCTATTTGTTACTGAGCGAGATGGCTCCGCAGTAACGTGTGAGGCTCGCATTCAGGCGGTCCTCGATTCGATTCCCCTTGGCCGCCCACTATGACCTTGTTATTTTCGTGGTTTTCCCGTCAGTAGGTGAATACTGGGGTGTTTTCTCATCTATCACGATTTCCTCTCCATTATTTCCCTTTCATTCCGTTTCTTTCTCATCTTTCAGATGTGCTTCTAGGTTTCGTGGCGTATGGCGGTACCGGACAGATGGCGCGGATACCTGCTCAAAGAAAAGAGTACTCGTGGACACCAGAGGGCTGCTTGGTCGACCGGTCGTTGATCACCCTCTCTAGGCAGCCCCAGGAGTGGGCCGGATCTTCGAGCGGAAACTGTTAGGGACTTCTGCGCGTCTCTGTGGCCTGTAGTCTCCTGTGAAATGGAAACATAATTAAATTGAGTTTTATTTATGGACGCTCTTTAACTGCTAGGTTCATTAGAGTCCCATTCTATATTGAGCGTGAAAGACCGGAAATTTTGCTCAGAGGCCTCTTTATCAGGCTTGAGGTTCGTTTACGTGCCGTAAATCTACGACACGGGATCACCGGCTTTGCTTCCCTTCCCGAAGGAAGCCATGCTAAGGATTCTCACGCCCGAAAAAAAATCCATCGCCCTCCGCGACATCGGGAAGGAAACATAATGGAAGATCAAAATAGCACATGAAGTTTTCTCTGAATAATTGTGAATTAGAGGAAAGGTATCGCTTGTAAAATTCCTTGAAAGGGGATTAGAGTTAAAGAGGTGCGGGGCTACCTGCGGGCCGCCGATAGGTGTCTCGGCCGGGAACCTGGGCGGGGCCTTCGTTCGGCCGTCGGAACATTAGCCATTGTGTGCCGCTTACCTGTTCGGGAGTTGTGAGTTGAGGTTCGACAGTGCAGTTGTGTTGTGTTCCGAGTGTATGCCAAAAGTGACTCAAGTGTAACATTTGTGTTGTTATGTTGAGTGTCTAAGCGATAAATAAAGCGTGTTTTCGCAGTAGCTGGTGTTCTTACTTGTTACAATATGCGAACTTACTGCAGGGCATCCTCTCATTCCTGACTGTACATGCCAAACAAAGCAGGAATATCTCCGTTGTGAAACACCTGGAAAGACTGATCGTCATCCATTCTACAGTTATAGTTTTATAGTTTCCTAATTTGTCTTTCTAAACTTGGAAAGCTTTCTCTTTTTTAACCCTTCCTTCAGTAAATAATACAAAAATGAACATAAGTATTTAGGAATATAACCGGCACTTCTTCTGAAGTATTTAAAATAATGTCTGGACATCGCTTTAATCCAAGAATTAGCATTTCTCATATTGCGTTTGAATTTTGTCTTCTCATGAAAATTAAGAACCATCCTCAGAAGAGCTGTTGGAAAAATATCAGTTCAAGATGTGGTCGTTATTCGTGCTGAGTTTAGCTTCGAAATCTATTATTTGCAAGTATAACACACGTAACATATACATTAGAAACTTAATATAACAAAACTTCGTCTTTTCAATCATGTTCCCATTTCTTGAATCTAAAACGGATTAAAACGTTAGGCTTCTCTCGAAAACAAAGACCTTAAAGATAATTTAGTGAAGAAGAAAAATATGTTTGTTTAGTCATGTGGTGAAGTTTCCTAATGCATATAATGAGCTTACAATTTACCATTATGACTTAATCGATTCGAGATAAACTTATATTCACTTGTCGCTATCATATCGGACTCAAGTGCACAAACATAAACAACATATTTTACAATAGACACCATGTAACCTTCCTTCCTTCTAATGTGATCATGAAACAGTGAGTTACACTACGGAAATTTGGCAGGGCAAAAACAAACGCTTGATATACCTACGAGAAATTTGCATAAGGAGGTACAAATACTCGTAACCACCGAAAGATAGATCAGGAATAATAATATTAAAGAAAAACCGGGCGTTAAGTGACGGGTTGCAAATTGAAGCACCGTCCAGCCGTAAATTAAAAAATAAGAAGAAAAGAAAATGTATACTCTGTTTCTCATAACCTTGTCCCGTAGACATGTCGCGTGTCGCTTTCCATTCCCATCTTAAATCATCCGAGTTTCCTGTATTGGTACTCGTACTGTATAGATAGTAGGTATTTGTCCTCCTTATATATTAGTACAGTCCAACAACCCCACATTCCTACCTGGCAAGGAGCGCACCGCACTTTGCTTGTGCTGTTATCCCCACCAGTCTCTTTAAACATCTCCACAGTAGCAGACAGCAGGAGCATACACAGACATAATGTAACCACTTAGAACTACCTCAACAGTACGTTTTTCCTACTTAATGTGCAGCATTCTGCCCTGATTTTGTGTCTGATAAACACAAACAGATTCTTGTGTTAATCATGGGGTCGTTTTCGAGATATACAAATCCTTCGACCCGTATAAATACTAGTCGGCCACGATACGGGGCATGCGGTGGGAAGAGGAACTAAACAGTGACAAAACAAGTGTGCGGGGCATCGGAAGGACAGTCAGATAAAGAAAACATCCGCAGTTCCGAGATGCAATTTACCAGCGAGGCTAGGCCTGCAAATGTAGTATGTTTTCATGTTCAACTGTAGATTCCCCTATCACCTTGTTGCTCACTCCCTTCTGATCCATAGTCTTGATGACGGTGGGTATTGTCAGCAAAAACAGTGGCGCCCTCCTCCAAGCGCACTCATATCGTGGCTGACTAGTAGTATAATTCTACTGTTGAAAATATTGTTAATCAGTCTTTCAGTTCAGGTTTATTTGTAGGAAGGACATGAATAATGAACCATAGAGAGCTTTCTAGTGTAACGAATCTTATAACGAAGGCACAATTATATTGGTTTTAATAGGCATTTTAGCAGCTTAAGTGCAGAAAAGCATTGGCACTGCAGTTCTACAAAACTGCACACTTTTCTACTGGCCTTGTCGTTTTCGAATTCAAAAGCAAAATGTATGGAACACAATGTAGGACTGAATACATAGCTTTTTTGTACTCTTGGCAGTCAACATGTGAATAGTTAAAACAGCAGATACCAATAATAATAATAATAATAATAATAATAATAATAATAATAATAATATTAACCACAATATAAAGAAACCGGCAACATGTGCCAACACATCACGCCACTCTGCTGCACTACGACTTAATTCTAGACGTTGATATACAGTATGTGGTTGTGAACCTGCTTCACATTCACCCAGTTCCACAAATTAACAGAAGTATCCATGTGAAATTTTGGCACCACTAGACGGCAGCAGTATACAACTACTGAGTATTGCTAAGTCATTGAATTGGAAACATCGCTTTTGGTTTATTTCTGCATTCGTCTACTGACACGTCTATTATCCGTTTTAACCACATTTGTCAGCATAACCCGTGTGACGATTATAATTTTCCAGTATTTAGATGTATTAACACAGGCAACACAAATACTCCCTTATACTGTGGCATATATACGTTTGAGAACATCTGAATTGTCCCGTTGGTAATTTCATTGAATTCCTGAATCATTTTTCATTACTGTCCTAGCAATTTTTGTCCAACTCCTTTCTACCTTCTGTACATCGTGGTAGAGAAGGTATTATATTCCAACAAAAAATTCGATACCGAGATTTCACGGGATATACAATACATGTTTGGAGGCCCTGAATCCAAAAAATATATTTTTACTTTCTCTGCTGCGTATACAGTAAGTAGAAAATATATTATATTCCAACCAAACATTCATGTCGAGATTTCATCGGAAATACGTGTTTTGAGGCCCCCTAAATAAAAAAAGATTTTTCAGAAAAAGATCCGTGTGGGTGTCTATGTGTCTGAACACCATTACTCAGAAACGAAAAGTCAGATAAGTACCAAACTTGGTATTTAACCCTTAATTGCGCAAATTATTTTACTGCATACACCGCCTTTACTCTAATTCCTAAAGCGGCTTTTGTGTCCCTGTCACAGGCACCTTAATGTAAGCTATTCGAGTAGCCGTGATCGCTAAATGCACTGGCCATACATTCAAAGCCGAATCCCAGCCACTGCAATCAAATGTACATGTGGTAAAGGATGAGGAGGTTCCACGTAAAATGACCGGTGTGATGGCATGCGTGGATGATGATGGGATTATATTTGACTACAGTTGTATGGATTTTGGGTTTTGTACAAAAAACTACAATAGTATTGAAGTTTATAAATATCTTCATGATATAAAATAGCTACAAATACTTCTATTTTATTATTAAAGGCCAGTATAAAATCAAAATAACAGCAAAAAACTTCAAATGTTCTAAAAAGGAATCCTTAATATGCATTTTGCATATCTGCAAAGCACTGCATTCAAGGGTTACGTTCAGTATCTTCTAGATGCGACACCAAGATTTCAACAAACTCCTTCCACCCTCAACTACCGTTTAAATGGAACCAATTTTTGAAATTTTAGATTTTTTCAAAAATGGCCCTAACGATTTTAATTAGAATATCACTTATAAAAGATATTTACATGACAAACAAAACGTATATCTGACGTTTTCTGAGAATAACTGTGAAGGACTGTTCATTCGGAAGACATTTTTTATAATCTTGTATAACTGGCAAACGTTAAGCGATGGACGATAACGCACGAAGAAAAAAAAAGTAGATCTCTTTAAAACACAATATATTTAAAATAGTTTTTGTAGCATAAGTCATTTCCGAGGTATCCGTTATTAATGGTTCGAATTGTTCAATACTCTGTCATTCAGGTCCTATCGACATTCATGATTACATGGAAAGAGTGTGAAATTTTAAGGCCAGCATATAACATCCAGTTTTTAAACATCTGACTGCCGCTGTTCTCTTTGTATCTTAACGAAATGTGTAACACACCTGTTTATGCAAAGGTTTATCTCAATTAAAATGAAGTAAGCTTTCGTAAGAATAATTTGTATACCCACTTATAAACGATAGAGGGTAGAGAAAGCCAGAGAGTATAACGCATTAGATGTTTACTTTCTTTACTATGCCTAGTAGGTAGAAAGGTATTGCACTCCATCCAAAAATTCAATTCGATAACGAGATTTCACCGAAAATACTGTTTTGAGGCCTCCTGAATAAATAATAATAAAAAAACCAAACAATTTTTATAAACGGGTCCGTGTATGAGTTTGTAGGCAGGTAGGTAGGTAGGTATGCGTGCGCGAATAACTCAAAAACGAAAAGTCGGTTACATACCAAATTTGGCATTGAAGTTTAGCATCTTCCAATGATGTAACACGAACATTTTTAAAAAAAATCCCCCACCAAAGGTACCCTTTACATGGATTACGTTTGGTTATTTTCGATTTTTTAAAAAATGACTGACGATTTTGATTAAATTGTCATATGTTTAAGATATCTGATAAAAATGAACGTATATCTTGTGTTTTCTGAGAGTAGTCTGTAAAGTCCCCTTCATTCTGAATGATTTTTCTGTAATTGGTAAATTGTAAGAGATATACAAATTGTTACTACACAACGAAATTTAGATCTCATTAATGCTCACACTTTATGCTAAATATAGATATACACACACTTTTTTGGGTGGTGTTAACCATTTACGACAAATTGTTTGTTATTTGCTTAAATTTTCAAATACTTTACTTTTCTCAAGAGGAAATTCGCTTGTGGTCATCCAAAGAGCAGGAAATTTCAAAGCTATTACTTAGGTACGTGCTTTTTAAAAAAATTATCATCGGTTTAGTCTCATGCCCCCCACAAGGAAGTAAGTAAATGTGTAATGAAATCTTATCTCGATTGACAAGTAGTACTTCGAAGAATAACATTTTTTAAATAATATTTTGCAGACGAGTGAGTAGAGAAAGGCATGAGAATGCAACACATCAGATTTTTCGTTGTCCTAACAACTTTTGTCCAACTCATTTTACTTTCTCTATTACGTATAGTAAGTAGGGGAAGTATTGTATTCCACCCAAAAATTCGATACCGAGATTTCACCGGAAATACATGTTTTGAGACCCCCTGAATCCAAAAAAAAATCATTTTTAGAAATATGTCCGTGTGTGTGTCTGTGTGTCTGTCTGTGTGTGTGTGTGTGTGTGTGTGTCTGTGAACAACATAACTCAGAAACGAACAGTCGGATAAACACCAAACTTGGTATTTAGGTTCAGTATCTTCCAGAGATGCGACACGAAGGTTTTCAAGAAAATCCCCCACCCCAGATTATCCTGTACACGGAACATTTTTCGAAAATTTTAATTTTCTCAAAAATGCCTCTATTTTGATTAAAATATCATATGTTTAAGATATTTTCATGACAAATGAAATGTATATCTCGAATTTTCTGGGAATATCTCCAAAAGTGTTCTTCATTGTGAACGACTTTTGTATAACCGGTAAACCATAAGAGATATACAAAATTTTACTACACAAAAAAGTAGATCGCGTTAAAATACACAATTTATGTCATATACATTTTTTTGTTGAGTGAACCATTTTCGAGATATTGCTTGTTATTCCCTTAAATTTTCCAATACTTATACTTTTTCTCAAATTCGTTATTCATTTCTTTTATGTCCTGGACATGCAAAGGGAATGGAATGTGCCACATAGCAACCAGCGCTTAAAAGATTTGACTATCGCTTATAACCTACCAATTCCCCTTGCATCTACAAGAAAATTAGCAATAAGATTGACATCTGGATATCTCGATTAACATGAAGCATATGGAGAATAAGCGTTTGTAAAAATAATTTGTACAAGAGTAGAGAAAGTCATGTGAGTGTAACACATAAGATTTTTTAGTTTTAATCTCGTGTCAAGGAAATCTTCAGGCACACCTTTCCTGTTCTAATTATCCCACAAGAGTTCGTCTGCTCATCTGCCACGAGAGTTGTTTGAAACAAAATGATCTTACCCCCACCCCCGCCTTAGTGTTTCTTAAGGCCTAAGGCACGCTTTATTTTAGTGCAGATGGAGATGCATTAGAACCCCATAACCAAGCATTTATGCTGAACACTTTTATGTAATTTTTGTTCTCCACGATACCAAATAATCAACTGATGTTAAAAGTGCGACTTTTTGTGATCAAAGCAAATCTATTTTATATTCTTGGTACCAACAAGTGATGGGGTGGTGCAGGTTACACCCCGCAAGTTGCGACATACAGAAGATTTATTGTGGTTAACACCCTATGGAGGAAGCCATGAAGTGAAAGAACCACAGGAGCCACAGGCCGCAGGCAGATAGACCACAGAGACGCGCGGAAGTCCCTAACAGTTTCAAGCTCAAAGACCCGCAACACCTAGAGGTGTCTAGAGAGGACGATCAACGACCCGTCGACCAAGTAGTCCTCTGGTGTTCACGAGGAGTACTCTTTCCTTTGAATAAGTATCCGCACCATCTATCCGGCACCGCCATACGCCACGAAACCTAGAAGCACACCTAGTCTTCAAGTAAAAATAACTTTTGTAAACATGAACAATCTGGTGAAAAATCAAAGTTTATGGGGTTTTACATTCTCGCTACCCAAATATTAACTCATGATTAAACCAAACATTAAAAATCATAAATATCTTTGCTGAACAGCAATTTTTGTTTAGTCAAAACTGTCGATTTGACTTTGTGGTATAATAATGGAAAAGAAACTTCCGGACTATAACGTAGACAGACTACCAAATGCCAGGACATTTAGATGTTACTACTAGTGAAAACAACAGCAATGATTATGATGCTGATAACAACAACAGCAACAATAAAATATCCGTCTTTCAAAATCTCTGGATTTTAGTAAAAGAGTTTTTTTTTCTGAGTACCGGAAGGACTCGGCACTGCTCTAGTGAGGATACTGTAATATCCCACAAGGGTGCGCCCCCGGGAGGGAGGAACAGTTGAGAGGAGACACCAGGCGGCCGGAACCAGCAGCGACGGCACAGCAACGACAGGATCCCTGCAGTAGTAAAAATGTTACTCTTGTAAAAAGTAATATATCGTTTATTAAAATGTCGGAAAGTGGGTTACCAAGCTTCAGATGATCACGTGTACTGCAAAATAGTTCGCTTATGTTGTTATATAAGAGATTCTTATTATCGTTTCATGGTGCAGAACGTCTATACACGCATCGTAATGTGTTAAAGTGCAAAGGCTGAAGTCCGTGACACTTGGTAAAAAAGAAGATTAATGAGATGTAACAAAGTGGTTATCTTTAAACTCATCATGATTTATCGAATAACATGTTCCTTCCTCCTTTTTCTAAAGGTTCACAAGTTTCATGTAGTCAAAACTTTTTATTTATTACTTAGAGAAAATCACAGTAGAGGAATTTAATGCTCCATCTTATCTCATCTTGTGAGACAACAGTTAACTGTTTTTGAAGAAGGTATCAGCTTACAGACTCTGCACCCATCCACTTTCCATGCGAGGTGCGTACATCGAGAGGATGCACCGTCCCGTCTTCTCCGACCACACCCCGCCTGCAACAAGAAATGCCTCATTATTTAGCTGCCCTGTCTTTCCAGCCCTTTATTGATAGGTTTACAACTACGTACATACATCAAGTCTATAATGGCCATTTTAGAAAGTATCGCACTAGAGTGATAGAAAAAACACATATTTATTCTCTGTGACAGAAAATCAAGTCATTGCTCTAAACAAAGCAGTACTATCGGCGTCATTCTATAAGAATTAAATATGCATCTCCTAGTTTAGGATGAAGTGAAGCGAAATAATTTTGAATTGTAATTCACGTTATTTTTCTGGGGGGACGCCTACCATTAAAACGTTAGATTCCTAAGAAGAAACAAATATATGATACTACCTTCTGAAAAAAAACTCCTTTTCTTATAATCGTTTTCTTAAATCACATCGATCACCTATATTTGGTATCGATTGTTGGTGTAATTTAATGATTCTTCAAGTGGCTGACGTCATCGCGGTCTAGACCGCCTTAAGATTTATTCAGTTTAGCTTCCTGGCTTGTGGCTTTTGTGTTAGCATTGATTAACGCAATAGTATGACTTACCCATTAGAAGTTGATGACTTATAGCTGCTGCCATTCACAGTAATTTATCTGGAAATGAACGCACCTGTGTGGTACATTAGTAAGGACTTTAAAACAACAAAACGGAACATTTAATGACACATTTGAGTCATCAGTCGCTCGACGTACAACAAAATGTATGGTTTAAACGAAGGAAAGATGCCTGGTAAAATGCCACAAATTTCGAAGAGGTATCTATACCATTTGCAAATGCATATATGATGTGTGTGTGTGTGTGTGTGTGTGTGTGTGTGTGTGTGTAACATGTCTCAAAATTATCCCGGTGGAAGGATATGTGAATTATCGGAAAGTTAACGCCTCCCCTGCATACGCTGAAATAGGGCTATATTTATTTGTTTAGTCTCATTATCTGCTCTGTTCTCGTGATGAAATGCATATTTCCTCGTGTGAATCTGCTCAGAAAATCATGAACAGGGCGAGGCATTTCAGTACCTTTCCGGTCCCGAAAGAGTCTGTAGGTTACCATCACAGGGACATCAGGACAAGGTGAGGCACTCGCTGTGTTATGCACGGCCGCTCGAAGGCGCAGTGCAGTACAGTACAGTGCAGCAATTCGAGTAGGGAACCTATGGATTATTTGTGCAATTGAAATAAACCTGCAAGTGTGTCACAAGTTTAGGTCACTAGTTATAAATTTATGCCTACACTTCTGGAGCAGTTAAGTTCAAAGCATTTCTCTATCGATGGAGAAAACAGTACATGTAAGGTGTATGAAACAACAATAAGTGGAAGGAAACAAATTAAAAAACTAGTCTACAAAATGTAGAGAGCAAACAGTTACATAGAGGTGATCTACTAAATTTTAAGTTTGCACCCATCACGTCTTGTAACGTGGAGAGAACATTTTCGAGTATAACCCAAGTCTCACCCTTAACCGAAGAAATTTTATTTTTGAGACATTGCAAATGTACATACATGGTCATACATTGCAACAGGTTACGAAAACAATGTTATTTTCTAAAAAAATTATGAAAGGTATAAGTACTTCAATGTGTCACATATATTTTAAGTTATTATTGTATTGTCCCTTTTACATACCTTAATGTATGACTGCTCTGTGTCTTACTGTAGACCTTCATATCATTTAAACTGGCTGTCCATCTGCAGGTACACGTTTACTTTGTACGTGACTGTACGTAGTTTGAGTGCGCATAAGAGACAGCTTTGTTTACGTTGTCGCTGCTCGGCACTTAGTGGGCTATGGCCTGTGTGCACTAAACTTAAAGAGGCAGGTAAGTGAAAGCCTCGGCCTAGTCATGAGTCATGGAGATGAAGATGCTAACGCTTACGTCATCGGTTACTGTTCAACACCGCTCCTTCTACATCGAATGCCTGAGAACGGTTTCGACCATGTGTCCGTATACATTACTCACACGAGAATAGTGATATTAGTTGGACCGACAAAGGTAGCCGAGGTCGTTAAGACAAGGACTCATGAACGACAGATCTGCGGTTCAAATCCGGCCAGTACTGTGCTACCTGACTAACCTTTTTCCAGGTTTTCCTCAGTCCAATAACTGAGGGGAGGTATCCTAAACTCAGACCTGGAACGTTTCCTTCCCAAATTTCTTTTCCCAATAATCATTTCATTTCATCTATCCCCATGTCACTGTCTGTGGTGCAGTATGAATTAAGAAAGGGCGTTAAACACTATTAAAAAGTATATATATATATATATATATCTGATGTTATACATTTACATGACTTTCTCAACCCTTTATATACAACTATTCTTACTAAAGCTTATTTTTCTATTCTAATTCATTTTAATCGAGATAAACCTTTGCAGACTTTTGCAGTACACATCTCGTTATAGATACAAACAGAACAACGATAGTCAAATGTTTTAAGAACCGGACGCTATATGCTGGCCTTAAAATTCCACAGCTTTCCATGACATCGCGAGAAACAACTGAATGTCGACCTAAAAAGAATGGCCAAGTAATGACAATTCGAACCATTAATAACGGATATCTCGGAAATAGCTGATGCCACGAAAAAGTTATTTAAAATAAATTGTGTGTGTTAAAGATATATACATTTTTGTGTAGTACGTTTTCGTCTATCGCTTAACGTTTACCAGTTACACAGGACTATGAAAGATCCCTTCCGAATAAAGAGGATTTGACAGGCTATTCCCAGAAAATTCAAGATATAAATTTTATTTGTCATGTAAATATCTTTTTTTATTTAGTTTTTGAAAAGGAAGATAGAAGAAAAGAAGAATTAAAAGAGTGGCTAATTTCGCCAGGAAATAACTGGGGGAGGATGGTTGTATTTTATTTTCCGTCATTATTGTTTGTGTTAAATGGTGATGAGTTGTGTAGTTCCGCATGAGCACCTGCGTCACTACAATGCTGCCTTCCAGTGGAAGGGAGCGGCTAGTTTCGGTACTAGGCTGCAGCCATTGCAGAAGCCCTGGCTGCCGCCCAAGGGAGTGGCGTGGAATCTTGAAAGTGTTGAAGTTCAGCTATATGCAGAAGGGAACACTAGTTAGTTGATGAGCCTGTCTGTCTGTTTCATGATGTGGTGCGTTGTCTTGTCCAGGACCCTTAGTGTTATGTCGATCACGTCCAACTGTTATTGGCATGATGGTGCCAAATGATAGAGCTGCTGTGAGGATAATAATGTTGCGGTATGGAGCCCTGGACGACTTCTGCGATGGGTTTGAGTTGTTTGCATAAGTGTGGTGGTGTTTCTGGGTATTTTTCTTGGAGGAGTTCTTTGAGGGCCGGGAGTTGCGCCGTGATGTTCAAGACCCCAGAGTGGAGATCCTGAATTACCTCTCGGAGTACCTGGAGTTCGCTGATGCTGGTGGTGATGCCTGTGGTGCTGTGTTGTTGGCCGACGGTGTCCCCTCTGCTTGTATACTTCCAGACTCTGTGGGGAATAGGGAGTTATTCTGGTTAAGAAAAAACTCCCCGCCCCAGTAGGGAATCGAACCCGGAACTTCTGGATTGATAAGCCAGATCGCTGACCACTCGACATCAGAGGCAGTACATTTTCCTTTTTGTCTAGGGGAAATGCAATGTATCTCCAATGAAATCTGGATATCGAATTTTTTTGTTGAAACGCAACCGTAACAGAGGAGGGAGACAGGGAGGGAGGGATGAAGGGAGAAACCCGAAGAGCGACCAGAACCAGATGACGTGCGCCCCGACCGACGCCAGAGAAGAAACCCTCACAAAGCGCACAGCCACCACCCATCCGCAACCCGCCGAACACCATCGCCTGGTTCTATAATCCTGAAACAGACTACATTAAGAAGTTCTGTGTGAAGCGTGTGAAGTCCTCTTTATTGAAGGAGTTTTGTGTACTCTTGAGCAACCGGTAAACGTTAAGCGATAGACAAAAACGGACTACACAAAATATGTAGATGTCTTTAAAACACACAATTGATTTAAAGTAGCTTTTTTGTGGCATCAGCCATTTCCGAGGTATCCGATATCATTGGTTTGAATTGGTCAATACTTTCGTCATTCTAAATTCCTCGATTTTCAGTTGTTTCTGGTGATTGCATGGAAACAGTATGGGATTTTAAGGCCAGCGTATAGCGTCCAGTTCTTAAACGTTTAACTATCCCTGTTCTCTTTCTATACTAACGAAATGGGTAATGTAGCTATTTCTGCAAAAGTTTATCTGGATTAAAATGAAGTAGATAGAAAAGTAAACCTTCGTAGAGGTTTATATATATTGTAGCTTCCGCAATAATACTTACGTTTGAATCGCAATTTACGCAGTAGTACTAGGATGGGAGGTGATACTACTAGCATTCGGTGTAATTAACTACCCCCAGAAGCGCGTGATGGCAGCATGTTTTAGGTGAAAGGGGGTGCTTTAGGTGTAATGGTTAGTTTAATTGGCATTTCCGGCCACTTGATGGCTTTGATAACAAAGCGGACACGTATATTCTGGGGTCTCCAACACAGAATCAAGGTAATGACATATTTTGGTGGCGTTGGGAGGATTCTTAGCGTCACTTTCATGTCACATGTTGGCTTTTAACGCAAGCAAGTAGAGTGGGAAGTTTAAGTGGCATTTCCGGTCACGGGAGGACTTTTAGAGCAGAGGAGACCTATATATGCTGAACGCCCAGTCCTGGCCTAGCCTACCTGAGAGACGATACCAGAAAACTACCCAAAAGCACCCTCCACACCATCAGGATGAGTCTAAAAGGCCCACCCTCGCCCAGGTTTTGCAAAAGCCTCCGCGTGACCCACGGGTGTCTAGCGCTCCGCAGACACATACAAAAAACAACACCAATCTCAGTTCCCCGAAGTCCAAACCCCCCAACTCCTCAAGGAAGAGGAGCAGGAACACCCAGGAGCCTGACTTGGCTCCGAAGCCACAGCAGTGGTGCCAACACGCCAGCAGAGGGCCAATTCGACTGACGAGGAGCCTGCTCCCTCTTGGACAGCTCCCACCAACAATCCTACACCAAACTCCTTTCCAACCTCTGACTTCGCGGTGATGCCAAGGTGGCTAAGGCAGCTGCTGCTTAACAATGGTTGGATGATCTGCGAGCTTCTGGTCAAATTCTTCACCGCTAACGACCCGGTTGGCAAAACGCTGGTAGCCATGGAAGGGCTCGTCCTCCTGAATGGTATGGCGCATCGAACGTCTCGTACCTCGTTTCGGTTTGCGTTCTGGAACACTTGCGGCCTGATTGGTCAAGGGAGTGACTTGCTGCATTTTGACCGCACTTATGCACTAGACACAATCTTAGTCGGCGAAACACATCTCAGTCCCGACAACCACTTCCGTCTTTCAGGCTACGTCTGCCGCAGCGTGGGCCGTCAGGGTCGTCCAGGAGGCGGCACGGGGGCCTCGTGCAGCAGAACGTGGTACATAGCCTAATCCAGCTCCCATCTCTTCAAATCTTAGCGGCCACGGCAGTATGCATGGACTTAAAAGGTTTGGAGATGTTGGTGGTCTCTTTGTACCATCCTTCTGCGAAGCAGTTTGTGCCCAACTACAACCGCACAATCCTAGCCCTACATCCCAGGGCTTTTATGGCCGGCGACTTCAATATCAAATATCCGCGTTGACATAGCAGTCGTCGGACGGGCGCTCGAAGTAATGCAACCATTCGCCTAATAGACACGGACTCTGCTTCAAATGGAGGGTCCCTGTTAACCCACACACCATCCGCGAGATGGAGGACAGTCCTCAGTCATTTCGCGATCACCAAGCGGTTCCCATAGCATTCCACCCTTACTTCAATAAACGCACTTCATTCCGATCATGATCCTGTGTTGACAGAAGAAATTAACATCAAGTTTGCCAGCCACGACTCATCGTTTTGAACATGAGAGGTCGACTGGGTAGGCGTAAGGAATTGCCTCTGCACTTCACACCACCGAACCCTAGGATCACAGACATCCCAACCCTGGAGGCAGTAGTCTCTTCTTTAACCTTCATAGTGACACAAACTGTCCACAATCTGACAGTTTTTGTCCCAGTCCCCCATATCCAGACGTCCTTCCAGTTGATGTAACTATACAGATACGCCGTTCGTGGGCTGCACGGAGAATCTACCAGCGTCACCGCACGTCACACAATCGAGCGCTATCACGATGTCTACACCACCAGGTCCGAATCCGACTATCCGAGCACTAGATATAAGCGCGGGAGGATACGATGACCAGGCTGCGCATCGAGAGTGCCGAGTGTGGAGAATAGAAAAAAACTGCGTAACCGTCAAGGCCAATACACCCTACCTCTCCAAGGCACCCAAGGCCTCGCTTACGATATCCAGGCCAAAGAAAATGTGTTCGCCGGCTGCCTTGAGTGTACCATGCGGCCATGAGATGATCCCCGGGACATTTCTTCTGAGCGCGTCGGTTGGGATGTACGCCAATAATTTCGACGCCCCGGAAGATGCGGATCGGCTTCCCATCATCCACCCACGTGAACTACAATTTGCACTCTAGCGTCTCAACCCCAAAAGTCGGCCGGACCCGACGACTAACCCCGCTCATTCTCCAACAATTTACCTTCAACGCCGTGCTATTTCTTACGAGGGTGTTCAACCAGTCTTGAGTCACTTTCCACGAGAGTGGCGAGAGACTCGGGTGATATGCATCTTGAATCCAGGGAAAGACCCAGTGCATCCTTCCAACTACCGCTCCTTTGGCCTCCTTTCGACTCTCTCGAAAGTTTTCGAGAGAATGGTCTTCAATCGCTTGTCCCCACTTTTAGGAGGCATTCAAGCCCTCCCATACTATCAATGTGGATTCCGTTCTGGCCACTCAACAGCTGCTGCGAATGTTGGAGGCGGCCGCCCTGGATTTCCAGGATAGTTCCTTTACTGACGCAGTATCTCTGGATCTTTAGAAGGCCTTCTCAACGACGTGGCATGCGGGTCTCCTACATAAACTCATCCAGCTGGGATTACCCACCCAGCTAAACAATATTTTACACAGTTTTCTCAGACACAGTACTTTTAAGGTCACAGTCGCGGGGAGAACATCAACACTTAGGTCAGTAAGCGGTGGAGTTCCTGTAGGCTCTGTGCTATCCCCCACTCTATTTAGCGTCTTTATGATAGACACAGCGCAACTCAAAATGGCCCAGTATGCTGATGACGTGCTGAAGTTCTACATCAACAAACACTCCCTCAGAGCCTTCAATCCAGTTCAAAGACACCTCCGCCTTATCCAAGATGGTACTGGTGTTGGCACATGTCCGTTAACGAGGACAAGAGTAACCCTACTAACAAAGCTCCACACTCTCGCAGACTGCCTCACATTCAAATACAGGGGCCGAAGGATCGAATGGAAGAATCCGATCACCTACTTGGGAGTGAAGCTGGACAAAGTCTAACCCGTCACACATTCGTGACCTTTCGGCTCGGGGATAGGGAGAAATTGTCTCTTTGTATCCAAATGCTGAAGTTCGGAATGCCTGTCCGCTTAAATCTACACATTTTCCGAGCCCCGATAATTCTCCTCATGCTATACGCCTGCGAGATGTGGGGCATGGTCGCATACATTGGCTGCTATGACCACACGGGCGTAGAATTGGGGACTTCGGTTCATCTATTGTCGGCCGCTCCTTCCCGTGAGACTACTACATGAAGCCTCACCCCACCATACGTGGAAGATGAAATTAGGTGCCGGGCATCTAAATGTTACGAGAGTTTACCTTACTACCGCAGTGACTTGGTTAGATCTCTTGGGGATTATAAACCCAGAACTCGCCGACTTCGTCATGATTGGGTTCCCCGCATTGCATGCGGGAATACCAGATAACCACGGAATGTAACCAACAGTAGCTAAAGCTAACCTCCATACTAATTCAGCCAACAGCTGATTGGCTCTAAATTAGACACCCCCAGCCAATGAAAAACTGCGCTGTGATAAACCACCCCCAATAGGGTGCAGAAGGATCGCTGCATCCTAATAGACAGTTATCGAGGGGCAACATGTTTTCTCCTATCACATCACATCATTCTAAAGCAAAACGCCATCCTTAAATACTCTTCCTAAAATAAAACATCCTGCGGTAAAAACCCTATTGAGGGTGGGCATGCAGAAATAAAACACCCAAAGTGAACCTCAGCCTGTCAGCACTACGGACGGATGGACGGATAGATTCAAAGTCACTTGTGGAGGAGGTAAAAAACAATGTAGCATTACCAGACCACTATGGAATATGTGTCAACCACCCCTTGAGAACCAACGCTACTAAGGATTTCCTCGCAAAGGCGTCCCAAGCACAAGAATGCTTCTAAACATCTTGGAAAATAGACGAGAATTTTTGTTCGAGAAACAGTGGTAATCATATGTAAACTTCTCATACTGTCGGAAAAAAAGATAATAATAACGGAAAGGATAACACTAATCACACACACACACACACACACACACACACACACACACACATGCATACATACAAGCATATACACGCATTAAAATACATGAATAAAAATCTACGCCTGGATGCGAGTGTGCCTAACGAATAAAAATGTTGTTTTCAGTTTAAAAAGACCCAATTCACCTTACCAGCAAGGGGAGGTATGTCTGATAGTGGGGGAAAAACATAAGGATGAATCTCTTTAATGATACGAGGGACACAATTATGCGGGCAGGCAGGCTGTGACTACCGCATAAAATCGTGCAGAGATGAATGACGAAGAATAAAATTAATTACAATACTTCCTAATTGTAAATGTTAACAAGCAGCCCAAGTACTTAAAGGATATGACATGAAATTTATGCTTTCAGAATGCCTGCTCAAATAATATCAGTCGAAAAGAAATTCGTGGCTTCTGAACAAGTGCTCACATACAATAATATTTACAATATGTGCTCTGTAACAATAAGATTTATATCCACCCCTCTGAGAAGTATGCAAACAGCCTGAACGTATGTACGCATAGCGGAGGCTAAAACAATTTAAAAATTCATTTCTGCCTGTGGCTAAAGGAACCCTCCCTGATCTGTGATGTTTAAAACGCACTGTCCCTTGTCTTAATTCCCGAATTCAGCCATAGATGTCGACTGGATTCAGCCACATAGTGGCATCTATTTTTCTTCATTGAAACAAATTTAATTAACTGGCTCTAAGCCTGTAACTGACTCGTTCAAAATATTAAGTTACGTTATAGATTAACCGTTAAAGACAGTGCATGTTAACTTTTCCCAGAGAGATGCCGTAAAAATGTGTTGAACACTTCCTGCACTATTTCAATAAGAGCTAACAAAAAAAAATATATTACATGCATATAGCTGCAATCGTAAACAGGCCACTAGATTACTTAAGATGCAATTTCAAGAAGATATACCAGGTGAGTCAGCTGCTCCTAGGCTTTCGTATCTATGCAACCCGCAGTTTATAGTCTAATGTGAAAACATTGACCCTTTTAACAAACAAACTGTTATTGTACCTCTGCTCTTCTATTCGGTACTATACGCAATCTCCATTAATGATTAAATGCCTGAATGAGAACCAAAGAGCTGCGACAACCTTAAAAAGGACGGCGTTTCATGGATATAATGCTTGTAAGGAGGTAGAGGAACGCTTTCCCGAAGAGTGGGATAAACGACATCCGTTTTGGCCGAGTGGTTTAGCTGCCGGAATGTGGTGAAGCAAAGGTTAGCTTCGAAGGTTCAAATATGATACGAATATAAAATTGTGTTTGGTTCTTTTTTTCTCTCCCCTTGTGTTTATTTTCTGTATTTTAGTGTACTAATTTATTTATTTATTTTTGTTACTGGCTCTCCTATGAGCCAAAGACATAAGAATTACAATCAGATAATTGTGTATCATTGCTTCAGTTTTAGTTTACCCTAATAATCTGTACCGTATCTGGTGGTGTAAACCGCGTTACGTAGTTAGCTTTCATTCTCTTGGGCGCATACCGACGATATTAAATATAAGAGTTTTTGTTTCATGTTTAAACCTTACGTTTCATTTCTTCTATTGAAAAAGGAGTTGTAAATGTGCTGAGTTCACGGGTAAACAGAATAATAAATTGTTAAAGAGCGTGGGTTTCATCAAGGAAGTAAATGTTCAAAATGACGACCCCCTTAAAAAAATGCACAATTGTGTACGCTGCCGGAGAAACCTTTTTGCATGCTGTAACATGCGCGGTGTAGTCTGCTTGCATTCTTCACGTATGAGTGTGCCCCTATACGATTTGCGTTTTGCGGTGGAAAATATGACGATTATTCTGTTTTGGACACACTTATGTTATCAAAAATGTTATTTATTTCATAATATCAAATTATAGGCCCAAAGAGCTAAAACAAAAGGTAATAAAAGTTTGAAACTCACCAGAAGGTTTTGAACCCGTATTAATGTGGCACAGTGTAAAAAGCAAACATGATAATACCATTCGGCCAATGCTACCTTGCGAGCAGAGGTTCCTATACGAATTAGTAATCGCAGAACCAGAACCCACCTCGAATTTTTGCACGCTTTTTGCAGCGTCAGACAATTGTTTTAGCTCGGTTTGGTAGTTTGGATTCAAACAGATAAACTGCATCAGTCATTACAATTGCTGTATGATCTGAAATACGCCAGAGTTTGTGAAATAAGAGAATTTATCTACCTAATACTTAGCATTTTTGACAAGGCTGTACATTGACTAACTTCTTAAATCCAATTGGTCCCACTGCGTAGATATGCCATTTTGTTTTCAAATGGTTTTGGCAACCGATGCATGTGATAGGTTGTTAATTTAGGGACATTTTCTAAGGGGTGCATGGAGGTATGTTAAAGAATAAAAGTTTGTAAAATTGGCTAAAATTGCTACTGAAGCTCTCAGTGTCAGGGTGGGATGTTTTTTGCATCGACATACATTGAGATTGCATTCTGTCCCGTAAAACACTTACGCACTGAGTTATGTATCCCACCTCTATAATGTGTTATGCAAATCAGCCATTAGAAGGCATTAAGAAAGGCGTAAGTCACACATGTCGCTTAGTGCGTTGCATAAATTAAAATATAAATAGGCGCAGCTGACTCGCCTGGTATAATTTCCTATAAAAGCACAGTGTATCCTAACTATTCCCACAGACAGGTGTGGCGGGAAACGGCCGTTGGGCGACTTTTGTAGCTGGAAATCGATGATCCTTGGGTCTTTCTTGCCCGTTGCAGTGTTCTTCTTCCTCCTGGGCTATTGCTGCTCGTCGGTTGTTGAGTATTCCATTCCTAGCTATATTTAATTATTGAATCTTAGGTTCTAGTGGGTGAGGCAAGCTAAAAATACACTGCGAGTTTCCCTTAATCAATGAAGTTTATTTCACACTTTAAATAATTATGGGCGGCTAGCTTTTCCCACTATTATACTACTACTACTACTACTACTACTACTACTACTACTACTACTACTACTACTACTACTACTACTACTACTACTACTACTACTACTACTAATAATAATAATAATAATAATAATAATAATAATAATAATCCCACCACTTTACGTTAGTCAGGAGTCTAGCTATCTTCACACCCACCCCACCCTTGTGCACCTACGTGCATCTGTAGCACCTCGTGTTGACGTGACTTCTCGATGAGGTATAATCAGAATAAGAGCGGAATCTGGGGCATTGTTTGCCCTTATATACGGGAGCCCAGTGACGCTCCTCTCCGCGTTTGAAAATGTAACAATGTTTCCTATTGGCCCTCACGCCGCGTTACCCTGACATGTATGAAAATGTGCCGGTTCAGATCCGTATACTTGGGCGCCATGATGTAGCGTGGTACCGCTCGGTGCCACGTAGGTCTTTATGATTTCTTGGAATTCTGCTAGCCTGGGCGTGTCTTACAATCAGCTCTGCACAAATGTTGAGTGTTGAATATTTTAACACGTTAATGATTTAAATTATTACTGTACAATTCTTATGTGTATGGTTCTCCTTTCCTATGTACAATTCCTTTATATATGTATAATATATCCCCCTTCACAGGCGATTCATACCTTAAAAATTAATTGAACACTTTCTGTATTATTTCAACAAGAGCGCACAAAAATGTATTAATTAAGGTACAATTATCAGAGGATTTGTAATTTGCGCTATATGTATATATAAGATACAGTAACAAGAAGAAGAGGATTTACAACTTCTGGCCTCTTAAGTTCAACGCATTAGACAAGGACAAATATAAGTAGCTAATATTTATAACCATTCAAAACGCAGAGTTGCAGAAGTGGATTCTTCTAGACATTGTTTCGGTGGAGGGTAAAGGAACTTCAAAATATATACAAAGTGTAAGCAGAAGGAATAAAAACAATTCTTAAAAGATTATCGTTTAACTATAATGATAAAAAGCACGTGCTAGTGAAAAGTTCTTCAAGAACTTCGTACATCATACAGTTCAATTCGAAAGGTAAGTCTATATAATCTATTTCATAAAGAAAACATGTATGCATTTTTTTAAAATATCGAGTCAAAATAGTGAAGATCAATGCGCTTTAGAACATCGAGTGATCATCTAAGTTTGCAAAGTGTTGCCTTGCAATAATGCTAGCGTGGTCAGTGCCTAAGTAAATTATGTAACCTTATTTCAAACTAATCAACGCCTAAAAAGGAATTGCACACAAGCTTTTAACACCCAGAAAAAATATAAAGTAGGCTAGTAGTAGAGATATAAGGAATTTGGATTCATTTGCATAATAGACACCGCTAATTGATTGCACGTGTAAATCCGATTTGTATAATCAGATAACTACCGTTTTTACGCCGCTCTCTCCCCTTCTTTGTATCACTTATCGCTAATGTAAGTGTCATGTAGCTGTCAAATTTGGTTGACAAGGGCTTGACAACGATCGTTTAGTGTAAAATCATTTCGCTTCATTGACTTTAAAGTCTTAAACCACTACCAAAGGCTATATCGCCCTCTAGGGGTTCGAATTCCCGGTATCGCGCACCCTAAATGGCTGGACGCGTGCCACCGCCCACTCTCTCTCTCTCTCTTTGTCCATTTGTGCCAGCACGCAGCTATCTTAATATAATTACTGCCCATTAACTTCAAAGGACCGAAGCCACAACCAAAGGCATTTGCCACCCTCTAGGACTAGAATTTCCCGATCCCTCCCCTGAATTGACGGTTGAGTACCTCGAAGAGAATCTTCCGCCCCCTTGTCCTCCCGGTAGTCACGTGCGACCACTCTCTAAAATCGATGGAAGAAATTTGGGTCACAAAGACGCCGCGTTATCTAATTAGCTTAATCAAGCGTGTTTACAAATGTTTTCTCACCCTTCGTCTGTATTTTCCCGATACAGAAGTCCCCTCCCAGTCCTTTGTGTGGGCGAAGTCCTCCACGCTAAAATTATAAATATCTGGACGCGTGGCATAGATTGATTAATACAATTAAGTGCATATTAATTGACACGCGTGCCTTCAAGGACTTGTCACAGTATGTGTGTAGGAGTGAAACGACATGCAAGGAGTCGTTACTCTCGTCAGCTAATGAGTTTAATTGAAGGAATAATTGATTACATGTGTAATGACATGTGGCTTACTGCCGAAAAAGACTGAATTTCTAAGTACTTGACAATCAAGTGCTTGTCATCGTCCATGTGTAACATCATCTCGCCTCCTTGACTTCAAATTCTTAAACCTCTAACAAAAACTATATCGCCCTCTGTCGACTCGGATTCCAGGTATCACGTATCCTAAATTGCTGGACGCGTGCCACCACCCACTCTTTCTCTCTCTTTCTCCTTTTGTGCTAGCACGCCGCTACCTTAATATAATTACCACTTCATTGATGATATGACAGGCTACCCCTACCTTCCTCCGTGTGTAACCAAACCATGTTTAAGAATCCTCCACCTGTTTTATCGGTATTATTTACAAAATTAAATATTACAGGTGATGTGTAATCGCAGCCTTATAATTCAGAGTATATTAAATTCACAAAAGAACAGATCCTTCCCCGTCTTTGTAATTCGTTGGTTTAAGTATCGATTTGATTTACCGAACCGTAATTAAATATTGATGCTGCAACAGCTTACATGCGCTGTCTACCCCAAATCAAAACATATAAAACCATTCCCTCTTTATAATCGAAATAAGTTTACATTGAATATTCAAGACTTTAGGTAGAGAAACCACAGCCTTCCTAGGATTGGATACGCCCGCGAGGTGTACTTTCTTCTTAAACACCCCTGCCAGATGTGTTGTGTACCCCCCTGAGGCGTGGAAACCCGACCTCGATAGCTGA
Organism: Deroplatys truncata; assembly: GCA_030765065.1. NCBI lineage: Eukaryota > Metazoa > Arthropoda > Insecta > Mantodea > Mantidae > Deroplatys > Deroplatys truncata. The sequence goes on along the minus strand of CM060988.1, from coordinate 26,465,997 downwards.
TTACGATGGGCCATTCCACTTTCAAAGATATCTAGAGACTTGGGTTTTTTTGCACTAATGGCACGGAATTTCCAAACAACTCAGTTCGCTTTTCAGGATGGCGATAACATCTCCACAACCGTGAATACTGGGGAGGTATAATCATAGAGAAGACTGACATGTGACTCGAGATGACAGCATCGAGCTCTGATGGGTAATATTTAATCCTGGTTGGTAATGAAGTTGAGTGTGGAACTAAAAAGCATTGAATACCGCGGGCAACTGAACCGATAAAAATGCATTTATGAATAAAGAAACGTTGGTGTATATAGCATGTATTTTTATAGAAAAAATCTAATGTGGTATAGTCACATGACTCCATCCCTCGCTTTCTCTCCCCCTCTCTCTCGGGCAGTATCTCTCCTGGAGGCTCGATACCTGGCTATCGCATAGAGTATTTGTGTAAGAAAAATTCTGATGTATTACGCTCACTTGACTTTTCCACAAACGCTTATTCCTATGTCCGCAACATAAACACGATTTTCGTTTGCGAAAATATACAAGTATTGCAAAAATGTAAATAACATGGGCCTGGGGGCTTTAAAACATACGTTTTCGGACACTCGAGGTAAAATCAAGGGACCTTCAAAACACGTATTTCCAGTGAAAATAAGCCCTTGCAGGAGAATGACCTCAGGGTTCTCCATAGAAAAAATCAAATGTATTACACCCACCCACACACACGCATAACGTTCTCACTATTTTTCTACAAGTGCCTATTCCTATGTCTACGATATTAAAACGATTGCTCATTTGAGAAAATACACAAGTATTGCAAATTTAAAGTTTTTTGAGTCGGAAAATGTAAATTCACATCACATATGTGCGCTAGGTGTTATGGCAGGAGCGCTTTCGAGAGATGTTTCTCTCATCTTCAGCTGAGAATCCGACTGACGGATCTCCCTCTCCCCTTTCGAGAGAAACATCTCTCGAAAGCGCTCCTGCCATAACACCTAGCGCACATATGTGATGTGAATTTACATTTTCCGACTCAAAAAACTTTAAATGTTACATAACATCACTATAAATAATACCTTCTGGTTTATCATAAAAAGTATTGCAAAACATAAACAATATTGAGCCTGGTACTTTAAAACAAATCTTTGGATACTCGATATAAAACACAGGGAACCTTCAAAACACGTATTTCCAGGGAAAATAAGCCCTTGCAGAAGAATGACCTCAGGGTTCTCCGTAGAAAAAATCTAATGTATTACATACACACACACACACACACACACACAACGTTCTCATTATTTTTCTACAAGTGCCTATTCCTATGTCCACGATATAAAAACGATTGCTCATTTAAGAAAATACATAAGCATTGCAAAACATAAATAACATGGGGGACTGGGACTTTAAAACAAATCTTCGAAACTCGAGATAAAAAACAGGGAACCTTCAAAACACGTATTTCTTCTGGGATAAGGTGGTGCAGGAGGGGACCTTAACGTGGAAAATTCTGGGGGAACTTAAAACATACTATGTCGAAAGTTGTATTGGATAGCCTAGCGGGAATGGAACCACGGACACTTCAAATATAAATTTGATAGTCATCAAGAAGTGAAACCATACATCCTGAAAGACCACGCTTATCGGATAAACCTCTCCATACATCCCATTAAGTGTTTTTATTCTGAACCAGCGAATGCGATACTATGAATGTGATTAAAAAGGGGTCTCGAGCCGTTACATTTGAGTGAATATTTTGGTAACGGAATAATAAACAACAATTTTAGTGTTATTTGATGTACGCCTGAATAAACATTCGCAATACACGTATTCAAACAATGGTTTAGCGTTCTATACATGGGTGGATTTTCACTACCATCATAATACCTTTCCTTACACATGACGCTGGAAAAACCCTAACTTGTTTAGACGCGTTTATTTAAGAAACGTAGTCAGTGGGAGACTAGTTTCCCTCTTTGGCTTCTCAGAAAAGATGTTTCTACTTGATAGTGGTTGAGTAACCAATCAGAACAAATTATTTTATATATTCACGTTTCTCGCTTGCTATTCTTTATATCATCATAAAGAGACTACTTCCCCGGCAATTTTCACTCTGTCTTGCGAGAACTCGTCAAGTACTGTTTTTCTTTCACAACAGTCTGCGAAATTCTTTGTGCTACATTTCATCAAACACCATGCCTGGTAATTTGTAATAGTATTTCACTTACTTTAAAAGTTAACTTATTACTCTCTGCATGCAATTCATAAGTGTGTTACTTCTTGTTTTTTTAATGTCAGGCATTTATCTACAAATAGTTGAACATTCTACAGTTAATAGCTAGTTGTGTGAATTTCATTTTCTTTAATACAAACAGTTTGAATAAGTATTCATTTTAAGCAAACTAAGTATTCATTTTAAGCAAACTTATTATTCTATGTGTTTAAATACGAGATTTTTAGCGGGTGTAGTATATTTATTTCTGGAGAAAAATACAATTATTTGAATACCTTATTAACTTTCGGCCTTTTTAGAATATTAGAAAACGTCTATTGTGCGATTTCATTTTCCCAAATGCTTTCATTTGGTGAAAACGTTTGAGGCTTTTTTCATTACATTAAAACAGATATTTCCATGACGATGTTGAATAATAAACGTTCTTTATATGCAATAGAATTTTTTTCCAAGTTAAATACGCCGACATTTTATATATTTCTCTGTGAATACGCAAAGCATGCACTGTATTTGTTTGTTGTTTTTCGTTGTTTAGTTTATTCTTTAATTACAATTATTTCAAGCTAAATACGTAATCTTAATGCGGTCTATATCTTTGTAAATATGCTATTGTATCTATAAGAATGTGAGAAGACATATTTTGTTACCAGAATTTAAGAACTTATGAAATATGAATATTATCTTGTATCGTTATATTCCAGGCTTTCGTTTTCGTTCGGCGAAGGGTCAGACGATAAGGAAGCCAGGCCTATCTCTAGACCCACGGTGATCCGTTATGCAGGACCTACACCGAGTACATAAATTTCTACAGGTAAGGACTTTTATGCCTTATTGCAGATGTATACTATCAGGCAAAAATCAATTATTATTATTATTATTATTAAGACACAATTTATTTAAAATAAGTTTCTTGGGGCGCCATCAGACGTTTCAGAGATATCCATCATTAAAGATTCGAATCCTTCCATACATACAATCCTTAAACATTTAACTATCGCACCTCTCTTTGCAAACGAGAAAGCTTGATACATGACACACTTAGCATTTAGACCCAGCATCTTGCAACGATGCGACACGAGGGTTTTTCAACCATCCTTTACATGAAACATTAGTCGAAATTTTTTTATAATTTTTAAATAACAGTGTATATAATTTACAAAAACTGTATTATTATTATTATTATTATTATTATTATTATTATTATCATCATCATCATTACTATTGTAGGGAGCGGACTTTATTTCGGGGCAGGAATGAGGCAACCCGCTGTCTACAACACGTCTGCTGCACCACCTGCATCCAATACTATTCAGGCACCCAATCAAGGATGAGGTCCTGGCTCATACATGCAGTAACGGACGAATGGTAAGAATTCTTCAGTGTTTTATAAAAATTAATGTAAGAATTAATATTAAAATCTTCTACACATGCTATTACTATTTTAAATTTTTATTCGATATTTTCACTATATTTTAGTATAGAAAAATTAATTTCTGTCACCTCTCCCTCCTATTATTTATTATTTAGAAAGCTCGAATCTTTTGAAAAGCAGGTCGATGAGCTACCTCATTTGCATTAAATTCGAATTTAAATTTTAAGACACCAATAGTTAAGATACTAGCACATATCAGGAATGGTAAAGCTCTCTAATCCACGCATTTATTTGTTTATAGGGATGAACTACATACATCACTCACACCCCTACAACGCAGAGATATGCTGCGACCAGCACATAATGGAACAATTCTTAGAAGACGCGATTGTAAAAAGGAATAAATCTCTGGGATTTAGTGGCTCAGATGATTTGGCAATTGAGGTGCGATCAGCAACGCCCACACCATAAACATTTCAATCGCATACACACAGATGAATTGCATCTCAATGCTCAATCCTGATTACAGAACAATCCGCACCCATTCACCTAGATTCAATAGAAGTCATTGACCGAACCCAATCGCTTCCGGTAACATTACAATCGTCACAGACCACGCATCAATGACCAACATCAGGCATTAGTCCGCTGCCATCATCATCATCATCATCATCATCATTCATAACTATCCGCAATCACCATAAGCGCTCCACACGTAGACGATTAATCTTTGATACCATGAATCCAATCCTGCCACCTCTGCCGCCTCTAATCCCAATCGCCCCCTACCAGAAGAGGCCATACTTAAACAGGTCACGATAAAACATGCAATCATATACACGCACACATACATGAACACACACACATACAAACTCATTCACACACACTTATGAATATTTATTATATTCAACGATCGCACCTATTCAGCCACATCAAGCAAAAACTTTGAGAAATACGCTGTTATTAATTTCATCATTATCGTCATACAGGTATAATTATTTCTACACCCCTATACACTTTGATATCTAACAAATCCAGTTCTTGTTAGGGTTTAGATATAAAATTTCCACTGTTTAATTATTTTTAATAATTTCATCATTATCAACATACAGGTATAATTAATTTTACACTACCCCCTCCACACATTGATATATAACAAATACAATTCTTTTTCAGTGTTTAGGTATTCCATTATATATGATTCTACCCTCACTTTTTAATGTTTCAGTTTCTGTAATAAGACCTTTGGGAAAAAGATCAATCAGCATGAGAGAGTAATGACCCAGGACGTTTACACCTCTAAAGTGGTGGTGGTGATATAGAACTTTCTCAATGATATTTGTATACACGCTCATTTGCCTGTGAGATAATTCACAAAAGTAAAAACAATGTGTGTGTCTAGTAAAAAATTTCACTTTGTTACATAATATTAACGTATTTATGGAAAAAAGACTTTGAACATAGTATTCTATAATAGTGTCCTTAAAATAATGTAGAAGTATTGTAAATGAGTTTAAGTAAAACAGCTAAATTATCAATGAATTGTGAATTAAAGAGTAGTATATAAGCCAAATTTATTTTAAAAAAATTACTCTACTACTACCACAATCCTAAAGCACAAACAGGATGATGATAGCGTGGATGCGTTAGCCTGTAAGACAATTCAGGAAAGTAAAATATAAATAAATAAAAATTACCCTACCACCACCACTACCACCACCACCACCACCACCACCACCACCACCACCATCCCTCACAAAAAGCCTCAATACATTTTCAAACGCGAATATGATGGATGTGCTAGCCTGTAAAATAATTTTCATGAGTGAAATGGGAGGGCACTTTAGTAAAACAATCAATTTATTACACAATATTAACATATTTAGGGCGAACCAGACTTTGAACATGGCATTAAAAATAGCGATCTTAATAGTAATGAAATAACACGCTAAAAAGACATCTAATTTATTCATAGACACTCATTCTCACATTCTCTACACTGTAAATGAATTTAAATATATGAGCTAAACTGGCAATGAATCGTGAATCCATTCACATGTTAATGCTAGTTTGAATGAAATAAAATGACATCCCTGAGAGTACATCCTAGGAAGATTGGTAATGAATGAAATGCATAATGTGATTAATAAAAATTACGCTATCCAAAACGTATCTAACCTAACCCAACAGTGCTTAACTTGCCTTATCCACATAAGGCCATATAAAACCAATCACAGAAGCAGCATTTAACGTCACATATTCACCCTATTGTAATGTATGAAAAACTAAGCTCCTCATAAGCAGACTGTGAAGATCTTATCCCCATTAACTCATGCTAAAACTCTAAAAGAAATTAAATGAATGCGTAATGCTAACAATGCAAGAATTAAAAACGAATGAATTTATGAATAACATACAGTTATGTGTATATTTAGAATGAGAGGCTGGATGGAAGTCTCGGTGTGGACATAGCGGGGAAAGGATACTCTCAGAAAACCTTCATCCTCCAGCAAACGTCTCAGGGTCCGTGAGCGCGAGGACAGCATAAAAGCGAATGAATTAATAACATACAGCTATGTATATCTCGAATGAGAGTGTCGGAGAGGAGTGACGACATATGCATAGCAGGGGAAAAGGGTGCTCTCTTGAAGCATTTGTCCTCCAGACAGTCCGTAGACGTGAGATTGCCATTCTGGTTGGTCGGCACAGGCTCCAATTTCAACTCTTTAAAAGGTAGGGACCCCCCCCCCCTTGCCTGTCATATCTCCTGGACCGTCCTAAACGCGTAAGAAAAACGTAACCAGAAAAACGGAGGAGGTGCACTAGTAACGTGTCTACAATTCGTTTTAATGTCTGGTCGGTCGGCACACACTCCAAGTTCAGATCTTTAAATGGTAGGGACCCCGCCCTTAGCCTCTCGCATCTTCTGCTCCGGCCCATTCCTCTGCCATCTCTCACTTCATTACTACCAAGGAAGTGAATGAAGTATAGAGATTCGAGCGATGCACAGGGAGGGAGGAGGAGAACTCTGCACCAACCAGCACTGGGAGTTCAAATCTTTAAAAGGTAGGGGCCATGCCCTCTGCCTCTCACGCGACAAGATTTAACCAAGCGTATCAAAACATAATTTTCTCATGCGAACGCCTTACAAGAGCTGCTGTACTCTGGTATGCCGGAGTTGAGCTAGAATTCTTACTGGATGCCATGTTGGAGACACAATTCAAGAAATTGACTAAAGAATGTGGGAGTCTCAGCTTAAAGACGGTGACCGATGATTGTTATAGGTGGCGGAGGATATCAGATGGCGTGTGAGCGTACTCATCGGAATGGCACATGCACATGAGAGTGATGCTTGACTGGCGGGCACTTCAACGTTTCCTCACTCGGAAGCTACAACAGCTGGCCTGATCTGATAGCTTGGAAATGTAAAGCGACTTCAGCGCGTCTCTGTTATCTAGATATCGACAACCTGTAACCTTGTGAGGGATGTACACGGGAAGCGGTATAGATCTGTACAAGTTGCATTGCGCGAGGTGTCCCTAACATTTCCTGCTCGCATACAAGTCCAGCTGTTGAAGCCTCCGTGTGAGACCTGCCCCCCCGGGGGCTCACTTTATGCGAGTACGGGTTTGGCGTACCCGAGTGCCCGAGACAGTCCTCATCATTATCATTCCCTCACCGCCATCTGGAGTATTTATTTTACTCTTCCTCTTCTACAATTATTTCTAATACTGGGTTTAGGCACCTTAGATTTATTAACACACGCCTCACCAACAGGGATCTTTTCAATCTCCGTGGTTGCTGCCGCACGATTTCAGCGCAGCTTCCAAATTGTGTGCTCTCCGGAGGTCGCAAGCATGAAGGTCGAGTGCATAAGCCCTTTCATGCGCCATTAGGCGCAGAGCGGTCCACTGTCATGTATACCCACATAATTTATAGAGTTCCCTCGGGCGGTTCGGTGGCAGCGCGTAGCTGGGTTGACCGGGTCTATTGACGTGTTACCGCTGTCTGGGGCCCTAGATAATCAACCACAGTCCCCCGAATCCACGTTGACTCTTTTGAGGCAGTGTGGTCTAAAGTGGGGAGTACTGACGGTTATTCCGGTGGTAGGGCAGAACGTCGGGCCTGCCTGTGGTGAAAATGTCGTATACCGGTAACTTGTGACAGTCGCAGGGTAACTCCTGTAATGTATTCTTTGAGATCGGCCCTGGATGGGGTCCTCCAGGCCGGCACAGACTGGAAGATTTCTTGTCTTTTCTTTTACATCCCCCGGATTGCAGGCTGAGGTCGATGCTTCTGGAAGGGGGCTCTTTCCATAATGGCTCCTCTGCGCTCAAACCTTTCCACTCCAGGTTTATTTTGTGACACGGCTGAAAAGTGAAATCAAAATTATTAAGCACCTGAGCCCCTTTTATATTCAACGGGAGCTTAACTGGAATCTGTGGCCCAGTGAAGAATGCTACGCGGTGAAGTGGTAGCAGTTTGCTTATTGAGATAGCCCAAGACTCTCAGACCACCAAACTGGTAAAAGCCACCCAAGTTCTTACCCGATGTCCGTGGAGAAACACAAGACACTTACGAGCTGTCGTGGTGTAGTTACCACTTCGAGTATGGACGGACTCTCTAATGACGAAATCGCTAGTTGTCTTTCAGACCAGAGCGTTACTGCGGTGTACAGGTTAATTGGGAGGAGGGACGACCAATCATTTCCGCTGTGCCGGTCTTTGAAAGAACCGTTCTACCGCCGTTCATCTTATGTGGATATGAGCGCACATCTGTTCGTCCCTATGTTCATAACCTCATGCGCTGTTATCGCTGTCAGAAATTCGGTCATAAGCAATAACGTTGCGTTGGGCTCACCAGTTTGTCCTCGTTGTGGAAGCGACTCTCACGACAGTTCCATGTGTGCTCAGGACCCACCTGTGTCAACTGTGGTGCACACCCGTCGAATTCCACGGAATGCCCACGCTTTCTGGAGGAAAAGGCAATACAGAAGCTCCGAGTGAAGGGACACCTGACTTTTCCGGAAGCGAGAAAGCGATATCAAGAACAACGCCCTGCATCCATCTTGAGGTATTCCACTACCGTCCGCCTCGCTGTTCGGAAACAAGACGCCATTGTGCAGACCTGTCTCGGCTAGCCCTATAAAGCTTCTGTTGGTGTCCAAACTAATATCTCCTCGGACGAGGTATCTCCCTCCCTGCCTAGAGCTCGAACAATAGATGCTTCCTCGACACCAGCCTCGGCCTCAGGTTCCACTACTGCCCTAGCTCCTGAACATTTCAGTCGCCATTCTCCTATTCGTCGTCCCACGGGTCGCTCTCGTTCTCGTTCCAGGACACGCAGCACTTGCTTCGATTCCGTTAGCAGCGATGGTGGCATGGAGGGCTTCAAGAGGGCTGGGCAGTTTCGATCGGGACGCAGCCCTACTCGAAAGGAAAAGGTGAAGCTTAACCGACCCACACCGGCTATTAAACAAGCGATCAACTTTTGTTCCAACCGGAACGCGCTTTTTCCCTTTTTCTATAATTCTAGCTCTTAATAGGACAATTAAATGGAATACCCGTGGTTTCCGTGCACACCGAGCAGAGTTGGACATGCTATTGCACTCATCCCTGGTCGCCTGTCTTCAGAAGACAAAATTTCGACCTCGGGATTCCTTTGCCATTCGTAGGTATAATCCTGAGCGTTACGATCTTGCTCCGGAAGAGGCTTCTGCTGCGCACAGCTGCTTTACAGTTCTTGTTCGCGGTGATTTGTGTTAAAATCGTGTTCCAATTGACACACATCTGAGGGCCGTTGGGATACTTCTTTCTCTTCCTGGTTTTAATTTCTGTATCTGTAGCCTTTATGTTCCTCATTCTTATCCTCTCGCACAGGATGAGGTAGCTCGCCTAATTCTACAGGTCCCTGCCCCATAATTTACTCGTGGGGATTTCAATGCGCACTATCCTCTTTGGGGTTCTCCTAGGGCGTGCGCGAGGGGAGAGCTTTTGGCTGCACTTCTGGAACAACATCACCTTTTTGTCCTGAATCCCGGCAAAGCTACGTTTCTCTCCGATTCAACAGGCACATTTTCCCATCTGGATTTGAGTCTTTGCGCAGCACAGCTTGCTCCTCGTATGGAATGGCATGTTATAGCCGATACACACTCTTGAGATCACTTTCCGTGCGTGATTACTCTCCTGGGATGTTCCGTCGGTTCCCATGTCGTTCCTAAATGGCAATTCAATAAAGCTGACTGGTCGCTTCTTTCCCGTCTAGTCCGTTTTTTTCACTGCGACTTTTCCACGGAGGACCTCATGGTAGAACACCTACGTGTTATCATTTTAGCCGCTGTTCAACGTTCCGTTCCCTGCACGTCTTCCCATCCCAGGCGTTTACCGGTCCTTTAGTGGACCGCGCAATGTCAGGATACCGTTCGTACTCGCCGCAGTGCTCTTCGGGTTTTTAGACGGCACCCTACTATTGCTAACCTGGTTGGTTATAAAGAATTACGGGCATAGGCTCGCAGAGTAATCAGCAACAGCAGGAAAACCTCCTGGGAGAGCTATGTAACCGGTTTCAATAGCTCTACACCTACATCGGTCGTCCGGGACAAACTTAGCCCCGTCGCCGGCAAGACCCACTATTCTTCTATCCTCGGTCTACGGGTAGGCTGTACTACTATTTCCGAACCACCTGCTATTGCAGATACATTCCGCAAGACTTTTGAAAGCATATCCAGCCCTGCCCGTTATGACCCGGATTTCCTTCGACACAAGACCGCGGTGGAAGCGCATACACTATCTTTTCGCTCCAGCAACCAGGAGGAGTATAATGGTCCCTTTACCTTCCGCGAACTAGAGCACGCCATAGCATCTTCGAAGCGTTTTGTTCCTGTACCTGTTTCTGTACACGTGGCGTTCCTTCAACATCTCTCCTGTGCTGGACAGCGCTTTTACCTTCAGATTTACAACCGCATCTGGGAAACTGGAACTCTTTCTACAGATTGGCGAGCAGCCACCATCGTCCCAGTTTTGAAACCCGGGAGAGATCGCCAACTACCATCTAGCTATCGCCCGATTTCCCTAATCAGTTGCGTTTGCAAAGTTATGGAACGCATTATCAACGGCGTTTGATCTGGTGGCTTGAGCCTTGGAACCTTCTGGCGAACGTGGAATGTGGTTTTCGCCGGCACTGTTCTCCTGTGGATCATCTTGTCCATCTTTCGACTCACATTCTAAACGGATTCGTGAGAGGGTGTGGCTTTATTTTTTGACTTGGAGAAAGCTTATGACACTTGTTGGAAGCCTGGCATTCTTCATACAATTCATCAATGGGGTTTCCGTGGCCGTTTCCCTGTCTTCCTTCGTGGGTTTATGAAGGACCGGGTATTTTGTGTGCTGGTGGGATCGGTTTACCAAAAATTTTACCTAAGAGAACAGAGTACTTCAAGGTTCGGTACTCAGAGGCACACTGTTTGCTATAGCGATTAACTCTATTGCTGCTTGTGTTCCACGCAGAATTTCCTATTCGCTTCTTGTTGACGATTTTGCCGTCTTCGCAACTTCTCGTCGCACCTGTATTTTGGAACGCCGACTGCAGCGGTGTCTTAACTCCTTCACTCCTGGAGCATTGCGAACGGTTTCCAATTTTCTGCCCAGAAGACAGTTAATTTCTAGCATCTAAAAGAGTCCTCCTACCTTGTTTCCGACTTGGTGCGGCACTCCTCCCCTTTTCGGACGAAACGAAATTCCTCGGATTAATCTTTAATAGAAAGTTGTGTTGGTCATCGAATATCACCTATATCAAAGCAAGGTGTGAAAGTTCTCTTTCTATTTTACATGTTTTAAGTTGCACATCCTGGGGTCCTTTTGCGATTTTATAGATCATTGGTTCCCTCAAAGCTTGACTATGGGTGTATTGTGTATTCCGTTGCGCGACCTTCCATCCTGAGTCGCTTGAACCCGGTTCACCATCAGGACCTCCGGCTATCACATGGTGCTTTTCGTACTAGACTTGTTTTGAGTCTTTTTGGAGAATCTCCGCTCTCTTATCGTGACGTACTTCTGTGCAGCTATGCTTGCCTTTTATCCTGTATGCCTCAACATTCGACGTATTCGTCATTCTTTGAGGACTCGCTGGATCGTCACTATGCGTCTCGACCCCTGGCCTTGCTCCCAGCAGGGGCACGTTTCCGCCGGATACTTCAGAATTTGAATATCACGTTTCCGAATATACTTCCAAGGGGTCACATACACTTTCGTCCTTGGCTGCATTACGAAATATCTTGCCACCTTGATTTCACGTCTACGCGAAAGTCTACGGCCCCGGTTTCGGTCATTCGTTCAGTTTTTGCCGAAGTTCAGTCGCACTTTGGCAGCCATTGTTGTATTATTCCGATGGCTCAAAGGATGCTCGTGGAGTTGGATGTGCCTTTTTATTTGGTGTAGAACGTTTTATCTTCGTCTCTCTGATCAGTGCTAGATTTTTACTCCTGTACTTATTACTCTGGAACGAGCTGTGTCTTTTATCCGTCAGCGTGGTCTGCAGAATTGTGTTTTGTGCACGGAATCTCTAAGCGCCATTTCTAGGCTTCGTGCGCTGTACTTTCGTCTTCCTATCCTGTAGCGTCTCCAAGATTGTTCCCACCAGCTTACCACTGATATGGTCAGCCTATCGTTTGTCTGGGTTCCTGGTCACGTCGGCATACCCGGCAATGAAGGTGTGGCTGCCGCTGTCAAGAGTGCTATTTTATCCCAATGTTATTTTAACTCATGTGTTCCTGCGGATCATTTTAGCCTTTATTTAAAGAAGTCTATTCTCTCCCTTGGTTTGCTGCCTGGTCCTCTATTCAGGGTAACAGGTTGCTGGAGATAAAGCCTGTAACCTCTACCTGGGCCGCTTCTTCCCGTTTCTCCCATCGAGAGGAAGTACTTTTATGTAATCTTCGCATCAGGCACTGTCATTTTAGCCACTGTCACTTGTTGCGCTGAGAGCCCGCTCCCGTTTGTAATCGTTGCGGTACGCCGTTGACGGTGCGGCATGTTTTAGAGTAGTATCACTGCTTTTCATACCACTCTGCGGATGGTCGCAGCATTTCCAACCTTTTTGGCGGATGACATGTTGGTTGTGGAACGTGTTTTAACTTCATTCGACGCAGCAGATTACAAGACAGAATTTGACCTGTGCTTGAGCTGCTTTTCTGGCTTTTTGTGTGTTTTAGATCTATTGATTTAGCTACCTTGTTTTTCAGCTTTATGTTCTACGGTCTCTGACACTGCTTCTTTTATTATTTATAGTCGAGTTTTAACCTGACCTTTTATAACTTTCAGTCCTTTATTTTAGAACTTTTTCTTTGTCTGGTTTTTAACTACTAACTTACCTGCATTTTATCTATGACGGGCGCTATTGACCTTTCTGGTTCAGCGCCCTTAATCTCCCAATTCAATTCAATTGCATTAGAGAAAATAAAATTCACACAACTAGTTATTAACTGCGGACTGTTCAATTATTTGTAGATAAATGCTAGACATTAATAAAAACAGGAAGTAACACACATAAACTACATGCAGAGACTAATAAGTTAACCTTTAAAATAAATGCAATGCTTTTATGGCTTACTAGGCGTGGTGGTTGATGAAATGTACCACAAAGAATTCCGCAGAGTGTTGTAAAACGAAAACAGTACTTGCGGAGTTCACGCAAGACAGAGTGAAAATTGCTGTTGAAGTAGCCTCTTTTATATAATTTTTCTGTTCTGGTGATATAAAGAATTGCAAGCGATAGGTGTGACAATATAAAATAAATTGATCTGATTGGTTAATTTACCCATATGGAATAGAAACATCTTTTCTAAGGAGTCATGGAGGGAAACTAGTCTAACACAGGATGCATTTCATAAATAAAAGCGTCTAAACAAATTAGGGTTTTTCCAGCGTCATGTATAAGAAAAGGTAATATGACGGTAGGGAAAATTCACCCATATATGGAACGCTAGATCATTGTGTGAATACGTATATTGATAATGTGTATTCAGACGTGACATGAAATAACACTAAATTTCGCTGTTTATTATTGCATTACCAAAATACTTACCCAAATCTAAGGGATCGAGACCCTTTTAACCACATTTTCGGTATGGCATTTGGGTGGTTTAGAATAAAGCCGCTTAATGGGATGTGTGGAGAGGTTCTTCCAATAAGTATGGTCTTTCAGGAGTATGAATAAATAAATGAATGAATGGAGCTATTGCACAATTTGTTCTACAGTTTGGTTTACCATACATACAATGTATATTCATATATCATTATACCCCTACATCTATTGTACAATTTGTGTGGTGCCTGTTTTCTTATTGGGCTACTCAGATTACTTGGCACCCTAGCCTTTTAGCTCACTGAGTGGCCCTTACTTCTCTTACTTTTCTATACCATTTTGTTCCTTTACCTTCCTTAATGTTCTCCCATGTCCTTGATATTTTTCTTAGAACCTTTTATTGAGTCAGTCCTAACTTTGATTCACCTTCCTTCATTTTAATACATCTAACCATTTTTTTAAACTTCTTTCTACTATTGTCTTTTTCTCGTCGTTCTTCCTAGTTCTACTAATGCAACTTCTCCTGGTGCTGCTATTATTAGTCCAATTAATTCTTTGTAAACCATTCTATAATTTTGGTCAATTTTCCCACTTCTTTCCCGCTATTACAAAACCTTACTCCTAAATAGTCTTATTGTTTGACTTACTCCAGCTCTTGACCACCTATATACAATTTTTCTTCCTTCCTCCATTTATCACTTAGTAGTTATTTATATTTACCTTAATTCCCCATTTTTACACATTCTTGAATTTTATTTATTGCTTTTGTAACCCTATCGATAAGGTGCGTACCATAAAATCGTCTGGTATAATGAACCTGAACTTGGAATGTCCTTATGTTTTATTACTGGACAATGCTAATTTATTATTTTTACTCCTAATACATCATCTACTAATACGTTTGTAATATTGAACTCAGTTTACTTCCCTGTGTTAATCGTATTTTTATTGCCTGTCAATTTACTCCCTTTCAGTATTTGTTCTTTGTTTTATCCTGATACGTAAATTTTTCAATTGCTTTTCTAACTAGTACGTCTGGATAGCTGGTCGACACTTTCCGCCCCTTGTAGTATTACCCTCCCTTCTCTCAAATCTATTAATTTATACCACCCCTCTCTCCTTCTTCCAATTTTTTCCGCTTCAGTAACCGTTCTCACTCTTATTACTTCCTCACTTCTCACTCGTATCACCCCCGCCTCCGCATACGCACTGTTAATTATCTGTTCTCCCGGCTTCTCTCCACTTCTCCTTCTTTGCACCTCTTCTCGCTCCGCTTCTGCAACCAATGTTAGCTCCTCCTCCTCCTCCCTAGGTGCGGCTTCTTCCTCCCTATTTTCTTCTGTTCTCCTTTCATGACTGTTTCTCGCGTCTGTCGAGTTTGTGATTTGATCAGCTGTTTTCTGCTCCTTTCTCCAAACTACCGACTCAGATTAAGTCTCGGTTCTTTGATTTATATGTGTCCTAGCCATTGCTTCTGCTGACGTTCGCACATTTTTTCTCGTTCATTCCTCCGTATACTCATACCCCATTCTTCTCCTTCCACAAATAATTTTAAACCTTTCAAAGATTCCTTTTCCCCAGCTGCTCTTGCTTCTTTCATCCTGGCAATTAGTTCTTCTTTCAAAATTTGTTCCTCTCTCGTATAGTCCTGCTCTATAATACATTTTTGAGCCTCTTAACCTCCTGGTGTTCCTTAAAATTTTCCTCTTTTTTCCATTGTCATTATTCTTATAACAATGGGTCTAGACCTTCTTCCTCTTTTTCCGATTCGGTACATGTCCTCTATCCCCCAACCAAACGTTTTTATACCTAGTCCATCATCCATGATCCCGTACACTACTTTTTCTAGGTTTCTGTACCCTTCTGTCACTCCGAAAATTACGCAGTTCTTTCTTCTCTGTCCTGCTTCGAATATTTTCTCTATATTTTCAATGCTTTCCATGAAATTCATTATCTGCTGTACCATTTCTTCTCTCTGGTTCTTGATAACCTCCTCTAGTCGTCTTGAAATTTCTTTGGATTCCATTAGCTGGTTCATTTCTGCCGGCCCTGTTTTCACCTCTACTCCGCCAATTATTCAGCTCTCGCTCCGCACAACCGTCTGCTACCGTTGTCAGCACCAGACTCCTTTGGAGTATGATTTCACTTCTCGAAGACCGCAGGGATGCCTTTTTATAAAACGTCTTAAAACGTATAGCTATCAAATTTATATTTGCAGTGTCCGTGGTTAGATTCCCGCTAGGGTGTCCAATACAACTTTCGAGATCCTATGTTTTAAGTTCCCCCGAATTTTCCATGTTAACGTTTCCCCCTGCAACACCTTATTGCAGTGGAAATACATGTTTTGAATGTTCCCTGTGTTTTGCCCCGAGTGTCCGAAAATTTATGTTTTAAATTCCCAGGTTGCCAAGTTATTTACGTTTTTGCAATACTTGTGTATTTTCTCAAATGTGAAATCGTTTTTGTATCGTAAACATAGGAATAAACGCTTGTAGAAAAAGAGTAGAGTGTGTGTTTGTAATACATTAGGTTTTTTTCTATGGAGAACTGTGAGAAGGTCATTCCTCCTGCAACGTCTTATTTTCACTGGAATTACGTGTTTTGAAGGTCCCCTGCATTTTACCTCGAGTGTCCAAAAATGAATGTTTTAAAGTCCTCAAATCCATGTTATTTACATTTTGCAATACCTCAATATTTTGTCAAATGACAAAACGTGTTTATGTTGCGGATATAGTAGGAGTAACCGTTTGTGGAAAAAGTTACGTGAGCGTAATACATTAGATTTTTTCCACAAATACTCCATGTCATAGCTGGCTATCGAGTCTCGGGGAGGAACACTGCCCAAAAGAGAGAGAAAGAGAGAGCGAGAGAGTCATGTGATTGACACATTATGTTTTGTTCTACAAACATACATGCTATATACACCTACGTTTCTTTATTCATAAAAGAATTTGTGTCGGTTCAGTTCCCCGTGGTGTTACCGCCTTACGGAAAAGCGAAATGAGCTGTTTCGAAATTCCGTGACTTAGTGCAAAAAAACCAAGTCTCTGAATATCTTTGAAAATGGAATTGCCCATCGTAATCAGTTAGCGAGGTCGAGTTTCCACACCTCAGGGGGTATACAACATATCTCGGATGTTTAAGACGGGTGTGTAACTCGCGGGCGCCTCCAATCCTTGGAAGATAACGGTTTCTCTACTTGAAATCTTGAATATTCAATGTAAAATTGTTTCGATTATAAAGAGCGGATGTGTTCTACATGTTTTGATTTGGGATTGACGGCGTATGTAAACTGTCATAACTTTAATATTTAATTACGGTTCGGTAAATCAAATCGATAGTTATACCAATGAATTACAAAGCGGAGGAGAGGTGTGTTCTTTTGTGAATTTAATGTACTCTGAATTATAAGGCTGCGATTAGCATCACCTGTAATATTTAATTTTGTAAATAATACCGATAAAACAGGCGGAGGTTTCTTTAACATGTTCTGATTACACCGAGGAGGATGGTGGTAGCCTGTCATATCATCAATGAAGCGGTAATTATATTAAGGTAGCGGCGTGCTAGCACAAAAGGACAAAGAGAGAGAGAGTGAGAGAGAGAGAAAGTGTGGGCGGTGCCACGCGTCCAACAATTTAGGGTACCTGATACCGGGAATCGAAACTGCTAGAAGTTGATATAGCCCTTGTTAGCGATTTAAGTTTTTGAAGTCAATGAGGGGAGATGATGTTACACATGGACGATTGTTATCTGATGGATTCACAAGCATTTAGAGATGCAGTCTCTTTCGGCAGTAAGGCACGTGCCATTATACATGTAATCAATTATTCCTTCAATTAAACTTATTAGCCGACGAAAGTAACGACTCCTTGCACACAGTTTCAATCCTAAACACATACGGTGACGAGACGTTAAAGGCACACGAGTCAATTAATATGCACTTAATTATATTAATCAATCTATGCCACTCGTCCAGATATTTAGAACTTTAGCGGGGGACTTCGCCCACTCAAAGCGGAGCGAGGGGCTTCCAGTATCGGGAAAATTCCGACAAAGGGAGTTAAAACATTTGTAATCACGCTCACGTAAGCTAATCAGAATACGCGGTCAAATAATTGTCGGCGCCCTTGTGGCCCAAATAGCTTCCATCAATTTAGGGGGTGGTGGCACGCGACTACCGGGAGTACAAGGGGGCGGAAGATCCTCTTCGAGGCATTCAACCATCAATTTAGGGGAGGCATTGGGAAAAGGCACTCCTAGAGGGCGGAAAATGGCTTTGATGGCAGCTTCAAGTCATTTGAAGTCAATGAAGCGAGAAGATATTACACATGGCGATCGTTATCAAACCCTTGTCAAAACCTTGTTAATCAGATTTAACAGATACACGACACATACATTAGCGGTAAGTGACACAAGGCAGGGGGAGGAGAAGCGTGAAAACACCTGTGATCTGATTATATGGCGTATTGCACTAATCGGATTACACATGTTATCAATTAGCGACGTTTTTGTTGTGCAAGTGAATCCAAATTCCTTATTTATCTACTACTTACGCTATAAACCAAACTCAGGCAGGTTTAAACGTGTCTCAACCTCTCTAAACAGGTTTTGACGCGAATATACAGTGTTTATCATCAATGATAATCATTGAAATGTTTAATGATAGGGTTACACAGAAGGTTTCTACACATTCAAGAGAATTATATTGGCTAAATGAATCTTTAACGTATTGAAATCCTTAAACAATTAATAAGAACAGTATTTTTTAGCGTTAAACCTAACTTAACAGAAATGTATACGCTAATTACAACTTATTTCCAAACAAATGCATTAGCGCACGCATGACATAAATCCTTGTAGAATCGAGAAGTAGACATAAATGCGGCTTCCAGTCATAGCAGTAGTGTGAATATGAGTGCTCTAGATTTCTCTTAAATGAAAATTAGTTTTAACTCACAGGAATCTTAAGAAATGTATTCGATTACTGACATTTACACTTATTAGAGCAATTTATGATTTGAAACATTTCGTCGACTAGCTAAATAACGACAATTAACCAAACTCTGAAAGGTTTGGTGAAATTATGCAATTTTATAAAAAATGACTGAATAATATAAAAAACTAGCAATGCGTCATACAAATAGCTCTAACAACTTAAAACTTAACCTATAATGTTAAAAAGTTAAAAAAAATGTAAAGGCAAAAATATGCTAGAGAATAACCTGCAGAATAAATGAAGAGCAATATTTTCTTCACTCATTGAAGGTACAAGCTTAAAATTAGTATTTTCTGCCGAGATGCAATGAGGAAGTCCTTTAACAGATAGCTGAGTTGCCAGGGTGTCCGCTGTTGAACTATTCTGGTACAGGTCACTCTCGGGCTCAGCACACTCCGTCATCACCATCATTGGTAGATGATGATACAGCTGCACGGTCCGGTGCAAAGATATGCCTGTACCGGAATTAATCATCCCGCCTCCTCCTGGTTTTGGGGATGATGTTGAAGTTGTAAGTGCCACCCAACTGGCGACAGGAGGGATGCACCTGTCGAGGTAATGTGTACCTGCACTACCTGCGGAATAATATCGCGCTCATCGAGTTGCTTCAGTGACTTCAAGATAAGTCTCTCACTTCTTTATTGTTAACGTTTTTATTATTACTAATGGCTATTTACGCTAAAAATAAATGTTAGAGCTCTGTAACTTTCAACGCCTTAAATGTCTTCTGTAAGAACTTCTCCTACACCGCTTGTATGCATACGATCTTTCCACAGATATTAATAACACTGCTTCTATTGTTACAGATCTTAAACCTCTGTCTCTACACCCCGAGCCCGAGCCTCAGGCTAATAAAGGTTTGCGACTGGGAAGAAGAGTCCATATGAAGCAGAAGAGGATCACGGTACTGAAGAATACGCCCTCGAAGAAAAGTTCACCAGTCAACCCTCTATCGTCATGAGGAGCAACACAATGCAGCACAGCGTACACCTCTAGCGCTGTTGCAGCAGGACCATCCAGAATGTATCATACAATTGATTCATCCTCATTATTACCGGCAGAAAGTGTATGTCCGAATGATTATGATAGTCTAGAATGTAAGATAATGGAGTTTGCACTCAAATGTCGTATTTTCAAAAGTAAAATTGAAAATATGGCTGGAATAATTGATCCCAGCGGATTTCTTGGGGCGAGCAAGGATTTTTCATTAAGGGAATCCAATCCGCTCAAAAGAAGGGTATGTCTGGGTATGATGAGTGTTCGCTGAACGTCCCATACTTAATCCAGTCATCTGACCATGAAAAAGTGGAATCGATATGCCTTAGTTACAATAAAAAGGAGATCCAGCAATCATATAACGTTGATGCCATCTTTCATGCAATGTGATGCTTTAGAAAACCATTGCTGTTTTGAAGGTCTGTCTAGCTCAAAGACACTATTCGCAATCTACTCGCTGATAAATGGCGCAGCAAAATATAAACCCCTTCGTGTTTCAGGATATATCGAATTGCTAATATGCATCAAGCGGAAGAATACAGTGTCTAATATTAAGGATGATATCTTTGACGCTTGGTTCCAAATGCCCTGAAAAATACAACTCAAGTAGATCTACCTAATATCCGCGGGACTTGTTATTCAAAGCACTTAATTACGATGCAATCACATTTATATTTTCATTAGATCAGATTGAACGCTTTAAGAAGCAAACTCCTGACGTGTTTATAGCTGTATTTGCCCTAGGGGAATCTAATCGCAAAACATCTGAGAGGAAGGCTAGCCAAGTGAACCTCTTAACTGTTGTAGAGGATGGCAAGTCTCACTGCTATCACTAACCTGTCGAGGCTTATTAGAAGTCAGGTAACTAAGCACAAGGGGAAACTGTGGCTATGCGAGGCATGCATGACAAGGTGTCCTAACGAAGAAACCGAGGGTACATAAACTGAAATGCAATAGGTATAAAATTCTCAAAATACCAAAGCAGGATGAAGTTTTGGAATTTAATGCATATGCAAAATCTGCGCCTTGTACCTTTTGTGATTTATGCAGATAAAAAATCTGTTTTGAGGAACGTCCGCTCCTGCGAACCTTATGATGCGGAAAGTTGGACCCGAACCATACAGTAGCACGACGCGATATCGATAGCGTTGAAGGTCATATGTAGGCATAAGCAGTCTTTGTCGAGATTTGATTTCTTTAGAGGTGACGATGCACGCAATGACTTCTTCAGCGAACTTAGATTGCTGATGAAGTCATTGAGGTATATGAGCGATTGCAGCCAATGATATGTGACCTCAGGACATACTGGGTCGTCCTCCTTGGTGTAATGGTTACTAGCCTCCGAGATCGCAGATTCAAATCAGCGGAGGGCGATGAATCTTTTTGTTATCCCGTGTTGTGGATTTACGGCACGAAAAGAACCTGAAGCCTGATATAGTGGCCTCTGAACAAATTTATCGGTGTTTCACCCATATACATAACTTGACGCTAAGGGCCACAGCAGTTAAAGAGTGTCCATAAATAAATCTCAATTTAATTTAGGATAAGCTGGATTTCAACAACGCTGATCGCTGTCACATATGCAAGAGAGGTTTTGCTATAGATGTCCTTTGTGTGTGGGACAATTTTCATATCATTGGAACATCATGGAGTGGCTCATAATGCTTGCAATTTAAGTAGAAAATTGCTGAAGCTTATTCCAATTTTCGTTCATTGCTTAAGCAAATATGATTGTCACTTCATCAGGCACATTGCTTATGATAAGCGGCCTATCTCATGTATAAGCACAATCATCTGAGCACTATCTGGCATTTATCAAATGGTACAAGGGAATTAATTTCAGGTTCCTCGGCACCTACAAGTTTTTGGATGACAAATTATCCGGCTTGGCAGACATACTGAGCGCCGATGACCTCAAGGTCACTAATGTCGAGTATTCTAATCCACAATATGTGAAAATAATGAAGTGCAAGGGCATATTCCCCTACTATAACTGTCACCTTTGAGAATCTCCAAAAAGAGGAGCTCCCACCGATAGAGCTTTTTGTTGGTATCTCAGAAGAGGAGAATGCTCATGAACTTAAAGTATGGAGTAAACTCAGTGCAAAGAATCTCGCGATATATAGTGACCTTTACCTATAAGGAACGATACTCTTCATTTAGCAGATGTGTTCGAGAAATTCAAAGACTTGTCACTAGAGATGTGCAACTTGGTCCCTGCATGATACTACACTCTGCTGTCACTAGCCTTCGACGCCATACTTATGACAACGAACGCAAAGTTCCAGTTAATAAACGATCCCAGTGTGAGTATAATTTTTCGAGGAAGATATTCGCGGGGCTTTGCACAGTATCAAAGCAGTTCTCCAAAGCACATTACGAATAGCTTGCAGAATACAATTTTGAAGAACCTCGAAATTTTCTATCGTATTGGGACATCAACAGCTTGTACGACAAGGGCATGGCGTCCTTGATTGCATACGGGAACCTCATAGGTGTTGATAGGGATGAGATAGACACCATCGACTTGGCTACTATCCCTAAGGGCTCAAAGGCAGGATATTTTCTATAGGTAGATATAGAGTATCCTGACCACCTCCAATACGCCCACAATGATGTTCCTCTGCCCGTAGCTAGATACCACCCGGCAGCCAATACGAGAATCTATTGAAAGCCTTGAGAACAAAAGCAAATATGTGTTGCATTATAAATCCTTGAAGCAGTGCTTAGATCTGGAGTTGTTATTTAGAAACATTCATTGGGTGGTGGCGTATGATCAAGCTGAATGGCTTAAGGTCTATATTCATCTTAATGACGAGAAACTTCTAAGTTTGGCCATAACCTCTGGAAGAAGATGAACAACGCTGTGTACGCAATTACAGGGTTTTCCGTATTATGCCTATCTGAGAATAAGCACGGAAATTAATGGCTCGTCCAACATATGTACGCAGCATATTTTCAATGAAAACTTGGTCGCATAGAGTTCGCTTGAGACGAGATCCTCATGTACAAACCAATCCATGTTGCTTATGCAATTCTCGACCTATAAAATTTATTATATTCTATTTTTATAAGATATTCAAACCCCAACCGAATGATATGGTCCTGATTCATATGGATTCAGATTCATTCATTTTCGAAACGTTTTCAGACATTTATAAATTCATGAAGACCAGTCCCCAGTATGCCAGCCCTTAGTTTCCGAGGTCGCGGGCTCAAACCCGGCGGAGAGCAATAGATTTTTCTGGCGTAAAAATCCTTAGCATTGATTCCTTCGGAAGGGAAGTAAAGCCGGTGGTCCCATGTAGTAAAAGAACCTCAAGCCTGATAAAGAGGCCTGTGAGCAAAATTTCCAGCCCTTCACGCCCAAAATAAAATGGGACGCTAAGGAACACAGCAGTTAAAGTGCGTCTATAAATAGAATTCAATTTAGATTGACATTGGATTTAGTTATTCGTGTCAATATTCATGTGCTTTATTCTGCTGGCGTCAGTTTATATGCGATTTTAAACTCGCTATTTAGAATTCGTTTGCTCGTTTGGCTAGTGCAGTGAATGTTATTGCATCCCTATTTGCAATAGGAGCATGGAAGCTTCCATCTAAGTTATTGTTTATAGTAAATAATATATCGCCTCTTACAAAAGGCGGCGTTGATGATATATTGCATGCATTGAACTGTCTCTTTACAGGTGATTTGTGATATTCGGGATCCGATGTTAGCACATATCTTAGTGAATTCCCTCTGTGCAGGGTAATAATGTGCTGTCCTTTCATGTGATCTAACATTGCATTTGTGACATTTACTTGTGATTGTTTTAGCCACCAATTCCCGAGGTCGCGAGTTCAAACATTTTTTCGGGCGTAAAAATCCTTAGCATGGCTTCCTTAGGAAAGGAAGTAAATCTGATGGTCCCGTGTCGTACAAGCCTGATAAAGAGGTCTCTGTGCAAAATTACCGGTTTTTCACGCCCAATATAGAATGGGACACTAAGGACCACAGCAGTAAAAACTTTTATAAATAAAACTCAATTTAGCTTTTTACCTGCCATTTAGGAAAATTGCCATTATTCATAGCTGTCGTCAAGTGTTTCTCAATAGAACTCTTTCGGTTCGCTATAGGTTTTACACGTTTCATCACTGTTCTGGGTGATATAACTTCCAATAGAGTCTTGTCTCCTGTTTAGATATTGCCGTGTTTCATTTTGTTTCTTCCCGATAATATGTTTAACAAGCCGTTTTTTTGCTTCACCATTAGCAATCGGATCTGCTGTCCCTCTTACGCCTCTTTTTTTTAAAGGGAAGCGTTCCTGTATGAATTTAGCGGTGGTGTTCTTGCATTTATATGGTCTAACACATAGTTTCTATTCGTCACATTGTGGTCCTCCTGAGGTGGTAATAATATCTTCATTCTTATTGAATCCAGAATAATGTGTTTCCGGTATCTCGCTTAAGAGCCTTCTTGTCCAGATATTTAAATAGGGGCTCATATTGCCTATCTAAGGATTTCTGGATGTGATCTTTAAGCACAGTTTCATGTTCACCCATAAGTTGTTATGCAACTTTTGCGGTCAATTCCTGCATTCGATTTTCAGTAGAAGTCGTAAGCGTATCAACATAGCGTTTTGTTGTTGTATCATAGTCTTCCTCGGGATCTTGAGCAATGCATATTCTCTTGGTTCTTGGATGGACAGTTTCCTTTTCCACCTTTGTTTATGATGAACTGATGAAGTGTTCTTTTAACTGGAACAGTTCTCTGTGAGCCGAATCTGTCAATACTCATCTCGAACTATGAATGATCGTTTTCTTTCTTTTCTGCTTTAGTATATATTTCAAAAGCATTTCTATTTCGAATCTCATTCATGGGGAATTCGGGAACAAACACTACAAGGGGTCTTTCTTCTGAAGCACTCTCCCAAACACTCTTGCACAATTCTTTAATTTCAGATATGCCATGTCAGTGTTTACATAGTCTTCATACATGTTTAAAGTTTAAGTTATCTTGCGTGAAGATAATAATCATATTCGTATTATCTCGGATTAGATGTTTCGGTACTTTAGCGAAAGACTGTGCTAATATATACAGTCCACATAAGGGCGATTGCCCATGCTGCAAAAGGAGGCGACCTTGCCCGGTTTTTCAGTGATGACGTCATCAAGTATAAATAAGTTTTCAACTTCAGAAGGATGGAGGCGCCCTCTCCATTTTCATAAGTTTTCACTTCTACCCATTCAAAGTTTTCGAGTAGCTTGATGAGATATTTTACTGTGGTTGATAAAAGGACTTTGAATAGATGTATTAATTTTCAGAACGTAAATCATTCTCGTGAAGGAGAATATTCAGTAACACATTTGTTTTTCCTGAGCTTGAGCTGCTAGAGTAAGAGCTCTGACATTAGCGGAAAATAGCATCCCGTAGCAATCGCATCTAAAATCACTTTCAAAGTCTAGCACCTGAATAGGCAGAGAGTAATGTTGCTTCACGAGCTCCATCTTAATAGGTGGTATAAAAAGTGTGCTAAATGTCTGTATCAGGTGTGCGTGGCTTTCATTTTCAGTGTTTAAGGAGAGTATTAAAGTTGAATACAATCTTAAAATTAATTAGTTTCTCCTGGAAGCTAGTGTGGTGGATTTCTACCTCTCATACGCATTATTGGAGCCCTAGCTTCGGCGGTTGGAATTGCGGCTCAAATTGCCACAACAGTGAATAAGAGAAAAGCTGCAGATAAACAGCTTGCCGAAATGAAAAGACATAACAGAAGGATGGAAGGAAAGGGAAAAGGTCTTCAAGTGAAGAATACGGCAGAAACACAAAAAACAATAAGCCATAGCAAGAATAGGAATTCAAAAACATCAGACAAGGGGCATACTTGACCCAGAAAAAGCCTTGAGTAACATTGATCTCGCCTTGTATGCTCGACATTTAAAGATTCCGAATTTTATAGGTGTATATATGCTCGATGATCTGCCTTTAAAGCCTCATTACTATGAGAGGATCATCGTCAATCTCGATTCTTCGGAGAATGGAGGCAACAGTTGGGTAGCTGTAAAGAAGAAGGGTAACATTGCATTCTATTTTGATAGCTTTGGGAACCGGAAGCTTTCGAAAGAGATAGAAAGGTTTCTAAAAGGTGCTTAGTTAATGTATAATACCAAGAGGTTCCAGAACTTTAGCTCAGCCATCTGCGGTTACTTGTGCTTGCATTTTCTAACACAATGAGTTACACTATTGCTGTTGGCGGTAATGAAGCTACTCTTATCAGGAAGAGACGCCTGCGAGGTTATAATAAGCCTGCGCATTGCCTTATTCATCATACTCTACCTCTGACATTTGGGGAGTTTACATCAAGCAATGGGAGGTTCCTTGAAGCTTTGGGATTCAGAATTCTGTAACGGATATCTTTAATGAGACAGAAACACATGTAAAGACAAGATTGCCAAGGAAGTGGAGTGTGTGTTTCTACGCTATAGTACATCGCCTCTGGACGCTAATGATGAGAATAGAGACGCTTGTCATGCTGAAGATTTATATTCTCTACATAACCCGAGTTATCTCTACATTAAGGGACCTGTTTTACTAAATCTAATGAAACAACTACTACAGAGAAGCTGACCAATAATTCCATTGCATTTATGTTTGATGGGATTCGATTGGACATAAATAGATCAAATATAGATATAACAAGAAATCTAGGGATTGCATCAACTATGCGCAACAATGCTGCACTCAATCCTATGGAATTAAATCGCTTACGAATACTGGATGGTTCTACCCTGGAGAAGATGTGGTCATTGTCCATTTGCAGTGGAACATTCAACGCTATACTACCGCTGCCAATGCTTCTGGAATTTGCAGATGATCACAAGGAACTCATACTCAGCAGCAAGTTTAACTGATCCTTATTCAGTCCAAGGACTCTAAGAACTCTATTCTGATGCCCGAAGGAGAAGAGAATGCTACTGTTAAACCTGCACTATCGAGTGGCGGATGCCTTTATTACGGCTTTCTGATGCTGAAAAGGTGGAGACCCTCAAGATTGTCAAGTCAGACTACTACATTATAGCCTTTCGAAGCATGGATCTACATACTCAGCCTGCAGTGCCTCAAGCTAGATCCTTTATATGGTACAAAATTAAATTCTGTTTCATTTATGGACGCTGCATAACTACTATGATCCTTAGTGTCCCAATATATATTGGGGCGAAAGACCGTAAATTTTGCTCAGAGGCCTGTTTGTCAGACTTGAGGTTCTTTTACGTGCGGTAAATCTACGACACGTGACCACCGGCTTTACTTCCCTTCCGAAGGAAGTCATGCTAAAAATTTTTACGCCCGAAAAAATCCATCGTCCTCCGCTGGGTTTGAACCTGCGACCTCGATTTACACGGAAGGTTGCAACCAAAAGAAACCAATATTTGTTATTGTGAGAGCGCACACTTCAAGAGTGAATAATGCAACTAAAGACTGCTCCGAGTTCGATCATTGCAACATAACCAATTTGAGACTACTCCAATGGTGAAATTTATTCCTAGCATGATATGAACTTGGACTTTGGAAACTCTGGATTTGCTCGTATTATTCAGATGACAATTACCCTTATTGAGAGGGAAGGATTTTGTTGAACATGCACCGATATTTATCTTAGACTGCTTTCATCAGCCTGAAGAGGTTGTAAATGGAGCTGTCAGCATTAGTCTAGAAATTCAAACTGGTGCAAATATTCCTGCACAGACTTCTTTGTGTTGCTTGATAATTCATGACAAAGTATTAAGTAAAATCCCCTGACTCATTGATGGAGTCTTTAATTTAAAAATTGTTTGAATTTGGGTATTTCATGAGGAATAAAACAAGTTATAAAACTCATATTCATTTCTCTATTTTCTTACCATACATTTCGAGCGCCTTCTTCCTCCAAGTCCTTGACCCTAAGTCACTTCATTTACAATGCATAGGTTCTGCAAATGTCTATCAATATAGGATTCAAGTCTTCCTATTATGGATATTACATGAAAATTTAACTGTATTTCACCACAATTTAAACAGGTTTTCAAAAGCCTAATTTTTCCACTTTGCATAAACACTATGATATTATAGCAGAATACAAAATGTTCACTGCATTCTCTATATGGACACTTCTTCACTTTAAGGTATGTTTCGAATTCTAGAAGACGTATTTTAATTACCTGCCAGTCACATAATGACATTCAAAAATTATTATTATCTGTTTCTTTTATGAAGAGCGCTGGGGTTTCATAATAGTTCTGTGTTGACACTATTGCTTCTTCAGACGTAGCCCCTCGAATCAGGAGTGACGAGTGCTGATGGTTGCATCTTTCTTCGGGGTGTTAGCGTGGGCAATTGGATTTTCCAGTAGCGTCAACCTCCTATTGAGATATTCGAAGGTTTTTTTGTTCTTCCTCCTGGATGTCTTTTTAAAAGCGAACCTGAAACGTTACACATTGCAACTATTAGAAAAAAGTCATGCTTTTTGAAAGTGGAATAGCAAGTATCCTGAAAGAATTGCGTATATTAGATACCATAAAGAGAATGATGTAGAAGTTACACTTTTTATGCATGAGTGTTCTTTCATACATATGAAAATTAATGCTCACAGTATTGTTTTGTGTGATTCAGCTGGGTGAATGTTTAGGAGTCACCTGCAGTAGATTGCCATCTACTTGGAATTGGTTGGCCTCTCTTGGTCATCTGAAGCCACCAGCAAAAGCTGCGGTGCAGTCGGGACATCTACTTCATTTATGTCCTCTTTAGGCATAGGTGTTGTCCCACGATTTTTGGAACAATATAATAATTTCAAACATTAGATATTGTACAGTTCCGTACAGTATAGGAACATATAGTTTTTGCAGTGCTACTTACCTTAGGTTTCTCTGTCTGAGTAGGAATACACTACAGTTTTCATCATACAGGAAATACGACTTCATTTGATTGTGCACCTCTGGTTTGTCGCACAGGTTGCGTGCGTATGCCCGTTACAAAATTAAAAACGGCACTTGGCAGCATGACTGGTTATAGACATCAACATCATGCATACGCCTATGTTCTTCGTCTGCATTGCTCCTCTGAAAGAGTGAACGTGTTTGGAATTCACTATGAACTTTTATCATTAGGTGTAGAATACTATTCCAGAGAAAGGAATAAAATGTGATCTATATATACCGTCTTCTGTACACTGCGCAATTCTCTGTACATATTTCTCTTGAATACATTTGGTCATAATATGAGGGCATGTTGCATACAATTGAATGTATGAAGCCGTTGCATTTCTCCTTGTGGTAGTAGGTGTAGTGATGTGATTCTTCTGCACAATCGCTCCAAATATCTTCCACTCCAATCACAGTAATAACGTTAGGTTGAGGAAACTCTGTATGATCAGCTTCCAACTTATATTTTCAGGACGCTTGGCCCGGGTCCATATATACTGATGGTATAATGGTGGGGGTGTTTTCAGAAGGGGAGGGGCGACGCATGCGCATTCATAGAGATCGAGGGAGGAGCTTGAGGCGGAAACAGCTGTATCCGGAATGGCTAATGACTTTCCCTTACGTGTTCTTTTAATTTTTAATTTTGTATCTGTACCGAATTTGAAGGATTTATAGTCAAAATAAGCATCGAATGCGCAAGTTTGTTTGGGAATTCTTAGTAGTGTTGATTCTCAAGGTGGTGGCAAATGTTCCATAGCGATCTGGAAATACTGATATTGTTTTTATTACCTCCCCCACAAGTAAGTTTAAATCTGTGTTTGAAACTGCAATGTATATAGGTCGTCTCTGCTCTAAAAGCCCTCACATGGCCGGAAATTCCACTTAAAATTCCCATCCCAGCATTTTGCATTAAAAGCCAACACGTGACATGAAGGTGAAGCTAAGAACCCTCCCCACTCCACCAAAAGATACCGTGGCTTTGATTTTATGTTGGAAACCCCAGTGTATATAGGTCCCCTTTGCTCTCAAAGTGAACATGTGGCCGGAAATACTAATTAAACTAGCCATTAGACACACACACACACACACAAAAGCACCCCTTTTACAAAAGAACGCCTCCATCACGCTATTCTGGGAAGTGTTAATTACACCGGATGCTAGTACTACCACTCTCCCCTTCCAGTGTTACTGCGTAAATTGCGGATCGGAAGAAAGTATTTTTGCAGAAGCCTCATTTATATATACTTTTAAGTATAATTGGTATACCCACTAATAAATGGAGGATAGAGAAAAATATGTGAATATAACATATCAGATTTTTACCTTCGCTTTGGTCCTATGGTTATTTAATTATATAAAACCTATACAGTTTTCACAGTTTATACAGAAACCCTATCACATATAACGAAATAGAGGTGAAGCTGCTGAATCGCAGGCCACAAAATTAACTGCTTTGGAAAATACACTTTCAAGAAAAATAATGTTGTCTGTTGTTAATTATAAAACATTGGTATATTGACTTCTAACGCTACCAATGTTTATACATTTATTTAGCATTTCAAACGAACTTGAGTACAACATAAGTACAAAGGAAATAAAAAAAAGCTTTCTTATATGACGGTTATTAAAATATGTTGGTATTGCTATCGCATGCGTATCGTAGTGTTATAAGCACATTTGATTCTCTTTCGTTACGCTGCATCTTCTGCTCTCTTAGTTGCTACATCGTGTTCATCTGCATATATTGTTTGGAATGAAATATTGGCAGCATTATTTCTATGTACTTTTTGTGGAGTAACAACAACTATTTTCTACTCCACGTTATTCTCAACAAAAGGTCAAACCGTTTTCGCAAGCATGCTCTTTTATAATTTCAGTATGTTCATATTCTAATTCATAGACTTTTAATTTTTTAGGAATTGAAATTAGAGGGTGTTTTATATCCTTGAAAATGAGTGCGGCTTTTCAGTTTTGAAAGAATTTTCAAAATCGCCTGAGTGGTCTTTGAGGTTACCCTACGTATACACAACCACATACATAAAAGTATCCCTGTTTATAATATTAGTGCAAATTCTATATTTCGGATCTACCGAGCGGATTGGCTCAGGCGGTAACGTCTGTGTCCCACATTCGGGAAGTCTCGGGTTCAATCTCCGGTGACCACCCCTCTTTCACGTGTTTTTTTAGCAGTTTCTCCTGTCGGCAGGCATGTGGGGTGGTTGGTCTTCTACCACGACTTTCCTGCCCTTCATTCCCTGTACCCATCATCTGTTCTAGGATTGTAGGACCAGGTGACGGTTTTCGGCGTGTTGCGGTGGCTTGCGCTGTGTAGAGGTTTCTCCCCTGGCGTCGCTGCAATGACTGCTCAGTTAGGTCTCTTCCCGAGTGGACTCCACCCAATTGGGAACTGCTGGGTATTGGCTGCTTGTGAATAGGACGGGCGACGCCGGATGTCTTCATTCTGGAAACATTAAGGACCCGTCATGCTTGCATCCATCGGCAACCGGATCTGCTCGTCCTTCGGGTCTCTTCCCTCATCCTCCTCTCTCAGGGATCAGTTGGAAGCTAAAAGGGTCGTTATGGCCTTCTTGCGGTGCTCTACCCCGGTTCCGGGGACCCCTCCGAGATATGTACCGTCACGTTTTACATTTTTGATCTGATAAATTTAATGAAGCTTTCTGTGTAATGCAGGATGTTAGAATGAGCTAGGTGTTAAGATCTTTGTAAATGCTATGGAAATGCATAAATGAACCCCAGTAATGCCTAAGAAAACATATGAAGATTCATATTACGTAGTCCTACTTGTTGCTCACATAATACAAAACCACAAAAAAGGTCTAAACAGGCATGCGTGGAACATAGGTATTGCTATGAAACCTTCTGTGATGCTTAAAAATGCCGTATCATGCGGTAGCGGTTCTAAGGCTGTACACATTTGATGTAGTTTAACAAATGCTTTGTTTATATCTAATACTTTTGGAACACAAATACTGATTCATACGTTGGAATGACTAATTTATTTTTCATTATCACAGCAACAATTATTACCTCTAAAGCAAAAGAGAATAGAAATGTTACTCTTTTATAAGTGCACCACTCATGTGTTTTTGTAGTTGACGTCACATAATTTTCTGCCATGTAATGACCTTTGTTTACGCAATTCTTTTCTTGGAATCCAGTTGCTAACTCAGATTAAGTTGGAGAATTAGTATGAACAATGAAATTAAAGGCTGGATTAAAGCCATATGTAGTATTCTTTTGATTGTAGAATCTCGCTCTATAAAGCTTGAGCTAAGATTTGCATATTACGACGACACCAAGGTAGGAGTATCCTGTGATTCTTATACCAAAACCTGTTCTATATGTTTCCGCGTGGGTCTCTGAGGGCCGATGTCAGCTACGAAACTCTGAGATCATTCGTTGAACGTGTGCTGTACATTCTCATTTCCAATGCAGGTATAGAAAGGTATTTAGCGCCATGAATACGGTGATGAGGAAATTAAGAAGCGATCAGGATCCGCTTCAAACTTGTGTGAAGGTGTCAGTGAAGGAAAAAGGAACCCATGTCTCCATAGATTTGTTGCCAAAAGACCTCGACGCATTTGTTTGTTGTAAATGTAAGTTATTGTATGCTATAGATAATATTATTCTGACTGCCTCTGTGTCGGGTGGTCAGCATTCTGGCTTCTCAACACAGAGTTCCCGGGTTCGATTCCTTGCTGGAGCGGGTAATATATTCTTTAATAGTAATCTTTCCCTATCCTCCCAAGAGTCTGAAAGTATGAATGTAGGAGTGAAGGTGTTCGTGTTTAATGTTAAACATAATTCAAAACCAACGTTAAAAGAATGTATAGTCAACGAGTTGTTTCCCAAATCAAAGCCCCCGACACGACTATAGGAGTTAAAGGGAGGTATACAAATGCAAAAATTAAAATGAGCATTTTATTGAACCTCAAAACTTCATTCCTAAATCTAATTAACTTATAACTACTTACACCTACTTTACCGAGCGGGCTAGTTCAGCTGATAACGTCTATGCTCACATTCGGAAAGTTGTGGGTTCGATTCCCG
This sequence comes from Deroplatys truncata, assembly GCA_030765065.1. Classification (NCBI taxonomy): domain Eukaryota; kingdom Metazoa; phylum Arthropoda; class Insecta; order Mantodea; family Mantidae; genus Deroplatys; species Deroplatys truncata. Next base: position 26,433,312 of record CM060988.1, on the reverse strand, counting down.
CGGTCGACTTTCCTGATCCATGTGTATTTTCGGGGCTTTCCCCGGTTTGCTAGGCGAATGCTGGGAAGGATCATTGCATCCTCCGAATTTCTTGTCCCTCTATTACAGCACCATACTCATTTCGCTTCGCCTTTCATCTGCCTGGTTTTTCGGGGTTGCAGTATCGGCGGGAGGTCTGGGGGGTGAGCATGTCAAGGATAAGGATGATCTGAGGAAACCTTCGTCCTCCGGAATGGGGTCGAGCTCCGAGTTTCGGGACCCCCAGGGATGTGTAAACCCACAGGGGGAAGGGGAGTCGGCTGCGGCAGCTGCCATCCGGGGAGTTTAAATTTGTAAACGGTAGGGACCCTGCCCTCTGCCTGTCGTGCCTCCTGTTCGGCCACCATCTGTCTCCTCTCATCGCATCCCTCTCTCCCGGGGGCGCCATATCAGGGACCTAAGTACAAAAGGTCTGTGTAGGTCGAGGTGCTAAGTCCGCCTTCGCTCCTAGTCCTATCCTATCCTACACCTAATTTAATTTACATATCAGAGATAAAGGGAAATTTATAAATTATAGCACCTGCGTTTTTTTCGTTTCATTTTGATTTTCTACAAAATGTTGCTTAACGATTCTCATTCAAGTACCACATGCTTAAGATATTTGTATGACAAATCCAATTTTCTGCGAAGATCTGTTTATTTGAATCGAATCTTGTATGATTGGTAAACCGTAGGAGGTAGACAAAAGCTTACTACACAAAAAACGTGAATATCTTAAAGAACACACTAATAGCAAATACATCTACTGTGGCCTTAAGCATTTCAGAGGTATTGTTTCATTGGGTTTTATTTTCAAACGCTTATATTTTTTTCAAGTGATAAGTCGCTATTCTTTCTTTTCTCGTCGTCATGTAAAGAGTAGAATTTCAAAACCAATATGGGACCCACCTTTTAAAAATGTTACCATCGTTTCAGGTTTGAGCCTCCTGTATCCATCATATACCCACGAAAATGTGTAATAAAACCGTTTCTGTAAACGTTTATCTCGATTAACACAAAGTAAATAGCAGAAATGGCTTTTTTAGGGATAGCTTGTAGAAGAATGTTAGAGAAGGTCATGTGAATGCAATACATCCGTTTTATTTCCATTACAAGAGCTTGTTATCAGGTATAAATATTTGAATTCTCTTTAATCATGTTGTAGTCATTGCAGGCGTTTCTTTGTTAACTTGAAATAATTTCTAGGTAGAATACATGTATATGGTGAGTAGCGCAACGTTTAAGAATAGTGTAGCGCAGTGCGGTCGTTTTAAGGTGAGGCCACAGGCCAGCTATTGCTTAGCACGTTGTACTGCAGTGACCGCGGTGCTTTTCGATGCGCAACTTCCAGCGCATGACGTGTTCAAGGATATGTTTAACGACTGTGCTTTAATCGCTGCTTTATTTTCGTGGTGTAAGGAGAGTTGTGCATTGTGCATCTCAAACGTGTGAAAGTTTATTCAAGACATCTGTGTTGTGTGTGATTTGCTTAACAGTGTTAATGTGTTGTCATTAGTCCACTGCAATGCCTGCCGACAAGTTCACGCCTCAACAACAAATATTTGTGTAGAGGTGTATAGACAATTTCAGGAGACGTTTCCTGAGAAACTGTTAGACTTCTGGTTAATAAGTTGCGACAACGGGAATCATTAAACGCTAAAGCTAAGAAGCGAAAACAGATGTTCTAAGATAAGACAAAAAAATTGACAAAATTGTGGGGAACCCTAAAAATTAAAGTTTGTAGGAGTAATCCCCACACCACAGAGGAACTTAAGAGCAATATAAAAACAGAAATTATGAACATTATGCAAGAAATTTTGCGTGCGAATGGAAATATCATCCGAAGATATCTGAAATGTCTTCACACCGATGGAAATCACTTATAACAACGTTAGTACTCATTATAGTGCATGTTACTATCACTCGTGACGCGGGAGTTATGGAACAAAAAACCCTCAGTGTAATAGACAGTGTGCGCAGCTCGCATACGCGCGATCCGTGGCCTCACCATAAACTCATCGCACTGTGTATAACGGATATAAATTAAATTGGGTTTTCATTTATGGACGCTCTTTAACTGTTAAGGTTCTTACCGCCGCATTCTATATCGGGCGTGAAAGCCCATAAATTTTGCTTAAAGGCTTCTTTATCAGGTTTGAGGATCTTCTAGAAGAACGGGACCACCGGTTTTTACTTCTTTCCGAAGGAGGCCAAGCTAAGGAACTTTACGCCCGAAAAATAAAACATCCATCGCCCTCTGCCGGTGAATTATACGTTGACAGAGAGAGTGCTGTAAATGAATCACATCAGGTTTTATACTTTCACTACTACTTACCTATAGTATGTAGAAGAAGTGTTGCATTACAACAAAAATTCGACATCGAGATTTTACAGGAAATAACTTGATATTTAATTCCAGCATCTTCCAAGTATGCGACACCCAAGTAGCACCTGAAAGTGATATTTGCCCTCAAGGTAAAACGTAATATATAAAAGCTGTTGTTATTAAGATTTTAAAGAAAATCCCCCACACCAAAACTACCCTTTGTATTGGGAAAATTTTTCGATAATTTTTATTTTCTCAAAAATTTCTCTAAAGATTTTGAACAAAATATCGTATGTTTAAGATATTTTGAAGACAAAGAAACGTATATTTTAAATTTTATGGGAATAGCCTCTGAAATAAGTACTCTATTTTGAATGACGTTTGCTTATCTGGCAAACCGTAAGAGATGCACAAAATCTTACTATATGTAGGTCTTATTAAAGCATGCAGTTTATGTCAAATACTCTTTTTGTGGCGTTAAGCATTTCCGAGATATTCTTTGTTATTTTTTTCAATTTTCTAATACTTTATGCTTTTCTCAGCTGCAAATCGTTATTCGTTCTTTCTTTCTTTCTTTCTTTTTCGGTTCATGCAAAGAGAACGGAATTTCAGAGTCACCACATAGCGACCAGCATTGAAAATATTTTACTATCACTACAAGAAAAAGGCGTACTGTGTTATTCTCAGATCTACAGCGGAATGTACTAATGAGTAATGAAGATTTATCTTTGTTAATAAGAAGTAGATAGAAGAATAAACTTTTGTAAGAGTAATTTGCAGAAGAGTGAGTAGAGGAGCTCATGTGAATGCAACTCATCAAATTTGTTTCTTTAGAAAACATCTCTGTATTTGCAATAGAGATATAATAACAAATGTTTAAGAACAATACTTTACGTTATAGCAACAAGCTTCGCTCTCTTCCCTCTCTTATATGACATACGGGTCTTCAGATTTATTTGGCCTTTGCCGCCAGTCGGTTGTTTGCGCATGACGTCAGTACTTTGAAGCGTGTTTATGACCGGTACCTCTAGCAGAGGACTAGCGAAAGATGAGTGGAAGCGGTGGATGTTAACTGTCACGAGGTCACCTTAGTAAAATGAACCTTGTATCGTACCTTTCCAGTATTTACATTTGGAACTTCTTTCGCTTGCATCTCGTAAACTCGCAATCTCAGCGTGTAGGCTGATAGGTAACTCAAATAATTGGAAGTTTTTGTAGCGTAGAGTCTCTCGGCTTTAGTGGCACAACTTTAATTATTTTAATAAAAACAACTAAAGTAACATTTATAAATATTTAAAACATTTTAAAATCTGATTAAATATTTTAGTTGTTCCTTTTTTGTTAATAAAACACTGTTTTTTACTTTTATCATGTTTTGTTTTGGGACTTGATGAAATTCTGGGCAAGAACAAAGCGGCCGATACCGTAATGATAGACTCTCCCTCGTATCCTTCCAGTTCGGAAGTAGCACTAAAACATGTAAATTCTGTGATCAGTCACTTCCATCTCGCGTGCAAAGAACGCACAGAATGAAACGCCGGTTTATATCAACCTGTTTACTAAGTCGGAAATGCGTACAGTCGAGGTTCAATTTGAGACAACGTATCACTGAAATAATAATGACGTCATTCATTTAAACCGACTGGGTAAAGCCCGAATAAATGTGAAGACCGGTTATAAATTGAACATTTATCCCGTAATTAACTAGTCACTATGAGCCGGAAATAGCTTTGTGAGTGATACGAATTACACGTAGGATGATTTTCAGATTTGTTGCTGCATACTGGAACTTTGAAATAACGTTAATCTCCTGTATCCGCAGCATTTAAAAGCAAACACATACGAGGCAATTATTCATTTCAAATGTGAAGGTTTGCATAGGTATAACGTTTTAACATAAAATTCTTTCTTTGTATCTCTGAAGGAAAAATATAATACTATAAGCGGGAATTTTAATTACATATGCATTTTAAATTATTAAAAATTCTGCGGCAGAATTATTTATTTGTTCTGATAAATAATAAAACAATTTTGTTATCACTTTGTCTGATTTCTGAATGTGCTTTTACAGGTAACCTCTTCTAATTCTTTAATGATTCCTTAACTTTTAACATATGTCAAACTGAAAATGTGTTTAGTAAGAATATGGCAAAAACAGATATGAAACGATACTAATTTAATCTTTAAAATATTCATATGTGGGCGCGTGCAAATATAGGAAACAATTTCAGTATATTTCGCTTGGCTGAACCTAATTTGTGGTAGTGACATTTCACCTTGTATTGTAGCCTAAATAGCCAGCACTAATATGTGAATACAAAAAACGCGTATCCCTCACAGTTTAACGCTTAAAAAAGCCATGCCATAAATTAACAGCAAACAAGAGATCCGTACGAGTAAGAGTAGAGTAGAGTCTGTAGAGTAAGCGAATATAAGCAGATATAACGTGCATTTGTGACTGTTTTGTACAGTTATAACCACTTATGTCGTGCATTTACTTTTCCATTCCTACAACATGATAATATGGGCGCCGGGGTAGCGCAGTGACTTTGTTTCCGGCTCTCGTACTGAGATTTCCGAGTTTCATTCCCGGCTCTGGGTTGGCGATTTTAAGTCGGACCTATCCATGCCTTACCTCTGACTGGCTAATGTGAGTATCCTCAAGGCCCAACGTGATTCGGAGCTCATTACACCGCCATCCTCATCATCACCCTGCCATCGGAGCCAAAGAATTCCGCCCGCTGGGTACCACCATCTCAGAAGTGGGTCCAGTCATCGGTTGATGGGCTGAGGCATCGTCATAGGTCATATGGAGAGCGTTAGAAACCACCACGATGACATGATAGTGTTTTCATTTGATTCTTAACTTCACAGGCTAAGTGTGCATCTGACTATTTTTGGAATGGATAGTTATCTGAATCGTAGCTTGTCAGGTAATCTGTGGAAATACAGGAAGTTGAATATAACTTCCATCACCTGCTAATCTATTTTAAGATATTCCATTGCCTTTTCGTTTTCTACGGTGTTGCAAAATGCGAAACATGAACCATTGCCTGCTCTGAGATGTGTTCGGCTTGCGTTTGAGCAACATCTCACTGATTCAGTCTACCACTATATCCTGAAACTCAGGGCTTTAAACATTCTGCTCCTAGTCCGATTTTTTCGTCAATTTGCTGGTGACCATGCTGCGGATGTCGACAGTTTCTGCCAGTAGATGGAAACCCACCTCTGTACAGACTGTTTTATTGTTTTCCTTTTTTTTTCGCTTTCTCCTCACTATAAAGAGAGCATTGTACCATTAAGAATTATGGGAAAAATGTGATGCAGCATTGTACTCCGACTTCCATGCGATTGATATATAACCTCTCGTTGTAAACAAAGGCAGGGATTGGCTAATTTAGGAGTCTCACTGAGGGAAAGCTATCTATATAGGGTTGCCTGATTCTCAATTCAAGGACACCGTCGACGGCCTCCACACCACTCTGCATGATCTTGGCCTTCGCCCAGAGGCGCTACGGCGAGCAACCAATGTGCACCTTGCGGCATTGGAGGCCAAACAGCGCAGATCTATCCGCCAAATCGCAGCAGTGATTTCACAGATTTCTCAACTCCGGATACTACAAGAGGACGATATTAATACGGAGGTCCTCGTGTCGTGTCAGCGCAATCTGGCCGTGTCGAATGCCATTGATGGAGGACTACGATCCCTCAGATGACACCAGCGACGATTGACCAAGGGGCTGAGTGTCCTCGGGGCCTCAGTCGCTGGGCTTCCAGAGCTACACCGGACGTCTCATAACAGCATTCGCCAGCAACTACAACGAGTATAAGAAAGCTACCATACTCACCCAGAAAGCTATGAGCTGTTAAGAAACTTAATGGAGGCGTGTGTGCTCCCACTTCCAGCACCACCAACTCAACATAGAAAATCTCATCACCCCTAAATGATACAATGAATAAATAAATGAACAAAATCCCTTTCACATTTCACTTTTAACCGCCGGGTGGCATCAAGGGATTTGTGACTATGGCTGCTAACCCGATTTACACTTTACCCGCTCCAATCACGTACTGGTATCAACATCTACTAATAAAGGTGCTAACACGGTATCCCAAAATCACCTCTCGTTTACTTACCTTGTCGATTCCTACCCATATCACCACTCGAATTTCCTCACTCTTACTCTCAAAAAGATAAGAAAAAATTGAAAATAAGAAACAAATCGTAACAATATACAATACAGTGCTTGAAATAGGTGATTATACGTAGTGCACTTCGATGTGGAATTATATTTTTGGAATGAAACCATTATAAGATTTATTTCTTATATACAATTTCTATTATTTAATACCTGCAGAATACATTATTTGTCAATTGTGCATAGATTTGTACACATGAATTTAAACTGACCAATTTTAAATAAGTACTGTTATTTCTAGCCATATACACAAAGCATTATAACAAGCACTACTACCATAAAATTCTCTATACGATTTATTGAAATTGAAGTAGGACTGGATAGGATAGCATAAGGTCGGAAGCGCTAGGGGACTTGGCAGCTCGACCTACGCAGATCTTTTGTACCTATGCCCCTCACGGGGCGCCCCCGGGATGGAGGGATAACGTGAGAGGAGACAGAGGGCGGTCGACCGGGAGGCAGTACCGGCAGAGAACACGGTCCCTGATATTTACAAATTCAAATTCCCTGGGTGCCGGCTGCTGCAGCCGGTCCCCCTCACCCCCTTAATCTTACACATTCCCTGGGGGATCCGGGACCCGGAGACCGCTCGCAGTCCGCACGACGAAGCTTTCCATAGATAATCCTTTTCCCCTGCCATGGGCACGCCGAGAATTCCCGCCGACACTTGCAACCCTGAAAGAGATCAAGCAGTTGAAGGATGGAGTGAAATGAGAATGGAGATGAAATGGAGGGACAGGAAATTCGAGGGATGTAATGATTCTTCCCAGCATTCGCCTCACGACTTGGGGAAACCTTCGAAAAAACCGATGGGCCAGGAAGGTCGGTCACGGGAATCAAACCTACAACCTCCGGAATGCGCGCCACAGACGTAACCGCATGAGCCATCCCACTTGGTTAATTTAAGTAATAAGTCAACACTACAGAGCGAGATGCCGCCGCAGTAATGCGTGCGACTCGCATTCGGGAGGTCTCAAGGTTGATTCCCTTCGGCCATCCGCTGTAACCCATAAACTTTTGGAGGTTTTCCAGGTCTGGCGAACGCTGGAGTGGTTTCTTTCAGCTCCCGAATTTCCTGTCCCTCCATTTCCTTCCATTCATTATTTCATTCATCCTTCACAGTGTCAGGTCTGTTTCAGGATTGGAAGTGTTGGCGATGGTGTTTCAGTGCGGCGTGACAGGAAGAAAGGATGCTCCCTGTGGATCTTTCTCTGTCGCTGGGCTTTCGGCTGGTTGGTGGGAGCAAACGGATTGTTCGGAGTGGGGTGTTGGACCCTCTGTGTGCACTAGGGGTCCTCGGTCTACCTGTCGGACTGTTGGATCGTCTCAATCTGGAAACTGTAGGGACCCCTGTCATAGCTGTGCCGTCACTCCTGGTTCCGGCTTTCCGGTGTCCATTCTTACCTCCTCCTCTCTCCCGCGGACGCCCCCTTATGGGGCATAGGTTGAATATCCTTACTGGAGCAGTGCCGAGTCCATTCTGTTAATCAGGAAGGAAAAGTAAACTACTCCTTTTATTACATCTTATGAACTCATAAATTCTTCCACAAATAAAAGCAGATAATCAAACTACAGAAAAATTCGTGGTAATTCAACTTTAGTTAAAATTGAGGTATGAGGATCACGATAAACGGCGAAGATTCACTCATATTATCCATTTGATAAAGTCCAAACAGAATTAGCAACTAGTTTTCCTTAACACGACGACAATATTGATGTTCATCGCGCATCACCTGCAAGGAGAACAGGTCACATTATAAACTGAAACAACAAAACAGAAGCATTTGCCGTGCTTACCAATATTAAACCATACAATGAACAAACAAGAAAAATCCATACCGTTTCTTAAAAGTTCTGTGTTACGTACGCACGACTTTCTCTATCCGCTATCGTTTAAATAATTATTCTTATGAAACTGTATTTTCCTATCTACTTCATTTTTATCGAGATAAAGCATTCCGCAAATAGATATATTACACATTTCGTTATACGTACAAAGGGAACAGGGATATTCAAATGTTTAATAATTGGACGCTATATGCTGGCCTTAAAATTCCATACACTTTGCATGACATCGCGAGAAATAATTGAAAATCAACAGGAGTTTAAGAGAAAGACTAAGTATTGAACAATTCGAACCATTAATAACGGATATCTCAGAAATTGCTGGTTTGAAATAAAATCTGTATTTTAAAGAAATCTACATTATTTGTGTAGTACTTTTCGACTATCGCTTAACATTTATCAGTTATGTCATATTTAAATTAACCCTAATTGTAAGTTCCCATTTAAAAACGTTAAATCGACTCTAAAATGACCATCATAATGTCCCCCAAACAAAACACCAAACAAATGGCATTTATTTTCCCCCATCATATCAAGCAACTTTCATTAAATACATTTCTTTCTCCAACGCTTAGTTTTGGAGGTATTGTACAGTTTGAACTTAAATGGTCCACCATGTATATATACCCTTAAGACTTCTGCTTAACCTCACAAATCGTTTTCAATATAAGTACGTAGACATTCCAGAAACTTCTTCATTTATATATCTATCCTTGGGGTTACTATTCAACTTCTTAGACCGATGGGATGGGGTTTAAGGGCGCTCAACATCGAAGGTTATCAGCGCTTCTTAGCCCGTTTTCATTATATGTACGTCGAGATTTCAGAATCCTTGGGGTTACTACGCGCATTTAACTTCATAGACGTTTTCATTCTAAACGCTTTTCATTTATATATCTATCTTTGGAGTTATGGTTTAACCTCACAGACTGTTTCAGTATATGAACATCGACATTCTAAAGGCTTTCCATTTATTTATCTATCTATTGCGGTTGCTCTTTCACTCCATAGACCGTCTTTATTATATGTAGATAGAATTTCTAACTGCGTTTCATTTATATATACCCTTGGGGTTAATGTTTAACTTCAAAGGCGGTTTTCATTATATGTACGTAGATCCTTTAAAAGTATATCATTTATATATATCCTTGGAATTACTATTTAACTTCACAGACTGTTTTCATTTGACCCATATATTTCTGCGGTATATATATCACTAGCTTAATACCCACATAAAATTCCCCAGACTGAACCTTAGGTGCACGTGGTTAGGGAATGAGCAACTGGGATTACCAGATAAAAAAACACAAATAATATATCGATAAATGTATTTCCTCTAATGAATCTAACAGAGAACACGATAAAAATTCCCTTGAGTTCATAAAATGAAGTCCGGTAATTTTATGGTCCCTGGAGGATAATTAGTAAAATTCTTTTACCTGAGGTAAGTAGAATTTCTTCTCAGAGAATTACAAATAGGTTTTAAGGTATTGATGACAATGATCCTTAAACGGAACATTATTAAAGTTTCCATTTATTTATTAGGGGCAATTGGCTACGTAAGGAAAATTACTCGGCAATTACTAAAATTCAGTTCTTTTTCTTTAAGATAATTCTACCCAACTTTCAGTATTTGCGATGCCAAATTCCTCCATTAAAAATGTCATATAAGATTATTAATGCTTTGCCTGATAAGGAACGGCAAATAGCTCATACGAACACATTAATAAAGCTCCATTTTACAAACGTATTATCACAATATCTTTCAAAAGCAAAGTTTTCTGTTTCATTCTTCACGATTAGAACTCCATATTATACAAATCTTTTCTCAAAACTCTCTCGTAGAAGCTGGTGACGTTTATAGCTTTTGAATACAAATTATGTTTTGTTCCCAAAATTTACACTGAATTATTGGCATTCGAGATTAACTTCTTATATCTAACAATTGAGGCAGTATTTTTAACACTTAAATGTTGTCACTCTAATTATATAATATAAAATATAATAACAGCCCGCCTTAAAGCAATATGTCTATAATATAATATATAAAGTGTATATAACAGTCATTGTATTATGTCTATATTAATATTTACATTTATAATAATGTTATGTGAATGTATTACGTAACATAACAAAGTAGGAGCTGTGAGAATAGAAGCAAGCTGATTTCCGTAGCAAACGGAATTACAAAATAGTAGCCGAAAGTTGCTAACAATGAGGCAACCTTGAGGCAACAATAAATTAGAAGGTTTAAAAAGCCTACTAATAATTCTTGGAACAATAATATTTACAACAGTTTATAAATAGCCAATCAAAAACCAGAAAAAGGTTAAGTTAAATAAAAGTATTCTATTGGAGTAGGATTAGCCAATTAGAGACTTGAATAGAGGAAATGTGCAAATTCAGGCGGGAGACGCTACAAGACAGTGTTCCCAAGCAGTCAGTTAGATTTTGTACAGGTTTAATGTGAGATAAAAATTCATTGCGGTGAGAATAATGTAAAGTTTACGTGATAAAAAAGTACAATTAACAATAATCTCACAACTCTATAGTAGGATACATCAGTGAAGTGTTATTTAATCGTGTGAAGGACAAAATATGATACTATTATAATTTGTGTAAGCCTTGTTATTTAGCCGTACCACCCCTGCTAAGAGATACGTACTTTACAAATTACTAATGTCGAAGCCGAGGCATATATATATAATATTTAAATAAACATTAAAATAGAAAGTTGATTTTTAAACGTGGGGCGAAGGCCACCGGAAAAGTAAACGTGGGGCGAAATCCACCGGAAACTTTGTACCGTACGTGGGGCGAACACTCCAAGAAACATATCTCCCGCAATACGTGGTGCAACCACAGTAACAATTAAACCCCTGCACAATATATATATATATATAAATATATATAATTAACAGTTCTCTAATCATTCACGCAGAAAGTATTTACGCACTCGAAACCCATCTCTGAGTGGCTGAGTGAAAACATGGAAATATATTTTAAAAGATCACCTCAGAACGGAAATTACTTTTACTCCGCATAACGATCCTCACTACTAGCACAAGATATCACCAAAATCAGATTAAATAAATTCACCAAATGTGAAGTCAAAAACACGATGTTATAGCACTCGTGCGATTTCTACCTTGCCACCATTCCGTGAAGTTTCTCCACTCTATGCTGACTGGCACAGCGCAGTCGTAAACCATCCAATCATGAGTGAATAAGTCGCAATCCACACTTGATCGGTAATGTTGTGTTACCTGTCATTTCCCAGAGAGTAACACCTTGATACATCTCGCCAGGAAACTATTGCTGCGACTTGGTCAGGTGTCATCTCTGGCTGGTGTCGAAGTTGAGCTCGCGAACTGACTTTGTCTCCATGAACTCCATAGAGGAGTAAGGGGACCAAATTGGTGCACATTATATGTACGTAGAGCATCTAAAGGATTTTCATTCATAAATCTAACCTTGGGTATGCTGCTTAACTTCAAAGACTGTTTCATTATATGTACGCAGAGATTCTAAAAACTGTTTCATTTATTTATATCTCCTTGGAGAGCTGTTTCACTTGACACACGTTTTCATTGCATGTACGTAAAGATTTGAAAAGCTTTTCGTTTATTTATGTGTTCTTAAGGTTACGTTTAACTTCACAGACTCTTTGCATTACATTTACGTAGAGTTTCTAAAAGTTTTACACTTATATATATATATATATATATATATATATATATATATATCCTTAGGATTACTGTTTAAGTTCACAGACTGTTTCCATTACATTTGCGTAGAGTTTCTAAAAGTTTTACACTTATATTGTATATATATATATATATATATATATCCTTAGGATTACTGTTTAAGTTCACAGACTGTTTCCATTACATTTGCGTAGAGTTTCTAAAAGTTTTACACTTATATTGTATATATATATATATATATATATCCTTAGGATTACTGTTTAAGTTCACAGACTGTACGGAGACATTATATAATATCTCCGTTTATGTATCTATCCTTGTACTTACTGTCTAACTTCTCAGACGGTTTTTCCTGTGTATACGTAGATATTCTAGAAGTTCTTCATTTTCGTGTAGATTGCCAACAAAACCGGTCATTGCCACAAAACATAAATTGCAGATTTTTTAGGTTTCGGTGGTTTTAGATAGGCAGCAATCGGATTTTGTAACAGCTTTTGTTCAGAAGCGGTCAGTTACATTAAAAAAAGTAGCGTAAATTTAGTATTTGCAATAAAAACCGAACAGTTCCATACCACACGTGTTTCCATTAAAAAAACATCCATTTTCCTGTGCACTTACTGCGATTGCTACTGTGGAGACACCTTGTTTTCACGTCGGTGAAATCTTTTCAGCTTTTACACGCGCGACTCCTCAACAATAGACTCAATAATGAAAACAAACACGATGACTCAGTTGTTAATGGCATTTCAAAATTTGAAACCCCATCAGTATCCAAGCGTGCCATCACACCGGTTATTTTGTCTGTCCCTCCCCATCCTTTATCATAGCGTTAGAAATACCTAATATGTTCTACGGATCTAAGTTGATATTTATTTAAAAATATGAATAAATAATAGAATGTTGCGCATGCATTATCACAATTTTCTATTCCAGGTTGTGTTTTATGGCACGTTATTAACATCTACAGTACATTTAATCGGTTATGGTTTTTTATCATATTCGATACAAAGGGGCTTTTTTTAAAGTTTTAGTTTTTTATAACATTTTTTCGAATTTAATATTATAATAGCCTTCCACAGTATAATACAAGTATTTATAGCTGTTTTATACTGTGAATATGTTAATTTATAATAATAAGAAGCAAACTCTACAGAACTGTAGTCAACTGTCGGATATTTGCAACTCTGTCAAACAAAACCGGACATTTCCAAAACTTTTTTGGTTAAACTGTGCACAGAAAATATGAAAAAATTATTATTGGCGCCATCAAGGGCTTTAAACGCGGTAAGGATAAACACTTTTGGCTAAAGCGAAGCCTCATTATAGTTTTATGTACTTCCTGGAAAAAAAGCTATTTTGGAAATGGCCGTTTTGTTCGCAACCTCCTCCTATCCTTGGGATAACAGTTTAACTTCACAGACCATTATATAAGCCGCAGGAAAGCAACTTAGACACGTGGACAAAGCATTTTGATATAATGATGTCAGAAAAGAATAGATATGGCTGTTCTGCCAAATTAGACAATACAACTGTAAGACACACACACAGTTTCAGTGCTCAAGACAGTTTTAAATTGCTGCCATATAATTGAGAGTCTCACTAGGCTACAATTTGATCAACAGCGGAATGTTTTTAGTTTATCTACATTTAACCATCCCTGGTTAAAGCAGTGGAAATCGGGTTATTATTTTCGATCACGACCACTGTTCAGATAGCATCTAAATTAGTGTTCATATGGAATTTGCTGCCACAAATTAATCCTGCACTCAATTTAGATGATTTCATTGTATTTAGTCTGAATTCAAAGTCAGAATTAAGATGATAAATTAAATATAAATATAAATGTGCAATAACCAGTAAAGTTTAAGAAAACACACAGAATAACCTGGGATAGTTAAGTGATTCGGGGCAGGAATAATATAGCCGCAAAAACTAGCATACAAATAAATAAAAATAAATAATTCAATCAATCATTTGTAGCGGGTGCGCGCTGGTTAAGCTACCTTAAGCGTGAGTCCTCTTCGGGTCATCTGGGCGTCCTGGTTTGATATCTGCCGACAGCTGGTTCTCCCATTCTCGGAGATGCTAACAGTCAAACCTGGCCCTAACGTTGCAATCCAGTGTTATGGACGAAGACATATCATATGTTCAGCTGGACTTTGTTCCAGGATCAATAAATAAAAAATGCAAAGCGGCTAGCAACACTATTCCCTTGTTTACATTTCTGAGTTATTTCCTGTACCTGAAAGCCATTTCTCATCGTCACACGCGATCTACTCCCATCCTTCACAACACGTAGCAGATGTAGCGTCTCGCCTCACCATCGGTAACAAAGCAAGAGTGACAAGTTCTTTTTTTAAAAAAATATTTATGGACGCTCTTTAACTGCTGTGGTTCTTAGCGTCCCATTCTATATTGGGCGTGAAAGACCGACAATTTTGCTCAGAGGCCTCTTAATCGGGCTTTGAAGTCCTTTTACGTGCCGTAAATCTACGACACGGGACCACCGGCTTTACTGCCCTTCCGAAGGAAGCCATGTAAGGAATTTTAGCCCGAAAAATTCCATCGCCCTCCGCCGGGTAGTCAAGTTCTGGACAAATTCTTGCTCTTATACAGTAATGTCCTGACCCAAACATTTGCGCCAATGTTTGTTACATGTTTCTTCATTGGCAATTGCTTAGCGTTAGTTAAATTGTCCAATTTTTAGGAGTCAGGCTTAACTTGACTCTTGGGGAGTTTCCTTCTATCTCCATCTCTTTCACACGCCGACTTTCTCTCTCGTGCAGTCTCTTATCCAACTTCCTGTTCTGCGATTGAATTCTTCCAGGAATTTCATTCTATTTCCATCTCTTACTACCACTGATACTCTCTCTGTTGCCGCTGCTATTTCTATCTCCATGTGTTACAAAGTTCACTTATTAATTGTCCCCAAGTTACTAGCTCGCTTTTCCCTGGTTAACGGTTTTTACAATACTTAATACATTAAATTCTGATATTTTGTAATACATAATACTTACAATGATATTTACAATTTTTCTGGTATTTATATCTGTTCCATTTACGTCTTGTTTTCCTTTGCTTGTACCTTCCCTGTTATTTATTCTCTGTCTATGATTATTGATTATTTACATATCTATATATTATTAGTTAGGGGTAATGTTATGGGTTGTGTTCCCCTACACGATAAACTGTTTAACTAAACAATATAACACTACAAAAGACTGAGAACATTACAAAACTCTTTGGAGAACTAGAACTTCATAGAGGACTAAGACAAAATAATATGAGAACATCCATGTATAATAAACCTATAGGAATTTGAAACTGCTTTAAGAAAAACAAAAATAGTAAAGCAGCTGATAGAAGTAGAATAAATAATAAATTAATGAAATATGTTGGAACTATTCTTACGCTTATTAAATGTATGCTATAAACAAGCAGGAATATCGGACAAGTAACAATAGAACTCGTACTTAAACTGGAGAGAAATCGATATCTTTTAAAACGGGTTTAAATATACATTTCATATTTTCGAACACAGAGTAAAACCAATTATAAAAACAACAATTTCTATGCAAATCTAAACTGGGTTCATTTTTGGTAGTGTTTAACGCACATTCTTACTATATATGACACCACAGGCGGTGGTTTCTGCTGATGCATGAAATGAACTAATAATTGGGAAAGGAAATTTGGAATGGAAACGTTCCTGTCCTAAGTTTAAGTTGCCTCCACTACATTTGCCAGTTATGAGGACTGAGGAAAACCTGGAAGAAACCTCAGTTAGGGAGGACGGTCCTGACAGGATATGATCCGGGGACCTCCCCATTACAAGTCCACGTGAACGTCCTCGGACACCCGTGTCGGTAAGGTGGATTCAGTTATGAAGGTAACGTATAGACAATATATTCCTATTAAAACAGCTTTTTTTCTGTTCCTGATTTCTTCACCACATACATGTAGGTAGGGAAAATATTGTTTCACCAAAATATTCGATCGTTTTCATCGCAAATACATGTCTTGAGACTCCCTGAATCCAAATAAAGCATTTTCACTTCCTCTACTACGTAGGTATAGTAAGTAGGGAAAGTATTGCATTCCACCCACAAATTCTATATGGAGATTTCACCGGAAATCCATGTTTTGAGGTGCCCTGAATCCCAATAAAGCATTTTTGGAAACATGTCCGTGTGTGTGTGTCCGTGAACAGCATAACGTAAAAACGAATAGTCAGATAAAAACAAACTTGGTATTTGAGCTTGAGTATTTACAAGGATACGACATGAGGCCATGGAACATTTTTAAAAAAAAATTATTTTTTCAAAAATGGCTGTAACGATTTTGAATAGAATATCATATGCTTAAGATATTTTCATAGCAAATGAAATGTATATCTTGAATTTTCTGGGAATATCGCCAAAAGTCCTCTGCATTCTGAATGACTTTTGCATAACTGGTAAACAGTAAGAGACACACAAAATTTTGCTACACAAAAAAGATATAAATCGTTAAAACACACAATTTATGTCCCGTACATTTTTTTGTGGAGTGAACCATTTCCGAGATATCGATATATTCCTTGTTGTTTGTTTGAATTATCCAATACTTATACATTTTCTCAAATGGGAATTCCTTATTCTTTTCTTGTTTTTTTTGTTTTTTTTTTTTTTTTTGTTTTTGTTTTTTGTTCTGAACATGCAAAGAGAATGAAATGTTTCACATAGCAACCAGCTCTTAAAATTTTGACTATCGCTTAAAGGCTGCCATATTCCCCTTGTGCCTACACGAAAATTAGCAATAAGATAGCATTCTGCAAATGTTTATCTCGATTAGCATAAAGTAGGTGGAGAACAAATGTTTGTAAAAATAGTTTGTACAAGAGTAGTGAAAGTCATGTGATTGTAAAACACCAGATTTTTTGTGGCAACAGCCATTTCTAGGATATCGATTATTAATGGTTCGAGTTGTTCTTTTAAAGTCCTGTAGATTTTCAGCTGTTTCTCGCGATGTCATGGAAAGAGTGTGGAATTTTAAGACCAGCATATAGCTTCCATTAAACAAAATTAAACTGAGTTTTATTTATAAATGTTTTTTTAACTACAATGGTCCTTAGCGTCCCATTCTATATTGGGCGTGAATGACCGGGAAGTTTGCTCAGGAATCTCTTTATCAAGCTTGAGGTTCTACCACGTGGGATCACCGGCTTTACTTCCCTTCCAAAGGAAGCCTGCTAAGGATTCTCACGCCCGAAAAGAATCCATCGCCCTCCGCCGGGTTTGAACCCGCGACCTCGGGGACCAGGGCTGGCATGGTACCCCTAGACCACCTAGCGTCCATTTCTAAAACATTTGACTGTCACTATTCCCTTTGCATCTATAACAAAATGTGTAATGCAGCTATATCTATTCAAATGAAATACGCAGGGATAATTTGTATACGCACTAATAAGCGCTTGAGTCTAGAGAAGATCATGAGAATGTAACACATAGATGTTTTAAATTTGACTTTGGACCACTTCTCTTGATGCCATATACAAGTAGTTCTACTCCGCATGACGATAAATATTCATTCATTCATTATCTGTTTACCCTCCTCTTATGTAGGTCTTACACCCCCCAGGACTTACAGGCGGGTGCCTGGGGTCAGAGACCCGTCGAGGAGCAGACACTCATGGATCAGACAGAATATCCAGGATGGGTGATCAGCCCGATGGGATGAAGGAAGTAGATGAAACGAAATGTGAGTGAAATGGATGAAAGGAAAGGTGATGATGGAGCAGGTGGTGGAATGAATGGCGGGGGAAACCGGAGAACCCGGAGAAAACCCGCCCAGACGCCGCTTCGTCCACCACAAATCCCACATGCAGGTCCCTGGGATTGAACCCGGGCCTCCTCGGTGGGAGGCGAGCGGTCTAACCACTCGGCCACGGCGCCCACATGACGATAAATATGCCATATGGAGCATGTGTTCAGGCATCTGCACACCGACCGTCCTGATATAGTACAACTGGTTGTTGAATAACCAAACCACACACGCAGACACACTCGCGTTCATACGCCAGACTTTGGAAATATCGGGGAATCTTCTTTTTTAAAGAAAGTTTATCGTACTCAACCAGGAATCGAACCCAGGTTCGTTCGGTGAGTAGGAAGGTGCTTTGCCAACTGACGCATGAGATCAGTCTTTAAATGCTTATAAATAATGGAAGGGAGTGTAACAAATGAACACATATTATTATATATCTGTTGTTATGAGAACGCGTTTTACAGTGTGTGTGTGTGTGTGTGTGTGTGTGCGTGCGCGTGCGTGTGTGTGCGTGTGTGTGTGTGTGTTGTAGAACTATATCGGCCGTGTTCACCGACCTTCATTAAATCAGACCTAATGAAGCAGTAGCAACGGATCACTAAAATATTTACAGTTTCATTAAAACATACGCTGTTCAACAAGCAACTTAACAGTATTATTTACTGAACAGTAAATAATGATTCATTTACGATAAATTATTGCAGTCAATGAGTTTTTCATAGAAATCACAGCCTACAAAATCCCAAATCATAGATTATTCCAATGCCTGTATGATAAGAAGCAAATGATAAACAACAAAGTAAGAAAATGGAACGGAAAAAAAAAGGAACCAGACGCACTAATTTTACGAGTGTGAAGAAGGAAATGCTTATAGATGTACTTCCTAAATGTGCCAGTGTTACTGAGGGAGGAAAAAACTAATGGAGGTCGATAAGGTGGAAGAAGGGTGTTAGGAAAAATACACAAGGAATATAACTCTAACTGGGAAGTTACCAAACGCACGCGGGGTGGCTCAGGTAGCAACGTTTGTGGCCCGCATTCTGGAAGTCCAGGGTTCGATCCCCGGCGACCGCCCACTCTGGCCCATGTGTTTTTCGTGGTTTACCCGGGTCCATTGGCGAATGCGGGGATGGTTCATCTTCTACCACGACTCACCTCCCTCTTATTTCCTGTACCCCTCATCTCTCTTGTGATGAGTTTCAGGGTTGTTGGACCAGGCGGCGGTGTGCGGAGGGTGCGATTTTGCGCTTTGTAGAGGTTTTTCCCTGGTGTCGTTGCAGGGACTGCTCAGTTAAGCCCCTACTGCGAGTGGACTGCGCCCCGGGGACGCTGGAGTTTGGTTGTTTGTGGGCAGGACCGGGCGGCGTCGGATGCCCTGTCCTGTCCCCTTATATGGAAACGTTAGGGAGCCCGTCCATGCTTGCACCTGACCTCATCTGGATCTGGTCGCCCATGCGATCCCTGTCTCCCAGGGGTCACGTTGCAAGCAAAAAGGGACTTTACTGTCTACTTGCGGTGCTCTGCCCCGGTTTTGGGGGGCCCTCCGTGATGCGTACCTTTACCTTGTGCCAAACGCAGGATAAAACAACTGAAAGTTTTCAATGCTGGTTTCAAAAGACAGTAAAAAGAATTACATCAATGAAAAGATGGAGACTCTAAAAACGAAAGAAAGAAGTAAAGAGAAAAAAAGAAGAAAAAGTGGACTCATACCAACCTAATAGAGGTTAGCTATGAAGCCCAAGACTTAAAGTCGTCCTCCGTGGTCTAGTGGTACCGTGCTAGCCTCTAGTTCCCAAGGTTCCCGGCGGAGGGCGATGGATTTTTTCGGATGTAAAAATCCTTAGCATGGTTTCCTTCGGAAGGGAAGTGAATCCGGTAGTCCTGTGTTGTAGATTTACGGCAAAAATTTCGGTCTTTCACACCCAATATAGAAAGGGACGCTAAGGACCATAGTAGTTAAAGAGCCTCCATAAATAAAACTCAATTTAATTTTCCAAGACTTAAAGTACTTCCGACAATGTAAGTCGCCATTGCGTTATGTTATCCCAAAAAAGATTTGAAATGTTTGCGTTTAGCGGTAAAAATGCGAATAATTTGGGGAACTAATGTTGTAGGGGCATGTTGCCATGGTAGCTCAGTTGGAAAGAGCAACTGCACGTGGTTCCAATTGCTTCAAGAAAGTTAGCGATGTTGTAAAAGTTTTGAATTACAGGCCGAATATCCTCGTTATCCGTTGGGAATATGACACATAAACGACTTGTTGACGAAATTGCGGTGGCTCTAGAAACACCATTCAGCTCTCCAACAACAAGCTGGTAAGTTTCAGTAGAATTAATTGTTGCATTGGTGTTAAAGGATGATTTCTGCTTTTTTTATTTATGGACGCCCCTTAACTGCTATGGTTCTTAGTGTCTCATTCTATATTGGGCGTGAAAGACCTGAATTTTGCTCAGAGGCAAATTCTATCCTAAGACCAATATTTTCTAAATATTTTAGTATAACGTGTTTACTGAGGCGATATCCTACATGAAACTTTGTATCATTCAAATTTACATGAATATTTAATATTATGTTTGCTGATTTTTGCTTTCAAGCAGTTCCAGGTTAGCAATTCTGCATCGAAACGTCACGCTATTTTAGCGTTATTACTGGTCATTAAGATTTTACTGAAGGAAATTTCTAATGCGTAATGAGTAATTTCCTGGTGCGTTAAAGTCAACGGTGCTTGGTGAGCTATAACGATGTAACAAACCAGTAAATACACTAATGAATCATTAAACACTTTCTGAAGCTTGGTGAACACGGCTATAAGTCAAAAAAAGGGAAACGAAATATTGAAACAATTAACACCAACTATCAAACGAAAATATAAGGCTCTGCAGCATTTTCTTTAAACAAGGAAATAAAGCAAGAAGAAAGCGAACCAATGCAAATCAGTGTTATAAAAATTAAACAATACAAATTATTTTAAAATACTGCTGTATCTAATGGTTATACAAGTAGTGCTGAGTTCTGGGGACCAACTTTAAAGGAATGTTTTTAAATTTGTGGCACTCAGCCAACATTAACTGTTTAAAATATCCATTTCAAAAAACAAAAAGTCTTATATGTTATATTCACACGTCTTTCTCTACCTTTTATCTTTTTTGGGTATACAAACTACTACTAAGGCATATTTTTCTATCTACTTCATTTTAATCTAAATAAACCTTTGCAGAAATAGCTACATTACGCATTTCGTTGTAGATAGAAAGGGAACAGCAATATTCAAATGTTTAAGAACTGGACGCTATATGCTGGCCTTAAAATTCCATACTGTCTCCATGACATCGCGAGAAACAACTGAAAATCGGCAGGACTTGAAAAGAATGATTATTTAGCAATTCGAAACTTTAATAACGGTTATCTCGGTAATGGCATATGTTATAAAATATTATTTATAATAAATTGTGTATTTTAAACATACGTATATTTTTGTGTAATGCGTTTTCGTCTATCGCTTAACATTTACCAGTTATACAGATTATGCGAAATTCCTTCCGAATGAAGAGGAATTTAAAGGCTATTTTCAGAAACTCCAAGATATACATTTTATTTTTGATGTAAATATTTTTAGTATACGGTGTTTTAACCAAAACGTTAGAGCAATTTTTTAGAAAATCCATGCAGAGAGTAGTTGGGTTAAGGGCTGTTCTTGAAAATCTTCGTGTCGCATCTTTGGAAGATAGTGAACGCTTCAATACCAAGTTTAGTATTTATCTGAAGTTTCGTTTTTGAGTTAGGTTCTTCACAGATACAGACACACACACACACACACACACACACACACACACAGATATATATACACGGACCTTTTTATAATTCCTTTGGTTCAGGGGGCATCAAAACACATATTTCCACTGAAATCTCCACATCGAATTTTTGTGTAGAATAAGACACATACTTCCCCAACTTACTATACGTAGTAGAGAAAGTAATAATAGTAATTCAAGGAAGTCAGTAGCTGATAAGAATAACAGAAGATAAAGATAATTAAACAAATAAGGCATTTCAATTACCACTCATGTGACATTTTCGTTGACTACGACAATGATAAAAAGAGAAAATTGTAAGGAATCTGTAGAATGATAATTGAAACTTTAATACAATGGAAACGAAAGAAACGGAATTCAGATTTTACAAGAACATTCATTTTTACTTTCTCTACTACGTATAGTAAGTAGGGGAAGTATTGTATTCCACCCAAAAATTCGATACCGAGATTTCACCTGAAATATATGTTTTGAGACACCCTGAATCCAAAAAAAGCATTTTTGGAAACATGTCCGTGTGTGTGTCTGTCTGTATGTCTGTGTGTCTGTGAACAGCATAATTCAGAAACGAACAGTCGGATAAATACCAAACTTGGTATTTAGGTTCAGTATCTTCCAGAGATGCGACAGGAAGGTTTTCAAGAAAATCCCCCCACCCCAGATTACCCTTTACATGGAAGATTTTTCGAAAAGTTTAATTTTTTCAAAAATGATTCTAACGATTTTGATTAAAATATCATAGGTTTAAGATATTTTTATGACAAATAAAATGTATATCTTGAATTGTCTGGGAATGTCTCCAAAAGTATTCTCCATTGTGAACGACTTTTGCATAACTGGTAAACCATAAGAGATAGACAAAATTTTACAACACAAAAAATTGCGTTAAAATACACAATTTATGTCATATACATTTTTTTTGTTGAGTGAACCATTTTCGAGATATTGCGTGTTATTCCCTTAAATTTTTCAATACTTATTTTCTAAAATGTGAATTCGTTATTCATTTTTTTGTCTTGGATATGCAAAGAGTTATAATCTGTGGCAAAGGGAATGGTGCTGCACCTAGCAACCAGCTATTAAGAGATATGTATGTGCTTAAAGGCTACTGTTTTTCTATATTGCCCTTGTAAATATATTTTCTTCTTACATCTACAAGAAAATTAGCAATGAGATAGAGTCTGTAAATGTTTATCTCGATTAACATGAAGTAGATGGAGAATAAGTGTTTGTAAAAATAGTTTGTACAAGAGTAGAGAAAGTCATGTGAGTGTAACACATCAGATTTTTTGACCACAGTTGTTCAAGCAAAAACGAAAATTGAAACATTAGGTCAAATAAGCCATATCGATAGGCGTGGAACGAACATACGTAATGAATAATTACATATTTCCAAAACAATAAGCAGGTACAGAGCGGAAGAAATTTAGAAACGAAAACATCTGGTAGATCCTTGGAATAATAGATCAAGTATAGGCATGTCGATAGAGATGGAAGGAACACACAATAAATGATGAAATATTTCCAAAACAGTAGTCAGGTACACAGTGCAAGAACTAGGAAACGAAGTCGGAGTACTAAACGAACTTACTGATGAATGAAGAAGGCGTGGTGGTGATTTAGAACGCTATTTTCAGCGTCAGCAATTAGACTAGTTATGAATACAGTTTTCTCCTCTCTCTGTGCTAGTTATGTAAAGGACGACCTCCCAATGAGAGAAATGGCTAAGAATAGAAAAAAGGCAACAAATTGAACAAGAGAATGAATCCATTTCTGATAGCTCACGCAATGAACACGTGTCCTCGCAGGAGACTAAATAAACATAAGTAGGGAGAGATTCCTGGTCAGTGATAAAGGAGCAAATGTTATCAATTGGATTTTGTCTGCCCGCGGTCAAACAGTTCACAGGAAGCCCGTTAACACAAGAGTCTCTTTATTCCCAGCATACGGTAAGTCAAACAGCTTTAAATTAGTTAAAAACTAACACTCTAATATCTTTGTGAGCCATAAATTGCACATGTGCACTCCTAATTTGCATGTTTTGGAACTAATGGTATATTTGTGTACATCTTGACTCACTATTCTATGAACGATATTCAGGAAGCATTGGAGAAAGCCCATGGTCAAAATACTCTAAATTCTTTTAGCCTCTTCGACTAAATCTCAGTTTTACTTTCTCTGCTATGGAAAGTATTGTATTCCACCCAAAAGTTCGATACCGAGATTTCAACGGGAATATATGGTTTTAGGTCCCCTGAAACCCCCAAAAAAGAATTTTTGGTAAAAGATCCGTGCGTGTGTCTGTCGGATAAATACTAAACTTGGCGTTTAAGTTTCGTACTTTTCAAGCATGCGACACAAAGATTTTCACGTAAATCCCCCAACCCAAATTACCCTTTATATGGAACATTTTTCAAAACGTGTGATTTTCTAAAAATGGCTATAATGATTTTATACGATATATTAAAGATATCGTCATTGAAAAAAATGTATATCTTGAATTTTCTGCAAATAGCCAGTGAAGTCCTCTTCATTTGGAAGAAATTTTGTATAATCTTGTATAACAGGAAAACATTAAGCGAAAGACGAAAACGTACTGCACCGAAAATGCAGATTTCTTTAAAACACACAATTTATCTGAAATAATTTTTTGTGGCATCAGATATCCGTTATGGATGATTCAAATTGTTCTATACTTAGCCATTTTTCAGTTGTTTCCCGCGTTGTCATGGGAAGAGTGTGGAATTTAAGGCCAGCGTATAGCGTCCAGTTCTAAAACATTTGCCTATCGCTGTTCCCTTTGTATTTATAAGGAAATGTCATGTAGCTATTTCTGCAAAGGTTTATCTGGATTAAAATGAAGTAGATATGAAACTAAACTTTCGTAAGAATAACTTATATACCTACTAATAAGCCGTATAGGGTAGAGAAAGACATGTGAATGTAACATATCAGATTTGTATAGTGTGTACAGACGGTAAGGTTGGAAACTACTCAACCGATTTTCACCTTTCTTTCGCCACTGTTCTTCCCGGCGGACATGCACTATACAATATTTCCAAAAGTTAAAATTGCGATATATGGGGGTTTTCATATTTTTATCACCGAATTTTAATCTCATTTCCTTAAAAGTGAACATCAGACTATGTCTTCTCTTTGTTATTGCAAAAATGGTGGATTTTTAATTATCTCTGTCCAAAGGGGTAAAGAGCGGAACTTAAAATTCCCTAAAGTTGGGTTATTCAATGGAATTTGTATTCATATCACCAAATTTCCCTCTGATTTCGTTAAATATTTTTTTCAAGAAGCATTTTTGGTATGGAGTGTCAAAGGTTTATATATTTGGGTTTTAGAACCTGACGAAAAAGAAATGATAAGCTGCCAAAAAGGTTTCAGAAACTCTTACTACCCTTATTTTCAACTGCTTAAATACTCTTTGATCTACCTAGACAAAACTTTGTACACTTATACTATAGGACCTTAAGAAAATTATTGACTGCTAAACATTCTAAAATCTAACCCTCCCATATTTTGAACCGCCTTTATAGAAATATGCATCGTTTAACGTTTTGTAGTATACATTATACAGTTACAGTATAGGACATTAAACAATTATAAATTACTTTAAAACTCCCAAGAGCTACCCTAACCTTTATTTTCAAACACATAGCAATTTTAAATTTTAAAAAGTACTCCCAGTGCTTATTCTCTGTCTTATATACAAAATTACGCCGCTTGTCCATTCGACTCAAATACCAGGTGACCCAACCGCGTAGTATTTAACGTGTGCAGGTATCCCTTCGTGGATTAAAAGAGTTGCAGAACTCAACGGGGCACTTCCAAGTAAATGTAGGTCAATGAACTGGCGCAGTAGCGTGATCGACCTTTTACTCCTCTTGCTTATCAGCAACGACGATGAGCAGATTACGCTCTTAGAGAAGCAGTTTCCAGGCTTGCACTAGAGTGTACAGTCCAAGACTATAGACAAGAACTGTATAAACAGCCGAAAAGGTCTAATAAAGCTCTCCACTTCAGTTACAGAGACGTTATTTTTGAACGAATAAACCCTCCGTTGAAATTGAGAAATAAAGAATGTCTTCACTTATCAGTATGCGCCCATAGTTATCACTTTCTCTACTACGTATAGTAAGTAGAAGAAGTACCGAGATTTCACCGTAAATACATGTTTTGAGGTCCCCTGAATAAAAAAAAAGCATTTCTGGAAACATGTCCGTGTGTGTGTGTGTGTGTGTGTGTGTGTGTGTGTGTGTGTGTGTGTGTGTGTGAACAGCATAACTCAGAAACAAACAGTCGGACAAACACCAAACTTGGTATTTAGGTTCAGTATCTTCCAGAGATGCGACACGAAGGTTTTCTAGAAAATCCCCCCACCCCAGATTACCCTTTACATGGAATATTTTTCTGAACGACTTTTGCATAACTGGTAAACCATAAGAGATAGACAAAATTTTACTACACAAAAAATGTCGATCGTGTTAAAATACACAATTTATGTCACATACATTTGTTTTGTTGGGTGAACCATTTTCGAGATATTGCTTGTTATTCCCTTAAATTTTCCAATACTTATACTTTTTCTCAAATTCGTTGTTCATTTTTTTGTCCTGGTAATGCAAAGAGAATGGAATACTCCACATAGCAACCACCTCTTAAAATATTTGACTATCGCTTAAAGGCTAGCAATTCCCCTTGCATCTACAAGAAAATTAGCAATAAAATTAACATCTCGATATCTCGATTAACATAAAGCATATGGAGAATGAGCGTTTGTAAAAATAGTTTGTACAAGAGTAGAGAAAGTCATTTGAGTGTAACACATAAGATTTTTTTTATTCCTCCCAAAAATTTGATACCGAGATTTCACCGGAAATACATGTCTTGAGACCCCTGAATCCAAAAAAAAGCACTTTTGGAAACATGTCCGTGTGTGTGTCTGTCTGTGAACAGCATAACTGAGAAACGAACAGTCGGATAAACACCAAACTTGGTATTTAGGTTCAGTATCTTCCACAGATGCGACACGAAGGTTTTCAAGAAAATCTTCCCACCCCAGATTACCCTTTACATGGAACATTTTCCGAAAATTTTAATTTTTTCAAAAATGGCTCTAACAATTTTGATTAAAATATCATATGTTTAAGATATTTTCATGACAAATGAAATGCATATCTCGAATTTTCTGGGAATGTCTCCAAAAGTATTCTTCATTGTGAACGAATTTTGCATAACTGGTAAACCATAAGAGATAGACCAAATTTTACTACACAAAAAATCTCGATCGCGTTAAAATACACAATTGATGTCATATACATTATTTTGTTGTTGGGTGAACCATTTTCGAGATATTGCTTGTTATTCCCTTAAATTTTCCAATACTTATACTTTTCTGAAATTCGTTATTGATTGTTTTTGTCCTGGTAATGCAAAGAGAATGGAATACTCCACATAGCAACCACTTCTTAAATATTTGACTATCGCTTAAAGCCTACCATATACCCCTTGCACTTACAAGAAAATTAGCAATAAGATTAACATCTCGATATCTCCATTAACATGAAGCATATGGAGAATAAGCGTTTGTAAAATAGTTTGTACAAGAGTGGGGAAAGTCATGTGAGTGTAACACATCAGATTGTTATAATTGTGTTTATGCTATTCTTGACTAATATGATGGACTATATGCATTGTAGAGTTAAATCAAAGCATTAAATCGCCGTAACGAAAAGCTTGCAAACGTGAGAGCAGTTAGCTTTTCACAAGAGTTTTTACGCTTGGTATAAAATAATAATAATAATAATAATAATAATAATAATAACAACAACAATAATAATAATATCATAATCATCTTGCGGTACTGTTAGCTGACTTCCTCATAAAATAGGTGTTGGAAAGATTGCCCCTGTTGACTGATATAATGTTTCAACCGTCTCCATGTATCCATATGGACGTTTCTGAGAACTGCTGGTGTGAAAGATGCACATGCTTCAACGATCCTTTGACGCAAGACCTGTCTACATTGAGGGGACCTGTTTGAAACACAATACTCTTGATGTGGCACAAAAAAAAAAGTCTAATGAGGTTAGATCAGGATATCTTGGTGGCCAAGATAAGGGGCAGCTTCGGTCAATCCAGCACCCAGGCTACTTTTGATTAAAATGTACCCTGAAATAAACAGTAGGTCCATAGCTCTATAAATGACCTTAAAATAGCGTTGAGTAAAACAAAATTCAATAGTTAAGCAAAGCATGGATACCGTTCTTTGCATTATTGAAACTATGAATTTCCTACGGACTAGTTTGCTTTCTATTCTATTCACCTTTAGCCTATGCGAGATCGGGCGCTTTAATGTTTTAATTTACTTTATTATGTGTATAGTGAATAATAATAATAATAATAATAATAATAATATTAAGCTAATGAAATGGCAATAAAACACTACGTGCTCTCGTGTTTGTATGATTTTCGTTATTGCGCTTTAATGTTTTGATTTACTTTACTATGCGTATAGTGCATAATAATAATAATAATAATAATAATAATAATAATAATAATAATAACAATAATAGTAATATTAAACTAACGAAATGGCAATAAAACACTACGTGCTCTCTTGTTTGTATGATTTTCGTTATTGTGGTTTAATATTTTGATTTAAGACACTACGTATTATCTTGTTTGCGTGATTTTCTTTATTGCGTTTTAATGTTTTGATTTACTTTACTATGCCCCTAGTGCATAATAATAATAATAATAATAATAATAATAATAATAATAATAATAATAATAATAATAATAATAGTAATAAGCTAATGAAATGGCAATGAGACACTACGTATTATCTTGTTTGCTGATTTTCTTTATTGCGTTTTAATGTTTTGATTTACTTTACTATGCCTATAGTGCATAATAATAATAATAATAATAATAATAATAATAATAATAATAATAATAATAATAATAATAATAATAATAATAATAATAATAATAATAATAATAATAATAATAATAATAATAATAATAAGCTAATGAAATGGCAATGAAACACTTCGTGCTCACCCGTTTGCATGTTTTTTCATTATGGGCTTTAATGTTTTTATTTAACTCTACAAGTGCCTGTATGGTTTGGTGATTACTGATTAGCATACGACTAGCCTTCAAATTCAGAGGCTCCAGGCTGGAGGGCAGCAGCCAGGAATATTCTCCATCATATTTAGAGATTGTAAGTATGAATGTGTGTGTGAATTTAATTTACCTAATTGTCCAAAGTAATACCACCCAACTGTAAAACGAGTGAACATCATTGCTAAAGAGGAATTGTTCCAAAGGTAAGAAGCCACCGATGTGGCCTGAGATGTTAACGGCAGCATATAAATGGAACAAAAAATGTATAGTCTGTAATATTGGACAAGAACTGCGCAAACACAATTTAAAAAATAACTATGGGCGGCTACTGACGGGTCAAATAAAGACATTTTAGTTATTTGTCAATTTAAAAAGTGAGTTTATTTCCTCGAAAATAAAGTCTCTGCAACAGAAGCGGACAACATTCTAAGATGTTTTTTTTCGGTCTTTTACACTGTTCTTATCTATCATCACGGATTGTACTCTCTAGTGCAAGCCTGGGAACTGCCTCTCAATGAGTGCGATCTGCTCATCGCCTTCGCTGATAAGCAGGAGTAGTACAACAAAGGTCGATGATCACACTACTCAGCCATTTCCTCATTGACCTGCGTTTACTTGGAATTACCACATTGAGTGCTGCTACTCTTTTAACGCACAAAGGGATATCTGGACACGTAAAATATGGGGCTGTCGGGGCATCTGATATATTCTGTGCAGTTCAATTATATCATCACCGAGTGTTACAGATTACCTTAAATCTATCTAACGACTATGTCTACTCCACTGAGCGGGAGGCTCAGGCGGTAATGTGCGGATTAGATCCCCGGCAATTGTCCACTCTGGGTTTTTCGGGGGTTTTCTCCGGTCGTCAGACGAATGCTGGATTAGTTTCTTTCATCTCCCAAATTTCCTGTCCCTCCATTTTGTTACATTAATCATTTCATTCATGCTTCTCCTTTTGATCTGCTTCAGGTTTGCAAGTGCCGGCGATTGTTTCAGTGAAGCGTGGCAGGGAAAAGAATACTTTCTGTGAAATTTCTCTGTCCCACGGCCTTCGGCTGGCTGCCGGGGTATAAGGACTGCCCCTTGGACCCTGTGTGGGACGGAGTTCCCGGTCTGTCTGACCAACTGCTAGGGTGTCTTAATTTGGAAACTATAGGGACTCTGGCACTGCTGAGCCGTCAGGTTCCGGCCGCCAGGAGTCTCCCATCATTCATCTCTCTCTTATCATTCCTAGAACGGTGCCGAATCCCCTTCGCTTCACAATCCAATCCAATGTCTACTTCTATTTTCAGCCTCTTATGTATAAATCTGCACCATTTAAACAACTTTTACAGAACTTTGGACAATTACGCTTTAATTCCAGCAACAATTATAGAATATTAATTAATGTTTAGAAATTATCCTTCTCCTTGCTTTCAATCCATAAATATTTTCACTGTTTGTTAATTTATACTGCATGGCCAGGCGAACATTATAAACTGCAATAGACTTTTCCAAAAATTATCTCTACCAATATTGTATAAACTGTATCCTTTAATCCATTTTGAGAAACTTAAGAACACCATATCTACTTTAGGCGATGTGAAACTTTGAAAATATTTCAACTTCCAGCATACATTTTAAGGGACACAGGGACTGAATTATCTAACTCTTAATTTTAAAGCTATCCATTTGAAAATTTGTACACTTAATATGAAATAGCACTAGTAGCAGTAGTAGCTGTAGAAGTAGTAGTAGAAGTAGCAGCAATTGTAGTAGTAGTAGTGCCAGTAGTAGTTGTATCAGTAGCTGCTGCAGTTTTAGTAGCAGTAGTAGCAGCATTAGAAGCAGTAGTACTAGTGGTGGTATTAGCAGTAGTAGTACTTGTAGTAGTAATAGTAACAGTAGCAGCAGCAGTAGTGGTAGCAGTAGTAGCAGTGGTAGTAGCAGCAGTAGCAGCATTAGAAGTAGCAGTACTAGTGGTGGTATTAGCAGTAGTAGTTGTAATAGTAATAGTAGCAGTAGCAGCAGTAGCAGTAGCAGTAGTAGCAGTGGTAGTAGCAGTAGCAGTAGTAGCAGTGGTAGTAGCAGTAGTAGCAGCAGCAGCAGCAGCAGCAGCAGTAGTAGTAGTAGTAGTAGCAGTAGAAGTAACAGCAATAGCAGTAGCAGTACTGGTGGTGGTATTAGCAGTAGTAGTAGTTGTAATAGTAATAATAGCAGTAGCAGTAGTTGTAGTAGTAATAATAGCAGTAGCACCAGTATTAGTAGCAGTGGTAGTAGGAGCAGCAGTAGTGGTAGTAGCAGTAGAAGCAGCAGCAGTAGCAGTAGCAGCATTAGCAGTAGCAGTACTAGTGGTGGTATTATCAGTAGTAGTATTTGTAATAGTAATAATAGCAGCAGTAGTAGTAGCAATGGTAGTAGCACCAGCAGTAGTTGCAGCAGTAACAGTAGCAGCATTAGAAGTAGCAGTACTAGTGGTGGTATTAGTAGTAGTAGTTGTTGTAGTAGTAATAGTAGCAGTAGTAGCAGTGGTAGTAGCAGTAGCAGTGGTAGCAGCAATAGTAGTAGTAGCAGTAGCAACATCGGTAGTAGTAGTAGCAGTAGAAGTAGCAGCAGTAGCAGTAGCAGTATTGAAGTGGTAGCAGTGGTAGTAGCAGCAGTAGTAGTAGTAGTCGTGGCAGTAGAAATAGCAGTAGTAGCAGCATTAGAAGTAGCAGTACTAGTGGTGGTATTACCACCAGCAGTAGTAGTAATAATAGCAGTAGCAGTAGCTGTAGCAATAATAATAGCAGTAGCAGCAGTAGTAGTAGCAGTGGTAGTAGCAGCAGCAACAGTAGTAGTAGCAGTAGTAGCAGTAGAAGCAGCAGCAGTAGCAGTAGTAGCATTAGAAGCAGCAGTACTAGTGGTATTACCAGTAGTAGTAGTTGTAGTAGTAACAGTGGCAGTAATAGTAGTAGTAGTGGTAGTAGTAGTAGTAGCAGTGGTAGTAGCAGTACCAGTAGTAGTAGTGGCAGCAGTAGTAGTAATAGCAGCGGTAGTAGCAGTAGTAGTAGTTGTAGTAGTAACAGTGGCAGTAATAGTAGTAGTAGTAGTGGTAGTAGTAGTAGTAGCAGTGGTAGTAGTAGTAGCAGTGGTAGTAGCAGTAGTAGTAGTAGTGGCAGCAGTAGTAATAGCAGCGGTAGTAGCAGTAGTAGTAGTTGCAGCAGAAGCAGTAGTAATAGCAGCGGTAGTAGCAGTAGTAGTAGTTGCAGCAGAAGCAGTAGTAAAGGTAGCAGCTTTAGTAATATTACCAGCAGTAGTAGTAGCAGCAGCAGCTGCAGCAGCATTAGAAGTAGCAGTGGTGGTAGTAGTAGTAGTAGTAGTAGTAGTAGTATTAGTAGTAGTAGTAGAAATAGTAGCAGTGGTCGTGGCAGCAGCAGTAGCAGTAATAGTAGCGGTAGTAGCAGTATTAGTAGTTGTAGCAGTAGTAGTTTGTAGCAAAAAGGTCTGATGTGTGACACATGACTTTGTTACTCTTGTACAAACTATTTTTGCAAACGCTTATTCTCCATCTACATCATGCTAATCGGGATAAACATTTGCAGACTCTATCTTATTGCTAATTTTCTTGTAAGTGAAAGGGGAATATGGTATGCTTTAAGCGATAGTCAAATCTTTTAACAGCTGGTTGATATGTGGAGCATTGCATTCTCTTTGCATGTCCAGGACATAAAAAAAATCTGATGTGTTACAGTCACATGACTTTCTCTACACTTGTACAAAATATTTTTACAAGCGCTTATTCTCCTAATGCTTCATGTTAATCGAGATGTTAATCTTTTTGCTAATTTTCTTGTAGATGCAAGGGGAATATGGTAGGCTTTAAGCGAAAGACAAATGCATTAAGAACTGGTTGCTATGTGGAGCATTCCATTCTCTTTGTATGTACACGAAATAAAGAAAATGAATAACGAATTCCCATTTGAGAAGAAGTATAAGTATTGGAAAATTTAAGGGGATAAAAAGCAATATCTCGAAAATGGTTCACTCAACAAAAAAATGTATATAACATAAATTGTGTATTTTAGCACGATCTACGTTTTTGTGTAGTAAAATTTTGTCTATCTCTTGTGGTTTACCAGTTATGCAAAAGTCGTTCACAATGAAGAATACTTTTGGAGGCATTCCCAGAAAATTCAAGATATACATTTCATTTGTCATGAAAATGTCTTAAACATATAATAGTTTAATCAAAATCGTTAGAGACGTTTTTGAGAAAATTAAAAATTTCGAAAAGTGTTCGATGTAAAGGGTAATCTCGGATGGGGGATTTTCATGAAGACCTTCGTGTCGCATCTCTGGAAGATACTGAACCTAAATACCAAGTTTGGTGTTTATCTGACTGTTCGTTTCTGAGTTATGCTGTTCACAGACACACACACCGACATGTTTCCAAAAATGCTTTTTTCGGATTCAGGGGGCCTCAAAACATATATTTCCGGTGAAATCTTGGTATCGAATTTTTGGTTGGAATACAATACTTCCTCTACTTATTATACGTAGTAGGGAAAGTAATAAAGCATTTTTGGAAACATGTCGGTGTGTGTATGTCTTGTTTGTCTGCGTGTGTGTCTGTCTGTGAGCAGCATAACTCAAAAACGAAAAGTCAGATAAAGACCAAACTTGGTATTTAGGTTCAATATGTTCCAAGGATGCGACAGGAAAGTTTTAAAGGAAATCCCCACCCCAAACCACCCCTTACATGGAATATTTTTCGAAAATTTTTATTTTCTCAAAAACGGCTCTAACATTTTGATTGAAGTATCATATGTTTAAGACATTTTTATGGCAAATAATATGTATATGTTGAATTTCCTGGGGATGTCGCCAAAAGTCTTCTTCATTGTGAACGACTTTTGCATAACTGGTATACCACAAGAGATAGACAAAATTTTACTATCTAAACAATGTAGATCTCGTTAAAACACACAATACATGTCAAACATTTTTTTTGTAAAGTGAACCATTTTCGAGATATTTTTTGTTATTTCTTTGAATTTTCCAATAAACTTTTTCTCAACTGAGAATTCGTTGTTCTTTTTTTATGTTGTTAACATGCAAAGAGAATTATATTTTACGCATAGCGAGCAGTTCTAAAACTATTTGACTATCGCTTAAGGCGTACTATGTTCCCCTTGTTTTGTATTTGCAAGGACAATATAGAAATACAGTAACCATTAACCGTAGACATACCTCTTAATAGCTGGTTGCTATGTGCAGCACCATTCTCTTTGACACAGATTAATACTCTTTGCATATCTAAGACAAAAAATAATGAATGACGAATTCCCATTTGAGAAAAAGTAAAAGTATTGGAAAATTTAAGGGAATAAAAAGCTATATCTTGAAATTGGTTCACTCAACAAAAAAGTGTATATAACATAAATTGTGTATTTTAACGTGATCTACATTTTTGTGCAGTAAAATTTTGTCTATCTGTTATGGTTTACCAGTTATGCAAAAGTCGTTCACATTGAAGAATATTTTGGAGACATTCCCAGAAAATTCAAGATATAGATTTTATTTGCCATAAAAATATCTTAAACATATGATAGTTTAATCAAAATCGTTAGAGCCGTTTTTGAGAAAATACAATTTTTCGAAAAATGTTCCATGTAGAGGGCAATCTGGGGCGGGGGGATTTTTTTGAAAACCTTCGTGCCCCATCTCTGGAAGATACTGAACCTAAATATCAAGTTTGGTATTTATCTGACTGTTCGTTTCTGAGTTATGCTGTTCACAGACACACACACACGGACATGTTTACAAAAATACTTTTTTTCGATTCAGGAGGCCTCAAAACATGTAATTCCGGTGAAAGCTTGGTATCAAATTTTTAAGCGGAATGCATACTTCCCCTAATTGCTATACGTAGTAGAGAAGGTAAAAATGCAAAACAAACTCTTAGGTAAATGGAAAAGAAGTAGTCGAGCCTTGTGGTCCTCACTACTTGGTTTTCAATAGAACAGAGGAAGGAAAAAGGTGTACGTCGTTGAGCCCTTTTGTAGTTCAAAAGGGTTTCGATAAAATTGCTAGAACTCGCAAAGGCACGCTCCTGCTTGAAGCAAATTCAGCATCCCAGGCAGCGACTATCTTGAAAGCAAACTGTTAGCAAGCTATCCAGTTCGAGTCGAGACCTTGCAAACATCCGTGCATTGGACGGTATGACCATTGAGGACATTCAAGAGAATCTGGAAGAACAAAGTGTGACAACTGTATATCTGATTCAGCGGAGAGAAGGAAGTGAATTTGTGCCTACTTGTATCCTGTTCCTTATCTTTGATCGGGTAGAGCTCCCTCAAAGGATTAAGGCAGGTTATGAAGCCATTGAAGTCAGGCCATATATCCTCAAGCCGCTAAGATGTTATAAGTGCCAGCCTTTTGGCCACACAAGTGATTTCCCTACGTGAAGCTACCTGCCTTAACTGTGAAGAATTCTCTCACGAGGGAGTATGTACATCAGCTCTAACGTGCGTTAACTGCAGTGGCGAACATCCATCTAGTTCCTGAGAATGCCCCCGTTTTACAGAGGAAAGGGCGATCCAAGAGATCCGGGTTAGGGAGAAGGTTTCCTTCTCGGAAACCCGGAAACTCCGCCAACCCTCTGTCCCGAAGTCCTGTACCTCTAGCTCAGTTGCAGCTAAACCGGCACCGAGTCGAGAAATCGTAACTCAAACCAGGGATATTAACGGAGCCACAATTTCAGAAAGGATTCTCGTAGCCAGATCATTTCCAAAGCCCAAAAAATCAACATCAACATCTGCCAAGTCTGTTACTGACAAGATCCCCTCAGTAAAGTCACCATAAAGACCAATGACCTCAAATAATAACACTGAAAAGCTCGTAACTTCTAATGCACCAGAAATAAAGTTCAAGACCAGCTATAATAGAACCGACTTCCTAAAAGAAAATGGCAAGACTTTACCGAGAACATCAAAAGGCAAGAAAAGCTCACGAGCATCTCCTATGATATCCTCTTCTGAGGAATCTTCTGGAAAGGAATCGGATCGGCGATATGCATATTTGCCGATCTCCACTTCCAATCGATTCGAGGTTCTGGAAGCGAAGTTTTTAATTGGAAAGGTATCCTCACTGGTGGAGGAGATGGAGCAGGAGGATTCTGCCCGCACTGACAGAACGGCGGCGAAAAAGAGGTAGGATCCTTCCTCCGTTAAGGGTACTAGCCCGACACGGAAATAGGGCAAGTTGTTTCGACTGTCATCGTCCTCAAAGTAGTAGACCCTTAGGATTGAGAACTTATCCCATTATGAAAAATATGGCTGTCCTACGATGGAACATAGGTGGAATTAGAATACACCGACCGGAGCTTAAATTTTTACTCAACAAAAATAATCCTTTGGTCGTATGTTTACAAGCGACTAAGCTCCGTCCGCAAGATAGCTTTCAAATCAGGCGGTATACTCCAGTGCGGTGCGATCTTACACCCAAAGACGGTATTCCTGCACACGGAAGCACTATGATGCTAATCAGAGCCGATATATTTGCTGCATTTGTATCTATAGAGTCTGACATCCAGTCAGTGGCTATATGGATTAAACTGCTGTCTATGCGATTTACCATTTGTAATATTTATCTGCCTCCAACTGACCACTTATGTCCAGTAATTTACAAGCTCTAGTTTCCCAGCTATCAACACCTTTTCTGTTGGTGGGAGACGCCAATACCCATCACTCACTTTGGGGCTCACATCAGGCTTGTGCGAGAGGCAAATTAATTGCCGACTTCTTAGACATTTATAACCTAGCTCCTCTAAACACCGGAGAGCCTACATTTCTTTCAGAGTTCTTCAACAGTTTTTCACACCTTGATATTGCAATTTGTTCACCACAGTTAACAGTTTCCTTGAAATGGAATGTCATCTCTGACTTGCACTCTAGTGACCACTTTCCATGTCCTATTAGTCTCTTAACACAAGATATATGTTCCACACGTTTGCGTAGATGCCGCTTGGATCAAGCCAACTGGAAACTTTACTCCCAGTTGGCTGAGTTTAATTACAATAAGCATGCCTCTGCGGATGTTTTAGTCGAAAATCTCACAGAGACAATACTTACTGCTTCTGATCAATCCATTCCGCGGTCGACTGCCCACCCCCGTCCATTTTCGGTCTCTGGGTGGACCGATGAATGTCGAAAGGCAATTCGTGCTTGTAGGCGTGCTCTTAGAATTTTCCAGCGTCGCCCTACACTGAATAATATGATCCAGTACAAGTGGATCAAGTGGCGTGCCAAGTCTAGACATGTTATAAGGGATAGCAAAAAAGACATGGAGCAAGTTTGTAGCTTCATTTAATCGACATACACCTTCCTCTGTCGTTTTGGATAAGTTAAGGTGTGTGGCCGGAAAATCGACCCACATGTCAATTGTAGGAGCGTTCCTAACACATTTGGCCGTGCTTTCGCTCCAGTTTCTAGCCCAGATAACTACACGCACGAGGTCCTTCCTGTTAAGACTCAGGTGGAATCTCAAGATTTCTGGTTTCGTACAAGAAATCATGAAGATTGCAATAGCGTATTCACCATGGCGCAATTAGAACACGCTCTTTCATCTTCGCAACTATCAGCACCAGGATCAGATCGTATCCATGTACAAATGTTGTAACAGCTCTCTCCTGAAGGTAAGGCTTTCTCACTCGAGGTCTATAATCGTGTTTGGGTTGATGCCACTTTTCCAGAAAAGTAGCGGGAGGCCGCTCTCATACCCATTTAGAAAGCTGGAAAGGATCGTCATCTCTCGCCTAGCTACCGTCCAATTTCCCTTCACCAGTTGCGTTTGAAAGGTGTGGGAACGCATGATCAATGGAAGATTGTTATGGTGGTTGGAAACTCACAACCTGCTGACCAACACCCAGTGCGATTTTCGAAGACGCCGTTCAACAATGGACCACCTTGTGTCATTGTCGACACAGATCATGAATGGATTCATGAGGAGTTGTCAAACCATTGCGGTATTTTTTACCTTTAGAAGGCTTATGATACGTGTTGGAGAGCAGCGATACTACGTTCCCTACATACCTAGGAACATACGTGGAAGCTTAACACTGTTCATTCAGGAGTTCATGAAGGGCCATGTTTCCCATGTAAGGGTCGGCTCGGTTTTTATGAACCTTTTTGTCGAGGAGAACGGAGTATTTCAGTGATCGGTACTAAGCATTACACTGTTTGCTATAGCGACTAATTCTATCTCTAAATGTCTTCCTCCAAGGCTTGTCGTCATGCTTATTCGTAGACGACTTTGCCGTTTATTGTAACTCTCCGCGTACGCAGTTTTTGAAACGCCGTATGCAGCAATGTTTAGATAATTTTCAAGAATGGAGTTCTAAAAACGGCTTTCGTTTCTCAACTGAAAAGTCAATCTGGGTTAACTTCTGGAGCCATAGGAGACGATTACCACCTTCGCTGCGATTCGGCCCAGATTTATTACTTTGCAGATTCGACGAGATTCCTGGGGTTGATCTTTGATAGGAAACGTAGCTGGTAATCGCATACAGCACAGTTGAAAGCGTTCTCTGAATATCCTGCGGATATTAAATGGAAATCTTGGGAGCGGATCGGACAGTTTTCCTGCGACTGTATCGCGCACTGATCTGATCAAAAATAGACTATGGGTGTATCATTTATTCCTCAGCACGACCATCTGTGCTGAGGAGATTAGACACAGTTCATAATCGGGGCATTCGAGTGGCTATTGGTGCTTTTCCCACTACTTCAGTTATGAGTCTTTACGCCAAATCGGCAGAACCTCCTCCACGATATTGGCGTGATGTCCTCTTAGGAAATAATGGCTGTGCGCTTAAATGTATATCAAAACATCCAATGCTCGCTTTCTTTTTTCATACCACGCTGGACAAACCTTATAGGAATAGCTCCATTAACCCAAGGCCTGCAGGTGTTCTTTCCGGGAGCTTTTTAGAAAGCACGACATTGCGACATTAAAATGCCTAGCATGTTTGCTAAGGGGTGTTCTTCCCTTGGTTGAGTGCGACATCTCACATGGATCTTGGGATGACGGTAGCAGAAGTCTACAACGTCTACACGTAGTACCCATACCTGTTTTTTAGTATTTCTGTCAGGTTACAGTGACCGAATTTTGATCTACACCGATGAATCTAAGTGTAACAAGTAGATGATAACACCTCCATTTATGCTGTACAGCTGTATGCCATATAACAAGCAAGTTTGTATGTTCGTCGTCGAAAGTTGGAAGACTATCTCATTTTGAGCAATTCCCTTAATGCACTTCGAGCCCTCATGAGCTGTACAACTAATACCCCATTATTCAGCGAATCCAGGATGTCCTCCATGTTTTATAAGCTTCTGGCGTTAATGTAGAGTGTGCTTGGATACCTGGTCACGTTGGCTCGCCGGGGAATGAACTTGCGGATTTGGCAGATAATTCGGGAACCACAGAACCCACTGTTACAATATCTCGGGTATCGTCGGAAGACTTTAGGCTTGTTGTGCGGAGAGCGGTGCTGTCGTGCTGGTGCGAGGAGTTGTTAGCTCTCCGCGGAAATAAGCTTAGAGTAGTGAAGCAATTCCGATAAACTGGGTAAGCTCCTCTTGTATCTTGTCGTGAGGAGGTGATTTTGGCCCGGTTGCGTATTGGCCACCGAATGTTACGCACGGTTATTTTTTAAGGGTGATCCTGCTCCTATTTGTCCACTTTGTTGGCAAGGTCTGTCGGTTTGTCACGTGTTGCCAGAGCACATCTTCGGGACTTTCTGCAACTGCCAACCAGTCTTTCAGAGGTCTTAGCGGATGATAAGGAAGAGGTTGATAGGATTTTTAACTTTGTGTCAAAGGTAAATTTCCAAATGAGAATTTAGTCATGTTAATAGCAGGTGTTTCATACTTCTCGGTTTCGTTTTATATGTTCATATTTATTTCGGACTTGTACTATGATTTT
This sequence comes from Deroplatys truncata, assembly GCA_030765065.1. Classification (NCBI taxonomy): domain Eukaryota; kingdom Metazoa; phylum Arthropoda; class Insecta; order Mantodea; family Mantidae; genus Deroplatys; species Deroplatys truncata. The sequence goes on along the minus strand of CM060988.1, from coordinate 26,393,507 downwards.
ATATTCATGTATATCTCTGGCCTTTGCCACGATCCGTTATACAACGGCGTTAATGACTTAGCAGTTGAGCGTCCTTAAACACAAATCATCATAACCACAAACATACATAAACACACACATACATACGTAAGTACGTACGTTCATACATAAGCACACGCATGCATACATAAACACGTATACATACATAAACACATCCATAAATACAAATACACACATACATGCATACATACATGCATATATAAACACACCCATACACATTCACACATACTTGTATACATAAATATACACATATATACATAAACAACTCTACATGCATATATATAGACACCCATACATACACATACGCGCATGTATACATGCATACATAAACATACATACATACACAGACATGCATACATCAACACACGCATACACACATACATGCATACATACATATATAAACATACATACATAAACACACCAATACATTCACACATACATGCATACATATATACACACATACATACATAAATACACCGATACATACACAAATGCATACATACATACATACATACATGCATACATATATAGATTTTATCCGTCATCTTCCCAACTGGAGGATAGAAGCTGTATAAAGCTGGTAAACATATAATTAGATTATAAGATAATTTAAGTGCATGTAGTATTACGCCATTTAATGGAATATGCAGTAAACAAACCTCATAAAATACACATAATTTACCTACATTAAACACATACACAGATATATATATACATGCACATTCATATATACATTAACATATACATATAAACACACATACACGGACCTTTTTCTAAGAATTCTTTTTTCGTTGTGGAGATACCAAAACGTGTGTATACGGTGAAATTTAATTTTTGGTTGGTATATAATACTTCAGTGAAAATGTGAGCGAATATTACTGTTATTCTTATAAGAATACCAAAAGTTGCTCTTGCGTACGTATCTTCTACAAAATTATGAATAAAAGCCTGTTTACAACGCAGTGTAATCTACGTGTTCTCTGTTAGTGCAGAAAAATAGTCACAGCAAGCTTCTAGTAAAGCTATTGGGAATAGTTGGTACTGACTGTATATACGTGTCCACGAAACCAAGTACCTACTGAACTCCACAAACTAAAATGCATTTTCAATTTCACGTTTCTGATTGCTGTTTTTCTCGGTAACAATTTTCTCATTGAATGCGTCGATTCTATAAGCATTCTCCTTGCATTGTATCTGCTTGGAGAGATAACCCATACTGTGCGACAAGAAGATCAAATATGCGCCCCACCTTGGCTCTGGGTGTTATTTTGTTCCTAGTTTTCTCTGAATATCTAAAATGCAGTAATTACGTGTCTCCAAAACTAAATAAATAAAACATCTTTCAACATTCTTCTGTTGCCCCATTGTAATTCGAAAATGTTACAGGTACAAGCATGTTATTCAAACTGATAATGTCCAACTTGTCTGTGAGCGGCCGACCAGCACTGGGCATGGTCACAATTGGACAGATGACCGCACAAGTAGCCCACCGTGCTCAGGTCAACGGAAGAGCAGGATGCTACACATCGCTCATTGATAAAACAAAAAGCTTATGAACACTCTTTTAACCTTATTTACCGCAGAGGGAAAGGCGCATTAAGCGCCTAGGTACAGTGGCGATTAACATTCCGCCGAGGGAAACCTGGGCAACCTGCTCTTGATTGCTGGATTGCGTCGATGCCTGAGCTGTGACATGCTTAAGAGAGCGTAGCTGGAGGTTGTTGTTTAGAGTAGTATTCCCCTACATTGTTTCTTTTTTTATTTCTTCGTCCCTTTGATATTGATATCTCCAGATGGCAGCTCTTATGATGGCCAGATCGTGTCATCTATACGGGATTTCTTGGGCGAGGGTAGCACTGGCAAGGGGACACAATAGTAACCCTTCATGCTGTATCCTATCTTAACCTATTCTGTTATGACAAGCCCGCATACATAAATTATATCTCAGTTCTATCTACTAGGTTCAAAAGGTATCAAATTTCCTATTATCCATATTCATGATAATACTGACAATAATTTAACTCGGGGGTCCGAATATAAAGAAATATTGCAATACGTTAGATTTAGATCTTTCTAATACTGGTTTTACTCACTCTACCGAGCAAGATCGCTCCGCGATAAGTATGGGACTCGCATTCGGGAAATCCCGGGTTCGATTCCCGCTGGCCGCCTTCACTAATCATGGGTTTCTCGTGGTTGTCCCTGGTTGATACAGGCGAATGCTGGAGTGGTATAGTCTACCACGGATTTCCTCTCTCCCCATTTCCTCTCATTTAATTTTCCGCCTTCATGTTTCAGAATGACTCTGAGGCTGTGGCTCGGTCGGTGTCGGGTAGATGTCACAGAGGCTTGCGAATTGGAACTTCATCTCGGCCCTGCTAGAGGGAATCCTATCAGCCTCCCCTGCGTGTTTTTCCAGTCCCACTACAGCAGTGGTTCCCCAACTTTTCTACCCGGTGCCCCCCCTTTGCAACCCAGAATATACATGCCTCCTATGTTTATTTATTTATTCTTTTTGCTTCTTTCCAATAACTTTATTTGACAACAATCTGCAATCCACACCTTAGTAATAGAGGGTTATCAAATGTGGAATAATACAAAACTGCAGTGTTTCAAAGGACTCGTTAGCCGAAATAGAAAAGCCTTTATGTCTTACTTAAATACCCAACTATATTGTTTTCACTTGAACAACATTTAACATTTTTTATGTGATGGAAGTCACAAGAAGAATTCAGAACATCAGTGAGAAGGTTGAAATTGTTTTTCTTTAACCAGCTGCTCAATGTTTGGTTTAAAACTAGTTAAAGCACATCTAAGGACCCTTTCCGCGTTTAGGCGACTGCAGTGTTTTGTTTTCATGATGACTAGTGTCGAGAATCCGGTCTCACATAGGTAGATCTGTAGATGAGAACTGCACGAGGACTTTTAAGGCTTCCTTTGCCCTCTTGGATGATTAGGAAGGAAGTTGGTCCAAAATTCTTCCAACCCCATTTGTTGAAACTGTTCTTTAGCACTCGGATCACATTTCAGTTCAATTGTATCCTCTTGTATTTGACGCAGGTAATTCTTTCTGCCCCACGTTTAGGCGCAATATGACGCAGCCACTCTACGCCTCCAACAATGAAGCAATACCTTTGCCTCACGGTTGCTGCTTGTCTTCTCCCAGTTGGTTCTTCCTTTGCCACGGCTGCTCCAGCATGAAATCTTAACCTCGGGGTATGCGTGGGTGTGTACAGAGAAACAAACAAACGCTGCCTTGGAACACTTTTGTTCAATATTTAAAATAATACTTTAGGTTTGCCGAACACTTTTAAATGCTTACGATGATAAGTTGTCTTTATCAAGACCGAAGAATATTAACTACAGCTAAGCGTTCTACCCTCTAGCATGTCGCCACCATTCGTCTCCACACGACGAGAAAGTCGTCCTGCACTCACCAGGCACTCAGGCAGACTGATCTACCCACGCTAATACAAGGAAAACCAACGCCTAAACTTCCCCTCTCTCCCCTCAAACGCTCTCCTCAAACTTAGCGTCATGATGCTTAGAATGGCCTTCACCAGGCTAAGTGCAGCTGTACTCGGGTGTTTACCAGGAAAAACTTGCTTCAATGGTATTTACCCTTTCTACCTGAGGCTGGTCCCTAATTAACACAACTGTGCCTGTCTGGTCTTTCTGTCGCTTTTACAGTCAATAATTTTCACAATGCTTCTCCTTTTTATACATACACTGATTTTAAATATATTATTACTTATTTTATATCGCTATACTTCTTAGAATATTATGGTAATTATTGCCCTTATAATTCTGGCTTCATATTTCATCAGGAAGTGCATGCACATAAGTTGTGAAGGGTGATCTTACTAACTTGCTCTTCAGTCTTTTGAAGACAAATCAGGAAAATAAAGCTTGAACTCTTCTTAATGCCGTTCTAGGTGTTGATGATAACTCTCCATTTATTGACATCGCACTGTTGCCTATCTAGAAGTTCCCTGAATCGAGGGAATGACCAAAAGTTAGTAATGGGAGCATCCAGGCGACGCTTCCATAGTTGTGCTTTTCCAAGAAGGCATTTATGGCATCATTAGCATCATTATTGTGGTGCTTCTATCTTGTAGGTTCAAATTCAGATTATTCAAGGTTTGGAAGAAGTCTACAAGGTATGCTAGGAAAAATATAAAGCTGTCATTTACCAATGAATGATGAAGCTCAGCTTTTCCTTGACTCAAAATAAATAGTTCTACTCATGATTTCAGTTCATATAGCCTCCTAAGCATATTGCCCTTCGAAAACCACAGGATTGTGTGTGAAAGATTAAAGATTGGTTTTCAGCATTGAGATCATTACATAGGACTTGGAATAGACGAGTATTCACAGCACTTGACGTAATTAAATTAATTACACTGATAGCTACTTTCAGTGCAGCGTTCAGTTTCTCAGGTAAAATTTTAGAAGCGAGGCCCGTCTGTTAAATTAATTAAACTGAGTCTTATTATGGACACTCTTTAACTACTATAGTTCCTAGAGTCCCATTCTATACTGGGCGTGTAAGACCGGAAAGTTTACTCAGAGGCCTCTTTATAAGCCTTGAGATTTTTTACGTGCCGTAAATCTACGACATGGAACCACCCACTTTACTTCCCTTCCGAAGGAAGCCATGCTAAGAATTCTTACGCCCGAAAAAATCCATCGCTTTCCACCGGGTTTGAACCCGCGACCTCGGGAACTAGAGGCTAGCATGGTACGCCGGGGGCTTGTCTGTGGATCATTTAGTGAGAGGAGCGAATAAGATTAGGATGTTTTTCTTTGGCAATTCTTAGGAAGCCAGAACGTGAACCTAACATGTCTGGTGCTCCGTCAGTACAAATTTCCATAACTCTGTCCCAAGACAAACCATTTTCAACCAAAAATTCATTAACAGCACAAAATACTTCAAAACCATTTAATGTTGTTTCTAAGTTTTTATAAAACAACAGTTCTTCTATTATTTTCTTCTCGTCCACAAATCAGCAATATACTATTAAGTTACATAGTTGAGCTATATCAGTAGAATCGGCACACTGCAAGACAAAAACTGAAGATATTTTGTCTTTAAATAGCTGTTCTTTGACTTTCAAGGCCATTTATTCGATCCTACGTTGTACGCTGTTATTTGAAAGAGGTATCTTGTCCATATTTTGCTGACTGTCGTCTGCAAAAACCACTCTTGTTGTTTTAAGAATGGAAGGTTTGATTAGTGTCTTGTCAATAGTATGAAGTTTTTTACTATCAAGATCGGAATATCATATGATTCTTCAATAACTTTCTCATTTTCCTGCTGAAAGATCGCAGTAGAGTCCAGCTTTATGCAATTTAAAGAATTTCTTTTTTCAACAAAAAACTCTTTAGGTTTATTCTTCAACGCCGGTGAGCGTTGTTAGATGCGTTCCAGATGCAAAGGCCGTTACTGACACACAGCACACTGTGACAGCTGGGCACTGTCTTTTTCAATAAACGTGAATCCATTAACATATTCTTCATTATACAATCTTCTTTTAGAAGACATTTTCACTCAATGTACAAAACCAATAAAAATACTATTTACGTCTACAGAGCAGAACAGGCGTAATACTGAGTTAACAATGCAGAGTGCAGACTGAAGAATGTGTTGTGTCAGCAGTAGCTTGGTGACGCGCGAGGTAAAGCTGATGCTGCCAACTCAAAAAAAACTGAGATAAGAATATAATTTTTTTTACTTGTTTCTGCTTCTTCCCCACTTTCTGCTTACTTCTGAGATATCTGCGCTTCTCCTATAAATAGGGACGCCCCTTAGGTTGAGAAGCATTGCACTAGAGGGACGTCTCCGAGGACGTCTCCCGTGGCTGGGTGGTCAGGCCTGGAACTATTTAGGGAACCCCACGCATCTCTGTCGATTTGCGCCGGCTTGGTCTGCAGCCTATACGTCTCATGCAGTTCCCTCACCTCATCCATTCCTCCCGAGGGTGCATGCACAAAAGATCCATTAGGGTGGAAGTGCTAGGTGTCCCCTCCGCCGACTGATCATTGTCATTGTAATTTCTTTCTGCAGTCCTTGTTAATGACACTAAATTGGTTTCACCAAGGGATGTGATCTTGGAGTATTCGCAATGTAACCTGTCTACCCCAGCACGTCATATCTCTGGTAACATTTATTGCTGTTTCTTCCAGAAACATGGCTCCCCGCGACAATGAATCAGAATTTCATGCAGAATGGTGGAATCCGGTGGTGAGGGAGATGCCTCCCAGGAACAACGAGCTGTGGCTGAAGGACAAACAAAGGGATGACGGTGCTGAGGGCCTCTGGCGTGTCCATGACCATTTATACGACCTCACCTTATGGATCGACAACCATCCTGGAGGCTCCGAGTGGCTTAGACTAACCAAGGTAATGGCAACAAGCTCCTTCGGTGTTTTAGACAAAATATAGGGCTTAACAAAGCTGGAAAAGTATAAATAAATGAAGGTATCTAAAGTCAACAAACTACTAGCACCAGCATTTGGTTAAAATATGCAATAGTCACGAAAAAAAAACAATCCAGAATACACATAGAGGAAGTGCTTTTTAGAGGATAAGTTACTGCTCAGGCAATATAAAATTAAGCGATGAATATGTCTATAAGAGACGAGTTAAATGGGTGCAGCTAAGAATTAAGTCAACTTGGAAGCTTTAGGTAGAATATCACGAAGTTATAAAATTCCTCCCAATGAAGAGGACTTCACAGTCTATTCCCAGAAAATTCAATATATATATATATATATATATATATAATTTTTCACGTTAATTATATAGATAAATCATATACATGGCATTTTATGAAACTCGTTAGAGATATTTTTGAAAAAAAAATGAAAAGTTTTGAAAAACTTTACATGTAGATATGGCGTAGTTTGAACTGGGAAGATTTCTTTTTAATCTTTGCATTGCAGTAGTTTTGGAATATACTGACCTTAAATATCAAGTTTGGTACTTTTCCGGCGTTTTCTGTTCGAGTTATGCTCTTCACAGATGCACATATTGACACACGCACTCACGCATACACGGACCTCTTTCTAAAATGTTCCTTTGTGTTCGGGGACCCTTAAACGGCATCGAATTTTTCACTTTTAAACTGACAATTAAAATTAAGAAATGCTTGCTGGAAAATTTATATATGTTTGTATAATAAACACTGATTAAAAATTTGGGAGTAGGATCCATGGAGGTTTTCATATTACCATATGAAAAAGTGAATAATTATGAATAAAAAATTAATGACTTAACGATTTTATGTAACTTGTTAAAACTTTGTGTAATATATGTTTTGTGTTCTGAGCATATGGTAAAAAGGAAATCAATGAGAAGAAAACTATGGGTTTTGGATTTTCATAGATAACCTTACGAGTGGCTTCCTATGTTACCGTATGCATTGGTAATTTTGACAAGTGAGCAAAAATGTGCAAATAAAATCGATTTAAGTCCGATTTATCCACTATAACATGACTTTTTACTTTCTCTACTACGTATAGTAAGTAGGGGAAGTATTGTATTCCACCCAAAAATTCGATACCGAGATTTCACCGGAAATACATGTTTTGAGACCCCTGAATCCCAAAAAAGCATTTTTGGAAACATGTCCGTGTGTGTCTGTCTGTCTGTGTGTCTGTCTGTCTTTGTGTCTGTCTGTGAACAGCATAACTCAGAAACGAACAGTCGGATAAACACCAAACTTGGTATTTAGGTTCAGTATCTTCCAGAGATGCGACACGAAGGTTTTAAAGAAAATCCCTCCACCCCAGATTACCCTTTACATGGAAGATTTTTCGAAAATTTTAATTTTCTCAAAAATGGCTGTAACGATTTTCATTAAAATATCGTATGTTTAAGGTATTTTCATTACAAATAAAATGTATATCTTGAATTTCCTGGGAATGTCTCCAAACGTATTCTCCATTGTGAACGACTTTTGCATAACTGGTAAACCATAAGAGATAGACAACATTTTACTACACAAAAATGTAGACTGCGTTAAAATACACAATATATGTCATATACATTTTTTTGTTGAGTGAACCATTTTCGAGATGTTGCTTGTTATTCCCTTAAGCTTTTCAATACTTATTTTCTCAAATGGGAATTCGTTATTTATTTTTTTGTCTTGGATATGCAAAGAGTATTAATCTGTGGCAAAGGGAATGGTGCTGCACCTAGCAACCAGCTATTAAGAGATATGTATGTGCTTAAAGGCTACTGTATTTCTATATTGCCCTTGTAAATATATATTCCCCTTGCATCTACAAGAAAGTTAGCAATAAGATAAAGCCTGCAAATGTTTATCTCAATTAACATGAAGCATATGGAGAATAAGCGTTTGTAAAAATAGTTTGTACAAGAGTAGAGAAAGTCATGTGAGTGTAACACATCAGATTTTTTATATTAGGGAACGGACATTACTGAAGCTTTCGAGGCACATCATGTTTTCTCTGCAGCAGAACACATGCTGAAACATTTCGAAGTGCGTCGCGCAAGGACTCCAAGGAACTCTCCATACACTTTTCACGAGGTAAGTGCTGCTTTGTTTTAAGATGCCTATATTTACTGTTATAAGCAAATTTAAAGATATTGCGCTCCTATGTAAATATTGGACAATAATTAGTATTAGTTTGATTTTGAGTACTTTTCTTGAGCGATTTCTCGTCACAGATGCGTGGAGTTATTTCTAAATGACTCAATGATGTACTTCGATCTCACATCAAAGGCCACAGCGTCTTAAACAAAAGCAGCAGAGTCTGGCGCAATATGATGATTCAGGCCGAAAGTTTTCATACTGCTGTGATGTAGGGGTTATTGTTATCTTCCAGGATAAGACTTTTGGGTAGACTTTCACCCGAGATTGTTTATTGCATAAAAAAGTTAGGGAGAAGAAATTTCTTCCAATCATTTTAATAATTCTTATCGGATAATTCTTGTAGTAGGCTGGGACTCTGGCATTCAATGTAAGTAGTATATTATAGGGGCAGCGAGCACAAATTTGTGTTTAGATGGGAAAGGATAGGGAAAACGAGGATAGATGCGACCGTTCAAGGAGGAAGATAGAGACTACGAGGATCGATGCTAGGCTAGACAAGGGTTGAATGAGTGGCGATGTGCTTTATATGTGAAGGTAGGGAATACGAGGAGAAGTGCTAGGCTAGACAGAGTTTGCGGTGTGGTGTATGCGTTTAGATGGGAAAGATAGGAAAACGTGGGCAGATGGTAGGCTAGACAGATGCTGAAGGAGGGGAATATGGGCTTATACGGAAGAGATAGGGAATACGAGGAGAAGTACTAGACTAGACAGAGCTTAAAGGACAGAATATGACTTATATGGGAGATGTATTAGGCTAGGAGGGTTTGAATAGTAGAGTATACGTTTATATGGAGAGACGAGGGTAGATTCTAGGTGGAGAGAACCTTCAAGGAGGAAAATGGTTTATATGGGAGAGATAGGGATAACGAGGAGAGTTCCGAGGTAGAACAGGGGCTGAAGGAGGGGAACGCTGTTTATGTGTTAGAGGTAGGGAATACGACGAGAGGTAGTTAGTTAGACAGAGCTTAAGGAGTAGGGCATACGTTTATGCGGGGAAGATATGGAAACCGGAGAGAAATCCTATGCTAGGAGAGAGTTGAAGGAACCCAATGCGCTTTATATGGGAGAGGTAGGGAATACGAGGAGAGGTGCTAATCTAGTCGGAGGTTGAGGAGTAAAGTATGCGTTTATGTGGGGAATATATGGGAAACGCGGAGAGATGATAAACTAGACAGACACTGAACGAGGGGGAAATGTAGGTTTATACACGTGAGGTAGGAAACCAAGGTGAGACACTGGGCTAGACAGATACTGAAGGAGGGAGGGATACGCTTTATACGGAAGAGATAGGGGGAATGTGGAGAGATGCTAGGATAGACAGAGTTAAATGAGGAAGAGATTTAGGCCGCAAAGACACCAAGAATTAAAGTTTACAAATGTTTTGACACTCCTTGGCGATATTTTCTCGACACTGAGGGTGAAGTCCCCGGCGCTAAAGTTCTAAATATCTGTGTCAATCAATCAGGTAGTGTTCGTCCATGCATAACATCATCTATTGTTATTGAAAAAAATATCAGGGATTTATACTGCTAACAAAGGCTATGTTACTTTCTAACGTCCCGGTATCACGCCTCTAAAGAGTTGGATGCTGGTCGTCGATCGGCGAATACAATTATTCTAATTAAGTATTTTTGATTGATTAATATAAATAAGGGTATATGTAGGGTAAACCGTATAGTATCACAAGTGTTTATGGTAATTCAGAGCAGCGATTCGCACCAGAGCTATTTAAGGTAATTTCACATGATTCAGGTAATATCACAAGTATTTAAGTCATTTTAACAGGTAATTCAGATAGCGTCACAGGTATTAATGGTAATAGAGGGTAATTAGATTATAAACATTTCTCATCCAATGCCACAACACTGTTATATACTTTTTTCTAAATCTTACAAACTTTTTATATGTTAAACAGTTAGTACACGAGACGGAGAGCGATAAACTGTATATCGGTTTACAGTGAAGGTATATAGAAGTATTCTGAACTAAACCCACACGGAACGCCCTAACCTATCCCATTGACTTCTCATTGTTTATTCAATCCTATCATTGTCTAACCTAACCAACGTAACAAGACGTAACGCCACATAACCACGTAACAAGACGTAACGCCACGTAACTACGTGACAAGACGTAGCACCACGTAACATAACAGCGTAACATCACGTAACATAAGCACGTAACCACGTAACATGACGTGATAGCATGTGACATGACGTAACCAGAACCATAACAAGACGTAACACCACGTAACCTAACCACATAACACGACCCATCCTTCATAATTTAGACAATTAGTACGCGAGCCTAGCCTAGCTTAACCTAAACACTCCCAGACCATCCTCTCATCATCAATTCTACTCAGTCATCGTCTAACCTAATCTGGCTAACCAGAGATAACCTCGAGTTTTTTTAGTGAAATTGCGACGTTTTATTCAGGTTTTATTATTTGAGAATCTTAATTGAAAGGTTTTCCGTCAACATACCTTTATTTTAGTTTGTTGTAGGCGCCTCTTCCCTTTATCTAGGCTTGAGGCTAGCACTAGCACTAAGATTGCTCCTAATGACAGGGTTAACACCTCCCCTTCCATCTTCGTATTGTTCTTTCTTCATCAGGTGTCCTCTAGCTGCATACAACGTACATGAGTAAACTTCATTTTTTTTAAGATTGTAGACTCACAGAGAAAATCTTCATCTTCGACTAACATTCTCTTATGCACTGCTTGTAATGCTGTAATGCCCATATGCATATGTCGTTATTCCATCCTCGACAATAACTCTTTTATCGTCGTATGACATGAATGTGATTTTATTCACTTGCACTGTGGCAACAGCATGCTCCCGGGACAGGATCAGATTCATGGGCGTTCTTATGATTTTTCTGGCTTTAAGACAGTGTGTATAACTGTCGAATGTGATGTACTGCTTAATATCACTACGTTTTATACCTTTAATCCTTTTTTTATCATCGAGCGTTGAATATCTAAGGCGTGCATGTTAGATCGTAATCCAACAAAGGGTAGAATGATTTTGCTATTGGCCTCATCTTTAAATTTCCCCAGCACCTTTTTGTTCTGAGTAGAGCGGTTGATCAGTATCAACTGAATGAAATCCAAGTCGAGAACCTGTTGCCATAAAATTTCGTTTATAAAATTATTTAGAATGGTAACTCTACATAATGGCCAACATTTTGGATGATAGAGATTTGATGTGGTGAAGAATAAATGGTTGAACGAAATCTTTAGATAGGATTAGTCTTACGTGGAGGTCATTTGCGTTTCATTATTACATTGCGAAACAACCGAGCGAGGTGGAACCGCGGCAACGTGTGCGACTCGCATTCGGGATGTCCCGGGTTCGATCCCCGGCGATCGCCCACTCTACCCATGGAATTTTTGTGGTTTCCCCGGGTCGACAGGTGAACGCTGGATTGGTTCATTTTCTACCCCTCATTTCCTGTAACCATCATCTTCCTTGTCATCTGTTTAAGGGCTGTAGGACCAGGTGACGGTACTCAGCAGGTTGAGGTTGGGCGGTGGTTGTGTGCTCTGTGGAAGTTTCAACCTAACGTCGTCCAGGGAGGCATTCGGCTGGAACTCGCTTCTGGGTGCTTTCCGGCGGGAGCTCTTTCGGGGGACCCCCGGAGGTTCGGGGCCCTATAGAGTGGACTCGGGTGACGTTGGAGGCATTCTATCTGGAAAACTTAGGGACCCCGTCTGTGCTTGCATCCGTTGTCATCCGGATCTGGTCGCCCTTAGGGTCTCTCCGCTCATCCTTCTTTTCCGGGGGGGCAAAAAAGGAGCAGGCTGGCCTATGTGCGGTGCTCTGCCCGATTTTGGGGACGCCTGTGTTTGTCGTACCTTTACATTTACCATTAAGATTGTGATACAAGTGAGGTAAGTGCATGATTGGAGAACGAGGAAGAGTTTGAAAATACAAGACGAAGTTGAGTAGTCCCTACTTCGAGATACTCCAGTGCATTTAACCCATATGTGTTGCATAGCGATTTTTTCGACAATAGTGAATAGTAGAAATAGCACCTGCACGAAAATAAAATGTATTACTATCAGCTATTGAACACTGATTCCAATACCGAAGTCACCAGCATTAACATTGATGGCAATCGATTAATCATTGCCTGGGTTTTGACCTTAAAGTTCCGTAACTTCAGCTCATACTTAGCTGCTGCAGGTATTAAATCGTAAGTAAATATTAACAAATAAAAGAGAAGTAAAAATCCAGGTACAATTTTAATGGTAAAATGTAACTAATGAATATAATTATATTCCAAGGCTGCAATAATAAATATATCTGAAGTCACAGAATTTAATATAGTTCATGAACATACTTGCAGTAAATAGGCAAAACACGCAGGTAGGTTAAATTACCAGCACTGAACGCAATAATCTCAAATTTCCACCACAACAGCATCATGACATACTATCGTCAAAAACGAAAATTATCAAACATTTCCAGGATGGTTTCTACAGGATTGTGAAACTAGTTAAACGACTTCTTGTTTGTCGGTGCATACAATTGCATGTAATGTCCTTATTACTCAGTACTTATGGCTATATATAATACTAATATGTACATATGTGGGATAGAGATTTCAAGAAATTGATAGTGTAGTCGCAGGTGACGGTTGTATTTTCAAACGTTAGAAGTTAGTTTACTGTGCGTACATTTAAGATTATTTGTCTTACACTTAGTTGTCTACGGAATCAACAAACTACAAACATATATTGAGCACAGTTGTTTATGTTTATGAGGTCATGATACGCCTTGTTTTGCTGCAATAAATGAACTAAAACACACAGTGTAAGAAAGTTAACTCTTAAAAGTAATTAAATATGCAATTTATAGTTACGATATTTAAGTCCACAATATCACAATTATCAATACCAAAGATCACAGTGCTCCCGAATCAACAACCGTGTACCTGTATGAAATGCGCTTCATCTCATCTCTTGAGAACGCCTTCCCCATAAACGTACATTCAACAAGGGCAGAATGATTCCACACTTAAGACACTGGCCGAACTCTGGTCATCAGGATCACAGTTACAGGTTCGATATGTGACACTGGTTGAAACTCAAAGTTCTTTACAGTTAAACATGGTTAATTTCTTTTTATTTAGACGTGAAATAAGCGAATATTACGTTTGAAGCTCATAATAAGCTCCCATTTTCTTGCAAAGAAAAAAAACTAACAGAAACTTACTTTATAATTCAGTGATGTATCCAAATTTTGATGAACAAAAAAAGAAATGTTTAGTTACCAATACAGTTTGGTAACAATGAGCAAACTAATTTCATTTCCAGAGATGCCTTTCACTTTCACAGATTGTTTTAATCACGCTTATGGAAATATACAAGTGCATTTTATGTTATTCCTTAACAATTTAAGTACTTCTGAAGTTTGAAAAAAACTTAATTTTCAGAGGTTCTTGAGATGTGATATAAGATACATTGGAGATCCCCCAAAAGTATATGGAAACAAATTAGATCATCAATTGCTGTTAAACACATTTCATTTGTCACTTAGGTGCTCGGCGTGGCACAAACTTTACACTTAAGACACACACTCAGAACAGAACACAACTGATTCGTCAAATCGAATCACTATTGACTGATGAGTCACAAGTAATAACTGAACTGCAAAGTCACAACCCACAACTCAATTGCACTAGAGACAGTTCGACTTTTAACTGTCCAAACTCTTTGACTTCTTCACTGCTCTTAACTTTGTCACTTCTTAACTAACAGAACTGAGCTGTCCGAGCAAGAGCAGCCCCTTACAGTCGCCGTGGCATAGTCGTTCCCCTGCTAGCCTCTAGTTTGTGAGAGTTCAAACCTGGTGGAGGGCGATGTATCTTTTCAGCGTAAAAATCCTTAGCATGGCTTCCTTCGGAAGGGAAGTAAAACCGGTGGTCCCGTGTCGTAGATTTACGTCATAAAAGAACCTCAAGCCGGATAGAGAGCCTCTGAGCAAAATTACCGATCTTTCACGCCCAATATAGAATGGGACTCTAAGGACCACAGCAGTTAAAGGCGTCCATAAATAAAAAAAACTGAATTTTATATTTTGCAGCCCCTTATATCGGCCCCGCAACGAAGCGGAATGTTCTAGAAAGGGAATTACTGGAAAAGTCTGAAAGGAATCCTCTAGACCAGTAAAAGCTACTGGGAAGCGGCACATAATGGGTTCACAGCAGAGCTATTGTTTAGAAGGCCAGTCAATGGCCCCACCCAGGTACCGGCCCGGGATGCGCTTACCGGTGGCTCTGCGCGCGCTGTCAATATTATAAAGAGGCCGCTAGAAAGGTTCCAGAGAATAGGCGAATAGTTTTATATCCATAAGAAAGAGCTACCCACACACACACACACACACACACACACACACACACACACACACACACACTGACGGCACTTCCACTAATCCGTTTCTCATATTTGACAGGGAAAAAGTTAATGAATTGAAATCCGAAAATCGACGCGCTCTCACGTCACATACCTTTATATCGCTGCCTTATGTTTACAAATAATTCCAGCTAACTGCAGGAGTGGTAACTTCACAATGTCCCTTCCCTGACTTAGAGTCTTTATTAAGCTTGATGAACTTTCAAGGAGGGTAAGAAAGAGCGGCATAACCATGTCTGGGCGTAAACTGCAAATCATTTAGGAATGCCGAGCGCGAATGGGCCCTCTTATCGCTTATATTTCTGCGGCTGTAAATAAGAAATGTGGAAGTAGGATCATAAATATGATACCTTTTTCTTTGATTTGTCTCTAAAACACTATCCTGGGAGGTAGTACAGGAATACATAAATACGCTATGCGTTTTTAAATTTAAAGTCAATATGGGGGCGATAGTGAACACTTTTAGAAAATCAAACAGGGATTAGTTTTAAAAAATTAAATGATTTTATTGTTTTTTCAAAATATTCCCTTTCAACATCAATACATTTTTGAATTCGATAAAACCAGCCCTTAAAGCAATGATGACGCTCTTACTAAGGCACTTCAGAAACTAGGTATTTATAATGTTCCATTGCTTCATCTGATGACGAAAAGCGATTCCATGCATTTTATCTTTAAGTTTTGGAAACAAATAAATCACAAGGTCCTAGGTCAGGGTTGTATGGTGGAAGGACCATGACACTGACCCTAAGGACGTTCAAATACTCAGTTGTTAGTTCTGTTGTATGGGACAATGCGTTGTCATGAGGTAACACAATTTTTCCTTTTGGATGTTTTTTTCACGAACTTTTTCAAAACTTTACGTAAACAGACATTTGCGTACCAATGGGCAATAACGGTACGTCTATCTTCTAATGCTATAGTAGCAATATGGCCTGTTTTAGGGGAAAAAACTATTTTCTTACCAGCACTGCGAATTCGTCGGACTTTTTAAGCTTAGGTTCCGTTCGAAAGACCATTGAGCCGATTGGCTTTTCTTTTCAGGATCATAACAATAAATCCAAGATTCATCAGCAGTAGCGATATTCCTATACAAATTTGAAGTGTCGCCTTGATATTTTCCAGAGTTTTTCTGCACCAATCAATGTGTTGTTGTTTTTGATCAGGAGTCAGTTTATGTGGAATCCATCGACAAAAAAATGTTCTCACGTCTAACTGTTGATGTAAAATGCTTTGTAGTTGACTTATACCAATGTTCAATGTCGCCCGAATAAATTCATAAGATGTTCGTCGATTTTCCTCAAGCATTGCTTGAACAACGGTAATATTTTCATCAATAACAGCAGCTCTTGGGCGCCCTCCACGAAATTCGTCACTGAGAAAAATCGATCTCTTTTAAATTCGCTGTATCATTTACAAATTGTTGCCTTAGATGGAGCTTTTTCGGCAAATGATTTCTAATCCGATCTTCACGTTATTTGGGCATTAATGACGACTTAAAATCTTAAGTATTATGTAGTCAAATTAATTTTTGGGTAAGCACACAATCTTTTAATGATGATAATTAAGAAACAATTGGAAAAAATCGAACAAACTACCCGGCAATCAAATCGCAAAATATTAGGTAGTACTGTCAAATATAAACAAATTTAATTTGTGTTTAGAAACATGTAGTTCTGAGAAATTTCAGTATCGGCCTCGTAAATGTTCATATTTTAGTTTACCAACCCCTTTTTGTTGGGAAATGAGAATTTCAACATTTATTTTGTTGTTGAGCAATTTAATTCGTGATATCAGCAGTAAGACTACTGAAGCTGATTCTATTTTGAGAACCTAAGGCCTGAATTAACACAGCGTTTCTGTTGTCTCTCAGATGAGAGGTAAGTATTCAGTATGCTGCCTGAAAAGAACAATTCATAAAAAGTGGTACATTATTGAATTGAAATGTAATATGTCCTAAATCAATGACATAATTTCATTTAAATTGTATTTGGTTGAACTCAAGAAGCTGTGCTTAATGACAGAAAATACCTGGGTAGTATTAACTTCGTAACTGCCACAGTCTCCATGATGGTCACATTTGCCATTCTCAAACAGCTCAATATGCAAGAAAGCTGAGGTATATTTAATGTTGCAGGATGGGTTCTACAGGACTTTGAAACGAAGAGCCAGAGAGGAACTTTCCAAAGCCCCTCGGCGTCCAACAAGATCGTCTCTCATAATCGCAGACCTACTGGCTTTTGTGACGGTGTTTACAGCAACGCTCGCTGCAGTGTACTCTTCCTATATATTGGGCGCCTTAGCAGGACTGCTTATTGCTCTCAATGTTGTCACGGCTCACAATTTCCTGCATCAGAAGGACAACTTCCGCATGTATTTCTTCAACCTGTCCTTCATGTCCTTCAGGTAAGAAGATTGGTATCAATGTGTATGGCAAGTTCACCCAAAACAGTGGTTTGTGACGTCACGGCAACTAAGGGATGCTGGAACGCAGCAGAACGTATTGAGGCATTCCTTTGCTCCTTTCCCTTGCTTCCACATGTCTCCTCCTGTCATGATTTCTGACAGAAGTGTTTCGTGACGTCATAAAGCAACGACTTGGCGCGCTTGATATATAGCACTTTCGCTCTTCCTTGTAATATGTGCATACTATCTTGGTGGTATAGCCAGTGAATTTTGCATAACCTTTCAGGCCCGAAAATGGATCCGCACATAAACAATGCACATAGCATCATTCCGTGCTTGACATCTCGGAACACATCCAGGGACCTCTGCGCGTCTCTATAATCCCTCTGCCTGCGGCCTATAGCCTCCTGCGGTTCCTTCACTTCATTCGTTATTCCTGGGGTGTGATAGCCACAGAAGATCCGCCTTAGGTCAAGCTGTCCCTCCCCGTTATCTTGTCATAGAGGACTGCAGGGGCCGAAATTCTTAGGCCCGGCCTGGTCTGAACCAAGCCCGAGAATCCGGGCCCAGTCCGGGCCCAACTGTCTAATTTTGTTTCAAATAGAATTAGTTTGAAATTATTGACTATATCATCATCATTATTGTCATTACTCCACGAAGCACTACTGCCTGATGTAACGGAACCCCAATTCCAATTCTCGTAACGGCATGGGAATTTTTCCCCTCTGAAAGTCAAGGGCTGCACTCAGGTCCGTGGGCCAAATTGAGAACCCACAAAACAGAAATAGTGGTGACATGTTGACGGCATACTGCTTCACTGAACATATGCTGCCCCTAATACTGCACACTGCTCAGGATGTCGAGCGTTGGGTGAATGGCCGGAGGCGGAGTTTGCCATTGTATTGTTATCGTAATTGGCCGGGTATTTGTGTGTTATTACAAGTACTTATGCTACTATTGGAGTCTAGGTGCTGCGATAATTTGCTATTGTGAGCATCTCAACATCGCGGTCAAGAAATGTAATAGATTAATTTTTCTGGCCGTTATTTTCCCTTTACATGAAAATGTTTTCGTTATTTTTTAGTTTTTCCAAAATGGCGCTAATGATTTTGATTAAAATATCATCCGTTTCGGATATCTACTTGAAAAATAAAATTTGTATCTTCAGTGTGACAAATTAACGTTTCTTCGACTTTATTTTCAAACCCAATCCGGCCGAGCCCGTGTTGGGTTTGAAAGCTTAATTTTTCAAATTAAACCTGAACTCGGCCCACGAAACGGGTCGAAGTAGGCTGACGGCTTGGCCTCAGCACATGCAGACCTCTACCTTATCATTGGCATAGTCAAGACTGCACGGCAGAAATAACTACAAGGTGCTTTACGATTACATTTGAAATTCCTCCACAGCTTTCTCTCTGGTCAGCAGCTCTGGTATTTATATTTTATGTTGTGCTTGGTCGTGCTGTGCAATTTGCGTATCTCTGAGCTTCTGGAAGGTAATTATGACCGAAGCGAGGAAGCGAGGAAGAACATGAAAATAATGCTCTGCTGCTTGTAACTCCGTATCTCACACCACATTTCTGAAATAAACAAAGTATGATGTTTGCATCTCACGTATGCTATGGCATTTCTCCCTCATTCAGCGCTGAATTTTTAATAGCTTACATATTGTGTTACATGTGTGGCGTACAACATGGAGAGAAGATCTGATGTATCATATTCACATGACTTGCTCTACCCTCTATCGTTTATTAGTGGGTATACAAGCTATTCTTACCAAAGCTTAATTTTCTATCTGCTACATTTTAATCCAAATAAACCTTTGCAGAAATATCTATGTTAAAATTTCGTTATAAATACAAGGGGAACAGCGATACTCAAATTTTAAGAACTGGACGCTATACGCTGACCTTAAAATTGCAGCAGAAGTACGGGTTCTGGGGGGCTCCGGATATCCCAGTCTGGACGATGAGATCTCAGCAAGGGAGATATAACAGCCTAAGAGGAGGCAAAGCTGCAGGGTTGGAGGGGTTACCACCAGAAACGTTGTCGCAGCTAGTGTAAATGAGTTTGGTATGAGTATGCTCCAGAAATGTAATACACTGCTCCGCGATGGGGATTACTCTGCCTATTGGAGCAAGCGCAATACCCACCCTATTTATAAAGGGAAGGGAGCTGTTGGAAATTCGGACAATCACAAGGGGTTTACTCTGTTGCCGATTATGGAGAAAATATATCGCAGAGTATTACCTATATACAACAGAATAAAATGCTGGAAATAAACATTTGTCAAACGTTCAAAATAAAATTTCAAATGGGTTTCAGAGAAGGTCACAGTACTATAGACGCTACGCTTATTTTAGATACGTTAAGAACGGTACAAATGTTAAATGAGGAAGGCTTCATTGCGCTTTTGTAGATTTTAAGAAGGAATTTATTTGACTCTGTCAATCGGAGTGCATTGTGGTATAAAGTACGCACAAAGGAAACATCATTTAAAACGGTTAGAGCATTGCAGAAAATCTATAAAAATGGGGAATTCTGTATAAAATACGAGAGGAACAGACTGTCCGAGAGCTGTGTTATCTACAGGGGCGTGAGGCAAGGATGCATTTTATCATCGTTACCATTTAATGTCTTTGTGGATGATACCTGGCGTGATGCTAAAGGAAAATATTGACGCACCTGTATTGGAAGATTTGCAAATTCCGGAACTTTTGTAGGCAGATCATTTGATGTTGTGTTCTACGACAGTTAATGGATTACAACGGGGACTAGACAGACTTAAGTATTATTGCAAAGAATGGCTACTTATAGTTAATGTGAATAAGACTAAAACACAGACTTTTAAGAATGGTTCGGTTTACTGTAGGGGAAGACATGAACATATGCAGGATAGACGCTGGACAACGTTAAAAGTTTCGTGTACTTGACTCACGTTTGCAATGAACGGAAAATAGAGACGAAACATAATGGCATCACGAAACACAATGCAAGAGTAAAAGCAGCAGAAGCTCTCCGGGTACGTAGCAGAATTCCAGATATCTCCGTAAATTTACTGGAGACCGTATATGAATCGATAATTAGGTCTATGGTGACATATGGAGCAGAAATATCGGGGTGGAAACAAACAAGGAATTTGGACCAATTGATCGGATTTTTAAAGTAATTCTTGGGATAAGGAGGGGTACGGCCAACTGCGGAATTATGAGGGAATTTGGAGAGCATAGTGACACGATAGAGTGCAAAATCAGAGCAGTTAAATACTGGATGAAAATCGTTATTGGAGACCAATCACTAATTAGAGCCCCCTGTTACCGTGAACGATTGAGGTTGGAGGGAAATTCTACATGGGCATCAGAATTAAGGAGGGTTTTGGAAACCATAGGGATGGGCATATTTGGATGGTAGGTCAGGGAAATAGGCGGAGTGCACGGAGAAAGATTCAGTACCGCCTCTTTGATATTGACAGGCAACAAACAATTGCGCAATACACGGAGAAGGTTTCGTTGGAAGTACGGTGTGGGCTAATATCTAAGTGGGGTGTGGAGCGATACATCAAAACAGGCACTAAACTCATTAGACAGGCACTCGCGCGACTTAGACTAGGAGCATGGCGGATGATAAACACTACTGATGAAATGGTAGGAGAATCTGCGTCGCAAATTGGTGCATGTCTTGGCAAGCTGTAGGGGTAAGGAGGAATGGAGGGAAAAATACTTACCGCAATCTTTTACTGCCTCAAATGGAGAGTTAAGGGCATGCTGGAGGTTACTGGTAGGCAGGAAAGACATGGAGGGGATATGGAAATTTCTACTTAAGGCGAGACAGTTGAGATGGGAGAAGGCTGATAGTAGGAAAGCGGGGGCTAGGAAGAGCTAAATGTTGGTTTGGTGTTTTATTTTTATGTCATTTTTTCGTTTTCTGTTAGTGTGTTGTGTATCTATATTTATTCTCTTAACTGTTCTTTGTTTACTATAAGATGGTATAATAATGCGTCGGAATACGGTTTACCGCTGTTTTGTGAGTTGTTTATATTTAAGATGCTACATTTGAATGTGTTTTAATTTTTTTCTTGCAGTGATCTTTTCTTGTAGTGGTATTTTTTTCTTGTTTGCTTCTATTTTTGTCGTTTTTATTATTATTATTAATCTTGCTTATTATTCTGTGTTTTATAACAGCACATGTGGTCTGTGATTGATCGGGATCCATACCTTTATGTAAATAAATCATACATACATACATACATTCATTCAGAGGACAGTCAGATAGACACCAGGATCTTTTGCTAAAAAATGCTTTCTTGTTTGATTCAGGGAGTTTTAAAACGTGTGCTTCCAGTAAAATATCGATCAATTTATTGGGTACTTCCTCTACTTACTATGGTAAAGTAGTAAGGGAAAGTAAAAATGTTCTCCCAAAGCAACAATTCCAGTGGTTACTGCGCTGTCTTCTAATACAAGGTTTAAAGACGTAGCAAAAGCATATACTTGTAACTATACATTTTAAAACTGAAAAATTCAACTTCTTCATAAGTAGGCACGAGAATGATTCATAATCACATAAAATAAAATTTAGAAGGAAATACCGCCTTGAGGGAAAAAAAACTACCTTCTTTCCTTACCGGCGTTTATCCTTTTTCTTTTCCCTCTTTACTCTTACCAGTAAAAACCTCCATTTCTCATACTGGTAGTGCCTACAACCTACTCCACCTACAGTTTTTTTTTCTGCAAACAAACCAGTTCGTTATCATTGAAGCTGCAACCATATGTTAATACTGATTTTTCAACCTAGGTGTGAGTTATTGAATTTCCTGTGATAGGAGTGTCTTCAACCGTATTGAAACTCTTGTTCGCGTACTGTTTTTTATATACTCTCTATACTACGTATCTATAATAAGTAGAGGAAGTATTACATTAATCCAAAATTTCGACCGAGATTTCACCCTGGATTTGGTTGAATACCAAACTTGGTACTTATGACAATGACCAGGGCATGCAGGGGGCACCTCGACCCAACACGACTATTTTGTGCTCACCACCCCCAAGAGGAACGATGAGGTGAAGGAATGCAGAAGGCTATAGGCGGTAGGCAGGCCGGCCGACAGAGACCCCCAACGATTCCGAGCTTGACGACCGGTCACACCGGCGGGCTGCTAAGAGAAGGCTTCCCTCTGGAGGAACCGGAGAGAACTTTACTCACACGAGGCGGCTCAGAGAAGGCTGCCATCTGGCAGGGCCGAGAAGAACCTTCCAACAAGCAAGCATCTGCGCCATCTAACCGACTCCGACAAACACTGCACAGTCCGTAGGCCTACGTGAAGCTAGAAATGGGGAGCAAAATGGTAGGAAATGAAGGAAGGCAATTCGTGGTGGTAGAATAAAAACTATCCCAGCATTCGCCTAGGTGAAAACCACGAAAAACTCATGGTCGGAGTGGCCGGCCTCAGGAATCGAACACAGGACTCTCGAATGCGACTCTAACACGTTACCGCGGAGCCATATCGCACGGTAACTTGGTATTGAAGTTCAGCATCGTCCAAGGATGCGACAGAAACATTTTAAGTAAATCTCCTTACTCCAAACTACCCTTTTTAGGTGGAAAAATTCGATAATTTTTATTTTCTCTGAAATGAGTGTAGATATCTTATTGAAACATTATATATTTAAGATATTCGTATGACAAATAAAATATAAAATGAATGCCCTGAATTTTATTAGAATAGCCGTGAATTCCTCTTCATTCTGAGCGACTTTTGTATGCAATAAAATGTAGATTCTAGGTTTGTAGGCCGTGGTCCAACAGATGAAGGTGCACCCAGCGTTTCGCCCATAGCTTCGCCAGGCATCTTCAGGGGATGCTCACTCCTTATCGGTGACGGCTACAGTGATTTTTGTATACACTGTAAACCGTAAGAGATAGACATCTTACTAAGAAAACGAAGATCTCGTTAAAGCACACACCTTAAGTCAAATACAATGTTTACTTTCTCTACATATAGTAAGTAGGGGAAGTTATTGTATTCCACCCAAAAATTCGACATCGGGATTTCACTGGAGATAGATGTTTTGAGGCCACCTGATTCCAAAGAAAGCATTTTTAGAAAAAGGAGCGTATGTGTGTGTGTGTGTGTGTGTTTGTGAACAGCATAACTAAAAAAAGAAAAGATACGAAAATTCGGATCAATACCAAACTTGGTATTTGAGTTCACTATCTTCCAAAGATGCGACACAAAGATTTTCAAGAAAATCCTCCCACCCCAGACTACCATTTACATGGATCTTTTTTCGGAAAGTTTGATTTTCTAAAAACTGGCTCTAACGATTTTTATTAACATACTATGTATTTAGGATATTTACAGTAAAAATAAAATGCATATATTCAATCTTCTGGGAATAGCCTGTGAAGTCCACTTCATTTGGAAGAAATTTTGTATAATCTTGTATACCTGGTAAATCTTAAGCGACAGACGAAAGCGTACTATACGGAAAACGAAGGACTCTTTAAACACAGAATTTATTTAAAATAATTTTTTTTGGCATAAGCCGTTTCTGAAATACCCGTTATTAAAGGTTCGAATTGTTCATTTCTTGGCCATTCACAAAGTCCTTTCTACATTCAGTTGTTTCTCACGATTGCATGGCAACAGTATGGAATTTTAAGGTCAACATATACCGTCCAGTTCTTAAACCTTTGAATATATTGTTCCCTTTGTATCTGTAACGAAATGTGTAATGTAAGTATTTCTGCATACGTTTATCTCCATTAAAATGAAGTGGATAGAAATATAAGCTTTCGTAAGAATATGTTACATACCCACTAATAAATGATAGAAGGTAGAAAAGTCATGTGAATATAACATAAGATTTTTAAAATCTTGAAGTATCATTGCAGGATTTATTTAAAGCTTTACAAAATTGTATATCTTAGATCGTGTCATATTGGGTGGTTAACAGTTTCTGTTTCCCGGTAACGGTTCCACATCTACTAGATGTTAAGGCACTAAAATAGCTTGTAGCTCACCCATCCTACCCTTTTAAGGCAGTTACTTATATTGTAAACCCATCGCGATATGTCACAAAGTACTCCATTTTGTTAATAGTGCGCATGAGCAGCGGAAACCGCTGGTTATATTAGTGTATTCCACGAGAATAGTGATGTTTTACTTTAGGCGAGCGTCTGGAGGTCGCTCTCAGCTCCTTTATTGCCCTGTTTCATCATACCCGTTATTGGAATCCAGTTCACACACACACTCACACACACACACACACACACACACACACACACACTAATATAAAAGTCGTAGGCCTAGCCACGGGCTTAATTTCGAGACCACAAGACCCTGCCGTTCTATTTTTCTCTCTTTTTTGTTTAATGGCACTTGAATATTAATAATATTCATTTGGTGTCCTCATTTTGATCTCGCAGGGTTTTCGCTCAAATATTGGTGCCTGTTCAGGATAAACTGCATAGCCCCAAGGCGGCCACTAACGGTCAAGCCGTAAACTAATTAGTTTAGAACATTCGTTTTGGGTGAGTTGCACAATTTAATGTAAATAGCAATAGCATATATTTTAGGTAATAGTATGTCTTCCTCCCAGTCCAATCCATTACTACGAGATTGACTTTTAAATGAACAAAGGCATGAAACCGTTTGCAAGTATAGTGACAAAGAGAAGGTAATAAAACAGTGACAATATGTCAATGATTATTTTTAAATGTTTACACAAAGTAACTACAATCGGCTGTCTAGCTCGGAACTAGAATTAATGTTAACAAAGCATTTTGTATCCCTCCACGTTAGCCTCGTCTTCGTATCAGCCCTGGGAACAAACCAAACAAATGCCACGTGCACTACTCATGTTTCATGTTTAGAATGTAAATATAATAGCAACAATACCACTAGATTTTAGATAGGTGGAAAACAAACAGAGAAAATTAACATACAACGCGGAGTAGTGCAGGGTGATCCAGTTTCGTCATTCTTCTTTACAATACTGGGTTTTGCTGACGACTTGGCAATAATTGGTAAAGATTTGCGTTATTACAAGAAATAGTATAAATGCCTCAAAATCGCAAGCCACCAACATTCATAAGGGACAATTATTTTAAGGTGATATTATACAAATTTATGGATATATTTCAACTATTTCAACCGATGAGGAGATGAAATGCTTAGATGCAACATTTAACAAGTCATCCATTTTCATTTCAAATACTACAAATAAATCTCGATAGTCTTACAAATACACCATTATTACAACCACAACAAAAACTGATGGTGGTTAATCAATTTATAGGTCCAGCATTAGTTTATCCTCTTCAAACATCACGTTTAGAAAATTTAGCGAAATCCTACCTAAACAAGGCCGATAAAATGATACGCAGTGCTATCAATCAAACTTTACAACTACCCAACGACACTCCAAGTAGCATGCGCTTTGCTACAAATTCAAAGGTCTCCCCCTTCTTCGTGCATCGTGGAAACCATTTTTACAACAGTTCAACATTAACCAAACTCTGGAAGCGGTCAACCAGGTTCATATAAATGCTGTTTGAGATTACGACCGCGTTAAAACTCGTGTTCAAGAACTCCAAATAGACGATTCGATGAAACCAAAAAATACCAGACAACTTCGTCAACACCTCATAGAGAGATGTAGAGAATTATGCAATGCTGCTCCAGTCCCCACAAAGGTAAGGGAATTGCACCCTTTTCCCAAGTACCTTCAGCAAATAAATAGATCCTTACCAAGCATGATCTATCAAGCAGTGAATGGCGCCATGTGATCAAAAGAATGCCTGGTATGTACAGACGGCTCCAAAAGTTTTCCGTTCCACCGGTAGGGGTAAGCGGGGTATCTTGTCGAGAGGTTATGCCAGGTGCCTTAGCTCATACCTGCCCTACGAAGTTAGAGTGCTAAAGAAAATATCATTCCAACACATTTCCCTTAGCCTTGGCTGTAAGAAAGTAATAATGTGAAAAGAAAGCAGCAATAACATTACAGCACAGAGGCATAAGCAGTATACAAAATAATGTTTAGGAATTAGAGGCATCATATTATTGTGTAATAAGTAAGTGTTAAAACAAAATGGTTTGGTTTTCAATACTCACTACTTTCTCTACCCCTTATCAACTACCCTATGTTCTTTATTTCCATAATGTCCTTATAAAGTATGGGTTTTCCGTGCACTTTACCTTATCTGACAACAATTTAGGCCAGAAATTATTTCAAGTTACAGTCTAAGTTACACTTTTCGCTATTTGGTTGCATGCAAGATGCCGTAACGACAAAACACCGTTTATCTATACTACAACCCTCTACTGTTTACCTATAATAAGTAGGGAATGTATTGTATTCCACCCGAAAATTGAATAACATATTCGCTGGAAATACATGTTTTGAGACTCCCTGAATCCAAAGAAAGCATTTTTAATTTCTCTACTACGTAGCTACATGCAATGGCTTACGGTGGCTACACCGGGCAATTTGTCAGGCGCTGGGAACCCCGACAAGACGAAAAGGACAGGCCTAACGAATGCCATAAGAGAGTATTCAAAGAAACGAACAAACAGAGTTGTGATCACCTATTCAAAAACTGGACCCAGGGAAAATTTCTCAACATAAGAACAGAATCAACACTAGCTATTAACTGGCTTTATTTTCATCAATCAAATATGCCACATTAACATAACCCCTCACAAATAAGCAACTCACAATATATTAACACCAAGCTTATGAAATAATAAATCAAGAATAATACACTAAACCGGATAGCTTTAAAGAAAACAAACGAAATTTAAATAAATAATTAGAACATTAAATGAAATATAGACCTTAGTAATGCCTTTCCTTTAAACAGGAAAGGCAATATTTAATTTTAAAAAGAAAGCAAAATGTAGCAAACAAAAACTTAAAGTGAGTTTATAATAAAGCTTACGATCTCAAAAAGAAAATTAATGGCCAATAAAGCACAATACTTTAGTATCCAACATAAAAGTAAGCCAAAAAAAATTACACAACTTTGAAATCAACCATAGAAATTAAAAACTAAGAAAACAAAGCACAAAAACCAAATGATTCAAATAGTCGTTTCAGGGCCACATTTAAATATCCTTATATATTGCAAAAGTCATTAAATAGTAATCTGATAAAGAAGTATATTGCACACCAGGATTCTTTTAAAGTTTAGAAATGGTAAATCACGTTTTATAAAGCCACTATTATAATTACCTATAGGAAGCAGGTTAATAGAACAGATACTAGTAATGAATGAAAGATTTACATTAACTCAAACTCTGAAACAACTAGGTAAATAATATAGCTGAAAAACAAAAATATGAAATTAACCACAAATAGGAAATAAACAACTTAAAGCAAAGCATCAATCATAACAAACACATACACTAAGGAATAAAATTGATTAATAACTGTTCACGAGTGAAGGTCCGAGCAAAGCTTAATTTAATATGAACTACAAGACAGTCAAATAGACCATAGTTCAGCAAACAAAGGAATGACAGATGGTCAAACACACACACACACACCAAAAAAAAAAAAAAAGAAAAAATGAAAAAGAATCGGAGGAAAAACGCCAAAATGATATTCACGCGACCAGAAGAAATGTAGAAAAGTATCTTTGTAAACTAAATCTCCCCTATAGTGCAAGTGTTGGTGTCACTTCTGCAAAGTTAGAAAAGGTACAATTAATACAGGTGTTATTAAATCTGTATCATAACGGTCCTATCGCTAATACAGGGCCACAAAAAATATAATTTGAAATTGACAAAAGCGAATCATTTCCTCAAGTGGTAAACTTTCATATTCCCACATTCAAATGGGGCAAATTAACATATTGTTTTATGAAATCTATTAAAGTAGCTTGTTCCAAAACTTAACCAATGGCAAATATAGCACACACAGCTTTTGGTTTACTGAGCGCTAACCTTCTTTAAATGTATTTTCAAAGCCACAAACATCTCCTGGGATTTTCTCGAAAAATATAATTTAAAGATTGACGGAATATAAAGGAGATAGAATCAAGACTTTGACAAACTCTAAAAACTTAACACATTACACTTAACTTTCAATAAAGAGCTTTAACACATTTAAAATGCTATAATCCAAAGCATTAACTGTATCTATAAAATTCGAAAAACGAACACAAATAAAATAGCCACACAAAATGATCTAGTATGTTAAACCTCAGAACCAGTCACTTACGATAGCCTTGGGAAATAATCTTTAAATACTACGGTAACTCCCATTCACTTTAAAAGAACAAATAAAGAAAATAAGCTGATCTACAGATCCTACCTTCAGATACGCTGGAGTAGAAAAATCCTTCGTGAATACACTGAAAATTTATGCTAGGACCAAATTTTGAAACGTAGCTAATTTAAATTAACCATGATGGGATATAAAACAAACTTCTCAAATATAATAAGCTCTGGCCAAAAGACTTGAAAATAGCAGCCATTTCGCTCCACAGAGGTACACATAAAAACCTCCATTTCGCTCATACTAATGCCGTGGCAGGTCTGCCACGAGAAAACCGCCAGCAAGCCACACCATGCGACACCTTGAGCCCTCAATCCAAAGAGGAAGTAAAGCGAGAGGGGGCGGGAGTGAGTGGAAGAGATCGTAAAACAAAAGGCACGACGCAATTGACTGGCAGAAAAAATAACAGTATCACAGTTAAAAAAATAACAATCAATACATACAGGAGGTAGAGAAAGTATTGTATTCCACCCAAAAATTCAATAAAGATATTCACCGGTATTACATGTTTTGAGACTCCCTTGAACCCAAAGAAAGCATTTTTACTTTCTCTACTACGTAGTTACGACAAGTAGAACAAGTATTGTATTCCACCCAAAATTGAATACCGAGATTAATACACGGAACGGATATACTTGTTTTCAGACTCCCTGAAACCCCCCCCCCCAAAAATTACTTTCTTTACTACGTAGTTACAGAAAGTAGAGCAAGTAATGTATTCCGCCCAAACATTGAATAACGAGATTAATACTCGGAACGGAATTACTCCTTTTCAGACTCCCTGAAACCAAACAATGCGTTTTTACTTTCTCTACTACGTAGTTACAGTAAGTAGAGCAAATATTGTATTCCACCCAGATATTGAATAACGAGATTGGCCGGAAATATGCGTTTTGAGGCTCCCTGAATCCAAACAAACATTTTTAGTTTGTATACTACGTAGTTACAGTAAGCAGAGTAAGTATTGTGTTCCATCCAAAATTGAATAACGAGAATCAACGCAAATACAGGTTTTGAGACCCCTGAATCCAAAGTAAGCATTTTTACTTTCTCTACTACGTATTTACAGTAAGTAGAGAAAGTAATGCGTTGCACTCAAAAGTTTAATAACGAGATTCAACGGAAATACATGTTTTGAGACGCCTGAATCCAAAGTAAGAGTTTTTATTTACTCTACTACGTAGCCACAGTAAGTAGAGAATGTATTGTGTTCCACCTAAAAATTCAATGTCGTAATTTCACCAGAAATCATGTTTGTGAACTCCCTGAATCCAATGAATTTATTTTTAGAAAAAGGTCCAAGTGTGTGTGTGTGTGTGTGTGTGTGTGTGTGTGTGTGTGTGTATCGACGAACAGCATAACTCAAAAGCAAAAAAGTTCGTTAAAAACCGAACTTACTGTTTAAGTTCAACTTATTCCAAGAATGCGACACTGAGGTTTTAAAGAAAATCCCCCACTCCAAACTACCCTTTACAATGGATATTTTTCGAAATTGTTTATTCTTTCAAAAATAGCTCTAAGGATTTTGATTAAAATACATATGTTTAAGATATTTTCATGATAAATAGAATGTTTATATTTTATTTTCTAGGAATAGTCTGTAAATTAGTATTTATTGTGAATGACATTTGATAATTAGTAAATCGTAAGAGAGAGAGAGAGAGAGAGAGAGAGAGAGAGAGAGAGAGAGAGAGAGAGAGACAAAATCTTACTGCACAACAGTAGATCTTGTTAAAGCCCAATTTTTATATCAAATAACATTTTCATTTTATGTCAAATAACTCTTATATTTTACCTATTCTGAAATATGCTTTGTTACTGGTATGAGTTTCAAATACTTTATACTTCTCTCAACTGCAAATAGCTATTGTTTTTCTTTCTTTCTTTCTTTCTTTCTTTCTTTCTTTCTTTCTTTCTTTCTTTCTCGTGTTCATACAAAGAGAACAGAATTTCAAAGCTATCATGTCTGTGGCTCGCATTCGGGAGGTTGTGGTTTCGATTCCTCTGGCTGACCTTCCTGATCCATGGGTGTTTTCTGGGGTTTTTCCCGGGTCGCCAGGCGAATGCTGGGAAGGATTCTCACGTACCCGAATTTCCTGAACCTCCATTTCATCTCCATTCTCGTTTCCCTTCATCTTTAATCCGTTGGTCTCTTTTAGGGTTGGAAGTGTCGGCGATGGTGTTTCGGTGCAGGTGGAAGGGGAAAAGGATGCTTTTTGTGATTCTCCGTCCCTCGGCTTTCGGCTGACTGTGGGGAATATTCTAACTTCCTTGAGGGGCGTTGGACCCTCTCTTTGCTGGGTGGGGTCCCCGGTCTGCCTGTCCGTCTGGCGGGGAGTTTCTATCTGAAAACTTAGGGATCCTGCAATTCCGTCACTCCTGGTTCCGGACACCCGGTGTCTCCTCTCACCTCAGCCTTCCTCCCGGAGACGCCCCCCTAAGGGGGGGCGTAGGCACAATATCCACTATGTGGATCAGTGTCCAGTCCCCTCCGTAGCCAACCAATCCAAAACTATCACATAGCGATCAGCTTTGAGGGATTTGGCTATCGATTTCACTTAATATGTTCTGGTTATACCTACAACAAATTGTGTAAATAAGTGATGAAGATTTATTGGTATTAACATGTCATAGATGCAAAATAAGCTTTGTAAAAATAGTTTATAAAAGAGTGAATAGAGAAATTCATGTGAATGCAACACATCATTTCTTATAGAAAAAGCTCCGTATGCCTGTGTGTCTGTGAACACGATAAATCCAAAGCGAAGAGTCGGTTAAATACCAAACTTGATATTTAAGTTCCGCATCTTTCAAAGATGTGACACAAGGATTTTCAAGAAAATCTCCCCCATCCTGAACAACGCTTTACATGGAAAACTTTTCGAAATTTGTTATTTTCTCAAAATTTGCTCTAATGATTTTGATTAAAACACCCTGTGTTTAAAATATTTTCATGACAAACAAATATACATTTTGAACTTACGGGAAAGAGCCTCTCAAGTCTGCTTCATTTTGAATGACTTTTTTATAATTGGTAAACTCTAAAAGATTGGACATAGGTTTGCTATACAAGAAATGCAGACTCCATTAAAGCACGCTGTTATACATATATTTTATGAGATTAATATTTCCCAGATATTTTTTGTTATTGGTTTGAATACTTTTTGTAAATGAGAAGTAGGTATTCGTTTTGTTTTTGTCGCGGTCATACAAACAGCATGAAATTTCAAAGCATCACGTAGTGATATGCTTTTTGAAAATGTGACCATCTCTTTATCTACGTATACTACAACGAAATGTGTAAATGAGACTTTCTTCTTTTGGTATTTAATTAAAGTCCTTTAACCGGGTAGGCCATTACGGACGGTGAATGAACGAAATGGTTAAAATGATGCTAAAATGCGCCCAAGATCCCTAGGAATTAGAATCTGACATTCATCTTCTCAGGATAAGAGGAAACCCTGGAAAAACCTGTATCCAGATTCAAACTCGGGACCTCTTGAATGTGAGGCAGACCCCCACACCACAGAGATGGGCTAAATGTGATTTGCAAGTTTATCTGGATTATAAGAAGTAGACAGAAAAATGAGATTTAGAAAAAAGAATTTGTAGAATGGTGAGAAGAGAAAGTTATGTTTTCTCGTGGTAATGTATAGAGTTTCAAAGAGGACACCACACAAAAATCTTACTATCGTTTGAGCTTCTGCATTCTTATACTTACAAGAAAATTTGTAATGGCCATTCGTCTCAATTAACAAGAAGACTGTTTCACTCAAGCTGTGTGTAGCACAAGGTTAGAAAGATACGATCAGATTGAAAATTTCAATGTCATAGCTGAGATTTGAACTACGGATCTTCTAGTTTGCGACCAGGTGATGCCGCGGTAACGCGTGCGACTTGCATTTAGGATATCCCTAGTTCCCTTCCCGGTGACCGCCCAATGTGACCCACGGGTTTTTTTCGGGAGTTTTCCCGGGTCGTCAGGCGAATGCTGATATGCTTCTCTCAGCCCCCGAATACGTTCCATTCCTCATTTCATTCATCCTTAACCCCGTTAGGTCTGTTTCAGTGTTGGAAGTGTCGGCGATGGTGTTCCGGTGCGACGTGGTAGGGAAAAAGATGCTCTCTGTGGAATCTTATCCGTCTCTCGGTCTTCGGCTGGTTGTCATGGTATACGGACCACCTCTTGTCAGAAAAATACTAAAACGTCCTGTAGCCATTTTGAGAAATCATCTTTATGGGAAACACATTCATTATATAGTATGCACAAATTTGAATTTGTATCGTTATGTGGTATTATTGTTATTTGTCATTGTTGTGTTTGCTTTCCATTAACATATTATTTTTGTGATTAATTTATATTTTAAGTATTCTATGTCATTAGCCAAACCCTAAATAGAGTCAGATGATTAAATAAAATAAGATATAGGGTGTACTGTTCCAATAAGATTAATGAACACCGAAATAAAAGCTAAGTTGAAATTATATACGGGATAATAAAAATAAAACTTACGCTAATCTTTACCTGCATTACTATCTAGTTCTCCATCAGTATCTTCTCTGTGAATAATCATATTCACTTTATTTATATTCAAGAACCTAAGTCCAATTTCTAGCAATAATTTGTGAAAGATGTCAGTTTTAAAAGAAGTCAACGTAGGATTTGTAACAGAATTTTAAGATTATCCAAAATTGGTTCGTTATTATAGAAAAACTCGCACACTTTTCTTCGAGTAGGACATTAATTGGTAAAGCCATTTGCCTTTTCTAATTGTAGATTATATCTATTTCTTTTCTTCCTTGGTGTTCTAGTTTCTTTTAGTTCTTATGTGTACATGCAATGCTCCACTCTGGTATAATTTAGTTTAAGAATGTTATTCACAATGACAGTTCGATTCTCCTGCGTTAGTTTGTTAAAACATTCAACACAATAATTCGTTTCTCGCCAGTTTTAACGGCTTACCTTTAGAATGCTCTACTATTTCACCAAGCTAACACACTTCTAGAAGCAGCCATGTTTATCGTCTTACTGACTGATCATTATCATAGAATGAAACGGAAATTACGGTCTTATTTATTCTTTTATTATTGATATTATTTACTATTTCATATTAATAAAGACTTCCAAAATCCGTATAATTGCTTAACATATTTCTTGAAAACCCACATATAGTCGCGCATATTTATGGTATAACAGTGTGTTATAGTGTGCTTTGGTTTCCCGCGTCAGTTAATGGTGTCAAGCGTTTACATCAAATTGGGTTCTAAGTGTGGAGCGATTATTGGGCAACTATAACCGTTATATGAAAGTAACACTTTGCCACACAATTAATTAATTAATAATCAATGAGGTGTGATGAATGTATATTATATTCTGGTAATTCAAGGTTCAAGATTTTGTATACGTAAGGCACCAGTTTATGCACCTGGCTCTTCAGTTAGTAAATCATTTGGCATTAATTTATTGGACAATAAGAATGTTGATTTTGTTTCAAGTGGCATAGTATTTTGGATAATGTATTTTCAAAAGTCGTGTTTAAATGCTCTCGCTTGGACATTTAGTCCAAGGGTTACCTATCTAACTTTCGCAACTCTCGTTTTGTCTTGGATAATTCTGCGCTCGGTTGTGCCGTAAGATAGAAATAAAAATGATACGAGAATATAAAGTCGATTTGGCAACCCTGGATATCGCACCTAATGTCCGAGGCGGGGATGTAAGCCACTAATTAGGACATTTCTCCTGTGTAGATTCATTCCTAGGTGTGAATGCCCTCAGCAGTGCGGCTCGATTCAATCTCCTTAACAAAACTTTGTTACTGATTTCTTCATTCCTCATTCTTAACCTACTATCACGCACCATCAATCTATGCACTCATACCCATAAAAATGAATATATTTAATACAAGAAGGTAAATTATCTTAACCAAAAATATGAACGATTTCCTGAATACAATTCGGTAGTATACAGGGAGTAACTAAAATAAGAATTCTCAGCTTTACTGAACTATACAGGAAGTAATGCTAATGAAATTATCTTAGTATGTATCCTATTTTTATTGTTTTCATTCATAAAGAATATGAGCAATACACATCTCTTTATTGTTTTTAAACTATCTACTCCAGTCAGCCAGGAGAGGTTCAAAGTTTCGGAATGCACTTAACTTGGTAAGACGCTTCCTTTAGGTCGGAGGAGCTAAACACAAAGTAAAGCCAAGGGCAAGAATATGAGATTAACGAATACGACATACCATTTTGTTATTGTAGATATAGTCGAAAGTATTCATAAAAAAATTCGCTGGTCGGTAAAATGAATGCCGGGATGGTTTCTCTTATAACATGGTTTCCTTTCCCTCATTTCCCTTGCATCCCATTTCCATTTCATGTTTTAGGCGTGTTTGCAGGTTTCGCGGGGTGAGGTGACGCGGATGCTTCCTCGCAGGAAAGAGTATCCCCCGTGGACACCAGAAGGCTGCCTGGTTGTAAGGGTTGCTCATCACTCTCTCTGGCAGCTCCAGTATGAGTCGGGCCTTCGAGCTTGAAAATGTTAGGGAATTCTGCGCACTTCTGTGGCTTGTATCTTCCTGTGGTTCCTTCACTTCCTCCTGGGAGTTGGTAGCCAATATAGATCTATGTAGATAGTGCAGGTGTTTCCCTTCCTTGTATATCCTATACCCGTATGTTGGATGATTGATTTTTGTTGGAAACATATCTCTACTCTATAGTGTTTTAAGAAAATGTTATTTTCCACAGAGACTGGCGAGTGGGTCATGCAATGAGTCATCACTTGTATCCCAACTCTCTTCTGGATTTGGATATCTCCATGTTCGCTCCCGTATTCCAGTTTTTGCCGGACCCGTCCAAAACAACGTGGGCGCGGTTTGGACCTTTGTTATACAGCCCCTTTGTGTACAGCATCATGTTCTTCGGTCATGCTTATCTCAGGTAAGTCCTTGTGTTTGCGTTAGCTTATTATTTGAGTACTGATATGTACGTGTAAACGAGTTAAACAGTTTAATTATAAAGATTTGCATTACTTGGAAGTAGAATATGAGAACTATAAGAAAATGCTTCACAGGACAAGTACCTATTATGTCAGAATAGAACAAGGAACATTTATGCAACATTTAGTTAAACTTATTTTAAACAACAACTGGTAACTGTATCTTATGGTCTGTTATTATATAAGCTTGTTTTGTGAATAGTTCCTTCTTGTTGGACATTTAATTTCTCAAATTATATATACAAAGCATGGCGAATGTGTTGCTGGGTGACACGCAGTTAAATGCGTGCAGGATTTGGGGCACAAATTACAATGTTGTAGCTTCTCGTCCTCGTTGCTACAGTGATTTAATTTCATCTATAATCCGAAAATGAGGGCAGTTGTACCTGCTCAGGGTTCATAAACCAGATATTAATTTTGTTTGTTTTTTATGTGTTTTAGTTTTAAAAGATAATAGTTTATTTGCATTTATTTCTTTAGTTATTTAAAACGAGTATTTTAGTAGCATTGTGGGTTTTTGTGCATAGATATGCGTAGAACTTAAAATGCTTAAGTTATATTAATGCAATATTAGTTCTACACATCCAGTCATAAAATTAACAATAAATAATGTCAGATTTGAACTGAGGAGCTTATGCACGCAGGCGATACCTTCTTAACCTCTCAGCCAACGAAACGTTTTTCCGTGTTCTGTTTTCAGTAGCTTGTTCGCGTCACCACCGAGAAACACCGTTATGAAGTGACCACTGAGCTAACAGGGCATAGATCAGTATATAGTTCCTGCATGTGTGCTGTGAACATACCTGTTACAAAGGAACACAAAGCCCTCACATGGAAAATGGGGATGGCTCATTTTTTGTCCACAGGTGTATAATGAAGTAAACAGTGATCTTTATGGTGAATCCTCACTTTTACCCTTTATAATTGTAATTCCATACAGCACCGGCTATTCCTAATAAGAGATGAAAAGTCTCCTGATGTTCACACAGAAGTATGTGAAACATTGGCAGTACTTCTCTGTCTTCCTTAACCTCCCACTGAAAGTCTTCTGTAAATGCTGCACAGTCATCCTTTGCTGATGGAACAATCATCGTCAGAATGGCAAAGGCATTTTTTCAGATAATCACAATGAGTGAAATTTTAAACTTTGTGCCTTCTCTTTTGTCGTATAGCATTTAATAATATACAAACTACTACTCTTCACATAGTACAGAAACCCTTAACACAAGCAAAGATGAAGCTGGTGAATATGAGGATTGCCTACTTCCAGGCCACCGCTTTGGAAATGACATACAGTCTTCGACTATCAAGGAAAATATTTTTCTCAGTTATTAATCGT
This sequence comes from Deroplatys truncata, assembly GCA_030765065.1. Lineage (NCBI taxonomy): Eukaryota > Metazoa > Arthropoda > Insecta > Mantodea > Mantidae > Deroplatys > Deroplatys truncata. Next base: position 26,356,395 of record CM060988.1, on the reverse strand, counting down.
ACAATATCAGCTGCTGGTTTCAAATGTTAGGCGGACACAATTTCCTATCTTTATACGTTTAGTATAACCTGCTAACGACCCAGCGGGATGACTTAGGCGGCAACGTCTGTGTCCCGCATTCGGGAGATCCCGGGTTCGATCACTGACTACCGCCCACTCTGGCCCATGGAATGTTTGGGTTTCTCCGGGTCGACAGGCGAATGCTGGGGTGGTTCATCTTATACCACGACTCTCTTCCCTGTCATTTCCTGTACCCTCTATCTTCTCTGTCATCCCTTTCAGGGTTGTAGGGCCAGGCGACAGTTTTCGGTGGGTTGTGGTTGATGGTGGCTGTCGCATTATAGAGGTTTCTTTGCTGACGTCGTTGTAGGGTCTGCTCAGATAGTTCTCTCCTCCGAATGGACTCCGCCCCGGTGGGCCTGTAAAAGGTTGGTGACTTGGGCGGGCCTGGGTGGCGTAGGGTGTGTTACATCTGGAAGCGTCTGTGCTTGCGTCCGTGTTATCCTGATCTGGTAGCCCTTTGGGTCTCTTCTCTTATCCCACCCTCCTGGGGGTCACTGGTAGAAGCACAAGCTGCCGAATGGCCTGCGTGCGGTGCTCTGCTCCGGGCTCGGGGGCCCCCTCCGTTGATTTGTACCTATCTTTATCTTTACATTATAACCTGCTAACGCACTTGATAAAACATACACAGGGAATCAGACAAACCAATCTTACATGAGGATTATTAACATATTTTGGTATCGCATCATTATAAACAGATTTGATTCTCTTTTGTTTTGCTGTGTCGTAGTTGCTAAATTGTGATCTCATGTGTAGTATATATTTAGTTATTTATTTATTGTTTAGAATGAAATATCCGCGGCGTTTGTCTTATTTTACATGCATTTTCTGAGGAGTAGCAACTATCTTCTGTTCCATAGCATTCTCAACGAAAAGTCAAAGCCTCCTTTACAAGCTTTCTCTAAAGTGTTCGTATTCTAGAATATAGGCTTTGGAAATACTTTTTAATCTTTTAGTAATTTATGAACTGAAATTAGAGGATGTTTTATAGCCCATATCAACCAGAAAGGATAGGGCTTTTCAGTGGTGAAATAATTATCGACATCGGTTGACTGGCTTTTGAGATTGCCCTACACACATACATACATATGCCAGGTGGCCCAAACAAGCCTTTCATAGACGAGGTTAGTTTATCCCGAATAGTGCGGATGCCAAAAGATATGCCTAATCAGAACTGTAATGGAGGCTCTATACAGACTGAGAGGAGATCTTGCTAAATGAAAGACCAATACTTGAAAACAAACACTAACTGCTGTGACTGGTCCCGTAGCCCAGTCAGTAGAGTATCTACCTAGAGTGTAAGGACTCATGGATTCGATTCCCGGGTAGATTCGTGAACGTTTTATTTATTCAAGAACGTTTCACGGTATGCCCAGTGAAACGTTGAGTTTATTACGTATTAGTTCATTCAGGCCATCATTTCTTAATTGCATATCTGTATGCGAATAACGCGCGCAGAAGAAAGACGTTCAGAATAGTCTTCCAGCTTCAACCGCATTTCGGTGTGTCTTCCCCTAGATCATAATCATATCCGTATGTACGTTGTTGGTGAACAAGTTACCTGGTTGCCTGAATGACCTGGCTCGAACTGCAAGCAGACGACCACGCGAAGCATGCAGAGAGCAAGACTACCTCAGTGGCCCTTCGTTTCGTCGTACCTGCACTGCTTCTTTGAAAATCGGTGACACGGCAACCTCTTTTGCACGTATGTATGTGGGAAACATGAAACTGCAAAGAACGGCTTGTTTGGGCCACCTGGTATACATACATAAGTAGAATGTAGGGTGTACAACGGAGGGAGCCACTTCGCGCATTACGACCTAAAGGTCTGCATTTGCCCCGGCTCAGTTAGGACTTAATTTGAAAAATGTTTCTCGGGCTCGGACCGCTCTGAGGCTTGAAAATAAATACGAAAAAGTTAATTGAGCTCATTTTTTGGTCAACAATGTAAGATGTCAGGAATAGCATAGTTATGGCATACACATGTGTGCATACACATCCATAACAGCAGTAATACTAGTAATAATAAATAAATGTTTGCTTGGGTTAATTGCGGGTAATAATAGCAGCACGGCAGCTGCAAACACCCAGAACATCCTGGACAGAGTGCAGTATTAGGCGAGGCAAGTGGTCAACATGCCAATTACTACATGGTGATCTCAGCCGCCACCATTTCTGTAAAGTGGCTCCTCAAATTGCTCCCCCGGACTTGAGTGCATCCCTTACCAGACTCCCCAGCAAGGGGAAAAGTGGCATGTCGTCATCGGAAGTCGAACCCGAGTCCGTTTGTACTGCAGGCAGCAGCACCTTGTGGGCTGATAAGAATATAATAATAATAGGCAATAACTAAAATAGTTTTATTTAAAACAAAGTTAGAGAATCCGGGCGGGCCGATCTAACAATTTCGGCCCGTGCAGACCTACAGTGCACCTACGTGAGATTTATAGTGGCTACCGAGGAGGAAGGGATGAAGTGAATGAACCACAGGAAGATACAGGGCGCAACAGACAGGTCACAGAGTTTCTGGATCGAAGAACTGAGGTCAGAGCGGGCGGTCGACGGGAATCGAACCCGGGATCATCCAGATGCGAGCCTCACACACTACCGCGGTGCCAACACTCTCAACACCACTCTACCTACCTACCTCATTTCCTCTCTTTATAACGTTATATAACATAAGTGTGTTACCTTATTGAAAACCAAGAGACTCTGTTCTCATTACTCCACTGAGTTCGTTATTAAATGAAACATCGGTAACATGCCTTCTGTTTCCAAGCAATGTGCACGCAGCGGAGTTGTGCAAGCTTGTGCTGCTTGTTCAGGGTTCTTAAAAGGAAAAGTAATTAAATGAAAATTCTTCTGGAAATAATGTTAACGAATCCCTTCTTCTAGAGAGGAAATTCAGACAGAAAAAAAAAGGAAAAGATGAGCAGAGGTGTAATCCAGCTGTAAAAGTAACAGAGATGCTTTTTTTTATTATTATTTTATAGCTTCCATTTGGAATGAAACGCATTATTTATTACTAAAATACCCGAGAGAAACTTTATTCTGTTCCATTTTAGTAGCGCATAGCAATGCTATGAATTCTTTGGGAATTACTGCAGTGAAGTGGAACAGATTTTTCTTTCGTTCTTTCTTTCGCCCACCCCCGCTCTGTCTCTCTCTCTCTCTCTCCCCTGCAAATACTCTATTTTTATTTCCATTTTATAGCTTTGACGTCCGTTTAGAAAGCGACATTGCTGCAAAAGATAAAACAGAGATTAACTACTTAGGTGGCAATGCATTTAGTAAATTGTTGTATATATTTAACTTTCTGGTGGACACGAATTAGAACAAAAGCAAATTGGAATGTTTAAAAAAGTGATAAAGTAAGTCTTCCCTTTTTATACCTACACTAATTAATGAACAGACTCTTCTGTAATGGTTTAACGGCCCGCCAGATATAGAGGGTTTCGGGAGAGTTAAAACGTTGAATGTAATGGGAGCTGAAATAAATTCGGAGATCCTCGGGGAGCAATTACCTGGAATTCATAGCTTCAGACAAAAACAAAAACTTACCTGGCAACTAGTTCGTATTATAAATGCCCCGGAGGCCTCTGGGTAATAACTAGAGACAAGTAAAAATGAAATTTCATATCCTAAATTATGCTTGCTATCATTATAGGAACACGTACTTTTACATTTTGCAGTGTATAGAATTCATTGAAGGTAACAAAAAATAGTATATCATTATATTTCAGTAAAAATATTAATATTATTTTACTTTCTCTACCACGTATACAGTAGGTAGAGAAGGTATTACATTCCACCAAAAATTAGATATCTAGATTTGAAGAAGTACATTGTTATTTTAGGAGGAGTTGTATAATAGTTCCGTTGTTGGAGATCCGAACTTGATTAAGTAACTCCCCACGTATGGTACAAAGTTTCCAGTGGCCTTCGCCCCAAGTTTACTTTCTAGTGGCCTTCGCCCCAAAGTTTAGGAATCGACGTTGTATTTTAATGTTTCTTTAAAAATTATGTATATTTATGTTAGCCTCGGCTGCGTCAGTATTAATTTGTAGAAACATGTATTTCTTAACAAGATGTGATGCGGCTGAAGAATGTAGGCTTACACAGATTATAATTTTTACTTCACTCCTTTTATTAATCCTTCACACGATTAAATAACACTTCAGTGATATAGAGAGCTGTGAGATTATTTATTAATTACTTGCACTTTTTAACACGTAAACGTTATAATATACTGGCCGTAATGAATTTTCGTCTAACACTGAATACGTACCGATCGAATGAACTGCCCATGTACGCTGCCTTCTAGCAACTGACTTCTGAATTTGTACAATTTGCTCTATTGCAGTTTCTGATTGGCTAATCCTACTCCAATAGAGTACTCTTATTTAACTTAAGCTTGTTGATTGGCTAATTATAAACTGTTTTAAAAATTACATTATGTTGCTTCAAGAATTACTAGTAGCATTATTAAACTTTCCAATTCATTATTGCCTCAAGGTTACCACATTGTTAGCAACTTTTGACCTATATTCTCACAGCTCCTACATTATTAAATTACGTAATACATTCACATAACATTATTATACATGTATACAATATAAACATTAATACAATGACTGTTACATACATTTTATATATTATATTATACACATATTGATTTAAGGCGGGTTGTTATTATATTTTATATTGTATAATTAGACTGAAATCATTTAAGTGTTAAATATACTGCCTCAGATTTCAGAAAAATACATGTTTTGGGACCTCCCGAATCCCAAAAATGCATTTTTAGAAAAAAGGTCCGTCTAACTCAAAAACGAAAAGTCTGATAAATACCAAACTTTATATTTAAGTTCAGAATCTTCCAAAGACGCAACACGAAAGTTTTCAAGAATCTTCCCCGCCCTAGCTACCCTTTACATGGAACACTTTCTGAAATTATTGATTTTCACAAAAATGGCTTTAAGGATTTTGATTAAAATACCATACATTAAAGATATTTACATGATAAATAAAATGCATGTGTTGAATTTTATGGGAATAGCCTGTGAAGCACTCTTTATTCGGAAGGAATTTTGTATAATGTTACATAACTGTTAAACGTTTAGCGATAGACGAAAACGCACTGCACAAAAAGTGTAGGTCTCTTTAAAAGAAAATTTTACTTCAAGTAACCCTTTTTGTGACGTAATCCATTTCCGATATCCGTTATTAATGGTTAGAAGTGTTCAATACTTAGTCATTCTTTTAAAGTCCTGTCGATTTTAAGCTGTTGCTTGAGATGGAGTATGGAATTTTAAGGCCCGCATACAGTGTACAACTCTTAATCATTTGACTAACGCTGTTCTCTTTGTATTTATAACGAAATGTGTAATGTAGCTATTGCTGGAAAAGTTTATTTGGGTTAAAATGAAGTAGAAAAATACACTTTCGTAAGAATAGCTTATGTAATCACTAATAAACAATAGAGGGTACAGAAAATATTGTGAAGTATCACATCAGATGTTCTTTTCATATTTTGCAAGATTTTTCGCTTTATAAAATCCTATACGTGAGTAATGAACTGACGTTTCCAGATATTCTATTCGGACAGTTTTCTGTGAAAGATATTTGTAAAACTCATTTCACTCTTCCCAGGAAACGTGTCTGGAAAAACCTCTCACCACCCCCTACAACAAGTTAAGTACAGTCGGGAATATGTAGCATTTATTTTGTGCAGTGTCACGTGCAAAACTGAACATCTTCTATTATTGAACAGCTTTTATTTTCGCGAACAGTGCTTTTAGTGGCATATTGTAGTTAGTTTTAAGCCAAGACAAATCAACCAGCAACTTCTTTTTCTTTATTTCTAAGTTTGCCGGTTTTACAATGATAAAAGCCTATTTTTTTAAAATTAATGAGGTGAACCTGCTCCAAACTCTTAAAGTAAAGATGTTTTGGTTTTGAAGTATATATTTATTAGCATTTTAGAATTTGTCTTCATATTTTAATATTTTGGCAAAAATTTGCATGTTTTGGTAAATGTTTCTTCATATTTTACTTCTTTCTAATAATAACTACATATGGTAGATAAGCTTTGCTGCACAATAACGGACATCTGATTTCGAAAACAATTTTTTTATAATAAATTATGAGTCTGTGGAGTATTATAACGAACAGAGATATAACCGTATGCACCGAGCGAGGTGGCCATGGTAACGTGTGCGATTGCCACTCAGGATCGCGTTCAATCCCCGGCGTCCGTCCACTCTCATCCATGGATTTTCCGTGGTTTCCCCAAGTCGACAGGCGAAAGCTGGGGTGGTTTCTTCTCTACCATGATTTCCTTTCAAACATTTTTTAGTCATCCTTCAGGTGTGCTTCTAGGTTTCGCGGCATATGGCATTGCTGGGCAGATGGCGCGGATGCATGCTCAAAGGAAAAACTACTGGCCGTGGACACCAGAGGGCTGTTGGATGATGGGTCGTTCATTGCCCTCTCAAGGCAGCTCCAGCAGTGAGACGGGTATTCGAGTTTGGAAATGTTCAGGACTTCTGCGCGTCTTTGTGGTTTGTTTGCCTGTGGCCTGTAGCCTCCTGTGGTTCCTTCACTTCATCCCTTTCTCTTTGGAAGTGTTAGCCGCAATAGACCCATAGGTCGCAGCGCGCGAGATGTCTCCCTCCGTTGAATAACCTATACCTATAAGCGTGTGCAGTAAAAGTATAGAAATATGTAAAATGTGTGAAATAGACAAGATAAAAGCAAATAGCACACCACGTGACTAAATGAGGAGTTTCACCGATGAAGGAAAATAAATATTTAAGAGTCATCAAATTATTTAATAAATATTTAAATATTATTTAAATATTAGGAGGGAAAATAATTAAGAACCTTTGAAATCGTTATACCTAAACAGGCGATGAATGACTTTAATTGGAATTGGAGCCTGAAACTTCCCACCTTTCTTTAATTAGCCTTTTTCTCGGGCGAAGAAAAATTTATGGATGTTATATTTTTATTTAAAACTGTATTTTTACTTTCTCTATTACATATAGTAAGTAGGGGAAGTATTGCATTCCACCCAAATTCGATATCGAGATTTCACCACGGAAATACATGTTTTGAGGTGCCGTGATCGAAATACAGCATTTTTTAAAACATGTCCGTGTGTCTATCTTTGAATAGCATAACTCAAAAACACAAACCGGATAAATACCAAATTTGGTATTTAGGTTTTGCGACGGTTTAATGTTATTTATTTAACATTAATTGTAGCCCCACGTTGTGGTAGTCAATTTGCGAGTGTATTTCTTATAATGTTTGTGTATTTGTTTACTTCTTGTGAAGCCATCTTGTGACGTCATTCATTTGTTCGGTTTGTAGCTCCATCTGGTGTTAGCAATTTGTGGTAGTATTGGTGTTTGAAAAAATGCGACTGTTATTTGATTTAATTTTTTGTTTACTGTCCTCCGGCTAGCTATTATTTCTCGGTCGAACATATCTCTTGATCAGGGTTGTGTAAACGGAAAGGAATCTTTTATCCAAAAAGAACACTGATGAAGAAATTTGTTTATAATTTTATTGTCGAACACGTTCACTCTCACTTTTACACATTGATCTAAATACTCGCCAAACTGAAACTGTTATAACAACTTCTTACTGATAATTCTTTTAATCCACGTACTTCAATCTTTTGTATAATTAACTTTACAATACTTTAGATTTCTCATAACTCTGTTACGCGTAACCTGCAAATACTTTCGACGAACTGACGGGAATGCGACGTGTAGTATACAAAGAATTTTGATGAACTGACCGACTGAAGGACTTTACCTCTAAGCTAGCTTCTATTTATACTACCACACACCAATATGCCTAAAGATTGTAACTGAACTGCAATTGGCTAATAAAACGCGCCAACATTAGCGTCTATTTTAATATCCAATAAAAATTATGAATACATATGCTCTAGGGAAACGTTCCAGAAGATTCTCAACGGAAAAACGTGCCAACATTACGCAACTTCCTCGTTTCCAATAATGATAAACAGCTCACCCCCTCTCGCTGCATTATTGCACGCTATTATTGTCAGTTTCAGTAAGGCAGTATAAACTTACTTATCAACAATAATTACAGTCAAGAAACATCTCAAATCAATGTCACATAAAAATGCATATTCATATTACAATCATTATTTACATTTAAGTAATTTGTGATACAAATTACTGCATCATATGCCCCACTAGAAACATAATTATAAATATTTACAACTTGTTTGAAAATTTTATAATTGGGTTTTTAGTCTCCTAAATCTTGGAACACACGCTATCACTTTCACTTAACACTTCACACGTATTTAACACACGACATATGTTTTTTTTTTTATCTCGCCACTACTTACTGGCTCTGGTTTAATGTGTTTAGACTTTAATCTGACATTACAAATTTTTTTATAGCAAATACTATACCCTGAATTATTTAATTACTGTTACCAAATTGTTTACTTTCTTAAGTTGTTGACAAAAATTTATGCATTCAAGAATTTTTTTTTAATTATTAAACATATTTACCAAAAATATTCACCCTCTACACAAATATATTTACATCTCTTAAATCTAGGCACTGTTTCACATGTTCTGTTTGCTACATAAATATTTGTTTTAATTACTTTTACCCCATTTTTGTTGTTTTGTACTGTATATTCACAATACTCTTGGAATTATATTTACGTACTTTTACTTTAATATCATATTAAGTTTCAATGTTTACATTCTTAATTTTCAAATACTGTTATAGTTACAAAAAAATGTTATTTTCTTTTTTAAAAAAAATTTAATTATGTCCAAAATTTTATTTCTCCTTTCACATGACGTACATATTTATTTAACCCTCTTACGTTCCAATACATTTCTCTGCGAGTCATCTTTAACTATCCAGCATTTACTTTACATCTCATTGCTATTTACCCTCCTGTATCAAATTGTGTGTGGCTAAACATTACTCGTAGCCGTATCCTAACCTTCAAAAATTTGTTCATGAATAACCTCTTGTATTCATATGAAATTTCATCCCATGATAACATTTGAAAACAATATTAAGTTTCCTGAACAACACATCCTTTAACAACTGTCATTTTCAATTCTTCTACTATCTCTTTAATCTGAGAATACTCTGACAAGTCTGTCATAAACTGTACTGGACTGGAGTTTTCAATTTGAACATCTTGGTACTTGTTAATTTCAGAAATTAGCTTTTGATTATTTACAGTCAAAACTTTAACTTCTTCGTACAATTTATTTCTCTGCATTACTGACTCATTCTGTACTTCTGATATCTCCCCTCTGAAATTAACCTGCGTCTGATTCACATCTACATTCATAACCTCTTTCATCTCTCTCATCTCACTTGAAATATTACTCAATCTACTACCTGACTCGGTACATTCTACATCAACATGTTCACTTTTAGTATTAACCTCACTTTTTTTGTTACATATTTCCCTGCTCATGTCTAGCATTTTCTTTGAAACTTCTCCTATCTCACTTACTATCATTTCCTGATTTTCATTTCTCATTCTCATCATACTACTATCTAGCTCCATGAATTTCTTTTCAATTTCTTCCCTGTTTTGATCTATTTTCTTTTCTAATTTCTCATTACTTTTACCAATATCTTGAGTTAGCTTTTCTAACTTCTCATTACTCTTACTAATATCTTCCCTCAATTCCTTCTTATTCTTTTCCATATTCTGAGTTAGTTTTTCTAATTTCTCATTAGTCTTACCAATATCTTCCCTTAATTGATCTGTACTCATAATACTCTTATTTAATGTTTCACCAAAATTTCTCATCATTTCCATCATCATACTAGCATCAAAATGAACATTTCCTGCTATTCTATTCTGACTTTCTTCACTAACATTTCCTCCCTCAAATTCTACATTGTTTGAGCTATTTTCTGTAACCTGTATTGAATTACAGCTAACTGTTACACTATCTCCCTCCATAATTATTTCTTCTGTGTTATTAGTGGACATTGTTTTCTTTATCCTACCGCTCCTAAGGTACATTAAAAAAATTTTTTTACCCCTTTGTTTTTAGAATAAAAATCACACGTTTCTAACCTTTCTGATGGTATCTGCTGATGTTGCTTTGATGTCCAGCTTTCTGCCCCTCTCTCCTAGATTATATGTCGCTTCTGCGTTGTATTACGATGAATCTACGTCGTTTTGGTGTTCCGTATTTGACTTCCCCCGTTGCCTTTTAATCTCGGAATTACGATGTCCAATCATCCGCGTAGTCTGTCGTCCCTTTTGTTTGTTTCTGGAATCTGCGTCTTGTAGTTCAGTTCACTTCTCCATTCGCCCCTTCCTGGTCATCTCAGTTCTTCCTGGTTAATTCTGCCCCTTCCTGGTTATTCTGATCCTTTCCTGGTCATCGTGTTCCTTTCCTGGTCACTCTGCCCCACGTTCTGGGTGCCAATTTGCGACGGTTTAATGTTATTTATTTAGCATTAATTGTAGCCCCACGTTGGGCGCCAATTGGCGACGGTTTAATGTTATTTATTTAACATTAATTGTAGCCCCACGTTGTGGTAGTCAATTTGCGAGTGTATTTCTTATAATGTTTGTGTATTTGTTTACTTCTTGTGAAGCCATCTTGTGACGTCATTCATTTGTTCGGTTTGTAGCTCCATCTGGTGTTAGCAATTTGTGGTAGTATTAGTGTTTGAAAAAATGCGACTGTTATTTGATTTAATTTTTTGTTTACTGTCCTCCGGCTAGCTATTATTTCTCGGTCGAACATATCTCTTGATCAGGGTTGTGTAAACGGAAAGGAATCTTTTATCCAAATAGAACACTGATGAAGAAATTTGTTTATAATTTTATTGTCGAACACGTTCACTCTCACTTTTACACATTGATCTAAATACTCGCCAAACTGAAACTGTTATAACAACTTCTTACTGATAATTCTTTTAATCCACGTACTTCAATCTTTTGTATAATTAACTTTACAATACTTTAGATTTCTCATAACTCTGTTACGCGTAACCTGCAAATACTTTCGACGAACTGACGGGAATGCGACGTGTAGTATACAAAGAATTTTGATGAACTGACCGACTGAAGGACTTTACCTCTAACCTAGCTTCTATTTATACTCCCACACACCAATATGCCTAAAGATTATAACTGAACTGCAATTGGCTAATAAAACGCGCCAACATTAGCGTCTATTTTAATATCCAATAAAAATTATGAATACATATGCTCTAGGGAAACGTTCCAGAAGATTCTCAACGGAAAAACGTGCCAACATTACGCAACTTCCTCGTTTCCAATAATGATAAACAGCTCACCCCCTCTCGCTGCATTATTGCACGCTATTATTGTCAGTTTCAGTAAGGCAGTATAAACTTACTTATCAACAATAATTACAGTCCAGAAACATCTCAAATCAATGTCACATAAAAATGCATATTCATATTACAATCATTATTTACATTTAAGTAATTTGTGATACAAATTACTGCATGAGTTTAATATCTTTCAAGGATGCGACACGAAGATTTTCAAGAAACTCCTCCCACTCCAAACTGCCCTTTACAAGGAACATTTTTCGAGAGTTTTGATTTTCTCAAAAATGGCTGTATCGATTTTGATTAAAATATCACATGCTTAAGATGTTTTCATGCCAAATGTAGTGTATATCTTGAATTTTCTGAGAATATCCCAAAAAGTCCTCTTCATTCTGAATGACTTTCAAATAACCGAAGAACCGTAAGAGATAGAAAAAATTTTACTATAAAAGAAATGTAGATCTAGTTAAAACACAATTCATGTCATATACATTTTTTCGTCAAATGAACCATTTCCGAGACATTCCTTGTTATTTGTTTGAATTTTCTAATACTTATACATTTTCTCAAATGGGAATTCGTTATTGATTTTGTTCTTTATGTCCGGACATGCAAAGAGAATGGAATGGAATTTCTGCAAATGTTTATCTTGATTAACATGAAGTAGATGGAGAATAATCGATTGCAAAAATAGTTTGTACAAGAGTAGAGAGTTATGTGAGTGCAATCCATCTGATTTTTTTTATGTCCTGGAGATGCAAAGAGAATGGAATACTCCACATAGCAAACCAGTTCTTAACAGATTTGACTCTCGTTTAAAGCCTACCGTATTCCCCTTGCACCAACAAGAAATCAGCAATAACATACTTTCTGCAAATGTTTATCTTGATTAATATGAAGTAGATAGAGAATAAATGTTTGTAACAATAGTTTGTACAAGAGTAGAGCAGGCCATGTGAGTGTAACATATCAGATTTCTCTTTTAGTGAGCTTTGAACTGTCTTTTAGGGTTTCTTAGTTATGTAAAATTCAGTAACAATGAAAATGAACACACTGTCTATTTGAAAAAAAAATCCGGATGTTTATTTTATTCCTCATGCTAGTATTTCAAACACGTTTTATCAAATATTATAGCCATTATTGAAAAAGGAAAGAAACAATTAAAATGACGAACATTTTTCATGCAAGATGTTGTTTCGGGAAGTGGAGTCCAATTAAAATATTTGTCCTTCATTCTCAAGAGATGTTCCTTTAATTAAATATGAAAATTACTATTATTCAAACCAGCTTTGTCGCTTCGTTGTTCTAAGAAATAACACCTTAACAATTATTATTAATATTATTGATAATATTATCATCAAATAATTGTTCTTTCGCACTACCTGTGTTTAGTAAGTAAGCTGGAAAGTTGAATCAGATTTGAAAAACTGAATGTCATAGACGGGACTCGAACCGCGGATCTCCGGCTTTCTGTGCGCTTTAGCCGCTTCAGCTTTCATGGCTGTTGATTTAAATAGGTTGCCAAATTTGTATACAAACCCCTACCTACTCGTCATAGCTATATGGTGAGCCAGGACCATCTCTGCCGGCGGCTATTGAATTAAATTTCGCCGTGCAGACCACGCGAAACACAGTACGGTCGTTTTACGGCGAGGCCACGGATCGTGCGGAAGTGTGCCCGCACACTATTACACTGTTCTGTAACTACCGCGTTACTTATTCACGAGTGATATTACAACATGCACTTTAATGAGTACCAAGCTTGTTATCAGTGGCGCTAGAAGTGGTGTCCATTTGCGTAAAGACATTCCAGGAATCTTCGGATGAAGTTTCCATTCACACGCATAAGTTTTTCTTGCGCGATCTTCATATTTTCTGGTTTTATATTGTCCTTAAGTTTGTCTGTGGAGTGGCGATTGTTCCTATAAACTTTAGCTTTTAAGGTTCCCCACAAATAGATGCACCAATTTCGTCAATTGTTTTCCTCCGTTAGTACATCTCATTTTCGCTTCTTAGCGATCCGGTTGTTCTAAACTTATAAATCAGAAGTCTAACAGTTTCTCTACCTGGAACTGGAATACTAGGAAGTTTCTCCTGAAATTGTCCACAAACCTGTCTACATGATTTAGTTTTTACATATGTATTGTACATAAAAATTCGTTGTTCAAGCTTCAATTTGTCGGCAGGCATTGCAGTGAACTAGTAACAAGACATTAACACTCTTACGCAAATCACACACAGCACAGATACACAAACTTTTACCTTTGAGATGCACAATGCACAACTCTCTTTACAGCACGAATACAAAGCAGCGACTGAAGCACAGCTGATAAAGATAGCATTGAACGCGTCATTTGCCACCAGTTGCGCATCGAAAAGTACCGAAATCACTGCAGTGAACGTGCTAAGCATATAGCCTGTCTGTGGTATCACCTTAAAACGACCGCACTGTAGTTACTGAATTTAAAGGCATGATGAGTTTCCTTTATTGATTTTCTCTTAATTAAGGTAGCCTCGTTGATATAGGTAGCTTCTTCAACAAATAACACCCTTCCTGCTCTCTCGTGTTTGAATGATGAGCCACGTGATATAACAGGAGAGATGAAAAAGTCCTCCACGCGGCATTTACGATTCCTTCCTCGACAACATCGCTTCCCCTTCTATTAACCTTTATCTGTCTCGAAGGAGAATTAAAGTTTACGGATCTAATGGGCCTATTGCGCCCGTAAGAAATTTGTGGGCCAGGGTACACACATTCAGAGTGCAATTCCCACATTTGGATAAACGTCGACTAAAAACGCTGTTTTCCAGGATGTGCTTCTATGCTATAGTGATGTTAACCCATTTTCCCCTGTAGCTTCGTTGGACCACAAATGAGCTCGCAGGTGTAAACATTTCTTTTCTAAACTATTATCCAAATTCTTATAAAAGTCCTTTAGGTACTGTTCTCCGTCACGGTTGTCTTGGGATTTCAGACTATGTAGCGTAGAAACTCGAGCATTTTACTTAAATTACATTCTGTAATCTAGTGTCGATAGGTCAAAGTACCTGTAGTTTCTGCAGTGTACGAGAACGTTCATTTTTGACTGTTCTGGGTTACATATCCGTGATGTTTTACAGTATTCTTAAATGTTCCATACTCTTCACAATGTACTAGAATACTTGAATTTATTTTTTTATTTTTTCGATTTTGGAGAAGTTTTTATATGCGTACAGTATCGACATCTAGCAGTTGGGACTCCCCTCCGCCTGACTATCCTATATTGCTTTTCACTGGTTATTTCCGGAATATTCTACCGGACAGGGTTATTCTATGACACTATATTCTGAAAGCTTGTTATAGAATGAAGCCAGGCGCGAAGATAGACAAACAAAAACACAGGACACAGAAACAGTATCGCCAACGGTCAATAGGGCAGGCAGGTGCAGGCAGTAAAAACCGTGGGAGATGCTGAACCGAAATACGAAGTTTGATATTTATACCAGTTTTCGTTTTTAGTTCTGGTGTTTACACATGTAAACACATGCACACGCATACAGACGAACGTTTCACCAAAAGCGTTTTTGGATTCAGAAGACCTCAAAACATGTATTTCCAATGAATCTAAATATAAAAGTTTTGGGTGGAATACAACCCTTGCTCTATTACTTACTGTATTAGATGCTAGAGAAGTACCCAATTACAATAATTGTGTATCTTAACAGCACAAAATGTTTGTGTCTGTCTTAAAGTTGCGCAGCTCTAACGAGTTCAGTATGAACAATCAATACTAATTATGTTCAAAATATACATAATGCAGTAATTCAAATATGGGATTCTTAAATGAAACTTTAAACATAGCGAAGCTATCTTGCAGAGGCATTTTGGGCGGGAAAAAAGCTCTAAACTGTACATTAGATAAGTATGAAATATTATGTTATCTGACTTTTCTTTTTCGTGGATACCATATACATACATACAGACATACCCGCATGCACACACAGTGCATCATACATACATGCATACATAAATGCATCCCTACATACGTACATACTTATACCTATATACAGAAAGACAGACATACGTGTGTGCAAGAGCCCTTTTCTAAACTTTTAATTTTTTTTAACTCATGGAGACCTCAAATGTAGAAAATAAGTAAAAGTAATTTGAATTACACTTTGTGTAACGGCATTTTATTCCTTAAAAATGTCATTTGAAACAGTGAGACCGAGTGTCTCCCGGCATTTTGTTTTCCCCCTTACAATATAGAGTTCCCTGCGATGCATCCTTACCTAAATAATACGAATGTTTGTCTCGTAACATCTCCAGTTTACTTTCCAGTACAGCGCGGTAAATCGAAGAAAGAAGCAACAAATGGAGGCTTCTTTAAGTTTCTCTTCGACAAGAAGGGTAGAGATTTTGGAAGTTTCAAAGGAGGGTTTCACAAAGCTTCGCCAATCTTTGAGGAAATAATCGCGTATCTCCTAGGTTTGCCGCAGGTGTCAGCTGAATAAATTGCATCTGTGGTTCTTATATTTTATGTTTTTATTGTTTTATGTTTTGGCTCTCAGAGAAGAAAGAGAAAACCTTTTTGGTGTCCCGAGCTGTTATAAAACCGAATGTATTGAACGACTTTATGCATTCAGTTAATTTAAAGATTTTCCATGGTTTCAACATCTATTGGCAGTTCGTGGACTTATTAGATAAGTACTTAAGGACATTGTATAGTATATTAAAATTGTCCTTTGCTATAAGTAATCTGTCCTGAGAGAGTTGCTTATATTAACATAGCTTGAATGCTGTCGCCTGCTTTCTTCAGTATTTAAATAATTCATGTTATGAAAGAATTTTGTAACAGTTCTGTGTTTAATTATTTTAAAGTGATAGTAACACTATGACTATGACTAGGGAAGGGAGCAGCACCTCAACCCAAAGCGGATATTTTGTGTTTAATATCCCCAGGGGAAACGTAAAAAGTGAAGGAACACAGGAGGCTATCGGTCACATGCAGACCGACCGACAGAGATGCGCAGAGGTCCCTAACGATTCAAAGCTTAATGAGCCGGCCACATCGGCGGGCTGCTCAGAGAAGGCTTCCCTCTGGCGGAACCGGGAATAACTCTACCCAACTGAGGCGATTCAGAGAAGGCTGTCATCTGGATGAAGAACTTTCCAACAAACAAGCATTTGCGCCATCTGTTCGATACCGACCGACACTGCACAGCCACTACCTTAAACTCGAATGGGGAAGCGAAATTGTAGGAAATGAGGGAAAGGAAATTTGTGGTAGAAGAGAGTTGCCAACTAGGGAAAACCAAGAAAAACCCATAGTCAGAGTGATCGGACCCAGGAATCGATCTCAGGACCTTTCGAATGCGAGCCTCACACATTACCACGGAGCTATCTCGCTCGGTGAGTGAAAAATACACACACAAACACACAGGAACACACACACACACACAAATACGCAGAAAGACACACACAAACATACAGAGAGAGGGGCTCTCTCTTTTCTTCTAAAAACTATTCTTACAAAAGTGTAACTGATTATTCTTTCAGCAAGCCGCTTGCAGAATAATGTTGGAAAGGTAGAACAGATTGAAAAATTGAATGCTATAGCCGGGATTTGAACTGCGGTTTCCGTCCGGTTGTTATAAGCCACGATGACAACATGCCAGCACGACATTAAATTCCCCAACCTACTCGCATTAATGTCGTGTTGGCATGCTGTCTTGGTAGTTCAGTTGGTTAGAGCACCGGACGGAAACCGGAAGATCCATGGTTTAAATCCCGGCTATCGCATTCCAATTTTTAGTCTTATTACATCTTTCCAACCTATTCTTACAAACTCTATTCTTCTGTTACTTGTTAATCAAGATAAGCTTCATTACATTTACATATTTCGTTTTAGGTATAACGAATAGCGACTTAGCAGTTGAAAAAATATTTGTAAATTCAAACTAATAATAAAGAATACCTCGGAAGGGCTTAGTGCCACAACAAATTTTATTTCACATAAATGGTGTGCTTTAACGAGTTATACATATATTTTTACTTTCTCTACTACGTATAGTAAGTAGGGGAAGTAGGTATTGTATTCCACCCAAAAATTCGATACCGAGATTTCACCGGAAATACATGTTTTGAGACCCCCTCAATCCAAAAAAAGCATTTTTGGAAACATGTCCGTCTGTGTCTGTGCGTCTGTGAACAGCAGAAACGAACATTCGGATAAACACCAAACTTGGTATTTAGGTTCAGTATCTTCCAGAGATGCGACACGAAGGTTTTCAATAAAATTCCCCCATCCAAGATTACCCTTCCCATGGAACATTTTTCGAAAATTTTAATTTTCTCAAAAATGGCTCTAACGATTTTGAATAAAATACCATACGTTTAAGACATTTTGTGGCAAATGAATTGTATATCTCGAATTTTCTGGGAATGTCTCCAAAAGTATTCTTTATTGTGAACGACGTTTGCATAACTGGTAAACCATAAGAGATAGACAAAATTTTATTACATAAAAATGTAGATCGCGTTAAAATACACAATTTATGACATATGCATTTTTGTTGTTTAGCGAACCATTTTCGAGATATTGCTTGTCATTCCCTTAAATTTTGCAATACTCATACTTTTTCTCAAATTCGTTATTCATTTTTTGTCCTGGTAATGCAAAGAGAATGGAATACTCCACTTAGCAACCAGTTCTTAAAATATTTGACTATCGCTTAAAGCCTAGCAATTCCCCTAGCACCTACAAGAAAATCAGCAATAAGATTAACATCTCGATATCTCGATTAACATGAAGCATATGGAGAATAAGCGTTTGCAAAAATAGTTTGTACAAGAGTAGAGAAAGTCATGTGAGTGTAACACATCAGATTTTTTTCGTTAGCACGACTTTGACTATCTGACGGTTTACCTTATGCAAGAGTCATTCAGAATGAAAAGGTCTTAACAGACTGTTTCCAGACAATTCAAAATATGCACTTTATTCGTCATACTAGTAACCTTAAAGACATATGGTATTTTAATAAAAATCGTTAGAGCAATTTTTGAGTAAATTAAAAATTTCAATTATTTGTTTGGGGTGGGCAGAGTTTCTTAAAAATCTTCGTACCGCATCCTGGGAGGATGAACTCAAATATCAAGTTTTAGAGACACACACACACACGCAATACATACACGGATCGTTTTATTAATTTTTTTAATTCCGGGGGCCTTAAAACATGTATTTCCAATGAAATCTCTGTACTGAATTTTTGTGTGGAATGAAACACCTAATCTACCTACTAGGTATGCAGTAAAGAAAGTAAAAGAAAATTGCACGTATTTAATTTTAAGATTTGGGCTTGAACCTGATAACTACACTAATCTCACATCCTTAAATATATATATATATATATATATATATATATATATATATATATATATATAGAATAGTAGGTAAAAAGGTCGGCTGTTTTATGACATAAAAATTAGTGCATTATATACCTCTAGGGCAATCACATTGTATAAGAAAACATTAAGGCCAACAGGTTCCCCAAATGGTCTACTCAGCTTGTGTAGTCCGGATAGATGGGAAGCTCAAAAGTTGCAAAAGAAAAAATTCTGAAGTATTGCCCATTAACATGCACTATAAACTGTGATCAGTAAGCTGCGGAACAATCCGCTTGGAAAATTATAGGCAGAATCACTGTGCGAAATATATGGAGAGTAACGGAGTGAAAAAAATATGATAGTAGACTGAATTGAAATGAGGATACTGAATAGTAGGGAACGGGAAGCCTTAAAGAAAATTTTCTTAAGACGCTATAAAGAGATGAAGGATTGAGGGGATAAGGCAGAAATAGAAGGAGGAACAAAAGAAGCTTTGTAACAAATGACAGTTGAGGGAAAAGTTGAAACATTTCTCAGTCAGCAAAATCAAATGTATATCCCTCCACCAGGGAATGAAAAAACCAAGTGAGAAAGTTGGAAATAATGACAGACTGCTGGAAAATAAGACAGATGTTAACCGAGCGAGATGGCGCCGCGGTAACGTGGGCGACTCCATTTGTGAGATCCTGGGTTTGATACCCAGCGACCGCCCACTATGACCCATAGGCTTTTCGTGGTTTCTCCGGGTTGACAGACGAATGCTGGGGTGATTCATCTTCTACCACGACTCTCCTGCCCCCATTTCTCTACCCATCATCTTCGTTTCAGGGTTTAGGACAAGGCGACGTGTTCGGCTGTGCTCTCTGTGGAAGTTTCATCCGACATCGTCCAGGGACGCTCGGCTGGAACCCGCCTCCGGATGCCTTCGGGCGCAGACTCCTTCGGGGGACGCCCGGAGGCTCGGGGCCCAATAGGATGGGCTCGGGCGGCGATGGAGGCGTTCAGTCTGGAAACATTATGGACCCCGTCTGTGCTTGCGCCCTTCGGATCTGGTCGCCCTTCAAGTCTCTTGCCTCAACCCTCCATCCCGGAGGTCACGGTAGAAGCACAAGGGGTCGTCTGGCCTGCGTTCGGTGCTCTGCCCCTCCGTTCGTCCATACCTTTAAGACAAACGTTAAATGAAACGTTAATAATGAAAATGTGACAAATGATACATGCTGGGTTATTAGCAAGGAACTTCTTCTGAGAAAGGCTAGGACTAATACACATATTGAAGATTAAGATGAGTCTATTTTAATAGAATCGAATGTTTTACAATAGCGAAATGAACTACAGTACAATTGGAGGATGAACATGTTATATTTTTAAGACAGTTTCAGTAAATGGGCGCCGGGGTAGCGCAGTGGTTTGCTTTTGGCTCTCGTACTGAGGGTCCGGGGTTCGATTCCCGGCTCTGGGGTGGCGATTTTAAGTCCGCCCTATTCACGCTTTCAGCTCTGACTTGCTCATATGAAGTATCCCCAAGGCCCAACGTGGTTCGTAATCCACGGTAAAAGCTGCAGGTCCTCACATTTCATCACCATCCGCAGTAACAATCGGAGGCAACGGATTCCGCCCGCTGGTTGCTTCTAACCTCAGAAAGGGATCCAGTCATTGCTTGGTGGATTACGATACCTCCCGAAGGTCATAGGTCATATGGGGAGCGTTAGAAACGACGAGTTTAGTAAATTCGCTGTGGGATTCTTAAAATTCTTTACTAGTTGGTATCAGGCGGCAAAGATTTCACGTATTTGGTTAATGTAACTAGACACCCTCTGCAGAAGGAAATGTTTGGTGGGAAAGGTGAATGGAAAATAATGCAAAAAGAAAAGTTAATTTGGAAAGTTATATTGCTTTACTAAAAGGAGAGAATAATAAAGAAATTGTAAACGCTGGCAAAGTTGTCCGTTTGACGTCGCATCATTCTCGTCATTCTGAGGAGAAGCACACAACACTGGCTGAAATATCAGCCTACCGCGTCAGTCGGATAACCTAGCCAATAATGAATCTGGCCGCGGAAGTCTTCGGGTGCTCATGATCATAAATGTATATCTAATAGTATTACATTTCTGTTGCAAATATTTGTTATTTTGCATTCTGGAACCTAGCAGTCATCTCATAAAACCTACACTTAACTTTCTCTCGATTTCAAAGAAATTACATCCAATATTCGCTTAGCAATCCTTAACATTTTTATTGAACATATTCACTTATTATCTTATTGTTTAAGTACTACCAATATGTCATTTTATGATTAGCGTGCAGTTTGCATTTGACAAAGTCATGGTGGGATACTAGCGTTGTGCAATTGGATATTTTGTATTCTACAGCTTTGTTCCTTTTAATGGTAGATTTTGTATTGTTTAATTTCGTGAAGATATCTTAAGGGATATCTAGAAAAACATACCATTTCCAGCCACAGACTAATGTACTTGAGATGTATTACAAAAGCTCAGTTCATGGCAACAAACGTAAAACAAAACCACAATTATGTCCTTAAATTGAGCTGCAATTAGCTAAAAATACATTTAACCCATTTAAGACATAATAAATTAGATTACAAGTTTAACATCCAATGTGGAATGAACCCCTCTGCCCTTCGCGACAGACGATTTCGCAAACCATTACACCGTGCAGCTAATGTATGAAATAGGAGTCTATAAACACATGAACAAGATTTTGGCCATTGTTTTGGATTTCATTATGATTAAGTTCCGCTTCAAAGGATAATAACAAATAAACAGAATTAAAAAATAGCATGTTTATTTCCTTTCGCCAGTTTGCAGTCAATTACGTATACACTTATTTCATTCTAGTGTTGGTTATAACTACCAAAGTTTTAAAGAATTTAGTCTCGGTTCGGCATCATTCAGCTACAGCTCAATTAGAACGCTCTATCTTTTATACCGACATCAATGAAATCTAAAATGATTTGATACATTTTATTAAAATTCTTGTGTATACAATTTCAATTCCATGTATGCAATTGTTCGCCTACAAAGAGAAAATATGTAGGGGCTCTGCAATACAATTATCCTTGACTGGATCTATGAGTATGACCACGGAACGGAGGGACACCTCACACCAGCAGGAACGGATGAGGTGAAGGTACCACAGGAGGCTATAAACTGCAGGCAGACCGGTCTAGCCGACAGACACGACAGAGGTCCTTAACAATTCCAAACTTGATGGCCCGGTCACATCGGCGGGCTGCTCAGAAGAGGCCTCCCTCTGGCGGAATCGAGGAGAACTTGACCCACGTGAGGCGGCTTACAAGGGACCTTCAATCAATATTAAGAAAGTTGAGACCAATGTATACACCATTCAAAAGAGGACGCTAAAATATGTAAAACCCTCGAATATTACATCCTATCGTGCATACCAAGAGGATGGTAGAGATGTGGGGGAGGGGTCGTCAGCGTCCAGTCGGAGTGAAGTTCTCTTGAACTTCTGGCGCAATGTGTTGCTGTGGACACTGCTTATCGTGCTTATCGTTGAGAAGCGGACGAGAGAGCACTAACTATGAGTGCAGTGGACCTTGTTTAAATCATAACGCAGTAATCACAAAACTTGTAATTAATTTATATATGTTTTAAAGAAACAATTAAATATTAATCTGTGGGTGCAGTGTAATCACGTGGGGCATAAAATACATATATATATATATATATATGCGTGTGTGTGTGTGTGTTTACTGATTAAAGAATTACGTACTCGCCATTAATGTGGTAGTCCTATTTAATCCCCTTGAACATATTCAATCAGCTTTAAACAAATGATTCAGCATGTCCACTATTCGTTGTAAGCCTGTCGTCACTCTCTTGACGAAGTTATGGAAGAGAGTCTTAAGCATTGCGGGCGTGGCATTTCGTTGTAATCTTGTGGAGTATGAAATTCAGCAGCTGGTTCAGACTTTCAGGGCCTGCAGTAAAGACGCGGTCCTTCAGATAGCCCCAAAGTAAAAAATATCAGGTGATGTCAAATCTGGGGATCTCGAAGGCCATTGAGGGTTACTAGAATTCCTTCAATTACAGTATTAGTTAAGATTAATTTTTCTTAAGATAATAATCCACATCTTTTTCTGTCAGTTCCCAAGCCGTCTCACATACTTTTTCCATAACACGGATCCTGTTTACCATAGCGAACAAAGTACCTATCGTAAACAAAATAGAGAAAATACAGTAAGCCGAACTATCAACGATTACTTATAATTATTATTTAAATATGACAATTTTTACACGCACAACGAATATAAGATAGACTAATTCACATCTTAAGTGTCCTCTTCAGGTTGTTTCGAGACATACGTTAAAACTGGGAATATTTCTCAACTACACATGGTTGATATCGTGAAGAAGGATTCAGTGATGAAGACTGACTGTGCTTATGTTAAAGGTATTCTGATGCAGATGCTGATAAACCATTGGCAGGCAGATACCTTGCTCTGTGACGTCATACTCGCTGGAAAAATTGCTCACTGCCCGGCGATATCTGTGTAGTGAGCACAGACTGGAGAGGAGGCCTGAAAAGCTTCAGCTGAACAGTGACGGCACGGTGTCTGTGCTTTAATCCACTACGCATTATTCTCCTGAGATATATAATGGCAGTACGCATTATTTGCAGCTGACTACAAATTTCAGTCAATCACAGTGGGAATAGCAATGCGCTTTATGAAAAATATCCACATTAAAACAACGTAACAAATGTTTTAATTTAACGTAGCTACCAATAGAAGCACGAAATAAGTAACTGCAGAGGCATTCGATTACATATACGCAACTAAGAAGCTTCTTCGAACACTTTAGGCAATAGTACCACAGTTTTCCGTTTGGAACGTTGAAAGGCAGCGTGTTCTTCTTCTTCTTGTCCTTCTCTTTCATATTCTTGTACGCAATACACAGTTTTATATCTTTTGGTTTGGACTATGTACAGACTACATACATGTGAAACACACCGTTACTTTGTACCACTGCCCTGACGAAAGCTCGACACTTTCTCAAGCTTGTTCTCCGTCATTAGATTTGTAATATTTGGAGCCACAGTTTAGCTAACACAAAAGTAAAGAACGTGTTCCACGTTCAGACCATAAAGTTGGTCTCTATGACGTGTTTGCAGATCTTCGTACTAGAAAGGTACTGTTCAAATACATAAGCAGATACGAACACGCTCAGCATTTTGTTAGCAAACCTGTGCAACGAACGGAACCTTGTTTGAGTGAAACTTCTATAATAGGAACACAAATAATTTTTGTTTTGAATGCCGTCTTTCATATAGTATTATTTTGAAAGTCAATTATTTCTAATTGTAATGACGACATTGCCAATTTCCACTGAAAATGGTGTTGCAAATATGTAGATGTCGGACTGGAGATTACCAATATCTTGAAATCTTGTATAAAATTCTTGACTTAGTTCTTCTAATATTTGTACACAGCTATTCATGTCGGTAATTAGATGAAATAGTGTAGAAAGATTTAGATAATGTGCGAGTTGATGGTCTTTCACTGCTGCATCTTTTGTATGTCCGCCATGATCAACAAACGAGGTTCAATAACCACTGTCACGGTCCACCTTTACTACTACACTATCGTGTCCGCCACTGTGTCGGTTCGCGTTTATGGTGCTGTGCCTCTACCACTCGCCCTTTGCTTGGTACTGGCTCTTACGTCACGACCACTGCGATAACCAAACAGTTTGCTGCAACACAGGAATCGAAATGGACAGTTTAAGCGTAAACAGTACCCCAACCTGTAATCTTCGTGAGGGTTGAGGTTGGCTGTTTAATCGACAAAGGATGTCACAGGTGTTAGTGCCGCTATATACTGAGTTACACCATGGGAACTAGGCAACATCTTCGATACAAACGTACTCTGCTTTTGCAACCCTACAGAAAGTCAGTGACGTAAGTTAGATCAAGAGTGAACCATGGCAGGACCAATTTGAAATGAACACCCAGTATTGCTGCACATATTGTACAATCCTTTCTTGGCGAAAGAAACAGTCAATGCAACCACACACTGACACTGTCAAGAGCGTACTGCACCAACCTACGCAGCGAATCAACAACCGGTCTCTCCTGCTCGTGAATGACGAAACGGGAACTTACTTTCCGAATTGCCTTCGTATAAAGAGTTTTAGGATTAGTATTTCTGCTGCAAATGATAGCTTCTTATTGTCTCGCCATTTTAGCGTTCTAGAGTATTCGAACAATTCCGGGATAAATAAAGATGAACTGCTTGTCCTTAAAAATATAAGAAGGAAGACTGGGTCTTAGGTAAAAATATAGGAATTTCATTATTGGTTCAATAGAAGTTGTTTCATTTAATTCTGGCCCTGAAACATTGGACAGTGCAGCGAGAGTGTCGGAAATAAAATAAAAAGAAAGGCGAGGGAAGAAAGAGAGGAATCAAGAGATGCTACTGGGACAAATTGGTACGAGTAGTTTTCTGCAGATAAGAAAATTAATTACTTTGGAAAGATACATTGCGTTCCAACATTAAGTCACCGGTGGCTAAGGAAAATAGGGATAAGATTCCTACATTTGCTTCAGTGCAACTAAGAGCAGGATTTATCGTCTATTTTAGTATTCTCAATGACGTGGGTGCATAAGGGTTCCAGAAAAAGACTCAAAGTTCATCAAAGAACACAATTTGTAGCACCACACACAAACACACAGTTATTTTACAAAATGTGTCTTCCGCCCGAGGGCTTTCTCCGAGTTTTAAACCATTGGATTTGTAAAGGGTCTTGAGAGGAGGAGTATATACAAATGACACGTGTCAATTCGTTTATATGATAAAGTGACTGCAACTCTAAAATGAGTACTCTAGATTCATTTCGGACAGGCATGCTATTTTGTGACAGTGTCAGTTTCCTCCCTTCGCCCCTCAATTTCTTGTGTCGGGGGTAGTCGCACTTTACGGCAACACAGTACTGATAAAAGAGAAACTTCTTGGACGATAGGCAAACCGAAGAACAAAAAAAGGGGGATGAGTGTCTCCTCCAGTGGCAATCCTGGTTTAGGAGCATCTGTATTAGGGCATATTGTCATTATTACTCATTAAGTGGTAAGTACGTATTTTATTCGATGTTTTAGGCATTTGAAAACATTTAGTTAAGTTATTACTTACATATTCGGTGTATATCTCGGCACTTCGTTAACATTTTGTTTTTTACCTAAGTGCATTGGTAAACACTTTCAAACTTTATTGCTATTTCTCAATATTCTTAAATTATTAGTGCCGGATACGCTATCACATGACAGTAAAGTACCACCTTTCGGTTTTCCCCTTGATCTGAAAATTTTAACCTCTAATGCTTTTAATTGTTTGCTCAAATTTGCCCCACATAGGTTCTGAAGCTCTTTTCGAAAGCCATTTACTTCATTCTGAAAGGAACTATTTTGAGAGAAGGGGTGAGTTGAGACATTTTAAAAAGCAACATTTCCCAACTATACAGGATATTAAAAATTAAAATTTACTAAATTTCAATATTGTGCGTTTCTATCACATTTATTTAATAATTATTAAATTCAAGTAGGAACCATACCACAGCGTTTTATGTATAGAATGTGAGGAAACATGGAAATAGGTGTTTAAAGTCTAATTATATTAAATATTTATTAATCTATTTAACTCTTTATTTATTTAAATTTCTTTGTATAATTGTAGGTTACAAAACAGATTATACTGATGCTATACTAAATCCAATTCCAAAGTTTATTTATAAAGGAGCTCAAATATACGAATAATGCTATTATATTAGACGAGTCAATCTTGTGTGTTTGTGTGTGCAAATCTGCAGGAGGATTTTAAAGAATGGTCATTGGAAGGTTTTTTGGAGAAGGATAAATCAATGTAGAAAGTTCTTATTTACAGGAAAACACATTTTCATACGCTATTTAAAATAAATGTTGTATTTGGAAACCATTAGCAGACATCAAAGAAAAGCCGGCGATATGACCTTTTAAGGCGGCATATAAATGGGAAAAAATAAATAAAAACAAATGAAATAAAAACAAACGACAGTCTGACAATAGTTACGTCGCACAAAACAAACATATGAGTTAATTGATGTACACTGCTTGAGATTATTGTTTTTACAATTATTTTATAAATCCATTATTATTTTAAGTTATAGTATTACCTTAAGGTAGATAGCCCATGAAATGTCATTATAAATATACTATGACACGATTTAACCGTGTATATTACACTGCGTAATCGCGTTGTTATATGCCTTTCGTTCCTAAAGTACAGTGTGGAAGGGATTTCCCAAAAAGGTCACAAAAGAAGGGATCAACAAGGTGAACTTACTGACAAGAGACTGTCCCCGTTTAACGATGTTAACTATCTAAATATTTTCAAACTTACAAAATAGAATAACTTGGAATAGCAATTACAATATACAGATATATATATATATATATATATATATATATATATATATCTTGATGCTTCTTAATTAACACAGTAATTAACTGTTTTTGGGAATATTGAAATGATTCATCAGTGATCATTACACTCGCACTTCAAACTGTGATGGTTTAGTGCTTACGTAATATGTTTTTACGTATATTATTAGAACTTGAAGATCTTATATTGTGCTGCTTTTGTTTTGTTTGGTTACATAATTTTAACTGCCCCACGTATGGGCGTCAATTTGCGGCGGTATACTTATAATGTTTGTGTATGTGTGTTTACTTCACGTGGTGAAGCCATTTTGTGATGTGATTCTTTGTTAAGTTTGTAGCTACATCTGGTGTTAGCAATTTGCGGTAGTATTAGTGTTCGTTTGAAAGAATGCGACTGTTATTTTATTTAATTTTTGTTTACTGTCCTCCGGCTAGCTATGATCTTTTTGGTCAAGCACATCTCTTTATACAGGTTATGTAAACGGAAAGGAGTCTTTTATCCAAAGATAACACTGATGAAAGAATTTGTTTTACACTTTTATTGTCGAACACATTCACTATCACATTTACACATTGATCTAGACACTCGCCAAACTGAAACTGTTATAACAACTTCTTACTGATCACTTTTAATTCACGTACTTCAACCTTTTGTATAATTAACTTTTCAACACTTGAGAATTTTCCTAACTCTGCTACGCGTAACTTGCGAATCGATAGCCGACGTATACTTTACAAATATTTCTGCTGGACTGAGGGCGACGTGTAGCATACAAATATTTTCGACGAACTGACGGGATCTATCTCTAACCTAGCCCTTTTTATACTCCTACACCCCGATATGCCTAAAGATTATAACTGAACTGCTATTGGCTAATAAAACGCGCCAACATTAGCGTCTATTTTTATATCCAATGAAAATTATGAATACATATGCTCTAGGTATAATGTTCCAGCAATTTCTACAGAAAAACGCGCCAATATTACGTAACTTCCTCGTCTCTAATAATGATAAACAGCTCACCCCCTCGCTGCATTATTGCACGCTATTATTGTCAGTTTCAGTAAGGCAGTATAAACTTACTTCTCAACAATAATTACAATCAACAAACATCTCAAATCAATGTCACATAAAAATGCATATTCATATTACAACCATTCTTTACCTTTAAGTCAAAACACAGAAAGGTATCAGAGTAAGCTGGTAATAATAACATTTATCTACATGTAGACATCTGTCCTCTTTATACTAACGCGTGAGTGGTTACACTGATAAAAGCTCCCAATTTAACAGCAGCCTAAAGGGCCAAAATTAATTTGCCATGATTCAAAATACCCAAAAGAACACGTTAAAAGTTCCATAACATTAACATTAAAATCTGCAACCAAATAACAATAACAAGTCACAATAAAAATTTAGTTATCCGCTTGTGTCCTTTAACAGAAAGTATTAAACAACATACACAGGCAAACACCGAAAATGCAAACGATCAGAAATGACCAAGAGTGCAGTTACTTGCCCAAGAGACGACTACATATTGTTAAATATCTGATGAGTTACATTCACATGATTTTCTCTATCCTCTATCGCCTATCCTCTATCTACTTCGTTTTAATCCAGTAAACCTTTCCGGAAATAGCAGCATTACACATTTTGTTGCTGATATAAAGGGAATAGAGATTCAAATGTTTAAGAACTGGACGCCATACGCTAGCCTTAAAATTCCATACTCTTTCCATGCAATCGCGAGAAACTACTGAATGTCGACAGCACTTTAAAAGAACGGCCAAGTATTGAACAATTCGTCGAGCCATTAATAAAGGATATATGGGAAGTGGCTGATGCCACAAAAAGTTGTTGGAAATATATTGTGTTTTAAAGAGGTCTACATTCTTTTGTGTGTGCTACGTTTTCATTTATTGCTTAAAGTTTACCAGTTGTAGAAGATTCTACAAAATTCCTTCCGAATGAAAAGGACTTCACAGGCTATTCCCAGAAAATTCAATATTTACATTTTAGTTGACATGGAAATATCTTTAATATGTAGTATTTTAATCAAAATAGTTAGAGGCAATTTTTTGAAAATAAAAAACTTCGAAAAATGTTCCATGTAAATGGTAGTTCGTGTGGGGGGATTTTCTTGAAATCCTTGTATCGCATCTATGGAGGATATTGAACGTAAATACCAACTTTGGTATTTGTGCGATTTTTCGTTTTTAGGTAGGCTATTCACATACACTGGGCGGCGCCGTGGCCGAGTGGTTAGACCGCTTGCCTCCCACCGAGGCGGCCCGGGTTCAATCCCAGGGACCTGCATGTGGGATTTGTGGTGGACGAAGTGGCGTCTGGGCGGGTTTTCTCCGGGTTCTCCGGTTTCCCCCGCCATTCATTCCACCAACTGCTCCATCATCACCTTTCCTTTCATCCATTTCACCAACATTTCGTTTCATCTACTTCCTTCATCCCATACCAGGCATCGGGCTGATCACCCATCCTGGATGTTCTGTCTGATCCATGAGTGTCTGCTCCTCGACGGGCCTCTGACCCCAGGCACCCGCTTGTAAGTTCTGGGGGGTGTAAGTCCTACATAAGAGGAGGGTAAACAGATAATGAATGAATGAATATTCACATACACTCACACACTCAGAAAGACCCTTTTTTAAAAATGCTTTTTGGGGTGGGTCGTCGAACCTCAAAACATATATTTCCGGTAAATTTCGACATCGAATTTCGACATTCCCTTGCTTATGGTACTCTACGTAGTAGAGAAAAGGACTCACCCAGCTTATGTTGCCAACGCACGCACAGATAAAGAGCCG
The DNA here is from genome assembly GCA_030765065.1 of Deroplatys truncata. Lineage (NCBI taxonomy): Eukaryota > Metazoa > Arthropoda > Insecta > Mantodea > Mantidae > Deroplatys > Deroplatys truncata. The sequence continues at coordinate 26,326,346 of CM060988.1, read as the reverse complement.
GAGAACAAGTCCTCTAGCAAGGCAGTTGACCTCAGCACGGGTCGGAGAGGCCGCCGCCCAAACAAAACTAAAGAGGAACATAGGAGATAAGCGCGAAAAGAAAACCTCACGGATAACATTTTTGGTACAATCTTAGGAAAACCAAAGGGACTGTGGCAGTCATTGGTTAAGCTTTAAGATGATAGGTTAAGATGTAATTTATTACGAATAATGGTCTCATAAATAAGTGTTGTATTCCTGATATTCTGTGCTGTGGTTAACGTTAGTATTAGTAGATTGCGTTTCAGAGGTTTTTTCACAGAACTGTTTGTATTTAGTTGCAAAGCCTTACGTTTTCTATGAACAGTAAATGCTCGCTTTATTAAGTTACTCTGGCTTATTCTGTGTCGCAGGTATAGCTTTAAGAAACACTGAAAATGCCATTTTCTAAGCTTTTAAATGAATTTGGCTGAAAATTTAACCTTAAGATATTATTAATGTAAACACTGAAGTCTTTAAATTTTCCTTCGATGTTATTTTTAATTTTCAAGTTAGTCACTATGATACATTAATTTAATGTCCTGCACCGAATGTTCCGCGACATGAAACTTTATAAATAACATTTCTTTTAAATACCCATGTCATGCATCTGAACAGAGTACATATTTGTCGTATCATACCTTTGTGCTGGTTTTAGTTTCCAAGATAAAATACTTCTTAAAAATTATCATTGCACATTTCAATTGCTTCCAGTCCCATTTGGTTTAAACATTAAAATTTCAAAAACCCTTCGCAACACAAAATACGTATATGATAGTTTCAGTTTTTATGGACCTTTTGGAATGTGCATAAGAAACGTCACAGAAGTTGGATGAAAACACTTGCGCGTAGAACATTTTGAGCAAGCAAATTTGTTGTTAAAGAATTTCAAAAACTGAAATTTTAAAATCAAAGTTATTTTAACTTTGATTTTTTACCTTAATATACATGAAGAATAAATATCAAGGGGCAAACAAGTTTTAAAATTGGCCTTTTAATATTTTAGAGGGCACGCAATCTTAGGTGCATTTGTCCGATGTTTTCGTCAAATTTCAGTTCTGAATTCCCTTAAAAGAACGACGATTTACTTAATTTTTGGTACATCCTCCATATTCTTATTAAATTATTGTACAATGATCCAGAAGGTTTTATGGCGACTCCTCATTTCACTCAGGACTCTCATTTGATAAAGTACTCCCGAGATGATATTCCGTGCATATCATACAATCCTAGCTGTACATCGCATATCATAAACGGGCGGAAGTGAATTCCTTCTCGGATAGCCAGACAGCTTTAAAAGCCTTTAAGGCGGTTAAGAACACATCCAAATTGGTATACTAATGCTAGAAAGAAAGTTGTATAGAGTCTATGGCAGTACCCCTGTCACCGATGGTCATGTAGGTATTAGAGGTAATCAGATGGCGGCCATGCTGGCAAAGACATGCTCATAGGACCGGAGCCCTGCTGTGACATATCTCTCAGAAGTATAAAATATGAAATAACCCAACAAACAAGTAGTGTTCATCTTCAATATTGGAATAAACAAAGTTCTGCCCGTCAACCCCATGAGTTAATTTCGGATTCAGGCGATTAGCGGAGTAAGATTTGTTTAAATTAAACCGACTAAAGTTAGAGGTGTGCTTGGTTATCTTACGGACCACAACACTGCGTAGTAGAGGTCTGCACGGGCCGAAATTTTTCGGTCCGGTCCGGTCCGGAACCCGAGAAGAGGTTATACTCGTACTGTACCACTCGGACCGCCCCGATTGTCTAACTACTTAAAATGAAATTATTTTGCAGTTATTGATTATTATTATTATTATTATTATTATTATTATTATTATTATTATTATTATTATTAGTCGAAGCACTGCTCCCTGTGGTGTGAAGAGACCCGGGTTCGATTTACGGTACTGTCATTAGGATTTTTTCCCTTCTGGGGTGCCTGAATAATGATGCGCTTCGAAGGCACATTACAGACCATATTACTGAAGCCCTGAAATCCACGTGCAGTAACCTGCAAGTTGACGGCATACTGTCTTATTGACCATATGTCGCCCCTATTACTGCTCTCTGGCCAGAATGTCCGGGTTATGGGTGGACGGAGGGAGGCGGGGTTTGCAGCTGCCGTGCTGTTACAATGTCATTCGCAATTGGCAGAAACGAGCATTTATTTATTGGTAATATTACTACTGCTATGGCTGTATGCATGCTACGATAATTGTGTTATTCCGGACATCTCAACATCGATTAAGTTTTTCGTTCTTATTTTCACTTTAAATGGAAATGTTTAGTTATTTTCTCAAAAATGACGTTAATGATTTTTATTAAAATACTATACGTTTAAGATAAACCCGGCCCGTGGCCCGAGCCCGTGAAGACCTCTATTGGTATGCATTTGCACACAATAGAACGTATACAAGACTTTTTATGCAGGTTATATGGAAGGGGAAATGAAACCTCCAGGGTATACTGTGTGAGTGCGAAGTTTTTTCTCTTCATTTTGTTACGCTAAGAGGTTTCTATTACATCGTTAATTGAGTTCAGCAGGAATAGGAGAAGTAAAAATACATATAAATAAATGTGAATAACAATAAAAAATTATCAATCCATTGTAGTGCACGTTAATATTACAGTAAAGGTTCGAGCACTTAACTGTCGTGTTTTTCTTACGCTGTTTAACCCCAGGATTTCGGTTTTTTTAAACATTATAAACAAACACATAGTATACTGCAAATAGACGCTGAGTATATCCCGTCTCACAACTGCAGCCGGCCTCCAAGGAAGTCCGGTAATTGGTCAGATTCGTCGTCCGTTGCAAATGACATGCATAAATACGAATCCTTAGGCTTCTTTTTCTTGGAACTTAAAAATATAGTAAGGGCAAATATCAAGCACGTGGTCCGTTTAATAATAATAATAATAATAATAATAATAATAATAATAATAATAATAAATATAACAATAGTGATAATAATACCGTAAAGAATTAAACATCTGAGAAATATCCGTTAGGTAGCTCCTTTGACCTACATACCCGCAGCTGTACTTCGTGTACGAGTGTTAGGGAGGTTTCTAACGAAGAGGTTCCGAGTTCGACTCCTATTCTCAGTTGCGAAATTTTATATCTCTAACGCATTATGTTCTATACGTATACATGTATGTGCAGAACCGCAACTCATAACTGATTAAAATTTGTAGCGCCTTTGAAACCATGCAACATACTACCAACATTACCGGCGCGCCATACACAACTATCAGATAGATTTCAAGAGGCGGACTGGGATTCGATAGCACCACGTAAGAACGAAGAAACTATTATGCTACGCAGAAAAAATGTTCCAACCAGTACTGTAATACTCATTTGTTACATGCTTCTCTTCATCTATACATTTTACATTTGAAATCAATTAATAAACGGTCGTCCTCACCCTGATAATTTATGAATCCTTCCATATCGTCTCTCCTGCGCGTGAATGAATCATTAATTAGTCATCTTTGTGCGATGACTGGAATCTTATGCTATTAAACAAGATAATCTATGCATTCTGGTTCTAGAAATCTGTTCGATGGGTTTAGAAGTCACTTCAGAAAGAGAATTTGGAGGAGGAGAAATTGATCAACTTAGGTCCCATCTCCAGGTAAACTAATTTTCGAATACTTTTTAAAGAAATGTTACATTAAATGAAATAACTGGAAACAATGGCCTCTCAGCAAAGCCAAAGCCGGCGATGTGGTCTTAGGTATATGGTAAAATGTGGTATTTCATTGAAAGAAAACACACACAGGGTGAGGCACAACTTGGCCGTTTTTAGTGATAGAAGAAAATATTTCAGGAAAAAGTTGTTTGGGGAGATATATTGTGGTATAGACAATTTAGTGAGAGTGCAGTTGTATGGGAGATACGGATACCAGATTTATAATTTTAAATGAATTAATATGATTTATTGTTTACCATTTAATAATGCGTCTGGGGAAGCATCCAACAACTTTGTTTTGATAGCCATTTAAGATATTTGAAGGTTAATTATGAACAATTTGTGTTAAAGATAACAGCGAGCATTTCTTTTACTTACATCAGATGTTCAGAATTACATCATGTGCTCAAAGTGGTGATCTTGAGCATTGATGCGTGATGTAAAACGATTGTGAGCGGAAAATAGTTCAGGTTGAAGTTCATCAGGGCCTATCGCCGAGTACGCTCGTGTTATACGGTGCTTCATGTCTTCGGGAGTCGTCAGTATTTCTTGATGCACTTCGTTTTACTTTCTCTACCACGTGCATATTAGGTAGAGATTTCAATACCGAGATTTCACCTATGATACATGTTTTGAGGCTGTCATAATCCAAATAAAGCATTTTTAGGAAACAATTCCGTGTCTGTGTGTCTGTCTGTCTGTGAACAGCATAACTCAAAAACGAAACGTCGGATAAGTACTAAACTTGGTGTTTAGATCCAGTATCTTCCAAAGATGCGACATAAGGATTTTCAACAGAATTCCCCTACTCCAAACTATTCTTTACATGCAAACATGCAACATGTTTCGAAATGTTTGATTTTCTAAAAAATGGCTCTAACGATTACATGGCCATTCTTGAAAGTCCTGTCAACATTCAATTGTTACTCGCGATTGAATGAAACCGTATGGAATTTTAAGGCCGGCATATAACGTCCAGTTCCTAAACATTTGTCTATCGCTGTTCTCTTTGTATCTATAACGAAATATGTACTGTAGCTATTTCTGTAAAGGTTTATTTGGATTCAAATATAGTGGAAGGAAAAATAAGCTTTAGTAAGAATAGTTTTGTGTACCCGCTAATAAAGATAGAGGGTCATATGAATGTATCACATAAGATTTTTTTTTTAATTTATCCCACCGATAGAAGTCCTTTGGTGTTAAGTCTGATGAATGTGCAGGCCATTTTGTGTATCCGCACCGACCAATCTAACGATCTTCAAATGTCCTGTTAAGAACCGCTGTAATTATCCGTGCAGAATGGGTTGGACATACATCATGTTGGTGTCAAATGGATTGCCGTATGTGGAGTGGAATGTTTTCTAATAGTTGTGGCAACACTTCTGCTAAAAACCGGGAATACTTATTATTTAATGTCCCATCCATAAAATAGGGACCGATTATTTGTTTACTTAGAAGCTCGCACCACACATTCACAGACCAAGGCCTCTGTGCATCTACTTCTCTCAGCCACTGTGGATTTTCAGTTGAACAGGAAGGCATATTGCGAAGGTTTTTACTTGTCCATGGTTGGTAAAGGAAGTTTCATCCGTAAATAGAACCTTCGTCAGGAACATGTCATCAATCTGCAGCTGCTAGACACCATTCGAAGAACTGTAACAGATTTTGTAAATCATTGTCATGAAGCTGCTGATGAAATGACAAAATAAAATAAATGAAAATAAAATACATCTATAATATATCATCCTGGCATCTGGTTCCCTCAACCAGGATATATATTCCAAATTTATTGATTATTCAATACTTGTTTGGATCATTTGTTTATTAAGGTAACTAATTCTTATAACATTTCCCATTATTCCTTTAGCTCCTGGAAGCCAGCAGATCTTCCAACTGGTTGCCAGTTGGCATCTACTCCCATTTAATTCTAACCTAATATAAGCTTTTAACTACTGATAACCAACGGTCGTAGGCGTTATTTATTTACATCCTGTATATATACATACCAGATGAGCCAGCCTAGTATACTACTTTTGTAGATTTATGCAATCTGCATTTATACTCCAACATGATAACATCGGCTCGTATGGCACGATCTACCCAGAGTGTTTAACGTGGATGTCTTTGATTGCACACTCAACGAATCTACTAATAATACAGCCAATGTTATAGCATCGCCTTTGAATACTCTAGTAATTAGACAGTTGACGTTTCCACAACTGAAAATGTGTGCTGGGGCAAGCAAACACTGCATATTACGTTAAATTCACTGTGCGTCTCACATGTTTGTAGGTAGCTTAGTTGGAGCGAGCGTGCGTTTTGTAAGTAATCCCTTTGCAGCATAGGAGGCTCGAATCATCTGCGTGTAGTAATTCCTTTACTGTGCTGCAATATTCATAAATAATCTTGCTTTAAACTAGTATTTTGTTTCACGTTGTTATTATAATTTTAATTTGCATTCTTATTTTATTTGCATTTAATATATCATTATTGTCAGTGTTTCTTTATTGGTAAACTATATGTAAGTATCTGTTTAAACGCGACAATTGAGTAGCTGAAATCAAGATTATACATATCTAATCTAAGGCAATAAGGAAACAATATCACAATTTAGCACGGAAGTCTTAATAGTTTCACGATTTTGGTTCTTTAATCCAGCACATAGAAATGATTTCGTTATAACGTCATTTCGTGTTTGCTTTAATGAGAATACACACACACACACACACACACACACACACACACACACACACACACACACACACACACACACAAAAGAAACAAACAAGGCCTAGACGCGAACCCATGTTACTGGCGATTAGCACACAGCATAGATACAACTACAATTCCACTCAACTACTTGGATACTTGATTGAGAGCGTAATCTGGGTTTAACCTTAGAAGTTTGCTTGCCAGGCGCCACGCCAGTGTCACCTCGCGACGTTTTGTGTATATTATAGCCTTTTAAGGCAACTTTAATTATTTTTGGACATTTTAAGATTATTATTTAAATGGCATAAGCTATTGTGTACTTATGTTATCTAGAATATGGGTACGAGGCGTAGTTTACTCCAAAATTCAAGTAAACCATTATTTAATAATCTGTGTGCCTTGATTGTGCAGCGTCCATTGTGGATATAGGTGTATCTGTAATTTCTCGTAGCCTATGCTGTCTCTAGTCATACAATTCCTCCATTTTCTTTTTAGCTGATTTTGATAGTGGACTGATATGATTGGTCCATTTTATCAGAGGCGTTTACTATATTACGTGGCTATGTATACCATAATGTAAAAGTTTGCAAAATCGGCCGGAAACACTCTCATTAACCGAGTCGTATGTTTTTGAGCTGTATTTTAGTGCGGAGTATTTTGTGACGCTTAAATCGCTTTTCCTCTAAATTTTGAGCTTTTGTCTACCCAAAACCATCAAGAAATAGTTGTTGGTAAGCGAAGAAAAGGGACTTACGGCGCACTTAGCTTGAAGGGTGGTTCATCTTCCAAAAAATGGAAGGAGCGACTGACTCACTGGTATATATATATATATATATATATATATATATATATATATATATATCCAAGGCAATACTTATATCATACAAAACAATATATTAATGTATATTGACGGGCATAAAATGTGGTCCATAGTAGAACGCAGTTGTTTATGTTGGTATTGACAAATTCAGCCCCAACCTCTGCCAAAGTAACCTCCTGCTTCTTGATTAGCAGGGTATTTTACCTCCCCAAAATGTCACCGAACTGCCGAACGGTGACGTTTGTGGCGTTTTGCCGCTACTTTGTTGTGTTACTCTTACCTCTTCGTCGTTGTAGATAAAGTTTTCAGGACTCGAGATCGCCGATATCAGTCAGGAAGCATTTATGGACGTCGCATCTCAGGGTCAACTGTCGGCGAGTCGGTCTGAAATTCCCTACTGTTATTGTCAGGGTAGGATTGCGAGAGGGTGACACTAGGATATTATTCTTGAAGAAAACGTTTTCACTTCCTCAATAAAACGCGTATTCTATTCCTGCCAGAAAACCTGCAAGATTCTTGTTCTTTTTTCTACCCCGTACGGTTCTTATATAAGAATATTTTCACCCTTTGGTCCACTAACGTTTTGCTCCGGCTAATTATTTATTATTTAAGGCGCTCTATCACCGTTCTTTTGACTCCCGCGAACTTGAATTCATTACTTGCGGCGTGTTAAGTTATTTATTATCTTAAATAAAATAATTTCAACGACAATCTAACACTCTATATAATTATTGCAAACGCATTACTTTATGATTGCACTGTGGTGCGGCACTTCGTAAATTTTGGAACTTTTATCCTTTTCATTTCTTTTTGACCCAACGTGATGCGTGTTTCCTTACCGGAGAATCATGACAGACTGTCCAAAAATCACGCTCGTATTCACATATATCAACGACTGCTCTCCTCCAAATTTTATATATGTCACTGCGTATTCCTATGTTTCCATTGGTTCTCGTACTTATTCTCTACGTTTATTGTTTCCTGGTTGAAAATTCAAAGCTTAACTGTAAGAAATGTCCGTTGCCTTATAGCGTCTGTTTAGTTTAAAACTTGCCTCATACCCACGAAGTACAAAAGAAGGTTTCGATTTTTATGGCCCCATGCTCGGAAAACATAATGGACAGTCTAAAACGAAGCTACTCTTATTCTTGCCTAAATTTTGCAGTTTTTCTTACGCCTTTATTTATTTGGCAATATTATGGAAACTTAAAACATATTTACAACTTATGAAGGGCTTTCGATTGATACAATTTTTATCCTATGGCTTTAAAATTATGTAAATTTATCACATTGAATGTTAATTAATTATTAATAATTCCTAAAATATAATTATTATAGAGTTCCTTTTTTGTGGTCTTAATCGGCGGAGATATCGCTACACGTTGCAAGCTAATTGCTATGTTCTCACTAGTGGAGTATCATTAATACAATGCTTCATTGGATTTTGGCGCAGAATAAAGTATCATATACTAAAAACGTATTATTCAATAGAACTAAGCTAAACTTTCCTAATTTAAGGATTGAAAAAGATACAAAGCTTACCAATATCATTAAACGATATTAACAGTTAAATGTTGTACATTAACAAATAATAGATTTGATTAGTAATACGATTTTTTCTAGTTTAAAATGACTGCAGAACCTAACGAAAAAGGAAGGTGTTGTTCCTCTTGCGGCAATGACACTGATGAAATCTCTCATATTAATTTCGCAGCTGTTGTTCAGTTTAACGACACATGCCAATAATTCTTCATCCCTTCATCTAGAAGGGCAAATTATGTTGTGTTGGTTAAGCCTTTCCTTGTGTACTAATCGTAGTGAAACTTTCATAGAGACGGTATTCGAATACCATTTCATTTCACATTGATTATAACGTTGTTCATTGGTCCGTTTTTATGTGCTTTAATTGCTTTCCAGGCCAGTCACATAGAGGACTTATACGGGTGGGTGGAGTCCAAGTTTGGTTACCTAAAGGTGTAAAACTCACGGAGGGAAAACACTATTGTTATCTAGAGGATGGGCCACCTCTTATGCACGCCAGTGTACCCTTCTGCAGAAAATTATTTTTGAAATAAATAAACTCATAACTAGTTTACAATGCAGTTTAATTCTAAGTTAGATCATACTTGGAATAATCTAGTTATGGTCAGATTATGTATATTAAACTCTTCTTTTGAGTATAAAAAGTGCTTCAGTTGCTTGACCGAGAGAGATAGCTCTGCAGTAATGCTGACTTTCCGGAAATCCCGGGTTCGGTTCCCGTTAGAGCGGCCACTCTTAGCTTGTTTTTCTTTTCCCCTCGATTTTCCCAGATCAGTAAGCGAATGCTGTTTTTTTTTCTTCTTCTTCTATAATGCCGAGAGTTCTTTTGTCCCCCATTTACTGCCATTTCATTCCTTGTCATGTTTTAGGATTGGAAGATCAGGCAAATGGTGAGGGTTTGGGGGGGGGTTGAATTTGCTTTTAGTAACTGTCTGTCTAGGTGTGCTGTGTGTGAACTCCCAGCGAAATCTCTCATTGGGGAGGGAGGCTTTCCCGCCGGTGTGGAGATCTCACACCTGGTTACTCGTCCTCCGTGGACTAGTGGTACCGTGCTAGCCTCTGGTTCCCGAGGTCGCGGGTTCAAACCCGGCGGAGGGCGATGGATTTTTTCGGACGTAAAAATCCTTAGTATGGCTTCCTTCGGAAGGGAAGTAAAGTCGGTCGTACCGTGTCGTAGATTTAACGGCACGTAAAAGAACCTCAAGCCTGATAAGAGGCCTCTGAGCAAAATTACCGGTCTTTCACGCCCAATATAGAATGGGACGCTAAGAACCACAGCAGTTAAAGAGCGTACATAAATAAAACTCAATTTCATTTCTTTTCATTTCACACCTGGTTACGTAAGGCAACCCGCCTGCCGCCCCAGATCTGGTCGCTGTCTATGTCCTTTACTTCACCCCTTCCTTCCGGAGGTTCATTAGGTAAAATATACCTTCTAAGTGCTTCCGTACCGAAATTCATCTCCGTACCTGATTTACTCTACTCTACTCTTCGTTTGTTTGCCTTTAATTTACTTTCGCTGGATTGAAATGGAAATTATGTTGCATGTATTCACTTTCAACTCACAGACGCTGTAATCATGGAGTAATAAATCAACGTTACTCACTGCGCTGTATAAACAAAAAGGGAATGATCGAAAGGAAATTACTAAATTTAAATCTTCTGAGAGCAGCCTTAAAATTTACATAGGGTAAAAATATCCGCGTTATATTCAATTGCTTTCTCTACCCAAGCAAACAAAAGTTATTCTATTTTATATTTCAGCTTCGAGATACGCGTTGGTTACACATTTATTTGTAGGTTGAAGCTGTTCCTGTAGTGACGGTGTAAGAAAGCAGAGCAATTAAATAACCTAAGCAAGGTGATATTAAATTATTTGGGAATTTTCGTATTTGTTGCTCTTTTAAATGAGTTGTATGTATTGAGTTGGGAACAGGGGCTGTGTTTCCTCAAGTTGCGGAAGCCAGAAACGAGGACTGTTTCACGCTGCCGTCCTGAAGCTTGCAGCCGCAGCCGAGGGCACTCGCACCCTCTGGAATGTGGACGTGTCATGCGAGGCAGTCGCTCGGGGGAGAGAAAACGGTCCCCAAAAGTTAAGAGTAGCAGGAAAACAAGAAGGCAGTGCCAAACACATTTCCGTGTGTTTGGGAAGTCATCGCGGAATGTCGTAATTAGGCATTGTGAAGTGGTGGCGAGCACGATTATGAAGACGTGACAATCAAGTTAGAGATAAATCTTGGTGGAAGTGAACACGTGTTACATTATTACGTGCTTGAGGATTATCCCACTCCCTGGGACTCAAAGGAGTTCTCATAGCTCAAGATAACCAGCCGATGCAAGAAGAACGGAAGGTGTAATGATTAATCCCATCACCTTTCCTTCCCCCGTCCACGTCTAGCTTTCAGAGACCAGTCTCAATGTATAGGAGGGATACGGTAGGCTAAACGATAGTGAAATCTTAAAGCGGGTGGCTATGTGATAGCTTTGAACTTTCATACTCCTTACATAACCTCGAAAAATTCTGAATAGCGACTTAGAACATGAAAAAAACATGAATAATTTGAAATTTCAAACCAATGACAAAAAATCTCAAAAACAGTTAATATCACACATTTATTTGACATAAATTGTGTGCTTTAACGAGACTTACAGCTTTTGTAGAGTAAGTTTGTATCTATCTCTTATGGTTTAATATTCACGCAAATTGATGCAAAATTCATAAAAGACGACTTCACAGGCCATTCGCGGAAAATTCAAGATGTACGTTTTGTTTGCCATGTAAATGTCTGCAAGTGGCATTTTAATCAAAATTGTTAGAATCATTTTTAAAAATTAAAAATAATAGGTGAAATGCTATCCATCTAAAGGATAATTTAGGGTAGGGAGGATTTTCTTCAAAATGTTCGTGTCACATCATTGGAAGATGTTGAACTTAGATACCAAGTTTGATATTGAATCGACTTTTTGCTCTTTGAGCTATGCTGACCAAACAAGGGGGCGCCGCGTGTGCGACTCGCATTCGGAGATCACTGGTCCAAACCAATCTGACCGATCTGTACAAAGGATTTTTCGCGATTTTCCTCAGTTGTTAGGGGATTGCTGGTTTGGATAACTTGATCTGCGAATTTTCGTATCATTCCTCTTTTCACCACATTTCATTTCCTTCTTCTTCACCGCCATACATTGATCCCCATCCCGGATATGCTATGATCAAGAGTTCGCTTGTTCCTCGACAGGCTACTGACTCAAGGCATTGGCTTGGAAGTCCTACAAAGCGGAGGTTAATCCGTTAAAGAAGAAGAAGAGTTATACTGTTCACGGGCCCATAGACGGACACACGGACAGACACACACAAACACACACACACGGACCTTTTTGATTTTCTCAAAATTAATGATTTTGATTAAAATGCCATAGTTAAGACATTTACATGATAAATAACATGTGTTAAGTTTCCGAGGATAGCCTATGAATTCCGCTTCTTTCGAATGGAATTTCGATTCATTTTGTATTACCGGTGAACCAGAGGACAGAAAAAGACTTGCTGCAAAAAAAACAAGATTGATTAATTTGAAGCGTTTAACTGATTTAGTATAATTGTTTTTGTGGTATAAACCATTTTCGATATGTCAGTTGTTATTGATTTGAAGTTTTTAATATTTCTGTCATTTCGTTCTTTAAACGTAAACATTTGACTGTCCTTATCCCCTTGTACCTATTTCGAAATATGTAAGTTTTATGCAAACATTTATCTCAGTTAACTTGAAGTAGATTATAAGAATAAACTTTGTAAAAATATTTTATAGAAGTATACGAGGGTGATTAGAGAAAGTCACATGAATGTAACACTTCAGAGTTTTCTTCTGGGCAATTTGACATATCCCCTTTTAAATCTCTCACGCCTAAGTTTGGGGACCATTGGCTTATACGCAATGGTGGCTGCTGCACAAAAGCACGTGAACACACTAACTTTTGATACCAGGCAGATTTATTGGTTATTTTTCTTGAATGATATTAAACGTAACATATACGCCGTAATTTAAAAACTACGGCGTTTCAATCTACCACGCTACACCTCTAAACTCAACGAAATATGGCAATAGGGTTGGTAGCACTCTGAACTTGTGCATGTTTTGAGGAGCTTTTGTTCATGCACAACTGGTGTGATGCAACTACCTTCTGGGCACCAAATACATGCAAGTAGTGCACACTTGAAGGCGCGTACGAGGCTTCTCCCGCGCTAATTCCATACTATCACTGCAATTTTACGTTAATACCACTAGGTGGTAGCACTTCGGCAGAAGTGGGTAATGCGCACGAGCGCGGAAATCTCTCCCGGTTATTAGAGGGGCCAGTTTCGTAAAATACAGTAATAATATTAGGTAATATTATTAGACCAATGGAAAATAATGATTAATTAACGAAATTCGGTTTCGTATATATTCTTGGCAACTAATAAAAGGTCATTAATATTATTGATTGTTGTCATACGACTGTGTTTTATTTTAGCTTTCATTTTGTTTCATTACATATTAGACATCTTGGTTATTGTTTTTGTTGACAAACTTTTATGTTTTGAATAAACAATGCTCTACTTATAAAACCTTGCAAAGATGCAAAAGGTTTTAAAAGAAAAACGATTAAATCTTAAACAAGGCATATTTTGATAGCTCTCAAATTGATATTTATAGCAGTCTTTATGTCGATAATTTTGCTAAGTCCACAACTTGCTTATACTATAACATTGTTAAAGTCCTATTTGAAATTCTTGCATAACGCTCTGTATTCTCTCCGTATCGTACTATATAATAATTGGTTGTTGATCTCATCTTCTTTTTATGTGATAGTGTTTATGGTTCTTATTACAGTATTGTACTATGTTAAAATTAGATAGGGCTGTTTGCCCACCATTATTTTGTTTTTACTGTTTCTTGTTTAAGGGCTCTGGTTCAGGGAACTCGTAAAAATTTAAAAACAACAACAACAACAACAACAAAGTGGTATAAAAACAATCTTTTGTGTGGAAGGTGCTCCAATTAATAATTTAACTATTATGGCTTATTCTTGGCGAAAATTTACCATTTCTTCACCACTATTTGAGTCAGAATTACACATTATACTGATTTTGTGCAATGTGCAAACGTACACAAACAATTCAAGTGACATCCACTAATAAAATTATTATTAGATTGGGCTTACACATGAAACTGAACCTAATAAAATTAGCCTACATTATTACTCTTTCTCTTTTATGAAACGGCTTACTGATTTTATTTGGTAATGCATTGATAAATAATATTATTAACTGATAGATTTATGAAACATAATGCTAATATTATTGGTTAATATTATTACTTTCTTGTTAACACTACCAGCGTAAAGGGTTTATGAAACCGGTTCCAGACCATCTATACTCTCAACTACAGGTTTTTACTCATTATTTTGTTTTTGCTCTAAAACACTGTACTTAATTATGTACAATCTCGTGCATAAGAAGTAGCCCATTCCCCAGATATCCATAGTGCTTTTCTCTCCGTAAGGTTTCCACCTTCAGGTAACTAGCTTTTAACTCCGCCCGACCGATATCATCTCTCTCGGTAACTGGCCTGAAAAACTATTCAGCGACATAAAATCTAAAGAGTAAACAATATTTATAACCAATGTGGATTGAAGTACACCACCTCTATGAAAGTATTTTGCTACGACTGGTAGCTACACAAGGAAAGCCTAAACCAGTTCAATATATTTCGGCCTTCTAGAGGAAGGGGTAATGAATTATTTGCACGTGAGGTTAAACTGAACAACAGCTACGACATATGAAAGCTTTCATCAGTGACATGGAGACGAATGTTAAGTTATTGCTGCTACTAAACGGCAATAAGAAGGCCGGAATAAGAAAATGGCAGTGTAGCATGAAAATAAAAGGTTTAAGTTGTAATGTTACCCTTCGGTAGTTCGGCCGCACTTTGGCGAAGGCAAATTACGCTGCCAATCCAGTAGTTAGAGAATTAGGCTCGAAGAATAGAGGTGTTCAAGTGGGTAGTAGATGGGGCATGTATTGTCAGTACCAACATAAACACCTCGGTTCTTCAATTATCGGCCACATTTCATGCACGCCAGTATACACAACAAACTTCGTCAGACAATTTATGCATTATGATTACTTATTATAATTATGAATGTTGTTGTTGGAGCGGCTGCAGTTATATCAATTTGTTCATTATCATAACCACTGTGCGGCAGATGCTATTTCACATATTCAGGGCTGTCTGCCTCTAAAATCTTGCGAACACCCAGAATGTATAAGCCGCTACATCCAGTACTTAAGCACAGTTTAGTACTGAAATTCTTCTGAAACACTGACCATACTGTTGCAGGTATTGGCCGGTGGTAAGACACGGCACTATTGAACATCTTCATCTCGATGATGCCATACCGATAGTGTTGCCTGCATCAATGATGCTGTTTGGAGGCGTGTCCTTCGCCGATGCGCTGCTCATGTGGATGTGGATCACGGTGGCTTCCAGCCTTTTCTTCCATATGATCGCTTTCAATGGTGCTCACCATCATCCTGAGATCTTCCATGAAGGCGACGCTCCAAGGTAAGTATTTCAACTCTTTCGCTGCTACCTGCCTCTCACAAACAGCGATCCTACATTCCCAGAACATCAATGGAGTCGTGTCGTGTTAGTATTCAACGAGTCTTACAGGAAATTTAAAACTGAAGAGTAAAAGCTTAAAAATAGCATTTAATAGGACATCTTGTTAAATTAATATACAAATCCCAAGCGTATTCATATCCACAGTAAAAGGCAAAATATGGTGACAACAACATATAGAGGTTACAGTATACAAGAGATTACTAAAGTACAACTTTGACATTTTCCTACCACTATGGGATTAGTCACTAGAACGCTGGCGATATTTGGGTTGTTAGGTGCTTCATAACCGGCAACTCCTCCGCAAATACGTACCTGTTACATGTAATGGGAAGGTTAATTATACTCATCTGTTACATAAATAAAATGAGTTTTATTTATGGACGCTCTTTAACTACTATGGCTCTTGGCGTCCCATTCCATATTGGGCGTAAAAGACCGGTAATTTTGCTCAGAAGCCTCTTTATCAGGCTTGAGGTTCTTTTACGTGCCGTAAATCTACGACACGGGACCACCGGCTTTACTTCCCTTCCGAAGGAAGCCATGATAAGGATTTTTACGCCCGAAAAAATCCATCGTCCTCCGCCGGGTTTGAACCCGCAACTTTGGGAACTAGAGGCTAGCACGGTACCACTAGTCCACGGAGGACGACTGATCTGTTACGTTGGAACCCCATTTTTATATTCGCAGGTGTTTAAACTTTGCACGCCGATCATTTAGTCAACAACTCACGCACTGATTAAATAAATGATGTGATTTTAATTATATTTTATATCGTATTAACTATATTTTTATTTATATTAAATTACACTTGCATTAATAGTACCAATTATACCATCATTTAATTACTAATTATTGTTAGGTTTGGTTATTTGACTGTTAGGTTAATTATTAGGTATTACCTTGGCATGAATTACTTTTCAATTTTTGCTGTAAAGGTTGTCTGTTTGTGTGTGGTTTTATCTTTAGAGGAGTAAGGTCTGCGTAAAAAAACCAAGAAAGAAATTTAATTGTTTGTTTTAGATAAGTACGACGAAATTATATTAAGTCATAACTATAAGATGCTCTTCATACTATTACAGTACATTGATTTGCAACGTTTAATAACTCACGCATGTTATATAAATTAAGTCCATATCACGGTTCAGTGCTTAATTTAACGCTTAAAGTGTATCCAGGTTATAGGTAATCAGCGATTATGGCGGAGAAGGAAGGTGTTGACCAAAACTTTACACCGAAGAAAAGAACGTTATAGAGCTGTATATATGATATGATAATAACTCATAATACTAGCAGCAGACCGAAATATTGCGCCTTTTGTAAATTGGTTGTCTGGTGATTTTTCTGGTAATATATCTTGCGACTCAATTTAGAATGTTGACCGCTCTGACAAGCGGCATAGCCATCTTTGTTTTATAGCAACCTGAGTTACCTGCGCCGCATCCCCTATACATGCAGACACGGCACAACTGGAAGGGCTGTCATATACTTAGACAATACCAGCCTGCCTTCAGCCTTGGGGACGGCGATTACGGTCGCACCGAGCCGAGTACTCCACCACATCGACACCGGAGAGGCCTGTCCTAACCCGCAAGACGTGTTCCTCTAGAAGCAAGCGGAGGTACGAGAAATGCTGGAGGGCATGAGATCTAGGAGGGTTATCGAAGGTTCTGACAGCCCTTAGTGCTCCCTTGTTGTCCTGGTGAAGAAGAAGAACAGCGAGCTACGCTTTTGCATGGACTAAAGAAAGCTGAATGCTGTCACCCAAAAGGACCGTTCTTCCTTACCCCAAATTGACGACACCATCTTGCTGGTGCCCAGTGATTCTCGACTTGGACCTGAAATCGGGATACTGGCAAGTGGCTGTAGATTCCACGGACAAGAAGAAGACTGCATTCTCCACAGGCTAAGGGCAACTTAGTTCCTAGCAGGGAAATCGTTAAGTTATTTCTGCTGCTTTTTCAATAGGATAGAATAATGTTTGTTTACGGCGAAATTTTCTACTGTGTAAGAAGTTAATGGGGAGCACATTTCCATTTGCTCTCTTGCTCTCTGATTACATCTCATGTAGCTGTTAAGCGGACCAACCTGTTAAATTTTCAAATTCCGTATTTTTTAAGGAAATAACTACATTTTTCTAACGACACACTACTGCAATTATGTGCAACTAATTCCTATTTTCTTTTTGAGAAACGCATGAAAGAGTGCTTCAGAAAAAATATTTTTTATTTGTATTTTAACCGCGCTACATTAAAAGGTCCTTGTGCTGCAATTCTTAAAACTCTGTGACAAAAACTTCAGATGTACATCCCAAGTATACCACTTAAAAAAAGACATTAAATGATTTTTAAATGGAATGACCGAAGAAGGTGGCGCTCCGGTAACTAGTGCGACTCGCATTCGGGAGGTCCCGGAATCGATTCCCGTGCACCGCCCACTCTGGCCCATAAGTTTTGCGGGTCATCAGGCGAATGCTGGAGTGGTTTCCTTCAACCCCCTAATTTCCTGTGCCTTCATTTCGGTTCCATTCATCATTACGTTTATCCTTTACCCCGTTTGGTCTGTTTCGGGATTGGAAGGGTCGGTGATGGTGTTTCAGTGCGACCTGGCAGGGAAAAAGGATGCTCTCTGTGTAGCTTTCTGTCGCTCGCCTTTCGGCTGGTTGACGGGGTACACGGACCGCCCCTTTGAGGCAGGGTGTTGGACCCTCTTTGTGGGGCAGTGTTCCCTGGTATGTCCGACTATCGGCGCGTCTCAATCTGGAAGCTGTAGGGACCCTGTCATTGCTGTGCCGCCACTCCTGGTTCCGGGTCGCACACTTGTGGGACATAGCTACAATATCCTCACTAGAGCAGTGCCAAGTCCCCTCCAATAACGAGGAAAAATTAAATAAGTATTACTGCGAGAAAAAGCATAAATTAGATTCGTTCTGTTTCATTTTGGTGGAAAATCAATTTTCTTAATATACATAGGTAATCAATTTTATTTGTTTAAAAAGTTCTTATTCTTCTTTAGCTCATTACCCTCCTCTTTTAGGACTTACACCCCTATGGACTTACAAGCCAATGCCTTGGGTCAGTAGCCTGGCGAGGAGCAAGCAAACTCTGGATCATAGCATATCCAGGATGGGTGATCAGCACAATGTCTGGTAGTGAAGAAGAAGGAAATGAAATGCAGTGATAAAAGGGAAAATAGGAAAGTTCGCGGATCAAATTATCCAAGCCAGCATTCGCCTAGCGCCGAGGAAAACCGCGAAAAAGCTTCCGGTCTGATTGGTCGGCCCTAGGGGTTTAAATCGGGATCTCCGAAATACGTGCCACAGACGTTACCGCATGAGCCATCCCGCTCGGTTTGTTTAAAAACTTCCATCTATAAACTTTTATTTACTATGACGTTAAGGATCTCTGCCGTAAAAATCTTACCGTTTAGTGGAAATTTGCATCGCAATGTTTTGAACATTGATATGAGTTGAAAAAATGCATTACGAGCGAAACGACTTTTTATGTTTGAGGTATGTACTTTAGTCTAAAAACTGTCATTTAAATGGTAACGTGACAGCGTTTAAAGCACAATTGGTTGAAAATAACTTCGTCATATTACTCTACAAGAACCAAAGTCTATTAATGCGTAAAAATACCGAAATTGAGATTTTCAGGAATTTTCGAGAATTTTCACAGCTATGTTCTCTTAAAGCGGCGACAACCACTTCGATGAACGCTGTACGCCTTATAGTTGGTCCAACGCAAACCAGGAACAGTAATCAAAACGAGGATGACGACAGTAAGGGTGCCAGGAACGTCTTTTAATATGTTGATGTTCACAATTTGTTAATGATAAGCTTAGCAGCTTCCGTGAAGGAAGAAGTGATGGAGGTTTAGCCTCTTCTTTCTCCTTCTCGTCCACAGCATGCGATGTATCTATAGGGTACGCAGCCTAATTCAGGTTACTAAAACAAGTATGACATGCCGATGCCAGGGCGGTCAATGTTCCAACTTGAGTTACTAGATATATAACAAGAAAGATCACCAGACAACCTATTTATAAAGAAGCACTATTTCGGTCTTGTGCTAGTATTGTGAGTCATTGTCATGTGATATACTGCTCTATAATACACTTGGTCATCACCTTCCTTCGCCGCCATAATCGCTGGTTACCTATAACCTGGATGCACCTAAGTGTTAAACAAGCACTGAACCATGATATGGACTTAATTTATATAAAACGTGTGTGTGTTATTAAACGTTACAAATTGCTGTAATGTAATAGTATGATTTCGTCCTACTTAGCTAAACCAAACAATTAAATGTCTCTGTTTTGTTCTACCTTACGCAGATCTTCATCTAAAAATAAAACCCTAATCAAATAGACAACGCTTACACCAAACATTGCAAAAACAACTCAAATTTCTACTGAAATGTAAAGGTAAAATCTAATAGCTAATAATAACCTGTTAGCCTAATAACAACAAAATGCTCGTACAATTAGCCTAATGAATATAGCTGTAACTAATCTAAATAGTAACATAAATAATATAATGATCATATGTAATTAATAATCAGTGCGCCAGTTGGTGACCAAATGGTCGGTGTGCAAGCTTTGAACACCTGCGAATATAAAAACAGGGCACCAACGTAACAGATACAGTATAACATATGTAACAGATGCTATTTGTGCAGGAGTAGCCGGTTAGGAATGGAACCTAACAACCCCAATTTCGTCGATTCCAGTGATGATGATGATGATGATGATGAGATGCGGTTTAAGGGCGCTAAACAGCTAAGGTCATCAGCGCCCTTACAAAGTATAAAAGTGATAGTCCAAAAATAAAATTCCGATAAAAAACCGCATAATTAAAAAACGGGACACAAACCCGCGATGTCCAAAAAGTAAAAAACAAAACACCAAATACGAACACACTAAAAGCATGGTCAATAAAAGCGTTAAACAACGTGTCAAGAGCTGCAGAACGTATGGGACATGAGCGCCATATGTCCACTGGGGAGTAGAGCCCCCATTAAAAAGGCAATATAATATCACAACGTTAAAAAGGCGCTCAGCGCATCAAATGCGCCGATAAAAATCACTGTCAATGATAAAACGTAAAAGACATTCCACAGCATGCGCGTCGTCTGCCAAAACGTTGGCTATGCCAACAGGTAGACCAACACGAACGCGCAACGGAGTTAAAACTTGACACTCTGCTAAAATGTGACGCACTGTTAAGGGCGCATCACACTGCTCACAGAGCGGTGCGGGGTCACCACTGAGCAGGTATCTATGGCTAAAAAGACAATGTCCGATTCGTAAACGAGCTAAAAGTACCTCTTCCGGACGAGAAGAACGAGAAGAGGTACCCCAGACTAACGGAAGAGGTTTAACCTCCCGCAACTTGTTCCCCCTAAGAGCCGCCCACTCATCGATTCCAGTGACCAACCCCATAATGGTGAAGGAATGTCAAAGCTGCACTTCGGTAACCCCTCACATATTGAAACCTCTATATTATGTCTAGCCAATTTCATTTTAAGAGGCCGTGGTGTATTATCCATCGTCATGACCGCTAGAAGAAGAGTGATGCTCCACCCTGCTGGGCTAATACAAAACTGAACATACACATTAGCTAATTACTTGCATAAGACATGGACAAGGGGTTAAAATCGGTGTGAAGTCCTCCAGCTGCTAAGGGTAGGATTGTTTGGTTAACTGCACGCAGAGGAGCATTTTATAACACGCCTCTCTATGTGTTGTGCTTTGGAAACACAACGAAGTATTTCAGTATCTTTTGATCTATTATGCGGCAGGATTTTCGCCATTAACCTGATTGGTTGCCTGAGAAGGGTTTTATAAACTTAGTAATCATGCTTATATAGTCTTTGGTAGAGAACTTACACACCGCTGTAATTACAAAGCACGGAGATTAAGCATCTACAGTGAATGAGGTAATGTAATTAGCAGTACACTCGGTCAAAATAAAAGCACCGGTCTCTTGAGCAGTTAAACCTTTACAAAGTCCCTTCCGGTTCACAACCAGCGACTTTTGTGCGTCGCTGTGACTAATTCTATAATACAAGCCGCAAGGCACCCATTTGGGCTATCTCCACAACGTGCTTGGCGTGGAGCAGTGGTTAAGTATTTAACTTCTACGCAAACAGTTCTAGTTAGGTTTTCCGTAGTACATTGTTGTCTTTTATTTTTTACATGTTTTATTGTAATGCATTTAAATAATATTCCTTATGTTGCTTCATTTTACTTGCATATATAACTGAAATAACGTTGAAATTTCCGGTTAGAAAATTAAATTACTGAATATGAAAGCTCTTCCCGAACAATAGATTAATGTCATGGTTGCCATCTACCGGTATAGCGGACTGCTAAATAAACGCCACGTACATAAGAAACGAAGAAAATCTATTATATTTTCACTCATGTGCTTAAAATAAAAGAAGGAGGAAACAGTTGAGTAGCTCGATGGAGATTTGAGTTTGTAATTCAAGAACAATAAGCTAACTCTCCACAAAACTATTACTCTCCTAACTGTCTACTACAGCTCTCTGAGCTAAGAGTGCTACAGTCAGCGTGGCATTGTATCGAGCTTTAGTCATACTCGACTTGAGAGCCAGAAATAAATAACATGTGTTTTGTTTACAAATATTCAGTGTTGCCCCACTCTAAAACATCCTTCTGTTTCAAATCATTGAAACCTTCTTATATGAACTATTTTTTTCGGAAGACTTCGGTGATTATAGTTGTATTCCCCATTATAACTATTACAAAAATATACGCAGTCTTGTGAACAAAGTCTGACAGTCCCGAAACCTCACGGAAGTATTAGATTCGAGCCGGTTTTAAATTGACGGAGTGTGCATTATTCGGTTAGTTAAGCACTGTTAAAGAAGAAGAGACATTTAAAGTTATCTGTTGCAAACTGGAGATGTAATGTTATACGTCAAGTACCTTAACAATTATTTGTTGCACACTATGAAATAAACGTACCCTTCGTATTATCTCGGTTGTAGTTATCTATGATTTTACTCTTTACTTTCTTTGCCACTTTCGTATAACAAGTAGAGGAAGTATTGCATTCCACCCAAAAAAATTCGATACAGAGATTTCACTGGAAATACATGCTTTGAGACTCCCTGAATACAAAATAAAGCAGTTTTAGGAAAATGTGTGTGTGTATGTATATGTGAACAGCAGACTCAAAATCTTAGCCAGTTAATACCAAAGTTGGTATTTAAATTGAGCGTCTTCCAAGGCGAAGATTTTCAAGAAAATTCCTCCCAACCCAAACTACGCTTTATATAACAAACATTTTCGTTATTTTTTTATTTTCTCAAAATTGACTAAAATAATTTTGATTAACGTACCATCTTTTAAAGATATTTCCTTGACATGTGAAATGTAGGTATATCTTGAATTTTCTGGGAATAGTTTATGAAGTCCTTCCTCTTTATTCTGAATGGATTTTGAATAATTTGAAAAACTGTAAAAATCTTAAAAAGGTGTAGATGTCGCTAAAGCATACAATTTATATGAAGTAAAATATTTTGTGGGTTAACCATTGTTTCTCAAGTGTTAAGTCGCTATTCGCTATTTCTCTTCGTCATGCAAAGAGCATGGTATTTCAAAGCAATAACGGAGCGAGGCTTTTTAAAAATCTGACAATCGCAATAAAATACTTCATTACCTACAACGAATTTGTAAATGTGTAAGGGTTTATCCCGATAAATAAGAAGTAGACAAATCAACCTTAATGGTATGGAGGTAGCGTGTCTGCCTCACATTCAAGAGGTCCGAGCTTTTCCCAGTGTTTTCCCTTATTCTGAGAAGACGGATGTGGGTAGCTGTAAGCTCTAGGGACCCCTGGATTTTTTTAGTACAATGTCAACTATTTCGTTCATTCATCTTCCGATATGACCTACTCTATTAAAGGAAGATAAACTTAAAAAATCTATGTTACATTCTCATTACTTTCTCTATCCTCTGTCGCTTATTACTGGGTATACAAGTTATTCTTATGAAAGTTTATTTTCCTATCTACTTCATTTTAATTCCCGGAAACAGCTACATTACTCAATTCATTATAGATACAAAGGAACGGCGACAGTCAAATGTTTAAGAGCTGGACGCTATATGCTGGCCTTAAAATTCCATACTGTTTCCATCACATCGCGAGAAATAACTGAATATCGACAGGACTTTTAAAGAATCAGTGTATGGATTAATTTGAATTATTTATAACGGCCATCTCAAAATGCTGAAGCCACAAACATTATTGGAAATAAATTGTGTGTATTAAAGAGATCTACGTTTTTTGCGTAGTATGTTTTCGTCTGTCGCTTGACGTTCTCCAGTTGTTCAAGGTTATACAAAATTCCTTCCGAATGAAAAGGGCTTCAAGGTTATTCTCATACAATTCAAGATGTACACTCTTTTCTCATGTAAATATCTTTAATAGATCTATGGCGATTTAGTCAGAATCCTTAGAGGCATTTTTTTAGAAAATCAAAAATTTCCAAAGAATTTCCATTTGAAGGGTAATTTGAAGTGGAGGGATTACTTGGAAATCTTCGTGTGGCATCTTTGGAAGTTACTGAACCTAAATATAAAGTTTTGTATTTATTCTACTTTTTGAGTTATGCTGTTCACATACGCGCGCACACACACATACACACACACGGGCCCTTTTCTAAAAATGGCTTTTTGGATTCAAAGTGCCTCAAAACATCATTTCCGGTGAAAGTTTGGTTTAAAATGTTTGGGTGGAGTGCAATACCTTATATCTACTATGTGCGTGCCAGAGAAAGCGAAAAGAAAGGAAAAGAAAGAAACAAATAAACAAACTAACAAACAAAAAACCATTAGAGGTAGACAGAAGAATAAATTTTTGTAAGAACAGCTTGTAGAAGAGTTAGTAAAGAAGGTCATGCCAGTTCAACACATCAGATTTTTTCTGAAATATGCTTTATCCTGAAAAGATGAATGCCGAGTAAGAGAAAGTGCAGGACTTTATGGCGACAATTTCCTTGCATAGAAGTAGTCTATGATGCAAAATAGACTTACAATCATTCAGGCAATAATGTTATTATATTTATGTCAACCACAGGGAGGACCGTGACTGGGGACTTGCACAGTTGGATACAGTGAGAGATCGCCCTGCAGTCAACAGTACATTGTTCTTGGCTCTCACCAACTTTGGACACCATGGTCTGCATCATCTCTTCCCAACAGTGGACCACAGCCGTCTTCCTCTCATCTATCCAGCTCTGGACCACACCTGTCAGGAGTTCCGTGTGCACTTCCCAGAGTACTCCATTCTCGAGATGTACAAAGGCCAATTCCAGCAGATCGCTCGTAACAAACCCAACCCTGTTCCACCAGGCACTGTTGAGACATAATGCCCGAACTTTACTGAATGAAGACTTTTGAGTGGCAGCCCAGCGAAATAAATGCTGGAGCGATTAACGAACTTTAATTGAACTCAGTTTACTTATAATCCTCAAGAAGTTTATACACAATTAATATGTATTACAAAATAGTTTATTTTCGCATCCTATTTGTTTACCTCTTCAAGTTTATTTTATTTAGTAGCTTTGACCGAGCATTTATGGTATTATGATTGATGATTGTCGCATCCCCAGCTCAGTTAATTGCAGCGTAATCATTCTTCAACTCAAGTGCAAGTGGATCGTATTTGAACTAAAACACCTTCATATAAACTTCCCCTTAGATAAGAAATATATAATAGCTTTAGTGTTTCTGATTAATTTGTTCAAATAAAAAATAGTACCATAAATAGAAGGGCGTCTGCAGAAAAGTTTTGAGGAAGGAGTAATGTATTTTTAAAAGTAAGTGATCACTGAAGTTTATCTAGTTTGAAAAAAAGAAACAAACCAAGGAAAAATGTTGTTTTAGGGACATTTTCTAACTTTATTGAAGTTTAATAACTTTCGTTTGTGGAATTCTCAGTGCTTCAGCATGTTTCAGCAACGTTTTACTTTAAAAAATCGGATCTCTGGGCCCTTTAAATAGAATATTATTTGCTTCATAAAAACCCTAGATTAATAGGGACGCATTTGACCTCTATACCATCAATTTGGGAGCATCCTTTCGTACATACTCGTAATAAACAAAATTATCTTGCTGGAAGCCAAATTAGCTGATATAACGCGCAAATAAAATCAGTCTGAACAAAACAATCCCCCAGAATAGCAGCACATAATATTATAGTATTAAAAAAAAGATGTTTATATTAAACAGGAGAATGCATTTATTCTAGTTGAATACAAAACTCACAAGATGTGGGGGAGTTTAGTACAAAAGTAAATAATTCCATTTAGATGTCTCGACTTACTGAATCCTAAATTTGGGGTTCATATTTAATTCACGGAGGAAGTTACAGAAAATGCTGCGCACAATGGAGTAACAAGATAAGCAATATGGACTGGTACGCTACCATCGTGGGCATACAAATGACTTTCAAATGGGGTTTATTAATTTTGATCCTAAAGCTTCATATTCCTCTCGTGCTAGTTTATGTCATATAATATATATATATATATACATAGGCTGTTAATAAATCAGTTTCATGACGCGTCTCATATCGGTAAATAATGTTATTATAAATAATACTATAATATTTATGAAAGAGACTTAACTTTCACCAATATATGAATAAACGATGACAAACTTAATTAAACAAATAAACAAAGGAATTTCGTGTTAGAAACAACATAAAAGTTGTATATAAGGAACATACACATAATTGTCTTTTTTATTATAAATGTAACGCAAGTTGTTTGCCTTTCCATCTTATAAATACAAGCAAGGCCTGACTCAATCGGATGCAAGACTAGGGAACGCATCCTTGCAAGGTTCCCCCACTTTTCCTTTGGGAATGCAAACTCTTTAATACTGGCAGCGCATAGCGCAAAACAACACCAAAGGTAAAAATAAGGGTACGTATCGGGGGGGGGGACGGAACACCGCACGCCGACCAGTCGGCCCAATGTGCTTCCAACGTGACCTCTGGGCGGGAAGGATGAGGGGAGAGACCCAAGGGTGACCAGATCCCGATGTCGAAGGCGGAAAGCATGGACGGGTCCCTAACGATTCCAGATAGAACGCATCCGACGCCGCACGGTCCCTGCCCACAAGCCACCAACCTTCACTGTCCCCCGGAGCGGAGCCCCACGCTGACGAGAGACTTAACTGAGCGGTACCGCAGCGACGCCAGGGAAGAATCCTTTTACAGAGCGCAAGCCACCGCTCAGCCGCAACCCGCCGAACACCGTTGCCTGGTCCTATAACCCTGAAACAGATGATAAGGAAAATGATAGGTTCAAGAAATGGGAGGTCGGAGAGTCGTGGTAGAAGACGAACCACCCCAGCATTCGCCTGGCAACCCGAAAAACCACGAAAAACCCATGGGCCAGAATGGGGGTCGCCGGGGATTAATCCTGGAACCTCGTGAATGCGGGTCACAGACGTAACCGCCTGAGCCATCCCGCTCGGTACAAATCATAGTAATGCCATCAGACAAATTGTTGAGTCAGTGAACAGAGCAGCAATGAAGTTGCCAGAACCAATTGTGGAACTGTGTACACTGACGTACATAAATAGTGACCCATTCCTCCAAATCGCAACAATGTTTATCTCTGCGTAAGGTTTCCACCTTCAGGTAAGTCGTCCTCTGTGGAGTAGTGGTTACCGTGCTAGCCTCTAGTTCCCGAGTTCGCGGGTTAAACCCGGCGGAGAGCGATGGATGTTTTCGGGCGTAAAAATCCTTAGCATGACTTTCTTCGGAATGGAAGTAAAGCCGGTGATCCCGTGTCGTAGATTTACGGCACGTAAAAGAAGATCAAGCCTGACAAAGAGGCCTCAGCAAAATTACCGATCTTTCACGCCCAATATAGAATGGGACGCTAGGACCAGCAGTTGAAGAGCGTCCAGAAAAATAAAACCTTCAGGTAACCAATATTTGACACCACCCAAACGGTGTCAGTTCTCTATGTGACTGACCCGAAAAATAATTTAGAAACACAAAAACGAACCGAATGAACGTTGTTATAATCGATGTGAAATGAGACGTGGTTCGTATACTGAAAGAGTTTCGCCGCGATTGATACACAAGGAAAGGCCAAAGTAACACAACATAATTCGTCTTCTAGAGGAAGTGCTGAAGAATTTTCTGCAGGTGGCGTTAAACTGGACAATAGCTGCAGCATTTATATGAGCGCTTTCACCATGGAGACGAAGTTTAAGTTATTGCCGCTAGTAAACAGGAATGAGAAAACCGACATTTATGAAATGGTAGTGTTGCATAAAACTACTACCTTTAAGAATATTAAAAGAACAAAAAACAAAACTTTTTCAACTGAAACATTTATTTTTACATTTTGTTATATTTTATTCAAAAATTCAATGAAACATTGATCTAATTGTACTGCACTAGTGAGAACGTGGACAACTAACTTGTAATGTTACCTTTCCGCAGTTCGCCATATCTTTTTGGGGGAAGTAAAGTATCCTGCCGATCCAATGGTTAGAATTATGCTCAGGGAATAGAGGAGATCACGCTGGCAGACAGTGCGGCTAATTTTCTTTTTATGCACGTCAGTCCACATATGTGATTCAATGTTCATTCTGTTCTTGTTCTTACAACTACCATTACTTCTTCGACTCTACTACGTTGAAGTGTTCCAAACATTTTAATTATGAAATATGTTCTTAATGTAGCGTCCTTTATGAAATAAAACAAGGACTACTAAATATTCTTATAATTACTTTTTATTTATTTCTGCACACTTTAAGCTTTCTTTATACACAGTTTTCACAGTCACTTAAATTCTTATTGTAGCGTACAATACATTTTAGTGGCTCTTCTCATAGAAGTTCCCCTCCGCACATAAAATCTGAGTGTACTGTTTCTGATATGACGTTTCCTATATTTAAGACGTCACAAGAGAAGGGGGACTGAAACTGGTGGTGAGGAAGTCCGATCTTCCTCACAATTCAGAAAACAATTGTTTACTTGATGTTTACCAAAACAGTCAGTTCATTACTTATTTCCTTCAAGAACCTTCTGTACCTAGGTGGGAATATCCCAAGCTCATTTTCATTACAGAAAGGTTTACCTTGGGAAACTGCTACACGTTTCCCAAATGGACTGGCGATGGAAGTCTGTGACGAGGTTCTAAAAGCTTATGCTATGCTAAGACAAGCGATCGAAAAACATTGGTAACTGGTAGAAAAGTAGTGTAACGTTTGAAGAATTGCCTAAAGATAAACTATCGAAAAATATTTGGTAGTTTATACTTTATTGCAAAACGAACCTTAGGATGGGATAGGACTGCTTAACCGATGGGACACCTAGCATCTCGACCCCAAATGGATCTTCTGTGCACGCACCCCCGGGAGGAACGGATGAGGTGAGAGAACGTAGGAGAGTATTGGTTGCAGAGCGACGCCGGCACAAGTCAACAGAGACGCTCAGAGATCACTAATAGTTCCAGGCTTGACCACCCGGACACGGGAAGGTCGCTCGGAGACGTCCCTCTAGAGGGACCGGGAAAACACGACCCAGCATTGAAGGCTAGATAAGTCTCCATTTAGCAGAGCCGAGAAGTTCCAAATTACAAGCACTGTGCTATCTGTCCAACACCGACCGAACCACAGTCCCGGAGTTAACCTGAGAGAAGAAAGAATCCGTGCTAGAATACACGACTCGGGAATACGCTTATATCAACTAGGGAAAACCACAAAAAAACCATGGTAAGAGAGATCGAAAATCGAACCGGGGACCTCCGGAATGCAAGCCTCACACGTTACCGCGGAGCCATCTGGCTCGGCAAAATGGGCCTTCTTTAAAAAATACTCCTCGTATTACAATTTTTCTCGAATGTCATCGTCATTTGCATGAGTCGTAATTCTCGGGCGTTAATTCCATGAGCCGTGAACATTCCTCTAAAGCAGCAGGCGTACTTAGATATTTCGTATGACGTAGCTTTTTGTAGTAACAACTATATTAGTGTTTGTAACCCGATCTGCTATGATCTACAGAAAAGCAAAGCAGATCCATGAAATAACACGAGGCATTTTGTTTACTCACTGCGCTTATGTCGGTCGAGGTTTCCTTATTAGCAAACTTTCCTTTATGTCACGCGTGGAAAGATATTCTTGAGTACATGCTTATTGAGTGTTCTGTATGGCGGTGGGAGCTTCCTTATTAGCAAAGTTTCCTTTATCTCACGCGTGTATTCTTAAGTTCATGCTTATTGAGTGTTCTGTATAACGGTGGGAGCTTCCTTATTAGCAAAGTTTGCCTTATCTCACGCGTGAAAAGGTATTCTTAACTACATGCTTATTGAGTGTTCTGTATGGCGGTGGGAGCTTCCTTATTAGCAAAGTCTCCTTTATCTCACGCG
This sequence comes from Deroplatys truncata, assembly GCA_030765065.1. Classification (NCBI taxonomy): domain Eukaryota; kingdom Metazoa; phylum Arthropoda; class Insecta; order Mantodea; family Mantidae; genus Deroplatys; species Deroplatys truncata. The sequence continues at coordinate 26,296,471 of CM060988.1, read as the reverse complement.
TGTATTCTTAAGTACATGCTTATTGAGTGTTCTGTAAACGGTGGGAGCTTCCTTTATCTCACGCATTAAAAGCTATTCTCAAGTGCACACCTTCACTTGATGTTCTTAAATTCGATTTTGTGATCAACAAAATGATTTTACGGTCAAGAATATATCACCAATCGGCAAACATTTACTTCTTAACTAAACTGACTTTCATTCAATAAAAGCGTTACGTAGGAGTTCCACAAATGAGAGTCTTTATTTCCATTCTAGTGGTTATGATAAAGAGATAAGATACAGTGATGTACATGTTTAGGAAATATTTCGTGGTTTACCCTTTGGTTATAAACCAAAGAAGAATTTCCTTGTGAATGTGCCAGAATTTTATTGTAATTGACGTGTGTAGCATAGTATTTTGTTTCAATGTATTCGTGGATAAAGAGAAACCTAAAATGGTTTGTTCTACTGCAGAATGAGCTAAATAAAATGTTTAAACTTAAATCTGAGCCCTTTTTGTTTCTAGGAAAAGCATCCATTTCTGAGATTCACATGATCAATAATTAATATAGTCATCTTTGGCCACTTTTTGGTGGCTCCGAATATGAAGCTTCACAGACAAGCGAGAAGTAAATTTCTTAGACAGACAGCCAAAGTGGACAGTTGGGAGAGTTACAGGTCAATTGGAACATTTCACACTGAAGTACTATAATTTTACCTGTCCATAGAGAGCATAAAAATGGTCTTCTGTGAATTTTCTGTGTAGATAATGAGCAAAACATTAAGATGTAGTAATCGAGAAATATTTTAAAAGGAATTAGTAGAAATTAAATATATATATATATACACAGAAAAGCCAAACCAAGGTTTCTTCGGGGGATAGGAAGAGACTATTCATAAAAAAGTTTCTATAGCTAAAGAAACTTTAGAATAGGTATAAATACTTAATTGGGAAACGAAATTCTGAATTAAAAATCGATAAGTAGAACCATAAGCTCAATAATGATACCGTTGTAAAATTCAACAGTAAAGCACCTCGACGGACAGTTTCGGTTTCAAGGTCAGGGGCAGAATAGTTCACTATGAGCGTTTGATACCGATTTCATCACACCTAATATTTACCAACCTTTATTGAATAAAAACTACTGGATAAGAAACAAGCGAATGTTATGTTCTGAAGTTATTAGACATGAAACAATTTATAATGAAAGCTGCTAGACCGTCGATATGAATTTTTGTTATTCTAATTAAATAGTTGAATTTCAGATGAGGTGGACACCTGTAGGCGGGTACAAACAAGTGTATACTGTACACCAATGGTAGGAATAACTTCTCGCTATGAAGAGGTAAGCTCCGACAGCTGATGCTAACACTGCAAATACCCGCATATGGTGTGAGTCATTACTAGAAAGAAAAGATGAAAGAGATGATTCAAATAGCAAAGAAGCATAACAGGAAGCGATTCGGGCGGCACGTGGATGAAAACTGCTGTGTTGAGGCGTAGTCCACTCCTATGCCAAAGAACATCGGCAGTTTGGCTACTCTCTTGTTAAGGTAATAGTTCCACTACTTGCTAATTGGCGCGAACGCCAGCCGTCACCCGTCCAGTAACTCACTGCTGTAATGTTATAATCGTAGAACTTTCCAGTTTGAGGCTAGATGTTAAAGTAATTGGTCTCGCTATCATTTCTGTTGTAGCTGCAGCGAATGTTACTGAGAATAACAGGAATGAAATGTCTCCGTATTAGTTCACTAATCGTCGCCTGTAAAATAGCGGACTTCCTTCACGCACAAGAAAATTGTAACAGATAATACTGGTAATACATACATTTCCAGTGTTATCGTGACACAAACGTTTAACAGTTTTACTGTAGCACTCACAATAAACTCTTCTAGCAGAAACATTACAAATCTTGCAGAAGGAATTGATTTTCGTCTCGCTATTGTAATATAGCCTCATATTATAAGCTTACGAGAGAAGAATTGCACTTCTGATAGATACTGTATCGCCACACAGTAAACACGTGATTTGTGCCGATATTTTACGCACTATAAATCCTCCTGCATGTACAAGCCAGAGATGAACCACGAATTTACATTTCATATGGATTTATAAAACAAAAGTGACAAATATACAGGTAAAAAAAATAGATGGTAACAATAATTTAATTGGTTGATTATTATTCAACCAAGAGAGAATTTCTCTTTACTATCTTTTTGCTCTTGTTTTTACAACTTCTTTCATTGGTGTTAGTGCATTGTATACTTTATGAGCTTAGATAATTAGGGAGAATAATTAGCACTGCGCTTGTCTTAAGAATTTTTATTTTACAGTCAAGTTTGGGATCGCTTTCATTAAAATGTACGCTACAGATTACAAAAGAATTGGATGCAGTGTGTGGTTCGCAGTGTAACCGGGAAATTGCTTTTAGCTACAGTCACCTATAGCAAATTCATGATAATTAACTCCTTTTGTTGTGCCCTTCGTATTGTTACAAAGCAGTACACATCAATGGAAAGAGTGAGAAGTGTACTTTAATAATTGTGACTGTTAGGAATATTGTCCTTCAGATTTATATTTAATGCGTTTTCTCCTATGCCTATTTATGTAAAAGCATCTACTGTTTACCCCTTAATAATTCAAAGTAAATCTGGAGTTTCACTAATTATAATTTCTACTTACAACAAATATGACAACACCAAAATCGCATACAAAGCCAAGGGAGCAATGAACTGAATAGTCGGCTATCAGCGCCTCTGCCGTCAGCTATAAGAAACTTCGGTTCATTTAGTTCCGTAAGGTTCCGAAATTTGATAGTAGCGGGCTATAGTGGAGGAAAGGAAGTATACACATGAGGAGGAATGGTGAGGGAAGGAGGTTGGGTGAGGGTAAAAGACGTAGGAGGAAAGGGGTTTAGTTATGACTCCAACGATGATGATGATGATAAGTATAGTAATGATTACCATTACGAAAAAGTTATGTAAGTTTTAGACGATAACAATTCAAGGTGGATGACGTTACAGGAATACTAAATAATGCTACCTTATGTAAAAAGGATTAGGAACTAATGCCAAGCTGTACCTGTATATGTATAATAAGGAAATGTGTTATGTGCGCACATAATATGATGTAAAGGGGAGACTATATGACGTAAGTACCAAAGAATAACATCTTTGTTTCTTATGCAGTCTTATAGAATCGAAATTCCTTTGTAATTTGTCATATATTTTATCATTATAAGGACAATACTTATATTTTAGATATTTTTTAAAAACATCCCGCATCTACTAGTTTGTACTTTGAATTCTGCACCACTGCTACAGTCATTGGAATAAACTTAAACTCATCTTTTAGGGAAAGCTTTTCTCTAAAATTTGCAGCACTGTTACGTATAGCATTTTTGGTGTACTCTAGCCATGTCGTTTCGTTTTTTGTAAATGTCTTTGAATTTGTTTTTTGCATTTTTGTTTTGTGAACGGATTTTTCGGTGAATGATAGATAAATAAGATATTAGAATAAAAGAAAAACAAACTATAAGTGCCTTTGTGGATATACTTTTGTGTTATTAAGATATTTGGCTACTTTGAAAAAACAAATTGTTGATAAATGCTAATAAAATGTATAATTAAGAAAAAATACCAACTTCTCTAATAAACAATATTATGTGATAATAGTACAGAATGTTTTCCGATGGACCAAGGGGCGTACAGGAAGAGGGGGAAGAAATGTCTTCTCGACTAGTCATGCCTGGCTATGGCCAACAGTAAGTGCCGGTATCGTCTCAAGGTCACATTTACTTCTGTGCATGCGACCTGACTGTAAGAGGAAAGAAGACGAAACTAAATACTTTTAACTTTCCTAGATCCATTCAAGCGAAAGTTTATTTGCATACTATGTTGTTTAAGAATTAAATATTGCACTCTTTATGCGGGTGCTACACAAGTTTAAGATTCAGTATTTTTCTTGAGAAAATATTTCGCATAATGCATATCTTGTTTTTAACGTTTGTTGCTAGTAATAAATAATAATAATAATAATAATAATAATAGTTTCATAATTTTTACCAATAGAACTTCTACGTATAATCCGAAGCAGAGGTTATGTATTACTTGGAATATAACTTCGCTTTGCTTTTTAATTTTCATAGATATTGATCACAACGTTTAGCACTAAGTGTGTAGTTCCATACAGTTGGCACATTCAGTTCTGATAATATTCAAGCAATGTTTTAAAAATATAGAAGCAAAAGTAATATTAATGTCGAACTGTTGAAGCAGTTTGGGCACAATTAAGTGCAACATTAGATTTTCTTCAAAATGAGATATATTTGCGATTGTTACTGAAAAACGAATAAAGATTGTTTTATTTGAAACATAATTCCACTAACACACACTCACAGGAGAAAGGAAGAAAAACCGTATTATGATTCACATTCTGAATTATTAAAATGCTTTTGTTCCCTGGTCTGGAATGGAATGGGATGTGTAGCGGAGGGGACTCGACCCCAATCCAGTGAATGAGGATTTTGTGCTTGGCCCCTCGAGGGGGCGTCCCCGGGAGGGGGGACGAGATGAGAGACACTGAAACACCGGGTGGCCGGAACCAGGAGTGACGGCACAGCAATGACAAGGTTCCTAAAGTTTCCAGATTGGGACGCCCTGACATTCGGGCAGTCAAACCGGGGACCCCACCACACACAGAGGGTCCAACGCCCCTCAAGAGGCGGTCCGTATGCCCTGGCAACCAGCCGAAGACCGAGAGATGGATAAGGTTTTACAGAGAGCAACCTTTTTCTCTGCCACACCGCACCGGAACACCATTGCTAACACTTCCAACACTGAAACAAACCTAACGGGGTTAAGGATGAATGAAATGAGGAATGGAACAATATTCGGGGGCTGAGAGAAATCATATCAACTTTCACCTGACGACCCGGGAAAACTCCCGAAAAAACACCTGGGTCAGATTGGGCGGTCACCGGGAAGCGAACTAGGAATCTTCCGAAAGCGAGTCGCGCGCGTTACCGCGGCGCCAACTGGACGTAAACTGGAATATCCGTAGTTCAAATCTCGGCAATGACATTGAATTTTTCAATCTGATTCTATCTTTCCAACCTTGTCCTACACACAGCTTGAGTGAAAGAGTCTTCTTGTTAATTGAGATGAACTGCCATTGCATACTTCGTTGTAAGTATAAGAAGAATGCAGTAGCTCAAACGATAGTCAGATTTTTATGTGGTGTCTTTGAAACTCCACTCTCTTTACATTACCACGAGAACAATCTAACATGTTGCATTCACATAACTTTCTCTTCTCACCATTCTACGAATTCTTTGTTCAAAATCTCATTTTTCTGTCTACTTCTGATAATCCAGATAATCTTGCAAATCACATTTAGCCCATCTCTGTGGTGTAGGGATCAGCCTCACATTCAAGAGGTCCCGAGTTCGAATCTTGGTTAGAATGAATTACCTGTATAAAGTTTTTTACCGGGTTTATTCTTATCCTGAGAAGATGGATGTCCGATTATAATTTCTAGGGACCTCGGGGCCATTTGAGCAACATTTTAACCATTTGGTTCACTCTCCGTCCGTAATGGCCTACCCGGTTAAAAGAACTTTAGTTAAATACCAAAAAAAGAAGAAGTTCACATTTACACATTTGGTTTGGTATACGTAGATAAGGCGACAGTCATATTTTCCAAAAGCATGTTACTACGTGACACTTTGAAATTCCATGCTGTTTGTATGGCCGCGACAAAAACAAAACGAATAGCCACAAAATACCTTACAAAAGGTATTCAAACCAATAACAAAAAATATCTGGGAAATAGTTAATGTCATAAAATATACGTATAACAGATTGCGAGCTATAACGGAGTCTGCATTTCTTGTGTAGCAAAACTTTGTCCCACCTTTTAGAGTTTACCAGTTATACAAAAGATATTCAGAATGAAGAAGTCTTGAGAGGCTCTTCTGAATAAGTTTAAAATATATATTTCGTTTGTCATGAAAATATTTTAAACAGAGTATTTAAAATAAAATCATTAGGGCTATTTTTGAGAAAATAACAAATTTCGAAATGTTTTCCATGTAAAGCGTTGTTCAGGATGGGGGTGATTTTCTTTTGAAAATCCTTGTGTGACACCTTTGAAAGATGCTGAGCTTAAATACCAAGTTTGGTATTTAACCAACTTTTCGCTTTGGATTTATGTTGTTCACAGGCATGTGGAGCTTTTGCTATAAAATATGTGTTGCATTCACATGACTTTCTCCACTCATTCTTCTACAAACTATTCTTACAAAGCTTATTTTGCATCTATGGCATGTTAATACAGATAAACCTTCATCACTTATTTACACAATTCCTTTTAGATATAACCAGAACATATTAAGCGAAAGCGATAGCCAAATCCCTCAACGCTGATCACTATGTGATAGCTTTGGATAGGTTGGCTACGAAAGGGACTGGGCACTAATACACACAGTGGATATTGTGCCTACGCCCCACAAGGGGGCGTCTCCGGGAGGAAGGATGAGGCGAGAGGAGACACCGGGCGCCCAGTACCAGGAATGACGGAATGGCAGGGTCCCAAGTTTTCAGATAGATACTCCTCGTCAGGCGGACAGGCAGACCGGAGACCCCACCCAGCACAAAGGGAGTCCAACGCCCCTCAAGGAAGTTAGGATACTCCCCACAGTCAGCCGAAAGCCGAGGGGTAGAGAGCATTATTTTCCCCTGCCACACTGCACCGAAACACCATCGCCGACATTTCCAGCCCTGAAAGAGACCAACGGATGAAAGATGAAGGGAAATGAGAATGGAGATGAAATGGAGGTTCAGGAATTTCGGGGCTGTGAGTATCATTCCCTGCATTCTCCTGTCGACCCGGGAAAAACCCCCGAAAAGAATCATGAGTCACGAAAGTCGGCCAGAGGAATCGAAACCACGACCTCCCAAAGGTGAGCCACAGACGCGATAGCTTTGAAATTCTGTTCTCTTTGTATGAACACGGGAAGGAAAGAAAGAAGAAACAAAGAAAAAAAACAATAACTATTTGCAGTTGAGAGAGGTATAAAGTATTTGAAAATTCAAACCAATAACAAAGAATATTTCAGAATAGGTGAAATATAAAAGTTATTTGGCATTTAATAAAAATGTTATTTGATATAAATTTTGTGCTTTAACAAAATCTAAAGTTGTTGTGCAGTAAGTTTTTGTCTCTCTCTTTCGATTTACTAATTATCAAGTCATTCACAATAAAGACTAATTCACAGACTTTTCCTAGAAAATAAAATATATACATTCTATTTGTCATGAAAATAGCTTAAACATATGTATTTTGAGATATGCTGTTCGTGGATACACACACACATACACACACACACACTTGCACCTTTTTCTAAAAATAAATTCGTTGTATTCAGGGAGTCACAAACGTCTTTTATGGAGAAATTACGACATTGAATTTTTAGGTGGAACACAATACTTTCTCTACTTACTGTAGCTATGTAGCAAAGAAAGTAAAAATGTTTACTTTGGATTCAGGGGTCTGAATACGTGTATTTCCGTTGAATCTCATTATTAAATTTTTGGGTGGAACACAATACTCTCTCCACTTACTGTAACTACGTAGTAGAGAAAGCAAAAATGCTTTCTTTGGATTCAGGGAGTCTCAAAACGTATATTTCCGTTGAATCTCGATATACAGTATTTGGATGGAACACAATACTTGCTCTACTTGCTGTAACTACTTAGTAGAGAAAGCAAAAATGCTTTCTTCGGATTCAGGGAGGCTCAAAACGCCTGTTTCCGGAGAATGTCTTTATTGAATTTGGTGATGGAATACACTACTTTCTCTACCTCCTGCAGTTACGTAGTAGAGAAAGTAAAAATGCTTTCTGTGGATTCGGGGAGTCTCAAAACGCGTATTTCCAGTAAATCTCGTTATTCAATTTTTGGGTGGAATACAGTACTTTCCCTACTTATTATAGGTAAACAGTAGAGATAGTAAAAAGAAGATTTGCGGTATAGATAAACGGCTGTTTGTCGTTACGGCATTTTGCATGCAACCAAATAGGGAAAAGTGTAACTTAGACTGTAACTTGAAATAATTTCTGGCCTAAGTTGTTGTCAGATTAAGGTAAAGTGCATGGAAAAACCATACTTTATAAGGGAATTATGAAAATAAAGAACATAGGTTAGTTGATAATGGTTAGAGAAAGTAGTGAAGATGCAAAAAGACCATTTTGTTTTAACACTTGCTTATTATACAATAATATGATGCCTCTATTTTCTAAAAAGTAGTGTGTATATTGGTTATGTCGCTGTGCTGTGATGTTATTGCAGTTTTCTTTTCACGGTTATTACTCTCTTGCGGCCAAGTCTAAGGGAAATGTGTTGGAATGATATTTTCTTTAGCACTCCAACTTCGTAGAGCAGGTATGAGATAAGACACCTAGCATAACCTCTCGATAAGACACCTCGCTTAACCCGCTAAAGTTGGAACGGAAAGCATTTGGAGCCGTCTGTACATCAGTGTACTTAGAAGCCAAGCAACTACATTCAATTTCAGTCTGATATTTTAAAACAGTTTCTGTCATAATGGGTCATGAATTTATTAGCTTTAACGTTGACAGAATGGAGCCTTTCATCTCTTCTTAATCAAAAGGATGGCGATAGAAATGCATAAGACTGCACGTAGAATGTTCTGAGGTTTACGTACTAAACGAAATATATGAGTGTATAAAAGAAAGAAAAAGAGTGAGATAAATGTGTTTTATGGGTCACCTGTAAACATGTACACCAGTGGCCATGGATTTGTCAGAGAGAGTAGAAGTAGATTGGGAGATGGAAAGTGAACTGTTGGTAGTTTACAATGTAATGAACGAAGTAAACAGCTATTTTACCAATAACTTTGTATGCGTTTTGGGCCAATGCGGTAAAGGGTAGTAGAACTTAGAATACCGGTGCAAAGGTGATGGAAAGAAAAAGCGCCGTTCTAGATGAAGTACACAAGGTAACCTTTCCGAATACGGATCGAACAGATAAAGGGGCGAGTGTCTTTAAATAGTAAACGGATGGTGGACAGTTCGCTTGGGGCGAGTGGAGAGGCAGGTTCGCGCTGTGTGCTGAGCTCCGTGACCTTTTTTTGTGCAATCCTTCTTGCTATGTGTGCTTTTTCACAAGCTTTGTTTGTGTTTACTTTCTAAACTTCTAAATTTCTGAAATTAGACTCGAGTTTCTTGTTATTAACACATGATAGCAGAAGGAAAGAATACTTTAGTAGTCACCTTTTTGGAGCGCGATGTTCCGAAGCCTTCGCCGTATGAACTATACGAATGGATTTATGATGTTTTTCGTTTTGAAGGCGATGATTTGGAGATGTTCCAGCTGAATAATTATACCAGATAACTATATATCCAATGTAAAGATTAGATGGCAGTCAAAAAGAACATCAGGAACCCAACGGTGAGTGAATTTTTACTCATAGTAATGGGCAGAGAAGTAGGGTTACGATCACAACGGCAGGACTAGGATTTCGTATTGTGAAACTGTACCATTTACTGAAGGATCTAAATCCGGAATTCATTAAGGAGCAACTGGTAACTTATGGTACGATGATATTGTTAACTATGGATAGTTGGGGTACCCATTTTAGATACCAAATTAGTAATGGAGTACGAACAGCAAAGATGGACTTGAGAAAGCATATTCCATCATATATAGATATTTCTGGTGTGAAAAGCTTTATAAGCTATGAAAGTCAACCCATTACGTGCGCATTGTGTAACGGCATGGGACACTTACGTACCACATGTTCCAGTAAATGGTAATTACATAGACACCACGCACTACAGACCCTCCCACGAGGTGCAGTTAGTACAGGGCGAGTTCTCCATTAAACGGGTACCAATAGATATTGAGAAGGTACCAGTTTTGCACTCGACGGAGATGTCAAGTAATACGCAGGACAAGTCACTATGTCCGAATCATCAAGAAGGGACAATGATGTCAAATGCAAATCCCAAAGTAATTTGATTGCAAAAAGGGATGCGACTTCGTCTCTTCCTACAGCTATTGACGATGCTGACACGGAAACGGATAAGGTTATGTCGACTTATGCACTGTGCCGATGGAAGAGGAACACTCCGATGAGGAATCTGAGGCTTTAAATCTTGCGCTGAATGTAGGTACAGCAGCCCAGAAAAACTGCGATATGAAAATACTGAACACCACGACTAATAGTGCTTCGACTAGCAGTCGTGTAAAAAAGAGACGCACAGAAAGTAGTACTAGTGCACTCGCCTCTGGTAGCAGAAAGAAAGAGAAAACGCACGAATCCTATGAGAGTGTCAGCTGAAAACACTTACCTGGTATGATACCCAATTCTTTCATTCTCCTTTGCTGGTTATGCTTTTTCTCCTACATTTTCATGTCCTATACCCGAATTTATGCTACCTTAAATATTAACGGTATTCACAATGTCACTAAGCAACAGCCCCTGAAAGGTTTTATTTACAATTGTGATATTGATATATTGCTTTTGCAGGAAGTAAACAATGCCAATTTTAATTTCCTTGGTCCTCAATATAATAATATTTGTAATGTAGGTGACGCCAATAGGGGTTTGCGATAATATACAGAGCTGCCTTCAACATAACTCATCATGAGTTGCATCCTGGTGGACGCATTTTAGCCATTATTATCGACAATGATACCTTGGTAGTAAAGGTTTATTTGCCTTCGGCTCCAAAAAACGGCGTAAGCGTGAAACTTTTATTGATAATCATATGCCATTCTCTTTCCGCCAAAGATAAACACTACGTGATTAAAAGTGTCCGGACACCTGGCTGAAAATGACGTGCAAGTTCGTGGCGCCCTCCATCGGTAATGCTGGAAGTCAATATGGTGTTGGCCAAACCTTAGCCTTGATGACAGCGTTCACTCTCGCAGGCATACTTTCAATCAGGTGCTGGAAGGTTTCTTGGGGAATGACATCCCATTCTTCATGGAGTGCGGAACTGAGGAGAGGTATCGATGTAGGTCGGTGAGGCCTGGCACGAAGTCGGGTTCCAATACATCCCAAACGTGTTCTATAGGATTCAAGTCAGGACTCTGTGCAGGCCAGTCCATTACAGGGATGTTATTGTCGTGTAACCACTCCGCCACAGCCCGTGCAGTATGAACTGGTGCTCGATCGTGTTGAAAGATGCAATCGCCATCCCCGAATTGCTCTTCAACAGTGGGAAGCAAGAAGGTGCTTAAAATATCAATGTAGGTCTGCGCTGTGATCGTGCCACGCAAAACAACAAGGGGTGCAAGCCCCCTCCAGGAAAAACACGACCACACCAAAACACCACCACCTCCGAATTTCACTGTTGGCACTACACACGCTGGCAGATGACGTTCATCGGGCATTTGCCATACCCACACCCTGCCATCGGATCGCCACATTGTGTACCGTGATTCGTCACTCCACACAACGTTTTAACACTGTTCAATCGTGTAATTTTGACGTTCTTTACACCAAGCGAGGCGTCGTTTGGCATTTTCTTGCGTGATGTGTGGCTTATGAGCTGCCGCTCGACCATAGAATCCAAGGTTTCTCACCTCACACCTGTCATAGTACTTGGAATGGATACTGATGCAGTTTGGCATTCCTGTGTGATGATCTGGATAGATGTCTGCCTATTAGTTTTTACGACCCTCTTCAAATGTCGGCGGTCTCTGTCAGTCAACAGATGAGGTCAGCCCTACGCTTTTGTGCTGTACATGTCCCTTCACGTTTCCACTTCACTATCACATCAGAAACAGTGGACGTAGGTATGTTAAGGAGTGTGGAAATGTCGCGTACAGACTTTTGACACAAGTGGCACCCAATCACCTGACCACGTTCGAAGTCCGTGAGTTCCACGGAGCGTCCCATTCTGCTGTTTCGTGATGTCCCATGACTACTGGGGTCGCGGATAATGAGTACCAGGCAGTAGGTGGCAACACAATGCACCTATGAAAGCGTATGCTTGTGGGGTGTCCGGATACTTTTGATCACATAGTGTGGCTACTTGTTGCTGGGCGGCGACGTTAACTGCGTGTTACAGGCCAAGGATCAACGAGGGCTGTATCATCCATCTCCTGCGCTACAACGGCTTTGTACTGAATTGCAGTTGACTGATATATGGAATTGTTACATGGTAATACAGTTTGCTACACGTATTGCCGTGATAATTCAGCATCACGCATTGATTGGTAGTATGTCAACGCGCTTCATTGAACGAACATTCGAAGTGCTGCTGTTATGCCTGCCGCAATAAGGAATCATCATGCTATAATTGTTAAAGTAGCAGCAACCACCCATTTACCCGTTTTTGGTAGAAGTTACTGGAAATTAAACAACTCTCTCTTATACAACGATGAAGTGCAACAACAGTTTCGTATGATTTGTGATAGCATTACCCTAAGAGCGGACAAATCTCGACACAATGATCTTCTATAGTGGCTTTTGATTTATAAGCCTACCATACAGTCTTTTTCCAAATTTATTGGTAACGCTAAGGCAACAGAACGAGCTATATGCTACATTATTACTACGGGTTATTGCATGATTTGACAGAACAACAGCATGCCGGCAATGACGTTACTGCCAGACTGTCAGCGATTAGACGAAGAATTTGCAAAATTCAGGAATCTATTATGAATGGTATACAAGTGTTATCCCGCGCATACTTTATTACAGACAATGAGCCCGCTGCCTTGTATCATGTGGCTTCGGAGAAGAAACATCATCAACGTAAATTTATGTATGATACTCTCACTAATGATAATACTTCACTGCACACCACATCTGAGATTCTCAGAGGGGTCGAGGAGCATTTTCAAAAGCAATATGGAAAAAGAGACTTAGTGTTGATTCCTCTAAAGAAATCCTTTATAAAACTATTGACCGAACTTTAGTTGACGATGGCCCAGATGCCTTGGAAGCACCCATTGCTATGGATGAACGTCGAGAGGCAATTTTTAAGGCGAGTAAAAATTCTGCACCGGACCAGATGGAATTAGCTATACCTTCTGCAAAGTATTTTGGCCCATTATTAAAGAACGTATCAGTTGATGAATGCCATTTTTGAAATGCGCGTAAACTTGTCGGGATTCAACGAAGACATTGTAATCTTAATTCGAAAACGTATTCGACCTTGATATTTTACCAGCTATAGGCCTAATACGCTGATGAATGCGGATTTTAAGATTTTTACGAAAATTTTGCCGAACAGATTGCGCCAAGTAGTGCCAGCATTGTTTGGTCTTGAGCAAACCAGTGGAATTTCGTGCAGAATATTAACCCCTAATTTGGTACAACTACGTGATGCAGGTACATCCTGAGGAAGAGGCTGCTCTTTTGTCACTGGACCTTGAGACGGCATTTGATAATGTTGATCATGACTACTTATTTGGTGTCTTAGAGCGCATGGATATTCCTGATCGCCTCCTCACTGCCTTTAAATTAACGTACATCTCCACCTACACCAGGTTACACATAAATGGATATTTCACTAGGCCTATTTTCAGTGGTATACGTCAGGGATGCCCCTTGTCTATGCTGTTGTTTAGCATTTTCACTGAACCGTTGGTTCGGTTGATGATGAAACATGTATGTTTAACTGCTATGTCGACAGGTTTATTCACTATAAAGACTTATGCCGATGATATGACCTTCTTTCTCCGTCATAGCCAACATTTGTATTTGCTCCCCCACATATTACAGCTTTATGAGAACGCATCTTCTGCGAAAATTAATTATCAAAAACCCTCATTACTACCTTTTGGAAGTTGGCCTTGGATATTAACTTTGGCGGAAATGCCTATCAAAAACCATGTCACTGTTCTAGGTCCCAAATTATAACGAATGTCACTGAAATGATAAGCTTAAACTGGACATCTTTACTCCATCAAATCCGCTACACTTTACACCGCCACCAAAGTAGAAACCTCAATATTCTTCAGAGAGTTTCATATTATCTGTGGAGTGGCCATGTGTACAAGGTGGCGAAGTCTCAACTCGGCGCCCCATCACTAGTGGGGATCTCGGACTAATGACAGTATCTGAAATATGTTCAGCGTTGTTAATTAAAACTTTGTTCGATATGGGACTCCTAATGGAAACTAGACAACTTCAGTCCAGTAATGCAGTCCTAATGCATAATGCAATTTTTCGCCGAACGGTGAAATCCATTACCACTTTAGCTCAGAGTTATTTCTCTGGGGGTCCACTTCCTACTACGAAGCAGCTGTATCGTCATCTTCTATTGAGACGCTATTCTACTCCGACTGTAGAGGACAAATATCCTAACCTACCGTGGAAGAATATCTGAAGGGTTTTTCGATACGCCGTAATCTCGACGGACTGGGAGGCCTCCGCCTACAGGATCTTGAATGCCATAATACTCACAGCAGAAAAGCAATATCGACATAACATTTGCAATTCACCATATTGTACCCGTTGCCAAAATACTGATACCTTTCATCACCGATTCATAAGCTGAATTCTCGAAACTTGGCACTGGATCCAACATAAAATTCGCTGCATTACTATGGCGGAGAACCCCAATACTATTTATAGACCTATTCTACCTCTCGAAATCCAGATTCAACGCCATGTATTTGCCCAAATATGTTTTGTCATGGGGTATCTCTAAAATGCTGCAGGTTCCCGCTCCAAGTGTACGGGGTCTCGAGAATTTTCTGACAGACCACCGGACCCGACTAAAAGGGGAAAAAACGAGAAACACTTTGTTAATCGGCCCTAACTTAGATATTCTCTCTGTTTAAGAAGGGGCATTTGTAAAGAATAATTTTAATTTTGAAATGTATTTGTATCCTTTCGCATAGGTGTTCCTAATGTACTCATAAAAAGACATGAAAATGGTTATTAAAATTAAAACAAAGAGCAGGAAACAGTGAAAGTGAAGAGCAGTGAAGTTAAGCAACTTTGAATCAGTGCTTTGACCAAAATACTCACACAAACACAAATTGTAAACCAAATACAAATAAAACAAACTCTTGGAAATTTATATAAATTCAGAATAGAAATTAACAATGCAAAGAAAAACAGCATAGTAAGAATAGTATAAGAAGTGCTGTCTTTAATTTGTGAGATAAGAGTTATCCATTCTTTTTAAAAATTTGTATGTGGTAATGAGTTGTAGAGGAGATGAAATTTGTAAAATGTGATATGAAAATTGAAAGAGTAAGATAAAAAGAAACAAAGAAATAAAAAGATGGTAGCTTGTGATTGGTAAAGGAACAGTATAAACACGATAAAGCAAAAGATAAGAAACGAATGAGATGATAAGTTGTAGATGAACAGAGTACTGGAAGTGATTATAAAGGATAAGGAAGCGAGCGAAGCGAACTTGAGAGAAGTGGAAGAAACGTTGCAAAGAACAAAAAAGGAGATGAAGAAGAACCAGTGAAACAAGGTAACTAGTTTTGGTTAAAAAGATAAAGCGAAATGTGAAGAAAATGTGCGAAGAATTTAAAGGATTAAAGGACTTTATTGTTAATCTTGGTAAACCTTGGTCAGTAAGAGAAATTTGAATGCGCTTCAAAATAGGCGAAGGTACATTAAAAAAACCAACAAATGTACAAATATAGTGTATGTTTATTCTATAATATAAGTAATAAAATATAAGAGCTAAAACAAGAATAGTACAATTATAATATATAGGTAGTGTCTCATAAGTAATGTCGGTTTTTAAGCAAACCTTTATTTGGAACGTTTTCTCACAAGAAATTAAACTACTCTTCGAAGCAGAGACCATCACATTCTATGGTCTTTAGCCATCTTTCAACGAGGTTTGTTATCCAGCGACGGTACCAGTCTCTGGTTTTTATGCGAAGAATTCGGTGAGACCCACTTTCACAACTTCAATGTTTTCGAAATTTCTTTCACGCAACAAATGGGCCATGGTTCGAAACAGATGGTAATCTGAAGGCACAAGATCAGGGCTGTATGCTGGATGTGGTAGCAGCTCGACTCCTTCCAATACCGAATTTTTGTCATGGTTGTTCTTGCAGTATGGGATGTTGCATTGCCCTGCTGCAAGAGAAATCGGTTAACTAATACCCAATCTCCGTCTCAAAATCTCATGAAGTTGTTCCAGTTGTTGAGAATACAGATACGAATTGACTGCACGTCCGTTTGGAACAAACTACCAGTGAATCACTCCATCAAAATCCCTCAGACTCACAAACATTACTTTGGTGCCGAATTGAGTCAATGTTTCGAGGCGTCGTGGTTGCGGTAATGGACAATTTTTCATCACATGTGTCAAATTCTCCTGATAAATGCATAATCCATGGGATTACCGATAAGTTTACCGCGGATATCCACTATACATTGAGACTATTGAGGTGTCGAATCATGAGGTACAGATCTACACCTCCTGTTTGATTTTTTAAGTTTCTTGATCTGGCGATGTACAGTATGTTTTGATGGACCAAGTTCTTCTGACAGCCTACGAGTACTTTTTTGCGGATTTTCTACCGAAACTATCCGTGTATTCTGAATATCCCGTAATTTAGGTCTTCCTGGACGTGGTAAAAGTGTTTTGTTCTCCAGTGTTGCAACGTTGGAACCGTTGTTGTGCCGCACACTCGTAATGACTGCTTCTCCACTTCACATATTTTTCGAGCCACGGCAGCTTTATAATGTTGTTTCCGGTAGTGCTTTAGAAGGACTCTTATCTCAAACTTTGTAACTTCCAATCTGTGACTGTATATTAACAACTGACGACTGACACATTCTCGCAATATATGCGATACTAGCCATGGCATCCTGTAAAAAGCATTGGTGAACCAAAGAAAACCAAAGGTAATAAAATAAAACCTGATGTGTTACACTCACATGACTTTCTCTCTTGTACAAACTATGTTTACAAACGCTTATTCTCCATGTGCTTCATGTTAATCGAGATGTTAATCTTATTGCTAATTTTCTTGTAGATACAAGGGGAATTGCTAGGCTTTAAGAGATAGTCAAATATTTTAAAAGCTGGTTGCTATGTGCAGAATTCCATTCTCTTTGCATTACTAGGAAAGAAATCTGATGTGTTACACTCACATGACTTTCACTACTCTTGTACAAACTATTTTTACAAACGCTTATTCTCCATATGCTTCATGTTAATCGAGATGTTAATCTTATTGCTAATTTTCTTGTAGATATAAGGGGAATTGCTAGGCTTTAAGAGATAGTCAAATATTTTAAAAGCTGGTTGCTATGTGCAGAATTCCATTCTCTTTGCATTACTAGGAAAGAAATCTGATGTGTTACACTCACATGACTTTCACTACTCTTGTACAAACTATTTTTACAAACGCTTATTCTCCATCTACTTCATGTTAATCGAGATAAACATTTGCAGAGTCTATCTTATTGCTAATTTTCTTGTAGATGAAAGGGGAATATATATTTACAAGGGCAATTTAGAAATACAGTAGCCTTTAAGCATATACATATCTCTTAATAGCTGGTTGCTAGGAGCAGCACCATTCTCTTTGCCACAGATTAATACTCTTTGCATATCCAAGACAAAAAAAAAATGAATAACGAATTCCTATTTGAGAAAATAAGTATTGAAAAATTTAAGGGAATAACAAGCAATATCTCGAAAATGGTTCACTCAACAACAAAAACGTATATGACATAAATTGTGTATTTTAACGCGATCTACATTTTTTGTGTAGTAAATTTTGTCTATCTCTTATGTTTTACCAGTTATGCAAAAGTCGTTCACAATGAAGAATACTTTTGGAGACATTCCCAGACAATTCAAGATATACATTTTATTAGCCATGAAAATATCTTAAACATATGATATTTTAATCAAAAGCGTTAGAGCTGTTTTTGAAAAAATTAAAATTTTCGAAAAATGTTCCATGTAAAGGGTAATCTGGGGTTGGGGGATTTTCTTGAAAACCTTCGTGTCGTATCTCTGGAAGATACTGAACCTAAATACCAAGTTTGGTATATATCCGACTGTTCGTTTCTGAGTTATGCTGTTCACACACACACAGACACACACACACGGACATGTTTCCAAAAATGCTTTTTTTGGATTCAGGGGGTCTCAAAAAATATATTTCCGGTGAAATCTCGGTAACGAATTTTTGGGTAGAATACAATACTCTCCCTACTTACTATACGTAGTAGGGAAAGTAAAAACTTACATTACTTGTGAGACAACCTAAAAATATATATGTATATATACATATAGTAAGTTTTATGTGCGTGAGAATGAATACACACACACAAAACTAACTAAACGAATACATTATACGCGTATCGTTGGCCTACAAGCAAAACACACTAAGTCAGATTTAATAGAAATCTTGTTTTATGTGTTTCTTAATTAACTTTTTGTGTTCTTTGCTCTGGTGAAGTCCGTTACATATTATTTTTAAAACAATTTAAGATATTTTATAGTTTTCTTTTCACTAAGTCAAAAATATTGTGTTATATGTTAGTGAAATACATCAAGTCCCTTAGTAAGTTTCGCCTGTCAACTTTTTGTATTAAGACACGTATTTTATACAGATGTGTGCATTGTTGATTTAATGGGTTTAGTTCTCTATAAATACCCTCTTTATTGTGCTACTACTTGTTTCCCGCTACCCTTATTATGAGAAATACAACTGTGTGAAAGTAAAGAGCATTATTTAAGATTATTTCAGTTATAGTATGCTGCACATACACACGGAAGAGGGAAGCGGATTTCAATGGTGGCTAAATGTAAGGAAATTATTGATAATTTTTCATGCAGAACTATGATTATACTTTTATAAAATAATTCTAATCACGTATGGTACGATTCTGCAATATGTATATTGGTACGCTTTGTTAGCTGCGGAAAGCATGAAACTGGTTAATGGACACGCATTATTCCCAAGATATGTAAATTTGGATTAACCAAACGCAAAAATACACATATTTCGTTGAATCCGAGATCAAGACCGTTTAAACCAATAAGAAATGCATAAAAATTCCTAAACACAATTTTGATATAACTACCAGCGGGGTGTTTTCGAAAGAAATTTCTATGAATAGGAGATTATTTATAATGAGAATAAAGTTAAACACGACATAAAGCACGAAGATGTGGTTACCAATAAGGGTGAAACAAAACTGGGTGTTTCCGAAGAGAAAATGAGGACTAATGACGTCTCTCCTTTCTGGATCTTCGACCTCTGGTAGTAAGAGCTTTATCGACCTTGTAAGTGAAAGGTAGGGTTACACGTTAACCTCTTGGAAATAGAAAGTTCCTTCCACGTCTTCGCCCGCTAAATCTTGGATTCTGTACGCGACCAGAGAATCTAAGATGACCTTGGACAGCTGAAGAATTTCTTATCCGCAGTTTTGCTCGTATTCTTTATGAAATTTCATTTTGTCTTACATACATAAATTTATGCTTACATGGTCGCCCACTTTAAATCGTAGTTTATAAATAGGTGCTGGATGCTGAATATTGTGGTACACTTGAAGACTCTTAACAGCAATAGCGTCTTCTGGGCCGTTTTAATCGATCTACGGTAAGAGCTGCTGTAGGTTTGGGCAAGCAACGCTAAAGCGTCCAGTAGTTGTGGGTATCATTGTATATATTACATGTCCACATTTTTGTCTTTATCGTTATGTTGAAATGTTCTACTACAGCCACCTTAACCATGTTGTTGGTAGTGTAGTGAGATATCTTGTTCCGTTTGAGGAAATTTAGAAATATTGTATTTTTAATTCGGTACCTTTATCTGTTCGCAATACTTCTGGATATTGCTTCGTTATGGAAAAAAATCTTAGTACTCTATCACTCGAGTTACACACTAAGAGAAAGTCCCATGCATATTTAGGAAAAAAACGTCAATGATTGTAAATACGTACCTATACGGTGCGTTATAAGACTTGTACGTACAGGAGATTGTCAAGTGGAAAGGATGACCAATAAATTAAATTTTTTTTCATTAGTAAATCCGATATTGTGCTACTATGATTTCTCAAAAACAGCTTTATATTACATTGATAAGCAATACCTCTATGGAACGTTTTTCCGACAATACCACCGCTCGTTTCTCCAATCATCTACCAGAAAGGGTTGCGTTATTGGGACAATGGGAGGTAACTCTCTTCAATATTAGATACCATATTCCTTTTACAATATAAATAACTCGTGTAGTTGATAATATTTTCGTTATTGTAATTGGCAGTATTGTCATCGAACATGATTCCGAATCTTCTAAACGTCTCTGGGTAGAAAAGTCCTCCTTTCTCCAAAATTGGGTTCGCTTGCTTCCACAGGTTTTTAACGTCATTAACACTGATTTGAGATCTGTTATCAATTTCTAACAGATTTTCAGACGTTGTAGTACTATCACGTACCTTTCCGACGAGAATGTATCGTCCTCTGTGGTCTAAGGGTACCATTGTAGCCTCTAGTTCCCAAGGTCATGGAATCAAACGCGACGGAGGGCGATAGGTTTTTTCGGGCGTAAAAATTCTTAGCATCGCTTCCTTCGACAGGGAGGTAAAGCCGATGGTCGCATGTTATATATTTCCAGCACGTAAAAGAACTTCAAGCCTGATAAAGAAACCTCTGAGCAAAACATTCCGGTCTTTCACGCCCAATATAGAATGGGACACTAAGAAGAATAGTAGGCTCCATAAATAAAACTGAATTTAATTTAACGGCCACGTTACTAAAAGAGGCAGAGCGGTTAGTTTGGGCGATGCTTAGGGCATGGACGTCAATGTCCTTAAAGGATGTTTTAGCATTAGATTTGACAAGTGCATTTTGAATGACAAGTTTAATGGTTGAAATGAATCTAACCTGTTTAAGATAAATTTTGCAAATATAATTTCTTTTTACCCATTAAAGGCTGTATCGTCGGAAATAATGTGAAACTGTAAAGATCAGGATTTGATTGTAATGTAAGGACCACGTTATTAGGTAAAAGTACTTTTTATTAAGTATCAGTGTGAGGTATGTAAGGTTCTTTCGTTAACGTCCGACAGAGCGTTTACCTGTAATATCACGAAAAACCCGATTAATTTTAAACAATTTAATTTGTCGGTTCTACAACTATTTGGCAACGACCGTTCAGTTCAAATTCAGCCGCTACAGCTTAATTTCACTGCCGAGTTTCACCTGCAACATTTTCAAACCCTCTTTGATGGTGTAGGAAGAAACGCTTAGTGACACGGGTATCAACATTTCTAGAAGTGAATATCTTGTATTTACCACATTTTCTTTTGATTACTTCGCTACCAAATCCGCCCACTATTGCAATGCTGTTCAATACCCACCCGCACACAAAACCTGGAAAACAGTGCATCTGCATTTTTTTCCGTAGACGGATACGGCAAATACTTTGACAGTTATGCATTACCTCCTCTGTTGCGTTCTGTCCTTAATTTTTTATATCATTATGGCGGTACACAATGACACCATGAAACGTGACGGTTACAAAGCAACGACACCACCACATGCGGGCATTGCGTTATTTCATATCTGTCTTTAGGATTGTGCAATATGCGGCCTCCATCTTTTTCTCTAAACATAATCTTCGTTTACGGGTACAACGACAGGTTCATTGCCCAAACCTCTACTACAAAGTACACCTCCGCTTCTCAATCCTACAAACCGCTTATATCATACCTATACGCTTGTAACGAATACACATTCATCACTCTGAATTTGGCTCTTGAAATCGCAGGTGCTTCATCTGTAGTTCTTACGTATTTTTGTTAGTAAGCGTATCACGTTGTACCTTTATATATATATTTTTAAGTCTTCGGTGCAATTTCTCAAAACCTCTGCAACTTTTCTGTGGTGAGATCACCGAAGCTCCTCGTTACTATCGCCAACTGCGTAAACCTAGGCCCATGGCATTTCAGTCTCTAGAAGAGTAAGCAACACTCGTCGAGAGGCTAGGAACGAACATTGACGCTTACTTCAGCGCCAAAGATAAATAAACTACATTCAGGTAAACCATCACGAATACGATTGCCCTCCATTTTAAATACTTTTTGGGATATATTTTGTCTAGAAATAGAGTCAACAAACAAGGGCTTCCTTGGCTCAGACCGGGATGGTGAGTGATCAAATTTATTGACGAAGACGGCCTAAGAAGCTGTCCCTGGTAGAGAGGAAGAAGCTTGACTTGATATTCTGGCGCACTGTAAGACAGAACAGTTAAGGAGAATGTATCTGCCAGATTCCTTTGTTAACTCAACGAGAGGGTTTCAAACTTGTTGGACCTTGCTGTTTGGGACGGGGAGGGGGCAAGCGATTGGTACATCTTTATGAAGAGTTATGCAGCTCAGAGCGGAGTGTAAGGAAGAGGGACAAGTTGGGAGGGGGAGGGTTAGTGGCTTAGGGAAGGGTATTTGTTTGTTTTGTAAACAATAGCGCTTGTGAAGAAGTTGGTTTTCTTCTTCTGTTTTATTTGTGTGTTTTTTGTTGTTAGTTTCTGTGTTTGTTTTTCTCCAATTCTTATAAAATATAATTAACTTTAAATTACAATGTGATGAATGTAGACTGAAACATATGGAGTACATCGTATTGAATAAGCACATACGGTCTATCTGACTCGTGCAATCTACAAGTTTGAACGTGTAAAACGCTTAAAACCAATACTCTAGGTCTGGCTTGTATGGAGCTGCAGCCATCGTCCAGCGTTGCACTCGTTGCAGAATAATAGGCAAGTCTCTAAAACCTCTAGGATCTCTATAAGTCAAACTTTATTTCCTAACCTCCTCCTAAGTTTGTTTATCTCCCTCCAAAGTGTCC
Source organism: Deroplatys truncata (assembly GCA_030765065.1). Taxonomy (NCBI): domain Eukaryota; kingdom Metazoa; phylum Arthropoda; class Insecta; order Mantodea; family Mantidae; genus Deroplatys; species Deroplatys truncata. Next base: position 26,273,657 of record CM060988.1, on the reverse strand, counting down.
TCAAAATATCATTGTCGTTTCTGTATGCGAATAAAACCTAAAGACATTTTAATTGATCCATCTGGTACATTACGCTAACAAATTCCACCGCGTCGTGTCCTTCCACTCCATACGCTTTAAAGTTTGTTTCAACAATTTCATCATGTATCCCAAAATCTTCTGTAGTCACCGTTCTCCTCTCTCCGAAGTCACTTACTCTTCAATCGTGGTGCAGTCAACATACCACGCAGTGTGCTTCAAGAACTCGCCAGGCGCAGTCAAACACCGCACAGCATTAGCCTTAAGGACCTTCATCACAATGTACCTAATCCGGTGATTGGAACCAGAGCTCTCAGCAGATTTATGGGTGGAGAACTATCTTCAGGATTCAGCTTACAGTGATATTGTCGATCATTCCATCCATAAACTCAACATGGCGCCATTTCAAATCATCGACAATAAAACAGAGTTCATTCCCAACACCAATACGTTCTTGTTCAAAGGGATTCCTGTTGGGTATAAGCATGCTCAACGGATTGCTGTGGCGCAGATTAGTTTTGGTTCACCATTTCTGTTTAAGCATGCGTTTATTTCTTTTATTTTTTCTTTCTTTACTTGTTTATTCATTTGTCTGTTATAGTATTTTCATCAACTTATTTATGAATTATGAAAGATGATTGTACTCGTTACCTTCGCTTATTCGCCGAGAAGAGATGGGTTTATTAATTGACAAACCGATGAAGCGATCCGAAAAGCTTGTCTAGCAATGGCAACGGTTACTATTCTCTCTAAACATGGAAGTGGCATAGTAGTAAATATTACCCATATTATGCATACCTTCACATACATTTGGTGATTTATGGAGTGATACTGTGTGTAAAGGAAGGATGAAGATATGAAACTGATCAATACATTTGTTCGGTTTTGGTGTAGTACAACCAGCTTTCACTTGTTTGTTTCTTTACTTGTAGGAGGGTAGGTTTGTGATCTGCACCTGGCTTCTCTGGTGTGGTGTTGTCAAATATTGCATTACAAATTTCTCTATTTAAAATAAATTCTTTGATATACACCAACAGTTGTCATATATTTGCTATTACTTTCAGTGAGTTCTGTTAGCAGAGAATAGGTGACAATCTGCGTCCCTTCCATCCCATCCCGTAAAGGTGTGGCATGAATAGCATTTCTGTAAATGCCGCTAATCTATAATGATGAGTAGGAAATTGTAAAAACTTCAAACTTTTATTTTCTAAGGATTTTGTACTTTTGACCATAAGTAAAGGCTGACCCGAATAGTATTTTCCGTAGTTACTATGGTAACTTAATTTACTATTATTATGATAGGGTAGTTAGACGGAGGGTGTCCCCCATCGCTACTGGAGCTCAACACCGCACTTGAACCACATCAGTAGCCCATTGTGTATTAACTGACTCGGGATGAAGGGGACATCCGAGGGCGACCGGATAAAGACCACATGCGTACTATCAATGGTTCCAGAGCGACATTAATGCTGACGCCTGCGCTTCCTTCAACCAGGGGGTCTCGGGAACGAGCCCCACCAGCCGGTCATTCAAGCGCCAGGGAGAAATCTTTTACATAGCGCAAACTCCACTCTCCCACCGCAAAACACCAATCACCGTCGCCTTGTCCTGCAAACCTGAAAGATATGAGGGTAAAGCAGATGAAAGGAAATGATGGGGACAGGAAATGATAAGACAGGAAATTCATGGAAGAAAAGGAAACACCCGAAAATAATTCGCCTACCGATCTAGGAAAGCCACGACAAAACTCAAGCTCTGGGTGGCGACCCCTACCGCCGAGCCATCTTACTAATTTATTTACTGTGGTTCTTCCACAATCTTGTTCAAAGTTGAAGCCTTTATAAAACAACATTCGTGGTGATTCACATAAAGTTGACAGCAAAGTCTTATGTGCGGTGTTCACACGATTTTCTCTACTCACTCTTCTACACACTATCCTTAGAAAAGCTTCTATAACAGCAGTTTTAGTACACATTTATGGATTTCGTTGTTGGTATAAGAAGGATAAAGTTGAGCAAAGCTATTGTGAGATTGTTAAAAAGCGGATGGTTGTGTGATGGACTTGAGCATCCAGGCTCCTTGCATGACCACGAGAAAAGAAAGAAAAAGAAAAGAACTAACAGCGACTTGATATACCACTCGAAAGAAGAATTTGAAAATTCATATCAATAAAAAAAATATTTTGGAAACGATTAACTTGAAAAAGCAAATTATTTTACGTAAAATGTGCTTTGAGGGGATTTAAATTTTTTAACCAGTAAGAGTTTGTTACGGTTTTCAGTTATGCAAAGGTCATTCAGAATGAAGACGACTTCAGCCACTCCCAGAAAATTCAAGTTATACATTTTGTCATCCAAATATCTTGAACATAAGATATTGTAAATAAAACCCTTATAGCCATTTTAGAGAAAATAAAAAACACGACATATTTTTACATGTAAGGGGTAATTTAGGATGGTCAGTCTTCTTGAAATACTTTGAGATGCTGAACTTTGCGAGTAACATACTGGCTAATCAATTTATCGGGCTATAACGGATTGGATATTTATGTATGTTACTTTTGTGTTTATGATTCATCAATATTTCAAGTAATTAGGCCTCTGCTGCATCAGTCCTAGTAGGTCGAGCAATACTCTTTTACGCATAGGCAAGGTAACATACAAATAATAAGATCAACAGTTCAATTTTAACAAAACCATCTTTCACTTTTATTCATATAGACAACCTGCAGTCAGCATTACTACACAGTGTTTCACATATTAATGCTAATGACTGAAGCTATAAGTTAATTTCCAATTATTAAGACGACTTAATTTCCAACAAATGAAGTCAACCGTTGAATTTTCTAGGTTCGCTAGCTAACTTTAATAATTTAAGTCACTTGTACTACATATTCATAAATTAAAATTAAATTGAGTTTTATTTATGGACGCTCTTTAACTACTATGGTTCTTAGCGTCCCATTCTATATTGGGCATGAAATACCAGTAATTTTGCTCAGAGGCCTCTTTATCTGGCTTGAGGTTCTTTTACGTGCTGTAAATCTACGACACGGGACCACAGGTTTTACTTCCCTTCCAAAGGAAGCCATGCTAAGGATTTTTACGCCCGAAAAAAATCCATTGCCCTCCACGGGGTTTGAACCCGCAACCTTGGGAACTAGAGGCTAGCACGGTACCACTAGCCCACGGAGGACAACGTGTATATTCATATAAGTGATATAGTCAGGTTGTGTATATTCATGCAGTAGTGGCTTTATTAATCTAACTACATTTTCGGCGGAACTTAATTATTCTGAATTCACTACTTTAACTATCAAGACTTCACACGTCTGCATTATAAGAGATCTCCAACACAAATAACTTGGCTTGGGCACGCTGTTTCTGGCATCCTATACTTACATTTTTTAAACCCCTGTCATTTCACTCTCATTGGCCTCTTATCCACTAGCAGAACATTGTTTTTCGGTATTTTATTGGGTTTTCACTTACACGTGACTATATTCAAAACTGTGACGTTAGCAACATTCTCTGCTGTTGGCTGTTAAAGAACTTTCTCAAAGCATCTTTTCCATTCTACTGCCACATCAAGGTTAACACTACTGTTACTTCTCATAGGGTTTGATTTTATGTCTCTCGTCTTCACAGAAACTGTTGCCTTCCTAGCATCCTACAGCTTCAATTTCTCTACATGTAAATGCATTGCAAAAAACAAAAATTGCCCTTATTTCAAATAAAATACTGTATACACTATCTTTTACATACATAATAACATAGATTATTAATGAGTTATAGGCAGGCTATTATTTTATGACATTCATATAAACATTATCACCATGATAGTTGCTTAAGGCCAGAAATACTGCCTTAACTTAAACACCAAGTTTAATATTTAACCGACCGTTTTTAAGTTCTGCTCTTCACAGACACATGGACACACACTTAACCTTTAGAGAGCCGAGATAAAGTTCCGAAAGTTGAATTTATATTTGTGTATTTAGTGAGTTTCCCTGGGTAGAAATATAAAAGATTTTAAAAAAAAACATTATTTTTTGAAAATTTGGGAAGGGGGTGTTTTGATGGCCTTAAATAAGGTTTAGACATCTATAAATTTGATTTTATAGATCAAAGTGTGTTATAAAGGACCTAAATCACACTAATACTCAAGAGATAGATTTATTTTTAATTTTGAGGGGGTTCAAGGGGATTTTAAGGGTTGTATAATATATGATACAGCGGGGTTATATCAAGTTTTTAGGGTTATTTTCTATTCTACCATCGATACACAGCAACAGAGACAGGAAAAAATGTGCTTGTAAAGTGCAGAATGTCTCAAATATAATACATCCGGCCGTCATGTTTTTGACTCGTTCATAGAGCGAGAAAAGAAAGATGGAATTCCTTGCACCATATATGATACACGGGAAAACTAGAGGATACAAAGACGGTTTTATATTTCTTTTAATTTATGAGATCTCAAAACGCGTATTTCCAGTGAATCCTTCATATCGAATGTTTTGGATGGAATGCTATCCTTTTTCTACTTACAAGGGTTATCTATGTGTTGTAAATTGGTAGAGAAGTGAAGTTACTCATCCGATCCCACCCCAGGTCAACCTTATGAAATAACGATTGGCCAGTACACCTTTTGGCAAAGGAGTGGGCTGTGAAACAAGCTATAAATTGTGAGAGTATTACCAGAAAGCAGAAATGTCATTGCCAAATGTGGATTCGACGAACAGCAAGGTGTTTAATTTCCATATCCTCTCTCGCATATCGCTTGCAGACATACGACCCACCCTGTCCGTTTGAGCGTGCTTTTTTTTGTCCGTGTTGGTGCCAGTGGCGGACGTTTACAAAAACAATGATATCGCTGTTTCTGGGTATAAAGGACTAACTATTCCAAAAAGAATATTCATTCTTCTATGATATATTTTGAGTGTGATTAACCGGAAAACCGAAGTATTTTATTGTATTTCAAGAGGGTGAACTGTGGGCAACACATGGTGATAAGTTAGGTCTGCTGTAAGAAAGAGTTTAATATATGCAGTATTGTAATGGGGACATCATTGAGCATAGGTATAGGTTATTCAATGGAGGGGAACACCTCACGCACCGCGACCTACAGAGATTTATTGTGCCTAGGAGGAAGCGATGTGGTGAAGGAACTAAGAAAGGCTACAAGCCATAGGCAGACAGGTCACAGAGAGACGTGGAAGTCCTTAACATTTCCAAGCTCGCAGACCGGTCCTACTACTGGAGCAGCCGAGAGAGGGGGATGAACGATCCACAAATCAAGCAGCCCTCTAGTGTCCACGGAGAGTACTCTTTCCACTGAACATGCAACTGCGTCAACTGTTCGGCACCGCCATACACCACGAAACCTAGAAACACACCTGAAAGGGAAGAAGGAAACGAAATGAAGGAAAATAAATCGTGGTAGAGAAAAAATCACCCCAATATTCTCCTGCCGACCTGAGGAAACCACGAAAAACCCATGGGTCAGAATGGGCGGTCGCCGCGGATCGAACCCGGGACGTCACAAATTCGAGTCACACTTATTACCGCAGCTCCACCTCGCCCGATATTGAGTGTAGGATGAACAAATTTTTACATTTCGTCAAATATATCTCATATACATGGGATTTTTCGGGACTACACATTTTGAGCTACCGGGCGATGTTGCAAATATGTGCAACACGTGTTCACCTGACGTATTGGTTATTATGAGGCATGTTACACAGCGACAGAGGGAATAATTTTTATTTAGTTATTTTTCTTCTTATTGTTGTCATCATCATCTGTAAGGTGGGCGCCGTGGCCCATTCCGTCTCAGAGGTCACTTTCGTTTAAGTCGAGCTCATCCAATGTCCCTAATTCCTTTAGAAGTAGGTCATTCTAGTGCCTGTTGGGATTTCTTGCCTAGCTCAAACTCAAAATGTGTTCATACCATGCTATTTTGTTTAGAGATATCCCCTGGTTTAAGTTGAAATGTTTAGTTCGTGTCGAGTGGTTTCATTTCCGACGTGTTCTTTACGGGTGCATCCAGCAACTGTTTTCAGAAATTTCATTTTCACCGTCTCTATTTTTCTTCTATCTGACCGGTTCGCTTCCCAGATTTTGAACTGTACATCAATGTGGGTACTTCCATAACTTTGTAAAACTTCATCATACTATCTATTTGTTTTCGTTTTAATATTATTGTTTACACTCTTTGTAATCTATTTATTTTGTGATTAAATCTTTATTGAAATAGAATGACACATCGCATTTAAATAACTAAAATTTTGAGAATAATGAGTAAATTAGTTTTATACTGCTGGGATACCAACCTTACCAAGGAACTCTCGAACGTGAAATATCAAGGTTTTCTGGCCATGGGGTATTTAATCTTTTACCCGTATCAGTAGGCGAATGTTGGGGTGGTTCCTTTTCTAACACGAGCTTCCTGTCCCTTCATTCCCTCTCATTTAATTTGAGGTGGGCTTTGCGGCTGTACAGTGTCAGTCGGGTCGTCAGAAGGCGTAGGTACATACCTGCTCATTGGAAAGTTATTCTCTACACCCAGAGGCTAGCCTTGTTTCAGCCGCTTAAGGTGGGTCAAGTTCCCCCCAAATCCATCAGAGGGAAGCCTTCTCAGAGCAGCCCGGCGGTGTGATCGGGTCTTAAGCTTGGAATCGTTAGGGAACTCTGCGCGTCCCTGTGACCTGTGTGCCTGCAGCCTATAGCCTCCTGTGGTTCCTTCACTTCATCCGTTCTCCCTGGGGATGGTAGCCACAATAGACCCGTCTTGGGTCGAGGTGAGCAAGGTGTCCCTCTCCATTACCTTGTCATGGTCATGGTCATCCTTTCCCTAGAAGGTCGTCTTTACTATGATATAGTTGTGCAGCCAATGATAGTAGCAGTTGCAACAGGTTTACACAATGCTACAAGGAGGCAAAATGATCCAAAGTAAGTCAAATATTTTAGTGTTATAAAAAGAAAAGGAACTGAAAAATATCTGAAAAGTGGACTATGGGAAGGAAAAAAATCTAAATAGTGGAGGATTTTATATATCTACGGGTAAAATTAAATAGGGAAGGGATGGTATAGAAAAAAGAGGGCACTAGCAAAAGGGATGATGGCAACGGGATTAGTAAGAAAATTCAGGTATAATGCCCACATGATAGAGGTAGAATGGTTTGACAGCTTATACACAGCACTTGTAAAACCCAGATGGATGTACGGAATAGAAATATGGATTTCTATTGGGATAAAATGGATATGATCTTAAGAGTATTTTGGAAATTAATACTAGGTGTGCCCCAGAATACAGTTAATGTAGGGCCATTACTAGAAATGGGGAAAGTAACGTGAGATGAATGGTGATGCAAAGAATATGAAGCTATTGGTAGATTTAGGATAAGTCAGTTGTCAGAAGATTATATTTTTAAAATTTGTTTTACATTACCAAGAAAAATCTTATGAATGTGGTTACGCTCTTGGTGAGAGTAGGGCTTGATGATATATGGGAACAAAGACATGATATGATACAGGGATTCTGGAAAATTGCCAGAGAAGGATATGAGGACATTGATAAACAAGAGCTGAGGGCAAGGAGTAATGAAATGAGATCATTGGTGTTTTAAAAACTGATAAACATGGAATTAGGAAAAGTACGTAGAAATTTGTAATAAAAGGGAAAGTGAAGCATTTGAGACTCAAAGGTGATGTAAAGGAGCAAATAATGGAGAAAAAGATTTATTAGAAGGAAATGGCTAAAAATAATAGCGCTGTAAAAATTAATAAAATGTCTTCTAGGTTGGCCTCAGGTAAAAGGTTTAAGAGGATTTTTATGGAATCTGAGAAGTAAATAGAAATGGGAAGGTGAGAGAAGTTGAAAATAGTATGTGAAAAGAGGGAGAGTGAAGAAGGCTGTAGAATTTAAGAATATCGTATGTCTGTGGAAAAAGTGGCCAGGGTCAATACCAAACGAATCCGAATGTGTAACTAACTTAGTACAAATAAATAAATAAATAAATAGGTAAAATTATAAAGGAGGAAGAAATATGCCATCCAGTACTTGAGCCTGTGTTGCATGCGTTTGAAGTGACAATAAAGGTTCAGATTAAGGTAAGAAAAATGTCTCTTCGAAATTGTAATTACGCTTCACCTTTAGTTTTTTATTTTATCCATAAATTAAATGACAAGGTAAACACATTAGTGGGGATGGGAAGTATACAGACGGCAAATCAATTGTAGGCATACACTTCGCTACGTGTCCTCATATTGCTCCATGCGTTTACGAAAATGGTGCGCTAGCGTCAATACAACGAGCTAAAACGCACTGTCTCTAAAACATTAAACACAATTAATAACGCGGATAGGGAATGGAAATAACGGTAAGCAGCTCTTTTCTCAGGGTATGGAGGTATTACATGTGGATGAACGTCACATAGAAAAAACCACATACAGCAACTGCAAGCTGAAGTCAAGAGCATAATGCAGGGGATGATGTGGACCGTTGTTGCGAAGCATGCCTTCCAGCCACTCAGGTGAAATGTTTCCATAGTCCTCCCTTTTCGCCGCGCACCTAGGCCTGAACTTTGTTCATGGGCTAAGCGTACATGTCGCTTGAATTCAAACCAGTAAAAGATTAATCTACCCAAGGCTGGTGTGGAACACAGTTGATATATGATATATAAAAGTGTGTATGTATGTGTATACGTCCCTACACCGTAGCACCGATTTCTACCAAACTTGGTACAGGTAACCTTTGACAAAAGACGAAAATCACTGTGTAGCTTAGAATTTGAAATTCCGCCCAATTCCACAAGATTAGTTAATTTTATATAATGCCTACAAAAGCTCACAAGATCATCTGTAATTTTGTAAACAATAACCATAATAGTTCGAATATTGCCAGTATAAGAATAATTACGTTTTCACGATCTTACAAAATATCAAAGGAACAGAGAGTTCCTATATTATTCGTTCATCTCCTATCTGACATCGATCATGGAGTCAAATAATTACGACAGCTGTGCTAATTGCACAAATAGAAACGCGTTGCATTCGCTTGATTGGAAATTTTGAACTGTATTATATTAGTCTACTTACACAGTCTATGGAAAATTAACGAAGTTTTGAACTGTATTATATTAGTCTACTTTCACAGTCTATGGAAAATTAACGATGTTTTGAACTGTATCATATTAGTCTACTTACACAGTCTATGGAAAATTAACGATGTTTTGAACTGTATTATATTAGTCTACTTACACAGTCTATGGAAAATTAACGAAGTTTTGAACTGTATTATATTAGTCTACTTTCACAGTCTATGGAAAATTAACGATGTTTTGAACTGTATCATATTAGTCTACTTACACAGTCTATGGAAAATTAACGATGTTTTGAACTGTATTATATTAGTCCACTTACACAGTCTATGGAAAATTAACGATGTTTTGAACTGTATCATATTAGTCTACTTACACAGTCTATGGAAAATTAACGATGTTTTGAACTGTATCATATTAGTCTACTTACACAGTCTATGGAAAATTAACAAAGTTTGGAACTATATTATATTAGTCCACTTTCACATTCTAACAACGTTTACAGTCTAAGGAAAATTAACAAAGTTTTGAACTGCATTATATTAACCGTGTTTCAATGTTTGATTAACCAGATGAAGGAGTTGTTTAGAATAGTATGGAGAGAAGAATATATCCCGAATGAATGGAATCGAAACATAGTAATCCCCATATATAAAAAGGGAGATTCATGTAAATGTGAGAACTATAGAGCAATTTGCTTAACAAGTACGATCATGAAGTTATATACTAAGATTCTGGAAAGGAAATTGAGAAGGTATGTGGAAAAGGATTTAGAAGACGAACAAGCAGGTTTTAGATCCGGTAGACAGACTCAGGACCAGATATTTGTGCTAAGAATCATCACAGATAAATGGATAAGGAAAAACAAAACAGCATACCTTGCATTTTTGGATCTACAAGCAGCCTTTGACTCTGTACCAAGAGTAGAGATATGGAAGGCACTATATAAGAAGAAGGTACCCTTAAAATTAATAAGGGTAATCAAATCTACATTTAAGAATGTAGAAGGTAAAGTAAGGCTGAAGGGCAGAGCATCAAAACCTTTTAAGATAGAAAAATGTGTTAAACAGGGAGATAGTTTAAGCCCATTATTGTTTACAGTATTTTTGGATGAAGTAATGAAAACTTGTAAAATGAGAACAAGCAAGGCACTAGTGGGATGTGGAATTTAAGACCTATATACTGCCAAACTTTGGCTTATGCAGATGATATCGTGCTTATAACAGATTCAGAAAATAAATTACAACAAGCAATAATAGAATGGATAGAAACATTAAAAGGGGGATGACGGTTAATCTTAATAAGAGTAAAGTAATGATGGTAGCTAGGACAGAAGACCAGATAAAGGAGATCAAGATAGTAAAAGAGGGAAGACAGAGTTAGAGCAAGTGGAAAGCTACGAGTATTTCGGAACAGTGATAAACCAAACGGGTAAAATACAAGAAGAAGTAAGAAAGCAAGTAGAGAACGCTACTAAAGCGTATTATACAATAAGTAAATGTGTTTTTGGGAAAGAAGAAGTAGATAAGAGGACAAAAACTAAAGTATATAAAACAGTTATAGAACCAATACTTATGTATGGAAGTGAAAGCTGGATAATAACAGAAAGTGAATTAAGCATGGTGAATGCAATGCAAATGAAATGCTTAAGAAGAATAGTCAGAAAGACACGACAAGATAGAATAAGGAATGAACTCAAAGTGTCATCGGTAAATACGAGGATAGAAGAAAGACAGTTTACATGGTATGAACATGTGAAAAGAACGGATATAGACCGCAAAGTACGCCAATTTTTAGAAGCAAAACCATTAGGAAGGAATCCGAAAGGAAGACCAAGGATAACCTGGGAAGAAGGGATTAAAAGAGCGGTGGCTAAAAGAGGAAAGACTTGGGATCAGTTTAATAGACTAGTAAAGGATAGGATGGAGTTTAAAAAATGGATCCGAGGCAAACCCCTGACACCTCGATAGTAGTAGAACAGGGAAGTTGAAGAAGAAGAAGTTTCAATGTTAATTCTGGCCTTTCTTGTGTTTTCTTAATAGTTTTATGTATGCTGGTTAATGAGGATGAATATGGTTATATTGGTGTTCATTAAACTGCCATTATTTCTTCGCAACCGAGGTTTTCTCTCTAAATAACTACCAAAATGTGACAACATGGAAGTCGCTCAGCTGTATTTATGAGAAACTATCATTACAAATTGTGGTGTTGGTGGTTGTTCAACAGTGTTTTTGCAGTGTTTTCTCAGTAATTTTATTTTGTTGTTTATATTTCCCTAATAGTTTTAATTAACTCTTTGTTTAAGTGTCATGCAGTTTCATAAAGAGCGGAGGGTTAGGTAAATGAAATTAACTATAACGTCATTGGAGTTTAAAAAGCTACCGTTAAACGTAGGGTAAACCAGCTAGTATTAAATAAAGAAAGAGAGGAAACCAAAAGCATCGACAAGTTTCTCTGCACTCGACTGTACCTTGCGTAGAGCTTGTTAGAATCATCATGAGTAAGGGCTATAGCTGTTTGGATTTCTATAACATAAATAGTCGGCTATTCACTAAATACTCGGAAATTATAGCTTCAAAGGCCTCCCTGGTTGCATTTTGAGGCGTGAACCTAACTCTTCATAATGCCTATAGAAGTATCCGCTTTCAAATTTCCGTCGCATTCTATGGTCTGGTGGGCATTAAGGGCATTGACGCTAGAGGGGATTGGATTTAATCGATACAGCTTTATATTACATCTGGTGGATTTGGAAGCTTGAAAAAGAAATCTGATGTGCTACATTTACATACTTTCTTCACCGTCTTTCCGTTATTAGTGGGTATATAAAGTATTTTTACGAAAGTTTATTTTCCTATCTACTTCATTATAATCGACATAAAACTTTCCGGAAATACCTGTATTACATATTTCGCTATAGATACGAAGATAATAGCGAAAGTTAAATCTTTTAGAACTGCACACTACATGCTGGCCTTAAAATTCCATACTCTTTGCGTGACATCGAGAAACAACTGGAAATCGACAGGGTTTTAAAAGAATGGCTAAGTATTGAACAATTGGAACAATTAAGAACGGATATCTCGGAAATGGCTGATGCCAGAAAAAAGTTATTTAAAATAAATGTGTTTTAAAGAGTTCTACATTTTTGTGTAGTACGTTTTCGTCTAACGCGTAACGTTTACCAATTATACAAGATTATGCAAAATTCCTTCCGAATGAAGACTACACGGGATATTCCCAGAAATTTCAAGATATACACTTTATTTCTCATTTAAACATATTTAATATGTAGTGTTTAGTCAAAATCGTTAGGGCCATATCTTAGAAAATCACAGATTTCGAAAAGTGCTCCATGTAAAGAAATGGTGCTGTGGAAGGATTTTTTTGAACATTTTTGTGTCACATCTTTGGAAGTTGCTGAACCCAAATACCAAGTTGGGTACTTATCCGACCTATCGCTTTAACGGACACACGTTTTTGAGTTATGCTGTTGACAGAAACAAATACACACACATGGGGATATTTTTCTTAAAAACGCTTTTTGGGGGGTGGGATTCAGCGATCCTCAAAATACGTATTTCCGGTGAAATTTCGGTATTAAGTTTTTGGGTGAAAGACAATACGCTCTCTACCTTCAACATATATACATGGTAGAGAGGGTAAAAATTGTCATTTAACATAAGAATGATGCAGTCAATGCAGATGTATATACAAAATATCGAACTTCAGAGACCAATAAATACATAATATTGCGAAATTAGTATTATTCAATGAACTGGTATATACCTACGAAGCTAAAATAGAGGTCAGAATATTCATTAGCTTATGATCCAATCATTAGTAAATTGCTCCTTGTAAGCATGGTCAAGTTTTGTGTTCAGCAATAAAAAACAGCTAAAACATACACTGTGTAAACAACTACATACGGCTGCAAAGTGATTATAAGTGTTTTTCTCTGCGGTATACAGTATGATTTTGAATCATAACTTAAACGAAAGAGTAACTGTGGAAGTTTGGATTCTTCTTCCTCTTTAATGGTTTACCCTCCTCTTCGTAGAACTTACACCCCTAAGGACTTACAAGCTAATATCTTGGATCAGTAGCCTGTCGAGGAGCAAGCAAACTCTGGATCATAGCATATCCAGGATGGGTGATCAATGTCTTGTATGGCGTTGAGAAGAAGAGCAAGAAATATACTGATGAAAGGGATGAAAGAAAAATTCGCGGATCAAATGATCCAACCCAGCATTCGCCTACAACTGAGGAAAATCGCGATAAAATCTTCGGTCAGATTGGTCGTCCCCAAGGTTTTGAAAAGGGAACTCCCGAATGGGCGTTTCCGTGGCACCACCTCGTTAAGTTTCGATTCAGCATGCGTAAATTTTGTTTTGCAGCATGGTAACGAAAAAACATTAATAATGACATCTTGTATGCAAAAAGCTTTTTCTTTTCTTTCTTTTTTCTTTCTTTCCTTTTTCTTTCTTTGTTTCTTTCTTTCTTCTTCTTATTATGATATGTTCCTATTTTGTTTTGTTTTTGTTTGTTCCAATTATATGCTGTCTTTAACTTCCAAGGCTGTATCGGTGGCTTTACCTGTGGGACATTTGTTCATCAGCAATGATGTTTACTCGTTTACTACTGTGTCTGGATTTGTTTATGTTGGGTTTTCTTTATAAGCATCATATTCACACACACACACCCACACACACACACATTTGCACAATCACTCATTCTTCCGGACCCTAGGGAGAATGGGAATTCCTAGCTACAGGAAAATTAGCTTCCTCCGCCGGAAATCAAACCCCGGAGCTCTGGATTTGGAATCTAGCATGCCAACCACCAAAGCAGTCAATTAATTCTTTTCCAGTATTTAAATTCGCGAAACATAATTCAGTATCAGCGCGCGTATAGGAGAAGGTTTAACCTTAACTTCCCTTCTAGTAACAACATTTGTAGGCGATACAATAAAATCCAAAGGATGGTGTGTCTCTGTAAAGGAAAGAGAACCGTTTGTCAGACGAGAATGTGGAGAGAGTCTGAAAAGCTTTCGCGCGCAGTCCTAGTGCGTCGGGCGAGTCGAGAACCAGCAATTCCAACAATGGTAATGTGGAAGGTGTTAAGAAAACTTTCCATCTCTACTTGAGTTGAGGTGGAGGAATATTGCAGCAGAAGGATCAGTTACAGCAGACGTACTATAACATCAAGTAGAAAGAAGTGGATGCACGCCGCGTCACAAATGCATCCCGTATTGAATTATGATTTGGGTTATGGTAGTATCAGCACTTTTTAAGTTTTAAAAAGCTTTAAAGTTTTAGGATTAGGTTAGAATTCAAAATTAGATTGTATAATGAAGAGAAACAAATATGTTTAAAGTCTCTATAATCGTCTGTCTATAGCCTGTATACTATACCCCTATGCCTTTAACGGACATATGCTGAGTCCATTTTGTCCACCTTAGTTTCCACGTTAAAGTACACTCACAGTTATCTCCATAAAGAAAAAGGCTGTCTTGCATTTTGTATTGTGCTAACTTACGTACGTAATATTTGAATCTTTATTCTGTGTAACTAAAATGTTGTAGAACAATTCATGTAAATATATAATTTACTGATATGTATTGTGACCGCCGGTGCGAAGCTACCTGCGGGCCTGTGGTAAGCGCCTCCCGGCTCGGCACCTGGGTGTGACCTTCGACCGGCCGTCGGAACAAAATCCGCGTGGAACAACAGCCCATTATGTGCCGCTTCCTTATAACAGAACATTTCTTGGGTACCGTGCTATGCTTTGGTTCCCGAGATAGCGGTTTCAAACCCGGCGGAGGGCGATGAATTTTTTTCGGGCGTAAAAATCCTTAGCATGGCTTCCTGGGAAGGGAAGTAAAGTCGGTGATCCCGTGCCGTATATGTATGGCACGTATGAACACCTCAAGCCTGATAAGCAGCCCTCTGTGCAAAATTCCTTGCACACCCAATATAGAATGGACCGTAGTAGTTAAAGAGCGTCCATATATAAAACTCAATTTAATTTTAATTTTTAGGACATTCCTTTGGGCATGTTCTAGTAGCCTCCCTTTTCTAGAACATTCCACTTTGAATGTGAGGCCTATATAAAAACCACTTTGGTCCGGGAGTTAGTTAAACAGTTACGAGGTTAAGTGCAGTCAAGAAGTTACGAAGTAAGAAGTGGACAGTAAAAGTGAACAGTGCCAGTACAGTTCAGATGTGAGTTGCGAATCAGCAATTCAGTTGTGATTTGATTCGACGGATCAGTTGTGTTGTGTTTCGAGTGGTGCCAAAGTGACTCAAGTGTAACGTCTGTGCTACGCTGAGTGCCTACTGGTAAATAGTGCTTCGCAGTAAGTGGTGTTCTGATTTGTTACATTATTTACTTGATATTTAAATTAATAAACATATCAGCAGTTCCTAAGGCATATATATGTGTGTATTGGATTAATTAATATGTCCTAATTTTCATACCTAGATAATTGCATATAAACATACTTTGTTATTCTAATCTCTACAAAGACTTCTTTTCTATGGTAAAAGGAACGAAATGGAAAGCTTTGGAAAATGGAAGTGTACACTACTATGAAACCCAACTGCAACGCTGAACTCTTCACGTAGTACACTTTCCTTACATCGTGAGAGCGCAGTGCAGATCCATCGCCGAAAAAGAAACACTCTTCATGCCGGTGTTAATACATTTTGGTGTACAGAAGTAGTCCCCTTAATAAGAGAGAATATCTGTTGCGCTACTTGCCAGATCTAGCGTTCAGTTAACTTGGGCACAGCGGGATTGTGATCATGCGTCCATAGATCCTTGTATAGACGGTGCTTTGCAGCGCGTTTGCCTAAGTTTATGTACAAAGCGCGATATGTTTAGCACTAATACAGAATTGTGCTAACAAGCAGATCTTAGAAAGAGCAGATAATCATCTAACATCGTATTTGTTATGAAACAGGTTTAAAACGAGATAGGAAATATTAGGTTTGCATAGCAGGCTCCACTTTTATTCTTTTGTTTTTCTCGCAACGGAGAGAAGATTTAAGCACTACGGTCAGAGGACCATTGTGCCGTATTCAACCTCCGGGAGGAAGGGATGGGTTAAAAGATCCGAAGGGTTGTTGACCGGACCAAGCAGCGGCAGGTGCGGATATTGCAAGGTCCCTAAAATTCACAGATGGAAACACTCCTTCAGCACCCCGCAGCGCTCCTTCTGACGAACCACCGTCTTCCGTACCAGAGGAGGAAGAAACAGTCACAGAGCACATAACCACGGTGCACCATACACCACCAAACTACCCAGTCAAGCCCCGTACCCCGAAAGGTGATAAGAAATGAAATGATGGGGAATGAGGAACCGAAAAAATGCGTGGTACTAGAAAACCCACCCCAGTATTCACCTGGCGACATGGGAAAACCACCAAAAAATTCAGAGTGAACGGACGCCTGGGATCGAGCCCGGGACCTCGTGAATGTGAGTCGCACGCATTACGCGGCGCCTTCTCGCTTGATGAAGGTCTTCGCTTGCTGGGGTTTGACCGATAAAGTGAATACTCATGAGGATATAACTACAGGAAAAGCGAGAGAACATCGCGTTCATTTTGGATGAAGGATGCTGTTGTGATGAGATCTATACAGTCACTTTACACCGGTGAATATTCACTGCAGCTATGAAAAGTGACAAAGGAGTGTGTGAACAAAATTCTGTTTGCACCATCCACATCTGACAATAGCTGTTTATTTGCAATTATCGCAGTGTCCCGTTAAGACTTTGAAACAATAAACGGTTATATTTTGGAAATTTCTTGTAGCCAATCCAGTTAACAGCCAACCATACTAATGACGATGAGCATGCTGAAAACTGCTGAATCTGCAGTTCTTAGAGACAGGAACTGTCGAAATACCAATGACTGAAGTTTCAATATGTTGTCGCGTTGTTACAAAGTCTGCAACGAGTCATCAAAACGGACATTATGAGGTAGTAACCTCAGTGTGTGTGTTGTGTGTGTGTGTGTGTGTGTGTGTGTGTGTGCGCGTGTGTGTCCTGAGATCGCGCTACATGCGCTTCTAACGTCGTGACATGTCACAGTGAGGTGATCACTCTCCTATGGTTGCTCCTATAATCTTCCATTGCCCCAGTCAGATGACGTATATGTATATGTGCGACTCGTTTTAGCCCTACTACAGAATAGCCTTAAACAGAATACGTGTGACGTCAGTCATCCTACTCGCTGTCAACCATAGAGGCATTTAAATAAATGTATATTCAAGTGTTAAAAGCATGCCAGTAAAAAACGATTGGGTTAGAAATTCTTGTAATAGATGTAAAAAGTTTTACTGTTGTGAAACCGTTCTAATCTTTGAGGATTCTGTATATCTATCTTAATCCTCTGTTAATATACACTATATGATCAAAAGTATCCGGGCACCCCCACAAACATACGTTTTTCATCTTAGATGCATTGTGCTGCCACCTACTGCCTGGTACTCATTATTCGCGACCTCAGTAGTCATTAGACTTCGTGAAACAGCAGAATGGGACGCTCCGTGGAACTCACGGACTTCGGACGTGGTCAGCTGATTGGGTGTCACTTGTGTCAGAAGTCTGTACGCGAGATTTCCACACTCCTAAACATCCCTAGGTCCACTGTTTCTCATGTGATAGTGAAATGGGAACGTGAAGGAACATGTACAGCACAAAAGCGTACAGGCCGACCTCGTCTGTTGACTGACAGAGACCGCCGACGTTTGAAGAGGGTCGTAAAGAGTAATCGGCAGACATCTATCCAGACCATCACACAGGAATTTCAAACTGCATCGGGATCCACTCCAAGTACTATGACAGTTAGGCGTAAGGTGAAAAACCTTGGATTCCATGGTCGAGCGGCTGCTCATAAGCCACATATCACTCAGGAAAATACCAAACGACGCCTCGCTTGATGTAAGGAGCGTCAACATTACACGATTGAACAGTGGCAAAACGTTGTGTGTAGTGACGAATCACGGTACACAATGTGGCATTCCGATGGCAGGGTGTGGGTATGGCGAATGCCCGGTGAACGTCATCTGCCAGCGTGTGTAGTGCCAACAGTGAAATTCGGAGGTGGTGGTGTTATGGTGTGGTCGTGTTTTTCCTGAAGGGGGCTTGCACCCCTTGTTGTTTTGCGTGGCACGATCTCAGCGCAGACTTACATTGATATTTTAAGCACCTTCTTGCTTCCCACTGTTGAAGAACAATTCGGGGATGGCGATTGCATCTTTCAACACGATCGATCACCTGTTCATACTGCACGGGCTGTGGCGGAGTGGTTACACGACAATAACTTCCCTGTAAGGGACTGGCCTGCACCCAGTTCTGACTTGAATCCTATAGAACACCTTTGGGGTGTTTTGGAACGCCGGCTTTGTGCCAGGTGTCACCGACCTACATCGATACCTCTCCTCAGTTCCGCACTCCGTGAAGAATGGGCTGCCATTCACCAAGAAATCTTCCAGCACCTGATTGAAAGTATGCCTACGAGAGTGAACGCTGTCATCAAGGCTAAGGGTGGGGGAACAGCATATTGACTTCCAGCAGTACCGATTGAGGGCGCCACGAACTTGTACGTCATTTTCAGCCAGGCGTCCGGATACTTTTGATCACGTAGTGTACCCCTGCGCACAATCTGACCGATTAATGAAGCTCTGTGAAGGTGCTCCTCCCTCTTCAGGGGAGTAATCTAGTTAGATCTCTCTCTCTCTTCAGCTCTCTCCTCCCAGGCTCCTCCGTTCTCCAAATCCCTCATCAACTCATTCTATCTTAGTCTCACACTCTCTCCATGGTTCTTTGCAATCCTGATGCCCTTGTATATAAACAAATTAACATTAAGTGATGTAATTGTCACTTACATGCAAGATGCCTGTGTACAAATGAAAGTTGATTTTCCTCTCGGTGCTATTCTAAGTGAGGTAGGGATTATGTATATAGAGATTGTATGTAATTATGTTTACCTAAGAGGATGAGAAGAGAAAGCTAATATTTTGCAACTAAAAGCAATGCCTAGCCTTGGTTAACGTGAAAACTAACAATATTATACGTAGATCAGATGCAACTATGCTTACCACTGGTGATTCATGAATAAAAAGCGATATGCGTAAGTCTAAATGTAATTATACATAGCAGATTGACCTGTGTCGTGTATGCGCATAAGCTGATTTTCGGTGTAAAAATATGTAGGTAAGGTTCAGCTATACAAAATGCCCTGAAAAGGTTCTAATGCTTACAGAGATGTTAGTAGGAAACAAAACAAACAAAAAAGTTCCTGTAACCTCTACAGAAGGGTCAGTATAGGACAAAACAAACCAAAAGTTCCTCTAACCTTTGGCTGTAAAATTAATATTTTGAGAGTTATGGATTTATTTTGTAAAATCGACATATATTTTACTTCATCACTTTAACAAGAGCCGAACAAGGAAAAATTTTACAAAATATTTCAGAGGATTCTGTATGGAACAAAACAAACAAATAGGCCCTATAGCATTTAGTTTTAAAATTAATATCTTCTTTGTTATGGTTTTATTTTGTAAAAGCGGTATATGTACCATTTCGAGCACTTTGGCAAGGATCAAAAGAGGAATCACATAAAATATTATAGAGGGGTCAGTATGGAAGAAACAAACAAACAAACAATTCCTATAACCTTTGGTTGTATACTGAACATCTTCTTAGATATATATTTTTTTATAAAAGTATTATATCTTATACTTCGAGCACTTTGGCAAGAAACAAACGTGGAAATATTGTAAAAATATTACACAGACATCAGTATCAAAAAAAATTCCTGTATCCTTCGGCTGTAAACTTAATATCTTGCAAGTTATGGTTTTATTTTGTAAGAGCGGCATATCTTCTACTACGAGCACTTTGGAAACAAGCAAACGAGGAACCATTGTACAAAATATTACAGAGGTTTCATAAAGCATAAAGCATACAAAAGGATTCCTGTGTGCTCTGTGAAAGTTTCATCATCACGTCGTCCAGGGATGAGATCTTTCGGGCGGGAGTTCCTTCGGGGGAACCGCGGAGGCACGGGCCCCAACAGAGTGTGCTCGAACGGCGTTGGAGGCGTTCAATCTGGAAACACTAGGAACCCCGTCTCTGTTTGCACCCGTCGTCATCCGGATCTAGTCCCCTTCGGGCCTACCCTCCCTCCCAGGGGTCACGGTAGGAGTAAAAGGGCTGTTGTGGCCTACTTGTAGTGCTCTGCCCCGGTTTCGAGATCCCTGCGTTCGTCTGTACGTTTAGCTTTACAATCCTCTGATGAAAATGGACATGCATACACCTATTTGCAGTTTTCATATAATGACACATTCTCCGGAAAGGCAGTTAATTGGTTCCTCTGGAAGCGACGATAACTAGCACCATTTAATTTCTCCTGTAGAAGGCTGTAACATGACATGTTTTAGTATTAATTTATGAGTTACATTTACTTGTGAATAATTATGACTTCTTAGATTCTTCCTCATAAATGTTTAGTAATTTATGTTATTAGCTGAGTATATTGTGAATAGCTTTTGTGATTTAGCAACATGATTTAGAAATTGCATTTGATTTAAACCAACCTTTGTTCGAAATCGAATACGTTATCAAGACCTTCATGAATGTACGAATTACTTGCCTCAAAAGCACTTCTAATTTACTTTACATTCACGCAGGAATAAGCAAGCTATTAATTTGATTACTTTTTATCAGAGCAACAAATGAAAAATCAGGAAGATGGAACATTTTGGACACTTCGTTTCAAACGTCGAAAGAAGACAAACATGTTGATGACTTCGCTTGATGTATCGGGCGAATACACACTATAGTGCGGTCGTTTTAAGGTGAAGCCACAGACCGGCTATATGCGTATCACGCTGTACTGAAGTGACCTCAGTGATTTTTCGATGCGCAGTTGGCGACACATGATGCCTTCAAGGTTATCTTTCTCAGTTGTGCTTCAGCCACTGCTTTGTAAGGCGAGTTCTACTTGTGCATCTCAAAGGTGAAAGTTTATTCACGACACCTGTGTTGTGTGTGATTTGCTCAAGAGTGTTAATGTCTTGTTATTGGTCCACTGTAATGTCTGCCGACAAATTCACGCTTGAACAACGAATTTTTATGCACAGTACTAGCGATGGGACGATACCACTATTTCTCGATACTGGATACTCGATACCGATACTGATTTTTGAGCACCGATACTCGATACTTTATAAAAAACTGTAAAGTATTATTTTATTAGCAGTTTTCTGTGTATAAACGCATTTAATCCATTTTGTATTGTATGCGAACTCCGAAATTCCTCTGGTTTGGCGTTCTCCAAATACCAGCACGTTTTTATATTCATAATGCCGCAGGTTAATCTCCTATTATTAAGCAAGTTAATAATAATAATAATAATAATAATAATAATAATAATAATAATAATAATAATAATGACATAATTTCTGTGCTTTCCATTTATGTAACTATACTTTGTACTGATAACTTTCTTTCAAAGGATCTTCTGTGCATAAAAATACTAGTAATTCTTCTTCATTTGGCTATCTTGAAAACATAAACTAATATATACACACTACGTGATCAAAAGTATCCCGACACCTGGCTGAAAATGACGTACAAGTTCGTGGCGCCCTCCATCGCTAATGCTGGAAATCAAAATGGTGTTGGCCCACTCTTAGCCTTGATTACAGCGTTCAATCTCGCAGGCATGCTTTCAATCAGGTGCTGGAAGGTTTCTTGGGGAATGGCAGCCTATTCTTTACGGAGTGCGGAACTGCGGAGAGGTATTGATGTAGGTCGGTGAGGCCTGGCACGAAGTCGGCGTTCCAAAACATTCCAAAGGTGTTCTATAGGATTCAAGTCAGGACTCTGTGCAGGCCAGTCCATTACAGGGATGTTATTGTCGTGTAGCCACTCCGCCACAGCCCGTGCACTACGAAAGGTGCTCGATCGTGTTGAAAGATGTAATCGCCATCCCCAAATTGCTCTTCAACAGTGGGAAGCAAGAAGGTGCTTAAAATATCAATATATGTCTGCGCTGAACTCGTGTGGCAAGGGGTGCAAGCCCCTTCCAGGAAAAACACGACCACACCATAACACCACCTCCGAATTTCACTGTTGGCACTACACACGCTGGCAAATGACGTTCACCGGGCATTCGCCATACCCACACCCTGCCACCGGATCGCCACATTGTGTACCGTGATTCGTCACTTCACACAACGTTTTGCCACTGTTCAATCGTGTAATGTTGAGGCTCCTTAACACCAAGCGAGGCGTCGTTTGGCATTTTCCTGCGTGATGTGTGGCTTATGAGCAGCCACTCGACCATGGAATCCAAGTTTTCTCACCTCACGCCTGTCATTGTACTTGGAGTGGATCCTGATGCAGTTTGGAATTTTTGTGTGATGGTCTGGATAGATGTCTGCATATTACTCTTTACGGCCCTCTTCAAATATCGGCGGTCTCTGTCAGTCAACAGACGAGGTCGACCTTTTGTGCTGTACATGTCTCTTCACGTTTGCACTTCACTACCACATCAGAAACAGTGGACCTAGGGATGTTTAGGGGTGTGAGAATCCCGCGTATAGACTTCTTACACAGGTGACACCCAATCACCTGACCACGTTCGAAGACCGTGAGTTCCACGGAGCGTTCCATTCTGCTATTTCACGATGTCTAATGACTATTGAGGTCGCGGATAATGAGTATTAGGTAGTAGGTGGCAGCACAATGCACCTAAGATGAAAAACGTATGTTTGTGAGGTGTCCAGATACTTTTCATCACATAGTGTATATATATATATATATATATATATATATATATAATTTGTTTGCTTTCCATTTAGTGAGTGAGTGGGTTTTAAGGGTCCGTCGACAATTAGGTCATTAGGGCCCGAGGTCAAAACATAAAACCATAAAAACCCAAGTCATAGGTTAAAAAGGTAAAAAGTAATCTAAAATACTACACAGGCACAGGTCTAAAGGTTTGAAAGCAAATACGGCGTCTTACGCATGGGTATGAAATCCAATAATTAAAACAAATCGCAGAGCCTGATCGACAGCCACGGGGTCATCGCCTAAAATAGAACGCAGGGTAGAACCTAAGCCAAAGGGCCGGCGCTCACGAGCGTATCGCGAACAATCAAGTAAAATGTGTGAGACGGAAAGGCGCACGTCACAGGTAGGACAAACAGGGACCGGGTCACCGCGCAAAATATGTCAATGAGTGGCGCGGGTATTACTCGCATAGGCGAGTCAGAATAGCCTCCGATCGCCGAGATTCCCAGCAAGAAATGGGCTAGAGTTTGACGGTGTCCCTAATAGTCCGCAGTTGTGTGCAACCCAACGACTCCCTTGACTCTTGCTAGGCCAAAAGCATATTACGTCGGAAGTACCGCTGAACATCTCTGCAAGGCACACTCGCTGTGGAAAATTCAGACAAATGGCAGGCGGACTTTGCAGTCGCATTTGCCTCCTCATTGCCGGGGTTCCAGGTAAAAACTAATTGGTATCAGCGACAAAGCAACTGGGAGACGAGGGTCTGAATTTTAATGACGAGGGTGGAGGAGCCGAGAAACCCTTGCAAGGCTAGAAGGGCGCTTGAAAGGGTCGGAGCAGATAAGAAAAATCCCTGGAGCTAAAGTGGAGATAAAAGTAGGAAATAAAAGATGACAGAGAGCTCTGAGGTAAAAATGGGACTGATATCCAAGAGGCAATACGGGTGAGTCGTGCCGTTAAGGACGAAACAGCAACCTGTAGCACCACCTTCCTGAGAACCATCAGTAAAATCCGGGGTGTAGTTCCGATAACTTTCCAGAAGCTCGCCAAAAAGTTGACGAAACACCGACGGTGGGGTAGAGCGGCGCACATTGTACGAAAGTGCTAGGTCAAACCGGGCATACTGGAGTTGCCACGGAGGAATAGTCCGAAAGAAGACCGCTCAACAAGAGGCAGCCGGAGGTCACGAGAAACCAGAAGGTCGCGAAACCGGATACCGCTGTGGCGGGAAGAAGTACTATTTCGATGATAACGAACAGCGGGATCCGGGTGCAAACAGAGTTAAAACAAGGGTGACTTGGATGAGCCGCTAACCTTGCAACATAAGAACAGACTAAAAACGAGCGTCGAATAGACAATGGGGGTTCGCCAGGGTCAGCGTATACATATTCGACACGACTAATTCGCAAAGCCCCAGTGGCAAGACGGATACCAGCATGGTGAACAGTGTCTAAGAGGCGGAGTTTAGAAGCGGAAGCAGCACCGTAGATACAACTGCAATAATCCAGTCCGTACGAACCAAGGAGCGGTACAATCGCAATATCACGGTGTGATCGCCGCCCCAAGATGCTCCAGATAAAACCCTGAGTACCCGAAGAGAGCGATCGCACGAAGCATGAAGTCAGCGAATATGGAACTCCCAGGTAAGTTTGCTGTCGAAGTAATTACCCAAGAACTTGAGGTGCGGAACAAACAGCAGGGGTGTGCCAAGCAAGTGAAGATCAGGAGGATGTACACCACGAAGGCGATGAAAGTGAAGACACTGTGTTTTCGTAGGTGAAAAACGAAAGCCGTTGCGAAGCGCCCAGGTTGCAAGCGATATTTTGGCCAGCTGCAGTACACACACTATGTGATCCAGACTATAAGAACGATAATATATAGCAAAGTCGTCAACATACAGAGACATCGAAAGGTCGCTACGAACAACACTATGGATACCTTTAATGGCTATAGCAAAGATAGTGACGCTAAGAATCGACCCCTGGGGTACACCACTCTCCTGAATCCGCTCCTGGGACAGCATGTTTCCAATGCAGACACGAAAACGTCGAAGTTGTAAAAAGTTAGAGAGAAAGGCAGCTAGATAACCGCACAAACCGTAACCATGCAGCGTACGGAGAATACCATAGCGCCAAGCAGTGCCATACGTCCTCTGTAGATCAAAGAAGACACCCATGACATGCTGCTTTAGGAGAAATGTAACTTGCACATAAGCCTCCAGGTTATCGACACCAGAGCGATGACGATGAAGTTCGCACTGAACATTCCAGAGGAGATTATTGCTCTCGAGCCACTACACCAAACGAACGTTAATCATGCGTTCAAAAGTCTTGGAGGCAACACTCGTCAGACAAATAGGCAGTTAGCTAGAGGGAAGCGACTAGTTTTTACCGAGTCGGGGGATAGGAATGAAAATATCCGCCCGCTACGAGACGGGAATTACTGCCTACGCCAGTTGCGGCTGTATATCCCGAGTAAGACTGAAATTGCCCCAGGCGAAAGGTGAAGGAGTATTTGTCGGTGGATGTCATCGTGACCAGGAGAAGAGTCCCTGGCGATTGACAGAGAATACGCCAACTTTGCAACGGTAAAAGGCACCTTGTACGAATCACTACAGTCACTATTAAAATGACGGACCAACCGCTCCGCAGAGGCTTTGATGGGCAAAAAGGACCTATTACAACTAGCCCTTTGACTAAAAGTAGCGAAGGAGCTGGCAAGGGCTTCGGCTATATTCGGTTTGCTCGTATAAGTGGGTCATGTACGGCAAGACCGGGAATGATCACCCGGAACACCCGCCCTATATACGCCGAACTGCAATCCACACTTGTTGTGCAGAACTACGACGGGAAAGGGAAGATACATAGGATTCCCAAGACTTGCGTTTGGTATTACTAAGTACAAAACGTACCCTAGCCCGAGAACGCTTAAAAGCAACGAAGTTCTCCTCAGTAGAATATAACTGAAAGACACGCAGGGCTCGCCTGCGCGCATTGAGGGCCAAACGGCATTCCGAGCTCCACCAAGGAACAGAAACCTGACGTGGGGCACAAGAACCTCGAGGAATGCTGCAAACCGCTGCGAATAAGAGACAACAAGTAAAATACTTCACCATTTCATCAATGATGGCAAAACCATTATTAGTGAGATGAATGTGGGAATGAATCCTCTCCCAGTCACCTTTGGAAATAATCGAGGGAGGATGTCGTGAGTGGTTGATTTTGTTTAAGGGCACTCAACTTCTAGGTCATTAGCGCCCTTCTATAACAGATCATGGCAAATGACAGCGAGAAAGATAACTAGAAAATTTCATAGCAAAGGGGCCACAGATAAACCTGAATAAAAAAGTAAAATAAATAAATAAATAATAAATCAATAAAATGTATGCAAATGCCAGAGATAAACATCAATATAAGATGATAGCAAAAGCCAGAGGTAAATATCAATATAGAAATATAGCACAAGTCATATATAAATATAGATATATGAAACTAAACCGATCAGTATAAAACACCTTCTATTAAAATGACCAAATCCGTATTTAGAAATTTACTTTCGAAACAAAATTAAAAATGCTATGAACCGCTTGCTTATCATCCGCTAAAACCTCTGCAAGACTGTCCGGCAGTTGGGGAGAGTCCTAAAGATGTGCTAGAGCAATACACTCTAGCAACACATGACGGACCAAAAGACCTTCACCACAAAGGACCAAATAGG
Organism: Deroplatys truncata; assembly: GCA_030765065.1. Taxonomy (NCBI): domain Eukaryota; kingdom Metazoa; phylum Arthropoda; class Insecta; order Mantodea; family Mantidae; genus Deroplatys; species Deroplatys truncata. The sequence goes on along the minus strand of CM060988.1, from coordinate 26,247,015 downwards.
AACAGACTCACCCTTAAAAAGATAACTGTGCGTAAAATTGCAGTGACCAATACGCAACCGAGCCAAAATCACCTCCTCACCACGAGATACGCGAGAAGTTACCCAGTTTATCGGAATGTCTTTAACTACCCTAAGCTTGTTTCCGCGGAGAGTCAACCACTCCTCACACCAGCACGACAGCACCGCTCTCCGCACAAGTCTTCCAAAGTTACCCGAGGTGTTGTAACACAGCTTTCTGTGGTTGCCGCCTTAGGTGCCAAATCCGCAAGTTCATTCCCCGGCAAGCCAACGTGACCAGGTATCCAAGCACACTGCACATTAACGCCAAAAGCATGTAAAACCTGGAGGGCATCCTGGATTTGCTGAACAATGCGGTGGTAGTTGTAAAGCTCACAAAAGCTGTGAAGTGCACTTAGAGAATCACTCAAAATGAGACAGTCTCCCAATTTTCGTCGGCGCACATGAAAATGGCTCGGTACATGGCATATAGCCTTGCACTATAAATGGATGCGTATCGTGATAATCGGATGTATAGCTTTCGGTTCCATGAACATAAGCACATCCAACACCGTTGGTGCTCTTATATCGTCGGTGTAAGTCAAAATTAGGTCACTGTAACTGGACAGAAATTCTACAAAAACAGGTGCAGATACTGAACGTAGACATCGCATACTTACGGTGTACCGCCATCCCAAGATCTACGTGAAATGTCACACATAACCAAGGGGGGAAGACCCTCTTCCCTTAGCAAACAAGATAGGCATTTCAATGTCGTGCTTTGTTAGAAGCTTCCGGAAATGAAATCTGCGGCCCTTGGTTTATTGGAGCTATTTCTATAACGTTCGTCCAGCGAAGTGCGAGAAAACGAAGCGAACGTTGTATGTTGAGGCATACGTTTAAGCACAGAGCCATAATTTTCCAAGAGGATTTCACGCCGATAACGCAGAGTAGGATCTGCAGATTCGGCGTAAAACTCATAACTGGGCTAGCGGGAGAAACACCAATAGCCACTCGAAAGCACCCGGTTATGGAGTGCGTCTAATCTCCTCAGAACAAATGGTCGAGCTGAGGAATAAATTATACACCCTTAGTCTTTGATCGGATGATAGCGTGATACAGTTGCAGCAAAATAGTCCGATCCGCTCCCCTGGATTTGCTATTTAATATGCGCAAGGTATTCAGAGAACGGTAACATCGCGCTTTCAACTGTGCTATATGCGATGACCAGCTAAGTTTCCTATCAAACGTCAACCCCAGGAATCTCGTCGAATCTGAGAATGGTAGTAAATCTGGACCGAATCGGAGCGAAGGTGGTAATCGTCTCCTACAGTGCCAGAAGTTCACGCAGATTAACTTCTCAGTTGAAAAACGAAAGCCGTTTTAGAACTCCAATCTTGGAGATTTTCTAAGCATTACTGCATACGACGTTCCAAAAACGGTGTACGTAGGGAAATACAATAAGCGGCTAAATCGTCTACGAATAAGCATGACCCTGTATTTTATCCATTATTGGAAAAAGCGCTACTCCCTATAATTATCCGAAATTACTCTTCCATTTCGACACATGCTGCCGTCATTAATTCCTGTGCAAACATCTCAGCATTAAATATCATATGTGTTACATTCACATGAATTTCTTTAACCTCTATCCCTTATAAGTTGGTATACAAACTATTTTAGAAAGCTTCTTTTTCTATGTATTTCATTTTAATCCAGATAAACCCTTTGTACAAACAGCTACATTACATATTTCACTGTACATACTAAGAGAATAAGACAGTCAAATGTTTAAGAATTGGACGCTATATGCAAAAAGTAAAGCAATCTCTGATTCCCTCCCCTTCGTAGGTCTTACACCCCCAGGACTTTCAAACAAATGCCTGTGCTCAGATGCCTGTTGTTGGAGCTGAAGGTCTACGGATCAGAAATGACAACCAGGGTGGGAGATCAGCCCGACGCCTGGAATGAGAGTGAAGAAGGTGATAGATGAGATGCGAGAGATGAATGGCAGGAAATGTGAAGATGGAGCACGGGTAGAATGATGTATGGCGGGAGAAACCACAAAACCCGAAGAAAACCCATCCAGATGCCGTATTGTCCATCACAAATCCCATATGCGGGTACCTGGATAAGCCTTGGAGGCGGGGGACGGTCTAACCATTCGCCCACGGCGCCACCTGATGCTATATGTTGGCCTTAAAATTCTCTTCTTTCCATGACATCGTATAAAACAACTACAAATCTGCAGGAGTTTAAAAGAAAGGCTAAGTATTGAGCAATTCTAACCATTAGTAATGGATATCTCGGAAATGGCCGAAGTCACAAAAAGTTTATTTGAAATAAGTTGTGTGTTTTAAAGAGATCTACAATTTTTATGCGGTACGTTTTCGTCTATCGCTTAACGCTTACCAATTATACAAGATTGTACAGAACTCCTTCCGAATGAAGAGGACTTCATAGCTATTTCCACAAAATTCAAGATATACATACATTTTATTTGTCATGTAAATACGTTTAATATACCGTATTTGAATCAAAATCGTTACCCATTTATAAAATAATGTTTTAGAAATCAATTTTTAAAAATCTTCCATGTAAAGGTTAGTTTGAAGTGGTGAATTTTCCTGAAAATCACTGTGTCGTATCTCTGGGAGGTACTGAACCAAGTTTGGTATTCTTCCGACTTTTGTTTTTGAGTTATGCTGTTCACAGACACAGACACACACACACATACACCTTTTTCTATAGGTACTTTTTTATTCAGGTGTCCTCAAAACATGCATTTCCGGTGAAATCTCGACACCTATCGGGTATTTGCATGGAATGTAAACATATTTCTTCCTTCAGTAGTTCCAATTACAATATCCGTCTAGTCCAGTTTTAGGACGTTTATTTCCTGCATATTTCTGTCAAAGAAGTCGATTTTCGACGCTGCTAGAGGCTACCTCTCAGTCAATATTGCTCTCTCCTTGTTCACCCCACCGCCGAATACTTCCTGCAAGTGCCCTGGTATTACACAGTTATGCACAAAACATCCTGTTTGAATTCCTTATAGATACTTCCAAGTATTAACTTACTGGCCATGGTAAACTGACGCCGTATTTCTCCTGCTATTTTCTGTGTCCATTCTGCTTTCTTACAGACTAACTTCGCTTTGAACGTTTTCTTAACAAAATAAAGCCTTTCTTCCACTCCTTCTATAAAGCTTTAAAGAGCTTGTCTTGTTGCCCTCTCACTCTCTTTGTGTACTCTGTTGTACCGACTGTCGTAGGTCAACAATGTGTCTCTGCGAGGTTTTGTTTATCTTATTTCCAAGCTACTATATCCTAGAACTCGGTTGGTGTATTCCAGTATCACCTATAATCCCTCCCAACTTTGCTAATACGACTCCCTTCATCCATAGATGTTGTATGATTAGTTGGGACGTATCTTTAATATTACCAAGGTCCAGAACGCACCCTCTCTGCTCCTGTACAGCAAAGCTTAAGCTAAAGGAAGATGGCAAGGTTCAGAAATCCATAAGGAATTGCGCATTATCTCTGCTTCCAATAGTATAATTAACGTTCATATATTCATTTCAATGGCTTTGAAATTCCATGCTCCTCGGATGACAACGAGAAAAAACAAATAGCGACTTACCACTTGAAAAAAATCATATGTTACTTCATTGACCGCTACTCACTTATCTAAAAGCTATTGTCACTAAAGCTTATTGTTATTTTTTCTTTATGTTAATCCAGATAAAGGGCAGGAATGATTTTATTATACATCTCGCCACAGGCACAAGGGGAACACAGTAGGCTTAAGCGATAGTCAAACTCTTCTGTTTGTAATGGCTATGAAATTCTCTTCTCCACGCATGACCACGACAAAAATATGAATACTGTCTTAGCAGTTTAAAAAGTTATTAAATATTTACAATTCAAATCAATAATAAGGGATGTTTCGGAAATGGTTAATGGTATACGCATTCCATTTAGGATGAATTGTGTTTTCTCGGTTTTGCCTATCACATACGTTTAAACAATTATACATAGGTCATTCAGAATAAAGAGGACTTCACACGCCATTCCCACTAAATTCAACATATACATTTTATTTACCACACAAATATGGTAAGAAAGGCATATTTATCAAACCCGTTACAGCTAATTCCGGGAAAATAAGTTTTCCATCGTAAAGGGTACTTTGTGGTGGGAGATTTGCTTGTTAAGTCTTTGTGTCGAATGGAAGACATAGCAGGTAGAGAAGGTATTGCATTCCAACTAAACATTCGACACTATTTCACCGGAAATGCATGTTTTGAGGCTCCCTCAAACCAAATAAAGCATTTTTTGGAAACATGTCCGTGTGTGTGTCTGTGTCTGTCTTTGAACAGCATAACTCAGAAATGAAAATCGAATAAGTACCCAAATTGGTATTTAAGTTCAGTATCTTCCAGGGATGAGACACGAAGATTTTTAACCAAATCATCCCACCGCAAACTACTCTTTACGTGGAACATTTTCCGAAATTTTTGATTTTCTAAAAAATAAGTCTAACGCTTTTGATTAACATACCGCATATTAAAATATTCACATGACAAATAAGATGTATATCTTGAATTTTCTGGGAATAACCCGTAAAGTCCTCTTCATTCGGAAGGAATTTTGTATAATCCTGTATAATGGTAAACGTTAAGCGATAGACGAAAACGTACTACACCTAAATTGTAGATCCCTTGAAAATAAACAATTTATTTCAAATAAGTTTTTTTTTCCGACAAAAACCAATATTTGAGACATCAGTTATTAATGGTTCAAATTGTTCATTTCTTGGTCATTCTTTAAAGTCCTTTCAACATTCAGTTGTTTCTCGTGATGGCATGAAACAGTATGGAATTTTAAGGCCGGCATTTTTAAAAATTTGACTATCGCGGTCTCTTTGTATCTATAAAGAAATGCGTAATGAACTTATTTCTGCAAACGTTTGTTTGGATTAAAACGTACTAGATAAAAGCAATTTCATATGGAACATTCACATAACTTGCTCTACCATCTATGGTTTATTAGTGTGCATAAACGTTAATTTCACTAAAGCTTATTATTTTCTCTACTACGTATAGTAAGTAGGGGAAGTATTGCATTCCACCCAAAAATTCGATACTGAGAGTCCACTAGAAATACATGTTTTGAGGGCACCTGAATACAAAAAAGCAGGACAGGATTTGTGTGTATATGTGTGTGTGGGTGTGTGTCTATGAACAGCACTACTCAAAAACGAAAGGTCAGATAAATACCAAACTTGTATTTAGCTTCAGTATCTTTTGTAGATGCGACGAAGATTCTCAAGAACATCCCCCAACCCAGACTACCGTTTACATGGAACATTCTTCGAACATTTTGATTTTCTCAAAAATGGCTCTAACGATTTTGATTAAAATATCCTATACTGAAGATATTTTTATGTCAAATGAAATGTACATATTGAATTTTCTGGAAATCTCCTCAAAAGTCCTCTTCACTCTGAATTCATTTTGCGTAATGGTAAACCGTAGGAGATAGGCAAAATCTTTCTACACAAAAGATGTAGATCTCATTAAAACACACAATTTATGTAATATAAATTATGTAATCGCTTAATGCCTACCGCATTCCCCTTGCACCTAAAAGAAACTTAGCCATAAAATAGCTTCTGCAAATGTTTATCTCGATTAAAATGAAGTAGAGAATAAGCGTTTGAAAAAATAGTTTGTATATGTGTAGAGAAAGTCATGTGAGTGTAACACATCACAGTTTCTTCTATCTACTTCATTGTGCATGACTATGGACAACATAGTTCGAAAGCGAAATATCAGACAAATGCAAACCTGGTATTTAAGTTCAGTATCTTTTAAAGATGCGACAAACACATTTTCAAGAAAGTCCCCCCCCCCCATTTCTGACAACCCTTTATGGAAAAGTTTCGAGATTTCTGATATTCTCAAGACTGGTTTAATTATTTTTGTTATAATGGCGCATATTTAATTTACATAAATGACAAATAAAAAGCATATCTTGATTTTTCTGGGAAAAGCTTGTGAAATTCCTTTTATTTGTTTGAATTTTCTATCAATTTGTATAACTAGAAAATCATAAAACGTAGACAAGGATTTATTTGATAAGAATTATAAGGCTCATTAGAACACACATTTTGTATCTGACAGTTTTTTTCATACCGTTAGCCATTTTCGAAATATTCCATGTTTAGTTTTACATTTTTCCGAATTGTGTCACCTAACGGGCATACATGAAGCTATGCGATCCTCCTTTGTTTCCTTATTTCCGTCGTAAGTGCTTGTTAGGCGTGATCCCTGTCTAACTGGATTGAGGGATTTATCCTCGCATGCTTTTCCGATGACTGCCGTATGAGATTAGTTGGAAGTCCTAGTGTGCCTCAGAGAACGTCCATGGAGGAATAATATTACAATACATTCCTCCATGTAATGTCCCACAATTCCCCGCGCGCTTTCTCAACATCCCTATTTTCTAGTTGAGCGGCATATTAGAACATTTCTGTGCCATTTTTTATTGAATCGTTTTTTTAGCCATTTTTATTTATTAAATGTTATTTTTGTTTTATATTTTGGTTGTTAAATTCATACAGTTTTGTAGTTATTCCTTTTAGTCGATTGTTTTATGTTTCTTCTAATTTAAATAAGACCTTTTTCTCTGTCTTCTGACCAATTTCCTTTCTTGTTAATTATTTAAAAAAAATTTACATTTAAATTGGTTGAAAATGTTAACAGTAATGTAGATTTTGGTGAGGTATTAGTTGATGTGTAATCCCGGCAATAATACAACGGCTGGAATGGATGAGTTTTGGAGCGAGTGTGAAGAAGAGGCACATAATTACACTATTACCATAAAGACTCGTGCAATGGCATCATGCACTTCATAGTGTGTAACATGCCTTCATATCATAACCAGATATCTTCTCACGGTATATGAACGGCAACTGTCCCGTCTACAAGAAAGTATGCTGCAAGTACAGATTTCTTTTCTCACCAGAATGCTATTTCTAAAAGGGTTGCCTTCGTTGGGTAAATAAAATGGCCCATTGAATCCCATCTCTTCTTCTTTTCAAGGAGATTGGTTTCGATGTGTCAGGAAGAGACGATATCGATTATGTGGATGTCGTAGTCGTTTCAAACTGCAACTCCCAGTGCTCTTTGGAGTAGTACTGCAATGGGTATACCCATGCAGTACTATGTGACAAGCCGCAAGTGCAGGATCAGATGACCTCGTACTTCCTGCAATGAGAACTGGCGTATGCCAGCTCAGACAGAGAAATTTAAAGTTAGTAAGAATGTAAAATGAATCGCATATGAAATATTATCATACATCGGTATCACTCCATAACTAACTCTTGGAAATCATTATATATGCAATGCTATCGTACATTGATACCATCGTACAACGGTATCTCTATATAACTTAACATGGAAATCATTATACATGCAACACTGCAATACCTCGATATTACGGTACAGATAACCATGTAAGTCATTATATGCAGTACTATCATGCATCGGTATCTTAATATAACTAACCCTGGAAATCATTATTTCTTTACAGAATTCAAATGACGAAGCCTGTATCTAAAACGAGATAAATTCGGAGAAAAGAGGAGTACAAGTACAATTGAATATCCTCTCGCAGCACCTCCGTGGGATACTAATCATATAGAGGGCCGTCAGAGGGAGTCAAATTCAAGATGGACAGAAATCTAATACAGCTGATCCAGAGTCTTCTTCCGGCAAGCAGGCAGATCTCCGGAAAACATTAATGTGAGCATTTCCACATCTAGAAAGTAATCTTTATGTTTTCATTTCTGTGTCACCTAATATGTAATTCTTTTTTAGGTTACCTCATTTCCAAAAGTTCTCTTTCTGACTTTCATTGTGTAATCCTTCAGACTCGGAAATAAGAACAACTTTACTGATCTACAAAGGAGGCTGAAGCTTTTGGAGGATAGAATAACCAGAATCTTGCAGGCAGGAAGCGCGCTCCGGGATATTTGCATCTCGAAAAGCCATACTGTTAGCATTAGGCTCATCTACGACTTTCCAGTGCTTTTTGTGATAACAGAAAATATTGTATAAATAACAATGCATGACTGAGAGATAATTCGAGCGAGTCTCCCTATATTCCATGTATTCCTCAAATCCAGAAAGTGCCCGAGTATGGAATGCAGTGAAATTATCGTTTTCTCTTATATCATTGCTTATATGGAAAACGACAAATTCAGATTTCTGAATATTTATTAAAATGACTGTGAAATACCCTTAAATAGTGGTGAAATTTCACTACTAAATAGATTTGAAACATGTATACGCCACCATCTAGGTAGACTAACCATTGCAAGTGCAATGCCATATGTAGGAACGGGGAGTTGTAGGAGGAAAGTACTGGAACTGAGCGATAAAAACATTAAAAAAGAATGAATGTATGCACTTCACAACTTGTTCTACTCATTGAAAATCCTTACATTCCTACATTCATATTGAATAATAAATCCTTTACAACGATTAATTAAAATAAAGGCGGGATCACATGAGTCTGAGGCTTTTATTTAAATAGTTTATCGTGAATTATCAGGCCATACAAAGAGGTCTGTGGAGGGATATTTCCACTAGCTTGGATTTCCAGTCCAATGTTCACAGCCCCATTTACAACCTCCTCAGTCTGATTTGAGCAGTCTATACAAATATAGGTGCATATTTATGAAAACCCTTTCTCTTCAGTAATGGGTAATTCTCTTTTTCCTAGTATGAGTTTTAAAACTTTGAATGCATTTCGTACAGTGACGTAAATCTTGAGCTTCCAAACTCCAAGTTTCTGTCAGTTGTAGGGATAACATTCAAAACTGAGATAAAGTCCCAAGTTATTTATGTTACAATGATCAAACAAGGAACAGACTTCAGATGCATTACTCGCACTTGAAGTCGGAGCACCCAAAGTGACAAATCTTGGCTTCTCCATTTTCGATGTGGTTGCGATATTTCAGGTGATCGATTTAGTTTGCGGCACAGATGGTTGAGTATGCAGATCCATGGTCCTAAAGGCGAGAAATAGCGGCTTGTCCGACTTTGTCAGTCCTGAGGATTACAACCCCTTCAGCATCAGAAAACCGAATCACTGGGATTCTCCATTCGATTCTCGCAAGTTTAACAGTAGCATTATCTTCCATCTGAGGTGCCATAATACAGTTTTTAGTCATTGAATCGAAACAGTACCAATTCAAACTTGCAATTGAGTATAAGTCCCTTGTGCTCGTCGACAAATTCCATAAGCATCGACAGTGGCACTATATCATTGAAGGCTCTATTTTCTGCGTATACAGTATCCACGTCTTCTCCAGGATAAGTACCATCCAACACTCAGCAGGCCGACAAATTCCATGGGATTGAGTGCAGCATAGTTGCGCAGAGTTGATGTGATCCCTAGGTGTCTGGTTCGATCAATAGTTATCCGTCATATCCAGACAAATCTTCTCAGACATGAATGCAATAGCGTTATTATTTAGATTTGCAGTAGTAGCTGCGACATTAGGTTTAGTAATAGTTCCTCGATGTAGAGATAATCCAGGTAAGGTAAAGTATATAAATCCTAAGCTTACCAGGGGATTATAATCTCGTCATTAACGTCCAGTGCCGATGTACTATATGACAAAAACCATGTTTCTCTTCTAGGTGTCTCAGTAACATTGAAGATGTCCATGATTATAGTATTCTGTATCCCAGTTTCTAGAAGAACTTGCGGTTGCTTCATGTTAACACTTTGGGTATTAAAGGTGGAGTATGAACGTAAGCGACGAATCACTCCATTGTTATATCCTCGGTGACGTCGGATTCTTCTAGAATGTATTGCCAATAGTTATCCGTCATGTCCAGACGAATCTTCTCAAACATCAATGCAATAGCGTTATTATTTAGATTTGCAGTAGTAGCTGCGACATTAGGTTTAGTAATAGTTCCTCGATGTAGAGATAATCCAGGTAAGGTAAAGTATATAAATCCTAAATCCTAAACTTACCAGGGATTATAATCTCGTCATTAACGTCCAGTGCCGATGTACTATATGACAAAAACACATTTTTCTCTTCTTTAGTAATCTTAGAATCTAGGTGTCTCAGTAACATTGAAGATGTCCATGATTATAGTATTCTGTATCCCAGTGTCTGGAAGAACTTGCGGTTGCTTCATGTTAACACTTTGGGTATTAAAGGTGGAGTATGAACGTAAGCGACGAATCACTCCATTATTATATCCTCGGTGACGTCGAATTCTTCTAGAATGTATTGCCATTGCGGTACATGTGAAGTATTATGCTTATATCTTCGTTTCTAAGGTTGATGATATCCCCGTTCTGGTTAGCTGCTCGAAGATTGATTTTCTCTATAATGTTGGTGTCTAAGATTGGTAGGTAAGTTGGATTTCATGGTAGGTGGAGTGCCCGCTTTTACCAACGATTAAAGAGCCTGTTGCAATACTGCATTCGATTCGTATGATGCTCATCTTAAAAATATTTACCAGGAAATCAGATTCAGCCAGTCTATTACCCGTAGTAGCTTTATTATCACTGAAGCATAAACGTGAACCTTAAAGAGCACTCATCGGAAAAATCAATGGTAAAAGGACATTTAATTTCAGTATTCGTGGTATTATTATTATTATTATTATTATTACTATTAGGTGGAATAAAGAAGGCATTGCCATCCAAACCTGGCTTATCTGATGTATTCATTAATATCTGTAATGTCATAAGTTACATAGTGCATATCAATGACATTAAGCACATCATTGTAAATGTATTGAAATTTATTATTACTCCGATCAACATCAGGTATAGAATAGAAGGTTTCAAAATTCAGTAGAGCCATCTCATATGTTCTTTAGGGTCTAGCTGCAGAGGAGGATTCATGCGTAGTAAGAGCAGATTCATTGAAGCTGACAGGGATAGTGTAACTCATTGCTATAGAATTTGCAGGCACATGTGCCAGCAGATGATTGAGCTAAAATTTTTATACCTTTTGGTATTATACAACACCTGAACGCCGCTGAGGCACCTTTCTATCTCTTTCGGTGGCTTCAAATTTCCAAAGCTATCGAAATAAAATGCTATGACGCCGTCCTTCTTTACAGCAGCTCCATGCGTGCCTTGATTCTCTGAGGTGTCGAGATTTACATTATTCTCTTTCTGTAACGCGGCTTTGAAGGTAGCTGGTCGAGCACGTATAAACCTCTAAAATGAGTAATTTTTATAAACATCGAATATACAGGCCATTTCCGGGGCAAGTATAGGCCTCTGTCCGAGTTTTCTTAATTATCTTTCTTGTCCTGACACCTCTTCATTTTGGTGTTTCTCGCCTTATTCCTCTTCAGTCGAAGAACGTTTCCTCTTGCTTCAATTTCGCTGTCATGCCTATCAGTTTTGCAAACTGTTTATCTGCAACCTTTTTTGTTATTCACTGCTGTAGATATTTGAGCTGTCCGAGCAGCAGCAGAACCTAGAGCTGCAATAACTGGTATGAGAGGCAGAAATCCCCCGCGCTTATTCTTCCTGGAGCCAGCACCAAGAGCCAGCTTTCCCTTCATTACGGGTTACTAGTTTCGCTGTCAATTTTCACCTAATGTAGCAACAGGCGATTGCACTCTCTTCCACGCCTTTTGCGCCATGATCAAGAACTAGGCGATGTTTCTTGAGGCCGAGTGCTCATGCTCGGTGTAGGCAATATCTGAAGTTTGCATGCTTCGTCTAAGGGGCTGATTACGGGGTCGCCTCTCTGCAATCCTCTTTCTAGTTTCGTTCCGGGCCTACAATATCTGTAACCAGGCAAATGGGCTTCAAATGACAGTCGATTAATGAGTGAGCTAATTAACCCAGACACTCTTGCGATTTTAACCAACTTAGATCTCATGGTATACTAGTTGATTTTATTATTAGTTTGTTCTTTTATACTCTATCTGTCCTCAACTTACGGTAATTTGCATGTATGTGCAACGTTGGAGCTTGTGAATCATGATTGCTCCATGCCTATTCAGGCAATAGACTTTGAAAGCGACTTTGGATACAGAAAGCTGTTTCCTGTTAATGTTGGAGCACTCATTCTGGTAGCTCCAGCGCTGGAAAAACAAATGTATTATTGAATATGATACCTCATATGTATGGACTACAGTTTGAAAACGTGTACATTTGTTCAAAGGCTCTGTATTAGCCAAAGTATCAATATCCCATTAACACCTGAAAACACTGATGGTATAGGATTGAATATTCATGGAGATAGAGAAAGCGTCTTGCATCCATCAGGAGTTAAAAATTCAAATTTCGTATTTGATGATGTCTTCACAAAACGACAAGTCAAGATTGCCTCCTTTTACAGTCTGGATAGACATCAAAATGTCGCCTTCTAGCACAGTTCTATGCCAAAGTACCAAAGCATTTAATTCGCGATAATGCGAACATGCTTATGCTATTCAGACAAAAAGCTTTACATTGAAACACATATATGAAGATTTCGTAAACAAACACATGTCGTATACAGAGTTTAAAAATTTGTTCAGAAATGTTTGGGGAGAGCTCCTCAGAAGGAAGACCCTTTATGGTTATAGTCCCGAAGTCCCCATGAATGAGGGTCGATATAGAGGCGGGTTGGATGTATACATTAAAATAGATAACAAAGAGATTGCTCATTCATAGTTCGTCATGAGCATTGGCAGGTTCGGACGACGGAGGAATGAACCGGTTAAATGGTCACTACATGAGTTTGTTATAAACAGAATGGAAAAGGAAGCTATCAATTCAGGAACAAGAGATTGTGCATTGTTCAGGACCCTGAGGAAGACAGTGATGCAACCACTAAACGTCACGTGGATGGGCTTACGTCTTCAACTGAAAATCGAATGCAAGAATTCACCGAAAAAAATGACATATCAACGTTTGTGCGAGCTTCAAACTATCAATTCAGGAACAAGAAACTGCGCATTGTTCAGGACCCTGAGGAAGATAGTGATGCAACCACTAAACGCCACGTGGATGGGCTTACGTCTTCAACTGAAAATCGAATGCAAGAATTCACCGAAAAAATGACATATCAACGTTTGTGCGAGCTTCAAACTATCAATTCAGGAACAAGAGACTGCGCATTGTTCAGGACCCTGAGGAAGATAGTGATGCAACCACTAAACGCCACGTGGATGGGCTTACGTCTTCAACTGAAAATCGAATGCAAGAATTCACCGAATAAATTACATATCAGCGTTTGGGCGAGCTTCAAACTATCAATTCAGGAACAAGAGACTGCGCATTGTTCAGGACCCTGAGGAAGATAGTGATGCAACCACTAAACGCCACGTGGATGCGCTTACGTCTCCAACTGAAAATCGAATGCAAGAATTCACCGAATAAATTACATATCAGCGTTTGGGCGAGCTTCAAACTATGCTTAGGGACTGCATCCAGAAATCGTTAGATGCTCAACATGGCACTCTAATGGAACATCGTTATAAAATGCTCTTAAACGTGATGCAGGAAACAATAGTATCCTAGATACATCAAGAATGAAGATAACACTACTACCTCAAGAGGATCACGACGTACGGAATAAGAAGGTTGTATTATAATATATAATTGCAGGAACACCACCACTCGATTCCTTTGGGAACATTTCATATAAAAAAGAAGAATAACAGAGGTAGCAGATCCCACCAATGGCAGCGACTCAGCGACTAAAAGATTTGTTAAAGAGCTTGTGGGAAGGAAACAAAATGAAATACAGCATGATTTAAACAGCAGACTTGAGCTTTTTAGTTTTATTTATGGACGCTCTTTAACTGCTGTGGTCCTTAGCGTTCCATTCTATATTGAGCATTAAAGACCCGTAATTTTGCTCAGAGGCTCCTTTATCAGGCTAGAGGTTCTTTTACGTGCCGTAAATCTACAACACGGGACCACTGGCTTTTCCTCCCTTCCAAAGAAAGCCATGCTAAGAATGTTTGCGCCAAAACAAATCCGCCGGGCTTGGTTCCATCAGTAGGGATGTTACAGAAACGGTGGGAAAGCACATGAAAACTATGGCGAACTGACAGAAAATCCTGCATAAGCATCTAGCAACAACTATGGATAATTTCAATACTCTTAAACTGCAGGTGAGCGTCATAAATGCTATATTAGAACAAATGTGTGGAGCACATTATTGCGCTACAGACGAAATCTTTCAGAAGGAACTCGCAGAGGTACATGTTAACATCGGGACTCAAATGCTACAAATCAACTCTAAACGCAAGGGTATTTGCCTGCTATATGACGTCACCAAGATCACCATCAATTGCAAGAGCGGATACATTATTTGCTATAAACAACATGACGGTTGGAATCTTCCCTGCCCTAATTGCAAATTGAGATTAGATTAACCTTCAGTGCCCCACCAAATGGAGCAAGAGACAGTCATTTTATAATTATCCAATTGAAAATCTGATATAACTGAAAGCATCTAGATAAATGAGGTATAGATTGACATGAAGGCATAATTTCAGCGTCATTTCAAAATGGACAGCGAGAGCATAAGACATAATATGTAAATAAGCACACGAGGACTATCAGAAAAAGTTACATGCTCTAAAATGCCAGCAGTTTGAAACCCAGATAGTGATGAGTGAAGCTCTTCAAGCAGTAACAGTGGCTCCTCAAGATATACTGGAAAGACATAAGGATAGTAGTTCACTCAAGGAGGAAGCACAAAAAGATGAGAAAGCCGATAAATCCTCAGCTACCTCAATAGTGTTCGAAAGAAGGATAGGAATGAAATAGATACTTCATATGGGATACGAGGATGGAAACTACATGGTACAAAATCATCGATTTCATCAACAATAAAGACGGAGTTATGAGACGAAAGTTATGAGACTACACCTGGATTGAAGAAACTTATCTTTAAGAGAATACTTTAAATGCACACGTATACAGGAAGGTATCTTGAAACATACGGAAAAATACTTAAAGCAACGTATTTCCATCGAAGAAACTTCAACAGGCATGGGCAACTGAGTTCGGGAAATTCCTACAAAGTATTAAGTATACAAGTAAGTGCTATACGACCCCTAGTGACGAAACACAAGGGGTTAGGTTTGCAGTAGAAGGAACCTCGCCCTATTACGGAGCAAGACTGCGTCTATTGGACCATTTGCAATGATTTGGTGGATCGCCTGAGGATACTACATAGACGCGGGTAATTACAGTCATACTCAAGAAACTGAAAGGATTATTCAAGAACTGAAAACGACAGGTATTATAGCATGATGGCAGTGAAACAGTGACGTACTCCACGCCCCAGCTCAAAGAAACTTCATGCGTCGAAAGATTATCAGCATAGGACTCCAGGATCTGGTGCAGATCGTTTTGATTGAGCTGATATCACATGCAAGAATCAATAAGAATTTCAGTACATTCTCATGGCAATTAACTTATACTCTAAAATGACATTTGCGAGGCCGCTAAAGGACAAGACTAGGTTTAAAATTGCAAAGGTTATGACAGAAATTCTGCAAGACATGGTAACCCCTCCCAAGAACATACAGAGTAACAACGGGAAAGAATTTCACAAGAATCGCTTCAAAAACCTTACGGCAAAGTATAACTTCAATCACTACAGGACCTATACGCACGTGAAGGCAGCTGCTGTTGAACGATCAATAAGGACTTTAAAGAATATGATGTATCGAGAGTTTCTAGCTCAAGGATCAAACAACAGGCTAGATATTTTAACACGATTCATTGCAAAATTCAATGACACTTAGCACTACACAATTCGCATGAAGCCTAACAAATTGAAGAACACCAGCCCTTTCCTGACAGTATACAACCACGATGAAGATTTGAGAGAGAAGAGGCGTGCGAAAAAATTTAGTTTTGGCGATTATGTGAGGATATATATAACCAAGGGACCTCTTGTAAATGGATTTGAAGAACATTTTGAAGGAATTTGATTGGAGTGTTGAAATATTTCAAGTTGCTCACGTGAAGCGCATCAGTCCTACTACACACATACTAAAAGACAATAATGGTGACGAGATAAAGGGATCCTTTTGTGGACATGAACTTCGCGCCACTCTGTACCCTAATACTTTTGTGGTGGTGTTACGCAGAACAGGACATAGGAATCTTGTGTAACAGTACTCAATAGATTGATAAAAAGGATTTAATGCTGGAAAAAATAATGATGAAAATAAACAGCCCTTTCATTTCCACAAGAATGTTTTCTTATTTTCTAAATTACCTTTTTCATATTAACACTTCTTTCCTTTCTTAAATAAAACATACATAAGAATCAAAATCAATATTCACAAAACGAAAACCTAAATTGCAGTATATACAGGAAAACAATGAAAAAATCATGCATTAAAACTGTGGAGGTGCAAGAAGAAAATAAAGCACTATATTAATGAAAAAGGAGAACCTAATTGCTGTATATACATGAAAACATTGCATCTCAATTCGTGAAAAACATAGCATATAAAACTTCAATATTAATGGATAAAAATAAACACATGATTGCAGTATACACAAGAAATATAGTACGTATAAGAGTCAGCGATACGTAGATAATAAAGACCCCCAGGGAATTGCCAGGTCTGAGCCTTCAACAACCTTTATTGTATCATCTGTGCCACAGGGAGCGACTTTATTCATCTCTATGGTCCCGAACTTTGTTTTTGAAACTCCGAAATGTGATTATTTTAAATAATTTTTTTTCTAAGGCTTTTAAACAGCCGAAATAGCGGTCGAAATTTATGTTCTGCATTCCCGTTCTGTTGATTCCCTTTACCTTCATTATAGTTTGATCCTCATATCTGTAGGCATATAATTTGGATCTAACCCAACATATTATAATGATACGTGCTCTTTAAGGAGGAGGAATTGGGTATTTTGACTAAGGGGTTAAATTAACTAAAATGCACATTAACACTAAATTAAATATTATTATTAACAAATAAAAAAATACAAAAGAAAGTTAATTATGTTACTTTGAATAGAATCTTCCCAACCAGTTAGTGGTAATACTTTTCCTAAAACCTTACTTTAAAATCTTTCATAACAAGTTTGCCCGACAGAGATGGCATTTCTTTTACCGAACCCCAAATATAATTTTGGTCCTGGAAGTATCAGGCAGTTACACCTTACTTACTCATGATGAAGAAGGTGAAGCAGAGAGTCGTCGGACAGACGTTCATGATGTCAAGTTATCTGAGCACTTGTCAGTCGAACTACCCCGGGATCCTTCCGGACTGATGCTTTTATAAGACTGTCCAGGGCGTTGTTCTCACACGTGCCGTCAAGAGGATCTGACGTTAGTTGATGAGTCGAGAAAGCGACTCATCAAAGATATGGTCATTACTCATGGGTATTTCAAATGTAACTTTCCTTTCCGTAACTGTTTAAAACCTCCATAAAATACAATTGAGTTTAATTTTCAGTTAGTTGTTAATGAACTAAAAGAAAACAGTAATAAAACTCTTTTAAGTGAAAGCTGTGATCTTAGTTTTAAGTATTAAGAAAACGAAAATACTGCCTCGTCTAATTGACCAGGTTTTTCGAAGGTGATTCCTCTAGTTTAATTGACCGTCTTTATTTGGCCCAATTGCCTGTAACTCTGTACATGACGCTGAAGCTTGGGGCACTATATCCTCCCCACCTTGAACAAAGCTATGGGTTACAACCCAAAGCGAAGTCCTCAAGAAAGGCTAAGTATTTCTCCCGCTTGCTTACTCTCCTTTTTTCTTAAGTGTTCAAATTGATACTAAAATTGTATACTGCCAAATTTATAACTACAGATATTGTCGTTTTCATTCTAGGGTTCTTATCATTTGACATCTAGTGATACCATCTCGTCCTAAACTTAGATTAGAATAACAAATCATAAAGGTGAGTATACCTATCTCTTAACGCTAAATTACATAAGATCATATATATGTTTTTGTAATTTGAGTAGATTCTATATAAGTATATATTCTATAAGATTCTATATGTGTATATATGTACATAGGTATATATGTGTGAGTTTACATTCATTTGTTCATCAGTTGTGGTTTTATTTTGTTTCACTTAGCTCAAGTTTATCTGGATCATTACCGGTTTACACAGAAACCTAATTAGTATGCCACACTGGTAGTTGTGTAACACACGGTGGGAGATTCCATCTCCGGTTTAGTGGTTTTTGTAGTTGATTGGAGTGCTGGTTGTACAGTTTGTGACACCAACTCTTGAAGTTCTGTGGGTGATTCTTTGGACTCATCTTTGGCTGGTGTTCGACGCCAGGCCAGGAACCTCAACCCACGTCGTTTGATGACCACTGCTAGTGCTGTTAGGCCAAGTACCAGGAACATACTCCCAACCCCTATTCCAGCGGCTACGGGGGTGGTAGTTTCTCGTTCGAAGATCTCTCGAGCTTCTCGCACACCGTCAATCAGGTGCTGGATTGGCGTCAGGGGTGGCTTGTCATCTCTTCGTATCTCTGCTTGGATAGCATCCAGACGGTGAAGATCCATCGGCATCAGTGTGGCTGTGGTAAAGTTCCGCATCTCATCTGGAGTCAATAGTCTTCCGATGTCGGGTACCGCGATAGCGTCATCCTCCATGCCCCAGTTCGTTTCTCCGGTGATTGTTGGTAGGAGGGTCATCGCTTCTGAGTGGTAATAACAGTCTAAGTCGTCTGTCAATGATCCTATCCCATGCAGAATTAGCAATTCTCTAGAGTCTTGCATTCGGGCAGAATAAGTCTTAGCAATTTTCAGTGGGGCTGAAACAGCATATACACAGTAGCTCTTCTTTTTAGGCTTCACATGATACCATACTGGAGTGAAACTTGGACTGACAATTACTGGCTTACAAAGTTTTTGCACATTTGACTCTTCACCAAAAAATAGAGAGGATACACATGTAAAAGAGGTGGAGGAATACAGAGCGAATTCAGCTGGACAAACGGATATCAATCCGGGTTTACATTTGTGCAATAAGCATTCGGTATTTTTGCCTGTCTTTTGATACTGCCAAGTACTGCACTGAGGTGTCCACAGTTAAAAATTTACCTATTTCAAAAACCTTAATTGGAAGAGGTAATACCCTGTATAAATCCAATGTCCTATCTAATCCCCTCAATGGAATTTGCATAAGAATACGAACAATCCCAGGAACAGAATATGCTATCACATCAGATAGATCATAATATGTATGCATGCTAGCTATGTCTACCCCTGATAGGAGAGAGGTTCTCATTGGTAATTGACTCACAATAGTTTTGAGGATTTGGGATAGGTTTTGTGGTGGCACTATAGTCGCACTAAGCCTACCTGTCGCTAAAACATCTAAACTCTCATGAAGCTGCATTATTTGTTGTTGCAGGCTGAGAATAAATAAAGACAGTTCTCGCACTGCAGTAGATAAACGAAATTATTTCATTGCCCATCTCTTAAGTTCAGAAATATTATTGTGGATGTAATTTCCTTCCAAAATAGTATCATTTACAATTTTGACTAATTCTGTAGCTAACAATTTAACTGTTTTTGTATTACGAGTAGCTCTTTCATCTAAACCTTTAATATAGGTCAATTGTTCTTCCGAGACATGAAGCAATTTGGAAGTTGTTATTTCGTATTTAGCAATCTGAGAATGTATATGATTAACTTTCGCTCGCTCAGGTGTTCCAAAAAGAAATTTCAATACAGATCCTCCCGCATTAATGTCTCCTCGTTTCTCTCTAGGACCATGATGCGGCAAGAACTGCTGTATGTTCTCCACTTCCTCCCGCAAAGGATAAAATATTCTTTTCAATTTTGAGACTTTTGTCCAATCGATTAGTTTGAACACATCAGTCATTTTTGTCAATTTTAATTTCCTAAAGACTTTTTCAACATGCGTCACCGTATCTGCATACTGATGTATGGGTACGTCTACGCTAATTGTCCATTTACTTCGAGTCACCAGTATTGTTTCTTGGTACGCAAATATCCTTTTTGACATTAGTGGTTCATTGGGGAGCATAAAGGGATGCGAGAAGGGTTACTGTTTAGCCCACACATAATCTGAAAAAAGACAAATAACAAGTAATGCGTTACATTCGCATTATCAAGAATCACTTTCCCAATTATTTACTTCATTTTAGATACTACTTTGTTTTCATAATCTGTTGGAATATCTATGTATACTAAAGTTACTAATCATTAGCAGAACTAGGTCGGGATTCATCTATATTTCTAACTCGTGTCCTCAGCTTCCACAACACTATAGGAGGTTCAGTACGGGCATAACCCCCTTTTTTCCATGTAGGATCCCCTTTTTCATTGTCAACCTCAGGTGAGCTGATTGAACCAGCAGCATCGCTAGTTGTTTCTTCCTCTACCGCTTTTTCAACTTCTGCTACCGTGTTTTCATTTCCAACTTCTATGTCAGGAGCTGTACATTCGGCCGGCACTTCGATAAGCTGTGCAGGGCCTGTTATTGCTCCCGGTTCACTTGAATCGCTCGTACCGATTACAGCTTCCGGTAAAGCTTCCGCAAAACAGCGTTTAAGTCTGTTGAAGAGTACAACTAAAGAATGTTTTGGTCCCAGTTGGAGTCTGTAATTCAAAGGGGTAAGTTTTTCAGTGATCCTCCAAGGACCACTATGTCTTGATGCTAGTTTCTTATTCACTTTCTTACTTATGTATGGTTTGTCTAAGTACACCAAGTCACCTGCTTCAAATTCTGCACTAGTTGCTCTTTTATCATATGTTTAAATTTATTTTCAAGAAGTTTGTGATATACATCTTTATAAGCATCGCGCATTCGCGTTTTCATAGCCTCTAAATGCTGACGCAGGTAAGTCTTTCAGCCCCAAGTTTAGGCGCAATATGACGCAACCACACTACGTCCTCCAACAATGAGGACCTTTGCCTCACGGTTGCTGCTCGTCTCCTTCCAGTTGGTTCTTCTTTTGCCACGGATGCTCCAGCATGAAATCTTAACCTCAGGGTATGCGTGGGTGTGTACAGAGAAATACACAAACGCTGTCTTGGAACACTTTTATTCACTATTTAAAATAATACTGCGGTTTGCCGATCACTATTAAATGCATACGAAGTTATTTTGTCTTTACCAAGACCGAAGAAGATTAACTACAGCTAAGCGTTCTACCCTCTAGCATGTTCGCCGCCAATGTTCACAACTCGACGAGAATGGCGTCCCGTCCTCGCCAGGCACTCAGGACAGACTGACTTACCCATGCTAATACAAGGAAAACCAACGCCTATACTTCCCCTCTCTCCCCTCAAACGCTCATCACCAAACTTAGCGTCATGATACTTAGAGTGACCTTCACCAGGCTAAGGGCAGCTGTACTCGGCTAGTTACCAGGAAAAACTTGCTTCAATGGTATTTATCCTTTCTACCCGAGGCTGGTCCCTAATTAACAAAACTGTGCCTGTCTTGTCTTTCTGTCGCTTTTACAGTCAACAATCTTCACAATGCTTCTGCTTTTTGTACATATGCTGATTTTAAATATATTATTACTTATTTTATATCGCTATTCTTCTCAGATTATTATGATAATTATTGCCTTTATAATTCCGGCTTCAATGTTCTTCCGCAGATGTAAATTCATCATCATCATCCACGGTCTTAGGTTCAAGATCTATCATTGTTGGAAGACGCATTTCTCTAGCATGTAATAGATAAAACGGACTGTATGTTGTTACTGTGTGTGGTGCAGAGCGTTATGTCATTAAAACAAATGGTACCGTTCTATCCCATTCGATTTGATACCGCGATGTCATTATAGATAAAGAATCATTAAGATATCTATGAAATCTCTCCATCGTGGCGTTAGACTGTGGGTGCATTGGACTACTGTTAACATGTTTAACAGCAAACAATTTACAAATTTCGGCGAACAAAGCGGATTAGAAATTTGTTTCTCGGTCCGATAAGAGTTTTTCCGGTGATCCATATCTACAAAATATTTCAGTTACCAACGCTCCAGCTACGGTATTTGCCGATTGATCTGGTATAGGAATTGCTTCTGGATATTTAGTGAAGTGGTCTATTGCTGTCAAAATATATTTATTGTTTTAAGAATGACATTCAGAGGTCCCGTTATATCAATGGAAATTATTTGAAATGATCTGGTTGCTATGTCAGATATTCCTAACGGTGCAACGGGTTTCCTAACAATTTTTCTTACAGCGCATGTTTGTATGTAAGTACTTAGAGCTTCTTTAAGTGATAGCCAAAAGTATCTTTGTTCTATTATAGTTTGTGTGCGTTTAATTCCTTGATGTGAACTATAAGTAGTGTTATCATGCATAGAGGTAATCTCTTTTACCAAAGAACTAGGTACAAGTATCTTACTTGTCTGCTTATCTTTCACATAGACTATGAGTAGGATATATAGAGGAATTTTGGCGCAGTTTTTTGGGCATATATGGGAAAGGATAGGGAAAACGAGACTGGATGGGGCGGTCCAAGGAGGAAAATGGGTTTATATGGGAGAGATAGGGAATACGTCAGTATTAATACAAATGTATGTTCAGAAACAAAGGAGATGTCGACAACTGATAAGGTGCAGTAATAGAAATGTATGTATTTCCCATCACTTCCCCTCTTCCCCCACCCCACAGTAGATATAACATAGCGACTTGGACACAAAGGAAGATGCCGCCCACTGATTAGATATAATCGAAACATGTAAACACATGTAAACATATGTAACCTGCTAATGACCGCCGCTAATGTCACGTCTAATGGATATGTGTGGTAATACATATGTAAACATATGTAACCCGCTAATGACCGCCGGAGATGCCGACAGGTGATAAGATATAATTGACATCGTTTGTTCTGTGTTGCAGCCTCCCGCCGGCTCCCTTTGAGGTCTTAGATACCGCCTGGTCTCGTGTCGCTAGGCCCCGTCACCTCTCTCTTTGTGATCTTACCTAATTGTCTTGAGATGTGCGGTAGGGAATGATTTTCTCGATGCCTGCCGCCCCTCGGCAAATCAATTAGGTAATATTCGTCAAACATAATTGAAAAAAGAATTGTCATTTTTATGACTACTAATGCCCTTGATTAATTAATTGTATATGAATTGAATCGAGCGCAAGTGGTGGCGTGTGTATAAGTAGCACACTCACGGAAACAGTCTGTCATATAATGAAAACCCTGCAACCTACTTCTAATGTTAGACGCTTTCACCACATTAATAGACTTTAAGATTGCATCCCGGATCTGTATACGGTCATTAGCGGACAATGTCAGTAATTGTTTTCCTAAGTGCTCTGAAAAACCCGCAGACAGTCAATGTAAATACCTTATAGCTCGTAGAATTTCCATCACAAACTGTGGAAAAACCCAAGTCTAAACAAGCTTTTCACTGATAATTAATGATTAAGTTTCATAGCTCTTATTTCTTTCAATAAAATATTGCGAATAAAGTATTCAGAATTCAGAAGCGTCTCATAGATCGGTGAATACTACATATGTTATTAAAAAATAAAATAAATACGGATAACATTATAGTTCAATATTATAAATGTTATTAAAAAAATGCCTTTGTATTCAAAAAAAATAGATAGCCGGCTTCTGCCGGGGGTCGAATCCTAGGAGTGATTACAAATTCAGATTCGATACTTAATTTTTAAATCACCATTATCTCAGAAACTAAGAGAGGTAGAGGAATGGACCAAAGCATGATTGATAAGTTCTATACTGGGTGATTAATGCTGTATATAATTGCCCATCAGTTGTGCTTGATTCGATTCCCCATTTTTAATGACTTCCTTAATTTTCCTCTGTACACTAGAATATATCAATTAGATCGATGATGTACATGCATACAGCTTTGTTTAACATGTTGAGCTAATATCATAAATTATTTTGTTCCTGGTGTTCTGGGTTCGAATACCGATTCAATGAAATTTACTTACAAATTTAATAACTTGTAATCTAATTTAGATAGACATGTCAAGGTAAACGCAAACAGAGTATCTAGTCCTTAAATATCGTTATCATGACAAATATTACTTTAAAGTACTCAGATCGAATCCCGAAAGGATGATTTCATATATCTTCATGCCTATGGATCATATCAGGTTCTAATAAAGATTAAATGCTTGATGTGGAGGAGCTAAAATACATTTATTAAAAGTATTACAGGGTTCGATTTAGAAGCTTAGAATCTGTGTAACTATGGAAAAATTGCTTTTCTCGTGATTGTAGTGAAATGTAATGGTCTTTCTGTGAGAAGATGGAAAGGAAGAATTGAAAAGGGAATGAAAACATGAGATAATGTAGTATATACATACATTTAACTAAATAAGGAGGAAACTCTTCTACGTTACCTTTTAAGCTTTTACTTTAAGTATTGTGATAATACAGCTGGAATTAACCTTGGTACAATATGTGGTGGTGGTAGGCTTTGAATTTGAAGTATATGTCTGAATGAGCGTGTGAGAATGCTTCTCTTGCTGGTGTGACAGCATAAGCAGGTAGTTATGAGACGAGTTTAAACGTGTTTGATGCTGTCAGACATCCTGTCTCTAGGTGTGATGTCATAAACATCCTGCTTCTGGGTGTGAGGTTATATGGCTGAGGTTAATACATGTTGAGCGATCATATACAGCTGGTTATGGAGCGAGTTTATGATTGATCTAAAAGGTTCGTGCTCCCTCTATAAATATGTTATAGGGGAAAGGATGCTCTCCTGAAACATTAGGCATTTAGACAGAAATTGTTCACAGAGCCGGAGACGTCAGGACGGATGGGACAGAATCCAAGTTCAAATCTTTAAACGGTAGGGCCGCCCCCCTTTTTGCCTATCATGTCTCCTGAACCACCCTTACAGCGTAACATTACGTTACAATGCCACGTAACCAGATTAACGACGGTCAGTCGCTCAGATCTTTGATTTTTTTGAGGTTTACCCTGGTCTGCAGGCGAATGCCTGAGCACCGTATGCTACCACGTCTTTCATGTTATATCATTCTATCTTAACCTATGTGCTTCTAAGGCACTCTGACTGGATTGCAATCTGCCACTCGCTCAGACCTTTGATTTTTTCGTATTTTTCCCTGGTCTCCATGCGAATGTCTGCTCAGAAAGATAATTGTCCCTTCCTCGGTTGTCGGTTAAGGAGTACGGTATACGATTATATGAGGAATATATGGAAAACGGAGACTGACGGTATTATAGACAGAAGCTGGTCCACTTTTGCGCTTATATGGGAAAGGATAGGGAAAACGAGGGTAGATGCGATGGCTCAAGGAGGAAAATGCATTTATAGGGGAGAGATAGGGAATACCAGGGCTGATGCTAGGCTAGTCAGATGCTAAAGGAGGGAGGGAAATGCTTTATACGAGAGAGATAGGGAATACAAGGAAAGATGGTATACTAAACAGGACTTGAAGGGTAGAATATGGCGATATAGCGAAACGAGGAGAGGTATTAGGATAGGAGTTTTGAATGATAGATTAGGCGTTTATATGCGAGAGATAGGGAATACGAGGGTCGATGCTAGGCTAGACGGTGGTTGAAGGAGGGAATGTATCTTAAATGAGAGAGGTAGGGGAATATGAGGAGAAGTGCTAGGATAGTCAGGAAGGTCTGAATGACAGAGTATGCGTCTATATGGGAAAAGATAGGGAAAACGAAGGTAGGTGCTAGGTTGAGAGAGTCTTCAAGGAGGAAAATGCATTTATATGAGAGTAGTAGGGCATACGAGGAGAGGTGTTAGTCTAGACATGGTTTGATGAGTAGAGTATACGTTTATATGGGAGAAATATGGAAAACGGGAGAGATACAATCATAGACAGAGGTTGAAGAAGGAGGAATGTAGGTTTATACGGTAATATAGAGAGTAATTCGATTATAAAACTTTTCTCATCCAGCGTTACAACACTTCTATATATCTACTTATTTTCTAAACCTTACAAACTTTATATATGTTAAACAGGTGTGATGAATATTGTGACAATGTAATTTATGCATACAATATTATTGTATTTTTGGACCATTCAATTCATTTCATAAATACATGTTTAAATAATAATGTAATATCTTTAGACATTGAGGGTGTAAGGAACCCAAAACGGCTATTGCCCTATATTGAAAGACATTTGAATATTTTAAATGATTTCTGCAAGTCAGGAGCAATTAGTTTTTCAGGGAGTAGGAGGGAAGAAGGAAAATGCTTGAAATGTATGCTAAAGTCAATAAAAGAGTGTTTTAGTATATGAATTCAATTTATTATTCATAAACTTATCCTTGTACATTCCTTTACAAAAACCATTCACCCAAACATATGCATAATTATATAAGTGCTTGCATCACGTGAGAAAGAGGTTTGTAGGTAAATACTTTGTCGTGTAGAACCAGGCAGTACAGTGGCGTCTGGGCTGGTATATTTGCAGATGCTTGAATCTCGATTCTGATGTTCACAGCTCCATTTATAACCTCCTCGGGTTGGTGAGAACAGTCTATTATGAATAATGGTGCACAGTGAAGAAAATCCTTTCTCTTCAAGAGGGGATAATTATCTCTTTCATAATAGGAACTTTGAAATTTACAGTACATTTCATATAGTGAAGCAATCTTTGAATTTTTAAAGTCCAAGTTCAAATCATGGTAGGGGTAGCATTCACTGTTGAAGAATAGTCTCAAATTAGTAATGTTGCAGTGATCAAACTCGGAACTGTTCTTGCTATAATCGCCCAATCTTGCAGTCTGAGCACACACTATGATGAAGCGAGGTTTCTCGAGCTTAGATGTTGTTGCTACATTCCACGTGAAAGATCTTGTCTGGAAATTCTCTACTCCAAACTACCCTTTATATGAAAAAAATTAGTTACTTTTTATTTTCTCTAAAATACGAGGATCGTACAATCAGTAAGTTTCCCTATTTTATAAAGAAAACATTACACACAATTGATCATGTTGAATTAATTTTATTTATATTGTACAATCCTTCTGTTACTTTTCTACATAGTCAACATGTTTTTCCAAGCATTTTTGGGGAGGTGACAAGTTTTGCCAAGACAGTGTTGTACCAGGTCGGGTCCTGTGCTCGCAACCACCTGCTCACTGATTTGACTTCATCAGCGGTGTTAAAAGTGCTTACCTCTAAGTTGGAGGAACATGTGAAAATCACTTGGTGAATACGGAGTTTACGGGAAAACTTCCCAGTTGAATCTTGGCGTATGTATGTACTGCCTTTCTTAGACAACAGTAGCCAAATAACAATTGTTGCTCTGCTATTCAATCGCCAATGTCGGATAAATACCAACCTTAGTATTAGCTTCCAAGAATACGACGCGTAGATTTTCAAAAAATCCGCCATCCCAACTACCCTTTACATGGAACATTTTCGAAAATTTTGATTTTTTTAAAAATGACTCTAACGCTTTTGATTAAAATACCTTACATGAAAGATATTTACATGACAAATAAAATGTATATCTTCAATCAATTTTATGGGAATAGCCTAGGAAATCCGCTTCATTCGGAAAGAATTTTGTATAATCTTGTATAACTTGTAAACGTTAAGCGATAGACGAAAACGTACCGTACAAAAAGTGTGATCTCTTTAAATTACACAATTTACTTAAAATACGTTTTTTGTGGCATAAGCTGTTTCTAAGATAAGAGCATCCTTTTCCCCTGGTATTCAACGGGAGCCTCCCGCCGACCCTTTCAACCCCCCCCCCCAAGCGGATGAAAGGTGAAGTGAAATGAGAATGGAGGCGAAATGGAGGGACAGGAAATTTGAGGATGTAATGAACCTTCCCAGCATGAGCCTAGCGACCCGGGGAAACCTCCGAAAAAAAACATGAGGCAGAAAGGCTGCCACAGGAATCCAACCCACGACCTCCGAATGCGGACCACAGACGTTACCGCCGGAGCCATCCCGCTCGGTAAGTTTTGATTAAAGCATTGCATATTCAAATATTGATTCCGGAAAATAAAACGCATAGGTACCTATCTTTAGTTTCCTAGATCGAATTTATTCCTGTTCAGTTCTCTACGATTAGGAAACCATACGAGACTGAGAAAAACTTAGTACATAAATAATGCAGATGTAACCCATAACTTATGTAAACAAACTCTGGCGTTCTACAGTTCCGAAATATTACCAGTTGTTCGTTTGAATGTTCAAATTTTAAGCAGTATATTCTGAAACGTTAAATGACTGTTCTTTTGTTTTTATAAGGTCATGCAGATTATGTAATACTAAGGCTCTTTTTAAAGAGTTGACCATACTTTCAGCTTCCTGTGAGCTCCTGTTTAGCTAGAACAAAATGTGTACTGAAACCATTTCTTGTGAATCTTTGTAATGATTAACTATAAGTAGGTAGATAGCTGTCAGGGAAAGTAAACGACAATGAGTAAAGAATGTTCTAGAGGTGTAGATATACGTGACTCAACGGAGGGAAACACCTCGCGCGCTGTGACCTACATTGTATTACGGCTACCAGTCTCCTGGAGGAAGGGATGATCTGAAGGAATCCAAGAGGCTACAGGCCGTAGCCAGCCAGGCCACAGACGCGACAAAGTCCCTAACATTTCCAAGCTCGCAGGCCCGACCCACTGGTTAATCGCCGAGAGAGAGCGAAGAACGGCCTACCAATGGTGACCACGGAGAATACTCTTTCCATTGAGCACGCATCAGCACCATCGGGCCGGCACCGCAATACGCCACGATATCCAGAAGCACATAAATAAAAATCTGAAATACTCCATCCCGATACCTGGTTTTCTACACTGGGACGTGCATTACAAACCTTTATTTCACATTATTCAAAAACATGTCATTTACATTATCGTTTTACAGATGTCACTTATTACTAGATAAAACAAAACAAACTTATAAAAGTAAAATAAAAAATAAAATTATTAACATCCAAATAATATATCCATATTTTAACTAATTTCTAGCTGCAGAAACAAATAACTGGAACCCAGTTACTAATCCCCTAACTAAACTATTTATTTAAAAGCACACCTCAAAGATGAGAAGGAAACGGAATGAAAGGGAAACGATGGTAAGGAAATTGTGATAGAGAAGAACCACCCCTGCATTCAACTGCCAACCCCGGGGAAACCGCGAAAAACCCATGGGTCAGAGTCGCGGGTCTCGAACTCAGGACATCGCATACGTTACCACGGCGCCACCTCACTCGATAAGAAAGTTGTTATATTGCAACTGGTTGTTGTGATACAATCAAAGGAAACTAGAAAGTAACTTTTACAGTAATAAATTCAAACCAACTACAGCTCGAAAAATATCAGTTTTAGTGTAATTTGCTTGTTTCGAGGAAAATCAATTGCTAAGCGTTCTTAGATTTTGAGAAACACTTCTGTGGCTATCATAATTAACACTGGATCGTCCGAATACCAACATTTTGAAATGTAATCGTGGTTTGCAAATTAAAATGTACCGTAGTAGTTCTAATATAGTCGTTAATGTTTTAGTACAGAAAAAGCTAGTTATGCTTGTAACAAAGTAAATATAAAACAATTCAAAACACTCTTTTTAAACAAATTTACATTCGGTGGTGTCTCCGCAGCTATACAATTTATAGCGACTTAAAATGATATGAATTTTCGAAGAGTCATTTATACAATATTTTTAAACAGATTATTATTTCAACACAGATTGATTTTCCTCAAAACAAGCAAATTACACTAAAACTGATATTTTTCGAGCTGTAGTTGATTTGAATTTATTACTGTAAAAGTTACTTTCTAGTTTCCTTTGATTGTATCACAACAACCAGTTGCAATATAACAACTTTCTTATCGAGTGAGGTGGCGCCGTGGTAACGTATGCGATGTCCTGAGTTCGAGACCCGCGACTCTGACCCATGGGTTTTTCGCGGTTTCCCCGGGGTTGGCAGTTGAATGCAGGGGTGGTTCTTCTCTATCACAATTTCCTTACCATCGTTTCCCTTTCATTCCGTTTCCTTCTCATCTTTGAGGTGTGCTTTTAAATAAATAGTTTAGTTAGGGGATTAGTAACTGGGTTCCAGTTATTTGTTTCTGCAGCTAGAAATTAGTTAAAATATGGATATATTATTTGGATGTTAATAATTTTATTTTTTATTTTACTTTTATAAGTTTGTTTTGTTTTATCTAGTAATAAGTGACATCTGTAAAACGATAATGTAAATGACATGTTTTTGAATAATGTGAAATAAAGGTTTGTAATGCACGTCCCAGTGTAGAAAACCAGGTATCGGGATGGAGTATTTCAGATTTTTATTTATGTGCTTCTGGATATCGTGGCGTATTGCGGTGCCGGCCCGATGGTGCTGATGCGTGCTCAATGGAAAGAGTATTCTCCGTGGTCACCATTGGTAGGCCGTTCTTCGCTCTCTCTCGGCGATTAACCAGTGGGTCGGGCCTGCGAGCTTGGAAATGTTAGGGACTTTGTCGCGTCTGTGGCCTGGCTGGCTACGGCCTGTAGCCTCTTGGATTCCTTCAGATCATCCCTTCCTCCAGGAGACTGGTAGCCGTAATACAATGTAGGTCACAGCGCGCGAGGTGTTTCCCTCCGTTGAGTCACGTATATCTACACCTCTAGAACATTCTTTACTCATTGTCGTTTACTTTCCCTGACAGCTATCTACCTACTTATAGTTAATCATTACAAAGATTCACAAGAAATGGTTTCAGTACACATTTTGTTCTAGCTAAACAGGAGCTCACAGGAAGCTGAAAGTATGGTCAACTCTTTAAAAAGAGCCTTAGTATTACATAATCTGCATGACCTTATAAAAACAAAAGAACAGTCATTTAACGTTTCAGAATATACTGCTTAAAATTTGAACATTCAAACGAACAACTGGTAATATTTCGGAACTGTAGAACGCCAGAGTTTGTTTACATAAGTTATGGGTTACATCTGCATTATTTATGTACTAAGTTTTTCTCAGTCTCGTATGGTTTCCTAATCGTAGAGAACTGAACAGGAATAAATTCGATCTAGGAAACTAAAGATAGGTACCTATGCGTTTTATTTTCCGGAATCAATATTTGAATATGCAATGCTTTAATCAAAACTTACCGAGCGGGATGGCTCCGGCGGTAACGTCTGTGGTCCGCATTCGGAGGTCGTGGGTTGGATTCCTGTGGCAGCCTTTCTGCCTCATGTTTTTTTTCGGAGGTTTCCCCGGGTCGCTAGGCTCATGCTGGGAAGGTTCATTACATCCTCAAATTTCCTGTCCCTCCATTTCGCCTCCATTCTCATTTCACTTCACCTTTCATCCGCTTGGGGGGGGGGTTGAAAGGGTCGGCGGGAGGCTCCCGTTGAATACCAGGGGAAAAGGATGCTCTTATCTTAGAAACAGCTTATGCCACAAAAAACGTATTTTAAGTAAATTGTGTAATTTAAAGAGATCACACTTTTTGTACGGTACGTTTTCGTCTATCGCTTAACGTTTACAAGTTATACAAGATTATACAAAATTCTTTCCGAATGAAGCGGATTTCCTAGGCTATTCCCATAAAATTGATTGAAGATATACATTTTATTTGTCATGTAAATATCTTTCATGTAAGGTATTTTAATCAAAAGCGTTAGTAGGAATAAAAGGTATGTTCTGGCCCACATAGAGATGCCGACAAGCGATAAAGTTCTTTGTTCTACGCCGACAAGCCCCGCCCCCTCCCTTTGAGGGCTTACATGCCGCCAGGTCTCGTGTCGTTAGGCCCCGCCCCCTCTCGCTTTGTGTGCTCACCTAATGCCGACAGTGTCTGTGCTAACAGGTCCTACCCCCTCTCCCATGCGTTCTACTGGGGCGTCCTGACTTGAGGGAATTGTTTTCTCGAGTCCTGCCGCCCCCCGGCAAATTAATTAGGTAATGTTCGTCAAACATTTTTTTTATGATTACTAAGGTCTGCAGATTGCATCCTCGAGCAATTAAGTTTTTTGATTAATGAATTGTTGACTGGAGCGTGAGTATAAGTAGTCTGCTCACGGTAACAGTCTGTCATGTAATGAAACACTGCAGCCTTCTTCTTCTATCTGGGGAAAGCGCTTGTCCATTAGCTGAACATGTTAGACGCTTTCACAACATTAATAGGCTTTTAAGTTTACATTCCGGATCTGTTTACATACATTAGCGATCAACGACATACTTCCGTCTGGAGGTAACGGTGACACACATTAGCTGACCCGTTAGACGCTTTCACTCCATTAGCGAACAAGAGCCCGGCATGTAATGAAAAAACCCGTAACCTACTTCTGTCTGATGGTAACGGTGACCTCTATTAGCTGACATCTTTAGACGCTTTCACCTCATTAGCGAACAATGCCAGTAATTGTTTTCCTAAGTGCTCTGAAAAACCCCCAGACACTCAATGTAAATACCTTTTAGCTCGTAGAATTTCCATCACAAACCGTGGAAAAACCCAAGTCTAGACAATTTTTTCCCTGATAATTAATGATTAAGTTTCATAGTTCTTATTTCTTTCAATAAAATATTGCGAATAAAGTATTCATAATTCAGAAGCGTCTCATTGATTGGTGAATACTACATATGTTATTAAAAGTAAAATAAATACGGATAACATTATAGTTAAATATTATAAATGTTATTAAAAAAGGTGATTGTATTCAAAAAATAGACAGCTGGGCTCTGGCTGGAGACGAATAACAGGTCTCAACATGCATTCATCCCCCTCCACAGCCGCGTGACGTCACAGTCATCAGTATATAAGGAACGTCGGCAGCCAGAGCGATCAATTTATTGTTCGTTCAGTGATAATCGAAATGGCTGGTGATAGTCGTGCATCTGAGATGAATGATTACTGGAGCGAGTGCGGAGAAGATTATTTTCACTACGTATACTTCCATACCGAAACATGCAATGGTTTAATGCATTCAGTGTTGTGTACTCAACCATCGCATCATGATCAGATGACTACACTGGAAGTGTGTACAGAGAGCTGTCCTGTTTATCGAGGAGCGAACATGTAAGTAATATATATATATATATATATATTTCTATAACTCGGTAATATATTGTACGTATGTTAAATGAAAACTAACTTGAAATTATTTTATTCTTTCAGTGAAAATCGCATGGGTGATGATGTGGACGACCTTAGCGATGTCGAGGAAGTTGACGATGTCTTCGTATCGAAACATCTAACAGAATGTGATACAGAGTCGTGCACGGGATACATGCATTCTATACTTTGTACTAACCCGGCCCAGCATGAACGCATGACATCATTCTTCCTATGTAACGACAACTGCGACGTCTACCAACGCAGGAGGAGAAAACTCGAGTAAGTAGAAGAAACGTTAAATTACATTTTCATTTACTGCTTCTAATGCTACTCTATGTCTAACCTAAAATTAAATTATTACAGACTGCGAATGACTGAGCCTAAGGTACCCGTGCCAATAGAGGAGCTGGATCCTGAGAGACGTTTTGTCGATATAGTGGAATATCCAATCGCAGAGCGCCATACACAGCCTATGGATGAGGATGGCGCTCCACTACCAGCCATTACTACTACCTCTGATGATGATAAAGCAACGATGCTACAGGATGGGATAAATCAGACGATTCCAGATTGCTCGCCCGAGATACACGCAGAAACGCGCAAACCCTTGAAGTGAGTATGACACGCTTTGATAGTACTTTTTTTGTGTGGCAATGGGAGAGGATTTTTCTAATATTTGTATTTTCTCTTTCAGAAGGCATGAAATCATTAACTAAACCTATTTCTAACATTGTTTTGAATATATGTTGCAAGGGTGCGAGGAGGGAGCGGAGGAAGAGGCAGAACGAGACTGGGAAGAGAAAGCAGAAGAGGAGTTGTAAGAGGAGGATACTCAACGAGGGTCCTAGGGTCTTCTTATTCATTGAAGATACCCCGGAGGAGCATGGAGAATCAATCACAGGCGTTTGATGACGTCAGCATCTCCCCCTCCCATTCCGTGAACATTGGACTATACTATGACATTCCATCCCTCTACATAAATTGTGAAAGTGATAAATCAATTGTTTATATTACAAAATCAGACTGGGATATAATATCCAAAAACATTTCAATGATTGAAGATTACCTAAGCCAAGAAAAAAAGTTTGCGTGTGATGAATATTGTGACAATGTAATTTATGCATACAATATTATTGTATTTTTTGACAGTTCAATTCATTTCATAAATACGTGTTTAAATAATAATGCAATATCTTTAGGCATTGAGGGTGTAAGGAACCTAAAACGGCTATCGCCCTATATTGAAAGACATTTGAATATTTTAAATGATTTCTGCAAGTCAGGAGCAATTAGTTTTTCAGGGAGTAGGAGGGGAAGAAGGAAAATGCTTGAAATGTATGCTAAAGTCAATAAAAGAGTGTTTTAGTATATGAATTCAATTTATTATTCATAAAACGTATCCTTGTACATTCCTTTACAAAAACCATTCACCCAAACGTATGCATAATTATATAAGTGCTTGCATCACGTGAGAAAGAGGTTTGTAGGTAAATATTTTGTCGTGTAGAATCAGGCAGTACAGTGACGTCTGGGCTGGTATATTTACAGATGCTTGAATCTCGATTCTGATGTTCACAGCTCCATTTATAACCTCCTCGGGTTGGTGAGAACAGTCTATTACGAATAATGGTGCACGGTGAAGAAAATCCTTTCTCTTCAAGAGGGGATAATTCTCTCTTTCATAGTAGGAACTTTGAAATTTACAGTACATTTCATATAGTGAAGCAAACTTTGAATTTTTAAAGTCCAAGTTCAAATCATGGTAGGGGTAGCATTCACTGTTGAGGAATAGTCTCATATTAGTAATGTTGCAGTGATCAAACTCGGAACTGTTCTTGCTATAATCGCCCAATCTTGCAGTCTGAGCACACACTATGATGAAGCGAGGTTTCTCGAGCTTAGATGTTGTTGCTACATTCCACGTGAAAGATCTTGTCTGGGGTACAGCAGGCTGGGTATGAAGATCCATAGATCGAAAGGCAATGTGTAGAGGTTTATCAGACTTGACAATTTTTAGAATGTGAACTCTTTCAGCATCGGAAAGGCGAATTACAGGCATCCTCCATTCGATTCTAGTTAACTTTACATTAGCTTCCTCTCCATTCGAACTCAGGACACAGTTTCTAGAATCTTTGGATCTTATGAGAATCAATTCAAACTTGCTGTTGAGTATAAGTTCCTTGTGGTCATCAGCAAATCCTAGGAGCATCGAGAGAGGGACTACAGCATTGAAAGCTCCATTCGTAGCGTGTACTATATCAACTTCTTCACCAGGATAGGCCCATCCAGCATTCAGCAGACGATTCGATTCCATAGGGTTGAGAGTCACATAATTTCGTATAGTTGTAGTAATTCCAGGATTCCTTGTTCTGTCTATAGTTGTAGCATTCATATCTAGACGTATCTCATCAAACATGAAGGTTATAGCATTATTAGTGAGCTTCGATGTAGTAGTAGGGGATCCATCTACCTTGGTGAGAGCACCTTCGATGTAGAGATAACTCTTGTTAGGTAGCGTATACAAATCTTCAGCTTGGCATGGTATTCTAATTTCATCGTTTACATCCAGAGCGGAGGTATTGTATGGAAGAAAAATATGCTCCTCCTCCTTGGTGATCTTGTCGTCAAAGGCTGGAACTTCTGTCACGTTTAAGATGTCCATTATAGCGTCCTGTAACCTAACTCTTGGAGGAACTTGCGGTTAGCACGTGTTAACTCCTCGGAAGTTGGAGAGGTAGTATGCTTCGATCGCTGTGTACGTCGTCTATTATAGTATTTGAGGTGACTTTTAAAATGTATTGCCATTACGTCTTATGTGGAGTCTTGTAGTGATAACTTCGTTCCTGAAGTTGATTGCCTTTCCGTGTTGATCTACCACTCGAATAGTGATCTGGTCTATATAGTTTGTATCTATGACAGGTAAATATATCGGGTTCGAAGGTTCTTGAGAGATATGATAGCCTGGCGGAACAGAAGGGAAAAACTCGTAGAGCGAATGTCCGCTTTTACCGTCAATGAAAGAGCCTGTTGCAATACTGCACTCCACACGTATGATACTCACTTTAAATATATTCACAAGATCGTCAGATTCGAGCGCTTCTCCAGCAGGAATTATTTTAGTGTCTGTGAATCCTAGAAGCGAACCAATAGATCTTTCCTTAGAAAAGTCTATTGTATAAGGACATTTAATTTCAGCCTTCATTGTATTATTGTTAGGCCTTATGAAGAAGACTTCATCATTCAATTCTAGTTTATCCTTTAGAAATGTATTGATATCGGCAATCTCGTAGGTTCCATGAGGGATGACAATGGTTTCAGGTTTACCATTATGAATATAATGAAATCTATTATTACTTTCATCGACATTCGGTATTGAATAGAATGTTTCAAAATTCAAGAGAGCAATCTCATAATGACCTGGAGGATCTAGCTGTAGAGGAGGGTTTAGATACGTTGAAATAACAGTGTCTGACCCACTCACTGTAACTGTATAACTCATCTTGACGATGAAGCAGCTTCTAGGATAAAAGAAATTGCAAGCACAAGTGTCCGCAGATGACTGAATCGAAATTCTGGTATCTCTGTGTATTATAGTAGATTTTAACGTCTTGTAGATATTTCTCAATCTCAGGAGGCGGCTTCAAATTACCGAAACTATCAAAGTAGTATGCGACATCACCTTCTTTCCTTATAGCAACCCAGTGTGTTCCTTCATTATCTGATGTGTCGAGATTGGTAATAAGTCTCTCTTTGCAGTGTGGTTTTAAAGGAAGTTTGTCAATCATATAAACCCCTCTAAAATAAGGAATTTTTTAACGTTTAGCATAATATTCGAGGGCTACGTTACTTAGGGCTTCCTCCGGTATATGTACAATCCTCTTCCTCCGTTTTTTGCCTTCTTCTTTAAACCCTCGCCTTTAGATCCTCTTTTTTTCAAAGACCTTGCTATTTTAGATGCAGCGGCTAAAGACGACATCAGCGGCATTGCAGGTAAGAATCCTCCTTTATTCCTCCTCTTACACCTACCCTTCCGGAGCCCCTTTCCTTGGGTCTCCATCGCCTTGTTATGCCTCGCAACTTCTGCTAAGTGCCTATCAGCAGCCCTTTTTTTATTGACTGCAGAGGCTATCTGAGCAGCGCCACCTGCTGCAGCACCTAAAGCAGCAATGATGGGAATCAACGGTAAAAACCCTCCTCTCTTCTTCGTCCTCTTTCCGGCTCCCACTGCAACCTTTCCCTTCATGATTGCAGTTACTAACCTTGCAGCTAACCTTTCACCAAAAGTTGAATCTGATGACTGCACACGTTTCCAAGCCTTCTCTGCAAGAATCTTATCCGCTATTTGTCTTGAAGCGGTGTCCTTATTCTCAGCATACGCAAGGTCGTGCTGTTTGCAAGCTGTGTCTAATTGGTTAATTCCGGGGTCTCCTCTTTTTAGACGTTTTTCCAATTTAGTACCAGGCCCGCAATATCTATATCCAGGTAAGTGAGCTTCAAAGGGGAGCGAATTAATTATGGAATTAATAATTCCAGAGCCGCGCTTATACTGCAACGACCTCCCTCTCTTAGCTCTCATGATAGACTAAACGAGTAATTGAATGCATTAGCCCTTTTATATCATTGCAGTCAATCATTAACTACTTTTACAAACGGTAATATATATAAACAATGCACATACATGTTATAAGTTAGTTGTTAACATGGAGCTTGTTAAGCAGCACTGCTCTCTACCTATTCAGGTATTAGACTTTGAAAGTGACTTTAGAAGTGATCGTCATGGCAAGTTATTTCCATCTAATGTCAGAGCTCTTATTTTAGGAAGCTCCTGTGCAGGGAAAACAAACGTATTACTCAATATGCTACTCCATGAGAATGGACTACGTTTTGAAAATTTGTATATTTATTCAAAGTCTCTCTATCAACCAAAGTACCAATATCTAATTAAAGTGCTCGGAAACATCGAAGGTATAGAAGTGAACACCTTCGACAACGGGGATGATGTTTTGCATCCTTCTGAAGTCGAAGAAAATTCAATCTTTATATTTGATGACGTCATCACTGAAAAGCAGGAAAAGATAGCATCCTTTTACAGTATGGGTAGACATCGAAATGTCGACTCTGTATATCTAGCACAGTCCTATGCTAAAGTTCCAAAACATTTAATTCGCGATAATACAAACATGATAATACTCTTCAGGCAAGACAATTTAAACTTAAAGCACATTTACGAAGATTATGTAAATACCGACATGACCTACAATGAATTTAAAGATCTATGTAAGAACGTTTGGGAGAGCTCTACAGAAGGAAGACCCTTTGTTGTGATAGTTCCTGAATTTCACATGAATGAGGGACGATATAGGAATGGTTTTGATGTATATATTAAGCTCGACAAAAAAGAAAATGATCATTCGTAGTTAACCATGAGCATCGATAGGTTCGGTTCTCAGAGAACTGGTCCAGTTAGAAGAGTGTTTGATCGTTTTATCATAAATAGAGATGTCAAAGGAAATTATCAATTCAAGAATAAGAGATTGTGTAACGTTCACGATCCTGAAGATAATCATGATGCTTCCAATAAGAATTATGTGGATGCTCTCGAAATTAGAATGCAAGATTTCTCTCAGCAAGCTGCTAACAATGTTGAGGTTATGGCTAAGACCCTGTTCGATGAATTGATTTCAAGATATATCCTCAAGAGAGATAAGGAAAATAACATTGTGATTGATAAAGTTAGATTGAAGGTATTGCTAGATCCTGTTCACGATAACGATGTTGTGAATAAAAAGTTCATCACTGGATATGTCAATTCACGCACGCAGACGAGAGATGGTAATGGTAACATTATATTCGACAATAAGAGAATCACTGATATAGCAGATCCTCTCGGAGATACAGATGCTGTAAATAAAAGATATGCTAGAGCTATGATCATTAGGAAATCGAACGAGACGCGACAGCAGTTAAATAGGTACTTACCAAAGGAAATCGAGATGCAAATAGGTAAGAAGCTGCTAGACATCACAGCAAATCTGAATAAAACTACGAGTAAAGTGGATACTCTAACAACCTCTACAAAAGACAGAGTGGATTCTGTAATGGACTCCATTAAACAAGTTACCGCAGAGCTTGATAGAGAAAAAACAAATCTTCAGAATCTTTCCAATCAGAAAATTAGCAATTTAGAAAAGTTAGCGATGAAGCGAGCTTCAGATTTAGAGGCTACAGTCGGACAGTTAAAGACAGAGGTTTTGAATACTCTCAAAACTGATTCATGCAATGATAAACTTAAGAAAGTGGAGGAAAATGTAAATATGATGATGGACGCTTACAAAACTAATGTGCAGCAAATGACGAGTCTAGAAGAATCAACCAGAAGCCTGTACGCTAATACGGCAATCTTTGCTGAAGCGTTCAAGACTCATACGCAGGAACATAAGAAAGAAACCGAGCAACTGAGAACTTCGATAGAGATGTTAGCTAAGGCTATCGATACGATGAGAACTCAAGGTGGACGCAGACTATAAATTGAATGTAATCGTCTATTTTCACCTCATTTGTAAGATGGATAGTGAAAGCATAAGACTTAAAGAGTCTGTAGCCGAGCATACCAGGGCTGTAAAAGAAAAACTGAGAGCTCTAAAAGGTCTCAGGTTTGAGACTCAGCATGTCATGTCCGAAGCTTTGAAGCCTGTAACCGCTCCCCTCAAGGAAATTTTGGACAGTCAACGAGTGTTGGATGTGGAGACAGTCAAGAATGAAGATGATGATTCTACAAGTATTTCTACTTTCCTTCAACACGTTCGCTCAAAAGACAAGGACCGCATTGATACATTGTACGGGGTGAGATATCAGGATGGAAGTTATATGCTTGGAAATAAAGATATTCATTTTATAAATAATCAAATATTGATAGGTGATGAAACGTATGAGTCTACAGACGGTTTGACGGAGCTCATCTTTAAGCGAACGCCTCAGATTTCTGCATACACCAGTGAAGACTTGGAGACGTACGCTAAGATTATGAAAAGTACTTTTCTTCATAGATCTGGTTACACCAGACACGGTCGTTTGAAATCTGGTAAATCGTATAAATACAAGAATATAATACGCCCCTTGCTCAATACACATTCAGGTCTAGGACTGACATGGA
Organism: Deroplatys truncata; assembly: GCA_030765065.1. Classification (NCBI taxonomy): domain Eukaryota; kingdom Metazoa; phylum Arthropoda; class Insecta; order Mantodea; family Mantidae; genus Deroplatys; species Deroplatys truncata. The sequence goes on along the minus strand of CM060988.1, from coordinate 26,206,809 downwards.
AGGAGCATAAGTCTGATAAGGAGGTTGACTACGTTTTCTGGAGAAACCCTAACACATTAGTGAATAGGCTGAGGTTACTTATTGCTTCGAGGGACGCTGGTAATAATAGTCACACTCAAGAGATTGAGGAAATTATCAGGGAGTTGAAAGCATCTAAAGTTATAGCATGACAGCCAAACAGAATATCGCCAGAGAGCTTCACGGGTCGGCGAGGAGGAACTATTTACGACGCAAAATTATCAGCAAAGGTATGAACGATTTATTACAAATTGATTTGATTGAAATGATACCATATGCAAGAGTGAACAAAAATTTCAAATACATTCTGATCGCAATCAACTTTTACTCTAAAATGGCATATGCAAAACCCTTAAAGGATAAGAGCGGAGTTAATATTGCAAAGGCAATGGAGGATATATTACAAGAAATGTATGTCCCTCCCCGGAATATTCAAAGTGACAACGGGAAAGAATTTTATAACAAATTCTTTAAACGGCTAATGTTTAAGTATAATATTAACCACTACAGCACCTATACCAATGTGAAGGCTGCGGCTGTTGAACGTTTAATTCGAACCTTGAAGAATATGATGTACCGAGAGTTTTTAGTCCAAGGCTCATACAAGTGGCTAGATCTTTTACCTAGAATCCTTGTAAAGTACAATGATACTTTTCATTCAACTATCCGCATGAAACCTAATGAAGTGAAAAACAACGATCTTCTTCTGACTGTGTATAATTATAATCAAGAACGAAGAGAGAAGAAGGCTTCAAGGAAGTTTAGTGTTGGTGATTATGTCAGGATATCTAAACATAAAGGACATTTTGAAAAGGGTTATGAATCTAACTGGAGCGTTGAAATCTTCAAAGTATTTCGTGTGAACCGTACCAAGCCTACAAAATACATACTAAAGGATAGGAATGGTGAAATCATAAAAGGTGGCTTTTATGGACATGAACTAAAAAAGACTAACTATCCTAATACATATTTAGTAGAAAAGGTTATACGTAAACGTGGAAACAAAGTTCTTGTAAAGTGGTATGGTTTTCCAGATACTCAATGGATTGATATAAAGGACTTGTTGTAATATGTGAAGAATTAATAAAGACTAAAGTTTTATGATTGTAAAATCATGAGTATTTTTATTTTAAAAAAGCATTCATATTTTTCTTTCTTTTTTGAGGGAAAAGTGTTACACAAAAAACCCTCACACATTTGATATCTATTTTACACAATATATACATTATTTAAAAGTTTAGGCACTAGCAATCACCGGGTCTAAGGGAATAATGGCCCCACGCTACAGTCTTATAGCTTCCTTCCATCAACTTCCTCTTATCGTCACCACCCTTCAAAGCCAATTTGTTTGTTTCAATTGTTGTAATTTTGTGGTGTTTACTCCGAAATGTTTTTTGTATCGAATAAATTTTTAGGCTATGGTCTTTTAAACATTCAAAATAATGGCCGAAATCGATTTTATCCATGCCTGTCCTGGTGATGCCCTTAGCTTTCTTAATTGTCTGCCCTCCGTATCTGTATGCGTATAACTTTGCTCTTATACCGACATACTCCTCCATAACCAAGCCACCCAATTCATCCTTGAACAATCTTTTTCCTATTGGCTTGCTTAATGCCATATGCATTATCCTTTTCGAAGTTTGAAGTGTCGAAATATTGGGGGTTCTCCCTGATGAAATCATAGATATCAGAACTCGTTTCAAAAATGAATGAGTCTGTATCCATGTAATTCAGCAGCAAGTCTTTTAAATTTGGTTTCATGATATTGTAAAAGAAGTCATACATGATAAATTTTGAAATGTCCAAAATTGCGTGTCCTATGTAGATTGGCTTGTTCATATGCACTTCCTCTCTACACAGTTCGATTCCTACAAGATTTTCCTCAAAAATTATGGTGCGTAGGTAAGTGCTGCGTGCTATCAACTTCTTTGCCTGATCCCAGGATCCAACTATTTTGAAATCAGTGTATTTTCGCACATTTTCTATAAATTTCCCATATACGGCGTTATTCATCTTTTTCCATAAGTTTTGGCCAAATTTTGACTTTTCTTGAATTCTTTTCTCTGTGTTCACGTCGATATATGTCTTCAACCAGTTAGACTGGTCGTAGGATACCACTCTGTGAATATGTCTCACAGTTAGACCTTGTTCAATACACTGCTGCATCACCCTGTAGTGCAAGACATATTTGCTTTTCTGTTCTAATGTCGCAAGCAGTTTCTTGTATTGGCCATTCGGTGGTATCGCACTCTGTGGGCAGAAAGGAAGCTCGTTGTGGGCGTCGTGGATATGGTCGGGGTATTCGATATCAACCTCTAGCACATAGCCAGTCTCAGAGTCTTCTTTGATTTCAGCAAAGTTTATACTATCAATTTCTTCTCTGGTGAGCCATCTCAGATTCTTGTACGGGAGGGCAGACCCCATAGAAGCTCCATATAAGTTATTTATGTCCCAATAGGACAGGTGTATAACAGGAGCACGCTGATCAAAGTTGGACATGTACCTGTGGTTAGCTTTGGTATAGCCCTTCACCACTGTGCACAGTCCGCCTCTAATTCCAGACTCGAAAAATTCCAGCATGCTCTTGTCGGATATTAAGGAAAGTTTCGCCTTTGTTATCTTCAACATAGCGTCAAAGGCGAGTCCTGGTAATGTATAAAACCATGCTGGGTCAAGTTTATACATTCCCAGGATGAGATCTCGAAACTTTTCGAAAATATCCGCCAAGAGCAGTATATCTGTTTTCAAGTATAGATCGCTGTATTCTCCGAGATTCTGGATATTAAAGGTATCCCAGACTTTTTCAGCATGCCTGTATTCCTCGTCTGTGATGTGGCTGTCAGTGAGAGTGCTGTAGAAGGCATCCTTCGGTGGTAGAGAAGTTTCTTTGAGTATGTCTAGGCTTGAAACATAATCATACGGGAATATTCCCTTGCTCTTCGCCAGCTTAAAATGCTCCTCAACAGGATATTCTGCCCTTGTTATTTTAAAGTCACTTTCCTCCAGCATGTCAGCCAGGCTGGACAACTTGTCGTCAAGAAACTTAAAGCTGTCCAGAAACCTGAAGCTGATGTTCCTGTACCGTTTGCTAAACGCTATATACCTTTCACCACTTTGAGCGATGCACGATATGGGCTTATTATCATATGCCAGACGTCTTATCAAGAAGTGGCTGTCATAATTAGATAGGCAATGAAAAAAGATCGGTATGAAATCAGGGACCTTTCTATTCAAATTACATCTATTATGAGCAGCTCCCAGATATTCCCCTGTCACATGATCGTGATCCCTCACACGCAAATCGCTCACAGTGAAAGCAGCAAGGCATATATGACACTCAGAGGCATTGTCAAAATTCTGTTGCTCTTCAAGGGTTAAATCCATGGGTTTAGGATTGGAATACACATCGATGACGTCATCAGCAATTGATTTTAATTGCTTGATAAAGTCATCGACGGCATTCGGACCTCTAAAGAGGAAGAATTTTGACATGGCCTCGTCATGCCTACATACCACCTTCAAGGCAATAGACATTGCTTCATGCTCTTGAATGGCTCGGGTCCAGCTCGAGCTGCTTGAGGGCTCGCAAGAGTGAACCTTCGCCAGAACAGATTCAATGTCTGCGTATATAACAAAAGGTACAGGAACACTTTTAGAGAATGCTTTAAATTCAAGGTATTCATCCTGTTGGGGCATTTTAAGCAGTTGGCATTTCCCGCATCTTAACCTATGTGCTTCCAGAGCCTTTTGATTGGTGCATCTCTTGAGGCATGCCTCACATACCCATATCCTTCGACATTTCTTCGTTGTCTGACTCCTTACTAGTCTGGACAGGTCTTTAATGAGGCAATAGTGTGACTTATCATCCTCTTCAATATATAGCAGGTTTACATGGTGCTGCTTCTTTTCAGCTGTTTGGTATAGGGGAATAATGTTGTCATTCTCCTCTATACCGAACAGTGAAATGGATACTCCATTATTCTGATTTTCAAAGCATTCAATTTGATGTAAGGGTACCGGAAATTCGATACCTTCATAATTGAATGCCTTGAAAAGCAGTTCAAAGGGATATACTGTGGTTCTATATCCATGACGTTTAACAGGGTATTTAGAGGCAAGCATGCACCATGCGAAGCAGAAGTTGTCTTCATTCTTTATGTTTATGACTGCATGTTTTTTCGTAATTTTCTGAGGTAGTTCAATGTATGAACCTGCGTGTAAAGGATCGTAGTGTGTAAAGCCCATCACCAGGCTGAGTATCTTTGACAAGGACTTTGACGATGCTCCCCCCTCAAATGTAGAAATGTGTTCCAAAATATCCCCCGCAATTGAAGAGAAGATCTGATTGAGGTCGCTTGATGGAAGAATCAGTACAGGCTTAGAATTAAAGCCAGTCGAAAGACACTTCTCTTCATCAGGTTTCTGGATTAAATATTCAAGTTCCATGGAACAATGCATCTTTAATCCACTCCTGCTTTTCTGCAAAACGTTTTCCGCTTCTTTAATAATAAGCTCCTTGCACTCATCTAAAAAGACTCTGGGCTCGAGTATTTCTAATGTATTTTCTATTCTACTATTAAAAATACGTCCCTTGAATGCCGATTGTATGGTATTGCACTCTAGACCCTGGCAATTGCTAGCACTAACCTTGGCTTTTTTTATTGTAGGCTGTTCCCTCCCATCCGATGTCGGTCCTCTCTTTCCATTAACTGGTTCTACATCATTGGATGATGATGAGGAGGTTGACGGTGCAGCGGCTTCATCGCTTGCGTCTGAGGAGATCGATGGTGCAGCGGTTTCATTGCCTGCGACTGAGGAGGTCGATGGTTCACCTTGTATAACTTCCTCCAGAGTGTCGAGCGTTGAGGAGGCGGACCGTGCAGTGGTCGAGTCTTCACCAATCTCCGGCGATGCTGATCCCTGTGTTGCCAGGTCCATAGGCTGGCTTCCAGCGTCACCCAGATCATTTCCTGGAATAATAATAATATTAATAATAATAATAATATACAATGTGTAAAAAGAACTTCATAAAATGTTGAAGGATTCTTACCGTTCGATTGTTGCTGCACACATATGTCAGACCCCCATCCCTGCTGATTTTGTATAGGGAAGGCTGATGGTACAGCGCTCGCATGTTGAGCGATACCGCGCCCGAAATAAAGTCCACTTCCTGGAAATAATAATTTTATAATAATAATGATAACAGTATAGAATGTGTAAAAGAAGTTCATAAAATGTTGAAGGGTTCTTACCATCCCGTGGTTGCTGCATGTATGGGGCAGGGCCCCACCCCTGCTGATTTGATGAAGCGGTCGATGAATGACAGACTCCGAAATAAAGAACACTTTCTGGAAATAATAATAACAATATTAATAATAATATAAAATGTGTAAAAGAACTTCATAAAATTTTGAAACATGTTCTTACCTGTCGGTGGTTGCTGCATGTATGGGACAGGGACCCAACCCTGCTGATTTGACTCCATGAAGGCTTGGAAGCCAGACGGAGCCTGTGCAGCGGACAATGGCTGACTCATCCCAAAATAAAGTCCACTTCCTGAAAAAATAATAATAATGATAATATTAATAATAATATAGAATGTGTAAAGCAAGAAGTTCATAAAATATTGAAAAACTCTTACCGTTAGGTGCTTGCTGCATGTAAGGGGCAGAGCCCCACCCCTGCTGATTTGGTACCAGGAAGGTCTGGAAGCCTGGGGGTGGTGGTGCAGCGGTCGCGAAGCGTTGTGGTGCAGGTGCAACGGTTGCGAGGCCTGGAGGTGCCGGTGTAGCGGTTGCATGTTGAGCGATGCCGCCCCCGAAATAAAGTCCATTTCCTGGAAAAAATAAATAATATTAATAATAATAATATTAATAGTATAGCATGTTTAAGTACAGAGTTCTAAAGAATCTATTCGCTATACGTGAAAAATAGATGTTTTAAACACAGTCGTGAAAATACACGGTATTCTGGGAGACTGAAAGAGTTATGTGACTGCATATGTGGTGAGAAACTCCCCTTAAATATATCCTTATCTCCTTATACAATTCAGAACTCTAGGCTGTCGTAGGTAGGTCTTTGTATGCTAGAATCACCCTTGTATACTTACTATTAAATAATTTTTAGTTACAATTGCTCAAACACCTGTCTGTAAATTCTTACCATTCGAGTGTTGCTGTATGTATAGGCCAGAGCCCCATCCATGATGATTTGGCACCAGGAAGGTTTGGAAGCCTGGTGGTGCCATTGCAGCGGTCGATGGATGACAGACTCCGAAATAAACACCGCTTCCTGGAAATAATAATACTAATAATAATAATAATAATAATAATAATAATAAAGAATATGAACAAGAAGTTAATATGAATTGTTACATTAATTTTTTTAAACTCTGAAGAAAGCTTACCATTCGCTTGTTCGGGTGCCTGAATCATAGCTGTATTTGAGGAACGATCCTGCTGGAGCTGGATGTATGCCTCAGCTACGTTAGCAGAACTGAATGCTGAAAACGTAATTAATTTACGCGTTAGATTTTTATTTATTTATTTATTTACTTATTTTTTTAAAGAAAAGTTATATTATTAAGTTAATTTCTTTATTGCGCATTGCTTATACAGGGAAATGTCGATGTATTTTTAAACACCTGAGAAATTTCTGTGACAAAATAAAGCATTTGTATTATTCGACACACTCATGGAAAATATCTCTTTTTAACGTAATGGAAACAGACTGGAAGTTTTTACTAAATTAATTGCACAAGAGGAATGAAACATTAACTGATGAATGTTCGATTAATGCATGCAAACATGAAGTCCCTGGATCGAATACCGCCGCTTACCCTCGGAAGAATATTTATACAGAACATTCTTTATTCGAATCGTAGGGTAATCAAGTAATTGTATTTTGTCTAAAAAGGAATATAATTCACTCTGTGAAACCCTGTATTTAAATATCTGGAATAATAATTTCTCAACAAGATGAATACTTAACTAAATTGTTCACATTTTTTGAGAATTCGCGCAGTTAGCTATTAAATGTAGAATAAGCTTGTCTAAAATGAATACTTAACTAAACTGTTCACATTTCAGAAAAAATTCAACTGTCTAGCTATTAACTTTTAGAATGCTCAGCTATTTACAAATAAAGAGCCGTCATTAAAAACAAGAACGCAAATAAAAGTTAAATGTACTAAGTAATAAGTTAACTTTTTAATGAAGATGAATTGGTGATACAACTTACCAGACATGCTGTTCGATGTAATTTCCACGTTGAAAGAATAAAGTTTGCAGAGTGCTTAGATCGCAGTGTTCTTACGATACTGTGAAAATCATTGGAGAAGATGCTGCTTCTATATAATTCCCCCACTAAAGCTGAAGTGGTGAGAGATTGTAGAGCACTTAGGAAAACAATTACTGGCATTGTTCGCTAATGAGGTGAAAGCGTCTAAAGATGTCAGCTAATAGAGGTCACCGTTACCATCAGACAGAAGTAGGTTACGGGTTTTTTCATTACATGCCGGGCTCTTGTTCGCTAATGGAGTGAAAGCGTCTAACGGGTCAGCTAATGTGTGTCACCGTTACCTCCAGACGGAAGTATGTCGTTGATCGCTAATGTATGTAAACAGATCCGGAATGTAAACTTAAAAGCCTATTAATGTTGTGAAAGCGTCTAACATGTTCAGCTAATGGACAAGCGCTTTCCCCAGATAGAAGAAGAAGGCTGCAGTGTTTCATTACATGACAGACTGTTACCGTGAGCAGACTACTTATACTCACGCTCCAGTCAACAATTCATTAATCAAAAAACTTAATTGCTCGAGGATGCAATCTGCAGACCTTAGTAATCATAAAAAAATGTTTGACGAACATTACCTAATTAATTTGCCGGGGGGCGGCAGGACTCGAGAAAACAATTCCCTCAAGTCAGGACGCCCCAGTAGAACGCATGGGAGAGGGGGTAGGACCTGTTAGCACAGACACTGTCGGCATTAGGTGAGCACACAAAGCGAGAGGAGGCGGGGCCTAACGACACGAGACCTGGTGGCATGTAAGCCCTCAAAGGGAGGGGGCGGGGCTTGTCGGCGTAGAACAAAGAACTTTATCGCTTGTCGGCATCTCTATGTGGGCCAGAACATACCTTTTATTTCTACTAGCGTTAGAGTCATTTTTAAAAAAATCAAAATTTTCGAAAATGTTCCATGTAAAGGGTAGTTGGGATGGCGGATTTTTTGAAAATCTACGCGTCGTATTCTTGGAAGCTAATACTAAGGTTGGTATTTATCCGACATTGGCGATTGAATAGCAGAGCAACAATTGTTATTTGGCTACTGTTGTCTAAGAAAGGCAGTACATACATACGCCAAGATTCAACTGGGAAGTTTTCCCGTATCCTCCGTATTCACCAAGTGATTTTCACATGTTCCTCCAACTTAGAGGTAAGCACTTTTAACACCGCTGATGAAGTCAAATCAGTGAGCAGGTGGTTGCGAGCACAGGACCCGACCTGGTACAACACTGTCTTGGCAAAACTTGTCACCTCCCCAAAAATGCTTGGAAAAACATGTTGACTATGTAGAAAAGTAACAGAAGGATTGTACAATATAAATAAAATTAATTCAACATGATCAATTGTGTGTAATGTTTTCTTTATAAAATAGGGAAACTTACTGATTGTACGATCCTCGTATTTTAGAGAAAATAAAAAGTAACTAATTTTTTTCATATAAAGGGTAGTTTGGAGTAGAGAATTTCCAGACAAGATCTTTCACGTGGAATGTAGCAACAACATCTAAGCTCGAGAAACCTCGCTTCATCATAGTGTGTGCTCAGACTGCAAGATTGGGCGATTATAGCAAGAACAGTTCCGAGTTTGATCACTGCAACATTACTAATTTGAGACTATTATTCAACAGTGAATGCTACCCCTACCATGATTTGAACTTGGACTTTAAAAATTCAAAGATTGCTTCACTATATGAAATGTACTGTAAATTTCAAAGTTCCTATTATGAAAGAGATAATTATCCCCTCTTGAAGAGAAAGGATTTTCTTCACTGTGCACCATTATTCATAATAGACTGTTCTCACCAACCCGAGGAGGTTATAAATGGAGCTGTGAACATCAGAATCGAGATTCAAGCATCTGCAAATATACCAGCCCAGACGCCACTGTACTGCCTGGTTCTACACGACAAAGTATTTACCTACAAACCTCTTTCTCACGTGATGCAAGCACTTATATAATTATGCATATGTTTGGGTGAATGGTTTTTGTAAAGGAATGTACAAGGATAAGTTTATGAATAATAAATTGAATTCATATACTAAAACACTCTTTTATTGACTTTAGCATACATTTCAAGCATTTTCCTTCTTCCCTCCTACTCCCTGAAAAACTAATTGCTCCTGACTTGCAGAAATCATTTAAAATATTCAAATGTCTTTCAATATAGGGCAATAGCCGTTTTGGGTTCCTTACACCCTCAATGTCTAAAGATATTACATTATTATTTAAACATGTATTTATGAAATGAATTGAATGGTCCAAAAATACAATAATATTGTATGCATAAATTACATTGTCACAATATTCATCACACCTGTTTAACATATATAAAGTTTGTAAGGTTTAGAAAATAAGTAGATATATAAAAGTGTTGTAACGCTGGATGAGAAATGTTTTATAATCGAATTACTCTCTATATTACCGTATAAACCTACATTCCTCCTCCTTCAACCTCTGTCTATGATTGTATCTCTCCCGTTTTCCATATTTCTCCCATATAAACGTATACTCTACTCATCAAACCATGTCTAGACTAACACCTCTCCTCGTATGCCCTACCACTCTCATATAAATGCATTTTCCTCCTTGAAGACTCTCTCAACCTAGCGCCTACCTTCGTTTTCCCTATCTTTTCCCATATAGACGCATACTCTGTCATTCAGACCTTCCTGACTATCCTAGCACTTCTCCTCATATTCCCCTACCTCTCTCATATAAGATACATTCCCTCCTTCAACCACCGTCTAGCCTAGCATCGACCCTCGTATTCCCTATCTCTCGCATATAAACGCCTAATCTATCATTCAAAACTCCTATCCTAATACCTCTCCTCGTTTCGCTATATCGCCATATTCTACCCTTCAAGTCCTGTTTAGTATACCATCTTTCCTTGTATTCCCTATCTCTCTCGTATAAAGCATTTCCCTCCCTCCTTTAGCATCTGACTAGCCTAGCATCAGCCCTGGTATTCCCTATCTCTCCCCTATAAATGCATTTTCCTCCTTGAACCATCGCATCTACCCTCGTTTTCCCTATCCTTTCCCATATAAGCGCAAAAGTGGACCAGCTTCTGTCTATAATACCGTCAGTCTCCGTTTTCCATATATTCCTCATATAATCGTATACCGTACTCCTTAACCGACAACCGAGGAAGGGACAATTATCTTTTTGAGCAGACATTCGCATGGAGACCAGGGAAAAATACGAAAAAATCAAAGGTCTGAGCGAGTGGCAGATTGTAATCCAGTCAGAGTGCCTTAGAAGCACATAGGTTAAGATAGAATGATATAACATGAAAAACGTGGTAGCATACGGTGCTCAGGCATTCGCCTGCAGACCAGGGAAAACCTCAAAAAAATCAAAGATCTGAGCGACTGACCGTCGTTAATCTGGTTACGTGGCATTGTAACGTAATGTTACGCTGTAAGGGTGGTTCAGGAGACATGATAGGCAAAAAGGGGGGCGGCCCTACCGTTTAAAGATTTGAACTTGGATTCTGTCCCATCCGTCCTGACGTCTCCGGCTCTGTGAACAATTTCTGTCTAAATGCCTAATGTTTCAGGAGAGCATCCTTTCCCCTATAACATATTTATAGAGGGAGCACGAACCTTTTAGATCAATCATAAACTCGCTCCATAACCAGCTGTATATGATCGCTCAACATGTATTAACCTCAGCCATATAACCTCACACCCAGAAGCAGGATGTTTATGACATCACACCTAGAGACAGGATGTCTGACAGCATCAAACACGTTTAAACTCGTCTCATAACTACCTGCTTATGCTGTCACACCAGCAAGAGAAGCATTCTCACACGCTCATTCAGACATATACTTCAAATTCAAAGCCTACCACCACCACATATTGTACCAAGGTTAATTCCAGCTGTATTATCACAATACTTAAAGTAAAAGCTTAAAAGGTAACGTAGAAGAGTTTCCTCCTTATTTAGTTAAATGTATGTATATACTACATTATCTCATGTTTTCATTCCCTTTTCAATTCTTCCTTTCCATCTTCTCACAGAAAGACCATTACATTTCACTACAATCACGAGAAAAGCAATTTTTCCATAGTTACACAGATTCTAAGCTTCTAAATCGAACCCTGTAATACTTTTAATAAATGTATTTTAGCTCCTCCACATCAAGCATTTAATCTTTATTAGAACCTGATATGATCCATAGGCATGAAGATATATGAAATCATCCTTTCGGGATTCGATCTGAGTACTTTAAAGTAATATTTGTCATGATAACGATATTTAAGGACTAGATACTCTGTTTGCGTTTACCTTGACATGTCTATCTAAATTAGATTACAAGTTATTAAATTTGTAAGTAAATTTCATTGAATCGGTATTCGAACCCAGAACACCAGGAACAAAATAATTTATGATATTAGCTCAACATGTTAAACAAAGCTGTATGCATGTACATCATCGATCTAATTGATATATTCTAGTGTACAGAGGAAAATTAAGGAAGTCATTAAAAATGGGGAATCGAATCAAGCACAACTGATGGGCAATTATATACAGCATTAATCACCCAGTATAGAACTTATCAATCATGCTTTGGTCCATTCCTCTACCTCTCTTAGTTTCTGAGATAATGGTGATTTAAAAATTAAGTATCGAATCTGAATTTGTAATCACTCCTAGGATTCGACCCCCGGCAGAAGCCGGCTATCTATTTTTTTTGAATACAAAGGCATTTTTTTAATAACATTTATAATATTGAACTATAATGTTATCCGTATTTATTTTATTTTTTAATAACATATGTAGTATTCACCGATCTATGAGACGCTTCTGAATTCTGAATACTTTATTCGCAATATTTTATTGAAAGAAATAAGAGCTATGAAACTTAATCATTAATTATCAGTGAAAAGCTTGTTTAGACTTGGGTTTTCCACAGTTTGTGATGGAAATTCTACGAGCTATAAGGTATTTACATTGACTGTCTGCGGGTTTTTCAGAGCACTTAGGAAAACAATTACTGACATTGTCCGCTAATGACTGTATACAGATCCGGGATGCAATCTTAAAGTCTATTAATGTGGTGAAAGCGTCTAACATTAGAAGTAGGTTGCAGGGTTTTCATTATATGACAGACTGTTTCCGTGAGTGTGCTACTTATACACACGCCACCACTTGCGCTCGATTCAATTCATATACAATTAATTAATCAAGGGCATTAGTAGTCATAAAAATGACAATTCTTTTTTCAATTATGTTTGACGAATATTACCTAATTGATTTGCCGAGGGGCGGCAGGCATCGAGAAAATCATTCCCTACCGCACATCTCAAGACAATTAGGTAAGATCACAAAGACAGAGGTGACGGGGCCTAGCGACACGAGACCAGGCGGTATCTAAGACCTCAAAGGGAGCCGGCGGGAGGCTGCAACACAGAACAAACGATGTCAATTATATCTTATCACCTGTCGGCATCTCCGGCGGTCATTAGCGGGTTACATATGTTTACATGCGTTTACATGTGTCGATTATATCTAATCAGTGGGCGGCATCTTCCTTTGTTTCCAAGTCGCTATGTTATATCTACTGTGTTGTGGGGGAAGAGGGGAAGTGAGATGAAATACATACATTTCTATTACTACACCTTATCAGTTGTCGACATCTCCTTTGTTTCTGAACATACATTTCTATTAATACTGACGTATTCCCTATCTCTCCCATATAAACCCATTTTCCTCCTTGGACCGCCCCATCCAGTCCCGTTTTCCCTATCCTTTCCCATATATGCCCAAAAACTGCGCCAGAATTGCTCTATATATCCTACTACTATGCCTTCCCTATCAATAGTAATACGATTATTTAGTCCCTGATATGCTTCTTGAATTAACGGTTTGCAATAGTTATCGCTTAACTGTTGTTCCCTCAGATTTTCAGGAGATAATGGAGACGCAAGGGATGCAGGGTGTACGGAGAGACGACACGTCTCCTCCTCCTGACTATCCGGTTCTTGATTCGACACCTGAATAAGACGAAGGGTCTCCAGCAGTGGAGGGATCGCAACCTCAGAAACAACCGACGGTCCCGCCTCGTTCTCAGACTGGGTCTCCAGGCGCGACAACGCGTCAGGTAAGACATTTGCTTTACCAGGTCTATATTTTACAGTGAAGTTATACTCGCCTAGAGTTAGCATCCACCTAGTTAATCTAGCACTCAATGGGTTTTTCGTTATTAACAACCAAGGTAAGGCTTTGTGGTCAGTGATTATAGTAAATTTGTGTCCAAATAAATACATTCTGAATTTCGTTACTCCAAAAACAATACTTACAATTCCTTTTCGGTGGTGGTATAATTAATTTTAGGAGCGGTTAATAACCTGCTGGCATATCTGATAGGTTTATCAATTTCATTCTTAATTTGAGACAAGATGGCGGACACGCCATAATTTGAAGCGTCGCAAGCCAATACAAATGGTTGAGAAAAATCAGGGTGAGCGAGCACCGATGAAGGTGTTAGTGAATTCTTTAAAATATTAAAGGCGTGCTCTGTAGCTTCATTCCACTGAAATTTCTGATTCTTTTTGATTAACTGCGTAAGTGGTTTACTGATGTTTGAAAAATCAGGAATAAATGAAGGATAAAACCTACCGCACCTAGGAATGATCGTACCTGCCTTACAGTGTAGGGTCGTGCTAACTTCTTTATAGCTTCTTCTTTACTAGCATCCAGTTTAATACCTTGTAAGCTTACAGTTTACCTACATACACAACTTCTGGTTTTGCGAAATTACATTTCTCAATGCTAGGTTTTAAATTAGCTTCCCAGAGTTTGTCAAAAATTGTTCTTAAACGTTCGGCATGTTCCTCTATATTCCTGCCAAAAATCATTATATCATCCATATATACTAAGCAAATCGTTCCCTTAAGATTTCCCATAATTAGATCAATAGCTTTGGACCAAGTCATAGCTGCTGAAACTAACCCATAAGGCATGCGCAAATATTCGTAACTATCTTCCGGACTGTTTCAGGCCTATCTTCTGCCTTCACTTTAATTGCATGATATGCTGAATTAATATCAATAATAGAAAAATATGGTTACATGAAAGCATTGACAGATTTTCTTTTATATCAGGAATAGGCCACGTAGGTACTTTAGTGACACTATTGAGACGCCTATAGTCTACGCACATCCTGTATTTTACTACTCCATCCAAGGCTTTCTTTGGTACAAATAAGCAAGGACTAGCCCAATCAGATTTCGTGTGTTGTATAATTTTCTTCTCGAGCATTTCATGAATTTGTTTCCTAAGTTCCTTCTTGAGTGAAAATGGCAACCTGTATGGATTTAACTTAATTGGTTTAGCATCCCCTGTATCAATTTCATGTTCAATCACTGAGGTACACGGTAGCTCACCTGAGTTTTCCTCCAGAAATAAGGGTAGATAGTCATATATCACGGATTCTATAATTGCTCTATCCCTATGTTTCAAATGACACAATTTCTTTTCTATTATTTGTTGTAACTCTTCCCATTCTACTTGCCTACGCATTTCAAAATTTCTTCTCTTTTCTTTTAAGCTAGGTCTTGTTACTCTCATCCCTTAGAGATAATTATTAAAACTTTCACCTTCATTACAATCAACACATTTTCTATCTAAGGGTCCTGGGTTCATGACACCCATGGATCCACCAACAGCCTGCACATTGGATTTAGTGCACAAGGGTCTTAGACTCCTACTTTTGCCCCTTAATGTACTTACATTTTTTATGATGCGCAGGTTCCTCGCCACTCCGGAGATGGCAGCCCTTGCATGCACCAGTGGGCTCCTGATCCCTGCTGTGCTCGGGATCCATTGCTGCCCAGCTACTATCGGCCCTCAGAGAGACGGACCACCGCTCTCCTAAGTCTACCCTCTTGTCAGAGGTAGGTAAATTGCCCGCTGAAAATAGCTTAAAACTATCTTCCTTCCACTCGTGCGGCATCCCTGTACCCAAAACTCTACCGGGGTCATCTTGCCTCGATCTTCGGACGGTGGGCTCCTCAAAAATTAACTTGCAAGTTCCACACATAAAAACATCTGCTTCCATCGGGTTGTCGAAAGAAACGCTTTCTTCACTCATGATATTGTCAAATTCGGTAGCTATCCCTAATTTTGTCTCTTTAAGGAGGGGAACATTGTTCACTCTCCTAAATTTAATACTTTCATTATACAATATTTATAATCATCGGGTAATTTCTCATTTCCCTGCTTAAGCCAATTTAATGAATTTTCTGGATCACTTTCACTTACTGTATAAAGTTTCGACACTGTCCTAGCTTAAAATATCTTATTCACATTAATATTCACAAGCTCTTATATATATTTCAGAGGGACAAAGTTTACTCTTTACTTTCTGTAAACGTGGAAGTACCTGGGTTTCTGATCTTGGAGATATAATTTAGGTTCTGCGACTACCACATCCCAGCTAATTTGAGATTCTTGCTCCTGCTCCTCGTCTATCATCATGCGGACACATCCAACAACCGGGTTGAACAGATCCGATTCGGATTTCATCCTAGAGAGTTCTAGCTTAGCACTCCCAAACTGTGTACTGAGTCTAGCATTCGGGATATCTATCAGAGCTCCTATATCTCTTAATAGATCTAACCCTATAATTCCATCATGATATGAAACTAAAGATACGACACAAAATGAATGCCATATCTCATTAGAATCATCTCCAAATTTAAATATAATATACTGATCTCCTTTTATATCTAATGCATCTCCTGTAATACCAACAGCAGCAACTCGTGAGGGTGTTTTCATGTAGGTGTGATCTACTACTCCTTCCTTAATTGCAGAAAAATTAGCTCCAGTATCCACAAGCATTATTCTATCCTTACCCTCTATACATACTTTTATTAGCATTTCTTTATGTACAGGTATCATTAGATTTGCAGGAAGTGGTTCGGCCTCTGTGGTGCCGGGTTCCTGCCCCTCGGCGAGGCCACTGCGTTTCCCGCAGGCCTTTGCCAGCAACAAAACTTAGCTGTGTGCCCAGGCATATTGCACTTTAAACATTTAAAGCGATTGTAAGATTGTGAGTGTGCTCCTATAAAGGAAGTTCCATTTCCGCCCGTTGTTAATTGCAGATTATTCTTATGTTCTCTGCCCCAGGAAACTTGACGACTTTTACCTTGCCCTTGAGTAATTCCTGACTTATTTCTGTTAAAGGAAGACACTTTAACTCGACAGTTAGCAGCTATATGCCCCTTTGTATTGCATGTAATGCAAACCTTATCAGCCCGCATCATAAAAACTTTTCTTTCAGGCTTCTCTTGAGATGGACCTGTGGAAGTACCCCGCTGTTTCTCAGCATTCTCTACAGTGGTGGCTATGCGAATTGCAGCCAACAAATTATCAGGCATCTGGAATCGAACCTGTTGCCCAACAGTACCGCGAGCAGTCGACTATCTGCTTCTTCATTGATTATGTTCTGGGCATCTGCGTCCGCAACCGTACGAATAGTTTTGTGACAGATGTCTGCACCTGTCAGCAAACATTTCGACAGTCTCGTCAGCCTTCTGGGAGGCATCCTGTAATGCTGTAGTGATACTGAGGTGGCGATTTCTCAGTGAAACGAATAAATGCCTTTTTGAACTCTTCCCAAGTAGTTGAAGCCCCATTGCAGATCAGATCTACCTCTAAAGAATTGTAATGCAGTACCTGCTAGTTTAGCCCGTGCTATGTTAAGCTGGTCTTTTTTCCCAATTGCCAACAACTGCTAACTGCTCAATATTAGCTATGAAATCCTTTACAGGCTTCTCTTTTGGATCCCCTGTATATTCTTTAATGACATTGGCTATGCTATCATCTTTTATTTTCGCAGCCGTTAAGCGTGATATCTTTTCCTCCAATTCTCTAAATCTCTCTTCTGCACTAGGCATTTTTTACTAATTTTTTTATTCTCTTGGTTCTAGGGATTTACTCTGCGGCGCGCGCCAAGGTTATGTATGGTACGGCCAATGGTACCTTCTGGCAACAACCAAGATGAAGGAGAGAAAAAGTTGCCACAACAGACTGGGTTATGAATCTTGTATTTGCTGTACCTGTCTGTACTAAGTTGTGCTACAATATAATACGCAAGTATGAAGAGAAAACAAATCTTTTATTTATTTTACTTCCCTGGACACAGCTCTAGTTTTCTGAAAAGAATTATTAGGATACATGGATACCCTTTTACTCTCAGGAGTTCCTACCCTTTGTTTTACAACTGTCTCACCAGTAGCATAATCATAAAGAAAACCAGTGCGTTCTACCTCTAAAATTTCGTATTCACATCCGGGGTCAATATGGCGCTTCAAGATGCGAGTTTCAACATCCAACATCACTGTGCCATGAGCATTATGACGGGTGTATATTTTATAAGATGGGCATGCAAATCCCTTAAGCTTACCCTTAAAAGCTAGCTCTATCCTGGAATCAGTGATCAGTGACTTAAATTTGCTTTTGTGATATTCCAATAGTGATATATCTATACATGTGTATTTTCTGAAAAATTCAGTTACTAATGCATACGCATATTCATCTGCATTCCTTAATGCTAATGAACTAGTGGTTGACACGACATGGACAAAGGCAATAGTGAATATTACGGGTTTGATCTTACGCTCAGATTTAAATATGCACCTAAACATAATGTACTATACCCAATTCAGTTACATTTTTCCCGTGGCTACGGTATTCCTTAGAATACTTAATTTTTGCAACAAGTAGAATTAAACATATGCAAAAAAAATATCCCACGTAGCTGCCAACAATTTATAATGATAGGTGCTCTGTAAGGAGGAGGAATTGGGTATTTTGACTAAGGGGTTGAATTAACTAAAATGCACACTAACACTAAATTAAATATTATTATTAACAAATAAACAAGAATACAAAAGAGAGTTATTTATGTTACCTTGAATAGAATCTTCCCAACCAGTTAGTGGTAATACATTTCCTAAAGCCTAAATTTAAAATCTTTCATAACAAGTTGGCCCTACAAGAGATGGCGTTTCTTTTACCGAACCCTAAATATAATTTTCGTCCTGGAAATATCAGGCAGTTACACCTTAATTACTCATGATGAAGAAGGTGAAGTAGAGAGTCGTCGGCCAGACGTTCATGATGTCAAGTTATCTGAGCACTTGTCAGTCGAACTACCCCGGAATCCTTCCGGAGTGATGCTTTTATAAGACTGTCCAGGGCGTTGTTCTCACACGTGCCGTCAAGAGTATCATTTTTTTGCTCAATGAACAACAGATTCACATTAAAAATTTTCTGTTGACAGGTCAGGTGTAATGGTATAAGTGAACTCTCACCCCCTACTCCATATACAGAAATTGATGTGTCCTGGTTTTGCCGTTCAAAATCTTGAATAAGATGCAGACTTACTGGGAACCCTTTCCCATTGTAATTTAATGCTGTGAATCACTGTTATGCAGGATATTTGCTCGTTCTGCTGGTATTTCGACTCGTAGCATACGTTTCAGCGAGCAAACACCTTTCAAAATAGTATTCATAATTGTTTTTATATTTAATATAGCTCCTTTATCCCTGATTGCGACGGGTAGCTCTATGTATCGCGATGTATTAAAGGGGTCATAAAAACTGGTTCCAATAACAACAACCCGGACTGAGCAGAGATTATGAACTTGCTTTTTCTCGAATTTCGAGATATTTTATAATATTTTCATCGACCATAGAGGTGAATAAGAATTAACATTAATTGTTTGAAGGCCCACTTTGGTCGTGCTATTGAAAAATATGATTTCTGTGTGCTTTTTTGTAGGAAATTGAATCGAATAGGTGACCTCCGTTAATAACTTTATTTTAAAGCCAGAAGACTTTCTCCTGAGTAGAGAAACTATCCCTCCCAATACAAGATTTCTGCATTCCTGCAGAAGTTGACCGGGTCGATTATTTCTAGAATGTTGTCTATTCTACAATTGAAAAGGCGTCCCTTGAACGCCGATTCAATAACTTTACAAAACAGCTGTGCGTGGCTAACCTATGGTTTTTGCTGCTGTTACTGTTGTTGGACGGGTCATGATGGTACTACCCGACGCCTGATGACCTGTAATTGGTGATAGTGGGGCCATTGAGGGTCTTGGACGGGGGAGGGTGTCCATTCCTTGATCGTGCTCCTCTTCCTCAGCTTTGCGTGGCCTCTTGGACACCCGGAGCAAAGCTTGATTGCCTTCAGCCTCAGGCTCCGGGCTCATATCCATTGACATAGGCACTATAACAGTATAAACAAATTGAATTAACTAGAATACGAGTTATAAACAAGTAAAAACATAATAGAACTGTTAAAGGTGAAAGGTATGATTATTCAATAATTGAGGACAATCTATTGAAAGGTTATACACTAATGTTATGCTAATTGTCCATATAATTGTAGTAAAGCTAGAAAAAACAGAATTAGTTTAAGTTCATGTAAAGCTCTAAAGTAAAAAAATACTGTGAATTGAATGTTTATTTAATAATTCAAAAATGTTGTAGAAAACCCCCGTCGTTTTGGTGTTATATAACTATAAAAGAAGTTGAAATATTTTTTAGAAATGCGGTTAAGGATAATAAATGGCCAGACTTACCATTCACATCGTTAAGCAGCTGCATTAGAGCAGTATTATATGCACAGTTATCACAGGTACAAATCCCCTCAACCGCGATGCCTAAGTTAGCATCTGCCATAGAAATTGGAACGACATCCTCAAACACGGGTGGTGGTGTTAGGATATAATCAACTCCCGATAAGATGGGCGACGGGGGCTACTAATATCTCTATCAACTGGCGAGGTTCCTGGTCTGTTATAGGCAGATCCACCGCTGGTGAATGTGGCTCTGCTGGATACGTTGTTTGCAGTATTACCTGGAAATAATATTTTATTTTTAAGTATGTAAAATTGCTTGTTTTCTTCTATATGCTGCAAGCAGGAATATACTTCAATAGTCATTATGTGATATACTGGTTCATTTTCTTATGTTATTGCATTGCAACATCGAGTAGAAGACAGAGTAAAGAAAGTCGTGCGAATGTGTACACAAATCGCTTATATCTAGATGATTTAGTAGAGAAGGACTTGTGAATGCAATGCAGAACATTAGTACTTACGGAAATAATGCAGATATAAAACACCGAAAAGCACTATAATGCATAGAATTTTCTTTTTTGAAATATTTTTCTGCTTGTTTTTCAAATATAATTCTGGTTAATATTCACATAAAACTCGAATATTATTTTTCCGAAATTCAAGCCATTTCTGTTTTATAATAAACACTAAGGTTTGCAAAAAATGTGGACTTTGTTTTTAAGGCCTATACCATATCGAGGGCTTTTCTTGTAGACAATTGAAACTTGAATGGTGGAAATTAGATTTCAGTATGATATTTTTTTGCCCTAATAAATAGAGATACGTGATTAATGCCATTTCACTTATTTTTATTTCACATAAAGGAAAACGTAGATGTGAAATACACGCAGAGAAAATGACGTGTAAGTATTACATGCACAATATAATATTTCATTAATTTGTACAAGAGCATATTGAAATTAAAATGGTTAATGTGAATGGAAATAAATAACGCATTCACAGTAACTTTATTAATGTAATCCTTAATGAAGTTTAAATGTATTTGGATGATTTCCCGAGATAATATGCTACCTATACACGCATATTTGCAATAAAATTAGAAATGAAATTGACTGTTGCTAGGTACACTTTATTTTAGAAATATGTGAAATAAAAGAATCACTCCCTGGCATAGTAATTTGTCGAATGTCTTGTAGAGAGCAATCAGGTATATAGTTGATTCTCGGTGAAATCAGGCAAGTTCTTTTATCACTGCACAAATAATTAGCACTGTGTGAAATTAAAGAGAAAAGTAAATCCAGCTGTCCTAAACACGTCCTGATATATCATAAAATACCCCTTAATGCGCATGCGCCTGGATTTCATACTCCTGAAGTCGCAACGTCATTGTTTGGAAGGTTCTCATGTCGTGAGATTATTTTAGTCCATGGGATTGTATCGATACTGGAACTCCTAAAGTAGTCATATACATACATATGGCATCCCGTTATGCTCTAATAATGTAAAAATTAAAAGAATTAAGGAAAAAAAGTCTTTTTAGCTACGTAAGCATCTATCTTGGAGCACACATCCATTTTGAATAGAATTTGTAAATTTTGAAAATAACTTTTTTCTGGAAATTCAATGCTTTTGGCTATGAGAGCAGTTTATTCATGAATACATATTGATTTTTTAAGAAAACACATTTTTAAAAAGGTGTAATTTATCTATGAAGGCGTCCTCTTTCGTGAATACACATTGATTTTGAATTGAATACAACTTGAAATTTTTGAAAGAGCCTAGGTGTTGTTTGTGTGGAAAGCATGCCACGACTTATAGCAGACCTACACATTCTTCAGTTTAACTACGAGAATGTGTCGTATATGCAAGAATGTGTCTTTCCAAACAATGAATTGTGAATAAAACGGCGCCTTTTAGAAATTTATGTGATTAGAAGCTGCTCAAGCTCTTCTGGAAATGAAAACGTTTTTGCAATCCATCATTGGAGTCTAGCGATCGATAAACAAAAGCCATCTTTTGCGGCAATCTCATACACTGCGCTATGGTTTCCTGTGGAAAGTGAGTGAGTGAAGCATATACACCTTTCTTCGCATTGAGGTTCAGTATTGCAGGCACAGAAAGCGAATCTTCATTCATTCATAGTTAGCGCAAACAAAGATATCCTAATACTGGTCAGTCATCTTGCAGCGGACAGTTGGTAATCACTAATAATGAGCAGTGAATATTTTCACCAGGATAGAATTGATTTTTAATAAATGGCGTAATGTTTATCAGATGAATTTTCAATAACGTGAGATGCTAGTATATTGTAACCGTGAATAAAATGTGCTAATTATAACGAATTTCGCACACCGAAATTATGGACGATAACATTTCTGTTCAGATTCTACCAAAAACTGAATGGATTGTGAATTCGTTCTTTCGAGAGATAAAATTTTATTTAAAAGTTTTAAATGCCAGTACGCAAATATCCCTCTGCGTGTCCTCTATACTCTCTCCTGTCTCTCTCGATGAAAGATGACGGGCATTCAATTTATTGTTTCTTTAAACTCGGGGTACTGCTGGCGAGTAAAATAAGTCAAGCGTGCTGACATTTTCCCCCATGTAACCTGCATCCCTCTCTCTTTCTCTCTCTCTCTCTCTCTCATTCACTCACTCTGATGGCTTTCCGCATTGCGGAAACGCACTTCAAGATTTCTTATAAACTTGATATTGAATGCTGATTTATTTCTATATAAATATATAGGGATTGGTATGAATGCGGGCAAGATATTCATTTATCATAGTCACAAATATTGATGGAAGGTGTTTTCTTTGGAAAATGACACTGATTCTATAGGCAGCGTTTTTTCACTTAGAATGATGGAATTATGCCACAGCGTGAGAGCTGAATGTGGTATTAATTAGCCTTCTTATGTGTGCTTGAACCGCCGTGTGGTATTCTTCGCATGATTGAGGGGGTTTTCTTAGACAAATGCAATTATTCTACAGTATTTCATACATCTGCAGAGGAAAGTGAAGTAAGGTATTAATTAACACACATTAGTGTCTTGGCTCGCCCATGTGGGGTTCTTTGAGGGCATGAGAATACTACAACATTGAAATGCGGGGTTTTCTTAGAAAAATAGCATTATTCCACAGGGTCCACCTGCTGAGAAAAGTGGAGTGAGGTATTAATTAGCATACGTTGTATGGCCCGTAGAATATCGCAAGAATGGAATGCGGGGTTTTCTTAGAAATATAGAATTATTCTGCAGTATTTCACGACACCTGGAAGATATTTTTGTGTAGGGGCAGGTTGCCTTCTTTGAGGTGCATGAGAATCCCTCAAGGCATGATTTTGTTAGATAAATATAATTATTACACAGAACCTCATGACACTTGTGGAGGAAAGTGGAGTGAGGTATTAATTAGCATACACCAATATCTGGCTCGCCTCGTATGACCCTTGAAATACCACAACACTGGAATGCGAGGTTTTCTCAGGAACTTAGAATTATTCCGCAGTATTTCACGACATCTCGTAGACCTTTTTTGGATGGGCCAGGTTGCCGTTACGTCCAGGTTGAGTTTCTTTGAGGGATTGTGACACGAAAGTGGATTAAGGTATTAATTATCATACGCAAGTGTGCTGGAAAACCCATGCGGGTTTTATTTATGAGAACTCTAACATTCCAAGAGACCCCATCCCACTCCACCCAGCTATAAGTATCCTGTCAAACGATGAAGAGGGCATTCAGGGGACCAAAGAAGATTAATTATAGTCGTACTTTGACAATAGCAAGCAGAGAAGGGGTAGAACACAGAACAAAGAGACCTGTCGTACTTTGTTCATCAAACAAAACATGGAGGGACAAAAAAGGGGGAGGTGCATGTAAATTAGTTTAGATCTTCAGAGATTCAAACTCGCGAACTGTGAGCTAGCTCATCCAAATCTACACTACTATTTATGTATTTGAAATGAGAAAGTGTGTAGTAACTGGCTTCTTCACCACGGAACACTACCGTTCGGATTCTCGACGAAAAGTTTGAAAGGTTTTGAAAATCAGCGCCGAAGGTAAGTGGATAAGTATAGTTTAAATTCCCATAAAGCTGTATATTCGCATGCATAAACAAAACTAACACAGAAGTGCATAGGTCTATACACAAGTTGCGAAGTAATTTAAATAGAAATACACACACATAACCTTCCTGAATATTGAGTGTGGACATTATAAACATCGTGTTAAAGCTCATACGAAACCACACCGGTAGTAAATATATGTACTACAGCGCAAAAATTATCTAAAATGTGAAGCCACACGTGTATATGTAGGATAACGTGTACTTTGTGCGTGCTTAGACAACTGATTTCTCTGAGCTGATAGTAAAAAGGGGATGCCAATTTTATAAAACAAGGCCTCTATATTGGAATACAGGCATTTTTATTGGTTCATCCAGATACGTATTTTAATAGCTGCACTTACTCTCGTTTAATGGTGTAAGATGTTTGTACTTATGTACGAAGTTCTAACAAAGGTAATTGCAAGTTAAGCTTAACATTTTACATTATTATATGTTAATCTAACGAATGTGCAACACACTACTTTTTATGTCCATTGCACATAATGCACTCCAAAATTATGCATAAATTTAATCGCAAAATGTGTGCTCCTCCTAAATGAACTAAGCTAGACTATTCTTTTATTTTGGAAAAATACCATGATTGAAATGCTAAGGAAAACAAATATTCGTTATTAATGTGAACCTTATTGTTGTTGTTGTTGTGATACATAACACAAAAGTATGTGTATGTATTGCTTACTATTTTATCGAATCTCCAGCAAAAGAGACTTTTCTTTGTTTTCAAATTAAGGTATACTTTCTTCTGGGCACACATTGGGTTTATTATTTACATTTCTTTGCCTACTCTAGCAATTGTCTTTCAGTTATGAAGCCCTACTTGAATATTCTGTTATTAAATGACGTGCTGGATTTTTCAAAACCATAGGTGCAAGAATAATGCTTTCCTTGTACTGATATTCTGAGTGCTACGTTTTTAGAGCTTGATGATCCTGAATCTATTGCAACACTTACTTCCCTTCCTGCTATAATAGTTTCTATCTACGGTGATTCACGTTTGTTTTCACAATTCCCTGTGTTTGTATTTAGACGTAACAATCAAAGTGTGTAGATATTTTATTCTTGCCACTTAGAGCAGAAGGTATTGTATTACAAGAATCTACGTCAGGCAATACATAATTTAGTTTTTCTGGTGAGCATTTTCAGTATTTACAGGATTGTCATTTTGTACCGCAGTTACTATTATTTCGTTATCATTAACATTTGTGTATGAGCCACGCCCCTTAGCTCTTGTTCTCCCACTGTAATTACTATGTCCTTCACGTGTAAATATTTCTGTATTTGTATTGTCTGTATCGTTATAGTTGTGGAAGTTTCCCCTGTTTTGCATACTTCCTCTATGCTGAAATCGATTATTACCTCTAGGTGAAGTAGAATTCTGCCGATTCATCCTTTCCATTCTTGCATAATTTATGTCTTCTTGTCTCCCTTGTTGTCTTGAATCTCTGATATTTTGCGTGTTGTAATTGAATCTGTTTTGGCCCTGAAATTCATTATTTCTCCTATTTTCATGGTGATAGCGTCTATTGTAATGTATATCATTACGCCTATCGCGACTAATTTGTCTGTCTCGTCTGTGTGGACTCCAAATTTCGTTACTATTACTATCTCCTGGCTGTTCTAATGAGGATATTAGCCCTGTCATCTCATAAATAGTTATAGATCTTGCAATTAAGATGTATTTTTGTATGTGTAGAGGGTAGTGTTGGGTAATTAAACTAATAAAATCTTCCTCATGCATGGCTGGAGCTAAATATCTGACATATCCTGCATATTTTATAAGATAATCTGTCATTGATAAGTTGTCATCTCTACTATACTGTGAATAGCTTAGGCTTCCCCTAATCTTATGTTGCACAGTGGTATTCCAAAACTTATTCATGAATAAAACTCTAAATGTTTCAAAATTCATTTCACTGTATGCAAGCATATGTAACCATTCTAAGGTTTGGTTATCCAAGCATTTTCTAAAAAGTATCATTTTTAATGCTTCAGGCATATTTTTCAATTTAAAATATTCTACTAGATCATGAATAAATTGTACTGGACTTGAGGAAGCATTAAAATAAGATAATGGTAATTCATTAAGCACAGAATAATAGTTTGACATTTAATTTGGTACATGCACATGTGTGACATTATTATTGTTTTGTGTTTGAGAGGCTGATGCTATGGAAAAAGCAGTTGCATTATTAGTTAACAAAGGTGATACACTTCTTTCTGCACTTGTATTATTGTCATGCATTTGTTTAGCATTTACAGAACTAGTTACATTAACATTTACCATTGGTACACTGGTACTTTTCAAAACTATTTCTAATTTTCTCTATTTCTGTAGTACTTTCCTGTAACTTATTATTTTGTCTATCATTGACTTGTGTGCTTCTTTAATTGCATCTGCATTTATTTTTGCCATTTCATACATTTTATTTATTTCCCCTGTTAAATCTATTTGTACTTGTATTAGATCTGCATTTGTATTTTCTAACATTGTTTTTAATTCTTCACCCTGTTTATCTAACTTATTACAAATACCCTGTTTAGTATTAGTAAGTTTAAACTCCATTTCAGTTATATTTTTATCATTATGACTTGATAATTTCTGTGCTAGCTGATGACAACCATTATTTACTTTTAAATCTATATATTTTTGAAGTGGTTTAGAACATTGTTCCATTTTGATTTCTAACCTCTTGCTTTCAGCTTTGCTTTCTTTCAAACAATTTTCTGTTTGCTTAGCTAGATCATTTTTGATACTAGATAGGTCTGTATTAGTTTCAGTTAGCTTATTATTTAACTCTACTCTCAGCTCTATATTAATTTCAGTTATCTTATTACTTTGTTCAGTTAATCTACTATTCATTTCATTTAGCTTATTATTATTTTCAGTTATTGTTTTTAGAAGGCACATAAAATTTTGTTGTGATTGTGTGTTTAGATTATCTTGTTGGCCAGATGTGTGAGGGATAGTATTTCTTTCATTTGTGCTTTCCTGCACTAACATATGTAAAGGTGATTGACCTTGCATACTACTGCTATCTCTTTCTATGCCTACCTGTGAACTTACAGATAACTGTTCTTCTACATCTAACCCATTTGTTTCCTCTAGCTCGGATTGTAAACTTACATTGTAATCAGTAATGGCTGATGTATCCTCTCCTATTTCCATATTTTCATTGTTTTCTGTTTTCATTTTGTTTTATATCTTTTCTTTTGTTATATTTGGTTTAGAATTGCTGAACTTTAATTTACCACTTCTTAACAGTATGAAATTATCTTAATAACAATATATTTTCTTAACTATTTTGACAATTATATACGTATAAAGTATGGATTTTTCTGACCTTTTGTTCTGGCTGTTTTTAGTAAACCTTTTAATTCCGATGTTCCCTCGTAGATTGCAGTTGAATTGTTGACTGCGTGCCCCGTACTCCTGAAAGAATTGTTGCTGTCCTTGGATGATGTTGATTATGAAGTTCTCAGAAGTTTTTCTGAAGCTCTCTGATGTTCTCTGGAGTTTTCTGAAGTTATCTGTTGTTCTCTGGAGTTTTCTGAAGTTCTCTGATGTTCGTTGATCTCTTCTTTTCAGCTTTTCTCTTGCCAATTCTTGTCTGTTCGAGGGCGCCAATTTGAGAAAATGGTTTGTTTTATTCTTATTTGTCCCACGCTTTGGGAGCCAATTTGAAGGTTTGTTGCCGCTACGTATGGCAAGCCAGTTTGAAGAAGATTATTATATTTCTACTGTTGGGGATCCGAACACTTTAAGTAGTTGCAACCGCACGTATGGTAAAAAGTTTCCGCTAGCCTTCACCCCAAATGCACTTTCCGGTGGCGTTTGTCCCAAATGTTTTAAAAAATATTAACTTTGTAATTTTGACTGTTTCTTTAAATATGATATATTTATGTTTGCCTCGACTGCGTCAGTATTTATATTTTTTAGAGACTGAATGCCTTTGCAGGGAGTGGTGCGACTGAAGAATGTAGGCTTACACAGATTATAATTTAACTTCACTCCTTTTATTAATGCTTGACACGATTTAACACTTCACTGTTATAGAGAGAGAGCTGTGAGATTCGTTTATTAATTACTTGCATTTTTAACACGTAAACTATTTTTGTCTCACGCCGAATGCGTATTAAACTTCTCGAGAACACATCTCGGGTCCGGTTAGGAACACTGTCTACAAGCAACTGCCTTCTAAATTTGTAAATTTTGCTCCATTTTAGTTTCTGATTGGCTAATTCTAGTCCAATAGAATACCTTCATTTAACTGAAGCTTTTTCTGGTAGTTGATTGGCCATTTTAAAAGCTGTCACAAAAATTACATTATTGTTGCTCCAAGAATCACAAATAGCATTTGAACTTTCTAATTCATTATTGCCTCAAGGTTACCTCATTGTTAGCAACTTTTGACCTATTTCCCACAGCTCCTACATTATTAAATTACGTAATACATTCTTATAACATTATTAAACATGTATACAATAATATAAACATATATGCAATGACTGTAATATTGTGGCATTTGGTTGGTAATACGGTTATTATTTGTGGTTGGTAACATTTATTGTGTGACTATGTTTAAAACTGGCAACACAGACCGGAATGATGTAATAAGAGTGGGGGTAAAACCGGTTATCAGTAGTAAGCGTCTGACGCTCACTCTCTTATGGTGTAGTCAGCGGAGCACATGTAGTAAGGGACGCTCCGCCGAACAGAAGGTAAAGTGTATCCGACTTAATTCAATAAATTAAGATGGTAAGTATATACATATACTTACCATCTTAATTTCTGCCATGTGAATTATTAATGTAGTTAGATCCTTCTTTCCTTTCACACAATGTTTTAGGTATATTTTAGAAATTTTCAGGTGTTTAAGTAACTTTGTTGAGCTCGTCCCGTCGGACCTAGTGTAGTTTGTGATGTTTTAAAAATCCGGTACCATGCTCAACCCCCCGTGATATTTGAGAATGTAAGAGGTCACGACAAAATATACTTTTTATATCTTGTTACATACACATATTGCTTTAAGGCGGGCTGTTTTTGAATTTGTATATTATATAATTAGACTGAAATCATTTTAAGTGTTAAAAATACTGCCTCAACACGTTTAGCGCTATCATTTGGCTTTAACGCTTGCACTTGTGTGTAGCGATAGGGCTTCAGTTTCAACAGACGTGTAGCATTTCTCACAGAAGATCGAGAAACACCTGTTTGCTGCGCTAGTTTCTTTAGCGATTTTCGAGGCGAACGCTCCAAAGTCAATCACAAGAATTCCTGCTGCTGAGCTTCGGAGAGTGAGCGAGAATATTTACATGCGATATGCTGCCTATTTGAGAGCAGAACGTCAACATTTCCATCATCTATTATAAGGTAAGGATTTTAGTCCGCCTCTGCCTGTTGTCTCGCGCGGTAGAGAGAGGCCGCGAGTAGGTTCGAATATAATTTAACTACCCTATATATTATGGCTAATTTTCTTGTAGGTGCAAGGGGAATATGGTAAGTTTCAAGCGATAGTGAAATCTTTTAAGAGCTGGTTGCTGTGTGGAGCATTCCGTTCTCATTGTATGCCCAACATAAAAAAACAAATAACGAATTCTCATTTGAGAAAAAGTGTAAGTATTGGAATATTCAAACAAATAACAAAGAATATCTCGCAAATGATTTACTCCGCCAAAAAAAGTATATTACATAATTTGTGTAGTTTAACGAGAACCAGATTTTTTCTGTAGAAACATTTTGTCTATCTCTTACGGTTTACCAGTATGTAAAACACCATTCAGAATGAAGAGGAGTTTTGGGGACATTCCCAGAAGATTCAAGATATACATTTTACTTCTCATAACAATATCTTAAACATATGCTATTTTAACCGAAGTTGTTAGTCATATATTTAAAAATAAAAAATTTCGAAAAATGCCCCATGTAATGGGTGGTCTGGGTTGGAGGATTTTCTTGAAAATCTTCGTGTCATATCTGAGAAAGATACTGAACCTAAATACCAATTTAAGTATTTATCCGACTTGTCGTTTTTGAATTATGCTGTTCACAGGCACACAAACATACAGCCACACACAACCTTTTTCTAAAAGTGTTTTTGTGTATTCACGGGCCTCAAAAGATGTATTTTCGGTGAAATCTCGGTATAGAATTTTTGGGTGGAATACAATACTTCTACTTATTACACGTATTAGAGGAGGTAATAAAAATACTGTTTTTTTAGTGAAGCTGGGAGTTAAAACAATAGTGTTTAAAAATACCTTCAGGTTTTATTGACTGGGAATATCCTGTTATTTTATATTTTATCTATCAATGTGGCATGAAAACTAGGATTAGCGTGATGTTTTGGAAATAAATTTGCACTAACACACACATATAAATACATTTTAGAAATAAAGGTTCACATGAGGAAATCTAAAGATTTTACCGCGAAAAATAAAGAAATAGGATCATACGGAGCTGCGATGCAGTAAAAATAAAAATATTGTTTCTTTGGTAAGCTGAATATAAAACAGTTTTTAATTTTTTTCAGATTTTATTGAATTGTGTTTTCTGAATTTCCTCAAACGCAAATCCCTTGTGAAGCTTAGAGAAGTGCCATTTAAAGATAATCGCAACATACAGTGCGACTTAGTGGTAGAGGCACTATTATAGAGCGCAGGTACTAATGCTAATGAAGCTAAGCCAAACGCCACGGTTCTCTCTCAAACCGCGCTCGCCAACTCACAGTTGACCGGGTGCAGGAAATGTAAGCAGAGACTCGTGTACTACTGTTATAGGAATAATAATAATAATAATAATAATAATAATAATAATAATAATAATAATAATAATAATAATAATAATTAAATAACAGCATGCCAACCAGTGAAATCAACATACATAAGAATCTGTAAAATATGTTGCAGGGAAACAAACGGAAACAACACTTAAATATATTTCATTCTTCATCTGAAAGGAAATATATTAATATATTTACATCACAGGAGTGTATAGATCCGATTTCAATCCATGATCAACAAAAATCTGCTGCTGGCCGTATTATAAACGGTGAAACTGCAACCCAACTGGTGACTAAATACTGTAATACTCATAATCGTGTGACGTCACCCATTGCCTTCATGCTGGTATCAAGTCGCTTTCGTCCATGACCAACGCTGCTGAGGCTATCTCAGTCCTCACCAGAGAGGTCGAGTGAGAAGCACGCGGGTGAAGCTTAGATTGGAAAACTGGAAACACAGGGCAATAACTCCCCACATGAACACGGTATGTCACTAGTTGTACTTTTGCAGGAAAGACGAATTTTCTGATTGGCTGTTTCAAGTTTCGAAGTTCGTAACGAACTAAATGGCAGGCAGGAAGAAAGGGGCCATCTTGGATTTTTATATCTGAAATTTTCGTCCGAGTTTTTTCTCCAGGAACAAAGCAGAGACGGTAATCATACATTTACGCTATTTCTGATTGAATGTATATTTTTTGTAGTATTGGCATTTTCTATTAACTTCAGCGAAAGTCGTGGAGTGAGGTAGAAACCTTTGATAGGTTATTGTGTGTTACAACATTAATATATAACGAATGAATTTTCAGATACATTGAGCCGTCCAGACAGAGTGGGATATGCCTACGATTTACATTCCTTCCAGCGTTGTGGTTTGAGTCCCGAATGGTGACTTAGAATCTGAAGGTGTGTTATTAAGTTTGAGCAACAACATAAAATGATAATGCTGGATGAAGGGTTAAGTTTTTAAGAGCTTCTTATGCTGAATTTTATATTCTCCTGATTTACTTTTCAGATATAGTGAGTCATCCAGACAGTGGAATATGCGATTAATTTTCTTGTTTGCACTACATAATTGATGGGTAGAGATCACAGCCAAATTGGGTAAGGTAAAAATAACATTCAATGCAAATTAAATATCATGTTACAGTACCAATATTCTAACATGTAGATACAGATCATGCGAGTGATACTCGTGTATAATTTAAAAATGTAGGATTATTGGTGCACTGACACTAATTGTCAAAGATAGCAATTCAATGGTATTATAATTCTTTTAAGGCAGTGTCCAACTGAAATGTTCTAATACAGAAGGAAGAAAGGTATTTGATATAATTCGTATATATTTTGGGTAATTCACTTCGTTTTAGGCATTTTTATCTAACTGCCACTATGTGCTTTTTTGAACTGGGCATGGTGTATAAAAATAGAAATTCTGGTAGCTTTTTTGACAATTAGTATCCTTGTAATCTCTTAGTACAAGTGCTCAAAAGCATTTGTTTCGAAGAAAAACTTGAAGTGTTTGTTTTGAGTGAAACTAGCAGCTTCAGTTTTGTGTTCTGAGGTTTTGAAATTCCAAAGTGGTTTCAATCTTTTGTGCCTGTTTCCTACCATTTAAACTTTGTAGCAATTTTGATGATACAAAAACATTCCCTTAGAAGATACATTCTGCAATAGTAATTAAGTTGCAGGATGTTATATGAAATGCAGAGGCATTTAAATAGTGTGTTGTTTTTTTGTGCAAAAACCAAATGTTTTGAAGTAATGGGCATATAATATTTTTTAAATGTATTGAAGCCTTCTAAGTTAACACATATGATAAACATGAAGTTAATTACGATATATGATGAATCAATTGCAGAATACTTATGAAAATAACTTACTGTGAGTAGAGAAAGTCTTAGATGACAGAGCAGTGTTATGGCAAATCAAAGATTGGTGGTTGGAATCCCAGGCATGGAATTGAATTTTTTGTCTGATTGTATATATTCTTCCGCTATTCTGTATACGCAAATAATCCATGGATCTTTTCAGTGAATGTTCCATGATTCTTTTCAATGAATTGGATCTTTTGTATGATTATTTGATCTGTTATTTATAGTGAACGCTTTAACACACTTTAAGCATTTTAAACGCTCTTCATATACAACACATCGCATCGGAGGTACTATGGGAGGTTAGTTTTAATATATGTTAGTTAGAGCTTAGTTTTCTGAATTTACGGAAGGTTAGCATTAGTTGGTTATTATTATTATTATTATTATTATTATTATTATTATTATTATTATGAAAAGTGTTTAAAATTTCACTATAAATAACATATCGAAGGATCATCCAAAAGATCCGATTCATTGAACCTTCAATGAAAAGATCTATGGATCCCTTGCGTATACTGCATTTTGTCCAAGTAACAAAGTGGTGGTGGTTTTACAATAAACAGTGTTATTTCTTTCTCATTTAACACTTTATCGACCAAACACGAGCACAGACTTTCAATTTTCTCATTTAATTCCTGTTTCTTTACACTTCAGGTATTTGTAGTGTGTTTCATTTCATTAGTTGACTAGTTAATTCACTCATATCAATATTTGCACATTGAAACTTATATGTGCTTTTCTTAAATGTAAGTAGGAAATGGCCTAGTCTCTCTGCACCCCAAAGCACTCTCATTATTTAAGCTGTTGGTTGCATAAAAATGCTGCTAGACACTAGCAATTACTAACTGATATGTTAAAATTCCTCTAGGTATAGTAGCAGTAGTGGACCTACTTTCCATTCCAAACTAGAGTGCCTCTCACTATAAATAAACTCTTTGTATTATCCGTGCGAAAATAGTTTGCAATCCCTGCCCCTTACGACTGCTTCTTCCTCTCACACATACTTGCTACATATTACAGCTGAACATTGTTTAAGTCTATAAAAAGGTGCCCTGTGTGAAAATAATAATTAAAAATGCGAACTGAAGTAACAATTCATTTTATAAGCATGTGGAAAATTAACATTTTACTTATATTAATTGAACTCCTCAGGCAAAGGGTGCAGTACCCTAATCCAAATCCTCAAAAATGACTTAGCTACCATATTGGAATCAGAACTATCCTCGAAGTTAATGACAAGCTTATCCACAACACTGTTGCATAGAAAACAGGTTCCTGCATTTTATTCTCCTATTATGTCTGTTTATATTCCTTACGTGCTTTGGTTACACTTTTTGCTAAAACGCCTGTAAACTCAGATGTTAGTGTCGTAATATCTACTGTTGCAAGTGTTTTTATAATAGTGAGTTGAACATATTAAGTATTTCTTTTTTGCCAGTTTTTTTAACGGTTTCCCACGTTTGTGTTAAAACAGTTTATTCACACTACAGACTTCTTCCTCTGTCATGGCAACTCAAACACTAACTGATAAAATCACAAGATTTTATCTGAGCTGAGCATATGAGTGCTAGCGTATTATGAATGACTGTTCACTTGTCATATTTCCTGTGTTATGCAAAGAGTTTATTTGGTACTCAGATAGAACCCCTGTAACTTCATTGCTGCATTTTTATATAGGCAAGAGAATAGCAGTCATCCATAGAGGTGGTAATTAACAAACAGATACTGTTTGAGTGTTAGCGCAATAGCAGTTAGAATTAAGGAAATCATGTTTTGTAATCTCTTAACAGTGGTTATATATCCATTACCTTTAACAATGAGTTCTTACAATAACCGCAATAAAATGTAGTTCTCCAGTCTAAAATTTCATAATACAATACATTTATAAAACGACTATTTACATTGGCATAAGCGTAGTGCTTAATTTCATGACAAGCAGAAGCATATGCTTTGGTTCAGATCAGAGAGAACTCTGGTTTAGAATGGATAGTATGTAATATAATCACAAAATGTGTGTAGCCACAAATTTTTCCTTAATGTAAGCAATTTCTGTTTTCAGAAATATTCTTTTAAGGATAGTTTAAACATATGTTTCTATTTACTTTAGGATACACACAATGGAAAGTTGGAGTTAAGTTGTGCCTATTTGTGTCCAGTGATGTTGCTTCAAGTCAGAGCACAGAGAGTGACAATGACATTAATAGTGTTAAAAGGTGTGGTGAAACTGTTGCTAATGATATTTATTACACTGCTAATAGCGATTTAGTGAATGATAAACAATAGCTACACTATTGCATGTAATGTGTCCAGAAGTTTCTTTGTAGGAAATGGAATTAAGTTATCCATGTTACGCAAATATGTAAAATTGTGTTGCGCTACCTAGAAAGTAAAATAAAATAACAAGTGTCAAAATATGTGATATTCTTCCAATTTTCCTGCCAAATTCCACATCCTACTGTTGGTTGGTTGCAAGTCCAAGCAAAACATGGAGGCTAAGTGCAATATATTTTACTATGAAGCATGCAGAAGAAATTATTGCAAGGTACTTGATCTTCTCATTTACCCTCAAAAATTTAAATGTGACCATTATGTGTTATGGCACAGAAACATTCCGCAACCACTATTAACTCCAATAATATTATATAAAAACAATGTATTTACCGACTATTGGATAATTTAAATAAAAAGAGTGACACAGGAATAAACAGTTGTGGTTTTCATACTAGCCTAGCTGTCTGGTGTTCAGCTGATCATAATTATGTTCTAATATTGTATTGCTACAGATGACGACAAGTTATTTTATGTGAGCTTTAATCGATTCCTCTAAAAAGAAATTTGAATAACTCAAAGTGCAATCACGATTACTGAAGCTCACGTAAATGACTTTGAACGTCGTCAGTAGCTATACAGTATTAGAACATATGATCAGCTGAGCCAGACAGCTAGGCAGGTATGAAAGATACAGCTGTAGTAGCTACGAGTGACGTCATCATACGAGAGCGCGATTTTTCATAGTTTAGTTCCATTCCAGATCACTATTCACGCTGCGATCGCCTTGGTGTTTCCACCGTTTAACACTAGAGTTGCACTTCTAATACTTTGGTGTTCTGTGGTGAGAAGTGTTAAGCGCGTGCGTAAAGGTAGCAACCCTGGTGTTTGAAGGGACTGGAATACATCACACAAGCAATGATAGCAGCTCCCTATCAGCTAGAGAGAGAGAGAGAGAGAGAGAGAGAGAGAGAGAGAGAAATAGAGACAGAATCAGGTGACTGGGCGGGTCCAAATAAGCATCTATAGAGCGCGGGCATTTTAAAAGTAGAGATTTAATTTCAAGTACGATAATGCAGTAAATTCTTAAATACTTACCCCAGCAATGTTGCGGTTGATATGTCTGAATGCACGGCACTGCTATTGTAAGTAGCAGGGAAAATAAAAATTGCTGTTATATCTTGCAAACAATATGGTACGTTTTGCGGTATTGTTCCAACATGAATGTCTGTTTCATTTGCTTCTACCAATCTGCTAGAAATTTTTAATAGCTAATAATTTTGATAACGTGCGAGGCTCGCATTCTAAAGATTCTGGTCGTCTGGCCGGTCATGTTGAACCTGGCCTTTTGTTTATTGTTTTCTTTTCCAGGTCTGCAGGCGAATTCTGAGGTAGCTCTTCTTCCACCATGAATTTCCTCTTTACAACTTCCTTTCATCCTCATATATTTCCAGTTTGCAGGACCTGGTGACGGTGATTGATGCGATGCGGCGGGTCGGTGAAGTTTGCGCTGTTGTAAACATTTTTCCCTGGCGCTTCAATGGCCGGCTGCTGTCTATTACTGCGGGACTCTTTCATCCCGGGGCAGCTGGATTGAAGATAGCGCAGGCAGCCTCGCGCCGGCGTCAGAAATCATACCCCGTCCGTGCTAGCTCGCATCATTGTCCTCCCCTTCATCCCTTTCTCGTAGAGGTTACGTAAGTCACAAAGGAGTTATAATGGCTTAAATGCGGTGCTGAGCTCCAGCACTGTCTGGCTAATACTAATCTTAATCCCCCAGTACTCCAACATATCTAATTAAATTTCGCTTATCCGCCTTCTGGGTAGGCGCCCGATGAGGAATTAGCAGCTAAACACGGATGACATGGTTACATGGATGGAGAAAGTTATAAAATACATCAAGCCTGATTCAGTACAGCCCGAAAACGGTAACCAAAATGGCAGCAAGAACGGGAAGCAATGCAGCATAAAACATTTTGGTTCATAACGCCCTGTAAGAAGAACGGGAAATGATATCGATGATTATATCGATCACAAAATGGGAAATCGATTTTGCGCATTGCGATTTCATTTGTTTTTAACCGACCAATTATATTTTTCACCTGCTTTCAAGTTAGCTAACATAATGTGGGTTAACTAACGTAAAAATTTGATGAAATAAACATTATCTAATGCAGACCTATTACTTTTCCGAATACTCTAGTCGTACCAAGCTTTCATTCCCTTATTTTATGACGTACATTAAAGTTGTCCATTGTTCTTTGTTAATTTATACCGGTTTTTGGACTGCTTTGTAGCTTTTGCTATTGTTTTCTGAGGCAGTACCTAGTTCTGAGTTGCATATAAACAAACTGCAGATGATCCATTCACTAGAAGAATCAACGTTCAATTGGTCTGCGGGCGTCAGGATCTGAGGTTAGGATGCACATATGTTAGAATTTTTTCCATGCTTCCAGCTTACGATTAGAGAGAGCACTATCGGTTGTTTCATGTCACGGCCGCCTAGAATACTCTCTACAGTGAATAGTCTAATGTGCACACTATGGATCTAATATGCCGTATCTGAAACATCAAACTTGGCCAAGTCTTCTTTCCCTTTCTCGGGGACCGGGAAAACTTCCCGTCGATTATGAACACTCCCGTTAAAATAAATGTACTTCAACTTTGTCATTCTCATTCTGGTTACTGTCCTCGGTTGTTATGAACCAGCCTTTAGAAGACGGAGATTGGGATAGCAGCGAAACATGGAGAAGGAAATTTTAGCCGAAGAAGATACAGCTGCTTTATATACCTGTTAATAATAATAATAATAATAATAATAATAATAATAATAATAATAATAATAATAATAATAATAATAATAATAATGTATACATTACATACCACCTGTATGTACAATACGGTTTTACACTAGTGGTCTCAGGATTTGAGTAGCTTAGGCAGATTATTACAGACCAAAGTAGAAATGCTTTACTGGCTAGTTACGTATGCTTTGATTTTTTATCTAGCAGGAAGTTCAAACTTTAGCCTTCGTTCTACTTGTTTCATTTTGACGTAGCCGTTCAGAGTTTATATGAAGAAGTTTACTGCTCACGACCTCCTCAGTAATGTTCTCAGAGATAAAATACAATGATGTCTAAGCGTTTTTCGATAGTCGATTTCGTGAATAAAGCGAACCTTCATGCTCCATTTTACGACCATCTGTTACGCTTTCATTGCACAAGCTACCTTTCCTGGACACTTATAATTCTGCTGCCGATTTATTTTATTTCTGAAGCGTGTGCTTATATCCATGGCAGTATTCAAATACAGCTCACAGAGGCAATGGAAATAGTTACCATAGAAGCCATGAAACTTTCTGAACGTTTCAAGTAAGTACCAAATTAACGTTTAACCGAAACGACCGAAAAATCATATTTTTGATTAAAACAAACTGAAGAAACATTGTTATAGGTGTCGCCAAAGAATTTGGTCTCTGAAACATAGTGTAAGCTAGTCGACGAACCCCTATCAGTAAAGGTTGTAAATTATTATTTGAGAGTTTTGCGGACCTCACCCCCTACCACAATTTTCCAAACACTGGAAACAAAACACAACATAGCTAACCAAGTCTGTCAATAAAGATACTGAGTTACGTATTTGTAAAACTACGAAAGCAGCATTTATTTGTTCTACATAATGCGTTAGTTCTATATAATTCGTTTAAAATAGGAGAGAAGAGTTTCATATGAGTCGTTTGTTTAGGATTTGAGTTTGCAAGTTTTCAAAAATGCCATCAGTGAGATCCAAGTTTAAATAATACAGAAAAATGGGACAAACCAGGGAGATTGTTCTAAATGTTTATAAATTTATGAAGCAAGAAGCACAGGAAACTAAGGGCACGGCACCAGAGGAGAACAGAAAGAAATTGGTAAACGTTCAGGAAAAAGCAACGGGAACATCCCGGTGAAAATTTACAATAATTTTGGCAGAGCAAACTTCATTCAGCACGCCCAGTAAACACCGAAAAGAAACTAAACGTGTCATCGACATTGATGATTTTGATGAGTGCGTTATTCGACGTACTATTCAGCAATTTTACGTTTTGTACAAAACATCCTTCACAGAGTCCAAATTGCTTCCGGCACTGAGAGAAAAAATTAATTCTCAATGGTGCACTATCAGCTTACGACGTATTATCAGAAAACTGGAATGGAAGAGAATAAGAGAGAATATACGTGCAATATTAGAAAAGCATGATCTACGTAGCAAAAGAGTTGCCTGTCTAGCTGCCCTTAACAATACAAGGAATAAGATCGCTGTTTCGTCCATCAAGATGAGGCATATTCACAGCGGCTATACAACTTCTAAAGGCTGGAGCAATGATGATGCATCAGGGCTACTAGCACTAGTTTCAAAAGGGATACGCTTCATTATTTGATATTGAGGCAGTAAAAATGGATTTGTGCCTAACGCCTTGCTCATGTTTAAGCCCAGCAAAAAACTGGGGACTATCATGATCAAATGAGTAGTGAAAATTATATGCAAAGCTTAATCCCAAATTTAGAGCCAAATTCAGTGCTTGTGATAGAAAATGCATTCTATCACAACGTGCAGATAGGCAAGGCTCCAGTATCAACTGCAAATAGAGAGACAGTGAAAAGCTGGTTAGGTGCAAAAAACATTGAATTTGATGAATCTATGCTCAAACTCCAATTATACGACATCATTAAGCTGCATAAGGACAATAAACATATGTCATAGACGAAATACTTGCGGCTAATGGTCACTATGTATTGGGATTCCCCCCTTATCATGCTGATCTTAACACCATTGAACTTATTTGAGGCGATATCAAGCAGTGAGTGGGTGCCAATAAAGTGAACTTTAAACTTGCAGATGTTCAACGTCTTTGTGAACAAAGGTTTGCAATAGTTGGGAAAGACAAATGGGACAATGTTTGCAGCCATGTATAAAAACTACAAAACGAGCATATGCGAACGAGAATATATAACGGAAGATAGAATAGAGAATACTGTAATAATAAACACCGATGGCAGCAGTGAAAGCATGAAGGCAGTGGAGTAATGGCGGAGTGTCGGGCATAGAGTCTCTAGAAGACTGCAGTAATAATTAACTGATGAGAATACCCTCATAATCACAAAATATGCCTTCTGTGAAGTGGCTCAACTTTCTGCACACAGCGAGTGTACTTCTGCAGCGGGACTAGGGAGTGCAGATACACCAGGGTAGAAAGTGCATTGGGAACAACAGTACATGGTGAATGACTCGCTCTTTACTTTGCTATTGAAAACTCCAGAGACCAAATTGTTTGGCGACACCATTAGCTTGT
Source organism: Deroplatys truncata (assembly GCA_030765065.1). Classification (NCBI taxonomy): domain Eukaryota; kingdom Metazoa; phylum Arthropoda; class Insecta; order Mantodea; family Mantidae; genus Deroplatys; species Deroplatys truncata. Next base: position 26,166,521 of record CM060988.1, on the reverse strand, counting down.
GTTAGGAATGACAAAGGGGATACACAAGGGGAACGTGTTGGCTCTGACCTTGACTGTTTCTATCCCTTCTCTATTGACAAATGTTTTGGCTCTTTCGTTAATTGCAGGCGGGTGGTTCCTTTTGTTAGCTGTCAATCATTTATGTCACAGCCACAAAAGTGGACTGACATTACTGCAGTTTTAGTATACTGCGTGGTATACTAAACTAATAGTTGATAAGGTATTAGAGTCATGTATGTATAAAATGAAGCGCACTGCTATTGCTTGGAAAGAAACGGAGGATACAGCTTGTTATACTTACGAATATTCTAAAAGTACTGTGATGCAGCGGCTATAGCATAAGGTTATCGGCAGGTCGGCACCAGGCAGTGGGAGGTAAACAAAGACAAGACCTTCTTGTCCGGCGCAAACACCAGAGGTACCATCGACATATAACCAGAATATTCTGGAAGATTATTTCCCTGACCCGAGAACGTGTGTCCAGATGGTTCTAGATGGTATGTGGAAGATTCCATTGTCTATATAAGTGAGTGGCCTCACGAGAGTTGTCAGTCAGGAGCTAGTCAGAAAGCAAGTTGGTGAGCGCGTTTATGCTGCAACAGCAAGTGCGATTCTCCGAGCGAGTTGGTATAACGAGTGCTATGACGTGAAGCGAGTGCTACTGCGGAGCGAGAGCTTGTACAAGTTTTGTGTTCGACTCCCCAGCGAGTGAACCGTCCGGAAGAAGAGGCCACGTCACGAAGAAGGTGAAATGACGGAGAAATTGAAATACTGTACATTAGTGAAGTGACAGTGTCACCTAAGCGAAATCCTAGTGAAAGTTGAAACAGGTAAAAACCGTGACAGTGAGAACTGAGAGAAGTGACAGTTGAAAAAACTGGACACAAGTCACAGCAGCTTCACTGATATTTAAACCTTAATAAGAGTAGTGTTCGCGCAAACTTTTTCGCGTAAGACAATAAAGCGACAAATGCTATATTGACGAACAGTTGGTATACGAAAATTGAAATAAGGCATTCGTATAGTTTGTTGGAAAATTATTTTAGATAGTGCACTTACCTTCGAGTATACGTAAATAAGATGGTCATGAAAACTGAAGATATTGCGTTTCGTAAAATATACTTCGTCCGCAACTGGCGTGTGACCTACGAATCCTAATCCTGATGTAGAAGCCGTTGATGTATTCTATCCATAATTAAAATCCTATGTATCTTTGGGATGTTACACTCTTGTTAAGGCAATTTGTTTACATTGGGTTTGATATGTTGTAAACTCAATAAGGAACTTCAATCAGACTTCCTGAGCTATAAGTACAATGTTCTGCATTGAAAATAATTGGTGATAATTCTGATTCTCTCTACTAGTTATGGCGGGAAACGGTGTCGGTGTCGGTGTCGGTGTCGGTGTCGCGTTGGGCGACTTTTGTAGCTGGAAATCGACGATCCTTGGGTCGTTGTCGCCTGTTGCAGTGTTTCTCTTCCTCGACTATTGGTGCTCGTCGGTTGTTGAGTATTCCATTCCTAGCTATATTTAATTATTGAATCTCAGGTTCTAGTGGGTGAGGCAGGTTAAAAATACACTGCGAATTTCCCTTCATCAATGAAGTTTATTTCACACTTTGAACAGCTATGGACGGCTAGCTTTCTCATTACTATAATAATCCCACCACTTTAAGTTAGTCAGGAGCCTAGCTATATTCACATGCACCCCACCCTTGTGCACCCACGTGCATCTGTAGCACCTCGTGTAGACGTGGCTTCTCGATGAGTTAGATTTGGAATAAGAGCGGGCTCAGAGGCTTTGTCTGTCCTTATATACGGGAGCCGAGTGACGCTCCTCTCCGCGTTTGAAAATGTAACGACGTTTCCTATTGGCCCTCAGGCCGCGTTACCCTGACATGTATGAGAATGTGTGGGTTCAGATCCGTGCGCTTGGGCGCCATCATGTAGCGTGGTACCGCTCCGTGACAGGTACGGTCTTTATGATTTCTTGGAATTCTTGCTAGCTCGCCCGTGTCTTACAACCAGCTCTGTACAAATGTTAGATGTTGAATATTTTAACATGTTAGTGAATTAAATTATTACTGTACAATTCTTATGTGTATGGTTCCCCTTTCATATGTATAATTCCTCTATATACGTATAATATATCCCCTTTTATAGTGAAGCGAATCCCACCTTCCAGATGTGACTTGAGCATTCAGAGATTTTACGAGGCGTGTTTTTGAAGTAAGCACCAATAGTTATTTTTAATAATGCATCACTATTTTCCAAATACTTTATCATCATTCATTACCTTACACCTTACACTACTTCTCCACAAAGTCACCGCTGTTATTCAGGTACTTGTGCTAACGGAAAAAAATGTTGTATGCCATTAACAAAGAATGATGCCACCTGTGATGAACGCCAAGACTGCACTTCTTCTTTCACTAAATCGTTGTCGTTGAAAGGTTTCCCATCAAGGGATTTCTTCAGATGAAGATACAAATAAAAATCGTTTGGTGCCAAATCCGTACTGTAGGGAAGGCGTTCGAATTGTTTCCAACCAAATTATCATATCGTTAGGTTTTTTGGTTGTGTGTGTGGACGGGCATTGTCACTCATTATTGTTTCCCCATAAACCTCACACAATTGGCGACAAATGTTTGCTGGCGTTACATTTCTCGCATTCAAAAAGCGAATTACTGAGCTGACTTCACAATCGGCGACTCATACGATTGTTTTGAGCATTTCGAAAGGCTCTAACAACAGGAAAACACAAAGTGCCGATCGCTTGCAGCTGCATCTGGCTTCCTAATGAATGGGGGAAGTGATCGCGTATGCTCAAAATCCCAACTGCAGCGCTGCAGTGGCAAAATATGAAACCGGTGCTTACTTTAAAAACACGTCTCATATCATGACTTGTAGACAGTCTTCTACATAACCTAGTTTCATAAATTTCAACTGCTTATTTATCATGAGTCTCACTTTTCTGTGAATTAATATTATTTCCGAGTTTGTTAAATGCTCCATACTTGGCACTTTTACGATATGCCCCCTCACCTAATTTCCTCTCAGTGTAAAGTTCAACTGCGGTTATTAACTGGAACTCCTTCACGCATTCATCACCTATCAATGTAACTCCGCTCAGTGTAACGTGTGCGACTCACATTCAGTAAGTGCCGGGTTCGAACCCCCGCGATCGTCGACTCTGACACATGGATTTTCCGTTGTTTTTCCAGATCAGCAGGCGAATGTTGGGGTGGTTCATCTTCTACCGCGACTCTCCCGCTGATCAATTTCTGTACCTATTATCTTCTTTGTCATATATTAATGGTTGTAGTCGACGGTGTTCGGCGGGTTGCGGCGGGCGGTGGCTGTGCGCTCTTTGGACACTTCTTCCTGATGTTGTTCCAGGCAAGCTCGGTTAGGGCCCACCTCTGGATGCTTTAGGGCAGGCGCTCTTTCGGGGACCCCTTAGAGGTTCGGGGCCTGTGGGTGGGCCCGAAAGACGTTTGATGCGTTCACTCTGGAAACATTAGTGCTACTGTCCATGCTTGCGCAAGCCATCATTAGAATCTGGTCGCCCTTAACCCTCTCCCCTCATTCTTCCCTCCCAGAGGTCGCGGTTGAAGCACAAGGGACTGGAACGACTGCGTGTGGTGCTTTGCCCGATTACAGGAGCCTCTCCGTTCGTCAGTATCTCTCTTTACCTTTAACTCCGCTGAGTGCTGTGCAGTGCATGATAGATTCAGTTCACCACGAAAGTTACGGTTTTCTAGCAACTGTAGTGCCGAATGCTGTTTTTAGTGCCCAGTGAAGATATATGATACTTTCCATGTATCTTTTTTCAGTATTATTTGATTTAGTGTGTCGTGTAGAATCACAACTTAAACTTAGGATATCTACAGAACTTCCTCCTATATGAAGGATGCAACGCTTGGTTTTGTTTCTGCCTGGAGGAATGGACCATATTTTGTCAAAGCCCCTTAAAGGTCCATTGGAAGAAGAATTTACAAGGGTAAATAGACTTAACAATAAGCTTTCGTCTAGCTTGCAGTTTATTGAACAACAAACATTCGTGTTAAACTTTGACAAATAAACTGAGTTGACATTCTTTGAAATATATTCTGCTTTCTTTCAGTATTAAATTTCTTTTGGCAGGAAACATTTAGCAAATACAACTTTAGTAAAATGTGAGAACCTTTAAGAAGTAACCTCATCAATGTTTCTCCTATCGTGAAATGCAGTCTTTCTTCCCATCATTGAATACGTTTGCGAAAAATTCTTTACGGAAGTAATAATGGCCTATTTCTGTTTTACTTCCACCGTACAAATACTACAATGAATGAGAGTTACAGTATTAATCATGAAATATTGAAATCAGTATAGCCAAAACCATGATGTAAATTTTACCAAGGTCAAAAGTCGCTGAACGCTCGAAGGTGACCCGGTCCATAGTCGTACGCGTGCTCTAACCCACCACGGTTATTCTTCCTTGGGCCTTTAGTGAATCGCTGTTCGTCCCAACAGTTCGTGCTCAGAGAGAATTGATGACGTCATTAACTATTGTGCTGCCACCAACGTCAGGTGATGTGAAACTTGAAACAGTGTCCTTTGTTGTCGTTCCTCAAAGTTAATCGATATTCGAGCGTAATGACTTTTGCGCTAGCTTTAACCACTGGAAAAATGCTTCCTGTAAGGAAGACGGGAACAGGTCACGTTGAAAACAATGCAAGATGGGTTACTTACTGAAATAATAGAAAATTTCAGACACGAGGTGAAGCAATATCCAAATAGTATCTCCCTCTTTTTTTTAATTTATCCTGTTCCTTCTCAACGAATCTATAATATGCGCTTCTGTTTATCCAAATCATCATATTGGAAGAATATTTATTACCTAAGCAAGTACAGAGCGTGTGGGTTTCAATAGGTCTTGTATGAATGGTGAAGCATATAACCAGTTTAAGAATTTAGGATGATTTAGCAACCATTGTATGTGCACTAGAGGTCTACACGAGCAATAGAGCTTCCGCCCAACCCGGTCCGATCTGAACCGAACCCGAGAATACGCCATACTGTACCATCCGCCCCGACCCGATCTGAAGCGAGCCCTATCATAGGTTATGCCGTATTACCCTGCTCGGCCCGATCTGAAGCAATTCCGAGTCCGTTTCGAGGCCGAGAACAGGTTATAGTGTGTCACCATGCTCGGGCCGATCTGAACCGAGCCCGGCATGAGCTCGAGAATTGAAATTGAGTTTTATTTATAGACGCTTTCTAACTGCTGTGATCCTTAGCGTCTCATTCTATATTGGGTGTGAAAGACCGGTAAGTTTGCTCAGAGGCCTCTTTATCAGGCTTGAGGTTCTTTTACGTGCAGTAAATCTACGACACGGGACCACCGGATTTACATCCCTTCCGAAGGAAGTCATGCTAAGGATTTTTACGCTCGAAAAAAGTCCATCGCCCTCCGCCGAGTTTGATCCCGCGACCTCAGGATCTAGAGGCTAGCATGGTAACCACTACACCACGGAGGACGACATAAGAGCTCGAGAATAAATTATGCTATACTGTACCACCCTGCTCGTCCCGATCTGATCCGAGCCTGAGTATAAATTATACTGTACCACCCTGCTCGGGCCGATCTGATCCTGAGAACAAGTTATATTCTACCACCCGGCTGGGCTCAATTACCTAATTTTGTTGTAAATAAAAGTATTTTGCAGTTTTTTACATTTATTATTATTATTATTATTATTATTATTATTATTATTACTATAACTATTAGACTATAAAATGCTGCTTTCTGCGGTCGAAGGCATCTGGTCCTAGGTCTTGGTGGACGGAGGGAGACGGAGTTAGCAGGTGCCTTGCTGTTGTATTTATCTGCGGTAATTATCTGCGAGAGTTTATATATATTATTACTGTATTTCGTATTACTGAGATGAATGTGTGCATGCTGCAACTACTGTGCTATTCATCTAAACATGTAATAAATTAGTTTTTTCATGTTTATTTTCAAGTCCTAGCCCGACAAACAATTTTTAAAATTAAACCCCAACACCACCATTGGATCGGGCCGGAGCCTGGCCCGAGCTCATACGGAACTCTAAAGTGCAAGCTCACTATAGAGTTCCGTAAACACAGTACTGCTGATGTAAACAAAGCTGCAATACGCTGCCTTATTTGCTAATGTAAGCAGTAGAGTCTAGTGATGTTGGAAAGTGAATGCATTGGAATGTGAGAGAAAGTGCCTGTAATCACGAAGCGGATTATACACGGCCTCGCCGGTAAACAACACTCCAATCCGTCAACTCATTCTCCTACTCGATGCACAGTAAATTTCACTTCACTCATAAGTTGTCCCGGATCCTTAGTCTGCATATAATCAAATGGTGAATGGTACTGCCATTAATAATTATATCTTAACGAGAAATAAAATGCAATATGAATTGTTCAATGCCTTAGGGTGATACAAAGCTGCAATACTATTTAAAACGATAATGCACGTATCAAACAGAACTGAAAAAAATCTGATGTGTTAGTTTCCCATGACCTTCTCTACCATCTATAGTCCCCCAGGGGCCTACTATGGCAGGTAAAGGATTGGAGCTCCCGTTGTCCAGAGCCACACTCTCGTTTGGATTCCTTTGAGAGGTGAGAGGGCTTATGCCAAACGCCCAATAAACTGTGGTCCACAAGTTTGTTTGACCAACGTCTAGTTACCTCCCTGAACACAGCCTGATGGATACCGCTGCGCGGAACGGAGGAGGGGAGTCGCAAGGGATGACTGGGTAATGCGTAACCTCCTGAGTATCCTGTGTTCGTATCCGTTGATAAAAATCAGTCCCGGGGAGGGGCCATTACATGAGCTATTGCACTCCTGAAGGCTATTGGGTCCCTCTATCCATGAATTAGGAGGTGTGACCCTAAGATGAGCAAGGTTCAGGCCAGGAATCTCGCCTAAGCTGGGGTGGCGCCCAGGATGTGAGCATGCCGTCGGAGACAATTGTAATGGTGGAGGATATAAGCGCTATGGATAAAAAATCCAAAACAAACACCAAGGTTAGTGGAAAAGAAGTAGTCAAGTCTTGTGGTCCTCGCTACTTGGTAATTAATAGAACAGAGGAAGGAAGAAAGTTTACATCGGTGAACTCTTATAGTTCAAAAGGTTCTCGATAACATTGCTGGTCCGGTTAAGTCTGCATTAGATCCCGCAATGGCACGCTTCTATTGGAAGCACATTCAGCTACCCAGGCAGCGAAAATAGTTAAAGCCAACATGTTAGGCAGCTGTCCTGTTAAGGTTGAGATTCACATGACATTGAAATCCTCACGCGGTGTGGTAAACATCCGTGAATTAGATGGTATGACCAATGAGGACATTCAAGGAAATCTTGAAGAGTAGGTGTGATATCGGTATATCGTGTACAGCGGAAATAAAGAAGTGAATTACTGCTTACTCGTACCCTGTTCCTTACCTATGATCGGATAAATCTCCCTCAAAGGATTAAGGCAGGGTATGAAGTCGTGGAAGTCAGACAATACATCCGGAATCCGCTGAGATGTTACAGATGTCAGCGCTTTGGGCATACCAGTGATTTCTGTAGCGGTGAGTCTACCTGGATAACTGTGGAGACATTTCTCACGATGGAGCATGTACAACTGCTGCAACGTGCGTTAACTGCAATGGCGAACATTCATCAAGTTCCCGAGAATGCCCCTGTTTTGCAGAGGAAAGATCAATCCAGGAGATCCGGGTTAGTAAGAAGGTGTCCTTCTCGGAAGCCCGGAAACTCTTGCGAAAATCCGCCAAACTCTGTCCCGAATTACGGTACCTACAGCACAGTTGCACCTAAAGCGGTGCCAAGTCATGAAATCGCAACTCAGATCATCGATATAAACGGGGCCACTATCTCAGAAATTTTCTTGTTGTCAGAAAACAGCCAAAACCTTTAAAATCCACACGAACGACACCAATATCTGCAAGTCCGCTACTGAAAGGTCCACATCGGTAAAATTACCACCAAAGACGTCGAACTCAACCAGCAAGTTTAGCAAGACCACAATGCATGATGCATCGCCAAAGAAGTTCAGGACCAGCTATGTCAGAAAAGACTTCCTAAAAGAAAGTAAAAATCCTTTATCCAGAACAACTAAAAGGCAAGAAAAGCCACGAACATCTCCTCGGAGATCCGAATCTGAGGAATTATCTAGGAAGGACTCTGACCGGCAATCTACATCTTCGCCGATCTCAACTTCCATTCGGTTTGAGGTTCTCGAACCGAAGCTTTTAATCGGAAAGTGTTCCTCCCCTGTGGAGGAAATGGAACAGAAGGTTTCTTCCCGCACTGCCAGAACGACAGTTAAAAAGAGGCAGGATTCTTCCTCGGTTAAAGGTGCTAACCCGTCACCGAAAAAGGGGAAATTGATTCTACAAGCGTTGTCCTCAAAGTAGTGGACTCTTAGTATTGAGAGCTTATCCCATTATGAATACTATGGCTATCCTACAATGGAACATGCGTGGAATTGGAACACATCGACCACAGCTTGAACTATTATTCAACAAAATAATCCTTTGGTCGTATGTTTGCAAGAGACTGAGCTCCGTCCGCAAGATAGCTTTCAATTCAGGCGGTGTACACCGGTACGATGTGATCTTGCACCCGAAGAGGGTGTTCCTTCTCACGGGGGCATTTTGATGCTCATCAGAGGTGGTATATTTGTGGCATCTATATCCATACAGTCTGATATCCAGTCAGTGACTGCAAACATTGAACTGCCATCCGTCCGATTTTCATTTGTAACATTTATCTGCCGCCATACAAGGACCTCTCGCTAACTGATTTGGAACATCTAGTTTCCCAGTTGCCAACGCCTTTTCTGTTAGTGGGAGACGTTTATGCCCATCACTCTCTTTCAGGCTCACGTCGGGGTTGTGCGAGAGGCAAATTATTTGCCGATTCTTTGGACATTAATAGCTTGACTCTTTTGAACACCGGGGAACCTACATTTCTCTCAGACTCCTACAACGCTTTTTCACACCTTGATATTGCGGTTTGATCACCACAGTTGGTAGTTTCCTTGGAATGGAATTTCATCTCTGATTTGCACTGTAGTGACCACTTTACATGTCTCAATGGCCTCTAAACGCATACACACACGGATTCCACACACTTTCCTGGATGGCGCTTGGATCAAGCCAAGTGGAATCTTTGCTCCCAATTGGCTGTGTTTAGTTACAATGAGCACGACTGCGTGGATGATTTGGTCGAACATTTCACACAGAGGATTCTTTCTGCTGCTGAATGGGCTATTCCACGGTCGACTGCCAACCCTCGTCGATTTCCGGTCCCTTGGTGGACGGATGGGTGCCGAGGTTGCCATTCGTGCTGCAAGCGTGCTCTTATGGTTTTCCAGCGTCGCCCCTCACTGGATAGCCCAATTGAATGCAGGAAGGTGCGTGCGATGTCTGGATATGTTATAAAGTGTGGTAGGGGGACATCATGGAGCGGGTTTGTAGCTTCATTTATCCGACATGTACCCTCCTCTGTCGTTTGGGATGGGTTAAGGCGTGTGGCAGGAAAATCGACCCACATGCCAATTGCCGGTATTAGAGGAGTTGCGGCAGCTGTTGTTGATACATTTGACGTAGCTAAAGCATTTGGCCGTGCTTTCGCTAGGGTGTCTGGCTCAGATCATTTTTCACCCGAGTTTCTTCCTGCTGGGACTCAGATGGAGTCTGAAGGTTTCCTTTCTGGTTCAGGAAATCTTGTAAATTGCAATCGCCTCTTCACCATGGCGGAGTTGGAACGCGCTGTTTCATCTTCGTTACTGTCAGCACCGGGACCTGATCGTATCCACGTAAAAACATTGCAACAGCTCTTTCCTGAAGAGGTCTATAATCGTGCTTGGGTTGTCGCTACTTTTCCAGAAAAGTGGCGGGAGGACGCTGTCATACCGATTTTGAAAGATGGAACTGACCGTCATCTTCCGTCCGGCTGCCGTCCTATTTCCCTCACCAATTGCGTTTGCAAGGTGATGAAACGCATGATCAATGGGCGGTTGGTATGGTGTTTGGAAACTCACAACCTGCTGACCAACACCCAGTGCGGTTTGCGGAGGCGCCATTCAGCAGTGGACCACTTTGTGCATTGTCGACACAGAATATGAACGGATTAATGAAGAATTGCCAAACCGGGGATACTGTTTTACCTCGAGAAGGCTTATGATACGTGGTTGGCGAGCAGGGATACTACGTTATCTACACGCCTGGAATATACGTGGACGCTTACCACTGTTCATTCAGGAGTTTATGAAGGACCGCGTTTTCCGAGTAAGAGTCGGCTCGGTTTTTTCGCATCTTTTTGTTCAGAAGAACAGAGTACCTCAGGGATCGGTACTAAGCGTTACACTGTTTGCTATTGATATTAGTTCTATCTCGAAATGTGTTCCTTCAGGTATATCGTCATGCATATTTGTAAACGACTTTGACGTGTATTGTACATCTCAGCGTACGCCGTTTTTGGAACGCCATATGCAGCAATGCATAGGTGACCTCTAAGAATGGAGTTCTAAAACGGCTTTCGTATCGCAACTGAGAAGTCAATCTGCGTGAACTTCTGGCGCCGTAGGACACGATTACCACCTTCGTTCCTATTCATTGCGGATTTACCACCATTCGCAGATTCGACGAGGTTCCTGGGAAACTAAGTGGTCGGAAATAAAGTTGGTCTTCGCATATAGCACAGTTGAAAGCGCGATGTGGCCGTTCTCTGAATGTCTTGCGCATATTAAATGGGACATCTTGGGGAGTGGATCGGAATATTTTGCTGCAACTGTATCGTGCTCTGATCCGATCAAAAATAGACTATGGGTGTATTATTTATTCCTCAGGACGACTATATGTGCTGATAAGATTAGAGGCAGTCCATAACTGGGGCACTCGAGTGGCTATTGGTGCTTTTCCCACTAGCCCAGTTATGAGACTTTACGTCGAATCGGCAGTACCTCCTCTGCGATATCGGCGTGATGTCCTCCTGGGAAATTATGGCTGTGCGCTTAGATGTATGCCTCAACATCCGACGTTCGTTTTTTTCACACTGCGCTGGACGAACGCTTAGAGGAATAGCTGCATTAATTCAAGGCCTATAGGTGATCGTTTCCGGGACGTTTTTAGAAAGCATGGCATTGAAATGCCTAGCATATTTGCTAAGGTGGAAACGGTATTCTCTCCTTGGTTACGTTCGACATCTCACGTAGACCTTGGGATGATGGTATACCGGAAGCCTACGATGCCTACGTTTAGTATCCGCACATTTTTTTTTTTATAATTTCTGTCCGGTTACAGTGACCGAATTTTGATCTACAGCGATGGATCTAAGAGCACCAACGGTGTTGGATGTGCTAATGTTCATTGAATCGAACCCTATACATTCGGTATTCATGATATGCATCGATTTATAGTGCAGAGCTGTATGTCATATACGGAGCCATTTTGCATGTGCGCCGTTGAAAATTGGGAGACTGTGTCATTTTGGGTGATTCCCTAAGTGCACTTCAGAGCCTTCGTGAACTGTACAACTACCATCCCATTGTTCAGCGAATTCAGGATACCCTCTATGCGTTTTACGCATCTGGCGTTAATGTGGAGTGTGCTTGGCAGCGAGTGTGTTGTCATGTTGGCTTGCCGGGGAATGAACTTGCGGGTTTGGCAGCGAAGGCGGCAACCACAGAGCCCAGTGTTACAATACCTCGAGTAACGTCGGAAGACTTTAGGTTTGATGTGCGGAGAGTGGTGCTGTCGTGCTGGCGCGAGGAGTGGTTAGCTCTTCGAGGAAATAAGCTTAGAGTAGTGAAGGATATTCCGATAAACGTTGTAACTTCTTCTCCCGTATCTCGTCGAGAGGAGGTGATTTTGGCTCGGTTGCGTATTGGCCACTGACATTTTACACATGGCTGTCGTTTTAAGGGTGACCGTGCTCCTATTTGTCCACTTTGTGGCGAAGGTCTATCGGTCTGTCACGTGCTGCTAGACTATTTTGCTCTAGTACATCATCGGGACTCTCTGCAACTGCCGGACAATCTTGCAGAGGTCTTCGCGGATGATAAACAAGCGGTTGATAGGATTTCTAATTTTGTGTCAAAAGTAAATTTCCAAATGCAGATTTAGTCATCTTAATAGCAGACTTTTCATGTTAATCGGTTTAGTTTTATATATTTATTTATGACTTGTGCTTCAAATCCCGGCTATGGTATTGAATTTTTCAGTCATTTGATTCTACTTTTCCTACCCTCTATAGCTTACTAGAGGGTATACAAATTATTTTTGGGAAAGCTTATTTCCTTCTTCTTCATTTTATTCCAAATGAACCCTTGCAGAAATAACTACATTATACATTTCGTTACATTTACAAGCGAAATAACGATAGTCAAATGTTTAAGAACTGGACGCTATACGCTTGTCTTAAAATTCCATACTCTTTCTATGACATCGCCAGAACATCGCTGAATGTTAACAGAACCTTAAAAGAATGACCAAGTATTGAACAATTCGAAACATTAGTAATGGATATCTCGGAAATGGCTGATGCCACAAATAAAGCTATTGGAAACAAATTGTGTGCTTTAAAGCAATCTAAATGTTCTGTAGTTCGTTTTCGTCTATCGGTTATCGTTTATAATTATACAATAGGTATACAAAATGTCTTGATATTGAAGAGGACGTTGAAAGCTATTTAGAAAAAATTCAAGATACACATTTTATTTGACAAGTAAATATCTAGAATATATGGTATTTTAATCAAAATCGTTATAGCCATTTGTATAAAACAAAAAGCTTTGAAAAATATTTCATGTAAAGGGTGGTTTGGCGTGGGGAGATTTTCTTTATAAGCCTCATGTTGCATCCTTGGAAGATACTGAACTTAAATACCAAGTTTAGTATTCACCTGACTTTTTGTTTTTGAGTTCCGTTGTTCGCACGCGCACACGGACATTTTTAGAAACATGAATATTTTCGATTCAGGGAACCTCAAAACATTTTTCCAGCAAATCTCAATATCGAATTTTTGGGTGTCATGTAATACCTTCTATACCTACTATGAACGTGGTAGAGAAGGTGGGAACGTGAACTTTCAGATCGTTATGTCAATCAAACCTTCGGAATAGAAAGGTGAAATTTACCCAATTTTTGTATTTCTAGTTTTATTTTTACCTTCTTTCCTTTTTGCGTAAAGCTTGTAGCTTCTTTCAGCGTACAACGTTAATAAATATTCTGTGTAATACTTTAAAGAAAAGTTTTTAATTTCAATTACAGGAGCATCTCTATATGCATTTAAACACGGTAGCTACACTTTCAAACTCGATTTTTGCACATTTAATTCACTTGGCCCTTTTGTTGAGATCCAAAACATTCCACATATTTCCGCTTTTCAATACAATATCTCTAGATTTCAATTTAATCAAGTTAGAAAAACAACACCGAAAATGTAAAGTGAGAAAGCTCGGAATTTCTTTGAAAGCGACTCAGGTACTCTCTAAATGGTATTTGGTTTTCTAGTCTTAAATAAATCCGTTAATTTTTGATTTTATAAAAATCTGATGTGTTACTGTCGCATGACCTTCCACCCTAAATCTTTATTAGTGGGTATACAAACCATTCTTGCGAAACCTCATTTTTCTACTAGTCCATTTTAATCGAGATAAATCTCTGCAGAATTAACTGCATTACACTTTCCATTATACAGGGTGGACCATTTAAGCTGAGACTGTACAATATCTCAAAAGCTAAGCGTTGTAGAAAGAAATGTCTTGAATAAAATTCGCTTGATATTATGCGTGAAAGTAAATGTTATTAGTCACATTTTATTTGGAGGACGTTGAGATGGTCATTTTAGGGTCAATTTAATTTGACCCTAATCGTATGTTCTCGTTTACAAAAAATAAGTTGACCCTAAAATGAGTATCATAACATTCTCCAAACAAATCATGTCTAATGGCATTTACTTTCCCCCATAACATAAAGCAACTTTTATTCAAGACATTTCTTTCTACAACGGTTAGGTTTGGAGATATTGTACAGTCTTAACTTAAAATGGTCCATCCTGTAAATACCAAGGGAACAGCGATAGTCAAATGTTTAAGAACTGAACGCTGTATGCTAGCCTTAAAACTCGATACTGTTTCCATGCAATCCGAGAAACAGTTGAAAATCAACACGACTTGAAAGGAATGAAAAAGCGTTGCACAAATCTAACAATTAATAACGGATATCTTGAAATGGCTAATGCCACAGAAACATTTATGTGAAATAAGTTTTGTTTTAAAGAGTCCCTCGATCATTTAACGTTTACCGTTTATTGAAGATAATACAAAATTTATTGTAATGAAGAGGGCTTCAGGCCATTTCCATAAAATTCAAGATATAAATTTTATTTATCATGTAAAGATCTCTAACATATGGTATTTTAAGTAAAATAGTTAGAGCCATTTTTTTAGAAAATAACACATTTATAAAAATGTTTCATGTAGAAAGTATTTGGGGATGGGGAAATTTCTTGAAAACCTTTGTATAGCAATGAGATGCGTAAGTTACAGTGATTCGCTTAAATACTGTACAATAATTACCGCTACGTTAAGTATGCACAACCGTTCTTTAGACGCAACGGACTACCAATCACTGTAAAAGACTTTAAGCCCCTAAGGCCGCACACGAAATAAAGTTAAAAGAAGCTAATTTTAGTAACATATGATCTTTTATTAACTTAATTCCCGCCAACTTTATAACTGCCCACCTCTTTGATTCCTTAGTGTCTTGAGTTTCAGTTACTTTAACCATGAGCTAATGGGTTACTTGTGACCAAGTTCGTCGAGCACCTATTACCTTAGTTACTCCACCTTCTAATTGTTGAACACATAATTTGGCTGGCACTGATTTCTTTACTCACTTATAAAATTGTAACTCTCTGTTCTTCCGTCCTGCATTAATTTAATATATGGAACTCATTTATTGCAATTATTTATCTATCTCCCTATTGTGTCTTTATGCAATTATTAATCATACGATTTAATAATTCCGGTATCCACATTTCACAGCAAAACTCATCTGTTTCTCTCAAACCACAAATTAACACAGGTGTTTGGTTGGTTAAAGCATTCCGCTAGTAGCTAACCACCAGGAGCGCCGAAATACCAACAGAAGCAAATAATCACCTCAAGTTTCGAGATTACTACTATTCTACAGAGTAATTTTACTAAACAAAAATACACATTTTTTGGAACTAGTAAAATAAGGGAAGAATACATCACAGCTACCAAACGAAGACTTTAGACATTTTCCCAGTATAGTATATTTTGCAACATGGTGCATTGACCGTGAGTTAATTACACCTCTTGCAGTTTGTATTGTAATACGTCAAACCGTGAGTAGTAGCTATTCTGGTGTACTTAATTGAAACGTAAATATGTTATAAACAATTCCGTTCAACTGTGCAGAATTTAGCATCGGTGCGGATTAATCTATGATGATATTATGAAAATACAAACCGTGCATATGTGTTCGTGCGCGCGCGCTTGAATAATTCCATTGTCATCTTAGAAGCCAATTAACCATCGCTGACATGTCCTTCACCATTGATAATCATTCTTCTTACCAGTATGCATAATCACAGAATACTTAAAAAATGTTAAATCGTGAAATTAGTAATTAATATGAATATTACTGTTTCTCATGCCAGTATCTTTGAATATTTACATCCGGATGTTTAAAATGAAAATACTAAATATTTTGTGTCATTAAGGATAACGGGGGTCTGCAATTTTTGTTGAGGTGTTCATCTTTGTACGTGACCTAATTTTTCCTCATTTTATTTAATATTAATATCAAGGAATACTTTTGTTGCGTTACGAACAAAACCTTGGAAAGTTAAGCGAAAACACCAGAGGAAAATGATATCCTAGTTTACACGTGTCACATTTACCAATGTATATTTTCAACCATTGACGTGTGTGCAATTCTGTACCGTTTGACCTGCCTGGATATGCCATTGTAAAACTATCACAAGGTAAAGGTACGGACGAATGGGAGGGGTGTCCTGAAACCGGAACAGAGAACCGCACGCAGGCCAGCCGGCCCCTTGTGCTTCTATCGTTACATCCGGGAGGGAGGAATGAGGGGTACCGGAGGGCGACCAGATCCAGTGACAACGGGCACAAGCACAGACATTAAGACAGACACAAGCTTCAAAATTAAACGCCTCCAACGCCGCCCGAGCTCACTCTATTGGGTTCCTATGGGGGATCCCCCGAAGGAACTCCCGCCCGAAAGCACTTAGAGGTGGGTTCCAGCCGAACATATTCTGGATGACGTCAAGGTGAAACCTATACAGAGCGCACAGCCACCGTCCAGCCGTAACCCGGCGAATACCGTCGCCTGATCCTGCAACCCAGAAATAGGTGATAAAGAAGATGGTGGGTACAGGAAATGGGGCAGGGGAGTCGTCGTAGAAGATAGTCACTCCAGCATTGCCTGCCGACTGGGGGAGCCACGAAAAACCTATAGTCAGAGTGGGCGGTCGCCGGGATCGAACCCGGGAACTCCCGAATGTGAACCACAGGCCTTACCGCAGCGCTACCTCACTCAAATAGACTATTATGCTTACTGGTCCAGCCAAAATTTGCATACTGTCTTACAGCTTTCGAAAGCTACCACTAATCATATTTTCAAGAGCTTGCGAATAAATCTGTTCTATCTGAAAACAGTTTTAGACACTTCTCTACAGGACAAGTGGGAATTACAGGAATCCTACCACTTCAAAGACTATACCATGTGTACCCTCTTATACAAATCTATGTGTCGGGTGTTCCATGAATATGAGTTGCAGTTTTGTGCTTTTGGATTCACTAGTGGCTTTGTGACGTACATCCCTTTTAGTGTATAATAAACGTAATAAAGTATAGAACTTAAAGTGCAGTTTACGATATTTTTACATTGTTTTTCATTTGGAACTAATTTATTCAGAAGTCAATAAATCCTATAAGTATTTCACAGTATGGGCATTTCACATACTTTAGCAATTCCTTACTCGTATACCCGAGATTAAAATATGCAGACAAGCAACGCCAGTAAAGATTGCTAATGGAACGCACACTTCTCCTTAACTGTTTTTAAACATAGACAGCTGAGAAATGTCAACAGTGAGCCCATGCAGTTCCGATAATCTGGAGATTATTAAAGCCTCATTCTGTTAGTTGTGAGATATTGATTAGAGCTCCCAGCAGTGATATGTTACGTGGAACTCCAGGAATGCCGGACTGAGGATGTTCTCTTCTCTTGTACATTTCTCACTAAGCTATACTTGTCTGTCCATTAGTTCTTCATCATTTCATCGCTGAGTTCGGGGAATCCGCTTAGTAGTTCCTCTAGTGTAGATAATTCTGTAATTCTTAAAACTTGGTCAGAAGCATTTAGGAAAATAATGTGGACACGATTAAACATTTCTCATTATATGGTAATGTTTTTATAAAGCATCCTATATCCCAGGTGTATAGATTCACACTTTCAGGAACCCCGTATGTCCACTGCACAAAACTCTTTGGAGATGTGAAAAACTGTTGCATTTAAGAACAGAAAGCATCACAAAGAAAATTATGTTGCTCAAACTAGTATATTGTAAGAGAAGTACGAGGGTGTGCCAAAAAATAAGTTTATTATTTGGACATGTCAACTATTTTTTATTAAAGTTCAATTACAAACTTTCAAAATATTTCCCTCCTGAGTCTACACACTTGTTCCAACGTTCTATGCACTTTTCAAAAGACTCAGAGAAGTTCTTGTTAGACATCCTGTTCAGTATACACGAAAAAGTGCTATTTAGTTCAGTATCTGCTTAATGGGGCCATGATGTGTATTTTTTTTCATTTTTGGGAACAGGTGGAAGTCATAGAGTGCAAGATCCGGCGAATATGGTGGGTGGGGCATGACTTCAATGCCCGGTTGAGTGGTGAGACCTCTAGTCCTCATGAAGCACTCGTGGAATCCATTTTTGCTGCGACTTTTCTGTAGCCCAAATCATTAGGAAGAATATCTTCAACAAGCCCATATGAAATACATAATGTGTGCAACCTTTGCTACTGCTAACCGTCGATTGTCCCGTGACATGGCGCGAATAGTGTTGCGGTTCACCTCAGTTTTTGATGTGAAGGGTCGTTCTGGTCGTGGAGCATCTTCAAGGCTTCCTTCACCCTCTTTAAATTTGCTTTGCCATTCAAAACCTCGTGTTTTCGATAAATCTTGGTCTCCACCTTCCTATATCATCTGCAGCATGATTGCAGATCCTGATTTTTTTAGAACTTAATGAATCCCATGCTGGGTCACAGAAACACATTTTCACAGAATGGCTCCATTTGACAAAGTGAACAGCTCACAGACAAAGTCGCACATATCATGTCAGTCAAGGTCAGACCTCTCCGTTTATGAATTTCGGCGCCTGCGTATTCTCATAGAGGAAAAATAATTCCCGTTACTTTTTGACACTCTTCGTATACTAGACTATGTTTCATAGCTTCACTACTTATGGCTATGGGACTACAATGTTAGTTATTCTGGTCATCTAGGATTTCTATATAAACCTTGTTTTTCTTTTCGTTCTTCGAATTTTGCTTTTAGGCTACAATGAATACATAAAAGTGTAATACCATCACTGAAATTATACGAGAGAATTTTCTCATACACGTCAGTTTATTGCAATGGTAAGTTTTACAGCCTATGCCACTCATACGCCGCGTATTTAGTAGATACTGAACAACAACTTTAGCATTGCCGCGGACATCAACCAATCACGACGGTTTATCTTATAATGTACTTGCAAGGATGCTATTTTGTCGGATAAAACATCAACTCGCCACTGAAACGTAATACGGTTCCGCTATGAGTTTAAAATTACAAACTTTTATAGCTTTAGTTGTATTAGATCCAGATAAAACGGCATTTAACATGATTAGTAGGTCTCTTGCCATTTATGATTGCAACAATGACAACAATGATCACATTATTAGATTATAACAGAATGTGCAAAGATGGCGACGTGGACACCACGACGGAAGATTTTCTATGTTCTTGGACTGGCTGAAACAAAATCAGTGAAGCATGTATAACGAAATTTTCGCCATGTATTTAACTTTGGCCGTCACAACTATATGCCCTTCCTATGTAACCATTATGAAATGGGACAGACATGTTTCATTAGTGCGCGCCACACATTTAGTTTTTGGCGAGTCTTTTTCGACCTCACGAGGATTTTCACTACCCCAGATACGATACTTTATCCAGGAAAGCACTGCCTTCAATGTTATCCAAAACGTATGCGGCGAGCGTCTTCCGGTTGTCTTTGTCCTGGGATAGATTCGCTACTGGCGTAACTGAATCTTGTAGGCCCGTGGACGTAATCCTTTGTAGACTACATCATGAACCGTAGGCCGAGAAATGACAAGTTCTACTGGCGCGTCGAATTGACTTCTTACTAAGGCCGTAAGAATACTTTCCACATTTTCCGCAGATGCATTCCCTTTGCTATTCTTTCCACGTGTAGACAAAAGACTACCAATTTCCCATTTCATATGCTTATACGACATCAAGCTTATATGCTTAATGAGGACATCGTCGTGACGGCCAATGTTAAATGCACAGCGAAAATTTAGTTGTACACGCTTCACTGGTTTCGTTTCAACCAGTCCAAGGGCACAGAAAGCCTTTTGTTGTGGATGCTCACATCGCCATTTTTGCACGTTCCAATCTAACCTAATAATGTAATCATTGTTGTCATTGTTGCAATTATAAATGGCAAGATACCTACTAAACATGTTTCAAATGTTTTTTTTACCTGAATCCTATACAACTAAAGCTATAGAAGTTTGTAATGTTAAAAGTATGGCACGGACATCCTGTATTGTTGTACGAAGTCTTTAATATGCTACGTGTTCCATCTCGGCAGCAGTATGTTATAGATTGGAATACATAAGCAAGAATTAATAAATATAATACGTTAACCAACTATAAAAGTTCATAAATTCTGGAAAAGTTACGAAATCTTACTACCTCAGCAATCACTTCAGTCTAACACATTTCAGTTCTCATAACAGAAAACCAGAATATTCCTTCAAAATTTAAGTTTGAAATTTGGTTTTTAATCAGTGCACACTGAAATGGTTTCAGTGCCAAATAAATCTTAAATGCTAAGATTTTCACGGCCGGCGTTATCAACTCGATTATATATATATATATCCGAGCTTCTAGGCTGTGGTCCAGTTGTTTTCTTCTCTGACGTTTCGCCGAAAACTGCGTCTTCCATCTTCAGGAAAGTCAAAGCCATGAATGCATCTCCGAAGTCCAGACAAGATTGGAGTGCCCTGTAAACAACAAAACCGTAAGAGTTTAGAGTTCCTCCCTCTTCAACCAAATTGTGATTTTTATTTCTTGGTTTTGGCATTGATATTTCGCTGTGGCGTCGCAACTGTTGGAATGATAGTGAGTTTGATGGTTGGAAGGTTGGGGGAATTTCGATATGTTTATCGTAGGATTTGTGAGTGACCATTCCCCATTTGTGCTTTCGTGATATTTTCCCCACTTTATTATGTGTATATGCATATATGATTTTTGTTTATATATATGTTTTTTCATTTTTGTTGACTTTTTGGGGGCACACGGCTCGTTTCACCGAAAGTTGGCATTTTCTTTGTGACTCTGTTTTTGTTTTGGCATGTTGTTTTTGTTGTTGTTGTTTTTTGCTGGTATCATGGGTTTGATGGCGGTTTTTAGAATATAACTAGTTGACGTTGTGTAGGATGTGGTTTATGTTGTAGTGAATAAATTCATCTTACGAGATTTTGCAGGAGTTGTGCTTCTGTTTGACCTTGTTGGTACTTTTTATAGACGTAGGCTTGATGTAGTACAGTGGGAGTGTTAGTTGCCTGAACTAATTGTCTAGTTATTTCTTGCAGCTTTCTTCTGTCTGTAATAGGTATTGCCCGTGTGGTAGTGTGGTGGCTTTTGGGTTGTAGTGCACATATGCACCGTCAATATATTCTTTTAATGGCTCTGTTTTGTAAGTGGTGTAGATCCTTATTGGGATAGCAGCATGGTACTTTGGCGGCGATGCGGAGACACTTACGTTCTACTGTTTCCAGTAGGTGCACGGTAGAGGAGATGTTATTGGAGCAAGGGCGGTTGCTGCGTATGTGAGCACCAATCGTACCAGCTCTTTATACAGATGAAGGAGTGCTTTTGCTGTCAACCCTTCTCCTTGGTGTTTGACAAGGTATCGTAATGTCGCTAGCATTGGTTTCGTTTGCTTGATTTTTTGTCTGTAGTATTGTTTGATTTTGAGTCGACCAGGTATTATGACTCCCAGGCATTTTGCTGTTGTTTGGAATTTTACTTGTGTGTCACCTATTTTTAATTGGAGGTTTTCCCTCTAGAAACAGCCATTTCACTTTATTGCCAGTATTTGGGCCTTAGCAGCAGTTATTGAAACTCGCCATTTGTCGGCCCAGTCAATGACAGCAGGTTGCCTTTCTATTATCATTCTTTTTTTTTGTCTACGGTTCGTTTTATTTCTGAGCACCAGAATAAGGTGTCGTTTGCGTATTCTGCTAGCTGGACTGTGAATGCTATGGGTTCAGACCTGTCGTGTGTGTATATCATTTAGAGAAGGCCGGAGGGGGCGCTTACTTGGGGTCTTCCTGCCTGTAAGTGGATGGTGTCAGGTACTGTGTTGTTGATTTTTGGTTGATGTTCGGTTGTTCAGGAAATTGGCTGTCCATCGTACTATTGTCTTTGATATTTGAGGGGTTGTCATTTTATACAGAAGACCATTTGTCCAGTATTTATCAAATGATGGTTGAATGCCCAGAAGGGCGCGATTGTCGTTCTCCTTCTGTTGTAGTTGTCTTGAAAGTTGGATTAGCTGATCCTGTATAGTGATGTTATTTTGGAAGCCCGCTTGTATTTGTGGTATTATTTTATTGTTATTGATGTGTGATTGTATGCGATTTACGAGGATCTTTTCCAGTATTTTTGACAGACTGACAGTGAGGGATATTGGTCGGTAGTTTTTGTGGTTTGTGATTTCTTTGCCCGGGTTTCAAATAAGAGAATGGGTGCGTGTTTACAGTTTTTCGGTGATATCTATGTTTGAGACGTTTGTTTTACAGCAGCAATATTCTTCCAATCATGCAATCATGCACTCTGTCCGATGGCGCACTAGTTATTGCTGCGAGTGGAAGGTAGGCGTGGCCTGTTTGAGGGTGCAGCATGGTTGCTTAGTATCAGCTGTCGTTGCCTTCTCTCATACTGGTATAAAGGAAAGAGCTCCCTCTTGCTCGGGTTTCAGTCTCGCTCTTTTTAGAGCCAGGATCCACGCTTTGCTTATCTGTTGTCTTTCTTCTTTGCGATTGAAGGCGTTATCATATTTATACATTTCAATCGCTTCTCGTGTCAAGCAAGTGTGGTAGTGACTTGTCTTTGAGAGCACCACAGTGTCCCTGTAGTTTAGGTCATGGTCAAATAGTAGGTGATGCTCTGCCACGTCTGAATTTTCCGTCTGACATAAACGGCTGTGTCGTTCATGTTCTTTCAGTCGTGTGTTAATGCTCCGCACGGTGGTGCCTATGTACACTTGCCCACAAATTCTTTAGATACCTTGGATAACAGGCTCTTATAATTTCTTTGTATATGTAGCCGTTGCTGTTGAGGGCCTTATTTAGATAACGGAATTCTTGTCTTGTTTTTGTGACTCACAGATCTTCTTAGCTCGTTCGAGGCACAGGGACTAGTCCAAAGTTCCTAAGGATTAAGAAATGACTTATTTCCGCACAAGCACATGGTATTTAAAACCGGGCATAAATACCTTCAGGAAGCTTCTTAAGGATCCAACCACACGGATTTTAAGGACGACTAACACCCTTATATAAAGGTCCTCATTGGCAGACAACACAAAAAATCAAACTTCCAGGAGGAAGCACTACCGCCAAACTCTATGGACTGTCGAAAATCCACAAAAAGGATTTCTACTACGAACCATTGTTAGTGTTATTGTATCCCCCACATACAACACTCCAAACATTTGGTCAATCTATTGCAAAATTTCATTGGCAGCACTCTATCTCACATTAGAGATTCTAACCACTTCATAGAAAAACTGGATTCCATATAGTTGGATACAAAATACAGTCTGGTCAACTTTGATGTCATCTCGTTATTCACCAAGGTCCATACTACGCAGACACTGCAACATATTGCCGAATTTTTCTCGTCTGACATTACCAGTCTAATTCGCCACTGTCTAACGACGAGCTATTTTCAATGGAACAACACTTGTTATGCAACAATAGACGGCGTCTCTATGGGTAGCCCATTAGGTCCAGGATCACCGATTTCTTTATGGAGAATTTGAAGACGAAGCACTAAGGACAGAAACCGAAATTTTGGTACAGATGCGTAGATGACACCTTGGTCATCTGGAGCCACGGAGAAGAGAAACCAAAAGCATTTCTTCATTATCTAAATAATCGAAACTGCAATATATATTTCACCATCGAAAAAGAACAAGACAAGACCTTTCCATTTCTGGACGTCCTAGTAACAACAAAAGCTGAATCACGCCTGGGTCACACCGTGTATCGAAAACTCACACACATCGACAGATACCTATATAAGACCTCAAAAAGTCATCTCCAAAAACAAATTAGGTGTAATTAAGACTTACGGAACCAGCTAAGAAGATTTGTGAAACACAAAAACTGGACAAAAATTCGTTATTTAAAAAAGCCCTCAGCAGCAAGATTACACATACAAAGAAATTATAAGAATCCGTCATCCTCAACAGCCGTTTAGGTCAGACAGAAAAGTCAGCAGTGCAGAGCGTTGCCTACTATCTGGCCAGGGACACCGTAGTGGTCTCAAACACAAGTCACTACCACACTCGCTTTACACGAGAAGCGATTGAAATACTTAAACATGACAACACTTTCAATTGCAAAGAAGACAGGCAACACACAAGCAAAGCGTGAATGCCGGTTCTAAAAAAAAGCGAGACTGAAACCAGAGGCAATCGACGTAGTCAGGCTGAGGGCAGCCCAAAGAGGTGTAATGAAGTGCACCTAACCTTATTAGGACTTAACCACTTATTGGTAGGAAAAGAAGATTACAGGGTGGTGGGTGAAATTAAGATTGAAAGAGGGAGCTGCTCTTCCCTTTATACAGTATCAGCGACAGGACAGCAACAGGTTACAAAAAGTAAACAACCATACTCCACCCCAACAGGTCACGTCCACCTTCCACGCGTAGCAATAAATAGCGCGCCATCGGAAAGTTCTATTAAGCTTCTATATCGCACAGGTAAAGACGCGTTTGCAACTAGGTACTGTGGCAATGGATATACCGCCCAGGTAAACCTGGGCGACCTGCTCTGGATTGCTGAATTGTTGGAGTGCTCCATTCTTTTTCGGACTCTGGAGCTGTATGCATGGCTTTGACTTCCCTGAGCATGCCGGACGCAGTTTTTGGCGAAATGTATGAGAAGAAACGAACTGGCCCACGGCCTTCAAGCCTAAATATATACACATAATGAAGCAAATAAGTGTTGTTCTCAAACGAAATATGTGATTATTTTGTTTCGATTTAAACGTATTTTAATTTTGAGGTTAACTATTTTCTCAATGGAACTGTTACTACAACTGCTTTCCGTCATACACTCGATAGTACATTCATTTAGCTTGCGTTGATCTGAGAGCTGAGTTAATGGTGATTTGACTTTGAGCAATACTAGTAGGAAAAGAGTTATTATTTATATCATCTGTTACATTTCATTAAGGGAATAGTCTTTATAAAACCCATTCGACATTACCTACGAAAAGAAGGCTTAGAATCTTCAGATTGTTTTAGATAAACTTTTATAAATTGCATTTTTTAGTGATGGTAGACAAATTTATCACAAAAATGTTAGTTAAATTTATCATGAAATAAAATATTAGGTTTATGTGACATCTTCTTTTTCTGGCAATAAATCGGACAATTCCTTCAGTATAAACTTTGTTCAAAGGTGAATATTGGTTGTGTATTCTGCGATTCTGTCAGCAGAAAGCGTGCTCTTTTATACCATTAACCTCTTAATAAACACGTTATTTATAATTTATTTTTCTAGTCTTTTCTCTTGGTCAAAAAATTTACATAATGCGCGAGGAAGTAGCGCACGTAAAACTGCGCGATCCAGTTGAGATGGAGACCTCTAGTGTTAATAAAATACGCGGAAAAAGAATTCCACTGAGCTCGCTAATTTACAGAAATCTGTCGACATAAATATACATGTTAAAAACGCGGCTGCTCGCCTGAGTGGTGTGAGGGTAGCGTGTGTACCTCACATTAAGAGGTCCCGAGTTCGAATCTCGTTTAGGGTTAGTTACCCGGATAGGATTTTTTCCGGGTTTTTTCCTTACCTTGAGAAGACGAATGTCGGGTAATTTTAAGCTCCAAGGATTCCAGGTTCATTTGAGCAGCATGTCACCCATCTCGTTCATTCATCTCTATATAACATACCAGGTTAAGGGACGTTAAACTAAACTTAAAAAAAGCAATTACGGCGAAATATAGAAGTATCAAGGAACTACCAAAACTTGGGTAGTGTAAATTTGGGCTTTTAGCACATAACAGTAAATAATTAAATATATATAATGCCCCGAGTATAATCGAGGTTTTATTGTTTTACCAAAATTAAAAACCCCAATAGGTATACTCGGCTCTTAATTAAGAGGTTAATGTGCCCTTTAGGTTCCAGATCTCCAATGAGACCCGCTGAGTATGTAAATTTAATAAAATATATAATGTTGAAGTGTGATTTCTTGTTTCATGGTGTATTTTTGGTGTTTGTTCCCAGTAAGGTTCTTGAAGTTACAAATATCATTCTTTGAAACAACATTCGCTTGGAATTTGTTGTGTGCATTTAATGCTAGCCTCGCATATTCTTTCGGTAATAAGGTGCAATCAGACTTCTCAAACCTCCTCTTTATTACACTAAAGCGTGTAATAGCTAAAAGTCCAGAAAATGGAAAACAATATTTGATAGTATGCAAAAGGTAAAAAGCTATTTGCATGAGTAGAAACCTGACAAACTAACGATTTTTATTCTGACCTCCACATCCTCCAATTGCCGTCACACTTAATTAATTTCACATATTTAATCTTGATACACGCCTGACTGAAACTGTTATATTTTCGAATGTAACTACAATCATTTATTTGCCGCGCACTATTAATTCGCGTATTTCACATTTTGTAACTAACTTTACGACGCAAGAGATTCTGTAGAATTGCGTAATGTGTACTTCGTGAATGCTTCCTTAAAATTGCCTGACGTGTAATTCGCGAGAGAGATTTCTTAGAATTGCGCGACGTTTACCTTGTGAATGATTCCGTAGAACTGCGCGATACTTGCCTATGGCTCAAGAATTTATACTCCCTCACCCCGATATGCCTAAACATTATAATAGAGCTGCTATTGGTTAATAAATCGCTCCAACATTAGCGTCTGTTTTATAAGACAATCAAAATTAAAACACATATGCTCTAGGGAAGATATTCCCTCCATTTCTAAAGAAAGGTGCGCTACCCTGACGTCATTTGTTTGTCTCTTCTAATTGATAAATAACTCACCCCATCGCTTCATTGTTACCCACTCCTATTGCCAGTTTCAGTGAGGCCGTGTAAACTTATTTCCTAACAATGCTTATAGCTAACAAACATCTAAAATCATTGTCATACAATAATGTTAATTTTCACTACAATCACTCTGGCATTCACAGTGTTGTGATATAAAATACTGCCTCAAAGGATGTTGAGGTGCCTTACAGTTTAACAAAATTCCTAATGTAATCAAATAGAATGGATTCAATCAGATCTTTATGAGCAATTCATTCATGACAGATACAACATGGAGCTTTGTTGCCCTACCTTGAGGTAGCGAATACTGAAAACACTGATGATGAAGCAACGGAGATAGAAAGTCTGCGGAACAGTAACTACAGTTAGTTTAAGTTGTGCATGTATCCCACTAAATCGTCTTGCTCTTGTATATATGTATATATTTCCTTGTGATAAATGATATGAAAGTTAAATTTATAATTACTTATTCTATTAAATTATAGGCTTTTTGATTGGAAATCAAATGTACTTTTTATACTAAATAAATTATCTATCTTTCTCATTAATAAATAGAAACATACAAGAATAATAATACTACATCTACAAAATGTCAATATTATGCAGCTTAATTTAATTAATGCAGCAGTTCAATTTTCCATAGCAAAGGATTCTCCAAGTGATTGGACAATCCAAACGCTTAAAATATATTATGTTATAACAGATTTTCTTCTGAACCTAGGCTCACAAAAAAAGTAGTAAATATGTTAAAAATGTATTAGAATACAGCAGATGTTGGAATCTGCATAAAGAAACTTTCTACCCAGTATCTAGTCATATAGAAACTGCACACCAAAATGTTCTAACTGGTATCTAATCATATGGAAACTGCACACTGTTTTATTCCTCGATAATGGTCACATGGAAAATGCACATATTAACAAACGGCTTTCATTTTGTTCGAGAGAAGCGTTGTTTTGTTTCGCAAACCTATCGCCTGGCAAATTATAACATTCTAATTATATAGTGGCTACTTGTCTGGAGTTGTTGCTTGAACAAAATCATGGGCCCGTACGCCCACCCTGTTTAGGGACCGTTCTTAAATAGTGGCTACTTGTCTGGAGTTGTTGCTTGAACAAAATCATGGGCCCGTACGCCCACCCTGTTTAGGGACCGTTCTTATATGGTGGCTACTTTTCTGGAGTTGTTGCTTGAACAAAATCATGGGCCCGTACGCCCACCCTGTTTAGGGACCGTTCTTATATGGTGGCTACTTGTCTGGAGTTGTTGCTTGAACAAAATCATGGGCCCGTACGCCCACCCTGTTTAGGGACCGTTCTTATATGGTGGCTACTTGTCTGGAGTTGTTGCTTGAACAAAATCATGGGCCCGTACGCCCACCCTGTTTAGGGACCGTTCTTAAATAGTGGCTACTTGTCTGGAGTTGTTGCTTGAACAAAATCATGGGCCCGTACGCCCACCCTGTTTAGGGACCGTTCTTATATGGTGGCTACTTTTCTGGAGTTGTTGCTTGAACAAAATCATGGTCCCGTACGCCCACCCTGTTTAGGGACCGTTCTTATATGGTGGCTACTTGTCTGGAGTTGTTGCTTGAACAAAATCATGGGCCCGTACGCCCACCCTGTTTAGGGACCGTTCTTATATGGTGGCTACTTGTCTGGAGTTGTTGCTTGAACAAAATCATGGGCCCGTACGCCCACCCTGTTTAGGGACCATTCTTATATGGTGGCAACTTGTCTGGAGTTGTTGCTTGAACAAAATCATCGGCCGGTACGCCCACCCTGTTTAGGGACCGCTCTTATATGGTGGCTACTTGTCTGGATTTGTTGCTTGAACAAAATCATGGGCCCGTATGCCCACCCTGTTTAGGGACCGTTCTTATAGGGTGGCTACTTGTCTGGAGTTGTTGCTTGAACAAAACCATGGGCCCGTACGCCCACCCTGTTTAGGGACCATTCTTATATGGTGGCTACTTGTCTGGAGTTGTTGCTTGAACAAAATCATGGGCCCGTACACCCACCCTGTTTAGGGACCGTTCTTATATGGTGGCTACTTGTCTGGAGTTTTGCTTGAACAAAATCATGGGCCCGTACGCCCACCCTGTTTAGGGACCGTTCTTATGTGGTGGCTACTTGTCTGGAGTTGTTGCTTGAACAAAATCATGGGCCCGTACGCCCACCCTGTTAAGGGACCATTCTTATATGGTGGCTACTTGTCTGGAGTTGTTGCTTGAACAAAATCCTGGGCCCGTACGCCCACCCTGTTTAGGGACCGTTCTTATATGGTGGCTACTTGTCTGGAGTTGTTGCTTGAACAAAATCATGGGCCCGTACGCCCACCCTGTTTAGGGACCGTTCTTATATGGTGGCTACTTGTCTGGAGTTGTTGCTTGAACAAAATCATGGGCCCGTACGCCCACCCTGTTTAGGGACCGTTCTTATATGGTGGCTACTTGTCTGGAGTTGTTGCTTGGACAAAATCATGGGCCCGTACGCCCACCCTGTTTAGGGACCGTTCTTATATGGTGGCTACTTGTCTGGAGTTGTTGCTTGAACAAAATCATGGGCCCGTACGCCCACCCTGTTTAGGGACCGTTCTTATATGGTGGCTACTTGTCTGGAGTTGTTGCTTGAACAAAATCATGGGCCCGTACGCCCACCCTGTTTAGGGACCATTCTTATATGGTGGCTACTTGTCTGGAGTTGTTGCTTGAACAAAATCCTGGGCCCGTACGCCCACCCTGTTTAGGGACCGTTCTTATATGGTGGCTACTTGTCTGGAGTTGTTGCTTGAACAAAATCATGGGCCCGTACGCCCACCCTGTTTAGGGACCGTTCTTATATGGTGGCTACTTGTCTGGAGTTGTTGCTTGAACAAAATCATGGGCCCGTACGCCCACCCTGTTTAGGGACCGTTCTTATATGGTGGCTACTTGTCTGGAGTTGTTGCTTGAACAAAATCATGGGCCCGTACGCCCACCCTGTTTAGGGACCGTTCTTATATGGTGGCTACATGTCTGGAGTTGTTGCTTGAACAAAATCATGGGCCCGTACGCCCACCCTGTTTAGGGACCATTCTTATATGGTGGCTACTTGTCTGGAGTTGTTGCTTGAACAAAATCATGGGCCCGTACGCCCACCCTGTTTAGGGACCGTTCTTATATGGTGGCTACTTGTCTGGATTTGTTGCTTGAACAAAATCATGGGCCCGTACGCCCACCCTGTTTAGGGACCATTCTTATATGGTGGCTACTTGTCTGGAGTTGTTGCTTGAACAAAATCATGGGCCCGTACGCCCACCCTGTTTAGGGACCGTTCTTATATGGTGGCTACTTGTCTGGAGTTGTTGCTTGAGCAAAATCATGGGCCCGTACGCCCACCCTGTTTAGGGACCGTTCTTAAATAGTGGCTACTTGTCTGGAGTTGTTGCTTGAACAAAATCATGGGCCCGTACGCCCACCCTGTTTAGGGACCATTCTTATATGGTGGCAACTTGTCTGGAGTTGTTGCTTGAACAAAATCATGGGCCCGTACGCCCACCCTGTTTAGGGACCGTTCTTATATGGTGGCTACATGTCTGGATTTGTTGCTTGAACAAAATCATGGGCCCGTATGCCCACCCTGTTTAGGGACCGTTCTTATAGGGTGGCTACTTGTCTGGAGTTGTTGCTTGAACAAAATCATGGGCCCGTACGCCCACCCTGTTTAGGGACCATTCTTATATGGTGGCTACTTGTCTGGAGTTGTTGCTTGAACAAAATCATGGGCCCGTACACCCACCCTGTTAAGGGACCATTCTTATATGGTGGCACTTGTCTGGAGTTGTTGCTTGAACAAAATCATGGGCCCGTACGCCCACCCTGTTTAGGGACCGTTCTTATATGGTGGCTACTTGTCTGGAGTTGTTGCTTGAACAAAATCATGGGCCCGTACGCCCACCCTGTTTAGGGACCATTCTTATATGGTGGCTACTTGTCTGGAGTTGTTGCTTGAACAAAATCATGGGCCCGTACGCCCACCCTGTTTAGGGACCGTTCTTATATGGTGGCTACTTGTCTGGAGTTGTTGCTTGAACAAAATCATGGGCCCGTACGCCCACCCTGTTTAGGGACCGTTCTTATATGGTGGCTACTTGTCTGGAGTTGTTGCTTGAACAAAATCATGGGCCCGTACGCCCACCCTGTTTAGGGACCGTTCTTATATAGTGGCTACTTGTCTGGAGTTACTATTACTGTCTTCACTTTTCATACCAAATGTTTCCAATTCACTGCGCAAGAATAACCAGTATGTTACGTTGACTTTTTTGTGCTTTAACAAAAGCGTTCAAACTTATGACTTAATAATTCAGGTGATGATGGATAAATATTAAATGTATAACATGAGTTCATGTAATGTAGTAAATGACGTTGAACTAGCTATACATCCGAAGTGGTGAAAACTTGGGAATACGTTACTATTATTATAGGTTGCCGCTTCCATCCTGCACAAGCATGATGGTGTAAAATACAGTGTGTAGGACTAGCAACTGAGTACAAAGAAGACAGTGACTCAGGATATTTTTTGGAATAATGTATTTGAATTCCAGCGGAAGTCAGGGATTTGTTTGCTACGGAACAGGCTGGGGTGAAACCGGTAGATACTAGAGTGGAGAAATTTGTTTATCATTTGCTAAAACGTACATTTCCGAAGATGCTAGGTTCTTTTCACTGTCTGGGCAGACGTGATTGCATCTGTCTCTCGCACAGCAATGGCTGTGAATTCTCGTACTTTAATGGCAGTTTTGCAGCAATCATCCTGCTTCGTTAATCAAGTTTTGCGATTACAAACTGAGGCTTTAAACTCCAAAGCAATGTAGGGAGTAAGAAAGGTTTTAATGTGAAGTCAGCCAAATGCAAAAGAAACGTTGAGCGGAGACGTGAAATATATAGCTCTTCACAAATACTCCGTATGCAAATTTATTTGTCACTTCAGTGGCATTTAGAGTAGGATACTGAAGTTTCTTTTACTGGCAGATATGAACGTGCAGGATTTTTAAGCACTTTTAACTAATGTTTACCAGTATTGTTATATTCAACTTCAACATAATGTGGGCGACTAGTCACCTCTAACAGTCTACAGCTACACTGCAAAGGAAGAAACCGGCGATTTATATAGTACGTGGTAGTGCTCAGTAACCCATGGTAGAATGCTGCCGTACCACTCAGACCACACAACGCTGCAGAACCACTGGATGTTTGGTAAGTGCATCTAATTCAATTTTGGCTTAATCAGTGTCAATCCAACATTTTTATACCTAACTGTGCAGTTTCCGAGTAGGATCAACCCTTCTGATCAGTAAGCAGTATCCGAATTGGATTATTGGGACCCTCAAAAAGCGGTGTGCATTGTGATGATCTTTAAATTCTCGTAGGATTTATCCCATTCATGGAGCACATACCTATTCCTAAACTTGTTCGTTGCTCTATGTTCGTGGGAATTGACTTCTCTTGGCTTTCGACTTCCCTAT
Organism: Deroplatys truncata; assembly: GCA_030765065.1. NCBI lineage: Eukaryota > Metazoa > Arthropoda > Insecta > Mantodea > Mantidae > Deroplatys > Deroplatys truncata. Next base: position 26,134,323 of record CM060988.1, on the reverse strand, counting down.
AAGGGGGCGTGGCCTGCTGTCTCCGTCTCTTCTCGTTTGCATGCCACCTTCTCCAGGCAATTCGGGAACGTTGGGACACCGAGAGAGACGACGACATGAGCTGCTCGGTCGTGCGAGCGAGAGGGAAAGATTTTTGTGTCTCAGATTGTGAATTTAGTTAGCTCGTTTCGCCATGTTGTGTGTCGGAAGATTTTGTCAATTTCAAAAGTGTTGAGTTAGCTATCTTGCAGGCCTTGTGAATTCACCTTGTGTTTAACATGAGGCTTTAATGAATCGTAGTTATTATCCACATTTTCATTGCAGTGGGTATAGGTTTTTTAATTACTGCATGTGTAATTAAGTGCGAATTTTTACATATGTCCATAGCTCCTTAGTGTTTTGTTTATACTTCCATACCGGTGCGTATATTAATATGCTTTGATCTTGGCTGTGTTAAGGTGCATACATTTAATTTCAGGGGTTGTGTGCATATACTTTCTATTTTGACTATTGTATGCTAAATGAAATAGTTCGTTCAGGTTTGATGGAATAATCACGATAGATTATTAAACTACTTTGAATATTTTCTTTCTTTCCTTCCTTCTTTCTTTGTTTTTAGCCTTCACTATTTAACATCCAGTATAAATGCGTATTTTTCAGGTATAATTAAATTAATTTTCGACTTTTTTATAGTTATTAAAATGTACAGTAATAGTTCATTTTTTGCTTCTATATTTTTAATCCTAACTATATATGCCATTTTGCTTATCTTGGGTTTCTGAAAAGTTTTTAAGCGATCTGAAGCAACTAATGTTTATTTGTATGTTGTTTTTAATTTATGTTGGTTTATTGAATGTAAATTGTGTTATTCCTTTTCATTTTGATATATATATATATTGCATTTTTATACTTTACTATTTGGGTGTTATAATTATTACTCATGTATGATAAAAGTATCTTAATTTTGACTCAAAGCTTTCTGTTTTTAATTAATTTAAATTGCAGTGTTAAACCAATTTATTAAAGCTATTTTACTTTATGAGGTACACTTTACTATATTATACTTTATTGTGTAATACTATTATGATGATATATTATATTGCTATCTTTTGATTTTGTATTAACGTTTTCTTTTTATAGCCTTCATTATCACTCTTTCACTTTTATTATTAAGTGTTTACTGGCCTTGTTTTATAACGCTGTATGCTTTTTTATTTGGGAAAATAAAGCCAGTTACCATTTACGCTTTTGTTTAGTTAATTTTTCGGTACAGCTAATTCTTTTAAACATACTTCAGGGCAGCACATTTTGCTAAGAGATATACTGTATCCACCTTGGCATTCGTTATGGCCTTTCTTTTCGCTTGCCTGGACTCCTGGAGCAGAACGTGTTCGTAAGGGGCTCTTTGTTGTGGGGGCTTAACTATGCTAAATTGCTGGTTTAGCCATCGTACCCTTGCACAGCAATTTCCGAATCAAAATGTGTAGTTTCTGCGCAAGATAAAGTTTTTATTTGCTTAAAGGTAATAGCCAATTTTCACCTCTGTATGCACAAAGTCTGCATTTTTATAATACGAAGAATCAGTTCACATATGGAGGTACACTTGTATGTCTTCTTGTATAGGACAAAGAAACTGTATTATGGGCTGTCTTTTAAGTATATTTTATTACTTAAGTGGGCGGTAAACACTTTCATCCAAATGTGATTAAAATTTGCATTCTAGTTTCACTAAGTTTCTAAGTACATTCACTTGCCTATTACACAGTTCTCTTACCTCGAATCCTAAGGAAACACTGTGATTCCATAAACATGGTGTTCAGTGCAACTTTTCTGCACTACACAGTAATAGCTAATTAATATATTGTGAGTGCTGTAAATCACAGCTAACCTAATAATGCAACCTATCATGGAAAAGCCACTCTAGCTGATGAGTTTCTTATTTTATGGTTGTACCATCTAGGGATTTACATCTTACTAATGAGAAAGTGCACTGAACGAGCTTAATCAATAACGAAGTAGGAGCTGGAAAGAACAATCTATACACAAAGACAGGCATAAGGCTTACATTTACAAAATTCCGCATAATGTTATTATATTATGTATTAAAACATGAACATATAATGTACATATACATGAGCATACACATGGTCTACACAAGGATCATTACGCAGGTAGCAGGCAGAAAAACAGCGCACGAAAGGGCTTGAAATAAGTCTGATATTAAACCATCACATAGTAGGAGTGCCCGCTCAGTATAACACACAATTATCTGCTAATAATGTTACAATGTGAATGAAGTGAATGGGACAAGAGATTAACGTTTACCTAACATATTGACTTACAAACTGACCCATGGAAATGCTGTTTTTTGAAAGCGCAAAGTTTATACTCAAAGTAAATATAAACTCTGAAACATAAAGGGTAAAGCTCAACAACGATTCTTAACCGACAGAAAGTAGAATGGTTCCACAGCATGCCAAATAACTATTAGGTTAATGCCTTGCATTTGTGATCTATGAGTAGATAATTACCAGTGACTAAATTATTGTTATGCTTTATTAAAGTTCTCTTAATGTGGAAATCAAAGCATAAAAGGGAATAAGATGAATGTCAAGGCAAATAATAACCCATAAGGGTCTATGTTAAGAAGTTATAAATATCCTTCCAAAGGCATTATCAGTATGGAGATAGAAATAGAAAATAATCATTTGAATTCAAAACAAGGATAATTACATGTGGAGTACGACAAGGTTGCCCTCTATCAACGGCACTTTTTAAATATGGACGAAATAATAAGACTAGGGAAAACTCGTACTACAGGGGAAATCAGATTAGGGAACACAATTTTAAAAAGAATTTTATTCGCAGACGATCAGATCCCGCTGACAAAAGCTGAAGATTCACTACAAAAGATGGTATAAACTTTGAACATAGTGGTAAAAGATTTTAATATGAAAACATCAACAAACAAAATCAAAATAATGGACTTTAGAGGTGCATATCCAATCCGTTCAAAGATTCAAAGAAAATAGGATTCTGGAATGAGTGTCAATATTGAATTTACTTGGGTGTAAAATATAATGTATTAACGAAGTAGATACGCAAATTGAATTACATAACTGGAACGTTAAGACGAAAATTAAGAAAACAAGGCAACATCAGACTGAATTATTAATCTGCATAAGTCTACATACTGGCATAGACCAGGAAGAAAAATCGCTTAATAAATAGGCAAAAGGATCAACAAAGCTTAAGTAAACAAAAGGAATAATGCAAAAAGGAAAAAGAAATATATTTATGAACTAACCGAATTCCAATTTTATAATCAACGAAGGAAGGCTATCAGAGGGATTCTAGAAACAAAATACTAAATGTGTAGAATTACAAAAGATGATATTCATAATTTTTTTCCAGAACATATTCTCAAGAAACAGCAACTGAAAGGGCACACTATCCACAGAAAATTACTGACGTAGAGCGTTCTTAATCGGATGAACATTTATCAATAAAATTTCAAAGATGAAATAATCACGCTACTCGACGCATTGCAGTAGACACAGCTTCTGGACCGGATCACGTACTTATTAAAACTATAAAGCACAAAACTGTTAGTGAAATAATAGGGAAGTTTGCTAAAATAATGTTAAAGACCGATAGAGCGCCAATATACTTACAAAAAGTAAGAGCAATACTACTTTTTAAATAATCTGATGTGATACATTCACATGACATGCTCCGTCTTCTATCGCTTATTAGCTGGGTTTCAAAGTATTCTTACTAAGGTTTATTTTGCCACCTACTTCATTTTAATCCAGATAAACCTTTCCGGAAATAGCTGCATCACACATTGAGGCAGTATTTTTTATCGCTTAAATGATATCAGTCTAAATATGTAGTATAAGAAAATAACATCCCGCCTAAAAGCAATATGCGTATGTTATAATATATAAAGTGTATATTACAGTCATTGTATTATGTTCATTTTATTATGTATATGTATAAAATGTTATGTGAATGTGTTACGTAGTTTAACAATATAGGAGCTGTGAGAATAGAAGCAAGCTGCTTTTCGTAGCAAACAAAGTTACAAAGTAAAAGCCGAAGGCTGCTAACAATAAGGTAACCTTGAGACAAAAATAAATTAGAAAGTTAAAAAAGGCTACTAATAGTTCTTGGTACAATGCTAATCTAATATTTAAAACAGTTTTTAAATGGTCACGTGGATGTGAAAAGCAAACGAAAGTAAAATAAAACTATTCTATTGGAGTAGGCTTAGCCAATCAGAAACTAGAAATAGAGAAAATGTACAAATTCAAACGGTCGACGCTAGAAGATAGCGTAGCCAGGCAGTTCGTTTCGATGCGGGTTCAGTGATTGTATGTGAGACATGAAAATGCATTACGGTGAGGATGATATATAAATGTTTACGTGTTAAAAGTGTAATTAACAATAATCTCACAGCTCTATAGTAGGATACATGAGCGAAGTCTTATAAACTGCGTGAAGGATTAATAAAAAATTAAAAATACAATTATAATTTGTGCAAACTTTATTCATCAGCCGTACCAGCCCTATAAAGAGATACTTGCTCTAAAAATATTACTGACGTAGGCGAGGCATAAATAATAAATAAATAAACATAAAAATAATTATTGCACATAAAATAAACACACGACACCGCCGCAAAGGTTGGTTCTTAAATGTGGGTCGAAGACCATCGGGAATTTTGTACCCAAAGCGTGGGGCGAAAACTCCTAGAAACATAAACACCCGCAAGTATGTCGTCCAACGTGCGTGGGGCCAGAATAGACGAGAATAGGTGAAGAGAAGAAAAATAACAAGAAAACAGTACAAGAAGAAAAGAATCAACGAACGTCGTGGAGCAACCAGATATCGACGAAACTACAACTACAAGACTTCACTACGAGAATTCTAAAACGCTTCAGAGAACTTCAAGATCATCGTACAACGTCACCCAAGAAGAGCAAAAACAATTCTTTCAGGAGTAAGGGGTACGCAGTCAACAATTCAACTAGAATCTAGGAGGGAACACCAGAGTATAAAGGTTTACTAACACAGCCAGAGAAAGTTCAGAACATTCCAATACTTTATATTTATATAATTGTCAAGGTACTTACGAATATATATATATATATATATATATATATATATTGTAATTAAAATAATTACATGTTGTTAAGGAGGTGGAAAATTAAAATTCAGCAATTCCAAACTAAATGTAACAATAGAGAATATTCAAAATAAAATGGAAAGAGAAAGCAATAGATATATGGAAGTAGGAGAGGATGCGTCAGCCATTACTGATTGTAGTTTAAATTTACAGTCAGAGCTGGAGGAAACCACAAATAGGTTATATACAGAAGAAAAGGCATCTGTAAACTAACAGTTAGGGTTAGAAGGAGATAGCAACAGTGTGCAAGGTCAAACACCTTTACCTTTTGCAGGGAACAACAATGGAAAAGAAATACTATCCCTCACACATCTAGCCAACAAGAGCAGGAAAACTCCTCACAACAAAATTTAATGTGCATTCTAAAAGCAATATCTGAAATGAGAATAGACTTAAATAATAAGCTAACTGAAACCAGTGCAGAACTGAGAGTAGACTTAAGTGATAAGTTAACTGAAACTGATACAGAGCTGAGAAAGGAGTTAAGTAATAAGCTAAATGAAACTAGTGCAGATTTAAATAACAAACTACAAGAAACTAGTCAGGAAACTAATAATAAACTATCTAGTATCAAAAATGATGTAGCTAGGCAAATAGAAAATTGCATGAAAGAAAGTAAAGCCGAAAGTATAAGGTTAGAAATCAAAAGAGAACAATCTTCTAAAGCACTTCAGACCTGTATAGATTTGAAAGTAAATAAAGGTTGCAAGCAGCTAGAAGAGAAATTATCAAGTCATATTGATAAAAATCTTACTGGAGTGGAGATCAAACTTAATAATACTAAACAGGGTATTTGTAACAAATTAGATAAACAGGGTGAAGAATTAAAAACAATGGTGGAAAACACAAATGCAGATCTTATGCAAGTTCAAATAGATTTAACAGGGGAAATAAGTACAATGCATGAAAAGGCTAAAACAAATGCAGATGCAATTAAAGAAGCACTCACACGGCAAGGACAAGTAATGTCAAGGATAGACAAAATTAATCATAAAGTACAAGAGAATAGCAAAGAAATAGATAAACTTAGAAATAATTTTGAAAGTTTGAGTATCAGTGCACCAAGAGTAAATACAAATGTAACTAGTCCTGTAAGTGCTAATCAGATGCATAATAATATAAGTGCTGAAAGAAGTGTATCACCCTTGTTAACTAATAATACAAGAGACGCTTCTGCTTTCTCCATAGCATCAGCCTCTCAAACACAAAACAATAGTGATGACACACATGTGCATGTAAACAAGTCAGGTGCCAAACTATCATTCTGTGCTCAATGAATTACCTTTAGCTTATTTTAACGCTTCCTCAAGTCCGGTACAATTTATTCATGATCTAGTGGAATATTAAGTTGAAGAATGTGCCTGAAGCATTAAAAATGATCCTTGTTAGAAAAGGCTTGGATAATAAAACCTTAGAATGGTTATATATGCTAGCAGATAGTGAAATGAATTTTGAGACATTTAGATTTTTATTTATGAATAAGTTTTGGAATACCACTGTGCAACATAAGATTAGAGCAAGCCTGAGTTAATAGAGACACAACTTGTCGAAGACAGATTATCTCATAAACTATGCAGGATATGTCAGGTATTCAACTCCAGCCATGCATGAGGAAGATTTTATTAGTTCAATTACCACACACTACCCTCTCCATATACAAAACTACATCCTAAGACTATTTATGAGATGACAGAGCTAATATCATCGTTAGAGCAGCAAGAAAATAATAAAGTAATAATAGTAATGAAATTTGGAGTACACACAGACGAGACAGACAAATTAGACACGATAGGTGTAATGAAATGCCTTATAATACACGCTATCACCATGCAAGTAGGAGAAATAATGAATTTCAATGCCAAAACAGATCCAGTTACACTACACAAAATATCAGAGATTCAAGACAACAAGGAAGACAGGAACACATATATTATATAAGAATGGAAAAGGTAAATAAGCAGAATTCTACTTCACCTAGAAGTAATAATCGATTTCAGCATAGAGGAAGTACACAAAACAGGGAAACCTCCACAACTATAAACCCACAATCAACACAAATACAGAAGCATATACTCGCGGAAGACATAATAACTTTAATGGGAAAACACGAGCTAGCGTGCGTGGCTCATACACAAATGTTAATGAAAATGAGATAACAGTAACTGCGGTATACAATGGCAATTCTGTAAGTACTAAAAATACTCACCAGGAAAACTAAATTACGTATTGCCTGACGTAGATTCTGGTAATACAGGACCTTCTGCTCTAAGTGGCAAGAATAAAGTATCTACACACGTTAATTGTTACCGTCTTAAAACAAATACTGAGAATAGTGAAAACCAATATGAATCACCGTACATTCAAAGTTTTATCGCAGGAAGGGAAGCAAATGTTGCAATAGATTCAGGATCATCAAGCTCTATCTGCTCAAAGAAATTCTATGATCAGCTGTTAAATGAAGGCATAAAGCTAATGTCAGCGCCAGTAAATAACCTTGTATGTAGGGTAGCCATAGGTACAGAGACCCAAACTATTAAATCTCAAGCATTGATACCTATAAAAATAGCAGATATTACATTAGAGGTCATACTCTTAATAGTTCCAAATTGAATATGCGAAGTTATAATTGGATGTGATGTATTAATAGAGTTCTCTGCTATAGTTGATTTTAAGGACAAACTTATATTAAATACGGAAGAAAAGAATATTTACGGGCCTTTTATAAAAGATAAGGTGTGTAGAGTGCAAAGAATGGAACAAGAAATTGCAGTATATGAAGAAGAATGCTTCATACAAATTGTAAATGTCCAAGCAAGCGGGAAAAATAATGAAAGATTATTGACTCTTCAGTTTGATGAACAGAAAACTGACCTTACTGAGGGGAACCCTTATATAGAGAAACCGCTGGTAGAAGAAAATATATTGGAGCAGGTAGGAAATAGCTATGCAACAGAGATAGAGGGCTGGAAAATACGCAAAATTTCACTGATGGCAAATACAATCCTGACTGACCGTGAAAAGATAATAATGAAGAATGTACTGGAAGACAATAAGCATGTATTGAATGAAATTGCAGGACGGTGCATATCATATATACACACTTTCACAGTAGAAAATTTACCAAAATTAAGAAGATAATATAATAATCTACCAGTAAACCTAAAAAACGAAGCAAAAAATTAATAGCCTGTATGCTGGAAAATAACATCATGAGCTTAGTAATTCACAATATATAAGTAGTGTTTGTTGGACGGTAAAGAAAGATAATAGTTTAAGAATCGCTATACATGGAAGATATTTAAACAAGTTCATGCTACCAGACCACTTTCAAACTGAAAGTATAGAATAAACAATTGCAAAATTATCACGTGGCAAATATATCTCTTCTATAGATCTTACAGCTTCATTGGCAAATTGAATTGGATCCAAAGTACGTGATTACAAAGCCTTTTCAAGTTTTTGGATTACAGTATAGGTATTGTGTAAACCCGTATGGATTAAAAAATAGTGCTAGTGGGTTCCTGAGAGCAATACATAGTATCTTTGGTGACACAGCAGATGATTTCTTAATGAGATACACTGATGACTTTCTAATAACAAGCCAAACCTTTGAGGAACAATTAGAGAATGTAAACTATGCAATAAATAAATTACATGAACATGACATGACCGTAAATATAAAAAAGTCAACATTCTGTGTACCTGAAATGAAATTCCTGGGATATGTAATTATTGAAGTAGACATTCGTCCAGATGAAGAAAGAGTAGAACACATATTAAAAATCCCACCAACTAAAAATATTCGACAGCTACAACGTTTATTTGGAATTTGGAGTTATGAGAGTAAATGTTTTACGAAGATATGCTATAGAAGTAGAACATTTAAGACAGTTATTAAAGAAAACAGATAAATGGAAGTGGACAGCAGAGCTACAAAAATGTTTTGAAAATGTAGGAAAGTTGTTTGCAAATGCAATGCTGCTGGAACGTCCAAGGAATGAATTAGATTACGAGTTGTATGTGGATGCATCTTGTCAAGGATATGCAGGAATACTAGGGCAAAGAGAACATGGCAAAACATTTTATGTAATAAATACTGCTTCACGTGGCCCAACCAATGTTGAAAGAAATGTATCAGTAACAATGTCAGAAATAGGAGCACTTTATTTTTCAGTACTTAAATTTAAGAAATATATATTTAAGAAGAAAGTGAAAATATACACAGATCATATTAGCTTGACTTTCATTTGAGACAGTATTTTTAAAATTTGAATAATTTCAATTAAATTATATAATATGTAAATTCAATAACAGCCGGCCTTGAAGCAATATGTATGTAATAATTTGCAAAAATGTATGTAACAGTCGTTGCAAATGCTTATATTATTGTAAACATGTTCAATAATGTTATGTGAGTGCATTAAGTAATTTAATAATGTAAGAGCTGTGAGAATAATAAGTTTAAAGTTGCTAAGAATGAGGTAACAATGAGGTAACCCTGAGGCAATAATGAGTTTGAGAGTTTAAATGTTACTAATCATGATTAGAGCAACGATAATGTAAATTTTGTGACAGTTTAAAAATAGCCAATCAACAGCTAGAAAAAGCCTTAGTTAAATGCAGGTATTCTATTGGACTAGGATTAGCCAATCAGAGAATTGAAATACAGAAGTTTACGGGTTTGGACGGTTGAAATATGTTCAGTTGCCTGCAGACCTTGGTAGTAACCGGATGGAAGATGTGTTCTCTAAAGAAATATTACGTATTCGTGTGAAACGAAAATTAAGTATACGCGTTAACAAAGTAAGTATTAAATTAAAGAATCTCACAGCTCTTGATATCAGTGTAGTGCTATTTAATTTGTGTCAAGGAATAATAAAAAGAAGTGAATTAAAACTTAAAATCTGTGTAAGCCTACATTCTTGTCGCACCACGTCCTGATTAAGAGAAACGTGTCTCTAAAACAATACTGACGCAGCCGAGGCAAACATAAACATAAATAATATATATAGAAGCAGTTTAATAACAAAGTTAATAAATATTTTTTTAAACTTGGAGCGTAAGAACAAAAATACATCTTCAAATCGGCTTTACATACATAGCAGCATATTACGTAAACAACAACTCAAATTGACGTCCATACGTGGAGAGAAAAAAATAAACATCAAAACATAAAATCCAAGAACAACATTTCTTCAAACTGGTTCCCATGCGTGGGACAGTTAAACTAAAGCAACTCACTTTCTCACATTCAGAAATGTGGGTTATTAGTGGCAAGTTAGCTAGAATGATTCTTGCTATAATGGAATTTGTTGTAGCAATTATACATATTCCAGGCAAACAAAATACATTCAGTGATGTAATATCAAGAATCAACCACAACAAACAATTTCCTGAAAGCTATTCTAGACAACAATATGAGATTACAGTGCTTACGATAGATATTCCAATGAGGAAATAATTGTTGAATCAATTTAAAAATATTAAAGAAGAGCACGATAAAGACATTAAACTAGCAAGTTTGAAAGAAATAGCTCCGAAAATAGAAGAGGCATAGAATAGTACAATCGCTGTTAAAAATGATATCTTATATAAGAAGCATGGAAAGGATATAAAGAGGTGGAAAACGCATATTCCAACAAGTATGGAATTAGAAATGATAGAACAAATTTATCTAGGATTAATACATGCAGGTACAGAAAAGACAACCCTAACTATTTTGGAGAATTTATGTATTTCTAAACTAGGACATAAAGTAAGGAAATACATATCGTGTTGATCTTTGTCAAAAGGCAAAACAAATTAATATGGCTCAGAATATACAACGATCTCAGTGCTTAGAAATACACCAAGATGTTTGTTAAGTTTAGATTTGCACGATCCAATGCCTGTAAATACATTTGGGTACCAATTTTTATTTGTATGCTATGATGTATTCAGTAAATATGTACGAATATATGCACTCAAGAATGCAACCAGCACAGCATGTTTAAACAAATTAACAAAATCATGTTTCCCAGAGGAAGGAATAGTTCAGGCCATACTTTTTAATAAAGCATCAGTGTTTACCAGTTCTAAATTTATGAATTGAATCAAAGATTTGGGAGTCAAACAGTACGTCAAGACATAGACCCAATGCCAATCCAGTAGACAGAGAAATAAAAGAAATTTCAAATTATCTACCTGTAATGTGTCATAACAAGCAGAGCAGTTGGTACTCATGCATAAATATTATTCAGAATCTACTTAATCTGGGTAGTACGCTTTCTTCTATCGCTTAATGTTTACAGATATACAAGATTATAACAAGTTCTTTTCGAATGAAGAGAACTTCACAGGCTATTCCCCAAAAATTCAAGATATACATTTTACTTGTCATGTAAGTGTCTTTAATGTGGTATTTTAATCAAAATGTTAGAGCCATATTTTAGAAAATCAAAAATTTTGGGGTAGAGGACTTTCTTGAAAATCTTCTTGTCGCATCTTTGGAAGATGTTGAATTTAAATACTAAGTTTGGTATTTAACCGAATTTTCGTTTTTTTAGTTATACTGTTTACAATCGCATATGCAGACACGCGCACCACGGACATGTTTCCAAAAATAGTTTATTTGCACTCAGGCAGCCTCAAAACATGTGTTTCCGGTGAAATCTCGGTCATGAATTTTTGGTTGGAATGCAATGCCTTCTCTACCTACTAGATATGTGGTAGAGAAAGTAAAAATGGAGACACCAATAATCTTTGTAACTGGCCTCCCATTACTACTTGCTCTGTCATGAGACGAGTAATTGAACGACACTTAGAATATCGTCTTCGCACCTATGTTGAATTCTACAATATCAGCATGGTTTACCAACCTACAAGATATTAATTAATTAATACATAAATAACACATATAAAGAATAGAACAACTTTCAATGGTTATCGGTGTCCAACACTTGTTCTAAGACAACTGAGACATGTTGATTCAAGATATGTAAACCGCTTGTCACACCCATCGTTCCTGACATCTACAATATTTCCCATCTACATATGCTTAACATTATATCAAGGCAAACAATTCACAGACAGAAGTTTCACTAGAACACATATTGCTACGTGGAGTACTAATGAACATATGCTATATATTAACAACAGTTGAAGGTAAAAAACACATAAAATACATGCATATAAAATAAACTTCCTTAACTTAAAGTGAGTTTGATTTGAAATTCTCGGCTAAGTAGTTGTATATTGTTCTTTCTAGCACAAAAAGTGGCTTAAGGCACAATTTGTAAAACAGGGTTTAGTGGAAAAGCGACCTAAATAACATGTGCGTTCTGGCACAGGTCACGTGATCTTTGGTATTGGAAGGGTCTTTAATTGGGTTTAATTGGTCTTTCGTGCAAAGGCGACCCAAATAGCGTGTATGTTCACCATCAAATTTATGGTTACTGGCGGAGTTGACAGTTTGTCATTCCCGGCCACGTGGAGGGCTTTAGAGCAAGACCCGACCTAAACGCCATGAGAGTTCACCATCAAACTCAAAGTTATTTCTGGAGTTGGTAATTGTGAGGGTCGCTTACATGTCCGCGTGGTGACATTTAGTTGAAGAAACATTTAAAAGTCGCGTCCCTCCTCCTCAAGTAAAATACAGGCTTTGGGTGGGGGGAGGTAATCAAAATAATGTATGCATTTCCAGTCAGCTATGAGACATGATTCAGCCACTATAAAGTACACAGCGTTAATTCTAATTACGCAGCTCATATACATCACATAAAAATACCAGCTTCAATTTTTGTGGCGAACACGCCTAACGACTGAAATGTTTTTAAAAATCAAAAGGTTTAATTTTCGCAATGCAAGAGTTTCCTACGGGCAATTTTTTACGACATGAATAACATGCTACTTAAAACCGTGTATGTATACAGTGAGGTCTCCCTCCACGTCAGTTTAAAAGACGATTGCCCGACTCTTCTGTCGCGCCCCTATGTCTGGGAGTTTCAATCATGGAGGTATAGTGTATCCCGAAAGAACTTTCACCCTACTATGGATAAAGAGTACACGGTTATCAAAAATATGTATGTATTAAGTATCTGTTGCGAGTAGCTCTACCTCCCATGAGTTAGTGTTTAGAGGTTACGACAATATATCGCCTCTCTCTCTCTCTCTCATGCACACACATACATACACATACCCACTCATAATCAGGCTTAACACGCTAAACAGTATGTGTATAGCAATTTTTGGGACAGACAGTCACCTATAATGCCGGTGATTAAGGCTATTGACTCACCCTTCGTATAAGGGCGGCTGGGGAGACGGCCATCTATTGTCAGAGTTGTCCCCTACTAAAACTTCACATTATCCACGACAGAGGCCAGAAGGCTACAGAACTAACACTTGTAATTCATATCTGGCAGTATACATACCGACAGTATCCAATCCGCTATTGATTTTTCATTAAAACTGCATGAGAGTCAAACACACATTAAATTATAATGAAAAAACGTTTCTTTATAGAGATAGTTAATTACACTGTTACAAGGTGTATTTACAGTGAAATAAAAAAAAACCAATCACATTTAAAAACAAATTCTCATATGTTACACGCACATGACTTTCTCTACTCTTGTACAAACTTTTTTCTAAAAACGCTTATTCTGCTTTGCTTCTTGTAGGTGCAAGAGGAAAATGGTAGGCTTTAAGCATTAGTCAAATCGTTTAAGAGCTAGTTGCTATGTGACGCATTCCATTCTCTTTGCATGTCTAGGTCATAAAAAATGAATAACGATGAAATAAAATGAAAAAATAGTTATAATTCCGTATTAAAGCATAATGAATCTTGTTTTTCGTAGAGCTCCCAGAGTACTTAAAGGCTACAAGACATTCATGACTTCCGAAAGAGGACACACACAATATTCTGTAGCATCTTTTACAGAATAACTTAAGTCATTTCCGGAACACGTGTTTGCTTTTATAGAAAGAAATATTTAAATGATACCTTCCTTCTAATGTAGATTCAAAGGCAATTGTGGATTGATCATTTCCTGCACTATTTCAACAAGAGTACATAAAAAATATATTACGTAAAGATGATCCAGCGTTCGATTTCATACTGAACTAAAGCTTGAAGCAAATATTCAGTACTTAGGATGTTAAAGCACGATTTAAAATGAATATAGGCGTTAAAATCATATTACATTTCCACACAAATATAAAAAAACAAACGATGAACATCAGAAGAAAATCCAAAAGTAGAATAAAAATGAGAATGCAAGCACAATTAATAGTAGGTAACTGGGGATAGGAATTTCTCTCAAATGCAGCTTGAGGCATGTCTTCTATTAGCAAAACTTATAGTTTTAAAGCAATTAATTTTGAAAATGCTTCATTAACACGCTAATTAACGCAAATTAACTAAAGTCTAATTTTTTTGTTGTAACTCTGTAATCTGCTAGAAAACAGCTTGCATATTATATAAAAATAAACTTACACCATACAAAAAGCTCAACATACTTAAAACTTAATCTATAATGTAAAAATACTGAAAAAAGTTGAAAATCGGTAATATGCTAGAAAATGAAGTATAGAATATAGGAAAATTATCCTTTTCTTCAATCAAGTTTACATACCTAAAATTATTATTTTCCTGACAAGACGCCAGTGAAGAAGAAATACCAGTTCAGTGCCTGCGCTGGTATTATTATCTACTTACTGGGAGGTATATCGACGGTCTCCACTTCAACTCCAGGCATGGTCAAACTTTGATGTTTAAAACACTTCTGAGCTAGGGCACTTAGACATGCTTGACAAGTGCATTAAATTTTACAGCACTAATTGGAATGTTCCGAATAACTAGACAAGTGTCCCTATGGTTTGTATCTCGGAATGGTAAAACATAAATGTTTAACTGCTAAACAACTGTGATACTTAGACACGTGTGGGATATTAATAATCCTACAGCATTATGTGGATATATTGGAGGGGATTCTCAGGTATACGAGATCCAGATCGAGTTTTATCTTCGTTCTTTCTCTCTTTCTTGATGTACATACATACAGACATATCCATACACATACAGACATACACACAGCCGAACACCTCCCCAAACACACGGACATGTACGAAGACTTACGAATACATCCGAACATACACATACATACCGACTCATTCACGCACATAAATACTCACACACACAAATCACAAACAAGCAGACTCAGAGATATACATACACACATATACTTCCAAACATCCGGCATGAGCGAAGACCTTCGAGCACACTCGAATACATGTACACGCAATATATACACACACAGGAACATACCAAACACCAACAGAGAGAGACGCTCTTACCTATAAGCATGGGGGCTCTGTTATAATATAGCTTCATATATGAGAGGCTCTGTTCTTTTAGATGATTCTATTGATTAATGTAGCGGTGAAGATGACGGGAATTGCGGGATTAGGGAGTGACGGTATTAATGGAGTAATGCGGTGGGGTGGCGAATGTGTAGAGTTACGGTGCTGATGGAGCCATGCGACGGTCATGGTCGTATAAGTTAATGTACTTGTAAGTGTGATGGAGTATTTGTGATAGTGGTGATAGGAGGCGATGAGGATGGTTATATTGTAGGGAAGGCTTTTGGAAATGATGGTGGTGATGAGAGGTGGTGTTCATTGTTTCGCTGATGCTGGTTCTTTTTTGTGCAGAAGGGCACGCATTCATTACGAAGAAATACACTAACACTGTAAAACATACCGAAATGTTGCGAGTAGCAAAAAATCTTTTATCAGTGTATAAAATGGTTTCAATGTCCTTACTACATCTTAGAATACTTATAAAGCGGGAAAAATGACTGCGAGCATGACGAATATGCTTGCAAACGGTATCGAATTCCTTTTAAAGTGTTCAAAGTTCTCGATTTAGAGAACATTTAAGTGATGCATGGATCCGATGAAGCTAGGACAGGCCCTCCATTCAGCATATAAGAGACTTCACCTAGATTAGGCTAGGAGCGATAAAGGCAAGATAGCGTACATTGTGTAAAGCCACTTTAGGTTAGACTGGTTGAGGTTATGATTATTATTAGAAAAAATATATATACTCTAAGTCCTTTCTTCTAAATTTTGTAAGCTTCTATATGTTAAGTAGTTAACATGTGAGACCGATAGGCACAATCGCTGAATTGGTTAGTTTTAGGTATTTTGGAGTAGTCTAATCTAGCCACAAGCGACCATCCTAAGCTAATCTATCCCTGCCTTACCTGCTCTGAAAGATCCTTTCATTATCTATCTTGGCATCGTCTAACCTAGCCAAAACGTGACGAACGTAACAACTAAACGTAACCAGCGTAACCACTAAACGTAACCACTAAACGTAACCAACGTAACCACTAAACGCGTTATTTAGCGTGTTAATGAAGTATTTTCAAAATTAATTGCTTTAAAACTATAAGTTTTGCTAATAGAAGACATGCCTTAAGCTGCATTTGCGAGAAATTCCTATCTCCAATTACCTGCTATTAATTGTACTTGCATTCTCATTTTTATTCTACTTTTGCATTTTCTTCTGATGTTCATCCTTTGTTTTTTATATTTGTGTGGAAATGTAATATGATTTTAACGCCTATATTCATTTTAAATCGTGCTTTAACATCCTAAGTACTGAATATTTGCTTCAAGCTTTAGTTCAGTATGAAATCGAACGCTGGATCATCTTTACGTAATATATTTTTTATGTACTCTTGTTGAAATAGTGCAGGAAATGATCAATCCACAATTGCCTTTGAATCTACATTAGAAGGAAGGTATCATTTAAATATTTCTTTCTATAAAAGCAAACACGTGTTCCGGAAATGACTTAAGTTATTCTGTAAAAGATGCTACAGAATATTGTGTGTGTCCTCTTTCGGAAGTCATGAATGTCTTGTAGCCTTTAAGTACTCTGGGAGCTCTACGAAAAACAAGATTCATTATGCTTTAATACGGAATTATAACTATTTTTTCATTTTATTTCATCGTTATTCATTTTTTATGACCTAGACATGCAAAGAGAATGGAATGCGTCACATAGCAACTAGCTCTTAAACGATTTGACTAATGCTTAAAGCCTACCATTTTCCTCTTGCACCTACAAGAAGCAAAGCAGAATAAGCGTTTTTAGAAAAAAGTTTGTACAAGAGTAGAGAAAGTCATGTGCGTGTAACATATGAAATTTGATTTTAAATGTGATTGGTTTTTTTTTATTTCACTGTAAATACACCTTGTAACAGTGTAATTAACTATCTCTATAAAGAAACTTTTTTCATTATAATTTAATGTGTGTTTGACTCTCATGCAGCTTTAATGAAAAATCAATAGCGGATTGGATACTGTCGGTATGTATACTGCCAGATATGAATTACAAGTGTTAGTTCTGTAGCCTTCTGGCCTCTGTCGTGGATAATGTGAAGTTTTAGTAGGGGACAACTCTGACAATAGATGGCCGTCTCCCCAGCCGCCCTTATACGAAGGGTGAGTCAATAGCCTTAATCACCGGCATTATAGGTGACTGTCTGTCCCAAAAATTGCTATACACATACTGTTGTAGCGTGTTAAGCCTGATTATGAGTGGGTATGTGTATGTATGTGTGTGCATGAGAGAGAGAGAGAGAGAGGCGATATATTGTCGTAACCTCTAAACACTAACTCATGGGAGGTAGAGCTACTCGCAACAGATACTTAATACATACATATTTTTGATAACCGTGTACTCTTTATCCATAGTAGGGTGAAAGTTCTTTCGGGATACACTATACCTCCATGATTGAAACTCCCAGACATAGGGGCGCGACAGAAGAGTCGGGCAATCGTCTTTTAAACTGACGTGGAGGGAGACCTCACTGTATACATACACGGTTTTAAGTAGCATGTTATTCATGTCGTAAAAAATTGCCCGTAGGAAACTCTTGCATTGCGAAAATTAAACCTTTTGATTTTTAAAAAACATTTCAGTCGTTAGGCGTGTTCGCCACAAAAATTGAAGCTGGTATTTTTATGTGATGCATATGAGCTGCGTAATTAGAATTAACGCTGTGTACTTTATAGTGGCTGAATCATGTCTCATAGCTGACTGGAAATGCATACATTATTTTGATTACCTCCCCCCACCCAAAGCCTGTATTTTACTTGAGGAGGAGGGACGCGACTTTTAAATGTTTCTTCAACTAAATGTCACCACGCGGACATGTAAGCGACCCTCACAATTACCAACTCCAGAAATAACTTTGAGTTTGATGGTGATCCCTCATGGCGTTTAGGTCGGGTCTTGCTCTAAAGCCCTCCACGTGGCCGGGAATGACAAACTGTCAACTCCGCCAGTAACCATAAATTTGATGGTGAACATACACGCTATTTGGGTCGCCTTTGCACGAAAGACCAATTAAACCCAATTAAAGACCCTTCCAATACCAAAGATCACGTGACCTGTGCCAGAACGCACACGCTATTTGGGTCGTCTTTGCACGAAAGACCAATTAAGCCCAATTAAAGACCCTTCCAATACCAAAGCTCACGTGACCTGTGCCAGAACGCACACGCTATTTGGGTCGTCTTTGCACGAAAGACCAATTAAGCCCAATTAAAGACCCTCCCAATACCAAAGATCACGTGACCTGTGCCAGAACGCACATGTTATTTAGGTCGCTTTTCCACTAAACCCTGTTTTACAAATTGTGCCTTAAGCCACTTTTTGTGCTAGAAAGAACAATATACAACTACTCGGCTATAAACCTGCGTTTGTGTTTGAGCATTTACCATGTCGCGCTGAAGCATCCAGCAGTAGTCATCCAAAACTCCTGAACTCCATGGACTTTGACAGCGTGACTCCATCACGGAGATGTCCTTATGAAAACGTTGGCCGTGTTCATCGCTGACAGAATCTAGGTTCTCGGGATAGAAGTCCAGATGTGAGTGGAGGATATGTATTTTTAGGTATATGTTGCATCCAACAGGTCGTACGCACTAATGCACTTCTATTAACATTTGTATAGTCAGGCGATTTATAATTTTCGCTACAACTGACTTGAATATGGACTATGCATCTCTATCAGGATCGCCCAGTAAGTCTTCGAAGTGGTTGCCAGCAATGATCTTCCTTATTTGTGGACCTATGAACACACCTTCTTCCATTTTCGCATAACTCAATTCCATAAACTTATTCACAGGTACCAAAACGCCCCTGAGTTGTTGTCTACTGCCATCACGAAGTTCTTCATGAGCCCCAGTTTTATTCGAACTATAAGCATGATAACTTTGTCACGCTCAACCAACGATACAGGAAGGATATCTTTACTTTCTGGGTGCATTTGATGGACTGCTTTGATGGGTCATTCGTCTTTACATAGTAGTGCTTCCTATCTTGCTGTCCCACTCGCAGATAAAGCAGTAGTACTTGGTTATCACTATTCACACGAGGGTAGTGATAGCTTTAAAATTACCACATATATGCCAATTGTACTCGCGATAACATATTTTTTCAAGAAGTAGCGACATGGTTTTGTACATATCTTTCAGGTGGGCGGAATACCCAATGGATACTGACGCATATTCGTTTCCGTGTGTAATAATACTGCCTTCAAACTTGCCTTAGACGAATTGATAAACAGTAGCCACGCTTCAATGCTATGTTTCACCCCAAGGCTTGACTAAAGATTTGGACATCCGTGCAGTAGCAAATACTGTCACTCATTGCAAACAACTGCACAAGTTCTTTGTGTTTGTGCCGAAAGTGTGAAGTCTTTGTACTCGGTGCAAGTAAATTAAACTCCTTAAGAGCTAATCCTAGCAGTTCAGCTTGGTCTTTTGTTAGTGCCAGGTCCCGTACGCGGTCGTGAAGTTCAGGATCATCCATCAAATGAATTTCTCTTCCAGGGTGGTGGTCAGAGTCGGAGTTGTTGCTAGGAGATGAAAGAGAGGCTTTCTTCTTACGGTCCTTCATCGACTCTGTATTCTGTACGTGCTATTGGTATTGGACAAGTGGTGGAATCATGTAAAATTAATTTAGAAACTGAAGGATCGTTTGAATACTTTCCATATGCACGAATTTTGTAGGAGAATCCGATGACGTTTGTCAAATAGAAATAACACCTCTGTGGTGTGGTTGCTTGACTCACGCCACATCATAGGAACTCTGAATGCCAGATGGTTGTTCTTCTTCGTCTCCCCGTAAGTTGCATGCGGTGTCAAACAGATGAACTGCTGTGTCCTTAAACTACCACTATCCACCTTTGAATCAAGGTATAGTTCATATGCTTCCTTCAGAAACGGTGTAAAATTATTCCGATGGAATTTGTGTGTCAGAGAGCCACACACATAGCAAAAATATCTGATGAAGTCATGCAATCCCTAGATGTGATCCTTTTTCACTGAAAATAAAAAAGAAACAAAATATTTCGACGCATTACGTTAAGTACAATGCATTCGCAATCAACGGTAAAAAGGGTGACATTGCACTAAAAGAAAACCGAAAAAGGGCCAAAAACGTTTCAACGAAAGGTGTTCCATAAAATATACCTTTTTGTTCATATTTTCAAAATCTGATGTGATAGCGAAAAACGGAATTTAGATTTGAAATCAGCATAAAAAGCTGCATTACAGAAATTAAACACCATGTCGGATATCTACAGCCTGTTTATATGTGTAATCGGAGTAGTCCTAAATAACTTCATGCAAAATAAAGATAAGGTTGCATGACATTTCCGGATGTTACAAAAACCTTCGATAACATTGGCCACAATCATTTAAATGAGACACTAATGTCCGAGAAAATACCATCCAAATTAACAGATATAATAATAGCTTTCTAATCTGGGTGCCATACAAAAATAAACACCTGATGGCAAGATTAGAAAAACATTTCTTCCAAGAGGCGTAATGCAAGGATCTCCTATGTCAGCATGTTTATAATAATCTTGCCACTAATTATATTCTTGATGAGCTATCAGAAGAAAATGGCTTTAAACTCGTACCAAATATGTCACCTCTAACTGTTTTGGGATTCTGGGCAGTAGAGTCATAATCGGGAAAGATTAGTAAGTTGCTCTTGAGATAACACAACTTGCAGTTCAACAATTGGGGAAATGTGATTACAGGTGAATCCACGGAAATGCACAGGACTTCACATCTGAAATAGAAATAAGATCGATGCAACTTTAACAGTATATCAGACTTGCAGCCAGGATATTTAATACAATAGTCGTACGTCATCTTCGCCGATGTGCTTTATTTTGAATAGAATGTCGTAATGAATAAGCTTCACAACAAATTATAATTGTTAATGTTATACCCTTTACTAAAATTTAAACAGAAGTTTCAGGTTCTTAACTCCTCCATTTATACATCCGTAATATACTTTTTCCAAACCACTGATGTAGCTAAATATCAAATAAATGTCTAATGACTGTGACAGTTATCAAAAGTTACTTAAAAGAAATCCAACTGTTGCCAATTGATATACCAGATCATATGTTATATTCTGATATGAAGTGTAAAGGACTTAGACTCTTCAAAGGCAGGACGGGAAGCATATCTGCAACACATAAGCTCATGTAGAACCTTAATTCAGTTCTCCAATCTATATGTGAAGACAATCGAAGATCTTATTGCTGAGATGAATACATCCTTGAATACTTTACATTTAACAGAAGATGATTGAATGAGGAATCCTCGTACTGGACCGTATGACGCTCGACGTATAATGAAGACACTTCGAGAGAGATAAGTGGATGCGTGGGCTAAACTTCCTCAGGAAGGACCCAGCGTCGAGCTATTCAAAGAATACAAGCCAGCGAACTCATGGATTCGACACCGCCGTGATGACCTAAATCGAGTAAATTGCGTAATTATATAAAATGACAGCTAACGCTCCATGCCGAGTAGATCTCAAGACAATAGCCTCTCGACGATGCCACGGAGAGACTGAAACACTTCCACATGTCTTGGGATGCTACTATCATGGAGAAATAATGTTACGCAACTCTCGCTATATCACAGAATTCGCTCTATGATTGCCGACGAACTGCAATCTGTCGCGGTAATCTCTCGTGTTATCTTTTTTTACTTGGCGTCTGTTATTGTTTTACTATTTTGAATTTTGGGTTCTTTGTCCTCCGGCTAGCTGTTATTACTCAGTCGAGCAAATATCTTTTGAGCAGGGCGTGTAAACGGAAAGGAGTTGCTACTAAAAGATAACACTGATAAAAGAATTTGTTTTTACACCTTTATTGCCGTCACACTTAATTAATTTCACATATTTAATCTTGATACACGCCTGACTGAAACTGTTATATTTTCGAATGTAACTACAATCACTTATTTGCCGCGCATTATTAATTCGCGTATTTCACATTTTGTAACTAACTTTACGACGCGAGAGATTTTGTATAATTACGTAATGTGTACCTCATGAATGCTTCCTTAGAACTGCCTGACGTGTAACTCGCGAGAGATATTTCTTAGAACTGCGCGACGTTGATCTTGTGAATGAGTCTGTAGAACTGCACGATACTTGCATTTGGCTCAAGAATTTATACTCCCTCATCCCGATATGCCTAAACATTATAATAGAGCTGCTATTGGTTAATAAATCCCGCCAACATTAGCGTCTATTTTATAAGCCAATCATAATTACTAAAACATATGCTCTAGGGAAGATATTCCCTCCATTTCTAAAGAAAGCCGCGCTACCCTGACGTCATTTGTTTGTCTCTTCTAATTGATAAACAACTCACCCCATCGCTTCATTGTTACCAACTCCTATTGCCAGTTTCAAAGAGGCCGTGTAAACGTATTTCCTAACAATGCTTATAGTTAACAAACATCTAAAATCATTGTTATACAATAATGTTAATTTACACTACAATCACTCTGGCATTTACAGTGTTGTGATATAAAATACTCCTCAAATCGAATAACTATGAAATCTTCGAAGAGGTCGACTGTCTGGAAACTAACGGTAGCAAAAGAGAATTGACGTGCCTGCAATTCCAGAAGACAGAAAAATAGGATATATAAGCGATCCTACCATTATTTTTGAAAACCTTAAAGCGCAGCCAGAAGAAGTCGACAAAGAGAAAAGGGATATCTATAAATCCACAAGCCCATAATTCATGAAAAAATATGATCTCGGTAACATCAAGGCAATTGGCCTGATGTCTGAGCTCGGGGCAGCATACTTGTACATTTTTTCAACACCTAGAACAAGTTTGGTTTGAAGAAGCACAAAATAAAAAAGAAAGTGTTTTATCTGCAATAAGAGAATCAATTACCGTTTTTAAAAATGATAATCGCTTTTAGCATTTTTAGGTTTATATTCTATTGCTATAAATTATTTACTATATGTCATTTTCTCTTATCATGTTTAAGAATCCTTTTGCAGCTTTGAGTTTTCTTTTTGACTATTATATTAAATGAAAGACAATTGAACTCTCGATATTGTATTCTTATCCTTATAATATTATTTAATTTTATTAATGTGTTGGAGCAGAGAATCTATATATAAGTTGTCTGTTTTACCACCTTGTTCTTGTTGGCAGCCCGTAAATACGGGGAGTTGTTATTGTTTCAATTTCAATAAATAAATAATGGATTCGAAACATGGACCAATACAAATAAACATTTGCAAAAATGAGATTTCTAAAACCTCTGTCAGGATATACAAAACCGGACAGAAAAACCAACAAAAACATTCGGGAAGAACTAAAAGTAGAAGAATTAAATAGCATAATAAACACATACAAAGAAAATTGGAAGTCACGCTTGGACAGAACTTCAGACAACAGGATACCCAAGGCAGTTTTAAATTATCACCCACAAGGGAAAAGTAAACCGGGTAGACTTAAGAAAAATGACATTAGCAATTTGGAGCGGGAACGGGTTGAAGTCCAAACCCTGAAGTAGAAGAAGTATTAAAAACGCTAGTAATAACTAGAATAGTGTCTGGCATGTTCTTACAATCATGTTGGAGATGACATAACTTCCAGCGAGGGGGGCAATGTGCAGATGCGGTATTAGTAATAGCAAGTCTCTTCTTGCTAGTCATGGCTCACACTAAGCTTGAGATGGCGATAGCGCTGAGGCGGTAGTCGATGTTTCGGTATTAATAATAATTTTCCTTACTTGTAGAGCCACGACTCCAAGGCTTCGAGTTGTTGACTCGTATTTCTTCACTTGCTGGATCGTGCCAATTATTGTTAGACAGCACTGTCGACTATGTATGTAGATGGTCGTGCGTATTAATTACTGTGCCAGTAAGCAAATACAATTATCAGAAATGTCTGAAGAAAGCGCTCAGTTTAGTGTACCTTTTTGGACCTCCTAACACTCCACAATCTCAGCTGCCTGAAGAGAAGAAGAGCAAGACTTCTCCGGCGGTAGAAATACAGAGGATGCTAAAAGATGATTTCAATCTTCTATCAGCAGTGGACCAAATCTTGAGAAAATAAAAATAAGAGATACAAAAAACAACCTGAAGGTGAAGACAGATTTTCGGAGGAGAATCAACAAAACTTGACGGACTGAGCAAAGACATATTTGGAAGTTATTCAGTGGGAGTCAAACATGTATATAATTAATTTATCTGGAAGGAATAAGAGTAACTACAAATGAATTTCGCTTTTAGCACAATTTAATTTAGTGAAACTATCCATATGTTTCGTTAATATTCACCTCTAATGAGCCATCGTATACTAGTTTGAGACACCTGCTAAGGTTACTTAAGAAATCGTGAGCAATGGCTGCTACATTAAAGGAGAAAGGTCGAACAAATATAAACGGCGGTTTTAACGAAGGGTTTCGCAGCGCAGAAACTCGCGTTTATCAATACCACCCATTATGTACACAGCAGAAACCGGTGTTGAAACAAGTAACGAAGGCTCCAAAAGATATTTCTAAATTTTTTTAGGCAAAACGATAATATTACCCTACATCAATCATGGAAGAGGTGGAAGTTACACATTGCATTTTCGGGAACTCCAGCTAGACTGACAATCTGGGGTCAACACTGAAGCGATTACTTTGACCCAAGATTACCTGGATTATACAAGGAATAATGGCTTGAAGATATATTCATAAAATAATTAACCACCGTATTCTTTGCTTTAATAACTCAACATCAATATCACACAAATGACTACAATTATCATTCCCTATTTCATTTTAGAGTTTACAGTTTCAACATTATTATTCGATTACAATTTTTACAATTTGCTTCCTGCTCTCACATTTAAAGCTTTATAGTTAAATGCCAAGAATAAATATCTCTACCCGACGATAACTCTTTACCGCTGTCCAATTACCAAAAAGAATTTTAAATATATTTAGCCGAAAGAGAATTTTGTATACCGTGCCGAATGCCTCTATCTGACGTGATCCTGGTTGTTTCCCTCGATGAAGACAGACTGGTTCGTCCTCCCAGCCGGCACGTTCGAGCAGATTGAGAGTGTTTTTGCGCCTGCGCCTCGTGGCGTGACCCACTACGTGAGTCCAAACTTGTGCTGGTTCTTCTTCTTGTAACGAACTGGTTAAAGAACTACTACGTTGCTCGTTGCACTTCTTTTTGCCACATTCGGCAGCGTTCCTTTGATACATGCCCGTCGCGTAATGTATATTTCTCCTGTGAGGGTGGATTTGGCACAATACTCCCCCACCCAGAGTTGACGGGTAGAACGGGAACAGGAACGTGCGTTGTAGATATGATGAGTTGTAATCTCGCCTGTCCATCCACTCGACCTGGCACATCTCCCCACCGTCCATATGGTATATGTAAAACAAGACCAAGCAATTAAGTAGACAGAAGCATTCAACTCGATTTAGATATCATACGTGGATTATATAACAAACCACGTCCAAATATACATAAAATGTGAGTGTAGAAGCATTCAAATTGTATCATTCTAGCTCTGGAATGAAGAAAACAGATTAAAATACATAAACCTAAAAAAAAAGCCAGTATTTGAGATTCGGTCAAGAACCATGAGAATATATATCACCTGCTTTTATGCATAAGGCGTTTCATTTCCTTTTTCGTTTTTTTTTTCTTTTTTTTCCAATGTAATTACTGGACTTACATTATTTACTTCACCTTAGAACAGGTGAAGTTTACAAATAAATATACAATGAGCTGAATAAGATGAAAATTGAACATGAATTTAACAATATATGTATCATTAAAATAACTAAAAATGAGCTGAATATACAATGCTGATATACAATGAGCTGAATAAGATGAAAATTGAACATGAATTTAACAATATATGTGTAATTAAAATAACTAAAAACTTTTTTTTTACCAAGATAACAAGTCTATCTATATAGTAGGCAGCACGTCGTTAAATAATCATCGTCAGCTGTGAGGAAGCGAACCCGCTATGCCGACGATGACCATTATATAAAAAGGTGCTGCCTATCTGCGAGGAAGCGAGGATTTATATCACGGTAGCAGGTACGGGTTTTAATTGAGTGACATGAGCTGTTGTAATTTTCCCAGTAACACAATCCTGGAGTTGCACTGAAACTTGGTTAACAATCTTAATGATCCGAAAAGGTCCTACATACCGAGGGGCTAGTTTCTGGGTAAAGCTTTTACTAGAATCACTCAACTGGTGTGCCTGTAGCATCACTAGATCCCCAATTTGAAATGTACTCTCCTTGCGGTTACGATTATAACGGATCTCACGTCGGACATGATCTGCACGTAAATTTTGTAAAGTATGTAACCAAGTTTCTCTATCTTTATTTACATTTCCCGACTCCGGGAATAAATCTGACAATTTCCACTGATTGACCAAAGGGCAAGCCGGTTGAAAACGAAACATTAGTGAAAAAGGAGTTGCCTGATGTGCTTCATGAACTGCCGTATTTAAAGCAAACTGAAATTCGGCACACCAGTTATCCCATTGGGAATGATGGTCTGAGTGAAATGCAATTAACATACTCTTCAAATTTCTGTTTACACGTTCCGCTAACGATGGTCGCGGATAATAAGGTGATGTTCGCACAAAATGTATTCCTCTTTCAAACAAAAATGTACGGAAATTGTATGCCCTGAAATAAGAAGCATTATGAGTAACCAGTGTTTGAGGATTACCAAAAGAAGCAAATATACGTGATAAAACTAATGCTGTTGTCAATGCTGTAGAGCCCGAACTGGATACAACCATGTAAATTTAGAGAATGCATCTACCAAAACTAATAGATATGTATTGCCGCTAGAAGAACGTGGTAAGGGACCCACATAATCAAGAAAAACCCTCTCCATGGGATACATCGATATTTTGGAATGTAAATGACCCACTCGAGTATTTTGTGCTGGTTTAGTATACAAACATATCTCGCACTTGCGAACATAGTTCTTAATGTCGGCATACATCTGTTTCCACACAAAATAAGTGCGTATTTTCTGTTTTGTTTTAAATACACCTAAATGCGCACCATGTGGCGATGTATGGAAATATTGTAAAACCACCGGTACTAACGAACGCGGTAACAATATTCTGACCAATTTAGACCTCGGTAACGAAGCATACAAAAGATTATCCTTAAAATAATATCCTTTAGGAATATTACCTAAGTGACACTGTTCCCAAATAGGGCGTAACAACTCATCCTTACATTGATGATCCTCCAAGGAGGTAAACACCGAAGGAAAATCCTTTGAAAGAGTTGGACATAATAACATTGGTGCACTAACTTGATTGTCCTCTACCGGTGGTTCAACAAACATGCGTGAAAGTGCATCTGCGATAACATTTTCAGTACTAGGAATATGTTTAACTGTGAATTTAAAAGAGCCAATTCGGGTAGCCCAACGCGCGAGCTTCCTCGTTTTCCTAGCATGTGATAATACCCAAGTCAAAGCTTGGTTATCACATTCCAAATGGAAGGTTCGATGTTCCAAAAACGGACGAAATTTTCACAAGCATTAAGCATGGCTAAAGCTTCTAACTCGTACACCGAGTAATTTCTTTCTGTCCGCGAAAGACAACGCGAAATATAATAAATTGGCTTTCGTGCTCCCTCTATCCCCTGAAGTATTACCGCCGAAATAGCATATCGTGAAGCATCGGTTTGAAGAACAAAAGGTTCTTCGAAATTTGGCATTGCCAACACTGGCGGATTCATTATAGCTTCCTTTAACTTGTCAAACGCTTTCTGATGAATTGAAGTCCATTCAAATTTTACGGCTTTTCTCCGAAGAGCATTCAATGGTTCGGCTATTTCAGCAAATTTAGGAATAAATTTAGAAAAAAAATTCACCATACCCAAAAACGATGCCAATCGTTTAGTCGATGAAGGAACTGGAAAACACCGAATTGCCATAGTTCTTTCTGGGTCTACGGATATTCCTTGAGGAGAAACAATATGTCCCAGGAAGGAAATTTGATTTACAGCAAATTTAATTTTGGACGGACCAACTGTTAAGCCAGCCTGACGCAAACATTGAAAGACTAACCTTAAATGCTGCACATGTGATTGTATATCTGGAGAATAAATAACTAAATCATCCAAATAATTAAATACAAACTGAAACTTGTATTGCCCCAAAATATTATTTAATAAACGAGATAAAGTCTGTGCTCCCGTTGATAAACCAAACGGGACCCGTTTGAAGTGATATAAGTTCCATGGAGTTGAAAAAGCCGTAACGGGACGTGACACTTCATCCAAAGGTATTTGATAATACGCTTGATTCAGATATAATGTAGTAAAAACTTTTGCTTCTCGAAAATAATGAGCTGCCGTATGAAGCTCTGGCAAAGGCATGGCATCTACCTGAATATTTTGGTTTAATTTACGATAATCCACCACCAATCGAGATTCACCATTTGGTTTCGGAACTAGAAAACACGGGCTTGAATATGAACTCTTTGAAGGTTCAATAATATCTGCTTTTAAAAGTTGCTCAATTTTGGTCCTTAATATCTCTACTTTCGGAGGAGTGCATCTATATGGCGACGAACGAACTGATGTAGTATCTAATAATTGGATATGATATAGAAAATCTTTTACTCTGCCTATTTTATCTGTAATAACATCCTGAAACTCGTGCACCATATCTACAATAGGTTGGCGATATTGTGAGTTAAGATGTAATAATTGAGAATGTAAGTCAACTACCTGCATTGATAATGATGGTGCTAGATTAAACGAGTTTGATCCCAAAGCAAAGGGAATTTGTCGTTCTGGTGCAAACGGAAAGTGCAAAGTAAGTGAAAAAAAATCCAGTACAGCCCGTGTATTTCTAAGAAATGGACAACCCAAAATAAGGTTCACCGGTAATTTGTGAACAACCGCACACATTATATTCCACGAAAACTCTGCCATTTTAATATGCACATCTAACAACCCAAGAATATTGAACTCCGAACCTGAAACTGTAACACCTTTTATCGCAGCTTCTTTTATTAATCGCTTCCATTTCGGAAATAGACTATCGAGAAAATATTGATCTATGATATTTACTGATCCAGAATCAATGACCGCCATCGTACCCTTACGAAAACAAGAAATTTCTATCATTGGTAATGGCAAATCTCGGCGGCCTTGAATCGAAAATTGCCATGTAGATTTATGCTTTTTGCGTTCTAGCCATAAAGGACGTCTTGGTTTATTACGTTGGAAACAAAATTTTAAAGAGTGTCCGCTTCTACCACAATATGTGCATTTGTTACCATCTGCTCCCGAAACTGTATTTAATACTCCCGGTTTCATACTTCTATCATCCGTATTCTGTTTAGCCACTTTTTGAAAATGTAAAGCCGTGGATAATTGCTGCTGAAAAAGTTCCTTGGGTGGAGCTAAAGTTTGCCAGAGTATAAACATTTCATCGAATTCACTATACGAAGTTGGTAACTTATGCACTATACCTTGTAATCGTGTCATCCCATTTAACCCTGAAATAATTAATTTACAGACTTCTGCTTCAGAATCCGATAACTGAAAAACACGTGCAAACAATTTAACCCTTTCCATAAAGCTAAGCAATTCTTCTACTTCTCCTTGTGGTGCATAATAATGCTGCATTAATAATTGCATCCGAACTCGTGGAGGAAAGAAAAATTCCAGTATGAACATATGAAATTGCGATAATGAACTCCTTTGCATTTGCGCCGTACGAGCCAAAAAAACTATTTTCCCTTCCACAATGTTTAGTAATAACACATATACACCGTGTTCCGCAATCCGAAATTGTCGACAAGTCATGCAATTGAAGAAAGAATTTTAAAAATGTCACTGCCTGATCTGCCGTATTTACCACAAAATGTTGGTTCTCTATTAAACCTTGTACCGGATGATCTAACTGTAATGATCGAAAGGATATCGTCGATATGTTTTTATCTAATACCTCTGACGCAGCAACATTTCTGTCACCTAACGAAAAATTTTGTTCCACATCCGAACCCAATTCGACTGTTTTATCCAACAGCGACCCCATATACTCCGTATAATAATTAACAAGTTCTTGTAAATGAGCTTTATTATCCAATGTATGCTGCGACATAGTAAATAATTGAAGCCTGTAAATATGATATGTCATCCGTGCTTTAAAACGGCGTAACGTAGCCTGTGAAATACCTGTACTTTGTTCCCCAATTGAATTTTGTATTTCTTGTAATTGAAACTCCGAAGTTTTAATTAACTCTAAAGTTTCTTGTTTCGAAAAAGCATTTACATTAAGTGTACTATTTCCGGCTTCTTTTAACGTTTTTAATATATTAGCTACAGTATCTGATTTATCAAACGGTAAATCTCGAAGCATTAAATGAAAACCCAATTCATCTTTACGTAATAAATCCAAATTTTGTAATTCCATGTTATTTAAAGAGCAGAAAGCAATATCAAGTAAACGTATTATATTAGAATAATTGCAAATAATTATCTATTATCCACCTAAAATTTAGGATATAATCGTACATACGGTCACTATTTAACTGCCATACCCAAATTTCCCATACGCTCTGCTGCCATTTTGAAGCGATTACTTTGACCCAAGATTACCTGGATTATACAAGGAATAATGGCTTGAAGATATATTCATAAAAATAATTAACAACCGTATTCTTTGCTTTAATAAATCAACATCAATATCACACAAATGATTACAATTATCATTCCCTATTTCATTTTAGAGTTTACAGTTTCAACATTATTATTCGATTACAAATTTTACAATTTGCTTCCTGCTCTCACATTTAAAGCTTTATAGTTAAATGCCAAGAATAAATATCTCTACCCGACGATAACTCTTTACCGCTGTCCAATTACCAAAAAGAATTTTAAATATATTTAGCCGAAAGAGAATTTTGTATACCGTGCCAAATGCCTCTATCTGACGTGATCCTGGTTGTTTCCCTCGATGAAGACAGAATGGTTCGTCCTCCCAGCCGGCACGTTCGAGCAGATTGAGAGTGTTTTTGCGCCTGCGCAGTCGACGAGTCTCGTGGCGTTACCCACTACGTGAGTCCAAACTTGTGCTGGTTCTTCTTCTTGTAGCGAACTGGTTAAAGAACTACTACGTTGCTCGTTGCACTTCTTTTTGCCACATTCGGCAGCGTTCCTTTGATACATGCCCGTCGCGTAATGTATATTTCTCCTGGGAGGGTGGATTTGGCACAACACTATCCCCCAAAACTCAGAGCAGGTTACCATGATGTCAGGACCATTCGTACAACAACAGCACATTCGATTATAATTTGCCATCTATGATCCTCTTTTACAAGCTACCATGAGAATGCAGGCAAATGGTGTGTTTTTGCTGAAATAAATTTTGTGAACATCGGGACTACATTAAGAGATTCCCTCCTATTACACAAGAACAACAAAGGATCAATCTCTTTTGTATAAGAAAATAAATTGGAACATTATAGTTAAAAGTACTACTTTGTCTGAAGTGTGCTTGAGTGAGAACAAATTTCGTTATGTTGAATATAGCGAACGTGTAGTATATACAGGGGTGGACAAAAATACTCGTCTTTACTTTAAAAAATTCTAGTAGCCAAGTTAATGGGGATAAAACTCTCTTTTTTAATACAAAGAAAGAACAAATGTTATTACATTTTACTTGTTGCATTTTTTCAAAATGTTTTATTTGATTAGTTGTATAATTTTTTGAAAGTTGTATTGATTCTTCAACTTTTTCTACCTTGGTGTTTACAAAAGTAGTTTACATGCACTTAGCAGTGCAATTTTTTGTGTATACCACCTGATATTTTTATCGAGGTATGATTTAAACTGGCGAAGAAATAAACTTGTGAATCCGTAAAACTTGAGGCATTGATGAGGAAGTTGAGAGGAAACACTGAAAATTCCTGCCTTTGCCATTTTATTCCTCCTACAACTGAAAATCTATTTTCATTGCAAAATCAGCTGTCGCACAAAAAAACCCTGTATCTATGCATGAAAAGTAATTCTCTAAACACCACATACTAAAAACTCGAAAAACCCATATATTTTTTAGACATGCGTAAACCAAATAATACGCAAGACATTGAGACCTCCCAAAACAAATAAACTGTTATATTATTTGCTCTTTCTTTATGTTAAGAAATTAGAATTTTATCTCCATCAATTTGGCTACCAGAATTTTTAAAACTGTATACGAATACTTTTGTACGCCTCTGTAAATACAATGTTATTGTATTTATGAATAATCTTATTACATTTGATAATATTAACTTGAATTAATATGGTATATCTCTAAAGGCATGTGAAATATATTATAAATAAAAGACTCGGTTCTTGTATTGAAATACATCTGATTCAAGTGTAGGAAATTCATTCATCAATGGGTTCATATTACGTTAGAGGCTATGATTGGAGATGAAAATTGATGCAAATACATAATAAAATGGATAAAATAAAATGCATGCCTCTGTATTTAATATATATTCTTTCCATTCTTCTAATTTCAGCGTACTTCACGTGCGAAAGAGACTTTGCGGTATACTCGTGGAGGGAGAGCATAACTCGCAGTATGTCCGATATATTAATATATGATTTAATATATGAACTATGGTAATGTTGTTAAATATCTGATGTTTTAGTTGTTACTCTTATTGTTTATTTTTATTTCTTGCCACGGCTGCTGTTATTTGGGTTTCTGGTAGAGCTTGTGTAACTTTGGAGGGTGTGATACGGGTAGGAAGGTAATAAGTAACAACTCTAACAATAGATTAAGTTATTTAAGAACACTATGCTTTAATGGCACACGCATTGACTGTCTTAGTAATAATCTACACAGTTCTTAAGTTAGTTGGAGCTGTAGAACGGTCGAGCCCTACTCTGTTCGTAAGCCAAACTTGCGGTCGCTGAGCAATCAAGTATGTTATACGTGCTCTAGAAATAATTGTAGTATTTATCACACGTTCCTATGGACTTTTAAATTGATACCATTTCAATGTTCCTACTACATTATAAGAAGTAACTAATAACGCCTGCTTCTGAGAGCTTACGTGTATATTATTCACATCGCAGCACTTTGTACTCAACCGCCCTGGCTGATGGAGACGCTAGAACTAACATTTCTCCCCTTGAAGATTTTAAACATATTCTTCCTTAAAATTTCATTGTCTGTCTTCGTTCAGCTTGGACCCTTCCAGAAGACTTACCCGGTTATTGTTCTACGTTTGCAAACATGTGGCCTCTCTACAAACATATGTTGTGTTCGCTTGTCGCATTTTCTATTTCACAAAGACACAAGGTCTGGCTTTTATGACTTTCCTGTACAAGTCCTTTTT
This sequence comes from Deroplatys truncata, assembly GCA_030765065.1. Lineage (NCBI taxonomy): Eukaryota > Metazoa > Arthropoda > Insecta > Mantodea > Mantidae > Deroplatys > Deroplatys truncata. Next base: position 26,100,399 of record CM060988.1, on the reverse strand, counting down.
GCCTGGGCCCTAATTCTAACACAAAGATATGTTTGTCGGCTTTTAACAAGGGTTCCACAGCTCCAGCTACACTTGCACATACATAAAACTTATGCCTTAACTTCTATTTATACAAGTATTTTTCTTATTAATACCATTTCACATTACAATTCACATTACTGTATATATGGCATATATATATATATATATATATATATATATATATATATATATATATATAACCATAGTTACTGTCTCAACTTGTATATAAACACCTTATCAACTGAACTTAAAACAAAAGAAAGACGTCTGTGCAAGTATATTTGCAGAGGATTGAATCTCCAACCTGGTGCTACTGGACTCTTTTGGCTGATGAAGGTAATCGATGACAAACAGGGTTGCACATTGAAGAAAATCGCTTATATTCAGTTGAGCTCCTCATAATAAGATCTCTGGAATTTCGAATACATTTCGTAGAGTGATTGCACACAAAGTTGAAGTTCATGTCATGATATGGATAATATTCAACATTTAGGATAAAAGTTTCTCATTAGTAATGTTGCAATGATGAAAGTGCGGAGAGGTTCTAAGGGTTAATTTACGGACGAACGGAAAGTTCCCGCAGTTGGGGCAGAGAACCGCAATTAAGCCGCAACGGCCCCTTTTGCTTCTATCGTGACTTCTGGTAGGGAGGGAAGGATAATGACGGGCGCAAGCATGGACGGGGTCCTTAACATTTCCAGATCGAATGCATCCAAAATTCGCCATAGCCCACCCACAGGCCACCGAACTCTCGGCGGCAGCCCCTGAGTTCCCACTCGGAGGAGAGACCGAACTGAACAGTCCCCGCAACGACACCAGGGAAGAAGCCTCTACAGAGCGCAGAACCACCGCCCAGTCGCAACTCACCGAACACCACCGCCTGGTCCTAAAACCCTGAAACAGATTACAAGAAGGATGATAGGTAGAGGCAATGAGACCCAGGAGAGTCGTGGTAGAAGATAAATCACTGCAGCATTCACCTGTCGTCCCGGGGAAGCTACGAAAAAATCATGGGTCAGAGTGGGTTTCGTCGGAAATTGTGCCCGAGACCTCCCGAATGCGGGTCGCATAAGTTACGAGGCGGGAACTCGCTCGGTGCGGAGAGATTTTACTTACGTCATTTAATCTGACAGTTTGTGTGTCTACGAAGACAAAAACTGGCTTTTGAAGCTGTACATCGCACATAGGTCCTTTCGTAGAATGTTGGATCATCGACACAAATAAAGAAGCTGGTTCTTTCACTGAAACGAAGAGCATTTCCTGTGAGTATTAAACATACAGTTTTGAAAACAAAACATTCTAAAGACCTTCTACGCTTCTATCTCAGTTTACACACAACATGGCTTTTTGCACGGGTTCTTGACAACCTAATCCTTTACAAGTCTGCCAACTGGACTGCACATGGAACTTAACGCTGCTGCCAGTACAAAGAGCTTTGAGCTTCAACGAACTCCCTACCTAAAATGTCCGTATTAGAGCATTAAAAATACGAGAAGAACAAACATGAAGTTCATTCTTGCACTGTTAAGGGAGATAGCTTGTCAATTGAGTTATTGAAATACTCTTGCTTTACTTCAATAATATTAACCTCATTCTATAGTTTTTACCACTGTATGCTTCGGCAATGACACCAAGCGGCCACTGAATCACATAACTACAAGACCGTACCCTGTTTAAATTGCACGTAAAAGTTGCCAATCACTCGTTAATCAGCAAAATGCCCCAACTGTACTACACCACTTTAAACCGAAAATATGAGACAACTTTAGACACAGTTCAACTGCTCTCGTGTTAATAAGCATAACATTTTTGGAACCTATTAACTTTAATGTTTATTGGTTTCCAGCAAGTCTTATCTCTAATTATTTGCGTTTTTTTAAAGAATTCAATGAATACGTACATTATTAAGTTATTGATTCCATTCTAGGCGTTTACTTTAATCATCTTATTTCTCTATTTGTTTTACGTCGCTTAAACTACGTGTACATATCGCTACGGATTTGTTAGGAGATACCTGGTAGCGGAAAGTTAGCTTTCTCGGTCTCATACCATACCATCTTGCTTCGTCACGTATACTATCTTTCAAGAAAGAAAATGTACACTTTTTGTGGGTCAGTATTGTTCAGGCGTTCTGTGAGTAGCGGGTATGAAAAATAAAGCAGCCGTGGTCTAAAATGTATGTCGTCGTCATTTTAATCTGTCACTCATTTCAAAAATTTCTACGGCTATATTAACCCAGTATGGCGAAATAACACAAACAAGTTGCAATGCTCTTGCAGCTGAGCTATTAACTACATGGCATTGGAAAATATGCAAGAAAACGGAAAACACTGGAATGATGACTTTAATGGAATCAACATCTATGTTGTATATAACATACACACTAAGATCTGCTGTCGTAGCTCGGTGGTAAAACGCACGCTGTTTTAAGTGTGCTGAGGATTCAGAGTTCGAATCCCATCAGCTGGTAGTACCTTATATTCCAACTTTTTTACTTTGTACTTCTTGCGCATGCGCAAAATGTTGCTGGATGTTCTTTATGTACTGAATTCGAACATTTTCACTAAGGTTTCATCACAGTAGTGCAGCATGCCAAGTCCACGAGGTTGTGTGGAGTTGAATTCGGTTCAAAAGGTTGAAATTGTAGATCGTGGTACTCATGGTGAAAACGCCTCGCAAAACACCAGAGAATTGGGTTGTAACCGAAGAACAGCGAGGGACAAGTTGAGTGGGCAAAATCACGCAGGTGTTCAGGTAGGCCTCGTGCAACAACACTTGCTCAAGACGAAGCTCTGGTAGAAGATATGAGGAACCAACCTTTAAGACACATCTGTCTTTCTGGACAAAGCAGTTGAGTAGGGTTGCTCACATGAAACCATACGCAAACGATTAAAGGAAGCTCGTATTGTATTCCATCGTCCTGCCACTAAGCTCCTTCTCACTGACTCACACATGACAAGAAGGTTACAATGGGCACACAGTAATACTGACCTTCCTCATTCTTACTGGGACCTGGTAATCTGGATTGACGAGAAGGTATTTCGATCCGACCAGCAAGGGACCCATGTCTGTATAGACTGCGCGGAACTAGATACACGACTCAGCAGGTTGTTTGAGTAGAACATTCTGGAAGAATGGCAATACATTTCTGGGCCTATATGAGATCATCAGGTCCAGGGAAGTTAATTCAAAGAGCCAAAAAGAATGACGAGTGCAGTCTATGTAGATATTTTCGAAAACACTTTGCTGTCATCCCTTCGTGATAGATTTTCAGAACAAGAAGAATATTTATTTATGCATGACAATAGTGGTGTGCATACCGCAAATATCACCCAGGATTGGCTAACGAGGCATCCAGAAATAATCTGCATGGACTGGTCTCCAAGATCTCCTGATCTGAACTCCATTGAATATGCATGGACCTTCATGGTAAAGGAATGGGAAGAATGTCGACCAGACAGGGTGCGAGTGAATCAAGTTGCTCACGTGATGAAGCTATGCAAGATTATCAGCAGAACTCAAATCGGTGTTCTGCACTAGTAGTAAGCATGCACGAAAGAATAAACGATGTAGTCGTAGCTGGGGCGATTATACCAGGTTCTAAAACACTAGATTTCATTTTTCTTTTCCATTCGTTGTTTCGACAAGTTACTTATTCCAAGAGAAATAGACTGTTTATAAATCTGAAATGTTTCAGAAATTAACTTATTTCTTCTTATATGCAGTGGCTTCAGCTATTAAATAGCGGTTGTTTAGTTTGATTTTTAAGCACCATTATTCTTGGCTATCGTCTTCTTTTGGTTATTTCTAATAAATGGAATAACTATATTGTAACTAGCAGTTACATAGAATATACCTTTTCAGTTTTGTGCATTATATTCCATCGAATTATACACAATTATATTTGCAGCTGTAAGTTTGTTTTTCTCAAGATGAGAATTTATCAGTTTCTTGTTATTTTATGCACTAGCTTATTGTTATGAACAAATAGATTGTATACAGCATTTAGAAGTTGGCTCTATTAAATTAATTATCATTCAACGTCCTCGAATTTTCTTCGAAATCGTATAGTAATAGCTTAGCACATGCCGCTGCACATCGTAGAGTCACGAAATTCCCAGACTCCACAAATTTGCAGCATCTTCACTATTAATCCACCTTCCAGTCCAAGTTTCAAGCGGCATTGGATGTGGACACAGCCTTGAATTTGGGAAATGTTTTATTTGTATTAGTAAACAATCTTTTCCGTCCACAATGGAACGCGCAGTTACCAGGGAATACAAAACCACATATCCTTTTAATTTAATTCCGCAGGGGCTTAAATTTGTGAACTGGGGAGATGTAACGACCCTGCATCGCGGCCCAGCCAAAGACTAAGATGTTTTGCAACAGTGAAAAAGTGATGAAACCAGAGCAGGTTGGGAATTAATTACAGTAGAATACTGATGCTTTTGTATTCAGCAACAAAAGCAATATAAGCTGTCCCAAGTAGGTTACAATCTATCACTAACGCTCAATATTTATTTTCTGAACATCAAGACCAACCAGAGCTCTCACAGATATGTTTACTCGTTGAAGTAGCTAGGGCCGATGGCAGAAAGAACTAAATATCCTGCACATTATGTTGGAAACAGTCTCTATCCTGAGCTACCCCTCCTGTGTAACTTCCGGGCTTAAAACAACCAGAGTGGTTACAATATCACATAACTAAAGTAACTACAAGGCGGAAACAGCCCAACTGGCCCAGAGACCCCCCTTAACGCCCACTCGAAACGAGGATTCACACTTCCCAAGACGTATGGCAACGCCTGGAACAGAAGGTCTACGGTTCAGAGAGTGAGAAACTAGAGTCGGTGATCAGTCACACGCGCGGGATGAGAGCCAGGAAGTGGATGATAGATGCAGATGAATGATAAAAATAAGTGAAGATGGAGCACCGGTGGAATGAAACATGACGGGGGAAACCGGAGAATCTGGAGAAAACCCGCTCAGACGCCGCTTTATTCACAAGTCCCGCATGCGGGTCGCTGGGATTGAATGCGTACCCTTTAATGAGAGGCGAGCGGTGCAACCACTCGCCACAGCGCCGCCACTATATCATATGTGATATGCAAATTACTTTATACGGCAATTGTGTTATCATAAACTGCCTGGATCATTAAATTGACAACTTGCGTGCAAACGAAATCACTGCTGATAATTAAATCGTGATTTCAGAGTTGTTTCTTGTATTAATAGTTAGATTTGGTACGCAGATGTTAATCCTATTTGAGGAAAAAATATTGCTAAGGCTGTGTACAATAAAATATTCCAAATTCCCATTACATACTCCTGGAACTTAAATGAGAAAGTGAGTAAATAAGCCCTCAAACAGAAATTCATGTACAGAAATGTAGCAGTTTCGTGTTAGATGTGTAACATTTAAAATTTAGTTTTTAAACCTCGTGAGTTCTTGGAGGATATAACTTCAACATTTTATCACAAATATCTTCCAGCCATATTTCACACTAAGCTATACTTATCCGTCTCGATCACAATTTCCAGCGATTCGATCAACGAGGCTTATCCAGAGATGAGCCAATTGCGTAGCCTCCATTATCGCTGGTTTTATCTCACTCAATTTCCGCCTGTGAGGCAAACCTTTTGTTTGATTTACAAACGATTTAACAGAGATTAGACGTGTTTGAGCGATAACGATCACCTAATAGGAAAATCAAGAAATTGTTAACGTTTACCTAGAAAAGTGTGTTAATATCCTGCTTTATGTTTTACATTAAATATTAAGGATTGCTGCCAGATTAATAAATGCTGGCTGCCAAAAGATAATCGAGTTATAAATAATACAGAATTGAGACTACTACAAAGCATTACGCAAGATTTCAAACCTACACAATATCGCTTTCATCCAAAGGAAGCAGCAGATATAAAACTCTGTTATGTTACATTCATATGGTAAAGGCATGGGCGAATGGAGGGACCCCCACAACCGGGGCAGAGCATAGCAAGTAGGCGCGACGGCCATTTATTACTTCTACCGTCGTGACCCCTGGGAGAGAGGGATGAGGGCAGAGCGCAACAAGTAGGTCACAAGGGCCCTTTTTTGCTTCTACCGTGACTCCTGGGAGGAAGGGATGACGGGAAAGACCAGAAGGGCAACCAGAACTGGATGATGACGGGTGCAAGCATTGACGGGGTTCCTAAATTTTCCAGTTGAAACGCATCCGAAGCCACGTAGGCCCAACCAAAAAGCTTCCAGACCTCCGGAGATTGGTGGGGCTCACTCGGAGGTGGGCCCTAATTGAGCAGTCCCACAATGACGCCAGGAAAGAGGCCTCTACAGAGCGCATATTTACCGCCCAGCGGCAACCCGCCTGATCCTACAACCCTGAAACAGATGACAATGAAGGAGATGATGGGTACGGAAATGAGGAGCAGTGATGGTAGAAGAGGAATCACCCCAGCATTCGCCTGTCGACCCAGGGAAACCATGAGTCAGAGTGAGCGGTCGCCGGGGATCAAACCGAAACCTCCCAAATACTAGCCGCACACTTGGCGCCACCTAGCTTGCTTTATATTCATATGACTTCCTCTACTCATTGTTCTACAAAGTATTGTTACAAAAGCTTTACCCATAGCTACTTCAGGTTAATCCAGATAAACATTTGCAGAAATGGTTTTATTACATATTTCGTTGTATAGGTACAGCAAGCTTAGGTGAAAGTCAAATCTTTTAAAAGCCGATCGCAACATGATGGCTTTGAGACTTCGTTCTCTTGGAAAAAAACCCAATAGTGAAAAAAGTAAAAGTGCTTGACAATTCAAAAGAAAAATAAAGTAATTTTTGAACTAGTTAGTGTTTCCCCCCAAAAAATTGCCTGAGAAGTTATATGACTTAACGAGAACCGCATTTTAGTGTAGTATCGGTTTAGGAATTATCTAATTCAAAATTAACAGGATTTTCATGGACAATTATCCAAAAATTCAATATATTTATATCTTATTTGTCATGCAAATATCTCAAACGCATGATATTTTAATCAGTATCGTTAGAGGCAGTTTTGAGAAAATAAAACATATCGAACAGAGTAGCTTGGGGTGGGGCATTTTCTTAAAAATCTTCATGCCGCATCCTTGGAAGATATTTAAATGCCAAGTTTGGTGTTTAACCGAAAAGCTTTTTAACTACTTTCTCTACTACGTATAGCAAGTAAGGGAATTATTGTATTTCACCCAAAAATTCGATCCCGAGATTTCACCGGAAATACATGTTTTGAGACCCCTGAATCCAAAAAAAGCATTTTTGGAAACATGTCCGCGTGTGTGTCCGTGTGTCTGTGTGTGTCTGTGAACAGCATAACTCAGAAACGAACAGTCGGATAAATACCAAACTTGGTATTTAGGTTCAGTATCTTCCAGAGATGCGACACAAAACCCCAGATTACCCTTTATAAGGAACATTTTTCGAAAATTCTAATTTTCTCAAAAATGGCTATAACGATATTGATTAAAATATCATATGTTTAAGATATTATCATGACAAATGAATTGTATATCTCGAATTTTCTGGGAATGTCTCCAAAAGTATTCTTCATTCTGAACGACTTTTGCATAACTGGTAAACCATAAGAGTTAGACAAACTTTTACTACACAAAGAATGTAGATCGCGTTAAAATACACAATTTAGGTCATATACATTTATGTTGTTGAATGAACCATTTTCAAGATATTGCTTGTTATTCCCTTAAATTTTCCAATACTTATACTTTTTCTCAAATCCGTTATTCATTTTTCTTTCTCTACTACGTACAGTAAGTAGGGGAAGTATTGCATTCCACCCAAAAATTCGATACCGTGATTTCACCGGAAATACATGTTTTGAGACTCCCTGAATCCAAAAAAAAGCATTTTTGAAAACATGTCCGTGTGTGTGTCTGTGTGTGTGTGTGTGTGTGTGTGTGTGTGTGTGTGTGTGTGTGTTGTGTGTCTGTGTGTCTGTGTGTCTGTGAACAGCATAACTCAGAAACGAACAGCCGGATTAACACCAAACTTGGTATTTAGGTTCAGTATCTTCCAGGGATGCGACACGAAGGTTTTCAAGAAAATCCCCCCACCCCAGGATACCCTTTACATAGAACATTTTTCGAAACTTTTAATTTTCTCAAAAATGGCTCAAACGATTTTGTTTAAAATATCATATATTTAAGATGTTTTCATGACAAATGAAATGTATATCTCGAATTTTCTGGGAATGTCTCCAAAAGTGTTCTTCATTCTGAACGACTTTTGCATAACTGGTAAACCATAAGAGATAGACAAAATTTTACTACACAAAAAATGTAGATTGCGTTAAAATACACAGTTTATGTTCTATGCATATTGTTTGTTGAGTGAACCGTTTTCGAGATATTGCTTGTTATTCCCTTACATTTTCCAATACTTATACTTTTTCTCAAATTCGTTATTCATTTTTTATGTCCTGGACATGCCAAGAGAATGGAATACTCCACATAGCAACCATCTCTTAAAATATTTGACTATCGCTTAAAACCTACCATATTCCCCTTGCACCTACAAGAAAATTAGCAATAAGATTGACATATCGATATCTCAATTAACATGAAGCATATGGAGAATAAGCGTTTGTAAAAATAGTTTGTTCAAGAGTAGAGAAAGTCATGTGAGTGTAACACATCAGATTTTTTTGTCATGGTAATGCAAAGAGAATGGAATACTCCACATAGCAACCAGCTCTTAAAATATTTGATTATCGCTTAAAGCCTACCAATTCCCCTCCAAGAAAAATAGCAATAAGATTAGCATTTCAATATCTCGATTAACATGGAGCATATGGAGAATAAGCGTTTGTAAAAATAGTTTGTACAAGAGTAGAGAAAGTCATGTGAGTGTAAAACATCAGAATTTTTCGAGTTATGTTGCTCACAAATATATACATATATTTTCTAAAAATGTTATTAGAGGGGATTCAGTGGGCCACAAAATATGTGTTTCCGATGAAATCTGGATATTAAATTTTTGTGTGGAATGCAATACTTCTTCTTACTATTGGTAAGCAGAAGAGAGTAAAATATCGTTTGAAATAGCTGGTACTGCGTGTGGGTTCCTATCGAAAGCTTTATATGCTTATAAGTCTTAGAAGTTTCAAAGCAACTTGGATACATCCGGCACGCGGTTATGAGGAAGAGTAGGAGGGAGAGAGAGAGACAGAGAGGGAAGGCAGGTAGGTAGGTACATACGTAGGTACTAGAGGTCGGGTTCGGGCCTAAGCCGTGCTGCCCGACCCGCAGGCGGGTTTGGCCTTAATTTGAAAAATGTTTGTCGGGGTCGCGTGGGGTTCGGCCTTGAAAATAAAGCTGAAGAAGTGTTATTTTGCTTCAAGATACACATTGTATATTCGAAACGTATGGTATTTTAATCAAAACCATTAGCGTCCTTTTAGGAAATAAATATAAGAAAGTCTTTCCATACAAATGAAAAATTAGGACCAAGAGCATTAATTTATAACTTTTTTGGTCCGCGATGTTGAAGTTCTCGGAATGGCACTACTACTGCACCATGTACACAAACATAGGAGTAGTAATACTAGTAATAATAAATAAATGCTCGTTTCGGACAATTGCGAATAACGTCACAATCGACGGAGCTACAAAATCCGACTCCCTCCGTTCACCCACACCCAGGACATCCTGGGCAGAGTGTAGTATTAGAGGTGACATGCGATCAATAAGGTAGTATGCAGATTACTACATGCGGTTTCCAGTCGCGCCAGTATTTCTGTAAAGCGATTGGTCAAATTGGATCCAAGTACCTCGATTACTAGGCCTCACAAGAGGGAAAAAATTCACATGGCGGTACCAGAAATCGAACCCGAATCGCTTCGAATGGCAGCCAGCAGCGTTTCGTGAACTGATAGTAATAATATTCAATAACTGAAAAATAATTTGATTTAAAAAAAAATAGGACAATTGCTTTCGGATCTCGTGGTACACTAAAAGTATTCTCGGGCTCTGTTCAGATCGTGCCGGACTGGACTGGACATAAAAATGTCGGCCCGTGCAACCTGTATAAATAGTAGACAGCAAGCAGGTAAGAGGTAGCTGGGCAGGCTGCAGTTGTGCCGCCCCGTGCGATAATTACAAATGACCGCCCCTCACGCTTTTATGCGCAATGCCAATTCCTTCATGACTGCTTATTCTTACATAACGCATATATATATATATTTATTTTTGAATTTATGCAGCGTGCTAAGCGACATTTGTGACTTGCACCTTTCTTGAATGCCTTCTAATAGCTGATTTGCATAACACTTTATAGAGGGAGGGATAATAACTCAGCACATAAGTGTTTTACTGGACAGAGTGCAATCGCTATGTATGTTGATGCAAATACATCCCACCCTGACACTGAGACCTGCAGTAGAAATTTTAGCCAATTTCATAAACTTTTATTCTTTAGCATACATCCGGCACCCCTTTGAAGACGCCCCTGAAGGATCAACCTATTACATGCATCGGTTGATAAAACCATTTGAAAACAAAATGGCAGATCTACGCAGTGCGACCAACTGGATTTAAGCCGTGAGTCAATGTACAGCCTTGTCAAAAAATGCTAAGTATTATGTAGATAATTTCTCTTATTTCACAAACTGTGGCGTATTTCAGATCATGCAGTAATTGTAAAGACTGGTGCCGTTTATTTGTTTGAATTAAAACTACCAAACCAAGCTCAAAACACTGTATGGCACTGCAAAAAGCGTGTAAAAATTCGAGGTGGGGTCTAGTTCTGCTATTACTAATTCGTATAGGAACCTGAGCTCGCAAGTTAGTATTGGCCGAATGGTATTATCATGGTTGCTTTAATACTGTGCCATTTCAGTTCGGGTTCAAATCCTTTGGATTAAATTCAGACTCTTTATTACCTTTTGTTTTATCTCTTTGGGCCTATAATTTGATATTATGCTATAAACAACATTTTGATAACATTATAAGTGTGAACAAAATAGAATAATCGTCATGTTTTCCACCACAAAGAAGAATAACGTAAAGCCGAATTCAATACGGGCACACTCATACGTGAAGAACGCAGGCAGATTACACCGCGCATGTTACAGCATTCAAGGTCTCTCCGGCAACGTACACAAATGTGCATTGATGAAGGGGGTCGTCATTTGGAACATTTACTTCCTTGATGAAGTTCACGCTCTTTAACGATTTATTATTCTGTTTACCCGTGAACTTAGCACATTTGCAACTCCTTTGTCAATAGAAGAATTGAAACATAAGGTTTAAACATGAAACAAAAACTGTTATATTTAATATCGTCGATATGCGCCCAAGAGAATGAAAGCTAATTACGTAACGCGGTTTACAACATCAGATACGGTACAGATTATTAGAGTAAACATGACACACAATTATCTGATTGTTATTCTATGTCTTTGGCTCATAAGAGAGCCAGTAACAAAAATAGAGACACCAGTGCACTAAAATAGAGAAAATAAACACAGAGAGAGAAAAAAGAAGCAAAACAATTTTACGTTTGTATCAGATTCGAACCTCCGAAGCTAACCTTTGTTTCACCACATTCCGGCAGCTAAACCATTCGGCCAGAACCCACGTAGTTTATCCCACCCGGGAAAACGTTGCTCTATCTCCTTGCAAGCATTATATCCATGAAACGTCTTTTATAAGGCTTTCGCAGCTCTTTGGTTCTCATTCAGACCTTTAATCATTAATGGGGATTGCGTATAGTACCAAATAGAAGGGCAGAGTTACAATAACAGTTTGTTTTGCTAAAAGGGTCAATGTTTTCACATTAGACTACAAACTGTGGGTTGCATAGATACGAATACCTAGGGGCAGCTGACTCACCTGGTGTGTGTGTGTGTGTGTGTGTGTGTGTGTGTGTGTGTGTGTGTGTGTGTACTGTTCTGGTTAATGATCATCTGTATTACAAAGACGGCGGACAGATCGCGTACTGCAATCTAACAGATCTGTTGCGGCTACCAATCCCTCTCACCCAGGAGGGACAAAGGCTACAGTGGTGTGAACCTTGCTGTTTGTAAACGTGATGCTTATTGTTGAACACTGCCGCATTAGGGAAGTTTTCACGATAATCATCATTGAGGGTCACATCCAAAGTGACTAACTGTGGAGCTTCATTTGTCTGTAGTTTCATAACACAAAGTGTCTAGAAAGACGCAAGAATTTAAGCGTAATTTGTAATTCCTCCTATTATTAAATGTCTTAAGTTTTAAGGTTTTGCTACCCCTAAAACCCGCAATCCCTGGGTGGTGGCACGGCTCAACCAACCTTGAGCCAACCCTGGTAGGTAGTTAGGTGTTAGATGGCTGGGAGGAGAGGTAGATAGGTAGACAGGCAGGCAGGTAGATAAGTAGGTTTGTAAGTAAACAGGCAGGAAGGTAGTAAGTAGTTAGGTGGGTGAGTAGCTAGGTAGATAGGTTGATAGGCAGGCAGGCAAGAAAGAAGGTAGATAGGTAGGTAGGTGCCTAAGACAGGCAGGTAGGTGGGTAGCTGAGTAGGTATGAGGTGTGTGGGTAGCTAAGCATACAGACAGGCATGCAGGAAGGTAGGTAGGTAGGTAGGTAGGTAGGTAGGTGGGTGGGTGGGTCGCTAGGTAGACAGGCTGGCAGGTAAGAAGATAGATGGTAGATGAGTAATTAAGTAGAGGGTGGGTAGGTAGGCAGGCAGGTAGTAAGTGATAGATGGGTAGGTAGGTCGGTGGGTAGCTAGGTAGACATGCAGGCAGTTAGGAAGGTAGATAGTGGATGGGTAGGTAGGTAGGCAGGCGAACAGATAGGTAGATAGATATTCCAAGTCCTCAGGAACCAGCTCACGTATCTAACAGGACGTAGAATCTGAAACGCACTTCAATGAAACAAAATGAGAGCGTTGGAATTATGTACGATTCCACTACATTTAGCATTAGTAAGCCCTTCAGCTTTGTCCAGAACAAACGCAAGTGCAAGGTTACATAGGCAAATAGAAATTCTGGCAGTAGTTTCCTGCAAGACAGAGACAGTAAACGGAACCTCTGCTATGTGGAAAGGGACAGATAATAAGAATTAAACTTCCTGCGATAAAACACTTCAAGCGAAAGATAAGCTTCTATCAGTTGCATGATAATTGTAATCTAAATCTCATTAAAACTTATTGCCTCTCCAAATGATGCATTGGTGATTGTAAAAGGATTAGTTTTGCGATTACTTTATCTCCAGTAATTCACGATGTCATTTCACTGGCATATTGATCATTAATATGATGGATGTTGTTTGCTGGAGGAAATTATTGGAAAATGATTTGACTCTCGATGCTTTTGGCAGGCCACAAGTGTATTGCATTGCTGGTTGCGTCAGTCCAACACTAGATAATGGTGTATTTAAAATTTTAGTTGAAATTAGGCAATTCTGTAGTCAATGGTTTGGAACATTACAACGTTAAAACACAAATTTAATTTTTTAAAACCGTATTTATGTAGAAATAATACAAGCTTTAACAAATCTAATGTGTTGCATTTGCATTACTTTCTCCACGCTATATGTTTATTACTGCGTATGCACACTATTCTTACGAAAGTTTATTTTTCTGTCTACTTAAGTAATTAATTATAATCGAGATAAACCTTTCCAGGAATACATTAGACATTTCGTTATGGATACAAAGGGAACAGCGATAGTCAAATGTGTAAGAACTGTACGCTACATGCTGCCTTAAAATTCCACTCTTTTTCCATGACATCGAGAGAAACAACTGAAAATCGACAGGACTTGAATATAATGAAAAAGTATTGAACAATTCGAACCATTAATAACGAATAACTCGGAAATAGGTATACAACACAAAAGTTACTTGAATTAAATTGCCTGCTTTAAAGATATGTACATTTTGTGTGTGTTACGTTTTCATCTATCGCTTAACGTTTACCAGTTTAACCTTTACGATTATACAAAATTCCTCGTATGAACAAGACTTTACAGGCTATTCCCAGAAAACTCAAAATACACATGTTATTTGGTATATAAATATCTTTAATGAATAGTACTTTTATCAAGATCATTAGAGGCATGTTCTAGAAAATTTCGAAAAATATTCCATGTAAAGTGTAGTTTGGGGGAGGGAATTTCTTGAAAATCTTCGTGTCGCATCCTTGAAAGGAAATGAACCTAAATACCGAGTTTAATATTTATCCGACGTTTAGTTTTTGAGTTATGGCGCGCGCACACACCCACACACACACTCACATACACGAGATTTTTTCTAAAAGTTCTTTTTTTTTATTCAGGGGGCCTCAAAACATACATTTCTGTTGAAATTTCGGCATAGAATGTTTGGGTGGAATGCAATACCTTCACTATCTACTGTGTATATGGTAGAGAAAGTAATAAACAGAAGCAAATCTCTGAGAGAAAGTCAAATAGCATTACAATCTGTAAAACTCTTCTAACTGGTTTGACATAATATTTTGAAATCTATTTAGGAAGTGTAGAAATTATTTAACGAGACTGCAAATAAAATTTCAAAAACATAAAATAAAAAATGTGATGTGTTACACTCACATGACTTTCTCTACTCTTGTACAAACTATTTTTACAAACGCTTATTCTCCATATGCTTGATGTTAATCGAGATATCGAGATGTTAATCTTATTGCTAATTTTCTTGTACATGCAAGGGGAATATGGTAGGCTTTAAGAGATAGTTAAATCTTTTAAGAGCTAGTTGCTATGTGGAACATTCCATTCTATTTGCATGTCCAGGATATAAAAAAAATCATTTTACCATCACTAAAAACCATTGCTAAATGTTTATGTGTTAACAAACTAACCAAATGTTACAAGGCGTTGCGCTTTCTACTTTAGTAGATTAGGCTTTGTGCATAGATTTTGCATAACTGGTAAACCGCAAGAGATAGACAAAATTTTACTACATAAAAAAATGTAGATCTCGTTAAATCGCACAATATATGTCATAAACATTTTTACATTTTACACTTAGCGACCAGTTCTAAAAATATTTGACTATCGCTTAAGGCCTACTATGTTCCCCTTGTTTTGTATTTGCAAGGGCAATATAGAAAAACAGTAGCCTTTAAGCATAGACATATCTCTTAATAGCTGGTTGCTATACGCAGCAGTATTCTCTTTGCCACAGATTAATACTCTTTGCATATCCAAGACAAAATAAAAATGAATAACGAATTCCCATTTGAGAAAAAATATAAGTATTGGAAAATTTAAGGGAATAACAAGCAATATCTCAAAAATGGTTCACTCAAAAAAAATGTATATGACATAAATTATGTATTTTAACGCGCTCTACATTTTTGTGTAGTAAACTTTTGTCTATCTCTTATGGTTTACCAGTTATGCAAAAGTCGTTCACAATGAAGATACTTTTGGAGACATTCCCAGAAAATTCGAGATATACAATTCATTTGCCATAAAAATGTCTTAATCTTATGGTATATTATTCAAAATCGTTAGAGTCATTTTTGAGAAAATTAAAATTTTCGAAATATGTTCCATGTAAAGGGTAATGTGGGGTGGGGGAATTTTCTTGAAAACCTTCCTGTGACATCTCTGGAAGATACTGAACCTAAATACCAAGTTTGGTGTTTATCCGACTGTTCGTTTCTGAGTTATGCTTTCACAGGCACACACACGGACGTGTTTTCAAAAATGCTTTATATGCATTCAGTGCACCTCAAAACATGTATTTCCGCTGAAATCTCGGTATCGAATTTTTGGGTGGAATTCAATACTTCCCCTACTTACTCTACGTAGTAGAGAAAGTAAAAATTGCATTTAATTGCTGATCTTAGTCAGGCGTCTGTAAGACGCATTATCAATTTCTCACGTGCCATTGCTAGACTTGCCGTCATTGAGCCGGGCTTACGATGAAGTTAACGCGAAGTTAAGAAATGCTGGTAAAATAAAGGTCTAATTAGGATGCACTTAACGTAACGTAATGACTCTGGATTGGTTGTTATTTGATTGGTTCATGCTACTGTTTCACGCTACCATGCGACATTAAACTTTACGTAACGGGAAGAAAAAATTTTGACACTGCCAAATTCTTAAACTATGTCGCGTTAAATTAGGCCACGATAAGACAGCCAAATATAGCTCCATTTAATACAATGTGTAAGACCTTCACGTTACGTCGCGTTGAGTTAAGTCACTCAGGTTAAGTTCAAAGTAATTCAGGTTTTACTTACGTTTTCCCGGCGATGAGAGGAAAATTACCACCGCCCGGAAGGTTTATGATATGTCAGGATTTCCTCAGGTAATTATTTATGCATAATTAGTATCACACAATATTTAATTATTTGCTTAAGATCTAGGGTGAGATACATTTTAATAAATAAAAGCAAATGTTACTTGCTATTTAAATTCAATTTAATTCTGTAATTTTAAGGCTAAAAGTTAATATTCCAACAAGTTAAATTCTTATTGAAGTGATTAACAGTGCCATGAAAAGTGTATCTGGTGGATAAGAACGTTTCCAAAAAGATGGGAGTGATAACAGGTTAGAATGATGCACAAAGCTGACTATATATTATCTCCCTTCATGCCTCCTCTTTTTTTGCGTTTGCATTTGTCGAAACCGGAATTGTTTTCATTAATATCCATCATTTTTTGTATTAAGGGAAGCAGGCATTCTACTACTCTGATCGTTTTAATGCACACTTCTTGGTTATCTCCAGTTTTTGCTGAGGGTCGAGAGGGTGAGCACTGAACTGATGAAAAAACAGTCGTGAAACGACCGTAGAAAATTATAAACTTGGATTAGTTTACTATGGACGTCGCGCATGCGCAGAACTACCTTTCCACGTCGTGCAACATTTTCTCCTTGCCTTTCTTGGTCCGAAGCTTTTTATCGTCTATGAATATCAAAAACTTGGTCGGCCTTTGGTCCGGACCAAATGAGTCTGGAGATAGTCCAGACCAACGTAAAATCTGTGAATATGACCCCTAATGGCAAATAGACTGTCAAAAGTAAAAAAAAAAAATAACGCCCGCTTTAGAACATATTTACAGGAGGTAGGTACACCTTCACAAGGTACCAAAGTAGTTACAAAGGCGGAGAGAAGTATTCCTATACAAATTTAAAAATTCTAGTAGCCATATTTATGGAGATAAAATTATAATGTTTAATAGATAGAAAGAACAAATAGTATTAGCTTACTTATTTTTTTAGCTTTAAATATTTTGGATATTATTAGTTTTACAATTTTTAAGCCTATAACGATTTTTCAACATTTTTGAACATCGTGCTTACAGAATTATTTTTTATGCATTAAATAAAGTGATAGTTTTTTATGCGCTGCTGATTTTGCGGTGAAAATATGTTTTCATTTGCAGCAAGAATAAAATCTCATGAATTTTCAGTGTTTTTCCTGAACTTCCTCATTAACGTCCCAAGTTTTGCGACTTCACAAATTTATTTCTCTGCGGTTTAACTCACACGTCGATGAAAATATCACGTAATATACACCAAACGTTACAATACTGACTGCATATAAAATAGTTTTATAAACACCACAGATGAAATGGTTGAGAACTTTCAAAACATTGTAAAACTAATAAAATGAAATATTTTCAAAAACGCAATAACACATAAGATGTAATACCATTTGTTCTTTCTATGTATTAAAGAAGAGAATTTTGTCTCAATTAATTTGGCTGCTAGAATTTTTGAAGTGAAGACGAATACTTTTGTGCGTTTCCGTATATAACGTGTGAAACCTCTGGACTTCTCTGTCACCATATGACACAGGGAACCTCTTTCATCTTCAGCGATGGTATGCATACAAGAGCGGATCTTAACATCGGACTCCAAAGCGTTGCTTGAGATTTTGAAACTGCTCTGCCAGCTGTAAACCCTGATGTTGTTTCACTATGGGCTGCTGAAAGACTCGCGCACATGCTTTAATTCCTGGAATTTAGAATAAACCACAGTTTTAAAAAATGTCAAACGTTACATTTCATATGTTATTCTCTACACTATATCGTTTATTAGTGGGTACAGAAACTATTCCTACGAAAGTTTATTTTCATATTCACTTCATTTTAATCGAGATAAACTTTTTCGGAAATAGCTACGTTACCATTATGTTATAAATACAAAAGGAACAGTCAAATGTTTTAGAACTGGACGCTGCTGGCCTTAAAATTCCATATTATTTTCATGCAATAGCGAGAAACAACTTAAAATCCACAAGACTTTAAAGGAATGGCTAAGTATTGAATAAATCGAACCACTAATTAAGGATATCTCTGAAATGACTAATGCCACAAATAGGTTATTTGTAAATAAATTGCGTGTTTTGAAGAAATCTATATTTTTTGTGGTACTTTTTTCTATGTCTTAACGTTTGCCGGTTAAACGACATTACAGAAAATGCTTCCGAATGAATGAAAACGGCTTCAAAGGCTATTCCCATAAAATTCAAGATATTCATTTTATTTGACATGTAAATATATTTAATGGATGGCATTTTAATCAAAATCCTTATAACCATTGTACTTCGCGTTTCATTCTATATTGTGCGTGAAAGACTGGTATTTTGCTCAGAGGCCTGCTTATCAGGCTTGAGGTTCTTTTACGTGCCGTAAATCTAAGACACGGGACTACCGGCTTTATTTCCCTTCCGAAGGAAGCCATGCTAAGGATTTTTAGGCCCGAAAAAATCCATCGCCCTCCGCCGGGTTTGAACCCGCGATCTCGGGAATTAGAGGCTAGCATGGTAACCACTACATCACGGAGAACGACATTTCCATAAATGTTCCATGTAAAGTTTAGTTTTGGGTGGGAAATTTTCTTGAAAATCTTCGCAGCTTTAGAAGGTACTGAACCGAAATAAAAAGTTTGGTATTTATCTGAATTTTCCCTATTGAGTTGCGCTTTTCACAGACACACGCGCGCGCGCCTGGTCCTTTCTCTGACAATTATTTTTTAGGATTCAAGGGGCCTCAAAATGTATTTCCAGTGAAATCCCTGTATAGAGGTTTTGGGTAGAATGTAATACCTTCTTTACCTACTATGTGCGTGGTGGGGAAGGAAAAAGGGACCGAATTGGTGAGGATTCAATTCGATCGATGTGACCAAGATCAACAGCAGTCATCCAATGGGACACTGCAGGAGGCACGGTCACACTCTGAGGTTTGCAGCATTAATTCAAAGTGGTACTTCAGCCACAGATAAAATTAAATTAAATTGAGTTTCATTTATGGACGCACTTTAACTGCTGTGATTCTTAGCGTCCCATTCTATATTGGGCGTGAAAGACCGGTAATTTTGCTCAGAGGCCTCTTTATCAGACTTGAGGTTCTTTTACGTGCCGTAAATCTACGACACGGGACCACCGGATTTACTTCCCTTCCGAAGGAAGCCATGCCAAGGATTTTTACGCCCGAAAAAATCCATCGCCCTCCGCCGGGTTTGAACCCGCGACCTTGGGAATTAGAGGCTAGCACGGTACCACTAGTCCACGGAGGACGACAGAGTTGTGTGGGGATGTTTGCATCCCCGATCCTCAAGTTACAATTTATTGTACAGTTTGAAGTCCATTGCTGTATAACTGAAGTGTATTCACTTGATCTGCAGTAAACTTCATTACATCAACAATCCACTTATACATTTCATAAGCGGATGGCCTGAGTACATGGTTAGGAAACTGCATTTTCAGTGAATTCACCCGCTGGTAGATTTCCATTTTTGTGTCTATGTAATGTTAGCTAAAGACTATACTTAGAAATGTGTAAGTCGATTCTGACGCATGGGTTTTTCGTGATTTTCCCGAATCGACAGGCGAGTGCTGGAGTGGATTCTTTTCTACTACGATTTCTTTTCCATAGTTTCCCTTTTGCTTCGCTTCCTTCTTATGCTTCAGATATGCTTCTATTTAAAGAACATTTGAAAAGAGACCCGATTATTAAGATAAAAAATGAACATATAAGAAGGAAAATGGATTCCAAATATTTGGGCATAATGCTGGATGAAGAATTAAACCTTAAAAAACAATATATATCCTCAAAAATCCTAAAAAAAACAGTTATGAAACTTAATAGAATTACGCAGAGGGATTTTAAATTGTCATTAAAGAAAATAACAGGCTATAACAATATAATATTTGCTCCCATTGTAACATACGGCGGGAACCTGGGCAACCAGGATGGATGATGTAATTATTATAAAATTATTGAGAAGGACGCAAAGAAAAGCATTATTACGTTCTACTGATGCTGTAAACACCACGCCAACAATCGCTTTATTAATAACAACGGCAATATGGCAATATTATTTAATATTGTGGCATTTGGTTGTGGTAATACATTTGTAAGAACACATGTGGTTATAGTAACATTTGTTTGGGTGACAAAGTTGATAACACAGACCGGAATGACGTAATGGGAGTGGAGGTAAACCGGCTGTATATGGAATAAGTGTCTAGGACGCTATCTCTTGTAACTTAACCAGCTAACAGTACAGAGGTTAGGGCAGGACGCTCCGTCAAGCAGAAGGTAATATGCATCAGTTTTAATTTGTAGTAAATCCTTACCAACTAAATTTCTGTCATGTGAATTCTTAATACAGTTAGTTCCTTCTTTCCCTACCATAATGATTTAGGAATATTTTTAGTAATTTTCAGGTGTTTAAGTAATTTGTTGAGCTCGTCCCCTCGGACCTCGTGTTAGTTTTATATGATTTAAAACTCCGGTACCATGCTCTTCCCCCCGTGATATGTGAAAATGTAAGAGGTTACGACATATGTTTGAAAGGAGCTAGATTTTGGATTAAGCGATAAGATGTTTAAATATTACAAAAGCATTGGAGTAAAGTATAATAGTTTACTGCATATTAAGCAAAATTTGAATATAAAATGGCAACATGAATGGGGAGAAATAGAGGAAGGAAGAAGTGTTTTTCAGCTTTTTGAAATGTTCAAGAAGGATTACGACCAAGGCACATACAACCAACAAAAGAATTAATACACTATTATTAAGGGACATGGTCCATACAAGACGTATTGGAATAAAATTAACAGAACAAATGACGACATATGCGATGAATTAGGGGCACAGGAACATATAGTTTTTTAATGTAATAGATACAATCAACATGTATTATAAATATTTAGGAGGGTATACCGTGTATATAATTTAAGACCTACTGATTTAATTAACATTTTATAACAATTAACAAATTGAATAAGTAAAAACTGCGTGGGGAAAAAGATTGTTACGAAAACTAAGGGGAGAACCATTAACTAGATGGATAGAGGAAATTAGAAGATCTGAGATGATTAGAATAGTAAATCAAAATTTAGATATGGGAGAAGATAGAAGTATAAGTGAAGAGATGGTTAGTTTACAAATATTGATATCGAGGAAGAATCAAGAGGAGGAAATGAGAAGAGAAGAATTAATGATGAATATTAATACTTAACTAGACCGAACTTTGACAATAAATACAAGTTTTTTGTTGTTTCTAAGGGACGGCAGGAATGTGCGATTTTAATTAAGACGACTGGAAGAAGAGAAAAGTGGTGATTATAGAAGGAGGATGGAGGAAGAAGAGGAAAAGAAGGATTGAGGAAAAAGAGAATGAGGATGGAGGAAGAAGAGAAGAAGACATTGACGTTGGGGAGCAAGTTTGTCATGTTTGGAGGAGCAGCTATCAGGTTCACCATTGTTGGAGGAGCAGTTAATGTGGATTGGGAGGGATAGTGTGTGAAGTTGTGGTGATGTTAGATGCATCGTGGCTTGAATTTGTTATTATATTACTATTAGGAAAGGTTGGTATAGTGATAACATTTAAATTTTATGTATCAAATAAATAAAAAGGAAGATAATAACAGAAAAATTAAAATGCAGATTAAATGAAATGTTATAAGATAAATAAATAAGTAATTTAATAAATACATAAATGCGTAAATAAAGATAAAATATATTAAACAAAATATTAAATTACTATAAATTAAATAATTATTATAAAAACAATTAAATGTTATAAATAGACAACTTTAACTTTGTGTTTTTATTAACGAAATTGTTGAACAAAGTATAAATATAAATGAACTTAATAAAATGACTAGTAACTTAGTAAAGGGTGTTGTGCTGGCTACAAGTACATTTTCACTGGTTTCCAGTGAATGTAGTTAAATAGAAGTAAATAGTAACTGGTTACCAGTTGCTAAACTTACTGGTTTCCAGTGAGTGTAGTTAAATAGAAGTAAATAGTAACTGGTTACCAGTTGCTAAACTTACTGGTTTCCAGTGAGTGTAGTTAAATAGAAGTAAATAGTAACTGGTTACCTGTTGTTAAATTTGCTGGTTTCCAGTGTGTGTAGTTAAATAGAAGTAAATAGTAACTGGTTACCAGTTGCTAAATTTGCTGGTTTCCAGTGAGTGTAGTTAAATAGAAGTAAATAGTAACTGGTTACCTGTTGTTAAATTTGCTGGTTTCCAGTGTGTGTAGTTAAATAGAAGTAAATAGTAACTGGTTACCAGTTGCTAAACTTACTGGTTTCCAGTGAGTGTAGTTAAATAGAAGTAAATAGTAACTGGTTACCTGTTGTTAAATTTGCTGGTTTCCAGTGTGTGTAGTTAAATAGAAGTAAATAGTAACTGGTTACCTGTTGTTAAATTTGCTGGTTTCCAGTGTGTGTAGTTAAATAGAAGTAAATAGTAACTGGTTACCAGTTGCTAAACTTACTGGTTTCCAGTGAGTGTAGTTAAATAGAAGTAAATAGTAACTGGTTACCTGTTGTTAAATTTGCTGGTTTCCAGTGAGTGTAGTTAAATAGAAGTAAATAGTAACTGGTTACCAGTTGCTAAATTTGCTGGTTTCCAGTGAGTGTAGTTAAATAGAAGTAAATAGTAACTGGTTACCAGCAAGTGCAGCTAAATGTTGAATTTAGACTTGCAGTTGAGTTTTGTTTACGCTTTTACTCTAACATAATAATTTCTATTCTTTTTCTTCCCTTTATTTTTATTTTTATTTATTATTTTGTTCACCTTATGTACTTTGTAGTTATTTTAACTGAAAAAATTGATATAATATAAAATGTAAATGTGTTGTGAGAATAAATGTAAAGCTCGAATGTATGTCCCAGTGTAGTAACTAAGGTGCCTGGGTGGTATATTTAGATTTTATTTATTTTTTTGTGCTTGGAGACTTCCTTGCATATGGCAGCACCGGACAGATGGTGCGGATGCATGCTCAAAGGAAAGTACTCCCGTGGACATCAGAGGTCTGCTTGGTTGTTGGGTCGTTCATCGCTCCATTTAAGCAGCTCCAGCAGTGAGACGGGCCTTCGAGTTTGGAAATGTAGGAACCTATGCAGGTCACTGTGCGCGAGGTGTGCCCCACCATTGAGCAACCTATACCTATATCTATGCTCCAAACTGCCATCCTTATAGTCTTGGGGAATTAACATATAGACGGGCTTAAGAATTAATGGGAGAGAAAACTCCATAAAGGTAAGAAGAGATAAGGACAGCGACAAGGTAAAATGCCCTATACCTATACCTAAGACTAAGCAATTTAACGCAGTGACTGCTCACCGCGAGGCAATGTGAGTGTACACAAACACGACTACCCGCTACACGAAAAGTTTGTTTACATCACTGTGGGACAGGGCACTAGTGTAGGATGAACAAGTTTCTTACCAACATAACCTATATTTTCCACATTGACTGCGTAGGCCAGAGTTGGAAAATTAATAATAACAATAATAATCGTAATAAAACAATTGATTTCTGCTGTTGTACCGTATTTAAAGACCGACCTCGCGGAAACGCGTGAGGCTCGCATTCGGGAGTCCCGGTTTCGATTTACTTCGGATCAGCTACTCTGACTATGGGTTTTGGTTACCCCAGGTCGTTAGGCGAATGCGGGGTAGTTCCTCTTCTACTACGAATTTCCTGTCCATCATTTCCTATCATCTGTTTCGGAAGGACTAGGCGAAGGAAGGCGACGGGTTCGGTGTGCTGCGGCTGGACGGTGAAGGTGCGCTCTGGAAAGGTTTCTCGCTGGCATCGATTGGACTGCTGACGGTCTCGCCTTCTGAAGCGGCATCCCAGGGGGCTCGGAGTTTGTGGACAGGGTGACCGGCAATCCATGGGTTCATTCTGGAATCGTTGCGGACCCCGTCCATGCTTACGCCTATCGTCGTCCGGATCTGGTGGCCCTTCGGTTCTCTCTCCTCATCTCTCCCTTTCAGGGGTCACCTTAGAAGCACAAACAGACACACTGGCCTACGTGCGTTGCTCTGCTCCGGTTTCCTGGGTCCCTCCGTGATACAAATATACTCCCCCAGCATAGTTACCGAGCGAGGCGACTCGAATTCAATTCCGGCGACCGCCCACTCTGGCCTATCGGTTTTTCCGTAGTTTTCCCGGAGTCGGCAGGCGAATGCTAGGGGGTTTCTACTCTACCACGATTTCCTTTCCATAACTTCCCTTTCCTTCCGTTTCCTTCTCATCTTTCATGCATGCTAAATGAAAGAGTACGCATCCGTTACCGCAATGGCACCTCGTTCGGTCGACCGAATTAATGTCTTCAGGCATCCTTTAAAAATAGTTGTTAATATCCTGGAAAAGTTTCAAATTGATAGCTTCAGAGGTTTTTTATTTACAGTGAAAATTGTATACTGCTGCATTACTTGCCAGTTGAGGTGCACCTCCTGGTTGTCGTAAAATGAAAAGCCTTTGCTCCTGACCCACTGTTATGTGCCACTCTAATCAGTGCCACTAATATTCCTATCCTAATTGACAACAAGTGTGCAAGTGTGGAATTTAATGGGCAACACACTGGACATGTTTCTCTGTATATTTCAAGATTTGAAAAGCTTTAATAATTATGTTAATACAGCTATTAGAATAATGATTAAAAACTAAGAGTATTTGTGTATGAATATTACCGGAATATGAACCTAACAGCAGGAGGGAAATAAAATTAAGGAAATCTACATATTGCGGGTTCCTAATATACGTTATATGGAGAAAAAAAATTCTGATGTGTTACACTCACATGACTTTCCCTACTCTTGCACAAACTACTTTTACAAACGCTTATTCTCCATATGCTTCATGTTAATCGAGATATCGAGATGTAAATCTTATTGCTAATTCCCTTGTAGATGCAAGGGGAATTGGCAGGCTTTAAGCGATAGTCAAATATTTTAACAGCTGGTTGCTATGTGGAGTTTTCCATTTTCTTTGCATTACCAGGACAAAAAAATGAATAACGAATTCCCATTTGAGAAAATAAGTATTGAAAATTTTAAGGGAATAACAAGCAATATCTCGAAAATGGTTCACTCAAAAAAAAATGTATATGACATAAATTGTGTATTTTAACGCGATCTACGTTTTTTGTGTAGTAAAATTTTGTCTATCTCTTATGGTTTACCAGTTATGCAAAAGTCGTTCACAATGAAGAATACTTTTGGAGACTTCCCAGAAAATTCGAGCTATACATTTCATTTGTCATGAAAATATCTTAAACCTATGATATATTAATCAGAATCGTTAGAGCCATTTTTGAGAAAATTAAAATTTTCGTAAAATGCTCCATGTAATGGGTAATCTGCGGTGGGGGGATTTTCTTGAAAACCTTCGTGTCGCATCTCTGGAAGATACTGAACCTAATTACCAAGTTTGGTGTTTATCCGACTGTTCGTTTCTGAGTTATGCTGTTCACAGACAGACACACAGACACACACACTAACATGTTTTGGATTCAGGGGTCTCAAAACATATGTTTCCCGTGAAATCTCGGTAACGAATTTTTGGGTGGAATACAATACTTCCCCTACTTACTATACGTAGTAGAGAAAGTAATAAGCACGTTGGTATTAAAAGTAAAGCGAGAATTTCCAAATGTTGTTTTAAAACCAATCATACGAACAACAGCAAAATGAGCTAGTACAAAATACGGTTATTATTACAAATAAAATGAAAATATCAGAAACACTCTGATGCAACGTATTCACAACAATATTTCTACCAATGACAGGTTCACATATATCTGTTATGTATTATACAATTCATTTAAAATAGTGTATTTCGATACAAGTATGGTAGGTGCATCATGAGAACAAGGAAGAATTTGAAAATATGAGATGAAGTGAGTGCGGAGGTAGCCTTGTGGCTTGTGTTATAGAGTGGGCCAAAGCGGCGCACAGAAATTGACGGTTGTGAACCGCGGGCTCACTGGAAGACATTTGGAAAAAATCTGATGTGTTACATTCACATAACTTTCTCTACTCTTGTACAACCTAATTTTACAAACGCCTATTCTCCATATGCTCCATGTTAATCGAGATATCGAGATGTCAATCTTATTGCTAATTTTCTTGTAGATGCAAGGGGAATATGGTAGCTTTTAAGCGATAGTCAAATATTTTATCGCTGGTTGCTATGTGGCGCATTCCATTCTCTTTGCATGTCCAGGACATAAATAAATGAATAACGAATTTGAGAAAAAGTAAAAGTATTGGAAAATTTAAGGAAATAACAAGCAATATCTCGAAAACGGTTCACTCAACAACAAAAATGTATATGATATAAGTTGTGTATTTTAACGCGATCTACATTTTTTGTGTAGTAAAATTTTGTCTATCTCTTATGGTTTACCAGTTATGCAAAAGTCGTTCATAATGAAGAATACTTTTGGAGACATTCCCAGAAATTTCGAGATATACATTTCATTTCTCATGACATTAACTTAAACATATGATATTTTCATCAAAATCGTTAGAGCCATTTTTGAGAAAATTAAAATTTTCGAAAAATGTTCCATGTAAAGGGTAGTCTGGGGTGTGGGATTTTCTTGAAAATCTTCGTGTCGCATCTCTGAAAGATACTGAACGCAAATACCAAGTTTGGTGTTTATCCGACTGTTAGTTTTTGAGTTATGCTGTTCACAGACACACACACACACACACACACACACACAGACACACACACACACACAGACACACACACGGACATGTTTCCAAAAATGCTTTTTTTGGATTCAGGAGGTCTCAAAACATGTATTTCCGGTGAAATCTCGGTATCGAATTTTTGGGTGGAATGCAATACTTCCCCTACTTACTATACGTAGTAGAGAAAGTAAAAATGAATAACGCATTTGAGAAAAAGTATAAGTATTGAAAAATTTAAGGAAATAACAAGCAATATCTCGAAAACGGTTCACTCAACAAAAGAAATGTATATGACATAAGTTGTGTATTTTAACGCGATCTACATTTTTTGTGTAGTAAAATTTTGTCTACCTCTTATGGTTTACCAGTTATACAAAAGTCGTTCACAATGAAGAATACTTTTGGAGACATTCCCAGAAAATTCGAGATATACATTTCATTTCTCATGAGAATATCTTAAACATATGATATTTTCATCAAAATCGTTAGAGCCATTTTTGAGAAAATTAAAATTTTCGAAAAATCTTCCATGTAAAGGGTAGTCTGGGGTGGGGGGATTTTTTTGAAAACCTTCGTGTCGCATCTCTGGAAGATACGTAACCTAAATACCAAGTTTGGTGCTTATCGGACTGTTCGTTTTTGAGTTATGCTGTTCACAGGCACACACACACACACAGACACACACACACACAGACACACACACACACACACACACAGACACACACACGGACATGTTTCCAAAAATGCTTTTTTTGGATTCAGGAGGTCTCAAAACATGTATTTCCGGCGAAATCTCGGTATCGAATTTTTGGGTGGAATGCAATACTTCCCCTACTTACTATACGTAGTAGAGAAAGTAAAAATTTAACTGCTCAAGAAACCGGCCACTTTTAGTTTGACTGAGTGTACATGCAGTAAAGTAAGCTAAACAAACAGGTAGGTTAGGTTGCCAGCACTGAATGCAGGAAATCCAATTTTTCACAATGACAGGAGGAAGTAGGATGCATTTTATGGCAGGAGGACACCCCGATCACTACGGCAACATTTATCTATTGTGGCTACACCCCCCGGGAGGCAGGGATGAGGCGATGGAGCCAGAGGAGGTCTCAAGTCCGCAGGCAAATATTCCCTCAGAAACGCGCAGAAGTCCGTAATATTTCCAGTTTGAACACCCGCGCACCAATGAGCGAGGAATCACCAAGAGGGTGACGCAGCGACCCTAACTAGTGGGACAGCTCACTCTGGTGTACACGGGGAGAAACCTTTCCAATGCGCATGCATCCACTCCATCTGCCTAGCACGCCAGCACTGCAGGACCTGAAATCACACCTGAAATGTGAAATGCAGATGAAATGAGAAGAAATGGGAAAAAGAAGAGATCGTGATAAAATACACCATCCCGGCATTCGGCTTGGCGACCAGGGGAAAACCACGAAAATCTCCATGATCAGAGCGGGAAATCGAGCCCAGGACCTACCGAATCCCGGCCACAAACTTTGTCGCTTGAGCCATAATAACAGCATGAATGGGAAGTGGGTCAAAGAACACTATTGTGCAAAAACGTTGTGTGGTGAGTTGTTTGTATCATTTTTGGTTTACCAGTACACAAAAGCATAGAAAATGCATTCCTAATGAAAATGACATTCTCTACCCTCTATCGTTTATTAGTGGGTGTACAAATACTGTTACTGAAGTTTATTTTTACATCTACTTTATTTTAATGCAAAAACTTTACAGAAATAGCTGCATTACGCATTTCGTTATAGATATAAAGAGAACAGCGATAGTCAAATGTTTAACAACTGGACGCTATATGCTGGCCTTAAAATTCCACACTATTTCCATGACATCGCGAGAAACAACTGAATGTTGAACGGACTTTAAAGAATGAACAAGAAATGAACAATTTGAACCATTAATAACGGATATCTCAGAAATGGCTTGTGCCACAAAAAACATATTTGAAATAAATTGTTTGTTTTAAAGGGATCTACATTTTTTGTGTAGTACGTTTTCGTCTATCGCTTAAGTTTACCAGTTATACAAGATTAAACAAAATTCCTTCCGAATGAAGAGGACTTCTCAGGCTATTCCCAGAAAATTCAGGATATACATTTTATTTCTCGTGTAAATATCTTCAATTTAGGATATTTTGACCAAAATCGTTAGAACCATTTTTTAAAAAACAAAAAATTTCTAAAAATGTTCCATGTAAAGCATATTTGGGTGGGGGATTTTCTTGAAAACCTTCGTGTCGTATCTTTGGAAAATACTGAACTTGGCATTTATCAGACTTTTCGTTATTGAGTTAAGCCGTTCAAGGACACACACACATGAACTGTTTTCTAAAATTGCTTTTTTTGGTTCAGGGGGGCTCAAAACCTGTATTTCCACTGAAGTCTCGATATCGAATTTTGGGTGGAATACAAATACCTACTTCCCCGACTTACTATACGTAGTAGAGAAAGTAAAAGTGGGAAAGTACTGAATAACAAGGGATAGCTCGGAAATGGCTGATGAAACAGTCATTTTGTGTTTTAAAGATATGTACATTTTCTGTATAGTAAGCTTCTCTATGTCTTTTAGTTTACCAGTTATACAAAATTAAACAAATTTGCTTCCGAATAAAATGGACTTCACAAACCACTCCCAAAAAAGGAAGATATAAACGTATATATATATATACATATATATATATCTTAAATTGCCTTAAATCATTAGAGTCATTAAAAAATAAAAAGTTTCAGGTGGAAGCATTTTCTGAAAATCTTCTTGTCGCATCTATGAAAGATACTGAACTAAAACATCAAGTTGGGTATTTGTGCAACATGTAGCTCTTACTTTCTCTACCACGTACATGGTAGGTAGAGAAGGTAATATCACATTCAATCCAAAATTCGATACCGAGATTCCACCTAAAATACATGTTTTGAAGCCCATGAATATACAAAAAGCATTTTTAGGAAAATATCTCTGTGTGTCTGTATGTGTATGTCTGTGAACAGTGTAACTCAAAAAGGAAAATTTAGATCAACACCAAATCTAGGATTTAAGTTCTGTACCTTCCAAGGATGCAACACGAAGGTTCTAAAGAAAATCCCCAATCCCAAACTACCCTTTACAAGGAACATTTTTCGAAGTTCTTGATTTTCTAAAAGGTGGCCCTAACGATTTTGATTAAAATACCATATATTAAAGATATTTCCATGACAAATAAAATGTATAACTTGAATTTTCTGGGAATAGGCTGTGAAGTCATCTTCATTCAAATGGAATTTGTATAACTCGGAAACGTCAAACGATAAACTAAAACGTACTACACAAGAAACATAGTTCTCTTTAAATAGCACAGTTTATTTGAAACAACCTTTTTGTGGCATCGGCCATTTCCGAGATATCCGTTATTAATGGTTCGAATTGTTCTTTATTTGGTATTCTCTTAAAGCCCTGTCAACAGTCACTTGTTTCTCGCGACTGCATGGAAACCGTATGGAATTTTAAGGCAGCGTATAGCGTCCAATTCTTAAACATTTGACTATCGCTGTTCTATTTGTATCTATAACGAGATGTGTAACATAGCTATTTCTGCAAAAGTTTATTTGGATTAAAGTTAAGTAGATGTTCAATTAGCTTTAGTAAGAATAGCTTGTATATCCACTAATAAACGATAGAGGGTAGAGAAATTCATGTGAATGTACCACACCAAATGTTTTAGTTGTGATATTCACACACGCACACAGAGATCTTTTCTAGCAATGCTTGTTTATTCAGTGGGCATCAAAACATAAAATTTTGGTGAAATCTCTTTATCGAATTTTTGGGTGTAATACAACGCTTACTCTACATTTTGGGTTAAATGGAGGGGAAAGTAAAATGAGAATCGGTGAAAAACCATTTGGTATAAGTTCAGTGTCTTCCAAGAATATGACAGAGAGATTTTCAATTTCGATTAAAATATCACTGTTTAATATATTAGCATGAGGAATAAAGTGGATATCTTGAATTTTCTGTGAAATTCTCTTTGTTTAATTTCTTTATGTGCAATTTTTATAACAGCTAGGTACATATTAACAGATAAACAAAAGTTTACACAGGGAAGCTATAGAGGTCATAATAGTACATGATTTGTGACAAATGGGTTTTATTTTTCCTTTGCTTTAGCCGTTTTTTAAATATTCTATGCCCAAGTTGGAACCTTCCCTAAGCATCATCTAACGAGTATATTGCGTGTTTCCAATTTTTCCATTATTTCACTCTTTCTTTTCTTTCCATCGCAAGAGCTGTTATCATGTAGGTATAAACGTTTGAATGGTGTTTTCGCATGTTGAAACCTATTGCTTAATTTGAAACAATACCCAGATAAAAATATTGCCATTAACGCTATCAGGATAAAAGAGTCAGCTTTTGTATGAGTAGTAACAGTGTGTATATGAATCGTACATCGACACAGAAAGTTCTGTGATTGTATTCAATCAGATTTTTTGTGTACTATATTTTATGACTTGCAATAATTACAGAAGGAACATTATTTCGTTTCTATGACACATCTGTTCCATCTTTTTTGTTTCCGCTGCTGAAATGTTGTGGTGTGTCTCAAAATCGAACTCGATGCAATATAGACCTATGACCATGTGGACCATTCTCGATCATGATTTTACCGTGGTAAAATAATGATTTTACAGAGATTAACGGTCATTTGTGGTGCATCAACGACGGTAAAAATGTATCGAGGATTTTATCGCAGTTTTCGTCGATTATCTCCAACTTTACTTGCGGTAATATTAAAAGGCAGAACGGTATAGGCTAGAATGCCAAACCGAAAGAGACACTGCATTTTCGCAAATGAACGCATCCATAAAGTTAAGGTGTGTCTTCGGCTTTGTGGTTTTTAATCCCTTAAGACTTTTTATGCGATAGGTGCCTTAAATGACGTAATGAAAATCCAAACTGTCGTGGCGTTACATATTATAATTGTATCACTGAATCATAGCTCCAAGAACATTGCAGAAATGAGGGAAGCAATGAATGAATTTAGTGCAATTAGTGCATTTTCTGGAATTTTTGGATACATTAATTACACATATATAGGTAAAACTCCGGTAATCTAACGAGGTCACTACTGAAGTTTGAACTCGTCATCGTGATATGCGGGTAACATATTTGTATGCAAGAGGTTCGAATCTTGTCTGAGGATAATACTCTTTTCTGTCTCTCTCCTTAAGAAGGCGAATGTTGACTAAGAAACAATTGTGTTTTATTTATGGACACTCTTTAACTGCTATGGTTATTATCGCCCCATTTTATACATTGGGCGTGAAAGACCGGAAATTTTCCTCAGAGGCATCTTTATCAGGCTTGAGGTTCTATTACGTGCCGTAAAAGAACGACACGGGAATCGATTAAGCTAAATGAAACTTTAATCAGTGTAAAAAGAAAGGAAAGAAAAAATCTATAACAGTTCAACGTATATTTCTCTCAATTATAAGGGCATTTTCCACGTGTCCATCTTAGGTTATTAATTTTACCTCTTTCCTTTACATATTTTCTTAAAAACTGCATGTTAAATTTAATAACGTACCTACTTCATGTAAGAGAAACTTAGGGTTACTTTTGTTTTCCTCCATTGCGCACTGAACAAGTAGTACATACATGTGCTCCAGCAAAGAGGTAGAACAAGTGAAAAAGAGACGACGCGATGTACACTCGTGGAAAAAAAAATTAATCATCCTCAGATTCTATGTGCGAATCGGAGGGCTTCGTGTAGCTTCGTAACAGCTGTGTTCACAAGGCACATGTAGGAACTGTAGAAAGGTCTGCGCCTGTGAGGCAATGGTCACATTATAAGCTATTGAAAAGAAAGCACGAAGAAATGTAACGGTGGCCGAGAGGTTAAGAAGGCGCTGCTTGCGCTCATAATCTCCTTGGTTCTAATATAGCATTTGTTATTTCTTATGTTGTTCGTTTTGTGGGTGAATGTGTTGAGTATAATATTGCATTAATATAACCTTAGCATTTGAAGCTTTAGGCATATCTATGCTCACAAAACATAATTCTGTTTAAATACTCGTTTTAAATAACTAAAGAAATAAATGCAAATAAACCAATACACCTATTATAAACCTAAAACAAACATAAATAAACAAAATTAATATTGGGTGTATGAACCCTCTGCAGGTATAACTACCCTCAATCTTCGGGGAATAGATGAAATGAAATCCCTGCAGTAACGTGGACGAGAAGTTACAACAGCCCAGGCTTCTTGACGGCCCAGAAGCCATCCTTTGTCTTTAGCGCATCTGCAGGGAAATTCGAGCGCAGCTTCCTTTTCGCCTCAGCCCATATATTTTCAATAGGATTGAAATCTGGTGAACAGGGAGGCCACTCTATCACTCTGATATCCTGCCTCTCTGGTAACCAATTTGAAACCTTTCGACTTGTGTGGACAGGATGATTATTATGTAGGAATTCAACAGTTCCATCAGGATATCTCATCCTCACAGAGATTATCAAAATATCAAGTATTACTGTGTATTTCGCACCGTTCAGTGTATCATCAAGCTACCACAACCTAGTCCCTTGATATCCAGCCCCAAGAAGATACGGGTATTCGAGCCATGATAAAATTGTGAAGCCACGTATTTTGCATCTATTGGTTCCCCTTTGAACGGTAGAGAATCACTTTTCCTGTTCGTGTAGAAGAAAATGTTACCTCGTCTAAGAATATCACGTTAAACCAGTCACGGTTGGCATTTTGCTCTGAACACGAAGCGAAGCAATCTGTGATCGTCTGCCAGATGTTTTTTAACTGCGCTTCGTTTGCACGCCGCAGAGCTGATGGAGCTGATCTAGGAACTTAAGAATGCGCCTTCATTTCGGAAGCAGTTTGGAAAGGGTTCCTCTCTGCTACTGCAATAAAAGCTGTATTCATTTCAGAAGTGGACACATGTGTTCTTCCTGAACCAGGACGACGGCGTTCAATCCCTTCCCTGGATAATTTCACCTACTTCTGCGCTGTAGTTGCAGGGCGTCCAATACAAACTGCAGCTTCACGAGCAGAAAAGTCTGCTACATTGACTAGTGCAGGGAGAGACTTCGTTGTGCTATGTCTTTGTGTGCGCGTTCTGCCATTGTCAAACGCGGTGTGATTCAGTGAAAGAGAACCTGTTCGGGCATCATGCGTTTGCGCACCCTTTTCCGCATCACGTGATTTCGTGTACAGCATATTGCAGTTAGGTGGAATAAACCTTTAAAGAAACATTATAATACGAATAACTATTCTATTATTAACTTTATGGAATGGTGTGTATGAAATGCAGTATATCGAAAATAAGTAGCCTCTATGTTCATTAAACATTATTAACACAAGAAAAGAAAGTGTTTCTATACATGCCAGAAGTGAACCTGTGGTCGTAACCAGGGAAGTATCCTGCACTTTGTTACAGCGCTATAGAGAAGACACGTAGCATGTTTATTAATGTCGTACAACTTACTCCAGCGGCTACACAACTGTATTGAGTATGATGTAAACAAGGCGCTGTGCCGTGTAGGGCAGAAAAAATTTGGCGTTCAAGACATGACTAATTTTTTGTCCACGGATGTACTTCCGAATGCGTTCACTAGAGTTTCCGTACAATGATCGGTGCGTTCAACTAAGGTGAGTGCTTGCCAGCTATCAACGGTCACCTAAACTGCGTTGAACATTTGTGCACCGCTGTGTGATGAGTACCGTGGTCGACTTCTTCCCGCGGTAAAGTGAAGTCCCCTGAAGGGTTTGTTTGACGAGAATGTTCACATGGCCTCTACACACCACCACCACTTCAATCACCTCCGCATTCGCTTATTTGGAATACTAAGTTTTTAATTCTTGGCACATCGGCGAACCATAGGGCAAAGTTACACGCCTGGTCCAATTGTTTACGCACTGGAAGACAAGTTGAAACATAATGTGCTTGCGCAAGCGGCACTAGTTCAATGCTCACACACTGCTCGTTTCGATGCCGTGCTTATTATAACGGTGACTAGACTGGATATGTAGAAAATGGAACAGAATTAAGTACTTTATTTATTCCCTACACAAGTCCGGGGTAGGGGTGTGTTATTTCTAGACTTTGTAATTTGTCACTCGCTTGTTTTAAGTAATGTCATGGTCTGCACATGGATTGTGGAAGGAGAATCTAGAGCCTTCCCTGTATTACTGCTACCTTACCAGCGCTACATTCTTAATTTTAAAATACTGTTTTAAGCAGAACTATGAAATTAACCCAGTTTTCCTTTAATATTCTTGAAAATATTGCAAGAAAGCTACATTCAAACTATTGTATTCTCGCTAGTTTTGTATCTACGTGACGAGTTAGGCAAGCTTTTGTTCTTTTGCTTAGTTACGATGAGATCACAAGGTCGTATATGCCAACTGGAAGTCATTTATGTTGATTCATTCCCACTGGGTATCGAGTTATTCTTTTAGCAATTTCAATGATAATTTTGTGCTATATTTGCTTTATATTCAAGATATTACGTTCATCATAAGCACTGTGATAACAGAATACACTATGCGTGTTTTGATGATGATGAAAACAATGTACCTACTGTCTATCTAAGGTTACACAATGTTTTATCTCATACTCCGCAAATCATTATGCTTCGCGTTTTTCGTACTGAAAAGTCTCAAGTGTAGTTCATTCTTAAGATTGCCACCATCCGTCATACCTTCTTCTTTTTCCAATTCAAGGATTGCGTTTACTTCCCGTTCCGAAGCTAATGTGTTACAGGAACTGCCTATTGTAGTTGTAGATTATATCTGTCCGGCTTACTGCACTGACTTTATGAGTAATCATTGCTTTACTTGGATGGATTTCTAATCCATCGCAAAACCCCTTCCTGGGAAGAAGAGAGACTATTTATTCTGTTTCCTATACCTTTTTTTTTAGTTCCCTTGATGTACCCAGTTTATGCTACTGTGTTTTACTGTTTTCATACCGCTTATTTCCGCAACACACATACACACAAACATCCATGCCCGTGGTGGGACTCGAATCCGCGAACCTCAGCTTGGCGGAGCGCCAGAGCGACCACTCCAGCGACCACGGCTTACGAGGGCCGGCTCTACCTTAGAGGGACTGTCTTCTCTGCAGCTTATGAACGCCCTCTGTCCAAGGAGATTTTCCGTAGGGATCTCCCAACCCTTGGATGGTTGCTCCTTAATGGCTTACAATAGTCCTTTTTCCGGGTTTATTTCCAAATTTTCCCTTCTCCCTGAGACCAATAAATGTTTTCAGTTCTTGGGATGGAGTTTGGACATTTTCTCGCAATCTCGATTATTTTGTGGTTTGCCCGCAGGTGACTGCTTGCGGTGGATAAGCCCACGGGTCGATGGAGTCGCCGCTCTATGCTCTTAGAACACACATTCAAGCTTTCGTTTACAGCGACGTTCACTTAACTTAAACTCCAGAGCAAGGGTGGCGAAAACGACTTCCTTCCGCGAGTCACCAAATATGCAACACGCACTGCATCACTCACAGCACGTGTAAAACAAAGGGACGGTTGCAGAGAGGGAACGACTCCTGCGAGTCAAAATAACTCGCGAAGCACTTTTTCGCCACCTCTGCTCCAGAGGATCAAAGTATTAGACTAGGTGTAAATGATGGTCCACAGATCCGGGTCAGAGTCTTCTTTAATTTCTTTACCATCTACTCATAGAAGGGGATCCATCCTGACCGGGATGTCTCAGGTGTAACGTCTGTATTCTACATTCGGGAGGTCCCGGGTTCAATCCCCTAAACTGATCCATGAGTTTTACGTGGTTTCCCTGGTTCGGCAGGCGAATGTTTGGGTGGTTCATCTTCTACCAAGCTCTTCTGCCCCTTACTTCCTATATCCATCATCTTCCTTGTCATTCTGTTTCAGGGTTGTAGGACTAGCCGACAGTTTTCGGCATGTTGTGGCTGGGCGGTGGCTGTGCGTCCTGTAGAAATTTCTTCCTTGGCGTGGCTGCCGGGATACCGCAGAGTTAGGTCTCTCCTTCGAGTGGGTCCCGCCCCAGGAGAACTGCCGGAGGTTCGATGGCTTGTGGGTGGACCCGGTCGGCATCAGATGCGTTCTATCTACAAACATTAGTGACTCCGTCTGTGCTTGTCTTCGTCGTCATCCGGATCTGGTCGCCGTTCTGGTCTCTCCCATCATCCCTCCCTCCCGGTGTTCACGACAGAAGCACAAGGGCCCGACTGGCCTGCGTGCGGTGCTCTCTCCCGTTTTCGGGAGACTCCTCCCTTCATCTGTACCTTTTACCTATAGTACCTAGGTAAGAATTATTATATACCACCCAAAAATTCTTTCTAGAGATTTCGCCATAAATAGATACTTTGTCGTCCTCCGAATTCAAGAAAAAGTATTTTTACAAAAAGGTTGTGTATGAATAGCATAACCCAAAAAGCATAACGTCGGCTAAATACCAAACTTGGCATTTAAAATCAGTGTTTTGCAAAGATACAACATGTAGATTCTCAAAAATGTTCCCAATTGCAAACTACCCTTTACATGAAACATCTTTCGAAATATTTTATTTTCCCAAAAAGCTCTAATGATTTTCATTAAAATGGCACATATTTAAGATATTTAAATGACAATTAAATTGTGTAGCCTGAATTTTCTAGGAATAACCTGTGAAGTCCTTTTCATTTGCTAGGAATGTTATATAATGTTGTATGATGGGTAAAAAAATAAGATAGAGCCAAAAACTTGCTGCAGAAAAATATACAATTTATTTTGGATAAATTTTTTGTGGTATTCGCCGTTTCCGATATGTCCGTTGTTATTGGCTTGAGTATTTTAACACTTTGCCATTTTGTAAAGTGGTGTCACTATTCAGTTGTTTCCTGCAAAGTCATGCAAAGGGTATGGAATTTCAGACCAGCATGTAGCGATTAGTTTTTAAACACCTGACTATCGATTCGGTTTCCTTTATTCTCTTTGAGACATCAACAAAATGTGTCATGAAACTAATTGAGCAAAGGTTTATCTGGATTAAATGAAGTAGGCAGAAAAGTACATTTTCGTAAGAATAATGTGTAGAAGTTATACTATAAACATAAGCAGTAGTGGGCAGAGAAAGTCATGTCTATGTAACGCATCTAAATGTTTTTCTTAGAATACCTCTTGATGTTGGCTTTGGTCTTTAGCTGATAAAGTAAAAAAATTCCTAAGTGATACCTTCACAAGACTCTCCCTACCGTCTATCGTTTATTACTGGGCATAAAAATATTATCTAATTGAATCTTATTCTGACATCTATTTCATTTTAATCCAAATAAACATTTGCAGAAATAGCTACATCACACATTTCGTTATAGACACAAAGGCAACAGCGATAGTCAAATGTTTAAGAACTGGACGCTATTTATGCTGGTCTAAACTCCAGACTGTTTCCATGCAATCGCGAGAAACAACTGAATGTTAGCAGGACTTAAAGATAATGA
Organism: Deroplatys truncata; assembly: GCA_030765065.1. NCBI lineage: Eukaryota > Metazoa > Arthropoda > Insecta > Mantodea > Mantidae > Deroplatys > Deroplatys truncata. Next base: position 26,061,930 of record CM060988.1, on the reverse strand, counting down.
CAAAGTAATGAGCAATTCATACATTTAATGATCAATATCTCAGAAATGGCTTATGCCACAATAAAACGTATTGGAAATAAATTGTGAGTTTTAAAGAGATTTACATTTCCGCGTGGTATGTTTTCGTCTATCGCTTAACGTTTACAGTTATACAAGATTATACAGAATTCTTATGAATGAAGAGGACTTCATATGCTATTCCCAGAAAATTCAAGATGTACATATTATTTCTCATGTAAATATCTTTCATGTATGGAATTTTAATCAAAGAAGATAGAGACGTTTTTTTAGAAAATAAAAGGCATTGACTATAAATACCAAAGTTTGGTATTTATCCGGTTTTTCATTTTGGATTATGCGTTCACAGACTAACACACACAAAATTGAGTTTTATTTATGGACGCTCTTTAACTACTATGGTTCTTAGCGCCCCATTCTATATTGGACGTGAACGCGCGAAAACATTTGCTCACAGGCCCCTTTATCAGGCCTGAGGTTCTTTACTTCCCTTCCGAAGGAAATCGTGTTAAGGATTTTTGCAGCCGAAAAGATTCATCGGCCACCGCCAGGTTTCAATCCTCGAACGGGAAATAGAGGCTAGCATGGTACCCCTAGACCGGGGAGGGCGAACGTTTTCGAATAGTCTGATGTAATACATTCACAAGACTTTCTCTACGCTCTAACTGTTGTTAGTGCGTATACAAACTATTCTTTCTAAAGCTTACTTTTATATCTATTATGTTTCAATCCAAATAAGCCTTTGCAAAATTACACATATCGTTATAGATACAAAGGGAACAGCGATAGTCAAATGTTTAAGAACTGGATGCTATATGTTGGCTTTAAAATTTCATTCTGTTTCCATGCAATGTAATCGCGAGAAACAACTGAATGCTGAGAGAACTTTAGTGAATGACCAAGAAATGAACAATTCGAATCTTTAATAGCGGATATCTCAGAAAGGGTTTATGCTACAAAAAGCTTATTTGAAATAAATTGTGTGCTTTAAAGAAATCTACAATTTTTGCGAAGTACGTTTTCGTCTATCGCTTAACGTTCACCAGTTATACAAGATTGTACAAAATGTCTTCCAACTGAAGTGGACTTTCCACGCTATTCCCAGAAAATTCAAGATATAAATTTTATTTGTAATGTAATTATATTTAATATATGGTATTTTAAAAAAAAAGCGTTAGAGCCATTTTTAGAAAAAAATTCGGGAAGTCTTCCATGTAAAGGTTAGTCTGGAGTGGGGGATTTTCTTGAAAATCATGTCACATATTTGGATAGTACTGAACCTAAATACCAACGTTAGTATTTATCCGACTTTTCGTTTTTGAGTTATGCTGTTCACAACACACACACTCGCACAGACAAGCGAGACACACAGATTGACAGACACGCGCACGCATACACACACGCGCGCGCGCGTATGCAGCTTTTTATAAAAATGATTTTTTTTGGATTCAGGGGATCTCAAAACATACCTATACTTCTGGTGAAATATCAATATAGAACTTTTTGTTGGAATGCAATACTTACCTCACTATATGTAGCAGAGAAAGTAAAAGGCCTTTTTTGGATTTCGAGGGTCTCAAAACATGTACTTCCGGCGAAATCTCGATATGAAGTTTTTGAATGGAATGCAAATATTTTCTTTGCCCACTATGTACGTGATAGAGAAAGTAGTAATTAACTTATTACTTGCGGCGTAATAAAATCTTGTTTCAGGGATGCCTAGTCTGAGCTCATGAACTTATAATTAATAATAATAATAATAATAATAATAATAATAATAATAATAATAATAATAATAGTAATAATAATAATATATAAATGTGAAAGTGCAAATCATACAGCAAATAATGGTGTTAATTCCAGTTGTCATATTATATCTGGATTATTTGGAATACTATTCATTAAGATTATTGCATGATTAAAGTACAAGATTTCTGTCTGCCCGTGTCGGTTTGCCCAGGCTTTCTATCCAGCTATACGTTGGTAATGTTGCCTTTCGCAAGTATGTTATTATTCCGGCAGGTTGTCAGTGCTCCCGTCTTCTGCCACTGTTAAGCTAGTGTGTTTACCTTTCCCTTAGCATGACGAGGTGTTTCATATGTAGTCCGACATATAGGGGATGTGTTGTTTGCCATTCTGTTGTGTATGTCGGTTGTTTATTGTGATTGTCTTGATCATTATTTGTTCTTTTCCAGGCTTAATTTTATGGCTATATACTTCAAGCTATATATACCTATATGTGATTTTAATTTACAAAGGTAGAATCAGACAACTGAAAAATTCGATACCATTGCCGGGATTTGAACTATGGATCTCCCGGTTTCCGTCTGGTTGCTCTAACCACTGAGCTACCAAGGCAACAGGTCAGTATGACATTAAATTCCCCAACTGATTCGCATTTTTTCCGGTAAACCTCAAGAAGATCTCAAATTGTATTGAGATGACACACCCCCATGTCGACTTACAATGCTGTAAGTACCTTCAGTCACGGGATTTATAGTTTTGACCACTATTAGGTCAATTAATGGAATTAATTGTTCTTTCAAACAAGCCGTGTGTTGGACAAGTTTGGAAAGGTAGAATCAGACGACTGAAAAATTCAATACCATCGCAGAGATTTGAACTATGGATCTCTCGGTTTCCGTCTGGTTGCTCTAACCACTAGCTACCATGGCAACAAACCGGGAAATCCGGGGTTCAAATCCCGGCGATGGCGTATAATTTTTCAGTCGTCTGATTGTACCTTTCCAACGTTGTTCAACACACGGCTTGTGTGGAAGAACAATTCACTTCATACTGTTGCTTTACTTCTGTTTGAAATTGTGACCTTTTTTCTTTCGTTTTTATATTTTTGGGGGCTGTTCAGCTCCCTAGTGAGTCGTCGTTGGACGAAATGTTCTTAACCACGGTTTCAAAGTAACCGATCTTCAACGCAGCTGTCTCTGTGGTACCAAAATGGCAAACAATTTTCTTTTCAGAAAAACTGCTTTTAAAAGAAACAACAGTCTTCAACAAGTCTGAATACAGTCAATAAATATTACGTTTGAAATCAGTCTGAAAGTTGGTGTAATCCAAACTGATAAGTGATCTGCAACAACTGTGTTCCCAAACTTTAAATAGCTTTTTCTCCATATAACAATTTTTGTTGTTTGAGGTATTTGTTTTTGCAGTAGATATATTGATGACTCAGGCTGAAGTTTTCAGGACATGTAGAATATAACTTGTTAAAGAAAACTCTACATTTCTTCGTTGATTACTCTCATACATACAAGTATATGCTTTTTCTTCCTTTGTAATTACTAGTAATACTTTTTACTTTCTCTACTAAATATAGTAAGATACCAAGATTTTACCGAAAATACATGTTTTGAGACCCCTGAATCCAAAAAAAGCATTTTGGAAACATGTCTGTGTGTGCCTGTGAACAGCATAAATCAGAAACGAACAGTCCGATAAACACCAAACTTGGTATTTAGGTTCAGTATCTTCCAGAGATGCGACACGAAGGTTTTCAAGAAAATCCCCTCCCGCAGATTAACCTTTACATGAAACATTTTTCGAAAAATTTAATTTTCTCAAAAATGGCTCTAAGGATTTTGATTAAAATTTCATATGTTTAAGATACTTTCATGACAAACAAAATGTATATCTTGAATTTTTGGGAATGTCTCCAAAAGTATTCTTCATTGTGAACGACTTTTGCATAACTGGTAAACCATAAGAGATAGACAAAATTTCACTCTACAAAAAATGTAGATCGCGTTAAAATACATAATTTATGTCATTTACATTTTTTTTGTTGAGTGAACCATTTTCGAGATATTGCTTGTTATTCCCTCAAATTTTCCAATACTTATACTTTTTCTGAAATGGGAATTAGTTATTCATTTTCTTGTGTCCTGGTAATGCAAGAGAATGGAATACTCCACATAGAAACCAGCTCTTAAAATATTTGACTATAGCTTAAAGCCTACCAATTCCCCTTGTAGCTACAAGAAAATTAGCAATAAGATTAAAATCTCGATTAACATGAAGCATATGGAGAATAAGCGTTTGTAAAAATAGTTTGTACAAGAGTAGAAAAAGTCCTGTGAGTGTAACACTTCAGATTTTTAATAAATATTAATATTTTTAAAAACAAATGAACAAGTTTACTGCATAGGAATAGAAAAAGTGGCATACAGAATTTCAGACCTCTATTTAAATTCTAAATTGAAAAAGCTATATCCTTTATTAACTTCCAATTATTTGCAAAAACACACAATAAATAATTTTTAATTACAAATATACTGAATCTAGAGCAATGAAACTTATACCAACAATATATTGTCACGAACGTGACTGAGGAGATCCGTATTATGTTTATTATTTTATATTAATTACCATTATTTTATTAGTCTGTCATAGGTTTATAGAACCGCATTTTACATTTCTTAATTTTGCTCAAGTCTTAGTAAGTTGTTTATATGACAGGAAACAGCGGTTTGCCGCTTCCCTTGACTTTCAAAGGGATTTCACTATACCATAATTTCCTTAGGAGCACGTGTCTTTCTGCACGGCTCTTGGCTGCACCCTGTGATTCACATGATCCTTGGAAAGTCCTGAGCCTACGCATGCTTTGGCTACGGCATCCACGGCTGCCGACCTCCCAGTAACGGAGCAATTGCTCACCAAGTCAAAAGTTACATCGCCTGAGCCCTTAGTTACACTATTTAACATATTTCAGAGGAATTCATACGTACGTCTTACAGTTGAAGAGATGCGGATATGCAGAAAAAAGCTAAACAAAATTGCTGTTTCTCGTTATCGGCAGAAAAAGAAGACAGAATTGGAGCACGTTCTTTTGGAGGGGGAAAGAAACGCTTGGAAATTTGAAATCCCCAACTGTGTATGACGGTTAACGATTTAACGCGTAAAATTGAGCACTTAAAAGAAATTATAAGGGATGTCTTAAACAAAGGCACGCATTAAATAGTATGACAGAACATCTTAGTTCTTTAATTTAAATGTTTGTACACAGTAGATATGAAGCCAGCACACCAATGTGAATTTTCCGTGACTTAATTGGTTATTGTATTATGAATAGTGACCCTTGTGCCATTTGATATTGAGCCTTTGGAAACCATTATTTCCACTATATGTTACGTATATTCTAGTATATGGGATAACCTTTGGCAGTGAGATAATACGTGCGGACCTGATAATGTCTCCTCAGTTCTTGTTGATAGTATCTTCTCAGGATGTCGCACCACAATGACGTCCCATCTTATATTTGCTTCCTTATCATTTCGTAACACATTCGCATAATCTTATTTATAAGTCCAGATAGATTCGAATAAGTGTACAATTTCCCTACACTTTTTTTTCTTCGTAACTTTTGTCACTTCTTCTTTAATTGTAGTATAGTTAAGTGCAGCAAAATCAGTACCAATAATGACCAATAGGAAATATCCAATCCTCAATCAACTGTTTTCTTAGCTGTTTTCTTGCATGAATTTTGGGTTATGATTTAACAGCTGCACGCTTTTCTTTTGTATACGTTTTTCTGGTTATTCACTTTTACTTCGTAGTTTTTAGGAAAATGCTTTCTCCTATATTGTTATATTACTTTTTAATTTCTATCTCAATCTGATGGTGTTTGTTGTAGTATAATTTGCTTTTATATTTAGCATTAAACGCACCTTCACGGTTTTGACTTTACTATCCAACATTTTTTTAATGATTGTGTAAGGTCACAAGTGAGTAACGATCACATAATAGAATTATCTTAAAATACAAACATAATCTCTCTATTGTATAGTATTTTTCAACTGCTAACACACTCTTTGTAAAAATCTTAAAACTATAACCTGTCAATTGATAAAAGACTTTCTGATTCCATGAACGCCGCTGACATGTACTAGATGTCACTATAGTTTACAAAAACAAACACAAAAAAAATATATATGTCTGCTACGTATTTATGAAATTATGAAATGGTTATATTTCCTATTCTTAGCTGGTTTTTATGTCGATACATCACCCTGATGATTTTGCTTCGATAGGAATATTTAATTTCAATTGAATACGTGAAAATTTTGCGATATATTGTAATACCTATCTATACGGCATTTATGTATTCCTTTTAATTTTCTTCGTTATGCTGTGTCCTATACATCTGATGTAAATGAAGACTTCGATATGATTACGTTTAACTTTATCCCCACATTTACTTTCTTTGATGTTCTACAATGAACCGGGATTCTATTTAACTTCCATCTCTGGAATTTTCCCGGCTGTGGTTTTTAATCGCATCCTGTGTTTGCTCTTTGGGCGCGTACTTGTTTCCACTCATTGTGCATTTTATTACCTCGCTTATTAACATACTTTTCCTTATGACTACACTAATTAGTTCTAATGAAATTAAATTAATTTAATTGCTTTTGATGATTGATTAAATTGATTTTAACATAGGCCAAAGTCTGACGCACGTATGTTATTGCATTGTTTTACAATAACTGTGTACCTTTTAGATTGTGTCAGCCTTTTACAAGTCGTGAATTTATTTTCATTTGGGACTCTCATGTGTTGTATTATTTGCAAATTATTTAGTAATTCTAAATAATTAGGAACACAATTACTTTATATAACTGTAATCATTACAGTATTATTTTAATAACTCCTTTTTTTCCCCATTTTTTTTCTTTTCTCTTTTTCTGGCGTATACATAGTTATACCCTGGAGCGATTTTTAACATTTTAATGTATATTTCAATGTGACTTATGGTGCCACAATTTTTCTTACATTTTTGTATTGATCTCTTGAATTTAACTTAGATTTATATAGCTACATGTTTTATTTAAGACATGTAGTCTGCTTTATTGCCTGATATTCTTTATGCTATATAAGGTATGACTAACTATTTTCTATGAACACCACTCCTTGTGTTTTTTTTTTGTTTTTTTTTTGTTTTGTTTTGGTTTTGTAGTGTTGCAGAAGACTTGCTGTTTTCCTTTGAGTTATGATTTCAGGTATATACCTTTTTTGATATCCTGCAACCAGCTATTGCGATTGATTGGTCAGATAAAGATACCAGATACTTTTTACTTCCTCTACTACGTATAGTAAGTAGGGGAAGTATTGCATCCCACCCAAAAATTCGATACGGAGATTTCACAGGAAATACATGTTTTGAGGTGCACTGAATGCATATAAAGCATTTTTGGAAACATGCCCGTGTGTGTCTGTGTGTCTGTGTGTGTCTGTCTGTGTGTATGCGTCTGTCTGTGAACAGTATAACTCAGAAACGAACAGTCGGATAAACACCAAACTTGGCATTTAGGTTCAGTATCTTCCAGAGATGCGACACGAAAGTTTTCAAAAAAATCCCCCCACCCCAGATTACCCTTTACATGGAACATTTTTCGAAAATCTTAATTTTCTCAAAAATGGCCTAACGGTTTTGAATAAAATACCATAAGTTTAAGACATTTTTATGGCAAATGAATTATATATCTCGAATTTTCTGGGAAGTCTCCAAAAGTATTCTTCATTGTGAACGACTTTTGCATAACTGGTAAACCATAAGAGATAGCCAAATTTTACTACACAAAAATGTAGATCGCATTAAAGTACACAATTTATGTCATATACATTTCTTTTGTTGAGTAAACCATTCTTGAGATATTGCTTGTTATTCCTTTAAACTTTCCAATACTTATACTTTTTCTGAAATGGGAATTCGTTATTAATTTTTTTTGTCCTGGTAATGCAAAGAGAATGGAATACTCCACATAGCAACCAGTTCTTAAAATATTTGACCATCACTTAAAACCTACCAATTGGCCTTGCATCTACAAGAAAATTAGGAATAAGATTAACACCTCGATATCTCGATTAACATGAAGCATATGGAGAATAATCGTTTGTAAAAATAGTTTGTACAAGAGTAGAGAAAGTCATGTGAGTGTAACACATCAGATTTTTTGGATTTACTTCGCCTTGAGGAACCATCTATTGGTCCCAGTTTACCTCTCATATTTAATACTGGCTGAAGCTAGCATCATTCTTTCTTTTTATGCACATGTGAAATTACAATGGTTATGCAGTGCCATTTCTAAAACTATTGTGTTTATTGTAGTATCATTTTATATTTACACTCTTTAGATAAGAGTGGCTGCTACATTATTTGGGTCTATGGTATTATTGTGAAACGAACTTCATCTTTTGCCACGGATTTAATTTAGCAATTTAATTTTGTTAATACATAGGGATTCTCAGAGTTGACATCGTTATTATTTTAATTTCGAAGGGTATGCTGGGACGCTCCCTCCATGGCTTTAAGATGGAATAATATACGTTAAATGAGTAATTTCTTTCGTGGGTATACCGCGAGGTTCCATGAAAGGGTAATCTGTGTTGTTAACGGTCCTTATACGACTATGTCATTTCGTGAGTAAACCGCCAGGTCTCAGGGAAGAGTAATCGGTGGAGAAACTATCCTGGGGATCAGCTATATCACACGGATATATATATATATATATATATATATATATATATATAGATTATTTTAATTCGATGGGTTAATCGCGAGATTCCGTCGAGTAGTAATCTGGAGAGAATGCGGGTCGCGGGTCGTTATAGTTGAGTGCGTTGCCTATTTTTGAGTCCCAGGACGGATAAACTAGTTGAGATGAAACAACTAGTCTACACGTGTATAATTGTGTGTGATGAGATTAAGATGTTTGGTTGCGGCACTGACCCTCCGCAACGTTTGTATGATATAATTCTTTTTAACTCTGACAAACCCTAGTGTATCAGGAAGACCCTTTGACAAAATATTTACTGCAGTAGGAGCTGGAGAACACTTTTATTTTGTCTAAAATGACACGTTATGGAAGCTCTGTACCAGTATTCTTTTTATTGCACATTGTTGGGTATACACTCTGTAACAGAAATTTTCTAGATTATTATTTCGAGTGCTCCTAGATTTCTGTAATTGATTTCTAACAAATATGTTTACGTGTGATGCAACAATGCATCTTATATTACAGGAGCCCTATACTTTCATCTTTATGGTCTCTAATTTTTCCAAAATTTTATTGCATAGTATGCACTGTGGTTGTCTTATTAATTTTGTTGGTTAATTCGGAGGAACGCCACAGATCGATAACTCTGGATTTATTTCTTATTTAATAATTTTCATTCGTGGTACTTCACACTTACGTTGTATTTTCTTATGCTATTTCCTTTTTACCCCTCATGTACCATGGATTTTGTAATTGTTGCTTGAGCATCCTATAAGATTGTTTTACAATGATCACAGTGTATTTGCTTGATAGATTGCTTACTATTAACGTAGGAAATCTTATTTATTTAAATTATCTGAAGCATATGTATTTTATTCTATATTTTACCACTTTCATTTACTATTTTAGGATGCTGCTTTTGTTGATGAATGAAGCACCACTTTTTAAATTGCATTGTTACTTACTTTCATGTTTCTGTATGTTTTATACTTTAATTGGTATTATTTATCTTTTATGTAATTCTTTTACTGGGACACCTGTGTAACAGATAACATCTGTCATGCTATGCGCTGGTGTGTTACACCTCCGCCAATCTTTTTATACCTTCCACTAATGTTTAGTTAAACTTTTCAAAATTGTATTTCACTAACGTTGTAGTTACTACAATGTTTCACTCTACATTTATCTTCTGTTGCAAGATTACATGCATCATTTTGTTGTTGGAGTATATACCTACACGTTACTTTTATTTAGGATGCACTTGTAGCACCTTTAATTGTCTTACCTTTCCTTTCCAGGCTTGATTATTCCTATATATGCTTTCTGACCTATCCTAAGTTTAGTGGTCCCTATGTTACTTTTGTTAATTCCGTCTCTACTTTCCTTCCTCATATATTCTTATTCACCCTCCTTTCTTCTATTTTCTATTATTTTCCTAATTCCTTGTTTTATTTTTGTGTGAACTCCATGGACTCCAGCTGCACGATGGGACATTCGAGGATCTTCGCAGCATTTCATCGCTACGCACCACCCTCAGCATTTATGCTTACCCTGGGATGGACATGGCATCTATATTTTCCCAGATGCACTTCAAATGTTGAGTGCTTCTTTGCAACTTCTGTACCATGCTGGCAGCCATTATGTTTTTGTTTCCGCCGGACTTCCGGTGATGACTGGACATAGCGAGATGATGCATGTCATAGGTGCGCTTAATCTCGCCTAAATAGCTAGCCGCGTACCAAAGATTTTTCATGGACTGTGTACGGAAGGTATAAACTTGTGTGTTTGCCTTATTCGTCGAGATATGTTTTATGTGTGTCCTCAAACAACAAACATTTCTCAGATGATGTTTCTTGGAGTCTGTGATGATGGAACTGAACATATTACCTACTGTGAGCTACGATGGATCTTTTCTTTCCTCTTTCCTTTGATGCTTTTCCTTTCTAGTCCTGTTAGGTTCTTTTTCCTTATTTATTTTTCAGGTGCTACAGTTTTACTTATATTTCTTTATTGGTATACAGGGCTGAACTTCACTATTGTAATTGTTTTTAGGGATTTGCACTCGCAAGTATGTGTGGTTGCCTATGTGCCCTGCTTTTACCCTTGTATCTCTGACTCTGTTAGTGCATTTTCTTTGTCTATGATTGTATATTGCGATGTTGAGTTCCCCCAATTATTTTTATTTTTACGCACAAGAGCATTGGTTCCCACTTTGCTCTCTTTTCTTTGGTTTAGTCGGCGCCAGGCTTCGCCGTTTTTAGCGCTGCGGGAAATGTCACGAACGCGACTGAGGAGATCCGTATTATGTTTATTATTTTATATTAATTAACATTATTTTATTAGTCCGTTATAGGTTTCTGAAGTCTTATAGAATCATACATTACATTTCTTAATTTTGCTCTAGTCTTAGTAAGTTGTTTATATGACAGGGAACAGCGGTTTGCCACTTCCGTTGACATTTCAAAGGGATTTCACTATAGCATAATTTACTTAGGAGTATGTGTCTTTCTGCACGGCCCTTAGCTGCACCCTGCGGATTACATGATCCTTGGAAAGTCCTAATCCTACGCATTTTCCAGGGCGTTGACACACCATATTTGGTAATAGCTGCCACGAATATTAAAATGAACCCCTCTAGCGTATTCGATCCTATATAATCAAGCACTCAAGCTCTGCTCGCGGGGACTTTTTGTTGTAACTTGGCCGGGATCGCTATGGTACACGGCGGCTGGACGGACGCTCACCAGATGGTTTCATTTGGCACCACTAGCGGCTTACAAAGTCGTGTTGAGTATTGGCTCTCCTCATCCACGAAACGTTTCCCAAGGTAAGCATTATAAAATAAATTGTTAACAATAATGTTAGCTAGTACCATCATCATCCCTAATCTTGTAAACCCAACTATCGCACGGCAGAAATGTAACTCTTTAGAATATAGTGAGCTTACTCCAGCCAAGCGTCTTAAGTGTCTCTACCTCTGCAATCCCACATTTAGCTATATCCCCCACTGTCACAACTTAGCACGTGACAATATCATGGCAGGTGCAGTTTAATCTAACAATTTAATTAAAATTGGTCGATTGCGGAAGAAAGTACATTTGTATCCGAGGTCCCCTTAAGGCAAACAATATGTCCTTTACTATGCTTATAAGCAAGCAATGCTCGAAGAGCTCTCTGACAAAGGCATGCAAATAGAATTCTAATACAATTCTGTATTAATATTCTCTCGCCTAATGCTGACGACAAAGTTAACGGCTACTTCACAGAAAACACCTAGTTCTAATGCATTGTTATGTATGACACAAAGGCGGGATTGAAACAGCAGGGCAGAATAAATTACCCTCTCCTCTCTTATCTTTTCCTCTCCTCGTTAGTATACTCAGATAAACTGCTAATACGATATATATCAGGAGAGACACTCCAGAGAAGTGAGCATTTATCAAGTGGCCGGGTCTTTTCCGAGATGCTGACAGCTTTCATACTCTGCGCCTTTCTGGCGTCTACTCTTGTCCAGGTAGGCAATGAGATTTATAGAAACTCTTGGGAGTTTGTTTCAAAACACTACAATTTCAAGTCCTCTAAGGATATATACGTGAGAACCTGAATAATTGTTCCATAGAAAATATGAGCATTTATCTTATGAGCAATTTGTTTTGTGCTTTAATTTATGGACGCTCTTTAACTGTCCCGTTCTATATTGGGCGTGAAAGACCGGAAATTTTACTCAGAGGCCTCTTTATCAGGCTTGAGGTTCTTTTATGTGCTGTAAATCTACGACACAGGACCACCGGTTTTACTCCCCTTCCGAAGGAAGCCATGCTAAGCAGTTTTACGTCCGAAAAATCCATCGCCCTCTGCCGGGTTTGAACCGCGACCTCGGGAGATCAATCATTATGAATAGATGTTTAGTGCCCAAAATAACGTACATTTGTTAATAATGGATGAGGGGATTAAGCAGATACATATAGCTGTGCATTGTACAAGGAAATGCCGAGATTTGATCAGCTATTCTGAGTACAGAAACATATTTTATTTTAGTATATTCTGCGTATTCAGGAAAAAAAAACTTGATGTGTTACAATAATATGACTTTTTCTACCAACTATCGTTTATATTTATTTAATTTATACACTCTATTCGCAAGAAAGCTTTATTTATTTATGTTAAATGAGACAACCCTTGGCAAAAATAGTTTCATTACAACATTTCGTTGTAGGTACAAGAGAGACAGAGAAAACTGAACCGTTAGTCAAGAAGTTTAAAACCGAACGGCGATAGGTATGTTGTGTTCAACTCCACAATCCTCCCATGACATCGCGAGAAACAATTGACTAGTGGCAACACTTTGAGCAAATAACATAGTATTGAAACATTCAAACCAGTAATAGCAGATATCTGGAATTGGCCGATGCCACATAAAAATTACGATTGAAAATAAGTTGCGTGCTTTAAAGAGTTATGCATTTTCTTGAAGTACATGTCGCTTATTATTTACTAGTTGTATACAAAATTGAAAATTCTTTTAAAATGCAAAGAACTTCTTTCTCTTCTTCTTCATCCATCCAAGTGTTATGCCATCGGCCTGTTTCCACCTCACTAAGGAATTTTCTTTCCGTATTTTCTTGGATTGGCTCAGTGATCTCTTTCACCTAGGAATGTACTGTATTATAGCTTTGGGAACGCGTTCTCCTATGCAGGTGCTGCCACCAGTTGCTCTGGTAATGTTATATGTATTCCGGAACAGGTTGCATCTTCAGCTCTTGTAAAATAAATTCATTGGTGTTTAGATACCATTTAGTATAAGCAGCAGTCCTTCGTAGGAACTCGATTTCTGCAGCAGTTATTCTTCTTTAGGGCCCAAGCCTCAGTGTAGAGCACAGGTCTTACTAAGGTTTTGCACAGCCTTAGACGAGCGTACTTTTGTACTAAAGCTGGTTTGAAGACACTATTGATTATTCCCACCGTTTTATTGAACTTTAATATTTTATCGTTTATATCAAGTTCATCAACAAATGACAGTCTGTATCCAAGACATGTAAATTAATTGTTTTCTTTGTAATGTTGTAGATTTTATACACACTTTGCTTGCAGTTTTTAAATTGAGCTTTTTTATTTATGGACGCTCCTTAACTACTATGGTTCTTAGCATCTCATTCTATATTGGGTGTGAAAGACCGGACATTTTGCTCAGAGGGCTCTTTATCAGGCTTGAGGTTCTTTTGCGTGCCGTAAACCTACGACACGGGAAAACCGGCTTTCCTTCCCTTCCGGAGGAAGAATGCTAAAGCTCTTTATTCCCGAAAAAAATTCATCGCCCTCCACCGGGTTTGAATCCGCGACCTCGAGAACTAGAAGCTACCATGGCATTTTACTTGGAATTGGACACACTCCCTTAAAAACTGCTATTTTAGTTTTATTTAATGAAATTTGCATATTGTACTGATGTGCTATTTTATGAAGATTGTATGTAGATCGTTGTAAATCGTCCTCATTAGGTACCTGCTATGGATACTATATCATCTGCGAAAAGAATTATATCTAAGAAATTTCTTCTATTTAAAGTTACATTTCCATATGGAAGTTCTTTCAAGTTTTCAATCATATGGTTAATGTAAATTTTGAAGAGCAAGGGGAAAGTCCATAACCTTGTCTTACACCTGTGTTTATATTTACCCATTCTGATATGTTACTGTCAACTTTAACTGCAATAGATTTTTCCTGTAGATGTTAAACATATTTTGAATGATTAGTGGTGAAGTTGTGTCTTCTACCATTATTCGTAACAATTTATTTCTGTCTACCCTAACGACTGCTTATGAATGGAGAGCACACCACAGTATATTCTCAGAAAATATAAGAAATACTTTATATTTGTCACTAAACATTTTAATATGTGCTAATTTAATCAAATCTCTAAGACCATTATTGGGAACATCGAAAAATACGAAAATTGTTGCATGTGAAGAGTACGAGTAGTTTGGGGTGGGGAATACCTTGAACATCGTCGTGTCACATCTTTGGAAGATGGGTCAAGTTTGATATTTATCCGAGATTTCGTTTTTAAGCTATAGGCTCACAGACATATCTACACTCACACAAATTGTTTAACTGTACGGCAGCGGTGTGAGGATTGATGCCACGAATAATTCGCGATGACTCTGATTGCACGGGGCTATCTCACCATGAACCTAACTGATAGAAGCGTAAATAAATAATGATGGACTTTAGGAAACATCATGCCCTTCAATCCAGAGACTAAGTATCTTGTAGCACGCCACTAGGTATCACACTTGCCACTGCCACCGGTATACAATATTGTTACACCTGCTTTTTTGTCTCTGAAGGTTAGTATGCTCCCTTTTAAACTGTGGACGCCCCTTTATGTACCATATAGTAAAGTAAATCGGATGGTGTTCAGAACTACTGAAATTTCCGAAATGACTGGATATGCTTTTGGAACCGTGCTAGAAGTCTTTAGTTCATTGCTTTTAATCTTCTCAAAAACAGCCATGATGATTTAGATTAAAATATCATTGGTTTGAAATACTGACATGACAAAATGCAGTGTTCATCTTTCTGTAAACAGCTTGTTAAACTCTCGTCATTCTTAATTAATTTGATCTAACTATTTAACGAATAGACAGGAGCAGCCTGTTTCCAAAAGCTACTATTTTGGCTTATACAATTTTAATAGCAGGGCTAAACAGCTATCACTTTTTTGTGCTCATTCGTTTCATTATTTTTTGTTTATTAAAAACACGTTATTTAATTCTCTACTTGCCATTAAACATTACTTCCAAATAATACACCTGTTTCTTATAAGATGAGTTAAAAGTACAAAATAGAAGGCTTTGTAAATTAACTTGAAAATAGCACACTTTGACAACAATAATACACATGGGGAAATTAAAAGAATTTTTGGAAGTACCATGCATTTCATACATTAATTATATGCAATATTGAATGTATATGAAATGATTATGACAGTTCAAATTCTTGTTTACCAGTCTATATTAAATATTCACTCAGAAGTGGAGTGTGGTTTGGTATGCTGCCATCATCATCATCATCATCATGGTCTGCAGGTTGGGATCCCACAGTTTCTTTGTAGAAATATAGTCGGTCCCATTTATGCCCCATTGCAAGGATCAGCTTTTTGACCTCTGACACCTTAGCTGAACTGACCCGGTTCGAAAATTAATAGTCTTCAGAGAAAACACCTTGAATATGAAATAGGTTATGTTGACCGCAGAATGGTACCACCACTAAGTGTTAGCCTGTTGGATGAAGGGTTAAGAAGTCCCAAATTCTTTTCCTGGATTATTTTGAAGCCTTTTTCTGTCTTCAAGTTAATTCTGTCTTACAATCCATAAACTGTACGTCAGAAGTTGTAAACAGAGTTCCCATTGTTGAAAAAATATCATACTGGTTTGGATGTAGAATAGTTTCTCAATTCCTTATCTTCTTTTCCACGAAACCAAATGCCCGATCTGCAGCATATAGAAGTGTCTACGTATTGGAAAACAAAAAACATTCAAACGGAAGTTTCTTCTGCTGGTAGAATCGTCAGGAAAGTTAGTACAGTGTAATTTTTGCTCTACCCCACACAAGAATCGAAGAGCCGTCACATTGTTTAGTTTCTAACTTACATACTACACTGTTGAGGAAGTGATTCAAGCAGGATGTTATTTCATTTCACATTCTAGCCACATGTAGAAGAAGACTGTGTTCTTGTTCAATGATTTTTCTGTGGGTGAATTACTATTCTCTATTTGTCGGGCGTACTAGGCTTAACACTATTGGTCTTTGGTAAAGCTGGTTCTTCATGAAGCCAAGATTGATGCTTAAAGTTCGTTCAGGCAGCAGGTTCAACTCTTCAAAAAAGTGATTTGCCCGAGTGTTATTCACAAGATATGAATCAATGAGCTTGTTTTATTACGGATTTGTTTCTGCTTGTTTCAAAGTTTTTAGCCTCAGACGCTCACTGCAAGTATCGTTTTTAACGAGTCAAAACCTAAATTTTAAGCTCACCGAAAAACAAACAGAATAATATAGCGAGCACCATCATTAGTCTAATGCTTAGTTAATAATCCTAAGACACACTTTATGCATGTTGCTTATAATTAAATAAACTGGTAAACATTTTTTTCCAGAGACACTCTCACGACACTTGAATTCTATGATATGATCCTTTATTTCCTCTTTAAGCAAGTTCGTCTCTTCAATAACTTGAGATCACCTCTTATCTCTTTTATCTCTGCAACTTCTTCCATAATCACTTTAGTGAAATTTTCAACTTTGAACCTTCCCATGCTTAAAATTTCAAGAAATGCTTCCTTACATACCTTCACAGGTCCCTTTTCTGTTTCTACAGATTAGATGGTGCTATATAAGCAGTTTTTTTTGGATTTTCTGAAGCATGTGTGTTAATTAAGGATACTTGATTATTGTTCTGAATGTACGTCTTTCTTTAATTCCATTATTCAAATATTGTGAAACACTTCAACGGCAGTTCTAGAAATTTTCTTAGATTTACAAAACTGAATATTTTTATGATCACAAGGTATTTTCTACTCTTTGTTCCTCCTATTCTGCTTTTTCCGTTTTCAGTTTGGTGTTCTCCATTCTTTTTGTTAATCCCTCGTTTTCTACTCTTATCCTTTTCTACTTCTACAATGTCACCAAAATCACTTTCAAATATATTTCAACAAACATTCAACCACCACTGTTTAAATAATACATCCACAAGCTAAATACTCTTTAAAACATGGTGTTACTGCGAGAAGTGAAATAACAGTATTATTGCAATCCGCACAACCTTGTGGTGACAATTTGACAGATGTTCAACAATGAACACAGTTTGCCAACTAACACTAGAATTTTTATATTACTTTCAATCACAAAGAGATTCCATTTCATATAGGAACATTTTCTAAGAAATTTCTTCGAAACATAAACAACAAGCTTTGTAAATCTATGTTGAGTTACATTCACATGTCTTTTTCTACACTCCCGTGCTTATAAGTGGGTATAAATTATTCTTACGATAGTTTGTTTTACTATCTTCTTTATTTTAATCGAGATAAAACATCCTGTAAATATCTGCACTATGCATTTCGTTACAGATACAAACGGAATAGCGAGTCAAATTTTTAAGAACTGGACGCTGTATGCTGGATTTAAAATTCGATGCTCTGGATACAATAGCGAGAAACAGCTGAATATATCGAAAGAACTTAAAAAAATAACGAACAATTCGAAACATTAATAATGGATACTTCGTAAATGGCTGTCACAAAAACTTTATTTGAAATAAATAGTGTGTTTTAAAGGGATCTACATTTTTGTGCAGCACGTTGTTTTCGTCTATTTCTTAACTTTTATAAGTTATACAAGATTATACAAAACTATTTCTGAACGGAGTAGACTTTCCAGGTTATTCAAAGAAAATTCAAGATGTTCATTTCATTTGTAATGTAAATATTTTTAATATATGATATTTTAATCAAAGTAATTAGAGCCATTTTAGAGAAAATGAACATTTCTAAAATGTTCCATACAAAGGGTAGTTTTGGTGTGAGAGATTTTCCTAAAAATCTTTCTGTCGCATCTTTGCAAGGTGCTGAACCCGAACAGCAAGTTTCATATTTATTCTACTCTTCGTTTCTGGGTTATGCTATTCACAGACACAACACAGACATAGAAAATAGACAGACATGTACACACACGGACCTTTTTCTAAACTAATGCTTTTTTGGATTCAAGGAACCTCAAAACATGTATTTCCGGTGAAATCTCGCTATCAAATTTTTGGGTGGAATCAATACCTTCTCTACATAGTCGATATATGGCAGAGAAAGAAACAACAGTGGAATTTGGCACAAAATGGAAAGAAAATTACATTTAAGACCACTAAAAATAGCAGATTTTGGAAAATATCATGAAGTTTAAACTGTAGTTCTAACATGATACAGTAGGAATTGGCAATAAATATTCGCACATTGGATTCACGAGGTTCAAAAGCATGGAATAAAATTTAAAATATAAAATGGAACATTTTAGTAAGAAGCTTCTCAATTGAAAAAGGAAAAAAAAATAACATAGATATGTTACATTCTATGAGTTTCTCTACCCTCTAGCGCTTATTAGTGGGTATAAAAATTATTCTTAGGAAAGCTTATTTTTTTATCTACATCATATTGATGGATTACACATTTGGTTATAAATACAAAAGAAATGGTGATAGTCGAATGGTTTAGAACTAGAGGCTAAGCAGGACTTGAATTCCATGTTCTTTCCATGACATCGTGTAAAACAATTGAAAATAAATAAGAATTTAAAAGAACAATGGCTAAGTATCGAACAATTCGAACCAATAATAACGAATATCTCGGAAATGGCTAATAACACAAAAACAGTTATTTTAAATAAATTGTGCGCTTTAAAGATATCTACATTTCTTGTGTAGTACGTTTTCGCCTGTTATACAAGACTATACAAAATTTCTTCCCAATGAAGTCTACTTTACGCGCCATCCCCAGAAAATTCAAGAAATACATTTTATTTGTAATGTAAATATACACTGCCGTTTGTAAAAATTGCAACACCAAGAAGAAAACACATGAATTCAATAAATTTAATACCAGACGTTAAGTACACGACAAGTAATATATGATAAACTTTTCAAATCTATACATGACCTTTGAGCCCTAATATTCAGTATTTGGTATGACTTCCATGCGCTGCAATTAGAGCTGCTATACGCCGTGGCATTGAATCAAAAAGGTTCTGAATAAGTTCCTGAGGGACTTTGTATTCGAGCCCACAAATCCGTGACACTGGTTACTGGAGGATCGTGACGCACCAGGTGCCGACCAACCATATCCCAGACATGTTCGCTGGGCGACACGTCAGGCGAACGTGCAGGCCAGGGAAGCAATGGTACCCGTCGCTCTTCGAAGAGGACTTGTACATTTCTCGCAATATGTGGCCGGGCACTGTCCTGTTGAAATGTGGCCTGTGGAGATGCCTGAAGCAGGGGGAGTACCTCAGGCTCTACAACCACCGTTAGGTACCGGTTACTGTTCAAATTGCCCTCAATTCGTAGGAGGAGAGATTTGTTGTAATCAATGGCGCCCCAAACAATCACACCTTGTGTTTGTCCGCTATGCCACTCAACAATGCAGCCCTCCAGGTTGCGCTCATCCCGGTACTGCCGGACAGGTATGCGGCCATCACTGTAGGATACGTTGAAGCCGGACGCGTCCGAAAAGACTACATTTTGCCACTCAGCACCCCAGTGACGGTGTTCGCGTGCCCATTGCAATCGGAGGAGCTTGTGATTTCTGGACAATGGAAGCCGACGTAATGAACCAGTCCAACCTGCAGCAGACGGCGACGAACCGTTGATGCAGATAAGTTCACACCTGTTGCAGTGCTCCAGCGTCGAGTCAAACACAGTGGATGAAGCTGTACGGTCCGTTATGGCCATGCGGACAAGATGACGGTCATCCCGTGCTGTGGTCATGTTCCGTGGTCCAGTACCCGCTCTTTGCTGCGTACGACTTTCATCTATCCACTGCTTCCACACACGCACCACTGTCGTAGCAGCATGCCCTGTACGAGCCGAAATGTCACGGTATGACAAACCCGCTTCTCGGAGACCGATCATTCTGCACCGTCCGAACTCACGCACATGCCGATATGGCTCCCTTTGACGTCGACGAGGCATCCTGGCAGTCACTTTATTATTTTTGCTTGACAGCTCTGCACTGAATACACTGGACGCAGCACTGACCTTGTCGGACCGAATCGAGAGGGCTCTGCTTGACCTATGTGTACCCTATCTCCTTGCAAACATAATCGCTTATTGCTTGCACACTCTTCTGCACTTCTAGCAAGTTTAGAGTAATTTGGGAAATTCTTCCTTGGTGTTGCAATTTTCACAAACCGCAGTGTATTTAATATATACTATTTTAATCACAATCGTTAGAGGCATTTTTATTCTAGGGAATCAAAGAATTTGAAAAACCTTCCATGTAATGGGGAGATTTTCTTTAAAATCTTCGTGTCGTATCTTTGGAATGTACAGAACCTAAATACCACGTTTAGTAATTATCCTACCTGATTTCTGAGTTATGCTGCTCACAGACACACACAGACACGCACACGGAGAACTTTTTGTAAGAATGCTTTGTTTTCAGACATCAAAACGTATTTCCGGCGAGATATCGTGGTGCGTGGTAGGGAAAGTAAAAGTCTGCTGTGCTGCAGCAATACACATTTCTCTAGCTAGTGTAATTTATTTTACAACTAGTTTATAAAGTACGCATGTACACAAACGCTCTGCTTTGACAAATGTTGGCAAGGACAGTTTCGACAAACATTTTGTTGCTACTGTGGAGAGTAGAACAACAGTCAAATGCTTAAAATGCAGGTCACTCTAACTAATCCTGATATTGCATTCACTTTGTATGCGCTGCTGTAATATAAATGAAGGAATTGGACGTTACATAGGCGCTTGGCTTAAAATGCTGGAAATTGAAACCAAAAATGTAAATAGCTGAACGGCAGAAAACGTTATTTAACATTCACTGCATTCTTTCAGATATTCCGAAAATTTGATAACACAATACCGTTCATTTCAAATAACTTTTTTGTGGCATAAGCCATTTCTGAGATATCCGTTATTAATGGTTCGAATTGTTCATTACTTAGTCATTCTTTTTGAAGTCCTGTCAACATTAGGATAGGATAGAATAGGACGAGGAGCGGAAGTGGGCTTACCACTCGACGTATGCAAATCTTTTGTACCTAGGTCCCTGACGGGGTGCCCCCGGGAGAGTGCGATGAGAAGAGGCAGAGGGCGGCCGGACCAAGGGGCACGATAGGCAGAAGGCAGGATCCATACGTTTACAGATTAAATTCCCTGGGTGGCAGCTGGTACAGCCGGCTCCCCTCCCCCCTGTGGGCCTACACATCCCCTGGAAGGCCCGGGACTCGGAAACCGCCCCCTTTCTGGGGATCTAAGGTTCACTCAGAGCATTCCTTTCCCCTGCCATGCACACGCCGAAACCTCCCACCGACACTTACATACTTCTCGAGCCGCGGCAGCAGCAGCTTTATAATCTTGTTTTCAGTTGTACTTTGGAAGGACTCTAATCTCAAACTTTGTAACTTTCATTTTGTGATTTTGTATTAACAGCTGATCTTCTCGCAATATACGTATCAAGCTTAAAAGCCCACATTACTTATGAGACAACCTAATACTTTACGCGATCAAAATGAAAATGTGTGGGAAAACTTACCAGACGCGCGCTACCCCGGTCGAAGAACAAAAGCACACTCCAAACCTGTTAAGCCGGACAAAGCGGCCCGAACGCTTGAGCGACAGTGGTGCCCTCCCCACCTATGAACAAACGATAGGCGGGGACGGCACGACCGACACTTGGTGGCGGATCGACATATTAATAATGAAAATATAGTGAAGAGTACGCGGGAAGAATAAACATGTGGCGGATTAAGGTAATCATGCACAGTAGTTTCCGTTGTATTTTATGTAACACTTGGACCAGACTCAAGAGATACGGAAGGAAAATTAAGGAAATATACTAACTCGTTTTGTCTTCATTTAGTTATTTAGGACTTGCTTGCTTTTTCCTCACACTGCGGCCAACACCATACGACTCGCGCGCTGGACACTGCGGCCCGGACTGCCGGCGAAACAGTTGTATTATCCCCGCCTGCTCATATTAATAGTTATAATAATAATAATAATAATAATAATAATAATAATAATAATAATAATAATAATAATAATAATAATAATCACATATCTTATCATACGAGATTGTTGTCCTTCTTTATCTGCATATTTCTGGCAGCTTCTCAGGAAATTTTCAAACTTTATCTGTTTAACCTCCTCTTATGTAGGACTTACACCCCCCCAGGACTTACAGGCGGGTGCCTGGGGTCAGAGGCCCGTCGAGGAGCAGACACTCATGGATCAGACAGAATGTCCAGGATGGGTGATCAGCCCGATGCCTGGTATGGGAGGAAGGAAGTAGAGGAAACGAAATGATGGTGAAATGGATGAAAGGAAAGGTGATGATGGAGCAGTTGGTGGAATGAATGGCGGGGGAAACCGGAGAACCGGGAGAAAACTCGCCCAGACGCCACTTTGTCCACCACAAATCCCACATACGGGTCCCTGGGATTGAACCCGGGCCGCCTCGGTGAGAGGCGAGCGATACACTGAAGAGTTCAATATCCTAAATAGGGTTAATTTCTCGCCTGTGTCTCCTTTTAGTACTTCCTATGTGCGGGGTTTGTTGCTCACATCTTAATTTCAAGTTCAGTTATAGATAAAAATCACATACAGTTCAATCAGAAGATCCTAGGGCGATAATTCCTTACTAATTATCCTATTTTCAAAACATGTTTTATTTAAATTTAATGGCTCATCAGTTGTATGCGCGATTGGCTCCAGAATTACATTCAACATCGATCAACTGTTCAAAAATGGCATGAATAAGTCATTTCTGTGTCTCTCTATACTTATTGCTTGTTAAAAAAATATAGATCATATTATTCTGCATGCATCTACTGCACACCGATTTTCGCAACGTGCAAGGGAATCTCGTGTGTAAAACTGGGTTTCTCTGTGCTCCAATATCTGTTATTTTGCAACGAAGTCGTATAAATGGAACCATGCTTCGTCAGAGAATATCAAACGTCGGTCAATTACTCTTATTATTTCACAAAATTCACTTACAGATGCCCGACTCTGATGATCACATGGTAAATAAGTTGTATGCAACAAACTCTGTACATTATGAGACTCAAACGAAAACATCAGGCGAGAAATTCACTCAATTTCGGACATTGAACTCCCGAGTGTGAGTGAAACCTCCTGAGAGGATGTCGGAAATTTGTGGACAGTATTTCCAACATCTCATAATAAAGAATGTGCTTATTATCATTGTAATTGTAGCTGTAACTATGAGAACATGAAGCTGTTGAGGAGATATTAAAGCTGCAGCAGGCGGCGAGCGAGCAGCCGTGCAATGGCCACAGTGTGAAAGAAAAACACTGTAGTACAGGGAATACATTTTATATTTCAACGCTACCGGACAGAATGGAGGCGACAGCACGCTCTCTTCTTCATAAACCATGATGAAGGTATTCATTTGCTGCTAGACAGATTTTATAGTGAAGTACATTTTACGTTGGACCTGGGTTTCAGAAATGGTACAAACAAGTTGTAATTATAATGGACTATTGTTACAGTATGTTTTGGTGAAATTAATTGCAGTTTCACTATAATTATTAACGACTCTATAACATGCGCCCATAGTTTGTCCTATTTATTCGGATATACAAATGAAAATTGCATTTGACACTAAATTACTACACCAAGAAACAAACACAATTAAAAAAGTCTGATGTATTACATCCACATGATTTTTTCTACCCACTGTTGTTTACTTTTATTTTTATACAGGTTCTACAAACTATTCTTAGGAGAACTTATTTGTCTATCTGCGTCGTGTTAATCGAGATAAACCTTTGCAGAAATATTTAATTGCACATTTCCTTGTAAGTACATTGAGAATAAAGGAAAGTAAATCCATAGTCAACATCACTATAAGCTGGTCTTGAAATTCCATAATCTTTGCACGACATCTCAAGAAACAACTGGATAGCGGCAGCACTTTAAGAGGGTCAAAGTATTAAACATTTCAAAAGTATTGAGCTTTTGCCTATCTCTTAAGGTTTACCACGTAAAAAAAATTATACTTCCTTCGGAATGAGAGAACTTCATATCTATTCCCACAAGATTCAAGATAAACATCTTATTTGTCGTGTCACCGTCCTTTCTAGCGCTCTCCCTTTGGTCTGCAGCCTCCGGTGGTTACCTCATTCCACAATACCCATTTCTGAGGTAGAGGTAACCAGCTGGCGCAATCTGCTGCCTACGATGGTAGGATAATGATGGGATAACGGTGGAATGAGAGGACCTACAGCTTTTACCGTGAACTCCGAAAACCACGTTAGGTTTTGGGGATACTTCACATGAAAATTCAGAGATGAAGACGCCATCACAGAGCAAGGAATTGAACCCGAACCCACCATTGAGAGCCGTAAACGAAACCACTGCGCTACCACGGCGCCCCCGTTTCTCTTATTTTTTGCATTGCAGTGAATAACTACTGAGATGCCCAAATTTTCTTGCATAACGATTCCTATTATCAAGTAGCACATTGTTGTATGAAGAAAAGGTTCTTTTCACAGAATAAGATGTCATTGAAGTATAAATCATAGATGCTAATGCTACGGTTAATTTTCCCGTATGCCTCCCTTCAGTGCTGAAGAAATCAGTTTAATGTCTTCAAAGCCAGGTTTGAGTTTAACCATTTTCTGCAGCTTCGAAAAACTGGTCCGGGTACTTCTTTCCTGAAAACACTGCAAATGATATCTGAAGCCTCTTTGAAAGCAGGGTTGCGCTTTCCAATCAGAGAATAGCTTCTGGTATGTATTTGATATACGCAAGGGAAGCAACAACAGTGGCAGTTTAAGATACAGGTAGAGATAGAAATGATTCAACATTTCCAAGCTCGCAGGCCCGTCCCACTGCTGGAGCCACAATGAGAGGGCGATGAACGACCCAACAATCAAGCAGCCCTCTGGTGTCCACGGGCTCTTTCCACTGAGCAGACATCTGTCTGTTGCCGCCATATGCCACGAAACCTAAAAGCACAATAAATAAATAAATAAATAAAATAAAAACTGAATATTCAACCCCGGCATCTAGATTACTATACCGGAGCTTATATCCCAATTTTCTATTTATCGAATCAAATTTTTTAGTTCTTCTAAACATTCATTTTACAGATTAAGTCTATAACCTAACTACAAACAAAGAAAACATACAATAGAAAACATAAGTAAGGAAAATGAATATTAGATAGGAAAAGCGTAAATAAATAATAATTACAAATCTATAAATCTATACTAATACTGGCAAGCAGCGTAAAAGCAACTGGTTATTCAGCTACTTAACTAACAAAACTTACTAGAAAAGTAAAAACTACTCCACTGGTATCCATTGGTTGCATACTGGTATCCAATACTTTTTACCAAATCTTCTAGCTTAAATATGTTCTTCTTTTTTCTATTATATAGTTAAATTAGTATACAATAAAACTTAGTTAATACATTAGTATAATAATTTTCAAATTTATTTGTATTTTTAAATTTATATTTTTACCCTAAAATAATTATATATCAATTAAAATATTTCCTTGATTTATATTTTATTTATGAATTTCCTTTAAATACAAAAGAAAATTAGAATCACCTACTTTATTTATATTTATATATATATATTTATAATCATTTTATAACGCATTTATTTTATAATTTAATTTTCCTTTCCTACTATCTATAACTACATGCCCTTACATAAATAATCCTAAAATCCTATTATTTATTCCCCTTTAAAATTATTTAAAACACTTCATAACTATCTTCACACTTACTATTTAATGCTGAAATATACATTTAAACATAAATACACTACATCAAGTTATTTTAATTTAATAACCTGGACACAATAAATTTATAAACTTTATATGTATTAATTCATTCATTAATCATCATATACACTACTTATATTTCCATTCAATAAGTTAACATTTAAAATGTTTAATCCAAACTAAAATTATATATCTAAAACTATATCCTATTATTATTATTATTATTATTATTATTATTATTATTATTATTAGATGAGCATTTATACTTTAATTTAAAATCATTAAATTTAAATATATATAACCAAAACTTCAGTCTTCTTATCCAGCACTCACTACACAACACTTCCTTCCATTCACTTTTATCTTCCATACACACTACACAACACATAATTTCTACACCAGCACTTATCTCCACACGTACACTTCACATCCACCATTTTATCTCCTCCTCCTTCATGGCAACAATGGCGGCCTCAATTACTACACCAGCGCCTTCTTCCTCTCTTCCCAAATTCCAAAAAGGCATTCTTATCCATCTCCTCCTCAGTATTTACAGCCAAATTCTCTACACCGGCGCCCACTTCTATCCAAAATCCCGATTTCCCTCCCAATTCAGTCTTCTAACTTTTCTTCTTGCACCCCATTCTCGCCATCCATCAAAACAACAAAGCACACATGAAAGATGGGAAAGAACTGAAATGAATGGGAAATGATGGAAAGGAAATCATGGTAGAGAAGAAGCCACTCCAGCATTTGCCTGCCGACTCCGGGGAAAGCAGGAAAAACCAGAGTGGCGGTCGCCGGTAATCAAATCCGGAGACCTCAAATGCAAGTCGCACACGGGCTACGTGTTTATTATGTGAAGAGCTCAAAATAGGCATTTTAGGATATTTTAAACCAAAACTTCTTATTTAAGTAATTTTAAGTCTTATTAAATTCATATGTTTAGTCCCAGGAAGTGTGAAACATATTAATACCATGAAAATATTTCATTAAATGACAAGGAAACAATATATTGAGATCTAGGAATCCAGCCCTTATTTAACAGATTACAAAGCAGGGAATTTCCAGATAAGGAACACCCTCTCTAGCAGGATGCTGCTGTAAAATGGACCGCTCACCTTGTAGAGTTTTCTTATGTTTATCTAAGTAGTGTGCACCGCGCTATGCATCACACTCCTGTTGTCATTTTTCACACCTTAGCCTTGAAATCCCACAGTAACTTATCAGCCTTCGGGCTTTATTACATTAATCACGTAATCGCAAGTTGTGTATACTCCTTTACCTTTCTGATAAGTTGTTGTCCATTATCTGTGAATTGATTGTGTATCAGTTGGAACTTGCTACTATGTAACTATCTGTATGATTTTTCACTCCACCAATAATCCTCATTAGAATGTATGCATCTTTTCTCTTGGATTTTGCGGTTTCCATCTTTCGCGTTAAAAGTTACACATTGATAGTGTAGAGCCATAATAAACTATTTCATATGATTGACTTTTGACAATAAATTAAGATTATAATCATTTTAACTTGAATTAATTTGTAGTCACAAGTTAAATTGAAGATAAAGTTAAATTTTCTTCATGTTCACCAACAGAAACTTGGCGAACAAGTATCAAAGAAATTAATCCAAGTACCCAAAGCCAGTAAGCATGTTTATTTAGTGTAAAATGTACAATGGAAGAAACCCCATTAACGGTGCTATTATTGAACCGGCATAGAAAGCCTCGAACTGATAGCATGCATTCTAGAAGAATATAAACATATGAAATGAAGTTTCTAGGGGGCCCACCTTCATTAGCAGTGGTTTACTGTTTAGATGAAAGGCAATATTTTAGCTACCGTTAAGTATGTGCAGTTTAATTTGATTAATGTGATGTACTTGAAGTATATACTAAGTGTATGACAAAACTGGTTAATATATGTTAACTATATAACGAGTTAAATCTGGGCTATAGAATATACAACTAAAAAACGAGGAACTGCGAGTTACCTATCATTTACCGAGTGGGATGGCTCAGGTGGTTATGTCTGTGGCCCGCATTCGGGAGGTCCCGGGATCGATCTCCGGCGGCCACCCATGGGCTTTTCCTGGTTTCCCCGGGTCGCCAAGCGAATGCTGGGGTGGTTCAACTTCTACCACGACTCTCCTCCCTCTCATTTCCTGTACCCATCATCTGTCATCTGTTTCAGGGTTGTAGGACCAGACGACGATTTTCAGCGGCTTGCGGCTGGGCGGTGGCTTGTCTCTGTTACAGATTTCTTCCCTGGCGTCCTGTGGTACCGCTCAGTTAGTTCTCTCTTCAGGGTGGAACTCCGCTCCGGGTGACTCTGAAAGTTCGTGGCTTGTGGACAAGGAATACGTTCTATCAATCATAGGATGCGTTCTGTCTGGAAACGTTAGGGGTCCCATCCATGCTTACGTTCTGCTCGCCCTTCGGGTCCCTCCCTCCCAGGGATATCGTTGAAAGCATAAAGGCCGAATGGCCTACGTGCAGTGCTCTACCCCAGTTCCGGGGGCCCCTCCGTGATACGTACCTTTACCTTTAATCTGCCGTTTATCTTTTCGGAAATGTCGTGACAGATAATAACCGCTCGCATTCTCAGGATTGTCAGAGATGCATATTATCGCCAGTACCCCTGCCATGTGGTCCCTAGAGCGTTTGGCTTTGCTGGTTCATCGCGTTGAGGACCTTGGGTTGTAGTCTCGGCTGTTCCGCGGGTGTTGGTGTAAATGTAAATATGTGCCTGTGTGTAAGACTAAAAACAGAAATATAAAACAGAAAAGTAAAAGAACAACATACAGGGAAGAAGTAGGAAAAATGCTAGAAAACCTTACATTCATCCAAAATCTCTTTCTGAAAATGAATATATATGTAATTTTTTCAAAAAATAACAAAACATATTTTACAAATATTTTATTATCATTCATTACCTTACACCTTTTACTAATTCTCCACATGGTCACTGCCGTTATTCAGGCACCTTTCGTAATGGAAACCACTTTTTGTATGTATTCATCAAAGGATGATGCCGCCAAGTGGAAAGTGAAAGCCAAGTCTGCACTTCTTGTTTCACATCATCGTCGTTGAAATGCTTACCACAAAGGAAATTCTTCAGCTGAAGAAACATGAAAATTGCTTGGCGCCAAATCTGGACTATAGGGAGGGTGGTCGAATTGTTCCCAACCAAATAATGTTACCATATCTTGAGTTTGCTTGCCTGTGTGTGCCGGGCATTGTCACTCATTATTGTTTCCCCATAAAAATCACACAATAGGGGATGAATGTTTGCTGGCTTACACTTTTCTCGCATTCAAAAATCGAATCATTCATCTGACTTCACGGAAACACTCTAACTTTAGAAACGCTCTAACAACAGGAAAATATAAAGTGACGATCGCTCACAGCTGCATCTGGCTTTCTAATGAATGGAGGAAGTGATCGCGCATGCTCAAAATCGCAATTGTAGCGCTGCAGTGGCCAAATATTGAAACGATACTTTAAAAGCACGCCTCCCTCTCTTTGTATATATATATATATATATATATATATATATATATATATATATAACTACTCCTTAAATATACCGAGTGGGTCTTCTCAGCCTGCGGATTGAGAAGTTATGCCGTCCCGACGTTGTACAGGCTATGTCGTAAACAATGTCCATGCATCGCCTCGTATCAATTTCGGCCGAAATTACTGCTTTGCACCGCTAGTGTGCAGTGACTTGCACTCGTAGCGCAACAGTATGTATGTTGGCCTTCACTGGTGAAGATCCCAGCTTCAAATACTGCCACTTGAAAGTACTTTTTATGTTTAGTAAATTGAACGAGAACTGATATTTTGGCTGATAGTATCGTCGTCTCAATAATTAGTTTAATTATTTGCATTTCATTAAAACACAAATTGTTACTTGTTAAAATATGGTTTAATGAATATCATAAATAAAAGCATAATTATAACTTACAAATATAAGGCACCATTAAAAATATTTTACTATTTAAAGCTATTCTTTTGTCCAAAAAAAGCCAATAAACCGTTTGGAAGTTTACAAAATGCAGTACGTACTTGCAAACTAGATAACGTTTGCAAGCCCATATTATGATCGTTGTGAACCTCCTTGGTTCCCAAAGTGGTGGATTTAACAGTGACTATGACATCAAGCCGGACCATCACACAGATAAATCTTTACAATTTACCCGCTGACTCCATGTGGTTGTAATAGTGTTCGAACTAGCCACCATGCCGGCATATACAAGATCTCAGTCTAAGCATTATCGCCAGCTTAATCCGGTCCAACATGGCCGGTGTGATGTCACGGAAAGCTAAGATGAATGCGTTCCCTGAGCTGTTGAAGGGGTCATTGGCCGCTCCTGGTACACGATATCTTTAAGATAACACCATAAGAAGAAATCTAATGGGGTTAGATCTGGTCAGCATGCTGGCCACCCTATTGGCAGCTGGTGCTGTAGGAAGTGAATATAGCGATTCCCAGTAAGTTGGCCATCATAAAAATACGGGCCTATTAGGTGATCACCGAATATAGCAGCCCAAACGTTGAAACCGCATCGGACTTGTAAGGCCGCCTCTCGAAACCAATGTGGGTTTACAGTGCTCCAGTAATGCATGTTGTGGCGATTTACATGGCCTGTGTTATAGAACCCTGCTTCGTCTGTAAATAAACAGTTGCCAAAAAATGTGGATCTTGTTCAGTTTGTCGTATGATCCACCTAGCGAACGCCACTCTCCGTCCATGGTCCGGCTGCAGTAGCTCCTGGTGTAGTTGAAAATGATAAAGGTGAAACTTTGCATGATGTAGTATTCTCCACGCGGAAGATTCGCTAACATTGAAATGCCTGTGAATGACCCTTGCACTACAATGCGGATGCTGAATAACATAGTCAGTCACACGATCTGTCGTTGCTTGGTCGCAGACAGGGTGATCTCTTCGTGGATGCGGTGTCGTGTGTATTGTTCCTGGTTCCAGAAGATGGTTCGCAGCTTCCAAAAACGTGTGTTTTGTGGGAAGTGTTTTCTGCGGAAACCTCTGTTGGTATAGAAGACGTGCCTCCGTTGTATTCTGCTGCGCTTTCCCGTATACGTACAGCATGTCTAGATACTCTCTATTCGAAAACATTGTTCCACAGTGAGCACGAACGGCTGGAACTTCGTATTTATAGGCAAATCCACTTTTTAGTGCATTCGGAAAGAAATCATGATTTGCTAAAACGTTCCGGAAACATGAACAGAAATGAATAAAAATCTCATTTATTCTCAGGCGTAATTTAAACTTACGACCCTCACCATGACTTTCCAGGATGTTAACCATCGTGCTACTAGAGCAGCACTGCATTTCGCGTCGTCTGTAAAATGTAGGGTTGCCTAGTTACCAATCCACAGGATGAGAAGACTCACACAGTATATATTAGAGAGAGAGAAAGAGAGAGAGAGCGAGAGAGGGAGGGAAGGAGGGACGGATAGAGAAGACATCTGCATTGCTATAAACCAAGGGTGGCGAAAACGCCTTCCTTCCGTGATTTACCAAATATGCAACACGCACTGCATCACTCAGCAGCATGCGAAAAGCAAATGGAATATGGCAGAGAGGGAACGGCGCCTGCGAGTTAAAATGAGTCGCGAGTCCGGTTTTCGCCACCTCTGCTTTAAACGATGTAATTTTGTTTGGAAGCCCATTTGCTAAGTAAAATTCATCATCCAAAATGAGAATATTACTGCGGACGTATTAATGTTTTCTGAGCTGTTATTACTTTCTCTACCATATACATAGAGGATAGAGAAATTATTGAATTCCACACAAAAATTCAATACCGTGATTTCACCATAAATCAAAAATGGTTTTAAAAAGAGATCCATGTGTTTTTGTGTGTCTGTGAACAGCATAACTCAAAAACGAAAAGTCGGGAAATACCAAACATGGTGTTTAGATTCAGTATCTTCCAAAGATGTGTCACGAAGATTTTCAAGAAAATCCTGCCAACCCAAACTACCCGTTATATAGAAGGTTTTCGAAATTTTTAATTTTCTAAAAATGACTTACGATTTTGATTAAAACACCGCATATTAAAACCGTTTACATCACAAATACAATGTATATCTTGCATTTTCTAGGAATAGCCGGTGAAGTCATCTTCATTTGGAAGACATTTATTATAAACTTGTTAAACTGCTAAACGTTAAGTGATAGACGAAATCCTACAACACAAAAGAGTGTGCATCAGTCATTTTCAAGATATCGGTTATTAATAGTTCGATTTTTTCAGTACCTTGTCATTTTTTTAATCCCCATAGAATTTAAATTGTGCCTGGCGATTGCTTTGTTTCCACGTTATGGAATTTTAAGGCCAGCATATAGCGTCCAGTTCTTAAACATTTGACTATCGCTGTTCTCTTTGTATCTATAACGAAATGTATAATGTAGCTGTTTATACAAAGGTTTACCTGGATTGAAATAAAGTAGACAGATAAATAAACTTTCTTAGGAATAATCTGTATACCCACTAATAAACAATAGAGGTTAGAGAACGTTATGTTAATGTATCACACCCGTTTTTATTTTCTCCAAAACGTACATAGTAAATAGAGAAGGTATTGCATTTCACCCAAAATATTGGTTCCGAGATTTCACCGGAAATACATATTTTGTGAGCCCCTGAACCCAAAGAAAGCATTTTTAGAAAAAGGTCCGTGTGTATATCTGTGTATGAGTCTGTGTACAGCGTAACTCAAAACCGAAAAGTCGGATAAATACCAAACTTGGTTTTAGGTTCAGTACCTTTCAAAGATGCGACACGAAGACCTTCATGAACATCCCCCTGCCTCAAAATACCCTTTATACTGAAAATGTTTTGAATTTTTTGATTTTATAAATAATAGCTTTAAGGATTTTGAATTAAAATACGATATATTACATATATTTACGTAAAACATAAATTTTTCTGGGAATAGCCTGTGAAGTCCTCTTAATACGGTTGGAATTTTGAGAATCTTAAATAGCTGGTGAACGTTAAGTGATAGACGAAAACGTAGTACTTAAAACTTGTAGGTTTCTTTAAAACACACAACTTATTTAAAACAATGTTTTGTTACATACGCCATTTCCAAGATATCCGTGATTAAGGGTTCGAATTGTTCAATACTTAGCCATTGCTTTAAGTCCTGTGGATTTTCAGTTGTTTCTCGCAGTCATGGGAGGAGTATGGAATTTTAAGGCCAGCATATAGAGTTCAGTTCCTGAACGTTTAATTAGCGCTATTAACTTTGTATCTATAAAGAAATGAGTGAAGTAGATATTTCCAGAAAGGTTTATCTCGATTAAAATGAAGTAGATAGGTAAATAAACCTTCGCAAGAATAGTTTGTATACCTACTAATAAACGATAGAGGGTACAGAAAGTCATATGAATGTAACACATCAGATATTTATGAATCAATCTCTCAATATTATTATATACTGCAAATGAAATAGGAGTTTTCTCTGCTTAATTACAGTTATTTTTAAATATTTGTCATTTCGGGCTATTATTGAAGCTTCTTATTTAGTGGGAACAGCTTCTGCGAGCACAAAAGTAATTATAACATTATGAATTAGTTGTATGTTAATATTTTTGGAAACCTTTGTATTGTTTTGCAGGCGAATCTGTTAACCTTGACAATATACTACGAGAGCCTATGTCCCTACAGCCAGGCCTACATTAAGGATCAGGTTTGGCCTACATGGCAGAAGATTGGTGGAGAATACATATACCTGGACTTCGTACCTTATGGAAAGGCAACCGTAAGTAATTTTCTATTGCGTGTTCATTTCAAACTGTGTCATTTTTGAGTCAATTTTTTGGAGGGAGTGTCACCTCTGAGGGGAACGACATAACGTGGTACATGTGTGTGGAAGAAGTTGCCTGCCAAGCACGGCGCTCAGTACGAAGAGTAACGACCGCCATCATGGCTTTGAAACACTGAGGCAAGTGTCTGTCTTACTTTTGCGGTAATGGAGAGAGGGTTCGTTGTTTTACATCTTTACGACGGAAAGCATGAACAGCGGCACTTGACTCACATTCAGAGTGGACGCCATGCTTCCTAGGCAACTTCTCCTACACACGAGTCTGCGAAAAGGAGAGTTAAATATTGCATGGCAATCAATCTTGCAGACCAATCTCTTATTAGGGTGGCCTGCTCCCGTAAACTGTTGAGAATAGAAGGAAATTCGACATGGGCATAACAATTAAATTAGGGCTTGGAAACCATAGGGATAGTCAACGTTGGATGGCGGGTCAGCAAAATAGACGAAGTGCATGGAGAAGGAATAAGTACAGCCTTTTGTGATATTGACAGGCAACAACAGTTGCGCAATGCACGAAGAAGGTTTCTTTGGAAGTACAGTCTGGGCTAAAATCTGAGAGGGATGTGAAACAATACATCAAAGTAGGCACCAAACGCATTAGAGAGGGACTCGCGTGGTTTAGACTGGGAGCATGGCGAATGATACAAATTACTGTTGAAAGTGGTAGGAAAATCCGCCCTATTTGCGAGGAGGAACAGTCATGGGTGCTTATCTTAGCAAGCTGTAGGGGTACAGAGGAATATAGGGAAAATATTTACAAGCTTAAATGGAGAGTTAACGGTATGTCGGATGCTACTGGCAGGCAGGGAAGACATGGAAGGGATAGGTAAATTTCTACTTAAGGCGAGACAGCTGAGAAGGCTGATAGTAGGGATGCTGGGATGTAAGAAGTGCTAAACGTTGGTGTTGGTGCTTTATTTTTGTGTCTGTTTTTTATTTTTAAAATGCTTTCTCACTTTTTGTTAGTATGTTGTGTGTATTGATTCTCTTATATGTTCTTCTTTATTTGCTATAACAGGCTATAATAATGCATTGGAAAACAGTGTACCGTTTTTCTGTGGGTTGTTTACATCTAAGATGCTATATTTGAATATGTTTCACTTTTTCTCGTGCAATGGTGTTTTCTTGTGGTTATGGTGTTATTTTTTCTGGTTTATTCCTATTTTGTCATTATTATTATTATTATTATTATTATTATTATTATTATTATTATTATTATTATTATTATTATTATTATCATTATTATTATTACTAGGCAGATTGAATTCTAGGCTCAGCGGCTAGACAAGTGACGTCATGTCAAGGCACACTTTGAAATGAACACCCAGTATATGGATACTTGAAGTTATCTGTGTTTGTGTTAGAAGTGTGGAATGATGGCCCCGTACCTCAGTCGGTAGAGCAACTACCTGGTGTGCGAGGGGTCCCGGGTTCGATTCCCGGCTGGGGTGGAAATTTTAGTGCCGGCCCTCGTAGTCGTGGTCACTGGAGCGTATAGCTTTGTCGCTCCGCCAAGCTGAGGGTTGCGGGTTTGAATCCCGCCATTGGCATGGGTGTTTGTGTCTGTTTTGTTGTATGTGTAATTGTAGTAATAAGCGGCAAAGTAAACAGTCAAACACGGTAATAAAAGAAATCAACCGTAACGACAGCTTGACCGCAGTGCTGAGCTGTATTGCATGCTGCAGGCAGATTCCAGCGAGTCGTGAATACTCCGCTGCTCTGTGGCGCGCACGCAAGCTGGAACAGCCTAGTGTAGGGTATATTATGCAGTATATCTGTAGGTTTTAATACACGCAATTGTTGATGTATAATACTGGCTGCTCACCTGGCTTTGAGCCGAGCCAACATAGTAAAGGCAATAGCACTTGTGGCTTACACTTAAGTTAAGTAGACTTTCCGTGTTAGGTATAGGTTACACATTGAAGGGGGTCACCTCACGCACTACAACTTACAAGAGATCCGTTGCCGCACCACCTCCAGGAGGAAGGAATGAAGTGAAGGAACCACAGGAAGTTACAGGTCGCATACAGATAGGCCACAAAGACGCACGGAAGTCGCTAACATTTCCTGGCTGGAAGACCCGTCCCACAGCTGGAGCTGCCTGAGTGGGTGATCAACGACCCGTGGATCCAGCAGGCCTCTGTTGTCCACGGGGAGCTTTTCTTTGAGAAAGCATCCGCGCCATCTGCCCGGCATCGCCATACACCACGAAATCTAGAAGAACTCCTGAAAGATGAGAAGGAAAAAGAATGAAAGGGAAATTATGGAAAGGAAATCGTGGTATATGACAAACCAGCCCAGCATTCGCCTGCCGATCCGGGGGAATCACGAAAAACCCATAGGTCAAAGTGGATATTCACAGGGGATTGAACCCAGGACCTGCCGAATGCGAGTCGTATACGTTACGGCCGCAACCTCTCGCTCACTCACTGCCTTTTCGTGGTTTTGCTTAGATACTGGTTTCACTTTTCAAAATGTCGACCATTATCTCATCTATTTCACTTCAGCATGCCTTTGTTGCGCCTAAGGCCTTGCATATGCCACTGTGTCGAGAGGTTAGTGCCTACAGGTGCAGTGTTGTGGAAACGGATTGGTATGATGTAATGCCACATGGCGCTGATGTAACGCGTCAGGAATACGCCCGCGTCTCCTCTGCCTGATTCTCGTCGTCGCGGGCAGCTTGCAAGTATCTTGTTAGTTCTCCCATCTGTAGTATGAGCCATTGATCCACTGATTATGGTAGGAGCTTCGATAATTTTGAAACTTATAACACTCAAACAGCTAATTAAAACAAAAAAAAGGACACATCACGTTTAAAAAGGCATTACGTATAAATTTAAAAAAGTCATAACCATAATATATCCTGAGCAGAGGCGGGGATTTTGTGAGCTGAAACCCCCTTGCTGAAATAATAAAAATTAATAACAAAAACACGTAATAGCACGTTTCTAGGTTGGCGGAACGAAATAACCCCCAATCGTATCAATGGTAGCGCTGCATTTACATCACATGCCAGACAATATCTCTGAAGGTGATAGCAAGAGAAACTGTACTTAAGATGGCGTGGGTACAACCATGTTAAGATATCAGGGGCATGAGCGGTTTCCAAATGAGTGTAATATTTCCCAGTTTATAACATAACTAGAAAAACCCTTTTACTTTCTCTACCGCGTACATAGTAGATAGAGAAGGTATTGCATTCCACCCAAAAATTCCATATCGGGATTTCACCGAAAATACATGTTTAGAGTTCCCCTGAATCCAAATGAAGCATTTTTAGAAAACATGTCCATGTATATGTGTGTGTTTGTGAATAGCCTAACTCAAAAATGAAAAGTCGGATCAATACCAAACTTGTATTTAGGTTCACTATCTTCCAAAGATGCGAAACGAAATTTTCAAGAAAATCCCCCACTCCAAATTACATGGAACATTGTTCAAAATTTTTAATTTTATAAGAAATGACTCTAACTTGTTTTATTAAAATACCACACATGAAACATATTTGCAGGACAAATAAAATGTGTATCCTGAACTTTTCTGGGAATAGCCTATGAAGTCTTCTACATTCGGAAGGTGTTATGTATAACATTACATAACTGGTAAACTTTAAGCGATAGACGAAAACGTATTACACAAAAAATGTACATATCTTTAAAACACACTATTTATTTCCAATAAGTTTTTCTGTGACATCAGCCATTTCTGAGATTGCCGTTATTAAGAGTTCAAATTCTTCAACTTGGCCATTCTCTTAAAGACCTGCCAACATTTAGTTGTTTCTCGTGATTGCATGGAAACAGTATGAAATTTTAGGGTCAGCATATAGCGTCCAGTTCTTAAAGATTTTGAATATCGTTGTTCTCTTTTATGCATAATGAAATATGTGGTGCAGCTATTTCTACAAAGGTTTATTTGGATTAAAATATAGTGGATATAAACATAAGTAGTATAGTAGTACAGTGGTATAGTAGGAATAACTTGTATACCCACTAAATAAGCGTTAGATAATGGAGAAAAGCATGTAAATGTAACACATCACATTTCTTTAAACAAAATTACCTACACAGGAAATATAAGGTACTTCACAGTGGTCATTAATTCTCATGTCACAACACATTTATCTCTTACAACACGCAAAACACACTATTCTAGTTTTAATCACAATTGCTGCAGCTTAATATATGAAGATAAAATGGGTTTATTTAAATTTTTTGGTTCAGGATTAACTTATATTTATAATTTTAATTTATATACATTGTTTTAAAAATGGATCCCTATACATAACCCCATTCATATTTTTTCTGGCTACGCTATTGATTGTGACTTTACCGAGGTTTTAACTGTCACTTCTCTAGTTTTCTCAATGTCACTTCACTGTTTTATCTATTTCAACTTTACTTCGACTTAACTTAAGTCCACTGTAACTTCACTAATGTGAACTAGTTCAATATCACTTCACTTTCCTTCTTGACGTAGCGGCGTATCGAAATACGCACAACATAGCCACTCCTCCGGACGGTTCACTCGCTGGGAAGTCGAACACAAGACTTCTTTAATATTTCCTGCAGCGGAGTACTCACTGTCATCACAAACTCATTTGTAGAACAGCACTTGATGTCGCACCAGAATTGCACTCGCTCCCTAACTCTCCTCGCGAGAACGCTCGCTTCTATAGCCAGTGGAAACTTCCTTACACAGAACATTCTAGAACTATCTCGACGCACGTTCTGGAGGTGGGGGAAAGAAACATTAGAAAAATTCTGTTTATCTGCCGATAGCGCTTCTTGGTGTTTACGCTGGCGAGCGCTATTTATCGTTGTTTATCTTTGACCGCCTGGCACCAACCTCCCGATTACCGTGGTTCATAGCCGCCGCATCACAATATTTAATAACCAATATTTTAATTAGGATCATGTGAATTATATATTTTTATTGCTGCACATTACCACAAGGTATTGCTATAAATGTTCTTGTATTAGACTTTTTCGGCACCAAATAATGATTTACGCAAATCTAATGAAAACTGTGACTGTCTGCAGATGTTGCAACGGCTGTTGGAAGTAGCCCTATTTTCTTGTCACCGCTGTTTGAAGCGAGAAACGATTTGTAATTTGTTGTTAACGCTTGTCGATTGATAAAATACTTTTCTTCTTGATTAAGAGTCTTTTCACAAGCCTTGAACGATAAAACTGCTTCATCAGCTCAAAATACATGGACAACAACTTCACTAACATATCTGTTAAGTTTACTTATCAATGGTTGTCTGAAGTTAGGCATAATGTCATGTCTGCCTTCACGCGACAGTAGCTGATCGTCACCACTGTCAAAATGTTTGACCCTGGGGAAGCCACTTTCAAAGAGAAATGAACACTTAGGGGTTACAAACTTTAAAATACGAAATATAATAACATTCCAACATAACGGAAATGCAAGTTCTAAGATAAAGTGGTGGCCATGATCTAGAAATTCTTGAATGTAATAGGAAAATGGAAAATACATTGCAATAAAAAGTCAAATTTGGCATTTATTATTCGTATAGGCAAAGACCTTAAAACGGCAATCCGGGCAAAACAAAATCTCCTTCTATCTCTTCCAAATAACACAAAACACGATTATATCTACTTGAAAGTGGCGGCTGCTGCGTAAGAGCACGTGAACATCCTGACTTTTGGCACCTTGTGAATTTGTTGGTTATTTCTTCCTTTGGATGTTATTAAATGTAACGTATATGTAAAATCCACGGCATTTAAATCTACTGCGCCACTCCTCTAAACTGGATGAGAAATGGCAACACAGTTGCTAACACATCTTGACTTGTGTACGTTTTAAGGAGTTATTGCGCATGCGCAACTGGTATATGGGGCCAAATACATACGGCTCGTGAACACATGAAGAAGTGCAGTAGCGCGCAAAGCTTTTCCCGTACGCTATTTCCATGCTGTCATTATAATTTTGCATCAGTGCCACTAGGTCACTGAGTCACTGTAGCAGAAGTAGGTAACGTGCACAAGCTCGGAAGTTTCTCCCGGTTTCTCTATACCTCCATCAGGAGCGGGATGGCTCAGGTTGAAACGTCTGTGGCCCGCATTCGGGACGCCCCGGGTTCGCTCCCCGGCGACCGCCTACTCTGACTCACGGGTTTCTCGTGGTTTCCCCGGATCGACAGGCGAAATCTAGGGTGGTTCATCTTCTACCACGACCCTCCTCCCTGTCATTTCCTGCATCTATCATCTTCCTTGTTGTCGTTTCAGCGTGGTAGGACCAGGCGGCGGATTGCGGCTGGACGGTGGCTTGCGCACTGTAGAGGTTTCCTCGCTGGCATCATTGCGGAGACTCTAGTTAGCTCTCTCTTCCGTGTGGGTTCCGCCCTGGAGACGCTGGAGGTGGTTGCTTATGAGAAGGACCAGGCAGCTTCGAATGCATTCTGTCTGCAAACACTAGGGACCCCGTCCATACTAGCTCATCTCATCTGAATCTGTTCGTCCTCCAGATCTCTGCCTCATCCCTCCCTCCCTCCCACGGGTCACGTTGGAAGCAAAAACGGCCTTTACGGCCTACTTGCGTACTCTGCCCCGGTTTCGGGGCCACCTCCATGCCAGCTAAGCACTAATCAGCATTTTGGCCGGGTATATAAGCATATGGATTTTTGACGGCGTCCCTCTTGACTAACCACGTGCCTAGCAGGTAACAGGTGTAAACGTATGTCAGCAGAAATTATGCAACTCACCCACGTGTCGGACATGAAGTGATGTTTTCCCCTAAACCGCGTGGCATCTAATCTCTGCTTACTTCAACATCCGGGAAATGACTAGCAAGAAATCTAAAGACCATTTCCTGTAGTTGCTTAAACCAAGTTTGTCCTGAATATTTACAATTGTATAAATTAATACTCATAAAAAATCTGTTAAAATAAAGTTATAACCGTCACATTATTATGCAGCAGATTCTGTTTCACATTTTCAGGCTGAGTAAAATTTGTGAGCACTCAATCTGTATCTTACGACTCTACTGGTACTTTAACTCTTGTTTTGTTACCACCCAGTAAAAATGATTTTGCCTCATTAAAGGATTTTTCCGGGTTCTAATTGTTGCAGTGACAGCCAGGCAAAGTTCTCCTTAAGCTTAAAACTTCTGGTTTACTGTGTAATTAATTTAAGGTTATCATTGATGACATTATTGGTTATTCGGTATATGTTAAATCTTCGTTTGGTTATCCTCAAAATAATATGGAATGAATTTGATTGTGGCTGAAATGTTGGCTACACTTACCAGTGTTTACTCTTACATGCCAAAGGTAAACTGATGACAATAGTATCCACATTTTACGATCGTTTTCGATAAGGTATCGAACTACTGTCCTCCAGTATATGGAATATAATATAACTATAGAATTCTCGGAAGAAACTGAAGAACAAAACAAATTGAGTTTTAGTTATGGGCGCTCAGAGGACGCTTTATCAGTCACGAGGTTCTTTTGCGTGCCGCAAGTCTACGACACGGGAACCACCGGCTTTACTTCTCTTACTAAGGAAGCCATGAAAAGGACTTTTACGCCCGAAAAAAATCCAACGCCCTCCGCCGGGTTTGAGTTGTAGGATTTCTGAGTTGTAGCCTTCAACACAGTGATATTCAGCGGAACGTTTTTCTTCCCACAGGCAGTTGCCATTACAGAAGGTATTAACAGACACACTGACACTTCATTCCGATGCAAAAGGTGCACTGAGTGTTGTGTTTGGCATTCGACTGAGCGATATGTACTCAAATCAGAAGTTGGCAGAAATGCACTTCATGTACGGTAAGGCGGACGGCAATGCTGCGTTGGCTCGTCGTTTGTACAGAACGCTCTGAATGTTTTCCGGTAGGCCAGAGGGTTAACAGGAACTGGGGGAAGGAATGTATTCTCGACTAGTCATACCTGTATAATTCAGCGACCTGAGTCTAATAGGAAAGAAGACGAAACTAAATAAGTTTCTCTTCATTAGATCTATCCAAGGTAAATAAATTCACATTTTATTTATGTAATATGTTGTTTAAGAATAAAATATTGCACTGTTTATGAGGGTGCTTCAAAAGTTTAAGATGCATTATTCAGTAATTTTCTTGAGAAATATATATATATATATATATATATATATCTTGTTTTTAACGGTTGTTGTTAGGAATGATAATAATAATAACAATAATAGCTTCATAATTACCATACAATAGGCACTTCTACGTGAACTCCGACAGCAGAGGGAAATTATTATCTTGAATATAAGTTTGTTTTGCGTTTTAATTTCATAGAGATTGATCACAACGTTTAGCGCAAACTGTGTAGTTCCATACAGTTGGCACATTCAATTCTGATAATATCCAAGTAACGTTTTAAAAATACGGATGAAAAATTAATGTTAATGTCAAACTGTTGAAGTAGTTTAAGCATTATTAAGTGCAACATTTAATTTTCTTCAAAATTAGGTATATTTTTCTTTTATTACTGAAAAGCGAAAAAATATTGTTTCATTTGAAACATAATTCCCCCTTATATACACTCACAAGAGAAAGAAAGAAAACCTGTGCCAATCGTACAGCGGACGTAGAGTAAAAAGAGCTATTGTATCTAAAAGGAGAAAATGTTACAGTAGGGACGATGGTTCTGTGCCGGTGAAGCCTGGATGCGCACTGGTTAACAGGACAGTGAGCGAGCCCCAATTCTCGGGCATGCGCATTGAGTGCAATCAGTTCAGTCTAGCGGCAGCAGTAGTCCGAGTAACATATCTCTTGCCAGCTGTCTGTTTGACTTTGTGATACCTTGAACTTTCTGTTTATAAATTAGTTACTATACGTGTAGGAGCGTCATTTCAGTTTCTGCATGCAGGGGGAGGAGATTGCTTGGAGCAGCTTTCCGAATTTTCATGTGGATTTTAACGATATATTTGGCCTAAAATAAAATAGTATTTTATTTCTTAAATGTGAAATATTTGTATTAAAAGTACAGATGTCGTAAATTTGTTTTGGTAGAGCAATAATATAACCTAATTATTTCTTGTAACTTAGGGAAAGCGAGCAATTCACCCCCTGCCCCCTAAATGAGCCCCCGTGTTTCTGCAATTAAACTTGAATTGCATATATTGTGTGTTTTGGCATGTTTATTGGAGGTTTTTGCCTTCTGCGAATTTTTATGTAAAAATAAAAAAGTTAATATACCGAAAATGATGGGGAAAAATAAAAAAAATGGCTAATGGAAAAAACTAATTCCTAACTTGCCTCAAAGATCTGTTATGGTGAATGATAACGCACAGTATCATAGTGCGCAGTTGGAAAAGGCCCCAACGTCTCATACCAAAATAAGATGCATAACTTGCCCCATTCCATGAAAGTATGCTAAGTTTGGAGCTTTACAACCTAAGTAAGGGCCAAAGCCTATTCCGGAAATTCAGTTAATAGTTTGTAGGCCATGAAAACAATTTTCTCCAATTACCCCGGTATTCATCGGGTCCTAATCGAGTAGAACTCATCTGAGCTGATATAAAGCAATGGGTAGCTTGGTAGAACACTCTTTTAAATTAGATGACGTTATTTGTGAAGCTTAGCTAATAACATGTTGACGACAGAGTGGAAAAGTGGGAAAATGCCTGCCAACACGGTATTAAGTAGGAAGACAAATATATATATATATATATATATATATATATATATACACATACATTGAAGAAGAAGAATAACAAGGCCTGTTTGAAAATGATATAGAAGGTTTCGTAATCCAAAGTAGGGAATATAGCAACAGCGAAGGAGAAGAAGACTGAAGACGATTAAAGGGAAATATCTGAAGAAGATGAAAGGGAAAGTCTTGCAGAAGAAAATGACAGTGGTGATATTTCTGGTGTAGCGTTTTTATCTCACTAATAAAGCCCATGCTGGTTTAAAGACAATGCATTCACGTGACAAGGTTTATGTATAATGTGTAAATATATAAGAATGATAGAGCAATCTGAGCATAGTGAAAATAAACCAGTCAAGCTGCCGTATGGTGCTGTGTGTTTATGTCATTGGGACGCTAAGGACCATAGTAATTAAAGAGCGTCCATAAATAAAACTCAATTTAATTTTAAGTCGTGTGGTGTTGTGTGTTTGTCATATCGGCGAAGTCCGTCTTCCAGCAGACAGACAGCTGCCTGTAGGAGAGTAACTGGCGTTAGGCATAGACTCTCTTCGATGCGCTAGGAAAGGTCACCGGCACAGAACTGTTGTCCCTACTGTAATAGATCGTGGAAACAACGTTTAGCGCAAAATATGCAGTTTCTATACAGCTGTTTAATTCGGTTAGGATAACATATATTTTCAAAATAGTGACTCGAAAGTGTTAATGCAGAGCGGTTGATGTGCTTTTGTTACAGTTGGTTCCTTATTTGAAAGCACTCTATTCTTAAAATTAAATTGCTTTCAAAAGTAAACTTGCTTTCAAATTAAAAATCTGAATAAAGAAAGAAAGAAAAAAAGTTTGGTAAATAACATAACGTGTTAGACTTAGATACTTTGTGTTATGATTCACGTTCTAAATTCTTAAATCGCTTCTCTTCCCTGGTCTGAAATGGAATGAAATGTGTAACGGAGGGGGCTCGACCCCGATCCAGTGAATGAGGATCAACTGCCTGTGCCCTCCGGGATGGAGGGGCGAGGTGAGGGACACCGAGCGTCCAGAACTAAGAGTGACAGCACAGAAATGACAAGAGTCCCCAAAGTTACCAGATTGAGACGCCCCGATTGTCGGGGAGCCAAACCGGGCACCGCGT
Source organism: Deroplatys truncata (assembly GCA_030765065.1). Lineage (NCBI taxonomy): Eukaryota > Metazoa > Arthropoda > Insecta > Mantodea > Mantidae > Deroplatys > Deroplatys truncata. The sequence goes on along the minus strand of CM060988.1, from coordinate 26,017,228 downwards.
TCAACACAGAGGTTCCAAGGCCCCCAAGGGGCGGTCCGTCTACCCCGGCAACAAGCCGAAGACCAACAGATGGTTAAGGTTCCACAGAGATCATCCTTTTTCCCCTGCCACGTCGGAATACCATCACAGACACTTCCAACCCTGAAACAGACTTAACGGGGTTAAGGATGAATGAAATGAGGAAAGGAATGATATGGAGGGACAGGAAATTCGGGGGCTGTCAGAAGCCACTCCAGCATTCCCTGACGACCCCGGAAAGCTCCCGAAAACGCCAGGGTCAGAGTGGCGGTCACCGGGAAACGAAACAGGGACCTCCCGAATGCGAGTTGCAGGCGTTACCGCGGCGCCACCTGCACGGAACCTGGAAGATCCGTAGTGCACTGAATTTTTCAGTCTGATTCTACCTTTCCAACCTTGCACTACACATGGCTTGTGTGAAAGAGTTACTTCTTGTTAACTGAGAAGAACTGTCATTACAAACTTCGTTGTAAGTGTAAGAAGAATGCAAAACGATAGTCAAATTTTTATGTGGTGTCTTTGAAACTCCACGCTCTTTACATTACCACCAGAAAAATCCAATGTGTAGCATTCTCACCATTCTACAAATTATTTTTACTAAATCTTATTTTTCTATCTACTTTTTGATAATGCATATAAACTTTCACTTCACATTTAGTCCATCTCTGTGGTGTGGGAGTGTGCCTCACATTCAAGAGGTCCCGAGTTCATTTCGGTTAGAGTGAGTTACCTGGATAAAGTGTTTTTTTCCGGGGTTTTCCCTTATCCTGAGAAGATTAATGTCATGTAACTTTAACTACTATGGACCTCGGGCCTAGTTAGCATCATTTTAACCATTTGTTACCTTCACCAACCGTAATGGCCTACCCAGTTCAACGACGTTAATTAAATACCAAAAGAAAAAGTTCACATTTACACATTTTGTTGTAGGATACGTAGATAAAGCGATGGTCACATTTTCAAAAAGCATGTCCTACGTGATGCTTTGAAACTCTATGCAGTTTATATGACCGCGACAAAAACAAAACGAATAGCGACTCCCCAGTTACAAAAAGCATTCAAACCGATAATCAAAAACATCTGGGAAATAGTTAATTTCATAAAATATATGTATGACAAACTGGTGCGCATTTTTGTGTAGTAAAGCTTTGCCCATCTTTTGCAGTTTACCAATTATACAAAAGTCATTCAGAAGGAAGAAGAGTTGAGAGGCTCTTCTCAGAAAATTCAAAATATATATTTCGTAGGCCTTGAAAATATCTTAAACAGAGAATATTTTGAGACAGTGTTTTTAACACTTAAATAATATCAGTCTTATTATATAATATAAAATATAATAACAACCCGCCTTACAGCAATATGTAAAAATAACATATAAAATGTGTGTAACAGTCATTATATTAATGTTTACATTATTATGTAGATGTTTAATAATGTTATGTGAATGTATTACGTAATTTAATAAAGTAGGAGCTGTGAGAATATGGGTCAAAAGTTGCCAAGAAAGAGGTAATAATGAGGTAACCTTGAGGTAATAATGAATTGGAAAGCAATAATGCCACTAGTAATTCTTGCAGCAACAATAATGTAATTTTTGTAACAGTTTATAAATAGCCAATCAACAACCAGAAAAATCTTAAGTTAAATGAAGGTATTCTATAAGAGTAGGATTAACCAATCAGAGACTTTAAACACAGAAATTTACAAATTCAGGCGACAGAAATCTGTTCAGTTGCTTGTAGACAGCGTTCCTAACAAGACGCGTCCTCGAGAAGTTTAATACGTTTTCAGTGTGAGACGAAAATTCATTATAAAGTTTACGTGTTTAAAAGGAGCAAATAATTAATAAATAATCTCACAGCTCTCTATATCAGTGAGGTGTTATTTAATCGTGTGAAGGATTAATAAATGGAGTGAAGTAAAAATTATAATTTGTGTAAGCCTACATTCTTCAGCCGCACCACACCCTGTTAAGAGAAACATATTTCTACAAATTAATACTGACGCAGCCGAGGCAAACATAAATATATATAATATTTAAAGAAAACACAAAAATATAAAGTTGATTCTTGAACATTGGGGCGAAGGTCACCGGAACTTTGTACTATACGTGGGGCAATTACTTCATCAAGTTTGGCTTTCCATACGTGAAAAACTACAACCTTTCTCAATTTTAATCAAAATCGTTACAGCAATTTTTGAGAAAATAAATTTCAAACATTTTTCGATGTAAATGGTTGTCTGGGGTAGGGACGTTTTCTTGAAGATCTTCGTGTCAGATTTTTAAAAGATGCCGAACTTAAATATCAAGTTTGGTATTTAACAGACCTTTCGTTTTGGATTTATGTTGTCCACAGGCATGCACGCATATGGGGCTATTTCTATAACATATGTGTTGAATTCATATGACTCTCTCTACTCACTCTTCTACAAACTATTCTTACAAAGCTTGTTCTTGCATCTATTTCATGTTAATACAAATAAACATTTATTACTTATTTACATATTTCGTTGTCGGTGTAAATAAATGATAGCCAAAACCGTCAAGATTGATCGCTATGTGCTAGCTTTGAAATTCTTTCTTTGTATGGACACGAAAAAGAAAGAAAGAAAAATAATAGCGATTTGCAGTTGAGAGAACAATGAAGTATTTGAAAATTCAAACTAATGAGATGACAAAGAACAGTACAGAATAGGTGAACACCATACAAATGTTATTTGATACAGATTTTTGTGCTTTAACAAAATCTGCGTTTTTTGTGCAGTAAGATTTTGTCTCCCTCAAGGTGTACTAATTATTAAAAGTCATTCACAATAGACGCGAATGTACAGACTATTTCTAGAAAATTTAAGATATATATTTTATTTGCATGAAAATGGCTTAAATGTATGCATTTTAATAAAAATCGCTAGAGCCATTTTTATAAAAATAAACAATTTCGAAAAATGTCCAATATAAAGGGTAGTTTGGAGTGGGGGATTATCTTTAAAAATCTTTGTGTCGCATCCCTGGAAGATGTTAAGCTTAAACACCATGTTTAGTTTTTAACCGCCTTTTCGTTTTTGAGTTATACTGTTTGCGTATCCACACACAAACACACACACACACACACACACACACACACACACACACTCACACTCACTCTCTCTCTCTCTCTGTTTGACCTTTTTCTAAAAATACATTCTTTGGATTCAGGTAGTCTCAAACGTGGTTTCGGGCCAGTCTCGTTATTGAATTTTTGGGTGGAATACAATACTTCCCCTACTTACTGTAAGTACGTAGTAGAGACAGTAAAAAGAAGAGTTGTGGCATCGATAAACGACTTTTGTCGTTGCGGCATCTTGCATGCAACCAAATAGGGAAAGGTGTAACTAAACTGTAACTTGAAATAACTTGCTGCCTAAATTGTTGTCACGATTAAGGAAAGTGCACGGAAAAATCATACTTTATAGGATATTATGATAAATAAAGAACATATGGTTTTTTTATAAGGGGTAGAGAAAGTAGTGAACATTGAAAAACAAACGATTTTGTTTAACACTTGCTTATTATGCAATGGTATGATGCCTCTAGTTCCAAAAGCTTAGTTTGTATACTCTTATGTCGCTATGCTGTAATGTTATTGCTGTTTTCTTTTGACCGTTATTTCTTTCTTACAGCCAAGTTCTAAGAGAAAAGTGTTGGAATTATATTTTCTTTAGCACTATTACATACCCTAGCCTTGTAGAGCAGGTATGACAAAAGGAACCTGGCATAACCTCTCGGCTTTCCTCCCCCACCGGCTACAAACACGTGGCACGGAAAACATATGGAGCCGTCTGTACCAAGACAGGAACCCACAGCGAAGAATGTCTCCATCGCCGTGTGCGCACTCATAGGAAGTTTACATCTCCAGGTTTGAGGAGGGGACGACCAAGATCCACAACTTCAGATGTAGAGGAGGAGGTTCTGGACTCTGTGCACACAACTCCTTCTACAAGTACACGAACATTAGCGTTGCAAGTGAATGTTCCTCGTACGACTGTCTGAAGACTGTTGTACCATACCTCATGTGTATGAAGACACTCCACTGAGCATTCTTCAACAAGCTCACTTCTTGCACGATGGTGCTTCTGCACATTCAGCCGTACTGCTCGCCGGTACTTGGATCGAAGGTTTCCTGATCGATGGACAGTTAGAGGTGGCCCAATTGATTTAAACCCTGATTTAAACCCTGTCGATTTCTACTTGTGGGACTATTTAAAAGCGTTAGGTATTCGTCTCCTGTGCCTGACATGGAATCCCTTCAAAATCGAATTGTGGCAAGCTATGAGGAAATATGCAACACTCCTGGGTGTGTTTGCACGGCCATGAGACATCGATTTGAGGCCTGTATTGAAGCAGGAGGTGGACACCTTGAACATTTCTGTAAAGAAAAATGCTTGCAGTATGAAATACATTCCGGTGAATATCGGTGTTTTGAAGGTCACAACTCAGAGACCAAACATTTCCGGACGTATGTTGTAATGAACCTTTTATTGTATACATATAGGGAATGCATAGCTGAAGTTACTCCCTCTATTTTTTAAACACTCTGTATATTCATACTGTGAAGTAGCGGCTATGACCCAAGGTTATCGGGAGGTCAGTAGCATGTAGTCGGAGATAAACAAAGACAACTAGCGCTCTCGCCCGGCGTAAACACCATAAGCGCTATGGGCGGAGAAACAGAATCTTCTACAAGTTTCTTTCCCCTACCTTCAGAACGTGTGTCCAGATGGTTATAGAATGTTCTGTGGAAGATTCCATTGGTTATATAAGCGAGCGTTCTCGCGAGAGGAGTTAGTCAGTTGAGTCGGTCAGTGAATGAGTTGGTGAACGCGATTCTGCTGCGACATCAAGTGCGGTTCTCCGAGCGAGTTGAAGACGACTGCTGTGACGTGCAGCGAGTGCTACTGTGGAGCGAGAGATTGTAGAAAACTTGTGTTCGACTCCCCATCGAGTCAGCCGTCCGAAAGAAGAATCTACTTCACGAAGAGGGTGAAGTGACTGAGAAATTGAACTAGTTCACATAAGTGAAGTGACAGCGTGAACTAAGTAGAGTCTCGCTCAAAGTCGAGCTAAATAGAAACAGTGAAGTGACACTGAGAACATACAGAAGTGATAATTGAAAAACTGGACAAAGTTGAGCTAAGAACATTTAATCTTCTATAAGCAGTATATATGGAATTATTTGTGGTTCCATAAAAATGCACAAGAAAAGCGCTGTGAAGAAATTATATGTAAAAGTGCATACATTGCAATTACTAAAAATTCTGATATGTTGCACTTTCTCTACTCACTCGTGCACAAACTGTTCTTAAGACGCTTATTTTCCACTGCTTCGTGTTAATGGAGGTAAACATTTACAGAAATTGCCTTATTGCACATTCCGTAGGTACAACGGGGTTAGGGGAATACGGTAGGCTTTAAGCGATAGGCACATTTTTTAAGAGCGGTTCACTATGTGTTAGCTTCGAAATTCCTTTCTCTTTGTATGATCTAGAGAGAGAGACTAATAACGACTTCCCATTTGCGAAAAGTATAAATACTTGAAAATTTGAACCCAAAACATGAAATATGTTGGAAATGTTTAACTATACAAAAAATTGACAAATTGTGTGCACTAATGAAATCCACATGTTTTGTGTACTACAATTTCGTTTATCTCTTACGGTTTATCGGTTATGCAAAAGTCATTCAGAATAAAGGGGAATTCAGAAGTTATTCCCAGAAAACTCAAGATAAACATTTCATTTCTAAATATCTTAAACGTATGTCATTTAATTAAAATGTTTACAGCGATTTTGAGAAAGTCAAAAATTTCGAAAACGTTTTCCATGTAAAGGGTAGTTTAGGGTGGGAGAATTTTCTTGAAAATATTTGTGTTAGATGCTTCGAAGATGCTGAACTTCTTCTTGTTCGATACAGATTTCGTCACTTTGGGTTTGGGCTGATTGTGCTTCATGATGTCTGCATTCTTTACCAAGGAATAGAGTCTGAAAACCGACATGGTTTCAAATTCTGCTAGTTCTAAAAACATCTCCTCAAAAGCAAGGCCTCACATGAGTATATTATGTGCTGGGCTGTTTCAGTTTCTTTTTTTTTTTTTTTTTGCACAATCTACAATCTAGTTTACCCTGAAATACCCCCATCGTGTTAAGATGCCTTTTCACAGGAGCATTCCTGTCAGAAATGTAAAAATTGTTCTCAGCTGGAGTGTATTACATTTAAGTAAGCGTTCAGCTCTTTACTTACATTGTTTTCTAACAAACAGTTTACCATGTTTATTTCCTGGAATTTTGAACCAGCTCTTAACGGCCTCTCTTTCTAAACCTCGAGATGTTCCTAAAGCCGACTCTAGCCAAATAAATTGTGAAGCTGCTGCATGCCTTGCAAGTTCATAAGCCTTTTATTCTCAATATATAAGGATCTATTTACCAGCGTAAGCTCCCCTTATGTTTTCATATATGCGTTGAATGATAGCATAAATTTCTGTTTCAAAAACAGTTGCATATCCACCCAAGGGAAAAACGTTTTGCACCTGGTTCTATGCCAGAATTTGTTTATAAGGTGTTTAATTGGAGCTATATAGTCTGACGGCAATTACATTTATGCATCTCTTATGTATTTCCTAATTCTTAACAAACCTGAGTATATTCCAGGGAGTCTCAGATACTTAGCTGTTACAATCTATAGAGTGCCATTCTTGACCCCTTCATTGCAACTAAATGTAATGGACTCAGGTTGAAGGGTGTCTCCATAGCTGCTGTTGTTTTCCTGACTCCTGTGACAGCCATTAATGCTTTTATTTAACTTTATTAAGTTATTTTTAGACCTTAGGTCACAAAATCAGTGCTCCATAGATTATCGATGGTATGATTATGTATATATCCAATTTTTCATAGCAGTACTTAGTCCCCATCTTTTACCACGCGTGCGTCTAAATGCTTCAAAGGTTATTTTACCACGCTTTTTGTTTCCTTGGGATGCTGATTCCAGTTCATCTTGGAGTCAAAAGTGATTCCTAAGTATTTGACCTCCTCAGACATTTTAAGTCCTTCACCTTGAACATATAGAGGTCCTAATGTTTCTATGTCCCTTCTTCTGGTAAATGGTACATGGCTCTTTTATGAGGACTAATAGCATAGCCGGTGATATCAAAGCCTAGGTTACTTACATGAACAAGTATCCCATTAACCACCAGGTTAAGTAGTAGGGTGATAACACCTCACTTGTGGAAAACCACTAGCAAGCTTCAATGAACAATTTTGCATCTCGGCATGCATTGAATCCACCGATAAGAGGTTACATTAGTTCCATGTTTCCTTGCAGCAGTAGTTATTGAATTAAAGGAATGTATCAGTGAAGGTACCAACTGCCACCTCCTTTTCTGAGTTGTCTATTTCAGTTTATAGGTGACCTGAAAAAGAGCAGCTTCAGTTGATCTGCCTGTACGATAGGCATGCAGATATACCTCCAAAGTACCTTCTCTTATATGCCTATCAATTATTCACTCAAGCGTTTTCAGAATTATTGGCATTAAAGTGAGTGGTTTTAGAGACTTAGCCAGGTCCAAGGGTTTCCCTGGCTTTGGTATAAATGCCACCCTTAGATGCTTCCACTTCATTGGTATGTATCCTAAGGTCAAACTGGCTCTTAGGATTTGTATAAAAATTTGATAATTTAAGAAAACCTCGCTGAAGCATAATGGGTATTATTCCATCGCTTCTTGGGGATTTACAAAGTTGAAAGGAAAACACAGCTCATTTTAATTTTTCATATTTAATGACTTCAAGGCGGCGCCGTGGCCGAGCGGTTAGACCGCCCGCCTCCCACCGAGGCGGCCCGGGTTCAATTCCAGGGACCTCATGTGATGTGTGTGGTGGACGAAGCGGCGTCTGGGCGGGTTTTCTCCGGGTTCTCCGGTTTCCCCCGCCATTCATTCCACCAACTGCTCCATTATCACCTTTCCTTTCATCCATTTCACCAACATTTCGTTTCATCTACTCCCTTCATCCCATACCAGGCATTGGACTGATCACCCATCCTGGCTGCTGTCTGATCCATGAGTGTCTGCTCCTCGACGGGCCTCTGACCCCAGGCACCCGCTTGTAAGTCCTGGGGGTGTAAGTCCTACATAAGCGGAGGGTAAACAGATAATGAATGAATGAAGGAATGAATATTTAATGACTTCCTTGGCGATTTCCCCGTCTGCTCTGAAGAATCTCTTTCCAGGTCTTCACTCTCAGACTGCTCATCCTCCCTCACGTTCATCAAGCATAATGGATCCAGGGAAGTGAACTCGAAGAAGTTCTTTCATTGTCTCCTTCTCTGTTTTAGATGCTGAACTTAAAACACCAAGGCAACATGCCGGCATGCCATTAAATTCTCCGCATTTTTCCCGGTAAACCACAAGGAGATCTCAAATTGTATTGAGATGTCATACAGCAACCCAATGGCAACTTACATTCTTTGTAAGTACTTAAGTCCCGGGCTTTTAGTTTCAACCACTATTAGGCCAATTAATGGAATTAATTGTTCTTTCACACAAGCCGTGTGTTGGACAGGGCGAGTCAGCTGGAGAATTTAATGGCATGCCGGCATGTTGCCATGGTAGCTCAGTGGTTAGAGACACCGGACGGAGACCGGGAGATACGTGGTTCAAATCCCGACTATGGCATTGAATTTTTCAGTCATCTGATTCTACCTTTTTAAGCCTGTCCAACACACGGCTTGTGTGAAAAAACAATTAATTCCATTAAAACACCAAGTTTGTTGACCAACTTTTCATTTTTGACTTATATTGTACACAGACACACATTGGAGCTTTTTATAACTTTTCGTTTGTATTATTCATAAATTTCCATTGGAAAACTCGACATCCAAATTTGGTGGAATATAACACTTCGCCTACTTACTATACGTAGTAGAGAAAGTAAACTCATTCTTAATGTGTGGAGTGATTCTTAAAAAGAGCTATAGAGGTTTAATGTGTGTGAGCTCCCCAGCAGAATTGAAAACCAAAAGTAAGATAAATCTCAAATTTCATGCTTGTCAGGCACCTTCCAATATATGGACTTTCCAAACATTACATCGAAAACTCTTTGCGATATTTTGCGTGTTGACAATTACCTCTGAGCGTTTTCATTAAGATACCATATTAATCTTGCTTATTATCCTGTGATTATAACAGCGGTACGGTCTGCGAACCGTACGATTAATAGAAATCTATGTATGTGTAACATTATGTAAATAAATACACTCATTCATTCATTCCTTCAGATAGCGACATGGCAAATAAAATTTGTATTTTAAGTTTACTGCAAATATTGTGTGCAATACCCATAATCAGTATTGTTCTGAATTTTATATAACAAGAAACAATGATGAGATAAATACTTACCAATGGAAAAACGTAAAGCTAACTCAAGTTATGGAATAGGACGTGTATCGAAGGGGACTTGGCATCGATCCGATGATTGAGGTAACTCAAGAGGGCGCCACCTGGAGGGAGAGGGGATAAGCGGTTGGCCGGAACCCGGAGTGACTGCACAGCAATGGCAGGGTCCCTACAGTTTCCAGATTGAGACGCCCCGACAGCCTGGCAGGCAGACCGGGGACTCCCGCTCAACACAGAGGGTCCAACACCTGCTCCAAAGGAGCGGTCCCTTTACTCCAGACAACCAGCCGAAGTCCGAGGAACGGAGAAAGTTCCACAGAGAGCATTATTTTTACCTGCCACGCCACACCGAAAATCCCACAACCGACACTTCCAACCCTGAAACAGGCCTAATAGAATGAAGGATGAATAAAAAATGGAATGACAGGAAATTCGGGGGCTAAGAGCACCTCAGCATTCGCTTGACGACCCGAGAAAACTACAGGAAAAACCCATGGGTTAGAGCGAGTGGTCCGCGGAAATCGAGCTCAGGACCTGCAGAATGCGAGTCGCACGCGTTACCGCGGCACCACACAGCTCGATAATTCAAGCATACAGTGTAGGTTAAACAAAGTCCTTCATAACACTAGCAGTTTCTTAAATATTCAATTTTGTGGAATGAAAACTACTTCGGACATCTTTGAGCTCCAAAAGAGAGCAATAGTTCCCCTATTTCGTCATTGGCCCACAACGAATAAGAACTTCTTGTATTACACTTAAAACCTGTTCTGTAAGCAACGTATATCAAGCAACTAGAAATCATTTTAACAAGTTTTCGTGATTTATGTAAAGCGAATTCAATGGATAGCTGTGAAACTGCAACTAGAAGAGAAAATCTTAAGATTTTATAAATCTGATTTACTTTTATTCAATTTACTTGTAATTTTTCCTTCTATTTTTGTTTTAAACTACTACAACAAGGTAGGAATATAACCGAAATGGTAATTCTAAAGTACAACATTTGCATAACCGTGTAAATATACGGAGTTCAGTTGTGTTATCCATGAAAGAGTTTGCCTTCCATTGAGAACACGAAGTTTCCCTGCCAGTCCAGTCAATTAAATGGAAATAGCGTAGCGATGTTCCTGTTCCTAAACCGTGTAATTGGATATGCTGTTGTTTGAACCAACTTGTGTAACATTGCCGTTTTCAGGGGAAACAGAAGAGCCGTTTCCAAGAAACTAGCATATTGCTCCATCCCACCCGTGATTTTCCAAATATTGCAATATCCAATACAGTTGTTTTAAGTATATACATGGGTATTTCACTTTAAACGTTATAATTGAAAAACAAAGAGAATTTAATAAACAGACATATTTGGCCTAAAATAATCTTACAAAGGCTTTCGATGAAGTATGTAGGAAAACTTACTTGAAATTCTGGTAGAAGATAATGTTTCAAATCGGCTTATAGAAACTATCTTTAAATTATAATCTGAAAATTATATTTCAGTACGGGTAAGCAACTGGCATACAGCATGGAAACCAATTAATCAAGGTGTTAGGCAACGCTGCAGTCTATCCCCATTATTATTCATTACATACATGGATCACATGGTCAAAAAAGAGCATGGAAAAAACGGACCTTATAAAAATATAAACCTTAAGCTAGATATACAATGTAATATTACTGGCAGGTTGTGAAAATTCCTTCAACGTTGAGTTTATTAACTGCAGCTTATTTTTGAAATTTCAGTAACTAAAACCAAAATAATGGGTTTTGTTGGAAAAAATCATATTCGAATAAAATCTGTCTTTACAATAAAGCGGTAGAACATGTTTCATCTTTTAAATATTTAGGTTTCTTTTTGAGTTGTAAAACAGTAAAAGGTATTGCAACAAAACTACTCAGTTTTAATTACGCAAATAGTACAATAAATAACGTTTTCAAACCGGCTCTTGTCCAAAGACACACTCAGATAAATGCCTATAAAACATTGGCGGGACTAGTCCTCATACTCGTATATGGGAGTGAAGCATGGACTATACGACAAACTGATGATCACCGCATCACAGCCAACAAAATGAAGCTTTTAAGAAGACCTACAGGATACATTAAATTGGATAAGAAAAAGAATTTAGACACGATGAAACGCGATGTTGAATACGGCCCTCTCATAGAATGAATTACAATTACCGTCGAAACTGGAGGTCCCATGTGTTCAGGATGTCTGCAACAAGAATTCCTCGGTAAATATTAAATTACCGACCACAATAGAGAAGATCTTTGGGTCGTCTGATGGAGAGATAAAATGAGACCATGAGACCGTAACAAGCCACTAGGCTTGGTATGTGACAGGAGGAAGAAGAAAAAGCATATACAAGGGTTTATTAAAATTGTGTGAAGCTAAACTATCCTTTTTAAAGGTTTATCGATTTAGAAAGTCTAGGATTAACACCATGTATGATCAGTTTTAATATCTCAAGGACAATTTATGATAATAAAAGTATTTGAGAAATATTAAGGATTATATTCCAATAGGATTTAAGTTAAACATTAAATATGCAATTGAAGTCTTTGATGTGATCACGTATATGGGTTGCCTATATGCGTACCTTAAGAATTCATTAACGATGGGTTAGATTGTAATTTAATTTGGTAGTTCACGATATTCTTCATATAAGGCATCATCATGCACTTCCTTACGTTGTGTTTGTATTATTTAACATCTGAGGTATTACATTCACACGATTTTTCCACTCACCCTTCTACAAGCTATTCTTACAAACATATATTCTTCTGTCTAATTTTTTTATTTAGGAATTATCTAGCATACAGTAGTTTTTCTATAACCCATTCATAATTTTGTTTCTCTATAAATCCCTCTCCTCTGCATCTTCATTTGTCAGTCCTCTAGATGCCAAGCTTCTTCGGACCCCATCCACCTATTGTTCTCTTGGTCTTCCCCGTCCTCTGTTTCCTTCAGCTTCCCATTCTAGCACCATTCTTACTATTCTATCGTTTCCCATTCTTTTCACATGACCGAACCACTTTAATCTTTTCTCTTCTGTTATTTATATTTTACATCCATTGTTTCCCGAATTTCTCTATTTCTAAATTTATATGTTCTTGAGATTCGAGAAGCCCTCCGCCAAAAATCATCTCTGCTAATAATTTTCTTTCTCGTTGTCTATTCATTGTCCACATTTTCCTCCACAGAGCAATATACTTTGTACTATTGAATTATAAATAAGCTGTTTAATGCTCTTAAAATGTTTCTGCTCCATAATATCGAGCTCATCATTCCAATTGGTTTGCTTCCTTCACTTATTATTTTTTCTGTTTCTAATCTACTTGTTCAATCTGCTTCTATGATTCCAAATACTTAAATTTATTGACCATTCTAATTTCCTCACGCATAACCTCTCATTTTTCATCAGCGTTCATTGTTGATAACAATAAATATCGTGTTTTGTTAAGGTTAATATTAAGTTCCTACATTTAATATTATTCAATTAATATTCTCATCATGTATGAACCGTCCTGAGTATCTTGTGTTGTTATTACTTGATCGTCTGCAGAATGTATCTGTAAATCAGTTTTGATTCAATGGAATTTCTATGGTATTGAATTTTGTTTGGACCATTGGAGTAAACAAGCATTTATAAACATTTTAAAGAGTACTGGTGATAGACAGCATCCTTGTAATATTCCCTTAGTGGTATAAAATTCCCTGGATACATAATTTACAACTTTACTTTGCACTTATGTACCAAACATGTAGCGTTTAATATTTCTGTTACATCAACAGTTATGGAACATTGTTGCAATGCTTGTCATAGCAACTTTCTGGCGACATTATCGTATGTTTTTTCTAAGTCAATAAATGCCAGCCCTACATATTTAAATTGTTTTCTGCATCTTTCAAGGAGAATTCTTAAACTAAAAATTTGGTCAAAAGTCAATCTACTTCTTGTTAAACGAGATAAACATCCACTACACAATTACACATTTAATTGTAAGATAAGAAGAATACAGTACAAGTGTTTGCATGATCGCGAGACGCCAGTTTAAAAGAGTGTACATATTTGAAAATTCAAACCAATAGCCAAGATTATCTCGGAAATGGTTAACGCGATAAAAATATTTTTACATAAATTGTTTTGTGCAGTAAGATTTTGTCTATTTCTTACGGTTCTGAGTTATAAAAATGTCGTTCAGAGTGAAGAGAACATAACAGGTTATTCCCAGAAAATCCAGCTCACATTTTATTTGTTATGCAAATATCTTAAGCGTGAAATGTTATAATCAACATTGTTAGAGCGATTTTTGAGAAAATAAAAAGTATGTAACAACGTTTTCCATGTAAAGGGTTTTGAGTGGAAAGGACTTTCTTGAGAATCTTTGTGTCGCATCCTCGAAAGAAGCTGAATTTGGTATTTAAATGACTTTTCATTTTGAGTTATGCTGTTCACAGACAGACACAGACACACACACACACACACACACACACACACACACACACACACATACACATCCAGACAGACACAAACACACACACGCACATCCTTTTTCTAAATAAAGATATTTTTTGGGTTCAGAGGCCCTCAAAACATTATTTCCATTAAAAGTTCGGTATCAAATTTTTAGCTGGAATGTATTGGTTCCTCTTCTTAGCGTAACTACGCAGTAGAGAAAGTAAAACTTGGGTCGCTAAGTGACGGCTTTGTAATTGTACTATTTGCATTGATTGACCTAAAATTTGGTTAAACTGTGAAGCCCGGGACTTAAGTAGTTAATTACAGGTTGTAAGTTATCGTTCGGTAATGTCAGTTCAAAATGAGATCTCCTTGTCGTTTATCGGAAAAAATGCGGGTCAGTTGGGTAATTTAATGTCATGCCGTCATTTTGCCATTTATGCTCAGTTGCAAAGAGCAACCGGAAGTAAACTGGAAGATCCGTGGCTCAAATCTTGGCCACAACATTAATTTTTCCGTCCGACTCCGCTTTCCAACCTTGTCCTATACACAGCTTGTGTGAGAAAAAAAAATTAATTATCGATCTTCAAATTCTTTCACACGATCCATTTTTGGGTATAACCCAATGAAGTGGCGCCGCGGTATCGTGCATGACTTACATACGAGAGGTCCGGAGTTCGAACCCCGGCGACCGCGCACTCTGACCCATGGGTTTTTCTGGTTACCCTGGGTCGGCAGGCGAATGCTGGGGTGGTACGACTCCCACCTCACTTCCCCTACCCGTCATCTTCCTTGTCAACTGTTTCAGGATTGTAGGACCAGGCAAAGGTGTTCGACGAGTTGCGGTTGGGCGGTGGCATTTCTTCCTGACGTCGCTCCAGGGACAGCTCGGTTGGGATACGCCTCTGGGTGCTTTCGGGTAGGCGTTCCTTCAGGGATCTCCTGGAGGCTCGGGGCTAACTAGAGTAGGCTCAAGCAGCGTTGGAGGCGTTGAATCTGGAAACATTAAGGTCCCCATCCATGTTTGCGCCCGTCGTTATCCGGATCTAGTCGTCGCCCTTCGGGTCCTTCCTCTCAACGCTCCCTCCCAGGGGTCACGGTAGAATAAAAAAGGGCCATTGTGGCCTAATTACGGCGCTCTGCCCCGGGTTGGGAGGCCCCTTCATTCGTCGTACCTTTACCATTACATCATACATCGTTTTCAGTGTTTTGACAGACATATACGTTATCCGTCAAAGTCGTAATACTTCAGCAATCTATTCATTCCCCTTGTGTTATATAAAATCTGTGTTCGGATTCATTTCCATCCATGTCAAGCCATAGTTCACGTAGTCAAAATGTTTAGCGTTTTGATTTGCTTTCTTATCATTAGTCCACTTTTCCATCTGGCTGTAAACATGTCCATTTTTAAAGGCGAGTATTTAACGAGGAGTTGCCATTTAGCATTTATGCTATAGTTGATAATAACACGCTTGGCAAGGGAAAGCCCGAATAAAAAGCCGTTATTACATATATTACAGCGCCCTCCTGTTTACTCTTCTAGGATGTACCTTATCCCAGATGGTGTAAGTTATTAGACACAGGATGTAGGATTGCTCAAGTTCGCACTAACCATCACTCAAGGTTTCTCTCACGTTCTTCCTCAACATCTGCTCTGATGGCCGCAGTCAAGCCTCGGGTCCATAATACTCGATTCCGCCCAAATTTCATGTCATGCAATTCTGAATTACATCACGAACATGCTGTTATAAAAACGGATTATACTCATCCCCCAATTCATGTACTGCACTCACGTGAGTTTCTCTACTCATTCCTCTAGTAACTATTCCAAAATAAGTTTATTATTTTATCCACTTCTTGTTAATACAGACAAACCTTGCAGCGGTTATCTGCCCCTTCGTTGTCCTGGGTTCGGGTTCGGCTCTGCTCCGGCTCAGGATGTCGTCGCCTCGTATTCTGCAACTCGTGCTTACCTTATTTGAAATGCCCGCTCCAGCAAATGTGTTGGCAATATGAGATCCGCCTGCTGTGGCAGACTTGTGCAAGTATTAAAAAATTAAATTGAGTTTTATTTATGGACGCTCTTTAACTACTATGGTCCTTAGCGTCCCACTCTATATTGGGCGTGAAATACCCATAATTTTGCTCAGATGCCTCTTCACCAGGCTTGAGGTTCTTTCACGTGTCTTAAATCTAGGACACGGGACCACCGGCTTTACTTCCCTTCCGAAGGAAGCCATGCTAAGGATTTTTACGCCCAAAAAAGAATCTTTCTCCTCCTCCTCCGGGTTTGAACCTGCGACCTCGGGAGCTAAAGGTTAGCATGGTAACCACCATGCCACGGATGATGACGTAGCAGTATTCGATTTCCAGCCTCCATGTCTTTTTAAGGTAAGGACATTAGCACCGCTGTCCGCGAGGAAAGTAGTAGAAGAACGTCTCATACAATTCCCGGTGTAATTCTTGGCGTTTTCCAGCTTCAATTACTCTGCAATCTTACTAGGAATCGTCCCAAACATATTTATGCCAATCACTTGTGCACGACATTTTCCATTTAAATAAAATAGAAAGTACTTATTTTGGCTAGTAGTACCAAGTCAAATACCATGATACTTTCTAAAAAATTTCAAGCAAATCAGCATTATTTCGTTCACCACTGATCACAAAACTTCTAGATATATATGTTTTTTGTTTCCCTTATCTTCACAATAAATGCTGAACCCACATCCTCAACATCATCAATCGTCAGTTTATACAATTCTTCCCAACGACACGCTTCAAATATCCCAAATATTAGAGCAATCTTCTGCAATAAATATTTTTATCAGGCGCAGTTTTCAGGAATTGGGTCACTTCATCTCGGTTTAATATTTTCGACTTTTTACTACGATAACCTAGAGATTGTCCCTTTAAAATGACTTTAATTTTCCAAACTTGCTCATGTCAATATTATCGTTAATCAAAACAGTTGATCTCACCATGGAATATTCACTAAAAAGACTCCAAGCTTTAATATTTTTCGACTTCTCGTAAAAATACGCCACCAAAGAATCTTCATTTACGTCTTCTTCATTCTCCACACGCCAGTACTTGAATTTCCTGTAACTACCTAAATATACATTCCTTGAATTTTCTGGAAGTATATTAATAGTTCCATATTGGACTGCTTTTAAAATGTTTCCTGATTAAACGTGAAAATCACTTCACTTTAAATTCACATATGAAACTAACATCCAAAATTGCAGAATATAACAACAAAGTTTGTTGAGTTATCGTGTCTTTTTCTTCCCAAAGCCCACATTACTCTTTCTCTAAACATACCGCTTCCGCAGCGAATAAATTTCATTAAATATACTAAATATACAACATATCATGTACTAAAATACTCTGAACGTATATAGAATATTGTATTACATATTAAATTTAGTAACTAGTCCTCTAAATAACTGTTAGTGGAAGTTTTACTGTAATTAATGATATCTGTTAGGGACTTCCGCACGTCTCTGAGGCCTGTTTGCCTGCGGTCTGTAGCGTTCTCCACTTCATCCCTTCCTCCTGGGGGCTACTAGCCACAATAGATCTATGTAAGTCGCAATATGGAAGATATCCCCCTCCATTGTATAACCTATAATCTCTCCCACTTACGACTCTCCACAGCTACACGTTATTTTGTAAAAATCAGGATTATTAATTATGGGTCGAGTAAACTATCGACATATATTGACGCCTTATATCCGGTGCAGTTGAAGATCGTTTTTAATACTTTGTGTAAGTCTAGCTATGTAAGTAAATATCATTTATTTATTTGGCTTTTATCTGTACTTTTTACTTTTTGTTGTTATTATTGTCGTGTTAATGTCACGGTATATAAAACCATTGGTCTTTAATATGTCAGGTATTTCTGTTTGTTCCTGAAAAAACCTTTTCTCATCCATCCATTCAGATAGGGCACTTCGATATGTATTTATCATGGCTGTTTTCGCAGTAGGGTGGGAATCTGAGCTGTATTCAGTGTATCATATCATGTGTTTTGACTCTGGATATACTGAGCAGCAGACAGTATTTAGGGTGTTATTTATTTCTACTACAATGTCCAAAAAGGAAAGTTTCCCATTCCTTACTGGCTCTACCAGTCTAGATATTCCCATCTAACCTATTAAGGTTCTCTAAGTCCTAAACTCGAATTCCTACCATGTCATTACATAATGAATTATCTCTCACTTATTACAGATATAATGCTGGTTTTAATGCATATGTTTCGATGGCTGTGTTTTGAAATTGTTCTAGAATGAAACTGGGCACTGCCGAGGAGAGCGGGGGATCATAGCTGCCCTTAACACTTGTTCAACTGTTTCTCCTCTATGTCTGAAATATGTAGAACGAAGATAATGGTGTGTGTCAAATCTTCCAAAAGGAAGTCTGGGGCAATCATGGTACATTCCAAAGCCAACGCCAACTTTCCACTGCCTAGTAAGCTCTCGAAAAACTTCGAGAGGACATGCGGTAGGGTGATGGTATAGTAGATGGAAGGTGGGGGCTGTATCTTTTTCCGGCTTCAAAATATACATTATTCAGGACTCTTTCCACACTGGTGGTACTGTCCTAGGGTGACACATATTGGAACACTTGTTTAGAAAAAGCACAGCTCTGAAGCAAAGGTTGCGGAATACGATGAATATCAGCCCGTCACCAAAACTTTTGAAACCCATGAGCCAAAGGGCACCTGGGACTTCATTTGAACGGTTGATTGGTAGTGTATCAAACGCTTCGTCAACTGTTTGCCGCACATAGCGACAGACCTCATGACGAACACTATCTATGAAGTTAACTTCCTGG
This sequence comes from Deroplatys truncata, assembly GCA_030765065.1. Taxonomy (NCBI): domain Eukaryota; kingdom Metazoa; phylum Arthropoda; class Insecta; order Mantodea; family Mantidae; genus Deroplatys; species Deroplatys truncata. Next base: position 25,998,495 of record CM060988.1, on the reverse strand, counting down.
AGGTCTTCTATCTTCCTGAAGAGTCCTTCAAGGTAGCCAGAAAGCACATTTGCTTTGGCTTGAGGATCGTAGAGAAGGCCTTAGGTTGCCTGAAGGGGGGAAGTACTGATTTATTTGACAACAGATGTCACCACCCTCGAGATCCTGTTTGGCCATTGTGGCTTTCCACACAGGTATCCTGTACCTGCGAAGTTGATCTTGGACCATTCGAAGCAAACGCCGCAGGAGTTCCCATTCTTGTTTGTTTGTTTTTATTATCCGGTGGCGCTATTATAGCCCACGGGCTCCCCAGGGTTGCTGAATTAAATATGTTGCCTAGACACGAAGGAATCAAGGAATTTGGATGTTGAGGTTACGGACGTTCTGTGGTAGTGAAGGATTGCACCGCTGTCACCAGAAACGTTGTGTCTGTGAACTTGGAGTTGGGAGGAATGGTTAACGGAAAAGTTAATTGTTGCGCAATACTATTCAATTTCTATTGATATGTCTGAGAATGTTTCACCACCCTTGTGTTGATTTCTACCAACTCGGGATTATGTTCGGAATTTAAAGCGTTAAATGATGTGAGCACGAGCTAATAGGAGTAGAGCTTGAAAATAGCAAAACCAATGACAAGTGCTTGAGATCCACATTGCGCATAGTATGTGGGTTGCCAGGGGTGCAGCACTCTAAAAAATATTCTCATTATCTGCATTTGCACGGGAGTATGAATGCCATCACTGGTATTTGGCATAGAAGCCTTCAGTCAAAATTACCGGAGTAATGTTATGGGATGAATAGAGAGTCAGCAGCTACGAACAGCCCACATGACGGTTGCAACCCACGGTTGCAAACCTCTTCGCCCTCGAATTCTACACACATGCGCGGGCGCATGCGCACATACAGACATTATCTATGTCTTGTTAGATATAAACCTAAACAGTATCTTTATCTGACTTCAAATGGTGAGCATTTATTTCTCGATCACTTTAAGTGGGACATTCTGTCTTATGTTTCAAAGCCTACCTAAGCTACGGAGCCGCGATATATGGATGACCCATTATATAAATATAAATAAATCCTATAAGGACAATAGCAACAACAGCATCTTTTCAAATCTGCACTAAAGAAAAATAGAAAGTAATCATCTTGCATAACTCGAACACCTTGGCAATATAAGGGTTACTACAAACTCACAAAATGGGTATTTCCGTAAAACCGATACTTCGCCACCTATCACTTACTCGTGTACTTGGTCAAGAGCCTTTGATAGCTGGTGAGAGAAACTTCATATGTAAAGACTCAGGCCTTTTTTTACTTTCTCTACTACGTATAGTAAGTAGGGGAAGTATTGTACTCCACCCAAAAATTCGATACCGAGATTTCACCGGAAATATATTTTTTGAGATCCCCTGAATCCAAAAAAAAGCATTTTTGGAAACATGTCCGTGTGTGTCCGTCTGTGAACAGCATAACTCAGAAACGAAGTGTCGGATAAACACCAAACTTGGTATTTAGGTTCAGCATCTTCCAGAGATGCGACACGAAGGTTTTCAAGAAAATTCCCCACCCCAGATTACCCTTTACATGGAACATTTTTCGAAAATTTTAATTTTCTCAAAAATGGCTCTAACGATTTTGATTAAAATATCATATGTTTAAGATATTTTCATGACAAATAAAATGTATATCTTGAATTTTCTGGGAATGTCTCCAAAAGTATTCTTCATTGTGAACGACTTTTGCATAACTGGTAAACCATAAGAGATAGACAAAGGTTTACTACACAACAAATGTAGATCGCGTTAAAATACACAATTTATGTCATATACATTTTTTTGTTGAGTGAACCATTTTCGAGATATTGCTTGTTATTCCCTTAAATTTTTCAATACTTATTTTCTCAAATGGGAATTCGTTATACATTTTTTGTCTTGTATATGCAAAGAGTATTAATCTGTGGCAAAGAGAATGGTGCTGCACCTAGCAACCAGCTATTAAGACATATGTATATGCTTAAAGGTTATTGTTTTTCTATATTGCTCTTGCAAATATATATTCCCCTTACATCTACAGGAAACTTAGCAATAAGATAGGGTCTGCAAATGTTTATCTCGATTAACATGAAGTAAATGGAGAATAAGCGTTTGTAAAAATAGTTTGTACAAGATTAGAGAAAGTCAGATGAGTGTAATACATCAGATTTTTTTTATAAATAATCAAACCATTGAAACTTGAACCCCATCATTTTTTCAGCAGTATCTCTTCGCCAAGATTCCTATATAGGACACCGAGGACATCATAATAGTAAACATCGATGTAACGCACTTCACCAAAGCTTGATACATGTGGTACACTATTGCCATTGTTGTACTTCTTTAATTATGAGAAATATTGGATAAGTAAATGTTTCAAACAGAATTAGTATTACAAACTAAGTATGATGTTAACAAGTAGTATATAGAAACCCTATAAGCGGAAGGAAAAATGACCAGTAGAGATGCAGCCAATGTGGAACGAACGGATGTTTGCCGAGGCTGTCAGTAAAATATACGTATACCCGCAAGAGAATGTTATCAGTAGCTAAAAAGAGATTTCGTCCACCGACTACGGCGAAACGTAGGGGAGTATTTTTACACCCAATTTACGCCCCAATCTGGAAGATAAGGAAGAAATATTCTGACGGCTTATTCTCACAGGCCCGTGGAAGCGTGTAAAACTAAACCGGCTGTTTTCTTATCCCTCCGTTTACAACAAAATATACAATGCCATGGAATTGCGTAATCAAATGATTTGACAAATAGCGTATAAGGAAATAGCGATTAATATATATATATATATATATATGTATATATATATGCATTGTTCTGTGGAAGTATTAATAAATAAGGAGAAATAAGTTATAAGATATTGCAGACAAAAGCTTTCTTTGCCATTTCTTGGTGGTTGTTAAAGTGAGAAAGCAGAATTAAGAACAGCACATCTTTTTGCTAAGGATGGTACAGCTTTTTTGATCTGATCTGAGATTACCACAGGCTCTCTGCATATGGACATGTGAAACGTGGTGTTCTCGTTCACACCGCAGCTCTTGGTTGTGATATTTTTATAAGACACTATATGCTTATTAAATTTCTAAAACTGGGTTTTCTTGCATATATGTAGTTGTCAAAATTATTTCTTAGGCTATTTACTGGATAATTATTTTACCTTATAAAAATGCGTGTTTCAGCACGCATCCAATGGAGTAGGAGGATACACGTTCCAGTGCCATCACGGAGCTGAGGAATGTTATGGAAACAAGGTTCAGGCCTGTGTTCTAGATCAGCTGGCTAAACATGAAGCACTCAAAGTCAAATTCATCGCCTGTATCATGGGATCCGCTGATCCCCCTTCATCTGGATTGCAGGTGAGTATGGTGGAGGAGTAAAATTGTATACAACTCTTGCTAGGTACGTTATTCTTTATTTTGTGCAAGGAAACATAGAGCTGGATGGGATAGCACGGTAAGGTTGCTACTTTAGTTTTATAAGTAGAAACTCTACCGCTCTGGTCATTTTTCATTGACAACTATACTTCTTGCGTAACAAGGTGTTGTGAATAATAAATAACCTGTAGATTTTATATACCTTTTACATGTTTTATCATTACGTAAACTGTTGTAAAGAAACTCTGGTATAGTACATAATGTTCTGAAACATTCGAGTGCCTCCTCTATTGTATCCAAATGTTTACCGTATTATGTTTACCTATGCAATGGCAGTAGGCTGGTTAATTCTTATGGCAAAAGACAAACAAAAGTTTGCATACTCTTGCGTAGGACCATACAATCTTTTTCCAACTATTGTTGTATAAATTTAGACAGTATCTCTGTCTTGTCAGATGTTGCCGTTTTCTGTTAGTACAACAATATCTGTAATTACTGACTCGTCCTCGATGATGTAGTGGTTACCATGCTAGCCTTTAGTTCCTGAGGTCGCCAGTTCAAATCCGGCGGAGGGCGATTGATTTTTTCGGGCGTAAAAATCCTTAAGAGGTTTCCTTTGGCAGGGAAATAAAGCCGGTGGTCCCGTGTCGTAGATTTATGACACCTAAAAGAACCTCAAACCTTATAAAGTAGCAACATTACCGGTCATTCACGCCCAATATAAAATGCGACGCTAAGGACCATAGCAGTAAAAGAACGTCCATAAATAGAACCCAATTTAATTTTTTTTCTGTAAATACTGCAAGCTGTTAAACTGTGCTGTAGCTTAGATACCTTTGCTATAGAGTATTACTGCCCAGACGGGTGGATTGCTATAAAATATTATGTCTAAATGCGCTGGAATAGTGCGGGCGAAATATTAACACAGAAATTACATTACTTAATTTAAGTTGATTTAAAAGTTCTGTGTAAAATCTTTCACAATATATATATATATAACATTTTAACAACAATAAACTTGCTTGCCATCTGTTTTCACTGGCATATTGAATGTATTATAATGTTCACTAAATGTTGATATGTTGCTGTACACCACTCCTATTTCAATAAATATTTCCTTTCATGGAGGGCGAAGACTACAATAATAAACTTACATCAGTTAATCACAAAGTACGATGCACGCATTTCAGAAAACGCCTAAGATATTTAAGTATGCTTGCCATGCTTGACCCGGACCGCGGCGTTGTTAACTTCCAATGACACTTTGCCTCTCTTTGGGTCGGTGCCTGTCTGTTCGCTCTCCACCCGGAGGACGTCACTAGCTGACACGTTCTCCGAACAGCGCTACTGTCGCTGACGTAAAGCATATACAGCAGTCAATAGGGACGCACAAACGGCCAGATTGTCGTTACTGAGGCCGTGCAGGTTCATCTTACGAGGGGCCATCTGTTATGCAAAGCATCCCATCTCGTCATCTCGAAGAAAAGACGGGGTGGGAGGGTGGAGAATGTGGTTTAATGTAAATCTCAAGAATATATTTATTTACTTTAAACAGTGAGCATTTACTTCCCCATCCCTTTTAACAGGATATCCTGTATTAAAAGAGGCAGAGAAGTGAATTAGTAATAGTAAGATATATCATGTGATAACCACTAATGTGTCTGTGACAGTGTGCTCAAACTGTTGGAGTGGACTACACATCAATCCAAAACTGTGCCAACAGCGCGAGAGGTGATCAGCTGCTAGCTCAACTGGGAGACATCACTCAAAACACAGATCCTCCAGTTCTGGGCTTCCCAAGAACATATTTCAACGGAGTAAGTACAATCAGGATATACCAAGATTAACAGGACATTTTAAAACATCACTTCTAAATTATACTTAATGAATTTTATATACAACGCTATTTTGTTGGTATAATAATGATGTTCTAAAGACATCTGAAGCTTTTATCACGCCTTCCTTTCCGACTTTTCCCTTTGCTTCCGTTCCCTTCTCATTTTTCAGGTGCGCTTCTCGGTTTAGTGGTAGATAACTGATTAGAATAGATTTGCTTCACTTATAATAGTATATTTATTTGGTTTCAACTAAACAAATGTAAATAAAGATATAAATATCTTACTATCATGCTACACTATAAATTATTTTTGTTCCGTATATAGTTGCGAGTCAACTAAAAATTTTAATTCGTCCAGGAACTCTCGCTATCCGACTAGCAGCAAATATAATTGCAAGACATCTTTTTAGTGGCAAATGGTAGTGCCAGAAAGATGACGCGGATGCATGCTCAATTGCAAGAATACTTCCCGTGGATACCAGAAGGCCGCTTGGTTGGTCGGTCGTTCATCATCCTCTCTCGGCGGCTCCAGCAATCGGACAGGTCTTCGAGCTTGGAAATGTTAGGGACCGCCGCGCGTCTGTGGTCTGTACGCTTACGGTTGCTTCACCTCATCCCTTCCTCCTGGGGGGGGCGGTAGCCGCAATATATCTGTGCAGGTCGCAGTGCGCGAGATGTCCCCCTCCTTTGAATCACCTCAACCTCTACAGAGTAGAGTGAACCCCAGTTTCCAAATCTACGTATTTGACATACAAAATGTAATATTTTAGTTACCAAAAGATAAAAAATGTCTCACCCTAAAGCAGTAAGCTGTTTGCTGTTTAACTGCAGATAAGCGTTTGTGATTAAGGCTGAGAAAATTAAACACATTACCACATGGGCAGTATTTTATTACTCCCTAAAGTCATCTGTTTTAAAATCTTTTGTGCGCCTTATAAGATTAAAATAGTTTGGAGAACTTGTAAGTCTGTAAGTTAACGTTACCCACTTAGATACGGTCAAAAGTATCCTGTATTCTCAGGAGTACAGGAAGTAGTTACCTTAAAATATGTATCCAGCTAAAGTTATTCTCATAACTTCGATATGATTCACTGACGTGTCAGTACACATACACTACCATAAAATAAATTATGAAAATTGAAATCTAATGTGTTACTTTCACATGAGTTATTGTACCCTCTATCGCTTATTAGTGGATATATTGTCATGAAAGTTTATTTTCCTCTCTACTTCATTTTAATCTAGATAAGTATGCTTCGGACATGGCTTTAGGTTAAATTAACTTCTATTATACCAAAACTTTGTTTACAAGCGAGCGGAGAGGAGAGAGGCAGTAGTCTAGTGCGCTGCTGAGTTTGTCTGTGCTGCGTACTATGTACGCTATAAACATAGGTGGGCACAGAGGTGATTATACAGTTCTATATTAAACATGAAGTTTTTATTACAAGGTATATACAACATGAACAAAATAATAAATCTGTACTGTGACAGATGAAACCACTTTCATGTGTGATTTACATGCGTGGACATCTATTGCAATGCATTGCAATATACGTTCTGAATGTATTAAAAACAACAGTATAGTTAATTAAAGCAAAATTCCCCCAAGTTAAAGCAAAACCCTATTATAACTCAAAGAAAGGTCTTATATATTGAAAAACTTTGTTCCACATCACATGATGTGAATGGTGCTAAAGAAACTGACGAAGCTCTCACACATCTGAGAAACACATTTATTTTCATTATTTAGAATGACGTCCCTCATACGGCACATAATTGCATATCCTGGGATTTTATCTAAAAAAAACTCTTCATTTTCTGCTTTGCTATTTCAGCAGCAGAACATTTTTCTACTTCTGTAAAATATTGTGTCGCATTATCGACAAGTTTCGAGAACTCTGGCATTGCCATCCGTGACTATTTACGCTATTTTATCGTTAAATATATTATTGACTAACTGCAAATGTTCATACAGCTGTGGAGACATTAACGATTTGCAATTGTAATAGTTGAACTGGCTTCATTGCCAAATTTGCTAGTCACTTGAACGTTCTGATTGTAATGCTCAAAGTAGTACTGAGCGGCCATCAACCAAGAACTCCACCGCGTCTCCATAGGTTGAAGTGGCAAAGTAATTGTTGGTGCTAGTTGTTCTTTAAATCCTAGTGTCCTAGAAGGCACCTTTAAAAATATATCAATATACTATATTTGAGATGTAATCATCTACATCAGAAAAATGTTTCCTAATCTGTTCTGTTGGTGAAGACCATGATACCCTTCCTTAATTTTGGAAGCAGCTTTGACCTTGTAAGGGGCTGCATCCGTCACAAATAGTAATGTGTCCTCAGTTTTTTTGACGTCTGGCTATAGGTGAGACTGTCAAAAGCTTGTCAATGGAACTATAGTTAACTTCGTTTAACACCTGATCTAGACGTTGAGGAGATAATATTCCTATGACATTATCTATAGATTTTCCAGTAGCATCTGTGGTTTCATCTATTGAAATCCAAATGTTATGATGTGTGAACAACGTCTAATGTTGTCCAGAGTATCACGATAACAACGGGGCAAATAATATTTGCGTAAAGTAGACTCACAAGGAACTTGCATAGCTGTGTATTTCCATAAACATTTTAAAAGCACGATAATGCGCCTTATTGAATGCTATGTTTGTGCTTACCATCATGCCACACAAATCCGTGTGGAATTCGGTTTGGCTATATCAGTTCGTGGTTTCTGATCTGGATAATATATCCTCAATCCCCTCATTTCCAGGAAGCAACGTAATATTTTACGAGTGCTTTTTAGATTTACAGTGTCTTGCAACAAAAACCCTTCTCTCTTCTTTGATTTCAATGTGGCATACTTTACAAAATATATTTTCCCCCCTTACATCAAAATCACGTCCATATTCATTTACAAATACTCTTATTACTGATTGCTATCGGCATGTTTCGTCAGTTCACAACGGGCGGACTTCGTAACTTCAGAACAGGCTATACTATCTTTCAAAAAAGTAAATGTACACTTTTCGGAGGGGTAGTATCATTCAGGAGTTTCGTGAGTAGGGGGTATGAAAACTAAATCGACCATGATCGTAGATGTGTACTGTCGTGGTCGTCATTTTAACCTGTTACTCACCTCGAGAATTTCTATGGCTATATTAACCCAGTATGGCGAAACATGGACTAAATATCAGAAAACATGTTGCAATTCTCTTGCTGCTGAGCTATTAACTACGTGGCATTGGCAAGAAAACGAAAAACACGTGGAATGATGATTTTAACAGAACCAACATCTGTGTTATATATAACCCACGTACTAACATCTGTTGCCGTAGCTCATTGGTAAATCGCATTTCGTTTCAAGTGCACCCAGAGTTCAAGGTTCGAACCCTAGCATATGTGGTCACACTTCTTATTCCAACTTTTCAGCCTGTAAGACGCAGTAATAAACGAATTTACAGTTCTCTTGCAGCTAAGTTATTACTACATGATAAAATCAAGATTTAATTTTTGTTTTCCATTCGTTATACATTATATATAAATTTGAAATGTTTCAGAAATTAATTTATTTCTTCATATGTGGCGTGGAAACAGCTATGAGGTAGCAATCGTTTAGTTTGCTTTTTAAGCACCATCATTCTTAGCTATCGCCTTCTTTTTGTTATTTATAATAAGTGGAGTAACTATATTGTAATTAGCAATTACACAGAATATACGTTTTCAGTTTTATGCATTATACTCCATCGAATTACGCATAATTATGTTTGCAGCTGTAAGTTTCCTTTTCTCAAGATGAGAATTTATTATTTTCTTGTTATTTTATGTATTAGGTTATTGTTGTGATCACATGCATTGTATACAGCATTTAGAAGTTGGCTCCATTAAAATTATCATTCAACCTCCTCGCATTTTCTTCGAAATCATGTAGTAATAACTTAGCTGCAAGAGAATTGTAAATTCGTTTATTACTGAGTCTTACAGGTGAAAATTTTGGAATAAACAGTATGACCATATGCTGGGACTCGAACCGTGAGCCCTTGGTTCACTTGAAACAGCCCGCGTTTTACCAACGGGCTACGGCAACATATTTTGTTGTGTGGGTTATATATAAAATAGATGTTGGTTCTATTAAAATCATCATTCCACGTGTGGACCAATGCCATGTAGTTAATAGCTGGCCATTTAAAGAAAGCAAATTGTCGTGCCATCTAGTAGCAATTTTTAGGAATTTTTCCTGTAATTGCAACATATATGATCCTACGTCGTTCAATAAGTAATGCACGTAATTTTATTTTTCGACAGCCTTTCATTGGAAATGAACAATACTATAGATCACGTATCTTCAAATATTGCTTTATAACCTCACGGAGCTCCATTGTTTTCTGACAGATGGCTGCATTGCAGTTTAGTTTTAAAATGACGGCTGTTCGTGAAACGCGAACAAAGCAAAGAACTGTAATTTAATTTCTTTCTGCGGAGCAGAAGACCATATCAAACATTCACAGACGCTTATAAATGTCTATGGGGATCAAGCAGTGGACAAGAATACTGTCTGTCAGTCGTTGGGATAACAGTGTCAGAGGTAGAACGAGGTAAAGCAACTGTCAAATCTCCCTCGCTCGGGAAGGCCACGCGATGCTGACACCAGAGACAACTCAAGGCTTATTCGGGACGACAGTCGAGTAACAACCCAACAACTTGCTGCTCAACTAGGCATCGGTATGGGTAGTGCCAACACGATTATCCATCGCTTAGGCTATTCAAAACATTGTGCCATGTGGGTCCCTAAGTACTTAACTGATAAGAAGAAACAAAGAAGGACCACTTGTGCAGTGTTGCTTGTATATTATGAAGGTGACGCAAATTCCTTATCCAAGAGTGTCACAGGGGATTAAATATGGATTCACCATTTCGAATCTAAGACCAAACGACAATCCGTGGAGTGGCTTCACGAAAATTCCCTTAGGAAGAAAAAGTTTAAATCAGGACTCTAAGCGGCAAGATCATGGCTACATTCTTTTGGGTTTCTGAAGGAATTATTCTGACTGACACATTGCCAGCTCATGAAACAATACACTCAGAGGTTTACATCAACACTCCGAAGAGGTTGAAGAGAAGATTTAGGAGTGTTCGTCCCCATAAAAGTGTTAACCAAATTCTCCTTCAACACGATAACGCGAAGCCACGCACTACTGTGCAACCGTCAAGAGATCACGAATCTTGGGTGGACTGACCTTCCTCAACCGCCCTCAACCCGGATATTGCTCCTTCTGGCTTTCTCATTTGTTTGGGCCCCTGAAGGATGCTATCCGAAGTAAGCGATATGATAACGACGAGCAAGTCATATCAGACGTCAGGACGCGTCTGAGACCAGCTGAGTGGTACTGAACTGGCATACACAATCTGACAGCTAGATCGTGTAGGCCATAGATTTGAATGTGGAATAAAGGTATCTGTAGTCAATTAATTGGGGAATAATATCCTCTATTTGGATTTATAATAAAACAAAGCAAGAATACCTGGAAATTTAAAATTACTTAAAAACCTAACGTGATACAATTCTAAACACGGATTTGGATTCTCCGTTCAAAAATACATAAGAATTGGTGAATCACATGCCAGATACAAAATGACTATTAACTAGCGATATTGCACTAAACTCTATAGTTAGTTTGGCAAGCTGTAATTCAGCTCTATTAGATGTATCTGCTTATTCTATAATTACTGAGAAACTTTACTCAAAACTGCTAGATTAAAAAGAGACATTTTTACGTAATCAGTAGACAGAAAAGGACTTGGACCAACTTCAGCATCCCTGTGATAATGAAATCTACAAAAGATAATATTTAACACTTTCATAATGCCTGAAAATCTACATCATTGTGAAGTTTGAGAATTGATGCATATTCGTCTGCCCTCCTATACATGTTCAGTTTTTCAACTGTCACTTCTCCAAATTCTCAATGCCTCTTCACTTTCCTTCTTGACGTAGCGGCGTAATGAAATAAGCACGACGTAGACAATTCTTCCGGACGGTTCGCTCGCTAGGGAGTCGAACACAAGACTTATACAATCCTTCGCTCTGCAGTAGCAGTAGCACTCACTGCACGTCACAGCTGTTGTCGTCTCAAACTCGCTTATAGAGCCGCACTTGATGTCGCACCGGAACTGCACTCCCTTGATCGCTCGCTCACTGACTGACTTGCGAGAACGCTCAATTACATAGGCAATGGAATATTCCACAGAGCATTCTAGAAGTATCTGGACACATTTTCTGGAGGCGAGGGAAGAACAAACTTCCAGAAGATCCGGGTTAACTACCGACAGTGCTTCTGCTGCTTATGCCAGGCGAGAGTGCGACTTATCTTTGTGTACCCCGACTGCCTGGAACCAACCTCCCGATAAGCTTGGGCCATAGCCACTGCGTCACAATATATATTAAAGAGACGTATCTGCTACAATTTTTCCGTAGGGGAATAAAATTACTATATGGAACATATTGTGTCTTTGTACAGTTTTTTTTTCACTGTCACTGCTCTAAGTTCTTATCTGTTACTGTTTTACTGGGAGTTCACTTCATCAATGCCACTTCACTAAGGTGAACTAGTCTAATACTCCGTCATTTCTCTTTCTTTGTGACGTAGCCTCTTCAAGTCGGACAGCTCACTTCACTCGGGAGTCGAACTCAAGACCCCAACATCCCGTCGCTACACAGTAACACTCGCTGCACGTTACAGCAGCCGTCACCAATTCGCTCGGAGAATCGCTCTTGAAACGCACTTGTTATCTCGCCCGCTCACTTGCTCACTCACTCAGCAACTCTGACTGCTCAAGCGAGAACGCTCGATTATGTAGTCAGTGGAAAGTTTCCACAAGGTTCTCGAAGTTCTAGAACTATTTCGACAGACTTTCTGGAGGAGGGGGACAACAAGTTTCCAGAAGGTTCTAGTTATCTGCCGTTAGCGAGCCCGGTGTTACCCTGGCGAGTGGAGTTATCGTTGTTTACTCCGACCGCCCGGCGCCTACCTCCCGATAATCTTGGGCCATAGCCGCTGCGTCACAATGTACTATATGGAAAAATATGAATAATTTGATTACCTTGGGGGCATGATTAATATATACTTCCAACACGAAGTCATTTTGTGCTTGCAGTTGCACCATACTACATGCTAAATAAGGTTAAATAAAGGACTGTCCCTTCACACTGTTGTATCGTCCATTGTAAGAATGATGGAAAACAGCTAACACAACACATAGCGTATTGAAGAGAAGTGAAATTCGCTAATTCGACAATGCACACGTTTATCTAACTAGACCGTTATATAAAACAACTTTTTTCTCAAGTCACATTGGACTACAGCAAATGGATTTCTTTTCTCTAAATAAAAATTTTAGAGTCTTAATAGTCATCTTACCTTTAAGTAACCGAACGAGGTGGTACCGCGGTAACGTGCGCGTCTCGCATTCAGAAGGTCTCCGTTTGATCCTCGGCGACCACCCACTCTGAACTACGGGTTTTCGTGGTGTTCCTGAGATCGACAGGCGAATGCTGGGGTGCTTTATCTCCTACTACGATTTCCTTTCCATCATTTCCCTTTCTTTCTGTTTCCTTCTCACATTTCTTAGTGTGCTTCTAGCTTTCGCGGCGTATGGCGGTGTCGGAGAGATGGCGCGAATGCATGCTCAATGGAAAGAGTACTCTCTGTGGACACCAGAGGGCTGCTCGATTGGTTAGTTGTTCATCGACCTCTCTCGGTGGTTCTAGCAATGGGACGAGTCTGCGAGCTTGGAAATATTAGGGACTTCTGCGCGTCTCTGTCGTCTATCTGCTTATGGTCCTTAGCCTCCTGTGGTTCCTTCACCTCATCCCTTCTTCCTAGGGGGTGGTAGCCGCAAAGATATGTACAAGTCGCAGCACACAAGGTGTCCTCCTTTGAATCTCCTATACCTACACCTTTAAGTAATGTACCTTTATTTAAACTATCACTATGGCGTAGTTAGATGCGCTCCATAGCAAATGTCTTTCAGTTTAATTCTGGTATTTAAAAAAAACAACAACAAAAACACTACCTTAATAATGTTTTATTGTTTCAGGTTTGGAATTATGATGACAATGTGGGTGCCAGACAGAATCTGCTACGTACGGTTTGTCAAAAAATAACTTCTCCCAAGCCGCAGGCATGCTGATAGGTTACCCATAAACAGAATTCAGTAAAAACCATATCCAGTTTCTTATGAGAGATAGTTGTAAACCAATTTGCATCTAGTTTATTAATCCAAAGAGGTAGTAAGTCATGTAATATTATTTTAAAAAGTAAATACCTATGTTTTGTAACCATGGAAATTTTATTCTACAAATACCTCAAAAAGCAAAAATAATAAGGAAACAAACCGCATCAAATCGCCATTTGATGCGGTTTACATTACCCCTTCTTGGTAAACAATAATTCTACTTATTGCAAACACAGACAACCTATTAACGATTATGAAGCAAATTTTGTATTGCTGATATTAACATACATTTAAAGTTCTAATCTTATATATCAGGAACTTATACCTTTATTGTCGATTCGAAAGCTCTTACACTGTACTAGAACATCTATGATCGTGATGTAAGAGAAAGCTTGGATACTAAATTAAATGTATAGGTAGGTAACACGTTTAGCAGTTTTGTGTATGGATAATTGAGAGCAAGAAAGACCCATTGAGGTTTCCAAGACCTCGACGCCACCAGTTCATATCAAGGCAGAGCAAGGAGTGGAGGATTTGTTCATACTTCCAAAACGGGACCAATAATGCTGTCACAGTGTTCAAGTAGGAGCATAGCCCACACCACAAGCTAAAATAGGGACATGAAACAAAGAAATTACCAAGGAAAGCTTTTGTATAATTTTGATATTTAATGTTTAAGTAAACTATATCGTAATTTGTTAGAACGTATATATATATAAATTAAAACCTTATATTACTTTAGAAAATAAAATATAGTTAATATTTTTACGCTTATTGCATGTTTCTTACTTTACACCATTGTCAGTTTAACCAATGAGGACTTGAAAAACTTTGTAATTTATAATAAAATTGTGCTGTAAACAATTATGGCCAGTAAGATATTTCCACTGTATCAGCACTTCAAATTCGACTGACTACTCCATTGAGGATACTGTACCTATGCCCACAAGGTGACGCCCCCGGGCGGGAGGAGGAGGTGAGAGGAGACACCCGGCGATCGAAAGCAGGAGTGACGGTCCCAAAAAATGACTGACGATTTTAATTAAAATACCACATAATAAAGATACTTACATTACAAATAAAAGATATATCTTAAATCTTCTGGGAATAGCCTATGAAGCCCTCTTCCTTAGAAAGGAATTTTGTATAATTTTGTATAACTGGTAAATGTTACGCGATAGACCAAAACGTGCTGCACAAAAATCTAGATCTCTTTAAAAATCTCAATTTATTTCAAATAATCTTTTTGTGGCATAAGCCATTTCTGAGATATTCGTTACTAATGGGTCGAATTTTCCAATATTTTGTCATTCTTTCCAAATACTCGATAGTTAGGTGTTTCTCACGATTGCAAGGATAGAGTATGGAATTTAAGGCCAGCTTATAGCGTCCAGTTCTTAAACACTTGACTATCGCTGTTCCCTTTGTATGTAAAACGAAATGTGTAATGTAAATATTTCCATAAAGGTTTATGTTCATTAAAATGAAGTAGATAGGAAAATAGGATATCGTAGAATAATTTATATACTAACTAATAAGAGATACACGCTAGCCATGTTCATGTGAACGTAACACTTCACATATTTTTACTTTCTCTACTACGTATAGTAAGTAGGGGAAGTACTAGTAGTAATAGTCCCGGATGAGCCAATTGTTTTAACGATAATCCTGCCGCTAGGGGCGCTCGTGTCGCTAGTGTCGCTGCGTGCGACGGCGGCGGCGGTAAGTTTGAAAAGCGCCCTGAGCTGTAGGATTATCGTTAAATCGATTGGCTCATCCGGGACGAGTTGAAAGAATTGAGGAAGTGACGTGGAGTGTTTTGATTGGTTCGTTAATTCGGGTGGAAGATGAAGGAAGGAAGATGGAAGAGTATGGAGGTCGCGTGATGGAGAGGAGCTGGGTGGCGAGGTGTTGTCTGTGCGGAGGTCGGTACTGAAAGAGGGAAAAGATGGGGAGCGAGGGATAAAAAGTGTAACAGAAAGTGACGTGTGAAGTTGTGATTGGTGGGAATAAGAAGTGATGTTATTGGTGGAAAGGAACAAATGAGAGTTGTTGATTGGTAAGAATAAGAGAGATTATGATTGGAAGAAAGAAAAAGGTGTGGGAGTGGGGTACGTTGGAGGTGATGGGAAAGGTAAGTTTTGGTAGCAGCAAGATTTGCAAAAGCCTGTCGTGAACTGATCAGCAATTTTTTGAACGTTGGATGGTAGTTTTCTTGAGTGGATAGAGAGATGGGGCGATATGAGATGCGGTGGCAAAAATGGGAACTAAACAAGGTGGTTGAGACAAGAGGTTTAAGGACGAGGAAATTTGGAGGTTAGTGGTGAACATGGCGGTCGCAAGAGGTGGGGGTAAGGAGACGCGGTGGTGAGAATGGGAACTAAAAGAAGATGGCGGTAGCAACAGTTTAGAAGAGTAGATTTTGAGCTTCAAATAGTGGGAACCAAAAATGGCGGAGGGTCTGCGACAAGGAGATGCGGTGAGAACTAAACAAGATGGCGGACGCAAGAGGTGGGTAAGGAGGTTTGAGGTTACAGTACCAAAACACGAAAGGATATATTCCTACGCCAAGCAGGTCCGAAAAATAATTATGCGTGTGGTACTTACCTGTTACCGGTGTGGATGCGTCACCAAAAGCGCGGCAGCGACGCGAAAAAATAAAAGCAAACTGTTTTTGAAAATGCTTAACCAGCTTTAAGATCAACCAACATCACTACGCACTGATACACCTAGGTTTTTAAAGCGGTACAGACACCCTTTGCAGAGGCGTAATTTAACTATACCAAAAACCTGGTACTGGACCATCGTGATGGCCGCTAGCGTACGTAGGAGCAGGGTTCTCATAGCCGGTCGAAAGCGGTCAAAAACGTGTACGACGTAGGTGTTCGCAGTAGCTGCTGCCGAGTCAACCGTCGAGGTGCGAATGAACGAGATCTGTTCTTGCCGGCAATCTGGTTGGGAGATGAGAGGCGCGGTGGTAAAAATGGGAACTAAATAAGATGGCGGAGGCATGAAGTTGAGGTTAAGGAGCGGTGAGGTGTTGTCTGTGCGGAGGCTGGGGGCTGAAAGAGGGGGAAAGATGGCGAACGAGGGATAAAAAGTATAACAGAAAGTGACGTGTGAAGTTGTGATTGGTGGGAATAAGAAGTGATGTTATTGGTGGAAAGGAACAAATGAAAGTTGTTGATTGTTGAGAATAAGAGAGATTATGATTGGTGGAAAGAAAAAAGGTGTGGGAGCGGGGTATGTTGGAGGTGATGGAAAAGGTAAGTTTTGCTACCAACAACATTTGCAAAAGCCTATCCAGAACTCATCAGCAATTTTAAATAACTAGTGTTTCGGGGTTTTATCTGGTTGGTAGACGAATGCAAGCTGTTTCTGCCATACTTATATTATTCGTCTTTTCCTTTTTTTTTCGTTTTTTTTAAAAAATAACTAGTTTTTTGGGGGTTTTCTGCGGATGGTAAACGAATGCAAGCTCTTTCTGCTTTTTCATAGGTTTTCCCTGGTTGGTAGGCGTTTTCTGTACTGGTTGACGAAGGCGTTTCTAATTTTCGAGGTTTTCTCAGGTTTTTTAGCGGTTGTCCCTGCCCGGTAGGCAAATGATGAAGTTTTACCTTGTCGGCGCACGGATACTAGGCACATACTCGCGCGCGCACACACACACACAAACGTTGCATTGCCATACTTATATTATTCGTCTTTTCCTTTTTTTCTTTTTGTTTTTTCGTTTTTTTTTGTTTGTTTTTTCAAAATAACTAGTTTTTTGGGAGTTTTCTGCGGTTGGTAAACGAATGCAAACTCTTTCTGCTTTTTAATAGGTTTTCCCTGGTTGGTAGGCGTTTTCTGTAGTGGTTGACGAAGCCGTTTCTAATTTTCGAGGTTTTCTCAGGTTTTTTAGTGGTTGTCCCTGTCCGGTAGGCAAATGATAAAGTTTTTCTATAATGTCGTCGTTTTGGCTTGTGGCGCACGGATACTAGGCACATACTCGCGCGCGCACACACACACACACACAGACAGACAGACACACAGACAGGCACACACACGGACATGTTTCCAAAAATGCTTTTTTCTTGGATTCAGGAGGTCTCAAAACGTGTATTTCCGGTGAAATATCGGTATCGAATTTTTGGGTGGAATGCAATACTTCCCCTACTTACTATACGTAGTAGAGAAAGTAAAAAAAGTATAAGTATTGGAAAATTTAAGGAAATAACAAGCAATATCTCGAAAACGGTTCACTCAACAAAAGAAATGTATATGGCATAAGTTGTGTATTTTAACGCGATCTACATTATTTGTGTAGTAAAATTTTGTCTATCTCTTATGGTTTACCAGTTATGCAAAAGGCGTTCACATTGAAGAATACTTTTGGAGACATTCCCAGAAAATTTGAGATATACATTTTATTTCTCATGACATTATCTTAAACATATGATATTTTCATCAAAATCGTTATAGCCGTTTTTGAGAAAATTTAAAAAAAGTGTACTATCTTGCTTTCATGGGTTTTCCAGATCGGTAAGCGTTAGAATGCTCTTAGAGCTTTTTTTTTGGATTCAGGAGGTCTCAAAACGTGTATTTCCGGTGAAATCTCGGTATCGAATTTTTGGGTGGAATGCAATACTTCCCCTACTTACTATACGTAGTAGAGAAAGAAAAAAGTATAAGTATTGGAAAATTTAAGGAAATAACAAGCAATATCTCGAAAGCGGTTCACTCAACAAAAGAAATGTATATGGCATAAGTTGTGTATTTTAACGCGATCTACATTTTTTGTGTAGTAAAATTTTGTCTATCTCTTATGGTTTACCAGTTATGCAAAAGGCGTTCACAATGAAGAATACTTTTGGAGACATTCCCAGAAAATTTGAGATATACATTTCATTTCTCATGACATTATCTTAAACATATGATATTTTCATCAAAAAATCGTTATAGCCATTTTTGAGAAAATTAAAAAAAAGTGTACTATCTTGTTTTCATGGGTTTTCCAGATCGGTAAGCGTTAGAATACTCTTAGAGCTTTTTTCAGGTTTTTCGCGGTGTCCCTGTCCGGTAGGCAAATGATAAAGTTTTTCTATAATGTCGTCGTTTTGGCTTGTGGCGCACGGATACTAGGCACGTACTCGCGCGCGCGCGCACACACACACACACTAAAATAGCAGCGTATAAAAAAAATTTAACAAACCGTAGATTTTCAAGAAAATTCCCACACCGCAAACTACCCGTTTAGCGGGAGAAAGTTCGTTATTTTTATTGTCTTAAAAATGGCTCTATCCCCTTTTGATTACGGTGCGGTATGTTTAAGATATCTGCATGACAAATAAAATGTATAACTTCAATTTTCTGGGAATAGCTGTGAAGTAGTGTCATTGTGAATGTCTTTTGTACAACTGTTAAACCGTAGGAAACGAAGCCTTACTGTACAAGAACGTTAAAGCACACAATTTATGTGTATTATTATTATTATTATTATTATTATTATTATTATTATTACTTTGTGGCGTTGTCTATTTACAAAGTTTCCATGTTGATTTTAATGTTTAAAAGCTTTAGACCTTTCTCACTAAAACTCGTCATTCTTTTAACTTTTCTTTTTTCATTTTCATACAAAGAGAACGGAATTTCACAAGTGAAACAGTACTGTGATAACGATACCAACAAACTAATTATTATTCACCCACTGAAACACATAAAAAAACAATAAGTAATAATCACAGACCCAGTTTGTGGGTATTTAAATGAAACATCATGCACAATATAAGCCAATTATGTAATAAGTTGAAATGTGCAAATCTATAGATGTATTTCTGGCGAAATCCCGGTATGGAATTTTTGAGTGCAATGCAATTTCTCCTGTATCTGCTATGTACGTGGTAGGGAAAGTAAAAATAGTTACAGTGCCTATACAGATGTAACAATAGAGAAACCCACTTGAAGAAAAAACGGAATAAAAATAACAAGGCGTCAGACTCAACTTTCGCGCCATTCTCCGAATATCTGAGAATATTCTTAATATGAGACAAGCATTTTACCTTAAGCAAGTAGTTTTAATCTTACTTTTATGAAAATCAGAGTTTTCTCTATATCGTTTATTTGTGACAACAACGCTAAGTTTCGAGTTAGCTATACTCACTTTTCTTGCAACTATATACGTTTAAACTAATATTAACAAATTTCTCGTAATCCCAGAATTTATTAATCATAGCTGTAATATTTTTCACAACTGCATGTAATAATATTGATTTAGGGGCTTTCTCTACCACGTAAAATAGTAGGTAGAGGAGGTATGCATTTCATCCAAATATTCAATATTGAGATTTCACCGGAAAACTAAATACTTGTTTCGAGGTCCCCTGAATAAAAAACATTTTTAGAAAATTCTGTGTGTATGTGTCAGAGCAGCATAACTCAAAAATGAAAAGTCGGATAAATACTAAAACTTGTTATTTAGGTTGAGTACCTTCCAAAGTTACGACACAGAGATTTTCAAGAAAGTCCCTCCACCCAAAACTACCCTTTACATGAACTATTTTCCGAAATGTTTTATTTTCTAAAACTGTCTCTGACGATTTTAATTACAACACCATATATTAAAGACATTTATATGAAAAATAAAATGTATATCTTGAATTTTGTGGAAATAGCCTATGAAGTCCTCTTGATTCGGAAGAAATTTTCTATGATCTTGTATAACTGCTAAGGTTTGAGAAAAAACATACAATACAAAAAATTTAGATCTCTTTAAAAAACACACACAATTTATTTGAAATAACTTTTTTGTGACGTCAGCCATTTACGAGATATCTGTTATAAATGGTTCGAATTGTACAATGCTTAGCCATTCTTTTTAAAGGCATGTCGCTTTTCAGTTCTTGCCCGCCATGTTGATGGAAAGAATTTAGAATTTTAAGGCCAGTGTATAGCGTCCCTTCGGATGTATATCAGATGTGCAATGCAACCATTTCCCGAAAAGTTTATCCGGATTAAAATTAAGTGGATATGAAAATAAACTTTCGTACTCACCTATAAGAGATAGAGGGTAGAGGTCATACGAACGTAACACTTGAGAATTTTTATTCAACAGTTGGTGTTACTCCTTAGAAAGGAGGTATCTGCTGCTTCTATTTAATTCTCACATTTTACATAACACGTATGAACTGCACAACACAAAAAACACTGCACACGGCACTCGTAGTTTTAAATATTGCACTGATGCGGGTGTACAAACGTTAAAATGCTGCTCGCTTGTCATTTCCCACGCACAGCACTGCGCAAAGAAAGTGTAAATCGAGCGTGAGAAAGGATGTTCGTCAGCGTTTATGCAGCCTTATTGTCGATGGTAGCGGTCGCGCAGTGGCGGATCGTGACAGGATGACCGCGTTTTTTTTACAACTTGACAATTTTGTGGCGAAATGAGGCATTTAACTCGACGCGCATGTTGAAAACAGCAGTTGCGATAAGCGAGCTTATAAAAACCCGGTGCCAAGAGCAAACGCCCGTAGTGAGAAACGAGAGCGATAGCGGATTTTTCTACAAAATCGTTCTATTTGACGAAAAATAGTTTAAAATAAAAACAAAATAGCAGCAGCACTTTGCAGGGAAAGAGCGATCGGTGCATTCGGACGATAAGATGGAGCTGCAATCCGGGGGAAGTCGCGATGGCACCTTGCAGCCTACGTTCGAAATTATAGGACACAAGCAGAGAAGGCTGCCAAAGCTTTTTTCCGGCTTTACAGAGTCTCAAATTACCGTAAACCCGGTCCCCAGAGATGTCAACCCTGAGCAATGGGTATCGCATTTGTTTAACGATATTCTAAACTTTGCGAAAGAGAACCTGTTAGAAAACGAACCGGATATTTAGGCATATCCATAACAGACGAAAAGGAGACGTCCAAAGCCTTCAACATGAGCGTTAGGCGCGTAGACCAATTGAATGCGGATGTCATTGTTGGAAGCATCGAAAAAGTAATGCAAAGTAACCAACAATTCTTGCTAAGCGGGCCTCTTCACGTGACGTTTGTGTGGACCAAGGAGGTCTCGGGTTCGTGCCACCAGCCTTGCGATGCCTGTAGGGGCAATAAAGGCATTGTCGAAATAGCCAACAAAGACAACTTGTGTTTAGCAAGAGCCATTGTTGTAGTCAAAGCCAAAGTGGATCGCGACGTCAACTATAGAACGATGACGCGCTCCGACTATCTGCAAAAATCGAAGGCCGTAGCCTTGTGCGCGAGCATCGGTCAAGGCCACGACAGCTGCACGATAGATGACGTCAGACGCTTTGACGCTGCGTTAAAGGGCTACGCTGTGACGGTGTTTGGCGATCATACGGGGAAGCACGTGCTGTACGCGTCGGATAAGAAATGCGATAAATACATCGACGTCATGCTCCACGCCGGGCACTTTAACGCTATCGTGAACCTTCACAAGTGCTTTAAATGCAAATGGTATTGCCGCCGGTGTCATCATCCCTCGGCACACAAAAAAGAATTTCACAGGTGCGACGCCAGGTGTGCTAAATGCCATCAGCAGTGCGATGCGCGATTTGACGCCTACATACGCTGCGCCGGGTGCAACAGAGATTTTAAGGGACCGGCATGCTTTGCAAACCACGCAAAGAAAGGCGTTTTTTACCCAAAGGCGCTGTCGGTGTGCGATGTAGAAAAGGTGTGCATGTCTTGCAATAAGCTCGTGAATGCGAGGTACAGAAAAACCGCGCACGAGTGCGGGGAAAAGTACTGCTATCATTGCAAGACACACGTGAATTCTAGCCACATGTGCTATATGCAGCCGTATGCCGCAAAGAACAAAAGAAACCGGTACGTGTTTATGTTCATCGACTTCGAATGCACGCAAAACATTCCATATACCGGCAAAAAGGACACATACGAGCATGTACCTAACTTGTGCGTGTTGTACCAAGCCTTCCCGCACTGCATCGACGAACGCCGCAAGACGGCATACAGCACCGAATGCGGTTGCAAAGAATGGGTGTTCATGGACGAACCCGTGAAGCAGCTTTTCGAGCACATCGCGCAGGCGAGGTTCGAAGCCTGGGACGTCTACGTCGTGGCGCATAACCTCAGAGCTTACGACGGGCAGTTTCTATTAAAGTACATGGTGGCGCACTTAGACTGGGTGCCGGAGCTCATCATGAACGGGAGCAAGATCTACAGGATGAGGTACGGTGACGTCACATTTCTAGACTCGCTCAACTTCATACCCATGCCACTCTCCCGCTTTTCCAAGACCTTCGGATTGAAGGAATGCAAAGGTTATTTCCCGTACCTGTTTAACACGAAGGAAAACGAGCGGTACGTGGGTTCGATTCCCGACAAAAGGCATTACTGCCCGGAGGGCATGTCGGCGGAGGGTCGGAAAGCCTTCGAGCAGTGGCACGAAGAAAAGGCGTCCTCCGGGCACGTCTTCGACATGAGGGCGGAAATGGTGGCGTATTGCAAGATGGACGTATTTCTACTCAGTCAGGGAGTTTCCAAATTCAGAAGGGAATTCTTGGACGAGAACGGAATAGACCCGTTCAGAGAATGCGTCACCATCGCGCAGGCGTGCATGTGCGTGTATAGAAAGCGCTTCATGCCGCTTAAAAAAATTGCCCTCTTGCCAGCGGGCGGGTATCGACTGGCGGACCGTCAGTCTCGCGCCGCATGCATATGGCTAACTTGGCTAGAGACGCAAAACCGCATCGTCATCCAGCACGCCATGCGAGGACGCGAAGTCAAAATCGCGGGGCACAAGGTGGACGGGTACAGAGAGGCCGAAAAAAAAACCGCGTACTTTTTCCACGGCTGCTTTTACCACGGCTGCAGGCGGTGCTTTCACAATCGCCATGCGGCGATATACAACTCGGGACACGAAACCATGGCCTCCAGGTTAGAGAGCACCGAGAAGGTCACGGCCAAGATCAAGGCCGCCGGCTACGCCGTGGTGGAAATGTGGGAGTGCGAGTTCGACGCCGCGATGAAGGCCGACCAGGACCTCGCGCGCCACGCAAGGGACTTTCCGGTACCTGAACCCCTGAACCCCAGAGACGCCTTCTACGGAGGTCGCACCAACTGCACCAAGACGTACTGCGAGGCGAAGGGGGATAGCAAGATCTTCTACTACGACGTATGCAGCCTGTACCCGTACGTGAACAAGACAAACCCTACCCCGCGGGCCACCCCAAGATCCACGTGGATCGATTCCCGCGCTTGGAAGACGTGGGGGGCGGGTTGGTGAAGTGCGAGGTTCTACCGCCGCAACACCTGTACCACCCAGTGCTACCGGCGCGCATCGGCGGCAAGCTCATGTTCCCGCTATGCCGCACTTGCGCGGAGGCGGAGAACCAAGACGAGTGCCACCACGGAGAGCGCGAGAGGGCGTTGTCGGGTACCTGGGTGGTCGACGAGATGAAGGTCGCCCTGGAGGAGGGGTACCGCCTCCTCAGGGTCCACGAGATCTGGGAGTACGACGTGGTGCGGTGCGAACCGAGCACCGGAGCCAAGGGTCTCTTCGAGCACTACGTGAATCAGTTCCTGAAGATCAAGACCGAAGCCTCCGGCTGGCCCTCGGATTGCGACGACCCTGCCGCGAAGCGGCAGTACGTGGAGCGATTCTTCGAACACGAAGGCGTAGCCCTGGATCCCCAGGCCGTCGCCACCAACCCCGGCAGGCGGGAGCTGGCCAAGCTGATGCTCAACAGCTTCTGGGGCAAACTGGGGCAGAGGGAAAACCTCCCCACGTGCGAGCTGGTGGACCGGTACGACCGCCTCCTGGAGCTGCTCAACGACCCGGGCGTGGAAGTGCAGACCTACGTGCCCGTCACCGACCGGATCGTGTACGCGGTGTGGAGGTACTGCGAGCAGTGCCGCAAGGTCAACACCGCCGCCAACGCCCTCCTGGCGGCCTACACCACGGCTCACGCGCGCCTGGTGCTCTACTCCTACCTCAAGAGGCTGGGAGAACGGGTCTGCTACTTCGACACCGATTCCGTCGTCGTCGCCGCCGCTCCGGGCGACTGGACACCGTCCGTCGGACGCCTCCTAGGGGACATGACGGACGAGCTGGAGAAGTACGGGAGGGGCTCTTACATCGCCCGGTTCGCCTCCACGGGGCCCAAGAGCTACTGCATGGAGATCGTTTGCCCCGAGACGGGCAAGACCTTCTCGGTGTGCAAGGTGAAGGGGATCACGCTCGATTCGGGCAACCTGGAGCTGGTGAACGCGGAGGTGATTTGCGACGTGGTGCTCAGAGACAACGGCCGCGCGGTGAAGCTGGCGAGCACGCAGATTTCGCGGAAACCGTCTTGGACGGTCGTCACCGAACCCAGCTCGAAGACGTTTAGGATGGTGGTCAACAAGCGCGTGCTCGCCGGCGATCACGATTCCTATCCCTACGGGTTCAAGAGGAACGCATAAATGAGACGTCCGCAGCCGCGCCAAAGTCATTTCGAACCGGGCGCCCCTGAGGAGACGATGCCCGGTCCCCGAGACCTGGGGCGATTCGAGTTTCCCAGCACGATGCTCGTGGCGGGGCCGTCGCGCTGCGGCAAGTCGACCTTCGTGAAAAACCTGTTGCGCCACGCGCACGGGATGTTCGACGTGCGCCCCAGGAGGGTGCTGTGGTGCCACCCTCCGGAGTATTCGCCGAGACTCGAACCCTCGGCTCTGCGTTGCGAGACCCACGCGGGCATACCCGAACTTGCTTCGGTGGGCGAGAGCGACCTCGTCGTCCTCGACGATCTGATGCTGGAGGGTGGCGGGAAGGACGTGTCCAATTTTTTCACCAGAGACTCCCATCACAAGCGCTTCGGCATCGTCTACATCCTGCAGAACGTGTTTCCGCAGGGTCAGAAATATCGCAACATCTCTCTGAATGCGAACTACGTCGTGGTCTTCAAGAACAACCGGGACAAGATGCAGATCGAGAGACTGTGCCAGCAGATCGAACCCAGGAACTCTAGGTTTCTCTTGGAGGCCTTCGAGAAGGCCACCGAACGCCCTCACGGGTATCTCGTGTTGGACTGCACTCAGTACACGCCCGCCCGATACAGGTATCGAACCGGCGTGCTGCCGGGGGAAAACCTCTCTTATTTCGTACCCAACTGAGACCGCCGAGAGGACTCGGGTTCGTTTCGTTCTATATTATCCCGGCAGGGTCTTGCCCGACTGAGGCCGTCGAGTCTAAATAAAAAGTACCGCTTTCGGAGCGAACGTCATTATCGCGCAAGCATGGCTAGAGGTAGGTCAAGGCTCGCGACGCTGACCAGTCCTCGCATAGCGAGACAGCACGGTAATTTGGCGGCTCTGGCCAAGGCGAAGGCCCCTCTGCGCAAAAAGTTGTTAAAAAATGCCGACGGCGATCTGATCAAGGCCATTAGCGAATGCATGCTCAACGTGTGCAGAGGTCACGTGCAACTTCCCGCAAAGTTCTTGGGTCGCCTAAAGAAACGCAAGGCTTCTTGGAGGAAGTTGACGGATAAACGGGTTCCTCTGAAGAAGAAGAAGAAGAGCATCTTGGTTCAAAAAGGAGGTTTTTTTGCCGGCATTCCTCCTACCCGTCTTGGCTTCGCTCGGCGGCGCGCTAGTGTCGAAATTAACAGGATGAAGTACGGCAGGCAGATCCTCGTTGCACCGCAACCGAAGACCGTCGAAAGGCCTCACGCTGTAGACCGCACCATATCCAGATTGGCTAAAGAAATTCGGAACCTGCAAAGCGCAAAGCTCTCTGCCGACGAAAAGTGGCGGCTCGTAAAACATAAATTGGACAACTACCTCGATCTCGTGGCACAAGTCAGAAAGCCCTTCCTCGGCGACGACGACGACGACGATTACGAAGACGTGCACGAGCGCGTGCCGGTGAAGCAGGAGGTCGAACCCCGAACCATAAAGGTCAACCTCCTCTCGCCTCGCAAAAAGAAGAGGGCGAACCCTGCCACTCCGAAAAAGAAATCGAAATCAACCTTCCGCGTCGTACCATTTTCGCAAGCGCATCTGACAACCCCTGTACAAGTAAACCATGAAGGAATGGAAGGCGCTAAGGCGATACTATGCCAGACCGGAACACTATGCCGGTTTGGGCACGGTCAAGCCCCTTCGAAAGGCCACGGGTGCGTCTAAGGCGAACATCGAGTCCTTCCTTCGAACCCGGGACAGTTACACTCTGCACAAACCGGTCAGAAAGCGGTTCCCCACCAGATGTTATCACGTGACGAATATGGACGATCATTGGGAGGCCGATCTAAACGTCATGAACAGCGTGAGGGAACATAACAAACCTTACGTGTACATTCTGACCGTTATCGACGTATTTTCCAAATATGCTTGGGCCGTACCCCTGAAATCGAAGCTGGGTACCGAGGTCGCGCAAGCGTTTCGCTCCATATTCTCCCAACGCGTCCCCAGGGTCCTCCAGACGGACAAGGGAACCGAGTTTACCAACAAGACTTTTCACTACTTTCTGAAGAAACACGACGTGAAACATTACACAACCAAAAATAACGTTAAAGCCAGCGTCGTGGAGCGCTTCAACCGCACCTTAAAAACCAAGATGTGGAGGTATTTCACGCACAAAAACAGTTACAGATACCTGGAAGTCCTTCCGGCCTTACTCGAGTCGTACAATAGCTCGCATCACAGGTCCATAAAAATGGCTCCGAAGGACGTGAACGAATCTAACATTTTACGAGTGTACCGCAATCTCTACGGAAATAGGACCCTACCTCGCGCAGGGAAACCCACATTTTCCGTCGGCGATCACGTGCGCATCTCTAAAGAAAAAATGAAATTCGACAAGGGCTACGAGCAGAATTGGACGGACGAAATATTTCGGATAGCCGAGGTGGTGCGCGGTCGGCCGGTGGTATATAAGTTGAAGGATCTGGCCGGAGAAGCCATAGACGGCACATTTTACACCCAGGAGCTACAAAAGGTCGCGCTACCTCGGACGTTTAAGATCGAGCGCGTTTTACAGACCAAGGGCCGAGGGCGCCGCAAGCAGGTCTTGGTAAAGTGGAAGGGGTGTCCGGCAAAGTTTAACTCGTGGGTTCTGGCTTCGACCGTCGATTCGACATGATTAAGACCGAGCCCTTCTCCATCACTCTCGTGAGCAACGCTTCCATGGAACACTTTACCGACAACACCACGGCCAGATTTTCTAACATCTTGCCCGAGAAAATCGTTCTGCAGGGAGAATGGGAGGTCGCCCTGCAAAAGGTCAGGTATCCGGTGAAATTTTATAACCTTTCGCCAGACGATGCCCGTCTGGCGGGCACCAAGTACACCATGACGCTCCTCCCCACGCATTCCAAATTCAGTTTGCAAATGCCGCAAGGCATCGTGCACAATCCCAAAGACTTGGTGAACCTCGTCAACGCCGCTCTACTCGAACACTTGCACGTGGAAAACTTCTTCCTCTTCGACGAGCGCAAGTAGACGGTGGGCGTGAATGCCGCCGTCGCCCATCCCGAACCACTACCCGACATTCCGTTCGACGGGTTTGTGGAAAATGTCGCGCGCACGGTCGTACCGTACGCGGTCGGCGAATACGAAGCTCTCAACGATGCGCCCCACCAGAGACCCAAGCCGAAACCGAAACCGAAGCCCCGGGCTTCGGGGCAGCAGAAACCCGCGGCGGCTCGTTCCGTCAGACCCAAACGAGACGTTTCAAAATCGGAGGACCCTCCGGGACCTCTACACCGCATCCACAGTTTGCTCTTAACGCCCGCTATGGCAAAAATGTTGGGTTTCGATCCCTACGTCAACGTCATTCTCGAAAAAGCTGCTAAACACTCCGTAGATCCTTATATGGGGTTTCCTTACGAAATGTTCGTCTATTGTAATCTAGTGTCCCCGCAAGTCGTGGGCGACACCTTCGCCCAAGTCATAGAGAGCGCGGCCGTGGAATACGAAAGAAGCAACAACACTTACATGAGCGACGAAAAGAAGTTTTTTCCCCAAAATTGGGTACCCTTGATTCAGCAAGACTTCAAGACGGTCAACATAGATTTAAGGAACGGTTACGGCGATCTCTTGCCATTCGCCGACGGATTTTCCTCTACTGTAGTTCTCGCTTTACGTCCGAAACAGGCGTAATGGACGTGCACGCCGTAACGCGGTACTACCTCAATCAGACCGGCGGCGCGTTCCACCATCGCGATTTCGCTCTCTACAGGGGCAAGCGCTACCAAAGAGGCAGCGGTCTCTTTTCAGCCCTCGGAGGATTCTACAGAAGCTTGCTACCGTTTTTAAAGAGCGGAGCAAAAGCAGTCGGAAAGGAGGCCTTAAAGGCGGGCGCCCACGTTCTGTCCGATGTGACTGTGGCGGGAGCAGCGCCGAAGCAAGCGCTCCAGCGGCGGCTCCAGGACTCCGGATACAATTTAAAGCGAAAAGCCGACGAAAAGCTCGATGCCATGCTCGGTTCCGGCGCCAGGCGTCTCAAGAGAATAAAACCGAGCAAATCCAGAAAGAGCAAGCAGTAAAAGCTGAAACGCGGTAGGCGCAAGGTGCAAGACGTATTTTCGTAATGGCAGACGCGACCGTCCACATGAGTTCCGAACTGGACCTCTTTACAGAGGTGCCGGTTCAGATGAGCATCGAGGAGTCACGTTCCTATACCTAAACCCTCAAAACACTTTAATGAAAAATGCCCCCATCACCTTTCATTATTCCGGAAATGCGGACGATTACCTAGACTTGCCTACGTCGTAGCGAACTCATGGTGCGCGTTGTAGATGACAAAGGAGAGGCCTTAAACGCTGACGCTAACGCCACTCTGGTCAGCAACGCCTTAAATTCCCTGTTTCAACAGATGGAGGTAACCCTCAATAACGTCATCGTCTCCATGCCGCAAGCCGGTTACCCCTATAGAACCTACCTCGAGACGCTTCTCAATTACTCCGAAGATGCCATGAACACCAAACTAGAATCTACTCTCTGGAGAAAGGACACGGCAGGCATCATGGACACTTTTATCGCCAATGCGGGTTTTCAGTGGCGTCAGGGGTTTACCAAAGGGAGCAACGTCGTACAGCTCATCGGTCCTCTGTCCAACGCTCTTTTTAGACAGGAGAAGCTGCTTTTGAACAACGTTAGCATGACCGTCAAGCTCACTCCCGCCTCTCCCCAGTTTTATCTGTTTTCCGACGTAGATACCTTTAAGGGGTACGCCGACATCGTGTCTGCCACGCTGCGCTTAAAATCGGTGCGGCCCTCGCCGACCATAAAGCTCGCGCACCAGGCCGTGCTCGCAAAGGGCAACGCAAAGTACCATCTCAAAGACGTCAGCTTTCACGCTCTCAGTATCCCCAAGGAGTCCAGGGCAATGACGTTTAGCCACGTGTGCGTAGGGCAAGTTCCAAGGAGAGTGGTAGTAGCCATGGTCACCGACAAGGCCTATTCCGGCCATTTTAACTCAAATCCGTACAACTTGAAACATTTTAAAATGAACTTCTTTCAGCTCTACGTGAACGGGCAACCCGTTCCCTCCCAACCTCTGCAACCCGACTTTACAAAGGGACACTATTTGCAATGCTTTCAAACCCTGCAGGACGGCCTAGGCATTCATTTCAAGGACGAGGGACACTCCATCTCCAGAGAAACCTACCCGCAAGGGTATACGATAATGGTTTTCGATCTCACTGCAGACATGAGCGCTAACGAGTCTCACATCTCGGGTCAGCGCCACGGAACCGTCTCTATAAGCATCGGTTTTGCCGATAAATTGACAGAACCGGTCATACTTCTGCTGCTAGCGGAAATACATCGCACGGTCGAAATTGACGCCAACCGATCCATTTTGGTATCATGAACACCTTTCAAATTCAACGGTTTCTATCGACATGCCCCTCTACGCGCTCTCACTTTTTAGGCGTCTACCCCTGCGATAAACTACCCGTACTTCACGGCATTCGAACGCCTCCCTTGGCGCTAGTGGCTAACACCGACCCCAGCACCAAATCAGGGCAACACTGGGTTTGCATCTTTGTGGACAAAAACTCGCATGCAGAATATTTTGACAGTTACGGCATAGGACCGCTTTCGCCCCATTTTCTCCGGTTCTTAAATTCGGTCTGCGGGACGCGTTGGTCCACCAACGCCAGAAGACTGCAAGGTTTCGACAGCACCACTTGCGGTCATTACGTCATCGCCTACCTCACCCACCGCTGCTCCGGCTTACCTAAGCATACATTCTTCTCAAAATTTCACGTCAGCAATCACGCGCATAATGATGTCGTCATTCGCAAAACGTTCAAAAACGCATGCCGCGCAAAGTGCTCTGACGCTCAGCAAACTTGTCAACCCTTGAAGGTGAGTACGTGTGTGTGTGTGTCACTATTCAGCACATCTAAGCTAATCCATCGTCTTGCACGTGCTTTCAGAAGACGCTCCTGCTCATATGAAAAGCAACGTCACGGTGCCGCTCGCCTCATTCAGAGTGTACCATGCAGCACGCGGATACAGTCCTGCTGCCATGCAGCACGCCGACCAGGTAGGTCCGCACCTATGTATTAGCTTGCTTTTTTTCTATCCCG
Organism: Deroplatys truncata; assembly: GCA_030765065.1. Lineage (NCBI taxonomy): Eukaryota > Metazoa > Arthropoda > Insecta > Mantodea > Mantidae > Deroplatys > Deroplatys truncata. Next base: position 25,967,485 of record CM060988.1, on the reverse strand, counting down.
TTTATCTCTCTATCCCTCACATTATTATTGTTTTGTGTGTTCCAGTATAACCGGATGTCAAACCCCGATCACCTCAAAACCCGGGGAAAAAAGGAAACTACCCATCTTTGACCTCCAGCAGCACCCCGACAGCCCTGCTCCGCCAGCACAGTTCCAACACAGTGCAGTTGTGGGTCCTCTGGCGGATATCTACTTCCTCAACCCGCAACAAACTAAATTCGTCAGTGTGGGATTCTCCCCCCAGCCGCCGCACCATCTCGTCGTCACCATTGCCAAATGTGGACAGCACAACGCAGTCGTCATGAGTTCCTCGCAGTGGCACAAACTCGTCGAAGCCATCCCCATCATTCACAAACGCTTGAATGACCCGCAGGGACGTCTACAGCAATTTCAGTTCAGCGACAGCGTCACCATCGTGTTTAAGTTTGTGTTCGGAAAGCTAAAGCTCGTTTTCAAAGAACCGCAAGGCGCATCCGTTACGCTCAACCAACAAGAATGGCACGTGTTGCATACCCTGCAGCGCATCATTACCGACATCATGTATCACAAAAAGAAGGAAGAGACGGACGTGCAAAATCAAATCATGGCATACCACAAGTACATGCTTCACAACCATGCCTCCAACGTTCCCTTACATGACATGAATTTCACGCAGTTCACCAAGTACATACGGTGCGCCAATTTTAGAACATTCCTCGAGGTTCATCATCACCCATTTCGCACTGCGCATCTCACAAAATAGTCCTTAGTGCGCATGTATTTCTACCAGCGCTCCAACCGCACCTCACCCAAACATCTCGCGCCCTTCGCTCCCGCATTTGGGTCGCGAAGCATCCTATATCATACCCGATCACATTCACGGCGTTTGCATGTTCGGCACCGTTCAAAACAGAGTTCTCCTCCAAGTCGAAAACCGTTAAATCAACGGACACAGTGTTTTTCCTGCGGATGTTGTGCAATAATCGCTAAGCGCTTCCGGCGGATGTAGTGAACCTCCAACGAACGTTTCCCCCACCACTGCTTCCCCTGATGTGTTTCTCCAACGAACTTTTCCCCCACCAGTGCTTTCCCTGATGTGGTAAATCTCCAACGAACTTTTCCCCCACCAGTGATTTCCTGCTTCCGGCAGTTGGGTTATATTTATGCACGCGCATTCTTTACCCCTTCATTCGGTGCTAGCCAGCCGTGGGGAATGCCAGGACCGTCGTGTAAAGACTTCCACTGCTCGTTTTGCTTTCACCAAACGTGCAGCTGCGAACTTAAGCACCGTCTCACCCGCCTGTGCACGCAGTGTCAACTCGGTTTCTACGAAGACCTCGATCATCTCAACAAGCAAATTCAGCAATTCCTTCGAAGGTACTCCGCTAGAAACACCACATGAACTGCTTCATCGTGCTCTTTCGGTATCTCGATAACGGACGAAAAATCCACCTGCTACTGCCCAGGGAACGCCAAGTGCTGCTGCAGAACGGCATATACATCTTCGAACGTTATCCCCCAAGCGACGTCGACCTTGTGTGGAACCAACTTCCCACAGACGCACAGGTAGTGTGCGCACCTTATCGCAGGTGTAAACAACACTACAACCTTCCTCATCAAACCACTCATATAGACGGTCCTCCCCCGTTTATCAAAAACTGCCATCTGTGCCGTCAGAATGTCACAGGACGTCCCTAAAGAGCTAGAAGAACTTTCCAGCAGCGCCCAAACTGTCAGCGTATCTACGCTTCAACAGCACGTACCATATCGTGTCGTGGGCGTCAAAACAATCGACACCGTTCACGGTACAAAGCTCGTCGCCAAACTCGACAACGACACAGAAGTTTTCCTACCAACAAGATTTGCAAAAGCCTCTCCAGAACTCATCAACAAACTCAACTCTACCTCATTCTGCATCATATACGCAGGCGAGGAAAAACTACGCAGCGGTTTCAAACGTCACATCGTCACGTTCTCCCCATATAACCCTAAATAATGTCCGACGAAACCTATCCCGTCCCCGTGGGGAACAATCTTAACCTACAACTCATTCTCAACGCAGCTTCACCTATCCGTATCCTCTGCATCTCCAACTCCTATTTCCGCAACAGCAGAGTTGTCACCATCACACTCGACGTCCAAGGGGCTCACGCCGTCCACGTCAAATGCGTACCTACCAAAGTGCACCAGCATAAACAAGACGCACTATGCGTCATATACCTCGGCAACAGCAACATTCCTGCTCTAACCAACAAAGTCACATCCACAGGATGCTTCTCAACCAGCCATTACAACGAATTTACCATCCCCATCTATATACCAACCTTCACCGAGTTCGTCAACGAAAGTTTCTCTCACCTGCTCGTCACCTGCATCACCAAACCTATCCACCAATTTACCGCCGATAGCAGCAGCAGCGATGACGAGGACTCAAAGTGCACCACGTACTTTAAAATCATTGTTGTGCGCGAAATCTGTGTGTCCTAGTGCCTCAAACAGAAACTATGAATTTTAATGTGCTTTTTTTTCTCCTAATATTTCTTATATTGTCCATTTATTGTATTCATATGTTAATCTCCTGTAATCAAATAATCCATTATGTTATTCTCAAACTATGTATTTTTATGTTAAGCAAATAATACATCATGTTAATCAAAACTATGTATACATATCTTTATCCAATGTACTGTATTCAAAGTATAAATAAAGAAAACAGTCCCGGATGAGCCAATTGCAATAACGATAATCCTACCGCTCAGGGCGCTTTTCAAACTTACCGCCGCCGCCGTCGCACGCAGCGACACTAGCGACACGAGCGCCCCTAGCGGCAGGATTATCGTTAAAACAATTGGCTCATCCGGGACTATTACTACTAGTATTGTATTCCACCCAAAAATTCGATACCGTGATTTCAACGGAAATACATGTTTTGAGGTCCCCTGAAATAAAATAAGCATTTTTGGAAACATGTCCGTGTGTGTGTCTGTGTGTGTATGTATGTGTGTGTGTGTCTGTGTGTGTATGTGTGTGTGTCTGTGAACAGCATAACTCAGAAACCAACAGTCGGATAAACACCAAACTTGGTATTTAGGTTCAGTATCTTCCAGAGATGCGACACGAAGGTTTTCAAGAAAATCCCCCCACCGCAGATTACCCTTTACATGCAGCGTTTTTCGAAAATTTTAATTTTCTCAAAAACGGCACTAACGAGTTTGATTAAAATATCATATGTTTAGGATATTTTCATGACAAATGAAATGTATATCTCGAATTTTCTGCGAATGTCTCCAAAAGTATTCTCCATTGTGAACGACTTTTGCATAACTGGTAAACCATAAGAGATAGATAAAAGTTTACTACACAAAAATGTAGATCGCGTTAAAATACACAATTTATGTCATATACATTTTTTTGTTGAGTGAACCATTTTCGGGATATTGCTTGTTATTCCCTTAAATTTTCCAATACTTAAACTTTTCTCAAATTTGTTATTCATTTTTTTGTCCAGGTAATGCAAAGAGAATGCAATACTCCATTTAGCAACCAGCTCTTAAAATATTTGACTATCGCTTAAAGCCTACCAATTCCCCTTGCATCTACAAGAAAATTAGCAGTAAGATTAACATGTCGATATCTCGATTAACATGAAGAATATGAGGAATAATCGTTTGTAAAAATAGTTTGTACAAGAGTAGAAAAAGCCATGTGAGTGTAACACATCAAATTTGTTTATGTCCTGGTAATGCAAAGAGAATGGAATGCTTCACATAGAAACCAGCTCTCAAAATATATGATTATCGCTTAAAACCTATCATATTCCCCTTGTATCTACAAGAAAATTAGCAATAAGATTAACATCTCGATTAACATGAAGCATATGGGGAATAAGCCTTTGTAAGAATAGTTTGTGTAAGAGTAGAAAAAGTCATGTGAACGTAACACTTCAGATATTTTTTTCTATCTTCATCTTAATCCAGAAATGGTTTCATTACACATCTCATTATAGGTACAGGGAAGAGAGAGGTAATGAACTGATAGATGTTAAAAGCAAGTGGCTCTGTGCTGGCCGTGAAATTCCATTACATCGCGTGAAATAACTGAACAGCGACAGCAGTTAAAACGACAAAGTATACTACATTTTTGTGTTGTAAGTTTTTGCCCATTTCCTATTGTTTATCCGTTATACAAAACTATACATCATTCCTTCCGAATAAAGAGAACCTCACAGTCTATTCTCATAAAAATCAAGATGCATACTTTAGTTTCATGTAAATATCTTATATGCATGAAATTTTTAACAGTTATTCATAAATAATTGTAACATTTTATGGTTCTTGCTCAATATTACAAAAACAAAAATTTAAAGGAAATGTTAAAGATATTTTATGATTCTATATTATTTGTGTATTATTCATTTCAGCTATTAATGTATATTGTTGCTTTAAAATGACATTTATATAAATAACATTGTTTTCAGCATTGAAATATTTACATCTGCAATACACATATATTTATTACGACACAAAATGTTGAATAATGAACAACATTGAATACACACTGAAAATATTATATAAATCAAATAATTTGCAGAGAATGACTCTCGCAACGAAAATATTCTGATGGAATACAAATAAAACCAAATAGTCAGAAGTATTATTTACATATAGTTGCAAATGTATTATTTTAATGAATAAGTTATTTATGCTATGTTACAATTATGAACATGAGGACGTGTTTTACGATCGCTAGCAACAAGATGATATAGAAGGTGATACAACAATCCGAGACAAACAAGATTCAAAATTTTACTCTCTCTACAACGTACACAGTAGGCAAAGAAGGTATTGTATTACACCCAAAAATTCGATACCAAGACTTCACCGGAAATACATGTTTTGAGGCCGCGGAATCCGAAAAGAGCATGTTTAGAAAAAACGTGTTTCTCTCTCTCCCTCTGTGTGTGTGTGTGTGTGTGTGTGTGTGTGTGTATGTGAACAGCATAACTCAAAAACGAAATGTCGGATATACACCAAACTTGGTATTTAGGTTCAGTACCTTCTTAAGAGGACACACGAATATTTTTAAGAAAGTCTGTCACCCTAAACTACCCTTTACATGGAGCATTCTTCGAATTTTTTTCTAAACAATGGCCCTATCGATTTTTATCAAAATACCATATACTAATGATATTTACATGACAAATAAAAAGTATGGCTTGAATCTTCTGGGAATAGCCTTTGAAGTCCTATTCATTCGGAAGGAATTTTGTATAATCTTGTATAACTATAAACGTTGAGCGATAGAAACAAACGTACTACAGAATAAATGTAGATCTCTTTAAAACATACAATATATTTAAAATAACTTTTGTGACATGAGCCATTTCGATATATCCGTTATAAATAGTTGGAATTGTTCATTACTTGGTCATTCCTTAAAGTTCTTTCAACATTCAATTGTTTCTCGCTATTGCATGGAAACAGTTTGAAATATTAAGGATAGCATATAGAGTCCAGTTCATAAACATTAGACTATCGCTGCTCCCTTTGTATCTATAACGAAATGTATAATGTAGCTATATCTGCAAAGTTTTTTTGGATTAAAATGAAGTAGATAGAATAATAAGTTTTAGTAGGAATAGTTTGTATACCCACTAACGCGTTAGAACTTAGAGAAGGTCATGTGAATGCAACACATAAGATTTGTTGTATTGCTAATAAAATTGCTTCTTCTAGATGGGACGCTTAGAAAAGAGAAGCAATCGAAACATCCTAAGATTGCTACGCTAAAGTATTGTGAACTTCGACATCAAAAAGCAATTAAATATAATTGTTGTTGTTAGTCTACCACATTAGGAAGGTGCAAGCTGATACATGTGTGTAAGTACATTATGTATCCGGACACCCCCACAAATATACGTTTTTCATCTTAGGTGCATTGTGCTGCCACCTACTGCCTGGTACTCATTATCCGCGACCTCAGTAGTCATTGGACATCGTGAAACAGAGAATGAGACCCTCCGTGGAACTCACGGACTTCGAACGTGGTCAGGTGATTGGGTGTCACTTGTGTCAGAAGTCTGTACGCGAGATTTCCACACTCCTAAACATCCCTAGGTCCACTGTTTCTGATTTGATAGTGAAGTGGAAACGTGAAGGGACATGTACAGCACAAAAGCGTACAGACCGACCTCGTCTATTGACTGACAGAGACCGCCGACATTTGAAGAGGGTCGTAAAGAGTGATAGGCAGACATCTATCCAGACCATCACACAGAAATTCCAAACTGCATCAGGATCCACTCCAAGTACTATGACAGTTAGGCGTGAGGTGAGAAACCTTGGATTCCATGGTCAGGAGGCTGCTCATAAGCTACACATCACGCAGGAAAATGTCAAACGACGCCTCGTTTGCTGTAAGGAGCGTCAACATTACACAATTTAACAGTGGCAAAACGTTTTGTGGAGTGTCGAATCACGGTACACAATGTGGCGATCCAATAGCAGGGTGTGGATATGGCGAATGCCCGGTGAACGTCATCTGCCAGCGTGTGTAGTGCCAACAGTGACTTGAATCCTATAGAACACCTTTGGGGTGTTTTCGAACGCCGACTTCTGCCAGGCCTCACGGACCTACATCGATAGCTCTCCTCAGCTCCGTACGCCGTGAAGAATGGGCTGCCTTTCCCCAAGAAACCTTCCAGCACCTGATTGAAAGTATGCCTGCGAGAGTGAACTGTGTCATCAAGACTAAGGGTGGGCCAACACCACATTGACTTCCAGCATTACCGATGGAGGGCGCCACGAACATGTACGTCATTTTCAGCAGGTGTCCGGATGCTTTTGCTCAAGTAGTGTACCTACAAGTTAAAATTGCGGAGAGTTGCTATTAAATCTTTGTGTTCATTACGCTGTTGTTTGTGAAACATCCTAAATACGTTGTTCAACATTAGAATAAAGTACAAAGGCGTAAAATTTTATTAATTGTATTTATTTATAGAACAATTCCTCACCTTCCATTCACGGCCAACCTGTGAGATCTCTAGTTCTATGACTATTAGCCAGCGGGATTGTAAGAAAATATTAGAAAGAAACGGGAAAATTTAAATAATTTCCTGCAGGATACACTGGAAGTAGTGCTTGAAAAACTTCAACTATCACTTCTCATATAACCACCAAGAATTCAGTGTTACCACACGAAACAATTCGTCTACAATCTGCTGGAAACGCGCGGTAAAATCAAAATAAAGAATTTCAAGACATATTTTAATCAAAATCATTTGAGCTATTTTTGAGAACTCAAAAATAACGAAGCTTTTCACATATAAATGTTATTTAAATGGGGGAATTTTCTTGTAAATTTTTGTGTACATGCCTGTTTGCAAGGTACTGAGCTTATATACCAAGTTTGGTATTTATCCCGTTTTACTTTTCGATTATTCAATCTACAAGTTTTTCAGTTTAGGGATTGTTAAAGGAAGACAAAACTTACCAATATAATTAAAAATATTAACAACTAAATACTGGAAATAAACGAATAAAAATATATGGAAGAAAACAGGAAAAAGAACATTTTACTATCATAAAGTATACCATAATTTATATGATGTATCTTTACCGATGATTGTACAGCTGATTTATCGAAATTTAAATTCAGTCTTAGTGTTGTGACAGCCATTTGTTTAATAAAACGTTTTTATAATTGAAAATCACGGAAAAACTTTAACAAACAATCTGTTTTGAAACATTCACATGATTTTCTATACCCTCTATTATTTATTAGAGAGTATACAAACTGGTGTTACAGAATCTTACATTTATATCTACTTCATTTTAATCAAAATTAAGTTTTGTAGAAATAGCTATATTACACATTTCGTTACACCTAAAAAATATTCAAATACTTTAAGAACTGGAACGCTATACGCTGGACTTAAATTTCATACTGTTTCAATGGAATCGCGAGAAACATCTGAATATTGACACTACTTTAAAAGAATGGCTAAGTAATAAACAATTCGAACCATTATTAAGGGATTTCGGAAATAGCTCATGCCACAAAAAAGTTGTTTGAAATAAATTGTGTGTTTGCAAGAGATCTACATTTCCTGTGTACTACGTTTTCGTCTATCGCTTAAAGTGTAACAGTATGCAACATTATACAATATTCCTTCCAAATGAGGAGGACTTCATAGGCCGTTTCGAGAAAATTCAAGATATACATTTTATTTGTCTTATAAATGTGGTATTTTAATAAAAATTGTTACAGCCCATTTTTTATAAAACAAAAAATTTCCAAAAAGTCCTACTGTAAAGGGTAATTTGAGACGGGGGAATTTCTTAAAAATCTTCTTGTCGCATTTTTGGAATATACTGAACATAAATACCCGTTTGAATTTTATCCGACCTTTCGTTTTTGAGATATGCTATTCACAGGCACATACACACGCACACAAACACGGAGGTTTTTCTAAGAATGCTTTTTTTTTGGGGGGGGGGGATTCAGGAACCTCAAAAATGAATATCCTCCGAAATCGCGTTATCGAATTCTTGGACAGAATGAAATACCTTCTCTACCTACTATGTAAGTGGTACTGAAAGTATGAATGAATGTGTTTATCTACATAACGGTATACATACATAGATCCCTATCACTAGTGCCGGCCCTCGTAGCCGTCGTCGCTGGAGTGGTCGCACCGGCGCTCCGCCAAGCTGAGGGTCGCGGGTTCGAATCCCGCCACGGGCATGGGTGTTTGTGTGTGTATGTATGCTGCGGAAATAAGCGCTGTGCAAACAGTAAAACACAGTAACATAAACTGGTTACAGCAAGGGAACTTTAAAAAAAAAAGAAATAGCACGGCAGACGAGAAAAAATACCACTATGAAAAAACACTATTGCACGAAAAAAGTAATACATATTCAAATATAGCATCTTAAATGTAACCCCAAAAGAGTGTTAAATCGTATTCCGATGCATTATTATACCCTATTATAGTAAAGAAATAACAGTTTAGAGAATAAGTATACACAACAAGCTAACAATAAGTGAAAAAATGACATGCAAAAACCACAAGCACCAACACCAACGTTTAGCTCTTCCTACATCCCGTTTCCCTACTATCGGCCTTATCATCTCAGACTGTCTTGCCTTATCTAGAAATTTACCTATCCCCTCTAGCGTCCACATACCCTTAACTCTCCATTCGAGGTGGTAAAGAATCGAAGTAGACATTTTCCCTCATTTCCTCCGAACCCCCACAGCTTGCCAAAATATGCATCCATGACTCTTCCTTCCCGCAAATTGGGCGGATTCCCCTAACACTTTCATCGGTAATTTTTATCATCCGGCATGCTCCCAGTCTAAGCCACGCGAGCCCGTGTCTAATGAGTTAGGCGCCCCGTTTTGGTGTATTGCTCCACACCCCAATATGATTCTAGCCCAGACTGTACTTCTAACAAAACCTTCTCCTGTTTGTTACTTGTCAGTATCACAGAGGCGGTAATAATTTTTCTCCGTGCACTCCGCCTATTTCCCTGATCCACCATCCAAACATTACCCACTCGTATGGTTTCCAGGGCCTCTCTTTAATTTTGATGCCCATGTTGAATTTCCTTCCATTTTCAAGCGTTCACGGTAGCACGCCACCCTAATTAGAGATTGAAATCCAAAAAGATTCTCATCCAGTACTTTACTGCTCTGATTTTGCATCCTATCATTTCACTATGCGCTCCAAATTCCCTCATAATTCCGCAGTTGGCCGTACCCCGCGCTACTTCAGAATTCTTTGGAAGGTATAGTTCCTCTTGTGCCGATCATTAAACCAATCACTGTGATGTCTTGGAGATAGAATTCTCCAGATTAACGTCACAGGGCTGGCCACTGTAAGACTAAATCCGGAATGTTGGATCTATTGCGGTCTCGGTGGGGTGATCAATGGCGATCGTATAGATTCTTTTGGTACTGCTAATTTCAGACATGCCATGAAACTCCTCGTATATTGATACATTACCCTTCGTAATTCTTCGGTTATCAAAGATCTCATTTTGTGATGTCGCCACTGTTCGCCATATGCACAGGATCCAAGGGTTTTCATAATCACTCAGGCAATGCCTGCAATGGTTATCGTTTTGGGATCTACCAGGATTGCTTCTTATAGCCCAAAAATGGCAGCTATTTTAATCTCTTCCTTCCACTATCCACTTATTAAGCCTTTGGGTTTCATGATCCTAGAGTTAATGGGTGTATAAACTTTGAATAAGATGCCGCCTTTGCCTTTCATAGGTAGAGTTCTTCAACATAGAAATTCCTTCTCACTAACAGCCTTTTTCACCTTAGGTATATATACACGACTGTCTTCAGGAGACTTATACTTGTCTTCTACACTTAATTTCTTCAAACATTCAAAGGTACACAGAGAGATACACATAAACAAACGCATGCGCTCTTCCTTAAATTGATTGTTTCTAATTCAGGGGGAACAAATCGTGTATTTTCGGAGAAATTTCGGAATACAATACCTACTCTAAATCTAGGTATGTGGTACAGAACGTAAAAAAGCTTTCGGATCAGATGCCCTTGTTATATCCCCAAGAATGCATTATATTCCTCCAGAAAACGATACTTCCACTACCTACTAGGTACGTGGTAGAGAAAGTAAGAAGGTGATCAGTTCAGCTGCTGTTGTTATGTTACCAAGGATACATTATATTCCTCTGGAACACAATACTTCCTCTACCTACTAGGTACGTGGTAGAGAAAAGGGAATCAGATCAGCTGCTGTTGTTATGTTACCAGGGATACATTATATTTCTCTGGAACACAATACTTTCTCTACCTACTAGCTACGTGGCAGAGAAAGTAAAAAGGTAATCAGATCTGCTGCACTTGTTATGTTACCAAGGATACATTATATTCCTCTGGAACACAATACTTCCTCTACCTACTAGCTACGTGGCAGAGAAAGTAAAAAGGTAATCAGATCTGCTGCACTTGTTATGTTACCAAGGATACATTATATTTCTCTGGAACACAATACTTCCTCTACCTACTAGCTACGTGGCAGAGAAAGTAAAAAGGTAATCAGATCAGCTGCACTTGTTATGTTACCAAGGATACATTATATTTCTCTGGAACACAATACTTCCTCTACCTACTAGCTACGTGGCAGAGAAAGTAAAAAGGTAATCAGATCTGCTGCACTTGTTATGTTACCAAGGATACATTATATTTCTCTGGAACACAATACTTCCTCTACCTACTAGCTACGTGGCAGAGAAAGTAAAAAGGTAATCAGATCTGCTGCACTTGTTATGTTACCAAGGATACATTATATTTCTCTGGAACACAATACTTCCTCTACCTACTAGCTACGTGGTAGAGAAAGTAAAAAGGTAATCAGATCAGCTGCACTTGTTATGTTACCAAGGATACATTATATTTCTCTGGAACACAATACTTCCTCTACCTACTAGGTACGTGGTAGAGAAAGTAAAAAGGTAATCAGATCTGCTGCACTTGTTATGTTACCAAGGATACATTATATTTCTCTGGAACACAATACTTCCTCTACCTACTAGCTACGTGGCAGAGAAAGTAAAAAGGTAATCAGATCTGCTGCACTTGTTATGTTACCAAGGATACATTATATTTCTCTGGAACACAATACTTCCTCTACCTACTAGCTACGTGGTAGAGAAAGTAAAAAGGTAATCAGATCAGCTGCACTTGTTATGTTACCAAGGATACATTATATTTCTCTGGAACACGATACTTCCTCTACCTACTAGCTACGTGGTAGAGAAAGAAAAAGTTATTCAGATCAGCTGTACTTGTTATATCCCTGGGTTTACATTATATTGCTCTAGAATGCAATACATGCTATATCTACTAGGTACGGTGTAGATAAAGTTAAAGTTAATAGACACTCCAATGCTATATTGTAAATTCTGCTCGGAGGATAAAGCCGTAAACCTCAGTTCAAAAGCTTTAAATCATATACATACTCATACACAAGAGGTTCTGTGTAAAACGCGTACAGTAATGCTATTGTTTCTCCAGAAGCACGACACAGAAAAAAGCAACAATTGGCTAAGTACCTTATGGAAGGCTGAATCACAATGTGAGTATTTTTCAATTTTTTGTCGAGTTACTCCAGAGAAGCATTATTGTTTCATGGTGTAATTAATGTCCAGTTCACTGGTTGAGAAGATTGATGTGTATGCAGGTGTGGTCGGTGAAGAAAGAGCGAGCGGAAGTGCCATTAGATGACTGAAGTTGCGGGGGAACATAAAGGACGAAGAAGAAAACGCAAATTAAAGCTCAAGGGAATTTTTATACCACTTCTATATTTAAGCCGCACTTTTGCGTAATGAGCCCCAAAGGGCTTTGTTTTTTCTTTTCACGTTCCGGCGCTTGCTTTTCATAATAATAGAGCTTTTATAATTACTTACACATGACTTTTATCAATGATTACCTATAATATGAGCCTATTAAATTTTTTGGGGAAAGTATTACTAACCCATTAAGGAGTATCTGTGTAATTTAAAGTCTTCCGTTTAGAATTTTCAATAACGACAGTCTTTGTTTTTCGTCTAACTGAACTTCTATGCTTAATATAATATATTACATGTTAAGATACTGTAATAAAACCTAATAGAAATTCACTTCGAAGACGACTTAACTAGAATTACTCTAAAATTTCTCTTAACGTATACATTATAATTCTTAATTTGTATTCGAATACTTATATTTGAAGTGAAATTTATTACGGGTACAGTCGATGAGTTGAAGGGTGTATCGCCCGTGGATCCTGGTGAATGCTCTGGATGTTCTTGAAGATATAGAAGCTGTGTACTCTGAAAGCTCGGTTTGAATTTACTGTGCCTTTCACACAGAGGGTATGGCAAGTTTGTGTGTAGTGTGGTAGGACTGACTTCCTGGCGCCTAATTTTTATTCAGTAATTGTTGTGGATTCTAGCATGTTAACACGTAGTAAAATACTTGAATGTTTCTTTTTGTCCCTTATATTCTAAGACATATTTAAAATGCTCTAGCTTTTAGGCGTGGCAATGTTGAGTTTTATCTCAGGTTTTCCGTCTTTGGAACGTAAGATATTTATTATATAATTAAATAAATTCAATAAGTTAGATTTCACTATCATGTGTTTTATTCTATTTCTCAATGTGCTTTAACGACGACCAATATAATTATGACACTTGAATCAAAGATTTACTTACATATATGCTTTAATGTCTTGTAGACATTCTTTGTATTGCAGTGAACTACTCCTTGTTCCTTCTAGGTAATAGTATTTGATAATTCGCGTTCTTTATACACTTCCGCTTTCCCTGCAAGCGTCACCTATCTCAGTAAGCTTTTTCTTAACAATCACAATAGTTTAAACTTGTTTATTTAAATAATTGTCGGATGCGTCGATCGTAACACAAACTCACATAGTTTAAAATTTTTGTGTGGAATAAATGAATAGCTATTTGTTAAAATGGCGGAAGTCCAAAAATGTAAATTTTACAGGAGAAGCAAAAAACTGTTTTTCAGCAATACTAGGTACATCGGACCTTTCTTTTTGAACTCAACAATTTGTTTTGGCATAAAACTTCACATTGTAGCTGTTTTTAAAGTGTAACATTAATTTAAGTAACAAATATGGTCTTCATTTACCTTGGGACTTCTGCCCTTTTAACAAATAATGGTGTATGATACAAATATCTTTGCTTTAAAAGTTACATAAACCACATTTTATTCATAAAAACATGATGAAATATAAAAAACATGTTACTGAATGAAAACACAAACAATAATTATTAGGTAATTTGTAAATTAACATATTGTTTTCGGTAAGAAGTTCATCACATACAGAATTTTGTGAACCTTTACAGAAAACACATTGTACAATCAATATTAACATAGTTTATATATGAAAAATGCAGGTCTTTTATATTCACAACTTCAGAATGTTAATTTATTATTTCTTCATAAATGTATCTATGAATGTCTTCAATGTATGGGATAAGTTTGTTTCAAGTCGTTGACTTTTTCCTCCTTCAATGGTAGTTTGTCTTCGGGGTATGCCACTGAATTTGGGAGCTGAATGTTCATGTGAGAATTGTGACGAAGGATGAATGTGTTTTCAGTTAACCCATCGATGAAACGTCTTGCAACAACTGTCCCTGGATACTTACTATCGTACACAAAATGGTAAAAGTTACTAATTCCAAAGTATACTTTTTTATCTCTATCCATTTTTGAAGTTTCAACGGATACATGATTTTTCCTATAATATTGCGGCCACCAAATCTTGAAATTGTGTATTATAGGCTTCACTGTACCATCTTCGACTACTGTGAATTTAAGAGAGGCACTACTTCAAATTATCAGTTCAGTGAGTTGATGAATTATATAAATTCAGTCATGTTTTCGGAGGATTCTTTTGATAATAGCAAAATCTCGGTCTCAGTCTAAGTAGCTATGACCTCTTATTGGGAAGAAATGCTCAGTTATCTTAAATCCGTTTGTATGTATTAGACAAAAGTTAGGAGATTGTATGGTTTTTGTTCTGCCCAGAGCAGTTATCAGAGAATAAATGAATTTCAACTTACTAAGCTAGGACAGAATTCAAATAGTGAAGAGGAAAACAACATACCTGATCACGGTCCTTTTTTGCTTGGCCTTCATGATATATATGATTGCTTTATTTGCTTTTATATTTTGTATACAAAAACGTTAACAGCCAGTTGCCTCAAATAAAGTAGATCCTGGACAGGGACTTAGGCATTGGTATGTTTTGCATATAATCACAAGCAATGGAGAGAACGTTTTTGTTTTTCCAATTTTTTCATCTGATCTATCTTATTGCAAGGCACTGTAAATCTTCTTACTTCTTCTTATGTGAACAGCCAGCTCAGCAGTGTCATTTAGGTGTGGAGATTTTAACTTTAATTTTAGCCCTTCTCAGACACAGCAGCAGTCTACCTGTGGCTGCCCAAATTTCAGATTAAAGTTATCTTTAAAATATTTGAAATAGAAAGAATACCTCACTTTGGTATCTGGAAACTTCTCTTTGAAGAGCTTATCTTTACATCCAAATCAGAGCTAAGATATTTAATTGTCGCCACAATAATGACTCTCCTGAAATGTAAATTACTGGATATGTTCGTGAACCTTTATTTTTATGTGAAACTGGTATGTTTCCCACGTTTGTCCACATGACTTTTACCTTGAAGTTTGAGCACTCGCAGTCTTGTAATGCGCTTCTCACTCTCAGCTAAGATAGGAAGAAATGCAGTTAAACATACCTATGTTGTTTCTGTGCCTATCATTAAGTGATACTTGAATGAACTCTTTCTGCTTTGCTTGCCTGGATCCTTTCTTGGTCTTCTTCTTTTTACATCTGCAGTGTCTATTAGACTTTGTAGAAATATGTCCTGTTCATCCCTGGAAGAATAGTTATCTAACTTACCGAAGACATCCAGCCGATTCTCCTCAGAGACAACAGCATCAAAGCATTTCTTTTTGCACCTAGAATCACAATCACGTTTGTATATGTATTTGGATATAACTACATATACTTGGATATAGCATCTGCAAATTGAATATTATTTATATCTTGTACTTACCGATACTCATTCCCAATGCTTTTAGGTGTAATTACTTTCCCAGCATGGTTATCATATCCTTTACCCATTAATCTAGCCATTTTAATTATATTTCATTTATATCCACTAGTAGTAGCTCTTCTCTTTCCAATAAACTCATCTTTATCTTCAGAACCACTCATCTTGAACAACAACTGTTATCTTTGAGAATGTGTTGTGTGAACAAATCAACAATGATCAATATTGCATTACTGTGCACCATTTACTCACTTTGTATTAGCGGGTTAATCAACTTTGAATATAATCAGAAATAATATTTTTTGTTAAAAGACCAGAAGTCATCCGCCCTTTTAACATACACTATTAAATTTTAGAGACGAGTTTAACCATTTGTACTGGGATTCTTAAAGCCATTTTAAGATAAAAAGATGTATCTATGGTAGGAGAATATATACCTACTTAAACAAAAACGGATTTTGAAACAAATATGACTTCCGCCCTTTTAAGAAACAACGATTCAAATAACAACATATTATTGCTTGAATTCTCCCTTTTTGTTACATATTTTTGTATTATTGGAATAATTTTTTCATAATCTTTTTCTATCACTTTCTTTAACGCATTTTCAATGTTATTCAGTTTTTTATCTCACATTATAACAATAAATACAAGTCTAATTAATAATTTAAGGTATATAAGTGCGGACGACGAAGTTGATAACACAAAATGTGTTACAAAACAATAATACATTAATAGTTGTGATACATAATGCATTTATATAAATGTACACTGTATCAAATTTCCCTATCCATTCCACTGGATTTCTGTTTTAACATTCCTTATGAAGCAGTTTTACAGGTTATTTTAGATGCTTTTACCAATTTCTGCTTTACATTTAAGGAATTTTCCTTAATTTTTGTTCCCTTCCCTTTCAGGGGTATAACAGTTTGAAACGTGCCTTCTAACACAATTATTTTTCGTATTCATTGTCTAGGCTGCGAAGACCACACCATGTCACATCCTCCTTGTTCTCCGAAGATGTGTCGTGCAAACCTCGCATTTAAACACACTGCTTTTAAACTTTGTCATGAGGAACTTACGTTAGTCTCTGACATCTTGTTAGAAGGCTCTTGGGAAAAACAAAATCCAGGAAAGCGCTGACGAACTCCCAAGCTTATCTCTATTTGTGAGCTCTCGACGAAAGACTTTATTTTCCAGCCATTCGGGGATTTACATAAAAGTATGCAGATTCTCCATCGTTCTAAAGCCTCACTGTTTCTCTGGTATAGAGTGCATTAACGCTGTAATGCGCTTAAATCAAATATCCTTAAAAATAACCTGCAACATCTACCTTAATCACAACAGAGGCAAATGAAAGGTTTCACCAAACAGAAGTTCGAAAAGCTCACTAACTCTGTATGATTTACAGAATAAGAGAAGAAAAGGCCACATTACTTTTTTTAAAGGATTACCCTTCTCTTTGTAGAACTTTCAAGCCAATGCCTTTGGCCAGTAACCTGTTGAGGAAACTTTATTAAATTAAATTTAGGGACGCTCTTTAACTACTATGGTTCTTAGCGTCCCTTCTATATTGGGCGTGAAAGACCGGTAATTTTGCTCAGAGGTCTCTTTATCAGGCTAGAGGTTTTTTTAAGTGCCGTAAATCTACCACACTGAACCACCGGCTTTACTTCCCTTCCGAAGGAAGCCATGCTAAGGATTTTTATTACGGCCGAAAAAATCCATCAACCTCCGCCGGGTTTGAACACGCGACCTCGAGAACTGGGGGGGGGCAAGCAAACTCTAGACCATAGCACATCCAGGATGGGTGATCACCTTAATGCCTGGTATGACGGTGAACAAGGAAATGAAACGTAGTGATGAAAGGGATGACAAGAACATTTGTGGATTAAATTATCTAACCCAGCATTCGCCTAGCGACCGAAGAAAGCCTCGAAGAAACCCTTGGATCAGATTGCTCGGTCCCGGAGATTTGAATCCGTCATCTCCCGAATGCGGGCTGCAGACATGGCCGCCTGAGCCTTCCCGCTCGGTCCCATTACTCATACTGTCTATATGTCCACTCCTTAACCTAACTTCATGTAAACTCCGTGATTAATTAGTCAGGATATGCAGGAAACCAAACTGACATACAGTACGAGTACCTTAAATATGTGCAATTATTTTTGGGTTTTCAAGAAGTATGTTAATGAAACAGCTCGAAATTTATGATTAATATGAAATAATAAAGAATGAAGAAGATTGTAGCTTCCGTTTAATTCTGTGTGGTATCGTTCACCACCTTTACTGCATCCGTACGATAATGAGCAGTCAGTAAGGCAATAAACATGGCTTTTTTTACAAGTACTGTTAGCTTGGTGACAATAAAGGTGATATGGTGAAGCATTCAAAGGCAAGTCGTTAAAAGTGGCGAGAATGGAATTGTTTTGAATGCTTTTAACAAATTATTTCAAGCAAATCCAACCGTCGTTGTGAATAGCATTATTAAACTGCAGATTGCACCGTGTATCCGATTGAAGCGCTGCACCAAAGAAGAAAATAAGCAAGACTTCAGCCAGAATTAGAAAAGGCAAGTGACTACTGGATGTATCTACTATTCGCAGGAAAGTCACGAGTTTTCTGTTATAATGAACGCCAATGTTAGTCAAAAAGTTAAAATCTGTCAACAATGGTCCCACGTTGCATTCTTTTAAGTGATCCAGCTTTCATAAATTGTTACTAGAAGGTGGATTGAGTTTTCGAAGACAAATAAAGGAAAGTAGTTGTTGACAGAGATGATATCGTGTGATGAGATCCAGATTTTACACCTCTGGGATCAGAGTGTAACTCCAGCTTAACGCGAGTTTTATTGTAATTATTATAGTGCACCGTCCTAATGCATTATAAACACAGCACATGACATTTATTTATGCTTGTTCCTCACACATGCAGAGATAGAAGTGATTCGACGGAGGGTGACACCTCACGCGCTGCGACCTACGCAGGTATATTGCGGCTACCACCCTCCTGAAGGAAGGTTGAAAGTACCACAGAAGGCTACAGGCTGTAGGCAGATAGGCCACAGAGACGCGTAGAAGTTTCTAGTATTTTCAAGCTCGCAGATCCATCCCACTGCTGGAGTCGCCGACTCATCAATCAAGCTGCTCTCTGGTGTCCACAGGAATTACTCTTTCCAATGAGCATTCATCCGCACCAGAAACCTAGAAGCGCAAATAAATAAATAAAATCTGTTATACATCGCCCTTATACATAATTTCTAAAACCAGGGCAAATATCCCAGATCTTTACATTTATTTAAGACATTTTCTATTTCAATACAAAATTACTTTACAGATTTTAAAATAATTGAAATTTGAATTTAAAAGGTAAAGCTTAAACTAATAAAAAAATAAGGAAACGTAAATAAAAAAGCAGTAGTAAATTTAAACATAAATCACCAGTAAATAAGTAAAAGATAAAAATAAAATAACAAAGAAATTCTTATTTCAAAAACAAAGTTAATAAATAAACTAAATAGACAAAATATACCAGGTGAGTCAGCTGCCCCTAGGTATTCGTTTCTATGCAACCCGCATTTTAAGGACTAATGTGAAAACATTGACCCTTTTATCAAACAAACTGTTATTGTAGCGCTGTCCTTCTATTCGATACTATACAATCACCATTAAGGATTAAAGGCCTGAATGAGCCAAGGAGCCGCGAAAGGCTTTAAAAAGACGGCTTTTCATGGACATAATGCCACATTGAGATAGAGGTGTGTATTCCCGAAGAAAAGGAGACAATACGTGCGTTCTGGCCGAGTGGATTAGCTGACGGGATCTGGTAAAGCAACGGTTAGCTTCGGAAGTTCGAATTCGGTGTAAACATCAGATTGCTTTAGTTATTTTTTTTTCTTTCTCCTTGTGTTTATTTTCTGTATTTTAGTATACTAATCTATTTATTTTTGTTATTGGCTCTCCTGTGAGCCAAAGACACAAGAATTACAATCAAATAATTGTGTGTCATGCTTACGATAATAATCTGTACCTATCTGGTGTGGTAAACCATGTCACATAGTTAGCTTTTATTCTTTCGGGACGTATCGACGATATTAAATCTAACAGATTTTGTTTCATGTTTAAACCTTATGTTTCACTTCTTCTACTGACAAAAGAATTTGTAAATGTGCTAAGTTAATGGTGAACAGAATAATAAATTGTTAAGGAACGTAGATTTCAACAACGAAGTAAATGTTCAAAATGACGACCCCCTTCATCAATGCACATTTATGTACGTTGCCGGAAAGAACTTCTTGCATGTTGTTACATCCCGGTGTAATCTTCCTGCATTCTTCACGTATGAATGCCCGGAAATGATTTGGGATTTGCAGTTCTTCTTCTTTACGGTAGAAAAAAACATGGTGCTTATTCTATTTTGTACACACTTATAATGTTATCAAAAATGTTTTTGTATCATAATATCAACCCGCACTAAAGCGTCACAATGGTAAAGCAACTATGATAATACCATTCGGCCAATGCTACGTTGCGAGTTGGGGTTCCTATACGAATTCATAATAGCAAAACTCAACCCCACCTCGAAGCTTTACATGCTTTTTGCAACTTCATACAGCGTTTGGAGGCCATTTTGGTAACTTTAACTCAAATAAACAAACTGCATCAGCCATTTCAATTACTGTATGACTGAAATATGCCATAGTTCGTGACAGAAGAGAAATTATCTACCTAATGCTTAGCATTTTTTGACAAGGCTGTACAATGAACCTTTGTTGGCTGACGGCTTAAATCCAATTGGTCGCACTTCTAGATCTTCCATTTTGTTTTCAAATACTTTTGCCAACCGATGCATGAGACAAGTTGTTCCTTCAGGGGCGTTTTCAAACGTGTGTATCAATGTATACTAAAGAATAAAAATTTGTAAAATCAGCTTAAAGTGCCGCTGAAGCTCCCAGTGTCAGAGTGGGATGTTTTTGGCATCGACATACATGACGATAGCATTCTGTCCCGTAAAACACTTATGCACTGAGTTATCTATCCCTCCTCTATAAAGTGTTATGCAAATCAGCCTTTAGAAGTAATTCAAGAAAGGCGTAAGTCACATATGTTGCTTAGCAGGTTGCATAAATTAAAAAATAAATAGGGACAGCTGACTCACCTGGTATATTAACATATCAGTTAAAACGTAACTTAAACAAAACAATTTTTCGTTTTCTATCAAAGTAACTTATATTAAACAGAATTAAAAGAAGAAATATATGCATTTTCAATCAAATTCAATTAACAAACATACAAAATATACAAAAACAAATAGTTTTACATAAAACCTTATAAATATACTGATTCATCCATACACACACGCACATAACACTCGTACTCAAAACATAAAGTTTACAATTCTCTTCCATCGATCGTCCTCAGGGGTACCTCTAGTTTCCCAGGTCGCGGGTTCAAACCCGGCGGAGGCTGATGGATATTTTCAGGCGTAAAAATACTTAGTATGGCTTCCCTCGAAAGGGAAGTAAAGCCGGTGGTCCCGTGTCGTAGAATTACGGCACGCGAAAGAACCTCAAGCCCGACAAACAGGACTCCGAGCAATATTACCGGTCTTTCACGCTCAATATAGAATGGGACACTTAAAGCCATGTATCTTACGAGTAGACCAATCCGCCATTGTGAATCCCAAGCTCCATGGTTCTTACTGGGCAAAAGATCTCTCGTGTGGATATTCTTTAATTTTTAAGACCTTAATTTATGTAATGGTTGGTTGTGCGGCTCCAAATTGCACAAATAACAGTAGGCATGGGTTATATAAGTTCTATTGTTTTCCTGCTGCTAACGAAAGAAGAAAGAAATGGCTTGTGAATTCCAGGAGCAAGGACTGGAGGTTGGCTGGACACCTACAACAAATAATTACCTGTAACGTAAATTCAAATGAATAATTAATGTTTTGGAGAAAGAAAAAGATTATATTGCTTTCATTCAGTAGCCATTACGACCTAACTACTTATGATTAACGTTTGAAAGTCAAAGCCAATGATGGGGAACAGCTTAAATTGCTTTTGAATCGCTGTCTTACAGAAAGACTAGCTTAGTTGGTAAATCGTTCGACTAGTGAATGTAAGGGCGTGAAATCAAGTCTCAAGAGTTCTATTATTTTTTTTTGTTTTGTTTACTTTCGAGTATGAAATCGTCTAATATTTACTTTATAAATTACCCTTAAACTTTTATAGGGCTTATTATTAATGTTAAGTCTAGCATACAAATTCTATTTAAAAAATTATTTTCACAAGTGCATTTCCAAGAAAACCAATTTAAACAAAACCGTGTTGATGGAAAAAGGAAACTCAAGCCTAATGCCATACCAACAATTTTCATTGTGTCTAATCCACCACCTAGAATTGCAGTCCGGAGAGAAAGCATTTACAAAAGAGATGTAAGTAGGCCTATTGATACGACTCTTTATTATTCACAGATATTTTAAAGAATTTGTTTAACGTAATGAATGTAAATATTACAGAAATTTCTTCCTGGTTTGCTCATTTAAAATAATTTCTGATATTGTTATTTTATTTACTTTCTAAAATAGGGAATAGACTCCTAAGTAGTCCGTAAAATGAAGTGTATATGAAACAGAATCTAACCATAAGTAGGCATATTAAATTCTGAGTTATGTAATTGTAAATTCATTACAGATTTACAGTTGGAATCATTAATAGAGCTTCAACCATAGACTAAGATAAATCAGCTTTTGAAAGAGGATCAAATTAATTAAAATCCAGTTACAATGTTATTTTTATTATCACTTTGAAATAGGATTATCCATTTAAGCATCACTTTCCTGTAAAAATCTTAATCCTATCATAAATAACTTTTACATTACAGTTGGCTTTATCAAGATAAAAGTTAGTATATACAAAAATCAGTATTTATGTAAAATCAATAGGACTGAACTATAGATACAACATATGGCACATTCTGCACATTAAAACATTAAAGTATTAAATTTGCATGGTAATATCATATATAAGATAATCATATATAGACAATAAAGTGAGAATATTATAAAATGACAATAAATGATATTTTATCTCTTAGGTGCAAAATACTTGCATTGAAACCCACTTGGCAATCACTTCTGAGGAGACAGTATCTATGGGAGCTACAAGGCAGGAGAAAACTTCAGAGGTTATGATCCAAGAACTGCAAAACAGAGATGCATTTTTGGAAAATAAGAATAAGAGCCTGGAAGAGCAAATAGCACAAACAAACGAGGCGTTAAGTAATTTCCTAACTTCTGAACAAATTAGCAGGCATACCACAACCCAATGTTGGTCAGAAGATAGGATTATAAAAGGTCTGAAGTTAAGATTTGTTTTGGGCAAGGAAAGTTATAATTTTCTTCGAAAATCTGCTTATCCTGTACCTGCTTATAGTAGTACCCTGAATAATCATATCAGAGGTTTCAAATTAGAATTTAGAATTTTTAATTGCATTTTTTCTTTGCGGAAAACAAAAGTAGATGTTATGTCAGATTTTGAAAGAGACTGTGTTCTCATGATTGATGAGCTGGAAATATTTGGGAGTATTGAATATGACAATCCTTATAAAACATTTATTGGAGCAGTTACTTTGGAAACCGTTTCTGTAGCAGGTAATCATCTCACAATGGTTATTCTTAAAAGTGTGACTACAAGTGGAAACAAATAGTGGCAGCTCATATTACTGGACCCAGTACAGCAGGAAAAAATGATGTTTCAGCTGATGTTCCTCACTTGGTAAAACACTGGCGGTCAGCCATGCAGAATTCTGACATTATTATTCCACAGAATATTGCAGATAAGGAAGGGTTATCTTCCACTATAGCTTCATCCAAATATAATTCAGAAAAAGTTGGCCTTGCTTTGAGATATTTGTCTTTGAAAACTGCCAGTGCCTTAGAAGCGGCTGTAGGTTTAAAATTTTGCCTCCAGCAGCATTTGCCACAGCATGGTTCATTAGATTTTTGAATGAAAGGTTTTCTTTGCTAATGTGTAGAACCATCATGAAACCAATTTCAAAGAAGAATTTTAAAAGAAACGTACGTTTCTTGAAGAGTTTATAAGTATTATACAAGAAATTCAGATAGGATCTGGTGCCTGGAAATCATTAAATACAGGCTCAATTATG
This sequence comes from Deroplatys truncata, assembly GCA_030765065.1. Classification (NCBI taxonomy): domain Eukaryota; kingdom Metazoa; phylum Arthropoda; class Insecta; order Mantodea; family Mantidae; genus Deroplatys; species Deroplatys truncata. The sequence goes on along the minus strand of CM060988.1, from coordinate 25,943,709 downwards.
AGCACATTATCTTTCATACAGTTGGCAAAACTGCTATTCGGCAAGAATTACTGATATGTAATTGGAAGTAGATTCACTCAAGATGCTTTGGAGAATATTTGCGCTGCGGTACGAAAGAGAGCAGGATCAAATCCTTTAGCTATAGCAGCAAAAGCAGCACTGAAACTAATTTCAATTTCACAATTTATGACCCCTTGTGAAAAAACAAATTACTGTTCTGATAGTGACAAGCCACCGTTACATTTCTCTGATATGAAAAACATCAAAGATAGAGCAGTAGCTTGTACAGACCTGGCAAAAACGAGTTACACACAGACCACAGAGGAACTAAATGTTTTTGACCAAATAAGTCTCTATATAGCTGGTGCCGCTGTGAATGCAGTATTAAAAAATCTGATGTGTTATACTCACACTGACTTTCTCTACTCTTGTAAAACTATTTTTACAAACGCTTATTCTCCATCTACTTCATGTTAATCGAGATAAACATTTGCAGACTCTATCTTATTGTTAATTTTCTTGTAGATGTAAGGCGAATATATATTTACAAGGGCAATATAGAAATACAGTAGCCTTTAAGCACATACATATCTCTTAATAGCTGGTTGCTAGGTGCAGCACCGTTCCCTTTGCCACAGATTAATACTCTTTGCATATCCATGAATAACGAATACCCATTTGAGAAAATAGGTATTGAAAAATTTAAGGGAATAACAAGCAATATCTCGAAAATGCTTCACCCAACAAAAAAAATGTATATGCCATAAATTGTGTATTTTAACGCGATCTACATTTTTGTGTAGTACAATTTTGTCTATCTCTTATGGTTTACCAGTTATGCAAAAGTCGTTCACAATGAAGAATACTTTTGGAGACATTCCCAGAAAATTCAACATATACATTTTATTTGTCATGAAAATATCTTAAACATATAATATTTTAATCAAAATCGTTAGAGCCATTTTTGAGAAAATTAAAATTTTCGAAAAATGTTCCATGTAAAGGGTAATCTGGGGTGGGGGAATTTTCTTGAAAACCTTCGTGTCGCATCTCTGGAAGATACTGAACCTAAATACCAAGTTTGGTGTTTATCCGACTGTTCGTTTGCGAGTTATGCTGTTCACAGACAGACACACACACAGACAGACACACAGACACACACACGGACATCTTTCCAAAAATAATTTTTTTGGATTCAGGGGGTCTCAAAACATGTATTTCCGGTGAAATCTCGGTATCGAATTTTTGGGTGGAATACAATACTTCCCCTACTTACTATACGTAGTAGAGAAAGTAAAAATGGGTGTGTAACATATTTACTGATTTTTGAAAAGTAATGGAGAAGGTATTCCAAAGGAATATCTGAAACTTACTGAATTCTCAGATTTTGGAGGTTTAAAGTACATTTCCAAGGCGGCATAAGATATTGTAACAACTACAGAGCAGCTCATTCAGAAACATAAGGAGGAGTTACTGTCATCAGCAATGAGTATGGAAAGAATAATCAATGAAGTTTGTAGCTTGCATAGAGAAGTGCCACCTTGCTGTGATGTGCTCGAGAAGTTGCTCACACATTATATCAAAGTTCGTGGTTTAGGACTGTGCAATTTTTTGGAAACAAAAAGAAAATTGCCATCAATGAATGATAACAGAGCACAGGATAAGAAATAAAGAAAAACTTAGTATTTTCTTACATGCAATTTTGATTATATAGCAATATCATATGAAGCATTTAAAAGTTATTTCTTTTCAAAAAATTTAAAATTAGATTTTGTAAAGAACTTGGTGCTCATTTGCTTCATATGTACATCCCATGTTCATCAGTGATAAATAATTATTGCAAAAATGGTGTTTAAATGTAATGTACCTGGATTTTTAATTTAAATTCAGGTTTTAAATGTTTCATTATCATCAATATAATGAAAAATCTGTTGCACTATTACTTATATTTAGATTAAAAAAGTATTTTCTATAAGTAGTAATTTACGCATTTATAATATGTGATTGTTTATGTTAAACATTCCTTGTATTGTATGATATATATCATATTTATTGCTGTAAGCATGTGCACTATTGCTGCTGCCTGCTGGGAAGTATAGCTTGTAAGGTACAAAAAGTATTGGCAGAAGGTAAAACATATCCCCTTTTGCCATATAACCACTGCATTAGTTCTCCAAATATTGATTTCATTTCATTATTTAATATTTTTAGTTTACATTTACATTTAATGCCAAACATATGTAAAGGAATGTCAGAAACATAATTAATTAGAGGGTTCATAGTTAAAGCGGACAGGGTGCATAAAACCTGTTTGGCAGATGTATGTGCGAACGTGGGGCTGCTGCATGTTAGGAGTAAATACTTAAGGTAGGATACTATTCACTCTTAATATTATTACAACTTATTGTTTAAGAATTACAGGTTTGTTTTTCCTATGTATGCACATAGATAGCTTAAGACTATGGAATTGATGTGCTATAATTCTAATCCTCAACATATAATTAAAGAATAAACAAAACTTAAAAGTGATTATGTGTATATTTGCAAACAAATGTTGTTTCTAGTTCATTAATTATGAATATCCATATTTAATTGATAGAAATGTATTTTTCTTATAAGTTAAACGTCATAAAGCATAAAACAAACCTATACTTAATGTTCTATATATGTCTGTATCCAAAACATTTAATTTATTTTGGGGTTTTACATAATGACTAGTTTGCGAGTCATTAGGCAAATCTTGGGTTGATCTTTAACACGTGGTAAGTCACAACAGCAGGGGTTACGTCAATACAATTTTCTATTAAGATGATTTAAAAATTATTGTTCTCTGGATGTTTTATTAAACTCTTATATAGATATTTTCTCCAATGTCTGCATTATTTTATTATGGGGTATCGATCCCAGAAGTTTTTCATACTGCAGAAAAACCTATAGTTTTATTAAAGGATTATGATTCAAATCAATATTGTGAGCCAATTTTTTATTAGTGTTGGTATTCATGCACCCATCTTTGTGTTAGCATCTATATCTTTCATGTTATTACATTCTACCACGTATAGTTGATAAATAGGGGAAAATTTTGGTGTCGAGATTTCACTGAATATATGTTCTGAGGCCACCTGAACCCCCCCCCCCCCCAAAAAATTGGAAATGGTCCGCGCGCGTGCGCGTGTGTGTCTGTCTGTGAACAGCATAACTCAAAAACTAAAAGTTGATAATTATAAAACTTAATATTTAGGTTCAGCACCTTCCAAAGATGCGGCACAAAGATTTTCAAGAAAATCCCCCAACCAAAACTTTCCTTTACGTGGAATATTTTTCGAAATTTTTTTAATTACTAAAACATGGCTGTAACGATTTTGATTAAAATGCCATATTTTAATGACAAATAAAATATATATCTTGAGTTTTTTTGGAAATCGCCTGTGAAGTACTCTTCATTACGAAGGAATTTTGTATAATCTTGTGTAACTGGCAAATGTTAAGTGATAGACGAAAACGCACTACACAAAACGTATAGATCTCTTTAAAACACACAATTAATTTCAGATAACTTTTTGTGGCATCAGCTATTTCGAGTTATTCGTCATTAATGGTTCTAATTGTTCAATACTTAGCCATTCTTTTCAAGTCCTGTCCATTTTCAGTTGTTTCTAGCAATGCCATGGAAAGAATGTGGAATTTTAAGGCCAGTGTATAGCATCCAGTTCTCAAACGTTTGACTATTGCCATTCCCTTTGTATCTTTAACGAAATGTACCACGTAGCTATTTCAGGATAGGTTTACCATAATTAAAATGAAGTACCTAGATAGGAAAATAAACGTGCGGAAGAATAATTTGTATACTCACTAATAAGTGATAGAAAAGCTCATGTGAATGTAACATATCAGATTTTTTTTATTTTATTTTATTTTTTTTCTTACAGATACACGCCCTTATGAAACTAGAAACTGCAATAAACTTTCTGCTCCAAAATTTAGATCACAAAGAAATACGGACAGCCATATATATTTGATAATTAAGTTTTATAATATATTTAATGATAATATCAGGATTTTAAATATTAACAGTGCTTTCAAAAATAAATTGAAAATTTGGTTGTTAGGAATAATTATTTAATACAAAAATACTTAGATTTAGCTGACTAAGCGTAATGCAGCACATGGAAAAGTATTATTAAATTATTATTATTATTATTATTATTATTATTATTATTATTATTATTATTAAAATAATCAGCAAATAAAGACGTTAAGAATCCGAAGCTATTTCTTTATTGTATTTATTGCAACCCCAAGAAATCGACGTGGGCATCAATTAATGTCAGATTAACATAGCTGTTACTCGTAATCTATGATAGATAGATCTGGATATGCAGTGTAAGAAATGCGTGAATTTTACCAGCTTTCAGAATCTGTAATCGAATTTGAAATATTTCCTGTAGTTTTCGACTTACATCAAATTAACCAAAACAAGGATATTAGGTACGCATCGGCACCATGGTTGCAGTGTTATCTTTTTAACTTTAAAGTTTCTGTTTTGTGCAACATTAGAAAAAGTAATTCTTATAATTCTTTTGTACATTAAAGATGCTTTGTATAAGTGAAACGAAAAGCTAATGTCTCGCTAGCTTAAACGTGCATACACACGTTTTCCTGGCCGAGAATCACTCCTATTTAAATTGGCGCCTTGACTATGGGATTGAAAATTGGTCTGCTTGTATAATACAGCGCTCTAGGACACTTAAGAACTATAGTAGTTAAAGAGCGTCCATAAATAAAACTAAATTTCAATTTTTTCTTGTACCACTTAACCACCATTCCTATTATATTCCACATCAATAAATATTATTAAAATATCAAATATCACACATCCATCTCATATACTTAAATTAAACAAATAAAATTATTTTTAATTACATTCTTACATCGTATTATATATTACAAAATTTATAATTGTAAAACCACGTACTCAATCCTCCTTACTTACACAAGCATATAATGCTCTCATAAAATATAAAACAAATACGTATATAATTATTATAGCTCCCCATTCTTACATTTAATATGCATTTTGATTAACTATTTATTTTTACTCTTTAAAAACCTATATTATTATTTAATACAAAAATTTTAACCGCAAAGCTATAAAATTTAATTTTAAATAATGCAAGTTATATTATTTAAAATCATACTATAACACCTCCTCTCACCTCTTTTTTATATTTTTTATTTTATTTTTATTGCTTTTTATTTTCTTATAATTTAATTGGTTATAATTGATTTAAATTTATGTATTTATTCCTTCAATTAAAAATAAACTACGTATATTTAGAGTACTAAAATAAAACTTAAAATAACTAAACTTAACCCTTAGTTGGTCCCGATCCATTTGTTAACACCGCTGGTCGCGGGTGAGACTGCGTTCACTCCTTTTTTTCTAACCTTAAATTCAGTTGAATAGCGTTTAAATGATTATTTTAAGTGCATTATTATTAACTTTTATGTCCTTACATTCTTTTTATTATAATATATAAATTGCTTACAAACAGTACTACAATAACATTTGATAGACCTTTTACAAACAAATACAATATTTTATATCTTTTTGTTTGTTAATTTAAAATTCTTCAGAATTGTTACTTTTTACTTATTCATTATATTCAGAACCATAAAACAACTGTTTGAGCAAATAAAGAAAAATTTTATCCTAAGTTTTTTAGATAACCACGTTTTATTTCTTGCCACTGGAAATATCTTTAGTATTTGTATGACATACGCAAAAAAAACAGTCAGTGTGTTCACCGCAAATAGGTTGTGCACACACCTTGCACCTTACAGTTGTCTTTCTGTTCTTTTTCTTAGGGTAGAACCCACATTTGACTCTTGCACTTGCAATGGCTGCTTCAGAAGGAACTGCATCTCTCTTCCCCTCAAGGCCTATTCTCCTCTTGAGTTTCAATCAACACATAAGGTTCTCATGAATCCCTGAAGTAGAGGCTCTAGCTGTTAGCTCAAGAGCTAAGGTCTTCCAGTTACAGCTCCTTGCCGTTCTAGTATCTACATTTGCTTCAAAATTATTTGGGGATTTATCCTAGCAACATTGAGCATCTATATATATATATATATATATATATATATATATAATATATATATATATATAAATGAATGTTTGTCTGTATGTCCTTTATAGAATCGTAAACTATGCATTTGATCATGTGATGATCTTCAGCAAAGTGTTGTGCATGAGCCCACGAAGGTTTCTGAGTTGGTACGACCAATCTTCGACAGTTGGCGCCACTATCATTGAACGAAACGCCAGGAATGTGTTGCGCCAGTGAAAAAATTAAACTGCCAGAATTACATCCACCACCCGAACCACTATCAACGTTACAGGTGTTACACGTGATTCGAAGCATTTCTTGGAAAACATCCGTAAATACAATTCATGTTTTCAAATACTGAATTCTTGAATTCGCTTGATTTGCCAGGCATGCCACCGCACGTTCTTACATTGAAAATTGGCGTACCCATCATTCTTCTTCGAAACATAAATCCACCACGACTTTGCAACGGAACCAGACTCTCAGTCAAGAAGATGATGAACAGTGTTATCGAGGCAACAATTTTGACTGGAAAATTCAAAGGTGAAGACGTACTGTTGCCACGTATCCCAATGATCCCGACAGATATGCCATTCGAATTCAACGTTTACAGTTCCCGTGTGACTCGCTTTCGCAATGCCTATCAACAAAGCACAAGGACAATCTTTGCAAGTGTGTGGATTAAATTTGGAGAATCCATGCTTCTCACATGGGCAGCTCTATGTGCCTGCTCACGCGTCGGCAAACCTTCTGATTTATTCGTTTACGCACCAGATGGAAAAACAAGAAATATTGTGTATCCCGCAGCACTTCAATAAATATCGAATTGAAACGAAACGCCGCAATGTCACAATTTTTTCGACATGAACAAAATCAATAAAATGACTCAAAATAAGTTGAATATTTGTGTAATGTCCTTCCTTCAAATTTATTTCAATTAGTGCCGTAGCAACGCGCGCAGGGCACTATTGGCTGGAAATACATCTCAATCAAAATTGTTTTTGCGTAAAATTCTTAAATTCAATTCTTGCTTCCAAATGACATCATTTGGAGCAACAAAAATCGTTGAGAATGAGGATGGCCGTAATTTTAATTCAACATTTAAGATTCAGGGCCAAGTGTATCATCGAATTGGTTCTCTGTTCTCAATACCTGATACCGATCCTAAATTTTTGCAGAACAACAAATTAACACATGATGCCAATATAGTCACACTGAGAAACAGGAACAAATTATGACGAAACAGAACAACGTCTGTCGTGTCCGCTAGTAGTATATAAGATCCGATGAGGCCACCTAAAGCATATCCTGTCAGTAGCGTATCGTGACTTCAGTTCATCGACGACATCCACACCGCCTTTTATTAGATTATAGAATGTCACAACCTCTGGTTTCATTTTTTCACCAGTATTGCTGTCAATCTCATCGCCATCGTGCATGCTAGATATCAGCAGTACATTGCGGTACCGTCGTGGAACATAAAATACTAGCATTGATTCATCGCCGAAGACAAACAACCTTCTGTTCACTGATCTCGTTCTTATGTACCATGATTGGTGGAATCTACCTCTTGTTTTTACGAAGTGTTCCCATTTTTTACGCACTAGATCGTTCACCAGATCAATTGATGTGAACCAATTGGCCATGGTCACATTTCTTCCAGAATATGCAATAGGTTCAACAAGTTCTTTTACAACACTGTGGGCTGAGCTACAGCATAGGGTCCCTCCGGTTGTTTTCCAACATAAATTTGCATGTTCTGTGTGTAGAACATACGAGAATCAACAATTGCGTGTATTTTCAAAGCAAATTTTCTTGGCTTTTATTTTGCATATATTGTTTAAAACTGCAGCACCCCAGAAAGTTCTCCAGCATTTTATCTATGGTGACATATTCAGAAGGATAGTGACACTTACATAGCTGCACAAATTTCTCAAATATCTCTCGAACCGGTACGAGCTTATAAAACTGCTTTCTTTCAGGTCTGGCTCTAATATCATCAAGCCGAAGTGCTCGGAGTAGCAAATAGAAGCGATTGTACCTCATTACCAGCGAAAATGTTCAGGAGCCGTTGTATCAGTTTCCCATAGGACCACAACACATTGATGTGATGATTTCATCAACCTTACTAAATACAACATACCAAGAAGTGCCCTTATTTAACCCATATTTGTTTCCAACACATCTCGATGGGGCTAAATTTTGAGAGAATTTCCTGAGTTTTATGTTGGTATACAACAAAATGTTTTCAATGAATGAGTCAGGAAAAATAATTTTCAGCAATCATTTACACTGTTTGCTTCTTTTACCACGCCCTTCACTCCAGGAGGATGCAGAACAGCATTTCCTGCTCTTCGTCGTCAATTTCATGGAGGAGCATGAATTTTCCAATTGGTTATGTCATCATGCCCTACATATTGCTGGCATATTTCTTCCTTATCTGATTGTTCACTCTCCGTATCATGGTTACTATTTTGTGCTATTTCCACATCTGAATCTTCCTGGTCGTCGGTGAAAGCTTCATTCATTTCCAAAAATTCAGACGGAGTTTCAGATCTTCGTCGTCCTCCGTGGACTAGTGGTACCGTGCTAGCCTCTAGTTTCCAAGGTCGCGGGTTCAAACCCGGTGGAGGGCGATGGCTTTTTTCGGGCGTAAAAATCCTTAACATGACTTCCTTTGGAAGGGAAGTAAAGCCGGTGGTCCCGTGTCGTAGATTTACGGCACGTAAAAGAACCTCAAGCCTGATAAAGAGGCCTCTGAGCAAAATTACTGGTCTTTCACGCCCAATATAGAATGGGATGCTAAGAATCACAGCAGTTAAAGAGCGTCCATAAATAAAACTAAATTTTTAGTCATAACTTCGTCTATCCACCAGTGTATTTGGGCCTCATTCACAAACCTGGTGTACTTGCTACTCATTTTCATAATATTCATTTATAGAATACCCTAAATGTATTCACTGGATTTATACAGAAGATTGAAAATGCCCAACACATTTGGTCGCGGGTGAGCGCAACGTTCATAGACAACGTACACCTGCAACAATTACTTAATAAGCAAATGACGAGATGTCGGATATTCACTAAAATTCTTTCCCGCTAAATCTAGACACTGTGACAAAAAGCTAACATGAATCATGGTTACCAACTGCGTTTCTTTCTCATGTTAGTATATTTTAAAGGTGAAAATGAGCACTGCCCTCACCCCGCGACCAACGCCGGGTTCACCGACGGATTCAGAGCGGCAACAAAAGCTATTGGTAACCAGCAGTACACAAAACTAAGTACACTTTTAATCACTTTATCAGTTCACTTCATCTACCTACTTTTTACACTTTATTTTAATAAATAAAGTCTACATTTCTTCCTTCAATTAAATCAAAACTATTTTTAAAATGCTAATATAAAAATAACTAATATTCATTACTTAAAAGCTTAAAAATAGCTAAACTTAGCTATACTATATGTATTGCAGCCTGAACGCGGCGGCAACCAAAAGTACTGGTATCCAACACTATACAAATCTAACTACTTCTTTTGGTCACTATCACTTCACTTTATCTACCAACTTTTATACTTTATCTTAGTGAGTAAAACTATATTTAGTAACTCGCACCTGAGTGAGTAAATAAAACACGCCTGTATAATCACTATTTAATTTTGAAATAACTTTTAACACCTTGAACCTTCATTTTGCACATAACACTTTAATAAAAATCACTTAATCACATCTTCGAACTCACTAGTTATCCGCAATTTTACTATATACCACATATGGAAGCATTCTTCCCCTCTTCAATTGTTCCGAGATATCTACTTCCATCCGTGGACCCATCCCGCCTGCCTCTTCTCCTGTTCCCGGCCGTCCCTTAATCTCCACCCGTGAAGTTGAACCCGTGCTCAGCAACTCTCTCTTCCTCAACACGGGTCCTGCCTTCTCCTGTTCCCGGCCGTCCCTTAATCTCCACCCGTGAAGTTGAACCCGTGCTCAGCAACTCTCTCTTCCTCAACACGGGTCCTGCCTTCTCCTGTTCCCGGCCGTCCCTTAATCTCCACCCGTGAAGTTGAACCCGTGCTCAGCAACTCTCTCTTCCTCAACACGGGTCCTGCCTTCTCCTGTTCCCGGCCGTCCCTTAATCTCCACCCGTGAAGTTGAACCCGTGCTCAGCAACTCTCTCTTCCTCAACACGGGTCCTGCCTCCTGTTCCCGGCCGTCCCTTAATCTCCATCCGTGAAGTTGAACCCGTGCTCAGCAACTCTCTATTCCTCAACACGGGTCCTGCCTCCTGTTCCCGGCCGTCCCTTAATCTCCATCCGTGAAGTTGAACCCGTGCTCAGCAACTCTCTCTTCCTCAACACGGGTCGTGCCTCCTCCTGTTCCCGGCCGTCCCTTAATCTCCACCCGTGAAGTTGAACCCGTGCTCAGCAACTCTCTCTTCCTCAACACGGGTCCTGCCTCCTCCTGTTCCCGGCCGTCCCTTAATCTCCACCCGTGAAGTTGAACCCGTGCTCAGCAACTCTCTCTTCCTCAACACGGGTCCTGCCTCCTCCTGTTCCTGGCCGTCCCTTAATCTCCATCCGTGAAGTTGAACCCGTGCTCAGCAACTCTCTCTTCCTCAACACGGGTCCTGCCTCCTCCTGTTCCTGGCCGTCCCTTAATCTCCACCCGTGAAGTTGAACCCGTGCTCAGCAACTCTCTCTTCCTCAACACGGGTCCTGCCTCCTCCTGTTCCTGGCCGTCCCTTAATCTCCATCCGTGAAGTTGAACCCGTGCTCAGCAACTCTCTCTTCCTCAACACGGGTCCTGCCTCCTCCTGCTAATGGTAAAGACGTTGTTTTCCGGTTTAGGTTCAAGAAAGTTATCTTCGTGATGATTATGTATTGACTGCATCTCCTCTCTCAGTATGCTCTTCATTCTCATTGTGTAAGTTTATGTTTTCTGTTAAGGGTGGTGATGCTGTTGCTGGATTTATAATATTTATGCTCTTTGTCCTTTCTGATCTTCTAATGCGTTTGTTGTATTGACATGCATACTTGTGTTGGTTGTAAAAGTTCTATTTTCTTAAGATTGGAAACTAATCTTATTCGCTAATAATTCGAGATGATTATATAAGTATATATTCCTTAAGATATCATATAAATATTAACCGCCTAACAATTCTTTGTTCTTGAATATCTTGATTATATTTGCTGCACTCAAAGGTGCATTTTTTTTGTTACAGGATGTACAGTTATTGTCGTTTGTTTATTAATTTTAACCCAGTAAGTAATATATAGTCAGGTAATGAAGCGTTTCCTTTTTTAAATTGAGATGGTTTAGCTTCAATCATTTCTTAATGTTGTTAAAAAAACCCATATGTTCGCCTGCCTACGGACAACATTCTTGTTGCCAAATCATTGTTAGTCTATTATTTATTTCCTTTTTTGTGTTACACTTACTTCGAATAATTTCTTGTACCTTATCAAATTCTCCCTTTAGTAGCCAACAATTTGCGCCTTGGAGTCATAACGTTAAACCAATGGGCCATATTCCTGTAGCTACGATTAGGGCCATTGTTGACGTGGTACTAACAGCACCAGTAAACCTTAAGAGTACCATTCTTTGAGATCTTCTAAATAAACTTTTAATGGCAACCCAATAATATAAATGCCCACAGTCCTGCTCTGTAAGCAAAAATATTCGTGTGGTAAGTCGAAACATTGGTAATTGGAATTTTTAAATTATGATATATTAATCCTGATAATTTCATATTTTCTGAAACACTCCTGAAAGATGAGAAAGAAACGGAATGAAACGGAAACGATGGAAAGAAAATAGTGGTAGAGAAGAAAACCACGCCAGCATTCGCTTGCCAACCCCGGAAAAACCACGAAAATCTCATCGGTCAGAATGGGGGTCGCCGGGAATCGAACTTGTGACCTTCCGAATGCTAGTCACATACGTTACCGCGGTTTGTCCCTCACCGCTCATACGAACACGAGGCTAATGCGGAGGGATACAAATTCTTTCGTTTACATCAAGTTCGGTTCTAAGACTGGATCGATTATAGTTTCAAGGAACAAATGGTTCAATAGGAAAATTAAATTGGTTTATGCATTTTCGCAAATTTACATTTTGCTTAACTTATTATGACCCAAAATACTCAATTTATGCAGCCCCACCACATAAAGTATCTTTGGTCGACCCACTATAATACGCTAATTACATATGACGTAACTGCCATCCACAATGCTTCAGCTGCTCATTATTACCTTAATCGTCCATATCTTTTAACACTCTCAAAGCAGCAGTCCACTGGGATACATCCCCCAGATAAACAATTAAATGTGTATTTATCATTGTAACTTTAGTATACTAATAAATTGAGTTCATTTCCTTTGCTTCAATATGCATTGCTTTCACATTACCTGCAAAAAGTCCGTGAATACAGCATGGACTCAACATCTCTTGCACTACTCGCGAACACACTCAAGGTCCTGCCATCGATGCAACTATTCGATCAGCATTAGGCGAGATGTTTTCGTAAAAACTCTAACTTTTGAAATTATATGCAACAAGACTATAATGGTAATTAAGACGCTCGTATGAAAATTACGAAACGCTACAGCTCATTTCATAAACATGCTCGCGTCTTAATTACTACCATTACAGTCTCGTTGCACGATATAGTGTTCTGGTTTTAAACATTTCTATATAGATTTGGAAGGTTGTTTCAAAATGTGTAAAACGTTTTATAAATGACCCTGATTTCCTCATGAAGGCAAGCTTTTATATATGTTCGAACACGTGCTTGCAATATTATTTTCTACCTCTACTACTAATTTTAGCTTTGGTGTAAGTAATGAATGCAGCGTCAGAGAGATAGAACACGTTGGAGAACTGTTATCGAAGTTGAAAGCAGACGAAAACAGAATGTATATTCCTGGTCTGTATAGCCTAGTGTTGTATCTGCTATTGTATGAAGCCTCTTACTCCCTGAATCAGCGAGACGCTTCTAGAATATCAATCAAACTTCCACATGAATGTATTCCCGAGCACCAGGAGAGATTGCGGTCATGAATGAGGAAGCAGAGGCAGTCCAGGAGCCAGCCAGCAGCATCACTTCTGACGTGGAGTAGCAATTTCCTCAGATGGGAAGACATCTATCAGTTGTCAGTGTGAAACTACCGGAATATCGATTCCCGAAACCCCAGCATCCCTCTCCTACCAGTTGCTTGCGTTGCAATCTACTACAAAATTCACTTATCTTTACCGCTTCTGTTGAAAAGATAAATAAAGCTTCACCACATGAAAAGCTAGTGGTAACCGCATTGTAAATTCACTGCAACATCTTTAAAGCTCACGAACATGGATGGTTCTCGTCATAATGTATATTATAATGTATAGTATAATGTAATCATGTGATAGAGTAGAAATCTAAATAAAGATAAATAAATAAAATGCATCCATATCCATAAATTTGTTCTCTGTATTGATAATTATGTGAAAGAATGAAGGACCCAAATGAAAATTTCAGCTTTTAGGAAGTGTATTTATAAAGCGTTAATGTTACATTACATTAATGTTATATGTAGGTGTGGATTTCTATAAGTTAAAAATTGGGAAACATGCATGCATTTATGACCGAAAAATCCACAAAAATATGACCAATAAAACACAAAATATGACTTTATCATTACAATATATATGCAACATAAAGGCATTTTATTACAACATTAACATATTATACATCAGTATCACGTAAAATAATAATCTTGTTGATAAAATACCATCGCACTGTGAAACGTTTTTCGGCCAAAATTTTTCCCTCACATAATTTGCAGAATAAGATAACCTCATCAGTACTAAATATTTCGTTACAAAATTCACGAATGTAACATATAATATTTCACTGACTGGACCCTTCATTTTAGGCATGTTGAATATACACTGACAATGAAAATACAATGACAGGTCATCAAGGGCTCTTAAGGGAGAAAGATGAGTGAACATTTAGCGAAAAATCCCTCCAGCCTGCCTGTCTGATTTTGTTCGTATTTTCTCGCAAAGACTGAGGGTAAATTGTACCTGCTACATGAAAGTACATATTCTATTGTTAACTGCACTCAAAGAAAATAGATGTACTTTTAGGACATCCTGAGAATCCGTCAAAACAAATTTGCACAATGATTTCCAAATAAACATAGGCATTTCTAAAACATTCTAAAACGTATTTTATCTAAATACAGCTTAGTCCGGTAATTATAAAAATATTTGTTTATAAATAGCCGAAAGTATGGCATTATATTGAAATTGATCATAAATAGGCCATATAACATGAAAATATCCAAATACGTATTTATACGCCCAATAAAAACCACTTTGTTTTCATCAGACTGGTATGAAACGTGTTTATACTACTTTAAAAGATTAAAAAAATTATGAGTGGAAAAGTACGACCATGACAAGTCATAGAAATCCTCCCCCTAGTTATATATATATATATATATATATATATATATATATAAAATAGTAAGCAGATAATTAGGTTCTAGTTTGCGATTATGAACACAATCTAAAGTGTATCATATTTGAAATAAAAAAACAGCTTATGTGTTGCAATCACGTTACTTTCCCTACTCAGTCTTTTAGAAATTATTCTTATACAAACTTATTAATCCGTGTACTTCTTGTTAATTTGAATAAACTTTCATTAAATATTTACATATTACTTGCCTGTAGTTATAACAAGAATACTGGCTAAAGCGATAGTCAGATTTTTAAAAAGCGGAACGCTATGTGATGGCTTTGAACTCTATGATAACCGGAGAAAAAATTAATAGCGACTAACCACTTGATACTCGTAAAAGTATATAACAAAAGGATCTGAATTTACAGCTCGTGCACTCCTCTCTTACGTGAAGATGCAGCATTCAAAATTATGTGTGGGAAGTAAGGTGTCTTCTTTGCGGCCCAAGGGGGATTGCTTTAAAATTTACTAAACCCGCTCTCGTGGGACTAAAATTTAAAAGCGAAGATATCAACAAAATATGTTTAAACACTTTGAAAGACGTTTTACGTATTATTCATAACCACTTATATAATATGACAGTTTTATCGTTAAGCTTTACATTGTTTGATTTATTTTGGTTTTGGTTTCTGTGTTTCTTTTTAGTAGTATTCTAATCTGTAGTTTCATCTACATATTCTACTACTTATATTTTTATTTCGCTTTTGGCATACTTTTTGTTATTCATTTCTAGATTCATATGGTCAGCCGGCGAAATGTTGCATACTTTTTTTGGAAATAAATAAAAAACATCAGACAAATAACAGATCATATTTTAAAATCATTAACGCCAAAAATATGTTGTTTGAAATGAATTATGTGGTTTAACAAGGTCTACATTTTTTTGTGTGTTCTAAGAATTTTCTATCTCTTACGGTTTATCATGTATTCAAATCTCATTCAGGTCTTTATAGGTTACTCACAGAAAATTCAAGATACATATTTTATTCTTCATGTAAATATCTTAATATATGGCATTTTAACCAAAATCGTTACAGCCATTTTTGAGAAAATAAAAAGCCATGAAAGTTGTTCCATGTTGTTTGGGATGGGCGATTTTGTTGAAGATTTTCTTGTCCATGTTTGCAAGACGCTGAACTTAAACATCCATTTTGGTATTTAAGCAGCTTTTCGTTTTCGAGTTATGCTGCTCACAGGTACATAGACACAAGTCTTTTTTTAAACCTTTTATTTTGGAGTCCAGGAAGCCTGAAAACGTGTATTTCGAGTGAAAACCCGCTATCGAACGTTTGAGTGGAATGCAGTACTTTTCTTGCTGATCATCGGAGGGCCTCGGCGCAGCTCCAGTGAGGATATTGTACCTATGCCCTACAAGGGAACGCCCTCGGGAGGAAGGAGGAGGTGAGAAGAGTTACCGAGCGGCCGGAACCGGGAGTGGCGGCATAGTGGTTCAGAGTGTGTGGTTTGCGGGAATCCACCCCAGACCCTCCGGAATGAGAGTCGCACGAGTTACCTCGGCGCCACCTCGCTTGGAATGCAGTACCTTCTCTATTTAACTGTAAGTAAGCAGTAGAGAAAATAAAATGTTCTCACAAGGATATTAGCAACAGCAGTGCTAAAGAAGAAAGCGTTATCTTTCGAAAATGTTGGATGTGAGCTCTTATTAAACACTACCTGAAATGCCCGGCGTTGCCAGTGATCTGACGGTTTATTCCTACAACGGTTAGCCTTAGGTTGCACTTACCCAATAGTCTTGCGTTTTTTGGAGGAATTTAAAAATTAGTGCACAAGATACTTAAACAAAGAGTTAATTTAAACTCTGAGGACTCTATAAAAAAAGAAAAGAAGTACTTGCAATGTACCATGCAAAAGCACTACTAAACAACAAATGCCATAGCTTGTGCTCGTAATTATGATTTCACATGATTGCAGCTGAGTGACTTCTATATTGCCACATTCGGGCTTCCTCGTCGTTATTTATAAAGAAAATCTTGTTTTGGAATAAATAATAGCAGTTTAAATAGCATCAACATAACCTTGAAATTTAAAATAAAATATATTTTCAAGGCTACGTTGATGGCTTTAAACTACTTCAGTGACCAACATGAAAGAAAATTGCTAAGAAAACACAAGAAAGACAAAATAAAATGAAGGCCAAAATTAATATACAAAGAAAAGAAGAATAGCAATAACAAGTGGTACTTCGACTGATTTGATGCTGTTGTTATCCAGACCACTGCTAGTTTTTTATGTCACTCAATTTTAGTTGTTCTGCTCATAAAATCACCACAAACATCCCATAGAGACGTTTGCTGCTCGCAAAAAATGAGAAATTACAAATTATAACAAGTGAACATCCGAACATCGGAGTATGATCATAGAATGAATAGATACGAACACCGAATTATTTATTACTCTTATGTTAACATGTTTGGGCACATAGAGACTTTTGCAGTCAAAGCGAGTATGTTGAATGCTCTTTGTTGAGTTTATATGTATGTATGTATGTATGTATGTATATATATATATACACAATAGATCAATGGATAATCATATAAAGATAAGAAGGTGGCATTTTGTATGTTTTGATGTTGCAACTGTTATCATAGGTAGTATAGCTGTTATAATTTATTTGACTGGGTTATTACTCCATGATCAATGTTAGAGAGGAGATCAATGAATATGTGAACTACTGTTATTTTGTGAGGCTATGAAAGCCTAAATACTTATTATTCTTTACGTTGGGAGTATTCGACCTATTACGAGAAAGACATAGATGGTATAGTAAGCTTTTGTAGACATCGCATAAAATGAAATAACTAATCCTGTGAAATGGGGTGGAATTTCAAATTCTAAGCTAGAAAGTAATTTTCGCTTGCCAAGGGTTATCTGTGCCAAGTTTGGTTGAAATCCGTGGAACGGTGTAGAGGCCTATAAGGAACATATATACGCACATGACTAGTTCTAATGAAAATGGGTGAAAATAATCCCATACGGTTATTGTATAAAATAATTAAGTGGAAATGAAGATAAAGGTGGATCCTTTGTTAATTTTCTTCCTTACACACACACACACACACACACACACACACACACACATACACATATACACACACACCCTGACTTTTATATATTAAGATAATTTCTGTACAGAAACCAAAAACGTTTAATTTTGATGTTAAAATTGCTTCACTTACATAAATTTATATTAATGATAAAGAAACGCAGTTTAATTCTATTTATTGAACGAGGATCCTGGAAAGCCAATACTCCAGTGATGCTTTTTCGCACCATAAATCTCTGTTGGCATTACCTGCACCTGTCCAATCAAGTGACTTGTTTCAACATAGGACGCCAGCAGTCGATTGCAAGAATGATTAGTTAACAACCCTTTGTCACCCAGGTTCATTGCAGCTTTGAGGTACCCAATGACTCACTTTCCGTACACACTACTAAACTTATCGTTGAGTAAACAGAGGTAGAGGTAGGGAACGGTTTTGGGGGTTTGAACCTCCCCCTTGCTAAAGTAAATGTATAAATAGCTACGTTAAAATAGCAGCATATTTCTATGTTAGCGGAAACGAGACACTGCCCAGTCGTATCACTGGTAGCGCTATATTTACGCCGCCTGTCTTAGACAATATCGCCAAAGGTGACAGCAGCAGAAACTGTATTTTAGATGGTGCTGGTACAACCACGTTAAGATATCGGGGGTAAGTTTTCGATCCAGTGTAAAATTTAAGTGGTTTCCAAATTAGTGCAATATCTCCCAGTTTAGAACATAACTGCCCGCCCTATTTTGTAGAAAAATAAAATGGCCTGCTGCGGTAATCTAAAATACTTCCTAGGGTCATTAATTCTCATTTGACAACACATTTTCCTTAGAATATGCAAAACATTCTATCCTAATTTTAATTCAAATGGTTGCACCTTAGTCTCTGAATATAAAATCCATTTATTTAAATACTTCGAATGAGTATTAATTCATAATTATCATTTGAAATGATACAAGTTGTATAAAAATGGATCCCTATACGTAACCTTACCCTTAATGTGTTCCTGGCTACACTACTGAGAGTAAGTGTGATATGAATGCGTTTTGCTTAAAATTTATTTATTAGGCACTTCTCAAGGATATTGCATGAGTTGAGCTTTTATTAATTATTCTGTATTGGTTTATGTGTTTATTCATTGAGATTTTGTTATTCGCTCAACTTTTGTGTCTCTATTAACTTCTTCATTACTGTATTTTTTTCTCTGAGATGTTGATAATATTCTATTATTAGTAATGAGGACTAACTTTAATAATTGTCTGAAATTATTAATTAATGTTTAGTGACTCCCCTTCTGATTGCGAGCTTTACCGCGCTTGGTGATATTGTATATTAAATGAATTGTAAATAAATTATTGTATTTCCTCTGTTCTCTTTCTGCTATTAGGAGTACCTGCGAGCTCGTACGTATTCCTTTAGGATACATATAGCTCAGTATTCTGTCCCTTTGTACTGGTACATTATTTTGTAGACTGCTATTTTGGGATCATCTCGCCTTTGGCTTTTTCAGAGCGAGTGCTACGTTGATTATATTTTCTTACCATTTAGTTACGCTCTTAAAAATCTAATGTTAGATCCTAATTAGAAGCATTGAATAATTCTTCAAGTGTTTTTTGTATGATATGCATGAAGAAAACAATATCATTGGAACTCCTTATAGTGATAGCTCGTGAGTTTACATTTTGGGCGTTCACAAAATTTGAGTCAGATAGCTCTGAAAATGTCGAATACCATCTGCTGTATAACAGTTATAGTTATGAAAACTTTGATACAACTGCAGCCGCTCCCATTAACAACAACAACAATACTAATAATAATGAATAATGCATAAGTTGCCTGACGAAAGAAAGGATTGTTTGTGGATGCTGTTGTATACAGAGTTAAGTACAGAGTTTTAGGGCAAGAACGAAGTAATGTGTAAATTAAGTATTTGTAGTTGAGAGTATGGTTTTCTGGAATAACGAAGAGAAGCTTCGTGCACTACTTCAAATGTGCACGATCCGTAAGTATTTGACCGATAAGGTAATTACATCATATCAGTTGCGCATGCGCAAAAGCTCTTTAAAACGTGTACAAGTCAAAATGTACTATCAACCGTGTTGCCACATTTCACCCACTTTAGAGGAGTAGTGCGGTAGATTCAAAGACCGTACATTTTAAATTACCGTATATACGTTACGTTTAATAACATTCAAATAAAAATAGTCAATAATTCGGTAAGGTCTCAAAAGTTACGGTGCGCCTGTGCTCTATACAGTAGCCGCCACTGACTCCTAATGTAATACAGCTAAAATCCTAGACTTTATAGATAACACTTATTGGTTTTTAAAGAAGAATAACAAAAAAAATGATAGAATATAGCCCACAGGAGAGCCGTTCATTAGATATTAAAAGATTATCTGTGCGCCGCAATTCTCATTTTTGTAAAGCTAAGGTTAATGACTATAAGATGTCGTCCTCCGTGGTGTAGCGGTTACCATGCTAGCCTCTAGTTCCCGAGGTCGCGGGTTCAAACCTGGCGGAGGGCGATGGATTTTTCGGGCGTAAAATTTCTTAATATAGATTCCTTCGGAAGGGAAGTAAAGCCGGTGGTACCGTGTCGTAGATTTACGGCACGTAAAAGAACCTCAAGCCTAATAAAGAGGCCTCTGAGCAAAATTTCCGGTCTTTCACGCCCAATATAGAATGGGAGACAAAATACCACAGCAGTTAAAGAGCGTCCATAAATAAAACTCAATTTAATTTAATGACTACAAGATATTAATGGATTTGTTGCTCGTAAACATTTTCCTGGAAATGGAAGGTAATTCTATTTCATTTGCCAGAAGATAGATGTGTAACCCATTTCCGTAATTACGTGTCTATTAAAATTAACACCCAGTTTCTCAGCGTTATATCGGATATGGTGTATATCGAAATAAGAAAAGTATACACCATGTGGCAACTCTTCCCTCTCTCCCTCCCCTCCTTTTTTGCTTGTTAGTGGAACAGTACCCGCGCCATATTCACTGCGCCGAACCATGTGCGGTATGAAGATATCGCTTCTACCACCTAAAACTGAAAAGTTATTTTCTCACATTTTAATTATAAAATGGTCTGAAAACTCATTAGGCCACCGTTGATTTAATGCCTTAAGATTTTCTGGCGGGGAGGGGAGGGGAGGGGCGCGTGCCCACGCACCTTTATAAGGAACCGCCGTACGTGGTACACCACGGAATTGTGATTTGATTTTGTGGAACTATACTGGCGTGTGAGTTTTAGCGGGGAATTTCATTCCGTTCCTTTGGAACACGCTTTTATACTGAACGTAGCACAGTGTAATGACTCAATAAATATCGCATAAATACAGTTCTTTACAACTAACCTGATGATTAAAGAAAACAAAATACTTAAGTATAATATTTAATTCAGTATACCACGTTGAAGCACCCCATTACGCTGTGGAGTCTTTCGCACTAAATGTGTGTTGAAACAGTGTGTATTCTGTAATACTCTCCCTCTTGTCTGCACAGATTTACCTTCTTTCTTATATTCCATAGCTCGAAGCACAGTTGTAACATTGTAAAGAATATAATTCTATTGTTTAGAAATTAGCGCTTGGTTTGAAAATTATTTTAAAAGTCAAACGTTTGGGCATAGCGATCCAGCGTTGATTTTAAAAACATTTTAATACATTAATAAAATGGAGAAACATAGTGAACTTTAAAACCAATATATAGGGTCTTCCAACAAGAGTGTCCTATCTTTGAACTTAAATAAAACACGTTCTATAAATGATACAGGTTTATTTCTTTTTTATTTTGGAACATAATTAATGCCATTACATGTGGAAGAGAACATCAGTTGAGTGACCGCCGCGACTTCGTTGGGTTGCGTGTATACGGTTGGCCGAATTTTCAATGACAGAGGAACGTAAATTAGGTCAAACTTCACGAATAACACGCGTGATGTTATTCATAAGATCATTTACTGTTTCTGGCTTGTTGACATAAACTCGAGATTTAACATAACCCCACAAGAAGTAATTCAACAGCATTAAATCATATGGCCTCGGAGGTCAGTTAACATCACCACCACGGGAAATGATGAAACCTCTGAACTTCTCCTTCAAAAGATCTATTGTTTCGAGAGCAGTATGACATGTGGAACCACCTTGCTGGAACCAGATTTTCTGAGATACATACCATCCAATTGTGGCCAAAAATAGTCCCTTATAAGAGCCCGGTATCTTTCTCCAATGACAGTTAGAGCTTCTCCATCTTCATCTTGGAAAAAATATGGACTAATGATTCCACCATACCAAAATCCACATCACACAGTAACCTTTTGGGGATGAAGTGGTCGTTCTTGAATCTGCATTGGATTATGATTGCTCCAATAGCGGCAATTTTGTTTGTTAACACAACCATCCATCCAAAAGTAGGCTTCGTCGCCGAAGATGATTTTTCGACAAAAATCCGGGTCAGCTTCCAATTGCTCCATAACCCAGTCAGCGAACACAGGCGCAACCTATGGTCGTTGGGCTTTAATTCTTGAGTTAACATCATTTTGTAAGCGTGAAACTTCAAGTCCAGATGCAGAATTCGCCAAGTCGTGGTCCGCAAAAGCCCCAATTCTTGCGCTCGACGAACAATTGATTTGTTTCCGTTCTCGCGTACACTCTCACGAACGGCGCCTATGTTTTCATTGGAGCGCTTACGTCGATTACGTACAAGCGTTCTTTGATCGTTGACAGAACCACTTCTTTCAAATTTATCGATCAAACGCCGAATCGTTCTCTCTCAGGGACTCTTATGCACACCGTAAACTTCACGCAATACACGGGAGTAGGTTATTTAGAAGAGAGCTGGCACACTTTTTTGCGTTTATATGGGAAAGGATAGGGAAAACGAGGGTGGATGCGGAGGGCCAAGGAGGAAAATGCGTTTATATGGGCGAGATAGGGAATACGAGGACTGACACTAGGCTAGACAGCGGCAGAAGGAGGGGGATGCGCTTTATATGAGACAGATAGAGAATACGTGGAGAGGTGCTAGGCTAGACAGAGGCTGAGAGTAGAGTATGCGTTTATATGTATGAGAGGTATAGGAGCAGGAGGAGCGGTGCTAGGCAAGACAGAGGTTGAGTAGAGTATGGGTTATATGAGAGAGGTAGGGAACAGGAGGAGAGGTGTTAGGCTAGCCAGAGGTTGAGGAGTAGAGTATGGTCTATATGAGAGATATAGGAAAACGAGGAGGGGTGTTAGGCTAGACAGAGGTTGAGGAGAGGAGTACGGTTTATATGAGAAGTATAGGAAAACGAGGAGAGGTATTAGGTTAGGAGAATTGAGTATGTGTTTATAAGAAGATACGAGAAAACGGAGAGATCCTATTATAGGATAGACAGGTGTTAAAGGTAGAATGTGTTTTATATGAGCGGTATAGGAAACCAAAGTGATGCTCAGCTAGACAGGGATCAGGAGAGGAATGCGCTTTATGAGAGGTACGGGATACGGGGAGTGGTGTTAGGCTAGACAGAGGTTGAGAGTAGAGTATGCGTTTATATGTATGAGAAGTATAGGAACAGGAAGAGGGGTGTTAGGCTAGACAGAGGTTAAGGAGTAGAGTATAGTTTATATGAGAGGTATAGGAAAACGAGGAGAGGTGTTAGGCTAGACAGAGGTCGAAAATAGAGTATGGTTTATATGAGAGGTATAGGAAAACGAGGAGAGGAGTTCGACTAGACAGAGGTCGAGGAGCAGAGTATGGTTTATATGAGAGTCATAGGAAAACGAGAGAGGTGTTAGGCTACACAGAGCTAGAGGAGTAGAGTATGGTTTATATGAGAGGTATAGGAACAGGAGGAGAGGTGTTAGGCTAGACAGATACTAAAGGAGTAGCAATATGGGTTTATATACAGGAGAGATAGGGAATAGGAGGTGCTAGACCTTGAAAGCGACTTCAGACGTGAACTTCATGGAAAACTGTTTCATGTCAATGTTCTAGACATGTCCATCACGTAACCCATTCAGGGAAAAGGTGACCAGCAAAGGGAAAAAGGTGACCAGCAAAGGGAAAAATCTGACCAGCAAAGGGAAAAAGGTGACCAGTAAAGGGAAAAAGGTGACCACCAAAGGGAAAAATGTGACCAGCAAAGGGAAAAAGGTGACCAGCAAAGGGACAAAGGTGACCAGCAAAGGGAAAAACGTAACCAGCAAAGGGAAAAAGGTGACCAGCAAAGGGAAAAAGGTGACCAGCGGAGGGAAAAAGGTGACCAGCAAGGGGAAAAACGTGACCAGTAAAGGGAAAAATGTGACCAGCAAAGGGAAAAAAGGTGACCAGCAAAGGGAAAAACGTGACCAGCAAAGGGAAAAAGGTGACCAGCAAAGGGAAAAACGTGACCAGCAAAGGGAAAAATGTGACCAGTAAAGGGAAAAATGTGACCAACAAAGGGAAAAAGATGATCAGCAAAGGGAAAAAGGTGACCAGCAAAGGGAAAAATGTGACCAGTAAAGGGAAAAATGTGACCAGCAAAGGGAAAAAGGTGATCCACAAAGGGAAAAGGGTAGGGGAAATGTGCCCCTCTCACGGGAAAAGCTAACCCACTCACACTAGCAGGTAAGTAATTCAGTTAGTATCATAGGGTAGGACAGATCCTGGGAAGCGGATATATCATAGTTCCGTATGATGTTACAGGTAATTCAGAGTATCGTAGGTATTTAGGATAATGCAAGTAACATAGGTGTTTAGAGCCACTCAGCTAGTATCTCAAGAGGCTAGTTTCCAGGGGCAGAACGTATCATAGATGCATATTTTTCACAGGCAATTCAGCCAGTATCGGTGGGTATTTAAGCTAATTCAGCTGGTATTACAAGAGGCGGACTGCATCATAGCAGTGTATGATTTCACAGGTAATTCAGTTAGTATCGTAGGTATTTAGGCTAATTCATCTAGTATCACAGGAGGATAGATTCCACGGGTTGGGTATAGCATAGTTTCGTATTTCACAGGTAACTCAGCTAGTATCGTAGGTATGTAGCATAATTCAAGTGTGATAGGTGTTTAGAGTAATTAAGCTAGCATTACAGGAGGGTAGGTTCCAGGGTCGGTTATAACGTAGTTTCGTATTTTACAGATAGTTCAGGTAATATCTTAAGCATTTGGGTAATCAGCATAGTTTCACAGATACTCGTGATAATTTCGATCAGAGATTTGTATCACAGCTATTTAAGGTAAATGCAGGTGATTCAGGTTGTATCAATGGTATTTGAGTCATTTTAACAGGTAATTCATCTAGTATCATTGATATTTGGGGGGGGGGCAAACCAGATAGTATCACAGGTGATCGTGCTAATTTAGAACAGGAATTCGTATCACGGCTAGTTAAGGTAATTTCACATGATTCGGGTAGTATCACAGGTATTTAAGTCATTTTAACAAGTAATTCAACTAGTATCACAGCTACTCATGGTAATATAGAGAGTAATTAGATTATAAACATTTCTCATCCAACGTTACAACAATTTATATACTTTTTCTAAATCTTACAAACTTATTATATGTTAAACAGTTATTGTACGATGCGGAGAGGGATAAACAGCATATTGGATCACAAATTGAACATCTTTACGTCAACATACCCTTATTTTAGTTCGTTGTAGATGTCTCTCCCCTTTTATCTAGGCTTGAGACTAGCACTAGGATTGCTCCTAATGGCAGGGTTACCACCTTCCCTTCCATCTTCTTCTTTCTTCATCAGGCGTCTGCTAGTTACAAACACAGCACACGGATAAACTTCATTTTTAAGATTGTAGACTCACGAGAAAATCTTCATCTTCGACTTACATTCTCTTAAGCACTGTTTGTAATACTGTAATGTCCATATGCATAGGTAGTTATTCCATCCTCAGCAATAATTCTTTTATCATCAAAGGGATTCAATGCAATTTTATTCACTTGCACTGTGGTAACAGCATGCTTTCGTGATAGGATTAGATTCATGGGCGTTCTGATGATTTCACAGGTTTTAAGACAGTCTGTATAGCTGTCAAACGAAATGTACTGCTTAATAGCGCTACGTTTTATACCTTTAATCTTTTTTATCATTAAGCCTTGAATATCTAAGGCATACATCTTAGGACGTAGTCCAACAAAGCGTAGGATGATTTTGCTATTAGCCTCATCTTTAAATTTTCCCAATACCTTCCTGTTCTGAGTAGAGTGGCATATATGATTGACAGGGTAATCAGCTGTATCCAGATGCTCAAGAAAACGTAGCTTGTCCTGGTACACATCTTCAGTTGTTACACGATGAATGAATGAATCAGTGTCCATATACATAAGCTTCAGGTTTTCAGCTCCATAATAAGGCAACAACACGTCGTAATGGTAGTTATACATTTATGTCTTGGAGATGTCCAACACACTCATTCCAATGTATATAGGCTTGTTGAACACAATCTGACGAGAGGCCATATGTACAGCAGCTAGATTGGCAGCATATATCGTCCTGTCGATAAACGTAGGCTTGGCGATCAACTTTTCTAGAGTCTTCTCATTGGTCACCAGTCGTATATCCACACGGCTACGCAGGTTCTCCATAGTTTTTCCAAACATGGCGTTGTTAAAGAGCTTATAGAGATCCTTCTCGAAGTCATTTGCAGCTTGTTGTCGTAGCCTGTTGTTAAATTCCACATAAGGTTTCAACCACCGAGACTGTCGGAATTGTAGCACACGATGGATTTTTGTTAGTCGTAGTCCATGACTAAGAGCCTGCTTCAAAGCCATGTAATGCACTACATTCTTCTTTGGAAGTCCAAGATGAGGTATCAGTTTCTTTGTAGATGCTTCCAATGGCATCATACACTCAGGCAGGAAAGGTAGATCGTTGTGTAGATCGTGAAGTTCTGCAGGATATTCGATATCAACTTCTAATATGTACCCATGAGGATCATCTTCTTGTAGTGTTTCTAAGTTGATTTCTTCAGGCGAAACCCACTGAAATCCACCAAAAGGAAGGGCGTGACACATTGCCCACCCATATTGGTTATTGGCGTCCTCATATGTGATAAATTGGGTCGGTCTCGACGGATCAAACTTCTCCATATACGTGTTATTAGCCTCAGCATACCGATGGAAACTTGACATAAACCTCCTCTTATACCTGATTCCACCATGAGTAGTTGATCATAATCTTGTAACAGCTCCAGCTTAATTCCTGTATACAACAACATGGCGTCCCATGTAAGTCCTGGAGAGGTAAAATAATGGGAAGGATCGACTTTGTGTGTTTTAAGGGTTTGCTCTCTGAACGTCTCAAAGACATCGGCTAGGAGTAGTACATCTGAGGTTAAGTAGAGATCGCTGTACTCTCCCAGGTTTCTTACATTAAACAGCTCCCATATATTTCTAGCATGATCGTAGTCAGCATCACTAATTTCTTCTTCATTTAATGTATTGTAGAAGGAGTCCTTAGGAGGCAAGCAGGTCTCGTTCAAAACATCCCAGGAAGTGACGTAATCATAGGGAAATACGCCCTTACGGGTCATCAACTTCAATTTGTCTTCTCCAAAGTACTTTAGTGTTTCAGGATATGAGGTTAGATTTTTTACCAACTTATCCAATCTTGTACTGAGGAAACGGAAGCTGTCCACAAATCCAAGCTTTATATCTCCTACATACTTGGTGAATGAGATATAGCTTTCTTCAGTTAGGAATTACCTCAACACGTTCACTTGTACAACCCAGCTCCTTAACAATGAAATGAGAGTCATATCCGCTAAGGTTATGCATGAAGACTGGTATATATTTAGGTGTTTTACAGGCTAAATTACATTCATTATGAAGACTTCCACGATATTCACCGCTGATGTGATCATGATCGCGTACTTTATAGTTCTCTTCTGTAAAGGGTTTTCCACACAAGTAGCATGTCGTAGAAGACTCAAAATCCTTTTGCTGTTGATCCGTGAGTTTCAGAGGCTTAGCAGATTTGTATATGTCATCAATCATTTTTGCAAGAGATGTCAGGTACAACATAAACTTCTGAGCAGCATCAGCACCACGATACACATAGGGATGCCTAGGAAGACCAGTTTCAATATGTTCAACACTGGATGTAGGCTTCACGTAAACACAGAAGCTCATTGGTTTGTGCTCTTGATAAGGGGTTGTATAGGAAGTTTCAGGATTGGGTATACACGTATGGCATGGAGTGAGAATACTCTCAAAACCCGCATAGATGACATAAGGTACTTTCAGCATCCTCTCAACATTTTTAAACTGTACAATTGCTTTCTCCTTGTTAGGCATAATTACCCTTGCAACACCATGTTGAATACAGACGGTTGCATGTTCTTGTAGTTTTTCCAGTCCACTTCGTCCATATCGATCATCAAAATGTGTAAAGCAGCGCTTACAAGTATAAACCCGTCCATTACATTTTCTGGCATCGAATGAGTTTCTCAAAATTCTTTATATATACGTAGTGATGTTTTCCACTACTACTATCACTCAATAGTAGCAGGTCGCAGTGTTCAGGTAGTTCAATATCAGCAACCTTTATTGGATACACTTCATGCTTCTCATCCAGTCCGAAAACGTTAACAGACATATTGTTAAACTTCTCAAATTTAGGTATTTGAGAAAGTGGAGTAGGGTAGGAAACACAGCTGAAGTCGTACTTGTCTTGAAGTTGTTTGTATTTGTTCACACGCTGTGCATTGTTCCCTATGAATTTAGCTAATACGGAGTACATGAAACATTTCTCATCGCTAAAGTTCTGAATGTTTATACATGCTTTCTTTGCTTCAACATATGACGGTAGTGGTATGTAGCTACTTCCTCGTAACGGGTTGTACTTGTTGATACGAAGTCGAACTCCTTCCACAGCAAGCAAAGCCCAGCTGCTACCCTTAAGCTGAGACTCCTCCATTTCAGTCACCAATTTCTTGAATTTCGCTTCCAGTGTCGAGTCCAGACCTGTTTCTAGGAAAACAGGATGATTCCTTGTTTTAAATGTTTTGTCACAGGTTTCTCCAATACTGTTAACAAATCGACACTCAGCCAGCAGATTAATTTTAACACTCTTGTGAATACCAAGCTCTTTATGCACAGCCTGGATTATGCGTTGTTTTGCTTCATGCAGATACATATTCAGGTCCTTAGGTGGTTCGCATTGTATAAAATACGATTTCAATCGTCCTTCGAATGAAGTTTCGTATTCTTTCATATCACAGTCCTCCATTGTTGACAGTAACTGATGTTTAGTTGGCTCCAATCTTCTTTTCTTCTGAGGGATGCTTGTTTCACATATATCTTCGTGTCGCTGCCCCTTATAACCATCATTGAAGGTCAAGCTACAATGTTTACATTTAAAGAGCTTCTTGCAGCTCATCTCGTGTCTTCTCTTGTCATAACCTCGGAGGAACTTCTTCCCACATTTTCCGCATGCATATCCAGTAGCGCTTGGAATGATATCCTTATACGCTGAGTTGTTCATCTTTATTCTTGATGTAATAACGTATCAATCACTGATCAATAAAATGTAGACCTCTTCACCTTGATATCACTTAGAAAGCTGATTATTCTTGGAGAGAACACAATGTTAACACCTGAAGACTAATTAGCACAATGAAGTCCAATGTCCTAGATCACCATATTTATAGAGGAGCACGAACCTTTTAGATCAATCATAAACTCGCTCCATAACTAGCTGTATATGTTTGCTCCACGCGTATTAACCTCACGCCCAGAGTCAGGATGTCTATGATGTCACACCCAGAGACAGGATGTATGGCAGTATCAAACACGTTTAAACTCGTCTCGTAACTACATGTATATGCTGTCACACCAACAAGAGAAGTATTCCCACACGCTCATTCAGTCAGAGGTTCCATTCAAAGCCTACCACCACCCATTACACCAAAGCTAGTACAATCTCTATTATCAAAATACTTAAACGTAAAGGCTTAAAAGGTAACGTAGAAGATTTTCCTCCTTATTTACTTAAATGTGTGTATATATTACATTATTTCATGTTTTCATTCCCTTTTAAATTCTTCCTTTCCATCTTCTTCCAGAAAGACCATTAAATTTCACTACAATCACGAGAAAAGCAATCTTTCCAGAGTTTCACAGATTCTAAGCTTCTAGAATCGAACCCGGTAATAGTTTTAATAAATGTGTTTTTAGTAATTTAGCTCCCTCACATCAACATCTACCATTTAATCTTTACTCGAACTTGATAGGATTCATAGGCTTGAGGATATATGAAATCACCCCTTCGGGATTCGATCTGAGTACTTTAAAGTACTTTTTATCATCATAACTATATTTAGGGACTAGGTACTCTGTTTACGGTTTACTTGACGTGTCTATATAAATTAGATTACGAGTTATTAAATTTGTAAGTAAATTTCATTAAATCGGTATTCGAACCCAGAAAACCAGGAACAAAATAATTTACAATATTAGCTTGACATGTTAAACAAAGCTGTATGCAGTTACATCTTCGATCTAAGTGATATATTCTAGTGTACAGAGGAAAATTAAGGAAGTCATTAAAAGATGGGGGAATCGAACCAGGCACAACTGATTGACAATTATATACAGCATTAATTATCCAGTACAGAACCTATCAATCATGCTTTGGCGCACTCCTCTACCTCATTTAGTTCCAGAGATAATGAAGATTTAAAATTAAGAATCGAACTCAGGACATCAGATCCCCAAATATAGATCCGCAAGAAACTACCTATTGATATAAATGTAATAAAGTTTATTTGACGTCTTTATCTTAATTGGCTTAGGAGTTATTAAATTTATAATTAAATTACATTTTATCGGTATTCGAACCCAGAACACCATAAACAAAATTATTTATAAAATTAGTTTGCTATGTTAGAAAGAGTTGTATACAGTTACGCAATCAATCTAAGTGATATATTCTAGTATACAGAGAAAAATTAAGGAAATCATTTAAAAATCGGGATTCGAACTAGGGACAACTGATTAAAAATTATATACAGTATTAATTACGCATTATAACAGCTATCCATAATGCTTTGGTACATCCCTCTATCTTTCTTAGTTTCCGAGATAATGGCGATTTAAAAATTAAAGATCGCACCCAGGACACCAAGTACCCAAATATACATCCAAAAGAATAGGGATTCTAGATCAATTAATATGCAAGAATGTACAATTAATATGCTAATTAGCCCCACTCCCCTAATTAGCCCCCCAAATCTATACTACTGATTAATCGCTTATATCTCCTAAATGAAAAGAGATAGAACAATATGATAAAAAGTACTCGATTGTTTGGAACGCGCCACGTCCTTGGGATATTAATCCAAGTTGGCCCGGATGCCTGGGTTCGAATCCTACGAGTGCTTACAAATTCATCTTCTAATAACTCAGAAACTAATTAACATAAAGACGCCAAATAAATTTTATTACATTAATATCATTAGGTAGTTCCTTCTGAATGTATACTTTGGTACTTGGTGTCCTGGATTCGATCTTTAATTTTTAAATCGCCATTATCTGGGAAACTAAGAAAGATAGAGGGATGGACCAAAGCATTATGGATAGCTGTTATAATGCGTAATTAATACTGTATATAATTTTTAATCAGTTGTCCCTAGTTCGAATCACGATTTTTAAATGATTTCCTTAATTTTTCTCTGTATACTAGAATATATCACTTAGATTGATTGCGTAACTGTATACAACTCTTTCTAACATAGCAAACTAATTTTATAAATAATTTTGTTTCTGGTGTTCTGGGTTCGAATACCGATAAATGTAATTTAATTATAAATTTAATAACTCCTAAGCCAATTAAGATAAAGACGTCAAATAAACTTTATTACATTTATATCAATAGGTAGTTTCTTGCGGATCTATATTTGGGGATCTGGTGTCCTGAGTTCGATTCTTAATTTTAAATCTTCATTATCTCTGGAAGTAAATGAGGTAGAGGAGTGCGCCAAAGCATGATTGATAGGTTATGTACTGGATAATTAATGCTGTGTATAATTGTCAATCAGTTGTGCTTGGTTCGATTCCCCCATCTTTTAATGACTTCCTTCATTTTCCTCTGTACACTAGAATATATCACTTAGATCGAAGATGTAACTGCATACAGTTTTGTTTAACATGTCAAGCTAATATTGTAAATTATTTTGTTCCTGGTGTTCTGGGTTCGAATACCGATTTAATGAAATTTACTTACAAATTTAATAACTCGTAATCTAATTTATATAGACACGTAAAGTAAACCGTAGACAGAGTAACTAGTTCCTAAATATCGTTATGATGATAAAAAGTACTTTAAAGTACTCAGATCGAATCCCGAAGGGGTGATTTCATATATCTTCAAGCCTATGAGTCCTATCAGGTTCGAGTAAAGATTAAATGGTAGATGTTGATGTGAGGGAGCTAAATTACTAAAAATACATTTATTAAAACTATTACCGGGTTCGATTCTAGAAGCTTAGAATCTGTGAAACTCTGGAAAGATTGCTTTTCTCATGATTGTAGTGAAATTTAATGGTCTTTCTGGAAGAAGATGGAAAGGAAGAATTTAAAAGGGAATGAAAACATGAAATAATGTAGTATATACACACATTTAAGTAAATAAGGAGGAAAATCTTCTACGTTACCTTTTAAGCCTTTACTTTTAAGTATTTTGATAATAGAGATTGTACTAGCTTTGGTGTAATGGGTGGGGTAGGCTTTGAATGGAACCTCTGACTGAATGAGCGTGTGGGAATACTTCTCTTGTTGGTGTGACAGCATATACATGTAGTTACGAGACGAGTTTAAACGTGTTTGATACTGCCAGACATCCTGTCTCTGGGTGTGACATCATAGACATCCTGACTCTGGGCGTGAGGTTAATACGCGTGGAGCAAACATATACAGCTAGTTATGGAGCGAGTTTATGATTGATCTAAAAGGTTCGTGCTCCTCTATAAATATGGTGATCTAGGACATTGGACTTCATTGTGCTAATTAGTCTTCAGGTGTTAACATTGTGTTCTCTCCAAGAATAATCAGCTTTCTAAGTGATATCAAGGTGAAGAGGTCTACATTTCATTGATCAGTGATTAATACGTTATTACATCAAGAATAAAGATGAATAATTCAGTGTATAAGGATATTATTCCAAGCGCTACTGGATATGCATGCGGAAAATGTGGGAAGAAGTTCCTCCGAGGTTATGACAAGAGAAGACACGAGATGAGCTGCAAGAAGCTCTTTAAATGTAAACATTGTAGCTTGACCTTCAATGATGGTTATAAGGGGCAGCGACACGAAGATATATGTGAAATAAGCATCCCTCAGAAGAAAAGAAGATTGGAGCCAACTAAACATCAGTTACTGTCAACAATGGAGGACTGTGATATGAAGGAATACGAAACTTCATTCGAAGGACGATTGAAATCGTATTTTATACGATGCGAATCACCTAAGGACCTGAATATGTATCTGCATGAAGCAAAACAACGCATAATCCAGGCTGTGCATAAAGAGCTTGGTATTCACAAGAGTGTTAAAATTAATCTGCTGGCTGAGTGTCGATTTGTTAACAGTATTGGAGAAATCTGTGACAAAACATTTAAAACAAGGAATCATCCTGTTTTCCTAGAAACAGGTCTGGACTCGACACTGGAAGCGAAATTCAAGAAGTTGGTGACTGAAATGGACGAGTCTCAGCTTAAGGGTAGCAGCTGGGCTTTGCTTGCTGTGGAAGGAGTTCGACTTCGTATCAACAAGTACAACCCGTTACGAGGAAGTAGCTACATACCACTACCGTCATCTGTTGAAGCAAAGAAAGCATGTATAAACATTCAGAACTTTAGCGATGAGAAATGTTTCATGTACTCCGTATTAGCTAAATTCATAGGGAACAATGCACAGCGTGTGAACAAATACAAACAACTTCAAGACAAGTACGACTTCAGCTGTGTTTCCTACCCTACTCCACTTTCTCAAATACCTAAATTTGAGAAGTTTAACAATATGTCTATTAACGTTTTCGGACTGGATGAGAAGCATGAAGTGTATCCAATAAAGGTTGCTGATATTGAACTACCTGAACACTGCGACCTGCTACTATTGAGTGATAGTAGTAGTGGAAAACATCACTACGTATATATAAAGAATTTTGAGAAACTCATTCGATGCCAGAAAATGTAATGGACGGGTTTATACTTGTAAGCGCTGCTTTACACATTTTGATGATCGATATGGACGAAGTGGACTGGAAAAACTACAAGAACATGCAACCGTCTGTATTCAACATGGTGTTGCAAGGGTAGTTATGCCTACCAAGGAGAAAGCAATTGTACAGTTTAAAAATGTTGAGAGGATGCTGAAAGTACCTTATGTCATCTATGCGGATTTTGAGAGTATTCTCACTCCATGCCATACGTGTATACCCAATCCTGAAACTTCCTATACAACCCCTTATCAAGAGCACACACCAATGAGCTTCTGTGTTTACGTGAAGACTACATCCAGTGTTGAACATATTGAAACTGGTCTTCCTAGGCATCCCTATGTGTATCGTGGTGCTGATGCTGCTCAGAAGTTTATGTTGTACCTGACATCTCTTGCAAAAATGATTGATGACATATACAAATCTGCTAAGCCTCTGAAACTCACGGATCAACAGCAAAAGGATTTTGAGTCTTCTACGACATGCTACTTGTGTGGAAAACCCTTTACAGAAGAGAACTATAAAGTACGCGATCATGATCACATCAGCGGTGAATATCGTGGAAGTCTTCATAATGAATGTAATTTAGCCTGTAAAACACCCAAATATATACCAGTCTTCATGCATAACCTTAGCGGATATGACTCTCATTTCATTGTTAAGGAGCTGGGTTGTACAAGTGAACGTGTGGAGGTAATTCCTAACTGAAGAAAGCTATATCTCTTTCACCAAGTATCTAGGAGATATAAAGCTTCGATTTGTGGACAGCTTCCATTTCCTCAGTACAAGCTTGGATAAGTTGGTAAAAAAACTAACCTCATATCCTGAAACACTAAAGTACTTTGGAGAAGACAAATTGAAGTTGATGACCCGTAAGGGCGTATTTCCCTATGATTACGTCACTTCCTGGGATGTTTTGAACGAGACCTGCTTGCCTCCTAAGGACTCCTTCTACAATAGATTAAATGAAGAAGAAATTAGTGATGCTGACTACGATCATGCTAGAAATGTATGGGAGCTGTTTAATGTAAGAAACCTGGGAGAGTACAGCGATCTCTACTTAACCTCAGATGTACTACTCCTAGCCGATGTCTTTGAGACGTTCAGAGAGCAACCCCTTAAAACACACAAAGTCGATCCTTCCCATTATTTTACCTCTCCAGGACTTACATGGGACGCCATGTTGTTGTATACAGGAATTAAGCTGGAGCTGTTAAAAGATTATGATCAACTACTCATGGTGGAATCAGGTATAAGAGGAGGTTTATGTCAAGTTTCCCATCGGTATGCTGAGGCTAATAACACGTATATGGAGAAGTTTGATCCGTCGAGACCGACCCAATTTATCACATATGAGGACGCCAATAACCAATATGGGTGGACAATGTGTCACGCCCTTCCTTTTGGTGGATTTCAGTGGGTTTCGCCTGAAGAAATCAACTTAGAAACACTACAAGAAGATGATCCTCATGGGTACATATTAGAAGTTGATATCGAATATCCTGCAGAACTTCACGATCTACACAACGATCTACCTTTCCTGCCTGAGTGTATGATGCTATTGGAAGCATCTACAAAGAAACTGATACCTCATCTTGGACCTCGAAAGAAGTATGTAGTGCATTACATGGCTTTGAAGCAGGCTCTTTGTCATGGACTACGACTAACAAAAATCCATCGTGTGCTACAATTCCGACAGTCTCGGTGGTTGAAACCTTATGTGGAATTTAACAACAGGCTACGACAACAAGCTGCAAATGACTTCGAGAAGGATCTCTATAAGCTCTTTAACAACGCCATGTTTGGAAAAAACTACGGAGAACCTGCGTAGCCGTGTGGATATACGACTGGTGACCAATGAGAAGACTCTAGAAAAGTTGATCGCCAAGCCTACGTTTATCGACAGGACGATATATGCTGCTAATCTAGCTGCTGTACATCTGGCCTCTCGTCAGATTGTGTTCAACAAGCCTATATACATTGGAATGAGTGTGTTGGACATCTCCAAGACATTAATGTATAACTACCATTACGACGTGTTGTTGCCTTATTATGGAGCTGAAAACCTGAAGCTTATGTATATGGACACTGATTCATTCATTCATCGTGTAACAACTGAAGATGTGTACCAGGACAAGCTACGTTTTCTTGAGCATCTGGATACAGCTGATTACCCTGTCAAACATATATGCCACTCTACTCAGAACAAGAAGGTATTGGGAAAATTTAAAGATGAGGCTAATAGCAAAATCATCCTACGCTTTGTTGGACTACGTCCTAAGATGTATGCCTTAGATATTCAAGGCTCAATGATAAAAAAGATTAAAGGTATAAAACGTAGCGCTATTAAGCAGTACATTTCGTTTGACAGCTATACAGACTGTCTTAAAACCTGTGAAATCATCAGAACGCCCATGAATCTAATCCTATCACGAAAGCATGCTGTTACCACAGTGCAAGTGAATAAAATTGCATTGAATCCCTTTGATGACAAAAGAATTATTGCTGAGGATGGAATAACTACCTATGCATATGGATATTACAGTATTACAAACAGTGCTTAAGAGAATGTAAGTCGAAGATGAAGATTTTCTCGTGAGTCTACAATCTTAAAAATGAAGTTTATCCGTGTGCTGTGTATGTAACTAGCAGACGCCTGATGAAGAAAGAAGAAGATGGAAGGGAAGGTGGTAACCCTGCCATTAGGAGCAATCCTAGTGCTAGTCTCAAGCCTAGATAAAAGGGGAGAGACATCTACAACGAACTACAATAAGGGTATGTTGACGTAAAGATGTTCAATTTGTGATCCAATATGCAGTTTATCACTCTCCGCATCGTACAATAACTGTTTAAGATATAATAAGTTTGTAAGATTTAGAAAAAGTATATAAATTGTTGTAACGTTGGATGAGAAATGTTTATAATCTAATTACTCTCTATATTACCATGAGTAGCTGTGATACTAGTTGAATTACTTGTTAAAATGACTTAAATACCTGTGATACTACCCGAATCATGTGAAATTACCTTAACTAGCTCTGATACGAATTCCTGTTCTAAATTAGCACGATCGCCTGTGATACTATCGGGTTTGCCCCCCCAAATATCAATGATACTAGATGAATTACCTGTTAAAATGACTCAAATACCATTGATACAACCTGAATCACCTGCATTTACCTTAAATAGCTGTGATACAAATCTCTGATCGAAATTATCACGAGTATCTGTGAAACTATGCTGATTACCCAAATACTTAAGATATTACCTGAACTATCTGTAAAATACGAAACTACGTTATAACCGACCCTGGAACCTACCCTCCTGTAATGCTAGCTTAATTACTCTAAACACCTATCACACTTGAATTATGCTAAATACCTACGATACTAGCTGAGTTACCTGTGAAATACGAAACTATGCTATACCCAACCCCTGGAATCTATCCTCCTGTGATACTAGATGAATTAGCCTAAATACCTACGATACTAACTGAATTACCTGTGAAATCATACACTGCTATGATGCAGTCCGCCTCTTGTAATACCAGCTGAATTAGCTTAAATACCCTCCGATACTGGCTGAATTGCCTGTGAAAAATATGCATCTATGATACGTTCTGCCCTGGAAACTAGCCTCTTGTGATACTAGCTGAGTGACTCTAAACACCTATGTTACTTGCATTATCCTAAATACCTACGATACTCTGAATTACCTGTAACATCATACGGAACTATGCTATATCCGCTTCCCAGGATCTGTGCTACCCTATGATACTAACTGAATTACTTACCTGCTAGTGTGAGTGGGTTAGCTTTTCCCGTGAGAGGGGCACCTTTCCCCTACCCTTTTCCCTTTGTGGATCACGTTTTTCCCTTTGCTGGTCCCATTTTTCCCTTTACTGGTCACATTTTTCCCTTTGTTGGTCACATTTTTCCCTTTACTGGTCACATTTTTCCCTTTGCTGGTCACGTTTTTCCCTTTGCTGGTCACCTTTTTCCCTTTGTTGGTCACATTTTTCCCTTTGCTGGTCACCTTTTTCCCTCCGCTGGTCACCTTTTTCCCTTTGCTGGTCACGTTTCTCCCTTTGCTGGTCACGTTTTTCCCTTTGCTGGTCACCTTTTTTCCCTTTGCTGGTCACATTTTTCCCTTTACTGGTCACTTTTTTCCCTTTGCTGGTCACGTTTTTCCCTTTGCTGGTCACCTTTCTCCCTTTGCTGGTCACATTTTTCCCTTTGCTGGTCACCTTTTTCCCTTTGCTGGTCACCTTTTCCCTTAATGGGTTACGTGATGGACATGTCTAGAACATTGAAATGAAACAGTTTTCCATGAAGTTCACGTCTAAAGTCGCTTTCAAGGTCTAGCACCTCCTATTCCCTATCTCTCCTGTATATAAACCCATATTGCTACTCCTTTAGTATCTGTCTAGCCTAACACCTCTCCTCCTGTTCCTACACCTCTCATATAAACCATACTCTACTCCTCTAGCTCTGTCTAGCCTAACACCTCTCTCGTTTTCCTATGACTCTCATATAAACCATACTCTGCTCCTCGACCTCTGTCTAGTCTAACTCCTCTCCTCGTTTTCCTATACCTCTCATATAAACCATACTCTATTTTCGACCTCTGTCTAGCCTAACACCTCTCCTCGTTTTCCTATACCTCTCATATAAACTATACTCTACTCCTCAACCTCTGTCTAGCCTAACACCCCTCTTCCTGTTCCTATACTTCTCATACATATAAACGCATACTCTACTCTCAACCTCTGTCTAGCCTAACACCACTCCCCGTATCCCCTACCTCTCATAAAGCGCATTCCTCTCCTGATCCCTGTCTAGCTGAGCATCTCTTTGGTTTCCTATACCGCTCATATAAAACACATTCTACCTTTAACACCTGTCTATCCTATAATAGGATCTCTCCATTTTCTCGTATCTTCTTATAAACACATACTCAATTCTCCTAACCTAATACCTCTCCTCGTTTTCCTATACTTCTCATATAAACCATACTCCTCTCCTCAACCTCTGTCTAGCCTAACACCCCTCCTCGTTTTCCTATATCTCTCATATAGACCATACTCTACTCCTCAACCTCTGGCTAGCCTAACACCTCTCCTCCTGTTCCCTACCTCTCTCATATAACCCATACTCTACTCAACCTCTGTCTTGCCTAGCACCGCTCCTCCTGCTCCTATACCTCTCATACATATAAACGCATACTCTACTCTCAGCCTCTGTCTAGCCTAGCACCTCTCCACGTATTCTCTATCTGTCTCATATAAAGCGCATCCCCCTCCTTCTGCCGCTGTCTAGCCTAGTGTCAGTCCTCGTATTCCCTATCTCGCCCATATAAACGCATTTTCCTCCTTGGCCCTCCGCATCCACCCTCGTTTTCTCTATCCTTTCCCATATAAACGCAAAAAAGTGTGCCAGCTCTCTTCTAAATAACCTACTCACGGTTTTGGCGAACAGATGACCCATTTTGATAATAAATTTTCACAATTTCTACGCGTTACTGAATTATTTAACGTTCCATGGCTGTTTGTCAATAACAACTCTAACCACATGAATAAACGCTCTAACCTATATTAGATAATTCGCGAAAATCTTCTTATAAGCGGAAATAATTTTTTGGAAACGTAAATATCAAAGAGTATTTGAACGAGAGAGAAACGCATTTTGTGGTATACGGGAAAAGTGGAATGAGTTGGGTAATTTAATGCCACAACGACATGCTGCCATGGTAGCTCACTGGTTAGAGCAACCGGGCGGAAACTGGGAGATCCGTGGTTCATATTCTGGCGATAGCACTGAATTTTTAGTGTCTAATCCTACCTTTCCAACCTAGTCCAAGAGTTGTTCTTGTGGAAGAACAATTAATTCCATTAATTGACCTAATAGTGGTTGAAACTATGAAGCCCGGGGCTTAAAGTACTTACAACATTGCAAGTCGCCATTGGGGAATGTCATTTCAATACAACTTCAGGTTTCCTTGCGTGGCTTACCTGAAAAAATGCGAATCAATTGGAGAATTTAATGTCGTAACGCCATGTTGCCACGGTAGCTCAGTGGCTAGAGCAATCGGACGGAAACGTGGAGATCGTAGTTCATATTCTGTCAATGGCACTGAATTTTTCAGTCGTCTGATTCTACCTTTCCAACCTTGTCCAACATATGGCTTGTGTGGAAGAACCATTAATTACATTAATTGACCTAATAGTGGTTAAACTATAAAGCCCGGGACTTAAAGTACTTACAGCATTGTAAGTCCCATTGGGGTATGTCATCTCAATTCAAGTCGAGATCTTGTTTTTACTGAAAAAATACGAATCAGTTGGGGAATTTAATGTCGTACTGGCATGTTGCCATGGTAGCTCAGTGCTTAGAGCAACAGAAAGATGCATGGTTCAAATCCCGGTGAGGACACTGAGTTTTTCAATCATCTGATTCTACCTTTTCAGCCTTGTCCAAAACGCAACTGATGTGGAAGAACAATTAACAAATATAATTTTCTGATTTAGTTTTAACTTCTAATGTATATAATACACTGCCGTTAGTGAAAATTGCAACACCAAGAAAGAATTTCCCGAATAACTCTAAATTTCGTGGAAGTGTAGAAGAGTGTGCAAGCAATAAACGATTAGGTTTGCAGAGAGATGGGGTACACCTAGGCCGAGTAGAGCCCTCTCGTGTCGGTCCGACAAGCTCAGTGTTGCGCCCAGTGTAGTTAGTGAAGAGCTGTCAAACAAAGAGGAAACAATAAAATGTAAACCAGTATGCTTCTTTGACGTCAAAGGGAGCCATATTGGCATGTGAGCGAGTTCGTAAGGGGCAGAATGATCGATCTCCGGGAAGCGGGTTTGTCTTACCGTGACATTTCGGCTCGTACAGGGCATGCTGCTACGACAGTGATACGTGTGTGGAAGCAGTGGATAGATGAAGGTCGTACGCAGCGAAGAGCGGGTGCTGGACCACGTAACATGATCACAGTACGGGATGACCGTCATCTTGTCCGCATGGCCATAACGGACCGTACAGCTTCATCATCCACAGTGTTGGCTCGACGCTGGAGCACTGCAACAGGTTTGAACTTGTCTGCATCAACGGTTCATCGCCGTCTGCTGCAGGTTGAACTGGTTGCATGCATGCCATTACGTCGGCTGCCATTGTCCAGAAAGCACAAGCTCCTACGACTGCAATGGGCACGCGAACACCGTCACTGTGTGCTGGGTGACAAAATGTAGTCTTTTCGGACGAGTCCCGCTTCAACGGGTCCTACAGTGATGGTCACAGACGTGTTCGGCGGTACTGTGGTGAATATTAGGGCTCAGAGGTCATGTATAGATTTGAAAGGTTTATCATTTCTTACTTGTCATGTACCTAACGTGTGGTATTAAATTCATTGAATTCATGCGTTTTCATCTTGGTGTTGCAAGTTTCACAAGTAGTAGTGTATGTATTCAGCTATTTTTTTACTAAAACCGTTTCTAGTGTACATGATTTTAATGTTAGGGTTTTAAAAATGTCATCACAAAAACTAACCCATAAATCAGTGGTATAAATCTAATCATTCTAGGACATGTAGTTCTTAAGAAAATGTTAAAAATGCATGCAGAAAAATAAGTTTAGAGACAACCTAAAT
Organism: Deroplatys truncata; assembly: GCA_030765065.1. Lineage (NCBI taxonomy): Eukaryota > Metazoa > Arthropoda > Insecta > Mantodea > Mantidae > Deroplatys > Deroplatys truncata. Next base: position 25,902,183 of record CM060988.1, on the reverse strand, counting down.
TAAAGTTTGCAGTCACCTCAGAACAAGCCACTTCACTGGAAATTGAAATTAATTTTGAAGGCACATCTCGTGTGTTTTCGTGGGATAAAACACTGGATTATGGTAAAACTAGCTTTAAGGTTGCAAAATCACCGAAAAATAAAAATATTTTATTTTTTACCCTAACCAGTCTCCTCTTAAAACTTTTATTTTTCATAGAGGTAAACAGAGACAGTCATATACCATCTAGAAAGCCTGTTCAGCGCTCTCAAATGACAACACGTATAGCAGAACGGTACCCTAAGTGTAGCTCATGGACTTCCAGCGGAGTCAGGTAGTTGGATGTTACTTCGGTTAGTGTCTGTGTGCTAAATTTCCACTCTTCTGAACATTCCACGATCCACTGTTTCCAATGTTATAGTGAATTGGAAACGCGAAGGGAAATGTACAATACAGAAGCGTCCATGTACCTCCCATGTAGACCTCCGGAGGACGTCGAGTTTTGAGGAGGGTCATGTAGCGTAAACGTCAATCATCCATAGACACCATCACACAGGAAATCGAAACTTCATCAGGATTTACACAGTATGAGATATATAAACTTGGCTTCCATGATCGAACAGCTGCTCAATTATACCTCATGTTACATAAGAATTCCAATTTTCAACAGCATCTACTCCAAACACTAAGATTATTTGCCATAAGATGTGTAACTTAGTTTCCATAACCGAGCAGCTACTCATAAACCACACATCATACAATAGTTCCAATCTTCAGCAGCATCTACACCGCGCACCAAGTGAGAGATGTGAGATGTGAAAATTAAAAGTGTTTCTACGACCAAGCAGCTGCTCATAAACCACATATTACACAAGAATTCCGAACTTCAACAGGTTGTACTCCAAGCTCCAAGATTGTTCAGCATGAGATGTGTAAACTTGGTTTCTATGACCGAGCAACACATCATTATCATACAATAATTCCCAAGTTCAACAGTATCTAATCCAAGCACCAAGATTGCTTGGAGTGAGATGTGTAAACTTGGTTTCCATAACGAACAGCTGCTCATAAGCCACACATCATACATTAATTCCAAACTTCAAGAGGATCTTTACCAAGCTAGAAGATTAAGATTGAGATGTCTAAACATGGTTTCCGTGACAAGCAGCTACCCATAAGCCACATATTACACAAGAATTCCAAACTTCATCAGTACCAAGCACCTAGATTGTCCTTGAGATGTGAGGCGTGAGATGTGTAAACCTAGTTTCCATTACCAAGTAGCTGCTCATAAGCCACACATCATTCAAAGAATTTCAAACTTCAACAGGATCTACTCCAAGCATCAAGACTGTTCAGTGTGAGACTGTAAACTCCGTTCATATGACACAACCGTTCTTATAAGCCACACACAATAATTCCAATTTTCAAGATCTACTACAAGCACCGAGTGCGGTGTGAGATGTGTAAACTTGGTTCCATGGCTGAGCAGCTCTCATAAGCCACACGTCATACAATAATTCCAAAGTTCATCAGGATCTATTACAAGCATCAACACTTTTCGGCGTAAGATGTGTAAACCGGGTTTCCATGACCGAGCAACTGCTCTTAAGCCACACATTGTACAATAGTTCCAAACCACAAGAGGATATACACAAAGTAGCAAGAATATTCGACGTGAGAATTGTAAACCTGGTTTCCATTTCCGAGCAACTGCTTATAAGCTACACATCGTAAGCTAATTCCAAACTTCAAGAGGAGCTGCTACAAGCACCAAGACTGTTCGGCGTAAGATATGTAGACTTGGTTTCCATGACCCGAGCAGCTGCTCATAAGCCACATATCATACAGTTCAGTATCCAGTGCCATCTCACCTGGTGTAAGGAGCGTCGAAATTGGACCATAGAATAATGCAAAACCATTGGGCTATTTGGTAAATCGTGGTGTAAAATATGGCAACCCGATGACCTGGCGACCTGGTGAACGACATCTACCAGCCTGTTCATTGCCAACTGTGAAATTTGTGGGTGGTGGTGTTATAGTTCCGTTATGTTTCATCTGACTACTTCCCTTTGTTGTTTTACGTGGTAATGTCACAGGACAAGTTCTCGCTAATATTTTAGCTAGTATCGAGGACCCATTAGCGGATGAGCAGTGTCAACACGACCGAATAGCCTTTCATACTGTAAGAGTGGTATGGTTTGATGCCAGCAATGTCCACCAATGGATTGATTTGCGCAGAGTCCAGATTTGAATCCCTTAGAACATGTGTGGGATATTTAGGAACGTCGACTTAACACTAGAGCACACCGATCCACATTGAAAGATCCTCTTTTTTTTGGGCTGTCCGTTAGGAACTGGCTACAGTATTCCTGGAAACCTTCCGCCACATAATTGAAAGCATACCTGCAAGGTGTCATTATGGCTAAGGATAGCCCAATGCCCCATTAACTGTCAGTGTTCCCGAAAAAGATGGCCGAAATTTGTACTTAACTTTCAAGCGGGTGACCGGATGCTTTCGTTTACAAAGTGTATGTAAGACTAAGATGTATGTAAGTGTAAGATTTCGAAATCTTCATAGCGAACTTTTGTTAGAATCTGAGCAGATCTATCTTGAAAGAACTTCTAAATAATGTGATGCACAAACAAAATTGTCATCAAGATGATAAAAAAATACACCTGTGTTTTAGTAATTAACTTTCAAATCCGTAGATTAAAATTTATAAAGTCATAATCTCCGGAGTGAATAACAATCAGCAGCTGCAATTTTAAATGTTTGGTTTACTTCACTGTGGAACCGATAGCGTTATATATAGAGTATACAACGAAGAGAGACACTTCGTGTACTGCGAGCTGTAGCACCATATAAGGTCTACGTTTATAACCTTTATTTGCCTATGTCACGAATTTAAAATGTAATTCTTTTAGTAGAATTTTCACAAAATAACAAACGAAAAACCTTTCACAAAGGTTCTTGGAAACGTTTTTACATTTCCGTTACAACATAAGGTTGCAGAAACTGTACATTGTAACTCTAATTAAGCGAAATATGTAACCCAGGTGTCCTTTAAGTTTATTATCGGAATGAGCCTTATCAGAAGTTTCCTTATCTATCTTTGATTCCTTGGAGTTTCTTGTAAAGGCTAACATTATGAACCTAGCCGCTTACCTTCGGGAAATTTTAATGAACACCACTGTACCACCGTTCACTAGCAGATCACTAACTCTGCTGTTGAGAGCTGTATTAACGTTTCTGCTGAGGGAGTAACATCCGACTGCTCTGTGTATCCTCGTGGGCTTAGTCGACAACTTGATCTCTAAAGACATTCTATTTTTAACAACTGAAGCGATTTATACATTAATTGAAGTATCCACCTGAAATTCCCTCCCTTCCTCTGGGCCTTACAAACCCCCAGCAGGCTGCACTCCAAAAGGAAATGTCACAGAGATGGGACAGGATAGAAAAGAGTACTATCTAGTTCCAGGACCAATTATTCATTATCTACTATGCATTTACATACAATGGGGCTAACCCATTCAAGCAGTGGTGGGTAGCAGTTCTACTTACCTCATAGTAAAAATGCTAAAAATAGCGAGTTTAGGAACGAAAAGGTATATAGTAGTAGCTTTAGGAGGAGATGTGAACACTTAGAAGACCTGTAATTAACTCACCCTCCTTTTCTTAGACACTCGTTTACACCAAAACCATCACGAAAGCCAAAGTACCCCATTTTATTCCTGCTGCGCATGCGCGGAAGAATCAATCAACCCAACAGTATTAGTGTACTCCGCAAAATAGCGTTAGTAATACTTCTTCTAAAAACACTCAAAAAGAATTAATCTCTTTGCAACTGTTACCCCCCCCCCTCACACACACACACCAAGCTAAACATCGTAAGCCTAACTTCGGACTAAATTTCGGTCTCGCGGTAATTGTCACTCCAATGCTGGCGGTTCCTCAGAACCAACTGTAAAAATTACAGTAGACACTAAACGCCTTCTACTGGACAGATAGTCAACTAAAAGCTTAAGGGAGGTACGAAATAACATCCCAGCGGTGTATGTGTATACGGGGTCTTGGGATTTATTCGGCCTTTGCCGCCAGTCGGTTGTCTGCGCATGACGTCAATACTTTGAAGCGAGATTATCACCAGTGCCTCTGGCAGAGGATTAGCGAAAGATGAGTGGAAGGGGAGAATGTCAACAAGTCACCTTAGTGAAATGGTACTTGTATCGTACGTTTCCAGTACTTAAATTTGTAACTTCTTTAGATTGCGTCTCGTAAATTCGCAATATCAACATTTATACAGATACCTAAAGCAATTGCACGGTTTTTATAGAGTAGAGTGTCTCAGCTTTAATGCCACAACTTTAACTTTTAAATAGAATAACAACTGATGTGACCTTCATAAATATTTTAAAATATGTTAAATATTTAAATTGAATCTCTCTCTCTCTCTCTCTTTGTTTGTTAAATAAAAAGTAATTTGTTTTTCTTTTATCATGTTTCGTGTCGGGACTTGATGAAATTCTGGGCAAGAACGGAGAAAACCATTCACTCACCGGTCAGTATCGTAATGATCGGCTCCCCGTAGTATCCTTCCAGTTCGGAAGTAGTACCCAATCATATAAATTCTGTGATCGATGCTCACTCCCAACTCACTTGCATAGAACGCACAAAATGTCCTAGTGAAAAACAATTCTGCACCGCCGCTTTATATCAACGTGTTTACGAAGTTGAAAACGCATGCCGCACCTCCTGTTTGAGACAAGGGGCTCGCTGAACTAATAATGACATCATTTATTTAAACCGACCGGCGGTAAAGGCCAAATTAAAATTAAATTGAGTTTTATTTATTAATTAGTATGGTCCCATTCTATATTGGGTGTGCCAGACCGGAAAGTTTGCTCAGAGGCCTCTTTATCAGACTGGAATTTCTTTTACATGCCATAAATATATGACACGGGACCATCACTTTTAATTCGCTTCCGAAGGAAGCCATGCTAAAGATTTGTACGCTCGAAAAAATCCATTGCCCTCCGCCGGGTTTGAACCGGCGTCCTCGGGACCTAAAAGCTAGCACGGCACCACTGTACCACGGAGGACAACATAAAGGCCGAATAATAGGACAAAAAACGAAATTAACCAAGACAATATGGTTAAAAATAACTAATATTCAGGCTAAAGTTTATGGTCAGCAGAACCCTTAACAAACACATTAAAATTATATGTGCCAATTAGTTTCTGCTTTAACTAACTAGGAATTTTTTTAAACATTCATTAGTCTCAAGAGTTACACGAAAATCAAAGTGCAGTCAGTAAATACATAAAACTATAAGCAAATTATCTTAATCTGTACCAATTAGCTGAGTTTAAGAAGTGCCCAAACCCTAGTTTCGGATATTTACTATTCCTTTTCACTAGATATTGCACAGGCCAGTAAATAGCTTTAACTAATCCAAAACGATGTTAATATTCCGCAAAAAAGGTTTATAATCACGTCCCATGATTTTAAATCTGTTTGACAATTCTAAGAAACAAAAATCTTTAAAAAATTAGTCATTCTTGTATATCCATTTCCCATATAATCTGAAGGAATCTGAAAGTCAAGTAACAGACAAAGATGTTAAATAAGAAGTATATGATATAGGTATAGATGATCGTTACAAATTACTCTCAATTACTTCAATTACCTAAAGCATGAGCAGAACAGAGGTGATGGATGTGAGTTCAATTGCATGTATTTGATGATTGTGTATAATGATGTTTGACGTGTTCAATGTCTACAAATGTTGCTCACTGTGGATCTAACGAACAAAATCAAACAAACAAACAAACAAACCACGAATTAATCGTTGTCTTCAGACTTATTCTGCCTTTGCCGCTAGTCGGTTGGTTTAAATGAATGACGTCATTATTAGATCAGTGAGCCTTTGTCTCAAAGGGGAGGTGCCGATTTGAACCTGGGACTGCATGCGTTTCTTTTCGTAAACAGGTTGATGTAAAGCGGCGATGCAAAATTGTTTTTCACTAGGACATTTTGTGCGTTCTCTGTACGTGAGATGGAAGTGACCACCGATCACAGAATTTGTATGGTTGAGTGCTACTTCCGAACTGGAAAGATACAAGAGAGAGTCTATAGTTACAATATTGGCTGTTGTGTAAATTATTTTCTCCGTTCTTGCCCAGAATTTCGTCAAGTCCGAGGAAAAACATATAAAATCTCATTTACTATTGTAAAGAGTATAAGCAAGCCTGTTTGTGACTGAACAGTTGTGTCATTACAACCGAGACACTGTACGCTACAAAAATCGTCCAATTATTTGATTTACCCATCACCACACATTCTGATATTACGTGTTTACGAGACGCAAGCGAAAGAATTTCCTAAAGCAAATACTGGAAAGGTACGATACAAGACCCACATCACTAAGGTGTCCTCGAAACAGTTGGTATCCACCCCTTCCACTCAGCTTTCGTTAGTTCACTGCCAGAGACACTGGTGAAAAACTCACTTCAAAGTATTGACATTCTGCGACTGGTGGCAACGGCCGAATCAATCCAAAAACTCAGTAAATATAAAGATATACAGTGAACTTGCTCAAATGACTGTAACTAACGCCAGATCATGTGATATAACCAAATGCAAATACAGGTATTAGTCTGGCCCGTTTAACCCTTTCTGATGATTTAGAATTATTGCTCTAAAGTCAACTATAAGCATGCGAGCCTGGTCACATAACCTCACCTTGTAAGAAAGGCTAGTAGTAAAGTAGAAGTCGTCACATCTTGAAGTCGAGAGAAACCCCAAAAGCTGGTTTCTCTCTCGTGCGAAGAAATTCAGAAGTGTCACCACAGATTTCTCTGCATTCGAAACAATGCCTCGCCTAAACAGTGAAAACGCAGTATGACACACGCTGACACCTTGTTTATTAATTTATTTACTGACGCTACTGGCACCTAACAGCGGTCACCTGCTGCGTAGTGTATTCGTAGTGTATTTTCTGGAATTTTATATTCGTATTATATTGTGTTCATATCCTTGCTGGTTTCGTAAGTAATTCTTAGGTTCATACAGACGTTACACAGACACACAACACCCAACATCCATGTCCTTAACGGGATTCGAACCTGCGACCTTTCACGCTTGAACGTCAACGCCAAGCACGCTAACGACCAAGGCTATGGGGGCAGGCTAGAGACTCTTCTTCTCACACTTTAGCCATAAACCAGCTAGTAGAAAAACCAAAATCCCATCAGCCTGAATGGCCAACTTCGGAAACTAAACCAGCTTTCATAGTTAAACGGTGAACTAGATAGATAGATGGATAGATAGATAGATAGATAGATAGATAGATAGATAGATAGATATATAGAGAGATGGATAGATAGATAGATAGATAGATAGATAGATAGATAGATAGATAGATAGATAGATAGATAGATAGATAGATAGATAAGGTATCTTTATTGGTTTCAAATTATTGAAGTTATTACATAAATATTTAGTGCATGGGTCATTGACCGTACATGCATATTTAAGATACAATAGGTTGACAAAATAAACAACAGAGAAAGAAAACACTACAATAAGGAACAAGAAAAAGGGATACAGAGATAAATTACCTTTGTCTAACTGAACAAATTTGAACTAGCTTCGCGCACTTTAGCCAAAAAAATTGCCCATGTTTTGCCAGTTCCTCTGGTCAGCCAGTAGATCCCAACATGCCAATATCTTTCTTGAGGGACTTAAGAATTTTTCTTTGAGTTTAATCGTTCGCTGGTTCTCCCACTGTGCACATTCCTCCAAAATATGTACCCGGTCCTCATCCAAATCACAGAATGGATAGATTCTCCTGCCAGAATCGTCAGTCATTTTCTGTGCCCTCCAGCCCCCCAGTCTAAACCATGCCATTCCTGATCTTTCCTTTCTTCCTAAATTAAGTATATATGCCTCTTTACCCCAATTCAATTTTATTTCATTTGCTAGACTTAGAGCAGGTTTAATTTTACGATCCGATTCTATTTCCTATTGGTTGATGTCTCTTAGTCTTCTTTTAACACCTTTTCATATGTTTTTGTCATTTGTTTCAGCTCTTAGCCATATTGACCCCATTCCTATTCTCCTCAAACCCCTTTCCAAATCAGTTGCCCAAAACTTAGGAGACAGGTTTTCTCGCTGGTATTTATAACATTTTGATCGTAGTTTGGAGTTACCCCCCTGCATCAGCCTTAGCCAGTACTTCACTGCTCTTATTTTGCAGTGTATTGTGTCATCATAACATCCCACCTCCCTCAATACCCTTGAATTTGATGTGTCTTGTGAAACTCCAAGAACTCTTTTCCAAAATGCTACCTGTGTTTTATTTACATGCTCTGCTCTTTCCCATCCCTAGATTTCACTTCCGTATAACAAAACCGGCCTTATCATAGAGTTATACATCTTTGCTAATGTGTCTAGAGGTACGGTGAACTCAGTATAGGACTAGAATAAGATCCCTCACGGAATAATAGTGAAATCGCCAAACAAATGCCGCCTAGAGCTATTTTATTATCTCCACCATCTACCGATAGTAGCTCAAAGATTATTGCATTGCAACCAAAAATGTTATATGGAGATTTCACCGACAATACCTGTTTGAGGCCCCTGAATAAAACAGCACTTTAGGATAAAGTCGCGCGCGCATGCTTGCGCCTTAACAGCTTAACTAAAAATGTTCGATAAACTAAAAGTTGGTGTTCAGGTTCAGCATCTTCCAAAGATACGACACAAAGATTTTCAAGAAAATTCCCCTACTCAACCTTTTACATAAAAGATGTTTCAATATTTTGGATTTTCTTAAAAATGCCTTTGACGATTGTATTTAAATTAGCACATTTTTTAAGAAATTTACATTAAAAATCTGATGTGTTACACTCACATGACTTTCTCTACTCTTGTACAAACTATTTTTACAAACGCTTATTCTCCACATGCTTCATGTTAACCGAGATGTTATTGCTAATTTTCTTGTAGATGCAAGAGGAATATGGTAGACTTTAAGCGATAGTCAAATACTTTAAGAGCTGGTTACTATGTGGAGCATTCCATTCTCTTTGCATTACCAGGACAAAAAATGAATAACGAATTTGAGAAAAAGTAAAGGTATTGGAAACTTTAAGGGAATAACAAGCAATATCTCGAAAATGGGTCACTCAAAAAAAAATGTATATGACATAAATTGTGTATTTTAACGCTATCTACATTTTTTGTGTAGTAAAATTTTGTCTATCTCTTATGGTTTACCAGCTATGCAAAAGTCGTTCACAATGAAGAATACTTTTGGAGACATTGCCAGAAAATTCGAGATATACATGTCATTTGTCATGAAAATATCTTAAACATATGATATTTTAATCAAAATCGTTAGAGCCATTTTTGAGAAAATTAAAATTTTCGAAAAATGTTCCATGTAAAGGGTAATCTGGGGTGGGGGGATTTTCTTGAAAACCTTCGTGTCGCATCTCTGGAAGATACTGAACCTAAATAACAAGTTTGGTGTTTATCCGACTGTTGATTTCTGAGTTATGCTGTTCACAGACACACAGACACACACACACACACACACACACACACACACACAGATACACACACACACGGACACGTTTCCAAAAATGCTTCTTTTGGATTCAGGGGGTCTCTAAGCATGTATTTCTGGTGAAATCTCGGTATCGAATTTTTGGTTGGAATACAATACTTCCCCTACTTACTATACGTAGTAGAGAAAGTAAAAATGTGTATCTTGAGTTTTCAAGGAATAGCCTGTGAATCCCCCTTTATTCGGAAGGAATTTTGTATAATTTTGTTCATCTGGCAACCAAAGAGATACACAAAATCTACTACACAAAAAATGTAAATATCTTTAAAACATAATTTATTTGATACAATTTTTCCTGTTGCATTACCTAATTCTGAGATTCCGTTGTGATTGGTTTCAAGTTTCAATGCTTTGCATTTTTTAAAAGTACTATCGCTGTCCAGTGTTTCTCGCGATGTCATGGAAAAAGTATGGAATTTCTACACCAGCATCCTACAGTCAGCCGGTTCTTAACATCTAACAATAATTCCCTTAGCTCTATCCAACTTTAGCCGCCAACCAAACGTGTAATAAAACCATTATTGCAAACGTTCATCTCGATTAACATCTTACTTTTCTATTGACCTCAGTTTAATCGGGATAAATCTTTGCAGAAATAGCCACTTTACACATTTCGTTATAGGTACAAGGAGAACAGCGACAGTCAAATGTTTAAGAACTAGAACGCTATATGTTGACCATGAAAAATTATACTCTTTCCATACAACCGCGAGAAACAACTGAAAGTCGTCTGTAGTGAATAAATCGTAGTATTCATAACGGATATCTCGAAAATGGCTGATGCCACAAAAATTATTTGAAATAAATTGTGTGCTTTAAAGAGACCTACATATTTTGTGTTGTACGTTTTCATCTTTCGCTTAACGTTTACCAATTATACAAGATTATACGAAATTCCTTCACAATGAAGAGGACTTCACACACTATTACCAGAAAATTCAAGATATACGCTTTATTTGTAAATATTTTTGTATATTTATATCTATATTGTAAATATCTATATATTTTTAATATGTGTATTTTAATCAAAATCGTTGGAACCATTTTTAGAAAATAAAAAGAATCCAAAAATGTTAGATGTAAAGCGTAGTTTAGGATGGGGGAATTTATTGTAAAGCTTCGTGTCGATTTTTTTTGAAGGTACTGAAGCTAAATAACAAGTTTGGTGTTCATCCGACTTTTCGCTTTTGAGGATACAGACACACGATCTGTTTCTAAAAAATCTTGTGTTCCATTCACATAGCGTTCTCTGCCCTATATTATTTATTAGTGAGTGTACAAATTATTTTTATGAACGTTTATTTTCCTATCTAATTCATTTTAATCGGTAGAAACATATGCAGAAATAGCTATATAACAAATTTCGTTATAGATACAAAGGCAATAGCGATAGTCAAATACTTCAGAACTGGACAGTATACATTGGCCTTAAAATGACATCGCGAGAAACAATTGAAAGTCGACAGGACTGTAAAAGGATGGCTACTATTGAACAACTCGAACCATTTGTAATGATACCTCGGAAACGGCTGATCCATAAAAAACTTATTTTACATAAATTATGTATTTTAAAGAGATCTACATTTTTGTTTAGTGTGTTTTCGTTTATCGCTTAACTTTTACCAGTTACGTGTACAGGATTATACAAAATCCTTACGAATGGAGTGGACTTCACAAGCTATTCCCAGAAAATTAAAAATATACAAAATTTCAAAACTGTTGCAAAACTGATGGTAATTTTAGGTGGGGAGTTCTCTTTAAAATCTTCGTGTCGCATTTCTGGAAGATACTGAACCTAAATATGAAGTTTGGTGTTTATCGGAGTTTTGTTTTTTTAAGTTATGCTGTTCGCTGACAGACACACCGACTTGTTTCTAAGAAGTAAAAATGCTGTTTTGGGAATCGAAGGGTCTCAAAACTTGTATTTCCGTGAAATTTCGGTACCGAACTTTTTGGTGGAATGCAATTCCTGCTCTACCTACTGTGTATGTGGCAGAGAAAGTAAAAATCCGTTGTTTGGTTTAAGGTGCCTCAAAACATGTATTTCCCGTGAAATCTGGATATCGAATTTTTGGGCGGAATGCAATACCTGCTCTACCTATATGTACGTGGTAGAGAAAGTGAACATGCTTTTATTTGGACCCCAGAGGCTTGAAAATATGTATTTTAGGTGAAATCTCGGTTTCGATGTTTTGGATGGAATTCAATACCCTTCTTTTCCTACTATGTATTACATGATAGAGAAACTAAAAAGCTTTCGCAAGAATAGTTTCTATAATCTATATAATAATAAAGATAATGGGTAGAGAAAGTCATGTGACTGAAACACATCCGATATATATATATATATATATATATATATATATATATATACTTTTTATCCCTCCCGCTCGTGGTGTTGCAAAAAGAATGTAATTTCAAAGCCATCACACAACGTCTCGTGTTTGAAATTCTGACTTATGCTTCACTACTACCTCCTTATACCTACACTGAAATGTGCACAATGTGATTTGAATGTCTATCTGGATTAACAAGAAGTAGATAGAAGAATAAGCTTTTGTAAGCATAGTTTGTAGAAGAATGGGGAAATCACGTGAATGAAACATATTCGACCTTTTACTTTCTCTACCACTAACCTATAGTAGCTAAGACAAAGTACTGCATTCCACCCAAAAATTCGATAACGAAATTTCACCGGAAATACATGTTTTGAGTTAAAAAAATTAGGAAAAGATCCGGGTGAGTGTGGTGTGTGTTTTGAACAGTATTATTTAAAAACGAAAAAGGAATAAACAGCAAACTTGGCAGTTATGTTCAGTATCTTCCAAAGATGGGACACAAAGGTTTACGAGAAAATTCTCCCAGAAAACTACTGTCTTTACAGAAACATTTTTCGATTCTCTTAATTTTCTGAAAATTGGCTATAAACATTTGAATTAAAATTCAATATGTTTAAGATATTTACATAGCAACAGAAATGCATATATTGAATTTCATTGAAATAGTCTGTAAAGTTTTCTATATTAGGAACGAATTTTGTATAATTCTTAATAACCGTTAAACCACAAGAAATACGAAAACTTTACGCACAAAAACTGTCTATATCTTTAAAATACACAATCCATTCCAAGTAACTTTTATATGGCATCAACTATTTCCGAGATATCCGTTGAAATTTTAGTACTTATACTGTCACTATTCAGTTGTTCCGCGCGATGTCGTGCAAAGAATATGAATTTTCAAGGTCAACATAACTATGCTATACCTATGCACGCTTTTAAATATGGGACTATCAATTTCGTGTCCTGTTTCCTGCTTGCACATACAGCGAAATGTGTAATCAAACTATTTTTGCAAAGTTTTTTTTAATTTATAATGTATAGAATATATATAATATATTAATGTTTTAATATAATATATACATATACGAGTATTAACGTGAAGTGCATAGAAAAATAAACTTACGGAGGAATAGTTTCTAAAGCTGTGTAAAATAAACGATAGTGGGTAGAGAAATGCAATAAAATCCTTTTTTACGTTTCTTCCTGTGTCAAATTCTTCTTCCTGGAATCATTCAAATAACTAATTTACAGCGGCAACTTAGGAGCTGTGCTCAGAAAATCAGTTTTAGATTTTATCTGAAATGCTTCTTAGCATTTGTTATTGTTATGTAGGTAATGCTCGTGTGTTTATAAACGAGTTACACTTTAAACGAAATATTTTGCAAGGTGAAATTTAAGTATGCATATTGGTTGTATGCGATTGGTATTCGGTGATTGAACTGAGTACAAAGTTAACTTATCATATGCAGCTATAACAGGCTAAATTGTTGCCCCTTAAATTTATATTTGACTGGAAGTTGCACGACGAGCTTTCCAAACTCCAATGACGAATTCCTTAATTTCATTTGCTTCCGCGCCATGCAATTTTACATATTATATTATGGTGAATATACTCCTTATACCTATAATTCCATATAGTCCCGGTTATTCCCAATAACGCATGAAGCATCCCATCCACACAAAGAATGTGAAACATTGGCGGAACGTATGATTCCTCGCCGCCTCGACAGCCTTTCAAGTTGTGGAAATGTTCCATAGCCTATAATTCCTCTCGTTCCCTGGATTTAACCCTCTGAGATTTTTTTTTCTCTGTTGGGCATTAAAACAGAAACTTTACAAAATAAATCCACACACTTTAGATGAACTTAAACATAGCATTCGTCAAGAAATTGCCGCCATTTCTCAGAAAAAACAAATTGATTGGAAAAAATTTACAAATTTGTTAAGCAATGACAAAACTGAAATCCAATTGAGTGAATAGAAAAAATTCATGTAATATATTTATGTACGCGTTGTGAATTGTTAATTCTTAATACTTGAAAATACCTTTATGTCATAAAAGTTGCCTAAACCATTTAAACGTTTTAATAATTAATTAAAATGTGTATTTATTGCTAATGAGTAGGAAAATAAAAGTTGAATAGCGTTAATAAAATAAATTAAAGAGAATGGACGTAAAGTATGAAATTCGCGATAAAATAAATAATCTGAAAACATAAAATATATAAGAGGAAAAAATTGAAGCACGAATATGTTTTATATGAACTAAATTTGTGAATATATCATTTTCATTGATGTTATTTAAGTCAAGCATTGTTAAATTAAATGTATTTGTTTTAGTATGGTTAGCAACCAAGCAAAGCTTGAGTAAACAATTTTCAACTTTTTAAATTGTTAGAAAAGCTTTCACCCGAGAAGTAGACGCTGACCAGTAAAGTGAAAGAACTCTATCAATTCGCCAAGCGAATTGCTGAGTATAGTAAATAAGAAGTGATAGAGAAGTAATTATTATACTACAAAGAAATTCAACAAGTATTTGTATTAAACATGTAAGTAAACTATTTTATTATAAAATATATATGGTTCGTGTTAACAAGCACATTCAGAAGTGAAATAAAACATACATTCTAGTAAAAGAGTTTATTGGATTTGTTATTTAAATAGCATTACTTTTCCAAACACAAAAAGATCCTGAGACAAGAGTTATCACTGCTAAGAATTGAGCTAGTAGTATTTTAAAACTTTTAAAATACAATAGACGAAAAGAAACATTAACAAGGTAACACATGCTACCTCAACAATCACTTAGTAAGAAAATATCCGCCAAGAAGTTCACTTCTGCCACGCCAGGCATCAGCAATTGCCAACTGCGTGAGCGCGTTAAATTCAAATAGAGCAATTCAAAGCTTACAGCATCCGCGTCTACAAGATCATCGAGAGAGCTTTGAGGATATCCACCAGGAGCCAGTGACGACATCTCAACGCCGCTTCAATATGCGGAGTATAATGTGCAATATTCTAAGCCGGTGCCAAAAATGTTTTAACAACGAAGGAAGGCAATTCCAACATCTCCTTGCTGGATATTCTTTTTAAGTGTTTATGTAAAGTGCTGCATTTACTGCGAACTTCTTGTCACCGGCATCACCGACACAGCAACCATCCTCGCGGCCGAACTCACGAAACCTGTCCCTCCAAGAATTGCTCACACATACTTTAACTCCCGGGCTTCATAGTTAACCTCCTTTAGGTCAATTAATGGTTGTTCTTTCCCACACGGAATACGGCACGCTACACCGAAGATCCGTGGTTGAAAACCTGGCTATGGCATTGAACTTTTCAATCTGTTTCTACCTTTCCAGGTGCGTATTCTTTGTTTATTCTGGCTTGAATGTATTTAAAATAATCGCAATGAGTTTCATGGAAGTTATCGTAAAATTTATTGCATTTCATGAGTTATAAATGGTGACTTGGGCCTTACCTTAAACTCAGTTGATTAACAGTACAAACTGTTGTATTCTGCAATCGCCGGATTACTTTCGGGAAAAGCACATCTGTTGAAAAGATTGAATTAACAACTCCTATTATTAGCTATATAGGAAAAATTTCTCAAACTTTTGGTTCCTTTGTTATCCTAAATGACATTCCTGAGCATACTTTAACAATTTAAATAAAACGAAACCTTCTGTTTTTAAACTTGCCCCCAAACTTATTACTCCACTAAACTTTTCTGTCTTACAATCGATCTTTTATTTTTAAAGGTTAAGAGGTGTGTATGCTTTCTTACTTGAAGGAAAATATTTACTCAGCTCTCTCATAAATTGATTTTTAATTTTTTAAAATGAAGGCTTCAACAACCACAGGAAGTAGGTTCACCATGATTTATTTCCGGTATTTCAATGAAGCGCATAACACTGCTCGGGTTAGATGAAATTCTGCAACGTTTGTCCTGTAGATCAATTTCGCGTTATATTGGACATTGAAAAAGCTGCCATCCCATGTCGTAGCCAATATTTGTTGCTTTAGCTATTTCATTGCACAACCTCTTTCGTGAAGAGCTGTTTCCAAGACAACTGGTCCTTTTAAACGTCACATTTCATGTTTAAATGCAATCTCGTAGCGTCTGAAGGATTACGTTCTGAAACTGTCGATAAAGGCTCCATGAAAATAAATCTATGGGCATCAAATCGCGCTATGAAAAAAATAATAATAATAATAACAAAATAAATAAACAAAAGTTTAGAAGGTAATAACAAGAATTGCAGCCTAGATTTTTGTTACTAGAACGATCTGGCGTAAAAGTATAAAATATTATTTTTCAGTATCTTATCTTCTTATTACTACGACCCAATCTATAAATACCTCAGCTTGTTACGTACCTGACTGGTGAAATTGTTTCTTATGCACCAACTTCATTGTTTATTTTAGAAAGCCGCAATGTGCACATTTTCAACTTTTGAGAAAATCCAGAAAAACGTTTTATCTTTGAAACGAATGGGGATTTTGTTTGAAAAAGATCAATATGATAAAGTCTTGTTTAAATCAGTGTCAGTCAATTTAATCTTTCTTTGGTTTCCTTTGCATTTACAATCTGAGATACCGGCCCCTGAATAAACAAAAAGCATTTTTATAAAATTGTCTGTACCTTTTAACAGCATTACTTAAAAATGAAAAGTCGGAAAATACCAAACTTAGTATTAATGTTCAGTATTTTCAAAGATGCGACAGGGAGATTTTCAAGAAAATTCCTCCACCCCAAACTACCCTTTACATGGGACATTTTTAGAAATTTTTGATTTTCTAAAAATTGGCTCTAACGATTTTGTTTAAATTAGCACATATTAAATATATTTATATGATGAATAAAATGTATATCTTGAATTTTCTGGGAATAGCCTTTAGAGTTCTCTTCTTTTCGAAGGGATTTTGCATAATCTTGTGTAACTGGTAAACGTTAAACGATAGACGAAAACGTGCTGCACAAAAAATTGCAGATTTCTTTAAAATACACAATTTATTTCAAATAACTTTTTTGTGGCATAAGCCATTTCTGAGATATCCGTCATAAATGTTTCGAATTGTTCACTACTTGCTCATTCACTTGAAAACCTGTCAACATTAGTAGCTTCTCGGGATTGTATGGAAACAATATGGAATTTTAAAGGCAGCGTATAGCTCCAGTTCTTTAACATTTGACTATCGCTGTTCCCGTTTTATCTCTTACGAAATATGTAATGTAGCTATTTATGCAAAGTTTATTTGGATTAAAATGTAAATAGAAAAATAAGCTTTAGTAACATGAGTTTGTATACCCACTAATATACAATAGAGAGCAGATAGAGGAAGTCATGTGAATGTATCACATCACATTTTTTACCCTTCTTTGTCTACAATAAATATGACATGTGAACTCCACCGTTAGCATCTTGGTTGCCGCGTTCACTATTCTGCCACGCTATAGCATACCGCAGTTCTTAAAACGCAGCGCGATACATTGAAGTAGGGCTCTGAAAAACGGATGTGCATCTGGATTGCATAATGAGTTGCCGTTGAGGATTTTCAGCTTCGATTTCGTCATCTTGCACTAGAGGCCTGCAGGTGTGCAGGCTCAATAGACGTAGCATCTCTAGCCGCAAAGTGAAGATGGGTCTGTGAACCAGCGTTCCCGAAGAATGACGAAGCAAGCACAGTAAGAGCGCTCAGGGATTTACATCACTCACCGCTCTATTGCTAGCGGTGCATACTTGAAGAAGCTGAAATATTCTTGTGTAAACATGAAAGTTAAAGACGATTCAGTTGCGTCTAAGTCAAGTAGAAGCAGGGATGCCGAATCTACATATATTAAGGAGTTCTATTAGACATTATTAAAGTACATTCACAAAATAAAATTAAAAGTTCAGAGTTTATCGCTATCCACAAGAGAAAAAGTCAGTTATTAAACCTGTCTGGACTACATTTAGAGATTAAACAGAAGAATATGCTTATACACAAGATTTATTTACTGTTTTTGATATACAACGTGACTATGTATAAACAAATAAAATATGCGATGTGTTGCACTGACATGAATTTCTCTACTCCTGTATAAACTATTTTTACAAATGCTTATTCTCAATCTACATCAAGTAAATCGAGATAAACATTTGCAGAAACTATTTTATTGCTAATTTTCTTATATTTACAAGGGGAATATGGCAAGCTTTAAACGATAGTCAAATATTTTAACAGTCGGTTCCTATGAGGAGCATTCCAATCTTCTTGCATGTCCAGGACATAAAAAACAAATTAACGAATTCCCGTTTGAGAAAAAGTATAAGTATTGGAAAATTCAAACAAACAACAAGGACCATCTTGGAAATGGTCGCTTAACCAAAAAAAAAGCATGTGACATAAATTGTATGTTTTAACAAGATCTAAAGTTTTTGTGTACTAAAACTTTGTCTATCTATTACTGTTTACCAGTTATGCAAAATACATTCAGAATGATGAGGACTTTTGGGGTTATTCAAGAACATTCAAGATATGCATTTCATTTGCCATGAATGTATGTGAAACATATGAAATTTTAATCACATACGTTAGAGAAAAATCAAATTTTTCGAAAAATGTTCCATGTAAAGTGTAGGATGGGGTCGGGGATTTTCTTGAAAATCTTCGTCTCGCATCCTTAGAAGATACTAAACTCAAATACCAAGTTTGGTGTTTATCCGATCTTCGTTTTGGAGTTATACTGTTCACGGACAGACAGACACACAGACACACACGGACATGTTTCCAAAAATGCTTTGTTTGAATTCAGAGCACCTCAAAGCATGTATTTCTGATGAAACCTCATATCAAATTTTTGAATGGAGTGCAATACTTCCCCTACTTACTATAAGCAGTAGGGAAGGTAATAAATAAATAATAATAACAGCAATAAAAACCCGTTGCCCACTTCTTGCAACACACGAATGTTTCCACGTTAGTTCTCCCACCGGCAAAGCTCACAGAATTTACGAAATGAAGCGAACCTTTCGAGGCAAGCGCGTTGAAATACATGTTGCGGTATAAGACAATTTACGTAAGTTTAACACGCCAATAGCTTCGCTTTCTTAATTCAAATAGCTGTAGATTTTGGAGCTGAATATAAGATAGAGTAGGACTAGTTAACGGAGGGGATGCCTAGCACCTTGACCCCAATGGATCCTTTGTGCATGCACCTCCAGAAGAAGCAGATGAGACGAGGGAACCGCAGGAGACGTGCGGGCTGTAGAGATGCCGGAGCAAGACGACAGAGACGCTCAGAGTTCCCTAATAGCTCCAGGCTTGAGAACTCGGCCACGGTAGGTTCGCTCGGAGGTGTCTCTAATTGGACCGGGAAATCACGACCCAGCAGTGGGGGCTTTACAGGCTTCACTCTGGCATGGCTGAGAAGAAAATTTCAATCGCAACCTCTGAGTCATCTGCCTGACACCGACCGAACCACAGCCCCAGAATCAACCTGAAACGTGAAAGGAAGTGAAATGAGAGGATGGGGAGAGAGGAAATCCATGGTAGAATGCACCACTCCATCACTCGCCTTGTGCTAATCAGGGAAAACAACGAAAAACCCATTGTCAGAGCAGGCGGTAACGGGAAGTGAATGCAGGACCTACGAAATGCGAGCCTCACTCACGTTACTGCGGAGGCATCTCGCTTGGTGGAGCTAAATATAAATATTTGAATGCTTCATAGGTTTCGTGAGTGGAAATCCGAGCTGCAGTAGTGTGGGAGTAGGTTATGCCAGAAATATCAGAATTGACATAAAAAATGCGCATCTGATAGTATTGACTTGTGGTCAGAAAATAACCACACGATTTTCGATAAAACATTTGGAAAGAAACCTAATGACTCTCCTCCTCATATGCCAGCGAGATTTATATCGACAATCTAATTGTTGGAAACATGTATTCAAAGATTAATAACCTAAGCTAATTTAGAGTTAACGCAACGCTTGAAAAAATTAATTTTGATTTCTGCATGCAGATTTTTGCTAGGAGATAAAGCTGAATATTTGCAATTGAGTACCACGCGCAGGCAAAATTTCCTTCATTATTGTAAATCAGAGTATCACGTAATGGATATTGCGCACAATATGCATGCTACGTTAGATTTAGCATGTCAGTTTAATTAGTGGCGATGCCAGCCAATTTTATTGCTTATGAAACTCACAGATACACAAATAAGATGCGATACATTCACATGGTGTTCTCTACCTTCCATCGATTATTTTCATTAAAGCTTATTTTTCGATCTACTACACTTTAATACAAATAAACGTTTGCAGAAATAGCTACATTACACATTTCGTTATAGACACAAAGAGAACAGCGATAGTACAATGTTTAAGGACTGAATCCTGTACGTTGGCCTTAAAATTCAATACTGTTTCCATGCAATCGCGAGAAACAACTGAATGTTGGTAGGACTTTAAGAGAATGACCAACTAATGAGCAGTTCGAACCTTTAGTAAGGGATATCTCAGAAACGGCTTATGCCACAAAACATTATTTTAAACAAACTGTGGTTTAAAAAGATTTAAATTTTTGACATAGTACGGTTTCATCCGGGTTGGGAGCGAACCTGGGCCTATTCCTTTGCAGCGAACTAGAGCTCCACGCTATAGCCCACAGCATAGAACCTAACGTTAACTACCATACAGTATTTAAGATGTTTATTCGACAAAACGTATATTAAACTCTTCAGGGACTAGCCTGAGTTCTCGTCATTCGTATTGCAATAATCTTGTACGCTCAATAAACCACAAATACTTACACCTTATTCCCAATACCTATTTCTGGTGTTAGCCGTTTCCAAGATATACATTGTTTGCAGACTAGTTATAATATGAGAGTTCAAGCACACTTATATATGCAGCAGTTTGTAATTAATATGTTAATTTATACCCAGTTCCAGCTGCCACGCTCCTCTGCATTCCAGAGAACACCTGTGTGTCATAAGCTAGGTGTTGCTTGTCGAACAAAAGACGACGGTGGACATTGAAGGTGTTACTCTGCTCCCCTGTTTGCTATTGTCAAGATGTGTGTGTGTAGTTAATCTTGTTTTGACGTCCCTCTGAATTGTGTCTTCAGTTTTGTGTGGTATTTTTTTATACTGGAGCTCGGGTATGTTTTATGGACTCGTCTATATCCCATTTAAAATGTTAGCATGAGCGTTTTGGCGCACCTACACTACTTGATAAAAAGTATCCGGACACCTGGCTGAAAATGATGTACAAGTTCGTGGCGCCCTTCATCGGTAATACTGGAATTCAATCTGGTAGTGGACCACCCTTAGCCTTGATGACAGTGTTCACTCTCGTAGGCATACTTTCAATCAGGTGATGAAAGATTTCTTGGGGAACGGCAGCCCATTCTTCATGGAGTGGGGAACTGAGGAGAGGTATCGATGTAGGTCGGTGAGGCCTGGCACGCAGTCAGCGTTCCAAAACATCCCAAAGGTGTTCTATAGGAGTCAAGTCAGGACT
Source organism: Deroplatys truncata (assembly GCA_030765065.1). Classification (NCBI taxonomy): domain Eukaryota; kingdom Metazoa; phylum Arthropoda; class Insecta; order Mantodea; family Mantidae; genus Deroplatys; species Deroplatys truncata. The sequence continues at coordinate 25,880,718 of CM060988.1, read as the reverse complement.
CTGTGCAGGCGAGTTCATTACAGGGATATTATTGTCATGTAACCACTCCGCCACAGTCCGTGCAGTATGAACAGGTACTCGATCGTGTTGAGAGATGCAATCACTATCCCCGAATTGCTCTTCAACAGTGGGAAGAAAGAAGGTGCTTAAAATATCAAAACAGGTCTGCGCTGTGATCATGCCACGCAAAACAAGGGGTGCAAGCCCCCTCCAGAAAAAACACGACCACACCATAACACCACCACCACCGAATTTCACAGTTGGCACCTCACACGCTGGCAGATGACGTTCACCCGGAATTCGCCATACACACACCCTGCCATGGTATCGCCACATTGTGTACAGTGATTTGTCACTCCACACAACGTTTTACCACTGTTCAATCGTGTAATGTTGACTCTCCTTGCACCATTTGAGGCGTCGTTTGGCATTTTCCTGCGTGATGTGTGGCTTATGAGCAGCCGCTCGACCATGGAATCCAAGGTTCCTCACCTCACGCCTAACTGTCATAGCACTTTGAGTGGATCCTGATGCAGTTTGGAATACCTGTGCGATGGTTTCGATAGATGTCTGCCTATTATTCTTTACGCCCTATTCAAATGTCGGTAGTCTCTTTCAGTCAACAGACGAGGTCGGCTTGTACGCTTTTGTGCTGTACATGTCCCTTCACGTTTCCGCTCCACTATCACCTCAGAAACAGTGGATCTAGGGATGTTTAGGAGTGTGGAAATCTCGCGTACAGACTTCTGATACAAATACACCAATCACCTGACCACGTTCGAAGTCCGTGAGTTCCACGGAGCGTCCCATTCTGCTGTTTCACGATGTCTAATGACTACTGAGTTCGCGGATAATGAGTACCAGGCAGTAGGTGGCAGCACAATGAACAAAAGATGAAAAACGTATGTTTGTGGGGTGTCCGGAGTACACCACAGATAATTCACAGCTGAGTCACAAGCGTGCAATGGATATACACCAGCAGTGGTTTTGCTTTATCAGTGTTTGTTTTAACCTTGAGTATGGCGCCAATTGTGTAATGAATTCCGTTGTTGATGCTTCCTCGAGAACGTGTTAGCAGTTGCTGATTAAAGTTCTGTTGGCTTATGCTTTATATAAATCATTATTACTATTATTATTATTATTGGGTATTACATTCCAAGTAACGAAGTGTTTAATTTTCTAAAAGCATAACACCCTCTTCTCACGTATCGGATACTTGCTTGATTTTAGGACTCTGCATCATGCAGAAATAAGCATAATAACCATTAAAATACCTTAATTATTGGGTTGCCAATGGTATTATTCTGTGAAACAAAACCATGCATGACGTTATTTATTAAAAAACGTCATTTATGGCTTTATAGAGCTGTGCCAGAGGCTTCAAAAGGATTTTCATGACGATCTTGTAGCTCTATTAGTAAACCTCTTGGAATAACTATTTCAAAATTTATTTAGGACATGGAGAATTGCAGATTATTAAGTGATAATTATGTCTATTACATAACAATATATAAAGTAGCTACGACAGCAATGGATGTATTACTATTACAAGTATGACTACGATTATAAGTCCCCGTTTAGACATCGCGGAAGATAAACTATAAATTAATGACGAACCACTGGGTGTAAACATACATTCTTTTTGTACTTGTTCAGGAAAATGTCGCCTTTTATCCTAACAAATTGTTGGTTTTCTGAAATATGAAATACGCATGCACGCACATGATATTCCAATTAGAGCGGCAAGCTGTACTGTCCGTATGAGGCAACGCCGCGCTGCTGCTATTCGCTAGTGCCGATTTAGTGGACACGCCTGAAACTTCAAGAGATTTGGACCACATAATAGTCTGCCATTAAATCATACTGATACGAGTTATTTGCTCAAGTGATTTCGAGGTGTGGTACTTAAGCGTACCAATTGAGAGATATGTCAGCATCGCCGATTTCTACAAGACATCTGCAAACTAAAAAAATGGGAGGTATGCGATTTGTTTACTACGATTCTAAGGGCAAGTTAGATATTCCATTTTTTGTAAAAAAAAAACAAACAAAAACGATACGTTAGATGAAAAACTATTTTCCGGGGTATATGGACCATATTTCTTATGGTGAAATTACTTAAAATTGTTAATTAGAATTTGACTATACAAAACCAGAGCATCAGCATTCACCTTTTGTTTTCATTTGTGTTAAACATTAAAATTCAGATATGTAGTTGCGCAAATTAATGTGATAATATGTGTAATGAGAAAGAATATTACGATTAAAAGTGGAAATATTTCGCTCACATTCATATGATTTACACAGGTCATTCTTCTTAAACTTGCTTAACGCGACTTGTGATAGAGTGTTCATATTTACACGGCTTTCTCTACTCACTCTTCTTGTGTATACATTCAAACACCTCTCCACACTCCTTTTAACATGATTCCAAGCGTCATTGTTCTTTTGTATGTCAAGAAACATACCCTTGCTAAAATGAATACATTCACATGGATTCCTCTACCCTCGTTTATAGCTATCACATTCATATTACACTTTCAGTTCGCTCTTCTTCTATATAAATTCACATGCTCTTTTTCTTAATGCTTCCGGTGATATAGTGCTTACATTCACATGGATTACACAGGTCATTCTTCTTAACTTTCTTAATTTTTCTTGTGATATTCATTCCTCTTTACATCGATTAAAAACAAGAAAGTATTACATGATTATAATTAAATATTGTTTGTTTCAGGAAATATGTTCATCAGCGGATCCTCCTGAGCAGTATTCTCTAGAGATGGTGGCACAGGGCTTAGCTTTGCAAATTATAGCCCTGGAGAACCCACAGCTGAGCAGAGCAAAGCAGGCTACAGTGCACCAGCACTCCTCGCGACGAAGTCATTATCACTGGCGTCCAAAGATATCAGACCCGGGAATGCCACCGTCAGCGTTGATAGCAGCCCTCCGTCGCCCATCTTATTGGGGGGCGATTACATTATACCGCCACCTTCTTGGTTTGAGAATGTTGCAGCTACTGCACCGGACATCAACATGCACATCGCCGCTGAGGGATTTTGCGACTGTGTTAACCGTGAATACAGTGCTGCGCTAATGCAGCTCTTTAGCGACGAGAATGGTGTCTAGCTATTCATAAACTTTAACAGCTTTTCTTAGAAAACAATATTCGACTTTCATTATAAGCAGAAAATCAAAGTTTTTTTAAAATTAATAAATAAAGAATTTTCTGTATTGTTTTACACCTTTTAAAACTTTCAGAACGTAAGTTACAGTTTAATTTATTGTTCCAGCTACTAAATCAGGTTCATCTACGCTTAAGGCGGTGGGCAACTATGGTGAGCATAGCTTATCGACGTCCATCTTTTTGCAAGACTGCCTGTCTCCACCTCCTCCCGGATTCCAGAACGTGACCTCGATGCCCGATGGATGCATCCCAAGCGAGGGGGCTTGTGAATGCCTGAAATGTGCATATAGGACCGTGTTCTTGCCGCTGCTGCTTCGCGAATTGAATGGTGAGTGGTAACAGCAAGTTTTGCCCGTTTTAGTAACGTCATGAAGAAAAAGTTAATGTTGTATTAATTTATAAGTTTTAATTGTATTTCTTCCGTTATTGAATTAACATATATTTTTACATTAAAAAATTTGCATTATATTTAGTTTATGAATAAGTTGCATTCTAATTAATTTTGCTTTTGCTTCTATTGTTTTACAACCTATGACACTGGGCATGAACCTGGGGCTGAGTTTGAAAAAGAAGCGACCTGACCTCGCTCCGGGGGACCAAGAGACCTCGCGAAGCTGAAGAAAAGTAGCACGGTCAAACAATGAACCCCCTCACCTGTCCAGGGCCTTCCATGACCTCGCCATTGCCGATTGCAGGGCCATTAGGCGTCGAGCGTCCATGTAATTACCAGGAGAACACAACCCCCATCTGCTGCCACCACTACCACCTCCTCGTCTGCCACTGACATCGTCACCTCCAGCAACAACGTCAAAAACTAAACGTTAGTAATACTCAGCTAGAGTGTAAGGTTATTGAATGGGTCTTTAAGGGGTGGCATTTCAATAACAGTATAGAAAACATTCTAGAGATAGCTGACTCCGGACAATTTCTGGAGGAGTGTAGAAGCCTTCAGAGAGGTGGTTTCTCTTCTCACGAGAAGCTCTTCGGGTTTTAAAGTAAACATTTCGGTTGAAATCAAATATCTGATACAATCTCCTGAAAAAGAGACTGGAGAAACCATCTTTTAATAGTAAGTCAAAGTTGGGTCTTCAATCAAGAAATCTTAATGCCTTATTCAGCTCTATCGTTGAGGAAATTCTGAAAACATATCAAATTTCGAAGGAAGTGCAAGCTGAAAATCTCTGCTCTCAGTCCGGGCAATTCTTATTGGAACCAGGTTCTATGACCTCTTCAATGCATCGCGATACCTAGAGCTACCGTCGGAATCAGGAGTAAGAGAGAATGAATATAAAACAATGATGAATGCTTTTTTGCATGGAGTTTTCTCGCTGCAAAGTATCCTGTGAAGTTCAACGGTCAAAGTACCATCAAATACCCTGCAGAACACTTATTCACAGCCTACAATTATAATGGGATAGACATCCCTGTAAGGCTGCATCATATTCCAGACTTTGAACCTAAACACAGGAGTGTCAATTACAGTATTTGCGATAGAAAGGGAGAGCTCAATTATACCGTTATAGCAAACCAGCGGCAGGAAAGGCTTGATTGCAAATTTACTACTAATTGAACAAAATGGAAAATCTCACCGCTGTCTGATTAAGAATATGCCAAGGCTGACAAGATCGCAGTTTAGCAAGAATAATGGGAAACACTAGGTATGCGAACTCTGCCTGATGCACTTCAATAATGGAGATGGTTTTAAAAAGCATCAATTGAAGTGCATTCAGTGCCAGGTGCTCAAAATGCCCGAGCAGGGTGCAGTGACTGAGTTCTCATCCTACTCGAAGGGTACTCCTGTAAATTTTGTTGTGTATGCCGATATTGAGAGCGTGTAGCCAACTCGGGTTCTCTTTTTGCCGCATCTAGCTCGTTTTTAAGTGCTGAAGTTTTCATTTGGATTCTGTAAAGACATCTTGATTTTCAATGACTAGCTATACCGTGATATCAAGGTACTATAGTGTTGTACATGCGATTCATTTTTATAATACTACTTAATTTACATTCCTCGCCTGAACTGTATACACGACAGTTCTCGTTGCACGGGAAGAATGACGTCAGCTAATCGTGCACCTCCAGCTTCTCACATAGGTCTGTATGTGTATATCCGTTGCAGTACTCCATATGGCACAGGAATAGTGGCTTGAAACAATGAAAACTGCCGCATCGAGATCAATTCTTCCCAAATCACCTGAACCAGTACCCCTGAGAAAGAAGAAGATATTCAGTGAACCATTTTATTTTTCGCAACACTAGTAGCCGAGTTTTTCAAATAACGTAATCACTGGAAATAGAGGAAATCTGTACTTACATTGCACTTTTCTTATAGATGGGTAGTTGTCCATGCATATGACATCTGATTATGCCATGATGGCGTGTTACATACTATAGAATGCATGATGCCGTTGCACGACTCCTTATGGTAAGTGTAATAATATGCCTCTTCTCCGCACTCGCTCCAAAAATCTTCCATCCTGACAGCTGTATTATCACACCGATTACACATCAACTAATATTGCACACAGAAGGATAATGCCTCTCATATATACCCAGACATCAAAAAGGCTCATTACATCACATAATACCAGCGAGGAGAGGGATAAATGTTCTAGAGGTGGTGGAGTGGAGACGTGTTAATCGTGTGAGAGATAGGGTGTCATGAAACGCAGCGGGGAAAAAATGATGCAGGGGGATGTATTGCAGCAGGAAATGCAGGACAGGTTTTTTTTATTGCGCCTTTTGGGAGAACCAGGTTCACAATAGAGAATGGAATAGAAGGGCACAGGTGTGTATTTCACGGTGCACAGGTGTTGTTATTGAGGGGAAGCAGGCATGTGCTCGGAAGAGTCAGGCCAAGCAGGCAAAGCAGAGAAAGGGGCGAGGACGCAGTGCACATACAAGTGCTCGGGTAATGACAAATGATGGGAGGCAAGCTGGTCTGTGCATGGAAGAATCGGGTCCCAGGTGCAAAGCAGAGGGGAGTGGAGGACGCAGGTGTGGAGTCGGCCAGTAGAGTAGAGAATTGAATACTACTGGGGAAGGGGGAGAGCACGTAGGTGAGGAGTCGGCCGGTGCAAAACAGAGAATTGAATACAGATGGGGAAGGGGAACACAGGTGTCTAGGGTAATGACAATGGATACAGGTGTGAATAGAATCGCATCTCCCTTTGTCCTAGAGGATAACTAAAGAAGTAAAGGCGTCCTTTGTCGGGAAAGCACCCATTGCTCAACAAACAATAAAATATTGATGACGGTCACTTCTATTACCAGAAAAGGGAGTCCTGGGTGTGAGAGAGGAGTTTTGTCAAGTGGATGTTCTATGAGGGAAATGCAGGGGAGATGGGGTGAGGTATTTATTATCACAGATAGGTGCGCCAAAACGCCCATTTAACATTTTAATTGGGATATAGACGAGTCCATAACTCATGGGTACGAAAACATACTCCACCTTCTCAATGTAAAGAATACCAACCACGAATGAATAGACCATTCAGGGGACAACAAAACAATATTAATTACACTCATGTCTTGACAATAGCAATCAGGGAAGGAGTATAAGAAACCGCAATGTCAAATTTCATGCTTTGTGTAACACGTAAGAATTACGCCCCTCTAAAGCTACCTACAGGAGGTTTTGGTGTGGGTTTTCTTTTTCTTTGGGCAAACGTCAGGAAAAGTGGAATGAGGTATTAATTAACATACACAAGTGTGCCAGAACGCCCATGCTAACATTTTAAGTGTGGTATAGACAAGTCCATGACTCGTGGGAACGAAAACATACCCCACCTGCAATATAAAAAGTATCACGCAAAACTGAATAGACCATTTAGGAGGACGTCAACACAAAATTAATTACACTTATATCTTGACAACAGCGAACAGAGGGGCAGAATAACACCTGCAATGCCAATTGTCACCTTTTTACGACAAAGAATACAAACTTTATGACACACAGGTGTTCTGTGGAATACAGGGGGTGTAGTCGGTGGAAAGGGGTATTAATTAACATATAAATTACAAATTACTGCATATATAGTGTGCTTGAACTCTCATCTTATACTGCTTTCCAGTATTGAATATGCCGTATATTTTGAATTGGTCACCATTCAGCTGTGTCTGGTGATGTCGTAGAATTACAAAACTAGCACATATGCACGCGCTATTAAACACATCCCTATTAATATTGTTTCCTCAATCACGTCAGATGGAGGAAACAAAATTAAAATTGAATTCAGTTTTATTTATGGACGCTCTTTGGCTATCATTGTCCTTAGTGTCCCATTCTATATTGGGCGAGAAAGATTGGTAATTTTTCTCAGAGGCCTCTTTATCAGGCTTGTGGTTTTTTACGTGCCATAAATCTACGACACGGGACCACCGGCTTTACTTTCCTTTCGAAGGAAGCCATGCTAAGGATTTTTACGTACGAAAAAATCCATCGCCCTCCGTCGGGCTTGAACCCGTGACCTCAGAATCTAGAGCTAACCACTAAGCCACGGGGTACAGAGGAAACGAAATGTGCAGTGAAACTATTTCTACAAGGGTTTAGCATGAACAGGATGAAAAAAAGGACTTTTGTAAGAATAGTTCGAAGAATAAAGGATGTTGGATAGAGAATGTAGTGTGCATGTAACCATAAAATGATTAGAAAAGGTCAGTTTGTGTGTGTGTGTGTGTGTGTGTGTGTGTGCAGCTGTGCGACGCGCGTGCCTTGGTTCTGAACAGCATAACTCAAAACGAAATGTCGGATACATACTAAACTTTGTATTTAAGTTCCGTATCGTCCAAAAATACAACATAATTAATTTCCAGAATACACCTCAAACCCAAACCTTCCTTTATGTATATGTAAAAGTTTCTCTCTAACAATTTAGACTAATATATCCTATATATAATACTTATAACAAATAGCTCGAGGTCATAAATACACACACATACAACCCTTTTTTGAAATAATGCTTCTCGGATTAAGGGACCGCAAAATACGTATTTCCGATGAAACCTCCATATACAATTCTTGCATGAATGCAGTATTTCTCCTCTTTGTTAAAAGTAAGTAGTAGATAAAGTATAATTCAGATGTGTTAAATTCTCATGACTTCTCCACACATTATCGTTAATTTGTTTTTATACAACTTGTACACACTATCCCTACGAAGGTTGAATTTTATACCTACTTCAATCAATCGGGATAAACTTTTGCAGAAATAGTTTCATTCCACATTTCACTGTAGGCTGAAGCAGTTTGCCTTTGCACCACGATGAGGCGCCAGTTTGGAGCAGTAAGATCATCGTCAATTTTTGTCACGCGATGGTGCGACAGTTCAATATAAAACGATGGTCGTCATTTCTGAAGGCGCATAATTTACCTGCTTTGTTGTTGATACTGCTACCGTGATCTCCTAGGTCGTTCTGTTGTCTCTTGCGCCAGCTGCTTCAGTGGTAGCACTGTGAAACCTTTCTCTCAGTGTATGCGTGGGTGTAGTGTGAAAGGATAATACTGGTTTAAATTTACTGAGAAGTTTATTGTGATCTAATGCTTGACTATTAAGGGAATTGCCGACCGTTTGAAGATAAAAAATGTGACATAGCGCTCAAAATTAAAAAACCTGAGCTATTATACCTGTTAACTTCTGCAGTATCAATTTTACGGCTTGAAACAACTATTTCCGTAATAAAATAAACTAATAGAATAAGTTGCTGTGAGTCGCTAAAATGCTAACAGGCCAGATCCTTTGCAATAGTCATCAAATCTTGCTCACACAAGCATGTAACTTGACGCTTGGAATATCGCAGGAGCAGTGTGCACCGGTGACGGTACTGGAGTAACATTTTTAGAATGTATTACTTTTAGCTCTACCTACTTTATTACTCCGCACTAGCATTATTTTTCACGCGCAGCCAACACTTAAAATCCTACATATGCCTCTTACATTGTTACTAGGGGACATGGCTAAATTCTCAGAATTTAAGTGCCTTTCTCTTTTCCAGAATTCAACCTACGTGACCCTGCAAACTTACTGAACTTATAACCTAACTGAATTTCCAGAATCTTTAAATTAATTTTTCTATCCTCCGCTGATACTAATGGCTTCCGCTAACCTGACTTCCTAATTACCTTCTTCTTTCTGGGCAAATCTTCTAACTCAGGCTTATTGCATTATACATTGATTTAGTATACGAAATTATTTATTATGATTATTTCTTTATGTTACTATAGTTTATTTATTTACATATTACCATCAATAATTACGGTATCAAGGCATAGGGAATAGAGAACACCGAAACGATAGTCAGATGTTCTGAGGTGATCAGTATGTTGTATTCAAATTCCATAATTTCTCCATGATATCGCGAGAAATATCTGAATAGCGACAATGTTTAAAATGGAGAAGTTTTAACATTCAAACCAACAATAAGGGATAATTGAAATGGTTAATGCTAGAACAAAGTTGTTTGCAATGAATTTTGTGTTTTAAAGAAATCTACATCATGTGGTAAGATTTGTGTATTTCTTATAGTTTGCACGTTTTACAAAATTTCTTTAGAACGATGAGGACCTCGCATGCTAATACCAGAAAATTCAAAATGTGCAATTCGTTTGTAGGTAAATATGTCACATATATGGCATTTTAATCAAACTCGTTAGCGCCATTTATCAGAAAAGCAAAACATCGTACATTTTTCCATGTGAAAGGTGGTTTGGGTCGGGGGATTTTCTTGAGAATCTCCGTGTCACAACTGTGTATACTCAACTTCAATACCAAGTTTGGTATTTGTCCTACATTTCATTTTGACTGGTGCTGTTCACAGGCTGGCAGGAGCGCGCGCGCACACACACGCATGTTATAAAAATGTATTTCTTCTGATTCAGGTACCTCAAAACGTGTATTTAAGGTGGCATCTCTGAATCGCATTTTTTGGTGGAATGCAACACCTCCTCTGCCTACTTGGTACGTGGAAAGGAAAGTAGTGGTTTGCTTAATACCAAATTTCAGAAGCGCATAATTATAGGTAATGTATAAACAAACTTCACGTTTTCGTTGCACCTCAAGCTAACCACCCTAGACAGGTGGCGCATGTACGTCTTACATTAGTGGTGGCGCGGGGTCACTGGCGACCCCAGGAATAAAACGATTGTTGTAAATGGACCGAATTAATAAATTTATCTAATTATTGCTTACATATACCGAGTAATACATTATGTATTAAAATAACTCTTGGTTGTAGAAATCTGCTTTAAAAAATAAAACAAAAACTTTGAATTGACAGTTCCTTGCAATTTGGACTGATGCGCAGCACAAAAAATATATCTAAATGTTCACTTCACTCATAATCATAAACTACCACAGTTAATTTGTTTTTTTTTCATCTCGACAGTAAGAACATATGTTGATACTCATAATTCACACACAGCTCCTACACACGACTACACTATGGTCTTTGCACACCTGCTGCTTGCATTTTACACAAGAAAGTTTTGTCTTTCTGTCCGCATTCTCGGACACACATTACACCTCATTCTTTTCTTCACTGGCAATTACTGTTCTTGATTTTCTGGTTGTGCTGCATTTATAAAATGCCGTATTTTCTCAAGCAATAATTCTGTAGGAGATTTTGCATTTTTAGTTGCAGATTTTAAACCTGGTAAGTGAGTAACTATCTTGTGGGAGCGAGTACGTTAATTTTGAGGAGGCTGAACCATTTTCCATGCCGTAACTCGATCCTCCTCTGCACTTTGCTCATTTTCATTATTTGAACTCAGTATTTCAAGTTCATCTACAGTTTCGCTGCCTTCACCACCTAATGCTTCCTCTTCTTCCACTTTCCTTATTAGGACTAATAACCTTGCCAGATGTTCCTCATAGCACATATTGATATAAAAACAGCACTACGTTTAAGACTAAAAAAAATACGTAAATATTATAACCACAACTTCTCGAAGGTTCAGCTGAAAACACACTGTAACTATAGAAACAACATGCAGACAAGACACATAACAGGCAACGGGAGAGGTGGCGTGGGGTATTTCCTGCCCTCATTTCAGCCGAAGAACACAAATAGCCTATATTCTAGGAATGTATGACCTGTATTTCAATGCTAAAGACCTCTAACAAAAGCCAAGGAATGCAGCGAAAGGTAAGGGAAAGGCAGGGTACAGGTATCCGAAATCATTATATATAACTTGCAAATAAAACTGACTGGGGTCAGAAAATACCCCGCGCCACCTCTCTAGGGTTAAGCTGAAACGCAATGTTTAATATTTTTGTTCGTTTCTCAGAAATTTCTCTCACAATTTTTATGAAAATATCAAATGTATGAAACTTTAACTGTCAAATGAGGTGCAACTGTTGCATTTTTTTAATTGCTCGTGAAGTGCTCTACATTCTTATTTCATTTTATCTAATTTTATATAACCTGGAAACTATAAGAGAGAGACGAAAGCTTACCAATAGAAATAAATCCTTCCGAAAATTAAGGCATTACACATTTCTTTATAGATACAAACGGAACAGCAAAAGTCAAATGTTTAAAAACTGGACGCTATATGCTGCCCTCCGAATTCCAGTTCAAAAACGATACACTAAAGGAATGGCCAAGTATTAAACAATTGGAACCATTAATAGGGATATCTCAGAAATGGCTGAAGTCACAAAAAAGTTACTTGAAATAAATTGTCTGTTCTAAAGAGATATGCATATCCTGTGTGTTACGTTTTCGTCTATCGTTTAACTCTTACCGGTTGTACAAGATTATTTCGAATGAAGAGGCCCTCAAAGCCTATTCCCAGAAAATTCAATATATACGTTTTTTAGCATGTAATAATGCTATGTAAATCATGTAAATTTTAACGGTATTTTAATAAAAATCGTTACAACATTTTAAAAACCTTTCATGTAAAGGGTAGTCTAAGATGGGGGAGTTTTCTTGAAAATCTTAGATTCGCATCTTTGGAAGATTCTGAACTCAAACACAAAGCTTGGTGTTTATGCGAATTTTGGTTTTTGATTTACGTTGTCTACATACACAGACACACAGATATGCACAAAGACTTTTTCCTAAAACTGTTTTTTTATACAGGCGACCTCAATATTTGTATTTCCGGTGAAATCTCGGTATCAATTTTTGGGTGGAAATGCGGTACCTTATCTACCTACTAGGTAGGTGTTAGAAAAAGTTAAACATGTTTTGTTCTTTTGAATTTTTAGCTTGGTGTAATGCATGCTCACGTTTGGTTCCTTATTATTCCTGCACCCTGCAAAGAGTTTGTAATATAAAGACAGGAAAAAAATACCAGTGGATTATTTTATCAATTTATCGTACCCTTTTGAGTAGCTGCAACATTCTGTGGTATTTCCGCCAACATATATCAGGATAAACCGAAAGTAAAAATCTGAGTGATATATTCAAATAACCTCTTCCACTCTTTATCTTGTATTAGTGGGTATACAAACAAGTAATTATTCTTACTAAAGCTTATTTGTCTATTTACTACATTTTAATTCAAATAAACCTTCCAAGAAATAGCTGTACTACACATTTCGTTAGGATACAAAGGGAACAGCGATAGTCAAATGCTTAAGAACTGGACGCTATATGCTGACCTTAAAATTCCATACTGGTCCAATGCAATCGCGAGAAACAATTGAATTTTCACAGAAGGAAAAGAGGTGACCAAGAAATGAACAATTTGAACATTTAACAACTGATAGCTCAGAAATAACTTATGCCACAAAAATGGTATCTGAAATAATTTATGTGTTTTAAAGAGATCTACATTTTTCGCGTAGTACATCTTCATCTATCGCTTAACTTTTACCAGTTATACAAATTATACAAAATTCCTTCCAAATGAAGAGGACTTCACAAGCTAATACCCGAAAATTCAGACACACGTTTTATTTGTTATGTAAGTATCTTTTATTTTAATAAAAATCCATTTTTTTAAAAAATCAAAACTTTCGAAACATGTTCTATGTAAATGATAGTTTAGAGTGGGGATATTTTATTTAACATCTTCGTGTCGCATTTTTGGAAGATATGCAATCTAAATACTATCTTTTGTGTTCATACGACTTTTCGTTTTTGAGTAATGTTGTTCACAGACACACACACGCGCGTACACGCACACAGTGACACAGAGGCACACACACGCGGACTTTTTTCTAAAAATGTTTTATTTGGATTCAGGGGACTCCAAAACACGTATTTACGGAGAATTCTCGCTATCGAATTTTGGGTGGAATGCAATACCTTCTCTATCTACTATATAAGTAGTAGAGAAGGTAAATTTGGTGAGAAAATATACAGAATAGGTATATTTTATAAGGTACTTGAGAGAAATTTTAGTGGATGATAGACATATTTTAAATCTGTAATCATTCATGTGACACTTCCTGTCCACGTAAACAATCTGTAAAAGAAGTAATTAGAAAACGTTGTTTTACAAATACTTGTTCACACTGTTATGTTTCAAGATCAACTAAATTTGGCACACATGGGCAAGATATTTATATATGACGTTCTTTTAAACCAATAATGTCACAAAGCATTACTTCCGACTCAGAGAGGATATTGTGGGTTTTCAATACCAACCAAAGATAAGAGTAAACCGAGGGTGGGGTTGTGTTTTAAAACAGCGAGCCAGTCTGGAGATTTCCTGTCAAGAAAACAGTAGCAAGCTAACTTTGATTGCAGACGTTCTGTTGAGCTGATTAAGATATTCCCTAAGGTAAATACATCTCTTTTAAATATTATTGTTTAAGGAGAATTATGTTACAGCATCAAAGGAGCAGATATTTGCGTGCTTCTGCGGTGTAGTGGTCAGTGTTCTCGCTTCTTAACCCAGGTGCGCAACTGCCAGGCGAATGAAGGGAGAGTTTCTTTAAATATAATAGTTTAATACTTTAATATTGTCACATTAGAAATATATTTGAAAGAAATGTTTAATAAAATGAAATTATATGACATTAACATGAAAGCAAACATACTAAGAACAAAAACGTAAAGGCCATAGCACCTAAATGAGGTACCATATTGACATTGAGTCAAACACAAAATTTGCTTAAATTAGGAAATAAGATGGCATGCTTTACTCCTTAAAACAGCAAGTTGTCAATAGTGAAAATAAAACACTTATTTACGGTGTAATCTTGGTATGGAATGCAATACATTCTCTACCTGCTATATACTGGTACAGAAAACAAAACAAAAAAAAGTTTTTCCTGGTTTGTTATTTTCACATGACTTTTCGACCCTCTATCGTTTATTTTTGGTATACAAATTATTCTTGCGTAAGCTTATTTGACTATCTAATTTTAATCGTGACAAATCTTTTGCAGAAATAGCTATATTACACATTTCGTTAGCGATAAAAGCAACATCAATTGTCCCATGTTTATGAACTAAACGCTATATGGTGGCTTAATAATGCCACTCTTGTATGCAATTGCGAAAAACAAGTGAATATGCACATGACTTTAAAGAATAACAAAGTACTGAAGAATTCGAAACATTAATACCGGATACATTGGAAATAGCTGAAGCCACACAAATGCTATTTGAAATAAATTGTCTGTTTTAAGAGATCTGCATTCTTGTGTAGTACGTTTTGTCTATCGTTTAACGTTTACCAGTTATATAAGATTATACAAAATTCCTTCCGAATTAAGACGACTTTACAGGCTATTTCCAGAATATTCAAGATATACATTTTATTTGTCTTGTAATTATCTTTAATATAGACATGTGCTATTTTAATAAAATCGTAGAGCCATTTTTAAGAGAATCAAAAATTTCGAAAAATATTCCACATAAAGGGTAGTTGGGGTAAGGGGATTTTCGTGAAAATCTTCGTGTATGTTACTGAACCTAAATACCAAGGTTGGTATTTATGCGACTTTTTAGTTTTGAGTTACGCTGTCCACAGACACGCATACAAACACACACACACACACACACACACACACACACACACACACATACACAGGGCCCCTTTTAAAGTGATTTTTCTTATTCAGGGGGCCTCAACACATGTATTTTCGTTGGTAATTACATTTTTATTTTAATGCAGTTCCTTCTCTATCTACTATGTCCATGCTAGAGAAAGTAAAAATCTGATGTCATACAATGCAATCATTTTCTCTACTCTTTGTCATTTATTAATGGTATAAAAACTTTTCTTACGAAAGCTTATTTTTTTCTCTACTTATTGTTTTCTCTACTATATATAGTAAGTAGGGGAAGTATTGGATTCCATCCAAAAATGTGATATCGGGATTTCACCGGAAATGCCTGTTTTTGAGGTGCCCTGAATACAAATAAAGCATTTTTGGAAACATGTGCGTGTGTGTGTCTGGGTGTCTGTTTGTCTGTGAACAGCATAACTCAAAAAACCGAAAAGTTGGATACATACTAAACTTGGTATTTGAGTTTAGTATCTTCCAAGGATTTGATGGAAAGACCTTCAAGAAAATTCTCCCACTACCCCCACTTTACATGGAACATTTCGTTGAAAATTTTATCTTCTCAAAAATGCCTCTAACGATTTTGATTACAATATCATACGTTTAAGATATTTTATGGCAAATAAAGTGTACATTTTTAATTTCCTGGAAATGCTCCCAAAAGCCCTCTTCATTCTGAACCACTTTCACATAACTGGTAAACCATAAGAGATACACAAAATGTTATTACACAAAGAATTTAGGTCTCGTTAAAACACACAATTTATATAATATACAATTTTTTCCGCCGTAAACCATTTCCGAGATATTCCTTGCTATCTATTTGAACTTTCCAATACTTTTTCTCAAATGGGAATTCGTTTTTCGTTTTCTACTTTCTCTATTATGTATATCAATTATTGCATTCCACCCAAAAACTCTATTCCGAGATTTCACTGGAAATAAATGCTTTGAGGTGCCCTGAATCCAAATAAAGCATTTCTGAAAACATGTCCCTGTGTGTGTCTCTCTGTGTGTCTGTCTGTGAACTGTATAAATGGTATAAATTTGAGTTTAGTATCTCCCAAGGATGCGACACGAAGATTTACAAGAAAATCCCCCACTCTAGACTACCCTTTACATGGAACATGTTTCGAAAGTTTTGATTTTCTCAAAAACAACTCTTACGATTTTGATTAAAGTATAATGAGTTTAAGATATTTTCGGGGCAAATTTTTAAATGAATATCCTGAATTTCCTGGGAATGTCTCCAAAAGTCTTTTTCATTTTGAATCCCTCCCGCATAACTGGTAAACCGTAAGAGATAGAAGTTTTACTATACAAAAAACATAAATCTCGTTAAAATACGCCATTTATGTCATATACATTTTTTTTGTCGTATAAAACATTTGCGCAATATTCCTTGTTATTTGTTTGAATTTTCCAATACTTATAACTTTTTTCAAATAGGAATTTGTTATTCATTTTTTTATGTCCTGAACATGCAAAGAGAAGGAAATGTTCCACATGACAAACAGCTCTTAATGGATTTGATTATCGCTTAAAGCCTACTATATTCCCCTTGCACCTAAAAAAATCTAGCAATAAGAATGCTCATCTCGATTAACATGGAGAATAAGCGTTTGTAAAAATCTGTTACAAGAGTAGAGAAGGTCATGTGAATGCAACACATCAGATTTTTACTTTCTCTACTACGTATAGTAAGTAGGGGAAGTATTGTATTCCACCCAAAAATTCGATACCGAGATTTCACCGGAAATACATGTTTTGAGACCCCCTGAATCCAAAAAAAGCATTTTTGGAAACATGTCCGTGTGTGTATGTGTGCCTGTGTGTTTGTCTGTCTCTGTGTGTGTGTGTGTGTGTGTGAGTGTGTGTGTGTGTGTGTGTGTGTGTGTGTGTGTGTGTGTGTGAGTGTGTGTGTGTGTGTGTGTCTGCCTGTGAACAGCATAACTCAGAAACGAACAGTCGGATAAACACGAAACTTGGTATTTAGGTTCAGTATCTTCCAAGGATGCAACACAAAGGTTTTCAACAAAATCCCCCCACCCCAGAGTACCCTTTACATGGAAGATTTTTCGAAAATTTTAATTTTCTCAAAAATGGCTCTAACGATTTTGATTAAAATATCATATGTTTAAGATATTTTCATGACAAATAAAATGTATATCTTGAATTTCCTGGGAATGTCTCCAAAAGTATTCTTTATTGTGAACGACTTTTGCGTAACTGGTAAACCATAAGAGATAGACAAAACTGTACTACACAAAAAATGTAGACTGCGTTAAAATACACAATTTATGTCATATACATTTTTTTTGTTGAGTGAACCATTTTCGAGATATTACTTGTTATTCCCTTAAATTTTTCAATACTTATTTTATCAAATGGGAATTCGTTATTCATTTTTACTTTCTCTACTACGTATAGTAAGTATGGGAAGTATTGTATTCCACCCAAAATTTCGATACCGAGATTTCACCGGAAATACATGTTTTGAGACCCCCTGAATCCATAAAAAACATTTTTGGAAACATGTCCGTGTGTGTGTCTGTGTGTCTGTGTGTGTGTCTGTGAACAGCATAACTCAGAAACGAACAGTCGGATAAACACCAAACTTGGTATTTAGGTTCAGTATCTTCCAGAGATGCGACAGGAAGGTTTTCAAGAAAATCCCCCCACCCCAGAGTACCCTTTACATGGAAGATTTTTCGAAAATTTTAATTTTCTCGAAAATGGTTCTAACGATTTTGATTAAAATATCATATGTTTAAGATATTTTTACGACAAATAAAATGTATATCTTGAATTTTCTGGGAATGTCTCCAAAAGTATTCTTTATTGTGAACGACTTTTGCATAACTGGTAAACCATAAGAGATAGACAAAATTAGACTACACAGAAAATGTAGACCGCGTTAAAATACACAATTTATTTCATATACATTTTTTGTGTTGAGTGAACCATTTTCGAGATATTGCTTGTTATTCCCTTAAAATTTTCAATACTTATTTTCTCAAATGGGAATTCGTTATTCATTTTTTTGTCTTGTATATGCAAGGAATATTAATCTGTGGCAAAGGGAATGGTGCTGCACCTAGCAACCAGCTATTAAGAGATATGTATATGCTTAAAGGCTACTGTATTTCTATATTGCCCTTGTAAATATATATTCCCCTTACATCTACAAGAAAATTAGCAATAAGATAGAGTCTGCAAATATTTATCTGGATT
Source organism: Deroplatys truncata (assembly GCA_030765065.1). Classification (NCBI taxonomy): domain Eukaryota; kingdom Metazoa; phylum Arthropoda; class Insecta; order Mantodea; family Mantidae; genus Deroplatys; species Deroplatys truncata. Next base: position 25,862,331 of record CM060988.1, on the reverse strand, counting down.
TACATGAAGTAGATGGAGAATAAGCGTTTGAAAAATAATTTTTACAAGAGTAGAGAAAGTCATGTGAGTGTAACACATCAGATTTTTTTAATCCAAACAAAACTATGCAGAAATGGCTACATTACACATTGCGTTATAAATGCAAAGGGAACAACGATATCCAAATGTTTGAGAACTGGACGCTATATACTGGTCCTTAAATTCCACTTCTTTCCATGTAACTGCAAGAAACAATTGAATGTCGTCAGGACTTTAAAAGAATGGCTAAGTATTGGTTACTTCGAAAATTAATAACGGAAGTCTCGGAAATGCTTGATGCTACAAAATAAGTTATTTGAAATAAATTGTGTATCTTAAAGAGATCTAAATATTTTGTGTATTGCGTTATCGCTTAACGTTTTCTAGTTATACAACATTATACAAAATTCCTTCCGAATGAAGAGGACTTCACAGGTTACTCCCACAAAATTCGGTATATACATTTTATTTTTCATGTCAATATTATTAATATACGGTATTTTAATCAAAATCGTTAGTGCCATTTTTTAGGAAATCAAAAATTGCGAAAAATTTTCCATGTGAAGAGTGGTTAGGGGTGTGGAGATTCTTCATGTCCCATCTTTGGAAGATACTAAACTTAAATACCAAGTTTGGTATTTACTCGCTTTATCGTTTTTGAGTTATGCTGTTCACAGTTACACACTAAGACACATCGACAGACAAACACACACCAAGGAGACATTTTTTGCAAAATTCCTTTTTTGTGTTCAGGTGGCCTCAAAACTGCATTTCTTGTGAAATATAGGTATATGGTTGAGAAAGTAAAAATCTGATGTGATACATTCACATGACTTTCTCTACGCTCTATGTTTTAATAAAGGGCATACAGTTATACTTACTAAAGCATTTTTTCTATCTACTACATTGTAATCAAAATAAATCTTTGCAGAAATAGCTACATTACACATTTCGTTACACATACAAACGGAACAGTGGTAGTCAAATGTTTAAGAACTGTTAGCTATATTCTGGCCTTAAAATCCATACATGGTGTCTTTCCATGATATTGCCAGAAAAACAAATAATACTAAAAAAATAAAAATAAAATAAAATCGGAATATTCCACCCGGCATATAGGTTACTATACCGGAGCATATATTTAAACTTTATATTTACTGAATCAAAATTTTCAATTCTTATACACATTCATTTTACAGATTAAGTCTATAACTACTACCTAACTACAAACAAGGAAAACATAAAAATAGAGATCATAAGCAAGAAAATAAATAATAGATAGTAAAGGAATAAATAAATAATAATTACAAAATCTACTATATCTATACTAATACTGGTAACCAGCATAAAAGCAACTGGTATCGAGCTACTTAAGTAACAAAGCTTACTACAAAGCCAAAAACAACTCCACTGGTATCCAGCGGTTACATAATGGTATCCAGTACTACTTAGCAAAATCTTCCAGCTTAAATAAATTATTTTCTTTCTTTCTTTCTTTCTTTCTTTCTTTCTTGTATATTATTATACAGTTAAATTAATATATCATAAAACTTGTTACATACATCATTATAATAATAATTTACAAATTTTTAAAGTTATACATTCACACTAAAATAATTATACACAGCTTAACAATATTTCCTTCATTTACATTTTTATTTAGTAATTTCCTTTAAATTACCAAATAAAATTCACATATTCTACCTTATTCATATTCATATATATTCATAATTATTTTATAACACATTTATTTTGTAATTTATGTTTTCGTTTTCAGCTATCTATAACTACATGCCTTTATATAATTATTCCTAAAATCCTATTATTTAGTCCCCTTTAAAATTATTTAAAAGATTTCATACCTATTTTCACACTTACTATTTATTGCTAAAATATGTATTTAAACGCAGATACGCATATATCAAATAATCTTAATTTAATAACCTAGACACAATACATTTATAAACTTTATATATATATCTTATTTCATTCATTAATCATCATATATCTATTTATATTTCCACTCATTAAGTTAACCTTCAAGATATTTAATTCAAACTAAAATTATATATCTATCACTATATCCTATAATTATTACATTAGCATTTATACTTCAATTTACAATAATTTAATTTAAATATATCTATAACCAAATATCTATCCACCACTCACTACACAACATTTCCTTCCATTCACTTTTATCTTCTATACACACTACACAACACATAATTTCTACACACAGCACTTACCTCCACACCTACACTTCACATCCACCAATTTAATTGAAGCCAATTTCTCCCATTATAATAACCTGCAGCAAACTACACCTTCAAACATCCATCTCTCATAAAATCTCTCCAATTTCTTCTTCCTCCTCCTCCACGGTAACAATGGCGGCCTCATTTACTGCACCGGTGCCTTCTTCCTCTCTCTCCTCAAATTCCAAAAAGTCATCCTTATCCATGTCCTCCTCAGGGCTTACAGCGAAATTCTCTACACCGGCGCCCTCTTCTTCTACCCAAAATCCCAATTTCCCTCCCCATTCAGTCTTCTAATTTTTCTTCTTGCATCCCATTCTCGCCGACCATCAAAACAACAAAATCTTCTCTGGTATTGATATTTCATTACTATTCATTCCAACATTCAAGAATACTTGCAAATTTAAAAGTAAATTATTCTCAGCATTTTGATTTTGATTTTGAATTCTTTGAGATCTTCTTCTCTGATGTCTTATTTCTCCAAATCTAGCATTTTGTTCCCATGCACTTATGCTCACATAATTTGTTAAATATAATTTTAAAACCAATTCGGGATGTCGCAAAATTTCATATACAGCATAACCTTCCAACATTTTTTGCTCTTCTAATAAATTTTGTTGATATCTTATACATTCAAAAACCACATGTTCAGGAGTATCATGAACATTACATATATGACATACATCATCAGCTGTTTTATTTATTCCCTTGGTCGGTTGTAAATAATTTAATTTCAATCTTTCTTTAATATTTGGAAATAAACTATAAACTCTTCTCCCTTCATTTATTTCCCCCTATTCTTTTTTGCTACTTATAGTTTAATGCTCCCTTAATTTCATTAATTGTTTTACATCTTTGTCTTATTGTTATTTCCACCATTTCAAAGTTCTTTTTTCAGCCAAAAGTTTGCATCTCTTAATCTTATAAGGTAATCTATTGGCCATATTGCAGTTGCCACAAATAATGCCATTGTAAGCGTCGTGCAAACGGCCCCGGTAAATCGTAATAAAATTTTACGTTGTGTTCTTCTTAGTAATCTTCTAATCATACCATCTTGCATTCTTGAAGCCCAAACACTTGCTCCATAAGTAATTATTAAAGAAAACATTGCATTATGGTAGATAGTTATAGTTTTCAAAGAAATTTTAATATTTTTCTGAAACATTCTTCCTAATTTCATCACAAACCTTTCGGATTTTTGACAAACATATTCAGTCTGTTACTTAAAATATAATTTTTCATCAATTATAATCCCCAAATATTTGAATTTATGCTGTCTTCTTATATTTTTACTTTCTCTACTACGTATAGTAAGTAGGGGAAGTATTGCATTCCACCCAAAAATTCGATACCGAGATTTCATCGGAAATACATGTTTTGAGACCTCCTGAATCCAAAAAAAGCATTTTTGGAAACATGTCCGTGTGTGTATGTGTGTGTGTGTGTCTGTGTGTCTGTGAACAGCATAACTCAAAAACGAACAGTCGGATAAACACCAAACTTGGTATTTGGGTTCAGTATCTTCCAGAGATGCGACACGAAGGTTTTCAAGAAAATCCCCCCACCCCAGAAAACCCTTTACATGGAACATTTTTCGAAAATTTTAATTTTCTCAAAAATGGCTCTATCGATTTTGATGAAAATACCATATGTTTAAGATAATGTCATGAGAAATGAAATGTATATCTCGAATTTTCTGGGAATGTCTCCAAAAGTATTCTTCATTGTGAACGACTTTTGCATAACTGGTAAACCATAAGACATAGACAAAATGTTACTACACAAAATATGTAGATCACGTTAAAATACACAACTTATGTCATATGCATTTCTTTTGTTGAGTTAACTGTTTTCGAGATATCGCTTGTTATTTCCTTAAATTTTCCAATACTTATACTTTTTCTCAAATTCGTTATTCATTTTTTTATGTCCTGGACATGCAAAGAGAATGGAATGCGCCACATAGCAACCAGCGTTAAAATATTTGACTATGGCTTAAAAGCTACCATATTCCCCTTGCATCTACAAGAAAATTACCAATAAGATTGACATCTCGATATCTCGATTAACAAGGAGCATATGGAGAATAGGCGTTTGTAAAAATAGATTGTACAAGAGTAGAGAAAGTCATGTGAGTGTAACACATCAGATTTTTATTACTTATTTTAATTGTTTGGATCTGGTTTCAAATTTCCTTTAAATAATATAAAGCTGGATTTACTCAGGACTGTTTTCAATTTTGCTTGTTTACACCACATATTTAATTTTCCGTTAATTTATAAGCTTTGTCCTTTAATTCTCTCCTACTCTGTCCTTCAATTTAAAATATCAAATCGTCAGCATATGTAATTGTATTTAACGTATTTAAATCACTCATGTTATCTTCAATTAGGGTTTCAATTTCAATATCCCAAAACTGAGCCCTGTGAGTATTTTTTGCTTATATCTTTGGTAATGCTATTATTTATTCCAGAAATATACATCTTTCTATTCCTACAATAATCCTTTAAAATGTGACATATAGTAGCTGGATAATCCTAGTATTTTAAAGTATCAAAAAGAAAATGAATATAAATAAATAAACAAAAATGAGGGCACCACAGGTTGTCAAATGCACCAGAAATATCTATTAAGGTTCCAATTACATAAGTTTTTGAATTGTTTTTTACCGTTAAGATCACCTCATTATTTGCGTCATCAGTTGAGCATCCTTTCCTAAGTTCAAATTGATTTATATTCATGCCAATCATCATCCTATATTTCACAATTATTTTATATAACATATAGGTTCAATAAACATATAGGTCTATAGTATTTTGGTATTCTGGGGTCTTTATTCTCACCCTTTTTACTTTTTCTACTACGTACAGGAAGTAGAGGAAGTATTGTATTCCACCCAAAAATTCAAATACCGAGATTTCACCGGAAATAAATGTTTTGAGACACCCTGAATCCAAAAAAAGCATTTTTGGAAACATGTCCGTGTGTGTGTCTGTGTGTCTGTCTGTCTGTGAACAGCACAACTCAGAAACGAACAGTCGGATAAACACCAAACTTGGTATTTAGATTCAGTATCTTCCAGAGATGCGACACGAAGGTTTTCAAGAAAATCCCCCCACCCCAGACTACCCTTTATATGGAACATTTTTCGAAAATTTTAATTTTCTCAAAAATAGCTGTAACGATTTTGATTAAAATATCACATGTTTAAGATATTTTCAGGACAAATAAAATGTATATCTTGAATTTACTGGGAATGTCTCCAAAAGTATTCTATATTGTGAACGACTTTTGGTAAACTGGTAAATCATAAGAGATAGACAAAATTTTACTACACAAAAAATGTAGATCGCGTTAAAATACACAATTTTCTGTCATATACATTTTTATGTTGAGTGAACCATTTTCGAGATATTGCTTGTTATTCCCTTAAATTTTTCAATACTTATTTTCTAAAATGGGAATTCGTTATTCATTTTTACTTTCTCTACTACGTATAGTAAGTAGGGGAAGTATTGTATTCCGCCCAAAAATTCGATACCTAGATTTCACCGGAAATACATGTTTTGAGACTCACTGAATCCAAAAAAAACATTTTTGGAAACATGTCCGTGTGTGTGTCTGTCTGTGTGTCTGTGTGTCTGTGTGTCTGTGAACAGCATAACTCAGAAACGAACAGTCGTATAAACACCAAACTTGGTATTTAGATTCAGTATCTTCCAGAGATGCCACACGAAGGTTTTAAAGAAAATCCCCCCACCCCAGACTACCCTTTACATGGAACATTTTTCGAAAATTTTAATTTTCTCAAAAATGGCTCTAACGATTTTGATTAAAATATTATATGTTTAAGATACTTTTATGACAAATAAAATGTATATCTTGAATTTTCTGGGAATGTCTCCAAAAATATTCTTCATTGTGAACGACTTTTGCATAACTGGTAAACCATAAGAGATAGACAAAATTTTACTACACACAAAATGTAGATCGCGTTAAAATACACAACTTATGTCATATACATTTCTTTTGTTGAGTGAACCGTTTTCGAGATATTGCTTGTTATTTCCTTAAATTTTCCAATACTTATACTTTTTCTCAAATTCGTTATTCATTTTTTTTATGTCCTGGACATGCAAAGAGAATGGAATGCGCCACATAGCAACCAGCGTTAAAATATTTGACTATCGCTTAAAAGCTACCATATTTCCCTTGCATCTACAAGAAGATTACCAATAAGATTGACATCTCGATATCTCGATTAACATGAAGCATATGGAGAATAGGCGTTTGTAAAAATAGTGTGTACAAGAGTAGAGAAAGTCATGTGAGTGTAACACATTAGATTTTTCTCAAATGCGTTATTCATTTTACTTTCTCTACTACGTATAGTAAGTAGGGGAAGTATTGTATTCCACCCAAAAATTCGATACCGAGATTTCACCGGAAATACATGTTTTGAGACTCACTGAATCCAAAAAAAACATTTTTGGAAACATGTCCGTGTGTGTGTCTGTCTGTGTGTCTGTGTCTGTGTGTCTGTGAACAGCATAACTCAGAAACGAACAGTCGTATAAACACCAAACTTGGTATTTAGATTCAGTATTTTCCAGGGATGAGACACGAAGGTTTTCAAGAAAATCCCCCCACCCCAGACTACCCTTTACATGGAACATTTTTCGAAAATTTTAATTTTCTCAAAAATGGCTCTAACGATTTTGATTAAAATATTATATGTTTAAGATACTTTTATGACAAATAAAATGTATATCTTGAATTTTCTGGGAATGTCTCCAAAAATATTCTTCATTGTGAACGACTTTTGCATAACTGGTAAACCATAAGAGATAGACAAAATTTTACTACACACAAAATGTAGATCGCGTTAAAATACACAACTTATGTCATATACATTTCTTTTGTTGAGTGAACCGTTTTCGAGATATTGCTTGTTATTTCCTTAAATTTTCCAATACTTATACTTTTTCTCAAATTCGTTATTCATTTTTTTTATGTCCTGGACATGCAAAGAGAATGGAATGCGCCACATAGCAACCAGCGTTAAAATATTTGACTATCGCTTAAAAGCTACCATATTTCCCTTGCATCTACAAGAAATTACCAATAAGATTGACATCTCGATATCTCGATTAACATGAAGCATATGGAGAATAGGCGTTTGTAAAAATAGTGTGTACAAGAGTAGAGAAAGTCATGTGAGTGTAACACATTAGATTTTTCTCAAATGGGTTATTCATTTTACTTTACTACGTATAGTAAGTAGGGGAAGTATTGTATTCCACCCAAAAATTCGATACCGAGATTTCACCGGAAATACATGTTTTGAGACTCACTGAATCCAAAAAAAACATTTTTGGAAACATGTCCGTGTGTGTGTCTGTCTGTGTGTCTGTGTCTGTGTGTCTGTGAACAGCATAACTCAGAAACGAACAGTCGTATAAACACCAAACTTGGTATTTAGATTCAGTATTTTCCAGGGATGAGACACGAAGGTTTTCAAGAAAATCCCCCCACCCCAGACTACCCTTTACATCGAACATTTATCGAAAATTTTATTTTTCTCAAAAATGGCTCTAGCGATTTTGATTAAAATATTATATGTTTAAGATACTTTTATGACAAATAAAATGTATATCTTGAATTTTCTGGGAATGTCTCCAAAAGTATTCTTCATTGTGAACGACTTTTGCATAACTGGTAAACCATAAGAGATAGACAAAATTTTACTACACACAAAATGTAGATCGCGTTAAAATACACAACTTATGTCATATACATTTCTTTTGTTGAGTGAACCGTTTTCGAGATATTGCTTGTTATTTCCTTAAATTTTCCAATACTTATACTTTTTCTCAAATTCGTTATTCATTTTTTTTATGTCCTGGACATGCAAAGAGAATGGAATGCGCCACATAGCAACCAGCGTTAAAATATTTGACTATCGCTTAAAAGCTACCATATTTCCCTTGCATCTACAAGAAGATTACCAATAAGATTGACATCTCGATATCTCGATTAACATGAAGCATATGGAGAATAGGCGTTTGTAAAAATAGTGTGTACAAGAGTAGAGAAAGTCATGTGAGTGTAACACATTAGATTTTTCTCAAATGCGTTATTCATTTTACTTTCTCTACTACGTATAGTAAGTAGGGGAAGTATTGTATTCCACCCAAAAATTCGATACCGAGATTTCACCGGAAATACATGTTTTGAGACTCACTGAATCCAAAAAAAACATTTTTGGAAACATGTCCGTGTGTGTGTCTGTCTGTGTGTCTGTGTCTGTGTGTCTGTGAACAGCATAACTCAGAAACGAACAGTCGTATAAACACCAAACTTGGTATTTAGATTCAGTATTTTCCAGGGATGAGACACGAAGGTTTTCAAGAAAATCCCCCCACCCCAGACTACCCTTTACATCGAACATTTATGGAAAATTTTATTTTGCTCAAAAACGGCTCTAGCGATTTTGATTAAAATATTATATGTTTAAGATACTTTTATGACAAATAAAATGTATATCTTGAATTTTCTGGGAAGTCTCCAAAAGTATTCTTCATTGTGAACGACTTTTGCATAACTGGTAAACCATAAGAGATAGACAAAATTTTACTACACACAAAATGTAGATCGCGTTAAAATACACAACTTATGTCATATACATTTCTTTTGTTGAGTGAACCGTTTTCGAGATATTGCTTGTTATTTCCTTAAATTTTCCAATACTTATACTTTTTACTTTCTCTACTACGTATAGTAAGTAGGGGAAGTATTGCATTCCACCCAAAAATTCGATACCGAGATTTCAACGGAAATACATGTTTTGAGACCTCCTGAATCCAAAAAAAGCATTTTTGGAAACATGTCCGTGTGTGTGTCTGTGTGTGTGTGTGTGTCTGTGTGTGTGTGTGTCTGTGTGTGTGTGTGTCTGTGTGTGTGTCTGTGAACAGCATAACTCAAAAACGAACAGTCGGATAAACACCAAACTTGGTATTTAGGTTCAGTATCTTCCAGAGATGCGACACGAAGGTTTTCAAGAAAATCCCCCCACCCCAGACTACCCTTTACATGGAACATTTTTCGAAAATTTTAATTTTCTCAAAAATGTCTCTAACGATTTTGATTAAAATAACATATGTTTAAGATAATGTCATGAGAAAGGAAATGTATATCTCGAATTTTCTGGGAATGTCTCCAAAAGTATTCTTTATTGTGAACGACTTTTGCATAACTGGTAAACCATAAGAGATAGACAAAATTTTACTACACAGAAAATGTAGATCGCGTTAAAATACACAATTTATGTCATACACATTTCTTTTGTTGAGTGAACCGTTTTCGAGATATTGCTTGTTATTCTCTTAAATGTTCCAATACTTATACTTTTTCTCAAATTCGTTATTCATTTTTACTTTCTCTACTACGTATAGTAAGTAGGGGAGGTATTGCATTCCACCCAAAAATTCGATACCGAGATTTCACCGGAAATACATGTTTTGAGACCTCCTGAATCAAAAAAAAGCATTTTTGGAAACATGTCCGTGTGTGTGTCTGTGTGTGTGTGTGTGTGTTTGTGTGTCTGTGTGTGTGTCTGTGTCTGTGAACAGCATAACTCAAAAACTAACAGTCCGATAAACGTCAAACTTCGTATTTACGTTCAGTATCTTCCAGAGATGCGACACGAAGATTTTAAAGAAAATCCCCCCACCCCAGACTACCCTTTACATGGAAGATTTTTCGAAAATTTTAATTTTCTCAAAAATGGCTCTAACGATTTTGATGAAAATATGATGTGTTTAAGATAATGTCATGAGAAATGAAATGTATATCTCGAAATTTCTGGGAATGTCTCCAAAAGTATTCTTCATTATGAACGACTTTTGCATAACTGGTAAACCATAAGAGATAGCCAAAATTTACTACACAAAAATGTAGATCGCGTTAAAATACACAACTTATATCTTATACATTTTTTTTGTCGAGTGAACCGTTTTCGAGATATTGCTTGTTATTTCCCTAAATTTCCTTATACTTTTTCTCAAATTCGTTATTCATTTTTTTATGTCCTGGACATGCAAAGAGAATGGAATGCGCCACATAGCATCCAGCGATAAAATATTTCACTATCGCTTAAAAGCTACCATATTCCCCTTGCATCTACAAGAAAATTACAAATAAGATTGACATCTCGATATCTCGATTAATATGAAGCATATGGAGAATAGGCGTTTGTAAAAATACATTGTACAAGAGTAGAGAAAGTCATGTGAGTGTAACACATGAGATTTTTTTTTATGTCCTGGACATGCAAAGAGAATGGAATGCGCCACATAGCAACCAACGTTAAAATATTTGACTATTTCTTAAAATCTAGCATATTCCCCTTGCATCTACATGTACATTACCAATAAGATTGACATCTCGATATCTCGATTAACATGCAGCATATGGAGAATAAGCGTTTGTAAAAGTAGTTTGTACAAGAGTAGAGAAAGTCATGTGAGTGTAACACATCAGATTTTTTTACTTTCTCTACTACGTATAGTAAGTAGAAGTATTGTATTCCACCCAAAAATTCGATACCGAGATTTCACTGGAAATACATGTTTTGAGACCCTCTTAATCCAAAAAAGGCATTTTTGGAAACATGTCCGTGTGTGTGTCTGTGTGTCTGTCTGTCTGTGAACAGCTAAACTCAGAAACGAACAGTCGGATAAACACCAAACTTGGTATTTAGGTTCAGTATCCTACAAGGATGCGACACGAAGGTTTTCAAGAAAATTCCCCCACCCCAGAGTACCCTTTACATGGAAAATTTTTCGAAAATTTTAATTTTCTCAAAAATGGCTCTAACGATTTTGATTAAAATATCATATGTTTAAGATATTTTTATGACAAATAAAATGTATATCTTGAATTTACTGGGAATGTCTCCAAAAGTATTCTTTATTGTGAACGACTTTTGGTAAACTGGTAAATCATAAGAGATAGACAAAATTTTACTACACAAAACATGTAGATCGCGTTAAAATACACAATTTTCTGTCATATACATTTTTTTGTTGAGTGAACCATTTTCGAGATATTGCTTGTTATTCCCTTAAATTTTTCAATACTTATTTTCTAAAATGGGAATTCGTTATTCATTTTTACTTTCTCTTCTACGTATAGTAAATAGGGGAAGTATTGTATTCCACCCAAAAATTCGATACCGAGATTTCTCCGGAAATACATGTTTTGAGACTCCCTGAATCCAAAAAAAGCATTTTTGGAAACATGTCCGTGTGTGTCTGTGTGTGTGTGTGTGTGTGTGTGTGTCTGTGTGTCTGTGAACAGCATAACTCAGAAACGAACAGTCGGATAAACACCAAACTTGGTATTTGGGTTCAGTATCTTCCAAGGATGCGACACGAAGGTTTTTAAGAAAATCCCCCACACCCCAGAGTACCCTTTACATGGAAGATTTTTCGAAAATTTTTAATTTTCTCAAAAATGCCTCTAACGATTTTGATTAAAATATCGTATGTTTAAGATATTTTTATGACAAATAAAATGTATATCTTGAATTTTCTGGGAATGTCTCCAAAAGTATTCTTTATTGTGAACGACTTTTGCATAACTGGTAATCCATAAGAGATAGACAAAGGTTTACTACACAAAAAATGTAGATCGCGTTAAAATACACAATTTATGTCATATACATTTATTTGTTGAGTGAACCATTTTCGAGATATTGCTTGTTATTCTCTTAAATTTTTTAATACTTATTTTCTCAAATGGGAATTCGTTATTCATTTTTTTGTCTTGGATATGCAAAGAGTTATAATCTGTGGCAAAGAGAATGGTGCTGCACCTATCAACCAGCTATTAAGAGATATGTATGTGCTTAAAGGCTACTGTTTTTCTATATATATATTCCCCTACATCTACAAGAAAATTAGCAATAAGATAGAGTGTGCAAATGTTTATCTCGATTAACATGAACTAGATGGAGAATAAGCGTTTGTAAAAATACTTTGTACAAGAGTAGAGAAAGTCATGTGAGTGTAACACATCAGATTTTTCTATATTGCCCTTGTAAATATATTTTCCCCTTACATCTACAAAAAATTAGCAATAAGATTGACATCTTGATATCTAGATTAACATGAAGCATATGGATAATAAACGTTTGTAAAAATAGGTTGTACAAGAGTAGAGAAAGTCATGTGAGTGTAGCACATCAGATTGTTTAGTATTATAACCTATGCCTGAGAGTTTACATTTGCATCACAACAATGAATTATATCCATGTGTAAGTAGGTCCTATCTATGGGATTTAATTTATTTAAAAATGGCTCAATTGGGAGATTGTACTAAAAATAATAATTCACCAAAGTAAATTTATGACTATCTAAAAATTGCGCAACATTTACTACTTGCAAATATGGATTTAGCACAATTATTGCGGCCATAGAATTTTTGCCATTTACAATCTTTCTGGCCGTATAGACATATGCGCTACACAGCCATTTATTACATAGTGTTCTTGAATTTATATAATATCCAAGTCCAATTACTCAAAAATCTTTCTTAACACACACATTACAAATTTACTTCTTTGACCACTGATGTGACCAATTTTTAAGGAATTTATACTCATCTCCTGGCAGAAAACCTTATATTCATTCTCAAATTACATATTCTTAAGAATTTTCTGTATTTTCATTAACTTCATCGGTCATATTTTTATTAAAATACCTTTTCATTTGACGAGATAGCAACTTTGTTTGTGTTCAATTTAATTTAGCTATAGAATCCTCGTATTTAATTGAGTTAAAAATGCGCCAATTATATTATCCGTTCAATTAGCTTTATGTTCCTTTTATACAGAGTTGCTTTTTATTTAAGTGCTTTAATGTTCAAATTTATAGTTCTAGCGTTCTAAAAGTTTGTTGATGTTTTGGTTATCTTCATGTTATTTATAGCTCCTTCGTATCTTACTTGCACGGGAAAATGCGGCCAATTTTGACTACCATCAAAAACTATGCGCCCATAACGCATAAAATCTCTATACATCTCTCCCAAACCAAAATCTTCACCTCTTCTACTATATGCTATTTCCAATAGATTTATTAATTCTTCAGGTTTTATGGGAAGGGTTTTAGATCTTAATTAAATTCTATCAGCTGCATCTGGATAAGGGAATAACATGTTGTTTTTTTTTGCAATTTTCTAACCACGTACCGCAACGCAGCAAGAAGAGTTCGTTCCCCTCAAGGCGACTCAAATGCAACATCAGCTGAGACGTGTCGTAAATATCCGTGGCATTGACCATACAGCCCGAACTTGTTGCTACTTCCTGCTCTTGCGAGGTTACTTCAGCCGATTTCATTGTTCCTCTAACACATCTAAACCTTCTTCATGTAATTTTATTACATCCTCTTCAACATTATTTCCTATTTGTTTTATCTTCTCAGTGTATTACCAATTTTCTGATTTCTCCAAACATCAATAAATGATTTATCAATCTTAAAATTCTTTGCGTTTCAAAAGTTAATTTTTCTCGTTCTTTAAATATTTTTTCCTCTTCTTCAGAACTGGTATCTTTTAAGATTGCATCATCGTCAAAGTACATTTTCTTTTCTGGAGGTTATGAATTATTGCATTAAATTCTATTAAATTTAAAGAAATTTAGGCAGTTCAATTCGTTACATTTAACTCTTATACTTCTTCTTCATAATGCTTCAATCCTGCTTGTTTATATTTTTCTTTTTCATCACCATTTTTCTTCATGCTAATATCACAATTTTAAAGTTATCAGTTTGAGTAGCAGCATTATTACAATTCTTCCTTGCTTCTAATTTTAATTTAGTTCGATAACCCTTATAACATTCCTTTTAATTGGACTGGGAGTATTCTTCCTAGATTTTTATGAGCATTCTTATAAACCAAATTATACATAATTCTTTGCCGAAACATTTTATATATAGTACAATTATTTTTACCCACACAAATTTTCTTTTTTTGCACAGTATACAAATTCTTACTAGATCGTTTTTATCACAATGCTTTTTTTCATGTTTACCTTCCCCACAACGACCGCAGTTTGATGTCTTTATGGTACAATGACCGAAATCATGACTTTCAAACATCTGGTCACGCAAACAAAATCCTTAATTACTGCTGAATGAAAGCCAATATAAAGACGTCAATTATTTTTCATTATATATCTTAACCTGGGAGTAGCTTCCACAACACGGTGAACTGTTGCCTGGTTACGTTTCCCGGCTTTAAACCTCAATTTAAATCCTTCAAGTTCTTCCTTTAAAATGTTTCCATCAAAATTTTGATAGAAAGCATTATTCATCAAATCTTCATCCTTTACCCCAAGTAACACATGGTACATAATCATCCTCATCTTTTTCTTGGTAACTTAGTTCTTAAACCTTTATCTTTCAAGTTGCTACTGCTCATGATTTTCTTTACATCTTTTGCATTAGCGTCCACAATTAGATTTTACCGGCAGCTCTAATGCCGGTACAAATTATTTTCTCCTGTGTTGGGATTAAAATTCTGTGTCACAAGGTTGTGTAATTCCTTCCCTTCAAGGTTTTTATTTGTGTGTTTTTGTACTTCGATAGTTTTCTGTAAATTAGGCTGTTTAATAATTATTACTGGAGTTGAAGCTACCTGTGCATAGGGTATTACTGGTTTCTTCTCTTGAACTTTTTTCAACATATTAACCTCCGTTTTCAGATTTTAATTTTGAAAACTTAATCTATGCATTTCGTTCTCTATGATGGCTATTAAATCAAATATAAATTTACTATTCTGCGACGATATTCTCTTCTCCTTTTCTATATTAGCATTTAATTCCTGCAACATCTTCATAATACTTTCATTAATTACCATACTTCAGATAATACCTGGTTATCTTTTTCCATATTCTCCATTCCACTTTGTGTTTTTTATTTTTTTTCCGGCGAACGGCTCAATGAATTGTTTTGGTTTAAAGAGATCTAATATGTTTATATCATCCTTTTTTGTGCTCATATTTTATAATATTTATAACGAGGGGACCAACCCCCGAAATATTTACTCTCATCAGAATATTAATTTTAACACACCCTACGTAAAAATAGAATGAAACGTACTAACACGCTTCTTAACCACACAAGCATTAAAATGAATGGATGGCGCGCCAATTACAGAGGCAGCGCACGTAGCCGTCTGTCATTTTAAATCTTTCTCTCTTACCATAGAAACTTATATTTAAATTAAATATACCAAATGATGTACATTTTAAGCTCTTAAATTACTATTTATTTGCTTACAATTTCGTTTTCTCTTTCAATTTAACACAATCACTCATTAAATGAACTTACTTAAACCACTACAATTATGAATGCATATGGAGCTCGCTTTTATACGTCTGCAGCGCCGGACAAGCAGCGCGCTATTCGAGAAACAATTGAAAATCGAAAAGACTTGAAAAGAATGGCTAAGTATAGAACAATTTGAACCATTTAATAAAGTATACCTCGGAAATGGCTATTACCACAAAAAAATATATTTGTTATAAATTGTGTGGTTTAAAGAGATCCACATTTCTTGTGTATTACATTTTCGTCTGTAGATTAAACTTTACCAATTGTACAAGATTATGTAAAATTCCTTCCGAAGAGGACTTCAAAGCCATTCCCAGAAATGTCAAAATATACATTGTGTTTATCACACAAACATATTTTATATGTGGTAATTTAATTAAAATCGTCTGAGCTATTGTTAGAAAATCAAAAGCTACGAAAAATATTTCATGTAAAGGACAGTTCTGGTGGAGGATTTTCTTGAAAATCTTCGTGGCGCATCTTTGGTATTTATCCCACATTTTGAGTTACACTTTCACAGGTACACACACAGGCACAGAGACACAGATACAGAAACGGTAAGACGCACTCACGGACCTTTTTCTATAAATGCTTTTCTTTATTCAGAGGTCCTCACAAGGCGCATTTCTGGTGAAATTTCGGTATCGAATTTTTGGGTGCAATGCAATACCTACTCTACCTACTGTGTTGGTGGTAGACAAAGTAAAAATCTGATGTGATACGATCGCATGACTTTCTGTTCCCTCTATGGTTTATTAGAGGGTATATAAATTATTCTTACTAAAGATTATTTGTCTATCGACTTCATGTTAATCCCAATAAACTTTGAAGAAATAGCGGCATTGTACATTTCCTTATACATACAAAGGAAACGGCGATAGTCAAATGTTTACATGACTTTCAGTTTTTTTGTGAATAACCTTCGAGTCCTCGTCAATTTGGAAAATTCGTAAACCATAAGGGATAGACAAAACCTTTCTACTAAAGAAGTTCTAGATCTCAAAGAACACAAGTTATAGTTCATAACATTTCGTGACGTTATCCATTTCGGAAACATTCCATGTTAATGGTTTGAATTTTCAAATAATTATACTTTATTGAAGTAGCAATTTGGTATTCGAGGCTCTGCAAGGAATTTCAAAGTTATCACATATGGAAGTAGTATATTATAGAGAGAGCTGGCCAACTTTTTTGCGTTTATATAGGAAAGGATAGGGAAAACGAGGGTAGATGCTAGGCTAGACAGATGCTGAAGGAGGGGATTATAGGCTTATACGGGAGAGATAGGGAATACGAGGAGAGGTGCTAGACTAGACAGGGCTTGAAGGATAGAATATGGCTTTTATAGGGAAGAGCTAGAAAATCGAAGAGCGGTATTAGGCTAGGAGGGTTTGAATAGTAGAGTATGCGTTTATATGAAGAGACGAGGAGAGCGAGGGTAGATGTTGGGTTGAGAGAGACTTCAAGAAGGAAAATGCGTTTATATGAGGGATATATGGAAAACGAGGTGAGATCCGAGATAGAGCAGGTGCTGAAGGAGGGAGAACGCCCTTTATATGATAGAGGCGGGGAATACGAGGAAAGGTATTAGGTTAGACAGAGGTCGAGGAATACGGTATTCGTTTATGTGGGGAAGATATGTAAAACGGAGAGCGATCCTATGCTAGGAGAGAGCTGAAAGAGGGCAATGCGCTTTATATGAGGGAGTTGGGGAATACGAGGAGAGGTGCTACTCTAGACAGGGGTTGAGGAGTAAAGTATGCGTTTATATGGGGAATACATAGGAAACGTCGAGAGATGATAAGCTAGACAGATACTGAAGGAGGGGAATGTTGGTTTATACAGGTGGGGTAGGAAACCAAGGAGAGATGCTAGGCTGCACAGATGCTGAAGGAGGGAGGGATATGCTTTATACGGAAGAGATAGGGGAAACATGGAGAGATGCTAGGATACACAGAGTTAAAGGAAGAAGGAGTTTAGGCCACGAAGACACCGCCAATTAAAGTTTGCAAATGTTTTGACACTCTTCGGAGGTATTTTCTCGCCACTGAGGGCGAAGTCCCCGCGGCGCTGAAGTTCTAAAATATCTGCGCCAATCAATCAGGTAATGTTCGTCCATGCATAATATCATCTAACACTATTGAAAAAGAATCAAGGATTTATACTGCTAACTTCTCAGCATCGTGCCCCTAAAGGGGCGGACGCAGACCCTCGATCGAAGTATCCCCACCGCATGTATTTTGATTGATTAATGTAACTAAGTATATATGTAGAGTAAACCGGCTATTATCACAAGTGTTCATGGTAGTTCAGAGCAGCGATTTATACCAGAGCTATCTAAAGTAATTTTCATATGATTCTGGTGGTATAACGGGTATTTAACTCATTTTAACAGGTAATTCATATAGCGCCACAGGTATTCCTGGTAATATAGAGAGTAATTAGATTATATACATTTCTCATCCAACCTTACATCACATTTGTATACTGTTTTCTAAATCTTACAAACCTGTTATATGTTAAACAGTTAGTGTGCGAGACGGAGAGGAACAAACTGCATATTGGTTTACAGTGAAAGTATATAGAAGTATTCTAAACTAAACCCACACCGAACGCCTACCCTATCCCTACCTTGACTTCTTATCGTCTATTCAATCCTATCATCTAACCTAACTAACGTAACAAGATGTAGCATCACGTAACATAACCACGTAACAAGACGTAACACTGCGTAACATAACCACGTAACAAAACGTAATGTAACCAACAAACGTAACCACGTAACAAGACGTGGCACCACGTAACACAAAGTAATATAACCATGTAACAAGTCGGAGCATAACCTCGTAACACAAGCACGTAGCTAAACGAAAAATAACCACGTAGCATAAGCACGTAACAATACGTAACAACACGTAACAACCATGTAACCACGTATCAAGACGTAACAGGACGTAACAGCACGTAATCACGTAACACCACCTAATATAAGCACGTAACCACGTTACAAACACAACACCACGTAACATACGCGCGTAACAAAGTAACAAGACGTAACACCACGAAACATAAGCAGTAACCCTTAACAAGACGTAGCATCACGTAACACCACGCAACAAGTCTTAACATAGCCGCGTAACCGCGTGACGCGACGTAACATAACCACGTAGCATAAGCACGTAACCAAACGTATCAACACGTAACATAACAATGTAACTACGTAACATCATGTAACCACGTGACAAGAAGGAACATAATTACGCAACCACGTAACACAACGTAACATAAGCGCATAACCACGTAACAGAACGGAGCATAACCTCGTAACACAAGCACGTAACTAAACGTAAAATAACCACGTAGCATAAGCACGTAACAATACGTAACAACCATGTAACCACGTATCAAGACGTAACAGGACGTAACAGCACGTAATCACGTAACACCACCTAATATAAGCACGTAAACACGTTACAAACGCAACACCACGTAACATAAGCACGTAACAAAGTAACAAGACGTAACACCACGAAACATAAGCACGTAACCCTTAACAAGACGTAGCATCACGTAACACCACGCAACATAACCACGCGACAAGTCTTAACATAGCCACGTAACAGCGTGACGCGACGTAACATTACCACGTAGCATAAGCACGTAACCAAACGTATCAACACGTAACATAACAATGTAACTACGTAACATCACGTAACCACGTGACAAGAAGGAACATAATCACGCAACCACGTAACACAACGTAACATAAGCGCATAACCACGTAACAGAACGGAGCATAACCTCGTAACATAAGCACGTAACCAAACCACCACGTAACATAAGCACGTACCCACGTAATTAGACGTAACAACACGTAAAATAATGTAACCACGTAACAAAACGTAACACCACGTAACATAAGCACGTGGTAAACGTAACACCACGTAACATAAGCACGTAACAAGGCGTAACATCACATAACACCACGTAACATAAACACGTGACAAGATGTAACACCACGTAACATAAGCACGTAACCGCGTGAGAAGACGTAACATAACCCCGTAACAAAATATAATAACACGTAACCAACCCATTGCTAAGCCAATCTAAGCTAACCCATCCTCCATAACTTAGACAATCAGTACGCAAGTCTACCCTAATCTAGCTTACCCTACCATAATCTAATCAATACCAGACCATGTTCTCATCATCTATTCTACTCAGTCATCGTCTAGCCTAATCTGGTGTCGTCCTAACCTGATACCAGGCATTCTACCTCGAAACTAGTCATCACTAATCAGTTATTCCTAATTGTATACCCTAATCTAGAACCAAACATCCTAAGCTACTCTAACCAGAGCTAACCTCGAGTTTCTTTTTAGCGAAATTGCGATGTTTTATTTCGGTTTTATTATTTGAGAGTCTTAATTGAAAAGTTTTACGTCAACATACCTTTATTTTAGTTCGTTGTAGACGCCACTCCCCTTTATCTAGGCTTGAGATATGCACTAGGATTTGCTCCAAATGCCAGGGTTAATGCCTTCTCCTTCAATCTTCTTATTCTTCTTTCTTCATCAGATGTGTGCAGCACTCGAGTTAGCTTTCATTTAAAAATTGTAGTCTCATGGAGAAAATATTTCTCTTGAGATTCACGCTAAATTCTCTTTAGTATTGTTTGTAATGGTGCAATATCAATACGATTATCTCGCTATTTAACCTCGTCAATAACTTTTATCATCATAGGCAGTAAACTTGATCTTATCCACTTTTACTAACGTAACAATATGACTTCGAGATGATGTCAAAATTCACAGGTGTAATGATTTCACTGCAGTATGTTGTTTTGGTTCTTGGAGGTTTTATTTTTGAGAATATGTTCAAACAATCAGCACATATAACATAAGCTAATTTCAGCAATCTTTTCACTTTGTATCCTTAATAGCCACGACACTCCATAGTAACATCATGTGGTATACACAATTCCTTATGTTTCTCCAGTTTTTCCAGTGCACTTCGCCCATATCGATTATCTATAGAACATACGTGCTTATGTTACGTGGTGTTACTTGGTTACGTGTGGCTACGTCTTGTTAGGTGGTTACATGATTGTTACGTCTTGTTACGTGCTTATGCTATGTGGTTATGTTACATTTGGTTACGTGTTTGTGTTACGAGATTATGCTCCCTCTTGTTATGTGGTTATGTTACGTGGTGTTACGTGGTTACGTCTTGTTATGTGGTTACATGATTGTTACCTGTTGTTACGTCTTGTTACGTGCTTATGCTACGTGGTTATGTTACGTTTGATTACGTGCTTGTGTTAGGAGATTATGTTCCGTCTTGTTAAGTGGCTATGTTACGTGATGCTACGTCTTGTTACGTTGGTTAGGTTAGATGATAGGATTGAATAGACGATGAGAAGTCAAGGTAGGGATAGGTTAGGCGGTCGGTGTGGGTTTAGTTTAGAATACTTCTATGTACTTTCACTGTAAACCAATATGAAGTTTGTTCCTCTCCGTATCGCACACTAACTGTTTAACGTATAACAAGTTTATAAGATTTAGAAAAAAGTATATAAAGTGATGTAACGTTGGATGAGAAATGTTCATAATCTAATTACTGTTTATATTACCATGAATACCTGTGGCGCTATATGAATTACCTGTTAAAATGAGTTAAATACCCATTATACTACCCGAATTATATGAAAATTACATTAAATAGCTCTGGAACAAATCGCTGCTCTGAATTACCATGAACACTTGTGATACTAACCGGTTTACCCTACATATACACTTAGTTACATTAATCAATCAGAATACATGCGGTGGAGATACTTCGATCGAGGGTTTGCGTCCGCTCCTTTAGAAGCACGGTGCTTAGACGTTAGCAGTATAAATCCTTGATTCTTTTTCAATAATGCTAGATGATGTTATACATGGACGAACATTACCTGATTGATTGGCGCAGATATTTTAGAACATTAGCGCCGGGGATCTTCGCCCTCAGTGTCGAGAAAAAACCTCCGAAGAGTGTCAAAACATTTGTAAACTATAATTGGCGGTTTCTTTGTGGCCTAAACCCCTTCCTCCTTTAACTCTGTCTATCCTAGCATCTCTCTACGTTTCCCCTATCTCTTCCGTATAAAGCATATCCCTCCCTCCTTCAGCATCTGTCCAGCCTAGCATCTCTCCTTGGTTTCCTACCTCACCTGTAAAAACACACATTCGCCTACTTCAGTATCTGTCTAGCTTATCATCTCTCGACGTTTCCCATGTATTCCCCATATAAACGCATACTCTACTCCTCAACCCCTGTCTAGAGTAACACCTCTCCTCGTATTCCCCACCTCCCTCATATAAAGCGCATTGCCCTCTTTCAGCGCTCTGCTAGCATAGGATGTTTCTCCGTTTTCCATATCTTCCCCACATAAACGAATACCGTACTCCTCGACCTCTGTCTAACCTACTACCTCTCCTCGTATTCCCTGCCTCTATCATATAAAGGGCGTTCCCCCTCTTTCAGCACCTGCTCTACCTCGGATCTCACCTGGTTTTCCCTATCTCTCCCATATAAACCATTTTCCTCCTTGAAGGCTCTCTCAACCTAGCATCTACCCTCGCTTTCCTCGTCTCTTGATACAAACGCATACTCTACTATTCAAACTCTCCTAGCCTAATATCGCTCCTCGGTTTGCTAGGTCTCCCATATAAAGTCATATTCTACTCTTTAAGCCCTGTCTAATCTAGCATCTCTCCTCGTATTCCCTCTCTCTTCCGTAAAAAGCATATCCCTCCCTCCTACAGCATCCGTCTAGCCTAGCATCTCTCCTTGGTTTCCTACCCCACCTGTATAAACCAACATTCCCCTCCTTCAGTATCTGTCTAGCTTATCATCTCTCCACGTTTCCCATGTATTCCCCATATAAACACGTACTCTACTCCTTAAGCCCTGTCTGGACTGCACCTCTCCTCGTATTCCCTAGCTCTCTCATATAAAGCGCATTTCCCTCTCCTTCAACTCTATCCTAGCATAGGTTCTCTCTTCTTTTTCCATATCTTCCCCACATAAAGGAATACCGTACTCCCCGACCTCTGTCTAACCTAATATCTCCCCTTATCTCTATCATATAAAGAGCGTTCCCCCCTCCTTCAGCACCTGCTCTACCTCGGATCTCACCTCGTTTTCCCTATCTCCCCCATATAAACGTATTTTCCTCCTTGAAGTCTCTCTGAACTACCATCTACCCTCGTTTTCCTCGTCTCTGCATATAAACGCATACTGTACTATTCAAATCCTCCTAGCCTAACACCGCTCCTCGATTTGCTAGTTCTCCCATATAGAACCCATATTCCTCTTGAAGCCCGGTCTAGTCTAGCACCTCTCCTCGTATTCCGTATCTCTCCCGTATAAGCCTATATTCCCCTCCTTCAGCATCTGTCTAGTTTATCAGCTGTCCATGTTTATCCTATCTTTCCCATATAAACGCATACTCCACACCTCCAGCCCTGTCTAGCCTAGCATCGATCCTCGTATTCCCTATCTCTCCCATAAAAACGCATTTTCCTCCTTGAACCGTCGCATCTACCCTCGTTTTCCCTATCCTTTCCCATATAAACGCAAAAAGTGAGCCAGCTCTCTCTATAATATGCTACTTATGGACCCGCTTTTTAAAGCTCTAACCATTGCTTTAGCTTATGTAGGTATCCTGCTTGTACATAAAACTAAATGTGTGTATATGCAATAGAAGTTCATCTCTGTTAACAAGATGTAGTCAAGCTTAATAAAGTATATTTTGTAGAACAGTGAGTAGAGAAAGTCATGTGAATGTAGCATTAAGTTTTTTTTCGAGTGACAGGTAACTATTCGTTCCATTTATATACTGTCATTAGCATGTAAGGTCATATCGGCAGCGTGTACCCATTGGCAATGATGTACACTCTTTAACCATTCTATGAATCGTTGGAAAAAGACACAGGGAAATCTGAGAGCAAAGGTTACACAAAATAGGAAACAAGAAAAGGACATAGGATCAAAGATAAACTCGGCAAAGTATGCTAAATCTACTTTGAATGGTATATTGTGGGATAAAATGTCTCAAATTTAATTATAACTACAATTTTTAAAACTATAGTTAGAAGTATTATAACGTACGCCTACGATGAGTAGACTTTGTACTATCGGATAAAAAAGGAAATTATTGGCAACAGAAATGGACTATTAGAGGAGATCTGCAAGAATATCCAAAAGAGAAAAAATTAGAAATGAGATTATAAAAGAAATTATAAATATTGAAAATTCAATTTTAGATTTTATATAACAGAAACAATTAAAATGTTATGGGCATGCTGAAAGAAGGAAGATGAAAGATTACCCAAAAGAATAATGGAGTGGGTGCCTATAGAAAGGAAGAGAAAAGGTAGAGCACATAGCACATGGATTCAAGGAATTAGAGGGACAATTATGGATTTGGAAGTTGAGGACGATTTATAGTCTAACGACAAGAATGGAGAAAGTGATAAAACCGTTAAAACCTGTAGTATGGGTGTCGCAAAAGTGTTTGTATATTGTAAAACAGGAAATATGTGCATATGCATTAATCATTGGGGTTTTGCTTTAGATTTTCATTAAATTCATACACACACACGCATTTACACTCATACTTCCAGATATCCTGACTAAAGAAATATTCCCACCCTATTCTCCAGCCGGGAATCGAATCCTGGATCTCTGGATTTGGAAGTTATGGTGCTAGCTATAACACTACAGAGGCAGTCGCGCTATGTTTACTTTCTCTACTACGTATAGTAAGTAGGGGAGACATTTTTGGAAACATGTCCGTGTGTGTGTCTGTCTGTGAACAGCATAACTCAGAAACGAACAGTCGGATAAACACCAAACTTGGTATTTAGGTTCAGTATCTTCCAAGGATGCGACACGAAGGTTTTCAAGAAAATCCCCCCACCCCAAATTACCCTTTACATGGAAGATTTTTCGAAAATTTTAATTTTCTTAAAAATGGCTCTAACGATTTTGATTAAAATATCATATGTTTAAGATATTATTATGACAAATAAAATGTATATCTTGAATTTTCTGGGAATGTCTCCAAAAGTATTCTTCATTGTGAACGACTTTTGCATAACTGGTAAACCATAAGAGATAGACACAATTTTACTACACAAAAAATGTAGATCGCGTTAAAATACACAATTTATGTCATATACATTTTTTTTTTATTTTGAGTGAACTATTTTCGAGACATTGCTTGTTATTCCCTTAATTTTTACTTTCTCTACTACGTATAGTAAGTAGGGGAAGTATTGCATTCCACCCAAAAATTCGATACCGAGATTTCACCGGAAATACATGTTTTGAGATCTCCTGAATCCAAAAAAAGCATTTTTGGAAACATGTCCGTGTGTGTGTCTGTGTGTGTGTGTGTGTGTGTGTCTGTGTGTGTGTGTGTGTGTGTGTGTGTGTGTGTGTGTCTGTGAACAGCATAACTCAAAAACGAACAGTCGGATAAGCACCAAACTTGGTATTTAGGTTCAGTATCTTCCAGGGATGCGACACGAAGGTTTTCAAGAAAATCCCCCCACACCAGACTACCCTTTACATGGAAAATTTTTCGAAAATTTTAATTTTCTCAAAAATGCCTCTAACGATTTTGATGAAAATATCATATGTTTAAGATAATGTCATGAGAAATGAAATGTATATCTCGAATTTTCTGGGAATGTCCCCAAAAGTATTCTTCATTGTGAACGCCTTTTGCATAACTCGTAAACCATAAGAGATAGACAAAATTTTACTACACAAAAAATGTAGATCGCGTTAAAATACACAACTTGTCATATACATTTCTTTTGTTGAGTGAACCGTTTTCGAGATATTGCTTGTTATTTCCTTAAATTTTCCAATACTTATACTTTTTCTCAAATACGTTATTCATTTTTTTATGTCCTGACATGCAAAGAGAATGGAATGTGCCACATAGCAACCAGCGTTAAAATATTTGACTATCGCTTAAAAGCTACCATATTCCCCTTGCATCTACAAGAAAATTACCAATAAGATTGACATCTCGATATCTCGATTAACATGAAGCATATGGAGAATAGGCGTTTGTAAAATTAGATTGTACAAGAGTAGAGAAAGTCATGTGAGTGTAACACATCAGATTTTTTCAATACTTTTCTCAAATGGGAATTCGTTATTCATTTTTTTTGTCTTGGATATGCAAAAAGTATTAATCTGTGGTAAAGGAAATGGTGCTGCACCTAGCAACCAGCTATTAAGAGATATGTATGTGCTTAAAGGCTACTGTATTTCGATATTGCCCTTGTAAATATATATTCCCCTTACACCTACAAGAAAGTTAGGAATAAGATAGACTCTGTAAATGTTTATCTGGATTAAGATGAAGTAGATGGAGAATAAGCGTTTGTAAAAATAGTTTGTACAAGAGTAGAGAAAGTCATGTGAGTGTAACACATCAGATTTTTTTCTCGTTCTTATGAAAGGAACTTAGAATTCCAAAGCCATCAAAACGCGATCCTCTTTTTAAAAATCTGACTATCGTTTTAGCATACTGTATCCTTTTATACTTACAAAGATGGACATACTGTAACTTTGTTTTGATTAGGAGATTTGTAAGAGTAGTTTCTAAGCGGAGAAACACTTGTGAATGAAATACATTAGAAATTCATTTGTTGTGGGTGAAGTGCTTTGAAATATTCATTGTCCATCGTAAATAAATATGTTTTCCGGTATTTATTTGGCTATTTGTTTTTGAGGATAGCTTTCACGTGCACAATCACACACACACACAAACAAAAAGGTTTTCTATGACTACTTAAACAGAGGAGCATAAAATACGTATTTCCGCTGGTATCTCGCTATGAATGTTTTGGTGGAATGCAATATTTCGTCTATCATTTGTAAGCAGTAGAGAATGTAAAAATTCCATTCTCAACCTGGTATCGAACACGAGAACTCTGATGAGAAGCTGGCACCCTGAGCACTCAAATACAGAAGCCTGCTTTAGGATTATTGTTGTATTAACTATTTAAAATGCATAGAAACTCTCCACTTTGACTGTATTTTAAATTCCTAGTTCGCTCATTCATTTGGTCGTGGCTAATTTAATATTCAAGAACGGTCCTTAATATTGTTTTGTTTGTTACAGATGTGTGCATTAGTTATTATGTGGAGTCTGGTAGTTGGTTTTGTGCCAGCGGCCTGCTCGGTCACAAATTCTTCCTGCGTCTTGGATTACATAATAGGAAGCTGTGAGGTGGTGTTAGGACCAGCAGTCAGTTGTTCTGAAGAACTCTATGATCGCGTGACTCGCGTAAAACAGTTGGAAGAGAAGAAAGGTGAATTCGAACGTCCTAACGAATCAGTGTACAACAAATTAAAAATGTCCACCTCACGATTATATCAGAGCGTAGCTGCACTGAATAATCTGACATATTTTGTAAGAGAAACAATTGCTGAGCAACACAATGTTTCCAACGAGGTTTGCGTCTCAATGGATGATCTCAAAAGCCTGACAGAAATATTAAACTCAGCTCTAAGAAGGGGCTTGTTTGTGATGTACTGGGTGGATTATTGTTATGCAACATTTGGATTTGTAGTTTTGATATTTGGAATGGTGAGCAATTTAATGGTTGTAGTGATATACTTCAGGCACGAGGACTTGCAAACAGGATCCAACATGGTGGTTCTTAATCTTGCTTTTGGTGATATGTTCCTAGTCGTAGACTTTACTTTGCAGGCTTATGGCAGTGTTAAATGGATGAGTGACGAAACATTCCAAATCTCGAGTTGGTCGACACAATACCTGAATATTGTATTCCTTGTAGTCAGCGTGTACTCCATGGTAATCCTCAGCGTTCTACGGTACCTGGCCGCAGCCTCTACACCCGGCAGTAGAACACAGCGGTTTCTGCAGAACCGTAAAGGGATTGCTGTGTTGCTGGTGCTACTTTGGGTTTCGGCAGGAGTCACTGGACTTCTTGCACCACTACATAGAGTACTTCTTATTGGTTTTAACACTAAGTTAATTCTGCATTTCCTGAGGATTGTGTTTATGTGTGCGCTGCCCCTGATCATCATGGCTGGGCTTTCTATTACTACCTCGAGAATACTACGCAGAAGTATTCCCGGGGAGCAAACCCCTGCCATGCTACGCGAAACACGTGCAAGAAACAGAGGAGCTAACATGATTCTGTCTTTGGTTATCGTATTCTCTCTAACGCACGTTCCATACAGCATTGCCGTGTTTTTCCGAAACTCCAATTATACATTTACTCTTGCTCTGTTGCCATCGGTGAACTCATCCCTAAATCCGGTTGCACTGTTCATTGGCAGCAGAAACTTTCGAAAAAAATTAATAAGTTATTTTCCTAAAGCAAAGGACAAGCATCCTAAAACTAAACACCAAACTGCTGAATACTGGTCTTCTAAGAGATGGCTGTCTAATGCCGAGCTATCCAAACACTTCTAAAGGCTGGTTCACAATAATCGGCAACGGGAACTACCCGTATATTCCACAAACAAGATTAAAGAACAACAAAATTTAATGTTTGCTAATTATTTGAAAGGCAATTTGAATATTAGAAAAAAGGAATGTCTTTGCTTTTAGAAGTGACTGTGCGAATTTCGAAGTTGGTCAACTTGCATTATGTTGGTTGAAAAACAAACAAAAGAAAAACTATCGTTGGTGGATTAAAAAACAAATGACTTTCCATGTTGTTATCAAAAGTATACCCGTTTCCGCTTAACTGTGGACCGCCCCTAAGGTACTATTATGTTTTCAAACTAATGAATTTGTATTTAGTAAAGCTGTTAATAATCTCAGGAACATTAACTCCTCCATTCAGGAAGAATTATAGTTGTATTAACTCGCTACGGGTATGAACTGCAGATGAAATATACACATTTTGTTCTGTTTATTATTATGATGATAATTGTTATGCTTGTTGACTAAATAACGTTATGTACTCATTAGTGAATTTAAAGCTCCTATTTCTGCAAACAGAGAGAGAGAGAGAGAGAGCATATTGTCTTCCCATCATTCCACTCGTTTACTTTATTATTCACATAAGAAGTGCTGCGTCTATTCAGTTTAAGGATGTCTATCTACAAATAATTTCAAGTTAGCCTATATATATATATTGTTGTTCCATTTATACCGCACCTGTAACTACAATGCTCATCTCAACGGCCCTTTACCTTTGGAACACGTTGCTTATCGATCGGCAATGGTGATAACTCGTATACAGCTGTCATTGGTTCTGGTTTTTTTTGGGGGGGGGTTATACATTACATCACACACACCCACACGCACGCACATTCACACTCTTAGTCATACTCCAAACTCCGGGGAGGATAGGGAATATTCTTGGCTAGAGAAAAATTCCACCCTCCAGCCGGGAGTAGAACCGGGAACCTTTACACAACAGGCAGATGCTCTTTCGATTGAGTTACTAGCCCCGCTAAAGCAAAATTTATTATCTCACTGTTAGTGCAAATTGAGGGAACGCTGTTTCAATCACAATTATTTGTCAGGAGCACACGCGAAGAAAGAAAAGAGATGACAAAAGAAAATCGCTCAGGTTCAAACGCTCAGAGATCGAGACAGTGAAGGCTTCAATTTGCAGTTCTTCAACATAAAACAATATTTTTAAAATGGCCATGATGTAAAGTTGTTTGTCATAAATTGCGTAATTTAAATGGTTTTATATTTTTTGTGTACTAATGGATTCTTTGTTGTATACTTATAGTTCAATCAGAATAAGAATTCGTTGAAACCTCAAGGTGTACATTTCACTTCGTTGCCGTTTTAATTAAAATCATTAGAGCTGTTTCTCAAAAACGAAATACAAAATACAGGCATTTTCCAAAGTAAAGAGTTTTTTGGGGGGTGGAATTCTTCACTATGCATCCTTGAAGGATGTTGGTCTCTAACGCTGCCTGATTTCTGCTCAGAAATATATCGCGCACATTGATCTTTTTTATGAAAGTGAATTTTTGGGGGCTGCATGAACATCAAAACGTGTATTTATTTTGGTATCTCTTTAAGGAATTGTGGTTGAGGTACAGTATTTCCTCTAAATATCGTAGGTAAGTGGCAGAGAATGTTAATTGAACAAATATTCCAAGATAAAAACTGGGGTTTAGGGCACATTCATTCACACTGGAATAAAGAGTAGGTCAAGTGTTGTCCTCTTATCTTGGCTAATTTTCATTTTACACAGATTACCAAAAGTACATTTGTTCTATAGAGAAACGCTTGTTGTGCTAAAGTGTAAAATTTAAATAGTTTGATGTCTCTGTGTAGCAAGCATAGTAATTAATTACTAATGTTGAGACGATACCACTATTTCTCGATACTGAATTTTGAGTATCAATATTCGATACTCAATTCTCGATACTCGCTTTATAAAAAAACTGTAAAGGCAATAACTTGTTTACTGAATTTTGTTCTTTTAAGTAGTTTTCTGTGTAGGTATAACCAAATTTGTATTGTGTGCTAATTCCGAAATTGTTCCTGTTTGATATTCTCCAATTGACAGTAATTTTTATGCTGATTTTGCCATAGGATATATATTCCCCCGTTAGTCAAGGCTAATAATAATAGTAATAATAATAATAATAATAGCAATAATAATATGTTTGCTTCCCTCTTTATATAACCATATCTTGTGCTGAAAACCTTTTACACAAGATTTTCCATCCATATTATGGAAATTAGTAGTACGCACACCTGCAAGCTATGCTGGTGACCCAAGTTTGACTTGCGTAAATACAAACTAAGAGTTGGAAGGAAATTTTACATGTGTTGTATTATACCGCATCTTAAACTCAGTTTTGTTTCTCCTGGATTCACAGATTTTGATCACCGGAATTGGTACATGTAATGGCTGAGAGTGAGCTACCAAGTCAGACTACTGCAGAAAAGTGATTTAGTGCGTCAACTAAATCAGCTACATTCACATCTGAATTAACGCTGCAAGTTACACGAGTTCTCTACTCATTTCCCCATTGTTTTTCATGGTTTCATTTAGACACAAAAATCCATGAAATGTTGCAGTGATTCACCTATAGGAAACACAGTCAAGGTCTATCACGAACTATAATGCAACAACCCTTTGGTGACACGCGCGAGGCAATAACATGAGGTCTCGATTCCTTTCATTTCTTATCTATCATAAAGTGAAATGCAACAACCTTCAATAATGCGAAACTTAAAAATGTAAATATATAAAAAAATATCGAAAGTTTATCTCAAAGTATTAGACTTCGATACCGCCGAGTATCGTGAGTGTAGAGATACCGACGGTATCGATGTCCCATCCCTAAGTTGTACAATTATTTATGTTCCATTATCTGCTAAATTCGGTACACAAGGACAGGTTATGAACACGTGGCGTTATTGTAAAACAAATTCTTTTTTTGGTTTTGTTATTTAGATTTCATGGACGCTACATAATGTTACTTCGGGTGTATGTTTAATACCAGCTGAGAGATACGAATATTCCGGGAAGTGAGCTGCTTTAGAAAGTTACAAAATATCAGAAATGTTGCTTCCAACAAAAAAATAGGAGGTTAAATTATTATTGCAGACTCATTGTTGTGTTGCGGTTTCTGTTAGACCAAAAAAAGAATTCGTATTCTGTTGTGCTGTGGTCAGGATTTTCAATTCTAATGAATCTTAGCTACGAGAGAATCATTCCCTATCTTCTGCAGAGTTTTGTACAGATAATACAGGAATATAATGCGTTATACTTTGTGTGTATATTGTTTAACGTATTATATTATTTTACATAGGTTTCTTATCTCCGTAATATGAGTACCAGACAGATCGGTATCGAGGATTTCCGGGAAATTCCTGTTACTTTAAACACCCTTTTACATGTAAAAGTTTTTTTATATCTCTTATATACTTCAGTGAACTTGATTGACACAAAAAGTGTTTGAATTATTGAAAAAATGGAATTAATTGCGTTTAATTTTTTGGAAATATCTTGTGAAGATTTCTTATTGTTTTTTGAATTTTCTATTATTCTAAGGAGATAGATACAAAATTACAACATCAAAACTGTAGATCATGGTAACATATATAATTTATGAAAACAAAAATGTTTGTGACATTAACATTATAATAAGTATTCGGTAACATTACCTAATCGAAGTTTTTCACATTTTAAGGAGTAAAAATATTGCTAAGCGGTCGTTGTTGATTTCCCGAGAGCTCCTTCAAGCATACGTAACATAAAGGCATTTTCTTTAAACTCTTGGATGTTGTCTCAACATGTTGATTATGTTACAGAAGTAGCACAAAGAAGGAATTATTTCTGGTTAATATTATCACAATTAAAATAACTAGGAAACATTTTAAGACAAAACCTTGGTTAAACAAGTTAATTTTCGTGCACCTCATGTACATAAAAGAACACAGACTTACAGTCGTAACAAGGGCGTTCGCTTGCTTTTCTGTGTTAAGAGTGAGCTCTCTGTTTTGAAATGCCAACTTGAAGTTCATGCAGTTCGCTTATATAATGGAAGTATATTACCTATTATACCGTTATAGTAAAGTCCTTTTTGGAGTGCTAGGTTATATATAGGTCTGTGTGTGGTGTCTTTACTGTGGATATCTTATTTTTATTGGTTGTCTACTACAAATAAAAAGTACGGACAAGATAATTGAAAACGTTATGAGCAGTGTATGCAATGAGTTGATTGTTTTGTTACTGTTTTTGTTCCTCTATTTACTTATTTTGTATAAGGAATGTATTATATTCTTGCATCTACCGAATTTTCCCAATACATAATTCCTTAACCATTAAATAATAACAGTATTCACAAAGTATTGCTTTTGAACGCTATTGTTAGTAAAATTAATTTATGCAAAGCATACAGTGCTCAGTTTGGGTAAGATGTAATAAATATGATGTTTCCAATTCTTATTACAAAGAATAAAAGGACTAAGAAATCTTATATTATGGCATTTTATAATTTACTTTCCTTCATATTGCTACCTCAAGTGTGGAGTGTCTTGATATTTGATGAGAATTAACATATTTAGTGTATTTTAAACCTTACATGAATTTTGCTATCAAATCACTTATTAGTGTGATATACCACTGGATAAATAAGCTGTTAATCACTGAGGTGAGATCACACACACACACACACACACTTACACACACACACACACACACACACACACACACACACACACACACACACACAAAGTTGAAGATTGTGGAACGTCATGGCTTACTTCGAAGTACATTATTCCATAAGCCTGTAAAGAAAAAAATTATTCATAAATTACTGCTTTTGCATGCTATTGTTAGTAACATGAGTTAATGCAAACTACACAGCGTTTAGTTTCGTGAGATGTAATAAATATGATGTTTCCAATTCTTATTACGAGGAATAATAAGACCAAGGAACTTTATGTTACTAGATTTTGTGATTTACTTTCCTTCATATTGTTACCTCAAGTGTGGAGGGTCTTTATCTTTGATGTGAATTAATGTATTTATATGAAGTTTGCTACCGTCAAATAATTTATTAGTGTGATAAAATACCACTGAATGAATAAGCATGTTAGTTTATCCTTGATGTGAGATCATTGATATATATTATAAATAATAATGTACACAAAATTTAAGTTTGTGGAACGTCATGGCTTACTTCAGACCAAATATCTGAAGAGCCTTTTATCACATTTTTTTCCTTCTGTTTCATAAGTATGATGCAACTCATTAATTAGTATTGGTCTTCATAATGGAATAATTTGTAAAACCATATGTTATATACATACTCAAGGGTTTTTAATGGATTACACAATATTCCAGCTATTATCAATAATGTTGAGAACTTCATTAGTTAGCTTGAAGATAGCACCATTGGTTGACAGCTATTCCTAAATTCAAACTGTTTCTGTGGTAAAATACTATTTTCATGTAGAATGTGATACATTTTAGCTAGGAATTGTATTGATCTATAGATTAAAATAACTGATTTGTGCCATTTATTATATAAAGAATGAAGAATTTAGTATTTTAATCTCTCTGAGGATGTCCAC
This sequence comes from Deroplatys truncata, assembly GCA_030765065.1. Classification (NCBI taxonomy): domain Eukaryota; kingdom Metazoa; phylum Arthropoda; class Insecta; order Mantodea; family Mantidae; genus Deroplatys; species Deroplatys truncata. The sequence goes on along the minus strand of CM060988.1, from coordinate 25,828,549 downwards.
TTGTAAAAGCGGATGATAACATATAATTTAAAGGTTTCCTAATAATCTCAGCTCATCATTTAAATATTTTATAATTATTTCATTATATCTTTATAAATTCTTGCTTTTGAGGGATTGTATTACTTCAGTTATTTCAGGTTGCACCTGTGAATATCATCTCTAAACAGGTAAGCTTTACCATTCGTGTTTCATTTAGATATGAAATTGAGACGTTCTTGTGCTCTTTCTTTACCAGGAACTTTTCTGCTACTTGAATGAAATATTCGTGAGTGATGGAAATGTTTTAATTCTGTAACGGTTCATGAGACACTGTCTGTCACTGAAACGATCATCAACCCTGGACAGAACCTCATGACCATTTTGTTACATAAGGTAATTAGAATACACCTATAAAATAACTATTTGGTCACCGTGTTACGTGCCATTATTAGCTAAATTTGGTACACACGGACAAGATTTGTACACATGAGGCTCTTTTAAATAAATTTCTGTTCAAGTTTTGTTATTTAGATCTCTTGTTCGCCGATAATGTCACAAAGTATTACTTCCGGCTCGAAGAAGATATTGTGGTTTTCAATACAAACTAAAGATAAGAATATTTCGAGTGTTGGGCTGTGTTTTAAAACAAGTCTGCCTGAACTTTTCATCCCAAAAGAATAGTAGAAAGTTAGATTTTATTTAAAACGTTCTGTTGGGCTCATTAATAAGTTACATGAGTTAAGTAGATCTCTTAAAAATATTACTGTTTTAGGAAAATTGTTACAGCAAAAAAAGAACACATATTTGTGTGTTTTTGCACAGTAGTGGTCAGCGTTCTCGCTTTTCAACCAGAGATTACATTTGCAGCTTCCAGGTGAATAATATCTGAAACTTATATACCAAGTTTCGTGTTTAACCGACCTTTCGTTTTAAAGTTATGCTGTTCCACACGCGTGCACGCGGACACAGACTTTTTCTAAAAATGTAATTTTTAAGATTTTGGGGGCCTCAAAACACACATTTAAGGTGAAATCACGATATACAGTTTTTTGGTTGGAATACAATACTTTTTGCACTTACTATATGTAGTAGAGAAAGGAAGAAAAGGGAAGTACACGTGCTTTATTTTTGATTAGCAAGAAAACAAATATTACGTAGTTTTCTATTTTCAGCAAGAAGTAGTTAAGAGGATCGCTTCAAAGTCTCATGAAAGTTTATCACTTCACTTTCTCCCTGTGTAGTTGTGTACATTTTGTTTTCCTTAGCTCCTTACCAAGACAAACTGCTTCAAAGTAAGAACTTCATTGAAAGCAATGTGATGTAGTTTCAACGCTCCGTTTACTTATAGTCAGACTTACTCTTGACTGAAGGTGGCTTTTAGGGAAAGAGATCGCAATATTTAAGCGATATTGACGTTGCTGAAGGCGATATGCAAGTTTGATATTCCGCAAGGAATACAGGTTTAATAAAATGTTTTCTTTGTCAAACGTTACTGCTGGAAGATAGGGAGAAAGTAGGGATGCATTATTAAGTGAATATCCTTTGAGTCGTCTTCCGTGTACTAGTGGTACCGTGCTAGCCTCTACTTCCCAAGGTCGCGGGTTCAAACCCGGCGGAAGGCGATGGATTTTTTTCGGGCGTAAAAATCCTTAGCATGGCTTCCTTCGGAAGAGAAGTAAAGCCGGTGGTCCCGTGTCGTAGATTTATGGCACGTAAAAGAACCTCAAGCCTGATAAAGAGGCCTCTGAGCAAAATTACCGGTCTTTCACTCCCAATATGGAATGGGACGCTAAGAACCATAGTAGTTAAAGAGCATCCATAAATAAAACTCAATTTAATTTAATTTTAATATCTTTTGAAGACGGAAGATATCGGTATGCGGAACGAACTTCTGAGGGTGCGGCAGTATTGGTGTATTGTGATACAAGGGTGGTATGACTATAACTATGACCAGGGGACACATTGCATGTCGACCCCAATGGATCACTCCCGGGAGGAACGGATGAGAGAGGGAACCACAGGAGACGCATGGGCTGTAGAGCAGGCCGGCAAGTCGAAAGAGTCGCGCAGTTCCCTAACAGTTCTAGGCCTGATCACCCGGCCACGGAAGGGTCACTTGGAGAGTCCCTCTAGCGGGACAGGGGAACGACCCAGTAGTGGAGGCTCGACTGGCTTCCCTCTATCAGGACCGAGAAGAAGTTGCAACTCGCAATCATCTATGCCATCTGCCCACACCGACCGATCCACAGCTCCGAAGTCAACCTGAAACGGAAAAGAAATAAGAGGAAGTGGGGGAGAGAGGAAAATAAGTGGTAGAATACACCACTTCGGTATTCGCTTCTTTCAACAAAAAAAAACCACGAAAAACCCATGGTCAGTGTGGGCGGCCACCGGGAATCGAACCTGGGACCTCTCGAATGCTGGTCTCGCACGTTACCGTGGAGACATCTCCCTCGGCTACAAGGAGAACGAGAAAGAATTACATTCCTCTCGTTTTTCTACTTCCGAGATTCTCCGATACACTTAATGCATGCGTATTGTATACCTACTGTTTTCAGCTTCTGCATTCCACCCAAAAGTTTAATTTAGTGTATTGAGATTTCTCGGAAATACACGTCTTGAGGCCGCATGAATAAAAGAAAAGAAAGAAAAAGCATTTTTAGTAAAAGGTCGGTCTGTGAGTAAATATTCATTCATTCATTATCTGTTTACCCTCCTCTTATGTAGGACTTACACCTCCAGGACTTACAAGCGGGTGCCTGGGGTCAGAGGCCCGTCGAGGAGCAGACGCTCATGGATCAGACAGAGCATCCAGGGTGGGTGATCAGCCCGATGCCTGGTATGGGGTGAAGGAAGTAGATGAAACGAAATGTTGGTGAAATGGATGAAAGGAAAGGTGATGATGGAGCAGTTAGTGGAATGGATGGCGGGGGAAACCGGAGAACCCGGAGGAAACCCGCCCAGACGCCGCTTCGTCCACCACAAATCCCACATGCAGGTCCCTGAGATTGAACCCGGGCCGCCTCGGTGGGAGGCGAGCGTTCTAACCACTCGGCCACGGCGCCGCCTCTGTGAGCAAATAGTATAGCTTAAAAACGAAAAGTTGAATAAATATCAAACTTTGTAAATTAATGGAAATAATTGTTTTTTTCACACAAGCCGTGTGTTAGACAGGATTGGAAATGTAAGTTCAGTATCTTCAAAGACACACACGAAGATTTTGAAGAAATCACCCATCTCAAAATACCCCATGGAAATCTTTTCAAAACTTTTTATCTCCAAATGCCTTTAATGATTTTGATTAAACTACCATATGTTAAAGATTGTTACACGAGAAATGAAATGAATATCTTGAATTTCTGTGAATTCTTGTTCATTTGGAACCTTTTATAATGTTGTATAACTGGTAAACGTTAAGCGATAAAAACGTACATCTCCCTAAAACACACAATTTGTTTCAGATATCTGTTTGTGGCATAAGCCATTCACGAGATATCCGTTATTATATTTTCCAATTGTTCAATGCTTTGTCACTCTTTTTAAGCCCTGTCGATATGCAGTTGTTTCTCGCAAAAACATGAAAATAGTATGGAATTTAGATCAGCACATAACGTCCAACTCTTAACATTTGATTATCGCTATTCCCTTTGGACCTATGTATGTGTAACGATATGTGTAATTTAGACATTTCCGAAAAGGTTTATCCCGAATAAAACGAAGTAGATAGAAAAATAAGTTTTCATAAGAATCCTTTGTGTGCACACTAATAAACGACCCAAAGTCATGTGAATGTAGTACTTCGGATATTTCCTACTATAGTGTATAACGCGTATAGTATCTAAACGAAAATAATAGAGTCGCACTTAGTGGTCCAGTAGCGAGGTTACAACATTAACCTTGGTGGCAAGGTGGAGATCGATTATTATCCACTGTTGACTGCTGACCTTAAAACCGGCAATAGCTTGTAGCTTATGGTTGCTGCATGAATTAAATCGTAAGTAAATGGTAACAAATAAAGGGATAAACGTTCAGGTAAGAACTAAATGGTAAAATTCAACTATCAAATATCATTATACTCAATGCCTGCAACAATAAATATGTCAAAGTGTAGAGATTTATTATAGTTAATGCATATGAGTGCAGCACGATAGACAAAACACAATCTAGTGTAGGTTACCAGCACTGAGATCGACGGAGGTGGTGCAGGCGGTAGCGCAAGTGACTCCATTCGGAAGATCATTGGTTAGATTACTGCAGCCGACCTTCCTGAGCAATGGGGGTTTCTGGATGTTTCCCTGGGTCTCTAAGCGAATGCTGGGAAGGTTAATTATATCCCCCGAATTTTCTGTTCCTTCATTTCACCTCCTTTCACTTCATCTTTCACCTGCTTGGTTATTTCAGGTTTGCAACAGTCGGTGGGAGTCTCGGCGTTGCATGGCAGGGAAAAAGGATGCTCTCTGTAACACTTCGTCCCCCGAAATGGGGGCGGTCTCTGAATCCGGGTCCCGTTGTGGGATGTGTAAGAATGCAGGGAGACGGGAGCCGGTTGTACCAGCTGCTACCGGGGAGTTTGAACCTAAAAAATGTAGGGATACTGTCCTCTGCTCCTGCCAACCTCTGTCTCATTTCACCTCACCCCTCCTTCCCGGGAGCGCCCCGTTAAAGGTCTAGGCACAAAAGATTTCCTTAAGTCGAATTGCTAAGTCCCCCTCCGATCCCGGTCATACGACATACCAGCACTGAGTACAGTAAATTCAAATGTCCACAATGACAGCATGAGCATAAAGTGGATCAAACACAAACTGTCGTCGAACAAATATTTTAAAAGCGATAGCTGCTTCTAGCAAGGTTTGCATCTGAATATAAGCACACAGAACTGATTATAATCGTGCCCAGTATACAATTAAACCATTACGAAAACTTTAGTATAGGTTCATCCCATCCAAATCTCTGCTTTATCTGATAGCAGGTATATGATGTTCAGCTGTTCCTTGATAATGTAAAGAAACAAAGGTGCCATATTATATGGTTTGAGAACACATACTCGCCTTTAAACGCTATTAAGCTAATAGTTTACACATTTATACGAGGCGTATATCCAAAACTAAAGTCCGCTGAACAATATTTAACGGATGGTAGGCCTGAATGGCGTTTCACGCCTGCAGCGCTGTCTACCGACTCCTGAGGAACCTACTGCAATATTGGTGTGACACAGTAGGCATTTGCCAGTCGGTGAGAGTAAATCGCAATGGTCGTTTCAATCGTAGATCCCGGCAGTTGTGAAGTGCGCGGTGTGATTAGATTTTTGCTGGCATAAGGATCGTCTGCTGTGGACATCCATCGTGAGTTATGCCTCGTGTATGGACCAGGCATAATGAGCAATAAAAGGTTCAACTCTGGTGTCGAGAATTTCGAAATGACTGCACAAACGTGCATGATGAACAGCGGAGTGGGAGGCCCAGTATTCGGACCGACGACATCGTTGAGCAAGTGAACCAAAAACTTCGAAGTTATCTGCGTTTGACGATTAGTGGTCTGGCTGATGAATTCTCAAATGTTGCTGGAACCCCACTTCACAGGATTGTCACTGAACAGCTTGGATAGCGGAAAAAGTTGTGCGAAGTGGGTGCCAAAGCTGCTCACCAGTCAGCACAAAGAGCAACGAATGCGTAGTGCACGAGAGTTTTTGGAGTGCAATAGTCGAGATGGAGATGGTTTGTTCTCCCATATTGTTACGGACGACGAGACATGGATAGCGTACACCAACGCAGAATCGAAACAACAGTCAATGTAGTGGCGCCGTTCCGGTTCACCCAAACCAAAAAAGTGTAAGCAATCGCCGTACACGAATAGCAAAATGATGGCGACCAAGTTTTGGGACGAAAAGAGCGTCCTTTTCATTTATTTTATGGACCGTGGGTCAACAACTACAACTGAGATGTACCGTACAACGCTTACCAAACTGAGACGTGCGATTCAAAATCGACGTCGCGGGAAACCGTCGTCTGACGACATCCTCCTGCGCGACAACGCACACCCGCACGCCGCTGCTAAAACCAAAGAGAACATTCAAGAGTTTCGTTGGGAACTCTTTAACCACCCTCCGTACTGCCTCGACCTGGCACCAAGCGACTTTCCTCTTCTTGCATTTGATGCAGTAATTTGTATCACAAACTACTTAAATGTAAATAATGATTGTAATATGAATATGCATTTTTATGTGACATTGATTTGAGATGTTTCTTGACTGTAATTATTGTTGATAAGTAAGTTTATACGACCTTACTGAAACTGTCAATAATAGCGCGCAATAATGCAGCGAGGGGGTGAGCTGTTTATCATTATTGGAAACGAGGAAGTTACGTAATATTGGCGCGTTTTTCCGTTTAGAATCTTCTGGAATATTTCCCTAGAGCATATGTATTCATAATTTTCATTGGATATTAAAATAGACGCTAATGTTGGCGCGTTTTATTAGCCAATTGCAGTTCAGTTATAATCTTTAGGCATATCGGGGAGTGGGAGTATAAATAGAGGCTAGGTTTGAGGTAAAGTCCGTCAGTCCATCAGTTCATCAAAATTCTTAGTACATTACACGTCGCCTTCAGTCCATCAGTTCATCAAAATTCTTAGTACATTACACGTCGTCTTCAGTCAGTCAATTCGTCGAAAGTATTTGTACGGCAAACGTCGGGTATCGATTCACAAGTTACGCGCAGCAGAATTATGAATAATCTAAAGTGTTGTAAGGTTAATTATACAAAAGGTTGAAGTAGGTGGATTAAAAGTGATCAGTAAGAAGTTATTATAACAGTTTCAGTTTGGCGAGTGTTAAGATCAATGTATAAATGTGATAGTTAACGTGTTCGACAATAAATGTGTATAACAAATTTCTTCATCAGTGTTATATTTGGATAAAAGATTCCTTTCCGTTTACACACTCTGATCAAGAGACATGTTCGACCGAGAAATAATAGCTAGCCGGAGGACAGTAAACAAAAATTAAAATTCTTTCAAACACTAATACTACCACAAATTGCTAACACTAGATGGAGCTACAAACCGAACAAATGAATGACGTCACAAGATGGCTTCACACGAAGTAAACATAAATACACAAACAACATTAATAAATACCGTTACAAATTGGCTACCACAACGTGGGGCAGTTAAAATTATGTAACCAAACAAAACAAAAGCAGCACAATATAAGATCTTCAAGTTCTAATAATTTACGTAAAAACATATTACATAAACATGATACACTCGCACATTTGAAACGGTAGCTGGGCGAACAACGATTTCAAACCGACGATGAACTCAAGACGAGCGACAAGTGCCAGGCAGTAGACTTCTATGCCAAGGGGTTTAAGAAGCTGGTGCTGTGTATAGATGTGAACGGCGATAATGTGAAAAAGTAAAGTATATATGTAGGCACACATCGTATTACTGTCAATAAAAACCTTGTCTCATGAGCGATGTTGTTATTATGACGAAATGCACCTTTATTTTGGAATACGCCTCGTATTTAAGAATATCGCAAAATTTAAATCACTTAATACTCGTATATCTGAAGTTGGCAGAGAGTGTTGCACAGCTAATTATACATTAAGTTTGATGTCATTAATGGCAGATGCTAGTAACAAGATATAAATATATATTTTATCTATTACTGTTACGAAAGTGCATAGTTAGTTGATTGTGACCAAACAACAAAAGTTATCGTCGTATCCCTTGTCCTTTTACTTTATCTACCACATACATACTAGATACAGAAGGTATTGCATTCCACCCAAAATTTCGATATTGAGATTTCACCTGAAAAGATACATGTTTGGAGGCTCCGTGAATACAAATAAAGCATCTTTAGATAAATCTCTGCGTGTGTGTATGTATGTATGTATGTATGTATGTATGTATGTATGTATGTATGTATGTATGTATGTATGTATGTATGTATGTATGTATGTATGCATGTATGTATGCATGTGCGCGCGTGTGTGTGTGTGTGGTCTTTAACAACATACTCAAAAATGAAAGGTCGGATATATACCAAAGTTGGTATTTAGGTTCAACATTTGCTAAGGATGCGACACGAAGATTTTCAGGAAAATCCCTCCGACCCCAACTACCCTTAACATGGGACATTTCTCAAAAATTTAGATTCTCTAGAACATGGCTCTAACGGTTTTGATTAAAATGCCATATATTAAGCATATTTACATGACAAATAAATTCTATATCTTGACTTTTCTAGGAATAGCCTGTGAATTCCTCTTCTTTCGGACTCCAAAAAAATTGTAGATCTCTTTAAAACACACAATTTATTTCAAATGAGTGTTTCGTGGTATAAGCCATTTATGAGATAACCGTTATTAAAGGTTCGAATTGTTCATTTCTTGATCATTCTTATGAAGTCCTTTCAACATTCAGTTGTGCCTCGCAATTTCATGAAAACAGTATGGAATTTTAATGCCAGCATATACCGTCCAGTTCTTCAACAGTTGACTATCACTTTTCCCTTTGTATCTATAACGAAGTGTGTAGCTATTTCTGCAAAGGTTTATTTGGATTAAAATGTAGTAGATAAAAATCTTATGTGTTGCACTCACATGGCTTCCTCTACTCTTATACAAACTGTTTATATAAACATTTATTCTACACCTATTTCATGTTAATCCAGATAAAAATTTGCAGAAACTAGTTTATTGTTAATTTTCTTGTAGGTGCAAGAGAAATATGGTAGGCTTTAAGCGATAGTCAAACCTTTTAAGAGCTGGTTGCTATGTGGAGCATTTCATTCTCTTTTGCATGTACAGGACATAAAAACAACCAATAACGAATTCCCATTTGAGAAAAAGTATAAGTATTGGAAAATTCAAACAAATAACAAGAAGTATCTCGAAAATGGATCACTCGAAAAAAAATGTATGTGACATAAGTTGTATTTTAAAGGATCTACATTTTTTGTGTACTAAACTTTGTCTATCTCTTACGGTAATGCAAAAGTCATTCAGAATGAAGAGAACCTTTGGGGAAACTCTCAGGAAAATCAAGATGTATATTTTATTTTATTTATTTCTGATAAAACATCTTGAACATACGATATGTTAGTCTATCGTTAGAGCCATTTTTGAGAAACTCAAAATTATCTAAAAGTGTTCCATGTAAAGTGTAGTCTGGGATGGGGGGATTTTCTTGAAAATCTTCCTGTCGCACTCTAGGAAGATGCTAAACTCAAGTACCAAGTTTGGTATTTATTCGACTTTTCGTTTTTGAGTATGCTGTTCACAGCAGACAGGCAAATAGGCAGACAGACACATAGACACGCATACGGACATGTTTCCACAAATGCTTTATTTGGATTCGGGCATCTTAAACCCTGTATTTCCGGTGAAATCTCGGTGTCAAATTTTTGGGTGGAATGCAGTACTTCCCCTGCGTACTAAACGTGGTAGAGAAAGTAAAAAAATCTGATATGTTGCACTCACATGACCTTCTCTACTCTTGTATGAAATATTTTTACAAACGTTTAATCTCCATCTATTTCATGTTAATCGAGATATCGAGATATTAATCTAATTGCTAATTTTCCGTAGGTACAAGGGGAATATGGGAGGCTTTAAGCGATAGTCAAATCTTTTAAGAGCTGGTTGCTATTTAGAGCATCCCATTCTCTTTGCATGTCCGGGACAGAAAAAAATGAAGGGCGATTTCCCACTTGAGAAAAAGTATTGAGTATTGGAAAATTTAAGTAAATAACAACGAGTATCTCGGAAGTGGTTCTCTTCACGAACAAAATGTATATGATATAAATTGTGTTTTAATGAGGTGTACATTTTTAGTGTTGTTTTACAGTTTACCAGTTACGAAAGTCACTCAGAATAAAGAGGGCTTTTGGGGATATTCCCAGAAAATTCAATATATGAATTTCATTTGCTATAAAAATATCTTAAACATATGGTATTTTAATCAAAGTCGCTAGAGCCATTTTTGAGAAAATCAAAATTTTGGATAAGTGTTCCATGTAACCGTTAAATGAAGTGGGGAATTTTCTTGAAAATCTTCGTGTCGCATCCTTGGAAGATACTAAACTCAAATACCAAGTTTGGTGTTTATCCGACTTTTCGTTTTTGAGTTATGCCATTCACAGGCACACAGACACACAGACATGTTTCCAAAAGTGCTTTATTTGTGTTCAGGGCGTTTCGAAATATGTATTACCGGTGAAATCTCGGTAACGAATTTTTGGGTGGAATGCAATACTTCCCCTGCTTACGATACGTAGTAGAAGGAGTAATAAACTCTAGTAGATAAGAATAATTTGTAAACACGCTAATAAACGATAGAGGGTAGAGAAAGTCATGTAAATGTATCACATCAGTTTTTGGAAGGAGGTCCGTGTATGTGCAGGTGCCTTTCTCTGTGTGTGTGTGTGTGTGTGTGTGTGTGTGTGTGTGTGTGTGTGTGTGTGTGTGTGTGTGTGTGTGTGAACAGCATAATACGAAAACGATAAGTCGGGTAAATACCAAACTTGGTATTTAGATTCAGTATGTTTTATAGATACGACACCAAGATTTAGAATAAAATCCTCCGCCCCAAACTACGCTGTATGTGGAACACATTGTAATTTTTTTTATTTTCAAATAGATGGTTATAACGATTTGGATTAAAATACCGTACAATAAAGACGTTTATATTACAAATAAAATGTATATCTGGAAATAGGCTGTGAAGTCCACTTCATTCGGAAGGATATTAGCATAATGTTGTGTAACTGGTAAATGTTAAGCGAAAACCGACTACAGAAGAAATGTAGAGCTGTTTAAAAGACACAATTTATTTCAAATAAGGTTCTTTTGTGGCTTAAGTCATTTCGTAGATCCGTTAATTATGGTCCGAATTGTTCATAGCTTGGTAATTTTCTTAAAGTCCTTTCAAGATTCAGTTGTTTCTCGGGATGTAATGGAAGCATTGTGAATTTTATGGCCAGCATTTGATTTATCTGTAAATATCTTTAATATATGGTATTTTAATAAAAACTTTGGAGCTATTTGCGAGAAAATAAAAAAAATTGAAAAATGCTGCATGTAAAGGGTCTTGGAGTCGTGTCTTTGTAAGATACTGAATTTAAGTGCCAAATTTGGTGTTTACCCGGCTTTTCGGTGTTGAGTTATGCTACTCATAGTTACACCGACACACACACAAGGATCTTTTTGGATTCGGGGGCCTCAAGGCAAGTATTTCCGGTGAATATCGAATCGATATAGAAGTTTTGGGGGGAATGCAATTCTTTCTCTATCTACTATTTACGTAAAAATTGTAGGTTCGACAGTTCCATATGACTGCAGGTGGTGGACGGTCAAATTCAGCTCCATCTTTTATTTTCTCATTTTGAAGCCAGAAGGAAAAATTTAAAATGGAGACTACATCAACAGTGTTCACTGATTTCTCTTGTTAACGCGAAATTATTCCTCAATAAATAATTGTGAAGGATTAAATGCCTTTGTGCGAGCTCGGTGTTAACCGGTTAGACGTTAGGCGCTAAATTGTGCTTTACGATGCCGGATTAGAGCCCTTCAAGGATATAACCACCAAATTATTCATATAATGATTTAGACGCCGTATCCTTCTCGATGTTTACTGTTACAATTACTGATGCAGCTACTCAGTCGAAGGATAAGAACATCATGCTGTTGCTCGACTCTGTTTATTTACAGTGGAATTGTTCGGGTCGGGCGAATAACAGGTGCTGCTTCCTTTATCTGCTGCATCCGTAGCCAATGATCTGATATGGATCCTCGGCTGCTATTGGGCTAGAACATTTACTTAAAGCATGAGTGGTATCGGCGATCTCAGGTCGTGTGGCATAAGAAGAAAGCTAAAAGGAAGACACTGATTTAGCTTGGATAACTGAATTTAATAATAATTAAATTGGAGACACTTTATATGTTCTCGGTGATTGATCTCAAATAAGAATTACAATATATGAGTTTCATATAGGTGACATAATTCCACTGTGAAGCTTTGTTTTTGTCTTATGTAGACTCGCTGATATTTCCACTGTTATTAATGCCAGTACCGCGTCAGATTAACTACTGTCAGTGACTCAGGAGATTGACTTTGTCCTTGAACTGCAAGCGTGCAGTGGACTGGGAGCTTCTTGCGTAAGGTGTAGATAGTGCAACACCAACAGTTCAAAAATATTCTCAACAAGTGCAGTCTTACTGCAGGCAGTGTCAGAGGATGCTACAGTGTTAAAACGCGTTGTATCGCGAGTGTCGAATTAATATAATACATTAGTGAAATGGCTAACTTTCGGAAAAAGGGAAAAACCATTCATAGCGAGGCTCGCGAAATAATAAACCATGTAAACGAGCAATGCAAAAAGGAAGCAGAGCAGAAACAACTAATTCTACCGATTTCGCGAGGGATGAGAGAACAGGCAATTAGTGCGGTGTGTCTGTGGGAACAATTAAGAATATAAGACAAGAAATTGCGAAGAGAACAGAAGGAAGCCCTTTACGCACTGCAGGCAAGACAAGACCTCCAAATCCAGAACGAAATATAAATATAGGCGATTTCGACATGTGCTCATTAAGCGGACAATAATGGACTTCTACGTCAATAAAAAGATAGTTCCGACATGCAGAAAGTTACTCCTGTAGTTAGAAGTAAGATACAATTTCCTTGGGGGGGGGGGGAGTTAAGGAGAGTTATTCGGAAATTGGGATTTAGATGGCGCAAGTGCCGAGGAAAGCGAACAATCTTAATCGAAAAGCCAAGAATATCCCCAAGGCAGGGATATCGTTTATTTGGATGAAATGTGGATGGACAATAACTTAACATTCAAGAAATGTTGGCAAGCTGATGGGATCACAGGGGTGCTTACTGATGGTAGTGCAGGAAACACTCATTGATCAAGAGAAAAGGTATTTAAGATTGACCGCATCCTTAATGCACATGGACACGCCACTCTGTATCTGCCGCAGTGTTGCCAACTTAGCCATTTTATGGCTAAACCTAGCATTTTCACAGTAGTGTTTAGCCATATAAAATCGTAAAATGCTTATAGCCTGAAATCTAGCTTATTTAACAAACCCCTTAGTCAAAATCTGGCCTAAAAAGCAAAACTTTATCTGCGCTTTAGCTATGCAAAGGAAAAATGGTTAGGGTGAATCCCCGCTACCTTGTAGCTGTATTATCTTGAGTCATGGTATGCCATCAAAATATTTACTATTCATAACATAAATATGTATTAGCGTCTAGATAATACACTGTTGTAACATGAACTTAACTTGCGATTATTCACCGCGGTTATTCCCTCAGGTAATTTAAAGCTGAACTGTGTTGCACTAATTTGATGGTTCCAATGCATGTTTATGTTTTCGTTTGCTCTGCGAGAAAAGCAGAGGGTAAAAGATGTAAACTTGTGGACATATCAGGCCGAACCAGTGTTGCCAAATTAGCTAATTTATGGCTAAATCTAGCATTTTTACAGTAGCATTTAGCCATAAAATCGTAAAATGCTTATAGCCTGAAATCTAGCCTATTTAACAAACCCCTTTAGCCAAAATCTAGCCTAAATAGCACAATTTCATCTGCGCTTTGGTTATGCAAAAGGAAAAAATGGTCACGATGAATCCCCATACCGTACAGTTGCATGTTCCTACCATGAGTCATGACATGTCATTAAAATGTACTAATCATAAGGTCGACTTTTTGGAGTATGCGACCAAAATATGATTTTTGACACATATGTGGAATTGGTCAGTTTTTACATATTTTACCTAAAGAATTTCAGTAAACTTCATATTTCAATATCAGTTATATTTAACGTACGGTGTTGGTGCCTAGCGAAAATATACCTTATTCCATTTCAGTTTTATATTAAATAAATTATTATTTTACAATATTTAAATATTATGGAATTATCTAATCAATTATAATATTTAGAACGTCTTCTGCAAACAAAATATGGGTAGTTTTAGATGCCAATTATATTTAGCCATTTTTTGTTAAATAATGCCTTTTTAAAGATACTATCTAGCCATTATTTCCAAGGAGATGTTGGCAACACTGATCTGCCGCCTTACAATTGCGATCTTAATCCCATTGAGGTTGCATGGGCGACAGTAAAGCACTTCATAAGGGAGCGCAATGTTACTGGCGAATTTTCGTTATCTCGTTTATTGAGTTTAACCAACGAAGGAATCTCTGCGGTACCTGCAGAACACTGGGTAGGATATCACCGGCATGTTAGAACATTAGAAAATGGTTACTGGTCCAAGGATCGTGTGGTTTCTGATGTGATCGATCAGATTATTATTTAAAATGCAAACGACAGTTCTTCTGATGAGCAAGAAGGGATATCATCCGATGACTCGGACTCCGAATCGTCTGCATCAGATCTTGCACACCCTTTGGATTAATGAGGTTAGTAAAATAATATTCCACATGTATAGTGTCGTAAATATACTGTTTTACATGTATACACGCTTTACAAGTTCACTTATTGAAATTATGATCATAATTGTTTTGTTTGATGCGGTAATAATGTAATATTGATGTTACTTCGCCTAATATTTGTTATCGCGGAAAGAAAGGATAAGTACCTTTGGAACAGGGTGTAAGCAATAAAGCGATAGGAAAGAATAACACAACCCTCTCTCAGGTTTGCTTACGTCAACCTCAAGGACAAAGCTAAACTCCTGAGTCACAGACAGTAGCGTACACGAAGCTCCACGACTAAGTTATACGTCGCTTATCATGTAGCGCGATAATTCTGGCTGAGGATTGTATTTGACTTATTATCCACGTATGTTTCACAACTAACTTTTATTATAAATAGTTCACATCGCTCGCTTATTATCACCTCTCTTTATTAACACCTTGCAAGCTTTGGCACGGAATGATTACGCGGATTGCCGCGAATGATCTCCGTAAAGACAATTTCTGATTTAATGTCCACGAACTTTCAACATTTATGGTTGATTAGAAATACTTCACATCGTACATTTATGCTTAATTTCCTTTATTAATACTTGTCAAGTTTTGACCGGAATAACTATGCAGAATGACACGGATTCTGCCGTCGACCGAGTTCCAAAGAGACTAGATTTACTACCATAATCTTAGGCCTATAGTATTTTCTTAGAGTTTCGCGATTCGAGATTTAGTTAAAATATTTTGATTGGTTGTCGCTCTTAAATTTAAAGATTTCATGTGGTTCCTTGGACCGTCACATAATATCACACAATAAGAAGTTCTCGAGTTCTGAATTTAGAGGGTATTTCCACAAATCGAGTTACTTGTATTCTCCTAGCGCTCATATCTAACAAAAAACCTTTTGTTACTCCTACAAGTCCACCCTCATAATTGTGTCACACGCATCAGTGGAGGTTTTGCGTCTTAAATTAAGCTAACATGTTGTATGGAGTAACTTGTGTATATATAATGCATAAAGACTATAATTAACGTAGATGATATCAAATGTCATGATAGCACTGCTTCATAAGCCCATATGAAGGCTGAGAACAATGTTTAATATAACATATTTTCGAAGCGTTTATACTACTTAAATATATGTTGAAAACTCACTTCATTCGTATGTTTACATAACAAAGGTATGAGTGACTTTCAGACGTAAGGTTATAGACCTGGGTTTTCCTCCCTTTTTCTTTAAACTGGTTTTCGTGTATGTCCCAGAAAGGTTTCACTCGTTAGCGCTAGGTTTGACAAACACATTTACTAAAGAAACTCTACAGATCATTATCTTACACTAACAAGGAATATAATTAACAATATTTATAACATTGTTTATGTCAGTCTCACACTAATACTAACACTTGAATTTCATTCATTCGATCATGACTATTATATGTCCCTTTCACATATACATTTTTCATTCGGGCCTTCATTTGAAGCTCTGTCAGTACATGTGTACCTTGTAACATCAGATTGGCTCAAAAGCCTAAATGCTTCCCTTTACTTGTTTGTAAGTGCCTCTGCATCGTCGTCCTCCGTGGACTAGTGGTACCGTGCTAGCCTCTAGTTCCTCAAACCCGGCGGAGGGCGATGGATTTTTTCGGGCGTAAAAATCCTTACCATGGCTTCCTTCGGAAGGGAAGTAAAGACGGTGGTCCCGTGTCGTAGATTTACGGCACGTAAAAGAACCTCAAGCCTGATAAAGAGACATCTGAGCAAAATTATCGGTATTTCACGCCCAACATAGGATGGGACGCTAAGAACCACAGCAGTTAAAGAGCGTCCATAAATAAAACACAATTTCAATTTTTGCATGTGCATCTTATATATTAGTGCTATGTATGGTCTGTTAAACCTGAGTTATGTATTTTAAAATAATAACCTTCCAGTTTTCTAGTTCTCATACACATCTTAGTTGCCGACGTTATTTTGGAACTATTTCCTTTCTCTTTCTTATTTCTTAGGATGTTTTATTTCCTTTCTTTCAATCCATTTGATGACGTAGAATGTTTATCGGTTTCTAGTTGCTTGAATGGACGAAGCATCCTCTTATGAAACCTTCCTATCATTTGGTTAGTATTTTGGATCAATTAGCTCATAGATGTCAGGGGACAGCACTTTAGAAATTCTGTACGGTCGCTCATAATACAATATAAGGCGCTGATCCTGTAGCGTATTGTTAATTTTATTGTCATCACCAGGCGCACTGTTGTGCTGTACTGTTGCTACCAGTCGTAGCATTGTTGTGTTTCTTTATTCATAGTTCGGCTTAACGGTGCGGACTACGCCAAAAGGAAAGATCTTTGTGAAGTTGGCTGGTATGCCGTCAACGTTGTCTGGTTTCGGGTAGACACGATTGGTGGGGGTAAGGAAGCTTCACTCTAGTGGATTTCGTTGGAGTCAGACGTGTGTGTGGCCGATCTATGGTTTAGTGGCATCTCCCTTTATCCCTTTTCCTTTCTTTAATATGTAGGGTCGCAAGATGTGTTGTGATTAAATCCCAGGTATGTAAAGGTAATGTGTGTTATACAATTTTCAGTGTAGTATAAAATCCAAGCCTTCTTATTAATCTCCACACCAAGGTCCCGGACTGTCGCTGCCAGCGAGTTGCGCCACCCCGATGTGCGCGTTGGGGTGATCTAAGTTAATTCCTTCTTCAGGTAAACTTTTGGCCTTCACCCCAACATGTAACAATCTCTTTTTTATTGTGCTGGACAGAGTATTGTTTCTAAGAAGTACCAAATCACTTTATTTAATATTCCACAACCTTTTCTTTGTTTTTGCGTCATGTTTCTCTTTCCTTCGTCGAGCATCCTTCTCAATCCTATCCCTGGCTGGTTCTATCATTTTTCTAGTCTCCAGGCGTTCTTCGTTATCAGTGTAAATTACTTGGGTTACGCTGGTTTTAATAGTCTCAGACCCGGTTGTATAAAACTTGCTAACTGCAGTTCAGTTATAACCGAAGATCAGAAATGAACTTAGTTTGTTTCTCGGCGCGGATTGTATAATGCTGATGTTAGGTCAGTTGAACTCCGTTCAGTGTTGATCCCAGAACACAAAAACAAACGCGGCAACATCGCCAAACATGTGGCAACTTGCGTATTGTATCGAAAGGACTCGAGAATAATCGGGACTATTCGACTCTGTTTGATTCAACTGCACAGGGTAGTCAATATAGACATAACATAAAACTAAATTAAACTTTCTCTTTATGGCTTTTAGTACCCAGAAATAGCATTATTTTATATGGAAAGTATAAAAATTTACTCAAAATTAAAATAATATTAATAAAAAAGTTATTTCGGTTATTTTATCTCCATTAAACATGTAATGTACCTCTTTTTATTTTCGTTTGTTTGCAATACTGTGACTTGAAAAGCATAATCCACAGATTAATACATAACCATAAAATGGAGGTTCAGGGAAAGAAAAAAGTGCGTTCTGCCAATTTTAAAAGCGAAGAAAAGGATATGACAGTAGACATTGTTTTGATATATACAGATGTAATAAAAAACAGGCAGCATCACCACAAGGAATAAGGAAGAGGCGTGGAAAGAAATAACTTCGGAATTCAATTCAAGAAGTTTTATTGCACGTGATTGGAAATGTTTGAAACTCTGTTACGAAAACATTAAAAAGTGCACAAAAAAAATAAACGCAGAAGACAAAGTTAAAATTTATAAAACAGGAGGTGGTATGTTTGTGACGAAACTGGCCAGGAATTAATTGCAGCCCTGAAGCCGCAGTTTGTGACGGTTACTTGCGATTTCGACGACGATGTGGGCTTTCATGCCGAAGAAATTGCGAGTGTAGGAATGGAAGTCGTCTGCAGTTCATCACAAGATGTAATCGTAAATCATGCCCAACTGGAGGTCTGCACTTTACAAGAGGGAGAAATGCAGTTTGTGGAGCCAGGTCCTTCAACACCTTCAACTGCAGGTACACCCAGATCCACGTCATTCCCTGGAAAAAAGAGGAAAGAAGACATTAGGGAGAAGTTCTACAAGAGGAGGTTGGAGTGTTTAGAACAAGAACATGACATGAAAATGAAAATTCTAAAATTGGAACTAGGAATTAAGAAATCACAAAAAATGTAAAAGGTAGAAAATCAGGTTACGTAATAATAAAGTTAAGTGAATACCTGAAAGTGTTGTTAATTAGTGCAGTTCTCAGTGCTGCTGTGTTTTCCCTTCTATCTCTCTGATTTAAATCAGGTATAGGCAGTTCCTGGTAAATTCTCCTTCCTCTGTATACAGCACCGTCTACGTCAGGAATGTCGTCTTCTGCATTAATGGCCAAGGTATGTAATAGAAGTGTTGCTACAGTTATAGGAGGAACTCGAAGTAATTTCACAGCTAATTTCATTCTTAAACATGGGAATCGTGTTTTGACAACGCCAAAAGACCTTTCAATAACTGATCTTGTTTGTCTATGAGTCCTGTTATATGCCCGTTCTACAGGAGTTTCTCCATGCATTGTAGGTGTGAGTAAGCAATGACAGCAGTGATAGGCACTGTCTCCTAGGAGCACACATCGGGAAATTCTTCAGCTTCAAACTGTGCATGAATTCTAGAATTTATAAAAATGTTGCTATCATGCGCTGAACCTGGCCATCTAGCAACAACATTCTGGAAGCGAAGTTGTGAGTCGCAGACGGCTTGAACGTTTAAAGAAAACCAACCATGGCGATTTCTGTAAATCTCAGAATTATTCCCACCAGGTGATATAATTGGGATGTGTGTGTAGTCTATTGTACCTATAATTCCTGGGAAATTACATATATTATGGAACTCTCGCATAACCCTTTTTATTTCACCCTCTTCCCTAGACATCTTGATGAAATATGGTCTTAAGGCTGCAATCTCACTTGTAACTTTGTGAATAGTCCTACTTGCAGTTCGTTTATTCACATTAAAGATATCGCCAAACACAATCTGGAAGCTCCCAGTTGCATAGAGCCGTAATGTGAGGAGCATAAACATTGGATTAAGTGCATAATTCCTCAGGGTTTGTGTCCTTAATTGTGCATGTAGCCTATGCTCCATTTCTTCGACTACATGCTTTGACAGTCGAAACCTCATTTTAAATTGTCTCTCGTTAAGTTCTAAGATGGGATTCCTTCTATGTTGGAAAACACGAGGAGCCCTTTCAAGTTCAAAATCCTCATTGTCGGAGATATCAGAGTAATCTGACACCTGAAAATAATAACATGTAAGCATAAGTTATAAATGCAAAACAATGCATCCTACCAAGTCAATTGTGAAATAAAGAGGTAAATTGAATTTTGAAAAAACTCACGAGTTTCATTAAAGTACAAAATACATAACATGTTAACTAATGGCTTATTTCCTCTTGAAAGAGTAATCTGGGTGTTAAAAACAAAATTTATGTGAATAACATTTTACAAAAGTAAATAAATATTAAATATTGTGGTATAACCCCTTCTTTGTCAGGCATTCAATTATCCAAACAGCTACAAAAAATTCATTGCTTACAATTTTATTTAAAGCTGTGCTATTTATTTCTTCCTTAAAAAAAGCAGCTGTTTTGTAGCTTCTGTATTGTGCTGATCTAAGTTCAATCAAGTTAACATGAGAAAATTCACCAGTCAGATTTGATCTTAGATCAAGGTGCCATGAACTTAGATCAATGTTTATACAACCAAAATTCTAAGTTCAGCTTGCCTTGAGATCATTTTCAGGTGGGTAAACTCAGATTAACCTTTATGCAACCGGGCCTCAAGTGTTTGTCCGTTTGCGGGTTCTATCGGCTTAAATCCTGCACTTGTGTTAATTGTTTCATTTAGTATTCGTTCAATAATGGATATCACTTGTTAGTTTAACGCCTGTATTTCTCAATCCCCATTTCTAATTGGTTCAACATGAATTTCTTGTCTGTCTCTCGAATTTCGGGTGTATTATCTCGATCCGCACAAGAATGTGGCTACCTTATGTCATCATTTTCGTATCTCCTCCGTCCTTGCCGATATGGTTACCTGTAGTTCCTGGGGTACCTGTGATTCCGCGGACTTTATCTGTGCCTGCGGTCGTAAGGATTACCATTCTGCCTGATTTGTAGGGCATTTTCGATTTACATGGCTCTCTCTTGTTCTTCCAAAATTTGGAATAGCATCTTGACACCTGATTCTAGTAAATGGTTGATCGCGCTCGGGTTCGTAACTTAGCCTGCGTCTATCATACCGTCTGCTCATGTTACGTGATCTCTCTTAGTTATTGTTTAAGTGATCGGGTAATATGGACTTTGAGGCACATGTTCATGGTTTTCCAATGCCGAAATCAAATCTATGAAGTCTATTACAGTTCAAGGCTTTACAATTAATAAATAATTCTACATATACAAGAGAAAGTGATTAGTCATCAAGGCGATAAAATCATGTTTAGTGTTTATTGACCTGATGTGTTTAATAATACCGTGAATGATGCAACAGATAAAGTCATACTGTGAACCACGTCTGTTATTGGATTGTCCATAACCAATCTGTGACCTAATCCTCTGTTGTGTCGATGCTTTCCAGTATAGATTTATAAATATATGCTAAAAGTATTCAAAGCTGTCATTAGGGTCCATTGCTATGTTTGCCCGATCCAATGTTCTTTTATCGAGACATTTACGAATTCAAACCAGTTTTACTGGTTCAGGTATACTCTTAAGACGGAAGTACTTTCTCAGTTGCTGGATAAATTCTACAGGAGAATTTCTGCAGAGAAAATTAGTAACGACACATTATTCATGAGTGAGGGTTAGGGAAGGTTATCCCGTGA
The DNA here is from genome assembly GCA_030765065.1 of Deroplatys truncata. NCBI lineage: Eukaryota > Metazoa > Arthropoda > Insecta > Mantodea > Mantidae > Deroplatys > Deroplatys truncata. The sequence goes on along the minus strand of CM060988.1, from coordinate 25,807,301 downwards.
ATTTTGAATACTATGGACATGACTATGCAGTGCTGGTTAAGTGTACTTGGAGCTTCGCTTGTATGTGTTGACATGTGATTTACAGACTCCCTTCATGTCTAAGTGTGGCATTACATTCAGGTAATACAACATCTGCATATCACTCAGCATTCTATTACTATTGGTATACACAATTTTTACACTATTACCCCTTTCATTTGAGTGAGAACTCGCCCTTGGCATTGTTTTGTTTAACTTGTCAATCTTACCTAACAGTTCCTTTTTTGTTGAACTTATTTACAGTTGGATGTTTTTGTTGCAGTTGGACTATATTTTACTCGCTACTTCGTGATTAAGCGTTTCAACTTATTCTTTAATTCGCTACCTTAGGATCAGACTGACGTAACTACACTTTTTGCTGTTTTTGAGTTACGACTACTTCCATAATCAGAAAATTACGCTCTATCTTAGGATCAAACAATCGTATCTCTAGCTATAATAGTGTCGAAGTTAAGCGTCGACGTAACTACAATGTCATACTTTTTGTAAGAGTCAAAGGAACGTAAAAGGTTACGTTTGACTAACCCTAACGCTATCTGCAAAATAAAAATTTTGGTAAGGATCAGAGGATGGTAAAAGCTGATACGTTTGTCTGACCCTAACGCTTCGTTTTATTATTGGCACCTGATAGCTCTTACGTTTGTCTCATCCTTCCTGCCTACGTGACCGACCACTGTAATTTTCCTGTTATTTTTTATTTATTGCCTTTACATACACAATTCCACATTTGAAGTAGTGCACATCACCAAATCGCTCATGAAAGCGCATGTATTTAAAGGCAATTTGTTATTTAGTGCAATATTGCTTAGCAGTGTGGTTTTAGCTCACAAGCATTACATTTGTAGATTTAAAAATTAGTGAAACTCTATTACGGATTTCAGAGGGAGAAGAATGGTTCAGTTAGTAAGTGAACAGAATAATAATAACAATAATGATAAATGTAAGTATAAAATACACTGAAACAAAATATAAATAACTATATGTTTATGTTGGTTATTAAACTTGTATATACGATATTGAAATAATAATTGAATTACATATGAACGGTCATTTAAACGTTGTAATTTAGTTAAAGCATTCAGTACTTTGTTATTTTATAGTTTATGACAGTGGGACATCAGAAGATGAGGAAAGAGAAGCATTGTTTAGAGAATTTATAGCAGTAGTTGACTCAGATACTGATCCTGATTATGAGTCAAAAAGTGATCTAAGTGAGAATGGTGAGTAATAATTGTGATGTTATGGTTTTGGACTAGTTACTATTACTCATACACCTTGTTATTATCATTTTTATTATTTTTATTATTATTATTGTTGTGCTTGTTATTATTGTGTTTTGGAGGTCTACACTATGGACACATTATTCATTTATTGCAGATTCTAACGACGAACAAGTATAGAGGGGCGTTATCAATCCTAACATGAAAGCCAGAGTTCTGGTGGCACAATCTATGGAAATTAATAGTCCTGAGACAGTTAATGAAGCCAGTAACGATTCTAATTATCTGGATGAGAAGGGTGATGATCTTATAACCTTCTGAGAGTTCTGATCAACATAGGTACTACATTTTGGAATGTAATGTATTACAGATTCTAATGAGGAGATGCAAAGAGGCATTATTACTGTAAACATGGTTCAGGTTGCAGAATCTATGGAAATTGATAATACTAATTCAGACAAAGAACCTGTGCTAGTTGATCTGTGTGAAAGAGTGAGTCATCATAGAATCTAGGGAACTATCCTTTTATTAAACCATATTTATTCCTATATTTACGAAGAGGCCTGTTTATAGCTACCATTTATTATTAATTTGTTACAGATTTCAACTATGATGAACAAACAGGAAGGGATGTCAATGAAAATGTAGAGAGCAGGTTACAGAATCTAAAGAAACTAATGGTAAAGTCAGTGAAGATCCGTACAAGGAAAAGAAAGAAGAGGGTTGTTATGGAAGAATGGAAAAGAAACAAAAAAAAAGACTTAATAGACAGTCGGGGAAAGCACACACTTCTACCACAAATCAAGATTTTCCAGCTCGAAGGGTGCGTGAAAAAGGTTGCGCAAGGTGTATTCGAAAATGTAATGATAATTTCAGTCACGATGATAGACAAAACGTCCATCAAGCTTTCTGGGACCTTGGTTCTACTGAACTTCAGAGACAATATTTAAGTTCATTAGTTGATGAATATGAAAAGGAAAGTATCCGAACACAATCACAACATTCTAGAAGAAAAAATAGTAAACGTCTTTTCCTAGTCAAAGGATTTGATAAAATTCAGGTGTACAAGCAATTTTTCCTCACTACCTTTGACATATCGGAAACGTTTGTGAGAACAACCATTAAGAAAACGTAACGACGGAGAAAAGAAGTCACCATGCACCTGGTTGGAAACAACCGGAAGATAAGGAGGAGGAAATCAGAAACCATATCCGGAAATTTCCAATTCTCCCATCACATTATTTCAGGAAGAAGTTTAACAGGGAATACTTACCTGCATATTTAAATATTCGGATGATGTATAACAATGAATTTTTCAAATATTCTAATCTTACACAGATGGAGAAGGAAGATGAATATACGAAGAAAAACAAGATGATCACATCAAGAAGAAAGAGTTGACACGAGAAATGAAGAATAAGAAAAAGGATGAAGCAAAAAAAGGTGAATTTGTTATGGCAGAATATGAGTTAGAGGCAGTACTGTACTGTCCTAAGACAAATTCGAAGTCTTTGTTTTATAAAAGACAATTCTTTGCCTATAACTTGACAATTTTGAATTTATCAAACAACCAAGCCAACATGTGAGATGAGTCAACAGCGAAAAGGGGTTCAACAGAAGGGCATCGTGTGTTTTGGACTTTCTGAGAGATGTTGCAAATGGAAAGGAAATAACACTATTTTCAGATACATGTGGACAAAACCGAAATATTAACATGTGTGCGATGTTGTTATATGCCGTGACACACAGACACACAGACACACATACGGACATGTTTCCAAAAATGATCTTTTTGGATTCAGGGGGTCTCAAAATATGCATTTCCGATGAAATCTCGGTATCGAATTTTTGGGTGGAATACAATACTTCCCCTACTTACTATACGTAGTAGAGAAAGCAATATATATAGTGTATTTTAAAAATCTTCCCAATGGCGTCACAACTTGCACAACCATATTACTGAAAGTGGTTTGTTTCTGTGGAAAGGTGTCTTGAAGTATACTGTTTGACGTGTTGGAGGGTTTTTTGAAAAAAAAATCCATTTAGCTGTGACTTTTGAAACTCACTGTATATAGTTTCTCAGAATCTATTGAAGATAGGTCAATTCAATTTAAGGAAGATATAAACAACCTCTAAGAGATGTTATGGACCTACCTTGGTTTTAATAACATGGTTGTTTATTTTTTAAAATAATTCCTGATAAATTTTAATCAAAAGGCTGTAGAATTAAGAAAACAAGTCTATCTTCCCCAGTAGCTTATTAGGTAAGACTAGATCATTATACTTGAGGGCATACAACTACATCCCCTGAACATTTTCGATGTAATATCTGAAATAGTTTCTGAGATAATGGCTCATGAATTTAGCAACTTAACATTAGCGTGATAAGGTCATAATGTACCCCTATGATTAACGTTTCGTTAAATTCTGGTGCTTTAATTTAAAAATTCGACCATGAAAGCTGAAAAAGGCTAGAAATGGTTGTATACTTTGAAAGCTGACCAAAAATGCCTCAATCAGTACTGAGAATGGCTGGAAATGCTTTTAGGTTTTTTTATGAAATAGTAGCCAGCGGTCTCTTAAAAAACTGCTAGATTTACCATAAAACGGGTAAATTAGCATCATAGATTTATTGAAACGGACCGTTCAACTTCGTTTACTTTGTATCCGTGAATTTCATGATGGGCACATTAATAAATCACGATAGCGTACGCAATCTGAGTCAGAGAGTGGTAGCGAACAATGGACATCACGCAATATTTTCATATGTGGGAAAGTCAGGGAGATAAGAACTCCATTACCATATCCTGGCAAATAAAGCCACCTGTGATCAATAAAAAGGTCATTTGTAATGCTGCATTTAGAGGAAATGAGACATTGTTTGGTGATCATTGTTTGACCAGTCTCTCACTGCATATCGTTTAAGGTGGACGGCTACGGATTCACTGGACGGATTAATGCTAAATCACACATTTTCTTAAAGCTCTAATTACCTCCTTCACCGCTCCGGACACCTTATAAAATAAATCAGGGCATATGTCTAGGTGTAAAGGTAAGTGCGGATGTATTATACTACCATTTTTCTTTCATTTTTACTATCTCAGTAACCAGGGGAAGTATTGTGTTACCCCAAAAATACAATTTCGAGATTTCAATGGAAACAAATGTTTTGAGGCCCATGAATCCAAAAACAACACTTTTTGGAAAAGGTCGATGTGTGTGTCTGCGAACAGCATTATTCAAAAACAAAAAAGTCGGATAAATACCAAGCTTGGTATTTAGTTTCAATAAGTTCCAAATATGCAACACGAAAATTATCAAGAAAATCCGCTTACCACAAACTACCCTTTACGTGGAATATTTTTCGAAATATTTGATTTTCGAAAAAATATTCTAACTATTTTGATTAAAATACCATATATTAAAGATATTTACATGATAAATAAAACGTTTATCTTGGAATAGCTTGCTTAGTCCACTTCATTCGGGAGGAATTTTGTATAATCTTGTATAACTGATCAACGTTAAACCTTACCCGCGACACTCAAGTACCGCACCACAACTTCAACAAGGCCGACTGGCAACTCTTTAGCTCCACCATAACAGACCAGCTCGAATTAATGCCCATCACCTCAGAAGGAGAACTAGAACAAGCCACAGCACACCTTGAGAATACCATTAAATATGCCATATCGCGAGCCGCACCAATCAGCATCCAGAGCAATCGTAGCCCCGCCCCTCCCGCAGACCTAAAGCGCCTGACAGCACAGCGCAACAGAGCCAGACGCGCCTGGCAGCGTTCAAGACACTACGCTGACCTAGAACGACTTTCGACGACTCAATGCTGCAGTCAGGGAATGCACTGCAGAACACATTACAAACCAATGGAGTGCCACACTTACGAACCTTGATTTAGAAAACCAAACCGTCTGGCGTATAGCCAAATGCCTCACTAGGCAACCAATGTCTGTTCCTCCATTACACCACAACCAGCGCGTAGCGACCACAGACACGGAGAAAGCTGAAGCCCTTGCAGACGCTCTCCAAGAAACCCTCGTGCCAAACCCTCAGCCGATTGACCACGCCTTTGTCGCAGACACCCTGGCAATTACAACTGATTTCCGAACGCGCCAAACGTTCGCAACAAACTTCGAAAAACCTGCCCCTCTGAACTTGCCTGGATGATCAAGCACCTCCACAACAAGAAGGCCCCTGGCCCAGATTCTATTCCTAACATTGCGCTGAAGCACTTACCACTCGCCGCCCTTCAGGCACTGTCCAACATCTGCAACTTTGCCCTACACCAAGGATATTACCCTGAGCAATGGAAAACTGCCAAAATTCTACACTTTCCTAAAAAGAACAAAGACAACACGAACCCTCACAACTACCGACCCATCAGTCTACTCAACTCTCTGAGCAAACTACTCGAAAAGTCATACTCAAACGGTTAAATGCACATCTTGCGCGACACAATATCCTAATTCCAGAACAGTTCGGCTTCCGCGCCAAACACTTTACCACATTGCAACTCCTCCGCACCACTGAACACATCACGCAGGGGTTTAACACACGAAAAACCACAGGAGCTATATTCCTCGATCTTGAGCGGGCGTTCGACCGGGTATGGCACGAGGGACTACTGCATAAACTCAACCAATACAACTTCCAAGATACTGCACTCAAACTCATTGCCAACTATCTACACAACCGCAAATTTCAGTCCGCTGTTAACTCCTCTCTCTCCACGCTTCGCCCAGTCCGGGCTGGGGTCCCCCAGGGAGGTGTACTGGGACCGGTCCTCTTCACAATATACATGAATGACATACCAAAAACTAACAACACGCTCCTCTCACTCTATGCAGACGACACCGCACTAATGGCACAGTCCGGTGACCTAAAATTCATTAACTCTCGCCTTCAGCGAGCACTTTCTGCACATGAGGAATGGCTGACCAAATGGCGCATTAAAGTCAACCCAACCAAGTCACAAGCTATAATCTTCACCAAGCGGACCAAGCACCGCCAACATGCGCGAACGCTGCCACCAATACAACTATTTGGCACTCCCATACCATGGACTAACTCTGTTACCTACTTAGGCATCAAGATGGACCAGGGCCTCACCTGGAAAGATCACGTAATTACCGTCCGCAGAAAATGCAATGCGCAGCTATGCAAACTATACCCTCTTATCAACTACAACAGTACCCTTCAAATTCGACTAGGCCTCACTCTCTACAAAACGCTACTCCGACCCATACTCACCTACGCGGCCCCCGTCTGGGGGTATGCAGCTAAAAGTCACATCAATACGCTCCACTCCCTCCAGAACAAAATCCTCCGTATCATAGCCAGGGTGCCCAAACTTGCACCTTCCAAACTCCTACACCAAGAAATCAGGATGCACACCATTGAGCAATTCATCAAAAAACTAGCAGCCGACCTGTACACTAACTTCACCAAGAGCACAAACCCCCTCATACAAACACTAGGCACCTATGAAACCACCATCAACAAACACAAACGACCACTAGCGCTATTTGACCGCAACCTGTCCGATGAAATACCCATTGAAGATATCCTCGAACACTTAAACCGGCTTATACCTCCATAGCTATGCCACATTCACACACACTATTAATACTCTTAAGTTGCAGGAAACCATGCTGAACTGGAACTTTAAAACAACGGTCTGCCCCTGCCAATGCGCCAACCCATAAAGGAACCGTCTATAGGCCACCCACCATCACAGGAACACTTCAGCAGCAGCTCGGCAACCAAAGGTAAAATCCCGCCACATCTTTCATTACGATCACTTGCATGATGTTAACACCCGCGCCATACCATTTAATATTTAAGCCGTAGCTCTTAACGCATCCCTGTCACTCCCACCCAACCTAACCCATACTAACCCCCGAGCGCCAGCCAGGGCTTGCCATGGCTGGCGCCGGTAAACCCAACCAGGCACGCTTGCATGTTCTGCATACTCGCATGAGTAGTTTAACTTACTAACCGGGGTGCTTCCGCGGAACCCGACCATGTTTAACTCACATCTTTCTCCACGCACTAGCACGTCACTACTAACAAAGCACCCCCCCTAGTTGCATGTTAGAACTAACAGCACGGGGAGACGATGTAGCCTCTGAGGATGATCGTCACCGGGGGCGGCGGGTGTGGGGCCGCCCCTATAAAAAAATAAAAAAACATTAAAAAAAAACGATAAACGAAAACGTATACAAAAAAAATTATATCTCTGTAAAACACACAACTTATTTCAATTTTTTGTGGCATCAGCCTTTTCCAAGATATCGGTTATTAATGGTTCGTATTGTTCAATACTTAGCTATTCTTTTCAAAGCCCTGGCAATTTTCAATTCTTTCTCGCGATGTCCTGGAAAGAGTATGAATTTTTATGCCTAGGGCATAGGGTTCAGTTTTAAAACGTTTGACTATTGCTATTCCCTTTGTGGGTGTAAGCCAGTGCGTATTTAACCTATTTATGGAATGCTTTATCTGGATTAAAATGAAGTAAATAGGACAAGCAACGTTGGTAATAGTAGTTTGCATACCCTCTAATAAGTGATAGAGGGTAGAGAAAGACATGTGAATGTAAGACAAGATTATTTACTTCTGATTTTAAAATTGAATCAGTCATAGATCAATTCTCTCATTCATACTTCCAGGACCTAGGGAGGACACGAAATAATACTAATTACATAGAAGTTCTGGACGGTATTTAGAAGATAACACCAAACCAACAAAGAGCAAAAACAATTTTGCTTTTTAAATTTGGGCTTTATTTTTTTAGCTTTACTTAAATTTGAATCTCTCTCTCCCCGTCTTCCTCTCTCTCTCCCTCCCTCCCTCTCTGTCACTCTCTCGCACACATTCACACTCCCATACTCTGAGGACGATAGTAAAACATCCTAAGGAGAAGCTACCCCCTCGTACAGGAATCGAACTGGGAGTCCCTAGGTTGAGAAGCAAAACAACTCACCACTCAGCTACAAAGTCCAGCCCGATCTAAGTGTTATACCGGTAGTAAAGAGAGATTAGACTATTACATTCTACCCAAAAATCCGTGTGTCTATGTCTATGAACAGCATCACTCAAAAACAAAAATTCGGTTAAACACTCAGCCTGGTATTTATGTTCAGCATCTTCCCAAGATACACAAAGATTTTCAAGAAAATCCTCCACACAAAACTACCCTTTGCAAGATAAATGTTTCGTTATTTTCTATTATAAAATGACTCAACTGGTTTTAAAGTACTACATGTTTAAGATATTTGCATGACAAATGAAAGAAATGTATGTTTAATTCTTTAGGAATAGCCTGTGAAGGTCTGTTCCTTCTGAATTATTTTTGTGTAATTGGTAAACCGTAAGAGATAAACAAAATCTTGCCCTAGAAAAATTGTAGAACTCGTTAAAGCACACAGTTTATATGCTTTTGTTTTTTGATTTCTGAAATATTCCTTGTTGATTTGAATTATCAAAGACATACTTTTCTCAACACACAACTACACCTATTTAGAAATCTGACGTGTTACACTCACATTATTTTCTCTGCCCTCTATGGTTTATTGCTGGTATACAAATTATTCTTACGAAAGCTTATTTGTGTCTACTTCATTTTAATTGATATAAACTTTGTAGAAATAGCTATATCGTTATAGATACAAAGAGAACAGCGATAGTCAAATGTTTAAGAACTGGACGCTATATGCTGGCCTTAAAATTACATACTACTTCCTTGAAATCGCGAGAAACAAGTGAATGCGTACAAGGCCTAAAATAATGAAAGTATTGCACAATTCGAACCATTAATAATGCATACCTCGGAAATGGCTTACACCACAAAAAAGTTATTTGAGATAAATTGAATGTTTTAAAGAGATCTGCACTTTTTATATCTATCGCTTAACGGTTACCAGTTATACGAGACTATACGTAATTCCCTCCGAATGAACAGGATCTTACAGACTGTTCTCAGAAAATTTAAGGTATATGTTTAATTTTGTTGTGTAGATATCCTTACTATATAGCATTTTAATAAAAATCCTCAGAGTCAATTTGAGAAGAAAAAAAATCGAAAAGTGTTCCATGAAAGGGGTAGTTTGGCGTGAGTGTTTCCCTTAAAATCTTCATGTCGCATCTTTGGAAGATACTGAACTTGAATGCCAAGTTTGGTATTTATTCGACTTTTCGTTTTTGAGTTATGCTAATCACACTGAGGCAGTATTTTTAACACTTAAATGATTTCAGACAAATTATATAATATGTAAATTCAATAATAGTTCGCCTTGAAACAATATGTGTATGTAATAATTTGTAAAATGTATGTAACAGTCATTGCATATGCTTATATTATTGTCAACTTGTTCAATAATGTTATGTGAATGCATTACGTAATTTAATAATGTAGGAGCTGTGAGAATAATAAGTTAAAAGTTGATAACAATGAGGTAACAATGAGGTAACCTTTGATGCAATAATGATTGTAATATGAATATGCATTTTTATGTGTCATTGATTTAAGATGTTTGTTGATTGTAATTATTGTTGGGAAGTAAGTTTATACTGCCTTACTGAAACTGACAATAATAGCGTGCAATAATGCAGCGAGGGGGTGAGCTGTTTATCATTATTGGAAACGAGGAAGTTACGTAATGTTGGCGCGTTTTCCTTTAGAATCTTCTGGAACATTTCCCTAGAGCATATGTATTCATAATTTTCATTGGATATAAAAATAGACGCTAATGTTGGCGCGTTTTATTAGCCAATTGCAGCTCAGTTATAATCTTTAGGCATATCGGGGTGTATGAGTGTAAAAGAGCCAAGTCAGAGGTAGATCGCCCCCAGTTCATCAAAATTCTTTGTACACTACACGTCGCATTCCCGTCAGTTCGTCGAAAATATTTGTATGATACACGTCGCCTTCAGTCCACGTCCACATATTACACGTCGGCTATAGATTCACAAGTTACGCGTAGTAGAATTATGAAAAATCTAAAGTGTTGTAAAGTTAATTATACAAAAAGTTGAAGTACGCGAATTAAGAGTGATCAGTAATGAAGTTATTATAACAGTTTCAGTTTGGCGAGTGTCTAGATCAATGTGTAAATGTGGTAGTGAAAGTGTTCGACAATAAAAGTATAAAAGAAATTCTTTCATTAGTGTTATCTTTGGATAAAAGATTCCTTTCCGTTTACACAACCTGTATAAAGAGACGTGCTCGACCCAAAAAGATCATAGCTAGCCGGAGGACAGTGAAACAAAATTAAATAAAATAAAAGTAGCATTCTTTCAAACAAAAACTAATACTGCCGCAAATTGCTAACACCAGATGGAGCTACAAGCCTAACAAAGAATCACGTCACAAATTGGCTTCAACACGTGGAGTAAACACAAATATACAAATACATTAATAAAAATTGGCTCCCAAACGCGGGGCTCAATAAACAAATTAAATATAACATAAAACCACCTTCAAATTGGCACCACAACGTGGGGCTACAATAATGTTAAATAAATAACATTAATACTACTACTTCAAAATGGCTCCCAAATGTGGGGCTAACAAATACAAACATATACAAATAATGTTACTTCACCTTGCGGCAATAAGGTGTTTGAGAGTTTAACAATATTACTTGTGATTCTTGGAGCAACAATAATGTAATTTTAGTGATAGTTTATAAAACAGCCAATCAACAACCAGAAAAAGCTTTAGTTAAATGAAGGTATTCTATTGGAGTAGAATTAGCCAATCAGAAACTGAAATGTAGCAAAATTTACAAATCAAGTCAGTTGCCTGCAGACAGCGTTACTAACCAGACGCAAAAAGTGTCTTCAAGAAATATAATATGTATTCCTGTGAGGTGAAAAATAAGTTTGTGTTAAAAAGTGTAATTAATTAATAAAAAGAATCTCACAGCTCTGTATCAGTGAAGTATTAATTATCGTGTCGAGCATTAACAAAAGGAGGGAAGAAAAACTTAAAATCTGCGTAAGCCTACATTCTTGACGCATCACGCCCTGCCAAGATATTCATGTCTCTAAAATAATACTGACGCAGCCGAGGTAAACATAAATATTAAATATTTAAAGAAACAATTTAATTACAAAGTTAATATTTTTTTAAACTTGGGGCAAAGGCCACCTGAAAGTACATTTGGGGCGAAGGCTACCGGAAACTGTTTACTATACGTGCGGTTGCAACTACTACAAGTTCGGCTCCCCAACAGTTGAAATATAATACTACTCCTTCAATACAAACTACTTCAAATTGACGCCCAAAGCGTGGTACAAACAACGCAAATAACGTAACAAACCATCTTCTCAAATTGGCTTCCATACGTGGAGCTAATAAATAACATAACAATAAAAAATCTACTTCAAATTGGCGCCCAACGTGGGGCTAATAAATATCTTCAAATTGGTGCCCAACGTGGGACAAATAACAAAACAACAAAACACCTTTCTCAAATTGGCTCCCAAATGGTGAGGCTAATAAATATCTTCAACACACACGGATGTCTTCTAAAAATGCCTTTTGTTGGATTCAGAAAGCCTTATTTCTGATGAATCTCGATATCGAGTTTTTAAGTGGAATGCAATACTTCTCTACCTACTAAGTACGTGGAGAGAAAGTAAAGATCTGACTATCGCATTACCTACTGTACCTTTCTTTTACCTAAGATGTATGTGTAAATAGGTAATGAAAGTGTGTCTCTATTAATAAGAAATAGATAGAAAAATTTGCTTTTGAGAGAACAGTTTGTCGAGGAGTGGGTAGAGAAAGTCGTGTAAATTCAACACATAAGATTCTTCTTGAAGACAGTCTCTGGGCAATTGAACTTACCAATATGCTACTAACTGTGCATTGTTGAACTATAAGAGGACTTCTCTGCAATGGGAATGGATATGTGTTGTGACGCAGCGAATATGGCCCAAGGTTATGAGAAGGTCGACGTCGGGCAACCAAGTAAACAACCATAACTGCCGCTCGCCAGTGTAAACACCGGGCGCATTATTGCCAGATAACTAGAACCTTCTGGAAGCTTCTTCCCCCCTCCTCCAGAAAGTGTGTCGAAATAATTCTAGAACGTTCGAGGATCTTCTGGAAAGATTCCACTGACTATATAAGCGAGCGCTCTCGCGGTAGTGAGTTGAGTTGAGTCGGTCAGTCAGTGAGTGAGTTGAGTTGACACTCAGTTTCCCGTGTGACAAGTGCGATTCTCTGAGCGAGTTGTTGACGGTTGTTGTTACTTGCGGAGCAACCAGTTGCGGAGGTCCTGTGCTCGACTCCCGAGTGAAGTGAATCGCCAGGCGTGAAGAGGCTACATCGCGAAGGAGGTGAAGTGACGGAGAATGGAACTAGTTCACCTTAGTGAAGTGACATTAGGGAACTGAATTGCCAGTGAATTTGAACAATGAGAACAGAGAAAAGTGACACTTAAAGGAAAACTGGATAAAGTGACAGTACGATCTATTGTCTCTCGCTCTAAGAACTGGAAGAGATTAAAATATAGTATTTGTAGAAATGTATCACCTGTAGATGTAAGAAAGAATGTGGAAATGTATATGGATGCAAAAACGCAGACTTGGAATGTTCTTCTGTATGCATGAATAGTTGGGGTTGTCAGGTGCGAGACGGAGAAGAGCAGTACGTTATCGACATTTGAGATATTGCGAGAAGATACCCACACCACATCTTATATAGATCCTGAAAAGACTGAGAATAATGTAGACCTTGTGGAGGTAGACAACAAAATAGGACATCAGTCCTGGTCTATCGAGGCGTAAAAATAGCATAGCATTTTAATTTTGAAGAATGCTTCATTTGGAGTACTTATGTTACAGTAACTATTGAAATTGTTTAGTTACTAAGAATAGTACATAATATGTAGTTTCCATATTATTTGTAAATGCTGTATTTTGAAAATCGTTACGTGTACAAATGCTGGTGTCCAATGTCTCAGCAAATTTCCTCCTTTTACAAATCTTGTATAACTTTTTATTATTGAGACGACATTTATAAGTTATATTTACTAAAGTAAAAAGAAAGAAAATTTGGAATGTCTTGGAGAGCTTTATGATGTGCTCACGTTTTACAAAATTTACTATAGTGTGCTTTGTAAAATTAGACCTTTTTTCTACCGAATGCACCATTTAAGGGGAGACCGAGGTACGATTTTAGCTATTTTGCTAAAAGAAATACATTTTTGCTGCAAAAGATGCAGCCTATTTCAAACTATCTGGGAAGTTTTAAGCCCTTAGGGTGAATGTAAGTTATATTTGGACATAATTTTTAAGGCGCTGCGCCGTTTAAAGTACTGTCTGTCCTTGGTAAATGATGCGTCATTTTCTCAAGTTCACTTTTTTGTTATCTTCTTCCGCAAAAATGCGGTTAGAAATCTCAACATTTTTCAGGGTGCAGTTCAAGATCTGGGCAATAAAGTGTCCGATTGGAAGTTTGATATCATAGTTTACTTAAAAAATAGTTAACATAATTATGTACTGTTTTGCGACCTTTTTACATTTTGCACTACAAAATATTTTTTAAACATAAACTATCCACTATATGAAAATTTCTATCGGAACATTTGTTACAAATGCATTTAGGTATTCCTGAAAAAATGATAGCTTATGATTTTGATTATAGCTAATATAATTGATATCAATTAATCAATATATCAATAATACAATTGCATACAAAAATGAAATTTAGTAGACACTTCTTAGTTGGAAAGGTAGAATCAGATGACTGAAAAAATCAATGCCATAGCCGGGATTTGTACCACGGATCTCCCGGTTATGGCATTGAATTTTTCAGTCATCTGATTCTACCTTTCCAACCCTGTCCAACACACGGCTTGTGTGAAACAACAATTAATTCCACTTCTTAGTTGTTAGTAATGTCTGAAAAAATTAAATGTGTTGCTCTTATACATTATAAAATACCTTTTAAGACCTCGGTGTATATTTTTAATTGCAGAAGATCGTCCAGAATTTCGCGGATTTTTCGAGGTGGTAGTAAACGCGAAAGTCTGCCTGGATTGAAAACATGGCAATGTAAATAAGGTCCTAGGAGTACACAAAAATCAAAACCATCACTTTTGTATGGAACAATGCATGAATTGACTAGAGTGTTTGTTTTATTTGTTACAGGTGCTGATAGAGCGTAACTGCTAGGGACAGTATCATGGTTGCAGTAACTTTGCAATTAGAAACGAAGCATGCAGCGGTACTGTGGCTGTTCTATAGCTATATGAGCTTTAGTGATGTGGAGGCAGTTTTTTCGACAAAGATGCAAGCAAACGCTATACGAAATGTCGGCAATCAGCTTCATACTAGCTGTGTATATCTTACGATGTCAGCACAGTCAGGCGAGTATATCTGGTAGCTTCATAATGGAATGGGTTCACAGCAGATGCTACTGTTTTAAACATATTTGGTTACCGGCTTACCCGACGTTGCACGAATAGCCCATACCTTGCTGAAAACCTTATCAAGCCTTGTCCAAAGTTGATTGTAGCTTAACCCTAGAGAGGTGGCGCGGGGTATTTTCTGACCCCAGTCAGTTTTATTTGCGAGTTATATATAATGATTTCGGATACCTGAACCCTGCCTTTCCCTTACCTTTCGCTGCATTCCTTGGCTTTTGTTAGAGGTCATTAACATTGAAATACAGGTCATACATTCCTAGAATATAGGCTATTTGTGTTCTTCAGCTGAAATGAGGGCAGGAAATACCCCACACCACCTCTCCCGTTGCCTGTTATGTGTCTTGTCTGCATGTTGTTTCTATAGTTACAGTGTGTTTTCAGCTGAACCTTCGAGAAGTTGTGGTTATAATATTTACGTCTTTTTTATTCTTAAACGTAGTGCTGTTTTTATATCAATATGTCTTATGAGGAACATCAGGCAAGGTTATTAGCCCTAATAACGGAAGTGGAAGAAGAGGAAGCATTAGGTGGTGAAGGCAGCGAAACCGAAGATGAACTTGAAATACTGAGTTCAAATAATGAAAGTGAGCAAAGTGCAGAAAGGGATCGAGTTACGGCATGGAAAATGGTTCAGCCTCCTCAAAATTAACGTACTCGCTCCCACAAAATAGTGACTCACTTACCAGGTGTAAAATCTGCAGCTAAAAATGCAAAATCTCCTATAGAATTGTTGCTTGAAAAAATACGGCATTTTATAAATGCAGCACAACCAGAAAATCAAGAACAGGAATTGTCAGTGAAGAAAAGAATGAGGTGTAATGTGTGTCCGAGAATGCGGACAGAAAGACAAAACTTTCTTGTGTAAAATGCAAGCAGCAGGTGTGCAAAGACCATAGTGTAGTCGTGTGTAGGAGCTGTGTGTGAATTATGAGTATCAACATATGTTCTTACTGTCGAGATGGAAAAAAACACATTAACTGTGATACTTTATGATTATGAGTGAAGTGAACATTTAAATATATTTTTTGTGCTGCGCATCAGTCCAAATTGCAAGGAACTGTCAATTCAAAGGTTTTGTTTTATTTTTTAAAGCAGATTTCTACAACCAACAGTTATTTTAATACATAGTGTATTACTCTGATATGTAAGCAATAATTAGATAAATTTATTAATTCGGTCCATTTACAACAATCGTTTTATTCCTGGGGTCGCAAGTGACCCCGCGCCACCACTAATTTAAGACATACATGCGCCACCTGTCTAGGGTTAATGAAAAATCTGATGTCTTACATTAATATGGGTTTCTTTACACTCTATCACTTGTTAGTTGGCATACAAATTATTTTTATGAAAGTTTATTTTTCTATTTGCTTCACTGTAAATCAGACAAACATTTCCGGAAACAGCTGCATTACACTGTTCGTTATAGATACAAAGGGAATTACGATAGTCAAATCATGAAGAACTGGACGCTATATGCTGGCCCTAAAATGCCACACTGTTTCCATGGCATCCCGAGAAACAACTGACAATCGTCAGTACTTGAAAAAGAATGACTCAATATTGAACATCTCGAACCACTAATAACGGATAGCTTGGAAATGACTGATGCCACAGAAAAAGTTATTTGAAATAAATTGTGTCTATATTTTTTGGTGCAGTACGTTTACCACTAATATATGATTTACAATAAACAAACTTCCTTTCAAATGAAGAGAACTTTCTCAGAAAATTCAAGATGTACATTTTATTTGCCATACAAATATCTTAAATATATTTTGTCATATAAATATAAAAATCGCCAGAGCCATTTTTGGAAAATCAAAAATTTTTAAAAGTTCTCTATGGAAATGGTAGTTAAGCTGCGGAGATTTTCTTGAAACCCTTCGTGCCCCATCTTTGGAAGATATTGAGCTTAAAACTCAAGTTTAGTATTTATCCATCTTTTATTTCTTTGACTTATACCGTTTACAGAAACATACACATAGACGGAACGTTTTCTAAAATGCCTTTTTTTAATTGTTTATTTAGAAGACTTCCAAACATGTATTTCTGGTGAATCTCGGTATGAAACTTTTGACTGGACTGCAATACTTTTTCAACCTACTATGTATGTGGTGGGGAACACTGGTGCATCAATATAAATATCAGCACCAATATAAATAATGTTATATAAGTGTAAGATAAGTTATGTGATATATGTAAGGGATGCTAGCTAGCCATTCAACGTTGCAACTTAGGGGCGTGAAGCCACGGGGCACAAGGTGGAGGAGATACCTATCTCCAGTTTGTCCGAAGTGCAAGGAATCGGCTAAACATGACCAACAGAGACAGTTGAGTGAGAGAGAGAGAGAGAGAGAGATTGAAAAGAGATAGAGAGAGACCGGAAGACAAACAGGAAGTCCGAATTCGTGATGGAACACAAGCTGGAAAATGCGATAACACATGTTCTCATACGACACCAATGTGATCAGCCAATAACAATGTTACTATAAGCTATGGCGAGAAAAATAATGTCGTTAGCTGGGAGTATAAATAAGGCGGATCCCGCCCAATCGTATGACTGCATATATTTTCCTCGGGAGGTGAACTTTACGTCATTCAGATGGCCGAGTGTGTGACAAACCTGTTAGCAATTTTGGAGCAACTTAGGGTGGGAGGCACAGGTGAGATATATCTTTCTATAACCCAGGCAAATTTTTGTGGGATAGAATTCAGGACTAGGTGCGAATAAGTGTGCAAATAAATTGCTGTTAAAGTGAACTTCAACCTTTCCATTTCGTCTCCTGTAACTACGCCTGAGAAAAGAGATAAAAGTAGAGGCCAACACAGAAGTGTTGTAGGATGCTCTTTATAGCAATACGCAAGCGCATCAAAAGAAAGTCGACGAGGCAACCGGAAAGAGGAGCACTTCCGTCGCAATATGTAGCACGGTTGACCGTTTTAATCGTTTTTGTGCGCTAACATTTCTTGAAGTCTTTTCCAGAGGATCTCCATATCTACAAATCGTTACCGAGTACTAAACCAGCGCTGGAATTTTAAATGAATAGATACATTTTCCACAGTGAATGGCGTCTCAGGGGCAGTGTTGTCGATATCTGCACAGACAACATAAAGGCCATAGCTGGAAGCACATCTGGTGTTATCTCAAAAAGTAAACAATAAGTGAAGGAGTACAACAGTAACCACTTGTGCCGATTCGGAAAATTATACTTTGTATTTTCTCCGAAAGTGGCGTCACTGTATTTCATTCTATTTCTTTTCTTCGCCTCTCTTACGCCACTCGCGCTTTTAGTTTTAGCTAGTCCGGTTACTTGACGTTACAGACAGCTTCTCCTCGAGTGAGTCAGATAATTCATCAACAGCTGTGTTTGCATCTCGGGGTAAGTTTCCTGTAATGACGTAGCAGCCGTGATTTGTTTACTTAAAAGGCTGACTGACCGTTGCCCTATACACAAATTTTGTATAATGCATTTTGTGATTTTGCCATTGAACATTTCCTTAGGAATTTAATGTTACGCGGCGCCACGAATGGTAGTTTCCAAAATTGCTTCTGTTTAATATCTCAAGGGTAAATTTGAGTTTTAATTGGCTTTATTCGGTGTACCTACATCGAGTTATGTAAATGGTTACAATATTCTTCAGCTCATTTTAGTCGTTATAACCCTTGCACTTTTTAAATTTGTTTTGATATTTAGAGTCTATTTACCGAGCGAGATAGGTGACGTGACATCTGTAGCCCGCATTCAGCAGGTCCCGGGTTCGATCCCCGGCAACTTCTCACTGTGAACCACGTTTCTTTTTTCTTTTTTTTTTCTGGGTCATCAGGTGAATGCTGGAGTGGCTTCTTTCAGCCCCCGAATTTCCCATCTCTCAATTTCACTCCATCCATTATTTCATTCATCCTTCATCCCGTTGGTCTCTTTCATGGTAGGAAATGTTGGTGATGGTGTTTCGGTGTAGCGTGGGACGGGATCTGCACTCCATCTGGCGGGGTGACTATATCTGAAATTTTAGGGACCCTGGCTTTGCTGTACTGTCGCTCCTGGATCCGACCTTCCGGTGTCTCCTCTCGCCTTGTCCTTCCTCCCGGGTACGTGTCCTAATAGGGCGTAGGTAAAATATCCACCCTGCTTCGGTGCCGAGTCCCCTCCGTTACAGAAAATCAGATAAGGATCTATTTGACCAATATAATTTGAGCCTTACCTGGATTGTTGTAAGGGCTGAGTGTGTTTCAATGGCTACGCAGTCGATCTAAACTGTTAATGTTTGGTGATCTTGTCTTCTTCGATACAGGTTTCCGTCATTGCTCCGGACGCACTTCAGCCCTGGGCTTATTGTGGTAGCTATATCGTTTTAAAACCAATTCATTATGTCTGCACCCTTTTCCAAGGAATACAGTCTCATAACAGATAAGGGTTCAAATTATTCTGATTCTAAGAACAGTTTCCCTAAAGCAATATATATATATCCATGAGCCTAGGCCTCACAGGAGCATGTAATGTACTTGTCTTTTTAAGTTTCTTTCTTGCACAATCTGTAATCTAAGTTACCCTGAAAAACTCCCATCACTAAGTCTGTTATACTTAAGTAAGCTTTCAGCCCATTTCTTATATAGTTTTCTGATAAATAGTTTACCATATTTGTTTTCTGGAGTTTAAGCCAGGTTTTATGATGTTCTACTTCGGACAAGATCTTCATAATCTCTTTTGTAAACCTCGAGATGTTCCTAGAGCCGGTCAAAAAATTGTGAATCTGCTCCTTGTCTTGCAATGTCATTAGGTTTTTCATTTCTCTCTGTGCCACTATGACCCCGCACCCAAATGAATTGAGCTTCATTCTGTTCTTCCAAGTTTGTGAGCATGTTTAGGCAGGTTAAAACAAGTCCTGACCTTATCTTATGACGACTTAGAGCCTTAAGTCCAGCCTGGCCATCTGAAAAGATAAGGATCTGTTTACCAGTCTGAGCTTTCCTCGTGTTTTCACGTATGCATTAAATAACAGCAGAAACTTCTGTTTCAAAAACAGTAGGATATTCACCCAAAGGAAAAAATGTTTTGCAACATGGTCATATGCCAAATCCGGATCTTGTTCCTAAGCCCTCCTTTGACTCGTCTGTATACCACATCAAAGTTTTCTCAGGAGTTTCCAGGGCTCTATTAGTCCAACGTTCAGGATCAATGATCACCCTGAAGATTGTTGTAAAGTGTGTGATTAAAATTATATAGTCTGACTATTTATAACAATGCACTTGCTATGTATTTCCTAAGTTTTAGCAAACCGGAATCTATTTCAGGAAATCAGTTGCTTGGCAGAGTATAGAGTGTCATTCTTGCCTCCTTCATTACAAATAAATGCAATGGAGTCAGGCTCAGGTACTCCATTGCTGCAGTAGGAGTTGAAGTGACTAGTTGCATAAGGACGTAAGGGACAGATAAATTGTTTTGAGAAAAATTGAAGTTTGTAAATACGACTGCTGGTAACTAATTAGCACACTGGGTACAAATATTTTACCCTATATAGTTAGAGTGCATCCTGCGAAGTTATAACATTGATTATGGAGGCGATTTGAGTTAAGTTTGATAACTAAGAAATTATTATGTAGGGTCTTTCAACAAGAGTGTCCTATCTTTAACAGGTGATAGCTGCCGTTGTTATTCAGATACAGCAGTCATTGTTTTCATGTGGTTACAGTTGATATTGACAAATAACCAACAGCATTCAGCAACGCGTAGAAATTGGGAAAATTTATTATCAAAATGGATCATCTGTTCGCCAAACTTCCGTGTATTGCGTGAAGTTTACGGTGTGCATAATCGTCCCTGCGAGAGAACGATTCGGCGTTTGATCGATAAATTTGAAAGAAGT
Organism: Deroplatys truncata; assembly: GCA_030765065.1. Lineage (NCBI taxonomy): Eukaryota > Metazoa > Arthropoda > Insecta > Mantodea > Mantidae > Deroplatys > Deroplatys truncata. The sequence goes on along the minus strand of CM060988.1, from coordinate 25,786,717 downwards.
GGTTCTGTCAGTGATCAAAGAACGCCTGCACGTAATCCACGTAAGCACTCCAATCAAAACATGTCGTTCGTGAGAATGTACGCGAGAACGGAAAGAAATCAATTGCTCGTCGAGCGCAAGAATTGGGGCTTTCGCCGACCACAAATTGGCGAATTATGCATCTGGATTTAAAGTTTCGCGCTTACAAAATGGTGTTAACTCAAGAACTAAAGTCCAACGACCATAGGTTGCGCCGTGTATTCGCTGACTGGGCTATGGAGCAATTGGAAGCTGACCCGGGTTGTTGTCGAAAAATCATCTTCAGTGACGGGTTGTGTTAACAAACAAAATTGCCGCTATCGGAGCAATCACAATCCAATGCAGATTCAAGAACGACCACTTCATCGCCAAAAGGCTACTGTATGGTGTGGAGTTTGGTATGGTGGAATCATTGGTCCATATTTTTTCCAAGATGAAGATGGAGAAGCTCTAACTGTCAATGGAGAAAGATACCGGGCTCTTATAAGGGACTGTTTTGGCCTCAATTGGATGGTATGGATATCAGAAACATCTGGTTCCAGGAAGATGGTGCCACATGTCATACTGCTCTCAAAATAATCGATCTTTTGAAGGAGAAGTTCAGAGGTTTCATAACTTCCCGTGGTTGTGATGTTAATTGGCCCCCGAGGTCATGTGATTTAACGCCGTTGGATTACTTCTTGTGAGGTTAGGTTAAATCTCGAGTTTACGTGAACAAGCCAGAAACAGTAAATGATCTTATGAATAACATCACGGTGTTATTCATGAAGTTGGACCTAATTTACGTTTTTCTGTCATTGAAAATTGGGTCAACCGTATACGCGCAACCCAACGAAGCCGCGGTGGTCACTTAACTGGTGTTCTCTGCCACACGTAATGGCATTAATTATATTCCAAAATAAAAAAAGAAATACACCTGTATCATTTATAGAACGTGTTTTATTTAAGTTCAAAGATGGGACACCCTTGTTGAAAGACCCTATAGAAAATTACAACTTTAATTCAATGAAACACATAACTGTACATTTTTTGAGTGCTTAAGTCTGAAACACATTACTTATACAGCCGCAATATCACCATTTCCACTTTCATCAACTTGAAGACTTCTGTAAACTTCTTTCTCAACATCCGGAATGAAGGGCATGAGTTCTTTCAGGTCACTCAATTTCAATGCAGGAACTGGTTTTCCATCTAGATACTTGAGCAGTAAATCTTTTAATGCTAAAATGGATATTCTTTTATGTTCCTCAGGGGAAACTCTGGTTCGACCTCTTTTCATCAGTACTGATGTTTCGTATTATTCTATTTTAGAATACGCATCCTTATACTTAACACCAAAATGCCAATCCACTGAAAATCTGAACATTGTTCACTTCCTGTACATTATCTTGTCTTCATTCACATTTTTACTGGTTTGGAGACAAATGCTTTAAGTGAGTAAAATTGTGTAAAAATAGTAGTTTTGAATGGCGCCTTCTGCCTCGCTTTCTGTATAAGCACACACCAGCCATCATGAGAAAACGCAGATACTGTTTTTAGTTTTAATTTCTCAATTATTGGAAGGTCAGCGTCAGAAGGGAGGAATATATGACCAGGAAGTAGAAACTTATGAGTGATTCCTTTGAAATATCCCGTTTGATTGAGTGATAATAAAATGGAAATTAAAGTGGCATTTTTGCTGTGTTCAGGACATGAATACGAATGCAGTATCGTTTTCTCTCTTCCTTGAATATAGAATAAGCTCAGTATAGAACAAGGTATTTCTGCCTTCATCTGATGAAGTTTTATGTTCCGGGAGAGATATCGACTTGTGTGAACCTAGCCAAGTCACAAATCTTACATGTGTTACTTCTAAGTATTTTTACACGAATATTAAATTCTGAGTTGAAAACGGATACATACTTATGTTCCTTCTCAGTTTCAGTACCATTTTGTTCACATGCTTTCTCATATAATCGATATAACTCACTGATGCTAGCAATATCATACACATAAACCCTGTCTTGGTTTTCAGATCGACTGTAATAGTTCCGATATTTTGGGGAAGTTCATCATCTAGTCACTCTTCCTCATATTTTCGGGTAACGCCCGCTCCCTCGTCTTTATGTATAAGAATATGATGTGGGAGTCGTCTTAAAAATGCCTGAAAAAAATAAGAAATAAACAAAAACTAGGCCTACTGAAACATTCGGTTCAAATATTATATATTTGTGCAAATAGAGAAAAAATCGTTCATACAAACCCTCATCTTCAGCTATGTCCTCATCAGCATTATATGGTTCGCAGAAGGTGTTTTTTCACCCCAAAAACTCTCAGTCTCTTTTCTGATATGGCAAATGTGCTCAAAAATACCTTTCTGTATACTCCTACACGCCCGGTGTGTGCATCATTAACTGGCAGACAATATTGATAAAACACATCACGATTCTTACTTTTTGTGGGGCCTTTCATTCTGAATGTGTAACTTCTTTTGCATAGTACTTGAATCCACAATCCCATAAAATAAGCATCTGAATATTATAATCCCCTATTTTGTAAAAATATAGAAACATGTTTTCGTTTACAGCAGCTGCAATTGCATGTGATTTGCAAGGTAATTTAACCTTATCATTTTCATGACATGAACAGTCTTCACTTCGTGTTTTTGTGGAACTACCTTATTTACATGAACATAGACTTCCCCTGCGGTTCTTTCCGTTTCCTTTTATTTTCACCCACTTTATTTCATTTCTCACAAAGCTTTCTTTTTTTAGTTTTCTCCTTGTAAATCAACAGTTGTCTCATTTTCACCTTTTATCTTGATAATTATTCTAGAGTCTACAACAGTGCCTATACGCCAAATTAAGTAAATCTAGTAATGGAGAACTTTATAACGGCCGAGTTGTTTTGCTTTGATAAATGACGTACATAACGTTTTGTTCTAATATAGTGAGAATCATAATAAATAAGCATAATATTAATTATACAAAAATCAGATTCAGTGTACCAGGGTGGTACTTTCTATGTTGGTAACACTGTTTCCACTAAAACAGTTGACACACATATTGCACTGCTTGTGCCGTAAGCCTTCAGATAATGCTGTTATCTGTGTTCACAATGATTATCTTTTAGCTCTCCAAGGTTTAAGGCACAAGCATTCATAGTTCACTTACAGCTCCCTAGATGTCAAGAGAATGCGTTACCAATAAAATCTCAGATACTGTGCACTTTTGCCTTACGCCGTTATGAAATTAGACCCTTCGGTTGTTTTCATAACTCCTGTAACTGTGATACATACTGTTATTTCAACTTTATTTAGTTGATTGTTAGAGCCTTCTTCAAGGACCTTAGGCTACCAAATCAGTGCTCCATAGGCTCTCGATGGTATGGTTATCCTGGTACTTGGATTATATAGCAGATCTTAGTACCCATCGTTTACCAAGTGTGCGTCTAACTACTTCAAAGATTGTTTTAGCACGCTTTATTGTTGCTGAGTTCAGTGTATCTTGGAATCAAAAGTGATTCCCAAGTATTTGACTTCCTCGGATATTTTAAATTCATGCTTTGTTTTAATCTTTGTTTCGCGTTCTTGAATTTGGTTGTTTACTTGTTGCCGAGAGATTGTCATGTAGGGCAGAACGAGTTTTGCCTGATGGGCGTTATGCTGAACTTATATAATACAGTTTTATCTTCCTCTCTGAGTCATGGCACCAGAACTTTGATCAGGAATTGTACACATATTATTTCTTCTAGTTTGTAAAACTATCTTGTGCAAAACGTGTTTTAATTTCAGGTCCTATACGCTTTGGTCTATTGCAGCAACGTTTTTAAAGTACAATAAAAGACGATCTTCTTGACTTGTAAGGTTTAAGTACGTATGTTCTAGGGGGGCAGTCGTATACCTTGTACTTCCCAAGGAAATTTTTCACGCCCAATATAGAATGCAACGCTAACAACCGTAACAGTTAAAGAGCGATTATAAATAAACTACAATAAAGTATATCTTGCATCGGGTTTGCCATGACGTCGTTCTAGATCCGCACGTTTTCCAGTAGACATCTGCATGATACATGCTAATAAAGTAACCGGATAGTGACCGGGACACTGTATCCTCCACCGTCAAGCCATTGCTGTGTAGAAGATGCCACCTTCCCTAAAAAGAATCCTGGACGAACGAGTGAAAGCAATTAATGTTACTAAAACACGATCTGAGAATACCAGGCTGTCAAAGTTTTGTGTTTTGACATTGGGAATTCACATACATCGTTAGGAATGAGGTGGCTCTCGAGGCAAAACTTTGACGCGGCTCTTCAAACTAATGACTGAAGCCAGAACCTTCGACTGACAATGGTGTGAGAAATATTGGCTACTAAACTTGACATATTTAGTTGATATTTCTCAGAATGTTAACACATTAAACCTGAGACTTCCAGAAAAAGCAACAACAGCGGTTGACAAGAGTTCAAAAAGAAAATTCAAATTTTGGAGAGAATTAGTGAGCAATGGTAATCTTGACAGCTTCCCAACGGTAAAAGAATTTATGGAACAGCAGATTCAGACATACATGGAGATATTCGGGATATAAGTTTCAAGTTCACCATATAAGTTTGCTTCACAGTTTCTACAGCAACTTTGAGGAAGAACTCCATGTAAAAGTATGATGTGATATATTAACGCGACTTTCTCTAACCTGTATCATTTATCAAGGGGTGCATAAGCTTATCTTACGACAGCTTATATTTCCGTCTGCATCATTTTAATTCAGATAAATCGTTGCAAAAATAGCAACATTACAATTTTTCGTTATAGATAAAAAGGGGATAGTGTTAGTCAAATGCTTAAGGATTGGATGCTATACGTTGACCTCAAAATTCCATGCTGTTTCCATGCAATTGCGAGAAATAACTGAATGTCGACAGGACTTTAAAAGAATGATAAAGTATTAAACAATTCGAACAATTATTGAAGAATATCTCGGGCCTCAAAGCATGCACTTCTATTTAAAAATGAACTTTTAGGTAGAATACAATGCTTCCTCTACTTTCTATAATTAGCAGAGAAAGTAGAAACGAAAGAAAACTTTAAGATTGTACACCCATTATCTGCTGAGTCAGGACAGAGCCACAATACGAATTGTTGACTAATTTGACATCAGATATTATTGCAAAAGTTAATTTTTCGAAAGAGAAGACACTCTGAATTCTGCTGTTAGTTAAATGACGAATTTAGGGCTATGTCTGATGATGATAAACCCATTCTTTTGTCCATTGCTACCACTGATCTTTAAGTTTCTCTGATTATACCTATAGGTAATAAAACAAAAGACAGATCTCATCACGTTACGGAGCCAGATATTCAGCTCCAGTTGTCCCAAATTCAACCAGATGTAGCTAAGTTATATAAATCAATTTAGTCTCATCCCTCTCAGTAGAATAGGTTTTCTGCGGTCCAAACTACCATTTTTGGTTTGGCAGTATTAAAATGTAACGTTTTTTATGTGCAAATTATCTTATATTTACGATACTTGCATTTAGTTTGTTTTAAAATGTGTTGCATTAATGTGTTTTTATTTTGGTAGCTGTTAGTGTCCTTTAACCGGTTAGGTCATACCGGACGATGAATGAAATGGGTGAAATGGTGCTCAAATGACCCCGGGATTCATAAAGCTTGAAGTTATGCAGCATTTGTCTTCTCAGGATAAGAAACAATCCCGGAAAAACCTTATCCTGTTAAGTTACCCTAACCGAGATTCGAATCAGGACCTCTTGAATGTGAGGCAGATACTCTATCCCACACCACGGAGGCGGGGTGGTATTTTTGTTTCTTTTGTAATGCATTCAGTGAAATTAGTGTTGAAAATATCTTTTATAGTGAAATAAACTTGCTTCTCATATCTAAAGTTTAAATGTTTAGTTTCTATCCTCAAATCTATGGCCGAATAAGAAGTTTTGATCATTGATGAACATTTCTAGTGCACTATAACATAAAAATCTTATGTGTTACTTCACATGACTTTCTCTACCCATTATTGTTTATTTTTATACAGCTTCTGAAAACGATTCGATCTACTTCATTTTAACTGAGAAACAGCTTTGCAGAAATAACTTTGAACCCAGCCCAGTACATCCAGAATTAATATTGGCGTTGTGGGAAAGTCTCAAGCTGTCATAAATACATTCAATTAAAACTAGGACCTGGAAAGACTCACCAGTTAAACGAGTTGCCTTTTAATAATCTGCTATATTTAATATTAATAATATATAACATACAATAAAAGGCTTAAGGACGCCAAAAGGTTTTACAGAAAATTAGAAAAGTACATAAAAGCAGAAATTACGATGTGAGCGTGGCAGGAAATTACATTACGAAATAAAAAATAATCTGATGCGATACATTCAAATGACTTTCTCTAACCTCAAACATTTATTAGTCGGTGTACAAATTAATCTTACCAAAGCTTATTTTTATATCTACTTCATTTTAATGCAAATAAACGTTTGCAGAAATACTTACATTACGCATTTCATTCTAGATAAAAAGAGAACAGTGATAATCAAATGTTTAAAAACTGGACGCTATATGCTGGCCTTAAAATTCTATACTGTTTCCATGACATCGCGAGAAACAGTTTGATGTTGACAGACTTTAAAATAATGGCTAAGTATTGAACAATAAGGATTAATAATGGATATCTGGAAATGGTTGAGATCGCAAAACGGTTATTTAAAAGAAGTTGTGTTCTTTAAAATATCTATTTTTTGTGTAGTAGGTTTTCCTTTATCGCTTAACGTTTACAGTTATATTACAGTTATAAGATTTTACAAAGCTCCATCCTAATGAAGAAGACTTCGCAGGCCATTCCCAGAAAATTCAAAATTTAGATATTGTTTGTCACTATCTTTAAGATATTGTAATTTAATCAAAGTGGTTAGAACTATTTTTTTACAAAATAAGAATTCTGAAATACAATCAATGCAAAGCGTAGTTTGGGATTCGGAGGTTTTCTTGAAAATCTTTGTGTCAATTTTGATGGATATTGATCTTAAATACCAACATTTAGTTTTTGAGTTATCATATTCACAGTCACACATATAACCATTTTCTAAACCTTCTGGTCTTTTTTCGGATTCAGGGCGCCCCAAAACATGTACATCCCTTGAAGTCTCGGTATCGAATTTTGAGTGGTTTACTATACCTCCCCTATTTACTATACGTAGCAGAAAAAGTAAAAATGCTTCTTTTTGTATACAGGGGGCCTTAAAACACGTATTTCTGGTGAGATCTAGGTCTCGAATTTTTGGGTGGAATACAATACTTTCTCTACCTACTAGATACGTGATAAACAAAGTAAAAATATTCTGTATTACATTCACATAAGTAATAGTGGGTACTAAATTATTCTTACGAAAGTATATTTTCCTATCCATTTCATCTTAAAGGAGATAAACCTTTCCGGAAATACCTGAATTACACATTTCGTTATAGATACAAAGGCAATGGCGGTAGTCAAAATGATTAAGAACTGAACGCTTTATGAAGTTCTTAAAATTCCATACTCTTTCCATGACTTCGCGAGAAATAATTGATAATTAACAGGACTTTAAAAGAATGGCTAATTCGAACCATTAATGATGGATATCTGGAAAAGGCTCATGTCACAACAAAAGTTATTTTATATAAACTACCATTTTTAAAGACGTCCACATATTTAGAGTAGTACATTTTCGTCTATCGCTTAACGCTTACCAGTTATAGAAGATTATACAAAATTGCCTCGGAATGAAGAGGACTTCATTGGCTATTCCCAGAAAATTCAGGATATACGTTTTATTTATTATTTAAATATGTGTATTATACGGTGTTTGAATCAAAATCGTTGCAGCCATTTTTTAGAATGTCAAAAATTTCGAAAATCTTCCAGTAAACGGAAGTTTGGGGTAGAGGTTTTCTTGAAAATCTTCGTGTCACATCTTTGGAAAATACTGAACTTAAATACCAAGTTTGTTGTTTATCCAACTTTTTGTTTTTGAGTTATGCTCTTCGTGCGCGCGCGCGCACACACACACACACACACACACACACACTTGGGCCATTTTATAAAACTATTATTTTTTATTCAGGGAGCCTTAAAATGTGTATTTCCGGTGAAATTTTGTATAAAAGTTTAGGGTGGAAAGCAATACTTTCTCTACCTACTATGTAGGTGGTAGAGAATGTAAATATGTACATTTCTAAGCTTATATAACAAGATTCAAAATAATTTCACGAATTCTATATGGTGAAGTATTCCCGACGAATTAATTGACCTGAAATGTAGGTAAAGATAGGCTCCAAGTCAACAGCGGCAGGCATAAACAGTCTGTGTTTTGGCCTACTCGCAACACAACAAATTACAACAAAATTCTGCCCGCAATATCAGCGTTTCCAAGCGAACAACTTTTACATACGCAGCGAATTGTAAACTCGGCCTGCAGATTATAAAAGCACTGATAAGTATTAATAATTTATGATTCGAAGCTAAAAGAATGTACTCTGTGTTGAAAAATATTGCAAAATCTAAGGAATTTCCAAGATGAATCAAATAGAATTTTGTTGGTATCAACCACCACAACCAAACACGCCATACCGCCACGGTGGAAAAGTGAAGCATCACTGCCCGTCGCACGAGTCGAGCGACACAGCTCTCTCTCGCTAGACGTCCGAGCCGACCAAAACAAAAGAGGCATCTCGAAAACCGAAAACATAAGTATCGGAAATTTCCCTCAAACGTTCGGCATATCTAACGTACAACAAGGAAAACAAAACTGGCAAGGCTTCATTACACATTTCGTTGAAGGAACAAGAGGTACACGGGAAACCGAATCAGTAGTCTAATGTTTAAATACCGGATCGCTAGATGCTGGGCTGGAAGTTGCATACTCTTTCCATGACATCGTGAGAAACAACTGAATAACGACAGTACTTTAAGGAAATGACCAAGTATTGAATAACTCCAACCAATATCTCTAAAATGGCCGATGGCATAAGAAAGATATTTGAAATAAACGGTGTGTTTTAAAGAGAGTCTATATTTTTTGTGCAGTATGTTTGGTTTATTGTTTACACACTATAAAAAATTATAAAAAATACCTTCCCAGGAACCTGCATGTGGGATTTGTGGTGAACGAAGCGGCGTCTGGGCGGGTTTTCTCCGGGTTCTCCGGTTTCCCCCGCCATTCATTCCACCAACTACTCCATCATCACCTTTCCTTTCATCCATTTCACCAACATTTCGTTTCATCTACTTCCTTCATCCCATACCAGGCATCGGGCTGATCACCCATCCTGGATGTTCTGTCTGATCCATGAGTGTCTGCTCCTCGACGGGCCTCTGACCATCCCAGGCACCCGCCTGTAAGTCCTGGGGGGGGGTGTAAGTCCTACATAAGAGGAGGGTAAACAGATAATGAATGAATAAAAAATACCTGTCTAATGAAGAGGGCTCACATATATTCCTATAAAATTGAATATATATATTTTACTTGCCATGTGGACATTCAAAACTGTTTAACACTTTTAATAAAAAACGTTAGGTCTATGTTTGAAAGAATCGAACTTTTCTAAAAGTATTCCATGTAAAGGGTAGTTTGGAGTACGAAATTTTCATGAAAATCTTCTTGTCGCATCTTCGGAAGTTGGTGAACTTAAGTACCAATCTTCGTATTTATCGGACATTTCGTTTTGGGATTATACTGTTCATAGAACACACACGGAACTTTTTCTAAACTACACTTCTTTTATTCAGGGGGTCTCAAAACATATATTTCCTGTGAAATTTTGATATGGAATTTTTGGGTGGAATGCTCTAGTATCTCTACCTACTATATACATGGTGAGAAAGCTCACAACAAAATCCGATAAACCAGCATCCCTTAGTTCAAATGGCTAATATGCCACCTAGCAACACGGAAAGCTCCAGGACCGGGTGACATTCCAAACATTTTACTAAAAAATCTTCTGAGCTTGAGGGCTTGACACTCGAACGGCTCACAGGAATTTTCAATTTCTCCATTGAGAATAACTACTTTCCAGACTCCTGGAAAACAGCCTAAAATGTTTAGTTTCCCAAAACGTACAAGAACCTCCCCAACCCCAACAGCTATCACCCAACACTCAACACTCTCAGGAACCTCGTCGAGAAAATCATCCCAAAACGCTTGAACGCTATTCTCATCAGAGACAACTTAGTAATGAACAATTGGGATTTCGCGCCAAACACTCCACCATTCTCCAACTCCTCAGAAAGACCGAAGAAATGGCCTATGGCCCTAACATCAAAAAATCGACAGGCGCAGTCCCACTGGACATTGAACGCGCCTTCGATTCGGCACGAGTGCCTACTGAGAAAACTACTCAACATCCCCTTGTCAGGCAAAATCATCAAACTTACCGAAAATTACCTCAAACACCGCCAAATTATCTCCTCAGTGGATACTACATCATCAATACCTCACGTAGTAAGAGCGGGAGCATCCAGGGAAGCCTGCTCAAACCTACCCTCTTCAACATTTACATCAACGACATCTCCTAAACTCCAAAAACAAACCTCCATCTCTATGCAGACGACAGCTCCATCACAGCGCAAGTCGGTGACATCTTCCTCATTCGAACCAAGCTCAAAACTCCTTGGCTGCCATTCAACCTTAGCTCGAAAAATGACGCATAAAAGTTAACAGTCGAAAATTTCAGGCCATCTTTTTACCAAAAGACGCTTTCATAGACGCCCTACTCATGCATTTCAACCCTTACAAATCTTTACTGAGAACATTAAATGGTTCAACCAGGCTCAGTACCTTGGTGTGATCATGGGCCAGGGGTTCACTTTGAAAGGCCATGTTGCCGACATACACCGAAAGGCACAAGCACAACTTTAAAAATTATACACACTCATAAACCTCCACAGTGCCCTCAGACAATGACTTGGACCCATGCTGTATAAAGCTTTAATCCATCCCATACTCACATATGGGGATATGCTGCCATAACTCGCACAAAAAGTCTCATCACGCTATAGAACAAGATTCTACGAATTATCACCAAAGTTCCAGGATTTTCACATGCATAAGAACTACACAATGAACTCAAAATGCACACACCCGAGAAATCTATCAAAAAGCTTGCCTCTGACCTTTACGACAAAGTCATTAGGCACACACCAAACAGAAAACCTCAAATACAAATGTCATCTGCAATTATTTAACAGATTCCTCACTGCCACTACCTCAGTCATAGATGTTGCAACCCATTTCTTTGACTTATTCAACCCACCCTGATGTAACACTTTTCTAGGTTCTTATACGTCACCACGATGAACCCTTGTAGTAGATATCCTAGTCCAGCCAAGCCCAACAGATCCAGTCACGCCGCTCGTGTGGATGACTCACCTCGGAAATTCCTCGCACCCAGTAGACCAGGTATCTTATATCAGACACGCCGCAACGCACAAATAAATACATATCCGGACGCACGAGGTAACAGTGCACTCGCGGTAAGGCACACCAGAACACCAACCCCAACATGACATTCCGAAAATGCACTACATGCACTGTATTGTTGCCAGTGTTTCCGTCCCTTAACAAAAACTGTTGTAGCTTTCTGCACCCAAACGCACGCTACACGCCCCATAACCACCTCAAAAACCAACTAATATATCGCACTTCCTGGGTCCAGTTCAGGCTTCCATATGTTCAATACTCACTCATCTTCGTAAACGCTTGCGAGCATGGCGCGCAGCTTAGCGATGTCCGTCTGTCACTAACCGGGGTGCTCAGTGGAACCCGAATACCAACATATGCATTTCACTACCAAGCACCCTTTACATGTTACTTATGGTTAACTTAACAGCATGAGGACGTACATGGAGAGACGATGTAGCCTTAAACCCTCACCGTGGGCGGCGGGTGTGGAGCCGCCCTATAATTAAGAAATAAAGAAAAGGAGGCACATAAAGTAGTAAGCTTTTGATTTAACATTCATTTGTTTCCGTGCTTTCAGGAGTATTTGCTTATTTTTAATTCTTATGTTTTAAGCAACTTCTGGAGAGTTTTAGAGACTCGTAGATGTTATTTTGTTCATGGTAGTGTTGATATCTTTCCATAAAACACAATGTGGTAATTTTAAACAATGTGGTAAGTTGAGCAAATTTTTTCGAGGAAGATGTTCTGCCAAAGAGTCATAACCTGTTTCTAGACGAAATAAGCCAACTGCATCTGATCGAGGGTTATCTGGTACAATGTTAGGTTTTAGCAGTGTTTTCTATTTTTTCGTTTCAGTTTGTTGTTGTATGAGTTCTTCAACACGCTTTCTTATTTTTGGTTTGGTTAGGAGCTTTAATGATTTAAAAGACAGATAATTTATCTTGTGTTGTTCCATTGAAATTCATTTTCTGCTAATACGTCAGCTTTTTCATTACTTCCAAACCAGCATGCGCTGGAGTCCATTGTAAAATTATGCACTTATTTAACTTTTTAAGCATTCTGGTGAAGTGTTTGCTTTCCTTAACTCTTTTACTTTGAATTAAATAGTCCTGTATTAAAGCATGGACAGCGAGCTAAACTTGGAAAGAATAACAACATTGCTGAAAGAGTTTATATGTAGACATAGCTGTTGTAGAGCAGTAAGTGCAGCATGTATTTTACCATCACAATGTGTTATCAACTTTCCTAGTGAAATATAAAAAGAGAAAAGTTTACAGGTTGTTCCAGCTCCTGTTCCTGTTTCTCTATTCATTAATAATATCTGTGTAAACATGCAGTCAATTCTGTTCTGGATGTCAGTAGGATATATAGGAGAGAGCGAACACACCAAAATGGTGCTACATGGGGAAAGATAGAGAAAACGAGGTGAAATGCAAGGCCACGCGGAAGTCGAGGGATAGAAAATGGCGATACACGGGAGAGATAGGGAAAACTGGTGGAGATATTATGCCAGGAGAGAGTTGAAGTAGCGGAAATGCGTTTATATGGGAGAAATAGGGAAAACGAGGAGAGACGCTAGGTGGAGCAGGGACTGAAGGACAGGAAATTCGTTTATATGGGAGAGATAGGGAAAACGAGGATAGGTGTTAGGGAGGCCAGGGTTGCTGATTGTACAATGTCGACGTCTTCTCCAGGATAGCACCATCTAGCATTCAACAAGGGGGCAGATTCCATGGGTTGGGTGTAGTATAGTACCGTATGATTTCACAGGTAATTCGGGTAGTATCGTAGCTATTTGCAGTAATTCAAGTAGTAGCACAAACGAACAGATTCCATGGTTTGGGTGAAGCACAGTTCCGTATGATTTCACAGGTAATTCAGGTTGTATCACAGGCGAACGTATTCGATGGTTAGGATGCAGCATAGTTCCAAATGATTTCACAGGTAATTCAAGCAGTATCACAGGCGAACAGATTCCATGGTTCGGGTGCAGTATGGTTCCGTATGATTTCATAGATAATTCAGGTAGTATCACAGGCAAACCGATTCCATGGTTTGTGTACAGTATAGTTCTCTATGATTTGACAGGTAATTTATGTAGTATCATAGGTATTTAGGGTAATCGAGGTATTATCAGAAGTGTTTGGGGTAATTTCGATCAGCGATTGGTATTACAGCTATTTAAGGCAATTTCGGGTGATTCAGATACTATCACAGGTATTTAAGTAATTTGAACAGATCATTTGCTCAGTATCTGAGGTATTTATGGTAATTTAGAAACTAATTCAGTGCTGTTTGAACATTTCTTATCCAATGTTACAACAGGTTTATATAATTTTCCTAAATCTTATAAACTTCTATATGTTAAACAGCGTGTGAGACGGAGAGGGCCAAACTGTGTATAGGGTTACAGTGAGGGTATACAGAAGTGGTCTAAACTAACCCATCCACATGGTTGAAGAGATATAACGTTTTAGTCAGCTTTATTGTTTTATACGGTTACATTATATATTTAGGTGTAGCTTTATCAGTTAATCATTGATTCATTAGATAAGGATTGTAAAGGAAGAAATCTCTGCCCTTTCATCTGGGCTTGAGACGAGCACTAGGCTTTGCTCCTAATGGCAGAGTTAAAGCCTCCCCTTCCATCTTGTTATTCTTCTTTCTTCACTAGGTGGATGATAGGTATATACGGTGCACATGAATAGACTCCCATTTTTTAAAACTGTAGACTCATGGAGAAGGTCCTCATCTTGAGATCCAGGTTACGTTCTCTTAAGCGATGTTTGTAATACTGTAATACCCATGTGCATACTTTATTATTCCATCCTCGGCAAAAACTGCTTTATCGCTGTAAAGAGTCTGTGTGATTTCATTCTCTTGCACAAAGGCAACAGCATGCTCTCGTGATAATATCAGATTCATAGGCGTCCTTATTACACCTTGGGTTTTAAGACAGTCTGTATAGCTGTCACATTAATATACTGCTAAATAGCACTACGTTTTATGCTTTAGTCTTTCTTATCATTGAGCTTTGGATATCTAGTGCATCATCTTAGGTCGTTGTCCGACAAAGCCCAGGATGACTTTGCCGTTAGACTCAATTATAATTTTCCCAGCCCCTTTTTGTTTTGAGTGGAGTAGCATACGAGTATATGGTTGACAGGGTAATCAACTGTGTAGATGCTTAATAAAACATAGCTTGTCTTGGTAGACAACTTCAGTTGTCGCCCGATGAATAAATGAATCAGTTTCCAGCTCAGGTTTTCAGCTCCATAATATGGCAACAACACATCATGATGATAGTGGCACATCAATGGCTTGGAGATGCCCAATACACCCATTCCAGTGTACATACACTTGCTGAATACTATCTGTCGAGAAGCCATATGTAGAGCAGTTAGAGTATCAGCATATCTTGTCCTATCGATAAACGTAGGCTTGGCGATCAACTTTTCCAGAGTCCTCTCGCTTGTAGAGGGTTTGCAGAAATCCTTCTCGAAATCACTTGCAGCCTCTTGTCGTAGTCTGTTGTTAAATTCCAAATAAGGTTTTAGCCACTCAGACTGTCGGAATTGTAGCACTCGATGGATTTTACTCAAGCGTAGCCCATGACTAAGAGCTTGCTTCAAAGTCACGTAATGTACTACATACTTCTTCCGAGTTCCAAGATTAGGCGTGAGTTTCTTTGTAGACGACTAATTGGGTTTAGTACACTCAGGCAGAAAAGCCATGTCTTTGTGTAGATCGTGAAGTTCAGCAGGATACTCGATGTCAACGTCTAACATGTATCCATGAGAACCATCTGCTTGTGTTTCTAAGTAGATATCCTCAGGAGAAACCCACTCAAATCTACCACAGAGGAGAGCGTGGCACATTGTATAATCATATTCGTTATTTGCATCCTCATAGGTGATACATTGGATTGGTCTCCATGGATCAAACTTATCCATGTAGGTGTAGTTTGCTTCGGCATACCGGTGGGAGTCTTGACATAAACCTCCTCTTATACCGGAATCTGCCACGAGTAGATGATCGTTATCCAGAAGCAGTTGTAGATAAATTCCAGTGTACAGAAGCATGCCATCCCAGGTATGTCCCGGAGAGGTGAAATAATGAGAGGGTTAACTTTATGAGTTTTCAGGGTCTGATCTCTAAAGATCTTAAAGACATCAACTAGAAGAAGAAAATTTAAGGTTAATTACATATCGCTGTATTCACCCAGGTTACTCACATTAAACACTTTCCATACATTTTCAGCATGATTGTAGTCAGCATCACTAATGTCTTCTGCGTTTAATCTATTACAGAAGTCCTTAGGAGAAAGACCGGTTTTTTCAACATATCCCATGAAGTGACCTAATCATAGGGAAATAGTCCTTTACAAGTCCTCATTTTCAATTGTTTTCTCCGAAGTACTTCAGTGTTTCAGGATATGATGTTAGATTTTTTACCAGCTTATCTAAGCTGCTACTCCGGAACCGAAAGCTAGTGACAAACCGGAGCTTTATATCTCCTACATTGAACAGCGATGTCCATAAAGGTTATGGAACAATTATATGATGAAAGAGATTGAGAAAAAATGGGAGATAATTGTCCTAATAACAATGCAGAGATTGGCGATGACTGGGAGGGTTCACAGCATCTGTATGCAGACATTGAAGTGCTGCTTGCGATACCACCCCTTGACCAGTGGATGCAGGGATTGCTTCAGTGTGAATAGAAGCAGAATATATCCAGGAATTCACACAGGCAAACCGGAAAATTCAGTCAAAACTTCTAAAACGCTTCAAAGTATTAACTGAGGGGAGAAGAAAGGAACATTACTAATGTTACTGTGAAGTATTTTACATGCTTTACGGGTGGTTCAGGGGTTGAAAATGGAACATAGATTGGAATTTTGGAGTAAGGTAACTACTGGAAGGATCGTTCACTACGGGTCTATGCCACGTATTCCAAGCAGAAGCCGTCTGCAGGATAATCTGCAGAGGGGATATGTCACTAAATCCGACTATGCTTACTTTGAAATGTCATTCTGAATGCATTATAAGCAATTGGATAAGCTCCAAAGTTGTCCTAAGAAACGTTAAGCAGATTGGAAGGAAATGATGGGCTCATCCGTGAACGGATTCCACGTTATCCTGGAATTGAAGTCAATGAGAATTTCGATGTACTTACCAAGAAAAAATTCAATAAATCGTTTACAGGGCTATAATAATTCGCAGTATAGAATGAGATTATTAATAACATAAAATACCAGTAAGCCAAATTCTGGGAAAACGTTCCAGCGAAACAATATTGCAAAGTTATAATGAAGGAGCCATTTAAGAGGATAGCAACTGGTTTTATATAATTAAACCGAAATCAGGAAAGAAGCCTGATGTAATAAGCCCATATTTGGACTTACTATCGGTTATTGTGGATTTGCAAAAACCAGATATCAATTACTATATTTTAAAAATGAAACTTGTTGTAGTATCTGTAATGAACGGGAAGCGGCGATCTTTCGTTTAGTTATAGAATATAAAACATTTGCCAAAAGAAGAAACATGGCCTTGCGAACGCAGAATCAAACGGAAGATATAGTGTCAGTAAAAGCCTAAGAAGTCTCTCAGACGTTTCTGAGGGCATAGGCTTCAAATATTAAATCCCAACTGAGAGTAAAGCTGTACAACAAGCCGTTGAGGATAAGACCATCCTTTACTCTCGCCAATTTAATCCAATCCATTGCTGGTAAAGAATTTGCCGCCAGCTTTGCCGTGCACTTCTTATTTATGCTTACACCGTTAATGTAGTTATCAGCTCGTACAAAAATTCCACACCTTATGTCTTGCCTAACTCATGTCTTCTGAACCAAAATGATCTGTAAATCAGTGTTTAAGACATTCAGTTTAGGCCAAACTTTTAAGGCTAATTTCAGGCAATGGGTCTTTCTCATCCACATTTCCTACTGGTTGTGTTGATTAAAAAATCAAAATCCGGCAAGCATCACACTTAGTGTTTACGAGCGTCACTCTAACAGCTTTGAGAATGAGTGCAACAAAACTTTAAAAAATTAGATCTGATCATTGCATCGCTTTAAAGTATTCTCGTTGCATTCTATACAACGTTTCATCCTTTCCTACTACTTTTCAAATTCCGAATATCATTCTCACTTGGAGAGACTGCAAATACATCCTTCATAAGCATCCATTGCAGCTACAGGTGATTTAAATCATTGACCTGGATTTTTTCTTTGATTTTGGGGAATAGAAAAAGATCATATGGGAACAGACCTGTACTATAAGGAGGATCGGATAAATATTTGACTGCTGCAGAAATTGGGTTATTTCTAGTGGAGTGTGGGCAGAGGCGTTGTCATAGTGCTAGAAACATCCACGCAGATTAGACTTAGGACGCGTTTTTATCAATTCCTTGAAGAAATGTGGCAGACATTTTGAGGTGTACTATTTGGCAATGACAGTCGTTTGTCCCTCAAGCGGAATTGCCGCAATATGGCAATTACTTGAGAAGTACGAATAGACAATCTTCTTGCCAACTCTTCTCGGTCACCTCATTGTTTTTGGGATCCTATCTGAAAAGACTCAGACCGAAGACTGTCGTTTAGGTTCTGGATCATACCAGTATATCAAACTTTAGTCACCTGTTAAATGTGTTAAATATGCTTTTGGATCTTCCCCATCATATGTTTCTATTACTTCCTAGCACCGATGTACACATAGCTCTTTTTACGATTTGTGAGGTGGTGCGGGATAAAACGACTGCAGAACTTACTGATGTGAAGGTTTTTTAAGGATGATTTTCACTGCTGCCTATCCGATATTCAGGTTTTTTTTAATCTGATAATATGTGCAATCATGTTCTTCACGCAACATATACCCTGACTTCACCACATTTTCGTCGGTTGTTGCTGTAGCACACTGTCCTGCGCGGACTTCATCTTGGAGGGAGTCCCTTTCTCTTCTAAACTCTATATACTATCGATAAATCGTAAATGGTAAAGGTCAAGTGTCCCCAAATGCCAGAGCGGTCTTATAAAACATTCTCTCTTTCCTAAATGGAGTTTAAAGTAAAAAAAAACGTATTACGGAAATGCTCTCGCTTGAGATCTATCCTAGTGTATGCATGCACATAGACAGAAGTATTGACGCTTTATATTGTTGAAGCACCTCCAGACTTGCACATGTTACTATTTGAACTTCAATATAAATATATAAATACCTGTTTTGGCTTATTACGTCTCATTTTTGCTCATTTTTGAAACTTTCTGAGTGATCTAAGTATGTGCAGTATATCTTGAATTTGAAAGATGCGGATTCCCATTGTATTTCTTCACCCCCAACAATTCTTTAAATGGAAAACCGTTGGTTCTTTAAAATAACTGGGGGCTGTGATATAATATGCTAAGTAAATTTAATACTCCCTGTTACCTTTCCGGACCTATTCATCCACTGTTTTCTCTAGCGATTTCTTGTATTTATAAAGGTAAGATAACATTTTTAACTTAAGGGCTCGTTTTCATTTTCAGATATGAGTGAAAAATTAATGCTGGTGAACATTGCAAAGCATCTGGGAATGTTTATGGCAGTTTTAACAAGCAAGATGATCCAGCAAAGTTTGGAAAGCTTCAATTGTAGAAGAATCAGGCCATTACATGTTGTAATTGATGGAGATCCAAGCACAATAAATATGCTGGAAACGGTAACATTTAACTCTGTTATAGAATATTTTAATTAGTCTTTAAAAACCTTTGCACTGTTTTCTATCCCGTAAAGGTTTACCTGGATGCTGATCCTGTCTTACGCACTCTACCGCAGATTGCTCATGTCACGTGTTTATTAAAACGGATAGGTATACAAGCAACATGTGAAGGAAATAATAATTGGTGCAACTCTATCGACATATAGAGCAATAAGGGCTAAAAGTAGGATTGTATTTTGCAAATAGAAATTTTTGAGAACAAGATAAAACACTTTTAACACTTTCAGTATATGCTTCTTTTAGAAAGCGCTCGAATGTAAAATTTCAAAGCATCATATTGATTCCTGAAACTAACACAAATCACGTTTAGAACACGTTCTTGAAACAAGAGAAATGACGTTAAAAAGCGAGATATCAGATGTATCTTTTCAACAGGTTTTGCCTTCCAGCAGACAACGAGACGTTTAAAAGCTATATCACACTGCTTTCTGGATTTATTGGCCATGTAATTCTAGTGTTATTCTTTTTGTTGCTTCTGCCGTTTCACTTCCAATTCAGTTCCTTCTGAATCCTTAATTTCCGCCATTCAATCTTTATGCAGGTTACATAAAAAGTTACGTTTTAGATGCCAAAACAACTTATAGGTTAACTCTACAATAAAGTGTGATAAATTGAAGTATGGCGATAGTAGTGATCTATACGAATTAAACAATGGATTAACGATACTCCTGACACTAGGGAGCATTAAGCGCTAGTGTTGCGTTACTGCACAAAAACAGGCGGGAAATGGTTGTGATAAGAAGATGTCGGATAACGCTAGTGTCGCGATAAAAGTTACGAAACAAGATGGTGGAATGGCGTAAGCCGGGAACTGTTACGAAAAAAGATGGCGGTATGCACTGGTGTAAAATGAATGCCGCAAAATGCTGAAACAATTTGGAATAAGAAGTTTTAATAAATGTTAACGAATAGGAATAAGAAAAAAAAGTTACATGTTTTTGTGAGGTGGCAGGAATAGCGAAAAACGCAGATTGGTTAATCCGTATAGATAAATAATAACTTTGGAGATTAACCGCCAGTGTCGCCAGGTTAAGAAAAAAATAATGCGGGTAGATTGTGGCGCCAAGGCGACCACATTGGATTTATGGTCGGAAATTGATCCAGGGTGGCTGGGGGAAAATGCTTGAAATTGATTGTTTCCAAATCAGGTGTGGATTAAGAAAAAAAGCGGGAAAGTACGGTGCCAAAAGCCGCCATCTTTGATTTTGAGCGGACTTAATTCCTTAATCCGTCACCACTTGCGCTTATAATGAGGGAAATAGCTTTTCTCCGCAAAATTGTGGTATGGAATGCTGGAAATCAAAACACTTAAAACGTAAGAGAAACGTCATACAACTACGAAATACCCTGGCTGTTTGGAAGCACAATGCAGAGGAGCAAAGGAATGCCGATATAAGCAAACACAGGCATTTACACTCGCAACATAGGAAAACACGATGGACGATATTTATAAAAAATGGAAGGGCACGATGGACGGACAAGAATACAGCATATGCTGAGAAAGCCAATTGTGTGTGTGTGTTGTGTGTGTGTGTGTGTGTGTGTGTGTGTGTGTGTGTGTGTTTAGGGAATGTATGTATGATCTCGATAAATGGCATAAGAAAGACAGCTTTGGAGAAATGTAAAAAGAGCGTAAATTTGCAGAAGCAGAAAATGAGAAAGGAATACGACAATATGATACAGGAGAAAGTAAAGAAGTGGAAGAGGCGAAAAAGGAGAAAGAGGAGATGGAAAAGAAAACACGGAAAGCAGAAGCGGACATAGAAGACATAGAAGAGGAGGGTAGTGGTGAGGCATGTAGATGAAGCGAAAAAGGGAGAGTTGGTGAATAAAATAAAGGATAAAGAATCAAAGAATGATGAATTTAAAAGTTTGAAGGAGCTTGTGATTAGTTTATGAAAATATTGCTCAACTGGGAGTGGGGACGATGACACAGTGAACTACGAATATGAACTTGGAAAAATAGCTGAAGGAGGAGGAGATAGAACAGAAGAGGATGTAGAGGCCAATAATGAAAATGGTGGAGACGAGGATGATTTGAGCTATGACACATAGAAGCAATACGTACCTGCAATGCCGAGCTTTGAAGACGCACATTCACACAGTTGATTGAGAAAAAACATACTAGAATAGGAAGGTTACGGGAATAGACCTAACTAACTACATAAATAGACGCTAAATAGCTAACTAGAGAAACGAACATGAATAAGGATTAAACGAAATGAAACTAGAGAAATGCAAATAAACATATTTATTTAAAAATAATAAATGAATAGAAATACAAATATAATTAATAATAAACAATAATAAGAATATAAATACAACTATGAATAAAAATATAAAAAGTACGTAATAAAATATATATACAAACAGCAGCAGCAATATGTGAAAAATAGAAGAGAAAGAAGAAAAAACAAGATGAGTAAATACACAGGTGCTAAGATTTAGGTATGCTTAAGTGTCGTGATGACAATTCTGGAAAACGCCACATCGAGTGCAGTGGACACAAACACATACGGGTTCGTGAAAGCAGCCACAGTGATCAGAGCACACATTAGATTGAACAGTACAGTGTTGACATTGACACTGATTTTGCTTGTATAATGTTATGTGTGCATATGGGTTTGAAATATTGTAATATTGCTTGACATACCAAGCAGGCCGGGTTGAATCTGGACATGTTGCAACTCCTACCGGTATGGTTGCAACTGCTAACACTGTAGGCACTCCACTGGCAGATAGCATAGTGAAAATAACTGTTCAGGTTACGGTTACAACTACGACACCTAAAACAAGGGCACACAGGGCCTGTATTTGCGTAAAATGTGTTCAATTGCTGTTTACAAAACAGGCAATTTTGATTTAAAGCCATGCTATATATGTATATACTTATTTGAAAAAAGAGAGAAAAAAGCTTACCAAAGTTTTAAGGCAGTACCTGGAAGTTCAAAGTCTAGATTAAGATAAGGTAGATGGAGGGAAGGTAGTTGCTACTGCTGGCCCCGATGTTCAGTGACCAGCTGCTCTTGAACCTGCTGTGGCACAGAATATGGCGCTGGCCCGTGTGACGGAAGATATTCCTCTGGCGCCTGGGGCGAAGCGGAAAACTCGGTGTGACGCCGCGCCTGCCTGGGACCATCCAGTCTACTTTGGAGTTGTTTTTGGCGGTGCTGCTGTCAATGGCCAGTACGTCTAGGGATGGTTCATCCAGATTCTCCCCCTCAAGAAGCTCGTCAGGTACAGATGATGTTAACGAGGGGGGAGAGAACAGATACTCCCTGAGGACCGTGGTCACCTCCGAGATCCTCTTCGAGTTTTTATCACCGGCGTCGACCGCTTCGACACCGCTGAAGAAAGCGATCGAAGAGTCGGACAAATTGCCCGGTGTTGTTGTGGGCTGCCGGTGAATGTAAGGCTACCCTCCGAATATGCCTTCATGGGCCACGACCTTGATGGAGGTAACGCCAAATGGCCCCTGGAAGTTCACGTACCAAGAATCTTGGAACAGCGGACGCAGACGCTCTTGCACCAAGGGTTGCTGATGTAGGTGTTATTCGGCTCCAGAGGAAATAGAGTTCGTCGTCGACGGAATGCGTAGAAGCAGCAGAAGAGTCAGCCATAATGCATAGTAAAAGGAGGAGAACTTAAAATATATACTGGAGCAAAAACAATATGGCGGAGGTAGGGTCTCATGGGAAAGGGAACTATAAGAGAATATTAATAATGGCCGACCGGAAAATGAAAGGCTGAAATTGTAGAGAACTTAACAGGATGTGGTATTTATAACAAATTCCACCGGAGGTGAATCTGATGGTGAGCTGGGATGTAGTGGCTGCGATAAGAAATGGTAGCGCTAATGACATCCGGTGGCTGATGCGAACACTGTTCATTGCGGTTGCGATAAGACGAGAATAAAACACATAGGCTGATACGGTAACATATTAAGAGAAAACCCTATTAGTGAAGTGAGATAAAAATGTTTGCATTAATGAATATTGGCTTATAAGAGGCATAGGCAATAGAGTAAAAAAAAGAATAATTGAGGTTCCCGAAGTAGTATATGAAACGCTCAAATGAATAAATGAATATTTGCATTTATAGCCTATTGAGGATAGAGTTAAACAGGACAGTTATAATGTTAGTGTACACTGTGTGAAAGACGTATAAATGAATAAATATCCACAGATACATCGTATATTGAACAACGTTAAACATTGCGAGTATAAGGTTGGTAGAGTTTTGCATTGCTAGCGAAAGACGCCAAAATGAATTAACGAAATGCAGAAAAAACGTTTCACCGTGGTCGAAATGTTGGATTGCAGCTCTAACGCTATAGTGAAGGCCAACGACGCGCTGGCTAGGTATGTGAAAATGTATCTCACGCCGGAAATTCTGAATGCCAGAGACGCCTTTTACGGTGGCCGGACAAACTGTACAAAAACGTATCGCGAGGCAACAGGGAACACCAAACTGTTCAATTATGACGTTTGTAGTCTGTACCCGTTTGTGAACAAGACGAAGCCATACCTGTGGTCCATCCAAAGATACACTTAAACCACTTGCCGGTCTTGGAAACCGTGCGGGGAGAACTAGCAAAGCGCAAGGTACTTCCACCGCAACGCCTATACCACTCCATGCTGCCTGTACGCTTGAATGGCAAGCCTATGTTCCCGCTGTGCCGAACATGTGCGGAAGCGGAGAATCAGGGCGAGTGCGACCACGACGATAAGGTCAGGAATATATCGGGAACCTGGGTGCTCGACGAATTGAAGGTCGCCGTGGAGGAGAGGTACCGGGTGATGGAAATGTATGCGATGTAGAGTACGATATGGTTCAGCACTATCCCTTTACCGGCACGAAGGTGTAGTTTCAGGACTATGTCAAACGGTTTTTTAAGATAAAAACTGAAGCAAGCGGTTGGTCCACGGAGTGCTTGACGCCTAGCGCTAAAAGAGGAGTATGTGAGACGGTTCTACGAGTGCTAAGCCATTACTCTGGGCCCGATAGCCATTGCACACAACTCTGGTAGACGGGAGTTGACGAAGCTTATTCTGAACTGTTTCTGTGGAAAATATGGTCAAAGGGACAATTTGCCTACTTGTGAAGTGGTGGGGCAGTACAGTAGGCTTATTGAATTACTTAACGATCCGTACAATTCTACATGCCCGTTACTCAGGACATTATGTACGTAGTTTGGCGGTACTGTGCACAAAGTTCAAAGGAAAGCAACACATCCAATGTCGTCATAGCGGCATATACCACCGCGCATGCACGGTTAGTTTTGTACTCGTATCTAAAGCAGCTTGGTGAGCGGATATGCCATTTTGATACCGACCCAGGCAGTGGATGCCGTCTGTGGGTTGTTTCTTAGGAGACCTGACGGACGAGCATGAGAGGTACGGTAAAGGAGCGTACATTTATAGCTTTGCCTCCACCGGACCGAAGAACCATTTGCCTCAAGGTGTGTTGTCCCAAAACGGGAGAGACGTTTTCCGTGTAAAAAATTAAGGCATTACCCTCGACTCTGGCAATTTGCGTTTGATGAATGCGGATGTGACCCGAGATGTGGCTCTCCATGGTGGTAACACTGCAGGGCATCAGATTGTTGAAAATCCTCTGTGGAACGTGGCGACAAGCCGGCTACGAAACCTTCCGAATGATCACCTAACGGGTGTTGGTAGACTATTCTGACACTCTGCCCTACGCTTACAAGAGACGCCACCAGAGACCTTAAAAGAAAGCGGAAGTAGGAGCCCTTGGTTTTCATTGAGCCTCATCTTGTACTAAGCAGCCGAGTTATATACAGGGTGCTTCATAGTTATGGAAGCGTTCCAAAGGCAACCTGGGCAGGAAAAGGATGACGATCGCTAAATTGAGCAGTCCGCTTATAGCGAGGCAACACACCAATGTGCCGGTGTTGGCCAAGGCGAAGCCCGCACTGCCAAAAACCCTGTTACAGAATGCCAGGCCCGTCCTGGTGAAGGCCCCTTCTGTCGATTCCTACGTTGCTTGCACCGCCAAAGGGGAGCAATATGTGACGAAGGTTAGACGGTAGATGCTCCCATACCATACAAACATAGTTAGGGGGATACGTGGGGATGACTGCATTGGCGGCAATAGAATGGGCGCTATCGACTAGCTTGCGCATATCTACCGCACTGTGCATTTCCGCGGCGGGCGGCGTCAAAGGGCAGTGGGCGCCGAAGGCACCCGCCCGCGCGGCGGGGCATTTTTAACACTAGATAATCGCAATATTATAGCATCAGACGTCAAGGTCCTGCTAGATGGCGTTATCTTAAACCGCAGATACCCGTTAGCGAGCACCAAAGCTATTATCGCTTGTCAATTTACGCTGAATATTCCTTTGTAGTCGGCTACTTGAGACAGTGCATTATTTCCAAACACTCACACACACACACACACACACACACACACACACACACACACACACACACACACACAAACACACACTTGAATTTCTCAACATATGCTGCATTCTGGTCCGTCCATCGTGCCTTCCATTTTTTATAAATATCGTTCATCGTGTTCTCATGCGTTGAACTTTACTTATTTAAGCCCTTAAAATAAATTTTTAAAACCCAAATAAAAATGCGCGCCTTTGCCTACATCGGCATTCCTTTGCTCCTCTCCATTGTGCTTCCAAACAGCAAGGGTATTTCGTAGTTGTATGACGTTTCTCTTACGGTTTAAGTGTTTTGATTTCCAACATTCCATACCACAATTTTGCGGATAAAACCTATTTCCCTCTTTTTAAGCTCTAGTGGTGACGGATTAAGGAATTAAGTCCGCCTAAAATCAAAGATGGCGTACTTTCACGCATTTTTTTCTTAATCCACACCTGATTTGGAAACAATTAATTTGAAGCATTTTTCCCCCGCTACCTTGGCTCAATTTCCAACCTTAAACTCAATATGGTCGCCTTTGGCGCCAGAATTTTCCCGAATTCTTTTTTTCTGAAACCGGTGACATTATTTAGATATTATTTATCTATATGGATTAACCAATCTGCGTTTTTCGCTATTCCTGCCACCTCACGAAAACATGTAGCTTTTTTTCTTTTTCCTATTCGTTTACATTTTTTAAAAATTCTTATTCCAAATTATTTCAGCACTTTTCGGCATTCATTTTGCACTAGTGCCAACCGCCATCTTATTTCGTAACATTTCCCGGCTTGCGCCATTCCACCATCTTGTTTCGTAACTTTTACCGCGACACTAGCGCCATCCGACATCTTCTATCACAACGTTTTCCCGCCCGTTTTTGTGGATTAACGTGCCACTGGCGCTTAATCCCCCTGGTGGCAGGATTATCGTTAATCCATTGTTTAATCGGTATAGATAACTACTGGCGATTTGTATTGCGAACAGATAATGCGAGTGCTGTGATAAATTAATCATGTAAAAAGACATAATGAAAAGCGAAACCTAAATTAACCAAGTCGAGTTATTAAACATGTGCAAATACAAAGAGTAATTGCTATGTTATAGGACTTGATACCAAAGTTGGCCACACTGAAAATTATCGCAGTAGTGTGATAAAAGTCTAAAGCTTTTAGCTCGTATGCTCTGTGTTAGCAGGGCTACTTTTAAGCCATGCTGTCTAAAGGAGTATTAAAGCAGCATATGGTACAATTTTGTAAAATAAACCATAATGCGCTTTACTGGCTATTTCCAGAAGCATTGTTGTTTCGAACATGCAATTCATGGTCCATATGCTCCTAAAGTGCGCATCCGACCTTGCATCGCAGAAAAACCGAAATAGGTAGCCGGACTCGTGAAAGATTGGTTCAAATCCGGTTAGACCGTTATCCGTAACTGAGGTTCTTTTTTCCAGGTTTTCCTCGGTTCTCATAACTTCCAAATGTTGCGAAGGTATCCTAAACATCAGCCTGGAATATTTGCTTTCCAATTAACATTTTATTTCAAATATAATCAGTTCCCACCGCCTGTGGTAGGTATGGAGTAAGAACGGCTGTTTAATATTACTAAAGATACCCGATTTATTTCATTCACACGAGTTTCTCTACTTATCCTGCTTCTTAATTAGATAATCTTAAAGTTCAATTTGCATATTTCATTGTAGGGTACAGTAGTAAAGCGATAGTCAGATGTATAAATGGCGTGTAGTTATGTGATGGCAATAAAACTCCATTCTCTTTACATCACCACGAGAAAACAAAGAATAATGGCTTTCCAATATTTAAAAATTCAAACCAATAAGATGGAATATCTCGGAAATGTTAAATCCCAGAAACGAAAAATTAAATGACAAACTGTATATCTTATCAATATCTATGTATTTTGTTTAGTAGGATTTTTATATCTCTTATACGGTTTACCAGGTATACGAAAGTCGTTCAAAATGAAAGCCGCATCAGAGGCTGTTCCCAGAAAATTTAATATGTACGTTTAATTTTTCATGAAAATGTCTGAAACATTTTTTTGAGAAAATGAAAATGTTCCACACATTTTTTGAGAGGAAGATGCTGAACTTAAAGACCAAATTTGTCAGTTACCTGAATTTTAATTTTGAATTTTGGTCTTCACAGACAACCAGACACACGCTTATGTACCTTTTTATAGGAGTCGTATTCCAAAGCTAAGATCCAATTGATCATAATAACAGCATCGCTCATGAGACAAGGTTTTTATTGACAGCAATATGTGCCTACATATTTACTTTACTTTTACACATAATGGCCGTTCACATCTATACACTACTGTAACGCTGCACCAGCATTTTTAACCCCTCGGCATAGAAGTCCGCCGCCTGGGACTTGAAGCAGTTGTAACGCTCGTCTTGAGTTCAACTTCGGTATGAAATCGCTGTTCACCCAGCCAGAGTTTCAAATGCAAGAAGAGGAAATAGTCGCTTGGTGGCAGGTCGGGACTGTACGGAGGCTGATCAAAGAGTTCTCAACGAAACTCCTGAATGTTCTCTTTGGTTTTGGCAGCGGTGTGCGGGCGTGTGTTGTCGTGTAGTAGGATTTTGGATCGCACGTCTCAGTTCGGTAAGCCGCTGCACAGTGCACGTCAGATGTAATTGCTGACACATGGACCATGAAATATATCAAAAGGTGCCCTTTTCGTCGCAAATCACATAGCCATCATTTTGTGATTCATGTACGGCGATTGCTTACACTTTTTTGTTTGGGTGAACTGCATCGGTGGTGATGGTGTTGATGACGATGGTGTTGGGGTTGGTGGTGATGGTCATTGATGGCCTCTAGTTCCTGAGATCGCAGGTTCAAACCCGGCGGTGGGCGATGTATTTTTTCGGGAATAAAAATCCTTCGGAAGGGAAGTAAAGCCGGTGGTCCCGTGTCGTAGATTTACGGCACTTGAAAGAACCTCTGTGCAAAATGTCCGGTCTTTCACGCCCTATATAGAATAGGATGCTAAGGACCACAGCAGTTAAAGAGCGTCTATAAATAAAACGCAATCTAATTTTTTAGCACCATCACCGACACCACCACCATCTCAATCACCATCACCATACTACTATGAAAACCATCGGCATCAACATCACCCCACATCACCATCAACACCCACAGAACACACCAACACTATCACCCTCACCAACACCGTCACCACCACACAACCACCAACACCACCACCATCGCCATCAACGCTAATACCAATACCATCACCACTAACAACACCTCCCACACCATCATCAACACTGCCACCAACACACCAACACCATCACCTCACATCACCATCAACACCCATACCTTCACTGTCACCTTCACCAACACCATCACTACCACCATACACATCTCCATCACTACCAACATCACCACCATCGCCACCAACACTATCACCAATACCACTATCAACAGCACCCACACCATCATCAACACCGACACCATCATCAACACCGACACCGCCACCAACATATCAACACCACCATTACCACCACCAACACCTCCACCAAGAATAATTGATAGAACAACAATGGATTTAAGGCACATAAATATGCAATAAAATTGTTAATACATTATTTAAAACTGATGTTGCATGTATTGTGAAAGCTTTTAGTCAGAAGAAAATAAAGTTCTTTTACTTATAAGCAGAAGTTACCACATATTTGCAGGTTCCCAAGTTATATATATATATATACATATATATATATAAACATTTTTGTATGCGTTATGGAGTTTTCGGTATGACATACGTTTCACAAAATGGCTAATCTGTAATATATAACATTGGGCATCATAAACATTACAGTGTCGTTTCTTACTCGCATATGATGTGCATTGTATTCGCCTAGAGCCCAAATGCTGAATACTATACTACATTATATATTACATAAGTTGAATGTTTGCCTTCTATCTGGTGGCCAAGTAATCTTTGTATGTTTCCGCTTTTGCAGTATAATGCCCAATTCGCAACGGGGCGACATTGGCAACTCCACATGAGCGTTAAGATGGCTGATCAATAGGAGGTTGGTAAATGCGACAAACTTCTTGCGACTAAAGTTGTATTAAAGTTAACTTTTGACTCGTGACGCGGCGGCATTCACGGGAATGGTTTGTGTATTCTTGTTAAGGTGGCATCAACCTCCAGGAAAATGCATTCTTTTTCAGAACAAATACTAAATTACACTGAGTTTTACAAATTAGTTCGAATGCATACAAAAATACAACGAAAAGGTGTGTACCTTCGCCCGAGCTTCGCGCGTTAATGTTAAATTGTGTCACCTCATTGTGAAGCTCTTAAAGAGTAATTTCGCATGTCGTGTCGCCAGTGTCGCTCCATTGTGAACTGGGCATTACCCTGACTTATATTTCTTTGGTGAATCATGGTTGTCAACTTTGCTCTCAACAAGCTTCCTTATTAACACTAGGTATTAGAAAAGACGATTTCGCTGATTAAACGAAATTATGTTTCACCATTTTATAATCTAAACTAAGCAGAGCCACAAAACAAAAGTTTGGAGACATAAGATGGCATATTGGCATTATACGAACCGAGCGAGTTGGTGCCTGGGTCGGCAGGCGAATGCTCGGGTGGTTTATCTTCTCCCACGACTCTCCTGCCCCTTGTTTTCTGTACCCGCCATCTTTCTTGTCATCTGTTTAGGGTTGTAGGACCAGGCGGCGGTGTTTGGCGGGTTGTGGCTGGATGATTACTGTGTGCTCTGTGAAGGTTTCTTCCTGATGTCGTCCAGGGTTCGGTTGGATACCCGCCTCCGGGTGCCTTCAGGCAGGCGCTCGGGACCTAATGGGTGGGCTCTGTCGGCATTGGAGGTGTTCAATCTGGTGACATTAGGTACATCGTCCATGCTTGTGCCCGTCGCCATTCGAATCTAGTCGCCCATCGGGTCTCTCCTCTCATTCCACCTTTCACAGGTAGAAGCACAAGGGGTCGGATGACCTGCGTGAGATACTCTGCCACGGTTTTGGGGACCCCTTCCGATCGTCAGTACCTTTAACTTTTAGTAGAATACGAAAGAAATGTTTGAATATACTAGAAAATAAATATGAAACTGAACAAAACAGAAAGAGGAAATGAAAACAACTAATAAGATGAACAGAATAATAGAAAATCAGTTTCCATATTAAGGACCGATAGCTAATATATATATTTTGTTATAAGTCTAGTGTCCACAGAGTGGTGGTTGTCGCTTAATGTAGACATTGTTCTGACGTAAACAGCAGTAGAAGAGTACAATCCCATCATCAGAAACAAGCCATAAAAATACACTTTCTCGTCGTATATAAATCGGCTCCGTTTCCTCCTCCGCCTCCTGCTGCTTTAGGATAGGTGACGTATTCCTTTTGCGTATACAACACTAAATAAAGTTTAACCGCTAAAGCATTCCCAATCTTCCTATTTCTTTGCGAATGAAAACGTGAAAGATATAAGTATTGTCTGTGCTCTAACATCCATCTGTATATCCAAATTGCATGACATTCTGCCTTGTAGATAAATCGTGTGCGTGGTTGGAATGGTCAATACACAAGCTATGATACAGATTCAGCAGTGCTGGATTTAACCCCCGTAAATTAAATTGAATAGCAGCAATTAATTGCCGAGCAATACGCTTGAGAAATGGGAGAGTGAAGATACAACCCCAGAACAGAGCAATTATATCCACAAAGGTAATGGCGATCAATTCGCAGCTACGAGAACAGTCCGTAACAGAAAGTGCAGTAGTGGATATAAGAAACCTGTAGGTTCCGCTCTTGGTTTTGACTAAAATCAGCATTCCAATGTTCTCCTTAACTATGTGTTTTACTGCAAAACATTGCAGTGAGGAAGGGAATATAGAGCAATGAATTAGAAAACACGTGTTCACATATAGGATTTATAGAAAAAATGTGAGCAAACGAGGGTACGCACAAATTAACTATTAGTTAATGCTTACCTCGGTCTTTTCCTCCAAGTGTTACTGACTCTCCACAAAATATGTAATTTATCATCGCTTTGTAAACTACTTCTAGACAACTTCAATCAATTTCGTGTCCAGGCGATAATTAGAATAAGATTTTATTGAATGTAACTAGATCTAAGCTTAGAGAGGTTGTTAGATATCTTACGGGTTATAACACGCTGCGCAGACACTTACACATAATGGGCCTGACTACAAGATATTTTATGCAGTGGAAGGTAATATGAAACGTTCCAGCACATACTACGCGAGCGTGAAGATTTTGTCATGCATAGATATGTATCCTTGGCCTCTTTTTATCGGAACCTGAGGATATGAGAAGAGCAAATATCAAAGACGTGGGCTGTTATGTCTTGACCATCGTTTTTCATTAAATGTCCCGATTATGAAGCACAAAGGGCTCTAAGAGCCTACTTCTGAGCTTCCTTGAGACCATTTAGCTTTTCATCGCTTATGTTATGGCCTGCGGATTTCAGCCACTGTATATATTACTCAACCAGAGTAAAATCAGTCCGTGGGAGTTGTCAGTTATAATCGAAATAATTTTTTTTGCTGCTTTCACAGAGTAAATAAACATGTACCTCATAAGGCAAAAACAATGCGCAGAATTTCGAAGCGTATATTTGACGAAGTCGAATACGTTTCCGATGCCGTTTCACAGTGGTGTCTCCAGACGGGTCCTTCAGCTGGTTCTATTGACACCTTTCATATTGTGTGTGAGCTACTGAATATGCGCTGACAACCGAGCAGTTAATAAGTAGGTGTGGTGCAACGAGGCCTACCGCGATTTGTATCCATAGAATATATATATACTATTTTGTGCAGAAAAAACAAAATGTTTATTACGTATATTATAATTTCCAATTGCTAAGGCAGATTTGATTCCAAGGACTTTATGCTGACACATAAAAACTGACACACTCACTTTTTGCTTTCAAATTAAATATGAACTAAGTAAATGCTATGTTTCTAAATGAAAAAGCTAATTAACATTGAAATTAATTTAATATAGGTGTGTAAAACCTCTGCTTCTATTACTGCCCTCATTCTACGGGACATGGTTGATATTAAATGCGTAGTCAAATTTTCACGACAGGATACTTCCTTCGTATGCTGTATTTGATACCATAAAAGCTCTTTTGTCTTGCATTCTCTTGCAGGCCAATTTAACTCTAAAACCTCCTTCACCACTGCCCACACATTTTCAATGGGATTGAAATCTGCTGAGCAATGAGGTGAATCAATCACTGTGAGATCTTGTGTTTGCAAGAACCAGATTCAAACCTGCTGACTTGTGGGCAGGGTGATTATCCTGAGGAATTCGGTATCTCCATCGGGATATCTAGTCCTTGCAGGAGCAACCACGATGTTTTCGAAGATGTTTTTATCCTGTGGGTATTTAAAGTGCCACCAAGCTGCCACAACACACCTAGATCATCTCGTGGCATCCAACCCCAACACGACATAGATGCGCGACCATGGTGGTCCATTTGTGCCACTTATTTTGCGTCATAACATTTTCCTCTAGGACGGTAGACAATTACTTTACCCCTATTCGAGAATGAAAATGTCTGTGAATATAACCCTAATCCAGTTATGATTAACATTTTATTCTTCAAAAGCGAGGCGGCATAATCTGTGATCGTCTGTAAGCTGCTGCTTCTTAGCTGCCGATCGAGCAAAGAGCCCTGCTATAGTCAAACGTTCGACCAAGTGAAATTAGAATTACTTATAACTGTATGCACATGCGGAAGAGGTTGCAGTCTGCCTCTTCAAGAAATGTAGTATCCTGCTGCGGAGTGGCAAACATTTTCGACCCGAACCAGGTCAACGACGAACAATATTTTTCCTTGAAAACCGCACCCACTTAGTAGCCTAAGAAATAGATTATCCAGAAATGTTCACTAACGTAAAGAGAGATGTCCTAGTAGCTTCGTCTTTATGTGTGCGGTCAGCCATAGCAAAAGTCAATATGATTGACATCATATAGAACTCCATGGCTATGAGGTGCGCGCGCATGATCACATCAGCGCCATTCATAACTGTAGAACGAGACAGATATTTTTCATATCCAATATTAAGCCAATTAAATACCTAGTTTAATTTTTCACTTTAGAATTCTTACTAATCTAACATTTATTTTAAAAACGAAAAGGGTAATTTGTGTTGTTTTTATGCATTAATGCCTTTATTCATGGAAAACAAGCGACATTGCCATATATTTAAGAAATTAACATTTAAGTAAACATAATAAAACATATTTTACACCAAGGATTCGAACCCAGGTTGTTCCAATTACGAGGCATATAGGTTTCACTGCTCGGCTACCATTCATACAACCAAACTGAAAGGCATCTTCCTACTTATCGCATAACTTTGAAATGATAGCAGGGTGACATTAAATCATGTTCTGTGACAAGCTCAGCGAATGCTTCCAATGTTTTCCGAATCGAACTCCCTCTCTGGTTGTTGCCCATTATTTTGTCTTAGGCCACACATACGTTGGAATATACTAACGAAATTAAAAAACGTTTATGTGATAAAATCATAAATTAATTAATAATTGTTATACAGAATAAAAATGGAACCAAAGGCTTAACTTAGCCGTATTTCAAAGAATAAAACAGTTTTTGGAATAGTAGAAGCATTTTATAAGAAATTAAAACTGCTATATCTATGACATTTGTAGGAACTGTTCAGAATATATTGCTGTATATTTGGAACTAGAATAGCAAGACTTCGTTAGTTAAATTCTGATTTTTAGGGTTGTATGTCGGGAGAAAAATACTAAATTTGATTATGCTAAATTCAAAATAATACAAACAAAATTGTTCTTGAACATAGATTAATGATTGTAGCTCAGCGTTCTTATAAACCCTTATGATCACGGAGTAAAACTTTAAAATAAATTGCGTAGTTAGAATTTCAGTTAAGGCTTTTTATTAGAAGGGGCACAAAAATGAAAAGTATATGATATCGGGGTTAAAAGCCTTACCTTGGGTTTTTGTTACTGCATTTTCCCATTAAAATATAGCTCCTGTTTTTGTGCGTGAGAACTTTCAGGTGTATAACTTAAAACCCGTAGCTGTAATGCTCATTTTAAAGAACCACGCCCATTTACATTTATGTCACTTTTCGGCAACACCCCTTAAAGAAAACACAAATGAAATGCGGTGTATTTTAGTACAATCGTTGCCTTCTGGTCAGATCTTCATGGTGGAAGGTGACCTATGACTATCTTTTTAAGTATCACGCTCGTTTCACACTGGGACACTGGTGACGGTCACTGATAGAGATACATTCGTTTGAATTAGAGCATTTACTCCAGGACACTACTCTGCCTCACCCAGTCATTGTGACGCAGCAGTGTCTCACCCTCGCCACATGTGACGGACAAGGTCACTATGTTCAGAGCAATGGCGTGTTCGCACTGATCACAGACATAGCGATGCAGATTTAGCAACAAAACCAAAGTCTTTGAGACAGGCAGTCATTTTGTAGTATACTAGAGCACAGTGTTGTACGTTGTGGTAGTCATGAGTTTAGATTTGATTAAGACGGAAGATTTTATAGTCGTCCTGCTATGTGGGATATAATGTTTTTCTTCTGCTGGGATAGCCTTCCTTACTATAGTGTCAATTCCTGTGATTTAGTCGTCCAAATTTTCTAGAAGTTCAGAAAGGAAGTTTTTGGCATTCGGAAAAAAATTCTTGTCATCTTGTCTCAGATCGTCATACAGAGAGTAAAACAATCCTTTCTTCAACCGATCAAAAGCAGTGGATGTACGTGTAATGAACGTTTTCTGTTCATTCCCCCTCCTCCTCCTCCTCCTCCTCCTGCGTAAAAGTACTAACAACAAAAGTTTCTCCTGGCTCGAGTCCATTTCACTAACACTCAGTTGTCAAAACCTGCAGTGTCCGACATCAGTGACCTAGAAGTGTTCACCGCAATCACCGTTGACCGTCAATGGTGTCCGAGTGTGAAACGAGCTAAAAGAGCATACTGTTTTGAGTGTTTTTCCTCAAATCTTTCCGTTCTTGAGATAATTACTATTTTAATCTTTAATTCTTGAGCCTCTGCTGCCATGACAACGAAGGAATAAACACTTGCGTATACAAATAAACAGAAAACTACACATGATTGTAACGTAACGTAAATAATATACGGAATATGGAACCAAGGAAGTACTTACAATATTACAGAAATTAATTATTGATGGGAACAGGGCCGCCCACAGGGGGAATCATGGCGGAAATTGCTTCATGAGGAACATTTTTGGGGGAACACAAAAATATTGAAGGAAATTAAGCAGCTAAAATAATCACATTTATTAGAAGTTTTAATCCAGCACAGTAAGTGTTAAATCAGCTTGTATCTTTAAGTTTGTTAATCTAAATGAGCTACCTCTCCCCCAAAATGTCGTCCTCCGTGGTGTAGTAGTCACCATGATAATCTCTGGTTCCCGAGGTCGCGCGTTCACACCCGGCGGAAGACGATGGATTTTTTCGGGCGTAAACATTCTTAGAATTGCTTCCTTCGGAAGGGAAGTAATGCCGGTGGTCCCGTGTCGTAAATTTACAGTATGTAAAACAACCTCAAGCCTGATAAAGAGGCCTATGAACAAAATTACCGGTCTTTCACTCCCAATATAGAATGGGGTGCTAATGACCAGAGCAGTTAAAGATTTCCATAAATAAATCTTAAAAAAGTATGTTAATTACAATACATACTGTATTGTATAATGTAGCGTATCAAATTATAATATTTGGAAATACATAAAAGCAGACTACCTATGTTATACCTACTTTATATTCAGGTATGTAGTTGTTCAGAACATGTAGAGTCATTACACTTCTATATTGGTCTATTTAGATATATGCAATAGACTACGTTGAAATACCCAGTAATAAAATTCACCACATGCCAAATGTTTTTCTTTGCAGTTTGGCTGTAAATGTTACGACAGTTTATTCATTTTAACTTTCCAAATATTTATTTAAGCTTTTATTGTGTGCCAGTATCACAATGGCTACTATAGTTGCGAAGCTTTCAGGAAACATAGAAAAGAAACTAAATACGTAGTTTAAATTGAGGTTTCGGAAAAATGGGGGAGGATGATTGTTTTGAAGGGATGCGGCATAGCCTTTGGGGGATGGGCATCCTGAGTAGGAACACTTATTTATACAGGTAAATTAAAGCTTGAGAAACCCAAGTTTCAAGACCATGCTTCCTTTCTTGGTGAATTGTAAAACTCTGTGAATAATTAAAGGAATACAAGATCAGAAAACCAACGTGAACTTCTTTTTAACGTTTAGAGACATTGATCAAAATGTACACCCCTCGCACAACATGCTTCTCAACGTTTTCTCCAATTCTGCCACCATCTGCGAAGTACGTCGGGGTTGTTTTTTATTTCTTCCGCTGCTCAAAATATTCCTTCTTGCAACTTTTCCACATCAGAAACTTCTGTAATGTATAACTGATTTTTCATATCGCCCAAGAGAAAGAAATCGAATGGATTTAGATCCGTCGATCTTGGTGGCCATCTTGTGTTTCCATACCAAACGATCCAGCGTTACATAGGTGTTGCGTAGATGGTTCTTCTTATGCGTGGAGGTGCGCCGTCATGTAATAAGCACATATCATTTCTTACTGCAGGGGAACATCCTCAAGCAGAACTCGTAATGTTTCTTGAAGAAACTGGAGACAGATTGCTCCTGTTAGAGCTCGAGGAAGACTCCAAGGATCGATTAATGTGCTTCCTGTGCTTCCTGCCCAAACATTTACAGAAAATCTGTGTTGAAAGCTGCCTTATCTTATTGTGCGTGGACTGCCCTAAGACCAGGAGT
This sequence comes from Deroplatys truncata, assembly GCA_030765065.1. Lineage (NCBI taxonomy): Eukaryota > Metazoa > Arthropoda > Insecta > Mantodea > Mantidae > Deroplatys > Deroplatys truncata. The sequence goes on along the minus strand of CM060988.1, from coordinate 25,749,234 downwards.
GTGTATTATGGTAATTAGTTACTTCATTTTTTGGTAAACGCGCTTCATTCTTTGCAAGAATTTTAAAGAGAAAGTCCCTCCTTGTTGAAGAACAAAAATACTACCGTTGTGCAGAATCCGCTTCAGAGAGATACTGGACGACCTGAGTATGATAAGGGTGTAGCAATTCTTAGTCGTCCTCCGTGGTGTAGTGGTTAACATGCTAGCCTCTAATTCCCGAGGTCGCAGGTTCAAAATCGGCGGAGGGCGATGGATTTTTTCGGGCGTAAAAATCCTTAGCATGGCTTCCTTCAGAAGGGACAAAATTTACGGTCTTTCACGCCCAATATAGAATGACACGCTAAGGACCACAGCAGTTAAAGAGCGTCCATAAATAAAACTAAAAAAAAGTAGAAATTCTTTTTTAATATTCTCAAAACAGTCCAATGGAACACGCCGATACTGCGAGCGAATCCACGGCTGCTGCTTCCAGGATCTTCTGCCACCAAGTGAAGTGTTTCTTCTTCTTGTGAAACATTTCTTTGACCAACTCCTTCAACATGAGGAGATGCGCATCCTGTATCTGGAACTCTTTGACGGATGAAAACAGATATCCTATTGTCGTAATACACGGCGACTCACGCCAACTGTCTACCCTCTTTTATTTTCACATAATTACGGGGGTAGAGCATGGTAGGGAAATCTAAATCACCACATTAAAGTAGCACGAGGTCCTAAATCACCTGAAAACTACCTAAATATTCATAAATCATCATGGGTCAGGAAGGAAGGAACTACCTACATTAAGAATTCACATAGTATAAGTTTAGATGGTAAGAATATAATATAAATTAAATATGATACATTTTAACTTCCTGCTTGACGAAGCGTCATGCCTAAAAACACGTTTGCACTGTTCGCTGGTGACGCTAGAAGAGAGCGTTCTACATGCTAACACAAGATAATACCGGTTTTACTCGCTCTCCTATTACGTCACTACCGATCTGTATTGCCAACCTAAGAAATAGCCATACACTGTTGCCATAACCATAGTGTCACCACAACCACATGACACACTATGACGTGGTACTCAACTGTTTGGAATTCCTTCTCGATAAATTCTTCCCGCAGCTGGCGCATTTCGATGTTTCACCATAAATGAATAGTAGCATTTCAAGATACTCGGCATTAGTAAAGTGAGACATTTTGTAACTGATAATCCGCTGTTTCGAAAACAAACCATAAGCCGATATAAAGAACAGCTCAAGTGCGTTTCTTTCCAACTAAGCGCTGTCATGTTGTGTAGTCTCGTGGATAATGATGGAGATTCAACTGAGGCAAATTTCAAAAGCTTATAATAATACCAACAGTGTGCAATGTTTTAATTAAATGCATTTACACATGCAGAAAATATTTGTCTTTCAAACGCTTCTAAGAAGGATTTAAAAAGTATTCAATTTTAGTAAAGTTTTCATTTAAAATAGAGTTAATATTAAGCAATTTTCGCTTGTTTACTTATTCTACCGCGTACATAGCAGATAGAGTAGGTATTGCATTCCACCCAATAATTCCATACTGATATTTCGCCGGAAATGTATGTTGTGAGACGCCTGAATAGAAAAAAAGAAGAATTTTTATAAAACGTCCGTGTCTCGCTCCCTCTCTCTCTCCCTCTCTCTCTCTCTCTCTCTCTCTCTCTCTATCTATCTGTGTGTGTGTCTGTGTTTCTGTGATAAAAAACCATAATTGGGATAAATACCACACTCGGTATTTAGTTTCAGTATCCCAAAGATGCGACACGAAGATTTTCAAGACTATTCCCCTACTCCAAATTACTGTTTACATCAAAAACCTTTTTCAAAATGGATCTAACGATTTTGATTAAGATATTATACGTTTAAGGCATTTTAATGACAAATGAAATGTATATTTTGAATTTTCTGGGAATGTTCCCAAAAGTCCTCTTCATTCTGAATGCTTTTGCATAACTGGTAAACCGTAAGGGGTAGACAAGTTTTACTAAACAAAAAGTGTAGACTTCGTTAAAATACACAATTTATTACACATCCTTTTGTTGTTGAGTCAAACATTTCCGAGATATTCTTTGTTATTTGTTTGAATTTTCCAATTATTATACCTAGCTTTTCTCAAATGGAATTAGTTATTGCTTTTTTTGTACGTCCTGGTCATGCAAGTAGCAACCAGCTGTTAAAAGATTTGACTATCGCTTAAAGCCTACCATATTCCCCTTACACCTGCAAGAAAATTAGCAATAAGATAGTTTGTGCAAATGTTTATATCGACTAATATTAAGTACATAGAAAATAAATGTTTGTAAAATAGTTATTACAATAGTAGAGAAAGTCATGTGAATACAACACGTAAGCTTTTGTTTACTTTCTTCACCATGTATGTAGTAGGTAGAGAGTTAGATAAATAGTTTTCACCGGAAATGTGTGTTTTGAGGTCCCTCGAATAAAAGCATTTGTAGAATAAACCTCCGTGTGTGCGTGTCTATGAACAGAATAACACAACAACGAAAATCGCACAAATACCAAACTTGGTACTAGGTTTAGTACCTTCCAAAGATGCAACACAAACATTTCCAATAACATTTCGGAACTCGCATTTACGCTTTACATGGAGCACTTTACGAAATTTTTAATTTTCTAATGGCTTTAACGATTGTGGTTAAAATATCATATATTAAACATATTTGCATGACAAATAAAATGTATATCCTGAATTTTTTGGGTAAAGTCTATGAAGTGCTTCATTTGGAAGGAATTCTCTGTTATGTTGTATAACTGATAGACGTTAAGCGATAGGCGAAAACGTACTGTACAACAAATGTAGAGTTCTTTAAAACAGACAATTTATTTCAAATATTTTTCATGTGGCATAAACCGTTTCTGAGATATCCGTTGTTAAAGGTTCGGATTGTTCATTTCTTTGTCATTCAATATTTGGTGCTTTCAACATTCAGTTCTTTCTCGCAATTGCATGGAAACAGTATGGAATTTTAAGACCAGCATGTAGCATCAGTTCTTAAACATTTGACTATCGCTGTTCCCGTTGTATCTATAAGGAAATGTCCAATGTAGATTTCTACCAACGGTTTATTTGGATTAAAATGTAGTAGGTAGACAAATAGGCTTCAGTAAGAACAATTTGTATACCCAATATTAAACGATAGAGGGTAGAGAAGTCATGTGAATGTATCATATCAATTTTTTTTGTTGACAAGGTGTGTGTGTGTGTGTGTGTGTGCGTGCGTCTGCCTGTGTGTGTGTGTGTGTGTGTGTGTGTGTTTGTGTGTCTGTGAACAGCATAACTCAAAAACGAAAAGTCGGATAAATATCACCCTTGGTATTTAATTTCAGTGCCTTCCAAAAGTGCGACACGAAGAGTTTCATAAAAATTCTCGCACTTTCAACCACACCTTATGAGGAATATTTTTCGAAAATTTTGACTATTTAAAAATGGCTCTAACAATTTTGATTAAAATATCATATATTAAAGATACTTACATAATAAATAAAATGTTTATCTTGAGTTTTCTGGGAACAGCCTGTGAAGTCTCTTCATTCGGAAGACTTTTGTATAATATCGTATAACTGGTAAACGTTAAGCGATAAGACGTACCATAGAAGAAATGTAGATCTTTAAAACACACAGTATACTTAAAATATTTTTTGTGGCATCAGCCAATTCTGTTACTAATGGTTCGAATTGTTCAATACCTAGCCATGCTTTTAAAGTCGTGACGATTTTCTCTTGTTTCTCTCTCTCTCTCTCTCTCTCTCTCTCTCTCTCTCTCTCTCATGGAAAGAGTAATGGAATGTTAAGGACAGCATATAGCGTCCAGTTCTTAAACATATGACTATCGATATTCTCTTTGTATCTAACAAAATGTGTACTGTAGCCATTTTTACAAAGGTTTATTTGGATTAAAATATAGAAAATAGAAAAAGAAAGCTTTGGTAGGAATAGTTTTTTATACCCACTAATAAAAATGGCGAGTAGAGAAAGTCACGTGAATGTATCGAATCATATTTTTCTCAAAAGCTACTTTAAAAAAACCAAACCTCCATTAAGATTTTTTGTTCTATTCATTACAAAGAGTCATCCTGTTCAAAGATGATAATAGGTGACTTTCCACTCTCTATAGCATAAAGTTAATTTATAATCAACACAAATGGCAGAAACTTGTGATTCACAGTTAACAATATTAAATAAATGCTATTATTTCTTTGTTTATAATCTATAAAAATCAATTTATGTGTAGGATATTTATGTTCCTTTAAAGCCATTTTAGACTTTCATCATTATTCCAGATAAACATGTTCAAATACGTGTCCACCTTGGTGAATTTGTTGATGTAGAAGTCTCTCAATATCTGCACTGACGCGCCTTAACATTTCTGCTGACACTGATGCGCAGGCATGAATTACTTTTTCTTTTAAAATACCTGGACTTTCTGGTTCCGTTTCGTAAACCCTGGCTTTGTTACGTCCCCATAAGAAACATTCCAGGGGAGTTAAATTGGGCGATCTCGCTGGCCACGAAGGTAACCACCATAATTTCTGATAGAGCACCAACAATGGGAACAAGAAAAAATTAAATACTTTACTGGCTTGTTCGACGCAATATACCGGTGAAGAAGGGACTGAAGAAAAGTGAGCTACTGGAACTTGTGACAGCAAACAAACCGCGGTTTTCAAGTTATGTAGCCGATGGCATTGCTGCAGAGCATAGTCACAAAATAGTTAGGCTTCCCCCTTATCATTGTCATTTTAACCCAATTGAATTAATTTGGGCCGAAATAAAGGGTTATGCTGGGTGAAATAATAAAGTTTTAACTGTGTCGCCACTAATACAGCTTACAGAAGAGGCACTAACAGCAGTAAAAGCTGAAAACTGGAAAAAAGCGGTGACTGATACAAAGGGTGTAATAAGTGCAGCTTGGGAAAATGAAGGAGTTTTGGAAGACACTATACAACAGTTCGTCATTTCCGCGGGGAATTCTAGCAGCTCTTCAGATGATGATGATGACGGTGGCAACATTGTCTACCAAGCGAGCAGCAGCAGCAACAACAGCGATGCAAGTGATTCGGAAATCTGGCATTTTTTCCATTAGAATAAGCATCAATATTTCACAGGTATGTCTCTTCTGTTAACACAGATTCATTATTTTACAATTGTCTTCGTATACGAATATAAATAATACCCGCTCTACAATGCAGGCTCAACCCAATCGCCTTCGACACGCTCTCCACGTGGTCGCGATGAGCGGCAACGTCGCATCTCTCTCTCCGCGAAATGTCAATCACCTTCTTGATTGGCGCCAAGTATAATTAACACTTTATTGGGTTTTCTCTCATTTCGATACCTGGGGTTCGTTCCCAGCACTGGGACGCTGTCGTTAGAAAACAAACAATTCGTATATATGTAGTAATAAAACGTGCTTATTGAGCGAGTTAGCTACGCGGAAAGGTATAGGGTTTGCATTCGGGAGGTCCCGAGTTCGATTCCCGTCGTTTGATTACCCTGACCTGGGGTTTTTCGTGGTTTTCCCTAGTCGGTAGGCGAATTCTGGGATGGTTTCCCATTTACCACATTTACTATCGCTCATTTGTCTTTCATTTGGTTTCCTTTTCATCTTTCTGGTGAGCTTATAGGTTTTGTGGTGTGTGGAGGTGCCGCACAGATGGTGCAGATGCTTGTTTCAAGAAAAGAACATTAGAAGGCTGCTTGGTTGGACAGGTCGTTCATCGCCTTCTCTGCGCAGTCCAGTGGTGGGACGGGTCTTCGAAATAGGAATTGTTAGGGTGTTCCCCGCTTCTCTGCGGTTGTGTCTGCCTGCATCCTGTGGTTTCTTCATTTCATCCTTTCCTCCTGAAAGTGGCAACCACAACAGATGTCCCGTAGGTCGCAGTGCGCGGGATGGCCCCCTCCGCTGTATATCCAATACCTTACGCCCCAAAATGTGCTTGTTTGAAAAATTATATAGTGATTTTAAGTTGCTGTTTCATCACAACAATGCTTAGCAAGGTTTAAAGTATTCCATTTATAAGCTGTAATTAATAGTGACATCTTAATTTGTTGCCAATTCAGTAGTGACGTAGGTATAGGAATTTCAATCCCAATTTAAAGAGGCACAAATCATTATGGCATGTCAGCTCTGGCGCTCCTTTAACATGCGACCAACCTTACCAGCAGCCAGACACAACTACGAGGTGAATATAACTTATAGAAACAGACTGCACTTCAGGATATTGCGGATGCTATTAAGTTCAGGTCTGTTAGCTATACACAATTTTCAGATGTTTTGTCAGCACCAACGAAACCTGATAAGAAAGTTACGCTGCATTTGTGCTCTTGATGTAAAGTCGTTTATTCAGTTGTGCCTGGCACTTTGCCTTATCTGTAGTCATATGGGTGCAAATATTGTGCAATTTCTTTCTTTATATCAGCACCCAGAAATGTTGCTGTTGGATTGTCGATTGAGAGCGGTTGGTTTGTTTTGGTGCCCTAGATTGAGATGGTATAACCCCATTGCTTTTAGCCATATCTTTGTGTGCAGGCAACTGCAGTATGAGTCACAAGCTTATGGTAGCCAGGATTTATTTTCTTCTACCTTAAATAATTTTGGTAGACTGCTTTTAGACATAATTATGACTTCTGCGTTATAAGGTTCAATATATAACCAATATTTCGGGAATAACAATAATAGTAATAGTAATAATAATCCAGAGCAGAACAAAACGGAATGTATAAAAACATACAATGACGAGTGAACACTTCAGTTTTCATGTGTTAAGAGAATACACTTGTGAAATTGGGTGAGAATCGGAAACAATCTACTTTTTACTTTCTCTAGCACATACGGGTACGTAGAGAAAGTGGTCAATTGCACCCAAATATAGGTTCCAGAATTTTAACGAAAATGCATGTTTTGAGGCCCCTTCAATAAAAAGCAGCTTTAGAAAAACGTCCATAACTATAAACATCATAACTCAAAAACTAAATTTCGGATAAGTACCAAACTTAGTACTTAAGTTCAATTCCTTCCAAAGGTGCGATACCAAGATTTTCAAGAAAAACCTCCCACCCAATTACGCTTTATAGGGATCTATTTTTCAAAGTTTTTATTTTGTAAAAATGACTCTTAAAATTTTGATTAAAATACCGCATGTTAAAGATAATTCATTAAAAATAAAATGTATGTTTTGAGTTTCCTGAAAAAAGACTGTGCTGTCTTTTTCATTCGGAAGAACTTTTATATTATCTTCTATAACTGGTAAACGTTAAGCGATTGACGAAAAACTACACAGAAGCTGTAGATCTCTTTACAACACAGGATTTATTTCAAACAACTCTTTTTGTGCCATAAGAAATGTCCGAACTATCCGTTATTAATGGTTCGAATTTTTCAATACTTTGTTATTCTTTTATTCGACTGTTTCTCGCGAAGTTATGGAAACAGTATGGAATTTTAAGGTCAGCATATAGCGTCCACTTCTTAAACATTTGACTATCCTTGTTCCCTTTGTATCCATAACGAAATACGTTGAAATTGAAGTTGAGTTTTATTTATGGATGCTCTTTAACTACTATGGTTCTTAGCGTAGTGTAGCTGTTTCTGCAAAGGGTTATCTAGATTAAATGAAGCAGGCAGTAAAAGGAACTTTCATAAGAATAATTTTTTACCTACCAATATACGATAGAGGGTAAAGAAAGTAATGTGAATGTAACGCTTCAGGTTTTTGTTATTGTTGCGCTTACACCTGATGTTTTAGTTTGTCGTTTTTGATGTGTTAATATCTGCAATATTTAAAGCTCCGTGAGGCCTTTTAACATATTGGTGTAATTTCCATTCCGATTTTAAGGGCAGGACGTAGGTGAAAATGCATGGTTACAACAACTAGCTTAACTTCCAAAGTTTTAAGATAATATAATGAAACTTGGCATCAGCATTTGAAATTTAATTTTTTACTTATGTTGTAAGTTTGAAACATTTTCCTGGAATATTAAGATCAACATTGACCAGCAAAGTTTAAAATCCAAAATGCTTTTACTGTAGCTGTTTTCAGGCATTCAACAGGTCAACTGTAACAAACCTTTTTGTGTTCAAGATCCGTATGCAATGTTGATGCATTATATACAGCAAAATCATAATTAAGTTACAGTTTTTTAAAATAAAACCTTTTAAGTTTTCCTTTGAAGGAATCCTATAAATTAATTAGGGTGCATGAATATAAATACTGTTATTTTCAAAATATTAAAACACGGCTAAATGGGGCGTGGCATAGTTTTAGTGGTAAGGTATTTAATTTTTTTATGAATTTAAAGGTAGAAATCAAACAAAACATATATGCTCAAATGTGTAATCCTTCAAATAAAAAACTTAGTAAAGATTAGTTTTTGTAAAAGCGGTTTTCATTGATGTTCCCTTCATAAACATTTTAGGCCGATCAACTTATCGTTTCAGTAAAACTTCAGGAATAATTAATTAGTGAAACCATTCACATATTGGTTTGTGAAATGTCATAATTATACTACTTTATTAAACATGTTACTAGCTGGCTATTTGTAAAACCCAAGAATATATAGCTACATATCAAATTTAAGAAGTACCATTCTGATTTTCTTTATTTTGGACTGTTAAAGACAAAATAATGTTGTTATTAGTAGAGTAAACCAAGAAAGAAAAATGTGATGTGATACATTCACAATACTTTCTCTACCCTAGTGAATATAAAAACTAGTCTTACTTCTATCTACTTCATTTTAACCTAAATAAGCCTTTACAGAAATAGCTAAACTACACATTTCGTTATAAATACAAAGGGAATAGTGAACTGTCTAGAACTGGACTGCTTTCAAATCCCGTACTGTTTCCATAACATCGCGAGAAACAACTGAATGTTTACAACACTTTAAAAAGAATGGCTAAGTAATGAACAATTCGAACCATTAATAACGGACATCCGGGAAATAGCTTCATTCATTATCTGTTTACCCTCCTCTTATGTAGGACTTACACCCCCCACGACTTACAAGCGGATGCCTGGGGCCAGAGGCCCGTCGAGGAGCAGACACTCATGGATCAGACAGAGCATCCAGGATGGGTGATCAGCCCGATGCCTGGTATGGGATGAAGGAAGTAGATGAAACGAAATGTTGGTGAAATGGATGAAAGGAAAGGTGATGATGGAGCAGTTAGAATGAAATCGGAGAACCCGGAGAAAACCCGTGCAGACACCGCTTCGTCCACCACAAATCCCACATGCAGGTCCTTGGGATTGAACCCGGCCGCCTCGGTGGGAGGCGAGCGGTCTAACCACTCGGCCACGGCGCCGCCCGGGAAATAGCTGATGCCACAAAAAAGTTACTTGAAATAAATTGTATGTTTTAAAGATATCTACATTTTTTGTGTAGTACGTTTTCGTCTATCGCTTAACATTTACCAATTATACAAGATTATATAAAACTCCTTCGAAGTGAGGAGAACTTCACAGGCTATTCCCAGAAAATATAAATAACTTTAATCTATGGTATTTCAATCAAAATCGTTAGAGCTTTCGAAAAAGTGCCGTGTAAAGGGTAGTTTGGGGTGGGGGAAAGATATTGAATTTAAAGTGGTGTCAATCCGAATTTTCGTTTTTGAGTTGTGCTGCTCACAGACATGCACACGGACGTTGTTCTAAAAATGGTTTTTCTGTATTCAGGGGGTCTCAAAACATGCATTTCTGTTGAAATCTTTGTATCGAAATTTCGTGTGGATTGCAATACCTTCTCTTCTTACTAGGTACGTGGTAGAGAAAGTAAAACGGCATCTCTGAAGTAAATGCACATAGCTCATTGAGGTTTTGTGTGCAGCCTTCATAGCTGCCTGTCCGACGTTACTCGGGTAGTTTTATAAACTGCAATAACGATTTAATTAATTTACTTACCTGCATCCGTTGTTTATGAAACTATTGTACAATGAACTAGAGAATTTAATGGTAAATTAGCATAGCACTAGTTATTCCTAATAATAAATTAAAGATCCCCTGATCTTCACGCAAAGAATGTGAAACATCGGCGGAACGTCTGACTTTCTTAACCTGCCCCCGATAGTCCTCCAAGTTTATACCCTAGACCTATCCTTTGGCGGTGGAACAGACATCGCTCGGGATGGTCCAGTAATTTATAGATAATCACAATAGGTGACATTTTAACATTTCTACCTTCTCTTTGGTCCCATACTTATTTAATAACACAATAGCTGCATAGTTTTCACATAATACACAAACATATAGTCAAGAAATAGAGGGAAAGGTGGTGAATATGAAGATTCTGCATTCCCAGGCCACTAGCTTAAGCGTCTGCTACCACCGAGAAGAAGAATATTATCAGTTGTTGATTATAAAACACTGTTTGACTTATTTCTAATGTTAGCTGGACTTATAGAATTATTTAACACATCCTGCTACCCAACTTGATTGCAAACTGCAAAGGAAATAAAGGGTTGAGGGTTATTAAAATATGTTGGCATTAGTATTGTGTGCATATCCTAGCATTATAAGAAGATAGATTCTCTTTCGTCTTGCTGCGTCTTCGTTGCTAAATAGTGACCATCTAATGTAAAATGCATGGAATGAATATCCGCGGCATTTGTATTGTTTTACATGCATATTCTGTGGAGTAACAGCAACTATTACCGAGCGCAGTGTGTGAGGGTCAACGTCTGTGGCCGGCATTCGGAATGTCCCGGCTTCGATTCCTGACGACCGCTCACTCTGACCATGTGGTTTTCCCTAGGTAACAAGGCCAATGCTGGAGTGGTGTATTCTACCACGGCTCTCCCCTCCTCCCCCATTTCCTCTCATTTCATCTCCCTCTTTCACGTTGACTCCGGGATTGTGTGACAGTCGGTGGCGGACACATGTCGCAGATGATTGCGCTTTGGAACTCCTTCTTGGCCCCGTCAGATGGCAGTGTTTCGAGCCTCCACTGCTAGGTCGATCTTTCTCCGGTCTCCGCTGGAGGGGAGCTGTGAGCCTACCTCCATTGGCTTGGAAGGATCGCCACCGAGCGCTCTCGAGCCGGGTGGTCAAGACAGCAACTATTAGGGAACTCTGCGTTTCTCTGTCGTCTGCGTCGGCCGGTCCTGTAGCCCATACGTCTCCTGCGGTTCCTTCATGTCATCTGTTCCTCGGGATGAATGTATAAAGGATCCCTTGCGGGTCGAGGTGATAGGTGTCCCCTGCGTCGAACTAATCATAATCCTAACAACAAAAACTATTTTCTACTGCATAGCATTCTCAAGTAAAAGTCACGGTCTTCTTCGCACACATGTTCTTTTACAACTCTAATGTGTTCGTATTCAAGTACAAGGGCTCTAACATCTTTTTAATGTTTTAGTAGCTTATGAAATCAAATTATAAGGCGTCTTATAAACCATACTCGTCAAAAAGAACTGGCTTTTATTGTGAAGTAATTATCGAAATCGTTTGTGTGGTTTCTGACATTACCCTACATACAGATATATGTAGAGTTTATGTTTTTATAATATTAATTTAGATCATCAAAGTGAGACAAGCATTTCAAGCGACTGAAATGAAAACAGTGAGTTTTAAAGTTTCTCACAGGTACGTTACCTTAATACGGCTACGAATTACGCTGTAATATGTGCATAAAGCGTGTAAAAGAGTAGTATCAAATCTCATTAAGAGATGTCGCATGAATAAACACAATTACACTCAGCTGGACACAAATAACTATCTACGTTTCAAACTTCTAAGCAAGTAAGGTAACTGAAATGCTTCCAATTACTATTAGAATAGGAGTGTTACAAAAACTTCCTAGTTTAATGACACTGCTTGTGCTTTTCAGTGCATACAGCTGAAAAACATATAGGAAAGTTTTTGGAGTGTGTAATGATTGATCCACGTTCTCTCTAGAGACAGTCAATTAAAACTGAGTGTTCAATACAGCACTATTTATTTATAAAAGTTAGTAAAAACACGAGTTTAAAAGGTGAGCCTACAGTAATAACTTTTCCTGGGATGTTTAACATTTAATTAAAATTCGTAGGATATGTTAAATGTGCTTTGTAGAATCCAAAAGGAAGATAAAACAAAAGAGAAGGTAAAAAAATGTCTATTTTTTACTAAATGGAGCAAGGCGGTATAAAGAAAGCACACCAGCGTTTTCTTTTGTTCTTATTGTTTTTGTTCTTTCTCCTTTAATTTCGATTCCACGTTTTACCTTCATAATTAATTTTAGTAAATATAAATTAATTCTAACAAATGTTCATGTTCCCTCTATATAACACATTAGTAATTGCTAGATTTTGAACTGTTGGTTTTAATCAGGTATTGTTATATATAAGTTTTAACTAATATTCTGCGTCACTTGAGATAAAAATCTACTTCTTAATATTCCACATCATTTTTAATATAGAGTTAGCTGAAAAATAGAATACTAGAGCTTTCCGTGGGGTTACTCTATTGTGCTACTGTAACAATATGGCAGTGGAGCAATGAATTCTCCAACTGACTCAAGTTGCTTCCCAGGCAGACCAGCAAGGCAGCTCACTAGCGATAGCAATTTCAACGGTGACTTGCAATTGCAAGTACCTACTTTTAATTCAATGCCCTCCGGCTTGCTGTCACAGTAGCGCAATGGTTAGAGCAACTGCACGGAAAGGGGAAGAACCGTGTTCGAATTGAAATTTTTTCAGCTGCATCTACATTAAAAACATACTCAGACCAGGTTAGGTCTTTAAAAAGTATAATTGATGTCATTAGTTGTAATGAATCAAAATTAATTATGTAATAATAAAACATTCCACAGTGTCTTTAAATATCAAGTTATTTACTTTTCACGCAATTCATTTCAAATCTTGAACTTCTTAAATTATAGAGTTATTTTCTTTCACACGGTGGCCAGAGCACGGCGGCTCGCACGTCGGCTATGGTGAGCTCATACAATGAAGCCTAAAAAACCAATGGCCGATATAGCTCAAATTATCCCATAATTTCCAAAAGTTTCTTTTTTCCCTCTTTCGTAATATATTCCCCGTCCAATGTGGGAATAGATACAAATACAAAATATTGAAGCACCAGCTCAGACTCCTGCGGAAGCATATCCACGCAATCGTCTCACATTCTCACAGTACGGCTACCATTACATTGACAATAAGCGCATACCTTATCATAAGAAATGTTGGAAATGCCTTTCTGTACCCACACATTTCTAGCGTCTTCTCAGAAAATGTTCCATTACACTCAAGAGTTCAACATCCAAAGTTGTGTGAATTTGCTGCCTGATGCTTTCTTTTAGGTCTTCCAAAGTACAGGCTGTCCACGTGAAACCACCGTCGTTACAAATATTAATTCCAAGGAAACGACTAGCTCTAGAGATTAGCGGTTTGCGGTATCTTAAAGAGCAACTCAAATAGTTTTGTATTGCCTATGTATGCACTCCTATGTGAGCTCCGTTGGTAGCTCTCAGAAAGATCAATTGATAGTCAAGCTCCATCCATGTGTGGTGTAGCATGTCCGGTGTGACCGAGTTGATGGCTTCCACAATTTTGTGACGAAGATTATGAAGGTAACTTACAGTTTTTTCGCAGACCCTATCCTTTACATAGCCTCAGAGGAAGAAATTCAGAGGGGTTATGTCTGGAGATCGTAGTGGACAAGAAGTGAGTCCATCGGGTCCGATCCATCGCTGTGGAAACGTTTTGTTTAAAAACGTACGAAACTTTGAATTCCAGTGCGGTGGGGCACCATCCTGCTGGAATATCACGTTTGGCTGCAAAGCGAGTAGCTGTGGAAAAGCTAACCGTTCAAGTATGTCAAGATAAATGGGACCAGCTACTTTTGCGAAATGAAGAAAAATGGTCCAACAATTCTGTCACGTCCCACAGCCCACCACACATTCATTTTTTTGCAGACCCTAACATGTTCCCGAACAACGTTCGGATGTTCTGAACCCCAAATGCGCACGTTGTGGCGATTAACTTTTCCTGGTGTATGGGGGGTTCCTTCGTCACTGAAAATTACCTTGCCCAGGTAATCGCTATCATCCTCAATCCGGTTCAGAATCTCAATTGCAAACTTTCTGCGTTTTCGTTGGTCATCGAGCTTTAGCACCTGAAGGATTTGCACTTTACAAGCAGTCTTGTATGCACTACGTTATGGGCTGTTAAACGTAGAGTGTTCAGCTCGCTTCACGCTCTACGAAATGACTTCGATGGGCTTCTAGTGAAGGCCTCCCAGATTTCATCCACATTTCCGCAGGCGTTTGCCGGTTGACACTTCCCTTGGCTAAAAACATAACAAAACATTGTATTTACGTTCGTTAGGAATAATCAGGAAATTGATAATTCAAATCTTTAATAACCGATATCTCAGAAATAGCTTACACTACAAAAAAGTATACTACTTGATATAAATTTTGTGTTATAAAGAAATCCAAAACTTTTGTGTGGTACGTTTTGGTCTATCGGTTTACCCATTATACAAAATTGTATAAAGCTTCTTTCAATTGAAGTGGACTTCACAGGTTATTGCCAGAAAATTAAAGATATACATTTTAGTTGTAATGTAAATATATTTTATATGCGACATTTTAATTAAAATCATTAGAGGCATATTTTGTAAAATAAAACATTTCGAAAAATCTTCCATGTAAAGGGTAGTCTGGGTTGAGAGAATTTTCTTGAAATCTTCGTGCCGCTTCTTTGGAAGGTACTGAAGCTAAATGCCAAGTTTGGCATTATCGGACTATTTGTTTTTGAGTTATGCTGTTCACATACACACAGACTGACACACAGACCAACAGAAACACACACAGGGGCGTGTTTCCACAAATGCTTTAATTGGATTCAGGGGGCCTCAAAACATGCATTTCCGTTAAATATCGGTATCGAATTTTTTGGTAGAATGCAATATCCTGTCTATCTACTATGTACGTGGTAGATAAAGTTAAAATAGTTATGGATGGATACGGCAGATATCTCAAATAAAGACATTTTAATTATTTGTCATTCTAAAAGTGAGTTTATTTCCTTGAAAATAAAGTATCTGTAATGAAAAGGAAAACATTCTAATACCTTTCAGTCTGTTTACAGTGTTGTTGTCTATCATCACGGACTGTACTCTCAAGAGCAAGTCTTGGAACTGCCTCTCAGTGAACGCGATCCTCTCATCTTCTTCGTTGATAAGCAGGAGGATTGGTAAATGGTCATTCACACTAATGCGCCTGTTGCTTTCGGACCTGTGCTTACTTGAGATTGCCCCGTTGAGTTTTGCAACTCTTTTAACGCACGAACGGTTATCTGCACATGTGAAATACACATGGGCCACCTGGTACAACAGATTGTGTAGCTTCACTTTTTACTTTAACTGCTGGAACAAAAAGCAGCATTGTATTAGAACAGAAATGCTTAAATATGCCTGTTTACCCAATCTCTGTATAAATATGAATAATGCGAACAAAAAGCATAAACGTGAAAACAAAATAAATTGAATCATCACACCAAAATTAAACAAATAAGTACCATTCACAACTGAAGATCTCTATATAAATGGGGCCTAAGGTATTAAAGTATCATGCACATTAAACACAAAAGTATACTTAATTACAAAGTAATATGATAGGCAATAAACATACTACGTTAATTATAATTTATTTTGCACCATAACTCGATTTTAGAAACGAATAGTACGAACTGGCGGATTTTACCACTGCTAATAAAACCATCGCGGCTTTAGGAGATTCCGCCGAATGTTCTTCTCCAACTGCTATTGCTCTAGATATGAATTGGACTACAGTAAGGAACGTCATGATGAGAAATAATAACAATATTGAAGCTGTAGCTAAAGGAAAGGTTTTAAAGTAGAGGAAGATTAATAGGAGTTAAAATACTTAATAGCAGGTTTGTACTATACTGGAGAAAACATTAAGAATATTGAAGGTGTAGTAAAGAGGAGGAAGAACAACAATTATAAAAATTTAGGAAGAGTGTTTTAAGGATACCAAAGAGCACCTTACAAAATCTAAGATACTGAAATATACGCTAAACGTTTAATGTGCCTCATTCAAACACCGATTCAAAGAAAGGATGTTTGTAGTAAATATGAATACCTCAGAGAATGAAGGAACAAACAGGGTTGTTGTTCACAGAAGGGAACAATTTATCCCTTTTCCGATAGTTCGGGTAATCTGAAACTTCTACAAGAATCGTAATAAAGTCGTTTCTGCTCACCTCAGTCTAATATTTCATTCATAAAACACACTGTTGCAGTGATCCAGTGTTCAAAATAAATTATATAACTGCAGTGAGCGGATCTGAGTCCCTTATTTCTCCCTAGCTAAATCCGCCTCAACTGGAAGTTGAAGAACAGTGTGATTTTACACGCTTCAATTTTAAAGATTTCTGCTTGGTGCCAAAGGTCGATGAGGAAACAATCAATATCATTATATTCACATTCATGATCTTACAGTGATAGAGGTTCCATTTTGAATATATGGGGCCGTTAAGAATGCATTTCTCGAATATAAACTTGGATTGAGGAATGAAGTTATCTCTCACGACCCAATAGACGAAGGCAGAAGTTAAATGTCTTTATGGCACTCGTTTTACCGAGCGAGATGGCGCCGCGGTAAGGTGTGCGTCTGGCATTCGGGAAGTCCCGGGTTTGTTCATCGGCGAACAGTCGCTTTGACCCATGAGTTTTTCATGGTTTCCCCGCATCGGCAGGCGAATACTGGAATAGGTCATCTTCTTCCACGACTTCCCCACCCCCATTTCCTGTACACAGACCTACTCATCTTCCTTATCACCTGTTTCAAGGTAGTAGGACCAGGCAATGGTATTCGGCGGAGTGCGGCTGGACGGTGACAGTGCGCTCTTTGGAAGTTTTATCTTGACGTCGTCCAGTGACTGTTCGGCTGGAACCCGCCTCTGGGTGCTCTCTGGCGAGAGATCCTTTGGGAGATCCCGGGAGGCTCAGGGCCCAATAGAGTGGACTCGGGTAGCGTTGGAAGCGTTCAAATATTAGAAACTCAGTCTGTGCTCGTCATCCGGATCTGGTAGCACTTCGGGTCTCTCTCCTTATCCCTCTCTTTCGGGGGTCACGATAGAAGCACAAGGAGCCGCCTGGCCTGCGTGCGATGCTCTGCTCAGTTTCGGGGACCCCTGCTTTCATTCGTAATTTTAGCACTAGTTTTTTAAGGTTTGATTGAAAACAGAATGCCCGCTGCTGATAGGATGTGTAAATCTGATATATCTTGTGAATATATTTAGTCATATAAGCGAGTATAAGTGTTTTCACAATGACAATGAAACATTAACAAAAAAAAAAAAAAAAAAGGAACACAGCCAGTCGCAAAAAAGCGTGAAACATCTGAGCTAATATGGCAGTATGCCAAGCAACTACCAGCACTGGACACGACAAAAGAGATTATGTGCAGGTATAAAAATGCACATAAGTTAGCTATTCGATTAAGGGACATTAAGCTTATAAAAGAGCGCTGGCTGTGATTAAAATTTGTTTTTATGCGATTTGTATAGATGTCACAGTGTTTCCTGGTACATGATCTTACAGGCAGTTAGCGCCGGAAAATCTTATGAGAAGTTCCAAAGTGAAGAAGTATATGGAGAATCACTCTCTGATTTGTTAGTTCTTTATGTTTGACGTAGGCATAAACATGAAAGATGGGAGCTAGCAAAGTTTTGTTTTTAAGTTATAAGGCGATGTTTATGCCAACTTCAGTCATTGTGAATGTGAGCATTAAGATAGCACGGAACAAGCATCCATTCTTACGTTATTCGTACGTTTAAGTTATACTGTAAATGGCCCTTAGTACTGCAACAGAGTCATTAATTGATGGTTTGTGTGTGTAATGATGGATATGAACATTTACATTTCTTAGATACAACTATTTCATAGATCAAATAATCCTTCCTGTGGCGGATCAGAACGGCAGTTTTCCAGAGCTAGGCTGCAGAGTGCTACAGTGAACACTTTAAATGTGACGAAGAATAAATCCTGTAGCCCTATATCCCACGAAGGGTCTAAATTTGCCAATCGGACTGCTGGCCTCAGTTCTGCTTATGCAGGTAGAGGTGAGCGATCAACCAACCAATTCGAGTAGGTGTTGCGACCGGTATACGTATCCCCCAGTCAGAAAGCTGGCTTGCGAGGACAGGACAGCTGCCTATCGCTCCTCGCTTTCTTCACGATGCTGAGTGGGTACCAGTCGTGTACCCGGGATTAAAATTCCGCACCCCCATGGGTGGGATCGAACCGGGTGCATTTTGCGTGACCGAAAACCGAAGTTCCAAGCTCTAGCTCACAGCGCTACGGCACAGGGCTAAATGTGAATAAAGTGCCAGGTATTGCTAATAAAATGTTTAACGAAAGGATCGCGTATTTCTACACTACAAAAGCAGCTGTAGATGTAAATGTGGAGATTATAATACCATATCAAGTTGAAAATGTATACACGCCTCTAGCAGAAGCTGTGTTTACATAGAGGGAACTCTCACTAAGACTAATGGAACGCCGACGACTGTGAAGCTCTGCAGTAACGCAATGGTGTTGCGTTGAAATATTCTTGATGAAATTGGCATGGATCTGAATAGTACAATCTTCGAATTTCAACAACAATTCACAAGTTTGCAGCCGTAATTCCAATGCAATCACATCGTTTATAGAATGCAGGAGGGACATATCCTCGAGAGAATTTGTCATTTTGCATGCTAAACATACAGCATTTAAATCTTGCAGACCCCTTGCGATGCATCTAGGATTTGCAGATGATCTCAACGAAATCATACTTCACATTAAGTGTGAATAATTGCTTCTGATTCTTCAAAGCATTGTAGTTATTGAATTTAGGTCGACGTAGCAGAAAAAGTTATTGTTAATATGAATCAGATGTAGAACGCCTATAATTTGAGTTTCTAACTCTTAAAGGGTAGAGTTTTTACAATTGTTAAGTTTGTTAAACCTCCACACAATCATTTTTGAACCATGAATTTTTATTCCCGAATGGAATGGCTTAAGCGGTTTCGTCTGTGGCTTGCATTCGGGAGATCCTTGGTTTAAACCCTGGGCCAACCAAACTGACCGAACGTCTCTTTTGCGATGCTATACATCCAGAGATTGCTTGCTCCTCGACAGACTACTGACCTAGGGCATTGGCTTGTGTGTTCTTGGGGGTGTTAGTCCTACAGCTAGGAGGGTAATCACCTGAAGAAGAAGGATATTCATTTCAGGATCTTGTTCCTACTCGCATTCGTGCTTTTTGCGTAGGATAAAAGACATTGATGAAATAATATAGTGCACTTGAATCAGATGTCTCTTAATTTATGAACCGAGTCTTCTACTCACTTATATCAAACCCGTTTAAATATATAGCATAGTGATGAAGCAAATAATAAATTATGCAACACAGGGATACCTGTTTTCATTTTAGTAAGCTTCAAACGCAGGGACATTTACAATTAGACATTCCAGCCTAGCTTCGTTATATACTCAAGGGGCTCATCATTTGTTGTTTTTATCTAAAGAAAGCGAATTTCGTAATGCAACTCAATGTTCAAATGATGGCTTTCAGAAATGAAGACATAATTCAGCATAAACATAATCATTTGGCTGCATTCTCCCTGAAAGTTTTAGAAGAGGATCGCAGATGTAGACAAGGCAAATGTTCAACAAAATGTTCTTCTTGCTTGTATTCTTCCTCTTCTTCTACACCTACTTCCTTTGACGAGCTATAATTAAAAAAGCACATCTTAAATGTGAGCAACAGCTTATATTAAGTCATCACCACAAAACAATACTTTGCTGGAACGGCCTAAATGATGCAAAATATTCATACTACTAGAAGATTGAGCTTTTGAGAAGTGCGAGGATATACCGGGTGGACTATTTAAATTGAGACTGTACAATATCTCCAAAACTAAGCGTTGTAGAAAGAAGTGCTTTATTAAAAGTTGCTTGATATTATGGGGAAAGTAAAAGCCATTAGTCGATTTTTGCTTGGAGGACGTTATGATCGTCATTTTAGGGGTCAATTTAATTCTTTTAAACCTACATTTTGTATGTTGTTTTCTCATTTAATGTAGAAAAGTAAGCATATTTCATATATATAGAGTTTAATTCATCTTTTCTACTCCTCATCAAAAACTAAACAACTTTTATATAAAATATCTTACAATAAAATTGTTCTTACCAACGTAAATAGCAACGAAAATTCTGAATGAATGTGTGCGAAGAGCGCAATGAATGATTGGACACTTTCAACATAATGCAACATAATGACAGTAGCCGAGGAGGCAGTGAGACATTGTGTTCGTTGGTTTGTTTACTTTCCACAATAGGACGGTTTCCTTGTATCTGTCATCAGTCCAGGTGGATACACTGGTAATACGTATCTACAATTAGCGATCACCGAGTAAGAACCACCAGTCCCATTCAAGTCGTTTAAGATTTGAAGCGTACTCAGTTGACTATGGGTTGAAATGAGCCAACTTTCTCAACCAGAAAATGTGGAAATGGATCTCATTTACGGGGATCCTAGGAGTGATGTGGAACATAGTATTCTTCTGTACGCAGAGCTTCCGAGGTCGTGTTTTCAAACCCCGCGGAGGGTGATGGATTTTTTCGGGAGTAAAAATCCTTAGCATGGCTTCCTTCGGAAGGGAAGTAAAGCCGGTGGTCCCGTGTCGTAGATTTACGGCACGTAAAAGAACCTCATGTCTGATAAAGAGGCCTCTGAGCAAAATTGCTGGCCTTTTTGCTCAATGTAAAATGGGACGCTAAGGACCACAGCAGCTCAAGAACGTCTATAAATAAACGCAATTCATTTTTTCTGTACGCGGAGAGGTTTCCTGATAGAAGAACTCCATCAAGAGCTTCATCTTATCATGTGATAAAACAATTCTCCGAAGAAGGCAGTCTCCAACCAAAGAAAGGAGGCACAGAGGAATAGCTACGGACAAGGTAGGGAAGTTGAGGTGCTAGCTGCAGTGAATTACAACTCCCATGTCAGTTCACGCGTATTAACAACCAATACGGGAATATCCAAAAGCAGTGTCCTCAGAATATTGAAACGGCATAAATTCCATCCCTACCACGTGTCATTACTTCACTAACTACATAGTGACGATTTTCTGAATAGACTAACGTTCTGTGGCACAAGACAGACTGCGGGTTAATAACAACTTTTTACTTTCTCTACTACGTATAGTAAGTAGGGGAAGTATTGCATTCCACCCAAAAATTCGATACCGAGATTTCACCGGAAATACATGTTTTGAGACACCCTGAATCCAAAAAAAGCATTTTTGGAAACATGTCCGTGTGTGTGTCTGTGTGTGTGTGTGTGTGTGTGTGTGTCTGTGAACAGCATAACTCAAAAAACGAACAGTCGGATAAGCACCAAACTTGGTATTTAGGTTCAGTATCTTCCAGAGATGCGACACGAAGGTTTTCAAGAAAATCCCCCCACCCCAGACTACCCTTTACATGGAACATTTTTCGAAAATTTTAATTTTCTCAAAAATGGCTCTAACGATTTTGATGAAAATATCATATGTTTAAGATAATGTCATGAGAAATGAAATGTATATCTCGAATTTTCTGGGAATGTCTCCAAAGGTATTCTTCATTTCGAACGACTTTTGCATAACTGGTAAACCATAAGAGATAGACAAAATTTTACTGCACAAAAAATGTAGATCGCGTTAAAATACACAACTTATGTCATATACATTTCTTTTGTTGACTGAACCGTTTTCGAGATATTGCTTGTTATTTCCTTAAATTTTCCAATACTTATACTTTTTCTCAAATCGTTATTCATTTTTTTATGTTCTGGACTTGCAAAGAGAATGGTATGCGCCACATAGCAACCAGCGTTAAAATATTTGACTATCGCTTAAAACCTACCATATTCCCCTTGCATCTACAAGAAAATTACCAATAAGATTGACATCTCGATATGTCGATTAACATGAAGCATATGGAGAATAGGCGTTTGTAAAATTAGATTGTACAAGAGTAGAGAAAGTCATGTGAGAGTAACACATCAGATTTTTTCAGTTCCTATTGTTTAGTGACGAGTGTACTGTCACAAATAATGGTGAAGTAAATCGACACAATATACACTATTGGGTCGTGGAAAATCCACATTGTTTACGAGAAGTGGAACATCAGAGACTCTGGTCTGTTATTGTGTGGTATGGGAGTGTGGGTGACAAGGTAATTGGACCGTACTTCATTGATAGCACCTTAATAGGTACAAAGTACAAAAACTTTTAACGGAGGAGTTGCCGTTATTGATAGAAGAGGTGCCATTATAAACCAGGTCGCAAATGTGGTGCCAGCAGTGGATGCCTGCGCACTACGCACGTCCTGCTAGGGATGTTTTAAATAACAATTACCATGATCGTTGGATAGGACGCGCAGGTCTCATTAATTGGAAAGATCGAACTCCTGACCTTACATCACCAGACTTTTTCTTATGGAATTACCTTAAGGAAAAAGTGTATTGTGAAACACCAATGACTCCGGACGACATAAATGCGCGCATACGAAATGCTTGTGCCTGTATTGAAAGCGACATCTTTAACGGACACATCAACCGTTCATTAACAGAGTTGGAAAATGCATTGAGGTAGAAGGGCATCATTTAGAACATTTATTACCTTAAGGTAGTTGGTGATACTCTGTGCAGCTACCTTTCATCAGTGTTTAGTTTTCTACACCAGTGAAACCACCATGCACTATGTAGAACATGGTTTATAGTAAGCTGTTTGTGATGAGGAATAAGCAAACCGAATAAAATGTTGGTTCCCAATTACGAAACGTAACTTGACTCTCAAATGACTATCCATGGGTGTTCCAATCAATCATTGCGCTCTTCGTACACAGCCTTTCAGAGTTTTCGTTGCTATTTATGTTGGTTTAAGAACAATTGAAAAGTGTTTTATACAAACGTTGTTTAGTTCTTTATGAGGAGTGAGAAACAACACCAAAAAGGTAGTTTCCCATTTTAAAAAATTAAATTGACTCTAAAATGACCATCACAACAAATAAAACACATCTAATGGCATTCACTTTCCCTCATAATATCAAGCAAAGCAACTTTTATTCAAGAAATTTCTTTCTACAACATTTTGTTTTGGGGATATTATACACTCTCAACTTAAATGGTCCACCCCGTATATACTCACTTCCGTGAATCATGATCCCAGCTATTCACTTTATTTATATTCTGCCATTCAGCACTCCGGGAAACAAGTTACCCAAACTTGGGTGCTCTCACGTGCAGATATTGAATGGAATGAAAAGTGATAAAGTTGCAAAGGAAGCCGCCCGACACCCTATCAGTGATCACGGAATAGCTTCAACATGCCATTATTTCATTAGCTATAATAAACAACTACTTGTATAAAAATGGCAGAAGATATGGCCAGAAACCCATACCAAACTGCCAGATGCCTGCGTTAGATCCACCACTTTCTTTGAGCCTCTCCGAAAAATTGAACGGCGAGAACAAATAGTAATTACTCGTCTCAGAATTGGTCAGATCAAACTGATACATTCATTCATTCATTCTTAATGAAGAATCACCACCAAAACAGGGACCTGCAATGCATCGCTTACTGTACAGCACACCCTACTGCAATGTCCAGATGGAGACTTCAGGCTGACTTCAGTGACCTATCAAGACCTCAAAATAACCAACAGATATTGAAAAAGGCTTTGATATTTTTAAGAAATTATTTGCATTATTGTAGAGTGTAAATGTTACGGTTTTGTAACTTACTAGTAGATTTTCTATCATATTAGGTTAAAAGCATGCTGTTAAAGTGACTCAAAATAAATGAAATTAAAAGATTGCAATTACTTTCAGGTCATGAATACACATTTCTCTACTATGGGGACTTTCTCATCTACTTTATCTACATCAAGTCTTTCAATATCTAGCTCTGCTATAGAAATAGCTTCCCTAACATGATTTCTGGATATGTAAAAACATAGCACATTTAACTATCATTCAATTTACTCTACACTCTTAAACTTCCATTGCATTCCTTTTTTAGTTTTTTCTTCGGTGAACATCGCATCCCTCTTTACATAGGATTATGTTGTAAATTGCATTGGTGAGAAGGATCGATGCAGGTAGTGGTATACATATTCCTATCGCACTTAGCATCACCGAAATCTCGGTGCTTTCAAGCAGCTTTATCATTCCGTTTCAAAATGCTTCCTCTTATTAAAACGAGCAAGTAACAGGATTATTCCACTGTATGAGTTTGAAAATGCCTACCTGGAGAGATAGTTCTGGCACCAGATATTGTTTTCATCTCTAACTTTGTTTTTGTTTTACTTCCTTAACTTCTGACACACCACCTGGCGTCGAAGGTTGTTTTCCTTGTTTTGTCTGGCACAAGCAATCCCTGCAGCCATGCCACCCGGCACCAGAGCTTATTTGCACTTTTTGTACCTCTTTGAATACGTTCGACTTTTGTCATCAGACATATCATGTCACCTGACGGCAGAAACTGTTTGACCTTCCCCCCCTGTTCGCATTTTAATCCTGAAGCTAGACTATCATTAAAAGTAAGTACGTTCAGGATATTCTCGTCAAGTACCACCTGTCAAATGATGAAGCTAGCAAATTTCCAACGGAATTTATCAAGGTAAACAATAGGGTCGCCGCGTCCATAACAATTCACCGAAAATCATCGGAGTCCTTGCCAACCAGTCGCCAATTACTAAATAACCGCATTCCTTCCAATGAACCATAAATGACAAACAGAATAGGCGGCATCGCTTTGTCCTTAAAAGAAAGTAGATAAGTGGCATTCGTTTGTCTCTATAACCCTACTATCCTCATTGGTCACACATAAAACGTTTCAACTAGGCATAATATGACCCATAGGAGGAGAACACTAATAAATACAGTATAAATGGTTATGGGAAAATGAGGGGGAATGAAGGGGTGTAGCTTAATATACGAATTAGCAGCAGTAACCTCCTTTTGTCCTCATATCTCTAAATACGTATTACTCACGCAAATAAACAAACTGAAATGTAACAAAACCACGTCTGCCTAGGATCCAATTTTAACTATGTTTTTAAAAACGCCATTAAATCATATGGAACACCTCTTCGCTGCCTTCTTTCTTGCAATAAGCTCCTATTTAATATATCGGATGCCTTAATGTAGTTAATGGAAATAACAGGTTGGTATGTATTGTATTATTTTTGCTCACCATTCCTTGTTTTAATATAAAATATGGTTTTCATAAAGATCTAGTTGAAGTTCGACTTGTCTGTTGGATGGACCAAAAGATGGTAACCAAGTATGGCGAATATGACTTATTGATTTGAATTTTATTTTTCCAGATTTCCTCAGAGCCCAATGTTGATGAAATGCATTGGTTGGTGTTATCAGAACACAATATGGACCTTGAGGCCTTTCTAGATAAAGTTGATATCCCTTTCGATTGTCAACTGTTGTTCCTCTCAGATAGCTTACTTGTAGAAGCATTTCGTGTAGGCGAACACGTGAAGGTGATACCTGCAGGTACTCGGACAGACAATGGAGCGTTACGATGGCATCGGGACTTCTTGAGCAGAACCTTCTACGAGCGCAGAGCGAACCTGATGGGAACGGTTATACGAACTGCTGCACAATTCGAGGTGAGTAATTGTGAGAGAACTCCAATAGAATGCACAAATATCTAGTTGGTCGTGCTAGGAAGATAAAGCTGTCTTTAGAGGAATAAGTGTAACACTTAGAAGGGTTATTATTGCATTACTTTTAAGAGAAGACTGCCTCGTTAAACAGTTTTTCGTGCGCGTGTTACACGAAAAAAAGAACGAGAACCATAACAATATATATTTGAAGTTTGACAAGTCCATTGGTAGATTTAAAGTTGTAACAGAGTATTAAGAGAATAAATGAAACAAAATGTGATAAACTCCTGGCTACTTTTTTATATAAAACTCATCACTGTAATACGCTTCTCTTGTATATTTCATAGGAATAAATTCGTCACAAAATATAAATCAGACTTACGCCACAACAGTTTTAGGCAAAAAGAAAGAAAAACTAAATTGACAAGAAGGTATTTATTTTGTTCCCAACGTTCCGTTTAAACCGCTAATTCTATTCCTACACAAAGACTGGCGCACAAATAAGATTCAAGCAAGCAACCTAAACTCCTTTAATCTGTTAATTGGAGATAAATTTAGTGTTACATTTCTTTTGTTACATTTATATTAAGCCTCACAAAAAGTTCTGTTACAATTATTGCACTATATCTTTGCATTACATCCATTACAGGACATTTTGTGGGTTTCTAAAGGGAAACTTCCCTGGAAAATTGAAATATAGCGCTTCGAATGTACCCAATCCAAAAATAATTCGAAACAAGCCTTCATTAAACCTATATAAACCAGAATAGGATTTAAAACACCACAATAAGTAATCCAGCTTTAGGTTAGTTTGAAGTCAGATGGTGTCAGACCAGACAACTTAGATGCTACCCGGTTAGTTTAAATGTCAGGAGACGGTCGAGTCCGTCGAAGCGTGGCGAAATAATGGGTAGTGGTTTACGTTGGTAAATAAATACCAAACTGCCTCTGCCGTGCGCGGTTCTCACTCCTTATCCGGGTCTGTAGCTTGTCTCAACCTTAAAATGGAGGTAAATGTGATATCTGCGTCTCTATCTAACGCATACATGTTGCCATTAGCTTCATCTTTTTCTACTCACCCACTGTTGTCAAGTAACTAATAACATAGTGTAAATATTCATTTGTTATAAATTTCAGCTTGAACACACTATCCTATACAGAATATTCTTCTCTTTCATATCATATAATTTAGAGACTTTGTAGATTTTTGTGGGATCATATTTCGAAAAAGTTTTTTCAGTAAAAGTCCAGTATTTCATTTTTCTATGCTTAACACGCAGTAACTCATAAACAAAAGGGTAGTACGCTACAATACCCTTTTCTTTGCTAGAGTAAACCAGAGAGCTGATGCCTGGCAAGTTTGAATTTTCCATCTTTAATAATTGAACGTATTAATGTTTTTAGCTATTTTCGGAAAATTCTATACCGATGCAATGTAAAAGTTGGCAATCGAAAATATTTTGTTATTGGCTTGTAATGTGAACCAAGCAAATGTTGAGGACTAGAGACAGTTTTTAAAAGTAACAGAAATCCTTTAACTTCTAGCATTCATTGTGTATGTCAAACAAGAGTGAACCTCTATTCGGCTAACAGGCGCCAGGCGCGAGACAGATGGCAGCATAAGTTGTAAGGAAGTGTGTACACCGTGAAGTGTTATGGAGGTTATTTATTTAACGTGTTACGCTAATATTTCTGGCTTGGAGGAAAATCCAGAAAGGCCCGATATTTTTGGTAAACTAAATAGACACGCAAATTAATGAGGAATGTGTGAGATTATTTAAGTAAAATTAGTATTAATAAGATGGTAAAAGAAATAGCTAAAGCTACTGGGTGTTCAGTAACAGTAGTGTATAGGATGAAAAAGTAACGAATGAAATGACCTCTAAAAAAATAATTAAAAAGGAAAGTAAAAAATATTAACGCAATATGATAGAATAAAGCAAAGTGGAGTGCCCCTCATAGTTTGTTATTTACTAAACATTCCACTCACATGGACTGTAACTATGTCAGGGTAAACAGCGTTGAAAACCTACAAGATTACTTTTATTATTTTATATCTCCATATTTCTACAATATATATTACGTCTGTAGAATGGTATTTTGAAGTACTAAAAGCACAATGAGGAGAGATATAGAGGAGGGAAAAATTAAATGTCTTAAAATAGCCTTCAAAAGCAGTGCAACCATTTCACTATTTGGTAATCTATCATTCACAAGATAGCATTAGATTGGCAGAACAAACACAGCTGAAGTTGCGAGCGTACGTATAGTACAGAAGGTTCTAAATGTTTTGTGGTGGCCCAGGGGGTGTAAAGGAAGAGGGGGAAGGAATGTCTTCTCGACTAGTCATGCCTGGCTATAGCCGACAGTAAGCGCCGGTATGTCTCAAAGGTCAAATTTAATTTTGCATATGCTCGTATACTTCAGCACCTAACTCTACGAGGAAAGAAGACGAAACTAAATACTTTTCTCTTTACTAGATCTATCCAAGCGAAACAAAGTATCATTTTATTGACATAATGTGTTGTTTTAAAAGCACTATTTATGAAGATGATACAAAACTTTAATATTATTATAAAGTAATTTTCTTGAGAAACAAAGTTCACATAATGCATATCTTGTTTTTAACGATTGTTGCTAATAATAATAATAATAATAATAATAGTTTCATAATTACCACGCAATGCACTGATCTACGCGTACTCCGACAGCAGAGGGTATTTATAATCTTGAACATAAGTTTATTTTGCTTTTTAATTTTCATAGAGATTGATCACAACGTTAGCGCTAAGTGTGTAGTTCCATACAGTTGGCAAATTCAATAATTCTATTAATATTTAGGCAACGTTTTAAAAATACAGAAGCAAAAGTAATATTAATGTTAAACTGTTGAAGCAGTTTGAACACATCAAGTGCAACATCCAATGTTCTTCAAAATGAGATATACTTTGCATTTATTAATGAAAAACGAATAAAGATGGTTTTATTTGAAACATAATTCCCCCTTACACACCTTACAAGAGAAAGGAAGAAAAGCCGTGCCAAACGTATAGTGGACGTAGAGTAAAAACAGATAGTGTATCTAAAAGGAGAAAACGTTAATATATACGAGGAAACAACGCTTAGCGTAAAATATGCAACAATATAGCTGTTTTATTCAGTTATGATAACATATAAGCTAAATTTTCAAAATAGTGACAAGAAGGTGTTAATGCAAAACGGTTGTTGTGTTTTTGTTGCATTGGTTCCTTATTTGAAAGCACTCTATTTTGAAAATTCCTTTACTTTCAAAAGTAAACTTGCCTCCAAATTAAAAATCTGAAGAAAGAAAAAGCTTAGGAAATAACATACGGTGTTAGACATCGATGCTTTGTATTATAATTCACGCTCTGAATTCTTAAAACCCTTCTCTTCTCTGGAATGAAGTAGAATGTGTAACGGAGGGGACTTCGCCCCGATCCATTGAATGGGGATATTCTGCCTGTGCCCCTCGTTGGGGCGCCCCGGGGAAGGGACGAAATGAGAGACACCGGGCGCCGGATCCAGGAGTGACGGCACAGCAATGACAGGGTCCATAAAATTTCCAGATTGAAACGTCCCGACAGTCGGGCAGGCAAACGGTGACCCCGCCCCACAAGAGGGTCCTCCCAAGGGACGGTTCGTATACGCCGGCAACCAGCCGAAGACCCAGAGTCGGATAAGGTTCCATAGATAGTATACTTTTCCCCGCCACGCCGCACCGGAATACCATATCTGATACTTCCAACACTGGACAGGCCTAACGGAGTTAAGGATCAATGAACTGAGGAATGGAAAGAAATCGAGGGACAGGAAACTCGAAGGCTAAGAGAAACCACTCCAACATTCGCCTGACGACACGGGAAAACTCCTTAAAATCCCATGGGTCAGCGTGGGCAGTCGCCGGAAAGCACATGTGCGGCTTGCACATGTCACCGGGCACCACCTGGACGGAACCTGGAAGATCCGTAGTTCAAATCCCGGCTATAGCATTGAATTTTTCTGTCTGATTCTACCTTTTCAACCTTGTCCTACACATGGCTTGTGATTTCTTGTTAGTTCAGATAAACTGTCATTGCACTCTTACAAACTTCGTTGTAAGTATAAGAAGAATGCATTAACTAAAACGATAGTCAAATTTTTATGTTGTGCCTTTGAAACTCCACGCCCTTTGCATTACTACGAGAAAGATGTAATGTTTTGCATTCAACAAATTATTTTTACTAAACGTTATTCTTCTATCTACTTCTTGTTAATCCGGATAAGCTTTCAATTCACATTTAGTTTATCTCCGTAGTGTTGGGGGTGGGGGTCTGCTTCACATTCAAGATATCCCGATTTCGAATCTTGGTTAGAGTGAGTGTCGGATAAAGTTTTTTTTCCTGTGTTTTCTCTCATCCTGAGAAGATGAATGTCAGAGTTCTGAGCTCTAGGGTCCTCGGGCGCTTTTGAACATCACTTTGACCATTTCCCGTCTATAATGGCCTAACCGATTAAAGAACAAGAATTAAATACCAAAAGAAAAAGTTCACATTCACACATTTCGTTGTAGTATACATAGATAAAGCGATAGTCACATTTTCAATAAGCATGTCACAACGTGAAGCTTTGAAATGTCATGCTGTTGTATGACCGGGACAAAAACAAAACGATTAACGACTTCCCAGTGCTTTAACTGGGTCTGCATTTCTTGTGTAGTAAAACTTTGTACATCTTTTACAGTTTACCAATTCTACAAAAGTCATTCAGAATGAGGCTTGAGAGGCTTCTCTCAGAAAATTCAAAATATATATTTTGTTTGTCATGAAAATATCTTAAACCGGGAGTATGTTAATTAAAATCGTTAGAGTCACTTTTGAAAAAATAAGAGATTTCGAAAATGTTTCCATGTAAATGGTTGTTCGGGGTAGGGGAGATTTTCTTGAAAATCTTTGTATCACATCTTATAAGTTTGCTGAACTTAAATATCAAATTTGGTATTTGATCGACTTTTCGCTTTGGAGATATGTTGTTCGTTGTCCCGCAGGCATATGGAGGTTTTTCCATAAACTACGTTTTGCATTCAAATGATCTTCACTACTCACTCTTCTACAAACTATTTTACAAAGGTTATTCTTGCATCTATTTCAAGTTAATACAGATAAACCTTCATCACTTATTTACACATTTCATTGGAGGTATAAGTAGAACATATTAAGCTAAAGCGATAGCGAAGACCCTCAAAACTGATCGCCATGTGATAGCTTTGGATTGGAATATCTACGGAGGGGACTCGGCACTACTCCACATAGAGTATATTGTGCCCCGCCCCACGAGGAAGCGTTCCCGGAGGAAAGATGAGGCGAGAGGAGACACCGAGCGGCCGGAACCGGAAGTGGCGACACAGTAGTGGGAAGGCCACTAAATTCCCAGATAGAGGCTCCCCGACAGACAGACAGGAAGACCGGGGACCCCACCCCTCACAGAGAGTGTCCCTCAAGGGGGTCCGGATATATCCGGCAGCCAGCTGAATACCGAGGAACGGAGAGAGTGGCAAAGAGGGTCCTTTTGCCCTGCCACATTGCACCGAAACACCATCGCCGGCACTTCCAACCCAGAAAGAGACCAACGGATGAAAGATAATGGGGAGGCAGGAAATTCTGGGAAGTGAGAATCCTTCCCAGCATTCACCTGGGGACCCAGGAAAGAAAAAACCCGCAAAAATGTATGGATCAGAAAGATCGCCCACGGGAATCGAACACACGATCTCCCGAATGCGGCCATTGACATAATAGCCTTGAAATTCTGTTCTCTTTGTATGAATACACAATAAAGAAAGAAAGAAAAACTGTTGCGATTTGCAGTTGAGAGAAGCATAGGTAAAGTATTTGAAAACTCAAACAAATAACAAAAAATATTTCAAAATAAGTTAATGCTATAAAAATGTTATTTGACAAGCATTTTGTGCTCTTAACAAGTTCTACATTTTTTGTGCAGTATGATTTCTCTCTCTCTCTCTCTCTCTCTCACGGTTTACTGATTATCAAAAGTCATTCACATATAAAGACGAATTTACAGGCCATTCCTAGAAAATTAAAGATATACATTTTATTTATTTTGAAAATAGCTTAAACGTATGTGTTTTAATCAAAATCGTTAGAGCCATTTTTCAAAAGTAAAACGTTTCGAAAAATGTCCAATATAAAGGGTAGTTTGAAATGGGGGATTTTCAGCAAAATCTTCGTGTCGCATCCTTGGAAGAAGGTAAACTTAAACACTAAGTTCGGTTTTTAACCCACTTTTCGTTTTTGAGTTATGCTGTTCACGGATCCACACACACATACATACACTTGGATCTTTTTCTAAAAATACATTCTTTGGATTCAAGGAGTCTCAAACGTGATTTCTGGTGAAATTGTGACATTGAATTTTTGAATGGAATAAAATACTTCGTCTACTTACTGTAAGTGGGTAGTAGGAAAAGTAAAAATGCCTTCTTTGTACTCAGTGGGTCTTAAAACGTGTGTTTCCAGCGAATCTTGTTATTGAATTTTTAGCTGGAATACAATACCTCCTCTATTTACTGTAACAATGTTGTAGAGAGGGTAAAAATGCCTTATTTGGTTTCAGGTGTCTCAAAACGTGTATTTTCAGTGAATTACATTATTGGATTTTTGGGTGTAATAAAATACTTCCTCTACTTACTGTAACTACGTAGTAGAGAAAATAAAATTGCTCTTTGGATTCAGAGTGTCTCAAAACGTATATTTCCAGTGAATCACGTTATTGAATTTTTGGCTGGAATACAATACTTCCTTAACTTACTGTAAGTGCGTGGTTGGGAAAGTAAAAATTCTTTCTTTTGATTCAGGGATCTCAAAACGTGTATTTTATGTGAGTCTCGTTATTGAATTTTTGAGTGGAATACAATACTTTACCTACTTAAGCTAGGTACTTTTATCAATTTATTTGTTTAAGGTCGCATTAACCATTTTGGTCTAATCGCGACCGATTTAGGTTCAGTTTAACAATTTTAAGAAGCATTTCTTACAATGATTTTACAAAAACTTAACAACTCACATTGCAAAATAACGATAGTCTTACAATTAGTTATTTCACATCGAACATAACAATGGTTTACAAGAACAATTAATACACAATGAATATTACACTGAGTTTAGAATGACAGTTTTTCATGATAAGAAAAACAAGAATTTCTTAATTCTTTTGATTAAATATCGTTATATAATTCAATTGCTTTAATGAACTTGATAATATTTCGACAGTGAGAGGGCTCATTCAGTGCCACATGAAGGTTTATTGGATTACCAAATTGCTTTCTCTGCTGTTGAAACTTTGAACATCTCAGTATAATATGATCTGCTGTTAGTGCTGTTTGACACTTTCGCAGTCAAGTGGAGGACTTCTGTTTAAATGGTAGGAGTGTGTAATTCTGTTGTGCCCAATTCGTAGGCAGGTTATTGTAATTTGGTCTTTACGTTTGAGGTTTTCAACTGATACTCTGCAGTAGAAGTCTGGTGCACATAGTGAAGTTTACTGTTGTTGTTCCGTATCCAACTACTACACCGCTGAAGTGAGTAACTGCATCGTAGTAGGGTGTAGCTATAGTTGAGTGCTGTGTAGGTAGACATGTTGATTCCTTTGCAGCAGTGTCCGCTTTTCATTTCCTATAAATAAATGTCCCATATAGCAATAATGCAAATTTTGTTCAGGATAGATAGGCTGGTGTAAAGTGAATGTATGTCTTGGACGAGCTGTTGGGTGGAGTAAACGTTTTGGAGGGATTTTAAAGCAGACAGGGAGTCGTTGTTGATAAGGTAGGTGTGATAATATAGTGTTTTCAATATATATTGAAGTGTCTTTTTAATGGCATACAATTCACAGCTGAAGACTGAAAAAAGCGATGGTAATTTGTACTGGAAGCTCCTATCACCGCACACTATAGCGCAACCATACCTTCTTCAGTGTATATGTGAAAGCTATCTGGATACTTACTAATTTTGTCTTTAAATAATTGTTGATAAATTAATGAGCTGGTATTTACTTTTTTGTGTTCATTTAGCTCCATATCAATTTGTGGTAATGTATTTCTCGAAGGCGGTCTATTCGATTTTCCCTGTCTTGAGGTTATACAGGGTATTGTCATATTTAGTTCCTTTAAACATCTGTGTATTCTAATGTAGAACGTTAAGGAATGTGTCTGTTGTATAGGAAAATGATCTTGAAGATATTTTGAGAGAATATATGAATGCATCCTGGAGTCGGGTGTTGCTGTTTTCTTGAGGGCATATGTGATACTAAGTTGTTTTCTGCAATATTCTAGTGGAATTTCATTAGACTCAGACAGCATACGG
Source organism: Deroplatys truncata (assembly GCA_030765065.1). Lineage (NCBI taxonomy): Eukaryota > Metazoa > Arthropoda > Insecta > Mantodea > Mantidae > Deroplatys > Deroplatys truncata. Next base: position 25,715,159 of record CM060988.1, on the reverse strand, counting down.
CTTACGGACTGGTAGGTAAGGCACCTAATTCAATCCGAATGGCAGAATTTTGAATGACACCAAGCATTTTCAGGGAGGAGTGTCTAGCAGAACTATGTACAAAAGTTAATACGATTCTCAAAATCGTTTCCATGCAGCTCTTGATGGAGAGAAATGTAGTAGGGATGCAGCCTATGTCGATGGAGAATGCGCAGTACACTTGCCTGACTTGTGCCACTTCCACGTGCGATTGTGCGGGAACTAATTTGCGGATCTACTGCAACGGCAGCCAAAACATAAATTTCTGCCTCTTCTCCAGTCACTTGTTTGTTTCTGTTACTTTTCTAGGTGTTACAGTACCACTTTCACGTAATTGGTTGAAGAGGTTGATAAATAATTGCCGAGATTGTTGACGTCCGCATACACCGTACAGGAACGAACTGCATTCTTCCTACACCTCCATACACCATGAACATGTCGGCTTTATCTGTATTAGCAAACCCCATCTTCCACTCACGACTTACTGCTTGAATTGTCACAAACTAACTGACCAGAAAGTCGCGATGCAATCAATGAACAGAAAACAATTGCAAACAAACATAACAACATCGTACCTAGCAACTAAACAGGTTGAATGGGACAAACAATTGTCGGGGTGGAAACTTTTCAAAATACGATTTCTGGTAAACCACTTGCACTAGAATCCTGCAACAAAGACCATTGACATTCTAATTTACCCTGCCTTTATTCTGTTGGTGTAACTAGGTATTGTTTTGTTTAAAAATTGTATGTTTGCTCAAGAAGTACACTTTCTCAGTATTATTAAAATTCTGTTTATAGGTTAAATGTACGAGCCGCTGACTACCAATCAATGCAGTGAATACTACAGATTAATAGTACTATCCATTTCCGAAATATTTGCGGTGCAAGTTTTAGGTGATTCACCCTGTATAAGATTCCTTCCGAATGAATCGGACTTCACGGTTATTCCTAGAAAACTAAAGATATACATATTACTTGTCTTCAATATGTCGAATTTTAATCAAATTTGTTACAGCCATTATTGAGAAAATAAAAACTATTCAAAAACTGTTCTATATGAGGGGTAGTTGGGCGGAGGGGTTATTGTAGGTCTTCGCGTAGCATCTTTGGAAGATACTTTTCGTGTTTGAGTTATGCTACTCTCCATCCATCCATCCATCCATCCATCCATCCATCCATCCATCCCTTCCTCCCTCCTCACAGAACGTTTTCTAAAAATGCCTTTTTTAATTCAGGGTGTCTCAAAACATGTATTTCCAGTAAAATCTCGTTATCGAATTTTTGGGTGGATTGTAATATCTTCTCTACCTACTATGTACACTCGTGGATAAAAACAGAATGACTGTCGCCAAATTCTTCTACGTACTACTTGGCACAGCGCCTTGTTTACACCATACGCAATATAGCTGTGTAGCCGCTGCAGCAAGTTGTTGTACCACATTGCTAAACATGGTGCATTCCATGTGTCTTGTCTGTGGCGCTGTGGCAAAGTCTAGGGTTAAGACGCAGGTTCGCTTCTCGCTGTAACAAACACTTTTTTTCCTGTGTTAATTATCACATAGTGACTACTTATTTTTGATATACCATATTTCATACACGCCATTTGGCAAAGTTCATAATTTTTTTAAAGTTCCCTTGTTTTACCCAATTTATAATACTATGTTTTTACTGTATTTGTTACTACTTATTACCGCAATACCCATACACACACACACACAAACACCCATGCCCACCTGCGACCCTCAGCTTGGTGGAACGCCGGAGCTATACACTCCAGCGATCACGGCTACGAGGACCGGCATAATAGAATAGTTATTACGATGCAAAATACGTGGCTTTATAATTTCATCATGAGCGTGTAATTGTATTTGTTGGATATCAAAGGACGGTCTGGGTATGCTGTGGCAGCTTGACGATTCACTGAAGAGTGCGCAGTACACCGTAATACTTTGCGAATATTTTAATTTCCTCTGTAGGATGAGATATATTTTTGGAATTGGTGAATTCGTACAGGATAATCATCCTGTTTACATATGTCGAAAGATTTCAAATTGGTTCGCAGAGAGGCAGGATATCAGAGTGATAGACTGGCCTCCCTGTTCACCAGATTTGAATCGTACTGAAAATGTGTGGGCTGAGCTAAAAAGTGAGCTGCGCTCGAACTTCCTTGTAGATGTGCGAAAGACAAAAGATGGCTTCTGGACACAAACTCAAGAAGCCAGGGATGTTGTAGCCTCTCCTCCACGTTACTATAGGGATTTCATTTCATTTAACACCGAAAATTGAGAGAAATGCTAGGGATTCATATACCCAACATTAATTTTGTTTATTTTCTATGTGTTTTAGTTTTAGAAGATGATGTTTCTCTTGCATTTCCTTCTTTAGTTATTTAAAACGAGTGTTTTAGTAGAATTATGTTCTTGTGAGCATAGATATGCCTAAAACTTAAAATACTGAGGTTATATTAATGCAGTATATTGTTCTACGCATCCAGCCATAAAATAATTAACATAAAAATAACAATAACTAATGCGAGATTGGAACTGAGGAGCTTTGAGCACAAGCAGTGCCTTCTTAACCTCCCGGTCAACAAAGCCCTATTCTACGCTTTATTTTCAGTAGCTTATATGGTTCACCACCGAGAAACACCGTTCTAAGGTTACCATTGCGCTCATAAGCACAATTCATTTTACAGTTCTTGCATGTGCGTTGTGAATACAGCTATTTACGAAGGTTTACGAAGCCCTACGATCGTCACATGGAATCTGAGGATAACTCATGTACGTTGTAGAGAAAATAAAAATGTGGTCATTAACTTATTATTTACACTTGGTCGATGCACATTCTGCCTTAAATTCTGTTCTTTGAAGTAAAACATATTTTCCTTTAACACTGCGTAGTTTACTACCTAGAGTACTATATAACAGTACAGAACATAGCATAACGGGGGAAAATTTTCCTTTGACGTTGTTAACTATGTTAAGATAATAACTTCAAAATACAACGTTAATGAAATATTTCCCACCTCGCTTGCAAACTTGATTCAATTATTCTTTTAATAAACTTTATAACTTCCCGCAGGGTACCGCAGGCGCTTTTATTAGACGAGATAATGGAAAAACCATGGAGTTTGGAGGATTTTTTGTAAACTTGTGGCGAGAACTTGGGAGCAGACTCAATTTCACGTGAGCATTTCTTTATCTACCAATCTAGCTGTAAATTAGTAATAATTACGGCCGTTGTTATTCCTATTTCATTCATTTTCCAGATATCTAACTTAAACTATCAACCTATTTCCTAGTACCCATAAGACCTCGTCTTGCTGATTCATAAGATGGGTAGCTTTAGGAACATTTCTGTTTTAATTGTACTATTGTAATGACTTTTTTGTTTTTGTTTTAACCTTGCCAAGTTCCAGAAAAATGTAAAACTTTCCCTAATCTATTAAAGCATAATAATTTCGCAATTATATGAAATTTAAAATGCCTAAAATGTTGCGTGCACTAAATGTACAAAACTAACATGTAAAATAAGTGAAGACTACAAGGAAGAAACAATCAAAGTTCACTTTTCAGAAAAAATTAAGTTATAGGTATATTATCATTCTTGGCATAGTGTACTACTATTCTAAGTGTCAATTCATGGAAAGATCTTTCATAGTCCAGTAAAATTGGTTTATGAGTAAAGCGTACAACGGCAGATCAATAAAACTCCCACGATTTCATGTTAACGAAATCCGAGCGCATCGAGTTATATACAAGAAATCTTAGAATATAACTAATATTTTGGGTTTTCAATGTTGTAAACTGAATTTTGTTCTAAAAGGTACGGCAATGTGTTGATTTGCGAGGCAATTCAGTATTGTTTTGCAGTGTGAATTTTGGCATAAAATATGAATAGTGAAAATAGTGACGAAAATACTAACGTGGCGAACAATTAAATATTCAAAAACACCGACTCAAACATGAAAGAATGAAACGTTTCAGCATTAAAATAAATTATGTGGAACTTGCTTGTTCTTTCATACAAAATGTTTAGATAGTTGTCGTTGTTTTCTTAATTTTTTTCACAGGACAACTCAAATAACAATGCCATTAAAATAACTTATAAAATAGTGTTTCTTACAATTTCATATTGATAACACTGTCTTTGTAAGAGCGTTTTTCACTTTTGTTTTAAATTTATACACAATGAAAAATACGTGCCTTTGTTTGTTTTCACCTTGTAGTCCTCAAATGGGTATTCCGTTTTATAAGAATACTTGAAGACCTGGTAGTATTGTTCTTTCTGTCACAAATGCTGAAATTCTCCCTGGTACCACAATACACTAGTATTAAAGCAAGGAACACCACTTGCTAGGCTGTACACGGATCTCTAGTCCATATTTTATGCCAAAATAGTAAAAGATGCATCCCGAGGCCACAAAACGGGAATAAGATAAATAATTTATATGAGGGAGTCTGCTACATTTAAGGCTGAAAAGACATTATTTGCCAAAGGGTTGAGTTTTTGTTTTTTACAACAAAGAAACCCTTATTCCTATGCTTTAGGATTATGTATGATGTATCTATATATTCCAGCTTGAAGACAATATAAACTAAAAAATATTGGTAAAAACTAATTTAGATATTCCTCCGAAATGTTACTACACACATTTACTGAGCTGAACTTGTTAGAGAAATATTCAGAGCACGAAAGATGTAGGTGAGGTATTTTTTTTTCAGGTTTTCCAGATACAAGATGACATCAGTTTCCTCCTATAGTCAAATGTACCAGTTGCAACAATTATTTATGTATAGTCACAATATACATTGGCTCCGCTGGGGCGATGTAAACAAAGCGGTAGAAATGTATTACTCCGTCGACACCTGTAATTGGAGGGAATAGCCGCACTATTGTAGCGGCCACACGTGGTGAACATGTGCACGCTGTCAACGTTGTCAATAAAATGAGAAAGGTATTGTAGTGGCTTGTTTTCCGTTTTGCGTTCTTAACGTAGCACTTTCATAGTTAACTAAATGCTAGAGTATTACATTTTTTCATGTCACAAAGTGATAAAACTGCTTAACATCACTGCAACGAGATCAACAGAAAATCTGCTCAAATCTTTGACTTCCTCATACAACTGCATGCATTTTGGGGAAAAAGACACGCTATAGTTTCCGTGGACAGGTATAGGGTTATTCATAAGTCAATGTCATATTTCGGAAGTTTGTTGTGAAATAAGTACTTCACATATCAATGTGAATGATATACCAAATGAAAGGCAATCTCTCAAAGTTTGTTTGGTGTACTTTACAAGTGTTCAATGTGTGCGCCTCTGGTTACACGGGAGACATCCAGACAATAGTCTAATTCTTCACACACCGCACCAGCATGTCACGGCCGATCGTTGGTATTGCTGCTGTAATGCGATTTCGGATGTCCTCCAAGTCAGCTGGAAGTGAGGAATGAACATCCTATCCTTCACATATCTCCAGAGAAGGAAATCACGTGGTGTTAAGTCCGGGGATCTGGGCAGCCACCGAAACAATGCGACATCATTACCAGCATTTCGTCTAATCCATCATCACGGTAAGTTCTGACTCAGGTACGCGTGCACAAGGCGATGGAAGTGGGGGTGAGGCCCTGTCCTGTTGGAAACTGAAGTCACCTCTGTCTACCAGTTGCGGCATAAGCCATTGTTCTAACATGTGCAGATGAGTGATGCCAGACACTGTGGATTCGGCAAAGAAAAACAACCCGTAAATCTTGTCCTTTGACAGGGCGCTGAACATGATCTTTGGGGAGTCGCGCACATGCTCGACTGTCATATGTGGACACATTGTGACGGTTCACTTTCCCCGATATGTGAAACGTTGCTTCGTCGCTGAAGATGAGTCTCTTACCCAAATCATCATTTGCCATTGCAGCCTGCATGTTGATGGCAAATTGTGTGTGAACGTCCTTGTCGCTATCTGTGAGCGCCTGCAGGAGGTTTGTATGTTTTCACCTTCAGTTGCTTGCGAAGAATTCGCCACACAGCCGACTGAGACATTCCCAGCTGCAGACTTGCACAATTGTCGATTTCTGAGGGCTGCGCGCAAATAGCTCACGAACACCTGCAACAGTGGCATCTGACGGTCCCAGCCCTCTGGGGCATTTGGGTGGACATAGGCAACCAGTACGCTCCAACGTTTCATACCACCTTTTGATGGCCCTGCGATCTGATGCATCCTTGTGAAAACAAGTGCAAAATCGCCACTGAACAGTCACAGTAACCTCTGTTTTCACAAACTGTATGATGCAAAATGCTGTCTCGTTACCTGCAAACGCCATTTTGTACATTCCTGCCGCCTAACGGCCAACTGTATCACCACAACATGCGCACTTCACGTGACACAAACTTGGAGAGTTTCTGTTTCCATACGTACATGGTTTGGATTCGCATGTCTCATACATCACAGACAAGATGTTTTCCAAATGTGACACTAACTTATGAATAACCCTGTACTGATAAATATGGCATATAAACGCTTTGGCCCATATTTATATGCTGTTTGAAAAGTTGTATTGTCATGCAGATTACGAAATAAACATTTTACACAACTAATCAGAGTGTGATAAAAGGCGAATTCCTTCCAGTGAGTCATTCCCTTCCACCATTTCTATGAGGATCAGCATACAATGTTATGGGGGGGAGCTTTAACACGGGATCACTGTTTACAGCTTGTAGCACTTTTGCAATGGTTGGTGGCTCATTTGTTTTTTCAAAGAAGCTATGCATATTACGACGAATTAACCAATTCATTGCATTCACATTCCACTACAGGCTCTTTTCTTTGCGGTTTTTCCCTGGTGCTGTGAGCCGGCCTGTTTTCATTATTTCACTGAGTGAAGCATTAACGCTTGGCACTGAAAGCTGACAAACTAAGTACGTCCTTAATTGCTAATGTCGAATATTTTACGCGTGCACACACACACAAATAATAAAATAAAATCTACAATACGCCTACACCCGGCTGTGTATTCCAAACTTGTTATTTATTTAAATATTTCTTTTAATTTATACAATATATTTGTACAGATTTTGCTTATGTTCTAATGAACAAATGTATTCATTCGTTCATTCATTATCTGTTTACCCTCCGCTTATGTAGGACTTACACTCCCCAGGACTTACAAGCGGGTGCCTGCGGTCAGAGGCCCGTCGAGGAGCAGACACTCGTGGATCAGACAGAACATCCAGGATGGGTGATCAGCCCGATGCCTGGTATGGGATGAAGGAAGTAGATGAAACGAAATGATGGTGAAATGGATGAAAGGAAAAGTGATGATGGAGCAGTCGGTGGAATGAATGGCGGGGGAAACCGGAGAACCCGGAGAAAACCCGCCCAGACGCCTCTTCGTCCACCACAAATCTGACCCGCATGTGGGATTGAACCCGGGCCGCCTCGGTGGGAGGCGAGCGGTCTAACCACTCGGTCACGGCGCCGCCCTGAATAAAAGTAGAAAAAAAATAGATGCAATAAGTAAGCTAAAAATAATAGTGATATCAAAACTATAACCAATACGCACAACTGGCAAAACACATTCAATATACTTTTTTTTCACTACCTTTTAAGGGTTTCCCTCCGTATGTTTCACATACGCACGGAAGCGGCCATGTTGTACAAACTGAAAGGCGCACTTTTATGTCCTCTTAACTGTGCAAGCGTGTGCGTTCAGAATAATGCATTCAATTACCTTTATATTTATAAAATAAAATGCAAGTGTATATACTATTTGACTGCTGCATTTTAATTCTTTACGTTTTCAAAGTAAATATAAATAAAATGTAAAATGTGATTGAGAACTACATTTTCCTTCCGTAAGGGTTGCAAGATTGTACCAACCAATGGCGTAGCACTGATACACGTGCTTTTGTTTATATCGCCACATAAGCTTACAGCGGAGCTAGTGCAGTTTTATGTTTATATTCTGCAGTTGGAACTTTCTTTGTCAATTCTTACACAACCTGCGTTTTCTCTGCTTCATGTTTTCATGACTTACTTAACATATTTGACTTTCATGTGTTTGATATGCAAGCATTTCTGGCTTATAAATTACTAAAAACTGCAACCCTGAACTATTACAGAGATGTGAAAGTTATTAGCATCAGATACATTTGTACCTTCTCTACTAAGTATAGTAATCAGGCAAAAATACCATGTCGAGATTCCACCAGGAATACGTGTTTTGAGCCTTCCTGAACCCAAAAAAGCGTATTTCTTATGAAAAGCTCCATGTGTGTATGTCTGTGAACAATATAACTAAAAAACGAAAAATTGGATAAATACTAGACTTCATAGGCCATTTCAAGAAAATTCAAGATTTGGCAATGAAAATATTTTAAACATATTGTGTATTAATGAAAATCGTTAATCACTTTTGGAAAATCGAAACTTTGTAAACATTTTCCATGTGAAGGATTGTTTGAAGGGAGGACTTCCTTGGAAGATGCTGTACTTGAATACCAAGTTTGGTTTTCAACAGACTTTTCGGTTATAAGTTATCTGTTCTCAGACACACACACAGGCACACATGGGTCTTTTTCTTAAATTTTTTTCTAGGGGGCCTTGGGTGAAACATCTACATCGAATTTTTGGTTGGAATACAATATTTCCCCACTTACTATACGTAGTGGAGGAAGCAATAATGCTTCCCAACCTACATTTTCTAATCTTACGCAGAATTGGTTTAGGGTTGCCATCAATGTCGTCATTATCATTATCATCAGCTCAAGGTACGTAAGTTAAGTCAGGAAAGAAAAGACATAAAAATTAATACTACAAGTTAGCATAGCTTTCTGAAAATTACCGTGTTAAGTCAATGTGGAATTACACAACTCTCCCTGAAATATTTTAACAAACTTTTATACGTATGCGGCACTTTCTCTTGTATAGATAATTGCATAGTGCACTCGCTTCCATTTATGCCGTCACCGCTGCTTTGGGAGGCATTCTACTGGCCTTCGTAGATGGAATATGTATTTAGGTTGGCCCACATAAAGTGTTACAGGTGAATATTTCTTAAATGAATAGAAAAAACCAACTGCCAAGAATGCCTTCGAAATTTTGATGTGGAAAATATTTCCATGGGGCCCCTTATGGGGCACATGAGCCCAACCTTAGAATTTTAAACGAAACCAGCATAACCTTTTTATATTCTGGTTCCCTTCAATAAACTAAGCAACTTTTATTAAAACTCTTTCTTCTAAATTGAATTATTCAGCTGTTATAAGATGTTTTCTTTGAAGTTATTACACCTCATGAATTTGGGGAGGAAATAAATTATCCAATGAAAGAACATGAGTATTATGGCTTCAAAGCCAACTGAAATCCCAAAATGGAAAACTTTATGTACTAATCATGTTGATTATGTGGCTCTTTAAAATTCAGAAATATGACAGATTTTGATGTAGAGTTAGATATGATTTTAGTACTAGGTGGATGCAGGAGAAATTATTGAATTGTGTTCAATGAGAGATTCAGTGTTCAATGACAGATGCGGGATGCAAATGTCACATATGAAATTTAAACCACTGGAAGCACAACTATGTAAGTATGCAAGTGTAAAGAACAAGAATCGATTGAAGGTGAAATCAAAAGTGGAACGATGAAATTACTATCAATATTCTTGCTGCTGTAGAAGTAAACCCACAGATAAGTCAACGTGGATTGTCCAAAGACAGTGGTATTAGCCGCACTTGAATACAACGGATACTAATGCAGCAGAAATACAATACCTATCATATGTGTTTGCAACAGGAGCTCACACAAAGAGATTTTCAGCTTCGAGTTGTTTTTTGGGAGTGGTTACGCAATAGCATTGCAGAGAATGGTTCATTTTGGCAAACATATTATTTTCAGATGAAGCAACATTCTCAAACACCGGATATGTTAAAAGGCACAATATGAATTATTGGGCATCTGAAAACTACAAATAGATGAGAACTGTGTCTTTTCAGCATCGTTGGTAGCTAAATGCTTGGTGTGGAAATCTTGATAACCTTGTCATCGACCCTTACTTTAGTGAAGGCACAATTACTGGTGAATCATATTGCCATTTTCTCAACCCTGAATTACCTCCCTTATTGGAAAACATGTCCTTCAATGTGAGAAGAGAAATGTGGTATCAGCAGGATGGTGCACCACCACATTTTGCAATAAGCACACGCCAACTGCTAAACGATAAATTTGTTGATAGGTCGACTGGATGTGCTGGATCACCTAGTCTTCTTGTTAACCCAACATAACACCCTTGGACTACTTTTAATGGGGATACATAAAACAGAAGATCATGTTTAAACTACCTACAACCAAAGAGAATATGAAATTTCGAATATATGGAGCTTGTTGCACTATTCGCGCTGCTTTTGTTAACAGTTAGAGAAAAACTTTCCAAAAGAATTGCCATGTGTTTAGATGTTAAAGGAGGCTACTTTGAGCATTTAATACAGTAATTTTAAGCAATCACCTGGGTATTTATCGACTTATTCGTTAGTACTATTTACTACTATTGTATACTTCAATGAAAACATCTTATAAAAGCTGAAAAATTCATTTTTGAAAAAACGTGTTTTAATACATGTTGCTTAGGTTACTGAGGGCAACCAGAATATAAAATCATCATGGTTTCATTTAAAATTCTGAGGATTAGTCCTGAGTGCTCCATAAGGGACCCATGGAAATACTTTTAATATCACAGTTTGAGGGCCCCTTGCTCCTATAAGATTTTTGGCATTTGATTTCTTCTATCCGAATAAGAGATATTCACCGTAACACTTTACGTAGACCAGCCTGTATAACAAGGAGGAGGTGTGTGTATCTGTTTTCCTTTATGCGCATGCAGTGGCATACTTTTTTATGTGCACAGTTTTGGATTATTCGCATATGAATATATAATTTTGGGCAATAGCTTTACTCGCCATCACTTATAATAATCATGCTTATATATATATATATATATATATATATATATATATATATATATATATATATAATAAATCCCTCTTTTGCACAATATGTCCACGAAAAATTAGTTTCACTGGCAAAATAGTGTAAAACTGAAATGCATGATAGTTTTTACTCTCAAACAGGATGCATTTAGTAGATATTATTTTAATAATCTGTCCTATCTCCATTCTTGACCAACATCTGATTTATCCGCCTAGGCCCTTAATGGCTCGTCGTCCTTTGGGAACACTGTCATGAAATGTGGGAACATTTCCATTTAGAACCAGAGTTCTTCCAGTACCTAAGTGATTCCTTGCCTAAGCGATTAAATCAGGTAATGGACAGGAATGCAGATTGGACACATTATTCAAATAATGTCTAGGTAAATGTGTGTTTCTTTGAAAGTAAAAAAGTGAAATTTAATTCAGCTTTACATTTATTGTCATTAAAATACTTTTTCATGGAGAAATCTTACAAAACAGTGTTTTATTTAGGTGTATGTTTATATTGGACAGAGGATTCCAATAATATCTAGTAAATGTATCCTCTTTTAGAGCAAAAAATATAATGTATTTCACTTTTACGCTATACTGGCATTAAAAATATTTGCTCGTGCAGATATTGCGCAAAACAGGGTTTTATTTAGTTATATATTTAAACATGGTTATTATAAGTGATCAGTAAGGTCTTGATTAAAGTTATGTATTTATACCTGAGTAACCTAGAATTGTGCACGTAAAAGAGGACGCCACTGCATGCGCGAAAAGGTAAACAGATACACTCCTCCTACTTCCTATATACATACTCCTGTGAAGAAATCTGCGATGACTGCATAATGGAAGCGAGTCTACGTTGCAAAATACGAGATGACTATATTTATTCAGCCAGATATGGCTGATATGTGAAAGAAGTGCTATGATAAGGGATTTGAGATTCCCAATTTGGTAGAATTAAAGTATACTGTCCACGGGAAGATCTCCATTTGTTTAACACTTTCAAGTTTTGTTGTATCACCAGGACGTATACCGTCCTCACATTTATTCCTATTACTAATAAAATGTTCCATGAATGCATGTATTGAACGTATAGGTTACACAACGAAGGGGTACACCTCACGCACTGACACCTATAAGAGATCTATGACGGCTACCAAACCCCTAGGAGGAAGCTATGAAGTAAAGGAATCACAGGAGGCCACAGGTCGCAGACAGACAGACCACAAGGCATTGTGGAACTTTCTAAAAGTCCTAGGCTCGAAGACACGTCCCTCTGCTGAAGCTGCCTAGAGAGGACGATCAACGATCTGTTGACGAAGCATTCCTCTGGTGTCCACGTGGTGTGTAGAGTTTCCTTTGGGCAAGCATACGCGCCATCTGCCCGCAGTGCCATACGTTACGAAACCTAGAAGCACACCTGAAAGGTGAGAAAGAAACGAAATGAAAGGGAAATGATGAAAAGATATCGTGGTAGATAAGAAAACACCCCAGTATTTACCGATCATCCTTCGTGGTCTAGGGGTACCATGTTAAATCCCGAGGTCACGGGTTCAAACCCGGCGGAGGGCGATGGATTTTTTTTTTGGGTGTAAAAATCCTTAGCATGACTTCCTTAGGAAGGGTAGTAAAACCGGTGGTCTCGTGTCCTAAAGAACCTTACGGCACGTAAAAGAACCTCAAGCCTAGTAAAGAGACCTCTGGGCAAAATATCCGGTCTTTTATATCCAATATAGAATGGGACGATAAGTACCATAGTAGTTAATGGGCGTCCATAAATTCAAAACCTTCTTTCGCCAACCGATCTGGGAAAACCATGAAAATCTCACGACTAGAGTGGATGGTCGCCGGGGTTGAACCCGGGATCTCCGGAATGTGAGTCGTTATACGTTACCGCGGCGCCACCTTGCTCGGTGAACGCATAACTTCTGCAGAATTTGAACTCCTTGCAAATCATTTATACCTTTTGCACGACGAACCTCTTAAATTTTTCTAAAAGTTGCGATGTTCATAACCAATGAATTAAACTTTTTCTGTCTCCATGATTTCCTTTCATCTGTTTCAGGGTTGTAGAATTAGGCAACGGCGATGATGCGTTGCGGCGCGACGGTTCAGTTTGCGCTGTGTAAAGATTTCTTGGTTGGCTAGCTGGTGCACCTCCCTAGGGTTCATCCCGGGACCCCGAGTAGAAGGTGGCATAGGCAGGTTCACGCCGATATCAGGATTGGTGTCTTTCTGGAGTCGTTAGGGACCCTATCCTTGTTAGCACGCATCGGCGTCCGTATTTGGTCACCTTGCGAGTCAGTCCTCCATCCCTTCTCCCATGGATCAAAGGACCTACAATGGCTATCTGTGGTGCTGAGCTCCAATGGCTGAAGCTCCATTTGATTAATCTAATTCTATTCTCGAGTAAGAGGCTAAGAGGGGCCCGCAATTCAGGATTATAAAGGGTTAAAAAAAAGTATGCACAGCCGGGAACGAGGAGCTCCAAAATCAAACCCGGACCTTCAGAGGATAGGCTATCAGCGCATTTCCTTCCGTGAAAACAAATCAAATCCCATAAGCCTGCGATACAAGTAGTTTGTGTTTTAACTTACTGCTGTATTACATGTTTATTGCATGTGTTCAAATTGATATCTGAAGAGCCGACACTATTTTATGGCTAATAAAGAGTCCCTTATTCGTATGCCGTAACAAGGCAAGCAAAATCCTGATTGTTTCAAAGTGATTGCTAGAGGCAAGCGCAGCAAATTGCACTGCGTCCCCACCTTAAGAGAAGCTTGAATATCAAGGAAGAGGAGGAATCATATGACAGAGTTCCGTACAAATAAAACGCCAAGGTACAAGTCAGCGCAAGTGATTACCGTATTGAAATTCCATATACTTTAACAATGTACATGGTCTTCATATCCAATAAATTCACACAATAGTAAGCATAAAATAATGGCACAAATGTTCATAAATTCTTTCCGGGTCTCCGATAAATTTACATTTTACACAGGATTTGGATTTATCAGAACAGTTGGCTTGATTCCATTTAATACAAATATAATTTGGTTTGCATCAGTATTTAACAAGTACTTTCAGAAACACAACTGACGTATCATGGATAGTTTCACCCTTAGCAGTCGTAACCATTATATAAGAAGCGCCCAATATCCAGAACTCTCGGCAACACTATAATTTATCACCCATTATTTAACATGGCAATGGTAAAACGGATAGATTCGACCAGTTGCTGTTAAATGTTATGCCCACAAATGCCAAAGAGAAACCTAAGAGGGAACACTTACCCGGGTTAATTAACCCGCTAGGCCCAGGCGGCCCGGAACACAGGCTTGAACTGTTCTCGGCTATCGCCTAGAAGTGTTTCCCTTACAAATTCTCCTCACACTCCTCTGTAGATAGCAATCAATCCCAGCGCCATCACAGGAGCTACTATACGGCGCACTAGCGCCCTACGGAGGGCATTAGTGTGATTATTTACATATAATCATAAATTATATGCACGGGATGATTGAAAATACCGTAATATCTTGTGCCGAGCAATAAAATCGACACAGTACAAATGTTCTTATGTTATCTTTATTGGCGTGCATATAACATAACCCACAGTGGAACGGAGCTTTTTATGTTGGTAGTGGGATAATCAAGTCCTACGCCCTACCAGCTGACCACCTCACGAGCATAATTCTAGCCAATGGATTGGCACGGTACTTGACCTCTCACAAAGTATAGCCGAACGGTAACATTACAACTTAAACCGTATATTTTCATGCTACACTACTGCTTTCTTAATGCCAATTAGTAGCGGCAACAATTAACTTTCGTTGTCCATGTTGCTGATGAAAGTTCTCAAATATGTAAATGTCGTAGCTGTTTTTCAGTTTAACCACACACGCAAATAATTCTTAGAAGGCCGAATTATATTGTAATTGGTGTATCCTTTCTTGTACGCCAGTCGTAGCGAAACTCTTTCATAGAGGCGGTATTCGTATCATCCCTTTATTTCACATATGTAAGCATCATTCATTGGTTAGTTTAACGCCACTGAAATGTTTTCAGTCTAGTCGCATAGAGAACTGATGCCGACTGGGTGGAGTCAAAAGTTGATTTGTTGAAGGCGGGAACCTAACAGGGGGAAAAACACTATGGCGATCTAGGGGAATGGGTCACTTTTTATGCACGATAGTACACATGCGAATAGTGTAGTAGTTGGTAGTGGATATTTTAGGTGTGGCTTCCCTATAATACATTGCTTCGGTCAAAGAAATTTCAGGGTAGGTTTCAGCATGAACGGTTCGATTCTTCTCTTCTCAACAACAAGCAAATCGCCTAATTTTGCTCATCCGCAAGTCACGAATGCATGCATTTAGAGCACAGTATTCAGAGCAGGAATGCTGCATTGCTGTAAAGTTTTGCGAGAACAAATTGGGATTGACTCACCTTACTAGAATGTATGGAAACGATTATCCTTACGGCACGGATGTGACACTATGAATTTCGTTAGTTAGGTATTAAATATTAAGAGATTCAACGGAGATGGACACCTCAGGCGCTACGACCTGCACAGATCAATTGCGGCTACCATCCCACAAGGAAGGGATGAGGTGAAGGAACTACAGAAGGATATAGACCTAGTTAGCCAAGCCACAGAGACGCGCGGAAGTGCCTAACATTTCCAAGCTCTCAGACCCGCGCCACTGTTGTAGCCGCCGAGAGAGGGCGATGACCCACCAATGGCGTCTGGTGTCAATGCTGTTTACATTGAGCATGCATCCGCGCCATATGTTCGCCACTGCCATACACCACGAAACCTAGAAACACACACGAAATATTAGAAGGAAACAGGATGAAGGGAGAACTGATAGAAAAGGAAATCGTAACAGAGAAGAAATCACCCTAGCATTCACCTGCCGATCCCGAGGAAACCATGAAGAACCCATGGGTCAAACGGGGCGGTCACCGATGATCGAAACCCGGACCTCCCGAATGCGATTCGCACACGTTACTGCGGCGCCACCTCGCTCGGCGAAATGAGTAGTTAATATAATGTACAGTTTCTATTTCCAAAAATAAAAGCTGATTGTAAGACTTTAGTAAGAAGATACTGTAGTTCTGAAAAGCGCATTTTATTGAAGACAAACTTGTTTTTAGGATTACTAATGTAAAGCTTGTATCCTGTACAGACAGCACTTTCAAAGAACCCTCTGCGCCGTGGTGTAGTGGGCTGGAGCATGCTGCTCCTGGTCCAAGACACGAAATTCATATGGGTTCGAGTCCTCTCATATGGCTACGGATTTTTCGGTCCATGTACAGGGCTGGTGCACACGTCGTGATGCGTGAGGAGTTACAATAGGTAGCGGTCTGTGGGTCACATTTCGGAGGGTGCTAACCCGTATGGGCTGGATGATGTCCACATCGTGGGTGTGAGGTGGCAGCCGGTTTGGTAGGCCAAGATCCACAAGGGCTGTAGTGCCACAGATTTAATTTAACCTCCAAAGAACATAGAAATAGAAGTCAATATGTTTCGTAAAACGCAATACGCGAGTAATAAGGAATATTCTTCGTATATAAAGTGCACGCTGTGCTGACTTGTTCATGGTTTCAGCAGTTATACACAGGTGTTTCCTCCTTTGTACTGATTGGGATGGCGGTTACATAGCTGACTGTATATTGTTGTGGTTACTAAAAGATTAGGCCCAATTTGCAATGAAAAGTAAGCGCAGATGGTACATAAAAGCATGAATTTTCACCCATTTTATTTAATGGAAGCATTCACGCAACGCGCTACCTAACGCAAGAGTTTGTTAATTCCAAACTTTATGCTGCCTTTGCGTGCACAGAGGAAGAATTCTGCAGTTATTTCCTCATACACTACCAGCTTCTGTACAACACACGATCGCAATGCGAGATTTTACGGCATCTAATGTACAATCATATGATCTTCCATTTGGCGTGCTACGCTATTTTGCTGATGCCAGAGCTTATCTGTTGTTTGCTTGGTGAAACAATTTTATTTTTTATTTACTTATAAAGACTGAATGAATCTTGATATGCATGTTATTGATTACGTTATTAAATTTGAAACTTGCGGTACGCTAGGAAGATTTCCGCATACAATTTATGGATCTAGAAACCCAAGCCAACTTCTAGCGTTACGTCTACGGCTGCGTTGTGAATGACCTTACCTCACGCTCCCTATTATGCTGTTTATGTTAACGTTACGTCTTTATTGTGAATGGGACGTAACTGTCATTGTAGAAATGAGTGTTTATTGTTACGCACTGCCTCGAGAACCTCCCACATCACAGTGTGGGAGTTAAAACTTATGATTGAAAACGCTTGCATTGCAGTTTGCTTGTTGCACCAAGACTATTGTAGGACAATCTTGATACGCGCAGCTCATCTGGACAGGTAATACCCGGTTTTAATATCCTTTTTCAACCCCTATTAAAATCCAGAAAACGGAAGAGTTACACGGTTTCTGTACTTCGCGACAACTGTTTGCAGTGACTACATAAGGAAATTGGTGAGGTCACATAGTGAATTAACTGTGTTCAGATGGTTAACGCTTTCTATAGAAGAGTGGCAGTATGTTGAATACTATATGTTGTGCTTGATAAATAGAGAAATATTATTATAGATAACAGTGCACTCTTTGGTGAAATTACGCGTCTAAAAAGGTTTGTATGTCAACATCTAGGATGAGAAAACAGATCAACATTTTTAGGAAAAGCTGTTTCGAATGGGTGATGTAAGCTTTTGAGCAGTCATTCAGACGACAAATGTACCGAAGTGTTCACAATTGTTCAGCTTTTCTTTTCAATCAAGGTCCATAGTGCAGCCGTGGAAAGGATTTTATCATTTTTTAAATGATCACTGGTGAAATGAGAGAAATAGCTTATCAAGAGATATCTGTAAAAAATGTCCTGAGTTTTTTCTACCCTTCTAAAGATGTTAGTTGTTTTCCATTCTACGACAGTAGTACTTGTAGAAATGAGTTTCTCAGAAAGGTTCCAGGGAGTGGGAAGTATTTTCTTTCCTCAAAAAGTAAACAAGAAGAATGTTTATTGTAGAATAAAGCTATGTAGAAAGCTCCCTCTCCCCGGCATTTTATTTTGGAATTTAGCAAGCATAAATTCACGCATCATCAATAACAGCACCATCAAAAACAGTTCTTTCTGGGATTGGGAACGGATTGATTCTTTAGGGAAAGCTAGGGAAAGAGGAGCTATTTTTCCGTGGTGTAGTGGTTAGCATGCTAGCCTCTAGTTCTCGGGGTTGAGGGCGATGGATTTTTTAGGGCGTAAAAATCCTTAGCATAATTTCCTTCCAAAGGGAAGTAAAGCCGGCGGTCCCATGTCGTAGATTTACGTCATGAAGAACCTCAAGCCTGATAAATAGGCCTCTGAGTAAAATACGGGTCTTTCACACCCAATATAGAATGGGACGCTAAGGATCACAAAAATTAAAGAACGTCCATAAATAAAACCGAATTTAATTTAGAGGAGTCATTTTATATTATTCGAGAACCTTTTGTTTGAACCTAGAATAACATCTGAGACAGGAAGCCTTTCTGACTCATTCTAAAATAAATTTTATTTAGAAAACCTGTTTTTACTAATGAAGTATATGGAATAATGCAGTTTGTTAAACATCATCAATGATTCCTTTTGTCCATAACATGATGGAAAAAGAGAATGAGTGTTTAGGGCAAAAGGGGGTAGTAAATATATAGTCTGTATTAGATTAGCATAAAAAGTACACACATTCCCAATGAAAAGTAAGCAGGTACTACTGTCGTAACAGTGAATATAAGTAATTCATTACAATTTAAGACGCAATTCCAATTTTATGCCATTCAATTTTATCAGGATTGAGCCAAAATGAAGGTATCTCTGACACAAATTACTCACTTCGACTATAAACACGTGTAACGCTGACTACTGCTGCTACTGATACAGATAAACGATATTTAATTTGTTTAGGTGATTTCTTTGGCCGATATGGTTCACTTTGCCTTCCCCTCTCCTAAGATTAAAAGAAAGCGATGACGTATATCAAAGTTTTTCAGGCCATTTTTACTTTCTACTAACAGAAATAAACGGAAGCTAAAGTTGCAAGCGTTGGCATGCGTTCCATTCCTGCCGATTACTTCTCTCTGTCCTCGTGATGAAATATGCAGCTGAGTACTGAAGCTTTAGGAGCTCACACGTGTACTTATTGCTATTACAGATCTGAGTACATTATTCCTGGAGATCATGGTGAAGTGGTATCGTGGGGGAAGCAGCTAGACATGGTGATGAAGGGAGAAGTTGAAGTGGCACTTGGAGCTTTCATCATGACACACCATCTTCTGGACCATGTACGGTTCTTGTTACCACTGGGAAAAACTAGGTAAGTCCTATGTTGTAGTGGTTCTCTATGTGACAGACTTTCTCAACATCATAATAAAAAATATTTCTCTACATCTTCACCTTCTGTTCTTATATTTCCCACCAGGATTTATCTCAGAATCCGTTATTCCACTTTCTGTTCAATAGAAGGTAAAGGGCCAACGGAGCGGCCCCCGAAACCGGGGAAGAGTACTGCATGTAGGTCACAACGGCCCTTTTTGCTTCTACCGTGACCCCTTTGGAGGAGGGATGAGGCCAGATCCGGATGATGACGGGCACAAGCGTCCCTAATGTTTCCAGATCGAACGCATCCGCGCCGCCCGGGCCCACCCACAAGCCCGAACCTCCGAGGGTGCCCGGAAGGTGCGCCTGCCCGAGAGCACCCGGAGGCAGTTCCTGATTGAGCAGTCCCGCCAGAGAAGAAACCTCTACAGAGCGCACAGCCACCGCCCTGCCGCAATCCGCTGAACACTATCGCCTGGTCCTTCGTAAATATCAAGGAAGATGATGGGAACTGGAAATGAGGGACAGAAAAGTCGTGATAGAGGATAAACCAGCATTCACTTGTCGACCCGGGAAAACCACAAAAAACCCATTGTTCAAAGTTGGCGATTACCGGGGATCGAACCCAGGATCTCTCGAATGCGAGTCGTACACTTATCGCGGCGTCACCTCGCTCTATGTTCGATAGAAGTACTTAGTGGAATAGGTTGCCAGCACCTCCAATGTTAAACTCTTTACCTGTACGAGTATCTTAATAGCATTCGCTTTTCTATGTGGTTTGATTAAATGCAAAAATACCGATGTGAAACTAACGGATAATTTCTCTAGACTAGAAGCCCACCAGAAACAATATTTTGACGTTTTTAGTAGTTTGAATTAGAACATTTTACAGATTAATTTATAAATATGAATTTTGAATTCATTACGAACACTGTGTTTTTACATACATATTCAGAATTTCATGATGAGAGAGTGAATAATGAATATACAAGGACATTGAAGGTTTCGGAATGGCATAGGGTATACAATAAAGGAGGTCACCTCGCGCACTGCGACCTACATAGATCTATTGTGGCTGCCACACACAAGAGAAAGGGATGAAGTGAAGGAACCACAGGAGGGTACAGATCACAGAGACGCATGGAAGTCCCTAAGAGTTCCAGGATCGAAGAACCGTCCCATTACTGAAACACCTCAAACATGAGAAGGAATCAGAGTGAATAGAGAAATGTTGGTAAGGAAAGCGAGGCAGATTAGGAGCCACTCCAGCATTCACCTACTGACCAGGGAAAACCACGAAAACCCAGGTCAGAGGGAGCGCTCAACGGGAATCCAACCCAGGACCTCCAGTGTGCGAGTCCCACGTTTTGCTCGGTTTCTAACTTGGTAATTAAGTCAGTTATTTAAATATAATTTGATAAGAATTTACATTGCAGGTTTTATATTTATGAGATAATTGACGGCAGACAATAAGTTTCTCAGCGATCCTAGATTAGCTACCCTTGCAGCAGAGGAGAACCGCCTTAGCGATGCTTCTCTGATGTCAGCGCAGAAATTAAGAAGTTACTGTATTTAAATACAAACCGAAGCACATAGAACCACAATGTCACATTAGGAGATTCAATTTTCGCTGGCTGACTAGTGGCTTAGCGCAAACAACTATGACAACCAGTGTACAACAATTACTCGAAATTTATACACCTCAAAGAATTACAGAATTTGGGAAACTTTTCGAAACAGGCAAGGAGCAGGACCTCGATGAAATTGGTGCGAGAGCGTCTGTAGCGTAGTGGACTGCAGAAGAGCCATGTGATGCGAAACATAAGCGTGACAGTAATCGTTTGCTAAACGAATTAATTCAAATTCGGCAAAATGTGACCATAGCGAATACGAATAAATGTGTTTAATTATATAATTAATTTGTGTAAAATGAAACTAAAGTAATGCAAATATTAT
Organism: Deroplatys truncata; assembly: GCA_030765065.1. NCBI lineage: Eukaryota > Metazoa > Arthropoda > Insecta > Mantodea > Mantidae > Deroplatys > Deroplatys truncata. The sequence continues at coordinate 25,693,811 of CM060988.1, read as the reverse complement.
TATTATTAATATTATTAATATTATTATTATTATTATTATTATTTAAAACAAAATGCTAACATAGTTATAGAAGTAACGAGAGATATAAAGCGAAGTTTCACATAGATTATCGACAATTTTTGTAGGCTCCAGAAAGCAAGCAAAGTAACCCATTTTCAGTGCAATATCTGACTTTAATAATTCCGTTCTCACAAGAGCAACTAAGAAGATATGAAGGCCATTTAAGTATTATGCAAAACTTAAAGAAACACGCCGCTCGAATTCTTACACACTTTACAATCAGAAGTTAGCCTAGATTATTCAGGGAATCAGTATAGAACGTTTTGGAGCAGAAGCCATACTCAATAGGCGCAATTTATTGCGAGATAGCTGTGACGTCGACATATTTCGTAAATTGCATGGAGGAGTATAGCTCTGGCTAACGAACGGGAAGATGCCTTCTTTTGCGGTCATCGATCCAGGGAACTCAGAGATATAGGACTTAGAAAATGCTCGTTTCGTAATTTCCCCGCTGTTCAGGAATAAGAACCGTGTGAGTAAAGTGTGCTGTAAGCAGTTAAACGACCATATTTCTATTATCTGGTGATTGTCGTATTTCCGACTAGGCAGAGGATATTGTTAAAGAGAGGGAATATACAAGGTTATGTAACGTGTACTGTTAGCATCGTGTAACATTTTACTATCACTTTCTCAAGACAAGTAAGTTACTAATTGTAATGTGGTAACTTAAAGGTGATTAAGTATTTTATTCCAGTTACACTAGCTAGCAAACGTGAACTATTTATCACGTGTTGGGACCATTTTAGAATGCATCAAATAATGCACACATCCCTAGAGTAGTAAACTGCTTTGACACTAATTGTCTTTACAGAAAGGAAATAATGTAGAAAAGGTTTAAAACATTTCCCTGAAATGAGAACGCTAATCTTCTTGTAACTTTGTAAGAACTCATTCAAGTTTTAATCACACTCGACATAAATATTTAAAGATTTGTTCTTCTTGCACAATTACTCCAACAATTATATATTTCATTAACGTCTCTGAACCCGCTCTGCTCAAGTATATGTATCGACGCTTCACAAGTAACAAAAGAGTCAATTTAGAGATTACTTACGAAAATACAAATGTAAAACTTAGACAAGACCGAAAGCTGTGAGCGTGGTCGCTTCCCGGGAGCCGGAGCTAAAAATGTATTTCCACGACGCTCGCTGAAATCCGAAACCTCTTCTCTTCTTCGTGGTTGCCTCTCGCTCGAATCAGCCTGCGGAGTAGGTAATGTGACACTTGCAGACGTAGCGCCGCCAATATATGCTGAACGCATGCGATCTACTGAGTACTGGTAAGCGCTTCCTCCGACCGGTAACACATGTGATGGTATGACAGGCTGCTTTATTGTCATACCAGGACCAGAGAAAGCTTATCTTTAGCCGAAGTTCCAGGTGATTTCTTATTTACTTTTTACCGTTCGGCCAGATACAGTAAACTGGTATAAGAAAGGAACCACCCATGGCTCAGTTGATAACACAATACTGGAAGTTTTACAATAACTACTGCTTCCGATAATCCAGCACCCTCGAGAAACTATATTCCTATCACTTAGCACCAGGACCCCCCCGGCTGAAGAGGGGTTCGAGCCGTGCCACCATCCAGGGAGTCAAAATCTTAAAACGTGAACAAGGTACGTGAAAATCTGACGGAATTAAAAATCATGCTTGAACTATAGCGACTTTCTTAGGATATTTTATTATGAAACTGATGACAAATGAAGCTCCAGGGAGATTTGGATGCGACCCTCTTTGATGAACATCGTCAAAACAGGGTATGGTAGGTGTTCAACAATAAACATCACGTTTATAAACAGGAGTGTTTCAAGCCACTAGGTTTAGTTTATTATCTTACATTGGGAACTCGTGAACTTCTCAGGCCTGTTATCGCCGCGGTTTGTGTGTTCACCTACTTCTTGTGTTAGTATGTTTCGTTACCAACTACTGTTTTTAGTTCTGGAGAAACTCAATTAAACAACTCGGAATCAAATTTATTAAGAAAGCATATCTACAGCTACTACAGTCGAAATGAACATCCTACCACATGCAAACTTATTTCCTCTCTTAATGAAGCAAAGCTACTTCAGGAAAGCTTTAGCGTTTTGAACAAGGTTCTCCATGATCTCGATCTGAGTTCAAGACAATAAATAAGAGAAAATAATGTTCGAAAGATCAGATATTAAAGTCGCCAGAATATTATTTGAAGATAATGCCAAATAAGAATTTAAGGGAAATACTATGGCTAGATGAAATGTAGCTAAAAGTCGCCATACCTAATAAAAGTGCTGGACTGAGAAGAATCGAAAGCTCCATGAAGTCACACGCAGGACTTTATTATTACCCTTACCAGAACATCTCGTTTTTTATGTCCACCTGCTGCTCTTCAATTCGAGACGTGGGGATCACCATGGAGACATTAACCATGACCATTTTACAGATGGAATTAATTGTTCTTCTACACAAGCCGTGTGTTGGACAAGGTTGGAAAGGTAGAATCAGTACTTACAAAATCGTAAATCGTCATTGGGGTATGTCATCTCAATACAATTTGAGATCTCCTTGTAGTTTACCGGGAAAAAGTGAATCAGCTGGAGAATTTATTGTCGTGCTGGCATGTTGCCACGATAGCTCAGAGGTTAGAGCAAGCAGACGAAGAGCAGAAGATCCATGGTTCAAATCCCGGCTGTGCCATTAAATTTTTCAGTGGTCTGATTCTACCTTTCAATTTTACAGATGGTTTAAAGATCAGTTACTCCTTAACATTCCGTGTTATTGTTATGGACTGTGTCCCATATAACGTGGCCTAAATAAATGTTCACTAACAGTAACACTAAAGTACAAATGTTAGAGTGACTCACTCGCATAATGTGGCATTTAATATTACAATGACATAAGGGGAACTTATTATTAACTTCTGTAACTCATACATTAAAACAAGCCCAGGCCCAAATATGTTTTAGATTATTAACGAGTGCAGTCGACCATCAAATGTGTTTTCATTTGTGTTTTTAGTCTTTTATTCTCCTGATGAAGGGGTAAAACCGAAGTATTGAACATTCTATTACATATTACCCTTCACTCAAAACCATCTTGTTGTTTCACCACATATCTCGTCTTGGTTTTATCTATTAATTGGGCCTACAAACACATATTTACTTTGGGTGTGAATGAGAAGTCATGGAAGATTGGATTGCAAATAAAAATGATTTGTCTGAAAGCGTGAGGAGGGGCGGCAAATCTCCTGGAGACGACCTGCTCAACATTCGTTTTGGCCTCAGGTAATCGAATGCTTTAAAGCGCCTCCAAAGTTGGTATTCACCACACGGTTGCCCTGAAGGAACACTACACTACGCAGGTGCCTGAAGAAAATAACCGAAGAAGCACGAAACTATATCATACTGGATGAAGCATTTACCCCACCTGGTAAACCGACAAAATTCAATGGCCTTGTCCCAACAAATAATACCGTGGGTTGCGGTAATGTGTGCGATTCGCATTCGAGAGGTCTCGGGTTCAATCCCCAGCGACCACATACTCTGACCCATGACTTTTTCGTGGTTTCCCCGAGTCGGCAAGCGAATGCTGGGGTAGTTCAACTTCTATCACTACTTTCTGCCTCTCATTCCCTGTAGCCATTGTCTTCCTTGTCATTGTTTCAGGGTTGTACGACCAGGCACGGTCTTCGTCGGGTTGCGGCTGGATGGTGGTTGTGCGCTCTGTGGAAGTTTCACTGTGGCATCGTCCAGGGAGTGCTCGGTTTGAACCATCTCTGGGTGCTTTCGGGCGGGAGCTCCTTCGGGGGACCTCCGGAGGTCGAAGCCCAATAGAGTGGGCTCGGGCGGCGTTGGAGGCGTTCAGTCTAGAAACATTAGGGGCCCGACTGTGCTTGCGCCCGCGTCATCCGGATCCTTCGGACCTCCTCCCTCATCTCTCCCTTTGGGGTAGAAGCACCAGGAGTCGGCTGGCCTGCGTGATGTGCTCTACCCAAATTCGGGGGCCACTCTGTTCGTCTGTATCTTTACCTTTACCTTAACACCAGAGTGGATCCACAACGGCACTTAGAGGCTGTTTTTATCAACAGTAATCCCACTAGAAGTTTTGATTATTCAGAGAAAATCAAAGCTCGAGTGGGATTTAATCGATTGTCTCATGATTAACAGAAAGCGTGTATAACGGTTACAAGAAATAAATACAATAAAATATGAATTAATTTACTAACAACCTTACTTCCATATACTGTTTCTGTTTCTCCTTGTGTTCTTTAGTGGCGGGCTGTTTTGGTGAAGCTAACTTTGAATATCTATGCGGAAAACAAATGACGATGGCAAAGAAATTAGCAGATGCTATAGAGGTGATAAACATCTGTGTGGGATAAGCAGCCATGATTGGTTGAATCAGGTCATTTCGTGGCGTTTTATTGATCAAAGGTAGTGTGATGTAGTAAGAGTGCGATAGTCATCATAAAATTTAGTTTATCTGTCTTCAATAGTCTAGAAAACGTCATTCCCAGAAAAAGCTCGAAAATATATTTGCAAAGAAATAAATCACATGGCTTAAGCATACAAAGGTTGCGGTATTTTAACAAAGTATCAATTCGTAGAGCATAATTTCCCCTGAAACAAGTTGCGCACAATTCAGAGTACAAAATGGCAGATGTAGTACCATTTTTAAAACTATATTTAAAATGTTACTATTGTCGCTAGAATAATAAATTACACATCAAATTGGGCAGGAAATTCCAATTAATAAGACTATAAAAATGTGATTTTGGACCATTTTCGCCAATTATTCCCCCATTAAATAACTATAGACACGCTTCAGTAGTGACTGTTCTATGAAGAAAGGGCTCATTAACTCAACATAAACTAAGTCAGCAGTCGAGGTCAGGTGTCCAGTAACGCATGCTAAGGCTGCGCTATTTCAACGGTTGCATCCTATGTGATAAACTTTTTAACACTAATTTACTTAAGTACCTTTAATGAAGTATGCTACCGGCTCTTCTGTCGAAAAAGGACTGATAAAAATGATGTTACCCCTACTCGGCAGTCATATTTAATACACATGCTTTCAACAGAAACTCCATTTGGCACCTACATGTTTAAGTGAGCGTCATTGTTGAGTGGGCTATGCTGAAGCGGCACTCGGTGTCCTGTTACATGCGTAAAAGCGTTTCTGGTTTAGCGAATGTTATCGCTTCGTTGATTCGAGTATTAGGTTACAGCATCCGTCCTCGAAAAGCGATTCACTCTTTCAATCACGAAATTGCGCAGAAAGTGTCCATTCTCTGCCGGGCAGTACACAGATACAAACTGCATTGGTTCAGGTACGGCGTTATCACTTTCTCTACCACGTGCATGGTAGTTTGAAGAAGAGTTACATTCCACCCAAAAATTCATTATCGAGATTACACCAGAAATACCTGTTTTGAGGCCCCCTGAGTTCAAACAAACAATTTTTAGAAAGAAATCTGAGTGTGTCTGTCTGTACGTGTGTTTATGAACAGCATAACTTAACGAAAAGTCGGATAAACACCAAACTTCGTATTTAGTTTCAATATCTTCTAAACATGCAACACGAAGACTTTCAAGAAAACCCCCTACTCCAAACTACCCCTTACATGGAAGGTTTTTAGAAAGTTTTGATTTTCTAAAGAATGAATAAAGATTTTGATTAAAATTGCATATATTAATGATATTTACATGACAAATAAAATGTATGTCTTGAGTTTTCTGGGAATAGTCTTTGATGTATTCTTCATTCAGAAGGAATTTTGTATAATCTTTTACAACTGGTAAACGTTAAGCGATTGACGAAAAGGTACTGCACAAGAAATGTAGATGTCTTAAAAACCAAAACTTATTTCAAATAACTTTCTTGTTACATAACCTATTTCCGAGATATATATTATTAATAGTTCGAATTGTTCACTACTTGATAATTCTTTTAAAGTCCTGTCAACGTTCAATTGCTTCTCGTGATGTCATGGAAACAGAATGGAATTTTAAGGCCAGCGTATAGCGTCCAGTTCTTAAACATTTGACTATCGCTGCTCTCTTTGTAACTATAACGAAACTTGTAATTTAACTATGTCTACAAATAGATACATCAAATTGGATTAAAATGAAGCAAATAATAAAATAAGCGTCAGTAAGAATAATTTGTATACACACAAATAAGCGATAGAGAGTAAAGAAATTCATGTGAGTGTAACACATCAGATGTTTTCTCGTATATAAAGACGTCGGAATTTCAACGCCATCACTTAGCGATAAGCTTTTCAAGATTTGACTGTCACTATATCTCGCCTGTACCTACAACGACACGTATACTTCTGCAGATGTTTATCACAATTAACATGAAGCATATAGAAGAATATGTCTTTGTAGGAATATTTCGTAAAAGAGTTGGTAGACAGGGTCATGTGAAGATAACGCATCAGTTTTCTTATTTGTGCATGCATGATTCCCTTGACATCCTGTTAAATACTAGCGCACCAAAACACGAGCATTTTGAAGCAATAAACGCCACTTTGTAGGTCAGGCATGCCGAAACTCATCTCATCCTGTCTCTCAGTCAAATCAAATCCGCTGCCTCGACTGAGAGAATACCACCGCTTAAGAGTAGATGTGGGCGAACCGCGTGTCACATCTAGGAGGGAGGGCCGTGGAGGGGTGCTGTGGCGTAATGCAACTACCCCCTACCGGAGCAGTGGTATAATACGATTCTTAGTTTTGAAAAGCTAGAAATTCGTATTTATTGAACTTCAATGTATACATTAAATGCCAAAATATAAACTGAAGTGCTTTATACATTATTATTAATACAATAAAGTTTTGAAGCTCAAAATGTACATACTTATTATCAAATTGAAGAAATAAGTATAATATCACTTCTAAACTTGCAGGAAGAATGAACAAAAAATCTGATGTGTTACATTTATAAAACTTTCTCTACCCTCTATCGTTTATTAGTCAGTATAGAAATTATTCTTGCGAAAGCTTATTCTTCTATCTGCTTCATTCAAATTGCTATAAATCTTTGCAGGAATAGCTACATTACATGTTTTGATGCAAAGGGATTAGCGATAGTCAAATGTATAAGAACTGAACGCTATATGCTGGCTTTAAATTTCATATTCTAACTATGACATCGCCAAAAACAGCTGAAAATCGAGTCGAAGTTAAAATGAAAGACAAACTGAAGAACAATTCATGCCATTAATAACGGACATTTGGAAATAGTTTATGCTACAAATAATTTTATTTTAAATAAATTGTGTGTTTTAAAGAGGTCTACATTTTTTATGCAGTACGTTTTCGTCTTTCGCTTAACGTTTATAGTTATACAAGGTCATGTAAAATTCCTTCGGAATGAAGAGTACTTCGCAGCTTATTCCCAGAAAATTCATGGTATACATTTTATTTGTAATGCAAATATCTTAAATACATGGTATTTTAATCAAAATCATTAGAACCGCTTCTTAGAAATAAAAAAATTCGAAACAATGTTACATGTGGAGAATAGTTTGGGGTAGAGGGATTTTAATGAACATCTTTGTGTCGCATCTTTGGAAGGCACTGAAACTAAATACCAAATTGGGTATTTATCCGACTTTTGTTTTTGAGTTATGCTGTTCACAGACAGACACACACACAGACACACAGACAGACACACAGACACACACACGGACATGTTTCCAAAAATGCTTTTTTTGGATTCAGGGGGTCTAAAAATGTGTATTTCCGGTGAAATCTCGGTATCGAATTTTTGGGTGGAATACAATACTTCCCCTACTTACTATACGTAGTAGAGAAAGTAAAAAACGCCCGGTCTGTAAATCCATACTAGGAATGGGTTTTGTTGAAAAGGTAGAAAAACAAATTTTGTTTTCCTCGAAACGAAAGCAGATGTATCTATCTGCTATCGGCGACGAGAAGTCTACCGGAAGTTTACAATGGTGTAGTTTACAACGGTTTCAAAGCTTAGCAGGTTCAGAAAGTATACGTGTCTTATCTACGATCTAAGAATATTCCTGGGAAGATTTTAAAACTCAAAATAAGCTGTAAGAAGCAGACGTGAAATTTGTCGAGTAGGGGTAGCCAATAATAAAATCATGAAACAAAAATGATAGCCAATCAAAGATCGCGTATACATCACATGATACGTTTGAACTTAAAACGGAACGAAACATAAGAAAGGTGGGGGGAAATTCTAAGTTCGACGAAAGACGTGAAAAAGGAAAAGAAACGCCGAGACACATTCCGGTACAAACTAACCACGAGGACGGTTGATGAAACAAAATAAGAAGGAAATAATCAGAAAGTTTATAGTGCGAAAATGAAGTTGTGAAACCTAGGCAATTCGAGGGCTAGTCGGAGGAACACATAAGTAGCGACTTCGAAAGTGACGACAATAATAACAGTGGTTTTCACGACGAAGGTGGCGGGTCTACCAGATAGGAATATTCGTAACAAAATAAAGTAATAACTCAATCTGCGCCGGCAGCATTATTAATATTATCAAGGCAGTGTCACCACCCCTGAAAACCAGAACCTCAGCTCTACCAGAAGAAATTCCTTAGTCCCTGCCATCCAATAATCGAACCCGGGGCTCTGAGTCTCCTGAAGCGACAGCAAGGAACAACACAGATGTGTCAAAGGTCAGCGTCACGTTATAGATACACAGACAAGAGCCGTAGTCAAGTGTTTAAGAACTGGGCGCTATACACTGACCTTAAAATTCCATACTGTTGCCGTGCAATCACAAGAAACAACTGCATGTTGATAGGACTTAAAGAGAATGACGAAGTAATGAATGAACTCGAACCATTAATAAAGGATATGTCAGAAATGGCGTATGCAACAAAAAAGCTTATTTGAAATAAATTGTGTGTTTTAAAGGCATCTACATTTCTTGTGTAGTGCGTTTTCGTCTATCGCTTAACGTTGCCAGTTATACAAGATTATACAAAATTTATTCCGAAGGAAGAAGAGTTCACACGCTATTACCAGAAACCTTAAGATATGCATTTTATTTGTCATATAAATATATTCAATAAATGGTGTTTTAATACAAAGTCGTTAAGGGCATTTTTCAGAAAATCCAAATTTTCCAAAAAATGTTCCATAAAGGATGGTTGGTGGCCGGGACTTTCCTGAAGCTTCGTGTCGCATACTTGGAAGATCTGAACTTAAACACCACATTTGGTACTTATCCGACATTTCGTTTATGAGTTATAGTGATCACAGGCGCGCGCACACACACACACACACACACACACACACACAGACAGACACATAGAGAGACAAACACGCGGAACTTTTTCTAAAAGTGTATTTCTGCTGGTTTCAGGGCCCTCAAAACATGTAAATCCCGGGATCGAATTTTTGTTGCAATGTGAAGAAGTAGAATAGTTGCATTAATTTAACTGCCCCACGTTTGGGCGCCAACTTGAAGAAAGTTTTCTGTAATTTATTTTACGTAATTTATTGTTACGTAAGTTATTAGCCTCACGCTTGGGAAGCCAACTTGAAGTAGTTATTGTCTTGGAGCTTATTTATTTAATCAGCTCCGTGTATAAACGTCAATTTTGAAGTGGATTATTTGTTATGTAATGTGCTCCTATATATGTAACACCGATTTGAAGATGTATTTTTTTGTTGTTGTTACACTCCAAGTTTAAAAAAAATTAACTTTGTTATTAAACGGTTCTATAGATATTATTTATGTTTGTTTTTGCCTCGGCTGTTTCAGTATTAGTTTAGAGTCATGTATCTCTTAGACAGGGCGTGGTACGACAAGAATGTAGGCTTACACAGATTTTAAGTTTAAATTCACTTTTTTTATTAATCCTTGACACAAATTAAATAGCACTACAGTGATATTAAGAGTTGTGAGATTCCTCAATTTAAAATTTGCACTTTGTTATCGCGTATACTTAATTTTCGTTACACACGAATACGTAATATTTCTTTAGACAACACATCTTCCATCCGGTCAGTACAAAAGTCTACAGGCAACTGAACATATTTCAGCCGTCCAAACCTCTAAGCTTATGTATTTCAGGTCTCTGATTGGCTAATCCTAGTCCAATAGAATACCTGCATTTAATTAAAGCTTTTTCTGGCTGTTGATTGGCTATTTTTTAAACTGTCATAGAATTTACGTTATCATTGCTCTAATAATGACTAGCAACATTCAAACTCTGAAACTCATTATTGCCTATGGTTACCTCATTGTTACCTCATTGTTAGCATCTTTAAACTTATTATTCTCACAGCTCTTACATTATTAAATTACTTAGTGCATTCATATACAATTATTGAACATATTTACAATAATATAGTCATTTGCAATGACTGTTACATACATTTTTAAAAATTATTACATACATATTGCTTAAATGCAGGCAGTTATTGAAATTATATGTTATATAATTTAATTGAAATTATTCAAGTGTTAAAATACTGCCTCAAATGCAATGCCTACTTAGATATGTACTGGTAGGGAAGGTAAAAATATTCAATACTTACAGCTTTTACAGTAATTAAATATCATCATGCTTCAATTGACTCTGTCAGCTCACTAATTGGAGTCCGGGGAACTATCTCATGCGTTTTATATCATTTTGCAGAAAATATTAAATTAAACAATTATTTGTTAAAGCAGTGACCTAGGAGTTACTAAAGGATCGCTAGTTATACTTATAATGTGCTGTAGTGTGTTTAACGTGTATAATTGATAATTAGTTGGCTGTTGTTCCGAAATAGTAGGAATAGATAATGTATGTCCGGAATCCCTAAATTAGAGAAAGAGTCGGAAAAATAATGCATACAGGTGGTGTAACTCATAATTAAATCTTACAATTCAGAAATAACTTCTTTAGGAAGCTTCAAATCGAAAATATTTGAAGTCGTTCTATATAGTAAGTAATATGAGCACGGAATTGACGTAACATAGCAGATATATACGTTACGTGAGAGTCTAAGCGAGAATCGGGAAATTCGGTGAGTTGAAAAAATTCACAAAAACCGGCTTGCGTAACTTCAGAAATGTCTACTTGAGCGGTAACATTATCATTTAATATTTGGATTAATGAAGGCAAAGTATGTGTGCCATCATAATGCAGTCCACGTAATTTTAAATGACGTATTAATTCATCCTTCCGAAGAAGTTTCACAAAAGCCATTTTAGTTAAATGCGTACCAAATAAACGAACGAGCAACTGCACAGTACATATGGAGATTTGCAAGAAGGAATCAAATAAAGAAAACAGCGATCGTGGCAATGAAGTTTGCAAAAAAACGGTACGCATTATCGATAAGGTTGCAAGTAATCTGCAAGCAAATATATTTACACGCCTTTTTAAATTCAGATTTTGGCTTACGTAATTAACACCCCATGCTCTGCTACCATTTCTGTAATTCGTTGTAGTATATACAACGTACTTCATACCTCACATTACAATTCCGAGGGTGGAACTCGGTCAAATTGGTTAACTTACAGGCCTAAACGACAAGGACGTGGAATGAGGTAACAAAACTCCCCAAGCTAGTCTCTCTCTTGCCTCTCCCGTCGGCCGAGCTGTTCGCTTCCAGTTGGGAAGGGAAGGAAACTTTGGCGATCATACTCTCCTTCCAATGCAGTGACGACTTAGCGAACTTCCGTTCTCTTTTCCGACGTAATTCCAGTAGCGACATCAGGTACTTGCGTAGCTGCTATGTTACACCAGTTTTACGGTCAATAGTTCTGGCCTCAAAAGATATCTCCTAGGGTAGGATCACCTCCTCTGGTTCACAATACTCTGGACTGCCGTGGGCGGGGGGGCTGTGCAAACGGCACATACTGAAAATGATTTGTATGGTATATAAGCTGATTTCCTTAAATACACAAATTTGTTTGTTTTAGATAATGGCATGTGCCATACATATTTGTAGATTATAATTATATTCAGGTAGTGTTTCATATATTTGCATCTTGTTAAATAGTTATTTGTATGGTTTAAAAATTCAATTATATTCCATATCCTTTTGTTGTTTAGTAGACTTTGTTTATAGCAGCCTCCAATTGAGGAATCTGAATTTTGTAGTAAATGCTACGTATTTAAAAGTCCCGCACCAACTAAATAACTTCTGAAGCATGTGGCTTATTAATACAAAACTTGCCCATACCACCCTATACTCCGTAAATCTGTAAATTAATTGCAGATATAGCTATTAATGTTTTATATCACCTCCAGTTATCATTTGATGCATTATTCCCCTAGCTCGCCCACTACCCTCGTCGTGTACCCTTCCTACTTACGATATCAACACATTCTGCCATCTGAGACTACCGCCCATATTGTAAGCATCCCTTGGGTCTAAATATTCCAATGGTTGCTGCAATTATGCCGTGGGCGCCGGCTAAAATGATTGTGGGTCGCTATAAAATGAGTTTTATTTATGGACGCTCCTTAACTGCTATGGTTTTTAGCATTCCATCCTATATTGGGCAAGAAAGCTGTAAATTTTGTTCAGAGGCCTCTTTATCAGGTCTGAGGTCTCTTTTACGTCCGTACCGTACGGCACGGGACCACTAGCTTTACTTCCGTTCCAAAGGAGGCCATTCTAAGGATTTTTAAGCCAGAAAAAGTCAATTGTCCTCCGCCGGGTTTGAACCCCCCACCTCGGGAACTAGAGAGTAACGTACTACCACTAGACCACGGAGGACAACTGCTGGGTATAATAAAGATGGTTAGTTTAGTATAGCACTCTCCTATGGTGAAAGTCGAAACATTTTTCTCTCTTATCTCTCTTCCTAACCTACCCTTCCACGTTTGCACTTAATCTACTTATCTGGGGCACGTCAATTGTGAATCCGCGGACCAAGATTGCAGATAACGGTATTATAAGACCCTCATTAATTAGATCTTACCCATCCACATACCCACCCCTTGCTTCGAGATTATTTTTTTAAGTGAATGCGTTGAAATGAATATTTAAGAATAAAATATGTGAGGGCTTAACATACAGTAGCCACCCGCAAAATTGTTGAGGTGTAATGCAATAAAACCATCGCAAATAGGTGGCATACCAAGCAACAGCTTGGCTCGCAAGGGAATGTTACCGTCACAGAATGGTGGAGCTACGCAATACAACTCTCAGAACCTTTTTATCCCCCCTCTGTACACTATATATAAATTAACATGTAATTTCTTTCTCTCCCACCACCACTGCAGATAAGGAAAATGGCACGTCAAAGTCAAATCAGTACATTTAATATTCCAGATGCCTTATAGACCCTGTCATGCTTGCACGTAGAAATCCACCCGTCCACCCGTTACATCATGATCTTCTTTAGGTGCTGCAGTGCTCTAAGCACTTAGTAGTAAACTGCGTAATTTAGTACGCAATTGTTTTATTTCAGTTGCAGCATGTAGATGTATTTAAGATAGATTAAGCTAAAAATCAAAATATTCGCTTAGAAATAAAATAAACCATCACTATTATAGTTAGAAAACAGATAACGTAGACGATGTAAGAGACGGGTAGCAGCAAACATGCGCAAAGCACAAAATTAACAGACCGACTTTTACACAGAAGTTGTATAAAAATATAGACAAATAGTAGAGCTTGAAAAACTTTTGCAATATAAAAGCTCACCTTACAAGATTTACATTGTAAAAGTAAAATTGCAATTTTTATAAACATGTTTAAAGATACTTATCTCCATAACAGCTTTATCAGATTTTTATGAAATATAATGCATTCAGGAAGTGAGTCCAGCGAGTTCTCCCAATGTAACTATAAAGATGATTGCCGCAAAATTTATTTTACTTACATCAAATCCATTTACGTTAGTGAAGAATAGTTTCTGTTAGCACGATTACGAAAATCGTAGCTGAACCATATTTGACACACATAGGGAGCGCCGAGTATTCAGAGAGCCAGAAGATGGTTACCACGCACAATGTCAGTAACACATGCTGATGTTACACTTTCTATCGCTATACACTAAATCAGCAATGCTTACATTCACAACACTCAGATTGGGATAGCAACCTGCATCAAAGTCGGTTTGCGGTTAACACTAGCAGGCAGAAAAGCACGAAGTTTACACCATTTGAACTTATCTATACGCGAAAGCCCGTGTTACCGCCTGGTGTGCAACTACAGGGCACGTCACAAAAGTTATTCGTGCAGCAAACAAGAGACACGATTTAGCAAAAGCATTGATATAAGAAAATATAGGAAAGAGCCAGAGAAATAACAAGCGTCTATATGATCGGAAAAGTAGGCACGTAGAATATAGAATGGGAAGCCAAGTTAAATTTTGCACCCGCAAGAGAAAAGTAGCTAAAGCTACGAAACTGTTAATGAATTATACAGGTCTATATAACGTAGTACAAAGGATAAGCCCCTTGAACTATATAACAAAAGAAAAAACTCCACAAAGAAGCAAAATGCCCATATAAGAGGATTTCGCGATATTACGCGTGAGAAAATAGAAATAAGAAACGATTGCTAAACACACATGACAAATACAAGCATGCAAGAAAACTCTGTGAGATTGCCACATTCGCCAACGTTTCACTTTCCAGCATCTCACACATTAGCGGAAGTGTTTCCATACACGAACTCGAAATGCATTGTCTTCCACAACCATGCTAAGCTTGAAATTTTCTTAATGCCTCTCAAATTCTTGAAAATAGTTGGAATGGTTTATCTTAATACAGTGCATTATGTGTTTCTGCGCCTCCAGGCACAATTTAAGTTTTTTCTAAAGCAGATGGTAATTTATGCGACCCAACCTTAGCTTTCTTCAGAGGTATTAAAAAGGGAAAATATGTCTAAAGTAAGGTGCCATAGGTAATCCGAAATGCGAACCTGGTGCTTCCACGCGTGTTTAAGATATCAAGTGTTCAAGTATAAAGATTTAAAAGGAGTATATTTGTTGTCCGAGGAGCTAAGATCGGGAACACCATATTGATGACGAAGTTGATTTGAAGGAGGCTATGGTGTACGTCTCAAGGAGCATGCGTACATGAATTATGAGTGTTTTAAGTGTTCCCCAGTTCTATAATAGTATGAAAACTAACAGTACAGCTGGAGTGTCTCATGAATGTATAAGATCTATTCAACGTTTACGTTTAATCTTAGCATTGTGCTTTTGTGGAGTTAAGTTGTTTCGAAAACGGTTTATGATAAATATTATGTGAGTTGGAGCTCAATTCTCCAAAAGCGAAATTTTGCAGGCGAGAACAATTAATAAATTTAAAAAAACAGTTCCTTTCTTTTTGTAAGAAAACACGACAACACAGAGTTACAAGTAATTTATAGTATATAGAATTATGGATGCTAAATAAATAATTTTTCAAGAAACTACACATTAAGCGTAGTGTGGCATTCAAGCAATAAGCAACAACCACAAGTCATAGTAACGGTCCACCACAGAAAAACAAACATGAAGGAACACGGAAGAACAAACTTGGTGACGATAAATTTTGTACAACCAGGCGACACCAATCGATTACAGCAGCGACCGCAGTTCGATTAATCAATACAAGGCTATGGAAACCGTTGAAATACTTTTCTTAGCATTACGTGTAATACTAATGTCCGCAGCATGTTATAGAATTGTTGATAAACGGTGCCGTAAACATAGAAGCATAAACGAAAATATGGGAGAATGATTGGGGGCGCGAACGACAGTGAATGGTATTTCAATTTTGGTTACGCAAACGGATGAAGTGTCAGAAGGAACGCAAGTCTGAATTAGGTATTAGAGAAATAGGAACACAAAAAGGTAAACATAGAGCACGGTTAAGAAAAAAGAGAACATTTACAACCGATTGATGACACTTAAGCAACGGATACACTCGAATACTGGATAAAGTTATATGGAAACATGCCACCGCGACGTTTGGCGAATTGGATCCCTTTTTAAGCAGCGCAGCGAAAAGGTCTTGCCTGGATGAAAGCATTTCTCACACAAAAAGATCAAGGACTGACATTGAGGATTCCATAGAAAGCCAGGATCTGAGTAGACATTTTGCACGAGCGCGCGCGGAGTGAACTCTATACCAAGGTTGTGGCGGGATGACTGACCGTGAATACACGGAAAATCTGTAAATATGTAATAACAAGCTGAACAGCGGGATAATGTGACAAATGAGGAAAGTAGGAGAAATGTAGGGCTACCTTCCTCTCCCCGATATTCACCCTAGTAATAAAGTAAATATAGACTAGTGGTAAGAATAAGTAAATCGTAGCATATAAATAATTATGCTAAGTAAAGTATTCTTTTTTGCCTGTTTGTTGTTTTGTGGTTGCTTATCTTATACATAAGTGTACATACAGATGGAGGAGGCCAGCGAAACAATCACCAGGGCTGAAGCAGACAAGGCAGTCGAGGAATAACTATGACCGACAGGGAAGCAACTTAACTAACGTGAAGTGGTCAGGTATCAAGAAATAGGAAACATATCTTGGATGGTATATCCAATAAAATAGAGAGATAGTTCCGCATGAAAGGAAAAATGATATTATGTTTGTATAAAATTGTTTATTTGTTCATAATAATTGTGGGAGTAGAAGGACCCCGAAGAAGATACAGAGTGTTACATATGGGCGGCTCCAATATAAAGTAATAGACATGAACGCTCTTCGAGAGATTTCGCTTAAGGAAACGTAAGGTAGAGGGTCTTTTAAGGGTTCAAAGTTCGAGGTAAGCTTACTGCGCTCCGCGAGTATAAGAAGCCATAGAGAAATGTACTAATGCAGGTTACGTAAATAAGTAGAATAAATAAGTCCCAATTACTTTGCTTTTTTTCTTATAGTGAGCGTTCAAAAGAAAGAAAAAGAAAAGAAACTAGGGGGTCCATATACCATGAACAAGTAACTAAAATGTCAATTACAGCCTTTCAGATACTCCTGCAGAAGTCAGGGATTCCAGCAAGGATGAGGATTTAGCAGTAAAAGCACGAGCAAACCAGGTGTGAAAATCAGACTTTGTCAGAGCCAGGAAAACCAAGCATAAAAATTCAAGAAGGAAGAGAAGCGGATACACTGGTGTGCAAAACCTAAGGACGAAAGTAATGTTCTCATACTGTGACACTGCCAAGTAACATAGCTCGATGAAACTTGAATCATACATAGAGGGAACTGCTACAGTATGCTAAAGTTGCCAACCAAACGAAATACGCAATGAGACGAACAGAAATGCCACTTTTATCCATAGACCATAAGCTACACTAAAGACAATACGACATATGATGGCTCTCTAAATTTACAGGAACAGATACATGGTGCTTAAACGGGTGTATGATCACCACGGACAGCAATGCATGCTCTGCATCGTGCTCCCATGCTGGCCACAAGATTAGTAAGCAGTTCTTCTGGTAGGGTGTTGCATTTCTCTAACAGCGCTGTTGACAACTGTTGGATGATCGTTGGTGCATGTGGATGTGCTGCAATGCATCTCCCCAAAGCATCCCACACGTGTTCGATTGGATTTAAATCGGCGGAACGGGCAGGCCAGTCCATTCGCCGAATATCCTCTCGTTCCAAGAGATCCTCCACCTGTGCTGTTCGGTGCGGTCGCGCATTATCATCCATAAAAATGAAGTCAGGCCCGACTGCACCCCTGAAAAGACGTACATTGGGAAGGAGTACAGCATCACAATAACGTTGACCAGTGAGCGTACCGTGTTCAAAGATTTGGAGGACGGTGCGCCCATGCAACATTATGCCTCCCCAAACCATAACACCCGAACCACCAAAACGATAATGTTAAAGGATGTTCTTGGATACATTTCGTGTTCCCATCCCTCGCCAGAGGAGGGTACGTAGAGAATCACTACTTAGACTGAATCTACTCTCATTCGAGAAGAGCACGCGACCGCATTCCTCGTTGGTCCAATTTTAATTCTCTTGGGACCATCGCAAACGGTGCCGCCGATATGAGTATGTCAATGGAACACAACGTACTGGCCGTTGGGCAAAGAGATCACCGTGCCACTGTGTATCGTGAGGTTACGTGCCTAGCTGTCCTGTTAAATGTGGTCACAATTGCACCCGCTGTTTGGCTTGCATCCCTTCTTGCCTGTTGCACAATGCGGCGGTCATCTGCTGTTGTGGTTGAGCATGGCCGACCACCACCTCTCTTTGGGACACCAGTGCCTGTGGTTTGGAAGGTTCCCTATGCACGTGAAACAATGCGATGACTAATTCCAAACTCCTGAGCAACGCTCGTCAGAGTTTGCCCTTCTTCCAGTTTCCCGATGATTCTTCACCGTGTGAAGTCATCCAAATGATGTCTACGGGCCATGTTGCAATGAATAGTACCACTACAGTGCACCGTGACAGATCGCTTATTGCCACCCCCGTCTTGTTCTGTTTCGTCAACTGCTCCGTGTTGCGGGGCCAGACCCATTTGGCACTATAGTCATGCTACACTCACGCCATGTGACGTCCAGCTTTCTGTGTACGTGTGAGACACCTCTAGTAACATGCTCCCGCACCTCCATCTATTTCCAGCAAGTAGTTCATTTGTTATGTTACTTTACCTATCTTGTCCTTAGGTTTTGCACACCAGTTACATACGTCACCACACATTTGCACTAAAACCAGCCAGGGTTTTGTACATATACAATCAATATAGTGTAAATTTTAAGAAAGGAGCAGAAAGGAATGTGCAGTTAAAATAGTACGGACAGGGACTTAGCATTATCATGTCATAGCTGGAGAGTACTAAATGTTTAGGTTTTTGTTTGGTTATTTACCTCTATTTTCAAAATTCGTGAGAGAGGTAGATAATCCTCAGGGGTACTCATTTTCGGGATTTATGACCCCACCGCTATTATCAGACTCATCCCTAAAACTTGAAAGCCACATAATTCCCCCCTCTGCCTTCTATTTTTCCTTACCGTAAGCAGACCCATCTTAAGGAAACAACTCTCCCGTTGCACTCCAACTGACAATCAGAACAACAGGTTTCAGTAAAAAAGCAAGAGGACGACATGAAAGAATCAAGAAGAAATAAGAGACCATATATAAACCAGGATGTAAGATACCCTAACACGACCAATATTTGGCTGCAGTACAATACCTACCGCCACTGTATCGTGGACATGAAACGCAGCAGAATGGAATACGACGTCTGAGAACAGCAAAATCAGCAGAAATACTCACGAACAGGAAGTTAGCGCGTTGTACTTACAATTTGGAGAAAAGAAGCATCAAAAGATATGTAGCAAGGCCTATACGTGGTAGCTAAACTCCCCCTTATAATACCCCAATCCACAGAAGAACATTCCCATGACCTCCGAGTTCTTGTTCAGAAGCGGGAAAGTAGGTATGCTAGCAAGACAGGATTGTTATTGTCACTCGCTCAACTGTGTTGCGGGGCCTTAAGTGTTTATTCAATTGTATTATCTGTTTTCTGTAAGATTCGTCTAATGAGACAAACCAGGTACACCCTAACCTGAAGGACTTTCTCAACTTCATATTTAACTTCGGGGTTGGAATTAGTGCCTCCTCGCTGGTAATGTAGCGCGCAATAGGTAAAATTCGAACCGAGGTCCGATGATTGCGTTTGAATTAGAAAACTGTTGTAATATGGTTAACTATAGGAAGCTTGATATTATGGTATACGCGGTGGAGTAGACAGGTTGTAGAAAAATACTTAATGTCCTCGAAAGGACTTCCTACGAACGCGTCGCCCAAAAAGTGCAACAGATGAGAATACTTAACTGGATGCTCTCCTCCGTGTGCAAGAAAATTCAAACTTATCTACAAGATATTTGGCATTAGAATCCAATGTAAGCCAAAGTTTCGTGATGAAAATTCTTAAGCAACATCTTATAAATTTCAACTTGATACTGGAACGATGGTCTTCGCAGTCCTGCGATGGTCACCAGTTTGAAGCAGTGTCGATTATGCGCCACGATGAGATGCCATTTTCAAACATGAACGATGGCCGCGTATTTTTGATGCCGCTTTCTTTACCTACTTCATTGTTGATTTTTGCTGCCGTGTTCTCGTAATTCGTTCCATTGTCTCGTGCGCCAGCTGCTCAAGCGGTAATCTATGAGATCTTTCTCTCACGGTATGCGTGGGCTAATTGTTAAAGGATAACATCACTTTCAATTGTCTGAAAAATTTAATGTATTCTAATATTTGAGCTTTTGAAGAGTGTTGCCGACGTTTGACGAAAAAGAATTAAACTGACTATGAATCGGAGCACTCGAAATTGTAACAACTGAATTACGTATTATACCTTCTAATTTCTGCAGTATCAAAGCTACGGATGTAGAAAACTGTTTCCGCTATAAAAGAAACTAGAAGGTTACCTTGCCGTGAGTCGCCAAAATATTGCTGGAAACAATCCCTCTCGACATTTTCAAATCTTATTCTCAGAAGGGCGTCACTAGGCGTTTAAAATCACACACGTAAGTATCGCTGACGGTATCAGCGGAGAGCAACTCTCTGATTTTGATGCTTGCCTCTATATTACGTAAGCCACACCTATAATAGAATTACACCCACCTAACTTATTTCACCCCGAGACCGATGTTCAGCTCTCTTCATGCGCGTCTCTAAATTTGGTTACTAGGGGGCATGGCTAAAATCTCGGAAGTACTTTTCACTTCTCCTTTTCAGAATTTCTGACTACGTGATCGTTTAAGCCTACTGAGCCTATAACCTAACTGAATTCCTAGAATCTTTAACGCTAATGCGGTTGTTTACGAACTGTGGTAATAATATCAGACGAGCGCAATAGCTTCACGCTGAAACATGTGGAACCGAATGAAAGTTCAGCAGCATGAGTGTAACAACGTGTTTCCTCAATTTTGTGCTCTTGTTCTTGCTGCATCAAATGCCGTCAAAAATATCACGATTCTAATAAGGGTACATTTTTGCCCCTTCCTAAACAAAATACTTGTATTCTAAGAATATTAAGCATTGCTAAAGGCGTTGTTGTACCATATCCTAAAAAAGTATCTCATATGCGCTCAACAATAAAGGTAAGGCCACATCAGGACTTTTTTCAAAAGAAAACAAAACAGGGATATCCACGACCGGCCACCAGTAGCACTCCGAAGATAATTTGGAAGGCGAAGGACCATGACTCTGGAGTAAATCCTGCTACTCAGAGGGCCATTGTACTGTAATTTGGGATCTCCGTTACTACTGCAAACACCATAATCAACCAGGATTTGAATCTAGAAAAGGCCATAAGAGCCGGGGATATAAGCTGTTGAGTAAACACATTGTAGAACGGGCTACTAACAGCAGAAAGCTTTGTGAACGATAACTAGCTGGTGAAAAGTGGATGTTTGTTGCCTTTTTAAAATAGGCATATGTTTATCTAAGTGACTGCAACAAACCGTGTGCTATATATTATCTAACAAGGGCAGATAAACAATTGAAAGCTGATATACGGAAACTAATGAAAATTTCCCCAATTGTTTAATGGTAATAGTAAGATACAGTTACAATGGCAAATTAACCATTCGTCCTGTAGATAAAAATGTGAAAATGAACTCGGCACACTATTAGACTAACGTCCTGATACCAATTTTCCAAACAGAAATCCCTGCTGCTATGGTGCAGATGTAAATAAAGTCTGCTTATATCAGGATAAGGTATCAAGTCAAGTCTGCTTCAATCTACAGAATTTTGTAGAACATGGATAGAGAAATGGGATTACATTCCATAGCTTTCAGGAACATCCATATTAAGTCATCTGATGCATTACTGATGAAGTTTTGTGCATTTGTGTTACTGAAAACAGCCCTTGGGAGCGGCCGCGAACTTTGGATGGTCTCTGAAAAGCTGCCAGGAGGAATGGAATAAACTGGGTATCCCTGTATTTCTTAACAGTTTGCTGCAGTGGAAGCTGTGCTGCAGATTGATAGCTCAATCTAAATGCTGCCACATAGAACATCACTGCTAGTGAAGGTATGGGTTTTCATAAGATAATGGGATCTTAAGTCTTTTACACCTTCTGTATTCTGGTACCGCTAAACACCTTCCCTAGTAACACTTACGCATTATCTTTTTCTTGTACCAATATTTTCAACTCTAGCTTGTTGCATTATACATTGCTTTAATATACGAAATTGTTTATTCCAATCATATCTCCATTTTACTTTTATTCCTTTAATTAATTATTTATATATTCGCATCAGTATTTACGGTTACAGAAATTCTGTATGAGCCTTCAGACGATGATCCTGATACAAGAACGCTGTTTTTGAGATAATGATGGAGCACAATAATAACAATCCAGTTTATTTAAAACAAATTGTATTCTCAGATGAAGCCATGTTTTCTGCCTGAATGTGTTTGTCAACAAATACAATGCCGATACTGGTTAAACGCAAATCCACAATTGATGGACGAGAACCACAGTAGTATCCACACAACTTAACGTTTCCACTGGTATTGTGAGGACCATAATATTGGTTCTCTTTTCTTTAGAGAAACCCTAAACCTAGCAGATACTTGAAATTACTTCGAAATGAAGGCGTACCAGCCATCGAAAACTTTTTTCCACACACAGTCACCCATTGGTTATCCAAAGATGATATTTTTGCCAACAATATGGAGCTCCAGTTCACTTTGGAAAGAATGTTCGTCAGCACATAGTCCAGATTTTTCAACAACGTTGGATTGGTATAAGAGGTCACATAGAGTGGCCAGCGAGATCCCCATATATGTGGCTTTTGGACTTCTTTTTGTGAGGCTATATTCAGACGGACACAACAACATAGCAGATCTGCAGAATCGAATAACGGATGCGATGAGAGACATTCCTAAATGCCCTTTAAGTCATTCCTTAAATTGTTTCTATGATCGATTTTCACATTGTCAAGCAGCTAACGCTGGTATTTTGAACGAAGGATTTAGAAGGTGAACCACCTTTTTCTTGTTTTGTTTTTCTTTGTGTTCACATGATGGGAATTTATTGAACAGCTATTGAAGAGTACTATCCGAATCTGTAGTATATATTTTACCCTAAAATGACCATCACAACGCCCTCCAAATAAAACACGACTAATGGCATTTACTTTCCACCATAGCATCAAGCAACTTTTATTAAAGACATTTCTCTCTACAACGCTTAGTTTTGGAGATAATGTACAGTCTTAAATGGTCCACCCTGTATGTGTGTATATATATATATATATATATATATTAGTGATGGGACAATACCACTCTTTCTTGATACTTGATACCGATACTGATTTTTGAGTACCGATACTCGATAGGCGCTTCATAAAAGACTGTAAAGGCGATACAGCCCATGGAAATATTTGTTCTTTCCTTCCATCTGTTAGTTTGCTCACTAAATTATGTTCTTATTGGTAGTTTTCTGTGTATAAACGCATGCAAACAGTTTTGTATTGTACGGCAATTCCCAAATTGTCGCTTTTTGATATTCTCGAATTGTACTTTGTACGCATTATTGTACTTTAAGACTTCTTTTGCGTATATATTTTATAATTGTATAAAACTGAGATTATATGAGCTTGTTAAAGCAAATGCCTTATTTTATTGGCTACTTTCGTTATACATCTTTGTATTATTTCCGAAAACTAAAGTTACAAACCTTAGAACTAAAGATAGTGGTGAAAGAATTTTACTACAGCAGTGTCAATGTTGAAGACTTTTAACACCGTTTTGTTGTTTTAACACTGTTATAATCGCAAAAAGTAAATTAATGAAATAGAGAAAACCTGTTAGACCATTAAATTAGGTCAGATCTTGTTGTCATAATAATAGTAACACTACTACTACTATTATTAATAATAATAACAATAATAATTTTATTCAGTGTGATGCTGCCACGGTAACGTGTGGGATTCGCATTCGGGAGGTCTCGGGTTCCAGCCCCTGCGACCATCCACTCTGACCCATTGGTTTTTCGTGGTTTCCCCGGGGCGGCAGGCGAATACTGGCGTGTTTTCTCCTCTACCACGACTTCCTTTGCATCATTTCCCTTTCACTTTATTTCCTTCTCATCCTTCAGGTATGCTTCTACGTTTTGCAGCGTATGTCAGATGACAGATGACGCGGATACATACTAAAAGGAAAGAGTATTTCCCTGCACAACAGAGAGCTGCTTTCTTGATGGGTCGCTCATCGTCCTCTCTAGGCAGTTCTAGTAATGGGATGAACCTTCAAAATTGGAAATGTTACGTACTTCCGCGTGTCTCTGTCACCTGTCTGTCTGCGGCCTATAGTCTCCTGTGGCTCCTTCCCTTCATACCTTCCTCCTGGGTGGTAGCCGCAATAGATCTAAGTAGGTCGAAGCGCGCGAGACGTCCTGTTCCGTTGAATAACCTTTACCTATTATTATTATTATTATTATTATTATATGAGTACTAACACTACAACATCTCTTGTATGTTACAGTGTTGCAGTGTTTGTGAAGGCTCCCATGTCACCGTTCAGTACAAATTGGAATGGATACCTTGCCCCTTTCACACATAGACTGTGGCAAACTTTTCTGATTGTCATATTTATGCTGGTTTTGGGACTAACATTCACTTATCGAATAGGAATCTTCATTGGCAATGCCGAGGCTGAAGAAACAGTCTTCATATATGGATTACAGGAGTCATTCCTTTGTGTGCTTGGGAGCTTTTGTCAACAAGGTAAATATAGTATTATTGGATATTAAGTGAACCATCACTAGCGACAGTGACTTATCGCAAATGCGATCTAACGCGAGATACTAACAAAGGCGTTCCTCTCTTTTGCTTTTAAAGGTGGCTGTAATATAATTTACTTTATGCATTTTTATTATTATAACCCTTCACTAATGCAATTTCAGCTTTACATTAATTTTAAGTCAAAAGAGATTACCTCCTTATCAATTACATGTCTTCTTCAAAATGTTTGTGCTGGTTCTGTTACCTTTAACCTATTTACGACACCTAGCACAAGTACTGCCAACGCTTTTCTTCCAATATCGCGGATTGGATCGTATTACCACTTCCAAAATACTTTAGGTTAATTACAAGTTTCGTTCAGGTAAAATATCTAAAGTTATAACACTACTTCATTGAAGTGCAGCATTCACAGTTATTACGTGGTGGAGCCTTGTATATTATTTTCTTTTCCAAATGTGAAAACGTGCACATAAAAACGAATAAACAGTGATCGGCTCAGCATATAATAAAGAACAAGGTTAAATACACAAGGAATGGTTATAATTCTTGCAACTATTGTATAAATGTACTACATTCTGAAAAAATCCCTTTGAATACACTTGAAATTTACAAAGTAAATCTGTTTGGAAAGTCTGTTGTTCTCCTTCTTGCGCATCCTATAACGAATTTAAATTGTTTAAACCTTTATTGCAATTTAATCGAAAATAACTCGCGCAGATCCCAAGGTGCACTGTTTGCCACAAGCATCACATGGAGATTTTGAAGTTACTCAAATAGGTACTGAAAGGAATTTTGACTAGGCCGAAAAAGCCTGTGTTTGCGCCGCTATCCTTACGTTGAGCTAAAGCTGCTGATGCGATCGTTGGTAAATCCTCAACTGGCCAAGACTCCTCTCGTACTGCGTAAGTAGGCGACCCGCAGAGGAGCCAACCACGTAACTTGATGTGATCCACTTGAACGCCACCTGGACGGGGGGGGGGATAAGCCGCCATTTAGCGTTCCAAAGACGAATTTTCAAACAGTCTCCATGGATGCTATACTGATTGCGTCGCAGAGCTTGGCAGGCGAACTCATATTCGATGAAAATGATAGTGACGACAATCGTATTGTCACATCCATGACTGGATGGACATAGGGGGAATAGCGGTTTCAGAGTAGAACATCTCAAGCTTGGCTTAATTTTACTTGCTTGGTTTATTAAATTCAGATACCTGCAATGTTGAGTTTACATTGAAGGGGGAACAAAGCTAGAGTACATGTAAGATCTTACCTTGAAGTACTTGTCGTGTGTAATGTGGACGGACCTGTGAACCCATCGTTGTAGATAGCAGATTAAGATGCTGACGGGCAGCGATTCGACCCTGTCCAGCATGTGTCGGTCTCCCCCGAGCGCGCTCAGGCGCTTGCTTAAATAGGCAAGAACCGACTCAATCCTAATGACGTCTATATCCTGTTTGTGGTAAGCCGACGCCAACTTTAAGTATGATTGAGCGGACTTGTGTAGGATTGAGCGGAAATACGTGATCGGTTCTATGTTGCAAAAGGCAACATTATTCTAAGAATTTCCATGGGAAATGACGCAAATGAAAAAGTCCCTTGAGCCAAACCTAGGAAGTGAGGTAGCCCACATACATCCTGTCACGTACACATCTTAAGAAAGTTTCTTAAGGCAGAAAATGTAAAAATATGATTCTATCATAATTTAGAAGAATGAGCATATTAATGTTAAGATCCAAATTAATGTAAAATAAACCAGTCCGTCTAACATCACATGCGACAGTATGTAGCCATCACGGGTATGAAGTAGATATGGAACTTAGAGGACGAGCCGGAAATGCTCAATCTCCTCCTTCTGGCGAACAGGAGCAATGTGGAGACTCCATCCTATGATGCTCCGCAGGCCGCCAAAGGGAAGTACATGTAACAAAATCCAAAAGAGATAAGCTAATGCATTGAGGAGAGATTAAGCAAAATTATCTAGGAAAGGAGCGAGCATAAAGACAAATTTAGATGCACATAAAAGTGGAGAAAAGTATTAAGCACATAAGGAAGAAGAAGGTGAGCAAAAGTATAAATGTGTGCAGCAAGCAAGCTGCATAACAGCTGCATAAGCTGCTGAGAAAGCTGCATAACAATAATATATATATATAAAGCAATATCGCATATATGTGGATAATACTTACAAATCCTAAAAGATAAACTTAGTTATAAAAAGGAACAGACAATTCCCGGTTACCCATATAATTACATCTACAAAACTAGCTCCCTAAACTAGCACTACTGACACTGTATCCATGTATTATGTATTCATTCAATTGATTTATTTATTTGGGATGCAAATAATATTGATCGATTTGAACAAATTCTTTCCCATAAAATGAAGATAATTATAACAGCAATGAAAGAAATTATTGCTCCAATACATTTTTGCAAGGTTAACAGAAATGCAAACACAAAGGGGAAAACACTGAAAAGAGAAAAGAAAGAGAAGGAAGATACTAAAGTTTTTGTCATGGGCAACGGTAAAATATGACTCGCGATACCCCTGGGTAATAAAAGCAAATCCCAGTAGGGAGCCGCGAGGAACTAAAAAGATGCACCATGACGAAAACGAGGTCAAGGAGTTGAGGATTTTCAAGTTGTGCGTAGAGTGTGGCTAGGCAAAACGCAATTGGTAGGCGTGAGCCGTTGTAACCTTTCCAGATGTACAATGTTGTATACGAAAGGAAGCTTCATTTACAATAGCCAGAATGCGATACGGACCTGTATATCAGGGTGCTAATTTATGAGTGAAATATTGAGAAGCATTACTTAGGGGGTCGTTATGTAATAAGTCTAAGTCTCCGACACGAAATGGAGGCGCAATCTGCCAATTCTTATAACGCTTTTCTCTGTGTTGACGATCTAAACAGCGTTGCTGAAAAGTCGACTGCCAAAATCTTTCACCGAAACGGTATCTGGTTGGTCAGGTAAAAGATCTTGAACGTTGCATGTGTTCACGGAAGGACAAGCTGGCAAGAAAAGGAACGTTAAATGAAAGGGGTTCTGATTATGAGCCTCATTTACTGCCAGGTTAAAGGCAAGCTGAAAAGGAGCTAAACTGCGTTCCAACTACGATGATCATCTGCGTAACTCAATTAAAGTACATTTTAAATTGCGATTGACCGTCTGAGTAAAAGAGGGGCGCGGATAATAGGGGGACGTATGTACCAATTTAATGCCATGTTCAAATAAAGAGGTGCGGAAGAGTCTCATTCTTAAATAAGAAGGATTATCTGAAACGATTGCCTCTGGAGATCCAAAGGATAAAAAATTGTACACAATACGTTGATGATATTATAAGTCGTTGAAGCTCGAACCGGTGCCAAAGAAGTAAATTTTGTAAAGGCATCTGTCGTGACACAAAGATACACATTACCTCTCAAAGAGAGTGAAAATGGGTCCACACAATCAAAAATAAACGTTCCATAGAATAGATAGCCAAATGAGAGCTAAGGAGTCCATAACTTGTAGTGTGAGATGACATAGACCTCAGACAAGTATGACAACTCTGGGCAAAATCTACAATATCTTTATATATATATATATATATATATATATATATATATATATATCTTGCCATACACAATAATTAATAATACAGAATTTGGTCTTAAAAACTCCCAGATATCCGTTAAACTGAGAGGAATGGAAATATCGAAGAACAATAGGTAACAAAGCGCGAGGAAAAAGGATGCGCAGGACATGAGATTTTGGCAAACGCGCAAGCAAAACGTCATTCCGAGAAACATATTCCGGTGCAGCATTTCCCTAAGAGGCCGTGTGCCATATGGGACCCAAAACTGGATCACGGCGTTAATGTTCATGCAGGGATGTAAAAACCTTCGGAAAATCTCGCGAAGGAACATTTAAAAAGGAAATTTGCGGCAATTCCGATAATAGAGATAACTCCGATAGAAACAAGCGCGAAAGTGCATCGGCGATCCCATTGTCAGCTCCAAGTATGTGATGAGCAGTAAATGGAAAGGCACTAAGTCGCAAAGCCTAAGAGCCAATTTTCCTGTTTGACGGCGATGCAAGAGGACTCAGGTGATAGTCGGGTTATCCAACTACAGTTGGAAGGGTGGTGATCCAAAAACAATTTAAATGCTTTGCAGGCTACCAAAATTACCAAAGCTTCAAGTTCTACACTGAAATCGGTGCTCCTGCTCGGAGAGATTACGCGAAAAATATGTTGTAAGTCAGCAACCCTGAGGAGACTGCTGCTAAAGGACCGTTGAAAGTTTAACTGAGGACGCGTCCGTTTTTAAAATTAACGGGCTGTCAAAATCTGGTATCGCCAACACTGGTGTATTTGTCAAAAAGCTGCTCAAAAGCTCGCTGCTGCGCAGATCAACAAAAACGAGTTCCTTTAACAGGTAGGGCATACAAAGCCTCTGCAATAGTTGCCAAATTTGCAATGAATTTACCAAAAGGACAAACTACACCCAAAAAGGAAGAAGGTTTCCTTAAGGAAAAAAGACTGGAAAATTACGTACCGCTAACGACCGAGCCGGATCAATTGAGATATTCGCGCTAGAAGTCAAATATCCCAAAAAGAGATTTGACCACCCGCAAGCGTTACCTTAGATGGACGACTGTGAGACAAACCTTACGAAAACAATCAAAAACTTGATGCAAATGTTGCAAATTCGATTTAAAGTCCTTCATATGAATGACTAGATCGTCTAAATAATTCAAAAAATGTAAATTTAAAGCTGTGCAATATGCGATCTAGAAAACGAGAAACCGCCTGAGCTGCTGTCGAAATTCCAAAATGTACTCTCTCAAATTGATTGGGATTCCACGGAGCAATAGAAGCCAAAGGCATGTGATAATAAGATTTATTTAAATCAAGCGTAATGAATAGCGTTGCTCTTTGAAATAATGTGCAGCATCGTGAATTTGTGGTAAAGGCATCGAAAACAAAAGAATGTTTTTATAATTTTACAAAAATCAACCACCAATGTTCCTCATTGTTCGGCTTCGGTACTAAGAAACATGGACTAGCATAGGTTTAATGATTGTCCCGCAACAAACGATCAATTCGGGCACCAAGCACCTGAAGTTTAGGAGGGGAAAATTTAAACGCTGACGAACGCACTGGATTACTGTCTTTTAAATTAACATGATACTCTTTAACAAGACTCAATTTGTCTGTCAAGATACCAGGAAAATCGTGAATAAGTGCAAATTTGATAACGTTGTTCTTCTGACAAATGTGATACTTTTGGATGTAAAGCAGCCTACGTTCTTACGGAAGCTTAGTCTTATATATACTTATTGTTATTCAAGGTAAACTTTCCTTACTCATTTACATATTTCCTTGTATGTATAAGAATACAATAATCTAAGGCAACAGTCGAATTTTTTACAACGCTCTCTATCCTAGCGGAATGGCTCAGGCGATAAGGCTTGTGACCGGCATTTGGGAGGTCCTGGGTTCAAACCCACGGACAAATGTAATACTTTTGGATATAAAGCCGCCTTCGTTTTTACGGAAGCTTATTCTTATGTCTACTTATTGTTATTCAAGGTACATTTTCACTACTCATTTGCATATTTCCTTGTATATATAAGAATACAATAATCTAAAGCAACAGTCGAACTTTTTACACCACTCTGTGCCCTAGCGGAATCAGGCGGTAAGGTTTCTGACCTGCATTCGCGAAGCCTTGGGTTCAAACCCACGGGGCCGAGAAATCTGACCGAGAATTTTTTTCGCAATCTTCCTCGGTCGCTAGCCGAATGCTGGGTTGGTTAATTTGACCTATGCATTTTCCTATCATCCCTTTCATCACTACATTTCATTTCCTTCTTCTTCACCGCCATACTAGGCATTTGGATGATCATCCATCCTTGATCTGCTATAATCCAGAGTTTGCTTGCTCCTCGGCAGTCTACTGACCTAAGGTATTAGCTTGTCAGTCCTTGGGAGTGTAAGTCATAC
Organism: Deroplatys truncata; assembly: GCA_030765065.1. Taxonomy (NCBI): domain Eukaryota; kingdom Metazoa; phylum Arthropoda; class Insecta; order Mantodea; family Mantidae; genus Deroplatys; species Deroplatys truncata. Next base: position 25,663,114 of record CM060988.1, on the reverse strand, counting down.
ATAGAGGAGCGTAATCCGTTAAAGATAAAGATTTCGTTGTTAACATTACATTGATATTAAAGCTGTATGGTTGTTGGGTTTTGTGTGTTACATTACGAAATGTGTTACCGTACTTTTTGAACATGGTGTATTATGCCTTATTGCCAAATTCAGTGAGGAATCCATCACCATTAAACTCTGGCGCCGGTATCCACAAATATTGTGATGGTCAAATAAAAGTCGCTTTCCCTGACATTGTTGGTTCAAGGCATATGAAAGAATTCCCCAATCTTTAATAAGTATGTCAACTTAGATGTAAACAAGTTCAATGGAAGCTGACGATACGATACATGTTTGTTGGATTAACATCAACACGCGGACAAACATTGTGTAAGCTAACTGGGTCATTGGCTGTGTTTCAGGCCAAGAAAGAACACCTCGATCCTGGCCCTGTCGGTTGGTGTATTTCACATCCTACTTGACGGCGGTGGTAGTTATGGCCGCCTACGCTGCTACCTTCATATCCTTCTTGACGGTGAAGCAAGTATACTTGCCGTTTACCACTTTCGACGAATTGCTACATAAAAGCAACTTTTACCTTGGAGCTGTGAACAAATCCCTAGAGCTCTCCTTCTTCCAGGTGAGTAGTGGTGGCTCCATCTCGAGCTCTCCATCCAGTTGAGTACTGGTCGTTCCATTTCGAGTTCCCCGTCTACCAGATGAGTAATGGTGGCTGCATTTCGAGCTCTCCTTCTTTCAGGTGAGTACTGGTGACTCCATTTCGAGCTCTCCTTCTTTCAGGTGAGTACTGGTGGCTCCATCTCGATCTCTTCTTCTTCCAGGTGAGTACTGGTGGCTCCATCTTGAGCTCTCCATCTTCCAGGTGAGTACTGGTGGTTCCATCTCGAGCTCTCCTTCTTCCAGGTGAGTACTGTGGCTCCATCTCGAGCTCTCCTTCTTACAGGTGAGTACTGGTGGCTCCATCTCGAGCTCTCCTTCTTTCAAGTGCGTACTGGTGACTGCATTTTGAGCTCTCTTTCTACCAGGTGAGTATTGGTGAAACAATCTCGTGCTCTCATTCTTCCAGGTGAGTACTGGTGACTCAATTTCGAGCTCTCCTTCTACCAGGTGAGTATTGGTGAATCAATTTCTTGTTCTGATTCTTCCAGGTGAGTACTAATGACTCTATTTCGAGCTCTCCTTTTACCGGGGGAGTATTGGTGTATCAGTCTTGAGCTCTCCTTCCTCTAAGTGAGCACTGGTGACTCATTTGGAGTTCTTCGTTTACCAGATGTGTACTGGTGAATCAATCTTTATGTCTCCTTCCAGGGGAGTACTGTGAATCACTGCTTTCAGGTGAGTATTGATAAATCAAACTCGAGTTGTTCTTCCAAGTGACTACTGGTAGATGAAACTCGAGTTGTCCTGCTTCAAGACAGGTACTAGTAAATAAAACTCCAGCTGTCGTTCTTTCAGATGAGTACTAGTGGATAAAACTCGCTTTCTCCTACTTCAAGCAGAGTTCTAGTAGATAAAACTCGAGTTTTCATTCTTCCAGTTGAATACTAGTAAATAAAACTTTAGTTGTCCAAATTCAAGCTGAGTATTAGTAGATAAAACACGAGTTGCTCCCTTCAAGGTGAGTATAAGTAGATAAAACTCGAGATGACGTTCTTCCAGGTGAATACTAGTAGAAGAAACTCGAGTTGTCTACTTCAAGGTGAGTACTAGTAGACAAATCTGGAGTTGTCCAAGTTCAAGGTGAGTACTAGTAGATAAAACTTGTGTTGTCCTACTTCAAGGTGAGTACTAGTAGATAAAACTCGAGTTCTCCCACTTCCAAGTGAGTAGTGGTCTATCTCGAGTGCAGCAAGCAAGCACACCAGCATTGGTTTTAATAGATATTGCTGCAATTGAATACAAAATTTTGAGAGGATCATTTGAGATTTTTACCTTCTGTACTACTTACCTACGGTAAGTAGGGGAAGTATTGTATTCCACCCAAAATTCTGAAACCAAGATTACACCGGAAACACAGGATTTGGACCTCCTGGAATTCATATGTATTTTAAGAAATATGTCCGTTGTGTGCGTGTGCGCGCGCGCGCGCGCGCGTGTGTGTGTGTGTGTGTGTGTGAGAAGAGATTAATTCCAAAACGAGAAGTTGGTTAAATACAAAAATTGGTATTTAATTTAAGCATCATTAAAGGATATAGAATGAAGATTTTCAACAGAATCCACCACCCAAAAGCACACTTTACACGGGAAGATTTTTTTTCTTCAAAAATTGCTCTAACGATTTTGATAAAATACCACGAAAATGTTATATACCGGGGTAAAGCCAAAAGATTTGCAGCTAGATATTAAAATTATATACCCCAGCATAAACATTGGGGACGTAGTTTCAGAGGCAACGAAAGGACCAGGATCTCAGCTGCATATTTTTGAACTGGCGTGGGATAATTATCACAAAAATACACGGGTTTTCACATTAGCGCATTACCTGTGGTTTATTAAATTTTAAACTTGGTGCCTTTACATCGTTCATAAAAGCTTAAAGAACAGACATTGGAGGAAGATGCTTCACACTCACACGATCCACGCATGCTTACATACACAACACTCGCACTCAAGGGATACACTACGACTGGCTGGCTACTGACGCCACGCTATCAGACAAAGATACTAGCTCGCTTCCCTCCCTTCCTCTCTTCACTTCTGGCCAGGAGATGGGGAGAGATATCACGTCGGAACGAACTTCAAAACCCCAGCCGAAATAATTATACCCAGCAATGTCGTTGCTACAAAGTAATAATGTGTCCGACGTGACAATGCACATACATACACGCTACAATATACTTATACTAATGAAATGAATATATCTTAAATTTTCGGGAAATAGACTTTGAAGTCCGCTTCATTCTGAATGACTTTCGTATAAACGGTAAACCATAAGAGATGTACAAAATCTTAATACACAAATGTGTAGATCTCGTTAAAGCACACACTTTATGTTTAATAAAATTGTTTGTGAAAGTAACTATTCCTCAAAATATTCTTTGTTATTGGTCAGAATTTTCAAATTCTTATGTTTTTCTCAACTAGTTAGTCGCTATTCGTTTAAAGTGATTTTGGGTTTTCAGTCTGGAAGTTGGCTACACTATTAATTAGATATATTGGAAGAATAAGTTTATGATTTTTGTGCACTTGAAAGTTCGTAGCGTCTGCGTTGTGGTTGACGTGTTGAGATTATATTCATGTTGATGTACTGGATTAAACTGTATTGCCTTGCTGACATGGTTTTATGCTCCAGGTTGTTAAGTGATTGTCCCTCTTGTCAGAGTTAGAAGTTTGTTAAATGTCTGTTTCATTCTTCATTTAAGGATTCACAACCATAGCTGGAGTTTCTAAATCTTGCAGTTTTATCAGAATGTATTCGTAACGTTATAATTCAGTTATAATCATATTTTAAATTTCACTCAGACATCTTTAATGCTTTTGAGAAACAAATTATGTTTTTCTTTAATTATGCAAACTAATCAGATGTTCCACATGTTGCAGAATTCAGGTTTTTAAAAAATAAAGGTACCACCACGTTATTTAAATACTAATGCACAAAACTGACATATATGATTTCGTTCAAAATTCTGGTTCTCTCAGAAACAGTCTTTAAACCGTAAATAACGTTTAGAACACTTTATCCTTAATAGCGGAAATAATTATGGTATATCTTAAGTAATTTAAAAATGTAGCAAAATCCAGGTTTTACTTTCTCTACCACATACCTAGTAGGGAGATAAAATATCGCATTCCACCCGAAAAGTCGATACCCAAATTCAATGGTAATACGTGTTTTGAGGCACCTGAATCCAAGAAAAGCATTTTTAGAACAAAGGTCCGTTTGTGGGTGTATGTGACTGTGTGTGAATGCCTTTGCACGTGTGTGTGCTTGTAACAGCATAACTCAGAAAGCAAAGTTGGATAAACAACAATCTTGTTATTTAGGTTCAATATCTTCCAAAGATGCGATAGGAAGATTTTCAAAACTTTTACCCCGCCCCAAACTATCTTTTACATGGAAACTTTTTCGAAATATTTGATTTTCTAAAAAATAGCTTTAACGATTTGAATTAAAATATCATATATTAAAGATATGTATGACAAATAGAACATATATCTTGAATTTTCTAGGAATAACCTGTAATGTCCTCTTCATTCGGAAGGAGTTTTACACAATCCTACATAACTTGTAAATATTAAGCAATAAACAAAACGTACTACACAAGAAATGTAGATCTCCTTAAAACACAGAATTTAGTTCTAATAAGTTTTTTGTGGTATTAGTCATTTCTGATAATATATCCTTTATTGATTGTTCGATTTGTTCAATACTTTTGTCATTATTTTAAAATTCTGTCGATTTTCAGCTGTTCCTCCACAATGGGTACGTCTGTATGGGTCCCCATGCACGCGGGGTTGTGAGACGCCTCTATGTCCCCCTGTACTGCCTTGGATAGCCGGTAGACGGCGTGCTAGAAAGCTGTCGGCCCCACTGAGGTTATCGGTAGTCACCCTTTCGGGATGACGGCATAACTGACGTGTCCACTTCTATCCTCGTGCAAGCTCTAGGTGTTGGCCTCATGGGAAACCCCCACGACTGGAGAGCAACTAGGATAGCGCTAACCCTGGGTTTAGGAGGGGCACTTGGGCTTCGGCTCTTGTCCTGGTAGACCTTCGATATCACTATATCACTGTTCCTCACGATATCATGGAAAGAGTATGCAATTTTAAGGCAGCATTGAGCGTTCGGTTCTTAAAAATCTGACTGTCGCTATTCCCTTTGTATCTATAAGAAATATTTAACGTAGCTATTTCTGTAAAGCTTTGTCTCGTTTAAATTGAACTAGAAAAAATTCTCATGTGATTCATTCACATGACCTTCTCTACCCTCTATCTAACAATTCTTACTAAAGCTTATTTTTCTGTCTGCCACATTTTAATCTCTCCCTAATGATCTTAAGGGAAATGTGGACAACTTCAAAGTATTTAAAACTGCTGTCAAAGAGTACCTATGCTCAAAAGCATATTATTCTGTACAAGATAATCTGAATGACAAATTATCCTGATGATAATACACATATAGCTCTCCAAGTAATATTGCTAAATATTAGTGACAATTTCCAGTTTTCTAATTGCCTCCTCTAGAATTAATGAAGCTATTTAAATGTAAGTATATTAAGAACCGACAGTAAATGCTATGCATTACAAACCAAATAGAACAAAATGATGAGATGAACAAAGGTGCAAGCCTAGTGAAAGTGAAAATAACTGTTCTTGTCTATAAATATAATGTTAAACTTATAACAGTAGGGAGATATTCGATTTTGTACAAAATTACACCGGATTTGTTTCATTTTGTCTATATTTTAAATGTTCCGTATTCTATGTAATATTTATGTATATATGCAACTACATTGTCCATTTCCTTGACACGCATATAGTATGTGTCGGTTTTATTTTAAATGCTCTGTATTCTGTGTAATACTTATCTTTATATGCAATTTTTGTACATTTCCTTGAAATGTTCTATGTTCACAAGCCTTTATGGCTGCTAGTGAACTCACAGAATGCAATCCAACCTAATCTAATCTAAATAAACCTTTACAGAAATAGCTACATCACACATTTTATTATAGATACAAAGATAACAGCGATAGCCAAATGTTTAAGAACGGGACGCCATATGCTGGTTTTAAAATTCCGCACTTTCCATGCAATCGTGAGAAACCGCTGAAAGTCGATGAAACTCCCAATTGCAAGTATTGAACAATTCGAATCTTTAAAAACGGATTTCTCAGAAACGGCTTATGTCATAAAAACCTGATTTTAAATAAATTGTGTTTTAAAGTGATACAATTTTTTGTATAGTACGTTTTTGTTCTATCGCTTAACGTTTACCATTTATACAAGATTATCAAAAATTCCTTCCCAATGAAGCGCAGTTTCTAGGCTATTCCCAGAAAATACGAGATATACATTTTTTGTCATATAAATAACTTTCAAATGTGATCTTTTAATCAAAATCATTGGAGCAGTTTCTTAGATAATAAACATTTTCGAAAAATATTCCATGTAAATGCTAGTTGGATTTGGGGGATTTTCTTAAAAATCTTCATGTCACATCCTTGGAAGATACTGAACTCAAATACTCAGTTTGGTATTTATCCGACATTTTGTTTTTGGGTTATGCTGTTCAAAGTCACACACATACACACGTACATGTTTCCAATAATGCTTTATTTGTATTTAGGGGGTCTCAAAATGCGTATTTACGGTGAAATCTCGGTATCGAAGTTTTGGGTGGTATGTAGTGTCTACTATGTACGTGGTAGAGAAAATAATAAGCTTTCGTAAGAATAAGTTCTACACCCAATAATAAACGATAGAGGGCAGAGAAAGTTGTGTGAACATAACATATAAGATTTTCTTTAAGTTAATTCTCTATGAGTTTGTACTGAATATTGGAACAAGACTGGTTAAAAGCTACATCACGTACAACATTTTTAATGCAGAAAAGTGTATGAAACATCAAAGTCTAGTAAAAGGGATTTAAAAGTAAATACAGCCATTAGGCCGTGTACTCTTGGACATTTAAATGATCATGTGTTGAAACTAAAAAGGTTTTGAGAGTAAAAGCCATGGTATGAAATTAAAGGTAATTGTTCAAAATACTTTTTGGAGATAAAAATATAATTTTGAATTGTTTTAAAACTAACAAAACTTTAGTTATGAGTGTCCCTAAAGTGTAATGTGTTTATTTCACCCAGAATACTTCCTTGTGTAGAGGATTCAATTCCTTATAGGTTAAAAGACACCTGCGATCTTGAACTATCACATCAGCTTTCTCGATACTTCTCTCGAATGAGCGAGCGAGGTAGTGCCGCGGTAACGTCTGTGGTCCGGGAGGTCCCGGGTTCAATCCCCGGAAAACGCCCACTCAAACCCAGGAGTTTTCGTGGCCGGAAGGCGAATGCTGGAGTGGTTCGCCTTTTACCACGACTTTCCTGCACATCATTTGCTGTACCCATCATCTTCCTTGTCATCTGTTTGGGCTGTATGACGGTGTTCGGCGGGTTGGGCTGGGCGGTGGCTGTGCGCTGTAAAGAGGTTTCTTCCCTGGCATCGTTTGTGGGACTGCTCATTTAGGTTTCTCCTCCGACTGACCCTGTGGGTGTAAGCTGATTGTTCGGTGGCTTGAGGGAGGGCCCGGGCGTTGCCAGATGCGGTCGGTCTGGAAACGTTAGGAACCCCACCCATGGTGCTTATTCCCATCGTCATCCGATCTGGTCGCCCTTTGGGTTTCTCCCCTCATCCTTCCCTCCCAGGGGTAACGTTAGAAGCAAAAAGCGCCGTTGTGGCGTACTTGCGGCTCTCTGCCCTGGTTGTGGGGGCCCTCCGTTCGTCCGTACCTTTAGCTTTACCTTTATTATCTATTCCCACAACACAAAATATTAACATTGGAACAATATGGAAGCTCTTTATAATCCCTGTGTGCTATAGTACATTGTAATCAAAATTCTTTCCGCCATTTTGGAGGAAATAAACGTAAATAAATTCGTTCCATGAAAATCTACACCTATTTTACTCAAAGGTTTGATGCTTAACCAATTTTTGTTTTGGAGTTGCATTGTTTACAGATAGACAGGAAAGGGAAAGTGCAAATGATAATTTTGTAAGCATACTTTTTTTTAGTTACTTTCGCTCTTCCTTTTGTTTCTTTCTTTTGGGAAGAGGTTTCACAAGGCCTATAAACTTAGTTCCTGTAGTAGAAATAAAAGGTATGTTCTGGCCCACATAGAGATGCCGACAAGCGATAAAGTTCTTTGTTCTACGCCGACAAGCCCCGCCCCCTCCCTTTGAGGGCTTACATGCCGCCAGGTCTCGTGTCGTTAGGCCCCGCCCCCTCTCGCTTTGTGTGCTCACCTAATGCCGACAGTGTCTGTGCTAACAGGTCCTACCCCCTCTCCCATGCGTTCTACTGGGGCGTCCTGACTTGAGGGAATTGTTTTCTCGAGTCCTGCCGCCCCCCGGCAAATTAATTAGGTAATGTTCGTCAAACATTTTTTTTATGATTACTAAGGTCTGCAGATTGCATCCTCGAGCAATTAAGTTTTTTGATTAATGAATTGTTGACTGGAGCGTGAGTATAAGTAGTCTGCTCACGGTAACAGTCTGTCATGTAATGAAACACTGCAGCCTTCTTCTTCTATCTGGGGAAAGCGCTTGTCCATTAGCTGAACATGTTAGACGCTTTCACAACATTAATAGGCTTTTAAGTTTACATTCCGGATCTGTTTACATACATTAGCGATCAACGACATACTTCCGTCTGGAGGTAACGGTGACACACATTAGCTGACCCGTTAGACGCTTTCACTCCATTAGCGAACAAGAGCCCGGCATGTAATGAAAAAACCCGTAACCTACTTCTGTCTGATGGTAACGGTGACCTCTATTAGCTGACATCTTTAGACGCTTTCACCTCATTAGCGAACAATGCCAGTAATTGTTTTCCTAAGTGCTCTACAATCTCTCACCATTTCAGCTTTAGTGGGGGAATTATATAAAAGCAGCATCTTCTCCAATGATTTTCACAGTATCGTAAGAACACAGCGATCTAAGCACTCTGCAAACTTTATTCTTTCAACGTGGAAATTACATCGAACAGCATGTCTGGTAAGTTGTATCACCAATTCATCTTCATTAAAAAGTTAACTTATTACTTAGTACATTTAACTTTTATTTGCGTTCTTGTTTTTAATGACGGCTCTTTATTTGTAAATAGCTGAGCATTCTAAAAGTTAATAGCTAGACAGTTGAATTTTTTCTGAAATGTGAACAGTTTAGTTAAGTATTCATTTTAGACAAGCTTATTCTACATTTAATAGCTAACTGCGCGAATTCTCAAAAAATGTGAACAATTTAGTTAAGTATTCATCTTGTTGAGTAATTATTATTCCAGATATTTAAATACAGGGTTTCACAGAGTGAATTATATTCCTTTCTAGACAAAATACAATTACTTGATTACCCTACGATTCGAATAAATAATGTTCTGTATAAATATTCTTCCGAGGGTAAGCGGCGGTATTCGATCCGGGGACTTCATGTTTGCATGCATTGATCGAACATTCATCAGTTAATGTTTCATTCCTCTTGTGCATTTTATTTAGTAAAAACTTCCAGTCTGTTTCCATCACATTAAAAATTAACGTTTTTGCTTTAGAATATTACAAAAAGTCTGTTGCGCGAATCATTCACTCTAACAAAGTAAATGTTTACATTATATTAAAACATTTAAATCGGAAAATATAGTACTTAATGAACTTCATTAGTGAATCAGAACCTCAATTATATTTACACATATTATCATTTTTATTATTATATTATACAGAAAAAGTTAATAATTTTGTAACTTTCAAATAAATGAAATTTAGTTATGCATCACATTCTCTAATAAAGAATATGTTTTTTCTCTTCCTAATACAGAAAGTTTGACATCTCAACTTAACACATTGGCTGAGGGTAGCATTTACCCGACCGTTCAAAGACTACAAGATCTTCAGCCAGAGGAGCCTTATAATATAAAATCCATAAGAAAAATTGATACGAGATACGGTGCTAGAGTGGTTGCGGTTTTAGACAATAAACAAGTGTTTCTTCCGACAAGATATTCAACCCTAACAAGCCAACAGTTGGATGAAATGCCAGGAAAGTTTCAAATGGTATATCATGGTGTAGTACCATCCGGCAAGTTTAAGACATGTAAATTGTCTTTTCTTCCTGTTAAGGTTTGTAGAAATAATTCAGCTATCCTTTCAAAGCTTCATTTAGAGTTACATTTGTTGAGTTTATAAATTCACACTTCCTAGGATAACATTCATCTAAAGTATACATCACTGTGTAAATAACGCTTAGGATGTAGTCTGGGCGAGGACCTGCAGAAAGAAGTTTAATAGTCTATTCACTGATTCTTTACCTCAAAGCAGATACCTACAGCAAGTTGCAAATAATTTCCATTAGGGTAGCAGTTGTCAAAGCATGCATCACTGTATTAAAACAAATATGTGTAAATAATGTCTAGATTGTAGTCTGAGTGATTTCGTGCAGAAAGAAGTTTAATACCACATTGCATTGATTCTCCGCATCGAAGTATATACCTACAACAAGCTACAAATAATGTGAATGTTTGTTACAGGAATGTCCAGATGAATGTAAATGAAGAGGAAGAATGAGATAGCTTAAAACAACACGAACAGAAATGTGATAGGAACATCCTCAACATGAAGAATTGCAGCACCGTCCAGCATGGAACATTCGAGTGCGTAGAATATAGCAATAATATATAAATTATGTACTCATTATTACTGCTATACATGCCAATACCATTGATTTCATAAATAATTTCATAATTGTTTAAAGAAGAATGTATTATCTTAAAACATTGATGCTACATGAAATCTAAACAAAAAAGTTATTGAACTATTACTGAAAGAGACCTGAATAAATGGGAATCTAGAAGCCAGAACCATCTTAATATTGGACTGTATGATATGAGGTGTATAAAAAGATTAATAAAAATGAGGGCTATGTAATATAAACAACATTTATTTTTTATAAAACATTTTCCTATTACATTCCTTCACAAAAAAAAACCCGAACATATTTCCCAAAGACAAAAGTGATAGTCTAGACCTTCTAAACATGCAGTTATAGGGGGAAAGGATGCTCTCCTGAAACATTAGGTCTCTAGACAGAAGCATTTATAGGGGAGAGATAGGGAATACCAGGGCTGATGCTAGGCTAGTCAGATGTTAAAGGAGGGAGGGATATGCTTTATACGAGAGAGATAGGGAATACAAGGAAAGATGCTATACTAAACAGGACTTGAAGGGTAGAATATGAGCGATATAGCGAACCGAGGAGAGGTATTAGGATAGGAGTTTTGAATGATAGAGTAGGCGTTTATATGCGAGAGATAGGGAATACGAGGGTCGATGCTAGGCTAGACGGTGTTGAATGAGGGAATGCATCTTATATGAGAGAGGTAGGGGAATATGAGGAGACGTGTTAGGCTAGACAGGGTTTGAGGTGTGGAATATGCGTTTATATGGGAAAGATAGGGGAAACGTGTACATATAATAGGCTATACAGATGCTGAAGGACGGGAATATAGGCTTATACGGGAGAGATAGGGAAATACGAGGAGAGGTGCTAGACTAGACTGATGCTGAAGGAGGAGAGGATACTCTTTATACGGAAGAAATAGGGAATACGAGGAGAGGTACTAGAAGGGTAGAATATAGCGTTTTTATATGAGGGAGCTAGCAAACCGAGGAGAGGTATTAGGCATGGAGGTCTGAATGAGAGAGTATACGTCTATATGAGAAAAGATAGGGAAAACGAAGGTAGGTGCTAGGTTGAGAGAGTCTTCAAGGAGGAAAATGCATTTATATGAGAGCGGTAGGGCATACGAGGAGAGGTGCTAGTCTAGACATGGTTTGAGGATTAGAGTATACGTTTATATGGGAGAAATGGAAAACGGGAGAGATACAAGGATAGACAGAGATTGAAGGAGGAGGAATGTAGGTTTATACTGTAATATAGAGAGTAATTCGATTATAAAACTTTCCTCATCCAGCCTTACAACACTTTTATATACTTATTTTCTAAACCTTACAAACTTTATATTTGTTAAACAGTAGTGCGCGAGACGGAGAGGGACAAACAGTATATCGGTTTACAGTGAAGTATACGTCCTAACCTATTCCCACCTTGTTTGTTCTGGATCTTCTCATTGTCTATCATCTAACGTAACCACGTAACAAGACGTAACACAGGAAATCATACATATGGCACATTAAAAAAAAATAAAGGTATATATAATGAAACATAAACAAGTAGACAGAGGGTCATCGATACATAGAAAACCAGGAGTTGTATGTACTGAGACCATAGATTAGTATAGGCAAACAACAAAGAAGTGAATTTATAGTGTAAATAGCCTAATATTTTCAAATATTATTATAGTCTAAAAGTATATAACTTAATTATGTATCGAGTATTGAGAAATAAACGTTATTCATGATTCACTAATCTCAGATCACTGCAATTGTATTGAATCAATTCACAATTGTTAATGCCATTCAACTTTCATTTGTCTCTGATACATAAACAAATTGCAAAATGGAGAAGGACGAAAGTAATAAAAAGACTCAGGCAGCAAATTTTAAGAAAGAAGAGAAAGATATATGACCGACATTGTTTTGGAACACAAATTAGTGTTGAAAATAAAATGACTGATAGCTCTGCTAAGCGTAAGGAAGAGACATGGAAATAAATTGCAAATGAATACAATTCTAGGAAGATCATCCAGTGTGAATGAAAATCCCTGAAATGATATTATGAGAACGTAAAGAAAAGAATGAAGCAAGCAAATGCCATTGACAAGGTACGATTGTACAAAACTGGAGGCGTATGTATGTACCGCCTTTCTTAGATAATAGTAGCCAAATAACAACTGTTGCTCTTCTATTCAATCGCAAATGAGTTTAATGATGAAGTTGGATTCCATTCAGAAGTAATCACCACAGTGAAGGACATTGAAATAGTAAATCCAGTTCCAACAGGTCATTCAGCAATTTTAATAACAGGTAAGGAATTTGAAAAAAGAGAAAGTGTAAAGGTGGCGTCTGCAGTTCCCATACAGAACTTTCAACTCCATTGCCTGAAAAGAACAAAGATGGCATAAGGGAGGGTTTTTTATGAGAGGAGGCTTGAGTGTTTGGAAGAAGAGTACACAGTGAAAATGAAGATCTTGAAATTGGAACTAGAAATGAAAGAATCTCAGAAAAATTAAGCGTTGTTAATAACTTATACAACCATAAATATATTACAAAAAAGTAATGAAACAGGCAAGGAATAATATGGATAAAGAAACTGTTAAGATGATCTACTACGCTTTCATTTATTTGCACATACTCAAAGTATGGAATTACACTTTCGGGAAATATTGCAGAAATAGACATGAAAAAGATATTTACGCAAAAAATAAAAAGGACTTAGAATATTAGAAAAAGAAGATAAACAACATTCATGTAAACCAATTTTTAAAAATCAGTTTACCTGAATACCTGTAAAAAAACATATCACTTTACAAAAAGTAATGCAGACATCATTTATTTTTTATAAACATTATCCTATTACATTCCTTTACAAAACAACCATACATATTTCCTAAAGGCAAAGGTGATAGTCTAGACATTCTAAACACTCAATTATATAATCATATACATCACACAGAAAGAGACATGCATTATCACTAAAAAAACTAAACATCTCAACAATGTCTGAATGATGTATTTTTATAAGTACAAGTTTTTGATATTTCAAAGTTCCTGTTAACCATGGCCGTAATTGATTAACACAATTTCTCGATCCTGTCATGCTATAACTTTAGAAGCTTTCAGCTTACTTATAATTTCTTCAATCTCTTGTGTGTGACTATTATTACCAGCACCCCTCGATGCAATTAGTAACCTCAATATATTTACTAGTCTATTCGGATTTTCAAGCGTTGATATCACTGAATCATCATCATATGAAGATTTCATATTCTCGCAACTTCCGATGTATCCAGATTTTTCACCAACAGTAGTCTCCAGTGAAGGACAGAGGCCTGATCCGGTATAACATTCCCCTCTATTCATCTTCGGATCTTCAAGTGCAGGAGATAGAGTCGATTCAGCATAACATGTTGCTCTATGAAACTTAAATCTTGACAAAGAACGATTCTTAAAAATCCGCCCGCATATACAGCATTTAATAACGCGTTTTCCTCCATGTGTAATGTATGAAAAATTGAGTTTCTCATTCGTTAGTTGCACAGATTTTCTCGGGCAGTAGCTCATGCTAAAACTAAAAGAAATTAAATGAATACGTGAATGCTAACGCTCGAAGGAATTAAAAGCGAATGAATGAATTCATAACGCGCAACTATGTATATATCCAAGATGAGGACGACGGAGGGAATTGCGATCAATGCATAGCAGGGGGAAAGGATACTCTCTTGAAACATTAGTCATCTAGACAACTATTGTTCACGGAGACCGTAGACGTCAGGTTGAATGGGACAGACCTCAGGTTCAAATCTTTAAGGGTACGGACCCCCGCCTTTTGCCTGTCATGTATACTAAACCATCCCAACAGAGTAACATTACGTTACAACGACACGTAACCAGAACATGGCGAGTGCGGGCATGGAAAAAAAGGATGCTCTCTGGGAACATTCGTGAAAAGGGATGCTCTCTGGAAACAGTCGCCATCCACACAACGGATTGTCCCTAACATTTCGCGATTTCGAACCGTTCAACATCGTGACGCGCTCCTGTCATCTACATTTCAATGAAATTTTACCTCCTGAATTAAAGTATGGTGCTCTGTATAGAACTGCACAACTTTCATTACGCTGCGTGTCCCTAGCGTTTCCAGTTCCCGAATCGTTCCAGCTAGTGGAATGTCTCTATCATCTTCATGTCAACGATCTGTTACTCTAAATTAAAGTTTGGTGATCTGTATAGACCTGTACAACATGCATTACGCTATGTAACAACCTGATCACGCTATGTAACAACATGTTCACGCTATGTAACAACATGATCACGCTATGTAACAACATGATCACGCTATGTAACAACCTGAGCACGCTATGTAAAAAACCATCACGCTATGTAACAACCTGAGCACGCTCTGTAACAACACGATCACGCTATGTAACAACATGATCACGCTATGTAACAACATGTTCACGCTATGTAACAACATGAACACGCTATGTAACAACTGATCACACTATGTAACAACATGAGCACGCTATGTAACAACCTGAGCACGCTCTGTAACAATACGATCAAGCTATGTAACAACATGATCACGCTATGTAACAACATGAACACGCTATGTAACAACATGATCACGCTATGTAACAACATGAACACGCTATGTAACAACCTGAGCACGCTATGTAACAACATGATCACGCTATGTAACAACATGAACACGCTATGTAACAACATGATCACGCTATGTAACAACACGATCACGCTATGTAACAACTGATTACGCTATGTAACAACTGATCACGCTATGTAACAACCTGAGCAAGCTATGTAACAACCTGACATGCTCTGTAACAACACGATCACGCTATGTAACAACTGATCACTCTATGTAACAACATGTTCATGCTATGTAACAACTGATCACACTATGTAACAACATGAGCACGCTATGTAACAACCTGAGTACGCTATGTAACAACCTGATCAAGCTATGTAACAACTGATCACGCTATGTAACAACCTGATTACGCTATGTAACAACTGATCACGCTATGTAACAACCTGAGCACGCTATGTAACAACATGAGCACGCTATGTAACAACCTGAGCACGCTATGTAACAACCTGATCACGCTATGTAACAACCTGATCACGCTATGTAACAACATGAACACGCTATGTAACAACATGATCACGCTATGTAACAACCTGAGCACGCTATGTAACAACATGAACACGCTATGTAACAACATGATCACGCTATGTAACAACCTGAGCACGCTATGTAACAACTGATCACGCTATGTAACAACATGATCACGCTATGTAACAACTGATCACGCTATGTAACAACATGTTCACGCTATGTAACAACATGTTCACGCTATGTAACAACACGATCACGCTATGTAACAACACGATCACGCTATGTAACAACCTGAGCACGCTATGTAACAACATGATCACGCTATGTAACAACCTGAGCACGCTATGTAACAACCTGAGCACGCTATGTAACAACATGATCACGCTATGTAACAACCTGATCACGCTATGTAACAACAGGTTCACGCTATGTAACAACCTGAGCACGCTATGTAACAACATGATCACGCTATGTAACAACCTGAGCACGCTATGTAACATCATGATCACTTCAATGTAACAACATGTTCACGCTATGTAACAACATGATCACGCTATGTAACAACACGATCAAGCTATGTAACAACCTAAGCACGCTATGTAACAACGTGATCACGCTATGTAACAACATGAACACGCTATGTAACAACCTGAGCACGCTATGTAACAACATGATCACTCTATGTAACAACATGAACACGCTATGTAACAACATGATCACGCTATGTAACAACCTGAGCACGCTATGTAACAACATAATTACGCTATGTAACAACCTGATCACGCTATGTAACAACACGATCACGCTATGTAACAACACGATCACGCTATGTAACAACCTGATCACGCTATGTAACAACATGTTCACGCTATGTAACAACATGATCACGCTATGTAACAACCTGATCACGCTATGTAACAACCTGATCACGCTATGTAACAACGCGATCACGCTATGTAACAACATGATCACGCTATGTAACAATCTGATCACCCTATGTAACAACATGATCACGCTATGTAAATAGGGTGGACCATTTAAGTTGAGGCTATACAATATATCCAAAACTAAGCGTTGCAGAAAGAAATGTCTTTAATAAAACTTGATTGATATTATGGCAAAAGTAAATGTCGCTAGACGTATTTCGTTTGGAGGACGTTGTGATGGTCATTTCAGTGTCTTTTTAAATGGGACCCTAATTGTAGGTTCCCATTTAAAAAAATAAATTGACCTAAAATGACCCTCATAACGGCCTCCAAACGAAACACGACTAGCGGCATTTACTTTCGTCATAATATCAATCAAGTTTTATTAAAGACATTTCTTTCTGCAACGCTTAGTTTTGGATATATTGTATAGCCTCAACTTAAATGGTCCACCCTATTTACATAGCGTGATCATGTTGTTACATAGGGTGATCAGATTGTTACATAGCGTGATCATGTTGTTACATAGCGTGATCGCGTTGTTACATAGCGTGATCAGGTTGTTACATAGCGTGATCAGGTTGTTACATAGCGTGATCATGTTGTTACATAGCGTGAACATGTTGTTACATAGCGTGATCAGGTTGTTACATAGCGTGATCGTGTTGTTACATAGCGTGATCGTGTTGTTACATAGCGTGAACATGTTGTTACATTGAAGTGATCATGTTGTTACATAGCGTGCTCAGGTTGTTACATAGCGTGATCATGTTGTTACATAGCGTGCTCAGGTTGTTACATAGCGTGAAGCTGTTGTTACATAGCGTGATCAGGTTGTTACATAGCGTGATCATGTTGTTACATAGCGTGCTCAGGTTGTTACATAGCGTGCTCAGGTTGTTACATAGCGTGATCATGTTGTTACATAGCGTGCTCAGGTTGTTACATAGCGTGATCGTGTTGTTACATAGCGTGATCGTGTTGTTACATAGCGTGAACATGTTGTTAGATAGCGTGAACATGTTGTTACATAGCGTGATCATGTTGTTACATAGCGTGATCATGTTGTTACATAGCGTGATCAGTTGTTACATAGCGTGCTCAGGTTGTTACATAGCGTGATCATGTTGTTACATAGCGTGTTCATGTTGTTACATAGCGTGCTCAGGTTGTTACATAGCGTGATCATGTTGTTACATAGCGTGTTCATGTTGTTACATAGCGTGATCAGGTTGTTACATAGCGTGATCAGGTTGTTACAAGCGTGCTCAGGTTGTTACATAGCGTGCTCATGTTGTTACATAGCGTGCTCAGGTTGTTACATAGCGTGATCAGTTGTTACATAGCGTAATCAGGTTGTTACATAGCGTGATCAGTTGTTACATAGCGTGATCAGGTTGTTACATAGCGTACTCAGGTTGTTACATAGCGTGCTCATGTTGTTACATAGTGTGATCAGTTGTTACATAGCATGAACATGTTGTTACATAGAGTGATCAGTTGTTACATAGCGTGATCGTGTTGTTACAGAGCGTGGTCAGGTTGTTACATAGCTTGCTCAGGTTGTTACATAGCGTGATCAGTTGTTACATAGCGTAATCAGTTGTTACATAGCGTGATCGTGTTGTTACATAGCGTGATCATGTTGTTACATAGCGTGTTCATGTTGTTACATAGCGTGATCATGTTGTTACATAGCGTGCTCAGGTTGTTACATAGCGTGTTCATGTTGTTACATAGCGTGATCATGTTGTTACATAGCGTGTTCATGTTGTTACATAGCGTGATCATGTTGTTACATAGCTTGATCGTATTGTTACAGAGCGTGCTCAGGTTGTTACATAGCGTGCTCATGTTGTTACATAGTGTGATCAGTTGTTACATAGCGTGTTCATGTTGTTACATAGCGTGAACATGTTGTTACATAGCGTGATCATGTTGTTACATAGCGTGATCGTGTTGTTACAGAGCGTGCTCAGGTTGTTACATAGCGTGATGGTTTTTTTACATAGCGTGCTCAGGTTGTTACATAGCTTGATCATGTTGTTACATAGCGTGATCATGTTGTTACATAGCGTGAACATGTTGTTACATAGCGTGATCAGGTTGTTACATAGCGTAATGCATGTTGTACAGGTCTATACAGATCACCAAACTTTAATTTAGAGTAACAGATCGTTGACATGAAGATGATAGAGACATTCCACTAGCTGGAACGATTCGGGAACTGGAAACGCTAGGGACACGCAGCGTAATGAAAGTTGTGCAGTTCTATACAGAGCACCATACTTTAATTCAGGAGGTAAAATTTCATTGAAATGTAGATGACAGGAGCGCGTCACGATGTTGAACGGTTCGAAATCGCGAAATGTTAGGGACAATCCGTTGTGTGGATGGCGACTGTTTCCAGAGAGCATCCCTTTTCACGAATGTTCCCAGAGAGCATCCTTTTTTTCCATGCTCGCACTCGCCATGTTCTGGTTACGTGTCGTTGTAACGTAATGTTACTCTGTTAGGATGGTTTAGTATACATGACAGGCAAAAGGCGGGGGTCCGTACCCTTAAAGATTTGAACCTGAGGTCTGTCCCATTCAACCTGACGTCTACGGTCTCCGTGAACAATAGTTGTCTAGATGACTAATGTTTCAAGAGAGTATCCTTTCCCCCTGCTATGCATTGATCGCAATTCCCTCCGTCGTCCTCATCTTGGATATATACATAGTTGCGCGTTATGAATTCATTCATTCGCTTTTAATTCCTTCGAGCGTTAGCATTCACGTATTCATTTAATTTCTTTTAGTTTTAGCATGAGCTACTGCCCGAGAAAATCTGTGCAACTAACGAATGAGAAACTCAATTTTTCATACATTACACATGGAGGAAAACGCGTTATTAAATGCTGTATATGCGGGCGGATTTTTAAGAATCGTTCTTTGTCAAGATTTAAGTTTCATAGAGCAACATGTTATGCTGAATCGACTCTATCTCCTGCACTTGAAGATCCGAAGATGAATAGAGGGGAATGTTATACCGGATCAGGCCTCTGTCCTTCACTGGAGACTACTGTTGGTGAAAAATCTGGATACATCGGAAGTTGCGAGAATATGAAATCTTCATATGATGATGATTCAGTGATATCAACGCTTGAAAATCCGAATAGACTAGTAAATATATTGAGGTTACTAATTGCATCGAGGGGTGCTGGTAATAATAGTCACACACAAGAGATTGAAGAAATTATAAGTAAGCTGAAAGCTTCTAAAGTTATAGCATGACAGGATCGAGAAATTGTGTTAATCAATTACGGCCATGGTTAACAGGAACTTTGAAATATCAAAAACTTGTACTTATAAAAATACATCATTCAGACATTGTTGAGATGTTTAGTTTTTTTAGTGATAATGCATGTCTCTTTCTGTGTGATGTATATGATTATATAATTGAGTGTTTAGAATGTCTAGACTATCACCTTTGCCTTTAGGAAATATGTATGGTTGTTTTGTAAAGGAATGTAATAGGATAATGTTTATAAAAAATAAATGATGTCTGCATTACTTTTTGTAAAGTGATATGTTTTTTTACAGGTATTCAGGTAAACTGATTTTTAAAAATTGGTTTACATGAATGTTGTTTATCTTCTTTTTCTAATATTCTAAGTCCTTTTTATTTTTTGCGTAAATATCTTTTTCATGTCTATTTCTGCAATATTTCCCGAAAGTGTAATTCCATACTTTGAGTATGTGCAAATAAATGAAAGCGTAGTAGATCATCTTAACAGTTTCTTTATCCATATTATTCCTTGCCTGTTTCATTACTTTTTTGTAATATATTTATGGTTGTATAAGTTATTAACAACGCTTAATTTTTCTGAGATTCTTTCATTTCTAGTTCCAATTTCAAGATCTTCATTTTCACTGTGTACTCTTCTTCCAAACACTCAAGCCTCCTCTCATAAAAAACCCTCCCTTATGCCATCTTTGTTCTTTTCAGGCAATGGAGTTGAAAGTTCTGTATGGGAACTGCAGACGCCACCTTTACACTTTCTCTTTTTTCAAATTCCTTACCTGTTATTAAAATTGCTGAATGACCTGTTGGAACTGGATTTACTATTTCAATGTCCTTCACTGTGGTGATTACTTCTGAATGGAATCCAACTTCATCATTAAACTCATTTGCGATTGAATAGAAGAGCAACAATTGTTATTTGGCTACTATTATCTAAGAAAGGCGGTACATACATACGCCTCCAGTTTTGTACAATCGTACCTTGTCAATGGCATTTGCTTGCTTCATTCTTTTCTTTACGTTCTCATAATATCATTTCAGGGATTTTCATTCACACTGGATGATCTTCCTAGAATTGTATTCATTTGCAATTTATTTCCATGTCTCTTCCTTACGCTTAGCAGAGCTATCAGTCATTTTATTTTCAACACTAATTTGTGTTCCAAAACAATGTCGGTCATATATCTTTCTCTTCTTTCTTAAAATTTGCTGCCTGAGTCTTTTTATTACTTTCGTCCTTCTCCATTTTGCAATTTGTTTATGTATCAGAGACAAATGAAAGTTGAATGGCATTAACAATTGTGAATTGATTCAATACAATTGCAGTGATCTGAGATTAGTGAATCATGAATAACGTTTATTTCTCAATACTCGATACATAATTAAGTTATATACTTTTAGACTATAATAATATTTGAAAATATTAGGCTATTTACACTATAAATTCACTTCTTTGTTGTTTGCCTATACCAATCAATGGTCTCAGTACATACAACTCCTGGTTTTCTATGTATCGATGACCCTCTGTCTACTTGTTTATGTTTCATTATATATACCTTTATTTTTTTTTTATGTGCCATATGTATGATTTCCTGTGTTACGTCTTGTTACGTGGTTACGTTAGATGATAGACAATGAGAAGATCCAGAACAAACAAGGTGGGAATAGGTTAGGACGTATACTTCACTGTAAACCGATATACTGTTTGTCCCTCTCCGTCTCGCGCACTACTGTTTAACAAATATAAAGTTTGTAAGGTTTAGAAAATAAGTATATAAAAGTGTTGTAAGGCTGGATGAGGAAAGTTTTATAATCGAATTACTCTCTATATTACAGTATAAACCTACATTCCTCCTCCTTCAATCTCTGTCTATCCTTGTATCTCTCCCGTTTTCCATTTCTCCCATATAAACGTATACTCTAATCCTCAAACCATGTCTAGACTAGCACCTCTCCTCGTATGCCCTACCGCTCTCATATAAATGCATTTTCCTCCTTGAAGACTCTCTCAACCTAGCACCTACCTTCGTTTTCCCTATCTTTTCTCATATAGACGTATACTCTCTCATTCAGACCTCCATGCCTAATACCTCTCCTCGGTTTGCTAGCTCCCTCATATAAAAACGCTATATTCTACCCTTCTAGTACCTCTCCTCGTATTCCCTATTTCTTCCGTATAAAGAGTATCCTCTCCTCCTTCAGCATCAGTCTAGTCTAGCACCTCTCCTCGTATTTCCCTATCTCTCCCGTATAAGCCTATATTCCCGTCCTTCAGCATCTGTATAGCCTATTATATGTACACGTTTCCCCTATCTTTCCCATATAAACGCATATTCCACACCTCAAACCCTGTCTAGCCTAACACGTCTCCTCATATTCCCCTACCTCTCTCATATAAGATGCATTCCCTCATTCAACACCGTCTAGCCTAGCATCGACCCTCGTATTCCCTATCTCTCGCATATAAACGCCTACTCTATCATTCAAAACTCCTATCCTAATACCTCTCCTCGGTTCGCTATATCGCTCATATTCTACCCTTCAAGTCCTGTTTAGTATAGCATCTTTCCTTGTATTCCCTATCTCTCTCGTATAAAGCATATCCCTCCCTCCTTTAACATCTGACTAGCCTAGCATCAGCCCTGGTATTCCCTATCTCTCCCCTATAAATGCTTCTGTCTAGAGACCTAATGTTTCAGGAGAGCATCCTTTCCCCCTATAACTGCATGTTTAGAAGGTCTAGACTATCACTTTTGTCTTTGGGAAATATGTTCGGGTTTTTTTTTTGTGAAGGAATGTAATAGGAAAATGTTTTATAAAAAATAAATGTTGTTTATATTACATAGCCCTCATTTTTATTAATCTTTTTATACACCTCATATCATACAGTCCAATATTAAGATGGTTCTGGCTTCTAGATTCCCATTTATTCAGGTCTCTTTCAGTAATAGTTCAATAACTTTTTTGTTTAGATTTCATGTAGCATCAATGTTTTAAGATAATACATTCTTCTTTAAACAATTATGAAATTATTTATGAAATCAATGGTATTGGCATGTATAGCAGTAATAATGAGTACATAATTTATATATTATTGCTATATTCTACACACTCGAATGTTCCATGCTGGACGGTGCTGCAATTCTTCATGTTGAGGATGTTCCTATCACATTTCTGTTCGTGTTGTTTTAAGCTATCTCATTCTTCCTCTTCATTTACATTCATCTGGACATTCCTGTAACAAACATTCACATTATTTGTAGCTTGTTGTAGGTATATACTTCGATGCGGAGAATCAATGCAATGTGGTATTAAACTTCTTTCTGCACGAAATCACTCAGACTACAATCTAGACATTATTTACACATATTTGTTTTAATACAGTGATGCATGCTTTGACAACTGCTACCCTAATGGAAATTATTTGCAACTTGCTGTAGGTATCTGCTTTGAGGTAAAGAATCAGTGAATAGACTATTAAACTTCTTTCTGCAGGTCCTCGCCCAGACTACATCCTAAGCGTTATTTACACAGTGATGTATACTTTAGATGAATGTTATCCTAGGAAGTGTGAATTTATAAACTCAACAAATGTAACTCTAAACGAAGCTTTGAAAGGATAGCTGAATTATTTCTACAAACCTTAACAGGAAGAAAAGACAATTTACATGTCTTAAACTTGCCGGATGGTACTACACCATGATATACCATTTGAAACTTTCCTGGCATTTCATCCAACTGTTGGCTTGTTAGGGTTGAATATCTTGTCGGAAGAAACACTTGCTTATTGTCTAAAACCGCAACCACTCTAGCACCGTATCTCGTATCAATTTTTCTTATGGATTTTATATTATAAGGCTCCTCTGGCTGAAGATCTTGTAGTCTTTGAACGGTCGGGTAAATGCTACCCTCAGCCAATGTGTTAAGTTGAGATGTCAAACTTTCTGCATTAGGAAGAGAAAAAACATATTCTTTATTAGAGAATGTGATGCATAACTAAATTTCATTTATTTGAAAGTTACAAAATTATTAACTTTTTCTGTATAATATAATAATAAAAATGATAATATGTGTAAATATAATTGAGGTTCTGATTCACTAATGAAGTTCATTAAGTACTATATTTTCCGATTTAAATGTTTTAATATAATGTAAACATTTACTTTGTTAGAGTGAATGATTCGCGCAACAGACTTTTTGTAATATTCTAAAGCAAAAACGTTAATTTTTAATGTGATGGAAACAGACTGGAAGTTTTTACTAAATAAAATGCACAAGAGGAATGAAACATTAACTGATGAATGTTCGATCAATGCATGCAAACATGAAGTCCCCGGATCGAATACCGCCGCTTACCCTCGGAAGAATATTTATACAGAACATTATTTATTCGAATCGTAGGGTAATCAAGTAATTGTATTTTGTCTAGAAAGGAATATAATTCACTCTGTGAAACCCTGTATTTAAATATCTGGAATAATAATTACTCAACAAGATGAATACTTAACTAAATTGTTCACATTTTTTGAGAATTCGCGCAGTTAGCTATTAAATGTAGAATAAGCTTGTCTAAAATGAATACTTAACTAAACTGTTCACATTTCAGAAAAAATTCAACTGTCTAGCTATTAAGTTTTAGAATGCTCAGCTATTTACAAATAAAGAGCCGTCATTAAAAACAAGAACGCAAATAAAAGTTAAATGTACTAAGTAATAAGTTAACTTTTTAATGAAGATGAATTGGTGATACAACTTACCAGACATGCTGTTCGATGTAATTTCCACGTTGAAAGAATAAAGTTTGCAGAGTGCTTAGATCGCTGTGTTCTTACGATACTGTGAAAATCATTGGAGAAGATGCTGCTTTTATATAATTCCCCCACTAAAGCTGAAGTTGTGAGAGATTGTAGAGCACTTAGGAAAACAATTACTGGCATTGTTCGCTAATGAGGTGAAAGCGTCTAAAGATGTCAGCTAATAGAGGTCACCGTTACCATCAGACAGAAGTAGGTTACGGGTTTTTTCATTACATGCCGGGCTCTTGTTCGCTAATGGAGTGAAAGCGTCTAACGGGTCAGCTAATGTGTGTCACCGTTACCTCCAGACGGAAGTATGTCGTTGATCGCTAATGTATGTAAACAGATCCGGAATGTAAACTTAAAAGCCTATTAATGTTGTGAAAGCGTCTAACATGTTCAGCTAATGGACAAGCGCTTTCCCCAGATAGAAGAAGAAGGCTGCAGTGTTTCATTACATGACAGACTGTTACCGTGAGCAGACTACTTATACTCACGCTCCAGTCAACAATTCATTAATCAAAAAACTTAATTGCTCGAGGATGCAATCTGCAGACCTTAGTAATCATAAAAAAAATGTTTGACGAACATTACCTAATTAATTTGCCGGGGGGCGGCAGGACTCGAGAAAACAATTCCCTCAAGTCAGGACGCCCCAGTAGAACGCATGGGAGAGGGGGTAGGACCTGTTAGCACAGACACTGTCGGCATTAGGTGAGCACACAAAGCGAGAGGGGGCGGGGCCTAACGACACGAGACCTGGCGGCATGTAAGCCCTCAAAGGGAGGGGGCGGGGCTTGTCGGCGTAGAACAAAGAACTTTATCGCTTGTCGGCATCTCTATGTGGGCCAGAACATACCTTTTATTTCTACTTCCTGTGATCTCGATGTTGAAATGCTTGATCGAATTTATATACATTGAATTGATATACTCCATATAAGGTCTAAATGAGAAAATTACAGAGAGAGAAGAAAAGTAGATGTTGGCACTTTCAAATGCTTTGATACTTTCATTGCTATTGTCTGTAAATAAAGGAAAATTTGATTCCAATTCACACAGAAAGTCTATGTTAATCTGGTGTATTCGTTGGTATTTTAGTTCCATTTTTTCTGCTACAGCTATTTGCTGGTGCTGCCAATATTCCCTACTAAAGCTCTTTTAAAACAATCACCCATTTGAAGTCGCAAACGAGAGTCTCAGTAGAACTGGGAACAAATTTCTGTGCACAAGTTTGAGATTTTGTTTGGAGTGTTTACACTGACCCTATCTCATTTTTGATGAGGATGAGATTTAAACTTCTTTTATAAAAAGTCTAATTCCGGTTTGTACAGCAATATATACAAGCCGTTCTTTCAATTTTTTGTTTCCCGCATATATAAGTGCCAAATAATTTGCCGAGACACTTATTTTCAAAGGAGCCGTACAGGTACGAAGCAAAAGGTTACTGAGGTAGTGCTTGCTCTGTGCATGGTTTCGTACCAATAAGCGTCGCGGGGTCGCCTGCTTGCAATTCGAGGCAGGTTATTCAGGCAAACAGGTAAATTTCCACGAACAACAAATGCAGGGACATAGTTATGATCTACGGGAAGACGCACCGAAATGCAGCTGTGGCTCGAAGGTTGTGTTCTAAATGTTTTCCGACATGACGTTTGCCTTCTCCGTGCGCTATTCGAAGTAAAGAGATTCAATTTCAGAACTGATAGATAATTCGACGTATTATATTCCTTAACCATTAATTTTTCTCATCGTAATCAGGACAAAGGGAGCTGCAGCTGACCTGGAATTCAAGAACTTCAACACAACGGATTTTGAGGGATCGAAAGTAGCATCCCTATAAGCTGCACTTAGACCAATAGCTTTAAGGAAACGCTTTCCAGAGTCGCGTACTGTTAAGGAAAATAAACGAAAACCTGGTTTACAGCAAGTATTTATGAGGTCATAAATGCTATTTCGTCAATGACGAAACAAACATAATTTCTATTATTGGGTTCCTAAAAACCCTCACTGCTTACGACCACACTACATGCAGACTTTTGGGTGTTAACGTGTGGTGCAGCATTTGGGGAGACTTCAGTGTGCCAGTTTATTTGGCTCCTTAGCACATTGGGCAGCTTTGTTTGCTATTTCTCCAGAATGGACTGAACATTTAGAAACTTTTAGAATACGTCCCACTCTAAATCACTGGTTTCAGTACAATGGTACACCATCAAGTTATAACAGAGAAGTTATAACACGTGTATCCCATGATATTTCATGATGGTTGCATTCGGTGGTCAGCGAGATCCTCCCCTGGAGGAAACGGAACATCTAGCAATTTTAAAAGACAGACTGCCATGTCTCTGCGTCAATATCAGAAGCATGTAAGACTGTTTGTGTTGATACTGAGAGGCACTTACATCCACCAAAGCGAACATGTATTTGAATATGTTTATTATGAATGATGCACTAACAGAATATCATTCAATTTTGGCATAGCTTTAAAGGAACAAAAATATGATAAAAATAACGTTTTGTTTAACCTTATAAACTTTGCAGCACCAATAGGTGCAATATATATTGGTACTGATTGTAGATTAACGGTAAGAAAATTATATGTCATAACTCGTGTGCTCAGTCTTTTAGTCCAGCAAACGTGAATTCTTGTTTGTCGGTGAATTGGTTATTCAATAATTAATAGCACATGCACAACATACATATTCAAACGCCAGATCCTGGTAATACCGTGAAACGTTCTGTGTTAAAGAAAGCTTTCTCGAGCACAGCGGGGAATCGAATCTGATTCCCCTCACACAAGAGCCAGATGCTCAACTAACTGAGCTATGGGACCAGTCATAGCAGTTAGTGCTAGTGCATAGCAGTTTTTAAGCATTGGTTTTTCATTTAGCAAGGTTCCTCTCTGTCGGTATGGATGTCAGTCCCCCTTACAGTTCTGCTGAGGCAATCCTTTTGGCATCCGTGCTATTCGGGATAAGCAACTTACACAAAGAACGGCTTGTGTGGGCCACCTGGTATAAATATATATATATATATATATGTGTGTGTGTGTGTGTGTTTTACAGAATTTAACCGACAAACTCTCGGGGATTATAAAGGAACGGTATTGGAACTCCTTGATATCGACACCTATGGTCGCTGACGACAAATCTGAAGTACGTATTAATTTTCAATTTTAGTATTCGTACTGATAAATGCTAATAAATCAAAAATAGATACGCATACAGTACTGATTTCTACTAAAAATAGTTAATTTATCTTCCGCAATCCGAAAACAGCTACCATTGAGGTATTTTCAAAGCTATGAGATACTCCGTCAGGAAGAACCAGCCACCACTGACATCTACCAGTTGTGGAATCACCTTATGCCACCGTTGTAAGAGAGAAATAGGGTCCAGCAGAGGATTTAGGATTTGTTGTTGCTTCACTAGTAAGCAGCCTGCCATGCTCTCTGGCCGCCACAGAGTATGATGCCCGCTTCAGTGAGGAAGATTGGATAACCTGTGACCGTGCTTCCTCTATCTCCCCTCCTTCGCTTGGGGCCTGGCAGAGTATAAAATCCAATTTCCTTTTCACACCGCCACCGCGCACGCATTCAACATCGTAAGGCCGAAGAGGAAGCACCTTTGGAGTCTTCAGCGGTCTTCTGGGTCAACACAGCACCATCCTGGACAAGATTATTGCCATCCTCCGCCGGAGTTTGGGACATCTCAGCGGCACCTAGCGGCAACTCCTGCGACTACACCGGCAGCCCTAATTACAGCGGCAAACAGTGGGCAGTGCACCCACTTCTAGTTTTCCGCTCAGCCGCAAGAGTGCGAGCCACTTTACCACTCCCACTGCTTCCTCTTCTAGCCCACCAGAAAAAGACCCGCTGAGACAAATTGTCGAGCAGAGTCGGGCAAACAGTGGACTTAGTCTCCACTGATAGCTTGTACCCGGTCTCTCGCTAAGGTTCTGCGGTACTATTCGTCAGCAGGTTCACCCCCTCTGTCATACTCCTCTCTGACTATAATCTTTCTTTCTTAGACTTCTGACAGACTGACTGACAGACTACGTGACAGCGGGTTCGCAAGACCACAGCCGAGAGTCAGGACGTCTGGTCCGACACCCGCGACCGTCATGGTTGATGTAGGCTCCTCCCTCGCGGTGGTCCGATCCTCTACGAGCAGTCATAGGGTAACCACGCCAATGCCCGACCTTAACATCGGGCAACAACGTGGACCTAGCACCCCTGCCTCTCCTGTACTGGTAGATCCAGCCAAGTCGAAGAACACAGAGTCTAAGAGGAAGGCTACGGCCCCTCAGCGGGTATTAACCTGTGCAGTACCAGTATCTACTCTCTCCCCTCCCTCACCCAACTGTCTGATTCGGAGGGGGAGGAGTCCGATCACGACGGCTTCACTATGTCGAGGAAAGTAAAAGGGCATCCCCGGTTTCCAATTCTAACTAGGCTATGAGCACGCAGCCACTCCTACAGGGAGAAAAACAACCTCCATCCAGAAGAGGGTCAAAGTTATCGCCAATCATAGCAGACGTTCAGAAATCATGTAATATTCATGCGACGGCTGGCGGCTAAGCTGCTTTGAAGCTAGGCGGCTTTGAAGCTAAGAGTGAGTCACGCAAGTTCCACTTGCAGACCATTATGCCTGAACTTTTGAGGCGGCAAAGCAGTTACTTAGGTATTTAAACATCTTGTTTCACTCATACTCACCACAGCGACTAGATGTGGAGCGCCGGGTTATTCGGGGCCTCGACTCCGAATGCCACCCGGATGACGTAGGGCGTGCTCTTAAAGATAATTTAACATAACTGCCCCGACTGTTGCACAACTGAGAAAGATGGTCGTTACAGAGGAAGGTGCAGTACCACTGATGTATGAGCTTCTACCACTGGAGGATGGCGTAAGAGCGCAAGGTTGCATGCCCGCTGTGTTGTGCCTTAATCTTCTGAGGGATTACGAAAAAGTGTCCGAGAAGAAGACATGCACCAACTGCCGCCAGGACCACGTCGGAGTCTACAAGGGCTGCGTGCCGAGGCAGAGGATAATCGAGAGCTGGCGGCAGGGTTCTCGGACAGCGACAACCGCCCCTCCGGAAGTCTCTAAAGACGCCGAGGACAAACTGCAGCAAGTGGGAGCAGCTACAATCCCAACCACGACGGCTGCAAAGTCGATGATGACAACGTAAACGATGAGTGAAGCAGCGTCGTAGCCGCATAAGGGAGCCAGCAGCAACTGCAGCGAAAGAAGAAACAGCAGAAGAAAAAGAACCGTTGGAAAGCTCCTGCAACAGCAACTCAGCCGGGCCAATCACAGACCCCGGCTACTCAGCAGGTGAAAGCCTCACCCATATTGACAGTACAAAACTAGCCGGCGGCAGAGGTGACAGCCAGTGCTCCGGCTATCGCTGACATAGCAACACCGGCGGTGCAGTCAGCGTCGCAAGCCTCCCTGTCAGGCTTCGGCGACACAATCTCACAAGACTTAAAGAATTCCAGACTATCCCTGTGGCTCGTTGACCTAATTAAAACGGTCCTCCATGCGCTACGCAACTGCAAGCTGCAGATCGCTAAACCACAGTTGAGTCCCACCCAAAAACATAGTCATGCACGTAATGGCGGAAAATCTGTTCCCAACTTCCGCATTGTAATGACTTCCAGACTCGTCCGCAGACCATTGAGTGTGGTGCGTTCTGGAACGCTAACGAAATAAGGGGACATTTCCCCAGCATACTTGAGTTTATACAGTTCCGCGAAATTGATATTGTAATGGTCTGTCAGACACCCTGATTGCTGGTACTAACTTCTCGCTGCCTAGTTACGTCACCCTTGGGTCTGATCGGGTCGGCCGACCGGAAGACGGAACAGCTATTTTCATCAAGTGTCACATCACGCGTACACACTCTCCTCTCCCGCCACTACAACATATGGAGGCCTGTGTCATTTGGCTTGCATTTGCGGGCTCTACACACTGTTGATAACGGTATATGACCCTCCAGATCATCACTTCTACGAAGCATACTACCGTACCTTACTGAACCTACAACCAGTGGTTTCCATTCCAGGAGACCTCAACACGAAGCACAGGCAGTGGCATAGCCGCACTTCTAACCAGGAAGGACGCAGGCTCTACCGCCTCAACAGCGCAGACCCAAGCCTAATCCCACACGGACCGAGAGGGCCTACGTTTCACCCGTCCCGCGGCAAGCCGGATATTCTCGGCATCATGATCACCATAAACATGTCATTCCATCTAGATCTCTCGGCCATCAACGAGCTGAACTCCGACCATGACGCTGTTCTGGTGGACTCCAACGTTGCAATGCCAGCGCTGGTCAGCCCGGACTGAATAAATGAGGTAGACTGGGATGCAGCTGTCCTAGAACTGAACCTTTCCGTTGACCCGCGGACACGCATCGACTCCATCGAGGCGATGGAAAAGACAGCGGCGGAATTCTCCCAACAGATCCCGAATGTGGTACGATCGCAAACTCAACACATCCCGTCCGACATTCCCAACCATCTCCCACACAAAAACTATTTTCAACGACCTGCGGCAGCTGGTAAAATTAAGGAAACTGTCCGGAATTTATGGCAGCGTTTCTGCAATCCCAGGATAGAGAAAGTATACCGGCGGTTCAGATCCCTGGAAGGGCGACTGCGCTGTGCACACAGTACGGCAGCATGGGATTGGGATGGGAAAAACGTGGTCCTAACAGAAAAGTAACCATTGCGATTATTAAATTCTTAACAAAGAATAAAACTCTATACCAGCATTCATTACATGACACTCAGGGGAGACACGCCTTCGACGCCCACAATTAGGACACAGTGTTCACAAATAATCGGCAATTGAAACTCGAACCTCGAGAGGACCTTCAGGACAAAGACTTCACTGACCTGATGGAGGCGGATATGGGTTACCTTTATGAGCAGCGGAAACTGTGCCACGAGAAGATCCACCTTCCCACAGTCACCCCGAAAGAGGTTGCTTTCGAGATCCAAAAGCTACCCACTAACATATCCCCTGTATATGACGGCGCAACTGCGCCTACGCTCTAGCAACTTATCAACTAGCTGAAAGGAGGCGACGGTGGTATGCATTTTAGATGCCAGCAAACATCCGGCCTTCCCTTGCAGTTACAGCTCCATTAGTCTACTCCCGGCTGTCTCAAAGGTTTTTGAACGGTTGCTCCTAGCCCGCTTAACCCCTCTGTTAGAGAAAAGGCACATTTTCCCGGACCAACAGCTTTAATTTCGACATGGGCACTCCACAATCCTACAGCTACTGCGATTGGCCGAGAAGGCTTCTTTGGGCTTCCAGGAGAACTTCAAGGATGTCGCTGTGCTGCTGGACTTAGAGAAGGCCTTCGTGGCACTGAGGCCTTTTGTACAAGCTCAAGGACGTAGACACGCTCCCGCCTATCTCGCACTAATAAGCAGCTTCCTCCGGGATCGAAGATTCCGGGTGAGAGTGAAGGGAAAGCTTCATAGCCGCCGGAGTACCGGAAGGTCTCGAGCTTTTCTTCGCGGCTTACATGTCGGAATTCCATACCGAACGCAGGACTGTTACATGCCAGCATGTGGACGATGTCCTCATAATGGCACAGAACACAAATGCCCGAATTTGTTTCCCTCCACTACACGTACAGCTTCGAGCCATTGGCAGCTGGAGCGACAGGTGCACGAGGAGCTTCAGCCGGAGGATACCATCAGCCCAGGGAATAGCTCTGCACCTCTCCTGGCGATGGCCCGTCGCTGGCGGCCGGAGGGATCTTTGAGGCAATTGTACTCTATATACAGATCCACCACGCCCATACACCCCAAACCACACCTGTATTAAGCGATTATTCCGCCCCGATCCTGTATGGCTGTGAAGTGTGTGGGTCGGCGGCAGCAACCACCATCCGCAGAATGCAGATCGTCCAGAACGGGCCGCTACGTATGATCTATGATACCGGGCATAGATCCCGTCACATATCACCCATTCAGGTCTCCCATATATCGTGGCTATATTTCGGGAGAGAACCCGCACCATGTACATGAAACTCACTGGTGTACACCCTGGGTCGCTACGACCACGGGACACCCAGAAGAAGAAAAGACTACCGGTTACCCAAAGACGCCTTAGGTTCCACGGGTCCCGGGAACCACTTTCCCGCCAAATTCTGCCCATTGTAAAGACACCGCTTCGGTTGGGGCTCGGACGTTTGGACTGGCGTAATTCTGGTAACGTCAGAAGTACCACGAGTGCTCAGGTCCGCAGCGCCCGCACTACTGCAGCTGAAGGAGCCGGAACCACCCTTTCTCCGCCCATTGTCTATAATACATAAAAGGTTAACTTAGGCGACCTGCTCACGATTGCTGGATTTCTTGACTCCGCCACAGGAACCGGCACCAGTGGTCGCAGCAACAGCAGCTGCTAACACCGCTCCTGCTCCGGCTCCCACCGCCGTCACCAGAGATTACTATGCCGGTCAGCACCACACTTCCGCCAAGACCGAATACTCCACCACCGCCAAACCTTCCTCGCAGCAGCTCCGGGTGATCTATGCCCAGCACCTACCTTGCCGCCGGACCATTCTGTGGGTTGGTACTGCACTTACACCTCTGTGATGTATGGAGTCCACCGCCTGCAGTCAGCGCGGATGTACTGGAGGCCGCTCACAGTTCCGTGTCCCCAGGATATCCTTAGTAGACTGACGCCACTGCTACGCCTAACGTTTCTGAATAGAGCGCACTACACCGTAGCTCTCACGACTGGCCTAACTATTTTAGGCCAGTTACACCGCATTGAGGCGAGCCGCACCGACTGAATGGTACCTTGCTGCCGCTGCTGCCATTACGGCCACATTGCGGCCACGGGCACGGCGCAACCACGCCGTGACTATCGTGGCTTGTCCTCACTTAGGTCTGACTGCACCGGGCATAACCTGGCCCTCCGTCGCCACTACTGCACTACTTCAGGTAGCGGTGGCCACTTCACGGACAATTTACCTACCCGTACTATACAAGAGCACCACAAAAACGCTGTCAACAGTTTTCACGTCCAGCTCCTCCACGCACGCAGGTAGTATTACCACAGATAATCACTCAAGAGAGCTCACCTTCACCATCTACAATGAACTACCAATAAGACTTCCTCCGCCACCATGACACCAGACCTCCAGGACGTCGTTGAGAACAAACAGAAAACTCTCGAGACCTCGACATTCACCTCGAAGAGTTGCAATGGGCAACCAATGCGCGCCCTGCGGCTACGGAGATCAAGCATCGCAGAACCATTTGCCATCTTTCAATGATGGCTTCACAGTTTTACTACTCCACCAAGCAGTACCGGATGGCGACCATCGGAGGTGCTCGCGTAGTGTTAGCGCAAGCTGATGGAACCAGACGACCCAACTGTAAGCAACTGCGACGTCCGACCCACGCGAATGAGTGTCCTTGAGGTTTGGATCGGTGGACTTTGAAAGCAGCACCTGGAATTTGAAAATACCTTCTTCAGAGACAACAGTAACTACAGGACAAGCTTCAACAACTTCAGGAAGGCTACCTTATCATCAGAAACTTTGCGGAAGTACTTATGCTTCCGCTTCCATCACCCTTTCACTACAACTGGAGTTTTCATCGCTGAAAATTCATGCAAGAAGGTTTAAACAAATAAGGTAACAGTAAAGAACCTTTCCCATCCTTCACCTTTAACCCCCTGGGTGGCAGCCAGGGACTTGTGCCATGGCTGTTAACCCAGTCTAACTATGCCGCTCACGGTTATGCACCGGCAGCTATGAACTAACATTTACTAATGGAGGTGCTAAGGCGGTACTCCAACTTTACTTCTCCTTAATTTCCTGTCCAATCTCTCCCATATCACCACACCAACTTCCTCAACCTTACTCCAAAAATAAGGGGGAAAAATAATTTTTTCAAATGTAACAATCTCATCGTATGTGAATATCTGCACTGAAAAATGGGACTAATGTCACTCGCCATGTTCGCTAGCTAGGCAAGCCCTAATAAATGCATCATCCACTGTAGTAACAGCACTAAGCCAGCATTATCAGCACCATAGCAATCTCCAGCATGCAACTTATAAAGGAAAGAGAAGATAAGTTTTATATAAGGTGTTATAACCATTTCATTCGTTTTACAGTATTAAAAGAAGCCCGTTAGTTATTATTTAAGAGCTTGCTAGTGACTGATGTCAAGTTAAAGTCAGAAAGCGTAGTGAAAGTAATCGCCCAGTTTTAAATATTGTTTCGACCACGGGCTGTGGCGTGATTACAAATGTAAGAATTAAAAGAGATTTTAAGGACATCTTGAACAGCAGTCATGTTTCATGTAAGTAAAAAGCTTTTAATGTGTTTTGCTGTTGTTCAGAAAGTGCTTGAGGCACGATTAGGTACATAGTTCTGTTTGTTTCTCAAATTAATTTGCAGTCATCAAAGATTTGTTTAATAGTTTAGAATTTAACATTTTCTGTTTTCAACATTTCTATTATACAGCAAATTCAGTATTACAAAATATTTACACTTGTACTGAAAAGTGTAACTTAATAATTAGAAGGCAGGGTTATTTCCCTTCCAAGGTATCACCCCAGGCGCGCGCCTCAAGCTTTAAATGGAGAATCATACTATCAGAGAGACAAATAACAGATCGGTGTAGTAATAGCGCAATTATTAATGTGCCCCGCTGTCACTCTGGTAGTACTGAGCTCAAACACCTTACAAAAGGTTAAACATGTCCTTTTTCCCAAGAAATTAATGGCGTACTTGAACCCAATTTTAATTTCTCGTTTCTCTTTCAAAATTTAAGTACACGTTCGGGAGGTATTGCAATAGAATGTTTTAACATAGCATGAGCACGATTATCTGCAAGTAACAGCAACTCAGGGAAGTTTTAGGAGTGGTGTACTGACTCGTTATTGTCTTTGGTCTACAGCAAACAACCATGAACCTAAGACCATAAGTGTCCTGAATTAAAGTGCTCGCCTAACACTACTCGGTAAACCCGAAAATTTGTCGTTGAATTCTGTAAGAGCCTGTATATACACTTTCTTAATTACAGAACGCTACCGAGGAAGTGCTAAAGGAGCTCTACAAGAAGAAGATGGCACCGTATCTCAAAAATTCTCCGGCTCACTATCTTGAGGGCTTTCAGAAGATATGTGACATTCCCAACTATGGTTTTGTGTGCGACACAATTCAGCATCTCTTGCTACATCAAGAGGTCCAGTGTCTCGTCCTCTCTGTACCTCAGGCTGCAATACCAGCATCAGGAACATTTGTTATATCCAGAGAAAGTCGTTTCCGTCGCATTCTTAACAATAAGTAAGTAGAACTAATCAGCCAATAAGGTCAAATAGAAATTAAATTTAGAATACAGAAAGATTTTTGAAACCATACGATCAATAATACTGTTGATGTATACTCGAGTGCGCAGAAATGCAACGGTATTTTTGGGGGGCTTTTTCCTATAGTGTATTTTCTGTATTCTATATTGCCAGAAATTTTTATCATTTGTGTTCCACACCAGCCCTGGGTAGGCCAATCTTTTATTAGTTTGAACTCAAGTTCCACACATACACATTAGCCTATTAACGAAGGTCAGGTGTAGGTGAGTGGCGAAAAGGGTGGAGTGCAGAAACGTTTCACCTGAAAAGCTGGAAGACTATGAACTGTAATATTGTGTTACACCTCGATCTTTCTTTCAACCTACTGTTATAACTTGAATTATGTTATACATATTGTGAAGAAGCCGGAGAAAGAATTGAACCGTATGTTGGTATGGGCAGGAAATATTCTCTCTCAGAAATATTTAACAGTAGTAATTTTCTTTCCTAATATTTATTATAATATTACAATTATATGTGTTTGGAGTCACTTAAACATGTGAATTCCAAGAACAAAGATCATCAAACGTTCATTTGTACTAACGTTTCTCTCTATGTAACTTCCAGAATAACAAACATAAAGTTTAATACTATATTCTTGAATCGATGGTTCCTCAACTTGTATTTATAATAATTATAACTCATTGGCAAAGTGCAGCATAGGCTATATAACGTGGCCCTGAAAACAATTCTTAAAACTTCGAAACTTACACTATTTTAAAATCCTTCAGAGCATTTTAATTGGCCTATTTAACAACTAACAAGTCACTTGTTTGGCAATTTGTCTGTTTAAAGTTCTCTATATTTGCTTTCCTCCCCACTCTCTGCCGTTACAAAATTAAATGGTTTTTACTCACCAAACCATGTTGATTTATTAATTTGAAAAAGGCCAAAAAATTACGCACCTTAGCATAGGGCTACTCTTGGGCTATACCAACAGCGAGCTACCGCTTCACCAGTCTCTCAACGTCTGCCCTCCTTCCTTGTACGTCCAGTTCACGGAAGCATGGAGAAGGTGCGTAGTTCCATTTGTAGTCACTGCAGTGCTGCCAAATGATTGGCCAAACATCAGGCAACGTCGTGATCCAGCGACCACCTTTTAGCGTCTTGATCACGAAATTTAGGCTGGGAGACGAAGGATCTTGCAAACTAAGATCTTGCAGCCACGTGCGAGTAAAGTCTTAGTTCAGAATACAGGTTGGTATCACGCCCAGAAGAGAAGAGACGGGGCGAGTAAGACAAACATTAAGTGAAGTGCTAAAATCAGGTAAGGTGTGGGGACTGGGCGTGACAGAGGTAGCTACGTATTTCCTTACAAACTACTACACTCGCCCTCCTCAATTTATTCAGGTTTAATGGTGCAGTTTGATAACGCATTAAACCCATTTAGAGTTAGTCATTTTAATCCTTGGAAACATCACTTACTAATGACCCCATTGAAAGGTAACGGTGAAGGGTTGCAGATTATGGAACGTATATCTTGCATACAAATAAATCGCTCAATTAGAAAACATGTGTATAAATGTATTTAGTTTTAAAATGATTACGCTAATATAAATTACATATTGTTTAACAGGTTCTCAAGCTGAAAGTACGGTGGCAGCAGCCGCCGAATATAATGGCGTAGAGTGATGCTGCAAAACATGCTAGTAACTTACACGTCCAAATGTAGTGACCTTTATGGTGCTGCTAATTCTTGAAGCGGTACTCATATAACGTTCAATAATTGCATAATTATTAGATGGATTAATCTTGAATTTTGAACAATAATTTAAATTTACAATAATAAACTATACAGCAAAATCATGAAACGTTACACAGTTCGAGGTCTGGTATGACCATTATACCTACAGATAAAGTTTGGAGAATTTCCACAAAATGGCTGCCTTTTACTTTCGAGAACTTTCAAAGTATTTACTTGAAAAAGTACATAAGATACTACTCATCCAACACTACATTCAGCCAGTACAAAGGTATATTACCAGTTTGTTCCAGGCCTTGTTTTTAAATGACTTTCAGCCGAGAGAGAGAATATGCAAACATTACTTAAACATGATTGAATTTCGAAAGAAATTCCAATATCACAAACTGTAATTAGAGGCTTGCCTCCAATACTCGAATTCGAAATATAATTTACAACTAAAATGAACATCACCTATTATTAACTCAGTGCCACATCCCAGTTTCTCTTTGCCTGAAAATCAAACGGCACTTTGACCGAACAGCTGATAAAAGCCCCATCTTCTTCGGTGCTCAACTCCAGACTTATTCGTCATTCCAGCTGATAACCAAGCACAGGCACGCTAAAGAGAGCAGAGAAGGAAGAGCCACGCCGAATAATACGCCCGACAGGTGGTCCCATTGCAGCCAACATACTTCAAGTATAACCAGATGTGAAACTCTGCTCTCTGCTGCACTCTGTTGCAAGCCAAGCGTCTGGACAGAAAACTACTTGCTCTGATTCGAATGCAGCCAACATACTTTAAGTATGATGAGTGACATACAACCGTTACGCAACATAAGCCACTGCGTATTACATCGGCATATTTCCATGCAGTCGATTGTACAAGAGATGCTGATTTGTTTTCTTAAATTCATTTTTCTAGACTGTACCTTTAATCTTACTATTATATCTTAGAACTACGCATGGCCTTCATTGCATTTTGCATACGATATTACAACCCAGAGCTGCAATCATGGCAGGCCAACCGCCCATTGTTTAGGAGTCACATGGTATGGTAAAGTGAGCGATAATCAAACCGATACAAGCAGATGTTATAGGCAGCTTCTTCCATACTTTGTCTCACAGAGCGCTACTTAACGCATCACTTCATATTCTTCACGACTCTGAGTGTGCACCGCTCTAGCACTTGTGTCGAAAAATCCAGGAGGGCTCAAACCCATGCGCTTTCTGTGCTTGGGAAATACAGCATCGCTCTCCAAAGAGCATAACACCTTTCCTATATTAGCCTTCATTTTATAACAGCAAGTTCAAAATCCCCGCTCGTAAATTAGTCACTGTGTAACTAGTGATACGAAACCTTTTGTGAAACTGCGTCCTTCGCTTCTCCTCTTCCTCCTGAACGTTTCCAGAAGTACAATAAGCGATTGTGTCTGAACTGCCGCCCGGATCTGCTCGCCCTATGTGTCCTTAGCTTCTCCCTTTCCTCCTGGAGGATTCCAGAAATACAATAAGCGATTGTGTCTGAACCTACCGCCCGGATCTGCTCGCACTCTGTGTCCTTCGCTTCTCCCTTTCTTCCTGGAGGTTTCCAGAAACACAATAAGCGATTGTGTCTGAACCTGCCGCCCGGATCTGCTCGCACTCTCTGTCCTTCGCTTCCCCCTTTCCTCCTGGAGGTTTCCAGAAACACAATAAGCGATTGTGTCTGAACCTGCCGCCCGGATCTGCTCGCACTCTGTGTCCTTCGCTTCTCCCTTTCCTCCTGGAGGTTTCCAGAAACACAATAAGCGATTGTGTCTGAACTGCCGCCCGGATCTGCTCGCCCTCTGTGTCCTTAGCTTCTCCCTTTCCTCCTGAAGGTTTCCAGAAGTACAATAAGCGATTGTGTCTGAACCTGCCGCCCGGATCTGCTCGCCCTCTGTGTCCTTAGCTTCTCCCTTTCCTCCTGAAGGTTTCCAGAAGTACAATAAGCGATTGTGTCTGAACCTGCCGCCCGGATCTACTCGCCCTCTGTGTCCTTAGCTTCTCACCTTCCTCCTGCAGGTTTCCAGAAGGACTATGCGCTTAAGGGCTGAAATCCTGCTCCTCTTCCTAATAAGCATTATAGATGTTTATAATTTAACAATATTATGACAAATACTCATGGGCATTATACAGTGATGTGTGGATTATGGCCAACTGCCCTTGCTGCACGCTCGTTATTTTTAAGTGTTTATTTACTTTCTCGTCATTTGTTGTCCATTCCACTGTATAACAAGGAACAAGCGGTCATTAGAAGACAACTGTTCCTTTCAGCCTTAAGTGAGATCATGTTGCTGTTTGATACATAAACTCACACCTGTGTATGTCTCGAAGAGTTCAGCTCGGAAAATGAACACCTGCCACCGAGCGGTATGGCTCAGGCGGTGAAATCTGTGTCCCGCATTCGGGAGTTCGTGGGTTCGATTTCTGTGGCCGACCTTCTTGACCCATGGGGTTTTTTGGGAGTTTCCCCGGGTTGCCAGACGCATGCTGGGAAGGATTATTACATCCCTCGAATTGGAAGAATAACACATATTTGACACTTGTTATTTTATTCGACTCTCTGGGTAGCGCAACACAATTTGACATATTTGTGCAACATGAATAACTTAATTCCATTTCCTACAAAGAAACTTCTGCACACATTATATACAATAGTGTATGTATATAAACTAACCTCCCATAGTACCTCGGATGCAATGCGTTTAAAATCCTTAAAGTGTGTTAAAGTGTTCACTATAAATTATAGATCAAAGGGTCTAACAAACGATCCAATTCATTGAAAAGATTTATGGAACCTTCACTGAAAAGTCCCATGGATTATTTGCATATACAGAATAGCATAAGAGTGGATACAATCAGACAAAAAATTCAATGCCATGCCTTGGATTCAAACCACCAATCTTTGATTTGCCATAGCACTGCTCTGCCATCCAAGACTTTCTCTTCACCTTAAGTTATTTTCATAGGTATTCTACAAATGATTCATCATACATCGTGATTAACTTCACGTTTATCATATGTGTTAACTTAAAAGTCTTCAATACAGTTAAAAAATATTACATGCCCATTACTTCCAAACGTTTGATTTTTGCACAAAAAACAACACATTTAAATGCCTATGCATTTCACATAACATCCTGCAACCTTAATTACTATTGTACAATGTATCTTCTAAGGGAATGTTTTTATATCATCAAAATTGCTACAAAGTTTAAATGGTAGGAAACAGACACAAAAGATTGAAACCACTTTGGAATTTCAAAGCCTCAGAACACAAAACTGAAGCTGCTAATTTTACTCAAAACAAACACTTCAAGTTTTTCTTGGAAACAAATGCTTTTGAGCACTTGTACTAACATAAAAGGACACTAATTGTCAAAAAAGCTACCAGAATTTATTTTTTCATACACCATGCCTAGTTCAAAAAAGGACATAGTGGCAGTTAGATAAAAATGCCTAAAACCAAGGGAATTACTGAAACATATATGAATGATATCAAACACCTTTCTTTCTTCTGTATTAGAAAATTTTAGTTGTGCACTGCCTTAAAAGAATTATAGTACCATTGGCATGCTATGTTTGACAATTAGTGTCAGTCCACCAATAATACCACATTTTTAAATTATACACGCGTATCACTCGCATGATCTGTATCTACATGTTAGAATATTGGTACTGTAACATGCTATTTAATTTGCATTAGAGTTTAATTTTTACCTTAGTCACTTTGGCTGTGATCTCTACCCATCAATTATGTAGTGCAAACAAGAAAATTAATCGCATATTCCACTGTCTGGGTGACTCACTATATCTGAAAAGTAAATCAGGACAATATAA
The DNA here is from genome assembly GCA_030765065.1 of Deroplatys truncata. Taxonomy (NCBI): domain Eukaryota; kingdom Metazoa; phylum Arthropoda; class Insecta; order Mantodea; family Mantidae; genus Deroplatys; species Deroplatys truncata. Next base: position 25,621,654 of record CM060988.1, on the reverse strand, counting down.
AATTCAGCATAAGAAGCTCTTAAAAACTTAACCTTTCATCCAGAATTATCATTTTATGTTGTTGCTCAAACTTAATAACATGCCTTTAGATTCTAAGTCACCATTCGGGACTCGAACCACAACGCTGGAAGGAATGTAAATCGTAGGCATATCCCAGTCTGCCTGGACGGTTCAATGTATCTGAAAATTAATTCGTTATATAAAAATGTTGTAACACACAATAGCCTGTCAAAGGTTTCCACCTCATTCCACGAATTTCACTGAAGTTAATAGAAAATACCAATATTACAAAAAAGTCTGATGTGTTACACTCACATGACTTTCTCTACTCTTGTAAAACTATTTATACAAACGCTTATTCTCCATCTACTTCATGTTAATCGAGATAAACATTTGCAGACACTATTTTATTGCTAATTTTCTTGTAGATGTAAGGGGAATATATATTTACAAGGGCAATTTGGAAATACAGTAGCCTTTAAGCACATACATATCTCTAAATAGCTGGTTGCTAGGTGCAGCATCATTCCCTTTCCCACAGATTAATACTCCTTGCATATCCAAGACAAAAAAAAATGAATAACGAATTCCCATTTGAGAAAATAAGAATTGAAAAATTTAAGGGAATAACAAGTAATATCTCGAAAATGGTTCACTCAACAAAAAAATGTATATGACATAAATTGTGTATTTTAACGCGATCTACATTTTTTGTGTAGTAAAATTTTGTCTATCTCTTATGGTTTACCAGTTATGCAAAAGTCGTTCACAATGAAGATTACTTTTGGAGACATTCCCAGGAAATTCAAGATATACATTTTATTTGTCATAAAAATATCTTAAACATATGATATTTTAATCAAAATCGTTAGAGTCATTTTTGAGAGAATTAAAATTTTCGAAAAATCTTCCATGTAAAGGGTAATCTGGGGTGGGGGGATTTTTTTGAAAACCTTCGTGTCGCATCCTTGGAAGATACTGAACCTGAATACCAAGTTTGGTGTTTATCCGACTGTTCGTTTCTGAGTTATGCTGTTCACAGACAGACACACACAGACACACACACGGACATGTTTCCAAAAATGCTTTTTTTTTGGATTCAGGGGGTCTCAAAACATGTATTTCCGGTGAAATCTCGGTATAGAATTTTTGGGCGGAATACAATACTTCCCCTACTTACTATACGTAGTAGAGAACGTAATATACATTCAATCAGAAATAGCGTAAATGTATGATTACCGTCTCTGCTTTGTTCCTGGTGAAAAAACGTCCGACGAAAACTTTCAGCTATAAAAATCCAAGATGGTCCCTTTCTTCTTGCCTGCATTTAGTTCGATACGAACTTCGAAACTTGAAACAGCCAATCAGAAAATTCGCCTTTACCGCAAAAGCACAACCAGTGGCACACCGTGTTCATGTGGGGAGTTAGTGCCCTGTGTTTCCAGTTTTCCAATCCAAGCTTCACCCGTGTGCCCTACTCTCCGCCTGTCGTGCCTCCTGGTCCGGCCACCTCTGTCTCCTCTCACCTCATCCCTCCTTCCATCCCGGGGCGCGCCGCCAAGGGCCTAGGTACAAAAGATATGCGTAGGTCGAGGTGCTGAGTTCCCTTCCGCTTCTAGACATGTTCTATTCTATGAACACCAGCTAATTCCTTGGTACCTACTTGTCTCGATTTACTCGCCGCTTCTTCAAAATATGGTTCGAATATTTGATTTGTTGTGAGACTATTCGTTTTTCCCTACTTTTCCGTATGCTTCTGGACCTGTTGGTCAGTAAGATAACGTTTATTCTGGGTATCCTGAAGGAGACATTTCTTAACTGTTTCTTTTTATTGACTTCGGGTTTTTGTACGTCTCCTGTACTGTCCTGTACTCCTCTTATTCTCTGTTTATAACTTCATCCGTAAGTTTCAAAAGAACTGCGTAACTTTTCAGTTGTCTTTGTTACTGAGAACCATTGTTTTGCAAGAATATTTTAATGCTTATTCAAATGCAACATTACGAAAGACGTTGTTTTGTGTGTTATCTCAGTTTGTATTAAATCCACTATTTATCGCTGGATTTGTTCCACATCCGGCTTTGAATTCTGAATTAATTTTGAAGTTGCTATATTAACTACTTATGCAATACACTTTTATTTTCTCTTCCGCGTACAAAACTGGATATCGAGATTTCACAAGAAATATATGTTTTAAGGCTCCCTGAATAAAAGGTCTGCAAACGCACCCGTGTATGTATGTGTTTGTGTGTGTGTGTTTATGTACAGGATAGATAGCTCTAAAACCAGAAACTATATAAATAGCAAACTTAATATTTAAGTTCGGTATCTTCCAAAGATGAGACACGGTTTTCAAAAAAAAAAAAGATCCTCTGACGTCAAACTCTGTTTGTATAGACCGAACGGGATAACTCAGGTGGCGTCTGCGGCCCCAAACTGTGGAGTGGTGTATTCCCATGATTTCTCCTTTCCCCCATTTCCTACCATTTCATCTCTTCCTTTCACGTTTTAGGCGTGTCTTCGGGTGCTGCGGTACTGGCGGAACTGGGCAGATGGCGAAGTTGCTTGCGCATTGAAAAAATTGCTCCCCATGAACGCCAGGGTGAGTTGTTCCGCCCGTTGGATCGCTTCGTCGCCCTCTCTCGAGATTCTTCGCGGTGTTCAAACTGGAAATGTTAGGAACTTTTGCGTATTTCTGTAGGACTGTCTACCTGCTACCCCCTACGACTCCTTCAGCTCATCCCTGTCTCCCGGGGGTTAGCCACAATAGGTCAGTGGTTGCAGTAGCGAGGTGTCCTTCTCTGATAAACACATTCTACTCTTTGTATAGAACATGTTTTAAAATTCTAATATGCTCAGAAATGGCTCTAATTTCTTTGTTAAAGCACCATATATTTAAAACATTTACAACACAAATAAAGTGTATATCTGGAAATTTCTGACAATGAGAATAGCCTGTGATATCATCTGCACTTGGAAGTAATTTTCTGTAATTTTGTATAACGTGCAATTCATACGAGACAGACAAAATGTGCTGCACAAGAAATGTAGATCTTATTTAAAGCACGCAATTTATCTGTAACAACTTTTTTGTGGCATCAGCCATTTCCTGATATCATTGCTGTTTGTTTGAATTTTCACCACTGTTGTCATCTTTTAAAGTGCTGTCGCTTTTCAGTTAATTCTCGTGATGACAAGAAAGAAATGTGGCAATTCTAGACCAACATATACCGACCCGGTTTTTAAACATCTGACTGTCCATTCGTTTTCTTCTAACCTCCTTAGTCGCAATTTGAAATGTGTAATAAAGCTATTTATTCAAAGGCTTCTCTCACTTAACATAAAGTAGTTAGAAAAATAAGTTTTCGTAAGAACACTTTATAGCAGTTATATAGAAGAAACAATAGTATATAAGGAAAGTCATTGGAATGTAACACATCAGATTTTCAGCAAAGACATCTTCATTTTACACTTTGTTGCTTAGTTCATCTAGTTTGGTAATAGATTTCGCTAAGTATGTTAATTATCATATTTATTACTTGTAGGACATATTAAAGGAATGACAGTTATAAAATTGGAGAAACAATGTTGAATAATTTACAAGCTACAAAACAAATACTCCGCAAAAAGCAGTTCCTATATCAACTGTTAATTTTAAACAAGGATAATAAAAGTTATATAAGCGAAAACAAAATACAGATTAAACTCATGAGATCAAATTATTCAATTGGCGACAATTTTCTAATATAAAATACAGGGTGTCCCGCTTAAAACACCAATAAAATAAATGGTATAACTCGGAAAGTATAAGCCAAAGAGAAATTATCTATTCAGATTTGAAAGTACAGATTATGCAATTTGTGTAAGAATGTAAAAGTGGTTGCCACGGAATTGTGACATTGAGAAATAAATAAGTGGACTGTCAGAAGCAGAAATCTTGTGTGCTCTTTGGTTAGCAGCAGAAATGTCTGTGAAGCATGTTTAACGTCCATTTTGTCGGGAATGCAGCCTTCAAAGGCAGGTCCTATTCCTGACTATAAGAGAATAATGGCCTGGGATGCGAAGTTGAAGCAAACAGGAAGCTTGTTGTCAAGCAGTGGTAAGCATACTAAGAAAAGAGTTTTTGAAAATAACATCGAACTCATACGAACCTGCTTTACAAGAAACTCAAGAATATCAATCCGAAAAGCAAGTTTACAACTCCAGATTCCTTGCAGTAGTGTTCACAGTGTTGTGCAAAAAGGCTCCGTCTTCGAGCATACAAAATTCAAATCACACTGAAAACCAAGCACGATGATAAACATAGGAGGTTAAATTTTGTTGCTAGTGTTTTGGACAAAATTTATGAAAATAATCGTACTTATATCATATCTGTTTCTCTGACGAGTCAACTTTCCACATATCAGTCTTGACAGACACAATTGCAGAATCTGGAGGAGTGAGAATTCTCCTGTTGTGTTTCAACACGACAGTGATTCACCCAAAGTTAATGTCTGGTGCGGTTTAATGAAAGATCGTATGATACATCCCTTCGGTTTTGTTGAACCTACAGTGACTGGTCGAACCCATCTGGATATCCTGGAGCTGTATGTTGTCTCACAATCTCCTACAGGAACCATTTATCAGCAGGATGAGGCTCCCCCTCACTTCGCATTGGAGGTACACAAGTTTCTGAATGACAATTTTCCCAGACAGTGGATTGGCACAAGATTTCAGATAATCACTTGGCCGCCAAGGTCACCAGATCTATCACCCTTGGACGTTTTTCTATGAGGATATGTCAAGATCAAGTTTACAGAACACCGATGGCTGACCTCCATGATTTGAAACTCAGATTTCGCCTTGCGATTCAAAATGCCACAATTGCTATGTTGAGGAATACCTGGAGAGAGGTGGACAATAAACTCGACATCTGCCGTGGTACAATAGCTGTCATGTTGAACTCTATTGAAATTGCAGATCTTTAGCTAATAGAAAATGTAAACAGTTTCAGTTATATAAGTTTTTCTATTCTGTTATAATAATTTATTTTATTTCTGTTATTTGTTTACTTCTCAATACCAACACTCCATGGCAATCGTTACACAAATTTCAAGATCTGCACTACCAAATCTAACTAGATTTATTTCACTTTGGCTTATACATTCCCAGTTGTAACCCTTTATATTATTGTTATTTTTAGTGAGACAGCCTGTATTATATCAGTGACACCAACTTTTCCTGGTCAAAAAAAATTACAAAAGTCTAAGGGTATTCTTAAAGTTAAGGACAGAAATATTTTCAACAATGTAATTGGTTTACGGTTTGTACTCATGTCTATGTTTACGGTATTATTTGCTTTTCCATCTGGATTGTGTGTTTTACGTATATTTCAATCACATTAAAGAGCTTTGAAATTTTGGTTCAGAACTTTAAATCTAGGAAAAAGTAATGTGTTAAGACAATGTATTGAATACTAAGAGAATAGCTTAATGAATGATGGATGGGTAAGTAAATTACGCAACAGTTTGGAGAAATATGGGTTAGGAGATATATGGAGAAGGAGAGAAAATAACGTGAAAAATTTTTGGAAAAAGGAGAGGAAAAGACTGGAAGATATAGAAATACAAATCATGTTCAGTGAGATTGCCGAAAAGAGCTCATTACTTTATTATAGGCCAATGAAAAATACATGGGGTAGGGAAAAATATATAGACATAGTAAATAAAGAAGAGAGAGAATCTATTGCATGGGTAACAACCAGAGCATGGAGACTAAAAGGGCTAAGACAGGGTATTCCTCAGAACAAGTGTCTGATATGTGGTGGTAATGAAGACATTGAACACATAGTATTTATGTGCCAAGGAACAGAAAACTGGAGAAAAGAATTTTTTAATAAGAAGTGGTTGAAGGGGGATAGAAATACAGCTATGATCGAAATGATATACAAGGACGCTAGGAGCATTGGACAGTTTTTGTGTAAAGTAAAAAATAAATGGCTTTGGACAGTGGATAGCGAAAAGTAAGAGGTAGTGCAACTTACTTTGAATGGAAAACTGTAGTGAATGGTGATGGTTAAGTAATCAATAAATGAAAAGTGAAAAACAAGTGGAAATGGGACATGAAAAAAAAACTGAAAAAAGCAAGATAATTTATTGACAAGAAATTGTAAAATGTAAATAAACTGTAGTGATTGTCTACTGAATGAGTGACCTAGGGTCAAAGTGCAGTAGACAATCAAATTTGTATAACTCTTAGCACAATAAAATACAATAAATACAAGTCAATGACAACTATGTTTGTTTACATTTTCTTATCAATACGAGTTTTACTCGTAGCACACACAAAGCAGTTATATTATTACGAATGGCATGAGTGCATGAGACAGTAATCGAATTAATTTTCCCGTATATCAGTGGTATAGAAGGGTGCTTAAATTGCGGGATTGTAAAAGTAAGCAACGAACCAGTTTCAGGCCCTTCTCTTTGCTGAAGAATATTTACACGTTCGCTATATAACTACCACTAAAAGAGGGTGGATAAACAAATGAAATCATAAAACTTAGCATTCAGTTCAGAATAGAGGTAAACAATGACGATTTTATAATGTTTATTGTTTCCTGGAAAATGCATCCTGGCGTTTAGAGATATGCATTTTTATAGTTATCTACAATTTTTATTATTGTTACCAAAGCTACGCCGATTTGATTTTTCCTCTCAACTAGAAACTTCAGGGAATGGGAAAAGAAAAACATAAAAGGCAGGAAATGACAATTTCACCACGCTTTGTGATAAACAATACGAGAAAGAGAATCCCTCTGTTTTATTTTACGCTGGGTGCTAAGCTCTGCGTTCAATCAGTTTTGTTTCCTCACTGAAATGGAACGATATTAATCGACATCGCGGATGCAGGGTTGACACAGCAATGAATATCGATTCCAAAGTTGCCGAAGAGCTTTATAGAAATCATTCGGATAAAGCATTTCAGTGTTATACAGTGTGTTTCAAAACTGAATGCCACTAATTTAAAGGCGAAAGCTATAGACACGGTCCATTTGCTTCAACTTACAGAGACGTATATAAAGAAACAGTTTATGCGCTACTGTTAAAATCTCAAGGAGAAAGCTACTGGACATTTATGCTAAATAACTTTTTCAAGAAATATCTGCGTGTTTAACATTTAGTAGGTACAGTGTACAAATCGAATGGCAAATTATGATAAATAACTTGATCTTTAAGGATTATTGTTAACTAATTTGCATCCTAGATATACAAGTGCTCTTTCTACAGAAGTGTAATTTTATTGGGCAGAATGAAAAAATCATTTCTATTAGAGCAAAAATTAAAATTCCATCGTCCACAGACACTTCTGTACGTCTTGTCGTTGCAAATCTGTGTAATTTGTAATTCATAATTCTAATGATTTTACCAAACGGTAGTTATTTGCTTAATGAATAATTTAATATATTCTTGGTTACTTTCATTTTTGTTTTGGATTTAAAATGTTTCTCGGGGCAAGTCATATCGAAACGTGAATGAATGAAATTGTGCCGAAATGATCCCGGTGTCCATAGAGATTACAAAATCACTGCATTCGTCCATTGAGAATAAGGGAAACCCATCCAGGTAACTCACCCAAACGAGAAACAAACTCGGGACCCTTGAATATGAAGCAGGTACGCAACACTATAGATGTGTACTTCTCTATTTTTTAGTTTATAATCCTGACCATTTTTAGACAGGAATAACAAAATTGGTTAATAATATTCATAATAATAGAAATAATAATAATAGTAATAATAATAATAATAATTCAAGTATCTGTAGCAACATTTAGGAGAAACCTCTGATGCCTTACATGCACATGACTTTCTCTATCCACAATTATTTATTTCGATATACCATTTGCAAAACTATTCACATGAGAGTTATTTCTCAATCTACTTCATATTAATCGAGATAGAAATAGGTTCATTACACCATTCTTTGTAGGTTTAAGGAGAATGGAGGAAACCGAATCAATAGTCAGATGCTTAAATCCAAGTCCATCCATTCAGCGCTTGTATTTTTTAGTGTTGTCTTTTTCATATTTGCATCTAAATTGACTAACAATAGTAAAATTTAATACCCCAATAATTAGGTCATGAGTAAGATGAACGAGTGGAAGGGCTGCATTAACTTAGGTTCATCAAATCAAACTTAAATACGTCGTAAAGAATTTATAGTAAAGCCTGCGTTTAATATATGTAGTCACCTGTATACTCGTATGCTTGGTAGAATAATTATTTAGATAGAGAAATGTTTTATGTAATGGCGATTTACATAGCTTATTGCTGTAAGCCGTGTATTAATGCTGCAATTTCGTTTTGCCTCTGCTGCCCACACTGTCCTGTTACAACTCCCTCGTCAATTCCCATATCGAATCTACCCTCCTCTTCATCATCACGCTGCTCGTCCCCAAGTTCAAAATCTTCGTCGCCGACCCTTCTGGCTGCATTGTGAAGTATGAAACAACTTAAAGTTGGGCTTGGTATTTTTCAGTGGCTAGGCGAACCTATGTATAATAACTCTCTCGTTTTTAATACACGTGTTTTAAGCTCTCTGCTCTGGAGTTCGTGGGTCTTAGAAAGGTGTCATAACCCAAGGTGCTACTCCGTAGCCTGTATCGCCAATTAAGAGAGCATCAGCATGTTGCATTACCGTCACCCTATAAATACCCTAGTTCCTCCAGATTCTGGAATCGTGTACAGATCCAGGCCACGAAACATCGACACTGGTGAACCATTCTTCTGCATCACAAGTTGTTTGATATTAATACTGGCGTACCTTTTCTGTTGATATATTCATCCCCTTTACACTTGGTTTCTTAATTAATATATGGGTACAATCAATTACACAAATAGCCCAAGGGAATCCATTACATTCTTGCCACTACCTCTGTGGATTTCGCATGTAAAGAACAGAAGTTGGAAATTTAATCCATGATTATGCTTTCTTTCCACTGCTTCCAGCATTTGGGAAAATGTTTTCGTCACCATGCTCTTGTTTATACCGATGTCTCACCAACACCAATATGAAAACCCGGGTCACTCAAATATCGCAAGAATATTTTCATTCTTGCTCATTAGATAACGCACCACCTCGTTTTTCTTGATATTCTTCAAGGAAACTATTTGTCAACCATTCAACGTGTTCTAATTAAACTTGTAAAGCGATTTATAGTCCATTAAGCGACTTTCTCTGTGTAATTTGTATAGTTTGTGTTTTCTGTTATACACTCTTGACATATACTATGCCATTCTATTCACATCCGGAGTCACCTACCGAAATACTTCAGAAAAATTCCACTCTCGTCTCCTTTTTATTAACAGGAACTCTCACCCTCCACTCGCTGACTGGTGGCATTTTATCTTCGACTCGTGGACGCAGAGTCAAAGCTCGGGTTACATGTTTTTATTCACATCAAGTTGAGTCGAACGCGAGTTTTGAGTCTCGGCTCAACTTTATTCACACCACCTATTAGCTCATGAATTTAGCATATTTAACATTATACTCAATCTCAGACAAGAACGATCCTGTTGTTAACAACCAGAAGGAGCGCACTCAATCCACCACGTGTTCGTACATCTGTGCAGAGACGTTTTGCAACACTAGCTGTAACACCGCTAAATTCTTAACAATAAATCGAGTAAGAAAGCCAGTAACTAATTAAATGTGTGAGTTACAAAATTAATGCTATCTTTTAGTACCATAAAGGGTTTCTTTCTTAAGCATTGAGAAACAATGGACGATCATTTGCGGTTTGCCTCGGTTGTGTTTTTTAATTCGGTAGATTGATGATAAGGCCTGCTCCATGATGATAAGGTGACAACTTTTAAATTCATACAAGTGTTCTCGGCTTGTGAAGTGTGCGAGAGATATAGGAAATATAGTCTTAAATATCAAAAGCGACACTGCAATAAATCTCAATCAGCACTCAGCTCGAGACCTACTTTGTTCCGAGAGGGCCGTATGGTATAGGAATACAACTTATGTATTGTTTCATAAGTAATAAATACAAGCTTAGGCTGCATGCTGTTTAACAATATTAGGTTAATAGTGTATAACCGCGCCTCGTCGGTTTAATCTCGATCTTGTTTAAGTCAGATTATAGCGGGATAAATATTTTAACCTCACCTTAGAGCATATAACTGTAGATGGGTTGTCTGTTTCAGTCTGGCCAACATGAAGGAGAGTGGCGAGCTTAAGCGTCTGTTCCTGAAATCAATCCCTGCAGCCGTTGCGGAAGACAAGGCCGATGACAGCCTGAAACCTTCTGTGCGCCTAGAAGAAGTTGTGCCAGCCTTGGCGTTTCTTGCAGGCAGCATGATACTGTCCTGCATAATACTCTTGTTGGAGAGGTGTACTCATCGTCTAGTGACATCGGGATGCAGAAGGCGGCCGCTTTACAGTAGACGTACTTGTCGTCAGTGTTACTTGCAGGAAAGTCTGCTTCGGAGGGCAATCCTCCCCCCACCCCCTGAGTGCTACTAATGTGTCACCAGTCTCGGCTAGCTGCCACGAGAGCACAGACGTTATACTCAATCCGTTTCAAGAGAGGGTCCTGGTGTGCCCGTGAACAACCGAACGAGGTGGCGCCACAATAGAGTGTGCGTCTCGCATTCGGGAGGTCCCGGGTTCAATCCCCAGCGACTGCTACTTTGGCCCATGGGCTTTTTGTGGTTTCTCCGGATCGGTAGGCGAAAGCTGCGGTGGTTCATCTTCTACCACGACTCTCCTGCCCCTCATTTTCTGTACCCATCATCTTCATTGTCATATTTTTCACAGTTGTAGGACCAGGTGCGGTGTTCGGGGGTTGCGGCTGGACGGTGGTTATGCACTCTGTGGAGTTTCCTTCCTGAAGTCGTCCTGGGACTGCTCGGTTGAATGCCCGCCTCCAGGTACTTTCAAGCAGGCCCTCCTTCAGGGACCCCCACAAGCTGGGCGGCATTGGAGGCTCTCAAACTAGAAACATTAGGGACCCCGTATGTGCTTCGCCCGTCGGCATCCGGATCTGGTCGCCCTACGGGTCACGGTAGAAGCATAGGGGACCGGATGGCTTGCGTGTGGTGTTCTGTTTACCTTTCGCCGCACACCTTTCAAGCGAACACAAATAGTTCATTACTACACTGTAATCGATCTAGCCTTAGAACCGGAGTTGATGTAAACAAAACTTTTTGTATCCCTACGCATTAGCCTCGCGAAGATCATAAACAAATGCCAACTAAACTCATGTTTCGTGCTAATAATGTAATAGGCCGGTGTACTGTTCGAATAATGATAATAAACACCGAAATACAAGCGTAGTTGAAATTAAATACAGACTAACTGAAATAAAACTTACGCTAATCTGTAGCTGCATCAATATTGGGAAGACGTGTAAAATCTGGAACCTCAATACACGATATCCTCATTCTCAATAATTATATTCGCTCTATTTCTCTTCACAGACCTAGATAAAGCTTAATTTATGAAATGTGGATCGTTAAAAAGAAGGCAAAGATGGATCATTATTGACAGGATTTAGGCCTTTATCTAATGTTGCCGTCCGTTATGAAAGAAATCCTGTGCACTTGTAGCCAATTGATTTTTCTAACTTTGAGTTACATTTGTTTATCTTCCTTGGTGTTCACAATGGCGTCGTTTCCTTTGGTTCTTTACGAGCACATACAACGCTCCTCTCGGAAACACCGCTATAAGCTGCAGTTAGGTTAACAAAGTTATTCACAGCGACATGTGGATGCTCCTGCATTAGTTTATTAAAAACATGCAAACAATTCGCTTCTCGCCGCTTTTAACGACTTACTCCACTGTTTCACCTTTATCGTCACTCACCAAGCTAACAGTACCGGTAGAAACAGCCATGTTTATCGTCTTACTGACTGCTTATCATTATCGTATGATTGCAGAAGGGGGTGAATGACACCACACAGAATTAAACGGAAGTTACAGCCTTCTTTAGTTTTTACTATTTCATATTAATAAAAGGTTTCCAACTATGCTTGCTTAACATACTCTAAAAATGAGAACACCAGTTAGTGCGAAAACGCACGTTATTTAGCACAAGGCACTCAACGTAACATAAATGTTACATCTGAGTCACTTTGGCACACACTGGAATACAACACAACTGTTCCGTCGAATCAAATCATAACTAAACTGTTGCACTGCACTTGTACTGTCACTTCTAAGAGAAGCGCGGTGGCTATTGTTCCAACGGCCCATCGCAGGCTCTATCCAGGTCCCAGGCCGAGAGGCGCTCCGCACGCGTGGTCACAATACCAAGTGTGTTAATATTGAAAACCCACAAGTAATCGCGCATACCGTATGTTATGGTTTTCCTTGTTTCCCGTGTATTATAGACTATCATTTGTAGATAAAGTTAGGTTTTAAGTGTGGAGTGATTGTAGATGTAATGTCAACCGTTTTGTGCCTCAAATAATATAGACGATGAATAAGTATAGCATTTTAATAATCATTTCATTTAAACGTAACTTAAAAAAATTAGCTTCTACTTATTATCATGGTGATGCAGACTTCGGTATTCTCACGTTATTTACTGGAGCGAAGCAACGGTCGTCCTAACCAGCATTATTTGTGTCGCGATCATGGCTGAGTGCATTTCAGTTCAGAACAGTGTAATTAAATATAGAAGTGGCAAGGTCCTAAAAAGTGGTGAAAAACAATAGATTTCAATGTATTAAAAGCTTTATTATGTCATTATTATTAAGAATGTCGTTAAGTTAATATGTGAGCCAACTGGTGTGTGTGTGTGTGTGTGTGTGTGTGTGTGTGTGTGTGTGTGTGTGTGTGTGTGTGTGTATGTGAATGCTGTTTCCAATGCCAAAAGAAAGTGAAGGCGGTAGGAACTGTGGAAATCCCGAAAAAGAAAATAAATCGACGCGCAGTGTTTAAGGCAAAGGGACGACTTCGTGAAAAGTGTCATAAGCTTCAATGTGTTTAGTTGTTTCTCATACGTGAGACCCTGCCTTAGATAAGGGTTTTCTGGAGTAAATAGTAATAAAACTCATTTAATAACATTTCTCATACAATCTTGAATTAGTACATTTAGTTTCTTTATCAAGTATACGAATATGTATTTCTTTAACACTCAGTGCTGGTACAGTGAAAAGTGTCACGTGGTTAATAAAAATTAGGAGGATATGATGGAGATTTCTTGAGCCCCTGAAAGTAAATAGTTTGGGAAAGAGAGGAAGCCCTCCATGGTTCACGAGATGCTAGGCGCGGAGTGATACTGTGTTCATTGCTTATATGCGCACTCATTCTCAGACCAGAGAGACTATAGTACATTACAGAAAGCAAGGGAACTCCAATGTGTGGTGTAAGCAAATTTTGTGTGTAATATTATAAATAAAGGCTCCCCTTCATCTATTGTTTATGTCAAAATCAGTGTATGTCTTTGTGACAAACTAGCTTACAATGTATGTCATATTTACTTATTCTGTTATCTGCAGACAGTAATTTAATATTGGATAATTTAGAAAATTTTATCACCCTATGTTCACCACAGAGTGCAAGCTTCGAATTGCTGCTGGAATAGGCCTTAAAATCGTATTATATGCGCTTTCATCACAAATAAAACACATGTCTTGTGCATTTTAGCATATAAAGTATAAATAACATTAGAAAAAATCCAGTAAGTGAAGGGGAATGTCAAAGCAGTTTCCGAAGCATTAAATTTAACATTCTTAATCCATTTTATGATGCTAATCAAAAATAAAGAGTGGGGTGAAATAATTAAGTTCAGCAGCTTCCGAAATATGACACGAAGTTTTTCAAGAAAATCCCCTCTGCGAGCATGGAAAATGTTTCATTATACTGGTTTTTTTGGAAAAACCGCCTTAAGGAGTTTGACTGAAATAACATATCGTTAAGTGATTTGCGCGTATAATGAAATATGTATCTTGAATTTTCTGTAGCGGTAGAGGTGATTCAACGAAGGGGGACACCTTGCGAACTGCGACCTACACAGATTTATTGCGGATATCACCCCCGGAAGGAAGGGATGAGATGAAAAAACACCGGAGGTTACAATCCATAGGCAGACAGGTCTCAGATACGCGCAGAAGTCCCTAACATTTCAAAACTTACAGACCCGTCCCACTATTAAGCCTCCGAGAGAGTGGGATGAATCATAAGCCAATCTAACAGCCCTCTGGTGTCCATTGGGACAACGCCATACGCCACGAAACCTACAACCACACCTGAAAGATGAGAAATGAGCGTAATGAAGGGGAAATGAGAAAAGGAAATCGTGGTAGAAAAGAAGCCATCCCAACATTGGCCTGCTGGGAAACCACGAAAACAACATAGGTCAGAGTGGGCGGTCACCGGGGATCAAAATCGGGACCTCTTGAAATCAAATCGCACACGTTATCACGGCACCTCCGCGCTCGGTCGAATTTTCAGTAAATAGCCCATGAATTCGTCTGTATGTGTTACGAGTAACTTAGTATTTTTAGAGCAACTAGGAAATCTTAGAGAATGAAAATTAAATAGCACCTAAAAGAGTGTAGAGACGTTTAAAGTACACAAATTTGTTCAAATGTTTCTGTTTTTCGTCGTAGTATTTAGTGCTTTAAAAATATTTCATGTTCTAAACTTAGAAGCTTCCAAAGCGTTACCTAATGCGTGTGTTCTCTCTCTCTCTCTTTCTACTTAATTTTATTTCTATGGCAAGAGCTTATTATCAGGAATAAGTATTTGAATGCTGTTTCCGTATGTTGTTATCATAGAAGTTTTAACCGTCGTAACATTCGTTGTAAACAAACGTTTTTTGCCTGATTTGAAATCATTCCAAGTAAAGTAACGTAACGCATTGATTAGCATATTCTGCCACGGCTAATTCTTGCGGCTAGCTGAGTTTATAACGCCTTATCTGTACCTTTCTGCTGATGATCACAGATCTGTTTGTCTGTGCTATCTAGGATTTAGATAATTTGTGGGTGATTTTAAAATTAAGGATTAGTCACACTTGTCTTAAATAACGCGGAAGAAACTTTTTCTTTAACTTTCTGAATGTGGTAATGTGTGTTTTTGTGAAGCTGTATAACATTCCACCCGGCAGTTCCTGCTGAAAAATGGTGTAGTTAGGAGTGATCATTTGACTATTGAAGTTAATTAATGAAATGTAATATTCAAACATTAAGAAGAATGGATCAAACCTTTAAAATCAAAACTTAAAATGTTAAGTGTTATGCTAAAGCTAATAAAATAGAATTCGCCTTCATAAAACTACGGAATTGTTTGCATCAAGAATGAAAAGTAAGAAATTTCTGGATTAAAAATATGTGTTATGTTAATTTCAGTGAGCGCTATTAACTAAAGCAAATACATAATGACAATACTTGGAGGTGATATGATTATTGATAGTTGGAGTGAAGCTTTTGAAAGAAAAGTGAAAATATATTTAATGAATTAATTAGCCCATTTAAGCCAAATTAAACTAAAGGCATCTTTAGGAATGAAAAGATAAGATGTGTGTATAGTAAGATTTATATCTAGATATAGTGTTAAAATAAATGAAGAAAGGTAAATAATTTAGGGAACTGAAGTGAAATAAAGTTTGGTGGATAATAAAGTTTGGTGAATAATAAAGAATAGAATAAAAGAAGAATGATCTGTATGTGTTGAGTAATAGAATACATTGCTGAGTTAGAGATAAAGCAACCCTGTCTACCTCGGGTTGTGAAACAAAGAAACTATGATATTCCTAAAGGTGAGTATATATAAAGCCTTCTATCCCTTATTTTACGTACTTAAGGATGACTCGAACACATTCTCTCTTGTATGTAATTCACAAGTTGAAGCACAATTAGGCACAACGACGAGGCGCCAGTTTGAAGCAGAAGATTGCACCACCATGGGGCGCCAGTGACGATAGTCGTCACTTTTGAAGCCGTTTGCTGTACCTGTTTCGTTGTTGATTCCTCTACCGTGATCTCATAGCTCGTTCTGTTGTCTCGTGCGCCAGCTGCTCCAGTGGTAAGCTATGGGATATTTCTCTCAGGAAATGCGTGCATTAATTGTAAAACACCACACCAGTTTAAATTCACTGAGAAATTTATTGTGAACTAATATTTGAGTTATTGAAGCGAGTTTCCGATCGTTTGACGATGAATAATGAAAATGATTATGAATCTTACCACTTGAAATTGTAACAACTGAATTAAAATACCTGCTAAATATTTACGGTTGAAATAACTGTTACCGCAATAAAAAGAAATTTGAAGGGTAACTTGCCCTGAATCGCTAAAGTGCTTATCGGAAAGTGCCGACCATCCAGAAAATACCTCATCATGGCGCTAATTACTGCTTCAAGGTCTTTCTTTTTCCCCCCAACGCACAAAGTGGAGTTTGTTTTAGATGAATATCCGTTCACTCGGAGAATTTTCTCCAACGACATCTTTTGTCTTTGAATAAACCATGGTCGGATATGCAGTAGCCTTCTGAAATATAATTTCATTCATAGTCCAATCAAATGACTGAGTGTTGAATAAATTATCACGTATATATGCGGTAGTGTATCTCGAGCATCATTTCTACGAGAATTTCGAGGATGAGGTTTCCCTTTTTTCATGTTCCATGGTGAAGTGGATATTATTAGTGTACATCCTTAAGATTGTTTCAAAAAACATAAATCCTGTCATATATTCTTTGCTGCCACATCATAAATCTGCCATCGTCTATGTTACGCAGAGGGTGGTTTTGAGTGTAAAGGTGCTTAGAGGCATATTTTGAAAATCCTCAAGAAATAAGTTGACGACGGTGAAAAAATCTGAGCGTCCAAGGCTGCCTCTTCACTGGTGCACGGTGGTGCATTCTCTACTTCAAGCACTCTGCGATCACACTCAGAAGTTGGTAATCTAAAGGCCTGCAAGTGTGCGAGCGTAATGGATCGTGGCCTCTCTAGTCGGCGGCCTTCTAATTGGTTTATGTGGATTTATGTATGTTTCCGATGAATGGCGAAGCAAGCACACAACGAACGCTAGGCTATTTTCGATCTTATTTCTGAAGTAGGCGACAGAAGCCGAATTTCCTGACATAAACATGAATGTTCAAGAAATTTCTGTTGCATCTACATCAAGCAGAATCTTAGACACGGTATCTGCAGGTGACAAGAGGTTATAGGTGTAGGTGATTTAACGGAGGAGAACACTCCGCGCGCTGCCAGCTGCACATATCTATTGCAGTACGAACCCCAGGAGAAAGGGATGAAGTAAGGAACCACAGGAGGCTACGGGCCGCAACTAGACAGGCTATAGAGACGCGCGGAAGTCCTTAACATTTTAAAGCTCGAAGACGCGACCCACTGCTGGTTTTGCCGAGAGTGAGAGAGAGAGAGAGAGAGAGAGAGAGAGAGAGAGAGAGAGCGATGAACAATCCACTAATCTAGCAGTCCTCCGGTGTCCATTGAGCATGTATCCGTGCCATCTGTTGGGCACCGCCATAAGCCACGAAATCTAGAAGCACATCTGAAAGGTGAGAAGGAGAAGGAACGTAAGAGAAATGATAGAAAGGAAATGGTGGTAGATAAGAAACCATCCCAGAATTCGCCTGCTGACACCGGTGAAACCACGACAAAGCCATGGGTCAGAGTGGACGGTCGCCAGGGATCGAACCCGGGACCTCCCGAGTGCGAGTCGCATGAGCGGTGCCACCTCACTAGGTGAGACTACTCACAAACCCTCATTAGTACCATTCGCGGAAGATGAAACATGGCACCAGGCTGCAAATTCTACAACAGTTTGCCTCACCATCGGAGTACCCTGGGTTGGTCTATTGAGGGTTATGACGTCTGAAGTCGCCTCTTCAGGTAGCACCAGGATACCCGCATGGCTTGCGGGCACACGAGGTAACATTGGAACGCCTCCATCAGCTGAATGCTGAGCTCCATATTATAACCCAACCAAATTTTCGTTAACAAAATTGCTCTCACCTAAAACTAAATTTAAAAGCGACATCCACAGGATATCTCCTGACCATCATACCAACCTTATTCAAAACCCCATCTTAAAATACCCCTGTCCTTCCTATAACCTGCGGTTAAATCCTGACGTGGTTGGGCACGCAGCAAAATGATTTGGGCTGAACCTCAGCCGACCAGCAGTCATGTGGAATGAAGTGACTGCTTCAGTTGGTGGATTGTTTGCATTGGTTAACAGCTTGTGGCTAGCTTCAGATGTGAAGGTGCTTAATTATTTGCTGGCTCTGCAGCCTACTGTTTCTAAATTTACTAGCCATACACTTCCCTTTCCGCTCATTTTCTATAGTATCAAACACTTTAAAGTTGCGGTTAAAGCAAGGCTGATGCGTGGTGAATGTAATACAAGTATTATCATGATTCCATGTTTTGTGCCATCTGTACTACAGCAGTTATTCAATTACTGCAAATGTGTAGGGTACCTATCTTGGCTAGTTTTGTTGTAACAGTAGGTATATTTAAACATTTATAGCTTCCTATTTTTCAAGTGATTCCAGCATTGTTCTCATAATAGTAAGATGGCTTTGAGCAGCAATTTCCTTTCACAAGTCTCAAGTAAGCGTACGCATGCACTTTCTTGCGAAGATGTACAACAGTATCTTATCTTAAGGCTAGTTTACTGTCACATGCTTTTTGCACGCAACCGCCACCCCTGGCCCAGGCAATCCTTAAACACCAATCCTAAAATAAAAACCATTGTAAAATTGTATTGAGGGTGGGCACGCATCAAAATCACTCAAGCCAAACCTCAGCATGCCAACAAGTCGGAATCAAAAGTCTCTAGCCACATAGCCCTCTCCATCACTGGAACTTTCTGCAGGTAGACAGCACGGTACCTCATTTGGTGAATGTCTCCTTTTTAAACTTTCCTATCAACTGTTGCCTTCATTCTCCTATGTTCATCTCCAAATAGCTAGGTTCCTCTCCTTTTACTGTGATGGATTCCATTCTGTATGTTTAAGCCCAATGATCTTGGTACTAAAATGCTGCTCGATTTAGTTTAGTGGAACTTGCCATAAGGGAGGTCTCTTCGCTACCCTCGCACTTAATAGTGACTAGCCCATCATATGGAGCTCTCCTATGGAGCTGTTTGAAATGAGAGATGATCAGAAACAGTGCAGTGGTGCACGTATTGTGTGCGGGCATCAGGATCACTAGTCTTTACCAAGTGGTTAATATTTGCAAACACTTTTGCCCTAACGACATAACAACAGTGTTGAAACAGAATAACGTTATCTAATGTTCCATAAAGTATTTTAACACACGCAAGGATAGACTTTTTTGCGGTTCATTCATTCTCCATTATTTACTTTGCCAATACTTGATTTCTGAGCGTGCCAAACGGCAACATGGTGAACTCTTTGTGCTGTGCTATATTGTATCCTTTATACGTAATGTAATTTTAATCAAGCTAAGAGATCCCATAATTGCCCATTCCGCTATGAAGTTCTTTGTGATACTGGGAAAAATCATTCAAGTTCATAGCTAACCGCAAGATGATTTTCTTCCAAGAGGAAGTTTCAATTTAGGTCTATGGAGCGGTCATTAAATCTACGAAAAAAGTCATTTTTGACACAAGCGAATGGTATGTCAGAGATGTCGTCCTTATGGAAATACGGGAGGTCATAAGCTCTCGGAGTACGAGTCATGCAATATCAGTCATATTCATTGTTTGTTAGCAAGTAAAACTTTAGTTTCTCGGTAAGGGAGATTGATGCATTTGAGAACGTTTTGTGTATCTTTCATATTTAATGGGTGATCGCACTAGGCAAACAATGACATCACGCAGCGATGTTATTCTCGATTAGAAAGTGCTCTGATGAGTGAGCAAACAAGCCCTTTGTTGAGCGTCCTTGGTTAGTTTATGTAATGGTTATTTAAAATATTCATCATCAGGTATTGCTTATCTAATGACCGCGGCATTGGGCGCTGGTTGGGAATGGCTTTCTATTTTCGTTCTTATACCTTCTTTAGCAATTGGGCCTCACTGTAAACTAAGGTGTTAGAGTTGCAGTCCAAATTGTCCCAATTGCACGTGAAGCAACTTCGAGGTGTAGTGTGTACAGCTGTGATTCGATAAAGTCAATTCTCTTTCATTGTGCGCTATTATTTCTGGTATAAATTTTAGTGGCGTTTTGGGAAAGATTTTATTCGTAGCGAGGTGTTTACATGAGAAACACATTTCGGAATCTCTGCAACGTTAGACAGTTGGCTGACATATAAGCTTGCAAAGAAGCACTTGAGTATAAATATGGGACTAGTCATCCGAATTGTTCGCACATTGTTCAAGGAGAAGCCTACCAAGGAATAGATAAACATTGGAGAACACTTAAGAGAGGCCTACACCGAAAGGCGAAGATAACATATAATGACAGATTGAACTGTAGAATATGCATAATTCGACTTAGTGCAGGTAGCAAATTTCAATACCTAGTAGAACATACTTTAAGAACTAGACTAACAAGCATTTGTTGAATTTCTTCTGTTATAGCCAAAAAACCATTCAAGTTAAAGCGTTGTTGGCAATTATAGCTACTGTTGGAATGAGAAAATTTCTCCGTACTCCTCTGCAGCCATGAAGTTGCAGAAAATGAGCTTAACTAAAATTTAAAGTTTTGGGAACTTGTGATTTAGCTTCTTGCTCAGCCACGTTTAAGTCAAGACATTCAAGAGGGCTTGTCAACCGTCCCTCTATTTGACAGTAAAGCTGGGACAATGTGCAGCAAGACGGTTGCCGTTCAAACACATTAACTTACGCATGCCCTTTTAGCATCTCTTGTGTAAGTTACGTTTATAACCAAGTAACAATGCTTTGTTTTACGAGGGCGGATCGAAAAGTAACGCACAATAATTTTTTTTTGCCTTGGTATTAAAGCTGGAATGTCGCAATTTCACACAGATATAGTTTGAAGTTTTCACTGCATAGGGTGTTTTTTGTTTCAAGTGAAGCTTTAGCGAGAGAAGCGTGCACTACTCAAAAAGGAATGGCGCGCGTGCTACTGTCGTCCACGTGTGAAGAGCAGAGATGCGTGGTTCGATATTTGTGGGCCAAAGGCATAAACCGAGTGATATTCACAGGGACATGCGTGGCGTGTATGGGGATGATTTTAAGGACCGGGTGATGTATTCTTCCTAGAGGACCATGTGAACCTTAGTGATTCACCACGCTCCGGAAGGCCGGTAATAGCCGCAACCCCGCAGAATGTCAGAGGCATTGAGGCGGCAATTTTGAAAGACCGGCGTGTGCAATGCGAACCTTATCGCAACAGTTCAACATTTCCTATGGTGCAGTGTACGATATTGTTCATGACACGTTGAAATTTCGTAAAGTTAGTACTCGCTGGGTGCCTAAGAACCTGACAGACAACCACAAGGGCCAACGAATGATGAGGTTGCATCACGCGGTACACCGCAGAAGGGTATGACTTTATGAAAGGAATCGTCACTGCTGATGAGTCGTGGGCATATCACTGCACGCCCGAAACCAAGCAGGCAAGTATAGAGTGGAAAGTGACTCAGTCTGCTAGGAAAGTGCTTGTTTTGGTATTCTGGGGTATGCATGGTTGTTGTATTGGTGGACTTTGCTGAACACGGGACCACTGTGAATCTGCAGCCTATAAGAAAACGTTGGTGAATTTGCGTCGTGCCCTTCTTGACAAACGCCACAACATGAATACTTACTATGTCAAAATTCTTCATGACAAGGCTCGCCCCTCATGTTGCTGCTGTTCGTCAAAAAATCACCAAACTTGGTTGGGAGGTGCTCCAGCATTCACGATACAATCCGGACCTAGCACCGTCAGACTTTCATCTGTTTGGTCCCAGGAATAAATTCCTAGCCGGCGAACGCTTTGCAACAGATGCGGAAGTGAAGTCAGCAGTCCGCAGATGGCTATACTCCAAGGAAACGGACTTCTACTAACAGGGCATATTGAAACTGGTATCATGATGGGAGAAATGTATTGAGAAACTTGGTGACTATGTTATGTAAAAGGTGTACGTTCATTTGTGATTTTTTTTTGTTGCTGTTTTAAATATTCAATTTTTTTTGTAAAAAAATATTGTGCGTTACTTTTCGATCCGCCCTCGTATTTATGATCTTACTTCTGAATATTGTTACGTGCACCACTCATCCAGTACAGGGTTATCCAAAACAAACCGACAAAGTGTGTTGTACAAGACGACAAATTGTCATTCTTCTAAAGAAAACTGACCGGATAAAGCATACTGTAGAACAATGTATATATTAGCAATTTTATTTTGGCGGAAGCAATGCCATTAATTCTGTACACAAACAACTTCTGCTGGGTACCTGAATCTCATTACTGAATCGACAATTTGAGCTTAGAGTTTTCGTCGGTTAAACGATATCAATTCCAGGAATGCTAGTTATTAAACCTGTACGCTCATTCAGTTCTTTAGTCCGAAGATCAATGGCTTGCATTATATGTACACCCGTGGACAAAAATGAGTCAGATTCCATGTGACTACCTTCCTGTATCTTCGTAACAGCTGTGTTCGCAACGCACATGCAGGAACTGCAGAATGGTCTGTGCTTGTGAGTGCAATGGTCACCTTATAACAGTGTTTCTCGGTGGTGACGCTTATGAGCTACTGAAAATATAGCACGGAACAATGTTTCGTTAGCCAATAGGTTAAGAAGGCAAAGCTTGGTTTCCTAAGCTACTCGGTTCATATCTCGCATTGGTTATTGACATTTTGTGGGTTGTTAATTGTATGGCTGGACGTGTGCAACAAAAGATTGCATTAATATAGGTTTCGTTTTTTAATTTGTAGGTTTATCTATGCACAAAAAAACATAGTTCTACTAAAACAATCGTTTCAAATAACTAAAGAAATAAATGAAAAGAAACTATTACAAGTATCTAAAACTAAAACACATAGACAAATTTAATATTGAGTGTACCCTGAGCATAACTGCCCTGAATTTTCGGGTTATAAATGAAATTAAATCGCTGTAGTAATACGGACGAGAAGCCATAACATCCCAGGCTTCTTGAATTTGTGCTTAGAAGCCATCTTTGTCCTTCGCGCATCTGCAGGTAAATTCGAGCGCAGCTCCCCTTCCACCTCAGCCCACACATTTTCAATAGAGTTGAAATCTGGTGAACAGGGTGAGCAGTCTATCCCTCTGATAACCTGCCGCTCTGAGAAACAATTTGAAACCTTTCGGCATATGTGACCAGGATGATTATCCTGTACGAAATCAACAGTTCCATCAGAATATCTCATCCTCACAGAGAGAATCAAAATATTCTCAGGTATTACCTTGTATTACGCACTGTTCAGTGTATCGTCAAGGCGCCATACACACCTAGGCGTCCCTTTATATCCAAAAAGATACGCGAACATCATGAAATTGTGAAGCCACGTATTTTTGCATCGTGATAACTGTTCTATTATGAAGTTTAGCAAACGCCGTGTTTGAAATGCAGTATATCGAAAATAAGTAGTTAGTCACTATGTGTTGATTAATATTAACAGAAGAAAAAGAGAAATGTTTGCTACATACGAGAAGCGAACCTACGGCCTTAACCACAAAAAGTACCCTACGCTTTGCCACAGCACTACAGAGAAGACACATGAACGGTAGCATGTTTGATAATGCCAACTTGTTGCAGCGGCTACACAACAATATTGCGTATGGTGTAAACAAGGCGCTGTGCCGTGTAGAACTTCAAAAAGTTCCGCGTTCAAGCCATGACCCATTTTTTTGTTGTCGACGAATATAGCTGTTACCTCTCCTGAATCTTAGCTGTCCTATACAGGACGTATCTTCTATGTATGCTAGTTGCGCGGTGCACACCTACTTCCGAGAAGGAGACAATATAAAACATCTGATGTGTTACACTCATATGACTTTCTCTACTCTTGTACAAACTATTTTTAGAAACGCTTATTATCCATATGCTTCATGTTAATTGAGATAAACATTTGCAGACTCTATCTTATTGCTAATTTTCTTGTAAATGTAAGGGGAATATATATTTATAAGGGCAATATACAAATACAGTAGCCTTTAAGCATATACATATTTCTTAATAGCTGGCTGCTAGGTGCAGCACCATTCCCTTTGCCACACTTTAATACTCTTTGCATATCCAAGACAAAAAAATGAATAACGAATTCCCATTTGAGAAAATAAGTATTGAAAATTTTAAGGGAATAACAAGCAATATCTCGAAAATGGTTCACTCAACAAAAAAAATGTATATGACATAAATTGTGTATTTTAACGCGACCTACATTTTTGTGTAGTAAAATTTTGTCTATCTCTTATGGTTTACCAGTTATGCAAAAGTCGTTCACAATGAAGAATGCTTTTGGAGACATTCCCAGAAAATTCAAGATATACATTTTGTTTGTCATGAAAATATCATAAACATACGATATTTTAATCAAAATTGTTAGGGCCATTTTTGAGAAAATTAAAATTTTCGAAAAATCTTCCATGTAAAGGGTAATCTGAAGTGGGGGGGATTTTCTTGAAAACCTTTGTGTCGCATCTCTGGAAGATACTGAACCTAAATACCAAGTTTGGTGTTTATCCGACTGTTCGTTTCTGAGTTATGCTGTTCACAGACAGACACACAGACACACAGACAGACACACAGACACACAGACACATAGACACACAAACACACAGACAGACACACACACACGGACATGTTTCCAAAAATGCTTTTTTTTGGATTCAGGGGGTTTCAAAACATGTATTTCCGGTGAAATCTCGGTATGGAATTTTTGGGTGGAATACAATATTTCCCCTACTTCCTATACGTACTAGAGAAAGTAAAAAGAAAGTACACATAATAGCACCAGTAGAGATATGGCAATTACGCAGCCCTCAGTTCGCAGTAGGTTAGCACAGCATGAGCGTGGCTCCGCCGCTTTCTGTCTCTTATGTCAGTCTTCGTACCTAGTGCGTTCTCTGGACTTTGGTTTTGAGGGTTTCTCCATGGGGCATTATGAAATGAATGGTGTCAGTATGAGAGGTGGGGTGTTCGAAGATTTTGCTTCACGATACGTGATGTTCCTTAATAGCTCAAAGTTTCTCCTTCGTCTTCACACAGAAGTATCAGCCTCAGAACAACTGCCCGTGCAACAATTTCAGTGAATGTTAGTGTTACTATAGCATTTATTGTCATTTACATTGTTTATTACGTTTCTCACAGTGTAAAATAATCTGCTACTTAAAGAATCCTAATGAGATACACAACAAGATACACCAAATGGAATTACAATCGGAATTATGATATGATAAAGAAGCTACACTTATAAATAGGGATGGGCATTAAATAACGCAACGGTTATATTGTAACAATTGCCTTAATGCAAGAATTACCAGAGTAACGGTTACAAAATAATACTTACTCAATCACGGTTACCAAAGTAACTAGTTTCCCAATAACGGTTACCAAAGTAACTAACTACTTAATAACGGTTACCAAATGTTTCACTTTTATATGGTTTAATTTTAAATCACACAACTTATATAGGAACTGCAAAAGTCTTAAATCTTTAAGTGAATCAACGATGGTGCACTTTATAAGTACATAGGAGCGTGATACCACCTAAAACAGTACGGACCCTTTCAAAAGCAGAAAGAACAGAGGTCCGACAAACTATTTGACGCAAGACAGAGCAAGGTAAGTCCAGGCCAAAGTTATTTAACCACTTTATTAAGAATAAAAGCAAACAAACAACAACAATGAGCACTTCAGATCACAACATCCCTTGCCTTACTACACAGTATTTAAAATTTTTAAGCTACACCAAGTATATGTATGCTGCAATCAATAAAACGATTAAAAAAAAGGCAGGGTGCATTCATGAAGTATAAAATTCCTCAATGAGCCCACCCTAGGCTAGCATAAATGCCTGCGTGTATATTTCGTTTAAATGTATTTTAAAATTTATGATAAAACAACTAAACTCCTTTGCAATTCAGCAAAAAAACTACTCCCAATTATACAAGAAAATAAGAATAACTGCAGTAGTCTAATACATAATAGAAATAATGATATTGAATAACTGAACAAAATTATCTTAAAATAAAGAAAAAAGTGCCGAATATGTATCACATAAAACAAATAACAAATTTAACGAAGCCGAATACATGTATTTGAAACAAAAATAACCACACTGCTGGAATTATATTAGTAACTACACGATTCCACTATCATTTTTAAAGCTAGCTGAAAAACTAAAACGACACAATAGGACAAAACTTAGAATTAAACCACAAAATTACAACTAACGTTCCTTCCATATACCCGATAAAGAGGGCAAAAATTGTCTGAGGGAAAAAAAACAATCAAATTATATTATATATTATGCAATATATCTTGCAGTAATATAACAAGGCAAAAGCCAAAGTAAAACAACAACTAGGACGATGTACACGGCAATAATCACAAAAAACAGAACAAGCAAATAAGCAAAACTCAAGTATATTTAAAAGCTTTACAATAATAATAATAATAATAATAATAATAATAATAATAATAATAATACTGTATTAAAACCTTTAAAAGGAATCCATAAAAAGAACAAAATTTCTAATGTTAATTAATAATTCAAAATGCAAACCTTACCCCAACTGACTAATAACAATCTTCAAATGGGGACAAAATTACATTACTAAATACCCCAAAGATAATTGTGCCACTTAAATGCTAATAAAAGCACAAATAGCAACCAAATTAAATAAGGTAAAGCAGACAAAAATTCACTCCAAGTAACTAATGATTACTGCCTATACTCATTTGACATTCCCAAACTCGACGCATTATCTGGGCAAGCAATAAATCAAGTAACACAAGCAAAGCTACTATAGGTACGTTACTTTAAGAAAATAAAGCCTTTTTGCAATTATATTTGCAAACAAAATAAGCTCAGTATGCAAAATTAAACCCTTTTCAAATACAAAATCGTAAAGCCAACGTAAAACTAAATTATCTTTAGAATAATGATTTCCTTTTCATTTGTAACTTTACCGAAGCTCAACAGCAATTATATATTTGTGGTTACCTTCTAAATACCTCCCTAATTTTACAAAAATACATTGTATCCAAACTACAAAGCGTTTGCTAACCCAAAGAACATGTATGATATCTAACACAATGACCAAAGGATTAAAGAGAATAAAAAATGAAATAGCTCAGCCCAATTTTGCTTACTGTGGTCACACATATACTTAAGCCGGCAAAGTCTCTACATATATTCGCATCCGAAAGAAAGAAAAGAAAGAGCAAGCGATCAGAATACGGCCAACCTTTAAACGCACAATTAAAATTATATAAGAGAGGAAAAGTTGGAGATCCTACCTTAAGGATAATCAGCACGTGCACCACACCAATTAGCTCTCTCTCATTTTCCCAAAATTTTTCAACCACCTCTCTACAGCAAGCGCGCTAGCCACGCCGCCTCAGCAGAGATCCAACAACCAACGCGACTGCAACATGTTCACGAACGGCCGAAATAGAAAGCACAAGGAGACACTTTAGCGCGATAAATAAAAGTAAACTAAAGTGCACAGCACACAAAGAAACTCGTTACCCGTTGAGTAACTAGTTACTCAATAACGGTTATCAAAGTAACTAGTTACCCAATAACGGTTACCAAAGTAACTAGTTCCTCAATAACGATTACCAAAGTAACGGTTACAAAGTAACTAGTTAACGGTTACCAAAGTAACTAGTTACGCAATAACGGTTACCAAAGTAACGAATACAAAGTAACTAGTTACACAATAACGGTTACCAAAGAAACGAATACAAAGTAACTAGTTACCCAATAACGGTTACCAAAGTAACGAATACAAAGTAACTAGCTACTCAATAACGGTTACCAAAGTAACGAATGCAAAGTAACTAGTTACCCAATAACGGTTACAAAGTGATTAGCTACTCAATAACGGTTACCAAAGTAACGAATACAAGTAACTAGTTACCCAATAACGGTTACAAAGTGATTAGCTACTCAATAACGGTTACCAAAGAAACGAATACAAAGTAACTAGTTACCCAATAACGGCTACAAAGTAACTAGCTACTATAACGGTTACCAAAGTAACGAATACAAAGTAAATAGTTACCCAATAACGGTTATCAAAGTAACTAGTTATCCAATAACGGTTACAAAGTAACTAGCTACCCAATAACGGTTATCAAAGTAACTAGTTATCCATTAACGGTTACAAAGTAACTAGCTACTCAATAATGGTTACCAAAGTAACGAATACAAAGTAACTAGTTACCCAATAACTATTACCAAAGTAACGAAGACATCGCGTTAATGGTTACTAAAACAACGAGACCGTTACCGAGCCTGGATGACATCATTTACTGGATGTATGCAGTATCGGGAACTAGTTACCTCACCTCGTTTACAACTAGTAACAGTTTCTTGCAGTACACATTTATTTACTACAGCGCGTTGCTTATCGCTTCGAATACACGACACAGGTGACAATGACAGGTCAGTCATCACTTCATTGCATTAAAATGCTTATTCACATACGATTATAGGTGCACGCGTTTTTATACATCGCTGGTAGACGGGTATGAAAACACAATTAATATTGTTTTGTAGCAGAATATGCGCGGTCCGCTAAGCTCAAACAACGGTACATCAATTTTAACAGTGGCGAATCAAGATCCACAGGTGCACAATTTCAGTAAGCCTACCCTATAAGACTGCTTAAAGAAACGTAAAATTTCCCCATTTTTTTCATTCGAAAAGCACGTGTCAGGTGTGTGTTTGGGTAATTTTGGATTTATTATGGGTATTTACGCCTTTAGCCTTGCTTGACAAAGAACAATGAAAGATCGACAGATATACGGAAGGGTTAAATCAATATTTCCCGAATCAAATATGAAGTTGAAAACGTTGCCTTGTTAATAAACGCACCATAATTGTAAGTTGAATATTATCTGAATACTTCCGATCTCGATTTGCATGAATGTCACGATTTTATCATTTACTCATAATAGTTCGAATTTACAAGTGCTAACAGAAGCGCACTCATGGCGCGAATAGCTTAGCCAGTAGGGAAGAGGAAACACTGAGGCGTACGTCTTGATGTGTGTGTATTTGTATGTGCAGGAATGTAGAGTACATAATGCACTTTGAGATTATAAATCACCGCAGTAATCAAATTTTAGACACAGCTAGAGAAACTTTCTTTTAGATTGCATCAAATAACAAAGCAAGCCTGTATCGTCATCGTTCATATTGGGGCATAGTTACATCTAATCGTTACTGGTAATCGTTACATGCAACGAATAACGCAGATAACTGCGCCAGTTACAAGCGTTACTCTAAAGCAACTGTTTACCTCATTCCTACTTAGAACCAGCCACAAGCACTTACATACCAGAATACTAGAATAACTGGATGAATCATTCGCGAGGAACGAGTTCAGATAGAGTTCCCAAAGCCATGCTATGTTATCGCCCAAAATGGAAGAGAACTATGGGCCGTCCAAGGAAGCGCAGGCCTCAAAAGTTATCTGTGCGATCATAACAGCCAGTAGGTCTAAGACTTGTGCGGGAAAACAATAAAAAGGCTTAAAATAAATTGGTGTTCTTATTAGCAATATAAAGCTGAGTATGCGGTCACCATGCAAACTTTGGATGAATTTAGAACATCGTGTTCCCTAACTTTTGATGAAAAAATTACGGATATTAGGAGTGGCATACCTTATCCAGAACTACTGCATTTAATAACAATTCACAATTCCAAGTTCAGAAATATACACACGACATTTATCATCGGCGCAGTATGTTATCTATCCATTATTGAATGGTTAACTGGGTGTGAAAAGAAAAGAAGATTGTTGTGTTGGCTTTGCTTTTTATGTTCTTCCGCAGGTAATGTCTGGAGTAAATCAAGATTTGATGATTAACCGTTTAAGCGCAGCAACACAGTGTTAAGAAAACCTAAGTCTCACCTTCAGTGTTTCCTCCAACTACAGAGCTTCGGAAATTGAGAGTAGTGACACTTAGGCCCGGTTTCACAATTTAAGTTTAAGCTTCGAATCGGGCTTAAGCGGAGACTCAGGCTGCAATGGAGTACGTAGTTCAAGCAACAAGCCGAGCTTATTGATGTACTGAACTGTCGTTTAAGCCAAGGAGTCGCTGTGTTATCTAAAGAAGACAATCTAGAATATTCAGAAGGTGTTCAAACCACTTTCACGTGTGGAGTGACCAAAAAGTCTACGAGAGATTTCGATTAATTAAACAGTCGGCAATATTAGCACCAGAAATTATTGATGATATAATTAAACATAAAAACCGTCTGGTATGATACAAAGCTTAATTTGCCGTGCCCTTAATTTCAAATTTAAGCTTCATAGCGAAATTGCATACACTCATTGCCATCACATCTACATATAACATTTTGCTTTACATTGCAGTAACAATGCCCTCTCATCAGAAACAGTGCTACTCTTTAACACTAAGGTTATATACAAGTGAAGGCATGCTAATTGCAGCTGAGGATTTTTCTGGTATCTCAAAACTTTCAGTATGCAGAGCTATCAAAGTTGTTTCACTCAATTCTAATCCACCCTTACTATTCAAAATGCTTTACCACATATAGAGTTTCTTACTACATAGTAATTTTCCCGACTACTTGCAGTCTGTTACACGCTTATACTGCTTCACAATTTCTAGGAAAACACTGACATCTTGAGAAGTAAAGTTCTAGGTTGTGACTCTGATTTTTCGCTCATTTTAACTTTATGTTGCTGGATAAGCTGCAAAAGTTTATTTTAAGAATAACGTTGTCATAAACAAACGATGGGAATTCATTCGGTGAGAATGCGTTATCAACTTTACTGTTCCGGGAGGTTGTTCAGCTCAGTAAAGCCGAACCTGGTTGCTCTACTTGAAACTCACAGGGCGTCCTTAGCTTACGAAAGCCTCTGCTAAAGCTTAAACTGTGAAACCGGCCCGTGGTGACCAAAAAGTTAAAAGTGCTAGAAAGCATAATGAAATGGTGAAGAGGAAAAGGGAAATCAGCACTTCTTTTGTATGACTTGGAGATATACGCTAAAGAGCCATAAAGGGCAAAATATTTATTTCTTAGGGATTTCTCACTGGATAGGACAGGATGGACTAGGGAACGCGGGTATATCTAGCACCCTCGGAGGTCTATTGTGCGTACACCTCTGGAGGAACGGATGACGTGGGGGAACCGCAGGCGTCACACGGGTTGCAGAGCGAAGCCGGAGCAAGTGGACAGAGACGTGCAGAGTTTCCTTTCCAAGCTTGACCACCCGGCCTCGAGGGCCGCTCGGAGACATCTCTCCAGTGGGAACGGGGAAACACTTCCAAAGCACAAGCCTCTGCCCCATCTTCCCGATACCGACCGAACTACAGCCCGGAGAGAGCCTGAAACATGAAAGGGAGATGAAATTGGAGGAAATGGGGGAGAGGGGAGAGCCGTGGTAGAATACACCACTCCAGTATTCGCCTATGTCAACCAGGGAAAACCACGAAAAACTCATAGTGACATTCGACGGCCACCGGAAATCGAACCCGGGAGATCCCAAATGGAGCCAGCGTTACCGTGGAGCCGTCCCGTTCGGTTCATGTATACTTTATTTTTATTTATTGATTTATGCTTAATTTATTCCTTTTTTATTTCTTGCAACCCATATAAAACAATGCATCAACTTAATCCGATTTTAAATCTGTGTATACGAGAGAGAAGGAGACTAAAAAGCCAGCGACAATACGGCTATTGCTCCAATGAAACGCTCATGTGAAGTGAAAGCAGAACTTTTATGACACGATCTGTTCCCAAGGGTAGCGAGTAACGTGCATTAGCACGACCATACAGCCTTCCAACTCCATTTTAAAACTGCGTCTATTGGGAGTTCTCTGTAGTGCGACGGTCATATCCTATTTAGCTTTTGTCAACTGCTTATGTTGCAGAGAGAAGCTTATATAAAGCTGTTTGGAAGCTAAAACGGGCAGAGGGAAGGGGAGAAGTTTTTGCATGTGAGCCGTCCCATGACGAACGTCGTACACAGTTATACCACATTTTTCTCTTTGGGACAGAAATGTGTACCGGATAAGGTTAGTAGTTACCTGGAGTGCAGTGGTAAGCAAGTATACGCATGCAACAATGGCTGGTGTGCAGTTTAGTTGGTGGGACACAACTATAAATAACATTGCATAGAATTCACGTGAATTTATCACGCTGCATTGCAAAACTAGGTCAGACCAAAAAAAAAGAGCAGCTTTTACTTACCTCAAAAATATGGTATAAAGTAATTTGATGTACCGGTATTTTTTATTTAGGAATTGCCCTTTCCATCCATTGTGCTTTTGGTCTTCTTTGTCCTCTGTTTTCTTCAGATTCTCATTCTAGCACCATTCTTACTATTCTATCGGTTCCTATTCTTTTCACATAGCTGAACCATATTAACCTTCTCTATTCTATCGTTTCCAATATTGTTTATTACATCCATTATTTTCCGAGTTTTTGTACTTCTAATTGTATTCCTTCTTGAGTTTCGAGAAACCCTCCCCCAAAAATCCACCCATCAGTAAGGGACTCTTACAAGGAAGTTGTTTATCACCAGTATAAGGTGGCGTGTACAAGCCATCCTTAGTTTAAAGTTAGTTTATGCCGGATAGCGTGGATGCCAAAAGGCTTGCCTAAGCAGAAGTGCAAAGGGGACTCCATACCGACAGAGCAGAGACCGCTAAATGAAAGACCAGTACCTGCACTGCCCGTTTGAACTACAGTGATGCGGCAACTTTTTTGCACCTACGTATGCGGGAAACATAAAAATGCTAAAAATGGGTTATTTGGGCTGCCAGATATGCATATGATGGTTTACTCCAATGGTCCAAAGATGCAATACGATAGGAATTCCAATGAATAAAAAGTGCA
The DNA here is from genome assembly GCA_030765065.1 of Deroplatys truncata. Taxonomy (NCBI): domain Eukaryota; kingdom Metazoa; phylum Arthropoda; class Insecta; order Mantodea; family Mantidae; genus Deroplatys; species Deroplatys truncata. The sequence continues at coordinate 25,588,702 of CM060988.1, read as the reverse complement.
CCTTATATCAATATCAGTTACCTTTTGCAGAAGACTAAGTAATGATAACACAAAGTATTGAGGATTGAGAACGCTTTATATATGCCAAGGGAATTAATTGAAGAATATAAGATATGGTGACTTAACCTTAACTTCAACAAAACAGAATATCTATTATCTTAACAATGAACACGAATGAAAAATTAGGGGTTATGAATGAGGAAATTATAAAGGTAACATATTTAAGTATTTGGGATCAATCACAGAAGCAGATGAAACTAGTAGATTAGAAGCAGAAAAAGCAATACGTGAAGGAAGAAACCCAATTGGAATGTTAAACTCGATATTATGGAGCAGAAATATTTTCAATAAAACTAAAAGGCTCATTTATAATTCAAGAGTACATTACTCTGTGGAGCAGAAAACTGGACAATGAATAGGCGGCAGGATAGAAAATGTACCGGTATTTAGTTTTATTTGCCGAAAAATATTCACTACACGCTACAAATTACTAAAAGAAATATTTCAGCTTCACTTAAATTTCTCATACGTTTCAGATTACAGTTACTAGTTTCGCTACATACTCTTGTTCAGAAACTATAAGTAGTAATTAATGTTAACAATAAATGGAAATACTTAGGTTGAAACACCTAAGTGTTTTCGTCTGCGACGAAACTGTTTTCTTTTTGTGGAGGAATTATTAAGTGCATAAAAATTAGTAAAATACAACGTTAAGGGAGGCAATAAACATTAATCTCTCAATTTATAGATGTAGCCCAATCTGCAATTCTTCTCTCACTAACCATTCAAGTTTATTGTTACGATACTGCTCTCTTTTAATAACGTAATGTTATTTAAGAATACGTTAGTTGAGTTTCTTTATAGTGGAAGACCGAGCGAGGTGGCACGGCAGTAACGTGTGCAACTCGCGTTCGGGAGGTCCAGGGTTCTATCCCTGGCGACCGCCCACTATGAACCATAGGTTTATCGTGGTTTCCCCGAGTCGGCACGACTCTCCACCATCTTCCTTGTCATCTATTTCAGGGTTGTAGGACCAAGCGACGGTGTTCGCCAGGTTGCAGTTGGGCGGTGTCTATGCGCCCTGTGGAGGTTTTTTGCTGATATCGTTCCAGGGAGAGCTCGGCAAGGACTCGACTCTGCGTTCTTTCGGGCAGGCGCTCCTAGCGGGACATCCCGGAGGCTCGGGGCCTATGGGTGGGCCTAGGCGGTGTTGGATGCCTTCATTCTAGAAACATTGCGAACCCTGTCCATGCTTACGCCCGTTGTCAGCCGGATCTGGTTCCCTTCAGGTCTCTTTCCTCATTCCTCCCTGCCAAGGGTCACGGTAGAAGCAGAAGGGGTCGGCTGGCCTGTTTGCGGTGTTCTGTCCAGTTTCGGAAGCCCCTCCGTTCATCAGTACTTTTATCTTTACATTTTTCTAGTGAAATAGTTTCTTACAGTTTAATTCCTCATAAGAAATTGGCACGAAAGGCAAACGCTATTGGGAAGTATTAACGTTCACCTCACTACAAACCGCTTAGGAAAGCTCCTCTTACAGGTGATCCGACAGGGAGGACAAGCTCAGCGCTCATGTGCGAGGAAATTGTACAAATTCTGCATGCCCTCCCTGAAGCCTCCCTGTGGCACACCTATCATCCTCTTGCCCATCATAATAATTCTTTTAAAATTCATGGAACTCTGCCCCACACACACACAAACGCACACAAACACACACACAAACAAACATGCCAATTTGTACGCTTCTCTTGTATACTACAGTGCAGGTGCTGAAAAATTCAGGGTTGCGTGTAAAATTCTGGCATTAAAAGTAGAGGTTTTAATATGAGCCCTCTACTAGAAGCTGAATGTAACATTTATAACACTTCATTGTTACTGACTTTGTTTCTTGCAAATTATATGTGTATTAAGCAGAAACATTGTATCGATTTATGTAGTGACGGTTTATTTGATCAAGTCGGAAATCGATTATTTCTGCGAATTCAACTGCTTCCAATCCAAACAATGAAGTTATCCATACCAACGTTTCTTCCTCTGCACAAGGAATTAATACTACACACTGAACAACTGTACAACCAACATCATGCTTGCATCAAAGGAGTAATAATAATGTTAAATAAATCATACGTTTATTAATAAAATCAATTACATATGTTCTGCTGATTTCTTTTAACCACAGTCTTCTAAATAGAATGAACCACTTAAACTGAGACTGTAAAACATCCCCAAAACTAAGCGTTGTCGAAAGAAATGTCGTTCATAAAAGCTGCTTGATATTATGGGAGAAATTAAATACCGTTAGCGTAAAAATGTCGTGGATCCGAAATTGACTCTTGGTATAGTATTCTTCCCTAGGTATCCTATCTTTGTTCACGAAGATTACTTTATGTATCCCTGGAAATTCTCATATTGTTATTAACACTACACCTTCACTGACATCGGGATAAAACATTTATTTCCACGGCTATAAAAAGGTGTGTTGGTGAAGAAATGACTTCAGAATAAAGCTATGTTTTGAGAAATCAATTGCTTCTTTTCTGTGTTCCTGAGTACACTTCCCCATTTACGTCCTCGGCGGGAATTAAGGTTTTCAAGGCGCTGCACAACGTTTCGTTACGGTTGATGAAGTCTGTGGCCTCCCCAGTGGCATTTGGTGCAGGCGCTGACCTTTAAAATTTCAAAGCCAGCGTAACATTTGCAGTTACGCGCTGAGCTTTGATTCTCGACTTTTTGCAAATGTGTATTTCCAGCGTGTACTTTGTAATTTAAACACAAAGAAACATGCTGACATAGATAAGAGTATGTGTAAAATGTTAAAACTGTAATAAATTCTAACTTCTGCCTCAACAATCCTGTTTCGTTTATCGTGAAAAAGAGTCACGAAAGGAATTGTAGACATTTCCCTCTGAGGTTGAAGCTCGTATTCCCATTTCAAAGGGTGTTATAAAACATTACGCTTACCTTGAAAGAAATAGAATTTCTTGCGAGCATTTGGTAATGCTACTGTATTATTGTAGTATGGTTAATGAGGACACAAGTATTTTTGCAGACCAGTTGGAATTTCAATAGCCATATTTCTGTCACATTTAATGCTTCCGTGTCATCTGTTAACAACGACACATTTGACATAAAAAAACACATGATTTTAAATTACAAAAACCCTCTTTATAGCAAGTAAAGTTCATAAATAGTAACGTTTTGCTGTGATGAACGTTCAAGGATATAAAACAGAAAACAGCTATTCTTACGAAACAGAAACTGTACGTATCTGTTCTCTTCACTGGACCTTAACGTTAAATACTATGGTAGCACTGACAAGTTCAAGTTTACAGAATTATCTATGTTGACTTAAATCAAGGGAATATATGTTCAGTGCAGTTATTCACAGTATTTTGTATTATAAAATATATTACATTCATAGAAATCATGTTATTCTAACAAGGAATGTTAATCTGACAACTACCAAAAGTGTACGAATAGTATTAGAGTAGAGTTTATAAATCAGTGCAAAACATGCGGACGTAGGAGTATTATCGCGCCTCTGAATTAATATTCGTGACCCTGAAGAATTAGCAGAAATGGACACCTACTCACACCCGCTAAAACCAGCAGAGGTGGTAAGCTCCAACGTGCTGATGAAAAGTTTCTTTTTGCCCATAATTCAGGCATTGAACAACCAACCACAGTTTACCACAAATTTTAAAAGCAAGCTGTTTTCTGTATTAAAATGTTAGGTATACTTACTTTACCGTAAAATCCAGAAACCCTGTGTATTTATCACTCTAAGTTTAAAGGAAAAGTAAACAAAACTTAACATGGTACCCCGCCGAGCACCTGGCAGCACCACAAGGATGATGACATTACGATGAACTTAACTTAGCGTCACGGGACGTAACGCAGAGCTATGAAATGCTGCTGAATTAAAGTCTAATCAGGATACACTTAACGTAACGAGAGTGACGTAACGTTTGGTTTTATTATTTCACGCTACTGCTTCACGCCAATTGGCTCTAATGACGTCAAACTTAACGTAAAGTTTGCCATTGCCAAACTCTTAAAGTTACGTCGCGTTAAGTCAAATAGCTCCATTTAATAAAAATGTTAGACTTTCACATTACGTCGCGTTAAGTCATGTTACTTTAAGTTGATCGTAACCCCGGCATAGGTATGCGTGGGAGGGAATTGCTTCATATAGAATGCGAGTATGGTACGTTGCGCAGCTTGGGGATCATTAGCTTTTAAACATTTCATGTCTTATTCCTATATTTACCTTACGTCCTAAACTTCTAACACGTAATACTAAGAATAGGCAAATAAAAGATCGACATCTGTGATTAAGATACTGGATTAAAATGTTCTTAACTTCAGGTTTTAGAAATCATTCACTTAATTACTTATTTCCGTATACCACCTTTTCCTTAACCTTTGATGATTAATTAAGGAAATGATTAGCACTACAGATTATAAAACACAACAGAAACAAATCCGACCAAAGCAATCCTATCATCAATTCTGCATCGCTAACAAAGACGTTCGATTATTGCTAAACAGCTGCCAACTTTATTCGTTGTTGGTTAAAGGTGAGTACAGTTCACAGAATTTGTTAAAAACATTTAAACAATTACCTTCTTTCCATTTTCTGCCTTTACGGAGGATTTTCAGCCATGATCCTCTCGAAAGTAATGTTTTATCAATATGTGGCAAAGAGTATACTGGTGGCTTGTCCGGAAACGAACTGGTCCGACTGCGCATAGCCTCTTAAACCTTCTGCTATAACGCTTCATTTAGTTATAGGTGAATCTGAACAAGCACATTTTGTTTCATAAATTGAACTGTTGCAATCGGTTTTTTTTAATTTCTCTTCATAAGAATAATCACAAAATGTTACAGTCTAAACCGAAATGTTTTATGTAAAGGAGAAGACGACATGATAAGCGGGAAAATTGTAGTTTGCTCACCAGCCAATGAGGTGCTCTCTATCACGTGGTTTTGTTTACAACTCCTTTAAACTTAAAGTAAAACCACTATACATCTTCTAGTCATTCCCAAAGCTCCAAAACCGAATACCATGTTCTTGTTATTACAATCCTTTATTTGGACGTTTAGGCTTCATATAACATTTTAGAAGGTTAATTCCGGTTATTATTATATTATCTCGCACAAAGATGTTAAAAGATAAACAAGGAGTTGCATAAGCTGCCCATCTAAAAACCGAGTCAGATATTTTGAGTGTGCTGATATACTACAAACAACAACATTGATGAGAAATACAATATCGAGTTTACTGATCGCCTAAGAAGGACGAAAACTAGTACGTTAGAGACAATTTCTGATCAATGTCACATAGGAATTTCTAAGTATTTTAGGAGCTTTCACACAGGTTACAGTCGCTTATCATTCCCAATTCAATGGTTTAACAGACTGAGCAAATAATATTTTCAAGATGGTTTCTCATTTCTGTATGCATAATACAAGAATTGGGAAATGGCCTTACTACATGTAACAGTTACATACAGTATCTCCAGGCAGGAGGGCTTACATTCCTTGCATTGATCTGTGGCAGCAAGATGATATCCGCAGACTAAGTTGGAACTCTGGGCAACTGCATATTGATCCAACATACGCAAATATTATATGTATTTGTAAAATGGAGCCACAAAATAACACCTGGAAACACAAGAAAATTAGCAACTGTATTAATGGAAAATATATATTAATCAAAAACATTTGGTTAATACGTTCTCTTCAGCATAGAAAATGGGTATAAGGATGAACATTATTTCATAATTATCGCGGGGAAACAACTGTCCTCTGTAACTATTTCATTCGCGATTGAACTGGGAGAAGTCGTTAACGATTAGCAGGCTGTTCACGTTTATTACCTTATCATTCTCCTGATAACTCCTTGGCTCAATATTACAAGGTTCTATGTCAGGAAAATTCAGAAATTTAAGTTTTAGTGCTAAAAGGTTGTATGATTTGAGGTGTACTTCATAATATTTTCAGAAGGTGACAGCACTTGTTGGTATAAACATAACAGCTGTTTTAAATTGGTTGTATGTGGATTTTGTTCGTCACTGAGAGTTTCAAAGTTCTGTGTATACTTAGAACCCTATAGTAATGAAGTGTTTTGTGTATGAATTGAAAAAGTTGTACATATATGGTAAATGTACATTCCTTAAAATAATATAAAGGTTTATTAAGTATTAGAAGTAAGATAGCAAGCATCCAAAACATAAATATGAAATTCTGTACTCCTGGAAATTGACTGTGTTCACAGCTGCCTAGAAAGAAGTTTATAAAAAACAGAGTTTTATTCACCAGTTTCCCTGTTGCATCTACTCAAATCAGCCTGTAAAAGGAAACCATACAACATTTTGCAGTTGCAACCCCATGACTTTTATAACTTGTTTGCTCCAAGCTTTTCAATTATAAAAGTGTGCCATTTATAAAAATGACATCTCTTAAATTCCCTCAGTCACTCACATGCTTACAATGGAAACAGAGTCACAGCGGGAAAGAATATATTACCGTTAATTTGAAATATTTATCAATAATTTCAAGAAAGTCCACAGAATCTGGTGAAATACCAATACCAAAACCAGCCAAAATCTTAACAACAATCCCACCAAACAAGATTAAGTCTTTCAAGGCAATGCTGAAGGTTGTTCCTGAAGTTGATAGGTCTTTCTTTGAAGCCTTATTAGGAAGAGGCCAAAGAGAATGAGTGCAAGAGAAAATATAAGCAATAAAAGCATTTTTGTTCAGAATGGGAATAATAATTGTATATTATATTTCTTTTGCACATTTTGTGTTATCAATTTAACACATTTAGTTAAACCAACACTATTGAAAGCTGTTTTTTTATTTTCTGAACAAATAGCTGTGTGATTCTTAATTCAGTAAAAATTTATAAGGATGGGGAAGCTATTGGACTATGTATGTTCACTTCACATTACTAAAAATTAGTGATTGTATTATGATAATGCTGTACAATATTATTTTCAGGCATTACTAAGAGCAGAATTCCTAAGTAGCTTATTTGAGTCAGCTTGTTGAGATGTTATTTTTTATTATCCTTCACTTTGTGTCAACCTATTATATAAATTGAAACTGCTATTACTAAAATATGATTCCATGTTGTCTTTGGGTCACAATATGAACTATTATTATTATTATTATTATTATTATTATTATTATTATTATTATTATTATTATTATTAAGTGAAATCAATTTTGAAAGCAGAGCAAATTATTTTTGAGCAAATTTCTTGAGTAAGTTTAGTTATTTTATAAACTGTACTTGATAATAATTAAAGCAAAAACGTTATAATATTTTCTATGCAATAAATATATATATATAACATGAACAAATTCTTTGTTTTACCTACTTATCCTCTATAATCCTATAGTATTATCTCAGAGTATTAATACAGAATGCTTACATACAACTTTGTTGTTTCAATTATACCTTATGGTTTGTGATACAAGGCTTTATGTAGAAATATAACATTAAATAACTTCTTCAAAAATAATAATATTATGAAGCTAATAGTATGTATAATGTATATTTTTATATTTGTTTAGGAGATAAACAAAATAATGGCCGGATAATATTAACACACTGCTCACTCATAATCTGAAATTTCAAACTGCTGTTTCTTGTAATACTGAGCCAACGAACTGCTAACGCACAAAGAGGAATAAACAGTTTTATCCACTCCTTCCAAATGTTTAATAATTAATACGTAATATCGATTTTTCAAGGCGTAAGGGAGTGATATATTTCCTCTCTTATCAACACCTCACTACTAAACCAACACAGCAAGTGTAACCAAGCCGAGAATAATAGGGCAGAGAAACATAGTAGCTATCCACCAATGAGAACTTTTCACTTGCAGATTAAAAGTACAACACACCAACTGCAAATCTCCGCGACTTGCTAATAGCACTGGCGAGAGAGGTAAGTTTTACCAGACAGGCTAACAGTAGCAACGGCATTTTTATTTCTAGCATGTGCCTGTTTATTTGGAGGCTTGCAAAGAGACATTACACAGCTTTTAACTTTTCTACACTATTTGTGAAAAGTGTATTTAATTTATAGTTCCTTGCTTGCTTCCTAATACTTCAGACAAAGTAGATAGCATCCATAAGGTTATGATCCCTCGGGAGAGCAAAATATACCTACCATCCATCAGTATCTAACCAAACAAATACTCTAGGCGCTGCAAATTTTGACGACGGGCCAGTGGACGCCATGATCAGTTCCCAAGTGCTGTCGACAACAAGGACGTTTATTGAAGGATTGCCTGTCTAAAGGACCATTTTGTTGATTAGGAAATTTTTTCACATTTTCATTTTCCTTTTTCCTCTTTTCTCTCTTTTATAACTAATTTATTATGATTAGACATCAAAATTCCATCTTTTTGAGTCGGCTTTTATAGTTGCTTAAATTTTTATATAAAAATCATGAGCTTGAAATTTACTTGTGTATATAGTGTGCCACGTCCAACTACTAAGACGTTCTTTATGACGAATGATATGTATAGAATAACAAGAGAGAAAGAAAAATAAGCATATTATGGCACGTCATAGAAGTGACTATTGTAATTTATAGGCTTTTGTGTCTATAGGTTTAGCCATGTGCCTTCGGATTCTATCAGTAAGATATGGAATAGTACAATAAGGTTCTGAAAGGTCAGAAAATTAAAGTAACGTGCACATAGGGTTTTGAACTTATCCCAAACATATGTCTAGTATTTGGGTGTTACTCCTGAATATGTACAAGCAATAACCAGAGCTCGAGCCAGCTAATCAGAGTATAAGATAAGTCATCAAGGATATGGAACAACATTTTAATTGTAGTATTTCTTCTACTTTTAGGTAGCTAGTTATTATTACCTATTGCAATTTGTAATATACTAACGTTTATACGTATTAGGTGTGTCTTAGCTAAACTCTGTCTTGAGTAGCCTAGCCTGAAAACCAAACGAATAGTCTGCTGATGAACGGTGGCAGCTAGCAGATGTACTCCCTACCAAAATACATACATTTCTTGAATGCGTGCAGCATAAAAGGGCACCAGTAATACCATCTAAGTGCTTTTCAGTAATAAAGCATTGGCCCTCTTTTTGGCGTCACTTCACTTTATAACATTCTGCGGCGTTGGTTTGAAGAGTTGGAGGAATCCGTGACGGTCAATATCCTCCACAATTGCAAGCGTTACCGAAATCGGACTTTTAACTCCTCGGTCGATACCCTGAGTGGCATTTCGATACAGTTTCACCCCGCTGTCACATATTACAGTGTAATGACAGAGGGGCTTAATTGTTATGGGAATCGGGAGCTCATTGGACACCCATTTGGACAGCGGATAAGAAAGCAGGCCTAAGTGATGATCCATATGCTGGGGGTGACGCCATTACTCAGTCACAGGGGGTACTAAATTATGCGTGTGTCCCTCAGACTGCTCTCAAGGGAGTTTGAAACAAAGAAGGAAAGAAAAAACACGAACTGTTCAAACACATGATGTGATCACACGTTGATACGCAAGGAATGCCGGCAGGAAAAGAATACAGAAGAGGATGAGAGAGTGAGCATGAATTACATGGGAGACAAGAAAAGAGAAAGACATTCTCATGAGACATGGGGAGACATTCTTCAAATGGAGAGAGATGGTACATGAAAGGAAATGGTACAGAACGCACGATAACGTCCCTTGCTCTCTCGGTGTCTACTTGAAAGAAGTGATATCGATCGGCGTGCTTGCAAGATTGGGGAATAAAGTATAACATTTCTATCTCATAGCATATCATTTACTACTTAGTTTAAAGATAGCTAAAACCGAATTTGTAAATTATAACCTTTAAATATATGGGCAAAAACCCCTCATATTTGAACACAACATGATCTAACCAAGGGTGAAGCTCGTATTTTGACACATTGAATTTTCAAACTAGAGTAGATATACGTGTTTGGCCTCTTTAACAATGAATTTGGAGGCAAGATCATTTAGGAGTACATTGGACTATGAAGTGGATTTTAGAGCTTCTAGAGCTACTTGAAGGTGAATGAAAGTCAAGAGAGTCCACAGGAGTGGAATGCAGACAATCGATTTTGGGATGTATTTTTGATCTTCTATACGATTTCGGTAAACACTTTTTTAGCGAAACAAACAGATTTCAAAGAAGAAAGCATATTAAAATTCAGATGCATAAAGCCACTCTATAGGCGAGATGACAAGCTGTGGAATAATGCTTGAAGTTTCAGATTCTAGCTTGATTAGGTTCAGCATTTGTTGAGTATGGCTATCTTATAGATTACATAAATCATTTTAGGGTGTTTCTAAAATTAATTTCAACTATGTACCTTGTGAATACGTTTTTGACAGATTTGCATTTAATTAATTTCTTTTTAGCATAGTAAGTATAGCTATAGTGTTATAGTACATGCATCCATGTACATATATTGCATTCAGTGTACACAGCACACATTACTTGCAGTATTAATTCTTTCAGTCTTGTAAATTCATCCTTCATGCTCATTATATATTTTCTTTTTCAATATTTGTTTATACATTATTACAACACATTTATGCTTTTATTCATTAATTTAAATATTTCAACACTGATGTTTTATGAAAGAGACTTCAACAACACTGATTTTGCTAAAAAGAATTTCAAGAGCGGTGACTTCTCTAAGGGAGAAAGAATTTGGCAAATATTGATTTTTTTCAATGATTGAGTATATTAATTAAAAACAACGTATGCCTAGTCAAAAATATATTTTTTTTCGTTAATTATGGTAAGCCTTTCTTATGAATTAACTGCCTATCATAACAATAGTACCACTTTACAAGCTCCTTTGGTGAGCATACAAGGATGACGGACGTCTTGCGTGCATGGATAATTTGAAATTTGAGTCCTCCAGTTCAGTGTGATCATTTTTCAAACTTTCCTTTGGCTTAGGAAACTTAAAACAGTTATTAACCTTGAAGTTCCTTAATTTCCTGTTCTCTCCTCCGGTTTGAATATTATGATATGCAGACTGACGAATATTATATCTTCTTGCATTCTCTTATGGTACCAAATGGACTGTAATGTTAAGCGCTATATTTGAGCATTATGTTTAAATAATTTATTATGTAACTCATAGCCTAGATTTCTGCCTGCCCATGTTCCTCACGCTCCTGGGAGCGGTGTCGGGGGTACAATAGATAATCACCCCTAATGAAACGTTGCTTACATGTAGATGCATGTTCAGTCACCTGATGGTTTTCTCCAGAGAGGATGGTGGTGTGGGTACAACAAATGATGTTCCCTTGTGTAACATTCCGTAATTTGTAGCTGTATGTTCGGTCACCTGCTGGTTTCCGCTTATCTAAGGTTAAAAGTAAATTGTTTGTGGAGCTGCCTCGGGTTGTGCACCCGTGCACAAAGTGCACAAGTTCGGGCTCTTTGCTGAGTGCGCTTGACGCTGTTTAAAACATTCCTTCAGGAGAAGTATAATATTACATTGTTGTTGAGTGCAGCATTCGGTCTTTAGAAACAGGCATTTACTATATTTGTTTAAGTGAATCAATTAAAGATTTATAATCAGTAGAGATATCTGAAGCTGACATTAATAGATAACATGCATCACTTTTTTTAGAAACTACCCTTAACATTTTCATAGACTGACATGTCTCTTTCCCAAATATTATTACGATTATTTTTATTCCTAGTTACATTTTCCCTCTGTAATAAGAAACAAGCGCATTAATTTGTTTACAAAATAATGCATCTCAATCTGTGTGCCTATACTTAAACAACAAAGCATTAATCACGAATATATAACGCAATTCTACTAAATCATCATTCAATAGTTTAAAATCTCTTTTCGAGGATAGTGCTTTCTGATCCACTTCTGGTTCATGCTCACACACGGTAGAAAGTTGAGTTTTCTGCATTCCGTTCTGGTAATCTAAGATACTTGCATGTTTTGTCTATATTACTGCAAGTGTGTGCATAAACTGTTATAAATCCTCAAAGTTTTATATACATATTATTATTACTATTATTATTATTATTATTATTATTATTGATAATATTCGAAGGTCACTTTGCCATTAAGGTTGGTATAGGTGATATAGTTATTGGAACCACCATTTACAAAGGCTATTTATTATTAATATTGTTTTCGCATAAGTACGATTTCTATTATTCAGTACGTAAAAAAAATTCTGTTGTGTTACACTACACTAAAAAGATTTTATCTACTCTCTATCATTTATTAATGGGTATAAAATCTATTGGACATGTGAAAGCTTGTATTTCTATCTACTTAATTTTAATCGCACAAACATTTACAGAAATAGCTACATTACATATTTAGTTATAAATGCAAAGGGAATAGCGATAATCAGTAGTTTAAGAACTAGACGTTATGCGCTGGCCTTACTCTTTCCACGTAATTGCGAGAGAAAAAAAAATACTGAATGTCGACAGGATTTTAAAAGAATGACAAATAACTGAAAAATGTTTACCATTAAGGACGGATATCTCGGAAGTGGCTGATACCACAAAACATTATTGAAAAAATTCTGTGTTTTAAAGAGATCTGCATATTTTGGGCAGTACGTTTTCGTCTACCACTTAACGTTTACCAGTTAAACAAGATTACACAAATTTCCCTCTGTATGAAGAGGACTTCACAGGCTATTTCCAGAAAATTTGAGATGTGAAGAATACCATGTCTTTATCTTTAGTATATGGTATTTTAATGAAACACTTAAAGCCATTTTTGAGAAAATAAAAAAGAATGAAAAATGCTCCATATAAAGAATAGTTTGGGATGGGGGTATTTTCGTGAAAACCTTCATGCCTCATCTTTTGAAGAGACTGAACTATACTAAGTTTGGCACTTATCCATTTTTTGTGCTTTAACTTATGCTATATACAGACACACACGCAGACGGTTACACACACACACGGACTATTTTAGTTTTTTTTATTTAGGGCACCCAAAAACATGATATCACGGTATTCAATTTGTGGATGGAATGCAATACCTTCCCCACCTATTTAATATGTTGTAGAAAAATGCATAATATGCAATACATATGCGTAAGTACATTGTAGAATCTCAGAAACAGGAAATACTCGACTTCTTCTCGTAATTTCAAACTCTTCCTCGTTCTTCAACGATACACTTATGACACTTATATCACAATAAAGTGTTTACATGCCTCTGGTAAGAAGCTAACACTATGGTTTTTGTACATTCTTTCCGCTTGTATACCTCTACATACATACCAGGCTATGCGACTTCGTGTTTAATTTGACTCTCATCTGGTGTGCAGCACCGGCACAGTGGGAATATTGGAATCTCTTTGAGCGTTACGTACTTTAAAGCCGCATTTGATTTTCATTTACTTCAATGCGAATATTTCATATGGCTTCACTGTTTCCAAATTCAATAGCATTAATGATTCTGCAAAAGCCATCCTATTATTGATAACCTCCATTTAATCAATCGTAACTCCTGAAAATAAGAATTTTGAGTTAGTTTAATATTAATAGTGTACATTCGAGTGGATGGAATCGTGCCAATACACTGCGTAGGTTTTTTTTGGAAGGAAACAGTAAACCCCCTCTGACACGACCAGCCCCGCTCCTTACCTGGTACTAGCACTCCATTTATACGTTGTAGGTTGTTCAACGGACAGGGACACGTCTGGCACCACGACCTACAGAGATTTATTGTGGCTACCACACTCCAGGAGGAAGGGAAAACGCGCGGAAGTTCCTAACATTCCCAAGCTTGCAGACCCGTCTGTCACCTTTGGAGCCATCGAGAAAGAGCGATAAACGACCCACCGTCGAGCAGCCCACTGGTGTTCACCGGAAGCATTTTTCTAGTGAACATGCATCCGCGCCATCTCTCCGGCACCACCATACACCACGAGACTAGAAGCACATCTCAAAGATCAGAAGGAAATGGAGATGACGGAAAGGAAATTGTGGTAGAGAAGAAACTTCCAGCATTCGCTTCTCGACCCCGGGGAACCCACGAAAAACCCATGAGTCAGAGTGGGCGGTCCCCGAGGATCGAACCCAGGGCCTCTCGCATGCGGGCCACAGACGTTACCACCTGGGCCATTCCGTTCGGTTAGCACTCAACCTAATACTTGTGTTACTCCCCCCTTTTTGTACGTTCCTGAGCCTGAAATCGACCTGAGTTCATAGATTAATATTTGAATGTCAGACATGTGACACCAAACAAATAGGAGACGGACTCATCCAGGTACTGGTGTGAAACGATTCTGTACTTCTCTCCTTTCGCCGCTCACCTAGGACTGACCTTTGTTTATGGATTAATGCGTGCGTATCGGACTTAAATTCCAACCAATAAGAGATTGCTCACCTAGGGTTAGTGTGGAATACAGATCATAATGAGTTTCTGCAAATATTAAATAAAAAGAAAACGCTACAGGAAGGCAAAGCTTGGGAACGTTTCCGTGCACTCTACTATACACTGAATATCCCAAATGTAATCTCTATTCTGCGTGAGCCCAGATTACATGAAAATCATGACGGCCACATGAACAGACAGACACTGTTATACCATGTGTAGTATAACTCACAGGCGCACTGAGCAGTATTAACTTGTCAGCATGTATGTGGGTGTGTGTATGCGTGCGTGCGTATGTGTATGAGAGAGAGAGAGAGAGTAGCCGCAAGAGAGAAGGAGAGATAAATGAATTATTCTTTCAAGGCTGTCTTGGACTTTCGCGTATACATAACCACAAATTCTGAGGTTAAAACACTATTATTTACATTTAATAGGGATTTTATTGTGATGAATAAACAAGTTAGTTTTTTAACCTTGACCAAACCCATATAATAAAAATCTGATGTGTTACATTCACATAAACTTTTCTACCCTTTATTGCCCATTAATGGGTATACAAGCTATTCTTACCAAAGTTTATTTTTCTACCTACTTCATTATAGCCCAGATAAACCTTTGCAGAAATAGCTGCACTTCACATCTCGTAAGGATACACAGAGAACTATGATAGTCAAATGTTTAAGAACTGGAGGCTCTACGATCGCCTTAAAATTCCATACTCTTTTCATGCACTTGCCAGAAAAACTAAACATCGAAACTCAAAAGTATAATAAGGTATTGAACAAATCGAACAAACAATAACGGATATCTCGAAATGGCTGATGTCACAAAAACGTGAACTGAAATAAATTGTGTGTTCTAAAGTGATTTACTTTTTATGTAGTAAGTCTTCATCTATCACTTAACGTTTACAAGCTATGCAAGACTATACAAAATTCCTTCCGAATGAAGAGGAATTCACAGGCTATTCCCAGAAAATTCAAAATATTAATTTTATTTGTCATGTAAATACCTTTAGTATATGGCATTGTAATCAAACTTTTTGGAGCCATCCTTAGAAAATAAAACAATTCAGAAATTTTCCATATAAAGGGTAGTTTGGGGGGGGACGATTTTCTGAAAATCTTCCCGTTGGATCTTTTGAAGGTACTGAACCTAAATATCAAATTTGGTATTTACCCGACTTTTCGTTTTTGACTTATGCTTTTCACAGATCCACAGACAGACACAGACACGCGCGCGCACACTCACACGCACAGATAGTTTTCTATAAATCTAATGCGATACATTCACATGATTTTTCCTACCCTCCATCTTTGTACGTGGGTATTCTTGCAATTCTTGCTGAAGCTATTTTCTATCTACTGAATTTCAGTCAGAATAACCCTTTGCACAAATAGCTACTTAACACATTTCGTTATAAATATAAGGAGAACAAGATAGACAAATGTTTAAAAACTGAATGTTATATGCTAGCCTTAAAATCCCATCCTGTTTCCATGCAATCGCGAGAAAGAACTGAATGTTGAAAGAAATTGAAAAGAATGAGCCAAGTAATGAACAATGTAAACCTCTAATGAAGAAATGGTTTAGGCTACAAAAAACGTATTTAAAATAAATTTTGTTGTTTTAAGAGATCTACATTTTGGTACAGTACGTGCCGATGCTTTTGGTTACCTATAATGTTCTTTCTTTACTTAATTTTGGCAGAATCCTTTTATCATTTTTGTTTCACACATACTCGAATGAGCTAATTTTTATTGTTTAGAACAAAGTGAGTGGCGAAAGGAATGGCGTAAGCATTTTATCTGAATGGCTGCAAGGTACTTGCCAGACAGTCGCCAATCTGTTCTCTGTTTTGGTTTGATGCCTAGGGTCTGCCGCTCAAACCCTAACCAATGAACAGTGGTCGATTAGCGGCTCAGGAGCTAAAGAAACCGGGGATCTATGTGAAAGATACATATTTGTTTTATCTTGTAGAGTAAAGCTTACAAGCCATTAGATAAGTCATGCAAAATTACAACTTAAAATTAAGTGCATGCAAATCATAATGGCACACTTTAATTGCAAGTAATTGATAAAGCGAAGTGGTTGGATGAAATTAGCTTTAAAGAACATCCTGTTTGTTATATATGTCATTTGAAAGCAAGAAAGGATATGGACCACAAACCAACATTTATTGTACTTAATGAGGAAGGTTATAGCGCAGTGAGGGCTGCGGAGCTATGGATAATGCAATCCGCATGACACCAGTAGCTTTAAAAACATATTACCACATACGGGATACAAAGCAAAATTAAAGGACCTGGAAAGAAACAGTCTAATAAACATGTTTTTCAGAAAATATAAAAGAGTATTTTACTTTGAATAAGCTATTTAAAGATTACGATATTATGGGGTTATTATTAATTTTATATTTATTAATATCATTGATATCATCATAACTACCTTCTAATAATAATTGTTTGTAAAGCAGCAAGAGCAATAGGGATGCTGATTTTGAATTATAAAATATCACAAACAGGCTTGGTAAAGAACTGAGTTATATGAACTGAACGCGTAAAATGAAAACCATTACAAATAAATACAAAAATGTAGCACTTTTGCATTACTTGAAAGGAATTGGCAACTTCTTTATACTTCTTTTCTTGCAAAGGATAATAATAAGATTTATGTAAGATAATACTAATTCTGAATTAACTATAGAAAGGTAGAATCAGAATAAAAGAATCAATGCCAGAGTCGGAATTCAAACCACAGATCTTCAGCTTCCCGTACCACTGCTCAGCCTCTGAGCTACGATATAGATATGACACGTTATGAAATTCAAAATTTGACTCTAATTTTCCCTGTAAAACACAAGGAATCCTTAACTTCTCTTGAGATACATATCCCAATGTCGACTTACATACTTTTTCATTCTGATTCTACCTTACCAACCTACAAGAACAATTAATAAAACCGAATTGATTATGTCTTCTCAACGAATCTGAAACTGCCTTGGACACTATCCTCTTGTGCACATCCACCTCGCGAAAAAACAAAGGCTATGCAAAAGTCACCAATCAACTTGGGTTGCTAGAACTAGGTAACGGGTGGGGTGGAGTCATGATTGGGGAGGAGCTGCTTTACGAATCCATTACCAACCTAACACGCAGTTCATTATATTGGCACGTTTCTGTTTTTACACTCAAGTGTACGTTTTTGTCTGTCGCTTAATGTTTACCAGTTGAACAAGATTATACAAGCTTCCTTCCGAATTAAGAGGATTTCAATGGCTATTCCCATAAAATACAAAGCATACATTCTATTTGTCTACGTAATACCTTTAATATAGTATTATAATAAAAGTCGTTACAGCCATTTTTTAGAAAATCAAAGTTTTCAAAAAAATTTTCATGAAAAGGGTAGTTGGGGTGGAGATTTTCTTGAAAATCTTCGTACCGTATCTTTGGAAGCCAGTTTGGTATTTATCTGACTTTTTTTGTGTTATGCGGTTCAAAGACCTACAGAAACGCAAGGACCTTTTTCAAAAAATACTTTATTTTAATCAGGGGCTCAAAACAAATTTTCGATGAAATCTCGGTATCGAATTTTTGGTTGGAGTGCAGTAGCGAAATAAAAAATTGATCAAAGTAGATATGGATTCCAAAGGTTTTATTTTCTGTAGCTCATAACGCTTTATGTGATTATAACCAACTACTAAACCTCTTTTTACTTTCTCAACCACGTAAATAGTAGGTACGGAAGGTATTGCATTCCACCCAAAATTTCGATACCGCGATTTCACCGAAAATACGTTTGGAGATACCCTGAATACAAAAAAAAACAAAAGATGTCCGTGTGTGCGTGTGTGTGTCTGTGTGTTCTCGAATAGCACGACTCAAAAACGCAAAGTCAGATAAATACCAAACGTGTATCTCCAAAGATACGACATAAAGGTTTTCAAGAAAATCCCCCTCCCAAATTACCCTTCACATGGAATATTTATTGAAATTTTTCAAATACAATTGAAATGGAGCTTTATTTATATACGCTCTTTAACAGCTATGGTTCTTAGCGTCCCATTCTATATTGGGCGCGGTAACTTTTCTACAGGTCTCTTTATCAGGCCTGAGGTTCTTTAATGTGCCATAAATCTACGACAAGGGGTCACCGGCTTTACTTCCCTTCCGAAATGAAGCCATGCTAAGAATTTTTGCGGCCGAAATAAATCCATCGCCTTCCGCCGGGTTTGAACCCGTGACCTTGGAAACTAGGGGCTAGCATTGTACCTCTATACCACAGAGGACGATTGAAATATTTTGTTTTCCAAAAATGGCTGTAACTATTTTGTTTATAATACCATATATTAAAGATATTTACTTGAAAAATGGAATGTACTTATTGAACTTTCTGGGGATAATCTGTGAAGTCTTCTTCATTCGGAAGGAACTTTGTATAATCATATATAACTGTTAAACTTGAAGGGACAGGCGAAAACGTGCTATACAGAAAATGTATATCTCTTTTAAGATACAATTTATTTCAAATAAATTTCTTCTCGCGTAAGACATTTTTGAGATATCCGTTATTAATAGTTCGAATTGTTCATTACTTGGTCATTCTCTTAAAGTCCTGTCAACGTTCAGTTATTTCTCGCGATTGCATGGAAACAGTGTGGAGTTATAAGGCCAGCATATGCCGTCCTGTTCTTAAACATTTGACTATCGCTGTTCGCTTTGCATCTGTAACGAAGTGTGTAATGCAAAGGTTTATTTGGATTAAAATGAAGTAGACAGAAAAATAAGCTTTAGTAAGAATAGCTTGCATACCCACTACTAAACGATAGAGCGTAGAGAAAGGCATGTGAATGTAACACATCAGAAACGCTTTTTGAAATTCAAATGAATAATCTGTTAATAAAAGATTATATTTGAACACTATTTAATTGAATTATTAAAAGCTTCCATATTTCAAGAATCACTTTCAATATGCTTATAAGTTAACACTTGTATTTACTTTTACAACATAATTTTTTTTTGCTTTAATACTTTTAAATAAAGTTGCTCGGCATTCAGAAGAAAGTAAGAGGTCTAATTTTACTTCATTGTTCGATATCATATGAAACGCATCTCACGTCTCAGTGTATTGTTTTGAAAATTATTGAGACGTGATACATTAGCAGGAGGCAAACCAGCTTGCTAAATTTTTTTTTTTTTTTTTTTTTTTGGCTACCTGTCAGTGATAGACATAATTTAAATTCTGTGGTTTATTCCTGTGATAATTTTCGTGTTACTCTACTTAATTAAGTATTTTCAATAGTAATACAACCTCGATACTCATTAAGCTTTACATTATTGAATGTTGTTGCGTTTAACTTGGTGTTACACAAGGAATGAAAGGAGTCGACTACTCATGTTACTGCCTTGTACGTGTTCCCAAACAGTTGCTGGGCTATAGTTCTTGATAGATCTTGACTACGTTGGATGAATGCAACATTTCATAGTCTCCTGTGTCTAAATGAAAGCATGCAAAACAATGAGTGAAGGAGTAGAGGTACACATGTAACATGCAGCGTTAACTGAGTTGTGTGTGAAGCTGATTTAGAAAACGCTCTAAATCACGTTTCTGCAATAGCCTGGCTTGGTGACTCACTCTCAGCCATTACATTTACCTACTCCGGTGACCAAAATCTATGAATCTAACAGAAACAAATCAGAACTTAAGACGTGAGATCATACAACGCAAAGACATTCTTGTTCTTTCCGTCTATCTGCTGGTGTATTTAAGCAAATCAAACCTTTGTATTAAACATGTGTATGCTAATGTATGAGGCTGGGTAGAAGAATGCTTAATCCACAAACCTACTATATTTCCGAGTACTATATGGCTAGCTACTTGTTACCGGATGAAAAAATATATCATTTTATGGTCGTTGTAAGTAGTGGTAGAATGTTTTAGCACTCACACACATTATTTTTACTTGTTAGAGTTGCATGTAAAATATATATTGGTGATTTTTAAGTTTATAGTCACTTTAAAATATTAGTCACATCGCGACTTTACAACTTTTAAAATAAATATTTAACCATAATTCAATGAGATTACTTAACATACTGCAGTTTTGAGCGATTACAATGAACTAGTATACAATTGTGACACTATAATTAATCAAACTGATTGGACATTATATACTTCTATATAAATTTATGTTTTTAAGAAATCAAATATCTTAGGGTAAATCGAATAGTTGAGTGCTGTTTGTAAATCATTGGGTATCTGGTAGTATTGCCTCCATTGATCGTATTGTGGACATTCCATGATTATGTGTTTCCTCGTTAACAGTATGTTACACTGGTGGCAGATGGGTGGTTGGTCCTTTGAAAGAACATAACTGTGCGTGAGCTTGGTATAGCCCATTCTCAGTCGGGATATTAAAACCCGATCTTGTCTGGAAAGAGAATTTTTGCAAAGACGTGTCGAAAAACTCGATGTTATATCACGGAGTTTGCTTCTCGTGGAATCAAGCCATCCTGTCTTCCACTGTTGGTAGAGCTTCTTTTTAATGGTTGAGATAACAGCCTGGTTTAATTGTGGTTTGGTCACTTAGCGAATATTTAGTGGCTTCTTTTGCTGCCTGATCGGCTAATTCGTTGCCTTGTATTCCAATGTGGGATGGAATTCATACTAAAACATTTACTTTCCTTGCTTATTGACTCTATGAAGTAGTGATTGAATTTCTTGTGTAAGAATATGGGTTGATGACAGATTGTTTATTGAAAGTAGTGCACTTCAGAATATGAGTATACAACATATAGCTTTGTGCATCGAGTTTTCAAAACATAAATCACAGCTTGTTTAATTGCAAACAGTTCACTTGAGAAGATGGTATAAAATTCAAGAACTCTGAGTAACATAGTGTGGTCTGGATAAGCAACAGCACAGCATTTCTATCATTACACTTTGATCCATCTGGGTAGATTGCTGTATGTTTTCCATATCTGCCATGTAATTTATTAAATAGTTGCCTACAAACTGAGGAATGTGTGTGTTCTTTGGAGATGGTGTTCAGTTCTAAACTTATTTTAGGCGAAGTAATTGTCCAGGGCGGAATAGCAACAGAGGGGTTTATTTGTGACATAGGAGGAAGTCTAGTGTTGAGTTCTTGGAGATATTTGGAGACTGTCAGAAATAAGGGTATTATTAATGATCTTTTGACGGTTTCTTTAGATCTATTATGAAATATATACTTTTTCATTAGTGAATCGGACATTGTCGCTATCTTGAGAGCGTATGTTAAAGTCAATTGTTTTCTTCTAGCTTCAAGTGAAGGTTCATTTGTTTCTATTTGCATTCTTGCTGTCGAGCTGGTTCAAAGAGTTCCAAGTATTATTCGAAATGCTGTGGTTTGTATTGAATCCAACATTTGGAGAGAAGGTCTTGCAGAATTGTAAACAACAGCACCATAACCCAATTTTGCTCTAATAAAGGCTTTGTAGATGTTTAACAGCACATGGTAATCCGCTATCCAGCTTTTGGCCACTAGGATTTTTATACCGTTTAACCTCTTGCGACAGTCATCTTTGAGACCTTTAAGATGAGGTATCTAGTTTAATTTGCTATCAAAGGTTATCCCAGGATCTTGATTTTCTTGAGTAGTTCAAGTTTTTGTTCGTCAATATACAGTTTTGAGTGTATGTCATTACACCTTCTTTTAGAGAAGCAGGTACGTTTGGATTTAGTCTTTGAAAGTTTAAACCCTCTAACTTCCGCCCACTTTTGAATTTTTAAAATTGTCCTTTGCAGCAGTTGTTGAATTGTATAAATGTTTTTTCCTGTACAAGATAAAATAAGATCGTCTACAAAAAGACATGCTTTAACAGATGGTTATATGTTTGAAACAATGTCATTTATGGCTATTAGAAGCAATGTTACGCTGATAACTGATCCTTGGGGTACTCAATTCTTTACTGTGAATTTATTTGATAGAACCCCATTTACTCTGAACTGAATTTGTCGATCCTGAAGAAAGTTGGTTAAGAACTGTAGTGCATTTTCTGAAAAACATCTCTTTAGAATGTCAACAATATAATATTTTCGTATCGTGTCGTATGCTTTTCCAATATCTAGACTAACTACTACATAGTATTGGTTGTTGATAAAACCATTCTAAATTTCAGATTCTAGATATATACGATCATCTGAAGTTGGGTGTGCTGCCTAAATCCACTTTGTACGCTGTTAAAAAATTTGATGTTTTCAAGATACCACCGTAATCTCTTGTGAACTATATTTTCTAGTAGTTTACACATGGCGTTAGTTAGAGAACATGGACGATAATTTTCTATAGTTGACTGATATTTTTCTGGTTTCAATATCGGGATTACGATAGCATTATGCCATTGGTCAGGAAATAAGTTTGAGGTCTACATGAATATAAAGATTGCTAGAAGGCAATTTAATGCAATGGATGGAAGCAGTTTGATAATTTATAAAGTATGGAATCTGGACCGGGGCTGGATTTTCCACATTTGTTTAGCTCGTTTCGTAGTTAACGAAGTTGAAATTTATCGTTTAGAAAGCGGCCTTTATCAGAGAGATTAGTTTTTGTTACTATAGTCTCACTCGTAGACGAAAGATGAACTTCAGATGTGAATTTGGAGTTATTCGAGATTTTGGCAAAGTCGATTGTAAGGGTATCAGCTATGTGTTGATTTACATTTATAAAGGTTCCAGTAATTGATTTCTAAGGGCTGTGATACGGAATTTATTATATTTTTCCGATAGTATTTTGATTTTATCCCACACTATTTTGGAGGGTATTTCTGATGGCAATTGATAAGATAAATGATATTCAAGAATCTCTCTTACTTTGTTTGGAAACTTGACGAAATGTTGCTCTGCACTTCTGGTAACTTAGTTTGTTTTCAGATGTAGGTTTCCGTTTATAAAAATAAAAAGCATGATTTTTACTTTCTCTACTACGTATAGTAATTAGGGGAAGTATTGTATTCCACCCAAAAATTAGATACCGAGATTTCACTGGAAATACATGTTTTGAGACTCCCTGAATCCAGAAAAAGCATTTTTGGAAACATGTCCGTGTGTGTGTCTGTGTCTGTCAGTAGATGTCTGTGAACAGCGTAACTCAGAAACGAACAGTCGGATAAACATCAAACTTGGTATTTAGGTTCAGTATCTTCCAGAGATGCGACACGAAGGTCTTCAAGAAAATCCCCCACCCCAGATTACCCTTTACATGGAACATTTTTCGAAAATTTTAATTTTCTCAAAAATGGCTCTAACGATTTTGATTAAAATATCATATGTTTAAGATATTTGCATGACAAATAAAATGTATATGTTGAATTTTCTGGGAATGTGTCCAAATGTATTCTTCATTGTGAACGACGTTTGCATAACTGGTAAACCATCAGAGATAGACAAGATTTTACTACACAAAAAATGTAGATGGCATTAAAATACACAATTTATGTCATATAACTTTTTTGTTGAGTGAACCATTTTCGATATTGCTTGTTCTTCCCTTAAATTTTTCAATACTTATTTTCTCAAATGGGAATTCGTTATTCATTTTTTTTCGGAAATGCAAAGAGTATTAATCTGTGGCAAAGAAAATGGTGCTGCACCTAGCACCTAGCTATTAAGGGATATGTCTATGCTTAAAGGCTACTGTATTTCTATATTGTCGTTGCAAATACAAAACAAGGGGAACATAGTACGCCTTAAGCGATAGTCAAATATTTTTAGAACTGGTCGCTATGTGTAAAATGTAATTCTCTTTGCATGTCAAAAGATCGTTTCTGCAAATGTTTATCTCGATTAATATGAAATAGATGGAGAATAACAGTTTGTAAAAATAGTTTGTATAAGAGTAGAGTAAGTCATGTGAGTGTAACACATCAGATTTTTATTCCTTATAGTGATTTTGCAGGTTTCATTCCATCAGGGAACCTTTCTCTTTGAAGTAGGCGAAATTGTTTTAAGAATACTTGCATCTGCAGATTGGGTGATAACTTTTGCAAAGTCGTGTGCGATGTTGTTAATCTGTTTTGTAGAAAATTTGTCAGGGGGAGTTAGGTATTTTAAGAGATTTTTGGCAGTATCTCTAAACTTCTGCCAGTAAGTCTATGGATATTACACTTAACGGTATGGAGTGTTTGAGAGTTATTGCTGAAATAACTCAAGATTGCCTAATAAAATAATTGCTAGTATTTGTTTTTCTATTGATAGAAAATCTTTTAAAACAAGGCTTTCGGCACAAAAAAGTCACATAAAAAGGAAAGCAAAGAAATTATTATTATTATTATTATTATTATTATTATTATTATTATTAGTAGTAGTAGTAGTAGTAGTAGTAGTAGTAGTAGTAGTAGTAGTAGTAGTAGTACTAGTAGGGATGGGATCTCGATACTTGGTGGTATCGAAGTAAGACTAGTACTTTGAGATAAACCTTCTATACTTTTTCGAAACCTTTAAGTTTTTTAAGTTTTGCATTGCTGAAAGTTGGCGCGTTTAATTTTATGCTAGAGAGGAAATGAACGGAGTCAAGACTTGACTTTTTTACTTCTCAAATGTCTAAAAGGGTTGCTGGACTATAGTTATTGATAGACCATGACGCGTTTCCTGTGGGTGAATGAATGCAACATTCCATAGACTCTCGTGTCTACATGAAAATATGCAAAGCAATGGGAAAGGAGTAGAGGTACACAAATAACATGGAGTGTTGGCTGAGTTGTGAATAAAGCTGGTTTAGCTGACACACTAAATCACGTTTCTGCAATAGCCTGGCTTGATGACTCATTCTCAGCCTAATATTTACCTACTCCGGTGACCAAAATCGTGAATCCAGCAGAAACAAATCAAAACTTAAGACGTCAGATAATACAGCGCATAGAAATACGAAGGCATTAATGAAACATTTTAGAATGCCAGCTAGTCTCTAATGCTTTGCGAGTTGAGTGACGTGCAGTTTGTTAAATTTGGTTTATTACTTGTGTTAATCATCATCATAAGATTTTGTGTTTACCCAAAAATGAATTTTGCTGAGAATATTTCCGGCCTATGATTTTCTACGATTTTAAATCGTCATTAACGTCTAAAGAATGAGAAGATGGGCTTAGAAATACATTTGGCGAAGCAGCCCCATATAAGGCAACAATCTGTAATTGATACAGCGAATTCAAAAGAAATCGTTTTTTTCTTAGTGATTTATTCCTTGAAGGATGCTCAAGAGCTGCTGTTACTGATGAAAATATTGCCGCTGTTCGAGATGCTTGAAGAAGATCGACGAGTGTCTTACGAACTTATTCGGGCGACATTGGGAATAACTGACTCCCTATCAAAAACAACAACGCATTGATTGGTGCAGAAAAGCTCTGGAAAAAAACTCTTCCAAGGGGGCACTTGAAATTTGGTTTGGAATATCATTGCTAGTGATGAATCTTGATTTATTGTTATGATCCCAAAATCAATCGTCTCATTGGGTTTTCGAACGAAACTAAGCCTAGAAAAGTCCGACGAATTCGCAGTGCTAGTAAGAAGTTGGGGCTGTTAGTCTCTTTTCTAAAACGGACATGTAGTTACTATAGCATTAGAAGATAGGCGTACCATTACTGCCGATTGGTAAACAAATGTCTGCTTACCGCAAATTTTTGGAAAAGTTCGTGAAGAATGCCCAAAGGTAAAGTAATATTATATCATGACAACGAATCGTTGCATACAGCAAAACTAGCAACTGAGTATCTGTATGCCCTAAAGATCAACACCTTGGATCCTCCCATGCAGCCCTGACCTAGCAACTTGTGATTTCTTTTTGCTTCCAAAACTTAACGATCCTTTTTCGTCATCAGATAAAGCAGTAGAATATTATAAAAACATGGTTTTTGAAGTGCCTCTGGTGGAGTAGCATGATTGCTTAAATGACTGGTTTTATCGAATGCAAAAATGTAGTGATGTTAAAGGGGGAATATTTTAGAAAACAATAAAACCATCTAGATTTTTTAATAATCCCTGTTTGATTTTCTAAAAATTGTTGTGGCGCCTTCGTATTCGTTTTCTTTCCTTCAATCTGTTTGTGTTTACGCAAGTCAAAACTTTGCATTAGACATGTATATGCTAATGTATGAGGATGGGTAGTAGAGAGGCTTAATCCACAAACTTACTGTTTCCGAGTGTTATATAGACAATTGCTTATTACCGGATGAAAAATACACATGTTATGTGGTTGTTGTGAACAGTGGTAGAATCCTGTAACATACACAATGCTTTTTGTTATTTGAGTTTCGTGTAAAATATGTATTAATTTATGTTTTCAATTTTTCAGAATAAAGAAGAATTGCTACTATTTGTTTATAGATATAAAATCCTTTTAGAAAGTTTTTATCACAAAATATAGTTGCGTAAAAATTAAGCAAAGAAATTATTATTATTATTATTATTATTATTATTATTATTATTATTAGCCCTAACCATAACAGGGATTTCATAACATTAAAAAAATTGCCGTCAATTGGAGAATATCAAACAGGAACAGTTTTGGGTTTAGCATAATATAAAATTTATTACATGAGTTTTTACGCAGAAAACTGCTAATAAACACACCATTCAATGAACAAGTTATCGACATTACAGTTTTTATAAACTGAGTATCGAATATTTATTTGGTATAGGTGCTCAAAAATCATTATCGGAATCAAGTATCAGAAATGGTGTTATCATCCCACCATTAATTTTTAAAAATTATGCTCGCCGTTCTATATGATTTATAAATACATGTATTAGATACTAGTGTATGGAACAGAAAAAAAAAAGATTTTATTAATTTCAAATCAGGGGTGATTATTTCAGACGAGCGCACATATTAACTTGCCATTATTTAGAAAGTCAGTAGCGTTTGGATTAAATCACTGAAATTATTCTCGGTTCAAGAAATTAAAAAAAAAAATCAAGAAAAACACATATACCAAAAAACGTACTTTTATAACCTTAAATTTTAAAAACAAAGAACAAGTTTGCACTGAATAATTATTAATAACTATCATTTGTAAATGTTCTTATCTGTTATTGCGCTTCTAGTAGTTGACATAAGTGAAGCTCTTATCAATGATGCGATTACTCCAGGATTGTTAAACCAAAATGGATTCTACTGCCTGGGGTAGCTACCTATGACGTGTTAGACTGTGATGGGCTTTGGATCAGCTGGAGTTTATATACCTCTTCTTCCCTTCTTCTCAACTCCATTACTAATTCACTATTTATTCGGGAATAGTAATCATAAGTGTAGGCTTCGTTTAAAAATCCAATGTGTTACATTCATATGACTTTTTCTACCTGCTATTGTTTATTTGATATAGCTTTCACAAAGTATTCTTTTGAAAGCTTATATTGCTGTCTATTTCACGTTAATCCGGATAAATTTGCACAAGTAGATTAGTTGCACAATTTCGTTGTAGGTACGAGGAAATCGAATTGATAGACACGCTTTTAAAACCTATTGTTATATACTGGCTTAGTAATTCCATATGCTTTCTATAACATCGCGAGAAACAACGAATAGCGATAGCGCTTCTAAAACAATTCTAACCAAAACAACATACTTCTCGGAAATGGGTGTTAAAAGCCTTATTAGAAATTAATTGTGTACTTTAAACAGACGTATTTACGTCTTGCGGTTAACCAATGATACAAAATTATACAAAATCCCCTCCGAATGAAGAAGACTTCACACGGTATTCCAAGAATATTCAAGATATATAATTTATTTGTGAAGAAAATATGCTAAACAAAATGGAATTTTTATCGAAATCCTAAAACGATTTTTGACAAAATCGAAAATTTTGGAAAGTCTTCCTTGTTTACACTTTAGGGTAAAATTGAAAACCTTTGCGTCGTATCTTTGGTATATTCTGAACTTAAATACCAAGTTTAGTATCTATTGGACATTTAGCATTTTGAGTTTGCTGTGTATAGACATGCACACATATATGGACCTCTTCTTCTAACTTTTTTTATAGGGAGTTTAGTGAGCCTAAATATATGTAATTCCGCTGAAATCTCGACATCACATTTTTGTGTGGAACACAAACCTTGTCTACTTACTGTAAGTAGGTATATAGTAGGGAAAGTAAAAATAGAAACGAGTTAATTTTGTTCTGCACCTTATAGTAATAATTTAAAATGAAGATTGCTTTTGACTACCTTTTTCAAAAGGTAATGAGTTATTTAATTGTTTTTGAGTTTTAAAGCAAAAATTCCTATTTTAGTAAAAAAATACCATTTTTTTCAGGATTTGTAACTAACAATTTCGTTAAAAAGATCTGGATTTGCAAATAAGTGTATTCTCTTAGAAAAATCATGTCATGTAGTTCTTACATGGGTGTTCAACGGAGGGGAACGTCTCGCGCACCGCGACCTACAGAAGTCTATTGTGGCTACATTCCACAAGATGAAGGGATCAGGTGAAGGAACTATGGAGGCTACAGGCCATAGGCAGGCAGTCCACAGAGACGCGTGAAAGTCCCTAACATTTTCAAGCTCGAAGAGCGTCCCACTGCTAGAGTCGCCGAGAGAGAGAGCGATGAACCGCCCACCAGTCAAGCAGCTCTCTCGTGTCCACAGAGAAAACTCTTTTCACTGAGCATGCATCCATACCATCTGTCCCGCACCGCCATACACCAAAAAACCTACAAAAGCACCTGAAGGATGGGAAGGAAACGGAATGAAAAGGAAGCAATGGAAAGGAAATCGTGGTAGAAAGGAAAACCTGCATCATTCGCCTGCCGACACATTAGTCAGAGTGGGCGGTCCCAGAAATCAAACCCGGGACCTGCCGAATGCGAGTCGCACACGTTACTACATCGCCAGCTCGGTTGATTTAGCTCTTACATAAAACTGAGAGCTAATATTTCGGTTTTCTGAATAGACTATACATTTATTTTTAACCTTTTGTCTTTTCAAAGTAAGTTGTTAAAAGCGAGCGCGTTACCTGGTTACGTACTTAAGGTTTCGGAAAAATTTCCATGTAAGTTTTGTGAACATTCAAGGAATTTTTACTTTCTGTACTACGTATTGTAAGTATGGGAAGTATTGCATTCCACCCAAAAATTCGATACCAAGACTTTACAAGAAATATATGTTTTGAGGTGAAACTGAATGCATATAAAGCATTTTTGGAAACATGTCCGTGCGTGTGTGTGTGTGTGTGTGTGTGTGTGTGTGTGTGTGTGTGTGTGTGTGTGTGTGTGTGTCTGTGAACAGCATAACTCAGAAACGAAGTCAGATAAACACCAAACTTGGTATTTAGGTTCAGTATCTTCCAGAGATGCGACACGAAGGTTTTCAAGAAAATCCCCCAACCCAGATTACCCTTCACATGGAACATTTTTCGAAAATTTTAATTTTCTCAAAAATAGCTCTAACGGTTTTGAATAAAATACCATAAGTTTAAGACATTTTTATGGCAAATGAATTGTATATCTCGAATTTTCTGGGAATGTCTCCAAAAGCATTCTTCATTGTGAACGACTTTTGCATAACTCGTAAATCATAAAAGATAGACAAAATTTTACTACACAAAAAAATATATATCGCGTTAAAATACATAATTTATGTCATATACAGTTTTTTTGTTGAGTGAACCATTTTGGAGATATTGCTTTTTATTCCCTTAATTTTTGCAATACTTTTTTCTCAAATGGGAATTCGTTATTCATTTTTACTTTCTCTACTACGTATAGTAAGTAGGAGAAGTATTGCATTCCACCCAAAAATTCGATACCGAGATTTCACCGGCAATACATGTTTTGAGACCTCCTGAATCCAAAAAAAGCATTTTTGGAAACATATCCGTGTGTGTGTGTGTGTGTCTGTGTGTGTGTGTGTGTGTGTGTGTGTGTGTCTGTGTGTGTGTGTCTGTGAACAGCATAAATCAAAACCTAACAGTCGGATAAACACCAAACTTGGTATTTACGTTCAGTATCTTCCCGAGATGCGACACGAAGATTTTCAAGAAAATCCCCCCACCCCAGACTACCCTCTACATGGAAGATTTTTCGAAAATTTTAATTTTCTCAAAAATGGCTCTAACGATTTTGATGAAAATATCATATGTTTAAGATAATGTCATGAGACATCAAATGTATATCTCGAAATTTCTGGGAATGTCTCCAAAAGTATTCTTCATTATGAACGACTTTTGCATAACTGGTAAACCATAAGAGATAGACAAAATTTTACTACACAAAAAATGTAGATCGCGTTAAAATACACAACTTATATCATATACATTCTTTTTGTTGAGTGAACCGTTTTCGAGATATTGCTTGTTATTTCCTTAAATTTTCAAATACTTATACTTTTTCTCAAATTCGCTATTCATTTTTTTATGTCCTGGACATGCAAAGAGAATGGAATGCGCCACATAGCAACCAGCGATAAAATATTTGACTATCGCTTAAAAGCTACCATATTCCCCTTGCATCTACAAGAAAATTACAAATAAGATTGACATCTCGATATCTCGATTAATATGAAGCATATGGAGAATAGGCGTTTGTAAAATTAGATTGTACAAGAGTAGAGAAAGTCATGTGAGTGTAAAACATCAGATTTTTTTTTGTCCTGCTAATGCAAAGAGAATGGAATGCGCCATATAACAACCAGCTCTTAAAATATTTGACTATCGCTTAAAGCCTAGAAATTCCCCTTGCATCTACAAGAAAATTAGCAATAAGGTTTACATCTCGATATCTCGATTAACATGAAGCATATGGAGAATAGGCGTTTGTAAAAATAGTTTGTACAAGAGTAGAGAATGTCTTGTGAGTGTAACACATCAGATTTTTCAAATAGGGTTGTGTCATTCTGTCCAAATGAAGTTATGTAAGCACTTCAGGATATGTTTACTATGCAGAGATCATCGCTACGTGCACAATTATAGTTAAAAGAAAAAAATTCTGTGTGGAACAGAATTTTTTTTAAACACAATGGAATTCACTGAAGCGTATTTTTTATATTGTCATTTCAATGAGCAAAGCGCTGGTTCCATGTTTAAATAGTTTGAATGTGTTTTGTCTTTCAGTTTGTCAGTGTTTTGTTTCCAAACGGCCACTAAATCGCTTTACTGTTTTAGGGAAACAAATGTGTCACATTTGTAATCATGTTTTTTTGAATGGAGATAAACAGGAAGCCATTGTTAAACTCACCAGAGCAGACGTCCAGCCCTTGCTAAGGCAGTCTTCACATTCAATTGTCAGTGAGCCTGTGCATAAAGATATTAAAGTAATGTTACTTGTGACAGGGGAGTAGAAAATAATTGTTTTATAGGCGTATGCTATCTAGCGATGGTCGCGTGTGTCTTCTTTTCAGAAGTTATGTTACACAGTGACATGAGTTTAGCTCGTTGGATGCAATGCTGAAGAATTGTATTTATGTCTCATTACTCTCAATTTCTGTTGCATCTTCTCACCTTAATACTCTGTCAACTATACAACCCTCGATTACTCAACAACCTCACATTTAGGTAAATTGTCGCACTATTCACATTATCTCTGAAGATTTACTAGTATCTATTTGGTCAACTCCCACTTTTCAGAGTTGTACCCGATGCACTACACATTTTCCCATAGTGAAAAGCTTTTAATATAATTGCTTCGCCATTAATGGAGCATTTTTAGTAGAGTAGTGGAGTCCGCATCTGTGTGTGTGTGTGTCTGTGTGTTTATGTGTTTCTGTGGCTATGTGTATTTGTGTGCTTGTGTCTGTATGTGTTTGTGTGTGTATCTGTGTGTCCTGTAAGTGTGTGTGTGTGTCTGTGTGTTTATGTGTTTCTGTGGCTATGTGTATTTGTGTGCTTGTGTCTGTACGTGTTTATGTGTGTGTATCTGTGTGTCCTGTGAGTGTGTGTGCCTGTGTGTTTTATATGTTTCTGTGGCTATGTGTATTTGTGTGCTTGTGTCTGTAGGTGTTTGTGTGTGTCTGTGTGTGTCTGTATGTGTTTGTGTGTGTCTGTGTGTATGTTTGTGTGTGTTTGTTTCTGTCTCTGCCTGTGTAATTATGTCTGGGTGATTGGTGTGTTTGTATCTGTGTGTGTCCGTGTGTGTCATGATGTATCTGTGTGTGTTCTTGTATGTTTGTGTGTATCTGTGTGTGTGTGTTTGTATGTGTTTGTGTGTGTCTGTGTGTATTTTTGTGTGTGTCCTGTGAGTGTTTGTGCGCGCGCTCGCGTGTGTGTGTGTGTATCCTGTGAGTGTTTGTGCACGCGCGCGCGTGTGTGTGTGCGTTTGTGTGTCTATGTGGAAGAGGATCAGTAAGTTGTCTGCAAAGGCGATAACGTTTCTGTGGTAAGAGAAATCCAAATTTAGCTATGAATTACATAGCATATTGCTTACTTATGAACCGCTGCAAGAGGGTGGTCACAGGTTTTTCGATTTTGGGTGACTTAATTCCTAAGTCACTCGCGCTATTGGTAAATTTATTTCTTGCAAGGCTATAGAGGATTTTATAGTATCGTAGTTCTTTAAGACTGTAGAGAATGCTTGGCAATCAAGCAGCATCGTAGGCCGCTCGAACGTCCAAACTCACTACTGCAAGGCAATTCCTGTGTCTTAAATTACATTACATTACAGTACTTTAGCTGCCATAACTGCATTTGCAGTTAATGTTTCGGGTCTGACTCCCATTAAAATCAACTGCATATTGTCCATGATACAAGATTCTGTTAATCATTCATTTGCCCAGCAGTTTAGCAGCTACGCTTAAGAACTTTATGGAACGATACTTGAACACGTCCTGTAGGTCTACTTTACCAGGCTTGAACATCGGCACTATGTCTACTGCTCTGGGAAACAAGTTTCCTGGAGTAATTTATTGTAAACCTTAGTCAGAAATCATGAAACACCCTTAGGATTACCTCACTTTTCCCCTGGTTCCGTTTTAGGTTTAAGCTGCTAAAGTGTTGATAATGTTTGCTTGCAGGTAAAGAGTTTATCGCCCTCTGTCTCTGTTTTCTCTTTCATTAACTGACTTAAGCGCATGTGCACTGCACTATCATTAACACTCCACGGGAATAAAGTTTACTAACAGGTGGTTTATTGCGCTTTCTGCATCCTGAGTAAACGTTCCGCACGACGACTGTAGCATTTATAGACACTCGCACTTCTGGGTTTTCCTGATAATGTTTTATAGATTGTGTCCCATTGATTAGTCCCTTCAATCAAGGAACCATGTTCACGCTAGGATTTAAACTTTTCTTCCTGCAGTTTCGATTTTTAAGATCGCTTCCCTTCTAGTTATGCGTTTTCCCGCTCTGTTCTTAGGGCTTGATTGCAGTACTTTGATATCTTCTGACCTTTGGGCACCAACCTTTTTCCTCAGGATTTGTACCTCTTTTGTCTACCATGGAACGGTTTTCCCTGCTATTCGCTTCTATCTTCCGGAAACTCGAAAACAGCCATTGTGGAAAATGCATATTTTGCGGTCCTCTTTATAAACAAAATCATAATACGTTCTCGATGCGTGTTTGTGTGTGTGAACAGCATAGCTCAGAAAGATAAGTCGTTTAAATAGCATACATATGCATATTTAAGTTCAGGTGTTCCAAGGATTGTAGCGTTTTTTCGACGTCGTCGATGAGAGGCTATGGGTTGGTTCTGGAGGTGACCTTTAGACCTCCTCGTAGCCTGGACTGAAACCTTTGATCTGAGGGTCTGTCTGAGTCGATCTTATGTTATCCTTAGCTATGAATGGAGAAGTTTGGGCATGGGTAGGAATTTGGGATTACAGGTAATTGTCGGAAGAGTTGGAAGAAGTAACCGATTACAGCTTTCTAAATCCGATCCCGGTACTTTGTCCCTGCAAGATTCACTTTCAGGTTTCGTGCCCTGCATCAGCACTTTGTGCTTAGTTTCCTACCAGGTGTACGTCTTAGGTACAAACTGATGACTAGTATTCACTGTTCTCAGCCGGCGCTACTATGTATCTTGCCTCGGTTCTAATTAGCTTCCGGCTGCGTATTTGACCCTTCTTTAGATGCGCAAATTTAATTAGTGTAGTTCCTTCGCGAATATCTCCGCTGCACTAACGCCGCGCTAAGTTCTTATCAATAAGAAGTGGATAATTGAAATTTGCTCTTCTTTATTTCGCACTAACTTCCGTGAAAAACTCGTAACCGCGTTTCATATTTTTCTCCAGCATCACAAGCATCTTTAAGCAGAGAAGTTACCGAATCTCGCTAATACTACTATATATCCAAGCTTCATGATCATTTCCTCGGAGTCGAATCCTATAGTGATGGGTCGAAGGAGTCGGAGTCGTTTCAAAGGAACGGTTCCTCCTTTGGAAGTGTGAAGTAACCATTCCACTATTCGGAACTGGCACTTCCTTAGTTCCAATCACTTCCATCTCCGTCGGAGTTACTTCCAGAACAGTTTTACTTCCACTCCGCCACAGTACTTCCAAGGCATTTACTTCCAACTCCGTCGGAGTTACTTCCACAACAGTTTTACTTCCATTCCGCCGGAGTACTTCCAAGACATTTACTTCCAACTCCGTCGGAGTTACTTCCACTTCCAATTGCATCATTCCATCAATTCCATAGGCAGTACAATACCTAACCAGTATTGCGTTATGCGTAGGTATTATTTAGAAGTCGCCATGACATTGGATATCATTTCCTTTATGGTAAATGAGATGGTATTAATGCAGCCTGCGTCACGTTGCAATTTGAGAAAAAATGTTTAAGTAAATTAAGTCAATTCTGACTCAAGTACTGATGAATTCGGGTTTGTGTCATTTATGCAAAATTGATGTTAAATGCCCTATTGAATATGACAAATGCAATGAACTCTTTAGTTGAACGTTAATACAGACTTCTATAAAATACGCATAAACTTTCTCCCCCCCCCTGATGTATGGTTCAATACCAATTATGCTTCCACGAGAAAAAACAATTTTTTTTAGTTATATTTCATCTGCTCGTAATTTCCACGTCATGTAGTCCTGATTTTAATAAGGGAATATTGCAGTAAGTTGAACGTTATGTACAGAATTTCAAAAGCACGCAGAAGCCTGTTTTTTTTCTGTTGTAATCATTTAATTCCGATTATGCTTCTATGAGAGAATTCCAATTTCTAATTACATGTGCGCTTACTACTTCGCACGTATGTAGCAGTTATAATAATATAATTTTGCAGTATGTTTGTAGTCAAATATTGCATTTTAACTCCCTAAAGCAACATTTTATGTTGATTGCTAGTTTTAGCCTTAAAATTAATAGTGAGCCCTTTACGTGAACAGCACGAATTATGCTTAATTAGCCATTTAAAATATATTTTTCATTTGTTACATTGTCGCTGTGAGCAAAATAACTTTTTGAAACAAGAAAAAACGGTAATAGTGATAAAGTCGGGCCCGTGCGCTTACCGGTCATTCTCCTCGCACGAACGGTAAGAGTGCCCCCACTACTCTTAACCACGTGATAGCCCCCACCATAATGATCACGTGATTACCTTTTCCCCTAATTTAGTTCTCCACCTCTGCGTTTGAAAACTTTAGCGCGAATGCCTCATTCTGCTAGCACATTTAGACCTGTTCGTTCGACATGAATTTTTTCGAAGTTACAAGTCAATTTGCTACCATAGAAGGTGCAGTCAATCAATTAGATTTCTTTTGCGTGCAAACTATTCCTTCTTTGCCCCAATTCTTTGAAATAAAATCAATTAGATTTCTTTTGCGTGCAAACTATTCCTTCTTTGCCCCAATTCTTTGAAATAAAATAAATTGCATGTCATTCACGTGGATATGGCAGGCAAGCACAGGGTCCCGACAATTTCACGTATCAGTGCGTGGTGCTCCTACACACCGATATGCCTAAAGATTATAACTGAACTGCAATTGGCTAATAAAACGCGCCAACATTAGCGTCTATTTTTATATCCAATGAAAATTATGAATACGTTTCCAATAATGATAAACAGCTCACCCCCTCGCTGCATTATTGCACGCTATTATTGCCAGTTTCAGTAAGGCAGTATAAGGCAGTGGTGGGGGAACCATGTTGCGTGTATAAGGCAGTGGTGGGGGAACCATGTTGCGTGGAGGGGAAGGTGGAATTTGGTGGATATGGAAGGTAAGCGCAGGGACCCGACTTTATCACGTATGCCGAAAAAACTTGAAAGCACCATAATTAGGACAAAGCTACAAAGTATTTAATTATGAATTGCCATACGTCACATAACCTCATTTTAAATCAGCTGAAGCTGATAAATTACTTCCAGTTTCGCCAACCTCATTTCTGTTGAAAATGTTGGTACTCTACATTGCGCATTTTCCTTATCCGCTTCGTTGTTGGCTGTGTGCCATGACGTAGTTAGTAGACGCTAACAGCAAAACAGCTGATAATTTTGCATATACCGCTGTAGCTAAGACGAACAATTTTTAATTTAACCGGACGGAGACCGGGAGATCCGTGGTTCAAATCCCGGCTTGGCATTGAATGTTTCAGTCATCTGATTCTACCTTTCCAACCCTGTCCAACACACGACTTGTGTGAAAGAAGAATTAATTCCAATTTGTAATTTGCATTATTCTGTATTTGATAACCTAGTGTTTTTTCATCACAAAGTTAGAGTAATACCTTAAGAATTTAAACTATTAAACTGCCTTAAGGCAGTAAACTTTGTCCCGCAGACTTACGGTTCAGAAGGATAAATAAAATAAATGTAAATCGGAGCATACCACTTTTTATTAAATTCTCAAAATGTTCCGCTTCACAATAACATAAAAAGCAGCTCCTAAGGATTATGAGTATATTTAAATTAATTTCCCAAAAGTAATGTTTTATATTTGCTGAAACTACATTTATTGCAAAAGAATTTACCTCCACACTGTTCATAACCTAAATGTTTAACACGCAATACAACAATATTTTACTAAGTATCTAGGCATAAGTTTCAGTCTTAAAGCCAGTGTAGCGTTCCGTTAATTATATTTGCTTTACAGCAAATGGAATTACAAATTATTCATGTACGTTGGGTCTACATCACTACATATGATATTACCAATATTACTTTGTAGTTCATTATACAACGGGGATAAAAACACAACATACTAGCGTAGAACTACAAGCCATTAAATCACAAACACTTGCTCATGTGACAGGAGACATTAATTGTTAAAGACATGTATGGTATCCCGTTGAATATATTTGAAATGCTTCCTCTTCATAGACTAGGGGAAGTCATTCCGGAGTAAAACAGTGGAAGTATTTTCACCAATACTCCGGAATGAGGAAGTGGAAGTACTTCCAATGGAACTAGTTCCACCAGAGGCCGGAACTACTTCCTCGGAGAGGAACTGGAACTACTTCCTTGAAACGACTCCGACTGCGGAGTGGAAGTGTTGGAAGTAGTTCCGGTAAAGTAACGCACTCGACCCATCACTAGAATCCTACACGGAATTGGCTACTTTGCTTCACGCTAGACCTCATCCTTTTTCTATTGGTTGAGTTTTAAACATTCCAACATCAACGGCTGCTCCCTACTTCGTTACACGGTGCTGTTTGGTTCTTATACTTGGGGGAGTATCCGCGCGGACATAAACGAATGACGTCTTTGCCTGCCTACGTGTTTGAACCTGAAAAATGAAATCACAACAAAAATGTTACCTTATTTTTAGGAAATCTTGCATAAAACAAAGGGTGATAGTGGCGCTGTTTATTTGCTAACCCTTACAAAAATTAAAACACCCTTGGTATATTCAAAGGGCTTTCCACTGATATAACTGATATGCTGTGACTAAAGCTATGGAAATTGATAAAATTTAACATGGATAAATTAACGATAACTCTTTAACAAATAATATTTAATTTCTGCTTTTTATGCCTCAGGAAATATAGCTTCAGAATGCGATATGAAGGTTTTAAAGAAAACCCATACGTCAAATTGTTTCTTACATGGACTTTTTTCTCTAGTTATAGAGGTAGAGGAGGTATTACATCCCAACTAAACATTGATATAGAGACTTAACCGACATTCATGTTTGAGGTTCCCTTTATAAATCAAAATCATAATAAGTTCTTTGGGCATGCGTTTTTGTGTCTGTGAACACCACAACTCAAAAAACGGCAACATCGGATGGTATTAGTTCATAATATTTCAAGGATGCGACATGAAGATATTCAAGAAAATCCACCTACATCAAATTTAGCTTGATCTGGACATTTTTTCGGTATTTTTTATTCTCTCATGAATAACTATAACGATTGGGGTTAACATAAGATATTTGCATGACACTGACATTTCTACTAATAGCCTGTCATTCGGAATAAACTTTGTGTATATTTGTCCAATTGCTAAACCATAAGAGTTACACAAGAACGTGCTACACAAAAAAACATGTTAAAACGCACATTTGATGTGAAATAAATGTGTTTGTAGCATTTACCGTTTCCGAGATATTTATTTTTATTGGTTTGAATCATCAAATACTTGTTAATTTTTGAAGTACTAATCCACCATTCGTTTTTTTTCTGGTGTTCATGCAAACATTGGAATTCAAAGCTAGCGCCTTTGACTATCGTTCAACTTCCTGTAATCCCCTTTTGCCTGTATGAAATTTGCAATGAAACCATTTATACCAACGTTTATTTCGATTACTAAGAGGTATAAAGAAGGAAACGCTCTTGTGAGAATAGTTTGTACAAGAGCGTGTAGAGAAACACCTGCGAATGTAAGACAGATTTTTGCAGTATTAGGCCCCATTCACAATTAAAAGAAAACTTAAATGCAACATGAACGTAAGACTTCGTACCCACGTTATTTAATGGAAGCATTTACATAGTTTCACGTAATGCACCGTAAGCAAGAGACTGTAAACTCCAAACTTCATGTTTGCGTTAGGGGAAGAATTCTGCATTTATTTCTTCATGCACTGCAAGCTTCTGAACAACACACGATCGCGTTACGAGATTTTACGCCATCTACTATGCAGCCATGATGATCTTCTACATAGCCGTACCACGCCATTTTAAATGCCGACTCCCAACGTAGCTCCGTTATTTGCTTGGTACAACGGTTTCTATGTCCTACTTATTTATAAACACTGGATGAATTTTCTTCTTAGATATTATTGGTTATGTTATTCCATTTGAAACCTGCGGTACGCTCGGAAGATTTCCGCATGCAATTTACGGATCTAGTAATCTGTACCAAATCCTTGCATTACGTCTAGGGTTGAATTATGAAGTCTTACCTCACGCCTGCCAATATGCTATGTTATGTTAACGTTACGTCTTCATTGTGAACGGGGCCTTATTCTCCGTGCTCAAGCGGCAATTTTGTACACTCCAACTGCAGAGCTTATTACACAAATGCCCACCTTCTCCTTGTCTTACAACGGTTCAGACTTGCAGTAGTGCACCCCTTTCTGCATGAGTTATCTGTAGCACTACATTGCATTAAAATCTTATTGATACGTGGTAAAGGTGAAAGGAAAGCTATGGACGAACGGAAGGGCCCCGCAAACGACACAAAGCACCGCAGTAGGACGCATATACCCCTTTCATTTCTACTGTGTCTCCTGGGATGGACGGATGAGGAGAAAAACCCGAAGGGCGATCAGATCCGGATGACGACGGGCGCAAGCATGCACAGGGTCTTTAACGTTTACAGATCGAACGCATTGGACGTTGCCCGGGCCACCGGTTCTCCGGCAGTCTCTACCGGACGGGACTCACTCGGAAGAGAGATGAGCAGTCTCACAACGACGTCAGGAAAAACCTCCACCAGCTGCAACCGCCGAACACCGTCGCCTGGTCCTACAACACTGAAACGGATGTCAAGCAACACAAGAGGTAGAAGATGAACCACCCCAGCATTCGCCTGTCGATCCGGGAAAACCACGAACAACCATGGTCAGAGTGGGAAATCCGAACCTCCAGAATGCAAATGGTATAAGTTACCGTGGCGCCACCTCCTCAGTTTGTTGATAAGTGACAAGGTATACGCTTTCAAAATTGCAATGAACACAATAGTTACATTTTTTACTTTGCTTATTGCACTGATAACTTTCCTTAGTTTAGACACCCAGGGCAGCACGACTCACACTTCATGGCTCCACTCGAGTCAATAATGGCAGTCAAAGTTCCTCATTGTATAAAAAGTGAGTGTGTAGGTTTGGCTACGGTTTTGGATGTTTATAACACGTTTTCGCTATACGTACATAGTAGATAGAGAAGGTATTTAATTGTACCCAAAAATTTGATACCGAGATTTAACGGAAAAACATGTTTTGAGGCCCTCGAATCCAAAAATGATACTCTTAGAATAAGCTACGTGTTTTTGTCTGCATGTTTGTGTGTGTGAACAGCATAACTCAAAAACAAGTCGGATATGCATCAAACTTAGGTTAAGCATCTTCTAAAGATGGGACACGGAGGTTTTAAGAAGATCCCGATACCCCAATCTACGCTTTACATGGAACATTTTTAAAAGTTTTTATTTCCTAAGAAATTGTAACGATTTTGATTAGAATACCACATATTAAACATATTTACATGACAAATAAAATATTTATATAGAATTTTTGGGAAATAGTCTTTGAAGTCCTCTTAATTTGGAAGGAATTTTGTGTAATCTAGTATAACTAGGACGAGTGTAAACGTTAAGCTATAGACGAAAAAGCTCTACACAAGAAATGTAGATCTCTTTATAACACAGAATTTATTTCAAATAATTTCTTTTGTGGCATCAACCACTTCGTTATTAATGGTTCGAATTGTTCGTTACTTGCCATTCTTTTAAGTCCTTTCAACATTCTGTTGTTTTTCGCGAGTATGGGATTTTAAGGTAGCATATAGCGTCCAGTTCTCAAACATTTGACTATCGCTGTTCTCTTTGTATCCTAACGAAATGTGTAATGCAGCTGTTTCTGCAAAAGTTTATTTGGATTGAAATGAAGTATACACAAAAAGTAATCTTTAGTAAGAATAGTTTGAATATCCAATAATGAGCGATAGAGGATAGACAAAGTCATGATTTTTATTTTATATACCATGTACATATTTGTGAAATAACGTATTGTATTTCAGCCAAAAATTCAACACCGAGGTTTAACCGGAAATACATGTTTTGATGACCCCCTGAATCCAGAAATTCTTTTTTAGAAAAAGGTCCGTGTGCGTGTGTATATGTATGTGTGTGTGAATACCACAACTCAAAAACGAAAACTCGGATAAATACCATACTTGGTATTTAGATTTCAAAGCGTGGCATGGGATTTCAAGAGAATTCCCCACCCCAAACTACACTTTGCATGGAACCTTCTTTGAACTTTTTTGTTTTCTAAAAATGACGCTAATGGGTTTGATTAAAATGCTACATGTTAAAATATTTGGGTGCAAATAAAGTGTGTATTTTTAATTTTCTGGGAATAGCCTGTAAGCACTTTTCATTCGGAAGAAATTTTGTATAAACTTGTAGGTATAACTACTAAACTCTAAGAGATAGACGAAAAATACTGTAGATCTATTTAAAACACATGATTTATTTCAAATAACTTTTTTGTGAAAATAGCCTTTCCAAGATATCCGTTATTGATAGTTCCAGTTGTTCAATGTTTAGCCACTGTTTTAAAGTCCTGTCGATTTTCAGTTGTTTCTCGCAATGCCATGAACAGAGTATGGGGCATATGGCGTCCAGTTCTAAAACCTTTGACTAATGCTTTTCCCTTTGTATCTATAATAGATGTCTAATGCAGCTGTTGCCGAAACAGAAAGAATAATTTGTATACCCGCTAACATGCGATAGAGGGTAGAGAAGGTCGTGTGAATGTAACACATCTGACTCTTTACCATATGATCGCCAATAATTTTTTTCTCGGGAATAGGAAGGATTTGGCGTGGAGTAGATAGGAGAAGTAAGGTAAGGTATTGGGTTCCGCTTCCGCACTCCTGTTAGTACGTGGAAGGATGGG
This sequence comes from Deroplatys truncata, assembly GCA_030765065.1. NCBI lineage: Eukaryota > Metazoa > Arthropoda > Insecta > Mantodea > Mantidae > Deroplatys > Deroplatys truncata. The sequence continues at coordinate 25,546,342 of CM060988.1, read as the reverse complement.
TGGCAGCGGAGTAAGGAAGTGTCCGGGTGACGACCATGACCGAGGCCCTGGCCGGCACCACGGGTAGGTACGTGGAAAGGAGTAGGAAAGGTTTGTAGCGTTGTTGTTTGTTCTTTTATTGCATCAGTCGTTAATTTTGGCGCGGTCCTCGAAAGGAGCCCGCTGGTGGTCTGTAGTGGCTTGGAAAGAAGCGTGCCGCTTCTAGCGACATTAAGTAGCCGTTTGTGCGTTCCTGCTCACTCTTCATGCCCGAGAGGGCGGATGTCCGCTCGTCAATCGTCGTAAGCAGGCTTGTCGTCGTGTGCCTAACCTCCTCTAGGCATTCTGTCGGAGGTGGCGGTGCTGATGGTGGTGGCAGGCTGGCGATTGATTCCCCCAGGCCTCGGATGACTGTGTCGGCTCTTTCGAACCGCCGTAGGCAGCGTGCGGTGAAGCTCTGGAAGGCGGTTGTGAAGTCTGTGACGATGGTATGATGGTCCTGGATTGCGCTTTCCAATGCGTCAAGGCGGCTGAGTTGTGGTTCCAGGTTGGTGGATTGAGCGGCGGTGGCAAGTGAAGCGAGTGTTTCGTCTTGTTGCGAGATGCTGGATCCGATGTTCAGGACCTCTGAATGTAGATCCTGGATCGCATCTCGCAAGGTGGTGTCGTGCTGCGGGCGCTGGTGTCGGAGATGTTGGTGCTGGTACATTTGAAGCCGGAGTGAATCGACGCCTTCTCGGATACTGAGGGCACTGTGCCTGCCCGGTGAAATGGCCGTGGCCGTTGCAGGAGGCAGTTGGCAGGCCGGACCTATAGGTGTTGTTTGTGCTCTAACACAATAACGTCGCCCATTGGTTTTGCAAACACTTCGTTCGCTAAATGACATGCTAATAAATATCATCGTCACTCTTACTGCGTAACCCTAGGAAATAAATTACCTGCCTTTTTATTTTTGTGATACTTTGATTACTTTCACAAGCTTCACATCTTTAATAGCATGAAACCCAGACCTATTTCGTCCACACAAACATTATCATCAAAATTTCCTAATTACTCTGCTTCGTTATCTCTATGAGGATTATTTAAAATCTGAAATTAAAATACCCATCCGTCCAGGTATATAATTTTTGGAAAGGTTCTCATTTGCAAAATGAAACTTTTTATGAAAGCGCTCCAATGAGTTTACATGGAAAAAGCCATTTATCTATTTCTGAACATTGGAGTCTAGCTTTTTGTTGTGTTCGATAATATGAAATCATTTTTGCGAACTTGCTAGCTACCATTAAGGTAAATTATTTTCATTCACACATACCTATTCAAAGCTTTTCATTTGCCCCACACCGCCTTAGCCATCATCAACCTGGTGGTCCCGGAATGAAACAAGTCGCCCCCAGGAAGGGGCCCTATCCAGCCATTATATGCCAGTGGAGGGTCCATCCAAAGCGTAAATTCCACCGTCCTGCCGCAACGCACCAAACATGTTGCCTGATCCTTCAACTCTAAAACTTATAAAGATGAAGCAGATGAAAGGAAATTATGGGGACAAGAAATAATGAACAGGAAATTCGTGGTAGAAGAAGAAACATCCCAGCATTCGCTTACCGACCTGGCGAAACCACGAAAAACCCAAGATTAGAATAGCCGGCTCCACGGGAATCGAAACTGGGACTCGTGAATGAGACCCTCATACGTTACCGCGGAGCCATTTCATAATCTGAGATTTTTAAGCCACAAGAACATCCGTCGCATACTTTTCGTGACCATCGTACTTTTCCTTTGACGTTAACACTGCAGTGTATAGACTCAGAATTTTTACTGCAATCAACACATCCTTCAAGTGCTAAACATTACCACGTTTGCTACCTTCTTGTAAGTTGAAATTAATGTTTGTATTACTCTTTGGTCGATTACCTACACTATAATACATTTCTGACATGCGACATAACTGAATTGTTATGTCATGCATTATACCTCAGCGATTCATTCTGATCTTACTCGGGGGCGAGCGCAGCTCCCCTAACGCCGATACTTTTAACACCTTCAAAACAGCAGAGTATTGGGATCCGTTCCTCAGATATACAGTTAAATATGCGTATTTAAAATAAAATAGATTCGGTTCATTGTAATTTTAATATTCTAATATCTGAGTTCATTTCCTTTGCTTCAATATGTGTTGCTTTCAAGTTATCTGCAAAAAAAAAATCAATAAATTCGGAGTGGACTCAGCAGTGCTGCAATTTATTGCACTTACAAGCACGCTCAAGATCCTGCCATCCGATCAACATTTAATTACACATAATTAAAAAGGTAAGATCTTTTTCTAAACACTCAAAGTTTTGAAATTATAGTGTGATCGACCAAACACAGTCGCATGCAACATTACTATCATGGTAATTAAGACGCTCGTATGAAAACTACAAAGCTCAACACCGCTCGTTTCATAAATATACTCGCGTCTTAATCACCATTATGATAGTCGATATGCATAATATACTATTGTTTAACACCTAACTACAATAGGTAAAGGAAATATTGCATTCCACACAAAAATTCTATATCAGAAGTTCACCGAAAGTATTCAAGTAAGTAACTTTTACAAAAAGTCCTTTATAATGATGTATTAAAGAATCCTATAACTTCTTGGTTTCATGAATTTAGAAAATTTGCATTGTTATTAAACAATATACGTTGCGTTATCTGTGAATATTCTATGAATTATTTTTCGCTCTGTATTAATTTTTTAAATAACTTTTGTTTGTAGTGAATCTTATAAGACATAGTAAGCTTACTATGAGTGCGATTCTGAAAATTTTAGAATATTATGCTTTTAAAAAGAAATCAAATTTGTTTATATTTGACAGCTACATTTAATGTTTTGTGAGTTGATTGGCCTGTACTTTGTTCGATTCGTATAATAGATTGTTAATTATCATCATTTAAAGGTTTTGTGTTCACCTAAAAATGAATTTGATTAGAGAACATTTATGGGCTATGAGATTTTACGATCTTAAATCGTCATTAGCGCCTAAACAATGTAAAGATCGACTTCGAAATGCATTTGGCGAAGATTCCCCATCTAACAGAACAACTTGTAATTGGTACAGCGAATTCAAAAGAGAGCGGTTTTTTCTTAGTGATAAACTTCGTGAAGGACCCCAAGAACTGCTGTTACTGATGAAAATATTGCCGCTGTTCGAGGAATGCTTGAAGAAGAATCTTATGAATTTATTTGGGCGACATTGGGCATTGGCATGCTTTAAATTCAAAACAGTTTACATCAGTAGTTAGACGTGAGAAAACTTTGTTATCAATGGATTCCACATAAACTGACTCCCGATCAAAAACAGCAATGCATTGATTGGTGCACAAAAATTCTAGAAAAATTCCAAGGCGGCACTTCAAATTTGGTTTGGAATATCGCTGCTGGTGATGAATCCTAGATTATTTTATGACCCTGAAAAGAAAAGTCAATCGGCTCAATGGGTCTTTCGAAAAGAACCTAAGCTTTTAAAAGTACATGAATTCGCAGTGCTGGTAAAAAGATGGCTACTATTTTTTTTTTCTAAAATGGGCCATATTGCTGCTATAGCATTAGAAGTTAGACTACCGGTACTGCCGATTAGTGCACAAATGTCTGTTTACTGAAAATTTTGGAAACAAAATCGGAAAAAACCCAAAAGAAGAAACATTGGGCTATATGAATAAAATCCAAGCTGTGTCTTGAAGATTAGTCTTTAAGTTAAAGCAAAAGCTTTAAGATTACTCTACAAGATTAAGCTTTAGCTTGTTCAACTCATGCATAAAAAAAATCTTAATCTAGCAAGCTTTCGCTGGACGTTTTTCCAGCAAACGCTTGAAATACGTTGCGCGTGCAACTGTCGTCTGCCAAATGCCGCTCATAACTGTTGTCTCATGTGGTGAGTACAGAAGTGTTTTGCGAATACGGTACCTAACCTATATAGAAGTTATATGCGTGATGGCAGCTATGGCAGACGAAGTGAATATTCAGAATACCTTTCTAGCAATTCTTAAGCAGTTTCCAATACTGTTGAATAAATAGCAGATCCCGAGCATCAAAGAAGAGAAAGTGAACCCTTTGCAAACCACCTGCGTCAAGCTGGAAGAAACTTTAGGCAGAAAATTCACTCCGCAGCAAGTGCACAAAAAGATTCAGAATATGAAGACTGAATTAAAAAGAAAAACTGACCGTAAGGCCACGGAAAATCAGAAAATAAAGTTAAAAAGGTGGGAAGAAGAATTTCTGCAGCGGCTTAATGGTGAAAGCAACCCAACCATTGGTAGGATTCCAGGTAAGAATGCATACAAGTCGATCTCAGCAGCCAATTATTTAGAAGTTTCTGTGTAACTTCCTTTTTTGCTTTGGTTTGTAGTATCAAATGAAATTTTAAACATATTCTGTAATGTGATACATATTATACGCAACTGCTAATATTTCTGGGTAACAACTAGATGTTGCTGAGTTTACCATTTATATAAGTTTTATTGGAAAATCTTTCGTTTCTATTGTGGCTCCTCTAGTTCGAAGAGTTCCAAAATGTAACTGTCTATAGCTCTTGTTTGCTGGAGCTAGTTTTACCAGCCGTTAAGAAATTTCTCCTTCTCGTTGAGATTTGAAGTAAATGAGCATAAGTAATCTCAGCATTTATACTTAAGAGCTTAATTATTGAAAGAACAATGACAACTGACATCATCTGTATCCCTCTGCTACTGAAGAAATTTCGCTTTTAGGATCACCTCTGAATAATCTAATGAAGGTTACGTTACTATCACATGCGGATCAGTTTAATCTGTAAACACGACCTTGTAGCACTGGCAGCAGAGCATTGTCAGCAATAATCAGGCCACAGCTGGACGACAATGCATTTCCAGGAAAGTAATGTAATATCTTATAGCGTCATCAACTCCAAACAGTATAATATATAACTAACTAAATAAACTAGTTGTCCTTTTGACTCCCTTACGGGTAGTTTATTTGGTTTCTTGTTTACTGTTTAGGTGGATGTGCTGTGGGTGGGGAAGGTTTGGAAGAACAGCTACCAAATGATGCAATGGAGCAAGTTGAAGTTGAATCTGGATCTACAAATAATGAGAGCGTTGCCCTAAATCCCAATAAGAACGCTAATGAAAAAGGTACGCAATCAAATAAACCTAAATTACCTGAGACCCCTGAAACAAAACACCTGACTACGCATGAACTGCAAAGATTGGTACTCTTAGAACAATTAAAACTGATACGCATGCAGCAGGAGGAGATATTAAACAGACAGAGCGTGCTTCCAGAAATAGAAGTACAGGGAGCAAACTTTATTCAGAACCTGTAACTATATCCGATAAGCATGTTAAACACTGCAGATGGCATTTATTTATATTTCACTCAGAGCTGCATAATCATTTGCATTTGTTTGTATAAAGTTTAAGATTGCCATCAAACTTGGACTGTATAGTTTATATTCATAATAGTGTGTAATTTAATCATTTGCGACATGTTCATACAACTGTGAAATTTCGTTTCTTCTTTGCATTTCACGTCGTCTCGATCTTCATTTTCATTCCTATCTTCCTCTTCTCCCTCATATTCCTCTTCATTTCCATTGTTACCATCACCAACCTCTTACTCTACAGCAAGGGTGACGAAAACGACTTCCTTCCGCGAGTCACCAAATATACAATACTCACTGCATCACTCAGCAGCATGTGAAAAACAAAGGGACGGTTGCAGAGAGGGAACGGCACCTACGAGTCAAAGTGACTCGCGAGTCACGTTTTCGCCACCTCTGCTCTACAGCATCGTCTTTCAGATGTTTTGCTACATTATGCAACAACATTCAACAATAAGCGGCACTTTCTCCTTAGGAATTCTGATGGTGTTCATCAATATAGGAAATCGCCTCTTTAATTGCCCGAAACATCTCTCTATTGTAACCCTACTTCGGGCATGTTGACGATTATAGTATTCTTCCACAGCATTCACGGGGTTTCTGTATGGAGTTAGTAACTAAGAAGCAATCTCATACCCGGAATCGCCCAACAGTATCGCCGTTCCGTCTTGTTCTCGTAATCTTTCAAACATATTTGAATTTATGAATATGCGGCTGTCATGCACACTGCCAGGCCACGTTGCGTCCACACTTGTAAACACTTCATCTGAACTGCATGTCGCTTGAACATTAATAGAACAAAAAGTTTTTCTATTTATGTACTCGTTGCCGTGTACTCGTGGCTTCAGAATTGGCACCTGTGTGCAATTATTGCTCCTGTTACACTTGGAAAATTAAATCTATTTTGCCAGTCTTGTTTTGCAGCATTAATGTCTTGCAGTCGTGATGGAAATTTTATCCACTGATTAGCTTTTTCAAAAATACTTTCACTATGTGCCATTTTCTCCTCTTCCATAAGTTCAATTATGACTATACTAGCAGAAGGACATATTCAAGGTTTGGGCATCGGAGTATGTCATTGAGGCGGCAGCACTGCAACGGAGAAATGGAGAACTATTCAGCTTGATCAGGGGCAGCGTATGTAAACTGGGATAGGAACTTCCGGTGTAGCATCGATGTTCGCGCATCGGCCTCCCGAAAGGTACCTTTTGAGTGCTGCATACGCCCATTGCCTCAAATGCAGACGCTAGATGACACTGTGAAGCCCGTACATATATCTTTCAGTGCTGCCAACACAAATATTCTAAACTGCTGTGTTGAATGTTAAATTGTTTTAAAAATAACACATATTTGGTCCAAAATGTGATACACTATATCAGTTTACCATGTATAAAGTCGTTTTCATAATATTAGTGGACCGGTTTGAACAGTATTTGAGCTCAATGAACGTGTGAAAAAAGCCTAAGGTTGGCTAAGTGTATCCAATTTGAGACGAAATTTTAAATCTGCGAATCGTATTTTAACGGATGCGAGAGTGAATCTGAGAAGAAAATTCTTCGATTTAGTAGAACTGGCAAGATTTGAAAGGTATATAAGAGCTTATAAATACCAAGAAAGAAGCGATTTTTTTTCAAAGGCCTTTTGGTAAGTAGGATGTGTGAATGTAAATAATGTAGAATAACCAAAATTAAAGCCATAACCTAACCAGAATTGCATTACATATACATTTATTTTCAAAATAGAATTGTATTGACTACTCATGAGTAATATTACATTTTGTGAGTCAGCTGTAGTTCGAATCTAATCAATATGCATGATAACACTAATAATAATGGTCATTTTATGAGTGAAATACTAGTGAAAAATAAAAAAGTCTTTGTAGTATCCTAGTTGGGCTTTACAGGTGTTAGAAAGCTAGAATTGAAATTAAATATTACAATTTAAATATTAAATTCATTTTTGCATTCTTTGAATTTCAGAACTGTGAATGCTTTTATATATGGGCTACTGTGGTTCATTCTCCTGTTCAACTCCTCCAGAAGTAGTATCCTCAGGATTATGGCAGAGATTTCCTTCGTTCATAATTTGAAGTGAGTTATATTTAACAGAATTTTCATTTTGCTTTCATAAGCTAATGGCAGAGTTGTTGCCATATCTTTCTAAATTATCTTTTTTTCTTTCCTTTTTCACAGTGAGATTGCATTGTATACAACCATTAACATTTCTGGGACATAATTGTGCCATGGCCTAGTACTATGTGCTAAGGTTAAACACTTTTGCAAACTGCACAAAGTAATAGTGCTGTTTTATTAAAGAAATATTAGATTTTCAAACTTTAGTAAAGAAAGATGTAAAACATCTGGTATTGGATACTTCATAAGGTGTTTCAATGATTCAGTCTGCACAATCTTACCATTGGTTTACTTGATATTTAGCTTAACTTATACGCAGTTTGTGGTATCTTAACACAGAAAATATTTCTTTGCAAAACCATTGAGTTCTCAGAATAAGTAAAAGAAAGCTTTAAATAAAAAAGCAAGTTTTTATAGTAAATAATTGAAATTATTGTACCATATTTACAAAATTAAAGAATTTTTTGCTCTGTGTTGCTCAATAATAAGCAAAATAATTGCTACAAATGAGTAGAGGATATGTTAAAACTAACTATATTTTATAGTTCGAACTCTTGATTAATGCAGCAATTAGTGATGAAATGTCAGTCATTGATGTTGAAGATGAAAAGTCCAACACCTTCAAAGCACTTTTATTAACCTTATTATTTAATTATTGAAACATTAATGAGGTTTTCCTCTCCTTTCTTTTGTTTAGCGCAGTCACCATCTTAAGCTACCAGAGATATGCTGGCAGATATCCAAACCATGGAGTTAAGGGAACTTGAGTATGTTGAGTTGCAGGATCATCCCCAGGAACATTATTAATATTGTAAAAAGCTTTCTCTCTCACCTATACAGCAATTTGTTGTCATATAATATTAAACATTCCTTACCATTTGGAGTTTCATTTCAACATGAGTTGAAAAATTAACTAAAACATTGAGGACTACTGCTGGAAACATGTTCTGAATTTTCAGAAAAAGTGAAGATAGTGTTAGGCAGTTATTTCAGTTTCTTGGTAGGTTTAAGTGATTCTCTGTTAGTAGCTTTAAAGTTACAATTTTTGAGTTAATGTTGTTAATAACTACAGACATGCTTTTTCTAATATGTTTGTTATCCACTAAATAAACAAAATAGTAGTAAGGATTTCAGTTAACTTTGTGATTCTTTTAACACAAGCAATAGCACCCTCATGTTGCAGAGAATGTAAAGTGTCTCTATTAACAGTCCATTTAATGAAAGTAGTTTTGAGCTTAAAGGTAACAGCTTTCGTAAATTACAGCTACCCTGTAATTGACATTTGCAGCCTAGGTTTGCTTTCACTGTCTTCATATACAATGACATTAAAGCAACATAAAAAATGTATATATTGTTTGTTAGGTTTCCTAATATAACATTACTGGCAAATTCCAACTAGGCAGCCTGTTTAGAATTTGTGGATTTATCTGAGCCTTTGTGTTTGAAATATTTAACTTAATTTCATATTTCGTAGGGTTTACAACCTGTTAATAACAATATTACAGCAGGCATCATAAACTGGTTAATAGTTCAAGTTGTACCATTTTCCTCTATGAATACATGCAAATGGTTCTCTTAACTGCCATGCAAAGCGATGTTCGTATGACAAATGATGGTGCACCTCAAATGGTTGTGAAAAAACTCCTTTCATTTAAAAATTGTGAGTCACGAATAATGCTAAGGAAAATGTGTATTATTTATTAAGTTATTATTATGTAATAATTAATGTCAATATGATTTTTAAAAAAAGGCATAATTAGTGTAACTTCATGGGAAAGGCAAAAGTTTTATAGTAATGAAACATATCGGTTTGCTGCAGTCATATGTATTGCAGTTTAATTTTTTTCCCTCATGGTTTAGTAATGTATTTGCAACACATTAATAAAATATTTTAATCTGCTGCTGTAGAAAGAAAGAATAATTAGTATTTTAAATATTAAGAATTTAGTAGTACAAAGAAAACAAGGAGAAATTATGCCTAATATGCTGCTCATAAAATTGTCTCTATGTTCACAGGTGTTTGGTTCGAACCTGTATTAAGCAAAAAGTTGTTGAACATTATGATTCCATAGTCAAACTGAAAAATAATTTTTACTTCCTTTCCCTCTGTTTTTTCAACTTAACTTTTACCTATGTGCTATCTCGGGCACAGGTTTGAGTAAATGAGCACTTCTCTGTGCACCATAGAGCAGTGAGTTGATGGCCTGCATATTACAAGTTTTTATATTTAAGCTGGACTAATAGAAAATAACTGTAAAACATTTTTAACCTTCTTTGACTTAAAAAAGAAGATAGAATCCATGGTGTTAGTGCTTATTTTAAGTTCCTTGGAAATATATACTAGATTAGATTGCAACAGATATTACAAATAAAAACCCAACAAAGAGCAATAACTAATCACAATTATTTGCTAAGAAATTTATGATTTGAATAATGTATAAGCAGCTATTAAAAATGTAATGCTTGTTAAATCTGCATCAAGGGACGTTAGTGTAAGAAATTTGGTTCAAGTTTGTGTTGTATAAGATGCTGGCTTTATTAAAAAAAATTGTGTAACTGAATAGTTTCTTTTTGTTTTTGCTGATGTATTTCACTTATTTTTCAATACACGTGATGAAATATTGTGTGGTGTTTTGTGTGTAACCAAATGCTGACATTCTTTGTACATGACAGGATATCATTTATGTTATAATTTGTATATTATTATAAAATGCGAATCAATGACATTCCTGTTATGTAGGTTAACAGCCGATAAGTTGATGAATGGTAAACTGCTGTATACAAAGAGTAACATTACATAATACCATACAACAACCTTTCCTATTTTCCCACTTTATTGAAAATGAGTATAAAGACATTGTCAGTGTAAGATAATTAAACTGATATCAGTATTATAGCAGATGAGTAAGAACTGAAAGTTCTAAATAAAGTCACCTGTGCGTTTAATGGTTTTCTCTCCAGATTGAGAAAACCATTAAAAACGCAGGTGATTTTATTTGAGACTTGCACAAATTTCAGTTGGCTTGCGCACGTTTCGAAAGCGAGGGACGGGGCTAGCAGCAGGCGTGATCAGTTGATAATGACGTAAGGTGCATTACCGACCGCAGCGTTACTTCCGCTAACGGCCACCCGAATGGTCTAAAAAGCGCCCTATGCGGCACCTTAACCCCACCACTGTGTTGACAAACTGGTTAATCTGTGATCAGGGGCTTGAGGGCCTTGGCACGAAGAGTAGACAAGGGACGTTCAGAGGCAAGCCATCCGGTAGCGTGTAACACGGAATGTGAGTCAAGGTGTACTATTTTTCGGCCTAGTTAAAATTTGTATAACAGCTTTGGTGAGTAACTCTTAAAAATTATTTAATTTGAAGTGCCAAGTGGACAGGGCAAGCAGATAAATGAGAGATGGCTGTAACGTTTTCTGTATAATATAAAAAAAATAGGCGGGGGAAAGCAAGATATAACGCTGTCAATACGCCTTAATTTGAAATGTTACAATATTTTTAATGAATTGAAACAGAAGTCAATATGCATTATATATCATTATGTAGTAATTACTAGGTAACACAAGCATTTGTAACAAAATCCGTGGAGAAATAAAATAGCAAAACAGAAATTGTCGTGTTTTAGTTACAGTTTATTCCTACCTATACCGAGTAGGGTAATTCCTTATTCAGAGCTTCCTTCACGTTTTACGCACATTTGGAATTGGGTTATGGGCTAGGTAGAAATAAACAAATGTAACAACTCGCATAATGGATGTTTCTACTTACAGTTGATTGATGAACTCCATCATCTTCTCCGACAGCATTCTGAAATCCCGAGTCGCCAACGAAACGTAGAAATATTTGCATCCTTTGCTTCCATGTGAGTGCACCTCCTCGTGTTTTTGCGTTCTCTCCCAAGAAATGGTGTGAAATAAACTCGACATTGTCCTCATTGAATCTATAAAATAATTTGTATACACATTCTTTGAACTGTCGCTTTGCTTGATACACTTTGCTTTGACGGATATTTATGAACTGTGCCATTTTGTGGGATAACACAATTCTTAAGACTTCTCCTGTACGAATCAAGTCACCTACTGAGGTAGCTTGAAAAAAGTAAAGATTAATCTAGAAGAAGTGAAGCTTTCGCTTGTTTTATGCATCGAATTTGCACTTAAAGTCAAGTCGTTGCTGGAAAATTCAAGCTAAAGCTAGGCAGCTAGCTAGCTCCAAAGCAAACGCTAGACTTAAGTCAAGCCGAAGCTGTTTTATGTATTAAAAGCTAAGATTACACTTGACAATTAGCAAGGTAAAGTCTATGCTTGAGTTTATTCATACCACCAAATGTTACATCATGACAACGCATTCTCGCAAACAGCAAAACTAACAACTGAGTATCTGGATCCCTAAAGGTCAACACCATGGATACTCCACGTTGTCCTTGGATTTCTTTCTGCTTTCAAATCACGTTTTCGTCATCAGATGAAACAGCGGAACATTATAAAAACCAGGTCACTGAAGTACCTCAGGAATATTGGCATCAGTGCTTTATTTCATCGAATGCATAAATGTATTGATGTTAAAGAGGAATATTTTGAAAAGCAATAAAATCATTTAAATTCTTTAAAACCAACCCTTATTCGATTTTATAAAAATTATCAGTGTCACCCTCGTACAAAGAAATTGAACATTTCATTAAAACACACAACTTATATTAAACTTTTTGTGGCACTGTAAGTTTCCAAATATTCATTGATACTCTTTCGAACTTTTCAATATATGATAACTTTTTGAAGTGCTAAAATCGTTGTTGATTTGTTTGTCACAATGTCATACAAATTGTGGAATTTAAAATCTAGCGGGTCGCTTTTGAAACAATTGACAATCGCTTTTACCTACCCTATCCCCCTTGTACCTACACCAAAATATTCAATGAAATTCGGCGAGCATTGTATCTCTCTTAACATGAAATAAAGAGAAATAAAATGGTTTGTAAAACTAGTATTGTGACACAGCGACTATGGCCTGAGGTTATCGGGAATTCGGCACCGAGCGGTCGGAGTAAACAAGATAACGGTTTCTTGCCAGCGTAAACACCAAACGGCTATCGGGAGATAAGTAGAGCTTTCCTGAAGCTCCATCCTCTGGAAAATGTGTCAAAATGGTTCTAGAAGGTTCGAAAATCTTCTGTGGAACATTTCACTGCCTATATAAGCGAACGCTCTCTCAAACAGCCAGTCAGTAAGTGTGTATCGAATTGCGAGTCAAGTGCGACAAATTGAAGTTTCATCCGTCAGTGTGCGAGCCAGTTAGTGAATGCGTTTCTGGTGCGACATCAAGAGCGATTCTCTGAGCGAGCTGGTGACGACTGTTACGACGTGCTGCGAGTGCTACTGCGGAGCGACGGGTTCTGGAGGTCGTGTGTTCGACTCTTCAATGAAGCAAATCGTCCGGCGTGAAGAGCGTAGGTCACGAAAGAAGTGCAGTGACGAGAATTGAACTCCCAGTGAAGGGGAACTACATAAAAACGAACGGTGATGATGAGAGCTGAGAAAAGTGACAGATGAAAAACTGTAGAAAGTCATCGTATGTACAAGTAGTACATGTGAATGTAACGCATCATTTGTCTCTCCTTTTATCTCCTAACTATGTGCTGGTTTTCTTAGATCTTTTATTGCTACCAGCGCACTGTGCTTCATATCAATATACATTATATTTAATTTAAGGTAAGAATATAGCAATGGAGCTTTTACTCAACTAATAAGCAATTCACAAAATTGAGACACCTTCATCAAAGTTGATTAGTCACATTAAAAATTAAAGAACTTAAGAGGAGTTAAGAATTTGGTTCTTCTCATTCAAAATCACAAATGAATCTGCATAATATAGTATGATAATATAGATAGATAGATAGATAGATAGATAGATAGATAGATAGATAGATAGATAGATAGATAGATAGATAGATAGATAGATAGTTTATTTCCCCATAACTATCAAAATACATATACAAAGTATAAGTACATTCAGTCAGCTCTACTACTTACCCTTAACCTACTTGTTAACACTACAGATTCTTTTATCCTGAATGCAATAACTCCCAACCTGTGAGTTGCTGCCTACCTAACCTTGGTTCCAGCAAGCTTCAACACGGCGGTTATTTTGCTGCTGAAACCATTATACAATTCTTTGGCTACTATCTCCTCTGTTGTGCCTATATCTCTTCCATAGTTCCCTCTTGTTGCCTTGCTTTGAAACTTCCCTTATATGTACTTAGGAATTTTGCCCTTATTGGAAAATGATTACTTGAACACACTAAATTCACCGCTTCAAAATCCATGATAAACGGATCCAACTCTACTGAATATATCATATAGTCTACCACACTTACACATCCTCAAGTTGAACTCCTCACAAAATTCTATTAACTTCTTACCTTCGCAGTTCAAAACTTTGTCTTTGCTCCTTCTTCGTACTATCTCATTCTCATCCCCTCTTAACTCATACTCAACATCTATTACATTTATTTTACCCTTGCATTGAAAACCCCCATTATAATAAAACAATTTTTTAAATATTATCTTATCTTAACAAATTAAATAGATTGGGATTGTAAAATTCCGAGCCACTTGGAGGATTATATACCACTGCAACACACACATTTAGCTTGTCCCCTATCCCATTTACAACACACCACAGAACTGCATTTTCCCCTCTTTCACTACACATTTTCACTTTGACTTGCAAGCTCTTCCTACAAATAACCCTAATCCACCTGATGCACGACCGCTTTTTTTCTTTTTTTAATCCAGCTTTACCATAAAGTAAACATCTGACACATCCACTGGAATATCCTTTGTTGCCCATGTCTCTACCACTCCTATCACATCGCCTAATTTTCTCCATTATTTCCCCATATTTTAACTTTTCAAACAGCCCTTGTATGTTCCATGCTACCACCCCCAATGCCTTTTCCTATACAGATCCCTTCCTCTCAAACCTAAATTCCTGCAATTTTGCTTTACTCCTGGTCAGTCTTGGCCTACCCACTGGTTCATTCCCCACTGCTCCCTCTTCCACCTGAAAAATACTTCCCCCTTGCGATGAAATTATGCTAAGTGCAGTATCCTTCCAGACATCAATCCCCGCCGCTGCTCCCAAGGCCATTCTACGCGAATCTTCAGTCAGCTGACTTTCTGGTGTTACTTGTTTAACTGGTGACGTTTGCTTCACTCCTCCCTTTCGTTCATGATAATGTAATAAAAAATGATGTGTTTGTATGTAGGAGAACACCTTGCGCACTACGACCAACTTGATCTATTGTGACTACACTCCCGGGAGGTAGGGATAAGGTGAAGGAGCCTTAGGAGGTCCCAGATCCGCAGGCACACAGGACCACACAGACGAGCAGAAATCCCTAGTATTTCCAGTTTTAACACCCGAACAAAGAATCCCAAAGGGCGGCGAAGCGTCCCAACGCACCCTGAAGCTCACGGGGAGAAGTCTTTCAAATGTGCAAGCATTCACGCCATCTGTCTGACACCGCCAGCACTGCGGGACCTAAAACGTTAAAGGAAGAGATGCGGTGAGAGGAAATGGGGGAAAGGAGAAATCGTGGTAGAACACACGACCCCCGTATTCTCCTAAGCGATCAAAGGAAAACTACGGAAAACCTGATGGTCAGAATGGGCGTCACCGGGAACGGAACCCGGGACCCCCCAAATGTGGGCCACAAACGTTTCTGCTGAGCCATCCCGCTCGGCAATCCGATGTGTTATATTCACATTACCTTCTCTAAACTCTATAGCTTTTCTCTATAGCTAGTGCATATACAAATTATTCCTATTCCGAAAATAGCTACATTGTCCATTTTGTTATAGATACAAAGGCAACAGCGATAGTCAATTTTTTTAGAACTAGACACTACATGCCGGTCCTAAAATCGCATACTTTTTCCATGACATTTGGAGAAGAGACTAAAAATGGAGAGACCTTAAAAGAATGGCTATGTTATATCCCGGAAATGGCTGATCCCACAAAAAGAGCTATTTGAAATAAATTGTGTGCTTTAACCAGATATACAATTATTGTCAAGTACGTTTTGGTCTATTGCTTAATATTTACCAGTTGTACATTATACAAAATTCCTTCCACATGAAGAGGTCTTCACACGCTATTCCCAGAAAATTCAAGATACAGATTTTCTTTAATATGTGGTATTTTTATCAAAGTCGTTAGAGCCATTTTTTAGAAATTCTAAATCTTCGAAAATTGTTTCTAGGAATGGGTGGCGACGCAAGCGAAGTTTTTTCGAAAATCTTTGTGTTGCGTCTTTGGAAGATACTGAACCTAAATACCAGGTTTGCTATTTATCTGACCTTTCGTTTTTGAGCTATGCTGTTCATGACGCATATGCAAACGGAAATTTTTATACATTTTTTTTATTTATTCAGGGGATCTCAGAACATGTATTTCCGCTGAACTCAGAATATCGGAATTTTTGGGTGGAATATCAATACCGTCTTTACCTACTATGTATGTGGTAGAGAAAGTGAAAATTATTGTATATAGAAAGTAGTAATTGTACCATATTATCTCATAGAGTAAATAACTTCCAAGATTTATCATATTGCAGTAAATATCGCTATGAATTTTAAAAACTTTAATAAGAATTCTTTTCAAATAAATCTATTTGTGGCAATGATTTCCATATGGTGTAATATAGAAACTTAATTGAAATGACATTGAAAGTAAAGGAAAATTGCAGATCAAAGCATTCAAAGTATA
Organism: Deroplatys truncata; assembly: GCA_030765065.1. NCBI lineage: Eukaryota > Metazoa > Arthropoda > Insecta > Mantodea > Mantidae > Deroplatys > Deroplatys truncata. The sequence goes on along the minus strand of CM060988.1, from coordinate 25,530,059 downwards.
CCTTGATGATATAGTCTGTACATCAGCCGTTGAATGAAAATATATTAGAAGAATGCACACAATATCTATACTGACACTGCTTATGCATATTTAAAGATGACAGAAAATTTTATGAGAAAGTATCAAAATAAGTTATTTTGGAAATGTATTTCTTGTTATTAAAATCTGTCGAAAGAATTTGTAAAGAAATTCAGAGGTAAGCTGGATTGGATAAACCCGTTAATGTATACCAATGTGGATGACACTTTTCCACTTACAACTTTTGAAAATGAAACATGTACGGAATCTCTAGAGGACTCAAGTCTACTACTGAGCAGAAGTGGCTCTTTTAACTTATTTATTTAAGGTCGCTTCAACATCAAGGTCAATCGCTTCAATAACGTGGTCGATTCACTGTTAACAAACAAGTTAACAAACAAAACGTGTAAATTTATATACGTGTTACCAGCAGTAATTTTAAAAATAAATGCTTCATATTAAGACCCATATACCAATATGCTTTATGTAAGCAATAAATCTGTGGTGTAGTGGGAAGCTGTTTTATTAATGTTGATACAGCATGCGGAATTCCAATATTATTTCCGTTTGTTTTCGTATTTATCACATTCTATGGGGAGGTGGTAGCTGGTGACGTTTCTGTAGTATAGCCACATGTTGGCTGCATCTGTTCTGAGAGAAGATAAGAGTAAGACTGGAGTAACCAGCTCATAGCCGAGTGACAATGACATTCTCTTCTCGTAGGGCTGGTTCTACAATGCCCCGGTAAGCTTACCTATAGTAACTCTCCAAATAAACGTTTCTGGCCGATAAACAATGCTCTCGTTTTACAATCACACGGCTTCCTCTGGATAGCAATCCTATAGGATAACCTGTGATATGTTAAGTTTGTCATTCTGAGTTCCACGGAATTTACCATTGGGGAGTTTTCATAAACTAGAAAACTAACGAAAATTGCCTTGCTAAGCAGATAACAACAAACAAATGCAAAGATGGTGTTCATTACATCATTTCTTTTGCCATCGTTTTAGAATAAAATGGAAGTAAAGAAGCGAAGCAAGGCTCAAAACTTTACTCATGACGAACTACGACAGAAACATATAAAGATTCCACGAGTATAAACATTCTGACGCGGTAGCCTGGAGGGGGAAAATTGTTGAAAGACAACCGCCTCAGAGTTCACATAACCTTATCTATGTGTTGGTGACTATCCGCTGTTATACTTCTTATTTCCTTAAGCTTCTTCTGCTAAACCAAAATCTGTACTGTAATAATATTATTAAGAGAGAAAATTAGTATGTATGTGCATGTGGATTAATCTTAATAACCACACAACCCATTTTGATAATTTTTTCATTATTAAAAAGTCCAAGTCCCTGTTATGGATATTCACTATAAAAACCTCATAATTTAAAGCTATAAATTAATAGAATGCCAATAAGGGTTTGCCTGTGTATTAGCATACGAACACGCGAGAGGTTAGGGAAGTCGTTCTACTTGCATGAACATCGGGAGTTTTCATCCATTATTAGGAACAATCAGGGCTGTACGAAAGTATACTTATAATGGATAAAGGGGAGGTAAATAATAAAATAATCCAGACGATTGCATAACGATTTCATATACAACGGCGGGAGAAATCTGAAATTAATGAAAACGTCATTCCAGTTTAAAAAGCTACCCGTGAAACGTCGGGTAAGCCAGCTAGTGTTTTATAAACGCAAGCTTATAAATTTCGTCTTCGTCCAATGTTTGGAAATAATTTTGTCTCTCTCTTGTGACCTTTGGCTTTTTCCTGTTATGCAAAAGCATTATTACTTCCTCGTCGTCGTCCGATAAATACAATTTTGCCATGTTTACTAGTGCTAGCGATGGGAACGTTAGTCTGTCAATTCAGTCCTGAATGTGGAAATTTATTTGTCGGATAATGGACGTTTTGGCTTCTCCAAATAGCCGAAAACTTGTCGGCAAAAATATCTTTCGAGCAGTGCTATCCAGAGATTGTAGAACGCCAATTGCTAAGAAATCCGGTACTCCAGTCCAGTCCAAACAACAGGTAGGCAGACAGAGCACTCCGAAAGAGCGTTAAGCGTACACCTGTCCTGAATAGGGCTTAACTACGTAAAGACGGGATATGGGGTTTATAGCGTGGCGCTGTAATTTAGTTAGGGGTATGAAAGGAGGTACCAAGATTGGCTTCTCAAAGGTTATTGGTCATGGTGTAACGGCGCTGGTGTAATTTTAGGTTTCAATGGAATTTAAACATTTTTATGTCCAAGAAACTCTTGGGGGGATTTTATAGGAGCTCATCCTTAGCTCCTGATGGAGCTGCCGTGTGGGGATGTCGGTGGCGCCTCAAACGGTTATAATTCTGAGGTTATAATTCCCAAGAGACCAAACGAGGGCGCTCCAATAGTGTAGCAAATAATCGTAAAGTACTGCGGCCCGCCTTATTTCATCTTCCACGTAAGGAAAAGGCTGCGTCTCACATAAGCAGTCTCAGATAAAAGGAACGGCATACAGAATAGATAGCCCGAGGGCTATCAGATTGCAGGCGCAGCAGATTGGAGTCTGTGGCCATGCCCCAGACCTTAAAGGTGTATAGTAGGACGGGGACTATGAGTGCTTTGAAAAAGCGTAGAGTTAGCGGAACAGGCATCCCGGACCTTAGCATGGGATACCGATGCCCAATGCTACAGATTTCTGATGAGTTTCCCGAAAGATAGGCCTTTATTTAACCTTACTTCTAAGTAGATGATGGTCCATTCAATCTTTCTCCTGAGGTACGTAAATCAATGGAAGGTAGCATGAAAGCGCCGCTTAATAAACAAATTGAGTTTGTCCGGGTTGATGTACAATTACAAACGCCGGCATCATTCTTGGAGGAGGCGGAAGTGTCTCTGAATGGGATTGAAGGTTCTACATGAGCTTTTATTGTACAGTACAGGAGCACGTACGCCGTCAGCATACTGTACTACATTGACGTGCTGCTCTGTAGGGAGGTCGGACACATAGACGTTCAAGAGCATAGTGTAGGTATACAATAGGGCCTTCGTGACTCCCCGTCTTATTGGTCTTTGTGTTGATTTATTTCCCGCAATTGCAACTACAAAACAGCTGTGATTTATATATGTGTGTAATAGGTAGATTAGGTACGTTGGAGCTCTAGATAAATGAGCTTGAGCAGGAGACCCATTTGCCATGTCATGAAGAAGGCCTTCTTGACGTCCTGAGAGACCGCCACGGTGTATGCCCTGTCCTGGTATATAAGGGCAACAGCCTCCTTCAGACGCAGCAACTGCTGGAGGGGGCGGTCGAATGCCCAGTACGGAAACCAAACTGGTGTTCAGGGATGACTTGAATGTTGCCCAAAAGTGTGTACAAGTGGGCTAGCAGTAGCCTATCTATGGGCCCGATCTTTCCCTGGTTTCAAAATGCATGCAGACGTTTCTGGCCTTCCTCCACTGCGCGGAAAGTGACACAACGTGAGACACATGATGAAGACCTTTGAAAAACAGCACAGCCCTGAAGAGAAGGCAGCGCAACATGGCGGTTGGGACCGGTCAGGTCCCGCGGTCGTTTTGGGGTTGAGATACCGGAGTGCGCCGCTTCGTCGTGGGGTCGCCAGTGGTATCGGCGAAGTTCCCTCCGAACGCGTTCGGAAAAGGCATCGTCCTGGGTCCATCTCGAGGCCTCATAGTCCCTTCAAGATTGCAAACATACCGGCTTGGGCTTGGGGATCGTAGGCCAGGCTTTGGGTGCCTTGGAATGACGAGGTTTATTGAAGTTCACGGTTGCATCCCGGTTATCTCAAAATTCTATTACTAACACTGCTTATTTTGCTTGAATTTTTACAAATATTGAGGTAAAAATTCTTTTTCATTTCTCTACCACGTACATAGTAGGTAGGTAGTTAGAGACAGTAATCAATTGCATTCCACCCAAAAGTTCGAGGTCCTCATTATTTTCAAGGAATTTTTATAATCTTGTATAACTGGTAAACGTTAAGCCATAGAACGAAAACATGTTGCACAAAATGTATGTCTCTTTACTTAAAATAGTTTTTTGTGGCATAATACATATCTGAGATATCGGTTATTAATGGCTTGAATTGTTCAATAGTCAATCCTTTAAAGTCCTGTCGATATTCAGTTGTTTCACGCGATGTCATGGAAACACTATGAAATTTTAAGGCCAACATATAGCATCCAGTTCTTAAAAATTTGATTATCGCTTTTCTCTTTGTATCTGTAACGAAATATGTAATGTGGCTATTTCTGCAAAGGTTTATCTGGATTAAAATGAAGTAGGTAGAAAAATAACGTTTAATAAGAAAAGCTTGTATACCCACAAATAAAGTTAGAGGGTAGAGAAAGTCATGTGAATATAACACGTAAGATCTTTTAGATAATCACAGTAGCTAAAGTTGTAAACCCTTGTATCTTCTTTTGGGTCCCACAGTTATTTAGTATCACAAAAGCTACAAATGTTCACATATGCACAACGAAATAGAGGTGAAGCTGATGGACATGAAGGTTCCCTACCCCGGGCCACCAAGTTAATCTCTATGGGAAATACATATACTCCACGACCATCCAGCAAAATAATCTTCTCAATTGTTAATTATAAAATATCGGTTCACTGATTTCTGATGTTAGCTCAACACAATTGGCTCTTCTTATACAATTACTTAATATGCCCGCTAACGATCTTGATTACAACATACAAAGGAAATAATGTAAAATCACCCTTACTTGAGGGTTATTAAAATATTTTACCATTGGTGTCGCACGTTTATCGTATCGTTACAAGCAGCTTCGATTTGCTTTTGTTTTGCTGTGTCTTAGTTTCTAAACCGTAACAACTTACATATCTCTTGGAACAAAACATCCGCCGCATTTGATTTATGTTACATGAATATTCTGTGGATTAAACAAAAAAAAAAAACAACAAGCTATGTCCTACTTCATGGTATATTCATATTTGGACTTCTTCGCTATCATGCTCCTTTATCACTCAATGTATTCAAGCATAAGGGCCTTGTAAATCCTTTTTAATTTTTAGTAATTTATGAAATTAAATTAGAAGGTGTTTTATATACCATGTCCGTCAAAAGAATTGGGGTTTTCATTGGTTAAAGAATTATCGGAATCGGTTGAATTTATATACACATACTTGCACACTTTCTCCCTTTGTAATGTTATATATAATTTGGAGCTGTACACGAATTTATGCATCAAACCTGAAAGTACGGGTTAAGTGTGGCATACCAATCGAAAGGTCTCGGCCTTTACAATGTCGCAAAAATATTAAGTTCTAAAATAACTTCTTTAATTGCCAAAATATTTCCAAAATATGGTCGATTTCACAACCATTGGCGGTTGTAAGTTCATTACCACCTATACTTGTTGTGAACAAACAGAAGAATACGTTGGTAACAATGTCACCAAATGTTTACGTGCTAAAAACAAGATGGTGCCCGAACTTAAAACTAAATATGCTGTTTTGTTCTGTTCGTTGTGTTATTGCAAAACATACCTCAGTTTTTCAACAATAGGTTGTTTTAAGCTCATAATCATCTACATTTACTGTAATCAAACGAAGAAAGTGTTGATCACAGCGTTGGTAAGCATGTTACTAAATATTTATCCGCTAAAAGGAAGATGGTGCCACAAGCTTAAAACTAAATATGCGCTAACTGAATTAATTTGTTGTGATCGTTTTGTTATCTTGGTTTATAGTTTTATTTTTAATTTTAGTCCGGACTAAGAGTAGCTTACTAATCGAAGCTGCTCAGTCTCTACAGTTATGCAAATATATTAAATTCTAAGTGATATGTTGATCACAGCGTTAGTGACCATGCCACCAATGTTTACCTGCAAAAAACAAGACGGTGCCACAAGCATAAAAGTGTTGTTATATTGGTTTGTTTAATAATGAGTCATCGTTTAGGATATCCAAGGCGGCGAGCTATAGTGCTCAAGGAGTCTGCAGCAGCAAGAGCCAGAAATGGAATACGGATGCGAAATATTCGTGAAAGTCCATCAGGCCGTAACAGTATTGAAAATGGAAACCCTATTGCAGAGTTCAGCGTAGGTCTACCACAAAGGCGTCCAAAATGGGATTCGCGGTTACATCCCTGTAATCGCTGGTAATCACCAGTACCTTTCCTCCCTTGCGCGCGACCAAGCAGCTTGCTTGAATACACACTACCGAGGTCAGTCTATCGATAGCCTTGAGAGAGGCATACACACACACAGAGTGGACAGTGGGTGTGCTACGAATAATGGCATTGTCAACTCCTTCAACATCAAAGAAAGAGAAGTTCCAAACGGAATGGGAATACCTGTTCTTCTTTTTTTAATATAAAGAAAACGTTAAGAGACTAATATGTTCGAAAATTATACATGTTGTATTACGAAGTAATATACAGCGCCACCATTGCACATGTCATGTTGAATCTGCAGAACTGAAAGGTATTATTGTTATTACTGTTATTATTATATGACACGTTCATTGTTATTGCAACAGTAGGCCTATTATCATTATTATTATTATTATCATCATTATAGAATTGCAGATTACTTGCATGGCGTTTATTGTTCAGGATTGGAACGAGCCAAGAAGTAACTGAGCTAAAGGAGAAGTACACTGTTTCTGCTCCTAAATCACGAAATATGACAAAAAACGATTACTAGCTGGTTACGTTGTGGCACGGAACATAGGTAAAGTCCTTAAATCTTTTCAAAAGAGGGAGTTTGTTAAATCATGTATGATGGACGTTGTAAAACTTTTGTGGCCCCAGGAACTGACTAAATTTAAAAGCTTGTATCTTTCACAAAGTATCCCCCAAAGAATTGAGTTGTTGTCCACTGATACAAATAGACAAGTGAATGCGAAAATCCGTAAATTTGCGTACTCTGTAACTCTTAATGAAAGCACAGATTTGATTGACAGTTCAGTTGGGTATATTTGTAAGATGAGTTGATGAATTAAATCTCGGAGAGTATACGCCAGAATTATTTCCTTTGGAAGACACTTCTAAAGAAAAAGACATATTCAATACTGTTTGTATGTGTGTAAATAAACACAATTTAGATTGGTCCAGGATAACGTAAATTGCAACGGATGGAGCTCGCTGGATGATTGGCGATAAGAAAGCGTTAGTGGGCAATCTCAAGGCCTTTCCTAAGGAAACGGGTGTAGAAAATGTTTGTACCTTGCATTGCATTCTACACCAAGAAGCCTTTCTGAAAAATCTGTGGACATGCCAACTGTTACGAAAGTTGTGACCGAATGTGTAAATATATTAACGAACAGTTCATTGAAGCACCATCAGTTTAGACGTTCAAAGGCAATTTCAGAACAGAAATTTGTAGATTTACAATGCTTTTGTGGCGTCAGGTGGCTGAGTGGAGGTCAGATACTTCGTAGATTTTTTGATCTTCGGAACATTATTGATGAACATATGAAGCAGCACGGAACAGCAATTGCAGAGCTGAGTAATGACGAGTGGATATGTGATTTTGCGTTTTTGAGTGACATTTTTGAACACTTAAACACACTTAATATTTCTTTGCAAGGCCGAAAACAAAATGTTGTCGATATGTACTGCTCGATTAACCCATTTGTTAAGAAACTCGAAATTTGGACTGAACATGCCCAGGAATCCCAATTTCACTACTTTTCCTGTTTGAATTCTATCACGTGTGTTACTCCACGCAAACTCAATAGCTACAGTGCAATGTTAAAGAATCTAAAAGTCGAATTTACAGAGAATCGATTTGCAGATTTGAGACGTTTAGAAAACCCTTTCACTGTGTACATCGATCCATTCTCCGTAGACGTCAGAAAAGCAAGAATAGATATTTAGGAGGAACTCATTAAATTACAAGAGAATATATCAATGAAACAACGATATACAAACTGTAATCTCTCTGAACTATACACAGGATTGTGTGGTGAAAATGTGGTGTAGTTAGATATCATGTGTGCTTCAGGAAACTATTTTTGGATCTACCTATGCATGTGAGTAACTGTTCTCACAAATAAAAATTGTAAAATCTAAAATATAGAAGCCGTCTGTCTGAGAGACATTTGTGTGACCAGCTATGATTGGCTGTATGTAGCGCATGTGACCCCTGACTTCAATTCCATAATAATGCAAAGAATACACGAGGAGGAGAAACCTTAAAACATGTAGAATGGTAGGTCAAAGGCTATTTGCATTTGCCGAGGAACTTCTGTAATAAATAAATATTTCTAAGTGTACACAGCAGTACATTAGCTGTTAGCAGATACACGATATTTGTGAAACATAACGTTGTATGTATTAATCGCAGGTGCTTCTTTGTAGTTAAACACTGCTACCGTATAACTCTAATAATAGTAATAGTTCTCTTAGTGAGTACATTCATTTGGAACAGTCGTATGCGCCCACTCTGAACTCATATGACACCTCTTGCTGTCTGTGTTACGCACAAACAGTGCAGCGACTGCTTTGCGGGCTGCGTTTCCAGTATGAGTCGGAGCTGAAGGCTGTTTTGCCCGCCCTTGGTCTACTAAATGAAATATGCAACGATTATGAAGCAACGCACTTTAAAAATGAAATTGAGAATGTACATGTCAGTTCATGTTACCACAAGGTTTGCTTCATTTTCCGCAGCTACAGATAAACAATAATCTCAAGGATGCTTACTTCATGAACATCTAATAGAGTATAATAAGAGTGTGCTTCCTTTCCTGCTAAGCGTGGTCATATTCCTGGAGTAGGCTCTTACTGTTTCAAGATTCAGGGACAGATTCATAAACATGCATCAGAGTTAATACCATATAAACTGTCTACTATCTTATTACTACTATATTATATATATATATATATATATATATATATATATATATATATAATAGATAGCAGTCTTGCCAACAGGATTAGATGTGAACATGAAACAAATTCTTCTCTCAATCCACAAACAGTTCACGTGCTATTCAATATTCTAACAGTGTTTAAGTAGTGGTCACTTCTTTAACATTAAGTGTGTCACGTAACAATGGGCTATTTATAAATAGTAGGTATGGTTTTAAACGTTATGCCCAAATCTACTGTTGTACAGAATACATTTAAATGAACTTATCCTATCATTGATGTGCGTTACATTCCCCAACCCTCTTTTTGATTACTTCGAGTTTCAAATTTGTGGCGTGCATTAGTTTCACTCAAACACGGTATCAATTGGTTCAGTTCGATGAGTTATTACGTATTCATTTTGTGTATATTTTGTTCTATGTTTTTAATTATGAGTCATCATTTAAGAGAACGTTCACGTCGGCGTGGTGTAGCGCTAAGGGATTCTTCAACAGCAAGATCCAGAATACGAATGTTGGCACAAAATATTTGTGAAAGAGACGCAAGTCCCTTGCAACACTATTCAAAATGAAAACTCCATTGCAGAGCGGCATTTATGCTTTCAACAGTTAGTCTTTAATTCACAGCTTTAAGACATTAGTAGGTATCTAATTTCCATATATATATATATATATATATATATATATGTGTGTGTGTGTGTGCACTGTAATGGAGTGTCGTTACGTATATTTACGTTCATATATTTATCTTTCTTTTTTTTTTTATCTTCTTTTTTTACGTCTAGGAAATTTGTTTTGTCATGTTGGCTCAGAAAGTCACGCTACTCCGGTTTGTGTTTTGCTCTCATTAGACACAGGTATAACGGTAAAGTATTCAAAATCTGAAAGAATGTGTGTTTAAAGAAATGTCTTGTTATATTGAGTGTGCCTTTCTAATTTCTAAGCTAATGGTGTTTTAATGGGACTTATTTAGCTTAATGCGTCCTGAAATGTTTAAGTAGAATCAATTCTGTTAGTGGCTGGTATATGTGATTGCATTCAATTTGTTATATGTGTGTGAATGATTGCTCGTAGTTGGAAAGCTTGCTTCGTTATATTTTTAATTGTAATATTCCCTGTTATATTAATTGTTTCATTTTATGCTTGTATGTTTTGCGCTATTTGTTGACACGACTGTTGAGTAATTACCAAGAGTACGTTTTGCACGGGCATTTAAGATTATTGCTCTTTGATGACCCGTGACAACCTAATCATCATCTTTATGCAATCAGCTTATTGCCTATTAGTTTATCGTAGTTTGTGAACTACATGAACTGCACTATTTTCATAATTGAAATTACATATCTGCATGGAAGTAACGCCCATATTTAGTTCACCACTTTTGGACTGTCGTTGCCAAATAAACTTACGTCACCAATATGTTATATTAAGATTTGTTGTGTTTATAAGAGTTACATTTTATTGCCATTACTTCATCAATATATCAATTTCTGGTTATAATTATCATCTTATCCTAAGTACTGCGATTTCCGGGGACACCTCATTCCTTATTTCATGAGTTGCTTTACTCAACATCCCTGGGCCCAGCATAACTAACCATTTCTTTTCGTGGTCATATATTTGATGAAGGATGGTAACATCTGCCACGTTGAATACGCTTCCAATGTCTCATGATTTCCTTTTGTTACAAACTTTATTGTAATTATTTATGTAGTGAAATCTAACAATAGCTGGCAGGTAACAATATACAGAGTGTTTCAAACATGAGGGCATAATTTCAGCTATGTATTTCCCATATGTAGACAATAAAAAGGTCCATTACAACAAGTGTCTGGAAATACTTGGTTTCTGAGTTATGGCCTTCAAAACAGTGATATTCACCGGAAAGTTTTTCTACCCGCAGGTAGTTGCCATGAGAGAAGATATTAATAGGACACCCTGATTGTTCATTCCGAGGCGAAGGGTACATAGAGTGTTGCGTTTGAGTTCGACTGAGTGACATGCACTCAAATCACACAAAAATGCACTTCATGTACGGTAAGTCGGACGCTATGCTGCGCTGGCTCGTTGTTTGTACCAAGAGAGGTACCCACAGCGAAGATGTCCAAATTGGAAGACATCTGAACGTCTCCATCGCCGTCTGTGCCCTCGTGTGAAGTTTACACCCTTTGGTTTGGGAAGGAGACGACCAAGATCTACGACTTCAGATGTAGAGGAGGAGATTCTGGATTCTGTTCTGGAGACTGTTGCGAGTGCAACAGCTGTATCCTTATAATTTGCAACGTGTATAGTTTACCCTGTTGGATTGATGTTCTGCCAGAGCTTCGTATCAAATCCGAACTTTGTTGCCTTAGTATTATTTACAAATGAAGCACAGTTGACATTACAAATTTCCACAGTCAGCATGTATGGGCATATATGCAATTATTCCATTTCATCACCATGTGCGGTTCACTCTCAACATGTGGGCCGCTATCATTGATAATAGTTGGTTGGACCCCATGTACTTGTAAACTGACTTACGAGACAGGCGTACACAAACTTCCTGGAAAACGCCACACTTCAGGTGTATAATAACACTCCATAAGCATTCATCAACAAGCTAATTTCCTGCATTATGGCGCTCCTGCACACTTCAGTCGTACCGCTCCTCGGTATTGGATCGAGGGTTCCTGATCGATGGATAGGTAGAGGTGGTCTAATTGCTTGGCCATCACGCTCACCTGATTTGAACCTTGTCGATTTCTACATGTGGAGCCATTTCAAAGCGTTGGTGTATTCGTCTCTGGTGCCTGACATGGAATTTGTTCAGGATCGAATTGTGGTAGGTTGTGAGGAATTATGCAACTCTCCTGGAATTTGTGGTCGTGTTCCCATGGCCATGAGACATCGATGTGAGGTCTGTATTCAAGCAGGTGATGGACACTTTGAGTATAATCTTTAAAGAAAGCTACCTGCGGTAAGAAATACGATCCGGTGAATATCACTGCTTGGAAAGCCATAACTCAGAAACCAAGTACTTCCGGACACATGTTGTAATGACTTTTTGTTATGGTCTACATATGGGGAATGCTTACCTGAAATGAAGCTCTCTATTTTTGAAACATGCTATATGTATACCTTCTATATATTATTATTATTATTATTATTATTATTATTATTATTATTATTATTATTATTATTATACGTTCTGCTTCTTTTGAAATTAATCCCCAATGAAGACCTGTGTCAGCAGAAAGATCATACAAAACAAACGGTGTTCCACAGTTTAACATTTCCACGCAACACAATCGCAATCCTTGTTATCACATGTCCCTTATCACATTGAGAATGTCCAACTGTTAAACTTTAATCCATTTGCTTATTATTATTATTATTATTATTATTATTATTATTATTACTATTATTACTATACCCCACGTTTAACTGCAATGTTCATATCAGCGGCCTTTTTACCTTTGGAGCATACTGTCTTATCGGTAACGATGTTAACTCGTGTGCCCTTGTCGTCGGATTTCTATATTTCTTTGGGTTTTGTATAGTAGATCACTCATACATTGACACCCTCATTCCTACTTCTAGACTCTGTAAAGGATAGGCAATAATCTTGGTTGGAGAAAAAAAAATTCCATGTCCCAGCCAAAAATCGAACTCTGGACCCTTTGCACAGCAGGCAGGTACTCTACCTGACATTTTGTTATAGGCTTTAAACACCGATATACATTTTTAATACTCTTAACGTCCATAGATCTAACATTAACTTTATATTCACACGAACATTTCGAGAGCAATATGGATCTTTATGACACATCGCCGTGTTTTATAAACTCTCTGTGTTTTCGTGTACCTTAAACCCGTATCTTCCAAAAGTAACGCAGCTTTCTTTCCCAGTCTCATATTTGCAATTATAGCTACTGTCGATAATACGAATGCATCAATGTTCCTACTTCCTCAATTTGTATACATTAAAATAAATATGATTTGCAGCATATTTTTCCGCTTTAAATCGGTGACGCAGCGGTTATGACCCAATGTTATTGCAAGGTCGGAACCGTGCGTTTGGGAAGATAAACAAAGATAAGCAACGTTCTCGCCCAGCGTAAACACCATAAGTGAACCAAAATCTTCTGGAAGTTTCCCATTCCCACCTCCAGAACGTGTGTACATAACATTCTAGAAAGTTCTGTGGAAACCTTCAGTGGGGAATTTGCACCTCGACCTACAAGATCTTTCAAGATCAAGAGTTTTTAAACAGTGCCAATTGATATAAGGAGAGGTCTTACAGAAGGAAGGCGAAGACTTAACTATTATTATGAAAGAGGTAGAGGATACAGAAGGAGAGATTATGAACAAGGTTAGATATATAAATCCACAAATACAAAAGATAATTAACGAAGGCAAATTAAAAGTGGGGAAGATGATATATAGTATGACATTAAATGAGACAATGGGAGAGGACCTCAAGAATAGGAACAATAAGAGATTTATTTATGTTACTGCTATAGAAGATGGAGGAAGGACAACTGAAGATAAGATAAACTTAATGACAAATTTGGAAAATATCTTGAATACCATTAGAAGAAACCTAAAAGCAAACACTACATGTATAACCACAAAATTTTTGGAAGAGAGGAGTATAAGGAAAGTACTGGAGTACTTTGGGAGAAAAACCGATATACAAATACCAATGTATAGTATCAAGGAATGGGAAAATGACACACACGAAAACCAGATGGAAGAAGTTAAAAAACGAAAAGTAAAAAACGAAGATACTATAATTCTGAAGTCTATAGGAGAGAGGACCTATGCAGATATTGTACAAAATGTTAAACAAAATGTAAAGACCACAGGAGTAATTATCAATCAGAGGAACAAAAACAGGGATGGAAGCGTCCAATTAAAATTAAAGGAAATGATGCAACTGAAAGACAAGCCTTTCAACAACTGCTAACTACAAAGCTAGAAAATATTGCAGAGGTCCAAGTTAAGACAATAAACCAAACAATTATGATTTTAGACATTGATGAAACTGTACATAATTATGAAATTAAAGCAGTAGTGAGACAAGAACGGAATACAATTGAAGAAATGTTTTACCTGAAAATGGCGGAAAAAGCTAACGTACAAGATGTAAAGTATGCCTTTGTAACTATTACTACAGAGGCAGCAAATAGATTAATAAATAAGAGATGAATAGGAGATGGCTGGGACAGATGGAGAATAAAAGCTACAAACATCTCGAAAAGCTGATATAAATGCTATAGAGTGGGACACAAGGTAAATGATTGCTCAAGCAAAAAATAGAATTAATATGTCACAATTGTGGTGAAACAGGACATAAAATTAAAGAATGCAGAAATGCAATAACATGCTATTTATGGCAATCTAAAGAACACAAGGTGGAGACAATGCTATGTCCTGAATATAGGAGACTCGTTCTGGCTCAGAAAAGGGAGAAAAAGAACGTTTTCACGAATCAAAAACGAAACTAATACGGGTTAAGCTTGATAGGAGTAAACAAGCAATGGATCTAATGATGAATAAATGTGCAGTAAACAAAGTGAACTTAGCAATAATAGCAGAACCAAATAGAAACATGGCAAAATTCAATTCAGCATGGATAACAGACGAATATATAGATGCTTACATACCAACAATTGGTTTAAAAGTACGCGAAACTGGGAATGGGAAAGGATATATATGGGTAGAATTAGATGAAATTGTCATTTACTCTTGTTATGTTTCGCCTACCTTAATGAAGAAGAACTTCAACACTACTTGAATAAAATATGACGTAATATTAAACAACGAGGGAACAACAAAGAGAAAGCGTTAATCGGAGGGGACTTTAATGCAAAAGCATATCTATGGGGTTTTCCGATTGAAGATAAGAAAGGAAGCACTCTGGCAGAGTGGATAAATGAAAATGACTATAATACTTTATGATGAAAAAGTACCCACCTTTGAAAGGAATAATGGGTCGTGATACATAGATGTTACAATATGCTCAACAGAAATAAGAAGACTGGTCTGAAACTGGTATGTGGATGAAGAAGAAAACTTAAGTTACCATAAGAATATATACATTGAACTACAGAAACAAAGTTACATAGAAACAAAACAACCAAAGAAACAAAGGAAAGGTTGGAGATATAATAAAGAGAATAAAGATGTGTTACTCACAAAGGTGAATCAAGAAAGTGGACGATTGAGTACTAGATACGAACCCAGTGAATTGAAACAATTAATGGAAAGTGCATGTAATTATGCACTTAGCAAGAAACATGGTTACTGGAAACATAAGCCAGCATACTGGTGGAATGACAACATAGCTCAATTAAGAAGACAAAGTGCTGAGGCGAGCAGAAAAGTGACAAAAGGCAAATCGTAAAATAAATTTCGATAATCATGAGAAGTATGAAATACAAAACCGGTACCGCGAGCGCGGAAAAGCCTTAAAAGATGCTATCAAATTAGCAAAAACTATTGCTTGGGACCAACTATGTACCGTTATAGATGTAGATACTTGCGGTCTTGGATATAAAATAGTTATAGGGAAGTTAGCGGCCAGATCACCATTGCAGGTCACAGATGAAGAGCAGCTAAGAATAGCAAAAACGTTGTTCCCAGAACATAAAATAAATGCCTGGTCATCGGTAAAAGTAAGCAGAGAAGAAATACCTTTATGTGACAGTAAGGAACTACTCGACGCTGTATATCGCATTAAAGCAGGAAAGGCAGCGGGACCAGATGGAGTCCCCCAGAAGTTATTAAAGTTATTGCGGAACATAGGCCCGATATATTTGTAAATACAGTAAATGCCCTCCTACTTAAAGGGAATAGAATGGAAAATAGACTCATACTTATAGAAAAGCCAAAAAAAAAAACATGGCACAAGGCCATGTAGACCTTTGTGCCTAATAAATGTCATAGGTAAAGTCTTTGAGCAGATAATTAACAAACGACTCGTAGAAGAGATAGAGCAAAAGGGAGGGTTAGCACCAACAAAATTTGGCTTCAGAAAGGGTTTATCGGCGGTAGGAGCTGCCGAGTATATACAAAGAACTGTAAAGGATGAAACCAAAGAAGGAAACAAAATGCTGTTATGGTCACTTTTGACGTCAGAAATGCTTTCAACTCAGCGCCATGGGAAATAATTATAAGAGAGTTAAAAAGGCGAAAAATAGCCCTATATTTAATTAGACTTATTTGTAGCTACCTCGAAGATAGGTATATATTAACAGGAAAAAAGTACAAAACTGGCTATGAGCTGCGGCGTACCCCAAGGCTCCGTTTTGGGACCAACATTATGGAACCGTTATTATGATAGGGTTTTAAATTTGGAATTACCAGCCAGGTCTACAACGATTGGATATGCGGATGATCTGGCATTACTAGTTTTTGAAAATACAAGAGAGGAAATGGAAGAAAAATTTGCCTGGTCCATGAATAAGATTGATATCTGAATGACCCAAAAAACATTAAGTTTGGCACCTGAAGAAACCGAAATTGTTATCCTGGAGGGAAGAAGAACCTTAACATAAATACATATAAGTTTTAATAACCAGAACTGAGTACTAAGAACTGCCTGAAACATTTAGGAGTCCAAATTGGACATAATATGAGTATGTGGACACACATAAAATATGTGGCTAGTAAGACAGAAATAAACTGTTGCAGCCCTGGGACGGCTTATGCCAAATATCGGAGGACCGGAACAAGGGAAAAGAAAAGTATTTGGGAGCGTAATTAACTCAATAATCCTTTACTGTGCTCCTGCCTGGAAGGCCTGGATAGAAAAGAAAACATATAAAAGAATAATCGAAAGAGTGCAGCGAAAGATTGCCATAGGAATAGCAAGTGCATATAGAACTGTTTCCACCAAGGCAATTCAAATTATAGCAGGAACCATACCTATACATTTATTAGTCAATGAGCGGTCATATGGAAATATAAATAACAAGATACATAGAACACAGGCAAGAGATTCTTCTATTAAAACATGGCAAACGGAATGGGAATTAGAAAGTGAAACAGCACAATGGACCAAGACTTTGATACTAAATATAGAACCTTGGCTGAATAGAAAACATGCACAAGTGGGATACTACCTCACACAATTCTTATCTGGACACGGACGTAAACAGCGAGGCCTGCACATACTGTGAAGCAAAAGACACACCTGAACATACAATATTAATATGTAACAAGTGGAGTAATTTAAGGCAGAAATACGCGTGACAAATTGGGCAAGATATAACGCTGGATAATATTATGATACAAATGCTAGAAAACGAAAAGAAATGGACAATCATTGAAGAAATGATAACTAGCATACTTAAAGGAAAAGAAAAAGATGAAAAAAGGACTAAAATATGAATGCCACATACGCGAGGTAATTCCGAAAGGTAGTCCCACGATGTGCGCATTCTCCCAGCAGGGGTGTTTTAGTTGGTGGAAATCCAACTTGCCTGGTGGCGTCTTTGAATGATTTTTCCCCTGCTATAAAATAACAAGATCTTTTGTGCCCGAGGCCCTGATGGAGTGTCCCTGGGAGGGAGGGGTGAGGCGAGAGGAGACAGAGAGGGCCGGACCAGGAGCCACGACAGGGGCAGGGCTGAGGACAGGGTCCCTACCTTTTACAGATTGAAACCCCCTGCATGGCAGTTAGTGCAAATGACTCCTCTCTCCCCCTGGAGGCTTGCACATCCTACTGGGGGCCCGGGACTCTGAGACCGTTTCTATTCCGGAGGACGAAAGATTACATAGAGTATCCTTTTCCACTGCCATGAAACGCCGAAACTCCAGCCGACACTTTCAATCCTGAAACAGCCAAGCAGATGAAAGGTAAGTGAAATGAGAATGAAGGTGAAATGGAGGGAAGGAAATTCTGGGGATGCAATAAACTTCCCAGCATTCACCTAACGATCCTGGGAAACCGCCAAAAAAAATCCATGGGTCAGGAATTTCGGTCGCGGGAATCGAACCCACGAACTTCCGAATGCGGGCCACAGACGTTACCGCCTGAGCCATCCCGCTCGGTGTACATCTTAATTTTTTTGCTAATAGCTTTGAAGTTCTCTTCATTCTGAATGACGTTTCTATAAGTAGTAACCTATAAGACAAAATCTTCTTACAAAAAATGTAGTTCTCGTTAAAACACACAATTTGTGCCAAGTTTCTTTTTTTTCGAGGTATTCTTTTTTATTGGTTTTAATTTCCAAATACTTACACTTTTCTGCACTGTGAGGTGGTTATTTGTGTTTTCCTTTTCTGTTACGTACTTACAGTAAGTAGAGGGAGTATTGCATTCTACCTAAAATTTCGATGTCGAGATTTAATTGTAACTACACGTTTGAGACACCCTGAATAAAAATAACAAGGTTCGCACGCGCGTACGTGTGTATTTTGAAACGGCAACTCTAGGCCGAGCCCGAGAACTGTAATTATAGATAATTTATTAATTAATTTTTATTGATGTTAAATCATACTATGTACATATCTTTTTCTTATACTGCTTGTATAGTTTAAGAAGGGTGATTTAACGTTATGTATGTATCTAGGTTACTAATATTAGAAGAGTTATAAATGGTTTAATGTAAATAATTTAAGCGTAATGTTAAAAATACTGTCCACGACGAAATGTTTTAGCTACAGGAATAGTGTCTTCGAAGGCAGAAAATCTAGTTTTACGACGTCTCTCTGGTCGCAGGGCACTGGTCTTTGTTGCTTTATTCGATAATTCGCCGTGACCAAGTGAGAGAGACAGATAGCTTAACGGTAAATTTAGGAAAAGCGGCGATTTATGTTAAACTTGGACCAATGAGATCCCTGTAAGTTTATACGAAATAGTGTGACGCGTCGAGTGGCGCTAAAATGGACCAATAGGAAAGGAAGCAGCCCCAGAAGCCTGCGACTATCAATGGATCTGCTAGTAACAAATTCGAGGCATTTCATTTTGGCATTTTGTCATGTGTGGGTCATTTGTCATGTAGTCAGGGAACATTTTGCAAACTACAGGCAGGGAGAGATGCTGCAGGATGTTGAGATATCGCGCCAAAAGTGAATAAAAACAGTTTTCGAAACACACCTAAGAACCGCTACTCGTAAAGAGATAATAAGCATATTTAAACTTCATGTCATATCCGCGGCGTGTTTTAACAGCGGTGGACAATATTTTAACGGCGGCAATATCAGTGTTGTGTACTACGTGGATTAGCTAAATAAAAAAGAAACGGCAGTGTCATCTTTTCATAACCAAAGCACGTCTATTTCTCCTTTTACCACGACCCGAGGTCTACGCTTCCTTTACCAAGGATAAGTTATGCTCCCACCTAGTTTTAAAGACAATTACTGCAGCTAGCCGAGGACAAAATTGCAAAGAACCAGCACACTACGAGCATCTGGAGCCAACGGAGGATGCAGCAAGGTAAGCCGCGAGCAACGGACAGGAGGAGGTGACTGCCGCAATTTGTGAACAAAAACTTAAACTTCAATAAAAGCATACTTGGTGTTCAAGGTCAGTATCTTCCAAATATGCGACACGAAGATTTTCAACAGTCTCTCCGGTCTAACTACACTTCCATCCACTCATTAATTATCACCCCAAGGCGAAGAGACCGTTAGGAATTGAAAAAGGCCAAAGTTAGGGTAGTATACGAGTACCTAACATTAACCATTGTATTTCAGTATATGTGGTAGGAGTATATGTTAAATCTAAAGGGGCATCAGCACAAATAAAGCATTAGGTATATCTTGACTCAACAGTTTCAACGTTTACAAAAGAAGCTAACCACAGTTGTTTTATGAAATGGGATGGAAACACAATAAATTTCAAAACTCAGATATCCTGTACCATTCAGTTATCATTTAGTATAATATGTATTTTGGTAGTATCATTTTGCAAAGGGCATATATATATAATTACTCAATTTAATCCAGCAAGGGATGAGAATACTTTGTCGACATTATTCAATCTGGAAACAAACACGCCAAGAATCACATTCCCACTGCCCTGGTTTATGCTCCTGATGTAATACATTAAGAGAGTATCACCGAAGGAGGTGGCGCCGCAATAACGCGTGCGATTTACATCAGGGAGGTCCTGGGATTGACGCCCACTCTTTCCCAGGGTTTCTCAGGTCGTCAGGCTAATGCTGGAGTGGTTTCTTTCAGCCACAATTTTCCGTCCCTCCATTTCGTTCCATTCTTCATTTCATTCATCCTTCATCCAGTTAGGTCTGCTTCAGGATTGAAAGCGGCGGCGATGGTGCTTCGGTGTGGCGTAGCAGGGGGAAAAGGATGCTCTCTATGGAATTTTCTGTATCCTCGGCTTTCGGTTGATTACCGGGATAAACGGACCGCCTCTTCGGAGCGGGTGTTGGACCCTCTGTGTAGAGTGAGCGTCCCCGGTCTGCCTGTCCGACTGTCTTGAAACAGTCTTAATCTGGAAACTGTAGGGACCCTGTTATTTCTGTGCTGTCACTCTTGGTTCCGGCCACCCGGTGTCTCCTCCCACCGCCTACTCCTTCCCGGGGACGCCTCCTTGTGGATATCCCCGCTGGAGCAGTGCCGACTCCCTCCGATGATCAGGAAAAAGAAAGAGAGTAGTGTTCCAATAAGTATCGCCAGTATTTCGACCACTAACACGTACATACATTACACATAATCAATCATGAACTAGTTTAGAAGCAAATGTGTACGTAAGCGTCTGAATTCACCTGGTACATGTAAAAGGATAGCGATTAATTTGTAAATCAAAAGCAATGAGTAATTATGAATAATTAGCTTGTCTCGTGAGTACCATAGAGTATAGTAATTGGCTAGATATAGGTACTGTAACAAACTCAAGCCGTATAGTTACTCTGAAACTTTGCTGCAGACATGAAATTAAATAATCACAATGTGTTACCTTAGTTATTAAAAGTAAGAGTGGAGTACATGGAATGCTTGACATTCTGTGGTCATATTAATTACTTTATGAGATAAGCAACTATTTTGACTTTAAGCGTAGCAAGCATAATTAAAAGCTATAACTGCAGAAAATACTTCTAGAAACTGCGCCATTCTGCTACATATTGTGTGAGGAAAGTATTGGCTGCTTGTATGACAGTGTCTGGAGTTTGAGAATACTCATCGCCGCGCCCTTATCAGATGTTCTCCAGTTGGTAACGTTCTGCCCTGGTACGGGCTTTCTATGGATGAAGAAGCATATAATGGTCTCTCTCCCTTGGGAAATACAATTGGCTAGCATGATAATGGTAAACATTCCTCAACTTGATTGAACGTAGTGCAGTAATAATAACCTCTGGCATTAGAGGTTCTGATTGGTGCTGTGAACATTCATATGGGCGAAATAGCAATAGCTATGCAGCTATAATCGATCAGCCTTAAAGCCAAACTAAATGTAAACAAAATATGTTGTATTCCTCCGCGTTAGCCTCTTGTTCAGCATTTGCAGAAGCAGTCATGTTTATTCCCTTACCGACCGCGCATAATTATCGTCTGAATGCAGAAAGGGATGAACCACACTATACAATATTAAATAGAAGCTGTAATACTTTTTAGTTCATATTATTTACTATTTATATTAATCAAACATTTAGAACTACGCTTGATTATCATATGTCTTAAAAACCCCAAGAAAATCGTGCATATTTAAGGAAACATGCACAGGGTTATTAAAAAAGAAGAAACAGATTTAAATATTTATTTATAATGAACAACAATAATACATGCGATATATCACTGAATAGAAAAAAGTTCAGCATTTTATTTTGTATTCAAAATGTGCACCATTTGTGCTTTGCATACGCAATCATCTTCTAGGAATTTATTGTATCAATTGTAACTTTTTTATGACGAGACGGCTCGTTGTTGAAGTCACAACGAAATGCACCCTGCAATGAAACAATGGATTCACTCTTTGCATAATGCAGCACACAAAACGAATTTTCTTGTGGTGTTGCCATTTTCTCGTAAACAAACACAGCGCCGCTGTAAGCACTGAATGGAACTAATAGATGGAGCTTAAAAGTTCGAACTTTCCTCTTTTCAATAATGTGTCGTTTGTATCGCTATCTATTGTCGTTCATTAAAAAGGAATATTTAAAATATGTTTCTTCTTTTTTAATAACCCTGTATTATGGTGCGCTTTGGTTTTCTGCCTATCGCGGGCTGATTAATGACGTAGTGTGCTTGAATCAAGTTGGGTTCTAAGAACGGGGAGATTATAGATAGTATAACGGCTTGTAAACACATGATATAAATTCTGCGGTTAATGCATATTATGATTGCATAAATTATATATTTACTTTTTCTACCATATACGTAGTATATAGAGAAGATATTACATTTCATCCGAAAATTCTATACCGATGTTTCACCCAATATACATTTTTGAGGTGTCCTGAATACATGAAAACGC
Organism: Deroplatys truncata; assembly: GCA_030765065.1. NCBI lineage: Eukaryota > Metazoa > Arthropoda > Insecta > Mantodea > Mantidae > Deroplatys > Deroplatys truncata. Next base: position 25,507,771 of record CM060988.1, on the reverse strand, counting down.
ATTTTTAGAAGGTCGTGTGTGCGTGTGCATGTGAACAGCATAACGTAAACACAAAAAGTCGGATAAATACCCAACTTGGAATTAACGCTCAATATGTGCCAAAGAGCGACACGAAGGTTCTCAAGAAAAACCTCCCACCCCCAACTACGCTTTACATGGAAAATATTTGGAACCTTTTTTTCCTAAAAATGCCTCTAACGATTCTTTTAAAGTATCATATATTACATATATTTGTGTGAAAAATAAAATGTATACCTATATCTTGTATTTTCTGGGAATAGCCTGTGAAGTTCGGGAGGAATATTTTATAGTGCTTAGATAGATAAAAAACGCACTGTACAAAAATGTAGATCTCTTTAAAGCACACAATTTATTTCAAATAACTTATTCTTTTGGAACCAGCCATTTCCAAGATATTCGCTATTAATGATTTCAATCACTCGATTCTTTGCCATTCTTTTAAATTCCTGTCAATAGTCGGTTGTTGTTCGCATTTGCATGCAAAGAGTATGGAAGTTTAAGGCCAGCATTTAGCGTGCATTTCTTAAATATTTGACTGTTCTCTTTGTATCTATAAAGAAATGAGTAATGTAGTCTCTGCAAACGTTTGTGTCTATTAAAATGAAGTAAACAGAAAAATAAGCTTTCGAGAATAGCTTTGTAACCGTTAATAAACTATGGAGGGTAGAGAAGGTCATGTGATTGTAACACATGAGATTCATTTTAAAGCTAAATCGAATGCCAGGAAGCAATTTTTTAATCTTTTGGGATGTAAAAGCTGCTGGGTCATTAATCGGGGTTATAAAAGCTAACGTTTCCCACTTGCTACTTTACCATAACTGGCCCTATACCTGTTTCACTTTAAGTTCAAGGTGAAGTACACAAACTTTTTGACGATTTCATGTCGCATGACAAGGAATGATGAGACGGGTGCAACTTATAGTGCTCAATTTATGCATGCGAGTATCGCATTGTCTACTGTTGGGAAATCAGTTCTACCAGCCCGTTTCCACATTTGGTTCCACAGATGGAATGAATCCCTCTGTGTTCTGCTATTGCTACGAACTCTTAACTGGTAAAACATCTGATGTGCGACAATTGCATTACTTTCTCTACCCTCTATCGTTTATTAGTGGATATACAAATTATTCTTACGAAGGTTTATGTTTCTATCTACTTTATCTTAATCGACATAAACCTCTGCAGAAGTTGCTACATTATACATTTCGTTAGGATACTAAAAGAACAGCGACGGTCAAATGTTTAAGGACGGAGCTATATGCTGGCCTTTGAAATTACATGGCGCTTCATGCAATCCCGAGAAACTACCGAAAATCGACAGGACTTAAAAGAAAACACTTAGAAGTATTGACAAATTGTAATCATTAATAATCGATATCTCGATAATGGCTGATGCCACAAGAAGTTAATTGAAATAGAGTTGTGTTTTAAACAGATGTACAACTTTTGTGTAGTACGTTACGTCCATCGTTTGACGTTTAACAGTTATACAAAATTCCTTCTGAAGAGGACTTCACAGGCTATTTCCAGAAAATACAAAATATACATTATATCATGTAAATATCTTTAATGTATGGTATTTTGATAAAAATCGTTAGCCATTCTTAAAAAAAATCAACGTTTTCGAAAACTGTGTATGTAAAGGGTAGTGTGAGGTGGATGTATTTTCTTGAAAATTTTGGTGTCGCATCCTTAAAAAAATCTGAAATTAAATACCAAGTTTGTTTTTAACCGACTTTTCGTTTTTGGGTTAAGCTGTTCACACAGACACGCACACGTGCCCGCATGCGCATGGACCTTATTCTATAAATGCTCTGTTTAGATTAAAGGGACCTCAAAACATGTATTTCTGGTAAAAACTCGGCATTGAATTTTTGAATGGAACGCAGTAAATACTTTCTCTGCCTACTATATAGTGACAGAGAAAGTAAAACAAAAGAAAGAGAGAAAAAAACACACTAGTGGAAATACATTGATAAACAGTACAAGGTCCATGTGGTTAGGAACCCCTTTGAATAACTGCTTCTTATTACGATCTTGTAATTTTCTGCCGAGCATCCCAACTGAACTCCTAATAAGAATTTGTTGTAACAAATGTTCCGTATCCGTACTAGATAAAGGTCTAATCAACGACGATCAGATCACTCTCGCGAAGTTAAAGCACAAACTCCAGCAATAAGAGCCACAGCTCTGTATTTCTCAAAGTGACAGCAAAGACTAGCTTATCTCGCTCACAATGCGGAAATACGACGTGCATAAACAGGCCCTTATACACCCGTGCACCAGGTGGCCCACACAGCCGTCCGTGGTTGAACTTAGTTTATCCGGATAGTGAGGATGCCAAAAGATTTGCCTAGGAAGAATGCAAAGGGGACTCCATACCGCAGAATGAAGACCGCTAAATGAAAGACCAACCTTGAAAACGAACACTAACCGCTCTTACTGGTCCAAGAGCTCATTCGGTAGAGAAACTGCCCGGTATATGAGGTGTTCCGGGCTCGATTCCCGGCTGGATTCCAGCAAGTTGTCTTTAAACAAATACATTTCAGGGTATGCCCAGGGTATGGTGTTTAAATGAGAGAATAGACCTATGTGTGGCGGGGCGAGTTATCGGTTATTTAATAACAAATTCGCCCATTAACAATGATTCAGGATTGGCGCTTGACGCTAACCTAAGCACACGTGTTAAATCATTTAGTTCCATGACAGTTGATCTACAATCAATACAACAATATGCCACCAATTGGTGCCACAAAGTTAACAAGATTAAACAAAATTCTATTTTTATTATATTTATGTATCTTTAAAGATGTTAGAATTCAATTAATTTCCATTAATGCATTATTCATAATAAACATGTGCAAAAACATGTTCGCCTTGGTGGACAAATTGATCTAAGGGACTCTAGGGCCCATGTATTACCTGAAACAATCCATCATTTCTTAATATCATCTCTGTACGTAAAAAAAATCCACAACAACAAAATCCGTGCGTAGAAGACGCATGCTGCGTCTAAAATTCGCCTTGGTGGACAAATTGATCTAAGGGACTCTAGGGCCCATGTATTACCTGAAACAATCCATCATTTCTTAATATCATCTCTGTACGTAAAAAAAATCCACAACAACAAAATCCGTGCGTAGAAGACGCATGCTGCGTCTAAAAATATTCATAACTCAGCCTTCGAGCCTCACCTGCATTTTGGTGCGTCTCCAAACAGATCGTAACCATATCCGTGTTCGTTATTGGGAACATTATCTGTTTGTCTGAATGACCTGGCTCAACTGCAAGCAGGCGACCACGTAACGCCTATCAGTACGAAACTACTACGTAAACATATACAAACATGAGCACTACCTCAGTGACCTTTCGTTTTGTACCTGCACTGCCCCTTTGAATAGCAGTGATGCGGCAACTTCTTTTGCACCTAGGCGGGAAACATAAAACTACAAAGGATGGCTTGTTTGGGCAACCTGGTGTATTGAGGTCATGCGGCTGTAGCATATGTCATGCGAGATAAAAGACCATGTGACGTGTTTTTCAGCTCGTCCGACACGTTGCATTAATTCCTCCATTTAACTCAAAGCATTTTCAGATCACGTAGCACTTGTTGCACGACATGAAATCTCATGTATAAAATGGGATCTAAGTAGCTACCCGCGAGAGGAAGTTGCTCCAGACAGCATGCGAATGCGGCGCATTCCACATCTTGGGGATCATTAGCTTTTAAACATTTTTACTTCTTACGAGTATTCCCATATCTTGCTTTAGATGCTAAACTTATAACACAATAACATTAAGAGTATACAAATGAAAGTGATAGGTATTTGAAAACTTCGGCAACGATACCTACCTGTGAATAAAAAGATGCTGAATTAAACCGTCCCTTATCTTTAGACTTTCATTTAATGTCTAATGTAGTATAACACTTTTGCTTTAAACTTGTAAGACTCAACGAGTTTATAAAATGATCAGCATACGTTAGAAAATACAACAGAAATCAAACGCTACATCCTCCATGGTCTAGGGATACCATGCTAGCCTACACTTCCCGAGGTCTCGGGTTCAAATCTGGTGGAGTCGATGGACTTTTTAGAGCGTAAAAATGCTTAGCGTGGCTTCCTTCGGAAGGGAAGTAAAGTCGGTGGATCCGTGTCGTAGATTTATGGCAAGTAAAGGAACCTTATAACTTGATGAAGAGGCATCTGAGCAAAATTTCCGGCCTTTCATGCCCGATCTCTTTTCAGAGATCTTGTTAAAAACATTTAACACATTGTCTTCCCTACACTTTTCCACGTGTATATTTCTCCACAGCAGCTGAGGCATCTCAGCCATGACACTCTCGAAAGTAATTTCTCTCAACACATGCACCACGTGGCAAGGAGTACTCTGACGGTTTACTCGGCACCGAGAGTTTAGCTGGAAACCAAAGGAACGGTCTACAAGAGAGTCGGCGAGAATTCAACCAGGGGTTACAATTGCAGCAGCCTCGTAAGCAGCGGACACGTTGCATACATCCGAAGTTTCGGTGTTGATAAAATTATTTTTAACCTCATTTTAGCAAGTAATTTTCTAAATGTCAATAATTAGGCGTACGTACGTATATTTCTTAACTCATTCTGAATTCTTTCGGAAAAGGTGCTGTCAGCAAAGCGTTATATTTGCATGTAGATTTCTATTTCAATACTTTCGCGTGCATATTAAATTTTCAAAGGGAACGAGTTAAGTGCTTATACGTTAAATGTACAGAAAAATTGGAATGAAGGGAATATTTTTCACGTTTAATGTGAAGGTTTGTTATTTGAATGGATATATATATATACTTTAATTCTTGAATTGAAACAAAAGTTTGATCGTGTACAAGGGGCTTTACCTCCCTGATTGGTGAATGCGATCCACGCTTGGTGTGCAGTGTTGTGATTTAGGACGGTCAAGTAGATCACACCACTGCATATATCGAGTAGTAATTTCGTTAACTGCAAGATACACCACGCTTCCACAAACATGTTCATAGAAGGTTATCGAAAATGATGGCGGTAGCGTGAGTGCCAAATACACGCTACAAGATGTTAGCACAGCATAATAAAAATGTAAAGAAACTACTACAACAACCAGAATTTCCAATTTAAATGTAATGTATCCAGTATGACAGGGTTTCTTGCAAAGTTCTTTGGTCAGACGAATGTAACTTCTTTTATCTACCGATGACTTAAGCCGGTACAACATGGATGTTGAAAAGATCGCCGTCCATGATGTTTGCGAGAGTATCACACCTACGAGTCCACAGAAGTTCAACGTGTGGTACGACTTTTAAGGGATTATCTTCCTGGCCTAGTCTTCCTAAAGGCAAAGTGAACGGAGAAGGCTTTTTTGGGCATACTGCTCATTCGTTTTCCTGAAAGATAATCTTTTGACCACATATTACGGGCTGTAGATGAATAGCACAACAGAACCTTATAACCTCATTGTATAGAATTGTCTCTATCGTACCTATGCATGCAATTGCGTTTGCCGCGGCGGGCTTTTTTCATGGCACCTCATTCGTCGGAACCCATATCATGATTTCTTTGTAGCGGGATATGTAAAAGCATATACTTATCTCTGGATGCCCTAAACAATGCAATTCTCATTTGACGAAAACTCCCTATTTACTGTAATGCGATACTAGTGATGGCATTACACTGGAGGTTACTCCGAAATACAGAGGGGTGTGTTGACCACTTATACACTACGAGGGAAGCCATACAAACTCGAGGGATAAGGAAAGAAAGAAGTGAGGTCTGTGTTAAAATCCTGGTATGATATTATATACCTATTAAAGTGAATGGAAAGTAAAAGCAGGGTTAAAGATGCAAGTTCAAATGAGAGTTTTATATTAGTTTACTAACCCTATGTATCCACATCCATACAGTTACTCTCTCTGGGATCTATCTCACCTTGCCAGATCAACCGAATTCACAGAATCCAAAACAGATTCAGATTTAACCTGGCTACTGGAGCACCCTGGTTGGTACCGAGGGAGGTGGCGCCGTGGTAACGAGTGCGGCTCGCATTCGGGAGATCCCGATTCGATATCCAGTGACCACCCACTCTGACCAATGGGCTTTTCGTGGTTCCCCGGGTCAGTAAGCTAATCCTGGAGCGGTTCGTCTACTACCATGACTCTCCTAACCCTTAGTTCATTGTACTCATCATCTTCCTTGTCATCTGTTTCAACATTGCAGCACCTGGTTCGGCGGGCTGCGGTTGGGTGGTGTCTATGCGCTCCTGGAGGTTTCTTCCTGACCTCTTCCAGTGGGAGGATAATTATCCATTGGCTTAGCTGGATTTCCGCCTTTGGGTGCTTTAGAGTGATAGCTCCTTCGCGGGACAACCCGAAGACTCAGGGCCCAATGGTGGGCTCAGGCGGAGTTGGAGGCATTCAATCTGGAAACATTAGGGACCCTGCCCGTGCTTGTGCTCGTCGTCATCCGAATCTGGTCACCCTTCGGTTCTCTCCCACCCAGAGGCCGGATGGCCTGCGTGCGTTGCTCTGTCCCAAAATGTGGCCCCTTCCGTTCATCAGTACCTTTACCTTTTACCTGGTTGATTCGCAACACCACCCTGCATGCCGATCCGGAATTCCTCTCGATCCTGTGCAACAGCTATAAGAAAATGCACGTGTCCTACATCCAACACCATTAACCACTACTCCATCATATTCATAACCCTCCTGCTCCTCACCCCGAACACTCAAAAGACAACCGCACAGTGACCTCCAATTGAATTAACTAAAATATGTGTCACTCACCTTGGGACTATCGCTGGGTAGCGCCACATATATATTCCACATGACTTTGTATAATGGTCATTAGCAAAACTATACAGATGTTTCAGAAATACTTTTACAAACTTCGGGTATGGGTTCCTTACACCACAAGAAGGAAGAAAGTTCATATAAACACATGTCCCATAATCCTTTGTTTTCTCGTTAAGAGGTGTTCAACACAGTGGTACACTTATAACACACAAAACTCATAATAAATGCTAGAAATGTCCTCTTGCTTCTATGCATGCCTGTAGTCGTCGAATCATGGAATGTCGCATCCTGTCAAAAACTCCGGGATGGTGTCGAATGGTTTCGCAGGCTTCCATGACACGTCGAATAAGCGTTTCTGCATCCGGGATGGCTGCTCCATAAACCAATGATTTAAGATGCCCCCAGAGATAAAAATCCACAGGATTGAGATCGGGAGAACGTGCAGGCCATGGAACTGGTCCTTCTCTGCCGATCCATCGGTCATGGTAGATACCAGTCAGTGCATGTCGAACAATGCGACTAAAATGTGCCGGAGCCCCATCATGCATAAACCACATGTTTTTTTCTTATTTGCAGGGGCACATCTTCGTGAAGTAAGTCGGGAAGAGTGTGCTGGATAAAGTCCCTGTAGACAGCACCAGTAAGACGTGCTGGTAAAACGTATGGACCTTCCAGACAGTCACCTACAATGCCATCCCACACATTCAGACTAAACCGTTGCTTATGTCTAGCCTGAAGTACAGCATGAGGATTACGACCTGCCCATACGTATACGTTGTGGAAATTAGTAACTCCAGCTCCCCAAACGTTGCCTCGTCTGTAAACAAAACTGATGAGACAAACAATGGATTGGCTGTTTGTGCTACAAACCATCGGCAAAAGTTGTGGTGGATAATCGGCAGGCGAAAGGCCCTACACACGCTCAATATGATATGGATACAGGAGCTGCTCGTGAAGTACCCTCCATGCCGTCACGTGTGATGTACCAGATGCCACATCCAATTGTCTTGTACTGATACCTGGATCGTCTTCGACACACTTTAACATCTGTTCTTCGCGTTCCGGCGTACGAACAACTCTTGGTCCTCCTCGATCAGTAGTCCGTGGTGCAACGGTTCCTGTCTCAGCAAGGCGACGATAAACAGCGACAAAGGTTGGATGACTCGGTTGTCTTCGGTCTGGAAACTCCATCTGATAGAGCCATGCAGCCTCGCGTCCATTACCATTCGCGCGACCATACATAAAAATCATGTCTGCCTGTTCACGAAATGAATATCCAGCCATGGTGGAACGAAACACGTGCAGTTGACTCACTACATGTACACAATTGAAACGTTGAAGACAGACTAATGACAAATGACAAACGTAAACAAGTCTCCATGGCAACACTTCGCCATCTATCGTATGTAGTACAATGTGTCAACGCCTTCTACGAATGCATAGAGAAATGAACTTTTGAGTTTGGACCCCGAAGGCCGTTGAATTCACACTTTCATTGTGACAGGAATAACGCGAAAACCAAGGATTATAGGACATATGTTCATATGAACTTTTTTCCTTCTTGTGGTGTAAGCAACCCATACCCGAAGTTTGTAAAAGTATTTCTGAAACATCCTGTATATAGTTACTGCGAGCACTAAAGTTAACAAATGAAAAAGAAATGTACCAGCACGGGCAATATTAACGTAATAAAAAGCATAATGACATGTCTACACATTAAAGCCGTTTCGTTTAGTGTAAAACAATTTTGGATTTGTATCGAATATAAGCTTACTATTGCCATTTTCGTAGCTCTGAGTTGGCGTTGCTGCCTGCGGTGTGAGGAAGCCTGCACTCGATTCCCGGCTGTGGCATTAGGATTGTTCCCCGTATAGAGGCTACAATATACGAGAGATTACTTAAGTGCAACTGTAAAATTTTTTCACCATTATGGGATATATAATTAATATTTGGTGATATTCGGGTTATTAGTTTCCATTCATAACCGTTAACTCTTCCGCAGATACGCTACTGTAACATGTATTGGAAAGGTTACTCATATGTGTTAGGTTGGCGCCCTTTTTTGTATCCGCAGATGTTTACACTTTGCACGCTGATCATTAAGTCACAAATGAAGCACTGATTATAATGTTAACTGTATTTTATTAATACATTGCATTAGTATTTACCTACATTAGATATGTCTACATTAATATTAATTATGCTAATTAAACGAGCTTTTAATCTTTATTTATTGTTGGTGTAGTTATTAGGCTATTAGGGTATTAATAAATATTAGTTTTTATTAATATTTATTGCAGTTTACTGGAAATCTGAATATCTTTTACAATTTTTTGTGTAAGCGTTATGCGTTTATGTGGGGTTTTATTTTTAGAGGAAGAGGATCTGCGTACCTATAAGAAAAGCAAGAAATTTAATTGTTTGGTATGGAAAGTACGTCGAATTCATATCATTACCTAACTGTAAGTTGTTCTTCATACTATTACGCTACAGAAATATCTAACGTTTAGTAAAACACACATGTTATATAAGTTACGTTCTTAACACGGTTCAGTGCTTAATTAAAAACTTAAGGATACACATGCGTGAAATTGCTAATAACCACAATTGTATGTATTAAAGTTTATACCATGTAATGCACATGCAAGTATTAGTGGACACACCAACATTTATTGCAATATCTTTAGCACTTTTGATGCAATTAACTGTTTAATCAATTATTTAACGATAAACAAGAAAAGCTCCAGACGAAAAATTAAGAATTTTATTAATTTTAACATTTATTCCACAACAGATGAACATTATAAAAAACTCTTATACACAGACATTTCGATACTCTGTTATTTTAGTATAACAGAATTATTAACTCTGTAAAAACAATTTGTTCGGTAATTTTATGATGCTAATCGAATTTAATGACATATATGTTCATAAGCAATTCAGAAAAAAAACTTCCAACGTAATTTATTTGTTCTTCTTATTTTGGTTCAAAAAGTTTAAAAAAATTGAATAAAAGTTGCATTGTTGGGTCATTTTCACTCTCCAAAGAGGTAGAAAAAACTGAAAGCGAGAAAATTAGCTTTGAACATTTAAAAAGGTTGCTTATTCACGTGTACAGGAACCTTTAAAAAGTCACGTGAATCCATTTCTACGTATACTGCCAGACAATACATACAATTACGAAACTTGAAGCTCAAAGATAATTTATATGCATAAAATAAAAAATAGGTTTTATAATGAATTTTGTACAATTTTCACCTTTGTGTACGCTTAAGGTGCATCCACGTTGTAGGTATTTTATGGCGGATGAAGAAAGTGATGACGAAACCTTTGCACTGAAGAAAATAATATTACAGAACAACATACCAGATGACCCAAGCGCACTGTATATGACGTGTGCAGATAACCCTTCGTGCGTTAAAAGAGTTGCAGAACTCAACAGGGTAATTCCAGGTAAACACAGGTCAGTGGGGCATTGGTACATAAAAACCTACTGCTATTGCCGCTACCATTACCACTAGTTACTACTACCACCACCCTACTACTACTACTACTACTACTACTACTACTACTACTACTACTACTACTACTACTACTACTACTACTACTACTACTACTACTACTACTACTACTACCATTCTATATTGGGCGTGAAAAACCAGAAATTTTTCTAAGAGGCCTCTTTATCAGGCTTGAGGTTCTTTTACATGCCGTAAATCTACGACACGGGATCACCGGCTTTACTTCCCTTCCAAAGGAAGCCATGCTAAGGATTTTTACGCCCGAAAACAACCATTGCCCTCCGCCGGGTTTGAACCCGCGACCTCGGGAACTAGAGGCTAGCATGGTAATCACTACACCACGGAGGACGACTACAACAACAACAACAACTACTGCTGCTGCTGCTACTACTACATCTACTACTCCAGCGGTTCTCTCGAAACGTGCATATGGATACACAGAATATTGTAATCAATCAACAGGGGCAAAATTTCGAACACCTATTCAAAGAACGAACGCAGCATAGTATACCGTTAAATGATGATAATGATGATGATGACAATAATAATAACGTTAATACTAACAATAATATTTGTAATAGCAAGAGAAAAAAATGGCAGTGAAACTCTACGTGGTCTCATATTTGCTGCTTACAGTCCGTAATGTTACACTAGAACAACGCAAACACAATTAACAAAAATCTGTTGTGTTACACTCATATGACTTTCTCTACTCTTGTACAAACTATTTTTACAAACGCTTATTCTCCATATGCTTCATGTTAATCGAGATATCGAGTTGTTAATATTATTGCTAATTTTCTTGTAGATGCAAGGGGAATAGGTAGGTTTCAAGCGAGAGTCAAATATTTTAAGAGTTGGTTGCTATGTGGCGCATTCCATTCTCTTTGTATGTCCAGAATATAAAAAAATTCTGATGTGTTACACTCACATGACTTTCTCTACTCTTGTACAAACTATTTTTACAAACGCTTATTCTCCATCTACTTCATGTTAATCGAGATGAACATTTGCAGACTCTATCTTATTGCTAATTTTCTTGTAGATGTAAGGGGAATATATATTTACAAGGGCAGTATCGAAATACAGTAGCCTTTAAGCACATAAATATATTTTAATAGCTGGTTGCTAGGTGCAGCACTATTCCCTTTTCCACAGATTAATACTCTTTGCATATCCAAGACAAAAAAAGGAATAACGAATTCCCATTTGAGAAAATAAGTATTGAAAAATTTAAGGGAATAACAAGCAATATCTCGAAAATGGTTCACTCAACAACAAAAATGTATATGACATAAATTTTGTATTTTAACGCGATCTACATCTTTTGTGTAGTAACATTTTGTCTATCTCTTATGCTTTACCAGTTTACCAAAAGTCGTTCACAATGAAGAATACTTTTGGAGACATTCCCAGAAAATTCAAGATATACATTTTATTTGTCATGAAAATATCTTAAACATATGATATTTTAATCAAAATCGTTAGAGTCATTTTTGAGAAAATTAAAAATTTCGAAAAATGTTCCATGTAAGGGTACTCTGGGATGGAGGTATTTTCTTGAAAACCTTCGTGTCGCATCTCTGAAAGATACTGAACCTAAATACCAAGTTTGGTGTTTATCCGACTATTCGTTTCTGAGTTATGCTGTTCACAGACAGACACACACACGGACATGTTTCCAAAAATGCTTTTTTGGATTCAGGGGATGTCAAAACATGTATTTCCGGTGAAATCTCGGTATCGAATTTTTGGGTGGAATACAATCCTTCCCCTACTTACTATACGTAGTAGAGAAAGTAATAGCTATGAGCGAACACGGATAAGTCAAATAGACATTTTAATTATTTATCATTCTAAAAGGTGAATTTATTCCCTCGAAAATAAAACCTGTGTAACTAAGGTGGAAAATATGCTAAGAATTTTCCTCTATTTTTGTCTACCATCACGGACAGTACACTCTAGTGCAAGGGTGTGTCTTGTCTATCATAATCTATTGCAAGCTTGGGACGTGCCTCTCAATGAGCGCGATCCTTTGTGTTTGCTGATAACCAGGATGAGTAAAATCAAGCTCGACTGGCCCCGTAGCTCAGTCGGTAGAGCACCTGCCTCCTGTTTGATCTGTCCCGGGTTCGATTCTCGGCTAAGATATTTTCTTTTTTTGCCTATTCTCCCCACAGTCTGGAAGTATGATTGAGAGCGCGTGTGCGATCTAATGATTAACTCCCAAAGCTTACTAGAAACCTAAAGACAAGCGAATACGAGTTAACACCATTGCCTACAGTCAACAATATGTTCCAAAGGAAGGGTCACCGATAAACAAAACAAAAAGAGATTGCCTCACACTAATTCGCAGGTTCCTTACTGACCTGTGTTTACTTGGAATTGCTCTGTTGAGTTCTGCAACTCCTTAATCGCACGAAGGGATGTCTACACACACCGTCTACATATACCAGGTTGGGACATCTGGTATATGATGTGGCAATACTCATAATGCTAGCAGCATACCAAATAGTGTGTCTTTTCTAAATAGGTTGTCTGGTGATCTCTCTGGTTATTTATATCTAGTGACTCAAGTTAGAACATTGACCACCCTGACATGTGGCATTGCCCATCTTTGTTTTTAGTAATCTTAGTTAGGCTGCGTCCACTATAAGGAGAAAGGTACGCCGTGCACTTGGTCTCACGAGGTCCTAATGAACCAGTTGAATTGCTAACTTTATGAAGTAGAGCCTCCGGGATCACAAAACGCATCTAAGCGAGGAGGAGGCGACATTCTCATAACCTCCTACTGCATCTCTTCATTGTTCTGTTCGAACAAAGGTCGTGTGTTGGTCGTTGAAGCGATCGAACCGTTGCACCGTTTTTCATGGACATTACACGGTATTGTGACATCTTTAGCATGTTGCACTTTATTAATGTGGCAATTAGGAAAATGTGTTCCAAGGGATTGCAAGAAAAACGTAAACTAGTTTGTTGAAATTCAAAGTTTTACCACCACACATACCTCTACTGTCAGACTCAATAACAGTGGTAGAAACGGTAAATAATTTCATTGCCATTTACTATAAAAGATAACGGTACATACCAGGGAGGGGCCCCCGGAACCGGGACAGAGCACTGCAAGTAGGCCGTAAAGGCCCTTTTTGCTTCCAACGTAACCCCTCGGAAGGAGGGATGAGGGGAGAGACCCGAAACTAGACCAGATCCGGATGCCGACAGGCGCAAGTATGGACGAGGTCCCTAACGTATCCGGCGCCGCCCGGTGCTACCCATAAGCAACCAACCCCCGGCAGTTCCTAATCGGGTGAAGCCCACTTGGGTGGAGATACCCAACTGAGAGTCCCCGCTGCGATGCCAAGGAAGAAACATCTACATAGTGGAATCCACCGTCCAGCTGCAGCCAGTTGAACACCGTCGCCTGGTCCTACAACCTTGAAATAGATGACAAGGAAGATGATGGGTGCAGGAAAAGTGGCTAGGAAGTTATTGCATTGCACCCAAACATTCACCAGAAATACATATTTTGAGGCCAACTGATTGAAATAAAAGCATTTTAGAAAAAGGTCCGTGTGTGTTGGCTTGTGTGTGCTTGTGTGTCTGTGAACAGCATAACTCAAAAACAAAAAGTTCGATAGATACCAGTATTTAGATTCAGCATCATCTAAAAATGCGCAGGAAGATTTAGAAGAAAATCCCCCACCCCAAACCAACCTTTACATGGAACACGTTTCGAAATGTTTGATTTTCTCAAATATGGCTGTAGTGATTTTGGTTAAAAAACACACATGAAAGATATATACATGACAAAAATGGAGTGTATGATTTGAATTTTATGGGACTAGCTTGTGAGCTCCTCTGAATTCGAAAGGGCTTTTCTATAACCGTATATAGCTGGTAAAGTTTAAACGATAGACAAAAATCTACTACGCAAAACTGCAGATCTCCTTAAAACACACATTTATTTCCAATAAGTTTTTGTGGCATCAGTCATTTTCGAGATGTCCGTTATTAATAGTTCGAATTGTTCAATGTAGATAGGAAGTAGAGAGGAAAATAAACTTGAATTTTTCAGTCTTCTGATTCTACCTTTCCACCCTGTCCAGGCGTCTTCAGTGGTGTAGTAGTTACCATGCTAGCCTCTAGTTCCTGAGGTCGCAGTTTCAAACCTGGCGATGTATTTTTTCGGACGTAAACTATTTAGCATGGCTTCCTTCGGAAGGGAACTAAAATCGGTGGTCCCGTGTCGTACATTTGCGGCACGTAAAAGAACCTCAAGCCTGATAAAGAGGCCTCTGAGCAAAATTATCGGTCTTTCACGACCAATATAGAATGGGACGCTAAGGACCACAACAGTTCAAGTGCGTCCATAAATGAAACGCAGTTTAATTTTTAACCTTGTCCAACACGCGGCAAGTGTGCAAGAACAATTACTTCGTAAGAAAAATTGATAATAAACGATAGAGGGTAGAGAAAGTCCTGTGAAAATAACACATAAAATTTTTATTGGTACGCTCAGAATCATCACAACTTTTTGATAAAGGCTCTGTAACACATTTAATATAACTGGGAAATTTGGTAAAGTATGTGAAAATTTTAGATTTTTACTTTCTCTACGTATAGTAAGTACGCGAGGTATTGCAGTTCCCCCAAAAATTCGATACCTAGATTTCACCGGAAATACTTGTTTTGAGGTGCCTAGAATTCAAATAAAGCGCTTTTGGAAACTTGTCCGTGTGTGCCTGTCTATGAACAGCATAACTCAAAAACTAAAAGTCGGATAAACACCGAAATTAGTATCTGAGTTTAGTATCGTCCAAGGATGCGGTATGAAAATTTTCAAGAAAATACTCCAACCCAGTCTACCTTTTATTTGGAACATTTTGAGTTTCTCAAACGTGGCTCTAACTAATTTGATTAATTATCATCTGTTTAAGATATTTTCATGGCAAATGAAATGTACATCTTGAATTTTCTAGGAATGTGACCAAAAGTCGTTTTCATTCTGAATAAGTTTCACATAAATGGCAAACCGTAAGAGATACACAAAATTTCATTACACAAAAAACGTAGATCTCGTTAAAACACACAATTATGGCATATATACATTTCTTGAATTTTCCAATACTTAATACTGTTACTCAGACAGGAATTAATTTTGTTATGTCCGGACGTGCAAAGAGAATGGAATGCTACACATTCATACACCAGCTCTTATTTAGGAAGTTAATTAAGAAGGAAAAGGAAATTAGTAATAATATAGTTCCTGCAAACGTTTATCTTGATTAACATGAAGTAGATGAATAAGTGTTTCTGAAAGTAGTTTGTACAAGAGTAGAAAAGTCATTCGAGGCAACACATGATATTTTTTTATACGTTCTGCATTTTTTATTTAACGTATAACTCTAATTTCAGGATAAACAGTTGGGTACTAATACAACTTTAATTAAAACTTTTATGCACTAGTTAAAGACTGTCAAACAGTTCGTTGAAATTATGATTTATAACTCACATTGAAAAAGGTTACAAAGCTACTAACGCGTAGACAAACTTTTCTCTTAAACTAATTAAAATAAAGGAGTACTTGTAAAAATATTACCTTATGCTTAAGTACTAAGCTCAGTTTTAGACCTATACGATAAATTCTAGGGTCCAAGGAGCATTTCATATGGACATATCAAGCAATGATTAATTATGAGTAAAAATGAATATATTCAATAACGTTTGATACAGTACGTTAAAATGTTGTGTGTGCTATATGTTTTATGTTCTGAGAGATGCGGGGGTTTAATTGTTACGGTTGCATTACGCATGGGCGTCAATTTGCGGGAGATATGTTTCTTGGAGCGTTCGCCCCCCGTACGGTACAAACTTTCCGGTGGCCTTCGCCCCACGTTTTAAGAACCAACTTTTTTTATTTAAATGTTTATTTAAATATTATACATATGTATGCCTCGGCTTTGTAAGTAGCATTTGTTTTAGAACATGCATCTATTAACAGGGCTGGTACGGCTAAAGAACAAGGCTTACCCAAATTATAATTGTATTTTACTTTTTATTTATTAATCCTTCACAGGATTAAATAACACTTCACTGATATATCCTACTATAGAGCTGTGAGATTATTGTTAATTGCACTTTTAACAGGTAAACTTTATATTATCCTCACCGCAACGAATTTTCATGTCTCACACTAAACCTGTACTAAACAGAACTGCTTTGGTACGCTTTCTTTTAGCGTCTACCGCCTGAATTTGTACATTTCCCCTATTTCTAGTCTGTGATTGGCCAATCCTACTCTAATAGAATACCTTCATTTAAATTTTATCATTTCTAGCTTTTGACTGGCTATTTATAAACGTTCTAATTTATTGTTGTCTCAAGGTTGCCTTATTGTTAGCACCTTTCGCCTTTTTACTTTGTAATTCTGTTTGCTACGGAAAGCAGCTTGGTTCTATTCTCACAGCTCCTACATTGTTAAACTAAGTAATGCATTCACATAACATTTTTATGCAAGTACATAATAGAATGACTGTAATATACATTTTATATATTATATTATACACATATTGCTTTAAGGCGGGCTGTTATTATATTTTATATTATATAATTAGACTGATATCATTTAAACTATAAAAATACTGCCTCAGAGTATATGGTAAAATAACAGTGAAAGCAATCAGATATAAATAATTGTAGAGTTGGCTTTTCACAGGTATATTCCTTAAGAAAAGTATCTAAATGATCTCTTAAACCCTTGTAGGGCGTGCCAGGAACAGTTTCAAGAAGTAGACGCTGATTGGAGGATACTCTAGTTACTACCTCGTTACTGAGCGGGATAGCTCAGGCGGCAAAGTATGTGGCCCGCATTCGGGAGGTCCTGGGTTCAGTCCCCGGCGATTTTCCTCTCTGGCACATGCTTTGTTCTTCCCGGTTTCCTCAGGGTCCACAGGCGAATGCTGGGGTGGTTCCTTGTGTACCCGATTTCCATTCCGTCATTTCCCTTTCTTCCTTCTCATGTTTCAGGTGTACTTCTACGTCTCGTGGTGTATGGTGGTGCCGGACAGATGGCGCGGATGTATGCTCAATGGAAAGAATACTACCCGTGGACACCAGAGGGCTGCTCGACTGGCGTCGTTCATGGACTCTCTCTGTGGCTCCGGCGGTGACACAGGGTCTGCCAGTTTGGAAACATTAGGTACTTGCGCGCGTCTCTGCGGCCTGTCTGCCTACGACCTGCAGCCTCCTGTGTGATTTATTCACTTCATCCCTTCCTCCTGGGAGATGGTAGGCACAATACATCTCTGCAAGTCGCGGTGCTGAGGTATCCCTCTCCGTTGAGCAACCTATAGCCAATACTACCTCGGTGTGTCAAGGATGAATTCACTTCTTGTGCCTATTTAGTTGTTCCAAAAGCTTCTTTACATAAGAACTTTTGTCACGTTTAGTTCCATCTCCCAATCGTAGAATGCTGCCTGGAACGCAAGGTTTATTTTCTTTGGTTAATGTATAAGACGGGCTTCATGAGCTCCAAAACTCGTTTTCTATGAGGTGCCTTCAAGTTAAGGTATTTAGCGTTCTTTTCCAAGAAAATAACATATGCATTAAAAAGGCACTGTACACGTTCCTGCAGTCGATTTAAAATTTCTTTCAGTAACAGCTTTGTGGTGCTTTTCTTTTCGAAACACTCACATAGGGTATAATGTAGGTAACGGAGGGGGACCGAGCGAGACGGCTCCTCGGTAAAGTGTGAGGCTTGCATTGGGTGGTCTCTCCTTCCTGACTGAGGTTTTCCTCAGTCCTCATAACTGGCAAATGCCGGGGAGGTAGCCTAAACTTAGGTATGGAACGTCTTCTTCACAAAGTTTCCTTCCTAAATAACATTTCATTGCAAGTAACATGAATCTCCAACGCCTGGTGCCGTAGAAGATAAATACTAATAGAAAAAGGAGAAAGAAAAAAGTGAAGGAGGCCGCAGGCAGACCGAGCACAGAAACGTGCGGAATTCCCTAACACTTCCTGGTTTAAAGACCCGCCCCACTACTGGAGCTACCCATAGAGGACGTTGAACGACCCGTCCAACCAGGCAGACCTCTAGTGTCCACGGGAAATAAACTTTCCTTAGAGCGAGCATCCGTCATCTATCCGGCAACTCACACACCACCATACCTAGAAACACACCTACATTCCCTTACCGAACATGAAAAACCACGATAAGCTCAATCAGAGTGGACCTTCCTCAGGAATCGAAGCTGGCATCTCCCGAGTGCGAGCCTTGTATGTTATCGCGAAGCGAAGTCTCTCAGTAAACAGTAATATGAACACAGAACTCAAGTTGCTGAAGATATGCTTATCTAGCAAATCACTAATCAAATAGTTTCGTGCTCATCAAAAATATATTCAACTAAACATTCTAAAATAACTACACATGTTTTGTGAAAATAGTTTAGGTATACACTCCATACATTGTAACTAAAATGACGATTTCTTAACCTAAAATTCTTAATACACTCTACTCTACAAGCCTTCACAAACAAAAGTTATAAACTCATATCAAAGCCGTTTCTTTCATACCTCAGCTCCCGTGAATGGCGGTACCACTCATTTCCTGTTGAAATATAACCACCATTTTTCTCGCTCTCATGGCCTGCTTTTATCCTCCTTAACTTCCAGCTCTCTTTCAAAGAAGACGAAAAGCACGGAAGGAAACAAGAAGTAAAATCGAACTTAAGCAAGTGGAAACAGATTTGTTAACTTCTGTAGTAAAAACTTGCAAAAGTAGAATTATTTCTTCCAAAGAAATCGGTTTTAATAGCTCCTATTCAATGTTTGATAGACTTACCCTGCTGCAGTGAAAGGTATTATTTTGTTTACGAAGGGGAAGAATATGGGTGAAACACATTCCAATGTTTCGGAGTGCGGCAAAAACACTGCGCGTTATATATGACAATTTGTACGTACAAGATGCCTATCATAAATCTTAATACGTTATGGTATTTATTGCATAAACAAGGTTATTTCTTTCACATACAACTTTCAGTCAATAATTTAAACAGCCTTTCATCTGGTAATTAATTGTTCTTCCACATAAACAGTGTGTAGGGCCAGGGTTGGAAAGCGAGAATCTGACTGAAAAATGCAATGCTATAGCCCAGATTTGAACCACGGATCTTACGGTTTCGGTCGAGTTGCCCTAACCAACTGAGGTACTATAGCAATCTACCGACACAACATTAAACTCCACAACTGATTCACATTAGTACCAGGTAACCACAAGGAGATCTCAAGTTCATTTTGAGGTAACATGCCCCAATGGCGACTCACAATGTCGAAGTCCCAGGCTTCATAGTTTAACCAACTCATCAATGGTAATTAATGGTAATGGTATTCTGCTTTTCCTTCATATTCTGCCTTTACAATGGATTTACTTCAAGTCCGTGATGCCATTTTCACAAACAGCATTTCACTTTCTGCGAAACTTGTTCTGAATTCTGGGTGGCATGTGCTTTTCTGAGAGAATTTGTATAGACAGGCATGTCAGGACTCATTTCTCTATAGATGAGTTTTTCAAAACATAAAACGTACAATAAATTGAAACACCTATGACAATATGTGTTTACACATTTCCTGAAATTTCAGTTAATTTGAATGAACCATGTGTTTTAAATGAATTAACAATGTGACAATGCGAGTTACACCTGTTTAACAGCTCTCTACTGTTTATAAGAATATAAAGGGCTTACATGTATTATCGAACAAGGTTTCTTGCCAGTCTGTAAACATGGCTGTTGACAAAAAATTCTTACTTTCTCTACTACTAACGTATAGTAAAATGCTAAGTTATGAATCAACGTAGGGGGGCTCGAAAACGGGGCAGAGCTTGCACGCGGGCCAGTCGAGGAGTATACCAAATTAAATTTTCCCCGCTCAACCCGCCTTTCTCTCGGTAATTATTAGGTTTATCGATACTTAGGTATGTTACTGCACCTTGTTGCCCTTTTTACGGCAATATTATTGAAGAATAACAGTTGTTATTTAATGCTTAATAAGTGGCGTGGCGTCTTTTCTCCTTTATGCTATCTTGTGAACATTTTTGCTGAATGTTGACTCTTTCTTGCAACGGGTAGAATCTCGTTTTCTATTACATGATATATTATACAGTATGTAATTACATTAAATTACTAATACGACTAAATAACAATAACTTACATATGAAAGTATTTTAAACTATTTACAAATATTACGGAATTAAATTTGTTTGTGTAATTTAACAAATCCTGTTTTACATTGTTTATTTTTCGTCTCATAAGTTTTTCTTCTTTGCCTTTTTTAAAACAATTAAACCAAATACAATTAAACATTTACTGGCAATTGTTCACCGTATTTCTCCGTGGTAATAAGCTTAGAGTAGCAAAGAACATTTCGATAAGCTGGGTGACTTCCTGTCGTACATCTCGTCGTGAGGAAGTGATTTTGGCTGGGTTGCGGATTGGTCACAGAAATTTTTCGCACGGTTACCTTTTTTACTTGCTCTTTTTGTCCACTGTGTAGTGATGATCTGTCGGTCCGTCATGTGTTGCTGGGCTATGCTTCTTTAGCACATTTTCGTGCGTCTCTCCAACTGCCGGGCAGTCTTGCAGAAGTCTTAGCGGACAATATGGAAGCGGTAGAAAAAGTTTTAAAGTTTTTATCGAAGATATATCTTCAAATTCGGATTTAGACACACTGCTATAAAGTTGTTTTACACCTCTCAGCTTAGTTTTGTATATTCATCTTCATCTCTGGCTTTTGCTCTGATTTTTATATTGATCTTTATCGATGGTCTTTGTCATGATCTGTTTTGCTAAGGGCAGTAATGACCTTGAAGTTGAGCGCCCTTATACATAAATCAATCAACCGAGGCAGAACATTGCAAGTAGGTTGCAACGGCCCTTTTTGTTTCTAAAGTGACCGCTGGGAGGGAGGGATGAGGGGAGAGATTCGAAGGCAACCAGATATAGGAGACAACATGCGCAAGCATGGGCGGGATCTTTAACATTTCTAGTTCGAGCGCATCCGACGCCGCTCAAGCCGCTGACCCTCCAGGGGTCCCCGAAGGGGAGACTGCTGCTCAGCCGCAACACGCCTGGTCTACAATGCTGAAACATGAGGATAAGGCATATGATGGGTATAGGAAATAAGGGACAGGAAAGTTTGTAGTAGAGGTTGAACCACCCAGTATTCCCCTATCGATTAGAGAAACCCACGAAAACCCTTGTTTTGAGTGGGTGACCAGCGGGGTTCGAAATCGGGCCCTCCCGAAAGCGAAACTAACACTTTACCGCAGAACCAACTCACTCTGTAGTTCTTTAATCTATTAATCGAACCAACAATTTATCCTCCAAATTATGCAACAGCGATGTAGGTCGGTGTAATTATTTGTCATAAATATTCTTTTATTTAATAGAAAATCAATATATTGATTCCCCCTACAATGGTTTGTCTTCGCTGTACTTATTGCTCTAACAGCTTATATGTTAGAAGATGGGAGTAATCAGACAGAGGGGGTAACTAGAATACAGCACCACACGTAGGCTATAATGTGCCCTTTGTGCTTGCAACGTGACCCATGGGAGGAAGGGATGAGGAGCGACCAGATCCGGATGACGATGTACGCTAGCAAGAATGAGATCTCTAACGAGTCCAACATGACTCCAGTCCTGACGCCAGCTAGCCATCTGGCGGTACCGCGAATAGACGAGACACTCCCAGGAAGGAAACCGAAAGAGGTGGGGCGCCGCGATAACGTGTGCGACTACCATTCGTGAGGTTATGGGTTCTATCCCCAGCGACCGTCTCCTCTCACCTATTGTACGTTCCGTGGTTTTTCCGTATCGGCAGGTGAATATTGCGGTGGTTCATATTCTACCACGACCTTCCTGCCCCTCATTTCCATTAACCAGGATCTTGCTTGTCATCTCTTTCGGTGTTGAAGGACCAGGCAACTGTGCTGGGCGGGTCGCGGCTGGGCAATGACTGAGAGGTCTGCGAGGTTTCTTTTCTGACGTCGTTGTGGGACTTCTCAGTTAGGTCTCGCCTGCAACGGACCGCCGGGGTTTCGGAGTCTTGTGGGTGGGCCCGGGGGTCGTCGTATGCGTTCGATCCGGAAATTTTAGGGACTTCTTCGAACTTGCGCACATCGTCATCCGGATATGGTCTCCCTTCGTGTCTCTCGTGTCATCTTTCCCTCCAAGCGGTCACGTAGACGCAAAAAAAAGGCCGTTGTTGCCTACTTGCCGTACTCTGCTTCGATTGCGGGTGTCCTCCGTTCTTCTGTACCTTTACCGTTTACTTTTTCTCAGGAAGAAAGGGGACCCCAGCAGGCTCGCAAAGCGACTGGAAGAAATATTTCCAAATATCCAAATGTACTCGTATGTGCTGTTATCATTGAGTTAGATGATGATGTGACTAAAGCGTTCGTCTATTTCCTCAACCTTATCATGTAGATAGTATATGTGTTTAACAATTCAGATATATGCAAGTAAAACGACATGTTTGCTACGTCTGTGGCATTCTGGGAACAATTAAAATGCTTAATAGTTGGGAAAGCGCAACTAACAAGAACAGAAAATACAAAATCCATTATACAAGAAACTCTGGAATGACTGCGGGTGAAGATTTTCTCTACAACCTTTTCATAATTACCACTTGAACCCTACATGCTTACAGTTGCATAAATTTAATAACCTGAACACTTTAATAGATAGTATTTTAAAAACACATGTGGTTTGCTGATGATCAAGCTATTTTAGCTAGTGAGAGCATACGCTAAAAAGCGGGCTATTTGAATTGTACAAAATCGCGAAAAATATCAATTTAATCATCTAGAAAGAGAAAACCAAAGTGATTGTTTTCATAGGTGAGAGTAAAAGTTGTAGTGGAAGATTAACTCATACACGAGCTATCTAACAATTTTAATTTTCTTGGCTGCCATTTATCTTACACACTTGAAAAGGATATTAGTAATAAAATTGCTAAATCTAATAGCGTACGCGGAACCGTACAGAACTTCTCCCTAATAAGACAAGGAAAGACACACAGATTGAACTATATAAAGTGATGGCAATGGGAGCGAAACTTGGATGCTAACTGAGAAAGATGGGCGCCGACTATAGAAATGCGATTTCTCCGAAGTGTAGTGGGAGTAACCTGTCAGGACTGCATTAGAAATGAGGAAGTAAGAAATAACCTACAGTTAGCAACCTATTAGAAAAAATCTGATGTGTTACACTCACATGACTTTCTCCACTCTTGTACAAACTATTTTTTCAAACGCTTATTCTCCATATGGTTCATGTTAATCGAGAGATCGAGATGTTAATCTTATTGCTAATTTTCTTGTAGATGCAAGGGGAATTACTAGGCTTTAAGCGATAGTCAAATATTTTAAGAGCTGGTTGCTATGTGGAGTATTCCATTCTCTTTGCATTACCGGGACAAACAAAATCATTAACGAATTTGAGAAAAAGTGTAAGTACTGGAAAATTTAAGGAAATAACAAGCAATATCTCAATTTAAGGAAATAACAAGCAATATCTCGAAAATGGTTCACCCAACAAAAAAAAATGTATATGAAATAAATTGTGTATTTTAACGCGATCTACGGTTTTTGTTAGTAAAATTTTGTATATCCCTTGGTTTACCAGTTATGCAAAAGTCATTCACAATGAAGAATACTTTTGGAGACATTCCCAGAAAATTCGAGATATACATCTGATTTGTCATGAAAATATCTTAAACATATGATATTTTAATCAAAATCGTTACAGCCATTTTTGAGAAAAATAAAATTTTCGAAAAATGTTCCATGTAAGCGGTAACCTGGGGTGGGGGATTTTCTTGAAAACCTTCGTGTCGCATCTCTGGAAGATACTGAACCTAAATACCAAGTTTGGTGTTTATCTGACTGTTAGTTTCTCAGTTATGCTGTTCTCAGACACACAGACACACACACGGACATGTTTTCAAAAATGCTTTTTTTGGATTCGGGGGTCTCAAAACATGTATTTCCGGTGAAATCTCGATATCAAATTTTTGGGTGGAATACAATACTTCCCTTACTTACTCTACGTAGTAGAGAAAGTAAAAACTGTAGACCGATATCAACCCAATTGGTGGGAACACGTACAACGCATGAGCCAAGATAGAATTCCGATAACAATTGCTGAAAGTATGTCTACTGGAAAACGGAGTATTGGCCGACCAGCAATAAGATGGATATAACAAATAAAGGAGCGCAACAAGCTTAAAAGCCTCCAGCTTAAACAAGAAGTTCGAAGCGGCTTCCCAAAAACAAGTAATATCATATTGGTCACGAATTGTTTGTCTTGTGCTTCAACTTAATACGTATAAGGAAAGGAATATGGTGTGATATTAGTAGTGTTGATACCTTTGTTGACGGTGACAGTGATGGTGAGGCAATAATTAGATGGTGAAAAATTAAAAAAGGTATAAAGAAAGTAATAAACAATAACTAAGTCACAATGGTGAATATTTTAGCTCAACAAAACGTAATGTATATATATTTGAGCACTGTGTAATTTATAAGAATGTTACAATAGTACTAGTAATATTTAAGCCTTCGGATTAATTATGGTCTATCAAACTTAACCTTTAATACTATTAGAAATTCATTTAATTCATTTTTTCTATACTTCGTAATTTAAAATATGAGATGAATACCAATGTTTTCTTATGTTTCTGAAACAGCTGTGTCTGTTTTCGAGAACATGGGCATCGCATGCCTTAAAAACTTATTTTACATTCATTACATTCTCTACCCATCACTGTTTATTTTCATAGCTTCTACAAATCTTTCTTATTTACGAGAACTTATTTCTGCATCTAATTAATGTTAATCGTGATAAACCTTTGTTGTCGTCCTCCATGGTCTAGGCGTAACATGCTAGCCTGGTTCCTGAGATCGCGGGCTCAAACCCGGCGGAGGGGGATGGACTTCTTTGCGTAAAAATCCTTAGCTTGGCATCGTTCGGAAGGGAAATAAATCCGGTGGTCCCGTGTCATAGATTTACAGCACGTAAAAGAATCTCAAGCCCAATAGAGGCCTCTGAGCAAAATTTCCGTCTTTCATGCCCAATATTGAATGGGACTCTTAAGAAAATAGTAGTTAAAGAGCGTTCATAAGTAAAACTTAATTTCGTGTTTAATTTGTAAACTTTTGTGGCTACAAAGGGGATCGAGGAAACCGATTTGATAGTCAGATATTTAAAAGCATGTACTAAGATTCCATTTCACTTAAATGACATCGCGAGAAATAACCGAGTGGACACAATACTTAAGGAACGACAATAGTATTGACATATTCAAACCAATAATAGCGGATAAGTGGGAAATGGTTGATGCTAGGTTATTTCTAATAAGTCGTGTATCTTAAAAAGATTATAGTTTTCGCGTATGTTTCTTATCCTCCTCTTAACGACTATCATTCATACAGAATTATACAAAATTCCTTCTGAATGAAGCGGCCTCTACAGACTATTCACAGAAATTTTAAGATATACATTGTATTTGGCATGCAAATATTTTAAATAAGTAGCAATTTAATAAAAAATGTTGTAGCCATTTTGGAAAAAATAAAACATATAGAAAAAAAGGGTTCTACATAAAGGATAGCTTTCAGTGGAGGATTTCTTGAACATCTTCGCTTTGTATCTGTACAAGGTGCTGCACTTAAATATCCAGTTTGGTGTTTATCCATATTTCGTATTTGAATTATGCTATTCACACACTCACACACGCGTGGATATTTTTATAAAAATGCTTTTATTGAATTTAGTAGGACTTAAAACATGTATTTCTGGTGAAATCTCGAGAGCGAAATTTTGGGTGGAACACAAGGATTCTGTATTTACTAGTACGTCGTAGAAAAGTAAAAGAATAGCGCTCTTTAAATAATTTTACACAATTTACACGATAATTAAGTAGGAATGAATTGATGTGTCTACGCCTTCCTCGTAGGAAAAAAAAAAGAATTACAAGCCTCTATTAAAAACTATACCGCTTTAATAACCTTTGAACTTTAATTTGAAAGCGCAGAATAAATAGGCATTTTTACCACATTTTTGTACTATACTATTTTCGTTGCCATAAATTCTCATTCAAGGACAATTATGCTTCTATAGGATAATACTGGAAATTAAGGTAATTCACGGAAACGTTACTAATGCTGATATTCTGTACACTTCCTTTAGCAATTTACAGGATTCAAATTTCTGCTAGACAGACAGAGCATCAGCAGTGAGGAAGTAAGTATAATTGTGTCCAATCACAACTAATCAAAGAGAGATGGAATAACCTCAGCTTTCTACCATTCATCGCTACTAGCTGCACCGCCCTCCTGCCCTACCGCTAACACCTTCAAGGAGCGGAAAAGGCACCCACAACAATACTGAAAATATAGTTTAGGAAATGTATTTCCGCCTAATGGCAAATGCATATGCGGCAAGGATAAATATAGTTATGTTGATTTACAAAATTGAGGCATTTTGCTGAACATCATGATCGTGTAAGTCTTTAGCTTGTCACAACACAACAAAGGATAGGAATGAGTTGACGCTGACCTCTGACGCATCAGTGTTGTTCCTGGCAGTTGCTTCAGTGGACTCAGAGTCCTGGGTTCGATGATTGGATGGCAGGGATTTGGAATTTGTTTTGGTAGAGCTGAGGTTCTTGTTTTTCAGGGGTGGTGACACTACCTTGATGATATTAATAATACTGCCGGAGAAGTTTGAGTTATATCTTTATTTTGTTACGTAGATTCCTATCTGGTCAACCCGCCACCTTCGTCGTCGAAACCACTGTTATTCTTATCGCTTTCGAAGTCGCTACTTATGTGTTTCTCCGACTAGCCCTCGAATTGCCTAGATTTCATAACTTCATTTTTTACGCTATAAACTTTCTGATTATTTTCTTCTTATTTTGTTTCGTCGACCGTCCTCGTGGTTAGTTTGTACCGTAATGCCTCTCTGCGTTTCCCTTCCTTTTTCACGCCTTTCGCCAAACTTAGAATTTTCCCCCACCTTTCTTAAGTTTCGTTCCGTCTTAAGTTCAAACGTATCATGTGATGACTACGCGATCTTTTGATTGGCTATCATTTTGTTTCATGATTTTTATTATTGGCTACCCCCACTTGACAACTTTCACATCTGCTTCTTACAGCTTATTTTGAGTTTTAAAATCTTCTCACGAACATTCTTAGATCGTAGATAAGGCACATATATTTCCTGACCCTTTTAAGCCTTGAAACCGTTGTAAACGGCCTGTCCGAGCCAAGACACAAAGGCGAAACTTCCGGTATGCAGGTTCGTTGACCATCGCAGGAAAAATACCTCTGCTTCGAGGAAACAAACTTTGTTTCTCTGTCTTCCCTACAAAACCCATTCCTAATATGAATTCAGCACATTTTCGTCGCTATGTTCGATCGTATATTATCATTATTATTTTATTATTATTATTATTATTATTATTATTATTATTATTATTATTATTATTATTATTATTATTATTTCCCCTGGGTCTCGATAACCAGCTTCAGAGTATTACATAATTGGCCATAAAGCGTTTTGCATTGATAAACCCTTATACTGATAAGCATTAATTGTATTACAATACATCGGCTAAAAATTAAAGTTACTAAATACACGTTTGAACCAGTAATTACAAGTTACAGACAACTTCCGGCTAAACTTAAAAAGGTCATAAATAGAACTGTCACACGAAGCGAGCAGGAACAAATAAGACGGCCAGAAATACTGAGGACAAAACAGGTTACATTAGGTGAACAATATGAAAGGTGTGGGGAAAGCTACCAGATCGCTGCGCACCGCGCCGGACGACGTGTAAGAGCACACTCAATGCCCGATTATTCGGACAAAGCGGCCAGAACGCCAGAGCGACGGAGACAACAATTCGATACACAAATAAATATAAGCAGAGACGGCACCTTCGACCCCCGGCGGCGAACCGGACAATTAGCAGAAAGAGTATAGTGAACGGTACACGGGAAAAACAAAACATGTTGCGAATTAAGAACATCAACACACAGCTAACTTGATGGAATTGAATTTTGTGGTCAATAAGGCGGAATTGCTTCCAATCCAGCAGATGGAAGTACTGCCGGTTTCTCATCTAACCTAGGGAAACTGAAAGTGAATTTGAAATGAGACTTGATGCCGGTCCTCTAAAACGTCACCTAGGGGAACAGAACACGGCTTTGCTAGTAAATGCTTTACAATTAAGCACTATTTTAAAACGGCAAAAATGAATTAAGATGTTTCGTTATATTACCACGTGTATGATTGTGGAAGTCTGTATGTATGTTGATATAAGTAGTTGTTTGTTTACGTAATAGCAAGGGAATAAGGAAATGGTACGCGTCTCCGCCATTTTTTATCTTGGGAAGTCATGGCATTATACGCTCTCATTTCTTGACCAACACTGGAGAGAATTCACTTTCACTTTTGCTTTCTGAGACGACCCAGCTGGGGAGCGACTTTCTCCCAGAGTGCAGCCCAGTGCAGTGCTCTGACCTGGCTCCTCACAAGTGTATTCTACACTGCTCGCATCCACATCATTCTTTCCTTTTGTTCATTTTTCCTTCAGGTACCAATACGCATTATATGAAGCAGCTTATATTAGAACATAACGTGCACGACAGTAGGTAGTACTAGAACTTAGGTAAGGATGTCGTTGTGTGTAGCGAAGGGAGACATCTCGCCACTGGAACCGGCTATTTTGGCTACACCCTGGGAGGCAGGGATGAGGTGAAAGAGCAATAGGAGTTCCCAGGTTCGCAGGCACACTTACTAACAGACACTCGCAAAAGTCGCTAATATTTCTAGTTTGAACACCTACGCACCAATAGAGGCGAAGAATTCCAAAAGAGAGAGAGAGAGAGAGAGACAGAGAGAGAGAGAGAGAAAGTGCGGTAAAACTCACCCATGCGTTCACGGGGAGAAATATTTCCAATGCACAAACAACTACGTCATCTACTCGACATCGCCAGCACCGCAGGACCCGAGGAGATACTGAAACGTGAGAGGGAGAGATGAAAAGAGAGGAAATGGGGGAAAGGAAAAATCGTAGTAGAAGGTGGTGGTCGTGGTGGTGATAGATTTATCGAAAACGCATGGCAGCTAAACCCAACTTTTGACCATCGTGGACGCCGAACGACTGCGATTCTGCTAAAAATCTGAGAGCGCTGCTCATAATTGAGGCAGCAGGTTTTATTTCAAGTGCAAAAAAAATCATCACGGTCATCCGTCCAACTTGAGACCACTTTCAGAACGGTAGCCTATAATATATATCTAGGCCACCTTGTTTTTATCCAAGCAAGTGGCCCAACAATCTTCCAGCTTGCAGGTTACCACATCTTGGAAGCGACCCCTTGGGCAGCTTCCAGTGACCGGGCCTCTTTCATCAGGAAGCGGTTTCAGCCAAGGAGAGGCGAATATCGGGAAAAGGACAGGTGAGCAAGGCCACAGCCACCTTCCCTTGCGAAACGGTACGGCGCACCTTAAAGCTGTCCCATCCTCTGGTTCGCCGCGCTAGTGGGCCCTCTGCTACCTGCAGGTGAGGGCACACGAAGTGTGTTTTTGTGCACTGCACCCTCAGGTGCAGAGCAGTGTACCTGTCCAACATGCCGAAACCTACCTCTTCCTCAGGCGAAGCCCCCAGGGGGCCTGTCCGTAAGGCGGTAGCCGCCGTCAGCCACCCAGTTCTCGAGCGGCTCCGCTGCTTTAGAGGGCAAAAAGAGAGCATTGAGCCAAGAACGCGAAAGCTGGAAAGGCAAGATGCGATGTTTGGACTACTCCAAGCTAAATATCAACGTGGGCCTCTCTCAAGAAAAACTTTCTCGGATAAACCAAATTTCGGAGCACCGCTCCGACGAACGTGCCGATCCAGGCACGGACCATTCCAACTACTCCTCGATGGAGGAAGATGAGGCTAGCTCTCCTGCCTGTCCACGGCCGGAGAAGATGACGATTTTCGTGAATTACTTTCACGTAAAAGGAAGCGTGCTTTCCAAATTGAACAATCACAAGCATCCAAGCCACCTACCGCTTCTGGCTCCACCCAGAACGGTGGGAAGCGGAGCCACGTCCCGCCGATCATCGTGGATGACATCTCGGGGTCGGTTGGCTTCCTTAAGGAGGTCATGACGACCTTTCGGGGACATGCACAGGGAGGCGGAACAAGAGCCGCTTCATCTTTCAGACCAAGCAGTCGGGAGATTATTAGATCCTGCTTAAACAACTGGGTAGGAGAGGCATTTCTTATTTTACCTTCGGCCTGGATAAGGCCCGTGACATCCTCAGGGTCCTTCGTTGCCTACCAGTGGGCAGTTCCGTGAAGGACATCGAGGACGACCTCACCCGCCAGGGTATCACTCTGCGTTTGGTGAAGCAGCTCACCTGACCTGTGCCAAATGGCCAAGGCCCCCACCCCTCCCTCTCTTTGCACTAGTTGTGGATCGGGAAAACAACCCAGGGGCAAAAATAGATTATGTCACTAACATCTGTAACCTCCGGCTGCATATAGAACCATCCAAGGGTTCTGGTGGAGCCCCTCAATGCTACTATTGTCTACGGTTTAACTACTCCAGCCACATTCGCTTCCGTTACCTATGCTGCTTGAGGTGCAGAGGCTTTCACACTGGGGAACTGCCCCGAACCATCACCGAAGTTTCCACCTGTCGAACAGCAAGGGGGAGCACGTAGCGTGCTATGGCGGGTTCCAACCGGAAGGCGGTCATCGCATCCAGGTGTCCACCTACGACGCCAGCCCCTCAGGGTAGGGGTAGCAACTCAACACTATCCACGTGCCAGCCTCAGCATCCGCCAGCTTCGACGCCTTCACGTCAGCAAGAATACCCAGAACGTCTTTAGGGACTCTCCTACGCGGTAGCAGTACAGGATACCGCGAGTGGACCTGGAGTGTCACGAGCCCCCACACGTCAACTCCCACAAACTTCATAGCCACCAGCTCCAACCCCTCTAAACCACCACGTCCCACAAGGATTAAGAGGTGTCGTCCAGCCCGCGTACCGGACTCGGATTCCGAGGCCCCGTGGGAGTCATACTTCCACGCCTCCACGACGATCGAGGTCCGACAAGGTGAGGGGCCCTCTCCTCGCACCAGTCTCCCAAGGCGACCCCCAACCCTCACACCTCTCTAATGTGCTGGGATGGCTGCAGCAGCTGCTGCAGATTCACGGCCAGCGCATCTGCGACCTATTGGTCAGGTTCCTTTCCACCACCGACCCGGCTGCAAAAGTGGTAATCGACATGGAGGGGCTCATATTCCTGACCACTGTCATCCAGACGGCCCAGAATGGTGGATCGAACTAGGTTTCGTGCCTCTTTTAGGTTCGCGTACTTGAACGCTTGTGGCATGATGGATCGGGGAATGAGCTTCAGCATTTTGCCGGGTCAAATGCTCTGGATCTCATCTTAGTCGGAGAAAGACATCTTCACCCAAATATCTCTTTCCGCCTACCGGGCTACAACTTCCTCAGGAATGACCGTGTGGGCCCCTGGAGAGGCGACACCGCGGTTCTCGTGAGGAACAGCATAGTCCATCGTCCAATCCCACTTTCGCCACTTCAAACCCTGGAGGTCATGGGTGCCTGTATTGATCTCAGCGGAACGGAAGTCTTAATGGTGTCTGTTTATCACCCACCATGAAGGGTGTTCGTACTTAAAGATTACCTTTCCATTCTCTCCCTACATCCTAACGTTATCATGGCTGCGGACTTCAATGCCAAACATGTACGGATAGACGAGACAATGAAATTATACGCATAGCATATGCGGTCGTTCATCTCAGAGTAGGGGGTCCCTGGCAACTCAACCACCATCCATGAGATCGAGGACGACCTTCCGTTATCGACTTCGCGATCATTAAACGTTTCCCCTTTCATCTCTCACTCACAACACTCAACGCATTACACTCTGATTACAATCCCGTGATAGCTGAGGTTAACACCAGGATTGCCAGCCACAACGTACCGGGTCATCACCGGGAAGTCGATTGGGACGGTGTCAACGTTTGTCTTCACGATTCCCTTCCGTCCAAACCTAGAATCATATATATCCTAACCCTGGAGGCGACGGTCTCCTTTTTCACCTCCATCGTGGTACTAATGGCTCATAGTCTTGCCGTTAACACCCCAGCTCTCTTGCATCCCAACGTCCTACCTGTCGAGCTACTCCTGCTTGTCCGTGTATTCTGTGTGGCACGCAGACTCTACCAGCGTCATTGCTCGCCACATAATCGAGCGCTACATAGATGTCTACGCCGAGAGGTCCGTCGCTGCCTAGGCGAGCACAGGATGCGCGCGTGGGAGGGCACTATGACCCGTATGAACCTCGAGGATGGCAACGTGTGGAAGATTGCCAAACGACTCCGAAACCGAGGAGATCAATATTCCGCGCCTCTCCAAGGCACTTAAGTCCTGGCCTATCACCCCAAGTCAAAGCCGATTTGTTTGCCGACTATCTTGAGAGGACTATGAGGCCTCGAGATAACCCTCAGGACGATGCCTTCTCCGAACGCACTCGAGGGAGGTACGCCGATTTCTTCAACGACCCACCGACGATACGGATCACTATCTAAGGCTCTAGCGAAATCCAGGGCGCACTCCGCCGCCTCAACCCCAAACAGGCAGCGGGGTCTGACGGGCTCACACCCGCTATGCTACGCTGCATTTCTCTCCGGGCCGTGCTCTTTCTAACCAAGGTCTTCAACATGTGCTTCACCCTGCGCCACTTTCCACGCGAGTGGAGGGAGACCCGGGTGATGTGCATTTTGAAATCGGGAAGGTAAAGTCTTAGAGAGGGTCTTACTAGCCCGCTTGTCTCTCACCTTGGGAGACATTCAAACCATCACAGCACGCCAGTTCGGCTTCCGTCCTGAGCACTCGAGCCCCCAGCACTTGCTGGGTGTGGTGGAGGCTGCTGCCCTGGGATTTCAGAACAGGGCTTACACCGCGGCGGTTTCTCTGGACGTCGAGAAGGCCTTCTGGACGACTTGGCATGCGGGTCTTCTTCTGATGCTCAATCAACTTGAGCTCCCTACACACATAATACAGCTGCTACACACATACTTAAAACACCGCTCAATTATGTATTGCATTTAAATTTGAAGTTATCGTGAAATTCATCAAAGAGGAGTTTCCTGCCGGATATGTCTCTTCACCTTAACTTACTCGCCAGACACTCGCCAAATCTGTCCGTCTCTTATTGATTTGATATCAAAAATCTGACACCCAAACACTAACCAATGAATAGTGGTCATTTTCGGCTGAGTAGCAAAGGAAGCCGGGGGAGCGGGTAAGACGAACCTTATGATATTGTGATAGATATTTTTATCTTGTAGACATCATAAGTCATATAACATTACAGCTTAAACTAAGTGCATGTAAATCATAAGAGTACACTTTAGTTAGAAGTAATCAATAGTAAAAGTGGATGAATGAAATTGGCTTGTAAACAATGTCCTCTTTATTATATATGCCATTTGAAAGAAACAAAGGATGTGGACGAATATGCTCTTAAGGAGAAAGTTTATAGCTCAGCGAGGGCAGCATAGTATCCCCAACAACAGCGCCAAAGTGGCGGAAAAGATACCACGAATGTGGTTACTGGACACGCAAACAATGTGACGTGATTAATTTGAATAACTCATTTATTAGTTTTATTAGGGTACCTTGGGGTTGTTATATTATTATTATTATTACTACCTTCTACTACTAATAATTGTTTGCAAAGCAACAAGAGCAACAGACATATTGATTATGAATTATAAAATATCACAAACTAGCATGGCTCGGAGCTGAGTTATACGAAATGAACCATGCAAAACGAAACCACTTTACAAAAGGTCGGAAAACATATCATTTTCGCATTACTTGAAAAGGGGTGGAAATCTTAGTGATGTAATTTCTAATATATGCCTCATAATTTAGCCACAGTTTTCTTGCTTCAGAGGCTCTGCAAGGCTTTGCAGTAATTTGTGGTATTGGATTAATTCACTATAATATATCCCCAATGATTTAGTCACAGTTTTCGTACTTCGCTGTTAAATCAGCCCCAGAGGGCTTTACAGTAATTTCTCTCATTGATTTGGTGTATAATATATGCTTAATTATCCAGCCACAGTTTCAATGCCTCAGGATGAATAAGGCTCTTCAGTGCTTTGCAGTAATTTGTAGCATTGAGTTAACTCATTATATGTGCCTAATAATTTAGCCACAGTGTTTATGCACCAGGTAATTAGTCCTGCAGTGTTTAGTAGTGATTGGTGGCTTTGATTTAAATTACGGTATATGCCAAATAGTTTTATGCCGCAGTTTTATGCTCCGGCATTTACTGCTTTGTCTGAAGGGGAGATCTTGGAGTAAGCCTTCTTAATCGGTTAACAAACACTTGCCCATCTCGCGCTTTGCAGGTTAAATCCCTTACCTTTTAATTGTTACTCTATGCTTAATGGTCTCTGCCCTAGTGCTTCAGTTTGTGGTGGACCTAATGATACTTGTGCATCTCTGCTAGGGCAACATCCGCTCATTTTTGCCTTTAGCTATTTTATTTAAAAACCCTCTATGTGTGTTAGAGTAGTGTTTTGGATGGGACCTGTTTCATGACTTGCGTTATTATATGTTGCTCATGTGGGATCAATGGTTTAAACAAACTTGTGTTAAGATGGGAATCTTCTCAGAGTTCTCCTGAATCCATTTCCCGAGTTGGTGAGCAATAGAGAACCCAAACATCGGAAATGTTACATTCACATGATTTTCTATACCATTATCCTTTATTTTTATATAACTTATACACAACGTTCTTACGAAAGCGTATTTTTCTATCTTCTTCATATTGATTGCCATAAACCTTTGTATAAACAGTTTCATTGTACATTTCGTTGTTGGTAAGGGCACAGAGGAAACCGAATCGATAGTCAGATGTTTAAACAGCGGATTGCATATGCAGCCCTTAAAATTCCATACTCTTCCCATGACATCGCGAGACGCAGTGCAATAACTACAGCACTTTTAAAAGTGACGGAGTATTGAAAAAATTTAAACCAATATTAGGTAACGCATAATGAGAAATAGCAATGAAAATAAATTGTGTGATTTCAAGAGTTATAAACTTTTGCGTAGGGAGGTTTTGTCTATTTACAAATTATATATATAGTTTCTTCCGAATGGAGAGATCTTCATAGGCTTTGTCGGAAAAGTGAAGATATACATTCAGCTTTTCATGAACATATCTTAAGTATTTTAACCAAAATCGTAGAACAATTTTTTAGAAATTCATAAATATAGCAGACGTTTTCATCTAAAGGCTGAGTTTGTGCTTTGCATTTTCTTGAAATTATTCATGCAGAATGTTTGAAAGATTGTAAACTTAAATGTCAAGTTTGGTATTTATCCGACATTTCGTTTCCTGTAATTATGCTTTTCAGACACACGGGAAGAAAGAAGAGGACGCAGCCTAACTCAGGTTAATAAAAAACATAGATCGCAGATGCCGCAGGTCAGGGCGGTCAATGTTCCAACTTGAGCTACTAGATATAGTATAACGGAGATATCACCAGACGGCGGCGCCGTGGTTAGACCGCTCGCCTCCCACCGAGGCGGCCCGGGTTCAATCCCAGGGACCTGCATGTGGGATTTGTGGTGGACGAAGCGGCGTCTGGGCGGGTTTTCTCCGGGTTCTCCGGTTTTCCTGCTCCTCGACGGGCCTCTGACTTACAAGCGGGTGTAAGTCCTACGTGGGGGGTGTAAGTCCTACAGAAGAGGAGGGTAAACATATAATGAATGAATGATATCATCAGACGATCTATTTACAAAATACGCACTATTTCGGTTATCTGATACTATTATGAATCAATAACATATCATACTCGGTACAAAGTTTTGGGCATCACCTTCCTTCTCCGCCATAATCGCTGATAACCTATAAATCTGGATGTACCTTAAATTAAGACTTGCTAACTTCCTATGGAGTTAGCTTATATATTATACGTGTGTTATCAAACGTTGCAAATTGCTGTAGTAACATTATGAAGAACAACTGAAGTTTTTGTTTGATTTCGGCGTGCTTATCTAGACCAAATAATTAAATTTCTTGGTTTTCTTCCACACAGATCTTCTTCTTTTAAGAATAAAATCCAAAACAAACAGATAATATTTAACCAATAATTGCAACAATAATACGAATTTCTCGTTAACTGCTAAGGCAAGATCCAATAATTAATAATAAACTACTGGCCTAATAACAAAGCCTAATAATTATTAATTGCTTACATAATTATTAGCCTAACTAATACAACTATAACTAATCTAATATAAGTATTGATACCATTAATATCATCAGTGCGTCAGATGGTGACTAAATGGCTGGGTGCAAAGTTTGAACATCTGCAAATATAAAAACAGCACGTCAACGTAACAGATTCAATATAACTAACCTTCCCAATACATGCAGTAGGTGCGTATTTACGGAGGAGTTTCCGGCCATGAATGGAACATAACTCGAATATCGCTTTAGTAATCGCATATATTGTAACCTCTATGCAGGAACCTTTTCTATTTTTTACTCAAGGGACATTAAAACGTGTATTTGCAGTGAAATTTCGATATCGAGTTTTTGTGTGGAATACTTTCTATACTTACTGAACGTAAGTAGCAAAGGAAGTAAAAATACTATTTTGTGTACACTTATGGTTTGTCTGTGCCTGTTAGTGCAATAAACGTATATGATTATGATGTAAGTTTTGGGAAAAGAAAAAGCTCTGAAAAAACCTTATCGAGTCAAATTATCAAATGAGATACGAACTCGGTTCCTCTGGATTATGAGATACGCACGCTAAATCAATAGTAATTTGTAAAAAAATATATATAGAAGGTAAAAGTAAAGGGTACGGACGAACGGAGGGGCGCACGAACCGGGGCAGAGCACCGCACGCAGACCAGTCGATCTTTTGTGCTTCTACCGAGACCCCCGGGAGGAAGGGATGAGGGCAGAGATCCGAAGGGCGTATAGATCCGGATGATTACCGGTGCAAGAACAGACGGGATCCCTAATGTTTCCAGATTGAATGTCTCCAACAACGCTCAAGCCCAAATTATTAGGCCCCAAGCCTCCGGGTGTCCCCCTAAGGAGCCCCCGCGCGAAAGCACCTGGAGGGGTGTTCCAGCCGAGCAGTCCCTGGACGACGTCAGGATGAAACTTCTACAGAGCGCACAGTCACCGGCCGCAACCCGCTGAATACTGTCGCCTGGTGCTACAACCCTGAAACCAATGATAAGGAAGATGATATATACAGGAAATGGGGGGTAGGAAAGTCGTGGTAGAAGTTGAACCACTCCAACATTCCTCTACCCACCCGGGAAACCGCTAAAAACCGATGGGTCAGAGTGGGTGGTCCCCGGGAATCGAACCCAGGACCTCCCGAATGCGTCGCACATGTTATCTCGGGTAACACTTCATAGATTTTGCAGGAGTGAATGTTTATCGCGTCAATTTTTACGAGTATCATATTAACATTATCCATTTGTTGTATACAACATATGAAATAATTCGGCATCCATAGCCCACATAAGTGAGAGTGTCTTCATATGTTCGTAAATGATACATTAGCTTCCCTCCCTGAATTTCATTTATTATCAACAGGTGTGTTGAACCGATAAGCACGACAGCTAATTCCATGCATTTCCTTTCTGGGTAAGAAGTGAGCAGTGTTACGGACTGTGATGTAGCATAACATGGTAAGTAGTTATAAATTCGGATCTCAATTAATCTATATGTTATAATGTATAGAGATTTTGGTATCATTGTTGCTCAGAGAAAAGAATATTACAAAATAGCTTCATCTTCTCTCTATAAGCCACGGCTATTTGCAATACCAGTATAAGGTCATTGCTTTAGGAAACACTTCATTGGTATTATTGACATACGTGCCATAATGAGCCAATTATGCGCAATGTTGTATACAGTAACAAATTGTTTGCAGAATTAGGGTTGCATAACTTATTTTAACTTTCTCTCTCACGCACATAGATAGGGAAGGTATTTCATTCCATTCAAAAATTCGATATCCAGATTTCACCACAAATACATGCTTTGACTCCTCCCGAAAAAAAAGAACATTTTTGCAAAAGGTCCGTGTGTGTGTCCGTCGGTTCTGTGTGTTGTTGTTTGCCTCCGTGTGTGTGTGTGTGTTTGTAAACAGCATAACTCAAAAACGAAAAGTCAGATCAACACCAAACTTGGTATTTAAGTTCAGTGCCTTCCAAAAATGCAACAAAGATTTTCAAAAGAATCCAGCACCCCAGACTACCCTTTTAATGGAAGATTTTTAGAAAATTTTGATTTTAAAAAAAATGGCTCTAACGGTTTGGATTAAAATACCATATGTTAAAGACAATTACATGACATTCAAAATGTATATATTGAATATTTTGGGAATACCCTGTGAAGTCTAATTCATTTGGAAGAAATTCTGTATAATCTTGTATAACTGGTGTACGTTAAGCGACAGACGAAAACATAGTACACAAAAAATGTAGATCTCAAAATACCCAACGTATTTCAAATAATTTTTGTGGCATAAGTCGTTTCTGAAATATCCGTTATTAAAGTTCGAGTTGTTGATTGCTTGACCATTCTCTTAAAGTCCTTTCAACATTCAGTTGTTTCTTGTAATTGCATGGAAGCAATACGGAATTTTAAGACCAGCATATAGCGTCAGTTCTCAAAACATTTGACTGTCCCTGTTTTACTTGTATTTATAGTTAAATGTATAGTGTAGCTATTTCTGCAAAGGTTTATTTGTATTAAAATGCAGTAGATAGAGAAATAAGCTTCTGTAAGAATAATTTGTATACAGCTAATAAACGATAGGAGGTAGAGAAAGCCATGTGAACGTATCACATGAGATTTTTCGAAAAAGGTCCGAGTGTGTGTGTGTTTGCCTGTCTGTGTGCGTGTCTGTGAACAGCGTATCTCAAAAACGAAAAGTCGGATGAATACCAAACTTTATATTTAGGTTCAATATTCCCCAAGGATGCGACACAAGGATTTTCAATAAAATCCTCCCAATCCCCAACTACCCTTTAAATGGAAAATTTTTCCAAATATTTTAATTTCTAGAAAATGGCTCTAACAATTTTGACCAAAATGCCATACATTAAGGATGTTTATATGAAAACAGTATAACTTCAATTTTCTGGGAATAGCCTGTAAAGTCCTCTTCATTCGGAAGGAATTTCGTATAATCTTGTATAAATGTAAACGTTAAGTGATAGACGAAAACATACTACAAAGAAATGCAGATCTTTTAAAACACAGACTTTATTTCAAATAAGTTTGTTTGTGGTATGGTAATTTCTGTGATATCCGTTATGAATGGTTCCAATTGTTGAATATTTGATCATTTTCTTAAAGTGCAGCCAACATTAGTTAGTTACTTCTCGCGACTGCATGGAAACAGTATGGAATTTTAAGGCCAACTTATAGCGTCCAGTTCTTAAACATTTGACTATCGCTGTTCTCTTTGTATTTATAACGAAACAAAGTCTAATGTAGCTATTTCTGAAAAGGTTTATTTGGGTTAAATTGCAGCAGATAGAAAGATAAGCTTTACTAAGAGTAGTTTGGATACCCACTAATAAGGATGGAGGGTAGAGAAGGTCATGTGAATGTTTCACATCAGACTTTTTGATCCAGCACATATAATACGCTGATTATACGTGACGTAATTGAACTGTTATGGCATCCATAATACTTCACCGACCCATTGATCTTACTCGGCGGCGCGCGCAACCCATACGTTTTAACACCCTCAAAGCAAGTGTTCACTGCGATCCATGAAATAAATAAAAAATCTTATGTGTTATCTCACATGATTTTCTCTACTCTTGTACAAACTATTTTTACAAACGCTTATTCTCTATATGCTTCATGTTAATCGAGATATTGCTAATTTTCTTGTAGATGCAAAGGGAATTGGTAGGATTTAAGCGATAGTCAAATATTTTAAGAGCTGGTTGCTATGTGGAGTATTCCATTCTCTTTGCATTACGAGGACAAAAACAAATGAATAACGAATTCCCATTTGAGAAAAAGTATAAGTATTAGCAAATTTAAGGGAATAACAAGCAATATCTCGAAAATGGGTCACGCAACAATAAATGACAAATTATGTATTTTAGCGCGATCTATATTTTTTATGTAGTAAACTTTTGTCTATCTCTTATGGTTTACCAATTATGCAAAAGTCGTTCACAATGAAGAATGCTTTTGGAGACATTCCCAGAAATTTCGAGATATACATTTTATTTGTCATGAAAGCATCTTAAATATGATATTGTAATCAAAATCGTTAGAACCATTTTTGAGAAAATTAAAACTTTCGAAAAATGTTCCATGTAAAGGGTAATCTAGGGAGGGGATTTTCTTAAAAACCTTTGTGTTGTATCTCTGGAAGATACTGAACCTAAATACCAAGTTTGGTGTTTATCCGACTGTTCGTTTCTCAGTTATGCTGCTCACAGATAGACGGGCACACACACAGAAACACACACGGGCATGTTACCAAAAATGCTTTTTTTTAATTCAGGGGGCCTCAAAACATATATTTCCGGTGAAATCTCGATATCGAATTTTTGGGTGGAATACAATATTTCCCCTACTTATTATATGTAGTAGAGAAAGTAAAAATGTCTGTATTTAAAATAAAATAAATTCTGTTGATTGTAACTTCAATATTCTGATAAACTGGCTTTATTTACTTTGCTTAGTATATCCTGCTTTCACGTTACCTGCAAAAAAATACGGCGTGGACTCATACAGCACTGTCCTGTGTTGCATTACTGGCAAATACGCTCAAGGTCCTGCCATTCGATTTGCATTTAATTGCACACAATTATAAAGGTAAGATGTTGGTGAAAAGATCAAGGTAAAAACTGAAATTTTTTATATTCTAGTGTGATCGACCAAAATTAGTCGTATGCAACTTGACTATAACGGTAACTCAGTCGCGGTGGCGAGTTGCGTATTAATTACCACCACCATAGTGTTGTTGCATAACATTTTAAGAAGATCACAATTACATTTGT
This sequence comes from Deroplatys truncata, assembly GCA_030765065.1. NCBI lineage: Eukaryota > Metazoa > Arthropoda > Insecta > Mantodea > Mantidae > Deroplatys > Deroplatys truncata. The sequence continues at coordinate 25,466,250 of CM060988.1, read as the reverse complement.
CTCAAATCAATTTAATTAAACTGCAGATTTTAAGGGACATCATAAATGCATCTGAGTTAAAGAAACACACTTGCCAAGATATTTCAAGGTCAGAAAGGGTCAGAAAGAACTTTCTCACCCCATTATGCGAGCTACTCATGAATATTTCATTGGCAGGGTTGTGTACACTACCCCATATAAACGCTCCACTGCTGTAAAAAGGAAAGAACATATTTTACTTTAAAATATGTAGATTGGTGCCAGAAGGAAATGTGACGTAAATTATTTACAAGCTTCTCTCTTGTGTTTTAAACATTCATATCACTCCTATATTAATTACGTTAGGTCTGAAGATCTGAGCACTAAATGTATCACAAATGGAAAGGAGAGGATATAATATGAAACAAATTGTCATTCCTCAAGGACAAAACAATAAGTTAAACGATCTTAAAAGGTGAATCCTAAAAAATCTTAAACGTCCTAACTATAACCTGAGTTCGATAAATTATTCATTGCATTTGAATTTTAAATTTTTCTGTATTTTTAGTTTTTTGTTTAACTCGTGTCCACAAACAACAAAGGTTATTCTGGTGTTAATAAACAGGATGTAGTTATATTTTCATTTATACTTTATTAATCGTATTGTCACGTACGATAGGAAGGACGCCATAAGATGTAACGGAAATCCTTGGCGGCTGCATATGATGTGAAGTAATCGTCCCGGCGCTCCACCAGATGTCGCGTAAGATGGGACGAAAACCCTATGCGCCTATACCAGATGTGATGTAATGGTGACGTTTCCCAAATACGTTTGGGCGTAGGAATGACATCGAGAGTGTTATAGGTTGCGAGTTACTGGAAGGGTGACGCTATTAGCAGATCTCTCAAGAAAGGCTTTAATCTTTCTAATAATTTATCTCAACTACATTGCAAGAGGAAAGAGTTGTCACCTGGTAAAGGCGGAAGTCCTGCGTTACGTGCACGTCGTACCTAGGGCCTGCCGCGAAATTGCAATTTAGCACAGAATAAGTTTAGGGCAAGTGATCGGCCGAGCACGAGCCGTCAAACAACATTAGTTTAAATACCCGCGAGAATGCTGACTAGTGCTTAGCTAGAACTGAGCATGCGCATGTCAACAACAAATGCATAATCCACCCACGTGTTGACATAAGTGATTCGTCTCCTAAAAATCGAATCACCAAACCCCTGCTTATATAAATAAGCATCTGAGAAATGGCTCGCAAAAATTCTGAAGCCAAATTCATTGATTTACTTAAACAGATTTTGTCCTGAATATATTGAGCTTTATAAAATTATATTCATCACATTCTTATAAAAATATATTCATCCCAATATTTACAACATATTTGCATCCTAAATTTGCATGTAAAGTATAGAGGTTTTTATGAATAACAGTACAACATTGAGTATAAAGTAAAACTGACATTTTGAATAGAAACAACAGGAAAGTGAACTAAATGCAATGAATCTCTGCAATAAACCAAATGTATTGTATTCCAACTGTTGCATAAAATGTACCCGGTGGAAGGGAAGTCATTACATTAATTTAAACCAGTTACAGATTTCATTATTTGGAATATATTTTGTATCTTTCAGTTATTTTCTATGACCATTTTCTGCGGAGATATCTCAGGGTTTTCGAGAACATAAAACCCACACTCTGGCAACATTTCAGCGGGAGCCAACCGGTAGTTGTGAGCACCGACCGACAGGCATTCTCACTTTCAAAGCCAGAGTAGCTCAGCGCGTAAACAGGTTTTATCCACTAAATACACCTCGGGTTCTTTTATCACTAAACCTGCAGTTTCAATACTAATATGATGTTACTACAATAATGACTCAACTACTACTAGAGCTGAGATAAACATGTGTGCTTTTCAGTGAATGATCCCGAAACACTTATTGGACGATGAAGGCATTTCTTTCATATTGTTAGTGTAGGCCAATAGCTACCAAGTTGTACTTGTCATTTCGCCAAACCATTACACCACCTTTCGTCGTGTTTGTTTGGATTATGAGTCGTGTAGAAAACAAAACCGCTAATCCCTCACTTCTCAGATCAGGTATGCTGTTTTGTTTTCGTCTGGGAAGCGGTTATCACACTGACCTACTTAGACCTAGGAACGTGGCCTAGTCTCCAACCACATTACGTCTGCAAAACGGTGATCGGAAAATGATTTAAGTATTTCAAGACCTTGTATGGTGTCACACAGTTCTACCGAAACTAGGTCAGAAATAAGTTAATCTATCTATCTTCCAAAGAAATAATCGATTATCTTTACACATTCCTGTGCAACAAACTATTTAATTTGGAAAAACGAACCTTTTTTTCGAAAACGACTGATTACAGAACAAAAGTTGTCATATTTTTGTTTGTAATATCTCCATGAAGTACGTATTAGAAGGAATTTAATAAGTTCCATTCCACTCTGTATATTTTGATAACTAGTTAACAGACTTTATTCCAATTTCACATGTTTGTTAGATCAGAAATAAATTATGGACATACACTGGTATTAGCATTGATTGTGTAGTATCCTATTATCTGCTATTTTGGTAATGAGCTGTAATAGACCTTTTAAATGTGTGCCAATCAGTGTGCAGAATCTCCAAGGTAGTAAAGCAGGAATAAGAATTAGATAATGTAGATCCATAAAGTTAAAATATTCTACTTTCAAGATGTAATGTTTTCTCAAATTATCTCAATAATATACTCCTTATTTTCATTGTCGAATCTTAAGAAATTAAAAGCTGTTGCAGGGAAAATGTTCTGTTAAGATACAAAAATGTCTAACTATGCAATGCTTTAATTTAAAAAAAATACACTTACACATGAAATATGTTTGTCAAGTTACCCTTTTTGACGACATAGGATTTGTTTTGGGTCAGTCCACGGAAATAATTGTGGCCTAAAACCGCGATATCTTGGAATACAAAAAATATTTTAGAAATTACTTTTCACATGGCCTACATACACCAGAGTGTGAAAATATTATTGAGGATAATATTTTTTTTCAAAAAGCTTTATTTAGGGTCGTTTTAACCTTCCTAGGCTTTATCACGACCTTTCATGTACAGTTGTTTACATTATTGGATTACAGTACAATACTTATACATTATGTATATCTACATACAGGTTACAATTTGGTTAAATGTATTGATATATATATATATTAATTAATTTAAGAAAAGTAATTACTTTCTGGATGAAAGTTGCATCATTGAGTGCTGCAGAAATATTTTTGGGCACACCAACCTGACTACGTTGATTTTCAAATTTTGGACATGTTAGTATAATATGTACTACTGTTAATGCTGTTTTACATGTTTCACAAATTGGTGGATAGCTTCTATTTAACAAATAAGAGTGTGTCAGTTTGGTATGCCCAATTCGTAGTCGGGATATTACAATTTGGTTTCGCCGCTGTAGCTGTCTTATTGGATATTCTTGAGTTGAAGTTCCAAGTACATCATGAAGTTTACTTGTAGAATTGTTCATCCAGCCATTCTTTGTGTATTTTCTTCTTAAAATGTGTGACTGCATCTTGGAGAGGTATTTTGATATCAGTATGTTGTGTTGATAGTTCTGTAGCTTGTTTCGCTGCAAGCCCGCATTCGTGTGGTCGTGGGTTCGATTTCCGTGCCCGACTTTCCTGACCCACGTTTCTTTCGGTGTTTCCTCGGGTCGGTAGGCGAATGCTGGGAGGGTTCATTACATCCCCGAATTCCCTGTTCCTGCATTTAACCTCCATTTCACTTCACCTTTCATCTGTTGTCTGTTTCAGGTTGCAAGTGTCGGGGGGAGTCTCTTTGTAGCATGGTAGGGGAAAGGATGCTCTATGTAACACCTCGTCCCCAGAATGGGGGCAGTCTCCGAGTCCCCCCCGGCCGGATATGCAAGCCTGCAGGGGGGAAGGCAGCCGATCGTACCAGCTGCCATCTGGACCCTGCCCTTGTCCTGCCGTGCCCCCTGCTCCAGCCGTCCTCTATCACCTCTCACCTCACCCCTCCCTCCGGGTAAGCCCCGTGGGGGTTTTCAGGTACAAAAGATCTTCGTAAATCGAGGCGCTAATCCCCCCTCCATTACTAGTTGTAGTCCTACGTTTAAAGAAAGAGTAGATATGAAATGTTATTATACACTAAATATCAGATATACATTATTTATTTTCTGTCGAAAATAATGTACATCGATAATTTAAAACGTTATAAATCGAAAGAGAACTTCCTAATTTGGATGAAACTTTAAAATTAATTAGAGATAAGCGTATTCTTTAAACTGCAAAACATTCCTCGTGGAAGTTCAAAGGAACTCAAGTTATAACGTAGAAATAACTCACCGGAACCAAGGTATACAGCAAACCGCCGCACCCGTCGCTGCTGAAACCAGTCTGATATGCATTATTCTGTCTCCCCGCGACGAGGTCGTTGTGAATTTAGAACGTCTCGTGAGATTTTACATGAACCAGAAAAGCTTTTACTTTCTTCTTCTTTTTTTTCAGAAACTGGGATTACACTGCGAAAGCTGCGTGTTACTGGCATAGTTTACAGACCCACAAATCTCTGTGTATATAATAACCGGGCTGCTTGTTCGTGTTCCTGTTTGGTTATGAATCCGACATATATTCCTGTGGTGTTACTTTGAACCCATTAATGCAGCTCCCTGGTGGTTGTTATCTGAGTTCTCTGAAGACTAGCATAGGCAGCTAGTCTCTTATTATTGTACGTCCTACACCGTCAAAAGGGCCCTTTCCATGGAGTATGACAAATGAATGCTGTCCTGTGACACAGCAGGTTATCAAAATTGTTTTTATTCTGCCCCATCAATGAAATAGTAAATCTTATTTACGAGTGAAAATTGCTTTTGTAGATAGGTAATCATCTGTTTTTTAAAAAAAGATGAACTGCAGCATTGCCATAACTAAATATTCTGATAAAATCTGGAAAAACATTATGTTCCAGATCATTGTTAGGATTTTTGTTGTAAACAGTAAACGGATGGATAATTGCTTGAGACCCCCTCCAGTGGCATGCTTGTATGGCATCCTGTATAACTAAACTGTAATTTTCGGACTAGACGCCAATAACAATGAACTTACCATGTTGGATTGTAGTTTTCGGATGTTTCAGGTGCGGTGATGGAGCTCTTGCTATGGAATTTGTGCGTTTAAAATTTTCTCAGGCATATAAGGAAATTATAGATAAAGCTTACAGTATTAACTTTTACCAGAATCATCTATGCGCTGTCTGATGTTTCCTATTCTTTATTCACGACTTTGTGTGCATTAGACTTTCCTCGAATAACAAATTTAGTGATTCTGAAATAATTACACTCCCTGGACATTTTTCACATCTGTCTAGATAACAATTTGGTGAAGGACTCTGACAAACAATTTTTGCATTAAAAAGTCACCCCTGTTAATTTAACTTTTGTTATCATGGCTTATATTTTGCAAGCTCATTAACATCATGTTGTCTTTTCACAAATTGTGCATACGCAAACACCTTGAGTTCTAGCTGTCTGCGATAGTACGTACTATTTTGTTCTCAGTAATGCAAAAAGTGAAAACCTTATTTTAATGCCTGGATATCTGTACTTAAATTCTTGCAAACTTCTTTAAGATTGGCTAAAATAGTTTGTTTTTATACTCTGTTGCCATTCTCTTTGACCGAGTTAGTCTTTCATGTCAGCCATAATTCGGCATATGTTGTCTTCTTCATACAAATTAAGAAGTTTTGTAATATTATCAGGTTTGTGATACTGATAATTTCTATCGGACACAGAATTTATACTTTATTACTTTGAGTAATTTTCGCTGTGAGAGCTACATGAAGATTTGCGCTAAACATCCGTATTATGTTGTGCTCAGTCAGACTTCTAGAAAGGCATGTAAGAACATTTCTCTTCAGCAGATTTTACTGTGGCGCAGCGGGTTGGAGCGTGGTGCTCTGGTTCGAACCCAACCGTGAAGGTGAGGAATTTAAGTCCCGGATATTGGACCGGTGCTCACTCAGCATCGCAAGGAAAATGAGGAGCTGCGATAGGCAACGACCCCGGCCTCGAGAGCCAGCATTCCGGTTGCTTTATGCGTGATGCTAGCCACCTCTCCTCTCCGTATCGCCCATCTCTCCCCTGTGTATGTGGGCATGAGGTTGCAGTAAGGTTGGCAGGCCAAGGCCCTGCCCGACCGCAGCGCTTTGAGGTTCAGTTGGTTTTAGCAGTTTTTACATCCACAAATGTTGTCTTGAACTGAGCGATCATTTCTTCCCCATCATTACTGTCACTGCACACCGAGGTAGTTTTCGTTTGGAGAAAGATGGTTCGCCGAGAGGAGTTAGAACTTGATTTATATTACTGTTGATGCCTCCCTCCACTTCTGCTTCCGGCACTACATATTAATCTTCACTTGATTTTTACTTTCTCCACTACATATAGTAAGTAGATGAGCATTCATTCCACCCAAAAATTCCACATCTAAATTTCACCGGAAGTATATGTTTTGAGGCCAGACAACCCCCCTAGAAAGCATTTTTAGAAAAATGCTTAATGCGTATGCCTGTGAACAGTATACCTCAAAAACACCAAGTGGCAAAATACCAAACTTGGTATTTAAGTTCAATATCTTCAAAAAATGGGACATGAAGATTTTTAAGAAAATCCTCCGACACGCAACAACACTTTACATGGAGAAGTTTTTAAATGTTTTATGTTCTAAAATTTGGCTACAACGATTTTGATTAAAATACCATATATAAAAGATATTTAAATGACGAAATGTATATTTAGAATTTTCTCGGAATATCCTTTAAAGTCCCCTTCATTCTGGATGAACTTTGTATAATCTGGTATAACTGGTAAACGTTCAGAGAAAAGACGAAAAAATACAACACAAAAATGTAGACGTCTTTAAAACAAACAATTTATTTAAAATAATTTTTGTGGCACTAGCCATTTCTGAGATATCCGTTATTAATGATTCGAATGGCTCAAGACTTTGTCGTTCTTTTAAAGTCCTCTCGATTTTCAGTTATTTCTCGTAATGTCATGGAATGAGTATGGGATTTCAAGCGTCAGGCGTTTAGCATGTAGAGTCTACTTCTTAAACATATGACTATCGTTGTTCCCTTTGTATCTACAGGATGACGCAAGGAAACCGAAAATTATGAAGTAATGTAACTTGTACAAATAAACACAGGAAACTGTTTTATTGACGAAAGTTCATGCAATTTATGTTTTGAGTACAAAACGTGCGGTATACTCGTGGTGTGAGAGCATAACTGGCAGTATATACACATGTCCGATATATTAATATATGAATTATTTCTGATAATTCTAATGATAATCTTGTGTTTTGGTGGTTACTCTTAAAGTGTTAATGATATTCTTTTATTTCTTGCCACGGCTGCTGTTCTTTGGGTTTTTGGTAGAGCATGTGTAACTTTGCAGGGTCTGGTACGGTAAGGAAGGTAAGCAGTAACAACACTAACATAAGATTAATTCAATGAAGAACACAATGCTTTAACGGCACACGCATTTTCTGCTTTAGTAAGAAGATACACAGTTACTTTATTTAGTTGGAGCTGTGGAACGGTCGCTTAGCAATCAAGTATTTTATAAGTGCTCTAGTAATACTGGTAGTATTTATCACATGTTCCTAAACTATACTTTGTTTCCCTTCTCATAACTTGAACTTTTAAATTGATATCATTTCAACGTTCCTACTACATTATAAGAGGTAATTAATAATGCCTGCTTCAGAGAGCTTACACGCGTTTTCCTCACATCGCCGCACTTTATACGCAACTGGCTTTGGGGACGCTATAACTAACTTCCCTAAACTTAAACATTTTAAACGTATTATTCTTACAACCTTATTGGCTGTCTTCGTTCAGCCTGGAACATTCTAGAAGACTTAACAGGCTATTATTCGTTGTTTCCAAACATGTGACCTCTCTACAAAAATATGTTGTTAGCTTATCGCACATTCTCTTACACAATGACTCAGGGTCTTGCTTTTGTAGCTTCTCCCTACTAGTCCCTGGGCCCTAATTCTAACAAAAACATGTTTGTCTGCTTTTTATAAGGGTTCCACAGATCCAGGTAAAGTCTTACACATACATAAAATTTATGGCTTAACATCTATTTATATAACAAGTATTTTGCTTATAAATATTATTTTACATTATAATTTACATTATTATATATATGATATATATGACTATAATTACTATCTTAAATGCCACAAACGGTCATTTTACTTCTTAACGATGACATTGGAAAGATGTCCATTTTAGCGTCCACATTCCAATAATCTGTTACGGAAACTCTGGAATGCTCGCTCTAGTATGCCTCGGGGATTGGCAGGGACTTCGTGTTCAATCTTTTGTTTCAGTTGATGGATAGTTGCAGGACGTGAGCGGTACACTTTACTTTTAAAATGTCCCCACAGGAAGAAGTCACGAACTCTAAGATCAGGTGATCTCGCAAGGCATGGAATGTCGCCGTTGCGAGAAATGACGTGCTATCCAAACAATTGGCGAACGGCTTCCATCGATTGTCGAGCAGTATGTGACGTGTCTTCGTCCTGCTGAAGCCACGTTTTCGATGTTCAGAGCGTGCAGTCTTGGTGTAAAAAATGTTTCAAGCATATCAACATACCGAGCGGATGGTATTGTCGTTGCAATGCTATCCTCACTTTCAAAAATGTAAGGTCCAAAGACGCCATGACACGAAACAGCACACCATACAGTAACCCTGGTGCTATGTAATGGACGCTGGCGAAACTCACGAGGATTTTCCTGTGCCCGGTAAGGAAAATTCTGTTTGATTACGTATCCGTTAAGATGGAAGTGGACTTTATCTGACATCCATATGTTAGTAAGGAAATTGGCGTCCTTGTGGATTTTACCCATACCCGTTCGCAAAACTCCCTGCACGACATAGGTTCTCGTGGATTTAATTTCTGCACAATCTGTAACTTGTAGGGGTGGAAGTTTAATCTGTTGCTTCATTGCCCAATCCCTAGCGCAGACGCATGTTGTCGAACGGAGCGGCGAGGGCTCCTCTCGATGGAAACAGTTACAATGTTCTCTGATGTACGTGCCGTTCGAACGCCACCTGTAGACTTGTTTTTCAAGACTGAACCAGTTTCTTCAAAATTACGCACCCACGTTGTAACCGCTGGTTAGCTGGTGATGCTGTCGAAATAACCTTAGCGCAACAGTCACACTATGTTCCTGCTTGTAATACGCTCTCACAGCGATAGCAAGTTCCGTACCACTTCAATGCTGCATGGCTGTTAAATGGCAACGGGTTCACAACTACGCATCGGTTCCGAAAACCTGCTGGCACTAGTGTTGACAACAGTAACGTTCAGAATTTCCCGTTTCCCTGTGCTACCCTATATAAGGAAATGTGTAATACTTCTGCACAAGTTTATCTGGATTAAAGTGAAGCAGATGGAAAAATAAGCTTCACACTCAATAATAAACGATAGACATAGTGGAAATTATGTGAATGTAAGACACCAATTCTTTTTGCTTCATTTTCATATAATGACTTTTCTGCTCATAACCTGTTTTGGTTTCTTCCAATATGGTAATTTTATATACCTTCATACGACAGCGATCACATATCATATTATCACCTACAACTAAATTAGATAATTTTCTTCGCATTCCTTCCACCACTTTTCACAATCGGTATGCTCCTGAAGACCGAAAGAATTGCAACGCCATAAATCATTATTTCAGATATTTTGAAGCACTTCAAATACAAGGCAACTCCTTCTGAAGCTTTAGCTCAGACGTCGGTACAATCAGTCAATATCCACCGCAAAGACACGTGATACGATCTCTAGAGAGGAAGAAAAGCGATGAGAAGAATTTGCAGACTTTACACTTTCGCTGTAACTAGGCATAGGTGTGTAGTTATCCCTATTCATAATTTTATCTTCCATCCGTTGCATTGCATCACATGCAATTTTCAATATTAAGCGCAAATCGTTCTTAGTTTTACTTTCTCTACTACGTATATTAAGTAGGGGAATTAGGTATTGTATTTCGCCAAAACAATCGACAGAAATAAGTGTTTTCAGGTCCCCTGAATCCAAAAAAGCATTTTTAGAAAAAGATCCGTGTATGTGTGTCTGTGTGTGTTGTGAAAAGCATAACTCGAAAACAAAAAGTCGAAAAACCACCAAACTTGGTATTTAGGTTTAGTACCTTACTAAGATGGGACACGATTTTAAAAAAAAATCCCCCACCCCAGACTACACTTTAAATGGAAGATTTTTCTAAAATTATGATTTTCTAAAGAAGACTAACGATTTTCATTGAATACCATTTACCAAAGATATTTACATTAACAATAAAATGCTTATATTGAAATTTTGGGAATAGCCTGTGAAGTCCGCTTTATTTGGAAGAAATTGTATATAATCTTGTGTAGCAAGTAAACGTTAAGCGGTAGAGGAAATTGTACTGGACAAAAAATGTAGATCTATTTAAGACATACAGCTTATTTCAAATAAGTTTTTGTGGCATAAGCTATTCCTGAGACATCTGTTATTAAAGTTACAAATTGTTCATTTCTTGGTCAATCTCTTAAGTCGTGTCATATTCAGTTGTTTCTTGCGATTGCATGGAAACAACATGGAATTTTAAGGCACCGTATAGTGTCCAGTTCTTATACATATGAATATCGCTGTTCCCTTTGTGTCTGTAACAAAATGGTAGTGTAGATATTTATCCAAAAAATTATTGGGATTACAATGCAGTAGACAGAAAAAATCTGATGTGGTACATTCACATTACTTTCTCTACCCGCTGTCTTTATTACTGGGTATACAAGCTATTCTTACTAAACCTTATTTTTATATCTACTACATTTAATCTAAGTAAATCTTTGCAAAAATAGCTACATTATACATTTCCATATAGAGACAAAGAGAACAGCGATAGTCAAATGTTCAAGTACCGGACGCTATATGCTGGCGTTAAAATTCCATACTGTTTCCATGCAATCGCCAGAAACAACTGAAAATCGATGGGACTTTAAAAGAATGACAAGTATTGAACCTTTAATAACGGATATCTCAGAAACGGCTTATGCCACAAAAACTTATTTTAAGTAGTTTTTGCATTTTAAACAGATCTACATTTCCTGTGTGGTAAGTTTTCGTCTATCTTAATGTTTACAAGTTATAGAAAATTCCTTTGGAATGAAGAGGATGTCTTACGCTATTCCCAAAGAACTCAAGATATACATTATATTTATCATTATATATATATATATCTTTCACATATGGTGTTTTAATCAAAGTCGTAGTAACCATATTTTATAAAATCAAAATTTTCGAAAAACGCTCCATGTAAAGGGTAGTTGAAGTTGGGGGATTTTCTTGAAAATCTTCATGTTGCTTCCTCGGAAGATAATAAACTCAAATACCAAGTTTGGTATTTATCCGAATTTTCTTTTTTGAGTTATGCTTTTCACAGACAGATGCACAGACACACACACATGGACATGTTTTCAAAAATGTTTTGTTTGGTTTCAGGGTGCCTCAAAAGATCTATTTCTCGTGATATCTCGGTATAGATTTTTTGGGTGGAATGAAATACTTCCTCTACATGTTATACGTAGTAGAGAAAGCAATAAGCTTTCGTAAGAATAGTTTGTATACCCACTAATAAACAATAGAGGGTTGAGAAAGTCATGTGAATGTATCACATCTGGTTTTTATAATTTAATAACTATCACATTTCGGCTTGTTCCACCATGAAACTCGAATGGTGGTATTTGCATTGGTTTATCCTGTAGGGAATAAAATATTAAATGGTAAAGGTGTTGGATTTGAAAATATAAATAACTATTTGTTCTAATGTCACATTTCACTCTTATTCTAAAACATTAGATTTAATAATCCATAGTAAGTTTTAAATGTGCACATTTCTCTTTAGAATCATATAACTATTTAATTTTTCGGAAGATCTTTAAGTTCATTAAAATGTTTTGTTGTGGTATATACATAACAAGCCCAAACTTCCTCCTTCACTGCAGACAAACCACTTATGCTACAGTTTTTATATTAGGTATTTTAACCTTTCTCGTGATGCTGTCGATATACTAACACTCAAAAGAAATCGGGTACTTTGCTGACAAATATGTACTTACCCGTTAGATGGGCCATTTTTCTCAAAAATGCCTATAACGATTTTGATGACAATACAGCGTGCTTAAGATATGTGCATGACAAAAAATGTATTTGTAGACTTAATGGGAATACCCTATGAAGTCCTCCTCGTTATGAATGACTTTTGTATAACTGCTAAACGGCCTGGGGTTGATACAGTCATACTACACAGAAATGCAGGTCTCGTTAAATCATAATTTATGTCAAATAAATCTTTTGTGCCGTTAACTACGAGATCTGCGACATTCTATATTATTGTGTTTCATTGTCAAATACTCTTATCTTTTTCAACAGAAAAGTCGTTAGTCGTTTCTTTTTCTCGTAGTGATGCAAAGACAACGGAATTTCAAAGTCATCACAGAGCGACGCGCTCTTAAAGGATTTGACTATCACGTAAAGCTACTGTACTACCCTATTCCTCCTGTATCTACTAGGAAATATGTACAGGTACGGACGAATGGAGAGGGCTCCCAAAACCGGGGCAGAGCAATGCACGCAGGCCAGCCGCTTATGCTACTACCGTGACCCCCGGGTGGGAGAGATAAGGGGAGAGACCCGAAGGGCAACCAGACCTGTAGGGCTATTGCGCAAACACAGACGGGTCCCTAATGTTTCCAGATTGAACGCATCCAACGTGTCCGAGCCCTCTCCATTGGACCCCGAACCTCTGGGTGTCCCCCAAAGCAGCTCCCGCCCGAAAGCAGCCAGAGGAGGCTTCCAGCTGAGCAGTCGCTGTAGGACGTCAGCATGAAACGTTCACAGGGCGCACAGCCACCGTCGCCTGGTCCTACAACCCTGAAACAGATGACAAGGAAGATGATGGGTACAGGAAATGGGGGCAGAAGAGTCGTGGTAAAGAATGAACTATACCAGCATTCGCCTACCAACCCGAGGAAACCATGAAAAACCTTTGGGACAGTTGGGCGGTCGCCGGTGTTCGAACCCGGCGCCGGAAGGAAGTATGTAATAAACCCATTGTTGCCCTTTTTATCCATTAATGTAAAGTAGATAGAAGAATAAGGTTTCGTAAGAATGTTTTGTGGAAGAATGGATCGAGAAAGTCATGTGAATGTAACAAATCAGATTATTTATGTTGGAATGGATTGGTGAACAGCCGTATAGATGTAAGGGAATTTGCTATAATAATTGAAGATCGCTTTACCACTCTCAAGCTCAAAATGATTGCCTTCTGGAAGACATTTAGTCTCAAGTAACAAACAATGGGTATATTATACAATAGTTGTAGCACTAGCTTAAGTAATGTGAAATATTTATTAACCGCTTTACTTCAATTAAAACTGTAGTCCGGCGAATGTCTTGAATTTAATGACAATTTACTTCATTATAATGCAATTCGTGAATAATGGTAAAAAAGGATCCCGGATCCGGCGCAGACTACCACGCGCAGACCAGTCGGCCCTTTATGCTTCCAACGTGACCCCTGGGTGGGAAGGATGAGGGGAGAGACCCGAAGGGCGACCAGATCCGGATGCCAACGGGCACAAGCATGGACAGGGTCCCTAACATTTCCATATATAACGCATTCGATGCCACAGGGTCTCTGCTCACAACCCATGGTCCTCCGGAGCAGAACCCTACGCTGAGGAGACACCTAACTGAGCGGTAAATAATGGTAAAGAAGCAAATAAACTATGAAGGAGTGAATAAATACCAGCCTTCAAACGTTCAGGTTCGTGTCCTCTATCATAAAGTGAAGGGTTTCTAACACAGTGCTTTCTCTTTAATGTAACAACCTACATTTTCTTGACCATACGATATTTATGATTGTTATACATCGAGCGAGTGATGTTATGTTCGTTTGGTATGTAAACAAGTTTGGAAATACATTAGCCCGCCATTATTTCGATACGGTTGTTTCCCCAATAATAACATAATGCTCCAATTAATAATTTAATCATTTATAATTTATTTCCCTTCCAAAGCGCTGACACCGTCATCTGTTATGATAGGCTAATTACAATGGTGGATTCAATGTGGTGTACGTACTTTTTTAGATAGCGCAAATCTGATTACAATACTGTATTTCCCCAAAGGTTCCAGTACCTATTTTTTTAACACTTTGATATGAAATTAAATTAGATCGATAGAATTAAGTGTCCACAGCCTTTGTAAGTTTTGAGGGTTGAAAATGTCAAAGGAGTGACATATAATATGGTAGTTAGTCACTTAATGCCTAATGTCGCAAATATGCGTTACACCGGTTTAATTCCTTAATGGAAACATTTGAACCTTTGAATCCCATTGACGGTATTCTGCAACTAAATTCCAAGAGACCAAATAGTTAACAAAGACATGGTCAGCTGATCTCCGTGGTGTGGGAGTAGCACATGTCACACATTCAAGTGGCACCGAGTTCGAATCTCCGTTAGGAAGGGTTTTCTCCAGGATTTTTCCTTATCTGAGAAGACGAATGTCGGGTAAAGGTAAAGGTACTGACAAACGGAAGGGGCCCCGATACAGAGGCGGGCACCGCACGAAAGCCATACGGCCCCTTGTGTTTCAACCGTGACCCCTGGGAGGGAGGAATGAGCGGAGAGAACCAAAGAGCGATCCAATTCGAATGGCGACGGATGCAAGCACGGACGGTATCCTTAATGTTTCTAGATTGAGAGCCTCCAACGCCGTCCGAGCCTTCGGAGGGTCCCCGAAGGAGCGGCTGCTCGAAAATACCCAGAGGCGGGTGTCCAACCGAGCAGTTCCTGGACGACGTGAGGATGAAACTTCTACATAGCGACAGCAACCCGCCGAACACCGTTGTCTGGTTCTACAACCCTGAAACAGATGACAAGGGCGATGATGGGTATAGGAATTGCGGGGCAAGAGAGTCGTGGTAGAAGATGAACTGCCCCATCACTCCCTTGTCGTCCTCCGTGGACTAGTGGTACCGTGATAGCCTCTAGTTCCTAAGGTCGCGGGTTCACACCCGGCGGAGGGCGATGGAGTTTTTCGGGCGTAAAAATCCTTAGCATGGCTTCCTTCGGAGGGGAAGTAAAGCCGGTGGTCCCGTATCGTAGATTTACGGCACGTAAAAGAACCTCAAGTCTGATAAAGAGGCCTCTGAGCAAAATTACCGGTCTTTCACGCCCAATATAGAATGGGACGCTAAGAACCATAATAGTTGAAGAGCGTCCATAAATAAAACTCAATTTAAATTTTACCCAGCACTCCCCTGTCGGAAACCACGAAAAACCCAAGGATCAGAGTGGGTGCAGATCTATCCCGGGACCTCCGTAATGCGAGTCTCACACGTTACCGCGGCGGCAACCTTGCTCACTGACTGTCGGGTTATTCCCCAGCAAAGTAACCAGGCGTATTGACCTTGATCGTCAGAGCGGTGCATGCGGTTGGTATCTAGTTACTAATACAGCGAAATACTAGTAGCTTAGGGTACATGAAGTAATAGAACACAAATGCAGCATTCTGGAACTGCTGCGTCTTGATATAAAGGTTGCGTGATTAATTATTCGCAACTGTAATTACTCAGGTACGCAATAGGAAAAAATAACCTCAATTACAGAAATGCATTATATATCTCTGTAACTATTTATTGTAATAAACAATACATTACTTTCTACAATTGCCGTAACGGAAAAAATATGATGTAATACATTCACATGACTTCCTCTACAATCCATGTCTATTAATGGATATGCAAAGTATTCTTACTACAGTTTATTTTTCTTTCCACTTCATTTAATCCAAATGCACCTTTGCAGAAGTAACTACATTACACATTTCGTTACAAATGTTTAAGAAGGGGGCGATGCACGCCGGCCTTAAAATTCCATGCTGTGTCCCTGTAATCGCCAGAAACGACTGAATGTTAACCTAGAGAATTACCAAGTAATGAACACTTCGAAGTTTAATAACGGCTATCTCAGAAATGGCCTATTCCTCAAAAAAGCATTGGAAATAAATTGTATACTTTAAACAGAACTACATTTTTTGTGTAGTATTTTTTCGTGTATCGCTTAACGTTTGACAGTTATACAAGATTATAAGAAATTCGTTCCAAATGAAAAGGACTTCACAGGCTATTCCTAGAAAATTCAAGGTTTGCCATGTAAATATCTTTAATGTATGTTATTGTAATAAAAATCGTTGTGGACATTTTTAGTAAACCAAAATTGTCGAAAAGTGTTCTATGTAAAGGGTAGTTTCGGTGGGAGGATTTTCTTGAAAATCTTCGTGTCGCATCCCTGGAAGATACTGAGCTTAAATACAAAGTTTGGTACTTTTTCAACTTTTTGTGCTATTCACAGACACATACACACACACATACGGACATTTTTCTAAAAATACTTTATTCGGATTCAGAGGTCCTCAAAACATGTATTTCTGTTAAAATCTCAATACTGAAATTTCTTTGGAGTGCAATATCTTTTGTACCTACTGTGTAAGCGGTAGAGAAGGTAAAGCGAAATAAAAGAAACTAAATTAGTCACTACACTTTTCTTGTGAAGTAGTAGTAACAGCTTCTGTAACTTTAGATAGTGCATGATAATATAACTAATTTTCTGCAGTGTGATCAATCTCTACACCTGAAATAATTTCGGGGTGATTTACTTAATGGTAAGAACATAATGTCAAACATTTCATCAGCAGTGTTCGTTGAAATGCCATTGAAATATGCCTCGCGTTTTCAGTAACTTGCTACCTATTGCTATAGAAATGATTAACTTGTTGTTCCAGTAATCAGTAGCGATTCTTTAACTTCTCAGTTACAAAACTCTTAAGACATTATGTATCATCTCTCGCGCCTGGCGATAAACAACAATTTGCCATTGGTATGTAACTATGCATCTGCAGTGAGTGTACTGCAACTGACACGCTCTTTCTCCACTTCTGAATGACGTTACACATCGCTGCTGTTGCATATATATATTACGATACGCCTGTTCACTTTGTCGAATCCTCGGGCCCATTTGAGCATCATTTGGTTTATTCGCCGTCCGATATGACCTAATCCGGTTAAAGAACGTCAAACTGCACGCCTGATCACAATGCGTAGTACACGTATTGCATTTCATACTTCGGGCTATATGTTTGGGCAAACAACCAAGCTGGTAATTTGCACTTCCCTTTTTCCTTCAAGCGAAAATTTGTTCAGGCATTGAGCCGTTAGGGGTAGTAAGTAGTAATGAAAGGGTTAATTGGTGGCATCACCTATATAATAAATGCTAATAAATTACCAAAACGTTAATTAATTGCCGGCACATTTATAGGCTTGAAAAAAGTCAAAGAACTGACATAATAGTATATGATATGCTAATTAGAGGTGCTAATTTCGATCAAAGGGTGAATTAATAAAATCGCATTCCTTTTTACTTTCTCTACCACGTAGCTAATAGGTAGAGAAGGTACCTATCTCATTCCACCCAAAAATTCCATGCCGATGTTTTACCGGAAATACATGCTTTGAGGGTCCCTGAATACAACAAAAACATTTTTAGGAAAACATATCTGTGTGTGTATCTGCCTGGTATGTCTACGTGTGTGTCTGTGAACAGCAGAACTCAGAAATGAAAATTCGGATAAACATGAAACTTGGTATTTAAGTTCAGCACCTTCCGAAGATGCCACACGAAGATCTTCAAGAAAATCCTTCCAACCCAAACTACCCTTCACATAGAAGAGTCTTGGGAATTTTTTATTTTTAAAAAATGGCTTTTACGATTTTGATTAAAATACCACATACTAAATATATTTCGAAAGGTAGAATCAGGCGACTGAAAAATTCAATCAGTCACCTGATTCTACCTTTCCAACCCTGCCCAACACACGGTTTGTGTGGAAGAACAATTAATTCCATACATATATTTACATAAAAAATAAAATGTATATGTTAAATTTTCTGGAAATGGACGGTGAAGTCTTCTTCATTGGGTAGGAATATTGTATGATCTTGTACAATTGGTAAACCTTAAGGATAGACGAAAACGTACTACACAAGAAATGTACATCTCTTTAAAATACACAATTTATTTCAAATAATGTTTTTGTAGCATCAGCCATTTCCGAGATATCCGTTATGAATGGTTCGAATTGCTCAGTAATAAAGGCAGAGTTTTTTTGAAGGCCTGTTGATTTCCAATTGTTTCTCGCGATGTCATGGAAACAGTGTGGAATTCTAATGCAGCGAATAGCATCCAGTTCTAAAACATTTGACTATTTCTGTCCCCTTTGTATCTATAAACAAAAGTGTAATGTAGCTATTTCCAAAAAGATTTATCTGGATTAAAATGAAGTAGATAAGAAAATAAACTTTCGTAAGAATGATTTCTATACCCACTAATAAGCTACAGAGGGTAGAGAAAGTCATGTGAATGTAACACATCAGACCTTTATTTGCTCTACTGCTTACCTATAGTAAATAGAAGTATTGCATTCCAACAAGAATTCTAATGCTAATTTTCACCGGAAATACGCGTTTTAAGACTCCCTGAAACCAAAGGAAGTTGTTATTAAGAAATGTCCGTGCCCGTGATGTCCGTGTCCTCGAACAGCATAACTCAAAAATGTTATGTTGGTTAAATACCAAAGTTGATACTTAAGTTCAGCATTTTTCAAATATGCGGCAGGAAGACTTCAAGAATATTTCCCCACCCTAACCTTCCTGCACATGGAGAATTTTTCGTTCTTTGTAATTTTCTTGAATCTGGTTGTAGCGATCTTAATTTAAATACCAATATTTAATATATTTGTTTCACAAAACAGAACTTATATGCTGAATACCTTCAAAAAGCCTCGTTCATTCCAAATGACGTTTGATACATTGCTGAAATATGCAGAATATAGACCTCGTTAAAGCCCACAGTTTATGACAAATGTTTTTGTAGAGCTAAACATTTCCTAGATGTTCGTTATGCTTGGTTTAAATGTTCAAATTCTTGTGCTTTTTTCAAGCGGTAAGCGTCGGTAAGCTTTCTTCTGGTGGTTAGCAATTTCAAATCTATCACATAGCCTGCTGTATTCTTCTTTAACCTACCTACAACGAAAGGTTTAAGTCTGTAATGAAAGTTTATCTCTATTAACAATAACTTGACAAACGAATTCCTTTATAAGAATAGTTTAGAATAATGAATAGAGAAGATTATGTGAATGCAGTATATCTAATTTTAAGTCTGAGAGCCCATTTATATCTATTTAGAGCTTCCAAGGATATTCCTCACTTATAGTCTTAATATATTAAACCGATTTTACTTAAATAATGACTTTTATATGCTCGTGCATTTCTTCTGTTTCTATTACTAGTCGGCACGATATGACTGCACTTGGAGGAGGGCGCTACTGTTTTGTTGACAATGCGTAACATCTTCAAGGCTAGCCATCCGAGAGGAGTGAAGAGATGTTTTGTTTACCTGACTTCACTTCCAGTAAGTGTATTGTTCGTTTTTATCTTAATTCACAGTAGTACACATTTTAGCAGAGTTAAAGGAATTCATAAATTACACAGACACGTTGCGTTGAGAGACCCAAAGAAAACCTGACATAATTCAAGCCTATATGTAGAAATCTCGCATACGTTTAAATGTATACATTTTAAATCTTTTAGTCTCCCATATTTATTTCAAATAAGTATCTAAAATGATTCATGAAATTCATAAAAAGCATTGACTTTGAAAAATTAGTAACATAAATAGTATAATAATAATAATAATAATAGACTAGGAAGAATAAAAATCATGTTAATATAGCTTATATTCAACAACTAAGTAAAACTATTATAGCCAAAATTATATAACACTATTACAGCACATGTAATGTTATTCTAATTGTAATGAAGAATTTTTTAAATAAATTAATAAAAATTAAAAATAAAACATCTCGGAAATGACATACCACAGAATATGTTTTGAAATAATTCATGTTTTCTTTTTAAGAGAAGAAAACTACATTTGCGATGCCCCGCCTACGTGTTCCGTAAACGTCTAGTACCTCCTCCCACCGAACGCACTCATATCGTGACCGACTAGTATGTGGAATGGTAAAGCGACATCAGTTTAAAAACAAAAATGCCATATAAAATCTGCTGTTATTCTTACAGAATGAGCAAAACGTCTACCGGTCGGTGAAAATTGAGCAAAAATGGTTAAAAATTGCAAAGTAGGTTTTCCAACTCATTATTGTGTCAAATTCTCTATGAACTATTTCGTGCAAATAGGTGACGATTTAAATATCTATGAGTAGAGGGAGAGGTATCATATTTCCTGCTTTTTAAACATATTTCTTACTCTTTTGCAAATTACCCTGATGAGTCTGGTGCACATATGTTAATCAGTTTCTAAATTATGTGCTTTTAATAAAAATGTACACTACTTAATGAAACATTCTGATGTGATACATTCACATAAGTTTCTCTACCTTCTATCATTTATTAGTGGGTAGATATACCAACTTGTATTACTAAGGCTTATTTCTATATCCAATTCATTTCAATTCACATTAACGCTTTCAGAAATAGTTACATTACACATTTCGTTATAAATACAGAGGGAACACCGATAGTCAATTGTTTAAGAATTGGACGCTACGCACCGAGCTCAAAATTCCATACTCTTTCAACGGAATCGCGAGAAACAACGGAATGTTCACAGAATTTTAAAACAATGGTTAAGTATTGAACAGCTCAAACAATTAATAACGGATATTTCGGAAATGGCGGATGTCACAAAAAAAGTTGTTTGAAATAAATTGTGTGCTTTAAAGAGATCTACAATTGCTGTGTAGCACGTTTTTGTCTATCGCTTAACGTTTACCAGTTATGAAAAATTATACAAAATCCCTCCGAATGAGGGGGGCTTCACAGGCTATTTCCAGAAAATTGAAGATATGCTTTTATTTGTCATGTAAATATCTTTAATATATGGTATTTTAATGAAAATTAGAGCCATTTTTTAGAAAATAAACAATTTCTAAAAATGTTTGACGTAAAGGGTTGTTGGGGGTGGGGAGATTTTCTTAAAAATCTTCGCGTCGCATCTCTGAAAGATACAGAACTTAAGTACCAAGTTTGATGGTGATCCGACTTTTCGTGTTTGAGTTATGTGCAGACACACACACACAAACATGGAGCTCTTGCTAAAAATGCATTTTGTTTTGTATTCAGGGAGTCTCAAAACATGTATATTCGGTGAAATGTTGGTATCGTATTTTTTGATGGAATCCAATACCTTCTCTACCTACAAGGAGAAAGTAAAAGCAGAATTACAGATTAATAAAATTTCCGACTGGCTGGCGCCGACCTCCCGATGATCATGAGACATAGTGTCACACTATTCTTTTGCAAATGCTCAAACTGACAATTGAAGAAAAATTATTTTTAAAGCAATTAGTTTAGAAGCGTAATTCAGAAAACCTGTTTTCTAGCTTAACGAGGAACAGTTACATGAAACGCTTTTAAACACTATGAAAATTGCATCGTGGGCAGAATTTTTTTATAAAATAGCTTACATTTTTGTTTTAAAATGCATAATCCAGGAATGGCTTAACATACGTTTACGAAACTTTGTAAAGGCGCTTGTTTATACCGATATAATATGTGGTAGAAGGCACCAAAAGCTCAGTAGGGTATTTCGGATTATGGATGATGATGAGATGCGGTTTAAGGGCGCTAAACAGCTAAGGTCATCAGCGCCCTTACAAAGTATAAAATGTACAGTCAAAAATAAAAGTCCGAAAAAAAACCGCATAATTAAAAAACGGGAGACAAACCCGCGATGTCCAAAAGGTAAAAAACAAGACAACAAATTCCAAAAACGAACACACTAAAACCATGGTCAATAAAAGAGTAAAACAACGTGTCAAGAACTGTAGAATGCCAGGGACACGAGCGCCAAATGTCCATTGGGGAGGAGATGCCCCATTAAAAAGACAATATAAATTCACACAGTCCAAAGACGCCCTTCGCATCAAATGCGTCTGGTAAAACCAATGTCACAGATAAAACGTAAAAGACATTCTACAGCACGCGCGTCGTCTGCCAAAACGTTGGCTATGCCAACAGGCAGACCAACACGAACGCGCAACGGAGCTAAAACTTGACACTCTGCTAAAATGTGACGCACCGTTAAGGGCGCATCACACTGCTCACAGAGTGGTGCGGGGTCACCACTGAGCAAGTATCTATGGCTAAAAAGGCAATGTCCGATTCGTAAGCGAGTTAAAAGTACCTCTTCCCGACGACAAGAACGAGAAGAGGTAGCCCAGACTAACGGAAGAGGTTTAACCTCCCGCAACTTGTTCCCCCAACAGCCGCCCACTCATCGCGCCAGCGCGAGAGGATACGGCAACGTAAAATAACATAAAAATCTGAGGAAGGAACAACACAGGTAAAACATCTGGGTGATAAAATGGCCGATTTGGCAGCGGCGTCGGCAGACTCGTTGCCTGAGATGCACACATGACCTGGAATCCACACGAAGGAGACGCTGATGCCAGATGCACCAAGGGAGTGGAGCAGGTCATGAATGCGCTGTGCGAGCGGGTGGTAACTATACAGCGCCTGAATACTCTGAAGGGCACTCAGAGAGTCCGTACAAACAACACAGCGCCGTAAGAGGTGCCGCTGAATGTATAAAACACATTGATATATACTAAAAAGTTCGGCGGTATAAATCAAACATTGTCCAGGTAAACGAAAAGTAAAACTCTGTGCACCAAAAACAAAGGCACATCCTACTCCGTCATCAGTCTTAGACCCATCGGTATATATAAAATGACAGTCCCCGAACTGCGCCTGTAGTTCTAAAAAAGCGGATCTAAGGACGGAAGCAGGGGTCTCACTTTTCGGCATCGACGTTAACCCAGGGTGACAGTGGGTCTCAGCGCGCGACCATGGAGAAAAACGCGTTTTCCCCCGTGGAAGGGCCGGCGCTGGCGTGACGTCCAAATGCCGAAGTAGCAGTCGAAATCGAACCCCTAGAGGGAGCAATGCAGAGGAGCTAACTAAATATTGAGGATCAAGCGAATCCTCGCAAAATATCTCGAAGGACGAGTGGTCAGGCAAACTGGAGAGTCGACAGGCATAGCTGCACAAGAGCATCTCACGCCTGAAGGACAGCGGAGGCTCTGCAGCCTCAGCATATAGGCTAGGTACAGGGCTGGTTGGAAAGGCCCCTGTAGCGACTCTTATGCCACGATGGTGAATGGCATTCAATCGACGTAATACAGATGGACGCGCCGACGAATAGACAATGCACCCGTAATCAAACTTGGATCGGACCAAAGAGCGATAAAGATGTAGAAGGACGGTCCGATCAGCTCCCCCTCCCCAGGATGTGCCACTTAAAACACGTAAAAGATTAAGAGAACGGTCACACTTAGCTTTTAAAAAGGAAATGTGTGAAGTCCAACACAACCTCCTATCAAAAATCAACCCCAAAAATTTTGCCTCCTCTGCAAACGGAAGTATCTCCGGCCCAAGATGGAGAGAGGGCGGAGGGAAATATTTCCGGCGCCAGAAGTTGATGCAGACGGATTTCTCGGCGGAGAAATTGAAGCCGTTGGCGTTACTCCAGGCGTAGAGACGGTCGATACAGCTCTGGAGACGGCGTCCGAGTAGGCAGGTCCGCCGTGAACTGCAATAAATGGCAAAATCGTCAAGAAAAAGGGACGATGAAATGCCAGGTGGAATACAATCAACAACGGGGTTGATAGCAATCGCAAAAAGTGTGACACTAAGTACAGAGCCCTGCGGTACTCCGTTCTCTTGAATAAAACGGTTATATAAAACCGAGCCCACACGTACACGAAAGACGCGGTTCGCCATACACTCCCAAAGAAATATGGGAAGACGGCCGCGGATATTCCATGCGTGAAGTGTACGTAAAATGCCGCCTCTCCAACAAGTGTCATAAGCTTTCTCCAGGTCAAAAAACAGCCACGGTTTGACACTTTCTCAGAAATCCATTCATAATATGCGTCGATAGCAACACCAGATGGTCGACGGTAGAGCGACAGCGACGAAATCCGCACTGAGCGTTCGCTAGAAGTTTCTGAGACTCAAGCCATCATGTCAACCGCCTGTTGATCATGCGCTCCATCACCTTGCAAATGCAGCTGGTGAGGAAGATAGGGCGGTAGCTGTAAGGTAGTTAGCGATGCTTTCAAGGCTTAAGTATAGGGACAATGGTGACTTCGCGCCTAACGGAAGGAAAAAGGCCGTCTTGCCAAATACGGTTATAGGCCTGTAAGAGAAAGAGTTTACTGTCGGCTGAAAGGTTCTTTAACATCAGGACATGAATGCCGTCCGGGCCAGGAACGGAGTGCCTAGAGCAATGAAGAGCGTGCCCCAGCTCCCTCATTGTGAAAAGTTCATTATAACACTCGGTATTAGCAGACCGAGAATTATAGCTGGCGGAATCCAGCCGGTCTTTGAAAGAGCGAAAGCCGGCGGAATAATGGTCTGAACTGGAGACCACCTCAAAGGCAGCACCCAGAGTGTTAGCGATGGCAGCCGGATCCACTATGGTGGCATTAGAAACCTGAAGGCCAGAAACAGTACAATGCGACACTTTACCTGAAAAGCGACGAAGTTTATCCCAAACAACGGATGAAGGCGTAAAGCGATTAAAAGACTCGACAAAACGAGTCCACGACGGCCTTCTTGCTATCCTGAATAATGCGACGAGCCCTGGCGCGCGATTGTTTAAAAGTCACGAAATTATCAAGTGTAGGGTGACGCCGAAACACCCTAAGTGCAGTTCTAAGGGCACGAACGGCGTCCCGACAATCCTCGTTCCACCATGGAACAGGCATCAGCCGAGGTTGAGATGATGAACGGGGAATTGCGCGTTCGGCGGCAGACAAAATCGTAGACGTAAGGTGCTGCACTAGTTGGTTAATGTCGGTGAAGGGCTGGTCGTCAAAATGCACGAGGCTGGAATACAAGCTCCAGTCGGCTTTTGTTTTAACATCCAGGTAGGTACTCTGGAATGCTGTACGTGGTGTGACAGAAGAGAAACGATGCAGGGGTAATGGTCGCTGGAGTAGGTGTCAGCGACGACGTTCCATTGCAGACGACTAGCAAGCTGGAGTGAGCAAACGGCAAGGTCCAAGTGAGAAAAGGTACCGGAAGAATCAGAAAGAAACATAGGCTCACCTGTATTTAGAATAGAGAGATTGAACTGGTAAAAAATGTCGGAAAGAAGAGTTCCCCTCGCACAAGCCCATGGCGAACCCCACAGGGGGTGATGGGCATTAAAATCTCCCAACAGGATAAATGGTGTTGGGAGAGCGGACAAGAGATCTCGAAGGTCCGCGTTAGCGAGGGGAGACGATGGAGGTGAATATACAGAGCAAACAGAAAAGAAAAAACCGGGTAACTGCAGTCTAATGGCAACAGCTTGCAAGTGGGACGTAAGGGTGAGACGGTGAAAATGAACGTCGTTACGCACTAACAACATGACACCTCTATGAGCAGGAGTGCCCTCCTGCGGTTCAAGGTCGTAGCGAACCGGAGTATATCCTCGGAGATCAAAAGGATCATGAGGGCGAAGCTTAGTCTCCTACATACACACGACCATAGGCGAATGGGAACGCAATAAAAGTTGCAGTTCCGCCCTATGCGATCGAACACCACGTACATTGCAGGTAAGGATAGCCATTAAGAAAAAGGGATAAGCTGTCTACTTAGAAGGGCGGCTTAAAATTACCTTTTGTTTAACCTTTGGGCTCGGGCTTATGGTATGGAGTTGGTCAGACTCCATAGCCTCCTCGAAGGGAGGGCCCACGCGCTCAGAGCCAGAAACCGATTCAAACGCCGTGAATCGGTTCTGGGTGGCGATGGGTGAGGGGTGCCGCTGAGCGCGGCTTGTCCCAGGAGCTTCGAGGAGGAGAAGGTGAACTTTTCTTAACGCGCGCACGCGGAGGGTCCTTCAGAAAATCTTCCCTTCGAATTTTCTGCTTGGGCTTCTTTTCAGCGGCTTGCGACTTCATTGACTTTGGACCAGGTTTATAGGGCTTGGTAACCGTAGCTTTAATGGACGGCCGGATGGTAGTGGCGGTTAATGCAGTCATGGTCCAGGTCTGAGTTTCGGCATCTACTCGTGGTACTGGCGAGGCAACAACAGAACTTAATGTGCCAGATCGCAGGAGTGAAGGTTGGTGCGCATGATAACGCCTCCGGGCTTCAGCGAAGGAGAGTTTTTCCTTTACCCGGATCTCCTGGTTCGCCTTCTCGTCCAAGTACCGCGGACAGTCGGCAAACGACGCAGAATGAGACCCTTTACAATTAACGCAGACGGGGGCTGTTGAACAGGTACCTTCGAGTGAGGGTTGGCTACATGATGCACAGATGGTAACAGCACTCTTACATGAGACTTGCGTATGCTCAAAACGTTGGCATTTGAAACAACGCAGAGGTCTAGGAATATAAGGCCTCACAGCAATCCGTTCTTACCCTGCTGAAATGCTGTGGGCAGATCGACGGCGTCGAAAGTGATAAACAGGGTACGAGTTGGTACCAAAATTCCGTCGCGTTTAGCCTGCACTCGAAAAACATCTGTCACCTTTTGATCAGAAAGATAGCCGACAAGTTCTTCGTCCGACATACCATCGAGACAATGGGTGGTAATGACGCCTCGACAGGAATTCAAGGTGCGGTGCTTCTCGACACGGATAGGATAACCGTGGAAAAGCGTGGCGCGCAACAAGGACGTATTTTGCTGTTCAGTTTTGGTTTGAACCAACAATGAACCAATTCGAAGACGAGTGCAGGACTGAACCGCACCTGCAATAGCGTCAATTCCTTCTGAATAATGAAAGGGTTCACCTTCTCAAAACTTTGTCCTTCTTCTGTACGTGAAACGACCAAGTAACAACCAGATGTCGGCGGTGCTACTTCCGTTACATAGACTTTTCGGCGCTTGTTGTTAGTAATGGAGAAAGGGTGCTCCATATCAAAATAAATCCTCCACCATTGCAACCGTCTCCGACCTCGGGCTCTGCCTTCCCGGGCGTTACCCACGCTTGGGTGAGTGGCTTATCTATACCTATCTCACCCCAGGGTCACACCTCCCAGAACATAGACATAGGGACCCAATCGCTGTCAGAAGTCAGCAGCTCATGCAATGCCCCCCCCCCGCGGGACTGCAGTTGAACAGCGGATACGAACACATACCCTACATGACGACCCCGGGTGGTGGGGATGACGCCATTACCCACTCACCCAGCTGCGCACCCAGTGCGCGGGTATCCGTCAGGCTGTGTCCACGGAGGATTTAAATAAAAAATAAAAGAAACTAAAAGTGTGTGGGCGTTTCGCACGCAAGGTAGGCCGGCGAAGAAGTAAAAGAGATGTGTAAATGAATGGGCGTGGGGCGAAATGTGCAGAAGTAGAAGAGAAGAAAGAAGCTATGGAGAGGGGCGACATGGAATGAAGTGCACAGAACGCACGAGAGCCTACCTTGAGTCCCCCGATCACGAGAATGAACCCACCTCGACCGGACGGGGATGAATGGGTGAAAATGGCTATGAATGGCTCGGGTACTCCGGGTGCGCCTAACCCGTACTCACAAAAGGTGAGCCCCTGCGGGGTCGGATTATGGAAAAATCACAGATTGGTCCCATTATTAATTGCCTCTGTTATATTGAACTGCTAGTCTCTGGTTCCCGAGTCGCGAGTTCAAACCCAGAGGAGGGCGATAGATTTTTCAGGCATAAAAATCATTCATATTGCTTCCTTCGGAAGGGAAGTAAAGCCGGCACTTTAATTTACGGCACGTAAAAGAACCTTAAGTCTGATAAAGAGGCCTCTGAGCAAAACTACCGCTCTTTCGCGCTCAATATAGAATGGGACGCTAAGGGCCATAGTAGGTAAAGAGCGTCCATAAATAAAATTGGTTTTTCCTATTTATTTATTTTCTTTTTACAGGTAGCAAACAGTGTGGGTTAAAATGAGTGGTGTGTGGAGCAATACATGAAAACGGGCACCAAACTCATTAGACAGGGGTTTGTATTGCTTTGACTGGGAGCATCACGGATGATAAAAATGTCTGATGAAAATGGTAGGAGAATCTGCCCCATTTGCGAGGGGGAACAGTCAAGGGTGCATATCTTAGTAAGCTGTAGGGGTACGGAGGAACAGAGGGGAAAATATTTACTGAAATCCTTTACCATCTCGAATAGAAGTTTAAGGGTATGCTGGACGCTACTGGCAGGCTTCGAAGACATGGAGAGGATAGGTACATTTCTACTTACCTAACACTATAACGCCCAGAGGGGTCAAAGAGTCAAGTTGTTTTGTTTTTAAGTGATAGCTGTGTTTCAAAGAGTGACATTTCCTTTTACGAGTTTTATTCATTTGGAATCTACATTCGTTATATTGAAAAACAGTACATTTCGCGCAACTGATTAATTACTATCTTTGGCAAGTTTTACGTTTAACGCCCAGAGTGGTCATAATGGCCTGTTTAAGATACTACTACAATTTTATTTATTGGTATGTCTTACGTTTATTTCTTGCGCTCCCATACTTTAGCTATTTTATTATATGATGCAATAATCAACTTTTGTTCATATTATTGTGGTATAAATGAACAACAATGGGCTCAATACGATTGACCTTTGTCATTTCCTTGCAAAAATCGGCTTATTCCATGCACTCCCTGAAGCCATTTTATTTTATGATGAATAATGAACTTTTATTCACATTATTGTGGTATGCACTAACAATAATGGGCACTATACGACGTACTTTTGTTTGACATTCCCTTGCGAGAATCAGTATTACAAAGGTGATAGTGAGGTAAAAGTTGAAATGTATCGGAAACGTTATTTACATAAGGATGAGCTACTTTTAGAGTTCAAAGGGTTCTGGAAAGAGATTCAGGTGATGGTGAACCTTTTACGGACGACTAAGAAGAAGAGATTATATCGCAGACAACTAGAGACAACTGGAGAAGATGAATTATCTAATAGTAGTGATACTGGTTTTTCAGATATATGAAAATGAAAATTTACAATTTAGTAAGTATAAACCAGTACAATCTATTATTATTAGTTTTATTATTATTGCTACTTTGTTATAGTTGTGTTCTTATCTAAATATAATACATAATTTAGAGTTTATAATTACTTTCTTACATTTTTACTGTTATTCGTTTGTTTAATTTACAAATTATTGTGTTTTATAGATCAAGAACATTCAAGAGTCTGATCTGTTCCTCGGAATGTGGAACAAGCGACAGCTTCTTTATCGTCTGATGTAACACATAAAGGAGTTGCTCCTGATGGCTTAGTCTGGCTAGAAGCAGTTTCTAATTTATTAATAATTCTTTAACTTAACTGGCATATAAATAATTTAAAAACATTAAAATATAATAATTGAATATATACACATTATCGAAAGTAATAATGAAGAACATTAATGCTAACGTTGTACAGTAGGGGTCGAATGACCCATTTGGGCGTTGGAGAGGGGAGGAAAGGCAAAAGGTCCTGGTGTTAAGGGAACACAGGTGAGATCTGAGAAGGTTGATGGTAGGGAATTGGGGATATAAAAAGCTAAATTAGCTCTTAAAGCTAATAAATCTAAGTAAAGAGCTAAAAGCTAAGAGCTTTATTTATTTTTTGTCATTTTCCTCCCCATTGTTAACCTGTTGTGTTTATATTCTAACTGTTGTTTTTTCACTATAATAGGGATGCATTGGAATATGGCTTACCGTCGTTCTATAGGTTGTTCATATTTAAGATGTTATATTTGAATATGTTTTACTTTCTATTTATGTGCATAGAAGGTATTTTTTCACCCAAAAATTCGATATCGATATTTCACCAGAAACACATGTTTTGAAGCCCGTGGATCCCAAAAAAAGCACTCTTGAAAAATGTCCGTGTGTCGGTATGAGCATGTGTGTGTCTGAGAACCGTATAACTTGAAAACTAAAAGTTCGATAAACGCCGAACTTGGGATTTAGGTTTTAAATATACGACACAAAGATTATCAAAGAAATTCCTCAACCCCAAACTACCCTTTATATGAAAAGTATTTGGAACCTTTTTGTTTTCTAAAAATAGCTCTAACTATTTTGATTAAAATACTATATATTAATGACAGTTAAATGACAAATAAATAAAATTAATATCTTTGATTTTCTTGGAATAGCCTGGAAGTCTTCTTCATTCTTCACCAGCTATTTCCGAGGTATCCGTTATTAATGGTTTGGATTGTTCAATTCTTTTAAAGTCCTATTGACATTCAGTTGTTTCTCGTGATGTCATGGAAACAGTATGGAATTTTAAGGCAAGCATATAGTGTCCAATTGTTAAACATTTGCTATCGCTGTTCTCTTTGTATCTATAACGAAATGTGTAATGTAGTTATTTCTGCAAAGGTTTATCGATGGAAATGAAGGAGATAGAGAAATAAACTGTCGTAGAAATAGCTTTTATACCCATTAATACATGATAGAGGTCAGAGGTTATGTGAATGTAACACCTTAGACTTTTTTCTCGTTTACATTTACTTTTTGCCATGCTTTCTTTATTTATCTTGTAATCTTGCTTACTATTCTGTGTATTATAACAGCAGTACGGTCTGTGGACCCGCGTAATTGATAAGGATCCATGTGTGTATAATGTTATTTAAATAACATTCATTCATTTAACTGGAGCAATGAATCCGGCATTGGAAACGCATCCTAAGAGCAAGATCAATGTGGCTACTGCATTTGATTTTTCCAATCTATATTCGCCTCACGCAAACATTCGAAATTCTCTTTTTTAAGCATCCATGCAATTAAGCGGAATATGGAATAACGGTGAAAGAGAATTATTTGTAAGCCTTGAAACGAAGCCCATTTATTTTGTAGCCCAATATGAAGCACAAACGACAGCAAATAAACTCTTCACTAATCTCCACGGTTTGTCACTGACACACGCTATTGATCATTGCATCCATATTTCATACTTAAGCTTCATACGCCTAGTACTACATTCATTAGAATGTTGTGTACTAACACACACAATTAGTATTACTATTTCCGCACATCGCAGAAATAAATGCATGATAAAGTAATATATCATAAAATGTTTGCCCTACTGTAGAGCGCTACAGTGGAAAACTCCTTTAACTACGTTCTGGATGTCTTAAGTCATTAGTGGCGTTATATTTTCGTAGACGCTTCCTCTATCTTTGTTAAATATCACGTAAGAACCTCCTAAGAACACGTGCTTTAAATGTTGTTCAAAACAAAGCAGGTGATCTGATTTAGTTATTAAAAATCTGATGTGATACATTCAAATGACCTTCTGAACTCGCTGTCTTTATTAGTGTGTATAAAACTATTCTTACTAAAACTTATTTTTCTATCCACTGCACTTAATCCAAATAAACCTTTGCAAACATAGCTACAATAAACATTTCATTATATATAAAAAGAGAACAGCGATAGTCAAATGTTTAGGAACTGGACGTTATATGCAGACCTCAAAATTCCATACTGTTTCCATGCAATCGAAAGAAACAACTGAAAATCCATGGGACTTTAGAAGGACGACGTGTATTGAACAATTCGAACCTTTAATAACGGATATCTCAGAAGAGGCTTATGCCACAAAAAGCATATTTAAAACAAACTGTATGTTTTAAAGAGATCTACATTTTTTGTGTGGTATGTTACCAACTTTCGCATGAGGTTTACTGGTCATACAAGATTATACAAAATCCGTTCCGAATGAAGAGTACTTCATAGGTTATTCCCAGAAATTTCAAGGTATACATTTTATTTGTCAGTAAATATCTTTAATAAATTGTACTTCAATTAAAATTGTAAGAGCCACTTTTTAAGAAATACACAATTTCGAAAAATGTTCCACGTGAAGGGTAGTTGGGATGGGGGATTTTCTTGAAAATCTTCGTGTGGCATTTTGGAAGGGAACTGAACGTAAATACCAAGTGTGGTATTTATCAGAATTTTAGTTTTTGAGTTATGTAGTTCACAGATATACGCAGAACGTTTTCAAAAAATGCTTTTCTTGATTCAGGGAGCCTCAAAACATATTTTTCCGGTGAAATTTCGGTATCGAATTTTTGGGTGGAGTACAGTACTTCCCCTACTTACTGTATGAAGTAGAGAAAGTAAAAACGTAATCTTACGTAAGTTTAGGCGCGGTTTCGCAGTTTGAGCTTAAGCTTCGAAACGGGCTTAAGTGGGAGTTAAACTACAATGGAGTTTTAGAGTGTTCAAGCGATAAGGTCAGCTTATACTTGACTTGGCTTGGCTTAAACCGCACTGAGCTGTGGTTTAAGCTGAGGAGTCACCATGTTATCTGAAGAAGACGATATTAATGATGAGGCAATGCAAATTATTTTAACTAATATGCACAACAGAATACGATCTAGAATGCTTAGAATGCATCCAAACCAATTTCAGTACGGAAAGAGCGAGCACTCTAGGAAATTTTGATAACTAAACAAGCCGGCCCTCGTAGCCGTGGTCGCTGGAGTGTATAGCTCCGACGCTCCGCCTAGCTAAGGGTCGCGCCATGGGATGGGTGTTTGTGTGTGTTGTGTAATTGCGGTATTAAGCGGTAACGTAAAAACAATAAAAACACAGTAACTATAAACTGGGTAAAACAAGTGAATTAAAAAAACAGCAGTCGGCAGTGGTGGTACTAGAAATTATTGATGATACAGTTAAACATAAAATTGGTTATTAAGAAGCATACTTAGTTTGGCAAGCCCTTAATTTTAAATTTATACTTAATGCTTTTATCGTATACATTGGCGCACTCATTGCAGTCACACCTACATAACGTATTGCTTTACATTTCAGTAACAAAACCCTCTCGTCAGAAACAATGCTTCTCTTTATATGTAAGTGAAGGTATGCTAATTGATCTGAAGATTTTTCCGGCATCTTGCAACTTTCAGAGTTCAGAGCTGTCAAAATTATTTCACCACGTTCCAATTCAATCCTCGTATTGCAACGTTCCTCATATTTGCTTATTCTTACTCCACAGTATTTTGTGCTATTGCTTTATGCTGGTTCACAGTTTCAAGGAGAACGTTGACTTCCTGAGAAGTAAAGTCCTACCTTCTGGCTCTGATTTTTCGGTCATTTTCACTTTATGTTGTTGGTTAATCTGTAAAAGCTCATTTTAGGAGCAGCGTTACCACAAACAAAAGATGGGAATTCACTCCATGCGCATACGTTATCAACTTTACTGTTCCGTGGAATTGTTCAGCTCAGTAAAGCCGAATCTGGTTGCCCTACAGTGAAACCCGTAAAGCTTAAACGAAATGGAAGCCTGCTTAAGCAACGTCCGTAGTTTACTAAAGCACCGCCTTTCTTTACCCTGATGATCGGAGGGGACTCGGCCCTGCTCCAGTGAGCATATTGTACCTATGCCCTAACAAGAGGAAGGAGGTGAGAGGAGACTCGGGGCGGCCGGAACCAGGTGTGACGGCAAGCAACGACAGGGTCCCTACAATTTCCAGATTGAGACGTCCCGACAGTCGGACCCCCGTCCCACAGAGAGTGCTCCTAAAGGGGGGTCCTTTTACCCCTACAACCAGCTGTAAGGCAAAGAACGGAGAAAGTTCTACAGAGAGCATCCTTTTCCGCAGCCATGCTGCACCGAAACACATCGCCGACACTTCCAAACCTGAAACAGGCTTAACGGGCTGAAAGATGAATGAAATGATGAGATGGAGGGAAGGAAATATGGGGGCTAAAAGAAACCACTCCAGCATTCGCTTGACGACCTGGGAAAACCACCGAAAAAAACCCATGAGTCAGAGTGATGGTCGCAGGGAGTCGAATGCTGGACATCCCGAATGCGAGTTCACAGGAATTACCACAGCACCTCTGGGCTGGGTAACCAGCCCTTAGTAATACATTGAGGGCACAATCGAAGTGTACGAGATAACTAAAAGATTTAAAATGAAAACATTGAGTATGGGTAGGATTTCTGTATATAGACATGAATTGCATGCCGGATATTCTTGGAGGTCTGTTAACAATGTTCCTCTATTATTTATGATTTTTTTAACTCAGCTAAAAATTGTACTAGTGAGAATTAAGATAAGAACGACCAACGCAACAAACCTTTAGCTTTCATGGGTACCGAGTGAGATAGCCTCCATGGTAACGGGTAAGGCTCACATTCGGGAGGTCCCAGGTTCGATTCTCGTTGACCGCCAGCTTGGACGGTCTTGGACGTTTTGTGATTTTCCGTGGTCTGTAGGCGAATACTGGGATGGTTTCTCATTTGCCATTATTTTCTTTCCACGTGTCACTTTTACTTAATTTCCTACACATTTTTAGTTTCTCTACTACGTAGAGTAAGTAAGAAAAGCTTTGTATTGCACCTAAGAATTGCATTCCGAGATTTCACCGGAAATACATGCTTTGATACCCTCTGAATCCAAAACAGGACTTTTATTTTCTCTATTACGAATATTGACATGCATATGATGTCCATAATGGAACGGAGCTCTCTACGTTGGCACATACTGACAAATCTATCCCCGCCACCTACCAGTGTGACCACCTCTGTTTTTCGAGCGTAATACTAGCCACTGGATTGGCAGGGTACTTTACCTCCCCCAAAGTGGCCAAACTGCCGAAAGGTAACATTAAACTTAAACCTTACCTTTTTTCTACTACATCACCGTTTTCTTAGTGTCCGTTTTCTTACTGCCGTTTAGCAGTGACAAATTCAACCTTCGTCTCCATGTCGCTGATGAAGGCTCTCATATATGTAAATGTCATAGCTGTCGCTAAGTTTAAACACACATGCAAATATTTGTACACCCCTTCCTCCAGAAGGCCGAATTATTTGTAATTGGTTCAGCCTTTTCTTGTGTGTCACTCGTAGCCAAACTCTTTCATGGAGGTGGTATTCATTTCACATATATTATAATCATCGTTCATTGTTTGATTGTATGTCCCCGCATTGTTTTTCAGTCACATGGAGAACTGATACCGATCGCACGGAGTTAAAATTGGTTACCTGAAGGTAGGAACCTTATGGAGAGAAAAACACTTTGGCGATCTAGAGGAAGGGGCCACTTATTATACACGACAGTGTAGCATTCCATTCAAAAATTGATACCAAGATTTCAACGCAAAATACATGTTTTGAGGATCCCTGAAGTCAAACAATGCATTTTTAGAAAGAGGTCTCTGTGTGTGTTTTGAAGAAGGTGTTATAGTTCAACTGTTGGGGAGCTGAACTTGAAGTAGTTGTAACCGTACGTATGGTAAAACGTTTCTGGTAGCCTTCGCCCCAATTTTAAAAATATTAAATTTGTAATTTGACTGTTTCTTTAAATATTATATATATTTATGGTTGCCTCGGCTGCGTCAGTATTTATTTATAGAGCCACGAATTTCTTAACAAGGTGTGGTGCGGCTGAAGAATGTAGGCTTACACAGAATATAATTTTTACTTCACTACATTTATTAATCCTTGGCACAGATTTAAATAACACTTCACTGATATACAGAGCTGTGAGATTATTTATTAATTACTTGCACTTTACATTTCGTCAACTTTTTTTTGTCTCACACTGAATACGTATTCAGTTTCTCGAGGACGCGTCTCGCGCCCGGTTAGGAACGCTGTCTGCTAGCAACTGACTTCTGAATTTGTACATTTTGCCGTATTTCACTTTCTGATTGGCTAATCCTACTCCAATACAATACTTTCATTTAACTTAAGCTTTTTTCTGGTTGTTGATTGGCTATTTTATAAACTATCTCAAAAATTATATTATTGTTTCCAAGAATTACCAGTAGCATTATTAAATGTTATAATTCATTATTGCCTCAAGGCCACCTCATTGTTACCTCGTTGTTAGCAACTTTGAATCTATTATTCTCACAGCTCCTACGTTTTTAAATTACGTAATACATTCACATAATATTATTACACATGTATACAATAATATAAACATATATAATGACTGTAATATACACTTTTTATATATTGCTTTAAGGCGGGCTGTTATTGAATTTTGTACTACCTATATAATTTGACTGAAATCATTTAAGTTTTAAAAATACTGCCTCAAATTGCCACCTTTTAGAAATATTTAAAAATTATGTTATTTTTGTTTCTGTTCTTTTAAATTTTTAAATATTTTCTGAAAGTCTCCTGAAAGAAATAAACATAACCTTTTTTATTATTATAACACTTGTTATTTTTCACTGTCACTTTTTTAAACATTCACTGTTTTCTCATTACACTGGTGTAACAGAATAATTTATCTTTCTGCAACATGTTCAACACTTTAAGGTCAATGACCTGAGTGAAGTTTGTTTATTCACTGACACAGCCACTATTAAGTGTTTTATTTGCTAGACATTTGACACTTAATTAGGCATATTAACACTTGTTACCCTTTCCTTTACATCTTATTTCTTAAACATTTTTTATATTTCTTACAATTTCTAACAATTTATATGTTATACAATAAAAATACAGTTGCTATTCATATTTATTATGTTTTTCCTACTAACCATGGATTTTCTTCTATTATATATTTTTATCTAAACTCCCTTTTGTTATATTGACAATTTGTTACATTTAGTAAAGATATTATTATAAATTTTTAAATTACGTTGCTTTCCGCTTTTATGTTCCAAATACTTTATTTTCTTTTTCTTTTTCTTCTTGTGCCACAGACTGTTTACATTTATACGGCTTTAACATTTGTTTGTGGAATCTTCCAAATATTTTATTTGTTTTATTGTTCCTAAGTTCGTATGTATCTGTTCCAAATATATTTATTATTTCCTAAGGACCATGGTAGCTCAGAAACAATCTTCAATATTCTTTACGAAACTTACTTAACAACCTCTTGTTCTTCACTAACACTTAATCTCCTAGCTTTACTTTCCAAACTCTTCTTTTTCTTTCTTCATGTTTTGGTTTCTCTTCAGGTTTTTCCTTGTATTTTTAAAAATGTTATTTTAAAAATTTCCTCTTTTTCTGGTAATTTAACTGATTGGTCTTGAATAGCTTCTGGTACCTTATGGCTCAAAGTATTGTTTAATTTTCCATGATGAAGTTCTATTGTTTAAATCCTGTTACTGCAAGTATGGATGGATTAAGTAGGTTTTGAATAATATTGATGTATGAGTATCAACTGCTCTGCTTGTTATGACACACTACACGTAGATAATTTGAAATTTATTTTATATCCCTTTCTACTGGATTAGCATTAGGCTATATCTTGATGAGAAATACTGTTTGACTCCCAAATCTTTAATTTCATTCATAAATTTAGAACTGGTAAACACAGATGCATTATCAAAAAGTGTGGCTTGAACTATTCCTTCCTCTGGAAAATATCATTTTGTTAATTTGTTTAAACATGCTGTGCTGGTTACATTCTTGAGTGCATATATTCGTACATATTTGCTAAATACGTCATAACATACAAATAAAAATGTGTACCCAAATGTACTTACAGACATTGGACCATGCAAATCTAAACTTAATAAACATCTGGTTTATCTCTAAGTACTGAGTTCGTGGTATATTCATTATCTACATTAATTTGTTTTGCTTTCTGACAAATATCGCAACATAATATGTATTTTCTTACTTTATGTCCTAGTTTAGAGATATATAAATTTTCCAAAATATTAGGGTTGTCTTCTCTGTACCTGCATGTATTAATCCTAAATGAAGTTGTTCTATTACTTCTAATTTCATACTTGTTGGAATATATGTTTTCTATCTCTATAGCTCCTTTCCATGCTTCTGATATAATGTACCATTTTTAATAGCAATTGTACTATTCTTTGCCTCTTCTATCTTTGGATGTTTTTCTTTCAAAATTGGTAGTTTAGTGTCTTTATCTTGCTCTTCTTTAATATTTTTAAATTGATTCATTAATTCTTTCTTCATTGGAATGTCTATCGTAAACACTTTAATTTCATATTGTTGTCTAGAACAGCTTTCAGGAAATTGTTTGTTGTGGTTGATTCTTGATATTAAATCACTGGATGTATTTTGTTTGCTGGAATATGTATAATTTCTACATCAAATTCCATTATAGCGAGAATCATTCTAGCTAACTTGCCACTATATAATTTACATTTCTGAATAAAAGTCAAGCTAATATGATCTGTATATATTTTCACTTTCTTCTGAAATATATGTGTCTTAAATTTAAATAATGAAAAATATAATGCTCCAATTTCTAACATTGTTACTGTTGCATTTCTTTCAATATTGGTTAAGCCACGTTAAGCAATACTTATTACATGAAATGTGTTGTCATGTTCTCTTTGCCCTAATATTCCTGCATATGCCTGAAAAGATGCATCCACATACAGCTCATAATCTAGTTCATCTCTTGGACGTTCCAGCAATGTTGCATTTGCAAATACCTTTCTTACATTTTCAAAACATTTTTGTAGCTCTGCTGTCCACTTTCATTTGTTTGTTTTCTTTAAGAGTTGTCTTGAAGGCTCTACTTCTAAGGCATATCTTGATAAAAATTTACTTTCATAATTCCAAATAAGCGTCGTAGCTGTCTAATATTTTTAGGTGGTGGTATTTGTAATATGGCGTCTATTTTTCTTCATATGGTCGAATGCCTATTTCATTAATTACATATCCTAAGAATTTAATTTCAGGTACACAGAATTTTAACTTTTTAATATTTACGGTCATGCCATGTTCATGTCATTTATTTAATACATAATTTACATTCTCTAAATGTTCCTCGAATGTTTGGCTTATTATTAAAAAACACCAGTGTGTCTGATTAAGAAACCATCTGTTGTGTCACCAAAGATACTATGTATTTCTCCCAGGAATCCACTAGCACTATTCTTTAAACCATATGGGTTTACAAAATACCTATATTGTAATCTAAAAACTTGAAATGTTGTGTAATCACGTACTTTTGGATCTAGTTCGTCTTGCCAAAATGAAGTTGTAAGATCTATAGAAGAAATACATTTGCTACGTGATAACTTTGCAATTGTTTGTTCTATACTTTCATTTTGAAAGTGATCTGACAGCATGAATTTATTTAAATATCTTCCATCTATAGGTATTCTTAAACTATTATCTTTCTGTACCGTCCAACAAACACTATTTATATATTGTGTATTGCTAAGCTCAATGATGTTATTTTCTGGCATACTGGCTATTAATTTTTTAGCTTCATTTCTTAGATTTACTGGTAGTTATTATATTTTCTTCTAAATGTTGGTACATTTTCTATTGTGAATGTGTGAATATATGATGTACACCGTCTTGGAATTTCATTGAATAGATGCTTATTGTCTTCTAATACCTTTTTAATTATTATCTTTTCACGGTCAGTCAGTATTGCATTTGTCTTCAGTGTATCTGTGTGTATTCTCCTGTCATCTATCTCTGCTGCATTACTCTTTTCTACCCGCTCTAAAATTTTGTCTTCTGCCATCAGTTTCTTTGTATTAGGGTTCCCTTTGGTCAGGTCAGTTTTCTGTTCATCAAAGTTAAGGGTCAATAACCTTTCATTGTTTTCCCTGCTTGCTTGGACATTTACTATTTGTATGAAGCATTCTTGTTGATATACTGCATTTTCTTGTTCCATTCTTTGCACTCTACATAATTTATCTTTTACAAAACGCACGTATATATTATTTTCTTCTTTATTTAATATAAGTCTGTCCTTCTTAAAATCAGATATCGCAGAGAACTCTATTAATACATCACACCCAATTATAACTTCGCTTATTAGATTTAGAACTATTAAAACCATGACCTCCAATGTAATATCTGCTGTTTCTATAGATATCAATACTTGAGATTTAATAGTTTGGGTCATTGTACCTATGGCTACCCTACATACAGTATTACTAATTGGCGCTGACATAAGTTTTATTCCTTCGTTTAACAGTTTTTCATAAAATTTCTTTGAGCAGATAGAGCTTGATGATCCTGAATCTATTGTAACATTTACTTCCCTTCCTGTTATAATAGATTGTATATACGATGATTCATATTTGTTTTCACAATTCCCTGTGTTTGTATTTAGGCGGTAATAATCAAAGTGTGTAGATATTTTATTCTTGCCACTTAGAGCAGAAGGTACTGTATTACAAGTATCTACGTCAGGCAATACATAATTGAGTTTTTCTGGTGAGTATTTACAGTATTTACAGGATTGCCATTTTGTAAAGCAGTTACTATTATTTCATTATCATTTACATGTGTGTAGGAGCCACGCCCCATAGCTCTTGTTCTCCCGCTGTAATTACTATGTCCTCCACGTGTATACATTTCTTTATTTGTATTGTCTGTATGGTTATAATTGTGGAAGTTTCCTGTTTTGCATACTTCCTCTATGCTGAAATCGAATATTACCCCTAGGTGAAGTAGAATTTTGTTGATTCATCCTTTCCATTCTTACATAATTTACGTGTTCTTGTCTCCCTTGTTGTCTTGAATCTCTGATATTTTGTGTATTGTAATTGAATCTGCTTTGGCCCTGAAATTCATTATTTCCTCTATTTTCATTGTGATAGCGTGTATTGTAAGGCATATCATTACGCCTATCGCGCCTAATTTTTCTGTCTCGTCTGTGTGGACTCCAAATTTCATTACTATTACTATTTCCTTGCTGTTCTAATGATGATATTAATTCTGCCATCTCATAAACAGTTTTGGGTCTTGCAATTAAGATGTAGTTTTGTATGTGTAGAGGGTAGTGTCTAGTAATTAAAGTAAAATCTTCCTCATGCATGGCTGGAGTTAAATGTGTAACATATCCTGCATACTTTCTAAGATAATCTGTCATTGATAAGTTGTCATCTCTACTATAATGTGAATAACTTAGGCTTGCCCTAATCTTATGTTTCACAGTGGTATTCCAAAGCTTATTCCTAAATATAACTCTAAATGTTTCAAAATTCATTTCACTGTCTGCTAGCATATGTAATCATTCTAAGGTTTTGTTATCCAAGCATTTACTAACAAGTATCATTTTTAATGCTTCAGGCACATTTTTCAGTTTAAAATATTGAACTAGATCATTAATAAATTGTACTGGACTTGAGGAAGCAGTAAAATAAGGTAAAGGAAATCATTTAGCACAGAATGATAGTTTGACATTTGATTTGTTACATGCATATGCGTGTCATCATTATTGTTTTGTGTTTGAGAGGCTGATGCTATGGAAAGGGCAGTAGCGTCTCTTGTATTATTAGTTAACAAAGGTGATACACTTCTTTCTGCACTTGTGTTATTGTCATGCATTTGATTAGTATTTACAGAACTAGTTACATTTGCATTTACTTTTACCTCAGACGCCGATCATTTATTGTTTCAGTTGCGGGGAACAAATCAACACACAAGCCAATACGAGCCGGAGTCCCCGAAGGCTCTGTACTATCTCCTACGCTCTTTAGCGTTTATGTGGCCGATATTCCAGCGGAGCAGCACGTCAATATAGCCTATTATGCTGAAGATGTGCTGCTATACTGCACAAACAAGAACTCTCACAGAGCCCTCAATCCAATTCAGAGACACCTCCACCTCATCCAAGAGTGGTGCAGGCGTTGGCGATTGTCCATCAATCCGGAGAAAAGCCACGCCATTCTCTTCACACAGCACCGCTTCCCCGCCAACTTCCCCTTATTTACCTACCTCCGACGTAGGATAGTGTGGACGAATTCCATCTCCCATTTGGGTGTTCAACTAGATAGGCGTCTAACTTTCCGGGGTCACATCGCGGATCTCTCGCGTTGGGGCATGGCGGCTACGGCCTCCTTGTTCCCTATGCTGGGATCCGTGATGCCGACACCGCTTAAGTTTCGCCTCTTTAGAGCACTTATAGTCCTTATTCTACTATACGCCTGCGAGATCTGGGGCATGGCCGCAGACTCCAGTCTGCTCCGACTGCAGCGGGTGCAGAATAGGGGCCTCCGAGCCATCTATTCTGTATGCCGCGCTTTCCCCGTGAGACTACTTCACGAAGCCTCATCTCTTCCATACCTGCAGGATGAAATTAGGCACCGGGTTAGAAAAATATACGACCAGTTGCCATTCTATTGGAGTGCCCTCTTTCGGTCTCTAGGGGACTATAACCCCAGAGAACGCCGCTTGAGGCGTAACCGGGTTCCCCGCATGGCATGCGGGCACCCTCGGTAACAAACGAGTTACTCCAACCAGCAGCAAAAGCTGAACACCTTATAGTCCTACCACGAGTTGCTTGGTAAATTCAAAATTTAATCCAAAACAATTTCGATACTATCATCCACCAGCGGTGCACTGGGGACTTTGCACCCTGACCTGCAGTCGTCGAGGAGCTCAATGCTACCTCCTATCACTCCCACTATCTCAGTCTCAACCGCCATCCTGCAAACCCCTATCCTACCTACCAGTGATTAAACCCTAGCAAGGGTAGGTACAATAGATAACACTTCTTCGGGCATTTACTTTTGGTACATTGGTACTTCAATTTTCAAAACAATTCTAAGTTTCTTAATTTCTTTGCTACTTTCCTGTACTTTATCTTTAATTACATCCATCAATGGCATTACTTGTCCCTGCCCTGTATTTGCTTCTTTTATTGCATCCGCATTTGTTTTTGCTATTTCATGCAGTTTATTTTTGTTTCCCCTGTTAAGTCTATTTGTACTTGTACAAGATCTGCATTTGTATTTTCTACCATTGTTTTTAATTCCTCACCCTGTTTATCTAACTGCTACAAATACCCTGTATAGTATTAGCAAGTTTCAACTAAATTTCAGTTATATTTGTATCTATATGACTTGACAATTTCTGTTCTAGCTGTTTACACCTTTATTCACCTTTAAATATATATCTTTTTGAAGTGCTTTATAAGATTGTTCTATTTTGATTTCTAACCTCTTTCTTTCAGGTTTGCTTTCTTTCATACAATTTTCTATTTGTTTAGCTAGATCATTTTTTATACTAGATAGCTCTGTATTAGTTTCAGTTAACTTATTATTAAATTCTTTACTTAATTCTTTCAGCTCTATAATGGTTTCTATTAACTCTCCTCTCATTTCCTCTATCTTATTACTTTGTTCAGTTAACTTATTATTTAAATCTGCATTACTTTCAGTTA
Source organism: Deroplatys truncata (assembly GCA_030765065.1). Classification (NCBI taxonomy): domain Eukaryota; kingdom Metazoa; phylum Arthropoda; class Insecta; order Mantodea; family Mantidae; genus Deroplatys; species Deroplatys truncata. The sequence continues at coordinate 25,422,984 of CM060988.1, read as the reverse complement.
TTGCTTTTAGAAGGCACATAAATTGTTGTGATAAGTTTTCTTGCTCTTGTTCCCTAGATGCGTGAGGAATAGTATCTCTTTCTATACTTAACTGTGAATTTACAGATAACTGTTCTTCTATATCTAACCTATTTGTTTCCTCTAACTCTGATTCTAAATTTACATTGTAATCTGTAATGACTGATCTATCCTCTCCTACTTCCATATTTTCATTGCTTTCTGTTTCCATTTTATTTTGTAGATTTTCTTTTGTTATATTCGGTTTAGAATTGCTCAATTTTAATTTACCACTTCTTAGCAGCATGGAATTATCTTAACAACAATATATTTTAACTATTTTGACAATTATATACGTATAAAGTATGGAATTTTCTGTCCCTTTGTTCTGGGTGTGTTAGTAAACCGTTTTATTCCGGTGCTCCCTGGTAGATTGTAGTTGAATTGTAGACTGCGTACCCCTTACTCCTGAAAGAATTGTTGCTGTCTTTGGATGATGTTGATGATTTTGAAGTTCTCTGAAGTGAAGCCTTGTGGTTCCGTCGATTCTGGTAGTTCTATGAGGTTCGTTGATCTCTTCCTTTGTTCTCGCCTGTTCTGGCTCCGCGCAGCTGGGCACCAATTTAAGAAAGTTATTGTTTCGTTATTTGCACAACGCTTTGGGCGCCAATTTGAGGAAGGTGTTGTATTTTAGTTCAACTGTTGGGGAGCCGAACTTGAAGTAGTTGCGACTATACGTATGGTAAAAAGTTTCTGCTAGCCTTCGCCCCAATTTTAAAAATATTAAGTTTGTAATTTGACTGTTTCTTTAAATGTTGTATATATTTATGTTTGCCTCGCCTGCGTCAGTATTTATTTGTAGAGACATGAATTTCTTAATAAGGTGTGGTGCGGCTGAAGAATGTAGGCTTACACAGAATATAATTTTTACTTCACTATATTTATTAATCCTTGACACGTTTTAAATAACACTTCACTGATATGCATTATTGTTTCCAAGAATTACCAGTAGCATTATTAAACTTTATAATTCATTATTGCCTCAAGGCCACCTCATTGTTACCTCGTTGTTAGAACTTTTAACCTATTATTCTCACAGCTCCCACGTTATTAAGTTACGTAATACATTCACATAACATTATTACACATGTATACAATAATATAAACATGTACAGTAACTGTCATGTACACTTTTTGTACAATTTTACATATACATATTGCTTTAAGGCGGGCTGTTATTGAATTTTATACTATATAATTTGACCGAAATCATTTAAGTGTTAAAAATACTGCCTCAGTTTGTCTGTATGTGTGTGTGTCTATGAACTATAATTCAAAACCGAAAAGTCGGTAAATACCAAACTTGGTATTTAGGTTCAGTACCTTTCAGAGATACAACCCGAAGATTTTCAGGAAAATAGCCCACTCCGAAGTACCCTTTATATAGAAAATTTTTGAAATTTTCTGTTCTAAAAATAGCTCTAACGATTTTGATTAAAATACCATATATTAAGGATATTTGCGTAAGAAATAAAACGTATATCTTGAATTTTCTTTGAATATTTTGTGAACTCCTCTTCATTCGGAAGAAGTTTTGTATAATCTTGTATAACTGGTAAATGGTAAGCCATAAACGAAAACGTACTACACCAAAAATGTAAATATCCTTTAAAACACACAATTTATTTCGAATAACCTTTTTGTGGCATCAGACATTTTCAAGATATCCGTTATTAATATTTCGAATTGTTCAATACTTAGCCATTGTTTTAAGTCCTGCGAATTTTCAGTTGTTTCTCGCCATGTTATGAAAAGAGCATGTAATTTTGGCCAACGTATAGTGTCCACTTCTAAAATATTTGACTTCGCTATTGTGTGTGTATCAATAACGAAATTTATAATTTAGCTAATTCTGCAATGGATTATCTCAATTATAATGAAATGGTTAGAAATATATGTGTTATACTCACATGACTTTCTCTACTCTTGTACAAACTATTTTTACAAACGCTTATTTTCCATATGCTTCATGTTAATCGAGATGTGAATCTTATTGCTAATTTTCTTGTAGGTGCAAGGGGAATATGGTAGGCTTTAAGCGATAGTCAAATATTTTAAGAGCTGGTTGCTATGTGGAGTATTCCATTCTCTTTGCATTACCAGGACAAAAAATGAATAACGAATTCCCATTTGAAAAAAGTATAAGTGTTGGAACATTTAAGGGAATAAAAAGCAATATTTCAAAAATGGTTCACTGAACAAAAAAAAAATGTATGACATAAATTGTGTATTTTAACGCGATCTACATTTTTTGTGTAGTAAAATTTTGTCTATCTCTTATGGTTTACCGGTTATGCATAAGTCGTTCACAATGAAGAATACTTTTGAATGCATTCCCAGAAAACTCAAGATATATATTTCATTTGTCATGAAAGTATGGTAAACATATGATATTTTAATCAAAATCGTTAGAGTCGTTTTTGAGAAAATTAAAATTTTCGAAAAATGTTCCATGTAAAGGGTAATCCGGGGTGAGGGTATTTTCTTGAAAACCTTCGTGTCGCATCTCTGGAAGATACTGAACCTAAATACCAAGTTTGGTGTTTATCTGACTTTTCGTTTCTGAGTTATGCTGTTCACAGTCAGACACACACACACACACACACACACACACATACACATACACAGACATACAGACACACACGGACATGTTTCCAAAAATACTTTTTTTTGGATTCAGGAGGCTTCAAAACATGTATTTCCAGTGAAATCTCGGAATCGAATTTTGAGTGGAATGCAATACTTCCCCTACTTACTGTACGCAGTAGAGAAAGTAAAAAGAACAAGGAAAATAGTTCGGTGGAAAGGGGTTATTTGAAGGATGAAGGATTTCCGCCAGACATTCTTAAAGAGTGTCTATTTCCAAGTTTGAATTTGTATTCTGTTTCTCTTGACACACACACAAAATTACACAAACACAATTTTTCTGAGTTTGGTATAGCAGGCTAAATTCAGGAAATTACAAAACGGTAATTTTCTCAGAAATCTTAATTTGGATTTTATTTTCATATAACACATCTTAACCTTATAATAGGTGATTATTATTATTGTGAGTTTGTCCTGATTCTTAAAGTGTCACCACTAATTTTATCTAGTTCAAACTTTCACGGCTACTTCACTTTCATCACGACATAGCCACATAATGAAATACGGGCGAAGCAGCTTCTTCTTCGGTCCACTTCACTCGCTGAGGAATTAAACACAAGACGTCTCCAATCTCCCGTGGTAGCAGCACTCGCCGTACGTCCCGCTGTCGCCACAACCCCATTTGTAAATCCACACTACATCGCATCAGTAGCGCACTCACCAACTCACTAACTCTCCTCCTGACTAGTAAGAACGCTCGCTTATGTAGCCAATGGAAATTTCCACATAGTTCTAGAACGTTCGTGAGTCGGGAAGAGTGAAACTTCCAGAAAATGCTGATTATCTCTCGATAGCGCTTCTGGTGTTTATGCTGGACCCGAGCGCTACTTATGTCTGTTTATCTTTCCAACCACCCGTTCGGTTAGCGCCAAACTCCGGTACATCGCATTATTGTGAGTATTATTATTATTACTTATTGGATGCCCCTCGTACATTTTTTGTGTAGTATAATTTTGTCTATCTACTGTTTAAAAGTTATGCAGAAGTCATTGAGAATGAAGAGGAGTTTTGGTTACATTCCCAGAACATTAATTTCATTTGCCATAGAAATACGTTAAACATGTGGTATTTTAATCAAAATCGATGGAGCCATTTTTGGGAAAATAAACATTTTTCAAAAAAGCCTTCTGTGTAAAGGATAATTTAGGGTCGAGGGATTTTCTTGAAAAACTTTGTGTCGCGTCCTTGTAGGTACTGAACCTAAACACTAAGTTTGATATTAATCCGACTTTTCGTTTCTGAGTTATGCTTTTCGCACACACACACACACACACACACACACACACACACACACACGGACCTCTTTCTAAAAAGGCTTCTTTTGCCTCAAGGGGCCTCAAAATATGTATTTCCGGTGAAATCTCGGTATCTAAGTTTTGAATGGAATACAATACTCCTCCTACTTACTATACGTAATAAAAAAAGTAAAAAAAAAAAAAATGGAAACACTTTATAGTCGATCTCCGTAGGGAAGAAGTGATTTTGTGAAAATACGTTGTGTGGCCTCCGATATTACTCTACATACATACTTACCTTCTGCTGCGAATGGGTAACTAGCAACCCTGCATTTTACAGACGACGCTGACATGCTGACACTTCATTCACCAGCCCGCCGATTGGGGCTACGGTAGTGCTCGTGTTAACGTGTGTAGTAGCGCAACGATTAACGTGCTGGAAAGTCATAGCGAAGGTCGGAAGTTCAAATCACCGCTGCGAGTAAACGAGCTTTTTATTCATTTCTGTTCAAGTTTCGAGAGCGCTCTAGCAAATCACGATTTTTTTTCCGAATGCACTAGAAAATGGATTTGCCTATAAATGCGAAGTTCCAGCCGTTCGTGCTCACTGTGAAACAACGTTTTCTAATAGAGAGTATCTGGACATGCTATTCGTATACGGGGAAGTGCAGCAGAATGCAACGGAGGCACGTCGTCTATACCAACAGATGTTTCCGCAGAGAACACCTCCTACAGATCACACGTTTTTGCTAGCTGCGAACCGCCTTTTGGAATTGGGAACAGTGCAAAGACACCACATCCAGGAAGAGATCACACTGTCTGTGACCAAGCAACGACGGGTCGTGTGACTGACTATGTCATTAAGCATCCGCATTGTAGTACGACGGTCATACTTAGGCATTTCAATGTTAGCGAATCTTCCGCGTGGAGAATATTACATCATGCAAAGTTTCACCCTTATCATCTTCAACTACACCAGGAACTACTGCAGCCCTGGACGGAGAGTGGCGTGCGCTAGGTGGATCTACGACAAACTGAACAAGATCCACATTTTTTGGCAACTGTGTTATTTACAGACAAAGCAGGTTTCCAGAACACAGGCCATGTAAATCGCCACAACATGCATTACTCGAGCACTGTGAACTCACATTGGATGCGAGAGGCGGCCTTACAAGTCCGATGGGGTTTCAACGTTTGGGCTAGTATATTCGGTGATAATCTAATAGGCCTGTATTTTTATGATAGCCAACTCACTGGGAATCGCTATCTCCGTTTCCCACAACACCATCTACCTACTCTACTGAACGAAATGCTGTTGCAGAACCGACTATGTGGTACCCACATGATGGAGTGCCAGTTCATTCGGCCCGTCGTGTGACGGCTTATCGATGCCACCTACCCTGAGCGATGGATCGGACAGCATAGATCAATAAGGTGGCCAGCACCCTCACCAGATCTAATCCCATTAGATTTCTTCTTATGGGGTTATCTTAAAGATATCGTGTACCAGGAGCGGCCAATGATCCCTCAACAGTTCAGGAGACGCATTATCTTAGCTTGCCGTGGCATCACACCAGACATGTTGCGCCCGGTTAGCCTGACGATGATGGTTAGACTGAGATCTTGCATCCGCCGGCATGGTGGCCAGTTTGAACACCTATTACAACCACATGGAGGAAACGGGTAAATTGTAAAGGTTTATCTCTGCGATGGTCCGGCATGATGTAATAGTCACTGTTAAATTTACTGCTTTGGGAACCAGAGAGTTTCACAATGATCATAATATGGGCTTCCAAACGTTATCTAGTTTGCATATACGTACTGCATTTTGGAAACTCTCAGAACAGCTTATTGACTTTCTTTTTTATGAAGGAATAGCTTTAAACAGAAAAATATTATTTAATGATGCCTTATGTTTATAATTTATAATTACAATGTTATATACATTTATTTAGATGCAAAGTTTTGTAAAATAATACGTTTTATTGAAATTCACATAATTAAACTAATTAAGTGAAACGTCACTTCCATGCCAAACTATCAGTTCTCGTTAAATTTACTGAACATGAAAAGTACCTTCAAGTGACAGTATTTGAATCTGAGACCTCCGCCACTGAAGGCCAACGCACACACTGTTGCGCTACGAGTGCAAGCCACTGCATGCACAGCGGTGCAAAAGAGTCATTTCGGTCGAAATTGATACAACGCGATGCAGTGACTGTTTACGACATAGTATGTACATCGCCGGATCTGCATACCTTTCCAATCACCAGGCTGAGAAAACTCACCCGGTATATATACCAGGTGTCTCGAAAAACGTTCCAATATTTACAGAGTAGGTAGTATGCAACAAAAGAAGAAAAACAGTTCTGTAAACATTGGTCATAAGCCTAATATCTTCTGAGTTATGGTCTTATTTTGTACGAGGAGCATATGTTACACTCCGAGCTTTTTGGCACGAAACGAATGAGAACACATTGTGCGAAGAGGTTTGAAGCACGTCATGTGTGCATATGGCATATCAAGCAAGCACAGAACACAAGAGTAGTCAACCTACAGTATTCCATTGGGTGCTACATACATATTGCTCTGTCAGTCAGATATGTTATTTACGTCAAGTGGCGCATGTTTTGTTGTGACACTGCAGTATTGCAATTTGTTTTTCTTTCCTTCTCTGAACTTAGAGCACTGGCACTTTTGCATAATAGGGTTAGGCGACAGCTAACAGAAGTCTTTCATAACCGATGGATTGGTAGGGGAGGGCCAATACCTTGGAATTCCGGTTCATCTGAGCTTAATCCTTTAGAATTTTTGGCTTTGCGGATATTTAAAGACCAGGTGTACGCAGCCCCCATAAATGATGTGCAGACACTACGAGAACGCGTTTTCAATGCCTGTAATGCAATCGGGCAGCAACCAGAGTTATTCCAAAGAATGGGTGATTTCATGAGATGCAGGGTGGAAGGTTGCATTACAGTGGATGGCGGCCACATAGAACGTCTCTTGTGAAGAGTAGATCAAATACGTGGTAGTGTAGTAGACTATAACTCAGCAGATATTAAGTTTACGTTCAATGTTTATAGGAGTTGTTTTTCTTCTTTTGTTCATGCTACCTCCTCTATAAATATTGGAACCTTTTCTCCGGACATCCTGTATACACTCACACACACTTACGCACACACTACCTTTATAATATAACTACAGATTATTATAATTTAACAGGTTGTATGTGACGATTTGTTTAAAATTGTATAAGGGTATACAACATTAGGGGGCACCTCGCGCACTGCGGCCTGTGTGTATCAATTGCAACTATCGCCCCTCAGGAGGAAGGGAAGAAGTGTAGCAATCACAGGAGTCTACAGACCGCAGGATAATGGGCCACGCAGAAGCCCCTAACATTTCCTTGCTCGAAGACTCGACCCACTATTGGAGCTGCCCAGAGGGGCGAGAAACGACCCCTGCCACCGGGTTGCCTTCGGTGTCTACGACGAATACTCTTTCTTAGAACAAGCATCCATCCGGCAGCACTCCAAACCACAAAACCTTGAAACACACCTGAAACATGGAAGGGAAATGTAGGCGGGAAATTCGTAGTAGAAGAAAACCACCCAGCATTCTATTACCAACCAAGGGAAAAAATAAAAAGCCAAGGTAGAAGTAGAAGGAAGACAGGGAATCGAACCCGTCCTACTGAATGTGAACCCAAACATTACCGCAGAACCAACACGCTCGATTTAAAACTCTGTAATCTTGTTATATTCGTATGATAAATAAAATGTTTATTTTGCAATTTCACTAAACCAGGTGATTACCTTTGTTGTTAATCAGTTTCAGATGAGTATAGAACTATAAATTTCAAGTTATTACTGCAGGAAAGCATAGAAATTATCAATATATAAACTTTATGTCAAACAAGTTTTCCATGTGACTATGAAGCATTCAAAGATCGGGGATTGTAACCTTTACTTTAGTGTGCCATTTATACAACATGTTTTAACGTCAATTGAACTCCCCCTCCGCCATGGCTTGATTCCTGACACAAATATACTTGCGTAACAAACAGTTGTGTGTTCCTTATTGCTCAAACAACGTTCATAGTTTTAATTTGAAACCATTGTAAAACAAATATTTATCTTGGTTAAGCGATGTAGATGGACACAAAAGTTTCTGTATAAATATGAGATACCTACGAACTGGTAGGGGGTAGAAAGAATCATGTGACCGTTATGCTCCAATTGTTTGTTTAGCGTGATTCAAACAATTAATACGGATGCCAGATGCAAAATAAAAATTTTAAACAAATATTTGTATTGGCTAACAGAGGAAGATAGACCAAGAGCTTTTTATATGTATAAGAGACACTTATAGATTGGTAGTCGGTATAGAACACCACTATAGCCTTTTAAATATTACTAAAAATGTTTGTAAGAGCTATTAGATCCAAAGGTACATCACCACATGGCAATTGATTTTTGTGGGAGTACATAAAACAAAGATTACAAATCTCCTAGTTTGCATGAAATTGTTTCCCTTTCTGTTTAACGTTTTTATATTCTGTTAATTTTGTATCACTTATTATAGCCATATAGTCACGCTGATTATAGTTTAATTGCCATATAAGTTTAATTTGCCAGGAAGGGGCAACACTGCCCAGCACTGCGACCTTTGCTGATCTATTGCGCAACTCCGGTCTTATCAGAGATCCAAAAATCTGACGTTTGTAATATACACTCAATCAGTCTCTGGACCTGACAGTTGAAAGTTCCTCCAATTTTGGAAATTGACTCTAAAAATGAAGGCTCTTTAGTGAGCTGGTGCATGGGTACTCGCACAATAGATGGGCAGCCTCTCTTATCTGTCTGTTGACGCAGTCTACCGGCAGAACCCCCTTGCTGTTCCATCCCTTGCATGTGTCCTCTAAAAGGACAATATCCTGTAAAGAGACCTTTAGCCCATGAAAGCTTTCCCTAGCTTAATTGTAGCAGTTCTCGCGACCTGCTTTTCTGCAGTCTCTGTATGAGAGGGTTAAAGTGCCTGAAACCTACACAGAGCTCCAGTATGTCTTGTGTTCTCTGAGCAATCAGTCCCTGGAAGCCAACATAAGTGGTCGTGTTGACAGACCCAGTTCTGGTTCAGTCCAATAAAAAGTTGCTCAATTTCCTTCTCAACAATTTCCTCCGCTCTTTCATTGCCCAGTATCCGTACATGCCCCATACCCACCTCAGCTGAACTGGTTTGTGGTTAGCTGGCGCAACGAGAGACTTACGGACTCTAAAACCAAATTGGACTTGACCAAGTGCTTACCCAGGGTCTTCATGTCTGCCTGACAGTCGGAAATTATAAGATTCCGTCTATTTCTATAGCGTTTTCCTTATACTCTTCTAGGTACTAACTAACAGCAATTATCTCTGCCTGAAAGACTGTGGCATATTCGATCAAGCTAAATAAAAGCTTGGTATCATTTCCGGAAAAGTCCAGCCCCTGTCACTTAAGTATAAATGAATTGGACGTGTGCTTGGATTTATGACCAACGGCAATCCTGAAATACTCCTACTTTCAGTGGGCGAATTGGTTATTAAATAATCTATAATATACACACAAGCACACTCACACACCTGGCTGTGGGCATACCGAGAAACCTTTCTGTATGGAGAAAACATTTTCGATCCCAGCCGGGAAATTAACTTGAGACCCCTCGCACAGTAGGTAGCCCGGAACGATCACTACATTACTTTGCAGCTATACAACTCTTGCCCTGTGTATTGATGTTGTATTGCAAGATTCAAACAATACAATGGTTTAAAATCGTTAGGAAATAAAAATTTCAAAAAATACTGCATGCAAATGGTAGTATGGGGTGGAGGATGTTCTTGAAAATCTTCGTGTTGCATACTTAGAAGGTACTGGAATAAAATACAAAGTTTGGTGTTTATCCAATTTTTCATTTTTGAGCTATGCTGTTCACAGACACAAACACAGACAGGTAGAACTTTTTCTAAAAATGCTTTTTCGGATTCAGGATGCCTCAAAAGCTGTATTTCCGGCGAAATCTGGTAATGAATTTTTGGGTAGCATGCAATAACTGCTCTGCCTGCTATGTACGTGGTAGAGAAAATAAAAACAGTGTATGAGATAACTGTGATAGTTGCATGTATGATGCGACTAATAAACCGTGAGAAATGAAAAGAGTGGGATTTAATTCTCAGAAGTACTCGCATTTGTTTGCGCTGCTAATTGTGTTTACATGGTAGTATGAGCTTGTTAAGCTATCAGTTCACCTTTCAGCGGCATGTTCATGTAAATTATCTCGTACACCATGCTTCATTGAATGTTTATCTGCGTTGGAGGAGTTTCTGATATTTCATCCTTCTAAATATAAAGTCTAAAATCCATGTTTATGTGCTCTACTGCATACTTACAATAAGTAGAGGAAGTATTGTATTTCATCCAAAAAATCGGTACCCGAATTTCACACAAAACACCTGTTTTGAGGCACCTAAACCCGATTGTTTTTTGTTTGTTTTTTGTTTGTTTTTACACCCGTGCGTGCGTATGTGTATCCATGAACGTCATAACAGTAAAACGCAAATTCCCTAAATACCAAACTTCCTATTTAAGTTCAGCATTTTTCAAAGTTGAAACACAAAAATTTTCAAGAAAATTCCCCGTCGCTAACTACACATTACATGAAAAAAAATGTTCGATATGTTTTATTTTTTAAAAAAAAAGCTCTAACCTTTTTTTATTAAAATACCACATATTTAAGATATTTAAATGAGAAGAAATATGATGCAGTAATTTGTATCACAAATTACTTAAATGTAAATAATGATTGTAATATGAATATGCATTTTTATGTTACATTGATTTGAGATGTTTCTTGACTGTAATTATTGTTGATAAGTAAGTTTATACGACCTTACTGAAACTGTCAATAATAGCGCGCAATAATACAGCGAGGGGGAGTGAGCTGTTTATCATTATTGGAAACGAGGAAGTTGCGTAATGTTGGCGCGTTTTTCCGTTGAGAACCTTCTGGAATATTTCCCTAGAGCATATGTATTCATAATTTTCATTGGATATAAAAATAGACGCTAATGTTGGCGCGTTTTATTAGCCAATAGTAACTCAGTTATAATCTTTAGGTGTATCGGTGTGTATGTGTATAAAAAGCCAAGTCAGAGGTAGATCGCGGTCAGTTCATCGAAAATCTCAATACATTACACGTCGCCTTCAGTCGTTCAGTTCATCAAAAATCTGTGTACACTACACGTCGTCTTCAGTCAGTCAATTCGTCGAAAGTATTTGTACGGCAAACGTCGGGTATCGATTCACAAGTTACGCGCAGCAGAGAATTATGAATAATCTAAAGTGTTGTAAGGTTAATTATACAAAAGGTTGAAGTACGTGGATTAAAAGTGATCAGTAAGAAGTTATTATAACAGTTTCAGTTTGGCGAGTGTTAAGATCAATGTATAAATGTGATAGTTAACGTGTTCGACAATAAATGTGTAAAACAAATTTCTTCATCAGTGTTATATTTGGATAAAAGATTCCTTTCCGTTTACACACTCTGATCAAGAGACATGTTCGACTGAGAAATAATAGCTAGCCGGAGGACAGTAAACAAAACTTAAAATTCTTTCAAACACTAATACTACCACAAATTGCTAACACTAGATGGAGCTACAAACCGAACAAATGAATGACGTCACAAGATGGCTTCACATGAGGTAAACACACATACACAAGTAATAACATTATAAGTAATACCGTTACAAATTGGCTCCCAAACGTGGGGCTACAATAATGTTAAATAAATACAACATAAAACCGATACAAATTGGCTCCCATACGTGGGGCAGTTAAAATTATGTAACCAAACAAAACAAAAGCAGCACAATATAAGATCTTCAAGTTCTAATAATTTACGTAAAAACATGTTACGTAAGAATTACACTCACAAATTGGCACCCAGAACGTGGGGCAGAATAACCAGGAAGGGGCAGAATTAACCAGGAAGAAGTGAGATGACCAGGAAGGGGCGAATGGAGAAGTGAACTGAACTACAAGACGCAGATTCCAGAAATAACAAAAGGGACGACAGACTACGCGGATGATTGGACATCGTAATTCCGAGATTACAAGGCAACAGGGAAATTCAACAACAGAACACCAAAACGACGTAGATTCATCATAATACAACGCAGAAGCAACATATAACCTAGGAGAGAGGGGCAGGAAGCTGGACATCAAAGTAACAGCAACAGACAGCATCACAAAAGGTCAGAGTATAGTAATTTCTTTTTGAAAACAAAATTATAACATTCAAATGTACTTGAGGAGTGGTAGGATAAAGAAGACAATGGCTACTAATAATATTGAAGAAACAATTATGGAGGGGGATAGTGTAACAGTTAGCTGTAATTCAATACAGGTTACAGAAAATAGCTCAAACGATGTAGTATTGGAGGGAGGAAATGTTAGTGCAGGAAGTGAGAATAAAACAGCAGGAAATATTAATTCTGATACTAGTATGATTATGGAAATGTTGAGAAATTTTGGTGAAAAATTAGATCAGAATATGCAAAAGAATAATGAGAAATTGAGGGAAGATATTGGTAAGAGTATTACAGATCAATTAAGGGAAGAAATTGGTAAGAGTAATGAGAAATTAAGGGAAGATATGCAAAAGAATAATAGGGAATTGAGTGAAAATATTATTAAGAGTGTAGAACAAAAAGTAGATCAGAGTTTTGAGGAATTGAGAGAAGCTATAAAAAAAGATCATAGGAAATCAATTGAAGATATTGGTAGGAGTAATGATATATTAGGGCAAAAAGTAAATCAAAGCAGGGAAGAAATTGAAAAGAAATCTATGGAGCTAGATAGTAGTATGCCAAAAATGAGTGATGAAAAGGAAATAATAGCAAGTGAGATAGGAGAAGTTTCAAAGAAAATGTTAGACATGAGCAGGGAAATAGGTAACAAAGAAAGTGAGGTTAATACTAAAAGTGAACATGTTGATGTAGAATGTACAGAGTCAGGTAGTCGAGTGAGTAGTATTTCAAGTGAGCTAAGAGAGATGAAAGAGGTTATGAATGTAGATGTGAATCAGGCGCAAGTTAATTTCAGAGGGGAGATATCAGAAATACAGAATGAGTCAGAAATGCAAAGAAATAAATTGTACGAAGAAGTTAAAGTTTTGCCTATAAGTAATCAAAAGCTAACTTCTGAAATTAACAAGTACCAAGATGTTCAAAATGAAAACTCCAATCCAGTACAGTTTAGTACAGATTTGTCAGAGTACTCTCAGATTAAAAAGATAGCAGAAGAATTGAAAATGATAGTTGTCAAAAGATGTATTGTTCAGGAAATTTTAGATTGTTTTCAAATGTTATCAGGGGACGAAATTTCATATGAATACAAGAGGTTATTCATGAACAAAAATTTGAAGGTTAGGATACAGCTACGAGTAATGTTTAGCCACACACAATTTGATCCAGGAGGGTAAATAGCAATGAGATGTAAAGTAAATGCTGGATAGTTAAAGATGACTTGCAGAGAAATGTATTGGAACGTAAGAGGGTTAATTATTTATATGTCATTTGAAAAGAGAAATAAATTACAAAAAAAGAGACAAATGTTTAAAAAACAAAAAATTAAAAAAATTAAATTTTTAGTAACTGTAACAACATTTGAAAATTAAGAATGCAAAGATTGAAACTTAATATGATATTAAATTAAAAGTACGTAAATACAATTCCAAGAGTATTGTTAAAATAATAATAAATTCAGAACAAAAAAATACACACATACACAAACATCACAAGCATCAACATTATAAGTCATACCGTTACAAATACAAGGTATGTTTGTTTATGAACCTGTCGCTAAATGGGTTTGTCATAAAGACACAGAATACTATATAAAAATTCTTAACAGAAAATATCTAGCAACACGCAGAAGCACCTTTGGACACTTGTTGAAGGCCAGAAAGGTAGGTAACAATTGATTGAAATGGATGGGATAAGAGATTAGCCAGAGTATTTAAAGTGGAAAGGCAATAAACGAGAAGATTAGAAAATTGATGGATATGGTAAATTAGATAAAAGGGGTTCAGCAAAGAGTCGTTTTATGGCTTGGGCTACGTGAGAAGAATGAAAGAAAAAAGATGCCTAAGGATTATCCAGGTGGTCACCACGAGGAAGAACGACAGGAAAACTGGAAAGCTGGAGTAAATCAAATGATGAGGGCTCGACGTATGCAGATGAATGGAAAAATCAAGGAAGATGGCAAGAGGGAATTAAGGACAACCGTTGAAAATTGGAGCAGCCCTTAAAAGCAAAAAGCAACAGAAAATATACATTAAAATAGGTTCATCATGTAGAGTATAAAAGTTACACAGCAGTTTTATTTCCTGAAATAAGTTATAAACTGAGTATAAGTTAAATAGGAAAATAAATGCAATAAATACCAGCAGAGTTAATAACTTATAATAGCACGTATAAACTTAATAAATAAATTTAGTATCAAAATAAATTTAACGAGAATAGTCCGTAAATTCCTCTTCTTTGGTAAAGCATTTTCTATAACTAGTAAGGAAAAAGAGATAGATTCTGGAAATATACATTATTAGTGATTTGAGTTTGTCACTACCTGGTCATTTTAAGGTGCTGTCGCTATTAAGTTGTTTCTCGCGCCGTCATGGAAAGAATATGGAATTTCATGATCAGCTTATAAAGACATGCTTTTAAACATCTGAATATCTATTCCAATTCCCCTATCCCCCTCGTAACTACAACGAAATAGGCAATGAAACTGTTTAACTTATGCGAAGATATGTGAACGTATCAAGGTAGATTTTTTAACGTGGCATAATTTTCTGTTTTCCTTTCGTTTATGTATCTATTTGTTTTCTGTTTCACTTATTGATTTCTCCACTATATTTAGAACCACGTCTAGTAAGAGAGGAAGTATTGTATTGCACCCAAAAATTCGATGTCGAGGTTTTACTGGAAATATATGTTTTTAGGCTGCCTGAACCACACCAAAAGAGGAATTTAAAAAAGTCTGTGTGTGTGTTTTCGGGAACAGCATAACTTAAAAAAGTCGTATAAATACCAAACTTGTATGTAGGTTCAATTACTTACAAACACACGTCACGTAAATCTTCAAGAAAATAACCCACTCTCAAGTACCCTTTACATGGAACATTAAAAAATGTTTTTGATATTCTAAAAAATGGCTCTAAGGGTTTTAATTAAAATACCATATTTTAAAGATATTTACGTGACAAACAAAACGTATGTCTTGACATTTCTAGGAATGTCCTGTGAAGTCCCCTTCATTTGGAAGGAATTTTGTATAATCTTGTATAACTGATAAACGTTAAGGGGTAGATGAAAACGTACTATACAGAACGTGTAGCTCCCTTTAAAACACACAGTTTATTTCAAATAACTTCTTTTGACTGAAGCCATTTCTGAGGTATTCGTTATTCATGGTTTGAATTGTTCAGGGCTTTCATTCTTTTAAGGTCCTGTTAACTTCTCGCGATCTCATGGAAACATATGGAATTTTAACGACAGCGTATAACGTCCAGTACTTAAACATTTGACTATCACTGATTTCGTGTCTATAAGGAAGTGTGTAATGTTAATATTTCTGCAAATGTTTATTTGCATTAAAACGAAGTACATAGAAAATAACTTTTAGTAAGAATAGTTTGTATACTCACTAATAAACGATAGAGGGAAGAGAAAGTTATGTGAAAGTATTATATGAGATTATTTTTAGTACCAATGTTAAGTGGCACATTCGATGAAACTGATAGAAACACTACTGTTTTAACAAACGCTTTCGAGTATTACCTCAGTAACTACTTCATAGAAGTTCAGCATGGAGAGGATATTAAGGAAGTACCTTGCTGCTAGCAAACTACATAACCTGCTAAAACAGAAGAAAGTGTTGTACACGCCTCCCAAACAAGTGCGGAAAGAGGCCTGTTCCTGCAAAGAACCTTACAGCTTTTACACTTATTTCACTTGCTGTTATCTGTCCCACTATACCCCACTATTCACTATGCAAATGTAAAGTGTAAAATTGCAATTGAAATGTAATTTCTGTTCCAGAATAGCATAGTCTCTACAAAATATGTCATTGGTTGAAAATTAAGATTGGTTCCTAAGAGAAGGCACATTATTTTACATTTTTTATGGAATTATGCAAAATAAGTACTTATCATTCAAATTACATTTAAGCATAAATGACTAAGTAGGAAACCTTAGTACCATCTGTGAGTCACTGATGAGAATTTTACAAAGATTACAGGGAAGTAAAATGCAACTTTATAACCATCAACACCACGTTTTCATTTATATTAAAATGACAATGGTTCGTCAAGAATTTTGATACATTGTCAAAACATCAAGAGTCGAGGAGTAATTAGTCAAATGACAAGCATTTATTTTGCCATTATTGCGATCGCCATAACAGTGACATTTGTGTGTTGTAGCTAATTCCCGTATAAACAGACTTCCACAGCGTTGTTATTAAAATAGCACGTTACTGCACATTGGCAACACTGAAAACATAAACAAACAACAGCTAATTCAGAAAATCATATTGACGTAGATAAAATACAGGACAGGTAGAATAATTTAGACATAAATGGACCAAAGCACTGTAAATACAAATGTTGAATAAGCGAACACAGGAATGGCAAAAGTGTTAAGCTAATTAATGGCTCAAATTAAAGAGGAAATTCATAACAGAATGGGAAAGTAAAAGAGGGATTATGTAAACAGAAAGGGATAATCAAGGAAGAACATAGGCAACAGAAGGTCTATCCAGAAATTCTGGAAATCAGGGATCCAATAAAGCATAGTTTAGAAAAGCAGCGCCAAAAATTAGCAACAGAAATTTATAGACATTTAAGAAGGCATTAGGCGGCATTAGATAGCACTAAAGCCAGCAAAAACATAACGGAGTAATTGCAGTTAGGGTTGAGATCAGAGAAAAGCAAGCAACTGTAGATAAAATAACGGGTGAAGTGTAATCCCAATAAGTGAATGTAGAAATGGAAATTTTGTAACGCTTGGGAAATATTCGGGAAGCACAAGAGTGTAAAAATAAGCAATCGAGGGAAATAATGATTAATGAAGTAGATGCCGTAAGGAAAATAATTGATGACAATGCGACTTGAGTAATCTCTAATGAAAATACAATCTCAAGTGAAACTGCAGAAATTAGAGCACTGCTAGCAAACATAACATTGATAAAAAAACGCACCAAAATATAGCAGCTAACAACTACAGATAGTTTACACTCAGAAATAAATGCTGTAAGAGATGTCCCTACATGTTTATTGAGTGAAATAGTGCAAATAGTGTGTATTTTGGTGTAATTCAGTAGCTTTATTTAAATTTCCGACTGAATTAGAAGTTCTAGTTTCCCATAACATACTGAGGCAGAACTATAGCTTTTCACCTTAAATTTTAAATAAAGATCAACAAAATACGTGTCAGAAGAATCAAATAATTAAGAGTATGTAAATAAATGATGAAGATGTATTTTATTGTAGTCTGTGGAAGATGTTTGTAGCTAACTAACACTGGCTGGATTGCCTAACAGAGACTAGAAACTTGTAAGTTCGGTCAAAATGCAAAAGCTTGCAGGCAGAGAGTTCTTTTGTACATCACTGGAGCTGTTTCAATTACGAAGCTTTCGTTAAGTCAAATACCGTTAGAATGCGGTGAGTTAGAAGTCAAGAAACTCACGCGAAATATCAGAGAAAAGTCACGTGACTAAATCAAATAAACGAATAGAATGATGAGAATATGATGACGTGGGTGATAGACGACAGTAGCAGCGCGAGAAAGCAACAAATCACATAAAACCAGTGTAAATATGTCACAAATCTCAAAATGATATAAATAGGGAGGCAAGGGTTCGGTATTTAAGGTATATTTTGAAAGTTACTGACGGCAAAGCTATGTCTGATCGGACATGAGAACGCGTGCAAAGTTTACAGAATCAAAATTAATCGAGAAAGTCGCGAAACAACTAATTAAAGTGTATCAAGTGATTCATTAACGTGGAGAGCATAAGGTGTCAAGCCGTCGCAAAAAGAAAAAAAGAAGTAGGGAGATCATTAGCATTTGCTGACATGTTCGAAGTTGTGGCAAATAATACGGCTAGGACTTTGTTGTGTGTTAAAGATACATAAACGGAATGTGGAAAATTCAATACTGCTATCTACGTTACCATGCCTACCAGGATCAGAACCGATGCTTCACTAAAACGCCTTCCTATAAATTAACCAAATTTTGTGGGGAAATGAGATCCGAACTTGAGATTAGCCCAGGCACGAGACCAGGCATCTGTCTCTCACAAATAAGATATACGAACAACATAAAAACATAACAAGACACGTAAACGATACACGACAGCCGCAATATCCGATAGCGCTAAACGGTATACACGTTATGAAACTAGAGAACTATTTCGAACTTAAAACGCACAGGAACAAGTTAAGGTAATGGTAGTTAAAACAAGTGAGTCCGCAGAATCACGTCGATGTAACCCGTGCTGGTTTATGTCGGTAAGGAAACACTACCCACTTCTGCAACTACAAGTTCCCACTCCTTACCTGGTGCTAACACTCCTTAACGCTTATCTTACTCCCTCTTTTCCGCTCCTGAGCCTGAAACTGACCTGTGCTCATTGGTTAATGTTTGAGTGCTTGACATTGACGTTAAACCAATATGAGAGGGCGAAGTCGTGGCGAAGCATGCCTTTCAAACACTAAGGTGAAAATGTCCCGTACACATCCCATTTCGCCGCTCAAATAGGAGTATCACTGGCGGAATAGGACTTTTAATTTCCCCATAACAAAATTTGTTTGTGTTAAGAAGTTACAGAACACTAAATAGCGCTAACAATTGGTTAGCGGCTTTAAGAATTTGTTAAACCTTGACAGAATGTAATAGCTCTGATTATGCAAGTAATGGGGAACACATGGTAGACAAGTTTTCTAAGGCTGAAACAAGAAGAAAAATTATGCCCCCTCCCATCAAGGAGGAAGAGTTAATAGACCTAATCACTCCACACATCCCCGAGAAAATAAGAAATAAGTGATTGTCACGAGACTTATAGCAATAGCTGAAACCACAGCGCCTCCTTATTGTAATAGAAATTGTGAATGAGCTCACGCGGGAACGCGCTATGAACACACGAAAAACGCATCTAGCAGATAGAAGTTAGCAGCAGTCGGACTGAGGGGTCTCCGGTGAGTAAGGCACAGCGCCGCACGCAGGCTATAGTAGGCCCTTTGTACTTCAACAGATCTCTGGGAAGAAGGGATAAGGGGTAGACCTGAAGGGCGACCATATCCAGATGAGGATGTGCGCTAACAAGGTCGGGTTCGCTAAGGATTCCTTTTTAGCCATACAACCCTAGTAGCATAATTAGGGGGCAGCAACCGTAGTTTTTGCGTTTATATGGGAAAGGATAAAGAAAACTAGGATAGATGCAACGGTTCAATGAAGAAAATGCGTTTAAATAGGAGAGATAGGGACTACGAGGGTCGATGCTTGGCTAGGCATGGGTTGAAGGAGTGGGGATGAGCTTTATATGTGAAGATAGGAAATACGAGGAGAAGTGCTAGGATAGACAAATTTTGAGGTGTGGAGTATGCGTTTATATGGTAAAGATAGAAAAAACGTGGACAGATGCTATGTTAGACAGATGCTGAAGGACGGGGAATATGAGCTTATACGGGAGAGATAGGGGATACGAGGAGAGGTACAAGACTAGATCGGGCTTGAAGGATAGAATATGACTTTCGTAAAAGGGAGGGATTAAGCTAGGTGGGTTTGAATGGCACAGTATACGTTTATATGGAGAGGCTAGGAAAATGATGGGAGTAGCTAGGTTGGAAGAGCGTTCAAGGTGGAAAATGCGCTTTATATGGGAGCGGTGGGGAATTCGAGGAAAAGTTCTAGGCTAGACAGAGTTTGAAGTGTGTAGTATGCGTTTATTTGTAAAAGATAGGGAAGCATGGATAGATAATAGTTTTGACAGGACTTGAAGGGTAGAATATGACTTTATATGGGAGAGATAGAGAATACGAAGAGAGGTGCTAGACTAGACAGGGCTTGAAAAGTAGAATATGACTTTCTTACGGGGGAGGTATTAGGCTAGGAGGGTTTGAATGGCAAGGTATACGTGTATATGGGGAGTCGAGGAAAACGATGGGAGTAGCTAGGTTGGAGGAGCGTTCAAGGAGGTAAATGCACTTATATGGGGGAGATAGGGAAAAGAGGATAGATCCGAGGTAGAGAAGGGCTGAAGGAGGGGAACGCTCTTTATATGATAAAGGTAGGGAGTACGAAGAGAGGTAGTGGGTTATACAGAAGCTGAGGAGTAGGATATACGTTTATGTGGGGAAGATATGGAAAACGGAGTGAGATCCTATGCTAGGAGAAAGTTGAAGGAGGGCAATGCGCTTTATATGAGAGAGGTAGGGAATACGAGGAGAGGTGCTAGTCTAGAGGTTGTGGAGTAGAGTATGCGTTTTATGGGGAATATATGGAAAACGGGGAGAGATGATAGGCTAGACAGATACTGAAGGAGGGTAATGTAGGTTTATACAGGTGAGGTAGGAAATCAAGGAGAGGTGCTGGGCTAGACAGACGCTGAACGACGGAGGGATACGGTTTATACGAAAGAGATAGGGGAAACGTGGAGAGATGCTAGGATAGACAGAGTTAAAGGTAGAGTGTGTTTTATGAGAGAGAGAACAAACCAAGGAGAGGTATTAGGTTAGGAGGTTTTGAATGATAGAGTATGTGTTTATATGGAAACACGGGAAAACGAAGAGTGATCCTATGCTAGGAGAGAATTGTAAGAGAGGGAAATGCGTTTATATTGGGGAGATAGGAAATACCTGGGTCGATGCTGGGCTAGACAGAAGTCGAGTAGTAAAGTATGCGTTTATATGAGAATAGATGGGGAAAACGTGGAGAGATGATAGACAAGACAGATGCTGAAGGAGGGGAATACGCTTTATATGTAGATTTGGAGAATACGGAGGTTGAGGAGTAGAGAATGTGTTTATATGAGAAAATATACGGACATCGAGGAGAGAGGCTAGCGTTGCTAGTGTTGATGTATGTGTAATGCTCGTCCATGCATAATTTTATCTAACGTCATTGGCTTCAAGATTTAAACGCTAACAAAGTGTATATAGCGTTCTAACGTCCCGGTATCGCGCCTCTAAAGGGCTTGACGCAGGCCGCCTATCGATGAATACAATTATTCCAGTTTAGTATTTTTGATTGATACGGTATAAAGAATAATTCTGATAGTATCGTATATATGTAGGGTAAACCGGTTGGTATCACAAGTGTTCATGGTAATTTAGAGCAGCGATTCGTACCAGAGCTATTTAAGGTAATTTTCATATGATTCGGGTAGTATCACATTATTTAAGTCATTTTAACATGTACTTCAGATAGCGTCACAGTTATTCATGTTAATATAGAGGATAATTAAATTATTAACATTTCTCATCCAATGATACAGCACTTTTATATAGGTTTTTCTAAATCTTACAAACTTATTATATGTTAAACAGTTGGTGGGCGAGACGGAGAGCGTTAAACAGTGGGTAGTGTTACGGCGAAGGTATATGGAATTATTCTAAACTAACCCCGCACCGAACGCTCTAACCTATGCCTACGTGGACTTCTCATTTTCTATTCAATCCTATCGTCGTATAACCTAACCGACGTAACAAGACGTCACACTACGTAACATAAAACATAACAAGACGTAACGTTACAATCAAACGTAATCACGTGACAAGACATAACACCGGGTAACATAATCGCGTAACAAGACATAACACCACGTATCATAACCACGCGACAAGACGTAACCAACGTAACATAAGCACGTAACCACGTGACAAGACGTAACATAACTGTATTACCACGTAGCATGACGTGTCATTACATAACATAAGCACGTAACCACGTAAGAATACATAACAATACGTAACATAAGCACGAACCATCTAACAATGAGGAACATAACCACGTAACCAAACCAGTAAACGTAACCACGTAACAAAACGCAAGATCAACACGTAACCAACCCATTGCTAAGACCACTTAGGGTAACCCATCCTTCATAATCAATACAAGAGCCTATCCTAGCTTAACCTAACCAATTCCAGGCCATTCTCTCATCATCTATTCTACTCAGCCATCGTCTAACCTAATCTGGCTAACCAGAGATAACTTTGAGCTCCTATTAGTGAAATTGCAGCGTTTTATTCTGTCTTTATTATTTTAGAGTCTTAATTGAAAAGGTTTTCGTTAACATATCTTTATTTTACTTCGTTGTAGCGCCCTCCCCTTTATCTAGGTCTGAGATTAGCACTAGGATTTGCTCCTATTGGTAGGGTTAACGTATCCCCTTCCATCTTTTATTCTTCTTTATTCATCAGGTGTCTGCTAGGTGCATACACATAAAATGGACAAACTTCCATTTTTTAAATTGTAGACTCGCTTAGAAAATCTTCATCTTCGACTTACATTCTCTTATGCGCTGTTTGTAATGTTGTAATGCCTATATACATATGTCGTTATTCCATCCTCTGCAATAACTCCTTTATCGTCATATGGCGTCAATATAATTTTATTCACTTGCACTGTGCTAACAGCATGCTCCCCTGACAGGATCAGATTCATGGGCGTTCTGATGATTTCTGTATCCAGGTGTTGGAGAAAACGTAGCTTGTCCTGGCACACATCTTCAGTTGTCACGCGATGAATGAATGAATCAGTGTCTATACACATAATCTTCAGGTTTTCAGCTCCATAATATGGCAACAACACATCATAATGATAGTGATACATTAATATCTTAGAGACGCCCAACACACTCATACTGATGTATATAGGCTTGTTAAACACGATCCGTCGCGAGGCCATATGTACAGCAGCTAGATTAGCAGCATATATCGTCCTATCGATAAACGTCAGCTTAGCAATAAACTTTTCCAGTGTCTTCTCATTTATAACCAGTCGTATATCCGTACGATTACGTATGTTCTCCATAGTTTTTCCAAACATGGCGTTGTTAAAGAGTCTGTAGAGGTCCTTCTCAAAGTCATTTGCAGCCGTAGTCGTAGCCTATTGTTAAATTCCACATAAGGTTTTAACCACCGAGACTGTCGGAATTGTACACACGAAGGATTTTTGTTAGTCATAGTCCATGATTAAGTGCTTGCTTCAAATCCATATAATGTACACACACACTTCTTTCGAGGTCCAAGATGAGGCATCAGTTTTTTGTAGATGACTCATTACGCTTCATACACTCGGGCAGGAAAGGTAGATCGTTGTTCAGATCGTGAAGTTCAGCAGGATACTCGATGTCGACTTCTAATATGTATCCATGAGGATCATCATCTTGTAATCTTTCTATGTTGATTTTTTCAGATGACACTCAAATCCACCATAAGGGAGAGCGGGGTACATTGCCCAACCATATTGGTTATTGGCGTCCTCAAATGCTATAAATTGGGTTGGTCTCTACGGATCATACTTACCATGTAGGCGTTGTTTGCTTCGACATACCGGTGGGAAACTTGATATAAGCCTCCTCTTATGCCGGATTCCACCATGAGTAATTGGTCATAATCCTGTATCAATTCCAGCTGAATTCCAGTATACAGCAGCATGGCTTAACATGTAAGTCATGGAGAGATAAAATAATGAGTAGGATCGACCTTGTCTGTTTTGAGGGTTTGATCTCTAAATGTCTCAAAGACATCAGGGAGAAAAAGTACATCAGAGGTTAAGTAGAGTTCGCTGTATTCGCTCACGCTTCTCACATTAAACAGCTCCCTTACATTTCTAGCATGATAGAAGTCAGCATCACTGATTTCTTCTTCCTTTAACCTGTTGTAGAAGGAGACCTTAGGAGGCAAGCGGGTTTCGTTCAAAACATCCGATGAAGTGACGTAATCATAGGGAAATACGTCCTTACGAGTCAACAACTTCAACTTGTCTTCTCCGAAGTGTTTCAAGGTACGCTGTTATATTTTTCACCAGCTTATCCAAGCTTGTACTGAGAAAACGAAAGCTATGCACAATCCGAAGCTTTATATCTCCTACATACTTGGAGAATGATATATAGCTTTCTTCAGAGCTAAGAATTTTTTCCACTCGCTCACTTGTACATCCCATCCTTAACAATGAAGTGTGAGTCATACCCACTGAGGTTGTGCATGAAGACAGGAATTTATTTAGGCGTTTTGCACGATAAATTACATTCATTATGTAGACTTCCACGAAATTCATCATTGGGGTGATCATGGTCACGTACTTTGTAGTTCTCTTCAGTAAAGGTTTTTCCACACAAGCAGCATACTATAGAAGAGTTGAAATCCTTCTGCTGTTGATCTGTAAGTTTCATAGCCAATGCAGATTTACATATATTATTAATCTTCGTTGCAAGGGATGTGAGGTATTCCATAAACTTCTGAGGACCATCAACACCACGATATGCATAGGGATGCTTAGGAAGACCAGTTTCAGATGTTCACCGTCGGATGACGGTTTGACGTAAATGTAGAAACTCATGGGTACATGCTGCTCATAAGGGATTCTATATGAAGTTTTAGGATTAGGTATACATGTATGACATGGGGTGAAATACATTTAAAGTCAGGATAGATGACGTAAGGTAGTTTCAAAATCCTTTCAACCTTTTTAAACTGTAAACTGGATTTCTACATGGTAGGTATAACTACCCTTGCAACATCATGTTGATTACAGATGGATGCATGTTCTTGTAGTTTTTACAGTCCACTTCGTCTATATCGATCATCAAAATGTGTGAAACAACGCCTACAGGTATAAACACGTTCTTTATGCTTAGTTTTTTGACGTCGAATAAGTTTTAAAAAATTCTTTATATAAACGTAGTAATGTTTTCCGATACTGTCACTCAGTAGCAGAAGGTCACGGAGTTCAGGTTGTTCAGCCTCAGCGACCTTTATTGGATACACTTCATGTTTCTCATCCAGGCCGAAGACGTTGATAGACATCCTGTTAACTTCTCAAAATTAGATATTTTGAGAAAGTGGAGTTGGATAAGAAACACAGCTGAAGTCATATTTATTTTGAAGTTGCTTGTGTTTCCTTACGCGTTGTGCGTCCTTCTCAACGAATCTGGGTAATACAGAATACATAAAGCATTGCTCATCAGTATAATTCTGGATTTTAATGCAGGCTTCTTTAGCTCCAAAAGATGGCGGCAGGGGTATGTAGCTACTTCCTCCTAACGGATTGTACCTGTCAATACGAAGGAAACCCCTCCACAGCAAGTTGCTACTCTTAAGTTGTGATTCCTCCATTTCAATAACCAACTTCTTCATTTTCGTTTCCAGCAAGGAGTCCAGATCCGCTTCTAGGAAAACAGCTTGATTTCGGGTTTGAAATGTTTTGTCGCAGGTTTTTCCGATACTGTTAACAAATTGACACTTACCCAGCAGATTAATTTTCACTCTCTTGTGAAAACTAAGCTCTTTATGTACAGCCTGGATTATTCGTTGTTTTGTCTCATGCAGGTACATATTCAGATCCTTAGTTGATCACCAGCGTATAAAATATGATTTCAAACGTCCATCGAATGAAGTTTCATATTCTTTCATGTAACAGTCATCCATTGTAGATAATAACTCTTTTTAGCAGGTGCTAATCTCTTTTCTTCACAAGAATGCTTATTTCGCATGCATCTTCGTGTTGCCCAACCTCATAACTGTCTTTGAAGGTTACATTACAATACGTACACTTGAAGAGCTTCTTAATACGAGCTCATGTCTTTCTTTATCATACCCAGGTTGAAATATATTTCCACATTTACCACGAGAATATACTGATGCACTAGGAATGATATCCTTATATGAGGACTTATTCGTCTTTATTCTTGATATAATAACGTATTAATCCTTCTTCAAGGAAATGTACACCTCTTCACCTTAATAACACTTTAGAAAGAAGATTAGTTTCTGAGAGAACAACGATGTTGACACCTCGGAGATAATTAGCAGAATGAAGTCCAACGCCCGAGATCGCCCTATTTATAGAACAGGCACAAACATTTATAGATCAATTATATATTGAATTTTAATACTAAAATATTTAAGCGTCTAAACTCTTATATTTTAATACGTGTTACACAGATGTTCGAGTGTATCCGTAGGTTTTTGCGCATGTCGGGTGCTTGGTGGAAGTAAATGCATGTATCTATGTATTCGTAGACCTTCTGTAGGTTCGAGTAGTTAGAGTGAGTGAGCGAAACATTGTAAGGATGTATGTATTGTTCGGTGATGTTCGTACGTCTTCGTGCAGGTTCGGGTGCTTGACGAGTTGATCAGAGGTATTTATGTCTGCTAATGCACGATTGGGTGTGTGTGCGGGCGTATTTGTGAGCGGACACGGACTAGCTAGTAAAGAAGATGAACAATTCGTCAACGAGCATGGGACAAGTATCCTTGAACAAGCATTCGTCATACGTTACGAAACCTAGAAGCACAAAGATGCGAATGAAATAGAATGAAAGGTATAGGATATCGTGGTAGCATATACCACTCAGGCATTCGCCTGCAGACCAGCGAAAACCACAAAAAATCTGAGGTCAGAATGAGCCACCGACGGGAATCGAACTCCGAACCATAGAAGCACACGTGAAAGATGCAAATGAAATATAATGAAAGCAAATCGTGCTAGTATACACCACTCCGGCATTCGTCTACAGACCACTGAAAACCGCGATTATCCTAAGGTCAGAGTGAGCGACCGACGGGAATCAAACCCCGAACCCTAGAAGCACATGTGAAAGGTGCAAATGCAATAGAATGAAAGATAAAGGATATCGTGGTAGATGAGAAACTACTAGCATTTGGCTGTCGATCAGCGAATACCGCGAGAATCTAAGGTCAGAGTGACCGGCTCTACGGGAATCAAGCCCAGGATCTCCGAATGCAAACAACAGATGTTATCTCCTGAACCAACCCGTAAAAAGAGGTTTAAACCATACCACTCACAGTAATGCTTTACGTGCATTAACTTTCACCATATGACGTCACACTCGGAGACAGACTGTCTAGCCACACTCCGACATGTTTAAGCACGCTTCATTACTTCCTGCCACACCAAAAGAGAAGTATTCTCACACTATCATTCAGAAAGATGTTTCCATTCCATACCAAACACCGTCGCAGTCGCTACTTCCACACATTCAATTCATCCTTTCCACCTTCCCCTCATTCCCCCCAAAAGTTCAGTACAGAATATGACATTTTTATACGCTTAATACCCATTTATCACAGAAAACCGCCTATCTTTAACCCAGTCGGTTTAGCACCCTAACTGTTTAACATATAAAAAGTTTGTAAGATTTAGAAAAGAGTTAAATAAAATTGTTGTAGCTTTGGATGAGAAATGTTTATAATCTAATTACTCTCTGTATTGCCATGAATACCTGTGACGCTGTGTGAATTACCAGTTAAAGTGGCTTAAATACTTGTGGTACTACCCGAATCATATGAAAATTACCTTAAAGAGCTCTGGTACGAATCGCTGCTCTAAATTACCATGAAAACTTGTGATACTAACCGGTTTACCCTACATATATACGATACTATCAGAATTATTCTTTATACCGTATCAATCAAAAATACTTAACTGGAATAATTGTATTCATCGATAGGCGGCCTGCGTCCAGCTCTTTAGTGGCATGACACCGGGACGTTAGGACGCTATATAGCCTTTGTTGGCGCTTAATTCTTGAAGCCAATGACGTTAGATGATGTTATGCATGGACAAACATTACACATACATCAACACTAGCAACGCTAGCCTCTCTCCTCGACGTCCGTATATTTTCCCAAATAAACACATTCTCTACTCCTCAACCTCCGTATTCTCCACATCTACACATAAAACGTATTCCCCTCCTTCAGCATCTGTCTTGTCTATCATCTCTCCACGTTTTCCCCATCTATTCTCATATAAACGCATACTTTACTACTCGACGTCTGTCTAGCCCAGCATGGACCCAGGTATTTCCTATCTCCCCAATATAAACGCATTTCCCTCTCTTACAATTCTCTCCTAGCATAGGATCACTCTTCGTTTTCCCGTGTTTCCATATAAACACATACTCTACCATTCAAACCCTCCTAACCTAATACCTCTCCTCGGTTTGTTCTCTCTCTCATAAAACACACTCTACCTTTAACAATGTCTATCCTAGCATCTCTCCACGTTTCCCGTATCTCTTTCGTATAAATCGTATCCCTCCGTCGTTCAGCGTCTGTCTAGCCTAGCATCTCTCCTTGATTTCCTACCTCACCTGTATAAACCTACATTCCCCTCCTTGAGTATCTGTCTAGCCTATCGTCTCTCCCCGTTTTCCATATATTCCCCATAAAAACGCATACTGTACTCCACAACCTCTAGACTAGCACCTCTCCTCGTATTCCCTACCTCTCTCAAATAAAGCGCATTGCCCTCCTTCAACTTTCTCCTAGCATAGGATCTCACTCCGTTTACCATATCTTCCCCACATAAACGTATATCCTACTCCTCAGCTTCTGTATAACCCACTACCTCTCTTCGTATTCCATACCTCTATCATATAAAGAGCGTTCCCCTCCTTCAGCCCTTCTCTACCTCGGAATTATCCTCTTTTCCCTATCTCTCCTATATAAGTGCATTTACCTTCTTGAACGCTCCTCCAACCTAGCTACTCCCATCGTTTTCCACGTCTCCCCATATAAACGCATACTCTGCCATTCAAACCCTCCTAGCCTAATATCTCTCCCGTATGAAAGACATATTCTACCCTTCAAGTCCTGTCTATTCTAGCACCTCTCCTCGTATTCTCTATCTCTCCCGTATAAAGTCATATTCTACCCTTCAAGCCCTGTCTAGACTAGCACCACTCCTCGTATTCCCTACCTCTCTCAGATAAAGCGCATTGCCCTCCTTCAACTTTCTCCTAGCATAGGATCTGTCTCCGTTTTCCATATCTTCCCCACATAAACGTATATCCTACTCCTCAACTTCTGTATAATCCACTACCTCTCTTCGTATTCCCTACCTCTATTATATAAAGAGCGTTCACCTCCTTCAGCCCTTCTCTACCTCGGATCTATCCTCTTTTCCCTATCTCTCCCATATAAGTGCATTTACCTCCTTGAACGCTCCTCCATCCTAGCTACTCCCATCGTTTTCCTCGTCTCTCCATATAAACGCATACTCTGCCATTTAAAACCTCCTAGCCCACTACCTCTCCTTCGTTTGCTATCTCTCCCATATAAAGTCATATTCTACCCTTCAAGTCCTGTCTGGTCTAGCACCTCTCCTCGTATTCCTTATCTCTCCCATATAAAGTCATATTCTACTCTTCAAGCCCCGTATAGTCTATTATCTGCCCATGTTTCCCTATCTTTCCCATATAAACGCATGCTCCACACCTCAATCTCTGTCTAGCCTAGCACATTTGCTCGTGTTCCCCACCTCTCTCATATAAAGCGCATTTTACTCCTTGTAAGCTCCTCCATCCTAGCTACTCCCATCGTCTTCCTCGCCTCTTCATATAAAGGTATACGCTGCCTTTCAAACCCGCCTAGCCTAATACCTCTCCGTATAAAGTTCATATTCTACCTTTCAAGCCCTGTCTAGTCTAGTACCACTCCTCGTATTCCCCATCTTTTTCATATAACCGCATACTCCACACCTCAAACTCTGTCTAGCCTAGCAGTTATCTTCGTATTCCCTACCTTCACATATAAAGCACATGCCCACTCCTTCTACCCCTGTCTAGCCTAGCATCGACCCTCATAGGCCCTATCTCACCCATATAAACGCATTTTCCTCCTTGAACCGTTATATCTACCCTCGTTTTCCCTATCCTTTCCCATACACACGCAAAACGTGCGCTCGCTACCCCGTATATATGCTACCAGGGTTGTATGGCTAAGCAGGATTGGTGTCATGTTGGAATCCTTAGTGAACCCGATCTTGCTAGCGCACATCATCATCTGGATCTGGTCGCCCTTCAGGTGTTTCCTTCATCCCTTCTTCCCAGAGGTCTGTTGAAGTACAAAAGGGCCTACTATAGGCTACGTGCGGCGCTGTGCCTAACTCACTGGAGACCCCTCAGTCCGACTGCTGCTACAGTAGAAACGATGGTTTTGTGCCGGTGACCTTGTTTCCTCGCGCACTGAAGCGAGTCTATGTCTAATGCCAGGCAGCTCTTTGTAAATGTGGTGTATGGAAACGGTAAACAAACAGTAAAACAGAAAACCCGGGAAAATAAACCGGCAAAAGAATAACTAAGTAGTATACTATCATGTGACTCACCGTATTGTTGTTCATTCCTAGAATGACGGCTGCTACGGGAAGGTGCGAGATCGCGCTGCTCACAGAACAATGTATTGCACTTCGTCTCTAAACTTTTTAATGGCACCCAAATATGACACGCGCCAATCTCTTATCTCATGTCTCTCCTGTAGCAAGACCTTATTGTTCCTTGTTTTCTTCCACGCGAAACCCATGTCACGTAAGATAATATTTAAACTAGTGCTTCCCCCTTTAAGGTTAATGGAATCCTTAAGCTTCAGGAGCAGATTTCTGACAGTGGGCACGGTTTTCTCCTGAATATAAAAATTGCAAATTGTTTGCCGAATCACACACCTATCAGTCATCAATGTCTGTGATCCATTTTGGTACACGATGTACCTTTCCAGGTGTCCCAAAGGACACCTTTGTCCCTGTTCCTCACATGTTCCCCCTTCTTTAATTATTTTACGTATTGTCCTCTCAGATACTTTTGTTGCTGCACTCACCCTCCCTTGCACTTTCTTCAATGGAATTAGAATATCGCCAGAAGCTGCTTCCCGTTTCATGAAGAAATGGATGTTATTAACAACTTCACGTGTTTGGCTGTGCAGTGTTTTTCCACCAAGTTTGCTTTGAATGGGAGGCATTTTAGTCTAAATAAGCAAATACATATACACGCGCACACACATACACACAAGACACAAAACACTAATCACGAATACGATTAATAATCACTTTCTAAAACTTGTAAAACTTAACGTGCTGGCACCGAAGCGGTAGAAGACGGATGTTGCACGGTCAAAGCTCTCCACGATACTGGCCATTTCAGTATACTGCGCATGACCGAGAACATAGGCTCGGCAACTGGGCTCTAAACGATTGCGCACCCAGTCTTCATCGGCACAAATCCATCGATCCTGCTGTAACTTCTAACTAGTAGATGCGTTTTTCGCGTGTTCATAGCGCGTTCCCGCGTGAGCTCATTCACAATTTCTATTACAATAAGGAGGCGCTGTGGTTTCAGCTATTGCTAAGTCTCGTGACAGTCACTTCTTATTTTCTCGGAGATGTGTGGGGTGATTAGGTCTATTAACTCTTCCTCGTTGATGGGAGGGGGGATAATTGTTCTTCTTGTTTCAGCCTTCCTTAGAAAACGTGTCCACCATGTGTTCCCCATTACTTGCATAATCAGAGCTATTACGTTCTGTCAAGGTTTAACCAATTCTTTAAGCCGCTAAGCAATCGTTACGCGCTATTTAGCATTCTGTAACTTCTTAACCCAAGCAAATTTTGCTAAGGGGAAATTCAAAGTCCTATTCCGCCAGTGATACACTTGCTAAATTAATTACTCTTGTCAAACTATTTCTGATATCGGACTGAAGGTTCTGCAAGATGTAGATGAATGCCTTCTACCTCCATTGTCTTTCGTTTATAAAATAAGTTTGTTTATTAAGGAAGACAGAATCGTTATATTAATTATACCATATTTTATTTAACATTTCTAAGAAATTACTTTTTTAGAATAAACAATTATATTGTTAACACTATTAAAGCAGGTGGATTTTATAATCCTAAAATTTAATTTAGCTAACGTCAGTAGTTTCTGAGATAACAGGTCATTTATACCACAAAATGTTACTCACTGAAATAGCTCTTGAAAGCAAAACTGGAGTAAATAAACTCACGTATAACGAGTGCGGCGGCGCTATGGTAGCTTTTGCGATTCACATTCAAAAAGTCCCGCGTTTGATTCCCGGTAACCGCCCACTCGGAAGCATGGGTTATTTCGGGCGTTTCCCCAGGTTGGCAGGTGAATGCTATAGTAATTTGTTTCAACTTCCGAATTTTCTGTGCTTCCATTTCGTCCCATTCATCCTTCACCCCGTTAGACTATTTCAGCGTCGGAAGTGTAGGAGATGGAGCTTCAGTGTGGAGTGGCAGAGAAACAGGATGCTCTTTGTGGAACTTTTCCCGTCCCTCGGTCTTCGGCTGGTTGCTGGGGTATACGGACCACCACTTGGGTTCCTTGGACCCCCTATCTGTGAGCAGGGGTCTCTGGTCTGCCTGTACGACTGTCTCTGTCTGGAAAATGTAGAAACCCTAATTGCTGGTTCTGGCCGCCCGGTGTCTCCTCTCCCTTCTTTCTCCTTCCCTTGTGAGGTTTGGAAAGAAAGAAGCTGCATGAGCTGCCGCCATACTTAAGCAGTAGTACCAATTTCTAGAATAAAACTTCACCTTAAAGATGAGCTGAAGTTTGTCTCTCTACTTCAAGTTTGTTTTTGTGTGAAGTGGTATAGAATTCACAGTACAAATGACAGAAGCAGTACCACTTTAAAATATAAATGAATCGCTATTTGTTAAAATGGCAAAAGCCACATTTTTTTCGAAAGCCATTTTTATTTAAATATATATTCTCCTACCATAGACACATCGTTTCATCCTAAAATGGCTTTAAGAATCCCAGTACAAATGGTTAAACTCGTCTGCAAAATTTAATAGTTTATGTTAGAAGGGCGGATGTCCTGGACTTCTGGCCTTTTAACAAAAAATATTATTCCTGCTTATATTCCAAGTTGGTTAACACGCTAAAACAAAGTGAGTAAATGGTGCACAATAATGCAATAGTGTTCATTGGTGACTTGTTCACATAACACATTCACACAGTTAACAGTTGTTGCTCAAGATGAGTGGTTCTTAAGGTAGAGATGAGGAGTTTATTGGAAAAAGAAGAGCTAATCCTGGATATAAACGAAGTATAATTAAAATGGCTATATTAATGGGTAAAGGATATGATAATCATGCTGGGAAAGTTATTACACCTAGAAGCATTGGGAATGAGTTTTCGTAAGTACAAGATATAAATAACATTCAATTTGCAGTTACTATATTCAAGTATTATATGTAGTGATATCCAAATACTTATAACCGCCCCCCCCCCGACACAAATGAACGTGCACGAACATATCCAGTCGTTTCCAGTTCAGGAGAGGCATTATAGTATCACACAATTAAATATCTTTGTTCTGATTTGGATGTAAAGGTAATGTATAATCTCTTCAAAGAGAAGTTTATAGATACCAAAGTGAGCTATATCCTTCTATTTCAATAATTTTAAGGACGAATTTAATCTGAAATTTGGACAGCCACAGGCAAACTGCTGCTGTGTCTGCAAGAGCTAAAATTAAAGTTAAAATCCCCACACCTAAATGACATTGCAAAGCATGTTGCAACTGCTGAGCAGGCTGTTCACATAGAAGTAAGAAGTTTTTACAGTACCTTGCAACAAGATAGTTCAGAAGAAAAAACTGGAAAAAACAAAAACGTTCTCTCCATTGCTTGTGATTATACGCAAAACATACAATGTCTAAAGTCCCTGTCCAGATCTATTTTATTTGAGTAAACTGACTTAACGTTTTTTGTATACACAATATAAAATAATAAAATAAATATCTATCATGAAGGCCAAGCAAAAAAGGGTCCCGATGAGGTACGCTCTTTTCTTCTTCTTCTTCTTCTTCTTCTTCTTCTTCTTCTTCTTCTTCTTCTTCTTCACTATTTGAATTCTGTCCCAGCTCAGTGTGATTAAATTCGTTTATTCTTTGATAACTGCTCTGGTCAGAACAAAAATCATAAAATCTCCAAATTTTTGTTAAGTGTAACAGATACAAATAGATTTAAGAAAATTGAGCATTTCTTCCCAATAGGTCATAGCTACTTAGACTGTGATCGAGATTTTGCTATTATCAAAAAAAGCCTCCGAAAACATGAGCGAATTTACGCAATTCATCAACTCACTGAACTGATAATTCAAAATGGTCGAAGTTGGTACAGTCAATCGTATAATATACAATTTCAAGATTTGGTGGCAGCAAAATATAGGGAAAATCCTGTATCTGTTGAAACTTCAAAAATAGATCGAGATAAGAAAGTATACTTTGGAATTAGTGCCATTTACCATTTTGTGTACGATAATCAGTATCCAGATACAGTTGTTGCAAGATATTTCATCAGTGGTTTAACTGAAAACACATTCATCCTTTGCCACAATTCTCATATCAACTACTGAAGTAGGAAAAAGTCGACTTCAAAAAAATTATCTAATACATTGAAGATAGTTATAGTTACATTTATGAAGAAATAATAAATTAACATTCTGAGGTTGTGAACATAAAACACTTGCATTTTTCATACGTAAACTATAGTATAATTGATTGCACAATGTGTTTTCTTAAAGCTTCAAAAGTCCTGTGTGTGATCATTTTCTTACGGAAAATAAGATGTTATGTTACAAATTACCTAATAATTATTGTTTGTTTTTTCATTCAGTAACACATTTTATTTATTGCATCATGTATTTATGAATAAAGTGTGGTTTATGTAACTTTTAAAGCAAACATATTTGTATCAAACACCATTAATTGTTAAAAGGGCAGAAGTCCAAAGGAAAATTAAGACCATATTTCTTACCTAAATTAATGTTACACTTTAAAATTAGCTTTAATCTAAGGTCTCATGCCAAAACAAAGTTTTGAGTCCAAAAAGAAAGGTCCAAGGTACATAGTATTACTGAAAAAGTTTTTTGTTTCTCCTGTAAAATTTGAATTTTTGAACTTCAGCCCTTTTAACAAATAGCGATTCAAATAAGGTGTCTAAAGTGATAATATGTGTGTGTTTGTGTAAAATTAAAGAGGGAGGTCCAGTAAATACGACGGCACAAGCAACTAAAGGAGTAATGCTTTGTCTGTTTTTGCCATTCAGTCTGCCATTAATAATAATTAATTGATTGTTGAACGCAACAAATCTCAATTCAGTTTTGCGAAAGCGTTTGTTACAAAAGAGATTCCACAGAGAGAGAATTGCACATAGTTTCGATGCTGCTATAAGAGGACGAGCATGATGAAAGCTTGATAATTTAATTGTCAACTTCATATTTATTCATTGGAATGTAAAATATAGTAGTAGTGGTGATATTACATTAATTGCATAACACAGTCGCATGGGTCATAAGACCGTACATGCTCTATAGAAAAATACCTGGTCTGTATACGTGACTTGCAACTTTCTGATGTATTGTGGATAGTAGGTTATTTGTGGATAGTAGGTTATTTAGAAGAGAGCTGGGCCACTTTTTTGGACATATATGGGAAAGAATAGGGAAAACGAGGCTGGATGAGGCGGTTCAAGGAGGAAAATGGGTTTATATGAGAGAGATAGGAAATACGACGACCGATACTATGCTAGACAGGGTTGAAGGAGGGTAGTGCGTTTATATGGAAGAGATAGTTGAGATATGTTAGACTAGACAGAGGCTGAGAGTAGAGAAGGCGTTTATATGTATGAGAGGTAGGGAACAGGAAGAGAGGTGTTAGGTTAGACAGAGGTTGAGTAGAGTATGGTTTATATGAGTGGTATAGGAAAACGAGGAGAGGTGTTAGACTAGACAGGGCTTGAAACGTAGTGTATGAGTAGATATAATATGTATGTTCAGAGCTACAGACAGATGCCGACAACTGATAAGATATAATCGACATCGTTTGTTCTGTGTTGCCGCCTCCCGCCGGCTCCCTTTGAGGTCTTAGATACCGCCTGGTCTCGTGTCGCTAGGCCCCGCCCCCTCTCTCTTTGTGGCCTTACCTAATGCCGATAGGTCCTACCCCCTCCCCCATGCGGTCTCGTCGCGTGCCGTAGCGTCCTGTCTTGAGGTGTGCGGTAGGGAATGGTTTTCTCGATGCCTGGCGCCCCTCGGCAAATCAATTAGGTAATGTTCGTCAAACATTATTGAAAAAAAGAATTGGCATTTTATGACTACTAATGCCCGCACATTGCATATCTAATGCTCCTCGGGCAATTAAGTTTTTTTGATTAATTAATGTATATGAATTGACTGGAGCGCAAGTGGTCGTCATCGTATATGTGTGTATAAGTAGCACGCTTACGGGAACAGTCCACAATGTAATGAAAACCCTGCAACCTACTTCTGTCTGGTGATAACGGTAATGTCCATGTATACACACATTAGCTGACAACGTTAGACATTTTCACCACATTAAACACATTAATAGACTTTAAGATTGCATCCCGGATCTGTATACAGTCATTAGCGGACAGTGTTAGTAATTGTTTTCCTAAGTGCTCTGAAAAACCCCAGACACTCAATGTAAATACCTTTTAGCTCGTAGAATTTCCATCACAAACTGTGGAAAAACCCTAGTCTAGACAATTTTTTCCCTGATAATTAATGATTAAGTTTCATAGCTCTTATTTCTTTCAATAAAATATTGCGAATAAAGTATTCAGAATTCAGATTGGCGGAAAGAAATATTACATACGGTATTAAAAATAAATAAGCGTCTCATTGATCGGTGAATACTACATATGTTATTAAAAATAAAATAAATACGGATAACATTATAGTTAAATATTATAAATGTTATTAAAAAAATAAATGATTCGGTTAACATTATAGGTACATACTATATATGTTATTAAAAATAAATATGGTTAACATTATAGGTGAATATTACATACGTTATTAAAAGTTTTAGGCAATAAGCAAGTGTTTCTTCCGACAAGAGATGCAGAAAGGGTAAAATTCAATTTCATTTAGTTAAAATTTTATTATTTTTAAAAATTGGTTTACATGAATGCTGTTTACCTACTTTTTCTAATATTCTAAGTCCTGTTTTTATTTTTTTGCGTAAATATCTTTTTCATGTCTATTTCTGCAATATTTACCGAAAGTGTAATTCCATACTTTGAGTATGTGGAAATAAATGAAAGCGTAGTAGATCTGCTTAACAGTTTCTTTATCCATATTATTCCTTGCCTGTTTCATTACATTTTTTGTAATATATTTATGGTTGTATAAGTTATTAACAACACTTAATTTTTCTGAGATTCTTTCATTTCTAGTTCCAATTTCAAGATCTTCATTTTCACTGTGTACTCTTCTTCCAAACACTCAAGCCTCCTCTCATAAAAACCCTCCCTTATGCCTTCTTTGTTCTTTTCAGGCAATGGAGTTGAAAGTTCTGTATGGGAACTGCAGACGCCACCTTTACACTTTCTCTTTCTTCAAATTCCTCACCTGTTATTAAAATTGCTGATGGACATGTTGGATCTGGATTTAGTATTTCTATGTCCTTCACTGTGGTGATTACTTCTGAATGGAATCCAACTTCATCATCAAACAAATTGGCGATTGAATAGAAGAGCAACAATTGTTATTTGGCTACTATTTTCTAAGAAAGGCGGTACATACATACGCCTCCAGTTTTGTACAATCGTACCTTGTCAATGGAATTTGCTTGCTTCATTCTTTTCTTTATGTTCTCATAATATCATTTCAGGGATTTTCATTCACACTGGATGATCTTCCTAGAATTGTACTCATTTGCAATTTATTTCCATGTCTCTTCCTTACGCTTAGCAGAGCTATCAGTCATTTTATTTTCAACACTAATTTGTGTTCTAAAACAATGTCGGTCATATATCTTTCTCTTCTTTCTTAAAATTTGCTGCCTGAGTCTTTTTATTACTTTCGTCCTTCTCCATTTTGCAATTTGTTTATGTATCAGAGACAAATGAAAGTTGAATGGTATTAGCAATTGTGAATTGATTCAATACAATTGCAGTGATCTGAGATTAGTGAATAATGAATAACGTTTATTTCTCAATACTCAGTACATAATTAAGTTATATACTTTTAGACTACAATAATATTTCAAAATATTAGGCTATTTACACTATAAATTCACTTCTTTGTTGTTTGCCTATACTAATCTATGGTCTCAGTACATACAACTCCTGGTTTTCTGTGTATCGATGACCCTCTGTCTACTTGCTTATGTTTCATTATATATATATATATATATACCTTTATTTATTTATTTTTTTATTAATGAGCCATATGTATGATTTCCAATTCAGTTGTTAGTCATTTATCGTGCCTATAAAGTCACTGTAGTTTGTTTCTGGAATAATTTCTCCATTTCTTATCTATTTTTATTTTGTTACTAATTGCGGAGCTCTTTTTTAATTCAGAATTCATCAGGCTGTCTTTTTAACATTTAATACCATATCCAAACTATCATAATGCTGTTGTACTAGTTTTAGCATAGAATTTGCTTTTTCTCAACCTCCATTATTGTTTTTTCTTTAATTATTAATGTCATGTCATCTGCATATCGAATGGCTAAGCCACTGTTTCTTAAAATCAGCTCAAATATATCATTCACATATGCCAGAAATAAGAATGACCGTGGTTTAGAACCTTGCGGAACCCCCCTGTTTAATAGTTCATAGTGTGATTTTATTTTTTCCATTGTTTCATTTTTCTTATTTATGTAATTTATTTCAATACATTGTGTTCTGTTTCTTAGATATGAATTGATCCAAGCCTTTGTTAATCCCTGAACTGCTAGTTTTCTAATTTATCAATTAACGCTAGGACAACCCGACCTTTCCCTGCCCTCTCTAACACCCAGAGGATCATTTTGACCCCTACCATATAACATTAACATTCTGCATCATTATTTCAAATTTATATTTGTATTCAATTAGTATATTTTAATGTTTTTAATGATTTATATGCCAGTTAAAATGCTGAATTGTGAATTATGCAACAAAACACAAATAATATCAATTATTAAAAAATAAATAAATTTCATTGAAACCCATAAAACCCAAACAAGAGTAAGCAAATGAGGGAGTTTACTTAGTTTTAATTGCATAGAAAAATTGAATTACTCATGTTTACAGCAATTTTAGCTAGTTAATACTCTACACAATTGACACATTTATAATCAGGTTTCTTTGTGCATTTTCTTAAAAACAGTGCACTTGGAAGTAGTTTTATTACACTTGCAGAATTTAAGTACTTGACATTTATGGTATTTCTGTGTTATATCGTCTTCATTTTCATAATCGTCTGTAGTCCTACAAAGTGAGCGACTCTTCACATAGAGTGTAGTACTTACGTTTTGTTACTTGGTTACATAGTTGCTACGTGTTGTTACGTCGTGTGACGTTTCTGGTTACGATATGTCACGTGATGTTGCGTGGTTATGTGCTTATGTTACTTAGTATGACATCTTGTCATGCTGTTATGTTACGTTGTGTTACGTCTTGTTACGTGGTTACGTTAGATGATGATAGGAATGAATAGACAATGAGAAGATCCAGAACATACAAGGTGGGAATAGGTTAGGACGTATACTTCACTGTAAACCGATATACAGTTTGTCCCTCTCCGTCTCGCGCACCACTCTTTAACATATATAAAGTTTGTAAGGTTTAGAAAATAAGTATATAAAAGTGTTGTAACGCTGGATGAGAAAAGTTTTATAATCGAATTACTCTCTATATTACCGTATAAACCTACATTCCTCCTCCTTCAACCTCTGTCTATCCTTGTATCTCCCCCGTTTTCCATATTTCTCTCATATAAACGTATACTCTACTCCTCAAACCATGTCTAGACTAGCACCTCTCCTCGTATGCCCTACCGCTCTCATATAAATGCATTTTCCTCCTTGTAGACTCTCTCAACCTAGCACCTACCTTCGTTTTCATTGTCTCTCCATGTAAACGCATGCCATGTCATTCAGACCTTCGTGACTAGCCTAGCACTTCTCCTCATATTCCCCTACCTCTCTCATATAAGAAGCATTCCCTCCTTCAACCCCGTCTAGCCTAGCATCGACCCTCGTATTCCCTATCTCTCGCATATAAACGCCTACTCTATCATTCAAAACTCCTATCCTAATACCTCTCCTCGGTTCGCTATATTGCTGATATAAAACGCCATATTCTACCCTTCAAGTCCTGTTTAGTATAGCATCTTTCCTTGTATTCCCTATCTCTCTCGTATAAAGCATATCCCTCCCTCCTTTAGCATCTGACTAGCCTAGCATCAGCCCTGGTATTCCCTATCTCTCCCCTATAAATGCATTTTCCTCCTTGAACCGTCGCATCTACCCTCGTCTTCCCTATCCTTTCCCATATAAACGCAAAAGTGGACCAGCTTCTGTCTATAATACCGTCTGTCTCCGTTTTCCATATATTCCTCATATAATCGTATACCGTACTCCTTAACCGCCAACCGAGGAAGGGACAAGTATCTTTTTGAGCAGACATTCGCATGCAGACCAGGGAAAACTACGAAAAAATCAAAGGTCTGAGCGAGTGGCCGACAGTAATCCAGTCAGAGTGCCTTAGAAGCACGTAGGTTAAGATAGAATGATATAACACGAAAAAGGTGGTAGCATACGGTGCTCAGGCATTCGCCTGTAGACCAGGGAAAACCACAAAAAAATCAAAGATCTGACTGACTGACCGTCGTTAATCTGGTTACGTGGCATTGTAACGTAATGTTAAGCTGTAAGGGTGGTTCAGGAGACATGATAGGCAAAAAGGGGGCGGCCCTACCGTTTAAAGATTTGAACTTGGAGTCTGTCCCATCCGTCCTGACGTCTCCGGCTCTGTGAACAATTTCTGTCTAGATGCCTAATGTTTCAGGAGAGCATCCTTTCCCCTATAACTGCATGTTTAGAAGGTCTAGACTATCACTTTCGTCTTTAGGAAGTATGTTCGGGTTTTTTGTGAAGGAATGTAATAGGATAATGTTTTATAAAAAATAAATGTTGTTTATATTACATAGCCCTCATTTTTTATTAATCTTTTTATACACCTCATATCACACAGTCCAATATTAAGATGGTTCTGGCTTCTAGATTCCCATTTATGCAAGTCTCTTTCAGTAATAGTTCAATAATTTTTTTGTTTAGATTTCATGTGGCACCAAAGTTTTAAGATAATGCATTCTCCTTTAAACAATTATGAAATGATTTATGAAATCAATGGTTTTGGCAGGTATAGCAGTAATAATGACTACATAATTTATATATTATTGCTATATTCTACACACGCGAATGTTCCATGCTGCACGGTGCTGCAATTCTTCATGTTGAGAATGTTCCTATCACATTTCTGTTCATGTTGTTTTAAGCTATCTCGTTCTTCCTCTTCATTTACATTCATCTGGGCATTCCTGTAACAAACATTCACATTATTTGCAGCTTGTTGTAGGTATATACTTCGATGCGGAGAATCATTGCAAGGGGTAATAAACTTCTTTCTGCACGAAATCACTCAGACTACAATCTAGACATTATTTACACATATTTGTTTTAATACAGTGATGCATGCTTTGACAACTGCTAACCTACTGGAAATTATTTGCAACTTGCTGTAGGTATCTGCTTTGAGGTAAAGAATCAGTGAATAGACTATTAAACTTCTTTCTGCAGGCCCTCGCTCAGACTACATCCTAGGCGTTATTTACACAGTGATGTATACTTTAGACGAATGTTATCCTAGTGAAGTGTGAATTTATAAACTCAACGAATGTAACTCTAAATGAAGCTTTGAAAGGATAGCTGAATTATTTCTACAAAGCTTAACAGGAAGAAAAGACAATTTACATGTCTTAAACTTGCCGGATGGTACTACTCCATGATATACCATTTGAAACTTCCCTGGCATTTCCTCCAACTGTTGGCTTGTTAGGGTTGAACATCTTGTCGGAAGAAACACTTGCTTATTGCCTAAAACTTTTAATAACGTATGTAATATTCACCTATAATGTTAACCGTATTTATTTTTTAATAACATATATAGTATGCACCTATAATGTTAACCGAATCATTTATTTTTTTAATAACATTTATAATATTTAACTATAATGTTATCCGTATTTATTTTATTTTTAATAACATATGTGGTATTCACCGATCAATGAGACGCTTATTTATTTTTAATACCGTATGTAATATTTCTTTCCGCCAATCTGAATTCTGAATACTTTATTCGCAATATTTTATTGAAAGAAATAAGAGCTATGAAACTTAATCATTAATTATCAGGGAAAAAATTGTCTCGACTAGGGTTTTTCCACAGTTTGTGATGGAAATTCTAGGAGCTAAAAGGTATTTACATTGAGTGTCTGGGGTTTTTCAGAGCACTTAGGAAAACAATTACTGACATTGTCCGCTAATGACTGTATACAGATCCGTGATGCAATCTTAAAGTCTATTAATGTGTTTAATGTGGTGAAAACGTCTAACGTTGTCAGCTAATGTGTGTATACATGGAAATTACCTTATCACCAGACAGAAGTAGGTTGCAGGGTTTTCATTACATTGTGGACTGTTCCCGTGAGCGTGCTACTTATACACACATATACGATGACGACCACTTGCGCTCGAGTCAATTCATATACAATTAATTAATCAAAAAACTTAGTTGCTCGAGGAGCATTAGATATGCAATGTGCGGGCATTAGTAGTCATAAAATGCCAATTCTTTTTTTCAATAATGTTTGACGAACATTACCTAATTGATTTGTCGAGGGGCGCCAGGCATCGAGAAAACCATTCCCTACCGCACACCTCAAGACAGGACGCTACGGCACGCGACGAGACCGCATGGGGGAGGGGGTAGGACCTATCGGCATTAGGTAAGGCCACAAAGAGAGAGGGGGCGGGGCCTAGCGACACCCGACCAGGCGGTATCTAAGACCTCAAAGGGAGCCGGCGGGAGGCGGCAACACAGAACAAACGATGTCGATTGTATCTTATCAGTTGTCGGCATCTGTTTGAATTCTTAAGTCGCCATTTAAACGCCTTCTCTACTCTCAGCCTCTGTCTAGTCTAACATATCTCAACTATCTCTTCCATATAAACGCACTACCCTCCTTCAACCCTGTCTAGCATAGTATCGGTCGTCGTATTCCCTATCTCTCCCATATAAACCCATTTTCCTCCTTGAACCGCCCCATCCAGCCTCGTTTTCCCTATTCTTTCCCATATATGCCCAAAAAAGTGGCCCAGCTCTCTTCTAAATAACCTACTGTGGATATTGACCCGGGTACCAGATATGCCAGTAAAACATTACAAACCATGTATGAAGCAATGGTTAGGTCCTCATTACTATACACAGTGAAGTGTGGGGATGGGAGAGGGTGCATAATGTAAATAAAGTACAATGTAATTTTTGGAAGTGTATTCTAGGGTGGGGAGTGGTAGTTCAATCTACGGAGTTCTTCGTGAGGTAGGATGCTGGGAAGATGCTGTATTTGCTAAACTAAATGTAGTTAGATACTGGCTGCGAATTATTAAAGGTGACCAAACAACTCTGAGAGCAATATGTTATCGTCATCAAATAAACAACATAGAGCATCTAAAATGGTTGGCGGCGGGTTTACAACGGGAATTATCTAAAATAGGCTTAAACGTAAAATATAAATGTTAGCGATCAATTTAACTGCCTGCGTAAACAATTTTCCTAGTGATGTTATTTGTAAAGGATGCTCCCTACATAGGTTTTAGGGGACGAATTTTAATAGCGAAATAAATGTGATTTCGTACCATAATAAGAGGTAACGGTTATTAACTTAAGAATTTAGGTTCAAATAATCCGTAATTTTGTGTTAATTTGCATACTTCATGGATATATTTGCTTCAGTTTTAGGTTAGAATTAGGAACTAAGCATTTTTGAAAGCTGCAAGGTATTACAGCATTCCGGTTTTTTCCAAGAATCAATTTCAGCGACTTTTCAATCCGTTAAAAGACGTGGCTAGCAGAAAGCTACCAATAGGATAGGATAGGCTTAGGTTCGGAGGGGGACTTAGCATCTCGCAGATCTTTTGTAACTAGGCCCCTGACGGGGCAACCCCAGAAGCGAGGGATGAGAGGAGAGGAGACAG
Organism: Deroplatys truncata; assembly: GCA_030765065.1. NCBI lineage: Eukaryota > Metazoa > Arthropoda > Insecta > Mantodea > Mantidae > Deroplatys > Deroplatys truncata. Next base: position 25,378,845 of record CM060988.1, on the reverse strand, counting down.
AGGGAGGCCGGACCAAGAGGCACGTCAGGCAGAAGGCAGGGTCCCTGCAGTTTACATATTTAAACTCCCCGGGTGGTGGCTGGTGCAGCCGTCTCCACTCTCCCCTGTGGGCTTACACATCCATTGGGGGCCCGGGACTGGGTACCGCTCGCAGTTCGAGGGGCGAAGGTTTACTCAGAGCATCCTTTTCCTCTGCCATGCACACGCCGAGGCCTCCCGTCGACACTTTCAGACCTGAAAGAAACCAAGCAGATGAATGTGGAAGGGAAATGAGAATGAAGATGAAATGGAGGGACAGGAAATTCAGAGGATGTAATGATCCTTCCCATCATTCGCCTAGCGACACAGGGAAACCCCCGAAAAAGGCCAGGAAAGTCGCGACGGTAATCGAACCCACGATCTCCCGAATGCGGGCCACAGACGTTACCGCCTGAGCCATTCCACTCGGTTATTTACTAGGATATCATAACTTTAGAAAATGGAATTTGTACTGATATGCTGAAAGAGGAAGAGTATAACAGAAGGTAGTTCATTTGGTTATAAATTATTAATGAACTTGCGTATAGTTAATAATCCGGAATAAAATACTTGTAACTGAATTCGCCCAGTTAATACAATTAGTGATCCCAAAATTTCTTTACACTACACTCTTCTACTCCGCGAATACGTAAAATAATATGTATGCTTCGGATACCAATTTTATTATGATAATCATCCAAGGAGCGTGCAATATGTAAAGATGCACCAGCATTAGTACACAAATATTCCAGATCAGGAACAAAAAAGTAAGCACGTACTTACAACTTGATGGTTGCACATTTAAAGTTTCAGAAATATGTACAGCCGGGTGCATGGAAACGTGCCGATGCTTCTTGTATCCTATTATTTTTTAACGTTAGCAGAAACTCCTTATCTGTGCATTCCACAACACCCCTGGTTGAGACAATCTCTTATTAGTTCGAATTCAAGACCGACACGCACGCATTAACCTATGAACAGTTTACGCCTAGGTGATCGGCGAAAGGGGATGAGTACGGGACATTTTCACCTTAGTGGTTGGAAGGCATGCATCGCCACGACTTCGAACTCTCGTATTGGTTTAACGTCAAAAGTCAAGCACTCAAACATTAACCAATGAGCACAGGTCAGTTTCAGGCTCAGGAGCGGAGAAAAAGAGGGAGCAAGAAAAGCGTTAAGGAATGTTAGTACCAGGTAAGGAGTGGGAACTTGTGGTGGCAGAGGCGGGTAGTGTTTCCTTACCAACATAAACCAGCACGGGTTACATCGACGTGATTCTGCGGACTCACTTGTTTTAACTACCATTACCTTAACTTGTTCCTGTGCGTTTTAAGTTCGAAATAGTTCTCTAGTTTCATAACGTGTATAACGTTTAGCGCTATCGGATATTGCGGCTGTCGTGTATCGTTTTCGTGTCTTGTTATGTTTTTATGTTGTGCGTATATCTTATTTGTGAGGGACAGATGCCTGGTTTTAACAACGCTATTAATTATATTTTCTGTTACTTGTAGACTTGGGATGTCTCCTCTGTGTGCGTTGCCTTTTTCTCTGACACCGATTCATCTGACACATATTTTGTTGATCTTTAATTAAAATTTAAGGGGAAAAGCTATAATTCTGCCTCAATATGTTATGGGAAACTACAAATTCAGTCGAAATTTAAATAAAGCTACTGAATCAAATCAAAATACACACTATTTGCATTTTGACTGAATAAACATGTAGGGACATCTCTTACAGCATTCATTTCTGAGTGTAAACTATCTGTAGTTGTTAGCCGCTATATTTTGGTGCGGTTTTTTCATCAATGTTATGTTTGCCAGCTGTGCTCTAATTTCAGCAGTTTCACGTGAGATAGTATTTTCATTGGAAGTTACTCAAGTCGCATTGTCATCAATTATTTTCCTTACGGCATTTACTTCATTAATCATTACTTCCCGCGATTGCTTATTTTTATGCTCTTGAGCTTCTTGAATATTTCCCAATCGTTACAAAATTTCCATTGCTACATTCACTTATTGGGATTCCACTTCACTCGTTAATTTATCTATAGTTTCTTGCTTTTCTCTAATATCAACCCTAACTGCGATTACTCTGTTATGATTTGGCTAGCTTTAATGCTATCTAATGCCGCCTAATGCCTGCTTAAACGTCTATAAATTTCTGTAGCTAATTTTTGGTGCTGCTTTTCTAAACTATGCTTTATTTGATCCCTGATTTCCAGAATTTCTGGACAGACTTTCTGTAGGCTACGTTCTTCCTTGATTTTCCGTTTGTGTTTACAAATTTCCTCTTTAATTTGAGCAATTAATTACCATAACATATTTGCCATCCCTGTGTTCGCTTATTCAACATTTGTATTTACAGAGCTTTGCTCTTTTTATCTCTACAGTATTCTTCCTGTCCTGTATTTTATCTACGTCAATATGATTTTCTGAATTAGCTGTCGTTTGTTTATGTTTTCAGTGTTGCCAATGTGCAGTGTCATGCTATTTTAATAACAACGCCGTGGAAGTCCGTTCATACGGGAATTAGCTACAACACACAAATGCACTGTTATGGCGATCGCAATAATGCCACAATAAATTATTGTCATTTGACTAATTACTCCTCGACTCTTGAGGTTTTGACAATGTACCAAAATTTTTGACAAACCATTGTCATTTTAATATATACAAAAACGTGGTGTTGATGGGTATAAAAGTTGCATTTTACTTCTCTGTAACTTCTCTGTCACCCGGCACAGAGGGGGTCCACCGCCCCTCAAGGAAGTTAGGATACTCCCGGTAGCCAGTGGAAATCCGAGGGACGGAGAAAATCACAAAAAGCATCCTATTCCCCTGCTACACTGCACCGAAACAGCATCTCTGACACTTCCAACGCTGAAAGAGACCAAGGGATAAAAAATGAAGAGAAATGGGATTGGAGAGGAAATGGAGGTTTGGGAAATTCGGGGATGTGAGAATTCTTCCCAGCATTCGCCTGACAACCCGGGAAAATCCCACGAGAAAACCTCCTGTAGCTACGTAGTAGAGAAATTAAACATGCTTTCTTTGGATTCAGGGAGGTATCAAAACGTGTATTTCCAGCGAATCTCTTTATTAAATTTTTGGGTGGAATACAATGTTTCGCTACTTATTATAGTCAAATAATAGTGACAGTAAAATGAAGAGTTGTGGCATAAATAATCGGCTGTTTGTCGTTACGGCATTCTGCATGCAACCAAATAGGGAAAAGTGTAACTTAGACTGTAACTTGAAATAATTCCTGGCCTAAATTGTTATCAGATTAAGGTAAAGTGCACGGAAAGACCATACTTTATAAGGACATTATGAGAATAAAGAACATTAGTTGATAACGGTTAGAGGAAATAGTGAATATTGAAAAGCAAAACATTTTGTTTCAACACTTGCTTATTATGCAATAATATATGCCTCTAATTCCTAAAAATTAGTTTGTATACTGCTTATGTCGTTGGGCTGTAAAGTTATTTTTCTTTTCTTTTCACGTTTATTACTTTTTTACAGCCAAGAGTAAGGGAAATGTGTTGGAATGACATTTTCTTTAGCACTCTAACTTCGTAGAGCAGGAATGAGCTAAGGCGCCTGGCATAACCTCTCGATAAGACACACCCCCTACAGGTGGAACGGAAAACATTTGGAGCCGTCTGTACAATGGTTAACATGCTGGAAAGTCATGGTGATAGTCGGAAGTACAAATCAATGGTTAACATGCTGGAAAGTCATGGTGGTAGTCGGAAGTACAAATCAATGGTTAACATGCTGGAAAGTCATGGTGATAGTCGGAAGTACAAATCAATGGTTAACATGCTGGAAAGTCATGGTGATAGTCGGAAGTACAAATCAATGGTTAACATGCTGGAAAGTCATGGTGATAGTCGGAAGTACAAATCAATGGTTAACATGCTGGAAAGTCATGGTGATAGTCGGAAGTACAAATCAATGGTTAACATGCTGGAAAGTCATGGTGATAGTCGGAAGTACAAATCAATGGTTAACATGCTGGAAAGTCATGGTGATAGTCGGAAGTACAAATCAATGGTTAACATGCTGGAAAGTCATGGTGATAGTCGGAAGTACAAATCAATGGTTAACATGTTGGAAAGTCATGGTGATAGTCGGAAGTACAAATCACGCCAGCGAACAAATGTTCCTTTCCACTTCTGTTCCTGTTTCGAGAACGTTCTTGCAAATCATGATTTCTTTCCGAATGAGTAGAAAGTGAATTTGCATATTCTAACAAGTAGAATCTGTGTTTTAATGAAATTCACATAATTAAAAAAACGACACCTCCATGCCAAACTATCACTTCTCGTTAAATTTACTAAACATAAAAAGTACCTTCAAGTGGCAGTATTTGAACTTAGGACCTTCGCAACTTAAAGCCAACCCGCATACTGTTGCGCTGCGAGTACAAGTGAGTTTACGTACAGCGGTGCAAAGTAGTTACTTGGATCGAAAATGATACAATTATTGAATTGTTCAATTCAATTGAACAATTGAGTATCTTTTCAGAAATGATATTTTCTTTTTCTTTTCTCTTTGGATTAATTTCATTTTAATTAACACATTAGATAATTCAATAATAGTACTATACTTCAGCCTTTCAAAAATGAATATTCCTTTCCGTTTGTGTTATTACTTTTAATATATCATTGAATTGAACACATTATACATATTTTTCCAAAAAATTCTTTTTCTTTCTCTTTGTCATTTCTGTTGTTACCTTTAATATTTGAATTCTTGTTATGAGTTTAACATTTCTGTTAAATTGAACATATACACTATCTTTCGAAAAATTATCTTTCCTTATCCTTTGTCCTTTCTGTTATGACTTTTAATATATCAGTAAAACTGTGCAATATTACACTTTATATTTCCAAAGATAATTTGTTCTTTCCCTTTTAACTTTGCGATATTACTTTTAATACAATATATAGGTTAAATTAAACAATAATACACCTTATTTTTCCAAAAATTATTTGTTCTTTCTCCTTGTGTTAAGAATTTTAGTGTAATATGTCAGTTAAATTGAGCAATAATGTGCTTTCTCTTTCTAAAAACAACCTTTGGTTTCTCTTTGCCCCTTGTTTTAAGACATTTAATATATCAGTTAAATTTAGCAATAATGTGATTTTATTTCCAAAAATAATCCTTTGTTTCTCTTTGATCTTCTTTTTAAGACTTTTAGCATATCAGTTAAATTGAGTAATAATGTGCTTTCTCTTTCTAAAAACAATCTTTGGTTTCTCTTTGCCCCTTGTTTTAAGACATTTAATATATCAGTTAAATTTAGCAATAATGTGATTTTATTTCCAAAAATAATCCTTTGTTTCTCTTTGTTCTTCTTTTTAAGACTTTTAGCATATCAGTTAAATTGAGCAATAATGTACTTTCTCTTTCTAAAAACAACCTTTGGTTTCTCTTTGCCCCTTGTTTTAAGACATTTAATATATCAGTTAAATTTAGCAATAATGTGATTTTATTTCCAAAAATAATCCTTTGTTTCTCTTTGTTCTTCTTTTTAAGACTTTTAGCATATCAGTTAAATTGAGTAATAATGTACATTTTCGTTCTAAAAATAATCCTTTGTTTCTCTTTGTCCCTTGTTTTATCACTTTTAACATATCAGTTATATTGAGCAAAATTGTGCCTTTTCTTTCTACAAATAACCTTTGATTTTTCTTTGCTCTTTGTTTTCGACTTTTAATATATCAGTTAAATTGGGCAATAATGTACTTTTTGTTCTAAAATAATCCTTTGTTTCTCTTTGTCCCTTGTTTTATCACTTTTAACATATCAGTTATATTGAGCAAAATTGTGCCTTTTCTTTCTACAAATAACCTTTGGTTTTTCTTTGCTCTTTGTTTTCGACTTTTAATATATCAGTTAAATTGGGCAATAATGTACTTTTTGTTCTAAAATAATCTTTTGTTTCTCCTTGCCCTTTGTTCTTTTAATATATTGTCACATAAGCTGTTGAGGAGTGCAAAGCAACATATTAATCTATGGAGACTTATGTTTATGAATTTTTTTTAGTTGTAGTAAAATCATACATTTTTCTATAAGTTATATACTTCCATATTTCATAGTCTTTCTTGACATATGGATTGTAATAACATAGAACATGCAACAGGATTATAAGGTAACCACTTCCTCTTACAATCCCAATGGATTTTATCACGACATCAGATTCCTCCTGTCCTCGAGCTGCACCTTAAACTTAGTGCGACATCAGATTGCTCTAGAACAATTTGAATACTCGATTATGATTGGCTGTTTAACTTAAGTCTTGGGCGGTGTTTTAGTTTATCTCAGTTATGGCTTATGTTCTGTATTGATAGTCATAGACCAATGGTCTCACCTGTTGATGGTTTTACTTTTACACTCACCCGCGTGATCTCCTTTCAGGTTCACTGTCCCAATTCGCAACGTGACCTTCACTTACATAACACTATTGGTGCATACCGGGTTCGGCTTCCATGCCGATGTAATGTGACAGCTTGTCATTATGTGCTTTCTCCTCCCAGACAATGTCTTCCTACCCTTTATCCATGGGTAGAGATCCGTTGGCTTTATACCGGCCCCATGGTCATCCATTGCCACTACTACATTACTATTCTGCTGCCTATCCCACATATACATCTTTTGATGAATGTTATAATCCAAAATGACATTCTCAGGATTACTCGTCTGTTGTTAGTATGGTATTAATTAGCCTACTGTTTGCCTTTGATGTATTCATAATCGTTTATTCGCTTTGGTTGGCTACTACCAAAGGGTTGCTCCCTATTGGCTGGTGAAATCTTACACCCTGGTCTGCCTCTTTTCTTGCCGCAGCCCTCCTTCATCTCAAGCTTCACGGTCGCTGCATGTTTATGATGAGTCGCTCCCCATTCTCCGGTTTCGGTCCCACCCACCCCTGACCCTTTGTGCCCAGTTTGCCCTTATATGAACTCCCCCGAATGCAAGAAAACCTATATACCCTTCCGAGGCCAGCGGATCAAAGTATGTTCCGCCTCGTCCGACTGGTTCGCCTTATGCTGTTTCCACGTCACGGGTGTGACATCACCATCTTTTCATAAGCATTCTTATGTCACTTTATATCATGGTTATTGCTTAAGACGTTTTGCTTATTAGTTCTGAATATATATCACAATTATTACAATTTTAGTGTGCTTTAGTAACTTACGGAAAGGCATCGGTAGTAGGCATTTATTGTTGTACGGCCCGCGAATTTGGATCACCTTTTCCTTCCTTTAGTGATTCCTCTTCTCGTTTGCCCCACCTCACGGATGCCTCTCCTTATTTTATTTGCTATACCAATATCTTATATTTGTGTATCACTTTTTTATTCTTTTTATGTTTGAGGTATTGTTATTCAGTAGTACATACTTGCCAGGCTAGCACCTTTCCCTGCTGTACGTCCCTATATTTCTTTTTTGTTGCCACAAGGTTAAAATTTCTCCCTTGCCTTGTACCCCTAATACCCCAACATCCTTTCTTTGCTTTCCTTGTTCCCTTTATATTCCGTTTCTCTAATTTTTTTCTTTTCCCATCTCTTCTAATGGTTTCGTTCCTTTTCTTTTGGTTACATGGATGAGATTGCCACTGGACATGCCCGAAGCCCCACGCACTACACCTAGCCTTATGAACAATTGCTCTACCTGTTTCCTCAAGACGACCAAGGAAGTCTTAACCTGCATGTGTGGGAGGCACACATTGCTCCTGGATAATATTCTGGATTTTAACACTACGTTGTGTTTCGGAGAGGGCATGGACAATTTATTATTTTTCCTCAGTACACAGTGTTTTGCTTCCTGAATCGGACTTCCATGTTGTTATAGTTCTGCTTCGCCCCTTACGTTACAGCAGATGTTTGTGTGTACTGACGATGCTCCGACTATGGCCGTATTCGGAAAGTCAGTACTTGGTGGACGCGTTTGTGAGGTGGGCATTTGATGGTTGAACTCTTTCTCTGGTGTGTGGAACTGTACTTACCCGGTCTCTCTGGGATTGCTCTGATCCTTCACTTCTACCCTTTGGATCACGCCATCCTCATTTTGTTTCCTTTTTTTTTTCTTTTTCGTTTTCTCTTTTTTGTTTCTCCCTTTTTACGGTCCTTCCGTACTTATTCTTCTCTTTTTACAGGTGCTACCGTTGACAATAGAACTTGTGTTTATTTGTATTTTATCTAATTTACTCACTGTATATCGTCAATGCCCATTGTTGGTATAATTGTTCAGTGGACTCATATATACACTTTATTGTTATATGAATGCTTTATTGTGTTTTTATGTGTTATTTGATATTCACGTGATATTCATCGCCTTCAGCAATCAGTTGTTTTTGTGCTTTGATATTCATCTTATGTATTTTTGCACTGTCTCCTTCAGCTACCAGCTGTGTTCTCTTCCCCCTCCCCAAGGGCAGCGATATTTTAGTCGGCGGGGATAAATAAAGTGTATATCTTTAATTTTCTGGGAATAGCCTGTGAAGTCCTCTTCATTCGAAGGAATTTTGTACAAGTTTGTATAACTGGAAAGCAATAAGAGATACACAAAAACATACTGCGTATTTAAAATAATCTTTTTGTGTCATTAGCCATTTCCGAGATATAATGTTTATTGGCTTGAATTTTTCAATACTGTCATTTTTAAAGTGGTATCGCTGTTTCTCGCGATGTCATGGAAAAAGTATGGATCTTATAAGAGAACGACTAGCTCGATTAACATGAAGTAGACAAAAAAATTTTCGTAAGAATAGCTTGTGGAATCTATATAAAAAGTGTTGTGCAACATTTACAAAACTTTCTCCACCCTCTATCGTTTATTAGTCTGTATGCAAATTATGCTTACGAAAGTTTATTTTTCTGTATACTTTATTTTAATTTGAGATAAACCTTTAGATATATTACACATTTCCTTAAGTACAAAGGGAAAAGCGACAATCAAATGTTTAAGAACTGAACGCTACATGCTGCGCTTAAAATCCCAGACTAAAATTCATGACATCATGAGAAACAGCTGTAAATCGGCGTTACATAAAAAGAGTGAGAAATGTATTGAACAAATTGAAGCATATCTCGGAAATGGCTGACGCCACACACACACACACACACACACACACACACACACACACACACACACACACACACACATACATACACATAAGGAAAGAATTATGTGAAATAAATTATTTGTTTTAAAAAGATCTACAGTTTTTCTGAAGTATGTTTTTGTCTATCGCTTAACGTTAACCTGTTATACAAAATTAGAGAAAATTCCTTCTGAATGGAGACGATTTCACAGGCTATTCAAGAAAATTCAAGATACTCATTCTATTTTTCCTGTAAATATCTTTAGTATATGGTGTTTGAATCAAGATCGTTAGGGCCATTTTTTAGAAAATAAATTTCGAAAAGAGTTCCATGTAAAGGGTAGTTGGATTGTGGGATTTTCTTGAAAACCTTCGTGTTTCATCTTTGGTGGATACTGAACATAAATACGAAGTTTGGTATTATTCGACTTTTCGTTTTTGAGTTAAGCTTTTCGCAGAAACACTGACAGATAGACAGACAGACACGCACCCTGCACACACACACAAAGAGACCTTTTGCTAGAACGTTTTTTTTTATTCAGAGGGATCTCAAAATCTATATTTCCGGTGGAATGTAAAACCTTTTCTGCCTAGTATGTACGTTATAGAGAAAGTAATAAACTTTAGCAAGTAGAGAAAGTCATATGAATGTAATGCATATGATTTTAATGTGTATAAATATACTTGCAGAATTAACATACCACCATCTAGTTAAACTCTAATTATATAAAGAATAAAAATGATCTTTTATGCTACAACACGAAGATTACTTATTTAGCCCAGATGGATTTGAGAAGAAAATTGAAATAAAGTATCAAGGTTCAGCAAATTAATCTAAATTATTAATAATAGGTTAACCAATGACTAATACAGAACGTTCTATGTTTCGCAGCTTCTTATTACTTTAATATATGTACGCCACTGACATTTTAATTTACCCTAACTTTATTCTGTTAATGTAACTAGGCATTGTTCCATTTAAAAATTGTATGTTTGTTTAAAAAAGACACTTTCTCAGTACTATTAAAATCTGTTATAGGCTAAATGCACGAGCCCCTGACTACCAATTAATGCTGTGAAAACTGCACATCAATATCACTTTCTGTTTCCGAAATATTTGCGGTGCAACTTTTAGGTGATTCATCCTGTATATCAATTTGAAGATTTTGGGATTAAGGCAGCCCTGTGGTGAGATTTTGATTGAAAATTCAAAATTTCACACTCTTTTGTTTATCATTTCCTAATACTTTACACCTATAAACACATATTATGCTGTCGTATTTTCCATATACGTCGTTAATGGAGCAGTCCGTGACCCCGTATCAACGCCAGAAACATAAAATAGTGGCATAGGAATCTTTAAACTTGTTTTTCTAAGAAAATAATTTTCCACAGTTTTCAATACATAACATGTCTCTCGCGATACAATTTTTCACCAATTTTTCTGAAATATGAGAACAGACATAAAAAAGGTAGACAAAGAGCTTCAAAAAGTCATTTTTAGGATACGTGAATCGTTTCCACATGATACTGTATAAATTGTGAAATAAGTGAACATTTTGGGCTTTTGTTCTGTAGAAAAATCTTTAGCCAAATATTGAAAAAGATCGATTTGAGTGTCTCAGCAACATAAGCTAACATAAGGAAACATTTCATTGTACCAACTTAAGTAATGACGGGTGGCTATTTTATATAAACAATAATCAACACTACTAACGCATTTGCAATAACTACATGACACTTTTTACTCAGTTATAATATAATCTTCCAAGCATATGCTTAGAATTTCAAAGCAAATTTTGGAAATTTCACCATATGGTTGCCTTAAGCGCAATTTTTAATGGTGCACATCAGCTTATTCATCAGTTTAACCTAAATAAGATTATTTTGATTTACAGATCACTATGCTGGACAGGTGATTTAATTATATCAGAATAAAATGTCCGACGAAGATTTCATTACACTTTCTCTACCACGTACCTACGAGGGCTGATCAATAAAGATTTTTTCACAGATATTTGTTACTCCATTTTAATGTTGATATGATCGTTTTCAAAGTAGTCCCCTGCTACTTGAATGCACTTTTTATAGTGTCTCTGCCAAACCTCGATTACATGGTGTAAGCCACTCGTCAGGTCTTTGAGAATCGCCTCACTTTTCTTCACCACTGCTTCAGTGCTCTCAAACCGCATGCCCCAGAGCTTTGCCTTTAGTGATGGGAATAAAAAGAAATCATAGTGGGCAAGATCGGGGCTTTAAAGTGGATGCGGCACACAGGTAATGTTGAATTTAGCCAGAAATTCCTGGACTTGATTTGCGATTAATTTTTTTTCTTGAATTTGAAAGTATCAAATTTTGCTTGTGATGAATTTGCACCCATTCCGATGAAGCTCTGGACGTTCCCTTGCAGCAATGTGCTTCATCAGTGTAGCCAATACTGACGTGTAGTACGCTGCTGTAACAGTAGTGTGAGGGTGAAATGCATGCTGCTAAATCATTTCAACACAGTCGAAAAATGTGATCACGATCACCTTCCCTGCAGACGGAACAACTTTTGCCTTCTTTGGTGCTAGCACAGAGGACTCGCCCTTCTTTGAAGTCCTTGAACCACCTAAACACTTAAATGAAAACAAAATTTTATTGCGCTGTATTGCTCCTCTCGTGTCACCTCCAGTTTGTGTTATGCGAAATTCAAGTAGGGTCAACAATAAACAGCATTACTACCAACCTGCGATACGAGAGTGATGCTGCCTATGGACATTATACATGAAACCCCGCTGTTTTCAAATATTCATGGTAGAGACAGGAAACTATAGGAAGCTACAGGAAAAAATCAGTCTCAGTTTTTATTGATCAGCCCTCGTAGTAGGTAGATAGGTAGTAATAGCGGTTTGAGTGGCGCAGAACTGCAGCGGTCATCAGCGCCACCCTCTGGCTATAAATTTATTCAAGTAAGTACATCAATACAATAAAAACAAAATAAGTACAAGTTAAGCAACTCAGGTTACAGAAGCAGCTCTGGTTATATAGATAATCACATTCTGGTACAAAACCAATACAGTCAGAGCATTCACATAGAGAAACACCAGGATTACAAAAATAGAAATAGGAAATCAACAAATGCAAAAATTAAGCAATAGAAATCTCACAGATTATCGTAAATAAGAACTAACCCTGAGCAAATATAAACGTACAATGCAATTCTACACAGTTAAAGAACAATAACACACGAGAAACCTCCTTCCTTAATGATCCAATTAATTTCAATCACAAACTGTCCATGCAAGGCACGAACCTCGACACCTAGTTCAAGCAACACTTACCTCCCCGCCACTCCAGCACCAAAATCACCCAAGAACATCAACGTATCCTTAAACTCCTTCACCACACTCTCCTTCTAAACTCTCACGAAAACTCTTCCCTGTCATTCTCGTCCTTTCCTCCACAGATGCGTCCACAGAAAGTATAGTCACATTTCGAAATTGGACCTTAAGTCTATTTTACAAATCCTTTATTAACTGGGTCCAACTGTATTAGGCTCCTCTTTATTCCCTTTGCGATAATAAATCCTATCTTGTGTAGTCCAGGCTCAGTTGATCCACAATACAATAATGTGTAATCCTGTTTATCTATTCTTCCTTTTCCATTCCAACTTTTTTCTTGCAACACTACTGTCCGGCCAATACCTTAAGAGTTATTTGCCACTTCATTCATTTTTCCAGGTCATGACATAGTTTGAACATTCCAAGTCGACAACAACAAACCATCCGTCTTAACAAGGTATTTACAAGTGGGGTTGAGAGCCCCATGCTTAACCCCCAACTTGGAGAACCAGGTCTCCTTATTTCTGATCCCAGGAGACAGGGTGGACTGGTTGTATCCCCAGACACTGGGTGGCTCAGGTACCTCGGGGTCGCCACTCCCTTACTCACCAGGTGAGCCCCTGAGGGCCATAGTAGGTGGAGAACGCATTGCACTCCATCCAAAAACTCGATACCGAATTTTCACCGGAAGGACATGTCTTGGGGCACCCTAAATCTGTAAAGAAATGTTTAGAAAAAGCTCCGCGCGCGTCAGTCTGTCTATCTGTGTGTGCATGTGAGCCTGTGAACAGTATAACTTAAAAACTAAAAGTCGGATAAATACCAAACTTCGTATTTAGGTTCAGTATCTCACGAGGATACGACACGAAGATTAAGAAAATCCCCTCCACCCCAAACTACCCTTTACATAAGAGATTTTCGCAAGCTTTTTATTTTCTAAAAATGCCTCTAGCGATTTTGTTTAAAATACCATATATTAAATATATTTAAATGACAAATAAATGTGAATTTTGAAATTTCCGAGAATAGTCTGTGAAGTCCTCTTTATTCGGAAGGTATCTTGTATAATCTTGTTTAACTAATAAACGTTAAGCGACAGACGAAAACGCACTACTCAAAAATGTAGATATTTTTAAACTACACTATAATTTCATATAACCTTTTTGTTGCATAAGCCACTTCCGAGATATCCGTTATTAATGGTTCGATTTGTTCAATACTTTTACGTTCCCTTTAAGACCCATAGTTGTTTCTGACGATTGCATGGAAGCAGTATGGAATTTCAAGGCCAGCGTATAGGACCAGTTCTTTAAACATTTGACTAAAATGTAGTAGATAGAAAAATATGTTTTAGTAAGAATAGGTTGTATACCCACTAATATACGATAGAGGGTAGAGAAACTAATCTAAACATAACACACGATTTTTACGTTTGGAACAATTGCTCATCAGCAATGATGTACACTCATGGTGTTAATCTTTGGGATTGGGTTTTTACATTAAATTCGCATACATCATGCACAAATTTTCACTGCTATTCATACTTCCCTCTGGAAGGAGGGTCTCTAGGGAGGATTGGAATTAATCCTTACGAATGAAAAATTCCCACCTCCAGCCGGGAGTCGAACACGGGACCCTTGGATTTGAAGGTTATCGAGCTAACCACCGGACCACAGAGGTACTTATTTAGATACTTTATTATGCTATATCAAGAGAGAAAATGTGTGTGCGTCTATGTAGGGTAATCTCAAAAACCATTGAAACAATATTGATAATTCTTTCACCATTGAAAACTCCAAGTGTCTCTGATGGATTTGACATTATAAAACACATTGTAATTCCATTTCATAAATTATTAATAAGATTAAAAATGGTTTAAATGTACCTTGTACTTGATTAGAATCCGATGGAGTTATAAAAGAATATGCTTACGAAGAAGAACTAGACTTTTACTTGAGAATCCCATAGATAGAAAATAGTTATTACTCCACAGATTACGCAGGTACAATAAGACAAATGCCGAGAATACTTCATTCCAAGCAATGTATGGCTATGTAGTTGGTCACGAGTTATTAATTAAGATACGCCAAACAAAGTTGAATCGAATCTGTTTATGACGCTACGATACGGATGCGATACGAATGCCAAAATACCTTAATAATCCTCATGTAAAGAAGTTATGCTTTATTATCTTTGTGCTTATTGTGTAATCTATTTCGTTAGAGAGCATGCTAAATAAGTGTAAAAAGAGTGAAAATTGCTAACATTAGAAAACAGTGAACCGATATGTTTTAATTAGCAACTGCCAGGTTTTTTTTTCCTTAATGGTCGCAGACTACGTGCTCTTTCTAAAGAGGTTAACTTGGTGGCTATAAAGTGCAGAATCCACATATTCACCAGCTCACCCAATGTCGTTGTATATGTTATGGGTTTCTAGATTATGCGAAAACTGTGTACATTTTATGTTATTAAATAACTACGGGACAATCACATTCGGGAAGTCCCGGATTTGATTCTCGGCATCCACCCACTCAGCCTCATTGTTTTTTTTTTCGGCGGTTTTACCAGATCGTAAGGCAAATACTGGAGTGGTTTCTTTCAGTCCCCTAATTTCCTGTCGCTCCATTTCGTTCCATTCATTATTTCATTGATCCTCCACTCTGTTAGGTCCGTTCCAGGTTTGGAAGTGTCGGCAATGGTGTTGCGGCGTGGAAGGGAAAACAGATGCTCTCTGTGAATGTTCCTCCGTTCCTCGGCTTTCGGCTAGTTACCGAGGTAAACGTACCGCTCCATCAGGAGGAGCGTTTTGGACCCTCTGTGTGGAGCAGGAGCCCCCAGTCTCCTGTACGACTGTCGGAGCGTCTCCATCTGGAAAGCTGTAGGGACACTGTCATTGCTGTGCCGTCACTCCTGGTTCCAACCGCCCGGTTTCTCTCTCACCTCCTCCTCCCTTATGGGCTATAGGTACAATATCCTCACTGGAGCAGTGCCAAGCCCCTCTGATCATTAGGACAAAGAAAGAAGCTACAGTACAAAAGCTGAGATACAATGTTTAAAATTTCACCTATTGTAACTATCTAACAAGCTACTCCACCATTCTGATCCATGATTGTTCCACTACCAAAAGGTACTTATAGGCTACGCGGTATTTCTAGAACTTGGAAGGCTGTTAAGAAGAGGTTAAGAAAGTCTGGGATGCTTCACATCGCTTTGCGTGAATATCAAAGGATTTTTCATTCGTTATTAGCAATAGCCGCCTCTGTACGGAATTAAAATTATGGCGGGGAGGGCGAAAGAAGGAAGATTTACCATAAAAATCTTCTAGATAATTGTACAATAATTTCATAAATAACAGGGGAAGTAATGAAATTAATTAGTGGTTCGAGTTTAAAACGTTACTCATGAAATTCGGGTAACCAACTAAAATGTCTCTTAAAATAACTGTCTTTTGCTGTAAT
This sequence comes from Deroplatys truncata, assembly GCA_030765065.1. Lineage (NCBI taxonomy): Eukaryota > Metazoa > Arthropoda > Insecta > Mantodea > Mantidae > Deroplatys > Deroplatys truncata. The sequence continues at coordinate 25,362,927 of CM060988.1, read as the reverse complement.
TAAATCGGTAATTTTAGAAAGGCACATCTCCATTTTATGCAAAAATGAGTTAGATAGAGGTTCATATCAACTTCAAGTAGTTGCATCTTGTCAGCACAGAAATTACTCTTATTCTTTACTCCCTGTATGAGAAAATTGTGTTCCTTTATTGAATTCATTTTAGAAGTATCACATGTCCTGGTCATGTGTACTGTTCTATAATGAACATTAGTGCAGCCCTAGTGGAAGAATCATTAACTATCCCTTGTAAATCAACAGCACATGTTTTCCACCTAGGTAACATAGAGTCAACTGGAAGCGTTCTTTAAAAGCTCTGATTCACATTCACATAACGTTCTCTACCCTGTATTGTTTATTAGTGGTATACAAACTAGTCGTACTAATGCTTACTTTTCCATCTATTTCATTTTAATCCAAATAAACCTTTGCAGAAATAGTTACATTACACACTTTGTTATAGATAAAAGGACAACAGCAATAGTCAAGTGTTTAAGAACCAGACACTACGTTCAGGCTGTCCTTAACACTCCATACTTTTTCTATGCAGTCGGGACACACAACTGCATTTTGACATCACTTTAAAGGACTGCTAAGTATTGAACAAGTATTAAAACAATAATAAGGGATATCTCGGAAATGGCTGATGCCACAAAAAGGCTATTTGAAATAAATTGTGTGATTTAAAGAGATCTACATTTTTTGTGCAGTACGCTTTCCTCTATCGCTTAACGTTTACCAGCTAAACAAGATTATACAACATTCCTTTACAATAAAGAGGACTTCAAGGCCTATTCCCAGAAAATTCAAGATATGCATTCATTTGTCATGTAAATACCTTTAATACGTGGTATTTTAATCAAAATCGTTAGAGCCATTTTTTTAGAAAGTCGAGAATTTTGTAGAACGTTCCATATAAAGGATGGTTTAAGATAAAGCGGTTTTCTTGAAAATTTTCGTGTCACATATTTGGCAAGTACTGAGCTTAATACCAGGTTAGGTGCTTATCCGACGTTTCGTTTTTGAGTTATGCTGTTCACAGATACATATACAGACACACACACACACACACACACACACACACAGACCTCTTACTTAAAGTGCGTTATTTGGATCCAGGGGCTTCAAAACATGTATTTGTGGTAACATTTGTGTATCTAATCTTTGTGTGGAATACCTTCTCTATCTACCATGTGCATGGTAAAAGTCGAAGAAACGGAGTAAATACCTTAGAAGTATAAATTTAATTTGATTAAAAGGAAAGCGTTAAAGGAAATGAGTATGCCAGTAATGCAGGAAAAGTTATACCTGCCAGACAAACGCCATAATCATGCTAATAATGTAATATAACGTGAAATCTACGAATTAGTACTTTTCTCCAGTAAAACAGCATGTTTTGAGTGATAGGAGTAGTTATATTTTGCGGCTTCCGCAACAAGCACTCTGGGGACGGAAAACACATTGGGGCTTCCGCAGCAGGTACCACGCTATGGGACGCAATACGCAATGGGGCTTTCGCAACACTCTGGTGGGTGGAAAGGGGAGTCTAAGTGGCACTTTCATGGTCACTGATTTCTCATTTCCACAACAGTTTAGTGGAAGGGGGAATCTAGGTGTCACTCTCATGGTCAGTGATGTTTTTTAAGCAAAGGTGACTTAAATGGTGAGGTGCTTCCGCAACAGTTTGGTGGAAAGCGATATCTAAACGTAACTTTCATTGCGTGGGGCTTCTAACACAGATTCTAGGTCACGTGGTATGCGAGATAATTAATTTAAGATTTGAAATATGTCCTAGCAGATGGTGAGAACAAAGGGCTGAACACAGAAACTGCGTTCCGAGCACCAGGAGCCGATCCATTGGAATGGAACTTCCACAATGGATACATGGTGACGTGTGCGGGAGGTAATAATTTGTTTTAAAAAGGCTAACAGAAACCTTGCAGCAATTTCTAGCAGTTAGAAAAACGTTTTTCCTCAGCCTCCGAAGCCATGGCACATAGTACCTGAATGTTCATATTCAATTTTAGATTTAGGGAAATGGCTTTCAAGAAGCATTATCGTGTTAAAAGCCCAGAGTGAAGCATTCCAGGCTTCTGGTTGTGAGAATGTTGCAAACCCTTCATGGGAACCACGATTATTTAAGTTTATCCTTTATGTGGTAAAAACTTTACTATTTCTGAATAACTTAGAAATGAGTCAAATGATTTTTGTTGAAAAATAAATGCTTAAGGATTTTTCACGTAATGTGATATTAAAAATTACAAAGTATATTTTTAATTGTCTCTGGTAAAAGCTGGAGAATTCCTCTTCATTCTGAATGACATTGAATATCAGGCAAAAGATATACAAAGCCTTACTACACACCCACGCACACCTACACACATACACATATACATACAAACATACATACACATACGCACTCACACACATGCGAAAAAGCGAGCGACTACGTTTTTAACAGACTGTACGCAAGTCCCAGACGGAGTAGGAAATACATCTACTAGGCATTTGCATACAAATACAAAGACGCGCACAAACACAAACATGAGTTTATTCCAATAACGTCACAATTAACCGATAAAACCTCTATGCTTAATCAAAAAATGTAATCCGTAAAAAAACTGTATAGATGAATAAAAACTATATGTCATTTCTTAAAAATAGAAGAATGATTTAGTTTAAATACTTTTATACATATCCTAAAAGACACGCATATATATACATATAAAAGTGAACAAATATATAGGTTATCACTCAACGTATTAATCACAAGCACCTTAATATATGGAAGTTTAGAAAATGTTCAGAAAAGGGCACTAAAAGTACCTAAAACACATCAAATCCTGAAAGTGTCCGTCCCTAAATTCTTGTGATTATACATAAATTGCTCACTAAATTGCCTCCGATATACCTGTGACAATAGCTGCATTATCCATGAAATTGCCCAGAATCCTTGTGTTATTACCTGTCCGATAGCATAAAATACATTGAAAGAGTGTCAAACCTCCCACCACAATTCCAAAGATGCTTACTGAGGTTTCAAAATAAGTAGAATACATTTTGTATTTTATACATTCCCTTAACTTTGTGGTTAAACATCGTCGTCAGCTATCCCCTGAATATTATAATTTAAGAAATACTGTGGCATACTAATTTTATTGTCATTACCAGACGAACTGTTATGCTGTAGTGTTGCTACTAGTTATATTTCGGTTTGATGGTCTTTTCTTTTGGCGTGGACCACGCCAAAGCGAAGAATCTGTTTGATGTGCCGATGCAACCTCCGGGAGGAAGGGATGAAATGAAAGATCCGAAGGTGGTTACCCGGACCAAGTAGCAGCAAGTGCGGATATTCGGGGTCCCAAAATTTCACACATGGAAACATTCCTACAGGGAACAACCTCCCCCAGCACTCCTCCTGAAGAACAGATCCAAACAGCCCTGGTGCGTACCAGAGGAGGAATAAATAGTCACACAGCGCATATCCACCGCGCACCGAACTCCACAAAACTACCCAGTCAAGCCCCGTACTTCGAAAGGTGATATGAAATTAAATGATGCGGATTGAGGGGCCGAAAAAATTCGTGGTATTAGAAAAACTGCTCTAGCATTCGTCTGGTGACAAGAAACCCAATTTAAAGTGGGCGGTCGGCGGGGTGTTAACCCAGGAATGCGAGTCACACGCGTTACCGCGGCGTCACTTCTTCGGTTATCCCGCACATAGAAGGTAGAGAAAATGTTTCATTCCATAAAAAATCCATGTCGAGGTTTTGACATAAATACGCTATCTGAGGCCCCTGAATCAAACAGAAAATTTGTTTTATGTTTTATTTACAACGTAACTAGCAGTACAGAAAGTATTGCATTCCACCCAAAATTTCGATGTCGAGATTTTATAGAAATACAGAAATTGAGGCACCCCAAATAAATGCATGGAATTTCACTTTCTCTATTATGTACTTGCGGATAGAGTTACCAGGTGTAAAGTACTGCAACTAATGTATGAGACTTCAAAATTCCATTTAAAAGATTTAAATGGTAACGTACGTCTTGAGGACCCTCAGAGCGAAATCAGATAGAAATCATATTTTGAAAAAGGGCGAGCGGGCGTATGGTGTGTATGTGTGTGTATGTGTCTGTTTATAATCAGCATAATTCAATAACGAAATTTAGAATATAAACCGAACTTGGAACATAAGTTCGGTGTCTATCAATAATTCGTCACAAGATTTTCCAGAACATCTCCTCAACTCTAACTGCCCTTTGTATTGTGACGCAGTCATGGTTCAAGGTTATCGGGAGGTCGGCGCCGAGCGGTCGGAGTAAACACGATAACGGATGCTTGCCGGTGTAAACACCGAGACCGTTATAGGCAGATAACTAGAAGCTTCTAAAAGCTGCTTCTCCACCCTCCTCCAAGCGTGTCGAAATAGTTATAGAACTTTCGAGAACCTTATGGAAATACTCGACTGACTATATAAGCGAGCGTTCTCCCACAGTCCAGTCAGTTGAGAGTTAAGTGCGAGATAGTTGCTGAGTCAGTGGGCGAGCGAGTTAACGACTGCATTTCTGGTGCGACCGATTCTCTGAGCGACATGGTGATGACTGTTGTGATGTGCAGCAAGTTCTACTGCGGAGTGGCGGGTTCTGGAGGTCTTATGTTCCACTCCCGAGTGAAGGGAACCGTCCGGCGTAAAGAGGCTACATCACGAAGGAATTGGACCGACAGAGAATTGAATCAGTTCACCTTAGTGAAGTGACATTAGTGAAGTGAACTCCCAGTGAATGTGAACTACTTAAAAACGAAACAGTGACATTCGGAATAAGAAAAGTGACAGTTAAAAAACTGCACAGTCACAATATGATCATTTTTGCTTTCTCTACCACCTACATAGTAGGTGGAGAAGGTACTGCATTCAACCCAAAAATTCAGTACTGAGATTTCACCGGAAGTACATATTTTGAGCCCCCTGAATCCAAAAAGAATTTTAGAAAAGGTTCGTGGTGTGTGTCTGTGTGTGCCTGTGAACAGCATAACTCAAAAACGAAAAGTCGGATATGCACCAAACTTGGTATTTAAGTTTAATACCTTCTGAAGATGCATTACGTATATTTTCAAGAAACCCTCCCACCTCAAACTACCCTTTACATGGAAAAATTTTCAAAATATTCGATTTTCTAAAAAATGTCTCTAACGGTTTTGATTAAAATATCATATATGAATGGTAGTTACAAGACAGATGAAATTAAATTTTCTGGGAATAGCATTTGAAGTTCTCTTCATAAGGAAGGAGTTTTGTGTACTCTTGTATAACTAGTAAACGTTAGGCAATGGTGGCGAAAACGGGACTCGCGATGCAGTGTGACTCGCAGGCGCCACTCGTTTTCTAGCCGTTTTCATTTGTTTTCCATATGCTGCTGAATGTTGTAGTGCGTGTTGCATATTTTATGACTCGAGGGAGATAAGTATTTTCGCCACCCTTGCATTAGGCAATAGAGGAAAACGTACTACAAAGGCTATTTACTTCAAATAACTTCCGAGTTATCCGTTATTAATAATTCGAATTGTTCATTACTTGGCATTCTTTAAAGTCCTTTCAACATTCAGTTGTTTCTCGCGATTACATGGAAACAGTATGGAATTTTAAGGCCAACATATAGCGTCCAGCTCTTAAACATTTTATTATCGTTGTTCCGTTTGTATGTATAACGAAATGGTAATGCATCTATTTCTGGAAAGGATTATTTGGATTAAAAAGAAGTAGATAGAGAAATAAGCTTTAGTAAGAATAGTTGGTCTTCCCACTAATAAGCGATGGAGGATATAGAAGGTCATGTGAATGTACTGCACTAATTTTTCGTTTTATTTTGTTTTCTCAAAAATGGCTCTAATGATTTCGATTAAAATGCCTTATATTTAAGATATTTATATGAGAAAGAAAATGTATAACTTGAATCTTCTGGAAATGGCCTATGGAGTCCTCATCCCTCGAAAGGAGCTTTGTAAAACTGGTAATCCATGAGTGATAGATGAAAACTTACCATCCAAAATGTAGGCCTCTTTAAAACACAGGTTTTTTTAAATAACTGATTTAGGCACCACCGTTTTCCTCCCATATCCTCGATTTTAATTTCTCACTATTTGTTATACTATTAAGTGCTGTCACCATTCAGTTGTTTCTCGTAATGTTATAGAAGGAATTGATAATTTCAAGGCTAGCATATACCTATCCGCTTTTAAACATTTCGGTCTCCACGAAATGTGTAATGACACTTTTTCGCAAAGATTTCTCTCGACTAACAAGAAATAGATGGGGAAAAATAAGCTTTGGTAAGAACGGTTTGTAAAAACTAATGTGAATGTAACGCTTCAGATTTTTGTTGATGCTTTGTGCACATAAAAATGATTTAATGTTTAATGTTACTGATCCGCCAAGTAACGCTTTCAATATAAGGTCTTTCCTCTTGTTACTTTTATTAATGATACTTTACTATCAGATAAAAGTCTTATTAATTGGACTCCATTTATAGTATGTGAAAAATTGGAGAAAGTGAACCTACACTGTGCAGATAGGGATGAAAAATGGATGTAGATAAGTGCGTCAGCAGTGTTTTTCTTTTTAAGATTGAGTGCATTAAGACGCCCCGGCAAGTAGCAGTTTCCACACGCACTCTGGTTTTAACGGCACGGAGGATTACCAAACAATATGCCATATATAACATAAACTATGTATTAATTTAAAATAATTACTTTACTCTTTCAATATTCCTAATGCAGAAGAGTGAAGCATAATCATCATTGCCTGTTACGACTTCTCACTGCTGTGACCATCTCTTCCATGGACGTGCAGCAACTCCTCTACCCCGAGGCCGATGGTTATTCACCAAGGCTGGCATTGTTTCAGTACTAATTCCAGATAGGCTGTCTCTCCAATTGTCTTTACACTCTTGTATTTTTCTTCATTTAAGTTATATATTCTTAAATGGCGATAAAATGAGATAGGGGAAGAAAATGCGCGGGCCTTAACAGTTTAAGGATTTTGCTCAAAGTGGGATTTTTTATTAAAATCTTACACTCAAATCTCTTAAAATGCTCACAAAGATTGAGTATTCAACTGTGCATAAAATGCATACTTATACAGTTACGGGAAATTTTTAGTTTTATCACAACGTAGAGGAGAGATATTAATAGAGTGAGAATGGCTAAAACTTTAAAATCACATTGCAGTTTGTGATTTGAATTGCCTTGTTTAAATCTGGAACATGTACAAAAAATATTTATTCTAGTGATAATCAAGGTTCTTACATGTATGCCTATGTAAGCTAAATGAGAAAGGAGAAACAGACTGGAAAATTCAACGCCATAGCTGAGATTGAACCAGGTGTAGGGGAACACCCACTCCATAATCAATATGTATAAGTGATTATGAACAATTTAAAAATAGATATGGTAATAAACGATGGCGAAACTAATAGCAAGGAAACCGAGCGGAATAGCTCAGTTAGAAACGTCTGTGTGCCACATTCGGGAGGTCCAATGTTCGATTACCGGCGTCCGTCCACTCTGACCTATGAGTTTTTTCGGAGTTTCCCGGCACGTCAGGCGAATGTTGAATTGGTTTCCGTCATCCCCCGAATTTCCTGTACCACCATTCCATTGCATTAAATATTTCATTCATCTTTCACCCCGTTTAGTCTATTTCAGGGCTGGAAGTGACGGCGATGGTGCTTCGTTGCAGCGTGTTAGGAAAAACGGATGCTCTCTGTGCGCTTTCTCCGTATCTTGGCCTTCGGCTGATTGCCGGAGCATAAGAACCGTTGGGATCGACAGGGAGCGTTGGACCCTATGTAGGGCGGTGTCCTGTTCGGGCGTCTATACTTGGAAACTGTAAGGACCTGACATTGCTGTGCCGGCACTCCTGGCTGCGTCCGTGCGGTGTCTCCCTTCGCTTCAACCTTCCTCCTGAGGGCGCCCCCTCGTGGGGCATCGGTACAATATTCTCATTGCTGGATCGGTGTCGAATCCCCTACGCTTCTCAATCCAATAGCAAAGAATATATAGTAAAAGGGGAAATAAATAGGAAAGGATAAGTGATATAAATAGCATAAATACTGTACATAATAAATTAGCATGTAATATAAAATATTATAGCCTTAATCGTATGTATGGAACGTTGTAAAAGATACATTGGGCTGCAAAAGCATCTAGCAAGTTAAAACAATTAGCAACTGGACTTTAGTAGCACAGGGAGTTGGTGAAAGTGACAGTTTGAGGAAAGAGAGGACTGAGAGAGAAGGAGGTACAAATATATCGGAATTCCTGCCAGCATGACAGCGGAAATACAAGCGTTTGAACTGAACTCTTATACAACTCTACGTAAAGCACCAATCAAAATATGGGAATTTTGTCTAAGCAGCCCACGTTGATTCTTAGGCAGGAAGACGCTGAATAGGCCACGTTGTGTGAAGGGTGGGGAAGATATCGTACGAGGTAATGAATCAACTCGTCTTAAATTAATATAAATAACGGGTATCGGCAAACAAGAATTAAGAATATAGAAAAAAGCGTGAACATATAAACATGGGAAATAACTTTGCTAGCAGTTTTCCTTCTTACATCTGAAATAAAGTGCGGTTACTATAGAAGAATGATTACAATATTGCCTTCACACACTTCTGAGATAAGAGTTGTGAAGCCGTTCTCGTGTATCACTTTGATGCCGCTCCTGCTTCAAATTTGTATAACATTTAATGTTACCTACTCTGTTGATGAGTTTTATAATATCGTTATATCGTAGCTCGTTCTGCGCTGTCTCTGCGCCAGCTGCTCTAGTGGTATAGCTATGAGTTGTTTATCTCAGGTTTTTTTTGAAAGAATAAGACCAGCTTAGTTAGCTGATAAATTTTAATTTAGACTGAAATTTTCAGTTTGAGAAGAGTCGCCGACAGTTGAATTTATGAAGTATTTACGTTTATAACAATAATTAAGCGACACGTCAGTTGCCGTAAGTCACAGAAATGTTGCTCCGAAAGATCCCTCACAATAGCCGCTAAATCTTTCTAACGCCAGCGCGTTCATGTTCAACTTAGAAATTACACACGAAAGTAAGTCATACAAGAGTCAAGAATCTCAGGAGAGTCACGAATGTATGCAGAATGTTTCACGAATGTATCTCTGATTTAGAATGCACGAACTTAAGCTCCGCATACATATCAATACCCCTCCCAACGTTCCTTCTCACGCGACCAATCTTAAAGTCCTACGTCTGCGTCTCTTACCTTGATGCTAAGCGCACCTTTCACTTCTCTAATTTACAGAACTGCTGCCTACAGGAATTTGTAAACGTAGTAAACTTCAATCTAGCTGCATTCCGAACAATCATGCTAACCTGTTCAATACTCGGCTGCTGCTAATCTCTTTCTTAACATGCCTCGCTAATGACCTTTTTCTCCGGAAAAATTTTTCAGCTGTCTTATTAGATTATACATTGATTTAATATGCGAAAATTCTTTGTTGTAATTATTTGTTATCGTACTATCATTTCTTTATTTAATTATTTATATCTTCCCTTCAATAATTACGGTATCATCTAATAGGGATCGGCTTAATTTACAGCACCTTCTATCACGAGATAGCAACCCACGGACTTCGAACCAGAGATGACCAAAAGACGCTGAACTTAGCGTAACCTGAGTACATCTCTCCCTATCCGGATCTTACCGTGTAGCTGCTGTAATTGAGCTGCCTTGACAACGTGCCGGTGCGACACTAAATTCTCCAACTAATAAGTATCAGACTGAAAAATCATTCATCATAGAAGTCAGTTAGACGATTTAGTACCATAGATGCATGTTAGTGGCTCAATTAGTTAGAGCCGCGGCACGGTGAATCCAAGATCTGTGGTTCAAATTCTGGCTATGGCACTCAAATTTTCAGCTTTAGCCTAAGCACGGAAGGTGTGAAAGAAGAAATAATTAGCACTGAATGACCCAATATTCGTTAACTATGAAGTCCAGGACTTAAAGAACTTACGATATTGTAAGTCGTCATTGGGGCATGTTACCTAAAATGAATTTGAGAACACCTTGTGGAGAATTCCTCATCCCAAGCTGTCCTTTACAAAGAAGGCTTTTCAAAGTTTTCGATTTTCTCAAAAAATGTCTAAGGACTTTGATTAAAACACCATAGGTGTAAGACATTTACTTGAAAAATATAATTTATGTATTGGATTTTCTGATTTTCTGGGAATAGCCTGTGATTTCATTCGGAATAAATTTGATATAATTTTTTATAACTGGTGAACCATAAGAGATAGACAAAGACCTACTACATAAAAAATGTAGATCTCCTTAAAACACAAAATTTATTTCAAAAGCTTTGTTGTGACATTAGCCATTTCCGTGATATCTGTAGTTATTGGATTGCATTTTTCAATATTTCTCATTTTTTAAAGTGCTGGCGTTATGCAATTGTTTCTCACGGTGTTATGGAAAGAGTGTGGAATTTCTTGGCCGGCATATAGGGAACAGGTTTTCAAAAACTGATTATCGCTTTACCTCTTGTATTCTTCTTATACCCACAACGAAATGTGTAAGTGTGTTTTGAAAGCTTCTCTCTATTACCATGAAGTAGACGAAAGTGTAAGCTCTTGTAATAATAATTTGTAGAACTCTATATAGCATCAGATGTAGTTGAATAACACATGAGATTTTATTTTTTTATTTAGGACGGGTCAAAACGTGTGTTTCTAATGAAATCTCGGTATAGAATTTTTGCTTGGACTGCAATACTTCCACTACATATTTTAGGTAAGTAGCAGAGATATTAAAAATAAAGTCGATGACGAGATGTAGATGATGATCTGTCAAATCAAAGTGAAATGTTAGAAAATAATACAGCGTTTTACACAGCTATATCGTAACTACTAAATTATTTCAGTGTAGCCTTGTGTATCTTCGAAATACTGGATAAAATTCTGATAAATGTTAGGAGACCCGTAGATAAGAGTTCCCATCAAATGGTTTATCTAAGTGATCTACCATTTCTTAGATGTATCTCTAAACAGCGAAATATACTTGCAAATAGCAGAGGTCGCTTTGGTAAGGGGTCAGAGTACTGCCTCCGGTCCTCAGATATATTTGTATGCGTCTCCACATAGTTCATTATATACACGTACTTGTTGGTGAGCATTGTGTATTCGACTGAAGTGCCTATTGCGGATTGCAAACATGCTACCACGTGACGCTTGTGAATGCGAAATCATGAAATAGGCATGTAGTGTTAGCCCTAATCAGTTAGCTTTCCGCTTTTATGCTATTCGACCGGTGCTCCATGCTTCATCCTTTTGAAAATCAGCCAGGATGAAACCCATTACATTTAGTATGAGGGAAACATTAAAGTGGAAGTCACAGCATCCGCGGGTACAGGCCGGCTCAGGGGCGAGTCAGGCCGTGCCACCAAGGCGGTAAAATCTTAATACACAAACAAGATATGTGAAAGTATGTCTGCATTAACAATACTTCTAAAACTCTATCGACTTTCTGACTAGCTTTAATTTATTTGCTTACATTGGTGACTCATGACATCTCGACTCATTTATCGCCTTAGTGGTGTCAAGGAAGTGGCTGTTTGTGCGTTCAATTACTTTTATGTTGTTAGCCTACTTTATTAATAAATACTGCTTTTTACTTCAGAGAAACTCAATTAAACAACTTGGAATTAACTTCAATAAGAAGACACACCTAAAACTACTACACCCAAAATGAGCATCCTACCACATGCAAACCTATTTCTTCTCCATTTAAAGAAGCAGAGCTATTTCAGGGAAGCCTTAGGTCTTTTAACAAGCTCCTCCATGATCTAGTATTTGAGTTCAAGACAATAACTAACAGAAAAACTATACTCGAAAGATCCGATACTGTAGCCCTAAGAGTATTATTTTAAAGAGAAACACAAAATAATAACTTGAGAGAAACAGTATGGTTGGCTCAAATGTGGTTAAACGCCATATCAAAGTGCTGTACGGGTGACAGAATTGAAAGCTGCATATTCCTCTTACAAGAACATATAATTTTTTATAGCGAGATCTTCAGCTCGAAAAGATCTGGGGATTACCATGAAGACATTAATCACGACTATTTCTACAGATGATTTAAAGATCTGTTGCTCTTTATCCCGTGTTATTGTTAAGGACAATGTCCCATACAACATGGCTAAATAGATAAACATGAACTAACAGTAACACTAAAGTACAAAAGGTAGAGTGGCTCACTTGCATAATTGACATTTTATTTTTTAAAGAAGTAATGTGAACTTAATAACATGCCTTACTCAATGTAAATGACAACAAACCCAGGCCCAATCACGTTGTGGGTTATTAACCCATCCAATCGACCGTCAAGTGTGTTTTAATTTTGCGTGTGTCTTAGTATTTTAATTCCCCGATGAAAGAGTAAACCCAAAATATTGCACATTTTGTTTTGGTATAATTTTGTGTCTTTTATCTTTCGCTCAGAACAATCTCGTTGTTTCACTACATACGGATATCTCTTCTTGAGTTTTATATATCAACTAGTGGCTTATTGCAGCTTAATGTCGCCCTCCGTGGTGTAGTGGTTACCATGCTAGCCTCTAGTTCCCGAGGTCGCGGGATCGAACCCGGCGAAGTGGTGGATTTTTTCGGGAGTAAAAATCCTTAGCATGGCTTCCTTCTGAAGGGAAATAGAGCCGTTGGTCCCGTGTTAGATTTACGGCACGTAAAAGAACCTCAAGCTTATAAAAAGGCCTCTTGCACCCCAAAATAGAATGGGACGCTAAGGACCACAGCAGTTAAAGAACGTCCATGAGAAAAAAACTTACTTTCTAATTTCGCAGCTTAAGCTGCGAATTAAAAACTGCAATTCTTGAAAGCAGAAAAGTATTCATCAGGAATATTTATGTACATAATTGCACAGTACATAAAACAGAATGTTGTGAAATATGTGAACTCACAACTTGGTTTGTAACTATGTTCTCAATATACATACTAGAGGTATGAGTAAAATAAACTTATAAAGAGTGAATTTTGAAGCAATACAATAAACGTCAGTTAACACTTTCGTTCTCTTATTTTCTTCCTGCAATATTAGGTCCCTATAGCTTTATGAAGCACAATTTCACCACAAACTATATTCTTTGTGAAATGCCCTTCCATCCCTGGCTCACAATCCCATATTTACATAACTAAGTATCTGATCACAATTTTCTAATGCTTGTCTGTGGATTTTCTTCCAAAAATCTGCGTGTAGTCTCAATATTCTAACTTGAGTCCTCCAGAACGTTGTATATCTTTAATGTTTTCGTCTTCATTTCTGAACCATTGTTGCGCTACTCGCTCAAACGACACCTATAACTTCGACTTCACGTAGTCTTCGAGCCGCGGCAGCAGCTTTATAATCAGCAGCTCTTCATAAGGGCTCTAACCTCATTTATTGCCTCCATTTTATAAGTTTATTACTAACTGCCTACTGACACATATTAGCAATATGGAACAATAACCATAGCACCCTATAAATAGTATTGACAAAAATAAAAGCATACATATGTACAACATAAATCCAATTAAAAAACCAACATTTCTTATGAGACAACCTAATACATATATGTAAGATTATCGCTGCAAATTTTCTGGTGAACAAAAAGTATGGAATATTACTTATAGCTTTTAAAATTTTAGTTCGGATGAAAAATTTTAAAAATTGAAGTTATAAAGGACATGTTTTTGATATTATGCACATAACTTGGAAAACTAATTTATTTACAACTGTAGAATATTACACAAAATATATATTCTTTTAAACAGCAATGCATATTTATTACCACGTTTTTGGACTCTGGTCAGAATTCTGTGTATGTCCATCAAGTTTTATTTTAATAATTATGACACAATGATACTTGTTTTGCTTTGTTTAGTATTTTACTCATCTGATTGTTTTATTAATTTTTTTTCATTAACCTGCGAAATTTAGAAATTACTCATTTGTTGATACCCTTAATTTCACAACAAATGCTCAAAGTGAGCAGCATTCACTGCGAAACAATGGCCCAATCATTCACGGAAATTGTCAAAAGCCTTGCGCACAGTATTTGGACTAGTCAGACGCATCTCGTCTTTGATCGTTTGTTTTAGATCTAATAATTTGTTTGGTCTTTTGCGGTACACTTTGGATTTAAGTAGACCACAAATAAAAACCTAATGTATTGAGATCTGGAGATCTAGGTGACCACTCAATGAGCCCTCTTCTCCCAATCCATCTACTAGGAAATGTTCCAGTCGGGAAGACAGTCTTAATTCTTCCAAAATGTGCTGGGGCACAATCTTGTTTATACCATATTTCTTCATTGAAGTGTTGATCTCGTCTGGAAACAAATGTTGGCAAGCTGGAATGATGCTGTTTCACAACAGGTGGAGATAAACACCGGAATTTAAGTTTTCCTCCGTAAAACGGTTCCATTATGTTATTACCATCAAAAGCTACTCACACATTAACTTTTTGAGGATGTTGAGTGTGCTGTTGCACCATCCAATGTGGGGTTTACGGATCGTCCTTCGTTGGTGTAGTGGTTATCATGCTAGCCTCTAGTTTTCGAGGTCGAGGTTTCAAACCCGGCAGAGGGTGATGGGTTTTTTCGGGTGTAAAAATCCCTAGCATGGCTTCCTTTGGAAGAGAAGTAAAGCCGGTGGTCCCGTGTCGTAGATCTATGGCACGTAAAGGAACTTCACGCCTGATAAAGAGACCTCTGAGCAAAATTACCGATCTTTCACGCCCAATATAGAATGGGACGCTAAGGACCACAGTAGGTAAAGAGCGTTCATAAATAAAACTCAATTTTTGGGGTTTACGCAGACCAATAACAGCAATTATGACGGTCCGAACTAAGAGAAAAAGTGGCCTCATTTGAAAAATATGGTGCTTATTACAAATTCTAAATTTTGGCTTCATAGTTCCATTATATTTCACAAAATTCACTTCCTTGATCGAAATCATCTTCACTTAACTCCTGCAATAGTTGTAGATGCCATTTCACTGATTTCATTAAAGTATAAACAGAAGCTTCACTTACGTTGTAACCCCTTGTCAGTTGCTTTGTAGATGGTGTGGATCTTCTTGGACAGATAATAACAAATTAAGGGCATTTTCCTCACTCCTGACAGAATCTTCTGGATTTAGCCTTATTGTTCACACTCACCGTGTGTATTTACTTACGATTTTGACACCGTGGGTTAAGTTACATTTTTTTATTCATCCCATTAAATAAATCACAGACCTCTTTTTGAGTCTATTGCTATCGCCATTACCAAAAATCATTAATATCTGCATTGTTTCCCTTTCAGTGCGATTCGCGATGATATGTAGAATCTCACAGAAGAATGGTTTGTTTAAAAATAAATAAACCAAGTGTTGTGTAGTTGCTAGCCCTTTTTGATTCTCAAGTAATTACTAGCTTAGAGAATAAAGGTGTACAAGTATGTTAAATAAAGCTTCAATGCCCAAAAAATTCTCAAGCTTATATTTTAGAATAAAGTGTTTTAAACAACAGTTTCTTAATTTATTAAGAACTATCAGAATATCTGAAATTTATAGCATGGTTAGATTTAAAGTTCTGAAGTTTACCTCGTCACCCCACTTGGAGCCCACTGTGGCGCTTCTCCTTATGCTATCTGGAGAGCCTCTACCTTCGATGAGAATCAAATAAGCAAACACTTAACTATATTGATTCATTTAAAAGTTATGACCCACATTCGATACGTTTTCTTCACCCTGTATAAATATACTTTAGGTGAGAATAAGTAGTCAAGGAGGACTTGATATCCTGAATAAGAATTTGTTTTCCGAAAGTGTGAGGAGAGGCGGAACTTGCAATTGATGCACGGGGCGGCAAAACTCCTGGAGTCGGCACTGCGAGGGTATATAATGTGAGGGGTATTTTAAAAGTAAGGTCTGTTTAGCAATAAAGTATGGACTATTATATTTTTCCATTGTTTATTTTTACCCAATTCTTCAGCCTTACATTACTTTTCTATTAGCTATTAACGTTTTTTTTAACATCTGTCTTATCGTAGCATAAGTTTTCTGGAATCTCGTCACACGAGTTCCGTCCTCTTTATATCTAGGGAACGTGTAGCTGATTTGGAGTTAAATATTTCTGTATTAAAAATGAACTGTTATAATCCCTTATGGAACATTTTTAGCACATGACCAAAAGCTTCTTAAACGACATAAATAATGAGGTTTCTCTTTTCGGCTAACATCACATTTAGATACAGATGCATAATTGTTTTCTTTCAGTTCACTGTGATAAAAATCTGACTTCCGGAACACTGGTTTGATTCCTCCTCCTGATACCAACGATAACAAGACGTAGTTTCTTCTGCCATGGAATATTAGACACAGAAAAATGAATTCGGAAAATGTAAGGCTGGTTTATGAATTGGCGGCGAACTTCTATTAGGAGAAGCCACTAACATTTATTTTTCACCAGATGGGGGTTGAATTTATTGGAAAAAGCGTGTGGAAAGAGAGCTTAAGGTATATATAATGAAGTAAAGAAGCTTAGTTAACCAAAATATTCAGTGGTTCCAACTTTATTACCACACTTTAAGAGTGATTTATGTGGAAAGAAAATTGCTTCCTATATGACGCTGCTAGTAAATAATGAGTAAGAAATATTTAGTTACTAATATTTGTAATTTGAAGTTCAATATTTAATTCTTAAGTTGCAGTACCTGTACCTAATGATCACGATTAGCTGCTGTAATGTAACCACTTAACTTGTAACGGTTACTTCCTTGTAACAGTGACACAATACAGGTGACTGCAACCTAAAGCATTGTTATTATGTTAATGTTTATTTATTACGTTTGTGCGTTGTTGTTTGCAGCTATGCAGCGTAACTACAAAAGTTAAAACTGCTGTAATAAACTAATGGTTTGTAGCAAACCCAGATAAATGAACCTCCGTGTATGTGCTTTAAATAGCCAGAATTTCTCTCCCTTCCTCCCTCTCTTTTTCTCATGCTCTGTGCCATTCCAACCTGAGGATTTATTCTGCCAGCACAGTCTAAGTAACGAAAAATACAAATTTTATCTGTTGCAGTCACACGACCTTCTCTACTCACCCTTCTACAAACCAATGTATTCTTCTATTACTTCTGTTTAATATAAATAAACTTTCATTATATATTTGCACATTTCGTTGTAGGTTCAAAAAGGATACAGTAGACGAAAGCGGCAGTGAGATTTTTGAAAAGGGGGTCACTTAGTGATGGATTTTAAATTCTATGATATTTACATGAACCACGAGAAAAAAATCGAATAACGACTTACAACTTGAAAAATTATGTGTTTGAAAATTATATTAAAACCAATAACAAAAAAAATAATGGAAATGGTTAACGATATAAAAATGTTATTTCATGGATTGTGTAGTAAGATATACAAGTCATTCAGAATCAAGAGGGCTTCATAAACCTATTCCGCAAAATTGAAGTTATGCCTTTTATTCGTCATGTAAATAAATTCTTACAGCCATTTTGAAAAAATACAAAATAACGATATGTTTTGTATGTAAAGGGTAGTATGGGAGGGGGATTTTCTTGAAAATCTTCGTGTGGGAATCTCTGAAGACGCTGCACTTGAATACTAAGTTTAATACTTTATCCACTTTTATTTTTTGAGCTATGCTCTTTACAGACCATCGGACATACGGTCACGTGGACATACATATGGACCTTTTACTAAACATGCTTTTTTAGGATTCATGGTCCTTAAAACGTTTCAGCTGAAATCTAGGTGTAGAACTAGGTGGAATGTAGTACCTCCTCTAATTACTATATGTAAGAGAAAGTAACGAAATCCTCTCCAACTATAATAAAATCATAAAACGAATTTTAAAAGTTATCAACTGCTGTATGTATTTCAAGAAATATAATATGATGAATGTTAAAAGTAAACCTTGATTTCAAGCAAGTGGGCGGTAGAGAATAATTCTCGTGATGCCTGAAGCTAGTCGATAAGTGTGGGCGGCAGTTTTACATCCAAGCATTTTTGTGTATCTCCAGCTCTCGCTCTTTCCAACCTTAAATCCTTTTGGGTGGATTGACCTTAGATGAAAAGTCTATTTACATGGAAATGTAGAGCACAAGGGTACAAAAAATATGAATAATCCACCACTTGTGTAGCTTTCCTTATCGAATTCACAGACACACGTATGAACACGTATTTATAGGTTGAACCAGGCCACCATAACAGTAATTTATTTTGGTAAATACGGCATTAAAATGTTGGAGACAAGAACATTTATAACTAAGGCAAATGTGAACTTTCACTCGTTTCATTTCGTTAATCAGCTATAACTGGAGGTGGGATTGTTGACGTATCACTTTAAAATTCCAAATTGGAATGGGGCTCAAACTGAGTACCAGCTGTTAAAAGAACCTTTGTAGTGTTTTGGCACACATGTACTCTTCTTTTACATTAATGTAACAAACCTAGTGCCGTTACTAATTACAGCGGAAGACAAATTAAATAATACTGATCCCTGCCAATTATGTTGTCTGCCCAAGAGGTGTGGAATGTGCTTACAGGTGTAAAGTGAAGGAAAGTTCAGGTTAAATATTAACAGGGAATTCCTGTTGTGTTCTACTTTATAACCTGAAGATAAATGTTTTCCATAATGGTATTTTATTTCCCATGATAACTATTCACTTAACTTTGCACTTACAGTGATTTGACTTTCGGTGTATTAAAGCTCTTGTTTTAAATATCTTTACATACACTAAGGTTTCAATAATAGTTTAACAAGTGCAATAATAGTGTAATCATTGCTTTCTATATAACTAAAGAATTTACCTCATTGAAATGAAGTTAAACACTCATGCTATATTTCTGTTGTATCATTACTACTCTTAAAACATATTACCTGAAATCAAAAAGATATTTGAAATCTTACACACCAAAAGAAGATTGGAATAATTTGGAATAGTCCGAAAGATATGTAATTCCTCCTAGCCTCACTACATCACCGCCAGGTGTGCTCTTGAGGCTGGGCTGCCTCTCTTCTTTGCTGTGTGTCGTCGTCTGTATCCAAAAACCGGCCGGCCTGGGAGGTGCTTCTCGACGCCATCGTGCTTCACTTGGTATTGCTGTCGGCTGACGTCATCGATGCAGCTTTTCCAATGCGCACAATCACCTCTCAGGTTGTGCATTAAAAAACGTGAGATGTGGTTGCAGAATATGTTAGATCTTTTGTTCTACAGTAGACGATAAGGGGAGGTGAAAATGGCACAGTAGGGAGCGTTTTTATTAATTCATACATACTCTTTCAAGGAGAAGGCATACGAAAAGACAGCGCACCCGAACCCCAGATACATAGATAATAATGCTGTTCATACTGAAAAACGTTAAAAAACAACATTAAAATTAATGAAAGGAATTGTTCTTCCACATAGGCCGTGTGCTGGACAAGGTTGGAAAGGTAGGATCAATTGACTGAAAAATTCAATGTCATAGGTGGAGTTTTGAAACAAAATATCCCGGTCTCCGTACGGTTGCTCTAACCGCTGAGCTACCATGGCAACATGCCGGCCCGATTCTACCTTTCCAACCTTGCCAACACACGGCTTGTGTGAAAGAACAATTCATTCCATTAATTGACCTAATAGTGGTTGAAACTATGAAGCCCGTGACTTAAAGTACTTACAACACTGTAAGTCGCCATTGGGGCATGTCATCTAATACAAAAGTTAAAACGAATGCAATCATTGTGGAATTAATTATTTCAATTTATTAATTAATTATACTAATTTACAATTAGTAAAATATAAATAAATACATTTACCAATTACCTGAGAAATGTTTGTGCTGTCAGTAGCTTTTAGATTCTTCTTTCATTTCTGACTTTCACAACGCTTTAAAATAGCACTTCTTTTTATCCATGGTCTGTACTTTGCTTTTGCACTACCTTTTCTTTAACTGGTTGTGACAATTTCGAAATCGTTTTCTTTCAATCACTTATCCGAAAGCAACTGTTTTCTCTCTTTATTCTTATCTTTTGGCAATTCTCCACGGTATTCCCTTTTTTCTTAGGAGTGGAGGACCCCTTATCACTCATAATTGGCAATACTTAAAATGACTAAATTAATTTTGTAGAATATAATTGAAACTTCACATAGAATTGAATATAATTATATAGAATATAATTGAAACCATTTTTTTCGTTTTCGCCACAAGGCCTTCCGAAGACTCAAATTTCGCTACACGTAGCGCAATTTCGCCATGGTTGGCAACACTTTATGTACATTGAGAAATAACTCCACGTGCTCGTTAGGCGTCTTAGTTGCTGTGTACAAGCAAGTGGATAACTGCAGCCTACCCCAACAAAAATAAACACATGCTTTTATCATTGAAAAGGCATGAATTAATAAAAAACATTTCCTATGAAGGTTGTTTGTTTGGAAGTCATATAATGGTTCCCTATTTGTCCGCATTTCCATTTAAAAGTGTAAAGTGACACGCCAATGACCTCACTTCTTGTTATGACTGATTAATGTACTTCAGCCCATGACAAAGTTTACATGTGCTTTAGTTATAAATATTTTTGTCTCGGAAACTTAAATTTCGACTTTTGTGAAATAAATTACTATTATATGTGTTCTTTTTCCTATACTGGCATACGAATACTATTAGAAAAGACTAATGGGTTATTTTGGTCTACGCAATTCTGTACCAATCATCAACTGGTCGATAGATTTCTGAGCACGGTTCACGGCCATGCAGCGGTAGCGTTTCCGTGTTGACTTACTGAATTGACGAGTAAAGGTAGTTAGTGTGAGTTGTGATGTGAAATATAACACTCTTTAATTTAAAATTATGTTACAAATAGTACATAGAAAATTGCTATTACTACTTTTAGCTCTATTATTATTACTATTATTATTCACAGATTATGAGGATTTGTCAGATCAAATTTAAAAATATCGCATTCCAATTAAATCTCCTAAGCTTCAGAGTAAAAGAAGAAGCTAAGAACAAAAGAGTATAAAGTAAAAATAATAATCGATATATAATAGTGCGCTTGAACTGTAGATTATGTTCATATTATTAATAAAACAGTTGTGAAAGTCCAACTTCAGGAAACTTAATATAGTAGCTTTTTTTATAAATAATGATAACTTATAGCTGAGATGAATCATTATACAAAAATAAGGTTGGACAAGCAAACCTTAAGCGAAAGATGAAAAGCGTAGGAACACCAGCACATAAGCGTTTCCCTTAAAATAAGCTGTACCAGCTGGGGTGCGCGCCAGAGAGCAGCGAGTATTCATGACTCGCAGGAGGCTGCCTATAGAGTGCAATACAGCTCGGCATTGGGGGCAAGCTGCCGTCACGGCTGAATGAAGTGGCAGGAAGCGCAAGCACTTGTGCTATGACATTCGCCCGTTGACTTATTGGCTATCGCTGCGAGTTGGATTTCAGCATTTAGCAATAAGAAATTTAGCATTTTGATTCCTATATTTAGCACTTTCTAACGCATATACATTGCAATTTAGCATTTTATAGCATTTTTAAGAAAAACATTAATTAATAAAGAAGCAATAATATTACTTCATGTTTAATATAACGTTAAAGTAAAACTAAAATCTCATTTGTAAATAGTTAATAGTGAAATAAAAATGCACGAAGAAGATTGCGCTTTTTTAAAATTAATATATGTTTAAGCAACACAGTTAAAATAAAACTGGTACAGGCGAAGCCAAAATATGGGAAAAAGAGAAACATTCTTATGCAAAATCAGAATATAGAAAGAAAATACACAAAATTAATTCAAATCATACAACTTAAAACCATTGAACTTATTTCAATACTTTGTTCAGTCGTTCCTGTTCTCTTGTCATTCAAATTTAATTGTATTTAATGAAATATCTTTAAGCACTTATGCTGTATGTAGCATACCAAATGCATTACAGAGCTGTTTATCAAAACTCTGGATGTTTTGAGTTGAACAGAACAATACCATTTGCAGGCAATCTGCATATTTATTTTACTGCATAATTACTACCAGTTGGGAATGCTCATATTCATATTATCCATATTTATATTTGGTCTTTATATACATATGAAGCTATTCATATTAAGAACTCCAAAAACATGTCATTTTAATTTTATTTTCACTTATATCGTTCGAATCTTTTGACAATGCTCGGCCAGCGGTCAGTTCTTGAGCAAAAATGTCATAAATATGTTTTTATTTTGCTTTTTATATTTTCATTTGAAAAAGATTCCATGAATGGCAAACACATTTCGCATTTATACCGCAGTTTAACACACGTTTATCATTTTGAGTCAATTTGACATTTCATTGCTTTTTCAATGCACCATAAGCAGTGGTTTTAGATGTCTTGAAACATGAAAATACAAGGGTAGAAGCCTTTATAAGCATTTGGCGTTATATCGAATTTGCAAAAAATAACCATTCCTAGCAATTCGTTCCTCCAGCCCGGCTCCTAGCACTGTTGCTGCGTACGTGCGAGTACTCTGACTCATCCTAACAGAGTTGGAACAGCTTGTCTTAAAAGAGCGGAGTACGGCCCCAATAAGGGAGAAAATATCCCTCTAGTAATTACGAGGCGACATTTTTGGCTATTACATTAACACGCAAACGCTAGAACACGAAGAAGCACAGAAGTAAACGCCTCCAGAAAGAAATCTAAATTGACTATTTCTGTGTTTCCCCAGGCAAATGAGCTTCAGCAAATACAATGTTGAAGTACCAATAACTACATTACCATAACTTCTGAGAGAAACTGCGTAAACTTATTGAAGTCATTATAAATTGCCCTATTACAAAATTACCTACATTACAAGAGGAGGATAATGTTTATATAAGCACGTTTTCGTCTATCGCTTAACGTTTACCATTATATAAACAAGATTATAAAAAATAAAGAACATCTCACAGGCAATTCATAGAAAATTCAAGATATACATTTAATTAGTCATATAAATATCCTTGATATTTGGTATTTAATCAAAATCGTTTCAGATATATTTGAGAAAATTAAACATTTAGAAAATTGTTCCATTTAAAGGAAAGTTGGTATGGGGGATTCTCTTGAAAATCTTCGCGTCGCATCTTTGGAAGATATTGAACCTGAATTCGAAATTAGACATTTATCCGGCTTTTCTTTTTCAATTATGCCGCTCACAAACGCACACATGCACACAGCTTGTTCTAAACAATGTTTTTCTTCGGGTTCAGGTGGCCTCAGAAAATGTAGTTGTAAAATTTCGGTGTGGAATGTTTGGCTAGAATGCGCTAGCTTCTCTACCTATGTGCGTGGTAGAGAAAGTAAAAAAGGAATGTTAATACACCATTTTATGCGTATCTATTGGTCATAGGTTGCTGAAAATTGTATCATATATTATGAAACGTTAATAGCTGAATAGCACCTGAGAAAATGGGACATTTACAGAGAAAAATCATTGCTTTGAGAAAAGAGTAAACCATACATAATATAAGATAGCTCACCAAACTTCTTATACATTACAGTTTCTGTATCAATATAGACAGCGGAAAAAGATCTCTCTAAAAAAAAGTTCAAATTCTATAGTCTTTTTCATAAAAGCTTAATCTGTATTGAACTTCAACATCTTTTTCATATTTTCGTGTATTTGTCTTAAAATCACTCGTTTAAAATATTTTAGACTATACTTCAGAAATGATTAAAATAAGCGTAATATACAATTTTAAAACTAACTTTTGGAGATAAATAATCTGCATAGCCACACCCAGTTGCCTGTGACAGAATCATAAGATTTGTAGTCTTTAAATTAACACATTGACATTTTCAGACTTCTCCGGTTAGACCTGTCGCGACTAAACTTCGCATACTTTGGCGTAAAGTGTTGAAAGTTTCAGGCGAGTAGCAACTTTGGGAATTAACGTACTATCAACCGTTCTCAACAGGAGAGAAAGCTATCAAATTATACAGAGGAAAGATTGAGCAATTCATAATGCAGAACAGATCTATGTATACTGAAGCTTGATTGGAAGATTATATAAAACTCATTTGCAGCACGTCGATGCTAGAGGCCTATGTCCTGAAATTTAGTGTGACGAGTCAAGAGGATAACTGACATGGAGATACAATTTTGGAGAAGACGTTGCCCAAGAAGCCCGTGAAGACCTGCGCGCCTGATATGCTTATGAAGGAGGAGGTACGAATGGGCTTCTAAATTCTCTAGGGTCTAGGTTCTCTATTTATGGTATGCCAACTACTTCTGGGTGATACGTAGAAAACTTAGCAAATAAGATAAACTAATGTTTCTAATGAAAATAAATATTTGATAGCCCTACTGTAGCTAAACGGAAACGTTTTTACCTTCTCTTCTTCGTATAGTAAGTAGTGCAAGTATTGCATTCCACAAAAAGTTTCTATGTCAACGTTTAATAGGAAACAAATGTTTTGAGGTGAGCTGAATCCAAATAAAGCATTCTTGGAAACTTGTCCGTGTGTGTGTGTGTGTGTGTGTGTGTGTGTGGTGTGTGTGTGTGTGTGTGTGTGGTGTGTGGTGTGTGGTGTGTGGTGTGTGTGTGTGTGGTGTGTGTATCTCCGTGTTACTGTGTGTCTGCCTGTGAACAGCATAACTCAAACATGAAAAATCGGATAAATACCAAACTTGGTATTTAGATTCGGTACCTTCCACGGATGGACACGAAGATAACGAAGTAAATCCCCCCAACTACCCTTTACATGGAACATTTTTTCGAACATTTCGATTGTCTAAAACATTGCTCTAACGATTCTGATTAAAATACTACATACGAAACATACACTGCAGTTTGTGAAAGCTGCAACACCAAGAAAGAATTTCCGGAATAACTCCAAAATTGGTGGGAGTGTAGAAGAGTGTGCAAGCAATAGGTGATTAGGTTTGCATAGGGATGGGGTACACGTAGGCCAAGCAGAACCCTCTCGTGTCGGTCCGACAAGGTCAGTGTTGCGCTCAGTGTAGTCAGTGCAGAGCTGTCAAACAAGCTGGAAACAATAAACTGAGTGCCGGTATGCCTCGTGGACGTCAAAGAAAGCCATACTGGCATGTAAGTGAGTTTGAACGGGGCAGAATGTTCGGTCTCCGGGAAGCGGGTTTGTCATACCCTGACATTTCCGCTCGTACAGGGCATACTGCTACCACAGTGATGCGTGTGTGAAAGCAGTGGGTAGATGAAGGTCGTACGTAGCGAAGAGCGGATACTGGACCACGGAACCTGACCACAGCACGGGATGACTGTCATCTTGTCCGCATGGCCATAACGGACCCTACAACTTCATCCACAGTGTTGACAGCACTGGAACAGGTGTGAACTTATCTGCATCAACGGTTCGTCGCCGTCTGCTGCAGGTTGGACTGGTTGCATGTATGTCATTACGTCGGCTTCCATTGTCCAGAAATCACAAGCTCCTCCGACTGCAATGGGACGCTGAGTGGCAAAATGTAGTCTTTTCGGACGAGTCCCGCTTCAGCGTGTCCTACAGTGATGGCCGCATACGTGTCCGGTGGTACCGTGGTGAGCGCAACCTGGAGGGCTGCATTGTTGAGCGGTATAGCTGACAAACACCACGTGTGACGATTTGGGGCGCCATTGGTTACAACAACCCATCTCACCTCCTACGAATTGAGGGCACTTTGAATAGCAGCCTGTACCTAACGGTGGTTGTAGAGCCTGAGGTACTCCGCCTACTTCAGGCATCTCCACAGGCCACATTTCAACAGGACAATGTCCAACCACATATTGCGAGGAATGTACAAGCCTTCTTCGAAGAGCAGCGGGTACCATTGCATTCCTGGCCTGCATGTTTGCCTGACATGTCGCCCATCGAACATGTCTGGGATATGGTTGGTCGACACCTGGTGCATCACGGTCCTCCAGTAACTAGTGTCAGGGATTTGTGGGCTTGAATACAAACTGCGTGGAGAGAAATCCCTCAAGAACTTGTTCCGAACCTTTTTGTTTCAATGGCATGGCGTATAGCAGCTCTAATTGTAGCGCATGAGGGCCACACCAAATACTGAATATTAGGGCTCAAAACTCATGTTTAGGTTTGAAAAGTTTATCATTTATTACTTGTCATGTACCTAACCTGTAGTATTAAATTTATTGAATTCATGCGTTTCCTTCTTGGTGCTGCAATTTTCACAAACGACAGTGTATTTACGTGACAAGTAAAATGTATATCTTGAATTTTCTGGGAATAGCCTAGCAAGTCCTCTTCAGTAGGAAGGAACTTTGTATAATGTTGTGTAACTTGTAAACGTTAAGCGATAGACCAAAGCGTACCACACAAAAAATGTAGACGTCATTAAAACACACAATTTACTTCAAATATGTCCTTTGTGGCATAAGCGCTTTCCAAGATATCGGTTGTTAAGGATTCGAATTTTTCAGTATTTGTCGTTAGTTTAAAGTCCCATTTATTTTCAGTTATTTCTCGCGATTGCATGGAAACAGTAGCGAATTTTAAGGCCAGCAGATAGCGTTCAGTTCTTAAACAACTGATTATCGTTGTTCTCTTTGTATTTATAACGAAAGGTATAATGTAGGTAACTAGCTATTTTTGCAAAGGTTTATTTGGATCAAATGTAGTAAATGGAAAAATAAATTTTAGTAAGAATAGTTTATGCATCCACAAATAAAAATGGAAATTCATGTGAATACATCACATCAGAGGTTTTATTTTACATTATAAAGCACTTTTGTGCGATCTCATACAAAAGTTACTCGGAGGCTCAGTTTGAATCCAGGGATAATGACATGGCGAAACTCGAATACGTTAGTGGTTTCTTTAGTTCGAGAAACATTTAAAGATAAAAAGCTATGGAGTTACGTGATTGTGCCTAATGCAAAGCTTTATTTGTCAGATCGCGTGTGACAGATTCAGAAGTACACCAGAACATGGATGTGTTTAATAAAAGGACTCTCTCGAAAAGCCATAGGGAAAAACGTGCTTTCAAGCCTACACATATAGAAGCAATACGTACACCATACAGACACATACATATCACACCACAGTCATCACATGCACACCCTACAGACACATACACGCCACACCAAATGCACACCATACAAACACGTACACACCACAATCGCCACATATACAGACACCATATGCACACCTTACAACACATACACATCACGCCACAAACACCACATGCACACCATACAGAACACACGCCACACCACATGCACACCATACAAACACGTACACACCATAATCACCACATATACAGACACCATATGCGCACCATACAGAAACATCACACCCTAGTTGCCACAGAAACAGACGCCATATGCACACCCTACAGACACATACGCATCACACGACAGTCACAGACACCACATGCACACCACACAGACAGATACTACACACAGTACACAACCACACGCGCATGTATAGACACATTGACACATACTACATACACCATAAGCACACCATACTGGCACATACACGCCATAAACACACTGTACACACCATGCACACTAGATGCAACACATACATCACACACACCACACAGATACATACAGACCATACACACTACGCACGTCACAAACGCCACAAAAGAGGACAATTGCTTTATTTTTTCTTCATTTCATTTATCAAAATTGCTCATTCTCGCTTTCATCAAACGGAACCATAAAACCAACTAATACATAAATTGTGGCGACAAAAATGTTTTAAATCTCCTTCAGTATTGTTTTACATTCAAATCTTTGACACCATGCAAATGAAATCCGAAAGTGTAATTACTCCGAACTACGCGCACCAGCATTTGCGCAGGACTCGAATTTAGCAGATTGGAGACCCTAGAGAAAAGTACAGGCGTTAGTTTCTAGTAAGGAATTTCCTTCTCGTGGTGTAATTATGTTTTAATCTTCTGCACATTACCACAAGGAACGTAGCGTAACACAGATATATTTGTTCTGCTCTCGAGAAAGGAGTCACAAAGGATTCAGCAAGCCACATCAACGCTGCTCTAATGCTTCTGGCTCTAACGGCTTCTAGAGGAAGCAAATTTACTTTGACAGCTTTAGAGCCAAAGTTTCATCTTCTTATAGCTATAGCATTTATGGCAGTGCCTTCAAGCATGTGTCTAACATTAAAGCATTAAACGTCTGAATGCTAACTCTGTCGTCTACAACTTGATATTAACAAGGAGAGATTAGAACCTACTCTGGCTTTATTATTGTCAATGTTATGACCTGTTTTGCACGCCCTCCTTCAGTTATATGAAGAGTATTTTGGATAACTCAGACATACGAATTAATGCATTAATGGTTATTAAAGTAAGCTAATTATTCCATTTGAGTTGTTTTTATTCCATTTTGTATTCGTTTTAAATGTTCTTGTCATTCACTTTTCCATGTCTCGAAATTCCCCTTCATTTCATTAAATTATGCCCTGGTAATACCATATATTAACCAGTCATGCTGCACTAAATATGGCTATTGGTAAAATTTTTAAAATCCACATTGATACGTACAACAAATTTCGTGCATATTTTAAAGTATTTCCTGGGTGTAAATTTTCTTATCGTATTTACCTTTTTGCACTCATGAAGTTAGTTTTTAAAACATTTATGTTGTATAATTAAACTCTTCTATAGTATATTAATAAATTAAATGGATTAAATTTGAATTATACTAGTTGAATGGAATATATATATTAATCATGAGAACAAAACATTTTATTTAAAATTTTAATGATAAGAATATTATTTATTTAATAACCTCACAATTAATCATGTTAAAAGTCCATCTCGTTATTTTTATCCCGTTATTGATAAGGAGGTGTATTAAGGTTCATTCCTTTATATCCAAAAGTACAATGTATGAAACAATTTGAAAATGGGAATGTACCGAAAGTGAAAAAAAACCATAAAAGAGTTTAAAATTCTAACATTGAAATAACGCTCTTTCTGACTATGCATTTTAAGAAAGTTATTTAATGTGCCTATATAAAGGTTCTCCTTCATCTTTTTATGCTGCTATTCTAGTACCTGAAAACTCCTCATGCCATCTCTTGAATGATTTATTCACTTTAGTGTTGACAAAACATATTTTTTACTGTAATGTCATAGGAAGCTGGGTACACATTTAAATAGCTATATGATGCGTCTTGAAAGGTCGTAAAGCTATAAGAACCACAAGAATTAAAGCAGAAGGATTGTAGTATTTAATAACATATTTCTGAGTTTTAGCACTTTTTGGTCTTTCTTCATGGATGAGTACTCCAATCCCTGTTAGGTTTCAGGTATATAAATAAGACCATACACATTGGTTTACTTGGATGGCTTGTTCGATTAAGAGACACACCGTACTGTGTAACAGAAGTGTTCTAAGCAAACGTAATTAGGTTTAATTGTCCAGATTACAGCTTTATCAATAAAACCACCGTAGTATTGTGGGAGTTAAGGCGTCTCTCACACCGCAGATCTGCCTTCGAATGCTACTTATTTTTACTGTACTTTTAGTTCTTAGTTTGAATTTCAGGTTACCTTAACACTCCAGTGGAGTGCACTGTAATGACTACTAACCTTGAGAGAACATAGACCCCTATTCTGCACCCTCTGCAGAAGCAACAGATGTGAGTCTGCGGTCATACCCCACATCTCGAAGGCGAAAGCAGGACGGGGATAATAAGCGCTCGAAAAAGGCGTAGCTTAAGCGGTGCGGGTATCCTCGACCTCAGCATGGGGTACAATAAAGCCATAGCCCCAGAGGCCCCGTGAACGAGGACCCGGATGTGTCCCTCGAAAATTAAGCCCCTATCTGGCTTAACTCCCAAGTAGGTTATGGCATTCGTCCATGCTATTCTTCTCGTGAGATAGGCGAATGTGAGGAAGTTTGCGGGAAAGCGGCGTGGGAATGGCATGGCTTTTTGCCGGATTTATGGATAACCACCAACGCCTGCATCACACTTAAAGTAGGCAGAGGGGACTATAAATAGGTTTGAAGGCTCTGCATGGGTTTTCATCTGTGCAACACAGGAGCACGTGGTCAGCATATTCTGTCATATTGACGTGCTGCTCTGTAGGAAGGTCGGCCACGTACATGCTGAAAACCGTGGGGATAACAGAACCTTCGGGAACTCCGCCTCGTATTGGCCTTTGTGTTGATTTATGTCCCGCAAGTGAAACCACAAAAGTGCGGTGTTTAAGATATGTGTGTAAAAGGTGAATAATATGTTTAGGGAGCTCCAGATGGATGAGCTTCAGAAGAAGACCCGCATACCAAGTCGTCGAGAAGACCTTCTGGACATTCACAGAGACCGAAGTGGTGTAAGCCCTGGCTTGGTATCTCAGGGCAGGAGCCACCAGTACATGCAGATACTGCTGGTGTCGAGTGTCCAGGACGAAAGCTGAATTGGTGAGCTGGGATGGGCTGAATGTCTCCCAAGGTGAGAGGCAAGCGTGCTAGTAAAATTCTATCAAATACTTACGAGAGAA
This sequence comes from Deroplatys truncata, assembly GCA_030765065.1. NCBI lineage: Eukaryota > Metazoa > Arthropoda > Insecta > Mantodea > Mantidae > Deroplatys > Deroplatys truncata. The sequence goes on along the minus strand of CM060988.1, from coordinate 25,332,385 downwards.
CGGAGAGGAAGCTTATGGATCTGTAATTGGAAGGACGAGCCGAATCTTTCCCCGGCTTCAAAACACAAATCGCTCGAGCCTACCTTCACTCGCATGGAAAATGGCGCACGGCAAAACACATGTTGAAGGCTTTAGTTAGAAAGAGCACGGTCCTGAACGGAAGGCAGCATATCATGGCGGATGTGAGCCCGTCAGGCCCCGCTGCCTTCTTGAGGTTGAAGCGTCAGCTGCACCCTGTGTTTCCCTGGATCTTACGCCAGGAAATCGATCCTCGTCGTCGGGAGATCATCGAAGAAATCGGCGTACCTCCCTTCAATTGCGTTCGGAGAAGGCATCGCCCTAGGAGGCATCTCGAGAGCGCATCCTTCTATCAAGGTAGTCAGAGAACACAACGGCTTTAGCTTGGGTTTAGTAGGCCAGACTTTGGGTGCCTTGGAGAGGGGAGTAATAAGGATCTCCGCGGTTGCGCATTCTTCTGACAATGTTCCACACGTCGCCATCCTTGAGGTTCATACAGGTCATCGTGTCCTCCCACGTGCGTACGCTGTGCTCGCGTAGGTGGCGACGGATCTCTCGGTGTAGACGCCTATGAAGCCTTCGATTATGTGGGTTGCGTGACGCTAATATAGGCTGCGTGCCGCCCAGAATCCACGGATTAGCGGGAGTAGCTCACAGGAAGGGTGTCCGGGTGCAAGGGAGCTGGAGTGTGAACAGTAAGGTTGTGAACTGTTCGCACTACGATGGAGGTAAAGGAGCAGACAGCGACCTCCAGAGTTGGGATACTTGTGATTCTGGAGTTCGGTGCAAGGGAAACGTGGAAAAGCGCCTTGACGAATTTCCAATCGACTTCCCGTTGTTGATCCGGAACATCGTGGCTGCCAATCCTGGGTTTAACCTCAGCTAACACGGGACTATCATCGAAGTATAAATCTTTGAGTGATATGAATGAGAGATGGAAGGGGAAATGCTTGATGATCTCGAAGTCGATAATGCAAGGTCGTCCTCGACCTCGTGGATGGTGGGTTTGATTGCCGGTGGCCCTCTGATCTGAGATTTGGGTCCCCATCTACCATGCGTATAGTTTCATTGTTTCGTCTATTTGCCCGGAAGCCGCAATGCCAACGCGCATGTTTTGCATTGAAGTCCCATTCATGATAATGTTAGTATGTAGGAACAGGATGGTGAAGTAATCGTTGAGTACGAACAGCCGTCGGGGTGGGTGGTAAACAGACACCATCATTACTTTCGTTCCTGAGATCAACGCAGGCGGCCATGCCCTCCAGGACTTGAAACGGCGGGAGCGGGATTGGACAATAAGACTACGCTGTTCCTCACGAGAAGCGCATTGCCGCCTCCTCGGTGGCCCATATGGGCGGTCCTGAGGCAGTTGTAGCCCGGTAAAAGGAAGTAGGTGTTCGGACGGAGATCTGTTTCCCCAACTAAAATGAGGTCCATGGCACCTGAGACGGCAAAATGCTGTAGCTCATTCCTCTGATCCGTCATGTCACACGCGTTCCAGAACGTAACCCAAAGGAGGTACGAGACCTAGTTCGATCCGCCATTCTGGGCCGTCTGGATGACGGTGGTCAGAAGTGTGAGTTCCCCCTTAATGGCGATAATGACGATAATGGGTCGGCGGTAGAAAGAAACCTGACCAACAGGTCGCAGATGCGCTGACCGTGTAGTTGCAATATTTGTTGCAGCCATTCCAATACATCAGAGAGCTGTTGAACAGTTGGAGGGGCTGGCGGTCGTCTTGGGAGAGGGTGGGGAAGTACTACGCTTGCACGAGGTCTTGGAATCGGAGTCCATTTCGCAAGCTAGGCGACGCCTCTTAGTCCTTGTGGGGCAGGGAGGTTTAGGGGAACCTGAAATTGGTGTTCGTGTAGTTTGAAGGTGTGTTCGTGTAAGCGGCCGTGACACTCCAGGTCCACTCGCGGTAACCTGCACTACTGCAGAGTAGAAGAGTTCCTGACGTCGTGATGGATATTCCTGTTGACGTGAAGATGACGAAGTTGGCGGATGCCTGGAGTTGAGCTTCCCCATCTACTCTGGGGGGCTAGTGGTGGTTGGGGAAGTTTAGGGACAATCACCGCCTTCCTGATTGACCACTCACCGTAACACTTCACATGCTTCCCCTTGCAGTTCGCACAGGTTTGAACTTCGGCGATAGTCCTGGGACAAACCTATCTGGGGTGGAAACCTCCGCAAATTAACTAGTGCAGATTGCGGAAAAAGAAGTGGCCGGAGTGGCACCTGTAGCATTAAGGGGGCCTGCCAGATCCCTTGTATGCGGAGGTAACTGATGGTGGTAACACCATCTATGTTTGATTCCGGGTCGTTATCCTCCTCCACGACTACTAAGAAGAGGGGGAGGGTGTGGGTCCTTGGCCATTTGCGGTAGAACTGGTGAGCTGGTTCACCAGGCGCGGAATGATACCCTGGCGTATGAGGTCAGCCTCGATGTCCGCTACTGGTAGGTCAAGAATGACCCTACGGATGTCACGGGCCTTATCCAGGTCGAACGTAAAATTGGGTATTCCTTTACTAATCAGTTGTTTAAGCATGATCAAATAGTCTTCCATCTGCTTGGCCTGAAAGAAGAAGCGGCTTTTGTTCCGCCTCTCTATGCGTGTCCCCGACAGAATCGGCAGAACTTCCTTAAACAAGCCGACCGACCCCGCAGTCATCCACGATGATCGGCGATATGTGGCTTCGCTGCCCAGAGTTCTGGCGGCTTGGATGCTTCTGATTGCTGATTCGCAGTAGTCCATGACGGTTAGAATTTGGCACTTGCTGTCACGCATCTTCGTCGAGATCTCAAAGCAGAATCGCACTTCAGTAACAGTGACGACCGGCCGGCCATTCTTATACCACAGGGGGGCGGTCGCTCCCAAATTTTCAGATGACCCTAGAACGTACCACTTGAAACCAGGATCTCATCAAGGAGTAGCTTATATGCAATATGATGCTAACCGTGGAGGTCCTATAAATCAGCAACATTACCCAATGCTACAACTGTCAACAACTGGGCTCATCCTGCAACCACAGGGAGTGTGAGACGTTTGACCGCGAACGCCATCGCCGCAACTGAAAGCCTTAGTCAGAGCAAACCCAAATGCTCTACTAGGCCCGAAACACATCACCAACTCGGTCCTGGTGCAAGTCATTCTTACGCTAGTACAGCACGTGGGGAAATTGCGCCACCGCCGCCACCAGCTGGTGCCCCTCCCAGAAGTCCCAAACTGACTGGGAGGTCTTTTAGAGATTTACTCTCTCCTCAAGTATTTTAACTTACCAGCACTCTTGCCAAAAGTGAAAGAACTGAAAGAAGTGAAAGGAAAATTTCAGAGTTGCACGAGCATTTGGCACAAATTAGAAGCGGTCATATGCTTCCTTTCTTTTGTTTTACACTAAATGGCTACATTAAGGGGAGGCATATCCTTCGGGTGCGGTTTCCTGTGGAACACCAATGGCGTTTACAGGAAACAGTATGAATTTGAGGGCTACTCGAGGCTCAAGAAAATCTATATATATTCTTCGGACTGAAAGATTTGGCAGACAAGCAAAGGCACAGCTCTTATACTAAAATGCACTGTTGTTTGTTTTGTGTTAGGCTTCCTCATTTAGAAGCGTAGGAGTGCAGAGGCACTAAAAACACACATCATTAACAAGCCGGTGATACTGGTAGGCCTTTACAGGCCTCCTAGCTAATCTTTCTTCTTAAGTGACCTAAAAATCCTTGATTTAGGGGAGAATATTGTAATTGAAGGAGAATCCAATGTCCGGCATCTTTGGTGGCCATCATGCCGAGCAAACACAACCGCAAAACTCCTGGTGGACTTCACTACAGAATATGACAATGTGGAGGTACACGTCCCCTTGATCCCATCTATGGTATGCTCAGGTCATCTTGACCCTGAGGTTTTGGATTTCGTTCTGGAAAAAAATGCGCCAATCTCACAGAACTTTACCTTGTCGTAACCTGGACTCCAATCATCTCTTGGTGCATTTTGAAATCTGCGGAGCCATCAAAGCCCAAAACTCAAAAATCAACCAATCAGCTGATACAGACGGAGTAAATACGCCGCCATTGAAGACTTCACATAGCCAAGCGAAACGCTACCACGTACACCACAAGCTCACCCAGCTTCTGCATGTACCCCAAGTGGAGCACCTCATTGCCAGAAATCTACGCTTGATGACGCTTTGGGGACAAGCCCGCCAGCCCGAGCTCAAGTTGCCAGCACAATGTCTACGCAACACCATTCTCCATGGAATTGAATTAAACAAAATTGTGCATCGGAAAAACAAGATGCTGAGTACCACACATTCGGACAGCTCCTTGTGGAAGTTACTCATGACGTTTAAGACCTCCTCAAGCGCCAACACTGCCTCTAAGACACTTCACATTCAACTCGGTCTGCACTTCTCCCCGAGGAGAAATCCAACGTATTTGCGGACTGCCTCAAAGAGAGGTTCTCCAAGAACGTCACCACCAACCCACAAAAACCACAAGAACTGCTATCTTGGTTACAAGCATAGGCGACGCAGAAGCACCAGCAACCCTAACACCCATCACACCTCATTAGAAAAATGCCTAATGGGAAAACGCTGGCCCAGGCAGGGTGACCGATGAGGAATTAAAATATATCTCGAGAACAGCCCTGGTACAACTGACGAAGATTTTCAATGCTTACCTGCTTTGCAATTATTTCCCTAAAACGTGGAAGTGAGTCAAGTTTATTATGCTCCAGAAGCCAAGGAAATATACCGGGCACCCTCAAAATTACCGACCAATTAATCTCCCGTCCACAGTTGGGAAATTGTTCGAGAGAATTATGCTTTTTCGGCTCTAAAAACAAATTTGGGAGACGCAAGAGCTCTAAATTGTACATTTTAGTTTTATAAACGGTCACTCCACTCAACTACAACTTTTATGTCATATTTATGACGTCATCAAAAATTTCAAGAATGGGCCTTCCACGTTGGCTCTATTTTTGGATGCCACCTTTGACCGGCGCTGCCACGCTGGCCTAATTTACAATCTGCACCACGCTTTCCGGGTCTCCAAAATTACCTGTTTTTAATCCATAGCTGTTTGGAAAACTGGCACTACTATGTCCAGGTGGACCATTCCTCCTCACATGAGCGAGCTATGCGGGCGAGCGTACCACAAGGGGCAGTCATATCCCGTTCTTGTACACTTTATTCACCAACGACTTTCTCGTGGACGCCAGATGCAAGTTCGCCATGTACGCTGACGACGCTGCAATACACAATCACTATAGAAATCGTCGTTTAGGCTTTCTTGAGGTGTAGCTGTACACTAACTGATTCCTTTCATGGCTTCATGATTGGAAAATTTAAATTAATGCCAATAAGTGCCAGCTTACCCCCCTCTTCAGGAGCAAGGAATTAAAAACCCGCTCAAAATGAATCCTTTACAAATCATTCTTCCTTTCCGCGATGCTTTACGCGTGTGTGGTGTGGGCGAACGCCTCAAAAAGCGACCTGCAAAAACTCCAAACAGCTCAAAACCTATCCCTCTGTAAGCTACTCCGACCACCAATACTCACAACAGATCACATCATCCACGATGAATTGTCAATCCCTTACCTACCCGAGACTGCTAGAAGACGAGCCACCAAAACGTGGATGCGCATAATAACTCATACTAACACATTCATTTCCAACATTGGGAGCGGCGAGCCAAAATACAGAAAGTATAAACGAATAAAGTCTTCTAACTCACCAGCACCGATCGTCGATCCGCGCGCCCACCACCACCGGCCCACGGCCACGCACTCACTAAAACAGGGGCCGTCAACTCCATAACGACCAAGTCAGCACTGACCGCTCGGTAAAGCAGCGGAGCTGTATAGTGTAAATAGTGAGAGTGAGTGTGTATGTATGTATGTATGTATGTATGTATGTATGTATGTATGTATGTATGTATGTATGTATGTATGTATGTATGTATTTATATATGTTGTATGTGTGTATGTATGTATATGTGTGTATGTGCATTGGAAAGGATGAAACCGAGTGAATACGTGAGGGTATATATCTTGTAAATATTACACAAAATTTCAAAAAAGTGTGAGATAAACACTTTATCATGAGCTCTTCTCGGCTGCCCGCAAAAAGGCAGCTATGTGGGTCCAGGCACAACCACACAGAAAATGCCATCGAACATAGCACATTATAATAATGTGTACATTTATCCTGAAAGCCAGGTCCAATGTACTGGCTCTAGGCACTCCAGATTTCAATACATAGCCTTAACTTTAACCTTAACCAATACTTCAGACGCAACGCAACCTTCTCCGAGAAGACATCCACCATTCCACTGAGGATGTCCACCACAGTTGTGGACAAAACGTCTGGAACATCTATCTCCAGCAGGGCACGGGCTACTAACCTTGATATAAGTAGTGGTGAAATTGGGGCTCATCAGCAATGAGACATTCCTGGCGTTTCTCGCCGTCACGGGTTGTAATTTATGAACTATAGTCACTCTGAAAGGTTTCAATTTTAAAATTGTTGCAGCTCTATGAACACAGGTTTTTTAAACGCCCACTTGCTTGCAAAATCAGCTATATATCACTTTTTTGGAGAGGGTTCGAATGATGCACTAACTTCGTCAATTCTTTTCCTGTGTTAGAATACATTTTCTTATTCGCTTCTTAGGATTAGCGTTTGGCGATACCGTTATCCTAAACTTATTAACCATACATCCACCAATTAGAATACAAGGAAATTTCTCCTACATGATTCGGTTTTTACGTATATATGTATCGTTCATAAGAATTAGTGGCAAAAGCGTGAATTTGTCGCAGTCGTTTCAGTGGAATAATAAGAATAATGCAGGTAATTCACACAGCACAGATGTTTTGAATAAGCTTTCACTTTTGAGATGCGCAATGAACAAGTACTCCTTACACCTCAAGCAAAAGGCAGAAAGTGGCACATTATAACATAGTCGATAAGTTTAGCCTTGAGCAGGTATTCACTGATAGTTGGCTGTGAAACATGCAGATGTTACTACACTGCTAGCAAACTATCATATATGCGAACTGTGGCGTCAGCTCTATTACGCCATTACCCAGGTCTATAACCGCCTTGTATTTCTGGAAGATCCAAGCCAAACAGCAAACTGTGAAAAATGTTTCACTACCAAGGGCTGTTCCTTAAATTCTATTCCACCCATTCGAAAATGAGCATTAGTCTGATACTGCGCTGCAAGTAAATTGTTGTTCGCTCTTCGCAGAATTAAACTTGCAGTTCTGTATCTTTAACTATCCCTACCAAGTCGTCATTATCAATGCTCACTGAGCTACCTTATCTATTAGGACATTCAATTATTGTTCCTCCGTTAATTATTCCTTTGTCTGCAGTGTGTTTGCTGCATCGATAGCTTATGATACATTAGCTGCTACGGCCATTACAGGGGGTAATTGTTTCGAGGCTGGGCATAAAAATTTATATCCCTCCTCCGCGTCTGATTGTTTGCAATCACGCGGCCTACTCGTTTACAATAATCCACAAATAAGTCTGGTAGAGTGTATCCCAATCTGAACGTATATGTTCCAAATAAAGTTGGGCGGGGGTCGGTAGTTCCTAACAGGTCGATGTTGCAGGCTGGATCTGAGGAATGGAGAGTGGGGATTCGTTTTGTGTCTTTGCGCCTATTTCGCTAGTTCCTCCAACATTTTAGTTACATTTGCCAAATGTTTGTGTAGGCCCTCTTCGTGCACGCTAGGAGAGGTGTGCACTAATCAGGCCAACCTTCTTCCCTCGCAGATAGCACCCTGATTCTATCCTGCGCAAGAAATGCAATAGTGTGTTTACCAATTGGAGATTATAGGGCAATACCTGCTCTATAAGCGACGGTTTAAGGCACCTTACAATATGTTTAACACGTTCTCTTTCCGAAATTCCGAGGTTAACCAGCTCGCTCAGAGCTATTACGTCATATGTATTGCTCTGTGTTTCACTGAGATTCTGCATTGCCTTCCTAATTTGAGTTCCATCATCTCTTCTTCCGCCATGTGGACGAAAGCATTTAACAGTCCCCGCTTTAAGATTCCCCATGAGGCATTTACATTCCTGCACACGAATGTTTTGTACCATATTCCTGAGATAACAAGGCAAGTACTGTGTCTTATATTATTCTTCCCAATTGTTAGCGCGTGCCATTATCTCGAACTTATATAAGGAATCCCTCACACTTTCTTCTGGTTTCGCTAAAACATCCCTAAATGTTTTAGCGACCAGTCTGCATGTGCTGAGCTACATCTGGTGCAACAGTATCTCCAGCCACAGGTGAGTCCTTTGTAGTCTTAATAGTATTTATGTGATCATCCATTTTACTCATTGTTGCTTATTTGTCTACCTGCGCGTGCCCGGACTTGACGTATGGATAACTTGCCCGGAACATAACCAATATTTGGTTTTTTGATTGAGCGTATGCCGCTATTTCGTTGAAAATCTACCTCAAATCCGTAATTTCAACCGTTCGCCCTGTGTTGTCGCTAATTTCGTGCATATATTTCTAATTTCTTGTGAATCGGGGCTTGCAGGGTCTCTAGAAATCACATCAAATTCTGCCATGCATGATAACTTACATATTACTATAGTAACATAATATACTCAACCTGAACAAGAAACCTTACAATCGAGGGGATGCTCTTAAAAACAGAAATCATGCAAATAATGATGCAAGGGGAGGATGAGTTGTACATAATTAGGTTCTCGGCTGCTGGAATTAGTGTTACAAATTAGCAACTGATTAATTGAGAGGAAAAAGGTTTCAGTGCATTCACCGACCGGGGAAGAGCTACACTTAACGACCCAGTTTTATTGTAACTGGAACCTTGGTACCTTTCTTATAATTATACACGGTACCTCCAATATTCTGTAGCACCCCTATCTAGGGTGACCAACCCCGAAGAGTGGCGTACACAGGAGGATCATAGATTCAGACGGAGAAGAGCGGTTCGGTATAGGGGGTTGTTAAGTGGGGCTTAGCGAGCACGTTATAGTAAGAGGCGTCAAATAAAAGGCCCAGGGGTGTAAACATAAGTAATAATCATACTTAATGTACATAGTTGTAGTTAGGGGTTGTTAGATACACTGGTGACCAGGACGAGCGACAACTTAACACTAGTGCATCTTACCTGTACGATAGCGAAGTCTGGATGTATCCACTCATTAAAAGTTAACTTATTTGTGATGAGGGTGTGAAGCACCCCTTGTTGCTCAGAGCTTCGCCATCGAGTCTGTGAACCAGACGAGAGTGAGAGTAAGATTTCTGTGACCTCGATTCGTAGCCATTAAATATTCTTCTGACTGCTAACAGTACAGCCCCGTGTCCTACAAAAACGTGTCTTCAGGGTTTTGGCATTTTATTACCTGTTGGTAACATTAACGTAATTCTTGATACTCAGTTCGAACCTCACTACAATATACAATATTAAGGCATACTTTAAGTGGAAAATAGTACACTGATTTAAAACTCTAATCAAAGAGGCATACATATATCACATTAAAGCATAATTTGAGCTGAAAATAATGGTAATAGTAATACACTGAAACTAAAATGCTCGCTAAAGTTGCACGTATGTGTGTATATAGATAGAAGCATATATATATGCTTTAATGTTGTATGTATATGTATATATAAAGCACACTTTGAGGAGAAATAATAATACACTGAATTAATACACTCTCATTATTGAGACATGTACATACAATATTAAAACACACTTTAAGGGGAAAATAATAATAAACTGATTTAAAAAGCCTATTTAAAGCGACATACATATACACCATTAAAACATAATTTTGAAAGAAGAATAATACCATACCGATTTAAAAAAAAATTCATTAAAGAGACATGCATGCACAATGCTAAAAGCATAATTTGGGGGAAAATAATAACGCAGCTGTTTAAAAACCCGCATATATATAATATTTAGATGCCTGTAGGAAAGCAATGACTATTGACAGTTTACGGGAGTAACGGACGCAAGCCAGTGATATAATCCTTACTACACCTTCTTCTTGTCATCTTGCCAATGCAATGCCCATTTATTTGTTTCAATTGTTCCAATTTGGTGGATTTTGCTCCCAAACGTTTCTGGGCTGTGTAGTATCTCATGCTGAGATCTTTAAAATCTTCAAAATATTTTTCGAAATTCAAAGCCCGCATACCTGATCTGTTGATGCCCTTGTATTTTACACTGCCTATCCAGTGTACCTGTAGGCAGGTACTATTGATTTTAGGTCAATATACTCCTCCATAACCATGGCGCCCAATTCGTCTTTCAAGAATGCAACCTTTATTTATGGTGTTGCTGACCTTTGAGTTTTGAGTAATTTCATGTATCGAATTTATATATATCAGTACTCGTTTTAAAAGTGAATGAGTCTGTATCCATATAATTCAACATCATGTACTTCTAATTAGGCTTCATAACATTAGACAAAAAATCATACATTAGATATTCAGAAATGCAAAAAGTCGCATGTCCAATACAGATTGGATTGTTCATGTAAGCTCCTTCTCTAATCAACTCAACAGCTACAAGGTTTTTCTTGAAGATTATCGACCTGAGGTACGTGCCTGAGCCGTTTTCTGGTTGATTGCATTTGCAGTCTATAATGCCGTATACTTACGGACATTTTCTATGAATCTCCCATAAAGTGCGTTGTTCATTTTTTCCATATTTTTGGACAAATTTCGATTTCTCTTGCACTCTCTTCTCCGTGTTCAGTTCGATGTAAGTGATTAGCCGGTTAGATTAGTCGTACGGCACGACCCTGTGAATGTTTCACAGTTAGACCCTGTGCCATACACTGCTACATGGTTAGTGAAAGACACATTTGCCCTTATCCTCTAGGTTTAATAGCAATTTCTTGTATTGTGCGTTTGGTGGTGTCGTACTTTGAGAGCAGAAAAGAAGCTCGTTATGAACGTCATGGATATGAGGAGAATATTGAATACTCATTTTCAACATTTATCCTATTTTGGAATCTGCAGGGATTTTCATGAAATCAATGTTATCAATTTCTTCTCTATTTAGCCACATTAAAACACCATTAGGCATCGCAGATATTCGCTTTATTCCGTATAAAGTGTTGACGTCGACATATGATGGATATATGTCAGGTGTATGTAGAACAAAGTTAGGCATGTACCTGTGGTTGGCCTTAGAGTAGCTCTTCACCACGGTGCACAGCCCACCTCTAATTCCAGACTCGAAGGACTCCAGCACGGTCTTGTCATGGATTAAAGAGAGTGTTGCCTTTGTTCATTTCAACATGTCGTAAACAGGTTCCGGCAATGTAAAAAAGCACGCTAAACATTTCTAGTAAGGGATTTCAAAACTTTCCGAAAATGTCCGACCAGAGCAATGTATCAGTCTTTAGATACAGATCACTGTAATTCCCGTGATTATAGATATTAAAGGTATCACAGAATTTTTCAGTAACCTGTAATCTCGTCCCATATAGCCTATTCCTGTAGTGTGCTATAAAACACCTTCTTTAGTGTAAGTTGGGGCTTGTTTAACTTTTTCATAGATGCACACAGTCGTAAAGGAATACACACTTGGATGTTGCCAGCTTAATATACTCTATAGCAGGATATTCGGCTGCTGTAATTTTTAAATCGTCTTCTTGCAGTATGTCAGCCAGGCTGGATAGCTTATACCCAGGAGTTTAAAGTTATCCAGAAACCTCAACTGGATGCTTCTGTATCTTTTTGTGAATGTCTAATACCTCTCAGCACCTTGAGCAAGGCATAAAGTGGGCTTATCGTCATATGCCGGATGTCTTATCAGAAAGTGGCGATCAAAATTTGATGGACGACAATGAAAAAAGTAGTTATTATGTCAGGGACCTTGCTATTTAAATTTCACTTGTTATGAGCAGCACTCAGATATTGGCCTGTCACGTGAACATAATCCTGCTCCTTGATTTCATGCACAGCAAAACCTTTAAGACAAATGTGACACTCAGAGGCATTATCAAAACTCTGTTGCTCTTCAGGAGTCAGATCCATTGGTATGAGCTTCAAATACTCAACCATGGCTTCTTCAGCAATTGATTTTCATTACGTGAAAAAATCATTGATAGTACTAGGGCATCTGACCAGGAAGAACTTCGACAATCATTCATCACGTCTACATACTCCCCTTAAAGCTATCGACATTGCCTCATGTTCTTGAATAGCTCGAGTCTAACTTGAATTTCTAGAGGACTCGAAAGAGTGGATCTTTGCCAGAACAGATTCAATGTTTGTATAATCAACAAAACGCACCTGGAGCGCTTTTGGAAATTGATTTAAATTCAATGCATTCATCGCGTTGCGGCTTTTTAAGAACTTGGCATTTATTGCATTTCAACTTATAGGCTTCAAGAGCTTTCTCACTGTAACACCCCTTCAAACATACTTCTCATGCCCACCTTCTACGCTTGTACTTCGTGACCTGCGTTCTTGTCAATCTCGATGTCTCTAATGAGACGGTAGTGTGACTTCTGCCCGCCCTCAACATATAAAAAATTGACGTGATGGTCTCTCTTTTCCGCTAATGTTTTCTTTTCCTCTATGCCAAACATGGAAATTAAAACTCGTTTTGTGCATTTCAAAAGATTCAATTTGATGCAGAGACACTGGGTATTGGATGCTCCCATAATTGTATGGTTTGAAAATCATTTCAAAGTGGTATGGCCTTGTTCTCTGTCCATGATTCCTAGCTGGATATTTTGTAGCAACCATATATCAGGCAGAACACAAAGTATTCTTATACCTTATATTGGCCACTGCAGGTTTTTTCCTGATTTTCTCAGGAAGTTTTATATATAATTCCGCATACGTCCGGACAAGCTAATCGTCAGGACAAGTGCGACAAAACAAGGATTTCGATGAAGCTCACCCCTCGAATTTAGAAAATGTTTTCCAAAATGTCCTCAACTGAAGTGAAAAAATTATCTACATTGCTTGTTGAAAGGATCATACTGGTCTTGGAATTAAGGAGTGATAAAGTTTTCATCTCCTCCGCAGCTTTATGGATTAAATATGAAAGTTGCTTACTGGGATCGCTCAGGCGGTTGTGTCTGTGGATCGTATTCGGGAGGTCCCGGGATTGATCCCCGCCAATCGGCCACTCTGGTGCATGGGGTTTTTGTCGTTTAACCGTGTCGCCAGGAGAATACTGTCGTGGTTCATCTTCTACCACGACTCTCCTTCCTCTCGTTTCCTGTAACCATTATCTTCCTTATTATCTGTTTCAGGATTGTAGGACCAAGCGACTGTGTTCGGCGGGTTGCGGTTGGATGGAGCTTGCGCTCTGTAAAAGGTATCCTCCCTGGCATCGCTGTGATGCCACTCTGGTCCTCCTCAGCGTGGAGCTCTGTTTCGGGGTCCCTGGAGGTTGGTGGCTTGTGGGTTGGGGCCGTGCGGCAACGAATGCGTTCCGTTATACCCCGCTCCATGCTTGCGCCTGTCGGCATTCGGATCTGATCGCCCTTCGGGTCCCTCCTCTAATCCTTCCCTCCCAGAGTTCACGTTGGAAGCAAAAAGGACGATTTGTCTACTGGCGGTGCCATGCCTGGGTTCCGTGAACCCTGCGTGATATGTTCCTTTTTACCTTAAATATAAAATTTACCATAGCATTCACTTTCGATCCAGACTTGCTTCTGTTTAAGCTGCCTTTTATCTCTTTAATAACACTACCGTTATATTCGTTTAAAACACTCTGGAGTCAAGTATTTCTAACATGTTATCCATTTTACTATTAAATTTACATCCCTTAAACGCAGATTCAATGACTTTTCTATCTAGCCGCTGACAATCATTAGCACTAATCTGCCTTTTGCTTTTGAGAGTGAGAGAGAGGAGATCCTATGCTAGCTTTCTTATCTCCCTCAGCTGGTATGTTATCCCGGTGGATGTCAAGGGGATGCTGCTGAATGTGGAGGACGTTGCTGTAGCGATCACGTCGCAGGACTCCGTCTGAGGTCTCTCCGAAATGGATTACGGATGGCCTTCGCCCAGGATGCGATGTTCCCAGGAGTAGTAGTAGTAGTAGTAGTAGTAGTAGTAGTAGTAGTAGTAGTAGTAGTAGCAGCAGTAGTAGTAGTATCAGTAATAGTAGTAGTAATTGAATGTAGCGGAATGCACTACAAGAAATTTATAAATAATCCTTACTTTTCGGAGATGTGATAGCTGCATGTATCAGGGCTGCAGGAAAATAATCTGAGAATCTGAGAACTACCTGATTCAGGTCTCGATGTCTAAAACAATCGAGGATGTAGCTGCTTCCCCCATCGTAGGAATCCACACATCTGTTATGGTTTGGAGGAGGTCCGGAATATTTCTATGAAGTTTACTTATAGGCTGACTTGGGTGTTGTTGGCACGCTCTAAGGGTGTCAAGGAATGTTGCGGCTTGCAGCTATTTGTAGATCTGCTTGAGTTCCCCGAGGTCGCGTGTTCAAACCCGGTGGAAGGCGGTGGATTGTTTCGGACGTAAAAATTCTTAGCATGGCTTCCTTCGGAAGGGGTCGCGTGTCGTAGATTTACGGCACGTAAAAGAACCTCAAGCCTGATAAAGAAGCCTGTGTGCAAAGTTACCGTTCTTTCACGCCCAATATAGAATGGGATGCTAAGGACCACAGCAGTTAAAGAGCGTCCATAAATAAAACTCAATTTAATTTAATTTGACAGATTATGTATATGCTCCTATGTATGTTTGCTTTTCTTAATTTTTAAGATGAAACAGTTATAAGTGTTAAAGAAATTATCTGCTCTTGTAATGCATTGCAGAGATTTTTCGTTGTTTTAAATTGATAATAGGCTAGCTATAACGTAAAGCATGTGGTTACCTGATTATTTCCTTGCATACGAAGGTGCATTATTCGTGTATTAACTCCGTTATACTATAAAGTAAAGTTTATAATCATTATTGCTTTAGCTACACGAACACACTATTAACTGAAATTCTTGAGCGTTTAACTGTTGTAAATAAAAAGCATTTTATTAAAAGTAAACAGTTTTTTTAAATGTCAGACTAAAATGTCTTAGTAATTAGGAAACTATACAAAAATATTTCATTTATCACTATATTTGCTCTGGAAATGCTGGCCTAGATAATGCACACAATTTTCGCATCCATTTGAGATAATGTTGATGAAATGTTTCTATATTGGAAATAATTATAAAACATCTTCCCATGCGTTTAGTAAGAAATATATTTTGTACAAAAGGTGAATATGTTATTAAAAGCTACCAGAAAATTTAAATGAATTGATGTACTGAGTTGCTGCGAAGACAAATGTAGACAATAATTTTGCAGAGCCCTATAGACACAAACAAAGGGACTTTATTCTGGCGATATAGCAAAAATGTTTAGGGGCATAACCCTGTTTTACGCCAGTCCTAGTGTATAAAAAAATCACAAGCATGACTGGTTACATGTGGAACCATCCGCAGTGCTTTGAAATGAACCAATCTGATTCGCTAATCTGATTTCACAGATTTATATTGATTGATAAAATGAACTTTTCAATGCCTTAAAAGAAGCATTTTACGCTGAGTCCTTGTAGCAGGAGAATAGCCTTAGACTATGTAGTAATCCTGCTCGGATTTTTATATGCATGGTTATTCTAGAAAAACTGGGCCACTCCTTTGCCTGTTTCATAAGAGATATTCACTCGAGTGTAAAATGACATGGAATTTCCATTTATTGAAAATAATTTCTTAAAACTTTATAGTTTTCTTAGAAGACAGAAATGTGTTGTGTCTTGTGGAAACAAAATAAGCTTTGGACCTGTAAACAATCTTTTCAACCACATTTATCCTGTTTGGAATAACACTCCGTGTGGCATAAGACTTTCTTTTAGCGTCAACAAGGCTAAATATGTTAAATCAGAATTTTGGAGCAACTGTGAGGTGTCTAAACATTGGTTTGAAAACAGAAACAGAAACGTATTATAGCCTGTTCGGGAAAGGGTAAACGATACATGCGCAATAAGTGGTAAACACTGATACGGTTCAACCAGGCCCCGTATTTGATTTGATTGTATATAAATTAAACAAAGATGTAAAATGTTGTATTTAATACTATAACTCGATAAGAAAAATCTTCACTCCGAGTATTTGAACTGTTTGAGGAAGTAAGGTTTGACTCAACGGCCTATCCCTTTTCTTTGGGATAGGAAAGGTCTGTCGGCACGTATACAAATACACTGGGCCATTAATTAAGGATCTGTGGAAAGTAAGTCTCGGAAAGTGCTATTTCTTTTCCAAGCGGAAGAAACATGATATTTGTGCCGAGAAAAGGATTAAAGCCATAAAAATATGTACTGTTACAGTATAAATCAAACTAATTGTAAATAGTACCGTGGGAAGAGAAAGCTGAACAGAACTGAAATTTTAGCCAGTAAATGGAAAGTCAAGAATACAAACTGGTGAATACGAAATCAGGAGATCGTCACATGATTGAAAACCGAACAATATAATCACGTGACATGTGGGGAGTAGGGATAAAATCGAACATGGAGAAATTCACAAAATACAAGTAACTTCCCTCTTAACCGAACTCTGCGCCGTGTAATTTGGGTAATATCGAACATGGCGAAATTCACAAAATACAAGTAACTCCACTCTTACCTGAAGTCGCGCCGTGTAAGTCAGACCGCGGCTATGAACGCCGGGAAAGCATTGCAATACTTCTTAATACCGTCGACTAACAAATCATCTCTATGTCAGTCGCGAATAATTGACGGAGTGGTGGCTCGCGTTCCTAATGTGTAACATAACAGTATAATAAAGCCAATATTCACCAGAGCCGATGTTTTTATTATCGCAATAGATATATAATTTTACCAACCCCTGTAGGCTTTACAGAGTCGACACTGGCCGGTGAAGAAGAGACTTAAAGGTTACGCATGGAGGACGCGGCCAGCTTCAACACCATTAAAAGTAGTACTCAACCATTCGTAAAATGGCATGGGGCTTCCTTTTAGCATAAACAAGGTTAAATCTGTTTTTCTCAGAATTTTGGAGCCAGCATAGGGTGTCCAAACAAACATGTTCTTTAAAATTATTCTTCAACTGTAAAGAAAGGTTTCTCTTATGTTTGAAGATCGAACATCTACTCGGTTTCAAGATGAAATGCTCAGACCTTCTCGTGAGATGTCGATAGCCACACCCCCCCAGAATTGTGGAAACTCAACCTCCGTAAATAAAGCTAACGTTTCGAGAATCGGAATACACTTTTTCATTGGGTTTGTTGGATGTTAGAAGTGCCGGGCAAAATCATGACGTGAGTGAAAGAGACGGAGAGAAAGGAGAGATGGAAATGGGCTTAGCAAACTGAGAGCATATGCGGCGGGATCTTTACCTGTGTGATTCCATTACCCTCTCTACCTGTTGTAGGGAGCGGAAGTGACTGCTAGACTGTACTTCCGTACTGGCAGCTTACACATCCACCCGAGTAAAAGACATGAAGAACGGTAGGATCTATGTCCTTATATTGTCCGACCTTATAAATACGTGCACTCCCAGCGTATTTGAAATACTCAGTAATGATACCCCTGTTTTTATGTACTGATTTTAATTTCATATATATATAATGCGTAATGTTTTTAAGGTTGAATTATATACAGTGTTCTATGGAATATCCCTGCTTTATTTTTCACATTGCCTTTTATTTTTAAGGATCTGTAATCCGGGATTATTAATTTTTTATTCGGATATTTTTGCCGCGAGTCATCCAGAGGATGATATTCTTAGGCTAGCTAAGAAATGCTTAAAGAATAAAATTATTTATGTACCTAATTTTAATTCAAATATCAATCATTATGAAAAGTTATAAGATACACACAAATGGGATTGAGACGTTGAACTCTTTATTTCTGGTTTTTACAAAGAGAGATCAACGTTCTCTGTACTCTAATATGAATTTTCCATTTACACATTAAAATCCGATCGAAACTGCTCTGCTTGTAACGATAGAAGGCGTTGAAATCAATTATTGAACACTTTATTGTGTTAATCGATCTACGCCAAGCATCTTTCAATGGCGGTAATCTTCTAAGACCGACAGAGACGCGCAATAGAAACATGCAATCCATTATCATGTGGAAAGGGATTAGCGATAGAAGCAATCTGAGGACATCAACGCGTTCAGGGCAAACAATAAATTGAAGTTTATACCCATATTGTACCCAAATGTCAATTGGTAAACATTTTGATTAACATCTACATTATGTCAATCGATCAGTTCAAGAGAGGATTTACGCCTTTCCACCCTGTAGAGGCAGATCTTTTTGTCGGCTACCTACCTCTATGCAGTTAATGATGCCGGATAATAAAACACGTGTTTGATCGTTTTCAAATTGATAACATGGGTTAGATTCCCTGTCAAACCCTCATCAAGCCCTGGTCAACGGTTGTCAATCAAACTTGACAGCTAATACGTCCTTAGTTAGAGCGGCTTCTTTTGTCGGTAAACCCGCCAAAAGGGTGACGGGTGTTAAAATACTTGTAAACAATTGTGGGTACAATTAACCCTCATTAATATACAGACGTAGATATAAAGCCACATAATGTTTCTACAGCTGCGTTATAATGTATCACATCACTGTAGCTGTGTGCAATTTCCATTGGCTCTATTTTCATATCACGGATAAGCTCACAGTGGTTCTCCGGTTTCTCTCGTGAAAATCTTCTAACTGTGAAACGATACCTCATTGCGGCAGCCGAGAGCTTCTGGACTGCTTCTATAGTCAAATTTTCAGCGTTAGGGCTTTGAAACTCCGAGATCATTGCTTCGATTCCCGGCTGGGGTGGGGATATTTTCCTTAACAAGGAGTATTCCCCATCTCCTCACAGATTCTGATGGTATAAACGTGGGAATATAATAATGAAGACGTGATAAAATCAAGGTTAATAAACCGCGAGCAATAACACCGTGAGTAAGTTACTCAAGTCAGAGCCCCGATATAAACACAAACGTTAAAGGAGCAATACAAATGATATAATTAAAATAAAAAAATAGCAATTGGAATATTCTCCCATGTTGAATTCTACGAAAGCTTGCGGTCAACTAAGCGCTACTATTACACCAATTCTAACTAAAGCTTGCCTTAGAAATCCTTCGTTGTCGACTTATTTTTGATATGTAACATAAATATGTACCCATTCACTTCACTTCTGATTGATTAATCTAACAAACACTACATAAGCTGGACGTCTCATCATGGTCCTCAGCATATTTTGTAATAGAGCATATTAATTTTAGCTAAATTGCATCAGTTTTCAAATCAAAAGCTAATTGTTTCTTGTTTCACTATCTAATTAACGACCCTTGCTCCTAATATGACAGCATTATGTCTTACGATGGTAATAAGGCCTCAAAACTACAAATGCTAAACTGCCGCCTTGATTTGCAAATGTGAGATACATTCAGCAACGCCTTCAGTAATATGCTTAGCGCTCGTTCTTACTACACATGGAACCACAGATATTGGGCTGATATATGCAATGAAATGATATTTGAGAAAGGAAGTTTGTGAAGGAAATGCTCCTGACACAGTCTAGGTACCTCCAGGTATTTGCCAGTTATGAGGACTGAGGAAAACCTGGAATATCCTGAGTCAGGGATTTGAACCCCGAATCCCACGTTCACGATGCTTGAATGACCTCGACTACCCGTGTCGGTATTTATATACAACTTTGAGGAAATGGAAGCGTACTTTAAAAAACAATAATATATAATCCCATGAAGAGTTCAGTGACATGGGCGTGTCTAGGTAAAGATACATATTGAGGGGCCACCGGAGCCGGAGCAAAGCACCGCAAATATGCCCATGGGCTCTTAGTGCTTCTACCGTGATCCCTTAGAAGGGAGGATTGAAGCGAAAGGCCTGAAGAGCGAGCAGATCTTGGACGAGATGAACAAGCATAGACGGGGTCGCTAATGTTTCCAGTTTGAGCTCATTCGACGCCGAAGCCACAAGTCCGTCGAGATCACCCGGCTGAACAGTCCGACCAACATTTTTTTCGAGTGGAGGAGAAAATGATTTAATCACTTACCTCAGCCCCGATGGGAGTCGGGACTGAGAGTGTGGGACTCACCAATAGTCGGCATACCCACTAAAAACTCCTCCACCGGAAGGAAAAAATGAAGGAGGAAAAAGAGGAAGTCAGGTGTGATATTGTGGCTGTACCGCTATTGCCCCAGCGCAGTCATGGTACGGGTATATTGGCCGGCCACGAGGGCCTAAGCCAGGTGAAAGGATGGTGCCAGGACGCAAGCATGACCGAGGCCCTACTTGCGCCCTTGGGAATTTAGGAGTTAACGGTGAAGGGAAGTTAAGAGTGATTGTGTGGCAGCAGTTCCCAGATGCACCATTTTGAATTCAGGGTGAGACAGTGGAAGTTGACTGAGGTTGGATGTTAGGATTAAGTTGCGGTTACCTGTACTTCCGACGTCCTCGGTAATGAGTAGTCGGAGCCTGGTGTGTGGGCTTCCAAGGGTGCTCGTCTTGATGCGGCGGAAGTCTGTTAGGTAGAACGTCATCCAGCGACTGCTGGAGGGCTGCTATCTCCTCCCTGAAGAGCTTTTTGACGTCTTTGAAATGCTCCATGAAGAAAGTTGGTAGTATGATCTTGCTAGGGAGATGTGGAATAATCTTTGCGGCGAAGAGAATTGTGTTGTGGTCCCCTTGAATTTCGGTGATTACCTCCTCCAAGAACGCCAGCTTGGTGGTGATGTTCAGAAGCTCCGCCTGCACATCCTCCAAATTCTGCAGGATCTCAAGCGAAGGTTGCGGTGAGTTAGGTGTGAGAGTTACAGGTGTGACGTCCACTGCAGGAGGCCCGTTCTCTAAAACACGGTCGGGCTGCTGTGACAACAACTGCTGCCGTGCAGTCACATTGGCCTTCTGCTGTGGCGGTGTAGAACGGCTGAGACGTAGCGGACAACAACCTTGTCCGGTGAAGTAGTCTGTCTCCAGCAGGTTGCACAGAAGCGGAGGCGACGAGTTAAATCGTGCTGCTGATAGACAGACGTCAAATTAGGTGCCCCACAGTAATGGCACCGTGGCTGTGAGGTACAACCTACCTCACTGTGGCCGTAAAGGCAGCAGCGGCTCGGTTCAATCCTTAGGCTTCTGCCCAAGAACTGCAGACCGTCGGAGAGAGCAGCGTCGTGGTGTGCCTTTTCCCGAAAGAAAAGGCGCACGAGCGGTGTTGGGCCCTTCCGAGAATGGATCCTAGTGGCCCTCAAGGCTGATGGCCAAAGTTGCTGTACACAGCTCAGAATGGTCTGCGTGGGTAGATTCTGGTGGACACCCACAACCACAGCGCTGAAATTATCATAGCGCTGGGCTTGGTCTTCACCAGGCGAAGCGGCGTCAGGTTCACTGTCGTCCGGGGCTTCAGTGTGAAGCGGCGTTGGCGGCGAGCTGGCCGAGCCAGCTGCGGCGGTGAGCTCGGCGGTTGCCGGTTCAGTTTCGTCGGCGGAAGTCTCTGCTGCTGCAGTTCTGCGTGGTCTTCTTCTCCCCATGATGGTAGAAGGTCCTGTCGAGTCGAAGGATCCAGCCAGGAAGAAGCCTTTATAAAGCACCTCCACCGCCCAGCCGCAACACATCGATAACTGTTCGCTGGTCCCAAAATCCTAAAACAGATGAGGATGAGGAAGATGATGCGGACAGGGAATGAGAGACAGCAAATTCGTGGTAGAGGAGGAACCACCCCAGATTTCGTCTACCGTCCCGGGGAAACCATGAAAAACCCATGGTCAGAGTGGGCGATCGTCGGGAATGGAACCCCGGACCTCCCGAACGCGAGCCTCATACGTCACCGCGGAACCATCTCGCTCCGTTTAGGTAGTGAAACTGTCTTTTCCAGTGCTTTTTTGTTCCCGTAGTTTGTACTTACTGGTTTTCGAGACATCTCCAAGTTTCTCCCTATTGTATTTCGATTATGGCTGCGGTTAGTTACTACATGACATCTTGAAAGTTAGGGTACGAGGTCTCTCGCCGTTTCTTTCTCGCGGCATAAACAATGCTGCTTCTTCTTTGGGTATTTCTAAACTTTATAAACTGAGGACATCAGTAAAGTTTATAGTCCCGGAAACTTAATTCTAGCAGACGCGAAAGCAACATGTTTCCTTCAGAAAGTTTTGCAACAACCGACGCTCATTTCCTTACTTCATTTCCTAGGGATAGAAAGAGCACCTGTTGTCTGGAGGTGCCATCTCCCGATTTGATATAAGGAAGGAGTTGATGTTCTGAATAAGTGCTACACTTTAACTAATCAAAACAATTCTGTAGTTCTCGATAGAGTTGGGTGGTAAACGCTGCAGAGTTGTGGAACATATGGTGATGCAGAGTTTGAATAGTTCTGTCATCGTATGCTTTGAGAATGTTCTGCAATTATAAAGTAAACATCTTATGTGTTAAATAAGCATTACTTTCTCTAACCTCTATTGTTTGTTAGCAGATATACAAATTACTCTTACGAAAGTTTATTTTTCTATCTACATTATTTAATTTTAAATACTTTAACCTTCGCAGAAATAGCTACATTACACGCTTCGTTATATATGTAAAAGTATTAGCGATAGTAAAAGTTTTGACAACTGGACTCTATATGCCTCTTTCCATGCAGTCGTAAGAAACAACGAAATGTCGACAAGACTTCAAAAGAATGAAATCGTACCATAGCGGAAATGCCTGACGCCACAAACATTTATTTGAAACAAATTCTATATTTCAAAGGGATCTACATTTTTGTGCACTCGTTTTCGTCTAGATTAAGATTATACAAGATTCCTTCTGAATGAGGAAGACCACAGGCTATTTCCAGAAAATTCAAGGTATACCCTATATGTCATGTAAGTATCCGTGATATATGGTATCTAGTGAAAAATTCCTAGGGCCATCTTTTAAAAAATAATAAATTTCGAAAACTGTTCCACGTAAAGTGTAGTTGGAGTTGGGACATTTTCTTGAATATCTTGTAACATATTTTAGGAAGGTAATGAACCTAAGTACCAAGTTTGGTATTTATCGTACCTTTTGATTTTGAGCTATGGTGTTCACGACACAAGTGCACACACACGCGCACACACACACACACACACACTCATGTCATCCTCCGTGGTGTAGTGGTTACCATATTAGCCTCTAGTTTCCGAGGTCGCGGGTTCAAACCCGTCGGAGGGTGATGGATTTTTTCGGGCGTAAAACTGCTTAGCATGGCTTCCATCGGAAGGGAAGTAAAGCCGGTGGTCCCGTGTCGTAGATTTACGCCACCTAAAAGAACCTCAAGCCTGATAAAGAGGCCTCTGAGCAAAATTACCGCTCTTTCACGCCCTATATATAGGGTGAGCCAAAAAACTACGAACCGGCTGCGCGGTGCTTTTCCTGTCCGCGTCCTAGGCGCTCGTTGCCATCTGCCGGTATCCTAGAAAGGCGTAGATGAAATCATACAACATTTTTAAAACTACTTTTAACGGCTTTACTTAACAACTTTATGAAAGGAGATGCTGAAACTGACCACCGTCGTTGTCCATACATTTTTTGGCACCTCTTTAGGAAACTATCAATCACTCGCCGTAGTTCACGTTGAGAAATGCTAGCAATTTCCTGGCGGATATTTTTATTTTCTCTATCACATTCATAGTGGGTAAAGAAAGCATGTATTCCGCTTAAAAACTTGAGACAAAGATTTCACCGTAAATACATCCTGAGGTCCCTCCCCTCAAAAAAAGAAAAAGAATTCACCGAGAAAGATCCGTGTGTGTGCGTGTGTGTGTGTGTGTGTGTTTGTGTTGTGTGTGTGCGCGCACCCGTACTTATGAACAGCATAACTCAAAAGTCGGATAAATACGAAACTTGGTATTTAGTTTCAGTATCTTCTAAAGAAGCGCCACAAAGGTTTTCAAGGAAATCCCTCCATCTTATATTATGCTTTACATGGAACATTTTTTGAAATTTTGTATTTTCTGGAAAACGACTAACGATTTTGATTAAAATAACACTTATTAAAGACATTTACATAATAAACAAAATGTATATCTTAAATATCCTCGGAATAGCATTCGAAGTCCTCTTCATTTTGAAGAAGTTTTATATAAACTAGTATAACTGGTAAACGTTAAGCGATAGACGAAAGCGCAGTTCACAGAAAATGTAGATCTCTTTAAATCACACAGTTTATTTCAAATACCCTTTTTTGTGGCATCAGCCATTTCCGAGAATTTCTTTATTAGTGGTTTGAATTGTTCGTTTCTTTGCCATTTTTTGAAAGTTCTGTCGATATTCAGGTTTTTCTCGCATTTGCATGTAAAGGGTGTGTATCGTGTTTTAAGACTAGCATATAACGTACAGTTCTTAAACATTTGGCTATTGATATTCCTTTTGTATCTGTAACAAAATCTGTAATGTAGCTATTCCTACAAAGGTATATTTCGGTTAGAACGAAGCGCATAGAAAAAACCTAATGTGACACACAGATATGACCTTCTCTACCGTCTATCTTTATTAATCGGTTTACAAACTAATCTCACTAAAGCTTATTTTTATATCTACTTCATTTTAACCCAAATAAACTTCTGCAGAAATAGCTATATTGCACGTAGATACAAAGGCAACAGTGGTAGTATAATATTTAAGAACTGGAGCTGGCCTTCAAATTCTATACTGTTTCCATGCAATCGCGACAAACAACTGAATGTTAACAGGACCTTAGAAGAATGATTAAGTAATGAACTATTCGAACCATTTATAACATATATCTCATAAGTGGCTTATGCCACAAAAAGTTATTTCACATAAATTGTGGTTTTTGTGTAGTACGTTTTCGTCTATCGCTTGACATTTGGCGGTTAAACAAGGTTATGCAAAATTCCTTCTGAATGAAGAGGAATATACAGGCTATTCCCAGGAAATTCAAGATATACATTTTATTTGTCATGTAAGTATCTTTAACACACGGTGTTTCAATCATAATCGTTATAGCCATTTTTCAGAAAATAAAAGGTTTTTAAAATACTTCCATGTATAAGGTGGTTTTGGGTGGGGGAATTTTCTTGAAATCTTCGTGTCGCAACTTTGGAAGGTACTGAACCTAAATACTAATTTTGGTGTTTATCCGACTTTTGGTTTTTATGTTCTGCTGTTCACAGGCGCACACACACACATACACACACACACACACCTACACGACGGTTTTTCTAAAAAGCTTTTTTATTTTTCAGGTGACCTCAAAACATGTATTTCCGCTATAATCTCGGTATCGAGTTTCTGTGGAATGCAATATCTTCCTTATCTACTATGTACGTGGTAGAGAAAGTAATAGGCTTTCTTAGGAATAGTTTTTATACCCATTAATAAATAAGGGAGTAGAGAAAGTAATGTGAATATAACACATCGGATTTTTTTTCTTTCTAACTGGGAAGCATATTCTTCAATATCACGGACGGTACTTCTCTTTGAAAAACTGTCAAGAGGTTGCTCCTAACAGTTACCCTGCTCCAAATTGAAGTCTGTTTTCTAAATGAAAATTCCGGAGAATAACAGGCACACAGTTTCCTAGTACCTTCCGTAGCTGTATCATTTTTATACTGAAGGCGAAAGTATCACAAAGTTTAAAACCAACAATACCACCATGATAAACGTGACCTTCCGGAGAACATTTCCTTTTATAAAAACACAGCATTATGCGAAACTACATATGAAAGTAACAAGGGAATATCATATAAAAGGACACTACCCATCCTGAAATTGGTTCATTTACATTACCACAATGTCCCAGGGAATAACTTACAGTAATCTGAAAGTCTTCCATGAGTACATCGTAAATCAACACAAAAATACAGTTCATTAACTATATTCTACCACCTTCTGGGCTGGGGCATAAAACGTTAAGTTTGTAAAACTAATATTATAACGACTAATTGTAAAAGTAACTGGTTACATAGTATTGGCTCAGAAAAATAGCATAGGCGGTAAGTTACTAGTTACTAAGTCTTATTATATTATTCATTATGTGTGTGTAGATCTGCTAAGGAAGAAGCCCTGTTTTTATTGTTTGCTGTAACTAGTTTTCTTTACAGAAATATGATGTTAGCCTTAAAAAAACAGTGTTTTTCCTTCAAACAGCGGTCAACGCTCGGCGGCTTGCGCGCCGATCGCCTCGCCTCGGTCTGCCGCCAAAAGAGGTATAATATCTTTGCAACTGCTTCACATTTTCACATGTGCACTTACAATTACAGTGATAATAATACACAAGGGATGTTGAAAATATTGTCTTTCTTTATTAGCATGTTGCGGGCGTCTTCTCATTTTCCTTCACACTCAAGGGTTCAATTCCCAGAATTGAGTGAATTTATCGCCTGAATTCTTCTTTCAGTTGTTCCAATGCGTGGGTTTATTGCTACACTTTCATTTTAAAGTTCCCATAGATAAAAATCGCATACGGTTAAATCAGGGTATTATGAGGGCCATAATTCTTTACATTACTGAACCTTTAAAAAAAAAAGAACTGAATTAAATTTAATGACTCATCAGCTGTAGGCGTGGTAGCAGACACTTGAAAAAATCCCGACTGGCAATAAACGTCGCAAGCTGTTCAAAAAATGATGTAAGGCATTCCTGTACATCTCTGTATTTGTTGTTAAAAACATATAGGTCCTATTATTCTGTATGCCTTTAGTGCACACAAGTCTTCGCGTCATGTGAGGGAATGTTCTGTGTAAAATCGGATTTCTGTGTTCTCCAGTGTCTGTTATTTTGTAACAAAACATAACAATGGAAATGGAACCATGCTTTGTCAGAGAAGAATATTAAGCGTGAGTCAGTTACTCTTATCCTTGGTATTTCACAAAATCCAATTACAGAAATTTAACGATTCTAATGATCGCAGAGAAAACAAGCATAAACAAGAAACTCGCAATTGCAATGCTCATAGTCACTGTAATTGTAACTTTAAATATGAGAAGGTGAAGTGGTTGCGGGGACATCATAACTGTTTCGACAGCAGTCGGAACTGTGGTGGCCGGCACGCGAGCTGCGTGCGGTAGCCGCAGCGGAAAGAAAAACCACTCTACTAACAGTCAATTCCTCTTTTGGCGAATTATCATCAACTAGGTGTTAAAAATCGAAAGGTAGAATCGGACTGAAAAACTCAATGCCATAGCCGAGCTTACCCCAAAATGAATTTGAGAACCCCTTGTGAATCATTCTGGAACTTTAATGTTGTACGAGCATGTTGCCATGGTAGCTCAAATGGTTACTTCCCAACTTTAGCGTTCACAGGGCTTGTATCATAACCGTTAAAGTGTTAAAAGTTATGCATTTTATTAAACGCTTTGCAAAATGTTTACTTTTGTTTCCTATAAGTACTGTATTATTTAACCCCGCCTCGTAATCCAACTAATTAATTTAAAGTCTGGGATTGTTTGGTACACTACGTGATCAAAAGTAACAGGACATCTGGCTGAAAATGACGTACAAGTTCGTGGCGCCCTCCATTAGTAATTCTGGAAGTCAATATAGTGTTGGCCCATCCTTAGCCTTGATGACAGCGTTCACTTTCGAGCACATGCTTTCAATCAGATGTTGGAAGGTTTCTTGGGGAATGGCAGCCCATTCTTCGCGGAGTGAGGAACTGAGGAGAGGTATCGATGTAGGTCGGTGAGGCCTGGCACGAAGTCGGCGTTCCAAAACATCCCAAACGTGTTCTATAGGATTTAAGTCAGGACTCTGTGCAGGCCAGTCCATTACAGGGATATTATTGTCGTGTAACCACTAGGCCACAGCCCATGCAGTATGAACAGGTGCTCAATCGTGTTGAAAGATGCAATCACATTCCCCGAATTGATCTTCAAAAGTGGGAAGCAAGAAGGTGCTTAAAATATCAATGTAGGTCTGCGCTGTGATCGTGCCACGCAAAACAATAGGGATGCAAGACCCCTCCAGGAAAAGTACGACCACACTATAACATCACCACCTCCGAATTTCACTGCTGTCACTACACACGCTGGCAGATGACGTTCGCCGGGCATTCACCATACCCACACCCTGCCTTTGGATCGACACATTGTGTACCGTGATTCGTCACTCCACACAACGTTTTGCCACTGTTCAATCCTGTAATGTTGACGCTCTTTACTCCAAGCGAGGGGTCGTTTGGCATTTTCCTGCATGATGTGTGGCTTATGAGCAGCCGCTCGACCATGGAATCCAAGGTTTCTCACCTCACGACTAACTCTCATAGTACTTGGAGTGGAAACGCTTTGCAAAATGTTTACTTTTGTTTCCTGTAAGTACTGTATTATTTAACCCCGCCTCGTAATCCAACTAATTAATTTAAAGTCTGGGATTGTTTGGTACACTATGTGATCAAAAGTAACAGGACATCTGGCTGAAAATGACGTACAAGTTCGTGGCGCCCTCCATTAGTAATGCTGGAAGTCAATATGGTGTTGGCCCATCCTTTGCCCTGATGACAGCGTTCACTTTCGAGCACATGCTTTCAATCAGGTTTCGGAAAGTTTCTTGGGGAATGGCAGCCCATTCTTCGCGGAGTGAGGAACTGAGGAGAGGTATCGATGTAGGTCGGTGAGGCCTGGCACGAAGTCGGCGTTCCAAAACATCCCAAACGTGTTCTATAGGATTCAAGTCAGGACTCTGTGCAGGCCAGTCCATTACAGGGATATTATTGTCGTGTAACCACTCGGCCACAGCCCGTGCAGTACGAACAGGTGCTCAATCGTGTTGAAAGATGCAATCGCATTCCCCGAATTGCTCTTCAACAGTGGGAAGCAAGAAGGTGCTTAAAATATCAACGTAGGTCTGCGCTGTGATCGTGCCACGCAAAACAACAGGGGTGCAAGCCCCCTCCAGGAAGACTACGACCACACTATAACATCACCACCTCCGAATTTCACTGCTGTCACTACACACGCTGGCAGATGACGTTCGCCGGGCATTCACCATACCCACACCCTGCCATCGGATCGACACATTGTGTACCATGATTCGGCACTCCACACAACGTTTTGCCACTGTTCAATCCTGTAATGTTGACGCTCTTTACTCCAAGCGAGGGGTCGTTTGGCATTTTCCTGCATGATGTGTGGCTTATGAGCAGCCGCTCGACCATGGAATCCAAGGTTTCTCACCTCACGACTAACTCTCATAGTACTTGGAGTGGAAACGCTTTGCAAAATGTTTACTTTTGTTTCCTGTAAGTACTGTATTATTGAACCCCGCCTCGTAATCCAACTAATTAATTTAAAGTCTGGGATTGTTTGGTACACTACGTGATCAAAAGTAACAGGACATCTGGCTGAAAATGACGTACAAGTTCGTGGCGCCCTCCATTGGTAATGCTGGAAGTTAATATGGTGTTGGCCCATCCTTAGCCTTGACGACAGCGTTCACTTTCGAGCACATGCTTTCAATCAGGTTTTGGAAGGTTTCTTGGGGAATGGCAGCCCATTCTTCGCGGAGTGAGGAACTGAGGAGAGGTATCGATGTAGGTCGGTGAGGCCTGGCACGAAGTCGGCGTTCCAAAACATCCCAAACGTGTTCTATAGGATTCAAGTCAGGACTCTGTGCAGGCCAGTCCATTACAGGGATATTATTGTCGTGTAACCACTCGGCCACAGCCCGTGCAGTATGAACAGGTGCTCAATCGTGTTGAACGATGCAATCACATTCCCCGAATTGATCTTCAAAAGTGGGAAGCAAGAAGGTGCTTAAAATATCAATGTAGGTCTGGGCTGTGATCGTGCCACGCAAAACAATAGGGATGCAAGCCCCCTCCAGGAAAAGTACGACCACACTATAACATCACCACCTCCGAATTTCACTGCTGTCACTACACACGCTGGCAGATGACGTTCGCCGGGCATTCACCATACCCACACCCTGCCATCGGATCGACACATTGTGTCCCGTGATTCGTCACTCTATACAACGTTTTGCCACTGTTCAATCGAGTAATGTTGACGCTCTTTACTCCAAGCGAGGGGTCGTTTGGCATTTTCCTGCATGATGTGTGGCTTATGAGCAGCCGCTCGACCATGGAATCCAAGGTTTCTCACCTCACGACTAACTCTCATAGTACTTGGAGTGGAAACGCTTTGCAAAATGTTTACTTTTGTTTCCTGTAAGTACTGTATTATTTAACCCCGCCTCGTAATCCAACTAATTAATTTAAAGTCTGGGATTGTTTGGTACACTACGTGATCAAAAGTAACAGGACATCTGGCTAAAAATGACGTACAACTTCGTGGCGCCCTCCATTAGTAATGCTGGAAGTCAATATGGTGTTGGCCCATCCTTAGCCTTGATGACAGCGTTCACTTTCGAGCACATGCTTTCAATCAGGTTTCGGAAGGTTTCTTGGGGAATGGCAGCCCATTCTTCGCGGAGTGAGGAACTGAGGAGAGGTATCGATGTAGGTCGGTGAGGCCTGGCACGAAGTCGGCGTTCCAAAACATCCCAAACGTGTTCTATAGGATTCAAGTCAGGACTCTGTGCAGGCCAGTCCATTACAGGGATATTATTTTCGTGTAACCACTCGGCCACAGCCCGTGCAGTACGAACAGGTGCTCAATCGTGTTGAAAGATGTAATCGCATTCCCCGAATTGCTCTTCAACAGTGGGAAGCAAGAAGGTGCTTAAAATATCAACGTAGGTCTGCGCTGTGATCGTGCCACGCAAAACAACAGGGGTGCAAGCCCCCTCCAGGAAAAGTACGACCACACTATAACATCACCACCTCCGAATTTCACTGCTGTCACTACACACGCTGGCAGATGACGTTCGCCGGGCATTCACCATACCCACACCCTGCCATCGGATCGACACATTGTGTCCCGTGATTCGTCACTCTATACAACGTTTTGCCACTGTTCAATCCGGTAATGTTGACGCTCTTTACTCCAAGCGAGGGGTCGTTTGGCATTTTCCTGCATGATGTGTGGCTTATGAGCAGCCGCTCGACCATGGAATCCAAGGTTTCTCACCTCACGCCTAACTCTCATAGTACTTCCACTTCCACTAGTAGATCCACCATAGAGTGGATCCTGATACAGTTTGGAATTCCTGTGTGATGGTTTGGATAGATGTCTGCCTATTACTCTTTACGACCCTCTTCAAAAGTCGGCGGTCCCTATCAGTCAACAGACGAAGTCGGCCTGTACGTCTTTGTGCTGTACATGTCCCTTCACGCTTCCACTTCACTATCACATCAGAAACAGTGGACCTACGGATGTTTAGGAGTGTGGAAATCAGACTTCTGACACAAGTGACAGGCAATCACCTGACCACGTTCGAAGTCCGTGAGTTTCACGGGGAGTCCCATTCTGCTGTTTCACGATGTCTAATGACTACTGAGGTCGCGGATAATGAGTACCGGGCAGTAGGTGGCAGCACAATGCACCTAAGATGAAAAAGTATGTTTGTGAGGGTGCCCGGATACTTTTGATCACATAGTGAATGTAGAGACGTTTTAAGCAAAATGTGCTTTATGGGGAACGCAAATATTTTCGTATAACACTGCTTAGTGAACAATTATGAACAACATACTTAGCAGTAGATGTTTTTCTATGAGTTCTAATTATTTTAGTTGTTATAGCAAACAACTCTGCATAATAATTTTATCTTGTGATCATGATTTGCTATTATACTCAATTTGCTAGGGAATCACAAATACTATACAAAAGCAAATGTATTTCATTTGCAATTACTTC
Source organism: Deroplatys truncata (assembly GCA_030765065.1). Taxonomy (NCBI): domain Eukaryota; kingdom Metazoa; phylum Arthropoda; class Insecta; order Mantodea; family Mantidae; genus Deroplatys; species Deroplatys truncata. The sequence continues at coordinate 25,300,596 of CM060988.1, read as the reverse complement.
TATGAAATACAATAATTACATTATCCACATTTCAAAGCATGGATAAGTTAATTGCATCTTATAGCTTACCTGTAACTGTTAACATGAAGTAAATATGAGTGTTACTTGAAAGCAAGCGGTTTGTTAAACACCTATTTTCAAGCATATTTTTTTTTTAAATCGCCATTCACTCTTCCGATGTTCCATATACCCAGCGGTCGTTTTGTGACCCGGCCACGGATCACATGTATGCGTCGTTCGCTTGCACTGCAGTGTCCTCGGTATGTTAGGCTAGCTCACTACGCTTCATCAGTCGTGAATGTCAACTGTCAGTCGTTACCCTCCGTTCGTGCAGTAAGGGCTAGAGATTCTTCATTTCCATCCCAAAAGTGAAAGCTTGTTGGAACATCTGCTTTGTTAGAGAATTACTTTAGTGTTCGTATTAGTGTTGTTATTCTTGTCGTATTATTTGTCCACTAAAATTCCTCGTATTTGACATTCGAACACTTTCCAAAGAAATCTCTAAGACGTATTGCACAGTAAGTAGGTGTTTCAAAAACCTCTGTCCATATAGCTGCTAAACCTTTAAAACTGAAACCTTCCAGAGTGACTATTATTGATGAATTACAGCCTCGTGACGACGAGGAATGCCAGGAATGTCTCAATGTAGGTAGACACTACTTTCAACACCACTTATAACAAGGTTAGTACTCACTATAGGGCATGTTTCTATTACTCACGTGTGTGTAACGCGGGAGTTATAATATGGGAAACATCCCATTATAGTAGACAGAGCGCAGAGTACGCATACACGCAATCCAGGCCGGATTATAAAACGACCGCTCTGCATTACTTTGTCTAATAATGGTTATCTATCCTGCCAGGCATTGCAGGGTGGCTTTTTAAATCTCGAAGGACGATTAACTTAATTTCATTTACATCCCGTCCTATCTTTTATAACATTATTATCCAATGATACAGAAATTTGTTTATGGCAAAACATCCCCTTTACCTACTATACTGTATCTGCGATAACCCGGTCCTATTCTTAATATATGATGAACAATTTCCTGATATTGACGGAAATGTGTATGAAATATCTATGAATGTTGTACTTCTGATTTTCAGAACCTCACCCAAAAAAATAGTTTTCCAAATTCTGTACATTTTGTATGGTTTGTAAGTATGTTTTGAGGGTGAAGGGATTATCAGAATTGTGGAAAAAGTTTTAGATAATTACAGCAGATGTACTTTTAAACATATCCGCCTTCTCCTTGATCCCCTAGTTATTTAGTTAAGGCTACACAACTTTTATATAATGCAGAAACTCCTGAAGTTAATATACAAGGAAAATTGCACAAGATTGGGGAATATTAAGATTCTCAACTGCCAGGGCACAACTTAAGGGGAGAAATAAAGCCCTATCCCGCAAATGTTAAAGTTATCAACTTGTTGACTCACTATCTCAGAGAGTATGTAAGATATCCGACTTACATTTTTACAGGATGAAAATGCATGGCCTATAAGTTTATTTATGTAATTTTATATGATAAAATGTTTCAATAAGGAAGATATTACTAAATTAGACAAATTTATTTATTGAAGTTTATCACCAATTAGTTTTTAAAAACATATTATACGGATGCGAAACCTGGAGTTTGACTGAAACGCAAAAGAAACGCATTTAGATATACCAAAAGAAAATATAGAAATAAAGTGCTAGAAATATCCCTTACAGACCAAATACGGAACACTAGAATAAGGGAACTCACCAACTTGGAAGATGCTTCACAACGGCCTCCAACCTTAAATGGGCATCGGAAGGCCACGTGGCGAGGTTTCAAAGCACCATGTGAGCATACATAGCCACAACGTGGACACCACATATCGGAAAGAGTCGCCGAGAAAGACCCGGGACGAGATGGGCCGACACCTGTAAGAAAGTAGCAGGAGCCCACTGGACGAGGACAACAAGGAACCGCAGTGACTGGAGAGACACCCGAAGGAGACGACAGCAAGCGACGAGAGAGAACATCTGTAGCAAGGAAGTGGAAAGTGAGTGTAATACGGGAGTGGGGCATAAGCGATAAATCTCAAAGACAAAGTGATACAATAATTCCACTTATGCAGACTAACTCCCCGTATGAGTTGTAAACGAGCCGAGAAGGCCGTAGTCATTCAGGGACAAAACGGCTTTCATTCATTCAACCAACTTATTTACACCAAAGTAGATCAGTAATACACGAGACATTGCTTTTGTCATATGAAACTTTCATTTAGCTATTTCAATAGTTCCTGAGAAAACGAGTCATTTATATGAGAAAGTGTCACTCAGAGACAACGCTGTTCAAGTAAAAATAAAAAGAACACTTACACATATTTACACAGCGAAATCACAATGCACGGATACACGGAAGCTGCCATATGTACTCATAGAACTGGTACCAACTTATAGAGCAAAGCTTCCCCTAAAATATGAGCTAAAGTGTATCTCTTTACTCCAAAGGGTATAAGAGTTTCTATTCTTTTCTGTGAATTTAGAGTACAAAATGGGAGGTGCACTACAATTTTTTAAAATATATTTTAAATTTAAGTATTGTAGCTATGATAGAATTAAAGAAGAAATTTCAATTTATAAGACGGAATAACCACTTAGTCTCCCCTTAAACGATTTCGACTTGGCATATTGTCCACAACCCTTAAGAAATAAATATGACGTATTACACTCATATGAGTTTCTCTAGCCTCTAAAGCTTATTAGCGGGCATACACACTGTTCTTATGAAAGTTTAATTTCCTATCTACTTAGTTTTAATCGAGATAAACCTTCGCAGAAATAGCTGCATTACACATTTTTCATGGATAAAAAGGGACAGCGATAATCAAATGTTTAAGAATTGGACGTTATATGCTGGCCTTAAAATTCCATAGCGTTTCCATGACATCGAGTAAGAGTCACCAGAGCACTGCGCTCCATGCGACCCTGGGAGGAGGGCGTCAACCAAGTGACTCTCCCGCCCCGAGAGATTTTCCAGTGAGTCCGCACCTAAAAATTAAATCCGCCCCCCATTACAGTGTGGAAGTGGATACGCAACTTACGCGCGTCAACCACAACAAAGGGGGAAGATCACCGAGACCTCGGTGGGGACGACAGCAACCTAGCTTACTGGCTCTACTGCCTCTCCAGGCGATACCAGAGGACCTTGAGGCGTCTCACAACTCTACCTGGACTGAAAACCGCATAAACGTACCCATTCTCCCATGGGTATCGGGAACCACTGCCCCGCCAAGTCCAACCCAATCCAAACAACACCTCGGACGTTTGGCCCAGCGTACTTCTAGTAACGTCTGAAGTACCACGAGTGCTCAGGGTTCGCAGCGCCCACACCACGGCAGCTGTAGACGTCGGACCCCCCCCCCCCCACTTACGGGGATAGCGGGTGACAATTGAAAATCATCAGGACTTGAAAAGGATGACAAATTATTGAACAATTCGAATAATTAATACGGGATACTTCGGAAATGGCTTATGCCACAAAAAAATATATTTGAAGTAAATTGTGTGTTCTAAATCTATCTACATATTTTGTGCAGTACGTTTTCGTCTATCGCTTAGCGTTTATCAGTTATACAAGATTATACAAAATTCCTTCCCAATGAAGAGGACTTCATAAGCTATTACCAGAAAATGTAAGGTACTACATTTATTTTACATGTAAATATCTTTAATATACGACATTTTTATTGAAATCGTTAGTCTTTTTTTAAAAAGCTAAAAACTCCGAAAAATGTTCCCTGTAAAGGGTGCTTTAAGTTAGGAGGATTTTCTTGAAAATCTTTGTGTCACATCTGGGGAAGCTACGGAATCTAAATACCGAGTTTGGTGTTTATCCGAATTTTCGTTTTTGAGTTATGGTGTTCAAACACACGCGCAGACCTACAGCCACACCCGCGGACTTTTTCTAAATATACTTACTTTTTAATTTCAGGGACCCAAAACCTGTATTTCCGGTAAAGTCTCGGTATCGAATTTTTGGGTGAAATGCAGTACCTTCTCTACCTACTATGTACGTGGCAGAGAAAGTAAAAATTTGCAAACCTTTGCAAATTACTAATTTACTTATCATTGGAGGGGAAAAAGGTGAAGCATGCTATAATGTAAATATATATATTAGGTGTATAAGTAAGTGATTATTGCTAAAGAATTAAGAGGTCTTGAGATAGAGCTTAGCAGCTTTTTACTGGCGTGTTTTTTGCTCTCTTTTGGTCTGCAAACATGCGAACTGAACGCAACTCTCCCAGAAGGTCTCCGCCGGCTTTCAGAGCAGACAACCGGCGCTTGTTGCCCGCTGAATCGTATGCAGAAGCTTTAACCGTGTGAACCGCAAGTCTGTGGCTCGCGTATGAGTAGCCCACATCAAGAAATTATTTTTCTCTCCAGAGCATCTGCAAAACGGAGTTATCACAAAACTGCATATTTCCATTTCATGTGTTTAGCTTCCTTCATGCAGTTGGTAAAGGAGAAACTGTCGCTGTCAATGTTATTACAGATATAACCGAGCGAGGTAGTGCCGGCGGTAACGTGTGCGACTTGTATTCGAGAGGTCCGGGGTTCGATCCCTGCTGACCATCTACTTTGACCCACGGATTTTTCGTGGTTTCCCCGGGTCGGCAGGCGAATGCTGGAGCGGTACCTCTTCTAAAACGACTTTCCTGCTCGTCATGTCCTGTACCCATCATCTCCTTCATTGTAATCTGTTTCGGGGTTGTAGGACCAGGTGACAGTGTTCGGTAGGTTGCGACTGTGCGGTGGGAACGAATTTTCCCACCTAACGGCCCTAACGGATTTAAGACTCCCTCAGTATTGAATGAATGAATATTTGTTATAACCCTTAATACAATTTTATCAACCTATAAACACAAGCAAAACAACAGAAACATATTTTATAATTACAACTAAAGTGCTAAACCTAAATTTATAATCTAATATGTCTAACATCCTTCTATACAAGGCTTCCTTACACGCACTCCTAGGGTTATCTGTATAATGAAGGCCATCCCTACTGTTTACATTCCACTATTTGCGTATTTCATCACTTATACGTCAATTCTATCGTATTTTTAAGTGCTCTAATTCATTTCTATCTTAAGTTTCCTAAATATTCTCCCATAATTTTATCCCTGCTTTCCCGCACTGCAGTTAACATTTTAAGTGCTATAATTTCTTTCTGTAATTTGTTCCATTTTATTTCCCATATACTCTCTCCCCACCAAATTCTAATAAGCAATAAAATATCCCTTCTTGCTACTCACACTAATGCACCCTTCCCCAGTATCCCCTCTCATACCCTTTAAAAACACTGCTTCTAGTCGCATCCATGCAAATGCTTCCCTCTGAAATTTATCACAGCAATCCACATATTTTTATCTCCCACAACCTGTTTTAAGTATTACATATGTCACGCAAATTTTTGTACCAAAATGTAAAACAGTTCACTTCTCTACAAACTAGACCAAGTGATAGCGTGGTGGTATATAGCAGTTAGTTTTGTTCAAGCTTTCACATTTTGCCCATCCAGAAGCCAGATCATTTCACAACCCAACTTGAAGATCTACAATGACAAGGAATGGAATGTAGCACGTCACAGAACCGTATAGACTAAGGTAACACAATTTTATTTGAAGTGCTTTACTGTTTCCTAGCTCACTTCTCTTTTATTTTCACGTTTTAACAAATGTATAAATACTGCAATAGTATAACAATTTCCCATAGTGACACTTTCGCGTAAACTTTGAGTGTGAGTTAACATTAGAAGAGAACCCCCCCCAAAAAAAGTATTATAAGGCAATAAGATTTTTATTCTGAACTTTAACACTTAGGACTGATTAACATGTATGTGTAGTTACAGCAACAAATTTAAGCTCGTCCCCATTTAACAATTTAAAATTCCAAAAAAATTAATTACCAATTCGAATAGTTTAATTTCTGGTTTATTGTGAATGCCTCCACTAAACAAAAAAATATTTTTCATTCAGCCATCTCCTCTAACACGAAATATAATAGCACTAGAAAAACACGCTCTTATGTCTGCAGGTTACAATTTATAAAACTACTTACAAACAGGTTGATTAATTCTGACAAGGCCAAATTGAGACGAATCGGTCGCGTTGTTTCCTGAACCAACTGAAATGTGTGCTGGTTTTTATTTTCCTGCTTAGAACCTGACGAATCTCTCTCTCTTAGGTCTCCAAGCTGGGTGACCTCCTCAGCTGAGGTTGGCCGAGGAGGGAGAGTACTTGCTGTGACCATCCTGCCGTTCCCCTGCTGCGGCAACTTGGAGAACCTCTTGCTTCACTTTCGTGCGCCAAGCATAGGAGCAACAGTAACCAAGCGGGATGGCTCAGGCGGTTGCGTCTGTGGCCCGCATTAGGGAGGTCGTGGGTTAGATTCCTGTGGACGGCCTTCCTGACCTATGGGTTTCTTCTGGTGTTTCCCCGGGTTGCCAGGCGAATGCTGGGAAGGATCAACACCCCCGAATTTCCTGTACCTTCATTTCATCTCCATTCTCATTTCACTTCACCGTTCATCTGCTTGTCTGAAGGGATGCAAGTGTCGGCGGGAGGTCTTTGGCGTGTGCATGGCAGGGGAAAGGAATGCTCTAAGGAAACCTTCGTCCTCCGGATTGCGAGCGGTCTCCTGGTACCGGACCCCAAATGGATGTGTAAGCCTAAGGGGGAGGGTGGCCGACTGCACAGCCAGTACCCGGGGAGTTAAAATATGTAAATGGTAGGGACCCTGCCCTCTTCCTGTCGTGCCTCCTGGTCCGGCCGCCCTCTGTCTCCTCTCACCTCACCCCTCCCTCCCGGGGGGCGCCCCATCAGGGACGTAGGCACAAAAGATGTGCGTAGGTCGAGGTGTTAAGTCCCCCTCCGTTCCTAGTCCTATCCTACCCTGTAGGAGCGACAGTAACCAAAACTAATGCCACTTCCAGTGATTTGACGCTCTCTGAAGTGCTCTCAGCTCCATGATGCCTTGCAGCTAGGTTGAAAGTCTAGGACATGTTGAAGCTGTAGCAGGGGTTACCCAAAACGGTATATACATAACTTTAAAGGACTTTTATCTCTAAAACTATTCCAAATGGTTTGCCTATCTGTATCTTCTATTATTTGCCTAAATTCCTTCCGAAATCCTACTCTACTTTGATCTCCAAGTTTCTACGAATCCCCAACCGAATTTCTTGTAAACTTTCCCATACTTCACCCATCCAGCTGTAACTTCTTGTTACTTCCATTCGGAATTTATACATTCTTTTAAAATATTGTTATCTCTTAATTTCAAAATCCTGTGCAATATGACTTCCTAAGCATGTTTCCCAACTCCCCCACTTATAAGCTGCGCCTACGTGTGAGTCACATGTTCTTGAGAAAAATGTTTATATAACGGGGTAATTGCTTAAATGTAACCTCTAGCTATAGACGCCACTTCTCCTGCCTTAGCTGTAGCAGTATTCTGATTGGCTGCTAGCTTTGTCGGCCTATGACAATTTGTGGTAACGTGGTTCCTTGGCGTCTGTTTCTGGACATAGTGGAATTTCTAGATGTGTCACTGTATGTGTCTGTCTCTTTCTAATCCTTGCCCTATCTCTCATACACGCCACTAAAATTAATTATTTTACCCAACTCCCTGTGTGGGAGAAAATTTTTGGGTCCCTCTGCTTATCACGAGCAATTTCCAGGTAGATAAAGTGTGTTTGTGTCAGTCTTCCATGTTCTTTACAATATAATATTATTTTAATTGTTATGTAAACTGTTTGGTATAATTGCCTAAAGCTGAAGACATGTTCCCGCTATGTGGTTTGGATGTACTTAAATGCAGCTAAAGGTAAAGTCGCTTAATAATTAATAAACATTATTTTGATAGCCTAACTACTTTCTCTAACATGTACCAGGTAGTTAGAAAATATATACTTGTGTGTGTGTGTGAGTGCGCGCGTTTGTGAACAGTATAACTCAAAAACAAAATGTGGGATACATACCAAAGTTGGTATTTAAGTTCAGGATATTCCAAAAATACGATACGAGGACTTTCAAGAAAACCTCACCCAAATAAACCTTATATGTCGACACTTTTTTCGAAATTCGTTATTTTCTCAGAAATCGCTCCATCGATTTTAATCAAAATACCACCTAATACATATATCTACACGACAAGTAAAATATCTGTTTGGAATTATCTGGGAACAGCCTACGAAGTTCTCTTAATTCGGAAGGAATATTGTACAATTTTGTAGAACCAGTAAATAGTAATATACAAAAGTACAAAAATATAGATCCTTTGAAACACATAGTTTATTTTAAATTACTTTTATTGAAGCATCGAACGTTTCCGAGACATTTTCTGTTATTGTTTTGAAATTTTCAATGCATTGCCAATATTTTAAGTGCTGTCGCCATTCAGTTGTGAATCGCAATGTTATGGAAATGGTGACCCGCATTTAAAGATTTCATTATCGCTTCGGTTTGCACCTACAACGAAATGTGTTTTAATGAAATCAATCCCGCATAGATACGTTAATTCGATGAAATACAGAAATAAGGTTATGTAAGAATACATTTTAGAAGTTATATAAAAATAAATGTTAGGGGTAGAGAAAGTAATGTAAATATAACGCACCACATATTTTTTTCTGTCCATTTTGTATATTTTCTAATAATCTGAGTCATGCAGAACAATACAATAAGTTACAAAATATTCACGCAGGCTCCGAAGAATGCGTGGAAGATGTTTTGATGCAATTTATACCATAATTTGTAGTTAAAATAGTAATGTGTTTACTAGATTTTGTAAATAATGTGTAAGGTTACGTTGCTAGCGTTATAGAAGATCTAAAATATATATTTGTGCACTTATATAAGAGTCAACGCTAATAGTCACTGTGCATAAATACCACCAGAAGAAACTACTACTGTATAACCACTTCAGCAAAACCGAAAACTTGTTAGACTGTCAGTAGTAGTTTTATGCAAGACTCTGGTCCACATATTTAACGAGATATCGTATGAAACTTTGCCCTTTCACTGTTATTATTTCTCAAATCTAAGATGGAGGTAAGCCCTATAAGGAAGAGGGTGGTTCGAAAATGAGGTCACAGCTACACTCACCATAGTAGGGTAATTCCCCCGCCAGAGGTTTCTCCCCTTTTAAAACACCAAAATCAAGTAGAACACATTTTCATAAGAGCTTTACAAAACTGGGCTTCATACAATATTCAAGATTTGATTCTTCATAAATTGTTAAAGGTGAAGGTTGCACAAGTACTCTTGACGTAAAACAAAATACTCATATATAGCTTAAACATAGATGAAGGAGGCGGGGGTACCCTTAACATAAACCAGAACACTCATACGTAGCTTTAAAAACAGTTAATTATCCCGTACATAGTCAACAATGTTATAAGTTTAAGAATTGTAGAATAACAATGGCAACTTGCAATAAATATAGATGGGGTTAAAATTCGTTCAAACTACGAAAAACAAGCCGTGCTTGTGGCTAGGCCTACAAATTAAAGAGCTGAGAAATATGTACATTTTGGGGGGGAAACAGGAATAAAGGTCTAAGGAAAAACAGATATATATATATAGGTGATAGAAAGGAAAAAGGAAGAGGAAAAGAAGGATCTTATTCTGTTGTGGCGCTGTTTATTGGGTCATAATTGGCATCGTGTTGGCTGGTACCGCCGAAGCAAACCTGCGGTTCGTGGGTGAATACTAGAATACGGAGAAGTCCAAAGTGGACAACTCCTCAATGAGGAATAGGTAAAATCCATGGCCGAGGCCCTGAGCAGTAACCTATAAACAGTGGTGGCTTAACAGTTGATGATGGTACCGAGCCCGGGCCTGTTACCTCCGGGCATCGGAGTGTGGGTGGTGTAGAGTCGTCCCGCGTCGGTGGTTGCGCACCCGGCTATTACCTCCGGGCACGCGGATGAGGTGATGCGGCGTGTGGTGATGCTGCGTGCTGAGAGGGGTTGTCGATGTGGTGGTGTAGGTTCCCTTCCATGCGTCTGTTGATGTCTTGAAGTTTCTCAAATGCTTCAGTCATTTGGTTGCGGCTTTCTTCAATGTGTTCCAGAGCCACTTTGTGCTGCTGGGTGGCTTGTTTGGCAAAATTCTGGCAATGGCTCTCCATGGTGGTCATGCAGTCTGTGTGGAAGTACATCTGGCTGTTGAGTTTGCTGTTGATGGATTTCGTTGTGGCGTCGTGCGATTCGGTGATTGTGCTGGCAACTTCCGAGAACTGTGCGCTGAGATGCTCTTCCAGGGCTGCGAGCCTGCTGGCAAGGTTTAGCACCTCAGCGTGAAGGTCCTGGATGGCGTCGATGATGGGCTGGTTTGTAGTTGCTAAGTGTTCCTGGATCTGCGATGAGGTGAAGTTCTGCGGTGCAGTTGTGATGTTCTGTGGTGTGTCTGCGATATGCGGCGTAGCTCTACGTGGGTAGAGTGGGCAGACGGCCTGGCCAGTGTAGTGCCCCTTGCCCCCACAGGAGGCGCAGAAGCGGCGGCGGTGTGACAGGTCGTGTGCCCTGCAGTCGGAGTTGATTGTCCCATTGCCACAGTAATGGCAGCGGGGTGCGGCGCCACATGACGCGGCGGTATGCCCGTATAGGCAGCAGCGTCGGCACGGAGTTGGGCGCACACTACGACTGGCCTCGAGCGACAGGGTTTGCCCTAACAAGGGCAGACCTGCGTCGAGGGCCAGCAAGTATTCGCCCTCGTCCAAGAATGTGAGACGGACTAGCGGTGTACATCCCGCCTGAAAAGCTTAAATAGCAACGGGCAGAGCCAACGAACGACACGCCGGTGAGAAAGGCCCAAGTTACCACTGTAATAGAAGTTTGCTGGGCTATAAAACTTAAGGACTCAATAAGAGATCTGACTGAGGGCACAGTCGTAATCGAACTAACATGAGAGAAGGAAGGATTGCCCAGCAATCAGCCTACCCCCGAACCTAACGAGGCAGGTGATCACGATTGGAACGCGGAGAGTACGCCAAAACCTCGCGACGCGGAATACCGAAACAATTCGCGAGACAAAGCAAAAGAAAACAAAATCAATAAACGTGTCATCAGCACAACTTTTAATTTAACGGGTGGTTTACTCCACTTAATTCCTATAAAGGAATGGATATCTATTTTAACTTCAGTCGGTAACAACGGAATAAGATATTTGCTTGTGTTTTAGAGCCTTTAATTCCCTTTGAAGCAACATACAGTACTAGCCATGGACAAACTAATACGATAACTCATTAATGTAAAAAGATATTTAATTCACAGCTTGTTAGCATCAACGCATTAATAATGTATTTCTTTAATATTTTTTCTAAGTTTTTACGTGTTATGCATATATATTTGTTTGCTAATATTGTACGTATAAGAATTAAAACATGTTAAAAATACATATATTCATAATGTACACATGGTAGATAACAAGTATATAACATATATAATATTAGAGGGAAAGGCCATTGTTAGGTATATAACCAGCAATAAAAAATTACAAGAAATACACTAGCATTTACGCAAGCATGTAACGAACCTTGGATTCATAGTTAAACCAATGTAAGTCGTTAAACACACACACACACACACATATATATATATATATATATATATATATATATATATAATAACAAACTGCTATTTGATAAGTAGCACCAATCAGGTACATTGATATATATCTATAATTCAAATACGTACGTTAAGAAAACGATTGAAGGAAACGCTAACAGAAGCTTGTCAGACTTTGAGCAGGAAGAAGGTGTATAAGCTCGTCTCTAAATAGACGCTAAAACTACGTATTTAAGGTCTGCCATTTGTACATATTTTAGCATGACAAAGGAAGGATTTTGTAAATATCTACATGTGGTTTATCTGAAATACAAGTAAAATATTTAACAGACTACGAGTGTGTAAGATATCTTAAGATTCTCCGTACCTAATCCTGAAATGCTTAAGAGAATAGTGCGTGTAAGATATTTTAAGATTCTCCAAACCTAATCCTGACAAGACACAAATGCTCTCCGACACAAAATACAGCAGCCGTGGCACAATTATAAAATAATAATTACAACATACATACCAACACAGACAAACAAGAATGCAGATATACAATCAGTCTACGAGAACGTTGTGATATATTACAAAAATACAGGCATCAAGACGACCTACAGGTACGTAATACAGCATCCATCATCTTCCAGCGGTTCATCATAATCAACTTAGTGGGATCCTACCACGAAGGAATCCTACACCTTACATAACATCCCTTCAGCTTTCATCCATAACATGAATATTTAATCACAGGTGAAAATCCAGTTGCACTGGAATGTTAAATTGAATTGATGATATATCATAAGTTTTTAAGCTAGAACCATATAAAAAGTCGTTGGAAGCAATAAGCACGATTTTACGGCGGTTGAATGGAGCAGAAAACTCATTAATAAAATTATTTATATGGAAATAAGTCATTAACCACTTTTACTACAATCTTGACAAACATTCGCGCGGATTCTAATTTTATTCTAATAAGTTGGTGCAAGGAAATGCAATCATCTAAAGAAAAAAAAACATAGGCTATAAGTATATATTCTGATCAGGCGAGGTGGCGGCGTTATAACGTGTGGTTTCATACGGGTTCGATTCCCAGCGACCTCCCACTCAGACACATGGTTCTTCGTGGTTTCCCCGGGTCGGCAGGTGAATTCTGGGGTATTTCATCTTCTACTACGATTTTCCTACCCCGATTTCCTGTACTCATCATCTCCCTTGTCATCCGTTTTAGAGTTATAAGGCCAGGCGACGGTGTTCGGCGGATTGCGGCTGGGCAATGGCGAGGTTTCTTCTCTGGCGTCGTTGCAAGACTGCTCAGTTAGGATCCGCCTCCCAGGTGGACCACCGGGGGTTCAGAGGCTTGTGAGTGGGCCCAAGTGGCGTCGGATGCATTAAATGTGGAAATGATAGGGGCCCAGTCCATACTTACACCCATCATCATCCGGATCTGTTGCTCTTCAGGTCTCTCCCCATATCCCTCTCTCCCAGGGGCAGGTAGAAGCATAAAGTGTCATTGTGGACTTCTTGCAGTGCTCTGCCCCGTTTGTAAAATCCCCTCCTTTCGTCCGTATCTTTAATACAGATCCTGACAATTGCTAAAAAAGAAAAAAATCCTTTGAGAAAGCTTCTCTAACTTCAGCTCGGTTGAAAGAGCACAATAACAGCATTTCTTGTTTCAGAAATGTTGCAGCTAGCTGATATTACAGTTTAAGAGACACAGTAAAACAACGTTAATAATTTAACGTCGTGATATCTGAAATATGCATTCACTTACCTGCTTAATACCTTCATGTGAATAATATTTATATTTAACATGGCAATCTATATTAACACTATACGATACGCATGGATACAAATGTCAACCTATTTTCATAACCTTCACAAAAGAACCTTCATTTGTAGGTTATAATGGAGATCGTCATCAGGTTATGTTAAATAATTGTATAAAGAGAAGAAATAGTGTCCAGCTAACATTAGAAATCTGTCAACCGGTACTTTATAATTAACAACCGAAAAGATGATTTTTCTCGATACTCGCAGACTCTGCATCTTTTCCAAAGAGTGGCCTGGGAGTGTGGAACCTTCATTTTCACCAGCCTCACCTTTGTTTCGTTGTATATATTTGGGGTCTAGGATACATTATGTGAAAACCATGTAACTATTATCTTATTAAATAACTCTGAGAATATACTGATTCTTCTCCTTGCTCCTTCCTCCTCTTCTTTAGCGGATCAACCTCACTTTTGTAGGACTTACACCCTCATTGTAATAGCCAATGCCTTGGATCAGTAGTCTATCGAGGAGCAAGCAAACTCTGGATTATAGTATGTCCAGGGTGGGTGATCTACACAATGCTTGTATAGCGGTGAAGAAGAAGGAAATTAAATTTAGGGACAAAGATATAGGAAAACATGAGATCAAGTTATCCAACCCAGCATTTGCTTAGCGACCGAAGAAAATCACAAAAAACAAGCTTCGGTCAGATTGGTCAAGTCAGGTGGGTTTGAACATGAGACCTCTCGAACGCGAGCTGTATTCGTTACCACGACGCCACCTTGCTCGGTCAAGGAAAAAATACAAAGATTTATAATGTGATTATATACTTTATCTAAAAAATGACTCCACCATTCCACAGCCAAAGGATACTTACAGGCTGAGCAGAATATCCAGAACTTGGAAGACTGTCTAAGGAAGGTTAAGATAATCGGACGTTCGCCGATGTTTCACACCCTTTTGTGTGAATATCAGGGGATTCTTCATCCGTCATTAGGAATAGCTGGGGCTGCAGGAAATTACAATTGTAAGAGATAAAGTGAAAGAGTAACCATAAAAATCTTCTAGATCATTGCACAATAATTTCATTAAGAGCGGGCAGCGGTAAGTGAAAGTAATTAAATCGTCATTCGAGTTTGAAAAACTAGCCGTGCAACATCGGACAGCCGGCTGGTCGAACATAAATGCGTAACAAAGCATTTAGAAAAGGAAACGCAGGCAAACTATAGATAAGGGAGATTCATGAGGCGGCAATCGTAGAGTGGTCCCAAAATGTTTACGTAACTATGCTGCACAAAAAAAGGTTAATAGGTATTAATACCATGGTTAAAGAGGTTTAAAAGGAGAATTAAGTATAAGAACTTCACCAACATAGAAAATATATGTAATATATGGTAGAAGTTGAAAAGGTATTTAAGCTAAGAGCAGAGCAATTGCTCATAATTTTTAAAACGCGGAATGTTTGTCACTCCACAACCTGACGGTATGATTTGACATGAATCGCAATAATTAATATTTGTTGCAATGAACATTTTGCTGTATACAGGGTGTATAAAAAACTACTGACAACGCTTAGTATGTTTAAAGAGACACTTGAGTGAACATTTTTCAAGAGGGAACCCGTGTCCGGAAATACATGGTTAGGACGTTGTGGGGCGTCGAAGTTAGCGAAAGGTTCGGATATGTTGATGGATGTGCGATCCACATTTCTTTAAGAAACCCAACAGTAACATCACACCGTGCAGTAAATTACGAAGGGGTTTCAAACTGTTGACCTCCTACTTGAATGCAGAGCGTACCTCCGCGGTGCAGACACAGACGCACATAGTAAATAAGTGCAGCTGTGTGCTCAGTATTTCGTGGATTCGTCCTCCTCTGATGTTACAAGGGTACCATACACCATAGTCTTCATGGTAACCCCACAGAAAATAGTTAAGAAGTCTTAGATTCGGTCACCGTGGTGGCCATAGCACAGGTTCCCCTCTACCAATATATCGATTAGAGTATGTGGCGTCCAGGTGGTGCCGCACATTTGCAATAAAGTGAGCTGGAGCTCCATCTTGTTGCAACCAAATTTCCTAATGAACCTGTAGTGGCACCACATCAAGTAGAGTGGTAACAACCTCTCCGACAAAAGTGAAGTCCTGTTAGTCTGGTTGGCAGTAGAGACTGCCCAGTGATGTGGTCATCAATTATCCCAGTCCATACCTGTATTGCAGACTTATAACCACTTGCGCACGCGGACTTTCGTCTCCTCAAACATGAAGGTTGTGCAAACTTTGACGTCCCAGAGCGTTCAAACCATGTATTTCCGAACATGGTTTCACCTTGAAAAATGTTCCTTTTAATATCCCGCCCAAAATACTAAGCGTTGTTGATGTTACTTCTACACACACTGTGTGATATCTGTTTGTCTGTCGTTCCCGCTGTTTTAAGTTTGAGTATAGCCTGTCCCCTCAAGGTCCCGAGTTCCATTTCGGTGAGGGCAAGATTTTGTTCCCCAGGTTTTCACTTATGTTTCAGCTCGCGCCTTACTCGCATTATTGAAGAGTTTAATAAGTATAACTGTTGGAGATTAAGTTACCGTTTCGAATAATATTTCAGGAATAAAGCAAGCTCTCCGAAATTCACACTTCAAGGAATTTAAGGGTGTTCTAAATTTCGTTGTCCCAGAAACTCAAATACCATTTTATATAAAATAATTTGCAAAACATGTGTACTGGTACGAAAATGAGAGGGGGAATACGGAGAGGAGCGGACACATTATTTTGTAACATTACTTTTGCAAAAATAAGCCAGGTGGACTATTGGTAGGCTTTCTTTCGCGGTTCTTGATAAGGATCACAAAGGGAGACATTGAGCCGGATTATCCTCTATCATAGCTGTGCATCATCGCAAAACTGGGAAGAGGGTTACTTCTGGCATGGCATTGATAGTTAATGATCCCACATACCCGACTGACTGATTCGATAGGGCTTCTTCCTATTTTGAACTCAAAGGAAGAATGCGGCTTTGGCCGAAACGTTGAAGCACTTCTAGAACTGCAAATGCTTTGTGTTATGATTTCTTAGATAAAATTTAGAAACAGCAGGTAAAAATGTGGAATAATTAAATAAAGACGAAGAAGAACATACTTCATGTATTTATCTTTTTGACAGAAGCTTTATCGAGTTGTATTTTTTCAGCATGTGTAGTCTTATTCTCGAACGTTTAAATGAGGTGTTTAACCTTACAAACATTTAATCACGTTTCAAAATCCTTGTATAACAAGAATGCTACTAATTTTCGCGGATTATACATTACATAAGTTTTCCAAATCTTAAAAATTATTTTGTGTAATATTCTTTTTACATACTTTCAGATATTTCTTCTACTTCACAAAACAATTTAAATACTCAATCTTTAATAGCTATAAGAGGAAGTTCGCTAAAGACTGTAATATAGTAAACAAATGGGACTTTTAGCGCCTTAAAAACAATTTACTATATATTTCAGTTGCGGTAACTTTTATATTGCTGGAAGACTGCCTTAGATCATGTACTGTCTTAAGAATTTAAAATTTTGGAGCACATAAAATTAACGTTCACTGCATATACCCTTGTTAGAAATGTGGTAGTCTACTGTAATGAACAAAAGAAACTTAATATAATATTTATGAACTTGGAGGAATAAATTAATAGAAAATTATACTTTTAACACCATTGATTGAATATCAACAAATAGCATTGCGGGCGATTGAAATTTACAAGTGCATTTCTTTTATATGCCCGTTTTATAATAGAACGGCATTTCATACATGCTCCTAAGTTTGAAGTAAGTGAATACTTAATGTTATAATACCGTTTCCCATAGTTTTATTTACGACTACTACTACTACTACTACTACTACTACTACTACTACTACTACTACTACTACTACTACTACTACTACTACTACTACTACTATCACAATCACCGCCACAACTACTTACAACTTCACGACTTACTACTACCATCACTACCACTACTGATACTATTACTGCTATCACAATCACCACCACTGCTACTACAAATACTACTTACAACTACCACTACCACGACTTACTACTACCACCGCCACTACTTCTACCAAGACTACCCTACCACTACTACCATACATTACTACCACTACTACCAACATTACTACTACTACTACTACTACTACTACTACTACTACCACTACTACTGCTGCTCCACCAACACTACCATCATCTTGACGTACGGAAGTGGCGCCCCCATCGCCCAGTGGTTATCCAGTGCAGTCGGCCTCCTGAGTATGGCAGGTTACCATACACACGAAGAAGGCAATCGCCCTCAGGTCTAAAGAAGCAATGACGCTAGGATGACAGCCGCATTATAATAAACAACCACGAATAAAGGCGAAGATATGATAGAAATGGTTACTGAGGAGGAGGTCGGAATTGCAGTTTCGGTCGGGGGTGTGGGTGAACGAGCAAGCCCTGTGCTATCATCAGCAAGCTACTGCCCAGCGTTCTAAGTAGAGAGCCAGGCCGGAATGCTGGAAGATGTTATTGGAAACTAAGTAAGACAAAAAGAAATTCCAGAATGAATGTCATTAAATTTAGAAGACTGAATAAATCCCTTCATTAGATCGCTACCGTTCACAAGGAGGGGTGTAATGGTGCAACTTCATACTCTACTAAGAAGCTAGTCCTGTAAGAAAGAAAAATAGCAACCCTGAAAATTTGAGTAACTCAGGACAAGGGAATGAAAAGATTAATAAGCAACGTAAAAGCAAAAGAGAGTATACACCTAAGAAAAGTAGGAGAAGCAAAGAAGATTACGATTTAACTAGGCAGGAGGAAGAAACTGCAGAGGCTGATGTGCTGATGACTAGGAAAAGGGATCAGGGGTTAGGAGATGCAGATGTTCTTAGAGTGATAATGTTTGTTGTTTGAATAAACGAGTCAATGTAGTAAAGAATTAATGAACATGATAAAAAATACTCCAGATTCTAAGGCAGACATAAAAAGAGGCATCAAGTACATAGAGCAAATGACTGAGATTATGCTAAGTCGTATGAATGAAATGGAAATGTATCCTCAGAAAAGTGAGCTGAAGATCTTTATGGTACAAGTCCGTGAAGAAGATTCATTTAGTACTGAAGACCAGAAAGAAATAGGAATGCAAGTGGATATGAAAAAATAAATGGGACGGAAAGAGACTATATCGAATGCTAGAAGCTTCGAAATATTTGCCCCATTATTAGAAAAGGAGTGGCCGGAATGTATTTATGAATTTATACACATATTGTAAGGAAATCCAATTATAATAAAAGAAGAAGCTATTGCAATTGTAGTAAATATAGATGACCAGAGTAAACAAGGGACATTGAGGAAGCTTAGGGGAGCCCAATCAGGGGTGTTAGACCTAATGGCAAAGATGTTGGGTGTGAACAAGGTAGAATATGTGAGGACGACTACAAATACACAGGATGTTTAAAACAATAGTGGGCATACATTCAGTATGCATTCCCCATATGTAGACAATAAGAACGTCCGTTACAACATGTGTCCAAAAATGCTTGTTTTCCGAGTTATGGTCTTCAAAACAGTGATATTCGCAGAAAGGTTTTTCTTCTCGCAGGTAGTTGCCCTGACAGAAGATATTATTAGGACACTGTGATAGTTCATTCCGTGGCGCAGGGTACATTGAGTATTGTGTTTTGCCTTTAACTGAACAATATGTACTCAAATCAGGAGCAGGCAGAAATGCGCTTCATGTACTGTAAGGCGGACGACAATGCTGCGCTGGCTCGTCGTTTGTACCAAGAGATATACCCACAGAGAAAATGTCCAGATCGGAAGACATTTGAACGTCTCCATCGCCGTCCGTGCACTCATTGGAAGCTTACATCTCCTGGTTTGGGGAGGGGAGAACCAAGATTTACAACTCCAGATGTAGCGGAGGGGATTCAGGATTCTGTGCACACGGCTCCTATCAGCACACGAAGGTTACCATTCTTTGTATGACTGTCTGGTGGCTGTTGCCAGAGCAAAAATTGTATCCGTATTATGTGCAGCATGTACAGATCCTGTCACCGCAGATTACCCTGCTCGATTGATTTTCTGCCAGTGGTTCGTGCAGTAGTTGCTAAAAATTCGAACTTTACTGTCTTGATATCATTTACAGATGAAGAACAGTTCTTCGCGAGATAGCGTGGCAAATTTCCACAATTACCATGTATGGGCTCATGAAAACAAACATGCAATTGTTCCATCTCATCACCAAGTGCGGTTCACGCTCAACATGTGGGCTGGTATCCCTGGAGATCCGTTAGTTGGACCCCATCTAAATAGACTTAACGGGGCAGGCGTATACAAACTTTCCGGATAACACCATACTTCATGTGTTCATGTGTATGAAGACACTTCACTGAGCTTTGGACAACAAGATCACTTCTTGCATGATAGTGTTCCTGCACACTTCAGTCATACCGCTCGTCGGTATTGTATCAAAGATTTCCTGAAAGATAGCTAGAGGTGGCCAAATTGCTTGGTCACCACATAGGCCTGACTGAAACCCTGTCGATTTATACTTGTGGTGTCATTGAAAAGCATTGGTGTATTCGTCTCCGGTGCCTTACACGGAATCCCTTCGAATCAAGTTTTTGATGAAATATGCATTAGTCCTAGAATTTGGGGTCGTGTTGGCATGACCATGAGACGTCGATGTGAGATGTATTCAAGCAGGAGGTGAACACTTTTAACATCTTCTGTAAAGAAAATTACCTGCGGTATGTAATACGTTACAGTCAGTTGTTTTGAATGCCATAACTCAGAAACCAAGAATTTCCGGACGCAATTTGTAATGGACCCTTTTATTGTCTACTTATGGGTAATTCATAGCTGATACTATACCCTCTAGCTTTGAAACTGTCTGTATATACCAATAAAAGAAGCAACAAGGAAAATTCTGTTTATATATATATGATACCCTGATTAGTGGATCTAAAATATATGAATGACACAGCACAGCTGTTTACAATCCTGAAGCAATGGAAACAGCTAGCAGAGGAACATGGAAGAAAATATATAACAACTGCTACAGCTAGCGGACTAGATAGGGGCTATACTAAGAAACTCCTAGGATGGATATTCCGATATAGTAGGTACCAAAGTTGCGTATATGTTACCGGCAAATGAACAAAGTACACATATTAAATGCAGATGGGTATCAAAAGAAATCGATTCAAAAAAAGATTGAAGGATCTCAGGAAATCATTAGAGACAAAGCAAATTGGAAAACGCTCACAGAATAGTAAACCCTGTGAAGAAATAAGGTGATATAGAAAAAATTGGCGTTAAAATAAAGAATATAAAGGAAGGTGGTAAGGAAGATTTGGTACTTGCTGTGGAAGAAGGTAAAACCAATGTCCTGAAACAGGGGATACAGAGGAACATTAAAGAACTGAAGGTGAACAAGAGAAACAAGGAAGCTACGATCTTGCTATATGGGATGCACCCGGCTGTTAATGAGGAAGTGTTGAAGGTCACAGTAGGTAATGATATAGGGCCTCTGAAATAATCACAAATGCTTTGAGACCTTATAGATTTGAAAATTTAAATGCATCTATAATTGTACCCATGGAGCTATCTACACAGTTGATAAAGAGCACGAAAGTAAAAATAGGGTGGACAGACTGCCATCTAACCAGAAAGGGTCGCTATATCACGGTGTTAGGAGTGCCTTGACTTAAGACATAGAGCCTATCAATGAAAGAAAGAAGATAATAGGAAAGTGAGCTACCTTAACTGTGGAAGGCAAGGCCATCATGCTAAGTATTGTGCAAACAATCCCCCTATATTAAATATAAAAAATAGACGTAAGTTTGAACAAATTTAATGCCCGACTTTCAGAAGGTTGGAATTAAACGCCGAAGCGAGACATAACATATAGGATGCATACACAAATAGTACGTATAATTCAGGCTAATTAACCCTCAAATGTAACAAGAGTGATGCATCACCCCAGAGATGGTTTGCATCTTCTGTAAAGCTGGTTACATAGGTGTTACTTTTCTGTCATGCCTAACAATTCCTTCGTAATTGTTGCCTAAATCAGTCACTGGTCAGTCGTGCTGATAATGAGTTACCTTCAGCCGATACTCAAGATTGAATAATCCTTGGGATTATAAGTTACCCCTGCTACCATTTGTGTAGATAAAGTTTATTTAGTTGCTTTTCAAGTATAGAATCCATAAATGTCAATGCCTTAAGGTTTGAGGACTTTGTGAAAAGAGTGGTGAACATGACCTATTTTCAAGTGAAAAATATGATTTAGAAATCCCGTCCCAACATAATTCTAAGATTGAAGCTGAAACTTCAGATGATGCTGATAATGAGTAGGCATCACCAAAAACACATTCAAAGGTAAGAATGGATTTCAATGGCCAAATGAGCCGCCTAAAGAAACTAAAACTCATAGTCGGGACATTATGAAAATTCCCAAACTGCTAACTTTGCTCAAAGCATAAATTCGAAGTTAAATGCCCTCATAATACTATTTGATGGTGTTTTGTTTGGATTATTGTAGCTCATACAAACGAGGAAGACAAAAGGAAAAGATGCACATATTGTGCCATATGCGCACTAATAGGATTACTTTATATGACAGGTAAATATGACGACCTAAACAGTGAATATATGTGATTTGGCTCATCAAGTACGTCTCAAATGAGGTTAAAATTTTACTGAATTATTTCACATAGGGCAAAAGAAATGCTTTTCACCTATTCGTGAACCCTAGGCAACTTTTATAAACAATTGCCGCTCAAGTTACTCCTCTCATATTTATGTTACAATTGATGAACGGCTTTAGGAATTCATGGCAAACTCCATTACCGTATTTACATCCTCTCAAAATTAGATAATAGCAATTTGTGATCCCAGAACATTTTATATGATAGATGCTATTCCATATGTAGGCAAGGAGAATAAAACACAAATGACAGTCTGCCAAAATATTGTGTTAAAGCTCTGTCTGTAACAATTCGTTGTACAGGTAGAAACGTCAGTTGTGACAACTGATTCACGCCTGTACCTCTGCTACACATTATGCTGAAATATAATTTAAGAATTGTTCGTAGGATGAGGAAAAATATGGCAGTAATTCCACGAAGTTTTCTATCCGATAGAAGGAAGGGTATGCTATCTTCACGACTTATTTTTCATCAGAAAAATACACTTATGTCCTTCACTCCTAAAAGTTGGAGTCTGTAGTACTTCTGTCTCCTGATGTAAATCAGACCACTAAAAACAGAGATCATTGAATTTTATAATAGTACCAAAGGAGGCGCAGATGCGTTTGACAAAATGGTACATAAATACTCTGTTTCAAAGTGTGCACGGCGCTGGCCACTTCGTATGCCTTATGGAATTTTGGACTAGGCAGCAATAAATATTTCCATTCTTTTCTTAGTAAAGTTGTATCAGAAGATAAAAGGAAAAGAGTTTGTGAAGACTTTTGGAATTCAACTTGCTTCACCACACATGCAACGGCGCCTACAGAATAATTTGCCATGGGAGCCTTCCGAAAGCATAACGTCACTTCTGGGAACCAAGAGAACAAAGAACCTCTAAGATCAAGAACACAGGCCCACAAAACTGCAGAAGCAAGCAAGATATCACATGTGCTATGGAGATAAAGACAGAAATGTAAAAATACTTTGTGTCAAATGTGACAGGCCTGCATGCAATAACCATAAAAGTGAATTTTGCGTATCTTGTTTCTCTTAAAGAACAATGTAGTAAAATTGTTATAAATTACTCTAAAAGGGTTCCATGTTAATGCATAACAATGGACCAATTTTCACTGTAAAAGTTTTGTATTGTTACCCCGATTATAAAATAAAACACTGCGGTGATGTGCCACCCCTGTTACCATTGAATGCTGTACTATTTATGTTGCTAGCGGAGGGTTAAAGAGACAAAATTTTAGACGTGAGATGGCCATGGCAGGCTACTGCAATGAAGAAAGATGCAGACATAGTAGTTGCTTGTGAACCAAATATTAAGTAGGTGACTGATGATACCTGGGCCAAGGATAAGAGGTGTAATGTAGCTGAGTATTTTATGAATACAAAACTCGAGGTGTTAAACTTCAGAGCAGAAGAAGCATACGTAAGTGTAATCCCAAAGCATTTTCATTTATTCGGCTGTTATAATTCACCAAAATTCCACTGGATGTATTTAAGACTGATATAGATCACTTAATGCAAGGTAGTAAAAGTAAAGGAGGTCAATGCATTCTTCTGTGTGATATAAATATTAATCGCCACAATTGTGATCTCCGCAGAATAGACCACAGAGGTGAATATTGGACGGAGTGAATGGCAACGTTAGAATTGGTAGTGCATAATATAGGGAATTTATCAACTTTCGCTAGAGATATTTGTCAGTCTTATATAGACGTCACATGCTCATTGCAGAATATAGCCCAAAAGGAAACTCTCGGCGATCACCGGTTTATACATTTCGAGGTAAAGGGGACAAGACATCGCAAAGAGATAAATGTAGATAAAGGAAAATAGAATATGACGGGGGGTGTTTAAAACCACCATATTTGAATGAAAGTTAAAAGGAGTTAATGTTAATGTAGAAGGGAGAACTCCAGAATATCTGATTAAGGTTCTGTAAGATGCATGTGCATTGAGCCAGATAAAGAGATCAAGAGCAAACAGATGTGGAGTACTATATTGGTGGAACACTGAATTAGATGATCAAAGGGGTAAATATATACAGAAGCGAGGAATTATGACTAGACTCCGCAGAAGCAGCCCGGGCACTAAAGAAATGGTGGCAGCGAGGAAAGAATGTCAGCGAAGTAGGAATGAGCTGACTAGACTAATATACCAGTTCCAAATGCACCAGTTGGCAAAATATATGCGATGAGTTACAACATGGGATGCTGGATATAAAAGTCAGTGGACGAATGACAAAAATAAAACGCTTGTAGACTTGAGCACCAAAAGAAAATTGGAGGTAGCAAATGTGTTATTCGTTTTAGAGATGATAAATTGGGATTAGGAATCAGGAGCATGAATACAGAGCTCTTCTCCGTAGAGGAACTAAGTAAGGTAGTAAATAAAATGAAGACGGGAGAAGCACCCGAAATTAATGGCATAAACCCGGCAGTAGCTAAAACTGCTGTTAAAATAGCACCAGATTGGATGTTAAAATGTTTATTACTGAAACAACATTTTCCATATATATATGGAAAATGGTTAAGGTTATTTTCTTACTGAAAGGAGCTAAATCACCTAGAACCGTCATCACATAGACCCTTGTGCCTTTGAATGCCTTTAGTATGCTCTATGAAGGAATGATAAAAGATCAGATTATAAAGGGAGATCATAGAAAATGGAAAAGAATCCGGATTTCGAAAGGGAAATTTAAAGTTCAAGCCATTGACGCTGTACTAAGAATTAAAGATGAATCAGAGGCAAATTGGCTGCATGGATTACATTAGACGTGAAAAATGCGTTTAACACCACTATATGGAGTATATTATTAGATGGTATTAGGCAAAGAAATATCTCGACGTATATAATTAATGTGCTAACATCCTACTTTAAAGGAAGGAAAATAAAGATCGATAAAGAAGAGATATAAGTAACAGCGGGTGTTCCACAGGGATCCATTCTTGGACCAACCCTATGGAATATCCTATATGATGGAATTCTTAACTTGAAGCTAAAACAAGGTACGATGCAAATTTATTTCGCAGACGATCCATATTGACAGGTAACAAGCTAGTGTTGGCACCACAGCAATAGAAACTCGTTATCCTGAAGGGCCCTTGAATGAGTCTGAATATTCGTTTTATACTGAGGAAAACCACTGTAGTCCCAAAAAAGGCTATCAGATACGTAGGTACCATGAAAGATGAAAATACCACTTTCGTAGAACATATAAAATCCGTGTCAAAAAAGGCAGAAGAAAAACAACCGCAACTTGCTAGAATAATACCAAATATTGGTGGACCACGATTAACTAAACGGTAAACGTTATGTGGTGTAGTTTATTCGAACGTTATATGCTGCACCGATATGGTATATTGCCCTAAAGAAAAAAGTTATATGCAAAAGAAATAGATAGAGTGCAGAGGAAGGTACTTCTGAGAATGGCTTGTGCTTACAGAACAGTTTCGAAAAGCACACAAGTAATAGCAGAGATCATTCCAACCGATTTATTGGTGAAAGAAAGAGAACTTATTAGTATTTCAAATGCATATAATATAATACCATTGAAGGTAACGAAGACATAACAGATTACATTATTAATGAATTGCAAGCAGAAATGGCTGAAAATACTACAGTAGGACAATGGATTACACGGATAATTCAGAATTAGGATTATGATTCCTGTATAAAGATCGTCAAGTTGATTATTCCCAGGTGCAGATTCAACAATTATGCGTTTAAAAACTGAAAACTGATGCTACTAGATGTCCCTACTATACTGCAGTAGATTCAGTAAAGCATACCTTATTTGGATGTCCGCGATGGGATGAGAAAACAAGAGAAGCATATACTACATTAGATGTGGTATTGGCAGTACAAAACATTAGCATTATCACATCCAGAGCGTAAAAGCAAGGAACATAGTGAAACAATCAGCTAGGTTTTTACAGAAACCAAAAAGTAGGATGAAAGGAAGACAGCAAACTAATGCTAAAATGAACACAGTAAAGTTCTTAGTGTCATATTAAAGACATAGGAGTATAACGAAAGGAAGGATTAGGATGTGAACTTACATTCCTATATGCTGCAATAGTGCTGTACCAGTTTGCCATGCTGTGAGAATAAGGGATTTTAGTCTATGAGAATCCAACTTGCCTAGCAAAACCTGGCGTCTTAAAAAGATTTTTCTCCTACATTAAATAAAAACGCTACCAGTACTTCCGTCACCATTACAATACTACTACTACTACTACTACTACTACTACTACTACTACTACTACTACTACTACTACTACTACTACTACTACTACTACTACTACTACTACTACTACTACTACTACTACTACTACTACTAATACTACTACTACTACTACAACTACTACTACGACTACCACCACCACCACCACTACTACTACTACTACTACTACTACAGCTACTACTACAACTACTACTACTGCTGCTATTATTACCACTACTTACTACCCCAATATCCACCACTTCTTACTTCAACAACTACTATTACTTACTACAACCACTAGAACTACTTACCACAACCATTACCACTATTTACTACAACCTTACTGATAACTATATCCACTACTACTGTTTACTACAACCACTACTACTCACTACAATCACTACTACCATTTAGTAACCATAACTACTTACTACAACCATTACTACCTACTAAAACCACTACTGCTATTTACTACAGGCACTACTACTATTTACTATAGCCATTACTGCTTTCTACAACCACTACCACTATTCACTACAACCACTGCTACTGTTTGCTACAATCATTATTATTTACTACAACCACTACTACTACTTTATACTACAAGCATCACTACATACTGCAACCACAACTGGTATTTACTACAACCACTACTACTATTTACTATACCATTACTGCTATTTACTACAACCACTACTGCTATTTACTACAACCACTACTATTATTTGCTATACCATTACTTTTGTTTACTACAACCACTACAACCACTGCTATTTCATGCAGCCATTACTACTTACTACAACTGTGTCTAATAAAGCTCTGCAAGTGACAGCAACAGCGATACCAATGACCTGCTAGTAAAAGAGAGAACTTGTATATGAAAGGATTATCGAGAGTTGTAAGCAATAGAAGACTGATGTTAGGAAAGAAATAATTACTGAATGGCAACAAACATGGGAGGAAACCACGGTAGTGGATCAATGGAACAAGACGATTATACCAGACTAAGTTTGCGCCTTTAATGCACGCATAGCCAAGTTGTTTATTTCTTGGCAAAAATACTACCCGGACATGATAGATCTACTAATTATGCACATGGACGCTGTAGAACACACCTTCTTTTAATGTCCAAAATAGGAGGATGTTGGATTGTAAACACATGAGAAATTAGGGATGGTACCCACTGCGGCTAATTTAACTCCTGTTATGATTAAGATTCGTTTGTCAATGAATGTAGTTAGAGATATAGCAAAATCAACTTTAGAGATAAAAGAGAAAGAAGATACAATGTATGCAGCGTAATATTGACGGTTACCGTGCTAAAGTATGCTTACTAAGCCGTTCCAGGATGAGATGAGTAGATGCTAGGTGATTTTTAGTTGGTGGAAATCCGCCTCGCCAAAAAAGTGGTGTTTTTGAATCATTTTTCTCGTACTAGTTAAAAAACTACTAGCACTACTAGTTCTACATATTACTACCTCTTGCTGCTGCATACTACTACCTGTTAGTACTACTTACTGCTACCACCTACTACTACTTACTACTGTCACCCAATATCTGTTACTATTATTACTTTTACTGCTATTACTGCTACTTACGACCACCTCTACTGCTGAGCATTAGTACTACTTATTGCTACCATCTACTATTACTCTCTACACCACCTTCTGCAACTTACTACGGCTACTACTACTTCTATTTACTGCTACCTTGTTAGTGCTAGTTACTACTACCACCTACCTACTAGTACTTCTACTGCCACCTATAGCCCAGTTATTACTACTACTATTACTAATACCACTACTTCTTCTTGCTACTATCTTTTACTACTGCTTACTACTACCATGTTGTACTATTTAATGCTACCACCTACCACTGTTTACTACTATCATCTACTGCAGTTACTACTACTGCTATTACTACTACTACTACTACTACTACTACTACTACTACTACTACTACTCATTACTACATTTTGCTACTGCTTACTACTACCATGCAGCTTACTGCTACTTACTACTACCCCTAGTGCCAGTAACTACTGTTATTACTCCTATTACTGCGTAGTGCTGCCATGTAGTGCTACTTACTGCAACCTCCTACTGCCAGTATCTACTACTACCACTTAGTACTGCTTACTACTACCATATAGTACCTACTGCTACCACCTCTACTCACTACCACCATCAACTGCCAGTTACTACTGCTACTCCCGGATATGCGAGGCGCTGTATCCAAGTGTGAAGAAGAGGGGAGAAAAACGCTAGACTTCTGGCCAGGAACCGTGGGGCAAGCAGGCGTCTGTAGCAATAGAGACCGTGCAGAAGCCAAGGCCGCGCCCCAATTTAGTCATTTTAGAACCTCTAAAAATTGTGGCGGAGGAATGTCTATCTAATCTGGGCTGGAAGAGGAATTTTAATTCCCTAAGTGGTGTCAAAAGAGGACCAGTATCTTTTAGGAAAACCGGACTCTAAGGAAATCGGACAGGTTAAGCTATGGTGATTTCTTTCATTCAGACTAGCATTAACATGTATTACCGCCTCGCGAGTTCTCTCGAGTAAGTAATGAGGCATGATATAAATATCACCTTGGTACAAGAACCCTGACTTTGGCAGGATCTTATCATAGGGTTAAATATAAAATGTTTTATTATTTTCGGCGCTTCGTCTGATGTAAAGCCTAGAGCATGTGTTCTTACAAGACTCAGCAACTCAGGCCCCGCCAGGCTTTCTTTCGAAAGATCTAGTAGTAGTCGTAGTGAGATATAAGGAGGGCGAAGTGCTACATCAGGTGGTGATCTGTTTCGCCTATTTCCCATAAGGCACCGAGGAATCACCATCTCTTCAGGAGTTAAGAGATTTTGTGATTTATTCCAAAGATAGAAACCTCAACCTGTTATTTGGCAGTGACTCCAACGTCCACCATAGCGTTTGGGATAGTATGAACACCAATGGGAGGAGGGAGAAACTGCTCAAGTATTTTTAAAGAGGTCCCCAGATTGCGAGTTAATGTCCCCAATTTTCTGAATTATCAAAGGGATGAGGTCCTAGGCTTCTCAATAATGTCCTTCGGGGTACCACTGGAGATTAAGGACTGGAGGGTTTTCTGGAACCTTCCATGTACGATCATAGACATATACGCTTTGGTCTTGAGGTAAAAGGAAAGGACCGCCTGTACAGGAATCCTAAGAGGACTAATTGGAATTCGTTTAGAAGTGACCAGCAAGGCGGGTTGAAGAATTGATCCCAGATCAAGCTAAAGAATGTGGAGGACCTGGAGGGGTACGTGAGGGTTTTTACAAACACACTGGTGTCCTCCTATGAAAGAAAGTGCCCCCTCGTGCATGAGGTTCGGGATAAAGGTAAATTCAGATAGAGTTCCTTTTTAAGATCCACCAGGAAAAATAAACGAAGGTCATGCAATATATATAAGGCCAACAAGTATCAGGCAACTTGGAACTCCTATAATGAGTCCCAAAGGATTTATAAAAATTAAATTATGAAGGCCTCCTCTTCTGTGATAAAATACAGAAGCAGTAGAGCGCTGCTCGCTTGCAAAAAGTGCTTGTCTCCGGAACTAGGGCCAGGAGAAACTAGGGCCTCATTGGACAAACCCCTGAATGCTATGAAGTAGTTCTAGAGGGACACATTGAGGCTGTTGCTTGAGGCCCACTTTCCTGAGAACTGCGTTATAAATCCAGAACTAAACTTTGTTAGGGTACGTGAGCCTTCGCGAGAAGACTAGCTAGTAGCCACCGAGATTCTTACGCTTAGATACCCCATTGATACTTTTGAGCACTATAAAAGCGCGGGTGTAGAAGGGGACTCCCCGTCTCTCCTACAGCGCGGCTGGGAGATCGTTTCATCCCACCTAATGAGAATATTTAGGGCTTGTCTGGCAATGAGGCATGTCTTTGGCCTCTGGAGGCAAGCGAAAGTGGCGTTAATACTTAAGCCAGGTAGACAATCCTACTGCAGGCCCAGGGATTTTCGCCCATCAACCTAACATCCTTTCTATTAAAGGTTCTGGAAAAACTGGTATTTAGATGCTTGAGAGATGGTGTATTGGTTGACTTATCCATCCACTCTCATCAGTATGCCTTTTGGCGGTTATAACCACGAAGCTTCATCAGCTTGTGGTGAGTGTAGAGGGGATATGGATAAATTGCCATGGCATTTTTTCCTTGACATTGAAAGGGGCTTTAATAATATGACTTTAGGCACCATTCGGAAATGTCTGGAGAGAGGGGAGCCAGTTCGATAGTCACGGATTGGATTATGACATCCTTGGAGGGCCGACAGGCAGTGGTGACCCTGGGGAGTGAGTTCATGAGGGCAGACCTACCGCGGGGCTGGCAACAAGGGGAGTTTTGTCACCTACCCTGTGGTGTCTGGTGGTTTATGACTGCTGGACGGACTCAACATGGGAGGAATTCATGCTCAAGGCTCTGCTGATGACATATGCCATGTAGCAAGTGGAAAATTCTCTTATACTGTTTCGGAGCTCCTTACTCGTTCTGGAGGAATGGTGCAAAGAAACAGACTTTTCCGTTAACCCGTACAAGACTAAAATAATGATCTTTACAATGAGGAGGAGGCTGCCAGATTTGGTAGAGTCGCACCTGTTTGGAAGAAGTTGAAGCTTTCCGGAGAAGCCAAGTACCTAGGAATCATTCTGGGCTGAGCTGGAATAAGCATGTTGATTACAAAGTAAATAAGGATTTCCATGATTTGTGGACCTATCTAAGATCCATAGGACAGAGGTGGTGCCTGAGACCAAAGGTGGTTAAACGGATATACACATCGATTATAAGACCATCAATGTCTTATGCGGCTCTGCTTCGGGGGCCTGACTCTCATATGAACATAATGGCTGCCAAGCTGGATTCACTGCAAATGTTGGCATATAACAGAGGCGTGTGAACGTCTTCTCAGTCCGCCCTTAGAGATTTTGGTGAACCTTGCTCCTTTGCACTTGTTCGCGAAGGAGGTAGCCAGGATAAGTGCGCACAGGCTCTAGGCTATAGGGGGTGCTGTTTTAAGCTACTCCACAAAGGGCACTCACTGATCATTTGTGGATTTCAGGAGCAGTGTTCTGCAACCCAGATGATCGGGGACTAGGAATAATAACCTTACTTCATGCTGTACTCTGATAATACCTTCCAGGGAGGACTGGGAGTCAGAAAACGGGTCTCTTCCGAAGGCAGGGGCAGGGCGCGACTCACGAACGATTCCCGCCTCGGGGCAGGATAGGGGCTGGGGCTTCATTGCCAAGATCCAAGCTTCTCATTTCCCTTGGTAAGGTTGCCACGGTTATCCAGGCTGATTTCTAAACGATCTTAACCTGCGCAATGTATATTTACACTGTGACATGCGGACGAGCGGATATGTACATCTGCTCGGATAGTGTAGCAGCTTTGAAAGCCCTTAGGACGGTTAATCCTGTATTCAGATTGGTGTGTCAATGACAGAGGATGTTGGATAGACTCTGTACTAATTTCCCGGTTACACCTCTTTGGATACCTGGACATGTTGGTATTAGAGGAAATGAGATGGAATTACTCTTTCAAAGAGAAGATTGGGGCTCAAATCTAGTGAACCTAAGCTCTTCTGCGGAGTGTCGGCTAGTAACTCAAATATTAGATAATCCGGCTAACGGTGAGGGCTCACCCTGAGATCTGGAGTAACCATTGATAGGCAGGCCCATGATGTGATATAACGGTCTGACAAGAAAATGCGTCTCCTGTTTCGTTTCTGCTTAATTTGACCAGAGCAAAGCGCAGAGTGTTGTAGGCTATCTTATGGGCCGCAACACTCTGGGCAGACATCTATACATAATGGGTCTTACACAGACATTTTATCTTAGGATATGTTCGAGGGACTTTGAGGCCTCAAGGGCATACTCTATGGGACTACAAAGATTTCGCTATGCCTAGACATGGAGCCTGAAGAGATAAGGACAGATATCAAGTACGTGCTCCGCTTCATACAGACCATCGAAGTTGAGTACTACCTAAAATATGAGGCACAAGGGCAATACATCCTGCGTGCATGGCCTCTTTAAGTGGCCACTCAGTTATCATCATCATCATCATCGCCACCACCACCACTATTACTACTACTACTAATTTTATCAATACCTCATACACCTACTACCAAACACAACCACTTACTATTACTACTACTACTACTACTACTACTACTACTACTACTACTACTACTACTACTACTACTACTACTACTACACATACTACAACCATTTATTAATACGTACTACTATTACCTACTGCTAATTACTACTATACCTACTATTTACTACAACTACTTGCTACTACTACCACTACTTACTACTACTACCACCACCCACAACAACTTACTACTACACACAATACTCGCTACTACTACCACTACCACTAGTTACTACTACACTACTACCACCACTACTTATCACTATCACTACTTAATATTACTGCTGCTACCTGTTATATGTGTAAAATGGAAGGCCACAAATCTGAGTCAATGCGGTTTCCCATATTTAGGGAGCTAATTCAAGCAAAGGTGATAGGAGAAGAACAAATAGTTATGGTGAAGGTGGTTCAAATAAATACCGATGGATGTAGACGGGCAATGGACCTTTTAAGACATAAATGTAATTCAGAACTCATAGATATTGCCTTGATTGCTGAGCCTAATAAAAATATAATAAAGAGTAGCACCAAATGGATTGCTGATAAACGAACAATGGTTTTAAAAAACGGAGAACAGGAGATGGTGATGGATTTGTATGGATAGAAGGTGCTGATCTCACAATATATTCTTGTTACATATCCCCAGCACGAAATCTGTAAGAATTCCAGGAATATTTACTTGTAATACAAAGCGCCATGCAATAGCATATTACAAAAGGAATAATCGTAGGTGGTGATTTTAATTCCAAGGCATTTTGTTGAGAAGACAAAAGACCAAGGGAAGACAGAAAAGGGAACCTATTGGCTGAATGGGCCAGCGAAAATGACTTTATTAAATGATGCAGAAGTGCCTACATTTGAGAGGAATGGAGGAGCATCGTTCATAGATTTAACTATGTGTACACAAATCATTGGAAATTTAGTAAAAAACTGGTATGTCTGTGATGAAGAAAACTTAAGCTATCACAAATCTATATTTGCCTTTATCCTTAAATTTTTTATTTTTTTATTTAGGTTTAAAAATTTTACTTTAAAAGGGTTTAAATATATATATACATATATATAGATAGATAGAGATAGAGAGAGAGAGAGAGAGAGAGAGAGAGAGAGAGAGCTGGAAGTAGCCACAACAAACAAACAAAAATAGAATCGAAAAAATGGATGGATATATAAAGAACAGAAGGAAGAAGAGATAATAAAAATGTTGTGCAATATATCAAAAATAAAAATAATTAGAATGATGATGTGCAGTGTTTAGATTTGACTATTAAAAAGTCACGTAGTTCATCCTTAAGAATGAAGCAAACATATAAGTATTATAGTAATACTTATTGGTGGAATCAAAAAATTGCCAAATTAAGAACAGCCTGTACTAGAGCAAGAAGAATAACAACTAGATTAAATAAAAAGAATGTCACAAATGATCAAAAAGAAGAAGCAAGAAACAATTATAGGCACTGCCGATACGAACTAAAAAGGGAAATGCAAAAAGCTAAAAGTGAAAACCTTTATGCGCTGAAGTAGATAACAGGATATGGGGTAAAGGTTACAAAATAGTGACTGATAAATTGGATTGGAGGTCCCCAATAACGGTTACTGATGAAGAACAAATAAAGATAGCGGTAGAACTGTTCCCTAAACATGAAAGAGTAACATGGGAAAAAAGAAATATTTCGAAGATAGAATATATACCGGTATGTACTAAGGAGCAAATTATAATTGCTGGACAAAAAATCTGATGTGTTACACTCACATGACTTTCTCTACTCTTGTACAAACTATTTTCACAAACGCTTATTCTCCATAAGCTTCATGTTAATCGAGATATCGAGATGCCAATCTTATTGGGAATTTTCATGTAGATGCAAGGGGAATATGGTAGGTTATAAGCGATAGTCAAATCTTTTAAGCACTGGGTGCTATGTGACGCATTCCATTCTCTTTGCATGTCCAGGACATAAAAAAATGAATAACGAATTTGAGAAAAAGTATAAGTATTGGAAAATTTAAGGGAATAACAAGCAATATCTCGAAAATGGTTCACTCAACAAAAGAAATGTGTATGTATTTTAACGCGATCTACATTTTTTGTGTAGTAAAATTTTGTCTATCTCTTATGGTTTACCAGTTATGCAAAAGTCGTTCACAATGAAGAATACTTTTGGAGACATTCCCAGAAAATTCGAGATATACATTTCATTTCTCATAACAATATCTTAAACATATGATATTTTAATCAAAATCGTTAGAGCCATTTTTGAGAAAATTAAAATTTTCGAAAAATGTTCCATGTAAAGGGTAGTCTGGGGTGGGGGGATTTTCTTGAAAACCTTCACGTCGTATCTCTGGAAGATACTGAACCTAAATACCAAGTTTGGTGTTTATACGACTGTTCGTTTCTGAGTTATACTCTTCACAGACACACAGATACACAGACAGACACACACACGGACATGTTTCCAAAAATTCTTTTTTTGGATTCAGTGAGTCTCAAAACATGTATTTCCGGTGAAATTTCGGTATCGAATTTTTGGGTGGAATACAATACTTCTCCTACTTACTATACGTAGTAGAGAAAGTAAAAATTAAAACTAAAAAAGCAGCTAGACCCGATGGAATACCGCCTGAGGTGATAAAGGTTACAGCGATGCAAAAAACCAGAGATATTAGTAGATATAGTAAATAAGCTTTTTAAATCCGGAGTGTTTCCAAAAAAATGGAAAATAAGTAAATTGTTTTTGATAGAAAAGCCTAGTAAAAATGATGGAAAAAAGCCTTACAGCCAATACGTCTGCTAAATGTTATAGGGAAGCTATTCGAGCGAATTATAAATAAAATATTAATAGAAGCAGTAGAGCAAGGAGAAGGACTGTCGCCCCTAAACAATATGGATTTTGTCACAGTTCCTGATGACTTGTGTTGTCTTATTTGTTGGGCGCCTATTGTTTTATTACTTTAAATTTGGGTTCTTTGTCCTCCGGCTAGCTATTGTAACTCAGTCGAGCACGTATCTCTAAGCAGGGTGTGTAAAGGAAAGGAATTGTAGTTAAAAGATAACACTGATGAAAATCATCTGAAACTAGACTTTTATTGCCGTCACGCTTAATTTATAATTGATGTATTTAATTTTATACACACCTGACGAAACTGTTATACTTCTGAATGTAACTACAGTCGTTTTAGTTGCCGCTTACCAATTACTTCGCATACTTCACATTTTTATCTAACTCTGCGACGTGTACCTCTAGAGAGATTCTTCAGAACTGTGCGACACTTCCTTATGGCTCGAGAATATATACTCCTTCACCTCGAATTGCCTAAACATTATAATATAGCTCCTATTGGGTACCAAATTGCGCCAACTTTAGCGTCTGTTTTGGTCAGCCAATCACTACTACTAACATATGTGCTCTAGGGAAGATAATCCCTCCATTTCTAAAAAAGGCACGCTAACCAAACCTCAATTTCGGCTTTCTCTTCTTAGTAACAAACAACTCACCCCCTAGGTTTATTGTTACCCACTTCTATTGTCAGTTTCAGTTAGGCCGTGCAAACTTATTTCTTAACAAGTCCTTATAGTTAACAAACACTTAAAATCATGTACATTCAATAATATTAATTAACACTACAATTACTCCGGCATTCACAGCTTGTTGTGATATAAAATATTGCGTCAAATTTAGACCGGGCAGGTCTACGATAGATGAAATTCAAGCTGTGATACACATAGCAGAAGAGGCGAGAATAAGGACAGATAAATATGCGGTCCTAGTAATATTAGATGTTAAAAATGCATTTAACTCTGCACCATGAAAAGGGATAGTACAAGAATTGGAGAGGCGAGAGATACCTCTCTATCTGATAAACTTAATTTGTAGTTACCTAGAAGATAGAGAAATCTTGATAGCTGAAAAATGTAAAATGAAAATGACGTGTGGTGTACCCCAAGGACCCGTGTTAGGGCCAACACTAGAAGTCGTGCAGTGGCAGGCGTGCCGTGAGGTTGTCTGTCCGCTGTGTGTTAGTGTAACCGGCCGGCACTGGTGCGAGTTATTTGTTTGCTGTTGTGTACCGTTTTCAGTGTCTCCGAGTACACGCTTGTTTAATTGGGTATACTTCTTTCTTGTTTCGTAAGTTCTAAACGGTAACCATGGCGGTTTATAAACGTGTGAATACTCTCAAAATTCAGTTTACGACGACGGCGATTAAACCCACTGCACTAGAAATCCACCAGTGGCTAGTGAACTTCATGGGGCTTCAAGCTGATCAGGTCGACACGCTCCAGCTTCACACCAGGGAACGAGCTATCTATGTGAAATTCTTATCGGCGGTATTGTATGATAATCTTCTCTCGCGGTATAAAGAGGAACAAAATTTTACATACGCCTCCGGTGACATAACAAAAGTGAATATTACACCAGGTGATCAGCAAACAGTAAATGTTCGGGTGTTTAACCTACCTTCTGAGGTGCCCTTTACGGTACTGTCACAGGAACTGAGTAAATATGGTACAGTGTATGATATCCGTAGGGAAAGATGGGGCTCGCAGTATCTTCTTTCGTCTAACAACGGAGTGCATGCTGTAAAAATGGGGCTTAAACGTCATATACCGGCTAGTTTAGTTATCGATTCGTATTTGATTGCCATCAGTTACATCGGCCAACCACAGGCTTGTCATTTGTGTCATGACACTACCCACTTAAAAGCAGCTTGTCCTCTACGTGCCACGCGGCTGCCTATAACTCCAAGGAATCGACCGGTAACCTTCAGTGAGGCGGCGAGTGCTGCTACCTCTTCTGATGCAGTCGCCCAGAAACAGGCTTCCATTATGTCACAAACGTCTGTGGTAGAACCTTTGTCGGTGCACCTTCCAGCGCGCTCTTCCGATTCAGGAAGTGGTGCTCCTGCTGGGGCGGAGACACCGCTGTTGACTGCAGCAACCGAACATGCAATTGTGGACGGATCTATTACGCCCTTTGTTGATCGGAAGTCGGCATTCGAAATGCCCGAGGTACCCTCTTTTTCGCAAAATTCTCAGGATGGGGACATGGAGATCGTTTGTGATGAAGAAGTAGAGATATCGGCGAGTGAAGTAGCACTTTTAAGGCAAAAGCCTTCTGCTTCTTTGTCTAGTCGAGATCCTCGGATACGGAGCCAGCATAGGTGGATGGATGTAGAAAGTGTCATGACACGACAGCACTCCCAAGATGTGCAACCGTTGCCCGGTAACTCTCCGGCTCGTTCCACAACGAAAGAGGCGGACTCAGGCAAGCGGCCGGCAGTAGATGACGGCGATGATTTTGAGGATCACCAACGTTCCCCTAAACTTACAAAGGATGACCCGCACCCGGATAGTGATGATTGAGATTGTGTTGTTTCTGGAGTGCTCCCTGGTTGTTCTCCGATTGCAACCATTGAATATATGATCCTTGCCCTTTAAATGCCGGTAGGACTTCAAATATGGGCTTCGCTCAACGTTAACGGCCTGCGACAGGTTATTAAACAACAACTTTTAAGGGACTTTTTGATCAGTAATGACATAGACATTTGTTTTTTACAGGAGGTGAATCTTTGTAATCTGTATTTTTTGTATGGCTTCGATTACGAGACCAATCTTGGCCCCGAGGGTTCCGGTACGGCAATTGTTTACAGACAAGGCTTACGATTACACAGCTTTGGATACCATCCTTCCGGTAGGGTTCTTTCGGCAGTGTATGATGACGTGACTTTCGTGAATATCTACGCACCTGCTGGTAGTAATAAACGCAAACAACGAGAGGAGTTTTTTCGGCAAGACCTCCTGACCCATATCCCATCGGGTGCTACCTTTGTACTTGTCGGTGACTTTAATTGTACGTTGGCGGCCAAAGATCAACGCGGAGCCTTTAATGGGTGTGTTACTTTGCAGCAGATGGTGGAGCAAATGCGGTTAAAGGATACCTGGGAGCATACGCATGGTTCCGCAGTACAATTTACTTTCGTGAGAGGCCTATCAGCATCGCGGCTGGACCGCATTTATGTGCCGGCTGAACTCTTATCACGTCTTCATCGTATAGAGATAGTGCCTGTCGCATTCAGTGATCATAATGCACTCATACATGCCTTTGAAGGTAGGGCAGCGATCTACAGTAGAGGTAGAGGCTATTGGAAATTAAACTGCTCGTTGCTTATGGATGAGGACGTGCTAAGGGATTTCCAGGATCTTTGGTCGCGGTTGCGGGTATCCTTTCTGCTAGCACAGAATAAAGCCTTCTGGTGGGTGTGTAAAGCCAAGCCTGCGCTTCGGTATATCTTTCGGGCTGCAGCCTGTCGTCGAGCTCTGGCTAGGAGGGAAACCATGGACTATTACCTGCAAGTCCTTCAGGAACTACACATACGCCAACAGCAAGGTGATGATGTTCAGTCTCTTATGA
Source organism: Deroplatys truncata (assembly GCA_030765065.1). Lineage (NCBI taxonomy): Eukaryota > Metazoa > Arthropoda > Insecta > Mantodea > Mantidae > Deroplatys > Deroplatys truncata. The sequence continues at coordinate 25,261,676 of CM060988.1, read as the reverse complement.
GAGGCATCAAAGAACACATTAAGGCCCGAAAATCTAACGAGTTACAGGGGTGTTTGTCCAAAGTACACTCGGCGGAAGTGGTGTTTGGGGAAAAGGCGAGTTTTTACCATCTGGCGAAGGAACGTAAACATGGTCGCCGAAAGCTCGTCACTCATTTGGAGGTTGATGGACAGAAAATTTCCACTACAGCCGGAATTCTTCGTGAAGTGCACTCCTTTTACGTCCAACGCTTCTCCGTCCCAGCGGAATGCTCCAATGCTGTGGACGAGTATATGTCTGGGGTTGCTCCGGTTGTCCCGGAGGAGCTGCGGCAGGATACGACGCCTGTTTCAGCAGCAGAGTTCATGGAAGTGATCCAGTCGTCAAAGTTGCATGCCTCTCCAGGACCTGATGGTCTACCATATGAATTTTACAAGCACTGTTGGTGCTATATTCGGGACGAATTACTTCAAGTTTTCCAGGTAATGTGGACCTCAGAGCGATTGCCGCCTACTTTTGCAGATGGGATAGTGGTCCAGCTTCCGAAGTGTGCGCAGCCGAAGACTCCACAGGATTATAGGCCGATCACGTTATTGAACTGTGACTACAAGTTGTTTTTTAAAATCATTAGTGTTCGTATGCAGAAGATTCTACCCTATATACTTAGCGAGATGCAGGCTGCCGTACATAAGGGGACGGCCATTCATCATACGCTGGCGGCATTGAGAGGTAGTATATTGCACTGTGCACAGGAACACCAGTCCGCTGCAGTCATTAATTTAGATCTTGAGAAGGCCTTTGACAACGTCGTTCACGGGGGCACTATGGAAACGTTTGGTTGCCTTGAAAGTGCCCGATAAGCTCCGTAATCTTATCCGAGCCCTATATGATGTTGCTTCGTCTAAGATTCTCTGCAATGGGTATCTCACAGCTGCCATACCCGTTAAACGTTCCGTCCGACAAGGTTGTCCCATGTCTATGATACTATTTGCCTTGTATGTTGATCCTTTAATTCGACGCCTTCAATCTACTCTTACCGGAATCGATGTGTATGGTCAGAGACTGGTGGTACGAGCCTACGCTGACGATATTACTGTAATGGTTACCACACCCCGCAATATTATACGCCTAAAAGATTGTTTACAGCAATATGAGGAGAATACCGGAATGACATTTAATATTAGGAAGTCCGAGATATTGCCCATTGGGTTACAACCTCCGGATACATCAGTTTTGGGCATACCTGTTGTGCAGCGTACGAAGGTTCTGGGAATCTACTTTAGTACTGACGCAGAGGATATGCGTGAATACAACTGGACGTCTCGTATTAATATATTACGTGGTGTGATGTATCAGCAGAAAACCAGGATGCTGAATTTGGTACAACGTATATGGTTTTGTAATAGCTTTGCGCTCAGCAGAATTTGGTTCCTTGCATCTGTTCTTCCGCCCTCAAAACGCCATTGCCAGAGAATAGAACAGATATTAGGTTATTTTATCTGGACAGGAAAGCTTTATCGCATTGCGCGCACGCAACTCCGTCTCGCGAAAGGTCAAGGTGGTTGGGGATTATTAGAGGTGGTTCGTCAGTCTCAGGCCTTGATGATTCGAATGCTCTTGCTTGCCATGAATAACCAGGGTGACCCCGTGGATATTGCGCTACAACGACAATACTCATCCTTTTTGAATCGGGGCGAGCGTGACAAGGTGCCCCAAATGTTACGTGAAGTTTATCAGGTCTTGGAGAAGTTACCACCGGAGAAAGTGGGGAATGGTGACTTTAGTACGGTGAAGAAGATTTACACCTTTCTTGTTCAAGCTGCTCCTATTATCCCTCATGTCCAGCTGAAATACCCACAACTGCCCTGGAGACGCATTTGGAGATGTTTTAGCCTTCCACAGATTAACTTCGATTGGATGGAAGTAACGTATGCGGTGGTAAAGGAAATCCTTCCAACGGCGGACAAACTCTATCGCCACCGGATGGCTATTTCCCACAACTGCCCAATTTGTAATGCCGCAGATTTCCTTCCTCATCGACTGATGGAATGCTGCGGTAAAACTGTGGTCTGGACTTGGGTTTTAGGATATTGTCGTACTTGGATACCTACCGGATGGATTCCTCAACCCTCTGATATTTTGCATTTGAACCTTCCTAAAGTAACCCCCCCATTGTATAATTCCCTACTCTGGCTGATTATGGGCACCTTTACTTGGCTACAAACGTTGGACGATCCAGCTGATTGTGTACTGCCTCATCTACGACAATTTCTGCGTGCTGAGAGATGGCAGATGATTCGGCAACACAGAACAGGGCCATTCCAGCCTTGGATATTCAGATTTAAGCTCCACTAGCAAAGTAACACCATTTTCCCTTTTTGTTAGGATCCTGTTCTTCCCTACTTAAATAAAACTAAAACAAAAAAAAAACAAAAAAAAATTAACAAAAAAAAAATAAAGTCAAAAAAAAAAAACCGGGGAGGTTGTAGTTTGCCACCAGCCAGTGAGGTGGTCTTGTCACGTGGTTAAAAAAAATAAAATAAAAAAAAAATATGAGTCTTATATTTCTGTTTTGAAACCCAACTTTCACTCCCATTGAGCATTATTGGGACGGCCATGATGTTATAAAACATAAAAAAAATAAAAAAAAATAAATAAATAAAAAAAAATAAATAAAAAAAATAAAAAAAATGAATAACAATTATTCAATAAATTATTTCTTATTACTCGCTATTCTTCAAAACTTTTGTTTTTGAGTCTCGTGTTATTTTGTAAAAAAAAAGAAATAAAAAAAATAAAAAAAATAAAAAAATAAAAATAAAAAAAAACACTACGGAACATATACTATGACGGAGTGCTGAAACTAGAAATGGCAAAAGAAATAACAATAATAGGTTATGCAGACGATCTTGCTTTAGTAATATGCGGTGAAGATAGAGATATGTTGGAAGACCGAATAGGATGTTCTATAAAGAGAGTCCAGTTCCTGGATGGCAGGGAAAGGGCTTAAATTAGTGCTTCAAAAAACTGAGGTAGTGATTCTAGTAGGTAGAAGAACTATTAGAGAGGTAAAAATCAATATTGTGATATATGTATAACATCCATGAGAAACGTATGTTACCTTGGTATGCAGATGGGTCATGACCTAGGTATGTCAATGCATGTTCAAAGTCTAACAAAGAAAGCAGAAAGGATCATGGCAGCTTTAAGTCCATTAATACCAAATATAGGAGGACCTGGAGCTGATAAAAGACGTATACTAGGTAACGTAGCGAACTCCATCATTCTGTATGGAGCGATAACCCGGCAGTTTGGGTAGAAAAAAAACATATATAGAAAGCTTATAGAAAAACCGCAAACAAACATTTCAATAAGAATAGCTAGTGGATATAGAACAATTTCAACAAAAGCAATTCAGATCATTGCGGAAATGATCCCGCTACACTTATTAGTTAAAGAAAGCACACGAGTGGATTAAAAGGGAGTATTAAAATGGATAGTAAAAGAAAATATATTAAAGGCATAGCAGCTAGAATGGGATGCAGAAGATAAAACAGGCCATTTTATTGTCATATCTGATAATAAAAATGGATTGACAGAAAGCATGGAGAGACTGAGATTATTTAACCCAATTTTTATCAGGGCATGGAGGTTTTAGAAGCTTTTTGTTTCCCTTGGGTTTGGCCTCTAGTGAAACATGCTTACACTGTGGAGAGAAACATACGCCAGAACACAATATATTTAAATGTATATACTGCAAAGAAAAGAGGAAGTGCTTGGAAAATAAAATAGGAAAATTAACAGTAGAAAATATAGTTGCACATATGGTGGAGAACGAAAGTAAATGGAAAACCATTGCAATATTTATTAAGGAAGTTATACAGGAGAAACATGACTATGATAAATGCATAGAGAATCAAAATAGAGATAACTAAAACTTGATGTTAGTAAACAGGAAAAATGAACATCATGTTGTCTTCGTCTATTAAAGTAATTCTTCCAGCAGTTCCAATTACATATGACAGGAAGTAGGGGTTTTAAGTTGGTGAAAACCCAAATCCCACATAGAGTGGTGTCTGGAAGATTTCCCCTATTATAAAAAAACTACCTGAAACTACTCCCTACTACTACTACTACTACTACTACTACTACTACTACTACTACTACTACTACTACTACTACTACTACTACTACTACTACTACTACCACTACTACTACTACTACTACTACTACTACTACTACTACTACTACTACTACCGACACTACTTGCTACTACTAGCAGTACTTACTACTAACACTTCTACCTACAACTAATTACTACTACTACCATTACTTATTGCTACCTCCACTACTTACCATTACCATTACTTACTGCTACTTGCTACTACTACCACTAATTACTACTACTACTACTATTACTACTACTACTACTACTAATATTACTGGCTACTACTATCGTACTTACTACTAATGCTACTACCTACAACTAATTGCTACTACTACTACTACTTGAACTACTACTACTACTACTACTACTACTACTACTACTACTACTACTACTACTACTACTACTACTACTACTACTACTTCTACTACTACTACCGCTACCACTTCTTGCTACTACCTCCACTACTTACCACTACCACCACTTACTACTACTGCTACTACATACGACCACTTGCTACTACTGCTACTAAATACGACTACTTGCTACTACTGCTACTACATACGACTACTTGCTACTATTGCTACTACCTACGACTACTTGCTACTACTTCTACTACCTACGACTACTTGCTACTACTGCTACTAACTACGACTACTTGCTACTACTGCTACTAACTACGACTACTTGCTACTACTTCTAGTAACTACGACTACTTGCTACTACTTCTACTAACTACGACTACTTGCTACTACTGCTACTAAATACGACTACTTGCTACTACTACTACCAACTACGACTACTTGCTACTACTGCTACTAACTACGACTACTTGCTACTACTGCTACTACCTACGACTACTTGCTACTACTTCTACCAACTACGACTACTTGCTACTACTGCTACTAACTACGACTACTTGCTACTACTGCTACTAACTACGACTACTTGCTACTACTTCTAGTAACTACGACTACTTGCTACTACTTCTACTACCTACGACTACTTGCTACTACTGCTACTACCTGCACTACTTACCACTACCACCACTTACTACTACTGCTACTACATACGACTACTTACTACTACTGCTACTAACTACGTCTACTTGCTACTCCTGCTACTAACTACGACTACTTGCTACTACTGCTACTAAATACGACTACTTGCTACTACTGCTACTAACTACGACTACTTGCTACTACTGCTACTACCTACGACTACTTGCTACTACTTCTACCAACTACGACTACTTGCTACTACTGCTACTAACTACGACTACTTGCTACTACTGCTACTAACTACGACTACTTGCTACTACTTCTAGTAACTACGACTACTTGCTACTACTTCTACTAACTACGTCTACTTGCTACTACTGCTTCTAAATACGACTACTTGCTACTACTACTACCAACTACGACTACTTGCTACTACTGCTACTAACTACGACTACTTGCTACTACTGCTACTGCCTACGACTACTTGCTACTACTTCTACCAACTACGACTACTTGCTACTACTGCTACTAACTACGACTACTTGCTACTACTGCTACTAACTACGACTACTTGCTACTACTTCTAGTAACTCGACTACTTGCTACTACTTCTACTAACTACGACTACTTGCTACAACTTCTACTAACTACGACTACTTGCTACTACTACTACCAACTACGACTACTTGCTACTACTGCTACTAACTACGACTACTTGCTACTACTTCTACTAACTACGACTACTTGCTACTTTTGCTAATAAGTACGACTACTTGCTACTACTGCTACTAACCACGACTACTTGCTACTACTGCTGCTAACTACAACTACTTGCTACTACTTCTACTAACTACGACTACTTGCTACTACTGCTACTAAGTACGACTACTTGCTACTACTTCTACTAACTACGACTACTTGCTACTACTGCTACTAACTACGACTACTTGCTACTACTGCTACTAACTACGACTACTTGCTACTACTGCTACTAACTACGACTACTTGCTACTACTACTACTAACTACAACTACTTCCTTCTACTGCTACTAACTACGACTACTTGCTACTACTGCTACTAACTACGACTACTTGCTACTACTTCTAGTAACTACGACTACTTGCTACAACTTCTACTAACTACGACTACTTGCTACTACTACTACCAACTACGACTACTTGCTACTACTGCTACTAACTACGACTACTTGCTACTACTTCTACTAACTACGACTACTTGCTACTTTTGCTACTAAGTACGACTACTTGCTACTACTGCTACTAACCACGACTACTTGCTACTACTGCTGCTAACTACAACTACTTGCTACTACTTCTACTAACTACGACTACTTGCTACTACTGCTACTAAGTACGACTACTTGCTACTACTGCTACTAACTACAACTACTTGCTACTACTGCTACTAACTACGACTACTTGCTACTACTGCTACTAACTACGACTACTTGCTACTACTACTACTAACTACGACTACTTCCTTCTACTGCTACTAACTACGACTACTTGCTACTACTGCTACTAACTACGACTACTTGCTACTACTACTAACTACGATTACTTGCTACTACTGCTACTAACTACGACTACTTGCTACTACTACTACTGACTACGACTACTTGCTTCTACTGCTACTAACTACGACTACTTGCTACTACTACTACTACTAACTACGACTACTTCCTACTACTGCTAATAACTACGACTACTTGCTACTACTGCTACTAACTACGACTACTTCCTACTACTGCTACTAACTACGACTACTTGCTACTACTGCTGCTAACTACGACTACTTGCTACTACTTCTACTAACTACGACTACTTGCTACTACTGCTACTATGTACGACTTCTTGCTACTACTGCTACTAACTACGACTACTTGCTACTACTGCTACTAACTACGACTACTTGCTACTACTGCTACTAACTACGACTACTTGCTACTACTACTACTACTACTACCTACTACTACCACTACCACTAATTACTACTACAACTGTTACTACTACTACCACTAGTTACTGATATGATTAATGCTACTTACTTCTACCACTACCATTGTTTACCACTACTACCAATACTAATTAGTAATACTACTTTCTACTACCACTAATTGCTATTGTCACTATTACTGGTATTTCTACCATCGCCCCTCGTCCTCCGTGATATAGTGAATACCATGCTAGCCTCTAGGTCTCAAGGTCGCGGGTTCTAACCCGGCGGAGGTCGATGGATGTTTTTCGGGTGTGAAAATCCTTAGCACTTTCTGAGGGATGTAAAACCGGTGATCCCGTATGGTAGATTTACGGCACATAAATGAACCTAAAGCCTGATAAGGACGTATCTGAGCAACATTTGGGGTCTTTTACACCCAATATACAATGCGGCGCTAAGGAACGCAGTAATTAAAGAGCGTCCATAAATAAAACCCAATTTAATTTAACTTTTACTATCACTGCGTACCACTACTGCTACTAGTACTTACTGCTACTACTACTACTACTACTACTACTACTACTACTACTACTACTACTACTACTATTACTATTATTATTACATACTACTACCGCTAACAGTACTTACTACTACCACTTATTAATACTACGACTACAACTACTCACTGCTGTCACCTGTACTACCTACTACTACCATTACCAATATTTATTACTATACTACTCGACTAACTACTACCACATGGTACTATCGCTACTAGTATTTACTACTACCACCTATTACTATCACTACATACTACTACCACTACCAGTGTTTACTACTATCACTGCAGTACTTACCACTAACACGTACTACTACCACTTATTACTATAGCTACCAATACTTACTACTACCATTTGCTAATATCAACACCACTACTTACTACCACCACTTGCTACTACTACCACTACTACTACTACTACTACTACTACTACTACTACTACTACTACTACTACTACTACTAATACTACCAGTATTTACTACTATCGCCTCCACTGTAAATACTACGACTTGCCACTACCACCACCAGCATTTACTAGCACTACTTCTACTATCACAACCACTCCTTACTACCACTACTTGCTACTAGCACTAGCAGTATTTACTACTATCTCTTCGACTATCACTACTTATCACTATCACTACACTTGCTACTCTCACTACCAGTACTTACTGCTATCACTTACTATCATCACTACTCCTTTCTATCATCACTTCCACTACCAGTATTTAATTTACTACTACCATTTCTACTATCACTACCAGCACTACCACTACTCAATACTATCATTTACTACTATCACTACCACAATTTGCAACTACCATTACCACTACTTACTAATAGACTACCACTATTTACTACTAACACCTAATGCTACCACTACCACTGCTTACAACTATGACTAATATTGCTTGCTACCACTACTACCAGTATTTATCACTCCACAACCACTACTACCACTTACTACTATGACTAACACTACTTGCTACTACCCTACCAGTGTTTAATCCTGCCACTACCGCTCGTTACTACTATTACTATCACCATTTACTACTATTACTACCAATAATATTTACTATTACTACCACTACCACTATTTACTAGTATTACTAATACTGTTTACTACTATCACTAACACTTTCAATACTATTACTGATAATATTTATTACCTCCACTACCACTATTTACCACTATTAGTAATACAATTTACCACTACCATTATTTACTATTATTGCTAGTACTATTTATTACCTCCACTACCACTATTTGCCACTATTAGTAATACAATTTGCCACTACCACTAATTACTATTATTGCTAATACTATTTACTACCTCCACTACCACTATTTACCCCTATTAATAATACTGTTTGCCACTATCACTATTTACTACTATCAGTACCCCTACTTACTACTATTGTTAATACTACTTACTATTGCCGATACCACTATTTACTGCTACCACTACCACTAATTACTACTATTACTAATATTTACTGCTACCGCTACCACAATTAACCACTACCGCTACCACTGTTTACCACTACCGCTACCACTATTTACTACTATCACTACTCCTAGTTACTATTATTAATACCTACTACCACCTCTACCACTATTTACTACTACCACCATCGGTATTTACCACTACCATTAACACTACTTACTATTATTACTACTACCACTACTAATATTTACTACTATGACTCACCACTGTTTACTACTACCACTACCACTATTTTCTACTACCGCTATCGGTATTTACTACTACCACACCACTAGTACTTACTACTATAACTCATACTATTTATTACTACCACTATTACTATTTACTGCTAACGCTACCATTGTTTACCACTACCACTATTTACTACTACCATTATCTTTATTTACTACTAGCACTATTACTATTTACTACTACCGCTATCACTGATTACTGCCACCTGTACCATTACTAACTACTACTACTTCTACTTTTTCTTACTACCCCTTATGCCACTACTTACTACTAGGCACACCGCTGCTTCGTAGTGTGTGGTGTGTGTGTGTGTGTGTGTGTGTGTGTGTGTGTGTGTGTTTTGTGAGTCAGTGAACAGCAGAAATAAAAAAATCATGATTCATTTTAAGTACCAGAATGGGTATAGTTGGAATTTTATACGTGTATCCTATGAAGTACTTTTTATTCTGAATGTTTGTCGTATAATTGGTAGACCTTAAGCGATAGATAAATCTTACCAAATAAAAGTGTAGATCTTTTTAAATGCACACAAGTTACGTGAAATACAATTTTTTGAATAGTTACCATATCCTTATTATTTGTTTTAAATGTCCAATACTTGTAGTTTTCTCAAGTGATATGTCGCACTTCGTTTTCTTCCCCGTGATCATACAAAGAGCGTGGAATTTCAGTCATCACATTGCGACACGATCTTTATTAATTTGATTATCGCTTTACCTACTGCATCCTACAGCAGCGAAAAACGTGAATGTGAATTAAAGTTTATCTAGATTAATAAGTAGCTGAAAATGAGCTGATTTAAGAATAGTTTGTAGGACAGTGAGAAGAGAAAGCCTTGTGAATTCAGCATATCAGAGTTTTTAACCATCCAATGCGGCTTATATTTCCAACGTGTAAATAAAAATTACGAAATTTTATAATCGTGTTTCATTTACAGCATTTGTATTCACTGGCACTGCTCTGCGAAGGGTTTCGATTCTCGACTGCTTTCGAAAGGTTTTTCTTTTAGCAAGATGATTTCTCGGTATGCCCAGAGTCAGGTGTGACTACGACTGTGTTTGTGTGTGTGTTTAACAACGATTTCGTCTAGAATAATATCAGAATTTCTGCTGAATAAACATCTGAGCAAACATGTTGGGCCATACGCGTATGAAATGACTTTCTGAAATCAGCACAACTAATTGTATCTAGTATGTGACCAAAGTTACCAAAAGGATTTACAAGCAATTACTTTCGGCAAAACTGCGCATTACTAGCGCTGACTGCATGGAGAAGACACATTAATCGCACAGCACTAACAAATTTCCGCTATACTTCTCTTCTCCCGGAGGAAGAGCGCTAAGGGTTTGCGAAACTATACTCATTAAATATTACCTCTAATGTTATGAAACTAACAGGATAAGGCTTTGAATAATATATTCTCCCAAGGTGATTAGGTCAGACTTCCTTCACTGCTTCTCGGTTTGGAGTGCATGAAATTGTAAGGAAATTGATTGAAACATCTACAGGAATCAGATGCACATTCAGTTCCTCGAGAAGCAAAACTGTAAAGTTCAGAATAGTATATGAAGTTCTAATTGATACCCGAGTAATCTGCTAATGCACGAGAGATGATGTACTGAATAAAACTATACGATATTATGTGTTGTTAGTTAATAAGTAACACATCACCAGAGAGTAAAAACCATAGATTAAAATCAATGTCGAGAGAATTGTAATACAACAAAAATGAATTACCAGGACTGGGAAAACAATAAAGGCTGACTAATTTAAAACATTTCAGTCACTCAATGTTTATTCAAATCTGGTCAGTAAGCGCGTTTGTTTTATAGATTAATGCAATTTAGATATGCATATGATATTCAGTTTTTCACAATAATGCTAATGGAGTATGCGTATAGGTTATACAACGGATGGGGACATCTCGCGTACATAGACCTATTCTGGTTAGCACCTCCCAGGAGGAAGGTATGAAGTAAAGGAACCACAGGAGGCTGCAGACCATAGAGACGCGCAGAAGTCCCTAACAATTCCAGACTTAGAAAACCCATCGAACTGATGGAAAACTGCCTAGAGAGGGCGATGAACGATCAGCCCTCTAGTGTCTTCGGGGAGTACTATTTCCTTTAAAGAAGCATCCGCGCCGTCTATGCGGCACTGCCCTCGCCACGAAACCCAGAACCACATCTGAAACATGAGAAGGAAACGGAATGAAAGGGAAAGGATGGGAAGGAAATCGTGGTATATGAGAAACCACCCTAGAATGCATCTACCGACCAGGAAAGACCAAAAAGTCCAATGCCACTGTGGGCGGTAAACGAGAATCTAACCCGAGACCTCACGAATGCGAGTTTCACACATTATCGCGGAACCACCATGCTCGGTTAGTAACAGAGTAGTAACATGGTTTAACCGTTTTCTTTGATTAAGCAAGGCCACCACCCACTTCATGCATGTACTTTCTGCAATACAAGCAACGAAAGAAGCCTTGGACTGAAAAGCTTATTGTATACACCTGAACTCGAGTAGGTCCCGAAATTCATAACGGCAACGACGACGAAGCTGTAGTAAAATTGACTATCTTTAAAAACTGGTTGCGTCCTCTTAGACCTTTTCAGATGTTAATATAAGTCATTCATTTTTACTTTCTCTACTACGTATAGTAACTAGGGGAAGTATTGTATTCCACTCAAAATTTAGATACCGAGATTTCACCGGAAATACATGTTTTGAGACCCCCTGAATCCAAAAAAAGGATTTTTGGAAACATGTCCGTGTGTGCGTCTGTGTGTCTGTGTGTGTGTCTGTGTGTTTCTGTGTGTGTGTCTGTGAACAGCATAACTCAGAAAAGAACAGTCGGATAAACACCAAACTTGGTATTTAGGTTCAGTATCTTCCAGGGATACGACACGAAGGTTTTCAGGAAAATCCCCCATCCCAGATTACCCTTTACATGGAACATTTTTCGAAAATTTTAATTTTCTCAAAAACGGCTCTAACGATTTTCATTAAAATACCATATGTTTAAGATATTTTCATGGCAAATGAAATGTATATCTCGAATATTCTGGAAATGTCTCCAAAAGTATTCTTCATTGTGAACGACTTTTGCATAACTGGTAAACCATAACAGATAGACAAAATTTTACTACACAAAAAATGTAGATCGCGTTAAAATGCACAAGTTATATCATATACATTTTTTTTATTGAGTGAACCATTTTCGAGGTTTTGCTTGTTATTCCCTTAAATTTTCCAATACTTATACTTTTTCTCAAATTCGTTATTCAATGAAGATTAACATGTCGATATCTCGATTAATCTGAAGTATAGTGTAACACATCAGATTTTTAATTATATATTTCAAACGTTCTCTTTCATTCCATTGTAAACCAGGGGGCATTCTTCCTATACAGTATTTTCACCTTCTGGGATGGTGCTGTTTTTCTTCTACTCTGTTTTCTCTCCTTCTCTCCCCTTGTTGTTGTTCTTCTTATCATCAATATCAGTAGTAGTAGCAGTAGTAGTAGTATAAGCATTGTATTGCTTTAAGGAAATATTCTTCATTCTCCCCTTCACTCTGTCTTCCACTCCCTACGTCTCGTACAATCACTTTCCTTTCTTCACTTGCCTTTCCCTCGCATCTATTCCAAATTCCACATCTCTCCTACCTTCATCCACTCTGTGTTATCCATTTATTTCTGGCTTCCCTGTACAGTGTAAAAGTGGTGTGATGTTTTAAAAATAGTTATAAGGCTTCTTTTTCTGGGGTGTCAATAACAGTAAACTGGAAACATACAATGTAATAATATATAAACGTATGCCTTTTTCTTACCTTAGTGCCGCAAGAAAGATCCACAACGTTTACTTTCTGTACTACTTAGCTATTGTAAGCAGAGGAAGTATTTATTGCATACCACCCAAAACTTGGATATCAAAATTTCACCGGAAATACAGCTTCTGTGAGCCCGATAAAAAAAGTGTTCTGAAAAGGGTGGTGTGTATGTGTGTGTGTGTCTGCTAAAAACATAAAGTTTGAAAAAAAAATGTAGTGCATTTAGACATAAGCTTTAGTTAGAATAGTTTGATACAAACAAATAAATCTTACAGGGTAGAGAAAGTCATGTGAATGATTCTCTTAAGATTTTTCTAACTGCTCTCTATTCCTAGAAATCTATGAGTAATAACGAATATTAAAAATTCTTGCAGAGCTTCTTTTCTGTCTTGCGATGGAAATACACTTTTAGAAGTGGATGGTTAATTCTAACATCGCCATGCTTTATGAGTATATTGTGATAATTCTCGGTAATATGTATAGCCATTTATATAAACCTTGAGATTTCTCTATACGTCATATTCTTTAACATTCTTATTAACTTTCCAAAGCTGCAGCATTCTGACTGTTTATTGTTCTCTAATGGATAATGTTGCACATGCGTAAGCAGTTGTTAAACAAATTATTACAAATCTGCTTACCGTTATCGGACTGAGTATTCCCGTTGTTTTTAATTCCTTCAATATATCTTTAATAGCTTTCATTACGTTATTACTACTCTTATCCTTCAATGGTATTGCATAAGCAATTTATGAATAGAAAGTAATCGGAATCAGGATGTATTTGTAATTTTTAATTTCATTGAATCATTTCAACTAAGTCAGTATGAACCAAATGATTTGAGTCCCTTACCAACAATTTAGGACGCAGAAAAGTACTTATTTCAGGTAAATGCAGCTCTTTGGCTATATTTCGCTACATATTTCCATAATTCTTCACGTTTCTAACATTCGGGTAGTTTATTCCTGACGAATTATTCTTATTATCTGCCTTTCGCGATACAATAAGCAATATTTACCGATTGAGCAATTTATTGGCATTTCTCCATAAAATTTAGTAAAACTTCCAGTCAGAGTGAGGCTCCTTTCACTCGAGATCTGAGCCTGTGAGTGCAAGAAGTAGAGGACGTACTATTGCTTGTATGCTTCACTTTATTTCGCGAGGTCTTTCCAACTGTAAGCATCCTGTGATTGTTTTGTTTTTTGCGTATAAGTATCAGCGTCCTACTCAGTACATGAGGAGGCGCTACTGAAATATGAAATTTCTGCAACTTTCGTCCAATTTTTTAAAGTTTGCACACAGTAACTAGAATTCATTTTAAAAGTAATGTATTTTTCTCATTATATTAATTAGGGCTTGGTTAGCGAAGCTGCCGTTTATAATAAATACAGTTAATCACAAAATAAATTAATTTCTGCTAGGTAGGAAGTGCTATTATAGGATGTAGCATTGGAAGTTTACTAATTTTTATACTTCCAGAGAAAAAATTATAATATTTGAAAAAATTAAGTTTCATTAAAATTGTTAAAATCTAGTACATAAAAATTTATATTGTCCTTCATTGGGCAAGTATCAGAACTTCCATGTCTTATTCCTTAGACATGTTCTTTCTGAAAGTTTATAGCAAGCTTCACAAGAATGGTTTAACTCTGTGAAGAACAGTATAAACACTTGTATGGAAAGATGTGTAAAAATATAGTTTTGAGATCATTGGGTTTAAAGTTTCGCATAACGTATATTTTATAAACCACAGCATTTACTGACCCTGATTTTGTAAATATGAATCAGAGGAATGATTATGATGGACATATAAAACGTAAAGACTAGCATTGTTTCATCTAGCTTCAGCATGTAGGAAGTTCTCTCCTCTTATGTTTACTAACATGTTTGGATCTCATAGCAATAGTATTTTTCTTGCTTCTAGACATGATACAACGTAACTGAATGACACAATTTTACAAAACTTCCACAAAAATGAATGAAAATCAAGCAGTAATTAATACCTAAAAACACTTGCTCGCTGTGATTTCAGAGCCGTCTGTGGAACAACTATGCAGCTAAATTACAGTGCTATGATAGCATTGCTCAATCGTAATATATTTGTTATATATATAAAAATATGGGTAGGTATTCACCGAACGCCCAAGGCACGCCCCCTAAGGAATTCAAGTGCAATTCAGCTCAGCATTGGGTGCAAGTGGTCGTGATGGCTGAATGAAGTGTTGGAATGAAGAGGCAGAAAGCGCAAGCACTTGGGCTACCACTTTTGCCCAGTGACATTTCACACTCCCCCTCTAGCCGGGCTCCGAGCATAGTTGCTGGTAAACTGGTTGCAGGCAACGCTTCTCCAGCCAGCCACAAAGCGAACGGAACGCTTTGAAGCCTGATCACAAATTCATCAGTAAACGATTAGCAGGGTCTTCCATCCCTCAAATACAGCACGTGGTCCTGTCACTAGCTCCACCAAAGCAAAGCGTTTTTATTACAATGTCATTTCTGTTGTTTCTTTGGTTTCAGTTCGTTTTAGCAGTTGTGATTGTTCGCACGTGCTTTTCTTCCGTCTGTTAGTTAAGCTTATATCTGTATCTTCAGAGAAGTTGTATAGTGTTTTACTTAGTGCAATTTTGTAAGTTTAGCAGTGTTTAATAGTTATTAGCCTTTAATACTTTAATTAATATGTGGAGGCGTTGGAAACAACCAAGCTGCTGCCCCTCCGGCCGCACCAACAAATGACCCTCTGCCGAATACCAGTAGTGCCAAGACCACGAAGAAGAGCTACAAAAGCTTTGAATAAACAAAGCCAGATTTTTGTGAGTAACGTCCACAATATGTAGAAAAAAAGAACTCTTTACGTGGAAAAACGTTCGTTATTGTTTTGAGTTTCTCAAAAACAGCTATAAAAATTTTTAGTAAAATACCGCATGTTTAAATATTTACATAAAAAATAAAATTAGTATCTTGAATTTTATTTTCTGGGAATAACTCGGAAATTCTTCCTCCTCGTTCTCAACTTTTTCTATAACTGGTAAACCGTAAGAGATAGACGAAATCTTACTGTGCGTAAAATGCAATCTCGGTAAAGGATACATTTTATGTCAAATTGTGTTAATAATTTCCGAGAAATTCTTTATTATTGGTTTTAATTTTAAAATAATTCTACTTTTTACAAGTGGAAGTCCCTATTTGTATTTTCCTCGTGGTCATGCTAAGAGAATGGAATTTCAAAGTCAGCATATAGTCAGCTGGTTCTTAAAAACCTGACTATCGGTTTAGTCTATGTATCCTTACATTTACAACGAAAT
The DNA here is from genome assembly GCA_030765065.1 of Deroplatys truncata. Classification (NCBI taxonomy): domain Eukaryota; kingdom Metazoa; phylum Arthropoda; class Insecta; order Mantodea; family Mantidae; genus Deroplatys; species Deroplatys truncata. Next base: position 25,245,137 of record CM060988.1, on the reverse strand, counting down.
GTGCAATGGAATTTTATCTCGTTTAAGAAAAAGTAGATAGAAGAATAAGCTTTTGTAAAAGTAGTTTGTAGAAGAGTGAGTACAGATAATCATGTAAATATAACACATAAAACTTCTTTGATTTTCTTTGTTTTGCCTTTCTTATTTTTACTTATCCTGCATTTTATAATAAAGCTATTCATTTAAGTAAACAGAAGCTGCCATGCTTATAAATCTTACATCTTAAACAATACACAATTTCTTATTATATTAGCTTTATATTAATAAAAACATTGTTGTGAAGCAAATTTATTATCTTTTCAAAACTATGAAAAAAACACCTCTATCCCAAGAGTGATACAAAGACTTGCATTCGCTTTTCTTTTTTCATCTGAACTTGGTTTTTCTACATTCTGTGATTGCAGGACAAACAAAATAAAGAATACTTTCACATAGTTCCGCGCACAGTAATGATTACAATAAGCAAAGCTGCAAACATGCAACACTTGTTTATAAAAATTAGTTATAGGTTAAATAGCATAATAAAAATTTTGCTTTGATTTGGGAGTAAGAGTTACTTTCAAAATAAATTCATATTTAGGTATTTTAATTATTTAATAATAGTCCAACAATGTATAGTTTATTCGGGACATGCTTCTAAGTTTCTCTCGTATATGTTAACATGCAATTCCATTCTTGTAGCGTAATATAAGTTCAGATCATCCTCAGTCATATACTAAAGCGTTTGTAATAGAAATGTAATTATTATGCAATGCATAGTTGTTTACTGCATTTGTGTATAAAGTAAGCGAGACAAACTGCATGATTGTATTTTGTACATGTTGAAATCAGCTGCAAAGCTTTGCTTTCAATACTGTTTTAAACTGTGGCAACAACGCGCACGTGCACATGGATGTCACTAAGATGTTTAGGTGGTTGCGGTTAGGGAGGGCAGGTAACAACTGTTTGGCTATTGTACAAAGGCCGCCGGTTGGGGATCCTTAGTCCGCGATAACACGTGCAAGTACTCTGACTCAGCCGAGCAGAGTTGGAACGACCTGCATATAACATATTCCTTTGAAGACTTAATTCATATGGTTCATTTCCTAGTTGAGTACATTTATCTAAATTGGATTACTTTATTCCCCAACATACATGTAACCGCTATCTTTGTATTTTATTCCATATTAAGAAATGCAAATGATTTCCAATCCTTTGTGCAAACTTCCTCCTGATAGGCATAAAATAATTGCTATTTTACTCCTCTCCATCCTCCTTATCATTCCTGTTCATAATGCGATTTGTAAATTGTCAATAGATCTTTATGCGGCGCGGTTACACGCTATAATTGCAGCCGTTACACACTGAGTTTTGAACTTGAGATACTGTAGACAACGCAAGTTTTCTCTTACAGCCTTAGTACTGAGCTACAAATTCTTTAATCCTTATACCTTCACAATCCATATTGAAGTGCATAGAAAATAAATTATTTTTCCTAAATTATTGTACACTTCAAGCTAGTTATTTATATGATGATTTAGATTGATACATGACCATCTAGGCGTGGCGATAGGTAAGGTGGGGTGAATGTTAGTCGATCACCTCTATGAATGACTAACAGATATTGCTCAACAATAGTTCCATTTGCTGCTACGGTAGTGTCCCTCCTGTATAGATAGAACGCGCGCTCAATTGTTGTCTCCACAGTGAATACTGACATTATTGAACATGACATCGATTTCCCATATATTGGAATCGTATCTGACATAAGGGAACACGCGTCCTGAGAGGGTGCGTCTAAGTTGAATAACCAGTTGTGCTCTAATACCTGGAATTTGTGCTATCACTGTGTCCATAGCCTTTTCTATGACAGACTGAATATTTCGATCAAGCAATATGGTTTTCCTTTGACTCCTAAAATTATCACAGCTGTTATTTAAATTATTGTCAAGATTTGTTTGCTTTAGATGTACACGTGGTACTTATGATTTTGAGGATATACATAACTTTTGTTTACGACTTACAATATGCAACTTCTCGTCGATTACGGGAGCGACACTGAACATTTTTAGAAAATCCAACAAGGATTAGTTTAAATAAATTTAACTGATTGTATTGTTTTTCAAAATATTCCCCTTTAACATCAACACATTTTTGCATTCGATAAAACCAGTCCTTAAAGCAATGATACCACTCTTCCTGGGTTGCTTCAGAAACCAGGTTTTAATAATGTTCCGCTGCTTCATCTGATGATGAAAAAGAGATTCCACACATTTTATCTTAATTTTTTGGAAACAAAAAGAAATCACAAGGTGCTAGATCAGGACAACGTGGTGGGTCCATGGTGCTGACCTTTAGGACATCCAGATACTCAGTTGTTAGTTTTGCTGTATGCGAGAATACGTAGTCACGATGTAACACTAACCTCCTTTTGAGCATTTTTCACGATTTTTTTAAAACCTTTTCGGTAAACAGTTATTTGTGTACCAGTTGGCAGTAAGGGTTCGTCTATCTTCTAATGCTATAGTAGCATTACGCCCGTTTTAGAAAAAAAAATACCAGCAACCATTTTCTTGCCAGCACTGAGAATTCGTCGGACATTTGTAGGCTTAAGTTCTGTGGAAAAGACCCATTGAGTCGATGGACTTTTCTTTTCATAACAATAAATCCAGGATTCGTCAGCAATAACAATATTCCAAACCAAATTTGAAGTGCCGTCTTGGAATTTTTTCTAGAGTTTTTGTACACCAATCAATGCGTTGTTGTTTTTGAACAGGAGTCAGCTTATTTGGAATCCATCGACTACAAAGTTCTCTCATGTCTAACTGTTGATGTAAAATGTTTTACCATTACCCAATGACGCCCAAATAAATTCATAAGACGTCCGTCGATCTTCTTCAAGCAGTGCTCGAATAGCGGCAATATTTTCATCAGTAACAGCAGCTCTTGGGCGTCCTTCACGAATTTCATGACTAAGAAAAAATTGATCTGTTTTGAATTCCCCGTACCTATTATAATTTGTTTCGTTAGATGGGGCATCTTTACCAAATGTATTTCTAACTCGATCTTCATACTGCTTAGGGGATGACGATTTAAAACCGTAAAATATTATACGGAAATGTTCTCTAGTTAAACCCATTTATGGATGAACAAAAATGTTTAAAATGATGATAATTAGCAAACTATTAGAGCAAATCTAACAAACTAGGGCAATCAACTCACAAAGTAATAGAAAGTCGCAGTCAAATATAAAGAAATTTCATTAGTTTTTAGACATGTTCTAAAGATGTTCAGTATCCCCCCGTATTTTCTGCTTCACTCTTTAGTTTATTCTCTCCCCCCCACTCAAGATTATAAAAGATCCATTATTAATTCTGAATCTTAGCTTTAGTGGCGCGGTCCATGTATTTATTTGTCATTTATAAATTTTTCGAAGATTCCTGTTTACCTGTCTACAAATGTGTCGATCTCCTTAGGTATGGTTGCAGTGTGTCTGCTTTGACGCGATTCAAACAATTTCTTTAGGATATCAGCAGCGACTTAATACCCAGATTACTGGTGTGCCCATTAGGTATTTTTATTGTTTCATTTCTCATTTCCTTTAACAGCAGTGGTCAAATCGGAGCTCTCTTACTGGTCATTGGATTTCCGTTTCTCTTTTGGCTTTATACATTAGATCACACACACATTCACACACTCATTTATACTTCCAGACTCTGGGGAATAATCTTGGCTAGAGAAAAACTCCAACTCTCCACCCGGAATCGAACCCGTGACCCCTCATACAAAAGACAGCTGCTCCACCGACTAAGCTAGTGTTATAGACTCATCTTTGAGGGAATCAATCCTCGTATTTACCTATATATTGACAAGAGCATGCATTTTGTGATCGATTACATTCTCTTGCTGAAACGTTAATTTTCTGTGCTTTGAAATTACAAGGAAGACAGTGTCGACGATTTCATTTGATTTATTGAATTAAATATATTAATTATTATGCTATACTTCGTATTTATGGAAATTGTAGCTTATTTTGGTGTGGATAAGAGTTGCAACTACTCCCTACAGCTGTATCTAACTTAGTTTATAAAGTTCGGTAGCTGTAGCTTCACTTTTGATGCTAATGAAGCGAAGGCACGAGAAGGTGTAGCTACAAGTTCATTATTTTGGAGGCCGAGGGAAAGCGCATTCCACTGTTTGGCAGCCAACAGTGTTCTGCGTCATGGTGATATTCATGCATGCAAGAGAGACAAAACATCCGTTGAAAATCAATACTTTCAATTACAAAAATGCATCCAGTGTTTAAATACACTAAAACTGCAGTGTGAAAAGTTGATGCTTGGTTGTGAATAAACTACAATCAAGTTTCTGATAAAGGGTTTTCCAAAAAAATATTTAATAGCATATGTAAATTTGTTTTGAGATTCGAAATATGATTTCAGAGGAACAAATATATTCAGAAGACGTTCGGCCGCAGGGAGTAAAGCAAGCCACTTTGTTTTGCTATACTCTAAAACTTGTTTGTACTCCTGGTCTACAAATTTACAACATTCTTTAGAATTTTCAAACCTTATAGTTAGACTTCGGATCTTTAGTTTCCAAAAATGTAATTTTAGGCGCTTAAAAAGTCCTAAAAAGTAGGGAAATACGTCTTTAATAGGCACAATATATAAACAAATTTTATGCTTCACGTCACGCAAAACACAGTGATTAATGTTTTGTTTCAAAACACACTTCAATATAGTAGGACAGATAAGATAATATAGTAATTGAACAATCATTCCATAAAAATCTGTGTCACCGTCAGTTAATTAAAATATAAAGGATAGAATTATGTCTGATATGAATTTTAAAAATAGATGCAATATTGTTATTTTTTAAATGACAGATTCTTCAATTTCACTTTTGGCTGTAATTTTGTCCACAATAAATAACCAAGACGCATTTCCAAATAATGTGGGGTAAGTTTATGTCTTTTGTCGGTCAGAATTAGCTTAAATGCTGAAAAAGATCTCTCAACGTCTGCGGTGGTGACTGGAACATATTTGAAAAGAGAAACACATGCGGATTAAATCCTGTAGGGAGATCTGCCTCACGTCCGCTTAAAATATCTTATACTCCTTTCAGAACTGTATATCCAGGATTCTTGGCGAGCATCACTTGTAATTTTTTGGAAACTATTTTCCCAACCTCACCAACAGCTTTATTTAACTGACTTTCTGCTCATGTAAATAATGTGATTGATTGAGTGATACGAGCTTTGATGATTATAGTTTATCTATAGTATCTGCTAAAAATGTGAAATTAGCACGAATGTATGACAGATCCTGTCCCAAACCTTTCTCTAGTAGGACATTCTGGGTAACTTTATTACATTGCTATTCTTCTTCAGAAAAACTATTAAAACCTCTTCAACACTGCCAATGTTCTCACTGTAATACTTCACAGCCTGCAGCCACGTGCCCCATCTTGTCAAAATAGGCGCTGGCGGCAATTCTTTGGAAGCTGCAATTTTAGAATTTAACTTTAAAAATACTTTCTTTGTGGAAGATATTAAATCATTGATTTTGGGAAACTCGTTTTGAACCTCCTCTGCTACTCGATGAAGTGCATGAGCCAGACAAGTAACTTGTGTTAAATGCTGAAAAAATATCTTCAAAAGTTTCCCAGCTGCTATCATATATGGTGCTACATCAGTGTACAGTAACAACGCCCTTTCATCCTTTACACCATTCGAATACAGTGTTTTTAGCCCGGAGTTTACGAAGTAGGCAACTGATTGAGCATTAGTTTTCTCCAACATCTTCGAATAAATCAAATGCGAATTTCCATATTTTCCTCATCTAATTTCCCTACAATTAAATTTGATATACTTCACCCCAGGGCGTCTGCGGTTTCAACTACGGAAATCCAGATGTATGAATCTCCTATTTCTGACCTTATTTCATTCAACTGTGATTCATACACATCTCAAAATAATTTTTTCTAAGTGTCGATTCGGAGGGTATCTTTTCTTTGCAATGCTTTTCTAAAAATCTGATGTGTTACACTCACATGACTTTCTCTACTCTTGTACAGTCTATTTTTACAAACGCCTATTCTCCATATGCTTCATGTTAATCGAGATATCGAGATGTCAATCTTATTGGTAATTTTCTTGTAGATGCAAGGGGAATATGGTAGGTTATAAGCGATAGTCAAATATTTTAACGCTGGTTGCTATGTGGCGCATTCCATTCTCTTTGCATGTCCAGGACATAAAAAAAATCTGATGTGTTACACTCACATGACTTTCTCTACTCTTGTACAATCTATTTTTACAAACGCCTCCATATGCTTCATATTAATCGAGATATCGAGATGTCAATCTTATTTGTAATTTTCTTGTAGATGCAAGGGGAATATGGTAGCTTTTAAGCGATAGTCAAATATTTCATCGCTGGTTGCTATGTGGCGCATTCCATTCTCTTTGCATGTCCAGGACATAAAAAAATGAATAACGAATTTGAGAAAAAGTATAAGTATTGGAAAATTTAAGGAAATAACAAGCAATATCTCGAAAACGGTTCACTCAACAAAAAAAATGTATATGATATAAGTTGTGTATTTTAACGCGATCTACATTTTTTGTGTAGTAAAATTTTGTCTATCTCTTAAGGTTTACCAGTTATGCAAAAGTCGTTCATAATGAAGAATACTTTTGGAGACATTCCCAGAAATTTCGAGATATACATTTCATTTCTCATGACATTATCTTAAACATATGATATTTTCATCAAAATCGTTAGAGCCATTTTTGAGAAAATTAAAATTTTCGAAAAATGTTCCATGTAAAGGGTAGTCTGGGGTGGGGGGAGGTTCTTGAAAATCTTCGTGTCGCATTTCTGGAAGATACTGAACGTAAATACCAAGTTTGGTGTTTATCCGACTGTTAGTTTTTGAGTTATGCTGTTCACAGACACACACACACACACACACACACACACACACAGACACACACACGGACATGTTTACAAAAATGCTTTTTTTGGATTCAGGAGGTCTCAAAACATGTATTTCCGGTGAAATCTCGGTATCGAATTTTTGGGTGGACTGCAATACTTCCCCTACTTACTATACGTAGTAGAGAAAGTAAAAATGAATAACGAATTTGAGAAAAAGTATAAGTATTGAAAAATTTAAGGAAATAACAAGCAATATCTCGAAATCGGTTCACTCAACAAAAGAAATGTGTATGACATAAGTTGTGTATTTTAACGCGATCTACATTTTTTGTGTAGTAAAATTTTGTCTATCTCTTATGGTTTACCAGTTATGCAAAAGTCGTTCACAATGAAGAATACTTTTGGAGACATTCCCAGAAAATTCGAGATATACATTTCATTTCTTATGACATTATCTTAAACATATGATATTTTCATCAAAATCGTTAGAGCCATTTTTGAGAAAATCAAAATTTTCGAAAAATCTTCCATGTAAAGGGTAGTCTGGGGTGTGGGGATTTTCTTGAAAACCTTCGTGTCGCATCACTAGAAGATACTGAACCTAAATACCAAGTTTGGTGCTTATCCAACTGTTCGTTTTTGAGTTATGCTGTTCACAGACACACAGACACACACACACACACACACACACAGACACACACACGGACATGTTTCCAAAAATGCTTTTTTTGGATTCAGGGGGTCTCAAAACATGTATTTCCGGTGAAATCTCGGTATCGAATTTTTGGGTGGAATACAATACTTCCCCTACTTACTATACGTAGTAGAGAAAGTAAAAATGACTTCATTATAATATTTTAAACTACATTCCAAGGAATGTTGGCTGCAGCGAATGCTTTACACATATCAAAACAGAACTGGGATTTTACTTTTTAGGGCAGGGGCTGTGTAAGTAAAGTTTGCTTCTGAGAATCTTTCTTTTTAGAATTTGCTTGATGCATTGAAGTTTTCTAGTGTTGTACTAAGCGACTTCTTTTTTTGGCAGAAATCTTAAGTTGAAGAATATATTTATAAATATATTTTAATGTCGGAAAATCATATTTTGTTAAAATAACTACAATTGTAAATGAATAACCAATATAATTTACATAAAAATTAGTATAACTTTAGAAAATTAGGATTGTCTTGATCTGTTGTACTATTAGACCACTGTATTGGACTTAATGAAATGCATCAAAGAAATTTTAGATTATTTTCTGATAGAAGAAAACGTCATACGATCAATTAATCGCGGTAGTCAACATACATAGTCTCATGTGAATAATAAAAATGCCAAAAAATACAGTAAAAAGCTTACCTCTTAATTGTAGACCTGACAGAAATCATTCTCTCATCTGTTGTATAAGACTGGAAATCCGAAATCCAGGTTTTTATTAATGCACTTTTGGTAGATTTGTTCTTAGGCATTTTGCAGCACTAGCAGAAAGATTATCACAGCAACTTTTTAATACACTTATATTATGAACACGAACCGACACATTGCCTTATTTTCAAATAACTGTTTCTGAGAACCAGACGTGGGCCAATTTTTACTTTCTCTACTACGTATAGTAAGTAGGGCAAGTATTGCATTCCACCCAAAAATTCGATACCGAGATTTCACCGGAAATATATGTTTTGAGACCCACTGAATCCAAAATAAGCATTTTTGGAAACATGTCCGTGTGTGTGTCTGTGTGTGTGTGTGTGTCTGTGTGTGTGTGTGTCTGTGTGTGTGTCTGTGTGTGTGTGTGTGTGTCTGTGAACAGCATAACTCAAAAACGAACAGTCGGATAAACACCAAACTTGGTATTTAGGTTCAGTATCTTCCAGAGATGCGACACGAAGGTTTTCAAGAAAATCCCCCCACCCAAGACTACCCTTTACATGGAACATTTTTCGAAAATTTTAATTTTCTCAAAAATGGCTCTAACGATTTTGATGAAAATATCATATGTTTAAGATAATGTCATGAGAAATGAAATGTATATCTCGAATTTTCTGGGAATGTCTCCAAAAGTGTTCTTCATTGTGAACGACTTTTGCATAACTGGTAAACCATAAGAGATAGACAAAATTTTACTACACAAAAAATGTAGATCGCGTTAAAATACACAACTTATGTCATATACATTTCTTTTGTTGAGTGAACCGTTTTCGAGATATTGCTTGTTATTTCCTTAAATTTTCCAATACTTATACTTTTTCTCAAATGCGTTATTCATTTTTTTTATGTCCTGGACATGCAAAGAGAATGGAATGCGCCACATAGCAACCAACGTTAAAATATTTGACTATCGCTTAAAATCTAGCATATTCCCCTTGCATCTACATGTACATTACCAATAAGATTGACATCTCGATATCTCGATTAACATGAAGCATATGGAGAATAGGCGTTTGTAGAAATAGATTGTACAAGAGTAGAGAAAGTCATGTGAGTGTAACACATCAGATTTTTGTTATTGTGTTCCATCATGAGCAAAATGCAACTTTGAGTGTTCCCTTTAGTGTTCGTAAGCTCAAGAAAGCTTCCCTATGATTCTGAACCGAAGTTCCGATTTCGCATGCGGCACCTTAAGATTTCACTAATTGTTGCTATATTTATTGTTGCGCTAAGGCTTTTAAAAACGACACCACGCCACATTTTATCAAACAGAAATCAAATAAGTATCCAGTCAATAAAAGGTATATTGTTGATTAAATAATTATTTAATGATTACTGCAGTATAGTGAATAAATTCACTGGAATATTAAAAAAGGCATTTATAGGCACCAAAGACAGAAATAGGTATTTATGTTGAAATAGGTGTCTATAGGCACTATAAAAGTTAGTTACTATTTTTTTAGGTAAATTATATGTGTAATTATCTATGTTACGCTCAATAGGCTGTAAAGGAAAAGAATACGTAAAAGCCTAAATATCCAAAGTCTGCTTTATAGTATACGCATAGAAATAAGAATATATTTTAGAAACAATGCCTTCAACATCAATAGGAAAAACATCAACAGCCATCCTGATAGTATTGTGGATTATGTGAGCAGAACACCCAATACCAAACAAGTTATGAAATAAATTTCCTTTCAGCTTTGTGAAGACGTTGACGCCCTTGCTAGATACACCTCCAAAATTGCAGTTCCTATTATTTGCACAAACAGCGAATGTTTTTTTCTTTTAAGTTATCATTTTTCAAACACTCACTCAAAAATGTAGCAATGATATCTGAGATTTCTCCAGGCAAAGATTTCAGATCCAATATTTTAACTTGAATCCCCTCAGTTGAATTAAAATACCTAACAAGCAATGGAAATATTTTTACGGCCTGCTGGTTTGATGCATCCGTCAGTATTGAAATAAAATTAGCTTTCTGTAAATCAGAATTCTAAGTGAGAAATAGCAAATGGGTTAAAACATTTAGTATAATTGCCTCGGTTTTGCCGCGGCCAACAAGTAAATTTTGGTTCAAAAGTACATTGGATAAGTTTGAAGTACGTAATTGATCTGGACAGTATGGTAAGCGAACGCTCCTTCAACAGCTGATAATTTCACATCTTTGTCAACAAAACTTTCACTTTTAAAAAAATTAGTCCATACGGTGCTAGAAGAATATAAACAGCGCTTTGCTTTGTCAGTTGCTGTCAGTATCTTCAAATTTTTCAGCAAAATGATCCAAAACGGCAAGCACATTTTGAATTTTTGAGAATTATAGTTAACGGCGCATTATGCTGATACACTATGTTATCAAAAATATCCGGACACCCCCACAAACATACGTTTTTCATATTAGGTGCTTTGTGCTGCCACCTACTGCCTGTTACTCATTATCCACGACCTCTGTAGTCATTAGATATCGTGAAACAGCAGAAGGGGACGCTCCGTGGAACTCGCGGACTTCGAACGTGGTCAGGTGATTGCGTGTCACTTGTATCAGAAGTCTGTACACGAGAGTTATGAATTATTTATCATTTTGTTTTATTAGATTTTTTTATTATTATTTTCTTAATTTAAAATAATTCTTTCTCATAAAATAAAGATGAATATGATAACTGCTCTAAAGGAAATTATTGCTGTTTAATTCCCTTATTAACTTTACTTATTTAAACCCTTAAAATACAATCTTCATTCCACACTCCTAAACATCCCTAGGTCCACTGTTTCTGATGTGATAGTGAAGTGGAAACGTGAAAGGACATGTACAGCACAAAAGCGCACAGGCCGACCTCGTCTGTTGACTGACAGAGACCGCCGACATTTGAAGAGAGTCATAAAGAGTAATTGGCAGACATCTATCCAGATCATCACACAGGAATTCCAATCTGCATCAGGATCCACTCCAAGTACTATGACAGTTAGGCGTGAGGTGAGAAACCTTGGATTCCAGGGTCGAGCGGCTGCTCATAAGCCACACATCACGCAGGAAAATGCTAAACGATGCCTCGCTTGGTGTAAGGAGCGTCAACATTACACGATTGAACAGTGGCAAAACGTTGTGTGGAGTGACGAATCACGGTACACATTGTGGCGATCCGATGGCAGGGTGTGGGTATAGCGAATGGCCGGTAAACGTCATCTGCCAGCGTGTTAGATTCGGTGGTGTATGGTGTGGTCATGTTTTTCCTGGAGGGGGCTTGCACCCCTTGTTTTTTTGTTGTTTTTTTTTTGCGTGGCACGATCACAGCGCAGACCTACATTGATATTTTAAACACCTTCTTGCTTCCCACTGTTGAAGAGCAATTCAGGGATGACGATTGCATCTTTCAACACGATCGAGCACCTGTTTATACTGCACGGGCTGTAGCGGAGTGGTTACATGACAATAACATCCCTGTAATGGACTGGCCTGCACAGAGTCCTGACTTGAATCCTATAGAACACCTTTGTGACGTTTTGCAACCCCCACTTCGTGCCAGGCCTTACCGACCTACATCGATACCTCTCCTCAGTTCCGCACTCCGTAAAGAATGGGCTGCCATTCCCCAAGAAATATATTCCAGCTGTATTATGTAACCAGGCAGCTTTCCGAAGCTTGTTTTGATTAGAGACGGGACCTCGATACCGTCGATACCTCAATACTCTCGATACTCGGTGGTGTCGAAGTAGGTCTGATACTTTGAGATAAACCTTTGATGCTTTGTCGATACTTTTAAACTTTTAAGTTTTGCGTTATCGAAAGTTGTTGTGTTTAACTTTATGCTAGGTAATGAAACGAGTCTGGACTTGACGCTATTGCCTCGCACCTATCCCCAAAGGGTTGCTGGACTATAATTCTTGATAGACCTTGACTGCGATGAATGTAATTCCATACTCTTGTGTCTATATGAAAACATGCAAAACAATGGGGGAAGGAGTGGGGGTTCTTGTGTAACATGCAGTGTTAACTGAGTTGGAAATGAAGCTGATGCACTAAAACACTTTCTGCAATAGCCTGGCTTGGTGACTCCAGCAGAAACAAATCAGAACTAATGAAGTGAAATAATACAGCACATGGAAATGTTTGTTCTTTGATTAGTGCTCGTGTTCTTAAACAAAATCTTTGATTCCTTCATATCGCATATAATACTTCCTTAATTTTTTCTTCAAATTTTAATTGTGTGTAATATACCTTTGTATTAAACATGTACATGCTAATGTATGAGGAAGGGTAGTAGAGAGTTTTAATCCACAAACTTACTATGCTTCCGAGTGTTATATTGCTAATTGCTTATTAGCAGATGGATAAGTACATATTTGGCATTATCAAGGGAAAATTTTCCTTAAATTGAAGAATACCAAATAGGAAAATTTGAGAATTAGCAAATAATAAAAAACTGATTACATGCATATAATTTAGTGATCCAGCTGTCGCCTTTACAGCTTTTTATAAAGCGAGTGCCGAGTATCGAATATCGGTGTTCAAAAATCAGTTTCGGTGTTGAGTAGCGAGGAATAGTGGTAACATCTCATTGTTTTGATAAAAGCAAGGTCAGATTTTAGCTTTGGGTTCATCAGGATAGTATTTGCCTCTGTTATGCTTGATGCCTGATTCTCGTCAGAAGCATCAATAACCTAAAAAGTTATACAAAAGTTATTAATTTAAGCCATATTAAAATAAAAACATTTAACATTGCTGAACACTACTTTCTCATATCATTTGTCTGAGTTATTCCGTTTATCTCTTTAATTTTGCGGACATAATCAGCGATTGGAAGGCTACCTCTAACCATGTACCCCAATGTGTTACAACTGGCTGTGGTGGTACAGGCGTTGTGGCAAAAGATTTTTTGAATCCAGTAATTCCAGAATGTGCCAGAAAAAACCTTCTTTACAATACAGATGAGTTGTTCACAGAAGGAAATTTTAACATTTTCTTATTCATTCATTTTAAATTATTAGATTTCTACGCGCTCTGCTATCAGTAAAACGTTACACACCAAATTATCACTGTCCTCTGGTTGATAAGAACGAAAACAATTTACAGATCAATAACAAAATCAACAGAATGGTCATAAATTAACCTTAATTTATAATACACCAATGTTTAGGCACTCATAAGTATGTAGGCATTTACTAGTGAGATACGCAATTATAGGCTCTATAAAGTTTACTTATAATAATTATAATACCTTAAAATGTATATGTAACCTAAATGCTTATACTTTTAGCATAAGGAGTAAAAAACGTAAACGGGCATAAATCCGCAGCTTAGTTATAACACTAGGCTAAGATGGAACTTGGTTCAATTTTATGCTTCAAACATAAAAATCACAACACATTAATAACACGCTCAAGTGGAGAAGTGTCAAAATAAATTTCGGCAGAAAGCTACGTATATGTGCCAAAAATTAAACCAAAAGCATTGTTCCGGGATTGGAGAATTAGCCATCCATGAAGTGGATTGCAAACACAGAAATTATAATCGAAGTCTACAGCTGTCCGCTGTTTCAGTGCTTACGTACAATTTACAGAATGATGCCTTTGAGATGTCAGAAAAGCAAAACGATATATATAAGAGGTAAATGCACACATCTCTGAGCAGTTTCCTGTAATACGTATAAGCGGAAAGGATAGAAGTTAACAATGAGTGAGGTTTCAGACTTTATCCGCGGGACATGGCAGCACTATCGTACACAAGAGAATGTGAAATGTGTCATGTGAGACGTATGGGTTCTCTAGTCCTCCAAATAATGCAGATACGCTTGTTGCTTGACCACTCACATGAAGTGTGGCTTTGTCCATGAACATCCATCGATTTAATCACAATCGTCCACTTCCTGCCTCTCACGCATCATGACAGCAAACTTGAGACAAGCTTCGTAATTAGGCTGCATCAAAGCTTGCTTTCGCTGAATATTGTACAGAAACATCTTAAGTACTATCCGTCAATCCTCTGATACATTTTGTATGGCATATCTGCTATGCTGAAAAGCAATGGAGTGACTTCCGTGGGCTCTAAGTCACGGCTTGCTGAATATCTTCCTCCCTGTTTCTATCACACATCCCGTACGAGGCAGTTTGAGACTATTCGCCAGGAAAATGTACCAGTGAACATGTTTCAATGAGATGGAGTACACTGACGGTTGTACTGAAGTCTGAAAGCTCGCTGGGTTCGTGTTACTCTTAAAAAGTTGGCATACCACATGACACGCTGAGCGCACTGTTGTGGTATGACTGCCATTTTGTCTCCTATGCACAATAGCGCGTCATGCCATGAGAGTGAAGTCTAAACATCACTCATTGTTTACTTTCATCCTTTCCGCTTGTATCGCAACAAACCTCTCAAATAGGTGTGCATTAACCTCTGATGTATAACGTTTTAGTTTTCTGACATCTCAAACGGATCACTCTGTACTTAGCATGGAAAGCAGATGAAAGATTGTGCTTATAGTAAAAGGCATCAAACTAAATTTAGTTATGACAGAAAGTCACATGTGACGACAGTTTTATGGCTCGAAGGTAGACACCGCATGGTTTACTACTTCGGTTATTGGTTAAGTTTCACTGCTGACGTTTCAAGAATGCTTTACTTTTTAGATTTACCTTAAACCTACAGCAGTCTTATTTTTCAGCTTCCACAAAACTTTCAAAAGAATTAGAAGAAAACACAGCCCTCACAAACCGTTTACGAGGATATCAAACAAGCGTAGTCAGAATAAAGAAGTAAAGGCACGAATTTCTGCGTATTGGGTGCTATACCCTGGGATTTTCTTTACCCATTACATAATACGTCCGTATTTCTTTTACCGAGTAAAAGGGAGATAGATGGCATCCTTTAAATTAGAACGGAGTGTTTTGACATATTGAAAAAGTAATAAACCCTTTACTTATATCTTTCATGTATTTGTAGAAAAATGTTTTCAAAAATGTATCTCATAGCAAAAGTTAATAAAACCAAGGTTTAAAATATACTTACTGTCAGCCAACAATAACACAATCAGTTGGTTCTGAAATCTAAGCCTACGATACGATCATGGAAGTCTTAATGGTCTGTATAAATTAAACCAGAAAAGTAAACAAAGCAACGGCTACGAGGTGATTTGTGAATTTAATTGTTGGTTATTTGAAACTGGTCAGAAATGTTACTTTGTGTTGTAGGGACTGAGACTGAAATTTCGCCTCTAGGCAATGATATGCATAACTACATGCCAGATCACACATATGTGTAAATATTCCCACAGAACATTGTTTATTACAATAATGGTAATCTCTTCATGAAGATTTTGTTACGTTAAAACTATGATAACGGTTATTAAAATTATATTTGTAAGTTAATACTAGGAAACTGTTCGGAGTCACCAAGTTTTGAGCAGAGAAATGTAGCATTCAGCGAGGAAAGTTGACGATTTATGGCGCTGGCTAGCAAGAGAATCCTTTCTAAACTTGCAAGAGGGTAGAAATCCGTTGTACTTTTGTTCAGTAATTCGCCGTGACCAAGTTCAAGGAGGGGGGGACATCCGCATATATAAAGGGAAGAACCATCGTCACCAACAACCGCACCCTTCACCGTGAAGCAAACATGCCACTCCTTCCCGAATCCATAACAAAACGGGCATCTTCTGTATGGGCGCGCATCAGGAGACATTCAAACTCCCTCATCTCCGGCATCGGCGGGGGCGAGCCGAAACATAGAATACATGCAAGAATCAGGCACTTCTAGGTCACACTCGGTTCGTCTCTGCGCGCGCCCATCACACCAGGCCCCAGGCCGCACCCCCTTACAGCAGAGGCCCCTACGATCGCCGCTTCAACACCAATATGAGCCACGCTGCCGCACAGTAAAACCGCGGACTGTAAATAGTGTACACAGTGTAAATAGTGCAGTGTAAATAGTTCGTGTGAGTCCGTGTGATTGAACTGGAACGTGTTAGGCATGGCCAGGTGTGTGTGTGTGTGTGTGTGTGTGTGTGTGTGTGTGTGTGCGCGCGCGTGTGTGTGTACATATGTATATACTGAAAAAAACACTTTTCAAAACAAACTAGAACATGAACCAACTAAAAATACAGACTGAGATTGTTCTCGGTGGCCTAACGCTGGCCACCGTATGGATCCTTATGTATATATGTAAAATCATCAAATTTAAAATATGTCAATTGTAAAAAATGTAAATTAATGCCTGTAAGCCGGGCCCAATGTACCGGCACCAGGCCAAATTTATTGAATAAACAAATCCAATCCAATCCATGTTAGAAATAAGTCATGTGACACTAGGATTAGCCAAACTTATGTAGAACATAACTACATAAGAACTAGGCAGGTTAAAGAGTCCGAAAATTTTATCCAATAAAGGGACAGAGAGATTTTAGAAGCGGTACCTATAAATATCGAGTCAAACAGAAGTTTCGGGGCATTTCTAGAAGGATCGTCGTATAAGCAAACACGTTACGCTCAAGGTGAAACCTTTTCCGGGAAAGGTTGCAAAGTGTGGAATAACATGTAGACGCAGTAACTAAAATACGCCGACGTTTTCGGCAGTTATCCTACAGAAGAATTGTATTTTTAATGTATTAGAAGTACAAATTCTAAATTATTTCCCGCGTCTTAGTCAACAACGCGAAATAGTGCCTGATTAGCTGCGCGAGGGCGAATAGTAGGGTATCATGCAGCAAGACTATAATAGTAGCGATTAAGACGCGAAACAAGCATCTCGTTATGAAACGAGCGGTACCGAGTTTCATAATTTTCATACGAGCGTTTCAATTACCATCACACTCAAGTTGCACACGATTGTTCTTGGTCGACCGCATTATAATTTAAAAATTTGGAGTTTTTACAAAAAAGATCTTATCTTGTTAATTGTATGTAATTAAATACCTGCAGCGCTTGGCCATCTATTGCACTACTCGCGTGTTAGTGAGTGATGCGATATTTGGCATCACTGTTTAGTCCATATCGCATTTATTGACTTTGTTGGTAACGCGAGTACAAAGTAAGCGAAAATCGTAAACATTAAATGATGTCTGTTAGATGACGTTCAGAAACGTCTAAACTTGAAATATGGAATATTTCGAAAACATCTGAAAACAAATATATATGACACAAACTGTGTATTTTAATGAGCTCTATGTTTTCATTTGCCTATCTTTTAGAATTTTCTTGCTGTGCAAAAGTATACAAAATTCAGTCAAATAAGGGGTACCTCACGGTACATTCAAAGAAAATTAAAAATACGCATTTCATTTCTCATACGCGTTTTATTGCTTGTCTGTAAAACAAACATTTATAATAGTTTCATAAAACGTCAAAGGCGCTATTTAGAAAAAATGTAACCTAAAACTCTCAATATAAATGGAAGTTTTAAATGAGAGGAATTCCTTGAAAACCATTTTATCCCATCCCAGGAGATCCTTTAACCTAGAAACGTAAAAAATACCCATACGCCACACAGACCGTTTGTAAACATACATATATAATCTCTGCTCCATCCTATGTTTAAAAAAATCTGATGTGTTAAATTCACATGACTTTCTTTACCTCTATGTTTATTAGTGGTTATACACACTATTCTTACTAAAGCTTATTTTTATATCTACTTCGTTTTAATCCAAATAAACGTTTGCAGTAATAGCTACATTACACAATGTCAGCAGGACTTTAAAAGAATAACAAAGTATTGAACATTGCGAAACATTAATATCTCGGAAACGGTTGACCAAAAAAAGAAGGTATTTTAGATAAATTGTGCGTTTTAAAGAGATACGCATTTCTTCTGTAGTACGTTTTCATCTATCGCATAACGTTTACCAATTATACAAAACATTACAAAATTCCTTCCGAATGAAGAGGACTTTACAGGCTATCGCAAGTAAATACAAGATGTGCATTTTATTGTCATGTAAATATCATTTATATATAGAATTTTAATCAAAAACTTTAGAGCCGTTTTTTGGATAGTAAAAATTTCGAAAAATCTTCTACTTTAAGGGTAGTTTGGGGTAGGGGTATTTCTTCAAAATCTTCGCATCACATATTTCGAAGGTAGTGAACCTAAATAACAAGTTTAGTGTTTATCCGACTTTTCGTTTTTAGGTTATGCTATCACAGACACACACACACACACACACACACACACGCACATACACACGAACATTTTTCCAAAAAGTACCAAAAACTTTCTTTTTTATTAATGGGGCCTCAAAACACGTATTTCTGGTGAAATATCGATATAGAATTTTTAGGTGGAATGCAGTACCCTCTGTAAATACTAGGTATGTAGTAGAGAAATTAAAAAGGAAGAAACATACTTATAATAATTTTTCCGCATTCTGCGCTGTTTTTTTAATATAGATTGGATTTTATTTTAGTGATAACTGTTTAGCATTCTTGCGCTTTTCTTGTTTTATATAATCATTTATAAAATATTAAGCTTTGTAAATTTGGCAGTCCCTACTTTTGGGGAAGCTGGAAGTTTGCTATCTGAGTAAAATCTAGCGAAACTGAACATTAACGTTACAGATGTGTAAAATTTCTAAAAGCTACAATTTCAGTCTAATACTCTTTAAATTTTAATACTCGAATCAGCGGTTAATGTATAATACATACACCAAATTACAAATGTTTACTTTCTCTATCACACCATGTACATCGTAGGTAGAGAAGATATAT
This sequence comes from Deroplatys truncata, assembly GCA_030765065.1. Lineage (NCBI taxonomy): Eukaryota > Metazoa > Arthropoda > Insecta > Mantodea > Mantidae > Deroplatys > Deroplatys truncata. Next base: position 25,226,096 of record CM060988.1, on the reverse strand, counting down.
CATGCCAACCAAAAATTCGATAGCCAGAGTTCACCGGAAATACATGTTCTGAGGTTCGAGTGTGTGTATGAAAAGCATAACTCCAAACGAAAATTAATATAAATAACAAACTTTTTATTTAAGTTCAGCATCTTCCAAAGATGCGACAAAGCATTTTAATGTTAATCTCCCCATTCCAAACTACGCTTTACATAGAACATTTTTTGAATATTTTTTATTTTCTCAAAAATGGCCGTAGAGATTTTGGTTAAAATACTATATATCAAGGATATCTACATGACAAATAAAATGTATATTTTTAATTTTCTGTGAAGCTCTGCTTCGGAAGGAATTTTCTACATGTTGTATAACTGATAAACATTAAGCGCTAGACGGAAACGTACCCAGATGTAGAATACTTTAAAATACACAATTTTTTCCAAAAGGACCTTTTTGTGTCTTCAGCAATTTCGGAGATATATCTTATTATACGTTTCCATTGTTTAATTCTTTGTCATCGTTTTAAAGTCCTTTCACATTCAGTTGTTTATCGCGATTGCATGGAAACAGTATGGAATTTTAAGGCCAGCGTATAGCGTCCAGTTGTAAAACATTTGACTATCGCTGTTCCCTTTTGCACGTATAACAAAATGTATAATATATAGCTTCCCTAAATATTAATATTTTATTTTCCTTTTACTGTTTTAAAAACTTGTTCCAGACCATGCAGCTATTTTTTTAAAAAAATTAGTGTTTTATAAATAAAATCTTTAATAAGTAGTATCTTAATAATTAGTAAGGATGAATTTTTAATTATGCAACTAGTTTGGGAAGAACCTTAAAGCTAAACATGTGACTTATACCTTTTCTTTAGCATTTACGCATAAGATCATTATTTTTAATAAGAATACAACCAATCGTGTTAAAAATTCATCGCGTAATTCTTTATTCCTTTATTAAGAAAAGAGGTATACAACAACTACTCTGTTTATGCCAAAAGTGCAACCTATGGAACAATTTGAAGATGAGAATATCCCGACAAATGAACACCTGAGAAAAGAGAGTTTAAAAATGGTAATGCTAAAGTAATATTGCTTCTAACTTTATGCTCTTTGAAAAGCATTTAGTGTATATATATAGAGGACCCCCTCTATCTTTTTCTGTTCATCTGCCGTTAATTTAATATTAAAGGATTTCTGAGGCCTCGCTTTAATGGGGTTCACTTTAGTGTAGGCAAAACTTGCCGTTTTTTACTACAATTTTACAGGTGCCTATAAAAGTACCTTTCTAAGAGCAGCTTTGAAGGGTCTTACTGCTATAAAAGCTACATAGAAGTAAAGTGAAAGGTTTGTAGTAGGAATGGAACGGACCTCTTTACCGTCGAATACTTTGATATAAACTTGCGATGCTTTTTTCATACTTTAAATTTATAAGCTTTACATTATTGACATTTTTACGTTTAACTGTGTGCTACATAAGGAATGAAAGGAGTCGAGACTTCACGTTGCTGCCTCGCATGTGTCCCCAAAGGGTTGCTTCATTATAGTTCTTGATAGACATTAGCTGCGTTTCCTGTGGGCGCATGAATGCAACATTCCATATACTCTTGTGCCTAAACGAAAACATGCAAAAAATGGGGGTAGGAGCAGAGGTACTTTTGCAACATGCAGCGTTAACTGAGTTGTTAGCTGAGACACTAAATCACGTTTCTCCAATAGCCTGTCTTGGTAACTCACTCTCTGCCATTACATTTACCCACTCCTGTGACCAAAGTCTATGAATCCAGCAGAAGCAAATCATAACTTAAGACTTGAGATAATACAACGCATGGAAATATTTGTTCTTTCCTTCCATCCGTTAGTTTCTGTTCGCGCAAGAGAAAACCTCTGTATTAAACAGAATAATAAATTGTTAAAGAGCGTGGATTTCATCAAGGAAGTAAATGCTCAAAATGACGACCGCCTTCATCAATGCACATTTGTGTTGTACGTTGCCGGAAAGGCCTTCTTGCAATGCTGTAACATGCGCGGTTTAATCTGCCTGAATTCTTCACGTATGAGTGTGCCCGTATATGATTTAGGATTTGCGGTTCTTTTTCTTTGCGGTGGAAAACATGACGATTATTTCATTTTGCACACACTTATAATGTTATAAAAATGTTATTTATATAATAATATCAAATTGTAGGCACAAAGGGATAAAACAAAAGGTAATGAAAAGTTTGAAATTACCCCAAAGGATTTGAACCCGAATTAAAGTGGCACAGGGTTAAAGCAACCATGATAATATCATTCAGCCAATGTTACCTTGGGAGTTGAGGTTCCTATTAGTAATCGCAGAACTAGACCCCCACCTCGAATCTTTACACGCTTTTTGCAGCGTCATACAGTATTTTGAGCTTGGTTTGGTAGTTTTAATTAAAACAAATAAACTGCATCAGTCATTACAATTACTGTATGATCTGAAATACGCCATAGTTCGTGAAATAAGAGAAATTATCTGACTAATACTTAGCATTTTTTGACAAGGCTCTACATTGACTAAGGCTTAAATCCAATTGGTCGCACTGCGTAGATCTGCCATTTTGTTCTCAAATGGTTTGTCAACCAATGCATTTGATAGGTTGTTCCTTCAGGGGCGTTTCCAAAGGGGTGCATGGATGTATGCTAAAGAATAAACGTTTGTAAAATTGGCTAAAATTGCTACTACAGCTCTCAGTGTCGGAAGTTTTTTGCATCGACATACATAGCGATTGCATTCTGTCCCGTAAAACACTTATGCAATGAGTTATGCATCCCTCCTGTATAAAGCGTTACGCAAATCAGCCATTAGATGGCATTCAAGAAAGGCGTAAGTCACATATGCCGCTGAGCATGTTACATAAATTCAAAAGTAAATAGGCGCAGCTGACTCACCTGGTATATGCTGGTGTGTGAGGAAGGGTGGTAGAGAGACTTAATTAACAAACTTACCATGTGTTATATATGGTTAATTACTTACTACCAGATGGAAAATAATACATATGTTATGTGGTAGTTGTGAACAGTGGTAGAATCCTGTAACATACACATTGTTTTTAGCTGTTTTGAGTTTCATATAAAATATATATTAGCTTACATTTTCAAGATTGTAGAATAAAGAAACATTGCTGGTATTTGTTCTTCCATGGACAAAAAGGTTATTACTTTAAAAGTTATTATTATTATTATTATTAATCATTAATAGTCTTGTCCAACAACACGGGATATATAGCCTGTGATATTATCAAGATAAAAACATTGCTGTGAATTGGAGAAAGTCAAACAGGAACAATTTTGGAATCAGCATATAATACAAAATTGGTTACATACGATTATACATAGAAAACTACTAATAATAACGTAATTCAGAGAGCAAGCTATCCTCTTTACAATTTTTATAATGTGAGTATCGAGTATCGGTGCTCAAACATCAGTATCGGTATCGAGTATCGAGAAATAATGGTATCGTCCCATCACTAATTTGTAGTGCTTAATAACACTGAAATACATATATATATATATGAGTTTTTGCAACTTTTGGCGTTTTACACAGAATAGAACGTTCAAAATAAAAGCACCAATCCTAAATCATAGTCAATAACAAAACCGTTTTTACCATATGTATATCTTCTTTCGGTTTAGCCTCTCATATGATATCCGCAAGCACCGGTGGCTACCCTTTAAGAATTTCAGTTTTATGGCTGCAAGGTGCATCTTCAAGGGAACAAAAAGTTGACTAATGGGACACTAGGGACATCCACTCTGTCATCCTCCCCACCCTTCACTTACCCCCAGCTCGTTTCCCATAAATATCTTTCCATTCTAACACGAAAGGGCTTTGAAAATGGAATTTATAGTTGGAAAACCGTGAGTCAAAATTATATTTAGCGCATAAAATCACATAGGGCATTTTTTATGATGTTCAAGTCATGTGAAACATTTGAATACATAGCACCCGCTTCCTAAGTTTATAAGTTCGTCATTGAGGCAACTTACCGAGATTTCAACGGAAGTACAGGTTTTGAGGCTTCCTAAATCCAGAAAAAAAAATTTTAGAAGAAGGTCTGTGAGTATGTGAATAAAGTAACTCAAAAAGGAAAAATCAGTTAAATACCAAACTTGACATTTAATTTCCGCATCTTCAAAGGATGTGACACAAAGAGTTTCTGGAAAACTCCCTCCCCCCAAATTATCTTTTACTTGGAAAATGTTTGGAAGCCTTCTCTTCAGAAAAATAGCTGTAACGATTTCGATTAAAATGCCGCATGTTTTAAGGTATTGTCACTACATACAAAATGTATTTATATGTCGAGTGTCCTAGGAATAGCTTCATTCTGAGTGATCTTTGCATAATTAGTAAGCCGTAAGAACTAGAAAAAAATCTTACTACACTAAAAGTTTAGACCTTGTTAAAGCACACAGTTTATGTAAGACAATCCATGTTTTTGACATTAACCATTTCCGAGATATTTTTTGTTATCGGTTTCATTTTTGAATACTTATAATTTTAACTCTCTCTGCCAGCTACTTATAGTAGCTAAGAGAAATTATTGCATTCCACCCAAAAAATCAAGGCCGGTACTTCATTGGAAATAGATGTTTTGAGGCTCTCTAAAATCACAGGAACACATTTTCAGGAAAATATCCATATACATGTGTCTCTGGGTACTATTTAATTGCTTATTGTTTATTTAGTTATTCCAAACAATTCACAATTTAAATTTTCATTCGTTTAAAATTAATCAGTAATTATACAATAAATATTACTTTAAATATATTTTATTTGGTTTGCACAACTCATAGGTTATGTTAATATGTATCCTAATTATCACAATATATAGCTTACTTGTTTACTTAACCATTTAAATATATTATACTATCTCATTTCATTATTTCTTTATAATAAATAATCTATTTATTTATTATATTTCCCCCTAATTTTTATTCAATTAACTTATTTGATTTATTTAACTTTAAATTACACTTGGTTATAACTTTTACAACTTAATTTCTCACCAATTACTTTTATACTTTAATTCATTTATACATATTAATTCCATTTAATTTAAACATAGTATTTAGTATTAGTTTATATTTATTTGATGTTTATTATATTCTTACTTTCGGTTACTAATGCCCTATTTATTTCTTGTTGTTATAACTGTATATTTAATAAGTTTATGCAGTTACAAATTATTTAATTTTAATTACCTCTATTTATCATAATCTAAACATTAATTCTTCTCTACATTTCCATCACTAATTTCACTCATTGCACTACCTAGAAGCACTACTGGCAGATGAGAAGGAAACGGATTGAAAAGGATAATTATGATGGAAAGGAAATCGTGGTAGAGAAGAAACGACCCCAGCATTGGCCTACCGTCCGCGGGTAAATCATGAAAACCAACGATTCAGAGTGGGCGGTCGCCAGGGATTGAACTCGCAACCTCCCAAATGCGAGTCGCACGCGTTACTGCTGCGCCACCTCGCTCTGTCTCGCTCGGTATAAGTCATACTAACTGCAGAGATGATGAACGTATTTGTTTACATCTGTTCCTTTAAACTTCTAAACACTTCATCATTGCAGATCAGTGGTGACTATAAGTCTGCAGTGAACTCAGCCTCGAGAAGGAACACTTCAGCGAGGTTTGATATGCCTTGATAAACCCATTCCTCGTTCATGTATACATGCAAATCGGGGGTGACTGTTAATACAGGTGAAACTCTGTGATGAATTTCCGAGTAGCTGAAACTCTCCTAAACGAGAAACTTCGGAAAGTTACACTGCACCTCCATGTCATACTTGATTACTTGCTTATGAGATGCCTTAAGGTGAGCAGATTGAGATAGTTCGGAAATTTGAGACGTTTACCGAAACAAATATTACTTTATACTAAGTTATATAAGAAACAAGAGAAGGGATATATTTAAGGTTTAGGTGTATGTTATTTCTACATACATAAGAATGACAGTTTGAACTCATTACGAGGTACTACTCTGCTCCACAGAAACTGTGATTTTGCACATATTATTCTATAATGTCTGAGTTTAGTAAGCCATCCACTGTTTTCTCGCAAAGGGCAGAGGAGCATTTGAACACTCCTGCTAGAGGCCTATTGTACCGTAAGTAACCTCTGGCAGGATGGGAGGTGGGGTCCCAAGGGCGATTGACCGGACCAAGCCGTTGCAGGTGCGGATTTGTGGGGTCCCTAAAGTTCACAGATGGAAACACCCCTGTAGGCCCAGGACGCCCCCTGGCGAACAGGCCCGAACTGCCCTAGTTCCATACCAGAAGAGGAAGAAACAGTCACAGAGCGCATAACCACGGCGCACCACACACCACCAAACTACCCAGTCAAGCCCCGCACAGGCATTTTCGCCTGAGCCATCCCGCTCGGTAAGCCGTCTTGTAAATCCAGCAGCTATCACAAGTCGTCGTGTCAGGGTTAAGCAACGCCGCTAGTACGCTGAATCGCAAGCAGTAGGATAACCTATCAGATGTCGTATTCCGTAGTTAGCTGGATTTTACTTTATAAAGCCCTTGTTTCGTACCCTCGGGGCTGACTCTGATGAAGTGCAGAGACCACGCCACTCGCCTTCTTAAAAACCCATGTACGCTTAAGTGTTTGTTTAAAATGTGACCACGAACGAGCACCAAGCTCCAATACTCATCACGGCAGGTAAGATACTTTTCCATTCCATTATTTATATACTCCTCTTCGGCCTTGTGCCATACTTTATAATAAATTATATATTTTTATAGAAGTGTGGGACTATAATGCAATAGTTTTAGACCACTCTGGTCATACGGAAAAATTTTCCCTTAGCGTGTACTATGGAGTATAGGGACCCTATAGATCTACCTCATCCCGGGTTTCCTTCCTTCTTCAACGAGTCGCTCTGGTTCGAGTTGGAACCGTAAGTTAGTAGTAGCATGTGTTGGTGATGCACGGCTCTTCTGTCACATGTTAGGGCTTAGTCACACCGCTTGGAATCCTCTGAGCTGCGCCTGCAGTTACCTGCAACATTTAGTGACACTCGGTCCCATCCTTACACCCCAACCTCATCCCCGTAACACATCCCACTTTGACCGTGACATCTGGTGAGTCTTCAGGTATCACCCCTTTCAATCCCTTTTTCCTCAACTCCTAACTATGTATATAAGGCCGTAAAGGCCTTTGCTCAGACTAAGGGAACCTTAAAAGACCAGCTTTACTATGACAGGAGGCGGAAGTAAGTTTTATCGGATATTATTATTACTGTTATAAGGTGTTATATGTAATTAAATGATTGTACAATCTCTTAAGAAGCGAACTGCTGTAAGCATCTACAAAGTGTAATGTACTTAATGTGCTTTCAGGTGCTCATTATGTAATTCTGACGGAAGTTTTACATCTTCCATTCTTTTTAATTCCAGAAATACACCCGCCTCTTCTGCATGGGTACGATAGCCATTAAGGTAATTTTAATTATTTGGTAACCAATATATCTCATATCCTTGTAATCTAATATGAAAAGTATGTTTTTCAACTTCATTTTATGAACTTTCTGCATATTACGGTGTTTTCTTCGCTGTAAACAAAATTGGTGAATTTAATAATGTTGAAATTCATGTTTGTTCTGTTTCGCAATTAATACTCTCTACAGACTTTTAAATTAAAATGCTGTTTCAATACCTCAGTTGTTTACAAGCAACGAACTTACATTGCCAAGCAAACAAAACAATTTATATCTAAGCCTCCTATTCAAGTATGCACATTTCAAATGTCAATTATTCTCAAAGCAAGTAAACTGTCATATATTTATGTAATATATAATTACTGCCATATAATTATGTAAATATATCTTCACAAAGAAGATATATTTACATAATTGTAGGTTACAGACATTATTAACATCAACCTACAGGTGACTCAGAAATAATGAGAACGTGCTTAACGAATATGTTTAAATACAACTTTTACTTCAGTAATGCAGTTGTGCAAGCCAAATTAACTAAAAAGCTGGAATTACCACCTGATTGAATACGAGGGTCGCTCTAAAAGTTCTTATAATGAATGCAATAACGTTTTTAAAAATTAGATTTCATAATTGCATATTTTCAAAGTATTCTCCATTGTATTGTATCCAGCGTGTCATCTTTTCAAACCACTTTTCAAATTTGAATGCCATTCTTCCTTGGAGAGAGTGCAAATACATTCTTCTTAAGGAGCTACTGCTGCTTCGGGTGACCTAGAGCTGTTTCTTTTTTTTTTCTTTTATATGGGGAAATATGAAACTGCCGCAGGGTACCAGATCTGGACTGTAGGGAGAAATTGGGTTGTTTCTAGTGCAGTTTGAACAGAAGTATTGTCGTGGTGCAACAAAATACCACGCAGACAGTCTTAGGATGCTTTGTTCTCAGTTCATTGAACACATGTGGTGGAGATTTTGTGATGCACAATCTGGCAGTAATAGTCTTTTGTTCCTCAAGCGGAATTGTCACAACATGGCCACTAGCTGAGAAGAACGAGCATATCATCTTCTTACCAACACTTCTTAGTCGCCTCAGTTTTGTTGGTAGATCCTCTCCTGAGAAGAACCCAGATCGATGACTGTCACTTAGTTTTGGGATCATATGAGTATGTCCAACTTCCGTCATCTGTTAGGATGTTAACATATGTTTTTAACCTTCCCTCATCAAATGTTTCTATCCCTTCCTGGCACCATTTACACACGTGACTGTTTCTGCTCATTTTGTAAGGTACAGCTTCCCGATGTGAAGTTTTTCTTTATCCGTATTAATTCCGAACACTAGAGCGCCGCCAGCCCTTAAAGTGCCAGATACGAGCAGATCGGCTTTGAAAGTCCACACCGCTGAGCGCCATCGGCTCGCGAAAACTTCCATAGTAAAACTGTTTTTGGGACAACTTATACTGATAGAATTCGCTCCCTTGGAAAGGTCCAACCTTTTTCCTTCGACTGGTCGGTTTCTAACGGTATGCCGGCTTTCAGAATAGTAAACAGCCCCTCCGTTTATAACTGTGCAATTGTGCTCTTGGTTTTAAAAGTGGCAGGCAGTTCGGGTGATATTTGTACAGCTGGTGTCGACGATGAGAAGCTGTTGCATTATTTCAAGTCATGCGATATTAATGCAGATGAGTTGATATCAGGTAGTGATAATGGTTCTGATAATGGTGGCATTTTACCAGACATGTCCCCTGGTTCTCCACCACGAAAACGGAGACGTTTCAGCAACTCGCCTGGCAAAAATGTACACTTTTTTTACAGTTTTACTGGTGTACCGTAGATTTCCTAAGCAAAGAATGGTTGTCTAAAAGAAATGGCATCTACTGCTCTATTACCGAGGATACTGCCAGTAAACAAGTCTGCGGTGTCAGGCTTTTACGCGGGAGAAAGGAACGACAATGCGTTGTGTTCCATTCAGAGCAACAAAAGCGGCGGTCCTGAACAGTGTGATAAAGGATTGCATACGAGGTGTGCAGCCACTCACAAGTGTATGTAAATAATGATAAACTTTTCTAAGCCACTTGTGTGCTCTTAGTTTGGATAGCCTCAGTTTCTATTCAACATGCCTGCAATTATTCATTCTTTAATATTATTATCTAATGTTAGTGTTATTTCAATATTGGAAAAGTGACAGTATAAAAACAAACAATAATTGCAACGCCCTGGTGTGCGTTCATGAATTTGTCAACAAGGTGATTTATTGGCGAGTTCCCAATCAAAGGTAACTAGTTTACTTTTCGCGGCTGTATTTTTTACGGCCTAAATTTTTAAAAATAATACGGTTTTTAGTAAAATGCTCATGTTTCTTTGTTTACAAAGCACCACTCTTTCACTTGATACAGTCGAAAGGGTTTTGAGTGCATTTTTAATGGATTTTTTAACATACTTTGAAGAAAGTATTTTTCCTACAAAACATGCATTATTGCACGGGTACAAAATTAACATATGTATATTACTACTATAAATGAATATTATATTACCTGGGTCTTATATGTGAAAAATTTCCACCACTGTATCTCTTAAACATAGCTATTTTTATACGATTTTTCTTAATAGCTACTTCTCACATCATAATGCCATTGCACCTTATGCCAGGTAGGTGTGGCCGCCCTCTAGATTTCTCCAACCGGTTTCGGAAAGCCGATGAGATCGGCTGACGGCACTCAGAGAGTTACTACGATCTTCGGTTAAGCTTCCGGCTAGAAATTAACTGGGAGTCAGGGTAAATTTTCGTATTACAAATTTCGGTTAACAGCTAACGGGGAGTTATTCTTAGCGAGAACCAACCGCCACCTCGGGTAGCGGTTAGGATATTAACTTGGAGGTAACCGTACAAAAATGGCGTGTCTCCGGCCTCGATTGATAGTCGATAGCTATTCCAAGGCGAAATATTAGAGCAATAGTTATATAACAGAAGGAAAGCCAAAATAAGCAGAATTCCGAAGGAGTAACTTCCAGGTTTGTGACGAGGAAGAATTTCGTAAACGTTATTAGATTGTCCAAAGTTTAATGGTTCCTTTAAGTTCTGTTATATTTCTGCTGTATAATACTTCCAGCATTATTCTTAGACATATTTTGCAATCGTTTTATTTTCTTTCTCTTTTTTAACGTGAATGATAGTAATGTTTGCTTAAATATATAATATAAGTCATACTAACTCAATATTCGTGTGTCTAACCCTTACGAAATCACAGTGAAACTTACATTCCAAAAGTTCCTATTTTCCTATTAACCTATGGGAGGGTGAAAACAAAACTACATAAGTCAATACTCGAAAATAACCCAACATATTCCCACACTAATCTACAAGAGTTTATTAACGGCGAAATCGTAGGTATTTAACATGGACTTTCCATTGTTTGTTTGTTGAGTTTTTGTTTTAAACGTAAGCATTTTATTAATGCTTTAATCTAGCGAAAGCCTTACACTATTCTTCTTGTAGCGATGCTGAAGTGAATGCTCAGACATTAATATATATATATATATATATATATATATATATATATATATATATATATAACAGGAATAAGATCCCGGAAACATAAATTCGAGGAGAGGGATGAGAAAGTTGAGAAATGATTCAGGTTAATGAAAATTGCACTGTGGCTCTATTTTCTAGAACGCTTATGCACAATAATAATGTGTAGTAACATCACCACCTCTTCCTGAGTTTATGCCTTATTTTTAACTCAACACACTGGTTGAAATTGTTTCTTAAATGTAACGTCACAAATTTCAATGTAGTGGAGTATGCTTTACGGCTAATGCCTCCGTACCATCAAGCACACGGCAAAGACAAAATAAGTACGATACTAATACACATCAGGTAAACCATTTTATTGCTGCTCTAATCAGTTTCGAATGTTTTAACAGTAACACTAATACAGCATGTGTTAGCGTATGTTAGAACGAAGAGAGACCTCAGCATTCTCCGCTGCCAACGCGTTCTTCAGTGGCTGCTGGTGAACAAAATAATGTGTGTGCTATAAAACCATACAATATGTACACATTTTTGCAAATTCTCATACCTAATGGCGAAATATAAAGTCCATACGGCGCTCCTTCCTACTGCAGAACTTATCAAACACTCTGGTGTTGAATCCTTCCATCTTAGAAACTATGTTCTTCTCCAGGGACAACATTGCCAAAGCAGTAGGACGATCTTGTGACATGGTGTTTCTCAAGAAAGCTTTAACGCGTTTTAAGCACAAAAACCACCTTTCTGGCTCAGAAGTGGTCATTGGCGTTGTGATCAAAATGTTTAGCAAAGTTGTCACTTCAGAAAATGAATCTTGAAGGCTGTTAGATATTATGTATTGCAATAATTGCACAGACCCATCAATATTTCTGAAGTCAGATCTTGCATACAGAACACTGAGCTGTGTCTTTAGCATCTTCTTGTTCAGTATTGTATATGTGTCCACAGCATTTTGAAGTTCCCTATCGGGAAACTGATTTAAAAAGTTGCTTAAACATTCACAGTTTAACAGCTTTGCTGCATCGAGATGACTCAAGGACTGAAAACTACGTCTAGCCTCCTCAATAATGCGATCTCACACTTCTTTAGCTTCTATATTCAGGGACTCCGTCTTCTGTCGTTTGTTCACTGCTTCAGAAGGAAAGATAAATATACTCCCGGCTGCTTCTCGAATGCTGCATCACATACACACTGAATGAATGAATGCACGGCATTTTCTACTTTAATTGCCTCATTTGATCTAGATTGCAGTTGATTATAAAGCATATCAACATCAGGCATTACTCTGTGAAAGAATTTCAACCAAGAAAGGAATTTTCTATCTTCTAAATAACGCCGAAGTCTATTTGCTTCTAGACAAGCCTTATCATAGGTAGAATTTTCCAACTCCAAAAAGCACTGTATCAATTCTTCCTGATTTTCATATACTACATTAACAGTTCTGGATCTAAAATTCCGCCTAATTGTAGAGCCATCAGGAACTCTTCTGGCCACTGCAGATTCTAGGGCGGCTAAACGCTGTGGGGATCGTGAGAAAAAGGCAGGAAAAGCTGACAGGTTATGAAAAAATATTTTGGCAGACTTATTCTGTGGAACTGCACGTCCCATCACTAAATTCAACTGATGTGCGTAGCAGTGAATATACGTACCACGCATTTGGAAACTGAGATTTGACTTTGGCTTGTACTCCTCAATTGCACCACTCATTACCGAAGCTCCATCGTAAGTTTGGGCAATGAGTTTATGAGATTTGTCTCTGAATAACTCATTAAGCTTTTTAATATACTTTCATAAATTGATTGTGGATTTTGTCCCTATGGATTAAAGAACCCCCAAAATCTTTCATACGGAAAACCATTTTCTCCTATCTAAATACCAATGCAAGCTGTGACTGATGAGAAACATCTGTGGTTTCATCTGCCATAACAGCCACAAAGTCAGCTTCTTTCATTTCCTCCGCAATCACCTCACGACGAACTTCTAGCATGTAGTCCAGGAGTTCGTTCTGGCTGGTTTTGGAAGTCCCTTTGAAAATATGGTTTCAGTCCATGTGTTCCTTCACAGCACTGTCAATATTACTTACTAAATCAATCATTCCTAAGAACACGCCAGGATTTTCAGAAGGTTGAGTCTCATCATTTCCTCTTAAAGCCAGCTCAATCGCACCATGAAACCTTATATAATCAATAATGTGCGACAAAACATGCCTGTTTTTTCAACTTGCTGGTTATGTTTGAGCTTCGCTTCTTGATAAGCACGCCTTAACTGAGTCACAATATTTATATTGCCTAAAGCAGTTAAATCTAGGACATTGTTCAGATGCTTTACATTTTGTTTGTGTTTGTTGATAAGAACATTAATATGTCCTAGGTTTGTGACTCCAGTCGTACTCCAAGAATCACTGTTTCCAAAGAGCAAGCATTAAAAACAGAAAAGGACATTTTTTTCTTGACATCCACATATCCATGCATATTCGTAGATTTTGGGGTTAAACCGCTTAACGTAGGAATTATATCTCCCTCCTTTTGCAGATTACGTAATGTTTAGAGCTAGAGTTTGCATCCCTAGCTGCTTCATTTGCACTTTTTCCACTAGGGTGCTCCTAGAGAAAGGATAATTAATCAAGCTACTAACAGGATTCATGTTAGCGCACACAAAAGAACTATTATTGTCGGACATAAGCTGAGTTTTTAAACTGAAGCAAATATTTTGCCTTATTTGTTATCGAAAACAGGTGATACTAACGGCTAAAATTGCATCATCTTCACACGTACATCTCCGGAGAGCTTTATTCTCTCTGAGCTATGTGGCTGCAATATAAGAGCTATTCCGCTGGTATCATGCATAGCAGCAAGGGTACTTGTATCAACACCACATAAATGACAGTAGTTATACTACGGCAAGCAGCAGGAACGCTTTTGTGCTGCAGTTGGCGTTAGCACAATTCTAGGTAAAAGCAGCCAATAGGAGAAGAGATTTCAAGTAACACATCGATGTGTCATGCACGTAGATTGGTCTGAATTCCGCCAATGAACTGAGGATCTGTGTAGCACCTAAAGCAGCACCGATCACGTGTATAGGTCACGCCACGGATTTCGTGAAAATTTTAATGGAAAGCTACGATGCGAGTCATTTACCGTATAGATGTATGGCACATGCGGGGCTGCAGCTCGAAGAATGGTGCAAGTTGAGACGGGAGTTGTATGCGGTGGAAGGAACTGGGTCACAACTGGACAGAAGGAACCACATGCTACTTGCAAGGGAGGTACTGAAACATCAGAGGGCTGGCTGACTGAACTAGACCTGAAGGTCATATGCCAATATCCCTGGCGAGACCTATATGTGAGGCCTGAATCCTTTTGCATATGATGAGCAAACAATGCTAGCGCGCGGCAAATATAAAATGGGTTAAAATTATTAAAGTGAAAAAAATATATGCGATAATAATTGAAGGTATGCTTAACACGTGATGGGGCACTACTTTCAACAAAATAACCATTGTACTGTAGCAGTGTAGCACACATTGACGAGCCGCACCTGTCTTATATTATACACAAAATATATTTTCCAATTAACCTAAACCATATTGAGAGTGAAATCCCACATAACTTAGTACTACGAAAAGCTCTAACTTATCTTTAAACTACGATACACGTACAGCTATCCTATTTTACATCTACCTCCAAGATGTATATTAACGGAAAATCATTCTGTTTTAAAGATACCAAAGCATGCCAATCCTATTCCAATACGAACTAAACTAACGGTATAGCACTTAGAAATGTGCTGCTACATAATCTGTAGAAATCGTAGTATTAAAAGTATGTCTTATACGTTCTGAATGCATCCAGCCGCCAGAAACGGTTCATAGCAATCAAGAAATTCCTCAAACTAACTTAGTGGGAAGTTTAGGTTTAATTATACACAAAAATCAGATGGCGAAATAAAGAAAATTACAGCTAAAAGCTTATTTTAAAGATATAATGTAAGGAGTTTTCACCTAGGTGCCGTGAAATCACACACGAAAATTTTGCCAACCATACCAAATTAACAAACTCTAGGTTAACAACCCTACAGTTTCCTTGCTTCGTAATACGGGGCAGGGTTAACTAACAGCTAGCAATATCTATAAGTTAAGAAACTTCAGCTTTTAACCGGAGATCGTAATATAAGCCCTAAGATGTTTAAGGATGGCATTCGCTGCTGCGGATCCAATATTCAGGGCTTCTTGAATCTGATATGCGCAACAATGATCAGTACCGCATCGTGCGCTCTGCTTTCATCATAGTTTCATGAGTTGTTGCTACAGCCCACCGTCCTGCGCGGTCTTTATCTTCGGGAGAAGGCCTTCCTCTTCTAAACTCTACAAACCATCCATAAATCGTGGATTAGGAGCTGCAAAGATCTTTAAGGCGTTAACTCTTTCCTAAACTGACTTTAAAGTCACAGAAAGTTATAGCACGGAAATGCTGTTGCTTGAGATCCATGGAACAATCATACATCGAACTAGTCCAGTAATGTTTTATATAATTAGAGTAGGTGCAATTTTAAACATTTTTACGTTCTCCTTGGTTTCATAGTTATTTAATAATATAAGACGTACATGGTCTTCACATAACTAATAAAAAACCTAAACATATACAAGGAAATAGAAGTGCGGATGGTGATTGCGTAGATTCTGCATTTCCAGGTCACCAAGTTAACCTCTTTGAAAACACACATGGTCTGCAACTATCAAAAAAATCTTGTCATTTCTTAATTACAAAATATCGATTCAGTGCATTTTAATTTTAGCAATTCTCTTTCTATTTACAATTGTTTACCATGTCCTACTAAATAAATTAATTCAGATACTGCAGGTATACATCTGTACAATTGGAACTAGGTTGTTAAGATGTTTCGACACTGTTATATTACACCACATCTACAGTATTTGATAAATAACAATTAAAGAAATCAATATAACTAACGATTCACACCGTCACTTGCTTGTCAGTTATTCACCTTATAACCGACCTGCCCAGAACAAGAGGTGCTGGACTTGCTACACTATGAAAATTACAAATGTGCGGACACTTTAATTGCAAATTTTGTGAAACCAATAGATATTTCAAATAAAGATGCAGTTGAAATTAAATTAAATTGAGTTTTATTTATAGACGCTCTTAACTGCTGTGGTCCTTAGCGTCCCATTCTATATTGGGCGTGAAAGACCGGTAATTTTGCTTAGAGGTCTCTTTATCAGGCTTGAGAATCTTTTACGTGCCGAACAGATGAAATTATATCCTAAGGTCGTCCATAGTCATATATGGGTTCTAATATTGAAAGGCATAACAGCATAAGGATGTCATGAAAATTCTGACATACATCACGTGATCAAAGGTATCCGGACACCTGGCTAAAAATGACGTACAAGTTCGTGGCGACCGCCATCGCTAATGCTGGAAGTCAATATGGTATTGGTCCACCCTTAGCCTTGATGACAGCGTTCACTCTCGCAGGCATACTTTCAATCAGGTGCTGGAAGGTTTCTTGGAGAATGGCAGCCCATTCTTCACGGAGTGCGGAACTGAGGAGAGGTATCGATGTAGGTCGGTGAGTCCTGGCATGAAATCGGCGTTCCAAAACATCCCAAAGGTGTTCTATAGGATTCAAGTCAGGACTCTGTGCAGGCCATTCCCTTACAGGGATGTTATTGTCGTGTAACCACTCCACCACAGCCCGTGCAGTATGAAAAGGTGCTCGATCCTGTTGAAAGATGCAATCGCCATCCCCGAATTCCTCTTCAACAGTGGAAGCAAGAAGGTGTTTAAAATATCAATGTAGGTCTCCGCTGTGATTGTGCCACGCAAAAGAACAAGGGGTGCAAGCCACCTCCAGGAAAAACACGACCACACCATAACACCACCACCTCCGAATTTCACTGTTGGCACTACACACGCTGGCAGATGACGTTCACCGGGCATTCGCCATACCCACACCCTGCCATCGGATCGCCACATTGTGTACCGTGATTCGTCACTCCACACAACGTTTTGCCACTGTTCAATCATGTAATGTTGATGCTCCTTACACCAAGCGAGGCGTCGTTTGGCATTTTCCTGCGTGATGTGTGGCTTATGAGCAGCCGCTCGACCATGGAATCCAAGGTTTCTCACCTCACACCTAACTGTCATAGTTCTTGGAGTGGATCCTGATGCAGTTTGGAATTCCTGTGTGATGGTCTGGATATTACTCTTTACGGCCCTCTTCAAATGTCGGCGGTCTCTGTCAGTCAACAGACGAAGTCGGCCTGTACGCTTTTGTGCTGTACATGTCCCTTCACGTTTCCACTTCACTATCACATCAGAAATAGTGGACCTAGGGACGTTTAGGAGTGTGGAAATCTCGCGCACAGATTTCTGACACAAGTGACAATCAATCACCTGACCACGTTCGAAGTCCGTGAGTTCCACGGAGCGTCCCATTCTGCTGTTTCACCATGTCTAATGACTACTGAGGTTGCGGATAATGAGTACCAGGCAGTAGGTGGCAGCACAATGCACCTAAGATGAAAAGCGTATGTTTGTGGGGTGTCCGGATACTTTTGATCACATAGTGTAAGTTGTTTTACAGCGAAATTAGGACAAAGGAAAAATAGTTTTTAAAGTATTTTATTCGGTATAACATGTAAAATCACTCCTTAAGCTACCACCTTCTACCCTGTGTTTTCCTGCTTTTAAACATATGTTATAATATCCCGGTTCCTCTCTTACTTCCGTTGTTCTTCTGAAGAAATTTATCTCTAGTTTGGAATGTATAAAAATGCAAAAAAGAAAAATGAAAAATATTTATTTCCCTCTGCTCTTAAGTGGCTATTTTCCTTACCGTATATTTTCTCTTGACACATCGCCAGATAGCGTACCTTCCTTACGTTTTGCGACCCAGTTTATCCAGATTTTATGCTAAATTCTGTTGACTGTATATGAAAGGGTTGTTCAAAATGATCAAAAAGTAATATACATGTTTTGGTATTCCATATTTTCATGTTGTAAACAAAACAAACTGCAGCTTTTAAGCTGTTTATTCTTAGGACTTATTTGGAAATGAATGAGTGAGTGAGTAAGTATGTGTGTATGTATGCGTACATAATATGTATGTGCATATTCCTACATTAACATAATTACTATATGTATGTATCATTTTATCTCTCATTATTAATATTAATTTTACACACTATGTTTCAATGGGATTTTACATATTAAGTTTCTCTACCGCGTACCTAATGCTTAGAGGAAGCATTGCATTTCCCCGATATTGAGATTCCACAGAAGAAAACATATTTTGAAGATTCCAGAATCCAAAAGAAAGCATTTTCAGAAGAAGTTCCGTCTATATGTGTGCTGTGTGTAGAGCATGTGCGTGTGTCTGTAAACAGCATGACTAAAATCTGATAGGATATAATAAAAAAATCATCTGGCGACATGACTTTCTCTACTTCTTTACAAACTATTTTTACAAACGCTTATTCTCCGTCTACTTCATGTTAATCTAGATAAACATTTGCAGAAACAATCTTATGGCTAATTTTCTGGTAGGTGCAAGGGGAATGTGGTAGGCTTTAAGCGATAGTAAAATCTTTTAAGAGGTGGTTACAATGTGGAGCATTTCATTCTCTTTGCACGTTCAGAACAAAAAATCCAATAACGAATTCACATTTGAGAAAACGTATAAGTATTGGAAAATTCAAATAAATAACAACAAATATCTCGTAAACTGCTCACTCCACAAAACAAATGTATATGACATAAATTGTATGTTTTAAAGAGATCTACATTCTTTGTACAGCAAACTTTAGTCTATCTCTTATGGTTTACCAGTTATGCAAAAATTATTCCAAATGAGGAGGACTTTTGGGCACATTTTCAGAAAATTCAAGATATACTTTTAATTTGTCATGAAAATATTTTAAATATATGATACTTTAATCCAAATTGTTAGAGCCATTTTTGAGAAAATCAAAATTTTCGAAAAATATTCCATGCAAAGGGTAGTATGGAGTAGGGGAATTTTCTTGAAAATCTTCATATCGCTTTGAAAGATACTGAACCTAAATACCAAGTTTGGTATGTATCCAACTTTTCGGTTTTGAGTTATGCTGTTCACAGTCACACACACACACACACACACACACACACACACACACGGACCTTTTTGCAATTTTTTTTTGGATTCAGGAAGTCTCAAAACTTGTATTTCTGATGAAATCTCGGTATAGAAGTTTTGGGTGTAATACAATACTTCCACTACTTACTATACGTAGCAGAGAAAGTAAAAAAACAGTATGTGAAATAAATACCAAACTTGGTACTTAAGTACAGTATATTCCAAAGACGCGATACAACGATTTTTAAGAAACCCCTAAACCGAGGTACCCTTAGCAGGACATTTTTTGTAAAATTTCAATTTTCTCAAACATTGCTGTAAGGATTTGCGTTAATTACCATGCATCTAAGATATGTGCATGACAAAATGTGAATTTTCTAGGAGTACCCTGTGAAGTAGTCATTTGGACGGATTTTTCTGGGATAATAGATCAAGACATACTACAAAGAAAGTGTAATTATATATCTTTAAAACCGCAATTTATTTCAAGCAACGGCTTTTGTTGCTCACAAGTTTCTGAGATATTGGTTGTCTTTTTGTTTGAAATGTTCAGTACCTTATTTCATTTTTTGAAGTCCTGCTAACATTCAATTGTTTCTCGCGATTGCATGGAAACAGCATGACATTTCATAGCCATATATATCGATACATTTTTAAATATTTCACTATCGCTATTCCCTACGTACCTATTATGACGACGACATGTTGGCGGGTTGAGGGCAACCCGGAGGTATGTTAAGAGTGTACCTGCCCTAATTAGGGCTTAACCACGTAGTGACGGGATATGGGGCTTACAGGATGGCGGTTGATATTTTAGTAGGGGAGTGAAAGGAGGTAACAAATTTTGTTCCTCAACGGTTACCCATGTGTAAAGAAGCTATTTATTTATACGCCCCTTTCACTCAATTAACATGAAGGGGATACAAGAATATGATTTTCTAAGAATAGTTTGTAGACGCTATATAAAACTAAACGATTTTGAGTAGAGAACGTTATATGTCTACAACACATCATATTCTGTATATCGCTTTAACTCTGTGTCCAAAAGTAGTATACATAATGTTGGATATAATGAAATAATATAGAATATTAGAATTTAAAAAAACGCAATATTAGCGGGCAAATCCATTATTGTTGTTCATTGTTACGTAAGCACTAAAATGGGGTACACAATTCTCATTGTTGTGACAAACTATTAACTCCACATAACAGGCAGCTAGAAGCTAATTCACTCACTCGGGGATATTTTCAAGAGAATGGAGGCACAACTCATACTTTCAACAAATATTAATTGAATTTTATTTATGAACGTATTTAACTAATATGATTATTAGTCTCTCATTCTATATTTAGAGTGAAAGCCCGGAAATTTTATTCACAGGCTTCTTTATCAGGCTTGATATTCTTTTACGTGCCGTAAATCTACAACACGAGACCACCGGCTTTACTTCCCGTCCGAAGGAAGCCATTTTTACGCCCGAAAAAATCCATCACTCTTCGCCGGGTTTGAACCCGCGAGCTCGGGAAGCAGAGGCAAGCACGGTACCTGTAGACCACGGAACACGATCTATATCTCCAAGGATTGCATTTTTGAGTCTCGGCTTATCTCTAAGGTTTTGTGGAGTCGAAAATCAGTTTAATTGACGGCGGTGGATTAATTTTTTGGGTTACCTCAACGACACATTCTATAGAATCATACCATATCTCTGGGCAAACATCATAGCCAGAATAAGCATTGCTGAGGACATTGTAAGGCGTGTATCCGTCACGATGAAATGGGTGAGACTGTGTGACCATCATGAAGGGGAAGGTTTCCGGCACGTCTTGGAAGCGTAAATACATATGCTATTATTACGTTACACGTGATTGTGTAAATCCATTGTTTTAGTGTAGTAAGATATTAATTTAACCGAGCAGGGTGGCTCAGGCGGTAACGTCTATGGCTCGCATTCGGGAGGTCCCTGGTTCAAACCCCCGGGGCCGACCAATCTGACCGAAGGTTTCTTCGCGATAGTTGAATGTTATGTTGGATAATTTGATCGGCGAATTTTGCTATAATCCCTTTCACCACCATTTCATTTTCTTCTTCTTCACCAGGCATTGGACTGACCACTATCCTGGACATGCTATGATCCAGTGTTTGCTTGCTCCTCTACAGGTTACTGACACAAGGGATTGGCTTGTAAGTCCTCGGGGTGTACGTCCTACAGAGATAAGTGTAAATTGTTAAAGAAGAAATATGCTAACTAAATATCGAGACGTTTAACACCCATATTATTCTTGTAGTAGGATATACCACAGGGTAAATCTTATAGCCTGTCTTCTTCCCGAAATAAAGCAGAATAATCTAGTGAAATAAAATATTATATGCAGCTTGCAGTGGGATGAGGTGAGCTGAATATTGATTGTAATGAAGTGTATAAGGTTAATATAGGCTTAATGAATAAACTCAATAATATTTGGCTAAACATCTACATTGCAAGATTCAAATATTTATTGCTTTCATTCGTTTACATTAGCATCACACAGATATGGTCTATCATTGTCACTTCGGAAGCTAATATTAAGCCGCCCATATTAGCCTTCAGTTATAATTTGTTCAGCCACTTCCTTTAAAACAAGCAGGCTTACTTTTCAAGCCTCACGAAAGAATTTTAAGACCCACCTCTCAGGAGAATTTCTTATCTAGTCCACCGTCACGTGAGAGAGGCGTAAAGTAGCTGTCCTCTAGTCCTCGAAGACCCCACTCCTGGTATAATGACTTGACATGACTATTGGTGATGGAGTCGGGCTGCAATAGACCTTAACACTGAAATCGAAGGATTTGTTGTATTATCTCCTATTATTGTTTTAGTTAAACAACCCTGTGTCTTTAATTAAGGACAGTGGTATATTAACTAAACTTTCTTTAGGAAAATCAACATTTGTGTTTATTAGACCTAGCATTTCATATCTTTTTGGACCCAGTGCTTCAAATTGAAGATTATTGAGAGGCAGTTTTATCCTTTTCTCACATACCCTGCATACTTTCCATATTATGTAGATAATTCCGTAATCTACAATATCCCGTCAAGAGCCCGTTTATCGGGTTTATTTCAAATCTGTTGAATTTAAGTAGATCTTCAGCGTACCCTTTATTCTCTTACCGTGCCTGCATCTCTCTATTTGAACCCATCGCAGTTGATTGTTATGGATAATCCACTCGGCCATGGCTCTTCAAACACAGTTTAAGAGTATGCCAAAAACTAGCTCAGGTCGATTAAATGTTTGAACAGATCCTTTTTGTGCCACTATATCTGCTTTTATATTGCCTAAAATGCGCCTATGTCCATGCCAGCACCCAAGATTAACGTTGTTGTGTTTTTCCAATTGCATAAGATTTGTTAGACAGACTAACTTAGATGCTATCCGATAACTTGTAATGTTTTTACCGCAGCCTGACTGTCACAGAAAATCCAAAAGCTGCTACCTTTGTAGCCCCTTTATAGATTCGTGATGACACAGGTTTAATTGCATAAACTTCAGCGTGAAATACAGTGGTATTGCGACCAGGAGCCACATAAATTACACAACTTGGTGCTTTACGATATGCTCCAGCTCCAGATTCCATTGCTCATCTTAGAGCTATCTGTGTACCAGATTAGGTTACCATCAGGCCTTTACGTCTTGTTCTAACTCTATTCTAACACTGTGTTGAATGGCTTGTCAAAACAGTTTTATTAACACATAATCACTACCCATCTCAGGATGAGGGTTATTAATTATATTTGTAATCAGTTAATGACGTAAGGTATTAAAGTTGTACTAGTTTAAGTTTAGGTTCAGCCGATAAGCCCCCAGCTTAGCACTCCCTTTGATGTATAACTGAGTAGGAGGCATGTTAAGCAGGACTTGCTTTGCCGTTGGTGGGGAGCTGTTCATTGCTCCTGTTATGCAAAGGCAAGCCAACATTTGAATACTACAAAATTTGTTGGCTGCTTGTTTTGAACTAATTTTAGACCACCATACAAGTTATTAATTGGTGATTATGGATCTCATCCTGGGACGATTCCGGAACTAGTCGTGTTAGGTTTAGTGTTCCTCGCCGTTTCTCCTAGGAAACCTATCCTCAGCAGCGGAACCAGTTGCAACACATTCCTCTTTCCAAAGAGTCTATGGATCAGAGCCAAATAAAACTAAATCTGCGATCCCCTTAGGAAGAAAACATTTATTATAAATGGTCTTAATAAATAAAATACGTAGCCCCTCATAAATAGATATTCTGTCAATAAATGGGTTTTATGTGCGTACGCACAGTGGAAGTTCAGCAGTAGCTGTAGCGTTCTTAACCTCCCATCATAGTTTGCTTGCCGGAGACTAAGCTTCGCCTCAGGCTAATTTTGGTATTCCGTACAGTATCGAGGTATGCTGTGATCTTGAACGTAAAAGAGCACTCATGCACATGACTCGTCACAACTTTATTTCCAACCTCTCGCGCTTACTACTACCGTATAACCTGTTGTTGTAACACAGGAATTGCCTAGTTTTTGTTTTTCTATTTATATTGTGTATATACTAGCCCATCTTCGTTTGTCATCCCACACATCATGCACATCTGATGTCCCAATTTCCAGCGTCCTATTTCCTATTGGGAGATTTTAATGTCCACCAGTCCCTTTGTGGTTCGCCTACAGTTTACACGAGAGTGTACACATCTTTCCGATTCCTTCAAAGACAACCACCTTTCTATTTTAAACGCAGGTGCACCCAATTTTGTTTGCAATTTTTTCCGGCACTCTCTCCACCAAGATTTATTAGCTCGCTCAGCAGAGCATGAATACCGTTTTCAATGGAACATCGTCTCTGACACCTACTTCAGTTATCATTTTCTTTGCGTAATGGCTTGATTTCTCACCACATCCGTTTGTCAAGGTATCCACCTCAGAACAAGGCAAAATGAATTTTTATTGTATCCTCGCTAATTTTTTGCGACGACCTTTTTCAATATGTTGACAATATATCAAATCAACGTATTTCTGTCATCCTTTCTGTCGTCGAATGTTCTATACTCGATCGCTTTCAAATCCAAGACATTTACTGGTCCTTTGGTTGAGTGATGGGTAGCCGGAGACTGTTCGTGCACGTAGCGTTATGCTTCGAGTTCTTCCAGTGGCACCAAACAATTGAAAATGCGTGCCAGGGTTCGACGTATTATTCAGACTAGCAAGGAAGGATTTTCAATCCGTTTTGTAATGCGCCTTAATCGCTTGCGCCGTCGGATGTGGCATGGGAGAAGCTTCGTCATATGGCTAAGAAAGTATAAATTTCCCTGCCTTAGCATAGCTCGATGACATCATCGTTGAGCCGAATGATACTCCTAATACTTTGGGTAATACATTCTCGATGTTTACAGCTAATGTGATTATTAACAGGTTTTCACCCTATTACGAGCCTGGTTGAGGTGTATGAGCTCTATTTCAATTCCAATCGCTGGCCTTTTGTACCATGTAGGAAATGGAGTAGGACATAGTTTTCTCTAGGCTCCTTGGTAGGATGTTGTTCATGTCATAACCGATAATATCCGACAATAAACTCTTTTTCTTGCATGCCATTAACTTTTGGTGAACCGATAAGTTAATTGTTCACCATTGTCCAAATATTAAAATGTATATAGGATCGTCATTTACCTTCCAGGTATGGGCCGGTCTCCCTCACCCGTTGTTTGCAAGGTGATGAAAGTTTAATCAATAGGGAATTGAGATTATAATCTGAGTATCACAAACACTTGCTAACGTCCATTACGGATTTCGTTACTACTGTTACACGTTCAACCTTTGGTTTCGTTATCCATGGACATTGTGGACGCATATATGATAAAGACTCAGACGCTTCTGTTCTTTCTCAACTGGAGAAAGCCTATGGCACCTAATAATATTCTTCGTACCCCTCTATAAGTGGGGCATTTATGGTCGTCTTTGCTCCTTTATTCGGGAATTCATGAGGAATAGCGAGTGCACTCGGTTTTATTCCTCATTTCAAGAGTACGGAGCAGGATTCGATACTCAGCGTCACAATTTTCGCTGTCATCATAAATCCTATCCTAGATGTTTCGTCCATATTGTTCCTATATGATATAACCGTTTAACGTAGTTAACAGCAACGCTAACTCCAACGCCGACCCCGTCCTTAAATGTCTCTACACGTGGAAAAAAGAGCATTAACATCTCCACCATTTAAACCATGGATGAAGTTCTGACAACGGAAGACATTACCATCGACTTTTCTACATTTTGGGCGAGAACGTCTTTCTATTACAAATGAGGCAACATTTTTAGTTGTTGTTGTGTTTTTCCAGAACGCTTGTTCCTGTTTTCATATATTCACTCAAAATCGAAATGTGAACTCTGTGATCATCTTTTACGGTTTTTAATGCCACAATTTGAGTAGCCGATTGGACCCTTCTTTTAAAAGTATTCAGAACTATTTAAAACTTTTAAAACTCACTGCTTCAATCGGATCGGGATTACGGATTCACTTCCATTTTAAGTCGCTATAATTATATTCGTCACTGTGCTATTTAGCTAAATATCGGCGTTTTTCGCACGTGATCTGTTAACAGCCTGTTTGTGGAAGCTACAGAACTTTCGCTGTACTATTGGTGCGATGCTCTACTGTGTAACTACGCATGTATATTCACTAGCCTTCCTATTTTAATGATTCATTGGACCGTCAGTAGGCATCAAACTCCCTGGCTTTGCTTCATCCTGGTTTACCTGTGCTCCTCTCGGCTCCTGGAACTTACTTTAGCGGCAACGCTTATCAGCGAGGATATCCGTTTTCTTCGATAGCTCCGTCCCATTTGGATGTATAGTTGATGTACACGCCAAAGTCTACGACCCTCAGTTCGATTAATTGTTCAGAGTTTTAACACCTAAGGTGCTTTTTGGAAACTAACATTACTTTTACACACATGGATAAAAGCCATATGACAATAGGCCGTTCTTTTAATGTTGAGTGATGGAGTTTTAGATTTCGCCTCCTACTGCAGTGTTGGAATTTTGCTACGGAGCGTTTTATTATTCACAAAGTTGTTTTGTACACTCGGCGGCCGGATCTGCAGCAGAGTATTATTTGCGCCAATTCCTTGAGTATATTCCACGCCGTTCGGTCACTGTACAGTTACCACCCTCTTCCACAACATTGCAATGATGATTGCCTGGCATTAGCTGTCGCTTTTGTGGGATTCTGGACAAGTTAGCCTACTAGAAAATGAGCCTGCGGGTGACACAGCCAGGGTTGAAGCTTTTATCTCCCATTTTCCATTCGATGATTTCAGCACTGCTTTACGGTGCACGTTTCTATTGTGTTGACCAGGTGAATGAACTGGTGTTCTAGGGAACAAACTTCGTGAGTTTAAGCCTATCCGTATTAGCTGGACTACATTTTTGAGCGCCTTCGGTCGCGGGTACTGCCGGTTTAGTGGTCGTCACTTGTTATCTTCTGACTCTGCACCTCTTTGTACTCATTGCGGTGCATCGTAGATGATGCAACATATTTCAATGCAGTGTCAGTTTTTAGCTCAGTTATATGTCCCTTTGTGTGTGCAAGCAACAGCGCTGTGTAATACTTTATGTGCTGTAGAGCGTATATATTATATTTTATTCGTTGCAGCGACATAGGCAGCCGCGCATAATGTGCATATTTTACCTTTTTAGATTTTATTAACACGGCGTCTCTGTTTACTGACGTCCTTCGCCTGTACGTCTCTAACTGTCTGATTTCTCGTTTGTTTTTAACTAAGCTGTCTGAGTTGCTGACACTGTTTTTGATTTGTATTGGTAGGACTAGCTATTTATTAGAACATATGTCCCAATACATCTTTCCTTGGTGTTTGATAATGTTTTACGCAGTGTTAGCACACTAATGCTGTAAATGCTGTGCGTCCTAAACTTATACTACAGTAGTTTTCCTTCAACTGTGGCCAACAGACGGCTTCTCGCGCGCCAGTCTTTGCAGTTCAGACTCCCGCGAAACAGTTATAATATCCCCGTAACCGCCTCATGTTCTCATATTCACAGTTACAATTACAACGATAATGAGCACATACCTTATAAGATATGTTGTCCTTCTCTATCCGCAT
Organism: Deroplatys truncata; assembly: GCA_030765065.1. Classification (NCBI taxonomy): domain Eukaryota; kingdom Metazoa; phylum Arthropoda; class Insecta; order Mantodea; family Mantidae; genus Deroplatys; species Deroplatys truncata. The sequence goes on along the minus strand of CM060988.1, from coordinate 25,198,843 downwards.
ATTTCTGGCAACTTCTCAGGAAATTTTCATTCACAATGGTGAGTTCAGTACCCGAAATTGAGAGAATTTCTCGCTTGATGTTTTCTTTTAGCTCTTACAATGTATGAGGTTTGTGGCATGCACCTTGTTTTTAACGTGATCATCACAGTCGGGTAAACTTCTCTAATTGATTTTGCGAAATTATGGACTAATTGACTCACGCTTGATATCTTCCCTGACAATCATGGTTCAATTTATTGCTGTTTCTTCGCAAAATAACAGCTTTTTGAGTGCAGAGAAACCCAATTTTACGCACGAGATTTCCTTACATGACGCGAAAATTTTCATGCAGTGAATGCATACACAATAAAAGTTGCATACAGAATACTGCTTTTGAACAAACAGTAATTTAGAGAGGTACGGGAGTATCTTATTCACACCATTTCTTGAACGGCTGATCGACGTTGAATGGCAGTCTGGATGTTTCCTACAAGAATTTACTACCGCGCATACAGCTTACGGGTCCTTAAATTTAATTCAGGAACTTTTTTTTAAGGATAAAACAGTTAGTAGAGAATTATGAACCTCACGATCTCCTGATTTAACCTATGTGATTTTATCCAAGGGGGAACTTGAAAAATAAGTTGAAAAATAATTCCTGAGAAGACGCCAGAAATATGCGTACAAAGCAGGACAACATATATTATGATAAGGTGTGTGCTTATTATCATTGTAATTGTAACCGTAAATATGAACGTGAGACAGTTGCGGGGATAATGCAACTATTTCGGTGGAGTCCGGGCTGTGGCTGCCGGAGCGCGAGTAACCACGCGGTTGCCACAGTGTGAAGGAAAAGCATGTACTACTACTACCACCACCACCACCACTACTACTACTGTCACTACTACTACTATTACTACTACCACTACTACTACTGTCACTACTACTACTATTACTACTACCACTACTACTACCTCTACTACTACTACCACTACTACTACCACTACTACTACTAACACTACTACTACTTCTACTACTACCACCACTACTACCACTACTACTACCTCTACTACTACTACCACTACTACTACCACTACTACTACCACTACTACTACCACTACTACTACTACTAACACTACTACTACTTCTACTACTACTACCACCACTACTACCACTACTACTACCTCTACTACTACTAACACTACTACTACTTCTACTACTACTACCACCACTACTACCACTACTACTACTACTACCACTACTACTACCACTACCACTACCACTACTACTAACACTACTACTACTTCTACTACTACTACCACCACTACTACCACTACTACTACTACTACCACTACTACTACTACCACCACTACTACCACTACTACTACCACTACTACCACTACTACTACTACCACTACTACTACTACCACTACTACTACCACTACTACTACCACTACTACTACCACTACTACTACCACCACTACTACCACTACTACTACCACTACTACCACTACTACTACTACCACCACTACTACTACCACTACTACCACTACTACTACCACAACTACTAACACTACTACCACTACTAACACTACTACTAACACTACTACTACCACTACTACTACTACTAACACTACTACTACTTCTACTACTACTACCACCACTACTACCACTACTACTACCACTACTACTACCACTACTACTACTACCACTACTACTACCACTATTACTACCACTACTACTACTCCTACTACTACTACTACTACCACTACTACTACTCCTACTACTACCACTACTACCACTACTACCACTACTACTACCATTACTACTACTACCACTGCTACTACTACTCCTACTACCACTACTACTCCTACTACTACCATTACTACTACTACCACTACTACTACTACCACTACTACTACTACTACTACCACTACTACCACTACTACTACCACTACTACTACTACCACTACTACTACTACTACCACTACTACTCCTACTACTACCACTACTACTACCACCACTACTACTACCACTACTACCACTACTACCACTACTACTACTACCACTACTACTACCACTACTACTACTACCACTACTACTACTACTCCTACTACTACTACCACTGCTACTACTACTCCTACTACTACCACTACTACTACTACCACTACTACTCCTACTACTACCACTACTACTACCACTACTACTACTACCACTACTACTACTACCACTACTACTACTACTCCTACTACTACTACTACTACCACTACTACTACTACCACCACTACTACCACTACTACCACTACTACTACCACTACTACTACTACCACTACTACTACTACTACCACTACTACTACCACTACTACTACTCCTACTACTACTACCACTACTACTACCACTACTACTACTACTACTCCTACTACCACTACCACTACTACCACTACTACCACTACTACTACTACTACCACTACTACTACTACCACTGCTACTACTCCTACTACTACTACTACTAATAGTACTACTAATACTTATGTATTTCATGAACATCAGTAAATGTTAGATGCTTTTGTACTATTCGCATGATTTCTCGTTTGTTCTACATCACAATTTGTCCCATTAATCATTGTTACGAAGTAAAGTCCGAATACTATCTAAGAGTTTTACCGTAATTCCATCAGATTATTTCGGAAAGTTGAAACACACTTGAAAATGATTTTGCAACTTAGTGTCTATACATTGTTAGTGTTAAAAATTATTAAAAATTAACCCTAATAGTGAATAACTATAAATCTAAAGCCCTTGCAATAACGCCAATCGCCTATGAGAGATGGCATCTCTTATATTTGAGATTCCTGAAGGTTTAGTCGGATACTTGAATTAGATGAAAAGATTTAGTGCTGACTCAAGCTGTAAAAACACCGGTACCGAGATATGAAGCTCCGTGGTAGGAGTCCCGAAGTTGACACTGAAATTTTCAAGAGTGCTTCATATTTTCAACTTACTGGTTATATGCGGTTGGTGCGAAAGAACAAAATTATCAAAACACACAATACAAGATTGTGTTTTTACGGCTGATCCTTCTGGCTCTAATTGCTCCTCTCACTGCCATGAATCTCCATTTTTCCATTTGAAGTATTAAAATTTATTTCAGTCAAGTATAAGAACACTGAACACCAGTACAGACTTCTGCATCAGAGATGGAATTAACGGTTTCTTTTCAGGGGAAAGGGATAAGACTAGAAACGGTGAAAAATAATTATCCATGGAATTAATTGTTCTTTCACACAAGCCGTGTGTTGGACAGGGTTGGAAAGGTAGAATCAGGTGACTGAAAAATTCAATGCCATAGCCGGGATTTGAATTATCCAATATATCCTTCCTATTCATCAACGATAGGACGTTTAGGACATTTTTCACATTTTTACTGACTTCGCTTTATGTTACAGTTTATTTGTTTTTCATATAATTGAAGTTTATATCTTGAAAGGATCTCAAAAAAAAAAAATAGAAAGTGTATTCAGCTGTATTAAGGAACCAACATTACTGAAAATCAGTCTCTATTAGACGAAGAAACCACTGAGTCTAAAGTACTTAAATTAAAATTACTGCCAGAACAGCTTGTGTGAAACGTCGTGACACTCCATATGCGCAAGAGAGGGGAAATGAGAAATGGTGAGCGTGGTGGGGAGCAAGGAACTAGAAGTGATATCAGAACTCGAAGGGAATCACGTAAACAACGCATTAAGCTTGCAATATCACACTCACATCAGGTAGAACACTGACCTCTGTCTTCGTATTATGCAAATGGGCTGGTCAGTGCTATTTCGCATGTGTGCTTCAAGAGTGGGAGGACTGTCACGACGTTCTACACAATCTGTATGTCACTATCAAACCGAGGGGGGTGACTCAGGCAGCAATGTCTGTGGCATTTGGGAGGTCCCGGGTTCGATCATCGGCGACCGCTCACTCTGACCCATGGATTTTCCGTGGTTTCTCCGAGTCGATAGGCAAATGCTGAGGCGGTTTCTTCTCTATCATGATTTCATTTCCGTCATTCCTCTTTCATCCAGTTTCCTTCTCAACTACAGGTGTGTTTCTAGGTCTTGTGGTATGTGACGGTGCCGGACAGATGGCGCGGATACATGCTCAACAGAAAGAATACTCCCCGTGGACGCCAGAGGGATTATCGACTGGTGGGTCGTTCATCGATCTCTCTAGGCGGTAAATAACGGATCTGCGGCTTGGAAGTGTTAAGGACTTCCGGCGATCCTGTGGCGTCTCTAACTACGCGCCGTAGCCTCCTATGTTGCTCCTTCACTTCATTCCTTTCTTCTGGAGGGTAGTAGGCACAATATATCTCTATAGATTGCAGTGCCGCGGTGTCTCCCTCCGTTGAAAACACCTATAACGTATGCCACTGTCGAGACTGTACTTATGCCATAGACTGACAAAGACGTTTATGAAGCTACAAGTATGAGGCTATCTATAGTGCAAACCGTGGTGTCATGTTACCTTATATTATGATGAATTATACCTTTATATCTAAAATATTGTGATATAAAGAAGTAAGTAATTTGAGTTGGTAGTTGTGATTTTAGGTAGACGGATGAGAAAACCAACTGCTCCGTTTTTTTAAAGTATTTTTGAGGATTTGTGTGTATAGTTGTTTACTTTTGGTGTTTTTAATGTGTTTAATGGGTGCCATTCTAATTGTGCAAATGAGGGCAAGTATGCATTAATTATGTGATCAATAGGTAAAACACTTGCGGTGCCTTGCTTGTGATTATAGTATATGCAAGACAGGAATCATCATTATTATATTTGGTTACTGTGCTTTGGTCATCGGTTTGTATGTGATACTAAAGCAAGAAATTGTTTCTCTAAAGGGTGCTCTTTAAGCTCATTCTTAAGTTTCCACAGTTAATGTGTAATTGCGAGTGTAATTTTATACTAAAAGCTAAATATGGCAGGGCGTGGCGCTGCGCTGCCATCTTGATGGTTTACATTCGCTCTGCTCTGTTTTCCTTCTTTTCATTATGCTAGGATTCTCTGAATGAATGAATGATGAGTGCTTGTGCCTTTGAAGCTTGTGAATATGAATGAATTACTTCGTTGAGCAAAATCTCTTATATCATCAATTTGATTACTTTCCTCCGTTGTTTACTGCATATTGACAATATCGATTATTCCGCTGCCAACTTTAGAAGTGGATCTGTAGAAGCCAGTATAGCAACAAACTGAAACAGGGGAGGCCGTGGAGACAATACAAGTTATTTCAGCCTATATATATTTCTACTACTATTACATTATTCTTAAGTCTTTATGGATATTTTCTAGTGTTTGCTAAAACTATTCCGCCTAAAGAAGAAACAAGAATATTATTGAAGAATTCTGTAATATCCTGTGAGTAAAAACGAATGTTTATTACTTTCTCTACTATGTATAGTAAGTAGGGGAAGTGTTGTATTCCAACTAAAAATTCGATACCCAGATTTCACCGAAATATATGTTCTGAGACCCCCTGAATCCAAAAAAAAACATTTTTGGAAACATGTCCGTGTGTGTGTCTGTCTGTGTGTCTGTGTGTGTGTGTCTGTCTGTCTGTCTGTGTGTCTGTGAACAGCATAACTAAGAAACGAACAGTCAGATAAACACCAAACTTGGTATTTAGGTTCAGTATCTTCCAGGGATGCGACACGAAGGTTTTTAAGAGAATCTCCCACCCCAGATTACCCCTTACATGCAACATTTTTCGCAAATTTTAATTTTCTCAAAAATGGCTCCAACGATTTTGATTAAAATATCATATGTTTAAGATATTTTCATAAAAAATAAAATGTATATCTTGAATTTTCTGGGAATGTCTACAAAAGCATTCTTCATAGTGAACTACTTTTGCATAACTGGTAAACCATAAGAGATATACAAAATTTTACTACACAAAAAATGTAGATCGCGTTAAAATACACAATTTATGGCATATACATTTTTTTTGTTGAGCGAACCATTTTCGGGATATTACTTGTTATTCCCTTAAATTTTTCAAAGCTTATTTTCTCAAATGGGAATTCCTTATTCATTTTTTTGTCTTGGATATGCAAAGAGTATTAATCTGTGTCAAAGAGAATGGTGCTGCACATAGCAACCAGCTATTAAGAGATATGTATATGCTTAAAGGCTACTGTATTTCTATATTGCCCTTGTAAATATATATTATCCTTACATCTACAAGAAAATTAGCAATAAGGTAAAATTTGCAAATGTTTATCTCGATTAACATGAAGTAGATGGAAAATAAGCGTTTGTAAAAATAGTTTGTACAAGAGTAGAGAAAGTCGTATGAGTGTAACACATCAGATTTTTTCGTTTCATATTACTCAGGAAATTTTGTAGCTATTACACTTAGCAACATACATAACAACCCTTTGATAACCTTTACGGATTTATATAATTTTAAACCTTATATAAATCATTTGGTTCATCAACATTTATCTGATATATTCCACTTCCACTGAATTAACCTCTACTGCTTCGGAAAATAAATCAAATAATATTAAATGTAATATATGTGGAAATAAATTCACAAGAAGAGGTATAAATATTCATATTGCTAGATGTCATAATTATTCTTAGGACTCCAATATTATAGATAATGCAAATGCCATAATCAACAGTAATACTCACATGTCATCCACTAAAAATAACCACTTTAATAAACTTTCAACGATTCATATTCTTTCATTCTCTATCCATGTGGCTTCAGATGGTAATCAGCAAGGTGTTTTAGCGAGTCGTGATGCAGTTGGAGATATCATTCATTGATGATGGTAATGTTAACGATGATGATAATAATACTTAAAGGGTGTAATACCACTAAATCAAACTAAATCGGAAGGTGTTCCTAAACATAAAGCTTCTTGTCCATATTGCGTCAACATTTCCGAAAAGTTAACATCCATATAAGTAGAGCTCATCCAGATCAACATTGCCATAATATTAAAAACCGACATGCAAGCTGCAGTTGAAATATAACACAAGATGAACCTAAAATAAATTACTCTCAACTTAAAACAAATAATAAGCTTAACAAATATAGCAAACAACTACAAACTTGGAAAGAAAAGTTTTCACTTGAGTTGGATAACGGCAGCTTTCATAAAACAGTAAAATATTTTCCTTCGTTTATATCACATGCCATCCATATGCCACCAGGTCCTAAACATCCCGCGGCAAACTACTATGAGGCAAGAAAAACAAAAACTTTATACAAACACAGCGCTCGCATAAAACATTAAACTAATTCTGAAAGGGCGGCTAAAAGATGTAGATTAAAAAGAAGATCAAATAATACAATTTTACTACTATAACCAAAGAAGGAAAGCGTTTCGAAATGTTTTAATGAACATAACATAACCTGTAACCTGAATAGTAACATAATACATGATTATTTTAAAAATATATTTTCTATACAAAATGATCAAGTTCGACACTAATATCCTCAGAAAATCAGTAATATTGATTTATCAGAAATAAACGATACCTTTAATACAACAATATCCAAACAAGAAATAAATAAGCAATTTGAAGTATATCGATTGACACGGCTAGCGGCCTTGACCACGTGTTGATGAGAACAAATAGGAGTGACCTGGCTTCAGAAATCATTGCTAAAATAGCTACCAGAATGCCAGAATCTGGAATTATACCACCAACATTTCAAACAGCTAGATCTATCCTTAAACATAATGGAGGGGATCAGTCATCACTCTCAAGCTAGAGATCAATAACAATCACCTCAATTGTCAGAAGAGTTATTGAAAGAGCACTTGACCGTAGATTCGTAATTGTATAACCTTAAGTCCCTATCAGCGAGGCTAAACACCATCCCTGGGAACTCACATCAACACTACCATTCCCAATGTGGCTCTAAAATCTGCCAAAGAAAGAAAACACAACATTACTATAGTATTTCTGGATATAAGAAAAGCCTACGATAACATAGGTCATTTACATCCTCATAAAACACTAGATTCCATTGGAGTTCCTAGCAAATCATCACGTTTAATTATGAGTCTACAAGAATATAACCACCATATTTGAAACCAATAGCAGTAAAACAAATCAGATAGAAATAAAAAGAGGCGTACTACAGGGTTCACCTATATCTCCTATTCTTTACAATTTAGCAACTGATTTCATTCTGGAGGAGCTCAGTGAGCCATCTTTGTCTGAAGAATATGGTAACTCATTGGCCTCAAATTGTCAGAATTTAACAATCATGAGTTTCGAGATGATACTGTGATTTTGGAAAAAAATTGGAAGCAGCAAAAGAATTAACTAAATTAACAATGCAACGTTTTCAAGAAATGACCTCGGCATCAATACATCAAAATCTGTTTGTTTATCCATTAGAAATGGAAAATGTTCTGCTAATAATATGATGATTTCTTAAGATAATGAAATTCACTGTGAACACCCTGATGAGAAAATACGTTACCTAGGCATCAACTTAAAACATGAAATGAATTTTGACAGTCATCAAATTCTAGAAAAGTTACGTAAGAAGCTGAAACTTTAGAAAGTTCACCCCTGCTACAAGCAGACCGGAAATTTGTTATTCTAAACTCATCCATCTCAACGACATTAATTCATCCATTTCAATTTATTCCAATGGATAACATTTCACAAAACGTTTTCACTGATGCTGAAAGTCTTAAAATGCACTTTTAAAAACATTCTACAGTTGCCAACGCACGCTCCAGACCATATGGTATACTCTGAAAGAAGCTATAAAGGCCTTGGTCTATTCTGCATCTCATGGGAAGCTCAACTCCAACATATAAACATCTGCAAAGTTCTAAAATACTTCAACGACCCACTTGTTACTCTGTAAGAGATTTTGATCAGAAACTCAAAAATGTTTACGACTTCTCATCATCACTCAAAACGACATCAGAGATCGTGTAAGTCTTCTCCCAGATGCAAGGAAAGTAAGACGACCTGCTAATAAATCGATCCGAGATCATCGCGGACTTTCTTGCTCTGAATGGAGAGATGCCATCAAAATGACTGCTGGAGTTATTGCTGTACGCTCCTTACCAGGGAGGTCCCAGAACATTAGCTTTTGTCGCCGTTGTGGCAGAGAGCACGAAGCCCTTGCACACCTTCTGGGTGCTTGCCCATACGGAAAAGTGCTGCAGACATCACAAAATAGGAAGTGTGATTGCAGCAGGTATGAAAGAAAAAGGTTTTCAGGTCCACGAGGAGGTATATGGATTATCCAACAGTGGTAGCAGCAGACCATCGACATCATCACCTACAAGACATCATCTGACAGTAGCGGGTTAATCATTGATCCTACTGTGAGCTTTGAATCCCACTGTCAACAGCCCGAAGAAGTAGACGCAGAAAAAAAGGCAATTTATGAACTCACTATCTCCTATTACAAGGATAAATACAATTTAAAAAAAATCTCAGTCACAGGATTGATGACAGGAGCTACCTAAAAGTCTACACAAGTTTTGGGTAGATTATGGCCTAGATAAATGCCTACTTTATCAAATAGTAATCATGGATATTAGAGGATCAATTCTCATCCTCAGAAATCGTTTGCATTCAATATAATTTCGATATCCACTTTACAAATTATTGAAGTTATTAAGTTATATATTTACTTTAATTGCATAATATAATTGTTTTATTCTACTTCTCTGTTCCGATTTAAATTCATTTATATTTCTATTTTAAGTTTATTTTCATTATTTTGATATGTTAACCATAAATCGTTATTATTGTTCTCAATTTAAATTTGTTAATTGTATAGGTATACTTTGTCTATATTGCAGCCGTTCATTGAGGGAGGTATTAATTTATTAATAAATAAAAAAATAGAAGAAGAAGAAAAAGAAAAAGAAGAAGAAAAGCAGCAGCATCTATGTCTTTCATACATACTCTTTGTTGACGATATGTAGAGAAGGAAATCCCGCTTTCTCCAAATTACTGTACGAAGAGGATGATTTTGGCATCTGTGGAAAGATCTCATGTGTTGCATTCACATGACTTTCTCTGCCCTCTATCGTTTAATAGTGGGAATGAAAATTATTCTAACGAAAGCTTATTTATTTATCTACTTCATTTTAACCGAGATAAAACTTTGCAGAAATAGCTACATTACATATTTCGTTATAGATACAAAGGGAACAGCGATAGTTAAGTGTTTAAAAACTGGACGGTATACGCCTCCTTAAAATTCCACGCTGTTTCAATGCAGTCCTGAGAAACGGATGAATGTCGATATGACTTGAAAAGAATGACAGGATATGAACAATTTGAACCATTAATGACGGACACCTCCGAAATTGTTTATGCCACTACAAAGTTATTTGAAATAAATTGTATGTCTTAAAGTAATCTACATTTTTTGTGTAGCACGTTTTCGTCTATCGTTTAACGTTTACCAGTTAGATTATACAAAATTCCTTCCAAATGAAGAAAACCTCACAGCTTTTCGCAGAAAATTCAAGATATAAATTTTATTTGTTATGTAAATACATTTAATATACGGTATTTTAATCAAAATCGTTAGAGCCATTTTTTTGGAAAATCTAAATTATCCTAAATTCCTCTATGCGAAGGGTAGTTGGGCTGGGGGATTTTCTTGAAAATCTAGTGTCGCATCCTTGGAAGGTACTGAACTTAAATATCAAGTTTGGTACTTATCCGAGTTTTCGCTTTTGAGTTATGCTGTTCACAGACACATACACGGACCTTTTTCTAAAGTTTTTGGGGGATTCAGGGGTCCTTAAAATATGTATTTCCGGTGAAATCTAGGTATTAAATTTCTTAATGGAATGCAATACCTTCTCCGTCTACTGTGTATGTGGTAGAGAAAGTAAAATGCACATAGTTTTAGAAAGCTCTACCGGTATTCCGCTTAGGTACCTACAGTAGAAAAGTACGGTGTTTGACAAGAATATGTGGTGTTCAATATTTTATTAGAAATTTTCGTTTTGAGGTTATCTTAAATGAAAGAATTTTGGAAAAGAGGTGTAACTGGAGAGGGGTGAACAACCGATGAGTTTCAAGAAAATCTCCTCCGTGTGATCAACTCCTTAGCATACGATAGAACACTCAGACGGTAGTGGTCTCCAGCTCAGCACTGCACTTAGCCACTTAGTTGGCTCCTGGGAGGAAGGGAGGAAGAGGAGATCCGAAGAGCAACCAGACGCAGACGACGATGCCAGAAAGGACGGGGTTGCTAACGATCCCAGAGAGAGCCTGCCTGCACTATCATCAACCAGGAGCTACTGGGGACTAGCAACCACCAGGAAGGGGCACTGGTCGGTCATTAAAGCACCAGGGAAAAATCCATTACACTGCACTAACTCCATCATCCTTCTGCCACGCACCAATCGCCGTGGCCTGGTTCTGCAATCGAAACATGTGAAGGTGAAACAGATGAAAGGAAATAACGAGGACACCTAATGATGTACAGGAAGTTCGTGGTGGAGGAGGAACCACCCCAGTATTCAACTACCGACCTGGGAAAACCACGAAAAATCCCAGGTCAGTGTGGTCGTCCTAAGGCGATTGGAACCCAGGTTCTCCCGGATACAAGCCTCAAACATTACTACGGAGCTTGGTGAACAAGTCTTTACATTAAGGTTTCACCAAATTCTTATTTTTTCAAAACTAGAGTTGATGTTTTAGTCATAAAATACAACATAATATGAGATAGTGCCAGACATAAAATCTACGTGTTTGATTCTATTTTAATAACCGTAAAACTCCCTCTTCATTCCTATGGAATATTATGCAACTCGAAAACTATGAGAGAGAGAGAGAGAGAGAGAGGGGGAGGGTAAATATATATAGAGTTGATGTTTTTTTCATAAAATACAACATAATATGAGATAGTGCCAGACATAAAATCTACGTGTTTGATTCTATTTTAATAACCGTAAATTCCCTCTTCATTCCTATGGAATATTATGCAACTCGAAAACTATGAGAGAGAGAGAGAGGAAGAGAGGGGGAGGGTAAATATATATATATATATATGTACGCAAAACATTACTACACGAAGAATACAGCTCTCGTTAGACTATGCCATGTGACATTAACATTTATAAAACATTTCAATTTGTTTGGATTTTCCAGTAATTCATGCACTTCTTTATAATATGTGTAACGAGGGTTATCTTAAAAGTGAGACCCCTTTTGCAATAAAGTATACAAACTACCAAATATTTTCCCATAGATTATACTCTCTCTGCTACACACAGAAGGTAGGGAAAATGTATTCCACCCTAAAATTCGATACCGAGATTTCAATGAAATACATGTTTTCAGGCACTCTGAATCCAAATAAAACATTTTTGGAAACATGTCGTGTATGGGTGTTTTTGTGTCTATCTGTGAACAGCGTAACTCAAAAACTAAAAGTGGATAAATACCAAACTTGGTACTTGAGTTTAGTATCTTCCAAAGATACTACACCAATATTTTCAAGAAAATTTCCCACACCGACTATATTTTACCTAATACCTACATTTTTCCAACGTTTTGATTTTCCAAAAAACTACTCTAACGATTTCGATTAAAATAGTATATATAAAATGTATTTACATGAAAAATAAAATGTATGTTTTCAATTACCTGGGAACAGCTTCGAAAGTCCTCTTCATTTTGTAGAACCTTGTATAACTTGTAAGCGATGAGGGATAGGCGAAAACGTACCACACAAAAATGTAGATGTCTTTAAAACACACAATTTATTTAAAATAAGTTTTTTGTGGCTTAACCCATTTCTGAGATACGAGATCCTTTATTAAAGGTTCGAATTGTTCAATACTTATTCTTTTAAAGTCCCATTGATTTTCAGTTGTTTCTCCGATTGCATGGAAACAGTATGGAATTTTGTGGCCAGCGTATAGCGTCCAGTTCTTAAACATTTGACTATCGCTGTTCTCTTTGTATGTATAACGAAATGTGTAATGTAGCTATCTTTGCAAGGGTTTATTTGGATTAAATGTAGTAGATAGAAAACTAAGCTTTAGTATTAATATTTTGTACACCGAATAATAAAGGTAGAGGGTAGAGAAAATCATGTGAATCTACCACGTCAGAAATTATTTTTACCGAAGTTCCTAAACCTCACACTACTTTTCTACCAATTATCAGTGTTTTTAGAAGATATGTCTTATCGAAGCATAAGGTTTTTAAAACCTCGTCACAGACTCCCTCCGGCAGTACATCGAGGAAACTTGTACCTGTTTCTGGAGTTAGCTTTTTCTGTATTCAAAATAAGCTGTAATATTCTCTTAGGGAACACTTGCAGTACATGGACGAAAGCTTCTTAATGAGCAGAAATAATGAGTTCTATGTTTTCTGCTAACATCACATTAAGTTTGTCGCAGTATTCTCTCGTGTTATCTTATTTGCTGAGCGCCTGTTATTGTTTTACTATTTTGAATTTTGGATTCTTTGTCCTCCGGCTAGCTATTATTACTCAGTCGAGCAAATATCTCTTGATCAGGGCGTGTAAACGGAAAGGAGTTGTTACTAAAAGATAACACTGACAAAAGAATTTGTTTTTACACTTTTATTGCCGTCACACTTAATTAATTTCACATGTTTAATCTTGATACACGCCTGACTGAAACTGTTATATTTTCGAACGTAACTACAATCACTTATTTGCCGCGCACTATTAATTCGCGTATTTCACATTTTGTAACTAACTTTACGATGCGAGAGATTCTGTAGAATTGCGTAATGTGTACTTCGTGAATGCTTCCTTAGAACTGCCTGACGTGTAACTCGCGAGAGAGATTTCTTAGAACTGCGCGACGTTTGCCTTGTGAATGATTCTATAGAACTGCGCGGTACCTGCCCCCGGCTCAAGCATTTATACTCCCTCACCCCGATATACCTAAACATTATAATAGAGCTGCTATTGGTTAATAAATCGCGCCAACATTAGCGTCTATTTTATAAGCCAATCAAAATTACAAACACATATGCTCTAGGGAAGATATTCCCTGAATTTCTAAAGAAAGGCGCGCTACCCTGACGTCATTTGTTTGTCTCTTCTAATTGATAAACAACTCACCCCCTCGCTTCATTGTTACCCACTCCTATTGTCAGTTTCAGTGAGGCCGTGTAAACTTATTTCCTAACAATGCTTATAGCTGACATACATGTAAAACCATTGTCATACAATAATGTTAATTTACACTACAATCACTCTGGCATTCACAGTGTTGTGATATAAAATACTGCCTCAAGTTACAGATTCACAATTGTTTCCGTTCAGCTACCCTGTGATAATGATTTGACTTCCGGACCACCAGTTTGAATCCCCCCCTGAAACCGACGATACCAATAACGCAATTTCTTCTGCCATGAAATCTTAAGACACAGGAAATTCATCTCAGAAACTGTACGATTGTTTTATGGACTGGCGGCAGACTTCTATAAGGAAGAGCCAATAAAATGTAGTCTACACCAGAATAATAATTTAATTCATTGTGAAATCTGTGTGGAAAGAAAGCTTAAGTTATGTAGAATGGAATAAAAAGTTAGTCCACCAAAATATTCAGTACTTCGTATTTTATTACACAAGGGACCATAAGAAATAGATAAGTAAATAAATATATGTCTACATATAGACAAACACACAGACACAAGTGACTCGTATTAGTTTCCTATGCCCCTGTATACGTATAAGAATATTTGCAATGAAGCAATATCTGACATCATCTGTTGTGATTAATAATGGGTGTTTGATAGAAGACAAAGCGATATTACACAGGTCATCTCTTATAATTACATATTAGCTTTTTTATTTTTGTAATTATTTATTGATTTTACATCACTAGCAAGTAGTTAGGAAATTACACTTTTCAGGACACTGAAGAGAGGAATGCGTGTATTAATATGCACGGTCAGAATCTTTTGAGACAGTGGAAAGGGAAGTTTGCTCGTGCTCAGGTCTGTTACGTGTGGCGGCACTTTGTGATGGCAGCCGGTGCGGCCACGGTCGTCCTTATCTCCCCATTCTACTATATCAAAGTCTCCGACCCAAATATAATAATCGTTCACCCGCAGCCACTGCGCGCGTAGTGTATCGCTAGTTACCGCCTAATTTCTCTTTCTCCTGTTACAGAGGTTACGTTGAAATTCGTTGTTCTTTCTTCCAGTTTCCCCAATGTGAGAGGCCAAGCTGTACTACAGAATTGATGTAGTGAATAATAGAAACAAATAGCAGAATTATGTGCTAAGCAGAAATAAGTCTGGTGATAATAGCCCGGGTGGGTACTCAGGCACTCCTAATTTACTAGCAAATGAGCACTTACGCTTGCACAAAATGACACCTGTGGGATGCTTTATGCTGATAAACTCCGGTCATTATGTACATATTATATATGAGTTTTACGCTCTGCCCAGGGGCGTTTTCCGTTGCGGAGGATTCTTTATTATCATATCTAACAGTTTTAAACTGCAATAAATGTATTTTACGATTAAATTAACAGCGTTTGTTTATTTTTGCTCATATACTTTAATCTTCCCATTTTAAATGTATGTTGTTCAGAAAAGAAATGCGTCTTCTTTTAGCCATTAATTAAATAGGATTGTATTGTATAAAAACACTAATTTGTCTACTGGGCATAAGGAAATGACGTTTTAGTAGTACTGGGCCTCCCATTCCAATGAAAAGTAAGTGCAGACGTAGTTTAAACTCAAGAACTGGCACCCTTGTTGCAGCCAGAGGGACAATTCCAGTAAAAGTCATAGGTTCTAAAGGTTGTTGGATAAGAAGTCAGCAAAAAGAAAGCGAAACACGAGTTGTGAGGGAAACAAAGCTATGTGGTTCTTACCAAAGAAGTCAGAAAAAGTCTGACCGCTGAAAGTGAACATTTCTTTCTCATAGCATACCTAGTAATTAACCATTCGAAATAGAGATTAGGTGAAAGGGCGCGAAAGTTAGCGTCATAGTATCAGGGTAAAAAAGGAAGTCCGCCCAGATTTCAACACTTGCTAATATACTTCTCTGACATTCATGTGAACTGTCTTCAATTATTTTGTTGATTAGGAATAATTCCAGCCGTTAAGGGTTTTTTTTTTATCCTTCACATGATTGGTTTTGTCCGCGTACTCCTTGCCATATTTTTATTGTTGCGGTAGGGCAGGGGGCAGTGCACTGATCATTTGCCCTCACGCAAAATATTTTGAGATACGATAGCTGGAAATAGGAATTTATTCGCAGCTACCGACTGACAGCCGAGGCAGAGCACTTCTGAGAACTTCAAATACATGGAAGGCTACAACACCCGCCCGCCACAAAACCCGTGTAAGGGTTTTGCATAAGGTTTTTGGCTGCTTTGTGAACGGTATTAACTCACGCCGGCCATTATGTTGCGTTATGTTAACGTTACGCCTTCGTTGTGATTGGGGTCCAGTTGTAAGAGAGACTGTAACAGCAATTTGCTACTTCTTTCACAGAAACCAGTTTGCTCCCATACCTCACTCGCTGATCAGTACTTCATCCTGCTGCGTAAATACATGCTTTTCGATCATAACAATTGCCTCCCATCGCTTTCCCTTCCTCTACCGGGCGAGGTGGCGCCGCGGTAACATCTGCGGCTCATATTCGGGAGGTCCCGCGTTCGATCTCTGGCGCCTGCCCACTCTGAGCCATGGGTTTTTCGTGGTTTCCCAGGATCGACAGGCGGCTGGGATGATTCATCTTCTACTATGACTTTCCTGCCCCTCATTTCTCGTACCCATCAGCTTCCTTGTCATCTGTTTCATGGTTCTAGGACCCGCGATGGTGTGTTTTTTTTAAAGCTCCCTTGTTTACCCAGTTTATTATTACTGTGTTTTACTGAACTCTTTTACCGCTTATTACCGCGATTACACAACACACAGACACACACAAATATCAATGCCCATGGCGGGACTCGAACCCGCGACCCGCGGAGCGTTGAAGCTATATACTCCAGCGACCACGACTACGAGGGCCGGCTTGATCGGCGGGTTGCGGCGATGTGGGCTCTGTAGAGGTTCCTTCCTTGGCGTAAATGAGGAGCTGCTCAATTAGAACCTGTCTCGGGTGCTCTCGGGCGGCTCCCCTTCGGGGGACCCCCGGGAATTAGGGGCCCAAGCGGCATTGGATGCTTTTGATCTGGAAACGTTAGGTACCCCGTCCATGCCTGAGCCCGTCGTCATCCGAAACTTCGGGTCTTTCCCCTCATCCCTCTTAGGGGTCGCGGTAGGAGCAAAAAGGGCCGTTCAGAGCTACTTGCGGTGCTCTGTCCTGTTTGTGAGACCCATCCGTTGGTCTCCGTTGGTCTCTATATTTAACTTTACCTTTTCTTCCTCTCTTCTACGCAGTCTGCTGGTGCACTGTTTAATTTGTACTTACACTTTCTTGCATATTGTAAGAAGCATTTCGTTAATCCACATTCCATTATATTTGTATTTATCCAAATTCTTCTATGTTCAGGTTGATATTCATATTAAAATGAAAAAGATAGACATTCCAAACAAATCCCTAACTTAAATTTACAAAGAGGAAATAGCATCTACAAGAATTACAACAGCTCTGTCATAACAACAGATAAGCAGGTTACAGTACCTAGAGTGTTCTTCATACTATTAGAAAATGTAAGTTTCTTAAGTTAGGAAGAACAATTAGATAGGCGAGAGCTGGATAGTGCCCTGTTTGTGTTTAACATCTGCAGCAGGCAATGTTTAAACCGCCAGTCATATAAAACCATATGCTGCTAATCGTAAACCTAGAACGGAGTAAACAATATTGAGATAACTGGATTGTTTACTTTGAAGTGTGAGCGGAATTTGTTTTGTATTGACCTGACCCCAGGGTGAAAGAATGGGGGTAATTGATGAGGAGGCAGAGTTTCTGACTCATACCAAGTTGATGGAGATTAAAATGTTTGTTGCAATGTTTAATGACGGCCAACCTGCGGTTTACTGGACCAGATTCTCGACGTGAATTGTATAATTTAACGCTTGAAAGTGTAAGTGGTTAGATCCTGAGTTCAGGTCAGCAAAGGGTTACAACAATATTTTAATTTGATAATAACTGATGATAGAGACTAACCTCAATCCTACATCTCTCGAAGGAACCATATTAGCAATTTTAATTGTGGGACATAAAGTTATATTTTAGTTAAAATAATAGACCCTAGAAAATGTAAAACACATAATAAGTATGAAAATGTTTAGGGCATACATAGGGTATACAACGGAGGGCTGAACCTCGCAGCCACAAAGACCTATAAATATCTATTGCGGCTACCATCCACCAGGAGCACTGGATGAAGTGAAAGAACCACAGGAGGTTAGAAGCTGCAGACAGACGAGCAACAGGGATGCTCAGTAGTTCCTAACTTGTCCTGACTCGAAGACCCGAGATACCTGGAGAGCGCGATGAACGACTGTTGCAATCAGGCAGCCCTCTGGTGCCCACGGGGAATAGTCTTTCCTTGAAGAAAGCATCTGGCACCGTCACACACCACGAAGCCTAAAAGCGCAACTGAAAGATGAGAGGGAACCGAATGAAAGGGAAATTAGGGAAAGGAAATCGTAGTAGATGGAAAACTACCCCATAATCGTCTACCGAAAAAGGAAAAACCACGAAAAACCCAAAGTAAGTGTGGGAGATCGACGGGAATTGAACCTGGGATCCCTGAATGCAAGTTTAATACCTTACTGCGGGACCAACTTCATCAGTGTGAAAACCTTTAAGTGAATTACTTGTATTTTACTGAAAGCTACTTTTCTTCCATGCTAGTTCTTGTGCATTACCAAGCAGATACGGGTCGCAGTTTCTTCACCGCGTTTGTTGTGTTATCCTTATTATTTCTGATTACTGCCTTAACGAAAATGTTCCCGATGCCACGTAAGAGCAACGTATTTCCTTTCTCTCTTTCTCTTAATTTGATGAAGCAACTGCGTGCAAATACAAGATTAACACTAAACTTCGCCCTCAAAGAACACGGAATGATAGATGAAAATGCATCGATTAAATGCGATGTAGAAATTCTCATGATGGAGTGAGTGGAAATGATATCCCGAAAGCATAAGGGTTAACTTAATTCATAGTACTTGTACTCAATCGTCGTGCGAATGTAGGAGTATTGTTTATGTCGCGATTATGACTGAATGTGTTGCAACTCAGAACGGTGTAATTAAACATGGAAGTGTGAAAACCCTTAACCTCTTATTATACACATTATTTACAGAGTAAGGTTTCTTTTTTCACCGATTATTTTTATTATCAAAATGAAATGTTAAATTACGGATAATAATGATAGTAACAATTGAGCTAATTTTTAAGAACTTAACAATTGACATCTTCGTGTTTGAATATTCCCTAGATTAAAATCCAGAGTATGTTCGTCATATACTTAAATTTTGTTTCTTTCTAAACTTGAAGGCTAAAAGAGCGAATACCGGGCGTTGAAGGACTAAACAATGAATAAGAAATGAACTGCATCTCTAAATATCCAGGGCGCTAATGACCCCAGCATTTGGGCCCCTAAAACCCCACTACCACTACTAAATATAAATTCAATGCTGAACTCTTTGTGACTCTCCATTTTCATTAAGCACGAAGAAGTAATACACAGAAAATTGCGAGAGCAGTTTGAACAGTCAATAAAACACGCGGAATTCGATTGAACTAGCTAATTTATAGACTACTGTCTGTAGAAATACACATATAAAATGAGATTACAGCGAAGTCTAGAAAAGCTATGAAAGAACCATAAAAAAAACGAGGTGGAACGGGCAAATTTGGAATTTTAAAATATACCATTCAGTAATATGCACTCGATTATACTTGGTATTTTGTTATTTGCCCAAAATTAAAACCCGGAATCCACTCGGTATTTATCTTAAAAGGTGAACATGATAAAAAAATAAGAAACAAATGAACAAATACATTGTTTTCAATCTATGAACCTTTTTGCTTGAGCTTTATTGTTAAAGATGTCATTAAATTAACACAGTGAAGCAGCTGGTGTGTAATGGAATACTATTTCTACTGCAAAGTAGGAAGTGAAGGAGGCGGGAACTGTGCAAAAAAAATAGGATGCGAAAAAGAAAAAGAATCGACGTGCAGGTTGTAGGCAAACTGGACACTTTGTGAAAAAAATCTGATGTGTTACACTAACATGACTTTCTCTACTCTTGTACAAAATATTTTTACAAACGCTTATTCTCCATATGCTTCATGTTAATCGAGATGTTAATATTATTGCTAATTTTCTTGTAGGTACAAGGGGAATTGCTAGGCTTTAAGCGATAGCCAAATATTTTAAGAGGTGTAGTATGTGGAGAGTAGTTGTATATTGGGGCTTCTATATCAATTTATGGCTTTTTAATTGGCTTAATTGATTTAAATTGGTCTTTCATGGAAGCCCGACCTAAAGCACATGGGGTTTCTGTATCAATTTATGGCTTTTTAATTGGTTCACTTGGTTCAATTGGTCTTTCATGGAAGCCCGACCCAAGTAGCATGAGTCTTCTGTATCAATTTATGGCTTTTTAATTGGTTCACTTGGTTCACTTGGTCTTTCATGTAAGCCCGACCTAAAGCACATGGGGTTTCTGTATCAATTTATGGCTTTTTAATTGGTTCAATTGGTCTTTCAGGCAAAGGGGACCTATAGTGCATGAGTCTTCTGGATCAAATTTATGGTTACTGGCGAGTTGACAGTTTGTCATTCCCGGCCACGTGGAGGGCTTTACTTGAAGAAGCATTTAAAGGCTCGTCCCTCCTCCTCGGCTTTGGGTGAGGGAGGTAATCAAAATAATGTCTGCATTTCCAGTCAGCTATGAGACATGATTCACCCACTATAAAGTACACAGCGTTAATTCTAATCATATACATCAAATAAAAAAATACAAGTTTCAATTTTTGTGGCGAACGCTCCTAACAACTGTAGATGTTTAAAAAAATCGAAAGGTTTAATTTTCACCATCCTACCGAGACTTGTTGCTTTCTACGACATGAATAACATGCTACTTAAAACCGTGTATGTATACAGCGAGGTCTCCCTACACGTCAGTTTAAAAGACAATCGCCTGAGTATTCTGTCGCGACCCCTCTGTCTGGAATGCCCGGTCAATTAAGGCTATTGACTCACCCTTCGGATAAGGGGGCATCTATTCACGGTATTGATTTTTTCCGCCAGCTTCCCCCTCATATAAGGACTCCCACACCATTGTAAAAGTTCGCTTTATCTACGCCAGATGCCAGAAGGTTACAGAACTAACATTTGTAATTCATATCTGGCACTATAGATACCGACAGAATCCGATCCGCTATTGATTTTTTCATTAAAACTACATGAGATTCAATCACACATTAGCTAATTACAGTGTTACAAGCTGTATGTACAGTGAAATAAAAACGAATCACATTTAAAAAAAATTCTCATATGTTACACTCACATGACTTTCTCTACTCTTGTACAAACTTTTCTTACAAATGCTTATTCTGCTTGATTTTACTAGCTGCAATAGGAATACGGTAGGCTTTAAGCATTAGTCAAATATTTTAAGAGCGGTTGCCATGTGATGCACTCCATTCTCTTTACATGCCTAAGACATAAAAAAATGAATAACGAATTCGAGAAAAAATATAATTATTGGGGAATTTAAGGGAATAACAAGCAATACCTCGAAAATAGTTCTCAATAAAACAGGGGGGGCTCAAAACATAAATATCCGGTGAAGTCTCGTTATCGAATTTTCGGGTGGAATACCATACTTCCCTTACTTACTCTTCATAGTAGAGAAATTTAAAATACTTAGTTAAACAACGGGAAAGATGTCTTGCATCTTTTTCCCACGAGGTGTATGATTCATACAATAAACAGTAATTGAACAATGTCTTTGTTATTTAATTAACATTACGCCAAAAGGCAGACCATCTTTTACAGAATAACTTAAGTCATTTCCGGATCACATGTATGCTTTTTTAGAAAGAAATATCTAAATGATACCTTCATTCTAATGTAGGTTCAAAGGCATTAGTGGATTGATCATTTCCTGCACTATTTCAACAAGAGTACATAAAAAATATATTACGTAAAGATGATTCAGCGTTCGATTTCATACTGAACTAAAGCTTGAAACAAATATTCAGTTTTCAGAACGCTAAAGTACGATTGAAAAGGAATATATACGTTAAATCAACTTCCATTTCCACGTAACGGATTACGACAAAACTAGAAGAGAAAGACAAAAGTAGACTAGAAAATGAGAAAGCAAGCGCAAATAGTAGTAGTTATTTGGGGACTTTAGCTACTTTCAACTGCAACTTATTTTAACTCAAGCAACCTTAAGACAGGGCTTCTATTAGCTAATTTTATAATTAAATAAAACAATTAATGTTTGAAAATACTTCATTAACATACTAATTAACAAAAATTAACTTAACTCTGAATTTTTCGTTGAAACTCTGTAATCTGCTATAAAATAGCTTGCATAATATATAAAAAATACTCTTACGACATGCAAAAAGCTTAACATACTTAAAGCTTAACCACGAATGTCAACAACTGAAAAAAAAATTGAAAAGCAGTAATATGCCAGAAAATGGAGTATAGAATATAGGGAAATTATCCTTTTCTTCATTCATCAAGTTTACATGCCTAAATGATTATTTCCAGACAAGACGCCAGTGAAGAAGAAATACCAGTTCAGCGCCTGCGCTGGTATTATTATCTACTTACTGGGAGGTATATCAACGGTCTCCACTTCAACTCCAGACATGGTCAAACTTTAATGTTTAAAACACTTCTGAGCTATGGCACTTAGACATGCTTGACAAGTGCATTAAATTTTACAGCACTAATTGGAATGTTCCGAATAACTAGGCAAGTGTCCCTATGATTTGTATCTCGGAATGGTAAAACATAAATGTTTAACTGCTAAACAACTGTGATACTCGCGTGGCATAATAATAATCCTACAGCATTATGTGGATATATTGGAGGGGGTTCTCAGGTATACGAGATCCAGATCGAGTTTTATCTTCGTTCTTTCTCTCTTTCTTGATGTACATACATACATACAGACATATCCACACACATACAGACATACACACAGCCAACCACCTCCCCAAAACACACTGCCAGGTACGAAGACTTACGAATATATCCGAACATACACATACATACCGACTCATTCACGCAGATAAATACTCACAAACAAGCAGACTCAGAGATACTCACACACAAATCAAAACAAGCAGACTCAGAGATATACATACACACACATATACTTCCAAACATCAGGAATGAGCGAAGACCTTCGAGCACACTCGAATACATGTACAGGCAATATACACAGGAACATACCAAACACCAACAGAGAGAGACGCTCTTACCTATAAGCATGTGGCGGCTCTGTTATAATATAGCTTCATATATGAGAGGCTCTGTCTTTAGATGATTGTTTTGATTAATGTAGCGTTGAAGATGACGGGAATTGCGGGATTAGGGAGCTATGGTATTAATGGAGTTATGTGGTGGCGGTGGCGAATGTATAGAGTTACGGTGCTGATGGAGGCACGCGATGGTCATGGACGTATAAGTTAATGTACTTGTAAGTGTGAAGGATTATTTGTGATGGTAGTGATAGGAGGCGATGAGGATGGTTATATTGTCGGGAAGGCTTTTGGAAATGATGGCGGTGATGAGAGGTGGTGTTCATTGTTTCGCTGATGCTGATTCTTTTTTTGTGTGTAGAAGGGCACACATTCATTACGAAGAAATACACTAACACTGTAAAACATACCGAATTGTTGCGAGTAGCCCAAAACTTTTATCAGTGTATAAAATGGTTTCAATGTCCTTACAACATCTTAGAATACTTAAAAAGCTGCAAACGGTATCGAATTCCTTTTAAAGTGTTCAAAGTTCTCGATTTACGAGAACATTTAAGTGATGCATGAATCCAATGAAGCTAGGACAGGCTCTCTATTCAGCATATAAGAGACTTCACCTAGATTAGGCTAGGAGCGGTAAAGGCAAGATAGCGTACATTGTGTAAAGCCACTTTAGGTTAGACTGGTTGAGGTTATGATAGGGGGTCACAGATAATTAGAGGACGGGCTAGTTTATAGCTTTAAGTTATGATCGCTTGAATAGATGATGGGGGGGCTGCTGACTATGATTGAGACACGTTAACATGCACGTCATCGAGCTAGGCTAGCTAATAGCAGGCTGGACGTGAATCCTGCTTATACTATTTTAGGATAGGTTAGGATATTCAGTGCTAGCTAAGGACTGGATTGTTGGACAGATCATAAGGAATGGTATCATATTAGGCTAGATAATTACTGGGCAGAATACATAACGCTAGGATAGTCTGGGAACAGGTAGAGTTAGGCTCGCACGATTGTCCGAGTTTGAAGAACAGGCTAGCATAGAATGTCTTAGGAATGGATTCGTCATGATTGTTATGGTTGGCTGCGTTTCACGGTTAACTTATTTACGTTAGTGTTACGTTTAGTGGTTACATTGGTTACGTTTACTGGTTACGTTGGTTACGTTTACTGGTTACGTTGGTTACGTTTACTGGTTACGTTGGTTACGTTTACTGGTTACGTTGGTTACGTTTAGTGGTTACGTTTAGTGGTTACATTGGTTACGTTTACTGGTTACGTTGGTTACGTTTAGTGGTTACGTTGGTTACGTTTACTGGTTACGTTGGTTACGTTTACTGGTTACGTTGGTTACGTTTACTGGTTACGTTGGTTACGTTTACTGGTTACGTTTAGTGGTTACGTTGGTTACGTTTTGGCTAGGTTGGACGATGCCAAGATAGATAATGAAGGGATCTTTCAGAGCAGGTAAGGCAGGGATAGATTGGCTTAGGATGGTCGCTTGTGGCTAGGTTAGACTACTCCAAAATACCTAAAACTAACCAATTCAGGGATTGTGCCTATCGGTCTCACATGTTAAGTACTTAACATATAGAAGCTTACAAATTTAGAAAAAAAAGGACTGCAAGTATATATATATATATATTTATTCTAATAATGGATAAGAAATGCTCATAAAGTATCAAAATCAGTGGAAAATACATTAACTCCTGAAATTAGAATAAATACTTGCTTTAATGCACTGACTTACAAATGAAATTCCACTCTCCATATTACAATAGCATCCTAAAAGCATGTCACAATACCTCACTCACATCTTAAAATACACTGAAAGAGGCTCAAATTCTCTTACCAGAAACTTTGAAAATAGCTGCAGCGCGCCTAAAGAACCATCAGAATACTGTAAAGATCTGAGGCAATATCATGAACATAACAGCTCCTACTTATAAAACCGATCATAATTTTCCAAAAAACCTGTGTCTAATAGCTCATAAACGCCAGCTAAATGCTCTACAGTTCCTATTCCAGGGGCTAAAATGCAAGCAAACATTTCTAAAAATACACTACAATGCCTGTTACAGGATGAAAAATATATTCTTTTTTCGCATTTTGACGTATTTTACAGTGTATTTAGATGCTCTTGACACTTTTATGTGTATTGTTTATAGTTCTGATACTGGATGGCTTTTTAGAAGTGTAGCGTGTATTTTTATGTCATTAGGGGCTTTTAGAATTACTGGGTTTTTAGATTATGTGGAGCCATTTTATGCTCTTTTAAGGTATTGTGACACTTCCAATTATATTTTTTCGAAGTTTTTCATATGTATATTTATGACTCTTTAAAGGTATTCCAGCCTATGGAATTAGATATGAGTACAGGCTTTAAGGACATCCCGATATACTTGAATGGGAATTTTAGATGTTTCTTAAAGTAGTAGCATTCATTTTCAGGATATTGATACATCTTTTTAAGATTTTCAGAACATTTTGAGTATGCTTTATGATGTTTTTTTAAAGTATCTTTCAAAATACAGACGGATGGATTGATGTATGTATTTCGAATATATTTTTCATCCTGTAACAGGCATTGTAGTGTATTTTTAGAAATGTTTGCTTGCATTTTAGCCCCTGGAATAGGAACTGTAGAGCATTTAGCTGGCGTTTATGAGCTATTAGACACAGGTTTTTTGGAAAATTATGATCGGTTTTATAAGTAGGAGCTGTTATGTTCATGATATTGCCTCAGATCTTTACAGTATTCTGATGGTTCTTTAGGCGCGCTGCAGCTATTTTCAAAGTTTCTGGTAAGAGAATTTGAGCCTCTTTCAGTGTATTTTAAGATGTGAGTGAGGTATTGTGACATGCTTTTAGGATGCTATTGTAATATGGAGAGTGGAATTTCATTTGTAAGTCAGTGCATTAAAGCAAGTATTTATTCTAATTTCAGGAGTTAATGTATTTTCCACTGATTTTGATACTTTATGAGCATTTCTTATCCATTATTAGAATAAATATATATATATACTTGCAGTCCTTTTTTTTCTAAATTTGTAAGCTTCTATATGTTAAGTACTTAACATGTGAGACCGATAGGCACAATCCCTGAATTGGTTAGTTTTAGGTATTTTGGAGTAGTCTAACCTAGCCACAAGCGACCATCCTAAGCCAATCTATCCCTGCCTTACCTGCTCTGAAAGATCCTTTCATTATCTATCTTGGCATCGTCCAACCTAGCCAAAACGTAACCAACGTAACCACTAAACGTAACCAGTAAACGTAACCAACGTAACCAGTAAACGTAACCAACGTAACCAGTAAACGTAACCAACGTAACCAGTAAACGTAACCAACGTAACCAGTAAACGTAACCAACGTAACCAGTAAACGTAACCAACGTAACCACTAAACGTAACCAACGTAACCAGTAAACGTAACCAATGTAACCACTAAACGTAACCACTAACGTAACCAACGTAACCAGTAAACGTAACCAACGTAACCAGTAAACGTAACCAATGTAACCAGTAAACGTAACCAACGTAACCAGTAAACGTAACCAACGTAACCAATGTAACCACTAAACGTAACCACTAACGCAAATATGTTAACCGTGAAACGCAGCCAACCATAACAATCATGACGAATCCATTCCTAAGACATTCTATGCTAGCCTGTTCTTCAAACTCGGACAATCGTGCGAGCCTAACTCTACCTGTTCCCAGACTATCCTAGCGTTATGTATTCTGCCCAGTAATTATCTAGCCTAATATGATACCATTCCTTATGATCTGTCCAACAATCCAGTCCTTAGCTAGCACTGAATATCCTAACCTATCCTAAAATAGTATAAGCAGGATTCACGTCCAGCCTGCTATTAGCTAGCCTAGCTCGATGACGTGCATGTTAACGTGTCTCAATCAT
Organism: Deroplatys truncata; assembly: GCA_030765065.1. Taxonomy (NCBI): domain Eukaryota; kingdom Metazoa; phylum Arthropoda; class Insecta; order Mantodea; family Mantidae; genus Deroplatys; species Deroplatys truncata. The sequence continues at coordinate 25,171,515 of CM060988.1, read as the reverse complement.
AGTCAGCAGCCCCCCCATCATCTATTCAAGCGATCATAACTTAAAGCTATAAACTAGCCCGTCCTCTAATTATCTGTGACCCCCTATCATAACCTCAACCAGTCTAACCTAAAGTGGCTTTACACAATGTACGCTATCTTGCCTTTACCGCTCCTAGCCTAATCTAGGTGAAGTCTCTTATATGCTGAATAGAGAGCCTGTCCTTGCTTCATTGGATCCATGCATCACTTAAATGTTCTCGTAAATCGAGAACTTTGAACACTTTAAAAGGAATTCGATACCGTTTGCAGCTTTTTAAGTATTCTAAGATGTTGTAAGGACATTGAAACCATTTTATACACTGATAAACGTTTTGGGCTACTCGCAACAATTCGGTATGTTTTACAGTGTTAGTGTATTTCTTCGTAATGAATGTGTGCCCTTCTACACACAAAAAAAGAATCAGCATCAGCGAAACAATGAACACCACCTCTCATCACCGCCATCATTTCCAAAAGCCTTCCCGACAATATAACCATCCTCATCGCCTCCTATCACTACCATCACAAATAATCCTTCACACTTACAAGTACATTAACTTATACGTCCATGACCATCGCGTGCCTCCATCAGCACCGTAACTCTATACATTCGCCACCGCCACCACATAACTACATTAATACCATAGCTCCCTAATCCCGCAATTCCCGTCATCTTCAACGCTACATTAATCAAAACAATCATCTAAAGACAGAGCCTCTCATATATGAAGCTATATTATAACAGAGCCGCCACATGCTTATAGGTAAGAGCGTCTCTCTCTGTTGGTGTTTGGTATGTTCCTGTGTATATTGCCTGTACATGTATTCGAGTGTGCTCGAAGGTCTTCGCTCATTCCTGATGTTTGGAAGTATATGTGTGTGTATGTATATCTCTGAGTCTGCTTGTTTTGATTTGTGTGTGAGTATCTCTGAGTCTGCTTGTTTGTGAGTATTTATCTGCATGAATGAGTCGGTATGTATGTGTATGTTCGGATATATTCGTAAGTCTTCGTACCTGGCAGTGTGTTTTGGGGAGGTGTTTGGCTGTGTGTATGTCTGTATGTGTGTGGATATGTCTGTATGTATGTATGTACATCAAGAAAGAGAGAAAGAACGAAGATAAAACTCGATCTGGATCTCGTATACCTGAGAACCCCCTCCAATATATCCACATAATGCTGTAGGATTATTATTATGCCACGCGAGTATCACAGTTGTTTAGCAGTTAAACATTTATGTTTTACCATTCCGAGATACAAATCATAGGGACACTTGCCTAGTTATTCGGAACATTCCAATTAGTGCTGTAAAATTTAATGCACTTGTCAAGCATGTCTAAGTGCCATAGCTCAGAAGTGTTTTAAACATTAAAGTTTGACCATGTCTGGAGTTGAAGTGGAGACCGTTGATATACCTCCCAGTAAGTAGATAATAATACCAGCGCAGGCGCTGAACTGGTATTTCTTCTTCACTGGCGTCTTGTCTGGAAATAATCATTTAGGCATGTAAACTTGATGAATGAAGAAAAGGATAATTTCCCTATATTCTATACTCCATTTTCTGGCATATTACTGCTTTTCAATTTTTTTTTCAGTTGTTGACATTCGTGGTTAAGCTTTAAGTATGTTAAGCTTTTTGCATGTCGTAAGAGTATTTTTTATATATTATGCAAGCTATTTTATAGCAGATTACAGAGTTTCAACGAAAAATTCAGAGTTAAGTTAATTTTTGTTAATTAGTATGTTAATGAAGTATTTTCAAACATTAATTGTTTTATTTAATTATAAAATTAGCTAATAGAAGCCCTGTCTTAAGGTTGCTTGAGTTAAAATAAGTTGCAGTTGAAAGTAGCTAAAGTCCCCAAATAACTACTACTATTTGCGCTTGCTTTCTCATTTTCTAGTCTACTTTTGTCTTTCTCTTCTAGTTTTGTCGTAATCCGTTACGTGGAAATGGAAGTTGATTTAACGTATATATTCCTTTTCAATCGTACTTTAGCGTTCTGAAAACTGAATATTTGTTTCAAGCTTTAGTTCAGTATGAAATCGAACGCTGAATCATCTTTACGTAATATATTTTTTATGTACTCTTGTTGAAATAGTGCAGGAAATGATCAATCCACTAATGCCTTTGAACCTACATTAGAATGAAGGTATCATTTAGATATTTCTTTCTAAAAAAGCATACATGTGATCCGGAAATGACTTAAGTTATTTTGTAAAAGATGGTCTGCCTTTTGGCGTACTGTTAATTAAATAACAAAGACATTGTTCAATTACTGTTTATTGTATGAATCATACACCTCGTGGGAAAAAGATACAAGACATCTTTCCCGTTGTTTAACTAAGTATTTTAAATTTCTCTACTATGAAGAGTAAGTAAGGGAAGTATGGTATTCCACCCGAAAATTCGATAACGAGACTTCACCGGATATTTATGTTTTGAGCCCCCCCTGTTTTATTGAGAACTATTTTCGAGATATTGCTTGTTATTCCCTTAAATTCCCCAATAATTATATTTTTGCTCGAATTCGTTATTCATTTTTTTTATGTCTTAGGCATGTAAAGAGAATGGAGTGCATCACATGGCAACCGCTCTTAAAATATTTGACTAATGCTTAAAGCCTACCGTATTCCTATTGCAGCTAGTAAAATCAAGCAGAATAAGCATTTGTAAGAAAAGTTTGTACAAGAGTAGAGAAAGTCATGTGAGTGTAACATATGAGAATTTTTTTTAAATGTGATTCGTTTTTATTTCACTGTACATACAGCTTGTAACACTGTAATTAGCTAATGTGTGATTGAATCTCATGTAGTTTTAATGAAAAAATCAATAGCGGATCGGATTCTGTCGGTATCTATAGTGCCAGATATGAATTACAAATGTTAGTTCTGTAACCTTCTGGCATCTGGCGTAGATAAAGCGAACTTTTACAATGGTGTGGGAGTCCTTATATGAGGGGGAAGCTGGCGGAAAAAATCAATACCGTGAATAGATGCCCCCTTATTCGAAGGGTGAGTCAATAGCCTTAATTGACCGGGCATTCAAGACAGAGGGGTCGCGACAGAATACTCAGGCGATTGTCTTTTAAACTGACGTGTAGGGAGACCTCGCTGTATACATACACGGTTTTAAGTATCATGTTATTCATGTCGTAGAAAGCAACAAGTCTCGGTAGGATGGTGAAAATTAAACCTTTCGATTTTTTTAAACATCTACAGTTGTTAGGAGCGTTCGCCACAAAAATTGAAACTTGTATTTTTTTATTTGATGTATATGATTAGAATTAACGCTGTGTACTTTATAGTGGGTGAATCATGTCTCATAGCTGACTGGAAATGCAGACATTATTTTGATTACCTCCCTCACCCAAAGCCGAGGAGGAGGGACGAGCCTTTAAATGCTTCTTCAAGTAAAGCCCTCCACGTGGCCGGGAATGACAAACTGTCAACTCGCCAGTAACCATAAATTTGATCCAGAAGACTCATGCACTATAGGTCCCCTTTGCCTGAAAGACCAATTGAACCAATTAAAAAGCCATAAATTGATACAGAAACCCCATGTGCTTTAGGTCGGGCTTACATGAAAGACCAAGTGAACCAAGTGAACCAATTAAAAAGCCATAAATTGATACAGAAGACTCATGCTACTTGGGTCGGGCTTCCATGAAAGACCAATTGAACCCAGTGAACCAATTAAAAAGCCATAAATTGATACAGAAACCCCATGTGCTTTAGGTCGGGCTTCCATGAAAGACCAATTTAAATCAATTAAGCCAATTAAAAAGCCATAAATTGATATAGAAACCCCAATATACAACTATACTCCATTGTCTTTGCATTATCAGGACAAAAAAAATTAATAACGATTTAAAATTAATAACGAATTTTAGAAAAAGTATAAGTATTGGAACATTTAAGGGAATAACAAGCAATATCTCGAAAATGGTTCACTCAACAAAAAATGTTCATGGCCTAAAATTTGTATTTTAACGCGATCTACATTTTTTGTGTAGTAAAATATTATCTATCTCTTATGGTTTACCAGTTATGCAAAAGTCGTTCACAACGAAGAATAATTTTGGAGACATTCCCAGAAAATTCGAGATATACATTTCATTTGTCATGAAAATATCTTAAACATATGATATTTTAATCAAGATCGTTAGAGCCATTTTAGAGAAAATTAAAGCTTTCGAAAAATGTTGCATGTAAAGGGTAATCTGGGGTAGGGGGATTTGCTTGAAAACCTGCGTGTCGCATCTCTGGAAGATACTGAACTTAAATACCAAGTTTGGTGTTTATCCGACTGTTCGTTTCTGAGTTATGCTGTTCACAGACACACACACACACGGACATGTTTGCAAAAAATGCTGTTTTTGGATTCAAGGGTCTCAAAACATGTATTTCCGGTGAAATCTCGGTATAGAACTTTTGGTTGGAATAGAATACTTCCCCTACTTACTCTACGTAGTAAAAAGCTATACGCTTCAAAGAGCATACCTTTCTTTCTTAAGCCATGAGACCCTGCCATAGACAAGGTGTTTTCTGCAGTTAACAGTAATATGTTTCATAACATTTCTTCAGCCATTTCCGAATGAGTACATTAGTACATCTATTTCCTTTACAAGTAAAGCGGCATGTACTTCTTTAATACTCAGAACTGGTAGAGTGAAGAATAGCACGTTTTGGGAAGTAACGACGGCAGTTTCTTGAGCTCCCGAAAGTAAATTGACGGTGGGAAGCTCCTCCATGCGCTAGTGAGATGTCAAGCGCGGAGTGATAATGCGCATTATGTACGGAACTATTCGAGGATGGGAAAGACTATAGTAAGTTTATTGTAGCAAATATCAAAAATATATTAAGAATATAATGCGAAATATACTTGTTTCCTGAAAATATTGTGTTCCTTTACAGTAGCAAATAATATAGCCACTACCATTTAAAGCATTCGTCAATAGTTGTTAGAAAGTATGTGAACAACTACAATACCGTTCTCAATGTTCGAAACACATTATATTGCGGCAGCAAGAGGACGAGCTAAATTCTCTCATAACATTAAGCTCGGGATACTGTAAATCATAGCTGGCTTGTCTTTAAGTACTGTACTAAAAATCTTTGTGAATGTCACAGTTCAGATTGTTTGTAAAACACACTCATTTCGAATTTGTGAAGCAAAGTACGCGCGTCAAGGAGGTGTGCGTTTTAAAAGCGTTCTGCACAACTCATCCGTTGTACAGCGTTGAACTATAATCCCAGCTCATCTGTGCAAGCGCGATTTGAAGTGATGAAATATCCATTTGGAAGAGTGGGATTATTGTGAAAGACTTCTGGGAGGTATAGACTGAACTTAAATCCGGGCATGCAGAAACGTTAATCCCGAAATAATCATTATCCCCGTTGGCATTTGATTAAAACATTCTGAAATACAGCATAAGTTGTTATCATATGTTTCAAAGTGGCCTCTTACTCCTGGTTGTTTTCAAGGGAGCGAGATGGCCTGCGATAACGTGTGAGGCCAGGGTTCTACAGCAGTCGACCGCCAACTCTGACCTTGGATTTTTCGTGGTCGACAGGAGAACGCTGCAAGAGCATCTCGTCTGCCACAATTTCCTTCTCCGTATTTCCCTTTCATTCCCTTTCCTTCTCATGTTTCAGTTGTTCTTCTAGGTTTTAGTGGTGTATAGCGGTGCCGAATAATTGGCGCGGAAGCTTGCTTCATGAAAAAATTATTTCCCATGGACCTTAAGGGCTGCTTGTTTAAATGGGCCGTTCATCTCGCTTTCTGAGCAGCAGTGAGACGAGTCTTCAGCCAGGAACTGTTAGGGACTTCTGCCAGTACCTACCTTTGGCACGTACTGTGGTTCCTTGACTTCACTATAGCCAATAGATCTCCCGTAGGTCACCGTGCACGAGGTATCCTCTTCCGTTGTATAGCCTATACCACTTGAAGTACTCCGGGCCGAGCATTCCAACCGCTCCCGATAGGAAATTGTTCGGATTGGGTTGGATTCGGCGGGGCAGTGGTTCCCGATACCCATGGAAGATCGGGTACGTCTAGGCAGTTTTCCGTCCAGGCGGAGTTGTGAGACGCCTCAAGGTCCTCCGGCACCGCCCTGGATAACCGGTAGACAAGTGCTAGTTATGTCGGCCCTACCGAGGTCATTCGGTAGTCTTCCCTTTCGGGGTTGACGCGCGTAAGTGACGTATCCTTTTCCACCCTCTAATGGGGGGAGGGGTCGGCAACCAGGTAGTCGGCCCATGGAAAAACTCTCGGGAGTGGGAGTGTCATTCGGCTGACACCCGCTCCCTTGGGTCATGGGGGTGCTGTCCTCTTGTGTCTTCTTTACCCTGGTTTTCGTAGAAAGCAGTTAGTTCTCTCCTGCATAGCGTTACGTTCCGAGGAATGAAGAACATGTCTGCTACGCTGTCGAGTCACACATTAAAAGTGTAAGAATTCGGCCGTAATATCATGTCACATTCTGTTTCCATATATTCATTAGTTATATATAAATAGTAAATAAATAATTTTATTTAAAGGCTAATTGAGGAATATGTGGGTGCTCCTTTTGGATTGACTTAATTCAGCAGATTTAGATCATGAGTGCAGAGTAACTACTAAAAAAACTAATATATTTAATTTTTTTGATAATTACACAATATTAAATACCAATATTTTATTAAAGCTACAAAGTCTGTATATATGCTTGTAATAACTTTCCAGGAACCACAAAAATTACTATGTATACTGGAAATCGGTCTTTATAAGAATGCATCTGTCCTTTGTTTTATGTTAGATAACTAGAAAGGTATGTTTATCAGTGTGAAATCATTAAAGTTATTATTCAAACATTTAGGGCATAGTCATTGACCTCACATCACATTTAAGAAGAAATGAGAAAGAAAAAACTAAAGATAAATTACCTTCTAGCTGCACAAATTTGATCTGGCTTCGAGCATTTGGCCTGGAAGTTGCCCATGTTTTACCAATTCCCCTGGTCAGCCAGTAGATCGCAAACATTCTATTATATTTCTAGCTGAAATTAAGAACTTGTTTCCGAATTTTATTTTTCGCTGGTTCTCCCAATGCACATTCCACCAAAAATTGATCCCAGTCTTCATGCTCACCACAAAATGGGCAAATTCTCCTGCCAGAACTGTCAGTTACTTTCTGTGCTGAAGCCTCTCATGCCATGCCATTTCTGATGCTTCATTTCTTCTTATATATATATATATATATATATGTCAATTTATCCCAACTTAATTTTATTTTATGTGCTAGACTTAGTGATAGCTTAATTTTATACTTCGATTCAATTTTCTGTCGGCTGTCTATTGGCGCTCTTGTCACATTGTCCAGGTCGAGGTTTACGAAATTTCTGACAATTTTGCAACCCTTTCTAGAGACTTCTTAGGACTTCTTTTAAATTTTCTCCAATGTCATCAAGCTTTTTCTGTGTAGGAATATGGTCATTTAATTTCGGTTTCTTATCAAGAACAGATCCTCTTTTCCTAAATCTGTTCGTTTCTCTGTCGGCCACATGAAGAGCAGGAAATCTGTCTGTAAATCGCCTTCTCACTTCTCTACAAGAGCTTGTCGTTACATAGGAGTCATACAGGAGGACTGTGTGCTAAGTATACCGACCTTTTAGAATTATAACAGCACTATATTACTGAAACACTCGCTCTCGCAAACTATCCACAATTGTACAGCACAGATTTCCCCTCAATTGATCAGGCGGCTCACGGAGAGGATGGAAACTGAAGCTAGTAGAAACAGCGCAATGCTGGGCAGAAATTCCCGTATTACGGCTACGTATCTAAAAGAAAGATTTGTTTTAGAACCATAATTTGTATGTATGTATATATATATACATATTGCTAGAAGAGGTGGTCGTATACCAGGTGGCCTAACCGCTTTTTATTTGAACGTGTGCAGATAAGCCTTCGTGGTTTCAATCCTTCAAAGGGTTGCAGAACTCCACAGAGCAATTTCAAGTAAATACAGATCAGTGGCGAACTTGCGCATTAGCGCCCTAAAAAATCAATAACTACTACTACCACTACTACTACTACTACTGTTACTATTACTACTACTATTATTACCGGCAGTGGTTGTCAGAAACGTCCATATGGATACGCGGAGACGGTTGGAACTTCGCATCGAACAACAGGGGCAAAATTTCGAGCACCTATTCAAACAGCGAAGTCAGCATAATAGTATCGTTGGATACTAATAATAATAGTAACAATAATATTTATAATAGAAAGCGAAAATAGTAGTAGTGAAACACTGTGTGCTCTCGTGTTTTTTGTCAATAGTCCGTAATGTAGACAAGGACCATAAACACAGTTAAAATAGCTATGGGCGGAAACGGATAGGTCAAATAAAGGCATTTTAATTATTTGGTCAGTCTGATAAGTGAGTCTATTCCCTAGAAAATAAACCTAACCTGTGTAAATGAAGGAGAAATGTTCTAAGACCCTTTCGATCTATTTTTGTCTATCATCACGGACAATACACTCTAGTGCAAGGTCTGTTTTTGTCTGTCATCCCGGACGTTATACTCTATTGCAATACTATAATGGAAGTGGGGAAGTGCTTGTCAATGAGCGCAATCCGACCATCATCTTTGCTGATAAGTAAAAGGAGTAGAAGGGAGCTCGGCTGGCCGCGTAGAGCACCTACCTGCTGTGCGAAGGGTTCTGGGTTCGATTCTCGGCTGGAGTGTGAATTTTTCTCTAGCCAGGTTTATTGCCTACCGTCCCCAGAGCCTGGAAGTATTAATGAGAGTGTGAATGTGTGTGTTATTCAATTATTGAAGTTCAAAGTTTACTGGAAACCCATAGACCACCGAATACGAGTTAACATCATTGCCTATAGGTAATAATATATTCCTATGGAAAGGCCGCCGATAAGACCATTGCAGATAAGGGCGGTTATACTTTGAACTTAAAAAAATAAAGAATGTTCACTCACGCTAATTTGCCAGTTTACCGCTGACCTATGTCTGCTTGGAATTGCCCCGTTGAGTTCTGCAACTCTTTTAACGCACGAAGGAATTCTACACGCTTGAAATACGGCGCAGTTGGGCCTCCTGGTATTATACAGAAAACATTGTTTTTCATGTGCAAAGCCATAAAATGGGAATAATGCATATACTCATGTACATACAAGAAGAAGCATGGATTACGAGATTGCATGTTCATTGATATGACGAAATTCCAAGTAATGCTTAAATTTGATAAAGTATGATTGGAATATTAAGGCTAAGTGAATTCTGGCCTTCACGTTTTATTTTGACTATTATATAACATGAGTTTGAATGACGTACATTTTAAGGTGTTGCACCTCTATTGTCGTATATTTTTTATTTCGCCTATTATATTGAATTTCAATATTATATATTCCAGCATGGGCTTTAGTTAAATTTGTCATAATTATTATATTTTGTGGAACATATTCTTAACTGTATTATATTAACAGTTATACATTTTGTTGAATCATGTCATTCTCTGCAACTGGCACATTCACCTGTTTTAATAGCAATATAGTTCCATGTGATAAAAGGATGTTGTTAAAAGTGACAGCAGAATAAGGGTAATATGAAAGTATTTTGTTTGTACCTCGCAACGCAACTACAAAGGATAATAAAGAAAAAATAAAAAGAAAGAAGAAATGGAGGAAGAAATGTCTAAGGTTACAGCAGAGCTCTAAGATTGGTGTTAAATTTAATGCATATTGTGCTACATGCCCTTGTGCACGAATGTAAATACGTAATTCAATATTAGAGTTGTTACTTGAGTTAGCAATGGTAAACATTGAAATCATTTCTGTGAGCTTTTGTGATGGTGTAAGGTTTCGTTTCTGTTTATTAGGAGGTTATAATTTGCCGTTTAATTCTTACAGAATTCGAAAGCTAAAGATGAATAATTTGGCATTCACAGTGCTCCACATGAGAAGAAAGAACTTGCCTAAGACTTGGTTTATTCTTTAAGACTGCAATGAACTCTGCTAAAGTTCTGTAATGGGATCAAAACGGAGCTGGGTTATCTGAGAGTTAAGTTGGACAAGGAAAATCTGTAAGATATTATAGAGATAGGATGTACTGTTAACCAGTTTGGCGCCACGGTGATGCATGTGACTTGCATTGAGGAAGTCCGGGATTTGATCCCGGCGATCTACCATTGTGACCCATGGGTATTTCGTGGTTTCCACGGGTCGGCAGGCAAATACTGGTGTGGTTCATCTTCTACCACGAATTTCCTGTACACTTCATTTTACTTGTCCTCTGTTTCAGGGTTGTAAGACTAGGCGACGATGTTCGGCGGGTTGCGTTTGGGTGGTGGAAATACGCTCTGTGGAGGTTTATTACCTGGTGTCGTTGCAAAGTTTTTCAGTTAGAACCCGCCCCCGTAAGCTCTCGGGTGCCCCTTCGAGGAACCACCGATGGTTAGGGGCTTGTGGATGGGCCGGGTGGCGACGGATGCGTTTGATCTGGACACGTTAGGGACCCCGTCCATGCTTGCGCCCGTCGTCATCCGCACTGGTCGCCCTTCAGGGCTCTCCCTTCATCCCTCCCTTCCAGGGTCATGGCAGAAGCACACGGGCCCTCATGGTCTACGTGCTCTACTCCAGTTACGGGGATCCCTCCGTTCGTCCGTACCTTTACTTTTGCCTTTATCCAGTCTAGTAAGGTGAAAGGTAAACTGAAAACATTTTAAATATCTTGCGGATGCATTATCTAACATGGTGAATTAAGCTCCAAAGTACCGTTATCGTTAACTTTGGTTTGGTTTAGTCATTTATAAATGCAGTTTAATGGACTGAAGTTAAAAGGTTGAAATGGGGCCTTAAATCCTAAGTATAGGGTAAAAATGTTGTGTAGAAGTTTCCTGGTTCGATGCTGGATCTGTTTGTAGGGTAAATGCAGAGAGAGAGAGAGAGAGAGAGAGAGAGAGAGAGAGAGAGCAACTTGTGGTTGTAAAGATACATTGCCCAATCCTTGTGAATTAGTATTTAAAGTTAACTAACATTATTAAAGTAATTCTAAAACTATTTTAGAGTTTCTACTCATTTTTGTAGGACTGAAACAATAGGCTACTCATTCTCTGTCATTTGCGTAACAGTTTCTGAAATGTTACATCCACACCTACGGCCGGTAGCTATTTTAAAACCACCAATCAACATAAAAATGCGATTAATTTAATATACTAGGATGTTGTCCATTTACATTGCGCCTTCAGTGTATAATGAGCTAGTGCCTACTGCACATTTTGGACGGCATTAAGCAGACGAGATGTTTTCAAATATTGTAAATGAGATTACTTAGGTTTCATTAGCACTTCGAATCTGAAATAATAACCGACGTGAACCACGCCTTTCAAAAGTGAGTGGATTATTTTCTTTAATTGCTTCTCAGCCGTTTGAACAGTTACAAAGAACTAATATTCGAGTGAAATCATAACCGCTATAGAGAAGATACCCGAATGAGCCTACCAGATTATTATTAAACACGCCAAAGACTTGTTGAATTAGAGAAAAGCAATTTAATAGCGCACAGAGTACAACTGTTAGTTACCACTCCGTCCATGCTAACACCGTACCACGTGTATTCTATTCAAGATATGGCTTTTTTTCGGGACTATATTAATGAAATTCTAGACAACTGCATCATAAGAACAAGGAATTAAAACAATTATTATAGTTTTATCCAAAGCTGCATGGTGGTGTAAAGCACGTCATGGTTTATAAGTAAGAAAGAAAGGGACGTTTCGAACAAAAAGCTACATGCGTACCTAGGGATGCGAGAGAGGAGATAGATGGATGGGAATGATCTGCGATGACCATAGTCGTTTTCATTAGCGATTTGATGATGCAAGGCGCATGCTATGTGTAGGTGGGGTGATGATGACTAATCCAATATGTTATGATTAATAATCTAAGAAGGGAGAGCTGAGAGAGGTCAGAAGAGACGAGGATCAGTTTGCGGTAAAACATAGTAGAGCATAATAGGTTAATTTACGAGGTCGGACAGCTCCAAACCAGAATTGCCACTAGAGGGCACACGAGGTTTAACCTACATCCTGTTTTGTTCTTAGGTTTGCCCGCCGTTCAAGAAGCTTCTATTCCATACACTGTGTTGCAGTTGACAATACATTGACATCGAATGTCACAAAATGGCATTCTTGATCTAACCTAACACACTAGATAGATGTCCTAGGAATGCATGCTAGACTGGGCAGGAGCACTAGGAAGTATAGTCGGTCATAAACATACGGCTTAGAATGTCGTGTCGGTTTACACAGTGAGAAAGAATGTATCTTTACGTTATTTGCACCACGCTTTGGAAGCCAATTTGAAGTAGTTTGTATTGAAGGTGTTGTATTATTTTTCAGCTGTTGGGGAGCCAAACTCGTAGTAGTTGCAACCGCACGTATGGTACCCGGTAGCCTTTGCCCCAATGTTTAAAAATATTAACTTTGTAATTTGACTATTTCTTTAAGTATTAAATATTTATGTTTACCTCGGCTGCGTCAGTATTATTGTTAGAGACACGTTTCCCTTAGCAGGGTTGTGGTGCGACAAGAATGTAGGCTTACACAGATTATAATTTTACTTCACTCCGTTTATTAATGCTTGATACGATTTAAATAACACTTCACTGATATAGAGAGCTGTGAAATTCCTTTTATTAAATAGTTGCACTTTTTTTTCGTCTCACACGAATACGTATTACACTTCTCGAGGACGTGTCTCGCGTCCGGTTAGGAACACTGTGTGCAGGCAACTGAATTGATTTCAACCGCCTAAACTTGTAAATTTTTATGTATTTCAAGTCTCTGATTGGCTATTCCTAATCCAATAAAATATCTTCATTTAACTAAAGTTTTTTCTGGTTGTTGATTGGCTATGTTTAAACAGTCTCAAAATTTACATTATTGTTGCTCCAATAATGATTAGTGGCATTTGAACTTTCAAATTCATTATTGCGTCAAGCTTACCTCATTGTTACCTCATAGTTAGCAACTTTTAACCTATTATTCTCACAGCTCCTACATTATTAAATTACGTAATACATTCATATAACATTATTGAACATGTATACAATAATATAAGCATATACAATGACTGTTAAATACATTTTACAAATTATTACATACACATATTGCTTCAAGGCGGGCTGTTATTGAATTTATATATTATAACTTAAGTGTTAAAAAACACTGCCTCAACAGATGGTGTAAGAGGACTGTTGCATTTAGATGAATTAGGATGATGAGGAAAAGCTGAGAGATATGAGAAGAAATATTGCTCAGTATGTAAAACGGTATAATTTATAGAACCTGAACTACTGAACTAAACATAGTAGAGTATACGGTGATGTTGATTTGAGAGTTCATATAGCACTAACCTATCACGAAACGGGTGGATGGTCTTACGTACAAACGCTGCGAAGCATATCCAGCACGATGCATACTTTGAACTTTTATGGAGATAAATTATAGCATTGTTAACCATAGTTAAGACTTGCTTGTTGACCAGGGAGAAATGTAATTACGTAAGCTACTCCGTAATAACCATATCTAACATGAGATGGGTAGGTAATGCTATATCAACCATGAATGCATTGCGTTCACGTAAATAGTGGGTAGAGAAGGTGCTGCATCCCACCGAAAATTCGATACCAAAATTTCAACGGAAATGCATGTTTTGAGACTTCCTGAATCCAAAAGAAAGGATTTAGAAAAAGGTCCATGTGTGTGTGTGTGTGTGTGTGTGTGTGTGGTGTTCGTGAAGAGCATAATTCAAAAACGAAAAGTCAGATAATTACACACTTGGTATTTAAGTTCAGTACCTTCCAATTATGCGACACAAAGATTTTCAAGAAAATTCCAGCACCCAACTAACCTTTACATTCAACATTTTTCGAAAATTCAGATTTTCTAAAAAATGGCTCATTTAATTAAAATATCATATATTAAAGATATTTATATGACAAATAAAATGTATATCTTCAATTTTCTAGGAATCTGGACATCTGTGAAGTCTTCTTTCGGAAGTAATTATGTACACTCTTGTATGACTGCTAAACGTTAAACGATAGACGAAAACCTACAATACAGCAAATGTAGATGTCTTTAAAACACACAATTTGCTTCAAATAAGTTTTTCTGTGGCATAAGTCGTTTCGGAGATATCCATTATTAAAGGCTCATATTGTCCAATACTGTCATTATTTTAGTCTCATCGTTTTTCAGTTGTTTCTCGCGATTGCATGGAAACAATACTGAATTTTAAGGCCAGCATTTTGCATCCAATTATTAAATATTTGACTATCGCTGTTCTCTTTGTATCTATAACGAAATGTCTAATATAGCTATTTTTGCAAACGTTTATTTGGATTAAACTGTAGTAGATAGAAAAGAAATGCTTTAATGAGAATAGCTTGTGTACTCACTAATAATGATAGAGGGTGGAGAAAGACAAGTGAATGTATAACATCAGATTTTTTACCATCGCAGCATGAACAGGAAGTGGATAAAAAGGACAATACCGTCGAAATATGTGGATGAAAAGCGCATTTGTTTATTTCCATACAGGTAATTGCACTTGAACACACTACTGCGGGGGATCAATTAGAGCTGCTATATCCATCTGCCTGTCCGTCTGTACGCATGAAACAACTGTAGTCATTGACAGGATTGATATTTTTAATGTAGGAGTTTGAAGAAATCGTGTGCCTCAATTCCAAATTTGTTCCGAATCTGTACAAAATTACTTTGAGAATATGTTACAGGTGTTCAATTCTTAGGTAAACCACTGCATGTATGTAGGTGAACTTTTATGTAAACATTTTTATAAATACGTTTCAAATTTGGTCAAAATCGGTTCAAATTAAGATAATCGGTTATTTGAACCGAGCGGAATGTCTCAAGCGGCAACGTCTTTGGCCCGCATTCGGGAGATCCTGGGTTCGACTCTGACCGTGTGGTTATGCTGGGGTGGTGCATACTACCACGATTCATCCTTCCCCTCATTTCATTTCTTTTCCTTTCATCCTTCAGGAAATGTCTTCGGGTTCCGTGTTGCGGCTAGTGTCGGGCAGATGGCATGGTTACTGCGCTTTGTAAAGTATTTCTCCTCGTAAAACGTTCAGGGTACGTTAACCCCCTTGCTAGGGTCACTTCATCGCTCTCTCGCGGGATTCTTAGCCTCTGCTGGTTAAGACGGGTGTTTCAAACTGGAAATATGAGGGACTTCTGTGCGTCTCTATGGACCTGCCTGCCTGCGGACCTGCTAACTCCTGCGGCTCCTTCACTTCATCCCTGTCTCCCTGTGGGGCGACCACTATATATCTATACTCGGCGCCAATCAAGAAGGCGATTGACAGTTACTAACCACGTGGCGGAAAGCTTTAAATGAATGGGAGGGGATGCATACGTCACAGCGGTCGTCATAGCAACCATTAGAAGGACCAATTAGAACTAAGACGTTTCTATAGCAACGATAGACGCAAATGCGTTGTTGCGTTATCGTAACACGTGATTGGCATGACGTGCCGGGCGACGACCGTTGCAGTAACATGAACTGAGGTCTTATCTTCTGCTGTGGCTGCAGTTATAAACAATTCCTCATTTTAGCCCCAGCTTGCTTGTGTGTTTGTATCAGTTTAGAGATTGCCTGCGTACTGAAAAGTTCTTTTGCGTCGTCGTATTTGTATGGTATTTGCCTTGTGTTACGTGTATTTGTACGTATGTGTGTGTTGTGTGAGCATTTATAATTGTGTTTAATGGATATTTAACAATGTCCAAAAATAGTGACAAAGATAGCGTAGCCAAACGAAAAACTGGGCGCAGTATATCAAGCGAGCAGCAGCAACAACAACAGCGATGCAAGCGATTCGGAAATCAGTGGCATTTTTCCGTTAGAATAAGCATCAATATTTTACAGGTATGTTTCTTCTGTTAACGCAGATCTTTACAATGATATATTCTTGCATGATCTATCCTCTGCAAGTAGATTCATTATTTTATAATTGTCTTCGTATACGAATATAAATAGTATCTGCTCTACAATGCAGGCGCAA
This sequence comes from Deroplatys truncata, assembly GCA_030765065.1. NCBI lineage: Eukaryota > Metazoa > Arthropoda > Insecta > Mantodea > Mantidae > Deroplatys > Deroplatys truncata. Next base: position 25,155,405 of record CM060988.1, on the reverse strand, counting down.
CTCAGTCTCCTTCGACACGCTCTCCACGTGGTCGCGATGAGTGGCAACGTCGCCTCTCACGCTCCGCGAAATGTCAATCACCTTCTTGATTGGCGCCAAGTATAGTTGGTCGCAGTGGCGAGGTGTCTACCTCCGTTGAATTACCTCTAATGAGTTGCAGCTAAATATACCTAGACCAAGGCTAATGGTTTTGCGGCTTTGCTACTTAAAATAGGACTTACATAGAAATACACAGTAATTGAGTACAAATGGGCGATAGGAAGTAAATATGCTGCTTTCCTTTATGGTGTAGGGTATACAACACAGTGAGACACTGCGAACTACATGAATCTATTGTGACTACCACCCCCTTCCCAGGAGGAAGGGATGCAGTAAAAGGACCATAGGAGGCTATAGGCTGCAGCTAGACACCCCATAGAGGCTTGCAGACCTTCCATATATTTCCTGGCTCGAAAACCCGATCCACTACAGGGTTGCCCGCAGAGGGCGATAAACGACTCTTACTATCAGGCAGCCCTCTCTGGTGGCCATCGAGAATACTCTTTCCTTGGAGCAAGCAACCAGCTATCTGTGCCGCACCGCTTCACACCACGAAATATGAGAAGCAAATGAAAAAATCTGATGTGTTACACTCACATGACTTTCTCTACTCTTGTACAATCTATTTTTACAAACGCCTATTCTCCATATGCTTCATATTAATCGAGATATCGAGATGTCAATCTTATTTGTAATTTTCTTGTAGATGCAAGGGGAATATGGTAGGTTTTAAGCGATAGTCAAATATTTTAACGCTGGTTGCTATGTGGCGCATTCCATTCTCTTTGCATGTCCAGGACATAAAAGAATGAATAACGAATTGGAGAAAAACTATAAGTATTGGAAAATTTAAGGGAATAACAAGCAATATCTCGCAAACGGTTCACTCAACAAAAGAAATGTATATGACATAAATTGTGTATTTTAACGCGATCTACATTTTTTGTGTAGTAAAATTTTGTCTATCTCTTATGGTTTACCAGTTATGAAAAAGTCGTTCATAATAAAGAATACTTTTGGAGACATTCCCAGAAAATTCGAGATATACATTTTAATTATCATGACAATATCTTAAACATATGATATTTTAATCAAAATCGTTAGAGCCGTTTTTGAGAAAATTAAAATTTTCGAAAAATGTTTTATGTAAAGGGTAGTCTGGGGTGGGGGGATTTTCTTGAAAACCTTCGTGTCGCATCTCTGGAAGATACTGAACCTAAATACCAAGTTTGGTGTTTATCCGACTCTTCGTTTTTGAGTTATGCTGTTCACAGACAAACAGACACACAGACACAGACACACAGACACACAGACAGACACACACACGGACATGTTTCCAAAAATGCTTTTTTTGGATTCAGTGAGTCTCAAAACATGTATTTCCGGTGAAATCTCGGTATCGAATTTTTGGGTGGAATGCAATACTTCCCCTACTTACTATACGTAGTAGAGAAAGTAAAGAGAAGAAGGAAATCATGATGGATGAGAAACCACCCCAGCATTCACCTACCACGAAAACGCAAGTTTCAGAAGGGCGGTCGAAGGGAATTGAACCCCGCACCTCCCTATTGCGAGGCTCACACGTTACCGCTGAGTAATCTCGTGCGTTGTTTTCTTTAATTAGAAGGACATACAACAATAATGGAATCCAGAGCAATGGCCGAAGCCTTGTAAATGTGTTTATACACTTCCTATTCGAAACAATTGCTCCATGGGTTATGGTTTGTGCTCGCGTCTATCGTGCTAAGACTGGGTTTTTATGAGGGTGCCAATGAAAACTTTTAGAAAACAAACAAGATTTAGTTTTAAAGAATTTAAAACATTATATATTTTTTTAATTTTTTTTAATATTTCTCTTTAACACCAATACGTCATGCACTCGATGAAACCTGTCCTTAAAGCAATGATGCCACTCCTCCTATGGCACATCAGAAACTAAGTTTTCATAATGTTCCACTGCTTTACTTGATGACGAAAAAGTGATTCCACAAATTTCGTCTTCAATTTTTGGAAACAATCGAAATCACAAAGTGCTAGGTCAGGGCTGTATGGTGGAGGGTCCATAATATTCATCTTTAGGGCACTTGTACTCAGTTGTTAGTTTTGCTGTGTAACATTTTTCCTTTTGGGCGTTTTCACGACCTTTTTAAAAAAAATTGCTGTAAAGAAGAAATTTGTGTACCAATAGGCGCTAATGGTAGCCTATGTTCTAATGCTATAGTAGAATATATTCAGCCCGTTTTAGAAAAGAAACAAAGAAATATAGCAATCATCCTTTTAGCAGCTCTGCAAATTCCTTGGGCTTTTGTAGGCCTAGGTTCTGTCGAAAGGCCAAGGGAGCCGATTGACTTTTCATTTCAGGATCATAACAATAAATCCAATATTCATCACCAGTAACGATACTTCAAACCACATTTTAAGTGCCGTCTTGTAATTTTTCCAGAACTTATCTGCACCAATCAATGCATTGTTGTTTTTGATTGCGAGCCAGGTTATGTGGAATCCATCGAAAACAAAGTTTCCTCAGATCTGTTGATGTAAAACGTTTTACATTTGACTCATACCAATGCCCAATGTCACCCGAATAAATTCAAAAGTTGTCCGTCGATCTTCTACAAGCATTGCTCAAGCAACGGTACTATTTTCATCAGTAATAACAGTTTCTGGGCGTTCTTCATGAAATTCATCACTAAGAAACAACCGATCTCCTTTGAATTTGCAGTATCAATTATAAGTTATTGCCTTAGACGGAGATTCTTCGCCAAATGCATTTCTAAGCCGATCTTCACATTGTTTAGGCGTTAATAACGATTCAAAATCGTAAAATATCATAGCCCAGAAATGTTCTCTAGTCAAATTCTTTTTTGGATGAACACAAAATCTTTAAGTGATAATAATTGATAAACTATTGGAGCGAATAGAGCAAACTACACGTAAAACTCGCAAAACATTGGAAAGTAGCTTTCAAATATAAATAATTTTCATTTGTTTTTAGAAGCATGGCATTTTAGGACTTTCATAATGCCCTCGTGTTCAACACAGAGTATTTCAATTTGAATCTACATGAATAGAGTAAATGTGTTTTTAATTACTGAAGGAAGGAAACTGATGGAAATGTCATAAAATTTGAGACGTGCTCCGCTGTTGCTTAGCTTCATTACTACCTTGGTAAAAGCTAGCGGATATTACTTGAGAAGGAAGAGTTAAGAGAAAACCGATAAAGGGGCGTTCCATTAGTAAAATTAATGAGGGAAATATGGATACAGAAGCAAGAAAACAACTAGAAGAAACTGCTACAGATGACACGACAGCTTTGTTACTTGTTAAATAAATGACAAAAGCACCTGAGGAGATACTTGTAAGTACATAAACACAGGTATAAGCAATTATTATGTTTTATATTTGTAACAACTTTTCTGAGAAGGAGTCTTGCGATATAAACTGATAAAATATTAATCCTACAGCACACACGGAAAGTCACAATGTTTGGGTACACACTTGCAGTGAATAGGGCAACCCTGCATAATATACTGAACGGCTACAGGCTTGTAATACATTCAAAGGCGTGTGTCGTAGTGTTCAGTAAGCGAATGAGTTAAGTTAAGGTCCTTCAGGGAGACGAATGGGTTCTGTCTGCATTTGTATCTGCACAAATGGGTTCTGCTTCCCTTTGAAGGTGCATATTTACAGAGTGGCTCCCGCAACCGGAACAAGCATCGTACGTAGGCCATGTGTTTCTAACGTGGCACCTGAGAGGGAGGGAGAAAGGGATTAGAGGATAGACCAGATCCGGATGACGACGCATCTTACGACGTCCGACCCCACCAACGAGCCCCTAACCCCCGGCGATTCACCCTGGTAGGGTTCACTTTGGTGGAAGGTCCCCACTGGGCAGTCCCGACCGACACCAGAAAAAAACCTCTGCAAAGCGTACAACCATCGCCCAACCAAAATACGTCGAACACGAGTTCGTGTTATTTATCCAACATGCTATGTGTTTAGCTATTATTAGCTATATATTTAAATGGATATAAAATGTTTTATCCCATCTTAAACTTACACATTAAGTTAATGATTGTAAATGCTAATTAAATTAATTTACTACTAAATCCTATTTTAATTTTATATTGTATTCTTTGGAATACGTTCCTGGCGATAGTTGACATCCACGAAATATGCCATACATCTTGAGAGATGTTCCTTATGTTATTGCGTATGGAACAGTTCTGCAAGTAAGAGACTGCCATAACTCTTCTTTCCATTCTCAGTGGACATTTCCACAAAGCTTTTTCAGGTGTTTCTGCTATTCCACATCTGCAGGGTCATCGTCTCTCAGTTTGTATAGTCGCTGGTATATTCCGTACGGGCCCTTCCCTATTATGTGGTATTGACCTCTAGTTGGGCTCAGATATTCAATCTTTAGACGTCCCTCTATGTCTGGAAATATCTCGTAGGCCCTTCTACCTGTAGTACTTCTCGCCCACTCATCCTGTCACTCCCTTACAATGTATTCTCGGATTTTGGCTCTTACTGGGGAGTCCGATAAGCTGCGCCGTTCTATTGGTGTATTCCTTAGTCAGCTGCTAGTTCCATATCTCTAAGTCTAGTGGTAGGAAGCCCAGAATGACTAGTACTCCAGCTACTGTTCATGAACTTATAATAGAGCTTAGGATGTTGTTATTATAAAGCCTAACCGCATTGTGTGGAATTGTGCCGAAATTCCTTCTTAGTCTGGCTATTATTCAACATACTGGATACTTTTTGTAAGATATCTGTTATCTGTGTCTTAGTTATTAGTATATCTCCTCTAGAGTAATATCCAAATACTTTATCACTATTTCCACTGTACTATTTTGTTGCTTATCAGGACATAACCTTGCGGTGACATTTTCTGGTTTCTCGTGCGTTGCGTACGAATTTCTGCGATTTTTTTTATTTCAAGAACAGCTTGGTCAGTGTACCATCCGGCTGATAATGGGAATAGAATCCATTATGCCATTCATAATTGTCTGAGTGAGTAACTATGCTGCCTTGTCCACATTATCACTTGTTTTACAAGGGGGGACAAGTAAAAGTCCCAAATTGGTCCTATTGCAATTGAATTTCCAATTGGTTTCTTGCGTGCGCTCTGCGTTCCCTAAATCTCGAAATAGATAACATAGTGTTGACTTGTAATTTGTTCTTCTGCCACTTTCCATTCCTAATAATATCAGATGCTTGCGGGTTAACCAGGGTTACATCGACATTGACTTCCATTCCAATTCCCCCAAATAGGTGGGGGAGAGTGTTATTCGCTTGGTTTACTAATTAGACGTGCAGCTCCTTCAATAGGTTTCACCCTTGTCAAACGTCCCTCTGAACTATTGTGAGGACTTGGTATTGGACACAATGGTTATTTTTGGTGTGACTGTCATTTCGATGTTCCGAACCTATCCTAGAAATTCCCAAAGCCATGACTTGCTTGGGAATATGCATTGACCAGAATGAGGTTGAGCTTCACACGTACAGCTTCAAGACAGAGTTCCTATATTCAAGTTCCAATATTTAGTGCTGGTAATCTAACCTACCTGCGTGTCACTTGAGGTATGTGCATGAAAATAACATACTCCAATAGCTTATATATGTATTATCGCAGAGATGCAATATAATAATAATTAGAGGGCGGATTAGAGAGACCTGGTCAGTGTTTTCAAGTTACCAATACAGAGAGTACAATGTCCTGGCACGTGGGTACAGGCGGTGGATAAACAAATGTACCTTAGTGTTCATGATGATCCGCTTCGCAAACAGAGTAAGAAATATATCAAACAATGACATAAGCGTTATATTCGGGTGCAACTATTACCTCTTGCGGTATCGCAAGAAGTTTCTCATGATATAGCTTTCGTATGTGGGAGACAGAAAATCTGCGCATGATCTTACGATACAACCTGTACGAGTACTACAGGCACGCGCCCGTTGATTACATCTGGAGTCACCCTCTCTCCTTCAACATAAACAGACTACAGTACAGCGGTCATAACGTTCGTAGAAATGGTTAATCCGATCTACACCTTAATAATAAAATACGATATCAGAATTGTATTATTTGAATCTTACCAGGGTCTTTACTTACTTTTTATTTGTTAATTTTTACTTACGGCTTAATTCCTGCAGCAGAAAGGTATAAACTACTAGTAATTGATTTGTTTAAGATGTACAAATAAGTAAATAAATAAGATCTGTAATACTCCATCCTGTACCTGGTTTCCTACACCGGGACGTACATTCCACATTTTATAATTTATTTACATTTCCCCATTTTTTATACACGTACAACTTTACAGATAACGCTATATACAAAACATGAATACAAACAAAATAATATAAAAATAAAGTAAGTAAAATAAAGTACGTATAAAAATTAAATTTTACATAAAACAATTTTCAATAATAATAAATCAACACATAAATTCCAAAATTTAAACTACACAAAACACATATACATGAAATTTTAAAGCACAAACTTTTATGTAACTTTATACAACAAACATATTTTAAAAGTTTATTTTTATATATTCATATTCAGATCCAAATTCAATTTTAAAGTGAAATTCAAATCCAAATTTATCAAAATTGTCTAACAATTATTAATAAATAAAATACACTTTTTGGAAATTCATTTTTAAAATGACCCAACTTCAATTTTAAAGTAAATTCAAAACCAAATTTGTAAAAATTGTCTAAAAGTTGTTAATAAAATAAAACATATTTTTAAACAAAACAAAATTTGCCTGCTGGAGTCCATGTATCCAGCTGTTATCACTCTAAAACAAGAGAAAGTATACAATCCAATAAAGCATCAATACTTTAATTATTCATTTATCTGTACTTATGACCAAATATTAATATAATTGTCTGTATTACAATAATTCATTTAAAATTACTTTTGACAGATCTTAAATCCACTGGCAGTCAGTGCCAAGTGCACTGAAATTCAGCGCATTTATTATACCATAGCTATTTATATATTTATGAATCACATTTCACTTCCAATAAATAGTGTATTCAGTAATTATATTAACAGTCCATTAAGCAGTTCCCATTATTAAAACTTATTTATGTATATTTTATTTAACTGCCCAAAATTGTTTTAAATTTATTCTTAAATAATTGATTTAATTAATAATTTTCCTATTATGCCTCAGCACCTATTCAAAATATCTCCCTACATATTATTCTACTTGTTAAAATTTCCAGTTCTTATGTATAACTTATTTTAATTTCTCTAAGCAACATTTTTTTTTACACATCCATTAATCTTAATGCCTCAAGAGTTGTTCTCTTTAAACAATGAATTATATATGTTATGATATATATTCACTTCACCTGAAGCCTCTTTTTCTGATCTAAACATTTTATCACGTCACTTTATTTAAATATCACTTAAAACACTACGCATCACTTTCTCCTTATAACGTTACCTATTTTATAGCACTAAAGGCTATTAAAAATTAAAAGGAGATTAGTACCTTCACTACAACTTTCACTTTGATATTATTATACTATATTCCTCAGTAAAACTCCAAGTGATTCCTCACATCCATCTTAACAGTTGAAACCCGCCCGGCCCTTCCTTAATGCCTCTCCTGTTCTTGAATATTCACTTTTTGTTGTGTTGGATTTATTTTCTGCGTATTTTCCCTGCCTCTAATTCTTTGTGATCTCATTATTATCTCTTCCGTACATATTGTGTCCACAGTAGTTTCATTTTGCATTCTATCTTCCCATGCATTTATACTAATTTAATTTGCCAAAATGATTGCATAATTCTTTTAGTCTTATAATACCAGCTATCTGTAGATCAACAAAGGCTCTAGTCGTCCTCTGTGGTGTATTGGTTACCATGCTAGCCTCTAATTCCCGAGGGCGCGTGTTCAAACCCGGCGGAAAGGGAATGGATTTTTTCAAGGCGTACCCTGTGTAGCGTAATAAAATTCTTCTCTGTACCCTTCTAAGTAGTTGTTTTATTTTTACATTACCAACTCTAATGGCCCACATACTGACTCCATAAGTGATTATAGTGATGAAAACTGTGTTATGATAGGTTTCAATTACGTTTATTGAAATTTTTAAATCCGATAAAATTATTATGGCTAATTTCATTATTGGTTTTTGGGTTTCTGTTCCTCTTTTCTTATTTAAAGCACTAACCAGACGTTAATAATCGATTGCCAATTTGCCACCAAGGTTAATGTACCTTTTTCACTTTACTACTGGAATCAGCATGTGCAGTAGCTGTTAGTATTTAATCCTATGCTAGACATTGTCTCGGTTTTTCAAGCTGTTCCTAGTACTTGTATCGCAATATGCCATTGAATAGGAACTTTAGACGACCAGCAGAGTGGACCTAACTTCTTTACTTGCTCAGATGTCTTACCAGACAATTAAACAGGGAAGTCCACAGTCTTGGCACACCATTCATTCATTAGCTGTTTACCCTCCTCTTATGTAGGACTTACACCCCCCAGGACTTACAAGCGGGTGCCTGGGGTCAGAGGCCCGTCGAGGAGCAGATACTCATGGATCAGACAGAGCATCCAGGATGGGTGATCAGCCCGATGCCTGGTATGGGATGAAGGAAGTAGATGAAACGAAGTGTTGGTGAAATGGATGAAAGGAAAGTTGATGATGGAGCAGTTGGTGGAATGAATGGCGGGGGAAACCGGAGAACCCGGAGAAAACCCGCCCAGACGCCGCTTCACCACAAATCCCACATGCAGGTCCCTGGGATTGAACCCGGTCCGCCTCGGTGGGAGGCGAGCGGTCTAACCACTCGGCCACGGCGCCGCCTCTTGGCACACTACTACATTATTATTCACCAGTATTTGGATGAAACGTCTAGCAGTGGATGGTTGAGACAGAAGGATCAGCAACCTTTCCCCCTCTACCGTTATGTAACTCTACTGTTACACTTTTCTGGCTGCATGTAAGGGTTTCAACTATAGAAAATGTGGAGACTGTAATGATTCTACTACCTCTACCTACCCAGTAGGTAACACAGCCAGGTGGTGCCGTGGTAACTTGTATGACTCGTAATCGGGAGATCTCAGGTTCGATCCCGGTGATCGCTCACTCTGACCCATAGATATTTCGTGGCTTCCCGGGGTCAAAAGGTGAATTATGGGGTGCTTTCTTCTCTACCAGGATTTCCTTCCCTCATTTCCCTCTCATTCCGTTTCCTTCTCATTTTTCAGCTGTACTTCTAGATTTCGTGGCATATGTGGAGCGAACAGATGACGCGGATGCTTGCTCAAATGAAAGAGTTCTCTCCGGGACACCAGAGGGCTGCTTGATTGGTTTATCCCCCTCTCACGTCGGCTCCAGCGGTGTGACGTGTGAACGAGCTTGGGAGTGTTAGGGACTTCCACGCGTCCCTGTAGCCTGTCTGTAGCCTCCAGTGGTTCCTTCACCTCGTCCTTTTATCCTGGGGGTTAGTAGATACAGTAGATCCGTGCAGGTTGCAGGACGCGAGGTTTTCTCCTACATTGAATAACCTGCATCTATTCCCAGCAGGTAGAAATAATTGCATTTTAGCAAAAAAAAAAAAAAAATCACATGACTATCTCTACTCTTATACAAACTACTTTTAAAAACGCTTATTCTTATCTACTTCATGTTAATAGAGATAAACATTTGCAGCAACTATTTCATTGCTGAAAATCGATAATCAAATATTTTAAGAGCGGGTTGCTATGTGGAGCATTCTATTTTCTTTGCATGCCCAGGACATAAGAAAAAAAAAAGAAAGGATAGCAAATTCCCATTTGAGAAAAGTATAAGTATTGCAAAATTCAAACAGCTAACAAAGAATATCTCGGAAATGGTTCACTGGACAAACACATGTATATGGCAGAAATTGTGTGTTTTAACAACGTCTACATTTTTTGTGTATCTCTTGCGGTTTACCAGTTATGTGAAAGTCATTAAGAATGAAGAGGACTTTTGGGGACATTCCCAGAAAATTCAAGACGTACATTTCATTTGCCATAAACATATCTTAAACACATAATATTTTAATCAAAGTCGTTAGAGCCGTTTTTGAGATATAAAATTTCGATGGTTTTCCATGCAGAGGTCAGTTTGTGGTGAGAATATTTTCCTGAAAATGGTCGTGTCACATTCCTGGAAGAAATAAACTCAAATACCAAGTTTGATATTATCCGAATTATCGTTTTTGAGTTTTGTTGTCCACAGCAGACAGACACACACACGGACATGTTTCCAAAAATGCTTTATTTGGATTCAGGGCACCTCAAAACATTATTTCCGATAAAATTTCAGCACCGAATTTTTGGGTGGAATGCAATAACTCCCCTATTTACTATACGTAGTAGAGAAAGTAATTAGATATCGGGATTTCGCCGGAAATACATGTTTGATGTCACTGAATGAAAAACATATTTTATGAAAATATTCCATGTATGAGTGGGTAATTATATCTGTGAACAGCGAAACTGTAAAACAAAAACTTTCGATACATTCCAAAATTGATGTTAAGTTCAGCATCTTCCAAAGATATGACAGAAATATTTTAAGAAAATACTACCACCGAATATTCCTTTACATGTGAAAACTTTCGATAGTTTTGATTTTCTTAAAATGCCTCTAAGGCTAATGATTAAAATGCCTATGCATTTAAGATCTGTATATCACAAAATACATTCTTAAATTTTTGGGAATAAACTCAGAAGTTCCCTTCATTTGGAAAGAATTATGTATAATTCTGTAAAAGGGGGTAAACCATAAAAAATTGTCAAAGAGATACTGCAAAAAAAAAAGAAAATACAGAAGTCTTTCAAACACACAATTTATTTTATACAATTTACTTGTGGCATTAGTCATTTTAGAGATATCCGTTGTTATTGTTATTTTGAATTTGTCAATTTTCTTGCATTATAAGGGATGTCGCTATTCAGTTGCTCTTCGCTATCTCATAGAAAGAGAATGTAATTTTAAGGCCAGCATACAACCACCCGTCTTTAGAAATCTAACTATTGATTTTGTTTCCTGTATAACACGTAAAACGAAATGTGTAATAAAGTTAGTTCTGCTATCATTTATCTCGATTAGCGTGAAGCGGACGGAAAAACAGTTTTTTTAATATTACTTTGCAGAAGCTATATAAAAAAATTCTGATGTGATACATTCACATGACTTTCTCTACCCTCTATCGTTTTTAGTGAGCATACAAACTATTCTTACTAAAGCTTATTTTTGTACCTACTACGTTTTAATCCAAACGAACCTTTGCAGAAATAGCTACATTACGTATTTCGTTATCGCGATAAACAACTGAATGTTGATAGGACTTTAAGAGAATGACAAAGAAATGAACAATTCGAACCTTTAATAACGGATATCTCAGAAATGGCTTATGTCACAAAAAGCTTATTTGGAATGAATTGTGTGTTTTAAAGAGATCTGCATTTTTTTGTGTAGTACGTTTTCGTCAATCGCTTAATGTTTACCAGTTATACAACTTTATACAAAATTTCTTCCAAATGAAGAGAATTTCACAGACAATTCCCAGAAAATTCAAGCTATGCATTTTATTCATCATATAATTATATTTAACATATGGTATTTGAATCATAATCTTTAGAACTAGTTTTCATTTCTAAAAACTTCCATGTAAAGGGTAGATTGCTGTGGGGGGATTTTCTTTGAAATCTTCGTGCCGCATCTGTGGAAGGTCCTGAAATTTACTGTTTATCAGACATTTCGTTTGTAGGTTACACTGTTCACAGGCACACACACAGACAGACACACACACACACACACACACACACACACACACACAAAACGACCCCTCTTATATTTTTCTTAAAATGCCTTCTATATTTAGAGGACTCAAACACGTATTTGCATTGTAATCCCGATATCAATATTTGTGTGGAATGTAGTACCCCCTCTACCTACTGGGCAGGTGGTAGAGAAGGTAATAAACGATAGGGAGTAGGGAATGTTAAATGAATGTAACACTTCATATTTTTATTACCACTCAATATCACAGAGTGGGCGTTTAAGTCACTGCAGAGCATATTTTTATAATGGGCATTGGAAATTATGGCTAAAATTTTGGGAAATCCCAGATGTTAGTTTTCAAACGTTTTTAAATGGGTTATATTGCGTATCTAATGTTAGGCCCCATTTATGCATTCGATTTCATGCCGTGCGACGAGTGCGACGAGATCTGAAAGTACATTGAGTTAAACGGAAGCATTTATGCAATGCGACATGTCGCACGAGCTGAAAAACACGTCGCATGGTCTTTCAGCTCGCATGGCATATACGACAGTCGCATGGGAGTATACGGGCCTGTTTATGCACGTCGCATTGCCCCATTGTGAGTGAGGTAGCGAGTCAATGCTGCCACCTTGGCAATTACAGAGCTCTGGTTGCTGTGGTTTGTGCTTTCACGTGTTGCGAGAGTAATTTAATTGTCGTCGTTCAGACTTTCATCAAGTATGAATACGGAATAGTTTATAGAAGAAATTTTTGTTATGAGATCAACTTGAGATGCTAGTCAGAAAATTACAAGGTCGTGACAAGAAGCAATTTCCCAAAGGAGTTCCTAAACACACGAATCTTGTATTGCTTATGGATGTACACTCCTCTCCTCTGTTCTTTCTTCCTTTTGCTTTATTTTCTCTATCACTATAGTAGGTAGAGGTAGTATTTATTGCATTCCACTCAAAACTTCAATACGGGATTTCACCAGAAATATATGCCCCTTGAATTCCAAAGATGTCTCCACTTAGCGGGCATATAAAACGTGTTTATGGTTGTTACTGAGAGGCAGAGTGTGGGATAAAATTCAGTCTTAGACTGTATTATTATTATTATTATTATTATTATTATTATTATTATTATTATTATTATTATTATTATTATTATTATTATTATTATTTGGTGGTGGTTGTGGTGGTGGTGATGGTACTGGTGGTAGTTTTAGAATTTCAGGTATAATTTGCATCGCTTGAAATGACAAAGCTTGTTTTTTAAAAATAGAAAAACCAATATTGATACAAGTTAACATTTTACCCATGCTCCATGCAAACGTAGTGGTTGCGTATTACAGTTTGGTGTTTATAAAAGCAGAGTGGAAAATGTGGCAGTTTGTTTCTTAGCTGCGTAAAGTTTGAACGAGGATAAGCGAGAAAAAATAACATAATTGTTAATTAACCAAATTATATCGACTTGCCGATTGAAGGAGGAAGAGCGGCAGAGCGGTATTAACCACTGGAACCAGAGGCTTATTGTGCCGTGTGCAACCTCCGGGAGGAAGGGATAAGATGAAAGATACGACGGGTTGTTGTCCGGGCCAAGTAGTGACAGGTGCGGATATTGCAGGGTTCCTAAACCTCACAGATGGAAGCACTCCTGGAGGCACCCTCCAGCGCTCCTCCTGACGACAGATCCGGACTTCCCTGGTCCCGTACCAAGGAGGAAGAAGCGTTCAAGGAGTGCATATCCACCTCGCATCACACTCCACCAAAACTATCCAGTCAAGCCCGTGCCCCGAAAGGTGATATGAAATGAAATGGTGGGGAATGAGGGACCGAAAAAATTCGTGATGTTAGAAAAACCAAACAGTATTCGCCTGGCGACAGAGAAAATCACCAAAATACCCAAGTCAGTGTCGAACCAGGGACCTCCCGAATGCGAGCCACACGCGTTACCGGGGTGCCACCTCGCTCGATGAGGAACATTTTAATCCTACAGTAATCTCTTCATTGTCGGTGAAGAATATAATCTTCCAATTCCTTTCTGCTCAATGTATTTAAATAGACCACATTGAAAAGTATATGTACCTACAGACATTTTTTATCTAAAAGATCTGCGCAAGCGATGTTTCCATGAACGCTCTCATAGGACATTCGCACAAGTAACTGTCCCTTGTCCGATGGTTACCACTCGAGAAATACCTCTATGAGGAAGGCTTCAGCCAGCCAGCCAGCCAGGGGTGGGTGAATCAGAAGATTAAGATAGATAGAGTGGATAGATTAGATAGGTAGGTAGGCAGGCAGGCAGGTAGAAGATGGATGGATGGATGGATGGATGGATGGATAAGGTATCTTTATTGGTTTCAAATCATTGAAGTTAAGTACAGGAAGTATTTTATTCAACCCATTTCCATTTCTCTGGAAATACACGTTTTGAGATACCTGTATCCAAAAAACATACTTTTAATAGAAAGGGCTCGCGCGTGTGTGTGTGCCTATTTCTGACTGTCTATCTGTGAACAGCATAACTCAAAAACAAAACGTCGGTTAAATATCTAAGTTGTTATTTAAGATCAGAGTCATCTAAGCATACGACACGAAGATTTTCAAGAAAATTCCCCCAGCCAAACTACCCTTTATATATAAACATTTTCCTAAGTGTGAATTTTTTTAAAGTATGCCTCCAAAGATTTGTATTAAAATGCTATTGCTTAAAGTGTTTTCATAACAAACAAAATTTCATTTTCTGGAATGAAGTCCTCTTTGTTCTGAATGACTTTTGTATAATTGCTAAACCCCAAAAAAACAGACAGAATCCTACTAGACAAACAAAAGAAAAAAAAGTAGATCTCGTTAAAAGCTCACAATTTGTGCGAAACATAAATTTTCTGGCTTTGTGGTTACATAAAGAGCATGGAATTTCAGAGCCATCACATTGGATACTCTTTTTAAAATCTAACACTTTAGTCTCCTGTATTTTTCTTATACAACGAAATGTGTACATGTATAATAGAGATTTATCCCAACAAGAAATACATAGCACAATAGTAAGAATTTTAAGAATAGCTGGTAGAAAGTGAATGGAGAAAGTGATGTGAATGCAATTTATTAGGTCTTTTTCCCATTCGAGTTGATCTAAACTTTGGATCTCCAAAGTTATGGACTTAACCTTCGATGTTTCCTTGCGCGGGAGCATTGAGTGTCCATTGCATAAGCCAGGTATTATTGATTCCAGACTCAATATGTCAAACGCAGTTTGTGGTCCAAAATCAAACACCGTTCAAGGTGTAAAAACATTTGGAGAATTTTATGTAACTGCAAAACCATAAGAGATAGAAATTTACTGCAGACAGAATGCAGAACTTCTTAGAATGTTAACGAAAGCCAATTACTAGATTTGCCTACTGTTTGTTTAACTTAGCCAGTATTTTAAACAAAACGCTTCTGAAATCACATTTCCTTTTTTCGTGTTTCAAAGATCATTCCACTTCAACGTTAGCATAATGTGATCTGCTCTATGAACATTTGACTGTCATCGTACCCTGCTGTATTCTGCTGTGTAGCTGCAACAAAATGTTTATTGAAATAATTTCGGCCAACATGTGTTGTTTGACAGGAAGCAAACGGAAGAACGTTTTATGAACAATTTGTGAAATGGCTATGAATTGGTTATAATTGAAAGCTCCTCCAGTTTTGGAAAATGGCTCCCAAAAATGACAGCTGTTTGGTGAGCAAGTGCTGGACACTCGCACACTAGACAGGCAGCTGTAAGGAGGCCCGTAGCCAATGATATAGTCCTATGTTAGAAGATATATAAGTTTCAGTACAGGTGTGGGCAATAATAAACACTCATTATATTACAAATGGGAATATGAATAATGTTCTATTAGCCTTATTCGAAAATTTCACCCCAATAACTTAGAGTATATTAAAACACAAGGGCTAGAATCTGAGGAGGACTTCGGCAGTGGGGCAAGGCTAAGCCCATTGCGCCTATTACATTTTCGAGAGGAAGGGATGAGGTGAGAGAGTACGAAAGGTGGCTAAATTGGACGAGCATAGGCGAAGCGTGACGGGGTATCTAACGTTTGCACATTGAGAATTCTCATCGATGCTCTCCTCTTATTCCCACTGTTCGCGGAAAAAGTTGTTCTCCCCTCAAAGCAAATTCACAGAATGCCCCGAATATCGACGTCCCTTTTGAGTGGCCCTTCCACACTAAAGAATGAAAAGAAATGAAAGGAAATGAGAGACAGGAAAATTTGTAGTAGCGTATAATCCTCCAACATTCACCTATCGATTTGAGAAAAGAAGGAAAAAATCAAAGCTAGGGTGATCAGTCCAACGGGTATCGAGCTAGAGACGTCCCGATTGCGATTCTCAGACATTACAATGCTGCTCGGTTTAGGGCTAATTGCTTAAGCTTTATCTTCATGCAGGTATTTCAGAAAATGTTTGTATGGTTGAATGTATGTATCTATGTATGTATATATGTATGTATATATGTGCCTATATATGCATGTGTGTATGTGTGCATAAATGTATGTATGTGTGTATGTACATATGTATGTGAGTATGCATATATGTATATATGTATATATGTGTGTATATATGTATGCATGTGTGTATATATGTGTGCATGTGAGTATGTGCGTATATGTATGTGTGTAACTTTTGAAGCCGAAAGTATGTAGTCAATAATTATCATACAAGGATAGTGATATAAAATAAATAATAAAATATTTAATTTCAGTGTATGTATACAAAGGAGAAGCACTGGAACATTGTTCACTGTTAAAAGCGACAGAAAGGCTAGACAGGCACAGTTTAGCTAATTAGGGACCAGCACCAGGTATAAAGGGTAAAATAGCTGAAGCCAATTTTTCTTGGAATTCATCGGTACAATTGCCCTGGCCGGGATGTGAAGGTCATTAGAGGCTTCAAGACGCTAAGTTTTGAGGGGAGAGAGGGGAAGTTAGGAGTTTTTTCCTCTTTGTAGCACGGTGGCGAAATTCATTCTGTCCTGAGCGATTGGTGAGAACGGGATGACATTCTCGTCGAGTTGTGAACATTGGCGGCGAACATGCAAGAGGGTAGAACGTTCAGCTGTAGTTAATAATCTTCGGTCTTGATAAAGACACAGTAAAATCGTATGCATTTAAAAGTGATCGGCAAACCTTAAGTTTTATTTTAAATTGTGAAAATAAAAGTGTTCCAAGAAAGCGTTCGTGTTTCTCTGTACACATCCGCGCATACCCAGAGATTAAGATCTCATGCACGAGCGGCCGTGGCAAAGTATAAAAAAACGATACGAGGAGAAACGCAGCAATCGTGAAGCAAAGGTAGTGCTTCATTGTTGGAGGACGTAGCGTGGCTGCGTCATATGACGTCCTAAGCGTGGGGCCCGAACAACGGACAAGCTGAACGACGGAGACATCAAGGAGGCCCGAATAACGTAGAAGCCGAACAACATGTGGCCGAATAACGGAAGCTGAACGACGGAGAAATGAAGGAGTCCGGGACAACGCGGAGGACAACAGGAGCAGCATCGAAGCAGCAGTTGCAGGCAGTAGATATAAAGGTACTGAGTGCAAAATGTATTTATGTGTTCCAGTGGTCAATGCAGTTAAGGAACGGTAAAATGTTCGAGCAATCAGATACAAACATGGAAATTCAGGACGGTGATAGTAGAACTGTGAAGGACGTAAATAGTAGTGTAAATGAGGTAGTAGAAACAGTAGATGTTAGGAAAGCACAAAACAGGTAGAACAGCCAGGGGGAAGTACGGAAGCTAACGAGGTGTTAAAGTTAATTATGTCAATGATACAGGATCACAAAGAATTAACAGGAAAAATGATACAGGGTCAGAAAGATTTAACAGGAAGAATAGAACAGGGTCAGAAAGAATTAAGGGATGTAACAGAAAACTTGAGAGAAGATTTAACAGGAAAGATGATACAGGGTCAGAAGAATTAAGGGATGAGATGAAAGCTAACCGAGATGTAACAGAAAACTTGAGAGAAGAATTAACAGAAAAAATCTGATGTGTTACACTCACATGACTTTCTCTACTCTTGTACAATCTAATTTTACAAACGCCTATTCTCCATATGCCTCATGTTAATCGAGATACCGAGATGTCAATCTTATTGATAATTTTCTTGTAGATGCAAGGGGAATATGGTAGCTTTTAAGCGATAGTCAAATATTTTAACGCTGGTTGCTATGTGGCGAATTCCATTCTCTTTGCATGTCAGGACATAAAAAAATGAATAACGAATTTGAGAAAAAGTATAAGTATTGGAAAATTTAAGGAAATAACAAGCAATATCTCGAAAACGGTTCACTCAACAAAAGAAATGTATATGACATAAGTTGTGTATTTTAACGCGATCTACATTTTTTGTGTAGTAAAATTTTGTCTATCTCTTATGGTTTACCAGTTATGCAAAAGGCGTTCACAATGAAGAATACTTTAGGAGATATTCCCAGAAAATTCGAGATATACATTTCATTTCTCATGACATTATCTTAAACATATGATATTTTCATCAAAATCGTTAGAGCCATTTTTGAGAAAATTAAAATTTTCGAAAAATGTTCCATGTAAAGGGTAGTCTGGGGTGGGGGGAGTTTCTTGAAAATCTTCGTGTCGCATTTCTGGAAGATACTGAACGTAAATACCAAGTTTGGTGTTTATCCGACTGTTAGTTTTTGAGTTATGCTGTTCACAGACACACACACACACACACACACACACACACAGACACACACACGGACATGTTTACAAAAATGCTTTTTTTGGATTCAGGAGGTCTCAAAACATGTATTTCCGGTGAAATCTCGGTATCGAATTTTTGGGTGGAATGCAATACTTCCCCTACTTACTATACGTAGTAGAGAAAGTAAAAATAGAGCAGGGTCAGAAAGAATTAAGGGATCAGATAAAAGCTAATAATCAAAGTTTAAGGGAGGATTTAACAAGCAACTTAACTGAAATTGGGAATAACATTGAGAACCAGCACAAAATGTTAGAAAATTTCAAGGAAGAGGCTAGAAATGAAATAGAAAACGTGAGAATTGAGGTTAGAGAAAATCAAGAACAGATTAGAGAAGAAATTAAAATTGTAAGACAAGAGATTAGTGAAAAGGTAGAAAAAGAACAGAAACTTAAGAGGAGAATTAAGTCAAGAATTAGTTAGAGAAAGGGAAGCTACTATCAAAGAATTATAAATATACAGAAACAAGTTAGAACAATCTGAAAGAGAAAGTAGGAGACTTGCTGTAGGGATAGATGATATAAATGATAGACTTAAGGAAGGGTTAGAAAAAGTGTGTATATCAGACAATATTGGTAGTTCAGCATGTAGCAATGTAAGGAGTGCAACAGTAAGGAACGATGCAGCGCAGAATGCGTCAGCTGACCTTCCGATGCTGAATTTAGGTCCAAGTACCTCCAGCAACAGTACGAGTACAAATGTAAATAGAAATGGCGGTCCACATTTTCAATGGCCTAACCATGTTCTCAGTGAAATTTCACCACCGATTTTTGAGGACGAGGAATCAGGTAATCCAAAAGCATTTATTAACAGCATGCAGGAATATTTCAATGTTAAGGGTATACCAGAGGAATACAAGATGACTATAGAACGAAAATGTTTTAAAGGTAATGATTTCATTGGCTAGAATTGTCTGTAGGGCTAGATAACGATTACGGGGCTTTTAAAGAGCTATTTCTGAACAGATATTGGGGTACAAGCAGGCAAGTGAATATAAGATTAGAGCTCAGTAATGGCAAGTACGATTCCCGTAAGGACCAATCTATGGTGAATCATTTCATGGTATTGGCAAGGAAATCTAAGATGCTAGATCCACCAATGGGAGAAAATGAATTAATAAATCTAGTAACCGCACACTTTCCGGAAAAAATACAAAATTATATAATTATTGCAAAATCGGTTACAATAGCAGCCATGATAGATTTGTTGATCGCTTTGGAGAGGAACAGAAATCAAGATGGCGTCATTAAGGATAGGAATTTCACGCAGAAAGAAAGAAATCCTACAAAATTTTTCGGGCAGGTGGCATATCAAGGAAATGACAGAAATTTTGATGGGAGAGATAGATACCATGGGCCTGTACCGAAAAATAAATACAATGATAACAGAAGGAATAACTTTGAAAATAATTATAGGGGAAGAGGTGAAGATTACCGAAGAGGACGGAACGCACAAATAAACTATGTACATACTCACAGGTATAATTATGATACAATGGGAAGGTATCCTAGAAACAGACGCTATTCTGGAGATAATTGTAGCAGTAACTATGAAAATAGGTATAGACCAAGTTCACCAAGGCAAGAGGCGAGAAGTAGAAGTGGTAGGAATTCACCAGTTCAAGAAGATAGGATTGACGCAATAAACTCTACAAGGCAAATAATGGAAAATAATTACCGTCATGAAACGAAACCAGGACATTCGCATAACGATATTGGGACAGGAGCACAGGAGCAATCAGCAAAGTGTCGGAAAACTCCAAACCCAATCAACTTCGCCTTCAGTGAAGATTGGGAACCATTCCTATATTGAGCGGTACGCGAAAAGTAGGAATAATGGAAGACAACTAATGATAGAGAAACATACGAAGAATTAATAAACAGTGGTTTAAAATTGATGTCTTTACCAGTACATGGGATATATTGTTCAGTAGCAGTGGGTAAAAGAAAAGAAAGAGTAAGGTTTTAGGCTATGATGAATATTGAAATCGGAAAGAAAATTATTGAGATGTTATTTTTAGTAGTACCTAGGCTGGTAACAGACATAATAATAGGTTGTGATAGTCTATACGCCTGGAACTCCATCATAGATTTTGAAAATAGAATTTTGAAGCTCGAAACAGAACAGGACACCATAGTCGTACCATTGTTGGAGGACAGTAGTTCGGGAATAATTGCCAGGGATCCGGTAGAGGAACGAATAAAAGGGGAAACATTCTTTGTGGAAGTTATAAACATTGGAGCTATGAAATTAGCAGAAGTAAGGTTAGAGAATTGCCATGAAATTAATGAAGAAAATATAATCTGCGGAGAACATGAGAAATTTTTTATTATTAATGGCGAAGAAAAACCCCAAGAAAATCCAAGATTAAGCTTGAACGATAGAATGTAACTAAGTACGATAGGGTGGATGACTGTGTCGAAATAGAAAATTTGTTGAAAAACAAGGTGAATCAAGTTAGTAGACTGAATGAGAAACAAAAGAAGGAATTATGGGAAATATTAATGGATAATAAGGAAGTGTTTTCAGAAAAGCCGGGAAGGTGCATAAATTACACTCATTCTTTTGAAATGACTGACATTAAACCATATGCTCATAAGGCTAGACCAATTCCATGTGCTAGGAAGCAGACAAAGTTATACAATCAATGTTAGAAGACGGCGTGATTGAAACTTCAACATCTGAATACATAAATCCACTGTGTATAGATCACAAAAATAATGGAAAAGTTAGAGTAACGTTGGATGCAAGAAAATTAAATGCACATTGCCAACCGGATCGTTTTAGACCTGAAAGTGTGGACGTTATCTTGGACAAATTACGTAAAGGAAAATTCTTCTCAGCTTTGGACCTAACATCATCTTTTTGGCAGATACCGTTGAGAGAGGATTTAAGAAAGTATTCTACATTTTTGCACGTTGGGGTGTTTTACCAATTCAAAGTTTGTACGTTTGGGATGAATACGAGCGGTTGTGAATTGTTAAGGGCATTGCATGAAATTTTTGGAGAAACTTTAAAGAAATTTGTGGCACACTATGTCGATGACTTTGTGATATTTTCAAGTAGCATTGAAGATCATCTTGAGCACATAAAGTATGTATTAAGCAAATTAAAAGAAACAAACATGACAGTGAAACCCAGTAAAACAGCTTTCTTTATCCAGCAGACAGAATGTTTAGGATACATTATTTCTGAAGAAGGAATTAGATCAAACCCAGCCAGGATAGAGAGTATAAATAAAATTCCTGCGTCAAGAAACAGAAAGCAACTTAGACGATTTTTAGGCATCCTAAATTATCAGTCAAGATTCATCGTATATTTTGCCTTGGTAGTCGCTCCGTTAAGAGAATTGTTAAAGAAAGATACAAAATGGATATGGGGGACTTTAGAAGACGAAGCAGTGGGACAGGTTAAGAGATTATTCGCGGCGTCCATTTTGTTGGAAAAAACACGGGAAGATCTTCCATATATCATCTTTACAGACGCACCAGGAAAAGGATACGGAGCCATTTTAACACAAAAAGATGAACATGAAAATAATCATTTAATTTCAGTAGCATCACGAAGTATTTTCAGAACTGAATCTCAATCGTGCACAACAGAAAAGGAGATAGACGCTATTTACTTTGCTTTGATAAAATTCAGAGAATATGTCTTCAATCATCCTGTAATTGTATATACGGATCACGTGAGCTCAGCTTTTATGCACCCATGTAAGTTGACCAATACACGTATTTCCAGATATATTCATGAAATAACATCCCATAGAATAGTGATAAAACATATACCAGGAAAAAATATTTTCAGCGATTTATTGTCAAGAATGAAAGGGAACCAAGCAATACCAGATACTCTTAACGACAACAAGCATGACGACACAATTTTATACTTAGATACAGTAGAAGGACAGAGCTTTTTTGGAACACTTAAGAAATCTAGCCGAATTACAGAGAGCTGACGGGGAATTTAAGAAGTTAATGGAGAATGCAAAGCCGATTACCAACAATATGTCAGATAATGTGGGAATGTATGAGGGCAAACTGTATACATTACATGGCAGGTTAGAGCCAAAATGGAAGGTTATTGTGCCGAAGTCCTTACAGAACACGCTAATTATAGCATACCATAAATCATTAGCACATACGGGAAGCGACAGATTAATATTGGCAATAAGTGAGAACTTTTACATTAAAAGACTGCCCAGGAAAGTAAGGTAGGTATGCTCAACATGTGAACTTTGTCAAAAAGCTAAACCATTTAATGTAAAATACGATACGGAACCGTAAGCCATTATCAGGTAAAGAAAGAATGCTTTAGTTACTGCGGATGCACACGGGGAAATGCCCCAAGGACAATATGGATGCAGATATATTTTTGTGTTGTACGATGTATTTTCAAAATTTGTAAAAATATACCCAGTTAGAAATATCACAAGCAAAACTTGCGTAGGCAATATTGTTAATGATTATGTTCCAAAATATGGAGAAATAGAAGCTGTGTTGACTGATAATGCTACTACACATTGCAGTAAGATCTTCAGGGAAACTTTAAAGAATCAGAATATAAAACTATCATTGTTCCTCTTATTTTCCATCTGGGAATACCGCAGAACGCATATTGAAGGACATTGGATTCTATTTTCGTGTACTGACTCATAGTAATCACAAAAAGTGGGTAAGATATTGTAATATAATAGAAAAGATAATAAACAACAGCATCAATACTACGACAGGATTCGCACCAATACAATTAATGCAAGGAATTGAACCTGAACGGATTTTTAAAGATGTACCAAAAACGATTAAAGGAAACCAATCACCATTATCCGAAGAACAAAGGGCTAAAATTGTTGTTGACAGGTTAAAAGAAAAAGCAGAAAAAAGAAAAGCTAAAGTGAAGAAGCGAAAGCATAAATGGGAACCGAAAATAGGAGACCTTGTGCTTGCCAGAGATCACAAATTATCCAGTGCATTAAAAGGGAGAAATCATAGGTTAGAGCTTTTATATAAAGACCCGGTAATTATTGATGCTATATTTGGGGAACATACTTATGGGTTAGTAGATATAAAATCTAATAAATCTATTGGTAAATGGCACAAACAACTTATGAGACCTTATAGAAAATCATTGAATGTTCCTGATAAAATACAAACGGTGTGAATTCTCTGAGAAACGTTAGCGCATGAATATACAAAATATCATTAGGTTATGAAAATTGTAAAATAAATATAAGAGAAATAGTGAAGTGAAAGTGATCAGTGCACAATGTGAAAGTGAAGTGAGAAAGAGAATAATATTCTCCAAAAACAAAACAAAAACAGATACACCAATCAAAATAACAGAAAACAAAATATAATAATTGTTTAAAATCGAATACTGTAAGTTATTGAGTGTAAATTTTGTATAATAATGGTTTGAATTTAAATGATGATGTTAATTAATGTAAAGCTTTGTATCATAATGATTAAGGTGAATCGTGTGAAGGGTAAGTCATATTCATGACGAACAGAATTGTTGAAGGAACATAATTGTAAAGAGTGTAAGAAAAATTATATGTTGATGAATTGTAAAAGAATCTTGTAATCAATTTAAGGTTTGCCGATCGATCACGAAATTACTGAGAGGAAATTGTTTAGGGCAAGACATACACATTGTAATATTATTGTATAATATGAAATGTATATGGGGCATTTGAAGCCGAAAGTATGAAGTCAATAATTATCATAATAATCTGAGAAGGATAGTGATATAAAATAAATAATATAATATTTAATTTCAGTGTATGTATAAAAAGGAGAAGCATTGTGAAAATTGTTGACTGCTAAAAGCGACAGAAAGGCCAGGCAGGCACAGTTTAGCTAATTAGGCACCAGCCCCAGGTATAAAGGCTAAAATATCTGAAGGCAGTTTCTCTTGGAATTCATTGGTGCAGTTGCACTGGCCGGGATGTGAAGGTCATTAGAGGCTTCATGACGCTAAGTTTGAGGGGAGAGAGGGGAAGTTACGTGTTTCTTCCTCTTTGTAGCGCGGTGGTGAAATTCATTCTGTCCTGAGCGATTGGTGAGAACGGGACGACGAGTTGTGAATATTGGCGGCGAACAGGCAAGAGGGTAGAACGTTCAGCTGTAGTTAATAATCTTCGGTCTTGGTAAAGACACGGTAGCATCGTATGCATTTAAAAGTGATCGGCAAACCTTAAGTTTTATTTTAAATGGTGAAAATAAAAGTGTTCCAAGAAAGCGTTCGTGTTTCTCTGTACACATCCACGCATACCCAGAGATTAAGATCTCATGCTCGAGCAGCCGTGGCAAAGTATAAAAAAACAACTAGGAGGAGAAACGCAGCAATCGTGAAGCAAAGGTAGTGCTCCATTGTTGGAGGACGTAGCGTGGCTGCGTAACTTTTTTTATACTACCTGTTCCATACTACACGCACATATTTGCATTTACTTGAATAAAGTCATACACAAGTTTTACAATACTGTATTATATATAAACTATACAAAGCAAGGTGTATTGAAGCTAATTACGTACCATGCTTGAATTTACAGGATATAATGCATCTAATATATTACATTTTGGTACTCATTTAACGAAAGTTATTCTTAATAACAGAAATATTTACTTGCTGTTATGCTATGATTATATCGAAAAAAATGTTTCAAAACTTAAGAAAGCCCTTTGAGTACTTCATTAATAATTAATTAATAATAATTAATAATAATTATAGGCCAGTTTTCGATTTCTAGTACTGCTGCTATCACGGTATGTCGTTCGTGATTTAATATTTGGCATTGAAATAGTAAATGCTCGACAGTCTGATTTCTATCCCACATGAGCACATGGGGTTGTCGATAATTTTGAAGCGGTTTAGATACTTCCGATCCTTCTATGTTCTATGACCATGGCGGTGAAGTTAGAGGTAGTGGCAAACTTTAATTCTAGACGATCTTGTGTCTTGGGGAATGCAATGTATGTATTTATTTATATGTATGTATGCATGTATGTATCTCTATGTACGTATGTGTGTACAGTATGTGTATGTATGTATGTATGCATGTATGCATGTGTGTATGTATATATGTGTTTGTATGCACGTGTGTATATATGTAGGTATGCATCTATGTGTGTACGTATATGTATGTATGTATGTATGCATGCACGTATGCATGCACGCGTGTATGTATATATGTATGTGTATGCACGTGTGTATGTATGTATGTATGTATGTATGTATTATTTATGTGTGTACGTATGTGTATATGTATGTATGTATCTGTGTGTATGTAGGTGTGTATCTGTGTTTATGTATCTTTTATGTATATGTGTGTATACATGTATGTATGTGTGTTTGCATGTGTGTATGTATGTATTTGTGTGTGTGTTTGCATGTATGTATGTATGTATGTGTGTTTGCACGTATCATGTATATATGTATGTAAGAGTGTATGTAAGTGTGTCTGTATGCATGGCTGTAAGTGCGAATATATGTATATGTATGTGTGAATAGGTAGGTAGGTATCACTCAACGGCATTGCAAATTGCTTCACCATTCAAAAACCCTATTGTTGGAATTAATTGTTCTTTCACACAAGCAGTGTGTTGCACAGGGTTATAAAGGTAGAATCAGATGATACCGTTAGATCCGTGGTTCAAATCCAGGCTATGGCATTGAATTTTTCAGTCATCTGATTCTACCTTTCCAAAAACCCTATTTTTTCTGACGGACATAGGCTATAAACAGCTTCTAAATTCATTTCATGAATGCATAAAAATTAAAATGGATTTACAAGGGTTCTGTACTTCAATATGGAATAAGTATATTGGAGACATGAAAGGACACACTTGCGAAGAAGGCTTTGGTTTTAGTTTAGATTGCCATCAAGTAGAAAATAATTGCTACTCCACAGAAAATGCGTATAATTGAGATAATGCTGGGATATTTCATTCAAAAGAATATAAATGGCCACGATTTTGCAGCTAAGAGGGCAGAAAGGGAAAAAAGCCAAAGGAAATCGAATCTGCTTATAGCGCTACCATACCAATGTCACAATGTTTTAATAACCCTCATGTAAGAAAGGTGTTTTTTTATTTCCTTTGTACTTATGTTGTTATCAAGTTCGTTATCAAGACACGCTAAATAGTTTGATGAAGAGAAGAAATAATTGCTAACGTTAGAAATTAGTGAACTGATATTTTTACTTTATATACCACGTGCATAGCAGGTACAGAGTGTATTGTATTCCACCCAAAAATTTGATGCCGAGGTTTCACCGCAAATACACTTTTGAGGGCTTCTGAGTCCAAAAAAAAAAGCGTTTTAGAGAATTTTCGGTGTGTGTATCTGTTTGTCTGTGTTTCTGTCTATGTGGGTCTTGACAACATAACTCAAAAACGAAAAGTCGAATAAGTATCTATTAAACTTGGTATTTAATTTGAATATCTTCGAAATAGGCGACTCGAAGGTTTTTAAGAAAACCCTAACCCCAAACTGCAGTTTACATGGAAAATGTTTTCTGAAATATGCCTGTAACGATTTTGATTAAAATATCAACATTAAAGGTATTTATATCACAAGTAAAACATATCTTGAATTTTCTGGGAGTAACCGGTGAAGTCCCGTTGCTCGGAAAGAATTTTATATAACCTTGTATAACTGGTATACACTGGGTGTTAGACGAAAACGTACTACACAAAAAATGTATATTTGTTTAAAATGCAATTTATTTAAAATAACCTTTTTGTGGCAAAAACCGTATCCCGGATAACCATTATTAATTATTCGCATTGTTCTATACCTTTGTCATTCTTTTAAGGTCCTGTTGACATTCATTTGTTTCTCGCGACTGCATGAAAAGAGAATTTTAAGCACAGCGTAGTGCCTTGTTCTTAAATGTTTGACTATCGCTGTTTCTTTGTATCTATAGCGAAATGTGTACCTTAGCTATTTCTATAAATATTTATCTCGATTAAAATGAAGTAAATGGAAAAATAAGCTTTCGTAAGAATAATTTGTATACTAATAAAGGATAGACGATAGATAAAGTCATATGAGTGTAATACAAATGTTTTAAATTAACAACTCAGGAGAGTTGTCACGATGGTCGAGACTACGTTCTTTTCCAAAGAGGTTAACTTGGCGGTTTGGAATTGGGGAATCTTCATATCCACATGTTTCTATTTTATTTCGTTGCATATGTTAAGAGTTTCTGCTTGAAGCAAAAACTATGCAGCCTTTACGTTATTGAATAATTATGGACAAAGAGAATGTCAAAGGTTTAAAATGCTATAATTATCCAAAAATTTGGCGAACATTCCGACCAATGATATATTCAGTCATGGGGTACTTATAATCTATCAAGTTCTGGAAGAACTTGCAAGAATGTCGAGGGGAGGTTAAGGAAATCAGACGTTCCAGCTTGATTCACTTCCGTTTGCATGAATATCAGGGAATTATTCAACCTTTATGAGGAACAGGCTGGGCTGATCGAAATTACCATTATAAGATGTCAAGGGGATGACGATGATGCTGCTGATGAAACTTGAGTGGTCTCTTTTAGAAGACTGTATGTAGGCTCTTAGAGCCCTTTGTGCGTCTTGTCCTGAGAATTAATCAGGTCTGATTCAAGAGAATTAAACGGACGACGTCCTTGTTATCTGCCCCTATTATATCCTCAGGTTCCAAGATAAAGGACCCTAGTGATACGTATCTATGCATAGCGAGTCCTTCGCAGTCGTGTAGTACATGGTGTGGGGTTTCAAATTCCCTCCCATGCTTTCTGCATAAAGGGTATTGAGTAAGGCCCGTTATGTATAAAGGTGTACGCAGAGTGCTGTTGTGGCCTGTAAGATAGACAACAATCCTCTGAGCTTAGGTCTAGTTGCACATGAAACTCACTCTGTTTTCCGTCAGGTCCCGAAAAGTGGAAGATTCACCTAAAAATCCTCTAATTCATTGTATAATAATTTCATAAAGAACGGGGGATATTTGGATTGGATTGTGGAGAGGAGGGTATTCGGCCCCGATTCGGATATGAGGATATTATATCGACACCCCACGAGGGGGCGCCCCCGGGAAGGAGGAATGGTAAGAGGAAACCACGAGTGACGGCACAGCAATGTCAGCGTCCTTAAAGTGTTCAGATAGAAACGCCCCGGCGGTTAGACAGGCAGACCGGGAATCCCGTTCCACACAAGGTCGAACACACCGCATGGGGTGGTCCTTATAACCCGGATCAGCCGAAGGCCCCTAGATGGAGAAAGTTCACAGAAAGCATCTTTTTTCCCTGACACGCTGCACCGAAAAAACATCGCCGACACTTTCAACCCTGAAAAAGACCAAATGGAGTGAAGCATGAGTGAAAATATTAATGGAACGAAATGGAGGGACAGAAAATTCAGGGGATAAAAGAAACCACTTCAACATTCGTCTGACGACCCGGAAAAACCACCGAAAAAGTCTATAGTTGAGAGTGGGCGGTCGCCGGGAATCGAACGCAGTACCTCTCGAAGAAGGGACAGACGTTACCGTCCGAGCCATCCCACTCAGTAAGAACGGCGGAGGGGGAGAGATATATGATGTAAATTAATTCGTCATTCTAGTTTTAAGAGTTAACCGTGCAACATCGGGGAAGCTAGATAGATAGAAGTAAAAACAGTGGAAAAAAGGAAGAAAAACGAAAAGCGAAAGTGATTTTGTTGTCCACATGCTAGCGAACAGGAACAATGGTAGACAGAAGTTTACGAGTACTTCGCTACTTTGCTATATAACAAAACCTACTCTCTGGAATGTTTACAGTCTCCCACTTCCTTGAAACTAGACACCATAAGTGCTACAAGCTATTGTTGACAATTCCAAAAGGACCTAGGTTCTCCAGAATTGCTTCTGCTACTTGCTTCAGCATTGCAGAAGGATGTACGCGGTATCAATCAATAATAGACAATAGCTCATATGAATTTTTGCTCTGCTAAAGCTTCCTAGAAACATCTTATGCGATACATTTACATGACTTTTTCTATCCTCTTTCCTTTATTAGTGACTATACAAATTATTTTTTCTAAAGCTCATTTTTCTACCTACTCCATTTTAATCCTCTGCATAAATAGATCCATTGTACATTTCGTTACAGATACAAAGAGAGCAGCGATAGTCAAATGTTTAAGAACTGGAGGCTATACGCTAGCCTTAAAATTCCGTACGTTTCCATGACATCTCGGGAAACAACTGAATGTTAGCAGGCTTTAAAAGAATGGCCAAGTAATGAACAATTAGAATCGTTAATAACTGATACCTCGGAAATGTCTTTTTTGTGAAGTATGTTTTCGTCTATCGCTTTACGTTTATCAGTTATACAGAATTATACAAAATTCCTTCCGAATGTGGAGGACTATACAGGTTATTACCAGAACATTCAAGATATGTATTTTATTTGCGATATAAGTATCTTTAATATGTTATTTAATCAAAAGCTATTTTTAGATAATAAAACATTTCAAAAAATGTGCTATGTAAAGGGTATTTCGGGTAAGGAATTTTCTTGAAAATCTTCGTGTCACATTATGCTTTAACTTTTTCTTGGCTTTTTGAGCACTGATTTGTATTTTTGACTTTGTCCCTTTCACGAAGTATTTCACTCTTGGCAATTTAGACTTGACAGTTTAACAAAAGAATAACTTTTACTCTAACATGCATGGAAGATGTTCTCAAGTCGTTGTGAAACTGAAAAACGTTAAACATACTCGTAGGTTTAAACTCACAAGAAACTCACGGTGATGCCAGTCGCCAGTAGTGTGACACTGCGACTACTTTTACTACAGTATACTGCTATTAAAGTAAAAGTGCTTTCCATAATAGCTCCCTTCATCATTACTTTCTCTACCACGTACGTAATAGGTAGAGTATTCCACTCCACCCAAAAATTCGATATTGAGATTTCATAGCAAATACATGTTTTGAGATTCCTTGAATTCAAAGAGCGCATTTTCAGAAAAAGATCCGTGTGTGTTTTTTTGTGCAAGCATAGCTAAAAAATGAAAATTCGGATAAGTAACAAACTTGGAATTTAGTTTAATTCTTTCCAAAGATGCGGCACGAATATTATCAAGAAAATCTCTCCACCCCACTTTGCATGAAATATTTTTCGAAATTTATTATTTTTCGAAAATTGCTCTAACTATTTTGACTAAAACACCATAAATTAAAGATATTTATATAAAAATAAAATTTTATATTGAATTTTCTAGGAAGTCACCTTCATTCGGAAGGAATTTTGTATAATTTTGTATAACGGTAAACATTACATAGACGGAAACGTATCTACTACACAAAAAATGTAGATCCCGTTAAAACATACAATTTATTTTAAATAACCTTTTATGTGGCATCAGTCATTTCCGAGATATTCGTTATTAAGGGATCGACTTACTCAATACTTTGTCGTTCCTTTTAGGTCCCATCGATGGAATTTTAAGGCCAGCATATGGCGTTAGAGTTCTTAAACATTAAACTAACGTTGTTCCTTTGTATTCTAATGAAATGTGTAATGCAGCTATTCCTGCAAAGGCTTATCTCGATTAAACTGAAGTGGATAGAAAGTAAGCTTTCGTAAGAATAATTTGTATTAATAAAGGTAAAGAGTAGAGAAAGTAATGTAAATGTAACACGCCAGATTTTTTTTTCCTCAAGTATATAAGCTAATTCCAGTATCGTTTCCTGATTACTGTGTTTGTCCCAACCATTTTTGAGCAGGTGTTTGTATCTTATTAAGCCCAAAACGTTTAGAAGTACACTAGATGAAGTGATGGAGATCTCTGCATTTAAGATAAAGGCTTATAAGAATGAATCATTGCATCTGGTCAGCTCCTCTGAGTGTCACGATTGTTTAGGGACTGATTATATCTTAGCTTCGAGAATATTTACAAGCCCCACGACAACATAAGGTCAGTTTTCATGCCTTGTAAAGACAATTAGTGAAGAGAAAAAACATAGGAAGAACGAACTTTACCACTAAGATGATAACTGCCAATATCCAATGCCGAGGTCAAATATTTTGCTTGCGGGGTATTTTATTTACTCGTTTTAGAACATGATCTGGAATAAGGTCATGGTGGTTTGATAAAGTAATGCAAGTGATACCAACACAGATCATCTGGAACACAACATGTAAGTATGCTTGCAATTCCTTTCTTTGAGAATATTGTAGAATGTTACAAAAAAGTTTGTTTCACTTGCTGATAATTACAAATTCCATTAAGTTTTACTTTCTCTACTAGTACAGTAAATAAGGGAAGTATCGTATTCCACCCAACCCTTCTATGCCGAGATTTCACCGAAAATGTACGTTTTGAGGTCCCGCGAACCCAAAAAAGGCATCTTTGGAAAAACTCCGCGCGCGCGTGTGTTTCTGTCTGTCTGCGTGTTTGTGCGTGTGTGTAACTTTGACCAGCATAATTCAGAAATGAAAAGCCGGAGAAATACCAAACTTGATATTTGGGATCAGTAGCTTTAAAAATGCAACTAAAGAGTTTCAGTAAACTCCCCCCCACCCCAAAGTACCCTTTACATGGACCAGTTTTCGAAATTTTTTATTTTCTACAAATAGCTGTAACGGTTTTGATTAAAATACCGTATATGAAAGGTATTTAAAATAGAATGTATATGTTGCATTTTCTGAGTATATCCTGTGAAGTCCTCTTCATTCGGAAGGAATGTTATATAATCTTGTATAATTAGTAAATGTTAAGCGATAAACAAAAACCTGCTACACAAGAAATGTAGATGTCTTTAAGACACAGGGTTTAATAATTTTTTTGTGGCATAAGCCTTTTCTGAGATATGCGTTATTCAATGTTCGAATTGTTCATTTCTTGGTCATTCTCTTCAAGTCTTGTAAACATCCAGTTGTTTGTCAGGAGTGCGTGGAAACAGTATGGAACTTTAAGACCAGGATATAACGTTCTTAAGCATTTGACTATCGCTGTTCTCTTTTCATGTACAACGAAATGTATAATGTAGGCTACTTCGCAGAAGTTTATTTAGATAAAAAAATCTGATGTGTTACACTCACATGACTTTCTCTACTCTTGTACAAACTATTTTTACAAACGCTTATTCTGCATTTGCTTCATGTTAATCGAGATATCGAGATGTCAATCTTATTGGTAATTTTCTTGTAGATGCAAAGGGAATATGGTAGCTTTTAAGCGATAGTCAAATAGTGTAACGCTGGTTGCTATGTGGCGCATTCCATTCTCTTTGCATGTCCAGGACATAAAAAAATGAATAACGAATTTGAGAAAGAGTATAAGTATTGGAAAATTTAAGGGAATAACAAGCAATATCTCGATAACGGTTCACTCAAAAAAAGAAATGTATATGACATAAATTGCGTATTTTAACGCGATCTACATTTTTTGTGCAGTAAAATTTTGTCTATCTCTTATGATTTACCAGTTATGCAAAAGTCGTTCACAATGAAGAATACTTTTGGAGACATTCGCAGAAAATTCGAGATATACATTTCATTTCTCATGACAATATCTTAAACATATGATATTTTAATCAAAATCGTTAGAGCCATTTTTGAGAAAATTAAAGTTTTCGAAAAATGTTCCATGTAAGGGGTAGCCTGGGGTGGGGGGAGTTTCTTGTAAACCTTCGTGTCGCATCTCTGGAAGATACTGAACGTAAATACCAAGTTTGGTGTTTATCCGACTGTTCGTTTCTGAGTTATGCTGTTCACAGACACACAGACACACACACAGAGACACACACACACACACACACACACACACAGACACACACACGGACATGTTTCCAAAAATGATTTTTTTGGATTCAGGGGGTCTCAAAACATGTATTTCCGGTGAAATCTCGGTATCGAATTTTTGGGTGGAATACAATACTTCCCCTACTTACTGTACGTAGTAGAGAAAGTAAAAATAGCTTTCGTGGGAATACTTTGTATTCACAAAACAACGATAAAGGTTAGAAAAAACTTATGAATGTATTACAACAGATTTGTTTCCCCTTTTCGTCTGTGAGACAAAAAATATTGTTTTTAAAAAAAGCTCTTTACGCGGAGTCATTTGGACATGGGCATGATGCTTGTGGATTATCCATGACTGTAAGTTAGAAAAAACAGGACATGCAATGCGTATCAGTTAACAGTTAATGACGTTCTTTTTTCCTTTTTTTGTCATAAAACGATTACTGTAGAAATGTTCTAATCCCTCTGAAATAAACATGTAGTTATAGTTTCAATATAAATTTGGTGAAATAACATTGCGAACATATGCTCACTAATCAACATGTGAAATACTTATCCGAATACTTTTTGAAGCTCTCGTGGAATAATACAGAAATGTAGCATTATATTATGATGGTTTCTGAAGCATACATTTGCCCACATATACATACCATTATAGGGATTACTTTTGAAACAAAAAGACTTATTACCAGGCATAAGAATTGTTGTGCAGTTGGCTTCAAGTTATTTGTACTCAAACCATTGGAATTATGTCAATAAACAGAATGTAAACGAAGTGGGCAGCTAAACGCGATCTAGAGAGTACTGTCTGAAAACGCCGATAGACTGTACGAGGGATGGAAGGTGCTTTGTAGCCTGCGATGTCCCTACCTAAAGTCTAACTGCATTTCCTTTCGTCCTTACTCTAATATTCAAGAATTCCTATGCCTGCTTATTACCTTTTCTGCAGCATACCTAACAGGTAGAGAAAATTGTATTCCACCAAAATATTAGATGTCGAGTTTTCACAGGAAAACTTGAGGTCCCTTGAATAAAAGCAGCGTTTCAGGAAAAGGTTCCTGTATGTATCTGTTTGTCTGTAAGCAGCATAACTACAAAACGGAAATGTCGGATATACAGGATGGACCATTTAAGTTGAGACTGTACAATATCTCCAAAACCTAGCGTTGTAGAAAGAAATGTTTTAATAAAAGCTGATTGATATTATGGGGGCAAGCAAATGGCATTAGTCTGCTTTGTTTGCAGGACGTTATGATAGTCATTTTAGAGTCAATTTAATTTTTACTTTCTCTACTACGTATAGTAAGTAGGGGAAGTATTGTATTCCACCCAAAAATTCGATACCGAGATTTTACCGGATATACATGTTTTGAGACCCCCTGAATCCAAAAAAAGCATTTTTGGAACCATGTCCGTGTGTGTGTCTGTCTGTATTGTGTGTCTGTGTGACTGTGAACAGCATAACTCGGAAACGAACAGTCGGATAAACACCAACCTTGGTATTTAGGTTCAGTATCTTCCAGAGATGCGACACAAAGGTTTTCAAGAAAATTCCCCTACCCCAGATTACCCTTTACATGGAAGATTTTTCGAAAATTTTAATTTTCTCAAAAATGACTCAAACGATTTTGATTAAAATATCATATGTTTAAGATATTTTCATGACAAATGAAATATATATCTTGAATTTTCTGGGAATGTCTACAAAAGTATTCTTCATTGTGAACGACTTTTGCATAACTGGTAAACCATAAGAGATAGACAAAATTTTACTACACAAAAATGTAGATAGCGTTAAAATACACAATTTATGTCACATACTTTTTTTGTTGAGTGAACCATTTTCGAGATATTGCTTGTTATTCCCTTAATTTTTTCAATACTTATTTTCTCAAATGGGAATTCGTTATTCGTTTTTTTTTGTCTTGGATATGCAAAGAGTATTAATCTGTGGCAAAGAGAATGGTGCTGCGCCTAGCAACCAGCTATTAAGAGATATGTCTATGCTTAAAGGCTACTGTATTTCTATATTGCCCTTGCAAATACAAAACAAGGGGAACATAGTACGCCTTAAGCGATAGTCAAATATTTTTAGAACTGGTCGCTATATGTAAAATGTAATTCTCTTTGCATGTCCAAAGATCGTTTCTGCAAATGTTTATCTGGATTAATATGAAATAGATGGAGAGTAGCAATAGAATAGCGACTTGAGCCCACAGAGAGATGCCGACAAGCGATAAAGTTCTTTGTTCTACGCCGACAAGCCCCGCCCCCTCCCTTTGTGTGCTCACATGCCGCCAGGTCTCGTGTCGTTAGGCCCCGCCCCCTCTCGCTTTGTGTGCTCACCTAATGCCGGCAGTATCTGTGCTAACAGGTTCTACCCCCTCCCCCATGCGTTCTACTGTGGCGTCATGACTTGATGGAATTGTTTTCTCGAGTCCTGCCGCCCCTCTGCAAATTAATTAGGTAATGTTCGTCAAACATTTTTTTATGACTACTAAGACCTGCAGATTGTATCCTCGAGCAATTAAGTTTTTTGATTAATGAATTGTTGACTGGAGCTTGAGTATAAGTAGTCTGCTCACGGGGACAGTCTGTCATTTAATGAAAACACTGGAGTCTTCTTCTATCTGGGGAAAGCGCTTGTCCATTAGCTGAACATGTTAGACGCTTTCAACACATTAATAGGCTTTTAAGTTTACATTCCGGATCTGTTTACATACATTAGCGATCAACGACATACTTCCGTCTGGAGGTAACGGTGACCCACATTAGCTGACCCGTTAGACGCTTTCACCCCATTAGCGAACAATGTCAGTAATTGTTTTCCTAAGTGCTCTGCCCAACACTCAACACTTTAGATTTTAGCGATGGAAATGATATAAAAAGCACCAGCTTCTCCAACGAGTTCCAAGTTGACCAGGCTGCCCGGGTTCGAATTACAAATTCAGCTTCTAATAACTCAGAGACTAATTACGATAAAGACATCAAATAAAGTTTATTACATTAATGTCATTAGATAGTTTCTTGTGAATGTATATTTGGGTACATGGTGTCCAGGGTTCGAATACCGATAAAATGTAATTTAATTATAAATTTAATAACTTCTAAACTAATTAAGATAAAGACACCAAATAAACTTTATTGCCTTTATGTTATTAGGTAGTATCTTGTGGAGGTGTAATTAGATACCTGACGTTCTGGGTTCGAGCCTAATGTTTAAATCGTCATTATCTCAGAAACTAAGAGAGGTAGAGGAATTGACCAAAGCATGATTGATAGCTCCTATGATGGGTAATTAATACTGTATATAATTTTTAATCAGTTGTCCTTATTTCGAATCCCGACCTTTCAATCACTTACTTATTTTTTCTCTATACTCTAGAATATGTCACTTAGATTGATGCTGTAACTGCATACAGCACCTTTAAACATATCAAACTAATATTGTAAATAATTTTGTTTCTGGTGTCCAGGGTTCGAATACCGAAAAAATGTAATTTAATTATAAATTTAATAACTTCTAAACTAATTAAGATAAAGACGCCAAATAAACTTTATTGCCTTTATGTTATTAGGTATTATCTTGTGGATGTGTAATTAGATACCTGACGTTCAGGGTTCGATCCTAATTTTTAAATCGTCATTATCTCAGAAACTAAGAGAGGTAGACGAGTGAACCAAAGCATGATTGATAGCTCCTATGAGGGGTAATTAATACTGTATATAATTTTCAATCAGTTGTCCTTACTTCGAATCCCGATCTTTCAATCACTTACTTATTTTTTCTCTATACTCTAGAATATATCACTTAGATTGATGCTGTAACTGCATACAGCACCTTTAAACATATCAAACTAATATTGTAAATAATTTTGTTTCTGGTGTCCAGGGTTCGAATACCGATAAAATGTAGTTTAATTATAAATTTATTAACTTCTAAACTAATTAAGATAATGACGCCAAATAAACTTTATTGCCTTTATGTTATTAGGTATTATCTTGTGGATGTGTAATTAGATACCTGACGTTCTGGGTTCGATCCTAATTTTAAATCGTCATTATCTCAGAAACTAAGAGAGGTAGAGGAGTTGACCAAAGCATGATTGATAGCTCCTATGATGGGCAATTAATACTGTATATAATTTTTAATCAGTTGTCCTTACTTCGAATCCCGATCTTTCAATCACTTACTTATTTTTTCTCTATACTCTAGAATATATCACTTAGATTGATGCTGTAAATGCATACAGCACCTTTAAACATATCAAACTAATATTGTAAATAATTTTGTTTCTGGTGTCCAGGGTTCGAATACCAATAAAATGTAATTTAATTATAAATTTAATAACTCCTAAACTAATTAAGATAAAGATACCAAATAAACTTTATTGTGTTTATGTTATTAGGTAGTATCTTGTGGATGTGTATTTAGATACCTGACGTTCTGGGTTCGAGCCTAATTTTAAATCGTCATTATCTCAGAAACTAAGAGAGGTAGAGGAGTTGACCAAAGCATGATTGATAACTCCTATGATGGGCAATTAATACTGTATATAATTTTCAATCAGTTATCCTTACTTCGAATCCCGATCTTTCAATCACTTACTTATTTTTTCTCTATACTCTAGAATATATCACTTAGATTGATGCTGTAAATGTATACAGCACCTTTAAACATATCAAACTAATACTGTAAATAATTTTGTTTCTGGTGTCCAGGGTTCGAATACCGATATAATGTAATTTAATTATAAATTTAATAACTCCTAAACTAATTAAGATAAAGACGCCAAATAAACTTTATTGCGTTTATGTTACTAGGTAGTATCTTGTGGATGTGTAATTAGATACCTGACGTTCTGGGTTCGAGCCTAATGTTTAAATCGTCATTATCTCAGAAACTAAGAGAGGTAGAGGAATTGACCAAAGCATGATTGATAGCTCCTATGAGGGGCAATTAATACTGTATATAATTTTCAATCAGCTGTCCTTACTTCGAATCCCGATCTTTCAATCACTTACTTATTTTTCTCTATACTCTAGAATATATCACTTAGCTTGATGCTGTAAATGCATACAGCACCCTTAAACACATCAAACTAATATTGTTAATAATTCTGGTTCTGGTGTCCAGGGTTCGAATACCGATAAAATGTAATTTAATTATAAATTTAATAACTCCTAAACTAATTAAGATAAAGACACCAAATAAACTTTTATAGGGGGAAAGGATGCTCTCCTGAAACATTAGGTCTCTAGATAGAAGTATTTATAGGGGAGAGATAGGGAATACCAGGGCTGATGCTAGGCTAGTCAGATGCTAAAGAAGGGAGGGATATGCTTTATACGAGAGAGATAGGGAACACAAGGAAAGATGCTATACTAAACAGGACTTGAAGGATAGAATATGGGCGATATAGCGAACCGAGGAGAGGTATTAGGATAGGAGTTTTGAATGATGGAGTAGGTGTTTATATGCGAGAGATAGGGAATACGAGGGTCGATGCTAGGCTAGACGGTGTTGAATGAGGGAATGCATCTTATATGAGAGAGGTAGGGGAATATGAGGAGAAGTGCTAGGCTAGTCGGGAAGGTCTGAATGAGAGAGTATACGTCTATATGGGAAAATATAGGGAAAACGAAGGTAGGTGCTAGGTTGAGAGAGTCTTCAAGGAGGAAAATGCATTTATATGAGAGCGTTAGGGCATACGAGGAGAGGTGCTAGTCTAGACATGGTTTGAGGATTAGAGTATACGTTTATATGGGAGAAATATGGAAAACGGGAGAGATACAAGGATAGACAGAGATTGAAGGAGGAGGAATGTAGGTTTATACTGTAATATAGAGAGTAATTCGATTATAAAACTTTTCTCATCCAGCCTTACAACACTTTTATATACTTATTTTCTAAACCTTACAAACTTTATATTTGTTAAACAGTAGTGCGCGAGACGGAGAGGGACAAACAGTATATCGGTTTACAGTGAAGTATACATCCTAACCTATTCCCACCTTGTTTGTTCTGGATCTTCTCATTGTCTATCATCTAACGTAAACACGTAACAAGACGTAACACAGGAAATCATACATATGGCACATTAAAAAAATAAAGGTATATATAATGAAACATAAACAAGTAGACAGAGGGTCATCGATACATAGAAAACCAGGAGTTGTATGTACTGAGACCATAGATTAGTATAGGCAAACAACAAAGAAGTGAATTTATAGTGTAAATAGCCAAATATTTTCAAATATTATTATAGTCTAAAAGTATATAACTTAATTATGTATCGAGTATTGAGAAATAAACGTTATTCATTATTCACTAATCTCAGATCACTGCAATTGTATTGAATCAATTCACAATAGCTAATGCCATTCAACTTTCATTCGTCTCTGATACATAAACAAATTGCAAAATGGAGAAGAACGAAAGTAATAAAAAGACTCAGGCAGCAAATTTTAAGAAAGAAGAGAAAGATATATGACCGACATTGTTTTGGAACACAAATTAGTCTTGAAAATAAAATGACTGATAGCTCTGCTAAGCGTAAGGAAGAGACATGGAAATAAATTGCAAATGAATACAATTCTAGGTTGGAAAAGAAGATAAACAACATTCATGTAAACCAATTTTTAAAAATCAGTTTAACTGAATACATGTAAAAAAACATATCACTTTACAAAAAGTAATGCAGACAACATTTATTTTTTATAAACATTATCCTATTACATTACTTTACAAAAAACCATACATATTTCCTAAAGGCAAAGGTGATAGTCTAGACATTCTAAACACTCAGTTATATAATCATATACATCACACAGAAAGAGACCTGCATTATCAGTAAAAAAACTAAACATCTCAACAATGTCTGAATGATGTATTTTATAAGTACAAGTTTTTTGATATTTCAAAGTTCCTGTTAACCATGGCAGTAATTGATTAACACAATTTCTCGATCCTGTCATGCTATAACTTTAGATGCTTTCAGCTTACTTATAATTTCCTCAATCTCTTGTGTGTGACTATTATTACCAGCATCCCTCGACGCAATTAGTAACCTCAATATATTTACTAGTCTATTCGGATTTTCAAGCGTTGATATCACTGAATCATCATCATCTGAAGATTTCATATTCTCGCAACTTCCGATGTATCCAGATTTTTCACCAACAGTAGTCTCCAGTGAAGGACAGAGGCTTGATCCGGTATAACATTCCCCTCTATACATCTTCGGATCTTCAAGTGCAGGTGAGAGAGTCGATTCAGTATAACATGTTGCTCTATGAAACTTAAATCTTGACAAAGAACGATTCTTAAAAATCCGCCCGCATACACAGCATCTAATAACGCGTTTTCCTCCATGTGTAATGTATGAAAAATCGTGTTTCTCATTCCTCAGTTGCACAGATTTTCTCGGGCAGTAGCTCATGCTAAAACTAAAAGAAATTAAATGAATACGTGAATGCTAACGCTCGAAGGAATTAAAAGCGAATGAATGAATTCATAACACGCACCTATGTATATATCCAGGATGAGGACGACGGAGGGAATTGCAATCAATGCATAGCAGGGAGAAAGGATACTCTCTTGAAACATTAGTCATCTAAACAACTATTGTTCACGGAGCCTGTAGACGTCAGGTTGAATGGGACAGACCTCAGCTTCAAATCTTTAAGGGTACGGACCCCTGGCTTTTGCCTGGCATGTATACTAAACCATCCTAACAGCGTAACATTACATAACAACGACACGTAACCAGAACATGACGAGTGCGAGCATGGAAAAAAGGATGCTCGCTGAGAACATTAGTGGAAAAGGATGCTCTCTGGAAACAGTAGCCATCCGCACAACGGATTGTCCCTAACATTTCCAGATTTCAAAACGTTCAACATCGTGACGCGCTACTGTCATCTACATTTCGACGAAATTTTACCTCCTGAATTAGTTTGATGCTCTGTATAGAACCTCAGAACATGCATTACGCTGCGTGTCCCTAGCGTTTCCAGCTCCTGAATCGTTCCAGCTAGTGGAATGCCTCTACCATCTTCATGTCAACGATCTGTTACTCTGAATTAAAGTTTGGTGATATGTATAGACCTGTACAACATGCATTACGCTATGTAACAGACTCATCACGCTATGTAACAACACAATCACGCTATGTAACAACACAATCACGCTATGTAACAACATGATCACGCTATGTAACAACCTGAGCACGCTATGTAACAACAGGATCACGCTATGTAACAACTGATCACGCTATGTAACAACCTGAGCAGGCTATGTAACAACAGGTTCACGCTATGTAACAACCTGAGCACGCTATGTAACAACCTGAGCACGCTATGTAACAACATGTTCACGCTATGTAACAACATGAACACGCTATGTAACAATACGATCACGCTATGTAACAACCTGATTACGCTATGTAACAACTGATCACACTATGTAACAACCTGAGCACGCTATGTAACAACATGATCACGCTATGTAACAACCTGAGCACGCTATGTAACAACACGATCACCCTATGTAACAACCTGAGCACGCTATGTAACAACATGATCACGCTATGTAACAACATGATCACGCTATGTAACAACCTGAGCACGCTATGTAACAACATGATCACGCTATGTAACAACATGAACACGCTATGTAACAACCTGAGCACGCTATGTAACAACCTGAGCACGCTATGTAACAAACTGAGCACGCTATGTAACAACATGTTCACGCTATGTAACAACCTGAGCACGCTATGTAACAACCTGAGCACGCTATGTAACAACCTGAGCACGCTATGTAACAACCTGATTACGCTATGTAACAACTGATCACGCTATGTAACAACATGATCACGCTATGTAACAACCTGAGCACGCTATGTAACAACATGATCACGCTATGTAACAACTGATCACGCTATGTAACAACATGATCACGCTATGTAACAACATGATCACGCTATGTAACAACATGATCATGCTATGTAACAACCTGAGCACGCTATGTAACAACATGATCACGCTATGTAACAACCTGAGCACGCTATGTAACAACATGATCACGCTATGTAACAACCTGAGCACGCTATGTAACAACCTGAGCACGCTATGTAACAACATGTTCACGCTATGTAACAACATGAACACGCTATGTAACAACATGATCACGCTATGTAACAACATGTTCACGCTATGTAACAACATAAACACGCTATGTAACAACATGATCACGCTATGTAACAACATGTTCACGCTATGTAACAACACGATCACCCTATGTAACAACATGATCACGCTATGTAACAACCTGAGCACGCTATGTAACAACATGATCACCCTATGTAACAACCTGAGCACGCCATGTAACAACCTGAGCACGCTATGTAACAAACTGAGCGCGCTATGTAACAACCTGAGCACGCTATGTAACAACATGAACACGCTATGTAACAACCTGAGCAAGCTATGTAACAACCTGAGCACGCTATGTAACAACATGTTCACGCTATGTAACAACATGAACACGCTATGTAACAATACGATCACGCTATGTAACAACCTGATTACGCTATGTAACAACTGATCACACTATGTAACAACATGATCACGCTATGTAACAACCTGAGCACGTTATGTAACAACATGATCACGCTATGTAACAACCTGAGCACGCCATGTAACAACATGATCACGCTATGTAACAACATGTTCACGCTATGTAACAACACGATCACCCTATGTAACAACCTGAGCACGTTATGTAACAACATGATCGCGCTATGTAACAACATGTTCACGCTATGTAACAATACGATCAGGCTATGTAACAACACGATCACGCTATGTAACAACATGATCACGCTATGTAACAACTGATCACGCTATGTAACAACCTGAGCACGCTATGTAACAACCTGAGCACGCTATGTAACAACATGATCACGCTATGTGACAACATGTTCACGCTATGTAACAACACGATCACGCTATGTAACAACATGGACACGCTATGTAACAACATGAACACGCTATGTAACAATACGATCAAGCTATGTAACAACCTGAGCACGCTATGTAATAACATGATCACGCTATGTAACAACATGAACACTCTATGTAACAACCTGAGCATGCTATGTAACAACATGATCACGCTATGTAACAACCTGAGCATGCTATGTAACAACATGATCACGCTATGTAACAACATGATCACGCTATGTAAATAGGGTGGACCATTTAAGTTGAGGCTATACAATATATCCAAAACTAAGCGTTGTAGAAAGAAATGTCTTTAATAAAACTTGCCTGATATTATGACGAAAGTAAATGCTGCTAGTCGTATTTCGTTTGGAGGACGTAGTGAGGGTCATTT
This sequence comes from Deroplatys truncata, assembly GCA_030765065.1. Lineage (NCBI taxonomy): Eukaryota > Metazoa > Arthropoda > Insecta > Mantodea > Mantidae > Deroplatys > Deroplatys truncata. The sequence goes on along the minus strand of CM060988.1, from coordinate 25,111,650 downwards.
CAGGGTCTTTTTAAATGGGACCCTAATTGTAGGTTCCCATTTAAAAAAATAAATTGACCCAAAATGACCCTCATAACGGCCTCCAAACGAAACACGACTAGCGGCATTTACTTTCGTCATAATATCAGTCAAGTTTTATTAAAGACATTTCTTTCTACAACGCTTAGTTTTGGATATATTGTATAGCCTCAACTTAAATGGTCCACCCTATTTACATAGCGTGATCATGTTGTTACATAGCGTGATCATGTTGTTACATAGCATGCTCAGGTTGTTACATAGCGTGATCATGTTGTTACATAGCATGCTCAGGTTGTTACATAGAGTGTTCATGTTGTTACATAGCGTGATCATGTTATTACATAGCGTGCTCAGGTTGTTACATAGCTTGATCGTATTGTTACATAGCGTGTTCATGTTGTTACATAGCGTGTCCATGTTGTTACATAGCGTGATCGTGTTGTTACATAGCGTGATCGTGTTGTTACATAGCGTGAACATGTTGTTACATAGCGTGATCATGTTGTTACATAGCGTGCTCAGGTTGTTACATAGCGTGCTCAGGTTGTTACATAGCGTGATCAGTTGTTACATAGCGTGATCATGTTGTTACATAGCGTGATCGTGTTGTTACATAGCCTGATCGTATTGTTACATAGCGTGAACATGTTGTTACATAGCGCGATCATGTTGTTACATAACGTGCTCAGGTTGTTACATAGGGTGATCGTGTTGTTACATAGCGTGAACATGTTGTTACATAGCGTGATCATGTTGTTACATGGCGTGCTCAGGTTGTTACATAGCGTGATCATGTTGTTACATAACGTGCTCAGGTTGTTACATAGCGTGATCATGTTGTTACATAGTGTGATCAGTTGTTACATAGCGTAATCAGGTTGTTACATAGCGTGATCGTATTGTTACATAGCGTGTTCATGTTGTTACATAGCGTGAACATGTTGTTACATAGCGTGCTCAGGTTGTTACATAGCTTGCTCAGGTTGTTACATAGCGTGTTCATGTTGTTACATAGCGTGCTCAGGTTGTTACATAGCGTGCTCAGGTTGTTACATAGCGTGATCATGTTGTTACATAGCGTGATCATGTTGTTACATAGCGTGCTCAGGTTGTTACATAGGGTGATCGTGTTACATAGCGTGAACATGTTGTTACATAGCGTGATCATGTTGTTACATGGCGTGCTCAGGTTGTTACATAGGGTGATCATGTTGTTACATAGCGTGCTCAGGTTGTTACATAGCGTGATCATGTTGTTACATAGGGTGATCGTGTTGTTACATAGCGTGAACATGTTGTTACATAGCGTGATCATGTTGTTACATAGCGTGTTTATGTTGTTACATAGCGTGAACATGTTGTTACATAGCGTGATCATGTTGTTACATAGCGTGTTCATGTTGTTACATAGCGTGAACATGTTGTTACATAGCGTGCTCAGGTTGTTACATAGCGTGCTCAGGTTGTTACATAGCGTGATCATGTTGTTACATAGCGTGCTCAGGTTGTTACATAGCGTGATCATGTTGTTACATAGCGTGCTCAGGTTGTTACATAGCATGATCATGTTGTTACATAGCGTGATCATGTTGTTACATAGCGTGATCATGTTGTTACATAGCGTGATCAGTTGTTACATAGCGTGATCATGTTGTTACATAGCGTGATCATGTTGTTACATAGCGTGCTCAGGTTGTTACATAGCGTGATCATGTTGTTACATAGCGTGATCAGTTGTTACATAGCGTAATCAGGTTGTTACATAGCGTGCTCAGGTTGTTACATAGCGTGCTCAGGTTGTTACATAGCGTGCTCAGGTTGTTACATAGCGTGAACATGTTGTTACATAGCGTGCTCAGTTTGTTACATAGCGTGCTCAGGTTGTTACATAGCGTGCTCAGGTTGTTACATAGCGTGTTCATGTTGTTACATAGCGTGATCATGTTGTTACATAGCGTGCTCAGGTTGTTACATAGCGTGATCATGTTGTTACATAGCGTGATCATGTTGTTACATAGCGTGCTCAGGTTGTTACATAGGGTGATCGTGTTGTTACATAGCGTGCTCAGGTTGTTACATAGCGTGATCATGTTGTTACATAGCGTGCTCAGGTTGTTACATAGTGTGATCAGTTGTTACATAGCGTAATCAGGTTGTTACATAGCGTGATCGTATTGTTACATAGCGTGTTCATGTTGTTACATAGCGTGAACATGTTGTTACATAGCGTGCTCAGGTTGTTACATAGCGTGCTCAGGTTGTTACATAGCGTGAACCTGTTGTTACATAGCCTGCTCAGGTTGTTACATAGCGTGATCAGTTGTTACATAGCGTGATCCTGTTGTTACATAGCGTGCTCAGGTTGTTACATAGCGTGATCATGTTGTTACATAGCGTGATTGTGTTGTTACATAGCGTGATTGTGTTGTTACATAGCGTGATGAGTCTGTTACATAGCGTAATGCATGTTGTACAGGTCTATACATATCACCAAACTTTAATTCAGAGTAACAGATCGTTGACATGAAGATGGTAGAGGCATTCCACTAGCTGGAACGATTCAGGAGCTGGAAACGCTAGGGACACGCAGCGTAATGCATGTTCTGAGGTTCTATACAGAGCATCAAACTAATTCAGGAGGTAAAATTTCGTCGAAATGTAGATGACAGTAGCGCGTCACGATGTTGAACGTTTTGAAATCTGGAAATGTTAGGGACAATCCGTTGTGCGGATGGCTACTGTTTCCAGAGAGCATCCTTTTCCACTAATGTTCTCAGCGAGCATCCTTTTTTCCATGCTCGCACTCGTCATGTTCTGGTTACGTGTCGTTGTTATGTAATGTTACGCTGTTAGGATGGTTTAGTATACATGCCAGGCAAAAGCCAGGGGTCCGTACCCTTAAAGATTTGAAGCTGAGGTCTGTCCCATTCAACCTGACGTCTACAGGCTCCGTGAACAATAGTTGTTTAGATGACTAATGTTTCAAGAGAGTATCCTTTCTCCCTGCTATGCATTGATTGCAATTCCCTCCGTCGTCCTCATCCTGGATATATACATAGGTGCGTGTTATGAATTCATTCATTCGCTTTTAATTCCTTCGAGCGTTAGCATTCACGTATTCATTTAATTTCTTTTAGTTTTAGCATGAGCTACTGCCCGAGAAAATCTGTGCAACTGAGGAATGAGAAACACGATTTTTCATACATTACACATGGAGGAAAACGCGTTATTAGATGCTGTGTATGCGGGCGGATTTTTAAGAATCGTTCTTTGTCAAGATTTAAGTTTCATAGAGCAACATGTTATACTGAATCGACTCTCTCACCTGCACTTGAAGATCCGAAGATGTATAGAGGGGAATGTTATACCGGATCAAGCCTCTGTCCTTCACTGGAGACTACTGTTGGTGAAAAATCTGGATACATCGGAAGTTGCGAGAATATGAAATCTTCAGATGATGATGATTCAGTGATATCAACGCTTGAAAATCCGAATAGACTAGTAAATATATTGAGGTTACTAATTGCGTCGAGGGATGCTGGTAATAATAGTCACACACAAGAGATTGAGGAAATTATAAGTAAGCTGAAAGCATCTAAAGTTATAGCATGACAGGATCGAGAAATTGTGTTAATCAATTACTGCCATGGTTAACAGGAACTTTGAAATATCAAAAAACTTGTACTTATAAAATACATCATTCAGACATTGTTGAGATGTTTAGTTTTTTTACTGATAATGCAGGTCTCTTTCTGTGTGATGTATATGATTATATAACTGAGTGTTTAGAATGTCTAGACTATCACCTTTGCCTTTAGGAAATATGTATGGTTTTTTGTAAAGTAATGTAATAGGATAATGTTTATAAAAAATAAATGTTGTCTGCATTACTTTTTGTAAAGTGATATGTTTTTTTACATGTATTCAGTTAAACTGATTTTTAAAAATTGGTTTACATGAATGTTGTTTATCTTCTTTTCCAACCTAGAATTGTATTCATTTGCAATTTATTTCCATGTCTCTTCCTTACGCTTAGCAGAGCTATCAGTCATTTTATTTTCAAGACTAATTTGTGTTCCAAAACAATGTCGGTCATATATCTTTCTCTTCTTTCTTAAAATTTGCTGCCTGAGTCTTTTTATTACTTTCGTTCTTCTCCATTTTGCAATTTGTTTATGTATCAGAGACGAATGAAAGTTGAATGGCATTAGCTATTGTGAATTGATTCAATACAATTGCAGTGATCTGAGATTAGTGAATAATGAATAACGTTTATTTCTCAATACTCGATACATAATTAAGTTATATACTTTTAGACTATAATAATATTTGAAAATATTTGGCTATTTACACTATAAATTCACTTCTTTGTTGTTTGCCTATACTAATCTATGGTCTCAGTACATACAACTCCTGGTTTTCTATGTATCGATGACCCTCTGTCTACTTGTTTATGTTTCATTATATATACCTTTATTTTTTTAATGTGCCATATGTATGATTTCCTGTGTTACGTCTTGTTACGTGTTTACGTTAGATGATAGACAATGAGAAGATCCAGAACAAACAAGGTGGGAATAGGTTAGGATGTATACTTCACTGTAAACCGATATACTGTTTGTCCCTCTCCGTCTCGCGCACTACTGTTTAACAAATATAAAGTTTGTAAGGTTTAGAAAATAAGTATATAAAAGTGTTGTAAGGCTGGATGAGAAAAGTTTTATAATCGAATTACTCTCTATATTACAGTATAAACCTACATTCCTCCTCCTTCAATCTCTGTCTATCCTTGTATCTCTCCCGTTTTCCATATTTCTCCCATATAAACGTATACTCTAATCCTCAAACCATGTCTAGACTAGCACCTCTCCTCGTATGCCCTAACGCTCTCATATAAATGCATTTTCCTCCTTGAAGACTCTCTCAACCTAGCACCTACCTTCGTTTTCCCTATATTTTCCCATATAGACGTATACTCTCTCATTCAGACCTTCCCGACTAGCCTAGCACTTCTCCTCATATTCCCCTACCTCTCTCATATAAGATGCATTCCCTCATTCAACACCGTCTAGCCTAGCATCGACCCTCGTATTCCCTATCTCTCGCATATAAACACCTACTCCATCATTCAAAACTCCTATCCTAATACCTCTCCTCGGTTCGCTATATCGCCCATATTCTATCCTTCAAGTCCTGTTTAGTATAGCATCTTTCCTTGTGTTCCCTATCTCTCTCGTATAAAGCATATCCCTCCCTCCTTTAGCATCTGACTAGCCTAGCATCAGCCCTGGTATTCCCTATCTCTCCCCTATAAATACTTCTATCTAGAGACCTAATGTTTCAGGAGAGCATCCTTTCCCCCTATAAAAGTTTATTTGGTGTCTTTATCTTAATTAGTTTAGGAGTTATTAAATTTATAATTAAATTACATTTTATCGGTATTCGAACCCTGGACACCAGAACCAGAATTATTTACAATATTAGTTTGATGTGTTTAAGGGTGCTGTATGCATTTACAGCATCAAGCTAAGTGATATATTCTAGAGTATAGAGAAAAATAAGTAAGTGATTGAAAGATCGGGATTCGAAGTAAGGACAGCTGATTGAAAATTATATACAGTATTAATTGCCCCTCATAGGAGCTATCAATCATGCTTTGGTCAATTCCTCTACCTCTCTTAGTTTCTGAGATAATGACGATTTAAACATTAGGCTCGAACCCAGAACGTCAGGTATCTAATTACACATCCGCAAGATACTACCTAGTAACATAAACGCAATAAAGTTTATTTGGCGTCTTTATCTTAATTAGTTTAGGAGTTATTAAATTTATAATTAAATTACATTTTATCGGTATTCGAACCCTGGACACCAGAAACAAAATTATTTACAGTATTAGTTTGATATGTTTAAAGGTGCTGTATACATTTACAGCATCAATCTAAGTGATATATTCTAGAGTATAGAGAAAAAATAAGTAAGTGATTGAAAGATCGGGATTCGAAGTAAGGATAACTGATTGAAAATTATATACAGTATTAATTGCCCATCATAGGAGTTATCAATCATGCTTTGGTCAACTCCTCTACCTCTCTTAGTTTCTGAGATAATGACGATTTAAAATTAGGCTCGAACCCAGAACGTCAGGTATCTAAATACACATCCACAAGATACTACCTAATAACATAAACACAATAAAGTTTATTTGGTATCTTTATCTTAATTAGTTTAGGAGTTATTAAATTTATAATTAAATTACATTTTATTGGTATTCGAACCCTGGACACCAGAAACAAAATTATTTACAATATTAGTTTGATATGTTTAAAGGTGCTGTATGCATTTACAGCATCAATCTAAGTGATATATTCTAGAGTATAGAGAAAAAATAAGTAAGTGATTGAAAGATCGGGATTCGAAGTAAGGACAACTGATTAAAAATTATATACAGTATTAATTGCCCATCATAGGAGCTATCAATCATGCTTTGGTCAACTCCTCTACCTCTCTTAGTTTCTGAGATAATGACGATTTAAAATTAGGATCGAACCCAGAACGTCAGGTATCTAATTACACATCCACAAGATAATACCTAATAACATAAAGGCAATAAAGTTTATTTGGCGTCTTTATCTTAATTAGTTTAGAAGTTAATAAATTTATAATTAAACTACATTTTATCGGTATTCGAACCCTGGACACCAGAAACAAAATTATTTACAATATTAGTTTGATATGTTTAAAGGTGCTGTATGCAGTTACAGCATCAATCTAAGTGATATATTCTAGAGTATAGAGAAAAAATAAGTAAGTGATTGAAAGATCGGGATTCGAAGTAAGGACAACTGATTGAAAATTATATACAGTATTAATTACCCCTCATAGGAGCTATCAATCATGCTTTGGTTCACTCGTCTACCTCTCTTAGTTTCTAAGATAATGACGATTTAAAAATTAGGATCGAACCCTGAACGTCAGGTATCTAATTACACATCCACAACATAATACCTAATAACATAAAGGCAATAAAGTTTATTTGGCGTCTTTATCTTAATTAGTTTAGAAGTTATTAAATTTATAATTAAATTACATTTTATCGGTATTCGAACCCTGGACACCAGAAACAAAATTATTTACAGTATTAGTTTGATATGTTTAAAGGTGCTGTATACATTTACAGCATCAATCTAAGTGATATATTCTAGAGTATAGAGAAAAAATAAGTAAGTGATTGAAAGATCGGGATTCGAAGTAAGGATAACTGATTGAAAATTATATACAGTATTAATTGCCCATCATAGGAGTTATCAATCATGCTTTGGTCAACTCCTCTACCTCTCTTAGTTTCTGAGATAATGACGATTTAAAATTAGGCTCGAACCCAGAACGTCAGGTATCTAAATACACATCCACAAGATACTACCTAATAACATAAACACAATAAAGTTTATTTGGTATCTTTATCTTAATTAGTTTAGGAGTTATTAAATTTATAATTAAATTACATTTTATTGGTATTCGAACCCTGGACACCAGAAACAAAATTATTTACAATATTAGTTTGATATGTTTAAAGGTGCTGTATGCATTTACGGCATCAATCTAAGTGATATATTCTAGAGTATAGAGAAAAAATAAGTAAGTGATTGAAAGATCGGGATTCGAAGTAAGGACAACTGATTAAAAATTATATACAGTATTAATTGCCCATCATAGGAGCTATCAATCATGCTTTGTTCAACTCCTCTACCTCTCTTAGTTTCTGAGATAATGACGATTTAAAATTAGGATCCAACCCAGAACGTCAGGTATCTAATTACACATCCACAAGATAATACCTAATAACATAAAGGCAATAAAGTTTATTTGGCGTCTTTATCTTAATTAGTTTAGAAGTTAATAAATTTATAATTAAACTACATTTTATCGGTATTCGAACCCTGGACACCAGAAACAAAATTATTTACAATATTAGTTTGATATGTTTAAAGGTGCTGTATGCAGTTACAGCATCAATCTAAGTGATATATTCTAGAGTATAGAGAAAAAATAAGTAAGTGATTGAAAGATCGGGATTCGAAGTAAGGACAACTGATTGAAAATTATATACAGTATTAATTACCCCTCATAGGAGCTATCAATCATGCTTTGGTTCACTCGTCTACCTCTCTTAGTTTCTGAGATAATGACGATTTAAAAATTAGGATCGAACCCTGAACGTCAGGTATCTAATTACACATCCACAAGATAATACCTAATAACATAAAGGCAATAAAGTTTATTTGGCGTCTTTATCTTAATTAGTTTAGAAGTTATTAAATTTATAATTAAATTACATTTTATCGGTATTCGAACCCTGGACACCAGAAGCAAAATTATTTACAATATTAGTTTGATATGTTTAAAGGTGCTGTATGCAGTTACAGCATCAATCTAAGTGACATATTCTAGAGTATAGAGCTAAAATAAGTAAGTGATTGAAAGGTCGGGATTCGAAATAAGGACAACTGATTAAAAATTATATACAGTATTAATTACCCATCATAGGAGCTATCAATCATGCTTTGGTCAATTCCTCTACCTCTCTTAGTTTCTGAGATAATGACGATTTAAACATTAGGCTCGAACCCAGAACGTCAGGTATCTAATTACACCTCCACAAGATACTACCTAATAACATAAAGGCAATAAAGTTTATTTGGTGTCTTTATCTTAATTAGTTTAGAAGTTATTAAATTTATAATTAAATTACATTTTATCGGTATTCGAACCCTGGACACCAGAAACAAAATTATTTACAGTATTAGTTTGATATGTTTAAAGGTGCTGTATACATTTACAGCATCAATCTAAGTGATATATTCTAGAGTATAGAGAAAAAATAAGTAAGTGATTGAAAGATCGGGATTCGAAGTAAGGATAACTGATTGAAAATTATATACAGTATTAATTGCCCATCATAGGAGTTATCAATCATGCTTTGGTCAACTCCTCTACCTCTCTTAGTTTCTGAGATAATGACGATTTAAAATTAGGCTCGAACCCAGAACGTCAGGTATCTAAATACACATCCACAAGATACTACCTAATAACATAAACACAATAAAGTTTATTTGGTATCTTTATCTTAATTAGTTTAGGAGTTATTAAATTTATAATTAAATTACATTTTATTGGTATTCGAACCCTGGACACCAGAAACAAAATTATTTACAATATTAGTTTGATATGTTTAAAGGTGCTGTATGCATTTACAGCATCAATCTAAGTGATATATTCTAGAGTATAGAGAAAAAATAAGTAAGTGATTGAAAGATCGGGATTCGAAGTAAGGACAACTGATTAAAAATTATATACAGTATTAATTGCCCATCATAGGAGCTATCAATCATGCTTTGGTCAACTCCTCTACCTCTCTTAGTTTCTGAGATAATGACGATTTAAAATTAGGATCGAACCCAGAACGTCAGGTATCTAATTACACATCCGCAAGATAATACCTAATAACATAAAGGCAATAAAGTTTATTTGGCGTCTTTATCTTAATTAGTTTAGAAGTTAATAAATTTATAATTAAACTACATTTTATCGGTATTCGAACCCTGGACACCAGAAACAAAATTATTTACAATATTAGTTTGATATGTTTAAAGGTGCTGTATGCAGTTACAGCATCAGTCTAAGTGATATATTCTAGAGTATAGAGAAAAAATAAGTAAGTGATTGAAAGATCGGGATTCGAAGTAAGGACAACTGATTGAAAATTATATACAGTATTAATTACCCCTCATAGGAGCTATCAATCATGCTTTGGTTCACTCGTCTACCTCTCTTAGTTTCTAAGATAATGACGATTTAAAAATTAGGATCGAACCCTGAACGTCAGGTATCTAATTACACATCCACAACATAATACCTAATAACATAAAGGCAATAAAGTTTATTTGGCGTCTTTATCTTAATTAGTTTAGAAGTTATTAAATTTATAATTAAATTACATTTTATCGGTATTCGAACCCTGGACACCAGAAACAAAATTATTTACAGTATTAGTTTGATATGTTTAAAGGTGCTGTATACATTTACAGCATCAATCTAAGTGATATATTCTAGAGTATAGAGAAAAAATAAGTAAGTGATTGAAAGATCGGGATTCGAAGTAAGGATAACTGATTGAAAATTATATACAGTATTAATTGCCCATCATAGGAGTTATCAATCATGCTTTGGTCAACTCCTCTACCTCTCTTAGTTTCTGAGATAATGACGATTTAAAATTAGGATCGAACCCAGAACGTCAGGTATCTAAATACACATCCACAAGATACTACCTAATAACATAAACACAATAAAGTTTATTTGGTATCTTTATCTTAATTAGTTTAGGAGTTATTAAATTTATAATTAAATTACATTTTATTGGTATTCGAACCCTGGACACCAGAAACAAAATTATTTACAATATTAGTTTGATATGTTTAAAGGTGCTGTATGCATTTACGGCATCAATCTAAGTGATATATTCTAGAGTATAGAGAAAAAATAAGTAAGTGATTGAAAGATCGGGATTCGAAGTAAGGACAACTGATTAAAAATTATATACAGTATTAATTGCCCATCATAGGAGCTATCAATCATGCTTTGTTCAACTCCTCTACCTCTCTTAGTTTCTGAGATAATGACGATTTAAAATTAGGATCCAACCCAGAACGTCAGGTATCTAATTACACATCCACAAGATAATACCTAATAACATAAAGGCAATAAAGTTTATTTGGCGTCTTTATCTTAATTAGTTTAGAAGTTAATAAATTTATAATTAAACTACATTTTATCGGTATTCGAACCCTGGACACCAGAAACAAAATTATTTACAATATTAGTTTGATATGTTTAAAGGTGCTGTATGCAGTTACAGCATCAATCTAAGTGATATATTCTAGAGTATAGAGAAAAAATAAGTAAGTGATTGAAAGATCGGGATTCGAAGTAAGGACAACTGATTGAAAATTATATACAGTATTAATTACCCCTCATAGGAGCTATCAATCATGCTTTGTTTCACTCGTCTACCTCTCTTAGTTTCTGAGATAATGACGATTTAAAAATTAGGATCGAACCCTGAACGTCAGGTATCTAATTACACATCCACAAGATAATACCTAATAACATAAAGGCAATAAAGTTTATTTGGCGTCTTTATCTTAATTAGTTTAGAAGTTATTAAATTTATAATTAAATTACATTTTATCGGTATTCGAACCCTGGACACCAGAAGCAAAATTATTTACAATATTAGTTTGATATGTTTAAAGGTGCTGTATGCAGTTACAGCATCAATCTAAGTGACATATTCTAGAGTATAGAGCTAAAATAAGTAAGTGATTGAAAGGTCGGGATTCGAAATAAGGACAACTGATTAAAAATTATATACAGTATTAATTACCCATCATAGGAGCTATCAATCATGCTTTGGTCAATTCCTCTACCTCTCTTAGTTTCTGAGATAATGACGATTTAAACATTAGGCTCGAACCCAGAACGTCAGGTATCTAATTACACCTCCACAAGATACTACCTAATAACATAAAGGCAATAAAGTTTATTTGGTGTCTTTATCTTAATTAGTTTAGAAGTTATTAAATTTATAATTAAATTACATTTTATCGGTATTCGAACCCTGGACACCATGTACCCAAATATACATTCACAAGAAACTATCTAATGACATTAATGTAATAAACTTTATTTGATGTCTTTATCGTAATTAGTCTCTGAGTTATTAGAAGCTGAATTTGTAATTCGAACCCGGGCAGCCTGGTCAACTTGGAACTCGTTGGAGAAGCTGGTGCTTTTTATATCATTTCCATCGCTAAAATCTAAAGTGTTGAGTGTTGGGCAGAGCACTTAGGAAAACAATTACTGACATTGTTCGCTAATGGGGTGAAAGCGTCTAACGGGTCAGCTAATGTGGGTCACCGTTACCTCCAGACGGAAGTATGTCGTTGATCGCTAATGTATGTAAACAGATCCGGAATGTAAACTTAAAAGCCTATTAATGTGTTGAAAGCGTCTAACATGTTCAGCTAATGGACAAGCGCTTTCCCCAGATAGAAGAAGACTCCAGTGTTTTCATTAAATGACAGACTGTCCCCGTGAGCAGACTACTTATACTCAAGCTCCAGTCAACAATTCATTAATCAAAAAACTTAATTGCTCGAGGATACAATCTGCAGGTCTTAGTAGTCATAAAAAAATGTTTGACGAACATTACCTAATTAATTTGCAGAGGGGCGGCAGGACTCGAGAAAACAATTCCATCAAGTCATGACGCCACAGTAGAACGCATGGGGGAGGGGGTAGAACCTGTTAGCACAGATACTGCCGGCATTAGGTGAGCACACAAAGCGAGAGGGGGCGGGGCCTAACGACACGAGACCTGGCGGCATGTGAGCACACAAAGGGAGGGGGCGGGGCTTGTCGGCGTAGAACAAAGAACTTTATCGCTTGTCGGCATCTCTCTGTGGGCTCAAGTCGCTATTCTATTGCTACTATGGAGAATAAGAGTTTGTAAAAATAGTTTGTATAAGAGTAGAGAAAGTCATGTGAGTGTAACACATCAGATATTTTTTGTCCTGGTAATGCAAAGAAAATGGAATACTCCAAATAGCAACCAGCTCTTAAAATATTTGACTATTGCTTATAACCTAGCATATTCCTCTTGCATCTACAAGAAAATTAGCAATAAGATTAACATCTCGATATCTCGATTAACATGAAGCATATGGAGAATAAGCGTTTGTAAAAATAGTTTGTACAAGAGTAGAGAAGGTCATGTGAATGTAACACATGAGATTTTTTAAATGGGAACTTACATTTTGTTGTTTTCTCATTAGAAAATGGTTTATAAAAAGATGTTTATTTTGTGATGAGGAACAAGGAAAGAAATAAAAATGTAGGTTCCCAATTACGAAACCTAACTTGACTCTCAAATGGCCATCCATGGATGGTCCAACCATTCATTTCGCTCTTCGTACACAGTCATTCAGAATTTTCGTTGTCATTTATGTTGGTGTAAGAACAATTGCAAACTGTTTTATACAAATGTTGTTTAGTTTTATAGGAGGAGTGAGAAAACAATCTATGTAGGTCCCCATTTAAAAAATTAAATTGACCCTAAAATGACGATCACAACTTCCTCCAAATAAAACACGACTAATGACATTTACTTTCACCCAAGCAACTTTTATCAAAGACATTTGTTTCTAAAACGCTTAGTTTTCGAGGCATTGTACAGTCTCAACTTAAATGGCCCAGCCTGTATATGCAACACATTTTTTATATTTAAATTTCAATAAAATATATAGGTACCTACTTGAATCTTCTGGGAACATCCTGCGAAGTCCTCTTCATTTGTATAATTCTCGATTACTGCAATAGTTTAAAATACAATAAGCTTGGTTTTCTTAATGCTTTAAACACAACTCGGCATCTTCGCGACCACACCTGAGTCGAGATGCAGAGATCTCAGATTCACGACTGCTAAGCCGAGGCAATCAACATAACGTGACTGCAGCTAAGATCTTATCCGTTCCAATTCTGTATTATTGCATTTTGATCTTGATAAGGAATGTTTCTAAATTTCTTACTCCCTCCATAAAGGAATCCTGGATCCGCCTCTGGTCTACTGTTTATTGTCGTTGCTCTAGATTTGTATAAGGAAATATAGAAGAGCTTGGATAACAAAATTAGTGCAATATTTAATTTATTTTCGAAACGCAAGGTGTGTTGGTGAATGACAGAAATACGAAGATGTGCCAGAACAGTTTTCCCACAATTATCTGTCATCTTACTTGCTTATTGTTATTGTAGTTGTAGTTGGGGAGATTGCATTAGTTTCGTAGGTATTCAAAATACTTGCCGGGAACAACCGTTGTAACTGCCGACTAACTGCCGACGACAACACTAAGAAATACAGTTGTGGTTATAAACCTTATATATGGTAACAAATGATAACACCCGTTACTGCGAAAACGGACTTTATATATCACAAGGTACTCAACGTAACACAAATGTTACACTTGAGTCACTTTGGCATGCACTCGGAATACAACATAACTGATCCGCTGAATCAAATCACAACTGAAATGCACGACTCACAACTGACTGCTGAGTTAAAACTTATAACTAAACTGCGCTGTCAACTTGGCCACTTTCACTTCCACACTTTTAACGGAACTCAACTCAACTGAATGGAACTACTAGGGTGACCTTATATAGGTCCGCATACAAAGCGGAGCCTTCTAGTAGAGGAACACACGAGAACATACCGAAGTGAATGCTCCAGAGCAGGTAAGCGGCATACAATGGCTATTGTTCCACACTGCGTATTGTTCCAACGGCCGTCGAAGGCCCTATCCAGGTATCGGCCCGAGAGGTGCTCCCGCTGGCTCGCAGGCAGCCTCACTCACGCAGGCGGTCACACTATGCAGGATTATCTGTTTGTGTACGGATAACGTGAACACTGTAAACGATTTACTACTAAAGTTTACAAGCCGAAATGTGGTATTTTGACCGCGCGAACGCACGAAACTACGTGCCGACCGCCGGTAAGGGCACTCCCACCAGGCACCTGGGTGGGGTTTTCGACTGGCCTTCAGAACAATAGCCCGCGCAACGTACCTATCATGTGCGGCTTCCGCGCAGTTTGGGTAATTACTGCTCCAGAATCTTCCTTTCAGCCGTTTCTAATAACTTCCTCTTCTAGAACATTCCGATTTGAATGCGGGTTTATGTAAGGGCTGTTCTTTCCCAATCAATTCAGTTCAGTTCAGTTGTGAGTTGTGACGCTGCAGATCAGTAGTTATTTTGACTCAGCAGTTAAGATTCGATTCGATGAATCAGTTGTGTTCTCTTCCGAGTGTGTGTCAAAAGTATCTCAAGTGTAAAGGTTTTGCTACGCTGAGAACCTAAGTGGCAAATAAAGTATGTTTAGCAGCCAATGGTGCTCTCATTTCTTATAATATGAGTTAGTCCAACTGCAAGAGCACTGCATGGCCCCATTGAGCACTCTACAGAACTCATAATGTTGATGCAATTCAGCCCATGTACATTGTAACATCAGACGAGTGATTTTTTTGTAAAGCTTGATTAATTTTTAATTTCACGTCATCAATGTTCCTGTGTTTATATCAATAGACAGTGTCTGTAACAAAACCCCACACAAAGAACCCAAAAGGGATTGCACCTGGGGAATTCCTTGATCCGTATAACCAATGACCAATTGAAAGCGGTATTTAGAAAATAATGAACCGCCAATACCCAGTGAAGGATCAACACCATTTTACTGGGATAAAACATACATACTGTTGTCTTCCTCAAGTTGTAACAACTGCAACATATCCAAATGCGATCCGTACTGTCTTTTCTGGAAAACAAGAATGGTCCATGCACTTTATTGCAACTCCACACCGTACGCTAAAATGTGGACTTTTATTTTTCAAGTTTGTAGGAGACAAGGGATATTCTCTTCCCCAAATAATGCAGTAATTGTGAGTGTTTACTCTCCCGCCTCGTCTGTAAATGGTCATTTGTTCAAGAACTGTCTTCATCTTCAATCCATTGCCATAGCATGGATACATAACTGAAGCTAGCTTCATGATCATTATCGTGTAGGGCTTGTAGACGTTGCAAGTGATAGAGGTACAGTTTCAGGTACCTTTGAACAATACGCCATTAGGACGTATACAGTAGAATCATCTCTGCGGACAGTCTCTTAAACTTTTCGTAAGACTCATTGTCATAGCTTCAGAGATGATTGCTTCTCGTATTGGGTTTCGCCTGCAACCTCCCACATGTTTTATTAACACAGAACCTGGTCCTACAATTGTTCAATACCACAACATCATGGAATTGTATTTAGGGCAGTATGCACACTATCACACGTGAAAATAACCATTGAACTTGCTTAACACTCTCAAATTTAGCATACCAAAGAACGCATTGCGCTCGCTATAGATTTGTAATAGCCACTTTAGATGCCTACGATTTCTATTTGACATTATGCATTGTTGACTTTCATTCTTTCCATGTACGAAACTCCCATCTTATAAGCAAAATATTACCATCAAGAAAATCGAGTGAGAACGGCATCATGAGGATCGCATAGGGAGCTCTCGAGTTCGATTCCTGTCGAGCTGGCAATTCTAACCATGGGATTTTTGTTGTGGTTTCCTCAGGTCGGTAGGCGAATACTGGAGTAATTACTCTTCCACCACGACTTCCCCGGTCATCATTTCCTAACATCTGTTTCAGAGTTGAAGGACCAGGCGATGGCGTTTAGTGTGTTGTGGCTGGGCAGTAAGGGTGCTCTTTAGAAAGGTTTGTCCCTGGCGTCGGTTGGTCTGTTGACAGGCCCGCTTTCTGGAGCGGCATCCCTGGAATTCAAGGGACCCTAAGAGGTTCGAGACCTGTAGGCAGGGTCATCTGAGTCGGATACATTCAATCTGGAATCGTTGAATATCCGTCCATGATTGCAAACATCATCGTCCTGATCTGGTCGCCTTTCGAGTCTCCCAACGGTCACGTTAGAAGCACAAGGGGCCACACTGAGATACGTGCGGTGCTCTGAACCGGTTTTGGGGGCCCCTCCATGATATGTAAAAGGTAAATGCAAAGTTGTGTATCACGGAGGGGTCCCCGGCACCGGAACAGAGCAGCGTATGCAGGCCAGTCGGCTCCTTGTGCTTGCAACGTGACATTGTGCTTCCCCCTCCTTCTTGGGAGGGAAGGATGAAGGGAGAGTCCCGAAGGGCGACCGGATCCAGATTGCGACAGAAGCAAGCATGGACGGGATCCTTAACGTTTCCAGATTGAACGCACCCGACGCCTCACGGTTCCCACCAATAAGCCACCAACCTCAGGGTCCCTCGGAGCGGAGTCCCACGCTGAGGAGAGACCTAAGTGAGCGCTACCGCAGCTACGCCAGGAAAGAAGCCTTTTACAGAGCGCAAGTCACCGACAAGGCTCAATCTAACGAACAGCGTCGCCTGGTCCTACAACCCTGAAACAGATGAAAAGGAAGATGATCGGTACAGGAAATGAAAGGAAGGAGAGTCGTGGCAGAAGATGAACCATCCCAGAATTCGCCTGGCGATCCGGGGAAATCACGAAAAGCCCATGGGACAGAGTGGACGGTCGCGGGGATCAATCCCGTTACCTCCGAATATAGGGCCACAGACGTAACCGCCTGAGCCATCCCGCTCAGTTCCGTGGTATGTACTCCTGCTCGTACCATCAAGAAATGTCTTTTGGTATCTAGAAGTGTACATTTCTGCAATTTTTACTGCCTGCACCCGCTTGTCCCGGCAGCAAACCAAACTAATCTTAGGCAGACATTATTACTCAATGTTCAGGAGGTGAAGAAAACCCTGTCTTATACTTACCTGACAGCAGGTGGAAGGCTTAGAGAGATGTGATCGTGAGACCTGTCTGTCATACTCTTCGTAGTCTTAAACAGGCTAGACGTTAATTCATGTATGGCCTTAGATAAAACATTCTAATGTTTATTTCTGTTAAGTTGCGTTGCATAATTATTTGCTCCAAAGTGCTAATGAAACAATAAAACGTCACCACTTCTAACAGTATTTTTACTTTATTACAGGCATTTAACCTTATTAAACATTTTTGAGGTGTATGAGATTTGAATTTTGGAAAATAGATAATTGTGTGGGAACCGGGTGAAGTTTACAAAGTTAAACGTTCAAAATTATTTATAAGCCCTGAAAATGCTTTCAAAAAGTATTAAGAATGAAATAATTCTCTGAAATAAAGAGATTTCATGGAATATCATTCCAAATAATAACTTAGTATGAGAATATAATAGGAATGCTTGTTTTTTACTAACTCCTAATGTATCTTCAAAGTAAGCATTATTTTATTCTATGTTCCAGTGTAGGCGCTGGAAGGCAAACCTTTGTTATAATATGCATTCAGCAAAGTTGCAGCTCCTGTAAGCATACCACAGCAGCTGGTAGGTTCGGACCTTACTGCTCAGCGTGGCGAAAAGGGCTGTCTCCATTCACGCCGGCACAAGATATCGTGCGTTTTGCCTAAATAAGCAGGGGTAGTCAGGAGTAGTTTGAAAACTGTACACCTCTATTAGTATCATATTAATTTTTATAATATTTAATATCATCCATACGCAACGTATCATCCTGTATATATCAGTTTTACAGGTTTCATAGGATTACAAAAACAACCAGCTCAGTGCGCTGATGAAATTAGTTAGACAATGTTGTTTGCTTCTGAATATTGTGGCGTATTAGTAAGTATTATCATACCAGACACATTATTGCGTCCCATTGTCGACAGCATCATTAGGGTGATTTATTATTTCCTTGGGCTGAACGAGGCTGCTCCTTTGGCGCCGACCACGCCAGAGAGAGTAGACTCTGTTGGAATCTCTGTCTGGTATACCGCTAGCTCTGGCTAGCGTGTCTAGCCAGGGTAGGAGAGAGGGGGATGGATGGAGGGCGGGCGGGCGGGCAAGATAGATGGATGGCGTTACTTCTTTGTGTATTAGCTTCACTTTATGAGTAAGTGTGTAACGAGTAGGTCGAGTGTGGCCAGTCCTCGACCCGTGGCATCTCCCCTCAGTACTTTATATTATGAAGGTTCTCCAAGAGATTTATCAATAAATCACAGGTAGTGTGTGTGATGTGAATATTGTGTATTTTGATAAGAAACCTGACGCCTTCATTGGAATGTGGACAGCAAGGTCCTGTCGCCGTTTGTAGCTACGCTTTCCCATGTGCGTGTTGAGGTGATTAAAATTTAATAATTTGCAGGGAACCTTTCGGCGCTCACCCCAGAAGGTAACATTTTTGGTTGAGGCGTCTTTTGGTGTCACATTCTTTGAAAGTTTCCGTGTGTTTGTGGCGTGTGACTGTTTTACTTATGTGTTAATATGTTGTGAGCCTGACCACGTGATGGGTGCAGTTCTACAATTCAAGGTAGGTTTTATGAAATGTGAGCGTGTGTGGGATATCTTTTTGTGTCGGGGCGTGTGCTGTGAGTTTTTTTAATGTAGAACTGCAGTGATGTGACAGGACTTTTTTGAGGGGTTGCGTAACGTAGCACATTTTGGCAGTAACGTAACCGTTACACCTGAAATTCAGAATTGTTTCAAAGGTTGGCGTGTTGGTACAAAACATTTTATTTCTTTTATTCCCCATTTCGGCACTGAAAATTGTCAACTTTTAGTACGTTTCCTATTTTTTATGTGATGGTTACATAATCTTTTGGCGTCTGAACATCACCCCTTCTACTCCTCTCTCTTTATTTCCACTATTTCCCTGTCCTCCCTCCCTCTCTTCTTCTTCTTCTTCTTCTTCTTCTTCTTCTTCTTCTCTCTTTCCGTTTCCTTTTGTACGTTGTTTTCTGTGTGTGTGTTTCAATGTGTATGCAAGGCATGTGTTTTTTTTACATACTTTTGCAAAGACTCCATTCTTTGCTTTTATAGAGAGAGCTGTGAAAATTATTGGACTCAAGCACATATTATGGTAAAATAAATGTAATTTGTGAGTTTGAAAATAATTTACACACACACATATATATATACATATATATCCTAATCAGAATATTATGTGAAGCCTATCAACCGTTTGTCATCGTGTATATGTATTTTTATCCAACAACAAAAGTGCATTAGTAATTTTTCTTGGAGAAAGATCATTTTTTCGAACCCAGGGCCTCAAAAACCTATATATAAAATGATACCCATCATAGATCAAATGTCTTATATTTAATTTCCAGATATAATCTTGAAATTTTCACAGATAGTACTTAGGTGAAGAATTACTGAATTCGGTCGTCTAAAATATATCTTTGGCAAACATATTTCATTGAAAAAGATGTTTCCTTCTCCCCAGTACTACAGGATAAAAATTTGATTCTGTAGTTTTATTCTACTTCTTCATATAGACAGTCACTTAATTCCGATTTGTATAAAATTATATAAGCATTTTATCACACTCTAGGTCCAATATTTTGTAGCGACAACCTTGAGCATAAATACCAAAAATTTGCTTTGAGTCTAATGATTTTCATATCTCTGTAGGTCTGAGGACAACGCTCGTAGCCTGGTGCGAGCTTCTTTGAGTGGTGCTATGTGATTTTCTAATGACCATAGTTTCCTTTCGTTTTGCTGTTTTATTTTTTTCATGTTTTTTTCAATTTTACCATTTAGCAGTTCAGGTTCAAGTGCTCGCGAGAGCGGGTTAGCGGCCTTTAATTTGATAAGTAAGTATATTAGTATGTGAGCAGTGGTTCACTTATTTCGGTGAAACTTCTAGATTTTGTATTATTTGTGTTATGCCACTTTTCTACTGTATCTTGTACCTCTGTTAATAGTTTGCGCTAGTGAAATTATTAAGGGTCATGAATCTTGGTTTCTGATCACAAATCTGTCACTGTAGTGCATTACAGATGTGTTGTATAAGGTAAAATTTCTGAGCAGGGCTCTGATTGAATTTTCTTTTCTTTACAGTCAATGTGCTTATTGGTTCACATTTCAGATACTGTCAGCATCATTTATGTATAATTTTGGCACAGGGATTGCTAGTTTATGCTGAATACTAGGAAAATTCCATTTTCATTTACGTTACTAGCTCGATTTGGTTCATTTGGTTCATTTTGACATTTGTACCAATTTTTCAGCATCAAACTACTAATTTTAGCATACACTGTTATTTTGTGTACAATTGTACTACTGAAATTGTGTTCATTTTGGTCATATTCAGTCTCATTAACCTTATTTGCTTTTAGCTTCACAGTGTAGCTGTTTTGATTTCATTCCACTGTGACATGATACTATAATTATTTGTCACTGTCATATATATTTCTGTGAATATTACTGGCCTATACTGCTTCATACTGAGTGAATAATTATTACCTGTAGTACTATTGACTTAAATATTTGACTTATTGTTAATTTATGGTATGTCTATGGTA
This sequence comes from Deroplatys truncata, assembly GCA_030765065.1. Classification (NCBI taxonomy): domain Eukaryota; kingdom Metazoa; phylum Arthropoda; class Insecta; order Mantodea; family Mantidae; genus Deroplatys; species Deroplatys truncata. The sequence continues at coordinate 25,090,617 of CM060988.1, read as the reverse complement.
ATTTATTATTTTTAACTGTGTTGTTTTATGAACGCAAACTCTGCCTCTCCTACAGCATTGATATTTATGCATTTTGCTCATACCTACGTTTGTTTGATGCAATAATATTTATACATGGTATATGTCCATTCATCTTTTTTTTATTACAGTCACTGTTTAATTGCTTGCCGGGTCTAATTAACTTTTTTTACCTTCATTTCTGTGTTTATACTGTGCTTTATAGTTTCATTATGCCAAAGAGAAGTAACAGACCATCTTCAGACACGCCTGTGGATGACCCTCCTACGCCTTCCACTAGTGCTGGTTCATCGACCTTGGTGGCCACCAATAATGATTTAATCACACTTGTACAGGCAGTTGTCCAGAATATCGTGTCCGCCGTTCACTAATCTGCTGCTTGACCTTCTGTCGAACCTCCTTCCATTGATGCCGCAGTAGAGAGACCTTTGACCTTCTGAATACTTTTGAAAGGGAAGCCTTTGCTAATAACTGGTCAGATCTGCACAAAGTGAAGTATTTGCCTTGCTATCTTAGAGATTTAACAGGACGGCTAGCTCGCTGAAGTCTTAAGTTGCAAGAGTTTGATTACTCCATCTGTTATAAATCTGGCAAATTGCCTAATGATGCTGATACCTTATCTCATTTCCCTGTCTGGCACCCTGAGGAACATAAAGTCGAAGATCTCGACGACCTAATTGCTTGTTTGTTGTCTCCCCTTGAGGTTGCTGAGAAGCAGAAAGCTAATGCTTTTCTTCGAACTCTCACTGACACTTTACAGCCTGGTTCGACCGCCTCTCCAAAATTGCAGCGTCAGGCGTCTACTTATACACTTAACTCCAATGTCCTTTATAGGAAGAATTCTGGGTTAACAGGGCCTCTTCATTTGTTAATGATTCCTGAGTCTCTAAAGCACGAGATTTTGTCCTCATGACGACCCTCTTTCCGGCCGCTTAGGTTTCTCCAAGACCTTCTCTAAGAATAATTCTCACTACTACTGGGTAGGCTTGAAGTCCGCACTTGTCCTAGCTGTCAATCCCGAAAGGCTCCCAGCTGGTCTTCTATAACCCATTCCTGTGACCGCTATAGGTTAACGGTGGGGCATTGATCTTTTACGTCCCTTACCGTGGCAAATTCTTGCAATCGCCATGTCATCTTCTGCACAGAGTAAGCTTCTCGCTGGGTGGAAGCCGGCGCCTTAGCTGCTGACACTATTCCCCATGTAGCCATGTTTATTCTACATCGCATTATTTGTCGCCATGGTGCTCCAGTGTCGTCCTCCGTGGTGTAGTGGTCACTATGCTAGCCTGCACTTCCCGAGGCCGTGGGTTCAAACCCGGCGGAGGGCGATGGATATTTTCGGGCGTAAAAATTCTTAGCATGGCTTCCTTTGGAAGGAAAGTAAAGCCGGTGGTTCCGTGTCGTAGATTTACGCCATGTAAAAGAACCTCAAACCTGACAAAGAGGCTTCCGAGCAAAATTGCCGGTCTTTCACGCCCAATACGGAATGAAACGCTAAGGACCACAGCAGTTAAAGAGCGTCCATATATAAAACTCAATTTTTATGGTGCTCCAGCAATGTTACTTTATGACTGTGGGTCTGTCTTCATTAGTGAGGTGACGCAGGAACTGCTCAAATCCTAATCAGTTTTGCCACACTTCACAAGTTCATATCATCCAGCTACCAACGGCCTCACTGCTCGCTTTAATCAGAGGCTGGCTAATATCCTGAGTCATTTTGTTGACTCAAACCAACGAAACTGGACACAATTTTTCCCTATGTTGTTTTCTCGTACAACTCCTCTGTCAAAGAAACTACTAAGTTCTTTCTCTTTTTCTTAATTTATGGCCGAGAGCATACTTTACCTTACCATGTACAACTCCAGTCATCTTCTAATTAATTTTTTGTGCGTAATACTCTACAGGATATAGAAAAGGCCAGGGAAGCCGCCATCGTCAATATAAACCAATCTCAACTGAAGCAAAAGCAGAGATACAACATGAAGCATCGTGATGTGAAGTTTCAAGTGGGTCAAATTGTCAAATTCTTTACTCCCTTTAGAAAAAAAAGAAAATGTACCAAACTTCTCCATCGATACCTCGGCCCCTTTGAAATTGTTAAACAAATCACACTCCGTCACCCTAGCACACCCAGGACCCAAACCCAGCCAGTACAAGTTTCTCGTATCTTTCCTTACTACAATCCTATAGGAACATATAGGTTATAAATTATTAAGTGCTGTCTCTTCTAGATAATAGGTTTTTGCTTATTTCTCCATGTGCTTTGTTGCAACACTACATTCCGTTTTGGGTGATAAATGTAACATGTATTTACAGGGATACTTTAATTCTTATCAGCTTTGTGAGGGTATTTTAATGTTTCGAGATTTTTTGTTGTTCTGTTGCTAATGTGCCGAGAGCATTTAGTAAGGTGATGTATTTGCTGTATGTCCACAGTAATGTAGGATAAATATTAATGCACTATCCGAGCAGTTGTGCTCCCTGTGGTCACCCCTCCCTTGCTGTGCTTCTGGAATGAGGGAAATGGTCGAAGTGTCATCTTTTCGTTCGGTAGCATTATGGATATCCATTCTCTACATTTTCTTGTTTGTGTGAGTACATGTCTCCAAAATTTGAAGATCTTGTAATCTGCTATGTGTCACAATGATTACTTACAATAATTTCCTTCTTTTGGTCAGTTCCGACTGTTTTCATTCTCTTTTTTGTCTGTTTCTAGGAATGTATTTTTCAGAATCTTCTGACTGGTCTTGGTCCACATTCCAACCATGAAAAAAGGAGCTATAAAACGAGTTCGAGCTAGTCGCATGTTAACTGCGCAAAGGGCGTTACTTGAAAGTAGGTCCTTAGTATAGCTTGGTGATGGTCCCCCTTACCTATACCAGTTTTGTAGTTAGTATGTATTTCTGTAGCTATATTGTAGTGTGTTGGTAGATTGACATAACAAGTTTTTGAAGGTGACATTTAAATTCTTAAAACAAGTCTATAAATGTATCTTGGTCCTTATATGTGTTAATTGTCACAGGATAGTATCATCATTATGTACAGCTTCCATTGTAAAGTATCAAGAGGCTTAATTTCATTGTGTCATGTCAAACTATTCAAAATTGTTGTCATTTAATTTTTGTTTGGTTTTCTGTAGATTAAATATTACTGATTAGTATTTGTTAGTCATAACCGATAACTGAGCGCTCAATGTATGTTTGTTTCTTTTTTTTGCAAGGCCTAGCTCTAGATTTAAGCTTTATTATTTTATTGTGTCCCCTGCTTTTTTTTGTAACATTTGTATTATGTATCTATTTCTCTTTGTCTATTGTTAAATGATGCTTCCCCGAATCATATTGCAGCCAGCTCCCCTCCACAGAAGAGGACCACTCCAGCTCACCCAGAGAATGGTGGTTGTTTACCCGGCCGCACCCGCACAGGTCATCCAGTACCATACCACCATATATGGACTGTCTCACCACGGTATGTTACGAGGGTGTACCCCCTTTTGTCTTCGTCTGTGCCGACCGGGCCCATCGGTCACAGAACAGCACTTCAAATATACAGCAACCTTGCTGAGTTTCGCCGTGGTGACTGTTACGGCCTATGTGTGCAGTAAAGCATCTTGTATGTTCCAAAACACCATCCGTGCTATACTTTCTTCTACTCATTCGTCGGCGGGTGTGGTTTAGTTGTGGGTGGAATTCACCGAACAAAACAGTGCTTCTGCGCTATTCTCCAGCAACATTTTGCATCATAAGCTTATTGTGCAAAAGAGGATTTGCGAGCTGGAAGGAGGTTCCCGTGTGACTACAACATCCATCGATCCAGTATTAATATTCATGTGGGTTTCATTAGGAGTTTTACAACTAATTTGTGTTCAAGTAATTTGTATTTCCATATTTTTCTGTTCCTTTTTTTCTCTCCCCTTTTCAGTGAAGACGCCTCACTTTTGTAAGTGGAGGGAGTGGCGTATTAGTATTATCATAACAGACACATTAATGCGTAGCATTGTCGGCACTATTATTGGGGGGATTTATTACTTCTTTCGGCTGAACGAGACTTCACCTTTGGCGCCAACCACGCCAGAAAGAGAGAGAGAGAGAGTAGGCTCTGATGGAATATGTTTGGTATACTGCCAGCTCTGGGAGGGAGGGAGGGAGGGATGGAGGGATGGAGGGAGGGAGGGAGGGACGGACGGACGGACGGACGGACGGACGGACGGATGGACGGATGGACGGATGGACGGATGGACGGATGGACGGATGGACGGATGGACGGATGGACGGATGGACGGATGGACGGATGGACGGATGGACGGATGGATGGATGGATGGATGGATGGATGGATGGATGGATGGATGGATGGATGGATGGATGGATGGATGGCGTTACTTCTTTGTGTGTTAGATTCACTTTATGAGGAAGTGTGTAAGGAGTAGGTCGAGTGTGGCCACTCCTCGACCGCGTGGTATCTCCCCTCAGTAGTTTATTCCCCCTGTGTAGAACGTAGCTCCTCCAAGAGCTTTATCAATAAGTCACAGGTAATGAATGTATGTGATGTGAAATTTGTGTATTTTGTTAAGAAATCTCACGCGTTTATGGGAATGTGGACACCAATGTCCTGGTCCTCTCGCCGTTTGTAGCTACACTTCTCCCATGTGCGTGTTGGGGTGATTAAAATTTAATAATTTACTGGGAACCTTTCGGTCCTCACCCCAGCATGTAAAAATATAAGCTATGATAACGACCGTATTTGAAATGTACACAAGATCAATTTAAAAATTGGCCGACGTGTGAGAAACGCAGCTCGAATTGGGTAGTTTGTGTGCGCTCCAGACAGCCAAGTTTTACTCATAAGGCTGCGTGTATTCTGGTAGTAGTTATAACGGGGAATACAACTATAATCACAAAAGTTTTCCGAGAAAATAATTTATATACGAGATTTCAAACAGGCTGATGTTTCAGAGTGTTTAAACGCTGAATACTTATTGTTTTATGATTCTCAAATCGAGTATAACCAAAGCTCGTTATGCCACCCTTACTGCAGAACTCTCAGGTCAGTGGTACAGTGTTAACTTATTATTCCTGCGTTCAAATCTCCGTGAAGCTTCCCAACTTTATCCCCTTTCGTATTAAGTAAACATGTAAAACCATAACAGGTTTCTTCGTTTATTATGTATGTTGTGTTTATTTAGTAGTCCCAATACCGGCAGATGGTAACTACGGCATTAGTTTATCGGTCGGGAGGAAGTTTCAAATTCAACCAATTTAATATTATAATAACGTGTTTCACCAGTATCGTAATTATACAATTACGCAATTAAAGTAATACCAGGAATATCTTTAACTATATATATATATATATATATATATATATATTACAGTGAAACCAATTCTAAAAAAAAAAAAGGATACTCCATTACGGAGAATCGAACTCGAGCTGCTTGCTAGAAATTAGGTAACCTAAATACTGCTCCACGCCAAGCAGGTTATGGAGATAGCCCAAATCAGTGTCTTGAGGCTTGTGTTACAAAGAACCAAAGCGGCGCACAGAAGTTGACGGTTGTGAACCGCGCGCTCACTCGAAGAGACTTAGAAACAATTTAACTGCTCAAGAGACCGAGCACTTTTAGTTTGACCGAGTGTACATGTAAATGTCATTTTGTCTCGGGTTCTTTCTTAGAAAACAGTATAATATTACATAACTATAAACCTTCCGTAAAATCAAACCATTGCCAAAGTCTACCCAAAAATTAGCTAGGGTGCGATGGAGGTTTATTGGAGAAAACTAAGAACATGTTCAGATCACAGACTTCCCTTTTTAATTTCCACATAAGATCTACATTCATAAGTATTTAAATGACACATAAAAATACACAACTCCATGTATTGTACAATAAATAGATGAACACTTAACACTTTGTAAAATAATATAAGTATATGAAATTCCTTAATCTAAGAGTGGGCTCATTTTCTCTCAGATTAGGAATAAATAAATGTTGTTCATACTGTATACAAAGTTTTGTGCATTTCAAGATAAATTTATGGATAAAATTTCCTTCACTTAATGTAAGAATGCATGGTAGATAAAAATACCTTATCTTCACTTGAATATAAAACAATACCAGTGACTTTAAACATATTACTTCAGGATTTTATTCTGTACAGCAGTTAGTCATATTAGATGAGTCTCAACAATTTAAACAACAGTATATAACAGGAAACAACTATGTCACAGAATATACACAAGAACATACTTATAATTAAGGTTCAATAATATCACACACATTTGTAAAAAGCTTAAGAATTCTTTAAATATTATATATCATTTGAGCACCATTTTAGAAATATTTTGCTTAGCCTAAACTTAACATTTATTACATTTGTTCATGTGCCAGGCCTTTGTGGAGTTAGTGGAATTATCCCATTTCTTCACAGAGTGATATACATCTGCATGAATTAATTCGAAACGAAAAACAAAAGAAAATTAAAACTATAACGGCCATAGCCGTATCAGTTAAGTGATTATACTCGTGTGTTTTGAAATATTATTACTTGTTAGCATTTTATCTTATCTTTCGTAACGAAGGGGACTCTGCACCGATCCAGAGAGAATATTGTACCTATGCCCCACGAGGGGGCATTTTCGGCAGAAAGAGATGAGGTGATAGGAGGCACCGGGCGTCCGGAATCGGGAGTGACGGCACAGCAATGCCAAGGTCCCTAAGTTTCTAGATTGAGACATCCCGTGTCGGACAGTCGGACAGGCGGACCAGGGACTTGCCTAACACAGAGGGGATCCAAAACCCCTCAAGGGGGTACCGATACCCCGACAACCAGCCGAAGCCGAGTGACGGGGAAAGCTCCAGAAAGCATCCTTTTCCCTGCCACGCCGCACCGAAACACTATCGCCAACACTTCTAACCCTGAAATGGATCTAACGTGGTGAAGGATGAATGAAATGATGAATGGAACGAAACGGAGGGATTCAGGGGTTGAAAGAAAGCATTCCAGCATTCGTCTCACGACCTGGGAAAACCTCCGAAAAAACCCATGGGTCAGAGTAGGTGGTCATCGGGGACCGAACCCGAATATGGGCCACATTACCGCCTGAATCATCCGCTCGGTCTGTCCCCATACCCTTGCTTAACCATGCTATTGATTTTTATTGCACAGTAAATAAAGTATTTCCAGAAGCCATTTTCAATGTACATAAACCTGATGTGTTACGTTCACATTATTTTCTCTAGCCACTATCGTTTAGTTTTACATTCCTACGAGAGCTTACTTTCTATTCTTGTTGATCGAAATAAACCTTTGCAGAAATAGTTTCATCACATATTTTGTTGTAGGTTCAAGGGGGATACAGACTGCCTCTGTGGTCTGGTGGTTAGTATGCTAGCTTCCAAATTAAGAGGTCCTGGGTTGGATTGCCGGATGGAGGATGGGCATTTTTCTTTAGCCAAAATCATTCGCCATCCTACCTAGAGTCCGGTAGTATGGGTGAGAGTGTAAATGTGTGTGTGTGTGTGTGTGTGAAATTAATGTTTAAATAGAAAACTGTAAGATTAACACGATAGTAAATGAGTGAGCAGCATTGCCGATGAGCAATTGTTCCGTGGCCAAAGCCGCCGATATAAACGTATATGTTAACGGCGGCAAATAAATGGGGAAAATAAAAAGAAAAAACGGAGGGATACAGGAACCAAAATAGATAGTCAGACGCCGCTATATGCTGGCCTTGAAATTTCATAATCTTTCCATGACATCCCGAGAAACAACTGAATAGCAACAGCACATTTGAAAATTTTTTAAGTACTCAACATTTCAACCCAATAATATGCAATATCTCGCATATGGCTGATTCCACAAAAAAGTTGTTTAAAATGTGTGATCTATTTTTAAGAAATCTACATTTTGTCTTTAGTAAGTTTTTGTCTATAACTTATGGTTACCCGTTATATGAACTTATAATATAAAATTCCTCCCAAGTGAAGAGAGCTCCCCAGGCTGTTCACAAACAATTCAAGACATGTATTTTGTTTGTCCTGTAAATATTTTAAACACACGAGACTTTAATCAACGTCTTTGCAGCCACTTTTGGGAAAATAATAAGTATTGAAAGCTTTCCCATGTAAAGGGCACGTTGGGGAAAGGTTCTTTTTTTCCTTTATCTTTGCGTCGCAACTTTGGTGGATCCTGAGCTTAAATACCAAGTTTGTCATTTATCGGTCATTTCTTCTTTGAGATTTACTTTTCCCGGGTCGTCCGGCATATGCTGGAGTTGTTTCTTTTACCCCCCCTCCCCGCCGTAAATCCTATCCCTCAATTTCGTTCCATAATTCATTTCGTTCATCCTTCACTTCGTTTGGTCTGTTTCAGAGTTGGAATTCGGCGAGCGAGTTTTGGTGCAGTGTGGCAGGGAAACAGGATGCCCTCTGTGAATCCCCAACTGCCGGGGCGTGTATGAGTATATCTGGAAACTGTAAGGAGCCCATCATTGCTGTGCCGTCACTCCTGGTTCCGACCGCCTTCACCTCACCTCTTCCTCCCAGGGGTGCCCATTCATGGGACGTCAGTATAATATCCTAATTCGTGGATCGGTTACGAATCTCCTCCGCTTAGTAATCCTAATCTGATCCTAGGTAACGTTATATAAGGAATATGTCCGATATATGGAGAAAGTGAAGATGGAATACACATTCTGATGATATGTAAAGGAACAAATGAATGGAGGAAACGATTTATTAGAGAGAAATTGCTAAAAAGATAACAACGTTGCAAATATAGATATATGTTTTTAGTTCGGTATCAGGTAAGACGTTTTGTAGAATGTGAAAGAAAATGTGAATGGGAGGTTGAGAAAAGTTTAAAATAGTGTGTGAAAAGAGGAGAGTCAGGAAGATTGTAGAACTTAAGAATTTAAGAGATAGGTATAACTGGAATGTAACATCAAAGGTCTGGGGAACAACAAGGCCTGGGGCTGAAAAGTGTAAATATCTTAGCATTTCTTCTTCATTTTCTTTAATCTCGGTTTACCCTCTCCATTTGGTGGACTTATAACGCCTGCCCCCCAGACTTATAAGCGGGTGCCTTGGGTCAGAATCCTGTGGGTAGCAGACAGACTAATTGAATGGAATAGAAGAACCAGGATGTGTGATCGGCCCGATGTCTAGTAGATATGAAAGCAAGGAAGGAGATGATATGAAATGACGGTAAAATGGATGAAAGGAAAGAATATTATGAAGGAATTGGATCGAATGAATCGCTGGGAAAACCGGAGAACCCGGAGAAAACCCACCTAGATGCCGCATACAGTTTTCTGGAATCGAATCCCGGCCACCTAGATGGGAGACAAGGGGTCTAACCACCCTGCCACGGGGCCACCTAAATAAGTTAACCAATAAATAAATAAATAAGTAAAATATACTTTAATTAGTGGGTGTAGGACTTAGGGAGTTAGTATTTACTCTTGGATAATTATGTCATTCTGTAGAGTAGTTGGTGAGCTCTTCGTTCTGTTGAAGGCCATGGAACTGTTAACATCATAGCTGCTATTGTTTGCTAAAACAGCGGATAGTTTTCTGTCTCTTGCATTGTCCAACAAAATTATTTTAGTCTCAATTTTTAAATCTAACATTTTCCTAGACAGTGACGTTTACCACATGAAAGAACGTGTCACTGCAGACACGTAAAGGCACCATCTAGGGAAACATGACAGCTAGTTTCGTAAATAAACAAAGTGACACTAACTAAGCTTTTGATAGGTTTAAAAGAGCGCTCGATCCTTTGAAGTTCATGTAATCTCTCTCAGTGGATATTGCTTACTTTGCCCAAAGTCTACTACTGAAGCACAGTCCCTAAATTGCTTGCTTTATGAAGATCTATTACCGAAGCATAGCCTCTCAGTTGATCTTCCCTGAAGTTTCTGGAGAGACTTCAAACTTACGAGGAACCTGAAAAAGAAAACAGTAGTGCGTGTTAATAACACAAGTTATTAATAATATAAAGTCAACAGAAGGTAATATTACATTGTTTGGGACCTGTTTCATAAAGCACAATAATAATTCTGACTAATGTTATTACACAAATGGAAGACAATTCTTAGTTAACGAAATTTTTCTTCAGAAATATTCTTGGTAGCTAATAAAAGAACCTCATTCGATTCATCCAATTCTGTATCATTTAACATTCCTTTTTTCTCTCTTTTCATTACATATTGGACATCTTGGTAATGGGTTTTGTTGGCAAACTTTCATATTTTGAATAAAAACAGGAACACAGAGTGATAATTTACCTCCTTAAGGTAAACGATAGTATGTTAAAGAGTAATTTAATTTTTGAAAGCTCTAAACACGCACATAATATAAGGAACCATAAAAACCCAATAAAAGCAACCTGTGATTACTTCTAATTCTGGCCTTAACCTCACATGCCAATTAGTTATACAATGCTCTGCACATACATTTAAAAACTTTAAAAATATAAATGATTTTAAGAGAAAAGTCATTGGAATGTTGAAGAAGGAATATTTTGATAGCTGACAAATTAGCATTTATGCCACTCTTTATGTGCATCATTTTGTCAGAGTAAAGTATGCTTACCTATAATGTTATTAAATGGCTATTTCAAATAATTCGTTGCATGGTGTTCTGTATTCTTTCCCTTAGTGCTATTATATTATATAAAAATTTATTGATCTCATCTTTTTATATGATAGTATTTATATTTGATAGTTCTTATTGCAATATTGAATATTAAATTTAGATATGGTTACTGTTTATAGCCTTGGCTCAGAGAACCTCGTTAAATTTAAAAAAAATAGAAAAATGAAAGAAAGGGGGGAGAAAGTGATTTGAAAAAGCAATCGTTTGTGTAGAAGATGTTCGAATTAATAATTTGAACTCTTATAGCTTATTCTTGGTCTAAAATGTTTTAAATGACAAATATCGATATTTAAGTCAGAATTACACATGATACTGATTTTGTGACTACTGATGTGCAAACATACACCAACAACTCAAATGGCTTCCACTAATAAAATGATTAGTAGTGTGAACTTACTGATGAAAATAAGCTATAAAATTAACCAATTTTATTACGCTTGTTTTTTATGAAAAGGCTTACTGAACTACAACTTCTGTAAAGCAGAATGCTAATATTATTAGTTAATAATATTACTGTCGGTGTAAAAGCTCTATGAAATAGGCCCCTGATGTGTTTTATATGGCAGAATGTTCTGAAACCTGAAGTTAGGAAAACTAATGGAAACAAACAAGTTCTCAGAGGGTGTACTTCATTTTGTTTTTTAAATGCTGTGTTAAGTATATCTGTGAAGCAATGTGTAAAAAACACTTATAGAAAATATTTCTGTGACTATCTCTACCATGACAGTAGCTAGAGGAAGTATTGTATTTAACCCAAAAATTCGTTATGGATGTTTCATCGGAAATATCTGTTTTGAGGTTCCCCGAATCAAAGAAAAAGCATTGTTAGAAAAGGAACCCATATATGCGTCCTATGTATTCGTGAACAGCATTACTCAAAAACGAAATGTGGATAAATCCAAAGTTGGTGTATATCTCCAACATCTTCCAAAAAGGTGACGGGGAGATTGCAATGGTTCCGCTGTTTCTCCCAAAACATAAAACTGGAGCAAGGCAGCGAAACCATGCAGACGCTTAAGAAGGTTTGACTGAGTTAGGGAACCCCGGCCAAGCGGAAAGTGAAGCCCTAACGAGTGCCGTAGGGGAAGAAAAAAAATAAGATGGAAACCAGAACTCTCAAAAATATACTACTAATAATAAGTTGTTTCTCTTTTTTGGTACTTTAATGATAATAATAAACAAACATTAATAACCAGAACCATAAAGCAACCTTAAAAGAATAACTGTAAAACAAAGATGGCTTAAATAGTAAACAAACCAAAACATCAATTGAGCAGAGCAGTACGGCAAGTTTTAAATATAGCAAAAATTAAGTAAAACAAAAATTCAACAAACAAAATAAATTTAGAAACGTTATAAAACAAGGCCACTATAAACATCAGACCAATATTTTATAAGCAGGTACCATTTCTTAAACTGTAAAATACAGTAGAACCTGGAAGCATTACTTGCCCCTTTTTTGTGTGAACCATTGGTCTCACAAATAGTAATTATCCTTATCTAGTCAACTTGCCAAGTATGTAGATCAAGACCTAAACAGACTTTTATGAACTTCTAGGAACAGCAAGCTTCAAAGTCCAGCTGAGCTAGATGTACTTTACAACACAACTGTTTTCAGTTTTTCAAAGTTCAGCATGGTAGGGTTTTTTGACTGCAATTACTGTTCCCATAATCAACACAACACAATTTCTGTAACTTCAAACTAACCATGCACTGAAAATCACGTATTGACAATACAACTCAGCTAGAAAGTCAGTAATGCTTTGTGGCTACAGTTAAATTTTCCTGATTCTTATGATACTTTGAATAAGTTGTGTAAAGAATGAATTGATTCTTGCATTTCTTTGCCTTATACACACAAAAAACTTATTTTCCAGAATTTCCTTGTTTCCCTGTATTTTATCTCTTTCTCTCTGAGTCAATGACAAATGATGGATTGTGAGTTTTACTTTAACAGCTAATTAGCTGATTTATAAGTGAAAGCACTCTTAAACTCCTTAAAGGTGGAGAAGCCAATAAGATAGAAATGTGATCCACTTTCTGGACTCATTAAAACCCAGTATTAAATTTTGACAAAACAAAAGAACCAAAACACACTAAACATATGAACAATTTCAAGAGCCAGTCACTTTACGAATTCGTGTTTTAAAACACACATTACGTTTTCCGCCCCAAAATTCACCCACCATTACCAAGATACAAACTGATAACAAAGCCTACCTTTACATAAGGCCGATCCACAAAACATCACAAAAGAAATTCCTTAAATGAATTCCAAAAAAACTTCCACAATCAGAATGACTTGTTGCCGGGCAGAGAGCTATCCCTGCAATGCGACAGAAATCCCCCACTCACCGCGTAAGGCCAAGCACATGCCACGTAAGCAAACCAGAGAGGAGAAAAAAAGGAACATCAAAGAGTGAGTTAAGCAAGCGGAAAAACAAAGAAGCATCGTAAAGTGACTGGCTGGAGGTATAACACAGTTACAAAACATAATACGAACACATAACAGCACAAGATTTAAAAGAAATTCCCCATCACAAACTATCCTTTATATAGTACATTTTTCAATTGCTTTTTTATTTTCTCAAAATTTTGTTGAAACGTCTTAAAGATATTTTTATGACAAAATGTGTATCTTCAATTTTCTTAAACGGCCTGTGAAGTCTTCTTCATTTGGAAATGAGTTGCATTATATAATTGAATGTGAAGAAACTAAGTTGTGGAGAGATCAGTTTTTACCTAAAGAACGGGAGAATGTTAACAAAGAAGTACTAAAAGTTAGGATAATGAAAATACAAAAGGAGAGGCACATAATACATACAGACACACATACATACATACATACATACATAGATACATACATGCATACATGCATACATACATACATACATACATACATATATTAAGTGTATTATATTTCTCAATATTTTCTTTACTATCCGCTTTCCTTTCACTGACTGATATCTTAGATTCTAATTATTTGGACGTTGCCACTTTTTCGACTAACTTTCCCTCTATTAGTATTTTCACTCTCATCTGTTCTTTCTCTCTCATGGCCATAACTTTAGTTTTCTCACTTTATTTTTGCATGTCGCATCCTTTTGTTGTTTCATTCAATTTAAAAGTTCACTTTTGCAACTCCTCTTCATTTACTGCTAGATCTCAGCACCCGCAATTAAAATGACTTCTATTTTGCTTTCATGTATTCTTAGCCCCTTGGAGTTGCTGGTGCTTCTCCGCTCTTCTATTAGTTTGCTCACATAAAAGTCAAGTAGTCAGGGTGTCTCAATCCTTTATTAACTTCTAACATTTTCTTCCCTTTATGCATGTTTATTTTGGTATTACCATATAAGGCTTTGATTGAGTTTATCAAATTAAAAGGTATCTCATATTATTCTAATGTTTGCCATAATTCGGTGCGATCAATTCTATAAGTGGTTTTATAATAAAACTTCAGAAACGTAGCATGTATCTTGTATCCCTTCATTAAAATGCCATTATCCTGTTATGAAAGTAATTTGTCACTAAACTCAGAATATTAAAACGCGAAACACCGTTCACAGAATACACATCACCATTCCTCTTATAATCTTAGTTGTATTCACCTAATCAAGTTTAATAATCACTCTCCAATTTCAAACACCAATTAGAGCTTACGGAATATGAAACCTTACCAGTATTTCAATCACTGTGCATGTAGTGAATTATTTGAATCTAAATAGATCTGGCAAATGGTCGCTAAATGCATTCATGTGTCAAACGTTCAGGTAAGTTTCACGAATTCACTACAAGCATTAAAGAATTAAGATTAATTTCCAAATCCAAATGTATGTGTATTAGGATGTGAGTAACAATGGTACAGCGCGGTATAGTTTTATAATGTATTATAGAAAAATCTGTTACATACAAATGTGTTACATACAAATGACCTTCTCTCCCTCTATCGCCTATTAGTGGGTATACGAGTATAACCTATTCTTGCTAATGCTTTTTTATATCTACTTCATTTTCATCCAAATAAACTTTTACAGAAGTAGCTTTTCGTTATAGATACAAAGGGAACAGCGATAGTCAAATGTTTAAGAACTGGACGCTATATGCTGGCCTTAAAATTACAAACTGTCTCCATGCAATCGCGAGAAACAACTGAATGTTGAAAGGACTTTAAATAATTACCAGTAATGAACAATTCGAACGATTAATAACGGATTTCTCGGAAATACCTGATGCCACAAAAAAATATTTAAAATAAATTGTGTGTTTTAAAGTGATCTACATTTCTTGTGCCCCACATTTTCTTCTATCGTTTAACGTTTACTAGTTATACAAGATTATGTAATATTCCTTCCGAATGAAGAGGACTTTAAAAGCTATTTCCAGAGAATTCAAGATATACATTTTATTTCTCGTGTTAATAACTTTAACATACGGTATTCTAAACAAAATCGTTAGAGCCATTTTTTAGAAAATAAAAAATTTCGGAAAATGTTCTATGTAAAGGGTAGTTTGGGGTAGGAGGATTTTTTTGAAACATTTTGTATCGCATCCTCAGAAGGTATTGAATCTAAATACCAAGTTTGGTGTTCATACGACTCTTCGTTTTTGAGTTATGCTGTTCACAGACAGACAGACACACACACGCACACAGAGAGAGAGAGAGAGAGAGAGAGAGAGAGAGAGAGAGATACAGACACAGGCAGGACCTTTTTCTAAAAATGCTTCTTTGGAGATTCAGGGGGCTTCAAAACGTGTATTTCCCGTGTAATCTATGTATCGAAGTTATGGGTGGACTGTAATACCCTCCACCTACTATGTACGTAGTACATAAATTAAAAATTCACTTCATACACTAATGAATAAGTATATTCTTAATAAATGAGAATCAGCGAGTAATTTGTAGAGTTAATCAGCATGCATTATCTTAATTAAAGAATACGTATTCCAGTGCAATATTTGATTGTATTTACAACATAAGCGATGCTTAATTTCATAGACAATTACACCCGAGGGCTTTCAGCCAATACTCGGTCTCATTGTTGCCTTATTCACCAGTCAGAATCGAAATTAGTAGTTTTAAAGTTAGATGGGATCCTCGAATTTATTCGGCCGTTGCCTCCAGTTGTCTGCGCATGACGTCAATACTTTGTAGCGAGTTTATCACCAGTGCCTCTAGCAGAGGACTAGCTATAGAAGGGATGGAAGTCAACCAACAGTTTCGAGGTCACCTTAATGAAATGGGACTTGTATCTCAGCATTCCAGTATTTATTTCCAACGTCTTTCTCTTGCATCTCGTAAATTGGCAGTCTCAGCATGTATGCTGAAAACTAACTCGTAAAGTGTCTCGTTTAGCACTCAACCATGTTCATTTCTGTGATCGGTGTCCTAGTGAAAGCAGTTCTGCACCGCTCAGTACATCAGCCTGTTTACGAAGTCGGAAACACCTTTAGTCCGAGGTTCAACTCCGTACCTCCCTTTTGAAATAAGGGGGTCGCTGAACTAGTGACGTCATTCATTTAATCCGACTGGCGGTAAAGGTCGAAAAAATCTGAAGACCCGTTATAAGTAGGGGCACATCTCGCACAATTAGATCCATTGCAGCTCCCATCCCCAGGAGGCAGGAATGAAGTGAAGAAGTCACAGGAGGCTACAGGACGGAGGCAGATAGGCCACAAAGTCGCGCGGTTGGAGTTGCCTAGAGAGGGCGATGAACCACCCGTCAATCAAGCAGCCCCTCTAATCTCCAAGGGGAGTACCCTTTCCTTTAGGCAAGCATCGGCGCCATTTGTTCGGCACCACCATAGGCCACGAAACCTGGAAGAACGCCTCAAATATGAGAAGGAGACAGAATGAAATGATAGAAAGGATATAGTGGTAGATGAGAAACCACCCCAGCATTCGGCTACGAACCGGAGAAAAGCATAAAAATCTCAAGGTCAGAGCGGGCGGTCAACGGGAATCGAAGCCTGGACCTCCAGAAAGCGAGCCTCACACGTTATCATCTTGTTCGGTGTGCTAAGAAACTAATAACTGATAGTCTTTATCCTACATCCATTCCTTTTTAGTCCTACTTCGATTCGACTAGGGATCTACACCTTCTGTTGGCGGTTGGTACGAAGTGTACAATTGGCGAGATTTGCTGATCTGCGAAATCAGAATACAAAAGAAGCCTTACAAGGTCTAACTCCGTACGTTCCAAAAGTAAACAGGTAAGCCTCTGCAACCGAGCGGGATGGCTCAGGTGGCAACGTCTGTGGTCCACTTCGGGAGTCGTGGGTTCGAAGGCAGTCCTTCCTGATCCATGGGATTTTTTCTGGGGTTTCCCCGGGAGTTAGGCGAATGCTGAGAAGCTACATTACGTCCCTGCATTTCACCTCCATTCTTATTTCAATACATCTTCCATCTGCTTGGCTGTTTAAGGGTTGCACGACAGGGAAAAAGGATGCTCTATGTAACACTTTGTCCTCGGAAGGGGGCAGTCTCAGATTCCCGGGCCCCCCAGTTCGAAAAAGGCCTGCAGGGAAAGGGTTGCCGTTTCACCAGCTGCCATCTGGGGGAGTTTCAATCTGGAAAAACGTAGCGACCCTGCTCTCTGCCCTGTAGTGCCTCCTGGTCCGGCCGCCCTCTGTATCCTCTCAGCTCATCCCTCCCTCTCCGTCAGGGGCATAGGCGCAAAGGATCGTTTAGGTCGAGGTGCTAAGCCCCTTCCGCTCATAGTCCTAAGCTACTGCAGTGATTATACTAAAAGTACAAAAAAATGGCAAGTTCTACCGTTGTAACTATATTACCGAAACCCTATTTTGCTTATTACTTTCTCCACCACGTACCTAGTGGGAAAATTAGGTATTGTATTCCACCCAAAAATTCAATATAGAGATTTCACTGCAAATACATGTTTGGAGGTCCCTTGATTTAAAAAAAATTAGAAAATGTCCATGTGCATGTGTGTGTGTGTGTGTGTGTGTGTGTGAGTGCCTATGAACACCTTAACTCAAAAACGAAAATTCGAATAAATATCAAACTTGCTATTTAGATTCACTACCTTCCAAAAATATGACACGAAGATTTTCAGGAAATTCTCCCAACCCAATTACCGTTTACGTGGGACTCTTTTCGAGTTTTGATTTTGTAAAAAATGGCTGTAATAATTTTTAACAAAATACCACATATTAAAGATGTTTACGTCTAAAATAAAGTGTTGATCCTGAAATTTTTAGGAATAACCTGTGAAGTTCCACTTCATTCGGAAGGAATTTTAAAAATCTTGTGTTTAACTGTAAACGTTAAGCGATAGACGAAAACGTTCTGCACATAAAATCATTCGACTATCGCTGTTCCTTTTTATCTATAACGAAATGTATAACGCAGCTATTTCCTTAAAGATTTGTCGCGATTAAAATGAAGAAGATAAAAACACAAGCTTTTATAAGAATAGTTTGTATACCACTAATAAACGATGGGGAGTAGGAAAAGTCATATGAATATAACACATCAGAGCTTTTAATGGAGCTTTCAAAGTCATGCTTCTCATAGATTAACGATAAGCTCTCAGCTCTCGTGGACTGAAGATAATTCACAAAACGTGAGAAACAATTTTTATGTCAAGTGTAGCAAACATAACGACGAACTAAATCAGTTCTAGAATGTACTTTTTTTTCTTATCATCGGAGGGGACTCGGCACTACTCCAGTGAGGATATTGTACAAGGAAGGGAGAAGGAGGTGAGAGGAGACCCCGGGCGGCCGTATCCAGGAGCGGCTGCACAGCAATGGCAGAATCTATAGTTTCCAGAATGAGACACCCGGACAGTCGGACAGGCAGACGAAGGATCCCGCCCCACACAGAAGTTCTGACACCACGCTCCGTATACCCCGGCAAGCAGCCAAAAGAGCGAGAAACGGACAAAGTTCACAGAGAGCATCCTTTTTTCTTGTCACGCCGCACCGAAATACCATCTTGAAACTTTCAACCCTGAAATAGACCAAACGGGATGAAGGATGAATAAATGATTAACGGAACGAAATGGAGGGACAGAAAATTTGGGAGATGAAAGAAAGAACTACAGCATTCCCCTGACGACCCAGGAAAACCCTTGAAATAACCCATGGGGCAGAGTGGGCGGAGGCCGGGGATCGAACCCGGTACCTCTCGAATGATGCTAATAATAATAATAATAATAATAATAATAATAATAATAATAATAATTTACGCTTTCTTAAATTTAGTTTTAAGTAAACTCTCTTGGTTTAACTTTTATACATCTTGAAATTTCGTACTGCGTATTTATAACGTTAATTTTCCGTTAGAGATTTTTGTCATTACCGAGTTTACTCTCAGGTTGATTAATTTGTAACGCGTTCAACTAGAAAGAATTTTAGGTACAATTGCTGTATATATCATTAAGATGGGTAAAGCAATAACTTTTGTGTTAATTAATCTTAATTTGTGTTAAAGGTTGGTAGTAGTATAATTCCTGGATGCTTATGAGATTTCTAAGCTTTAAATGGTCGGGGAAACAACTTGACCCATAACCCCTCTCTGGAGAACCGGGTTTTATTTCAGAGAACCTGCTCCTAGCTAGATTTGGCCTGCCCGTATAGAAGAAGTTACAAGCTTTAAATATTGAGTATCTGAAGTAATCTACAAACGCATAAGCGGAAGTATAAATAAGCTTCCAATCTTCCCCCAGACATGTGGTACAATAAATAAAACCCTTAAAGGAAAAACATGAGAAGATACCCAAATAAAGTTTTTTAATGTAACCAGTTTTGTTGCGTGTATCAGAGACGTGAACTCTCACCAGTAGTGCTAGGTATAAGTTGCAAGGATCGAAATAAAGATCTTCAAATCACTTAAAAGTTGTACTAGAGGGGTAGAATTAGGAATGAAAATATAAGAAAACTAAATTTGGTATTGCTGGAAGAAGGCATACATAATTTTAGGAAGAAGTGGATAGAACATCTGGAAAGAATTCATCGTAACCGTATCCCTAAGAAAATAGTAATATATAGACCAAAAGGAATGCGAGACATGGGGAGACCGAGGAAGCTCTGAAAAGAATCTCTGGAAGCCGGAACAGGCTCAAAGCCTAATCCTTAAAATGAAGAAGAGGTATAATTTACTTTAATGACACTTTGCAGTTACTAGGGTTTAAAGAATAATGATTATTTAATTTATTGTATTATATAAGTTTATAATGTGTATTTAACTAAATGTTTATACACATGTTTCTGAGTTTTCTTTTTCATCCCACAGTAATTATGAATGAAATTGCGTATACAATTTATATGACATTTATTTTGGAACATACTTTAATACATAATGACACAATAGAACTGATAAATGGAATGTGTATAACGTAAATGTAGTAAAAGAAACTCTAACCTTAAAAATAGGCAGAAACAACATCGAAAAGCAATAACCTTGGCTTATGATATTGTCATTAATTTGCCCTAACGCCTGAAGCAATACGCCTGAGAACAACGCTATTTAATGAATCTCGAACGAGTAAATGCCCATTTCCCACGAGAGAAGATACGAATCTGAAGCTCGACCATATTGCGGTATATCCGTTGCTACTTTTCGAACGAGTTGTGGTCGAAGAAACGAGGAAACGAACGAGTAAGACGCATGTCCTTGACAGCTCTATTCTAAACCTTGCCCTTCGAGGGCCAAACGTGTGCTAAATCGTTGCTGAGAAAGCATATCGTTAAACGGCAAAAGGCATAAAACTCACGAGTAGAGCTGGTTTCGATTGCTTTTAAACATTTGCTAATTGTGCAACCTAACACCTAATATTTCCATGTAGCAATTTGCTTACAATAACCAAGTCACACGACGAATTGAAAAAAAGTCTTGTGTTACACTCACACGACTTTCTCTACTCTTGTACAAACTGTTTTTACAAACGCTTATTCTCCATATGCTTCGTGTTAATCGAGATGTTAATCTTATTGCTAATGTTCTTGTAGATGCAAGGTGAATATGGTAGTATTTAAGTGATAATCAAATATTTTAAGAGCTGGTTACTATGTGGCGCATTCCATTCTCTTTGCATTACCAGGACATAAAAAAATGAATAACGAACTTCCATTTGAGAAAAAGTATTGGAAAATTTAAGGGAATAACAAGCAATATCTCGAAAATGGTTCACTACAAAAAAAATGTAGATATATCACATAAATTGTATATTTTAACACGATCTACATTTTGTGTCTAGTAAAATTTTGTCTATCTCTTATGGTTTACCAGTTATGCAAAATCGTTCACAATGAAGAATACTTTTGGAGACATTCCCAGAAAATTCGAGATATATATTTCATTGTCATGAAAATATCTTAAACATATGATATTTTATTCAAAATCGTTAGTGCCATTTTTGAGAAAATTAAAATTCTCGAAGAATGTTTTACGTAAATGGTAATCTGCGGTGGGGGGTATTTCTTGAAAAGCATCTCGTGTCGCATCTCTGAAAATACTGAATCTAAATACCAAGTTTGGTGTTTATCCGACTGTTCGTTTCTGAGTTATGCTGTTCACAGACACACACACATACACACACACGGACATGTTTCCAAAAATGCTTTTTTTGCATTCAGGGTGTCTCAAAACATATATTTCCTGTGAAATCTCGGTATCGAATTTTTGGGTGGAACGCAATACTTCCCCTACTTACTATACGTAGTAGGGAAAGAAATAAATTACTAAAACACCAGTAAAAATTTTGAATAGAACCCAAATGGCAGAATGTTGAATTTTAGTTTCTTACCAATAATAATAATAATAATAATAATCAAAATACGTCCATCACCGAGATCTTTCATGGCTGAAACCTCGAGAGACGTCTCTTCATCAAAAGAAAAAGGTCTCTACGAAACTTTTCAATTTCACATGGTGACATATGGCACTTTTTCTAGATAAACTTCGACATTTTCCAACCGCTTCTGACAAAGGCCCTCGAGGCTTTCGAGAGCGAAACCCCCTCTACTTTCACCTCACAGCACTAAGTGATAACTTCTGCTTGCCAACTCCGCATGACAAGCTGAAGCCAGGCGTAGGAGGTTAACCCGTCAAAAGAAAATAGGGGCAGCACAGAACACATACCATACATCAGTTTAGGCAACATCAAAATGCAATTAACCAAATACTAGATGCCTGCAAAATTGTAAGCTTATGCAAATAGTTATTAGATTCAAAGGTAAAAATAAAAAATCAACAACATTGTTCCAAGTGCATATTTGTCCAGGTAATGGATATAAATCTAGTTGCTAAACTTTTACATCATCAGAATGGTAAGATAATAATTGTATTTTCCTGTTTATTCTTTTGAATATCTCAGTTTACTGAACCATGTTCTGCATTGTGTGTAATGGGGTCCTTCATCTCGTGAAAAATCCTGTCTCCTGACAAGCACGACTCTTTCAGACATCGAATGGCCAGTAATTGTTAGATTAATGCCCAGTTGCTTGGACTAGTTTAGGGGAGGAGAAAAGACTCAATTTCCTGAGTTTTCTCTGAAAGCAGCGTTAGCCAAGCGTGTCTCAAATGGCAGGTCTGAAATCATGAGGACGAACTCGTCATCTACTTTGGTTCACCTGGTTGAATAGATACTCGGTGGGTCCACGTTCTTTCCACAACTTCCTTCGACTCCGCTGTTTTAAATCATTACAGCTTGAGGTTGTAATGTTCCCGGCGGAGGGCGATTGATGTTTTCGAGCGTAAAAATCGTTAGCATGGCTTCCTTAGGAAGAGAAGTAAAGCCGGTGCTCCCGTGTCGTAGATTTACGGCACGTAAAAGAACCTCAAGCCTGATAAAGAGGCCTCTGAGCAAAATTACCGGTTTTTCACGCCCAATATAGAATGGAGCACTAAGGACCATAGTAGTTAAAGAGAGTCCATAAATAAAAAGAAGCTCAAGTTTTAATGTTCGCTCAATTAAATATAAAAGCGCTACAAAAGCAATTAAATAGAATAAAGGGGAAATAAAACAACAAGCAAAGAATAAACCGAGAAAGTAATAAGGCACGCTAAAGAACCGCAGCAAAAAAGTAACTTATTAAAACAGAATAAGTATTACATTCTACAGTGCTTTTCCATCACACTGCGGCCACTGCACTGTGGCTCGCACGCCGGCCGCTGTAGCTCAGATTCCCGCCGAAACAGTTATAATATTCCCGCAACTGCCTCACGTTCTCATAATTACAATGATCAGCACATACTTATCATAAGATGTGTTGTAAATGTTATGCTTCTTTATCCGCACAGTTTTGGCATCTTCTCAGGAAATTGTCATTCACACTCGAGAATTCATTATCCGAAATCGAATGAATTTCTCGCCAGATGTTTTCCCTTAGTTCTCACCAGGTATGAGGTTAGCTGTACACGCCTTATTTTTCATCTAATCATCAGAGTCAGTTCAAATTCTGTAATTGGACTTTGCGAAATGAGAGAACAATTGACCCATGTTTAACATTCTGACGAAGCATGGTTCCATTTGCATGGTTATGTTTCATCGTAAAACAACAGATATTGGGGCACAGATAAACCTGATTTTACACACGAGATTCGCTTGCTATTGGTGTGCAATAAATGCATACAGAATATAGGGCCTATGTTTTTTTAGCAAACAACAAGTGGAGAGAGGTACAAGAATTACTTACTCACCTTTTTTTGAAGGGCTGGGCGATGTTGAATGTCAGTCTGGATTTCTCCACCAAGACGTTGCTACCGGGCATAGACATTTAAATTTTGTTTTGGAGATTTTTGTAGATGGGGAAATTAGTAAAAAATTATGGCCTTCAGGATTCTCCGATTTAAGTGTATGTTATTTATATCTATAAGGAAAGTTGAACAATAATGGTTTGGAACAAACCCCACACATTGCAAGAATTAAAAGAAAACACCAGGCGAGGAAATCACTCAATTTCGTATAGTGAGCTCTCGAGTATGAATAAAACTTTCTGAGAAGATCCAGAAATACTCGGTAAGAGAAGGATAACATTCCACCGTCTCTTATGATAAGGTATGTGGTTATTGTAATTGTAATTGTAACTATGAGAACGTGAGGCGTTTGCGGGGATATTATAACTGTTTCGGCAGAGTCCGAGCTGCCACCGCGGTGGCCAAGGTGTGAAGGAAGAGCATTGCGTGTGTATTAAATATTACGTGTGTGTGTGTGTGTGTGCGTGCGTGCGTGCGTGTGTGTGTGTGTGTGTGTTGAGATAGAAGCAGGAAGGCAGGTGTGTAGATACAAGCAGCTTGAGTTAGTTGAAGACAACAGGTTTGAAAACGAAGAGTAACTTTTAGGTCCGGAAGCCTAAACAATGCGATTGGAAAACCAGTCACCTAAAATCAGTAGAAAATGTAAACAAGCGAAAACAATATGACAATTGCAGCTGGAAGACGCCCGGACTTTCTAAAATAAGAGAACCAATAAGAATAGGTTAGAATCTGGCACGTGAACCAACAAAATCAACCAAAAACCACCTGACCAGAAAAGAAACTAGGAGAACTAGAAAATGAGTGAAAAAGAAAAGGTATCTAGGGTAGGAGGTCAGTTTTGAACATCGTCGCATCGCGTCTTATCTTGTGCTTGGGCGTCTTAGATAAGTCTGCGGTTCAGCTGGGAGAATGTGAGTTAGGCGAATTTCGCCGTCAGCTAAGTTAGGTCTGGGGATCAGTTAAGGAAAGGAAATAATACTGAGAGAGCTGTAAGATAAGTAAACCAGAAGCAATTTCAGTAATTTTCTTTGAGCATGGGATTTGGCAAAAAAGGAATCTTGCATAAGGAATTGAGAAAATGGTATATTAGGCAACAAGAACTACTAATAGCTGTAATTAACGCTGAGTATGTTTATGAAACTAGCAGAAACGAGCTTCATAATTTCCATACGAGCGTCTTAATTACTTCCCTGTTAATTGTGTGTAGTTGAATGCTGATCGGAATGTAGCACCTTGAGTGTTGCAAGTAGTGCAACAGATTACACCACTATTGTGTCGACGTTGTGTTAATTGATTTTTGTAGATAGCGTAATACCAACACATAATGAAGCAAATGAAATGAACTCAATTTATTAGAATGTTAAAACTACAGTTAAAGGAATTTATTTTCTTTTAAATATACCTATTTCATCGTTTATCTGGGGAATGGATCGCAGTGGTCTGCTACTTTGAAGGTGTCAATAGGTATGGGAAATCTGCGTGCGCCGCCGAGTTGAAGTATAATGAACACCATTATAGTTCAGTTACGTCACATGTAATCGGGTATTATAGTGTGGTCGACAAAAAGAACTGTTTTAGTTTGGAGAAACATAAAGGGGAAGTTAAGGAGTAAATTATCTGCTATTTACCTGCTACCTACCAAACCTGAGAAGACTGCCCTCATTTCCGAGAAATCATGTCTTCAAAACTACCTGCAATAGTGAAGCCAGCCCAGAACCGAACACCCTTTGCCTTCCAAACTCCCCCAAAGACCAACATTCCCCCTCAAGTTGGGAGAATGTAGATTAAAAAATCTGATGTGTTGCACTCACGTGACTTTTTCTACTCTTGTACAAACTATTTTTACAAACTAGTATTCTAGATCTACTTCTTGTTAATCGAGATAAACATTTGCATAAATGTTATGTTGACTTATTGTCAACTTTCTTATAGGTGCAAGGTAGGTTTTAAGCGATAGTCAAATCTTTTAAAAGCTGATTGCTAATGTGGAGCATTCTATTCTCTTTGCATATCCAGGATATAAAAAAAACGAATAACGAATTCCCATTTGAGAAAAATTATAAGTATCGGAATATTCACACAAATAACAAGGAATATCTCGAAAATGGTTGACTCCACAAAAAAGGTATATGACGTAAACTGTGTGTTTTCACGAGATGTACATTTTCTATGTAGAAAATTTTGTCTTTGTCTTACGGTTTACAAGTTATGCAAAAGCCATTTAGAATGAAGACAACTTTTGTAGACAGTCCCAGTAAATTCCAGATATACATATTATTTGTCATTAAAATATCTTAAACATACGATATTTTAATCAAAATCCTTAGAGCTATTTTTGAGAAAACCAACATTTTCGAAAAAAGTTTCCACTTAAAGAGTAGTCTGGAGGGAAATTTTCTTGAAAATCTTCGTGTCGCATGTTTGAAAGATACTGAACCTAAATTCCAAGTTTGGTATTTATCCGACTTTTCGTGTTTGAGTTATGCTGTTCACAGACACACACGGAACTTTTTCTAAAAATGCTTTTTTTATTCAGGGGTCTCAAAACATGTATTTTCAGTGAAATCTCGATATCAAATTTTTGGTGTAATTCAATACTTCCCCTACTTACTCTACTATTAGAGAAAGTAAAAATGCTTTATTTGGATTCAGAGCACCTGAAAGCATGTATTTCCGGTGAAATCTCCGTATCGAGTTTTTGGGTGGAATGCAATATACTTCCCCTACTTACTATACGTAGTAGAGAAAGTAAAAATGCTTTATTTGGATTCAGAGCACCTGAAAGCATGTATTTCCGGTGAAATCTCCGTATCGAATTTTTGGGTGGAATGCAATATACCTCCCCTACTTACTATACGTAGTAGAGAAAGTAAAAATGCTTTATTTGGATTCAGAGCACCTGAAAGCATGTATTTCCGGTGAAATCTCCGTATCGAGTTTTTGGGTGGAATGCAATATACTTCCCCTACTTACTATACGTAGTAGAGAAAGTAAAAATGCTTTATTTGGATTCAGAGCACCTGAAAACATGTATTTCCGGTGAAATCTCGGTATCGAATTTTTGGGTGGAATGCAGTATACTTTCCCTACTTACTATACGTAGTAGGGAAAGTAAAAATGCTTTATTTGGATTCAGAGCGCCTGAAAGCATGTATTTCCGGTGAAATCTCGGTATCGAATTTTTGGGTGGAATGCAATATACTTCCCCTACTTACTATACGTATTAGAGAAAGTAAAAATGCTTTATTTGGATTCAGAGCACCTGAAAGCATGTATTTCTCGCGAAATCTCTTTTAGGTGGAATGCAATATACTACCCCTACTTACTATACGTAGTAGAGAAAGTAAAAATGCTTTATTTGGATTCAGAGCACCTGAAAGCATGTATTTCTGATGAAATCTTGGTAACAAATTTTTGGGTAGAATGCAATACTTCCCCTACGTACTATACATAGTAGAGAAAGTAACAACAGCACCCACATCTAAGTAATTAAGATTCAGTTGTCTGTAATCTTTTGATCGCGTCACTACTGAACGGTAGAACGAAATTCGTCAGAAGGTAGCAGATTAGTATTAGAATACTTAAAATGTCTTTTCCGCAGGGTTCTCTGCAAATGCTGAAACCTGAATCTGTTAAAACACCATGTAATACATTAAAACCCGAATACTACAAGAAAGCACGAGAACGGCTTGATTCTGAACACTTAAGAAAGTGAAGAAAATAAGCATAATGCGAATACAATGTATATATATATATGTATAAATAATTTGGAGCTGTACACGAATTTAAGCATTTATTCTAAAAGCACTATACCAATCGAAATTTCTTGGTATCCACAACGTCTCAAAAATATTAAATTCAAAATTACTTCTTTAGTTGCCAAAATATTTGCAAAACATGCGTCGATTTCACTACATTTGGCGGTTGTAAGTTCATTGCCACCTGAATTTGTTGCGATCAAACAGAAGAATACGTTCTAACAATGTCACCAAATGTCACCCGCTAAAAGTTAGAGGATGCCACGAGCTTAAAACCAACTTATTTTATTCTGATGTTTCTGTTATATTGATCTATATGCTTTAGTTTTACTTTCTGTACTACGTATAGTACGTAGTCGAAATACTGTATTCCACCCAAAAATTGGATATCAAGATTTCACCGGAAATACGTGTTTTGAGGTGTTCTGAATCCAAGTAAAGCATTTTTGGAAACATGTTCGTGTGTGTGTCTATGTCTGTCTGTCTGTCTGTCTGTGAACAGCATAATTCAAAAACGAAAAATCGGATGAATACCAAACTGGGTATTTGAGTTTAGTATCTTCCAAGGATGCGACACGAGATTTTCAAGAAAATCCTATCATCCTAGACCACTCTTTACATGGAACATTTTTCGAAAATTTTGATTTTCTCAAAAATGGCTCTAACAATTTGGAATAAAATATATACAGTGCATAAGTGTGTTTAAGATATTTTTATGACAATGAAATGTATATCTTGAATTATCTGGGAATCTCCCCAAAAGCCCTATTCATTCTGAATGACTTTCACATAACTGGTAAAACGATAGACAAAATTTTACTACACAAGAATTTAAATCTCGTTAACACACACACAATTTATGTCATATGCTTTTTTTTGTGTCGAGTGACCTATTTGTTGTTCGTTTGAATTTTCCAATACTTACACTTTTCTCAAATGGTAATTTGTTATTTCTTTTTATATCCTGGACATTCAAAGAGAATAGAATGCTCAACATAGCAACCAGCTCTTAAAACATTTGACTATCGCTTAAAGCCTACAATATTCCCCTTGCACGTACAAGAAAACTAGCAACAAGATAGTTTCTGCAAATATGAAGCGTTTGCAAAAATAGTTTTTACAAGAGTAGAGAAAGTCATATGAGTGCAACACATCAGCCTTTTTTTAATCTTAGCCCGGACTAAGTGTAGCATACCAATCAAAGTTGTTCAGTCTCTATGCAAAAATATTAAATTCTAACTGATATAACATAAAAATTAATGGGAAACACGGTGAAGTAATTAAAATATTAATCAAATTCATGTGACAACACACTCTAACTTCACTCTTACAAGATAATTACCTTGAATACGTTTCGAAGACACCTTGTCTTCATTTTCAGCTAACAGCCACTAGCTCTTTCTTCGAAACGCATTCAAGGTAATTATCTTGTAAGAGTGAAGTTAGAGTGTGTTGCCACATGAATTTGATTAATATTCCAACTGATATGTTGATCACAGTTGGTAACCATGTCACCAAATGTTTATCCGCTATAAGAAGACGGTGCTACAAACGTAAAAGTGTTATGTTGGTTTGTTCAGTTCGTTATGTTGTATTGGTTTCTTTAATAAGGTCTCATCGTTTAGGACGTCCGGAGGCGGGGTACAGTGCAGCGAGAGCCAGAAATCAAATGAGGATACAAAATGTTATTCGTGAAAGAGATGCAAGTCCATTACGCCGTAACAGTACTGAAAATGGAAACTCTATTGCAGAGATCAATGTAGGTCTGCAATGTGCAAATTTTAATTCATGTTGTCATAATTGTTTGCTTCATTTTCCGTAGCCACAGGTAAACAATAATCATAAGGATACAAGTCCACTGTTGTACAAAATGAATTTAAATTAGGTTATCCCATCATTGATTTGCATTACATTCGCCGACGAGCTCTTTTTTATTACTTATAGTTTGAAATTTGGTATGTGCATTAGATTGAATGCCGCATTAGATTCGCGTAAATACTGTATTATTTTTAATGTGTTATACTGATTACGCGATCATTTTGTGTATATTTTTAATAATGAGTCATCATTTAAGAGAATGTCCACGTCTGCGTGGTATAGTGGTAAGGGATTCCTCAATTGCAAGATCCAGAATACGATGATCGTACAAAATATTTGTGAAAGAGATGCAAATCCCTTAGAACGCAACACTATTCTAAATGAAAAATAATGCAGAGTGGAAATTTACTAACAATATTGTGTTTCAGCCCATGTGTGATTAAGTATACGAACATTCTTGATAGTTGTATTTCTGCTTTCAACAATTAGTCTTTAATTCGCAGCTATAGCTGTGATTAGCCACTAGTTTAGCATAATGCTCAACGGAGCCGTTAACCGAGGCTACGGATTAACAGAGAGAGTTGTTGAAAATAAACAGAAACCTTTTTACTTTCTGTGCTTCATATAGTAAGTACGGAAAGTCTTGTATTTCATCCAAAAATTTGATGTCGTAATTTCACCGGAAATATGTTTTGACGCCCCCGAACACACACATACACAAGCAGTTTTAAGAAATCGTCCATGTGCGTGTCTGTGAACAGCATAACTCAAAACGAAATGATAAATACCAAACTTGCTATTTAAGTTCAGTACCTTCCAAAGATGCAACACAAAGATTTTCAAGAAAATCCTCCCACCCCCAACTACCTTTACGTGAAGCATTTTAAGAAATTTCGAATTTTCTAGAAAATGGCTCTAAAGCTTTTATTAAAATTAACTTATATTAAAGATATTTACAAGATAAATAAAACGTATATCTTGAATTTTTTGGGAAGAGCCTGTGAAGTCATCTTCATTCGGAAGGAGTTTTTTATACTCTTGTATAACTGGTAAGCGTTAAGCGATAGACGAAAACGTACTATGTACACAAGAAGAATGTATATCTCCTTAAAATACACACTTTATTTCATAACGTTTTTTGTAGCATAAGCCATTTCTGAGATATCCGTTATTAACGGTTCGTTTTATTCAGTACTTTGTCATTCTTTTAAAGTCCTATTGATTTTCAGTTGTTTTTCGCGATGTCACGGAAACAGTATGGAGTTTAAAGGGCAGCGTATAGCATCCAGTTCTTATACATTTGACTATCGCTGTTCTCTTTGTAACTATGTGTAATGTAGCTATTTCTGCAGCTGTTTCTGGATTTAAATGAAGTAGGTAGAAAAATAAGAACAATAGTAAGAAAAGTTTGTACACCCACTAATAAAATATAGAGGGAAGAGAAAGTCATGTGAGTGTAACAAATTAGAATTCTTTTTATCAGTACGAATCTGGGCGACGTGCATCAACGAAGTTAAATGGAACCGTAGCCTAGCTAGCTGATGAATAGGGACAGGAATTTTAGGCTCTAATAATCCCTTTAATGTGTATGCATTTATCCTTTGAAAACTTTCATAATATACGCATAAATTTCCCCATGTAAAAAGTACAGCGTACTGACATGAAATAAAAATTTAATGGAGTTTTATGTACTCTCTAAATGTGTTTTAGAAACCATGAGAATTACTTAACTCGTCAAAATTCATCTTTAATATTGAAGAGTTAACATACACCTAACCCTGTAACCTAGCTTTGTCTCTCACTTTTACTTTTGGCATGATTACACGAAAACAAGGCCAGCACCACATGCAAGCATGGCACCACTGAACTGAATGACCTGAATTTTTAACTGGAGAACGATTGCAAACCTGCAGGAGTATTTTGTGGAATTTAGTTTCTAAAACTATTAACGGTTGAATATTCTGGAATGCTTTCCTTTGTGTAAATTAGTAGATTGCATTTTTATACACCTTAAAGTTTAAACTAAATTTAATGCTATATGTATCTAAGTATAACACCACACTCCAACTTAATTCCAAGAACTTCTTAACAGCCACTTTCATTTCGACTAGATAACATGGGAATTCACCGATATGACGTCAGCTTTGATTACGTTGCCTGTGAGCTACCATGGTGTTGCCAAGTTTCAAGATTGACTCATTGGCACATATTATTGGGAAATATAAAATATGAAGATGCGTTAATAAAGCAATATATCCATGTGAAGCAAGCTTGTATGCAGAATAATTTGCAAACTGCTGAAATATTACACTTAATAAAAACAGGCAAAGCATGAATTATATGCAACATAAAATATTATTTAGTTCGTAGAAAATTTAGTAATTAACTCACATCCAAATGAGCATACTTTCTGACAGCAAAACAAAAGAATCTGAGGACATATTTACATGACTTTCCCTATCCTGTATCGTTTATTAGTGCATATATACGAACTATTCTTACTCAAGCTTATTTTTATATCTACTTCATTTTAATCCAAATAAAGTTTTACAGAAATAGCTACATTCCACATTTCATTACAGATAAAAAGGGAAACAGCGATAGTAAATGTTTAAGAACTGAATACTATATGCTCGCCTTAAAATTTCATACTGTTTCAATGGAATCGCGAGAAACAACTGCATGATGAAAAGAGTTAAAAGGAATGGCTAAGTGTTAAACAATTAATAAGGAAAATGGCTGATGCTACAAAAAGGTTTACTTGAAATAAATTGTGTGTTTAAAGAGATCTGCATTTCTTGGGTGGTACGTTTTCGTCTACTGCTTAACGTTTACCAGCTCTAGAACATTATACAAAATTCCTTTAAAATGAAGGGGACTTCATAGACCATTCCCAGAAAATTCAAGATAAATGAGTCAGCTGCCCCTAGGTATTCGTATCTATGCAATCCGCAGTTTAATGTCTAATGTCAAAACATTGACCCTTTTAGCAAACAAACTGTTATTGTAGCTCTGCCATTTTATTCGGTATATACGCAACCACCATTTATGATTAAAGGCCTGAATGAGCCAAGTAGCTGCGAAAGGCTTAAAAAAGACGGCTCTTCAGGGAATATAATGCTTGAAAGTAGGTAATGGAAACTTCTCCCGGAAAGACAGAGCGAATGCGTGCGTTCTGGCCGAGTGTGTTAACTGACGGCGTGTGGTGAAGCGAATTTGAGCTTCGGAGGTTCGAATATTTACATCAAGTTGCTTTGGTTCTTTTCTTTTTTTCTTTCTCCTTGTGTTTATTTTCTGTGTTGTAGTATACTCATTTATTTATTTTTATTATTGACTCTCCTGTGAGTCATAGACACAAGAATTACAATCATATAATGGTTGTGGATCATGCTTCTTCTAATAATCTGTACCGTATCTGGTGTTGTAAATGCGGTATGTAGTTAGCTTTCATTCTTTTAGGCACATGTCGACGCTATTAAATCCAACAGTTTTTTTTTTCATGTTTAAAGCTTATGTTTTACTTCTTCTACTGACAAAGGAGTTGTAAATGTGCTAAGTTCACGGGTAAACAGCATAATAAATTGTTAAAGAACGTGTATTTTATCAACGAAGTAAATGTTTAAAATGATGACCCCTTTCATCAATGTACATTTGGGTACGTTGCCGGAGAGACCTTCTTGCATGCTGTAACATGCGCCGTGTAATCTGCCTGCATTCTTTACGTATGAATGCCCGTAGATAATTTGGGCTTTGCGGTTCCTGGCCGTAGACCCGTTCCATTAAATAATTATACAGAAAGAAATCCAGTGGGGTGAGATCAGGTGATTTAGGCGGTCATGCAATTGCGCCCCCTCGGTCAACCCATTTTTGCGGATATGTTCTATGTAAGTGATTCCTTACAAGCAGTGACCAATGTGGTGGAGCTCCATATCACTCGCGCTTGAAAGAAGTCGCGTCCGTGGAGAGCCTGGTGTAGTTGTAGATGGTATGGATGATAAGTATTACGGTGCTGATGACAGATTTAGACTTATTTGCAGATCTTGTGCTATGGTCCTTGAACTGGTATGTGGGTTGTTTTCTATTGCGTTTCGCACAGCTGCTTCATTGCCTCCAGAGGTTACTGGAGCATCGTGAGCAGGTGGTTCTCTTCCAAATCATCCTATTTCACAAAGGTGTCTTTCATACTTTCGTAAAGTGTCTGCAGTAGGTGTCCTCGTTCCTGGAAACAGTTCTTCATACAAGCGCTTTACTGACAGTGCATTACACCTTGTTTCTCCATATATTAACAGCATATCAACATACTCGTCGTTTGTGTACGTTATGACAGAACCCGTGTCCCGTAGAATGACTTCAAGTACTCAGTAGAAAATGGAGGGTTTATTCACGCCAAACATTGACGCAGGTACAAATAGCTAAAGCCACTTTGCATGCGTGAAGTGTTTTAAACTTGGCTGAATGGACCAATCATAATACCAGCACAATAAAATGCCTACTACGAAGCATAAATTATCCAGTTGTCAGTAGAAAACATGACGGTTGTTCTATTTTGTACACACTTATAATGTCATAAAAATGTTATTTGTATGATAATATCAAATTATATCCAAAGGGATAAAACAAAAGGTAATAAAACGTTTGAACTTAACACGAAGGATTTGAACCCGAACTGAAGTAGCACAGTGATAAATGAACCATGATGATACAATTCGGCCAATCCTACCTTGGGAATTGGGGTTCGTATACGAATAAGTAATTGTAGAAACCAGAGCCCACCTCGAATCTTTGCATGCTTTTTGCACTTTCATACAATGTTTGGAGCTCATTTTGCTAGTTTTAACTCAAATAAACAAACTGCATCAGCCATTTCAAATACTATATGAACTGAAATATGTCATAGTTTGTGATAGAAGGGAAATTATCTACCCAAAACTTAGAATTTTTTGACAAGGCTATACAACGAACCTTTGTTGGCTGACGGCTTAAATCCAATTGGTCGCAATGCGTAGATCTGCCATTTTGTTTTCATGTGCCTTTGTGTCGCAGTAATCTGTCGTGTTATCTTTTTTTACTTAGCGCCTGCTATTGTTTTACTATTTTGAATTTTAGGTTCTTTGTCCGGCTAGCTATTATTACTCAGTCGAGCAAATATCTCTAAGCAAGGCGTGTAAACGGAAAGGAGTTGTTACTAAAAGATAACACTGATAAAAGAATTTGTTCTTTACACTTCTATTGCCGTCACACTTAATTAATTTCACATCTTTAATCTTGATACACGCCTGACTGAAACTGTTATATTTCCGAATGTAATTACTGTCGTAATAGTTGTCGCGCACCTACTTCACATTTTGTAACTAACTTTACGACGCGAGAGATTCTGTAGAATTACGTAATGTGTACCTCGCGAATGACTCTTTTAAACTGCGCGACGCGTATCTCGTGAATGATTCTGTAGAACTGCGTAATGTGTACCTCGCGACCTCAGGGACCTAATGAGGCTGAATGCACTACGGGCCAGGTCTTACAGCGGGAGAAAATCTCCATGTCGGTACCGAGATCGAAACCGGGTCTCTCGCTTGGTAAGCAGCTGCGGGTAAGGAGGATGACGGACATCTGCCATGGCCCAAGCCCTGACGGAGACCGCGGCGAATAGGCCACGGCTTGGGAAGGCATTATTGAGAATGAATTAACGATTGGGCATCTATTTTGGAAGGCCTTAAGTTCTGACGGGACCGCTGGTTTTGTAAGGCGCCTGCCTCAGGTTCTGTTTGGATGTTCTGTGGTGCAGGATGCTGTGATTTAGCAGCTAAACCCTTTGTCCAAGAACAGTAGAGATAGTGACGGATTGCTGCTGATGGCACATGGAGCTGAAGTCTTGCTACGCGATGATGTCGATGGTCGTGGAAGAGAGAAGGTTCTGCACTCCTGCTTAATTCTGTAGAGCTGACGAAGGTTTGTGTTGGAACATGTTGACGGCGGTGGTGTTTTGGCAGGAGCTGTTTCAATCTTGGCCAGGCGGGTGCTGACTGTAGAGGTCTCTAGGCCGCGTTCGGGCTTAAAGGCTGAAATTTGGTTCCAAAAATTCCAAAATTAGGTTTTATATCTAAAGAGTACTTTGAACCTTAAGCTTTTGCTCTCAGAGCCCTTTTAAAGCTTCAACAAGTGGCAGTGCTAATGCCCAAGAGCACTGCCTAATGGCCTGGATTTCTTCCAATAGCTTTTACTCGATTTGATTTTTTTTTTTCACTTTTGTACATTAAATTTTTTTTCGTACGATGTAGTTTGTAACCAATCTTGTTTAAACTTTCAACAGAAGCTCGGAGAGAATGTACTTAAAATTGCTATATGGATTTTGCTACTGTTTTAAATTGCTCAACATGCCACATAATTAATTCGACTGCTGATATTGTATTTAAAGCTTTAAACATTTTTTTCTGAAACAAACAGGTGAGCGAATAAAATTCTATATGCCGATGTTGATATAATATGGCAGAATTTTTTCGCAATTAGGATTTCTGCATCGCTTGGAACACCCGATTAATTAGTGTAATAGAAATAAAATAATTTTGCCCCAAAATATTAAAGATGGCGATTATAGCTGTTGCAGTGGAATGTGACAAAATTTTGAAAATCTTTAGATAAAACCTGCAAGATTTAGAACTTCCACCTATGGATAACCTTAACTTTAAAAATGTTTGTCGAGCTCGGGCTGTAAAACCATAAAAAAGTTAATTTATCATATGCATTTTATGCATTTTATTTATCATGTAAAATCTTAAACACACAGTATTTTGATCAAAATCATTACCGCAAGTTTTGAGAAAATAACAAATAACGAATACTTTCCCATGTAAAAGAGAATAACGACAAACAAACCCATTTATCAGTTTTATGGTCTGCGATGCTTAGATGTCGGAATATCACATTTATTACAGCATGCAGCAGCAATAGTAGTAATAATAAATAAATGCTCGCTTCGGCCAATTACGGATAACGTCACAACAGAACGGCAGCTGGAAACTGTCTCCCTGCCCACACTCGGGATACATTCTCAGCAGAATGCAGTAACAGGGGCGAGATGAGGTCAATGACAAACTATGCTGTCAACATGCCGCTTATTGCAGGACCTCAGTCATCACTATTTCTTTAAAGTAGCTCCTCAATTGGTTCCAAGGATTTGGTTGCATTCCTTATCAGGTCTCACGGCCGCTACCACAAATCGAACACGGGTCCCTTAGCACCGCAGGAAGCAGCGCTTGGTGGACTGATATTAAAAATAATAATAATAATAATCATTATAATAATAGTCAATACGTGTAAAATATGTTATTTAAATAAAAGAAGGCGTTCGGGTCCCAGCCGAGTGGTGTAGTATAACCGATGCCCGGGCTCGGTTCAGACCGCGCCGGGCCGAGTGGTGCAGTATAACCGATGCCCGGGCTCGGTTCAGACCGCGCCGGGCCGAGTGGTGTAGTATAACCGATTCCCGGGCTCGGTTCAGACCGCGCCGGGCCGAGTGGTGTAGTATAACCGATGCCCGGGCTCGGTTCAGACTGCGCCGGGCCGAGTGGTGCAGTATAACCGATGCCCGGGCTCGGTTCAGACCGCGCCGGGCCGAGTGGTGTAGTATAACCGATTCCCGGGCTCGGTTGAGACCGCGCCGGGCCGAGTGGTGCAGTATAACCGATGCCCGGGCTCGGTTCAGACCGCGCCGGGCCGAGTGGTGCAGTATAACCGATTCCCGGGCTCGGTTGAGACCGCGCCGGGCCGAGTGGTGCAGTATAACCGATGCCCGGGCTCGGTTCAGACCGCGCCGGGCCGAGTGGTGCAGTATAACCGATGCCCGGGCTCGGTTCAGACCGCGCCGGGCCGAGTGGTGCAGTATAACCGATTCCCGGGCTCGGTTGAGACCGCGCCGGGCCGAGTGGTGCAGTATAACCGATGCCCGGGCTCGGTTCAGACCGCGCCGGGCCGAGTGGTGTAGTATAACCGATTCCCGGGCTCGGTTCAGACCGCGCCGGGCCGAGTGGTGTAGTATAACCGATTCCCGGGCTCGGTTCAAACCGCGCCGGGCCGAGTGGTGTAGTATAACCGATTCCCGGGCTCGGTTCAGACCGCGCAGGGCAGAGTGGTGTAGTATAACCGATTCCCGGGCTCGGTTCAGACCGCGCCGGGCCGAGTGGTGTAGTATAACCGATTTCCGGGCTCGGTTCAGACCGCGCCGGGCCGAGTGGTGTAGTATAACCGATTCCCGGGCTCGGTTCAGACCGCGCCGGGCCGAGTGGTGTAGTATAACCGATTCCCGGGCTCGGTTCAAACCGCGCCGGGCCGAGTGGTGTAGTATAACCGATTCCCGGGCTCGGTTGAGACCGCGCCGGGCCGAGTGGTGCAGTATAACCGATGCCCGGGCTCGGTTCAGACCGCGCCGGGCCGAGTGGTGCAGTATAACCGATGCCCGGGCTCGGTTCAGACCGCGCCGGGCCGAGTGGTGCAGTATAACCGATTCCCGGGCTCGGTTGAGACCGCGCCGGGCCGAGTGGTGCAGTATAACCGATGCCCGGGCTCGGTTCAGACCGCGCCGGGCCGAGTGGTGTAGTATAACCGATTCCCGGGCTCGGTTCAGGCCGCGCCGGGCCGAGTGGTGTAGTATAACCGATTCCCGGGCTCGGTTCAAACCGCGCCGGGCCGAGTGGTGTAGTATAACCGATTCCCGGGCTCGGTTCAGACCGCGCAGGGCAGAGTGGTGTAGTATAACCGATTCCCGGGCTCGGTTCAGACCGCGCCGGGCCGAGTGGTGTAGTATAACCGATTTCCGGGCTCGGTTCAGACCGCGCCGGGCCGAGTGGTGTAGTATAACCGATTCCCGGGCTCGGTTCAGACCGCGCCGGGCCGAGTGGTGTAGTATAACCGATTCCCGGGCTCGGTTCAAACCGCGCCGGGCCGAGTGGTGCAGTATAACCGATGCCCGGGCGCGGTTCAGACCGCGCCGGGCCGAGTGGTGCAGTATAACCGATGCCCGGGCGCGGTTCAGACCGCGCCGGGCCGAGTGGTGTAGTATAACCGATGCCCGGGCGCGGTTCAGACCGCGCCGGGCCGAGTGGTGTAGTATAACCGATGCCCGGGCGCGGTTCAGACCGCGCCGGGCCGAGTGGTGCAGTATAACCGATGCCCGGGCGCGCTTCAGACCGCGCCGGGCCGAGTGGTGCAGTATAACCGATGCCCGGGCTCGGTTCAGACCGCGCCGGGCCGAGTGGTGTAGTATAACCGATTCCCGGGCTCGGTTCAGACCGCGCCGGGCCGAGTGGTGCAGTATAACCGATGCCCGGGCTCGGTTCAGACCGCGCCGGGCCGAGTGGTGCAGTATAACCGATTCCCGGGCTCGGTTCAGACCGCGCCGGGCCGAGTGGTGCAGTATAACCGATGCCCGGGCTCGGTTCAGACCGCTCCGGGCCGAGTGGTGTAATATAACCGATTCCCGGGCTCGGTTCAAACCACGCCGGGCCGAGTGGTGCAGTATAACCGATTTCCGGGCTCGGTTCAGACTGCGCCGGGCCGAGTGGTGTAGTTTAACCGATTCCCGGGCTCGGTTCAGACCGCGACGGGCCGAGTGGTGTAGTATAACCGATTCCCGGGCTCGGTTCAAACCGCGCCGGGCCAGTGGTGCAGTACAACCGATTCCCGGGCTCGGTTCAAACCGCGCCGGGCCGAGTAGTACATTATAACCGACTCTCGGCTCCGTTCAGAGCGAGTTGGGCCGGGTGATACAGTATAACCGACTCTCAGGCTCAGTTCTTACCAAGTCGGACCGGGTGGTACAGTATAACCGACTCTCGGGACCGGTTTAGACCGAGCCGGACCGGGTGGCACAGTATAACCGACTCTCGGGACCGGTTTAGACCGCGCCGAGCCGGGTGATACAGTATAACCGACTCTCGGGACCGGTTCAGACCGCGCCGAGCCGTACCGGGTGATACAGTATAACCGACTCTCGGGACCGGTTCAGACCGAGCCGAACCGGGTGATACAGTATAACCGACTCTCGGGACCGGTTCAGACCGAGCCGGACCGGGTGATACAGTATAACCGACTCTCGAGCTCGGTTCAGACCGGGCCGGACCGGGTGTTACAGTAATACTCATTCTCGGGCTCGGCTCAGACCGGCCCGGGCCAGTGTTACAGTATAACCTATTCACAGGCTCGGTTCAGACCGGGTCGGACCGGATGTTACAGTAATACTCATTCTAGGGCTCCGTTCAGACCGACCCGGGCCAGTGTTACGGTATAACCTATTCTCAGGCTCAGTTCAGACAGGGCCGGTCCGGGTGGTACAGTATAATTTATTCTCGGGCTCGGTTCAGACTTGACCGGGTCGTACAGTATAACCTATTTTCGGGCTCCGTTCAGACCGGCCCGGGCCAGTGTTACAGTATAACTTATTCTCGGGCTCGGTTCAGACTTGACCGGGTCGTACAATATAACCTATTTTCGGGCTCGGTTCAGACACGGCCGGTCCAGGTGGTACAGTATAACTTATTCTCGGGCTCGGTTCAGACTTGACCGGGTCGTACAGTATAACCTATTTTCGGGCTCCGTTCAGACCGGCCCGGGCCAGTGTTACAGTATAACTTATTCTCGGGCTCGGTTCAGACTTGACCGGGTCGTACAGTATAACCTATTTTCGGGCTCGGTTCAGACAGGGCCGGTCCAGGTGGTACAGTATAACCTATTCTCGGGCTTGGTTCAGCCCGGGTCGGACCGGGTGTTACAGTAATACTCATTCTCGGGCTCGGTTCAGACTTGGCCGAGTCGTACAATACCACCTATTTTCGGACTGGTTTAGACCCGGCCGGTTGATAGAATATACGCTATTCTCAGGATCGGTTCAAACCGGGCCAGATCTAAGAGTTCTGGCCGTTCAGACCACTAGCCGATGTGAAGTATTTCATGTTGAATATCAGTCTGGCAGTCAAAGTCTTCTCTCAAGATCTTATACTTCAGTGCACATCCAGCCCTCTGCATTCTTCCCTCTTCATCTTCTCATATGATCTTAATATTGTCTGAAAAATGGTATTTTCGAGTAATTTTCCCTCATTCAACGTTATTTCCTGTACATCTCTTATGGATACTATCGATTAAACTTAAAGTTAAGTTTTTCATTTACACTGAAATTATTGTGCAATTCAATATAATCTGAAATGAATAAAATTGCTTATATTTATTTTTTTTGTTGCATATAAATTAAGTAAATATTTGTTGTATTATAAATTGCTGTAAGGCCTATATTACGATTGTCAGGTAAACTATTGAACGCCTATATCGGATTTCACCTCATTGATAGGTAAATGTTTTGCTTTTCTGTAACACCAACGGATTTTAACTTACACATCACTATCTCCAAGATCTGGTATTATTTTTATTGCGTTGGCAATAATTCGCACAAAATGTAGTGTGATTTTGACCAGTTTTTTATTCTCCACCAATTTGAGCTAGTTCAATTTTCCATGTCACTTTTGTAAGTTCTCACTATCACTTCACTTTCTTCATGACGTAGCGGCATGATGAAATACGTACGATGTAGCCTCATTTACCGGACGGTTTACTCGCTGGAGAGTGAAATACAAGACTTCTCCAATCTCTTCGTTAACTGCAGCAGCACTCACTGCACGTCACAGCACTCGTTACAAATTCGCTAGGAGAAGAGCTATTTTGAGCGCACCAGAAACCCAATTACTGACTGACTCACTCCCACTCACGTGAACGCTCCCATATATAGCCACTGGAATCTTCCACAAAACATTCTAGAACTATCTGGACACAAATTCTGGAGGCAGGAAGAAAGAAACTTCCAGAAGATTCTGGTTATCTGACGATGGCGCTTCCGTGTTTACGCTGGCGGGAGCGCTCTTATCTTTGTCTCCAACTGCCTGGCGCGGACTTGCCGATAACCTGGATCATAGCCGCTGCGTCACAGTAGCAGTTTGGCCTTGTAACGCATATAACACATCTGTTTCCTTACACTCTCTCCGTGTTAAATATTTCAGCAGCGCTCTTATATACAGGTCATTAAGGACTGAAGCATCACTCAATCTATTTATAAGAAAGTAGACAAAGAGTACTCATTAAAACACGTTTCTTAATATATAAAGAGGTTAATATTCCCATCACTAAAGTAACAAAAGAACACAATGTTATCTTTAATCTACAAATGCCAGTCGCTGAAATAATACTCTCATTTTATAAGAAGAAAACTAAAACTAATTTCCACGTGCAAATACTGTTGTAAAATGTAATGCAGCTTAAGATAGAGGCGACATTTTTGTACGGCAATCAGAATAAATAGCAGGAATAATAACTGTTTATGTTTGTGCACGAAATGTGGGACAAGCAAGTTGGTAAACGAAGTGGAAACATCCTGTTCTTTGAGCACTGGCGCACTACACCTTTAGCCATGCAGCTAAATTACAGTTCAAGGTTAGCTTCTTATACAGTCATAACCTCCTTTTGACTACCTCTGTGGTCTGGTGTTTAGCATACTACCTCCAAGTCAGGAGGTTCCGGGTTCGACCCCGACGACCGTCTACTCTGATCAATGGGTTTTTCGTGGTTTCCACTGGACTAGTTCATCTTCTAACACGAATCTCCTGTACCCCTCATCTTCCTTGTCATGTTTTCACGGTTGTAGGACCAAGTGACGCTGTTCTGCTGGTTGTGGTTGGGCAGTCGATGTACGCTCTGTGGAAAATGCTCTTTGCGGGACTGCTCAGTTGGGTTTCTCTTTGAGGGGCCCTGCCCCGGGGGACCGCCGGGGGTTCATACCTTGTGGTTTGGCCCAGGCAGAGTCGGATGCTTTCGATCAGGAAACGTTAGGAACCCCAACCGTGCTTGCGCAAGTCGTTATACGGTTATGGACGCCCTTCGGGTCTCTTCCTTTATCCCTCCATCCCAAGGGTCAAAATAGAAGCAGAAAACCTCGTGTGAGTACAAAACATGCTCCGTAAACTGAAAATAGAACTAGTACAGCATTTATTGCTACTCACAATTCTGATTAATAAAATATGATATACAATCACAATAGTCCGAAAAGCAACTAAATATTTCCATAGTTTGTTCTTGAAAGTACTCACACAAAACTTATTGTTCTATCGTTTATTTCTTAAGGGTTCCATTTAGCATATTGTAGTGCGCAGCAGCATAAACAAGGAAAATTAAATTGAGATTTATTTATGGACGCTCTTGAACTGCTGTGGCCCTTAGCGTTCCTTTCTACGTATATTGGGCGTGAAGGACCGGTAATTTTTTTCAGAGGCCTTTTTATCAGGCTTGAGGTTCTTTTACGTGCCGTAAATATACGACACGGTACCACCGGCTTTACTTTCCTTACAAAGGAAGCCAATGTTAAGGATTTTTACGCCCGAAAAAAATCCATCGTCCTCCGCCGGGTTTGAGCCCGCGATCTCGGGAACTAGAAGCTAGTATGGTAACCACTACACCACGGGGGACGACACATAAACCACGCTGCGACCATATCCTCCTTGGAGTTTGGCGGTATGAATGGGAGTGAATTTAACGTAACGCCAACGCAAAGGTTAATACCCTGAAAAGCGAACATCATTACCGAAGAGCAATAATTTGTTTTTAAGGTAAAAAACCGCCGATATCACCTGTTAAATGCGGCAAACCAAAGAAGCAGAAGAAAAAAAATCCCTTGAGCTGTTTTATTCAGCATTCCTCTAATTAATTAGTCGGTAGTTAATTTACAGATAGACTTTAAATATTTTTGGAATATTTCTTGCATACTTGAACGTGAAAACGGAAATAAGGAAGGACATTGTAGAAGTGGGGAGTCTGCTACATTAGCTGCATTCCATCGCGATTGACTTAATTTATATATCCTCCACAGAAGCATACTTGAACTATTTATGTATTTATTTATTGTGGCAGAGCTAAGGCCATAAAGCCTTCTCTTCCGCTCAACCACATAGAACAATCCTAAATACAATATTCCGATCACATTGATGGTACACAGATAAAATCTAAAGGAACACATAACAGAAATAACACAAATATTAGAACAGTAAAGTTAAGTTAATAGAAAATATAAAGAAACTAAGTTAATAGTAACGAATATCTTAAAAATATGGCATACATACACTATATATACAATGAAAATGATATATCTTCTAAGTTAGCAATTATTGTTTTCTCTATTACGTATAGTAAGTAGGGGAAGTATTGTATTCCACCCAAAACTTCGATACCGAGATTTATCGGAAACATATGTTTTGAGATCCCCTGAATCCAAAAAAAGCATTTTTGGAAACATGTCTATGTATGTGTCTGTGTGTCTATGAACAGCAGAACTCAGAAACGAACAGTCGGATAAACACCAAACTTGGTATTTAGGTTCAGTATCTTCCAGAAATGCGACACCAAGGTTTCCAAGAAAATCCCCCTACCCTAGATTAACCTTTACATGCAACATTTTTCGAAAATTTTAATTTTCTTAAAAATGGCTCTGACGATTTTAATTAAAATATCTATGTTTAAAATATTTTCATGACAAATGAAATGTATATCTCGAATTTTCTGGGAATGTCTCCAAAAGTATTCTTCATTGTGAACGACTTTTGCATAACTGGTAAACCATAAGAGATAGACAAAATTTTATTACACAAAAAATGTAGATCGCGTTAAAATACACAATTTATGACATACATTTTTTAATGTTGAGTGAACCATTTTCGAGATTTTGCTTGTTATTCCCTTATATTTTACAATACTTCACTTTTTCTCAAACGCAAATTCATAGCAACCAGCTCTTAAAATATTTGACTATCGCTTAAAGCCTACCAATTCCCCTTGCATCTACAAGAAAATTAGCAATAAGATTAACATCTCTATATCTTGATTAACATGAAGTAGATGGAGAATAAGCGTTTGTAAAATAGTTTGTACAAGAGTAAAGAAAGTCATGTGAGTGTAACACATCAGAATTGTTTTTAACTAAAATCTGCAACCTGTGACGAAAGGCATATAAGGTATGAAAGCCCTTGACATCTTGTGGAAGTGTATTCCCGAGCCTAACAACCTCCACAGCAAAAGATGATGAGTATAGAGATGTTGGAAGAAGTGGTATTGCAAGTATGTGACGATTTTCCGAGCGTGTATGAAGGTTGTGAGACGAGGACAAACCTTTAAAGCAAGAAGCTGGGTGTGTAGGGGAATTGTGAATAAGTTTAAAGAGAAGTAAAAGACAAGGAATGTTTCTACGGTTAACTAGAT
Source organism: Deroplatys truncata (assembly GCA_030765065.1). NCBI lineage: Eukaryota > Metazoa > Arthropoda > Insecta > Mantodea > Mantidae > Deroplatys > Deroplatys truncata. Next base: position 25,046,371 of record CM060988.1, on the reverse strand, counting down.
GGAACCATGACAACTCGTGGAGAGATGGTGTTATATGATCGTAACGACGTACATCACAGATGTAATCTACACGTATATTGTGAGCTAGCTGTAATTTACGTGACAGACCAGATCTTAAATCTGTGAGGAGGGAATCACAATAATCAAATTGGGGCATCACCATTCATATAATAAACCGCAAAATGTGTGCATTTAGGCACTACACTGAAAAACATTAGTTACACTTATAAAAGTGCCTTTTTATAGATCACAAATGCAATACTACATACAGCTCTAAACGCTGTTCGATTTTTCGCCCGTTAAACGGTGTTCGATTTTTCGATTGACTAGTCGAAGTATTTTCTTCCAGACTGTAAATAGTGTAACAAATCAAAACACCAGTTGTTGTTAAATACAACTTATTTATTATTTATGCTCAGCGCAGACAAACGTTAGGTTAGAGACCTTAGACACAAAATCAGGACAGATCACCACTGATCCGTGGAATCGAATCTCAACTGAACTGCTGAGTCACAACTAACAACTCAACTGCAACAATTCACAACTGAACTCCACTCAGCGCCTTACAATTCTTGGCCTTCTTAACCGCACTTAACTTCATTACTTCTTCACCAACTCCCGGACAAGAGCAGCCCGCTTATATAGGACCTCGCATACAAAGCGCAATGTCATAGAAGGGGAAACTACTGTAAACGGCTGAAAAAAAAATTCTGGAGCAGTAAAAACTGCGGGAAAGCGGCACATAATGGCATCGTTGCGAGCCTATTGTTTGTAGGCCGGTCGAAGACCCCACTCAGGGACCGGGCTGGGATGGATATACCGGCGGACCGCAGGTAGCTTAGCGCGCGCGGTCACAATATGTGCACATTTTCAATTCAACTTTCAGATAAATTTACAAACTGATGGATAGCTTTAAAGGCTGTCGATTGAAGTGCACAACCCGTAGCAAATATTTCTTTCCAGTCCAGTGAGCCTTCCATTTTATTATGCTTAAGATCCGCTAATATCCGTTTATCTTAATATCCTCATTTCAAATGTGTTCCTGACTTTGTCATAAAGTCCTAAATTTCACACTACTTCACGGAAGTCTCATTTAAACAGTTGACAGTTGTCGCAGCCTTCTCTATGCTGCTGCGCACTACAGTATGCTAAATGAAACCCTTAAGAAGTGTGCTTCAGAAAAAGACGATAGAAAAATAAGCTTTGTATGAGTACTTTCCAGAACAAGCTATTGAAATATTTAGTTGCTTTTCAAATTATTATGTGTGTTACATATTTTATTTTATTAATCAGAATTGTAAGTACCAGATAAATGCTGTTACTAGTTCTATTTTTAGCTTGCGGAGCATGTTTTACCTTCACATGACTCTCTTAAACACTTTTCTATAACATATTCTTACAAAAGAATTCTTCTATCATTAATCCAGATAAATATTTGAAGGAATTAATTTATTACATATTTCGTTGTAATATTGTATGCCCCTAGGCGACCTGTTCTTACAAAGGCCTATTATTCTACCATTAATCGAGATAAATATTTGATGGAATTGTTTTGTAACATATTTCGTTATAATGCTCCTAGGTTACAATCAAATATTTTAAAACCGGATCGCTATGTGAAAGCTTTGATATTACATTCTCTTTGCATGGCCACGAGAAAAAAGCGAAAGGCAGTCTAGCAAAGCATAAAGCACTAGCTGGCCGACGTTGCAGGACGTTCACCGAGGAGGAACGTGCATCGTTACCGTAAGCAGCGTGTGAGGCTCGCATTCGGGAGGTCCCGGGTTCGATTATCGGTGGCCGCCCAATCTGACATGGGATTTTCGTGGATTTCCCTGGTTGATAAGGGATGGCGTGGTGAATTCTACCACGGCTCTCCTCTCTCTCATTTCTTCTCGTTTCATTTTCCTTTCATGTTTCAGGTTGACTCCGGAGCTGTGATTTGATCAATGTCGGACAGATGGTGCAGAGGCATGCGCTTTGGAAATGTTTACCCGGTCCCACTGCAGGGAAGTCTCTGAGCGATCCTCCCGTGGCCGCATGGTCAAGCCTGGAACTATTAGGAACTCTGCGTGTGTCTGTCCACTTGCGCAGGCTTTGCTCTGCAACCTATGTGCATCTTGCGGTTGCCTCACCTCACCCGTTCCTCCCAGGTGTCCACTACGCACAATAGATTCCTGACGGGTGCAGTGCTAGGTGTCCCCTCCGATCACTTGTTCAGTCCTTTCCATTCTTTACGGAATATCTGTACGATGATCTTTATGGTGAATCCTCCCCTTTGGCTTACCAAGCGGGATAGTTCAGCGGTAACGTCTATGGTTCGCATTCGAGAGGTCCCAGATTCGATCCCCGGTGACTGCCCACTATGATTTATCGTTTATTTCAGGGATTTTCTCGGGTCGTAAGGCGAATGCTGGAGTAGTTTCTTTCAACCCCCGAGTTTCCTGCCACTCCATTTCGTTCCATTAAATATTCAATTCATCCTTCACCCCGTTTGGTCTATTTTAGGGTTGGAGGTGTCGCTGATGGTGTTTCGGTGCAGCGTGGTAGGAAAAAAGAATGCTCTCTGTTAAGTTTCTCCGTCCCTCGGCCTTCGGCTGGTTGCTGGGGTAAAAGGTTGGCCTTTGGGGTGTGTTGGGCCCTATGTGGGGCGGAGTCACCGCACTGTTGTCCGACAGCTGGGGTGTCTATATTTGAAAAGTGTAGGGACCCTGTCATTGCTGTGCCGTCACTCCTGGTTCCCGCCGCCGGGTGTCTTGCTTCATCTCATCCCTTTCTCCCGGGTGCGCTACAATATCCTCATTCCTGGATCGGTGCCTAATCCCCTCTGCTTCACAATCTCTTTTGATTTGACTTGACTTATGTACAGAGGAGTCGGGTTACGATTGCCCTAACACTGAAACCTATTAGATTTATTTCCTATATCTATCAGTTTATTTAAATAGCCCTGTCACTTTAATAAAAGACAGTAGATTATTAACTAAACTTTCCTTAGGAATATGATCCTCCGGGTTTATCAACCACATTAGTTCATCTTCGCATTTGAAAATTATACGATTGGCAGTTTCCTCCTCTAACATTACATACCTGCGTACTCGTTCTTCTTTGAGGATTCCCATTGTTATGTGGATGTTTCCGCATTCTGCAATGTCCTGTCAAGAGTCCAATTGTCAGGTTTATTTGGGATCTACTGAGATTAAGTAGATCTTTAGTGGGTGAGGAGGATTTTTTACTTATCATTCACTCATTGTGCTTGCATCCCTTTGTTTGAGTCTACTGCAATTGATGGTGATAATCAATCCACTCAGCAATGCTTCTTCGAACAGAATTTAAAGGAATGCCAAATACTGGTTCAGGCCCAGTAAAAGATTGAGAAGATCTTTTCCTTACAGGGAAATTTCTTTAATTACTTTATGACCAGGCACCCACTCAAGAGTAATCTTGTTGTGTTTCGCCAGTTATATAAGGTTTATTAGGCGGTTCCAGACTAACTTAAAAGCTATCTGGTAGCTTGCAATTGCCTTCAAAGCAGCCGAGGTGTCGGAGAAGATCCAAAATACTGCTTCGTTGTAGTCCCAAATTAGAGTATCCCTGACGCAGGTTTTAATTGCATAAACTTTAGTTTAGAATAGAATGGCATTGGGACCAAGATAAATACGGATGTTAGAGCTTATTGCCTCCCCACACACAACACCTCCAATTCTCCTCTTTATCCCTTGCAATTGTAATTTCGCACACACCCGGCTATTTCTAATAGCGGAAGAAATATCCCCTGATATTCAAGCACAGGATGTTAACATCGGCGGAACTCTGACTTCCTTCACCTCTTCGGACAGCCTTCCAAGTTCTGGAAATATTGCATACCTATGAATATCCCTTGGCTGTGGAATAACCATCGACCTGAATGTTCAAGCAACTTGTTAGATAATTCCATTGGAAGAAGTTTTAAGCCTTCGTAGCTTCTCTTTGGTCCCGCAGTTATTAAATATAAAAGGTACAGATTTTTCACATAATACCAAACTCTTTACCGTATACAACGAAATAGGGATGAAGCTGGTGAATACGTAGATTCCGCAATCTTACACCACCAAGTTAACCTTTTTGAGGAAGACATATTTTTCCATAATCTAGAAAAACAATATTCTCAGCAGTGAATTAAGAATACTGTTTCACTGTTCTTTAATGTTAGCAAATCTCTCTTTATACAATGTATTCCCTGCTAACGAAGTGATTACACCATAAGTACAAGGAAATGAAGCTAAACCTTCTTAGGGCTATTAAAAGATGTTAGCATTGGTATCACATGCGAATCTTTGCGTTGTAATGTGATTCGATTCTTTTTTGTTTTTCCTTGTCTTAATTGCTAAGTCGTGACGATCTACATACATATATATTGCTTGGAATGAGATATCCGTGGCATTTGTCTCATTTTACATGTATACTCAACTAAAAGTCAAGGCCTCTTCGCAAACATGTTCTGTTATAACTCCAATTTATTCGTATTCATGCACAAGGGCCTTGCATATCCTTTTTAATCCTTTAGTCATTCATGATATGAAATTATTAGGCGTTTTATAGCCCCATTTCCGTGAGAAGGAATGACACTTTTCAACTGTGAAAGAATTATCAAAATCTGTTTTTGTGAATACCCTACATACATAAACAATTTTCTTTCTTTATAAGGTTAATAGAGATTCGATTACTCAAACCAACAGCAAAGAATATCTCAGAAATGTTTAATGACACAAAACAATTATTTAACATAAGCTGTGTGTTTTAAGAAGATCTACATATACTTTAAGATGTGTTTGTCTACCTCATATTCAGAATAAAGAGGCCATCACGGGCTTTTCGCACAAGCTTTAACATGTACATATATTTTTCATTCAGATATTTTAAAAATTTATCGTGTTTTAAACCTAATTGGTAGAACACCTTGGAGCAAATAAAAAAATTCAATTATTCCACTTTATATAATCTATCTGTGAAATTTGGAAAATCTATAGAATGTAATATATATGAATGAATGAACAGCCGATTTGTCCCTGAAGAGCTAAGGTCTCCTCTTGCGAGGGCTAGCTAGATATGACTCATGCAGGGAGCTGGTCCGCATAAGTGGTGTTTTTCGTTGCGTTCTTTCTTCCTCACTTCGCACTATTGTTCCTTCACTTCCTTGTGATCAGCACTTCATCATCTTGTTTGGGACACTAGGTGGTTGTGTTTAGTACTTCCTGACTGCTTCGGATGTCTCTCCAGCTGCCACGGTCGTGTACAGTCCTTGTCCTGTGTGCTCCTACTGCTTAATTATTCACGTTATTACACATAACTGCAATAATTATGGCATGTTTACAAATTCTAGCTTGTATGGTTATTTTAATATTAATTTCTTATTATGTAAATTCATTTCTCTCATAAAAATACTCCACACGATGCATTTGGAGAAATATCGTAACGTATTCAGATTTTACGGCAAATGAGTTTTAAAAACATCTATCACGTCTGAGTTTCTGTATTAACCCGTAATTATTGTAAGAAAAAACTGCTTTTTGTATTCTTCAAAATTCTTAGTTTTTCAAAAGTTAATAATTTCTTTCTCAAAATTAGAGCATTATATTAAAGCATTATACAGCCATTTTCTTAAATTTAGTTTTAAAGGCAGTACAAACATTTTTTTTAACAAATTAGTAAACAATTGCATCGTGTGAAGCATTTTCAGTATTGAAAAATCCTGAAAACACGTTTGTGAGAAAACAGGGTTTAAAGTTAGACAAGCCTGTTGATAAGCATGTGCTTAACCATTTATAGGCCGGTTAATTGATAGTTCAAATGCACCAAGAGGAAATAAAAACAACAATATTTCTTAAGGTTTAGAATTCATGTTATATTATTACGAAACGTTTATTTTCAGCTTTTGGTCAAATTTCATAGATACGTCACCTAAAGAATAGTTTGGGGTGAGGGGTTTTATTCAGAATGTTGTGTGTCATAGGAAGATACTCAACTTAAATACCAACTTTATTTATCCAAGATTTCGTTAACAAAAATACGCATATATGTACAAACACACACACGCACACACACCACGGGACTTTGTATTCAGGGGCCTCAAAATATGTATTTCCGGTGTACTCTCGTTATAGAATTGTTTGAGTCGTATACAGTTCTTCCTCTGCTTACTATAGTCAAGCAATAGGAAAAGGAAAAATCAAGACCTGGAGAATTGAACACGAAGAAAGCTTATATGTTCTATTACACCTTGTATTTTAGTGTAGCCAGGATATTGCAACCAGGGATCATTATAACAGGCGTTGATTACAACTTTCAGTCGTGCTCTATATTAAGTTTCAGTGCCCCACGTTATTATTCGGCTCATGTGCCGAGAGGAGAAGCTATAAAAAGTGAAGCAACAAATATCGACAAGTCACGCAGTATCGACATGGTCACGATCTCGCCACCAGTTTTCGGCGCTCTCTAAACTGTCATTTCCACCAGTCTTTGATGAACGACATTTTCCCAGAATATCAACGTGTAAAGCATGTTTATAAGCTTGGAAACCTTACAACATGTGAAACTGAAGCAAAGCATTTTAAACCAGCTGCAATAATATCTTTTATACCAAAAATTAAATATAAATGCAGACTTTTTACACTTAAGCGCCAGAGCGGCCTCTGGGTCAGACGTTGCAGTTCTTGTAGGGGCCCGGCGGTCCATATGACCGCTACGTTTCTGGACCAATTTAAGATTTTTACAAGGCAGCGGTCCACTGAAACATGAGTTTTACCGATGAAATGGATCTCTGTGGTCTTTATATAAACATTACTACCACTGGGTATGGAGTTGGTATATTATGGAGGTCTAAATTTCAGCATAAAAATGTTGTCAGCATGAACAAAAAAATGTATTAACTGTGTTGGAAAGGTAGAATCAGACGACTGAAAAATTCAATTTTCAGTCATCTGATTCTACCTTTCCAAACATGTCCAACACACGGCTTGTGTGAAAGAACAATTATTTCCATTAATTGACCTAATAGTGGTTGAAACTAAAAGCCCGGGATTTAAGTACTTACAAAGAATATAAGTCCCCATTGGGGTATGACATCTCAATACATTTGAGATCTCCTTGTGGTTTACCGGGGAAAATTCGAGTCAGTAGAGAATTTAATGGCATACCGGCATGTTGCCGTGGTAGCTCAGTGGTTAGAGCAACCGGACGGAGACCGGGAGATCCGTGGTTCAAATCCCGGCGATAGCATTGCATTTTCCAGTCGTCTGATTCTACTTTTCCAACCCTGTCCAACACACGGCTTGTGTGAAAGAACAATTATTTCATGTATTAACTGTGTTTATATACAACCAGACAACAGAACACAATAATGCCAGCAAGAAAGCTTAATTAGAATTGCTGTCAAAGAATGAGTTTAGTTCTAACATTCAAGATTTACAAAGGATGAAATGTCAGAGAAGTTTTGTTTTTAACTTTCAATTATGAAAATTAGCAAAGCATGGCAAGCAAAATTCAGGTTTTCTGTCTCATTTTTCACAGTAGGTGCTTACATTCTTGACTTTATTTTTTTATAATTTCCTGTGAGTTTCGTTTGTAGCATCCTTTACAGTACACTCGTATCTTATGAGCTGGTCCCGTGTTTCTGGAGGGTAAGCGTATTTAGAGATTTCCTTTTCCTAAAAATTGACATTTGCTGCTGCTGAGGGGGATCACAAAGAACTTCACTTGAGAACAAAAACGTTTCTATGATTTTTTTTCTTTGAGTATGTAATGTAAATGTAAAATTGAATTTTATTTATGGACGCGATATAACTGCTGTGGTTCTTAGCATCCCAATTTATATTTGGCGTGAAAGATAGGTAATTTTGCTCACAGGCCTCTTTATCAGGCTTGTGGCTCTTTTACGTGCCGTAAATCTACGACGCGGGACCACCGGCTTTATTTCCATTCCGAAGGAAGCCACGCTAAGGATTTTTACATCCGAAAAAATTCATCGCCCTCTGCCGGGTTTGAACTCGCGACCTCGGGAACTAATAATGCATGTGTGAGGACAAAATTCAATTCAATAATGGTACAATATACATCACGAAATTTCGCTTTCTACATTACAGATAAGGGCCCTCAACCTAACAATACGGACATTATATCATTCAAGGTAACAGAGGCGCTCTGAGTGAAAAAAAAATAGATCCACTTCAATGAATCCATACATTCCCTAAACGTTACTGCGGACCGCTGTTCCCATGATAAAAAAATGCTTATTTTTTTCATAATAACTGTCTATAAATTCCTCTACAAAACCGATCTATGCAGTAAATTAATATTTAGTGTGTCCTTTATTGATTTTTGTGAAAAGTTGGAAAGGTCCGTGGGAAAATTTCATCAAATATCTAATGACACTTAACGTGTTAAGTAATAAAGCAAGTGGCCATTACTCTCAAAGAAATTACAACATTAAAGTGAAAAATTACAGAGTACATGGCTAACACTATACGAACCATTATGTTACAGATATATGATTAGTGTTTCGTTTTTAGTGGTAATATTTTATATTCTGTACTCGGGCACGAGGTTAAAAGTCGAAAATATTCATATTATTCATCTGTCGCAAACAGCCCAAATTTAATATTCATACAGGCTTTTCGAGTTATGATGTTCACAGGCACATAGCACACTGTACATGAATGTATTTCTAAACAAGTTTTTTGGGTGGAATAAAATATTTCCTCTACCTACTATAGTTATGCGTTAGAGAATGTAATGATTTGTTTTTTAAATTTACTTATTTTACTTCGCTTGAAGTTGTTCATGATTGACAATGTAAAATACATGTAACTTTATGTTGTATTTCAGTACAAAGTATAGAAAATAACAAATAAAGAAGCACTAACTAGTATAGCCATTATAACAGATAAAAAACGATTGAAGGTAGTATTATTATAACAGAAGTTAAGTATAATGTTAAAATCTGGGCAGTTTCAAACAACAATGGTTTTGCAAATAATGGTATTAGTTAAAAACAGTAGAACAATATAACCTGAAAAACAACCATATAATACATTAAAAAAAGAACAAATCACAATGGCAGATAGATTTAATAGTGCTGAAAGTGAAAACAGCTTTAGCCATTCAGTGCTTCCTTTTGACCTGGAGGAGCTTTGTATTTCAGTCTACAAGGTTCTAAATATTTACATTCGAATACACGTTTTATTGTACAGGGTTACTTTGCAATGGTTACACACAGTGGCTTGACTTTTAGTTTGGAGGTGTTCATTTGTCAGTTTCGAATGACCAATTCGTAACCGGGTATAAGCGGTTCTGTCGTTTCTGTTGTTTAGGCGGATTTGGTTGTTGCTGAATATTAAATTTCTGATTTCAAAAGTTTATTGGTGGAGTTTTGATTCACTCAGTATTTCGTAACTTCTTGTTTAAACTATTGAGATGTGTTTTGAGGTCCTTATTAGAAATGGTTCTTTCGCTGTGATCGGCGACTGTTGTTGCTCCCTTGGCTGTTACGTATAGGGGCGGACCCAGGTTAAACAATCGGTGGTATGGCATGCCTGGATGATATCAGGGCTGTAGAAGTTCCTTGTGTGAGACTTGTTTTGTAAAAGTTCTAAACTTTTTTACTCTCTATACTACGTATAGTAAGTAGGGGAAGTATTGTATTCCACCCTAAAATTCGATACCGAGATTTCACCGAAAATACATGTTTTGAGACCCCCTGAATAAAAAAAAGCATTTTTGGAAACATGTTCGTGTGTGTGTCTGTGTGTGCGTGTGTGTGTGTGTGTCTGTGAAAAGCATAACTCGGAAACAAACAGTCGGATAAACACCAAACTTGGTATTTAGGTTCAGTATCTTCCAGAAATGCGACACGAAGGTTTTCAATAAAATCCCCCACCCCAGATTACCCTTTACATGGAACAATTTTCGAAAATTTTAATTTTCTCAAAAATGCCTTTAACGAGTTTGATTAAAATATCATATATCATATGTTTAAGATACTTTCATGACAAATAAAATGTATATCTGGAATTTTCTGAGAATGTTTCCAAAAGTATTCTTTATTGTGAACGACTCTTGTATAACTGGTAAACCATGAGAGATAGACAAAATTTTACTACACAAAAATGTAGATCGCGTTAAAATACACAATTTATGTCATATACATTTTTGTTGTTGAGTGAACCATTTTCGAGATATTGCTTGTTATTCCCTTAAATTTTTCAATACTTATATTCTCAAATGGGAAATGGACAAAAGAATATCTTCTAGAACTGCGAAGTTTCCACACCGCACGCAGTCCGCGCGGTAAACCCACAGAACTAAAAGTGGGAGATATTGTTTTTTTTGTTGCATGTTCCGCGCCATATGTGGAAGCTTGCCCGCATCACCGAGCTGAAGCTGGAAGAACTGGCAGGGTACGGACTGTGCTCCTGAGGACTACCCAAGTGTCACAGATCGCGCAATCTATACAGCTGATCGTCCCTCTTTTTTTAATTGTTTTTTTTTTGGTGGGGGCGGTTTCGGGAATAGGTAGGATTTAGTGTGGAGTAAAAGGGAGAAGTCAGGATGGGTATTGGTGTTCCACTGATGCACCCCCGTTAGTACGTGGAAGGATAACTGCCAGCTTATTGCGCTGGCAGTGGAGTGAGGAAGTGTCCGGCCGACGACCATGGCCGAGGCCCTGGTCGCCACCACGGGTAGGTACGTGAAAAGGAGTTAGAAAGGTTTATAGCGTTGTTGTTTTTGTTTATTGCATCAGTTATTGATTGTGGCGCGGTCCTCGAAAGGAGCCCGCAGGTGGTCGGTAGTAGCTTGGGAAGAAGCGAGCGGCTTCTAGCGACATCAAGTAGCCGTTTGTGCGTTCCTGTTCACTCTTCATGCCCGAGAGGGCGGATGTCTACTCGGCAATCGTCGTAAGCGGGGTTGACGTCGTGTGCCTAACCTCCTCTAGGCATTCTGTCGGAGGTGGCGGTGCTGATGGTGGTGGCAGGCTGGCGATTGATTTTCCCAGGCCACGGATGGCTGTGTCGGCTCTTTCGGACCGCCGCAGGCAGCGTGCGGTGAAGCTCTGGAAGGCGGTTGTGAAGTCTGTGACGATGGTGTGAAGGTCCTGGATTGCGCTTTCCAATGCGTCAAGGCGGCTGAGTTGTGGTTCCATGTTTGGTAGATTGATCGGCGGTGGCAGGTGAAGCGAGTGTTTCGTCCTGTTGCGAGATGCTGGATCCGATGTTCAGGACTTCTGAATGTAGATCCTGGATCGCATCTCGCAAGGTGGTGTCTGGTGCTGCGGGCGCTGGCGATGCTGGTGCCGGAGATGTAGGTGCAGGTACATTTGAAGCCGGAGTGGATCGACGGCTTCTCGGATACCGAGGGCACTGTGCCTGCCCGGTGAAATGGCCGTGGCCGTTGCAGGTGGCACAGTACCGGCGGCGTCGGCGGAGGTCATGGTTTGTGCATCTCGATGTCAGCGTTGGTGCTCCGCAGTAGTGGCACCTCGGAGGTGCAGCGCAGGTGGTGGAGTCATGACCGTAGCAGCAGCATCGGCGGCATGGCTGGTGGCTTTCCGCTCGGCTAACCTCGACATGATAAACCTGCCCTAACAAGGGCAGGCCGGACCTCAGCGCAGCCTCACGGTCGACCGGATCGGCGAATTCCAGGCGAATCAAAGTTGTGGGTCCCCGGGAAGTGGTGATCCTTGTGGCCTTCAAGATTGAGGCGGCGGTGAAGATAAATCTCGCTGGCAGATCCCGGGGAACTCCGGCGATCACCGCGCTGCATCGAGATGACAGTGGCGGAGGTGAAGTAGGTGGTGAAGCTGGCTGCTGAGCTGCGGTGTTGTGTTGTGATGCTTGCGTGGAGATTGGGACGGATCAGGGTGCGGAGGATGTGGAGAATCCTGGAAACGCCACGCCATCTGTCGGGAAATGGACTAAGCTTACTGGGATATGATATTTGTATGACTGTAACGTTGGCTAGACTGAGACAGAGAGAGTGATGTTAGCCGCGAATAGGTATGCAATACGTTAGTGTCAATAAATGTGTAAGAGTTAAAGTTATTTACGGTGTACCTCATTTGCTGCTATCACCAGGCAGAAGGTGCTTTTCCTAGACGTCAGCTAGCTGTTCCCCCACACAGCTCAACAAGTGGGCTAGATAGTATTCTTAAGGAATGTACTTATTTGCTTTTGTGTTACTTTTAATGTGTTCATTTTCTTTCATGTGGTTTGTAAGAGGTGCAGTGTTGAATAAAAACACTCCATATAAAAATGCTGTAACAATGCGCTTTTTTTCTAACACTGTTCTGATAACTAATTAGAATTCTAATGTCATAGTAGCTATCTTATATTCTAATTTTTCTGTAGACAATTATGGGAAAGTATTGCTTTTAAAAACACTGACGCCGTAGTGGGACAATTAATTAACAGGCAGTAATTTAAAGTGTGCAAACTACATAGCGTGTGAATATTGTAATTCCATGGGGAGTCAAGATGAATCAAGCGGGCATTCATGGGTGCTTGGCACAGCCGAGCTTCTAGTGTTAATGTTTCCTCTTTACGGCACCAAGCGGTACCATATGGTTGTACTGATTGTACATTAACTGTCATGGAACCAGATGGCTTTACACGTGTGCTCAGGGTTGCGTCAAGCGGCAATTCTAAATTTTTGTTAATGGGTGAATTGTTTATTAAATAACAGATAAACCCCCATCCCCACAAGCACATAGGTACTCTCAAATTCAAACACCAGAATCTTTGTTTAAAGAGAACTTTCTGGAGCCCAGTTGCGAATCGAACCCAGAACACCTCATATAGCAGGCAGTTTCCCTAAAGAAGGAGCTCTGGGACCAGTAATAGGAGATAAAGTGTTCATTTTCAAGCATTGGTATTTCATTTAGCGGTCTCCTCTTTTTCGGTATGGTGTCTTCTTTGCATTTCTGCTTAGGTAAAGCTTTTGGCATCCGCGTTATCCGGAATAAACTAACTTCAACCAAGGAGGGCTTGGTGAGCCATCTGGTACACACAAATTTTCTCTCGTGATAGTATTGATATACATATATAGGCGTGTGCTCTAGAAGTAAATAACAATGAAGTTTGCATTCAAATTACAGTTGATAAGGATGAGTCTAAAATATGGTTTATTAATTTTTGAAAAACAAGAGAAGATAACCCATAAAAATGTACTACAACAAAAACTTGACAGTGGCGTGGAGGAAAAAGAGCCCTGCACCTTATTTAATGTGTAGATATTCAACGGCACGTTTTCCATTTAGAATAGCTGGCCATGCTAATCCATAAACGTGACATATCACACTCTCCCAAATTCTGGCTTAGCAAAGAAACAACAGATTAATTCAAAACAACTCTCGTGTATAATTATGATACTCTTTAAATAATAATTTATTTGCCTATAAGAAAGATTCTTCGCTTGAACCTACTGACGCTGTTTGCTGTTCTGGAAGGCACCGCTCAGACGATGTTGCCAGAAGCATAATATATACGCTGTATATAATGCAGTAATAGCCTCATCTGAACAAGAATACCCTTAAAATGCTCTCACTTATTGTTTTGGCCAAATCACATTCTGGTAATCTCAACTGCATTTATGTAAACTTATTTTCCGTGCGATTTACCTATACGTAGAGAGAGTATTGCATTCCACCTATAATTGGATATCGAGACTTCAACGGAGATGCATATTTTGAGACCCAAAAGAAGCGGGATGATTTAGGTGGTAATGTCTGAGGTCCTGTGGGTCGACCAACTGACTAGGATTTTTCGTGTTTTACCTCAGTCCCTTACGCAAATACCGGATTGGATGTGTAATTCCACGATCCCGAGTTCCACCATAAACCTAAAAACAGTAGTAAAATATGAAAAATAGATGCTAAAACGAATGCTCTGCCATATATCCACAGATAATGAAATCAGGTATACTGGACAGAACCCTAATGCCGTCTGTCCGGCACGTGTGGAAGCAATGGTACTGGACACGTGTCGAGGTCGATATCTGCCCTTCAGAAAGAGGAGGTACAATTGCTGTACACATGCCTTAGGAACATGTGACGAAGCAAGATGGTATGGTACAGGACTGAGACCTAGAAGGCTAAAAGTTCGACACACACTGAACCACTAGATATCTCCTAACAGATCCGTCGCGATATCACCGCGTACTTAAAGTGACGTAAAATAATCAATAGAAAAAAAAAACTAGAAAAAGGTCTGTGTGTAGGGGCCTGTGAACAGCATAACCCCAAAATCAGAAGGCATTCACAAGACTTCAGTTCTCTACAAACTCTTTGGTGGCTATGTGACGCCTTTGAAATGTTTTCTTTGCATCTACATCGGCAAAGTGAATAACAATTTGCAGTTGAGAAAGTTATGTATCATTTGAAAATTCAAACCAATTAAGAATATCTTGAACTCGTTAACGTCACGAAAAGTTATTTAATATTAAATGTATGATTTAATAAGATATACATTTTTGGTGTAGTAAGATTTTGTCTATCAGTTATGGTTCACCAATTATACAAAAATCATTCGGAAAGGAATTCACAGCCTATTCCCTAGAAGTGCAATATGTACATTTTATTACTTTCTCTACTACGTATAGTAAGTAGTGAAATTACTGCATTCCACCTAAAAAATCTATACCGAGAATTCACCAGAAATATATGTTTTGAGGCCCCCTGAATCTTAAAATGCAGTTTTAGGAAAAAGTCCATATGTGAGCGTGCGTGTGTGTGTATATGTGTGTGTGTCTGAACCGCTTTACTCAAAAAACGATAAGTTGGATCAACACCAAACTTGGTATTTAAGTTGAATGCCTTCCAAAGATATGACACGAAAATTTTAAAGGAAGCCCCCCCCCTCCGCTCCAGCCTTAGCTTTACATTATGGATTTTTCAAAAACTTTGATTTTATAAAAATTGCTCTAATGATTTTGATTGAAATACCGTATATTGAATATATTTACATCACAAATAAAATGTTTGTCTAACATTTTCTGGGAATGCCTGTGAAATCCACTTCTTTTGGAAGAAATTCTGTATAATCTTGTATAACTGGAAAACGATAAGCGACAGACGAAATCGTACTATAGAAAAAGTGTAGATCTCTTTAAACCACATAATTTATTTAAAATCATTTTTGTGTGATATTAGCCGTTTCAGAGACATCCGTTATTAATGGTTCTAATTGTTAGTTTCTTGGTCATTGTCTTAATCCTTTCAACTTCCAGTTGTTTCTCTCGATTGTGTGGAAACAGTATGGAATTAAACATTTGACTATCAGTGTTATCTTTGTACCTATAAGGAAATGTGCAATGTAGCTATTTGTGCAAAGGTTTGTTTCGATTAAAATGTAGTGGACAGAAAAATAAGCTTGAGCAAGAATAATTTGTATATCCATTAATAAACGACAGAGGGTAGAGAAAGTCATGGAATGTATCACATCAATTTTTGTTTCGTTAAAATAGCTTAAGCCTATGGTATACGAATCAAAATCGTTATAGCTATTTTTGAGAAAATAAAAAATAACGAGAAATGTTCCATGTCTGGAGTAGTCTGGGTTCTGGGAAATCTTCGACACAATCTTCTTTCCGCATTCTTGGAAGATACTGAGCCTACATTTACATGTAGTAGAGAAAGTAACAATTAATGAAAATTCAAGATTAGCAAACAGTAGAGTTCAGCCTGTCAAACACAATCAGTTGTTTCTCAAATTCAAGCCTCCGATATGAGCATAAATGTTAAAAGTCAAGCAAACGAAACAATGAAAGAATAGTTCTTCTGCATCTTCTTCTTCACCTGAAAAATCTACTTAAAGTCTTAAGCATGGACACTTCATGGTTTCTACCAATTTGCTTTGATGACAAAACTCCGGGCTAGGAAAGCAGAAATAGGAAGGAGCAGGACTACTTGCGGAGGAAGACCTAGCACTCGACCTACAAGATCTTTCAGACCTATGCTCCCGGCAGAGTCCCCGAGAGAGAGGAGTGAGGTGAGAGGCCGCTCGAACCAGAAGGCACGGCAGGGCAGAGGGCAGGGTCACTACCTTTTACAGATTGAAACTCCCCGAATGGCAGCTGCTCTCCTGCCACCTGCAGTCATACACATCCCAATTAGGGCCCGGTACCTGGAGACGGTCCCATTACGGGGGAAGAAGGGTTACATAGAGCATCCCTTTCCCCTGCCATGCAACTCCGAGACTCCCGCCCACACTTACAATCCTGAAATAGCCAAGCAGATGAAAGGTGAAGTGAAATGAGAATGGAGGTTAAATGGAGGGACAAAAATTTCGGAGGATGTAATGAACTTTCCCGGCATTTGCCTAACGCCCCAGAGAAACCCCCCAAAAAACCCATGGGTCAGCAATGTCAGCCGCGGGAATCGAATGCGGACCGCCTGTTCCATCCCCCTAGGTAAAGCAGAAATAAGTACGAGCAAACTGCAATACTGGAAGTATCAAAAAAATGGGCCCAGGTCGTGCTGAAGCTATAAAATTCTGCTGAAAATGCCATATATTGTAGGATTTCGTGCTGCCTGACCATTCCAGCAATACATCGAGTTAGCTATCGAGATATAGGCTTTGTGTAACACGAAAACATTGCATGTTTTGATTGCAGAAACACGAAGCGAAGCAAAGAAAAACCAGGAAATGTGATTAGTGGCCGTTCTCATTGCTGATCTTAAGGGGCGTGCTTCAAATTCTTCACGATGTATAACAATAGGTAACTCCTCATACGAAGCTTATTCTTCTTTGCACTAAAAGAAGAGAAAACAGTTTGATGTGTAACATTCACATGCATTTCTCTACTCTCTATCGTTTATTAGTGGGTATACAATTTATTCTCCTAAAAAGATTATTTTTTTATGTACATTGCTTTAATTGAGGCAAACCTTTGCAGAAATAGCTGCATTACACATTTTGTTACAGATACAAAAGGAATAGCGTCAGTCAAATGTTTAAGGACTGGACACTATTTCCAAGCAATCGCTAGAAAACACTCAAAAATCTACATGAAGTATTAAACAATTCGAATAATTAACAACGGATATCTCTGAAATGGCTTATGGCACAAAAAAACTCATTTGATTTAAGTTGTGGTATTGAAGATATCTACTTTCTTGAGTATTTTTAGTCTAATGCTTAACGTTTGCCAGTAATACAAGGTACAACATTCCTTGTGAATGAATGGGACTTCACACGCTATTCCCAGAAGTTCAAGAATTGTATTTTATATATCCTGTAAATACGCTTAATATTTGATTATGTAAATCACAATTGTTAGTCATTTCTGAGAAAATGGAAGATTTCGAAGAATATTCCATGCAAAGTGTAGTTTGTAGTTTCTTTAAAATTTTGTGTCGCAAGCTTGGAAGACGCTGAACTTAAGCCCAAATTTGATATGTAATTAACTTTAGCTTTTGAGTTATGCTGTTCACAGACCCAAAGACTGACAGAATGACATTTTCTAAAATGTCCTTGTTAATTCAGGGAACTTCAAAACGTGTATTTCTGGTGAAATATAGTTATCGAACCTGTAGATGGAGTGCAATACTCACTATATTTAATAAACTTTAGTAGGGAAAGTAAAAAGTCACAAATAAAGATAAATTCATTATATAAAAGGTGACCGAGCGTGATGGCTCAAGCGGCAACGTCTGCGGTCCACAATTCAGGAGGCACCGGGTTTGATTCCCGGCGACCGCCCGCTCAGGCTCATGGTTTTTTCGTGGGTTCCCCCGGTCGACAGGCGTTTACTGGAGTGGTTCATCTTCTACCACGACTCTCCTCTGTCTGATTTCCTGTACACATCAAGGCCCTTGTCATCTGCTTCAGGGTTGCAGGACGAGGCGGCTGGGCGGTGTCTGGCGTCGCTGTTGGCACTCCTCAGTTCTCTCCTCGGAGTGGGTTCCAACCCCGTGGGGTTGATGACTTGTGGGCATGACGGGCGGGTCATATGCGTTCAATCTGGTAACATTAGGGACCCTTCTGTGCATGTGACGGTCACCATCAAGATTTAGTCGCACTTTGAGTCTCTCCCAACCCTCCCACCCGGGGTCACTGGCAGTAGCACAAGAGGCCGACTGGCCTGCGTGCGTTGTTCTACACCGGTTGCCGGAGCCGCCACCTCTGTTAGTTCGTACATTTACCTTTACATCAAATGTGGAAGTAATATTTACCATAACCTCATTCCTGGTATTGATCCCGAAAACCCTACACCGCAATTATTTTGCTGTCAGTTGATTTAACATGATGCTTTTATTTGCTATGCAACACTTAGCAATATAGCATCTCTGAACCACATGTTACAAATGTTAGGATATCGCACACGTCAAGTGCATTTGTTTGTGTCATATAATATGAACGTGAAACATCTGTGTGAGGTACTTTTAACAATCAAAGAATTATTTCAAGATGTTTCTCCCATTTTGGGAATAAATTTATCTCGCTTCGACATGTTTGAATGGTGTTTATGGCCCCTATCTGGTATAACAATTAACATTTCCTGCGACTCTGCTGGAAACAAAAGCATGGTATCGCGACCTGGAGAGCCTTCTGCTAGACAATTTGACTTGATAAATTCTATTTGCTTCTTTGGTGCTGCGTTCTAATTTTGAGGACATTAACTATACCCAGATATTAGGTTTCTTAAAAAGCTGGTCTAGTAGAATAGGTCTAAACCTGAAATTGAGGTTACACAAAAATAATCTGAACAGCATAAGTACTAAGCAGGAAAGCAACAGCTTACTGTTAGAAAACTACAAATAATAAAAGTCAAAATCGGGGAGAAAGAATTTAAGATCTATGTTGGCCTTTATAAATCTGGTTCTGAAAAAATAATCGAACATACCAAATACATTTAACATAAGTACGAAATAGAATTACTTTCTTTTGGATTAAAATCTTTTTGTATCACTTGTACTCTATGGCTATGCAAACCCACTTGAAGCGCGTAGGATTAACATTGACACGTTTATGTGACGTATTCTGCGTCACAAATAGGGCAAGGTAGTTAAGGCAAGCAGAGCGAGTACTTTTGCTATCTTAATGCTTCTACAGCGAGAGTACTTCTCGTAAAATTTAGTAAAGGTACAAATGATATGCTGGTTTTTGCAAAAGGCCATAGATGCAAAGTTTTAACAAGCCACATGTCTTTGTTATACAGAGTGAGTCTTGCAGTCACAACGAACTGAGAATATTGTGGTCACATGGTTCCATAAAACCTTTCTCTGTCTCTTTCCCTCCCTTCCTTGACTTTTGTAATAAACTTCTGTGTTGTCAATTGCTGAATTGCCAACACAACAAGGCTCCAGTAGACCAGTGTTGTATGAGAGAAACTGCAGTAAGTATAACTGGCGCAACAGTTCTAGACACGTGAAAATCTTAATGACAGCTATGAGACGAGTTACATACCAGATCAGGTGGTGACCGGTCGTATGCATGCTGCAGGAGTGCGTGGGACAGTCATTGTCAAATATATCCGCACACCGGTTATGCACTGCACTACACGATAAAACTTGTAGTTATATACAGTATATTTAAATCCACCGCTGTAAAATGCCCTTAATATGAAAACAGTGTCAACCATCTGCCTCCAGTTCTCCCACACCTGACAGCCCTTCCTCTTCTGCGGAATCACTCACATCATTGCCGCCATCACTGCTGTCAATACTTTCTGTACCATTATCCTGGATGAGAATTTTTTCTAATTGATTTTCTGCAATTCCGTATTTTTTGAAATAATGATTCTCAATTTATTCAACATGTCGATATACATTTTCCCATTCTGACCTTCCAATTTCTGCAAATCGCTGGCGACATAAACTGCTCCACATCTTTTAGTTTAAAAGTGATATTTCTGCAGGCCACAAAGTTTTTGACATCAGCCCAGATTAATTCGATTGGGTTTAGATCTGGGTGATACGGTGGCAGTCTAAGTACATTATTGCGATGTTGTATTAATATCTGCACAAGTATTATGAGTTATGACTTCTGAAGGGATTTGTTGGCTTTAACTAGTTATATTTGTTTTACTCATGCTTTCATCAAAAACTATATTATGCCTAAGCAACCAGGTTTTTATTTCTTCTTTCAAGGCATTTGAGGTAGGTTGTTTGTCAATTTGAGTGTTACCACATTGTGAAGCAGGCATATTAGGTATCAACATGGTGTTGATTCACTTCATGTAATTTTCTGTATTCATTTCTTGATGAAAATCTCTTGTTTTTTGTTGCGACTTGTAAAAGAAGGGCATTTGGAACGAACAGCATGAACGATAATAAGTATTTGCCCTTTGGAAACAGGTGCCTGAAAACCTAATTCGCTATCGTTACTTCAACTTTTAGATGTTGTATGACTGCTGTGTATGTACGACTCATCTTCATACACTATAGTTTGACCCTCTAATTTGTACTCTGAGTAAGGTACTCTTCCAGCTGAGATCGTATGTCGTGCTTTTCTATTAGAAATCTATTTGGTTTCGTTTTCTTCCACTTAAACCCTAAATCTTTTATAATTTTTCTGAGATTTGTAGCAGCATCTTGAAAATTTATGCTGATATAAGTACATATAAAATTATAGTCATTTGGAAAGTTAATATCAGGCTGCAAAATTCAGTGTCATAGCCGGGATTTGAGACTTGTAGTACCACCTTGAACATTTATGACATCTTTCAGATTGATGAGCAATCTGCTTATTGTTGGCACAGTTTTTTCTTCCACATAGAAATTGTGAATCGTGCACCGAATGACGCATTTGTCGAAATCGTTTCTTCTGTAATACGTTTAGGGAGCTTATGTTTCTTCACAGGTGTGTCAAATGGTACTCTTTCATCCATATAGTTTTTCTTATCTTTGAGAAATCTGGAAACGTAACTCAGTAAAACATCAGTTGCTTTGGCTACTCTTTCTTTCACTCTCTTAAGGCTTTTGTGCAACTCGGGTAAACATATATTTTCTTCCTTCATCCCTGCTTCTTGCTTCATGAAGTCGAGGACATTTGCAATTATTTCCCTGCTTTGAATACGTAATACCTTACCATTTAGCTTAGAAAACGTAGGAGCCATGGTTATAAATATCACAAATATAAAATAACCACTATTTACGTACTGATCTCTTTGAAATTACAAGATGCGGACACTTTCTGTGCAGACTGTATGGGTTACGCACTGTGAGTAAGCAAAGGTATTATATCGCTTTCGTTGATTAAGCTAAACATAAACCATTCCTAGGCTCGGCAGCTGGGTTGGCAATCAAGGTCACGATTCCAGAAGTTTTGCGCCAGTTATACAGCTTGAAATGTGCTCAAGCGCTTTAAGACTGAGCTGAACAGAAGATTTCGGCAACGTAGGCATGTAACCAGTGACTCTCCCCAAGCTGCACCATCCAGCTGCAATCTTCCCTAAGCTATTGGGTCATTATAGATGAAAAGGAGGCTTATGCCCTTATTCACTTCTTTCAAACGGCGTATCCTTTGTAAGGTTTCTAAATTTTGCGAGATATATATTACTAAGCTATTCCAAGGCTTCTTTTAACACTATCCGTTTATCTCCGTTCACACACTCATCTCCACGCCACTCCAGGCCACGTCATCTCCCACCAGATACTGGTTTCAAGCCAGGAGAAAAGCTGTGAGAGGAATGTACCAGTTAAACTGTTCTGCTGGAGAATGAGCTAGGCAGAGAATCAGGTTCTGGCATTTCGTCAGTTCAGTTTATGCCAAGCAGAAAACATACTCCCATACCTGTTCTGCAAGCTTTAAATAAGGTTTAAAAGCAACGAACATAAATTGGTTCAATTTAACATCAGATAAGAAAACAGTATTGCCCTACAGCAGTTGAACAAGCTCAGAGTCGAGGAGATCCTCTTCCACTTCACTGAATTTTTCGTTACTGGATTTCTCTTCACTTGTGTTATTAGCGCTTTCAACTGTAACTGTTGTTATACTATATCCAAGCCAAGAAAGGATCATGCTGTAAACAAAACCACATGCCACCGCCGCAGCACACCTTTCCAGCGTTTGAATATAGTTCATCGCTACTCTATTATGTATTATCACCTTTTTTAGATTCCATTGTTATTATTCATGTAACCATCGTTATTCCTGCGTTGGTTGCTGGGGCGAAGCAACGGTCGTGTTAATGTACAATTGTAAATGTTGCGATTATGGCTGAGTACGTAACTGCTCAGAGCACAATAATTAAACATACAAAACGCTGCAAAGCCCTTAAAAGTGTTGAAGAAACGATGGTTTCGAATGTGTTCCACATTTGTTTGTGCGTTATCATGTGACTTTCTGTTAAGGATGTCATTAAATTAATATAGAGAGCTTCTGGTGTGTGAGTGAATACGTTGTGACGAAATTGTGGACAGGCTGGAAGCTGATTCCAGAGACATCATCACTTCTGATTCCGAGCTGGTTGTCGAGCTGACACCTGAGGACTCCAGTTAAAACGTAAATTTTTACTGATAAAAGATATTTTATAACATTTCTTCATCCATTCTTGAATTAGCACATTTGGTTTCTTTAACAGGTTTAGGGACTGGAGAAAAAGACGTCGTGGATTCATATCGTACAAGTAATCAAAAACCTACGAATAGATGCACTCCTCTTTGCATACGATTTGGCTTTCATAGCACCTGCGGAAAGTGATCTCAGATCATACTTTTTACACAGTGGGTGAAATATATGATGTGAAAATTAATATTCATGAATGAAAATAATGGTATTTTGTGGAAAATATCCAGTCCCTAGGAACAATTATCTAACAAATAAACTACTCGAAAGAGTGAATGAATTTCCACACCTTGGCGTGATATTTATGGACGTTCTTTAATTGCTATAGCCATTCTATATTGTGTAACTTTGACCAGCACGTTCACCTGATTGTAATCCTATAGAGAATCTCTTGAACTCAATTGGAGTCAAGTTGGCCAAGAGGAAACCCAACACCAAAGCCGAACTGTAGCCGAACCTGGCTGTCTTATGGAGAGGGAAGGAGCCTAAGGAGGACACACTAAATATTAGGTATACAAGGACTCCTACAGAATTTTGTAACATGTTTCAATAAGTGACTTCCTAAAAAATCAGAATTTTGTATTTTCTCCATGCTATACTTAAAATTTTGACAGACACCGTTACCCTTTCGGCGGGAGTCGAGAAGCCGAGTGGTGGGCACACTGTGAAGGAAAAGCACTGTAGATACTCCTGCATAATGTGCAGATATTTCCTATCCACGTATCAGAGGAATATTGTTACTTTCTCTACTACGTATAGTAAGTAGGGGAAGTATTGTATTTCACCCAAAAATTCGATACCGAGATTTCACCGGAAATACATGTTTTGAGACAACCTGAATCCAAAAAAAGCATTTTTGGAAACATGTCCGTGTGTGTGTCTGTGTGTCTGTCTGTCTGAGTGTCTGTCTGTGTGTCTGTCTGTGAACAGCATAACTCAGAAACGAACAGTCGGATAAACACCAAACTTGGTATTTAGGTTCTGTATCTTCCAAGGATGCGACACGAAGGTTTTCAAGAAAATCCCCCACCCCAGATTACCCTTTACATGGAATATTTTTGGAAAATTTTAGTTTTCTCAAAAATGGCTCAAACGATTTTGATTAAAATATCATATGTTTAAGATATTTTCATGACAAATAAAATGTATATCTTGAATTTTCTGGGAATGTCTCCAAAAGTATTCTTCATTGTGAACGACTTTTGCATAACTGGTAAACCATAAGAGATAGAGAAACTTTTACCACACAAAAAATGTAGATCGCGTTAAAATACACAATTTATGTCATATACAATGTTTTTGTTGAGTGAACCATTTTCGAGATATTGCTTGTTATTCC
This sequence comes from Deroplatys truncata, assembly GCA_030765065.1. Lineage (NCBI taxonomy): Eukaryota > Metazoa > Arthropoda > Insecta > Mantodea > Mantidae > Deroplatys > Deroplatys truncata. Next base: position 25,022,497 of record CM060988.1, on the reverse strand, counting down.
CTTAAATTTTTCAATACTTATTTTCTCAAATGGGAATTCGTTATTCATTTTTTTTGTCTTGGATATGCAAAGAGTATTAATCTGTGGCAAAGGGAATGGTGCTGCACCTAGCAACCAGCTATTAAGATATATGTACGTGCTTAAAGGCTACTGTATCTCTATATTGCCCTTGTAAATATATATTCCCCTTACATCTACAAGAAAATTAGCAATAAGATAGTCTGCAAATGTTTATCTCGATTAACATGAAGTAGATGGAGAATAAGCGTTTGTAAAAATAGTTTGTACAAGAGTAGAGAAAGTCATGTGAGTGTAACACATCAGATTTTTTGTTTAGAGTGTTTTGAGACATTGGAAGGGGGAGATACGGACGTCGCGAGTCCGGTGCAACAGTTATCACAAAGAGCTGCAACACGTAGCCTACGTATGTGGCAACCGGTTTTCTACCTTCTACTATTCACTGTCTCAAAAGACTGAACAAAGATTAACTAGAAAGTCGTTCTCTTATTCTTCATAACACTCTAATAACGCTTGCTTTAACTCCTTGCGCTTCACTATGAAGAACTACCTACTACCTACACAAAAAGTGTAGATTTCGTTAAAACACACAATTTATGTCGTAGACATTTTTTTCGTGTCCATTTCCGAGATATTCCTTGTCATTTATTTGAATTTTCCAATACTTATACTTTTTCTCAAAAGGGAATTCGTTATTTATTTGTTTTATCTCCTGGACCTGCAAAGAGTATGGAATGCTCCACATAGCAACCAGCCTTCAAAAGATTTGACTGTCGCTTAAAGCTCACCATATTCGCCTTGTACCTACAAGAGAATTAACAATAAGATAATTTCTGAAATGTTTATCTCATTAACATGAAGTAGATGGAGAATAAACTATCGTAAAAATAGCTTATACATGAGTAGAAAAAGTCGTGTGAGTGCAACACATCAGAATTTTTTTACGTTTGTAAGGCATTAACACATTCTCACACAAATACAACTACTCCAAATACAACAGATAGAAGTAGTAAAACACTAAGGATTCAATTAGCCGTATGTCGTTAAACAGATGATATATCTTGCAGTTGTGTAGTGCAGAGATTCACGTCCCTGCTCCTTCCCTCAGACCCTGGGAACGTTATCACAGTTGGAATAATGCATTGTCTGTAACCAGAAATCATATATGTTCAACACAAATATGCATCACTGATTTTCATTGGTTTCCACACACGGTTAAACTCCACTGCTTCCCACAGCAGACATTTGTAAGTTATCCGTGAGCGTTCACAGGGAAACTTCTAACTCCAGAATACACCACACGCGGTTTATACAACTCACAAAATCTTGTGCACTATAAGCATCTGAAAAAGTTTGTTACCAGAGGTGTAGCTAGGTTCCCCGGAGGTCCTGGTGCAAAAGATCCAAATGGGGGCCTAACTGTTATTTCCAAATGTGAGTGGGGTAGTTTTAAGTCGTATTTATATAGGCATTATGTACAATTAGATTTAACCATACATAAACAATGTAATATTTGGTTTTACAAATTTGAGGAACAATGGTATCAAATAATGAGATGTTTAACCATGTTGTACCATGTTTCGTTACACAGATGTTTTTTAGGTGTTTGATGTTTTTTTCTAATTTCATATTACACTAACCTTCAGCAATAAAATTAAGATATTTATAGCTGTTTATATTGTAAAAAATGTTAATTTTTTCAGTTAAGCTATAGCGTAATTTTAAATAATAAGAAGCAAACATCCCTGCAGCTGTAGTCAAATGTAACTCCGTCAGCATCCAAGCGCGCCATTACACCGGTTGTTTTACTTAGGCCCTCCCCGTCCTTTATCACGGGCATATTTGGCGACATTTGGCTTTGAATGGATGGCCATTCCATTTCGTATCCTCTAACGATCATGGCTCTTCGAATCGTGTCGGTTGTGTTGCCGGTGAAAGTGATATAAAAGTCGGTTTAGGCACTACAGGAAGAGCAGCATATGTAGCAAAAGAATTCCGGCAATAGAAGGTTAAGACTGGTTCACAATAGGTCGTTCTCTTATTCTTCATAAGTTCATAACACACAGGAAGCAACGCAGCGCACAAGATTTTAGTTCACAACAGCCCGGTAACGAGAACGGGATCGCATATCGATCATCATATCGATGACAAAGTGGAAAGTAATTTGCGCATGGGGTCTCATTTGTTTTTAACTAACCAGTGATATTTTCTCAGCTGCTTCCAATTCAGCCAACATAACGTGGGTTAGCCAACTTCAAAACTCGATAGAGTAAACATTATCTCAATGCAGAACTATTCCTATTTTCGATTCCCACCAAGCTTCAGTCATTTAATGTCGTGCATTAAAGTGGTTTGTTTTCTTTGTTAATGTCTACCGGTTTTTGCTCCTCTTTGTAGATTTTTCTATTGTTTTTGAGACAATAGCCAGTTTTGAGTTGCAGATAAACAGACTACAGATGTCCCTTTCACTAGAAGAAACAACGCTCAATGGAACTGCGGGTGCCAGGATCTGAGGTTAGGGCGCAGAGATGCTACTTTATAACTTTCAATTTCATATTTCCAGCTTGCGACTATAGAGAGCACTAGCGGCTGTTTCACGACCCGGCCGCCTTGAACAATCTCTACAGTGAAGAGTTTAATATGCACAATATGGATCTAATATGCCGTTCCCGGGAAGGAGAACAAGACTCCTTGACAACTTGACCAAGTCTTCTTTGAAATATTCCCATCAATTGTGAACACTTGTATTTCAGCTTTGTCGTTCTCGTTCTTGTTACGGTTCTTGGGTGTTGTGAATCAGCCTTTAGTTGTTTCACTTAGCTTTGTATTTGCCTAAAACGTAGAGCACTTACTTCTTGTTATTATAACATAAACAGGACCAGACAGATGTTATTTTGGACTTAAGGTCTTATGAAATTAAAATAGGTATATAATACTTTCCCTAATCAAAATAACTTGGTACTGCATAGAATAATTAAACTTCTTATAAAATTAAAATAAATGAAATTGAGTTTTTATTTATGGACACTTTAACTGCTACGGTCCCTAGCGGCACATACTATATTGGGCGGACGGGTAATTTTGCTTAGAGGTCGCTTTATCAAGCTTGAGGTTCTTTTACGTGCCGTAAATCTACGACGCAGGACCACCGACTTTACTTTTCTTCCGAAGAAAGACATGCTAAGGATTTTTACCCCCGACAAAATCCATCGCCCTCCGCCGGGTTTGAAACCGCGACCTCGGGAACTGGAGGTTAGCATGGTATCCACTACACCATGTTATTCAACTACGTCACTAGCAACTATTATTGTAGTAAACGTAAAATAATTTTAAATCGGAGAATATGAAATAATAAAAACAAAGACTAAAATTTAACAAACCTTTAGAGACCAACCGCTTAGACGTTCTTGAGTCGTAGAACTTCTAAGGTAGCTTTAGATGAGATTCAACTTGGAAAATGATATTTAGCTTTGGCCACTCTAACAGGAACAGTTAAGAATAAGCAACAAGCAGTACATACATCAAAATGGCAGATGTCAAAGAACTGCGTTCAGTCAACAGAAGCTTATCAAGCGTTTCGAATCTGTCATAGTTTTAATCTTAGATCTGAAGGAAATTCTAACTGATAGTATTCTTTATCGAAACAAAGCTGCTAAAATGATATTACAAACTTTTTAGCTTAGTTTTCCAGTTGATCATCAAGCCAAAAAGAAGGGTTGAATTACCCTACATGCGTCTACTACTAACTTTATGCCTTTAAACCGATTGTAAACTTATGAGTATCTAGTATCAATCATGGGATAATATGAAGCTAGAGCCAACGCGTGCGCATTGAGATCGAACAAGTCGTTCAGCAGACTGCCAAGCCCGTAAAAACTGAGGACGCTGTCAATTGCCAGGAACAAAATTGCCGGTGTGCCGAAATTTTGTCCCGCAGGAGTTCTTTTACAGCCTAGTACATCTACTGACATAGACAGGACCCTCTGAATAACGGACCTGACACTGATATTCAAATAGGGGTCGTACGTGGTAGGAATTTGAGAAGTACTTTTAAACAGCTGTCTACAAGCTATGACTTCTTTGCAGCAAAACACAATTAATGTGGTGTAATGACATATATTTTGTGTGGATTACATTGTCACATTAAAATTGTGACCAATAAAATATGTAACCTCAAACAACATTCATGCACTCTACAAGTTTTGCATGCTATAACTTAACAGCATTTCTAAACTACAGCTTCATGTATATGTAAATTACAAAAGACTTAGCTTTATAAACGCACGAAATGCTATTCTTATAGTAATTAACCGCTAAATTTACAAGCTTTAGGGTGGAATTTTGCTTTTGCTTTCATTGAAAGCTTTTCATTTTTAAGTCTACAAGAATTATTCAAAAATACACCTACTACTTAGCGACTTATAGCATTCTTTACTAGTTTTTTCAGAGGAAGTCCACAGTGACAGACTGAAATATAACAAATAAGTAACCTTAAACTAGGCACTGTAACTGAAATAAATGAAATATACAACCTTAAACAGCATTGCAAAATAACATTCATGGTCTACAGTTTTGCATGGAGCAACATAATAGCATATATATGATGGTTGTTTTAAAAATAATTGTCTGAAATGCATCATTCTGTAGTTTACCTCTTTCTTGGAACTGTTATAAAAGAACCATCACAAGGAAATTTATTCTTTCTTATAAGATTTCGGAAACAAAACAATGTAGGCATATAAGTGAATCTTTCGAAAGCGTAAGTGTTCACGATTTTTGCATATGATTCGTTTTCTTTCAAATCTTCATATTTTGGAAATATGAATGGCAATACTCTCAAATACGTTTAATTTAGCTTAAAGTTTATTAAAGCACTAAGAACTAGATATATTGTACTGTCCAAGATACTCCCGTATATGAGAATCACTGGAAACACTACACACACACACACACACACACACACACACACACACACACACACACACTCGCATATTCATATTGTTTTATTGTATTCACAAATATACATTAGTTTAATAATATTTTACAACGCAAATTAACACTGTATACAGCATATTTTAAAGTATTTATCCCAAACATGTACACCCCTATTACTATAACCAAACTTTGAGTTACACGATAACACAACGGTACAGTAATCTTTTAGGTTAGGTATACTTACGACTATAACGTCCCCAACTGTAACAATTTCTTCGTTATTTCACCACAGTAACCGTGACACAAACTATATTCTCAAATAGATAAATTAAAAAATGTGTAATACATACTTAACATTTAATGTAGCCATAGTCTACATGGGATATATTAGAAACATAAGTAACAGGTGGACAGCACATGGCATTGAAAACACTCATAACTGGGATTATTCCCGTTTCCTAAATTGCACAAATAAAGTTTTTCAAACACAATTGCTTCATAATGTGATTACAAACTGCCGCAGTTACTAAAATACTATAAATCACAGGCATCGAAAACACAACAGCCGCTGGCGTGTGTAAACACCTCATCACCACCAACTACCGCCGCCATTTTTCTCAATCTCGAACCCATAGTCAGGTTCCTTGTTTCTAGAGGGCTCTTGGACATTTAAGAACACTTAAAAACCATCGGTCTGGGCATTTGATATTTCGAAATGATCCTCTTCATTGCTATTACAGCAACAATAAGGAATAATCTTAATTAAATATTTGTATGATGTGAAGTTTGTTACACAACTTTTAACCACGAGATAGCTATAACATATTACCTTCTCCGCCACGCACATAGTAGGTAGACAAGGTTTCGCATTCCACTCCAAAAATTATACATCGAGATTTCAAAGAAAATATCTGTTTTGAGTCCCCTGAATAAAAACAATCTGATGTGTTACACTCACATGACTTTCTCTACTCTTGTACAAACTATTTTTACGAACGCTTATTCTCCATCTACTTCATGTTAATCGAGATAAACATTTGCAGACTCTATCTTATTGCTAATTTTCTTGTAGATGTAAGGGGAATATATATTTACAAGGGCAATATAGAAAAACAGTAGCCTTTAAGCACATACATATCTCTTAATAGCTGGTTGCTAGGTGCAGCACCATTCCCTTTGCCACAAATTAATACTCTTTGTATATCCAAGACAAAAAAATGAATAACAAATTCCCATTTGAGAAAATAAGTATTGAAAAATTTAAGGAAATAACAAGCAATATCTCGAAAATGGTTCACTCGAAAAAAAATGTATACAACATAAATTGTGTATTTTAACGCGATCTACATTTTTTGTGCAGTAAACTTTTGTCTATCTCTTGTGGTTTACCAGTTATGCAAAAGTCGTTCACAATGAAGAACACCTTTGGAGACATTCCCAGAAAATTCAAGATATACATTTTACTTGTCATGAAAATATCTTAAGCATATGATATTTTAAGCAAAATCGTTAGTCATTTTTGAGAAAATTAAAATTTTCGAAAAATGTTCCATGTAAAGGGTAATCTGGGGTAGGGGGATTTTATTGAAAACCTTCGTGTCGCATCTCTGGAAGATACTGAACCTAAATACCAAGTTTGGTGTTTATCCGACTGTTCGTTTCTGAGTTATGCTGTTCACAGACACACAGACGGACACACAGACACACAAACACACACACGGACATGTTTCCAAAAATGCTTTTTTGGAGTCAGGGGGTATCAAAACATGTATTTCCGGTGAAATCTCGGTATCGAATTTTTGGGTGGAATACAATACTTCCCCTACTTACTATACGTAGTAGAGAAAGTAAAAATGTCTTTTCAGAAAAGCTTCCGTGTGTGAATGTGTGTGTGGTGCATCTGTGAACAGCATAACTCAAAAACGAAAATTCGGGTAAATACCAAACTTGGCATTTTGATTCAGTACCTTTCAAAGATGGGACACTAGGATTTTCAACAAAATCCCCCTACCCCAAACTACCCTTTACATGAAATATTTTTCGAAAGGTTTGATTTTCTAAAAAATAGCTAACGATTTTAATTAAAATACAACATATTGAACGTATTTACATGGCAAATAAAATGTATATATTGAATTTTCTACGAATAGCTTAGGGAACCCTCTTCATTCGAAAGAAATTTTGTATAAACTTATATAACTTGTGAACGTTAAGTGATAGATGAAAATGTTCTACATAAAAAATAGTAAAATCTTTAAAACATATAATTTATTTGAAATAAGTTGTTTGTGACATAAGTTATTTCTGAGATATCCGTTCGAATTTTTCAAAACTTGGCCGTTCTTTTAAAATCCTATCAACATTCAGTTGTTTCTCGCGATTGCATAGAAACAGTACAGAATTTTAAGGCCAGCATATAGCGTCCAGTTCTTAAACATTTGTCATCACTGTTCTCTTTGTATCTATAACGAAATATGTAATGTAGCTGTTTCTGCATAGGTTCATTTGCATTAAAATGTAGTAGGCAGAAAAATAAGCTTTAGTAAGAATAGTTTGTATTCCCATTAATAAACGATAGAGGGTAGAGAAAGCCATGTAAAATATCACATCAGATCTTTTATATTTCTTTCTCTTTCGCTAAGATATACGAACGATTACATTTGCCCAAAATTCTATGTAGGTTTCGCTATTGATACACGTTTTGAGCTGGAATGAGCTTAAATGAGTTTTGAGCATAATAATATCAAATAAGACACTAAAAAGTCTGTATATGTGTATGTGAGGGAGACACAGAGAGAGAGAAAGAGAGAGCAGAATGGAAGCGTACGACATAACTCAAAAACCAAGTCTTTAAGTACTAAATTTCATGTTCTAAAAGTAGGGTATATTTTAAAAATGCAGTGTGAGGATTTTTAATGAAATTTCCTCACTTTAGACAGCCTTTTATATAGCAAGAAAACTTCTGCTAAGTTGTATTTTCTCAAACAAACAAAATATATTAATTAATTGCTTTTTTACACTTGCCGTGTATAGCACACGATTGCGGAGATAGAATCAGAATGAAAAATCCAATGCTATAGCCGGGACTTAACCACGCATCTTCCTGTTTCCGACCGGTTGTTCCTACCAATTCAGTACCTCTGCATATGCCGGCACGACGTTAAATTCCCCGAACTAACTCGCATTTTTTCCCCCGATAAAGCATAAGAAGATCTCAAATTCGTTTTTAGATAACATGTCCCAATGGCGGCTTATAACGTCATAATTACTGGTGTTCATTGAAGTTTAAAAGCCGTTTATCTAAAAAACTTCAAAGCTTGATTTTTTCTGTTTTATAAGACTGCAGTTCTTCCTGTTTAACAGGATAGAAGGTTTATTTAAATATTCAGGCTCCTAAGTGGACTAAAATGGATTTAAATGGAGCACTGCACTCCCGGATTTTAGGAAGTTTGGCATGGCAACATATTTTGAGTTGCTTTGTTCCTTATTCCTTTGCTTTGCTTATTGAAATCTCTCTCTTCAAGCTAATATGCCTTCTGCAAACATTTCCTCATACTTTAAACAGATGAAACTAAGAGTAAATGCCACAGAGATTGTATTGCAGGACGTATAGTGTCCTTGACATACCAGTTCTTGGAAGCATTGTTTGTTTACAAGTAAATTTCAAAGCAAAGCTGTGTAATTGTAATTAAAGTTGTAAGAAAACTTAACGTTAGTTTACGGAAGAGGAAGTTTCATGGTAATAGATGCAATAAACAGTGCAATGAGAGCAGTGAAGGTGTTCAGACAGTGAATACTGATATATAGGGTCTTTCAACAAGGGTGTCCTATCTTTGAACTTAAATAAAACACATTCTATAATTGATAGAGATTTATTTGTTTTTTTATTTTGGAACATAATTAATGTCATTACGTGTGGAAGAGAACATCAGTTAAGTGACCGCCGCGACTTCTTTGGGTTGCGCGTATACGGTTGACCCAATTTTCAATGACAGAAGAACGTAAATTAGGTCCAACTTCACGAATAACACGCGTGATGTTACTCATAAGATCATTTACTGTTTCTGGCTTGTTGACATAAACTGGAGATTTAACATAACCCCACAAAAAGTAATCCAACAGCGTTAAATCACGTGATCTCGGGAGCCAGTTAACATCACCACCACGGAAAATGACGAAAACTCTGAAATTCTCCTTCAAAAGATGATTGTTTCGAGAGCAGTATGACATGTGACACCATCTTGCTGGAACCCGATGTTTCTGAGATCAATACCATCCAATTGATGCCAAAAATAGTCCCTTATACGAGCCTGGTATCTTTCTTCATTGAAAGTTAGAGCTTCTCCATCTTCATCTTGGAAAAAATATGGACCAATAATTCCACCATACCAAAATCCACACCACACAGTAACTTTTTGGAGATGAAGTGGTCGTTCTTGAATCTGCATTGGATTATGATTGCTCCAATAGCGGTAATGTTGTTTGTTAACACAACCATCCATCCAAAAGTCGGCTTCGTCGCTGAGGATGATGTTTCGACAAAAATCCGGGCCAGTTTCTAATTGCTCCATAGCTCAGCCAGCGAATACACGGCACAACCTATGGTCGTTGGGCTTTAGTTCTTGAGTTAACATCATTTTTAAGCGTGAAACTTCAAGTCCAGATGCAGAATTCGTCAAATTGTGGTCGGTGAAAGCCCCAATTCTTGCGCTCAACGAGCAATTGATTTGTTTCCGTTCTCGCGAACACTTTCACGAACGGCGCCTATGTTTTCGTTGGAGCGCTTACGTCGATTACGTACAGGCGTTCTTTGATCGCTGACAGAACCACTTCTTTCAAATTTATCGATCAAACGCCGAATCGTTCTCTCGCAGGGACGATTATGCACACCGTAAACTTCACGCAATGCACGGAAGGTTTGGCGAACAGATGATCCATTTTGATACTAAAGTTTCACACTTTCTACGCGTTGCTGAATGCTGTAACGTTCCATGGCTATTTGCCAATAATAACTCTAACCACATGAACAAAATGACTGCTGCAACTCAATAATAACGGCAGCTATCACATGTTAAAGATAGGACACTCTTGTTGAAAGACCCTTTACGTAGTATTTCTCATTCTAAGATTAAATGGTTAACAATGCTAATTCTGACAGTGATTATATTAATATTTTAATATTATTAAAATATAATATTATATTTATATTACTTTTAATAAAGAATGGTTTCAGCATTTTAAATTTTTCAAGTAAATGCTTTGTCATACTCAACAACACCTTAATTTTTAATCTCATTTTATCAAAAAATTGAATATGTTTACACTTTGCAATCCTCAAAACAACAAAAGCTATATTAGAAATGTCATTCATGCAAATTAAATCTTAGGGAACACGATCTTTTGTGAACTAGAACTTTTAAATTACAACGAAAATCACCACTGCTATGAATTTTTAAAATAAATCTGCCCGTTTGTTTTATGAATTTAACAAACATTTTGAACCGTAACTACTAATCATGATATACAAAATATTTTTTCACAAAAGTAACCCGTAAGTCAGTCAAAAGAAATCTGAAATATTAATCTTTGGCAGTGTTTTGAAAAATGCCATATTTTTTCCAATTTTTATCTTTTGTCTGAAAAAATGCTTTCATGTGTTTTGCTATATGTTTCTCTCAAACCTAGTTGCTTTAATTTTAAACATTTCATAAACTACTTATGAAAACTGTAGACTTTTTTTTCCAAACCTGAAGCTCAGTTGATGTATCACCTTTTAATATTCCGATGGTGTAGGTTTCGATACCTGGCTGGTCTTTAGAAAACTTTTTTCCGCAAATAAGGATGATCGGCAAAGAAGCTTCTTCGATATGTCTAAGAGTCTCTCAAGTGAATACGCCTGCGCGTGCCTGCGCGCCTATTCTCGTTATTTAATGATCAATTAGCCAAGATCAAAGCCTATCACTAAGAGCTGACTAAATACTGAATACGTGTTCCGAATACTGTACTTAATGAACACAGCTATATGTGTTCATATGCATGCTGCAAAGTTAATTTAAAAAATCTAACGCGTTGGAATCACATGACTCTTTATCCGCAGATATTTTGTGTATCTATTTTCTCTTATTTTGTTTATTTAACTCTTAAGGTTTCATAGCTATAAAAGTGCTATAATAATAAACGGGTACTCACTGGTTATTCACAGAAAATTGATTATATACACGTATTCCTTATATTAATAAGTTCAACATGATATTTCAATAAAAAATTTCAAAACAATTTTTGAAAACATAAAAAATAACGAAACATTTTCCACATAAAGGGTATTTTGGGATGGGGGTATTCTTGCAAAACCTCATGTCTCATTTTTGGAATATGCTAAACTTAAATACCATGTTTGCTATTTATCCGACTTTTCATTTCTGAAGTATGTTTTTCACACAGACACACATCTTTTTTTCTTTTTTAAAGTAAGGCTTCTTTGGTTTCAAGGATCACAAAACGTGTGTTTGCGGTGAAATCTGTGTCGAGGTTTCGTGTGGGATGCAAAACCTCCTCTATCTACCATAGACAAGCCAGAAAAGGTAATGAAAATTAAAAAGAAATGAAAAAGGAAAGGGGTGCAGGTACAGCGTAATAATGTATGTAAACGATTCTAGGTTGAAAACTATCAATAACTATTGATCATGTAAATGAGGGAGAGCAGGCTGGAAGGTTGAGTGGATATATCTACTGTTGCAACACACTAAGTGTTAATCATAGTCTTGTCTGCAATCGTTGTCTGTGAATTATTTCGACAGCGATTTTCACCAATAGTTGTTGAGGTTACGAACAAAACTGGTCACTTTACAGAAATTAAAATTTGAGGTTTTTATGCGTGAGATAGGCAGCAATCGGCATTTGTAACTGGTTTTGTTAAAAAAACAGCCACTTACACGAAACAAGTAACCTAAAATTAGTATTTTCAATCAAAACCGTACAATTGTATATCGTTAAACACATGTGTTTCCATTCAAGAACGGCAATTTCCTTGTGCTTGTAAAACGCGTCTTTTCTTGCTGCGATTCTTACTGCGGAGGCACCTACATGTTTTCTCGTTGATTAAATCTTAAGCCCCATCTATGCATGCGATTTCATGCGACTTGTGAGACGAGTGCGACGCGATCTGGAAGTACATTGAGTTAATTGGAAACATTTATGTAATGCGACGTGTTGCACGAGCTGAAAAAACACGCCGCATGGTCTTTCAGCTCGCATGAATTATGCGACAGTTGCATGACCTCAGTATACATGTGAGTATATGGGCCTGTCGCATTGTGAGCGAGATAAGCGAGTCACTGCTGCCACCTTGACAAATACAGAGCTCTGGTTGCTGTGGTTTGTGCTTTCACGGTATGCGAGAGTGACCTGATTGTCGTCGTTCAGACTTTTATCAAGTATGAATACGGAATATTTTATAGGAAAAATTCTTGTTAGGAGTTCAATTTGGGATGTTCGTCAGAAAATTACAAGATCGTGACAAGAAGCAATTTCCCAAAGGGGTTCCTAAACACACGAACCTTGTACTGTTTATGGATGTACACTTCTCTCCTCAGTTCTTTCTTCCTTTTGCTTTATTTTCTCTATCACTATAGTAGGTAGAGAAAGTATTTATTGCATTCCACCCAAAAATTTAATATGAGATTTCACCGGTAATACATGTTTTGAGGCCCCATTAATCCAAAATAAGCATTTTTAGAAAAAGGGCCGTGTATGTGTTAACGTAACTCAAAAACGAAAAGTTGGTTGAAAGCCAAAATTGTCATTTAAATTCAGTAAAGGATGCGACACGAAGATTTCCAAGAAGATCCCCCACCCAACAGAACACCTTGCATGGAACATTTTTGGAAATCTTTTATTTTCTCAAAAATGGTTCTAACGATTTTAATTAAAGTACGAATATTAAAGATATTTATATGACAAATAAAACGTGTATCTTGGGAGGTTTGGTTAAGAGAGGGCCCAATGAGATTGACTCTTGCTTTCTCAATTTTTTGATAATTTACTATCCAGAGAGATTCAGGAAAATACCTTGTATTCAGACAACTGTACGGGACAAAATAAAAATAATCATTTTGTCTCACTGCTAATGTACTGTATTCTAAATCTGCCACACTTAAACAAAATCACACATAACTTTCTCACATCAGGGCGCACATAAAATGAAAACGATTCAATGCATGCCACAATTGAACGAGAGGAAGAGAATTCTTGAGGTGGTTCAATAACTTCACCAATGCAGTGGCTTCCAGTTATGAGAATGCAAATAAAAACTCTCAATCCTTATAAAGTAGTTGAACTAAACACTTGTGGTATAATTGATATAAAAAGTCTGCATTAGCTGTGGAGTTATAATATTTCCAAAGATAGCAAAGGTGATACCGTTAATTGATCAAATGTGAATTTAATGGAAGTTAATAAAGAAGACCCTCTATACCATACTCTATAAGCAAGCTACACGAGGATGCATTTCAGGAAGTAAAAATAAAATTAGGGGTAGGAGCTCCACTCAAGGCGTTGTTCTTCGGCAAGCATACTTTTAAGCACCTGGTATAAATGCAGGCAAGAACAAAGACTTATTAGGTATTTGTGAAAGCCGTGTCATTCCAAGTGTACATCATGACTTTTACTAATGATGGGACGATACCACTATTTCTCGATATTCAGTTTATAAAAAAACTGTAAAGGCGATACGTTCTTCACTAAATTATGTTCTTATTAGTAGTTTTCTGTGTATAAACGCATGTAATCAATTTTGTATTGCATGCTAACACCAAAATTGTTATTTCTGCAATTTATTGACAGCAACATTTTTATCTAGTTAGTTCCACAGGATATATCTCCTATTGTTAGTCAAGGCTAGTAATAATAATACTACTACTAATAATAAAAACAATAATAGTTTCTTTGCTTCCCTTTAACTATATTTTGTGCTTAAAACTTTCTTTAAAGGAATTTCTCTCCATAGAAAAACCAACACTAGCAATTCTTTATTCCGGAATGTATAAAATATAAACTAGTAGGTATATATATATATTTCATGAAATTCAAACAACCAACAGTGATAAATATTTACATGAGCTCTATTATCTCACGTCTTAAGTTCTGATTTGTTTCTACTGAATTTCCAGATTTCGGTCACCGGAGTAGATCAATGTAATGGCAGAGAGTGAGTCACCAACCCAGGCTACTGCAGAAACGTGATTTAGTCGGTCAGCTAAACAGCTTCATTCACAACTCAGTTAACGCTGCATGTTACATGAGTACTCTTTCCCCCATTGTTTTTGCATGTTTTCATTTGACACTAGAGTCTATGGAGTGTTACATTCTTTCACCCACAAGAAACCCACTCAAGGACTATCAACAGTCCAGCACCTCTTTGTGCACACGTGCGAGGCATAACATAGTTTCAACTTCTTTAATTCCTTATCTAGCATAAAATTAAGCGTAACTACTTTCAATAATACAAAACTTAAACATTTAAAAGTATCGAATGGTTAGCTCAAAGCATTAGACATACTTCGATACTACAGAGTATCGAGAGTATCGAGATATCGAAGGTATTGAGGTCCCATCCCTGAATTTTACATATCTCTGACAGTACCACAAGAAAATGATCAGTAAAATTCATATTCAACAATATGAACATGAATCCTCTCTTCTCGTTTTTATTGATTTCGCATATTGTTTGTTTCTTAACAGTATTGTCTGCTACATTGTTAACTTAGGTACTTCAGCTGTTGTAAAACCCAAAATTCACTTATAAGTACAAATTAATGTATGCTAAGCATTAATAAACACTATTTGTCTTTGTGGAAGCAGTTGTATATTAAGGTTTTTATCATTTAATGTCAGAAGAATTAATTGATTTTTAAAATTCTTTTATTAAACAGCAATACTTAGTACTACTTCTCGTACACCATGTGTAAATAGTATATTCTTGAGAGGAAATAATAAAAACAGCCAAACATTTAATCCCTTTTCTCGAAAATTGGTGGATTTTGAATTGTACCCCTTTCGTTCTGAGCCATCGAATTGTATTTCAAATGTAAACCGTCAGTATACAAGTGTATCATCACACCGGTTGGTTTACTTGGGCCCTCCCCGCCCTTTATCATGGATTTAGTAGTACCAGATTTGTTCTACTGATCCAAGTTGATATTTATTAAAAAAGGTGAATAAATAATAGAATATTGTGTATAGATAATCACAATATCCTACTCGAGTTTTATCGACACGTTTTTAACCTCTATAGTAAGTGCGTTTAACCCCTTATAGCTTACTGTATCATATTTGATACACAGCTGATTTTTTAAGCTTTTAAGCGTTTTTATTGCCTTTTTATAATTTCATATTCTACTAACCTTCAACTATACCATACACATTTATATACGCATGTTTTTAAAATATTGCATTTTTAATAATAAGAAACAAAATGCATTCAGCTGCAGTAAAATGTAGGATATTTCAACTGTAAAACAAAGCTGAAAATTTCCAAAACATTTTAGTTGTAAACTATTAACAAGAAGAATGAAGAACGTATTACTGACACAATGACATGAAGGGATTTAATACGCGTTAAGCATTCAAATAACTGTCGCTGTCGAGTGAAGCGAAACCCCATTGTAGTCATTCAGTTTTTTCTACTTCCTAAAGGAGGCTATTTGGGAAATCACCGGTATTGTTCGCAACCTCCTCAACTAATTAACGTTAAAAAACGTAGAGCAATTATTTACTTAAAGAGAATGAGAGAATGTCTTTCGTGAACTAGCCTAAAACGTTTATAAATATAAAATTGTTTCTGTACACATAAGAAAACTATTGGTCAACGATATTTACGTCTTAAGCATAACATTTCAATGCCAATTTAGTTTAAATGTGATAGCACATGTAGTTGACCAGAGAGAGATAGGTTCATGCAGTTTACTTGTAGATGAGCTGTTCCAATCCTGAGAGATCTTCTTGAGAAAGATCTGAGGAAGTCCCAGTATGGTATTCTACAGTTATTTAAAGGATGCTTGGTGGCCTCTTTAGCTGCAACTCAGCTTTCTCGTTGCCTTGGATGCCGGTGTGAGATGAAGTCCAGACAAGCTTAATATATTTACCAGCCTGAACCGCTGCATTGTGTAGCATTAATAGTTCCGCAATCAATGGGTGAGACGAGCAGTTCTTGTGATGCATGCTAACAAGGCACACAGAGTCCGTGAATATGACAAAGGAGTCATACTGTGTGTTGTCTAGAATATATTCCAGAGCGAAGCGGATTGCATATATCTCACATGGGTACACATGTAGGCTGTGTAGCATCGCATGATCAGGGAATACTACTGCGCAATCGCAGTTGTCAAGTTTAGTCACTCCTACCTTATATCTCATGATCTCCTCCACTTTGTAACCGTTGTAATTGTCCACTTACTGTACATCATATGATTCTGGATTGTCATCACCATACGAATGCAAGACGAAATTGTGAAGTTGACGCCATCAGCAATCCAGTGTTGAAAGACATAATACTTGAGTATATTAAGCAAACTAAGATGAATGCCAAATTATAATCTGTGATTAATGTACATTTACAATGTAATTTATTATATGGTGGTTTGTATGCTTATGGAGTCGCGATATGACCAGTGAGTTCAAGCGACTTGAAATAAATTGAAAAAGTTAGGTTCCTACAACAAAGGATAGCTTCTTACAAACAATACAAAGCTGTGTTTGTTCAACAAGTTGACTATGCGATTTATACTATAATGCTTTTCTATCACACTGTCGCCATCGCACGGCAGCGAACGGTCGGCCGCCGCAGCTCGGACTCCCGCTGCAATAGTTATAATATCCCCCCAACCGTCTAACGTTCTCATATTTACAGTTACAATTAAAATGGCAATTTTCATTCAAACCGAAGAGTTTAATATACCAAATTTAGTGCATTTCTCACGTGATGTTTCCAAGTGTTCTTCCAATATATGGGGGTTCATGCACCTTATTATTCGTGTGATCATCAGAATGAGGTAAATTTCTGAAATTCGGTTTTGCGAAATTTCAATGATACAGTAAGTGATTCACTCTTAAACTTCTTCTGTGACGAAGCATAGTTACAAAATAACAGATATTCTAGTACAGAGTACTTTTACACACGAGATTCCCTTTCATAACACGAAAATGTGTAAATCCTGTGCATACAGAATAAGAGCACCGATATTTTTGAATAAACAATAAATGTAGAAGCAGGAGTGACTTACAGCATTTTTGAGTTGCTGACTGACGATGGGTGCCAATAAGATAATCTGAAATCTTGCTACCCCGCATACAGTCATGGATCACCAAATTTAATTCAGAAAATTTTTGAAGACAGGGTAATAAGTATAGAATTATGGCCCTTATGATCCCCTGATTTAACTGTGTATTACTTTTTCTGTGAGGGAATTTGAAAAATAGGTGTGTGCAACTAACCACATACCTTGGAAGAGCTGAAAGAAAACATGAGGCGAGAAATACTCAATTTCGGATACTGAACTGTCAAGTGTGAATGAAAATTTCCTGAGAAGATTCCAGAAGTGCGTGGATAGAGCAGGACGACATCTGCAACATCTCTTGTGATAAGGTATTGTGCTTATTAGCATCCCAGTTGTAGCTGTAAACATGAGGCGGTTGCTGGGATATTATAACTGTTTCGGCGGGAGTCCAAGCTGCGGCGGCCGACATGCGAGCGGTCATGCGGTGGGCACAAAGTGAAAGAAAAGCACGGTATTTGAAGAATCCAGAAGTGCTGCATATCCTCGGGAGGGAAAAGAAGCAGTAAATACAATTTGCTTCAGCGAAAATGTTTAATGTTGTAAGACGAAAAGAATAAACTTAGCTTTTGATGTGCGACATAAGATCAAAGATTTGGATAACAAGTGTAACTAAGATATGTTATTCTGTTTGAAGCTGAGACTTGGTGATATATGTGCAGTAAGCTTAGGTTACAAGCTCCGTAACTTTTCCCATTTCGCCCGTGTGATACGCGTGGCGTTGCTCAAACTTTTCTCATTTCGCTGATAGAGTGACATGTGGTTGTTGTGGATGTATTACTTTATACTGTATCAAACTTTAACTACGTGTTTCTAGATGTAATGGATGAACAATGCTGCTAATAACATAACCCGTTAGAAGCAATTATCTTCAGAAGGATATGTTACAACAGGCTGATTGTATTAGAGCTTGCCATCGCTTTGTGAGTATTGCATTACTAAAGTCTAACCTGCCCTAAGACATCGATTATTGCAGTGATAGCGGTGGAGGAATATAGGGTAAAGTTGCCTACACATTAGTCTGCATTTGCAACAGGATTTTAATGTTAGTGATAGCTGTAGGTGGTGGTGTTCGGAAAAAATGTTTGCGAAATAACTACAAAATGTTTGAAATTATAATACTTTCTCTTCTATTTATGGGAACATTAAAAACCGTATGCTACCAATGTCGTCATTTATAACGCTCTCCATATGGTCTATGACCTTTGGGGTAAACCCCTTCCACCAAGCGATGACTGGATCCATTTCTGACATGGAGGCATCCACCGGGCGGAATGCATTGCTTCCGATGGTAGGGTGATGAGGATAGCTATGGGATTAGAGGACCTACAGCATGCTACAACCTTAAATTTGCTTAACTCATGACCCATTATCTCAGAAACTATTTAACTTATCAGACAGAAATTTATACAGAATATAGATGCATGACTTCTAGTTTAATGATCTCCTTTTACAGAGTAAGTTTGTTTTTTAAGAAATATAGGTCCTTTTTTTAGGTTTAACGTCCTTTAACCAGTTAGGTGAATATCGGACGATGAATGAAATGGGTCAGCTTAGAGTTACTCCACATTAATCTCATCCTAACCGAAATTCGAACTCGACCTCTTGAATGTGAGGCAGATACGCTACTCACATCACAGAGTGGGCCTGTAAGATTTATTTTCTTAATTATGCAATATTTTGATTAAAATCTCTCAGTTGTTACAGAGTTCAACATTTTCTGGGTGACTTGGAAGTTTTCAGACTCAACACATTCTTCAAATCTGGGATGACAGAGTGAGCCATTTACTGTATCTAGTGCCATCTATTCTGAATTGTTGGTTCATTAAACCCATTTTTGGAAAAACTCGTTCACAAGAAGCGCTGCTATGGGGCAAGGAAATCAGTCAGTGCTCATTCCGCCAGTTATTTTAATCATTATTTACATCAGGGTCCCACTTGTGTTTAACAGCACTCCAGAAGCTATCGGATTTAGATGTGTTCATTATTTTGCAGGGAATGTGGCTTTTTTCAAGTTTTCTACATTGATCGTCAATGTTCTGGACTACGCCGTGTTCACTGGGATTAACAATTCTAAGCACACAGGCAACGAAAGAAAAAAGGGTTCCTTTAGTGGGACGGAGACAGACCACGAGGGCAAAAATTCAGATAGTAGTCAGGTTTGGTTGCGTCATTCAAAAATGCATGAGGAAGAAATTGGTGTTTCATATTCGTTTCATTTTGCTGTAGTGAAAAACGTGACAGTGATATTATCGTATGTCTAGCCAGTATCGTACAAACGTCCAAATTACCATAATTATGCTCCTATAATTATGCTACGAGTTGGCGACCCTGCACTGGGGTCTTAGGAAAAATGAGAAACTAAACCATATACCTAGAAGCAGCATATCATGGAAGACATGCGAGGAATTTCAAAGCCTTGGGGAGCTTAATAAGTTTAAAACCACATTTTTTAGAAGCACACTTATTGCTCGATATCTTGATCACTCAATGGTGAATATTTTCATAAAAATATTAAGAAGGTGAAATGAGCGTAGAAATACCAAAGTGGTAGTAATATAATTACAAATAACTACTGAATGCTACACCGTAAACCTTCAGATACCTGAAACAGTAGATAAGCCAACATGAATAGCTTTATCTTTAAGAGGAAAATACGCAGTATAGCACTGTTATTTGTTAAATACACAAATTGATTAGTATGACAATCTAATAGTAAGAACTAGTAGTATTAAACACTCGTTCTTATTACATCGACACCACAGGCGGTGGACACTGTTGATATCTAAAATGAAATGCTATTTGGAAAACGAAATGTTCCAGTGTGGTATCCCTCTTAAAAGAATCTGGGGCCACGATTCAAAAGAATGAGCCGCATACACGTTGTTTGTTCATCCCTAGTCGGCGGAGGGTGGGTCGCTTTTCTACAAGCAGCAGGCGGCCGACCGGTTTTTGATTTCTATGTTGTACATTGCTATTTTAGCGCCATTAATCTATAGAATAGTAGTCCGTACTGATTTAAGAAGCAATGTTTTTCTATAAATTATCACTTACTTGTTTTTATTTGAACTGGGATCAAGTTAATACAGGGATTTATGCAATTGAAATACGTCAGATAATTCATGTTTTTTTTAGCAATTGTTAACAACTAAGTTGTGTTTAAATGTTTATAAAACTAAATTCCATGACCATACTGACTTTTGGCTCATGACAAACAGATGTTACAAAAAAAAAAGCTTATGATGGTGATGGCGGTAGTAATGGAGAGCACGACTTCAGCGTTTAATAGCACCTTAACACATTAATAACAGTATTGTTTAATTTCTAAGTTTGCATCAATGGAAATAATATGAAGTATGTAGCAGACGTAAAAGAAATGTCTTGCCTACATTTGGCTAAACTCATTTTTTAAATTACAAATGAATTATTTGGTTTATGCCTGTGAAATGAGAAAGTTTCAGTTAACTAAATAATTCTATCCTACACTTTTTAAATGTTGTAAAACGCTGAAGTTATGAAAGAAGCTTCTTCATTTAGGTATAATCTGGAAAGAAAATGAAAAAAACACCATTTGTCGGTATTTGAGCGTCCGTACTCCAGGTTTAGAAGCCGGTGCTCTGGCAAAGAGCTACTGGATGTCGAGCTCGGACTATAACATTAATACATTTGACGCTCGAAGACTTGCTTTTAGGTTATCTACCACCAAATTATTGTCTATAGTGCTTGTTTTCAGTCAAATTAAGATAACATAATTTACCCTTTCGTTCAACCAGAAACGATTTATGCTTGCCCTAAATTCTTCCTTACTCTTTGGAGAATCTGAAATAAACCAATGGAAGGTCATTAAAAGCTATCCATCAGAGAACTACTCGGAAATCTAATTTCATAACAAACAATCACCGTTACTCCAATGAGATAACCACAATAACTATTCTATATGCTTTGTTGTTTGTTTTAAGCTGGTAGGGTGAAATCAAAGGACCTTAATATCATGTAACGTTGTCATCACTTTGTATTGGCATACAGCTAGCAATCACCAAATGAGGAGCAGGGCATGTTAACCGATATAAATGGACAGTAATGGAAGCCCAAACTCTGGCAAAATTCCTTGCACCATGCTATATACAAGTGCGATAACCAGAGACTGCATAGTAGGAATGTGGAAATGTGGCCGCAGAGTGGCCCAAATATGCCAAGTAGTTAGGCATGCAGAATAGTCTGTGCGGTTATGGGTGAAAGAGTTTCAAGACGACAGAGCTATTCTAGAGGTCCGCAATGAGAATCCCTTCCTTCCGGTGACAAGGTTAACAAGAAGTCTAAATCTCCCAGTGGATGCTTGGTCTACGACTCCCTACTACTGGCATCCGATATCGCAGGCCTGCGAGAAAGGGTGCCCTTAAGCAAGAACACAGGGAAACTCGCGTGGTATTCTGCCTCCAGCATCTGCCAGTAAGTCAAGACTTATGGGAGATGATAATATGATCTAAGGAAAAAGTGATTTAGTCAGACGAGGATGGGAGTCTTTGTGGCGACCTGACAACACTCGCTTCGACCCTAAACACGTTGTTGCCACTGCACGGAGCGGCAGGATCAGCTTAGCTGTATGGGGCTGGATGAATCCCGGTGGAGTAGAAGAACTTATTGTAGTCTCCTCTAACATGTACTCTCAGGAATATATTGGAGTCCTGGAAGTCTGTATGCTCCCAACGGGGCGATTTCTCTACCCGGAAGAGGAAATGCCCTGTGATACATTTCATGCATGATAACAACAGTGTGCACACATCCCGGACCACAGAGGCCTGATTTCAATAGCACCCAGACATTTCGGTTTTGCAATGGCCTGGGAATTCTCTGGACCATAATCCTATTGAGAACGTCTGGACATTAATGGTTCGAAACTCTTAACGTCAAGGATGGACCAAAGAGAGAACTTGCCTGGGAAGTTTGGGAAAATATGAGGAGACGATACCAAATATGCAGTTCTTTAGTTCCCTCAATGCCTCGTTGGCTAAATGAGATAATTGGATATCAAGGTTCGTGGTCTTCTAATTAAAGAAAAAAAATAATTACAAATAAATTCGCCCAAGAATGTTTTGTATTATTATTATTATTATTATTATTATTATTATTATTATTATTATTTAGATTGCATTTACTGTAAGCACGCTGCTATTTCATTTCGCATTTCATATATTTGTGTTAAGTAATATATGTTTAAATTCCATAAATCTATACAATTTTATTTTTGAGCTACTAGTGCTAATAAAGTGATATCCATGATGTCAATCTTAGTATTTGACACCCCATTTTATTGCATTATTGTAGATGTATGAAATTTTCTGCTGTTTTTTTTTCATCTTTGGAATACCCTTTTAAAGTTTCTAGGCTGATAACGATTATAATCAATTTCTATTTGGTAAGTGGCCATAAAACAATATCATCATCGGTGATTTAAGAAGCTTTTTTATGTGCATTTCGGAAGTGCCGTTAAATTATTTGAATTCACTTGATCTACAAACATTTAATGAAGAAATACTTTGACATAGCATCACATAGGGAGGTTCAACAAAGGAATCTAGAAGTTCTGTCGTAATACCACAAATTAGCGATAACTCACTGTCACTGGCTTTACTTGGATTTACTACTCTCATTTTAATAACACAAGGTACGAAATTTAAAATTGTTAAAATATTTAGTTTAAACTTAAATTGAATATGTTGTGTGTTTTCGATTGGGGGAGGGGTGCTATATATCTTGTAAAATGTGAAGGTACATATCAAGGAGGAGCCCTCGGAACCGGGGCAGAGCACCATACCAGGCCAGTCGGCCCCTTGTGTTTCCACCGAGAGTCCCAGGATGGAAGGATAAGGGGATAGACCTGAAGGGCGATTTGATGCGGTTGTCGTCGGGCGCAAGTATGGATGGGGTCCCTAACGTTTCCAGATATAACACATCCGACGCAGCCGATTCCTGCCCACAAGTCACCAAAGCTCCAGGGTCCCCCGGAGTGGAGCTCTACGCTGAGGAGAGACCTAACTGAGCGGTACCGCAGCGACGCCAGGGAAGAAACCTTTACAGAGCGCAAACCACGCCCAGCCGCAACGCGCCGAATAGCGTCGCTTGGTCGTATTACCCTGAAACCGATGACGATGAAGATAATGGGTACAGGAAATGAAAGGAAGCAGAGTCGTGGTAGATGATAACCACCCCAGCATTCGCCTGGAGATCCGGGGAAACCACGAAAAACCCACAGGCCAGAGTGGGCGGTCACCGGGGATCGATTCCGGGACCTCCCGAATG
This sequence comes from Deroplatys truncata, assembly GCA_030765065.1. NCBI lineage: Eukaryota > Metazoa > Arthropoda > Insecta > Mantodea > Mantidae > Deroplatys > Deroplatys truncata. The sequence continues at coordinate 24,998,915 of CM060988.1, read as the reverse complement.
CGAGCCACAACGCAACTACCTGAACCATCCCGCAGCCTTACATATATGGGTAAACACGTTCTATTGTTATCCTTAAATAGTGCCATTTAGTATTGATTTGCAACCAGTAGAAAAACGGTGAGAGGAATGTACGACGTCAAATTATTATTATTATTATTACTGTTCTGCAGGAGAATGAGCCAGGCAGGGGTTCAGTGCAGTACATGCTCAATGCTCAGTTTTATAACGGTGGAACAAGTTCAGAGTCGGAGAAATCCTCTTTCAGTTCACTGGATTCTTCATTACTGGATTTCTCTTCTTAGGATTTTCAATTATAATTGTTTCCACCATATCTGACACAATCCCATCGCAAATCCAATGCTCCTGCTCTGTTTCCTCCACGGGCATGGCTGCACCAAAGCTGGCAGTCCTGCGTTATCATGGCTTCAAGTGCCTGCGCGGAATTCGCACCGTTAACGCCCATTATTATCAACTGCTACAAACACAACCTTGTAAATCAACGTTGCTTCTTCCAAAAAGCTTGTTCGGGAAACTGCAGAAATTATTTCTAATTTGTTACTAGCATTTCCATCAGCATAAACATGATAACATTATCACTCTGTCAACATTTTCTAAATGTAGGGTGAATATCTATACATGCTTCATTCAGAGAAATTGGCTTTCCCACATTAAAAGCATCCTTGATGTTTCTTAGTTACTGTGAATGTCCAAGTACCAGGCGTTCTATCATTTAGAATCTTACGTTTACTTCGCCGAAAATTCAGCTTATACAGTACGTTTCGCAATGTCTCTCAAGACCATGGGAAATTTATTTTTATTTTCTTTACCACGTGCATAATAGTTAGAGAAGGTATTGCACTCCATCCAAAAGTTCTAAACCATATTTTACTGCAAATAATACATGTTTTGAAATCCCTGAATGCAAATAGAACGATTTTTGAAAAAGGTTCGTGTTTGTGTGTGTGTTTGTAGACAGCATAACACAAAAACGAAAAGTCGAATAAATACCAAACTTGGAATTTAATTTCAGTATATTCCAAACGTGCCACGCAAATATTTTCAATTAAAATCCCCCACCCCAACTTCCCTTTACATGGAAACATTTTCGAAATTCTTTATTTTCTCAAAAATAGTTTTGATTAAAATAGCATATTATTGCAATATCTATGACAAATAAATCGTATACCTTGAATTCTCTGGGAACTACCTCTTCATTCGGAAGGAGTTTTAAATAATCATGTATAACTTGTAAACGTTGAGCGATAAACGAAAACGTACCGCAAAAAAAATGTAGATCTGTTTAAAAGACACAATTTATTTCTTGTGGCATTAGTCATTTTCGAGATATTCGTTATTAATATTTCAGTACTAACATTCTATAAAGTCCTGTCGACACTCAGTTGTTTCTCGCGATGTCCTGGAAACAATATGATGAATTTTAAGGCATAGTGAATAGCGTAGTGTTCTTAAGCATTTGACTATCCCATCTCCCCTTGTAGGCAGTACATTTTCACAGTATGTAACTCTGGATAGTTCTAGGTATTACACATTATTCAGAATCATCAATGGTGACATTTCGGTCACTTGGCCTTTGCTAATTATTTTCCACTTGCATGTAAAGGAGATAAGGGACCTTCTTGTTCTTTGTCTTTTACCTGGCACCGTAAAGTATCAAGTAACTAAACACTCCCGTATAACGCGCAGCTCTCTCTGTAGCGCGGGCCAGAGGAATGGCTGGATTGTTGTCCTGTTATTATTCTTAACTCATGAGTTTTAATAACGTTTGTTATAACTCTTTGAGCTTCATTCTGAACAGTCTTGGATTTTTCACTTGGGTAAGCAATTAACACTTCACAAATACAACTCACAGGAGTACTAAAGCACTACACTATAAGTATAACCTATCTCAGACTAGAACGATCCTCTTGCAAACATTTGAGAGGGAAGGAACAGAGACATAGAGTCAATTGAATTTTTTAAAATGGGGTCCTACCTATAGGGACAATTTAAATTTACCCTAAAATGAGCATACAGCGTCCTCCATTTACTTTCCCCCATAATATCAAGCAAGTTTTATTCAAGACATTTCTTTCTACAACGCTTAGTTCTGGAGATATTGTACAGTCTCAACTTAAATGGTCCATCCTGTATATTTTATGTATAGAGACATACTAAAGACAGGCGCAGTTACAGACCATTAAGTCATTATTGTTAAATAATACGCAGCCTAACTTTGAATTACTAATGGAACAGTTATACAATCCTTACGTTGGATTCACAGGACCATACTACTCTCTCGGAACAAAGTAGGTCTCGGGTGAATGCTGATTCAGATGCTATTGTTTATCCAGCAGAGTCGCTTCTCATATATAAGACTATTTTCCCACAACTCTCGCATACTCTCTCATAAGCCCAGAACACTTATATGCAATAAAAATCAGTCAGCTTATCATCATGGAGCAGGTCAGTCAATCTGCCGAAATAAAACACAGCCGAGGCAAAGCTTAAGAAGTGGCGAGAGGCAAATGATCGCCCATTGTTTCGCAATACTTAAGAAAGAAACCTCCGAAGCATAGCCTTATATTACTACACGAAAATGTTAATTCTGTGAACTCATAGATTTAATAAGTTGCTGGCAATGTCTTTCTGGATTTATTATCAAGAAGTTTACACCGCTATAGTTAACCAGCTTAAAAAAGACCTCAACTGGTCATGCATTCTCCCTCTAACTGCCTTGGGGAGGGGGTTTATCCTCTCGCCTAGTCTGTGTTTTATTTTTCCTTATTTTATTCTCACAAAATCGTTTATCAATTAATAACATCACTGTTGTAGGTATCCAACTGTAGAAGCAGGACTAAAGACACAAGGGTATTGCAACAAAAATGCTGTGTTTGTAGATTGCTGTGACAGGCCAGGCAAAGAGCAAGGTGCAGCGGGTGGGAAAACAAATGCTTGCATATAACTAACGATAACATTTCACGTACATGGAATATCTTATCATGGGATAACTTCCAAATGTTAATTCACACCCATTAGGGTATTTCATAGCCTTCACTCTCCCATGTATCTCTTCAAGGAAAAATGTTCCTCGCTGATTGGTTATCATAGCGAAAATTATTTCAATTGAAGTTTTACAAAGAAAACTAGAGGCTTTAATGTTTTACTGGGAGACCAAACACATATAACCATCATCTCAAAACTGTGCTCTTTAACATGCCTCTTACAGAACTGGAATAAGGATTTTGGTTTTTGGGTTATCACGATGTAAGCAAGATCCTATAAGTTTTCCTACAGTATAAAATTGATGGGTTCATAACAGTGACGTGACACTAGCTTCCCGCGTATCCGCCCACTTCCTCTCTAAGACATCTCATTGGATAGCTCAGTAGCTAAAAGCAAAAGACAAGTAGAGTGGGGGCGATTTATTCCCTCTTAAATACTTGCACAGTCCGTAAAGTTGTTATACTATAGTATTGCAAAACTTATCTGCTCATATATAGTATCAAACATATGGAGGGTTGAGACCGCTCCGTCTTGTTGTTTACAACAGGATCGTTGCTGTTTGTGATAGAATGTAGCCGTATGTCTTTAAACAACTGAGCAAAGCAAGAACGCATGTATTCATGTTACCCTCCCGTCACTCTCAGCCCCGGAGAGTGATTGGAATACAGTATGTACCATATGTTAATCTGTTAGGTAAGTTCACATAATGTTGTAATACACTATGTTAAGCTATTTTGATGGTAATCTCAGCTACATTCCAGACCAACACATCTATATAATATGTATTTTCAAGGAAATCTCGATACCGAGCGTCTGGTACTTCCGTACCCTAAGTGATGGAACAGGGAGAATAAAAACTTAATTTTCCTATATATGCACTCGTAGAGAAAAGGGCCCCATGTTTCTAGCCTTGCTTTTGTAAGAAATCTGTCGCTGGGTTCATTTAAGTGAAAGAAGCAGTGGTGGGGATGACACATGAGTTGAAAATCTGCTGTACATGTGCTGCATGGGCAAACAGTAATTTATCGTAACATAAAGTCTCCAGGATTCCATTTTCTGTCCACGTAGCTGTATGCTAATATAGATCCCTCATGGGTCATGAATAATGGAAGGAAAACGTTTGTGCTTGTGTCACATCACAGACTGAATACCTTAAAGGAGAGCAAACAAATGCGAGTGTCAAAACTGAAGTGTATAATAGCCACTTTCCTCTAGACGAAATAAAAGCATAAAGCGTGAGCAAAAGGTTTGCGCCCTTTACGTATAGTTTAAAGTTAACAAACACACCAGATTTTAAGACAACGAACTATGGTTTTAACAATTACTCCAAAATTAATACTAATGTTCTGTTAAAGTTCCGAATGCCCATTACCTAATACTTCCTTTACTAGCTACATGTAGTAAGTAGTGGAAGTTTTGCATTGCACCCAAAAATTCAATACCGAGAGGCCCCTTGAAAGCAAAACAAGCATATTTAGAAAAAGCTACGTAAGTGTCTGTGTGTGTGTGTTTATGAAAAGCATAGCCCAAAAACGATAAGCACCAAACCACGTATTTAGATTCAGTACCTTTCAAAGATGCGACACGATCCTTTAAATGGAACATTTTTACAATCTTTTTTATTTACCAGAAAATGCCTGTAAAGGTTTTGATTTAAATACCATATATTAAAGATGTTTTAATGAAAATAAAGCGCATGTCTTGTATTTTCTGGGAAGAGCCTATGAAGTTCTCATCATTCGGAATGACTTTTGTGTAATCTTGTATAACTAGTAAACGTTAAGGGAGAGACGGAAACGTAGAACACAAAAGATGTAGATTGTTACTTTCTCCACTATGTATAGCAAGATGGGGAAGTATTGCATTCCACTAAAAAAATCGAGATTTCAACGAAAATACATGTTTTGAGGTGCCTGAATTCAAAAAAAGCATTGTTAGAAAATGTCCGTGTGTGTGTCTGTGAACAGCATAATTAAAAAACGAAAAGTCAGATAAATACCAAACTGGTATTAAGAGTTCAGCATCTTCCAGGAATGCGACGCGAATATTTTAAAGAAAATCCCACCTCCCCAGACTACCCTTTACATGAAAATGTTTTCGAAAATATTGATTATCTCAAAGATGGCTTCAACCATTTTGATTAAAATATCATATGTTTAAGGTATTTTTATGGCAAACGAAATGTATATCTTGAATTGTCTGGATATTTCCCCAAAAGTATTTTTCATTGTGAACGACTTTTGCATAACTGGTAAACCATAAGAGATAGACAAAATTTTACCACACAAAAAATGTAGATCTCGTTAAAATACAGAATTTATGCCATATACATTTTTTTGTAGATTGAACCATTCCGAGATATTCCTTGTTATTTGTTTGAATTTTTCAATACTTAATATTTTTTCTCAAATGGGAATTCGTTATTAGTTTTTTTATGTCCTGGACTTGCAAAGAGAATGAAATGCTCCACATAGCAACCAGCTCTTTAAATATTTGACTGTCGCTTAAAGCGATATTCCCCTTGCACCTACAAGAAAATTAGCAATAAGACAATCTCTGCAAACCTTTATCTCAATTAACATGAAGTGGATGAAGAATAAGCGTTTGTAAAAATGGTCTGTCTGAGAGCGGAGGTCATGTGAGTGCAACACATAAATTTTTTTTAAAAAACACAAATTATTTAAAATAACCTTTTGTGGCATAAGCAATTTCTGAGATATCTGATATTGATGGTTCAATTTGTTCAACACTTAGCCATTCTTTTAAAGTCCTGGTGATCTTCAGTGGTTTCTCGTGATTTCATAGAAAACGTGTAGAAGTTTAACGCCGGAATATAGCATCCAGTTCTTAAACATCTAACTATAGCTGTTCCCTTTGTATAATGTGTAATGTAATATGAAGCAGATGGAAAAATGAACTATCAGAAGAATAATTTTTATACCCATTTATAAGCGATAGAGGGTAGAAAAATTCATGAGAATGTGACATAAGATTTCTTTAGAAAAGATCCTTCTGTGCGTGTTTCTGTGAACAGCATATCTCGAAAACAAAAAGCAGAATGAATACCTAGGAGTAGGACAAACTGCAAAGGGGGGCTTAGCAAATCTACCTACAAGATATTTTGCACCTGAAGACCCTAACGGGCGCCCCCGGAAGGGAGGGGTGAGATGAGAAGAGATAGAGCGCGGCCGGATCAGGAAGCATGACAAAGCAGAGGGCAGGGTCTGTACTTTTACAGATTCACTCTCCCCGGTTGTTGGCTGGTGCATCCGGCTTCCCTCTCCACCTGCGGGCTTACATATTCCCTGGGGTCCCGGAACTCGGCAGCTCCGATTCTGAGATCCAAGTGTTACATAAAACATTCTCTTCCCCTGCCATGCAACGCTGAGGTTCCCGCCGACACTTTCAACCCTGAAACAGACCAAGCAGATGAAAGGTGAAGTGAAATGAGAATGTAGGTGAAATGGAGGGACAGGAAATTCGGAGGATGTAATGAATCCAACATTCGCCTAGCAACCAGGGGAAAACCCTGAAAAACCGTGTGTCCAGGAAGGGCGGCCGCGGGAACCGAACCCAGGACCTCCCGAATGCGGGCCACAGACGTTACCACCTGAGCCACTGACTTGGTATTTAAGTTCCAAAGATGCAACACGAGGAATTTCAAGAAAATCCCACTCTCAAATTACTCTTTACAAGTAAAAAGTCTTGTTTTATAGTTTCTCAAAACTTAATGATTTTAAATGCAATTTAAACAATTAAAATATATAGTATAAATTTTCTGGAAGTAGCTTGTGAAGTTCTCTTCACTCTAAATCACTTTAGTGTATATTCCTAAGCCGTAAGAGATAGACAAAAAACATCTTACCACACAAAAATGTGTGAAATAACATTTTTTGTGGCGTTAACCATTTCCGAAAAATTTTTGTTAATGGTTTAAATTTAAAAAATTATGCCTTTACTTTCTCCACCACCTATGTCTTGTAAGCATAGGAAGTGTTATTATTCATTAGACATAGAAACGTCACCGAAATAAATGTTTGGGAACTCTGAATCCAAAACAAACACACTCCTTATTCCTCTATTGCTTAACTATAGCAAGTAGACGAAGCACTTACCTATTGAATTTCAACTAAAAATTCAATACCGAAATTCCAGCGGAAACACACCTTTAGAGCCTCCTTAAATCCCCCCAAAACAAACAGAAAAAACAATTAAAAACAAAATCGCACATGTGTGTTTGAGCAGCATATCTAAAAAACGAAAAGTCGGTTAAATGCGAAACTTGTCATGTTTTCCAGCGTGTTCTAAGGATGCGACACCAAGATTTTCAAGAAAATCTCCGCAAAGCAAATACGGTTTACATGCAAAAGGTTTCGATATTTTTTATTTTATCAATTATGGCCATCGATTTTGATTAAAATGCTATATTTTGTTTAAAATGTTTTCATATGAAATAAAATGTATATCTTAAATTGTCTGAGAATAGCCTGTGAAGTCCTCTTCATTCTGAATCATGTTTGTATATTTGTAAATCGTAAGAAATAGACAAAATCTTACCACACAAAAACTATAAGTCCCATTAAAGCAAACAATGTATGTGAAGTAACACCTTTTGTTAATCGTTTCCGAGATTTTTTTTATTGGTTTGAATTTCCGTATATTCTATATTGTTTTCAACGTCCGTGGCAAATGAACGTAATGATTGAGATGATGTTCAAATGGGCACCTCGAGCTTAGAGTTACCCGACATTTATCTTCTCGGAATAAATACTGCAAAGCCCTGGATAAAGCCTATCCAGGTAATTCACTATAACCGACATTCGAACTCGGGACCTCTTGAATGTGAGGTAAACACGCTAACACCACACCACGGAGGTGGGCTTACTTTATATGTAGATACTTTTCTCAACTACAAACCGCTATTCGTTTTTGCTTTATCTACCACGTACATCGAAGAGAAGCTATTCCATTCCACCCAAAAATGCGATATCGAGATTTCACCGGAAATACATGTTTTGGGGACCCCTGAATCTAAGAAAAGCATTTTTAGAAAGACGTCCGTGTGTGTGTGTGTGTGTGTGTGTGCGTGTGTGTGTGTGTGTGAACAGCAGAACTCAAAAACGTTTGTTCTTTTCTTTTATACGTTCATTAATGGAAATATTTTAAATTCTGTTCTTGTTTCTCCGTTTTCCGTATTTGATGGAATATTATACAATTTTTTACTTATCTTAAAAGAATTCATCTTTGCAATCTGTATATTTTGTTGCTCTTATTTGGTTATTCTCCATGATTCACTTTAATAGTCTAATACTAGAATGTAAATTTTGTATCCTGCCTTGTTTTGTTTTTTAGTGTTCTTTGTGTTGTATCTCGCATAATTTGAAATTTATTAATTTTATTGTTTATATTGTTTTCTTTTTCGTTGCCAAAATATTGCTGATTAAAAATTTAAAATGAGATATTTATTAAATTAAGATATTACTTATTATAATCTTAGTACTTACGATATTTTCCTCTGAATGCCGTGACTGTAGTTTTTTAATGTGATATTTTGAAAGCATATTTCTTACGTAATTGGCTTAAGCGATATTTTGCTTCTTGCAGGTTATTTTCATGTATCATCCATATAATATATTAAATAATGTGGGTGATAAGGTACACCCTGGTCTTACACTTCTATTATTTTCTTTCTGTCTTCTCTTTACTACAAGTATAATTTTGTGTTTCTACATGAACCTTTTATTATCATTATTATACGTAGGGGATATCCTCTTTTTTCCATAATACTCTGTAATAGATTCCTATCATTCACCGATCAAAAGACTTTTAATAATCCATGAAACCAATGTGGCCTTGAGGTTATATTCTCATTTCACATTACTTGTCTTATACTTGTCTCATAATTTTATTTATTTATTTATTTGCTTGAATTGTAACATACTTTAAACTGGAAGGTCATATCGGACGGTTGATGAATGAGACCCGTTAAATGATGCTCAAAGGAGCCCGGGTTCTTAGAGCTTAAAGTTACCCGATAGTTGTCTTCTCGAGACTTGTAATATCATCCTAACAGGATGTTTCTCTTCTGAATCCATTTTGTTCCTCTACTAGTAGTATATCGGCTATTCTTTTAGCCCGTTATTAATAACTCTAGAACATATTTTATAGGCTTATTTTATATAAGTTCAACAAGCTTATATTCGATAATTCTCACGTCAACTTATATCTGTTTTCTTTATATAGTGATATCATCACTGCTATTTCACATTATGATATTCCTTTTCATCTTCCTACATTCGTTTTAAATGTAGAAGTCGTAGTTCTCGGAATAGTCCACCATGGCAAGTTTTACCACACAGGAAATGTAGATCTGGGTATGTTAAATAAATTGTTTCCTGGAGTTAACCATTTCCGAGATATTGCTTGAAATTTGTTTAATTTTTAAAGAGTTGTAGCTTTCTTAACTGGGAATTATCCCAGTTTACCCTGAATCGAAAAAAGCATTTTATAAAGATCTGTGTGTGTGTGTGTGTGCGCGCGCGCGCGTGCGCTTTTCTGCGAAGAGCACAACTCAAAAGAAACATTTCAGTTAAATACCGAAGAACCTGGTATTTTAGTTCAGCATCTTTCAGGCACGCGTCACGAAGACTTTCAAGAGAATTCCCCAAGGTACGCTTTGTTTGGAAAATTTGTCTTTATTTTTTATTTTCTCAAAAATGGCTTTAAAGAGTTTGATTAAAATTCATTACGTTTAAGATCTTTGCCTGACAAATAAACTGCATATCTTGATATTTTTGGGCAACAGCTTGTGAAGTCCACTTCATTTGGAAGGAATTTTGTACTATTTTCTATAAACCATACGCGATAGACAAAGGCCTATTTCAAAATAACTGTGGATTTGTTTAAAGCACGCAATATATTTCGTATAACTTTTTTCTTGCATCAGCCATTTTCGAATAATATGCTATTATTGGTTTCCATTTTTGAATGTTTGGAATCTATTTTACAGCGGTAAAATAGAGTCTTCGGTTTTTTACTCGTAACGTATGGGAAAAAACACTTGGCGACTAGCTTTTTAAACATCTACCTACTCAGTTTACCCCTATCTCCCTTGTACCTACAACGAAACTATTTCTGTAAAGGTTAATCTCGGTTAACATTAAGTAGAGAGAAATATTAGCTTCGTAAGGTAAGTTTGTGGAAGCTTGATAAAATAAATAATAGGCAAAGAAAGCCATGTGAATGTTACGCATACGAGGTTTTTAGGTTTACTTCTCTTACGTAAGTTATCGTTTTTTCCCTCCTTACTGTGCCATTTAACTCTTCTTTTCTTATTCTTCGAACTGTCTCTGTGCTCGTTTTCTTGTCAAACTCTTCCTTCACAAATCCTGCAACTCTGGGGCACTTAGTCGCGGATTTCCTTTTATTCTCCTCAGTCTTCGTGCTCTTTCAACTTTTATGTATGTCCTTTTTGAGGTTTGCACTCGATTGTATCATCATGATTGTTCCTTCTCGCTATATCCCCAATTGTGCTCTTACTAATATGTAGAAGTTTAGCACTTTCTCGGTATTTGTGACCCCTTTAACAATGACAGCTCAGAAGTTGTCGATCGAATGTTGTGTTTCATCCTTTGGGGCCCATCTCACAAAGTATAACCTGGCCTTGCTTGATTAGTGCACGGGGGGAAATTGAGTGCTTCCTACGTCCCTTGTCATCACTATCATTTAGAGGTCTGCACGGGCTTGGGTGAAGCTCTCAGGCCTAGATTTGGCCCAGCCCGCGCTGGGCTATTTGTCGCGCTCGGACTTGAAAAAAGGACGAAAAAACATTGTCACACTCAACATATCCATTTTATTTGCCATGTACATATCTTATACAAGTGATATTTTCATAAAAAATAACGAAAACGTTTACCTGTAAATGAAAAATAAAGACCAAAAACATTAATTAATCACAGTTTTTGACCTGCAATTTTAAGAAAGCGGAACAGCACAATTATCGCAGAATTCACACACTCACAGCAGTAATAATAAATAAATGGTCGCTTCGGATTGCGAATAACGTTAAAACCACGGCAGTGCAAACTCGTCTCCCTCCGCCCACCCACACCCAGGACATCCTGGGTAAAGTGCAACAATAAGGGCAATCCGGTCAATAAGGCGATTACTACATGGAGGTTTCAGGACTTCAGTCGCCACCATATCTGTAAAAAGCTTCTCAATTGGTCTCAAAGACCCAAGTGCATCCCTTACCATGCCTGCCAGCAGTGAAAAACTTCTCAATGCCACTACAGAATGAGGAACTCGAATTCCTTCAAACGTAGGCAGCAGCGTTTTCTAGACTAATAATAAAAATAATAATAATAATAATAATAATAGTGCAAGGTAATGTTATTTAAAACAAAATTCGACAATCGGGCTCCGACTACAGTAATAACCTTGGGCTCGAGCTCAGTTCAGACTGGGCTGGCAGAGAATTCCGGCCCTTGCAGACCTCTTCTATCATTGCCTCAGCAAGTGCAAGTAGCTCGGAGTTTTGAAAAAGCTAAAGAAAACCCAGAATTAATATGGTCCAAACTATTACCTTGTTTCCATTCTTTATTCATGTCTTTTCAAATATACCAGTTCAAACACAAATGGTGCTAATCCAAATAATTTTATGCATTCAGCATATAAACTTCAAAACAGCGTTGTTAAGGGTGTTCGAAAGATCCTATTTTGCCAATGTTAAAATAGTGCTTACAAGTTCAAGCTTTTACTTTCTCTACTACGAACAGCAAGTAGGGGAAAATTGTGTTCCACTCAAAAATTCAATGTCGAGATTTCGCCGGACATATGTGTTTTTTGAGGCCCCCTGAACCAAAAAACAAAAAACATTTTTAGAAAAAGGTCCACGTGTGTGTCTATGAACAGCATAACTCAAAAACGAGGTATTAATACCAAACTTAGTATTTAGGTTCAGTACCTTCCAAAGATACGACACAAGGATTTTCAAGAAACTCTCCCCATCCTAAACTACCCTGTACATGGAAATTTTCATTTTTTTTTATTTTATAAAAAATGGCTCTAACACTTTTGATTAAAACACCTCATATTGAGGATATTTACATGACAAATAAAATCTGTATTCTGAATTCTTTGGGAATAGCCTGTGAAGTCCTGTTTAATGGGAAGGTATTTTGTATAATCCTTTATAACTGGTAAAGGTTAAGCGATAGACGAAAACGTACTACACAAAAAATGTAGATCTCTTTGAAACACACAGTTTATTTAAAAAAAATTATAGGCGATATCCATTATTAGTGCTTCGATTTTTTCAAACTTTGTCGTTTTTTTGAAGTTCTGTTGGCATTCAGATATTTCTCGCGGTTGCATGGAAACAGTATGGAATTTTAAGGTCACTATATAGCGCCTGGTTCTTAACATTTTATTATCAGTATTTCGTTTACATTTATAATGAAATCTATAGTATAGCTACTCTTAAATGTTTATCTGGATTAAAATAAAGTGGATAGAGGAATAACCTTTCGTAAGAATTGTTTTTACACCCATTAATAAAATACAGACGATAGAAAAGGTCATGCGAATGGAACACAAGATTTGTTCATAATGTATTTCAAGTAAAAGTTTGAACTTTTATAGGTTATTGATGAAGAGTTTGGCTGTAATTTAACACATTTTTGTTAAGGGTTTTATTAAATAAATTATCATTTTTCTAATTACATACGTTTTTGCTACATTGTTATCAAATTTGTAAAAACGATTCAATAACAATAAAATAATAATAATTAATTTACAAAAAGAAACATTCTTTTAAATTGAGAACAAGCACTTGTTAAACATAACCTGTAAATTTGAAATGCAGCCATTCAGTAATTCCTTAGAAAACATAAATTCAATGAAAATATTATATTTTTAGGAATTAAGCTACCAACTTTTTACTATGCTTTAGTGCACTCCAGTTCTATAGAATGGAGTATCAGCAACATTTCATTTCTATTATTTCTGCACATATGACACGTATTATAAGTTGATTGTAAACATTGATTCATTCTAAAACATTTGTATTCATTAATATTTCCACTAAGATTTTTTGTGAAGTGCTACATTTTATTTTCCTTGCCTGGAAGCAGTTGCTAGATTAGGAACAGACACACCTTTTGGGTGTGTGTGCGTTTGTTTGAATGATATTTCTTTTCGGTTTTCCAACTTTAGTTGTCCTAATAAAAACCTTCATAGGATTCCTGGTATTACTCTTGCCCACGCCAAAAACTGAAAATGTATCACAAATTACCTTCAAATTTAAATAAAACCAAAGCAAGTTTTAGGAACTATTTAGATTGTATAATCATGACGTACAGGCTAGCCACAACATTTGGATTCTCTAAATGTCCTATATGCCTAAACTTCAAACACCAAAATGTTCTTTATAAGGGGAAAGTTTGACAAAACCTTAACATAATTTTGACTGCTCCAAACGAGCAACGCCAATGCAGTGTACATTTAAAACATTTAGGCTTAGGCAAAGAGGATGCACTATACATAGTTTGAAATGATTACATAGGTTATAATAAGCAAAGAAAAGAATTTATAATTTAATCCCTTTCCGGATACCTTTAAGAATACACCAAAGAATAAGAATTAAAAACGTTAAGATTCATACAAACTGAATATTAATGTGAGACACTGTACACTTGACAGTACAAGTGCTATGATTCAAAGCATACTTTCACACTCATACGTTTTCCTGCTTTGTAGTCTTGCACCAAACACTTCGGAGTGGGTACACGAGAGTTCAGAACATAGAGCGACATTTCATGAGTTGGAGGAAAGCTATGAAGTTGTTATTCTATCACAATACAGTTACTCGTACTGTTTGTGTTACATTCCGCAGTGTCAATGTTTATCCGTGATATTAAAGTTCCTAGGCTACCGCATGTTGTACATCGGATTTACCAAGTTCGTGTCGACATAAACTGGCTTCTGTAGCCGTAGACTATGTTTTAGCTTGTACGTTACATTAATAGTGCTCTCATTTCCATCCCGTGGTTGTTATCTGCTTTCTCAGTCATATCTTAATATGTTATCTTATCTCATCTATCACGTCAGTTTAGCTCCATGTTATCCCGTTATATTGTAATGATCCTTCGTGGGATTCGATCCACAAGCACGAAGCTGCATCAGATTGTTATAAACAGATATAATTGGAACAAACCGTGCTACAGGGACAACACGTTGCTGAGGTTGCATAGCGAAGTGTATTTATTGGCCATGTTTTTAGGTCAATCACTCATTAGTCAGGCTGCCACCTAGCAGACACACGCCTACGTTAAATTTGGGTCTTGAACCTGGATCTAGCACAGTATATTTTTACTAAGTGAATCAAGTTCTGCCAGATCTACCATCAGGGAAGTCCTTGTGATGTGTATCTAAAATCATGCACCTCGGGGCCCATCAGGGGGCCTTCAAACCTCAAGTCACTTAATTAAATGGCCTAGCCAAAACCTTTAATAGAGCCTCATGCCTCTGTTATTTCACACTCCCTAGCTTCCCAATGACACACCCAACTCCGACCCGACTACCTCTTTCGTCTGATATTACCATCCCCCTGTTGTTAACAACTCCGGTTTTACACCCATAGGTTCGCCACAATATTATATTGTACACAGCTAGCAAGTAGCTGATGGCTCTGCCTACTATACATTCTCCATCCTGCGTGTAGGCCACGTTTCACTTGATCCATAACATTTCCTTAAGGGTTATGGTGTAGGTTCTATAGTGCGGGTTGAAGTAGAGGAGATACAAATCGAGGCATATGTCTCCATGGTAACGTTTGAGGCTCGCATTAGGGAGGCCCTGGCTCGATTCCTGTTGGGCTAGTCCCTCTGCTTTTGGTTCCCCCGGATCGGTAGCCGAATGCTGGGATGGTGGCCTTTCTATCACGAATTTCTTGTGTATCATTTACTATCCCCATCATTTCCTATTATCCGTTTCATCTCATATTTTTCAGGATTGTAGGGCAGATGGCGGCGATTGGTGCGTTGTGGCGGGACGGTGGAGTCTGCGCTGTGGAAAGATTGTCTTGGCTGACAGGCTGGAGCCCTTCCTGGGGCCCGTTTCAATCCGGGACCCTCAGGTTGAAATTTGCTAAGACAGGGTTCCGGAGTCAGGATTGGTGTCACACTTGAATCCTTACGGACTCCGACCTTGCTAGCGCGCATGCTCGTCCAGATTTGGTCACCCTTCGGATATCCCCTTCTTTCCTTCCTGTCAGAGGTCACGTAAGTCATAAAGGGCTTACGTGCTGTGGTCTCTTCCAGTGACTGGAAGCTTCTTCATCTGACTAATCCTAATCCTCAACCTTATCCTAGAGGTGAGATAAGGTGGATTACTGAAGCACAATAATCTTGGATAAGACTCAGAGAGATGTTCTGGGAATCTTGTCTAAAATCTACGAATGGTAATAATGAACTTAAGTTTGAAAAGAGACTTTATTGAAGCTGTTTGCCACACCGCCGTATTTGTGCCTTTACCATCTTCTTCCGACTACTGAGGATTTGTGAGATTGCTCTACGCCTTGTTCCCGGTTAGATACTTCTTCGATGAATGACTCGGACTTAAATTTCGCACCAACTTGCGTCAGTTTTTGTTTTTTATTTTTGGAGTGGAAAGCGAATACTTTTACAAATACAGTGAGGCGGGTAGTGTGAGACTCACCAGCGTGCTCTTACCCACTAAAACCCCTCCACCGGAAAGGAGGAAGCATGAAGAAAAGAAAGAAGATCAAGGTAAAGATATAGAGAGCTGCCGCTCAATTAGGAGGGAGCGAATAAAAGGCAAGCTTCTAGGCTACAGCCATAACACTACCCTAACGGCAGCCTAGTGGTTAGAAAGTGACAATATAGGAAAATTAAAAGTAAAGCTCGAAAGTTTCAGTTTCGAGGACGTCGCCTCGTTTGGCTTCCTGGTTGTAAGCCCTGCATTTCTCCTAGGAAATGCTGAGACTCTGGCGGAGTGACGTATGGTAGTAGATCCTCATCAGCTGGTGAACTGGTGTGATGAGCTGGCGATTGTGGCCGTGGAGTGTTCCTGATGACATCCCCCAGGGTCTGCAGGCGAGTGTGTACGTTGCCTAGCGTGCTGACAACTCAACGGCAATGGTCTGGTGATAAAGATTGGTGACGGTGATGGAGCTTGTTTCTGATGGTTTTGGCGAGCGTCTCGGCTCCACGTAGAGGACCTGTATCCGTTGTTGCCGTTTTGTTCTAGGTTGCGGTGCTGTTCTGCTGGTGTTGTGTCAGTATTGGCTGCTGAGATTTACTGCTCCTTTGGTAGAGCGGACACTGGGTTGGTCGGTGCAGTGTATGTTGCCACGCGGCGGCGGCGGAGGAGGTCTTACCCGGTACATCATTTTGAAGGCGTTGGTACCACAGTGGTGGCACCTCGGTGGCGAGGAGTAGGCTGTGATGCTGTGCTGCTGTGCCCGAAGACAAGGGGAACTGGCCGTTCCTCTCGGCTAGCCGTGACTCGAAGACACCAACTTAATAATGCCAGGCTCGAGCTCAAGGCAGCCTATAGTGTGCTACTGGCAGCTCCGCCGGCCAAGAGGCGTGGGTTTCCGTGGTGAGGTGATACGAGTGGCCTTCATTTCTAGGATCACTGTTGCTACGTAGTTGACAGCGCGATTTATACTGGTACGTCGAGGGGAACACCGCACATAACCACGCTCTATCGGCTGTTGCGAGGTGGCGGCAGTGCACGCTGAGCTGCGGTAGCTGCGGCTCCTTGACAGTTTCCCGTCTAGAGGTGCTGCTGATAGTTATCGCTCCGGCGTCTCGAAATTAAATCATGTACCCGCGTCGAAGATCTTATGAGACTGTCTTTGGTTGTGTATTCCAGCATGCGATATAACACTTATCTCCCCTACCTTTGCTCCGAAACACTGACCTGGGCGTCTTCATAAATAGCTTTTTATACCGTATGGCCTAAAAGTAGAACTTCTAACACAGAGCAAACGAGCTAAACGCTTCAGATTATCGCATTAGTGTGATAATCATCAGTGTCACCAACTTTGGTTCAAGTCCAATCACTAGCAGTTATCCTTTATATTTTCACATGTTTAATAGCTCGACTTGATTTTTTTAGGTTTCACTTTTCATTATATCTTTTTACAGGATTAATTTCTCATGGCGCTCGCATTATTTGTTCACAATATAAATTGTTATACTTCAAACTATTGCAATTCGTTGTAGAGTTAACGTATTTGTTATACTGGCAGTTTTCTTTGATATAAAACTTTACTCATTTATTTAACTTGTAAAAAGATTAAATAGCGGAAATTATGAATCAGAACCAACTGAAGTAGAAGCGAAATTGCAGAAGCAGCAGAAAGAATAACACAAGTACTTACCCATAAAATCCAGAAAGCACTATGATTTAGCATTTAATCGCTTCACTGCCTGGTGTAAGGCAAAACATATTGAAAATGATTTCACAGAAAATATCTGCTGGCGGATCAAAAAACATAAAAACATCTGACATCTCGCTTTTTTTAACATAATTTCTTTTGTTTCAAGAACGCGTTCTGAACGTGACCTCTGTTAGTTTCAGGAATCTATATCATAAGTAGTGATATTTCTGCCTGATTACACCTGTACAAAAAGGAATTCTTAACTATTTATAGTTTAACAAGTTTTGATTAGTTCACACGCAATTTGATATTTTTCTACAATGTTAAAGTAAATGGATTAAAAACTACATCAATCAAGAGCCCTTCAAAAACTGTAAATATGTTTTAAGCTTCATTTATATTGTTCAATAAATAAAACCGTAATTATGTTAGAAAATCTGCAAGATTTTAGTGAAATAGAGTAGCTTCTCTTCAAAACGTTCATTGTATGTTTCCGAGCGTGGGGCCATAAAAATTCAACGTTTATTTTTACTTCGAGGGGAAGAACCTAGTTTTAAGAGAAAGTAAACACTGTAGGCAATGCTCTTTTCTTACCATTTATGGTTCGAATTTTCAACCGGTGAGCCAATAAAGATACAGGATAATTGTTAGAACCAACGAGAAGAGAGAAAGACGTGGCTGCATGTACAAAAATCAGGAAGCTAGTAGTAAGTTAATATATATATTAACGTATATATATATATATATATATATATATACGTAAGCGTGGATTTCACACAGTCTGTCCTGATTCTTCATTAAGTGAAGGCGTAGTACTCCGAGTCAGAAAAGGACGCTATGTTCCGAAATTTGCTAAGTGTCGCGCTATTATATAACTGTAAAGCGACATATGTGCAATATTTTAATAATGTGCTAATAGTATTCGTTGATGTAATTTTTATTCCAGCTTATAAACTAGTGAATTGTCAAGTTACTACTTCAAGTTCGCGCGAAGCTAAAGAAGGGTGATAGAGCACCGAGATATTAAATAATTGTCCGGAGCAAACGTTAGTAGATCAAGAAATAATAGTGGGAAGACAGTGTTAAAGAATCGCACGTGCTAGGAAAAACCACAGAATCTTGTAGGATTTCTCACATAAAGATGCGCCGGAGTAAGAAAAGGGAAAACAGTGTTTCTTTCAAGACAATATCCTGGTGTCACTAATCCCGCATTCTACCCTGACATAATCACAGTAGGGTATTTCAGATGATTCGCCGATAGTTGACCCTGAGATACGACGCACTTCCTACTCACATCGGTGACATCTATTCCTGAAGACGACCCCTACGAAGTAGCGGAGAACGTCGACGATGACAAGGTAAGACGACTACGACGACGATGGAAACTGCTACACATATTATTGACATCTTATATATTCCAGGGCTGCCTAAAAAGTAGTATATGCCAAACATGTTAAAAGTGGTTTCATTTTGCTACTAGGATAGCAAAATAAAACCCTACTTTTACTATAATCTACTATCCTGCGCTCAATGACAACTTACTTTCTTATAACATTCTGGGACAATTTATTGTACATCTTTTTCTATAACATTCTTAACCTACGGGCAAAGTTGTCTGAACCTTAACTCTCGAGATCTTATTTTTGAATCGCCATTAAGCACTCTCATATAAGCTTGTCTGGTGTGTTTGAGTCACTCTTGAAAATAGCATTGTTGCTTGCCCCTTTTCCTGGTATTCTTCATGCTTGAATGACATAAAATGCTCACTTTTGACAGCGGGGCTTTTAAACACATAGACGATCGACCTTCGGTGTGGTTTCCCATGTCCTCTGACATTTTAAGTTCTGCAGAAAGCTTGTACGTTTACTTTATGCTTTAAGATTCTTTCCAATAATTTCTTACTGCTCTGTTTGATTTGTGTGTATATATTTATAACTTATTTTGATTTGTTTATTATTGGTATTTACGGCGGTTACAGAACAGTTTTACTCTCCCTACTACGTACTTATAGTTAGCAGAAGTAAGGAATTCCACCCAAAATTTGATGTCCAGATTTCACAGAACATACATGTTTTGGGGCCCCTTGAATTCCAAAAGCACTTTTAGAAAAAGATTCATTTGTGTAGGTTTATGAAAACATAACTAAAAAATTAAAAGCCGGTTCAATACCGAACTTGGCGCCAGTGCTTGAACTCGGGTGAGATGATACGGATGTAATTGCTGTTCACGCAGATAACAGAAGAGAATTATGGACCAGCTCAAGAACCCCCTCTTCTAGAACCACTGTTCTTACATTTCTTTGGACTCCCGTACGATGGGCTTGTTTAAAGTAAGTTCCTGTTTCTCGCAGTCCTTTTATATACGAAAGTAAAGGTACTACGATGAGGCAAATGTCTCCTATGGATAATTTTCGCATTTTCCCAAGCAGCATAAAAAAACCTAATTTATGTCTCCGTACATAAAATGGAATATTATTACAATAACTTTAAGCCCTTCAGTAAACGGAGCAGTTCAGTATGTCCTGGTGGCTGACATTGCCTACCTACACCTCTTGTAGGAACCACGAAGTGCTCTTTACTATGGGAGAGAATTCCTTCACACCTAAATAAGAAAACGCAGGTTGTAGGTTAATGGTGATATTAGCAATTTCAAAAACAGAACACAAGCATTATTCCAAAATGCAAAGAAAATTAAACATAAACGATATTCCAATACCGTTGGGGAACACGGATCACTTTGACAGAGTTTCACCTAACCCGCGTTTGATAAACGTTAATGCGCTATAGCTCGATAACAATAAGTTTACGGGTATACAGTTTCTATAAGGTAGAACCCTGAATCACGCCTTCAAATTATTCGGTTTTATTCTGACTCAACTTGTATATAAAGCAATATAGTTGAGTGGGAACCTGAGTAGGTACCAAAAATGCAAATAGGTATCAGTTTGCAGGTAAAACGAACAAGGTTCCTTGAAGGGTACTATCGCACCGGAAAGCATGGGTACTGTTTATTTATATAGCATCTCCTAAGTGATACAAATAATATGTTCGCAACTTACGTTGGGTTCGAAGCCTAACTGTTGTACCTTAGATTTTAAATACCAGCGTGAGAAATTCAACTGTTCGTGGACGTGTAATAAAATATAAATTAGCCAATTAAAATAAATTGTATAATTTTGAGAGACGATTGCAATTGGCGGGAAAATGTCACGTGAGTAGAAAAGTTTGGTGAAGAGACGAAAGAAGGAGAAAATTGTGTCACGGCCGAAATAAGCTTTTCTTGGACACACACCTTCCCCAGTCGAGACAGGAAGAACCTCCGCATGCGATTCCAAAGTTAGGTGACGATATCACTCGTTACTCGCGACCAGACAAACTACACTATTCAGATTCGTTCCGGGACGCAGCCATCACGGCTACATAACGATTTAGATTCAGTAAATTTTGGCGCGGGTGTGTCCGGGTTATCTTATCTCTCTCTTCCTTAATGGAGGGGATTCGGCACCGTTCCAAAGGGGATATTGTACCTAAGCCCCACGAGGGGGCGTCCGCGGGAGTAAGGATAGGGCGAGAGGACATACCGGGCAGCCGGATTCAGGAACATGGTACGTCCCTAAGTTTCCAGAAGTAGATACATCGACATACGGACAAATAGATCGGGGACACCGCCCACACGGAGCGGGTCCAACACCCTTCAAGGAGTCCGGATACCCCGGCAGCCAGCCGAAAGCCAAGGGATGGAGAGCGTTCACAGAGAGCATCCTTTCGCCCTCCACCATGCTGCACCAAAACACCATCGTCGACACTTCCAACCCTTAAAGAGACCAACGGGATGAAGGATGAATGAAATGGTGAATGGAACGAAATAGAGGTACAGGAAATTCAGCGGCTGAAAGAAATCACTAGCATTCGCCAGACGACTGAGAAACCCCTCGAAAATACTTATGGTTCATATCGCCGGGGATCGAATGCGGGACCTCCAGATTGCGGCCACAGACGTTGCCGCCTAAGTCATCCGGCTCGGTACGTATCCGGGTTACTACGACCAGAGAGCATCTCACGAGTTGAGAACAGGCACACCATTCAGTACATCATGTGGGGGCGTGTGTCACAACGGTCATTGTAATAATCCCTGAAAGTTACCAGGAGTGTGAGGTGACGAATACACCATTTCACGGTGTAATAAATAAAGAAATGTCAGTGGTATAAGATTACAGGTTCATTACGTATTGTCATAACGAACAAAATGAGATAATATAGGAATATTCGTACTCCAGGGGTGTCGTATCTCAAAGATCGTAGGCGGGACAGAAGGATTCGTTGTTTATGTTTAGCGAATCAATTGTGATGGTTGGAACAAAAGATAGAGGTTTACGGATGATAGCAGGTGTCACATAAATATTACATAATATAGGGTGACAAGACCAAGTAAAGCATTTCCAACTGATGGAAATAAATGACCTCAACTGTGCTTACCAAACATAATTTGCTAACACAACGTAGTTCAGATTCATTTGTAACTGTTGTACCCGGTAATAATAACCACAAACACAGTTAGATGTGGTATTAAATATGAAATAAAAATAAGTAAAACCATCCCCATACAATTCTTAACTGAGTTAATATGGTATGGAATTAATTGTTCTTTCACACAAGCCGTGTGTTGGACAGGGTTGGAAAGGTAGAATCAGATGACTGAAAAATTCAATGCCATAGCCGGGATTTGAACCACGGATCTCCCGGTCTCCGTCCGGTTGCTCTAACCACTGAGCTACCATGGCAACATGCCGACACGACATTAAATTCTCCAACTGATTCGCATTTCTCCCGGATTTTTCAGTCATCTGATTTTACCTTTCCAACCCTGTCCAACAAACGGCTTGTGTGAAAGAACAATTAATCCCATTAATTGTTCTAATAGTGGTTGCAACTATAAAGCTCGGGACTTAAAGTACTTACAATGAATATAAGTCGCCATTGTGGTATGACCTCTCAATACAATTTGAGATCTCCTTGTGGTTTACCGGGAGAAAATGCGAATCAGTTGGAGAATTTAATGTCGTGTTGGCATGTTGCCATGTTAGCTCAGTGGTTAAAGCAACCAGACGGAGACCGGGAGATCCGTGGTTCAAATTCCGGCGATGGCATTTATTCTACCTTTTCAATATGGCATGTTTCAGTTAAATCATGTGACACATGTCTGATATTACTTGCTTTTCTTAAGGGACGCTAGGACTGAATTTTGTAACCATTTTTTTAAACATATTTTAAAGCTATTCACTTGAAAATGGCGGACTTAGTATGAGAAAATAAAGAAATGGCTGTGCAAAAACTCAAAGCTGTAGCTTAAGCGGTTTCTCATTTAATATAAGTATTTTAACTAACAAAAAATACAAATATTCCAAAATTGCCTTATGCATTCATATTTGTCAGAGAAGTATGATAATGACATTTCCTAGTACATACTTTAGTGCAGTGAAAATAAATATAAGGGTTTATAGTTGTAGAGAAATAAACGTTTTGTTTTTATAGAGCTTTTGGTGTTAAGATCTTCCTTGTTTTTCGATGTAAATTATTTTTTGTGAGCCAATAAATAAAGCAATCACAAAATGCGTTCTTGAATTCTTCTATAATATGAAACGGCAACTCTAGGCCGAGCCCAAGAACTATAATTACAGATAACTTATTAATTAACTTTTAGTGATGTTAAATCGTATTATGTAAATATCTTTTTCTCATACTGCTTGTATATTTTAAGAAGGGTGATTTAACATTATGTATCTATCTAGGTTATTAATATTAGTAGAGTTATAAATGGTTTAATGTAAATAATTTAAGCGCTATGTTAAAATACTGTCCACGAGGGAAAGTTTTAGCTACAGGAATAGTGCTTTCGAAGGCAGAAAACCTAGTTTTATTACCTCTCTCCGGTCGCTGTGCTATTATTCCTACAGCGAGGGTGTAGAGCCTTTGTCCCATTATTTGATAATTCGCCGTGACCAAGTGAGTGAGACAGACAACCTTAACGGTAAAATGTAGGAAAAGCCGCGATTTATATTAAAATTGGACCAATGAAATCCCTGGAAGTTTATTCGAAATAGTTAGACGCGTCGAGTCGCGCTAAAAATGTACCAATAGGAAAGGAAGCAGCCTCAGGAGCCTGAGACTATAAATGGATCTGTTTAGGGAAAATTCGGGACAGTTTTTGTCATGTGTGGTCAGGGAGAGATGCTGCAGGATGTGTGAGATATCGCGCCAAGACAGGGAATCCAAATAGTTTTAGCAACACACCTAAGATCCGCTACTCTTAAAGCGACAATAAGAATATTTAAACTTCAAGTCATATCCGCGCCATAGTTTAACAGCGGTGGACAGTATTTTACAGCGGCCATACCAGTTTTGTATACTACGAGTGTTAATTAAATAAAAAGAAACGGCAGTGTCATCTTTTCATAAACAAAGCAAGTCTATGTCTTCCTATATCACCACCCGAGATCTACGTTTTCCTTTACCGAGGATAAGTCCATGCTCCCATAGAATTTAAGAACAATTACTGAGGCTAGCCGAGGATAAATTGAAGAGAACCAACCCACTGAGAACTTCTGGAAGCAACGGGAGAAGCATCCAGGCAAGCCTAACAGCAACGGATGAGGAGGTGATCGCCGCAAACTGGCGCCATAACGTGGAGCTCGAAGGGAAGAACGACACAAACGGAGGACTAGGAAACAACGAACAGACGAAGAATCTTCAGAGGAAAGGGGCACAGCAGAACAAAATTACAACGCGAACTTCTAGTCTACCTACGTGGGACAACAAAACAGCTGAGAGCATCGCTTCTAGAACTTCACCAGGATTCGAACCCGGAACGCATCAGTTAACATAAAAAAAAATACAGGTTAGAACATTTATTCAAAAACAAACAAAAAGGCATGCAGAGTAGTGACTCAGTTTTGGTGAACACATGTTATTGAGAGGGGGTAAAGTCATTACTAGGGAGGTAGAACTTGCTAACGGAACCATGAGTAGGTCAAGGGAAGGTTCAGAAGAACTGGATGGGGAGGCTATTGTCAGCATAACAACAGATGGAAAAAATATGGGTGCAGCAGAAGTAGAAGTTAGGCTAGAAAGGCAATCACCGATTGAGCAGGTCATTGACGCAGGTCAAAACCAGCTGCTAATATTGCTTCAACATTTGAGCACAAAGATAGACGAGATGGGTAAGGACTTAAATGAGCAGAGGAAGGACTCACGTGAACAAAATAAAAATTTAGAGGGGAAATTAGGTGAGCAGAGTAAAAACTTGGAAAAATTAAGTGAGCAAAGTAAGAATTTAGAGGGGAAATTAGGTGAGCACAGTAAAAACTTAGAAAAATTAAGTGAACAAAGTAAAAATTTAGAAGGGAAATTAAATGAGCAGAGTATACATATAGGTGAATATGTCAGAGAGGAAAACAGGAAGATGAGAGGGGAATTAGCTCAGGAGATGAGGGAATATTTAGGTGAACAGGTCACCCGATTACAAAGTCAATTGGACTCCAAATTCAGTCAGCAAGGGAAGGTAGTGCAAGAAATTCAGGCAGGACAACTATGTCTAAGAAACGATGTAGAAAAACTAAGGAAGGATGTAGAAACAGAATTAAGTGTTACCAGCTTAGCCATAAAGGAGCAATTGGATGATGACTTAAGAGCTGTAAATGTTTCTTTAGAAAAAAAACAAAGTACATTAGAATCTAACATTCAAAGGGAGTTCAGAGAATTTAGAACAGTGTTAGAAAAGGATCAGGGAAAGATGAATGAACTTTCGTCAAAAATGACTGAACAGCTCTCAAATCATCATGAAATTGTGAAGAGGGTGGAAGAGCATGAAAATTGTGTAAAGGAGTTAAAACGCTCTATTGGTAGACTAGGGATAAGTGTGAGACAGAGTGATGATAGCTCACCCAGTGAAACTAGCACCACTTTTAGGGAGGTAAATGGAGGCCAAAGTCCAGCTGCCGACCCATATAATTTTAATTCAGGGCACCAATGTACATCTAACCATGCAAGTAATGCAAACTACCATTTATTAAATGAGATAGGGGTACCTACTTTCGAGGAAAATTCGGCTGATAATCCTAAACAATACCTAAATGACCTTGAGGAGTATTTCCGTTTGAAGCAGATTCCGGACGAGCTAAAGATGTTAATCGTTCGTAAAGGTTTACGTCAAAGGGTTCTCCAATGGGTAAGATTGACTTTGGGGGAGAATAATAATTTTGAATATTTCAGAAGGGCATTTTTGAATAAGTACTGGAGTACTAATACTCAGAACCAGGTGAGATCTATCCTAGTTAATGGCAAGTACGATGAACGCGGAAACCTAAGCATGGTAGATTATTTGCTAACTAAAGCACAGAGTAGTAGACTAATCGAGCCACCCATAAGCGAGAGGGATTTCATTAATATGATTGTACCACATTATCCAGAACGTATACACCATTACCTACTCATTGCGAAGCCAAATTCTATTCCCGAATTGATTGAGTTGGTATCATCATTCGAGACAAGTAGTAGGAACCACGTACAAAACTATACAGTTCGAACATTACCGGATAATTCAAGGAATGCGAATTGGAGAGGAAACGCGAGAGGGAACTATAACCCCAGAGAGAGATACTGGAACGACGTACCTCAATCCGGGAACAGAAACTGTCAAAATAACCGTTTCAGGAGGGAAGGTGATAACCAATATCACATAAATGCTATACAAACCAGACCAAGATATAGTGGCCGTTTTAATTATAGGAGAGGCAGAAACAATGAAAACAGATCCAGAGAACATTATTTTTCTGACCGAGGGGAAAGTGATGTAGGAGAAAGGTATGACGAAAATTATCCAGAAAGAAACGAAAGGAGAGAGAGACATTCCCGGGGACATTTTAGAGGAAGCAGAGGAAACTATAGGCAAATGCAGAGAGAGGGAAATGTGGAAGAGACTAGCGGAGCACCAAATAGTGTCGATAACCCGGAAAACTAAGACAGGATCCATTCAAGAGCTCGGAGCGGATTCTAAGCGCGCAAAATTCTCAAATAAACAGAAAATGTGAAACAGGGCTCAAAAATGAATTTATACTGGGAGAACTGATAACTACTATTCAAAATCACTCGGAAAAGGATCTGACAGATTCCCCTAGCATAAAAGTAGTATTATTGGATGAAGAATATAACGCTTTAATAGACTCCGGAGCCAATGTGAGTGTATGCAGCCTGAGGTTATATCAGAACCTGGTAAATAAAGGAATTAAGCTAATGACATTACCCATAAGGAACACGGTATGCCGGGTAGCAGTTAACAAAGAGGTTACCCGAATAAAAATGCAAGTAATGTTGAACATGAAAATAGGAGAAGAAAATTTTGAGTTTATTTTTCTGGTAATCAATAATTTGATTTGTGACATTTTGATTGGGTGTGACGTTTTGTTTGAATTAAGAGCTAGGGTTGATTTTGCTGATAAAGTTTTGAAAATAGAGAAGAACAGAAAAACATTAGAAATCCCTTTTGTAGAGGGTATGAAGCAGGATACTTATAACAAAACCCAAGGAGAAGAAGATATAGCCGAAGAAAGATTTTTCGTACAATTATTACAAACAGGTAGGAGTGAGAAATTAATTGCTATAGTACAAGGAGAAGAAACCGATGAGATGCATGCGTTCGCTGACAGGTTTTACAACGGGTATACGGAGCACAATGAGAAAGATTATGGTTACGCCCGAAATAAAGAATTCCAAGATACCGGCAGCCAGGTAGAAGCAGTAGAGGAGAAAGTGACCCTTGCCGAGAACCTCACAGAGACACAAAGGCATCTATTAAGGCGAATGTTACAAGAAAACAAAGCGGTATTTTCGGACGTCCCAGGCAAGTGCAAAGCATACAAACACAGTTTTAAGGTACAAGATATTGCACCCTTCACACACAAGTATCGGGATATTCCGATTGCATTAAGGGAGAGAGCCAAACAGGTGATCGATAAGATGTTGAGAGACCGAATAATACAAACGTCAAATTCTCCGTACAGCAGTCCATTATGTTGGGTGACGAAACGCAATGGCGAACTTAGGATGACAATAGATGCTCGAAGGATAAATAAATATACACAACCAGACAGATTTCGGAGCGAAAGTGTAGAAAAATTGCTGTCAAAAATAACCAAAGGCAAGTATTTCTCCACTATTGATTTAACGGCGTCATACTGGCAGATTGAGCTTCACGAGGATGTTAGAAAGTATACTTCTTTTTTATTTTTTGGGAAACAGTTCGAATTTTTGAGAATGCCTTTTGGTATGCTTACGTCATGTAGTGGACTATTAAGAGCCATCGATAAAATATTTGGCGACTCAGCCGACGAATTTTTGATCCAATATATCGACGATTTTCTAATAGTTGATGAAAATTTTGATGAGCATATTAAACATGTGAATTATGTGCTTAGAAAGCTGAGAGAAAACGGTATGACGGTGAACATTAATAAATCCAAATTTTGCATCCGTGAGGTGGAATTTCTAGGCTATGTAATTAATGATAGAGGAATGAAGCCAAACGAAGAAAGAGTAGCGGCTGTGAGAAGAATACCAGCGCCCAAGAGTGTTAAGCAGGTTAGGTCCTTTCTTGGAGTGCTAAATTATCAAAGCAAATTTATCCTGAGGTACGCCGCAGAAATAGCGCCTTTGCGCGAATTACTTAAAAAGAAAGTGCGATGGAAATGGGACGAGGTACACCAGAAAGCTTTTGAAAAGATAAAAGAACTATTTGCGAAATCAATTCTACTAGAGAGACCCAAGGACAACCTACCATATGTAATTTACGTGGATGCTTCAGGTCACGGGTATGGGTGTGTCCTAGCCCAATCAGATGAGGAAAATCAACTGCACGTGATAAGTACCGCTTCAAGAGGTTTAAGTCAAATAGAGAAAAATGCTTCGGTCACCGAATTAGAGATCTGTGCTGTGTATTACGCACTACAGAAATTTAGATCATATATATATCTACAGAAGGTTATTATATACACAGATCATGTGAGTCTTTCATTTATGAAACGTTGTCGGCTTACGAGTACTAAATTATCTAGGTACATCCATGAGATTCTTTCGTATGATGTTGAGGTGAAACACATTCCAGGAAAAACAAATGTTTTTAGCGATTTGCTGTCTAGGTTACATAACAACAGTGAAATACCGGAGAGAATAGAACGCCCTAAAAATGAAGTAACATTAATGAGCATTGAAATACCCTTGAGTAAAGGATTGATAAAAGAATTAAAAGGAATAGGGGACCAGCAGCGACGAGATGAGAAGTTAAATAAATTAATAAAAAGGGCCCCAGAAATAGATGAAAATATCAAGGGAAACATAGGGGTAAAAGGGGGCGTGTTATATAAACTACATGGCAGCGAAATACAGAAATGGAAGACATATATACCTAAGAACATGGAGAATGAACTCATAAGCACGTTCCATCAAGCTCTAGCACATTCTGGCTCAGAACGCACAGCTTTAATGATCCAAGAAAATCTGTATATTCCAAAATTACACCATAAAGTAAGGAGAATAATTTCGACATGCTTACAATGTCAAAAAGCAAAGCCATTGAATATACAATATGAATACGAGACAAACTCAATACTAAGAGAAAAACCAGGAATGTTAGTGACCTTGGACTGTCATGGTGAGATGCCCCGTAGTAAATTTGGATTTAGGTATATAATAGTGTTAATAGATGTATTTTCAAAATTTGTGAAAATTTACCCAGTCCGGAAGATTACAAGTGAAACATGCCTAAGGAAGATAATGAAGTCGTATGTTCCACAATTTGGAAAGATGAAGGCAATTTTATGTGATAATGCTTCAATATTTACCAGCAGAAAATTTGTAGACACCTTAAAAGAAAACGAAATCACGTTGTATCATTGCTCAAAATACCACCCACAAAGCAATCCCTGCGAAAGAATAATACGGGACATTTCGGTTTATTTGAGAATTTTGGCCAATAAAAAACACAGTGATTGGGCAAATCACTATCAGCGCATCGAAAGTATTTTAAATGAAAGTGTGAGCCCTACTACCGGTTATAAGCCCATCGAGCTGATGAAGGGGAAATTAATGGAAACACTTGAAGGGGAATTACCACAGACACTAGAAGCTAAAGATCCGAAAGCACTAACGGAAGAAGAGATGTTTAAGAAAGCTTTTGAAAGAATGGCCAATAATGCGCAGAAAAGAAAAGAAAAGTTTAAGAAAAAGAAACGAAAACACTGGTTGATCAAATTGGGAGACTTAGTATTGGTACGGGACAAGAAAAAGTCTAGCATTCTGAACAAAAGGTATCATAGAATGGAAAATTTATTTAAAGGTCCATACCGGGTGATTAACATTTTTGGCTCGGATACATTTGAGTTACAAGAAATAAAGAATTCCAAAATCGTAGGGAGATATCATAAACAGTTGCTCAAACCATACAAATGTTTAGAGAATGAGAAGGGTGAAGAATGTAATGAAAATAGTCAGGTTAGTTTTACTCGAAATGAGGTAGCAACCCTGTGAACAAATAGTAAAGGTAATACACCCGATAAATAAGGATGTAAAGAAATAAATAAAGGCATAATAATTATGTACCAACATGTATGTAAATAGATTTAATTTTAGAACTTAATTTGGGTATTAGTGTATTTGTTTGCGTTACAAGTTATTCGTGTGCGCGAAGTGTATTGGGTATAAGAATGTCTCTCGGAAAACCTGTTTTTAAAAGGGAGAGAGGAATCAACCATAACAAGGGGTAAGGTGAACGACCCAAATGTAAACACCACTGGTTTGGCAGAACCCTTGTGAAGGAGCAGGTATAGCGAAGGGTCTCTGTCAACAAAACAAACGAACAAAGGCCATAATCAGAGGAATTATTCTGTAAAAGAAAATTGTATCAAGTGTTGAAAAATTTATTCTTTTCCAGAACAGGGCAATTTGAAACGGCAACTCTAGGCCGAGCCCAAGAACTATAATTACAGATAACTTATTAATTAACTTTTAGTGATGTTAAATCGTATTATGTAAATATCTTTTTCTCATACTGCTTGTATATTTTAAGAAGGGTGATTTAACATTATGTATCTATCTAGGTTATTAATATTAGTAGAGTTATAAATGGTTTAATGTAAATAATTTAAGCGCTATGTTAAAATACTGTCCACGAGGGAAAGTTTTAGCTACAGGAATAGTGCTTTCGAAGGCAGAAAACCTAGTTTTATTACCTCTCTCCGGTCGCTGTGCTATTATTCCTACAGCGAGGGTGTAGAGCCTTTGTCCCATTATTTGATAATTCGCCGTGACCAAGTGAGTGAGACAGACAACCTTAACGGTAAATGTAGGAAAAGCCGCGATTTATATTAAAATTGGACCAATGAAATCCCTGGAAGTTTATTCGAAATAGTTAGACGCGTCGAGTCGCGCTAAAAATGTACCAATAGGAAAGGAAGCAGCCTCAGGAGCCTGAGACTATAAATGGATCTGTTTAGGGAAAATTCGGGACAGTTTTTGTCATGTGTGGTCAGGGAGAGATGCTGCAGGATGTGTGAGATATCGCGCCAAGACAGGGAATCCAAATAGTTTTAGCAACACACCTAAGATCCGCTACTCTTAAAGCGACAATAAGAATATTTAAACTTCAAGTCATATCCGCGCCATAGTTTAACAGCGGTGGACAGTATTTTACAGCGGCCATACCAGTTTTGTATACTACGAGTGTTAATTAAATAAAAAGAAACGGCAGTGTCATCTTTTCATAAACAAAGCAAGTCTATGTCTTCCTATATCACCACCCGAGATCTACGTTTTCCTTTACCGAGGATAAGTCCATGCTCCCATAGAATTTAAGAACAATTACTGAGGCTAGCCGAGGATAAATTGAAGAGAACCAACCCACTGAGAACTTCTGGAAGCAACGGGAGAAGCATCCAGGCAAGCCTAACAGCAACGGATGAGGAGGTGATCGCCGCAAATACATTTTAGATAAATTGTGCAAATTCCCATATACATAAGAGCAAAGCTGAAATGTAAGGAAAAAATGTAAAACTTAGAAAAACACATACAGAAAGGATTCATTGGGGTTCAAAGGGAGCGCAAGGGTAATTTAAACATGCCACTGGGATTTTAAAAATGGCGGATTGTGATGCAGTAATTTGTATCACAAATTACTTAAATGTAAATAATGATTGTAATATGAATATGCATTTTTATGTGACATTGATTTGAGATATTTGTTTATTGTAATTATTGTTGGGAAGTAAGTTTATACAGCCTTACTGAAACTGACAATAATAGCGCGCAATAATGCAGCGAGGGGGGGTGAGCTGTTTATCATTATTGGAAACGAGGAAGTTGTGTAATGTTGGCGCGTTTTTCCGTTTAGAACCTTCTGGAATATTTCCCTAGAGATATGTATTCATAATTTTCATTGGATATTAAAATAGACGCTAATGTTGGCGCGTTTTATTAGCCAATAGTAACTCAGTTATAATCTTTAGGCATATCGGAGTGTATGGGTATAAAAGCAGTAGGTTAGAGGTAAAGTCTGTTCAGTTCATCAAAAATCTGTGTACACTACACGTCGTCTTCAGTCAGTCAGTTCGTCGAAAGTATTTGTACGGCAAACGTCGGGTATCGATTCACAAGTTACGCGCAGCACAATTATGAATAATCTAGTGTTGTAAGGTTAATTATACAAAAAGTTGAAGTACGTGGATTAAAAGTGATCAGTAAGAAGTTATTATAACAGTTTCAGTTTGGCGAGTGTTAAGATCAATGTATAAATGTGATAGTTAACGTGTTCGACAATAAATGTGTAAAACAAATTTCTTCATCAGTGTTATATTTGGATAAAAGATTCCTTTCCGTTTACACACCCTGATCTAGAAACATGTTCGACCGAGAAATAATAGCTAGCCGGAGGACAGTGAAACAGAATTAAATAAAAAAAATAAAATTAAAATTCTTTCAAACAAAAACTAATACTGCCGCAAATTGCTAACACCAGATGGAGCTACAAACCGAACAAATGAATGACGTCACAAGATGGCTTCCACGCGTGAAGTAAACATAAATACACAAACATTATAAGTAAAACCGTTACAAATTGGCTCCCATACGTGGGGCAGTTAAAATTATGTAACCAAACAAAACAAAAGCAGCACAATATATGATCTTCAAGTTCTAATAATTTACGTAAAAACATATTACGCAAACATAGATACTACAATTGGAAGAAACGTTTGGCCAAAATGATTCACAGATGTCTATCGAATATTTCTTTGATATATTTAAAAAATAAAAAAATATTGTAATTTTCAACCAAAAACCCAGTCACATGTCCCTTTATTATCCTGGCAAGATGACTCCGCGGCAACATGCGATTTTCGCATTCAGCAGGTCCCGGATTCGATTCCTGTCCGGCCGATAATTCTGACTGTGGTTCCCTCGGGTCGGTATGCGAATGCTGGTGTAGTCCCTCTTCTATCTGAAATTTCTCGTTCATCATTACCTGTCCCCATCATTTACCTTTCATCTGTATCAGGATTGAAGGACCAGGTGACGGAGTTTAGTTTGCTGCGGTAGGACAGCGGATTGTGCGTTAAGGTGTAGACAAAGAAGTACTGCACAAAAAATGAAGATCTCTTTAAAACATACAATTTATTTACAATAATTTCTTTGTGCCACCAACCATTTCCAGAATATCCGTTATTATTGTTTTTAAATGTTCAATACTTTATTTTTTAGTGTCCTCAAACTTCAGTTGTTTCTCGCGATGATGTCAAGGAAACACTAGAAATTTAATTCCAGGATATGGCGCCCCGCCTTTAAACATCCAACTATCGTTTCGGCCTACTTTATTCCCATTGTATCTACAACGAAACGTGTAACTAAACTACTTGTGAAACGTTTTACCTCAATTTACATGAATTAAGTGGAAAAATGAGTTTTTGTAAGAATAGTTTGTAGAAGCTACACAAGAATAAACGATTAGGATATAGAAACTCATGTGAATGTAACACATCAGCTTTTTTCTTTCTGTACTACGTACAGTAAGTTGGACAATTACCTATTGTATTCCACGCAGAAATTCAGTGTCGAGATTTCACCAGAAATATATTTTTTTAGGGCCACTGAAACCTAAAAAGGCATTTTTAGAAAAAGGTCCGTGTGTGTGTGTGTGTGTGTGTGTGTGTGTGTGTGTGTGTGTGAACAGCATATCTCAAAACCGAAACGTCGGATAAATACCAAACTGGGTATTAAAGTTCAGTATCTTCCAAGGATGCAATACAAATATTTTAAAAAAATCGCTTTACCCCAACTACCCTTTACATGGACCATTTTTCGAAAAATGTGATTTTCTAAAAAAATGGCTATGACGATTTGGCTTAAAGTAACCTATTTAAAATATATTTACGTGACAAATGTAATGTATATCTTGCATTCTCGGGGAATAGCCCAAGAAGTCCTCTACATTCGGAAGAAATTTTGTATAATCCGGTGTAACCGGCGAACGTTAAGCGATAGACGAAAACGTACCAAACAAAAAATGTAGATCTCTTTAAAATACCCAAATTATTTAAATTTTATTTTTTATGGCATAAGCCGTTTCTGAGATATCCGTCATTAGAAGTTCAAATAGTTAACTTCTTTGTCGTCGTTCTCTTAAAGTTAACATTCAGTTGTTCCAGCGATTGCATGGAAACAGTATGGAATTTTAGGACGAGCGTGTAGCGTCCAGTTCTTCAACATCTAACATTCTCTGTTCGGTTTGTAACTATAACTATATGTGTAATGTAGCTATTTCTGCAAAGGTTTATTTGGATTAAAACCAGTAAATAGCAAAACAAGCTTCAGCAAGATTATAATTTCTATATCCACTAATAAATAATAGAGGGTAGAGAAAGCCATGTGAATATATCACATCAAATTTTGTCTTAATGGTTTTCTTTTTCTCATAGGAATGAGCAATTATGCCTACATTCACACACAAACTATGCAATGCCACCACCTGCTCAAGAATGAACAGAATCCGTACTTCTATTAGCATTTATGCAATAAGATAATAATGTTTATGATTATGTTTGTCGCACGAATTACATTGAGAGCGACCATTTTAAAAAATATCATGTTAAGATTATCCACGATTTGAATACAACATTTTATGCTAACTTATCGTTATAAATTGTAGGAAATAAATAATGAAATTACTCGACACCCAAAGCTGACATAAGTGAGGGCGTTCTCATATGTTCGTAAAGGAGACGTTAGCTTCTCTCTCTACATTTAATTTATTATTAACTGGCGTGTTGAACCGATAAGCGACTGCCACATGCATGCATTCTCTTCCTGGCAGAGACGTGAACAGGTGTGATGTAGCCTGTTATCAGCACGGCTTGCCAAGTGATTATAAATTCAGATTTTAATTATTCTATATTTAATAAGATAGACAGGTTTTTGCATCTTCGTTGCTCAGAGAAAAAAAAATATCACAAAATAGTTTAATCTTCTCTCTATAAGTCACGGCAACTTGGAATTAGGTCATTGCTATAGGAAATAGTGCAGGGTGGACTGGATCATAGCACAACCATTGCAGCTGGCTGTGCCTCACCACATTTATCCATTCATGGCAGCTAGGGGTTTCTTTACAAGGAAGGGAAGGGATAATTTCTGACTAACTTCATGTTAGTCACTACTAAACTTTTCTCAAAATAAGTGGCTTATTTTATGTACTTGTAAAACATCGGATACTACCCCTTATGTTAAAGTTCTCTTCTTTTTCCTTCTCTACTACGTAGTAGAAGCATTGTATTCCACCCAAAAATTCGACAGCAAGATATTACGGAAATATATGTTTTAAAGTACTCTTCCAAACAAAGCATTTTTGGAAACGTCCGTGTTTGTGCCTGTGTATCTGCCTGCCCGTGAACAGCATACTGTAAATCGAAAAGTCGGATAAGTACCAAACTTGGTATTTGCATTTACTATCCTCCAAGGATGCCACACGAAGATTTTTAAGAAAATCTCCCCACCTCAGACTACCCTTTACATGGAACATTCTTCAAAAATTTTGATTTTATCAAAATGGCACTAATGATTTTAATAAAAATATCATATGTTTACGATATTTTTATGGCAAATGAAATGTATATCTTGAATTTTATGGAAATGCCCCAAAAGTCCTCTTCATTCTGAATAATTTTTGCATAACTGGTAAACTGTAGGTAGACAAAATTTTACTATACAAAAAATTTATATCTGGTTGAAACATGCAATTTATGTCACATACATTTTTTCGTGGAGTGAACCATTTCCGAGATATTCCTTGTTATTTGCTTGAATCTTCCAATACATTTTCTCAAATGGGAATTCGTTATTTATTTGTTTATGTCCTGGACATGCAAAGAGAATAGAATGCTCCACATAGCAACCAGCTCTTGAAGTATTTGGCTATCGCTTAAAGCCTACTATATTCCCCTTTGCACCTACAAGAAAATTAGCAATAAGATAGTTTCTGCAGGTATCGATTAACACGAAGTACATGGAGAATAAGCATTTTTAAAGGAGTAGAGAAAGTCATGTGAGTGCAACACATCAGCTTTTTTAATCTACATTCTATATTTTCCCAACATGAGAGGGAATGTTGGTCTTTGGTCTTGTGGGAGAGTTTGAAAGGCAAAAGGTGTTAGGTCTTGGGCTGGCTTCGGTAATGCAAACAGTTTCCAAGATATGGTTTCTCGGAAATGAGGGCTCAATTTTCAGGATTTGTGTGTAGGAGGTAAATAATCACTGGTAGTTACTTCTGAACTATCCACTTTATGTTACTCCAAACTAAAACAGATTTTTGTCAATCACACTATAATACGCTGATTATATGTGACGTAACTGATCTAGAATGGTATCCATTATACTTCAGCGACTTGTAAGGGGACATACCCTATAGCAAACAAGCATAGAAATTAACAGCATATAAAATATTGGAAATGGGATTAAGAATCAATGTTAAAATATTGGGAATAATTTAAAATGTATAAAACCAACTTGTAACATATTTAACTGTAATTAGAGCTAGCAAACCAGAGGTAAAAGTCCATCAACACATACCCTAAAGCGGCTATACCTCAGAAAATAGAAAGAGACGACAGAGAATAGAAAGAGACAGAAATAGTGATCCATTTCTCTGGACTCGAGGGAGTTGGTAAAATAGAAAAGGAAACATGTACTTAAGAGAAGGACAGAGACATTGGGTTTTGCCGGATAAGTCAGCAGGACGCGTGACTTCAGAAATTTGGCAAATTTTATTGTCATAGCAGGCCATGTAATGCTACTTAAGAACCAATGGAAATTGTTGTAACAAATAAAGGTGCAAATTATGGCATCACAAGAAAACAGATACATAGGGAGGGAAGTTTACAGAATTTACACAACTCTTTGAGATGCTCTCTTGGCATTAGTTTGCGTGCCACTACCGTAGCAACCAATATTAAAATCAGTGACGTAATTAAATTGTGCAACCAGGTGGAAGATGCTGCGTATGTGGCTGGGAAGTTCGTGTGACAAATTAGCTAGGTCCACAGAGTAACATAAAGTGATAGCGGGAAGGTTTAAACTACAAGATTTAAAAACCAATTCATAAGAGAAAATTGCTAGTCCCTGAATAGACATAAGTCTCTAAACAAAATCAGGATTATGGGAAAATCAGTAATTATTTTGCGTTCGCCTACAAAATCGCAGAGTGATTCTTCTTTCTGAACTCTCCGACTGGTAGCCGGCAAGAACGTCTAGATAACAACGGAGAAGTAGGAGATACGTGAGCCTGCGTGTACTCCCGCCATTTACTTATTATGATCATACTCAGCCAAGCGCGCAGCTCTCCGATACCTTTTAACACCTTCAAAGCAGCACTCCACGGGACACATTCCTCAGATAAACAATGAAATATGTGTATTTAAAATAAAATAAATTCCGTTCATTATAATTTTAATATTCTAATAAATGAATTTCAGCAAATGTTTATCTCGATTAACATGAAACAGATGGAGAATAAGCTATTGTAAAAATAGTTTGTACAAGAGTAGAGAAAGTCATGTGAGTGCGACATATCAGATTTTTCCGTCAAAGGTTGTAAACTGGAGATGTGCTGTTGTGCTGACTTGGTGCAATAACCTGGTGTAATAACCTCAGTAGATTATAAATTTCTTAGCCCCAGCTTAGCTAACCCCACCCTTCAACGTAGATGTTAATATAGTGAAGAGCTATTTTCAATAGACAAACATTTCTTTTCTTTTAATACTTATACACTAAGGTATTATGCTGTGGTGGCTCTATTTACTTAAGAGGAACTCGGGGAGAGTAGTGGTGCCCGGTACGGCTTGCTCACCTGGGAACAAATATTCCGACGACGACAAGATGACTTAGTTCGGCTTTTATACTCCGCCAAGCGCCAGGCGAAGGAGCGGCGCTAGGGAGGGCACACTCACTAGTTAAAAAGGCTTCAAACATTGAAGCTCCGTGGTGGCCACAGATCATAGCATCTGCACAGATAACGAGACGTACCCATTTTGAATGTTCAGTTAATTGTTGACAGCTATTTTGCTAGGACGTGTTTTGGCTCGTCTTCGATTTTTACCTATTCAAAAAAATGGAACAAAGAATCTGTATCAAATTTTGTGTGAAAAACGAAATTAAGTGCGCGGATGCATTCCGAATGTTGACTGTGGCATATGATGAAGCTACCTTGGACCAAAGCAACGTTTATCGGTGGTGCAAAGTGTTCTCAGAGAGTCGAGAAGATGTGAACGACGAAGAGCGTCCCGGACGCCCGAGCTCGTCAACAACAGACGAAAACATTGAAGAAGTGAAGAAAATAGGCCAATCGTGGAATCACCGTTAGAGAAGTTGCTGAGGACCTAAACATATCGATTGGCTCGTGCCATTCCATTTTTACCAGTGATTTGGACATGAGACGGGTCGCCGCAAAATTCGTACCAAAGTTGCTCAATTTCGACCAAATTGGCTTTTGCACCATGATAACGCCCCTGCTCACACATCGTTGCTTGTGCGCGAATTTTTGGCCAAAAACAACACACTTATGATGCCGCAGCCACCGTACTCCCCAGACCTGGCCCCCTGTGACTTTTTTTTTGTTCCCAAAATTGAAGAGGTCCATGAAAGGACGACGCTACGCCACGATTGAGGAGATAAAAACAGCATCGAAGGAGGAGCTGAACAAGATCACAAAAAAACAAAAAAAAAAACGATTTTTTAAAGTGCTTCGAAGATTGGAAAAAAACGTTGGCACAAGTGTATAATATCCGTCGGGAATTACTTTGAAAGGTACAAAATAGATATACACAAATAAATAAATACTTTTTGAAAAAACACAAAATTTGCGATACTTTTTGAACAGACTCGTAGTTCCTCTGCCGCTGCTATACTCTCACGAAGAAATGCCACATGCATCATTGCTATTATTGGCACGAGTACCATGAATAGTACGATAGTGGATGCAGTAACAAAATGTTTATAATGCTAGGATTGCATAAAAATACTAACGTTTGTGAAATACGTGCTTTTAGCCGCACAAATATCGCCGTCTGTTTGTCACCAAAATTCTATCACTTGTATAAAAAGAAAATTAGTTTCAGCAATGAACACGGTGCTAGTTATGTAAAGCTATGTAGAACAATTTTGTATGGGACGTAGGGGAATGAAGTGATAGGTAAATATTGGACGCTCGCGCTAATCGCATACAAGGCCTTTATAGGATTGCCTCACTGACTACATTCAAATCGTCTCAAGGGCCTTTAGTTAATGGATTAGGAGCTTGCTACCCCTACTTTGAATACGTAACTTGTTATTTGCATTTTCATTAATCTATTTCTTTCCAATCTGATACGAATACCGTATTTACTTTCTATACCACATACATAGTAGGTGGAGCAGGTATTGCATTTCACTCAAAAATTCGATACCAAGATTTCACTGGAAATGTATGTTCTGAAACCCCTGAATCCAAAAAACAAGGGGTTTTTTAGTAAAAACGTCTGTGTTTGTGTGTGTTTGTGTGTGTTTGTGAACAGCATAACTTAAAACAGAAAAGTCTTGGTATTTAGGTTTAGTACCTTTCAAAAATGTGACACGAAGATTTTCAAGAAAATCTCCCCACATCAAACTACACTTTACACTGAACATTCATTGAATTTTTTATTTTATAAAACTGGCTGTAACGATTTTAATTTAAATAGTGTGTATTAAATATATCGCACATAAAATGTACTATAAATGTAAATGAATTTTCCGGGAATAGCCTATGAAGTCTTCTTCATTCGGAAACTACTTCGTATAATGTTGTACAGCTGGTATACGCTAAGCGATGGACAAAAACGTGCTGGACAAGAAGTGTAGATATTTTTAAAGCACACAGTTTATTCCAAATAACTTTTCGTCGCATATCCCATTTCCTAGATGTTCGTTATTAGTGGTTCGAGTTGTTCAATACCTTTATCATTCTTTTCAAGTCATGTCGATATTCAGTTGCTTCTCGCGATTGAATGCAAAGAGTCTGGGATTTTAAGGCCAGCATATAGTGTCCAGCTCTATTTGAATAATCTCTACTCTCTGTGTATCTACAACGAAGTGAGTAACGTAGCTGTTTTGCTCAGGTTTATTTTGGTTAAAATGAAGTGGATAGAAAATTAGCTTTTGTAAGAATAACAATAGCCACTTATGAACCATACAGAGTAGAGTAAGTAATGTAAATGTAACATTTGTTTAATGTTGTTGTATTTGTTTAATAAATACTTATCAGGACGTATCATATAGCAGCATTGATTATAGTGATAATGTTCTATATACAGGTTAGAATATAAATCTTCGGACGTAGGTTAACCATAAATTCCACGTAATTAGTTACGTCCAATACAATTTTAACCGGAAAATAGCGTTTCAGAAAACACAAAAAAGTCAGCTATTTGGAGTGATCTACCTCTCTTAACGAGTTGATATTAATAGGTAACTACTGCAATAACTGCAGCTTAACCGAGCGAGATGGCTTCGCGGTAGCGTGTGTAGCTTGCAGTCGGGAGCTACTGTGCTCGAACCTCGTTGGACCAGCTATCCTGACCTTGAGTTTTTTTGTGGTTTTCCCAGATCGGCAAGCATTTGCTAGGATGTTTGTATTCTGGCACGAATTTCCTGTCCCCATAGTTTCCTTTCAAGTGTTTCAGGGTTACAGGACCAGGCGACGGCGATTGGTACTGGGCGTTTGTGACGTTTGTGCTGTGTATAGGATTTCACCCTGGCATTTGAATGGCGACTGGTGGGCGTCGTCGTCCGGAGCTAGTCGCCTTTCGGGGAATCCCCTTCAACCCTTCCTCCTAGGGGTCATGTAAGACGCAGTGGGCCTATTGTGTAGTACTGCTCCAATGGCTTAAGGCAACATGCTTCTGACTATCCTATATTTTCTTAACTGCTGTATAAATATTCTGTGAACAAACTATACATTTTCAACAAATTAATATTAAAGATTACGCAACTTTTAATTTTTAAGCAACACCAAGGGCTGTTCCGTGCGTCAAAGCGGGGGTAAAATAGTCACGTGATAATCTGCATTTGGAATTTATTATTATTACGAAGTGCAAGCTTTGGAGGAGTCAGTGGAATGTGTGTTATTAGCTAACCTGGAAATCAGGAACAACCAAGTTGATTTTAGGCGATTTCGGGAAAATGTCTTCCTTGGTGCGGACATTTTGAGCACCTACTTTCTTTACTAAAGCACCGGTTTATTTGTTCTCAGTTTATGTCAAATTTACGTTTCCTCTAATACTATTACTACTAGTGATGGGATGATACCACTATTTCTCGATACTCGATACGATACTGCTTCTTGAGCACCGATATTCGATACTCACATTATAAAAAAATCTATAAATGCAACAGCTAGTTCACTGATTTATATTCTTAATTAGTAGTTTTCTGTATATAAATGCAGGTAATCAATTTTGTATTGCATGCTAATTACGAAATTCCTCCTGTTTGGCCATCTTCAATTCGCAGCATTTTTTTTATCTTAATAATGCCACAATATCCTCTATTGTTAGTCAAGGAAAAAAATAAAAATAATAACAACAGTAATAATAATAACAATAATTTCGTTGCTTCGCTGAGTCCGTGGAACTCTTCCTCGATATCGATATGATAAATTAATATACTTAGCGTGGAAAAGCTTTTTACCTTTATCTTTGAATTTTTTGTTTTTTTATTTAGGATTAAAAATTTTATTTTAAGGGTTTGAATTTATGTAACTGCATTTTGCGCTGAAAACCTTGTTTTAAATGATTTTTTTATGCATAGAAAAACGAATGCTGCAATTCTTCTTGATTCTGTAATCTTGAAAATATAAACTTATGTATATTTTACAAGAAACTCAAACAACTAAAAATAACAAATATTTCCATGCGCTGTATTATCTCATGTCTTGAGTTCTGATTTATTTCGAATTCACAGTTTTTGGTCACCGGAGTAGGTAAATATAATGGCTGAGAGTGAGTCACCAAGCCAGGAAACTTGGTTTAGTGCGTCAGCTAAATCAGCTTCATTCATAACTCAGTTAACGCTGCACGTTACATGAGTTCCTCTACTCCTTCCCCCATTGTGTTGCATGTTTTCATTTAGGCACAATAATCTATGGAATGTTGCATTCACCTACAGTAGGGGCGGGAAGGAAGGCACTATAGGTACCCTCCCTCTCGTCCCCACTGCTCTCTTTCAACAGCCAGGTAGAGCCAACTAAACCGGTTGATTCTGGTATTAGTCCCGTGACAGTCTTATCAATGCAGTGGAGGCTTGCATGTTCAATATGAGAGAACGGCGGATGTTTATCGGGCCTGGGAGAATAAGTTTTTTTGTTTCTTGGTTTTTTTTGAAGGGGGGTTCTTAAAGATGGTAAAGCACAGTGTTTGATATGTCCTACTAACATCGGTTTCAGTACGAGTTTTATCCTAAGGAGGTATCTCAATGCTGCTCATGCTGGAGGTTATAGCGAAGACAAATTACAGGTGAGGCACGTGAGAAAGTTTTATAAGAGTTAAGAGAAAAATATGCAGATAAGAGTGCCTCAGCTTTACCTGAGACACACAATGTAACAAATGCTTTGCGTGTTAGCTACAGAATCGCACACTATATTGCTAAAACATCGAAATCATCTTCTGATGGAGAGCGTATTAAAACACGTTTGCGTATCGTAGTAGAAGAGCTTTTTCCAACATTAATGGAAGCTTTTGAAGCTGTGAGTTTGCCACGAGGTACTATTACTAACACAGTTGTTGACCTGGGCAAAAACTTGGTGGAACAGTTAATAGACAAATTAGAGGAACCTGTTCATTTTCAACTTGCCACATCGAACCATTGATATTAAAGATATGACGTCACTTGCTGTGTTTGATAGAGGTGTAGATGCAGAATTAGCTGGGATCGAAGATTGCTGACGTTTATTCAATGAAAGATTACACGCACGGTGAAGATAATTCTGAGGCAGTGATGAAGATAGCGTCAAAGTTTGGGTTTGAATGGGAGGAGGGTCTGCGTAGTTACACATGAGGCTCCAGCAATGGTGGGAAATCAAATAGGTGTAACAAGAAGACTCCGATTGTTCTTTCTTAAAATGGATTTACCTGTCATAGCTTTGTAGCCGCTCATTGCATTATTCACAGAGAAACTAATCAGAGTTCATGCACTGCGGCACAGACAGTTTCAAGAACTTTTGACAATCTCAGGCCTCGAATATTTTGGATTTACCATACTACTGCCAGGTAAGATGGCAAAATTAGGAAAGAATGTTCGACCTAGGAAAGAAAGTAATATTTTCCTAAGAACTCAAAGGATTGCAGTTCCATAACTTAAAGATTATATTTTTATTTATGATTTGGCTTTTCTAAGCGATTTAACTGTTTACCCCAACGAACTTTACTTTAGTTTACAAGATAACACAACACATTTGTACACTTAACAGATTCTGTGAAAGT
The DNA here is from genome assembly GCA_030765065.1 of Deroplatys truncata. NCBI lineage: Eukaryota > Metazoa > Arthropoda > Insecta > Mantodea > Mantidae > Deroplatys > Deroplatys truncata. The sequence goes on along the minus strand of CM060988.1, from coordinate 24,955,428 downwards.
ATTCATGCAGAAATTAAAAATGTGCAAAGCCAAATAGAACAGAACAAACTGCACCGTTTTCCATCTTTAAAATCGATTTTGAAGGATGAAATGTATAATACAAAACAAAAATATATTGCTGTATTAGAGGATTTATTAGAAGTGTTTTCAGCGAAATTTGTAGACGTACAGGCGTTAGGTAACGACTGCAGGGTTTTCGAAAATTAATTTTCATATGATCCTTTGGTGGCCCAAGATGAACTACAATTGGAATTAATTAACCTTCAAACCAACACCCATTGCGCATTTCAGGAAAACTCGGTTTGTACACATCACTGCCGAAAACATTTCCCAAGCTAAGCCTTTTTGCAAGAAAATTACTGGCCGTGTATAATAAAAAGATAGTAAGGATTTTAACTCCATGTACCTGCTTTTGTCAGCTTATATTTGGCTAGAGTTAGAAATGTGGCAAGAGAGAAGTTTCTCACACAATACGCAATATGAGTCGTCTAGCTTTGTCACTACATCCTTCACTCATATTCTCTAGCTGTCAGTATCTCTCTTGTACTTTCCTAGCCATCTCCTGAGTTCAAAAGTATGCATTTGATTACGTCGCATAAGACGTTTCATCCAAAACCCGAATGACCGCCACTGTGGCACACGTCACTTGTTTGTTTATTGCCAGGTAGAAGCAAAAAGGAAGGGGTGATTGTAGGGGTAGTGCATTTCACACTTCGTGTGCTCATGTTACCAGCCCTGATCTACAGGTAACGCACTCAAGATCTATCAAGAACTTTAGTCCCGCAACTCTTTGGTTACGCATGCGAGGCAATAAGTGAAGCCTCGCATTCCTTACCCCACATAAAGTTAAACGCAACAACTTTCAATAATGTAGTACATTTGAAAGTATCGAAGGTTCATTTCAAAGTATTATCAGCATATAGGCTTCGATACACCGACTATCGAGGTAATGATGGTATCAAAGTCCCATATCTAGTTATTACCAAGCTGCAGATTTATGCCTATTGACCTTTTTACTTTCTCTACTACGTATAGTAAGTAGGGGAAGTATTGTATTCCACCCAAAAATTCGATACCGAGATTTCACCGGAAATACATGTTTTGAGACCCCCTGAATCCAAAAAAGCATTTTTGGAAACATGTCCGTGTGTGTGTGTGTGTGTGTGTGTGTGTGTGTGTGTGTCTGTGAACAGCATAACTCAGAAACGAACAGTCGGATAAACACCAAACTTGGTATTTAGGTTCGGTATCTTCCAGAGATGCGACACGAAGGTTTTCAAGAAAATCCCCCCCCTGCAGACTACCCTTTACATGGAACATTTTTCGAAAATATTAATTTTCTCAAAAATGGCTCTAACCATTTTGATTAAAATATCATATGTTTAAGATATTGTCATGAGAAATGAAATGTATATCTCGAGTTTTCTGGGAATGTCTCCAAAAGTATTCTTCATTGTGAACGACTTTTGCATAACTGGTAAACCATAACAAAATCTTATTACACAAAAAATGTATATCGCGTTAAAATACACAATTTATGTCATACATTTTTGTTGTTGAGTGAACCGTTTTCGAGATATTACTTGTTATTCCCTTAATTTTTCCAATACTTATTCTTTTTCTCAAATTCGTTATTCATTTTTTTATGTCCTGGACATGCAAAGAGACTGGAATGCGCCACATAGTAACCAGAGCTTAAAACCTTCAATATTTCCTTTGCATCTACAAGAAAATTAGAATAAGAATAACATCTCGATATCTCGATTAACATGAAGCATATGGAGAATAAGCGTTTGTAAAAATAGTTTGTACAAGAGTAGAGAAAGTCTTGTGAGTGTAACACATCAGATTTTTTATTCCTAATCTGCAAGCGCAATCATTTAGCTTACATACCCATTTTAACGCCTTATGAGTATTATATGCAAATGTCAATCTCACTAATAAATGCCTATTTACTTGTAAATGCCTAAACATTGGTATTTTATAGTTTAATTTGTGACCATTTCATTGATTTTATTTTATGGATTTATAAATTGTTCTCGTTTTTTTCCCACAGAGGGCAGTGAAACCTAACAACTATCGATAATTCGGTGTGTTACGTTTTACTGGCACCAGAGCGCGGAGGAATGGAATAATTTAAAATAAACCAATTAAAATGTAACTGGAAGGCCGCGTAAACCCTGATGGAGGTTGTCTAGTTGCTTGTGTGCATTCATTTTGGAAGTTGAGTACAGAGTTTAGGTTTTTGAAAAGCGTGTGCATATTTCATTCCGCTCTGTTCCGTGAAATATAACGTGGAGGCATGTCAAAGCATGAGTTATCAAGAGCATGGTTCTGAAACAATGGATCGCTGGTGATCGTGACTTCACATCACATGAAAAAGTTGTTTATTGTTGTATCCTGGACGGACAGGTATCTGAAAATCATGGAAAGAAATCCTAATATGAAGCAAGTGGTATTGATGGCAGCAGCAGTGGTTGAAAATGATATTGAATTAGTGCATTGCCACCTATTTGGTCTCAGTTGAGATTGGATCGCTGAAGAATTGTCTGATCACTTTATGTGAAGTGGAAAGGAGTTTCTCCCAAAATAAGAACATTCTGACATCACTTAGTTCTCAGTACAGCATTTAGAGAAATATTTAATTATTCACTGCCATAATAAGAAAAATGAATGAGTCATTAATGAATGACATCCGTGGTGTGTAAATGCTACCATATGGTCGTAACTTTTTGTGCTAAGGATAGGGTTAGTGCTTTTTAAATGTCTATTTCATAATTTTGGACGGCTATTTTGCCTACGTATTTCTACTGTTTTAGTTCTTAAAATCCACAGCTTAGTTATTATAGATGTTTAGATTTGACATAAAGTATTCCACACGACTTACATGTTTTATTGCTCTGAGAAAAGAAAATATGCAGTTTTTGATAACTGGCACACGCTGATTTCGAACATGAAGTCAGTTTTCTATATCACTTAAACGTTTTTTGAGAGGATATGATGAATTTTCGGAACATGCAGTCTTGTATCTTGCAGTCTTCTGTTTGTGCTATTCCATTGTTTTCTATTATTCTAATTGTTGTGATTCCAACCCAGATTGTATATGATCGAATACGAAGAACAAATCATTTTAACAATTATAAAATTGTATTTATGTTGCAATGAAGACTTAAATATAACCAACATTCTCACTTTTTTAAACGTTCTTCTTAGGGCGATAAGATGGCTTCGAAAGGTCAGTGATAAGTTGGCAGCAGTAATCAACATGCATGTTGGGTACTGATTTCCCTTTGTATCACCCTTCCATTTCCAATAGTCCTTATGGGACCTTTCCCCATGATCAATGTTGGCCTTATTCAAGTTCAGGAAAGAAATACTTCGAATTGGGGTGAGGTTCCATGAGAAACTGGAATGAAAAATGTGAATGCATTCCAGCTCAGTAACTTTGAAACCCTCACCAAACCTTCCATCAATCTCTGTAATTAACTGCTCTATACTTTCCCAGAAAAGTTACATGTACTGATTTGAATGCAAGCCAGGATTTATTTTCTTTCTTTTCAACAAAATTGACAGTCCCCTTGAACCCAGAAATAAAACAGCTCACATATTTGTGGGCCTGTAAAAATACCTTCCTATTGACATTTTCCGCTTAAATATTGGTGTGTGCATCCTGGTTTGTCCATCGCCTTCACAAAAGTCTTCATTAACCCCAATTTTAATACAATGAGGGCAATTAATGTTTGTCATCATCAACAACAGGAAAGTACTTTACACAATCCCTTAAAGTAATGAAACTGAGGGTTATAATGAAAAAGTTACCCAGACTGAAGACAATAGAGCCACATTAGAGTAACCAGTTGTGCCATAGAGTGCCATACAAATATAACCAATACCATTAGTTGATAGCAGAAAGCTAATGCTATTTTCATGTTATGCGTGTCTAGAAACATTGTAACTGATATGTTTTGTTTCCGAGAGGAATTCACTGTTGTTCAGTGTAATTATACGCAAGAATACCAATACTGATATTTCATTTACTTGTTTTGGAGTGCCTCTAAATGTATATAGAGAAATCTGTAGCATGTAATACATATCAATTCTTTTCTTTGTCTAGGGAAAACTGTAGTCACATATTTAACTGAAGAAGTACATTAATTGTACTTCAACTGCATAATGCGCACGAATATTTTGCTTCTCATATTCTTTGTTTTGATAAAACCAGATGTTTTCATTTGTTCCGATCAGAGTGTTCGTTTAAGTTCTAGCCAGTAAAGAATACGGATGTTTTAATTAGGGAACACTGTGAATTTCTTTATTACAAAAAGACCATTATTTTAATTTTAGCTGTGTATTCTATAGTAATATTTCAAAGCTTTATTTTGGAAATTTCCAGCCTTATGTTAATTAATTTGATTTCTATTTAAAGAAGTGAGTAATGTGTTAGCTCGGGAATGAAAATCAACATTTCATTATTCCCATGCATTTACTTTCTCTACTACCTACATAATAGGTAAAGAAGGTACATTCTACCAAAAAAATTGATATCTGATTTCAAAGGAAATGTTTTGAGGATCCCTGAACTCACAAAAGACAATTTTCAGAAAAATAAAGTCCTTGTGTGCATGTGTGTGCGCGGTCTGTGAACAGCATAAGTCAAAAACGAAAAGACGGAAAAACACCAAACCTGCTAATTTAAGTTCAGTATCTTACAAATATGCGACACAAAGATCTTCAAGAATATCCCCCATCCGAGGCTACCCTTTACATGGGAAAATTTCCGAAATTTTTCTTTTCTAAAAGTTGGCTTTAACGATTTCAATTAAAATACAATATGTTAAAGATATTTAAATGATGAATAAAGTATATATCTTGAATTTTCTGGAAATAACCTGTAAAGTCCTCTGTATTCGGAAGGGATTTTCTATAGTTTTGTATGACTGGTAAACGTTAAGCACAGAAGAAAACGTACTACGCAAAAATGTAGATCTGTTTAAAACACACAGTTTATTTCAAATACGTTTTTCTGTAGCATAAGTCATTTCCGATATATCCGTAATTAATGCTTCGAACAGTTCATCACTTGGTCATTCTTTTAAAGTCCTGTCGACATTCAGTTGTTTCTTGGGATTGCATGGAAAGAGTATGGAATTTTAAGACCGGCATATAGCGTCCAGTTCTTAAACATTTGACTATCGCTATTCCCTTTGTATCTGTAACGAATGTGTAATGTAGTTATTTCTGCAAAGGTTTATTTGGATTAAAATTAACTGGACGGAACAACTAGATTTAGTAGCTAGTAGCTTTATTTTGTATACCTACTAATAAACGATAGAGAAAGTCATGTGAATGTATCACATCAGATGTTTTATGTTAGGCTACCAATTAAAGAAGTCAGTATTGTTTTAACTCTGAAATATATAGATGCGATTTATTTTATTTCTCATATTCTTTAATTACGAAAAATGCTATATGCATTATTAACTGAAGAAGTACTTCACTGGCACTCTCACCTGTCATAGATACGGATAATTCGTTTCGTTTCCTTAGGGATCAGCAGCAGACAAGCGTAGTGATACGCTGTTTACATGTGACGAGTGTGTCAGAGCACAATACAAACGGCCCGTATACAACACAGACCGCCTACACGTGTAGTAGGACACACCAGTGGCTTGAATTTGAAGCGGAAAGGATTCGGCAACGATCCAGGAATGAGGATATTGTACCGACGACGCCCCCGGAGTGAGGTGAAGGGAGACAACAGACCGCCGGAACCAGGAGTGACGGCACAGCAATGACCTTCCTATTGGTTCAGATTGAAACGCCCGGCAGTCGGACAGGCTAACCAGGGACTCCGCCCCACACGGCTCCAACCCCCCCCCCCCAAGGTACGATCCTTATACCACGGCAAACAGCCGAAGGCCGAGGGAAGAAAAAAGTTCATAGAGATCATCGTTTTCCCTGCCACGCTGCACCATCGCAAACATTTCCAAGGCTGAACAAAATCAAACGAGGTGAGGATGACTGAAATGATTAAGATGGAGATGAGAGGGATGGAGATGACTAAGATGAGGCAGAGGGACAGGCAATTCCGAGGATGAAAGAAGCGACTCCAGCATTCGCCTGATGACCCGGAAACCCTCGAAAAATACCCATGGATCAGAGTGAGCGGTCGCCGAAGATCAAACCCCGAACCTCGAAAATACTGCCACAGGCGTTACCGCCTGAGTCATCCCGCTCGTTTTACTAGTAGCTTACTGCGCTGCTAAACGACGAGACTTACAGACATGTATCTAAAATGGATTTTTTTCTCACCTTGTGGCAGTATTTGTTAGCCAGTATATTTTAGCAAAAGCGATACTTTCTACCCTTTATAATTGCCATTAAAGTTGTTGAAGAGAGTAGTCTAAAAATGGTAGTTCAAGCTCTCTTGCATATGCAGGAATTTGTAATTGTTAATTAATACCTCCACCTCTTGCATTCCAGAGGACACCTATGTGCCATAAATTTTGTATTGTTTGTCGAATAAAAGGTGACAGTTGACATTGTCGGGCGCTATACCCCTTCCCCATCTTCCTGTTGTGAATATATGAGTGTAATTAACCTTATTTTGCTGTACCTTGAGTGGTCTATTCAATTTTGTGTGGTATTTTTAATATTGGAGAGAACACCTGTGTGTCATAAATTTTGTATTGTTTGTGGAACAAAAGGATGGCAGTTGACATTGTCTTCTGTGTTATCCTTTCCGACAAAAGGGAGGCGGGATTCTATTCATTGAGATACCTGCATAATGGTTTGGCGAACAATGAAATTCTTCTTCCGACCTCCCGTTTTTGTCATTGTCCCTGACAAGGGGAGATGCGAATCTATTCACACCTGTATTCAATTCTCAGTTTTGCAGCGGTCACTCCAAACCTGCTTGCTCTTCCCCCTTCCCCATCAGCATTCTTTCAGTGAAGTAGCTGCTGATAATGGCAAAGAGGTTATTTTTGACAGGGAGTATTCTTATATTTGAGATATTTATCACAAAATGAACGGCTGTTGATGAAATAGAAGAAAACAAGCGGTTATATACAGTTTACATAGAACCGTATGTAATTGCAAGCGTTTTGAACGCCAACATCATTTTACCATTTCTTGGTAGAGAAGTTTACACAAAGATAGAACTTACCTGTATCACTAAGAGATTGCATACGTTGGTTATTAAAAGGTCTTTTATTAGAATACTTTATCCATTACTTCTTTCCAGGTTTTAATCTGTTAGCCTCACAATCCTTTTTCTTTATTAAGAATATTTGTACAATCATTGTTGCTCTTTCTTCTGGGATAACACCACCATATGTACAATATCTACTTTGAACGTCGAAAATGATGGTGCAATTACTTGGAGACCATTCCCTAAAAACTGTAAGTTGATTAATTGTTGCTGATTCTCTAGTGCTGCGTACACGTACTTCATGCACTAAAATAATTTTAAACGCACTCTCGATTTGCGAAAGGTTCAATGGTAGATTTTTTAGGCGACGCGACGTTCTGTCAGCTAGATTCACATTAGTAAAGTTCAGCCGCTCTCCTCTTCACTACCGAACAGATGTGAGTAGGTTATGAGTGCGATTTACACGTGTGACAAGTGGTACGCAGCGCGGTCAAATGTAGTACACTCGCTTCCACTTATACCGTCACCGCAGCTTCGAGAGGCCTCCATAGGTGGAGTGTGCATCTATAGCACCTTACCTTTTTGTGCATGCAGTGGCGTCATGTTTTTACGTTCACAGTTCTAGATTATTCACATGTGAATACATAACTTTAAGCAGCAGCTTTACTTGCCATCACATATAACGACCATATTTAAATACATATCAAAATAAAACCCTGTTTTGCACAATAGTTCAATATAAAAATATTTTTATGACAATATACAATATAAATCATACTGTTTACTCTCAAAGGGGACACATTTACAAGGCATTATTTTAATATAATATATGCAGTGTCCATTCCTACCCAATATCTTACTTAGCCGCCTAGGCACTGAATCACTTAGGCGCTGGAAGAATTTGACTCCAAACGTATATGTTCCCAAAATTCATGGCAGTGTTCCCAGAGGGTGACGAGTGATTCAGTGCCTATGCTGCTAAATCTGGTATTGGACAAGAATGGAGACTCCAATTTGAGACTAAAGGGTATAACGTATTTCAACACTATACTGCCTGCCATTAAAAACATTTTTCATAGAGACATTATGCAAAACAGAGTTTTATTTAGTTATATATTTAAATATGGTTATTATAGGTGATCACCAGTACACTATTGCTTAAAATTATATATTCATGTGTGAATAATCTAGAAATATGCACGTAAAACAGGATGCCACAGCATAGTGAAAAGTAAACACATACACAGACCCTTTGCTATACACACTCCACTCGCGAAGGCCAGTAGAATACCTCCCGAAGCTGCGGTGAAAGCACATATAGAAGCGAGTGTGCATCACGAAAACTACTATTCTGTGGAAACTTCGATTCCAAATTATGCGAAACTGTTGGTTTTAAATCCCCTGCCAAATGAAAGGATAATAAGGAAAAACGTTTGGGTTTGTTTTAAAAAGTTAGCAATCTCATGCAGAAAATCCATCGTTCACAAAAAAGGAGTTACTGTCTATTTCACTTACTATACTGTGCAGAATTGTCATATAAGGGTGAACTTAGGTGAAATGGCATGGTTATACACAATTAACTAGACTCCAGTATTTGAATGCAATTGTTCACCAGTGTTGAAAGTCTGAATTTTTTCCTTTCGTGTTATAGTTCACTATAACAAAAAATAATAAGAACAAAAATTTCCTATGTGTATATTTTCTAAGCACTCAACCAGTCAACTAAATAATACTTAGTGGTCCAGTTCATTAATGAGTGCCTAAGAAGCCTTTTTAAGCTACTAGTATTTTTAATAAAAATTTACAGATTTGTTTTGAAAATATAAAATTTATTGTTGTGCATATTCCAAAATACTAATATTTTCAAAATATTAAAAAACTGCTGCACAGGGTTGTTTATTGTAGAATTTTAGATGACATTTGAAGTTGATTAGTTTTTAATTTTTAATTCGAATATGAGGCGGCGCCGTGGCCGAGTGGTTAGTTGCCTCCCACCAAGGCGGACCGGGTTCAATCCCAGGGACCTGCATGTGGGATTTGTGGTGGACGAAGCGGCGCCTGGGTGGGTTTTCTCCGGGTTCTCCGGTTTCCCCCGCCATTCATTCCACCAACTGCTCCATCATCACCTTTCCTTTCATCCATTTCACCAACATTTCGCTTCATCTACTTCCTTCATCCCATACCAGGCATCGGGCTGATCACCCATCCTGGTTGCTCTATCTGATCCATGAGTGTCTGCTCCTCGACGGGCCTCTGACCCCAGGTAGCCGCCTGTAAGTCCTGGGGGGTGTAAGTCCTACATAAGAGGAGGGTAAACAGATAATGAATGAATGCATGAATGAATTCGAATATGACTGGCAACTATCACAAACCTTTCCTCCTCCAGGATTAAATAATATATATCTGCGTGTGTCTGTGCATGAAAACTGCATGTCATTTGGTAGGCGTTAAACTGCTCTCTGTTGAAGACAGCCTCTATTTATTTACTTATTTAGACGACTGGTCCTGCCGAGGGGCAGAAGAATATTGAATCAGAGAATGAAGAACCCGAACGGGGCATCCGCCCGTAGCCAGGTACGGGAACGAGGAAGATGATATGATGATGGCGAAATGAGTGAAAGCAAAGGCGATGATGGAGCAATTGGTGCAATTAATGGTTGGGAAAACCGGAGAAAATCCGCCCAGACGCCGCTTCGTTCACCACAAATCCCACATATAGGTCCTCGAAATGGACTCGGGTCGCCTTGGTGGGAGGTTTAACCACTCGGCCACGCGCCGTCCAGCCACTATTTCACGGCGCGAAATATGTTGCTTGTGGGGTGTGGCTAGAGCAGCTGGATACCCTATCTTGCCTGTGGATATGTAAGGGGTGGGTCCAGGTTAAACAATCGGCGGTTTTGCATACTTGGATGATGATGTGGCAGGTACAAGTAGTGTGAGACCTGTTTTATAAACTACTATATACCCAATCTTTTTAAACTAGTATATCATTCTGCATGGTGATTTTTGTTATATTTGTGATAAATCACTTGTAACATTTAAAATAATTTACAACGCTAGTAGAATAAATAACACATAACAGTATAAACTCTCAGAAACAAAAACACAGGCGATGTCTGATCCAAAAAAGGGATGTGGCTGACTTGTACTACCAAGGCATTAAACATTATAAATGAAAATAGAGGTGGCAAAGGGATGGGAACACCCTCAGATAGTGTTCTCAATTGTCTATCATATAAAAGTGTTTGAAAAATATAGATTTTTGGAACAATTTGTGTATACCTCTCCTTAAGACGTGTGTATATATCCATTCAATCCTAAATACATAATATAATTGGTAGTGACCTTTGTTCGTCACGTGATAATAAAAGTACTGCTTAATATGGGTATGAATTATGTTTTCCAACTTTGTAGAGATTTTTCACATTTAAAATATTTAGATATTACAATACCTTAAAATGTTCCATACATTGTATTTCTTGTAAAATTTAGCTTATATAGTGCAATAAGGGGGCAACACTGCCCTGTAGTGTGTCCTTTGCTGTCTATTGAATATCCCCAGTATTGTAAATTACCCAAGTTGATGTTCATAATGAACTAAATCAGACTCTGGACCGTGATGGTTGAAAGCTCCTCCAGTTTTGAAAACTGACTCCCCAAAATGAGGTCTATTAGGTGAGCAAGTGCTGGGCACTCACACCGTCTACAGGTAGGATTCACCTGCTGTTTCATCCTGAGCAGGTGCCCTCTAAGAGGAGAGTGTCCTGTGAAGAAGTCCGTAGCTCTTGAGAGCTTTTCCCTGCTATTCCAATGAAACCTTGAAGTGATCTCCGAAATAGATACCAACTGAAACCTACTATATAATATTTGTTGTATAATGCGATAGCCTCCATTGTATCTTTGCAGAAATAACTATATCACACATGTGGTTATGCATACCAGAGGAACAGCGATAGTCAAATGTTTATGAACTGGACGCTATACGCCGGCTTTAAAATTCCATACTGTTTCCATGCAATTGCGAGAAACAACTGAATGTTGGTAGGACTTTAAAGAAATGACAAAGATTTGAACTGAGTGACTCATTAGTAATAGATATCTTAGAAACGGATTAATCCACAAAAAAGTTATTTGAAATGAATTGCGAATTTTAATGAGATCTACGGGTTTTGGTAGTACGTTTTCGTCTATCGTTTAAAGTTTACCGGTTATACACGATTATATAAAGTCCTTTCCGAATGAAGAGGACTTTACGGCTATTCCTAGAAAATTCAAGATGTACGTTTATTTGTTGTGTAAATATCTTTAATACATGATGGTTTAATCAAAATCGTTAGAGTCATTTTTCAGAAAATCAAATATTTCGAAAATTCTTCCATGTAAACGGTAGTTGGAATAGGGGGATTTTCTTTAAAACCTTCGCGTCGCATCTTTGGGAGATACTGAACTTAAATACCAAACGTGGTATTTATCTGACTCCTTTCAGAGTTATACTGTTCACATACACACACACGGATCGTTTTCTAAAAAGGTAATTTTTTTGTTTAGGGGCCTCGGAACATACTTTCAGTAAAATATCGATATCGAATTTTAGGGTGAACTGCAATACTTTCTCTGTCTACTGTGTACGTGGGAAAGAAAGTAAAAAGTTTCTCGCGATTAATGAAGTATATCTTAAATGTTGCATACTGTCCCAATGGCAGATTCACATAATGTAGGAAAACTACAACCGAACTTTTTTAACAAAATGTTTTTTTTTAAAAATAGAATATCCAGGGGTGCAATGGAATAACACGTATAAAGAAACAAAAGAAAGAAGAATAAAAACACAAATCAGTTGCGTGCAAAGACATTCATATTAATGAATGAATTACGTTTGTGTGGTAATATTTAATAATTTGAAGTTTTTCATCCAATAAGTAATCATAACGATGCAAGGGCTGAAATATCGACTAGTTTCAGAAGTTAAATCAGTTGTACTTTGATGGAAACTTCTAAGTTGCTTTTGTTGGTATAATTAGCATTAATCAAACTGTGAAAATGTGACAAAGTTTACTAATTATTTAGAAAATAATTTCACTGCCTCTGATTCATTCATAAGGCAGTTCTCTTAATTTCTACTCTGCACGTCCACAAATTTATAAATTTGTTGACGCTGTAATTCAGACACAAACCAGTATGTATATTAAAATGAATGACAGAAAGTAATACTCTCACCATAAATCCTATTCAAGGAAAACGAAAATATGATATAGTAGAACTTCTTAATGAATACGAGCATGAGAACCTTAACAGAATTAATTTTAAAGCGTTTCGTACAATTATAAGAAAACGTGAAAACAAAACAAGTAGCAAATTACTTTATTTCTTTGATGGTTTGGAACTTCATAGTAAGTTGAGAGATAGTTACATCTCTTCAGGGCAAAGGCCTCCTACTCTAGGGGTAGGGTAGCTCAGTGTAAATTTCCAAGCTGAGCCAGTCCGTGAGAGAATTTAACTCTTGTCTTTTCACTTAACCCCTTTCATAGCAGTTTAGTCCAAGACCATTGTCCCTAGCATTATATTGTTAGTTATAGTTTTAACTGCATAGTTGGCGGTCCTTGGCTAGAATGGTCCATCTTCTTCAGCTCCTCCTACCAGTGCGTCTGACCACGTCTGGCGTGGATGACCTATACTATTCTTTTCGAGCCTGTTGTCCCAAACTGTGGTCGAGTCCATCCTTGTTAAATGGCCTCAACATTTCTACTGGAGTTGTCGTTCGCACACTGCTGCGTCCTCTATTCCTGTAATTTTTCTAAATTCAGTGGTTCGAATTGTATTTTGTAGCCTTATGTTCAGAACTTTGTTTTCCATCTTTCCCTGACGCACTTGTAGGGCTTTCTTTTGGCTTTTGGTGGATCCCGCGTCTGGCACCCATATATGAGCACTGATATTAAGCACGATTCTACGACCTGTGTTTTCAGGTATAGGTTTTGTTTAGTAGGATATCCATCAAGCAGCAGAACTGTCTCCAGGCTGCGCTGATTATTCTGTTGATCTCTGCCTCGCCGTTTCCTTTCATCCAAATACTTTGTCCCAAGTAAATGTAGTCCTCCACATATTCCAAAGTTGTTCATTCCAGTATTATTGGTAACTTTCCAAACTTTTTCATCACTTTCGTCTTTGTTGAGTCCATCCGTACTTCTACTTCTTGGCTGATGGCGTTTAGCTCTTTGAGTATGATATCTAGCTCATGTGTTGACTTTGAAAAAGAGATAAACCTTTTTTCACAGCATAACGACTTCGCCTCATACACTTGACCAAAGCCCTCCACCCTGCTACTGGGCAATAATCATTAGCAAATAAAAGCGACCCTCATTAGGAATTTGAGTAACAACGTAGCCAAATGCTTTATGTTTTCTGTATTTCTTTCAGCTTCTTCAGCTGTCAGTGTAATTTCGAGTTTCATGTATGTGTTTGCAAAGCGGTGAGTTAGTGCACAACATGTCGTTCGTTTTCCGACCCTGAATATCGCCTGAATCTGAATCTGATGATGTGAATCAACATCAGCGACCTTCTTTACCAAAGGCTCCCTGAAAAATAAAAAAAACTCCGTCATTGGAAGAGGTGCTAGGTTACGTAAGCAAGTCTTTTCATGTGTGCCACCAGAGAATCGCGCTCCAAATTTTAAGAACCACTAAAGGCTTGGCAACTGTGGGGTTTGATTCAAACCTCAAACCTTGTAAAATCAACACTCAAAGCTCTGCCGACTTGAGCAGGGGTACAATCTGCTTCCATTTGTGTCGAGGTGTTTTTGCTTCTTTTCCCATCTAACTTCTTGATATGATGAGTTTTATTTAATTAAATCAGCATTTTAACCATACCTGATAACAACAAACTGCTTTGCACATAATCCTAATTCGTTATAAAATGAGAGGAGAAAAGCTCTTAAAATATAATGACCGCACGCAACTAATGCACAAATATCAGATATGCATTGTCTGTGCGCGCAATTATATTGCAGTGCTGCTTGAGCACAGAATGCCGTGAATTAATCATTAACAACATGAGTGCAAAGGGATATGTTTTACAGTTCCTGATTATTTGAATACCAAATACTATTGGTTACTGGATTTGAGACTTGCACTACACTCGGAAGATTTCCGCATGCAATTTACGAACTGAAAACCTGTGCCAAGATTTTGCGTTATGCCTACGGCTGCATTGCATTACACACCCTTATGCTGAGTTATACCAAAGTTACGTCTTCATTGTTAATGGAGCCTCCGCTGTTTGATACTGTTGGCAAGTTGAAATGCTTACGTAAATATGACTGATGTTCGCCTTACGAGTTTGTTTTGAATTAACGGTAGCGTTTTTGATTTGATAAAGCAACATTCACCTTTAAAGCATATAAATAGATGTTTAAAACGTGTGTTTTATGGACCCAATGTTCACGATTTTAAGCATGTATTTCAATAATAAACACGTCTTTTTTATTTTATTTTTGGAGTTTCTAAACCCGCCAGAATGTTCCTTGTATTATTAGATATATGTGAACTATAAATGTTATAACCGTGTGCCCAGGCTAACGTTTTACTTTCTCTGCCACGTACATAGTAGGTAGAGAAGGTATTTCATTCCGCCCAAAAATTCAAAACCGAGATTTCACCTGAAATACATGTTTTGACGATCCTGAATCCAAAAATGAGCATTTTTAGAAAAACGTTGCTGTGTGCGTGTCTGTGAAAAGCATAACTAAAAGACGAAGAATCTTTTAAATATCAAACTTAATATTTAGGTTTAGAAACCTTTAAGATGCGACACGAAAATTTTCAAGAAAATCCCCCACCATAAACTAACCTTTACATAGAACATTTTTCCAAAAAGTTTGATTGTATAAAAATGGACCTAGCGATTTATATTAAAACGCCATATACTAAAGATACTTACACGATAAATAAAATGTATATTTTAAATTTTCTGGGAATAGCCTGTGAAGTCACCTTTATTCGGAAGGAATTTTGTATAATGTTGTATAACTGGTAAACGTTAAGAAATAGACGGAAATGTACCATACAAAAGAGTACATCGCTTTAAAACACACAATTGTGGCATAAATCGTTTCTGAGATATCCGTTATTAAGCGTTCGAAGTGTTCAATACTGTCCATTGATTTTCAGTTATTTCTCGCGATTGCATAGAAACAGTTAAAGTTTTAAGTCCACAATTTAGCGACCATTTTCTTAACATTTGACTATCGGTGTCATCTTTGTATCTATAATGAATTGTGTAATGCAACTATTTTTGCAAAGGTTTATTTGGGTTAAAATGTAGTAGATAGAAAAATAAGTTTTAGTAAGAATAGTTTGTATACCCACTAATAAAGATAGAGGGTAGAGAAAGTAATGTAAATGTATCACGTCTGACTTTTCCGATTATGAATTTCTTACTTTTCATCGTTAGCTACATCCCTCTGGCAAGCCGTTAAACTTTACAGTGTTGGCAACCCTTGCCGCTGGTAAAGTGTTTGTATTTCTTTATCTTGTTCTCCGCGTAATTAACGTTTTCACAGAGTTTCTGTTAGTGATGTCTTGCGACCTCCTGTTAACTTGTTACTTAAGGCGGAGGTTAAATATTAAACAACCTATATGTGCCGGAACTGCATGGAACACTGGGCTATTACTACTAACAGCATGCTCTTAGTGAAATTACCATTGTAATTTCGCTATCTTCATACCCAGCTAGTAAGTAAGTATCGCAAAATTAAGTCAAATCACACTCCGTATATTGTTCTGCAAATAAAAACGGGAATTGCTTTCGGTATCACAGCAGAAATACACGGGGTTTATCTTAAAAATGTAGGGACTCGTAAAATTTATTTTGGTTTGTTTTCCTTTGCTTTAAACGCATAAGTTTAGGTTAAACATTGATCAAGACAGTATGAGAAGGATATCAGGCGGCATGCCATTTAGGCAGAAACTTCTGATATTTAGAATACTGCAGCCTAGCCTTCCACAGAAACCTTGTGTGTTAAATTCACATTACTTTTTTTACACTCCCTCTATCGCCTATTAGTGGGTATACATATTATTCTTAGGAAACTTATTTTTCTATTTACTTCATTATAATCGAGATAAGCCTTTGCAGAAATAGCTACATTAGACATTTCGTTAGGAATAGAAAGAGAACAGCGATAATCAAACGTTTAAGAACTGGACGCTATATGCTGACCTTAAAATTCCATTACTGTTTTCATACAATCGCGAGAAACAACTCAATGTTGAGTGGACTTTAAAAGAATGACAATGAATTTAACAATTAAAACTATTAATAACACATACCTCGGAAATTTTTGGTGCCACAACAAAAGTAATTTTAAATAAATTGCGTGTTTTAAACAGATTCAAATCTTTGTATAGTACGTTTTCGTCTATCTCTTAACTTTTACCAGTTATGCAAGATTATATAAAACTTCTTCCAAATGAAGACAAATTACTTTAGCTATTTGCAGAAAATTCAAGATACACATTTTATTTCTCGTGTAAATATGTTTAACACATGGTATTTTAATTAAAATCGTTAGGGCAATTTTTTGAGAAAACAAAACAAGATTTCGAAAAATGTTCGGTGTAATGGATAGCATAGGACTAGAAGCTCAGACCGACTTAGCACCTTGAGCTACGCAGATCTTCTGTACCTAGACCCCGGGAGGGAGGGAGGGAGGGAGGAGGTAAGAGGAGACAGAGGGCGACCGGACCAGCAGACACGACAGGCAGACGGCGGGGTCCTTAACATTTACAGATTTGAACTCCTCGGGTGCTGGCTGGTGCAGTCGGCTTCCTTCCCCTGTTGGCTTACACATCCCCTCGGATCCGGGACCCGGAAACCATTCGCAGTCCGGAGGACGAAGGTTTCACTCAGAGCACACTTTTCCCCTGCCATGCACATGCCGAGACCTCCTACTCACACGCAGATGAAAGGTGAAGTGAAATGAGAATGGAGATGAAATGGATGGACAGGAAATTCGGGGGATGTAATGATCTTTCCCAGCAGTCGCCTGGCGACCCGGGGAAACCCCCGAAAAAACCAATGGATCAGGAAGGTCGGCCACGGGAATCGAAACTACCACCTCCCGAATGCGGACCAGAGACGTTATCCCGCTTAATTATGTAAGCGCAGTTTAGGGTGTGTGAATTTTCTTGGAAATCTTCGTGTCCCATCTTTGGAAGATACTGAACTTAAATACCAAGTTTGGTATTTATCGTACTTTTCCTTTTTGAATTATGCTGTTCACAGACAGAAAGAGAGGCCTTTTTCTAGAGAACACTAACTATGCATAATATTTACGTATAGCGGTACGTTACAAGTTATAGTTCAATAACCGTCCGCATTTACTGTCTGGATCACACTAAGTGCTTCAATCATTCAGTAAGGAATTGGAATCCAGCGGGAACTGACATGACTAATTGTTAGAGTGGCAACAAAGGAGTCTAAAGGTAAGTTCACTACGTGAAATTTGCGTGTAGTTAGTGTTTGTAGAAAATCTATCTACGTAAACAATACGTATCAACGGGTGTTAGAGATTATATGCCTGGCTTGGGTGTTTTAGCATCTGCTTGCAGTAAATAAAGTTCTGAAGCAATATTTCGGTTTAAATGCTTACTCTATGAATGCGGCTTAACATATTTGTAAGCATTGAGCAAGAGCGGGCTAAGTGTTACAGTATTTTCAGAGTAATGGAGCGGATCACAGCCAATGATGATGAAGAAGAAATGCTTCAGATTTTCAATGAATTCGAGTTAGAGGATTGGAGAATGAAGGAACTTGATGAAGAAGAGGAAGACAGCGCTGAAAAACTTCGAGATTCTGATGACAGTCATGAAGATTCTGATTTTTCTCCAAATGAGGAAGAAAACAAGCCAATATGCGGCGAACATTTGCGCCGTTTTCCCCCTCCCCTTGGTCACAACTTATGCAACCAGCTCAAGAATGGCCCAATGTTTCGGAAATGTTGACGTGGGTCATCCAGAGAAACAGTTTACATCCGAAGTCGTCATGCATGACGTAATCCATCATTCCACAACTCACAGCGTCGTGCAGAGTTACCATTGGCTGGTTTACTTCACGCTATTGACGGCAGCGCTATCACGCTCGTGATCAACTTCAGCAACTTCTGGGCAGGCAGCAGAGGCACTCTTCGGCCAGGGACCGAGCGGATAGTACCCAGACTCGTATTCTGGTTTGTGAAGGCGAGGTTTGGCGTAAACCACTAAGAGTATTCCTTTGGCTTTTTTAAATTATTTTCAACTGTTTGATAAGCTACAAAATTTAACCTTTTTATTCTTGGTGTTTCTAAATTCACATTTACGGGAGAAGCATTTATATTTTTCACTTAGTATAACATTGCATTGTATTATTCGTTGTTTGAGAAATATTCTCGATTTGTAGGGCAACTTAAATTGTAAAGAGGCGAAAGAGTATATTACGTTGTTGTCTCCGAGCATATTAGTTGTAAATCAGAAAGATTTTAAAATGTTAAATCAAACTGATGATGGAACTGTTAACAAATGCAAAACTTTATAATAAATTGTTAACATATGTGGCGGTGATTCTTTTGAATTCCTAGCTCTTACGCAATAGTCATTTCCACAATATTTAAGACTTCTGGGTATGGGAAAACCCTAGTGGTGCACATCAGAAAAAAAGTGAATGTTGATTACCCATCATGCTGCCGTGTCTAATTCCATCCTTACACACACACACATATATATATATACACGAGTGTATATATAAACTATATTTTTCTTTACTAATTTTATATACAAATGAAAATGTTCGCACAATATGTTCCTGGTTTTTATATAACTGCGTAAACATATGTAGTATTGTTGTGCATTGTTTGAAGACCACTTTTTTACAATACGCATTCTTGTTTTAAAAATCTACATGTAAATTTTACATGTCGTTAGTATTTAGTATAGGTAAAAAGGCGTGTTCTAGGTTTAAAGCATGGGCAAGTGAAAAATACAAGTGATTTCGCAAAATTTTGTTAAGTTTGAGATAGAAGTTACGATATATTTAGCACATTGAATGGAGCTTACGAGCACCATTTATAAATAAGAGAACATACTGTCATACACGCATATCATTCTCATTAAAATATTAAAACAACGAATATAATATACAAGATATTGCGATGGTGAAATATCACCGAGACTAGCCTTAGCAAGAATGCAACTAAGAGCAGCTTTTAAGCTTTAAGTAACATTTAAACAGCAGCATCAACATTGGAACAGATCTGTGAAGAGGTTTATCTACTTAAATGTTGCAGTGTCAGCTGGCGCTCCTGAGTCACATACATTTCTTGAATCTTTGTATATTCAAATGTTTCTTCTAGAAAAGAACGTTTGTATTGTGATAACTCTGCCCCGCAATGGACGCATTTATTCACATTTTGAATTTCTCAAAATTGAAGTATCAAGATTAACACACAGAAGGACAATAGTACTGGGGAATCGGCAGGACCAGTTCAAGGAGAGGATTTCCCTTCAAGTACCACAAAGCATAGTTCAGTGTGAAGCCATTTAATCTTAAAGATTTTAAACGAGCAGTACATACAACATAACATGTTTATACAGGCGTTCGCTTCTCCCTGCGGCCGGGCGGCCGATCGCATGTAAAGATGGAGCATTAGATAGCGACGTGTATCAACCCTCAAACTTATCCTACTTATTTATTGCTATCATATGATTACTAACCCTGTCACAGAAGATGTTGAAAGCGGTGTTCATCTACATTGATGTATTCTTGACAGCTTTTGATTAAATTTACATTCACCCGCTGAAGTTCCTCTTCAGTAATTTTCAGAATTAAAAAATTCCGTTCTTGGTTAGAGAGCGAGTGAGAGATGCATTAATTTCAACGAGTTTTTCCTCAGTTAGAACCGTTCCCTTTGGCTTAGAACATTAGCGTTTAGGGATTCCGTTGTTCTTAATTTATGAACAAGAAGCTTGACAGTCTCTCTATTTGGAACTGGAACGAAAGGGAATTTGTCTTGAAATTGTCTACTCACCGCTTTGCATGACTCGGGTTTTACATAAGTGTCATACATGAAAATTCTTTGTCCAAGCTTGAATTTCTCGATTGCCATATTAATGGATTTTAAAATACATCTATGACACGTCTTGTGCACTGCACTACATTTTATACACTGTAGAGATAACAAAACCTGACTACGCCTTCTACATTCACAGACAAGTTTAAACTGACTGTTTTGCGGAAACCACCACGGTGCAGCAGCACGTATGTAGCTATCTACTGCTCCGCGCTTGCATGCGATCGCCCGGCCGAAGGGGGAAGCGAACGTACTGTAAATTAAAATCTGCGCACATGGTTTGGTAAAGTGTTTTCCTTATATGAACAATCGCTCTGCTTTTACATTTAATAATAATTGTACACAACAAGAAATTATAAAATCATAACTGTACTTAATATATTTGGCCTATTCTACGTTAATGATCCAAATGAATGATCTAAGCCTCTGGCAATAGAATACGCGTAAAGATAACAAATGACGCGAACAGAAACTGACATCATGTGCATAATTTGCTAAATAAATAAAGAAATAACTCTTACAAGTGCACAAGATTAAAACTACAAACTCTGAATAGATTGACAAACACAGGCTCTAAAATATTAAGGAATAAAAGCTTTGAACATAAAGCGCACGGTTACAGTGAAGTAGACTATAAAAACATACAAAATATCAACGAATATTACACTGAACAATTTAGCAAAACCGACAGGGGTATGTCACGTGAAAAGGTTCACCTCCATAACCCTATCTAATACACGTGGCAGTATAAATCATCTTGAGAATAAACGATCGTGAAACGTCAGTTTGCTCCAGGAAAATACAACTTTCGAACCAGACAAAATAATGACCAGTCCAGTTACCACACAATTATAAATTAACTCGCCATACTAGGCCATGGGAACGCTTGCCGCCCACCGGACGTGTGCAACAAAAGACAAGGATACACACCTCTGCTCAAAACCAAGCAGTTAGGACAAGCTCCCAAAAGCCTACACGAGGCAACAAACAGAATACCGTGCGGCCATGGCTCAGCAAATCGGAAATAGTTGCAACCTTGATGAATAGAGTTAGGCAAATCAAATGAATGACTGTAATATGTGATCAGCACAATGCATACAATATTATGTTTATAAGTTGTACTTCACCACGCACCACCACTACACTTGAGGCACTACTCCGCCCCCTATTATAAATACCATATTTTTGAGCCACTGATTCAACTTGGGACAGACTGCCTCACATATATGGCTTCTCAACACACAGAACCCAACAAATGAGCCGAGTGTAGTATTGAAATCACAAACGAGAGGCATTCTTAAAGTTCTGGGCTGACCAAGAAAACACAATATATGAGAGAATTTATTTCTCAACAAAGTCAATTTGTAAAACAATACGTTTACTCCTACGACTTTCCAACCTTTTAATAACCTCAGTAAACTAGATTTTTTCAACTGTGCAATATGAGTGTCTGTTTTAGCTACAATCCCATTATATGACGTGAATCTTCGTCCATACAGCCATTTCTTCAGGTTTGGAAACACAAATTAATCAATGGGAACCAAATCCAGCAAGTATGGCGAATGTGGAAGTATAGTCTTAAAAGCGAAGGGCCTGCAGTTTTGCAGCAACAATCCCAGGCGTGTGTGAAAGTGCAGTGTCTAGATGGAAGAGTACTTGTTCAGAAAGTGAATGACATCCTTATTCATTCAGTAGTGAAGCGTAATGGTTCTGCCCCTCTGGTGGTGGTCTATGAGCACCACATCATAAGAATCCCAGAAAATCATAGCCATGGCTTTTCACCTGTTGCCAGCCTCTCTTTGCATTGCTCCTTCGTCTCTGGTTTTATTTTATTTATGAATCGTCGGAGAAACTCGCTGAAATTGCATTTAATCAAGTTTAAACAGCCTGGAAAAACTTTCATTTCAACGTGCTTTTGGTACATTGTTAAGAAATGAGGCACCCATCAAGCGGAAGGCTTTCGTATGTACCCAAATCTTCGTGTAAAAAGTAGCAGATACGGCCTACTGAGATATTTGGAATGTCAGCCAACTCGTGTATCTTCCTTCGGCAATCATTAAGTACGTCGTTGTGCATCTTCTTCGGTAGTAGTGGTTTTGGGACGCCTAAGCGATCGTCAGGAGCCCATTTTTATAGTGTCTGAAACGAAGGAGAGTAATCGCTCTTTTTAGAATCTAACTCCTGTATACCTTTTGGGGGTTAAACCCTTTGAAACGAAGTATTTTTTCACAGCCAGTATCATAGTTTATCTATTTTGTAGAAAATGTTAACAATAATAATTTGAGTTCATACAGTCTCAAATAAGAGACTATACTAATGCGTCTGTAAAGTTACAGCGCGTTCAATTAAAGGATTATGCTTAATGACTGCCATAGCAATTTGGTTATCTCCACGATCTGTGGGTTAGGTCGGAAACCTTCAGAACGCCCATTTCGTAAAACCCATATAACAAGAGCGACTTTTTTATTTCTTTGCCGGATACATAGTAGGCAGGGAAGTTATTGCATTCCACGCAAAATTTGGATCCCGAATTTCACAGAAAATACACGTTTGAGGTCCCCTGAGTACAAAAAAGTATAATATAGAAAAAGGTCCGCGCGCGCGCGCGCGCGTGTGTGTGTGTGTGTGTGTGTGTGTCTGTGGACAGCATAACTCAGAAACTAAAAGTCGGATAAACACCAAACTTACTATTTAGGTTCAATATCTTCCAAAGATGCAACACGAAGATTTTCAAGAAAATCCTCGACTACAAAACTACCCTTCATATGAAACATTTTTCATATATATTAAAGTTATTTGCATGAAAAATAAAATGTATCTCTTGAATTTTCGGGAAATAGCTATGGTGTCCCCTTCATTCGGAGTGCATTTTATATAATCTTGTACAACTGGTAAATGTAAGCGATAGACGAAAACGTACTGCACAAAAAATATAGGTCTCTTTAAAACAGGCAATTTATTTTATATAAGCTTTTTGTTCCATAAGCCATTTCTGAGATATCCGTTATTAAAGGTTGGAATCGCTCTTTTCTTGGCATACTTTTAAAGTCCTGTTAACATTCAGTTGTTTCTCGCGATTGCATGTAAACAGTATGAAATTTTAAGGCCAGCGTATAGCGTCCAGTTCTTAAACACTTGACTATCGCCCTCTGCATTTGTAACGAAATGGGTAACGCAGCTATTTCCGCAAAGGTTTATTTGTATTAAAAGGTAGTAGGTAGAAAAATCAGCTTTAGTAAGAGTAGTTTGTATACATGTATGCCCAATAATAAAGATACAGGGTAGGGAAAATGTGAGTGTAATACATTCAGATTACTTTTATTTTTTTTTTTTTTTTTTTTTGAGGGGTTCACTTAATTTTATCCCTGAAGAATGCTCACGTAATTCACCGTTTACCTAAACATTTCCCCTTACTGTCGCTTGTATTGTATTTGTTCGCTTTCAGAAGGATAGTATTTAAAAAGCAAGAACAGTTGAAGCCACATTTAAGGCTTATACCGCAGTGGTACCGGATAGTTGATATTCTGAAATGTTACAATGTGTTTGCCGCGACAAATTCAGATGCGAATTTACACGAATCGTCCTGAATTAAATTATCCATAGTTAAAAGTTGTCGGCTGTATTAAACCATTATAACTTTCTGCAGTTTGTATCCTGATATGACATGTTATCCCTTGACTTTCTTTAGTGCCTAGTTACTGTTAGGTTATTGGACAACGTATTATTTATCAGGATTTCCTTCTTAGCTCTGCAACTTCTTAATATACAAAACATTCTTAAGATAAGAGGGTAACTGTTACAGTCTCTTTGAGTGCCAACCTGCTGCCCAGTCAGTATTCTGACCCTTCACCACTACTCAAGTATGCGTGAAACATTCAACCATAGGAACAAGGTCTACTTCCAGACAGAAACAAATATCTGGAAACTGTGGTAGCTTAACAGAGAAGCAGCCACTGTTGCAATATGAGGCAGGAATAAGATGGTTTCCGTTTACAATGAAGAAAGTATGGGACATTTCCGTGCTAAAACACTTTGAGTGACTTACCGAACAAATGCTGTCGCAAACCTAACGGAATGGAGAGCGGAACATGCCCACAAACGGTAGAGCGTCTATGTTAACAAGCTATTTCTTAAAACAGCTAGTGAATACTGAATTCTGAGAGATAAACACAGAGGAATTAATTAGTGAATGAAGATTTAAACCTAATCTTGGTGGCGCTTCTGCACCCAGAAAACACCTAACAGTTACATCTAGCGTGTGCTCGCTTTACGCGTCCCTGGACGCAAGGAATTAGACTAGCCGGACGTGCTCTTAGATAAGATTGGCAATCCTTAGAGGGGTCTCTAGATTATCACATCATCCTTACTGCATATAGTGGGTTAAACCGGGATTTTGCATTTACAGTACCCAATGAATAAAAAGGACAAAAATGATGCACCTAATCAGGAGATGTCATAGCTTGCCTATTACTAACGGGAAGCGTGTTGTCATGATAAAGTATGCAGGACGTGGTAAACCACTCATCCTTAACTTAATGCAAACTCAAGCTAATGCTAACTAAAGTTTTAAATAAATCATAGTTTACCAAATAAACTACAGAAAATTATTACTAAGTACCCCAGTTATTAGCCCACCAAGCTGTGTCCGTGACAATGTCTATCTTCTTTGGGGGGGATTTCTATCTATATGCCACCGCTTTAACATCTAAGGACATATCGGCGGCTTTGCCTTTGGAATAATTACTCATTGCAATGTTGTTCATTCGTTTTACTTCTGTTAATCGTTGGCATTACTTTGGTTTGTCTGTTTTTAAATTCAGATACACACACACACATTCACACTCTCTTTCATACTTCCAGACTCCAGGGAGAATTGAAAATAATCTTGGTTAAGGAAAAATACATCCAGCCCGGAATTTAACCCAGGATCTCTGGATTTAGGGGCAGTCAGATGCCTATGTTGTTTAAGTAAATGGAATAGAAATAGAAGTTTTGGTTTTGATTGTACGAAAACAAAGCAATAATCTTAAGTGACACAAAATGTATGTATTTTTACTTTCTCTACTACGTATAGTAAGTAGGGGAAGTATTGCATTCAACCCAAAAATTCGATACCGAGATTTCACCGGAAATACATGTTTTGAGACCTCCTGAATCCAAAAAAAGCATTTTTGGAAACATGTCCGTGTGTGTGTCTGTGTGTGTGTGTGTGTCTGTGTGTGTGTCTGTGTGTGTGTGTGTCTGTGTGTGTGTCTGTGAACAGCATAACTCAAAAACGAACAGTCGGATAAGCACCAAACTTGGTATTTAGGTTCAGTATCTTCCAGAGATGCGACACGAAGGTTTTCAAGAAAATCCCCCCACCCCAGACTACCCTTTACATGGAACATTTTTCGAAAATTTTAATTTTCTCAAAAATGGCTCTAACGATTTTGATGAAAATATCATATGTTTAAGATAATGTCATGAGAAATGAAATGTATATCTCGAATTTTCTGGGAATGTCTCCAAAAGTATTCTTCATTGTGAACGACTTTTTCATAACTGGTAAACCATAAGAGATAGACAAAATTTTACTACACAAAAAATGTAGATCGCGTTAAAATACACAACTTATGTCATATACATTTCTTTTGTTGAGTGAACCGTTTTCGAGATATTGCTTGTTATTTCCTTAAATTTTACAATACTTATACTTTTTCTCACATTCGTTATTCATTTTTTTTATGTCCTGGACATGCAAAGAGAATGGAATGCGCCACATAGCAACCAGCGTTAAAATATTTGACTATCGCTTAAAAGCTACCATATTTCCCTTGCATCTACAAGAAAATTACCAATAAGATTGACATCTCGATATCTCGATTAACATGAACCATATGGAGAATAAGCGTTTGTAAAATTAGATTGTACAAGAGTAGAGAAAGTCATGTGAGTGTAACACATCAGATTTTTTTTCTAATTACGGGGGGGGGTGTCTCTAACCCCTCTCAGACCCTCCCTGGCTCCGCATAGGCATTGGAAGGATCGCGGATTATCATGTGAATTATGCTACCTTTCGCTCAACCTTTTTCGGATAAACACACAGAGATTTCTAATTGTGCAAGATAGATAATACGTTCGTTAAGAGAAGGCTGTATCAAAGAGACTCGTTAGAAGTGCTCTTGTTCTGCGATGAGAGAGCTTAAATTCCCTGTGGCAGGTCTTCCATCCGACTCTGCAGCATGTGACAGACCACCTTACACACAGGCTAGTACCTATCACCACGTATAACAGATCCTTTATTGTAAACTCAGGTTTACAATAACATTTACAGATTTTAATTTGTAATCGAGTTACATTCACATGACCGAGCGGGATGGCTCAGGTACAAAGTCTGTGCCCGCATTCGCGAGGGCCTGTGTTTGATTCCCGGCGACCGCCCACTTTGGTTTCCCCGGATCGTCAGGCGAATGCTGGGGTGATTCATCTTCCTCCACGACTCTCCTACGTCTCATTTCTCGTATCCATCATCTTACTGTCATCCCTTTCAGGGTTTTAGGACCAGGCGACGTGTTCGACTGGATGGTGGCTTGCATGCTGTAGAGGTTTCTTTCCTGGCGTAGCTACGGAGTCTGCGCACTTGTCGCTCCTCCGAGTGGAGATTGGTAGCCTGTCGGCGGGCCCGAATGGCGTCGGACTTGTTAGCATGGAAACGTTAGGGACCCCGCTGCGCTTGCTTCCGTCGTCATCTGATCTGGTCGCCGTCCGATATCTCCCCTCATCCCTCCTTCCCGGTGGTCACAATGGGTAGACTGGCCTGCGTGCAGTGCTCTGTTCCGGTTTCGTGGGGCCTCTCCGTTAGTTCGTGCCTTTACCTTTAACTTTTACATTCACATAACTTTCTCTTTCCACTGCCGTTTATTTTGATATAACCCCTACAGACTAATCCTATGATAGCTTATTTTTCTATCTTCATCATAATCCAGATAAAAATGTTCAGAAGTAGTGCAATTGTACATTTCGTTGCTGACACAAGTGGAAAGAGAAATCTGAATCAGATGTTTAAAACCGAGACGTATATCAGCTGTGGCCTAGACATTAAATTATTAGTATTATTTCCAAGAACATCCCGAGAAACAACTGAATAGCACAGTATTTTAAAAATCACAAAGTGTTAATAAATTCAAACCAATAGCAGCGGATATCTCGGAAATGTTTGCTGCTACAGAAGAGTTATTTGAAATAGATGGCGTGTTTCAAAATTATCAACATTTTTTTATTGAAGTAAGTTTTTGTCCATCTCTTATGGTTTACCATTTATAAAAACTTTTTAAAAGTTCTTTTCGAATGAAAACGCCTTCACAGACTATTCCCAGAAAGCTCAAGATATTAATTTTACTTGTTATGTAAATATGTTAAACATATAGTATTTTAAGCAAAACGTTAGAGTCAATTTTGAGAAAGTAAAAGATTTGGAGAAGTATTCCACGTAAAGGATAGTTTGGGGTGGAGAATTGTCTAGCAAATCTTTGCGTCGCATCTTTGGGAGGTGCGAAAACTAAATACCATGTTTGTTATTTACCGGATATTTTGTTTTAGAGCTGCGATGATCACACACGCATAAACAAATACACATACACGCACTCAAATTATCCTAAGAATGCTTTTCTGGATTCAGGGGGCATTAAAACATGTATTTCCATTAAATATCGACATTCAAATTTTTTGATGGAATGCAATACTTCCTCTCATCTACTAGAGGTAGGGGGTAGAGAATGTAAAACCGAAAAGAACATGCATAACCAAGACAAGCTGAAGGTCAAAGTACATACTGAGAGGCAGCGGCTATGGCCCAAGGTTATAGAGGAGTTGGCACCAGGAAATCGGAGATAAATAAAGATAAGTCGCGTTCTCGGCCGTCGTGAACACTAGAAGCGCTATCGGCAGATAACCAGGCTGTTCTAGAGGTTTATTTCCCCCGCCTCCAAAACGTGTGTCCAGATAGTTCTAGAATGCTCGGTGGAAGCTTCCATTGGCTGTAAAAGCGAGGTTCTCACGAGAGTCACTCAGTTGAGTTCAGTCAGTCAGAGAGCGAGTTAGCGAGAGCGATTCTGGTGCGAAGAAAAGTGCTATTCTCCGAGCGAGTTTGTGACGACTGCAATGACGGCAGTGCATCAGCAGGAGAGACTGGAGACGCCTTGTGTTCGACTCCCCAACGAGTGAAGTGAACCACCAGGAGGAGGGAACGCCGCTACGCCACAAAGAAAGTGAAGTAGGAGAGGAAATTGAACTAGTTCTCATCAGTGAATTGAGAGTGTGAATTAATTAAAGTCTCTGTGAAAGCTGAACTAGATTAGAACGCCGATAGTGAAGTGGCAGTTAAAACTGAACCAAGTCACAACTTCTAGCAACAAAAGGCGAGTTTGTTGGGAAAATGTCGCCGCCTTTAAAGAGGCTCTTCCGCATTCCCCCTGCTCCACACAAGCGTAGTTTCCCTGATTCCTGGCTGTTTTATTTTAGTTCCTTTATAAAGAATTGTTACTACTCTGATGAAATTATTAGTATACTTTTGATTCCTCAATGATGAATGTTTAAATAACTGATAAGGTCCTCCATAGTTCTAATGAAATGTTTAACACCGCTAGTGACTATTTATTGGGCTACCAGCATTAGTGAAAGCAATTTACTGATGAGATATTCTTGTTATTCACCAAAGAAATTTTAATTGGTTTCTAGGAATGCTAAAAAGTATCAAGAGGTGACAGTGGTATTTCTTTACTATAAAACGCTTCAGATAACCGTGTTAAAGTAAATTTCAACAAGTTTCAGAAATATTGGTACTTCTCGAGCCTGCAAATCAATATTCAGCTGCAGGGTAAATCTTTCTCTCCAGTTCTTATTAAAAGTAGCAAGATTTGAAAGCACAGCATCGAAAAGTGAAATGTTAAGTTTGGCAGTATTGCTATGTGGCATTGAGTTCACTGCGTGTACGTTTTCAGTGATTTAAAGCATATTTATAAATAAAAGCAGCGAAGGCTATCGCCGTAAGCCCAAAAAGCAGTCCCTTAATATACAAATTTATGCACGCCTATCGTAAATTAATTTCGTCTACCTGTCGATCAACTTGATTCCCAATTGGAAATGTGGTGTGGGAACGTTGTTGTCGTCAGACATGTGTTCGCCCTCAGCCTCCGGCCACCACCGCCATTTCTAACTTCCCCGGCAATGCTTATGGACTCTTGCACCGTGGAAGTCTCCGTTCCATCTCGATCATGATTATCCTCTGGATCTCAATCCTAGATCTGGTGTGGGTGGAACTTTGGAGACATTGTGCTTCACAGTATAGTGGACGTCTCTCCATGGATTTCCAGTCTTCTTCCTCTCACTATTCGTGACCATAGCTGACCTGCGTGTTCCATGAATAGATCTGCCCATCTGCGTCTCAGTCTGCCTTGTAGTCACCTGCCTATACGGGGGGCCCCATATGGTAGCCTTGTATGTTCATCTGTTATAGTCTCGCAACGTGGCCTCCCCATTTCCATTTGACTTTGGTGGCTAGTTCTGCCATGTTTGTTGTCTTTGATAACTGGTTTATTGTTGCAATAGAAATTCTGTCTTTCAGAGATACATCCAGGAATTTACGTAGCATCCTTCGTTGGCACATTTGAATTTTGTTCTTTTGCTTTATGTTAGTGACCATGTCTGGCACCCATAGCGCAGGGTAAATACAGGTTTCCAGTGCGTGGAATTTAATTCTCCTGCTTAGCGTCTTGTCTAACGGTATAAGCGTAAGAACCCAAAATACCTTCCAGGCTAGAGAGATTCTTCTTTGTATTTCCTTCTCCATGTTCTCTTGAAAAGAGATTTGTTATCCCTGGTATTAATACTCGCTTACATATGTGAGGGGTACTCTATCTATTAATATTGGGGTTGCTGGTCGGTTAGACTAGCTGCGTCCTCAGTTCGTTTTTTTTTTTTTCGGGCGCTGATGACCATAGCAGTTTAGCGCCCTTAAACCGCATATCATCATCATCATCATCAGTTCGTTTTGCACACCAAAAATCTAAATTAAGATACACAAGCATTCTGTAAAGACAGCCAGCATTCGTTCACTTCCTTCATAGTGTCACCCAACGACTACCTGAGGCTGAAGATAGACAGGTTGAAGATCGAGATATGGAAATAAAACTAACACAGAATGTATAATTTCAGAGCACATAAAAATAATGTTTCTATTTTCTCTAGCGCCTACAAAGGTTAGGCAGGGAAAGGTATTTCATTCCATCCAGAAATTCAATATCGACATTTCACCAGCAATATAGTTTGAGCTCCCGGAAAAAAAATGAATACGTAACATTCACACGGCGTTCTGTAACCTTTATCGTTTATTAGTGGGTATAAAACTGTTCTACTTCATTTCAATTGAGATAAACAGATGCAGAAAGAACTGCATTACACATTTCGTTTTAAACACAAAGGGACTAGCAATAGTCAAATGTATAAGAATTGGACACTGTTTACTGGCCTTAACATTCCGTACTGTTTTCATTATATAGCGAGAAACAGCTGAAAATCAACAGGACTGTAAAGGAATCGCCAAGTAAGGAACAATTCGAACAATTAATAGCCAATACCTCGGGAATGGCCCATGCCACAAAAAAGCTTATTTGAAATAAACTGAATGTTTTAAAGAGATAAATTTTTTGTGTAGCACGTATTTGTCTATCACTTAACATTTACCAGTTATACATAATTACACAAAATTTCTTGCGAATGAAGAAGATTTCACAGGCTATTTGTAGAAAATTCAGGATACACATTTTATTTCCCATGCAAATATATTTAATATATAGTAGTTTAATCAAAACCGTTAGAGCCAATTTTAGAAGATCAAAGTGTTTCTTCTAAAAAGTAGTTAGAGTGGGGAATTTTCTTGAAGATCTTCCTGTCGTAACCTTGGAAGATACTGAACTTAAATACCAAGTTTGGTACTTATCCGACTTTTCGTTTTTGAGTTGTGCTGTTCACAGACACACACACGGATCTTTTTCTAAAAGTCTTATTTGACACATTCATATGACTTTCTCTACCCTCTATCGTTTACTAGTTGGTATACAAACTAGTCTTACTAAAGCTCTTATATCTACTTAATTTTAATCGAAATTAACTTTTGCAGAAATAATTACATTACACCTTTCGTTATAGATACGCCAGAGACAACTGAAAATCGATGGGACTTAAAAAGAATGACAACGTATTGAACAAATCGAACCATTAATAACGGATATCTGGAATGGCTGATGCCACAAAAGTTAATTGAAAAAAATTGTGTATTTTAAAGATGTTTATAATTTGTGTGTAGTATGTTTTCGTCTATTGCTTAACGTTTATCAGTTATAAAAGATTATACAAAAATCCTTCCGAATGAAGAGGACTGCAAATTTTATTTGTTATGTAATTATCTTTAATGTAAGATTTTTAATCAAAATCGTTAGCCATTTTTAGAAAATCAGAAATTTCGAAATTCGTTTGGGGTGGGGGAGATTTTCTTCAAATTCTTTGTGTCGCATCTTTAGAAGACACTGAACCTAAATACCAAGTTTGGTATTTATCCGACATGTCGTTTTTTAGTTATGCTGATCGCAGAAACACACACACGGACCGTTTCCTTAAAATGTTTCTTTTTAATCCACCTACTCTACCTCTACCTCTCCATCCTCCCTACCTACTATGTACGTGGTATGGGAGATAAAAATTCATATCTTGAATTTCCTGCGAACAGCCTGTGCTGTTCTCTTCAATCGACTGAATATTGTACAATTATGTAAAACTGTAAACCGTAAGAGATAGACAAATAAAATGTAGGTATTTTTAAAATATATAATTTATTTCAAATGATCACTCCTTGCAGCAAAAGCCATTTTCGAAATATTCGCTGCAATAGGTTTGAAAGTTTTAATAAATTTGTCATTTTTTAAAAAAGTAGATTTTCAAATTCAGAGAAATAATTCATTGAAGAATGGTTTCTTTGAGAGGAAAATTCAAATAAATGCCCGAGTTTAAAGTCCCAAAGTTTCTTTTTTCAAGATAAAGTATTTTTTGTGTCATTGCACTCCTAAAAAATACAAGCCAAAGAACCCGCTTTATTTTACTTCGTTCAATCATCAACAGAGAAAATAAAGTCGTATCCCTGCTCCATATTGAAATACATTGAAATCAACGTCACGAAAAGTTACCACGGAAAGTTTCCCTACTGCCTACCTATAGGATAGCATATGATTCGGCGTGGAGGGGACTGAGCACGTGGATATACATAGATCTTTTTACTATGCCCCTGGCGGGGCACCCCCGGGAGAGAGGGACGGGCTGAGAGGAGACAGAGGGCGGTCGGACCAGGATGCACGACAGACAGAGGGCAAGGTTCCTACCACTTACAGATTTAAACTCCCTTGATGGGCACTGGTGCATCCGGCTCCCCTGTTGGTTTACACATCCCCTGGGCGGCCCGGAACCCGCAGACAGCCCCCATTCTGGGGAATGAAGATTTTCACATAGCATCCTTTACTCCTGCCATGCACACGCCGAGACCTCCCGCCTACACTTGCAATCTTAAAAGAGACCAAGCGGATGAAATGTGAAATCAAATGAGAATGGAGATGAAGTAGAGGGACAGGGAATTCGGGGGATTTAATAATCCTTTCCAGCATTCACCTAGCGACGTGGGTCTGGAAGATCGGAACACAAAATCGAGGCAATGACCTGCCGAATGCGGGGCAGAGGCGTTACCGCCTGAGCCATCCCGCTAGGTACTGCTTACCAATTTACGAAATATTACATTCCACCCAAAAATTTGATACCGAAGTTTCGATGGAAACACACGTTTTGGGAATCCCCAAACCTTCAAAAGAATTTGTAATAAAAGGTGTGTGTCGTGTGCGTGTTTTCTGTCTGTGTCTTTCTGTTTACTTGTCTCAGAACTTAAAAACGAAAAATAAACCAAAATTATATGTCAAGTTGTTAATTATAAAATATCGATTTATAATGTTAGCTAGCCATAGTTTTTTATAAAACTATTTGACACCACCTGCTAGTGAACTTGACAACAACATACAAATAAAGCAAAACTTCCTTACATGAGGGGCATTAAAATATTTTGGCATCTCAGGCGTATCGTGTCTTTGTAAAAAGACTGGATTCTCCTTTCTTGTGCTGTGTCTTTATTGCTAAATCATGACGACGAATTCTGATGTCACCTTTTGACATCGTCTCCAATATCTGCTGTTCATTCCGCTCCCGGTTGCTACAGTGGTGGACTATGAGATATCTTTCTCTCAGAGTATGCGTGGGCGTAGTGTAAAAGGATAAAACCAGTTTAAATTGACTGAGAAATTTAATGTGATGTAATACTTGAGCTATTGAAGCGAGTTGCCGATCGTTTGAAGATAAAGAATGAAACTGATTATGAATCGTAGCTCTCGAAACTATAACTATTCAATTATTATACCTGATGATTTCTGAGGAATCTATTTTACGATTTGAAATAACTGTTTCCGAAATAAAAGTATCTAGAAGCCTAAATTACCGCAGACGCTAAAATGCTTGCCGGCAAAACCCCTCCCGGCTACCGCTAAACAACAGATAACCCAGCGAGGTGTTAGACGCTACGAACTGACAATCACAGTAAAAGACTCTTAAGCCCCTAAGGCTGTACACAAAAGAAAAGAAAGACGCTAATTTTGGCAATCCGCGCTGTTTATTAACTTAAGCTTCGCCACTTAGAACTACCATAGCTACCCCCCCTCCCAACTACCAACGCCCTGTACTAAAAACTCTATACGTATGCGTATGTGACACTTTCTATGCGGTACCTATCCAAATCTAAGAATTCCGTTTACGTTTCTCTTTCAAAGAATTTCTGTCTACGTGATTGTTCAAAGGTATTGAATTCACCCAGTGTATTCCATGAACTTGTATGCCTAACGCATTCGCTACCCACGCTGCTACTAATGTCTTTTCTTAACATGACTCGCTAATTACCTTTTTCTTCGGACAAATCTTTCAACTCAAGCATATTATATTATATTGACTTAATATACGAAAATTATTTATTGCAATTATTTTTATCTTACTATCACCTCTTTATTTAATTATTCGTATATTCCTGTCAATAATTACGATATTAAAAGTGACCATCTACATATTCAACGTTGCTTGAAATGCATTATCCCTAGCATTTGTATTATTTTGAATCCAAATTCTAAGGAGTAAGAACAGCTATTTTCAACTCCATGGCATTCTCAACTAAAATTCAAAGTTTTCTTCGCAAGCACGTTCTCCCATGTGTTCGAATTCAAGTACAAGAGCTTGGTAAATCTTTTTAATATTTCGGCTAATTAATGAAATGAAATTAGTGTTCTGTAGACCACGTCCTCTCAGAGAGAGTTGGGCTTTTCAAAACAAAGAGCATTATCAAAATCGATTGAGTAGTTTTTTATATTACCTACACACACATATACATATTTTCTCTGGCCCGCATCTGTGGTGTGAAGGTAGTGTGTCTACCTCACATTAAAGAGATCCCAGGTCGAATCTCGGTTAGGGCGACTTATCCGGATAAGGTTTTTCTCGGGTTTTCCCTTATCTTGAGAAGACGAATGTCGAGTAACTTTAAGCCGTATGGACCATGGACTCATTTGAAAAGGTCATTAAACTTCAGCATATAAAATGTTCTCTTTATAGTATTGATTCTTTACAACTATATTACAAATCTAGTAACAGGTTCATTATGCACTCAATTAAGTGATACTTCTATTGTGAAAGTTAAATAATAATAATAATAGTAATAATAATAATAATAATAATAATAATAATAATAATAATAATAATAATAATAATAATGGACTACAAATTAAATAAAATGTAATTGATTTCATTATTACAGACTTTAACAGTATTACCTATAATGACAACTTATTATACTAATTTCAGCCTTGACGTACTACAGAATAGCGGAGGCGCCGTGACGGAGTGGTTAGACCGCTCGCCTCTTACCAATGCTGCTCGAGTTCGATCACAGGGAACTGACTGTATGTGGGATTTGTGGTGGACGTGTCTGAACGAGTTTTATCCGGGTTCTCCGGTTTCTGCTGCCATTCATTTCACCAACTCCTCCATCATCACCTTTCCTTTCATCAATTTCATCATCATTTCATGTCATCTCCTTCCTCTTTCTCATACCATCGAGCTGATCACTCATTCTGGCTCTTCTTTCTGATTCAACTAGAGTATCTGCTCCCCGACATGCTTTGACCCCAGGCATTGGCTTGTGAGTCCTCCAAATGGGGAGGGTAAATAGAGAGAGAGGGGGAGGAGAAGAAATGACTGTACTATAGAATACTATAGTATTAGCGACTGATTTTCGTATTCGACAGATATTTCCACACACGCATCTGCTATAGAACTGAACTTTCATCTTCCATATCTCTTCACATTCCCCGTAGTTGCACCTGCATCGAAGTAGAGGACTTACAAAAGCAATGTTCCGTGTAACTTCCAGGATTTGTCAAAGCAATTCGCGTTGCAATTAGTTTTGAAGTTCGACCGAGAGAGTTTATACCCAGAGGTTGCGATGTACACAAACAAACGAACATGATTGTGTTTCTGCTGGGCGAAGACGAAAATAGTTTCTATCATCATGGTTGTTAATATCCAGGAACTTTGATTTTGATTTCAGTTAAAGTAATTGTAATAAAACGTTTTTCTATTGTAAATGTCCGCAGTGTTAAGTTTTTCAACTGTTCTCGGCGTCAGACTTCACACATCCCAATAACATAATACAATAAACTTTGTGTTCCGATTCCAATAGGATTTTGTCGTTGTGCTCCTTTAAACAGATGCTGCATAGTAGCATTCACATTTTCATCAAAATATGTAAAACTGCATTTACTTTTCCCTAAAAAGGTATATGTATCGGATTCAAATGCGTTTCTTCACTCATCCACAAACTACTCTTAAAAACTCTTATTCTTCTATCTACTTCTTGTTAGTCGGTATAAACCTTTACACATTTCTTACCGAGCGGGATGGCTCAGGCGGTAACGTTTGTGGCCCGCATTCGGGAGGTCGTGGGTTCCATTTCAGCGGCCGACCTTCCTTCCAATTGTTTTTTTTCGGGATTTCCCCGGGTCGTTAGGCGAATGTTGGGAAGGTTCATACATATCCGAATTTTCTATCTCTCCATTTCACCTCCATTCTCATTTCACTTCGCCTTTCATCTGCTTGTCTGTCTCAGGGTGGAAAGTGTCGGTGGGAGTCTCGGCATAGCAGGGAAAAGGAATGCTCTATGTAACAATTCTTCCCCCGGGATGGGGACGGTCGCCGTTTTCCGCCCCAGCAAGATGTGCACCTACAGGGGGAGGGAAGTCGGTTTCACCGGCTGCCATCCGGGGAGTTTCAATCCTTGCCCTCTGCCTTGTCGTGCCTTCTGGTCCGGCCGCCCTCTGTCTCCCCTCACCTCACCCCTCTCTCCTGGGGCACAAAAGACCTTGTAGGTTGAGGTGGTAATGCCCCCTTCGCAGTTAGTCCTAGTCCTACACATTTCACTGTAGGTATAAGAAGAATACAGTAGGTCGATAGTCAGATTTTTAAAAAGCGGATTGCTCTGGCGGTTGGCTTCGAAATTCCATGTTCTTTGCAGGATTACGAGAGGAAACGCATAGCGACTCACCTGAAAAAAATATAAGTGTTTGCAAATTCAACACAATAACACAGAATATCTCGAAATGCTTAACGTCATAAACATTTTATTTGGCACAAATTGTGTGCTTTAACGATATCTGCATCATTTGTGTTGTAAGATTTTGTTCATCTCTTACGGTTTATCAGTACTACAAGTCAGTCACAGGCTATTCCCAGAAACTTAAAGACAATTTTATTTGTTACATAAATACTCTAACATGGTGTTTTGGAGATACTTTTGAGAAGACCGAAAATAAGGAAATATTTTCTATGTAAAGAGTAGTTTAGGGCGAAATTGGTTGTTTTGAAAATCGCTGTATGGCCACCTTGCCACAGACTGAACTTAAATAGGAAGTTTGGTATTCAATGGCCATCTCTTCTTTTAGTTATGCTATTCTCAGTCACAGACAGATACATACCTGAAGTTTCTTTCTTAGAATTCTTTTTTCTTTTCTTTTCTTTGTTTGTTGAGGGAGCCTCAAAACGTGTATTTACGGTGAAAACTTTGTTTCGAACTTTTACTAAAGGTAACTAGTGCGGAAAGTAAAATCGTGTTTCTTTCTTTCTGTCGTTACAAACTTCGTGATTGGATGATTTTAATTCTTCGTTCTGTAGAGAACATTGTCATGTGGCAAGACGCTGATCTACCGAGCGGGATGGCGCAGACGGTAACGTCTGTGGCCCGCATTCAGGAGGTCCTAGGATCGATTCCCGGCGATCTCCCTTCTCGCACATTATTTTTTCGTGGTTTCAATGGGTCGACAGGCGAATGCTGGGATGGTCCATCTTTTACCACGACTCTCCTTCCTCTCATTTTCTGTACAGGGTTGTAGGACCAGGCGACGGTGTTCGGTGAGTTGAGGCTGGGCGTGGGTGTGCGCTGTGTAGAGGTTTCTTCCTGACATCGCTGCGGGGACTGCTCATTTAGATCTCTCCTCCGAGTGGTTTCCGCCTCGGGGAGGCCGCCGGTGGTTCAGTGGTTTGTGAGCGGGCCCGAACGGCGTCGGATACATTCGATATGCAAATGTTAGCGTCCGTACTTGCGCCTGTTGTCATCCGGCTCTGGTCGTCGTTTGGGTCTCTCCCCTTAACCCTCTCTCTCAGGGGTCACGGTAGAACCAAAAAGGGCCGCTGCGGTCTAATTGCGATGTTCTGCCCCGGTTGTGATAGCCCCTCCGTTCGTCTATACCATATCCATAGTAAATGGAGAACGTATTATATACCACCCAAAAATTCGGTACCGAGATTTCACAAAAAAATGCATGCTTTGTGTTACTCTGAGAGAAGGATTTTAACAAAAAGGTCCGCGTGTTCTGTGTGTTTGAATGCATGACTCAAAAAACGAAATGTCCGTTCAATAACTTGGTATCTAGTTCAGTGTCTTTCAAGGATACAATACTAAAAGTTTCAGAAAATCACCCAATCTAAACTACCCTTTACATGGAAAAATGTATGTTGAATAGTCTGTGAAGTCTTATTTATTCCAAAGGACTTTTCTATAATTGGCAAAATCTTATTTCACAACACCTGTAGATCTCTTTAAATCACAAATTTATGCAAATCAAAACTCTTGTGACGTTAACCATTTCCGAGTTATTCTTTGTTATTGGTTTGAATGTTCAAATATTTATACTTTTTTCAAGTGGTAAGCTGCTATTAGTTTTTTATTTCCTTTATGAAAAGAACTTGTATTTCAAAGTAATCACATAGCGACACACCTTTTAAAAATGGATTATCGGTTTAGCCTACTTATTCTTCTTATGTCTACAACCAATTGGGTAACTGTGTAATGAAAATGTATCTACCTTAACAACAAGTACATAGAGGAGAAGCATTTTATGAGTATTTTGCAGAAGAGTGACAAGAGAGGATCATGTGAATGCAACAATGCAATTTTTTAAGTTATGTCCAGCACAGTAGGGTTACAAAGTTCGTGTGTTGCAAGAAGGGTAGCTACAAAGAACGTAATCAAAGATCATTAGGGAATGTTGAGAAGCCCTGGAAGGGCTAGGGGAATGCAATAGATTTACTCTAGCATGGGTCCCTGGTCACACTGGGGTAATTGAAAATGTAAATACAGACAGGCTGGCTAAAATGGGAGCGTGTAGCTACAAAGAACGTAATCAAAGATCATTAGGGAATGTTGAGAAGCCCTGGAAGGGCTAGGGGAATGCAATAGATTTACTCTAGCATGGGTCCCTGGTCACACTGGGGTAATTGAAAATGTAAATACAGACATGCTGGCTAAAATGGGAGCGTGTAGCTACAAAGAACGTAATCAAAGATCGTTAGGGAATGTCGAGAAGCCCTGGAAGGGATAGAGGAATGCAATAGATTTACTCTAGCGTGGGTCCCTGGTCACACTGGGGTAATTGAAAATGTAAATACAGACAGGCTGGATAAAATGGGAGCGTAGACCCCATTTATAGAATCAGAACCGGTCTTGGGTATTACTAAATTAGTGGTATGGGCAAATCCATTAGATTGGATTCAAAGACAGCACATACTCGTAGAATACTGGAAACATATACAGGAACAAAGACATGGAAAGTTAATGATACAACAAGCATGTCTTAGAAGGAGTCCCACAGTCCTTAAGTTAAGCAGGAAGCAGATGAGGCTCGTGATGACTGGTCAAGCGAGTTTGTGGTTGTATATTTGTTTTTTTAGGCGCCACGTTGTTCTACTCTGATTACTGTCGAATAACGAGTTTCATGTCTTTCTGCTTGTATGTCGCTGGGTCAATGTTCTCTCTTCTTTGTTGTCGCTGGGCCTCGTCTGCTGTTGGTATTTATTTAGCTATCTGCATTAAACTGGGTTTGCAGATCTCAGTAGCACATGGACGCTGAGGGAATACTGATGGCGCTAAGTAAAGATATATGACGTGTTTAATTATGAAAAATCAGGTGAAGAATAAATTTCAAGACATTGTACAGACCTATTTGTTAATTATGACGCATTTCCATTTTATGTTTCTATTTATCGTCGGTGAATAGTTGCTTATGAATTTTACTTAGCGCTGAATTTGCCTTTACAATGCTTTTACTCGGTTTGATA
Organism: Deroplatys truncata; assembly: GCA_030765065.1. Lineage (NCBI taxonomy): Eukaryota > Metazoa > Arthropoda > Insecta > Mantodea > Mantidae > Deroplatys > Deroplatys truncata. Next base: position 24,915,403 of record CM060988.1, on the reverse strand, counting down.
ACTTCGCGCACACGATTATAATATATTTCTTTGTTGATGCACTGTGCATTTGGCGCGGAACTTTACTGCAAAGTGATGCAGGTTTGTCACACGACGGAATTCACTAGAGAATTGACTGTAGCGTTCCTCCATCAGATTATATACTCTGGGTTCTCAGTGGTTTTAATTTTCTTGCGAATTTCCTCATTGGTTGGTTAAAACCGCGAGTTAAAGGTTTGACAACATTTCGAGGGCGAATAGGCTTTGCTGATTCGTCCTCTCGAAATCACGTGGGAGAAAACAATTCAGGATTCCCCGTTTCAAGATTATTTTGGAATTCCTTAGGAGTCTGTCGCATAAGTCGTTACAGCATTACGCATTGATAAAGAACTTTTGTTGTGTAACCAACTTTCTCCTCCTCATTGTGAGTTACTTGCTAGGTTGTGCCAAAGAATTATGGAAATTTTATGCGTCTTACACGTGAATAAAGTATATCTAACAAAATATTAAATAAAATACATATGATTTGTTTATATAATGACATATTTGTACATTGATATTACACTAATTAAATGTAATATATGCATGGTTATAAATGGGTAGAGCAGAAAATGCTGACTCAAATTTTAAAAACACCTGCAGTTAATGAGGCTTCTAAGGAAGATCCAAGATGCAGAATGTGTGGTGTAGAGGAGGAAATGGCCTCGCACTTAATATTCAAGGGCGGTATTCATAGTCGATCTTAGTCCGGACCAACTTGCTACTTCCGGTGGAGTTACAGCGTACCATCGAATTTCTTATAGACCGGGACTTGCGTTGGTCCTGGGATCAAACGCCATAGTTCGGACCTCAGAGGGTAAAATAGATCATCTTTACAAAATGGATGACTATGGAGTGATGGGCGTGGGTGCTGTGCGTAGAATTCGCGAAATGAGACAGTGGAGTAAAACTATTTACCAAGATTAGACATATTTGCAAAGTATGCCGACCTAAACTTCAAAACAAATACAGATTTAGTGAAGCAAAGGTTCGAAGGATGATAAAATTGGTTCACCCTAACCTATATGACAGAGACGATAACGGAGGCTTGAGTATCTCAATTGAATTGCAAATGCTAATGGCACTTCCATATTATGCAAGAGGAGGGTATGAAGAAAACACTGCTGATCTTAGTAAGGCGTCAGCAAGTCACATTGTAAGTAATGTCTCATATGGCATTGCTAGATTTCCCTTCATTAAACCGAGATTACGATGCACATTACGTAACATGACGGGACGTAACGCGAAGTTAAGAAATGCTGCTAAAGTAAAGGTCTTGTTAGGATGCAATTAAGGTAACGGTAATGAATCTTGATTGATTGTTCCTTTATTGCTTCATACTACTGCTTGACGCCGATTGGTTGTAATTAGTATGGGACATTTGACGTAACGAAGGAAAAGTTTGACGCTGTCAAAGAACGTCGCGTTAAATTAAGTCAGGTTAAGACAACCCTAAATAGGTCCAATAAGTGTGTAAGACCTTCGCGTTACATCGCGTTTAGTTAAGTCATTTTAGCTAAGTTCAAAGTAATTCAGGCTTTAGTTAGGTTTTCCCGCCGAGGAGAGGAGGATTAAAATTCCCGGAAGGTTTATTATATATCAATATTTCCTCGGTAATTATTACTATCACACGATATTTAATTATTTGGTTAAGATCCAGGGTGAGATACATTTTAATAACGGCAAATGTTGCTTCCTATTTAAATTCGATGTCATTCTGTAATTTTAAGTTTAAAAGTTAATATTCCAACAAGTTAAATTCCTATTGAAATGATTAACAGTACCATGAAAATGTGTATCTAGTAGATAAGATCGTTTCCAAAAAAGGGAGGGGTTGCAACAGGTTAGAATCATGCACAAAACTGCCTATATATTATCTCTTTCCATGCCTCCTCTTGTTTGCGTTTGCAGGAAACGATTTGTTTTGAATAATACACAACATTCTTTGTATTATGGAAAACAGGCATTTTCATCTTCCGACCGTTTTAATGCACTCTTCTTGGTTATCTCCAAGTTTTTTTTTTGCTGAGGGTGAAGAGTGAAAATTATATAGACGAAAAAAAAAAAAATAGGTGTGAAACGACCATAGAAAGTTAAAAAGCTAGGGAGTTAGTTTACTGCTCTATGGAAGTCGCGCATGCGCAGAACTGCCTTTCTTCGTCTTGTAACATTTTCTCCTTGGTGATCCAAGGCCTTTCTTGGTCTGAGGGTTTTTATCGTCTTTGAATATCAAAAACTTGGTCGTTCTTTGGTCCAGACCAAATGAGTCTGGAGATAGTCTAGACCAACCTGAAATCTATGAATACGACCCCCAGGGTGAAGCACTGGAAGTGAACAGATATCATCAGTTTGGAACTGTTGATCCAAATAAAACAGTATCTAATAAAAAGCTAATAAATGGACTCCTGAGACTTATTGAAGTTTAGGAATGTTATGATTAAAAAAGCAGGGAAAAAAGCGCACAATAAACCAACCTAAGTTTTCAGAGAGGGCAGGTAGGGGTAAGTCCTTAGTGTTCATCTCACTGTCAAATATCCAATCTAATCTAGGGGATGTTTTCATGTTAGACTATAATCTGCGTTTTCCATATTCATCTGTGAGTAGGTACACCCTAGCAAGCAATGAAACTGTTAATCATTAACTATAATAAACCCTGTGCAGCAAGTTAATAGAGTAAATACCATCACAAGATGCGTCAACAGCTTTTAACGTTTATCAGACTTTAATATTCATTAAAACCTTGATACAACTACGCCACAGCAACAGCTAATGAGGATTATCCATAGAGGTGCTCACTGGTGGTTGATTTACTTCTGTCCGTTTAATGCAACAGCGCTATATTTTAATATAGCTTTGAAGATTCGACTTAAATACCCAGAATCAGAGTTTTCAAAGCAAACCTGTTAGTTTTGTGTTGGGTGGGTTTTATATGCCTTTGTATTAAGCCATAAAATACAGTAACATTTTTAATGTGCTAAAGTTAATGTATTAATATTTATTTATATTTCTGATCAACCATGGTCTATAGGTGGATGCAAAAGTAAAGATGGGATTATTACTTTCTCTGCCATCTGTCCATAATTGGTATTAGAAGGTACTGTATGTCACCCAAACATTTGATGTCGAGAATTCACCGGAAATACATATTTGAGCCCCCTGAATAAAAAAAGTATTTCTATAAACTGCCCCCGTCCCGTGTGTGTGTCTGTGAATAGCATAACTCTATAAGAAATGTTCGATAAATATGAAGCTTGGTATCTTCCAAGTTGCAGTACAAACATTTTCAAGATAATTCCCCTACTCAAATACCCTTTCCATGGAAAAGGTATCAATATTTTTTATTTTATACAAAACGCCTGTAACGATTTTTCATAAAAACCTACATTTAATATGCTTACATGACAAATAAAATTGAATTTTTTGGGAATAATCTGTGTAGCTATTCGTTCGTAACGAACTTTCTATGTATAACTTCCGGTAAACGTTAATAGATAGACAAAACCTACTTCACAAAAAAAATTTAGATCTCTACAAAAGACACAATTTATTTCAAATAAGCTTTTTGAGGTTATTACTGGTTTTCATTACCTTGGAATTTCTAAAGTGCTGTCGCTATTCGGTTGCTTCTAGCCATACTGGACAAAGAGTATGGCATTTAAAGCCCAGGACATAACGGTTCGCTTTTAAACACCTGGCTCGGTTTCCCTTATCCCCGTTTACGCAAAACGAAATATGTAATCAAAACATTTCTGCAAAGGTTTGTCTCGATTAACATGATGTAAAGAGAAAAATATGCTTTCGTAGTAATAGCTTATTGATGCTACATACAAATAAACGACAGTGAATTGAGAACGTTGTGTGAATGTAACGCATCAGATTCTTTTTCTTGGCACATTTACAGCATCTTCTGCAGCTTCCAAATAAATACATGACTAAATAAATATAACTTCATTACACCATACTCTCTTATGACTGAGAAATGTGGGCCTATTTAGTTAAAATAAAACTACAATAAAAGTAGAAACTATTACAGTACACTGCTCAAAAATTAGAGCAACACATGTTTAAATCCAAGCCCAAAATGAAATAGTGAGATAATGTAAAGTTTCCCAGTCTGATGTTATGTTTTGAAGTATTGTCTTAACCTGCGATAAAGTTCTTCTCGGAATAAATTAGTGGAGTTGAAAAATCTGTGGAAACCAAAGCGAGTGCTCTTTGATTTATTGAACTATTACTTTTAAAAACAGATTTTAACAGAAAGCTGTGGAGGGTTATTGTAATTTTGTGTTCTCTGAGGTTAATACACAGCAATTATGCATATGAATGAAATATTAACCGCACAAGCAGTTGCGTGGATTGGAGATGGCTATTCCATTCCATCTGTCTCCAGGATTCATCATGTCAGTATTCTTGGGGGTCATATATAACAGGCCGCCCAAACAACGACGCAGGAGGAAAACAGAGATAAAGGACAAATATCTTGTCCTATCTTCATTGCGCAAAGCAAATCAACAGCCAGATATCTACAAAATGATGTATGGATAGCAACTGGAGTGGTGGTTTCTGCAGGAAACAGGCTAAAAAATGCAGGGTTGAGATCTAGTATCCCCTCAGCACAAAGAAGCCCGGCTGAAAGTTGCTCAAAATCATGTCAACTGCAGCTCCGCCAATAGAAGGCTGTTTTCTTCACAGATGAGAGCCAAGGTTTAGTTTGAAGTGTTGTGATAGTTATACAAGTGTATGGAGACATCTCGGTGAGCGGCTTGCTCCAGCCACTATTATCGAACATGGTAGAGTTGGAAGCGGTTCGGTTATGCTTTGGGCTGGCATTAGCATGGACTCTCGGACAGAGATTGTTGTCCAACAATGCTAATGTGTACATTAATAACATTATTCTTCAAGATGTCGTACCCTTTGCTTATGGAGTGGACTGTAATTTCCTTCTATTCCACAATAATATTAAAGCCCATACAGCATGGAATACTAAAGATGTCCTATGAGAATTCTAAATTCAAGTAATGGACTGGCCTGCACACAGTCCTGACCTAATCCGATAGAGCATCTTTGGAATAAGCTGAAAAAACAGGTTCGCGAGCGGTCTGTTGCACAACAGAATTTAGGAGAACTCGCAAGTGCAATCTCTGAAGGATGCAAGAAAATCCTACAAATCACTATTAGGAGGCTAAGTATTGAAATAACAATGGAAACGGAATTAATTGCTCTTACACACAAACTGGACAATGTTGGAAAGGTAGAATCACGGATCTCCCGATCTCCATCCGGTAGCTCTAACCACTGGACTACCAAGGCAACTTGCCGGTAAGACAATAAATTCCCCATCTGATTCGTATTTTTCCCAGTAAACCACAAGGAGATCTGAAATTGTATTGAGATGACATACTCCAATGGCGACCTATAATGTTATAAGTACTTTAATTAATTCCATTAATTGGCCTAATAGTGGTTGAAACTATGAAGCGCGGGACTTAAAGTACTTGAGTGCTGAACCGATAATCAAAGAACCAATTGCATGCATTCCCTTCCTGGGAGAGGAGTGAGCAGGAGTTACGACTTTGAAGTAGCCTATTATTAGCACAGCATGGTGAGTAATTCTAAATTCAGATCTTAATTATTGTATATTTAAAAATTTACACAGGGTTTTGCCTCTTCGTTGCTCAGAGACCAGAATATTGCAAAATGGTTCCATCTTCTCTCTATAAGCCACGGCTGCTTGGAATATCAGTATATCTATATAAGGAACTACGTAATATCTATTATTGGCACGCGTACCATAATCAGCCAGTTATGAACTATATTGAATACAGGAACAACCCGTTTATAACGCACAGATGGTTTTGGGTGGACCGCACTATAATATGCTGATTACATGTGGCGTCACTGAACTGTTATGGCATCCATAATACTTCGGCGACTCTTTATGGCCTTACTTCCGGCGCGCACAGCTCTCCCATACCTTTTTAACACCTTCACAGCAGCAGTACACTGGGATCCAGTCACCAGATAAGCTATGACATATGTGTATTTAAAGAAAAACAAATTATGTTTATTGTAAGTTTAATATAGTGATATTGATTCAATTTATTTTACTTCAATATGTGTTGGTTTCGCAAAAATCAATGTGTGTGTGTGTGTGTGTGTGTGTGTGTGTGTGTGGCGTGACCTCAATAGTACTGCCATCTGTTACCCTACTCGCAAACACGCTCAGGTCCTGCCATCAGTGCTGTCATTCCATCAGCATTTAATTACACACTATGAACAAGGTAAAATCTTTATGTAACAAACCAAAGCTTTGAATTTATATTATGGTCAACCAAAAGCAGTCTTATGCAATTTAATCAAGACGCTTGTATGAAAACTATGAAACCGGTTTCATAAACATGCTCGCGTCTTAATTACTACCATTATTAGTCTCGTTGCACAATATGCTATTTCCTTACCCAGCTAATCACATTACGGCTGGTCGTTGTGACCACCTTCACTAAGAACTTTCCCGTAAGTTTGATGATATCGGAAACTACGAGTCAGTCCCTCCTTGTACACTGATATGTGTGTGTGTGTGTAACGGTAACGCCGAAAACAATTTAGAATTAAAGCGTATGTCATTTTCAAAATATTGGACCAGAATTTTCTCGTTTCTGTAACACTCACTTCCCGCTCTTGCATCGCAGTATAATACTATTATAGCCTGAGTAGTACAGTTAAGAAATATGTAATCACATAGCTTCAGCACAGAATAGAGTTGAAAGATAAAGCCAAAGGGCAAGAAAATGTGGAACTACATATGTACAGGACGTTAGCTGAAGAAACTGTTAAATCAAAAAAATATAATCGCCTGCTCTTATGGTTTAGAAGGAGGCGGAGGAGAAGGAGAAGAAGAAACATTACGTCAATAAGTACTTTAGACATAGGAGCAATGTAGTTCTGGTTGTCAAACAGCCCCCCTCTTCCAGGACCATCCTTCTACACCTGCATTCAGCTTTGGTGAAGTAAGTGCCAAGCATTGTAGAGATAGGTACTAGTAACGCTTCTTTCCTCTCCAGCCCTAAGACCGTATTATTGCACCTTCACACTATCACTATTTTATTCTATGTTAATCTTATATAGAAGTTAATCCAAACAAGCTGTACTTTGTAGTTTATGTTTCCTACACGGGTGTAAAATAAGTTGCCGCCTCACTGCTGTCAAAGCGAAAAGTCACTGAGATAGTGCCGAAGAGCGTAATGTGGTCGCTAGACAGGTCATTCAGACAAAAAGGTAATGTTCACAACATCGAACACACGGATATGGTTACTATGTATGCGGAGACGCACCTAAAGGCAGCTGAGGCTCGAAGGCTGTGTTCTGAACATTTCCAGATGCGGTATCAGTCTTCTGTGCACCGTTTCATTTTTCTTTCTTTGACATACAGAGATAATATTAAGAAATTATGGATCATTTCAGGTAGAACGGGATCAATTCGTCCACCAAGCGGCGGACATGTTTTTCCACATGCTTATTATGAATAATGCACTAATAGAAAATAATTTAACTCTAACACACGTTTTAAGGTAGATAAATATAATGAAACCAGAATTTCGTTTAATCGTGTTAACCTTGCGGCACAAATTGGTGCCATATAGTTGTACTGATTGTATATTAACTGTCGTAGCACTAAATGCTAAATGTCTTAACAGTGTGCTCAGGTTTGAGTCAAATTGCAATCTTAAATTCTTCCTAATAGGGCAATTACTTATTAAATAACGATAACAGCTCCTCCCACATACACACACACACACACACACACACACACACACACACACAGGTACGCTCACATTATAATACCAGACCCTGGGCATACTGTGACATGTTTTTGTTTAAAGACAACTTTCTGTAGCCCAGCCGGGAATCGAACTCGTAACACCTCATATAGCAGACAGTCTCTCTACCGAATGAGCTCCGGGACCAGTAATAGCAGTTAAGCGTTCGTTTTCAAGCATTGGTCTTTCATTTAGCGGTCTCCTCTCTATCGGTATGGAGTTCCCTTTTCAGTTCTGCTTACTCAAATCTTTTGGCATCTGCGCTATCCGGTAGAAACTAACTTCAAACTAAGGTCGGTTTGCGTGGGCCACCTGGTACATTATAACGGTGTGCTATTGGAGTTCGGGATGTCGGCCCGAAGTTCGCTACTCCTCTTCTTCTCGTCGTTGTTGTTGCTCTAATGTTCCTCTATTTGCATAGTTACTGTTATCTTGACTCGGGTAATGAGGGATAAATTAAACCACGTGTGTTACTGCTTTTCTACAATTATTTCGGTCAAATAAACAACAATAACGAAGCTGCTGTCCAGTCACATATATTTGCCTGGACCACTTTGCAATTCGCCAAAGTATATGTTATAGTGCGTTCGTTATATTGTCGAGCGCGGATCATGCGTATGCCTGCTCCGCGCACTTTCTATTGCACTGTGGAGTTTTCACATGTTACTTGCTCACGATTGATAATAAAATCCATTATAATGAGTAGGAACTATCGCCATACCATAGATGAACTTAGGGACAATATGAGAACAAAACTTATGAAAGTCATACAAGAAGAGCTTATACGTATGAACGGGTTCTTCTTGCATAAGTTTCATAATGTCTGTTCTTATATTGTCTTGTTCGTCTATTGGTGCTATGAACTGTATTTTACCCACAAATAGAAGTCGCAATAGTAAGATGCGGGAAACGGGAGGCCATCATCCGTTACAAATTAACCTGTCATCAAAAACCGCCGGAGTTTTGAGCAGTATGGACTGTGGCAGAATCTTGTAGGCATTATTCTCTCATTATTCGATAGCATTTGAAACAAATGGTGCAAGAATATCTCTGCTGTAGGATCTAGGATGTACGATGTGTTTAGTGGAGGGAGGCACCTCGCGCACTGCAACCAGCTTGATATATTATAGGGAGTCAGGGATGGGGCGAAGGAGCCATAGGAAGTCGCAGGTCCGCAAACAGACAGGCCCACAGAGACGCGCAGAAGTCCCTAATTTTCACAGATTTAACACCAGCGCACCAGTAGAGGCGGAGAATCCCGAGAGAGGGCGAAGAAGCAACCCCAACGAGTGGGACAACGCATTCTGGTGTTCACGGGGGAAAATCTTTCCGATGCGCAATCATCCATGCCGTCTGCCCGACACCACCAGCTAAAAATACACCTGAAACGTGAAAGGGAGAGATGAAATGAGAGCAAATGGAGTAAAGGAGAAATCTGGTAGAATACGTCACCCGGACTTTGCCTTGGCGACCAGGAGAAAACCAGGAAAAACCCCCCGATGGACACCGGAAATCGAACCCAGAACCTCCCGAATGCGGGCCACAAACGTTGCTGCCTGAGCCATCCTGCTCGATATATCTCTGCAGTAACTATCGGAATTTACGGTAGCACTGATAAATAAGGGCCCTATTATCCATTTTGCAGTTACAGCACACCATTCACCGATTTTTACATCCAGCAATGGAACTTCATTAATTACATGTGGATTCTCTGTGCTCCAAAACCTATTGTTCTGTGTTCTCTATCTGAAACTAGAATGCCAGCAAGTTTCTCCTGAAATTGTCTACATGATTAGGTTTTTACATACTTACATATGTATCTTACATAAAATTTCTTTGTTCAAACTTGAATTTTTCGGTAAGCATCCGGTGGACTAATAACAAGTCAAAAGCAGCAGCAATAATAAAACACTCTAAAGTAACTTACATACAATGCAGATGTCTTTAATAAACTTTCACCTTTGAGATGCACAATCAACAAACTCTAGTCCTTACAGCTCGAACTGAATGCAGAACTTACGTGGTATAACACAGCTGGTATACATAGCCTTGAGCGGGTCGTTGGCACTAGTGTGCTGTGGAAAAATACCGAGGTCACTGCATGAAACCGAACTATTCACGTACGTGATCTGTGGCCTGGCTATAAGTCGAACGCATGGTAATTCCCATTAACTCATCATTATGTGTCGATATTTAAGTTGGACCTACATTTAAGTTCATATGCTTTCCACCCACACATACCAACATGCAGTGGACCTCTTGAGGATCAGAATTGGAAGAACGTTTCTCGGAATTGTCCAACTTTTATACTCTGCCAGACCGGACACTAATTTTCCCGTTGTAATAATGTTATTTCCCATTGACCTCTTGGTTTGGCGTCTAATTAGAATAAAATCATTGATGTATTTTTCTCTAGCAAAACTTGACTATATTGCGAATCGGAGATATCTTTGTCCATTTCTAATGTTACCTATATCATTCATTCCAGTTACTATTATCCTAATCTCTGTGCTGTTCTGTTAGTTATTTAGCTTAATCCCTGTAGTTTTCCCATGTACTCTGTGTGGTGAGGTTGCTAATTACCTTTTTGTTAGCCAGCTCTCTGTACAAATTTTACCCTTTACAACTGTAGTTCTGCAGGCTTTCGTAGTATTCCCATATTATATTAATTATTTACACACTTATTTCCTATTCCACCGAGCGAGATGGCGCCGCAGTAACATGTGTGACTCGCATTCGGGAGGTCCCCGGCGACCGCCGACTATGAGATCACGGAGTTTTAGTAGTTTCCCCGGGGCCAGCGGCGAATGCTGGTGTGGAGTCTTTTCCACCATTTTCCTTTCATTTCGTTTCCTTGTTATCTTTTATGTGTGCTTCTAGGTTTCGTGGTGTTTTGGACAGATGACGCGGATGCATGCTTAATGGAAAGAGTGCTCCCCGTGAGAACCAAGAGCTGCTTGATTGGTGGGTCGTTCATCGTCCTCTCTCGACGGCTCCAGCAGTGGGACTGGTCTTCCGCGCGTCTCTGTGGCCTGTAACCTCCGTGGTTCCTTCAGCTCATCCCTTCCTCTTGGGGGGTGGTAGCCACAATGGATCTGTGCAGGTCGCAGTCGCGAGGTGTCCTCCGTTCAATAGCCTATACGTGTACTAAAGAGTTTGCTCATTCGGTATCTTCCTTAATTAGTCTATATTATTCTACTAATATTTCCAACTTTGATATGTTTCTTCCTACACCTATTCTTATTTCCTCTGATAATTTTCTTTGCCATAATTTCTTTATATTGGGTGATCGCTCTACAGCATCGCATTATGGAAAAATTGATATACGTTCCTCTTTTCCTTACTTGGTCGGATAGTTTTATAGTTTTTAACATTGTTACATCACATCCGTCCGATAAAGTTGGGTGAGGTTAAACGTTACATTACTGTGGTGTATTTACGGAGGAAAATCACTTTAGCAGTTCTGGAAGAGGATTTCAAAACGGAACTATGTGTGATAGAAGTACACACAGTTCAAAGATAGCTTTGATATACCAGATGTTCATTACCTCTTCCCAATTCCTTCTAATGAAACAGTAATTTCACAGTAAATGTGAATAAGCATTCTGGTTTGCCTGTTTTTTGTTTCCTTTTAAAAAAGGTATAATTTTTTCCTTACTTTAGTTAATTGCATTTATTACTATTATTATTATTATTATTAGTAGTAGTAGTAGTAGTATTATTATTATAACTGTGCTCATTCCCTGAATTCACCAGATCTTCTGTGCCTGAGGCGAAGCGGCTTTCTTACCACTTGTATATTATTTTATTTATTTTGAAAACAGACTTCAATTTATTCACGTGTATATGTTGTGTTGTTGATAAAGCCCGTACATAAAACTTAATACACCGTTCATAGCGTACTTTTAATCAGACATTTGTCTTTTTCTATCACGTACCTAGTAGGTAGAGAAGGTATTGCATTACACCAAAAAATTCGATACTGAGATTTCACCAAAATAAATGTTTTGAGGTTCCTTCAATTCCAGAAAAGAATTTTTAGAAAAAGGCCTGTCTATGTGTGTCTATGAACAGTATAACTCAAAAACGAAAAGTGGAAAAAATATCAAAGATGGCATTCAGGTTCAATACCATCCAAAGAGGCGACACAAAAACTTGGAAGACAATTTCCCCACTCCAAATTATTACCCTTTACATGGAGCACTTTTCGAAATTCTTGATTTTTTAACGATTTTGATTAAAATATATATTAAAGATATTTGCCTCACAAATAATATGTGTATCTTGAATGCTTTGAGAATCTCTCGGAAGAAATTTTGTATTGTCTTGTATAACTGGTAAACGTTAATCGATAGACGAAAACGTACCAACAAAAAATGTAGATCGCTTTAAAGCACACAATTTATATGCTCGATCATGCCAAAATGTAGTATTTATACAAGTGGGCCTCATTAAAGTACATCTGTTCTTTAAAGTATTGTTATTCAACCAATCAGAAGTTGAAAGCCAAGTAACATTGTGAAAGCGCAAGTGTCCATTATTCTGCGTAGTACATCTCACAACGCTAACAACTTTGTTTGATACAGGTGCTACAATGTCATTGTATTGTAACCATAGATAAAGGAATAACGATTGTAACACGTCACTCAAACTAGAAACGAATACTCATGAAACCTTTAATTTAGATACACGGTCGAGCATAAACAGTCGTATGAAACGTGACTATAATGGTGATTAAAACGCTCGTATGATAATTATTAACCTCGCTTCTCTCGCTCGGTTAATAATAATACTCGCATTCTAATTACTACCATTATGGTCTTGTTGCATAATATACTATTATGGTGGCATAAGCCATTTCCAAGATATCCGTTATTAATGGTTAAATTGTTAAATATCTAGCCATTCTTTTAAAGTCCTGTCAATTTTCAGTTATCTCTCGCGATTGCAAGGAAACAGTATAGAATGTTAGGGCCAAAGTATAGCTTATACTTCTAAAACATCTGTCTCTCGTCTTTGTATCTATAACGAAATGTGTAATGTAGCTATATCCAGAAAGCCTTATCTGGATTAAAATGAAGTAGATAGGAAAATACACTTCCGTTAGAATAATTTGTATACCCACTAATAAGCGGTAGAGGGTAGAGAAAGTCATTGAAGGTAACACATCAGATTTTTTTTCAATTTTCTTGACTGGAAGTGATTGAAGCCAAAAATGCTGTTACAAACATGCGGGCCAAGTTGTATTGGTTATAGCTTATCTCTTTTTATTTAAAGGCAAGCCTAAAAAATGTGTATGGAGGGTCTATTAATACTAATTGCTAATGTTCACTAGACGAATTATTTTATTCCACCCAAAAGTTTCATATCTATATTTCACCGGAAGCACGTGCTTAAAGGCCCTCTGGACTAAAAAAATAAATAAGCAGTTTTAGAAAACGTTTCGCGCACGCGCGTGTGTGTCTGTATGAACAGCATAACTAAAAAATAAGAAGTCGGTTAAATACCAAACTTAGCATTTAAAGTCAGCACCTTCCAAGGATGCGAGAAGATCGTCAAGAAAATTCCTTATCTCTGTATTTCTCAAAAACACCCCTAACGATTTTGATAAAATACTGTATGTTTTAATATTTTCATGACAATTAAAATGCATATTTCGAATTTTCTCTGAGTACCTGTGAAGTCTTTATTTTGAATAACTTTGTATAACTGGTTAACCGTAAGAGGTAGACAAAAGTTTACTACACAAAAAATGTGGATCTCATTAAATCACATAGCTGTTGTCATATAAAATGTTTTGTGGTGTTAACCATTAAGAGATATTTTTTTTAATAGCTTAGTATTTTTAAAACCTTTTTACTTTTCTCAACTGCAAATGGCTATTATTTTCTTTTATTCTTTCATTCTTTCATTATTTCTTTCTATTTCTTGCTAATGCAAGGAAAAGAGTATTTCAAAGACATCACATGACGACCAGCTTTGAAAAGATTCGACTATCGCTTTAGTTTGTTGTATTCTTCTTATATCGAAAACGAAATGTGTAAATGAGTAATAGTTTATCTGTATTAATAAGAACCAGATAGAAGAATAAGCTTTTGTAAAAACTAGTTTGTAGAAGAGTTATAGAGGAAGTCATGTGAAAGCAACACATCAGATGCTTTTCATTAACACATCTTACGTACTCATAGGGGCTTTAAAAAGCAAGTCTCATATAGTATTAAAAACCAAACTATATATACCGGGTGAGTGTTCTCAGCCTGCGGATTGAGAAGCTATGCAGTCCCTGTGTTGTGCAGGCTATGCCGCAAACACTGTCCACTGCATCCGTCGTATCTATTTCGGCCGAAATGACTGCTTTGCACCGCTGAGTGTACAGTGACTTGCGCTCGTAGTGCAACAGTATGCGTGTTGGCCTTCAGTGGTGCGGGTCCCAGGTTCAAACACTGTCACTTGAAGGTACTTTATATGTTTAGTAAATTTAACGAGAACTGATAGTTTGGCGTGGAAGCGTCGTTTCGCTTAATTAGCTTAATTATGGGAATTTCTTTAAAACACAAATTATTACTTGTTAGAAAATGGGTTAATGAACATCGTAAATAAATGTATATAACACTGAGATATCCAGTACTACTTATCGGTGCTTAGTTTCACTTTAAGCAGTACTGCCCATTGTTTTTACACCAGCTTCTGAGTTTACTTCAAAAATGCAAGGGGTTCCAAAATTTCAAGACCTTGCATGTTCGACTCCGCAAGACCATCACATTGCAAGTGATCTTACTGTTGCCTTCTCATGAAATTTCTATTTTGTCTGCCCTATTACGTAATCACTTCCTTTAATATCATTTGTCGACAGAATTTCTTTAGTATAAACGTAATTTTTCAATGGTGGGTAAATATTATAGCAATTCCCCCACTCAGCGTTCTCACATGTTTTTGAAACACAAATATTCTGACCGCTCCCATGAGAACTGATGTAATCACAACATAAAACACGTTTCCCGCAACTTGTTTACTTTAACTTTAAAATCTCAGCATCTCTTTGTCCTGGTCATGTTTGCCTTAGCTACAGAAGTATACCTCGCGACATATCGGCGCCACTTTCGCAAAGTAGTGTGTTGTATTTCAAAACAAATCTACTTCCCAGTCAGTGTATACCTGCGATATTAATTACGAGCCTCTAACTCTATTATGTATGTTTCTAAATTTAGTTTTAAACTGATATATACACCTTACTTATAAAATTACTTGCTTCTGCACATAATGTGCAGTTTATAAAACTAGGGTCCTAACCACAAACACCTATTTCGGTAATCGTTCGAGAAACATGAGACACAACGCGTCCAGAGAATATACAGTGCGCTCTGATGTCTGTTGGCGTAATATGATTTATGTAAATATATTCCTTCAGCAATACATCTATGTAAAATACTGCGATGTATGAATTAATTGCGTTCTCTGAAAGGGAATAAAATAGAAATAGAAGCATTTTGTACGGTGAACTGAATAATTATGCACTGTGTAATTGAAATTAGGCTCCGTTTATAAACTGATGAAACTAACACCACTCTCAATCTATTTTATTATTTCCCACCATTCTTAAATTTTTCTGAGATTAAGACAGAGAAGTCACAACCTGGCATAAATCAGGTTCTCTTTAAACCTGTCAAGGCTAATCACTGCGCTGAAATAGACCGTTTAAAGGCGTTAAAAAGTTATTATTTTCTCTCTAAAGGAGAAAAACATTAACAATTCTACATCTACATGTATCACAGCTATCCAACATAAATGAATAATATGCTAAATACCTTATAAACAACCTCTTAACATTGAATATTGTGCCCATATCGTAGACCAGAGGTGGCGAAAACATGACTCGCGAGGAATTTTGACTCGCAGGCGCACGTTCCCTTTCTGCAACCGTCCGTTTCATTTACACATGCTGCTGAGTGACGCAGTGCGTGTTGCATATTTGGTGACTCGCGGAAGGAAGTCGTTTTCGCCACCCTTGTCGTAGACAACTTGTATTCCTTCCCTATTTCCGTCAAATACACCAAAAACATTTTCTGAATACATTTGCCCATTCTTTAACAAAACACCACTTTTCCTTTCTCTGTCACCGTACATCAGGTAGGGATGGTATTGCATTTCACTCAAAAATTCTATATTGATATTTCACTAGAAACACACGTTCTGAGGTCCCTTGAATCCAAAAAGAGCATTTTAGAAAAATGTCTTTGTGTGTTTGTTTG
Organism: Deroplatys truncata; assembly: GCA_030765065.1. Lineage (NCBI taxonomy): Eukaryota > Metazoa > Arthropoda > Insecta > Mantodea > Mantidae > Deroplatys > Deroplatys truncata. The sequence continues at coordinate 24,899,319 of CM060988.1, read as the reverse complement.
TCTACGAACAATATAGCTGAAATTCGAAAAGCTGGATAAATACCAAACTTGGTATTTAGATTCGGTATCTTCCAAAGATGTGACTCGAAGATTTTCAAGGAAATCCCCCACCCCAAAAGTACCCTTTACATGGAAGATTTTTCGAATATTTTTGTCCAAAATATCACCATAACTGTTTTCATTAAAACAACATATAAAAGATATTTACATGACAAAATGTATATCTGAATTTTCTGGGAACTAACCTGTGAAGTACTCTTCATTCAGAGGGAATTTTATACAATCTTATATAACTGGTAATCGTGAAGCGATAGACTAAACGTACTACGCAAGAAACTGTAGATCTCTTTAAAACCCATAATTTATTAGAAATAAGTTTTTTGCGGCTTAGCCATTTCTGAGATATCCATTATTAAAGGTTCGAATAGTTCATTTCTTCGTCATTCTCTTTAAGTCTTGTCAACATGCAGTTGTTTCTCGCGATTACACAGTAAGAATGTGGAGTTTTAAGTCCAGTTCTAAAACATTTTACTATCACTGCTCCCTTTGGGTCTATAACCTTCTGCAAAGGTTTAGTTGTATTTAAATGTAGTAGATAGAAAAGTAAGCTTTAGTGAGAATAGTTTCTATGTCCACTAATAGTCGATAGAGGGTGGAGAATAGTCTTGTGAATATATCACATCAGATCTCTTTTTTTAAAAAAAAAACAGTGTACATATCTCCTTCGTACAACCTTTTGGATTCTTTTTCGGTAACAAACCACCAACTACCTCACTAGCAGTACACGCTATAGCGTTTGGTTCTTCAAAGTTATCCATTTCTTCTTCCAAATTCAAGGATTGTGCTTTCATTACCCGTTCGGACATCGAAGGGTTTGAATAGAATTCCTGTAACCATGTTTTCTTTGGTCGTCCTTCATCTCGCCTTCTCTAGCGGAATAAACTAATGATTGGTACGGGAGATATCATGACATTCTTCTAATATGCCTGTACCTACCATTTCATCTGATGTGTTTTAATCTCTTTAATCATTTTCTTATTAGCGTATCTGCCGGCCCTCGTAGCCGTGGTCACTGGAGTGAATAGCTTCGGCGCACCTCCAAGCTGAGGGTAGCGGTTTCGAGTCCTGCCATGGGCATGGGTGTTTGTGTGTGTCTGTATGTTGTGTAATTGCGGTAATGAATACAGTAACACACAGTAATAATGAACTGGATAAACTAGAGAACTTAAAAAAAGAAAGAAAAAAGTTGTAATCTTGTCTTATATCCTGGCTTCTTCCTCTATCCACAGCCTACTACATATATGGCCTGCGCGCTCTGTCGTCAAGGCATGGTCACGTGACCTAGTGCAGGCGGCGAACGTTGGAAAGGCATGTTTGTGTTGCAGATTTTCTATCAATGAATAAAGTAGTTTTCCCTGTGCATATTTTGAGTTATTTCACGTGTGAAAGTATTCGATTTTTACCCCCACTTCTACGGATTGCAAACTACATTGGGATAAGTAGTAATATCTGTTATTATAGTTATTATATCTGTTATTATAGTATGTTGCAGAAGTATAATTGGTTACGTCTGGCACAACTCTGAAAGTAGCATAAACTATTTGTATGCTTTTATCAGAAAAGTATATTGTAAATGTATAAAAAAAAGTTTTTTCTTTGTATTTTCAGAGCTGCAATGCCTTTTAAGTGTTCAGTACCAGGTTGCAGATCGAATTATGAGCCTCCGTATGTAACCTGCTTTAGGTTTCCCAGAGATGAGGAACAACGAAAATTATGGCTAAACAGAATACGCAGACAGTATTCTGAGTTCACTGTAAATGCTAGAGTTTGCATTACACACTTTCCAGAAGAAATGGTTATTCGAGAGGATAAATGGTAGGATAAACATGGACAAGTGAATTTCATTCCATGTGCTAATTCTTACCTTAGTTATGGTGCTTTTCCTACAGTTGTTAATGAAAGTACACCCCACTTAAGCTTTTCACTTCCAAAGAAAAGAAGAACAAGAGAGGAAAGGGAAGATGAAGCGCTACAAACAGCCCTGGATCAAAGCTTAGCTTCATATGATAAGGAACTAGAAAATAACAAGTTACTCACATATGAACATGTAACCGTTTATATAAAAAATGTGTGAACGAGAGAAAAGATTGGGCACTTTCAATTAGTGTTAGTGCTATTACAGTGCTAAAAGTAAATACAGTATCAGTGCCTTATGTTGTTAATAGTTTTGTGATTTCTAGAGATAGGTGCTTTAAAGTGTATATAGACAAAGAATTGAATCTCGAATTTAGTATTATCTTGGAGAAATCTCAGGTGGATGCATTATTTGAATTGTGTAGTGTGCCTTTGTCAAGCTTTAAAGAAAATAAACTTACTGCAGCATGAAATTATTAAAAGAACATGAGGTGCTGGATGCTGGTAAAAAAAGCGAGGTTAAGCGTCCTTACAGAGCAAATAGAGTTATTCTCCTTGAAGAAGGAAAGGTACAGATTTTCATCAGATCTTCTTAGGTTGGCTCTGAGAATGTTCCTGATATCTCCTGCATGTTACAGAACCATACGTCAGTCACAGGTACTAACTCTTCCACATCCAAGTAACTTAAGAAAACTGGCTGCCAGTCTAAATGTAAGTGACAGCAATTTTAATATTCGCCATTCCTAGATTGTTGGTCGTATTTGTTGCTTGAAACCTAAGGAAAGATTTGTTAATATTTTGATGGATGAAGTTTATATTTCACCAGAGTTAACTTTTAAAGGTGGTGAATTGGTAGGAACTAGTGCAACAAATACACATGAGTTTGCTAAAACAGCTCAAGTGTTTTCAGTAAATGCTGCATTTGGTAATTATTCAGATGTCATTGCCATTTTACCAATCAGTAGAAATTCTGGGAACTTCTTACATACTACAGTGAGTAACATTCTCTGCGAACTTGGCAAACTTGATGTAACAGTATTCAGTCTTATAGTTGATAATAATCAGATAAAAAATCTTTGTTTCACATATTCACACCACATACATTTGGTTATTCTTCAGCACTAAATCCCTTTAGCCAATCACAGCCTGTGTTTTTGCTCTATGATACTGTGCATATTTTCAAAAATATAAGGAATAATTTGATAAACCAGAAAAACCTTATATTTAATTTTCCTGATTTTGAAAATCAGCTATAATTAAGAGTGCTAATTTTGGTCACCTCATCACAAAGAAAAGAATGAATTGCTGAAATTTGGTCATAAGTTAAGTGCAAAAGCTGTCTATCCATCAAATATTGAAATGAAAGACAAAAAGAGAGTCTGGTGTGTAAAATTTTCAATTATGAAAATATTAATGCCCTCTTAGAATGCAATGAGGGTATGGAGAAACAGCAGAGTTTTTAAATATTATCCTAAAATGGTGGATTATTGTAAATTTTAAGTTTCTATATAAGGATGTAAGGTATAAAAATGCTGATTACAAAGCAGTCTTTGCCATCGAGCAAGAAGAGTTAATTTTCCTGAATAAATTTTCAGCATGGTTGTGCAATTGGGAACATCTCTGTAGGGGAAATGTATACCAAGGGCTGTCTATGCCCACATTTGATGCAATAATGCAGACATGCTCAGGCCTTTATGGTTTAGCAAATTATGCTCAGACAGAATTAAAAGTAAACTATGTTGTTTTTGGCAAGTTTCAAACAGATCCTCTTGAAGAGCGATTCAGTTTTTACCGCCAGTTGTCTGGCAGTAATTATTTTATCTCTCTCCAACAGCTATATGAGAGTGAGATAAAGATCAGAATTAAAAATTTGCTTTCATTTTCATCAAAAATGGTAACATTCCAGTAAGAAGCTTAAATGTGGGCGTAGATTCTGAAAAATGTTCCACCATTGCTGCCTTTTTGTGAAATAGAAATTGAAATTAAAAAACCAGTGGATAATCATGTAAGGCCTATTGTGTTTTATATTGCAGGTTATGCTGGTTTCAAGGTAGGAAATGGTAAAATATATCCCAAATGCATTGAGTTATTGATTTTAAATGACACTTTAGAACAAGGTTGGCGAAAACGACTTCCTTCCGCGAGTCACCAAATATGCAACACTCACTGCATCACTCACAGCATGTGTAAAACAAAGGGACGGTTGCAGAGAGGAAACGGCGCCTGCGAGTCAAAATAACTCGCGAGTCACGTTTTCGCCACCTCTGCTTTAGAGTATGAATTTGAAGGTGCGGCAAGGCTGATTGATTCCTTAAGTAGAGGTTCTCTAAAGAAACCCACAATATATTGGTAAAAGTAACGTGGTTGTGTATCCAACTATTCCAAGGCTTAGTCAAAGAGTGTTACGATAATTTTATTAAAAGCAGTAATCATCTTGCCTTGTTGAGGAATTTGTGCAGTCCCTATATAGTAAACATTATGGATGAAACCAGAGAAACGATCATCAATCAATGCAATCACATATGTGAAGACTATTTTCATGATGTATGCTCAATTATTTGCAAAATTATTCTAAATAATTACTCCAAAATGGTAACTGAGGATAAGAAACAAATGTGTTGCGATAAAAGGAAAATAATTAAACTGACCAGTGAGTGAATTCATAAAGGTATTTTGTGCTTGCCCTGAGGAAGGAAACAATACTTTCAGTATTTCTATGATATTTACGTGAATAATGCGTGTATTAAAAGCCACTTTTTCTGCCATATGAATTATGTTATATGTTTTATAATGACTTTGGCTTCACATCATATATTTCAGTATTTTTACTCTTTTTGCTAAAATAATAAACATGTGGCAAGCTTTAGTATATTACCAGTAGTAACATTAGCAGCTTTAGTGGATAGACTGTTAGCTTTTATGTTGACTTTCATTTTTAGTAAATACAAAAGAAATCTTATAAAAGTTTGTCAACGTGTATTGGACTTGTACAGTGGTAAATGAAAAAAATTGCTCCAATGTATTAAATTAGTGCAGAATATTTTAATTTTATTGTATATTCACAGCTTTTGAGTGGAATAAATATAATCATATCCCAAAAATGCTTCTTCGTACAATTTTGCAATCTTTAATTTTGCTATTCCTATTGTTATGAAATATAAGTTCTTACAATAGTGTTCGACAGGTAGGTAAGTCCTGATAAACTGAAATGTTTCATATTTGTGTTATCTAGCTGTTTATTTTTACTCCATTTGAAGCTGAGCTTGTAAACATATGATTATATAAAGGTAAAGAGTTTAGAGAAAAGTAATTTTTGTCCCAAAACATAACACAGAATGTTCAGAGCATAATGAAATTTAAAATTGTCATATTTTGAGCCACATTCTTTGTAATAAGGTGAATTGGCATTTATGTGCAGCTGTATAACTTAATGCTGTTTAACTTAACTGCACACTAGTTATGTTCTGCTTTAATTTCTTCATTTATTATCATTATTAAAATAGAGTACCCATAAATTTAAAACTTTTTTACCACTCCAGTTACTCACATTATTTGATAGGCTCATAACGACTACAGCTACACATTCTACTGTGTTTATTATTTATAGCACTGTTTTAGTTTTTTCAAATCCAATACTACATGCACAAATACTTAAAAGTCACGATTGTTTTTATAAAATACAGTAGATTATCATTATTTCTTTATTGTTATCTTTGTGTTCTAGTGGTGTCTAATTGCTATTATTTTAAATGAGTTTTTTTATTTTTACGTTCCTCTGTCTTTTTGCTTGGAACTGTGTAATTCGCTGCCCACCGCCTTCGACTGCCGCCATATTGAAATCATCGCTCAGGCCTGTAGTGAAGTAGGCTGTGCTCTGTCTCTCATGCTCCATCCCAAGAGTGATATTAAGAACCGCATTTCCGACGTCTTTTGCATTTAAATTCACAAGAAATAACGCAATTGATATAAGCAATAACGTTGCTATGCATACCCTTTCAATAATTCCAGAACACCCTATCCCTTGTCAATAATTCCAAAGCACCTCAAAAAATAACTCCAACAAAATTAAACACATATAATTACAGTACGACAATTTAGCTCCGGTCATGGAAAAAGTAGTATATGCATCACGGAATGAAAACAGATTTCCCTTAGTACATTTGTAGTCGTCGGGTAAATCCCTCGGGCTCCAATTATGTACCTCGTTTAAAATAATCTATTTCTTTCCCTTAATGTATAATATACATATTATTAGACATTTATCAAAGAAGTAGTGTGTAACTCTTAAAACAAATGACTGCTTTTGATTGTATTGCTTAAATAATTGGTTGGGAGATCTTCCAAGGTTATTGATTTGAGTGTATCAATTATTTGGCTAAACATTTAAAGAATAGCGTATTGCATTATTTATGAATAAATTTGTTTCCAAACACAATTAAACAGATAAGTATGTCTGTTCCTGCCGAAGCTCTTTCATCTGGAGGCACTCTACTATAGTATATAATTTCGCAGTTCCATTAATTCCTTGAGTTTCTTTTTTTGTTTCTGATACTAATGCAATATCTACCTTTTCTATCACCTTTTCTTTGCTGGATATACCTCTAACATTCAAAGCACTTATAAGTATTAATGATTTCTACAATTCCTTTCTCAGGTCCTTGTTTTCGGCTATGGTGGTCATCTTGTAATCCAGTCTGCTCCAACTCTGCTCGGCTGAGTCAGAGTACTCGCGCGTACGCAGCAACAGTGCTGGGAGTTTCCGACTGGAGGGGGAGCGTAATAGCCAATATCACTGAGCGAAGGTCACACTACAAGTGCTTGCGCTTCCTGCCACTTCATTTAGCCGTGACAACAGATTTCCCCCAATATAGAGCTGTATTGTATGCTGCAGCAAATTCCGGCGAGACGTGAATAGTCCGCTGCTCTCTGGAGCACATCTAATCTGGCACAGCCCTTTGTAATTAGTTCGGCTGTTCCTACTCCTCTGAGTAATATGAGTAAGAGTTTTTTTTACCTGGGGGATCAGCTTTCCTCACAAACCCCAAATCGGGGGACCAAGGTTTGATTTAGGAGCTTTCTTCCCCTAGACAGGTTGCCTTCTTTGTGGCTAACGAACCCTCTACGTTCACAACGTAACCCTGCCATCATCAGAAAAACTAACTCCTAATGGAGAGTCTAACCATACCACCAAGTAGCGATAGAGCTGATATTATATATTTAAATGAATTTTGGTGAAACGAGAAACAAACTACAGCGACAGAGCTGGGACACAGACATAAGTAGTATAGAACATGATGTCCATGGAGCGCAAGAAAGAGCTTCTAAAATTATAAATCATCTAAACAAGAATGAGAAAGATGCTGTAATATGAATGCTATTTATGAAGAGGATTGACTTTCATTTTAGAGAGCTGTGTATTAATCCTGAAGTACCTAAAATACAATAAAATTATGAATATATTATTGTAGACTCAATAACTACTGAAGAATTAAATACAGAAAATCTCTTAGCAGTGATGAATAACTATTGAAATTTTAAAATATGCATCAGAAGAAGCGAAACTGAGGATTCTAGATATACTAAGTATTTGCTGGCCCACTGTTCAAGTATTCGTACCTGAAGAGTGGAGACAAAGAAAAATAATATACATTTTAAAGGGTAACAGGAAATACTAATTATTAAACACAGGATACAACATTTTGACCAAAATCCTAACCAGGCGATTAAATTGTAACGTAAGGTTATTACAAAATTTTACTATGCTGCACGGTCTATTGGCATGTAGCTACCTGGTGCTTAGTGATGTTACTCATTTAGCATTTTGTCGAGAATTCACGTCACCAGACACCAAGGGTGGATTGCTACCCACTAATCACCTTGTAGCCTACAATGCAAAGACGTGTAATGAGGTGATACCAGAAAAAGCATTGTTTCGAAATGACTTGCAAAGAAGCTTCAACTAAGTTTATGTTTCCGTATAGCAATTAAGATTTCCGTCTTTCAGCTGGATAAAATTCACAAAGTTCGTCTTGAACATTTCTTTCGTGTCACATCAACAGCATTACACTTTTAATACAAAACAACTGACGGACTTCTTAATGCCTTTACATAAAACCCAATTTTGTAATGAACATTCTTAATATCATGAGTTCCTTAAGCTTTACAAATTACCTATATTAACAATGTGCATAAAACGTTTTACTCGTTCCCTTTATACTCCATTCACTTGCTAATGGTTTACAAACCTACTAGAAAATATGTATGAAATTACAACTGTAAAGAAATATAAACGAGCTGCAAATATTCTACATGAATCCCGCTCCATTAAATATTAGATACACGACGTTCTGAATGCACGCCTTAGATGTAAATTTAGAAGGTTATAGCTCACAAAATGTTGTCGAAGTCGAAATTAGAATAGAGCTGAACATTTGGAGTGCGCCGCGAATTCGCTTCTCGCGAGCTTACTGCAAAAAATTCTGTGTCGCTGCTAGATCTCGGTAGACTCTCCCTTACTTCTTATGGCCATCAGCCTGGCTGCTCCTCGCGTCGAGGAGGGGAGCCATTTCAGCGACTTCACTGTCCTTCCCCTGATGACGGTCAAACGGCGAATTTCTCTCTGCTTACGCAATGTGATGCTTCCAGCAGCGTAATAGTCCGTCACTCAAGACGTAATTCTGGGAAATTAATTATAATGGCTAATGATGTCTCGTGAGGCAGGTACACTGCTGCTGGTAACAATCTTTGAACATATGGTAGCAGAAGAACACTATGGATTTAAAAAACGAAGATCTTGTTCTGTGTTTTTGCCGTTTAAGAGCTTATACAAAAGAGAATATGGTTTCATTTAGAGACGCATATGTTGTTTATAGACTGCGTTAAAGCCTTCGATAAGGTACTTCGTGACAAATTAGGGTGCATCATCGAAAAGCAAGCATACCTTTTCACATAACGTCAATGATAAAGGCAATGGATAAACACAGTCATGAGCATTGTTAGTGGAAAGCATACATGTTCCAAAACAAACAATTTAGGAGTAAGAAAGGACTGTCCACTGGTGCCCAAAAACTCTTTAAGTATATATAGACGCTACTGAAACAGAATAGTAAGCTAGGCTAAGAGATCATTTAAGGTAGATAAACTGGTTTAGATACACTTTTATACTCATTTTGAAACGAAACTCAGGACCAAGTACAGATGTTAGCTATGTGCTTAGAAAATAATGTTAGAATACGATTTAATAACTTCAACGCATACAACTAAATGCATTGCCTTCCATGTTATATACAACAGAAAATAAAAACTAACAATAAAGAATAAAAGCAGTGAACAAGTTGGAAGTTTTCACTATTAAAGATGTAAAATTATTCCTGTCTAACAATAAATATTGAAATAAAATGCACAAGCTTAAGAACTTATGTGGGACATTGGAAAACAAAGTTAGAAAGGAAAAACGTATTTACATTTTATAAAACAATGACTTTACCGGTATTAATGTATGGGTGCTAAAAGTGGACAATCAATACTAAACAAAAATCCGATGTTTTGAATTCACGTGCCTTTCTCTACCCTCTATTTTTATGAGTGATTTACAAACGATTCTTACTAAAGTTTATTTTTCTACCTACTACATTTTAATCCAAATGAACTTTTGCAGAAATAGCTACATTACATATTTCGTTATAGATACAAAGAGAATAGCGGTAGTCAAATGTTATGCACTGGGCGCTATATGCTGCCGTAAAATTCCATACTCTTTCCATGCAATTGCGAGAAACAACTGAATGTTGACAGGACTTTTAAGAGATTGTCCAAGAAATGAAGAACTCGAACCATTAATAACGGATGTCTCAGAAATGGCTTATGCCGCACACACACACTCATATATATATATATATATATATATATACATAATTGCGTGTTTTAAACAGACGTTCACGTTTTTTTGTGTAGTATGTTAATGCCTGTGGTTTAACGGTTATCAGTTTAAGAAAATTATACACAATTCCTTCTGAATGAAGAGGACTTTACAAGCTATTGCCAGAAAATTCAATATATGCATTTTATTTGTCATATATATATATATATATATATATATATATATATATATATATATATGACATGCGGCGCCGTGGCCGAGTGGTTAGACCGCTCGCCTCCCACCGAGGCGGCCCGGGTTCAATCCCAGGGACCTGCATGTGGGATTTGTGGACGAAGCGGCGGGTTTTCTCCGGGTTCTCCGGTTTCCCCCGCCATTCATTCCACCAACTGCTCCATCATCACCTTTCCTTTCATCCATTTCACCAACATTTCGTTTCATCTACTTCCTTCATCTCATACCAGGCATCGGGCTGATCACCCATCCTGGATGCTCTGTCTGATCCATGAGTGTCTGCTCCTCGACGGGCCTCTGACCCCAGGCACCCGCCTGTAAGTCCTGGGGGTGTAAGTCCTACATAAGAGGATGGTAAACAGATTATGAATGAATATATATATATATATATATATATATATATATATGTGTGTGTGTGTGTTTGCTATGTGGTGTTTTAATCAAAATAGTTTTTAGGAAATAAAAAATTTCGAACAATGTTGCATTAAACAGTAGTTTGGGGTAAGGGATTTTCTTGAAAATCTCCGTGTCATATCTTTGGAAGGTATTGAACTTAAATATCAATCTGGGGTTTATCCGAACTTTCCTTTCCGAGTATTACTGTTCACACACACACACACACACACACACACACACACACTTGCGGATACTTATATAAAATGACTTTTTTGGAATTGGAGCCTCAAAACATGTATTTCCGGTGAAGTCTCGGTATCGAATTTGTGGATGGAATACAATACTTCCCCTACTTAGTACGTGATTAGAGAAAGTAAAAAGAAAGGAATTGTCCCTCGAGCTCTTCCATCAGTCCTGTTACTTCTATCTGCTCCAGATTATACTTGCTTTTATAGAAGTTGATGATTGTCTCACACTTTTGTTTCTTCTTCGTATCTACTGCCAGAGGCTGTTCGGCTTGTGTTACAAAGGGTACTGTTGGGTCGAGTATGTACAGTCGTATACACGAAAACGTGTCGAAGTTTTTGGTTTCCTATAGCGTTTTTCTTTATTTAATGTTGGCAGAAACCCCTTATCACCTGTGTTCCACAACAGGCCTGTGTGAGCCAATCTATTGAACTCAAATACGACACATGCACTAGCTATATAAACTAACGTTAGGCTTAGGTGACTGGCGAAAGAGGAGCAATACGGAAACGTTTCACTGTGTGGTGGAAGACATGTTTCGCAACGACGGCCTACACTAGTTCCTGGAAAAGCCAACAGCGGCCTTCGTAAATATCCGGCCTGATTCAATTGTCAAGTTCGGCTGTGTGACGTCTCTCAAACAGTGCGTTCTAGTGCGTATGTTGTTAAACATTAATGAACCCACGTGAGGTTGTTACTAATTGTATGAGTTTCAAGTAATATCTGAGTGTAACACTTTAGTGAATTTTGCTCTTGGAATATCAGGGAATGTTATGTTGCAGTATAACTACGTGTGAGGTGTGATAATGGAGTAAGATCATTCTGAAGTAAAAACAAGTATTCTTACGTTATGGCATTCACATTTACGCGAAAAACTGTAGAATAAATACTGTCACAATGCTGCGTGTTTAACTAGTACTAGCAATCCGTTACGTTTCGTGCATCATTCCATTTTACATTCAGTGTATTACGAAAAGGTAAAATTAGCCCATAAACGTTTTTAAGTAAGGTTAACCTTTAACTTTAACGTCATTATTTTGCATCCTTTTCAAATTAATTTGCAAATGAAAATTAAAAAACTGCGTGTAAGATTTTCTAACCAGTGTGTCACATACTGGGAAATATAGTCGTAAATAATTACTCCAATGTGATTAACAATAAGCTTGTGAACGCCAACAAACGCAATCAGTGAGATTTGCTGCACAGTCACTTCTTAAAGTTGTGTGAGTGCGCGCGCATGCAATATACTTATCAATATTTTCATAAACAAACTCTGGTGATAAAAAGTAAGTATGTGGGCGCCAACAAACCTAAGAAAATTTTCCGACAAGTGTGTCCTGTGTATTTGACAACACAATTACTGTCGTGTGACTGTTTTGGAAATACTTCAGCTCTATAAGTTACCAGCAGTATGTGAACACCAAATAATTTGCAACAGTGATTCTCGTGTTCGCGATGCAACGTTCTGGTGGGTGATTTAACTATTATTATTATTATTATTATTATTATTATTATTATTATTATTATTACATTGAATCACCGTCGTTTCGATCTATTATAATATGTTTGAGGCGGCGTCGGTTGCTATCTTATTGCAAAACTTGAGCTTTCAAGGGGAACATTGTGTTCATTAATCAGTTTCGAACGATTTGTTTTATTACCCTGTCGCACTGTGGCTGAATAACACCGTTGTAGTTAGCGTTAGGCGCACTACACGTGTGACGTCAAGAATCCCTGTGTCAGGCCTTATACTTCACGAAGGCCTCTGTCCATCTCGTGTTAGTTTGGTGTTAAAAATCTGGCACTTAAACATTAACCTACGAGCACAGGTTCGTTTCAGGCTTAGGAGCGAAGGAAAAGGGGAAAATAAATCAAACATTAAGTGGAGGTCCAGGACCAGGTAACAGTTAGTGCTGGGAGTGGCAAAGGTGGTATTTTCTTATTTTACAGGTGAATTATATGGATTCTTGTGGTGCTGTCTTGCATGGCGAAACTTTGGATTTCCTCACGGTCTATAAATGCTATTTCTCTTAGGCTTTCGGCATATTTTGACCTTATGGACGATGTCGTACGTTTCGGAGTGCTTCATCATAAGAACGAGAGCAAATATAACTATTTTAATACATTGAAAATGTATGCTAAAATGTTAATACATTTGTTTAAATGCTGCGCTGATAGGACATTCAATTATTATGCAATTCATCTAATTTGCGTAACTCTATTCATCAGTTTCCAATTATTTCCGCTATGCTGCGCCATGGGCGCACTGTATTCCATACATTGCTGCGGTAGCGGCGCGTGAGCCTTTTTGGAGCTTGTCCGAGCTGCTTGGTTTTCAACAGGGTAGAGGATCTTTGCTTGTCTTTTGGGCACACGTCCGGCGGGCGGTAAAGTGTTTCCATGGCCTAGTATGGCAAATTACGTCATATTGTGTGGTTTCTGGACTGGTCATTATCTTGCCTGGTATGAAAGTTGTATTTTCCTGAAGTGGACTGGCGTTTCACGATCGTTTATTCTTAAGGTGATTAAGGCTGCCAAACGTGTGTTAGATCGCGTTGTCGAGGGGAACCTTCCCCATGTAAAAGGCTCCTCTCGGTTTGGGTAAATAATTGTGTAGTGGGATTCTCGTTAATATTTGTTACATGTTTTATAGTCTACTTCATTGTAATTGCGCGCGATATTGTATTCAGTGTTTTTATTCGTGAATTTTTCAGAGTTTATCTTATATGTTAGTCTATTCAAGAGTTTGCAGTTTATAATCTTGTGCAGTTGTAATGGTTATTTGTTAATTTATTTAGCAAACTATGACACTTTAGGGTAATGTCAGTATCTCACCGCGTTATTCGTTATCTTTACGCGTATTTTATTGCCAGATTCTTAGTTCATCAGAGTGTAGAATTTAGAATGAGGCAAATATGTTAAATACAGTTATAAGTATATGCTTCTTTACTTTGTACATTATTTTTCTAATATAAAAGCATAACGATTATTCACCTAAGAAAAGTACTTTACCAACTAGTGCAATGTGTAAATATATTACATGTGCTACTGGTTTAAGGTCTGTGACATTAAATGGCTTTTCACTGAGGGGCCATCCTTTCCTTGAACTGGTCCTGCCCATTACTATGGTCCGTCTGTATTTTGATCTGGGCACTTCCATTTTGAGAAATTCAAAATGTGAATAAATGCGCCTATTGCTGCGCAGCGCATAAAAACACATCATGAGTAATTTCACACATCGCATTGTAAAATAATTCTAGCTTTTAATTCATAATAAAGCTCAGAAAATGTATGCAAGAAACAAATCCAGTTGTTACATTACTTGGTAAAAAAGAGAAACATTAAAATAAAAGTTCGTATTTTAGCATGTTTGTTTCCCTTTTTTCTGAAGGTATTAATTTATTAAATGTAGCCTTCAAACACTACAGTATTGATCGAATTATTAGACTAAACGTTCTGATTCACCTAGGTCTTGAAAAGGTTTTATATAATATAATTTGTGGATTATTATAGTTCAAGCATTATTAAATATGAGAAAATATTTGCATGATTGCTCTTAGCTTGACAAGGATATTTAATTACTGGCAAACATTGGATAAATGTTTTGCAAAATTACTAGGTGTGTTTACTAAAGATTGCTAATGTTTCTTTGACAGTAGTGTTTGCAGAAATGTTGACTTTTAAGAATTTATTAATATATTAGCCCAGTTAGATTAGTGTAATAATTGTTGGCTGGACATTAAGGTTGTGATGAAATAATCATTCAAAAATTTGGAAAATCACCCCCATATGATCTTCAATACACAGTTTTTTTATTGTTGTGATTGCATGCATGTTATCCGAAGTGGTCATGAAAGACTAAATGTTTAAACACTTAAATGCGGCAACAGCAAGTGTGTTTCATTTTAAATGTTAAGCTATAACGAATGGAACCGAGCGAGGAAAAGTTTCAGGAATAGTTAATCTACGCCTATTACATTTACTTTAAAGTTCTAAGAATATGGGATTAAGCGTTTAAAACTTAGGAAGTAGAAGGTGAATCTTGTATTTTACACTTTTCGGTTACACTAAAAAACCAACCAAGCGAGCTGGTGCAGGCGGTAGCGCATGTGACTCGTATTCGTCTTCCTGACTCATTGACCTTCTCGGGAGCTTCCTTGGATGTTGGGAAGGTTCATTACATCCCCAGAATTCCCTGTCCCTCCATTCCATCTCCTTTCTCATTTCATTTAACTTTCATCTGCTTGGCTGTTTTAGGGTTGCAAGTGTCGGAGGTAGTCTCGGCGTTGCAAGGTAGTAAAAAAGGATGCTCTCTGCACCACATCGTCCCCCGGAATGGGGGCGGTCTCCGAGTCCCCCCACCCCAGTTGGAATATGCAAGTCTGCAGGGGGAGGGAGCAAATCCGGTTAAACCAGCAGCCCCCGGGAGTTCCGACATGTAAAATGTAGGCACCCTGCTTTCTGCTGTCGTGCCCCCTGTTCCGGTCACTCACCTCAACCCTCCCTCCCCGGGGCGGCCCGTCAAGGGCCTAGGCAGAAAAGATATTCTTAGCTCGAGGTGCCAAGTCCTCGTACGCTCCTGGTTATACTCCATACGTTAAACCAATTTTAATTTTCTGTATGTTAAGCAGTTTTTACTTTCTCTACTACGTATAGTAAGTAGGGGAAGTATTGTATTCCACCCAAAAATTCGATACCGAGATTCTACCGGAAATATATGTTTTGAGACCCCCTGAATCCAAAAAAGCATTTTTGAAAACATGTCCGTGTGTGTCTGTGTGTCTGTCTGTGTGTCTGTGTGTCTGTCTGTGAACAGCATAACTCAGAAACGAACAGTCGGATAAACACCAAACTTGGTATTTAGGTTCAGTATCTTTCAGAGATGCGACACAAAGGTTTTCAAGAAAATCCACCACCCCAGATTACCCTTTACATGGAACATTTTTCGAAAATTTTAATTTTCTCAAAGATGGCTAACGATTTTGATTAAAATATCATATGTTTAAGATATTTTTATGACAAATAAAGTGTATATCTTGAACTTTTTGGGAATGTCTCCAAAAGTATTCTTCATTGTGAACGACTTTTGCATAACTGGTAAACCATAAGAGATAGACAAAATTTTACTACACAAAAAATGTAGATCGCGTTAAAATACACAATTTATGTCATATACCGTTTTTTGGTGAGTGAATCAGTTTCGAGATATTGCTTGTTATTCCCTTCAATTTTTCAATACTTATTTTCTCAAATGGGAATTCGTTATTCATTTTTTTGTCTTGGATATGCAAAGAGTATTAGTCTGTGGCAAAGGGAATGGTGCTGCACCTAGCAACCAGCTATTAAGAGATATGTATGTGCTTGAAGGCTACTGTATTTCTATATTGCCCTTGTAAATATATATTCCCCTTACATCTACAAGAAAATTAGCAATAAGATATACTCTGCAAATGTTTATCTCGATTAACATGAAGTATATGGAGAATAAGCGTTTGTAAAAATAGTTTGTACAAGAGTAGAGAAAGTCACGTGAGTGTAACACATCAGATTTTTCTTTGTACAAATGTCATATACCTAGCGCGAGAGGCTTAACATGTAGGTACGAATAACAATTTCTAAAGATTACTTACGCACGTGTTTCCCATTGTATTTCACAAGCAGCAAATGTAAACAAATAACGACGGCTGTTTACCTAGCTCGTGAGTAGAAGCTGGATTATTTCAGGTTCCCTTCATTACTGCCAGGAGAGCCACAGCTTCATTATTCACGAGCTGGAAGAGGACAGGAGTACTTCATGGTATACTAATATGAGCAGCAGTGCTCTTTCTTCTTTTTACTTTCCCTACTACGTATAGTAGGTAGAGGAAATACCTATTACATTCCACCCAAAAACTCGATATTGAGATTTCACCCGAAATACATGTTTTGAGATCCCCTGAATCCAAAAAAATATTTTTTTGAAAAATGTCCGTGTGTGTGTTTGTTTGTCTGTCTGTCTGTGAAAAACAACACAAAAACGAAAAGTGGGATAAATAGCAAACGTAGTATTTAGGTTCAGTAACTTCCAAAGGTGCATCACGAAGGTTATCAAGAAAACCTCCCCAGACACAACTATCCTTTACATGGAATATTTTTCGAGTATTTTGATTTTCTAAAAACAGCTCCAACAAATTTGATTAAAATACCATATATTAAGGATATTTACAAATTGAGAAATAAACTGTGTATTCTCTTCATTCGGAAGGAATTTTGTATATTCTTGTATAACTGGTAAATGTTAAGCGATAGACGAAAACGTACTACACAAAAGGATGTAGTCCTCTTAAAAAAACACACAATGTATTTCAAATAAGTTTTTAGTGGAATAAGCCATTTCTGAGATATCCGTTATTAGTGGTTCAAATTGTTGTTTTCTTGGTCATTCTCTTGAAGTACTTTGAACATTCAGTCGTTTCTCGCGATTGCAGTATGAAATTTTAAGGCCAGCATATAGCGATCAGTTCTTAAACATTTGACTGTCACTATTCACTTTATATCTATAACGAAATGTGTAATATAGCTATTTCTGCAAAGTTTTATTCGGATAGTAGTAGATAGAAAAATAAGCTTGAGTAAGAATAGATTGTATACCCAATAACAAACGACAGAGGCCATGTGAGTGCATCATGCTAGATTTTTATTTCTGGATTAGGGCCTGTAGATTCATTCGATTCATAATTTGCGATTTTCTGGGAAGGTAATCATACTTTCAAATATATTTTATGTGGCGATGGACCTTCTTATTTAGTTACAAAGAAAAAGTCTGAGCTGCATTCATATGGCTTTCTCAACTCTTCTACAAACTACTTTTACAAAAGCTTGTTCTATTCACTACTTTTTAATCAAGCAAAACTTTTATTATATATTTACACATGTCATTGTAGGTATAAGAAGTAGGCTAAAGTGGTAGTCACATTTTTAGAGGCTGTTACATTCCACTAAAACATTGATACCGAGATTTAATCAGAAATGCATGTTTTGAGGCTCTTTGAAAATCACTTTTTAGAAAAAGGTACTTGTGTGTGTGTGTTTCTGTGAACTGCATAGCTCAAACGCGAAATGTCGGATAAAACCCAAACTTGGTGTTTAAGTTCAGTACCTTCAGAAGATGCGATACGAAGATTTTTAATAAAATCCCCTTAAATTACTCTTTACATCGAACATTTCCGAGTTTTTTTATTTTCTGAAAAACGGCTGTAACGATTTTAATTAAAATATTGTATTGCGACTTTATCCAGCTTTTAACTGTCACTTCTTGAATGTCTCACTGTCATTTCACTGCCTTTATCTAGTTCAACTTCACTGGGACCTCAATTAGTTCACACTGTCACTCCACTAAGGTGAACTAGTTCAATATCCCCATCACTTCACTTTCTCCATTGAAGTAGCGACATAATGAAATGTGCAGGACGTAGCCAATTCTTCCGGACGGTTCACTGACTGGTCACTCGATCACAATACTTCTTCAATCCCTGCTGCAGCAGCACTCAGTACACGTCACAGTTGTCACAGACTCAGTTGTAGAAGCGCACTTGATACTCACTCGCTTATGGAGCCAATAGAATATTCCATAAAACCTTCTAGAACTATTTTCATACACGTCCTGTAGGCGGGGGTAAAAGCAACTATCAGAAAACGTGGTTATCTGCCGATAGAAGAACCTCCTGATATTTACGCTTACGAGGGCTACTTATCGTTGTTTATTCCAATTGCCCGGCGCCGACCTCCCGACAACCTTGGCCCATAGACGCTGCCTCACAATATATTAAACATATTTACATGACAAATAAAATGTATGTCTTGAATTTTCTAGGAATAGCTTGTGAAGTTCTCTTCATCCGGAAACAAATTTATACAGGTCGTTGAAAAAAGGTATTCCATTTTTTAGAGGTGGTAGGAAGGACCAAAACAAAAAAAAGTCCAGTAAACATGGGCTCTAAAATGCATACTTAAGAACTATGAGCACTTATTCATCTTCGCTACTATTAAACAACGTCTCTTCTACTGCAAGCTCTTTACTATTATGTGTGACCTAGAGAATGTAGTAAACAAATGGGACATATTACTTTGTTACTGTGAAACAGCATAGCTTCTAATATAATCTGTTTGGGATTATATATGACCTGCACTTGTGAACCATCGCTAAAGGAAGTGCTCAATATGATGCCCATTCATAGTATGGCATGCTTCTGTGTGACATCTTTGGGAATCACACACTCTCACTACTTCAGGTTGGTCACGGATGTTCTGGCAGGCATTGATAACGCCTTCCTGTACTGTTTGTGCATCATTAATGGGGGTTGCATACACCAGGGATTTCAAGATAAAACTACAATGTTAAAGCATTTCACAAACTTATCAAAACCCAAACTGATTCCATCAGAACTAACAAGAATACGCGTTGCACTTACCCACAACTGTGAATACGGTTTACAGTAACAACATTAACAGATGTTTACTGCATACTGTATCCATGGACAACAACAGAGTAATGTCCTCATGTGTTTACTGTCTGCTATAGGTCGCGTGTAGGTAGAAGAGATGTTTCATAGTAGTGAAGATGAACAAGTGCTTATAGCTCTTAAGGTATGGACATATTTTTTCTTGTTTTGGTCCACACTACCAACTCTCAAAATGTGTAATACTTTTTCAAACACCTGGTATAATCGTGCATGACTACTAAACGTTGAGCGATAGACGAAAACTTACTAAACAAAAACTTAGATCTCTTTAAAGCACACAATTTGTTTCAAATAATTGTTGTGGCATCAGCCATTTCCGAAATATCTGTCATTGATAGTTCGAGTGGTTCAATACTTGTCATTCTTTCAAATCCTGTCCATTTTTAAATGTTTCTCGTGATGTCATGGAAACAGTATGGAATTTTAAGGCCAGCATATAGCGTCCAGTTGTTAAACATTTGACTATCGCTATTCCCTTTGTATCTATAACGAAATGTGTAATGTAGCTATTTCCGGAAAATGTGTATCTGGATTAAAATGAATTAGATAAGAAAATAAACTCCATAACAATAACTTGTATATCCACTAATAAGCGATAGCTGGTAGAGAAAGCCCTGTGAATGTAACACGCCAGATTTTTAAACAGCATGTCGCTAAGTGATTGCTTTGAAATTACATGGTCTTTGTATGACGATAAAAAGAATAACGACATATGAAACAAGTTGGATAGAGGAGATCGAGTCCATAGTCAGATGTTTAAAAGCTAGTCGCTAAATGCTTTTCCCATGACATTCCGAGAAACAACTGAATAGAGATAACAGCTTTAAAATGACAAAGTATTCAACAATTGAAACCAATAATAACGATTATCTGAAAATGTATACCATAGATAAATTTCAAACGCAACATTGTGTTTTAAATACGACTAATTTTGGTGTATTGCATTCTTCTCTACTATACTTATAGTCCAATATATTATACACTTATTATCATAGAGCACCACATGAAAAAGAAAGAGGTCGCCATATCGTCGATGTTCGCCAGAAGGCAATACGGTTTTTAATACTTTTGTTGAAATTTGTATCTTAGAACTTTTTCCTAGATTATCTACACTTCAGTGTTTAATCGACCTTTAGTTTTTCAGTTCTGGTGTTTAGAGATACAGGCACAACACATACAAACAAGCACACACAAGCTTTTTTGGATCCAGGAACCTCCAAACTCGTGTTTCCGGTGAAATATGGATATTAAATTTTAGGTGGGCTGTAGTACTACTTCTTCTTAAGTACAGGTAAGTGGTAAAGAAAAACGTCTGATGTGATACATTCACATGACTTTCTGTACCCTCTATCGTTTACTGATGTGTATACAATCTATTCTTACACAAGTTTATTTTCCTATCTACTTCATTTTAATCGAGATAACCCTTTGCAAACATAGCTACATTACACATTTCGTTATAGACACAAAGAGAACAGCGATAGTCAAATGTTTAAGAACTGGATGCTATATGCTGGCCTTAAAAATACATACTGCTCTCGTCACATCACGAGAAACAACTGTAAATTGACAGGGCTTGAAAATAATGATCTGGTATTGAATAAATCGAACCATTAATGAGGGATACCCCGAAAATAACTTATGGCACAGAAAGTTATTTGGAATACATTGAGTGCATAAAACAGATCTAAATTTTTTTGTGTAGTACGTTTTCGTCTGTCGCTTAACGTTTAGCAGTTATAGATACCAGATTATACAAAGTCCGTTCCGAATGAAGAGGACTTCACAAGCTATTCTCAGAAAATTCTAGATATGCATTTTATTTATCATATAAATATCCTTTAATACATGGTATTTTAATCAAAATGGTTACAGTAATTTTTGAGGAAATAAAAAAAAATCTAGAAAAAAAGTTTTCCATTTAAACAGCAGTTTGGGGTGGGCAATTTTCTAGAAAATCTTCGTTTCATATTCCTGGAAGATTCTTGAACTTTACCAAGTTTCGTATTTAACCGACTTTTTGTTTTAGAGTTATGTTGTTCACACACACCCACACACACCCTTACCCACATGTACACATATACACACAAGGAACTTTTTATGAAAGTCTGGGATACATTCACATGACTTTCTGTAACCTCTATTTTATTAGAGGCTATACAAACTATTCTTAGTAAAGCTTATATTTTATTTACCAGATTTTAATCCAAAAAAGAACCTTTAAGAAATAATTATATTGCACTTTCGTTATAGATGTTAAGGAAATAGCGATAGTCAATTGTTTAAGAACTGGACGCTATATGCTGGTCCTAAAACTTCATACTCTTTCCTTGCAATGCGAAAAACAAATGAAAATCGATCGGACTTAAAGCAGAATAACAAGTATTGAACAATTCGAACCTTTAATAACGGATAACGACTTATGCCAGTAGAAGAGCTTGTTTAAATTAATTGTGTATTTACATTTTTTGTGTGGTACGTTATCGTCTATCGCTTAACGTTTACTAGATATACAACATGATACGAAATTCCTTCCGGATGAAGTGCATTACACAGGCCATTCCTAGAAAATTCAAAATATAAATTTTATTTGCAATGTAAACATCTTTAGTATGTGGTATTTTAATAAAAATCATTATGGTAGTCATTTTAGAGTCAATTTAATTTTTTTAATGGGAACCTACAATTAAGGTCCATTTAAATTGACCATAAAGTGACCATCACAGCGTCCTCCAAAGAAAACATGACTAATGGCATTTGCTTTCTCCCATAGTATCAAGCAAATTATATTCAAGATATTTCTTTCCACAATGCCTAGTTTTGAAGGTATTGTACAGTCTCAACGTAAATGGTCCATCCTGGATGGATGGATGGATGGATGAAGGGATGTATAAAATCACTATAGGCATAACATTTCGATTTTAAATATATATTAACAAAATGTACCGCATCTGTTAATTTGTACTAAGATTTCTGCAGTAGTTCACAAAAAAAAAGAAGAAAAAAGTATAATTTGCAGTAAATAGAGCAGTAAATGTTAGATCTTCCTTTAAGGGAAGGTTTGCTCTACAAACCTGAACTACTCTTATTTATGGCAACTTCTATGTTTTCAATTCAAGTGGTTTGTTTCTCCGAAGATAGCTAAATTAAATTTTAAGATAATGAAAACAACGTATAATTGCTGTTGTGTATCTACATTGGTGTTAATAACACGGCTAGTTATTTAAAAAACCTAACTGGCAATAAATTATGATCAAAAGATGGCATACTTAAGAAAATAATCCTATTTGCGTTGATAAACACATTATTGGATAAAAGTAGATCATTGAACTATGAAGGCATTAATGTACTTCATGTCAAAATTTAGTTTGATATCTCGAATAGTTTCCAAATAATAGATTATCAAATTGGAGAATTAACATTGGCGGCATTCGGTTTCCATTATTCCATTCCTTCCATATTCCATTCATTCCTCCTTAAACCACTGAGAGGAGTACAAATGGATCCCAGGCAGAAAACTGGAATTAGCATAATATAAATACCTTATGTTCTGCTTCGAACAAATAAAATCATTTTAAAACAACAAATTTGATATCTCAACATTTTTACCATCAATGTACCTCAAAATTAGCATTGTTAAACAAACAACCAAATAACCAGTTACAACACTATTTTTATTTTGCAGCATTATCACATTAAATGAAATAATGTGTTTTGTTTTTTATATTGCAGTTTACTTTATGTTTTATTTTCCATTGGGATTCACAACTGCATTTCAAGATTTTAATAAAGTACTGCCAGTACCGTTTAAGCTTTTTACATGGAGTTTTACAATTCATGTTCACTAAGTGTAACATACAAGACACAATACTCTCTGCATTTTCTTACTCTGGGTATCGCAAATGAATTTCTTGCAATCTCACACTTTGTTCTAGTTTTTCTAACTTTTTTGGAGGGTGGGGGACATAACTGACGACCTTTTAAAAGTTTCTTCCGTTTAACATGATTGCACCTTACAGTGCACACTAGCAGAATACTGAACTGGTTGCACACAATTTCAAAGCAAAATGCACGCTGGAATAACTGAAAAAATATAAGACAGCCAATACAAAACTCTAAAGATGCAGAACATTTTATGAGACATGAACAGCTATGAGGAGTCCAAGTTGTATTTTGTTCTTTTAGAATTGTATTTATTGAACATTTTACGGAACTATTTTATGGTAACAAAGCTGATTAAATTTGTAATACTTTACAAAAGTTTAAAAATTCTAAATTAGATATTTCACTTATAAAACTATAAAGTTTAACACTGGGATCCAACTGGACCCCAATTGCAGTCTGGAGGTCAAACAAGTAAAAAAATCTTAATCAAAGGCCCAACTTACCCAGAATTAATGCAGCACGTTAATTTAATGCAAAACAGTTAAACATGTTGAACAAATTTCGCAAAATGCAAAAAGTAGGTTTCTAAAAGTCATTAGCTCACCAATAATACTACAAGCTCTAACAGCAATGAATGGTAATTATAATCCATCGCTAAAATATGCAAGTTTCGATTAGATTAAGTATACACCTCAGGGATATAATATAGACTAATTCGATGTACATGGCAGTTAATTTAAATGCAGAAGTTCATATTAAATTCAATGGAATAGATAACGGTATAAATTCAGCAACATCTTGTGAATAAAACGGAAGAAAACCACATTATTATGTTATGGAAAGTATTATACTTTTCACATGTTAGGGCTTAGACTAGTATATGCATATGAATGGTTAATCCGATGTTGCAAGGATAGCTTTTTAAACTCATTTAATGAATTAATTAGTTGCGTTTACCTGCCTCCGGTCTTTATGAAATTATTGTACAATAATCTAGGAGATTTTGTTGTTAATCCTTCGCTTAACCTCTAATAAATGTTATTTCGTCAGGCCCGGCTGTGCAAAGGAATGTGAAAATGGCGGAGTGGTCGAGCAATTTCTTAGTTAATTACAATAGATGGAATGTTAAACATTTTCTTTAATCCGATAGACATTTAAAGCTATATTATTTTCAAATAATGCAAAAATCATTAACCTATACGACAAAACGGAGACTAAGCTGATGAGCATGCACATTCCCACTCGAGGTAACAAGTTAGCCGTCTTCGAAAATCCATATACATTTTTTATTTTGAAACTTTATAGTCGCTTTAACATATTAGTCATATCGCGACTTCATATCTTTTAAAATACATATTTAATATACAATGAGGTTATTTAACATACTGGCAGTTTTGAAACATTACAATGAACTAGTATAAAATTGTGACACTATAAATGATCAAACTGATTCAACATTATATACTTTTATATAAATTTATGCTTTTGAAAAATTCAACTACCTTAGGGTACATCGAATAGTTGAGTGCTGTTTGTAAATCATTGGGTATCTGGTAGTATTGTCTCCAATGATCGTATTGTGGACATTCCACGAGTATGTGTTTCGTCGTTAATAGTATGTTACACTGGTAGCAGATGGGTGGTTTGTCCTTCGAAAAAAGATAACTCTGCGATCTTGGTGTGGCTCATTCTCAGTTGGGATATTAAAGCCTGATCTTGTCTGGAAAGAGGATTACTGGGAAAATGTATCGAAAAACTCGATGTTATATCACGGAGTTTGCTTCTCGTGGAGTCTTACATTGTTGGTAGAGTTTCCTTTTAATGGTTGAGATATCATCATGGGCTGGTGTAGTTATAGTTGGTACTTAGAGGATGTTTAGTGGCTTCTTTTGAAAAACTTGATGTTGTAACGACCTTTCTGACTGTCGAAGCACAACCGAGAAATTACATCAGGTTGCATTAAGTTTCAAAAGTGTTGCAATGAGGGCAATAAGTCGCTGTGCTGTACCCCGGAAACGTATTTATTAGCCACATAAGTGGGTCACCTCTCTCAATTCTCTTCACGATCGGCTGCACACGGAAGCTATGTTCGTTTCTCGTCTTTTTCCCCGACCTGACTAGTAAACTTTAAATCTGTGTTTTAAAGTCCTGCCAGAGTTTTACAGGGGAATCATGTGTCCGCACAGTTAAATTCTTGTACTACAGACCCCTTAGAGGGTCTACAACCTAAATCCCATTTACTGAATAATACAGTTGGCTTTTATAGAAACTCTTGTTCCTATTTCTCACCTGCCTCTCCGAGCGACCCCATGGTATCCCCTCACCATGGTACCTACCCACTCCATCATCTGAGCCTACTACCCCATCCCGCTGTTAGCAACCCTCGAGGCTAACCGTCTCTAGGAATCGCTATAATATAGTCTGCGACAATCTTAGTTCTTAACTGTAAAATATTGGTTAACTGATTGTGTTAGCTGGATTCAGTTTTCTCTCTTTTTCCAATTATTTAGCATACACTGTTAACTAACTTGATTATATTATACATAGGAAATAAAGAAACATATTCTTTACATGAACCTTATTAAAATATTCTGTCATTGATATCATATGCAAATCGTACTTTTATAAGGTAATTAGATTCTTCTTATTTCCAATGTGTCTTTGAATTAAATTAAATATTTAACATGATGATGGACAGGAGGAACATTCCCTATCTGCCTGCACGTAAACCTTAGGTTTATTGTACGATTTTCTCTGTGTTTCTTCTAATTATCACCTTTCTAAACTATAATAAGTCTCCGGGGACCATAGATTAGGTTTCTACTAGACACTATCCCATTTGGATCAGCACTTCTAAATTGATTGTATCTATTCACTTCTATTACTTCACACTGAAATATTAAGTGCAGGTTGTTACTTTCATTGCACCATACAGCTCCATATTGGGTGTTTTGAGAGCCCCGTTGTCTAAAGTTTTTTTGAAGATTTCCATTACTACTCATCAGACTCACCATGAGCCTCATCTGCTTCCTAATTAATTCAAGAACTGCAGTACTCCTTCTACGACATGGCTGTAGCATCATTAGCTTTCCATGCTTTTGTTTCTGCTATTTAGACTCAGTACCTTCTAAGGATGCGACACGAAGATTTTCAAGAAAATTCCCCACCCAGACTACCCTTTACATGAAAGATTTTATAAAATTTTTGTTTCCTAAAAATGGCTGTAACAATTGGTTTAAGATGCTATATATTAAAGATATTTAAATTAAAAATAAAATGTATTTCTTGAATTTTCTGGGAATAGCCTGTGAATTCCGCTTCATTTGAAAGACATTTTGTATAATCTTGTATAAATGCTAAACCTTTAGGATAGATGAAAAGCATACTTCACAAAAAATGTAGATCTCTTTGAAACACACAATTTATTGCAAATAAGTTTTTTGTGGCGTAAGCTATTCCTGAGATACCTATCCTTTATTAAAGGTACAAATTGTTTCTGTCCTGATTATTCTCTTAAGTCCTGTCAACAGTCACTTGTTTCTCGCGATTGCTGGAAGCAGCGTATAGCGTCCAGTTCTAAAAAACTTGATTATCGCTGCTCTCTTTTTATCTATAATGAAACGTACAAAGGCTTACTTGGATTAAAATGTAGTAGCCAGTAAAATGAGCTTTAGCGAGAATAATTTGAATACGAAACGATGAGGGCAAGAAAGTCATGTGTATGCATCACCTCAGAATTTTGTTTCCTGTAGTAAAATTTTGTGTATCCCTTTCGGTTTATCAGTTATAGAAAGTAAATTAGAATAAAAGGACTTCGCAGGCTAATTCCAGAAAATTCAACACATACGTCTTAATTGTCATGCAGATCTCTTAAACATATGGTGCTTTAATCAAAATTGTTACAGCCATTTGGGGGGGGGATTTTCTAAATATCATCGTGTCGCATCCTGGAAGACTTGAATATTAATATTTACTTTTCGTTCTTTAGTTATGTTGTTCACAAACAGAGAAACAAACACTATCATACACATACACACAAATGCTCTGTTTTATCCAGGGAGCCTCAAAGCCTTCATTTCCTTTGAATGCAGCACTTATAAATAATATAGAAAGTAATGAGCCAATAGAACTTTTCCAGCGACACTTAGCAATACTAAATTAGGAGAATGATAGCATTTCGTCCATGGGCTCGATTAATAACAAGGCACTATACGCATCCCAACTCCCTCGTGTACTACAGTTTGTTGAACTTTCGTTTACTCCCTATACGTTATACGTCTTGCTGATCAGTTTATCTTCTTATTGAATTTAACTATTTATCATTAGAGAATAGTAGACTATGATGCAAGGGCTAACCACTCTTAACACGTGTGACATTATAGGGGAAAGGTCCCTAATTTGAACCGCCTCTTAAATTGAACCGATTCGATATTTTCCAAACGGTTCGACAGATGTCACCATAATCCAGGCAGAAGCGTAGCGTGTACAGCTATGAATGCTTGGAGTTGTTGACTTTGCATTCTGAGCTGTGGTTTCAGTTGTATGAAGTGTTGTGTGTTTTTGGTGCTTCAGAAGTAATACTTGACTCATCTATTGAAAAAAAAATTGAGTTTTATTTATGGACGCTCTTTAACTACTATGGTTCTTAGCGTCCCATTCTATATTGGGCGTGAAACACCTGTAATTTTGCTCAGAGGCCTCTTTATCAGGCTTGAGGTTCTTTTACGTGCCGTAAATCTACGACACGGGACCACCGGCTTTACTTCCCTTCCGAAGGAAGCCGTGCTAACGATTTTTACGCCCGAAAAAATCCATCGCCCTCCGCCGGGTTTGAACCCCCGAACTTGGGAACTAGAGGCTAGCACGGTACCACTAGTCCACGGAGGACGACTTGACTCATCTAGCTAAGCTTATAGGACCAATTAGATAAGTTTGAGATGGTCTATATATTACATGTTATAAAGTGTTTATTTAGCAACAATATTCATGTTTTTCAAGCAGTGTCTCTCCTTGTCACATAGATGCTAAAGCTTCCAAAACGGCGTGGCTCGTAAATTGAACCACTGTTTGAGCCCTATATTGAACTGGTCCATTTTAGGAAACGTATTGAAGTTCTAGGATTGCTCAGCTGCGAATAGTATATCCTGTTAATAAATATCCATATAATATGCTAAGTTAAAAAAAATCATTTAAGATTTTTTGAGTTGGAAAATGTAAATTCCCATCACATATGTGCGCTAGATGTTATCGCAGGAGCGCTTTCGAGAGATGTTTCTCCCATCTTCAGCTGAGAATCCAACTGACGGATCTCCCTCTCCCCTCTCCCCAAGAAACTTTTCATTAAATGTTATTTCTGCCCTCTGTTGGGAAACCTTGGAACCTAAAGCTGTTGCTGCCCTCTGTGTTGTCTGTTGCTCACTCATCATGCTTCTTTCTTCTCTCTTATGATGTAATTGGTCTGCATTCTGTTTAAAAGTCTTGAAAACACTTGATCTTGAATTTGCTGCCATCTGTGGAGAACCTTGGGAACTTCTATTTTTTTCTCTTGTTATTTAAATGGATCAACTGCATTAAGTGGTCTTTCGGTGGTATCTCAAAATTCAAAACATTCTCAATGTTGAAGTGAATGAAGATCTTTTCCCATATTTCCAAAGAAACATAAAATTGAAACAAACAGACAGATCAGCAGTAGCTAATCATTTTTGGAATAGCAACCATGAGATTGGACAAGAGATAAAACTACTCAAATTTATTCAGATACCATCACATTTGGATAACATCTAGCGCACATATGTGATGGGAATTTACATTTTCCAACTCAAAAAATCTTAAATGTTACATAACATCACTATAAATAATACTTCTGGTTTATCATAAAAAAATCATGTTAAAACAGTGGATGACATGAATATGTGAATTGTCTGAAATGATGGACATGATCCAGTGTGTGAGTTGTAGGATATGGCTTCACCAAAGGTGTGCAAAAGTTAGTGACAAGAAGAAAGTGTTTTATTTTGGACACTGTGTTATAATTGGACTCTTCTGTATGAGAGTAAAAATTAGTAAAAACTCTGTATTTGCAAATAATACCTATTCCAAAAACCAAGTAATTGCCATTATATAAAAATTCAAAATGTTTAAGGAAATTGCTCTTCTTATCACAATTTTGGACTCTACTTTTGTTGCTGATAGCACATTTGTTTTGAATGTAGAATAAAATAGTGTATTTTGTATTAATAAAAATACTTTTAAACTTAAAAGTATGTGGTTCATTTTAAGACTCGGATGGTTCAATTTAAGGACCACGTTCCTAATTTGAACCGATTTACAACATCTCACTTTTTAAATGTTATTTGCTTGATAATTGTATTAATTTTAAATTGTGTTGAGGATATTTATAGCGCAAGAATTTGTGACTTTAACGCTTGTGTTTCTGAAAATTTTGATTTGAAAATATGATTATTAATTACTAATTAGGCTCAAGTGGTTCAATATAGGGACCTATCCCCTACTATTTTAGACAGCGCTCGAATTTGTAAAATATCAACCATATTATACTAATTCCTGAAACTATCAGATATGTCGTTTACAACGCGTTCTTGAAACAAGAGAAATGACGTTAAAAAGTGAGATGTTAGATGTGTTGATATTTTGTTGATCCGCTAGCAGTCACTTTTAGTGAAATTATTTTCACCTTGTTTTGCTTTACGCCGCGCAAAGGAAGGATTAAACGCTATATTACGTTTCCTCTGAATTCGTAGTTTCCGGCATTTAATCTTTATGTAGGTTACATTAAAAAGTACTTTTTTAGATCAACGAAAGCTGCCAACATACCGTATAGGTTAAGGCTACAACGAACTGCGATGAATTGAAGTATGACGATTTGTAGTGTGAACAGATAATGCGAGCGCCATGGGAAATTAATCACGTGAAACGGCATGATCAGAAGTAAAATCTGATCAAACCGAGTCCAGTTATTAAACATGTGCAAATACAAAGGGCAATTGCCATGTGATTAGACTTGAAACCAAAGTTGGTCACCATGCAGTTTATCGCAGTAGTGTGATAATCTAAAGATTTAGCTCGTGTGCACTGTATTAGAAGTTCTACTTTTAGGCCTTGCAGTCTATAAAAATAATTAATTGATTGAATTAATTGTTCTTTCACACAAGCCGTGTGTTGGACAGGGTTGGAAAGGTAGAATCAGACGACTGAAAAATTCCGTGGTTCAAATCCCGGCTATGGCATTGAATTTTTCAGTCGTCTGATTCTACCTTTCCAATTAATTGATTATTTATAATTTCTCCACCAACTACCTAGTAGGCAGAGACGGTATTATATTCACCCAAAAATTTAATATCCAGATTTCACCGAAAATACTGTTTTGTGTTACCCTAAATCCAGAAGAGCATTTTAGAAGAAGCTCCTTATGCTTTTACGGGATGTGTGTTTGTGAACAGCATAACGGAAAAAACGAAAAGTCGGATGAATACCAAACCTTGTACTTAGGTTCAGCGTCTTCCAAGGGTGCGACAAGAAGATTTTCAAGAAAATACCCGATCCCATTCACATGAAACCTTTTCGGTAGTTTTTATTTTCTCAAAATGACTCTAACGACCTTGATCAAAATATCATAAATTTATGACATTCAAATGAAAAGCAAAGTATATATTTTCTGGGAAAAGCCTTTAAAGTCCTCTTCATTCGAAGGCAACTTTGTATAATTTTGTGTAAATGGTGAAAGATAACGGAGAGACAAAAACGCACTATACAAAACTGTCGATGTGTTTAAAGAATACAATTTGTTTCAAATAACGTTTCTTGCTGCATCAACCATTTTCACAATGTTCGGTATTGTAGGTTTTATATTTTCAATACCTTGTTAGCTTTGCTTTCTCTTCTACATACAGTAGTAAGTAGGGGAGGTATTGCATTCTACCCAAAATCCGATATCGAGATTTCACTGTAAATGCATGTTTGAATCCCCTGAATCCAAAAAAGACATTTTTATTTTCTTTACCAGTACATAGTAGGTAGCGAGCATATTGCATTCCACCCAAAATTCGATACCGAGATTTCAGAGGAAATATATTTTTGAGACCCCCTAAATTAAAAAAAGCAAGCAAATTTAGAAAAAGGTCCGTCTGTCCGCGCGCGCGTGTGTGTGTACACGTGGCTGTGAACAGCGTAACTGAGAAAGGATAAATTCCAAAACTTTGTATTTAAGTTCAGCATCTTCCAAAATGGGATGTAACATTTTTTACAACTGATATGGAAAATTTTCGAAATTTTTTATTTTTAAAAAATAGCTCTTGACGATTTTCATTAAAATATCACATATTAAGGATATTTAAATAACAAATACATTGCATATCTTGAATTTTCTGGGAATAGCCTGTGCATTCCTCTTCATTCGGAAGAAGTTTTGTGTAATCTTGTATAACTGGTGTTAAGTGACAGAAGAAAACGTACTACACAAAATCATGTAGATCTCTTTAAAACACAAAATGTATTTCTAATAAGTTTTTTGTGGCATAAAGCGTTTCTGAGATATCCGTTATTAAAGGTGCGAATTGTTCATTTCTTGGTCATTCTCTTAAAGTCCTGTCAACATTCAGTTATTTCTCGCGATTGCATGGAAACAGTATGGAATTTTAAGGACAGCATATAGCGTCCAGTTCTCAAAAACTTGACTATCGCTTTTCTCTTTGTATCTATAACTAAGTGTGTAATGTTGCTATTGCTGCAAAGCCTTATTTGGATTAAAATATACATAGAAAAATAAGCTCTCGTAAGAATAGTTCGTAAATCCACTAATAAACGATAGAGGGTATAGAAAGTCATGTGAATGTATCACATCAGATTTTTTTAAGTACTCTTGTTATTTAGAAAGTGTATTGAAGTTTAATAAATGATACAGACAGGAATCAGCCCTAGGCATAATTGCGTCCGGAGCAATGACGGAAATCTATATCGTATACGACAAAACAAGACAAGATGGAAGTATAACGTCTTGACACGTTTGAGTATCGCTTCGCTTGCTCTATTCCCAATGTGCCAACAGCAATATGTGTAATGAAACCATTTCTGTAAAGGATTATCTCGAAGAAGATACAAGCTTCTGTAAGAATAATGTACAGAATTTGTATGAAAGTACACGAAAGTAGCTTAAAAAGTTTGTTGAATATAATCGGTTCGTTTTCATAATGAATGAAATGTAATTCAAAACCCCAAATACCGATTTTTAAGCCAATGTGGCGATTTCAAACGAAAATAATGCAACCTAACACAATTTGGTTGGAAGGCTGATCACCTTTTGCTGCCAAAAGCATAAGAAACAAAGCGAAAGCGCCAGAAATGAGGTTTTCTGAAGTGACATGGTTTTAATTTCTCTGAAGGTTTAATTGTGTGTAATTAGTGCAGCGATGACGTTGGAGGAGGACGTGAGGCTCTCAAGGGTAGCAATTTGCTACCCTCCAACTCGGCGCACTTAATGGCCTGCTCTGAACGTACTCTCGTGGGCCCATTTGAGTGGCAAATCTACTTTGTTACACTTGACTTACAGAGTCACTCAGCTGAACATTCGTTCCTTTATGTGGATCTAGATTTTTATTCTTCTCTTCTTACTACGAATTTTTTACTTTTGTTAGATTTTAATTGAAGTAATCAGTTCTTTTCTTTTTCGCTGATTTTCTTTCCCATGTTGCAAGCAAATCTCTGGCAACAAGTTTCCAAGTTTCTCTTTAAGTCATATCATTCCTATTACATAGAAGCCTATATAAAGATTATATTATCATAAGTAACACCATGAATAAGTTCGATATTATCGATAATTACATGTAAGCGACTGTCAGCCAATGTACGGTCTCCTTAATGCATTATTCATCTATCCGAATCGAATTTAATCGGCAGTTTTAAGCATGGTTCTCAAACAATTACTTCTCTAACACGCACCCAGTAGGTAGAGAAAACATTCCATTCCACCCAAAATTAGATACGGAGATTTTACAGGAAATACATGTTTTGATATCCTCTGAATCCAAACAAAAGCACTTTTAGAAAAAAGATCCGTGTGTGCGTCTGTGTGTGTGTGAATATCACAACTCAAAAACGAAAAGTCGGATAAACACCAACTTGCTATTTAGGTTTAGCACCTTCTAAAAATGCGACACGAGGATGTTCTAGAAAGTCCCCCTACCCTAAGTTACACTTTACATGAAAAATTTTGCATAATGTTTTATTGTCGAACAAATAGCTCTAACGATTCTGATTAAAACACCATATACTAAATATAATTGCCTGAAAATTAAATACATATCTTGAATTTTATGGAAATAGCATGTGAAGTCCTCTTCTTTCGGAAGCAATTTTATATAATGTTGTATAACTGGTATATGTTAAGCAATAGACGGAAAGTACTACACGAAAAATGTAGATCTCTTTAAAACCTACAAATTACTTAAAATTACGTTTTTGTGGCAACAGCAATTTCCACGATATCTCTTATTAATGGTTCGAGTTTTTCAACACCTTTTCAATAGAATTCTTTTTAAGTCCTGTCGATTTTCAATTGTTTCTCGTGATGTCATGGAAAGTGTATGGAATTTTAAGGCCAGCGTGGAGTGTCAGGTTCTAAAATATTTGACTATTGGTATTCCTTTTACATCTATAACGAAATGTGTAATGCAGCTGTTTCTGCAAAGGTTTATTTTGATTAAAGTGAAGCTGATAAGAAAATTAAATTTCATATGAATAAGTTGTATGTCCACTAATTTGCGGTAAAGGGTGGAGAAAGAATTGTGAATGTAACACATAAGATTTTTTTTATTCATTTTCTGCTTCGATCCGATTAGGGATCTAGGAAAACTAAACTTCTGCTTTGTTTTTGCTATTGAAGGTTGGTATATAGAAACCATAACATTGGTGACATTTGGTGAACTACGAATCAAAACAAAATCTGATGTGATACCTACATACACATGACTTTCTCTACCCTTTATCGTTTATTACTTTGCATACAAATTATTCTTACTCAAGCTTGTTTTTCTATCTACTACACTTTAATCCAAATAAATCTTTGCAGAAACAGCTACATTGCACATTTCCTTATGGATACAAACGGTACAGCGACAGTCAACTGTTTAAGAACTGAACGCTAAATGCTGGCCTTAAAATTTCATACCGTTTCCATGCAATCGCGAGAAACAACTGAATGTTGAAACGACTTTAAGAGAATGACCCAGAAATGAACAGTCCGAACATTTAATAATGGATCTTATTTTAAGTAACTTGTATGTTGTAGAGAGATCGACATATTTTCTGTAGTGCGTTTTCGTTTATCGCTTAACGTTTACCAGTAATACAAGATTACACAAAATTCCTTTTGAGTGAAGAGGATTTCATAGGTTATTCCATGAAAAATTCAACATATATTTTATTTGTCATGTATATGTACATACATATATACATATCTTTCGTATGGTATTTTAATTAAAATCGTTAGAGCCATTTTTTAGAAAATAAAAAATTTCAAAAATCTTCCATGTAAAAGGGTAGTTTAAGGTGGGGGATTTTCTTGAAAATATTTGTGTTGCAGCTTTGGAGGATATGAAATCTGAATATCAAGTTAGGTATTTATCCGGTTTAGTTCTTGAGTTATGGTGTTCGCAGATAGACAACACACGAACAAGCTTCCAAAAATTACTTATTTGGATTTAGGGGGCCTCAAAACATGCATTTCCGTTGAAATTTCGATATCGAATTTTTGGGTGGAATGAAATGCTTTCCTTACGTACTATACGTAGTAGAGAAAGTATTAAAAGGTCGTTACGAGATTTAACGTTACATAATACAAAAATATGACGTGATACATTCACTGATTTTTCTCTACCCTCTATGTTTATTAGTGGATATACAAATTATCCTTACTAAAGTTTATTTTTCTATATACTTCATTTAATCCAAATAAACGTTTGCAAAAATAGCTACATTACATATTTCGTTATAGATACAAAGGGAACAGCGATTGCCAAATGTTTAAGAACTGGACGCTATATGCTGGCCTTAAAATTCCATACTCTTTCTATGCAATCGCGAGAAACAACTGAAAATCTATGGGAGTTAAAGAGAATGACAAGTATTGAACAACTGGACCCTTTAATGACAAATATCTCAGAAAGGCTTATGCTCAAAAAAATTATTTTAGGTAAATTGTTTGTTTCAAAGAGATCTACATTTTTTGTGTGTGGTACGTTTTCCTCTATCGCTTAACGTTTACAAGTTATACAAGCTTATACAAAACAGCTTCCGGACGAAGAGGGCTTCCTAAGCTATTCCCAGAAAATTCAAGATATGCTTTTTATTTGAGATGTAAATATTGTTCATATAAGGTATTTTAATCAAAATCGTTAGTATCATTTTTTAGAAAATCAAGCTTTAGAAACAAATGTTCCATGTAAAGGGCAGTTTGGGGTGCGCGATTTGCTTGAAAATCTTCGTGTCGCATCCTTGGAAGATACTAAACTCAAAGTTAGATATTTGTCCGAGTTTTCGTTTTTGAATTATGCTGTTCACAAACAGACACACAGAAAAACACACGGACGTGTTTTCAAAAATGATTTTCTTGGGTTCAGGGCGCCTTAAAACATATATTTCCGCTGAAATCTTGGTGTGGAATATTTGGGTGGAATGTCTTCCCCTACTTACCATAGGTAGTAGGGAAGGTAATAGGAAACAAATATATGGTATAGAATCAGGTAGGCCACAGCAGTGGTTATATAAAGTACAAAACAATGACATCATTCTCGCATTATAATATACCATACCTAATCCCCCTACTGCTTATCATTTTTCTTAAGTAATTTAATTGAGCTCATGCTTTTGCCATTGTATAATAAAATTCCTGAAAAACTAACAGCAGTTGCAGCCTTCAGTAATTTGAACTCTTCCCTGGTTGGCAGGCGAATACTGGGGTGGTTCATCTTCCACCACGACTCTCTGCCACTCATCTCCTCGACCCATTATCTTTCTTGCCATCTGTTCCATAGTTGTAGTAGTTGGCGACGGTGTTCGGCGGGTTGCGGCTGGGCTTTGTAGAGTTTTTCCCTGGTGTCGATCGGGAGCCGCCTCCGAAGTGGGTCCCTGCCGGGGGTCAGGGTTCGTGGTTGGGATCGGTTGCATTATATTTGGAAACATTAGGGACCCCGTCCATGTTTGCTTCGTCGTCATCTAGATTTCGTAGCCTTCGTGTCCCTCCCTCATCCCTTCCTTCCAAGGGCCACATTAGAAGAAAAAAGGGGCGTTGAGACCTTCTTGCGGTGCTCTGCCCGTTTCGGGGGTCCCTCCTTAGCATGTACCGTTACCTTACTCAAATGTCTTTAGTGAGATATTCATGTTCTATCCGCAGGAGAGGATGGAATTTATATATGAGTAAGAAAATCGCACATTGTTCGTTCTGGTAGAATGTACATGTTCCCCACTATCATTATTACCATATTTCTAATTGAATATTGGATTCTTTTTGGGCATCGTTCATTGCGCGATAGTATAAACATCTGAACGTCGCACTATTTTCTTTCCTGAATTTCGGGGCTTTGAGGATTCAAGGAGACCGATCACTGAAATTTGGTCAAAAATGATCAGAAATGAAATTTAGGCAACATTTTTATGTAAATATTCTTATTATAAGTGTAAAACTGAGTGAGTTGTATGATGATTTGAATAACCATGAGCTGAGGAGGATGTTGCGCATTTTAGCTTTTTCGGGCATTTCTCACATTTTATTCAAAAGTTATTGAACTGATTTTGAATTCTTTTTAAACTAATAATATTAAGTAAAAATGTACAGGGTGTTCAAAGAATTTCAGCCAGTTCTTAAGAGTAAATTTTCCGATATGTTTTTCAGTGTTGTAATATTTAGATATTTTTAACCTTTAAAATGCTAACTAGGATGTAATTTTTAAGTTATTAGAGTGTAACTTCAGAAATAATTTTCCCATTAAGAAAGTTAAATTGGGCTTTATTTATGGACGCTGATTAACCACTATGGATCTTTGCTTCCCATTCTATATTGGGTGTGAAAGATCGGAAATTTTGCTCAAAGGCCTCTTTAGCAGACTTGAAGTTCTTTTACGTGCCGTAAATTTACTACAAGGAACCACCGGCTTTGCTTCCCTTCCGAAGGAAGCCATACTAAGCATTTTCACGCCCGAAAAACTTAAGAGGCTAGCATGATACCACTAGGCCACGGAGGACGACATTTTCCCGTTATATGCTAGTAGGGTATATAGGAGAGAGCTGGCGCAGTTTTTTGCGTTTATATGGGAAAGGATAGGGAAAACGAGGGTATATGCGGTGGAAAATGCGTTTATATGGGGAAGATAGGGACTACGAGGATCGATGCTAGGCCAAGTCATGGGTTGAAGAACTGGGGATGTGTTTTATATGAGAGATACGGGGAATACGAGGAGAAGTGTTGGACTAGATAGGGGTTGAGATGGGGAATATGCATTTATATGGGAAAGATAGGGAAAACGTGAACAGAGGCTAGGATAGACAGATGCTGAAGCAGGGGGAATATGAGCATATTTACAGGAGAGATAGGGGATACGTGGAGAGGTACTAGACTATTCAGGGTTTGAAGGGTAGAGTATGGCTTTTTTATATGAAGAGACGAGGAAAACGAGGGTATATGCTAGGTTGAGAGAACCTTCAAGGAGGAAAAAATGCGTTTATATGGGAGAGATAGGGAAAACGAGGAGAGTTCTGAGGTAGAGCAGGGACTGAAGGAGGGAGAGATATGCTTTATACGACAGAGATAGGGCATGCGAGGGGAGGTGCTAGTGCAGACAGAGGTTAAGGAGTACGGTATACATTTATATGAGGAATATATGGAAAACGGGGGCAGGCGGTATGATAGACAGAAGCTGGAGCCACTTTTGCGCTTATATGGGACAAACTGATCACGCTATGTAACAAAGGAATCGCGCTATGCAACAAAGGAATCACGCTATGTAACAAAGGAATCACGCTATGTAACAAACTGATCAGTCTATGTAACAAACTGATCAGGCTATGTAACAAAGGAATCACGCTATGTAACAAAGAAATCACGCTATGTAACAAAGGAATCACGCTATGTAACAAAGGAGTCACGCTATGTAACAAAGGAATCACGCTATGTAACAAAGGAATCACGCTATGAAACAAACTGATCACGC
The DNA here is from genome assembly GCA_030765065.1 of Deroplatys truncata. Lineage (NCBI taxonomy): Eukaryota > Metazoa > Arthropoda > Insecta > Mantodea > Mantidae > Deroplatys > Deroplatys truncata. The sequence goes on along the minus strand of CM060988.1, from coordinate 24,861,046 downwards.
TATGTAACAAAGGAATCACGCTATGTAACAAAGGAATCACGCTATGTAACAAAGGAATCACGCTATGTAACAAAGGAATCACGCTATGTAACAAACTGATCACGATATGTAACAAAGGAATCACGCTATGTAACAAAGGAATCACGCTATGTAACAAACTGATCACGCTATGTAACAAAGGAATCACGCTATGTAACAAAGGAATCACGCTATGTAACAAAGGAATCACGCTATGTAACAAAGGAATCACGCTATGTAACAAAGGAATCACGCTATGTAACAAAGGAATCACGCTATGTAACAAAGGAATCACGCTATGTAACAGTCTCATCACGCTATGTAACAACACGTACCAAGCATGTAACCAAGTAACAAAACGTAAGAACAACACGTAACCAATCTATTGCTAAATCAATCTAAACTAATTCATCCTTCATAACTTAGACAATAAGTACGAGAGCCTAGCCCAGATTAACCCGACCAATCCTAAACGTTCCTCTCAGCATCTATTCTACTCGGTCATCGACTAACCTAATCTGGCTAACCAAAGATAACCTCAACTTTCTTTTAGTGAAATTGCAATGTTTTATTCAGGCTTTATTATTCGAGAGTTTTAATTGAAAAGTTTACGTCAACATACCTTTATTTTAGTTCCTTGTAGGCGTCTCTCCCCTTTTTATCTAGGCTTGAGACTAGCACTAGGATTGCTCCTAATTGCAAGGTTACCACCTTCCCTTCCATCTTCTTCTTTCTTCATCGGACGTCAGCTAGCTGCATATACAGCACACGGATAACCTTCATTTTTAAGATTGTAGACTCGCGAGAAAATCTTCATATTCAACTTAAATTCTCTTATACACTACTTGTAATGCTGTAATGTCCATACGCATAGGTAGTTATTCCGTCCTCAGCAACAATTCTTTTATCGTCGTATGGTGTCAATGTAATTTTATTCACTTGTACTGTGGCAAGAGCATGCTGTCGCGACAGGATCAGATTCATGGGCGTTCTGGTAATTTCTCCGGTTTTAAGGCAGTCAGTATAGCTCTCGAACGTGACGTACTGCTTAATAGCACTACGTTTTATACCTTTAATCTTTTTTATCATTGAACCGTCGATATCTAGGGCATACATTTTAGGTCGTAGCCCTACAAAGCGTTGAATGATTTTACCATTAGCCTCATCTTTAAATTTCCCAAGTGCCTTCTTGTTTAGAGGTGAATAGCATATATGGCTTGTAGGATAATCAGCAGTATCTAGGTGCTCAAGAAAACGTAGCTTATCCTGGTACACATCTTCAGTTGTAACACGATGAATGAACGAATCAGTGTCCATATACATAAGCTTCAGGTTTTCAGCTCCATAATACGGTAACAACATTACCGTATTATGGAGCTGAAAACCATAGTGATACCGGTACATTAATGTCTTGGAGATATCCAACACACTCATACCGATGTATATAGGCTTGTTGAACATGATCTGTCGGGAGGCCATATGTACAGCAGCTAGATTATCAGCATATATCGTCCTGTCGATAAACGTTGGCTTTGCAATTAACTTTTCCAGAGTCTTCTCATTTGTCACCAGTCGTATATCCATACGGTTACGTAGGTTCTCCATAGTTTTTCCGAACATAGCATTGTTGAACAATTTGTAGAGATCCTTCTCAAAATCATTTCCAGCTTGTTGTCGTAGTCTGTTGTTAAATTCCACATACGGTTTTAACCATCGGGACTGTTGGAATTGTAGCACACGATGGATTTTTGTTAACCGTAGTCCATGACTAAGAGCTTGCTTCATAGCCTTGTAATGCACTACATACTTCTTTCGAGGTCCTAGATGAGGTATCAGTTTCTTTGTAGATGCCTCCAATGGTTTCATACACTCTGGCAGGAAAGGTAGATCGTTGTGTAGATCGTGAAGTTCTGCAGGATACTCGATGTCGACTTCTAATATGTAGCCGTAAGGATCATCTTCTTGTAGTCTTTCTAAGTCAATTTTTTCAGGCGACACCCACTGAAATTCGCCATAAGGGAGAGCGTGACACATTGCCCACCCATATTGGTTATTAGCGTCGTCATATGTGATAAATTGGGTTGGTCTCGACGGATCAAACTTCTCCATATATGTGTTATTAGCCTCTGCATACCGATGGGAAACTTGACATAAACCTCCTCTTATACCAGATTCCACCATGAGTAATTGATCATAATCCTGTAACAGTTCCAGCTTAATTCCAGTATACAGTAACATGGCGTCCCATGTAAGACCTGGAGAGGTAAAATAATGTGCAGGATCAACTTTGTGTGTTTTGAGGGTTTGCTCTCTGAACGTCTCAAAGACATCAGCTAGGAGAAGTACATCCGAAGTTAAGTAGAGATCGCTGTACTCTCCCAGGTTTCTCACATTAAACAGCTCCCATACATTTTTAGCATGATCGTAGTCAGCATCACTAATTTCTTCTTCATTTAATCTATTGTAGAAGGAGTCCTAATATGCAACCAGATTGTTCTCAACAGCTTGCGGTAGGGTGGAAAACAGAGAGCTTCCCCTACTGATTTCGGTTCTCCATGATGTTAGGTGGTCTCGTGCAGGTGTTTTCACCACCTCGTGAATGAGATATCAATGAGAGATATGGTTCATGTCTAGGAGTGGAGAGCGTGGACTGGTGAAAATAAGTTTACCTATCATGTCCATCTCAGCGTGAAGGTCAGAAACTGGAGGCTTATTGCACGCCACATGTACAGTGGCATCCAAGAAAGCGCTCCTTCTTGACGTCCATTGCGCACTCACAGCGCTAACAAATAAAACAGGTAAACCTAATTCAATTACTCCTTTGTTTCGAGTAGCCAGGGGCAAGGAGAGTCTAACATAACAGATAACCAGCAAGTTGACTCCACGATAAAGTTTGAGGCTTGCATACTGGAGGTCCTGCGTTCGATTCCCGTGACCGTCCGCACTGACCTTGGGTTTTTCGTGTTTTTTTCCTGGTCGGTAGGGAAAGATGCGATTGTTTATCATATACCTTGATTTCATTTCCATCATTTTCCTTTCATTCCGTTTCCTTCTCATGTTTCAGGTGTGCTTTTAGTTTTCTTGGATATGGCGGTGCCGGATAGATGGCGGGGATGCTTGCTCAAAATAGTAGGTATTCCCTGTTGACACTTAGAGGAGTGGTCCACGGGTCGTTCATCGTCCACTCTAGGCAGCTCCAGCAGTGAGATGGGTCTTCGAGCTCGATTGACTTCCGCGCATCTCTGTGGCTTGTCTGTAACCTCCTGTAGTTCCTTCACATTATCGTTTCTTCCTAAGGGGTAGTAGCGATAATATATCTGTATATGTCGCAGTGCACAAATTGTCCACCACCGTTGTATAACCTAACACAACACAACACAAAGTTTTCCTAACACAAAAGGAAGGCATATTATACGCTAGCTAGCTTACCCGCCGTTGGATGGTTAGATATTTAAACTGGAATGACGAATTGATTAATTTCATTTACCCCCCTTTCTTCATAAAGTTATTGAAGAATTATCTAGAGTATTTTTATGGCTATTCCTCCCCTTATAATTACGTACAGAACCTATTTCTAAAAAGAAAATTTATGCACGTTTCCAGAGGAAACAAACTCGACACGTGACAGTTGTATGAGTTTTCTCTATTCGGTAGACAAGAGTCGGCAAATTAGTCATCACGATTGCAGGAATGGTGATCAGGTAACGCAATCCGACTTGTAGATCATGACGCACGGTTCGAAGGAGGGGATTTCGGCAGTGGCGGTGGAACTTCTCTGACACAGGTTTGATTTTATATATGCTTAACGCAGACCGAGAGGGCTTTAATATTAATTTTTCATCTTATCCTTTACTTCATCTGGAGCGCTACAGTTTCGCATACTCTAACGTAAATTCAAACAGAGCACGTAGGTTTTCATTGGTCAATCGCGATCTACTTTTAGATTTTACAATCTTCAGTTTAGAACAAAATTGCTCACACACATATATGTTGGGCCTAACATAGCACTAATATGTGCAGCAAATGAACGGAGAGACGGAAATGCTGCCATATCAAGTTCTTTAAGCAAATCTACCATCCTTATTTTGTAATTGCAATTTCATTGTCTGTAAATTCGCAACCTCACTTTGTAATTATGGTTTTAGTGCATGGAAAGGATTTGCGAAAAGTTAAAAATCAGGTTCATTGCTTTCAAGTCATGAAACTCTTTGTGTTCGAACTCCCTTTTGAACCTTGCTAACATACCTAGATATTTATTTGAATTAGATTCCACAACGTTATTGAGAGACTGTGGGCAAGGAAAATGGTAGAACTGTTTTTGAAGTAGATTTGACTTCCACACGTCTACCATCGTTACGAAGGATTGCTCGATATCATACATATGCCATAAGTTTTGATCGTTTCTTTGAAGGCGATAATTCCAGTGATTTAAATGTTCACATATGTCACACAGGAAAGCCAGATCTTCGTTTCAAAGTTCTGTAATTTCAGTGCCTTAAAATTAAACAAATATTAATGATCTGAGTAGCAAAGTGAGTGTAAGTGTATAGTCTTTATATAGTAGCATACATGTGTATAACATGTAGTGGTAGATCAGATCGTGTATATAGAAAGATCGCTTTAGCATTTTCTCTAGACTGAGCCATCCATTTCCGTGTATTACACCGAAACAAATCCTCGGAATGAATCTTCAAACTTTTAAGCAGGTTTCAAAACTGCCGGTGGTGAAGTAAACTAGTTTTAATACAATTTATTGTTTCACAACGATATCAGTTACATTTTTCATGTTCATTCTTTGGCTCAAAACCTGCTGATGTATGATGCAGTGAAATGTTTGCAGGTGTTCAGTAATGCCCAATTATTGTGAATGTCGTTTTAGTTGCCTATCAAACGTTTCTGCTTTCCTACTATAGCACTTACTCCATCTATTACAACTGATATTATGTTCCTTAAATTTTGATTTTTGTTTTCTAATGAACCACATACTGCCTTAAATAAGTCCTCTCCTGTAGTATTTTCTGCAAGACAATATGAAGTTAAATATTCATGAAGTGACATTTCCTCTGTCGCTCCTCGAATAAATATTGCTAACTAGACTGTGTCGTTATTGTCTGTATTTCATCAACAGCAATAGAACAGGCTATAAAGTTATGTAATTTGGATTCTAATTCACAATCAATCGATGTTCTTCTTTGAATAGTACGTGCTGATAACTTGATGTTAAAACTTTCACACCGCTTAGGGCACTTACATTAGTGACCTTATTAAGGAGTGATTTCGCTATTTCTAATACAACGACCTAACTGCTAATAATTCTCTTTATTTCACTGCTTTTGTTTTATTTTCCTCAATAAATATGTCACCTGAACTTTCAGCTTTGTGTTGCTGCACTTTATGAGCACGCGCAAGTCCTGAAATTCAAATGCGTGATATTACTTACCGGTGTCTTTTTATGATTATGACCTTTAAGGTTTTAGGTTTTGTAAAATGAGTGTACTTTGTAATCCACATCTTCACTAGACTATGAAGCTTCAGTGAATCTTTAAACTCTATTGTTACATTTTAAACTTTGTTACATTTGCGAGAGAGATTTGCTTTATAATATTCTTTTAAAATTCCTGAGGATGTCCTAACTGTGACTTGCTCGCGTTGTCTTCGTAACAATGTTCGTAATGTCGTTGTAAACATCAATCATTAGTTTCGAACACAACAGACATTTCACATTTTCACCCGGAGCGCTGCAGAAATATTGTTCTTCCCACTCTTCTTGGAACAGGAAGGTTCTGTTGCAGTGGCGAAGCGTGCATAGAAGCAGTGGAAGTGCCGCTTCCCCAAGAATTTAAAAAGAAGAAGGCAAATAAAATTCACGCAAACAAACATTTTATTTGCTCTGGATACATTTTTAAAATGTATTCGTGAACATCCGCAGTGCTGCCGACATCAGGACAACTGCCGAAACTTGAGTGACCAGATCCGCGAGCTCATTCAATACTGAACATTTCCGTGTTCACGAATCGTAACCTCCACTAGCACTTCGTAGGTTTCCGGAAGCAATCGGGACTTGTCCATGACTTAGGAAGCGTTGAAAGACATCGTCACGTGAAATCTCTGTAGCGTGCGAAGAAAAGTTTATTGTTTTATTTTATGTGGCGCTTTTAAATAGAACTGTAGGTATATTTTAATAGCAATAATTCGCGTATTTTCTGTAGATTGATATTTGCTAGTAATAAATAGGTATTTCTTGTGAAACTTTAAGTTATTAGCAAAAGCGTGTGAATTTCATACTTTCTCCATTTTAGGTTAACATTTCACGCGGTGTTGGCCAGCTCTCCGAATTATTGGTACGTCTGAGTGGAGTGGGTTGGGATATGTCTGCTTGTAGTGTGAGCAGTCTTGCAGTGCAAGAAGGGTCTACGTGTGACTGTACAGTAGAAAAAGTACTGAAGAGTAGGTTTAGTTCTTTCAGTTATGAGGAAAAACTAAATATAATTAGAAGAGACAAGCCGAAAAAACTTCTTAAATAATGATATCGGCATACAAACAAAGGTGTTAAAACATTTATGCGCCACCTTAATGAAAACATGTATGATACAATTCCATGGTTATGTGGGTGTCATTGATTTGCTATTTTCGCAAGAAAAAAGCACTTGGAGTTATGCAGGTTTTGACGACTTGAATAATGTACACAAAGCTCAGAAAAGGCATCAAGGATCGCAATATCACATTATTTGTCTGAAACAATTTACACAGTTTGGAAATACACGAATTGAATCGTGTTTAAGTGAACAATTCCGACTCACAATACAGAAGCACAATGAAGACGTAAAAAGAAACAGGAATATTCATTCGCAAATGATAAAGGTAGTATGCTTTTTGAGAAAGCAGGAACTTACATTTCGATGTCATGACGAGTCCGAAAGCTCTTTGAACAAAGGAAATTATATTGAAATGTTGAAGGAATTAGGAGATTTTGATATAGACTTATCACTTGTCAAATTCGACCGTTTTTTCAGGGTTGTCTAGTGACATACAGAATGATTTAATTTATTCTGTTTCGGAACTGATGACAAACGAAATAAAGAAGGACATTTCCGAGACTTCTTTTGTTGGAATTATTGTGGATGAGGCAACAGATATTATAACGAAATCACAGCTATCTATTATACTTAGGTATGTGACAAAAACTGGAAGTATTGAAGAAAATTTTCTATGTTTCAGAGATGTCTGTGTCGATAGAACAGAAGTTCTTTAGCATATCATGTGTTTGAGATCTTAAAAGAATTTAATTGTGAAAAGAAATTGGTGTCACAGACATATGATGGGGCGGCTGTAATGTCAGGGGAACACAGTGGTCTTCAGATGAAAGAGAAAAATGCCCACAAGCTGTATTTGTGCATTGCTATGCACATAGACTGAATTTGGTTTTGCTGCAAGCTGTGAGCTTTATTAAGCAGTGTAAAATATTTTTTACTTCGCTTTCTGGTTTTGGCATTTTCTTTTCTAAATCTACAAAGTGAATGGCAGCACTCGACTATGAAATAAACAAGAGATTTCCAACATTAGCTCCAACAAGATGGAATTATAGTAACAGGCTATTACAAACTGTGTACGAGTACAAACAAGATATAAAAAACTTGCTAAATTCAGTGGTCGAAAATGCAGATGGTTGGGATCCGGAAACAGTATATGGTGCTCAAGGTCTTCTTTCAACATTATATGGGTTTGATTTCAACTTTTTTATTCATGTATTCTATTTATATTTCCTCAGGCTGACATACTGTTCCAAGTACTCCAAAAGAAGGCTTTTGATATTGAGTTTTGCCGTAAACAAGTTGACAAATTTTCAATGCATCTTATGAAACTCAGAGAAGATTTTGAATCTATCTGGCATAAAGTATCTGATGTGTGTCGTAGCCTGGCCCTAATAAAAGACTTAGAGTAGATACTACACCAGGGGAAAATGTATCAACTTCTTATAAGATTTTATTCTTGGAAATTATTGACGTAATGAGGATCAATATGGATTCCATATTTGCTGACTTGGAAAAACTCAAATTCCTTAGTATTTTAGACTCGGCGAACTTTTGCAGAATTTGCAAAACAGTTTCCAGAAGAAGGGTTCTTTGGCTTAAAGCAGAGCTTTGGCAAATTCTTTGATTTCCCAATTTTGAGAAGTGAATTGTGTGCGTTATTTAGAGATATTGAAATGCATAAAGACACTGTCGTGAAATTACATCAGTACTTGACAGAAGCGGGATTAGTGTCGTGTTTCCAGAACTACATAAACTTGTCCTTTTAGCAATAACCATCCCGGCATCTATTTCGTCTGCTGAGAGGTCATTCTCAGCAATGAAGAGAATTAAATCCCATCGTCGAAATACTCAAGGTCAGCGGAGACTTACATCACTAGCTCTTCTCAGCACTGAGAAGTCCTTGCTTTCAAATTTGCGCCAAAGCCCATCCTTCTACGATGATGTGAATGATATCTTTGGGAGGAAAACTAGAAGGATCGGTCTGATATGCAAAAAATAAGGTATGATATTTAATTTACTCGTATTTATGAAAATATATTATTCATTACTTACTTGTAAAAATTTAAATCTATTTTTCTTTTTTTACCGATATTAAGAAAAAATATAGATACAACATTCATGGTTCTTTCCTATTTTAATGCGAATTATTACTTGGAGCTTCCCTCACTTTGAAAGTCACGCTTCGCCACTGTTCTGTTGCCATTTCGTGGTTTCGAAAGAGCCATGTGTACACCGCTGCTTGTTTACGTTTGAACGCGTGTTGAAAGGACGGCAGAGGCTTCAAGCAGAGCGATTTATTGCTTTACCCCTGACGGTTGTATTACGTCATATCATCAGCCGGTACAGATTTACCGACCCCTGCAGTGGACAGATGCCTCATACTGCTCCTATAACAACTACTTTACTGTTGGAGCTTTAGTTACCTGTAAAATGTTGTACATATGAACAATCATTTGTTTATAATACTTACATCTAATGTTTGGTTGGATTATGCGAAACAAATCTCATGTGTTTCAATCACATAACCTTTTCTACTCACTCTTTGACAAACTATTCTTAGAAAACCTTATTCGTCTATCTACCTATTGTTAATCGATATAAGCTTTCATTACACTTTTACATATTCGTTGTAGTTACGAGGGGCGTTCGGAGATGATTTACAACAGCAGTCTTTTGCACCTTATTTATTAATGAACATGGTTCAATGTAAACGGAATCTCTCAATGTATCTACTTCCCGCTGAGGTCAATGCACAGTCTTGGCAACTTCATTATTGCGTCACAGAACTATTGTTGGGGTACTACACACCCACTGCTTGCAATTCCTCTATGTTGCCGAAGCTTTTACTTCGCAGCGTCCTTCATGATATCGAATAAAGTATAATCAGATGGAGCGAGATGCGGTGAATATGGTGGGTGTGGCACAACAATGAACCCCAATGATAACAACTTTGCAGTTGTGGCGTTGCTGGTGTGGGCCGCGCATTGTCGTGTTGGAGCAGCACACCTTTCGACCACCTTCCCTTTCGCTGTTTCTGAATCCTGTATCTAAGTCGTAAGGGTGTCACAGTTCGCCCTGCTGTTGACAGTAATTGTTCCTTGTGGAATCTAGTTCATTAGCTGTATGCCACAAGTGTCCCAAAGACGGAGATCATCTGCTTACCTACATATGGAGCAGCACGAAATTTCTTGGGCCGAGGACTCTCAGGATGTTTCCAATGCATAGGTTAGTGTTTCTTCTCAGATGTATGGTAGTGATACCATGATTCGTCACCAGTTTCTCCAAAAAATCTGCATCCTCATTCTTCATTTCCAAAATTCAAAACAATAACAAAGAATGCCTCGAAAATGGTTAACGCTACAAACATTTTATTTGACCTATATTGTCTGCTTGAACCAGATCTACATTTTTATAGTAAGATTTTATCTATCTCTTTACGGTTTACTAGTTATACAACTAATTCAGAACGAAGAGGACTTCACAGGCTATCCGCAGAAGATTCAAGATGTACATTAAAATGTACATTTTATTGTCATGCAAATATCTTAAACATACGTTATTTTAATTAAAATCGTTAGAGCCATTTTTGAGAAAATGCAAAATAAGCTAAAATTTTTCAAGCAAAGGGTAGTTTGGAGTGGGGGATTTTCGTGTCGCTTCCTCGAAAGATACTGACTGAACTTGGAGTATCAAGTTTGGTACATAACTGACTTTTCATTTTTTGAGTTATGTTGTTCACCGACACACATAAACACTAACGCATTTCTAAAATATTCTTTTAGTTGTTCAGAGTTGTTCAAAACTTGTATTTCCAGTGAAATCCCGATATTGAATTTTTAGTTCGAATGCAATACTTCTACTCGCTATAGGTAAGCAGTAAAGAAAGTAACAAATATGAATGACATTTTTGAACTTTAACGTTGAGTTCACTGGGCATGGTAGTCATAAAATGTAACGAACTTGGGTTAGTGGTGATGGACTGATAGAGGTAAACTATATTACACCTCGAGGAAAGACTCTCTCCTGGTATCACTTCGTTAATGGAGCAGCGCTCTGAGTCTATCTCAGTCGCACACGAGAAGGAAATTGACGGTGGGCAGTAAAGAATTTATTGTAGGGTTGCGGCGCTAAAGAACGCAGCCAGGAGTCTAATCCTCAGATATTTCCAGGTTTAACAACAATGAATAGCATCGTTTCATTGATTAATGGCCATAGAGCATTAACTTCACAGTGAACAGCTTTTAGAGACCAAAGTTCAGGGCGGAAATTCTTTGAAGATATTGAACACGATCACTATGAGGGGTTTTACTCGAACACCGTAAAGAGCAAACGAACAAAATCAGTATCACCATTATGTTATTGTAGGAAAACTTCCAGAGATACGAGTACTAAATTTCGTGAGTTGCTCCTAGTCTATACACACGGTGTTTCGAAATTGAAGTCCACATTGTGCGAATCGGGGACCCAAATGACAGAACCAGAGATGGTAAACTATTCCTACTATTTTATCATTACATTACGTAGGACTACTTGCTTCTGTTTCCGTTGGTTTATTTGAAAGTGTTCTGATATGCTAACCTGACACCACGTATGGCAAATGTATTTGGTCTACTGACATTTACTTTGATTATTACATAGATCTATCTGACATTTATGTAATTAATTTTGTAAATAGCATTAGAATGATTATAATGTGAATACTAATCTATTATTCCGTAATACGCGAATTAATTAATTAATTAATAGTAATAATAATAGTAATAATAATAAAAACACTAGCTTTATATGTATATGCCTACAGAACTAGAATGTTTATAGATCTTACTAATCATAAAGTTTGAATCCCGCCTCCGAATAGAGAGTTTTATATATATGCATATATATAACATATACTGTACTTTACATATACATGAAGAAGAAAAAAGTCATTTATAAGTATGTACCGAGCCACAACTCATAACTGATTATCATTTGTATCACCGCTGCAACCCCTGCAACATACAACGAACATTACGAGGCTTGCGCAGTTGTGAGATATAACTTCAAGAAGTGGACGGGGATTAAACCTTCAAACGAAAACACTGTCTATATATTGTGCGAACGAGCTGTCTTGTGCTGGCTTTGTACCCCATGCTGAGATCGCAGATGTATGTCCCTCTTAAGTTACGCCTTTTCGAGTACCCGTCGTGCTTTACGCCTGCGAGATCTGGGGCATGACCGCAGATTCCAGTCTGCTGCTTCTGTAACAGGTGCAGAATAGGGGCCTTCGAGGTATCTTTTGTAAACGCTCCTTTCCCATGAGACTGCTTTACGAAGCCTCATCTCTTCCTTACGTGGAGGATGAAATTAGGCGCCGGGCCGCAAAATTTTACCACCAGTTGCCACACCATCAGAACGCTCTCGTTCGGTCTCTTGGGGATTATAAACTCAGAACACGCCGCTTGAGGCGTCACCGGCTTTCCCGCATGGCATGCGGGCACATCCGGTAACAACGGAGAACCTCTGCCAGCAGCTAAGGCTGAGTTCCTACAAATTCCTTTCAAGAGTAGCTTGGACTTTAAAAATTACTACGCCTACATTAAAATATAAATAAACACTAACATGGGCGGTGCACAAGGACCGTTGCACCATGACCGGCAACCGTTGAGGAACAAACTTTGTTACTTTCTTACTCTCCCCTACAATAATCTCTACCGCCATCCTGTAAACCCCATATCTCGTCACTACGTGGCTAAGCCCTAATTAGAGCAGGTATACGCCTAACACACCTTCGGGTTGCTCTCTGCCCGCCAACATGTCGTCGTCTTGTGCTGGACTTCAGCGCTAGCCGGCTGGTTGGTTGGTGAGGGAGAGCGGGAGGCATTCTCGACCAACATAAAATCCAGGAACGCCATGAGACGCAAGGAGATATTTCTGAATATTTCCTCCCCTCCTTCCGCGAACTTTCCAGAAAAAATTTAAACCTATATACCTACGAGGATAAGTGAGCTTACGAACGGTTGGTGAGGTTTTCGTTAATGTACCGTACATTGAGCGCTGTATGCTGTTACCCTGGGAGCGTTAGCGAGCGATAGAGTGAGAGAAGCGGAGTCCTGTGTTCGACAGCTATTGAGCGACTTGGAACAGAGTAGAGGCTGTTTCGCGCGTGATTTATTACACCGCTACGCGGAAAAGAAAACTAAAGAGTCACGGAAAAAAGTGGCCGAAGCGACAGAATAATATATTATGTAAACAATCAAGCTAGAGACAAACATATGCGCCTTATACAATATGTTAGTAGCACATAGGTCGGAAATTTGTATGAAGATAGCTGTTATGATAAGAAGGAAACTGGACATAGAACGGTTTCACCACTACCTGAAATTGTGTTTGATTTCAAAATGTTACCTATAGACTAAATTGCAAACTAGCCTTTCAGATCTCAGTTTTGTTGATCAAGATGAAGCTCTGGCTATCTCCAGTCTTCATGTATGCCGTTATATGAATCGCGGATTCCCTTGGAGATTGTTTGACCGAGGTGGACGATTTTCTGAATTTTCTCACCGGTGATCTGTGTGAAAACTCTCTAAGGATTTTCTGAATTATACAATTGGCACAGGCTTAGAACTAGACTTGCTGTAAACAAAACATTTTCTAACCCTCCGCGTTAGCCTTGTGTTCCTATCACCTGAGGAACACACATAAACAAATGCCGCGTGAACTTATGTCCCGTGTTTATAATGCAATAAAATAGTGAACTATGCGAATAATAATAATAATAATAATAATAATACAAATAATAATAATAATAAATACAGAAATAAAAGCTGATTTTAAATTAAGTACTGGATAATTAAAATAAACCTAGCCTAAATGTGTAGCTCTAGCAGGTATAGAGGTTCAAAATCTGTATCCCCATTACACGATATCTCTCTGTCAGTAAATGTATTCACTCAAATTATCTTCAGAAACCAAAATCGAATTTCTAGCAACAATTTATGAAAGGTGGATTACTTAAACGAAGCAACGTAGAATCACTGTCGACAGAATTTAACACTTAACATAATGGTAGCTGTTCATTATTAAAGAAAACTGGTGCCCTTTACTACAAAAAACACATTTGATAAAGTTGTGTGCTCTTTGTAATTAGACTTACATATGTTCCTTTTCTTCCTTGGTGTTCACAATGCTCCCGTTTCTTTTAGTTCTTTACGCGCACATGCAATGTTGCATTCAGAAATAGCAGTATAATCTGCACTTAATTTAAGAATGGTATTCATAATGACAGTTGGATTCTTCATCATTAGTTTGTTAAAAGCTTTCAGCACAACCCGTTTCTCTCCGCTTTTAAGAGCTTACCTTTAGAATACTTCACTATTTCAGTTTTACTGTCATAACCAAGCTAATAGAAGCAGCAATGTTTATCGCCTTACTGACTGCTCATCATCACCGTGTGAATACAGAAGACAGGCCTAAGAACGACGTCACACGGAATTGAATGGAGACTACAACCTTCTACAGTTTTACTATTCATATCATTTTCGAAAGCTCAAAATAGGTTACTAACATACTTCTTGAAAACTCCCAGATAGTCGCGCATATTTAAGATACTATATCTCATGGAGTGTTTTGGGATAGTTAATAACGTCATGTGTTTACATCAAGTTGGGTTCTTAGAGTGGGGCGATTATAGGCTTTGGAGTAGCGCCTACAAATTATCAGCTAGGCTCTAAAGTGAGCTTGCTACTTTTGACAGGGTTTGCCATTCCATAATTTCAGGTTATGATGCTCATCGTATTGTCAATCACAGCGGAGCATCTGGCCTGATGAGGATGCTGTACTATATTTTTACTTTCTCTACTACGTATAGTAAGTAGGGGAAGTATTGTATTCCACCCAAATATTCGATACCGAGATTTCACCGGAAATACATGTTTTGAGACCCCTGAATCCAAAAAGGGGATTTTTGGAAACATGTCCGTGTGTGTGTGTGTGTGTGTGTGTGTGTGTGTGTGTGTGTGTGTGTGTGTGTGTCTTTGTGCCTGTGTGTCTGTGGACAGCATAACTCAGGAACGAACAGTCGGATAAACACCAAACTTGGTATTTAGGTTCAGTATCTTCCAGAGATGCGACACGGAGGTTTTCAAGAAAATCTCCCCACCCCAGACTACCCTTTACATGGAACATTTTTCGAAAATTTTAATTTTCTCAAAAATGGCTCTAACGATTTTGATTAAAACGTCATATATTTAAGATATTGTCATGAGAAATTAAATGTATATCTCGAATTTTCTGGGAATGTCTCCAAAAGTATTCTTCATTGTGAACGACTTTTGCATAACTGGTAAACCATAAGAGATAGACAAAATTTTACTACACAAAAAATGTAGATCGCGTTAAAATACACAATTTATGTCATATACATTTTTTTTTTTTGAGTGAACCGTTTTCGAGATATTGCTTGTTGTTCCCTTAAATTTTTCAATACTTATTTTCTCAAATGGGAATTCATTATTCATTTTTTGTCTTGTATATGCAAAGAGTATTAATCTGTGGCAAAGGGAATGGTGCTGCACCAAGCAACCGGCTATTAAGAGATATGTATGTGCTTAAAGGCTACTGTATTTCTATATTGCCCTTGTAAATATATATTCCCCTTGCATCTACAAGAAAATTAGCAATAAGTTAGAGTCTGCAAATGTTTATCTCGATTAAAATGAAGTAGATGCAGAATAATCGTTTGTAAAAATAGTTTGTACAAGAGTAGAGAAAGTCATGTGAGTGTAACACATCAGATTTTTCACATAGGTATTCACCCAGCGAACTTTAGCTGTACACTCGGTCAATTTAAAACTGGCCGGCTTCTAAGAGACGAAGTTGAATCGGGTACTTCCGTGAGCGCTCGGGACAGTCTGTTCACAACATGGCGTATATTGTTGTGGTAGTTATAATAGAGAACACAACTATGATCACAAAACTCTTCTGAGAAAATAATTCATATACGAGATTTCAAACATACAGATGTTTCAGAATGTTTTAACACTGAATGTCTGTAGCTAAAGCACACCTTATTGATGTATGGTTCTCAAGTGAAGTTTGATTAAACCTCATTACAATGTTATACTTGCTGCAGTACTCTTATCTTAGTGGCAGGGGGTTAGGTTTGCAAATCTCTGTGGAGTTACTCAACCTTTCTTCCCTTTTATTTTAAATACATGAGTAAAAATATAATAGGTTTTCTTTGCCTTTTATTTATGTGGAGTATATTTAGTAGTCCGTCATACCGTTAGATGGCAACCATGACATTCATTTATCGGTCGGGAGGAGGTTACATACTCAGTGAATTTAATTTTACAACCACAAATTTCACATTTATTGTAATTATATTTGTAAGTAAAATGAAGTAACACAAGCAATATAATTATATAACAGTAACCCGAGTTGTAAAAAATAAAATATAACAGTTCAATACGCAAAATCTAACTCAGCTGCTTGAGTAGAAGTTATGTGTCTTAATCACTGTTCCACGCCAAACACGGTGTGTAGGTAGCCGATATCAGTGCCATGTGGCTTGTATTACAGAGTTAGTCAAAGCGGCGCACGGAAGTTGACGGTTGTGAACCACGCGCTCACTCGAAGGAACTTTGAAGAAATTTAACTGCTCAAGAGATCGGTTACTTTTAGTTTGGCCGAGTATACATTGCTTCGCTTCTGTCTTTAAATATAGCCCTTCAGTGGGATTAACGCTCTTTTCGATATGAAGAGTTTATTTCATTTTATTAGGCCTGTTGAATGTTTGTGAACTTGGAATATTTAAGTCATAGGGAGTAGCTATGTACAACTCCCATTGTCATTTTAAATTTCACGCTGCAAATCATTTCTGAACTTCACATTCCATGGACGGATTTTGTGTATACATATGCTCATAACTATAAAGATGATTTATTGCTTTGGAAGCTTAAAACGGTTTGTGATGTTTATAACCGACGTTTTTACAGTTCATTTGAGTGTTGCAAGTTTGATTTTATTTCAAGTGACCCAGTCTCAATGTCATTTCATTCCATTGTTGCTAATTTAGTCAATTATGCAGTGTGATGATTCTTATGTTAATTTTATATTCATTTTTGGTAGCTAGAGGAAGTATTGCATTCCAGTTAAAAATTCGATGATGAAATACGTGTTTTGAGGCCCCTGAATAGAAAAGTAATTGTTAAAACAAGTGCGTGTGTGTTTGTGTGTGTGTGTGTGTGTGTGTGTGTGTGTGTGAAGGAAATAAATCAAAAACGAAATGTTGGATAAATATCAAACTTGGTATTTAAGTTCAGTATACTTAAAAAATGTTATACGATGATTTTCAAGAAAATCCTCCCACCTCAAACAACATATTGCATAAAGTTTTTTTCGTGTTTCTCGTTCCTTTTTCATTTTCTGAAAAATTCTCTAACGAGTTTCATTAAAATATTAAAGAGAAATTTGACATGAGAAATAAAATGATAATATCTCACGTTTTTGAGAATAGCTTCGAAATTCTATACACTGGGAAGGAATTTTTAATTTTGTTTAACTAGTAAACCATAAGACGTAGACAAAATCTACTACACAGAACATTTAGATATCTTAAAGACATATAATTTATTCCAAATAGATCTTTTATTTTATGTATCTACCACCTCTGAGATATGGGTTGCTATTTGTTTCAAGTTGCCATTTTTTGAAGTGCTACCACATTCAGTTTTTCTGGGATGTCATGGAAAGAGAAACACTTTCATAGCCAGCGTATAGCGAGCCGCTTTTAAATACCATACTTTCGAATTATAGCAGGGCCACAGAAAGCGTATATGCGTAGTTCCCGTTTACCGCAGTGACCCGAGTATTCTTCGGCACTGCACTAGCGGTGAATGGCCCACTCAAGGCTACATTTATTATACTGTATCAGTTGATGACTTCAGTTCGAGCTGTAAAGACTAAAGTTGGTTCTTTGCATCTCAAAAGTGAAAGCTTGTTCAAAACATCTGTGTTGTATGTGAACTACTATAGAGTATTCTTATTGTTGCTGTTCTTTTTTTGTTATTAGTTCACTGCAAGGCCTAACGAAAAATTCACCCTTGAAAAAAATATTTTTATGCACGATCGATACATAAAAAGCGATTCATGTGGACAAATTCAACAAACATTTCCTGGTACTCCAGTTCCAGATAGAGAAGCTGTTAGATGTCTGGTTTATAAATTTAGAACAACGGGATCGCTGCTAAACTTTTAAAACTGAAATCTTACAGAGTGAATACACTTCGTGACGACGAGCAATACCAGAAATGTGTCAATGCAAATGGACAGCTCTTTCAACACAACTTACAACCAGGTATCATAGTGCATGTTGCTATCACTCACGAGTAAGTGACGCGAGATTTAGAACGGAAAACCCCCCATTGTAGTAGACAGTGCGTGGTGTAAATATACACGCGATCCGTGGCCCGCAATATAAGTAACGCACTGTATTTGACTATCGATTCAGTTTCCTGTATATCTCTCTTGTAACAAAAAGCAATTAGAAAACTGAGCTTTTCAGCAATAGTTTGTAGAATGTACATCAAATACTCGAAAGTGGGTAGAGAAAGTAATGCGAATGTAACACATATATTTCTACTAAGTTTCATTGGTACTGTAGACTCCGTTCCTCCTTGTCTTCCACTTTGTGACCGTTCTTCATAGTTTGGGTGACGCTCTTTGCATTCCTCCCGCAGTCTTCTTAATATTAGAATCTCAAGTGGGAGAAGCGTAATTGCTTTCCTCTTTCTAGAATAAGCGTACAGTCAGGGAAAATTACACTCGCTACAAAAAGACGAATAACTGCTCTATATAAAATAACTGAAATAATTCAATACAAGATCATAACTGATACTGCCAGTGTCCCCTACCGATTATTACTTTCTTTACCACGTACACCAATGGACAAAAACAAAAGTCATCGCCAGATTCCATGTGACGATCGTGTACCTTTGTAACAGCTGTGTTCACAACGCACATGCAGGAACTGTAGAATGGTCTGTGCACGTGAGCGCAATGGTCACCTCATAACGGTGTTTCTCGGTGCTGGCATTTTTAAGCAGCTGAAAATACAGTACGAAACAATGTTTCGTTGGCCGAAAGGTAACGAAGGCAGTGCTTGCCCTCGTGAGCTCCTCTGTTCAAATCTGCATTAGTTATTGTTATTTTTATGTTGATAATTTTGTGACGATGTGTAGAACATAATATTGCATTCATATAACTTTAGCATTTTAAGTCTTAGGCATTTCTATGCGCACAAAAACATAATTCTACTAAAATACTCGTATTAAAGAACTAAGGAAATAAATGCAAGTAAACAATTATCTTCTAAAACTAAAACACATAAAAATAAACAAAATTAATATCAGATTATGATCTCTAAGTACGTATAACTACAATTTTCGGGTTATAGATACAATTAAATCCTTGTAGTAACGTGGACGAGAAGCTACAACACCCAAGGCTTCTTGAATTTGTTCCCAGAAGCCATCTTTTCTCCTTCGAGCATCTGCAGGGAAATTCGAGCGCAACTCCTTTTTCACCCCAGCTCACACATGTTCTATAAGGTTCAAATCTGGTGAACAGGAAGGTTTTATCACTCTATCCTGCCTCTCTGAGAACCAATTTGAATTCTTTAGACATATGTGGACAGGAAGATTATCCTGTACGAATTCATCAATTTCCTCGCAGAGGGAATAAAAATATTCTCAAGCATTACCGTATATTGCGCACTGTTCAGTGTATCGTCAAGCTGTCTCTGATAACCAGTAGGATACAGATATGCGGACATGATGAAATTGTGAACCAAAGTACTTTGCACCCTAATAACTATTCTATTATGAACCTAACCAAATGTTGTTTATGAAATGTAGCATATCGAAAATGACTAGTTACAATGTGTTGAGTAAACATTATTAACAGAACAAAAAAGTGTTTGCTGCAAGCGAGAAGCAAACCTGTTTTCTTAACAATAGACCTACCCTAGGCTTTGGCACAGCGCTACAGAGAAGACACAAGGAATGTAGTTGTTTAATAATGTGGTACAACTGGCTGCAGCGGCTGCACAATTGTTGCAGATGGTCTAAGCAACACGTTGTGCCGTGTTGGACTGGGCGATCCAGACATGACTCATTTCTTGTCCACAAGTGTACAAAGTAGGTAAACAAGGTATTGCATTCTACCAAAAATTTTGATAGCAAGATTTCAACGGAAATACACGGGTTGAGGCCCCTTGAACCTAAAAATGTACTTGTGTGTGTCTGTGTGAATAGCATAATCAAAAACCAAAAGTGGTATAAGTACTAAACGGGGAATTTAAGTCCAGTACCTTCCAAAGATACGAGAGAAAGATTTTCAAGAAAATACCACCACCTCAAACTACCCTTTACATTGAACATTTTTTAAACTTGACCTTTAAAAAGTGCTTTTAGAATTTTTTATCAAACTATGATATATTAAAGATATTTACATGATAAATAAAATGTATCTCTTGAATTTTCTGGGAATAGTCTGTGAAGTGTTCTTCAAAAGGAAGGAATTTTGTATAATCTCGTATAACTGTTAAACATTGAGCGATGGACGAAAACGCACTACACAAAAAATTGTATCTCTCTTTAAAACAGACAATCTTTTTGTGGCATAAGCCATTTCTGGGATATCCGTTATTCATTCTTCAATACTTGTCAATTTCTTAAAGTCCTGTCGATTTTCAGTTGTTTCTCGCGATTACACACACAGGGTATGGAATTTTAAGGCCAGCATATAGCGTCCAGTTCTTAAACATTTGATGATCACTGTTTTCTTTGTATCTATAACAAGATATGCAATGTAGTTGTTTTTGCAAAGATTTATCTCGATTAAAGTGAAGTAGGAGAAAGAAAATCTGATGTGATACAGCCACATGACTTTTAGTACCCTATATCGTCTATTCGGGTAAATAAACTATTCTTATTAAAGCTTATTTTTCTGTCTACTACATTTAATCCAAACAAACCTTTCAAAAATAGCTGCATTACACATTTCACCATAAATACAAAGAGAACAGCGATAGTCAAATGTTTAAGAACTGGACGCTATACGCTGGCTTTAAAATTTCATGCTGTTTGCATGCAATCGCGAGAAACAACTGAGTGTTGAGAGGACTTTAAAGAATGACCAAGAAATGAACCATTCGAACCATTAATAACTCCAGAAACGGCTGTTTAATAACTCCAGAACCATATCTCAGAAACGGCTTATGCCACAAAAAACGTATTTAAAATAAACTATTTGTTTTAAATAGCTTTACATTTTTTCTGTGGTAAGTTATTGTATATCGCTTAACGTTTACAGTTATAACAGGTTATTCAGAACTCTTTCGGAGTGAAGGGATTTGAAAGGCTATTCCCAGAAAATTCAAGGTAGATATGCATTTTATTTATCATTTAAATATCTTTCATGTGCAGTATTTTAATGAGAATCGTTACAGCCGTTTTTAGAAACTCAAAATGTTCGAAAAGTGTTCCATGTAATGGGTAGTTGGAGTAGGGGATTTTCTTGAAAATTTTTGTGTGGCATCTTTGGAAAATACTAAACTCAATACCAAGCTTGGCATTTATAGGATTTTTCGTTTTTGAGTTATGCTCTTCACAGATAGATACACAGACAACATACATGGACATGTTTCTAAAAATGCTTTATTTGGATTCAGGGCACCCAACAACATGTATTTCGGGTGAAATCTCGGGATCGAATTTTTGGTTTGAATGCAATACTTCCCCTACATATCTATTATACGTAGTAGGAAAGGTAATAAGCTTTCATAGGAGTAATTGTGTACCAACTTATAATTGATAGCGGCTAGAGAAGGTAATGTGGATGTGGATTGTGAAATTGTATAGAAAGTAAAAATATATTTCATTTGAAACACAATTCTAAATTGTCCGTTTGGGACACGCTTATTTATGTATTTAATTATTTTATTTTACTTTATAGATATATGTTTAATTTGATTGATTCTGCAAGTTCTGTATATTGCATATCTTATTGAAAATGTTGCTAATTCTTTTATATCCAATCCACGTTATTGTACATAATTATTCTACGTAGAGACTTGACTATGCGCTTAGCAACTTGTTTATAAGCAGTTGGCAAGTTGCTGTGCTGGAGAAATTTTCATCACGTCTCAACTCTTACTTCATATGTTGAAGGTGTTTGGGTATAGGTTATACAACGGAGGGAGACAACTGCGATCTGCATAGATCTGCTGTGGCTAAAATCCCCCCAGGAGGAATGGATAAGTGAAGGAACCACAGGAGGCAACAGGCCGCAGGCAGACAAATACGCGCGGAATTCCCAAACAATCTCAGGCTAAAACGCCATCCTACTACCGGAGCTGCCTAGAGAGGGCGATTAAAACCCTATAGTGTCCACAGGGAGTACCGTTTCCTTTGAGCAAGCGATCAAACATAGAAGCACATGAAAATGAAGAGGAGACGAAATGAAAGGGAAATGATCGAAAGGAAATCGCGGTAGATCATAAATCATCCCAGCATTTGCCTACCAACACGGGAAAACCGGAAAAGCTCACGTTCAGTTTGTGCGGTCGACGAGAATCGAACCCGGAACTTCCCAAATGTAAGCCTTGTACATCACCGCGGAGCCATCTAACGCGGTATGTATTAGGTATAGTTCCAAGTGATCCATATTTAAGTCGAAAGTAAAATTTTATGTAAGTAATTTCGAGAACGTCGTCGATTGGAAAGAAGACAGGATTTGTAAATAATTGTTAATTTAGTTATTTAACGAATCTAGCGGAATTCAAATATGTATATTATGCACACAAAAAAATAAAATAAAAATAAAAAAAGTCTGTAATACTAAACTCTAGCACCTAATTTCTTAAACAGGGCTTATATTATCAGACCTTGTAATTTATTCAATCTCAAAAACATTTACAATTTTAAATACAATAATTGTACAGATTAATTATAAAATAATGTAATATAGTAATAATAAATAACATTTTAATATTGTTTATTTAATGTTAAATTTTTGTTTAAATTTATATATCTAAATCCTGTAAAAGTAACTCTGTAAAATTTATACAAATTATAAAAAAATCAATAGTTTAAAAATTTACTTAATTTTTACAAAATACCAAATTTACTTTAATCAAAATAATAATAAAACAATTTAAATAGTAATAAAGCAATTTAAAATTAAAATTCTTATAAATTTTAATCCAAATTGTTACATTTTAAATTTATTTTAATTTTAATCTTTAAATTTTAATTTATTTTCATTTAATATTTCAAAATGCAATAAATTAGTAGATATTAATTAAATATTAAACCTCAAATACAATTACTGGTATCCAGTTATTAACTAATTAAAATTAATCTAAATCTACATTACCCTAAGCTGCCGTATCCGGCGGCCACCTATTAGTTCTGGTATAGTTCTTCACTTATCTAAATTCCCATCGTTAACATTTAAAGTGCAATTTATATATACACAAGTCATTTAACTTGTCCTAAAATGTGTACAATTATACTAATTTTCATTACACTTCACATTAATTTCTACTTATTTAATTTTAATTCACTTCACTTCATTAATTTAACCATTTTAATTAACTTCTATCGTTTTATCACTTCACTTTTATTCACAGTAATTATTTTAAACTTAATTCTCCTATATATCACTTCACTTTTCCCTATCAATATTACAATACTTAACACCTCTAAACATTTCATTTCATTACACAGTAACAGTTTACTTCGTTTATGAACAATTCTACTCTCCATCTTAAAATCCTAAAAATTCCTTCCCCACATCTCCCATTGTCCTAACCTTCATCATCCGGCTCATGAATCTTCTTCTTCTCCTATCCTCCTCCATCCTCTCCGCCCATTCTTTTTAACCCGCATCGTCCTACCTTGAATTCTTCATCACCACCAACATCACCATCATCATCATCATCATCATTTTCTTCTTCTAATATTACTTCTCCACCATTCAGCTCTGTTGTTTCTGCCATAAATCTTCCTGCCATATGTACATTTAAATTTAATACTCTTTGTGATCTCCTAATCGGGGGTATAATTTGAATTTCTTCTACTATTTCTTCTGAAATAATTTCATTTTCCCATGCTAATGAGCTTACTATATTAGCCAATTTTTCTAAATGTTGACAATAGTCCTTATTATGTAATATTCCATTTATTTGTAATCCTTCTAGAAGTTCCCTTTCTTCTCTGGTATTATTAATATATTTCTTACACTCGAACAAAACGTGTTCCGGTCTATCCTGAACATTACATATTTGGCATAGGTCATTTGTTGTTTTCTTAATCTTCTTCTGGTAAGTACCATAGGACGATGGCCAGAAAGATAATGAATCATGCCCTTGGTGGCATTTATATATTTCATTCTTAGCCTTTCGTTAATGTTGTTAAAAAATGAATAGGCTCTGCGCTCTACTTGAATAGTATCCCATTCTTCCTACCATAGCCTCTTAAAGTAAGCTTTAATTTCTTGTTTGGAAGAGCAATATCTTCCCACTATAGCATCAACCTTGTTTAAGCCCCCTTTCTTTAACCAATAATAAGCGCCTCTAAGACGAAGTGTTAAATCTATTGGCCATATACCCGTTATCACTAACAGCGCCATAGTGGAAGTGGTGTATACAGCACCTGTAAACCTTAACAGAATCTTCCTCTGGGTTCTTCTTAGAAACATTTTAATTGCAGTATTTTAGCCCTATACGCCCATACTCCCGCTCTATATGTTATAATCGATGCAAAAATGCTGGTGTGCTAAATAGAAATGGTGTTTAAGGGAATTATGTAATTATATAACGCTAGTCTGGACAATTTCATTAACACTTTCTTGGATTTCTGTCTTATTTGATTAGTATGGTGGTTGGAATTTAGCTTCTCGTCCAAATAAATACCTAGGTATTTAATCTCCTTACTTCTTCTTACTTTATCCTCTCCAGGGCCTCCTTTTAGTTTTCCTTTAAAAATAATATAGCCTTATTTAGCAGATGAAATTTTCATTTTTGCTACTTTAAACCATTGTGAAAGTGTTCTGGTTAAACTATTTCGCCTTTCTTCTAATTCGTTGCGAGAGTTGCCTTCTATTAAGAAAATTGCATCATCGGCATTACAATGGTCTTGGAGCAGCTGTTGTCGTCTTGTAATTTCTCTAACAATGTTTCTAAAACAATATCCCAGAATGTAGGACCAAGGATGGAACCTTGAGGGCATACTTTGGTAATTTTCTTAGATACAGTATTATTTATTCATAGTAGGTGCACTTCCCTGTCTTTACATTAGTCTAAGAGTAAATTGTATAGTGGCCGTGGATAATTTAATTGCCGTAATCTTTGAAATAGGAAGGGCCACCATAGGTTGTCAAATGCTCCAGATGTATCAATAAAAATACCCATAACACATTTAAAATTGCTTCCCTGCACTGCTTTTTAGTACTTCATTTATTGCATTTTCTGTGGACCTTCCTTACCTAAATCCGAACTGATTGTTACTCATACCTACCAAAAGTCGATATTCCATAATTCGTTTGTTTATTAAACTTTCAAAAATGTTTCCCATAGTGTTCAATAGGCATATAGGTCGATAAGATTTCGGATCCATGGGATCCTTATCCCCTCCTTCTTTTTAAAAATAGTTAATCTAGTCTTTTTTTACCTTTTGGGGAACATACCTTACCATAGGCAGTCATTTAACAGCTTGCTTAGAAATGGTGTTAATTTACTCTCTACTAGGCTTAGGACTTCATTTTTAATATTATCGTTGCCTGCCGCCTTCTTCTTTAAGTTGTCTAGAATCAATTTAATTTCCATTGGGTGAAAGGGATGTATTACATTATAGTTTAAATAATCTCAATTTAGTCTATTCCGCAAGTTTGCATTTATATCGTCATCTGTCTTAATACCATCATCCGGCAATAGCTTATTAATAAGTTCGTTACCAGGTTCTTCCCAGCTAATTGTCATACTTCTATCTATTTTCCTAATTGTACTTGTTATTTCGGGTTTTTTAATCTTCTCCATTACAATTTTATATGGAATACCCCATACATTTTAATTTAGATTATTTTCAACAAAATTTTTCCACGATCGGTTTCTTGTTTCTTGTAATGTATTTTTAAATTTTTCTTTGGCTGTCCTATATATTCCTTTCCTGTGAAATTATTCTTTTCTGATATATTCTCCTAGATTTTCTCATTTCTCTCCTTAATTTTTGTAACTCATCTGTCCAAATTTTATCGAATATTTCTTAATTTTCTTTTTGGTACGTTTTTATTTAATGATTTTTAATTAGTTTCTCTAGTTTAAAGGTTTAATATTCTATCTCATAACCTTTGTAGTTTAGGGTGCAATTTTTAAAGTATTGTTTTAAACCTTCCCATTTTGCTATTTTAAAGTTATAATGTATTTCAAACAACTGATTTGCGCTTCTGGGTTGTTGGTGCTCATAATAAAAGTAAATAAGCCTATCATCGCTTGTTGTGTAATCTTGTCCAACTTTCCATTGTAATTTTATTAAAACTTTCCCAGCGTAAGGTTGATATTTGATGACGCATCGGCTCTATTTTCGAATTAGGTGGGTTATTTGCTTCACTGAATATATTCAAATTTAATTCCGAAATTACTTCTTCTAATTTCTCTCCTCTATCGTCTTTATTTTGAGCCAACCACCAGTCCGATTTTGAGTTTGCATCTAGTTTCATAATTTCCAAAGCTTCTAAATACTGATTTTATTTTTTCTAAGTTCTATTGGGTGACTGTATTGAAAGTAGTGATTAGACAGAATAAAATGCCCAGCTTCGTGATGAACTTGAACGCGGTTGCTGTGTGTGTCACTATATTGCGTAACATAACAACTTGTATGTTGGGGTTGTTTACTATTACCGCAACCATAAGATTTTCTTCAGTATATACAGCCCTAGCCATGACTGGAATGTTGTTGTTGTAAGTATACGGTTCCTGAATACAAAGTATATCTATACTTTTCTTCTTCTTCTTCTTCTTCTTCTTCTTCTTCTTCTTCTAATACTTTCTTCAATTGTGACATTACAAGCCTATTTCTCTGGGCATTTATCTGCACTGTGTTGTCTTCCTCAGAGTCCACCATCGGGGTCTCTGGATAGTACAGGGAGACGCACTGTAAGGTCAGAACTTTTGTTGGGACTTTTATTAACCATTTTTAACTTCCTAGGAGGTTTTAATTTGGATTTAGTTTTAGGATTATTGTATACTTTAGTTTGGTTTTTAGGGGATTTGATAAGTTGTTTTGTTAAAAGTGGTATCGGATTAGGAAGCTCTTTTTGAGGTTTGAGTGATTTTTGTAATCTGGTTGTTAATGGCATGTTTTCTTCTTTAAGAATATCTTCGTTTACATGATTGGTAGAAGATGGGAAAATTGGAGCTACGGATTTTTGGGAAGTAATTTTTGGATAATCTAGGGCATAGTATCTAATTATTGGATAACAATGCGGAATTTTTGTGAACCGTCAAATGCAATTTCACCATATCACATAACAAAGTTCTTATACACCTCATTTAAATCTAATAATTTCTCTCTTATTTCGTATACTTTCTCTAAAAGTAATAAAAGTTCATGTGGGTATATTGGGAGTTTTTAGTTCCAAACTATCTACAGCGTTTGGTACTGGAAATACTATTTTATTGCCTTTTTCATGAAGAGTCCTTATCAGGTGATGCAGGGCGGCTATAAGAACATGCTTTACTTACAGCCGGCTTAACTGTAGCGTATTTTCCATACTCTTGTATATGTGACTAATGTTCACTGAGCATTGTCCGCGGCTGGAATATGCCGCGTCAAATTGTCATATGTCACTGTAGTTTCAATGGCGCTATTTACGCTGTTTTTCAGTACTTTTATTCTCCTGGCTAGCTTTTAAATGCAAAGCTGTTATATGCTGTTGTTGTTGAAGTGGTTGTTGTGCTGGTAATATACTTCATAGACGTATTACTTTTCTTTTTCTCCCATAGTCTAATTAAATGTTTTAAATTGTTTTGTGTGATTTTTAGTAGCCAATTAGGGCTATTATTTCCTTTAAAGTCTTCTTCTGATGAATTATATACCGCTAGGGCATCATAATGAACATCAATCTGCTGTTTGGAAGTTTCTAAGTTGTTATATAATTTAGTGCTAATAACTTTAACATTTCGGCTTGTTTTTAAGATCCTATCTCTAGTTTTGTTATGTCTGCATTCTTAATAATTACAGTGGGTTCAGTATAAACTATGTCGGTTTGTTTTTCAATATTCTCTGTTTTGTTACGTTGGCTTAATTTTAGTTCGTGATTAATAACACGAATTGTATTCCTTCTAATGAGGCTGGGGGTATTTCTCAGCGGTCTTTTTAAGCTATTCACTTTTTGAAAGTTATTATTGTAGCTATTAATTATAGTTAGTTCTACTTATAATCCTTTCCCAAAATAATTTATAACTTGGGGAATTATTTTTCCTCCAACACCTTTTTTTGCGCTTTGAGCAGGGAATGCATGCAGCAGGTTGTTCCTTTTTGGCGCAATCTTTTCTTACATGAGAGTCCTCGCCACAATACCCGCAATTAGCATTTTCAGCTTCACAAAAAACGTGCCCGAAGTCATAACATTTTAGGCATCTTGCCACCGAAACAAAGTCACCGCATGGAAGCCAATAAAAAGTTTGCTTTTGGTAATAATAAGTTTTCTCAGTCTTGGAGATACTTCCACCACATGGTGCACCGTTGCACTGCTTCTTGGTCTTGTTCGGAAACGAAATTTAAATTCATTTTCAAACTCTACTTTGGACATTTCCTGTTCTAATTTTGTGCATAAATGTCTTTTAGATTTTCTTCTTTAAATTCCGACATAACGTCGTACAATATAATTAGCGGTTTTTTCCTCCTTGGGGTTTTCATTTTTAAATCTTATATTATGCGGCTGGAAGTTTCGCACGTAAGCAACATGTGCTATCTCACCTGGATGCTGCATCAAGGAGGAAGTTCTCCCAAGTTCCCTGACGTTCTCTTCCTGGGCCGCCGTCGTAGAGGCTGAGGAGAAATGCCTATCTTAGCTAACTATAATGCTTGTCGAAGCAGCTGGCAATTTCCCTCTTGTTTGATAACAATAAAGAAACATGAAACCTGTACTTCTTGCTACTTTAAACCATAATGTGGACCTAATTACGTCGATGGGATCCGTAAGAGGATGTTGAATCTGGGAGAGCCCCCCCTTTTTATATCCCATGACGCATTTATATGTGATAACTCTTCTCATTGGTGATTTACCTGGCGTGGTATGAAAACAAAAATCTCCAATTTTGGAACTCAAACTTCTGTTTAGCTCCTCACTACCTCTGTCTCACTTATAACTTCTGGTTTCTCTTTCTATTTTTCCAACTCCCTTTACTTTCAAGGGTTTCAGCCCCCTCTCTGACTTTGCTAACCTCGAACCCCCCCCTCTCTCTCTGTTTTCCGTCATTTTGCCTAATCCCGTGTGCATAAGGGTCTGTTTACTGTTGGACTTTCTCCCTTGCTGCTATCTCGCCTCTCGCTAATTACATATTCCTTACATATGAATACATTTTGTGCTACAAGCTACTTTTACATTATTAGATTATTTGTTATATTCCTGTCTGAATTATTAGTTCCCATTATTACAATTGTTTGTCCTGTCCTGTCCCCTTACAGTTATTATTATTTCATTTCATTCCATTTTATTTTTTAAAAGGGCAGTCCAGAAAATAACGGCCGTTTTGTTTTAACAAATTTAAAACAATAATTCATTAAATAAAGACATGTCACTTTCAAAATTAAAGCTTAATTTATTTATCCACATAATCATCTCCGTTAAGCATTTGTCATATCTGTCCACAAGCTTTACAGTTCCCATGTTGTAGTCGGCTGCCGCCAGTCCATTAAGTGAAGTTGTTCGAACACAGTTTCACCACGCAAAGAACGAGAAATGTTTGGGAAAGAAATCTGTAACTCATCTACGTTTATGCGTCTGTCTTGTACGACTTTGTTTTCACTGATTCTTCATATCATCTGTGATGCGTGGTGGACGCCCAGGCGAGTTGGTACATGCACATTCGTTCATCTATTATTGTGCATTTCATACCGCTTTCTCACATTTCTTTCGTTCACCACACACACCCTTCAGCTGACGGTAAACTTCTGTGGGTTTCAAAATCCAAAAATCTAATATCACTCACCTGATAGTCGGCGGAATTTAGTACCACAAAGTTTATTTTGAACAACCACAGAATGCGCAATACAAACTTGTCTCTACTGACACTCGAACAGCACTGAGAAAAATTATTGAGAAAACCATTCGACCTAGGATAAAAGCCCAATAGCGATCTGTCAGCAGGAATGTGCAAACGGCCGTTGCTTACTGGAATACATTCGTATATAGCGCTAACAAGATGTCGGAAGCCCGCCTGAGTGGTGTGGAGGTAGGGTGTCTACCTAGCATTTAAGAAGATCCGAGTTCGGATCTTGCTTGGGGCGATTTATCCGGATAAGGTTTGTTCCGAGGTTTTCCCTAATTCGGAGAGGACGAATGCCATTTGAGTATCAATTTACCCATTTTACTCATTCTTTCCGATATGACCCCTAGTATAAAAGAGATACTACAAATGTCGATGTTGTGTTTCTTTCTAGCACAGTTTTATTTTTTTTTTCTTTCACTCTTGAGAAAAGGAATGGCTTATTTCTGACCTTTTGTTCCAACTTTGAATACGCTGGCTCAATCCTTTCATCACACCATTAAGCCAAACTGTCAATAAACCATTTTAATGGAGCTATCCTCACTCCCGTCGGCGATGCCGAAAGCTTTTATTTTTATTTTTCTTCTTCTTTTTGTTTATTTAGACTTCTTCGTATCCTCACAGTTTATTTCCACCTCGGGTGTCCGACGTAATGTCTACCCTTTTTAAGTCGTCTACCTGTACTCTTACAAGGGACGAGGCGAGACACACACACACACGCACACACACACACACACACACACACATATATATATATATATATATTCTTTAATGTAGTTTCATGAAAGGCATAAAGACAACACCAACACATTATTTGAAGAGAGCATCGAGAACATTTAAAAGTTTCCAAAGGTGCGTCAAATATTACCCTCAGCGCATATCTTCCATCACGCTCTTCTGGTGTAGTCCAAATACTCGTCGGATACATACCACTTAAAAATGCCGAATTACCGCGCGTTCGATTTATAGCCGTGCTTCAGATCGCCTATATGCGTAGCTCGCTAGCACTACCATGACTTTGGTATGTTCCACTGGCGCACTAGCAGCGAATGACCCACCCAAGGCTACGTTTATCAGCTATATTAGTCTGTGTCAGTTTCTGCCTTCTCTTCGAGCTGTAAAAGGTGGCTTTGATAATGCATCTCAAAAATGAAAGTTTATTTAAGACACGTGTGTTGTGCGTGAATTATATTACTTACTCAAATCATTTCACCGAAATAAATGCGTTTCGAAGAATTCGTGCTTGAATCAAATTTCTATGTACGATAGATAGTAAAAACCAAATCATATAGACAAGCGTGTAGCCATTTTCAGGAGACATTTCCTGGTATTCCAGTTTCAGATAGAGAACTGTTTCATGTCTGGTTAGTAAGCTTAGGACAACGGGATCGTTAAACACTAAACCTAAGAAGTGAATAAGAAGGTATGTTCTAATAGAGGAAAAAATCGATGAAACTGTTGCATCATTGGAACCCTATCCTAAGAACTGTCATGGACGTATAGCACAGCAAATGGGTGTTTCAAAGACCTGTGTTCATAGGGCTGCTAAACTTTGAAATTTGAAATCCTACAGAGTAACTATAGTTCATGAATAACAACCTCGAATGCCGGAAATGTCTCAGTGCAGATGAAAACCTCTTTCCACATCACCTATAACAAAGTTAGTAGTCATTATAGTCTATTACTCAAGAGTAAGTGACACGGGAATTTTAGAACGGAAAACCCCACAATGTAATAGACAGTGCGCGGAGCATGCATAGGTGCGATCCGCGGCCCGGCAATATAACGAACGCTCTGTACATATATCGCGTCTCACGCTTACAAGACAGTACAGGTTAAATAGAACGCCCTGTTGCCACATGTACTGTTCCTGTGCTCGCAAATTTGGCGCCCATCTGCGATTGCTCTACCAATTTAATGCCATCTTGTGAATCACACCTCACCAAGTAGAGAAACGTGTGCACAGCTGCTTAAGGGTGTTGTAAGACTTTTCACCTCCAGTTTATGTCTCCTCTTTGTATTTTAGTGCTTTGAAATACCATTTTACAGTCATAAAACTGTGTATTATCAAAGAAATATTGAGTCATAAAATGATAACATCTATAATTTGGTATAGCAGCATCACTGTTTACCCTTGACAAAATCACTTTCAACGTGAATGGAATGTTTTTACACAGTAAAGAATGAATGTATTGCGTTACACTGCATTAACCTAGCGGCTGTTTGTTTCTTCCATTCTTTTTGCTTTGTTTTTTTTTGCGTTCTTAGAGGTCCTCTCATTCATTCCTATTTTATCCTATACATTATTGTTTTTGAACACCGGATAGCCTTAGCCCTTTATTTTATTGCCTTACTAACGCTCATTTGACTTGAAAAATAATCTAACACACTCATTATTTAATTTGCCTTTCTTCTTCGTTAACCAACATTTCGTCTCTTCCTAGCTTCTCCCTCCATAACCATAAATATTTACATAAAATGTTAAATAAATAAGCTACATAACACTACAGTTTTCCATAAGTTGTAAACGTGCACACTTCCTTACAACTGATGTGTAGACATTTATCACCTATAAAAAGATGTTAACTTATCTGCCTTTTGCCTCGCGCCTGGCGCTTGTTATCTGAATAGAAAGACGACTTTTGTTTGTGTACTCAATGAATGCAAATAGTTACAGGTTAAAGATGACTTCAACCTACCGGAACATTTTCTCTCGCTTGGTCCGCGTTGTAAACTGAATAATAAAGAACTTTTTCGTTTCTGACTTTTCTACCGAATAACTATAGAATTTTGAAAAAATATTTAATCTAAAAAAACTATAACGCTCATTCTATTAAAGATAGAGAATTCAAACTGTACAGGTTTATTAATTACTGCGTGATAAACATAGAAGCAACGAATGTTGGATTTTTACTGAAACATCGCTTTATTTAGATATTTGTGACCACAGAAATCTATAAAGCCTCTGAAAAAGATATAATCTGACAGAGAAAAGTATTATGCATATGATAACGTGTTCAAAGCTGAAGTTTATAAAAATTGTGTATTTACACCATATTATTACTTATTAGCAACTTGACGACAGCGCGAGAGTAGATATAGACGAAGCTAATGGCAACTTATGTGCGTTAGATCTATACAGAGAATCCCATTTACCTCTATACTGTCTTTTAAGGTTGAGACAAGCTTTAGTATATAGTGTGCCCATAGCAGACAATTCTGCTTCTTAAGAGGATATTGAAAATCCGGACAAAGATAAGTAATGGGAATTATACCGGAGAGCTGTCGAGAACCTTGAACTTATTTATTAATTCAACCAGCTGCTTATTATTTCGAATGGCGCTCCAACGCGTTAGGCTTTGGCGTTATATTTACCGCTTCAAATTTCGCAAAACGCCAGGGGCATTGTATAAACGTCATCATCATCATCGACGAATAATTAATTCAAGTGATATTTAAGAAAGTAAAAACAATTACAGCATAACAAAGGGCAGATAAAATCCTCGTTATATCAAAGGCGTAGTATAGAAACCTTTTCAGGTATCCTAAGTATGTATTTGACTTTGAACAGCCACTATGTCGGAGTTGACAAAAGCCATAAAGTATATAACACAGCCCGAAATGGAGCTGATATTTGTATGCGCCCTTCAAGCATCAGCCTTAGAAATTACTACAATGCGGCCTTCCTATCTGAAACGCAGATGGTTATTGATGACTGGTGTCCTGTTGGAAAAAATGCATGTATCTAAGAGAAGTAAACCCTAAAATGTGTCAGCAATAAATGATATATCGCAAAAGGATTTACTTTTGAAACTTTGTGACCACAACTCTTTGTGTCTCAAGAGATCAAATAGGTGTCAAATATACTTGAGTATCTGATGATCATAAATCTCAAGTATTGCATTCATATTACTTCCTCCAATCACTCTTGCACAAGATATTTTTACAAAAGCTTACTTATCCTTTTATCTCTTCACACATTTTTTTTGTATAAAATGAAAATAAAGAAGGCTAAAGCTGATTGGTATGTGATGAGTTTTCAATTCCATGCTCTTTGCATGACCATGAGAGAGAGAGAGAGAGAGAGAGAGAGAAGGAAAAAATCGGATATGCTACATTCGCTTAACCTTCTCTATACTCTTATCATTTATTAGTGGGTACGCAGACTATTCTTACGACAGCTTATTTTTCCATATACACTTAATTTCATTCTAGATAAACCTCTGCAGAAATAGCTACATCACACATTTCGTTAAAGATACAAAGGGAACAGCGATAGTCAGTTTTTTAAGTGCAGGACGCTATTAAAATTCCATACTGTTTCCATGCTAGAAACAACTGAAAATCAACAGGATTTTAAAAGAATGAGTAAGTGTTGAACAATTCGAACTATTAATAAAGATCTCGGAAATGAGTTATGCAACCAAAAATATATGTGTGTAATAAATTGTGAGTTTTAAAGAATTTACATTTTTTTTGTGTGTTTGTAGAGCGTTTTTGTGTATACTTAACGTTTGCCAATTATACAAGGTAATAAAAAAATCCTTTCGATTGAAGAGGACTGTGCAACTATTGCCAAAAAATCAATATATATATATTATTATTAGTCATGTAAATATCTTTAACATATGTGTGTTAATCATGCGTCAGAGTCAGAACCATGTTTGAGAAAATAAAACATTTCGAAAAATCTTACAAGTAAAGGATAGTTGGGACGGAGGAATTTTCTTGAACCTTCGTGACACATCTTTGGAAGATATTGAACTTAAATATCACGTTTAGTATTTGTCCGACTTCTCCTTTTTGATTTATGATGTTCGCAGACACACACACACACACACACACACACACACACACACAAACACGGACGTTTTTCTAAGAATGCTTTGTTTTATTCAGGGGACCTCAAAACATGCATTTCCAGTAAAATTTCTGGATAGAATTTTTGAGTGGAATACGTTCTTTACTACTGTGTACACTGTCATATATAAGATACCCTAGTTCACCACAGCGTTTTTCTCTCCAAAGGTTTCCTTCTTCAGGTTACCAACTTTTGACCTCACTCAGCCGGTATCAATTCTGTATGTAATTTGCATGTGAGATGAAGGAGTAGTTGGGATGCCCTCTATGAAAGAGTTTCGCTACGGTTGGTACACAAGGAAAGGCTACACCAATTACAAATAGTTCGGCCTTCTAGAGGAAGGGCTGAAGAATTATTTGCATGTGCGGTTAAACTAAATGACAGCTACGACATTTGCATACCTGAGAGCTTTCATCAGCGACATGGAGACGAAGATTAAGGTTGTTGTCGCTACTAAATGGTGGTAAGAAAACGGTAGAGTTGCATAAAAATATAAGGTTTAAGTTGTAATGTTACACTTCGGCCGTTTGGCTATACCTACTTATTGGGAGGTACAGTACCCTGCGAATCCCACGGCTAGAATTTTATCATCCTCGAAAAATAGAGGTGGTCACACTGGTAGGGGGTGGGGCTAGATTTTGTCAGTATCAACATAAACAGCTCCGTTTCATTATGGGCCGCATTTTATGCACGCGAGTATACGTGGTAAAAAAGTGAAAACGAATAGTGACCTACTATTTGATAAAACTTATAAATATTTGAAATTTCAAACCAATAATAAAGAATACCTGGAAAATAGTGGACGACACAAAACTTTTGGCGTTCTTTAATGAGATCTACACGTTCTTTGCAATAAGACGTCTCTTACATGTAGAAATCATATAAAAGTGCTCAGAATGAAGAGGACTTCACAGGCTATACGCAGAAAATTCTAGGTATGCGTTTTATTTCTTATGTAAGTATCTTAAACACATGGAGGTTTACTTTTCAGAAAATCAGAAATAACCAGACTGTTTCCATGTAATAGGTGGTTTATGGTGCGGAATGTCTTGAAAATCTTCGTGTCGTAACCCTGAACTTAAATACAAAGTTCGGTATTTAGCCGAATCTTAGTTTTTGATTTAAGCTGTTCCCAGAAAGACACACACACCACCCCCAAAAAGCCCTTGGGTCAGAGTGGGCGGTCGTCGGTGATCGAATCCGGGACATAGACGTTGCCGGGTTAGCCATTCCGCTCGGTCTTGATTCATCATACAAAACGGTTCTGTAATTATATTTTAGTTATGAAGCTGAAAGGTAGAGATGTGTGTGAAATGGGAATGTTATCTGGATTAAATGTTGAAGTGGTTGTGCGCGCAGCGAAACGTGTAGTGTTAACATAGGCAGAGCGATGTAATGGGACTCTGATGGCTTTGTATATGTGGGGTTAAGTGCCACCTACTTGTGGCAGCTCTCGAGCAAACTAGCTTGTCCAAACACAGAGCGGCAGCGATTACGTTCGGAACGAAATTGCGCTGATTAACGTGCTGAAGCTGTCAGATTAGTGTATGGAAACGTGCCCGTGCCTCTGCTTTCCTGTAGTGATTTTCGTTATTACCTTCTCTTCCACGTACCCACAGGTAGAGAAAGTATTGCATTCCAACCAAACATTTGATACCGGGACTTCACCGGAAATACATGTTTTGGAACCCCTGAATGCAAAAAGTATTTTTAGAAAAATGTCCGCAACTACCTCTTACATGCAACATTTTTCGGATTTTTTAATTTACTAAAATTGGCTTTAACGATTTTGATTAAAATACCCTATGTTAGAGAAATTTACATGAAAAATAAAATGTATATATTAAATTTTCTGGTAATAGCCCGTCAAGTTCACTTCATTCGGAAGGAGTTTTGTATAATCCTGTATAACTGGTAAAGAAAATCTGATGTGTTACACTCACATGACTTTCTCTACTCTTGTACAAACTATTTTTACAAACGCTTATTCCCCATATGCTTCATGTTAGTCGAGATATCGATATGTTAATCTTATTGCTAATTTTCTTGTAGATGCAAGGGGAATTACTAGGCTTTAAGCTATAGTCAAATATTTTAAGAGCTGGTTGCTATGTGGAGTTTTCCATTCTCTTTGCATTACCAGGACAAAAAAATGAACACCGAACTTGAGATAAAGTATAAGGTTTGGAAAATTTAAGGGAATAACAAGCAATATCTCGAAAATGGTTCACTCAACAAAAAAATGTATATGACATAAATTGTGTATTTTAACGCGATCTACATTTTTTGTGTAGTAAAATTTTGTCTATTTCTTATGGTTTACAAGTTATGCAAAAGTCGTTTACAATGAAGAACACTTTTGGAGACATTCCCAGAAAATTCGAGATATACATTTCATTTGTCATGAAAATATCTTAAACATATGATATTTTAATCAAAATAGTTAGAGCCGTTTTTGAGAAAATTAAAATTTTGGAGAAGTGTTCCATGTAAAGGGTAATCTGGGGTGGGAGGATTTTCTTGGAAACCTTCGTGTCGCATCTCTGGAAAATACTAAACCTAAATACAGAGTTTGGTGTTTATCCGACTGTTCGTTTCTGTGTTATGTTGTTCACAGGTACACAGACACACACACAGACACACACGGACATGTTTCTAAAAAAAATTTGTTTTTATTCAGGGGGCCTCAAAACATGTATTTCCGGTGAAATCTAGGTATGGAGGTTTTGGGTGGAATACAATACTTCCCCTACTTACTATACGTAGTAGAGAAAGTAATAAGTGATACACGAAAACGTACTACACGGAAAATGTAAATCTCTTGAAAGCATGCATTTATTTCAAATAACTTTTATGCGGCATCAGCTACTTCCGAAATATCCGTAATTATTGGTTCCAAACATCCGATATTCTTTTAAGTTCCATCGATTTTCAGTTGTTTCTCGCGATTGCATGGAAACAGTATGGCATTTTAAGGTAAGATACAGCGTCCAGTTCTTAAAACATCGCTGTTCCCTTTGTATCTATCATGAAACGTGTAATATAGTTATTCCCTCAAAGCTTTATTTTGATTTATATGAAGTAGATAGGAAAATAAAAATTTGTATACCTAGTAATAAACGATAGAGAGTAGGAAACGTTATGTGAATGTAACACATCAGATTTTTTTAATGTTGGCATAATCTGCATATCTGTGTTCCACATCAGCCCTCGGTGAGCTAATCTGTTATTGGTTTGAATTCAAGTCACACACACAGACACGCACTTCGAAATGACTATCTACACCACTTTTTAGCTGAGTCCGTCTCGTATTGGTTCGCCATTAAACGTCTGGTATTCAAACATTAATCTATGAACACAGCTCGACTTCAGGCTCAGGAGCGAAGAAAAAGGAAGGAGTTAGACAAACGTTAAGCGGACCGCTAGAACCAAATAAGGGGTGGGGACTGTGCACATCAGAGGCGGTTTTGTACTTCCTTACCAACATAAACCACTGTGCATTAAATCGGCACGATTCCATGCACTCGGCTTTACATTACGTCCACATTAAAAAAATCCAGGTTAAAAATGTGTATTTCTGTATCGATTTAATACAATTTAAGAAGCTAATGCATTGTTGAAATCAGTACGGGCTTGGAGATAAATACCAGGTGGCCCGACAGCGCCGTACTTCACATGTGTAGATAACCCTTCGTGCGTTAAAAGAAATACAGGACTGAACGGGGCAATTCTAAAGAAACGCAGGTCGATGGGTAACTGGCGCAGTGGCATGAGTGACATTAGTTTTACTCCTCTTGATTATCAGCGAAGACGATGAGCGGATCGCGCTCATTGAGAGGCAGTTGAAAGAACAGTGTAAACAGGCCGAAAAAGTCTTAGAATGTTTTCAACTTCAGTTACAGCGATTTTATTTCCGAGGGAATAAATTCTCTTGGTTTTCGTTACAGTGCTTTAATGTTTTTGTTTATTCTACAATGTGTATGTTGTGTAATACGAGGGTTAGTCAGAAAGTAATGCCTCTTATTACTTTTATCCTTAGATACGTTAGTTATGTAAAAAAATCAAATTTTGCGTGACTTCTCAAACTTTCTTCTTTAATTTCTTGTAACAACAGCCTCCCAAGTTAACAGGTGGCAGCACTGATGTTTGGTATAAAATGTCGGACATCGGTGTACGTATCAGGCAGAGTTCTATGATAGAATTCTCGAATGCAGAAGGTGAAACATTCGCATTCATGAAAGGCTGAAACATGTTTATAGGGATGCAACAGTGGACGAGCACTGTTAGATGATAGGTTCGTCGGTGTGAAGAAGCCGAAGGACAAACTCCATTGGCTGATGAAACGAGAAGCGTCAGGCCAGAAACTGCAGTGACCCCAAGCAACCTTCAGCGAGTTGACGAGATCATTCGTGAAGGCCGCCGAGTAACAACAGATGAATTGTATCTCATGCTCTCTATTGGTAAAGGCAGTGTGATGGAGATTATTGGAAAACTGGGGTACTGAAAAGTCTGTGCGCAATGGGTACCAAGAATGTTAACCGACCACAAAAAAGAGACAAGAAACACAATAGCCTCCAATCGCTTGCAGCGCTTCAATGTGGACGGAGAGGCATTCTTGGCGAAAGTTGTGACTGGTGACGAGACTTGGGTCATTTTTTGAACCTAATTCGAAGAGATAGTAAATGGAATGGCTTACCATCCTCGCCGAGGAAGAAAAAATTCAAAAACCCTGCGATCGGCAGGGAAAGTTATTGCGACATTTTTTGGGGGAAGAACAGGGTGTCATTCTGGTTGAATGTTTTCCTCAGGGATGCATAGTAAGTTTTGTTCAGTACCCTCAATAAGCTTAAAGCGCGCCATCAACGAGTTGGCCCATCAATAGCTATGGCAGATGTTCTTTTGTACGACAGTTCAAGACCACGTACCAGTCTTCGCCCCATTCAAGATTGAGCAAATAGGATGGGAAGTCTTGCCCCTTCTACCATGCAGCCCTGACCTAGCTCCATCAGATTTCCACCTATTCGGGCCACTAAAGGAAGCTCATCGTGGGTTTCACACTGAAGACGAGGAGACCCTGAAAACGTCTGTGCGCCAATGGCTAAGGATGAAAGACTGCAATTTTTACCGCACTGGAATACATGTTGTTGTTTCCAAATGGAGTAAAACAGAGGTAGAAGGCGATATTACATTTAAAAGTGACACATTAAGCCTGAATGTTGTGGCTATCATGATATGTGATTTCCATTTAATTAAACGACAAAAATAGGAGGCATTAATACACAATCATACACATTACGTACTCTCGTGTATGCATGGTATTCATTACCACGCTTTAATGTTTTGATTTATCTATACAATGCGCATATTCCGTAATGC
The DNA here is from genome assembly GCA_030765065.1 of Deroplatys truncata. NCBI lineage: Eukaryota > Metazoa > Arthropoda > Insecta > Mantodea > Mantidae > Deroplatys > Deroplatys truncata. The sequence continues at coordinate 24,820,944 of CM060988.1, read as the reverse complement.
TAGACAAAAACAATGTAAGCACAATTTACAAAATAGCTATGGGTGGATACTGATTGGTGAAATAAAGATATTTTAATAATTTGTCAACCTAAAAGGTGAATATATTCCCTCGAAAATAAAGTCTCTGTAACTGAAGTGGAAAACATTCCAAGACCTTTATCGGTCTGTTTACACTATCCTTGTCTATCATACTAAGTGTTCACTTTACTGCAAGCATAGGAACTGTCTCTCAGTGAGCGCGACCTACTAATCGTCTTCGTTAATAAGCAACAGAAGTAGAACCTCTCACTATAGCGGCAGTTCCCCACTGATCTGTTTTCGCTTGGATTTGCTCCGTTGAGATTCGGAACTCTTTAATGCACGAAGGATATTAACAGATGTGACATGCGGTGCTGTTGGGTCCATTGGTATAAATTCAGTGGGAAACAGATCCATTTGCTGTCAATTGGAGACCCTTCCTAAAGCTACTTATGGCGCCCAGCTGTCGCAGAGTTGTTTTAAAAAAAGAACACAGGTGCTGATATGCGTATAAAGTTTGGGAAGTTACTGGTCCCAGAAGAACGTGACTTATCGCATTATCGTATCAGTCCACGTGAGAACGCTTATGCCTCAGAATCACATAACAAATCTATAGGGGACGCAGCCTAACTCAGGTTACTAGAAAACAAAGATGGGTGATGCAGCATGTCAGAGTGGTTAACGTTGTAACTTGAGTCACTAGATGTATAACCAGATACATTTTCGGACAACAGTGTTTACAAAAGATACACCATTTCGGTGTTCTGCTAGTATTGTGAACCATTGTCATATCATATTTATACTGCTGTGTAATGTTATTTTCTTCGGCGCAAAGGTTTGGTCATCACCTTCCTTCTCCGCTATAAACGCCGATTAGCTTTAACCTTTAACCTGGTTGCACCTTAAACTTTAAATTAAGGACTGAATCATGCTATGGTCTTAATTTGTATAACATGCGTGTTTTATTAAACGTTGCAAATTACTGTGCTGTGACAGTATGAAGAATAACTTATAGTTACGCTTTAATATGTTTTCGGCGTACTTATCTACCTAAACCAAACAATTAAATGTCTTGGCCTTCTTCTACGTAGATCTTCTTCCTCTAAAAATAAAACCCTACACAGACAGACAACGCTTAATTGAAAAATTACAAAAACAATTCCTGTTTCTAGTAAACTGCAAAGGTAAGACTTAATAACTAATAATAAGCTAATCGCTTAATATCCTAACCTAATAATAATTAAATGAGCTTACAATTAGCCTAAATAATAACAATATCTAAGATAAACGGTCATATGATTAATATAATATAATGATGCATAATATAATTATAATCAGATGCATCAGTTGGTTACTAAATGGTCGGCGTGCAAAGTATGAATGCCTTTAAAATACAAAAATAGGGCGTCAACGTAACAGATAAATCGTAACTAAGTAACTAACATCTCCAATACCTGTAACAGAACGTATTTGCAGAGGAGTTGCAGGTTACGAATGGAACCTAACAAGCCGAATATCACCGGGCTTTATTCACTTATCCCCTAACGTGGAAAAATGTCAAAGTTGCACTTTAGTAACCTCTGTAAATAGGGAGTTTCTGTAATATTTCCAGACCAATAGAACAAATAAGTTATAAACATTAAATATAGGGAAATAGTGCAATGAATAATTGTAAAAAGAAAATGTACTTCATGTCGTATGAATTAGTGAGAGAAACCAATAATTATATGGCGAAATTCTGCATCCACGAATAAGATTACTTACAACTCCGAAGTACACATGCGCAGATGTGAGAGTCAATGCTATAAACAGCAGTGTTGGTATATCAGATATGCGATCTGCGAAATATGTTCTCTGAAATAACATAAGTTTACAGCGAAAACCTCAGGAGCCAGGCCGACGACGCGAAAATATAAATATTTTGTGTGGTTGGATAGCACTAATGCAGAGGAATAAGCGAAGGAATAAAATATGTGCGTGGAATAAAGTTGTATAGCTATAAACGGTGTCTTCGTTTATCATCGGAACACCACTATCCGAGATACCTACATACATCGTCTATCCGCCTACACACCTCTTTATCTCTCCCTCCCCTTCGCTCACGAATACCGATCCTGCCCCGTGCACTGAGTTACAAGTTGTCTAAAAGAAAGGACTAGATCAAACTGTCTGCGATGCTGTATGTTGTAAAAACGCCCTGTTCATAACTTTTTCTACAATTAATTATCGAATGCTCGTCTCCACTACGTAAAGGAGAATGTCGCTGTCTCTACCGCAGTGAGCGTAGGGTCCAAGCTGGATTTTCAGGTGGGATGGAGCTGTTATAAAGTATTGTGTAATGTTCCTCAACTCTAAGAGGGCAAATATCGAATAATTTCCATTTCTTTGGATCCTGGGCTCATTTGTAAATTCATTGTTCATATCTTCATTCATTTTCACCATAGACATGAAAAGCTATGAAGAATTATGCATTTATGTCCAAACGGTTCTATCCTGCTTCAATTCCTGTTTTATGTTTATATGCTCCTTTCTGTATGCATCAGCTTATACGACTAACATAATTTTTGTTTTTAGTTGTTTTTCTTTTCACTACACATAGTATGAGGTAAGAAACAAACGTGCAGCAACGACGACTTTCCGGTATAATGTGTGGCTGCGTTGTTGGATAAAAAGGCAGTTTGACCTGGCTCCCAGCAAACGCTGACCTCTCCGTATTTACTTTATCTGTCAAGTACCTAATAGGTGGAGAAAATATTGTATTTCAATCAAAATTTCCAAAATCTATAGTGTTCATACATTAAATAAATTAATATCGTATAGTTGAGAATTGAAGTAAAATTATCAGTTTTAGTTGTTATACAAATAAATTAATTCTTCATTATTGTTTTCTCTAAATAAAGTATAACTATATCACTATTATGAAGGTTGAGATTTTCCTTCCTAGTCAAGTACTAAGTAAAAATGTATTCTAGGGCTTATTCCACCCTTTGGCTGTTTAGGGTAATGTCCCCCCTATTCAAAGATTCTAGTCAACGACAAACAAGTCATTCGCAAGTGGTTCAAATCCCAGCTAAGCCATTGAATTTTTCAGTCATCTGATTCTACCTTTCCAACCCTGTCTAACACACGTCTGGTGTGAAAGAACAATTAATTCCAAGTCATTCTTATTCTGAAGAACATTGTAGCACTTACTGGTAAATTTAAAATCATGAATTAAATATAACTACACAATTGTAAAAGGTGGCGAACACTAAAAAATGTCATACTGAATAATAAATTGATATCCTGGAATATTCATAAGAACCTATAATGTTTACATGACATAAAATTAAGGTAAATAAAAGCTTCCATAATCGCATCCAAATGCTATTTCACGCTTACTCTGTACTGTTATTAAGTATGCAAGTTCTGGTTTTCTGCTTATCCTTTAAGCTGTAATGGTGGAAAGTTGAACTTTTGCATTTAGTATGGAAGCCTAACATAGGGCGTGTTTTGCCTACTTTACTGCACGTATGTTCATGAACTATATTAAATTCTGTAACTTTTGACATATATATTATTGCAGACAAGAAATGTAGCCATATTTGATAGCTGAATCTTATCTATTTAACCTTATGTAGGTATTTACTTTATTTTTATGTGTTAATATTCACTTACGATTTAATTCATGCTCCAGCTAAGTATGAGTGCAAGTTATTAATGTTTTAAGGTCAACAACCAGGATGGGTATTTAATCGCCAGATCACCACTTACAGTAATGATGGTGACCTTCTGGTGGAAACATTTAAGATCTGCAAAGGGGCGAGAGTAATAGATCGGGGCTTCTCTAGTGGTCAGTTGAGTGTGAGTTTACGAATATTTGCGACAAACGACGAAGCAAGCAGAAAAGCTCTCGGCGAATTAGATAACTTGCATGGTGTTTGGTGAGTGCTCTGTAGCTGGTGATGTATATCTGAGGTAGTTGAAATAAGGTTGTGTTTTCTTATGTAAACCTGAATGTTGTAAAAGATTCACTTGCGTCTAATCAAGCAGAAACAAGTCATCGAATCTGCATGTGTTACGGGATTACAGTACGCATTATTAAAGTAGATGCAGAAAATAAAAATTAAAACTTGAGAGATTATTGTTGTCAACAAGAAACGAAAATCAGTTCTAAACCCTACCTGGACTAAATTTGGAGAAATATGAGACAAGGAAGCTTGTATATACCTCTAGACAAGATTTATTCAGTGCTTCTCATATAAAACTCAATATAACAAAGCAAAAAAAGAAGTAATTGGCCATTCAGTTCTTGCAACACACGAACGCTTCCAAGCTAGTAGTTAGTTCTCGCACTGGTAATTCTCATGTAACTTAGGAAATCAGCAGAACTTTGGAGGTGAGTGTGTTGAAGTATATGTTGCGGACGTACGACCATTTAATATGTTTAGCAGCCGCAAGTCACTTTCTTAATTCAAATAGCTGCTGATTTTGAGCTGAATATGGATATTTTGAAGTTGCTAATGACCCTAGGTGCATTGAGATCCGAGTTGCAGTAGTGTGGGAGGAAATAAGGCAAGAAATGTTAGAATTGTCATAAAAAGAATTCGTATTTGATGCTACTTATTTGTGGACAGAAAATAACCAGACGATTTTTGATAAAACATTGGGAAAGAAACTTAAAGACTCTTCTCCTCATACGCCAGGGAGTTATGTCAGCAATCTCATTGTTGGAAAAACGAATGAGTTGTTACAATGCTTCAGAAAACATTGACTTCGCTGCATGTTTATGATGTTACAATATACATGCTACGTTAGATTTACCATACCAGTTTTATTAGTGGTGACATTGCCAATTTTGTTGTTTATAAAGTCCACTACTACAAAAATGCCCAACGTGCAACACGTATTCTATTTGAAACGAAGCCGAAGGAAATAATAATAATAATAATAATAATAATAATAATAATAATAATAATAATAATAATAATAATAATAATAATAATAATTACAGAAATAGTTATAAATAACACAAACACACCTGAAAAGCACTGGCGGCTAGAAAAACTATAAGGTGATACACATTTTTATATACGTAAACGATGGCTATGATCATTCTCAGCCTCGTAACCTAAGTCGCTGCTAGAACCCTTTTCGAACCAGTAGACATTGACCAGTGCTGAAATTGGCTCATTAAGCCTCTGCTGCTTCTCATCATGCTTTCAAATTATGTAAATAAAGCCTAAACCTTACACAGAAAGAGCTAAGTTAGAGTCAACAATCTGAAGGTTATTTTAGAAATTATTATGTTCTTGGTTGTGTAAGTTTCATACATGTGCGTGAATATTTAGTTTTTTATAAATATAAAGGTTTATATATGCAAACATTATACGACATTAAATTACAAACAGAAATAGACAAACAAATGGTTCACTACACGAAGTCGAACCCCGGTTTCCAGTGTAACAAGCAGAGATGTTAATCACTGCAGTACAGTTAGTATTACGAAGTACTATACATGTTATTCTTGATGTAGACTGGAAGTTCTGTACATGACCAATCACTCTGTGTTGCTCTCGTGGTTGAAATGGTACACGAGCACTCGCTTGACCGGGGAGCAATTCCTCAGGTCGAAACACCGTGACCGGAAAGAAAACACGAGTGCGAGCGACCATGTATCGAAAGAAATCGGAAAAGCCGAGTGTCAAATCGGTTTAGATCGCTCGTTTGTAGTCCTCTAGTAACCGCCGTATACAAATGTAAGTCTTTGATTATATTTTCGTATAAGTAGTATATTTCTATTATTCACTTTCGTTGAAAAAATGGTATACAAATACACATGCAGGGTTATTCAAAAGGAAGAAACAGATTTTAAATATCCAATTTTAATGAACGACAATAGATAGCAATACATACGAAATGTCATTGAATAGAGGAAAGTTAAAAGTTTTAAGCACCCACCTATTAATTCCATTCAGTGTCTACAGGGGCGCTGGGTTTGTTTAGGATAAACTGGCAACGCCACAGGAAAAGTCGTTTTGTGTGCTGCAGTATACAAAGAGTGAATGCATTGTTTCATTGCAGCGTGCATTTTGTTGTTCAACAAAGAGCCACCTAGTCATAAAAAACTTACAATTGATAAAAGAAATTCGTAGAAGATGGTTGCGTTGCAAACGGAAAAGCACTGGTCGTCCTCGTATAACAAATGGTGCTATTTTGAACACATAAAGCTAAATTTCAGTGATGTATCGCATGTGTCGCCATCTATTGTCATTCATTATAAATAAATATTTAAAGTTTGTTGCATGTTTTTGAATAACCCTGTATATATACAGGGTTATGTGTGTGTGTGTGTTTTAATTTGAGTTTTATTTATGGACGCCCTTTAACTGCTGCGGTCTTTAGCGTCCCATTCTATATTGGCCGTGAAAGACCGATAATTTTGCTCAGAGGTCTCTTTATCAGTATTGAGGTTCTTTTACGTGCCGTAAATCTACGACACAGGACCACTGGCTTTTATTTACCTTACAAAGGAATCCATGCTAAGGATTTTTATGCCCGAAAAAATCCATCGCCCTTCACTGGGTTTGAACCCGCGGCCTCGGGAACTAGAAGCTAGCATGGTAACCACTACATCATGGAGGATGACTGTGTGTGCGTGTGTGTGTGTGTGTGTGTGTGTGTGTGTGTGTGCATCACTGGAGAATCTCAGGTAGAAAATACTTGACTTCGTCTCGTATTTTCAAACTCGTCCTCGTTTTCCAATAATGAACTTACCGCAGTTATGTGGCAATATACAGAGTAGGTGGGAAGTAACTCTCTGTTGTAATATGCATATAATTTTTGTATACATTCATATTTTTACGAGACCTGATACAGTGTTTATTTATAGGGGTAGAATATAGGTGACCTATAATGACTTGTCGTATCACGGTGCAAGCGAGAGCTCAGATGAAGTCTGGCGTTCCGTCATACAGGTGCAGAGATGTTGATGAACATTGCAAGGACGTATTATTGGATTCAAAGAGCATTATGAATTGAAGAGCTTATTCCAAATTGTCTTAAATAAATGATAAACGAATTTCCGAAATAAACTTTTTTATTTTAATTCATCTTCAAATACAGTTATAATTATGAATCGTTATGATTTATAACATTATTGTTGATGCTGGTACCACTTATCAAACATTACTCTATTACAAGTACTCACATGGCTTCTTAAGAATTTTGGGACTTAACATTTATTAATCACTATTACTAGATTGTCAGTATTTAAATAGTAAATACAAACCGCCAGGAACATAATATTTTGAGATATGATACAGGAACATATAAATCTTAATACTAAAATATAAAAGAACAACATTTTGGATTTCAGACACTTTGGAAATAAGCTCTTCATATGCCATGGTAAATTGCTGAACATAGGGTCTGTTTTCCTAGTCATCCCTCGGTTTGCACAGAGGAAAATTTGCAAACGGTGCAGGATATTTCACCGAAAGTCCCCAAAAATCACGACAAGCCGCTCGTGAAAGTGGTTTCTGCCGCCACACGATCAGAAGAATTGAATTTTTGTCCGCGGAAGAGGTATCGCTATACGATTGTTACCATCGAGTGGAATATGTGAGATCATGCTTGGTTGCTATGGAGAATGGTTTGAATTGTTCTGTAACATAAATTGGAGCGATAAAGCCATGTTTCATTTCGGGAGGTTTATTAATTACCACAAATGGGCACAGCAGGAACCGGGAGTCAAGTCCAAAGTTGTCCTAAGGTGTGACATTACATTCAACAAAATTGTGGAACCGTGAATTCTTCAAGGCACCACGAACGTAAAAAGGTATCAAGATAACTGGAAATTGAAGTTTGGCGTATTGTTTCCACCTGGGATAACATCGATGACCTCATTTCATGCACGATGGTGTCACACTCAACGTTCGTGACTGGCTTGACAAACATTTTCCTGAATGCTGGTTAGGTCACCGCGGTCCACTTTAGTTGCCAGCACGGAGTCCCGACCTCACTCCATGTAGCGTCATCCTGTGGGGATGGATGAACGAAGAGATGCACCACACCAAACCAAAAGCTTTGGATCAATTGGAGGATTGTATCCGTAAGTCCTCACTAACATACCAGAACTACCAGCTTACGTCTATATGCCCCAGCGGCTAAAAACACTCATGGAAAATATCAGTGCATGTGTGGAGTTTTAGTTTTAGGTTTTAAGATTCAAATTTCCAAGTTTTAAGTTTCACTGCACAGGATTTCTACTATCCTCAAGTAACAGCAAAACCTATTTTACTAAAACCAAACAATTATAAATAAACTTAGAAGTACTTAAGAATAGGGATTTGCTTCTCACGTCCTGAGTCGTGGGCTAGAACGTGGTGTTGTGGTTCCCGGCAACAGAATACGCCCAGGTTCGATCCCACCCATGAGGGTGCGGATTTTAAGTCCCGGATATAGGACAGGTGCCTACTGTGCATCGTGAGGAAAGTGAGGAGCTACGGTAGGCAGCGATCTCATCCACGGACACCAACATTCTGGCTGAGGGTTGCATGAGGCTGGCCACATCACCACCCGTATCGGTTGGATGATCGCGATGCGGTTTGGGCGTGAGGTCGGCAGTCGGGTTGGCAGGTCTAGGCCCTTCATGAGCTATAGTGTCACAGGATTATTATTAATACGATTATTATTAACTAATTATCACCCACCCTGTACCATTACTATTTATAACAATGGGCATGGGAAACTAAACCAGACCTGTTGCAGCATAATAAGGAACTGAGATTGTTGTACCTGCCAAGGTACAAGTGCACGTAGAGAAAGATAATAGCCATTGTGCTGAAAGACAGCAGATATATCAAATTACTGACATGGAAGGCTTCATTTGCTTTATTTGCAAAAAAGGTAATTTTGGGTGTTGAGTAAAGCCAGAATTATTTTATCTGTTCAGCTTAATGAAGCTATTTGCAATGCAGATCCATAAGGAACAAAAGTGACTGTCACTCATATACATGGAAACTGTGATGCCAAAGTTTCACACAAAATGTTTTCCTTACATCCGACTGAACTTAGAATCCGATAACATTTCTCTCTCAGAGGTATGAGAATATAAAGTGGCACCTTTTTATGGTTTGATTTGCATAGTTGCGTGGCTCCTATAGAAAATAAAGACGGCCTTCTTTCTTTTTTTAATTTTTTCCTCCCCTTCTCTATCATTCTCTAAAATAGTTGGAATTATGCAAAAGCATCTAATCCAGCGTTTGCAGATAAACTCGGGGATCACTCTTGACAAGTTATGCCTTCGTATGGAAGTTTGCTTTAAAGAAAGAAATTAAAGCCTGCATTGAAATGGTAGCCCCCCTCAAAGAGTATGAAACAAAGAAAAAGGACCTTTTTTTTTAGTTTCATATTTTCATTTTCTCTAGCACGTACACTGTGCTGCATAAAAATTTGCCCATTTCCCCTAGATCGCCACAATGTTTTTCCTTCCGTAAGGTTTCCATCTTCAGATAACCAACTTCTGACTCCACCCAGGCGGTGTCTATGTGCCTGGCCTGAAAAACAATCCAGGGGCATAAAATCTAAGCAGTGGACAATGTTTATAATCTATGTGAAATGGAGGGGTGGTTCGTATATCCCTCTATGAAAAAGTTTCGCTACTATTAGCACACAAGGAAAGGCTAAACCAATTACAAATAATTCGGGCTTCTTGAGGAAGGGGTGAAAAGTTATTTGCATGTGAGGTTAAGCTGAATGACAGCTGCGATATTTACATATAAGAGAACCTTCATCAGTGACATGACGACGAAGGCTAAAGTTGTTGCAGCTACTAAATGGCAATAAGTGAACTGTAGTGCAGCACGAAATTATAAGGTTTAAGTTGTAATGCTACCGTCCGGCAGTTCGGCCATTCTTTGGAGGAGCTAAAGTACCCTGTCAATTCAACAGCTAAAATTATCTTCACAAAACAGATGTGGTCACGCTGTTAGGGGGTGTGGCTAGATTTTGTCAGTACCAAGATAAACAGCTCCGATCTATTTTGGGCCACATTTTATGTACGCGAGTATACATAGTAGGTACGGAAGGTATTTCATTTCACCCAAAAATTCGATACCGAGATTTCACCGGAAATACTTATTTTGATTTTCCCTAAATTAAAAAAGAAGGTTTTAGAAAAAGTCTGTGTGTGTGAACAACATAATTCAAAGACGAAAAGTCGGTTAAATACCAAATTTGATATTCAAGTTCAGCATTTTCCAAAGATCCGTTACGAAGGGTTTCAAGAAACTCCCCCACGCATAATTATGATTTATATGGAAATAGTTTTGACATTTTGGATTTTCTAAAACATGGCGCCAACGATTTTTCTTAAAGGTTCATGTGTTTAAGAATTTACAACGGAAATAAAAAGTACATCTTGAATTTTTTGCGAACAATGTGTGAGATTCTATTCATTATGAATGACTTTTACACAGCTAGTAAATCGTAAGAAATATACAAAATCTTAGTACACAGAAAAAGTTGATCTCGTTAAAGCACACAATTTATATCAAATAAAGTTTTTATTGGCGTTAATCATTTCCGAGATATTCCTTGTTATTGAATTTTCAAATACTACTACCTTTTTATCTACTACGTACCCACTTATAGTAAGCAGAAGAAGTATTGTATTCCATCCAAAAATTACATGTTGAGATTTCAGCGGAAATACATACGTTAAGGAATCATGAATCCTCCCTAAAATTGGGAGTTCTGATTAAATTTGCTAAGAATTATATTTAAGATGTTGCGTGGCATGTAAAATATATATCTTGAATTTTCTGGGAATATTTTGTTGAGTCCTCTTTATTCTGAATGACTTTGGATAATTGGTAAACCGTAATAAATACATAAAATCTCAGAATACAAAATATGTAGACCTCGTTAAAGCACACCATTTCTGTGAGAAAAAAAATTATTTGTAGAATTAACGATTTTTGAGGTATTTATTTTTTGTTATTGGTTTCAATTTTCAATTAATTATACTTTTCCCAAATGGGAAGTCGTTATTTGACTATTGCTTTACTTACTGTATCATACAACAAATGTGTAGTGAAAGTTTATTATGATTAATAAGAAGTAGATAGAATAATAAGCTTTCTAAAGAACACTTTGTGGAGGAGTTAGTAGAGACTTGCAACACATCAGATCTTTTGATGTAGTGTAGGGAAAAGTCTGCTAAATACAGATACACATAAATATATATTTTTGGACAAAGCTATGAGAAATTTTAGGAGGTCAATAGTTTTCTGTTTATTCTTTCTCTGTTTGGAGGACTTACAAGCCAATGGCTGGGGTCAGACGCCTATCGGGGAGGAGACAGAGTACTTCGATTGCATAGATCAGTCCGAAGCCAGGTATGAGAGCGAGGAAGGAGACGATATAAAATTACGGTAAAATGGATGAAAGCATGGCTCGTGAGTTATTAAGGTGGGTGTTCACAGAAGTTTATGACTAACAAAATGAAATTTATGCTTAATGATCTATTGTAATAAATAATGTCTTTATAAACAGCTTCAAAAGTTTTTTTTGGGGCTTTCAAAATTAGCTTGCTTTTAAGAACATAATAAAAATGCTGACATCAATATCAGCTCCTTAGCATTATTGTGTGGCTCATAATTGTGATTATACCCAATTGTACAAACGAAAATACTCAATCATTGAAATCGTAATTAAAAATCATGCACTGATAGAAATTTTGACACAGGAAAATACAATCTTATTTACAATTTCTATAAAAACGTTTATTCTTTTTTTCCCCTTTTTTGAGCCAAACAAATCCATCACAGGCCCGTTAAAACTGAGGATGTTGGTACTCATCTTTTTACTTTCTCTACTACGTATAGTAAGTAGGGGAAGTATTGCATTCCACCCAAAAACTCGATACCGAGATTTCATCGGAAATACATGTTTTGAGACCCCCTGAATCCAAAAAAAGCATTTTTGGAAACATGTCCGAGTGTGTGTCTGTCTGTGAACAGCATAACTCAGAAACGAAAGGTCGGATAAACACCAAACTTGGTATTTAGGTTCAGTATCTTCCAGAGATGCGACACGAAGCTTTTCAAGAAAATCCCCCCACCACAGATTACCCTTTACATGGAAGATTTTTCGATAAGTTTAATTTTCTCAAAAATGGCTCTAACGATTTTGATTAAAATATCATAGGTTTAAGATATTTTGATGACAAATAAAATGTATATCTTGAATTTTCTGGGAATGTCTCCAAAAGTATTCTTCATTGTGAACGACTTTTGCATAACTGGTAAACCATAAGAAATAAACAAAATTGTACTACACAAAAAATGTAGATCGCGTTAAAATACACGATTTATGTCATATACATTTTTTTTGTTGAGTGAATCCTTTTCGAGATTTTGCTTGTTATTCCCTTAAAATTTTCAATACTAATTTTCTCAAATGGGAATTCGTTATTCATTTTTTTGTCTTGTATATGCATAGAGTATTAATCTGTGGCAAAGGGAATCGTGCTGCACCTAGCAACCAGCTATTAAGAGATATGTATGTGCTTAAAGGCTGCTGTATTTCTATATTGCCCTTGTAAATATATATTCCCTTACATCTACAAGAAAATTAGCAATAAGATAGAGTCTGCAAATGTTTATCTCGATTAGTAGATGGAGAATAAGCGTTTGTAAAAATAGTTTGTACAAGAGTAGAGAAAGTCATGTGAGTGTAACACATAAGATTTTTTTCTACAGAAAGCATTGCTAATGCACTTGGCTTTCTCTCGACCACGATACAAAAAGGTCTTTATCCTCTTTAAAGTGGAGAAGCATTTCTTAGCCTCAACAGTTGTCATATAAATTGTAATAACAATTAACAATAGTTTGTAAGCCTCAGAAAAATTATTTTGTATGTTTGTTTTCTATAACAAACTGCAAAAGACTGACGGCTCCACTCATGTCTAAAATCTGGTCTTCTGTAGATACTCTGCTACTCCCGCTTCTGACGGTTCTTTTCTAATATATTATAAACGTTGGTTGCATCTTCAAGACGATCAAAAGGTGGGACGGCTTCGTTGGGCGCCATATTGGGACGGATATCGTTGCGTGTTATATTTATACCGTATCGGTTTTGCAGAGGGAAAGAAAGAGGTCGGTGAAATATCGGAAGAGCATGGATGTATAGGGTTCTCTTAATCTCGGGTCGTGTTTACCGATGACATTTATATTATTTTATACGTTTTATTCTGTCCTCCTTAAAACTATTCCCGCAATCGATCCGTCCACACAAATATATTTAACATCCGGCCACACAAATATATTTAACTACACCATCGCCAATCAAGTTATAGCCACACGATAGCCCGTTGTGTTGTCCACCTCTATTCGTGTCGGATTCCAGATTACAAGTGTCTGTCTTTACCCTTTACACCGCATTCCTTAAGGTTTTTAACCCTCAATGATCTGACTGCCTTGTTCCCCTCTCGCCACATGTGTGTCCTTAGACAAAAGAAATGTTCGGCCAGCATTCCGATACCCTAACGTTATGTTTACTTTCCCGGCGTATACCTACTCTGTACAGTCTTATAAAAATATGTTACATGTTTCTACATTTATTTAGGTGATACGCAAATAGACTTTATATGTTATTATCCTTATTGCTTCAGCGTATCGCTTCAAAAGAAAGCGTCAATCACATTCCTGACACTTTTCTGCGTTGAAGAGTTACACGGTAGAATAGTGCGTGGTAAATGTAAATTTCAATTTTGCTCGATTTGCTGTTATATCGCAGACTTCATTGGCTGCCACAGTTTTACTAATGTATTTTCTGTTCTACTTTTCTTTGATGGTGCCTCTGGATTTTCAACATCTTTGCTCACTGTCTCCATTATTTCCTTTACATTCCCAATTGATATCTGAAAACCGTGTATATTCTCTGAATATGGACAGCATTAGTATTTCTCTTTTGGAGTTGGTTAAATAACATGTCCACATGTGGTATAATATTGTGGAAAACTGTGAGGCAGAACACAAAATGGTGATCCTCCAACATGTGGCGAAATACTGTTTTCTGGTTTATCTTAATAGACTGTTTAGGAGTGGCTTGTATTCTCTACATGCATTGGGTTATTCTTCTCTGTTCTAAAACACATTGTTCACAGTATACTTTTAAAATTCGATCTGGTAGCCGAGGCATGAGGGATTCTCTTTCCAACCACTTCATCGGGTATTGAAACCTCTGAGGCGAGTTTCTATAAAAAGGAATAATGTCATTCAGATTCTAAAAAACACTCGAATATGCAGGTTCTGAGTGCATTGAGCCGATGAGCTAACAATGCGCGAAACGAGCATTTTTGTAAACATGCTACGTAATTGCTTGGATACCAGCATGCTAGCCTTTCTTGACATTAGCGCTATCGTAACTCCGAGACGTTGCTTTATAAGGATTATCAACAACTATTCTGGCTGGTCCCATAGCTGGGGTGGAAGTTTTTGTAGCCAAGATTGTTCCCTATCCTCCCCAGAGTTTGGAAGTATGAATGGAGTGTGAATGTGTTTGTGTGTGTGATCTAATATTAAAACTCAGAAACTGCAAGAAACCCAAGGACAACAGAATACAAGTTAACGCCATTGTCAATACAATAAGTTCCAAAGAAAGGCGCCGATATGACCAATGTAGTTAAAGGCGGGTTATAAATGGAACTAAAAGGGGGGGGATTTCCCAATGCTCCTTGAAAGCACCGAGGAACAGACAGATGCAGGGTCATGTCCAGAAGAATTACAAAATTCTCAGAAGCGCTCTAATGGTTGCCCATTGTTTAGGTTGTATCGAAACACTGTAGATAATTGGAACAGAGAAGAAACATCAGTCGTTTAGTCTGCTATCAATGCAATGAAGACATCATTTGAAATTTATTTTTAATGTGGTCCTTACATACCGTAAGTATGCAATCCAATAAATCGTTCTGTATTTCCTACAGGTTTCCTTAAACACCGTGGCACTGGTAAAATGATCCTTCAAAGAGGCGTCCAACTCTGCCGAAAAGTTAATAAGACTTTAAAGACACCGGGTTACTCGACTCAGTTCGTTCATCGTTGTCCCGAAGTACTTCGTCGAAAGTGCCACAGAAATTAATGCAATCGATAATTTTAGAAAGTACATATCCATTTTTATTACTTGCTCATTGTGTCTCTTAAGTTCAGATGATACGCACTGTCGAGTTGTTGGCGAATATCGACTTTACCTAAAATATGTAACTCGGGGATATAATTCAGATGAGACTGTACGCATTCATGCTTCTTAATCTCTTGAGTCAAATGTGCCAAATCACAGATACCATAATTCACCCAGCTAGATTCACCACCTTGTTTTTCAAAAATAACAAGAAAGGAAAACAATATAGGCAATTGCCAATTAGTTACCTCACATCCACAAATTCATGCATGTTTGTCCTGCATATCGCATTTGAATTCACTTTTAAAATCTCTGTTCTTTGATTTAGTCACCTGTACAATTCTAAGCTGAGGTATGGGTCTAACATAATGTTCTATTTCTGTCTTCTCTAACGACAGATTAGAAAATTGTAGCTCTTTTAACTCGCTAACTTTCATTTTAATTTCACGAAATTCACCGCACTTCTTACTTAACAATGCTTTGGCATAACGAAAATGTGTTCCACAGGCAGCGTATAGCCGATCTTCCCTCTCTACGCGTACATACGCTGGCTGGACTCCGCCGTGGTAACATCTCAGCATGCGAAAGAAGAACAGTGCATCGCCTCTCCAGTCGCAGCAACGCCGTCTGCGGCGGTGGGAACTCCAGATACTGCCGCGGCAGTGACCAACGCATCGTCGCACACAGTTCAGCACACCGACGCACTCGACATCACCCTGCCACAAGATACTACGGCAGCCGCTCCAGTCAGCACCACACCTCCTCAGCCGTCACCGCTCTCTGCGGCAGTTGGCATCGCACCACCTCAGGTGGCTCCGGTTGTCGTCTCAACCAGCATCACACCTCCGTAGATGCCACATTCCGCCACTCCAGTCTTCAGTGCACCTCTTCCAAGCTACCCGGATAAACACAACGCCGCCAAACCTCCCACAACTGCACTCCGCCGCAGTTACGCCCGGGTTGCCGCCACATCGCTACCGCTCTCATCCACCACAGACCGCTGCGGCATTTACTACGGCGTTTATGGTTTCTGGAGTTCACCGCCTGCTCCCTGAAACGTTGATCCTGAAGGCCACTCACCCTTAATAGCCCTCGCTCATCCGTGCCTACAGGATTAATTCCGACCGAACACCAACACCACTTGTGCGCCTGACCTTCTTCGATCGGGCGCATTGCACTGCAGCACTTCTGACCGGGCTGAAATTGCTCGGTAAGGTCCAAAACATAAAGGCAAGTCGTTCCAGGCACCACGTACAGTGCCGCCGCTATGGTCACACGGCGGCCGACTGCGGTCATTAGCCCCGCTGCCACCACTGCGGCTCACCATTCATCACCTCAGACTGCACCGGGCAGCACCTGACCCTTCGCCGGCTCTACTGTGCCACATGCGGCGGCAACGACCACTTCACAGACCAGGCAACGTGCCCTCTCTATCCCAGGAGCATTCAGCGAGAGTAATCAACCTCAGCAGTCACACAGGCGACATCACCGGCTGAAACAGAATCCACTCCAGCTACCTCTTCACAGAGTGTCGCCCAGACTACAACACCAACTGCAGCGACGGCCGCACGCCACTTTGGACTCCCTCATCGAAGAACTCCAAGCGATAACTCATCACTTACGACTCCTGATGTCGGCTACTACTCTTCGGCTCCCGCCAACATCCGTCTGTTTAAACACGCAGTGTGCCATTTCCCTGCATCACGAACAGCAGTCACTGAACTCAGCAACCAGGACACGACCGAAGCCATTGATTCCATACACAGAAAGCTCAGAAGGATAGAAGCCAACCAGACCGCACATCACGTAACTAAATCAGGACCAGGCAACACAGACAGCTTCGGCACACAGAACACCACCCCATCACCGCACCTCCCACCCTGGCCACTTCCGGTCATTGGACACCGCACACATTACGCTACACCGCAGCTTCGGGAGCTAGCCGTCAATACTCAAAGGGCTGAGGACTTGCGGCACTTCAAGCGCATGCATCGCAAGTCAATGCCCCAATGGACTGATGCACACGACGCCCCACGACCAGTGAACAGTGGCCACTTCAGACGCCAAGCTTAAGCACTTAGGTGCACAGTTTGGCTCATCTTAAGCACACTGATGAACAGAATTATTTCAATAAAGATTACGCTTAACCACCAGGGTACCAGTCAAAGCTTATGTCAGGTTGGGTCGTGATAAACGTCCCTTCCGCAGCAGTACGTGTCACTACCGTCAATATCGGGGGGTGCTCATGCGGAACCAGGCCCATTCCCTATACTCCTGGCGAAATAAGCCAACTCTTTGTCCCTTCAACTCTTCCTCTGTCACCCCTTAAAAAACACCAGGACCTACATTGGAGAGGAAAGACTGTCTTGCAACACATTCATAGCACGTGCTCTAAGAGGGAGCTACAAACAGTGGTATTCACAGGCGTTCGATGATTCACTTACTTTTATAGAGTTCATGCCATTGTTTTTCAGTGGTAATGTCATACTTAAATCATATATGGTTATTATTGTTGCCATTATTATTACTATTATAAATCATTATTACAATTCACGTGCTCACGTGCCCTAATGGAGTAACCGCAACTGGATAAAAGGAAAGGTGCTGATGGAGCAGTTGGTGGAATGAATGCGTGGGAAACCGGAGAAGCCGGAGAAAACTCGCCGACGCCGCTTCTGCCACCAGTACCCGGGTTGTCTTGGTGAGAGGCGAGCGTTCTAACCACTCGGCCACGGCGCCGTCAACAAATAATTTTCATGTCTTAGATATACGCGTACATCGCGTAAAAGGTAAGTTGCGGTCATGTAATTTACAGCTGGTTTGATTTCGTTACTTTCAACAGGAAAATATGTTAAACTCCATACACTAGCAATACATGCTTAAATTCTTAGTCTTGAAGTCTAGAAAGTAATAATGACTTGTTTGATAAAATGAGAATATGCGAAATTATTTTCAAGCTGTTACGCTTTTAATGAACTATTTTATTGAGAACTATTTACCAGTGGTATTGTTGCACTTCTTCTGTTTTCAGCACCAATACTAGTCTTAATAGAACTATTTTTTCAAAGTACGATTGCGGTTAGGGTGTAATTGGAAAGTATGCAAAGCGGGCTATATTACATACTTTGGACATAATTGATTGATGTTTCTCACTGGTTTTGTAGGTATTGACTTACTATATCTCGTAATATACGGACAGCAAGACAAGCCTTATTGCCCTGTGTCGATTGGGCACAGAATTAGCATTCACATTTTCTGCGTGAGCGGCGTGGCTGTGTTTTTACTGTGCGCTTATCTTCATCGCTGGTTGCACCACTGTCGCATCTTTATGTTCAGAGGGATTGGGTTCACCTGGAGTATGTGTCTTCTTTCTCGATCGGTGAAGTGTACGGATCTCGTTAAGTTTTCTGTAATGACGTAGCTGTCGAAATTATCTTCATCTAATGTTTGTCTGACCGTGGCCTTTACTTGGGTTTGCGTGCATTTCGTGATAATTGAATATAAGAGAGTGGGTACACGGAGTCACACAGGGATAACGTGTCTTAATTAATTGTATTTATGTTGGAGAGTTTAGTTTTTTATATTTTGTATTCTGGCTTCCATTAGTGTGTTGCTTTATTCTTCTTGTTCAATATTCAGAGTTTATGTAAATTGTCAAATATGTATTTGGAATACATTGAAATGGTTCAACACGTAGTTTATTTAAATTTGATAACGTTCAGAGATTATCAAGATTGCTAATACAATCAATACATTAAGGAGCTGCTGTTATAATATATTTGAATGTAAATTTGTTCCGCATTTTTACATTGGGTTATTTAGTAATGCCGGGTAAATCATGTGAGGTGGAACAGGTCGCTGCCGAGGCATGCATCACACTAGATTTGTGTACTTCATGTTTCACTCAAACCTTGTTAGAATAGACGCACTCCCATAACAGCGTGAGACCTCTTTTCAAACACGACACGCTTGCCAGCTCCTGTCCATCAGTTCTACCAGCATGCGCAAAAGACAGTGCGTTTCCTCCTTCAGACTTTTGAACTTGATTAGCACGTGTTTTATCAAGGACTGCAGTGCTGTGAGGAGGGAGCATCACACTCAATCCTTCTCAAATTTATCGTAGAAGTATAACAGGCCGAGCTAGAGATATAGTGGCAAATGTGTTGAAATTTATGCGGCGGGGAGCCGATGTAAAGAATGTCGTAATCCCTGTGAATAAGATGAATGAGCGTGTTGCAGCAACAACGGCCATTTCAACTTCTAGGGTTAAGAAAATAAGAAGAATATGTTTGATGTGCAGCACAGCTCAGTGTCTTTGTTCACTGCTCCAAAACGTAACAAAAACAGACCCAAACTTTGCACACATTTGGATGATTTTGATATGTATGTAGATCGTAGCACTATAAATGAATTCTACATTCATTAAACGAGAGTGCCCACGGTTAAGGCCGTTTTAATTAAACTAAGAGAAATAATTGCCTATAAAGGTAAATAATCAAGTGTGCTCAATGTGTTCAAGCGTCTGGGGTTTCGATGGCGAAACATGCGTCAGAACAGACGCATTCTTATTGAAAAGCATAACGTAAGAAATGCTCGTGTTTCATTTCTACGAGTAATTACCAAGCACCAGCAGCAAGATCATCCTATTGTCTGCGGTTGTAGTGGGAAATCGTTGCTCCTCTGGCTGATGCCCTCTACTGCAGTGTTCTGGTCTCCGGCTATCGCTGCTCAGCGGCTGATGACCTCTCCGTTCCTAATAAATTACCTATCTAACTAATTTCACTGATCTGAAGGTTTTCGTAGGTGAGGAAAATTAAAATACACTGCATTTCCTTAAAATGTGATTCATTATCAATAAAATACTTATGGGTGGCTAGCTTTTCTATATGTAACAATTCCCACCATAATAATAAATTAGGAGCCTAATCTAACTGCACACGCTTCCCACCCATATGCACAAACCTGCATCCGTCATCCAGAGAGAATAAATGAGTGTCGAAGAAATTGTATAAGAGAGTGAAAATCTGGGGCCTGCTTCCCCCTTTTATAACTAAACCTAGTGACGCTCACCTTCGCGTCTTAAAATGTAACGACATTTCTAATTGGTACTCAGACCGCGTTAGCTTTTTATGTATGAAAACATTCTGCTCCAAAACTTTTCGCGCACGCGTCCCACTGACGCGTCCGGAAGCAAATGCAATATCTCTGTCTCTTTCATTTATACATCTGTCTCTTTCTATTTCTCGTTATTCCTTCAAGTTCCTTGCTCATTAGCTTGGTGAAAGGTGGTGCACTCTACTTAGAATTACTTTCATCTGGAATTAGCTAGCTCGCCCGTCCCTTACTTATCTAAGTTACAATCTGCTTTGTACATGTCTTGGATGGTAAATATTCTAACATGTTTCTTGCTGAACTATATTATTATTACAATTAATATTTGATATTGATTTATAATTTTATATATATATGTGTGTGTGTGTGTGTGGTATATCCCCTTTCACAGTGATGAGACGTACATTCGTAGTTCGCACAAGCCTGGTCTGACGACAGCACATAAGGGATATATAACACCTAACGCCAAGGAACAATGGTTAATTATTGTAAATACAGGAACACAAGAAGGTTTCATTCCTAATGTACAGTTGATCAGTGATGACTATCGCAGAGAAATTAACGGCAAAAATTACATAAATGGGTTAAAGGAAAGACTTAAATAAAATCTTCCAGAAAAATCTGTTCTTGTGATTGACAGTGCCTCATATCACAACGTAACTAGAAAGGAGTGCTTATGTCGGCGACAAAAAACAGGATATGCAAGATTGACTAGTTAAAAACAGGATTCCATACAGAAGTGGCATGCTGAAAACAGAGCTGTATGAGCTTATAAAATTGCATAAACCAAGGCATAAGAAGTATATTATGCATGAAGTTCTAAAAGAAGATGGGCACTTAATTCTCCGAACACAACGCACTAGAAAAGATCTGGTGTGATATATTGACATGACTTTCTCTACTCTCTATCTTTATTATTGGGTAAACAAAGTATTCTTACTAAAGCTAATTTTTCTATCTACTACATTTTAATCCCAATAAACCTTTGCAGATATAGTTACGTTACACATTTCGTTATAAATGCAAAGGGAACAGCGATATTCAAATGTTTAAGAACTGGATGGCATTTATGCTGGCCTTAAAATTCCATATTGCGAGAAACCGCTAAATGTTGACAGGAATTAAAGAAAATGACCAAGAAACGAACAATTGAACAATCAATAACGGGTATCTCAGAAACCGCTTGTGCCACAAAAAATTATTCAAAATGAATTCTATGTTTTAAAGAGCATCTAAATATTTTGTGTCGTAGTTTTCATCTATCGCTTAACGTTTACCAGTTATGCAAGACTATACAAAATTCCCTCCGTATGAAAACGATTTTAGGATATTCCCCAAAAATTCTATATATATACATTTTATTTGATATGCAAATATCGTACATATATGGTATTTTGTAAAACTTGTAACAGCCATTTTTTAGAAAATCGAAAATTTCGAAAAATGTTTCACGTAAAGTTTAGTTTGGGATGGTGGAATTTTCTTTAAAATCTGGCTGTCGCATCTTTATGGGATACTGAACCTAATTACCAAGTTTGGCATTTATCTGACATTTTGTTTTAGTTATCGAGTACAGAGCACATAGACACACATAGGGACATGATTCCAAAACTGCCTTATTTGGAATCAGGAGGTCTCAAAACATGCATTTCGGTGAAATCTCAATATAGAATTTTTTGGTGCAATGCAATACTTCTACTTACTATACGTAGTACAGAAAGTAAGAAAGTTCATTCGGGATGAAGAGGACTTCGCCTGCTATTCCTAGAAAATTAAAGACATACATTTTATTAGTCGTGCAAATAACTTAAACATATAGTACTTTAATTAGTCATTTTTGATAAAATCAAATTTTTCCATGGAAACGGTAGTTTTGGGTGGGGGATTTTCTTAAAAATTCTCATGTGATACATTCACATGACTTTTTCCACTCTCTATCTTATTAGTGTGTATACAAACTATTCTTACTAAAGCTTATTTTTCTATCTACTACCTTGAACCGAAATAAACCTTTGCACAAATAGCAACATTACACATTTCGTTATAGATACAAAGAGAACAGCGACAGTTAAATGTTTAAGAACTGGACGCTATACACTGGGTTTAAACTTCCATACTGTTTCCATGCAATCGCCAGAAGCAGCTGAAAATTGATGAGACTGTTAAACAATGAAGTATTGAACAATTCTAACACTTAATAATGGATATCTTAGAAACGGCTTATACCACAAAAAAATATTTTAAGCAAATTGTGTGTTTTAAAGAGATCTACATTTTTTTGTGTGGTACGTTTCCGTCTATCACTTAACGTTTACGCGGTTACGCCTATGGTCAGCATTCAGCAGGTCGTGGGTTCGATACGCGTGGCCCACCTTCCTCACCCATGGCTTTTCTGGGTTTCCCGGGTCGCCAGGCAAATGCTGGAAAGGATCATTACATCCCCAGGATTTCCTGTCCCTCCATTTCACCTCTATTCTCATTTCACTTCATCCTTCATCTGCTTGCTCCCTTTCTGGATTGAAAGTGTCGGCGAGAATTCTCGACGTGTGCATGGCAGGAGAAAGGGATGCTCTATGGAAACCTCAGTCCTCCGGACTGCGAGTGGCCTCTGGATCCCGGATTCCCCAGCAGATGTGTAATGAGGGGGGAGACGGCCAGCTGCACCAGCCAGCACTCGAGGAGCTCAAATCTGTAAATGGTAGGGACCCTGCCCTCTGCCTGGCGTGCCTTGGTCCGGTCGCCCTCTGTTTCCTCTCACCTCATCCCTTCCTCCTGAAGGCGACCCGTTAGGGGCTTAGGCACAAAAGATCTACGTAGATTGAGGTGCTAAGTCCCAATCCGCTTCTAGCCCTATTCTGTCCTATCCTTAGCAATTATATACATTATACAAAATTCCTTTCGAATGGAGAGGACTTAACAGGCTATTGCCAGAAAATTCAAAATATACATTTTATTTGTCATGTAAATGTATGGTATTTTAATAAAAATTGTTAGAGCCATTCTTTAGAAAATCAAAATATTCGAAAAATGTTCCATGTAAAGAGTTGTTTGGTGTGGGAGGATTTCCTTGAAAATCTTCGTGTCGTATCCTTGGAAGATACTGAACTCAAGTACTAAGTTTGGTATTTATCCGACATTCTATCTTTGAATTGTGCTGTTCACGCCACACAACATACACACACATACACATACGCACACACGGACCTTTTTCTAATAATGTTTCCTTTTGTATTGAGTTCTCAAAACACGTATTTCCGGTGAAGTCTCGGTATCAAATTTTTGGGTGGAATGCAATACCTGCTCTACCTCCAGTACGTGGTAGATAAAGTAGAAATCTGATGTGTTACATTCTACATTCACATGACTTTCTCTACCCTCTATCACTTACTAGTGGGTATACAAATTCTTCTTACGAACGTTTATTTTCCTATCTACTTCAGTTTAATTGACATAAACCTTTCTGAAAATATATGCATTACACATTTTGTTATAGGTGCAAAGAGAACAGCAGTAGTCAATTTTTTAAGTATACTGGACGGCATATGCTTGCCTTGAAATACCATACTCCTTCCATGGCATCGCGAGAAACTGCTGAAAATCGACGGGATTTTAAAAGAATGGCTGAGCATTGAACAATTCGAGCCATTAATAAAGGACATCTCGGAAATGGCTGATGTCACAAAAAAAATTTTGAAATAAATTGTGTGATTTAAAGAAATCTAAATTTTTTGTATACTACGTTTTCGTATATCCCTTAACATTTACCAGTTATAGAAAATACTATCCGAATAAACAGGACATTACAGGCTATTCCGAGAAAATTCATGATATAAAGTTTATTTTCAGGTAAATATATTAAATATGTGATATTTTAATCAAAATTGTTAGAAACATTTTAAGATAATCAAACATTTTGAAAACAACCCCATGTAAAAGGTAGTATAGGGTGGGGATTCCCTGGAAAAATGTCGTGTCGCATCTTTGGAAAATACTGAACTTAAATACGAAGTTTGGTATTTTTACGAATTTTCGTTTTTGAGTTGTGCTGTTCACAGACACACACACACACACACACACACACACACACACACACACACCCGCGCGTGGGTACAAGCTGATCTTGTTCTAAAAATGCCTTTTTTTATTCAGGAGACCTTAAAACATGTATGTTCGGTGAAATCTTAGTATCGCATGTTTGGGTGGAATGCAATACCTTCTCTACCTGCTAGGACGTGTTAGAGAAAGTAAAAAGCGAAGTGAGAGAATAGAAAGAACTCGCATTTTTAAATCAACAGAAAATGTAAAGAAATAAATAATCAATTGGAAAGAACATGTAGATAGAATGGAAGATTATCGCATTCTAAAATTGGTACTAAGTTTTAAACCTATAGAAACATTGGCAGACAGAAGAAAAAAAATGATTATAGCAAGCATTCAATTCATGAGACTGGAACACGCCTTTCAAGACTTAATCCCAAAATGAAACACTTTGAAAAAGTTTCTATATAAAAGGTGGTTAGGCGTACGGGAACTTTCCTGAAAGTATTGTGTTGTTTTTTTCTGCCATTCAATTCTCTGATATTCAAGCATATCGTAGTACACGTGCGTCTAATTATATCATCTCCAGATTCACGAAAGGATTTACTTTTGGTTTGTGCCATACAATATATTTAAGGGTTAATGGGGTTTTATTTAATATCCTTTCAATTATATGGGGGGGGGAGAAAGTTCAATATCTGTCTTTGAACAAAGCACTAAAACATTTTAAGCGTAAATAATTCCCGTATTGTGACACAGCGACTATGGCTCAAGGTTATCGGGCGGTCGGTGCTGTCAAGTCGGAAGGAAACAGAGATAAGCAACGCTCTCAAGCGTAAATATCGGAAGCGCTAACGAAAAATAGCAGAATTTTCTGGAAGTTTCTTCCCCCTCCTCCAAAACTGCTTCGAGATATTTCTAGAATGTTCTGTGGCAGATTCTCTGGCTGTATAAGCGAGCGTTCTCGTGTGAAGAGGGAGTCAGGTCGGTCAGTTAGTGAGCGAGTTAGGGACTGCGATTCTGATGCGACATCAAGTGCGATTCTACAAGTGAGTTTATGATAACAACTGTGACGTGCAGTTGAGTGCTGCTGCAGGAGAGGAGTGTTCTATTCCCCAGCGAGTGCACCGTCCGGGGGAATTGATTATGTCCCGCGTATTACATTACCCGCTTCGTTCAAGAAGGAAAATGAAATGACGGAAAAATTGAACCATTTCACATTAGTGAAGTACCAGGGTGAACTAAGTGAACTTACAATGAAGTTGAAAACTAGGTAAAATAAGTGGTGACATTGAGAACTTAAAGAAGTTGACGCAGGTAATTCTTACAGCCTACGTTTAGGCGCAATATGACGCAGCCACACTACGCCTCCAACACTGAAGCACTACCTTTGCCTCACGATTGCTGCTTGTCTCCTCCCAGTTGGTTCTTCTTTTGCCACGGCTGCTCCAGCATGAAATCTTAACCTCAGAGTATGCGTGGGTGTGTACAGAGAAACACACAAACGCTGTCTTGGAACACCTTTATTCACTATTTAAAATAATACTTCAGGTTTGCCGATCACTATTAAATGCCTACGAAGTTACTTTGTCTTTACCAAGACCGAAGAATTATTAACTACGGCTAAGCGTTCTACCCTCTAGCATGTTCGCCGCCAATGTTCACAACTCGACGAGAATGGCGTCCCGTCCTCGGCAGGCACTCAGGACAGACTGACTTACCCACGCTACTACAAGGAAAACCAACACCTAAACTTCCCCTCTCTGCCCTCAAACGCTATCCTCAAACTTAGCGTCATGATGCCTAGAGTGGCCTTTAACCAGGCTAAGTGCAGCTGTTTACCAGGAAAAACTTGCTTCAATGGTATTTACCCTTTCTACCTGAGGCTGGTCCCTAATTAGCTAAACTGTGCATGTCTTGTCTTCCTGTCGCTTTTACAGTCAACAATTTTCACAATGCTTCTCCTTTTTATACATACACTGATTTTAAACATTTTATTACTTATTTTATATCACTATCCTTCTCAGATTATTATGATAATTATTGCCTTTATAATTCCGGCTTCAAATGCCCCCCATATACATTTCATATTATACAATAATGTTACAATGTGTATGTCTTGCCCGAAACAATTTCCTCTCAGTAATTTCGTGATCGATCGGCAAACCTTGAATTGGTTACATGATTCTTTTACAATTCGTCAATATATAAATTTCTTTACATGGTTTACAATTATGTTCCTTCTACAATTATGTTGGTCATACATATGACTTGCCCTTCACATGATTCACCTTAACCATTATTATACAAAATTTACATTCACTAACATCATCATTTATATTAAACGTTATTATGCAAAATTTACACTCAATGATTTACAGTATTCGAATTTAAACAATTATTATATTTTGTTTTCTGTTATTCTGATTGGAGTATCCGTTTTTGTTTTGTTTTTTTTTTCTTTGAGAATATTATTCTCTTTCTCACTTCACTTTCACATTGTTCACTGATCACTTTCACTTCACTGTTTCTCTTATATTTATTTTACAATTCTCATAACATAATGACATTTCTACATTCATGTTAATGTTTCTCAGAAAATTCACAGCGTTTGTATTTTATCTGGAACATTCAATGATTTTCTATAAGGTCTCATAAGTTGTTTGTGCCATTTACCAATAGATTTATTAGTTTTTACATCTACTAACTCAAAAGTATGTATCCCAAATGTACCTTACTGTTGCACTGCTTACATTGCTACATGCTGAACTAGCAATATTGTCTGATATACACACTTTTTGTAATCCTTCGTTAAGTCTACATTTACATCATCTATTCCTACAGCAAGTCTCCTGCTTTCTCTTTCAGACTGTTCTAACCTGTTCCTGTATATTTCTAATTCTTTGCTAGTAGCTTCCCTTTCTCTAACAAATTCTTGACTTAATTCTTCCCTTAATTTTCTGTTTTCTTTTTCTACCTTTTCACTAATCCCTTGTCTTACAATTTTGACTTCTCTAATCTGTTCTTGATTTTTCCTAACCTCAATTCTCACATTTTCTATTTCATTTCTAGCCTCCTCCTTGAAATTTTCTAACGCTTTCTGCTGGTTCTCAATTTTATTCTGAATTTTAGTTAAGTTGCTTGTTAAATCCTCCCTTAAACTCCTTAATTCTTTCTGACCCTGTTCTATTTTTCCTGTTAATTCTTTCTGACCCTGTATCATCTTACCTGTTAATTCTTCTCTCAAGTTTTCTGTTAAACCCCGCTTAGCTTTCATCTCATCCCTTAATTCTTTCTGACCCTGTTCCATTTTTCCTGTTAATTCTTCTCTCAGGTCTTCTTAATTCTTTCTGACCCTGTATTATCGACATCATTAACTTTAACATCTCGTTATTTTCCATACTTCCCCCTGGCTGTTCTACCTGCTTTTGTACATTTCTATCATCTACTGTTTCTACTACCTTATTTACACTATTATTTGCGTCCTGCACAGTTCTACTATCACTGTCCTGAATATCCATGTTTGAATCTGATTGCTCAAACGTTTTGCCGTTCCTTAACTGCATTCACCACTGGAACACGTAAATAAATTTACACTCAGTACCATTTTATCTGCTGCCTGCAACTGCTGCTTCGATGCCGCTCCTGTTGTCCTCCGTGTTGTCCCGGTCTCCTCGATGTCTCCGTCGTTTAGCTTCTCCGTTGTTCGGGCCTCACGCTTAGGACGCCATATGACACAGGTAAGTCTTTCAGCCCACGTTTAGGCGCAATATGACGCAGCCACACTACGCCTCCAACACTGAAGCACTACCTTTGCCTCACGATTGCTGCTTGTCTCCTCCCAGTTGGTTCTTCTTTTGCCACGGCTGCTCCAGCATGAAATCTTAACCTCAGGGTATAGGTGGGTGTGTACAGAGAAACACACAAACGCTGTCTTGGAACACTTTTATTCACTATTTAAAATAATACTTCAGGTTTGCCGATCACTATTAAATGCCTACGAAGTTACTTTGTCTTTACCAAGACCGAAGAATTATTAACTACGGCTAAGCGTTCTACCCTCTAGCATGTTCGCCGCCAATGTTCACAACTCGACGAGAATGGCGTCCCGTCCTCGGCAGGCACTCAGGACAGACTGACTTACCCACGCTACTACAAGGAAAACCAACGCCTAAACTTCCCCTTTCTCCCCTCAAACGCTATCCTCAAACTTAGCGTCATGATGCCTAGAGTGGCCTTTCACCAGGCTAAGTGCAGCTGTTTACCAGGAAAAACTTGCTTCAATGGTATTTACCCTTTCTACCTGAGGCTGGTCCCTAATTAGCTAAACTGTGCATGTCTTGTCTTCCTGTCGCTTTTACAGTCAACAATTTTCACAATGCTTCTCCTTTTTATACATACACTGATTTTAAACATTTTATTACTTATTTTATATCACTATCCTTCTCAGATTGTTATGATAATTATTGCCTTTATAATTCCGGCTTCAAAGTGACTGTTGAAAACTGGACAAAGTCACAATATCCTGGATGTTCACGGAAATCATGCCATAGGTGAGTTGTGATCATGGAGATATCAAAGTATGTTACATTGTATAGGGTCCTATAAGTGTTTAAATTCTGTAAAAGTTCGCTTTGAGCACCGAAAAAATATTAATGATAAAGTGTCCATTTGTCGATACAGCGCATGGGGAGTAGGGGATCTGTTGAAGCTCGCAGCAAAACACAAATGAGAGTAATCAGGCATTTAGTTTGACACTCCTTCTCTGTAGAGGATATTATATCCCCCTCTCTGTTGATTCACTCAAAAGCACTCAGCAGTATCAAATTGTCTCTAATTAATCCTGTCGGTAAAATTGTAGCGCACGGTGTATATCGGATTTACAGCAAATCCAATGAGGATTTTGACATTTCAAAATGTATTACTTAACAATCCCTAGAGGTGGTGTTTTCGGATGTATACTATATCGTTATTTGGAGAGGCGTGTTAGTTGCTTTGTCCCCCTACCTTTTCTCATATACACTGCCAGTCAATTGTTTCCGGACACCCAGTGGAAATGATGCAATTCAGCATTTAGCTTGACTGGTTATTTATTCCATGTAAGTATAAGAAACCCAAAAATCGCTGTCAAGAACGCAATATTAGTTAAAACAGGTATCACACTGAGTGCGTCTACCTGCCCCGTCATCATCCAGGCAAGCCGTACCACCGATTATTTAACCTGGGTCCACCCCATCTTAATGAACGTGCGAGGTAGAGCACCCATAGCGTCTAACCACACTCCACCAACAGCATATTTCCGGTCATGAAATAGAGGCTGTCTTAACGGCAGAGAGTAGTGACTTGCCGTTTTCTATCAGTCAGCGAAAGTTGCCGGTTATAATCACATTAAAAATCTGTTGTTGCTTTCAGTATATTAGTATATCATAATGTGATTAAAATATTTGATGTGAGAAAATCAGGCTCTAAAATTAAACAACAAGATCATCGAAACGCATACATAACTTTTGTCATTCGGGAATTAAAATTACATAACAAAAATACAACGAAATAGCGACAGCAGCTTTAAAAATGAGATGTATTAAAAACTTCAAACCTACAATAGCGGATATCTGGGAAATGGTTAATGTCACAAAGAGAGGCGTAACTCTTGACACTTATTTCTTAGAATAAATCCTTTGGAAGAAAACAAAAACTAAATAAAAACAATGATGATTATTATTCACAGTAATATTTGATGAGACCATAAACCAAGTCAACATCTTTGCTTCTTTATGTTAACTTACCTAGCATTACACTTACTACCCTGAGAGTTCAGAAACTTTTGATCGGCGGTGCATATGATATAAGATTCTTACTTTCTCTACTACTTACAAATAAATCCTGTGGCGCTAAGCTGCAAAGGGCCTGGACCTATTAAACCGACTACCGGCCTCACGCCCACATACGCACAGTCGAGGTGGGTGATCATACAACCAATACGAGGAGGTGATGTGGCCACATCACGTATCTCCTAGCTGTAAAGTTGGCTCACACGGCCAGGACCGCTCCTCACTTTCCTCACGATTTTGAGTGGGCACCGGTTCAACACTAGAGACCTAAAATCCGCACCCCCACGGCGCATTCCGTGTTCGGGAACCAGATAACCACGCTCCAGCCCACTGTGCCACGGCGCACGACTTTTCTACTGCTTACGTATAGTAAATACAGGAACTATTGCATTTCACCCAAAAACTTGATGCGAATAATTCGCCGGAAATACAGGTCTGGAGGCTCCTTGAAACCAAATAAATCATTTCTATTAAAAGCTCTGCGCGCGCGTGTGTATGTGAACCATATAACTCAAAAACGAAAGGACACTCAAATGTGGAAATTGGTAGTTGAGTTTGGCGTCCTCGAAGGATGCAACACAAAGATTTTAAAAAAAACCTACCTTTACTTGGTAAGCATTTAATTCTATTTGATTTTCTCAAAAATATATCATATGTTTAAGATATAGCAAATAGCACTTATATCCTGAATTTTCTGATAATCTTCCGTAAAGTCATGTTCATTTCGAATGATCGGTATTTGGTAAACCGTAACTACACAACAAATGTGCATCTCCTTAAAGGACACAATTTATCAAATAACATTTTTATGGGTGTTTCCAAAATATTATTTGTAATTGGTTTGAATTTTAAAACACTCATAATGTTTTTCCAGTAATAAGTTGCTATTCCGCTTGGTCTTAGTATGCAAGAAACTTAGGATTTCAAAGTCATGATATTCGGATTCGCTTTTTAAAAATATGATTACCGCTTTAGCATACTGTACTCTTCTTACACTTATAACTAGGTGTGTAAATGTATAATTAAGTTTTATATCGATTAACAGGAAGAGATAGAAGAATAAGCTTTTATAAGCATAGTTTGTAGAATAGTGTCACTTTGTCCACGTTTATTTTAAACTGTCACTCTTCACTGTTTTGCTTTTATCCAGTTCAGCCTCACTGGTAGTTTACTTCCTTCACACTATCACTTTACTAAGGTGAACTACTTCAATTCTCCTCTCTTCACTTCCTTCGTGGAGGAAGGCTCTTCACGCCGGACGGTTCATTTGCGGAGGAGTGAACACAAGACCTCCACAACCTGTCGCTCCGCAGTAACACTCCTGCACGTCACAACAGCCGCCACCAAATCGCTCGGATGTCGCACTAGAGACGCACTCGCTAACTCGCTCCCTCGCTCACTGACTGACTCAACAACTCTCCTCATCTCGCGTTTAACACTCGCGACTCGCACTGCCGCGAGATCTCTCCCTTATATAAACAGTGGAGTCTTTCCACAAGGCACTCAAACGTTTTAGAACTATTTAGACACACTTTCTGCAGGACGGGGTGGAAGCAGCTTCCAGAAACTCCTAGTTATCTGCTGATAGCGCACCCGGTGTTTACGCTGGCAAGCGCAATTATCGTTTACAGCGACCGCCCTCGCTGACTTCCCGATAGCCTTGGCCCATGGCGCTGCATCACAATAGTGAGTAGAGAAAGTCAAGTGAATGCAACATATCGGATGTTGTTTTTTTCTTTTTTTCTGAGATAGCCTAAATGTTTCTTTGACATTGGGTTCGTAGCGGCTTTATCTCTTCATGTACCTACTGTCCATTCCAAACCAGAGTTCCCTCTGTTGTAAACAGAAGCACGTGCTTCGGCTTGTCACGAACCCAAGAATATACTCCTACGCCAACGTAAATAGTTCCTTAATACATGTATTGTATTATGAAATATTAGAGCAGGAGAGGTATAGAACTGCACATTTTATTGCGGTTATCATAAGAACTCGTCGTTAAAGGCAATGGATATATACTAGCTGTTAAGAGATTACAAAATATGATTTTCGCCTGCTATTGCTTGTTAATACCAACCGTATGATCGACTGCCACTTCTTACATACACAAGAAATGCAGCAATGAATTCCCAGAGATGCTATCTGAGTAGCGAATAAACACTTTGCGTAACACAGGATATGATAAGCGAACAGTCATTCATAATACACTAACACACATATGCTCAGCTCAGGTCAAATCTTGTGATTTAGTCAGTTGGTATTTGAGCTCCCGTGTCACAGGAAGGTGAATGTGGTGCGAATAAACTGTTCAAACACAGAAGCGGGAAACAGTTAAAAAGTGGTGAAAAACAAACAGCTCTTCATATATTCATACAAAAATATCCGACACTTGCATTATTGCATATTAGAAAACTAATATCGATTTTACAGGCGTTTCAGTGAGAAGTGTAACGAAAGCGAGCAGGGAATATAAATAGATATAATACAACATAGAAGAGGATAAAACGTGGGAACTTGTTTTAAGTGCGACAGTGCTGTGGAATTGTGGATAAGCTTGTCATTATTTTGGAGAGTAGTTCTGATTCTGATATGGCAACCGAGTCATCTTCGGAGGATTCGGATTTGAGTGTTGCACTTTTGCACAAGAATTGTGATTAACGTAAGTAAACTGTTCATTGCCGCATACTTATAAAATCGATTGTTACCTCAGGTTTGCTTTTTGAACTATGATTCTCACGGAGGGCGCCTTTTTATAGATTAAATAGTGTTCAACAAGCACGTGGGAGGGGAACAAGCAGCCATTATGGGCGGGGATTGCGAACTACTTTCGCGCGGATAATACAAAGAGTTTGTTTTCAGTGAAAGGCACTCTGGTTTGGAATGGACAGTAAGCTACTAGCTGTTTCACCGGTATTGCATCGGTACATTCCATAAGTACAGGGTTGAAAGAAGTCGATGCGTTACGTTCACATGACGTTTTCTACCTTCTATCTCTTATTAACGGCTATACAAATTATTCTTATAAAGGTTTATTTTCCTATCATTAATTTTAATTGAGATAAACCTTTTCCAAAACTAGTTGCATTACACATTTAGTTACACATACGAAGGGAACAGCGATAGTCAAATGTTTAGGAACTGGACGCTATATGCTTGCCTTAAAATTCCATACTGTTTCCATGCAATCGCGAGAAACCACTGAATACCGACAAGGCTTTAAAGGAATTGCTAAGCATTTAAAACTCGTATGATTATTAACGAATATATCGGAAATAGCTGATGCTAAAGAAATTTTATTTAAATAAACTGTGTGTTTTAAAGCGATCTGCATTTTGTGCAGCGCGTTTTCGTCTATCGCTTAACGTTTACCAATTGTATAAGATTATACAAATTTTCTTCCGAATGGAGAGGACTTCACAGGCTATTCCCAGAAAATTCAAAATATATACTTTATTAGCCAATTAAAGATCTTTAGTGCATGGTATTTTAATCAAAATCGTTAAAGACGTTTTTTTTTATAAAATCAAACGATTCGAAAAATATTCCATGTAAAGAGTACTTGAGGCTGGAAGTATTTTCTTTAAAATCTTTTTGTCGTATCTTTGGAAGATACTGAACTTAAATACTAAGTTTGCTAGTGTGGTATTTATCCGGCTTTTCGTTTTTGAGTTATGCTGTTCGCAGACACACAGACAAAACACACACACACACACACACACACACACACACACACACACACACACACACACACACACTTGCTCTTAAAGTGCTCTTTTATTCAGGGGGTCTCAAAACATGTATTTCAGTGGAAATGTCGGTATCAAATTTTACGGTGGAATCCAATACTTTCCCTGCATATATGTACGTGGTAGGGAAAGTAATGGGTGTGGGAGTGATTTTTTAAAGTCCTAAGTAGTGTAATTTGAACTTGTACGTAAAGCGTAAGCGCTTAAGCTTTGTCCAGATTGGTCAAATAGTGACAATTTGTGACTACTTATAGTAGTTGAAAAATATGAGTATCGGTAGCTTTTTGAAGTTGTAGGTATCCTATAACTTTCGTCAACACCTTAGTCCAAGTGCACAAATTTGTGCCCTGGTTGACCAAGCATTGTACTATCTATAAAGGGTTGAAACTAAAGTATGGTAAGTTTTTAAAAGGGTCCGAGTGTTATAATTACAATTAAAAATAAGGATTAGGTGGTTTTTGATTGTTGTGACGTAACCAATGATTCTTGCCAAATCCTTCTGTATAATTGTGCAATATTTTGGTCATATAGTTTAAACCGTGCAGATTTCTAAATAAGGGATTGAAAATGTGGTAGGGGTCGTCAGTCAGAGTATAAGGTAGCTTAAAACTTTCCTTTAGTGCTATAGTATAAGTGCACAAAGTTTCATCTAGAATGCTATATGTTAGGGTTTGAAAATAGAGATTGGATGTAAGGGTAACTTATCATTTTAGTCAGTTTTATAATCCAAATCTACCCGGCTTAGTAAAAATCATACCAAAAATATTACTTGACAAATCTTCCGTAAACTATGAGGGAAATATGGTGACATGAATGATATACAACCCCCCTAAAGCCCCCTTGAGTAACTGAATTTTAAATTATCTTATGCCTCTCCATTTACCCCTTTGGGCTCGAAATCATTAAAAGTCTGCCATATTGGCAAATAAAAAACCAAAATAACCTCTAATATTCCATTAAACTAGTTTGACATTCTGTGAGAAGAACGTGAAAAAGGAACTTCTGTTTTCAAATTTTTGAAAACATTATTGTACTATCTGCCTTTTTTGTGCCTAGTTTATTCTATACTCACATCTAGCGATGGAGGAGCCGTACATAGAAGCGTAAGGATCGTGGAACAGTGTAACTGTAAACCCACAAAAGATACAGGACTGCCAAACAAATACATAATCTACATTCTATAATCTACACTCGCTTTACAATTTAGGCTCAAGAAGAGCTCATTAACTTCTGTAAACCATTGAATTATTCCTTGGAGTAATTTAATGTTTCGACCATTTTCAAGTATTACCAGGTATTCAGTTTTACTCATTAACTTTCAGTCCACCTGCTTCAAAGGTCCCAAGAAGTTTCCTTAGCATAAATTTCAGGATACTGTACTATTATCTCCTTATCATCTGCAAATAGCTGCGAGTGAACATTCATTCTCATTTCTCGACATGAGTTATTCCACTGTTTCAGTATCTCTTGGATAAATATTGAAAACAAGATAGGAGGCACGTTACACCCTTTGGTTGTTCGAAAAGCTCATGATAATCACCTTGCTGTGTTAACAGCAGCTTGACAGTGTTGATACATCTCCTGAATTAATATTGTGACGTTATAATTTTATTTTAACAGATTTTGGTAAATAGGACTTCGTGTAACTTGAAATATTTAAGAAACACCCGGTTTAAGTAACTACAGGAAATCCTCTTTAGATTTCTTGCTAGTCATTTCCCGGTTGTTGAAGTAAGCAGAGATTACATGACACGAGGTTTAGGGGAAAAGGTCACTTCAGTCCGACACATGGGTAGGTTGCGTAATTTCTGCTGACTTACTACCAGCTGGGCACAAATCGAATTTCGGTCAGTATTTAAAGTTACGGGTTTCTGGCAGTTCCTTTCTTGACCAACCACGTACTTAGCTGGAATCTCTGCCGGTAGTTCGGAAATTCATTTTTAATTTACAATCGCGAATAGGCGCTAGGCTGACGACGACGGACTACTAGACCGCCTCTGCCGCTCAGGTAAATCTACTATGCGTCTAATTCTTTCTTCTTCTTTTTTCTTTTGGAAATATGGTTTAGGTTAAATTAGGTAAATTAAAGATTAGAAAAGATTGGGAACATAAATTACATGTGTTATAATAGAACCATATTACCACCCTTGGTACCGTAACCTGTAACCCTAGTGAAGTCATCCAGCGCTACGTTCTCCCATCCTTTACTTTGAGTCTGATAATGGCGCCAAAGGCGCCGTCGCCACCCGAATCACTATTAGAGGCAAACTAACACTAATGCATTTCATTTGTTCACACAGTTGTTTACGGGAACTTAATCGTATGATTTCTCTAGATAAATGAATATAAAATGCGTTTCTTTACCTTTATCATGCATTTTTTCACTTGTGTACCTCAGACTCAATTTATATGGTCTATGCAGCTCCATTTAAATTCTTACCGTCCGTACAAATAAAAGGGAATATTTACTTAGAATTTAATTCATGGAGTAGCTAAGTATGAGCTGCAAATTACTAATTCTTTTAAGGTCAAAAACAGGCGTGGATAATCTATCGTCATTTTATCACCAAAGTTAATGTTCGTGAACTTGCTGTTGGAACCACCATGTATACTGGCGTGTATAAAATGTGACTCGAAATACCTCCTGTTTTTACTGGCATAATCTGGCAAACACCTAGCACGTGACCACCTGTTTTTACTTCTAGGATAATTTTAGCCACTGGATTGACAGGGTACTTAATCTCCCCCTGAAGTATGGCCGAACTGCCGAGGGTAACATTACAAATTAAAGCTTATATTTTCGTGCTACACTGCAGTTTTATTATTGCCATTTAGCGGCAACAACTTTAACCTTAGCCTCCATGTCGCTGATGAAAGCTCTCATATATGTAAATATTGTAGCTGTTTCTCAGTTTAACCACACATGCAAACCACTTCCTCTAGAAGGTCGAATTATATTGTAATTGGTTTAGCTTTCCCCGTGTACCAATTGTTGCGAAGCTCTTTCATAAAGGAGGTATCCGAGCCACCCTTCCATTATTGTAAACGCTACAAACTTCCTTTATTGGCTAGCTTTTATGCATATGAATTGTTTTTCAGACCACTCACATACAGAACTTATACCGGATGCGTGGAATTAAAAGTTGGTTACATGAAGGTGGAAACCTTACGGAAGGAAAAACACTATGATGTTTGCGTCGGTATCCCGTTGAGTGTATTTTTGTGATGAAACAATGCGTCTTAATTGGAGTATTTATTATTAGGTTGATTATGCAGCTTTATTTTTGTTAGACATCAAACGTCATATTTGCTCGACTCGAATTAATATTGGTGCGATTAATTGTTGAGCCTGCAAGATAGGAGTTTGTGCCTTCGAATTTAGTTGCTGCATTGAAGTTCTATCTTCTTCTTCTTCTCCTACTCCTCAGGTCCTCGGCTGCTGTCGGTCATTAATAATAAATTAACGAAGAGCATGAAATTGGTTTTGGAGATCTCTAGAGAACGTCGTAAGAAGACTACTAAATGAAGGCAGGAGTTAAAATTAAATTGAAGTACTGAATTTTAATGAGTTCAATTTAAATGTTTGAAAGGGTTCATATAAACACTCTACAATAAATGATGTAGTTAGGTTGGACCATTTCCACGATGTTGGACTTTCAATTAATATGAAAAATCACTTATTACACGTTACACATTGTTAATGTTAATTGCGGAACGGTACTTGTTTCATGACTATGGTTTTCACTGATTCTACTCATGAATCACTGTTCACTCGAATGGTTATTTCTCACTCGTGCACACTATACTGCGCTGACCTAATTGTTCACACGAAGACTATTCACCTTAGCTTAACTCAGTCCCGCACACGATATAGCGTTGTATCTTAATTCGTGTAATTGTTGGCGCGGAATTATTTACCGGAGAGTTGCAGATTCTGGCCGCAAGTGAGTTCGCGATGAGACTGAATTTGCTTACCGGACCTCAGCTTATATAGGCTAAGTGTCTGGCGTTCGAAATGTATCTTCAATTTTCTGATTGGCTGCCCAGCAGCGTGATTTTTCAATCCCAAGAAATCTGCAGAGCATTTAATCGTTTCCTATTTGCTCTCCCGCAGTCACGTGATTGAATACAATCAAGGAATTCCCAATTTTTTGGAGAATGTTTGAGCTTCAGTCGCTTATGTCTCTCTAGCGCGCAAAATTTTCAAAACACCTTTGTGTCATTTAGAAAGCTCACCCTCTTCTTTGTTATGCATTCTCTCGCTTGTCGAGACTACGTCCAGTGGAAATGCTCTTGCGTCTTCTACATGAAAATACATCTAAAAATAGTAAAGTAACATAGTGAAAATATGAGGCCGTCAAGTGCAAAACTCGCCGTATCCAGGTAAAACGAATTTTCAGAAAACGTGAAAAACTGATATTAGGCAAACAGCAGAACATTTGAAAAGTCTCTTAATGTTATAATGTCCGGACTAGACACTTACATATGCATGTATTCTCTTGAAAACCAATCTTGAATAATATGGCGGTAAATCAAAATTTAATTTTGGATAAGGCGAGTTTTGCACGCAACGGTAGTGGATTTGACGAGTTTTGGTGGAAACACAATACTAAATTACAATTAAGTGCAAATATTTTCGATTTAATTCTCAATATTTGTATTTGAGAATGTTAATAAATGACTTCTTGCAATATTTGTATAATTATAATCATTTCTGATTTCAGTTTAGTTAGAAAAACTAAATTTTCACAATTTTTCACCAATTTCGCATAAGAATATCAATGAAGCACTCCTTTAATAGTTTGCTCACTAAAATTGACTATTTTTCATATCACATACATCTTATGACTTGTAAAGTTTACATATTATGTTTAAAATGTAATAGTAATAACTAATGTTCAAAAACAAACATATAAAATTCTAAGTTGTCCTTCCTAACTATCCAAGAAACGCTCACAAATAGTATCTATTTCCTTATCGTCATTGGTAATATTTATATATTAAATTCTTGTAATATATAGCCTTTCATTTTCCTCCCAGTTATCACCAAATGGTTTTTAAATACATTTTTAACATCTTTTAACGTTTTCCTCTTTTACTTTTACACCTACATCTAAATTCCTTGCAATAAAAATTTCTAAGGTTTTGCCTCGCTTCAGAACAGTCTTGCCTACACACAAATCGGACCGATAGTTTGCCTTACGTCTCACTAGAACTTTGCCTGAGGTAAAACGTTGTAAAATAATATGTTTAAATGCCAGGATCCTGGTGACTTCAATATTTCCTTTGCAGCATACCTCCAATCTTGTACAGATACCTGCCCCTAGCCTGATTAGCTTTCCATGATTTTTATAGATTTCAAAATATTCTTCAGGCCTATACTGGTAGTGTTTCTCGCTCTTATTTCTTTCTCTATCTGGCCGAAAACACGATCGGGAGGGCTGAATGAATGTCCAGGAATAGGAAAAATCATTTCTATTACCTGTACGT
Source organism: Deroplatys truncata (assembly GCA_030765065.1). Taxonomy (NCBI): domain Eukaryota; kingdom Metazoa; phylum Arthropoda; class Insecta; order Mantodea; family Mantidae; genus Deroplatys; species Deroplatys truncata. The sequence continues at coordinate 24,781,547 of CM060988.1, read as the reverse complement.
TCTGTGGTGCTTGAATAGCAAGCCATTTATTATATATGCCTATCTTAGTGGTGTTTTATTTTGTCCACAGCAGGCATCTGCAAATAGCCTAACTTTCTTAACTCCAGAAAAATCGGATTTGCATAGTTGACCGTATACTGCTGACACAATTTTGTTTGAACCTTAGGACGTTCATTTTCTGTCCAAACAGAATTACAAACATTCTGATTTGTCAATGTTGTCTTGAATGAACCGTGCACAATGGAAAAGTTATACATGTATAAGTGCCTGCTGTAAGTATGCTGCTTGATCCTGTACTTTTGACAGTACCATATTTTTCTGACAGTCAAATGCAAATGTTGCTACTTTATAATCTTCTTTCAGGAGATCAAAATGTGCCTTAGCTCTAGGTTTATGTATTCGTTTAGCTATCAGCAAATCAGAACGTTTAGTTTTATCTGTTTTGCAATTTTATTTTCTCATCATAAGAAGGACAAAGTGAGCATACATCACAAACAGGGCTTTTGAAGCCTATATTACATTTGGCATTAAAAATATTACGAAAGAAACTCTTAGGAACTTTCATTATGCATAGTCTAATTTTATTAATGCTTAATTCTCTTGGTATGTATTGCCGTGTTGATGTTTTGCTCCTACAATAATGGATGGCAAGTACTTTAAACTTCTGTATGAATTTAATTACAGATTCCCTCTTATTACTACGGAATTCTTCGGCACAACTCCAGTTTCAAGGTGTCATTTGTACTCTGTCTTTTGTTATTTGCAAAATGTTCAGAAAAGATTTCCGACACACCTGAACCAGACCTTGTAAACGTTTCACGCGATACTTTGTTGTAAAACCCTTCCGAGAATCGTCTTTGACTGCACGCTGCCGTTTAGGTATATCAGTTTAACAGTAAGTCAGTATAACGCAGTCTTGTTTAATATTAGAACTGCAGCTGTAGAAGGCTTCGTGGAATTTCCTTATGTCCTGTGTCAAGTTACTGCATTGGAATGACTTGCTGTTGCAGGCAGGTAAGCGTGGGCCAAAGCTTGCTGAATGCCTTTAACAATTGAGACTGTATTGTAAACTTACCTGCTTATTCATATGAGTCATATCTGTCAACAGTGGAGGAATACTACTTAATTGTAATTCAATCATACATACATTTCCCTCTTCTTCCTTTCACGTTTCGATTCACGGGATGCCCGTTTCCTAGTTCTACCCTTGCCACCAACTTCGGGATATCAAAGGACTCCATAATAACACGTCTGCACCTTAGACTAGTCAAAACTAAACTAAAACAGTTGGAATCGCAACAGGACTGACAATGTAGGGAAACAAAGAAGCGAAACTGCTATATTTCTTAGTGCTGGATAAGGCGAGTTTTGCTCTTCACACAGCACAACTGTAGTGGAACGAGCATTGCATAAGGCAAGTTTTGCTCTGAATTGTAAAATGCATTAGACGAGTTCTGCATCAACCACCACCATGGATTTGAAGAGTTTCGCATTGAACAGCAGTTTCGGGGCTCACTTAGGTGTATTAGATGAGTTTTGTTGAAACCCAAAGTCACCAGTTCGTAGAGAACTGCAAGAAGTATTGAATCCCATGTCTAACTCAGTTTTTTTTTAATTTTTGGTTAAGACGAGTTTTGCATTTGACGGCCTTATATGGTTAACACTGTGATTACACAAATAACAGATAGTATTTACATGATTACTAATGTGGCATTGATATGGTATATTAAATTGCTTCACGGTCTACGGAAATGGGCCACTTTCTTTACACATCAATGTACAGCATATGTTAGTAAATTATTCATCTCATTTTCGCATAAGTATTATTTCCATTATTCATTATTGTCGAAAAAATAGCATGTTACACACATTGGAGAATTGCAGTGCATTGGAGAATCCCAGAGGTATAAAATACTTCACGCCGTCTCGTATTTTCAAACTCTTTCCGGTTCTCTAATGATGCGTTTACCACATTGTATCGTAATATACTATTTTAATCGACTACACTATAATAGACACGCTGATTACATGTGACGCACCTGAACTGTTATGGCATCCGTAATACTTCAGCGACCCATTGTGATCTTACTTGGCGGTGTGCGCAGCTTCCCTATCGCCCATACCTTTAACACCTTCAAAGCAGCAGTCCACTGCTATCCATTCCTCAGATAAACAATGAAATACGTCTATTTAAAATACAATAAATTCTGTTCGTTGTAATTTTAATATTCTAATAAACTGAGTTCATTTACTTTGCTTTCACATGTGTTGCTCTCACATTACCTGCAAAACATTAATAAATACGGCGTGGATTCAACAGTGCTGCTATCTATTGCACTACTCACAAACACGCTCTAGGTATTGCCATCAGTGCTGACATCCGATTAGCATTTAATTACATAAATTAACAAGGTAAGATCTTTCTGTAAAAGTTCAAAGGTATTAAAATTATAAAACCGTCGTATGCAACCTGACCATAATGGTAGTGGTTAAGACGCTGGCTACCGCTCGTTCCATAAATATACTCCCCTTTTAATTACTACCATTATGGCATTGTTGCATAAAATACTATTGTGAATATGTTACTTAAATATTTGGGCAGTATGTTTAGAAATGATAAGGTTATACAGACACAAACTGTTAGAGCTTCACATACCTTTGCGAGGATATCCAGGAGGCGATCTGGATGGCTAGAGCACTGTAGTGTCATCGTCTTGTGCAGGTAGCAGCGTTTGGGACGTAGGAGGTGCATGCAGCAGGGCGACGTTCTCACCCTGGGGAGGAGCCATGCTGACGTGGTTCAGCTGAGTCCTTGTCGTCGCATCGTCCATACCGCCTCCTGCAACACACAACTAGAGCACCTCAAACCCATACTCTTTCGTATGACGCAATCTCTAAAACTAAACTTGCACACAATAATCAAATAAAACACTAAATTTGCTCAGACTCCGTTAAAAGAAGTAACCTCCCTATTTATGGGTTATGTCCATTCTGCATTCCTCCTCTGACTAACCTTTCAAGTTTACTCTTTTGATAATGTTGGCTCGTTCTAAAACCTAATGTTACTTAAGGACACGCTAGTTGAGTTGCCTTTACAGTGAAAGAGTTTCTTGTAGTTTAGATTCCTCATAAGCCACTACCGAGTGGGATGGCTGAGACGGCAACGACTGTGGCCCGCATTCGAGAGGTGCCGGGATCGATCCCCGGTAACCGCCCCTTTGGTCAATGGGTTTTTCGTAGTTTCCTCGGGTCGACAGGCGAATGCTGGGGAAGTTCATCTTCCTCTCTCGGTTTCTTATCACATGTTTCAGGGTTGTAGGGCCAGGCGGGTTGGGGCTGGACGGTGGCTTGAGCACTGTAGAGGGTTTGTTCAGGCGTCTCTGCGGAGAATGCTCAGCCCCGGAGACGCGAAGGTTGGCTGCTTGTGGGCAGGGCTGGGCGTGGTCAGATGTGTTCTATCCGGAAGCATTAGGAACCCCGTCTATGCTTGCGCCCGTCGTCATCCGGATCTCGTCGCCCTTCGAGTCTATCCCCTCATCCCTCCCTCCCTCCCTCCCTCCCTCCCGAGAGTCACTGGTAGAAGCACAAAGAACCACCCTTTATCAATAGGATTAATTGTTTTTCTCCAAACAATGCCCATATATTTAAACAGACGATTCATATCATTAAGATTTTGGTTCTTTTGAATAATGGATTACAATAAATTGTATTTATTATGGAAGAATTGTTGTGAAATAATTTGAAGGTGGATTTAGTTGTGATTTTATAAATTACAACTATCCGAGTTTCGGGGGCCTCTAGATTCGTTCGTACCTCTCATTAGCCACTGGAACAGAAAGGCAAGGAGTGATGTGAAGTAATAATAGTGACCACACAACAAATGGCTAAGGGAAACTCCTCTTGCAGGCGCCCCGATAGGGAGAACAGGAATTTTCTCGCATGTGCAAGAAAGTCCGCAGATTCTGCGTGCCTTCCGTAAACCCTCTCTGCAATACCCCTGTCATCTCCTTGTCAAAACCAAAGCATTCTGCCTATTAAGTCGGACACAAGGGGAATGTGCCCTCGCCCGATCTCATTTCATCATACACACACACACACACACACACACACACACACACACACACACACACACCAAGTGTTTTGTATTGGCCTGAGAAAACGCTTTTTTTATTTTATTTATGGACGCTCTTAACTACTATGGTCCTTAGCATCCCTTTCTATATTGGGCGTGAAAGACCGGAAATTTTGCTCAGAGGCCTCTTATCAGGCTTGAGGCTTTACTTCCCTTCCGAAGGAAGCCATGCTAAGGATTTTTACGCCCGAAAAAAATCCATCGCCCTCCGCCGGGTTTGAACCCGCGACCTTGAGAACTAGAGGCTAGCACGGAGGACTAGTCCACGGAGGACGACGAAGAGAAAACGCTTCTATCGTGTACCACAATGCAGGTGCTGAAACATTCAGAGTTTTTGTATAAAGTTGCTATTTTTATCTTCTACTTATGGTTGAAAACTAAAGGAAGGGCACGTGTTCTTGTGTCCTTAAGTGCGAGCAGCTCCACTGCAAGCAAATTCTTGTAATAAAGGATAGAGAAGTGCGTCGGAAACTGCACACCAAAACGTCCTACCTGGTTTCTGGTCATATGGAAACTGCACACCAAAACTTCCTACCTGGTTTCTGGTCATATGGAAACTGCACACCAAAACTTCCTACCTGGTTTCTGGTCATATGGAAACTGCACACCAAAATACTCTACCTGGTTTCTGGTCATATGGAAACTGCACACCAAAACTTCCTACCTGGTTTCTAGTCATATGGAAACTGCACACCAAAAATCATTTCTACCTATTTTCCGCTCATATGGAAACTGCACACCAAAACTTCCTACCTGGTTTCTAGTCATATGGAAACCGCACACCAAAACTTCCTACCTGGTTTCTAGTCATATGGAAACTGCACACCAAAACTTCCTACCTGGTTTCTAGTCATATGGAAACTGCACACCAAAACTTCCTACCTGGTTTCTAGTCATATGGAAACTGCACATCGAAACGTCCTACCTGGTTTCTGGTCATATGGAAACTGCACACCAAAACTTCCTACCTGGTTTCTAGTCATATGGAAACTACACACCAAAAATCATTTCTACCTATTTTCCGCTCATATATAAACTGCACACCAAAACTTCCTACCTGGTTTCTGGTCATTTGGAAACTGCACATCAAAACTTCCTACCTGGTTTCTAGTCATATGGAAACTGCACATCGAAACGTCCTACCTGGTTTCTAGTCATATGGAAACTGCACACCAAAAATCATTTCTACCTATTTTCCGCTCATATGGAAACTGCACACCAAAACTTCCTACCTGGTTTCTGATCATATGGAAACTGCACACCAAAACTTCCTACCTGGTTTCTAGTCATATGGAAACTGCACATCGAAACGTCCCACCTGGTTTCTGGTCATATGGAAACTGCACACCAAAACTTCCTACCTGGTTTCTGGTCATATGGAAATTGCACACCAAAACTTCCTACCTGGTTTCTGGTCATATGGAAACTGCACACCAAAACGTCCTACCTGGTTTCTGGCCATATGGAAACTGCACACCAAAACTTCCTACCTATTTTCCGCTCATATGGAAACTGCACACCAAAACTTCCTACCTGGTTTCTGGTCATATGGAAACTGCACACCAAAACTTCCTACCTGGTTTCTGGTCATATGGAAACTGCACACCAAAACGTCCTACCTGGTTTCTGGCCATATGGAAACTGCACACCAAAACTTCCTACCTATTTTCCGCTCATATGGAAACTGCACACCAAAACTTCCTACCTGGTTTCTGGTCATATGGAAACTGCACACCAAAACTTCCTACCTGGTTTCTGGTCATATGGAAACTGCACACCAAAACTTCCTACCTGGTTTCTGGTCATATGGAAACTGCACACCAAAACTTCCTACCTGATTTCTGGTCATATGGAAACTGCACACCAAAATACTCTACCTGATTTCTGGTCATATGGAAATTGCGTACCAAAATTTTCTATCTGGTTTCTGGTCATATAAAAATGCACACCAAAATATTCTATCTGGTTCCCGGTCATATGTTCTACCTGGTTTCTGGTCATATGAATCTGCACACTAAAAACGTTCAACCTGGTGTCTGATCATATGAAACTGCGCACCAAAACTTTCTACTTGGTTTCTGGTCATATGAAACTGCACACTATTTTCTCCCTCGATTATGGCCATATGGAAAATGGACATATTAATCAAAGCTTCTCTCGCCCGGTAGCCAAAATGAAGCGCAGTCTTTAACTTTACAAACTATTTGCACGGGACCACGATTTCAGTCCTACTCTAGACTTAACCAGGGGTTGGTGGTGGTGGGATCTATCCCCGAAGACCGCCCACTCTGACCCCATGGGTTTTTCGTGGTTTCCCCGGGTCGCCAGGCTAGGCGAATGCTGGGATGATTCATCTTCTACCATGACTCTCCTTCCTCTCACTTCCTGTACCCATCAACATCCTTGTCAGCTGTTTCAAGGTTATAAGACCAGGTGACGATTTTCGCGAGTTGCGGCTGGGCGGTGGCTTGCGCTCTGTAAAGATTTCTTCCCTGGTGTCGCATGCGTTCTATCTGAAAACGTTAGGGATTGCGTCTATACCTGCAGCCTTCGGCATCCTGATCTGGTCGCCTTTCGGGTCTTTCCTCTCATCCTTCCCTCCCAGGATCACGTTGGAAGCATAGAAGCCAACTGGTCTGCATGCGGTGTCCTGTCCCGGTTCCGGGGGCCCTTCCGAGACATTGACCTTTTACACCAAGGAAGAAAACGGTGATTTATGTATGCCAACAAAGTATGTGTTAGTATCACTTTGACCACACAAGGTTGTACAATCGCTATACACCATATGGTAAGTAGAGCGACTTAAATTTTGGCTTAACCAATGTAAATTTCACATATTTATAGATGTGCTGTTTCCGAGTGGGGTTAACGCTTCTGAATCTGCAGTATCCGTGTAGGATTAGTGTTCAGCTTCCGGATCAAAGAGTGAGTTTCTGGGCATCCGAATGAGAGACCATCGCTACCACAGTTCCCACATATGTAATAGAATAATCAAGTATATTGAATATTTGTTTTAGTTTAGTCGGCATAATTTTCTATGCTCAGGAAGAGAAATAGGGTTCTAAAATCCCCCTTCATACTAACTACTTGAAAAATAATACATATTTTTCGGTGTGTTAGATTGTCTACTAGCAAGGAAACAAGGAAACTAGCATGCTTTAACATCGCATGCCAAAGACAAGGCTATACTTGGCTGAAACCGAGGAAAAAATTTGCTGTGTTCTTCTCTACTCCTTTTTCTACAAACTTTTCGTACCAATGCTAATCTTCTATCTACATCTTCGTAATGGAGGTAAAACATTTCTCATTTACACATTTCATTTTAGGTATATGGTTAAAGTACGTAAAGCGGTAATCATATTTTTACTAATAAGAATGTCGCTATATGATAAGGGGTTTGTGTGTTTGTCGCCAGGTTGCGTGTGCGTAGGTATTATACAGCTGTATGCCTAGTTCTGTGTTGCCTTCCGACGTACACAAACCACGCGAAGGGTACAGTCTGAAATTGAGAAATGTAACATTCCGTTAAGGTCTAGCAGATGACACGAGGGATATGAGTTAGAAGAAGAAACCATGGCTCCAGAGCCATCACAAGCCGAATTGCACTGCACTACTATAGACATTCTGAAATTATTGAATGTCAAACGTCAGCGTCGATCACTTACACAGTTATTGAACTGCGAGAAGCTGCTTTCAGCAACACAAGATGTTAACGTGCATAAAGTCAAGTATACTATGCTATAGTCTGATGTTTATGTATCCTTCATCATGCTACAAATTGTTAAAATGCCCTTCTTTTTCTGTAGAATGTTTTGCCATTAATCGTTTTTATTCTCTGTGTGACGGTCGTGGAGGTTCTTTCTTGATTTTTTCTGGCACCTTTTCTATTATTGTTATTCCTTTGGATATTTACAATTCCTTATAGAACTTCTTTAGGATGCACTGCCCACCTATGCTCACCGTCGAGTCAAAGTGTATTTCGTTCCGCGCACAACTCCTCATCTTTAAGGATGGCTTTGAAATTCAATGCGTTTTGCATAACCACGAGGAAAAAGAAATAGCGACTTAACACTTGAAAATGGCGTCAGTATTTCAGAATTCGAAACAATAATTATTAGACATAAATTGAGTGCATTAACAATATCTACATATCTCTCTCTCTCCCCCCCCCCTCTCTCTCTCTCTCTCTTGCAGCAAGTTTTGTCCAACCCTTACGGTTTAACAATTATATAGAGTACTTTACAGGCTATTCCGAGAAATTTCGAGATATATTTATCTTCCTGTAAATAACTTAACGTATGGTATTTTAATCAAAATCGTTAGATCCATTTATAAGAAAGTAAAAAAAAAAATTAATCAAAATGATCCCACGTGAAGGGTAAAAGTAAAGGGACATATCACGAAGGGACCCCAGAACCTGGTCAGAGCAACAGCCCTTTTTGCCTCCAACCTGACCCCTGAGAGGAAGAGATGAGGGGGGGGGGGCGAGACCCGAAGGACGACCAGGTCCGGATGACGACGGGCGCATAACCTTTCCAGATAGAACGCATCCGCCGCCGCCTGGTCATACCTCCAGCGATCCTGGGATGGAGCCTACTCGGGGGAGAGACCTAACTGAACAGCCCCCGCAGCCTAGCCAGGGAAGAAACCTCTAGAGAATGCACAGCCACTGCCCACAGCCAACGCAATTGACCGAACACCATCACCTGGTCCTCGAACCCTGAAACAGAATGGCAAGAAAGATGATGGGTACAGAAAAGGAGGAGAGTCGTGGTAGAAGGTGAATCATCCCAACATTCACCTACCGACCCGGAAAAATCAGAGTTGACCGCCGGGAATCGAACAGGAACCTCCCGGATGTGGGCCACAGACGTGGCCGCCTGAGCTACTCCGCTCGGTCATGTGAAGGGTAGTTTGGGGTGGGAAGATTTTCTTGGTAGACACTGAACATTAAGTGCCAAGTTTCATATTTAACGACCTTTTGAGCTATGCTGTTCACACACAGATACACACAGACACACACACACACACACACACACACACACACACACACACACACACACACACACACACACACACACACACACGTCTCAGGATCGAACTTTTGGGTGCAACGCAATTCTTCCTCTACTTACTGTAGGTAAGAAGTAGAGAAAATAAAAATGAGAACTACCACGTTCAAGCAACGTTGTTCAATCGCACACCCACACACTTAAGCTTATACTTATTAACTATTGTGGATTATAAAAATTAACAATTAATGCTGAAAAATTTACTAGTTGTTGAATTATACAAACATCATTGTACTATTCGGCCACGATATGAATGCGATTGGTGGAGGGGCGCCACTGAGTTTTGTTGACAATCAACGCAAGGGATCAGAGGGGAGTGAGGGGCAAGGCGACAGGGAAATGTACAGTTGACAATGAAAATACTACTACATTTCCAAGCCTCAGCCTCGCTAGTAAATGCAACTCGGAACTGTGGATATTTTCTTTACCTGACTGTCCTTCCGATTCCCCGGTCACTTGTTTCGTAGCCGTTTAGTTCCTCTTCCTACCACACGTATTCACAACGTGGTCTACTAGTACTTAATCTGATTCTTGGAACGGTTTGTGATTGAGTTTGATTCAGAAAAACTGTTTTTGCTATTATCTTTAAGCCTCGCTTCAATTGAAGAAAAAGGAAAGCTGTACAATTATGAACAAATACATATGGTTGCCAGCATAGGAGCGAACATTTTTATTTGTCTTTCAATGCCAACCAACTTCCACCTTCTGCTTCCAGTTTGTGAAATACTAATTCGTTTTAGCCACATGAAAAGTCGATATCATCACTACAGCATCATGCCATTGTGCGCTCAAATTGAACCAGAAAGGTTTTTGTTTTTCTTCTTACTCCCAATATATATTTAAAATATGGATACAAAATATACACAAAACTTCTGAAGTAAAACTTAACCACTTTCTATGAAACCAAAATAATGGAAGAACAAAATTGATTTCGTAAAGGAAGATCATGCGCCAAAGGGCATTTCACTTTAAAAATTATAACGGAAAAACAAAGAGAATTTTAAAAAACACACATATTTGAATTTTATTGATTTTACAAAGGGCTTTCGACAAATCAGACAGAAACACGTTATTTGAAATTCTGGTAGAAGATAATGTTTCAAATCAGCTTATAGACGACACCTTTAAATTATACCGTGAAAATTATATTACAGTACGGGTAGGAAATAATCATACAGCATGGAAACCAATTAATCAAGGTGTTACGCAAGGCTGCAGTCTATTCCCATTACTTTAATTACACATATGGATAATATGGTCAAAATGGAAGTCAACAGAGCATGGAAAAATAGACAAACAGAAACCTTAAGCCAGATATACTGCTGTTTGCAGATTATGTAATATTACTGATAAATTCTGAAAATCGCCTTCAACGTTCAGTTTATGAACTGCAACTTATACTTACCTAATGGAAATTTTAGTAAGGGGCTTTGTTGTAAATAATCATCTTCAAACTAAAATCTGCCTTTAAAATAAATCAGCATAACAGGCTTAATGTTTTAAATATTTAGGCTTCTTTTTGTGTTATGAAACAGAAAAGGATATGTTATGAAGCTACATAGTTTTAATTATGCAAGGAGTACAATAAATACCGTCTTGAAACCGTCTCTTGTACAAAGATACACTCCGATAAAGTCCTATAAAACATGGTCGAGACCAGTCCATAAGCTTGGACTTTACAAGTGATGAACACCACATCACAGCAAATGAAGTGAAATTTTTAGGAGGAACTGCAGGATACACTAAATTAGATAAAAATTTGGACATTATGAGGGAACTTAAAATTTTCCCTCTCATATAAAGAATTCACAACTACTGTCGAAACTGGAGATCCCACATGCTCAGGAAATCTGCAACAAGTAATATTAAATTACCGATCTCACCGGAGAAAACCTTTGACCGTCCGATGAAGAGATGAAGTGAGACCGTAACTGTCTACGACGCAGGAAGAAGATAATTTTATTTTCTAAGGTTTTTTTAGGACAAATAAGTAAAGAAGATTGAGCATTGAGTGGGGTCATTTATTAGATAGGCTATTATGTTAACTTTACAGAGGAAGCAACACTGCTTTACCGAGCGGGATGGCCCAGCCGGAAACATCTGTGGTCCGCATTTGGGAGATCCCGGGATCGGCCAATCTGATTGGGTTTTTCGTGGTTTCCCTCAGTCGTCAAGGTAAATACCAGATTGTATACTTAATACCAGGATCCAAAGTTCCATCTCAAGTCCAAAAGAGCAATAAAAATGAAAATAGATAGTAACAGCGAATGCTCTGCTATCTATCCGCAGATGATGAAAGTAGGCAGACTGGACGGTACTTTAATGCCATCTTCCCGGCACGTGTAGAAGCAGAGGTGTAATTGCCTACTACTAAGGTCTCTGTGGACACGCGTCGAAGCATTTTTTCCATCGTTAAAATATCTTGTTTTCGCTTAGATTTAGCGTTTAGCGATCCCGTTGTCCTAAAGTTATTAACCAGACATCCAGCAGTTTTTCTACATGAACTGAAATGCCAGGAAATGTCTCCTGAAATTGTCTACACACGTGTGTACATGATTCGGTGTTTACTTATGTATTTATTAATAATTCGTTGTTCATGCGTGAATTTCATGTATAGATGCAGAGGTACAGTCGCTGTACATGTGCCTCCATGGACACGTGATGAGACAAGATGGTAGTTATACAGGGACATACCTAGAAGGTTAACTGCCGCTACACACCGATCCACGGGATCTCTTCTAACAGATCCGTCGCGATATTACCACGAAGTTAAAGCGACGTAAAATAAGTAGACAAAAATAAAGCACTGCTATAGGTTGATAAAATGTTTTTTTCGACGATAGTGTGTTTCATTTATTTCCCGTTGCTACTGTAATAATAGAAAGTTGAATTTCCTGCATTCAGTGCTAGTAATATAACCTACCTGCTTGTTTTACCTAATTTACTGCACGCATGTGCATTAACCACATTAAATTCTCTGAATTTTCATATGCTTATCATTACAGACATGAAATATAATTATATTTGATAGATAATTTTACCATTTAAATCTTACCTACAACGTTACTTACTTTTTATTTGTTAAGATTAACTTATGGTTTAATTCACCCAGCAGCTAAATATGAGTTGCAAGTTATTGACCTTTTTCACTCTTTTAAGGTCAACATCCAGGAGTGGATAACCGATCGCAGTTCACCACCAAATGTTGGTGACCTTGATACTGGGACTACCATGTCAGTTATTAGTAATTAACTTTATTTTCGCGTAAGTACTATTTCTATTATTCATATCGTCGAAAGAATACTATGCGTTAAACATACTTTAAGCGCATTGGAGAATCTTGCAAGTAGAAAATGCACGTCCTCTAATGATACACTTACATTTGTATCGCAAAATACTATTGGACACTCTTTTATGTTGTTTTACTTACTTCTATATTTAAAAATAATAACTTTCTAAACACGATACCCACAGGATAACTTATGCGTTTACCTGCTAACAAGTTTAACACCATATGCTACATATTAAATGATCCCGGTGCATTCATCATTCCTTCACGCTTAGCAGTTGATATTGAAGCCATAAGTAAAAATATCAGCAGCTAAGAGTGTAGGAATATCTCGGAAGTAGAACATAGTCTCTACTTCTCTAACGATGCACTTACCACACCGATATCGCAATATACAGTGCGGTCGTTTTAAGGTGAGGCCACAGACCAGCGTAGAACGCAGTACTGCAGTGACCTCGGTACTTTGCCGATGCGCATGGTGCGTTCAAAGTCAGCTGTGCTTCAGTCGCTGCTTTGTGTTCGTGCTGTAAAGAAACTTGTGCATTGTGCGTTTCAAAGGTGAACGTTTATTCATTACATCTGTGTTGTGTGTGATTAGCTTAAGAGTGTTAATGTCTTGTTATTAGTCCACTGCAATGACAGCCGACAAATTTACGCTTGAACAACGAATTATTTGTACGATACATACGTAAAAACCGAATCATGTACACACTGTGTAGACAATTTCAGGAGAGATTTCCTGGTATTCCAGTCTGTTTGACGTTTGGTTAATAAGTTAAAGACAACGGGATCATCCAAAGTTGTCAGAAAGGTTTTCACGAATGGACATCACTTTCAACACCGGTTACAACAATGTTAATACCGATTAATGCATACTACTATCATTCTGAGTAAGTAACGCGAATTACGGAACACCTTAATGTAATACAATGCGTGAAAGACGGGCATATATTGGGTCTAAAATATCGGAAATGTTGCTCTCAGACCTCTTTATCAGGCTGGAGATTCTTTTACGTGCCGTAAATCTACGTCACCGGACCACCGGCTTTACTTCCGTTCCGAAGGAAGCCATACTAACAATTTTTACACCCGAAAAAATCCACCTCCCTCCGCTGAATCTGAATCCGCGATCTTGGGAACTGGAGGCCAGCATGGTACCCCTAGAGCAGGGAGAACAATATGATACCTACAGGATGACATATGCGTTGATGTGCTAACGGGTTTGACGTCATATGCTACGTTAAATAATTCCGGTATATCAATCATTCTTTCATGTTTTGTTGATAGCCATACCATAAATAAAAATCTCAGTCGAGGCAAACGAGCTCAAATTCATTGACATATTCTCGAATTATCCACATTTTGAACGAGAATGTTTTAAACTTTGTGCAACCTTTCGATGTTCCAATATTCCCGAAGTGTGCTTGTCCGTTCTCTCAGTAAGCTCCTTCTTTCACCATCGTCTATGTAGTCCGTCAGTTCAATATTCCCTGTGGTCCCATTATTTGGCCATGCCTGAACGTGTTCCCAGATAAATGATCGCATCCCTCGAGATCGCATGGAGGGAAATGGAATTACAGCGCTCTAAAGTAAACGGAGGAAATTTGTTGCTAGCTACATTTTCAAATCATTGACACCAACGTAGCTCACAGAAATGACTGTCCGATGTTTCTCAAATTGTGAAGTTTTAGAGCTTCAGCCCTCATTTTATTTCAGGATACATTGGATACTAATAAAATTCCCCATTTCAATCTTCCAGAATTTTAAAAGTTTAATAGTGCAGCCGCGGTGGTTGGATAACAGCTGGACAGAATCCCTTAAAGGATTGCCAACTGAGTGGTACAAATACCTCTATATACAGTTTGAAAACCCTTTAACTCGGGGCATAAGGCTTCAGATGTTAAACTTAAACTTTATTATAATTACTTCTCAGCTCGAAAATTGTGCATGTCTTATACGTAAATAGGCTTTAAATCTGCATGTGTAAGGAAGGGGTCATGACTTAACATGTGTTGCACTGGCCCTTATCATCATAAGTCGGTGAGGGGAGCAAAGGTGCCTCGCTCCCCTAAGTCACCGCCCATTATCTAATGTGTTACATTCATGTCAACTTCTGTACTGTCTATCGTTTATTAGTTGGTATACAAATTATTCTGAAGAAAGTTTATTTTCCCAACTCCTTCATTTTTAAAATTCGATACTCTTTCCATGACATTGCGAGAAACAGCTGAAAATCGATAGGCTTAAAAGGAGTGGTAAAATATTGAAGAATTCGAAACACTAACAAAGGATATCTCAGAAATGACTGATATTGCAAAAACGTTATTTGAAATTAATTCTGTGTTTTAAAGAACCCTGTAATGTCTGTGCAATATGTTTTCATCTACGGCTTAAGGTTTAACAGTTATGAAAGGTTATATATATTTCCTTCAGAATGAAGAGGTCTTCAAAAGTTATTCCCAGAAAATTCAGGATATAAATTTTATTTGTAATGTGAATATCTTTAACATTTAGCTTTTAATCAAAATTGTCAAAGATATTCTTCAAAAAATCAAACACTTCGAAAAATATTCCATGTAAAGGTAGTTAGAGGTGGAGGAATTTTCTTGAGGAATCCTCGTGTCGCATCTTTGGAAGGTACTGAATTTAAATACCAAGTTCAGTATTTATCCGACTTTTCGTTTATGAGTTATGCTGTTCAAAGACACACACATAAGGACCGTCTTCTAAAAATGTCTTTATTTTTATTCAGGGAACCTAAAAACAAGTATGTCTGATGAATATATCGAATCTAATTTGTGGGTACAATGTAATACCTTCTCTACCTATTATGTACGGGGTAGAAATACGTTCTAGAATAGCTATGTTGAATTATACTTTCTTGCTGCAATAATACTGGATCGGATTCCATGTCCTTCACTCCTGCCAATGTCGTAGAAGTGGCTGCAGAGGTGATAGGTGCAGCTATAAAGCATGTCAATATGCCTCAATATATCAAGACCTTCATAAACATTACAGCACTTTCCCAACGCTATTTATTCCGGCCCTGACGTAAAGAATTCCCTTCAGCGCAGTTTCACACACCTTGTTCCTCAAATCCGTTTTAACTGAACTCATTTGGCTCATGTTTGTTCAATTTCGGCATTAGACCGCAGCAAAAACAATATACAGGAAGCCAAACGATAAACTTCTTTAAGTGGTTTTTCTTAACTGGCGTCGGTGAAATGAACCGTATTGTTCCAGAAGTTCAGTAGGTTTCTAACATGGTGACAATCGTGACTCCATTCTTGCCAAATTCCTGAAATTGAAACTCGTAAAGCTTTCCGTCGTTCAGAAAAACCTTATAATTTTGCGATGACATGAAATTTAAAATTCGTAAAATTTTTAGTGCAATAAATGTTAAATATTACATGTCAAATAAGTGGGAATTCTATTTTACTCATATAGGAATACTTTAAGGCCTGGTTGTACAGCATATTTCTGTTATACATGCTGAAATTCTTCCTGGTACCACAATAAACACTTATTAAAGCAAAAAAGCAGCTCTTTCTAGGCTATACACAGATTTATAGTCCTTATTTTACGCTTCATAACAGTAACTATAAACAAAAACAGTCACAAAATGGGAAACATGTCCCGTAGCCATATAACACGAACAACATAAACAATTTACGTTAAAGAGTCGACTTTACAATTCATATCATCCATTTCTGAATATTTGCACCCATATACTGCTCTTCGGTTACAAGAGGACACTAGTGATGTAATGAAATCTTAAATCTGCACGCTGCGCATTTCGTTGCAGCCCAGGGAAGGGAGCCCATGATCGTGATGAAGGAGAGACACACAGACGATATGGCGCATCATAGCATCGTATACCTGCCAAACAGCGTGGTTCATTTCGACTGCAATCTTAACTTACAATATAATGCAATTGAATTTAATGCTTTGTGATGTCTGTTTTGAAAAACGTTAACACTTTTAATCTACCCCAAAAAAAACCTTAAGAAAGCCTCCTTTGCCGTAAAGTCATTAAATCACTTCTGCTAACACACATTTTACAGGTAACCCATAGAAGTTGGTAAGTATATGCTTTTCTATTTTGATAATATCATCCGAAATTGTCATAAGTTCTGCCAGTAGAGGAATAAATTGTTCGAAGACATTTCAATGTTTGTTATAGCTGAGCTGTGATTTTAAACGCAGATTGTATAACTAGGAGGCAACATTTGGGTGCAAAACCGCGAAATGAATATAAGGGTTTGGAGTCATTGTTATTGCTCACAACCTAGCACAGTTCATTCTACTCCCTGAATTGGAACATGCAATATGTTGACTAATAATTGAATGGCTATTATCCGGTTTTGTAGGCCGTGGCCTAGAAGGCATCGTAGATACCGACGTTTAGCCAAGTACAGCACTTGGCATCTTCAGGCCCTTACCACCGCAGACAACAAATCACTTCATCCAAGTCATGATGCCGACCGTGAAAGCCTCAGTGTTGTTCGGCATTAGCTGTGCTGTTTATTACCCAGGACATTTAACAAGATACCTCGCCTTGGAGGCGCTGTTGTATGTTTACACCGTCCGACTGGCCTGCAGATGGGAGGAGAGGTGAACAGTATGTCACAAAAGTATGTACACCATTGAAGGCAGAAAATATACTACACTAAGGAGCAGAACAAAACTGACTTACTTAATTCTGATGTGTAGATTCCGATTCCTTCATATCCGTCTCACTTGCTGTATCTGTAGAGTTTCCATCTGTGGCGCTGTCATCTAAAGGATGGAAATCTGTTGTTCTGTCTGCATCACTTTCTGCATCTATAGAACTGCCATTGCCATCTCCGGAATCCACAAAATTGACCAAACTGTTTGTTTCCTCTTCATCACTGCTGTCCAAACCCACATTGATTGCTATTCTTTCTATTTCTTCTTCCATTAACGCATCTCGATGCCAGTATTCTTGTTCAATGGACTTCACTTTGATGCACGCGTTTTTCCAATCGCCTTCAGTGATATCATTTAAATACTGTCTGGTTAGTCCTTTAAGTGCGTTTAAAGTAATGGAAGACGCATTTTTTCTGCTATTTTTGTTTCATTATATTCCATACCAGTTCAATAGGGTTTAGATCACAGTGATAAGGCAGCAAACTGAAGGCTTCAAATCCATCGTGTTTCAAAAGTTTATCTGCGGTATACACTGGAGGTGGTTTGTTTGCTTTGACAATTTCTAACATCTCCCTCTTCGTTAAATATTCTTCGAAGTCCAAACCATTATCCTTCAGCAACTGAACAATCTGTTCTCTCCGAGATGCCATCGTTGGAGCTTTGTTTTCCTGCACAGAGTGGTAAGGCGCATTATCGAGTATAACAATGCTACTGGGCGGGAGGTTTGGTACAAGCCTTTCACTGAGCCATTTTTCGTAGTTGGTCTTGTTCATCTCACTGTGGTAATCTTCTGTTGCAAACTTAGAGTCGTAGGTTAATTCTGCTCCTTTGATGAACCCCATCTCACCGCGCATGCACCACTATTGCTCTTTGCCCAGCAGATTTATTCACCAAAACTCCAGGAATATCGCCATGTTGCCAACACTTCTTACAGTGTAGCGGATGTGTACCCAAGATTCGTCGGTATAAACTAACGGCTTCCTGGGACCCTTTTCATTACTTCTTAGAGCTCGCAAATAGGCTGCTCTGCGAGCAACTATATCCTGGCTTTCCACTAAAATCTGGCGTATATACTTGCATTTTTTTTAAAGTAAATCCCATTTCTTATAATATTCGCCAGAATGTTTTCTGCCCGCCACCGAAATTGATTTACTCCTTTACTGCATAGAAGAACTTCTTCACTGTGGAATTTCTTTACGCACCTCATAATATTGCAAAAATGTTTTGCGAACGACGTACTCATCAAAATCGTCCATTTCAAACTTCTTTTTCCGACTCCGTTGTTCTCCTGTAGTAGTAAATCGTGTACCTGAAATGCTAGCATTTTCAAATTCTTTAGCGATCCTTTTTACTGTCGCTTCATTTTTCCTACTGCTGTAGCCGTTTTAGCCACTGCCTTTTGCAAAGGAAGAACTAGACAGTTTTGTTTTTCCTGGAAAACTTTGTGAATAATCTTTCTACTTTGGGAGTTTACAACTCTCCACGGTGACTTTGTTGGGTTTTCCATGTTTAAAACTTATTTGAGATACCCATTTTGTGATACGGACCACACTGCACTACGGTACTCACGCGTCACTCCACGGTTAACAACTAGATACACAGCCTATAGACATCGACACAACACGTGTAGTTCCCGCTTTTGCCACGCATAAACAAAGCTCAAGCTATTTGTCCTGGGTAATAGGTTGTTATGAGGAAATTCAAGGCTGTTGAATATTCGCGCACAGATAATTCTGGGCAGATTAAGGAATAACAAACAGTTAAATGATTGTGACGTCAAAGTGTTGTAAGTCATATTTCTTCTTCTTCCTCCTTCATGCTTTACACGTTTCTACATGTTCTTATCTATATGTGCCACCTTTAAAAAGGTCCTCCTATGTTTGTTTTTCCTCTTGGTTTATAATTCACAAAGTAATACGGTAATCCTTCTGTACACGTGTTATCTACTTTTTTGTATTCTTTTGATTCATAATTCGGTTATACAGTAATAAGTCTTGTCTTATGCTTTCATTTCTAATATCCTACAATTGTCTTAGAAACGTCATTTTAACTACATGGCGATGTTTATTTTTTTTTGGTAATAATACAAATTTTAGTACCGTAATTTGGGCACTGATATCACTCTATAGAATTTTATTATTGCGTCTGTCCCTGCTTTGATTTTTAATGAATTAATTTAAATAAAATTCATACAGTTAAATGTTTATATTTTCTTAACTTGATCAATGTTATTTTACATGCCATATTGCGGCCCAAAACCTTACATACATGGTTTCTCTAATAAGTAACCGTTTTCATCGGTTCGCGTCGATGTCGGTCCTTCACCGCGTTGTTCGTCTTTGTCCTCGACGTCTTCCGGCCATTTTTTAATTTTTATGCCACTCAAAAACCCGCGTTCTGGACATGGCTTCGCTCTCGTAACCCTCACGATTCATATCGAAAGTCTTAGCAGCAGATTTGTTTAGTTTAACGCGAAATTTGAAGGCACAGCGCTGCTCGATGGTTCCCTGCATCTTGACGCTCGACGCGCACACTAAACACAGTTTCACTTCAGGCTTGATCCACACTCCAAAGGCTCGAAGGCAACTGGGCCGGTAACCTAGCGTACGTGACACCCTCACCATCGATCTGGCCCAAAGAGAGTTCCCTCCAACCCTTCGCATTGGCCGGAAAAATTTAGTCCAAGGTCCTTATTGGGCATACACTGTATATTTATGCGATTGTTCTATTACATTATTTCCTATAACAATTTTGGAACTTGTACTTTGTTGAATTCTAAACGCCGTAACTTTACATATAGTTGTTGAAATCAATATATTGTACTTCATTGTCTCTTTGTTTCGCATACTGCTTCTTGCAAACTGTTTTTAGAATTATGCCAGGTGAGTTCACCTGCGCCTTATTATTTTTGAATTTATGCAATGTGCTAAGCGACATATGTGACTTACGCCTTTCTTGAGTGCCTTCTAATGTCTGATTTGCGTAACACTTAATACAGGTGGGATAGATAACTCAGTGCATAAGTGTTTTACGGGACAGAATGCAATCGCCATGTATGTCGATTCTAAAAACATCCCTCCCTGACACTGAGAGCTGCAGCAGGACTTATAGCTGACCTTACACACTTTTGAAAAAGCCCCTAAAGGTACAACTTATCACACGCATCGGTTGACAAAACTGTTTGAAAACAAAATGGCATATCTACGCAGTGCGATCAGTGGGATTTAAGTCCTCACCAACAAAGGTTCGTTCGTAGTACAGCATTTACAAAAATGCTAAGTATGAGGTAGATAATTCTTCTCTTCTGTCGCAAACTATGGCATATTTGAGTTCATACAGTAATTGTAATGACTTATATCTACAATTTATTTGTTTGAATTAAAACTACCAAAGCGATCTCAAAGCACTGTATGACATTACAAAAAGCGTGTAAAGATTCGAGGTGGAGTCTAGTTCTGCGATTACTAATTCGTATAGGAACCTCAGCTCACAAGGTAGCATTGGGCTAATGGTATTATCATGGTTGCTTTAACACTGCGCCACTTGAGTTCTGGTTCAAATTCTTCGGGTTAAATTAAAACTCTTTATTACCTTTTGTTTCATCTCTTTGGGCCTATAATTCGATATCATTATATAAATAACATTTTTGATAACATTATAAGTGTGTACAAAGCAGAATAATCACCATGTTTTCCACAGCAAAGAAGAAGAACCGCAAAACCCAAATCGCCCCCGGACACTCATACGTGAAGAACGCGAGCAGATAGCACTGCGCATGTTACATCATGCAAGAAGGTCTCTCTGGCGACGTACACAAATGTGCATTGATGAAGGGTGTCGTCATTTGGAACATTTCCTTCGTTGTTGAAATCCACGCTCTTTAACAATTTATTATTCTATTTACCCCTGAACTTAGTACATTTACAACTCCTTTGTCAGTATAAGTGAAACATAACGTTTAAACATGAAACAAAAACTGTTTGATTTAATATCGTCGATATCCGCCCAGAAGAATGAAAGCTAACTACGTAACACGGTTTACAACACAGATACGGTACAGATTATTACGGTAAACACGATGTGTCTTTGGCTCACAGGAGAGCAAATAACAAAAATAAATAAACTAGTATACTATTCATTCATTCATTATCTGTTTACCCTCCTCTTATGTAGGACTTACACCCCCCAGGACTTACAAGCGGGTGCCTGGGGTCAGAGGCCCGTCGAGGAGCAGACACTCATGGATCAGACAGAGCATCCAGGATGGGTGATCAGCCCGATACCTGGTATGGGATGAAGGAAGTAGATGAAACGAAATGTTGGTGAAATGGATGAAAGGAAAGGTGATGATGGAGCAGTTGGTGGAATGAATGGCGGGGGAAACCGGAGAACCCGGAGAAAACCCGCCCAGACGCCGCTTCGTCCACCACAAATCCCACATGCAGGTCCCTGGGATCGAACCCGGGCCGCCTCGGTGGGAGGCGAGCGGTCTAACCACTCGGCCACGGCGCCGCCCAAACTAGTATACTAAAATACAGAAAATAAACACAATGACAAAGAAAAAAGACGAAAAAAAAACAATTTGATGCTTGTATTAGATTCGAACCTCCGAAGCTAACCTTTACTTCACCATATTCGAGAAGCTAACCCACTCGGCTAGCTCGCTCTCTCCCGCTCTTTGGTAGAACATTCCTCTACCTCCTTACAAGAATTATATCCATGAAGAGCTGCCTTTTTTAAGCCTTTTGCAGTTCCTTGGTTCTCATTTAGACCTTTAATCATTAATGCTAATTGCATATAGAGCCGAATAGAAGAGTAAGGTTACAATAACAGTTTGTTTGCTAAAAGGATCGATGTTTTCACATTAGACTACAAACTGCGGGTTGCATAGATAGGAATACCTAGGGGCAGCTGACTCACCTGGTATGTTATGACCATATCAATAGCGAACGTAACTGTGAGAGTAAAATAATATTTATTAAAACTCCTAGAATCGAATTTATATTATGCATTCATTGTGCAAAAATTTCGTCTATATAAATATTAAAAAGCAGTGGCGAAAGCTTGCATCCTTGTCTTCATCTATTTTTATTTGATCAACTTTGTTTAAGTACTCTTAAATATTTAAAAACTAACTTTGTATGCTAATGTATGTATTAAAGTGGTACTGTCTTGTAAAGGAATGAGATCCGCATTGACTGCAGGTCCATTTGGAACAAACCAGTGAAACACTCCTTCAAAATTCCACCAGACACACAACATTAATTTGGAGCCGAACTGATTCTTTTTAACGATGGCTTTGGCATGTTGACCGGGACTGAGCCACTGTTTCGAGGCGTCAGGGTTGCGGTAATACACCCATTTTTCATCACATGTTACAATTCTCCTGATAAATCTATCATCTATGGGATTGCCGATAAGCTGATGACAGAGATACACTCTACGTTGAACCTTTTGAGTATCAATTTATGATGTATAGATCTAGAGCTTCTGTTTGATTTTCCAAGTTTCTTAATCTGGCGAGTATGATATCATTTGATGAGCCAAGGTCTTCTGACAGCCTAGGAGTACTATTTTGTGGATTTACTTCAAAACCTCTGCGTGTATTCTCAATATTTCATAATTTAAGTCTTCCAGAAAGTGGACAATCTTTAGTGTATTCTTTTCCAGTGTTGAAACTTTGGAGCCATTGTTGTGCCACACGCTCACTAACAACACCTTTTCCTTCTAGTTCACATATTTTTCGAGCCCCGGCAATAGCTTTATAATCTTATTTCCAGTAGTGATTTAGAAGGACTCTAGTATCAAACTTTGTAACTTCCATTTTGTGATTGTGTATTAACAACTGACGACTAGCACATCCTCGCAATATATGCAACACTAGACATGGCATCCTGTTAATAACATTGGGGAACCAAAGACACCAGTTCTATCTTATAAAACTCATACTCAAAAACCGATATTATTTATGAAACAACCTTATATAATACCGAGTTTTTCAACAAATCCTCCCAGTAATTCTCTTCTCAGACAAGATACGGTTTTGATATTCCACTGAGAGTGGGCCGTACCAAGATCATACACAGCTATCTTCTATCAAAGGACCAACCACCCATCTTCCATCAGTGTAACATACTGTTATCGACCAAAAAAAAATGATCGTGGAATGTGCACATTATATAGACAACACTATCAGATCCCAATGAGCTACAAAGAGCACTCAACTATAATATGTACCCTAAGCTAGCATGAGTTTATATAAAAGTGCATAACGTTTTGTTAATTTGATTTGTTATAGTATCACAATCTTATATAGTTTATTGCTGGTGTAAAGCTGCCATGCTGAATAACGCGGGCGCAGGCTATTAGCTTATGATGCAAGGTTTGTACAGCAGAACATCTATTACAGAGATTAGATGCTGCTCTGTCATGCTGCCACAATTTGTATATTGTTGGAAAAACCTCATTGATAGCAGACTATACTGCAGCCTTCCAGACAGTGGGGATTTAGATTCGTAAATTTGTCCCAAATGGTGCTCCAGCGTCGCAGCAAATAGTTCTGCTGTACCCGGCGTAGAACACTGGTGGCAACAATGAGACATTTATAAAAGGAAACAGAACGTTTAAAGGATAATCTTTGATTAACCGTTGTGAGCAGACTCGCAGAGGCCTCCCACCACCGCCGAAATTTGCGTAGATGTTTTTCTGGAAGACGAAGTTGTTCTGCCCAAAAATATTTCTGAAGTGGAAGGCCTTCAGCGTCCAGAATGCGTAGTATAGTTTTTCAAAGAAGTGTACAACATTTCGTATCCACTGCTAACAGAACACAACCACCTTCATTAATTAGAAGCTGTGGTTGTTCCCTGGAGACCCGATAAGCATTCATGGCTGTTCGTAACACCCTATTTTGTAGTACTTGCAGTCGGCGGAGATCAGTCTTGCTGGCAGTACCCCAGACTGGAGCTGTATAAGGTAAAATGGGACGACGATAGATGTGAATAGAAACAGAGATGATTCGTGACCAAGTGTCTAATCCTGTCACTTAAATTAGCAATTCGTTACCTTCATAGAATGGTGCTCTTTCAGGTTTTACATGAAGTTAAAACCAGAAAAGTACGGTATAAAAATTTGGGCTAAGGTAAACGTCAAATCAACACATATTTCATAAATTTACAAGTCGTTGCCGGGGATGAGAGAAACACAAGTATTAAGTGAAGCACAAATCGTTATGCTCGATCTAACTACAGGGTGTGGAATTTAACATTTCCCATTTTCAAAACTCCATAACTTATTTATTTTACAAGCAAGTTACAAGAAATTGGTAAGTTTAGGAACATTATAATCTTGGCATTACAGTTTGCACCCCATGTTTTGAAGTTAACATCTTTAAGATGTCCTGCATTGGCGTCGATACATTATTGCAATCTTTGCTGTACACCGGACATTGGTCACTGCAATGTTTGTGGTGTAACATCAGCAATTTCTGTATGGATTGCTATTTTTAGACTGTCGATGACTATAGACCTAGCCTTTAAGATACCCGCACAAAAAGAAGTCTGGTGCAGCGAGGTCAGTGAGTAATGGGGAGTGTTAAACAACTTCAGCATTCTCTGATAAGAATGGCCGCGCAGGACTTTGTTTGCTACTGTTAACGTCCGTGCGACCTGGGGTTTATATTGCTGGAACTGCAAATTATTGCGTAGGATTATTCGTACACTTCTGTCCGACAAATTCATGATCCGGGAATGACGCCGCAAGGCACGACACGGACTTCTCCGTAGAGCCATTTTCACATGTTCAACATTTTCAGGTGTCCGCACTGTTTTCTGATGAACTTGGGGTTTGTTTTGAACCGATCCCGTTTCACGCCACTGACGCACCCACACAGTGATTATTCTTCGTGACATATTAGTCCACTTTGCTGATGCGGCAGTATTTCTGGCCCAGATTATATGTGTATTAATGTCATAAAATAATAGCCCGCACACAACTGATTAATAATCTATGTAAGTAAGAATGTAAAGGATAGTATATACAGTATATTATTGGAAATAAGGGTAAAGTATTTAGTGCAATCTATTGACCTGTATAAAGGTTGCAGCTGTAAGTTGCTAGGAAGGAACAGCTTGTTTTTTAGACGACAGTCATAAAAGCAAACCCTAGGGAAGTAACAATAGTGTTGGTGTGGGAGTATAATAGAGAAGATTCTTCGAGAAAGTGCTTTAACAATCAAAAGCAGAGAAAGTTGCTAAAGTACGAATTTTGAATATTGTCACGTGTAAGTGAAAAACCAATAAAATATAGAAAAGCAGTGTTCTGCTAGTAGATAAGTAGCCAGTGAGAGTGAGATGATAGGAGATTAAAAAATTAAGTATAGAACGCCAGAAAGAGTGTACCCGAGCCACGTTAGCTGCATTGGTGATCTATTATGGTGCAGACGTGTAATGTCTTGATAGCTAAAGTAGTGAATTAAGAATAATTAAGCTTCACCAAAAATGTAGTTAGATACCAAAAACACTACTGCGTAAATATACACAACCTAAGTAGATTTCTGATACAAATATGTATTACAAGTGACTTAAATTATTCCAGTTAGCTAGCGAACTTATAAAATTCAGCGGTTGACTGGACATGTCGGAAATTAAGGCATGATAATGATTCTAAATTTATTTACAGGCTTCTACCATCAGCATTTATATGTGAAGCAGTGCTTAGTAGTGCTGACTTTAGCTTGTTTATATGAATAAAAATGAAAGGTGACTTTATGAAATTGAACCACCTATCTTATTTTAATGTTACTGGAAGTAAACTTTCTTTACCCGTACCACGCCCTGATAAGAGTATTGCTCGATCTACTAGTACTAATGCAGCCGAGAACTAATTGCTAAAAATATTGACGAATTAACGACCCCAAAGGTAACATACACAAATATCAAACCCCTTATAGCCAAATAAACAACTCCGACGATAAATTAATTAGCCAGTACGCTACCAGCAAGCTTGGCGCTCAGCAACGTGAGGTCTGGGGGAGATTAATCACCGAAGTAATTAAAAAATTAAGAAAAAGAACACAGGAAGGAAAGTAAATACATCATTGAAGAGGAAGGAACATCTGAACGAGACTAGAGGAAATCGCGGTACTACAAAGGGAAATACAACAAGAACTTCTACACGACGCTACAAGCAACACAAGACGACGCCAATAAGAGACTGTTCTTCAAAACCTTTAAGATCGACATACATCACCAACATCTACGGCCACGAAACAATTTTTTCAGGAGTGTGGGCACCGCACATCGATTCATCTGGAAAACTACGAGGGGGCAACGCATCACCACAATAAGGTTATCAACACAGCTGGAGAAAGGTCGTATAAGCTGTTAGGGTGAATGTAAACCTGTGTGCATGAGGTTATGAGCTGATTACATGTTGTTAAGAAACAGCAAGTTAGAGGCCAGAAAATCCAGTTTAGGTATACCAGTAGAAAGTAGGCAAAATAACACAGTGGATACAGAAAATACAAGAGAAAGTGTAGAGATGAATGCAGTGGATAATGAGTCTGACTTAACTAATTTTAGCGAGAGTTTACAGTGTCTGGGAAGTATTCCGTTCTGAATAAAATATTTACTAATATTATAAATTAACTATAAATAGGTATGAAATAACAAGAAACATAATTCTGGAGAATTTTGCTGGGGATAACCTCTCCCTTTGTTGGGATCAGTCATGGCCAGACCAGGGTGAGATTTTTTTGTACTTAGCTGAAGAAGAACATGTCAAGGACGGAGTAGTTGTCCCAAACGCTACGGAAAATACACATGCGTAAGAGAAAAATAATTTGAAAGCAGGCAGTAGAATTTGAACTAAAACACCCGAAACTTCGATGTTAGGGGGACGCGAGAGGGGAGAAACGAAAGAAGAGGGACTTAGTGAAAATGATCGGCGTGTGTCAGACGTGCTAGAGAAAGCGTTTCCGCGAGAAGAAAGAGCGAAATGAGATGTCGGGAATTAAATAGTAATCGCGTGGAAAGGATAATCTGATTAAGAAACTCATACGCGATTAGTGGTTACGATAAATTATGTAATAACTTCCCAGAATTCTGGTGTGTTATAAATTTGACTAATGTGGTGATAATAAAATGAAATAAATAGTGGTAAAGATAAATTGTCGTCGCCTTCCTTGTTGGACACACAGGATTCTTCACAATTTTCACAAAAAACCATGAGATTCCTAACCAATTTCCTGAATATTCCGACATCGCCACACAAAAGATAGGAGGGCACCGAGAACCTACAGACTGAGCAGCCGAGAGTGATGACGACGCCGACGTCCTCTAAAAAGCCAGAGGTAGTTGACGAAGCAAATATAATGGAAGTACCAGACCGTGTTGGATCAGAAATACCGTTAGCGCAGGGAAGGAATAGCAGTGACAACAGGCCAGGACAAACATCCTTACATATGTTGTTCAATGAGACTGTAGGAGTAGAAAAAGTCGCGTCTCTCAGATATCTAACAAAATAGTAAGAGATAATTCATCACAAATAGATTTAATGTGCATTCCTTGGGCTAATTCGGACCTTAGAACTGACATGAATAATGCATTAGAAGAGAAGTTTAATAAAACAAAACTGAGTTAGCAAATCAAATTGAAAAATGCATAAAAGGAAACAGGGCTGAAAGTAGGAGAGAACAAAATAGAGCAATCTGGAAAGGTCTTGCAAGTTGATATTAATCGTAAGGTAAATCAAAGTTGCAAAAAAATTTAAAGTAAATTGTCAAATCAAATAAACAAGAACCAAAGCGAAATAGATTTGAAAATAACTAATATACAATATATTTGCCATAACCTTGACAAACAAGGTAATGAATTGAAAACTATATGGAGAATACTAATTCAGATCTTTTACAACTTCCAATTGATCTAACTGGGGAAATAAGCAAAATGCATGGAGTAGCGCAAGCTAACACAAATTCCATAAACGAAAATAAAGCTAATCAAGGAAAAGTTAAGTCCATGATTGATAAACTTAAAAGCTCTATGCCAGAAAGTAGGAATAAAATTAACAAACTTGAGCAAAACACAGATGCATTACGCAATAGTGTACCCAGGGTATCTTGGTTCTCTAAAAACTGTCAATGTGCCTGAGAGTGTAATAGCTGACAGAGGTACAAGACTTTCTGTAAGTAACAATGCGAGAGACGCCACTGCTTACTCAATAGCATCTGCAAACTCTCAAATGCAAACAAGTATAGATACACGTACAGAGACACATACCAGTTTACCTCTATGCTAAATGAATTGCCCTTACCCTCATTTAATGCTTCCTCAAGTGCGGTTCAATTGATCAATGACCTCGTGGAGTGCTTCAAATTGAAAACGTGCCTGAATCCTTGAAAATGATTATAGTCAAAAATGCCTAGATCACATAACACTAGATTGGCTTCACAAGGTGGTAGATAGTGAGCTTAATTTTGAAACATTCAGCGTCTTATTCCTTAATAAATTAGGTAATTCCACAGTTCAACATAGAATTCGTACGAGCCTAAGTCATGATCAGTATGTTAAAAATGACAGACAATCAATGACTGCTTATCTCATTATATATGCAAGATACGTGCGCTTTTTAACTCCCGCTGTGCATGAAGTAGACTTCATAAATTTAATGACAAGACATTATTCCTTCAAAATTCAAACTACTTCTTGATTGCAGGACTAAGGACCATCTACAAAATAACGGAATGGTTTTCATCACTAAGCACCAGGAAAATGACAACAATAGAAATCGGAGTCCACGTCCTAGAGACCGACACTTTAGACGAGATAGGCGTAATTAATACCATACAATTCACGATATCGCCGAGACAATGGAGGGAAGAATGACCTCCAGGGACACACAAAACAATCAGAATTATCTTTTTTTCCAGACATCAAGGGCGTCTGGAACACACCAATTTTGTGAGAATGGAAAGACCCAATGAGGTCCTACGCCATCTAGAGGCAATAAACGCCAACAACGTGAAATACACAGTACAGAAGTAATTACACGACATATGACAACTCAGATAATGAAGGAGTTGAATCATACCAACGAAGTTTATACCATAGCCGCAATCGCAGAGCAAGAGGGCGTGGACCATATAACAACATGGAAGACTATGAGATCACCGTCATGACAGAAAATGTAGTCCCATATTCAATGATAATACAAGACCGGAACACTATTGGGTGTTTTATCTGAAGTAGGTTCTGCTGAGACCACGATGCCTTCTGCTTCAATTGGCTAGAATAAAATACCTACACAAATTGGTATAGCTTAAAAGCAAATACTGAATATTGTGAAAACAAGTATGAATCACCGTATATATAAGTTTTAATAGCGGGAAGGGAAATAAATGTAGCAGTCGACTCAGGGTCATCAACCTCTATTTGTTCTAAACATTTCTACAATCGGCTGTTTCGGCATAGAAATAATCTCAGCGACAGTAAGTAATCTTGTATGTAAGGCAGCTATTGCTACTATAACGCAAGCAATTAAAAGCAGTTCAGTTTGGGAATGTTACTTTTGAGGTCATGTTTTTAATTGTTCCAAACTTGATATATGAAGCTATACTTGAATGTGATATGCTGCTAGAATTCTCAGCTGTAATTGACTATGAAAATGATGAATTAACGCTTCATAAACAAAATGAGGATATCAGTGACCCTTTTATTAGAGATAAGGTGTTTAAAGCGCAAAGAATAGAAGAAGAAGCAGCAATTTACGACGAAGAATTTTTTATACAAATACTGAAACTACAGCCATTTAAAGAGTATACAGAGGGATATCCCTTGTAAACATTAGTGGAAATGACAATGACTTACATCTTCCATATCCAGATGGACAGCGGACAGACAAAAACCAGTTTGGTCGAACAAGAACAAATGTGAGAAAAGGATAGATGACGATGCCCCGTGCCAAGCTTCCCTGATGAATGACACAATTTTGAACGACCCGCAAACAAAGACAAGAATCTACCCGAGTAAGAATCTAGTCCCTCAGAAGTGCAACCCTGCTTGAATTATCTAGTGAAATCTTATTTTCCAGAGGAAGGAAAAGAAGAAGCCATACTATGTGACAATGCTTCTATCTTCACTAGTTTGACATTTATGAATGGGATCAAGGATCTAGGAATTAAGCAATAGTTCTCGTCACGCTTTCGGCTAAATGTCAATCCTGTAGAAAGAGAAATAAAACAAATCGCCACTTATTTAAGTTTGGTATGCTGCCATAAACAAATCAGTTGGTTTTCATACATCAATATGATCCGGACCTACTTAATCAATCAGTGAATGTAACGACAGGATTTAAACACATTGAAATCCACAAAGGAAAATTGTGCAATACATTGAGCAAGAATATACCAGAAGTCAGAATAGATAAGACAACTAGCTCGCCGGAAAAAGAAAAACCTTTCAAAATATCTTTAGCCAGAATTCTGCAAAAACCCAGAAAAGAAAACTAAAGCACGAAGATAAGAAAGGAAGCGCTTGGAAAATTAATATAGGACACCAGATGTTTGTAAAAACGAGAACTTATCCAGTAAACTTCGTAAAGAATATTGAAGGTTACTCCTAAGTTATCACAGACTCTACGAAATAATAAATGTATATGGTACAGAAACATACGAACTTAGAAATAATAAAACAAAGAATATAATTGGAAAATTGCATAAGCAAATGCTGAAGCCATATAAAACCCGGCAATCTACAAAGCAAGAAGTAGCAGGAAACGAGAAGAGGACTAAGAAGAAAATGACTATCCGGAACGTAAAAGGGGGAGCTTTGTAAAACCCTAATATTTGCACTAAATATTTTACATGCACAAATTACTTAACCTCATAATATAAAATATCCTAACGAGAATAAGTAATAAGTCTAAAATGGATCTACATGTTAACTTAGTAATTTAATGATACTGTAAATACATAGTTTAATGACTCACGATATAACATATAACCAGTAGTTCATAGTTACAAATGAATGTGCATCTAATAACCAGGAGCTACAATATAAATAGCCCGTAGTTAAGACTGATATTGAAAACAAACGGATATGAGTAAAATAAATTGAGCTTAATATTGGACGCTCTTTAACTGCTGTGGTCCTTAGCATCCCATTCTATATTGGGCGTGAAAGACGGCAATTATGCACAGAGGCCTCTTTATCAGGCTTGAGGTTCTTTTACATGCCGTAAAGCTAAGGGTGTTTACGCCCGAAAAAAATCCATCGCCCTCCGCGGGGTTTGAACCCGCGATCTCGGGAAGTAGACGCTAGCGTGGTAACCACTACATCACGGAGAACGAGTAGCTACAGCAAATCAGTATATAAAAATATAGGAATAAGGGTACTACATATAAAATGTATGAAGGTACAACTGTTGTTGTTAATAAGTAACTTGTAAATTGCAAGGGTAATATTTATTTGTACGTTTATAAATAAATGATACATATTTGGTAATAGCTGTGTTGGTAAACAAAACTTCAGGTCATTCAACGCAAGACCAATGACTTTAACAAATGGGAAGTGAAAAGTGTATGGCAGAGTCAGGTGTATGGCCTCCGCTATTCAAGCGTTGTGAACCTAGTGAGCGCAACCCAAATAGTGAATACAAAGCGTGAAAGGTTACCAAGTGACACATGTTTCAGGAGACTTAAGAAATCCAAACACATAAAACCTTTAAATACTCTTAAAGAGGGCATGCTTGAGGTAGTCTCTCTGGCCTTAAGCAGTTATCATGATGATAATATGTATATTAATATTATGTATGTAGAAGATAGAGTATACAGCATATTAGTGGAAATAAGGGTAAAACATTTTGTGCAATGTATTGACGTGTATAAAAGTTGCAGGTGTAAGTTGCTAGGAAGAAACAGCTTGTGTGAAGACGACAGTCATAAAAGCAAACCTTAGGGAAGTAACAATAACATTAACCTTGGTGTGGGAGTATAATAGAGAAGATGGTCTGAGAAAGTTCTTTAACAGTCAAAAGTTGCTAACGTAAGAATTTTGAGTATAGTCACGTGTAAGTGAAAGCCCAATAAGATACAGAAAAACAGTGTTCTGCTAGTAGATAAATAGCTAATGAGAGTGAGATAAAATTAAGTATAGGACGCCAGGAAGGGCGTACCCAAGCCAAGTTAGATATGTTGGTGATCTCTTATGGTGCAGGCGTCTGATGCCTTGCTAGTTAAAGTAGTGAATTGAGTATAATTAAGCTCCACCGAAAATGTAGTTAGATTAATGACGACTTCATCTCGTATGTTGAAACTCTTCCTCGTTCCTCGTTCTCCACTTACCACATTTATATCGCACTATGCTGTTTTGTGATAGTTATCCTATCCACTGCCACAGTTTATCGGCATTGTGAGCAAGGCTGTAGAAAAACCTACAAACAATAAATGTGTGTCTAATTTGTAATAACCTGCCGATAAACATTAAGGTAATGTACTCTGCGCTTCAAACTGTTTGTTTAATGTTCAACTATCGATCTTGTCCTAGGAAGTTTGATGATTTAACGTGCAACCACGTGCTTACATGCTAACTAAATTTCGAGTTTTAGTGCCGCTAATTAACCAAGTTAAGGGATTGCAGGGGTGATACGTAGCAGAGATAAGAAATGTCTCTGAAGCTGTCAGATTATGAGGGAGCACTCTACCCTAGTTTCTAATAAATTAATATTCCTTTATCTAATCCCAATTACTAAAAGCAATATTCAGCCTGTACAAAATAGCCTTAGATCACTACTTACAGGTAACTACGAAGAAAAAGAGATCCTAGGATTCATAGGATCTCACCAAAGTTTCAATCCATGGTTTAGTATTTTAGAAAATAAATACTAGGATTCATAGAATCTCAACCAAATCGGACGGACATTTCAGTTAATGGTGTAGTATTTTGGAAAATAAATGCCTGGATTCGTCGGATCTCAGCCAACCGAACCAAAATTTCAATTAGTGCCGTAGTAATTTAGAAAGCTGATGCTAGGATATGTAGGACCTTAACCAAAACTGACCAAACATTCAATTCATTGCGTTAATTTACAGGAAGTCCCTAATTTTAATTATTGGGGATGTAACATTACATATGAACAGTCAAGTGGTCGAGAGATAAAACTGTTAACATATGGATCTGAAAAATCTTATCAAACAAAAACAGAAGAATAGGTGGCGGAGATGAGTCTATTGACACTACTTGGCTAAAGGTTGAAGGATTAGAGAAGTAATAGTAAAAATTTGGGAAGAATTACAAATACAATGTCTTCTTGATATCACGGACTGCGCTAGACAACAGTGGCACCAACATCTAATGAGAGTGGACAAAAATCGCATTCCATTACGGATATGCCTCTATCATTCACTTGGCAGAACAGATCTTTGTAGGCCCTAGAAAGACATGGAGAGAACAGTTACGATTTCCTGGAAATGGAATAAGTCTAATGACCTAAACCATGAAGTATTTAGTGATAATGATGATGGTAATGATTGCAATTTACGAAAATTTGTAGTTATTTATATAACCTTTCATTGGATATTGTCACCTCACTGTAAATCCCTAACATAACCCGCTTATTAGCAAATGCCATCTTGCAATCTAGTTACATTAGAATGGTGAGGGTGTTGACACGACATGAACGGGCTGTGCACACCACAACAATTACAAGTGTGCGGAAACTTACAGTTACCAAACAGGTAACTAATAGTGCAATTAGCATGCTACAGAATCCCGCAGAGAACATGCCACTCATCATTCCAGCCAGAACGAGAAGTGGAAGCAAAAACAGAAGTGAATCGCGTGGGAAGTCCAGGCCGCCGGAACCAAGGAGGAGGGATATGCAAAACTATAAAAAAGGGGAAGCAAGAGAAAGATTAGAATCAGACACAACGCACCATGAAACAAAACAAAGAAAACAGAACATTTAATATAGACCACCAAAGAATTGTAAAGTATAGGAAAAATAGAATTTATACCTTTAAGGCAGCGCGAGCAGAGCTTAACAGCATTCCATCATACATGGAAAGTAAAGTTCAAACGTTTTCTTTACTTACTGCGTAGGGGAACTATTGTATCCACCCAAAAATTCGATACCGAGATTTCACCGAAAATATATGTTTTGAGACCCCCCTGAATCCAAATAAAGCATTTTTGGAAACATGTGCGTGTGTGCCTGTGAACAACATAACTCAGAACGAACAGTCGGATAAACACCAAACTTGGTATTTAGGTTCAGTATCTTCCAGAGATGCGACACGAAGGTTTTCAAGAAAATACCCCCACCCCAGATTACCCTTTACATGGAAGATTTTTCCAAAATTTTAATTTTCTCAAAAATGCTCTAACGATTTTGATTAAAATATCATATGTTTGAGATATTTTCATGACAAATTAAATGTATATTTTGAATTTTCTGGAAATGTCTCCGAAATTATTCTTCATTGTGAACGACTTTTGCATAACTGGTAAACCATAAGAGATAGACAAAATTTTACTACACAAAAATGTAGATGGCGTTAAAATACACAATTTATGTCATATACACTTTTTTTTTGTTGAGTGAGCCATTTTCGAGATATTGCTTGTTATTCCCTTAAATTTTCCAATACTAATACTTTTTCTCAAATGGGAATTCGTTATTCATTTTTTTGTCTTGGCTATGCAAAGAGTATTAATCTGTGGCAAAGAGAATGGTGCTGCACCTAGCAACCAGCTATTAAGAGACATGTCTATGCTTAAAGGTTACTGTATTTCCATATTGCCCTTGCAAATACAAAACAAGGGGAACATAGTAGGTCTTAAGCGATAGTCAAATATTTTTAGAACTGGTCGCTATGTGTAAAATGTAATTCTCTTTGCATGTGAGATGATCGTTTCTGCAAATGTTTATCTCGATTACTATGAAATAGATGGAGAATAAGAGTTTGTAAAAATAGTTTGTACAAGAGTAGAGAAAGTCATGTGAGTGTAACACATCATATTTTTTTATTCTCTCGTTCTTTTACCTTCTTCAAAATTCGGAGATACGCAGGGAATCGGCAGGGGTACTTACTCATTTTTTTTCACTCAGGATTTACTTTTCCCTCTGCTGTGTTTGCACTCATCCCGGAAAAAATAAACCTACAATATCCCCACCTTTCCGCAATATAATCCATCGGCAAGAAGAAACCCTTTCGTTGTTCGTCCAGAACTGGCTCCGCGTTTTAAGAAGAAAAAAAACCATAAATAAACCAGGGTAGGGAATAGCCAAGCATGGCCATTGACTGGTAAGGAAGTTCATTCCTTCGGTAACTGCTAAACTGGGAAGTAGACGCCCAAGATAAATAAACATCACTGAAACACTTCAGAATTAACACGCTACTGAACGGAAATGGCTGCCAGCCAGAACGACCCAGTCAGCAAGAAAGTCCAGAGTCATGCTGACAGCGCATAGTACAGCCTCGGACCTAAAATATGGAAGAACCAACAGATGCGCAAAAGGGAAAGAACTTCGCAGCCAAACCTAACCTTAATATTCCTCTACCTCTATACAGAAATCTTCCATTATTTACGAGTCTTGTATAGCGAAATACCAAAGTTGTAATGGTCGGTCTTTATTTTTTTTGTGTGTTTTTTTATTTTTCGCTATGGAGACAATCCTAATACCCCCGAAAATGAACGGCTTTCTCCTTGTCATATTTTAATTCCGACGTCGGAATTTGTCCGCCTCGGGGGTAATGTAGGGAGGTTCGAACCGAGTATCAAGAATTACGTTAGTATTGCCAATAGGTGATGAAATGTTGAAACCCTGAAGACACGTCTTTGTAAGACACGGGGCTGGTCTGTCAGCAGTCAAAAGCATATTTAATGGCCGCGAATCGAGGCCACAGGGCTCTTACTCCCACTCTCGTCCTGTTGACGGACTCGACGGCGAAGCTCTGAGCAACAATGGTGCTTCATAGCCCATCATAATTAAGTTAACATATAATAAGTGGATATATCTAGACCTCACTAATCTACAGGTAAGATGCACTAGTGTTAAGTTCTCGCTCGTCCTGGCCGCCAGACTATCCAGCACCCTATCAGCTGCAACTACGTACATTAAGCATGAATACAACTCTTAATTTTATACACCCCCTGGAACTTTTATCTGATGCCTCTTCCTATAACACATCCGCCAAAGTCCCACCTACCAACCCCGGATACCGATTCGCCTTCCTCAGCTGAATCTGAGCCCCTCCGGTGTACGCCACCCCTTGGGGCTACTTACCCTATATAGGGGCGCTACAATGTATCGGAATGAGAGACGGCGTGCATTGTACTACCAGTCACAAAGGGGATTGTACACGTCCTTACAAATAAACAACACCCCAATGTGCCACCTCACTCCACTCTACTCGATGCACAGTAAACTCCACTCCACTCTTGAGTTGTCCCGGATCCTTAGCCTAATTATAATGTTTATAATATTAATACTAATATAATATTTAGTAAATTATAATACGTAATGAACTAATGAATTAGAAATCTGAACATGACCTAAGAAGGTAGCTACTTCGACATGCATATCTGAAGCTGCCCCTTGTGTAGGGAGTGTTTAGTGTGGCGGGATTTTAAAGTAGGTTTAGAGGTCAAATTCTGCTCCCGTCTGCAGAATTTTATTCCTTTATGCACGCTGTACTTAACATAAACTTAAAGAGCTACAACTCGTAACTGATTAAAATTTCTGTCACCTCCGAAACGCTCGCAACATACAACCAACATTACCGGCGAGCCGTGAAAAACTCGAGATATATATTCAAGAATTGGACGGGGATTCAGGAACTTCCTGCATATGATAAAATTACTCTAAGCTCACTATTTCAAGCGGATTTTGAGAACAATCAACATAAAAATACTTTTTCTAACCGTTTTTACAAGTTAATATTTTCTAAGGCGAACTACAAAAATTATAACTGAAAATTTAAAGAGAGATATAGACATATATACTGACAATACAGTAACTGATTTATATTGATCTGTCAATCACAACCGGAGCTATCCGTGTTTCTTTGGTTAGCTACATGTACATACAATGCTCATATTTCCCATTCCCCTTATTTAATACTGTGACTTTATCCAGTTTTCAACTGCTATTTCTCACAGTTCTCACTATTACCGTTTTGATCTAGTTCAACTTCATTGCGACTTCATTTAATTTTCACACTGTCACTTCACTAACGTGAACTTGTTCAATTTCCCCGTCACTTAACTTTCCCTCTTGACGTAGTGGTGTAACGAAATAAGCACGACGTAGCCAATTCTTCCGAACGGCTCACTAGGTGGGGAGTCGAACACAAGACTTCTACAGTCTCTCGCTCCGCAGTAGCACTCGCTGCACGTCACAGCAGTTGTCACCCACTCGCGGAGAACTGCGCTTGATGTCGCAGCAGAAACGCGCTCACCAACTCGCTTACTCGCTCACTGACGGATTGCACTGCTGACTTCTCTCGCAAGAACGCTCGCCTTTATAGCCAATGGAATCTTCCACAGAAGTTCTAGAACTATTTGGACACACGTTCTGGAGGCGGGGTAAAAGAAACTTCCAGAAGACTCTGGAATATCTACTGATATCGCTTGATATTTAGGCCCGCGAGAGTGCAACTTATTCTTGTTTATCTCTGACTGACTGGCATCAACCTCCTGAATACCTTTGGCCATTATCACTGCGTCACAATATTATGGTAAAACATATAGTGCCACACCACAGGATTTTACGATTCCCTTTGCTATCATACGAAGTGGACAGCAATTTGAAGAAATCTATACCAAGTTGCCCAAACAAGCCGTCCTTTGCAGTTTTATGTTTCCCACATACATAGGTGCAAAAGAAATTGCCACATCACAGCTGTTGAAAGGGTAATATACAAAGCGAAAGGTCACTGAGGTAGTGCTGCTATAGTGCTGCAGTGATAATTTCGTACTGAGCGTCGCTTGGTCTCCTGTATGCAGTTTGAGCCAGGTTATTCAGATAAAGAGGTAATGTTCACCAATAAAGAATACACGGATATGGTTACGACCTGTGCGGAAAAGCATCTAAATATATCTAAGGCCCGAAGGCTGTGTTCTGAACATTTTTAGACGCGGGATCTGTCTTGTGTGCATTTTTTTTGAGGTACAGAAATCATATTAGGAAATAATCGATCACTCCGAATAGAACGTGAGTTTGGGAGGCCCTTACATCTATTCGTCCACAAAGGCGGGCATGTTTTTGCGTAGGCTTATTATGAATAATGCACTAATACAAAGTAATTTAATTCTAATGAACATTTAACTTACTCAAATATAATAAAAATAGAATATTGTTTAATCTTGTTAACTTTGTGACATCAGTTGGTGCCATATATTTATACTGATTGCAGATTGTCATGGAACAAAATGACTTAAACACGTGTGCTCAGGTTTGCGTCAAGCGGCAATCCTGAACTCCTGTTAATGAGCGTGATTTGAACTTCCAACGTTCACCCTGATTTTCCAGCATGTTTAAAGAAGTTTAGTTTGTTATCAAGACCGATCAGCACAATACATCAGAATGTAACATAGCGCAGAGGGGGTTAAACAGGGTTGTGTACTATCTCCGCAACGTTTTAATTTATTTATTGATGATGTTGTTAGCTTGATGACGGAGGAAGGCATAGATGCACCAATAGTCGCAGACTAAAAAATACCAAAACTTTTGTACCCTGATGACATTGTAATTTTTTCTAAAACGATAAAAGGTTTGCAGTCTGGTTTAAATGCTCTTCGGCGATATTGTAGGCAATGGGGTATTGAGGTAAATATTCTTAAAGCTAAAACACTCACCTTTAAAAATGAATATGTGTACAGCCAACTTGAAAAGTGTTAAACATTTCGATTACCTAAGAGTAAGGTTTGATATGGTGGAAAATGGAACAAGAACATGGAGTTTATAAAACACAAAGGGATTGGACAACTTTCTGAAGTGCAGAGGATATTGATCCGGGTAACAGATATGCCAGTAAAAACATTACATACCATGTATGAAGCAATGGTTAGGTCGTCATTACTATACGGCAGTGAAGTGTGGGGATGGGAGAGGGTGGACAATGTAAATAAAGTATAATGTAATTTTTGGAAGCGTATTTTAAGATTGGGGAGGGGTACATCAAACTACGGAGTTCTTCGTGAGGTAGGATGATGGGAAGATGCCGTATTTGCTAAACTAAATGTAGTTAGGTACTGGCTGCGAATAATTGAAGGTGACCAAAATACTCTGAGGGCATTATGCCATCGTCATCAAATGAACAACCTATAGCATCCAAAATGGTGGACGGCGGGGTTACCACGGGAATTATCAAAAACTGGCTTAAACGATATCTGGTAAAGGGGTAATGAAAATACACACAGTGCCGTGAAAAAGGTCAAAAGACAACCATGTGATATAAACAGGCAGGAAATAGAATCTGAATGTAGACAAACATAAACATTGGAACTACAAAATGAAATAAAAACTTGGTGGGGTAACGAAACACACATTTTGGAATTGGTTATAAAACAGAGGACGTGAATAGCATAGCTTAGGTTGGAAGGGTGGAAAGCTCGCAAGATTGTTGGTCATGATGGCAGTAAACTTTGCCCGATATTTGGGGAATAGGAAGACTGGACGCATATTCTGGCAGCATGCGTGCAGACGGAGGGTATTAGGAAAAAATTCTTACCGGAAGTATTTTTGGCTTCCAACAGACGGAGGACCGCATGCTGGGACTTGATTCTAAACAGCAAAAACTGGCCAAGTTTGGGCACATACTTAATGGAAGTACGTGTACTAAGAGATAAGGTGTTTATGCAAATTTTCTTAAAATATATCAGGTACTTGAGCATTTGTGTGCGTGAGTGTGTGTGTGTGATTCAGAGTATGTTTCAATTTATAAGTATGTATATAGTGTGATGATTATAACAGTTTTTTGTCGCTTCTGCAAGTCAAGTTTACAGACCAGGTATGTTTTAGAGAGCATATATGGTCTTATGACTCATGCGATTATGTCAAGCAATTAATGTAATACTAAGTACTTAATAAATACCACTACTATTACTACTTGTTAATGAGCGAATTGCTTATTAAATAACAAATGAAAACCCCACACGCATCGTTACTCTCACATTCGGACATCAGTCTCTGGATATACCGTGAAATGTTTTTGTTTAAAGACAAGTTTCTGGAATTCAGCCGAGAATGGAACTCGGAACACCTCATATATCAGGCAGTTTCTGTACCGCATGGGCAGTTAAAGTATTAACAGTTAAAGTGCTCGTTTTCTAGATTCGTGTTTCATTTAGCGGTCTCCTCTCTATCGGCATGGTTCTGCTTTAGAGTTCTGCTTAGGCAAACGTTTTGGAATCCACGCTATCCGGTATCAACTGATTTCAACTAAGGACGGCTTGTGCGGGCCACGTGGTATACAGGGTGAATCATCTAAACCTTGCACCGCAAATATTTCGGAAATGGAAAGTGCTATTGATGTGCAGTTTTCACAGCATTGATTGGTAGTCAGGGGCTCGTGCATTTAGCTTATAAACAGATTTTAATAATGTTGAGAAAGTGTATTTTTTGAGCAAACATACAGTTTTTTAAATGGAACAATGCCTAGTTACATCAACCTAAAAAAGGTAAGGTAAATTAGAATGTCAATGGTATTTGTTGGAAGATTCTAGGTAAGTGGTTTACGAGAAATCGTATTTTGAAAAGTTTCTACCCCGACAATTGCTTGTCCCATTCAACCTACTTAGTTGCTAGGTACGATCTTGTTATGTTTGTTTGCATTGTGTTTTCTGTTCATTGATTGCATTGAGACTTTCTGGTCAGTTAGTTTGTGACAGTTCAAGCAGTATTTCGTGAGTGGAAGATGGGGTTTACTAATGCAGAAAAAGCCCACATGCTCATGGTGTATGGAGAGTGTAGGAAGAATGTAGTTCGTTCCTGTACGGTGTATGCGGAAACGTATCCAAATAGACGGCAACCATCTCGGCAATTATTTATCAACCTGTTCAACCAATTACGTAGAAATGTTACTGTAACACCCAGAAAACGTAACAGAAACAAGCAAGGGACTGGAGAAGAAGCAGAAATTAATGTTTTGGCTGCCGTTGCAGTTATTCCGCAAATTAGTTCCCGCACAATCGCACGTGGAAGTGGCATAAGTCAGGCATTCCCCATCGACATAGGTTCCATCCCTGTCACATCTCTCTCCATCAAGACCTACATGGAAGCGATTTTGAGAATCGTGTTAACTTTTGTACATGGGCATTAAGGCATGATACTCCATATTCATCTTGTTTAGCGATGAGGCAACATTTACTAATCTTGGCCAGGTAAACCGCAGAAACATGCACTATTGGTCTGTTGACAATCCCCGTTGGCTTCATTAGGTGGAACGTCAGCGTTCATGTAGTTTAAACGTGTGGTGTGGGATAGTGAACCATCAGCTCATAGGTCCTTTGTTCATAGAAGGAACAACGAACTTGCACAAGTATCACAGCCTCCTGACAGACCATCTGCCACAGATGCTAGAAGACGTTCTTTTGCAGACTAGGAGGAACCTGTGATACCAACATGATGGCTGTCCAGCCCATAGTGCACGAAGTACTACAGCTTGTCTTAACGGATTGTTTCCAAATCTTGAATTGGACGAAGGGGACCTGTACCTTGGTCGGTCCGTTCACCAGATCTGACCCCTTTAGACGTTTTACTGTGGGGAAGGCTGAAAAACACTGTCTACAAGGATGTACCAACTACACCAGGCGATATGAAACGACGTATTACTGCTGCCTGCTCTGAAATTTCCGCTGAAATGCTAGAACGTATGCAACAATCTTTCCATAGTAGACTGAAAGCGTGTATTGAAGCTGCAGGTGGTCATTTTGAACACAACCTTTGAAGGGTTATGTTCTCATTACTTGTAAGAATCCACAGAGGTATTGTATTTCCCTTTTGTTTTTCTTTAATTTGTGCTACCACGGGTTGTACAAGTGTCGGTGCATAAAAGTTTCAAAATAAGATTTCTCGTAAACCACTTGCACTAGAATCTTGCAACAAACGCCACTGACATTCTATTTACCCTACCATTATTCTGTTGATGTAACTAGGCATTGTTCCATTTAAAAAAATGATGTTTTCTGTAGAAATACACTTTCTCAGTATTATTAAAATCCGTTTATAGGCTAAATGTACGAGCCCCGACTACCAATCAATGCTGTGAAAACTCCAGATAAATAGTACTTTTCATTTCCAAAATATTTGCACTGCAAGTTTAGTGATTCACCCTATATAGTATTTTTAGCAGCTATAGTATCCAGTAAATCTATTCAAATTACTAAGCCTCCGGGCAGGAAGTAAATATATATATATATATATATATATATATATATATATATATATATATATATATATATATAATTATTAATTTAATTAAGGTATCCTTAATTATCAACGACAGTTGTAACATATGCAATTGAAAATGAATAAGCCGAACATGCTTTGAATAAAAAACAAAGGAAAAAAT
Organism: Deroplatys truncata; assembly: GCA_030765065.1. Taxonomy (NCBI): domain Eukaryota; kingdom Metazoa; phylum Arthropoda; class Insecta; order Mantodea; family Mantidae; genus Deroplatys; species Deroplatys truncata. The sequence continues at coordinate 24,738,813 of CM060988.1, read as the reverse complement.
CTTATATGTTACATTCACATGACTTCCTCTATCCTATATATTAATTAGTGTCTATACACATTATTCCTATGAATATTTGTTTTTCTATCTACTTCATTTTAAAAGGTATAAACCTTTGTAGAAATAGGTACATTACATATTTCGTTAAAGATACAAAATAAATAGCAATAATAAAATATTTAAGAACTGAACGCTATACCGGCCTTAAAATTCCAGACTCTTTCAGTGAAATCGCGAGAAACAGCTGAATTTTGGCAGGGCTTTAATAAAGGAATGTCTAAGTATTGAACAATTCCAACCATTAATAACGAATATCTCGGAAATGGCTGATACGGCAAAAAAGTTATTTGCTAATAAATTGTGTACGTTTTCGTTATAGCGCCTTAATGTTTTTATTTATTCCACTATTCAGTAAATGATTATAATTATAATGATAATAGTACCAATAATAATAATAATAATAATAATAATAATAATAATAATAATAATAATAATAATAATAATAATAATGTAACAAATGTCAGTGATACACATTACGTGCTCCCATGTTCGAATGGTTTTCGTTACGGTGCTTTAAAGCTTTGTTTTACTCCACTATGCGTACAGTGCATATTAATAATAACACTAACACTAATAATAATAATAATAATAATAATAATAATAATAATAATAATAATAATAATAATAATAATAATAATAATAATAATAGGGGGACGGATGCCACTGATACACATGCATTCATGTTTGCATAGTTTTCGCTACGAAGCTTTAATGTTTTGATTTAACTTTATAATACGTTTTGTACGTAATGTTAGCCAAGAACAGCACAAACACACTTTACAAAATAGCTATTGGCGTATACAAATAGGTCAAATTAAGACATTTTAGTTATTTGTCAACCTATAAAATGAATTTATTCCCTCGAAAATAAAGTCTCTGTAACTGAAGTGGAAAACATTCTATGGGCTTAGCGAGCGGTCTGTTGCTACTGTTCTTGTCTGACATCACGGTCTGTAAACTCTAGTGCAAGCCTGGGAACTGCCTCTCAAAGAGCACGATCTGCTAATCGTCTTCGCTGATAAACAAGAGGTGTAGAATGAAGCTCACTCACCCTATTGCGCCAGTTGCCCACTGACTTGCGTTTATTTGGAATTTCCCTGTTGAGTTGTGCAACTCTTTTAACGCACGAAGGGATATCTGTACACATAAAATACGGCGCTGTTGGGCCACTTCGTATATATACAAGTAGATCTCTTTTAAAAATGCCTTTTTTAATTCAGGATATCTCAAGATGTGCATTTTGGGTAAAATATCGGTATCGAATGTTTGGGTGAAACGTAACACTTCTGCTTACTGTAGGTTAACATAGGAGAAATTTAATAGCGTTTATGCTTTGAAAAACAAAATATCTACGACTGCCTCTGTGGTCTGGTAGTTAGCATGCTAGCTTCCAAATCCAGACGAGTCGTTTTCGATTCCCGGCTAGTTGATGGGTATTTTCCTTTAGCAAATCCTCCCTGGAGTGTAGAAGTATGAGTGAGAGTGTAAATGTGTGTGTGAATTTATAAGGTAAACACAACGTAAACAAATCCAAAGATACACAACAGTAAACGCGAACATCATTGCAACTGTTCCAAAGGCAAAGCCGCCGGTATGACCCTGTATGTTAAAAGCGACATATAAAATGGAACAAGAAAATAAGATTCGAAAATACGACCACTGTAGTTTTCAAAATAATAAAGAGCAACTATACAGTATACTTACAATTAATGATACTTATTTGTTAAAATTTAAACATTCACAGTTTCAGATTGATTCGTTTGAAGTGTTCATACACAATCCGGGACTCCGGGTTCAGGCTTTAATGTACAATGTATGCACAAAATTTCATGCATACTTCAAAATTATTTCCAGCGGCATTCATGCTTTCCTTTCTTTCTTTTTCATTTCTTTTTACTAATTTGAGAAATAGGTCCACACGATGCAATTGTTTTTAGCTAATATTTTGTAATTTGGGTCTTCAATACTACATTAATAAATTGTAGAGACAAATTCTTAAACGTCCTACTAGTTTGGAAGAAAATAAACGTTGAATATTAGTCTCAATTTATTGTTTAAACATTTGCAAAATAGGACTGCTATTGTTTACTAAAGTCACAACTGAGCATGTTAAGAAATATTAATCTCATTAGTTTTTTTAGCATTTTATTAAAAAGGAGGTACACAAAACGTAATTGATTTATACCAAACAATTTGATAATGAGAGTGTACCAACAAATAAATGCCCGAGAAAAGAGAGTTAAAAAGGTATAAGGGTGAAATAATACTTTTTCCAACACTGTGCTTTTAAAGCCCTCATTCGTTTTTGTCTTCTGCTCTAAAGGTAGTTTAGTATTTGAAGATTTCTGGGCCCTCTCTTGAAAGGTCTCTTCACTTTTGTATAGGCAAAACATCGTTATTTTTTATTTTGTTTACTGCCTTAAAGGAAACTAAGCTTATAGTCAGACATTTAAATCGATTACTTTTAAAAGTCATACAGCTACGAGGCGTGTTCTTAAAATAAGTGCTGTTTTAATATTTTGCCTCAGCAAAAGGTTCTAAGAAACAAGATACAGCTGGTGGAAAGAAACCGAAAAAATAATGGAGTCAATTGGAATGGGGGAAATATGGGGGTTGGAGGAAAGAAATACAAACGGCTTTTGCAAAGTAGTAAGAAACAGTGTGGAAGATATAGAACGAAAAGAGATATGAGGAAGCCTTGAAGATAAAAAAAAATATTAAGCTTTTATAAATTGATAAAGGAGTGGGGAAGAGAGAGGTAAATTTATTGTTGTAATAGACAAGAAAGAGGTTTAGCATGGATGAGAACGGGATCAATGCATTTAAGAGGATGAGAGACAGCGGATGAGGGATATGCGAGTTGTGTGGAGGAAGAGAAAGTACAGAGCACTATAAGGAGCTTGAGGAAAAAAGGTGTGGGAGAAGAAATGAGAAAATATGGATAGAAAAATAGTAGCTATGAAGATGTTGACTGGGAAAGAGGAAAAGAAAATCAAGGTAATGGGAGAATTTTTAAGGAATGTAAAGGAAAAATGGTCTAGAAAACTAAGAGAAGCAATGGCCGTTCAGTGAACGATAAGGTCTGGGAGCCAAACAATTTGAGTGTTTCAAAAGAAAACAAGCACCAGACAAATTGTATATAAGATGTAGGGGTATAGTGATATATTAATATACATTGTATATATTGCAAACCAAACCGTAGAACAAATTGTACAATAAATTCATTCATTCATATTTTGTCGCTGCAGTGCTACAATCGCCATTTTGAGCATGCGCGATCACTTTCTCTATTCATTACAAAGCAAAACGCAGCTGTGAGTGATAATCACTTTGTGTTTTCCTGTTTTTAGAGCGTTTTGAAATGTTCAAAACAGACGAATAACTGACCCGCCGACTGTGAAGTCAGATCAGTGGTTCGTTTTTTGAATGCAAGAAATATTACGCCAGCAAACATTCCTCGTCAATTGTGTGAGGTTTATGGGGAAACAACGAGTGACAATGCCCGGACACACACAGCCAAACAAACTCAACATCTGGTCGCATCATTTGGTTGGGAACAGTTCGATCACCCTCCCTACAGTCCGGATTTAGCACCAATCGATTTTCATCTGTTTCTTCGTGTGAAGAAATTCCTTGGTGGAAAACATTTCAACGATGATGATGTGAAACAAGGAGTGCAAACTTGGCTTTCATCACAGTCGGCATCATTCTTTGACGAAGGCATACGAAAACTGGTTTCCGGGTATAATTCTCTTAATAACGGCGATGACTATGTGGAGAAGTAGTGTAGGTAAGGTGTGAGATAATGAATGAATGAAGGTATTTGGAAAATAAGTTCTGTTATAAAAACATTTTCGTTATAACTTACTTTAGAAACACGCCTCGTATAAAAGCTACATAGAAATAAAGTAGCTTTGTAGTGTTTAATAGTACTAAAATCTATATTTATTAATTATGACAGCATTGGCTTTTTCATTTAAGCATAAAAGCAACCAAGTGACGGAAACATAATTTCGAGGAAACTGGTTGTCCTGTTCAAATGATACATAGATGACACTGTAATTTTATTCATGTTTTATTATATACCTACACTTATTTAAGACTTTATTACCCCTAACTTGTATTTTTGGAACCTGTACATAACTTCTCCAGAGAGGGTGCAACAACAAATATTTGAGTTTCTTCTCAACCTCTGAACCTAAGAAGTACGAGTAACAACAATTCACTAGCACGCTTATTCTCCGTTCGGGATAGGCAACTTCTTCTACAGCTCCGTATGACCTAACTGTTTACTATAAGGTGCATTGGTTTGATTTGCCACGTAGTTGATGGTTAAGTTGGGCAACAAATTTTGGATTGAAGGAAAACATTTCCGTTATAAAAGGCGTAGTAGTATTTTAGGTCCCTATAAACATAAATGACGAACAATAGACAGAATATTAACTACTAGTTAATAATATATGTTATTTAAACATCCTTTAATTATTATTAACATATATGATGTTTAGAGTAATTGTAAAATAAAAAATAAATTATAAAGTGATATACTCACATGACTTATTCTACCCTCTATCGTTTGTTAGTGGGTAAACAAACTATTCTTACTAAAGCTTAATTTCGTATCTACCACATTTTAACCCAAATAAACCTTTGCAAAAATAGCTACATTACACATTTCGTTACGATACCAAGGGAACAGCGAAATTCAAATGTTTAACAACTGGACACTATATGCTAACCTTAAACTTCCATAGTTTTTACACGCAATCGCTGAAATAACTGAATGTTAAAGAAACTTTAAAATAATGGCCAAGTATTAAAGAATTCGAACCATTAATAACGGATATCTCTGAAATTTATTTGAAAAGAATTGTGTGTTTTAAAGAGATCTATATTTTTTGTGAGTACATTTTCGTCTATCTTAAAACGCTTACCAGTTACACAAGATTATACAAAATTCTTTCCGAATGAACACGAATTCCTAGGCTATTCTCAGAAAATTCAAGATGTACATTTTATTTGTCATGTAAATATCCTTCTTGTGTGGTATTTTAGCCAAAATCGTTACAGCCATTTTTAGAAAATAAAACATTTTGAAAAAATTTCCATGTAAAGGATAGTTTGGGCTGGGAAGTTCCTTGAAAATCTTTGTCTCGCATCTTTGGAAAATACTGAACCTAAATGCCAAGTTTGGTATTTATCTGACTTTTCGTTTTTGAGTTATGCTGTTCGCACACACACGAGATGTTTTGTAAAAATGCATTATTTATTTCAGGGGAGCCCAAAACATGTATTTTGAGACGATAATTCTGACGGTCAGAAAATAAACATTACTCATTAAAATATTATCAGACATTAATTATAATTAAAATTGACCAAATTCCATAGTTTTGACATTATGAGATTAAAATTAGCACCATTAGAAAACCCGTAGAAAACTACCATTATGTTATAAACCTTGTATATATTGATTAATAAGTGAACCCATAATCATGCAGTGTTACTTGCAAGATTTTCCGCAGAAAATAAAGTTTAGGCGACCGTTCCTGTCTTATATTTAAAACGCGGTACGTGGGAGACGCGTAGTCTATTGTGCACGGTTAGGGGTTTCGGCGAGCCGTTGAGGATACAAAACGTCCTTTAAAAGGCAGTTAAAAATACAAAATGTTTGAAGTAACCAATGAGAAATCACAACATCATAGCAGAAAGGAAAGTAACCAATGGGAAGATGATAAAGATTGGCGACGTGCAGAAATCACGAAGGTTTGCTGGCAGCAATGTATAAAGATTAGCAGGGAATGAAAAAGGCAGTTCAATGGTTTCATTTGAGTTCGACGTCTAAAGCTATGTGTAACAAGTCGAGCCCCGTGGCGTTCAGAAATTATGTAACAGTTAAGTTTTGCGAGACGAGATTTTAATTCCTCGCAGTCTATGTCAGTGATAGAAAACAATGACACATAGTAAAGTATCGTAATCCTTAAGCAGTTAAACAAGCGAAGTACTAAATGTTGACTAATTCTGGCGTTGAAAAGAAGTCAAATGATAAATCATAAATCGCCGCGCGAGAATCAAGATATGTACACGAGTATGTCAGGGAAGTAAAAACTAAAGAACGGCAGATTAGCAAAGGGAATATTTTAGTGTGGCATAATAAACTTGCAAGTGGCATAGTGATTCTGATAGCATCATTGAAAGTGAATTATCGTGTTTTTCTTTTGGTGCACCGTATACCTGCACCCGTATCCTTGGACATTACCCACAATTACTTTTCATAGCCAAGAAGAGAAGGGTTGACCCTGAGATTCAACCTGGACCCTACAAGTGCGACGACTCTGCTGGACCGGGCACAACAACGATATCATCACAGGTAGTAAAACCACTTCACCATCCACGAAGAGAAAAACGCTACAATTTCCGGTAAAATCTCGATATCGAATTTTTGATGGAGTGCAGTACCTTCTCTACCTACTATGTACGTGATCCAGAAAGTAAATAATTACTAAAATAATTATCAGATACTTGTGGTTGAGAGCAGTTTTTCTTTGCACCTTGACCCACAAGACCTTTTGCGCCTATGTCTCTGGCGGGGTGCTGCCGGAAGGGAGGGGTGGGGCGAGGGACACAGCAGGCGGCCCGACTAGGAGGCCCGACAGGACAGAGGGCAGGGTCCCTACAGTTTACAGATTGAAACTCCCCGGATGACAGCTGGTGCAACCGGCTCCCCTCCCCACCTGCAGGCTTGAACATCTCATCGGGGTTCGGGACACGGAGAGGGCCCTATTCCGGGGGATGAAGTTACATACAACTTCCGTTTCCCTGCCATAAAACATCCGTTTCCCTGCCATACAACCCCGAGATTTGCAACTCTGAAACAGACCAAGCAGATGAAACGTGAAGAGCAATGCAGGTGAAATGGAGGGACAGGAAATTCGAGGGATGTAAGGAACCTTTCGGATTCGCCTAGCGACCCGAGTAAAGCCCCGAAAAGCCCCATGGATCGGTCAGGTCAGCCGCGGGAATCGAACCCACGACCTCCTAAATGCAGGCCACAGAACGTTACCGCCTACGCCACCCCGCTCGATTTCTTTACTCTTATTCCACTACAAATGATGCAATCCCTAATATTGTATAAATTTCTTTTGCGTCCTTGTATTTATGAATTTTATAGTGACACATAGCATTTAAAATTACTTTTTGACTGCATTTTGACTTTTAAAATACATAGCTTTTAGCTTTATTATAGTGTAATTCATTTTGGTAAATTCTCCTTCGTTTTTAGAATAGCAAACAAGGAAATTTAGAAGGGACGAATAAAAACATGATATGTAAATGTGGTTACTTGTTAAATAGGCTGTGGTTTGCGCCGAAAATGCTTAAATATTTAATAAACGATTTTAGTGTTATCTGGCAGAAACTCAACAGACGAACTCCACTGGTATTCACTGCACGTACAGCTGATGCAACCGAAGGATTCTATCTAAACCATGAAATATAACAGCAGAAAATCAAGTTGTTCTCGAGACTCCTTGATATAAATATATTATTTTTAAGAAAGGTCCGCGCGCCTTTATGTCTGAGAGAGAGAGAGAAAACGTGTGAGAGTGGAACTTAAGAAACGAAAATTCGGTTAAATACCAAATTTGGTATTTAAGTTCAGCATCTTCCAAGGATGCGACACACAGATTTTCAGGAAAATACCCCCTCCCCAAACTCCCCTTTACATAGAAAACGTACGTTTGCACAAAAATGGCTCTAAGAATTCGGATTAAAGTGCCACATGTTTAAGATATTTTGATGACAAATGAGATGTATATGTTGAATTTTCTGGGAATAGCCTCTAAAGAACTCCTCTTTACTCTGTATGACTTTTGTATAATTGGCAAGTAGGACACTTTGTCCTAACGTGAACGTCTTTTAGGTTCGTTGTTGCTTGCTTATATTTGTGTCATGGAAGCCCTAGGTCAATCAGAGGTACTGCACTGTGAAAGGAAAGGACAACCTGTTTTTGTTGTGTCAAAGAACGAACGTGCGTTTCATTTATTCAGCATTCGATTACTGGTCATTCGGAAGTGTGTAAAATAAACAGCACGCAGCTTGGTTTCAATCATGCACCAAGAGTGTTTATTTTAATGTTGCACCTATAGCATGGTGTGGCAGGCACACATATTTTTAGTGAAAACAGAAGGAATTTCACTTTTTAGCACTTAAAAATGTATTTCTTACATATTTGTAACAGAATAAATTTGTATCAGATTCATGTACCTAGATTAATATTTGCATATAATTTTGCTAATTCGTTTGTTTTGTATACAGTGTTTTAAATATGTGTAAATAATATTATAAACGTGCAAATAATCAAGACATATACTACGTGCATACATATTACTAGGCTGTGGTAACCTGTAGAAACGCTGTACGTTTGTTCCGCCTTTCTGTACCAGCGAACAGCCGCGTGCTGTTGATGGACTGATCTCACCTACTAGTAAACGAGGTGCTCTATACACTAATAGCATTCTACATGGCAGCGAACTGGAGCTAAGTGCCTCCTTGATAATCTGAAAATCGTAAGAGAAAAAATATATATCTAGTTAAAGCACATAGTTTATATTATATACATTTATTTTGAGGATATAAACATTTCCCAATTATTCTCTGTTATTGGTTTCAATATTCAAATGCTTACACTTTTCCCAACTAGGAAGTCGTTATCGTTTTTTTCCCGCGCGGTCATGCAAAGCGCACGGAAATATAACGACCCGGTCTTTAAGAATATGACTATCGCTTTGAAAACAAGATTATAATTAATAAAACTTAATTATAATTTTTTTTGTTATATGTGCTTTGAATTGGCCCCAGAGATGTGTCAATAATATAGGGAACATACCATTATGAGGCTTTGATGTGTATTTTCCTTCTAAACCTACCTGGTGCTACAGCTTTGTTCGTTTAGCTCGAAATGCGCCATGATTGAACATTTCTTGTAGTTATCTCTATGCATATTTGGCTAAATGAGTGTATCCACCGTTTAAATAATATTCATGCTTTGAAAAAGCGAAAGAGTATTTGGATTACTTCGGCTTTCCCCATCGCTGTAATTTGTACCCGTCCTTTTGATTAATTAGTGATCTAACTAGTGAGCTACTGAACGCTAAAATTAAATTATTTACATTAAATAGTTCATTGCTCATTAAAATAGAAAACCTGTCATAGTTTATTTACATGCAAAACACATCATTAGGAAAGAGTTCTGGCCCAGAGGTTGGCTGTAATGGGGTAAGTCCATAACACACATGTTTATACTCGTACGAGTATACATCAGTGGTGGCGAAAACGGGACTCGTGAGGCAGTGTGAATCGCAGGCGCCACTCATTTTCCAGATGTCTATTCATTTGTTTTCCATATGCTGCTTAGTGGTGTAGTGCGTGTTGCATATTTGATGACTCGAGGGAGAAAGACATTTTCGCCACCCTTGATACACAGTGATACGTTCTGATCGGTGTAGCGCTACAGGGATACCGTGATTGTAAATCAGAATTCAGTATACTGATTTACAATTCTCTATGAATGGAAAGTTGCTTGACAATCATAATTACTAACAATGTGGTGTGATACATTCACATCACTTTCTCTACCCTCTATCGTTTATTAATGGGTATACTTGCTTTATTCTTATATCTACTTCATTTTAATACAAATAAAGTTTTGCAGGAATAGCTACATTACACATTACGTTATAGTTACAAAAGGAACAGCGATAGTCAAATGTTTAGGAAATGGACGCTATATGCTGGCCTTAAAATTCCATACTGTTTCCATGATATCGCGAGAAACAACTGAAAATTTACTGGATACTGACAAAGTATTGAACAATTCGAACGATTAATAATGGATACTTCGGAAGTGATTTATGCCACAGGAAAAGTTATTTGAAACAAATTGTAAAACAAGGATATCCACAATTGTTGTATAGACGAATACCCATTATACAAGACTATACAAAATTTCTTTCTTTCGAATGAAAATGACGTCACAGACTGTTCCCATAAAATTCAACACACATGTTTTATTCATCATATCAATATATTCAATACATGGTACTTTAATCCAAATAGTTAAAGCCATTTGGGGAAAATCAAAGCATTCAAAACGTTTTCCATGTAAAAGATAATTAGGTTGGGAGGATTTTCTCCAAAATCTTCGTGTCGCAGCTTTGGAGGATATTGAACCTTAGGTGATTATCTGACTTTTGGTATTTGAGTTATACTGCTTAAAAACACACACACACATTAATACACGGACCTTCCTTTATACCTTTTTTCAGTTCAGGGAACCTCAAAATATGTATTTCTAGTGAAATCTGGGTATTAAATTTGTTGGTGGAATGCAGTACATTCTTTAGGAATAGAAATAATAATGAAATAATTTAGAAAGTAATTAAAACTAAATATATGCTACAAGTTTTTGTTTGAAGAATCTGAAAATATTGTTTTTTAAGCAAGTCTTACAAAACCGTAGCACTAGCTCTATCCAGTTCCCTAGTTTAGGACATTAATACATAATTGCAAGGTTATACGATCCACTGAGAGTAGCCACCCCTCTACCCACAAGTAACACTTTCCAGACTAGCCATTAAATAGAATGTGTTTATTTCCAAGAATGCGAATAAAGAATGTACAAATTTTACTCTTGTTTCTCTGTTTGATAATGCAACTTCTGATGTTTGAAAATTTATCCCTATGAAAGAGGTCACTAATATAAAAATGTTTATATACTCAGTGTAAATGCAAGTAAATGGCTAAATAAAGACGCAAAGGGCAAAAAAAAGGTCACAAAGTAATGACATCAAACTTTCTGCTCTAAAATCGAAATTGGTATAAAAGGACCAAAAAATACGGATCTATGCAATAAAACTTTTTGTGCTGTCTATAAGTATGGGAAGCTGTCAGTGGGGAAACGGAAACAAACGTTGACTCTGAACGAGAACTATTGTCCGTTTGAATTTAGATTTATTTAACAACTAAGCTTTCTAATCAAAACTGCAAGTATCTTCTTTCTCAAGCCAGGGTTAGCAAGAGAACATTTAATATTAAAAGTATGACACTTTAATACCATCAAGCATCTAATGCTGGAAGGTGCAATCAATCACTTTGGTTCAACACAAAACTTTTAACCATTTGGAAAGCAGAAAACGTTCCAAAGCTAAGCGTTGTAGAAAGAAATGTTTAAGTTGCTTGATATTATGGGGAAAAGTAAATGCTGTGTTTTATTTGGAGGACGTTATGAAGGTCATTTTAGGATCAATTTAATTTTTTTCAACGGGAACCTACATTTTGTATATTGTTTTCTCATTCTTCATTAAAAAAAACTAAACAACTTTTGTATGAAGCACCTTGCAATTGTTCTTACCAAAGTAAATAACAACGAAAACTCTGAATGACTGTGTACGAAGAGCGCAATGAATGGTTCGACCCACTCAACACAGTGGAGCATAATAACAATAGGCGAGGAGGCAATGAGACATTTTCTCATTGTTTTGTTTACCTTCCACGATAGGACGGTTTCCTTATCTGCCTTTAGTATACTTATAGCCGCCTTCGAGTCCAGGTGGATGCACTGGTAATACGTATCTACAATTAGCGATCACCGAGTAACAACCATCAGTTCCATTCAAGTCGTTTAACATTTGAAGCGTACTCAGTTGACTGTGGGTTGAAATGGACCAACTTTCACTACCAGTAAAGGTGGAAATGGTTCTCGTTTACGGGGAATCTAGGAGAGCTGTGGAATAGGCCATTGTTCTGTACGTGGAGAGGTTTCCTGATAGAAGATCTCCATCAAGAGCTTCATTTTATCGCGTGATAAAGTAATTCTCCGTAGAAGGCAGTGTTCAGCCAAAGAAAAGGAGGCACAGAAGAACAGCTACGGACGAAGGGAAGGGTTCTAGCTGTAGTGAAATAAACCCCCATGTCAGTTTTGCAAATTAGCAATCAATGCGGGAGTGTCCAAAAGCAGTGTTCTCAGAGTATTGAAACGGCATAGCTTTCATCCCTAGCATGTGTCATTACATCAACAACCACATGGTGACGATTTTCTGAATAGACTGACGTTCTGTAAATGGGCACAGGGCTGCTGCGGATTAATAACTTCTTTCAGTTCGTATTGTTTAGTGACGAGTGTACTTTAACAAATCATGGTGAAGTAAATCGACACAAATGCACTATTGGGCTGTGGAAAATCCACATTGGTTACGAGAAGTGGAACATCAGAGATCCTGATCTGTTAATGTGTGGTGTGGGGATTTTGGGTGACAAGGTCATTCGACCGTACTTCACTGATGACTACTTAACAGGTGCAAAGTACAGAAACGTTTTAACGGAGGAATTGCCGTTACTGTTAGAAAATGTGCCATTACAAACCAGGTCGCAAATGTGGTGCCAGTAGTATGGATGCCTGCGCACTATGCACGTACTGCTAGGGATGTTTTAAATAACAATTACCATGATCGTTGGATAGGACGCGCAGGTCCCATTAATTGGCCAGCTCGATCTCCTGACCTTACATCACCAGACATTTTCTTACGTGGCTACCTTAAGGAAAAAGTGTATTGTGAAACACCAACGACTCCGGACAACATGAAGGCGCGCATACGATATGCTGGTGCAAATGTTAAAAGACACATGCTTTTACGGGCACATCAATCGTTCATTCACAGAGGTGAGGTAGCAGGGCATAATTCGGAACATTTATTATTCCAAGGTAGGTGGTGGTACTATATGTACCCACCTTTCATCAATGTTTATTTTTTGTCTACACCAGTGAAAGAACCATGTACTATGTAGAAAATGGTTTATAAAATGCTGTTTATTTTGTGATGATGAATAAGGAAACAAAATAAAAAATGTTGGTTCCCAATTACGAAACGTAACTTGACTCTCAAATGGCCATCCATGGATGGTCCAACCATTCATTGCGCTCTTCGTACACAGTCATTCAGAATTTTCGTTGTTATTTATGTTGGTGTAAGAACAATTGCTAATTGCTTTAAACAAATGTTTATTTTTTATGAGAAGTTAGAAACAACATAAAAAAGGTAGGTTCCTATTTGAAGAAAATAAATTGACTCTAAAATGACTATCACAACGTTCTCCAAATAAAACACACTAATGGAATTTACTTTCCCCATAATATCAAACAACGACTATTAAAGACATTTCTTTCTACAAAGCGTAGTTCTGGAGATATTGTACAGTCTCAAATTAAATGGTCGATCCTGTATATACGAAAGACCTTTGCCAACTTCAACCGAGCAGGTATATCAATGTTAAGAACAATTAAATTTAACATTTAAATAAACACATCCAGCCTATGCTTGGCAATTGTTAGAAAGATACTATTAATTGTGTACTGAAGGTACAAATATTCAGTGATATATGCTAAACTTTTGATCAACTATAACCAAGCACAATTATCCGAAAATCACTCCAAATCTTTTTAAGTTTGAATGTAAAGCGTCCAGGTTGCTGCGGAATAAATGTATATACAAGATACAAATAATCGCTTCAATGCAAGAAAGTGTAACCATGTGAACATCACTTAGCCAACTGCAATCAAGTGCAATTATATTAAAGTAAAAAACCCTTGCTTCTGATTTCAAATGAAAAACATCCAGACTGTGCAGGATAAGTAATGAGGCTTTAGTACATGCACAAGGTATCATTAAATACTTGAATGCAAGAATATTATGCTATATAAGAACAGGAACTTCGTCTACTATGGCCAAATGCAATTATATTCAAGTTGCAAAATTTTACATTTAAGCTCAAATGTATCGCATCAGTCTGCTTCAAGATAAGTGAAATCAATGTTTCGGTGCAAGCAAAGGTTATTGATTACTTAATACAACGGAGTTTAACTATATATGAACAGATAGTATGCAACTATAGTCAAATGCAATTATATTAAAGCGGAAAACTATTTCTTTCGATTTCAAATGAAAAGTTTCCAGAATGCTGCAGCATAAGTGAAAGTAAAGCTTTACTAGCTTCAAAGCAAACACAAGCAATTTTCAGTGCAAGGAATATTCAAGCCTATGTAAAGGCACCTAACTAACCATAACACCAATCCCTTGGCCGACTTAAGCTTCAGCATGATAAAAGCAATGCTTGACTACATACCAGTTAAACAGAATTAATTAGTCAAACGCAGTCTTATACAGTTCTATGTACAACAACCTTGTCTCACTATAACAGGAATCTGGCTTTAAATACTTAAGCGGATGTATATATATAACCTAGTAAATAGGCGTTTCACCAGACATGACAAAATCCAACCAGGAAAATATCTAGTCATGGATTAAAATACTAAACAACCGGGTTGTTCGATGTTATATGAAAGGTATAGACTCGTTTTTAGCTAAAACAGCTGCGAGTTTACACATAAAATTGTACCGAACCACCGAGGGAATTTACTCAAACTGGGTAAATGACGTAAAGTCAAGCTTATTTAAACGCCTGTGGTTAACGATTTTTCCTCTTAGTTAACAATTGCAGTACCGGAACGCCAATTAAAACTTAAAAACTTGACATTCCGAGTATTCATGTATGTTAATATATATATCAATGGCTGTAGCCAGGAATTTGATGTCCTAAACAGAAGAAAGATTAGAAGGGTGGCCAACGATTACTTTATGCAACCACAAACTCAAACCAAGATGCTATTATACGTGGCGAAACTTACCAAACTTTTAGCTGTGCCCAAAGCCCAGGGCTTTACTCCGACTCATTATCATCAAGCTTTGTTTTCACTGCCCGTGACTGACATAGCGACTTTGCTCCAAGTCGGGAGACAAAGTTTTGCACCCACTACTCTACCAAAAACCCGGCGTAACTTTCGCCACCCAAATAGCCTAAAGCTCTCTCAATCTCAATCCCGACTCCTTCTCCCCGAAGCTCTTCGGCTAGGCACCGCGAACAGAACCCCCGCTCACTCTTCCCCTATCTCTCAATCACCAATCAAGTAAAGCACGTCACCAGAGGGGTAAGATATCTTCAGTGTTGTTTAACACTTTGCAAAGATTGTAAGTCTATATCGGGTAAAATCGGCCTCGCACCATGATGAGCGCGAGCGTGCAACGCGGGAGCCGTTGCAATGGTAAGGATGTAGTTCACGTTCCTGCATTAAAGGTAACCCATTCCCCTAGATCATCATAGCGTTTTCTCCCCCTAAGTTTTCCATCTTCAGATAACCAGCTTTTGACTGGCCGGTATCAGTTCTCTAAGTGACTGGCTTGAAACACAATTCAGAGGAATAGAAACTAACCAGAGTACTATTTTATAATCTATGTGAAATGGAGGGGGGCTCGGGTACCCTTAATGAAAGAGTTTCGCTACAGTTGGCACACAAGGAAAGGCTACACCAATTACAAATAGTTCGGTCTTCTAGAGGAAGGGCTGAAGAATTATTTGCATGTGCGGTTAAACTGAACGACAATTACATTTGCATAAATGAGAGCTTTCATCAGCGACATGGAGACGAACCTTAAGTTATTCCTGCTACTAAACGAAAATAAGAAAACCGGCATTAAGAAAACGGTAGTGTAGCATGAAAAAAAAAAGGTTTAAGTTGTAATGTTACCCTTCGTCAGTACCTACTTTTAGGAGGTAAAATACCCTGCCACTTTAGTGACGGCTAGAATTCTCCTCGAAAAACAGAGGTGGTCACGCTGGTAGTTGGTGTGGGTAGATTTTGCCAGTACCAACATAAACAGCTTCGTTCCATTATGAACCACATTTTATACACGCGAGTGTACAAGTTAGCAGTACCTATGATGCAACAATTAAAAGACGAAATATCATCATAATCCGCGTCCTGATAAAGAACAACGAAAGGATTGAGCAACAATGGTCAATCATTACGATAAAATTCCTCAGGCTTTCAAATTATGGCAGATCGCTTCATTTAAAAATTCTTAATAAAGAAAGAAAGTACTATTGTAGCATTACGTTGTAAACAGAAGGTATATAACAACCAGTAGATATTCAGTTCAGTAACTAATCTTTAACGAACTAATCAATAAACTGAATCGAGCCTACGGATGCGAGCCTCACAGGTTACCACCAAGCCATCTGGCTCGGTTATAAGGATGGTTAATGAAACACAAAAAAAGAATTTACATAATTTCTTGAGACCGTTACGTCCTCGACAAACGCTGATCCGATGATCTGTTTAATCGTCGACCAAATTCCTACTTCCAGTTAGTTCTGTATTTTAAGACTTCTCTTGTAATCCTGTTGTTCTGCATTCAATGCATGTAAGCTCAATATCCACTTCTTTGTTATTCCAATATTTTAACGTCTTCTTACTTCCTCATTTCTAGTTAATTTATTTCTTTTTGGTCTTCCACACTCTAATTCGCTGATTACATGTAACCTAACCAAACGTTTATGGCATCCACAATACTTCAGTACTCATTATGATCTTACTTGCGGCGGGCGCAGCTCTCGCATACCTTTTAACACCTTCAGAGCAGCAATCCACTGGGATCCATTCTTCAAATAAAGAATTAAATACGTATCTTTAAAATTAAATCTGTTCATTGTAATTTTAATATTCTAATAACTCAATTCATTTTCTTTGATTCAAAGTGTGTTACCTTCGCGTTACCTGAAAACAATCAATAAATACGGCGTGGACTCAAAAGTGCTGCCATCAGTTGCACTACTCGCAAACATGCTCAAGGTGCTGCCATCAGTGCTGCCATCCGAACTGCATTGAATTACACACAAGTAACAAGGTAAATGTTTTTGTGAAAAGTCGAAGTTTGCAATTATGGTGTGGTCGACCAAAGAAAGAATCCGTATGCAATTTGAGTATAATGTTAGATAACTAAGACGCTCGTGTAAAAATTATGATACTCGCTATCCCTAGTTTCATACCCAACTCGTTGCATAATATACTATTATATTCTATCTACATATTAACCCAATCTCCGGCAATGATACCATATTACATCATTATATTGTATGTGGAAGTCGACTTAAGATTTCGGTACTTTTCTCTCTTTGTTTGTTTTTCTGAGTTTTAAAAGTAGTTTCGGCATTAGGAGTTTCGGGTTTCGGTGGGGTTCCACATGAGCACCGCTGGTGTAGCGTTCGCGCTAGCGGTTAGATTGCTGCTGCGAATGGCAGGAGCGGGTAAAAGTAGTGACCAGAAAGCAACCTTTGCCGAGGTCTTGGCTGACTTTATTTAAGAAAAAGTAATATCTGTCCACCTAAGTACTTAATTGCAGGTCTCAAAAGAAACCTTGAATTTGAAGATGGTAGTCAGCGCTGTCGCATGGTTGCGAAGAATTCTTCGGTACTTGATTTTCCTTTATATTTATTCATACTAACATGTTGTTTAAAATGTATGAATAAAATAAAAGCATTCTAATACTTTTGTTTAATATAAATGCAAAACGGGTACTAACGAATCCCGTGAATATCTAAGCATGCTATCACGTTTATTTTACGTGGGTGCACCACAGAGCAAATTGGAACATAGGAAACTTCTGATATTAAACTTCTGCATCTAATGTGCTTTAGGCAAATGAGCTACGAATTTGAGATTAAGCAATACAAGTTTCAAATAAGACTCATTTGGCTTCCATTTCTAATACCGATTTCAGCTGAAATTTCCGCTTGCAGTTTGAAGAATTGTTCCATTAGGCACTAGGCACCCCAAGAGGTTTTATTTTTGCTCCTAATTTTATTTATGTTTTAACATTTTATATTAACTGTTCAATTAAAATGTTTCATTTCTATAATTTTTGTCATAATTATGGTATATAAGACATTTAAGAAATTTAAATAATACACTAATTAAGTTATTCACTGTTAACAAAGTTGTCAACACCTATACATGATCCGACAGAGACATAATTTGTATTTCTTTAGAAGATATTCTTCCTCTTTTACTTTCTCTTTTTACCCTCCCTGTTGTTAGGACTTATACCTCTCAGGACTTACAAGCGGGTGCCTGGGATCAGATGCCTGTCGAGGAGCTCAGATCTTATCTTATATTACGGAGGGGACTTGGCACCGATCCAGGGTAGATATTGTACCAACGCCCCACGAGAGGACGTCCACGGGAGGAAGGATGAGGTGACAGGAGATATGGGACGCCCGGATCCAGGAGCGACGGTGTAGTAATGACAGGTTCCCTAACTTTCCAGATGTAGACCCTCCGGTAGACGGACAAGCAGTTCGAAGACCCTGCGCCACACAGAGGGGGGTCCAACGCCTCTCAAGCGGGCTAGAAAATCCCGGAAGCCGTCGAATGCCGAGGAACGAGAGAGTTACAGAGAGCATGCTTTTTCCCTAACAGCTGCACCGAAACACCATCGCCGACACTCCTGACCCTGAAAGAGATCAACGGGATGAAGCTTGAATTAAATGATGACTAACGAAATGTAGGGACAGGACATTCAGGGGCTGAAAAAACCACTCTAGCATTCGCTTGACAACCCAGGAAACCCCTCAAAAGCAAACAGGTCAGAGTGGGCGGTCAGCGGGGAGCATAGACTATGCATCAGAGAGTATAGCCAAGATGGGTGACCAGCCCGAAGCCTGGTATGCAGGTGAGGAAGGAGATGATATAAAATGGCGGTGAGATGAAGGAAAGGAAAGGATATGGTGGAGCAATTGGTGGAGTGAATGGCGAGGGAAACCGAGAATCTGCCAAGACGCCGCTTTGTCCACCACAAATCCCACATGCTTTCCCTGGGGTTGAACGCCGGTCGCCTTGGTGAGGGGAGTGGTCTAACCACTCGGCCACGGCGCCACCTCTTCAGAAGATATTGTAAATTTTTAATTAACTTAAGGTGAGATTAAAAGTCCTATCCCGCCAATGATATATTGTTAAATTCATGAATCATTACTTCAAACTATGTAACATATTTTAGACTGAAAGTTTTACAGCACTGATCTACTTTTATACAATATTATTTTTGTATAATGGAACATAAGATTGTTTTCATAATTACACTATCTATTAACTAAAATTTATACGAATTGTTTTAATAACCAACCATGTTATAACATAAAAATGGATCCACAACAGTACTTATAGGTTTTTTTATCATCCTACAATTTAGTTTAGCTGTCTTCACTGTTTACTGAAAAAACGGGTCGTTTATGGCACGACGGGCGCAGAATCCATTCCTCCTGGTAATATTGTATTGCACCGATGGTTAATTTGTTCTCTGATCCTTTTTCTAAGGTCATTAGAACCTTGAGATGCGCGAGGGGTTGCTAATTACATCGGAAATAGGTACCGGTGTTGCGCCGACAATCAGGACGTTCTCGGATTTAATATCTCTTTTTATGCTGTGTTTGCTAATGAATATGTCATGTACAGCAAACTGAGAGTTATTGAGCATTTCAAATATCCCAAATTCCTGTTTACAATGGCCGTCAGAAATGCCTGTGTATACGTAAAAACTGCAACGGGCATTTCTTCTTTGCGGTGGATAACGACGTGAATTACAGACTTGTTGGGGAACATAATCATGATCCGAGCCAAAGATTGCTAGGGAATATATTTCTAATAGCCCAAATATTTGTTGACCACTTAAATTAAACTTTCAGCAAAACTTAGGAATTGTTACAAAGTTAACATTCCCACTTTTACTTCCTCTACATGGTAGGTAAGGAAATATTGTATTCCAACCAAACGTTGCATTGCCTAGCAATAATAGGATTCGTCTCAAAAGTGATGCTTTAAATCCTGCCTTAATAATGTTCAAAATGTTTGGCTAGAGATGATTTCAAATGAAGCCACATGACTTTGCTATATTTATTTCTCCACGCTCTTGCTTATGCAAAAAAAGTCAGTTTGCTTTCTCTACAGCCTAAGGCGAGTTTTCAATGGAAAATACACGTTTTGAGATCCCCTGAAGCAATTAAGTTTTATGTCTTCCAGGGATGTAACACGAAGACTTTTCCAAAATTCCATCATCCCAAACTACTTTTTACAGGGTAGAATTTTGGTTATTTTTCATTTTTTTAAAAACTGATCTTAGCGATTTTGATTAAAATACGAGGTACCATATGTTTGTGAATATTAAAAAACTGTATTCAACTAAGAACTATTAGAGATAGGCAAGAAAAATTTTAGAAAAATCTTAGAGCTCACTAAAATAGATACCTTGCTCAAGATACCTTTTTTCCTAGTGTAAAACGCTTTCGAAATATTTCATGCTATAAAACATTTTTATTTTGTCAAGTTAAGTAGATTTGATAAAAATAGATTGAAAATTCGGGACTGTTAATGAGTTTACCTGATCTCGTGACAAAAACAGAAAGAGAGAGAGAGAGAGAGAGAGAGAGAGAGAGAGGGAGAGGGAGTTGAAAAAACCTCACTGCCTTGGGTATGAACACGTAGGAATTATTAATTCCGCTAAACTTGAAATTATTTCCACCCAAATATTTTATCGTAGTGAATATAAGGAAATAGAAGAACTTCACTTTGTGTGAATAGTAAGTATGTATCTGTAAAATTATAAGGAATAGGGAATGCCATGTGATCATACCGAAAATATTTCTTGTTCTTTGAGTTTATGCGGGTGGAGAAAAGAAAACTCAAATAATTTTAAAGGATCCCTCTTCGGATATACTTACGTTTGAGAACTGTAAATATACGACACAAAATATTTCTATAATCTTAGGGGAACAAAAAACCATTTTTAACATTTTGTTGAGATTGCATTTTTTGTATAATAGGTTTTGCCTATTCCTTATGGTTTTAAGTTACATGAAATTCCCATAGAGTAAAGATGGTTTTGTGGACTATTCCTAGAAAACTCAAGCCGTATATTTTAATTCCCATTCTAATATGTGAAACGTTTGTTGAGCCATCTGTATGAAAAGCAATAGGTAGGCTGCAGAGAAAGTAAAAATGTCGCCTGATACGTTGCATCATAAGGAGCATTTTAAATGCCGAAAAATTCTAAAATACGGTTTCTGAGAACATTGTTTTTTGAGTTATGTATTTCTATAAACAGTGGAACATGCACACAGGAAACTTTGCAACAACTTTTTAGCAAACGCGGGATAGATAGAGATATCGAGAAACGTGCAAATTACCTACCACGTCTCTCAGTAACTTCATCACTGATGTTTGAGACTGTTATTTCAAATGCACTGAGATAAACAAAATTGTGCCTAAAGTATAAGTATTAATATTAACCAAAACAAACTGAATCTTTTACTATTTTCCCCAATTTCCACTTGCATGTATGCATGTACAAAAATAACACATCAAGTTATTACTTTGCAGTTATATTAATGGATTGTGAAGATTTGCTTAGTCCTTTCCTTCCTTCCTTATACCTGTGGTCTTAGTCGTCTAACCAGGTAATTTTTCCTTAAACCTATTGATTGACAGCTCCTGCCTAATGACCCTCATTAGGCGGATCGTTAATGGAAAGTCGCTATCGGCGCAATACCAATACAAAAATTAAAGTCACCTCTAAAGGTCCATTTAACACTTTGTTTAAGAATAGTGTATTCAACACATAATAGTTGGACACCCTTGTTGCACCAGGTACTCTCCTTCGGGAAACAGAGCATACTTCAACACAAGAGAGAGTAGATTATAGTAATGCATAACTTTTGATATTCAGCTTCAGCCTGTTGTCGGCTTTAATAGTTTCCAATGCGAATTTGTAGGGAGAGTATGGACCGAACTGTCTTCTCGTATAACTGAATACCGCAGAACTCCCCCCCATATATATGCCGCCTTTAACATCTAAAGTCATATCGGTGGCTTTTATTTGGAGCAAATTTCTCAACGGCAATGATATCCATTTGTTCTACTATTGTTTTAGTCTTTGGGTTTTCATTATAAGTATTAACGTCACACGCACATACATTCACACTCTCACTCTCACTCATGCTTCCAGACTCTGGGGAGGATGGGGAATAATCCTGGCTAAAGACAAAATTCCATCTTACAGCCGGGAATCGAACCTCAGTCTTCTCAAAAACGTGTATGGTGCAATTTTGTGACATGCAACAAACTCAAGGAATAAATAAGATTTAATCTGGTTAGCCCTACTATCAACATGTCAATAATATCCTTTCAAAAATAACTTACATCTTTCAGTTGTATTTCACATAAAATAAACTGGTACTATGAATAACTCAATTTTCCCTATTAATATTGAGGTCATTGAATCAAATGTTGTAACACAGTTAATTTTATCTTTCTCTACAGTGTAGCGATGGTAGATACATTAGAGGAGTGGTGGTGAAAGCGCGACTCGCGAGGCACTCTGAATCGTAGGCGCAACTCCTTTTCTAGCCGTTTATTCATTTGTTTTCCATGTGCTGCTGAGTGGTGTAGTGCGTATTGCATATTTGATAATTTGAGAAAGGCATTTCACCACCCTTGCATTAGAGGAAGCATTGTATCACGCCCAAAGATTATTTATCGAGTTTTCATCGCCGATCCACGCCGATTTCATTTCCAGTAAGGGTTCGTGTGTATCGTGTGTGAAAGCATAACCCAAAAATGAAAGGTCGGTTGAATATCAAACTTTATAAGCTCTGTGTTTTTCAAGATTAGACAGCAAGACTTTCATGGGACACCTTTAACTACAGTCGACATGGAAAAACGTTACATATTTGTTATTTATTTTCAAATCATTACTGTAGAGATTTTTATTGAAATACCATATTGTGTAACGTTAAAATGACAAATAGAATGTATATCTTGAATTTTCTGGGAGTAGCCTGTGCAGTCCGCTTTGTTTTTTTTTATGAATATTAGAATACTTTATTTAATTGGGAAACCCTATTTCAGGAAAAACATAGAGCTCATTAATGAGTTGAACCATTACCTGCTTTGCTCAACAGGAATCCTAGAAATCTAGAACTGCTACTTGCTTTGACAGGAGGAACGAGTCGTTTATAATTACGAGCCTTTAAAGTTTCGGAAGGAATGAATCCTGTTTTTAAAACCGCGGAAGGAATGAATCCTGCGCCCGGCACATACTGTAATTCAGAAAAAAGCTGTTCAAAGCAAAAATGGTGAAAAGAAACTCGCATCTATTTGAAAAGAAAGTAACCGCAGCTAGCACACTTAACAGTAGTACCATTTTTAGACCAAACCTTTCCCTAGAAGATGGATAAGGTTTATCGCTCTAAAAGGTAAAGATAAGTCCGAACGGAGGCCAGTCGGCTCTCTGTGCTTCTACCGTGATCGCAGAGAGGAAGGGATGAGATGACAGACCCAAGGACGACAGACCCGAATGACGATGGGCGGAATCACAGACGGGGTCCCTAATGTTTCCAGATAGAACGCCTCTAACGCCGCCCGAGCTCATTCACACTCTAAAGCACTCAGAGGAGGGTTCCAGCCGAGAGGATCCTGGACGAATTCAGGATGAAACTTCAACACAGCCACCGTTCAGCCGCAACCCGCCGAACACCGTCGCCAGATGACAAGGAAGATGAGGGTGCAGGAAATGGGGGACAGAAGAGTCGTGATAGAAAATGAACTACTGCCAGGATTCGCCGAGAAACCACGGAAAACCCTTGGGTCTGAGTGGGTGGTCGCTCGCTCGGGAAGTTTACCACTCTTTTCTACGTAGGAGGTTTCTTTTACTGTGAAGTGATACAGCATATGTATAGGGCCTTTCAACAAGAGTGTCCTATCTTTGAACTTAATACAACACGTTCTATAAATGATAGAGGTTTATTTCTTTTTTTATTTTGGAACATAATTAATGTCATTACGTGTGGAAGAGAACATCAGTTAAGTGACCGCCGCGAGTTCCTTGGGTTGCACGTATACGGTTGACCCAACTTTCAATGACAGAAGAACGTAAATTAGGCCAACTTCACGAATAACACGCGTGATGTTATTCATAAGATCATTTACTGTTTCTGGCTTGTTGTCATAAACTCGAGATTTAACATAATCCCACAAGAAGTAATCCAACGGCGTTAAATCACATGACCTTGGGGGCCAGTTAACATCACCACCACGGGAAATGATGAAAACTCTGAACTTCCCCTTCAAAAGATTGTTTCGAGAGCAGTATGACATGTGGCACCATCTTGCGGGAGCCAGATCTTTCTGAGAATAATACCATCCAATTGAGGCCAAAATAGTCCTTTATAAGAGCTCGGTATCTTTCTCCATTGACAGTTAGAGCTTCTCCATCTTCATACTGGAAAAAAATATGGGCCAATGATTCCACCATACCAAAATCCACACCACACAGTAACCTTTTGTGGATGAAGTGGTCGTTCTTGAATCTGTATTGGATTGTGATTGCTCCAATAGTGGAAATTTTGTATGTTAACACAAACATCCATCCAAAAGCGGGCTTCGTCGCTGAAGATGATTTTTCGACAAAAATCCGGGTCAGCTTCCAATTGCTCCATAGCCCAGTCAGTGAATACACGGCGCAATTTATGGTCGTTGGTCTTTAGTTCTTGAGTTAACACCATTTTGTAAGCGTGAAACTTAAGGTCTAGATGCAGAATTCGCCAAGTTGTGGTCGGCGAAAGCTCCAATTCTTGCGCTCGACGAGCAATTGATTTGTTTCCGTACTCGCGTACACTATCACGAACGGCGCCATGTTTTCGTTGGAGCGCTCACGTCAATTACGAACAGGCGTTCTTTGATCGCTGACAGAACCACTTCTTTCAATTTTATCGATCAAACGCCGAATCGTTCTCTAGCAGGGACGCTTATACACACCGTAAACTTCACGCAATGCACGGAAGGTTTGGCGAACAGATGATCCATTTTGACAATACATTTTCACAATTTCTATGCGTTGCTGAATGCTGTAACGTTCCATGGCTATTTGTCAATAACAACTGTAACCACATGAAAAAAATGACTGCTGTAACTCAATAACAACGGCATGTTAAAGAGAGGACATTCTTGTTGAAAGACCCTATATATATATATATATATATATATATATATATATGTATAAAGTGGAAGATAAAATTCAAAATTAATAAGGGTACACAATGAAACCAAACATTGGATTATTGCGCTATATTTACCACTTATTATCCGTCTAATATTTAATAACAATAATAATATTTATTTTATTTTCATAAATTATAATTTCATCACCTGTGAATAAGATTGAAAATAAGGACTATAACCACATATTTTGTAACTTCTACTTTTAAATCAGTGTTGCTTCCAATGTCATCCGTCATTTTTAGTTTCTCTACCACGTACATATTTAGTAGATAGAGAAGTTATTGCACTCCACCCAAAAATTCGATATCGAGCATAAGGCGCAAATATATACTTTGAGACACCCTGAACAAAAGAAAAATCGTTTTTAGAGAAAGGTCCATGCGAGTGTGTATGCATGTATGTCTCTGTATGTTGGTATGTCTGTGAACAGCATAACTCAAAAACAAAACGTGAGCTAGATACCAAACTTGTTATTTAAGTCAGTACCATTCCAAAGAAGCGGCACCAAGATTTTCAAGAAAATCCCCTTACTCCCAACCACCCCTTACATAAAATGCTTTTCCAAAATTTTAGTTTCACAAAAATGACTAACGATTTTGATTAACATACCATATATTAAAGATATTTACATGACAAATAAAATATATATCTTGAATCTCCTGGGAATAGCCTGTGAAGTCCTCTTTATTTGGAAGGAATTTTGATAATTTTGTGCAACTGGAAAACATTAAATAATAGATGAAAACGTACTCAACAAAAAATTTACATCCCCTTAAAACACATAATTTATATTAAATAACATCTTTTGTGGCATAAGCCATTTTGAAGACATCCGTTATTACTGGTTCGAATTGTTCAATAGTTTTGTCATTGAATTACTTTCGATTTTCAGTTGTTTATTGTGAATACCTGAAATCAGCATGGAATTTTAAGGCTAGTGTACTGTGTCCAGTTCTCTTTGTAAGCATACGAAATTTGTAATGCAGCTATTTCTGCAAAGGTCTATCTCGAGTAAAATGAAGCAGATAGAGGATAAGCTTTCGTAAGAATAGTTTACATACCCCTAATAAATGATAAAGGCTAGATAAGGTCATAAGAACGCAACACAGCAGATTCTTTTTCTTACATTTACAGATAACTTCCAAAATTATGTTTTTGTTATAAATATTCCAATACTACTGAAAGAGATTCAACACCAGGATAGTTTTCACACTTATTTATGTAGCGATAATTCATATCTTCCACTCGTTTTATGTGATAGTATTTACACTTCTGTAAACTCTGGAACATAAGCCTCGTGTTTTCGCAAACTCAGTAAATAAAAGCATTCTACGTCCAGGGCTGCTTAAAATTAGAATGCGTTATTTTAAATTTTTTCGGACTGTTTGTACTTTTTTTGTTACTTACTGTGAGTGGAGAATGGCAGGGATCTTGAAATTCCCACACCATTCCTAAAGGCTACTGCTCTGGCCTTTTTTCGCACGGTATGTGGAACGTAAAAATAACATAGCCAAGAAAACTTGTTTATCAGTGAAGCACAGCCTGTTTCTCAAGTTTTTTTCTCTGTAAGAAACCTCCGCCACATTATTATCGATGGAGTTCACGCCAGAAATGTTATATATTAATACAAAGTGAGTCAAAACTACTGAAAGAACCTCGCACAACTACCGCAACAGAAGCAAATACGACAGAGAGCCGTTCAGGAAACAACTGTTAAGGAAAACTTTGTAAGATTCGTAACTCTTCCGCCGTGCGCGTTACGGTCATAAGCGAACAAAATGATGGGTGATCAAGAGAAGGAGTACTGAGGAACTGGTTCCGCCACACTTGAGCAGCATATTTCCGCGCGTTATTGTGGACGAAGGGCCCTACAACAAGGGCAGAGCACCGGAAGTAGGCCCTCTTTGCTTCTACCGTCATCTCTGGGAGGGAACGAGAGACCCAAAGAGCGACCAGATCCAGATGACCTGCGAAATAATGGACGGGGTCCCTAACCTTTCCAGATCGAATGCATCCTCCGACCGGGCTAACCCACAAGCCACTTAAAACTCCGGCAGTCCCTCCGGATCGAGGTTCATTCGGAGGCGAGGCTTAACTGAGCAGTCTGGCAACGACACCAAGGTAGAAACCTGAGCGCTGAAGTGATAAGATCCGCCCGAATAATAAATAATAAATAATAACGAATAAGAATAATAATTAATAAGCATATCATCAAAATAATGAGAAGAAATGAGGGAAGAAGTGTTTTAGCAAACATTTGCTTTTATTTGCTGAGTTTGCTAAGTCACGAATGAGGGAAGAATAAAAGAGAATATTAAGAATTAGAGAAAGGGGGAATTAAATCATGAAGAGAGAAATAACGTAGAGAGTAGATATTAATTAATAATAAGAACATGAAATAAAACGTGTAGTTGAGAACGAACAAGCTTGGATAAAACACATAAAGATAACAGACGTAGGAAAGGACAGGAAAAAGAACATTAGAGATCATTTAGTGACAATAGAAACCGAGTTGTGCACACGAGAAGTCAAGACAACGGGCAGGAAACCGAAGTTAATCAAGCGCACAGAAAATGCAGTAAAGCGAACATAATTTGTTAATGTGAGACGCGAGCAACGATCGGACGATGTTATTGAGAACCAATGGTAGACGGAGGAAAAATTCAGAAATGTAACCAATCATAAAGAAGGAAAGTCACGTGGATAGGAAAAAGTGAGAGAGAAACTAGAAAATAGGCGTGAAATAGAAAATTATCTATGAGGCAGAGCGACGTTCAGACGTGCGTAAGATAACTCACTCTGTGTCGAAACGTCGGGGAGAGAAGAAGACTCTGTGTCGAAACTTCGGGGAGAGAAGATGATTTGTAGGGGAAGAAATATATTCGTGTAGGAAACGTGAGGGCAAGTAAGATAGGTCTAGAAATTCAAAATATCTCATATTAAAGAGGGAAACAATTCAGCGGTCTGCGAGTAAATATTTATGTATTGAAAACCAGTTTAAGGCAACCGTGAGGAACAGGGTAGCTAGGCACTGTCGAAAGGAAAAGTCATTAGCGTAGTATTGTAACCTACTTCCACTTCGGAAGTAATTAAGAAAGGGTAAGAGCGCGGAAACAGTAGCAGGGGTGACAGGAAAAATCGCGTCTTGTGTGGAAAGGAGATTCGTACGAGGACATCAGTGTGGATCATCAATAAAGGGCCATCGAGAGGAGAAAGTAAACTTCATTTATCTCCCATCCACACTCCCTGAGGTAAGAGACTCCTAAACCTAAATTCCTCTACCTGAGTAGCCGGCAGCAACAATATTCCAACCACTAAGAACCGCACCATTACCAAACCATTATTATTTCCATTCCCAAACCCCGCTACAGCGCACAGAGTGCATGGCCACTGTCAAGGCTCATCCGCCGAACACCGTTGCTTGGTCCTACAACCTTAAAACAGATGATATGGAAGATGATGGAAATAGGAAATAAGGGACAGAAGAGCCGTGGTAGATGAATCACCCTAGCTTGTTGACACGGGAAACCGCGAAAAACCCACGTGTCAGACAAACAACCTGGGATCTCCCGAATGCAAGTCACACACGTTCGCGGTGCCACCTCCACCATATCGAAATACTTTTTTAGTTTGTTTTTAACATCTACACAGGATTGGCATAGCAGCAACTTCCATATGTCCTTTCTGTGAACCTGAACATATGGAGAGAAATCATCTACTACGCTGCCCAGCTTTCAATAAATACACCAATCTTTCATCAAAATACTGGGGTGCAAGAGAGCAAACAACTTCATTGTTAATTATCTAACATTAGATACAAACCAATCAACCTGTTTATTTTAAACAAGAAGCGACTTGTGACAGTTACAGGAGGGGCATGCTTCCACGTAGTTCCCATGGCAACCTCTCTTCCGCTATTGCTCCAGCCAGCAAGGTTACAACATAATCCTTTCCCTTCGCCTGCAGGCTGAAGTTTGAGGGGTAGCATGTTGTCATGTTCTGCTACATTGTAGCACGTACAGCTTTCATACTGCTTACTAACTTTCTATTACAACTCGGCCACGCTGTCCTCCCACTTCCCTGCAGCGAGTGAACCGTCACAAGCTACATGTCGTTTAAGTGCTACTGCTACACGTCAAAGGGACCAGGTGTACTGACCTTGAGCGTCAGAGCGCTGCATTAGCATCTGTTACTAGAACAGCGAAATACAATAACTCAGCGTGCAGTAAGTAATACAACACAAATGGAGCATTATGGAGCTTGGTGTTACTTGCTAAAAAGGTTACGTAATTAATTATACACAACTGTAATAATTACATAGGTACATAATATGAGAACATAGCCTTAGTGATGGTAAATGCGTTACATATCTATGTAATTATTTACTGTAGTAAACTGAACATTATCCTGAACATTTGTAATTTACATGACGGAAAAGACACAGAAGGAAAAGAAACTAAATTAGTCACAATACGTTTGTTATTACTTGGGTAACAGCTTCTATAACTATAAGTAATATAACTAATATTCGGAGTGTGATAAATGTGTACACCCAAAATAATTTCTAAGGAATTGATTTATTCAAGTGGCAAGAGCATAATGTCAGACATTTCATGAGCAGTTTCCGTTGAACTGCCACTTAAAGATGCCTCACTATTTCACTATCAGCGCCATCTCTTCCTAAGAAATGATCAACCTCCGAAATTCTTGATCCAAAAATGCGTCCTTTTCCCAATATCCATCAGGGATTATTTTATTCTCCTCAGTTGCAAATCACTTATGACGTGTACCATCTCTCGCGCTTTGCGATGAATAACACTTGACCTTCAGTATGACAGAATTGCAGATATTTCATCTGCAGCGAGTATACTGCAACTGGCACTCTCTAGAAGTGTGAATGACCTAAATATCGTTGCTTTCACCTGTTAGTTTTGTCGAGTAGTAACTTGGTTAAAACAGTTTACAGAGATAGGATCTGTGTATGAACAGAAGAGCATCGGGCGACTACGTGTAAACGATGAAACAGTCTACAGAATTCGGGAAGCGTTCACAAGAAGTCCGCGAAAGTCGACATGTTGTGCTACACGAGAGTTGCAGTTACCCTAGAAAATTTTGTGGCGTGTTCTTCGTAAGCAATTGATGCAAACCCTACCAATTGAATTGATAGAAAGTGACAAGATCTTACGCTAATACTCAGGGGCATACACCGAGAGTGGATTGGGGGGGGGCTGAAACAGCAATAAATAAAACTCACGAATTCCATCATACCTTCATTCCGTGAACATTTATCCCACTGAGGAGGATATCCAGGATCACTTAACACGGTGACAGAAAGATAAGAAGGAAACGGAATGAAAGGTAAATGACGCAGAGGAAATCTTGGTACAAAGAAACCATTCCAGGATTCGTCTGTCGAAACCGGGGAAATCAGGAATGGGTCATAGTGGGCGTTCGCCAGAGTTCGAAGCTGGGACTTCCCGAATACGGGCCACAGACGTTGCCACCTGTGCCATCCCGCTCGGTAACACGTGACTAAATAAGAGTTTTAATGTGTGAGGTGGCGAACAAACAACAGAGACTTAACCCCACAGATAGGACTCAAACCAGTGAGGTGTGTTAACCACTAGACTACAGAAAAACACACTCAGAAGTGTGCAGGAGGTGTTCTGTAACCACTTGGTACTCTGCTACTTGGCACCAAACATGTGCGTATGAAAACAAGTGGAGCGAGATTTTAATCAATGTTGCCAACTAAGGTAGGGGATGATAATACTTCCAAAAGAAAAGACTTAGTTCTCTGCCATCCTCCCAAGGGTATACACTACCTTTATTTACTTGTTTATTAACAGGTACAATGTAGTATGTTAAATCTGTAAGTATATAAGAGTTGCAGCAAAGAAAAATAAGACTGCACTGTTTCGAACTTACAGTTTTGGACATATGGATGGGGGCATTGAGCACTCTGAGATCCCTACTGCCACCTAGTGTACGCTTCTGCTCAATTTTCTGTAAAGATACACAGGCGGTCATGACGGACGACATGTTTGCAGGTTGACTGTTTCGCAGGATGAAGCCACGTTTCGTACTAACAGTAAAGTAAATCGCAACATTCTGATAATATGGGACACAGAACATCCTTATTCTTCCCTCCCCCACATGGGAGTGAATGTGAGAGTCTCGAACTAAAAGTCAAAGTTAAAAGGCGAGCTCTTTCTCAAGTTAAAGTAGCCGATGTAATCATAGGGGACTATATCAATGAAACAATAATAAAGTTGATAGAACAATAAGCTTTTGTAAGAATAGTTCGTACAAAAGTGGCTAGAAAGTGCATGCGAATGTAAAGATAAAGGTACATGTAACGTACTGTTCGCCAACGGAGAGAAAGTCCCTGACAGAATTGTGCTGCCCTTATAGGTTTGGAAACAGTGCGACAAGGACAGTGAATGTGTGTGACGGAGAACGTATCTACGCAAGGAGTAAAACTATTCTTGGGCTGCAACTGAGCTGTCGGTTGTGTCATAAATAAGAGTATTATAAGGAAGTAGGCAGGGTACGGACCGGGTCTAAATCAGCAATTTCCCCCCTGCGCTTCATTTTCCTGGGACTTTCTTTGCTGTGGAAGACACTAAGGGCCCTCGAAACCGGAGCATAGCACCACACGTAGGTCAATGTGGCTGTTTGTGCTTCGAACGCTACTCCTGGGAGGGAGGGAGGGAGGGAGGGAGGGATAAGGACGAGACCCGAAGAGCGAGTAGATCGAGAACACGACTGCGCAAACGTGGACGGAGTCCATAACAATTTCAGATTGAACACATCTGCACCGTTGAAGCCTGCCCTGGGGTTCCCTTAAGGAAAGCCGCTCATAGAGGGCGGGTCCACCAGCCACCCGATTGGGGGCAGGGAGAAATCTTCACAAGACGCATCACCACCACCACCACCTAGTCGCGACATGCCGAACACCGTTTGCCTCAGTCCTGAAGCGGATGAGATAAAGGAAATTGTGGGTAAAGGGAATCATGGCAGGCAAGTTTTGGTAGAAGAGGAACCACCCTGAATTCACCTATTGACTCAGGGAAACCGCAAAAAATCCATTATCAGAGTAGGTGGTCACCGGGAGTCGAAGGTGGGTCCCCAAATGCGAGCCTCACACGTTACCGCAAAGTCATCTCGCTCGGCATGTGAATGTACTTAAGACATTTTTGTCATTTCTAAGTCACTATTCGTATTTTTCTCAGTGATGCAAATAGCAAGAAGTTTCAGACATCTCATTAGGGCTCGCTTTTAGACAATTTGACTAACACTTCAGACTACTGTGTTCCTTCAGTACCTACAATGAAGTGATAATAATGAATAGTAGATTATGATACAAGGGGTAAAAGCTGGGTTTTATTTTGCGAGTAGGAATATTCGCAATCCTACAAGCAATATAAAACCACCTTTAACACGTGTGGCATATACTACCTTGAATTTATAAAATATCAACAGTTTTATATTCAATCCTGAAACTAACAGAGATCACGTTTAGAACGCGTTCTTGAAACAAGAGAAATGACGTTAAAAAAGCGAGCTGTCAGTTGTTTTGATGTTTTGATTATTCGCTAGCAGTCATTTTCAGTGAAATTATTTTCACTGTGTTTTGACTACACCAGCCAACGAAGCGATTAAATGCTGTATCATATTACTTTCTGGATTTTTTGGGTAAGTACTTCTTTTGTTATTTTTTCTGTAATTTCGCTTCCATTTCACTTTTCTCTGAATCCACAATTTTCGCAATTTAATCTTTATGTAGGTTAGATAAAAAATCTGATGTGTTACACTCACATGACTTTCTCTACTCTTGTACAAACTATTTTTACAAACGCTTATTCTCCATATGCTTCATGTTAATCGAGATATCGAGATTTAATCTTATTGCTAACTTTCTTGTAGATGCAAGGGGAATTGGTAGGCCTTAAGCTATAGTCAAATATTTTAAGAGCGGTTTCTATGTGGAGTATTCCATTCTCTTTGCATTACCAGGCCAAAAAAAAAAAAAAAAAAGAAAAAGCAAAGAATAACGAATTTGGAAAAAAGTATAGGTATTGGAAAATTTAAGGGAATAACAAGCAATATCTCGAAAATAGTTCACTCAACAACAAAAATATATATGACATAAATTGTGTATTTTAACGCGATCTACATTTTTTGTGTAGTACAATTTTGTCTATCTCTTATGGTTTACCAGTTATGCAAAAGTCGTTCACAATGAAGAATACTTTTGGAGTCATTCTCAGAATATACATTTCATTTGTCATGAAAATATCTTAAACATATGATATTTTAATCAAAATCGTTAGAGCCATTTTTGAGAAAATTAAAATTTTCGAAAAATGATCCATGTAAAGGGTAATCTGGGGTGGGGGATTTTCTTGAAAACCTTCGTCTCGCATCTCTGGAAGATACTGATCCTAAGTACCAAGTTTTGTGTTTATCCAACTGTTAGTTTCTGAGTTATGCTGTTCACAGACACACACACACACACACACACACACACACACACAGACACACATATGAACATATTTCCAAAAATGCTTGTTTTTTGATTCAGGGATCTCAAAACATGTATTTCCGGTGAAATCTCGGTATCGAATTTTTGGGTGGAATACAATACTTCCCCTACTTACTATACGTACTAGAGAAAGTAAAAAGTAACGTGTTAGATAAAACAAAGCTGCCAATATAACGTGTGGGCTAACGAATTGCATTAAATTGAAGTATGGCAATTTGTATCGTAAACAGGTAATGCGAGCACCATGATAAATTGATCATGTGAAACGATGCAGTAAAAAGTAAAATCTAATCAAACCAAGTCGAGTTATTGAACGTGTGCAAATACAAAGGGTGAATGGACTTGAAACCAAAGTTTACCATACTGAAGATTATTGTACGAGTGAGATAATCTAAAGCTTCTAGCTCGTGTCCTCAGTGTTGGAAGTTCTGCTTTTAGGCCGTGCTGTTTAAAAAACAATTTATGCAAACATTTAACTCGATTAACATGAATTAGAGAGAATCAGCTTTTGTAAGAATAGTTTGTATTAAAAGTAATGTGAATACAAAACATCAGATTTTTACTTTCTCTGCCACATGCATAGGTAGAGAAGGCGTTGCATTTCACCCAAAAATTCGACAGTGAGAATTCACAGAATATGCATGTTTCGAGGTCCCCAGAATAAAACGATTTACAGAAACGTTTATCTGTGTGTCTGTCTCTCTGTCTCTGTGTATGCGTGTATGTGAACAGCATAACCCAAAAACTAAAATTAGGATAAATATCAAACCGGGTATTTAGGTTCAGTAACCTTCAAAGGTGCGACACAAAGATTTTCAAGAAAATCCCCCACCCCAAACTACCGTGTACATGGAAAATGTATCGAAATCTATGATTTTGTAAAAGGGACTAACGATTTTGATTAAAATATCATCAAATGTGAAATATATTTACATGACAAATAAAACACTTATCTTACATTTTCTGGGCATGGATTGTGAAGTCCTCTTCATTTGGAAGGAATTTTGTATAATCTTGTATAACTGGTAAACGTTAAGCGAGACGAAAACGTGTCACACAGAAAATGTAGATCTCTTTAAAACACACGATTTATTTAAAATAACTTTCTTGTAGCATCAGCCTTTTCCAAGATATTCGTCATTAAGGTTAGATTTGTTCAATATTTTGCCATTCTTTTTAAGTCACATCGATTTTCATGGAAACAATATGGAATTTTAAGGCCAGTATATAGCGCCCAGTTTTTTAACATTTGACTATCACTGTTCTCTTTGTATCCTAACGAAATATACAATGTAACTTTTTCTAAAAAGGTATATTGGGAATAAAATGTAGTAGAAAAGTAAGCTTTACTAAGAAGTTTAGTTTAGAAGTTTAATAGTATATTCACTAATAAACGATAGAGAGTAGAGAAAGTAATGTGAATGTATCAACTTGGATTTTTAGAAAAGGATCTGTGTGTGTCTGTGTATGTGGGTGTGTCTGTGAACAGCATAACTAAAAAATAGAATGTCGGATAAATAGCAGACTTGTTATTTAAGTCCAATACCATCCAAAGATGCGATACGAAGATTTTCAAGAAAATCCCCTCATCCCAAACTACACCTTACATGGAACATTTTTCGAATTTTTTGAACTCTGAAGATTTTGATTAAAATACCACATATTAAAGATATTTACATGACCAAAAATGTACTCGTATATCTTTAATTTTAAGGGAATAGATTTTGAAGTTGTTTCTTTTCCGAGGGAAATCTATATAATCTTGTATAGTTGATAAACGTCGAGGATATACGAAAACATACTAAGCAAAAGAAAAATGTAGCTCTGTTTAAAACACTCAATTTAAACGAAATAACTTTTTTGAATCACTAGCCATTTCCGAGACATTCGTTATTAATGGTTCGAGTTGTTCAATACTTTGTCCTTCTTTTCTAGCCCGGTCGATTTTCAGCTGTTTCTCGCGATGCCATAGAAAAGTATGGAATTCTAAGGCCAGCGTACAGCATCCAGTTCCAAACTATTTCACTATTGCTATTCCCTTTGTATATATAGCAGTTGTGTGTGCAGGTATTTCCGGAAAGGTATATTTCAATTAAAATGAGGTGGATAGGAAAAACGCTCGTAAGAATAATTGTATGCCCACTAATAAGTGGTAGAGTATATAGAAAGTAATTTTAATCTAACACATCAGATTTTCTTTTGGTGTTACATAGATTCATATATTGCTTTTACATCGATTAACATAGTTTTTGAAGCTATGTTCTTCCAAGTAGCAAAAATATCATTCAGAATTTAGCATTATTCAACTATGCAACTGATAGCTACAAGACTTGAATATTGTCACCATCGTGTCTAATTTCGTAATTTAGAATTTGGAGGTTATGCCTATGTTCAATAGTGGCGAAACTAAAGGACCCGCGGCCCCTGCGATGCAGGGAGCCGGTCGTACCTACCGGATTACAATGGGTCTAATCTAATTTTTAAAGTAAACTGAAAAAGATATCATAATTCGTGCCTGTTTATAACGTAACTTTGCTCCGAACCAGAGCAGAATTGAATCCGCATGTGTTCCTGCAACGCAGACACAGCTGGATGGCTCTCGAAGGGAAATTGCTTTGGTTGAACAATGCAGAACATTCACTATATAATTAAACTCGCAATATCGTTGCTCTGTTGGATTTAGTCTTCCAATGAGTGAAGTGTGAGCTGAAATGAGAATGGGTTCCTATTCTAAACGTAAGATTCCAACATACATTTGTCTGCATAGCAAGTTCTCACCTATTCTCTGTGCAGTAATTCGTTACATCTTACATCACTAGTGACGTCGGCAACAGTATGATGCAGGAACATATTTTCAGATTATTTCAGGTATTACACGATAATTTTCTATCACCACACAGCTTATATATGTTTTATTTAGCTGGGAAAAGAACCCTAAATCCTGGATAAAACTTAAGTCTAAATCAACAAGCCGAAACAAATTTAACTCTATTTGAATATACGAAACCTAGCTTTAATATATGTAACGGCCATAATTTTAATAGGGCTTGCGTCAATGTTCTTACGAGTACATATGAATAGCCACAACGTACGAAGAACTGTTGTTGTTGTTGTTCACCAAAAGCATTGGGGATTAATTGATCTGCATCATTTTCCCTCTGGCTTCCCAATATAATGTCTGTAAGTTATCACTTTTAAGGCCTTTGCATTTGGCGAGATGCTGTTTGTTCAGGATGACATCTTCTTCACAGAGAATGCACTTGGGTGTAGGTAAGCATCGTATCTTGTAGAGGTGTTCTGCGAGGCAGTCGTACGGAAAACTAGAATCCAGGTACTAGTCAGCCACAATATGAATGCGCTTGGAGGAGGGATTTGTTGACAATCAAGGCTATGGATCAGAGGGGAGTGAGGGCAAAGCAGTAGGAGAATGTACAGTGGCACAATGAAAACCGTACTACATTTGCAGGCTTCAAACTTGCTGGTAAATGCAACTAGGAACTGCGGATGTTTTCTTTACCTGACTGTCCTTTTGATGTCCAGGCCACTTATTTCGTAATCATTTAGTGCCTCTTTCCACCCTACGCGCTCATATCGTGGCCGACTAATAATATGCTCTAATTGTTTATTTACATTGTAGAAATACAAACATTTGTTGTAGATGTATTACTATGGAATGTTACTAGCAGAACCAGATTTAGGAAAGCACCCTCACACAATATCTCTTGCGAACAAGATTACGCAAGAACAGGTTGGTGCGTGTTTATAAAACCTAGAAAACACACACTCACACCACACACACACACACACACACACACACACACACACACATATACACACATTCGTCCTTCACTGCTAGCCAACTGGGTGGTTGTAGGGAAGAGGGCGGCGGTCTCGCTTCACGTAAATCCCAGAAGCGCTATCTAGATATAACGAGATATTTGTGGATGTTTCTTATTCGGCCTCCCGGGAACTCTCTCGAAGCTTCTGCAGCTATGTATCTCGGAGCGTGCTCACGACAATCAGATTAGTGAGTGAGTGATTTTGGTTGACGCTCTCAGTGTGTTTTGAGAGCGTCAGCGTACGTTAGATTATAGCAGTTCTGTGTTCGTCAGCTAGCGGGAAGAGAGGAGACGAGTCCTGTGTTCGACACTAGTGAGAGATAGGGAGAGGGAGATTGCTTTGCATATCTTTTGTTACTACGTTACGCGCAAGAAAAGAAAAGTGAGGTAACAGAGAAAACTGAACCGTTACAATATAAAAGAATGTAAAATAAACATAATACATCATAATTTAACATTCATTTAGCAAGCTCCTCATTCATGTCGAGAGCGAACAATAATTTTGATGTCTACACTTACATAAAATATTTCAGAAGAAACACTCGTGAAGTTCTGCTGCCTTCTACGACGTATGTAATAAAAATAGAGGCTAAAGGCTAATTATTCAACTTGTTAAGAGTAAAAGAATGTTTATAAGAATAGCAGCTCAAACCTGCTGTTGCTATAACCTAAGGATATATATATATATATATATATATATATATATATAGCGAGTATTACAACATTATTGTTATCTTTGTCCAGCAAAAGTGATAATTGGAATAAAAGGCAAAATATCAGCTAGTAATAATTTGTATGTCATTAAATCCATTTCATCACCATTATTTATCTTTTCTACACAGATTAATCGACCAGAGACGAATTAAGAGTTCTCATTATCGCTCTCGCGATTCAGCCCATTTTAAACTCCTTCAAACAGAAAGTTAATTTTTAACACTCAAATGAACAAAAGATTTTTAGGTAATACTAGTAAAATGCTAGAAACCGATGAAGTGCATTAGCTACTGTAAGCATAGGAAATGAAAGCTAGTGTAATTTTAGTCTGCAGGAAAAGCTGGGCAAATTCATAATAAATCGTATACGGTATTTCCTTCATACTTTGCGATAGAATGCATGTGCACCCAAGTTTAATTTCTATTTCGCAGACTTAAAACAAAAGTGAATAAAATATAATT
The DNA here is from genome assembly GCA_030765065.1 of Deroplatys truncata. Classification (NCBI taxonomy): domain Eukaryota; kingdom Metazoa; phylum Arthropoda; class Insecta; order Mantodea; family Mantidae; genus Deroplatys; species Deroplatys truncata. The sequence goes on along the minus strand of CM060988.1, from coordinate 24,700,197 downwards.
TTGTTACTTCATATTAATTCCTTTCTTTTTTTGCTTAATTAAATCAAGAGTTTTGTTCATAGAGGTTGCCCATTGGAAGCTAACTGTAAATGGTCCCAACAGACCGCTTGCAGAAGTTATGCACGCAGAAAGGAAGAAGAAAGGAAAAAAGGTGGCGATGCTTTTGGTTTCCTATGCTGGTTTTCTTAATTTAATATTAGCAGATTTCTCTTATCGGTTGTGTTGCACATCTACACGGATGTGTTAATCTCTTATTACTTTCAACAATATGAGCGGCGAAAGGAGTGGGAAACGGAAGCACTTTACCTGAATGCTGCAAGACACTCGCCAAATCTGTCCATCTGTTATTGGTTTGATGTCAAAAGTCTAGCACTCAAACCCTAATCAATGAACAATGGTCGATTTCCGGCTCAGGAGCGAAGGAAGCCGGTGGGAGGTGAAAGAGAAATATTATGTGATTGATTTTTATTTTTGTCTTGTGGAGCTTACAAGCCATAAGAAAATTCATATAAAAATATGATATAGAATTAAATGCATGCATATCATAAGGGCACACTTTAATTACGAGTAATTAATAAAGTGAAGTGGGTGAATGAAATTGGCTTGTAAACAATGTTCACTTGAAAATAACAAAGGATATGGACAACAAACCGAAAATTATTGCCCTTAATGGGCAAGGTTATAGAGCAGCAAGTGCTGCAGATCATATCCAAATATCCAAGAACGGCGTCAAACTGATGGAAGAAATGACGCGAATTGGTTACCAGACACGCAAACCAGGTGGCGCATTTAATTATAACCAGAATCTTCAAAAACATATCTCAACGGGTTACAAAGCAAAATTAAAGGACATGTGAAGAGAACTTTTTAATAAATAAAGTTTTCAGGAGAGGTAAAAAAGTATTTTATTTTGAATAACTCATTTAATAGATTCGGGCGTTATGCGGTTATTATTAATTCTTATTATTTACTACTAATAATATCGGTTTCCAAAGCAATAAGAGCAATAGACATATTAATTTTGAATTATAAAATAACGCAAACAAGCATGGTAAGGATCTAAGTTATATGAAATGAGCCACGTAAAACGAAAAATCATTACAAAAAGGTCACAAAACAGCATTTTTGCATTACTTGTAAAACTTGTTTATATTCTTTTTCTTGCAAAACTCCGATAATAATCTTTTATAAGATAATGCTAGTTCCGAATTAACTAAGCAAAAGTAAAATCGGAATAAAAAATCGAATGCCATAATCGGGACTCGAATGACTGATTTTCAGCTTCCCACACTGCTGCTCTGCCGCCTTAGTTATGACGTTGGTATAATAAATAGCACGTCATAAAATTCTCCATGTGACTCTAGTTTCCCTGATAAAAAGCAAGGCATCCTTAATAGTTAGGGATGAGAAATTACTTCTCCTGAGATAAGATACCCCAGTGTCGATTTACATACTTTTTCATTCCAGCCTAAGGAAGAACAAATGATAAAACTGAACTGATTATGTTTTCTCAATGAATCTAAAACTGCTTTGAATCCTACCCTGTGGTGCACATCCGCCATCGCGAAAAAAGGCTATGCAAAAGCCGCCAATCAATTTGGCTTGCTAGAACTAGGTAAGGAGTGGGGTGGAGCCATTAATGGGAGGAGCTAATTTACTAGTCGCTTACCAGCTTAACACGCAATTAGTGTTTTTGCATCCAGTGGTACGCCATTCAACATATTTTTTTTAAAAACTATTAACCATATACTGAGCGGTTGTTTTAAGGCCCGGCCACCATGCGTGTATACTGATTCTCTTGCATTTCAGTGACCTCGGAATGTTACGATTTCTCACTATGGGTGAATGATCCGCTCAAGGCTACAATTTATCGATTGTGAATGTCAACTGTCAGTCGTTACCCTCTGTTCGTGCTGTAAAGACTAAGAGTTCCTTTATTGTGCATCTCAAAAGAGAGAGCTTATTCGAACAACTGTTTTGTGATGAATTACTTAGTAGTATTCTTATATGGTTGCAGTTCTTAGTCCACTGAAATACCCACCGAAGAATTTACGCTTGAAAAAATACATTTTATATACGATACATACGTAAAGTCCGAATCATGTGGTCAGGCGTGTAGACAATATCAGCAGGGGCATCCTGGCGTTTCAGTACAACATGGGGATACATCAGAAGTTTGATTAGTAAGTTTAGGATTGCGGGATCACTAAACCTAAGAAGCAAAAAAAGACATGTTCTAACGGAGGAAAAAATTGACGAAATTTTACATCATTTGAACGCTGTTTAAAGAAGTCTGAAACGTCTTATACCTTTAAAATTGAAGCCCTACTATTATTCATGAATTACAACCTCGTGACGATGAGGAATGCCAGGAAAGTCTCAATAAAGGTGCACACCACCTACAACAAGGTTCCTCTTCTAGGTGGTACAACACAGTGCGGGCTTCAGCCTCCTTACCCTTTGTTTCCATTCATCGCTATCCATAGCCTTTCTTCTCCATATCCTAACTTACAACAGTAGTGACACATCTTTTCTTAGCGCATCTTCCCATCTATACCGTTGCACTTCCTTTTGGTCTAGTGTAAATTTTGCCATCCAATGTTTTCTTGGGGATGCTTTAACTAGCATCGTTGCCACATGGCCGGCCCATTTCATTCTGCTTGCCTTTATGCCTTTCCCAATACCCAGCTCTTTATATAGTTCATATGTGTCTTTATTCCACCTAATTGGCCATCTTCCATGCTCCTGTATTGGTCCATAGATATTTATTAGTATTTTCCTTTCAAATGTAGCTAACATATTTTCAGAGATATGGCATAGCGTCCAGCATTCCCATCAATATATCAGCACCGGCTTAATTAATGTTTTGTATAGTCTAATCTTGGTTCTCCTGCTTATATGTTTGTTTATAAACTGATTCTAATAGTCCTATGATAGAATTTCCTTACTTTCGTCATTGCTTTAGTCCACCGTTGCACCCAGGTATTTAAAACTGTATACTACTTCTAGTTCATCATTCCCTACCATCCATGCTTCACTATTTCTCTTGTTCTGTCTCTTTTATATTATTATTTTAGATTTTCTCTATTGATTTGAAGACCTACGTCTTAAAATCAATACAGATAGTACAAATCTATCACAATATTTTTCTTTCTTCCTATTATGTAGATATCATCTGTATATGCTAATAGTTTTGTTCATAGTATGCTGTGGAATTAGTATCCACATTTAGTGATTTTATTATGTATTAACTGCTAGTTAAATAATACCGGTGCTAAACCGTCTCCTTGTTTGAGCGCATTATCAATTTTAATGGTATCTGTTAGACCAGTGTTGGTGAAAACGCGATTCGCGAGGCAGTGTGACTCGCAGGCGCCACTCCTTTTCTAACCATCTATTATTTGTTTTCCATGTGCTGCTGAGTGGTGTAGTGCATGTTGCATATTTGATGACTCGAGAGAGGCATTATTGCCACCCTTGTGCTAGACTATTCCTAATTTTCATATGTACAGTTCTATTTTCCATTGTGACCTGTATTAATCTTATCAATTTATTTGAAATCTGAAAATATGTCAATATTTGCAATAATTTGCTCTTAATTTTAGAGAAAATGTGTATTAGATTGATTTATGGAGCTAAAGCACAAACTCATTGTAAACCACTCTGTCAAATTATGTGCTCTTAGTTTGCCATCAATGTATGTTCTTGAATGTCTTCTTTATGCCAAGACGAATCTACTTAGTTTTACTAGATGTTCTTCTGCTCATAATTACAGCACTAGAAATGGATGCAATATATACATATTTTCGCGGTGGGACTATCAGGGGATGTTTGGAGTGGGCGTTCAAAGGGGCGCCTTCACCAAATGTCACGGTGAGAAATAGAGGTTTGGAAGGGATGAGAGGAAGGAGTGACGATCAAGACTCAGGTAACTACAGTTAGAAAATACAGGTTTCAATTGGTTAACAACTGAAACCATGTATGGAGCCTGGTACGTAACCACAAGAAGAAGTTTTTCAAACTCGATACCAGTAGGCCAGAGTTTTTGGCAGAAGTCCATGATGGATTGCATTACTGTACTGGCATTGGCTTTCTGCAGCTCGTATATTTTTAACAACACGGGCTTAACTTTCTCCCCTGCCAAGAGAAAAACTAAAATGTTCAAAACATATCGTTCCATTGAGTCTATGGTTTCATCCACAATGATTCCCACATCGCAATTAGACACTTCCTCCTTGATTCTTTCTATGGTTTCTTGGGAAACAGACTCCATGTAGTTGTTTCTTAAATAACCCTCATCGGGCATTGACATTTTTGTGTATTTTTCAAGAAATCCCTTGAAGGCTGGATGGTTCACCTTATTGAGTGGAATTCCTGCTTGTGTAAGGGCTGCACACAAATTAATCTTTAATTCCTTCAAATTTTGGCGTTTTGAAGAACTTTGCTGAAACGCATTTCGTAATAGAGGTTGCCGTGATTTGTTTGCTCGAAGAGTCTTGTTTATTTGATGCTTAGAGCTGGAAAGGCGTTGTTTGATGCGATCTCGCTGGTGTTTTTCATCTAACAAAATTCCTGAATCACAAATAGTACATCGCATAACAGTTACATCAGTGTCCATGAAATATTGTTTGAATTCCTCAGCCAGAACAAAAACTCGAGCACTGGACAGCTTTGTCATGGTAAAATCTAGTACTAGTACACTCGTTTGGAGAGTGAACACTAGTTCTCTTGCTAACACAATGACACTGGCACACAACTCACTCTTGCGCCCATTCGCTGTGCACATTCTCTTATAACACCGCGACAATTACCAGAATGTCCTCATTCATGCTGGAACTTCAGTATCAGCGATTTCTAGAAGTTTCGAGCAGAATCCGGTCTTAATAATTCTCGGAACTGCGCGGGTGAGGTTACTGCCGTCTCTACGTGCCCAGCCTTCGCCTCCCTGCAAACAGATGACGTCTCTCACAGTTACAAACTCCCATTCACGAACAGCAGGCTACTGAATCTGGTCGGATAGAATCACTCATTGTCGATTGCATTATTGTGGGCTACTTTATAGCGGTAAAGCGAGAGAAAGAGGTTTTTGTCGAACACACAATTATTTTCCATTGTTGCGGGTGTGCTTTCAATTCCCGCGCGACGTTTAATGAAAGAGGTTGGCTTACTATTCACACGTAAACAGCAAGCTGAGGAGACGTTAATTGAAAGTTAAAGAATAAATTGGAATGAAATTTAAAAGAAAAAAGATGGAAAAAGGGGATTATGGGCATGGTTGGGGGAAAATGGGATAAAGGTACCAAAAAGGGGTAAAGGTCCCCAAAAAAAGGGAAAAAGGTGCAAAAAAAATGCCTCTTTTTGCAACTAGAAACAAACTTTCACATTGTGATATCTTTCCGCACAGCTTTAACTTACGCTAAGAAAAAAGGTGCGCACCTAAAAAACCCTAACCCTCGTCATGAGTATGTAACGCGAGGGTTTGGAATGAACGCTCCCTCCTACCCGGTGTAGCAGACAGCGCATGGAGTACGCATGAACGCGATCCAGGAAACAGCTGCTCTGTGTTACAAGATCGCCACAAGTAAAACATGGAAATCAATTTGTGCACTCGAGCAGCAAAAACACTGCAACACATTGAGTGCAAAATACAACCTAGGAGGATAAAGGTACTCATCTTGTGTTTATTTACAGTAATACATCATTATTCTTTTCTTCAAGCCACGGCATGAGAAAGAAGAAGAGAATCTGATACAGTTTTTCGAATCGGACTCATTCAGGATCTTCACATTAATTATGCTTTTGCAGCGCAAGACACTCTTTAGGCACGATATGTTTGTTTAAAATAAATCACGACCGATCGAGATGGCTCCCCATAACATGTGAGGCTCACAAGTCTCGGGTTCGATACCAGTCAGGGCAGCCAATGGGACCATTGGGGTTTTTCATGATTTTCTCGGATCAATAGGCAAATTCTGGGGTGGTTTCTCTTCTACCACGGATTTCCTGTCCTATCATTTTTGTTTCTCCTGTTCTGTTTCACGTCGAATTTGAGGCTGTGGAATGTCAGTAGGTGTCGGACAGATGGTGCAGGTGCTAGCCAATTCGAAAGTTCTTCTCCGCTCTTTTTGGACCGCCTCAGGTGGATTGAGCTCTCCCCGATTCTTCCAGAGGTATGCTGCGATGGTGCGACAATTTTGAAGCCGTTTACTTTACTTGCTGCTGATGTTATTTCGTAGCTCGTTCTGTTGCCTCATACGCCAACTGCTCCAGAGGTAGAGCTAAGAGATCTTTCTCTCGCGGTATGAGCGATGCACTGTTAATGGACAACACCAGTTAAAATGAATGAGATATTTAATATGATCTAATACTTCCACAATTGAAGCGAGTTTCCGACAGTTTGAGATGAAGAACTATGCTGATTCTGCATTGTAGCTCTCGAAACGGTAACAATTGAGTTGTTATACCTGCTAACTTCTACAGTACAGATTTTACGGTTTGAAATAACTGTTTTTGCAATAAAAACGGTAACGGTAAAAACGGTAACAATTGAGTTGTTATACCTGCTAACTTCTACAGTACAGATTTTACGGTTTGAAATAACTGTTTTTGCAATAAAAGAAACTAGAAGCATAACTTGTCGCGAGTGCTAAAATGCTTACCGGCAAAACTCCTTGCGATGGCTAATAAATCTTAGTCACACAAGGTATCACTAGGCGCTTAAACTAACACACGTTTAATCATCAGATTATGACATGAATGTATGCGTGAATATGTGCACGAAGGTGTGAACGAACTATTGTGTGTAAGAACGAATGTTTCTGTTATTGGAATTGCACGCCCTTGTGTTAACACAAGATCCAGTATGACTACCATTACGAACGTCCCTTCTCGCGCTGGCAGATACTTAAAACTTCTAGGTATGCGTATGTGACACTGTTACTAGGCGATACCGTCCCAAGTCTAATAATTGTCTTCCCTTTCTCTTTTGCAGAATTCTAGTCTACGTGACTTTGGAAACGTACTGAATATACTCAAATTGCATTCCAAGAATTTTTGTGCCTACTGCGTTCCCTCCTCGCTGTTGTTAATGACATTTCTTGATATGGCTCGCTAATTACCTTTATCTTTACGGACAAATCTTTCAAATCAAGCTTATAACATAGGAAATTATTTATTGGAATTATTTCTTTATGTTACCATTATTGCTTTATTTAATTACGAATATCTTCCCTTCAATGATTACTGTAACATCTGAGAAGCTCGACAGTGTGATCGGGTCTTCAAGCATGGAATCGTTAGGGACCTCTGCGCGACTCTGTGACTCGTGAAGCGGCAATTAATTGTAATAGAATGGTTATATAAAGTCACATCACGAGAAAAAGAAAAAAGAAAAGCAAGAAAGGAAGGTATCAAAGAATAAATTAATGCAAAGTATTAATATTATATCCAAAATTGTAATATATAGCGAAAGCAATAATGTTAAAACCAAACAAAATCTCAAGAAAAGATAAAAAAGAACGATAGGAACGATTTTAAAGTTTAATATGCAAATATAATATGCAGTGAAATAAAGTTAAAAAATAAGCGTCGAACGCTAGCAACGAGGAAGTTCAACAATAAGTCATCAGTTGTAAAAAAATGAGAAAAATCAACAAGCTAGCAAGAGTACGCCATTGCATCTTTTGTGTAGCAGATGCGAGAACATCGCGGAAGAGGGAAGAGATAAGAAGAGAGAAGAATTAGTGGTAATATATTTGGAGAACCGTTGAGCACCATTTTCATGGTATGTATAAAAGGTTAAACGGGAAGCTCCGTGGCGACATAATTAAATAGTAAGTTCCGCGAAACGCGTAGAAAAATAGTATATATACTGTAATTACCTTCCCACAAATACACGGATAATAATTTAAAATATAATAAATATATGAAGTTCACACCATACAAAACAATATAACAAGCAGCCAAATGACAGAATCCGGGATATAATGACAGATACAAAGTCGTTCTTCAGATTTTGATAGGAAATAATCAATTTAGAAATAAAAGGAAGCTAAAAGTGTAATAACAAACAAAACAATACAAAATTAAACATCTGATGTGATACATTTACACGACATTCTCTACCCCCTAACGTTTATTAGCGAATACACAAATTATTCTCACGAAAGTTTACTTTTCAATCTGCTTGATTTTAATCCAGATAAACCTTTGCTGAAATAACGACATTACGCATTTCGTTAAAATAAAAACAGAACAGCACTAGCCAAATATTTTGCCTCTAAAAACAACAGTCGTGTTCCAAACGATGCATTAACAACCCTAATCGAACATAACATAAGGATAAGAACTGCGTGCTAAGCTGGCCTTAAAAGTTCGTACTGTTTCCAAGCAATCGCGAGAAACCATTGAATGTTGACAGGAATTGAAAAAGAATGACCAAGTAATGAACAAGTATTGAATATATCGAACCATTAATAACGAATCTCTCGGAAAAAGTTATTTGAAATAAATTGTGTTTTAAGGAGATCTAAATTTTTTGTGTAGTACGTTTTCGTCTATCGCTTAACGTTTGCCAGTTATACAGATTATACAAAATTCCTTTCAAATAAAGAGGACTTCACAGGCTATTCCAGAAAATTGAAAACATACACTTTTTGTTTCATGTAAATGTCTTTAATATGTGGTGTTTTAATCAAAACGGTTAAAGCTAGTTTTTAGAAAATAATAAATTTGGAAAAATGTACATGTAAAGGGTAGTTTAGGGTTGTGGGATTTTCTTGTAAATCTTCGAGTCGCATCTTTGGAAGGAATTGAACCTAAATACCAAGTTTGATATTTCTTCACGGACGTTTTCTAATAATGCTTTTTTTATTCAAGGAGCCTGAAAACACCTATTTCCGGTGAAATCTCGTTATGGAATTTTTGGGTGGAATACCATACTTTGTCTACCTACTATGTAAGTTGTAGAGAAAGTAAAAATTGTAACAATCACAGTTCAAAGGTATTAGCAAAACAAAGAAAAAGTCCGATATCTCTCGGGCAAATAAAACAAAAATAAGAATAAATAATTGATTTTTAAAACGTAATAGTGTTTGATTTAAGCAGCAGTTAGAAATTCTCGTAGCATACCCTCATTTTCCGGAGCACCGCTTAATTTCAATCACACTTTCTGCATCCGTTACACCCATCTGCAGGCTGCGGTCTATAACCTCCTCGGTTCCTCAGTTTATCCGGTTCTACTTGGCTGGTAGTAGCTTCAAACGATCCGCCTTGAGTCGAGGTGCCCCTCTCTGTTACTTTGCCAAAGTCACAATCAGTGTAAAGCACCGTACAGAAGCACCATCGATTACAAAAGTGATAATTGCACGTTTACTCAGCTAAATCGTGTGCTCTTGTAACACTAAGGTCAGTAGATGAAGCTAATGTTTGCACAATCAATTTTGATGACATTAGCTGCTTCGACGCCAGGACATGTAATGAAAATTCGTCAAAATACTGTATCTTGTTAACAGCAAGTGATAGTGGTTTGCGATTATTAAAAATGTGATTACAGCCGTGTAATTAATAGAGATTAAAGGGATGAGGAATGGATTTTCGGACCACCATTGGGGCTAGCTTCAATCACATTAACTCTGTATTCAGGGAAATTAAAAACCAATCGTGGGCTCGGAAACTGCGGTAAATTAGTGGTATCATGGAGAAATTAGGAACTACGCGGGGATTTTATCAGAGAAAATTGTGGCTTAAACTACTGCAACCACAGTGAGATACGAGGCGCTTTGAACAAGCCACTCAAGAGATCCTTGTGGTTGAAGACGCTAACCTACAGAAACCTACAGCTAAGTTAACTTACCGAACGATAATATTCTGGGAAAACCGTGTTAGGAGTAATTAAATCACTTACTGAAGGTGGCTACTTTTGCTTTTCCCTCTGTCATATTATGACAGACGAAAAGAACAACATTTAAAAACTCTGATTTGTTTTATTCAAATTATTTTCTCTAGTCTCTGTCGTTTACTAATTTCTCTACCACATATATAGTAGGTAGAGAATGTATTGCATTCCACCCAACATTTTCTTCAGGTCCCCCTAAAAAAAAAGTCTGTCAGTGTGTGCCTGTGAACACCATAAGTCAAAAATGAAAAGTTCTATAAATATCGACCTTAGTATTTAAGTTCAGCACCATTCGAAGATGCGACACAAAGATTTTGAAGAAAATCTCCCCACCCCAAATTGCCCTTCACATGGAACATTTTTTTTAAAATGACTTACGATTTTGATTAAAATAGTATATATGAAGCATATTTACATGATAAATGAAATTTATACGTTGAATTTTATGGGAAAAGCTTGTGAAAACTTCTTTATGCACAAATAAATTTATATAATCTTGTATAACTGCTAAGCATTAGAGGGAAACGTACTACACAAAAAATGTAGATCTCTTAAATACACAATTAACTCCAAATAACTCTTCTGCGTCACAAACCATTGCAAGGATATACATTACTAATGGTTAGAGTTGTTCAATACTTTGTCATTCTTTTTAAGTCCTGTTGATTTTCAGCTGTTTCTCGCGATGTCATGGAAACAGTATGGCATTTTAAGGGCAGCATATACCGTCCAGTCTTAAACATTTGACTATCGTTATTCCCATTGTATCTATAACGGAATGTGCAATGCAGCTATTTCCGGAAAGGTTTATATCAATTAAAACAAAATAGATAGGAAAATAAATCTGCGAAAGAATAATTTGTATACCTATTAATAAGGAATAAATGGTAGAGAAAATCATGTGAATATAGCACATCAGATTTTTTTCCATCTATAATCAACATTAACATTTGCATTTTGCTTTGAGTAAAAGAGGAATACACTAGACTGAAGAAATAGTCAAATGTTAAAAAACGGTGGTAATGTGCTGACCTTGAGATTGTATACAGTTTCCATGTCTTCTCGACAATGCGCTCATTGTGGTAGTTTTACAAAGAATTTCAACTATTAAAACATTTAAAATTATAACACCGGATGTGTAGCGAATGCTTGAAGTCATCACAGGGTAATACTAAATAATTTGTGAGCTTTAAAGTGCTCGAAGTTTTGTGCAGTAGGTACTCTGTTGGTACACTTCTTATGTTTTACAAGTTCTTTCGCATGAAGAGGATTTCACACACTGTACGCCAAAATTTCAAGATATACATCTTATTTGTCATGTAAACTCTTACATATACGATATATTATAGCTTATTCGTTATGCAACGGAGGAGGACACCTCGCACAATTGGACCGGCATAGATCCATTGCGGCTACCGTCCCCCAGGAGGAAGCAAATTAAATTAAATTGAGTTTTACTTAAGAGCGCTCTTTAAGTGCTGTGGTTCTTAGCGTGCCATTCTATATAGAGCGTGAAAGACCGGTAATTCTGCCCAGAGGCCTCTTTATCAGGATTGAGGTTCTTTTACGTGCCGTAAATCTATATACGGGACCACCAGCTGTACTTTCCTTCCGAAGGAAGCCATGCTAAGAAGTTTTAAGCCCGAAAAAAATCCATCGCCCTCCGCCGGGTTTGAGCTTCCAGGAGGAAGGAAAGAAGTGAGGGAACCAGAGGAGGCTTTAGGCCGTAGGCGCCAGGGTCACAGACATGTGCAAGAGGTCCCTAACAATTCCATGCTCGAAGATTTCTGCCATTTCTGGAGTTGTGTTTTAAACTCCGGTACCATGCTGTACCCCCGTGATATTTGTAAAATGTAGAGTTTACGACAGTATGTACTTTGTTAGGTTTGGGTATCGGTATTACAATGGTCTGACGCCATTAGTAGGTATACATAGAGAGATCGAGCGCAGTTTTTTGCGTTTATATGGGAAAGGATAGGGAAAACAAGGCTAGATGCGACGGTTCAAGGAGGAAAATGCGTTTATATGGGCGAGATAGGGAATACGAGGACTGACGCTAGGCTAGACAGTGGTAGGAGGGGGAGTGTGCTTTATATGAGAAAGATAGGGAATACGAGGGGAGGTGCTAGGCTAGACAGAGGCTGAGTAGAGTATAGTTTATATGAGATGTATAGGAAAACGAGGGGAGGTGTTAGGCTAGACAGAGGCTGAGTAATGTATGGTTTATATGAGTGGTATAGGAAAACGAGGAGTGGTATAGGAAAACGACAGAGGTCGAGGAGCAGAGTATGGTTTATGTGAGAGTCATAGGTAAACGAGAGAGGCGTTAGGCTAGACAGAGCTAGAGGAATGGAGTATGGTTTATATGAGAGGTATAGGAACAGGAGAAGAGGTGTTAGGCTAGACAGGTAGTGTAGCAGTAGGAATATGGACTTATATACAGGAGCGATAGGGAATACCAGGGCTGATGCTAGGCTAGTCAGATGCTAAAGGAGGGAGGGATATGCTTTATACGAGAGAGATAGGGAATACAAGGAAAGATGCTATACTAAACAGGACTTGAAGGGTAGAATATGAGCGATTAGCGGACCGAGGAGAGGTGCTAGTATAGGAGTTTTTAATGATAGAGTAGGCGTTTATATGCGAGAGATAGGGAATACGAGGGTCGATGCTAGGCTAGACGGTATTGAATGAGGGAATGCATCTTATATATGAGAGAGGTAGGGGAATATGAGGAGAAGTGCTAGGCTAGTCGGGAAGGTCTGAATGAGAGAGTATACGTCTATATGGGAAAAGATAGGGAAAACGAAGGTAGGTGCTAGGTTGAGAGAGTCTTCAAGGAGGAAAATGCATTTATATGGGCGAGATAGGGAATACGAGGACTGACGCTAGGCTAGACAGTGGTAGGAGGAGGAGTGCGCTTTATATGAGACAGATAGGGAATACGAGGGGAGGTGCTAGGCTAGACAGAGGCTGAGTAGAGTATAGTTTATATGAGAGGTATAGGAAAACGAGGGGAGGTGCTAGGCTAGACAGAGGCTGAGTAGAGTATAGTTTATATGAGAGGTATAGGAAAACGAGGGGAGGTGTTAGGCTAGACAGATGCTGAGTAATGTATGGTTTATATGAGTGGTATAGGAAAACGAGGAGAGGAGTTAGACTAGACAGAGGTCGAGGAGCAGAGTATGGTTTATGTGAGAGTCATAGGTAAACGAGAGAGGCGTTAGGCTAGACAGAGCTAGAGGAATAGAGTATGGTTTATATGAGAGGTATAGGAACAGGAGAAGAGGTGTTAGGCTAGACAGGTAGCGTAGCAGTAGGAATATGGACTTATATACAGGAGAGATAGGGAATAGGAGGGCTAGACTTGAAAGCGACTTTAGACGTGAACTTAGTGGAAAACTGTTTCATGTCAATGTTAGAACGCTAATTCTAGACATGCCCATCACGTAACCTATTCAGGGAAAAGGTGACTCGTTCAGGGGAAAAAGGTGACTGCTCAGGGAAAAAGGAGGCCCACAAAGGGAAAAAGTTGACTAGCAAAGGGAAAAACGTGACCAGCAAAGGGAAAAATGTCACCAGCAAAGGGAAAAAAGGCGACCACCAAAGGGAAAAAGGTGACCTGCAACGGGAAAAGCTAACCCACTAACACTAACAGGTAAGTAATTCAGATAGTATTGCAAGAGGCTGACTGGATCATAGCAGTGTATGATTTCACAGGTAATTCAGCTAGTATCGTATGTTTTTAGGCTAATTCGTCTAGTAACACAGGATAGATTCCAGAGGCTAACTGCATCATAGCTATGCATGATTTCACAGTTAATTCAGCTAGTATCGTAGGTATTTAGGCTAATTCAGCTAGTATCACGGGAGGTTAGATTCCAGGGTTGGGTATAGCATAGTTTCATATTTCACAGGTAATTCAGAGGGTATCGTAGGTATTTAGGATAATTCAAGTAACATAGGTGTTTAGAGTAATTAAGCAAGCATTACAGGAGGGTAGGTTCCAGGGGTTGGTTATAGCCTAGTTTCGTATTTTACAGATAGTTCAGGTAATATCGTAAGTATTTGGGTAATCAGCATAGTTTCACAGAAGCTCGTGATAATTTCGATCAGAGATTTGTATCACAGCTATTTAAGGTAAATGCAGGTGATTCAGGTTGTATCAATGGTATTTGTGTCATTTTAACAGGTAATTCAGTTAGTGTCTAGGTATTTGGGCGATTCAAGCATCATAGGTGTTTAGAGTAACTCAGCTAGTATCACAGGAGGCTAGATTCAATGATCAGGGTTTCGTATCAGAGCTATTTAATGTAATTTCACTTGATTCGAGCAGTATCACAGGTATTTAAGTCATTTTAACGGGCAATTCAACTAGTATCACAGGTACTCATGGTAATATAGAGAGTAATTAAATTATAAAACATTTCTCATCCAACGTTACAACAATTTATATACTTTTTTCTAAATCTTACAAACTTATTATATGTTAAACAGTTATTGTACGATGCGGAGAGGGATAAACTGCATATTGGTTCACAAATTGTAAAGCTTTACGTCAACATACCTTTATTTTAGTTCGTTGTAGATGTCTCTCCCCTTTTATCTAGGCTTGAGACTAGCACTAGGATTGCTCCTAATGGCAGGGTTACCACCTTCCCTTCCATCTTCTTCTTTCTTCATCAGGCGTCAGCTATCTGCATATACAGCACACAGATAACCTTCTTTTTTAAGATTGTAGACTCACGAGAAAATCTTTATCTTTAACTTACATTCTTTTAAGCACTGTTTGTAATGGCGTAATGTCCATATGCATATGTCGTTATCCCATCCTCAGCAATAATTCTTTTATCATCAAACGGAGTCAATGCAATTTTATTCACTTGCACTGTAGCAAGAGCATGCTTTCGTGATAGGATCAGATTCATAGGTGTTCTGATGATTTCACAGGTTTTAAGACAGTCTGTATAGCTGTCAAACGAAATGTACTGCTTAATAGCGCTACGTTTTATACCTTTAATCTTTTTTATCATTGACCCTTGAATATCTAAGGCATACGTCTTAGGACGTAGTCCAACAAAGCGTAGGATGATTTTGCTATTAGCCTCATCTTTAAATTTTCCCAATACCTTCTTGTTCTGAGTAGAGTAACATATATGGTTGGCAGGGTAATCAGCTGTATCGAGATGTTCAAGAAAACGTAGCTTGTCCTGGTACACATCTTCAGTTGTTACACGATGAATGAACGAATCAGTGTCCATATACATAAGCTTCAGGTTTTCAGCTCCATAATAAGGCAACAAAACGTCGTAATGATAGTTATACATTAATGTCTTGGAGATGTCCAACACACTCATACCAATGTATATAGGCTTGTTGAATACAATCTGACGAGAGGCCATATGTACAGCAGCTAGATTATCAGCATATATCGTCCTGTCGATAAACGTAGGCTTGGCGATCAGCTTCTCTAGAGTTTTTTCATTGGTCACCAGTCGTATATCCATACGATTACGCAGGTTCTCCATAGTTTTTCCAAACATAGCGTTGTTAAAGAGTTTGTAGAGATCCTTCTCGAAATCATTTGCAGCTTGTTGTCGTAGCCTGTTGTTAAATTCCACATAAGGTTTCAACCACTGAGACTGTCGGAATTGTAGCACACGATGGATTTTTGTTATTCGTAGTCCATGACTAAGAGCTTGCTTCAAAGCAATGTAATGCACTACATACTTCTTTCGAGGTCCAAGATGAGGTATCAGTTTCTTTGTAGATGATTCCAATGGTTTCATACACTCTGGCAGGAACGGTAGATCGTTGTGTAGATCGTGAAGTTCAGCAGGATACTCGATGTCGACTTCTAATATGTACCCATGAGGATCATCTTCTTGTAGTGTTTCTAAGTTGATTTCTTCAGGTGACACCCACTGAAATCCACCAAAAGGAAGGGCGTGACACATTGCCCACCCATATTGGTTATTAGCGTCCTCGTATGTGATAAATTGGGTTGGTCTCGACGGATCAAACTTCTCCATATAAGTGTTATTAGCCTCAGCATACCGATGGGAAACTTGGCATAAACCTCCTCTTATACCTGATTCCACCATGAGTAGTTGATCATAATCTTGTAACAGTTCCAGCTTAATTCCAGTATACAGTAACATGGCGTCCCATGTAAGACCTGGAGAGGTAAAATAATGGGCAGGATCAACTTTGTGTGTTTTAAGGGTTTGCTCTCTGAACGTCTCAAAGACATCAGCTAGGAGAAGTACATCCGAAGTTAAGTAGAGATCGCTGTACTCTCCCAGGTTTCTCACATTAAACAGGTCCCATACATTTCTAGCATGATCGTAGTCAGTATCAGTAATTTCTTCTTCATTTAATCTATTGTAGAAGTAGTCCTTAGGAGGCAAGCAGGTCTCGTTCAGGACATCCCATGACGTAACAAAATCATATGGAAATACACCCTTACGGGTCATCAACTTCAATTTGTCTTCTCCAAAGTACTTTAGCGTTTCAGGATACGAGGCTAGATTTTTTACCAACTTATCCAAGCTTGTACTGAGGAATCGGAAGCTATCCACAAATCGAAGCTGCCGGTTTGAGCACACAGAGAGATGCCGACATCTGATAAAGTTCTTTGATCTATGCCGGCAAGCTCCGCCCATTCTATTTCTACTGTTTAATCGCTTATATCTCCTGAATGAAAAGAGATAGAACAATGGGATAAAAACTAATCAATTCTTTGGAATGCGCCGCGTCATTAGGACATTGTTCCAAGTTGACCGGGATGCCTGGATTCGAATCCTACGAGTGATTACAAATTCATCTTCTAATAACTCAGAGACTAATTAAGATAAAGACGCCAAATAAACTTTATTACATTAATGTTATTAGGTAGTTTCTTGTAAATGTATATTTGGGTACCTGGTGTCCTGGGTTCGATCCTTAATTTTAAAAACTTCATTATCTCGGAAACTAAGAAAGCTAGAGGAATGGACCAAAGCATGTTTGATAGCTGTTATAATGTGTAATTAATACTGTATATAATTTTTAATCAGTTGTCTCTAGTTCGAATCCCGATTTTTTAATGACTTCCTTAATTTTACTCTATACTCTAGAAAATATCACTTAGATTGATGCTGTAACTACATACAGCACCTTTAAGCATACCAAACTCATATTATAAATTATTTTGCTCTTGGTGTTCTGGGTTCGAATACTGATTCGATGGAATTTACTTATAAATTTAATAACTCCTAAACCAATTAAGATAAAGACACCAAATAAACTTTATTGCGTTTATATTATTAGGTAGTATCTTGTAAATGTGTAATTAGATACCTGACGTCCTGCTTCGATCTTTAATTTTTAAATGTTCATTATCTCGGGAACTAAGTGAGGTAGAGGAGTGCAGCAAAGCATGATTGATAGCTCCTATGATGGGCGATTAATGCTGTATATAATTGTCAATCAGTTGTGCTTGGTTCGATTCCCGATTTTTAATGACTTCCTTAATTTTCCTCTGTACACTAGAATATATCACTTAGATCGATGATGTAACTGCATACAGCTTTGTTTAACATGTCAGACTAATATTATAAGTTATTTTGTTCCTGGTGTTCTGGGTTCGAATACCGATTCAATGAAATTTACTTGCAAACATTTAATAACTCGTAATTTAATTTAGATAGACATGTCAAGGTAAACGTAAACAGAGTACCTAGTTCTTAAATATCGTTATCGTTATAAAAATTACTTTAAAGTACTTAGATAGAATCCCGAAGGGGTGATTTCATATATCTTCAAGCTTATGGATCATATCAGGTTCGAGTAAAGATTAAATGGTAGATGCTGATATTGGGGAGCTAAAATACATTTATTAAAAGTATTACCGGGTTCGATTTAGAAGCTTAGAATCTGTGTAACTCTGGAAAAATTGCTTTTTTCGTGATTGTAGTTAAATGTAATGGGCTTTCTGTGAGAAGATGGAAAGGAAGAATTGAAAAGGGAATGAAAACATGAGATAATTAAGTAAATAAGGGGGACATATTCTCGTTACCTTTTAAGCTTTTACTTTAAGTACTGTGATAATACAGCTGGAATTAACCTTGGTACAATAGGTGGTGATGGTGGTGGTAGGCTTTGAATTTGAAATATATGTCTGAATGAGCGTGGAAGAATGCTTCTCTTGCTGGTGTGACAGCTTAAGCAGGTAGTTATTAGACGAGTTTAAACGTGTTTGATGCTGTCAGACATTCTGTCTCTGGGTGTGACGTCATAAACATCCTGTCTCCAGACTTGAGGTTATATGGCTGTGGGGTTAATACACGTTGAGCGATCATATACATCTGGTTATGAAACGAGTTTATGATTGATCTAAAAGGTTCGTGCTCCCTCTATAAATATGGTGATCTAGGGCATTGGACTTCATTGTGCTAATTAGTCTTGAGGTGTTAACATCGTGTTCTCTCCAAGAATAATCAGCTTTCTAAAGTGGTGTCAAGGTGAAGAGGTCTACATTTCATTGATCAGTGATTAATACGTTATTACATCAAGAATAAAGATGAATAACTCAGCGTATAAGGATATTATTCCAAGCGCTACTGGATATGCATGCGGAAAATGTGGGAGGAAGTTCCTCCGAGGTTATGACAAGAGAAGACACGAGATGAGCTGCAAGAAGCTCTTCAAATGTAAACATTGTAATGTAACCTTCAAAGATTGTTATAAGGGACAGCGACACGAAGATATATGTGAAATAAGCAGCCCTCAGAAGAAAAGAAGATTGGAGCCAACTAAACATCAGTTGCTGTCAACAATGGAGGAGTGTGATATGAAAGAATACGAAACTTCATTCGAAGGACGATTGAAATCGTATTTTATACGATGCGAATCAGCTAAGGACCTAAATATGTATCTGCAAGAGGCAAAACAACGTATAATCCAGGCTGTGCATAAAGAGCTTAGCATTCATAAGAGTGTTAAAATTAATCTGCTGGCTGAGTGTCGATTTGTTAACAGTATTGGAGAAACCTGTGACAAAACATTTAAAACACGGAATCAAGCTGTGTTTCTAGAAACAGAACTGGAGTCAACGATTGAAGTGAAATTCAAGAAATTGGTGACTGAAATGGAGGAGTCTCAGCTTAAGGGTAGCAGCTGGGCTTTGCTTGCTGTGGAAGGAGTTCGACTTCATATCAACAAGTACAACCCGTTACGAGGAAGTAGCTACATACCACTACCGTCATCTGTCGGAGCTAAAGAACCGTGTATAAACATTCAGAACTTTACCGACGAGAAATGTTTCATGTACTCTATATTAGCTAAATTCATAGGGAAGGATGCGCAAAGTGTGAGCAAATACAAACAACTTCAAGATAAGTACGACTTCAGCTGTGTTTCCTACCCTACTCCACTTTCTCAAATACCTAAATTTGAGAAGTTTAACAATATGTCTATTAACGTTTTCGGGTTGGATGAGAAGCACGAAGTGTATCCGATAAAGGTTGCTGATATTGAACTACCTGAACATCGCGACCTGCTACTATTGAATGACAGCAGTGGAAAACATCACTACGTGTATATAAAGAATTTTGAGAAACTCGTTCGACGCCAGAAAACTAACCATAATGGACGGGTTTATACTTGTAAGCGCTGCTTTACACATTTTGATGACCAGAGCGGACGAAGTGGACAGGAAAAACTACAAGAACATGCAGCCGTCTGTATTCAACATGGTGTTGCAAGGGTAGTTATGCCTACTAAGGAGAAATCAATTGTACAGTTTAAAAATGTTGAGAGGATGCTGAAAGTACCTTATGTCATCTATGCGGATTTTGAGAGTATTCTCACTCCATGCCATACGTGTATACCCAATCCTGAAACTTCCTATACAACCCTTTATCAAGGGCACACACCAATGAGCTTCTGTGTTTAGGTGAAGCCTACATCCAGTGTTTAACATCTCGAAACTGGTCTTCCTAAGCAACCCTATGTGTATCGTGGTGCTGATGCTGCTCAGAAGTTTATGCTGTGCCTGACATCTCTTGCAAAAATGATTGGTAATATATACAAATCTGCTAATCCTCTGAAACTTACGGATCAACAGCAAAAGGATTTCGAATCTTCTACGACATGCTACTTGTGTGGAAAACCCTTTACAGAAGAGAACTATAAAGTACGCGACCATGATCACATCAGCGGTGAATATCGTGGAAGTCTTCATAATGAATGTAA
Source organism: Deroplatys truncata (assembly GCA_030765065.1). Lineage (NCBI taxonomy): Eukaryota > Metazoa > Arthropoda > Insecta > Mantodea > Mantidae > Deroplatys > Deroplatys truncata. The sequence continues at coordinate 24,680,066 of CM060988.1, read as the reverse complement.
TTTAGCCTGTAAAACACCTAAATATATACCAGTCTTCATGCATAACCTTAGCGGATATGACTCTCATTTCATTGTTAAGGAGCTGGGTTGTACAAGTGAACGTGTGGAGGTAATTCCTAACTCTGAACAAAGCTATATCTCATTCACCAAGTATGTAGGAGATATAAAGCTTCGATTTGTGGATAGCTTCCGATTCCTCAGTACAAGCTTGGATAAGCTGGTAAAAAATCTAGCCTCGTATCCTGAAACGCTAAAGTACTTTGGAGAAGACAAATTGAAGTTGATGACCCGTAAGGGTGTATTTCCCTATGATTTTGTTACGTCATGGGATGTCCTGAACGAGACCTGCTTGCCTCCTAAGGACTACTTCTACAATAGATTAAATGAAGAAGAAATTACTGATACTGACTACGATCATGCTAGAAATGTATGGGATCTGTTTAATGTGAGAAACCTGGGAGAGTACAGCGATCTCTACTTAACTTCGGATGTACTTCTCCTAGCTGATGTCTTTGAGACGTTCAGAGAGCAAACCCTTAAAACACACAAAGTTGATCCTGCCCATTATTTTACCTCTCCAGGTCTTACATGGGACGCCATGTTACTGTATACTGGAATTAAGCTGGAACTGTTACAAGATTATGATCAACTACTCATGGTGGAATCAGGTATAAGAGGAGGTTTATGCCAAGTTTCCCATCGGTATGCTGAGGCTAATAACACTTATATGGAGAAGTTTGATCCGTCGAGACCAACCCAATTTATCACATACGAGGACGCTAATAACCAATATGGGTGGGCAATGTGTCACGCCCTTCCTTTTGGTGGATTTCAGTGGGTGTCACCTGAAGAAATCAACTTAGAAACACTACAAGAAGATGATCCTCATGGGTACATATTAGAAGTCGACATCGAGTATCCTGCTGAACTTCACGATCTACACAACGATCTACCGTTCCTGCCAGAGTGTATGAAACCATTGGAATCATCTACAAAGAAACTGATACCTCATCTTGGACCTCGAAAGAAGTATGTAGTGCATTACATTGCTTTGAAGCAAGCTCTTAGTCATGGACTACGAATAACAAAAATCCATCGTGTGCTACAATTCCGACAGTCTCAGTGGTTGAAACCTTATGTGGAATTTAACAACAGGCTACGACAACAAGCTGCAAATGATTTCGAGAAGGATCTCTACAAACTCTTTAACAACGCTATGTTTGGAAAAACTATGGAGAACCTGCGTAATCGTATGGATATACGACTGGTGACCAATGAAAAAACTCTAGAGAAGCTGATCGCCAAGCCTACGTTTATCGACAGGACGATATATGCTGATAATCTAGCTGCTGTACATATGGCCTCTCGTCAGATTGTATTCAACAAGCCTATATACATTGGTATGAGTGTGTTGGACATCTCCAAGACATTAATGTATAACTATCATTACGACGTTTTGTTGCCTTATTATGGAGCTGAAAACCTGAAGCTTATGTATATGGACACTGATTCGTTCATTCATCGTGTAACAACTGAAGATGTGTACCAGGACAAGCTACGTTTTCTTGAACATCTCGATACAGCTGATTACCCTGCCAACCATATATGTTACTCTACTCAGAACAAGAAGGTATTGGGAAAATTTAAAGATGAGGCTAATAGCAAAATCATCCTACGCTTTGTTGGACTACGTCCTAAGATGTATGCCTTAGATATTCAAGGGTCAATGATAAAAAAGATTAAAGGTATAAAACGTAGCGCTATTAAGCAGTACATTTCGTTTGACAGCTATACAGACTGTCTTAAAACCTGTGAAATCATCAGAACACCTATGAATCTGATCCTATCACGAAAGCATGCTCTTGCTACAGTGCAAGTGAATAAAATTGCATTGACTCCGTTTGATGATAAAAGAATTATTGCTGAGGATGGGATAACGACATATGCATATGGACATTACGCCATTACAAACAGTGCTTAAAAGAATGTAAGTTAAAGATAAAGATTTTCTCGTGAGTCTACAATCTTAAAAAAGAAGGTTATCTGTGTGCTGTATATGCAGATAGCTGACGCCTGATGAAGAAAGAAGAAGATGGAAGGGAAGGTGGTAACCCTGCCATTAGGAGCAATCCTAGTGCTAGTCTCAAGCCTAGATAAAAGGGGAGAGACATCTACAACGAACTAAAATAAAGGTATGTTGACGTAAAGCTTTTCAATTTGTGAACCAATATGCAGTTTATCCCTCTCCGCATCGTACAATAACTGTTTAACATATAATAAGTTTGTAAGATTTAGAAAAAAGTATATAAATTGTTGTAACGTTGGATGAGAAATGTTTTATAATTTAATTACTCTCTATATTACCATGAGTACCTGTGATACTAGTTGAATTGCCCGTTAAAATGACTTAAATACCTGTGATACTGCTCGAATCAAGTGAAATTACATTAAATAGCTCTGATACGAAACCCTGATCATTGAATCTAGCCTCCTGTGATACTAGCTGAGTTACTCTAAACACCTATGATGCTTGAATCGCCCAAATACCTAGACACTAACTGAATTACCTGTTAAAATGACACAAATACCATTGATACAACCTGAATCACCTGCATTTACCTTAAATAGCTGTGATACAAATCTCTGATCGAAATTATCACGAGCATCTGTGAAACTATGCTGATTACCCAAATACTTACGATATTACCTGAACTATCTGTAAAATACGAAACTAGGCTATAACCAACCCCTGGAACCTACCCTCCTGTAATGCTTGCTTAACTACTCTAAACACCTATGTTACTTGAATTATCCTAAATACCTACGATACCCTCTGAATTACCTGTGAAATATGAAACTATGCTATACCCAACCCTGGAATCTAACCTCCCGTGATACTAGCTGAATTAGCCTAAATACCTACGATACTAGCTGAATTAGCTGTGAAATCATGCATAGCTATGATGCAGTTAGCCTCTGGAATCTATCCTGTGTTACTAGACGAATTAACCTAAAAACATACGATACTAGCTGAATTACCTGTGAAATCATACACTGCTATGATCCAGTCAGCCTCTTGCAATACTATCTGAATTACTTACCTGTTAGTGTTAGTGGGTTAGCTTTTCCCGTTGCAGGTCACCTTTTTCCCTTTGGTGGTCGCCTTTTTTCCCTTTGCTGGTGACATTTTTCCCTTTGCTGGTCACGTTTTTCCCTTTGCTAGTCAACTTTTTCCCTTTGTGGGCCTCCTTTTTCCCTGAGCAGTCACCTTTTTCCCCTGAACGAGTCACCTTTTCCCTGAATAGGTTACGTGATGGGCATGTCTAGAATTAGCGTTCTAACATTGACATGAAACAGTTTTCCACTAAGTTCACGTCTAAAGTCGCTTTCAAGTCTAGCCCTCCTATTCCCTATCTCTCCTGTATATAAGTCCATATTCCTACTGCTACGCTACCTGTCTAGCCTAACACCTCTTCTCCTGTTCCTATACCTCTCATATAAACCATACTCTATTCCTCTAGCTCTGTCTAGCCTAACGCCTCTCTCGTTTACCTATGACTCTCACATAAACCATACTCTGCTCCTCGACCTCTGTCTAGTCTAACTCCTCTCCTCGTTTTCCTATACCACTCATATAAACCATACATTACTCAGCATCTGTCTAGCCTAACACCTCCCCTCGTTTTCCTATACCTCTCATATAAACTATACTCTACTCAGCCTCTGTCTAGCCTAGCACCTCCCCTCGTTTTCCTATACCTCTCATATAAACTATACTCTACTCAGCCTCTGTCTAGCCTAGCACCTCCCCTCGTATTCCCTATCTGTCTCATATAAAGCGCACTCCTCCTCCTACCACTGTCTAGCCTAGCGTCAGTCCTCGTATTCCCTATCTCGCCCATATAAATGCATTTTCCTCCTTGAAGACTCTCTCAACCTAGCACCTACCTTCGTTTTCCCTATCTTTTCCCATATAGACGTATACTCTCTCATTCAGACCTTCCCGACTAGCCTAGCACTTCTCCTCATATTCCCCTACCTCTCTCATATATAAGATGCATTCCCTCATTCAATACCGTCTAGCCTAGCATCGACCCTCGTATTCCCTATCTCTCGCATATGAACGCCTACTCTATCATTAAAAACTCCTATACTAGCACCTCTCCTCGGTTCGCTAATCGCTCATATTCTACCCTTCAAGTCCTGTTTAGTATAGCATCTTTCCTTGTATTCCCTATCTCTCTCGTATAAAGCATATCCCTCCCTCCTTTAGCATCTGACTAGCCTAGCATCAGCCCTGGTATTCCCTATCTCTCCTCTATATAAGTCCATATTCCTACTGCTACACTACCTGTCTAGCCTAACACCTCTTCTCCTGTTCCTATACCTCTCATATAAACCATACTCTATTCCTCTAGCTCTGTCTAGCCTAACGCCTCTCTCGTTTACCTATGACTCTCACATAAACCATACTCTGCTCCTCGACCTCTGTCTAGTCTAACTCCTCTCCTTGTTTTCCTATACCACTCATATAAACCATACATTACTCAGCCTCTGTCTAGCCTAACACCTCCCCTCGTTTTCCTATACATCTCATATAAACTATACTCTACTCAGCCTCTGTCTAGCCTAGCACCTCCCCTCGTATTCCCTATCTTTCTCATATAAAGCGCACTCCACCTCCTACCACTGTCTAGCCTAGCGTCAGTCCTCGTATTCCCTATCTCGCCCATATAAACGCATTTTCCTCCTTGAACCGTCGCATCTAGCCTCGTTTTCCCTATCCTTTCCCATATAAACGCAAAAAACTGCGCTCGATCTCTCTATATATACCTACTGCCATTGATCAGCGAATACTCGTTTTGTCCGTATATAACTGTAGAGTGTTAATAGATAAAATTTTCCTTCAGGTGGTAGCTGGAGGAATTCGTAGGGTATACCGTCAGGGCCAGGACTGGTATTCTTGCATGACTGGAGGGTTCGTCATTTCTTCAAAGGATAGTTCATCATTCGTGGTCAGAATACGTGGCACTTAGTTGCAATTCAGGAAGTTATGATTTGTAGTGGAGAAATTTATGTCCATAGTTATAATCCCTGGAGTAATTGGCGAAAGTTTCGACTAGGATTTATACTCTCTTGGATCTCTTGGGTATCTGTGATAGGATGGATTGAATTGGTGGGTTGCAAAAAGTTGCGGTTACATACTTGGTATCTCTGATTCTTTTAATTTTAAGGTCCATATTTCTTTTGAACTAGTCTTATTGGTCATAGAAAAAACAAAATTTATCCATGATGATTTTTGGCTACTTGTATAGTTCTACGAGCATGTGCTCCACACTTAAGATAAAATATGTTGTTTTCCATATTGAGAGTTTTTGTATTTTCAAAGGGCTTTATTTTTAGCTCGAATAGCAGGCTGATATTCTTCGTTCCAACAAGGAACAGTTTTATTCCAACGGGTTGTATTAGATCTAGGAATGCTAACTTCTGGTGTTTCTGTTAACATTTGTGTGAAATTTCTTACTGGAATGTCTACTGGTCTGATGAAGAAACCCCTAAGTGGTGGCAGATGTTTAATGTTTTTCTTTAATTATAGTGTCGTAGGTTTGCCCATAAGCTCCGTTTGTATTCAATTTCCATGTTTAAGATTGGGTATAGTTATTCTTAGACACCTTGAGTGGAATGTGATAACTGCCATGCAGATGCTCGGTGATTGTCCAGTCTAATAAATGCATGATTTCAGGTGTTCACATTGCGGAACTAAATGTTCCATGTGCAATATTAAAGTGAGCTAGGCTTTGTAGAGTTAGGAAGACATGAGTTGTAGGATTCCAGTAAACGTTCTGTAATTCTTCCTCTATTGTTAGTCTGCTTACTTCCCCACAACCTACTGTGGCTATTGAAATCGCCCAACAGTATAAAGGGTTTCGGTAATTGTTATAAGAGTCCTGATAATTATGACAATTCTAATTCTTGGCTGTTAGGTGAATAAACATCACATATACAGATGGCATGGGGAACGAGAGTGCTAATAGCAACAGCTTCTAGATCAGATGTAATTGGGATTTGTTTGCGAGGTAGGTTGCTGTTAACGAATATTGCTACGCCACCACTAGCGTCTGTTTCTGTTGTAACCAGTGCAGCGTTTAGGTGTAGTAACATATGAATGGTAAAATTGGTTTCTTATAAATATATTATATCTGGCGAGTTATTAATGATTAGTAGTTGTAATTCTTCTAATGGAGTTCGAAACCCGTAACATTGTAGTATCATATTTATTGTTTTTAATGTACTGCTTAGTTTTATGAAATGAGAGGTTCCTTCTTAACCTACAGATTCTGTTGTGATTACTGTCAGAAGTTACGTTTCAAGTTTGGCACTTCTGATTTTTATGTTGCGCTCTCAAAATGGGGATATAATTTTCTAAGTGTAACAATTAGTGCATTAGGTCTTTTGTGTATTTAAGTGCCAACTCGTGGGTATTAGAACATCCAACTGAGTTTTCGAAGAAACTGTAGCTGAAAAAGCTGAGTGCATATTCTTTGGGAGATTCTTCTATTAATTTTCTAGCAGGATTAAGAAGTTAAGTCCTATTGTCTTATTTTCCTCGGCCGTTTACCAGTATGAATCACAGTGCCCCTTTTTTGCTCACTATCAGAGAATTGTTCTAAGTTAAGAGAGGAGTCTGAGATGCTCCCTTCCTCTTCAAATCGTTTTTCATTGGAAGAGCTGGTTGTTAGTGAAAGTGGTTTTTTAATTCTTGATATATGTTTTTCAGTGTTAGTCTGGAATGGTGTTTTATTTTCTGTTTGTGTAGGTAATGAAGTTCCTTTTGTTTTGCTGCAAAAGTTTACAGCAGGTGTATTTGGATTCTGTTGTACCTGTGAGATTTTTTTCAAGGTGGAATGTATTTAAAACGCATTGAAGTTCCTGGGAGATTGTCTTCACGGTAAGATTCGTTTTTACAACTGCTGCTAGATTTGTTTCTGAGGGTTCTGAGATTTTTTCAGGGCAGTGTTTGCGGTTATGCTTACTAATACCCAGTTCTGGGAAAGTGATGCTTTATATTAACTAGTTCTGTAAGAAATCATGTTTATGTTGCTCCTCTACGGACGCGGCGGTTTCTTTTGTAGGACAGTGTTTAGCTAAATGATCTTCGGCTTTTCACTGGAATGAGGCTGGAGTGTCAGTTGAAAAGTAAGCCGAGTATTTGGTATCTTCATAGTCTACCTCAAGATGCTCTGGTAACTTTTCTAGGTCATCGGGTAAATATACAGTGTCCTGAAAGTCGTGATGTAAGTATATCAGGGTTATATATTCCTGCTCCAAAGGGAGTTGCCGATGATGTGGGTGAGATATCTACCTTAGCCAAGTGTTCTTCTAGAATATAACTTGGAATGTTTGGGCTGACATTTGAAAAAATTATTCTTTTGTCTTGGTCAGTAGTGGTCTGCCATCAAGGCGAATGTTGTTTATGTTTATCTTTGGGGTAATGATAGTCAAGTTTACTACTATACGTTTGCTTGCCAAATACATACAGATTCTTCCATTTGATATTCTGAATACGAACCTAATGTTTGAGGGATCAGTGAGTTTACCTATGACAAGAACGTGTTCTCTTATGGTTACGTTGTCATTAGCTTCAATAACTATTGCCCGTCCCCTGTTAGGTGTGTTTTGTGGTGGGGATGCATAACCTTAATTTTCGTTAGTTTTGGTGTGCTTTAGGGTAGTTGAAATTAGAGCATCCTGTAGTCAGAGGTATCCATTATGTGGTTTAAAAACTAAATCAATAAGCAACTTGGTTACCTCAATTAGATGGCTTTCTGCAGAGATTATGGAGCACGGAAAAAACATGGATGCTAAGGCGATTTCCTGCAAAATCTTGTATCATTATCCAACGCTGTTGATTCCTTTTGAAGTAATGTCAGTAATTCACAGCAACTAAACGAATGATTACTTAGGAATAAAACGAAATAATACTTAGTGTCAACTTATGCGACTTTGTTACATAGAAGCATAAAACAAAATCGTTGGAATTGTTCAATACTTGTCATTATTTTAAAGCCCATCGATTTTCAGCTGTTTCTTGCAATTTCATGGAGACAGTATGGAATTTTAAGGCCAGCATATTGCGTTCAGTTCTTAAACATTTGACTGTCGCTGTTATCTTTGTGTCTATAACGAAATCTGTAATGTAGCTATGTCTGCAAAGGTTTATATGGATTAAAAGTAGTAAATAGAAAAATAAGTTTTAATGAGAATAGTTTGTATACCTAATAATAAAGATAGAGGGTAGAGAAAGTAATGTGAATGTATCACATCAGATATTTTGTGTGGTACGTTTTCATCTATCGCTTAACGTTTACCAGTTATACAAAATTATACAATATTTATATCCAATGAAGAGGACTTTATAGGCTGTTCTCGATAGTTCAAGATATACATTTTATTATTTATGCAAATACCTTTAATACATAGTATTTTAATCAATACCCTTAGGACCGTTTTTCAGAGAATCAATAATTTCGAAAAAAGTCCCATGTAAAGAATAGCTTGGAGCGGGGGGATTTTGTTGGGAATTCTGGTGTTACATCTTTGGAAGATATTTAACCTAATACCAAGTTTGGTATTTATCCGAGTTTTCGTTTTTGAGTGATGGTGTTCACAGTCACATAGACACACATATGGTTGTCGCAGTCTATGGATCCCCAAGCGGCGGCCTTTGTACACTAGCCAAACACTTGTCCCCTACCTCCCCTAACCGCAAGCACCATAAACATTTTAGTGACAACCATATGCACATGTGCGTTGTTGCCAAAGTTTAAAATAGTATTTGAAAGCAAAACTTTGCTAAAAACAACACATGTACAAAATACAATCATGCAGTTTGTCTTGCTTACTTTACACACAAATGCAGTAAATAACTATGCATCGCATAATAATTATATTTCTGTTAGGAACGCTTTAGAATATGACTCAGCAAGAGCTGAACTTACATTACGCTACAAGAATGGAAATGCATGTTAACATATCCGAGAGACACTTAGAAACACGTCCCGAATAAACTGTACGTTGTTGGACGATCATTAAGCAATTAAAATGCATTAATACGAATTTATTTTGAAAGGAACGTTTACTCCCAAACAAGATATCAGTTTTATTGTTATTTACCCTAATAGCTAATTTTTATAAGTACGGGCTGTATATTTGCAGTTCGGCTTATTGTAATTATTACTGTGCTATGGTAAAAGTATTCTTTATTTTGTCTGTCCTACAACCACAGAATGTAGAAAAACCAAGTTCCAGAAGATGTAAACAAAAACACTATATATGTAAAAGTTAAAAAAGAAGAAACAGGTGAAAAAATCCAAAGTGAACGCAAGTTTTTTGTGTCACTCTGGGGAGATAGGTGCTTATTTCGTACTTTTGAAATTTATAATATATTTGCTTCGCAACGATGTTTTATTAATATAAATTTAAATAAAAAGAAACTGTGTATTGTTTAAGATCCGTGAAATTTATTAGCATAGCAGCTTGTGTTTAATTAAATTAATAACTTTATTATAAAATGCAGGGCAAGTAAGAATACGGAAGACAAAAGAAAGAAAATAAAAAATCTTATGTTATATTCACATGATTATCTCTACTCACTCTTCTATAACTACTTTTACGAAAGCTTATTCTTCTATGTACTGCTTCTTAAACGAGATAAAACTTTCATTGCATATTTGTAACTATTTTCTTCGTGGTCCTGGCACTACTGGTATTCGGTTGGGGGTCATTTGCTGGTGCGGCCGGAGGGGCAGCAACTTGGTTCATTTCCCAAGGTCTCCACATCTTAATTAAACTATTAAACGCTAATAACTATTAAACAATGCTAAATTTACAAAACTGCACTAAGTAAACACTATATAGCTTCGCTGAAGATACAGATACAAATTTAACTAAAAGAGGGCAGAAAATCACGAGCGAACTGTCACAGCTGCTAAAACGTACTGCAATCGAAGAAACAACACAAATGAGATTGCAACAACGCTTTGCTTTGGTGAAGCTAAAGAAAGGACCACGTATTGTAGTTGGGGGGATGGGAAGACCCTACTAATCGTTTACAGGTGGGTTTATGGTCAGGCCTCAAAGCTTTCCGTTCGCTTTGTAGCCGGTTGGGGAAAGGATGCACGCGACTAGTTTACGTGAATTGTGTTTTATTTGTAGACGCCCTTTAACTGCTGTGGTTCTTAACGTCTCATTCTATATTGGACGTGCAAGATCGGAAATTTTGCGCAGAGGCCTATTTATCAGAATTGAGGTTCTTTAACGTGCCGTAAATCTGCGACACGGGACCATCGGCTTTACAACCTTTCCGAAGTAGGCCATGCTAAGGATTTTTACACCCGAAAATATCCATCGCCCTCCGCCGGGTTTGAACCCGCAACTTCGGGAACTAGAGGCTAACGTGGTATCCCTAGACCGCGTAGGACGACACAGACACCAGATAAATGTTTCCAAAAATGCTTTATTTTATTTCAAAATATTTTTTCTCGCAATGAGCTTATCAGAAGAGAGAACAATCTCATTTACTGAAGCGCGTTAGAGTTCATACACAGACACACCAAAAGTTAACGTAGTATAGAAAGACTTAAACACAAATACTTTAGAAACAAATGAAAATAAGGCCATGGCTACATTTATTGAGCTACATACAGTAGGAACGATGGTTCTGTGCCGGTGACCTTGTTTCCTCGCGCACTGAAGAGAGTCTATGCCTAACGCCAGGCAGCTCTCTGTCTGCCTGTCTGCTGGAAGACGTGGGGCTTTGCTGATACGACATAGCATACAACACCACACCATTACATTGACTGGTTTATTCTCACTATTATAAGATTGCTCTATCATTCTTTTATATTTACACATTATACACAAACCTTGTCGTAAACTAGCAGGGGCTTTATTAGTGTGATAAACACTCTACACCAGACATATCACCACCGTCGTTTTCTTCTGCAAGACTTTCCCTTTCATCGTCATCAGTCTTCTCGTTCGCTGTCAGTATATTTCCTAACCTGGATTACAGAACCTTCTAAGACATTTTCAAACAGGCGTTGTTGTTCTTCAATGCATTTGTCTTCCTACTTAATGTGTTGAGAGGCATTTCCCACTTTTCTACGCTAATGTCCTCAACATGTTGTTAGCTAAGCTTAATCAATAACATCATGTAGTTTAAAAGGGTGTTCTACTAAGCTACCCATTGCTTTATATCAGCCCAGATGAGTTCTACTCGAGTAAGCCCCGAAGACTAGGGCGGTAATCGGAGAACATTGTGTGCATGGCCTACAAACTATCAACGTAAATTTTCGGAATAGGTTTTGACCCTTACTTAGGTTGTAAAGCTCCAAACTTAGCATCCTTTCATAGAATGGGGCAAATTCTGCATTGTATTTTGGTATGAGGCGATGGGGTCTCTTCCAACTGTACGGTACGTTATGCATCACCAAGACAGATCTGAGAGGCAAGGTAGGAATTAGTTTTTCCATTAGCGATTTCTTTGTATTTATCCCCATCATTTTGCGTTGTTATTTTTACATAAAACGTCGCAGAAGGCAAGAACCTCTAATAAACACACCAAAATACACAATAGCTATATGCAATGCAAGTTTAATTACAGAAACACAGGGGTGTCATTTAGGGGGGGCAGGGGGTCAATTGGCCCCCTCCCCTAGGTTACGAGCAACATTATTGCTCTACCAAATGAAACATTACAATTGCACTATTAATAACAATATTTCACATTTAAGAAATAAAACTATATATATCGTTACAATCCACATGAGCATTTGTGAAACTGCTCCAAGCAATCTTGGCCCCCAATTCAGAAACTGAAATGACGCCTATACAGAAACATATAGTAACTAATTTATAAACACAACGTTCAAGGTAGCATCAACAGACGGCTGACAAGAGAGATGTTACTCGAACTGCTGCTGCCACTAGACTGAAGCGATGGCACTCACTGCGCATGCCCGAGAATTGGGGGCTCGCTCATTGTACAGATAACCAGTGCGCATCGAGCCTTCACTGGCACAGAACCATCGTTCCTACTGTACATCTCATTTACCATTGAATATCCTAGCTATAATTAACTCAATTACGAAATAATTAGTGTGTCTTTGAGAAAAATATTTGTTACATTCACTTGACTTTCTCTACCCATTATAATTTATTTTTATATAGCTTCTACAAATTCTTCTTGCAAAGGTTATTCCCTTCCCTGCTACCTGTCTATAGTAAGTGTAAGAAGATTTGCATATCACACAGCCCTTTCGATACATTACATTCACTCGAAATCTGTTTTGAGACTTCCTGAATCAAAGAAAAATGTTTTTCGAAAAAAGTGTATTTGTGTGTCAGTCTGTGGATAGCATTACTGAACAACAAAATGTCGAATAAATACCAAATTGATGCCTTCAAAGTTGCAACAAGAAAATTTTCAAGAAAATTCCATCACGCCATACTACACTTTACATGGAAAAATGTCCGATACACATATTCTTACAAAATCTTATTGTTATAATCTTATTAATGGTTATAAGGTTTTGCAGAAATTGTTTCCTTACACATTTCATTATGGGTATAAGGAGGATAGAGAAAACATTATAATATAGTCTGATCTTTAAAAGCATGTCGCTTTAACTGGTCTTTAAATTACACACATTCCATGATTTCGCGAGAAACAACTACATAGAGGCAGCACTTTGAAAAACTCTTATTTGTTACATTCACGTGACATTTTATACCCTGTATCCTTTATTAGTGGGATATTCTATTCTTAAGAAAGCTCATTTTTTCCATCTACTTCATTTTAACTGATGTAAACCTTTGCTAAAATAGCTACATTACACATTTCGTTATAGCTACAAAGGGAGCAGCGATAGTCAAGTGTTTAAGAACTGAACGCTATATGCTGGCCTTCGCATACTGTTCCATACAACCGCAGGAACTAAATGTTGGCAGGACATGACAGAGAATCGAACAATTGAACCATTAGTAATGATATCTCGAAAATGGCTTATGCCATAAAAAGTAATTTTAAGTGAATTATTGTTTTAAAGAGATCTATATTTATTGTGTAGTAAGTTTTCGTCTATTAACGTTGACCGGTTACCTATACAAATTTGTGCAAAATACCTTCCGAATAAGAGGAATTCAGAGGCTATTCCCTCAAAATTCAAGACATAAATTTTATTTGTCATTTAAATATCTTTAATATATGTTATTTCAATCAAAATCATTAGAGGCATTTTTGAAAATAATAAAACAATTAGAAAACTCTTCCCTGTAAAAGGGTACTTTCTTGAATATCTTTGAATGATTCTAAACTTAAATACCAGGTTTTGTATTCACTCGACTCTTCGTTTTAGAGTTATGTTATTCACAGGCGAGCACACGAACAGACACATACACACAGACGTATAAGGATATTTTCTAAAAATATTTTTTTTTGGAATCAGTGTGTCTCAGAATATGTATTTCCAGTGAAATCTCGATATCGAATCTACTACACAAAACATGCAGATCTCTTTAAACACATAATTTATTTCAAATAACTTTTTCTTTTCTGTTTTTTTTTTTTTTTTTGGGGGCATCAGCCATTTCTGAGACGGCCGTTATTAATGGTTTGAATGTTGTTTTTGTCATTGCTTTGAAGTCATGTCAACATTTAGTTGTTTCGTGCGATGTCATGGAAACAGTAATGGAATTTTAAGGCCAGCATATAGCGTCCAGTTGTTAAACATTTGACTATCGCTGTTCCCTTAGTATCTATAACGAAACGTATATGGTGGCTATTTTTGTAAAGATTTGTCTCGATTAAAATGAAGCAAATAGAAAACTAAGCTTTCTAAGAATAGTTTTTGTACTCATTAATGCATGATGGAGGGCAGGGAAAGTCACGTGAGTGTAAGCCATCAGATTTTTTCACCCTTCTGCAACCTTGATTCAGAAAATTACCCTTAGAGTACAGGGTATACAACGGAGGGAGACACCTCGTCACTGCGACCTACCTGAGATCTATTGCAGCTACTACCCCCCAGGAGGAAGGGATGAAGTGGAGGAACCACAGGTGGCTACAGAGTCACAGAAACGTGCGGAAGTACCTAACAGTTCCTGGCTGGAAGATCCATCCTACTACTGGAGCTGCCAAGAGAGAGGGTGATCAACGCAGACCAACCTAGTGTCCACGGGGAATTCGCTTTCCTTTGAGTAGACATCCGTGCAATCTGTCCGGCACCGCCTCACGCCACCAAACCTAGAAGCAACCTAAAACAGAAGAAGGAAAGGGAATGAAAGGTAAATGAGGGAAAGGAAATCGAGGTAGATAAGAAACCATCCCAGCGTTCGCCTACCGACCAGGTAAAACGCAGGGTAGAGCGGGTGGTAGACGGGAATCGAATACAGGACCTCCCGAATTAGAGCGTGAAACGTTACCGCGGAGTCATCTCGCTCGGTGAATTTACTCTTACATTGCCATTTTATTTCTATCATCTGTTCTTTTTCTGCTCTTGTTTATTTGTGCTGTATTGGAGTACACCTGTGTCTGTGGACGGACTGGTTACGCTCTCACACTACTTGCTAGCTTGTCCCAATTTTGTGCACAGCACCAGCTAATTTTATTTCGTTTTAATTGTTTTACACATTCTGTTTCCTCTGAATTTGCCTTCCATGTTAACTATGTCTTTTACAAAAGGTTTATTTCTCCATTAAGTTTCTTGTAACCTCCATTCCTTTTTGTACTACGAAGTTTTGCTTTCACACAGTTTCTCATTTTCTATCTTACCTTTACTCTTAATTTCCGCTTCGGTATTTTCGTATGCTTCGGATGATCGTATAGTCCTGGTTGGGCTCAGGTCAATACAGCAAAGCAGAATAAGTAGTTTGAAAGCTCGCTCAACCCGTTGCCCGGAATGAGCCTTGTGCATTGTTACTTTACAATGCCATGTTTTCAGTAGCAACTACATTCAAAAGATTTTCTAACACTTTTCATAGAACTATAATAGTCGTCTCTAGAACAATGGATGTCGTCCTCCTTGGTGTGGAGGTTACTATGCTAGCCTCTAGTTCCTAAGGTCGCGAGTTCAAACGCGGCGGAGGGCGATGGATTTTTTCGGGCGTAAAAATCCTTAGTTTGGCTTCCATTGGAAGGGAAGTAAAGTCGGTATCCTAGTGTTGTAGATTTACGGCACGTAAAAGAACCTCAAGGCTAATAAAGAGGCCTGTGAGAAAAGTTAGCGGTATTTCACCCCCAATATAGAATGGGACGCTAAGGACCACAGCAGTTAAAGAGCGTCCATAAATAAAACCCAATTTAATTTAACTAGAACAATGGGTGATCTATAAGGAAGCTCAAATCTATGATAAAGGATAATTCTTGAAACTCCAAGTCGCTCTAGGGGAAAATATGCATAAGGCTAAAAAGAACTTATGGAACTGCTCATACTTGCATCTGCGACTAAAGGAGTTCACAGGATTTTGCTTCAATCAAGAACTGATACACAAAACACCGATCAAAGGCATGGAGTCGTTTCGATATAATCCCCAGTGATTTGTATTGGTAAGGAAATACTTAACCGTCTCTGCCACGCCCCTTATCTGCTTCTAGCACTCCAGTTGATGCTTGTCATACTCTTCCCTTTGTCTTCTCTCCTGAGACTGAAACCAACCTGTCTTCATAGGTTAATGTTTGAGTGCCACACATTTGACATTAAACCAATATGAGATGGACTCATGGAGGGGTTTGTGTGGACCGTGTTGCAAAGCATGGCTTCCAGCCACTCAGGTGAAATGTTTCTGTACTCGTCCCTTTTCTCCGATCAACTAGGACTGACCTTTGTTCATACGTTAATTGTGTATATCGCACTTGCATTAAAACCAATAAGGGATTGGCTCTCCCAGAGGACACAAAATAAGGGGCTCCCGTCAACATTACATAAAGAAAAACACTATAGAAAACCGGAAGCTTTGGCACGTTTTGCACCCCGCTGTACATATCCAAGTATGTATCCAGAAACATATTGTGGACAACATGTAACGACTTCTAAAAATTAGCAACTTATTAATGCTTTAACAAGGGAGTAAGAAATATAATAAACAGCGCATGCGCACAGGATTATGTATAACTACTCAAGCATGAGTAGGTACAGTGGACACATCATTATAAAAATAAAAGTGATGTTTACAATCTGTTCGTATATAAATACAATTGTTTAAAATAAGGCGATATCACACTAGCCTTGGATTAATTACTTCTTACACTAACTAGTTCTTACACTAACTTATTCTCTATATCGACACTGCTAAAAAAATCTGATGTGCTACACTCACATGACTTTCTCTACCCTTGTACAAACTATTTTTACAAACGTTTATTCTCCATATGCTTAATGTTAATCGAGATATCGGGATGTCAATCTTATTGTTAATTTTCTTGTAGATGCAAGCGGAATACGGTAGGTTATAAGCGATAGTCAAATATTTTAAGGGCTGGTTGCTATGTGGCGCATTCCATTCTCTTTGCATGTCCAGGACAAAAAAAAATGAATAACGAATTTGAGAAAAAAGTATAAGTATTGGAAAATTTAAGGGAATAACAAGCAATATCTCGAAAATGGTTCACTCTACAAAAAAAAATGTATACGACATAAAATTGTGTATTTTAACGCGATCTACATTTTTTGTGCAGTAAAATTTTGTCTATCTCCTATGGTTTACCAGTTATGCAAAAGTCGCTCACAATGAAGAATACTTTTGGAGACATTCCCAGAAAATTCAAGATATACATTTTATTTGTCATAAAAATATCTTAAACATATGATATTTTAATCAAAATCGTTAGAGCCATTTTTGAGAAAAATAAAATTTTCGAAAAATGTTCCATGTAAAGGGTAATCTGGGGTGGGGGGATTTTCTTGAGAACCTTCGTGTCGCATCTCTGGAAGATACTGAACCTAAATACCAAGTTTGGTGTTTATCCGACTGTTCGTTTGTGAGTTATGCTGTTCACACACACACACACACACACACACACACACACACACACACAGAGAGACACATATACGGACATGTTTGGAAAAATGCTTTTTTTGGATTCAGGGGTCTCAAAACATGTATTTCCGGTGAAATCTCGGTATCGAATTTTTGGGTGGAATGCAATACTTCCCCTACTTACTATACGTAGTAGGGAAAGTAAAAAATTGGAGGAACACATGTTTAAACCAAAGCCCTAAAATAAATGTTGATGGAATTCAATTTTTGGGAGGTTGTAATTATGGACGGAAGAAGTATGCAAAATTACAATAGGCATTCTAACAAAGTTTTATTTCACAGGATTTTAAATATGATAAATTATGTTTTGATACAGAAAATAAAAAGGAAATACAGGAATAGATTGTTTACTAATCAAGGTTTCCATCGTTATTTCAACACTCAGTACCTGGTGTGTCCACCATGAGCTGCAGTAACAGCATAACACCTACGTGGCATGCTTCACAACAGCCTCCTTATAGCAATTTGTGGGAATTTTCTCCCATTCTCCCAGGCACTGTGGAACAGCAGGCCTCTCGCGGACCTGCTTTTTCAGCTTATTCCACAGAGGTCAGGACTGCGTGCAGGCCAGTCCATTACCCGAATTTGACATTCTTGTAGTAGATATTTGGTATTCCGTGCTCTATGGTGTTTAGTACTACTGTGCATTAGAAGAAAATTAGAGTCCATTCCATAAGCAAAGGTTACGGCACGTTGAAGGATAATATTATTATTAATGAAAACAGCACCATTCGTGCGCTGTGGGACAACAGAAATATCTGTCCGAGACTCCATGTTAATGCCAGCCCAAACCATAACCGAACCGCCTCCAACTCTGTCATGTTCGGTAATGGTGGCTGGAGCAAGACGTTCACCAGGACATGTCTATAGTACAACCATCACAACCCTTCAAAGTATACCTTAGCTCGTCTGTGAAGAGAACATCCTTCCATTGGCAGAGCTCGACATGACTCTGAGCAAATCTCAGCCGAGCCTCCTTGTGCTGAGGGACTTTAAAGGGGATTCTAGATCTCAGCCTGTTTCTTATAGTCTGATCAGAAATCACCACTCCAGTTGCTGTTCGTACGTCATTTTGTAGATCTCTTCGTGTAGATTTGCGTCTGTGCAATGTTGATAAGACAAAATATTTATCCTGTACCTATGCTGTATTCTTCTTACGCCCGTATCTGGACCGCCTTTTGTATCTACCTGTTTATATATACGCCTTCAAGGCCTATGGATGACAGAAGTACTGACATGAAGTGTCCTGGAGACATCGTGAAGGGAATACCATCTTCAATCAACGCAACTGCTTGTGTGACTGATGTTTCATTCAGATGTCTCATCGCTCTGTATTAGCCTCAATTTAACAATTTCTATCACAGATTGCTGTTAAAACCTGCGTTTAAAAAACAATAATTTAATAAATTAAAGAGCACTCACTTTTATTTCCACAGATTTTTCAACTTCACTAATTTATTCAGAGAAAACTAACAAAATTTTAGGAGAAATTTATCATAATTTTAAACAATACTTAAAACATAGCATCTGACTGTAAAAATGTACATTGTCTCAATATTCTCATTTGGGGAATTTAAATAAAAATTGATAAATTAATTTATATAGCTTAAGTAAAAACTAAATATATCAAATTTGATTTAAAGATGTGCTCCTCTAATTGTTTTGAGCAGTGCATTTTTCTAGCCTACGAGTCTTTATGAAAAAGTATATTTTACAAGGACTTAGAGCGTTATAAATCCTTCTTATTCCTTCCTTTCCCGCAGGAATAGGAACGGCTGTTTCAGCTAAAAGGAATAAGACGCCGGGATGGATATTCTTTTCTTACCAGAATGCCGGAACCCGTCTTATAAGAAGAGACCATTAGTAAATTGGAACACCAGCTCTTCGTTGAGAGAGAGAGAGAGGCAGAGATGGGAGAGGGGAGGGAGAGAGATGATAAAAGCCACTTGCTAACACAGAGAATGTGCTCATTCAATTAAAAACCTTTGAAATCTATACTAATGTGACAAGGAGAGAGAAAAAACTGTATGTATGTGTATGTAAGTATGCGTTTTTTTTGCGCGTGTGTATGGGTTAAGTCACTAAAATGGTTTCGCTACCTTTCACTATTGAAAATACCTATTCTTTTTGACGACATGGAGAATAAAACACCTAATTGCAATTTATAAATTCCCAAAAAGACTAAAAATCATTTATAAAGTTTATGTAGACTCATAGAATACAACACCTTGCCGTTATAAATTAAGATCCTTGCAAAAAAGCCTTTAACATTTCGTAAAGTTTGCAGTGGAGTAGAAAATAGTTATTATTGCTCCACAGAAAATGAATGTAAAATAGGACAAATGACGCCGACACTTCATTGAAAACACTATAATATATAGATGCTTACTATTTAAGCATTAAGAAAACAAAAGACGCAGCAAAACGCAAGTGAGCCTAATATGTTTGTAGCACTACAGTACTATGTGTTATTGATGCCAAAATATATTAAAAACCCTCGTGTAAGAAAGTTTTACTTTATTTCCTTTATACTTATTGTGACCGCGCGCGCGAAGTTACTAGGGTCGGGCGATGCGAGCGTCTTCTTCCTCGTCTACCTGCTCGTGGTGGGGTTAATAGCCGGTTCTCTCCAGAATAGACGTGCAGAAGAATACCCCATTGTGTGGCGCCTCCCCGCTCCTGAGGATTGCTAGCGACCATGTCGAGTAGGTTCCGCTTCTAGAAATTTCCGTTTTGTATGCGGGCCTCTATAAGGGGCTTCTCTGGCCCGAGAAATCAGTTCATTTCTGTTAGATACAAAGTTACATAGTGCAAAGTGGACAGCGAAAGTGGACAGTGCCACTGCAGTTCAGTTGTGAGGGGTGATTCAGTTGTGTTGTGTTCCGAGTGTGCACCAAAAGCGACTGAAGTATAACGTTTGTGCCACGCTGTGTGCCTAAGTGATAAATAAAGTGAGTTTCGCAGTAACTGGTGTTCTTATTTGTTACATTGTAATTTGTTAGCAGGACATGTTAAGTAATTGTTGGCGTCGTCCTTTCTAACGCTCCGCTTATATAGCCTATGATCTTCGGGGTTAACATTCCACCAAGTGATCAATGGAACCCTTTTCTGAGCTGAAGGCACTCAGAGGGTGGAATCCGTTACTTCCAACGATAGGGTGTTAATGTAGATGGCGGTGGAATAAGAAGAGCTAAGGTTTTACCGTGAACTCCGAACCAATTTGGGCCTTGGGGATACTTAACATGAACAAGTCAGTGGTGAACGCGTGGATAGGACCGACTTAAAACCGCCACCCCAGAGGCCGGAATCGAATCCCGGATCCTATGTACAAGAGTCGTAAACGAAACCACTACCCCACCCCAGTAGCCTGTTAAATAATTGTATAAATAGGGAAAATTCCTAATTAGAAATCAGTGAACCATATTTTATAATTAACAACTGAGAAAGAAGTTATAAGTTGGAAAAGTGATGTGAAACAATTATTTGAAAGGTTGCTGAGTCGGTTTGTAACACCAACTTCACTTACTTAACAAAATCGAACTTAGAACATGTTTCAAACAATAAGTGCTCCCATCTTCAGCCTTGGCCCGTCAAGCAATTGCTTCTGAAACTTGTTTTAAAATGTAATTTTAAGTCAATGAAGTTAGTGTTACAATCAACTCAACAATGTTTCAAGAAACTGAGAAGCTAATTTTCTCACTCGTACCGGACTGCACCCTGTGTGTCTTTTCCAAATTGATTAACTTGGTGGCTTGTGAGTGTGGAATCCTGATTATGCAAAAGGTTTCCGCATTATGTGAAAACTATGTAGCTTTTATGTTATTAAATAACTACGAGATGAAGGAAAATGTACCAGGTTTAAAATTTCATCTACCGTGGTTATCTAAAAAGCTACTCAACCATTCCACCGATAATTTGTACACGCCAAAGTGTTCATATAGAGTATGTAGCGTTTCCAATCCTTGGAACACGTTAAGGAAGTCAGATGCTCCGCCAATGATTCACATCCTTTTGTTTGAATATTGCGGGATGTGACCCATTTTAAGAATAGTCGGGGTTGTACGAAATTATAGTTATAAGGGGTAATGGAGAAGATTAACCATAAAATTCCACTACATCATTGCACGATAATTTCATTAAGAATTGGGGGAATATAAGTTAAATTAATTCATTCTTTCATCTTCTTTCCTCTTTGTAGGACTTACAACCCAAGGACTTACAAACCAATGACTCGGTCAATGAGCAAGCAAACTCTGGATCATAGCATATCCAGGATGAGTGATCAGCCCAAGGGCTTTGGTCAGTAGCCTATTGAGGAGCAAACTCTAGATCATGGCATATCCAGGATAAGTGAACAGTCCAATGACTTTGGTCAGTAGTCTGTCGAGGAGCAAGTAAATTCTGGATCATAGCATATCCAGGATGAGTGATCTGGCCAATGTCTTGGGTCAGTAGCTGTTGAGGAGCAAACAAACTTTGGATCATGGCATATCCAGGATGAGTGATCAGTCCAATGGCTTTGATCAGTAGTCTGTCCAGGAGCAAGCAGACTCTGGATCATAGCATTTCCAGGATGAGTGATCAGTCCAAAGGCTTGGGTCAGTAGCCCGTCGAGGAACAAGCAAACTCTGGAACATAACATATCCAGATGAGTGCTCAGCTCAATGATTTTGGTCAGTAGCCTGTCGAGGAGCAAGCAAACTCTGGATCATAACATACCCAGGATGAGTGATCACTTCAATGGTTTGGGTCAGTAGTCTGTCGAGGAGCAAGCAAACTCTGGATCATAACATATCCAGGATTAGTGATCACTTCAATGGTTTGGGTCAGTAGCCTTTCGAGGAGCAAGCAAACTCTGGTTCATAACATATCCAGAATGAGTGATAAGTTCGGTGCCTGTTATGGCGGTGAAGAAGAAGGAAATTAAATGTAGTGATGAAAGGAATGATAAGGAAAATTCGCGGAGCAAACTATACAACCCAGCATACGCCTAGCGACGAGGAAATCAGCAAAAAACACTTTGGTCAGTTTGGTCGGCTTCGGGGTATAAACTCGGGACCTCCCGAATGGGGATCTAGGCGTTACCACCTTAGCCATCTTGCTAGTTAATTAATTTATCATTTGAGTTTAAAAGGCTAATCGTGCAACGTGCAATAAGCCAACCAGTGGTTTAAAAACTAAAACTAAATATCCATCCTCTTTACACGGAGGTTTCCTACCGTTATCTTATTCCTGTTACTTAACTTTCCTTTGTAAAATCATTCCTACAGTCATTTCAACTTATTCTATTTATTACATTTGAATGTAAGATTAAAAGGAAGGTTTAAATTAACACATATAATAACTATCTGGAATTCTGCATACCTGGAATTAACGCATTAGATTACAACTGATGAGTCATTTATAAGATAGTTCAGAAGAGTCAACCTCCCTGTTTGCTGTGCGACTGTGAACCGTAACGTTGACTGTCGCCAGCAGTACTCATAATGTAAATATTATAGGCTGCTAACTGGACATCTGGTCAAAGAAGTGAGACAGCGAAGGTGATTTCACCGGTGTCTATATTGTGGTAATGATGGTTAACAAGAACGAAGTAAGAAATACAGGGATATGACTTTAAATAAAGAAAATATTCCTAATTATATTGTGCAAAAGCTAAATTCGGCACTTTTCAGGCAAAAAGTAGCTGTTTTCACGTCACAGCAGAAGGCGATCGCCAATGACATTCTCGGTAGGTCAACAATAACCGGACCTGGACGATAGCAGTTATGCTGGTCGTCTTTCGTTCTGCTTGTAATCCTTATTTTCCGCGCACCGCAATTTGAGGCATATGTCAGTCTTTTGTTTTCTTGGTTGGAGGCGCTTTTGTCCGGAGGCGCGGTTTGCTGGCTGGTTCGACTGACGTAAAGGACCAGGATGTGAGCTTTCACCTGTGAATGTTGACTGCAACTGAAATGAGTCAACTACTTTTCCGGGTATGTAACCGTTTACTATGCTAGGGCAAACGACTTGCGGTTAGGTCGTTCTGATTGTTTACATTTACTGCGATCGCCTCATTTCTTGCTTTAATTCTTACTTTCTCTACCATGCGCATAGTGGGCAGAGAAGCTATCTTATTTCACCCAAAATTTGATACCGAGATTTCACCGAAGCTGAAATAGAAGCTCCCTAAAATTAAAGAATTTTTTTCTTATAAAACGGTCCGCCCGCGCGCGTCTTTGTCTGTGCGTGTGTCCGTCTGTCTGTGTGTGTCGACGAACAGCATCACTCAAAACCAAAAAGTCCGATAAATTGAATTCTTCAATTCTTTATCATTCTTCTAAAGTACTGTCGACATTCGTTTCTCGCGATGTCATGGAAAGAGTTGCCATTTAGTTTGTAGGCCAGCATATGCCGTCCAGTTCTAAAACTTTACGCTATCACTATTAACGAAATCACTTATAACGAAATGTATATAACTGTAGCTATGTAGCTCTACATCCCTAACTCATCCTATTGTTGACCTTGAATGGAAAGTATATTTTTGTCACACATGGAACATTAAAAAATAGAATCAGACTTTCACTTTAAGTATTGCAAACAAAGTTACTGCAAGATACATTAATTTGCAACTGTCTTTTCAAGCTCCTGTATTTTGTTACTGTTTCAAATATGGTATCTTTAAACATAGTTAAATTGGAACAGTCTTGTCTCTGTAAGTTAACTTTTTCGATCCTTCTCTTTGTGACCTTTTTGGGGGTGTTCCTTTCATAACATAATAATAGAGGGCGCGAGATTTGGTAATGCACAGATCCCAATATAGGAATTCACACAGTAGTCATTGACAAAACTGCCATATTGTTTATAAAGTTCCTAACTTTTGAAGAACTACAATTCGAAACAAGATATACTGTTCAGAATAACGAGGAGATTCATCATGAAATAGGGACTAAAGATTGCGTTTTGGAGCAGAAGGAAGAAGTGCTCGAGATAATATTGTGAGGATAATATTACAAGATCGGCAGGACATACAAGTACAGGTTGAGACATGCGAATGGAATGCATTTCAGTTGAGTACTTATAGAAATGGAGAAGCATAGCATTTAAACACTGGAGATTAGCACTGTGGCCATCGTTTGAATGTCATAAACCTTAGATGGGCAAAAGCTTGACGAGAACATTTTTAGGCTCTCTATAATGGCGCAGCAGAACGGTTGGAATAGTCTCTTAAATCCTTCCCGAAGTTTTTCTTGAGTTCAACATTGCAGGGTTACCTAAAAGAAAGGCGTACACTGCAAGAGCAAATACGATTGTTGAACTCGAAGATAATATACGAACGTGTGTAGAGTCAATCCAACCAAGTCGTTACAACACAATGGAGATATCAAATAGCGAAGTTGCCAAAAAGGGACATTTCTAGTTTTTGTATCGTCTTGTAAATTGGAAATTACTCTTTATTTTACGCATATTATAATTGTAGACATAACACTTATTTTAAACATACTGTTAAAAGTGGTAGTACATCTGTCAGTTTTCTCTGAATTCTGCAGCACTTACAGAGAAAAATATCCGATGTACTTACTTACCTGTGTAGAAATAGCTACATTACACATTTCGTTATAGATACAAAGCAAACAAGCGTTAGTCAAATGTTTAACAACTGGACGTCATATATTGGCCTTAAAATCCTATACTGTTTCCAAGCAATTGCGAAAAATAACTGAAAATCGACAGGACTGTAAAATAATATCAGACTTGAACAATTTGGACCATGAATAACGGAATTCTTGGAAATGGTCGAAGCCACAGAAAAAACTTATTTGAAATAAATTTTGTGTTTTAAAGAGATCTACACTTTTTGTGAAATACCCTTTCGTCGATCGTTTAAAGTTTACCAGTTATACAAGATTGTTCAAAATGCCTTCCCTATAAAGAGTTCACAGGCTATTCCCAGAAAACTCAAGATATGCGTTTTATTTTCCATTTAAATATTTTTAAGCATTGGTATTTTAATCTTACACCATATCACATCGTTAGGGGCATTTTTACAACATCAAAAATTTCGAAAAAGTTCCATGTAAAGAGTTCCCTTTGTATCTATAACGAAATGTGTAATTTAGCTACTTTTGCAAATGTTTATTGCTGTTTAAATTAAGTGGATTGAAAAATAAGCTTACGTAAGAGTAACTTGTATACCCATTAATAAACTACAGAGGGTAGAGAAAGTCATGCGAATGTAACACGTAAGATTTTTTATTATTATCCCGAACTGGAGAGGTCTACTTGTTAACTTAGAATGAAACATATGCACTATTACAAGAGATTACACATTTCGGAGTCTGGAACCACAATAGAGAAAATAAAGTACACTTAAAACATGTATTCTCTACGTAAATATACGGCTTAAGGAATACAACTAAAATAGTGAAAACTAGCAACAAAGGCTTCAAGACTGACGTTTACTTTAAAAATTCTGATGTGTTGCTTTCACATGAGTTTCTCTACCCTCTATCCCTTATTAATGGGTAAACAAATTATTCTTACGAAAGTTTATTTTCCGATCTTCTTCGTTTTATTAGGGATAGAACTTTCCGGAAATGCCTGAATCACACATTTCGTTACAGTAGATGTAAAGGGAATATGGATAGTCAAATTCTTAAATGTTATGCATTGGCCTTAATATTCCATGCTCTTTGCTTGCAATCGCACAAACAACTGACTATCGAAAGGACTTTGAAAGAATGACAAAATAATGACTTTTTCGAACGAATATCTCATAAATGCCTGCCACCTGAAAGATATTCGTAATAAATTGTCTGTTTTAAAGAGATCTACATCTTTGTGTAGTACGTTTTCGTCTATCGCTTATCGTTTACAAGTTATAGAAGATTATAAAAAATTCCTTCCGAATGAAGTGGACCTCACAGGCTATTCCAAGAAAATTCAAGATTTGCATTATATCTGTATAATATATGGCATTTTAATAAAAATCGATAGTCAGTTTTTAGAAAATCAAAAATTTTGAGAAAGTGTTCCATGTAAAGTGTTTTTTGGGGTGTATAAGTTTCTTGAAAATTTTCGTGTTGCATGTTTAGAAGGTACTGAACTTAAATACCAAGTTTGGTACTTGTCTTACACACGCAAACATTTCTCTAAAAATACTGTTTTTGCATTCAGGGGGCGTCGAAACACGTGTTTCCTTTGAAATTTCGGTATCGAATCCTTTAGTGGAATGAAAATTGAGACTTACACTGGAAAATTGATTTTCGAAACCATTACATACCAAAAGCCTAAATTTATAACGTGGATTATGACTTTTTAGAACTCTACAAATAAATACTTCAGGAATACAATCGAATATATTCTCTACAAAATAAGTATTTATCTCCTAGTCTCATACTGAAACATTACGACTTTTGTATTATCATGGCAAAGTAACATGGTGCCTTCGTACTGTAGGCTAAATTTGTCTTCATTTGCTACGTTTTGTGATACGCTTTTTAAAGCTTTTCAGTCGTTTGTATGTCAAGATTTTTGCTTTCTCGGCATTCCGAAAATAATGTTCCATTTATTTCCTAAAGCCTGCTTCTGCTTACTGAGGATTAGGAGGAATGTTCTTTAGAAAACATCCTCATTAGCGATCTACGACAGAATGAAATGGGCGACTTTCGGCATTCAGCTTTTTACTCGCTCGTTATAGTGTTGTACCTCAAAAGGTCGTTACGGTGAATGACAAGAACATAGACAAGAATGAAGTAGCCTTTACGGTAAAGTATTTTGGCTCGCGTTCCTGAGTACCCGTTAATCTGACGTGGTTTCCCTCAGTCACCAAGTAAATGCTCAATTGAATTTTGAATACCACGACGCAAAGTTCTATCTAAACAACAAAATAAGTGGAAGTAAAATAGATGGTCCCGAAAGGCGACCACGTTAGCTAAGGTAAATTACCGAAGAGAATATACAGGGAATAAGGCTTCATACTGGCTCATGTTTCTGTCCACAGAACAGCGGTCACATGCATCCATCTTCTGATTAAATCAACATCAAAGCTAGGCGAATACGTAACCAACGTTATATAAGCAGCACATACAACATCATGTGTTTCAAAAGCACTACAGGTATATCTGTGGCTATATAACTTAAAATGTTGAATATATTTTTAAAAAATCTGATGTATGACGTTCACATAGCCTTCTCTACCCTCTATCGTTTATTAGTGGGCACAAATTATGTTTACGAACGTTTATTTTATATCTTCTTCGCTTTAAGTAGGTAAACCATTACAGAAATAGCATCGTTACACATTTTTGTATAAACACTAAGGGAAAAGTCGCCTGCTTTAAGAACTGGGCTGCCTTTAAATTCCTACTGTTTCCATGCAATCGCGAGAAATAATTGAATGTTGAAAGTATTTAAAAGTATAACAGTTCTTCAAAAATTCTCACCATTAATAACGGGTATCTGGGAAATGCCATATGCCACAGAAAAGGTATTTGAAATAAATTGTGTGTTTTAAAGAGATCTAAAGCTTTTTTTAATACGCATGTGTTTATCGCTTAACGCTTAACCAGATTATACGAAATTCCTTTCGAATGAAGAGTATTTCTCAGACTATTCCCAGGAAATTCAAGATATAGATTTTAGTTATCATATGTATATAACATAGTATTTTAATAAAAATCATTAGACACTTTTAATAAAATAAAAAGTGTAGAACATTTTCCATATAAAGGTAGTTTGGAGTAGGAGGATTTTCTGGAAAGTCTTCGTGTCGCATTCCTAGAATGTTCTGAACCAAAATACCAAGTTTGGAATTTTCCGACCTTTCGTTTTGAACTTATGCTGTTCACAGACACACACACACACACACACACTCGTACATTTTTCTAAAACTCTGTGACACATTCACATGGCTTTCCCTACACTCTATCGTTTATTAGTGGATATACAAGCTATTCTTAAGAAAGCGTATTTTCTATCTATTACATTTTTATCCTAATACGCCTTTGCAGAAATAGTTGCATTACACACTTCGTTATAGATACAAAGGGAACAGCAGTAGTCAAATGTTTTAAAACCTGGATGCTATTCGCCGCCTTAAAATAACTATTCTTTCCACGCAATCGGGAGAAATAAATGAATAGGTATTGAAAAGACTTTAAAAGTGACCAAGTAATGAAACATACGAACCATTAATGAGGGGTATCTCTAAAATGGCTTATGCCACAAAAAGTTATTTGCATAGAGGTATTCATTCTTTGTTAACACTTTTCGTATATCGTTTAACGTTTACCAGTTATACAAGATTACACAAAATTCCTTCCTTATTTAGCCAGAAATGGCAACTTTACTGAGCAACAAAAACACAACCGGAGATAAACAGATTCATCATTCCACCCACTCATGTCTCCCCCTCCTTCCCTCCATGAAGACGGAACCTGCCGCAAGGCAGCTCCTGACGAACTAGGCTACTGAGCGAAATACTGGTTGATGTTAAGCATTGCTAACCTTGAATTGTTTTATACTATAGGTTTAGTGCATTTGCTGTAAATTTAACTGAAATATGTATATACTACATTTGTATATACAATCACCTCAGACGTTCTATCCCTCAGCCGCAATCTGGGAATATGAGGTAATCTAAATTAACAAAAATACTGATAATTCAGAAACATAATATTAAATGAATATAGGTTAACCACTAATATATACAAATACTTATTTTGTCACTAGCCAATATAAGAAAAAGGCACTTCTTGGCACTTAAGCTCAATACTGTAAAAAGGAAAAAAAATTGTGGCACTACAACCCAACTGCCGGTCTCATACCCACTTGCGCACGGCACCTCCAACCCATAGACGGAGCTGATGTGACCAGCATCACGCATCCCCAGCCGGAAAATTGACTCACGAGGGCGAGATCACTACCTATCGCAACTCCTCAAATTCAAAGTATAAATCATATTGAATCAAAAAATTATTGTTCTATAATATTTATATATTATAAATAATAATTTGATCTATATTTAAATACAATTCTTCCCAATACTTGAAACGGTAATCAAATATTGTGACGTATGCAGAGATTATAGGACATACGTCTCTCTGGTCACCGGGATTTGAGATGGCAGTTCGAACTTGGGGTAGGGAGAGTTAAGAATCTTTAGGAGGGGATGAGTTGTTTAGCGTCTCTGACGCTTGAGGATAGCGTGGCTTGAGAAAGCGAGTCAGGGAGTGACCTTCGAGCTGTAAGGACGTGCAACTGCCATGCGGCATCGCCGGCGGACATGTGGGCTAAGAGTGTAAGCACTACGTTATCTATCTTTATATAATAAACTCATCAGCCATCCATTCTCTGGAAGATTTAATTATGTTAGTGTAGAGTCCTTTCCTTCCTTTAAGCCATGTAACGTTTCGGATTAGTAATATTTTCTGTACTTTCTTTAGCTGCGTCCCTCGTCGTAGCCTCGCCGTGTAAGAAGTTTGATTAATTTCCCGGTACATTCTTTGCAAGCGAGTTGCTCCCATCATTTTTGAGTAAATATAAGAAGAGGCTACGACAATATATTAACCTGAACAATTATAAGAATTTTATTCCTATTTATTTTAACAGTTGGTTTTATGAGCGATTCTGGAAAAGGCTAAATCAATGTGGGCCTCACTGTCCTCAGAAATCTGAGTGGACGCCACTCCTACACCCAGTACTTAAAATCCTCACCCCATGTGTGAGATCGAACTCGGGCGTTTTCCGTAGTCGGAAACAAGAGCTCCACGCTCTAGCCCCCAACGCCACGGCGTAAAACACAACTCAGTACTGTATTCACTTTTATTTATTGAAATAGGTGTAAGCTTCTGTTGTTTTAAATATGAGCTGCGTTTAAAAAGCAAAAGCAAGGAAGCACAATATTTATGAGATAAACCAGAAATAGGAATTAATGTGGCCTGGATAAATCAGGTTGTTATGTGCCTTAGCACTATAAAGAATTGCAGATAGTCGACATTCCAACCATGGCAAAATAATAGTGTCTTTTACTGGATTTCATTAATAGAAGTTTTTGACAAGTAAACCACAATAATATAACGTCCTTGTAATTCACTTTAAATACTTAGTTAATGGTTCTTGGAGTAATCTAGTATTTCATGTTCTTTATTTTATTCCCCCACTCAAGGGCGACTGTTCAAAGCGCGAGTGTCATTCCTGGGTCTAGAGTCACCTGTCCCCCAGGTTCAGGATTGAATTTGAGTTGACAGACTTCTCTTCCTTTTGTAATGCTTTAAATGTTTTCCTTGCTCTTCCAACCATTTTTAATATTTAGGTTTGCGGCAGTATCTCCTCCAATCCGTTGTTGTAGTGGTTCTTTAATGCCCGTTGCTTGCGGCTTTCCTTTCTGCAGCCTCCGCTTTGACTCCAGATGTTCGAAGTTTGCTGGTTCTCTGCATTTTTTATCCTCGGCTAGCTGAAGTAATTTCTAGAATATGTGAGAGCATGGACTTTTCCTTGGTAAAGGAAGCGTAGATCTCGGGTGGTGGTAAAGGAGAAAAAATAGACGTGCTTTAGTTACTAAAAGACGACACTGCAGTTTCTTTTATTTAGCTACTTCTGGTGGTACACAACACTGATATTGCCACCATTAAAACACTGTCCACTGCTGTTGAAACACGGCGCTGATATGACGCGAAGTTTATGTACTTATTAGATCTCTTTACGCGTAGCGATTCTTATGTGTGTTGCGAAAACTGTCTTAATTCACCTTTGGCGCGATATCTCTCAAATATCCTGCAGCATCTCTCCCTGCCTGTAGTTTAGCAAATGACCCCTAATTTGTTCCTAGCAGATCCATTTATAGTCGCAGGCTTCTTGGGCTGCTTCATTTCCTATTGGTCCATTTTTAGCGCCACTCAACGCGTCTCACTATTTCATATAAATTTACAGGGATCTCATTGGTCCAAGTTTAACATAAATCGCGGCTTTTCCTAATTTTGCCGTTAAGCTTGTTGTCTCCCTCACTTGGTCACGGCAAATTATCGTACAAAGGAACAAAAGCTCTACGCCCTCGCTGTACGAACAATGCCCCTGCTACCAGAGAGACATCGTAAAACTAAACTTTTTGCCTTCGAAGACAGTATTCCGGCAGCTAAAATATCTCGTCGTGGACAGTAGTTTAACATAACGCTTAAATTACTTATATTAAACAATTTATAAGTCCTCTAATATTGGTAACCTAAATACAGACATTTCGTTAAATCACCCTTCTTAAGCTACACCAGCAGTAAAAGTAAAATATTTGTACATAGCATAATTTAACCTAACTAAAAATTAATTAATAAAATTATTAATAATTACATATCTCGGGCTCGGCCTAGAGTTGCCGTTTCAGATTGCATTAATTGAATAACACTACAAATCCCAGTGCCGTATCTTCTTAAATAACCTTGCTTATAGGCCTACAATGACTAGGATGCGATATAAGGTAGTGACAGGATTTTCTCAGTGAAGTGTGCAGTACAAAATTCAATCTTTGTGTAACTATATTTGACAATTACTTTAAAATATTCATTTCGATGATTTAACAGGCTGTAACAGCAGTAAATACACATCCTGAATATCTTTACGCGCAATAACCACTTGTATAAAATTCTAGAGCATCTTCTAAGAGAAGATTCAATTTTAAGAGTTCACCTCTACAAGTAATATGTTCTATATTATTAACCATTATCACGTTCCCTTACTTGATATTGGAAATTTTCTATGTAACGGTAGTCACAGTCTTAACCTTCGCTTAAATTGCAGAAGACAAACTTTACAAAACATCGCCTTTAAATTTCAATGCAGCCTATCTTCTTGCCGTGCATAATTAGGCTGTTACAAAAATACTCGAACGTAAAGTCGAGTGCAAAAAAACGTGCGTATTTTTTGTTTTCCTTTAGTGTTTTCCATTCTTGAATGTTGGCTGAATCTCCTCACCATTTGTGTTCCGCGCCCGCCTTAGGTGAGCCATCCTCTAATTGGTTTTAGAGGTCCGATACGGTGGCATTACCCTATGAAGAAAGTTCAGGCCTAGCTGGCGAACGAAAGGGTTGGAGAAACGGTATATGTCACCTGAATTGCTGAAATAATATTCCTCCCAAAGACTGTCCATTATACTAGCCCCGGAATGAGTCCGCCTCTTATTGGTTCGGCATTGAAGCATTAATCTTTGTAACTAAATGTGAGATAAAAGCCGCGGCAGAGGCGTGTTAACTATTGATTGCTAACTTAAACGGCGGTTCCTCATATCGGTACGTTTTTTTATATTGTATTTCTACTTACGAAAGATGATTGAACTTAAATTATGACTAGGCCGAAAAACTCTGAGAGACGAACTATAGCCGAATCACAAAGCGAAAACTTAAATTGAGTTTTATTTATTCTTTAACTACTAAACTTCTTAGCGGCAAATTTTGCATTGAGCATGAAAGACCGGAAATTTTGTTCAGAGGTCTCTTCATGAGGCTTGAAGTTGTATATATGTCGCAAATCCAAACACGGGACCACCGGCTTTACTTCCCTTCCGAAGGAAGCTATGCTAAGGATTGTTACGCCCAAAAAATTCATAGACCTCCGCCGGGTTTGAACCCGCGACCTCGGAAATCAGAGTACCCCTAGATCAAGGAGAGCGACAATGACAATGCGAAGAATCGTATTCCACATACATGTGATTTCATTGGAAATACATTATTTGAGATGTTCTGTATAAAAACTGTTTATATAAACGTCCAGTGAACAGTTATTTCCCTTTTTTGCATACCTTGAGTTAGATGAGTATCATTAACGAATAATTAAGTGAGCTTGGAGCTACGCAATGTTTGTTTAGGATAAGAGAAAAATCCGAAGAAAAAATCTCATGCGTCACGTTCACATGACCTTTTCTGCCCTCTATAAGCACTAATAGTTATAAAAGCCATTCCTACAAAAGCTTGTTTTTCTACCTACTTCATTTTTATCCAGACAAACATTTGCAGAAGTAGCTATATTCTACATTTCGTTATAGATACAGAGAGACAATGATAGTCAAACGTTTAAAAACTGGCCTTAAAATACTGCATCCATGCAATCGCTAGAAGCAACTAAAAATCGACAGTACTTTGGTATATATCGGACTTTTCGTTTTTGAGATATACTGTTCACCACACACACACGCAAACCTTTTTCTAAAAATGTGATGTTACATTTACATGGCTTTCTCTACCCCCTAGCGCTTATTAGTAGGTATACAAATTGCTCTTACGAAAGCTTATTTTCCCATCTAATTAATTTTAATCGAGATAAACCTTCCCGACAATAGCTGCATTACACATTTCGTTATAGATACAAACGGAACAGCAACAGCCAAATGTTTTACAACTGGGAGCTATACGCTGACCTTTATGATTCATACTCTTTCCACGACATCGCAAAAATAACTGAAAATAGACATGACATTAAAGGAGTGGCTAAATATTGAACAACTCGAGCAATTAATAACGGATATCTCGGAATTGGCTAATGCCACAAAAACGTTATTTGAAATAAACTATGTGGTTAAAAGAATTCTACATTTTTTGTGTGTACGTTTTGGTCAATCGTTTAACGTCTACCAGTTATACAAGCTTATACAAAATTCCTTCCGTATGAAGAGGACTTCATAGGCTTTTCCCAGAAAATTTGAGATATACACTTTATTTGTCATATAAGTATCTTCAATATATGATATTTTAATCAAAATCGTTATAACTACTTTTTAGAAAATCAAACATTTCGATAAATGTTTCCTGTATGCGATAGTTGGGAGTGGGGGTTTCTTCAAAATCTTGGTGTCGCATCTTTGGAAGGTACTGAACCTGAAGACTAAGTTTCACATTTATCCGCCTTTTTGTTTTTGAGTTATGCTGTTCATAGATACGCGCGCGCACTGATGCAGTAATTTGTATCACAAATTACTTAAATGTAAATAATGATTGTAATATGAATATGCATTTTTATGTGACATTGATTTCAGATGTTTATTAATTGTAATTATTATTGGGAAATAAGTTTATACGGCCTTACTGAAACTGTCAATAATAGCGCAATAATGCAAAGAGGGGGATGAGCTGTTTATCATTATTGGAAACGAGGAAGTTACGTAATGTTGGCGCGTTTTTCGGTAGAAACTTCTGGAATATTTTCTCCCTAAGTATTCATAATTTTCATTGGATATTAAAATAGACGCTAATGTTGGCGCGTTTTATTAGCCTTGCAGCTCAGTTATAATCTTTTGGCGTATCTGGATGAAGGAGTATAAATAGGGTAGGTTAGAGGTAGCTTCAGCTCAGTTCATCAAAATTCTTTGTACACTACACGTCGTCTTCAGTCCGTCAGTTCGTCGAAAATATTTGTATGAGACACGTCGGCTATAGATTCACATGTTACGAAAAATCTAAAGTATTGTAAAGTTAATAATACACAAAGTTGAAGTACGCGAATTAAAAGTGATAAGTAAGAAGTTATTATAACAGTTTCAATTTGGCGAGTGTCGAGATCAATGTGTAAATGTGAGAGTAAAAGTTTTCGACAATAAAAGTATAAAACAAATTTCTTCATCAGTGTTCTCTTTGAATAAAAGATTCCTTCCGTTTACACATCCTGTTTAAGAGATATGTTCGACCAAATAGCTAGCCGGAGGACATTTAAATAAAATTTAAAATTCTTTCAAACACAAAACTAATACTGCCGCAAATTGCTAACACCAGATGGAGCTACGAACCTAACAAAGAATCACGTCACAAGATGGCTTCAACACACGTGATGTAAACAAACATTATAAGTAATACCGTCGCAAATTGGCTACCACAACGTGGGGCTATATTAATGTTAAATAATATAACATTAATACCGTTATAAATTGGCACCCAGAACGTGGAGCAGAGTGACCAGGAAGGAGCAGAGTGACCAGGAAGGGGCAGAGTGACCAGGAAGTAGCAGAATGACCAGGAAAGGAACCAGGACGTGGAACGAATGCAGCAGTGAAATGATCTACAAACGCAGATTCCAGAAACAACAGGGACGACAGACTACGCGGATGATTGGACATCGTAATTCCGAGATTACAAGGCAACAGGGAAATTCAAACTACAGGACAACAAAACGACGTAGATTCATCATAACACAACGCAGAAGCGACATACAAATCTAGGAGAGAGGGGCAGGAAGCTGGACATCAAAGTAACAACAACAGACAGCATCACAAAGGTCAGAGCAGAGTAATTTTTTTTAGAAAACAAAATTGTAACCTTCAAATGTATTTAAGGAGTGGTAGGATAAAGAAAATAATGGCTACTAATAATATTGAAGAAATAATTATGGAGGGAGATAATGTAACAGTTAGCTGTAATTCAATACAGGTTACAGATAATATCCCAAACAATGTAGGATTTGAGGGTGAAAATGTTAGTGCAGAAAGTGAGAACAGAATAGCAGGAAATGTTAATTTTGATGCTAGTATGATGATGGAAATGCTGAAAGATATTGTTAAGAGTATGAGGGAAGATATTGTTAAGAGTATGAGGAAAGATAATGGTAAGACTAATGAGAAATTAGAAAAACTAGATCAGAATAATAGAGAATTAAGAGAAGAAATTTGTAAGAATAATGAGAAAATAGATAAAAACAGGGAAGATATGCAAAAGAGTCATAGGGAATTGAGAGAAGATATTGATAGGAGTTTAGAACAAAAACTAACTCAGAATAATGAGAAATTGAGGGAAGATATTGGTAAGAGCTTAGAACAAAACAGGGAAGAGATTGAAAAGAAATTCATGGAGCTAGATAATAGTATGATTGGAATGAAAAATGAAAATCAAGAAATGATAGCAAATGAAATAGGTGAAGTTTCAAAGAAAATGTTAGACATGAGCAGGGAAATAGGTAACAAAAAAAGTGAGGTTAATACTAAAAGTGAACATGTTGATGTAGAATGTACAGAGTTAGGTAGTAGAATGAGTATCATTTCAAGTGAGCTAAGAGAGATAAAAGAGGTTATGAATGTAGATGTGAATCAGGCGCAAGTTAATTTCAGAGGGGAGATATCAGAACTACAGAAGGAGTCAGTAATGCAAAGAAATAAATTGTACGAAGTAGTTAAAGTTTTGCCTGTAAATAATCAAAAGCTAACTTCTGAAGTTAATAAGTACCAAGCTGTTCAGAATGAAAACTCCAATCCAGTACAATTTATGACAGATTTGTTAGAGTACTCTCAGATTAAAAAGATAGCAGAAGAATTGAAAATGAAAGTTGTTAAAAGATGTGTTGTTCAAGAAACTGTAGATTGTTTTCAAATGTTATCAGGGGACGAAATTTCATATGAATACAAGAGGTTATTCATGAACAAAAATTTGAAGGTTAGGATATGGCTACGAGTAATGTTTAGCCACACACAATTTGATCCAGGAGGGTAAATAGCAATGAAATGTAAAGTAAATGCTGGATAGTTAAAGATGACTTGCAGAGAAATGTATTGGAACGTAAGAGGGTTAAATAAATATGTACGTCATGTGAAAGGAGAAATAAATTTTGGATATAATTAAATTTTTTTTTAAAAAAGGAAAATAACATTTTTTTTGTAACTATAACAGTATTTGAAAATTAAGAATGTAAAGATTGAAACTTAATGTGATATTAAAGTAAAAGTAAGTAGAGATAATTCAAAGAGTATTGTTAAAATAAAGTACAAAATAACAAAAATGGGTAAAAATAATTAAAAACAAATACTTATGTAGAAAACAGAAAATGTGAAACAGTACTTAGATTTAAGAGATGTAAATATATTTGTGTAAAGGGTGAATATTTTTGGTAAATATGTTTAATAATTACAAAAAAATTCTTGAATTGATAAATGTTTGTTAACAATATAAGAAAGTAAACAATTTTTTGTAACAGTAATTAAATAATTCAGGGTACAGTATTTGCTATAAAAATTTTTTTTTTGTAATGTCAGATTAATGTCTAAAAACATTAAACCAGAGCCAGTAAGTAGTGGCGAGATAAAAAAAAACATATGTCGTGTGTTAAATGCGTGTGAAGTGTCAAGTGAAAGTGATAGCGTGTGTTCCAAGATTTAGGAGACTAAAAACCCAATTATAAAATTTCCAAACAAGTTGTAAATATTTATAATTATGTTTCTAGTGGGGCATATGATGCAGTAATTTGTATCACAAATAAATTGAAAGTTGTATCACAAATTACTTAAATGTAAATAATGATTGTAATATGAATATGCATTTTTATGTGACATTGATTTCAGATGTTTATTAATTGTAATTATTATTGGGAAATAAGTTTATACGGCCTTACTGAAACTGTCAATAATAGCGCAATAATGCAAAGAGGGGGGTGAGCTGTTTATCATTATTGGAAACGAGGAAGTTACGTAATGTTGGCGCGTTTTTCGGTAGAAACTTCTGGAATATTTTCTCCCTAAAGCATATGTATTCATAATTTTCATTGGATATTAAAATAGACGCTAATGTTGGCGCGTTTTATTAGCCAATAGTAACTCAGTTATAATCTTTAGGCATATCGGGGAGTGGGTGTATAAAAAGCCAAGTCAGAGGTAGATCGCGGCCAGTTCATCAAAATTCTTAGTATATTACACGTCGCCTTAAGTCTATCAGTTCATCAAAAATCTGTGTACACTACACGTCGTCTTCAGTCAGTCAGTTCGTCATACATCGGATATAGATTCACAAGTTACGCGCAGCAGAATTATGAAAGATCTAAAGTATGGTAAAGTTAATTATACAAAAGATTGAAGTACGTGGATTAAAAGAATTATCAGTAAGAAGTTGTTATAACAGTTTCAGTTTGGCGAGTGTTAAGATCAATGTATAAATGTGATAGTTAACGTGTTCGACAATAAATGTGTAAAACAAATTTCTTCATCAGTGTAATTTTTGGATAAAAGATTCCTTTCCGTTTACACAACCTGTATAGAGATACGTGCTCAAGCCAACAGGATAATAGCTAGCCGGAGGACATTTGAAATGAAATCAAACAAAAGCTAATACTGCCGCAAATTGCTAACACCAGATGGGGCTACGAACCTAACAAAGAATGACGTCACAAGATGGCTTCACATGAAGTAAACATAAATAAACACAAATATACAAATACATTAATAACACAACTTGACCGTAACAGCACACACACACACACACACACACACACACACACACACATCCACACAGTCACTCTTACACTGACTCACACATGCAGGATCTTTTCTAAAAAGCTTTTTCTTGATTCAAGTGCTCTCAAAAGATATATTTCTGGTGAAATCTCGGTATCGATTTTTAGGTGGAATGGAATACCTTCTCTATCTATAATGTACGTGGTACAGAGAGTAACAATCCTCCTTTTATTCAAGGGACCTCAAAATATGTTTTCTGCTGAAATCGTGATATCAAATTTTAGGACGGAACGCAATACCTTCTCTACCTACTATGTATGTGGTAGAGAATTTAAAATAACTTATTGTGGTTGTAGGTATAAATAGAATAGAGCAAACTGAATCCGTAGTCAGCTGTTTAAAAGCGGTTCATTACATAGTGGAATTAAAATTCCATGTTCTTACCATGACATCGCAAGAAACCAATTGAGCAATTCAAACCAATATTAATGGATATCCTGGAAATGGATGGTGCCATGAGAGCACAGTACAAATAAAAATGTGTCATGAAAAGTGCCCACAATGAACAATTATAATACGGCGGTCGAGTAAGGTGGCATCATTTTAACATCATAATGCGTTGTCTTCGTAATGAAGCAAGGTCTGTCTATAACGTCACTCCCGTCGGTACTCACCAACTCAAATCCAGCAGGGGAGGGGAGGGTCGTTGGCGATCACAATCCCCTTCCCCAAGCAGCGCTAAACTGGTAAACTGATGATCCCCTTTGTTTGAAATTAAATTTGAGTTTTATTTATGGATGATGTTTAACTACTATGGTCTTTAGCGTCCCATTCTATATTGGGCGTGAAAGATCGGTAATTTTGCTCAGAGGCCTCTTTATCAGACTTGAGGTTCTTTTACGTGCCGTAAATCTACGACACGGGACCAACGGCTTTACTTCCCTTCATGCTAAGGATTTTTACGCTCGAAAAAATCCATCCCCCTCCGCCGGGTTTGAACCCGCGGCCTTGGGAACTAGAGGCTAGCACGGTACCACTAATCCACGGAGGACGACATCCCCTTTCTTGCCTGATCCTTGCGATGGCATAAGGAAACTCACGTAGCTGGTATCCTGAAGCAGAATTTAATGATGGTTCCATAACTCTGGTAGACGAATATTCTCATTCTGGATTAGAACCCTCATACCGGCCATCAAAATTTCGACTGTAGTGGAGGAAGAAGTATGCAAAATGCACTTTCTAACCTGTATGATAGATGTGGTTCATAATTAAAATGAGCTATAATGTAGCAAAGAATTAACATGTCATTATGCTGTGGTGGGGGGGGGGGAGTGGATTATACAAATTTTGCATTTCTTAGCAAGGTGCTTTATTTGGACGTATGGCCGGCCTATCGGGGAGTTTCTTGGCACCTGGAAGCATGCTATTTTCCAATGGAAGTGCATAGACATGCCATGGAAATTATAACTACAATAGCCATTTACCTGTGTCAAAGAAGATGTTAACACTAGAACGCCGGGAAGAATCAGTTTGACCCTTGGATGTGATTCACCTTAAACGCCTGAAGGAGCCATAATGACTTCACTATGCTTTCTTAACAAGTTCTGTTTCGTATGATATTAATGGCAAGTAAATTTGTATTAAACGTTACAAATTAAAACAACAATGCTTGATCAACAGTGCTGGTATTAAGCAATTAACAATAGCAACAGTGTCCTTTCACTAGATATTCTGTTCCTTGTTCCACTCATCTGTAAGTAGGAAGTTATTTTGAAAAGAAGTACAACCATGTAAGATGAAAAACTGTATCAATAGGTGCTCTTTGCGAGAAGATGAACTACTTGTAGAACTAATGAATGTTCTTGATGATAACTCGCGTGCGATAAGGTCATTGTAATACTCAAAATTCTATTTTATTACTAGTGACCTCCCTATGGTTTTCGAGTATGTAAGAAAAATCAGAGGACATAGTGTTAATGATATCCTTGTCGCCACAAATCTCACCTCTAAAGAAAACCTGCATTAAGAGTCGTTTATTCTTTTTCTGAAATTGCAGAAATTTCTCTTCTTATATTGCCTTTCAATTCCACCATAACTTGAAGCTTATTCCTATCATTTTATTATAAACGTCCCCCAGAAATAAATCATTTGCGTAAAATCTGGAGATCAAGCCACACATAGTCCCTTACTTATGACGTATCTTCAAACATTTTCTGAATTAGGTTCATCGAGCGATCGACTGTACGCGCTGTATCGGAATGTTGTTGAAAATACTCGTGTGCCCGTGTATATTGAATGTCACAGTTCCTCTGGGAATGATGTGATTATGTTAACCCTATAACTTTGTCTATTCACTATATCCTCGAAAAATATAGGCCCTATAATCCTGTAACCATTCACAACACTCCAGAGACCAAATTTTACTTTCTGTATCACGTTCTGAGTGGATAGAGAAGGTATTGCATTCCACCCAAAAATTCAATACCAATATTTCACTGGAAATACATGTTTTTAGGCCCCTTGAATAAAAAACTTATTTTTAGGAAAAAGTCTGCGCGCGCACATGTATGTGTGTGTGTGTGCCTGTGAACAGCATAACTGTAAAAATCCGACCATTTATTGTCGGATAAATACCAAACTTGGTATTTAGGTTAAGTACCCTCCAAAGATGCGACACAAAGCTTTTTAAGAAAATCCTACTATCCCAAAAATACCCTTTACATGGAACATTTTTAAATCTTGTATAATTGGTAAACGTTAAGCAATAGACATAAACGTATTACACAAAAAAGTAGATCTCTTTAAAACACACAGTTCATTTTAAATTACTTTTTTATGGCATCAGCCCTTTTGAGATATCTGTTATTAATGATTCGATTTGTTCAATACTTGTCATTGTTTTAAAGTCCCATCGATTTTCGATTGTTTCTGGCGATTGCATGGAAACAGTATGGAATTCTAAGGTCAGCGTATAGAGCCCAGTTCTTAAACATTTTACTATCACTATTCTCTTTGCATCCTAACGAAATATATAATGCAGCTATTTCTGAAAATGTTTATTTAAATTAAAATGAAGTAGGCAGAAAATAAACTTTCGTAAGAATAATCTGTATACCCAATAATACACGACAGAGGGTGGAGAAGGTTATGTGTATGTAACACATTTTTGTTTTCATACAATGGTCATTCAAAATTGCGATTTTCCGCACTCAGTATATCTGTTGTTTGGCGTCGCTACATACGCATGTAAATAAAACCATGCTTGGTCCATAAAAAATTAAACGAGGGTTAATAGAGGGATCATTAATATTATCCAACATCCAACTGCACAAATTATTAATTCTACTCACATGATTGCATGTTTGCAAATCCCGAACTAATAGGTGTTTTTTTTATAAGTTTAGTGGCATTTCAAGCCGAGGTTTGCAAAATTCCTGATTCGTGTGAAAGCTTTCTCGGAGCTTTCTTTGGACTTCGTTGCAACTTTTCACAGATGCCATTGAGTTTTTCCTCTGTAAGACGATTTACTTTGAATTTCTTATCAAGAATACATCTCGTTTCCCTAGCTCTATTTAACAGATTACGAATTGTTTCACAGCAGGAAATCCATCTATAAATCGCCATCTCACTTCTCTTCAAGAGTCTTTTGTCACATAGGAACCACACATAAAGAGGCGAACATGGAGAGGCTAAAGCAGGTATCATCAATACGTAGGTTTGGGAGCCGATTTTATCTGCTCCGCTCCCATTAGGTCTGCCATAAGCAGAGCCGAGTAGCAGCTTTGTAACTGAGTGGTGTTTCCTATAACTGCAAGGAGTAACTTTGCGATACAAATTAATTAGAAGTGATGTCATCATATTGTTTTACGGAAGCATATTGCTTATAATGATAAAGCGTTATATTGTTATGGTTATTATTATTATTATTATTATTATTATTATTAAATGTTGCATTTACTAATGTTCAACATGGCGAGATATGATTAATTTTTGCGTTGCATCATTGGACGGGTTATACAAACAACGAATAATCCATTATTAAAAAAATATGATAATAAAATTCGTCCTATGTTCAAAGACAAAATAACAAGTTGGAAGTCTGACCAGCATGAATAAATTCATCAATATCAATAAATTACACTTCGATAAAATGTACTGTACTTCGTCCACAAACGTTGTAAATTTTGGTTGTTCCAACAAAGCTGTTCTTTCTTACCATTGGCATTTTTTTAACGCATCTGCATGGCAAGATAAATAATGGCGCTGTAGATTACACTTTTATACGGTTTAAAATATTATTGCAGATTAGACAGTTTATACCATTATGTTCTGCTGTAATAAAATACATTCCTCCCAAACAGGGTTAAACCTAGTTGATGTGTTGACCTACGCATTCACCTAATGTCCTCCATGGCAAATTAAAACTATCCGAGATTGAACCTCACCCACCGCTGCACTGAGTGAGAGTATGACTGAGGTCGACATTTTCCCCTTTGCACATCTTTCACAGTTGCTTCAATCACGCTTATGTACCGAGCAGGCATGATCCCAACTAGTTTGCTGAGTATTTGACGATAACTATACTAAAATATACGGAGTTTTTGGCATTATAATTACGCTAGACACAATATAACTCTGAAATACGTGGTCTCATAACGGATCAACCTCTGTAAAGCGCAAAGACTTCGCGGCAACTATTAGCCGGCCACAGAGAGGAGGGCAAATAGAAGGGGACAGAACCGTTTAGAAGCAGCATAGCCGAGGGAAAGCAATTCCTCGGTAAGTCGGCCACATGTCCAATCGAAGGCTCTCCATATACTTAGATGAAGCTGTGGAGGAAATCACAGAAGTTCTTAATTCAAACGTTGCATAATCTAACATAGAAATTAGTGCTATGGGTGAAGCTGTGAAGGAAAGGAAGTCTATAATCCAAATTTTGTATCACCCAACAAATAAATATGTTGTGAATGAAGCTGTAGAGAAAAGGAGGGATATTCACAATTCAAAGTTGCAGCATCCAACAAAGGAATATGTTCTGTAAATGAAGTTGTGGAGGAAAGGACAGAGATTTATAATTCAAATGTTGTATTATCCAAAAAAAGAAACATGTGCTACGGATGAAGCTGTAGAGGAAGGGAATCAGGTTCATAATCCAAATTTTGTATCATCTAGCAATGAAGTATGTTCTGAGGATGTCGCTGTGGGGGGGGGGAGAAGGAAACAGATTTGTAGTAAAAATGTTATATCACCCAACAAAGCAGCATTAGCTGTGGATAAAACGACGGAGATTCGTAGCCAAATGTTGTGTCATCCAACAAAGAAATATGCGCTGTGGATGAAGCTGCGGTTCAATGGACAGAGATTCATAATCCAAATATACTTTCATCTAACAAAGAAACATGTGCTATGGATGATGAAGCTGTAGTGTAAAGGACGGCTATTCATAGTCAAAACGTTTTATAATCCGACAAAGAAATATGTATTGT
Source organism: Deroplatys truncata (assembly GCA_030765065.1). Classification (NCBI taxonomy): domain Eukaryota; kingdom Metazoa; phylum Arthropoda; class Insecta; order Mantodea; family Mantidae; genus Deroplatys; species Deroplatys truncata. Next base: position 24,636,320 of record CM060988.1, on the reverse strand, counting down.
TAATGAAGCTATGAAGGAAAGAATGGAGATTCGCAAACAAAATGTTCTTCATCCAACAAGGAAATGTGTGCTGTGGATTAAGCTGTGGAGGAAACGGCGGAGGTTCATAATCAAAATGTTCTTTATCCAACAAGGAAATATGCGCTGTGGATTAAGCTGTAGAGGAAAGGAGGTTGGCATTCCAATTGTTGCATCATTCAACGAAGAAATATGTTCTGTGAATGCAGCTGTGGAGGAAAGAAGGTTGATAATATAGTTGTTGCATCGTCTAACAAAGAAAAATGTGCTGTGGAGGAAAGGACGGAGATTCATAATCAAAATGATGCTTCGGCCAACCAATTAATATATGCTGTGATTGTTGCTGTCAAGGATAGCAGGTTGATAATTTGTTGCATCAACCAAAAAAGAAATATGTGCTGTACACGAAACTGTAGAGGAAACGAGGTTGATAAGCGACTTTTTGCATAACTCAATAAAGAAATATGTGCTGTAGATAATTCTGTTGAGGAAATGAGGTGGATAATCGACTTTTTGTATCATCCAACAAAGAAATATGTGCTGTGGATGAAGTTGTGGAGGAAAGGAGGTTGATAATCCAATTGTCGCATCATTCAACAAAGAAGCATGTGCTGCGAATGAAGCTATGTAAGAAAGGAGATTGATATTCAATTGTTGCATCATCCGACAAAGAGATATGTGTTGTAGATGAGGCTGTGAAGGAAAGGAGGTTGATAATCCAATTGTTGCAAAATACAACAAAGAAATATGTTATGTGAATGAAACTTTGGAGAAAAAGAGGTTGGTAATCCAGATACATTATCTAGAAACGAAACGTTTGTTATGGTTTAAGCGTAAAAGAAAGGACAGAATCTGAATATCCTACGTAGTATTTGTGCTACCATCCGTTCTGTCCGCTTTTAAAATAATGTCTATCTCTGTGGCCAACTATTTGCTAACGTTAAACTAACTGGCTTTATTATCCAATTATAACTCGAAGATCGGTTCATTTTGTCTCTAGTAAGAGCTTTCTGCAAATATATGCCTTTATTGGTTGCCCCCACCCCCAAAGAAAAGGAAAATTGCATCTTACGACTTCAAGAATAACTCTCTGTTATTTCTTTCTTTTTAGGTATGGTTTTATTATTGGTGCTTCGTTGCATTTGATTGTTCTGGTATTTTTGCTTTACCACAAATGATTATATACCCAAAATATTTATTTCTAGTAATCATTTGCTCTTAACTACGGATTAGAAGTGTGAGTATTTGTATTCTATTAACCATCTTAGATGGCGTGGCACAGGCAGAAATAGCTAGAAGTGGAACTACAGGAAAAATTGCGGGAAGAGTGTTGAAACGCTGGATTAGAATTAGAAATATAGATGAGCATAATCTTATACATGAATGTTTGGTATACAGGAAAGGCCTAATCAAAAAGATACTTGCCTCAATAAGATAAAGGAAACTACCATGAAAATTGGTTTTTGGGATATGTAGAAGTGCGAGGGACTTGTTACAACATGGTTTCTGTAAAGAAATCAGGTTAAGACTGTAAGGTATTAAGGACAAGGAATGTGTGCAAGTTTCAGTTTGAAAAGTTCATTGGGAATATACAGATAAATAGGAGTGGATTGGAGTAGGGAACATTATATTTATGAATGTGCCAAAGTAGCACAAAGGGATGGCTTTGCATGGGGTAGAACAGAGGTGGTGAAATTGAAAGAAAGATGTGGAGTGATTTAGAGAAATATCTGTTGTGTAACCTGAAGGATAATAATTGACACACAATTTTGGAATGCGAGGAAACTACGACTGTGAGACTGAAATTTTTCAGAATGCCATGTTTCTAAAAACAAACTAAAATTTTTTATATTCAACAGCTAAACCTAATGTTTTGCCTGTTGATTGCCGTATAGTTTGTTCGATTTGCTGTATTAATTTGTTAATTTATCATCATTTAAAGATTTTGTGTTCACTCATAAATGAAGGTAGGGAAAATTTGCGGGCTATGACTTTTTACTACTTTAAATGCGTTAGGAGAAGCAGTTCAAGGCAACAATTTATAATTCGTAAACCGAATTTAAAAGAGATAGAATTTTTCTTAGTGATGAAGATTTGGTGAAGGACGGCCAAGAAGTGCTGTTGGTGATGAGAATACTGCCACTGTTCGAGCAATGCTTGAAGAAGATCAACGGACATCTTATGAGTTTATTTGGGCGACATTGGGCATTGGTACGGGTTTAATACAAAACATTTTACATTAACAGTTGGACGTGAGAAATCATTGTTTTCGATGGATTCCACATAAACTGACTCCCGGTCAAAATAAAAAAGCAGAAAAAACAACGCAGTGATTGGTGCAGAAGAGCTGTGGAAAAATTCCAAGGCGGCAATTCAAATCTGGTTTGGAATATCCTTACTTATGATGAATCTTGGATTTATTGTTGCGATCCTGAAAAGAAAACTTAATCGGCTAAATGAGTTTTTCGAACAGAACCTAAGACTACAAAAGTCCTACGAATTCACAGTGCTGGTAAGAAGATGGTTGTTTTTTTTTTCTAAAACGGGCCATATTGCCACTATAGCATTAGAAGATAGACCGTTAGAGCCGATTGGTACACAAATGTCTGTTTACCGTAAATTTTTGAAAAAAATTGTGGAAAACGCCCAAAAGTAAAACTAATGTTACATCATGACAACGCAATGTCGCATACAGGAAAACCAACACAGAGTTTCCGGATGCCTTAAGTCAGCACCATTGGTCCTCCATCATAAAGCCCTGACCTGCCGCATTGTGATTTGCTTTTGTTTAAAAAATTAAAGATAAAATGTGAAATCACTTTTTCGTCATCAGCTGAAGCAGTGGAACATTATAAAAACCTGGATTCTGAAATTCCTCATGAAGAATGGCATCGTTGCTTTGAAGACTGGTTTCATCGAATGCAAAAATGTATTGATGTTAAAGGGAAATGTTGTGAGAAGAAATAAAATCATTTAATTTTTTTAAAACTTATCCTTGTTTGATTTTCCAAAAATTTTCGGTGTCTCCCTCGCAAGATGCTCGGAGAGAGGATAGGTAAAATGGAGGGGTCAAATTTACCAAAAGTAATTCAAGGGAAAAATGTAAAATCTAGAAAAAACCAAAGCGAAATAGGAAGGTTTTCGAACAAAGTAAAAGCCAAATGGCTGAGGAAAATTAGTAAGCAAGGTGAAGAAGAAGGTTAAAAATACGAGTTAATATTAGATAAACTATAAGCAGGATCCGATAATTCAGCAACTCAGGATTTGAGTCTTTTGGGTCCCAGGTTCACCTCAACTCAGTGTAGTGATAAGAAAGATAAGAAATGTACACAAACATGCAAATCTGGTGTATAGATTTGCATCATTATTTCATTTGTATCCTAATTTTTGTAGTAATACAATGAAATTAAAATGAAATAATTAACCTTGTCTTTAAAAATGTGTTCATAATAATATCGTAGTTATTTTCAATCAATGAAACAGAAATAGTCCCTGCTTTAAAGTAGTAGTGAGGTTTTAGGTAATTATAAACCATCCTACATTAGGAAAATAGCAATTAGAATGTGAAGATAATATTGTGGCTTTTCCACTTTTCCAACTGTCACTTCACTCAGTTCTTACTGTCCCTGTTGTGTACTTCACCTTCATTAATATCACTTTACTAAGGCGAACTACTTGATACCCCGTCCATTCACTTCCTTCGTGATGTCTCTTTACGCTGGATGGTTCACTTCACTCGGGAGTCGAACACAAGACTTGCACAACCCGCCACTCTGCAGTAGCATTCGCTCGGAGAATCGCTCTTTATGTCGCAACAAAGACGCACTTGCTAACTCGCTCGCTCACTGACTGACTCAAAGTTCTACTCAACTCAACTAAACTCGCAATCGCTAGAGCGCTCGCTTATATAGTCAGTGGAATCCTTCTACAACGTTCTCGAACATTCTAGAACTATGCGACACAGTTTCTCGAGGAGGGGGAGAAGCGCTTCCCAAAGCTTCTAGTCATTTGTCGATAGCATGACCGATGCTTACACTGGCGAGTGGCAGTTATCATTGTTTACTCGGCAGCCTGGCGCCGACCTCCCGGAAACCTTGGGTCATAGCCGTTGCCTTACAACATTTTAATAGTAAATGAACTCTCATTTTGTAACCTAAACACATGTGAGCACTTGGTAGTATTGTATATAACCGGGTCTGTTTATTGACATATGGTGTATGGGTGACCCGTGCACTGAGGCCTTTAAGATTTTAATTTGTTCCATTTTTATGAGACACGTTTTATTTCAGTATCAGTTGCAAACACGAAAATATAAGATTCATTTGTTACTAAAAGACAAATGGAGGTTAATAATTAGAGGGAATTGAATGAAGACTAGTCTAAGTTTAGAAGAGTCTACTCATTGTCCTCTCTTTCCCTTGTGAGCCGAAGCAAAATCCCTTCCAAATACTTCTCCCCTTGGGTACACTCTGCATTTTCTAGGGAGAAGATTAGCGTTTACCAACATATACGAAAGCAGAACAGCATATTTCTTTAGGAGCTAAATTACACTCCCATTGACAAACTTCTCTGGCTGCTATGAGAGTTTATTCTGTACTTTAGAGAATATAAATAGTCCTAAATGGACTCTATAGCTTAAAATGTTTAATATCCTTCATGCCGCGAACCCAGCTTGTGTAACTATGTTTAAAGGAAAGGTTCAGAAAGGAACAAACGCGAGTAGGATATATAGGAGAGAGCTGGCGCAGTTTTTTGCGTTTATATGGGAAAGGATAGGGAAAACGAGGCTAGATGCGACGGTTCAAGGAGGAAAATGCGTTTATATGGGGGAGATAGGGAATACGAGGACTGACGCTAGGCTAGACAGTGGTAGGAGGGGGAATGCATCTTATATGAGAGAGGTAGGGGAATATGAGGAGAAGTGCTAGGCTAGACAGAGGCTGAGTAATGTATGGTTTATATGAGCGGTATAGGAAAACGATGAGAGGTGTTAGACTAGACAGGGCTTGAAACGTAGTGCATGGTTTGTATGAGAGATATAGGAAAACGAGGAAAGGTGTTAGGCTAGACAGAAGTCGAGGAGTAGAGTATGGTTTATATGAGAAGTATAGGAAAACGAGGGGAGGTGTTAGGCTAGACAGAGGTTGAAAATAGAGTATGGTTTATATGAGTGGTATAGGAAAACGAGGAGAGGAGTTAGACTAGACAGAGGTCGAGGAGCAGAGTATGGTTTATGTGAGAGTCATAGGTAAACGAGAGAGGCGTTAGGCTAGACAGAGCTAGAGGAGTAGAGTATGGTTTATATGAGAGGTATAGGAACAGGAGGAGAGGTGTTAGGCTAGACAGGTAGTGTAGCAGTAGGAATATGGACTTATATACAGGAGAGATAGGGAATATGAGGTGCTAGACTTGAAAGCGACTTTAGACGTAAACTTAGCGGAAAACTGTTTCATGTCAATGTTCTAGACATACCCATCACGTAACCTATTCAGGGAAAAGGTGACTCGTTCAGGGGAAAAAGGTGACTGCTCAGGGAAAAAGGAGGTCTACAAAGGGAAAAAGTTGACTAGCAAAGGGAAAAACGTGACCAGCAAAGGGAAAAAGGCGACCAGCAAAGGGAAAAAGGTGAGCCATAAAGGGAAAAAGGTGACCTGCAACGGGAAAAGCTAACCCACTAACACTAACAGGTAAGTAATTCAGCTAGTATTGCAAGAGGCTGACTGGATCATAGCAGTGTATGATTTCACAGGTAATTCAGCTAGTATCATATGCATTTAGGCTAATTCGTCTAGTAACACAGGATAGATTCCAGATGCTAACTGCATCATGGCTCTGCATGATTTCACAGATAATTCAGCTAGTATCGTAGGTATTTAGGCTAATTCAGCTAGTACCACAAGAGGATAGATTCTAGGGTTGGGTATAGCATAGTTTCATATTTCAAGGTAATTCAGAGGGTATCGTAGGTATTTAGGATAATCCAAGTAACATAGGTGTTTAGAGTAATTAAGCAAGCAAGGGTAGGTTACAGGGGTTGGTTATAACCTAGCTTCGTATTTCACAGATAGTTCAGGTAATATCATAAGTATTTGGATAATCAGCATAGTTTCACAGATGCTCGTAATAATTTCGATCAGAGATTTGTATCACGGCTATTTAAGGTAAATGCAGCTGATTCAGGTTGTATCAATGGTATTTGAGTCATTTTAATAGGCAATTCTGATAGTATCACAGGTGCTCGTACTAATTTAGAGCAGGAATTCGTATCTGAGCTATTTAATGTAATTTCACACGATTCGGGTAGTATCACAGGTATTTAAATCATTTTCATAGCCAATTCAGCTAGTATCGTGAGCATTTAAGCTAATTCAGCTAGTATCACAGGAGGCTAGATTCCAGAGGCTAACTGCATCATAGCTATGCATGATTTCACAGCTAATTCAGCTAGTATCGTAGGTATTTAGGCTAATTCAGGTAGTATCACAGGAGGCTAGATTCCAGGGTTGGGTATAGCATAGTTTCATATTTCAAGGTAATTCAGAGGGTATCGTAGGTATTTAGGATAATTCAAGTAACATAGGTGCTTAGAGTAATTAAGCAAGCATTACAGGAGGGTAGGTTCCAGGGGTTGGTTATAGCCTAGTTTCGTATTTTACAGATAGTTCAGGTAATATCATAAGTATTTGGATAATCAGCATAGTTTCACAGATGCTCGTAATAATTTCGATCAGAGATTTGTATCACGGCTATTTAAGGTAAATGCAGCTGATTCAGGTTGTATCAATGGTATTTGAGTCATTTTAATAGGCAATTCTGATAGTATCACAGGTGCTCGTACTAATTTAGAGCAGGAATTCGTATCTGAGCTATTTAATGTAATTTCACACGATTCGGGTAGTATCACAGGTATTTAAGTCATTTTAACAGGCAATTCAACTAGTATCACAGGTACTCATGGTAATATAGAGAGTAATTCGATTATAAAACTTTTCTCATCCAACGTTACAACAATTTATATACTTTTTTCTAAATCTTACAAACTTATTATATGTTAAACAGTTATTGTACGATGCGGAGAGGGATAAACTGCATATTGGTTCACAAATTGAAAAGCTTTACGTCAACAAGCTATGCATGATTTCACAGCTAATTCAGCTAGTATCGTAGGTATTTAGGCTAATTCAGGTAGTATCACAGGAGGCTAGATTCCAGGGTTGGGTATAGCATAGTTTCATATTTCAAGGTAATTCAGAGGGTATCGTAGGTATTTAGGATAATTCAAGTAACATAGGTGTTTAGAGTAATTAAGCAAGCATTACAGGAGGGTAGGTTCCAGGGGTTGGTTATAACCTAGCTTCGTATTTCACAGATAGTTCAGGTAATATCGTAAGTATTTGAGGTAATCGACAGAGCTTCACAGATATTATTGATAATTTCGATCAGAGATTTGTATCACAGCTATTTAAGGTAAATGCAGATGATTCAGGTTGTATCAATGGTATTTGAGTCATTTTAACAGGTAATTCAGATAGTATCACAGGTGCTCGTGCTAATTTAGAGCAGGAATTCGTATCAGAGCTAGTTAAGGTAATTTCACATGATTCGGGTAGTATCACAGGTATTTAAATCATTTTCATAGCCAATTCAGCTAGTATCGTGAGCATTTAAGCTAATTCAGCTAGTATCACAGGAGGCTAGATTCCAGAGGCTAACTGCATCATAGCTATGCATGATTTCACAGCTAATTCAGCTAGTATCGTAGGTATTTAGGCTAATTCAGGTAGTATCACAGGAGGCTAGATTCCAGGGTTGGGTATAGCATAGTTTCATATTTCAAGGTAATTCAGAGGGTATCGTAGGTATTTAGGATAATTCAAGTAACATAGGTGCTTAGAGTAATTAAGCAAGCATTACAGGAGGGTAGGTTCCAGGGGTTGGTTATAGCCTAGTTTCGTATTTTACAGATAGTTCAGGTAATATCATAAGTATTTGGATAATCAGCATAGTTTCACAGATGCTCGTAATAATTTCGATCAGAGATTTGTATCACGGCTATTTAAGGTAAATGCAGCTGATTCAGGTTGTATCAATGGTATTTGAGTCATTTTAATAGGCAATTCTGATAGTATCACAGGTGCTCGTACTAATTTAGAGCAGGAATTCGTATCTGAGCTATTTAATGTAATTTCACACGATTCGGGTAGTATCACAGGTATTTAAGTCATTTTAACAGGCAATTCAACTAGTATCACAGGTACTCATGGTAATATAGAGAGTAATTCGATTATAAAACTTTTCTCATCCAACGTTACAACAATTTATATACTTTTTTCTAAATCTTACAAATTTTTATATGTTAAACAGTTATTGTACGATGCGGAGAGGGATAAACTGCATATTAGTTCACAAATTGAAAAGCTTTACGTCAACATACCTTTATTTTAGTTCGTTATAGATGTCTCTCCCCTTTTATCTAGGCTTGAGCCTAGCACTAGGATTGCTCCTAATGGCAGGGTTACCACCTTCCCTTCCATCTTCTTCTTTCTTCATCAGGCGTCAGCTATCTGCATATACAGCACACAGATACCTTCTTTTTTAAGATTGTAGACTCACTAGAAAATCTTTATCTTTAACTTACATTCTTTTAAGCACTGTTTGTAATGGCGTAATGTCCATACGCATATGTTGTTATCCCGTCCTCAGCAATAATTCTTTTATCATCAAACGGAGTCAATGCAATTTTATTCACTTGTACTGTAGCAAGGGCATGCTTTCGTGATAGGATCAGATTCATAGGTGTTCTGATGATTTCACTGGTTTTAAGACAGTCTGTATAGCTGTCAAACGAAATGTACTGCTTAATAGCGCTACGTTTTATACCTTTAATCTTTTTTATCATTGACCCTTGAATATCTAAGGCATACATCTTAGGACGTAGTCCAACAAAGCGTAGGATGATTTTGCTATTAGCCTCATCTTTAAATTTTCCCAATACCTTCTTGTTATGAGTAGAGTAACATATATGGTTGGCAGGGTAATCAGTTGTATCGAGATGCTCAAGAAAACGTAGCTTGTCCTGGTACACATCTTCAGTTGTTACACGATGAATGAACGAATCAGTGTCCATATACATAAGCTTCAGGTTTTCAGCTCCATAATAAGGCAACAAAACGTCGTAATGATAGTTATACATTAATGTCTTGGAGATGTCCAACACACTCATACCAATGTATATAGGCTTGTTGAATACAATCTGACGAGAGGCCATATGTACAGCAGCTAGATTATCAGCATATATCCTCCTGTCGATAAACGTAGGCTTGGCGATCAGCTTCTCTAGAGTTTTTTCATTGGTCACCAGTCGTATATCCATACGGTTACGCAGGTTCTCCATAGTTTTTCCAAACATAGCGTTGTTAAAGAGCTTGTAGAGATCCTTCTCGAAATCATTTGCAGCTTGTTGTCGTAGCCTGTTGTTAAATTCCACATAAGGTTTCAACCACTGAGACTGTCGGAATTGTAGCACACGATGGATTTTTGTTAGTCGTAGTCCATGACTAAGAGCTTGCTTCAAAGCCATGTAATGCACTACATACTTCTTTCGAGGTCCAAGATGAGGTATCAGTTTCTTTGTAGATGATTCCAATGGTTTCATACACTCTGGCAGGAAAGGTAGATCGTTGTGTAGATCGTGAAGTTCTGCAGGATACTCGATGTCGACTTCTAATATGTACCCATGAGGATCATCTTCTTGTAGTGTTTCTAAGTTGATTTCTTCAGGTGACAGCCACTGAAATCCACCAAAAGGAAGGGCGTGACACATTGCCCACCCATATTGGTTATTTGCGTCCTCGTATGTGATAAATTGGGTTGGTCTCGTCGGATCAAACTTCTCCATATAAGTGTTATTAGCCTCAGCATACCGATGAGAAACTTGGCATAAACCTCCTCTTATACCTGATTCCACCATGAGTAGTTGATCATAATCTTGTAACAGCTCTAACTTAATTCCAGTATACAGTAACATAGCGTCCCATGTTAGACCTGGAGAGGTAAAATAATGGGCGGGATCGACTTTGTGTGTTTTAAGGGTTTGCTCTCTGAACGTCTCAAAGACGTCAGCTAGAAGAAGTACATCCGAAGTTAAGTAGAGATCGCTGTACTCTCCCAGGTTTCTCACATTAAACAGCTCCCATACATTTCTAGCATGATCGTAGTCAGCATCAGTAATTTCTTCTTCATTTAATCTATTGTAGAAGGAGTCCTTAGGAGGCAAGCAGGTCTCGTTCAGGGCATCCCATGACGTAACAAAATCATATGGAAATACACCCTTACGGGTCATCAACTTCAATTTGTCTTCTCCAAAGTACTTTAGCGTTTCAGGATACGAGGTTAGATTTTTTACCAACTTATCCAAGCTTGTACTGAGGAATCGGAAGCTATCCACAAATCGAAGCTTTATATCTCCTACATACTTGGTGAATGAGATATAGCTTTCTTCAGAGTTAGGAATTACCTCCACACGTTCACTTGTACAACCCAGCTCCTTAACAATGAAATGAGAGTCATATCCGCTAAGGTTATGCATGAAGACTGGTATATATTTAGGTGTTTTGCAGGCTAAATTACATTCATTATGAAGACTTCCACGATATTCACCGCTGATGTGATCATGGTCGCGTACTTTATAGTTCTCTTCTGTAAAGGGTTTTCTACACAAGTAGCATGTCGTAGAAGAATCGAAATCCTTTTGCTGTTAATCCGTAAGTTTCAGAGGCTTATCAGATTTGTATATATTACCAATCACTGTTTAATCGCTTATATCTCCTGAATGAAAAGAGATAGAACAATGGGATAAAAACTAATCAATTCTTTGGAATGCGCCGCGTCATTAGGACATTGTTGGAAGTTGACCGGGATGCCTGGGTTCGAATCCTACGAGTGATTACAAATTCATCTTCTAATAACTCAGAGAGTAATTAAGATAAAGACGCCAAATAAACTTTATTACATTAATGTCATTAGGTAGTTTCTTGTAAATGTATATTTGGGTACCTGGTGTCCTGGGTTCGAACCTTAATTTTAAAAACTTCATTATCTCGGAAACTAAGAAAGCTAGAGGAATGGACCAAAGCATGTTTGATAGCGGTTATAATGTGTAATTAATACTGTATATAATTTTTAATCAGTTGTCTCTAGTTCGAATCCCGATTTTTTAATGACTTGCTTAATTTTACTCTATACTCTAGAAAATATCACTTAAATTGATGCTGTAACTACATACAGCACCTTTAAGCATACCAAACTCATATTATAAATTATTTTGTTCTTGGTGTTCTGGGTTCGAATACTGATTCGATGGAATTTACTTATAAATTTAATAACTCCTAAACCAATTAAGATAAAGACGCCAAATAAACTTTATTGCGTTTATGTTATTAGGTAGTATCTTGTGGATGTGTAATTAGATACATGACGTCCTGGGTTCGATCCTAATTTTAAAATTTTCATTATCTCGGGAACTAAGTGAGGTAGAGGAGTGGACTAAAGCATGATTGATAGCTTCTATGATGGGTAATTAATGCTGTATATAATTGCCAATCAGTTGTGCTTGGTTCGATTCCCCATCTTTTAATGACTTTCTTAATTTTCCTCTGTACACTAGAATATATCACTTAGATCGATGATGTAACTGCATACAACTTTGTTTAACATGTCAGACTAATATTATAAATTATCTTGTTCCTGGTGTTCTGGGTTCGAATACCGATTCAATGAAATTTACTTGCAAAAATTTAATAACTCGTAATTTAATTTAGATAAACATGTCAAGGTAAACGCAAACAGAGTATCTAGTCCTTAAATATCGTTATCGTGACAAATATTACTTTAAAGTACTCAGATCGAATCCCGAAGGGTGATTTCATATATCTTCAAGCTTATGGATCATATCAGGTTCGAGTGAAGATTAAATGGTAGATGCTGATATTGGGGAGCTAAAATACATTTATTAAAAGCATTACCGGGTTCGATTTAGAAGCTTAGAATCTGTGTAACTCTGGAAAAATTGCTTTTCTCATGATTGTAGTGAAATGTAATGGTCTTTCTGTGAGAAGATGGAAAGGAAGAATTGAAAAGGGAATAAAAACATGAAATAATTAAGTAAATAAGGGGGAAAATCTTCTAGGTTTCCTTTTAAGCTTTTACTTTTAAGTATTGTGATAATACAGCTTGAATTAACCTTGGTACAATAGGTGGTGATGGTGGTGGTGGGCTTGAATTTGAAATATATGTCTGAATGAGCGTGTGGGAATACTTCTCTTGCTGGTGTGACAGCATAAGCAGGTAGTTATGAGACGAGTTTAAACGTGTTTGATGCTGCCAGACATCCTGTCTCTGGGTGTGACGTCATAAACATCCTGTCTCTAGACTTGAGGTTATATGGCTGGGGGGTTAGTACACGTTGAGCGATCATGTACAGGTGGTTATGGAGCGAGTTTATGATTGATCTAAAAGGTTCGTGCTCCCTCTATAAATATGGTGATCTAGGGCATTGGACTTCATTGTGCTAATTAGTCTTGAGGTGTTAACATCGTGTTCTCTCCAAGAATAATCAGCTTTCTAAAGTGGTGTCAAGGTGAAGAGGTCTACATTTCATTGATCAGTGATTAATACGTTATTACATCAAGAATAAAGATGAATAACTCAGCATATAAGGATATTATTCCAAGCGCTAATGGATATGCATGCGGAAAATGTGGGAAGAAGTTCCTCCGAGGTTATGACAAGAGAAGACACGAGATGAGCTGCAAGAAGCTCTTCAAATGTAAACTTTGTAATGTAACCTTCAAAGATTGTTATAAGGGACAGCGACACGAAGATATATGTGAAATAAGCAGCCCTCAGAAGAAAAGAAGATTGGAGCCAACTAAACATCAGTTACTGTCAACAATGGAGGACTGTGATATGAAAGAATACGAAACTTCATTCGAAGGACGATTGAAATCGTATTTTATACGATATGAATCAGCTAAGGACCTAAATATGTATCTGCAAGAGGCAAAACAACGTATAATCCAGGCTGTGCATAAAGAGCTTAGCATTCATAAGAGTGTTAAAATTAATCTGCTGGCTGAGTGTCGATTTGTTAACAGTATTGGAGAAACCTGTGACAAAACATTTAAAACACGGAATCAAGCTGTTTTCCTGGAAACTGATCTGGAGTCAGCGATGGAAGTGAAATTCAAGAAATTGGTGACTGAAATGGAGGAGTCTCAGCTTAAGGGTAGCAGCTGGGCTTTGCTTGCTGTGGAAGGAGTTCGACTTCGTATCAACAAGTACAACCCGTTACGAGGAAGTAGCTACATACCACTACCGTCATCTGTCGGAGCTAAAGAAGCGTGTATAAACATTCAGAACTTTACCGACGAGAAATGTTTCATGTACTCTGTATTAGCTAAATTCATAGGGAAGAATGCACAGCGTGTGAACAAATACAAACAACTTCAAGACAAGTACGACTTCAGCTGTGTTTCCTACCCTACTCCACTTTCTCAAATACCTAAATTTGAGAAGCTTAACAATATGTCTATTAACGTTTTCGGGCTGGATGAGAAGCATGAAGTGTATCCGATAAAGGTTGCTGATATTGAACTACCTGAACATCGCGACCTGCTACTATTGAATGATAGCAGTGGAAAACATCACTACGTGTATATAAGGAATTTTGAGAAGCTCGTTCGACGCCAGAAAACTAAATGTAATGAACGTGTTTATACCTGCAAGCGCTGTTTTACACATTTTGATAATCGATATGGACGAAGTGGACTGGAAAAACTACAAGAACATGCAGCCGTCTGTATTCAACATGGTGTTGCAAGGGTTGTTATGCCTAGCAAGGAGAAAGCAATTGCACAGTTTAAAAATGTTGAGAGGATGCTGAAAGTACCTTATGTCATCTATGCTGATTTTGAGAGTATTCTCACTCCATGCCATACGTGTACACCCAATCCTGAAACTTCCTATACAACACCTTATCAAGAGCACACACCAATGAGCTTCTGTGTTTACGTGAAACCTACATCCAGTGTTGAACATCTCGAAACTGATCTTCCTAAGCATCCCTATGTGTATCGTGGTGCTGATGCTGCTCAGAAGTTTATGCTGTACCTGACATCTCTTGCAAAAATGATTGGTAATATATACAAATCTGCTAAGCCTCTGAAACTTACGGATCAACAGCAAAAGGATTTCGAGTCTTCTACGACATGCTACTTGTGTAGAAAACCCTTTACAGAAGAGAACTATAAAGTACGCGACCATGATCACATCAGCGGTGAATATCGTGGAAGTCTTCATAATGAATGTAATTTAGCCTGCAAAACACCTAAATATATACCAGTCTTCATGCATAACCTTAGCGGATATGACTCTCATTTCATTGTTAAGGAGCTGGGTTGTACAAGTGAACGTGTGGAGGTAATTCCTAACTCTGAAGAAAGCTATATCTCATTCACCAAGTATGTAGGAGATATAAAGCTTCGATTTGTGGATAGCTTCCGATTCCTCAGTACAAGCTTGGATAAGTTGGTAAAAAATCTAACCTCGTATCCTGAAACGCTAAAGTACTTTGGAGAAGACAAATTGAAGTTGATGACCCGTAAGGGTGTATTTCCATATGATTTTGTTACGTCATGGGATGCCCTGAACGAGACCTGCTTGCCTCCTAAGGACTCCTTCTACAATAGATTAAATGAAGAAGAAATTACTGATGCTGACTACGATCATGCTAGAAATGTATGGGAGCTGTTTAATGTGAGAAACCTGGGAGAGTACAGCGATCTCTACTTAACTTCGGATGTACTTCTTCTAGCTGACGTCTTTGAGACGTTCAGAGAGCAAACCCTTAAAACACACAAAGTCGATCCCGCCCATTATTTTACCTCTCCAGGTCTAACATGGGACGCTATGTTACTGTATACTGGAATTAAGTTAGAGCTGTTACAAGATTATGATCAACTACTCATGGTGGAATCAGGTATAAGAGGAGGTTTATGCCAAGTTTCTCATCGGTATGCTGAGGCTAATAACACTTATATGGAGAAGTTTGATCCGACGAGACCAACCCAATTTATCACATACGAGGACGCAAATAACCAATATGGGTGGGCAATGTGTCACGCCCTTCCTTTTGGTGGATTTCAGTGGCTGTCACCTGAAGAAATCAACTTAGAAACACTACAAGAAGATGATCCTCATGGGTACATATTAGAAGTCGACATCGAGTATCCTGCAGAACTTCACGATCTACACAACGATCTACCTTTCCTGCCAGAGTGTATGAAACCATTGGAATCATCTACAAAGAAACTGATACCTCATCTTGGACCTCGAAAGAAGTATGTAGTGCATTACATGGCTTTGAAGCAAGCTCTTAGTCATGGACTACGACTAACAAAAATCCATCGTGTGCTACAATTCCGACAGTCTCAGTGGTTGAAACCTTATGTGGAATTTAACAACAGGCTACGACAACAAGCTGCAAATGATTTCGAGAAGGATCTCTACAAGCTCTTTAACAACGCTATGTTTGGAAAAACTATGGAGAACCTGCGTAACCGTATGGATATACGACTGGTGACCAATGAAAAAACTCTAGAGAAGCTGATCGCCAAGCCTACGTTTATCGACAGGAGGATATATGCTGATAATCTAGCTGCTGTACATATGGCCTCTCGTCAGATTGTATTCAACAAGCCTATATACATTGGTATGAGTGTGTTGGACATCTCCAAGACATTAATGTATAACTATCATTACGACGTTTTGTTGCCTTATTATGGAGCTGAAAACCTGAAGCTTATGTATATGGACACTGATTCGTTCATTCATCGTGTAACAACTGAAGATGTGTACCAGGACAAGCTACGTTTTCTTGAGCATCTCGATACAACTGATTACCCTGCCAACCATATATGTTACTCTACTCATAACAAGAAGGTATTGGGAAAATTTAAAGATGAGGCTAATAGCAAAATCATCCTACGCTTTGTTGGACTACGTCCTAAGATGTATGCCTTAGATATTCAAGGGTCAATGATAAAAAAGATTAAAGGTATAAAACGTAGCGCTATTAAGCAGTACATTTCGTTTGACAGCTATACAGACTGTCTTAAAACCAGTGAAATCATCAGAACACCTATGAATCTGATCCTATCACGAAAGCATGCCCTTGCTACAGTACAAGTGAATAAAATTGCATTGACTCCGTTTGATGATAAAAGAATTATTGCTGAGGACGGGATAACAACATATGCGTATGGACATTACGCCATTACAAACAGTGCTTAAAAGAATGTAAGTTAAAGATAAAGATTTTCTAGTGAGTCTACAATCTTAAAAAAGAAGGTATCTGTGTGCTGTATATGCAGATAGCTGACGCCTGATGAAGAAAGAAGAAGATGGAAGGGAAGGTGGTAACCCTGCCATTAGGAGCAATCCTAGTGCTAGTCTCAAGCCTAGATAAAAGGGGAGAGACATCTATAACGAACTAAAATAAAGGTATGTTGACGTAAAGCTTTTCAATTTGTGAACTAATATGCAGTTTATCCCTCTCCGCATCGTACAATAACTGTTTAACATATAAAAATTTGTAAGATTTAGAAAAAAGTATATAAATTGTTGTAACGTTGGATGAGAAAAGTTTTATAATCGAATTACTCTCTATATTACCATGAGTACCTGTGATACTAGTTGAATTGCCTGTTAAAATGACTTAAATACCTGTGATACTACCCGAATCGTGTGAAATTACATTAAATAGCTCAGATACGAATTCCTGCTCTAAATTAGTACGAGCACCTGTGATACTATCAGAATTGCCTATTAAAATGACTCAAATACCATTGATATAACCTGAATCAGCTGCATTTACCTTAAATAGCCGTGATACAAATCTCTGATCGAAATTATTACGAGCATCTGTGAAACTATGCTGATTATCCAAATACTTATGATATTACCTGAACTATCTGTAAAATACGAAACTAGGCTATAACCAACCCCTGGAACCTACCCTCCTGTAATGCTTGCTTAATTACTCTAAGCACCTATGTTACTTGAATTATCCTAAATACCTACGATACCCTCTGAATTACCTTGAAATATGAAACTATGCTATACCCAACCCTGGAATCTAGCCTCCTGTGATACTACCTGAATTAGCCTAAATACCTACGATACTAGCTGAATTAGCTGTGAAATCATGCATAGCTATGATGCAGTTAGCCTCTGGAATCTAGCCTCCTGTGATACTAGCTGAATTAGCTTAAATGCTCACGATACTAGCTGAATTGGCTATGAAAATGATTTAAATACCTGTGATACTACCCGAATCATGTGAAATTACCTTAACTAGCTCTGATACGAATTCCTGCTCTAAATTAGCACGAGCACCTGTGATACTATCTGAATTACCTGTTAAAATGACTCAAATACCATTGATACAACCTGAATCATCTGCATTTACCTTAAATAGCTGTGATACAAATCTCTGATCGAAATTATCAATAATATCTGTGAAGCTCTGTCGATTACCTCAAATACTTACGATATTACCTGAACTATCTGTGAAATACGAAGCTAGGTTATAACCAACCCCTGGAACCTACCCTCCTGTAATGCTTGCTTAATTACTCTAAACACCTATGTTACTTGAATTATCCTAAATACCTACGATACCCTCTGAATTACCTTGAAATATGAAACTATGCTATACCCAACCCTGGAATCTAGCCTCCTGTGATACTACCTGAATTAGCCTAAATACCTACGATACTAGCTGAATTAGCTGTGAAATCATGCATAGCTTGTTGACGTAAAGCTTTTCAATTTGTGAACCAATATGCAGTTTATCCCTCTCCGCATCGTACAATAACTGTTTAACATATAATAAGTTTGTAAGATTTAGAAAAAAGTATATAAATTGTTGTAACGTTGGATGAGAAAAGTTTTATAATCGAATTACTCTCTATATTACCATGAGTACCTGTGATACTAGTTGAATTGCCTGTTAAAATGACTTAAATACCTGTGATACTACCCGAATCGTGTGAAATTACATTAAATAGCTCAGATACGAATTCCTGCTCTAAATTAGTACGAGCACCTGTGATACTATCAGAATTGCCTATTGAAATGACTCAAATACCATTGATACAACCTGAATCAGCTGCATTTACCTTAAATAGCCGTGATACAAATCTCTGATCGAAATTATTACGAGCATCTGTGAAACTATGCTGATTATCCAAATACTTATGATATTACCTGAACTATCTGTAAAATACCAAACTAGGCTATAACCAACCCCTGGAACCTACCCTCCTGTAATGCTTGCTTAATTACTCTAAGCACCTATGTTACTTGAATTATCCTAAATACCTACGATACCCTCTGAATTACCTTGAAATATGAAACTATGCTATACCCAACCCTGGAATCTAGCCTCCTGTGATACTACCTGAATTAGCCTAAATACCTACGATACTAGCTGAATTAGCTGTGAAATCATGCATAGCTATGATGCAGTTAGCCTCTGGAATCTAGCCTCCTGTGATACTAGCTGAATTAGCTTAAATGCTCACGATACTAGCTGAATTGGCTATGAAAATGATTTAAATACCTGTGATACTACCCGAATCGTGTGAAATTACATTAAATAGCTCAGATACGAATTCCTGCTCTAAATTAGTACGAGCACCTGTGATACTATCAGAATTGCCTATTAAAATGACTCAAATACCATTGATACAACCTGAATCAGCTGCATTTACCTTAAATAGCCGTGATACAAATCTCTGATCGAAATTATTACGAGCATCTGTGAAACTATGCTGATTATCCAAATACTTATGATATTACCTGAACTATCTGTGAAATACGAAGCTAGGTTATAACCAACCCCTGTAACCTACCCTTGCTTGCTTAATTACTCTAAACACCTATGTTACTTGAATTATCCTAAATACCTACGATACCCTCTGAATTACCTTGAAATATGAAACTATGCTATACCCAACCCTAGAATCTATCCTCTTGTGATACTAGCTGAATTAGCCTAAATACCTACGATACTAGCTGAATTATCTGTGAAATCATGCAGAGCCATGATGCAGTTAGCATCTGGAATCTATCCTGTGTTACTAGACGAATTAGCCTAAATGCATATGATACTAGCTGAATTACCTGTGAAATCATACACTGCTATGATCCAGTCAGCCTCTTGCAATACTAGCTGAATTACTTACCTGTTAGTGTTAGTGGGTTAGCTTTTCCCGTTGCAGGTCACCTTTTTCCCTTTATGGCTCACCTTTTTCCCTTTGCTGGTCGCCTTTTTCCCTTTGCTGGTCACGTTTTTCCCTTTGCTAGTTAACTTTTTCCCTTTGTAGACCTCCTTTTTCCCTGAGCAGTCACCTTTTTCCCCTGGACGAGTCACCTTTTCCCTGAATAGGTTACGTGATGGGTATGTCTAGAACATTGACATGAAACAGTTTTCCGCTAAGTTTACGTCTAAAGTCGCTTTCAAGTCTAGCACCTCATATTCCCTATCTCTCCTGTATATAAGTCCATATTCCTACTGCTACACTACCTGTCTAGCCTAACACCTCTCCTCCTGTTCCTATACCTCTCATATAAACCATACTCTACTCCTCTAGCTCTGTCTAGCCTAACGCCTCTCTCGTTTACCTATGACTCTCACATAAACCATACTCTGCTCCTCGACCTCTGTCTAGTCTAACTCCTCTCCTCGTTTTCCTATACCACTCATATAAACCATACTCTATTTTCAACCTCTGTCTAGCCTAACACCTCCCCTCGTTTTCCTATACTTCTCATATAAACCATACTCTACTCCTCGACTTCTGTCTAGCCTAACACCTTTCCTCGTTTTCCTATATCTCTCATACAAACCATGCACTACGTTTCAAGCCCTGTCTAGTCTAACACCTCTCATCGTTTTCCTATACCGCTCATATAAACCATACATTACTCAGCCTCTGTCTAGCCTAGCACTTCTCCTCATATTCCCCTACCTCTCTCATATAAGATGCATTCCCCCTCCTACCACTGTCTAGCCTAGCGTCAGTCCTCGTATTCCCTATCTCCCCCATATAAACGCATTTTCCTCCTTGAACCGTCGCATCTAGCCTCGTTTTCCCTATCCTTTCCCATATAAACGCATAAAACTGCGCCAGCTCTCTCCTATATATCCTACTAACGCGCTCTCCGGTTCTTCGCCTGTAAAGTCATTGTCACCGAGAATTTTAATATATTTAGCTGTAAATACACAACCGGAAGCAGAGAATCGACTAGCCATAAAGTTCGAGATTGTTCTATATAATCTTTCCAAATTAGGAATAAAAGGCAAGTTTACATATCCCTCGCCTAATATTTCCTATAATATTTGAATGCCTTCTGCCTAGATCAAGCAGCACATTAAGCCATTTTAAATTAATTTGCCAATTTTAATGTACCTTTTCCCAAAAACTATAAATAATAAAAATTAAAATTTTCCCAATTGCATTTATTTACACTCCTTTGCAACAACGGGACATATTTTAGAGAAATGTCTTTAGAAACTAGCATTTGGAAACTTTTTTAATAATTATCCTTATGTTTACAAGGTTTCAAAATCAAAAAGATTATCATTAGTCTCAATATTGATACTAGAAAGTTAAAAGATATGTAAAACTCTGGTAATATAATATATAAATAGGCTATAAACGTTTCAATGTTCTGGGACGAATAATTTCAGAGAAAAGGTACATAAGAATTGAAAAAAGAAATAATTTTCAATGACTTTCAAGTTTTACGCTATTTCCTGACCTCTTAAAACATTCCTGCTTCATAATCTACAGTTTCACCAGTATCATCGTTTTACTTTCACGGCTTCTCTTCTTCTTTCTTAATCTCGTCTAGCTTTCTTGTATAAGTCCTGCGCCTTCAATTACACTTTTACAACCTTGTTGTGGGCTTTTACGTGCTCATGAGTGCACATAATATGTACATTTTTTGAGATGTAATATTGTTTTCAAAACCATGTTCTGTATTCCTGCTGCTACGAAATGGATGTTTACATTCACTACACTTCAACACTAAATTTGAAACCATTTCAAATCTGGCCAAATCTACAGTCTTCATAGGATATAACGCTACCACTGTATCACAGTATTTACATTTTAAAAATACATTTAGAGTCTCTGAGTGTGTACGATATCTAAAATAACATTACCAGCACATCTTGCAGACTGTTGCTTCAACAGTTGTGGCATGACTAGAAAATGGAAGAAATAGTTTTAGAATCACCGTTTATTGATCCCGCTTTCACCCAAGGGTTGCATTATTTAACCTAAAACTCCTACCACTACTACTAACATGAGTATTAACATTGTTTTCAGATTGAGCTATATTTACAACATTTACACAACCTTTCCATTCCTTTAGGCGCTCCATGCCTTTTTTGAACATTTTCGTACAAGATTTAGAAATCTCTAATTCTTCAATGAAACAAGCTTTGACGTCAGAAAACAAATGGATGAGCAGCACAAACAGGTTAGCCAATGGCTTAATGCCTAATGTAACTAATCATAGGCAAGAAAGTCCTTAGAACTAAAAAGAAATTTAAGTCTATGAAAACAGTATCAGACGTCAGAGAACGAAAACGTAGAGTCTCCCAGCGTGTAAGAATCTTTAAATAGGCTTATGGTTCAAAACCCATTTATATATTAATTAAACACACTTCAAACTATGAAATTAAGTAATAAAATAAAAATTTATATTTTGACTCATTTCAAGGTACCTTCTCCCCTTAAACAAGCATTCCGAAAACTGAAGCCTAAGATAAAACAAATGAGCAACAGCCAAAGAAGGTGTTCGATTCGGAAAACATCAGAAGCATTCGCTGACGCTGCATTCACAATACACGACTTAAGACCACCCTCCGTTCATTTCAGGGTTATACGATAAGTAGAAAGATGCCTTTCATTTGGATTGTATTCATGATAGCCGAGAGGTTAAACGCATGTCTCGTAATTTGAACAACCTAGGTTGGAATCCTTGATGTATAACTCTTTTATTATTATTATTATTATTATTATTATTATTATTATTATTATTATTAGTAGTAGTAGTAGTAGTAGTAGTAGTAGTAGTAGTAGTAGTAGTAGTAGTAGTAGTAGTAGTAGTAGTAGTAGTAGTAGTAGTAGTAGTAGTAGTATTTAAATTTAATTGGTTAAAAATATGACGCTGCCGTATGTTTTCCATACTAAAGATATTAATTTTAAGACGTTTATGCATAAAGGCGCAAACAAATGACTGTTTTCGTTTTCAAAATAAATGCTATATTAGTAAGAATTCTAAAGTGAAAACCCAAACCAAATATTTAATTCACTTAATATTGGATGTGGAAACTCTGTCTCATTCATCAGTTATGAATGACACTGGCGTGATCGTGCGCGTGCACGTTAGAGCCTTGGAGTTCTGCATGATATGTTAGCAGTTATCCCGACTTTCCTATGGCTGACCGCACACATAAAGACGAAGCTACAAGGAGATCTCCCTTATGTTACTGAACGTTGCTGGATGATCTGTTTCTAGTTGCAAGAGCACTTGAAGTCCCTATACCTACGGTTACGAGATGTGTGCGATTATCCAGGAAAGGGATTGTTCGTCGTTGACCTGTTTCGGGTCGAAAATGTTAGTCCACTCCTCAGCAGAACACTGCACTTCTGCAAGAGACAGACAGCAATACCTTCCAGCACGAGTCTGCAATTAGAATTAATTCTAATTTCCCTGGGTCGAAACGCACGGCCTTGTATCCTTTGACTATAGCAGGGCTCTGCTCGATCGGCAGCTAAGAAGCAGCGTCCTACAGACGACCACAGATTATGTCGCCTCGAAGTTGCAGAAGAAACTGCCAACCATAAGTGGAATAGGGTTATATTCACAGACAAAGTGACATTTGTTTCTACAAATAGGGGGAGGTATTTGTATACCACTCAAGAGGAAAACGTTACGACGCAAAATGCTGGCACAAATGGATCGCCAAGGTCTAATATTTGTGTTGTGTTGGGGTTGGATGTCATGAGATGGTGTGGACGTGTTTTGGTAGCTTGATGGCACATTAAGTAGCCACTAGCATAAACATATCCTCGAAAATGGAATTAATTGTTCTTCCACACAAGCCGTGTGTTGGACAGGATTGGAAAGGTAGAATCAGATGACTGAAAAATTCAATGCCATAGCCGGGATTTGAACCACGGATCTCCCGGTCTCCGTCCGGTTGCTCTAACCACTGAGCTACCATGGCAACATGCCGACACGACATTAAATTCTCTAACTGATTCGCATTTTTCCCGGTAAACCACTAGGAGATCTCAAATTGTATTGAGATGCCATACCCAAATGGCGACTTACATTCAATGGCAAGATATCACATTGGCCTCCTTGCTCACCAGATCTGAATCGTATTGAAAGGGTGTGGGCAGAAGTGAAAAAATTTTTGGAGTTAAATTGGTCTGCAACACAACGTAAGACAAAAGAGATGTTGTGAAATCAAATCAGGATGCTTGGGAGGAAGTATGCTCTCGTGAACATTTGACTAGTCATTTTATACCTTCCATGTCCAGTAGAATGAGGGCAGTAACAAAAGAAAAACATTTACACACCGTTAATAAATTAATTTCTGTTTTTATTTGTTTTCTCATTCAGGAATATAATATTTACTTATTTCATATTTAGGTTGAAAAGAAAAGGAGGGTGTTTCGGTTTTTATGTGTGAGCATAAATGCCTTGAAGCCAAAGTCTTAGCAATTGGGGATTTTATTACTATATAGCTAATAAGCATTGCGTTTCATAATGCTTTGCATAAAAATATAAATACAACACGCTCCGGATACGAACAGGTAGACCTCATTACTAGATACCTGCTTATAACCGCTCGACTGTTAGCACATATTCAGCCCCTCCGAAAGGTGGCAGTAGAACGAAACCGAAGGCACGCGTCCCGAGACATCATTGTGAACCGGCCGCGGAGACGATTTAGAGTTCGACAAACATACGCTTTGAGAGTTAGTTTTAAAGAGTTAATGAGTTCTTCAAATAGAAAGTGGCTATTTGTAGGAACATACTTGTGGTATTAACCTTTTGAAACAACTAACATTAGTAGTTTTGGCAATACAAAATTTTTGTTTGTACTCTTTTATTTTGAACCTGATATGTACGTATAGGACAATGTTCCATCGGAATATTTCTGTATTTTACATCCTTATGGACATTATTATCATATTTGTTGTGTTACTATGCAAGCCAATATGAACCACATTAAAAAAACCAAGAAACACACTGAAATATCGCCATTCTACAAAAGCCTGATATGAATCAACCATTAACCTCATTGCATTCTATGTCTTATTGTGTTTTAGGCACATTTTACTCAACTTCGCGTGTGGTGAGAACACAATTTAAAACCATTTTAGGAAAGCAGTTACCGTGTAGAGCAGAATATGTATTAATGTACTTAATAGTCAGATATAATGGAATTTATAAGGAAAAACTGTGAATGACGTTGATATAGATTATTGCAAAAAGTGAATAATTTAATATTATTAACATAATAATAAATTATTATTAATATTATTATTATTATTATTATTATTATTATTATTATTATTTAATCCCCAAAGGGCTATGAAGCCCATTTTATCTTCAGGCATGTTAGAGTTATAGTTGATACAAAATATATATTGCCGCAGATAAAAATCAATACATAAACAATAAAGTAAAGCAAACATGAAGGGAAAAAGGAAAGATAAAAATCATATGCACAATTCTTGAAACAAACTTACGAATATTTAAAATACAAGAAAACTCCTTTGGTGGGCTTAATAATATACGTTTGTTAAAACAGTGAACATCAAATTATAAACGTTTAATTATGTAATTAATAAACTTCGAAAACTGAATAGAACAACTTTTTTATAGAATATGAAACACAATGGTTTCTCAAAATACCTATTGCAAGTTAACAAATGTGACAAGTTCAAAATGGGCTCTCTTAAAACCTGGACTGTTGAACAGGATGTGTTCTGCGGTTTGTATGCCTTCAAAGCAGCAGCACCTTGAGCCATTTAGTGTTGGAGTTTTGAATCCTTCAAAGCAGGCGTTGACTTTATCATGACCTGAAAGCACTTGAGTTAAATAAAATTTTCCGTTATACATTTGCATATTAGCCTGCTATGTACATCTGAAAAAAAAACGTTCTTGGTTAATAAGGAATATTTTCTTCCTAAACTTAGCTCACTCCAGAGAGAAAGCGTGTCATCATGTAGGGCTCTTTTGCCAAAGGAAATTAGGCATTAGTATACCTCTCTAACAAGTTGGAATTACAAGCTTGTTTGGCCAACTGATCCGCTCTTTGATTCCCTTTTATAGCGGAATGTCCTCGCAACCATCTTAAACATATTTGATTGCAGAGGAGCGGATGATTAGGCATCTTTGTAACATTTAATGTTGTTCATGATGGGCCCGATATTTTTCAAAGAAAGCTGCAATCATGAGGCAGTATTTTTAACACTTAAATAATATCAATCTAATTATATAATATAAAATATAATAACAGCTCTCCTTAAAAGCAATATGTGTATGTATTAATATGTAAAGTGTATGTCACAGTCATTG
Organism: Deroplatys truncata; assembly: GCA_030765065.1. Classification (NCBI taxonomy): domain Eukaryota; kingdom Metazoa; phylum Arthropoda; class Insecta; order Mantodea; family Mantidae; genus Deroplatys; species Deroplatys truncata. The sequence continues at coordinate 24,610,565 of CM060988.1, read as the reverse complement.
TATTGATGTTTATATTATTATGTACATGTAGAATAAAGATATGTAAACTTATTACGTAATTTAACAATGTAGGAGCTGTGATAATAGAAGCTGAGGGTTGCTAACAATGAGGTAACCTTGAGACAACAATACATTAGAAAGTTTAATAATGCTACTAGTAATTCTTGGAACAACAATGTAATATTTAAAACAGTTTATGAATAGCCAATCAACAACTAGTAAGGCTAAAAGTTAAACAAAGGTATTCTATTGGAGTAGGATTAGCCAATCAGAAATTAAAATAGTGGAAGTACACAAATTTAGGCGGTAGAAGCCAGACATTAGAAGATAGCGCGACTAACCGGACGCTACTAGGCAGTGTTCCCGAGCACTTCGATACGTGTGAGACATAAAACTTCATTACGGCGAGATTAAAATAAAGTTTACGTGTTTAAAAGTGCAATTAATAAAAAGCTCTCACAGCCCTAAAGTATGATATATCAGTGAAGTTCTATTTATTTGTGTGAAAGATTAATAAACAAAGTACAATACAGTTATAATTTACGTAAGCCTTATTTTTTAGCCACACCAAGTCTTACTAAGAGATACATGTTTCTGCAAATGACTACTGACGCAGCCGAGGCATACATATATAATATTTAAATAAACATTAAAATACAAAGTTGATTTTTTAAACGTTGGGGTGAAGGCCACCGGAAACTTGGTATCGTACGTGGGGCTGCAACTACCTCAAGTTTGGCGCCCAAAGCGTGGTGCTAATAACGTAAAAGATATATTCTACTTTATCATTACAACAACGCTATCAACTATGTTCCGAAGCTAAAGGTCGGCATTTTGAACATATTTTGTAAAAACGTATGCACTTGTTCAATTATTCTTTTTGTTCTTGGTTTAACTACGTTTGAAGCATTTTAAAAACATAGTTTGTATCATTTAACATTGTTTTAAATTTTCTCATGTGTTTGTATAATAGTGGAGTAAATGTAATCAACAGTAATATTATTTGAATATTTTATTGACAACCTATACTCGCAGCTGCAGATCGGTTAAAAAAAGTTTTTATCTATTTTAGGGCACATGGATTTAGTGCCATATAATTAATTAATGGTTCATAAGTTATTAAATCAATTTAAGAGAGTTTTAAATTGTATAAAATTAAACATACCGTCTATTCTTATTTAAAAAAATTCCCCAATGCCTTGTAACAACAGATGCGTAGCGATCTGTTCGGCGGAATTTCATTTAGCCTTACGCGGTGCTTCAAAAACGTTAATGCCCTCTAGCTCGATAGCCAGACGTTTACGGGCATATATTCCCAAAGGAAATAGTCAAATGGAACTCTTGAATTGCGCCTTAAAATTATTCGGTGTTATTCTGATTCATTCTGTATATAAAGTAGCGTATAATTATCGCCTTCACCAACATTACAAATGAATGAGAATACGATTAACCATTTAAAAATTAATGAGGAAGAAAGGAAGTCAATTTATCGAAGTAGCGAACCCCAATGATTCACATGAAAGACGCCAAGCATCTACGATGAGGCGTGCAATTTCGTGTCCTATAAAACAAACATTACGTATATAGCGCAGTGGCTCACCTGATTCTCTTTTAGTATTACTTGAAGTCAAATATAGAATTGATCAACTTGTCACACGCCCTGTGTCCTAAGTCTTGTAATGAATGCTCTTTTATGTCATTCCGTTATGTACTTTCCTTAATATTTCTTCCAAATCGTCGGCAATTGTTAGTGAAATAATATTGTGACTTTGTCCAGTCTCCACTGTAACTTCACTAATGTCATATAGTTTAATTTTCATTGTCACTTCACTAACGTGATATAGTTCAATTTTACTGTCATTTCACTAATACGATGTAATTCAATTTTCACTGTCACTTCACTTCTGTGATCTAGTTCAATTTTGACTGCCACTTCACTTACGCGATCTAGTTTAATTTTCGCTCTCACATCACCAATGTGACCTAGTTCAATTTTCGTCACTTCACTAATGTTATCTGCTCCAATTTTCATTTCTATTTGTCGTATTGAAGTACGCGCGAAGCGGCCTCCTCCTCGCCGGGGAGTCGAACATAAGACCTATGTAATCTCTTGCAGTTGCAGTACTCACTGTACGTCATAACAACCGTCACAAACCCTCTTGTAGAAAAGCACTTGCTTGCATCAGAAACGCACTTACTAATTCGCTCACTCGCATGCTCGCTTATAGTTCAGCAACTTAGAAAAAATCCTTGGGATGAGATAATTCATCTCGTCATGTATTTTTCCTCTGTAACTGTTTTAAGTGGGCATGCCTGTAAGTCGCTGCTTAAGCACCACACGCCGTACTTTCACCTAGCCCGTGTTATATTTTATTCTCACAAAGTTGTTTATCACTTAATCACACTACCGTTGTAACTATCCAACTGTAGAGGCAGGACTAAAGACACAAGAGCTTTGCAACAAAAAATGCTGTTTTTGTAAATTGCTGTACAGGTCACGCAAAAAGAAAGGTGCAGCGGATATAAAAAAAAGTTTGCATATAACCATTATTAGTTTCAAATGGGAAGAGTTATGCTCTGCAGCGAATGAGGTGCACTTGCGTGCTCAGCGTGGCCGCCTCGTCACCCCCACTCTTTTCATATTTCCCTCTGACTCACACATCGGCCTGGCGCTAGAATGGTCGACGTAAAGCAACCCAAACTGAATTTTCTAAACTTTTATAATTCTCCTGGTGTTTAAATTCATAATTGGGAATATACTCGCGTGTTACGTACATATTTTGAAGTGTTATATAATTATAGGTTATGAATTACCTGTGCTTTTAATCCAATGGAACTGCCAGTGGCTCATCCGTATCGCTGTCATCAGTTACGTGAAGAGGCAATTCGTCACTGTTACTGTCTTCATCGTCTGAGTCTTGCAAATGTATGATGATAGGTTACAAGATATCGTCACGGCATATTTCTTTCCAAAATTCGTCTTCTTGTAGTTTTTCTGCATGTCTCACGCAGGCTTCCCAGTCTTGTTGAGTTACCTTATTCTTCGTCAATAAGACGTTCAACGTCAGTCAGTTTAAAAGTGTTATTTCTGTTTGCAACCCCTCGTTTTATTTGAGCCCATACTAACTGAATTGGATTATACTGGCAGTGATAGGGGGAGGCGGATTACCTCGTGTCCCATTTCCATTGCAAATTGATCCAGCTGATACACTTTTTCCTGCTTTTTAAACGGAAGTACTCGTTGCAGTAACTCATTTTTAGTTTCTGTTGCCGAAAATTCAACCCCCCTTTTTTTTTTGCAACCATTCAACAATTTGGTTCTTTCTACTGGCAGTATTCGGTACTTTGTTTTCAATAACCGAATTATATGGTACATTATCCATTATAATTATGCTTCCCTCTTCTAAATAATTTAAGAATCTGTTCAAAAACCATTCTTTAAACGTATCAGCTGTCATCTCTTCATGATAATCTGAGGTGGTTTTGGACAGAAAAATCCATTTGCTTTCAGGTACAAATCCTTCTTAGCGGGCCCTACATGACAAATGATAAGTCGACTGCCTTTTCCAACAGGTACCTTCAGGCCACCCTTTTCTTAGGAATCTTGCCAGATTGAACTTTGAGTGTGGTTTTTATTTGCCCATGTCCCGACTAAGAAAAATATAGGTCTCGTATCGCCAGAATTTCGAATTTCGTGCATTTTGCGTAAGAATTTTATTCTTGCCGCAACAAAGTCACTCCTCTCCATTAAAAATTGTCGCCCCTCATTTGTCTTTCTGTACCTGAACCCTAATCCCCTCAAAATTCTATAAGTACATGAATTTGAACCAGTGTATGATATTTTAGTTCTAAGGGCACAAGTTATTTTCTGTATTGTTGGGAATTCACCTTGGTCATAAAACTCGAACACAGTCCTGCGTAGTACGTCCTTGTCAAAGTCAGTTAAGTTTGTAATCCCCTTCGGAGGTCCAATGTGTTTTCTGGGCGATACAAACACTGGAGCACCACTGGGAACAGATTTTCTTGCCTCTCCACAAATGCGAGACACACTTGCTTTACCGACACCACACGCTTTAGCAGTAAGCTGTTGAGGATTTTTGAAATCAAGTTGATTTCTGTGTTCATCATTGTTGCATTTTTTAAAAAAACGAGTAGACCCTAAATATAATACTTCGAGCCTGACTCCGCAATACCTGCCTCTTTGACTTGCCACCAAATTCACCACAATAAGCCATTGCACTATTTTACGCTTTCTGCTTGCTCTCTGAGCAACAACTGCATACTGATATTAACTGTGTAGGGTAAATAAACCCCAACCCAGATTTAGAAACAACACACAATAATAAAGATGTGACGGCTCACGTTCTGCAGATTCAGCATTCTACAAGTAACACAAGTGAGCTGGGTGGGCTGTTTGTTCTCTCTCCGCTTTAACAAACGCCTTGGTTTTTCAACATAATTCTTTATCACCATCATGTGAGTAGTTCTGTATAATTACAAATATATATACATAATGTATAGAATAATGCATACATACAAATAATGTGACCATTACAGTGCTTACGTGGTTATGATATAACATACGGATATTTTTATTCGTTTGTATTATGAAAACTATTTGAGCTAAAAATATGTGGTTTTTACGGTTGTGTTATGAAAGTCACTCCCTACCCTCTTGTGGGTTACTATTTGCAAAATTTGAATTTTGTCTTAGCGCAAATTATATTTATTAGAAACAGATTCGCTTAGCGCGCGTCACGCTTAGCTTACGGCGAATGCAATATGACAACACAGCGGAACTCCGATTGGTTGTCGCTCTGGCTGCGCTCAAGGACAAACATCATCCCATTTGAAAATCACAGTAGCTATAGCATTTCACATACATGCGGAATTATCAGGGGTAACTTCCAAAAGTTAATTCACACCTTTTAGGATATTTCATAGCCTTCACTCCCGCATCTATCTCTTCAAGAAGAAAAGTTCATAATACAAATTATTTATATTGAAGTTTTACAAAGAAAATTAGGGTTTTTTACAGGTAGAACAATCACACATCATCGTCTCGAAACAGTGCTCCTTAACATAGGTCTTACAGAACTGGAATAAGGACTTCAGTTTCTGATTTATCACGCTCTAAAGCAGATCATATTAAATTTTTCTGTACTATAAAATTGTTGTGTTCGCACTAGTGACTTGACACTTTTTTCCCGTGTATCAGCCCACTTCCTCTTTAAGACACCTCATTGGATAACTCAGTAGCTAAAGGCAAAAGACGAGCAGAGTGGGGGGCGATTTATCTCTCCTGAATCCTGGCGCAGTCCATAGAGCGAGGGATTTTACCGAGTTGTTACACTATATATAGTCGCTGGAATTTTCTGGAGACTTCTAGATTGTTCGAGAGACGGAGGGAAAGAAGGTTCCAGAACAATCCAGTTATCTGGTGCGTATGTTTACTCAAAAGAAAGAGTACTCCCTTTGGACACCAGAGGGTTGCTTGGCTGGTGGGTCGTTCATCGCCCTCTCTCGGTGACTCCAGCAATGGGATAGGTCTTCGAGCTTTTGTAATGTTAGGGACTTTCGCGTACGGTCTATAGCTTTCTGTGGTTCTTTCAGTTCATCTGCTCCTCCTGGGAGATGGTAGCCGCAATAGATCTGTGGGGGTCACAGAGCGCGGGATATCCCCCTGACCCATACCTATAGGTAAACCTGTGGGCCATACAAATAGACAGAGCTCTTCTTGGCTGGCAGATCCATTTCAATTTTATTGAAGTGGGAACAGAAACAATGGTGGTGATGTAGAAGAAGAAGAAAAAGAAGACTGTATCTCTTTGTACCATTCGCTTGAACGTGCCTCACAGGATGTTCTCTACAGGAGGAGTACTACATCACAATTGATGCAATGGATTGAGGAAAACAGGAACTCAAGCCATTCAGGAAGCTTTGGTACTAGCTGTATCAAGTAGTTAGTCACGTGATCACAGACACACACAGTGCTAGCTTAATTGATTAACATCTAATTACCTTCTGTTTCCTGAACCTGCCATTAGCAAATAATTGTTGTTAGGAAGCATGTAGGGACCTTCCTAGTGCAATTAGAGATCAAACCAATTTGTCCTGTACCTATGTATGCAATGACGTTTAAATCATGCAGCTGGAAACTGCAGTGAAACAAATTTTTACTTTCTACCTAACTATGATAGACAAGAGTAACTATTCCACCCAAAACTTCAATGTGAAAATTTCACCGGAAAACATGTTTTGAGGCCCCCTGATTCTGTACTGCTTACCTATAGTAGGAAGATGAAATATTGCATTCCATCCAAAAATTCGATAGACATTTCACTGGAAATACGTATTTTGAGGTCCCCTGAATGAAAACCTCTTGCGTATGTGTACGTGAACGATATAACTAAAAAACGCAACCTCGGTTGCATAACAAACTAGATGGTTAAATTCAGTATATAAAAATAAATGATAGTGGATTGAGAATGCCATATGAATGTAACCTATCAGATTTTTACTTTCTCTACTACATACCTATAGTGAATAAGAATCCCTGAATCCAAAATACCATTTTTGAAAAAGGTGCGTGTGTGCTTGGAAAATTATATTTGTTTTTCAACGCGCTTCCACTCTGCATAGCATATGTAACTGCTTCGGTGCCACTCCAATACTACTGTCCCGACTCGTACCTCTGGCATATGGTTCTACCGTTTGCAATCTAAGTGTAGCGAATTACTTGTATTATTTCCACCTGTAATAACTTAGATAATATGACCAGGAACGAATATACAATAATGTACTCAAACACAATAACAAGCTGCTAAGAAACATTTGTATATTTTGTGATTTAAAATATTAACAATTTAACATGCATGATTACTCAGTACTGTTTCAGCAGTGCAATCAATACAAATAGGATTCTAAATGCTACAACAAATACGTTGTTGTTGATCTAATGTGCAGGATTTTGATCCATCAATTTTTCCCTTGCTAGCCAATATAAATTGTGTCTGGTACAGCTTTCCTCAATTCTGGGCATTCTAGTAGGTGTTCTTCATTTAAAATCTTGTCAGCATTGGAAATTTTACATGCTTTGTCATTCATAAAACCAAATCTATGTAGATGTTCTGCCAGGCAGTCATGTCTAGTGGCTAATCTGAAGTGACATTTTTGGGACATTTTTTATTTTGTTTTATTTTTTTATTTATTTTGTTTTACTATTTCTTTTATGGTGGGCTAATTTTTATAGTAACTGCCTTTTAAATATTATATTGGTATTTTTCTTCTATATTAATTTTGACATTTTTAGTTCATATCTAGTCCACAAGACTATAGATTTTGAATATAACACTGCACCCTTTTTGGCCAGAAAGTCTGCTGTCTCATAACCATTCACTCCACTGGTATCCACAGTAATATTATCTGTCGAAATTTTGTTTGGAGTAATCTATGATAAGATCCCACATCCTTAATATTATAAGATTCATCTGGACTATCATGTCGTTCTATTGCTTGAATGACAGAAACTGAGTCTGTGAGAACAACTTTTCTTTTATATCAGTCCTGTAGTATATCTTCTAATGTTCGTTGTATTGCAACAACTTCACCATCAAAATGTGTGGATTGTCTACACAATGTAAAATGATGTGAAAGGTATTTACAGTATATGCCACCTCCCATATTATTTCTCAATTTATCTGCAGAACCATCTGTATAAATTCTAAGCCACTCGGTTTCCGGGAACTGATTATGTAGATGTTCAAGTGTAGCAATTCTGCATACTTTTGGTGTATCTTCTTGTTTATTTAGTTGTTCTATCAGCTCTTTATTTGTTACTATCTTGATAAAATCCATTGGATTAGTTCTAGGAGGATGAGGAGTGCATTTTTCTGATAAATTTAGATAATTATAGTTGTTCTCTAAAGGATTTGTTTCTAATCTGTGTTTTAGCTGGTATTCTCTAGGTAGTTGTTGAAACCATTGATGTTTGCTTGGGTTTATTTTTAATTTTGTGCAGAAGTCAGCCAATATAATGCACAAATATAGGATTATAGCACATCAAATGTTTCCCCAAGTATTATATGTAATTCTGAAACTAGATTTACAATTAATCTCAAGTACCATCGTGTCATAATCTTCTTGATAATCCAGTCCTATTTCTTCTGAAAAGTCACATGCACTTTCTCAATAATATCTGAATGTATTAATCACTTGCATTCACTTTAAATTTGATTCACTGACTAGCACTCTGTTGATATTAAAATAATGACACATTTTTATTAAATATAACACACTATAATGAACTCGCACACTGAATTTTCAATTCCTGCTTAAATAGCATTGCACAGTTATACATTTTACTACTTAGTTTACACTGTTTTTGTTTTAGCCGAAACGTAACACCTTAAGCATTTAGTATAAGGACAGATCTTACCAGTTAAATCTTGTGGTTGGTTAGAGTTTCTCCAATATAACTCAAAGAGGGTGATTTCCACATTAAACATCTGGTCCCTCATGGCACATTCACCACTGGAGTCGCATTGGTTGGCTGCGTAGTTTCTTTCTTCATGTCGTAACTTGGTCGACCAAGTGTAAAACAAGTTACAGCCCTTTCGTCTCCATGATAACGAGGTATCTTCATTCACCATACTTGAACGAGCAGATCTTAGATGAAGATTCAAAACTGGATTTTATGCAGGAGTGTTACGCCATGTGTTGTGGAGTTGGCTTGTTTTTAAAACATGTGCATGATTCAACTAGTAGCTTGCAACTCTCTTTCTTTAACCAACTGGTCGACTCACTTCGCTTTCTTTCCGGATTGTGACGTCAGCTTTAATTCTCCTACTCTTATTTTCCCCTCACATCGAAGGTTCTAGAACATTCTCCCAGGGCTTATGTCACGTACGCCACTTCTCCCTCGCTCTCTCTCGCTTCTTCTCCTTACCTAAAGCACCGCAACGAGAAATCGGCAACCATTTCTATTTTGTTTGTTATTTTAATGCTTTTTTTCACTGGGCGGAAACTGAATTATTTGGCTTGTAACAAATATTCTTACAGATTAGGTTTTGAAATGACCTATATCTCTACTTTGATGAGAACCTCTCCCATCTTCATGCCTATGAAGATTGTTTGTAAGTTCATATTTTTGTTTCAAAGATATTTGTAGTGGTAGTTTCAGTTGACTCAACGGTATATAATAAGAATGTCAGTTTACATAATTTTCCTTTAAAACAAATTATTTTCATTAGCGAAGTTTATTCTCAATGCTGCTGATTTGTGACTGCTTTCTTTAAAAGATAAATTGTAGGTACACCAAAACATTATGTTTTCACTTATGTCACTACCTGTATACATAAGTATAGCCTAAACCAACTACTTTAATGAAGCTGCATTTTCCTTAAGTGTTCGCCTTAATAACGCTTTCTTAACTCACAATAATGCAAACTCACGATTTATATTTGTTTATTGTATTTATAATCTTATATTCACAACTGAAAGTTATGCATTTATTTTACAGTAATTTTGTATGAAAATATAATATAGTACAATTACATTATATTTTAGAAAACATTTCATACACTATAATGCTTAATTACAGTAGAGAACCTGCAAACTCTGAACTTGATCCATATAATTCAGTAACAGCTGAAGTTTTCTTCCTTAATGCACAGGAAATGTATATTACGACCACGAGACTAGAACGAACGGATGTGGCGCTGGGGATTGCGGGCTCAAATCTCGCCTTGGTCATGGGTGTTTGTTCGGAAATATGTGTATGGGTGTAAATGAAACACACAACAGTGGTGAAAACAATTACGAAAATAAAGGGAACGTAGGGAAGAATGATACGAAAACAATAAATGAGAAAATATGATGTGTTACATTCACATGATTTTCTCTACCCTCAAGCGTTTATTAGTGAGTATATAAATTATTCTTACGAAAGTTTATTTTCCACCTACTTTATTTTAGTCGCCATAAACGTTTCCAGAAATAGCTGCCTTACACATTTCGTTAGCGATACAAAGGGAGCCACCACAATCCAAGGCCAAGTGTTGAGCAATTCGAACCATTAATAATGGATATTTCAGAAGTGGCTAATACCCACCAAAAAGATATTTGAAATAAATTGTGTGTTTTAAAAGTTCTACATTTTTGTGTAGTACGATTTAGTTTATCTCTTAACGTTTACCAGTTATACAAGATTATAAAAAATTACTTTCTAATGAAGAGGACTTCATAGGTTATTCCCAGAAAATTAAAAATATATGTACATTTTATTAATTATGTAAAATCTTTAATATGCGGTTTTCTAATCGTAATCGTTAGGGTAATTCTTTAGCAAATAAACAAATTTGAAAAATGTTGCACATAATGTGTTGTTTGGTTTGGGTGAATTTTCTTGAAAATCGTCATGTCGCATCTTTGAAAGGTACTGCATCTAAATACCGAATTCGGTACTTATCCTACTCTTCATTTTTGAGTGATGCCGTTCACGGGTTAATCAAACTCATTAATTAAAACTGGTGAGCTCTTCTATAATCGTAATAATAGCTCTACAGTGCTTTTCCTTCACACTGTGGCCACCGCTTGGCGGCTGATGCGCCGGCCGCCTCGGCTCGGTCTGTCGCCGAAAGATGTATAATATCCCCGCAACCGCTTCACGTTCTTATATTTACAGTTACAATTACAGTTATAATAAGCACATACCTTTCATAATAGATGTTGGAAGTATTTTCCATGTCAATCTACACATTTCTGGCATCTTCTCAGGAAATTATCATTCGCATTCGACAGTACAATATCCAAAATTGAGTGAATTCCTCCCCTGATGTTTTATTTTAGTTCTTACAATTGGTAGGGTCTGTTGTATACACCTTATTTATCATGTGATCATCAGTTAGGTAAATTTTTCTGTAATTGGATTTTGCGAAATTATAGAATAATTGAACCTCTTAATATTATTCTCTGACTAAGAGTAGATCATTTCTATGGCTATGTTTCATCGCAAAATAACAATTATTAGAGTACAGAGGAACCCGATTTTGCACACGAGATTCCCTTCAATCACTCGAAAATTAATGTGCAGTAAATGGATAAAGAATAATGGGACATCACTCTTTGAACAAACAATAAATGCAAGGAGGTACAGGAATGACTTACGACATTTTGGACCGCTGACGGAGGTTCAATGTGAATTTGGATTTTTACAGCAAGACTCTGCTACCATACACGATTTTGATTGAAGATCATCTATCTTCAATTTCTTCCTTAAGTGCTTTGACTCACCACAATATTGTATTTTGGTTTTGTACAAATGGTAATTTATGCTAGAGATACAACTTTGCATTCAGTGGCTTAGCTTTAGAGAAGACGTGGTAGACAGTGCATAACCTAAATTTTGAGACTAACACTGCGTTAGCTGATTTTGGCTTTTAGAATTCCGTCACATTTAAATATAAATAGTGTGTTTTATTGGAGATAAATAACCTATGCATAGTTACTACATGTTGAAAAAGAGATATTTCGCTCTGTTTCACAAAGCTGTGCCTCTCGGATAGACATTTTCTTATGAGTCTACTCTGCTAATGAAAAAACAACTAAAATAATATGTGGTTGCACTGCTACTTTCACTTGTCTTCTGTACCTGGCTTTCAGTGCCTCTTGGATAGGCATCTTGTCATTTTAGACACCTTTAGTAGTTCTCAGAATGCTACTGCGCATATCCTCTCCTCCTGATGTTCGGTGCCAATATTTGACTGGCCAGTGTAGACATGTTTGTAGTAGACTTACAATAAAGTCGTATTTAACTGCTATTACTGGTCCCATGGTTCATTCGGTAGAGAAACTGTCTGCTATAAGAGGTGTTCCAGGCTGGGCTCCAGAAAGTTGTCTTTAAACAAAAATATTTCACGGTATGCACACAGTCTGGTGTTAGAATGTAGGAATACCTAAGTGTGTGTGTGTGTGTGTATGTGGGAGGAGGTGTTATCGGTTATTTAATAAGCGATTCGCTTATTTACGAGAATTCAGGATTGCCCCTTGACGCAAACCTGAGCACACGTGTTAAATCATTTAGTTCCATGACAGCTGGACTATAATCAGTACAACAATAAGGCACCAATTGATGCCGCAAAATTAACAAGGTTAAAAAAATTCTACTTTTATTATATTTATTTACCCTTAAAGGTCCGTTGGAATTAAATTATTTTCTATTCATTAATTATTCATAATAAGCATGTGCACGTACATGCCCGCCTTGGTGGACAAATTGATTTAAGGGCCTATCAAGTCCATATTCTACCTGGAATGATACATCATTTCTTAATTTTAATTCTGTACGTCAAAACAAACCTACAAACAAACAGAGGGAAAAATGCGCAGAGGACAATTGCCGCGTCTGAAAATATTCAGAACACAGGCTTCAAGACTCAGCTGCATTTCCATATCGGTGTGTTCGTTATTGGTAAGCGTTGTCTCTTTGTCTGAATGATCTGGCTCGAACTACGAAACTATCACGTAAACACCTCCAGACAGCAGCACTACTTCAGTGACCTTTCGCTTTGTACCTGTACTGCCCCTTTAAACAGCATTGATACGGCAACTTCTTTTGCAACTATGTATGCGGGAAACATATATCTGCAAAGGAGGTTTGTTTGGGCCACCCGGTATATTGGTGCGCTATGCTGCTGCTCACAAAATGGAGGGCCAGATGTCAGTCAAAATGGAACAAAAGTATTTTTATGGAACCTTTAATCTCATATACAAGAGCAACTGATATTAACAGCTATGCAACATCAAGACATGAATGCAATACAATTTATTATTTAGTAGTCTCAGATCAAATAAATTGATGTACTTTACGAACTATCGTACTCCACATCTGTGTCCAAATGCTGCTGTTCGTGATCCATTCTTATTCCTTCTTTTTCTTCGCCTTGCAAATCAGTTCTTTCACTCGCATACATCAACTTTGTGCTTCTTCACAGAGAGGAGTCTTTAGTTTTTACTTTCTCTACTACGTATATTAAGTAGGGGAAGTATTGTATTCCACCCAAAAATTCGATACCGAGATTTCACCGGAAATATATATTTTGAGACCCCCTGAATCCAAAAAAAGCGTTTATGGAAACATGTCCGTGTGTGTCTGTGTGTGTATCTGTCTGTGAACAGCATAACTCAGAAACGAACAGTCCGATAAACACCAAACTTGGTATTTAGGTTCAGTATCTTCCAGAGATGCGACACGAAGGTTTTAAAGAAAATCCCCCCCACCCCAGACTACCCTTTACATGGAAAATGTTTCGAAAATTTTAATTTTCTCAAAAATGGCTCTAACGATTTTGATTAAAATATCATATGTTTAAGATACCCCAGGCACCCGCTTGTAAGTCCTGGGGGGTGTAAGTCCTACATAAGAGGAGGGTAAACAGATAATGAATGAATGAATGAATGAATGTTTAAGATATTTTCATGACAAATAAAGTGTATATCTTGAATGTTCTGGGAATGTCTCCAAAAGTATTCTTCATTGTGAACGACTTTTGCATAACTGGTAAACCATAAGAGATAGACAAAATTTTACTGCACAAAAATATAGATTGCGTTAAAATACACAATTTATGTCATATACATTTTTTGTTGTTGAGTGAACCATTTTCGAAATATTGCTTGTTATTCCCTTAAATTTTTCCATACTTATTTTTTCAATTGGGAATTCGTTATTCATTTTTTTTTGTCTTGGATATGCAAAGAGTATTAATCTGTGGCAAAGGGAATGGTGCTGCACCTAGCAACCAGCTATTAAGAGATATGTATGTGCTTAAAGGCTACTGTTTTTCTATATTACCCTTGTAAATATATATTCCCCTTACATCTACAAGAAAATTAGTAATAAGATAGAGTCTGTAAATGTTATCTCGATTAGCATGAAGTAGATGGAGAATAAGCGTTTGTAAACATAGTTTGTACAAGATTAGAGAAAGTCATGTGAGTGTAACACATCAGATTTTTCATACGTTTTCATAAACTCGAAATTAAAGGATCCGAGATACCAGTAAATTGTTCAACAGATCACTCATGGTATTATGGCTCAACTTTTTATAGTACGATGATGTCGGAATCCTTTAATATCCTTGTTAGGTGCCTCTTGTGCCTCCTTGGACAGTTGGCCTTATAAGTATCATAGCCAAATTCCTGATCTGAGACCATACATCAGCACTTTGTGGCCACTGGCAGGGAGGGAAAACGAAGGTATTTCTGCACAAAACGCCGTGTAGTCTCAAGTACATGTAAGTCAAATGTGCTACAGAAGAAATCACTTGTGCAGTTAGAGAAGAAAGTCTAATAATTTTTTCACCAATCCCTGTTGTTGAAGCAGCTAATTTACAGTTGATAAAAATTCTGGGTGTATTTCTATCATTTGAAGATCCACTTAGACATTTGGTCTATCCAAATCAGTACCATTTCAGTTCGAAATGTTTTCTGACTTTCTGTCTTTCTAATTACCATTGTGCCATTATCTCTGCCACGAGTCTAACAGTTTTTACTTTCTCTACCACGTATATGGTAGGTTAAGAAGGTATTGCATTACACCTAAAAGTTCAATACCGCGACTTCAACGAAAATACATGTTTCGAGGCCCCTAAATAAAAAAAGCATTTTTACTTTTTTCCCACATACATAGTAGGCATTTAGTCACCACTTTTGGACATATTAATGCATGATTATGTATCGTCAGTTATTAATTTTAAGGTAACCACTGCAATCTCCGTGGGGCTGACAGCAGTTACACTTTATTCTTGCGCGTTTCCTTGAGTTACTACACTCGCCATCCCTGGGGTCCAGCATAATTATTCATCACTGGCATCTCTTCATGATGTATGATGACAGATATTTGTGGTAACATCTGCCATTTTGAGTAAGCTTCCATACTCTCGTGATTTCATTTTTTGTACAAATTTCAAAGCAATCGATTAGGAAGTGAAATCGAACAGGATCGTGGCAGGTAGCAGTTTTAACGTAGGATGTCTAGAAAGATCGTTCTAAATGCAACAAAGAAGGACAACGTTCGTGATATATCCGGGTGTTAATGAATTACACCGAAATATTTTGAGAAAATGTGGAGATGTGTTAAGCAAGTAATTTAAAATAGGAGACCTATGGCCTGTCTGTTCAAATTTATGAGTTACGGCTATAAGTTTCAAAAGTGTCAGTACGCCACTGGCTAACGGCGATACCAATCGACAGCACGACAGCATTTATACAACATGGCTCAAAATGGATAGGGATGTGGATATGCAGTGACCACAGACACCGACTGCATAGCTTCCCATCGCGTCTCTGACAAGTTTTCGATCTCCTCCTGTCAACTACTGGCTTTCAGGGAAGCACTATAATATATCATGACATCCAATAATAGGTTCTCTGTCAGTTTTACTAATACCAAAAGCTCCCTTCAAGCAACATCCGATCTATTCACGCACTACCCTCTAGTTCATGATATTCATCGCCTGTTTCAATCTATCTTTACTAAGGGCTACCATGTATTTCTCGTCTGAATTCCATTACATGTTGGCATCGCCGGAAATGAATTAGCGAATTCCATGATAAAAGAGCTGGTCTTCAAAACTCCGTTCACTATTCCACCAAAATTCCTCATTTGGATTTAACACCACACCATAAGGGAACTCACCCATGGATTGGAAACTTCACACAGCTAGGAATAACGAAATGAAGCCTTTTCCTTACAATACTATGAAACGCCAAGTTCAAATTACAGCAACAAGGATTCACATAGGCCACTCAAGACATACTCATATTCATCTCATAAATAAAGATGGAGCACCAAAATGTCCATTCTGCTATGCTACCTTGACAATAGAACACACAGCCACAAAATGTCAATAAATCGATCTCAAGAGGAAAAGGTATGGAATCCCCGTCGAACTCCGTAAAGCAATCGGAAGACCATCAGCTTATTTCAAGTTGAAGATCTTCCTCAGAGGAATACTAAATAAACTGTAAATCACTCTTATCATATGTTATACTAACCATTAAATATCACTTGATATAGTTACTGTCTTACTGATCAATTGTAATGTCACTCATCACAGTATTCACTTAATGTTATTCTCAATGTATCCAAAACCGAATTATGTAATGATAACTGTATAGTATGCTACTTACTGTAATATGTACTAACTTGTAGTAGTCGCTATAAGACCTAAGATGTTTTAGCGATTATAAATAAATTAAACAGAAAAACAAAAGGACGTTTCAGAGCGTAGCTCTCTGCGCAATAGTTATGACAACATTAGCTATCGAGTAAACGGTGGTTACTGAGTTCCAGTCTTGTTTACCATATTTATTTTTAAATTCATGTTTTAATTTCTGCATTTTTTAGTATCAAGATACAAGTTCAATTAATTACAACCCTTGCTAACAAAAGCTTGAATCATCCTTAATGCATTCACTGCTGTACTTCAAAATTGAAAGTGGTTCAACGGTGAAAGAAAGAATAACAATATAAAAATATCAAAGTCTTTACGTCAGTTTTATAGGAACTGCTCGAAATGGCGTCCTGCATTTTCAAGGGAAGTTCACAGCGGCGAAGAAACGATTGTGGTGCTTTATCCAAAGTTTTTCTGACGTGTGTCGAATAACGTCACATGCTGCTGCATTCGGGCAGCTAAGTCCTCTTCTGAGGTGACCCCAGAAAAAGAAATCAATTGGATTGAGGCCCCGAGAGCATGGTGACCAAGGTACTGTGGGATTTCCCATTCGCATCCATCGGGCAGGAAACATTTAGCTCAAATGCTCTCGCACAGCCAGGGAGAAATGGAGCGGAGCTCCATTATGAGCGGAGCTCCATTATGTTGTAGTTGTCGACGAATAAACAGAGATACTTCTAAAAATACAAGAACAATGTTCTGCAACAAATAAAGATAAACATGTCCATTTAACTGAGGAGCAAGCAGATATGGGCCAAAGATATGGTTCTGAAATAACTCCGATCCAAATGTTCACCGAAAACATGCTGGTGACGACAGCCTGTGGATTGACATAGTTCCACATACGGCTGTTTCTTGAGCTGAAAACTAGACCAACTATGGCAAACAAGGCTTCATCAGTAAACAATACCGACGAAAAGAATTCAGGCTGCTGGAGCAAATCCAGTTACAAAATTGCACCCGAGGGCCAAGTCTCCTAGGCTTAGTGCTTGCACCTTTTGACGGTGAAATGGAGCAAGTCCTTCGTGAATGGTTTGCCATACACTAACATGGTTAGTGCCCATTGCGCCCTGAGTGTATGTATTGCAGCACCTTTCTGTATGGGATTAAGAAAAAAATTAACTGTGTGGCAGGAAAATAACCAATGACCTTCGGGACATCAGCTTTTGGCATTAAGCCACACGAGCAGTTGAAGAAGCGCCTCTTCAGTGGGCTGCATAACGCAAGAAGGCAGTTAATCCATGTTTAATGTCGCACTGTCAAGTGATTATTTTGATATTTTAGATAAATTTGTGTTATTAAATCTTGAGAACGCCAATAAAGAGTTGCTAAGAATCTAAATTTGTATACTCGTGCGGCAGTTTTAAAGACATCCTAAGCAAATTTTTCACCCGGCTTTGCTTTAACACCGAATTATCAGCATCTGACACCAACATGTGTAACACGTTATACCTGTGTTATGTTTAGCCGTGGACCATTCATTGCTGATCTCAAATTGGTTATATCAGACACATCTACAACTCTTGAAAATATTTTGGTGTAGTTCATTGACACCCTGTACGTATATGCACCACAGAAAGTATACAAGCAGAAATTAAGACATTGACAGTAAAAGAAAGTATATGATATACCAATTAAGTAAAGAAGGATAATGAGCAACAGGAAGAGAGCACCGCAAATTAATTACAGTGCGAAAACCGTGAGATGTAGAAGATTCTCAAAGAGCAGGTCTAAGAAATGATTAAAAGAAGCTGTCTTCTAGACACAGAAAGAGAAGCCTTACATCGGACTTGCTTTGAGGAGAATAATTACTTCTTGTTTTATTTTACAGGATGTGCAGTAATTTGTGGAGAAGGGGCTTCTATAACCGTGAAAATATTATTATTATTGTCTCTATAATTAATGGAATCGATGTGTTGTGAAATTGTCAGTTGTGGGAAACTGGAAAGTGGAATTCACGAAGGTTGTTCTGAAATGGACCACATATCTTTTTACTTTCTTTACCGCTTATTTTTGGCAGATAGTGGAAGTATGTATTCCGCTGAAATATTCGATATCAATACTTCGAGGTTTCGACATCTCACACACTCCCGAAAGTATTTCAATACTGTTAAGTGCCAGCTTAAGCCCTTATTTTTCTATGGTACAAACGAACACTTTCACGACTTTCTCACACCCAAAAATTCCTAAATATGGAAACTACTATTCATATTTCATTTTCTCAAAACGTGTCTATTCAACGTCATTAAAATTTAATATGTTTAAAATGTTTTCCATAGACAAAATATGGATATATTTTGAGTTTTATAAAGAAATTGTGCATTCTTATTTAAATTTACTTACATGAGAAGCAATGAGGTATAGACAAACACTTACTACAAGGGAAACACAGAGCTTATCAAGTGTGGTGTTTATCAAATAAGTTTTTGCACCACAAGTGCTTCCGAGGTATTTCTAATTGTTTATAAAAATCATTATTACTTTCTCTACTTCCTATAGTAAGTAGACAATAGTAGATTGTGCTATTAATTGTTCTTCTACACAAGCCGTGTGTTGGACAAGGTTAGAAGGTAGAATCAGACGACTGAAGAATACAGTGCCATAGCCGGTATTTGAACCATGGATCTTCCGTCCTCCTTCCGGTTGCTCTAACCACTGAGCTACCATGACAACATGCCTACACGACATTAAATTCTCCAACTGATTTGCATTTTTCCCGGTAAACCACAAGGAGATCTCAAATTGTATTGAAATGTCATACCCCAATGGCGACATACAATATTGTAAGTACTTTAAGTCCTGGGCTTCATAGTTTCAACCAATATTAGGTCAATTAATGGTATTAATTTTTCTTCCACACAAGCCGTGTGTTGGGCATGGTTAGTAGGTAGAGTCAGACAACTGAAGAATTCATTCTATAGCGGGATTTGAACTACGGATCTCCCGATCTCCGTCCGGTTGCTCTATCCACTGAGCTACCATGGCAACATGCCGGCACGTCATTAAATTCTCCAACTGATTCGCATTTTCCCCGGTAAACCACAAGGAGATCTCCAATTGTATTGAGATGACATACAACATTGTAAGTCATTGTAATGACATACAACATTGTATGTCGCCATTGGGGTATGCCATCTCAATGACGACTCTAGTGATTACTCTTGTGGTCTTTAGTTTTATTTGTAACTTGTATAGCGTCCTGTGATGCGCTTGAGTTAGAAAGATTTACCGGCGGTTGTGAAGGATCCTTCCGAGTAAAATTTCTGCGACTTACGGCAACGCTTCCCTTCATTATTATTATTATTATTATTATTATTATTATTATTATTATTATTATTATTATTATTATTATTATTATTATATAAATAATGTAATTCTTTAATTCAACAATCAGCGACTCTCTTCAACAGAATATTTTAACCAGCATTAAAACTTATCAGCTAACTAAACTAGTGTTATACTTTCACACTACACTCACGCATACCCTGACACAAGCAGCAACTCATAGATATATCACTGAAGCAGCTGGCGGACTAGACAACGCAGAGCTAACTGGGAGATGACGACACCGTAATTCAACAAAGCATGTAAAGTTAAACGTTCTCAAAATGTATCAACATAAAAAATTTGAAGCGTCATGGGATAGGCTTCATTCCTCACAGTTTGTAATCCTAAAGGGTTTGTAACTCCCATTAAAACTCCGAGTATGTTTTATGTTCTGTTACACTTGATAGGTAACATATTTTGAGCAACGTAAGAAAGCGTTTCTGCCCCAGTTGTTCTTTATTATTATATATTACAGCATGTTTCAATAAATATTTGTAATACTGTATGTTAGGGTTAACTTCTTTAATCATGTGTAATTCATAACAGAATATAATACTATTGAGTTTTATATAATAATAAAATAACTAATAATATGATTTACATAGTTTGTAAGTTTTCAAAATTAAGTTTGTTAACAAATATGACGAACTGTTGTTAAGTATTTTAACTGAGGTGACCACATTCCATTTACTTTTGTAACTTTTCTTTGTCTCCTTCATTCTCTACCAAGTACATTCGTATATTAGATGTTCTATATTCTGTTCATTGTGTTTCCACTTACACATAGGTGGACAGTTATTTTAAGCCCACGGAAATATGTATTTATTTTTCCATGACCAGTTAAAAATGTTATGTTGGGCGTTGATGATATTTTGTTTCTATTCTGTTACGTGCGGTGGGGAAACGAATTTGTAATTTGTTAAATGCCGTTATTTTGCCACTCCTCATAGCTGATTTTCTGCATTTAGTTGCATTGTTAGTACTAGATAAGTTTACCAAAATGCCGCACTGGCGATGAATGACCCTTCAACCAAGCAGCCTTCTAGTGTCCACAGAGCGTACTCTCTCCTTTGAGCAAGCATTCGTGCCATCTGTTCGGCACCGCTATACGCCAAAGATGAGAAGGAAAAGGGAATAAAAGGGAACTTATGAAAAGCAAATCGTGGTAGATGAGGAATCACACCAGCATTCGCCTACCGACCGGGATAAATCACGAAAAACTTAAGGTCAGAGTGGGCCGTCAACGGGAATCGAACCCGGACCTCCCCAATGCGAGCTTCACACGTTACCGCGCAGACATCATTCAATTATGTTAATATCGTTTATAAAATGCAACAGTAACTAACTGAATATATGATATTCTTTGACTTAAGATAATATGGATGTCTGATAACTTCCGTTAAGAAACGTAATTTTAAAGTTCCTTTAAAAATTGTAGGCAACACCTAAACGTTTAATATTTTAGTATTTCTGTGCTTTTAAGGAGAAGCAGTGTAAAGAAGTAGCTATTTCTACTCACAGGCAGGAAAATGACGAGAAGTTGATTGCCTAAGAGAATTTATATCTCTTGATATAAGTAATGTTATTCAAGAGTGAAGACATATTTTGAAACAGCAGAATTTTCTGCTATGATTTTTCGGGTCTTCCCATTTCCCTTTCAATCCAAGCCTCAATTCAGAGCCCTCGCTCGGAGTGATTTATTTCGGCTAAAGCTTTTCATTCGCCCAGCACATTACTATTAGATTTTCGTTAGCGGATTTCACTCCATTGGGTTCATAAAGGGATATTATATTTCTTCATTATAGTCAGAGAGCGCATCCAGCAATTATATTTGGATTTTAGCGAGGCCAAGGTGTCTAACGTTGCCCTTATTTACTGCGAGGCTCGTCGAACATCAATTGAATGAAACGTATGAAGTTTTATGAATACCAGTTTAAACATCACAAAGGAGTGTCCTCGAAGATAAACTCACAGGGAGGGGATTTGTGTTCTTTTTCAGACAGCCTGATTGCCGCTCTTGGGTTTCGTGCTCTATACTTGACTTTACATGGGGATTTTTGTATACTGCAAGAATTTTTATGGAGTTCGTTTAGCTTTATGTCTTCCCATGTATATCATTTCCAGTTATTATTACGCTCCAATTGATCGAACTGTCTCAGCTTACAGGACACCCACTAGGCTTAAGTGATAATCAGAATTTAAAAAAAAAACCAGGTCGCCGTATAATGGCTTTGAAATTCCAAGCTATTTGCATTACAACGAGAAAAATTGTATAGCGACTTTCCACTTGAAAATTCAAACCAATAGCAAAGAGTATCTTGGAAATGTATACTGTCACAAAAAATGCTTTACATAAATTGTGCGTTTTATGCTTCTCTGCATTTTTTGTATAGTAAGCTCTTGTCTATCCCTTATAGCTTACATGTTATACAATACTGATTAGAATGAGGAGGACTTCACGGGGTATTTACGGAAAATTTAAGACGTACATTTAATTTATCATATGTATATCTTAAACACAGTGGCGGCCCGTGTCTAAAATAGTAGGTGAATGGCTGCAAACTTTAATAAGCAATGATAACCAATTTTAAACACAATAAGCTAAATAATAATTATCATGCGAGGGCCTCTTATTTTAGTTCTTGTATATTAAGTCAATCCTTGGTCTTTGAGAGCAGCAAACTTATCCGCGATGTCCTCATAAAATGGCCCATTCTTTATAAGTTTACACGACTGTTCCTTCTGCATAGAGATGTTTGCTAATTAGAAATTAACGATTATCCTAAAAGCAAGCTCAGCAATGAGCAGGCAAACAAAATTGAAACTGCCATCATAGAAGAATTTAGTATTCTGAAATATGGAGAATATCCCAAATATATCTTGTTGTACTTGGAAGCAGGAGCTTTTATTCCAACCTGTGTGAACGAGGTAGCTAATAGTTGCGTTATAGAAACTATTCCAAAATTAAAACCCTGGAAAAATGTGAAGTTACAAACAGATGAACGTAAGGAGATACTGAGGATGATTAAGGTGCTTTTCAAAGCGCCCATTGTATACACAAAGGATGAGCCTTTCAAAATCCTGAACGTAATTTAGAAACAAAACAAGTATCTAAACGCATACCATTGGAAAGTTGTTAGCTATAACAACTAAAATCCAACAAGGCAAATTATATTAACGACCACTCACTTAAAGCTCTTAAAGCTAGACATGCAAGATTAGGAAAAGATTGTTCAAAGGAACAAAAGAAAGATGGAGATGATAAAATTCAATCAAGTGAACCTACATCACAGTCGGGCAACCACGGCTGCCCTGTCAGAAGTTCATAAGGATGGCATAGACATTGCCCTAAATACAAGAACCAGGGATAAAAAGTGGTAGAATTGTGGGACTTGGAAATACTCAAGGTAAACTAATACGCAATAGCTCTAAACAATTTGAGAACATACAAATTGGTATATTCTAAGACATTACTTGTGCAGAATTCAATTTGGTGTCGGGATTAGGAGGAACGTAGTAATAAATTCGTGCTAGTTGCCCTACGACACCACAGAACTTCTACCTATCAGAGAGCTTGAGTACCTGGTTTGTTATTGCATGATGGATTGAAAACGCCTCATCTAGGAATGGATTCCAATTCACATCATGAAACTTGGGGCTCCAAGAACACAAACCCTAAAGATGAGTATCTTTTAAGCTTCATTCTTGCTTATAATTTTGTAATCAATAAAGTCGGAAAATTTAACCCACTTTCAGGAATAAACTGAGAGAGGAAGTTTTCGATATTACAGTTTCTACAGAATTTATTTGAACTTTGATCCCTGAGTGGCATATCTCAAAAGACCCGTCACTCTCAGATCATACCCAAATCTGTTATTATCTGAACTTAGGTCTAGAACCTTGCAAATTCAGAAATATTAAATGAACTGTTTGGAAATCCTATCATGAAACCTGAGCTGCAAGACTGGGTTACGTGAATGACAAAGTCAAGTTTTTGACTGATGTTGACGCTGTTGCTTCCGTTTTACAAGAAGCTATAACGCATTCATACCAATAAAACTACCCCATCGAATTTAAACCTAAGCACAGAGATGCAATTAGGTTAAATAAGGAACTAGAGCAAGCCAAACGTAAAGTTAGGTGCCTTTTCAGCAAAGCAAAAAGAGATGGTAAGTGGGAGGATTATTACAATAATCTTACCATTTACAGTACACTCTTAAGGATCACTAAATGAGCATCCTGGAAAAGATACAGTACAGAGATAAACTCTGTAAAAGTAACTTCCAGAATTCAAAAATTAGTACACCATGAATCCAACGCCATATTTAGAGAGTCCAAAAATGCCCGATGGCTAATACACTACAACTAGTAGAAGTACACTGGAATTATTGGTAATGATTCATTTTCCAGATTGTATTTTCGTTCATGAAGAGAGAGCAAGTATGTACACACGCGCACACACACAGGGATTCTAACAAGAAACCCCCTACATGAAAATCAGCATGCCTATCGACCTGGCACATAATGCGATACAGCGTTACATCAGCTGGTCAGCGGAATCGAAGAGTCGATAGAGTATAAAGAACTAGCACTCGGAGTGTTTTTAGATATTCAAGGTGCTTTCGATAATCCTACATATGATTCAATTATAAGCAAAATTGAACAACAGGGTCTGATGAAACCATATGTAAGTGGCTGAACTCTTCACTCCTAGATCAATTTGTTGACAGAGTTGAAGTGTCAGCGGCGAAAGGAACTCTCAAGGAGGAATCCGTCCACCTACTCTATGAAAAGTAGTGTAGACACTGCTTTTACTACGTTTGTTTAATTAAGAAGCTCAACATTAAGGATATTTTCACCTAATCTATGCGGACGACAGTCATATTAGTTAGAGGCAATTTTTACTACAGTTCCAGAAATCAAAAAGGAAGCTCTGAAATTTGTTTATGTAGAGAAGAGAGTCTTGGTCTAAACCCCAAGGAAAAGGAATCATTCGGGTTTAAACAACAATTTAAAACTTGAGAACATCAAGGTTGCAATCTCAGGAAAGGTTAACTACCTAGGAGTTATAGTAGATTAAAAGCTTAACTGTAAAGCTAAATGGACACTTATGTCTGGAAAACGAATTATAGGTAAAAACTGGGGTCTGAAGACTAACGTGTACCGGTGGTTCTATGAGGTTATGGTCAAACCACAAATCACTTATGGGGAATTGGTATGGTGGCCAAAGACTCTACAAACTAAAACAAAGGAAAAATTAAATGGTGTCCAGAGATTGGCTGGTTTAGGCATATCTGGAGCTTTTAGCACACCCTCCTTTATTTTGGAAACTTTCCTAGGCCTCACTCCGTTGGAACTGTGTTTCCAAGGTGAAGCTAGACCAGCAGCATACAGAATCAGGCAGGTGTGAAGAGATTTTCCCAACCCTTTAAGGCAGGTATTGTGGATAGAAGTATGAAGATGGACCACATCTAAGGCATAAGAACCATTCGGTAATATATACTGATGGTTCACGCATAAATGGGAAAATTGGCGCAGGTATGCATTGCGAATCAACGAGCAAATGCTGTAGGATAAGACTAGGAAGATTCGCCTCTGTCTTTCAGGCAGAGATACTTGCTACACTTGAAAGTGCGCGCCTGTGCTGGGAAAAGAAAATTTTAAGGAAATATACCCTTATAAACTCTGACAGCCAGGCTGCATTAAGAGCCCTCAATTCCCATGACTTTAAATCATAATTAGTGTGGGAATATTATCAATATTTATAAAACATTTCCACCCACAATACGGCAGAATTGTGATGGGTACCTAGAGATACAGGTATCACGGGAAATGAAAAGGCAGACTCCTTAGCAAAGACGGGAGCATCTCTCCCTTTTATAGGACCAGAACCCGCCTGTAAAATAAGCATGTTAAATGCAAAACACAGTCACTTTGTGTTCGAAAAGCGATCCAAAAAGAGTGGAAAGCCATACCGAGAAACAAACTTTATGAGCGATTAAATTAACAAGTCTAGCGATAATTTAGGTAATTTACTTACTAAGCTTAATAAACCCTCATTCAGAAGAGTTATAAGTTTCATACTAGACATGAAAAGTTCAGAAAACACGTAAAGGCAATGGGATTATGTATATGGAACTCATTTGCAGCCTATGTCTATAAGCCGATGAAACGGTGAAGTGCATTTATTAGAATGCAAAGCCACAAAACGGACAAGATATGAAGTTCTTGGAGGTACCACAAAATTAGAAACAGGGTCCAATTTAGTGAGACAAACGCTACAAATAATAAAAAATGTAGATATTTGTCCATAAATTAGTAGCCAAGAAGTGCAGAAAAGTATTTTAGGCTGAGGTGCTTAAAGGAAAACCTGCTTCCTAAATACCACTACATTACTAGCTTATAATCTAAGTAAATAAAAAGTAATTAAATACTTAAGTAAGGTTTAATGGTAAAGTTCAGCTATCGAATGTGATTGTATTCCATGTCTGCAATATTAAACATATCGAAAGGCAGAAATATGATTCATGCATATACCGGCAGTAAAGTAACAAAATACGCAAGTAAGCTGAGTTACCAGCACTGAATGCAGAAAACTCAATTTTCCACCATGACAGCATGAACAGAAGGTGTATCAAAATCATTGTCATGGGAAAAAAATACAGTACAGAAGCTCGAGTGTTTAGAACAGCAACAATCAACCCGCTTGCTGCAGTGCATGTGCTTCAGTACGCACTGTGCTAACTCGGTGCGTGCTGGGCATTGGAAGCGGTCGGTTCGCCCTCGCAGCAGTGGTGGTCAGTACATCAGCGCCGTGTTGTAATGGAAGGGCACTCGTTAAAGCCAAGGGTGCCCACGCCAGCAAATTATTTCAATTCAGAATTGGAAGCTGCGTACTTCTTCTTGGAATGTAGCGGTGATGCCATTTGTTTAATTTGTCACAAAGAATTGCAAGTGCTGAAACGATTTAATCTTCAGCGTCATTTTAATATACTGCATGCAAATTATTATTCAGCTCTTGAAAATGAAGAACACGCCACAGAGATACAAAACGGAATCATAGGTCACATCGCAAGAAAAGGAACAGGATGAAAGGAATGGTGGCAGAATCCTCAGGATATTGAGTTACCGAGATACCACTAAGAATTTTCAGGATTTTGATTTCTTTTTCGGATGATCCACTTATTGAATGATGTATTCTTGTAGCTTCCAGTAAAATTACCCGTCAATGTTCATCAGTTAGAGAGTTTAAGTGTGTCACCTCCCATTATATCACGTGGAATTCAAGATTTGGCGGACAACCTTTACGCACAGATTATTGAAAGAGCAAGAGAATTCGTTGCATTCTCTATTTCCATATATGGAAGCACCGACATATCAAGCACGGCTTAGTTCTGTATTCTTATTCGTGGAGTGAATGACAACTTGGAAGTTGTGGAAGAAACTATCTGCTGCCAATGAAAGGCACAACAGGATCAGACATTCTGAACTGTGAAGTGATAGTTGTAGAGAATGTAGGGATCCCATGGGATACGCTTGCATCAATAGCTACTGATGGTGCTCCGGCCATGTTTGGTTCGCACGAAGGGTTTGTGACTCTCCTAAAAATGAATTAAAAAAAGAAATAACAGCAATCCATTGCGTAGTTCATCAAGAAAACTCATGTGTCAAAGCAGTGAATGGTAAACAATGTAATGAGTCTGGTAGTGAAGGTTGTAAACAAACTGAGGTCCCACGTCTAAAACATAGACAATTTAAAAGATTCTTAGAAGATTCGGAACATGAGTGTGGTAATATAGCATATCGTACAGAAATTAGGGGCTCAGTCAAGGCAAAGTTTTAAGTTGGTTCTTAGAATTATTGGAGGAGATACGTAAATTCTTGGACTTGTGCACAGCTCGAAAATGTTAAGTGGAAATGTGATCTTGCATTTATGGCCGATATAACTGAACATTTGAATTATTTGAAAGCATCACTTTTGAGAGGAAACAAATTAATCACAGATATGTTGTGTAGCATTGAAGCTTTCAAAAATATTCTGTCATTATAGGAACGTCAACTGTCAAATGGTGAATCTGGTCAATTTCCCAGGTTAGAAGGTGTAACTCATTATAGTTAGGACGTTAAGTTGAAAATCTCTACTTGCTTTCTCGTACGTTTGATGAAAAGATTTCACGATTTGATGGGCTAAAATGGATTTTGATTTATTCAACGCCATTTAGCATTAATATTGATGATACTCCCAAAAATGTCCAACTGGAGCTGTTCACCTTGAAATGTGACATTGAATGCGCTAACAGTTACAAAAACAGATGACGTTTGCTAGACTTCTATAGTCGATTTCCTAAATCAAGATTCCCTCGTTTATACAGGCGTGCGGCATTTATGACTGCAATGCTTGGTTCGACCCAATGTGGCTAGATAACTAAGGTGAGCCACTCCGGGGTGGGAGCTGCCATTGGCTGTCCGCCTGTGACGTAAGTGAGAGTGAAGACGAGCGCGCGGAATACAAACACAGCGCAGTGAACACACTAAATTCCTCCCGATTAACTCCCGATTGTTTATTATTAGCACTTCTTCCAGTTTTTTTAAAAGGTATACTATTTCAGGGCATTCTACAAACATTGTGGCATAGACATAAAGCAAAACGAATGGAAACTGCATTACATTAGTAATATTTTTACGTATAAACAAAACTACTGGAACACATCCAGGACTTCAGCGTAAACTGTAGGCGCTACAAGAGAATCAAACATACATTACTTTAGTACTAAAGGAAAATTTACAACTACTCTAAAGGAATCGCTAAATGGATATGCTGGTGTATTTTTTTTACCTTAAGAAATGAAAACAATAATTCCAGAATGCATTATTCTGTTACAGGATGTGAAAATGAAAAAGACATACCTGCAACATTCCACTTGTACTTGGACCTTCACTAAGTGCATATCCATGCCAATCGGGAATGAACTGCTACGGAACTGCATCTGGGAGCAGATTTTTCTTAACCGGCAAACCTAAAAGTTCACTCTTCAAATCCCGTTTATAGTTACTAGGAAGAAAGTGCACTCAACATACACGTGAATTATCAGCGCTAAATTTGTCAGTACGCTTACAGCGAGACACCCACACGCGCTTTAATTGCTCATGTTTTTGGAAATGTGTGATAAATCACACCAACCGTTTTAAAACCGTAATTACGGTATTGTGCTACAGCACAATACATTCTACTCTTAACGTTCTTACTCATTGCACACCGACTTAAACACTTCACCAAAGCAGAGAAAACTGAATCTATACTCAAGATTCTAGTTTAAATATGTGTGTGCAACTTATTTGTTGAAGTGGGGGGTATATGACTGAGTGGTAAGGAACAATGCACTTTCGTACATCTGTTGTTAAGCTGTGAAGTTTCCGCCAACATTGAAGCATATATTCCCATCCGATATATGAGTACATCTTGATTTATTGCACTTGTATGTGACTTTTAAAGCGAAGAGAAGCTCAGATTAATATCTGTTGCCTTTTACGCAGTTGAGCGGCATAATTATTTCAACGGAAATGCTGTTTGCTCTTACAGCCAAAATTTAACAACCTTTTTCCGTTCACTGTGGCTCTGTAAAGGATTATATACCTGGAAAAGCTTGCCATTTTCAGGGAACAATACCTTTGGCCCGCATTACATCTGTTTTCATGTTACGAGTCGGCCTACCTGCCAAAAAGTAAGTTCTTTATATTCCTCAGGAATGCGTATTAAACAGTATATTATTGTGAGCAGAAGCTATTTGAAGACCAAGTATCATATAAGCATGATCCGGATTCAGATGACATGCCATCTTTTAATTCTTGCAATAAAGGTATTGCTTAAGTGTACATAAATCCTTATCACGGGTCCCATATTAAGAAATATATATATTAGGTCATTTTGGTGGTTTCCAGTTTTCGATTTTGGATAATGTTTTTTTCGATATTACATCATTAATTTGTAATTTCTTTGTCCTTTGCCGCTTTATTTGGTAACTTCCTTGCATAAGTATAGAGGATATAAAGATTATTGGTTGGTCTGGAAAGAGTTGCTTGTGGGTGGAGAGATGGTTATTGTCAGGGAAACAGGTATAACTACTGTTATGAATTCATGTTCAAAATTAGGGATGAGGTCAGTTTTCCCTTTTTTGCTTAATAAGTGCGTACTGCTCTTATTTATGTATGACATGGACTGTGAAATCCTCTTCATTTGCAATAAACATTGCATATTCTGAGTTCTCAAAAGAGTTAATGCTACACTTTTGTAAGACCTGTTTAAAAACACAATAAGTTAGAAAATTAATTGAAAATATATTTGTTGTATGTTCTTGTTTGGAGAATCTGAAAAGCAAAGAAAATAATTTTCTTACTTGTTTGAAGAATCTGAAAAGGAAAGTAAGAAAATTTTCTTTTCTTTTCAGATTCTTTGAACAATAACATTTTCACTGCTCTTTTACTTATTTTTTCTTCTTGTATAGGAGTTATATCAATATATAAATTAATTTATAACTTTCTGTACACTAATTTTAGTAAATCAAATAAATCTCAATTTAGATATTTTTTTGTAATTACAAAGTCATTTTGAAACAAATGTAGTCATTTAAAAAAAATTAGTCATCAAAATCCGCGCCCTGCTTATAAAACACCGCTCTGACATTTTCTCTCATGTATTTACGTTCATCTCCTCTGTATTTGCTCACATAATATTGATTTGTTTCGTAAAGCCTCTCCTGCCAGTTTGGCGTGAAATGTGTCCATGTTTTATACAAAATAACGAAAACTAAGATACGAGTAAGTTATTGCACTTTCCTTGCATAAATACTAAATAATATAGGCACCTAATTACAATTGGCAAGTTCCTTAGATCTACCTCCTTTTAAAAAGATCAGTGTAATATGTTTTCATTTGATCGCCAGTGCAATACACTAATACACCTCCTTTTAACAACACCCACTTTCCCGTGGGTGAAAGCATTACATTTGTGTGCTCTTAAGGGTATTGGTTGCGAGCGTATACTAAAGCATACAGGAAAGGTTGTTCTAAAATTAATATCTCCAAAATATTATGGCTAGACGCATCCTTGTTCTTACTCTTTCAAGTACGAAGGATCAAATGGGAACTATGTACTATTAATTATTCATTAATTAAAAAATTAAAACAACCTTATACTAGAAATAATTAAGAAACTAGGTTTATATAAGCACATTCTCAGCCTAAATAATGAAGCCAAAATATCCAAATTCTGTACACATCATTCGAATGTACACTACTCTGTAAATTCGGTTTATTTGAAAATTGGAGGATATTTGCAAGACTTGCTGTGCAGATAACTGTTTTTCAGCATGTGTCCATTATCTACTTCAAGTGGTCGAATGTTATGTGAATTTAATTCATTTTGTGGAGTTACTCTCTTCTGCCAAAATAGTTATATTAATAAAATTCTTTTTAAAAAATTATTTTAAATATGCATGTCGATTATTCATGCTTTTACCTAGACGCGAAAAAAAAAGTCTCGGAAAACATGCACATATATCAAGTTTTCAGCTATCATGACTTTTAAAACTGCTATGTTTAAGTCATATTACATAATAGCATGATCAACATACAGTTTCTCTCATTAAGCTGCGTTTTTCACAATCCATAAACAAACAATACAATTTAATTTCGAATCAAAGTTTAAGACCCGATAGCATATAACGTTGAATTTTATATAGCGTATAACGTATTTTATTTTCGTTGCTAAAATTGGCCGAATAATGTGTTATCGGTTTTCTTTAACATAATATAATTAAAGTCAAGCAATAGCATAAACTAAGAAAATGGTTTTAAAGCTTGCAACTTAAAGCTTCTGAACAACTTTAATATAACAAATATCTGCTTTATATCTACATATCTCTCTTTCTTTGAATAACATGTATGCTGTAAGTCATCCCTCAAGACCAAATTTCATATATCGACAGCGTTTTAGTGAATATTTCAAGGAGAAATGAAATTGGCGCCAGTTGGGTATTTAGCTGTAAAAAGACAGGTTTGTGTTTATTATTTCCAAGACTAAGTCCAGTTATAGATGCGATTTTGTTTCAAGTAGTATAGGGTCGAAACAGATCGTAAAACGAGAATATTATACGAATTTTCATGCCGAAAAGTACGGTGCAGAATAATACTGGCTAGCTAAAACTTCACTCTCGATGACGTCATGCAGCAGGCGGACCGAAAGCAGTACAAGCGAAAACGATGCGGGAAGAGACCCCCCTGGGTTCCACCTATGTATGTGAAGCCTTATTTTCAGCTATGAAGCGTAATAAAGACCCTCAGAGAGTCAATATCAGTGATCATTAGCTTAAAGTATGCGTTAAGGGTTCAGAGTTGTGTTTGATTGTCTCCAAATGTATCGAATCCTTTGAAAACCAAAAGAAACCAAAAGCCAGGGTATCCACCGAGAAGAATTGAATGTACCAAATTCCTACTTGAAAACTGTATGCACTACACCGTTTATATCCGTTTAATTTAAAGTCTTCTTTGTAAGATTATCACTGTACAGTAAATTTTATTTTGTTCTTTTATATTTGTGCAACTTTTCCAAAATCAAAGTTGTGCTAACTTCCACTAACAAAGTACTGTTTCGTTCATACAGTAAAATATATTGCATGTGTATGGTATCATTTGGTTGTATACGACTAAAGGCTATAATTGATTTGCATTGGGTGTTTTGTCTATAATTTAATAGCAAGCAGAAGAGAAATGTTAAACCAACGTATAACACAGTTTGCGACTGATTCCTTCTGTACTACCTGAGGCGGACGTCGGCGTCGTCACCATTCTCGGTTGCTCAATCGGTGGGTTGTTCTCGGGGCCTGACTCATATCTAATGAATATCGTTGTAGGAATATTTAGGAAATATGTTGCAGTAATCTCGGAGTATCTTGTGAGAATTGCAAAGAATCTTCGGAGTCTAATAAGGAACGCCACAATACTTTTATCTTCAGCACTCTTTATTATCTTTAATTATTACTATAGTCGTAACTTTTAAATGGTTCAAGAATTCTGGGAAGTTATTATGAAACTCATCTGAAGCACTAATGGCGTATGGATTTCTTAACCAGGATGCCCTTTGCGCCACGATAACTCTCAAAACCTCATCCCGCACTTTCTTCTCGCGGAAAGGTTTTCTCAGCACGTCTGACACGCGACTATTATGTTCCCCAATGTGTAGATCTTTTCGTTTGAGCTTTCTGGCGTCCCCCTAACATCGAAGTTTCGAATCTTTTAGTTTAAATCCTATTGCCTTTATTCGTTGCCTTTCTCTAATGTATATTTTTCGTTGGGGTTCGAACAACGACCCCGTCCTTGAAACGCTTTCTGCAGCTAAGCTACAAAAGACATCTCACCCTCGCATGATCTGACTGATCCGTAAGAGGGAGAAGGTGTCTCAAATCAGTTCTCCAGAATTCTGTATTTTGCTATTCATACGTCTTTATAATTAATTTACAATATTCGTGAATGTTTTATAGAAGAGGGGAAAACTTTCCGTTACATATGCTATTGTTAATATTGTAATGGTAACGCAACTACAGATTACCGGACACCTGAGTGAAGTAGGCGTATACCTCGCCGGCACTCACCAATGACCTTCAGCGCCGTGCTCACAGTACAGGTACGGCGTGCTTGGGAGTTGGCTGTCACTGGTTTAGAACATATAAAGGGGCTATTGCACCAAGTTTAGGTCCATCAAGTCATGCTCAGACATTTATGTGAAATAGCGTATGAGCAAATGGAAAGGGTGAGAAAACACTGAAAGGTATCCTAATCCTACAAAATGGTTTTACTTCGGCGAAAATAATTCAAGAAACTATTTTTCCTTGTGATAATGGATCGTTATAACTACTCTTAGTACTACGTTTTCAGTCTTATATAACAGATTCGAAAACACCTACATTTTAGAATGTAGAGTGAACATAAATATATTGTAACTTGTCCATTTCTTCAATTGTCACTTCTCTAAGGTTTTAATGTCACTTCATAATTTTTACTTAGTTCAGCTTCACTAGAACGTCACTTAGTTCACACTGTCACTTCACTAATGTGAACTAGTTCAATTTCACCATCCTTTTTGACGCCGCTACGTCAATACGCACAACATAACATTTGCTTCCGGACGGTTCGTTCACTGGAGAGTAGAACACAAGACTCCTACAATCCCTCGCTCCGCAGTAGTACTCGCTGCACTTCACAGCAGTCATCAACTCGCTCGGAAAACAGCACTTGATGTTGCAGCAGAAACGCGCTCACTCACTTGCTCAATCGCTGACCGACTCAACTGACTGACTCTCCTTGTTAGAACGCTCGCTCATACATAGCCAGTGGAATCTTTCACAGAACATTAAAGGCGGGGTGGAAATGAAACAATAATAAAAAAATAGCAGATGTGACATGCATCAGAATCACTACTGTTAAGGAAGTGTCAGACCAGAATTCCGAAATATTGCATAAAAAGGAAGATTTTTATAACAGACTACTTTTCTCGTGGTTTGTAGCACAGGACTCTATAGGATGATACCAAATATTCTATACGAAGCGTCATAATAATCGGATCAGGATATAGATAATAATAATAATAATAATAATAATAATAATAATAATAATAATAATAATAATAATAATAATAATAATAATAATAACCACACAATTGCCATTTGAGCTTACGGTTGTTCAGCAGCCATTTATCCATAATCGATTACTATCACAATTTTGATACCAGAACGATTTTATACCATTATTAACTGAAATGCTCGTCATTGCCCTAGTTCCACGTTTATCCCTATAGCATTGTGTTATTTATCAAAAGAGTTTACAAAATAAGCCCATTCATGCCGAAAAGACTCAAAATTACCGCCAACCAAACACCTATTACCACCCTCTTCCATTGAGGTGGTTATAAGTATTTCCATCCTTTAAACCATTCTTGACCCTGCGTATTACCGCGTGTCAAGCGACCTCTTCCCCACCCATTACTGTTTGCAAATACACACACACACACACACACACACACACACACACACGCATACACATACGGGGTCGTCAGATTTATTCAGCCGTTGACGCCAATTGGTTGTCCGTGCTTCTAGCAGAGGACTAGCTTAAGATGAGTGGGAGGAGTCGGTTTGAACAGTTTCGAGGCCACCTTAGTGAAGTGGGACTTGTATCGTACCTTTCCAGAATTTAGATTTGGAACTTCTTTCGCTTGCGTCTCATAAACACAGCATGTGTGCGATAGGCAATTGCAATAATTGCACAGTTTTTGTAGCGTAGAGTGTCGGCTTTATTGGCACAACGTTTCCATAAAAAAACTATTTCATACCCTTTACATCAGTAAACGAAATTTCATCATGTCTTTTGTCATGTTTTGTCTCTGGACTTAATGAAATTCTGAGCAAAAATGGAGAAAATCGTTCACACAGCGGCCAATATATTGTAGCGGACCAGGTAGAGCACCGAGTATTACAGCATATGTCGTAAACCAGCGCAAAGTGTGGAAACCAGGTTACCATAACACGACCACGCTAAAGAACGCCGAGTCAGCTCTTCTGTACGTATTTATACTACAGGGTTTTGGCTCGGTCGCGAGCAGTGGGGGGCAGTTATCAAAGAGTGATCGGTGGGCAGTTATCAAAGAGTAGTCGATTGTCAGTTGTCAGGAGAGTCGTCAGATCAGTTGTCAGACTCGAGACTCTTGTCTGAGATATTGCAGGAATCGCCACTGTGTCATCGCCACCAGTTAATCAGGTAAGAATGCGTTTCCTCTAAGTTCTGTTTATTTGCCGGGGCTTCACCCCAAACTGAGTGGCATAGCAACGGGCCCGAATGTACTCACTCTTAAAGTAACAATATAATTTATTGGGTCAATGCATTATTTAAATACCCCATCCTAGAACGCCACACTGGCCTGCCTACCGCCCCAGTACCTACGAATCCCCTACCTCTGAGCTACCAACCCCCCTGTGTAACCACCTACCGTGGGGTAACCATCCCCCGTGGGGTGTTACAATATCAATGATAGACTCCTCGTCGTATCCTTCCAGTTCGGAAGTAGCACTCAACCATGCAAAATCAGTCACTTTCATCTCGCGTGCAGAGAACGCACAAAAGGTTTTATTGAAAAGCAATTCTGCACCGCCGCAATATACCAATCCCTGAACTAATAATGGCATCATTCATTTAAACCGACTGTCGGTAAAGGCAGAATCAATCTGAGCATCCGTCTTAAAATTAAATTAAATTGAGTTTTATTTATGGACGCTCTTTAACTGCTGTGGTTCTTAGCGTCCCGTTCTATATTGGGCGTGAAAGACAGGTAATTTTGCTCAGAGGCCTCTTTATAAGGCTTGAGGTTCTTTTACGTGCCGTAAATCTACTACGTATATTAACATATTCAGCTTCTCCCAATTATAAGCTACCAACAACAAAGAATGCTAAACAACAAAATTGTTTATATAATTGAAATTTTAAACAATACAATTAACGGCTAACAAACCTGCAACTATATAAAACACTACACGAAAATAATTATATAAAATGAACAAATTTGTATACAAGAATAAGTTAAGTTACGTAGCACATAAGTGATTTTTTAATATAGCTAGTGACCCTTTAATAACACTTTGGGCCACTTCTTTAATAAATGAATTCTTTAATTTATATGTTCTGCAAAAAAGCATGGGATAGTACTTCTGCATCCAGTTAGTAAGCCAATGTCAATTGAAATGGGATATTATTAATTTACTATAAAAGCTTTAAGTATTAAGTATTGTTTGTTCATTTTCCCTGCAAGTTTTCAGTTCTTCGATTTGATAATAAGCATGAGGTATTTTAAGTTTCAAACTTTTATTTTAAGAATAATAATGAATACAGCAGTTGCTTTTATTTTATCATTTAATGCATACATTTGCATTTTAATGTATACAGGCGTTTCTAGCTTTTCAACGCCAAGTATCGCATTATACCACAGCTCCGTTACGTTACGTCACAGTACTCCTATAACCCCTCCTGAATATGACACGCGGCTCGCTTATACCTGCTTTTAAATGAAGGGAGGTAGAAGTCTCGCTTCTCTTCCTCATTCATTACACCCGTCGGTGAATCATAATCAAAAAGTTAAATCACCTATTGTGAAATGCATAAAAACGAGATATATAACAAAATTCTTGCTGGAAAAATTCAGACGTAATTGATACTATCACCTGAACGGTGCAATTTGATTCTTTTAGCCTTAGGTTGCACTTGTACAATAGCCTTGCGTACCTTTGGAGTTAGAGTTTTCTTTCTTAATTTGTGGATGCTTTATAACTGCTGTGGTCTTTACCGTCCCATTCTATACTGTGCGTGAAAGATCAGTAATTTTGCTCAGAGCTCTGTATCAGGCTTGAGGTTGTTATACGTGCCGTAAATCTGCTCATTCACTCACTGCTGCTGCAAGCGAGATTCAGCCAGAGTGCTTTTTCTGCGTACTCATACGAATTGGGTTTTTATCGTAGGATGATTTATTCCAGGAAGGGTGTTTAAGAATGGCGTTTTAATATAGGAATGGTGTGACAAGATAGGGAGAAACATATCGTATTGTTTCTCGGTGGATGTCGTTTAGGATGCAACGGCCCTTCTGCACCCTGGTGGGAGTGGTTTAACAAAGCTCAGCTTTCATTGACTGGGGTGTGTAATTTAGAAGCAATCAGCTCTTGGTTGGATTAGAATGGAAGTCAGCTTTAGCTGCTGTTGGTTACAATCCATGGTTATCTGGTATGCCAGCATGCCATTCGGGAAATCCGATGACCCCGAAGTCGGCGAGTTCTAGGGTTAAAATCCCCAAGATTGCCGGCCCTCTTAGCCGTGGTCGCGAGGGTATAGCGTCGGCGCTCCGCCAAGCTGGGGGTCGCGGGTTCGAGTCCCACCATGGACATGGGTGTTTGTGTGTTGTATAATTGCGCAATAAGCGGTAACAAAAACAGTAAAAACACAGTAACAGTAACTGGGTAGCACAAGGGAACTTTAAAAAAATAAGAGATCTAACCAGGGCGCTCTGTGATTAGGTAAGCTCTTTAAAATGTAAATGACCAGAACCTAATTTCATTCTACGATAAGAGACCGCCCACTTTACTTCCCTTCCGAAAAAAACCATCCTAAGGACTTTTACGCCAGAAAAAAGTCCATCATCCTCCGGCGTTTGAACCCGCGATCTCGGGAACTAGAGGCTAGCGTGATAACCACTACACCACGAAGGAGACATTTAACCACAGAATGCATATGCAGGGATTCCGAGGCCCTATTAGCTAATAATTAATTGACCATGGTATCGTTTTGAAACTGTGGTTACTGAGCGTTTATGTAATCTTCAAATAAAGCTTCAGGTCTTCTGTCAAGATTTCAGCAATATCTCTAATTTATTTTTATAATATTATACCGTTTTTTTCATAAACCCTCCGAGAATGCATTAGCAGGACTTCAAAGGGCCTATGCATATTTAGGCTTCAATTTATGTTTTATAGCAACAGTTAGGCAACAATGCAGCCAGTAGACGTGTTCTAGGGATTCGATTGTTACAACAGTTATTGTAAATGGAAGTTAGTACATGTAGAGGCAATTGGGTATGTTTCATTAGTTCAGACTTCCAAATACAGTCTGTTGCTTTGCGGCGATCACCTCCTCATCCGTTGCTGTAGCTTACCTTGATGCTTCTCCCGTTGCTTCCAGAAGTTCTCAGCGTGTTGGTTCTTCAATTTATCCTCGGCTAGCTGCAGTAATTTTCCTTAAATTATATGGGAGCATGGACTTATCCTCGGTAAAGGAAAACGTAGATCTCGGGTGGTGATATAGGAAGACATAGACTTGCTTTGTTTATGAAAAGATGACACTGCCGTTTCTTTTTATTTAATTAACACTCGTAGTATACAAAACTGGTATTGCCGCTGTAAAATACTGTCCACCGCTGTTAAACTATGGCGTGGATATGGCACGAAATATAACTATTCTTATTGTCGCTTTCAGAGTAGCGGATCTTAGGTGTGTTGCTAAAACTATTTTGATTCCCTGTTTTGGCGCGATATCTCACACATCCTGCAGCATCTCTCCCTGACCACACATTACGAAAACTCTCGAATAAAATGCAATACTAAGCTGACATGACAAATTTGACTTGATTCCCTTTTTGGCGCGATATCTCACACATCCTGCAGCATCTCTCCCTGACCACACATGACATGAACTGTCGAATAAAATGCAATACTAAGCTGACATGACAAATTTGACTTGATTCCCTTTTTGGCGCGATATCTCACACATCCTGCAGCATCTCTCCCTGACCACACATGACATGAACTGTCGAATAAAATGCAATACTAAGCTGACATGACAAATTTGACTTGATTCCCTTCTTGGCGCGATATCTCACGCATCCTGCAGCATCTCTCCCTGACCACACATGACATGAACTGTCGAATAAAATGCAATACTAAGCTGACATGACAAATTTGACTTGATTCCCTTCTTGGCGCGATATCTCACGCATCCTGCAGCATCTCTCCCTGACCACACATGACATGAACTGTCCCGAATTTTCCCCAAACATATCCATTTATAGTCTCAGGCTCCTGAGGCTGCTTCCTTTCCTATTGGTACATTTTTAGCGCGACTCGACGCGTCTAACTATTTCGAATAAACTTCCAGGGATTTCATTGGTCCAATTTTAATATAAATCGCGGCTTTTCCTACATGTACCG
This sequence comes from Deroplatys truncata, assembly GCA_030765065.1. Lineage (NCBI taxonomy): Eukaryota > Metazoa > Arthropoda > Insecta > Mantodea > Mantidae > Deroplatys > Deroplatys truncata. The sequence continues at coordinate 24,571,213 of CM060988.1, read as the reverse complement.
TTAGATTGTCCTTCTCACTCACTTGGTCACGGCGAATTATCAAATAATGGGACAAAGGCTCTACACCCTCGCTGTAGGAATAATAGCACTGCGACCGAAGAGAGGTAATAAAACTAGGTTTTCTGCCTTCGAAAGCACTCTTCCTGCAGCTAAAACATTCCACCGTGGACAGTATTTTAACATAGCGCTTAAATTCTTTACATTAAACCATTTATAACTCTACTAATAGTAGTAACCTAGATAGATACATAATGTTAAATCACCCTTCTTAAAATATACAAGCAGTATGAGAAAAAGATATTTACATAGTAAGATTTAATATCAATAAAAGTTAATTAATCAATTATCTATAATTATGGTTCTCGGGCTCGGCCTAAAGTTGCCGTTTCAAATTGCCCTGTTCTGGAAAAGAATAAATTTTTGAGCACTTGATACAATTTTCTTTTCCAGAATAATTCCTCTGATTATGGCCTTTGTTCGTTTGTTTTGTTGACATAGACCCTTCGCTATACCGGTTCCTTCACAAGGGTTCTGCCAAACCAGTGGTGTTTACATTTGGGTCGTTCACTCTACATTTGTTATGGTTGATCCCCTCTCACCATTTAAAAACAGGTTTCCGAGAGACATTCTTACACAATACATTTCCCGCACACGAATAACTTGTGGTGGAGAGAAATACGCTAATACCTAAATTAAGTTCTAAAATTAAATCTATTTACATACATATTGGTACATAATTATTATGCCTTTATTTATTTCTTTACATACTTATTTATCGGGTGTATTACCTTTACTATTTGTTCACAGGGTTGCTACCTCATTTCGAGTAAAACTAACCTGATTCTTTTCATTACATTCTTCACCCTTCTCATTCTCTAAACATTTGTATGGTTTGAGCAACTGTTTATGATATCTCCCTACGATCTTGGAATTCTTTATTTCTTGTAACTCAAATGTATCCGAGCCAAAAATGTTAATCACCCTGTATGGACCTTTAAATAAATTTTCCATTCTATGATACCTCTTTTTTTATAATTAATAAAACTAATTTATATGTTTAAAGAAAACTGTCAGCATATTGCTAGCATACCAACCAATTAATAATTTACAAATATTGCTAAATATAAAAAAAATAACAAATATTCTGACAATAAAAGCTGTTTCAACCTTAAGACAAACTTATTCAAGCAGAAAGAAACTGAAACATATTAATGGCAAAGGTGTTTCTTGTTCTTCTTCACTATCACTAATGAGCATTTAATACTCAAGTCTCTTTAGTAATGCAAAAAATATTCTCCACAACTGCTTAAGATAATTCATTAATTCACATGTGAAAGCTCTCCTTTCCAGGCACTGTAGAGTCAGGATCAATGATATTATGTCTTTCTTTTTCTTTTCTTTTTTTTTTTTTTAATTTGAATGCTGGATTTTTTTTTTATACCCATACTAATTCTCCAAGTTCGATCAACCCTTTCTTTCGCTTCCTTGTTTTAAATTCCTCCTTTCTTTTCTGCGCCTTTTTTGACATTCTTTCAAAAGCTTTCTTTAACGTCTCTTCTCCCGTTAGTGTTTTCGGATCTTTAGTTTCCAGTGTCTGTGGTAATTTCCCTTCAAGTGTTTCTATTAACTTCCCCTTCATCAGCTCAACTAATTTCCCCTCTAGACTCTTATTTTGTTCACTTAAGTTTCTTTCTAAGTCCTTACTCTGCTTACTTAATTTCCCTTCGAAATCCTTACGTTCGCTCAGTTTTCGTTCTACGTCCTTACTCTGCTCATTTGATTTCCCTTCTAAATTCTTATCTTGTTCCCTTACGATTCTTTCTAAGTCCTTACTCTGCTCATTTGATTTCCCTTCGAAATCCTTATTCTGTTCACTCAGTTTTCTTTCTAAGTCCTTACTCTGCTCATTTAATTTCCCTTCGCAATTCTTATCTTGTTCACTTACGATTCTTTCTAAGTCCTTACTCTGCTTACTTACGATTCTTTCTAAGTCCTTATTCTGCTCATTTGATTTCCCTTCTAGATTCTTATCTTGTTCCCTTACGATTCTTTCTAAGTCTTTACTCTGTTTACTTACGATTCTTTCTAAGTCCTTACTCTTCCCCTTTAATTTCCCTTCGAAATTCTTATCTTGTTCATCTATGATTCTTTCTAAGTTCTTACTTTGCTTACTTACGATTCTTTCTAAGTCCATATTATGCTCATTTGATTTACCTTCTAAATTCTTATCTTGTTGACTTAAGTCCTTCCTCTGCTCATTTACTCTGCTTTCTAACTTTTTACCCCGCTCCTCTACTATGCTTTCTAAGTTCTTACTATGTTCACCTAAAATCTTACCCCGTTCATTTAATATGCTTTCTAAGTTTTTACCCCGCTCATCTATGATTCTTTCTAAGTTCTTACTATGTTCACTTAAGATCTTACCTAATTTCCCCTCTAAATTCTTACTTTGTTCACTTAATTGCTCACCTAATTTCCCCTCTAAATTCTTACTTTGTTCGTCTATCTTTGTGCTCAAATGTTGAAGCAATATTAGCAGCTGGTTTTGACCTGCGTCAATGACCTGCTCAATCGGTGATTGCCTTTCCAGCCTAACTTCTCCCTCTGCCTTACTCATATTTTCTCCATCTGTTGTTATTCTGACAATAGCCTCCCCATCCAGTTCTTTCAAATCTTCCCTTGACCTACTCATGGTTCCGTTAGCAAGTTCTACCTCTCTAGTAATGACTTTACCCCCTCTCAATAACATGTGTTCACAAAACTGAATCACTACTCTGCATGCCTTTTTGTTTGTTTTTGATTAAATGTTCTAACCTGTATTTTTTCAATGTTAACTGATGCGTTCCGGGTTCGAATCCTGGTGAAGTTCTAGAAGCGATGTTCTCAGCTGTTTTGTTGTCCCACGTAGGTAGACTAGAAGTTCGCGTTGTAATTTTGTTCTGCTGTGCCCCTTTCCTCTGAAGATTCTTCGTCTGTTCGTTGTTTTCTAGTCCTCCGTTTATGTTGGTCTTCCCTTCGAGCTGGTCTTCCCTTCGAGCTCCACGTTATGGCGCCAGTTTGCGGCGATCTTAACGTTTGTTAGCCCCACGTTTGGGAGCCAGTTTGCGGCGATCACCTCCTCATCCGTTGCTGTAGCTTACCTTGATGCTTCTCCCGTTGCTTCCAGAAGTTCTCAGCGTGTTGGTTCTTCAATTTATCCTCGGCTAGCTGCAGTAATTTTCCTTAAATTATATGGGAGCATGGACTTATCCTCGGTAAAGGAAAACGTAGATCTCGGGTGGTGATATAGGAAGACATAGACTTGCTTTGTTTATGAAAAGATGACACTGCCGTTTCTTTTTATTTAATTAACACTCGTAATATACAAAACTGGTATTGCCGCTGTAAAATACTGTCCACCGCTGTTAAACTATGGCGTGGATATGGCACGAAATATAACTATTCTTATTGTCGCTTTCAGAGTAGCAGATCTTAGGTGTGTTGCTAAAACTATTTTGATTCCCTGTTTTGGCGCGATATCTCACACATCCTGCAGCATCTCTCCCTGACCACACATTACGAAAACTCTCGAATAAAATGCAATACTAAGCTGACATGACAAATTTGACTTGATTCCCTTTTTGGCGCGATATCTCACACATCCTGCAGCATCTCTCCCTGACCACACATGACATAAACTGTCGAATAAAATGCAATACTAAGCTGACATTACAAAGCTGACTTGATTCCCTTCTTGGCGCGATATCTCACGCATCCTGCAGCATCTCTCCCTGACCACACATGACATGAACTGTCGAATAAAATGCAATACTAAGCTGACATTACAAAGCTGACTTGATTCCCTTCTTGGCGCGATATCTCACACATCCTGCAGCATCTCTCCCTGACCACACATGACATGAACTGTCCCGAATTTTCCCCAAACATATCCATTTATAGTCTCAGGCTCCTGAGGCTGCTTCCTTTCCTATTGGTACATTTTTAGCGCGACTCGACGCGTCTAACTATTTCGAATAAACTTCCAGGGATTTCATTGGTCCAATTTTAATATAAATCGCGGCTTTTCCTACATGTACCGTTAGATTGTCCTTCTCACTCACTTGGTCACGGCGAATTATCAAATAATGGGACAAAGGCTCTACACCCTCGCTGTAGGAATAATAGCACTGCGACCGAAGAGAGGTAATAAAACTAGGTTTTCTGCATTCGAAATCACTCTTCCTGCAGCTAAAACATTCCACCGTGGACAGTATTTTAACATAGCGCTTAAATTCTTTACATTAAACCATTTATAACTCTACTAATAGTAGTAACCTAGATAGATACATAATGTTAAATCACCCTTCTTAAAATATACAAGCAGTATGAGAAAAAGATATTTACATAGTAAGATTTAATATCAATAAAAGTTAATTAATCAATTATCTATAATTATGGTTCTCGGGCTCGGCCTAAAGTTGCCGTTTCAGCTTGCACATTACGCTTAACAAATGGCTTCGTCATTAGTACCTAAATCCAAAAAACGAAGTGTATGTGCTTCAAGTCCTTTTGAGAGAACAGTAATGGCATGGTTAGGAGAGGATTAGCGACGACGTGAGTATTTTTGGAGAAGAAAGTAATGCGGATCCAGATTGGGATGAGGGTAACATATAACAACATGTGAGTGAAAATAGTGATTCAGACAGTAATGTTGACAGTAATGTTGAAGGAGAAAATGAGAGTGGAAATTCTAACGAAGTTACTAGTAATTACATTAGACTGAATGGTACAATATGGAGTAAAAATTCTCCTCCTAGGGTTCGGGTCCCAGCTCATACTAATAAGGAATCTACCAGGGCCAGTAGCAGATACTGTAACAAATACTACTAAAACTGCATTGGAATATTTCACATCTAAAAAAACTAATAGACAAAATCATTGCCTACACAAACCTGGAGGGAGGGCGAGTATGCACAGTAAAAGGTGAAACCTGAAAAGATGTTAGAATACAAGAAATTGACGCATTTTCTGCATTACTATTCCTCGCTGGTGTCGATAAGGGCTGGGACGTTCCAATGAATGAGAGGGTTGGTTTTAGATGAAAAATCAAAACCAATATATAAGGCTACAATGCCTATAAACAGATTTGAAGATGTCAGGAAAATGATTGGGTTTGATGATAGATACATTCGGGTAGCCCGCTCTGATAGCGATAAGCTGTCACTTCTGGGATATATCTGGGAAATATTTGTTGACAACTGACGGAAAAGAATGATACCTAATGAATCACTTACTGTCGATGAAAACGTGGTAACAGTTCATGGAAGATGTGGATTTATGCAGTATTTGCCCAGCAAATCAGGCAAATACGGATTGAAAATGTTCTGATTATGTGATTATAAAGCAGCTTACAGAATGGTTTATACAGGATGACAATCAGATAATTCTATACAAAAACAAATTGCACTGAATGCAGCAAAATGATTGGCAAAACGTGTAAATGGGTCATAGATAAATATCGCTATGAACAATTAATTTACAAGTGTAAAACTAGCAGAAGACATGCTGGAAAAGGGAATCATTATAATGGGAACAATAAAGAAAAACAAACCAGATATTCTCGCTGAAATTAAGGAAATACCTTCAAGAGGACCTTTCAGTTCTATATTTGGCTTCAAACACAATGTAACAATGGTGAGCTATGTACCCAAGAAAAATAAGGCTGTTATTATTATAAGTACTATGCATCATGACAGAATTGTAGCAATCAAAAGATCATCTCAAGAAAAGTCATAGATTATAACATTCTGTATTTCAACAAAAAGAGGTGTCGACGAAATGGACATTAAGGTAGGAGGCAAACAAGATGGCCCTTTACTCTCTGGATGTATATGAACAATGAAGTTCTGTTTTGTTTCCAACATCCAACATACCATTCCAGCAGAAAGGACAAACGACGCCTGTTTCAGAAAGATTTGGCAAATGAGATGGTACATCCTCTAGTGGCTTCAAGATCAGCTGTCTTTAACTCACCAAAACACACTGTCGAAGCAACGAAAAGAAGTGGTTTGAATTCTGCTTCATCATCTCAAATTTCGAAAACTGTACAAGAGAAAAGGAAAAGGTGTTGCTATTGCCCCTACATTATGCACAGGAAGAGTACCTGGTTTGTGTGAAGTGTAATAAGAATATTTGTAAGGATCAATGTTCATTGGTTTTTAATTTCTGGCATTGTACTGCAGAATACAAGTAACATAGAAAAGTGTTTTAGTTCGTGTTTACTATGTGTGTCTGTATAATTTTTTCAAATATATTCAGTCAACTGAATTATTTGCAGCTATGTGCCTACTACAATTAATAGTTAGTTGTTCTTATTGTGTAAATGTAACCTTACGGGATAATATTGCTATGGTGAAAATTTATCGTTGAATGTTAATAATCAAACATGTGAGCATTAAAATATTGCTAATTAACTAAAAATACTGTAATTTTGAAAACTTATAAACAACACATAGTAAAATATTATAATCACTATATTGTACAATAAACATGTCATTGTAAATAAAACCAGGACTGAAATTACAGTAAAAAGATGGGAGAGTTTGACAGGCCCTGCTTAGGCATTCTCCGACAATTAAAAAATATGCATACTAGGGTTAAAATCTGTTATACAAGACACTTAACAAAGAATTAATTAGAATTCTCAGGACACTATTGAAAACAAAAAATAAAAACAATAATACTGAGAAAACACTATGCAAAGTACTGTGGAACAACCACAAATACCACAGATTGTAATACTGATTATCGAGTGACTTCCATATTACTACATTCGGTTGCGTATTTACTGAGAAAATCTATTTGGGAAAAACATAATACCAGTTTAAGTATCGTCAGCATAACCTTCTTTATTCTCAGACACCTAACATACAAAAGAAAAGAAGGAGGAGAAGAAGATGTTTTACCTCGTATGATTTGATGCTAGTAGTTGAGTAACGCGGCTTTGGACACATCTATGTACTTGAATTACAATCCGTGGTATTGAAAGACGGAGTTAGTACCCGCATATACGAGTAACGTGTGGGATTACGTGACGTTTGGATTCTGAGGGAGAGTCCGTCCCTCCTCTGCGGTGCTCCCTGGAGCACGTTATTTCCCCTTGTGAAGTTGTCGATACACTTTATTGTTATGTTGTAGAATTAAATGAATAATAAAGATAATTAAAAGCCGAAAAAAATGTGAGTTAACGCGGGTTTGACAACAGGTACGTATGTGTGTTTGTACCCGTGTAATGAATAGACGGTTTTAGAAACCGTCTATATGAGTAACGTGAGGGGATTACGTGATGTTGAGAGTCTAAGGTGAATGTTGCAGAGTTAAATGAATAATAAAATAATTAAAAGCCGAAAAAAATATCTGTGTGTGTGTGCGCGTGCGCGCTCACGTGTAGTAAAATTTTGTCTATCTCTTATTATTTTTTTACCAGTTATGCAAAAGTCGTTCACAATGAAGAATCGTTAGAGCCATTTTTGAGAAAAATGTTCCATGTAAAGGGTATTCTGGGATGGTGGGGATTTTTTCTTGAAAAAACCTTCGTGAAGATACTGAACCAAAATACTAAGTTTGGTGTTTCCCACAGCTAAAAACTTGGAATCTTTCATCAAGAAGGCAATGGACTATAAAATAAGAAATCCATGCGAGGCTAATATAATATTCGAGTTAGGTGTATGAATGTTAGGCTGCATGAGTATGTTACAGAAGACTGTGTATGTGAGAAAGTGCCCACGTGCGTAACGGTATAAACCAGGTCAGTGCAAGAACGAGCATGTTCAATCCCCACCACCGCCCCTATCCATTAAATGTGAAACGAGAATGGATCGGCGTTCACAGTCGACTGTGAGCCAGCACGATGAGTAGTGAAAATATCAGAATCGCGAGCGATAGTGACAATTGTTGCTGGGTGAACCTCGAGGAGTACGAGCAAATGAAGCAGCACTGTCTCGATAAGCATGAGGAAATATGTGATGGCGATACGCATACCATCATCTGTAAGGAACCATCACAGCATCAACAAATGTCGTCATTCTTCCGTTGTGGAGAGTGCTGCGACGTGTATCTCAAAGCAAAAGGGTAAGTAAGTAAAGAACATGTGATAGAATATATTTAGTAGGGGGAGAAAAAAGATAGCTAGCAAAAAACCTGTGCCTTTATTTTTACAGAACGCCCGAAGGAGAAGATGTGCCACCGCATCGCGACGTGGATCGGTCGGTGTCGACATCCGAACCCGTGGAGGAGAAAGAAGAAGAAAGGTAAGCAGAATCATTGTGAATAAAAAGAAAGAGTTTTTTTATTAATGACTCGTGTGTGTTAAAACAGAGACGTTGTGTATATGTCTACAGGTCCGAAAAAAAGCCTGACAAGAAGAGGAACAAGGCAAAAGTCGTAAACAAGAAGAAGATGTTGGAAGCCTCTCGAGAGAACGTTATAGTGCTCATCTTTGACCCCATCCCAGAAAAGTCAGAGGAAGATGAATCCAAATAGCGTGTTTATGCACGACGACATCTCCATCAGCTCCAAGCATCGTGTGAATATAGGACTGCATTACGAACTCGCATCCCTCTTCATCAAAGCAGTTGACGAAACTTTTGTATACATAACAAAAGAGGACTGGCAGATAATAGTTCGAAATATAGCTGTGATTGAAACGTATGTGAAAGACGGTAAGCTTCCTCGTTTATCGTACAGTGAGAATATAATCTATGCATATAACGTAACAGTGCATATGAATAAAGTTAATGAAATAGCATTTGTGAATACGTGTCTAAACGAAAATGTCATAAACCTGGACATTGTTGCAATAGCAGGACTGAAGAGACTAATTCCATACATTGAAATACATTTATTTCAATTGCATGACGTTCATAAATCAATGTGTTCATACGATGTTAGAGGTAGGAGTGTCAGAAAAAAGTTAAAGGAGATGTATGCTAAAATCAATAAAAAAATATAAAAATTTCATTCTTTATTGATATAAAAAATACATTTTTCATTTCTTATATGATAGATTGAACAACATGAGTTAGGGGTTTATAAGTGAACAATTTGTCATGAATAATCAAACAAAACAAAGATGTTTGTGCAGGAAAATTCGCCGATGCTTGAACTTCCAATCTGATGTTAACGGCTCCAGTCACGGTCTCCTCCGGTTGATGAGAACAGTCTATGACGAATAGTGGTGCATATTTCAGAAAATCGCCTCTCTTCAAAAGAGGGTAATTTTCTTTGCCATAATAAGAGTATTGAAATTTAGAATACTGATCATACAGAGATGCAAACTTTGAATTTGCAAAATCCAAATTCATGTCATGATACGGATAACATTCGCTGTTGAGATAAAGCTTCAGATTGGTGATATTGCAGTGATCAAAGATAGAGCTATCTTTAGCAAGGTAGTTCAGTCTGTCGGTCTGTGCACCCACTATGACAAAACGCGGTTTCTCAAGCTTCGATGTCGTTGCAACGTTCCACGTGAACGCTTTAGTCTGCGGTACTGCAGGTTGAGTGTGAAGGTCCAGGGTTCGAAAAGCAACGTGCAGTGGGCGATCTGACTGGACGAGTTTAAGTTTCTCCACCCTCTCGGCATCGGAGAGTCTAAGTACGGGCATCCTCCATTCGATACGGTTTAGTTTAATGATAGTCACATCGTTGCCCATCACACAATTATTAGAATTTTTAGATCTAATGAGAACCAGTTCAAACTTGCTATTAAGTATCAGCTCCTTGTGATCGTCCGCGAAACCCAGAAGCATCGAAAGAGGAACGATAGCGTTGAATACACCGTTCGATGCGTTCACGATGTCTACAGGTTCTCCGGGATACGTCCAGCCGGCGTTCTGCAGGCGATTGGAGTCCAAAGTGTTGAGAGCCGCATAGTTGCGCATAGTCGTAGAAATTCCAGGATTTCTCGTTCTATCTATGGTAGTACCATTCATATCTAAGCGAACTTCATCGAACAGAAACGCCATGGCATTGTTGGTCAGTGTTGCAGATGAAGCTTCGCCAGTAGGTTTTGTCACAGATCCCTCTATGTAGAGGTAACTTCTGCTAGGAAGCGTGTACAAATCCTCGGCTTGGCATGGTATTCTAATTTCATCATTCACATCTAGAGCAGACGTATTGTAAGGTAGGAAGACATGTTCCTCCTCTTTACTAATCTTATCGTCAAACGTCGGAACCCCGGTCACATCTAAAACATCCATTACAGAACCTTGAATCCCAGACGCTCGAGGAACTCTCGGTTGGATGGTGTTAGCAGTTTGCGTGTCGAAGACTGAGTAGGTATCAATCTCGAGAGAAGCTTTTTATTATAGTAATGCCTTTTAAAATTTATTCCCATTCCGTCTTATGTGCAGTCTCACTGTTATAGTTTCGTTTCTGAAGTCGAGCGTATCCCCGTTCTGGTCTACCACGCGAATGCTGAGATGATCAATGAGATTCGTGTCGATGATGGGTAGATATATAGGACTGGGCGGTTCCTGCGAGATGTGGTAGCCCGGAGGAACCGACGGGAAAAACTCGTAGAGAGAATGCCCGCTTTTACCGTTGATGAAGGATCCAGTGGCAAGGCTGCACTCGACGCGTATGATGCTGACCTTAAAGATGTTCACCAGTTCGTCAGACTCGGTCAGTACACCCGGTTCCACCGTGCGCTTGCCGGTGAAACCGAGAAGAGAGCCCACCGATCTCTCTCGAGCGAAATCGATAAAGTAGGGGCACCGAACCTCAGCCTTCATAGTGTTATTATTGGGACGGAGAAAAAAGTCATCGCCGGCTTTGAGTCTATCCTTGAGGAAGGTGTTTATATCTTCTATTTCATAAGTTCCAGGTGGAATTTCGACAGTTTCAAGTTTTCCATCCCGCACGTAATGGAAAAGGTTATTGCTAGGATCAACATTTGGTATCGAGTAAAATGTCTCGAAATTCAGTAGAGCAATCTCGTAAACCCCATCTGGATCCAGATGGAGTGGCGGATTCAAATGGGTAGAGAAACTAGAATCAGATCCGCTCACAGTGATAGTGTAACTCATTTTGACCATTCGAACATCCTGTCGAAAGTGTTTTATAACAGAAACTGCAAGCACAGATGACCACAAATGACAGAATCGAAATTCTGATACCTGTGTCTGTTATACATGATCTTAACACCGTCGAGATAGGATTCTATCTCTCTTGGAGGTTTCAGATTGCCGAAACTGTCAAAATAAAATGCTAAATTACCATCCTTGCGTATAGCAACCCAATGGGTACCGGGATTCTGCGAGTTGTCCAAATTGACGACGATCCTCTCTGCACGTCTAGGTCGTAGAGGCAGTTTATCTAGCATGTATACGCCTCTAAAATTAGGAATGCGTAGACGTTCAGCATAAGTTTCAATCTCCGCACCGCTTAAGGCTTTTTCCGGGATAAGTACAGACCTCGCCCCGAGTTTTTTGGACGTAGATACAAGCCCCTCCCCTTCCTGCGTCGTCCACCTCCCTTCTTAAGACCTCTGCCCTTGCCCGTGGCTAATGCTTCCATGTGCTGATTGTGACGAACCAGCTCGTTCAGTTGCTTCTCCGCAGCACGTTTCTTATTCACCGAGGTAGCGATCTGTGCGGCTCCACCTGCCAAGCTACCTGCAGCACCCAATGCTGCCAAAAGCGGTAGCAAAGGTAAGATCCCACCTCTAGCGGGTGGCGGTAGTATTCTCTTCCGACGTTTGCGCAATCCGGCACCCATGGCCAGCTTTCCCTTCATGATTGCGGTCACAAGTCTAGCGGCAAGCTTCTCGCCAAAAGTAGCGTCGGCAGACTGCACCCGATTCCAGGCTTTTTCCACAAGAACCTTATCAGCCAAATGCCTCGGAACAGTATCCTGATGTGTGGCGTAGGCGATATCGTGTTCTCGACACGCAGCGTCCAATGCGTTTATAGGAGGATCCCCTCGCTGCAATCGCTTATGTAGCTTAGTTCCGGGACCGCAGTACCTGTAGCCGGGCAAATGAGCCTCAAACGGTAGAGAATTAATCAAAGAATTAAGTACTCCGGAACCCTTCCGAGCGCGTCCAGAGCTCATGATACACTATGAAAATAAAAAGCGAAAGATATAACTTATAATCTTAGTCGCACGATGGAAGTAGTGAAGCAAAAGTGCTCGTTACCCATACAAGTTTTAGACTTCGACAATGACATTCGCGAGGGAAGGCACGGCTCTCTCTTCCCGAGCAACGTCAGAGCGCTCATTCTGGGTAGCTCGAATGCGGGGAAGACGAATATCTTACTCAACCTGCTAATCCACGAGAACGGGCTAAGGTTCGAGAATCTTTACATTTACTCGAAATCACTGCATCAACCGAAATATCAGTACCTGCTCAAAGTGCTGAAAACCATACCCGATATAGGAGTGTACACGTTCGAGGACGGTGAAAAAGTACTGGAAACCTCAGAAGCCAGAGAAAATTCCATATTCGTATTCGATGACGTCATCAACGAGAAACAGGGTAAAATAGCTTCGTATTACAGCATGGGCAGACACCGTAACGTCGATGCTGTATATCTAGCACAATCTTATGCAAAGGTACCCAAACATCTAATTAGAGACAATGCAAATATGATTGTACTATTCCGACAAGATAATCTCAACTTAAAGCACATATACGACGATTACGTAAATACTGACATGTCTTTTACGGAATTCAGAGAGTTGTGTAAGCAAGTATGGGAGAGTAATGACAGATCGAACTCGAGACCCTTTGTTGTCATGGTACCTGAATTTCCGCTGAATGAAGGACGATACAGAAACGGTTTCGATGTATTTATCAGAGTGAATAAATAGAGAGTATCGCTCATTACAGCTATGAGTATCGACAGATTCGGATCGCGCAGGATCATCCCATCCAGGGGTGTGCTTAACCGTTATATTATAAATCGAGATGACACGGGAAACTATCAATTCAAGAAAAAGCGATTATGCAACATTCAGGATCCTGAAGAAGAATATGATGCAACGACTAAACACTATGTGGATACGCTTACGACTATCGTCGAGCATCGAATGCAGACGTTCACCGAAAAGACTTCATATCAGCGTATGGGCGAATTTGAAGCTATGCTTAGGCAGCACGTGCAAACATCGCTCGAAGGTCAACATCAGAGCCTAATGGAATACCTGAGTAAATATGCTTTCAAACGCGATGCAGAAAAGAATGTCATTCTGGATACGATAAGAATGAAGGTACTATTGCCTCCAGTTGACGATCATGATGTTCCGAATAAAAAATATATTTTGGATTACATAAATGCACACACACCGCTTCCCGATTCGAACGGTAACGTTTCCTTTCGAAAGAAACGAATAAGGGAGATAGCCGATCCCGTGGACGATAACGATGCCGCAAATAAAAAATATGTTAGACATTTAGTTGTAAAGAAAAATGCGGAAACACAGACAGTTTTAAACCGAACTCTAGCTTCTATGCCTCAAGAAATTATTGCAGCAGTAGAAAAAAATTTTGATACCGTGGTAGCCTCAATTATGAATAGTATTGCTAATCTTAATTCGCGAGTGAATCTAATAAATACTATTTTAGGGAAAATGAGTGGACAGCTCATCATTACATTGCAAACGAAACCGTACAGAGGTAACTCACAGAGATACATGCTAACTTCGGGACTCGAATACTACAGGTCCCCGGTTAGCGGAGAGGTGTTTGGCTGCAATATGATTTCATCATCGCATCCCAATACGAGAACGGATGCAATATTTGCAATAAATGATAAACGCGTTGAAAGTTATCCTGCACTCGTCATGATGGGCGATAAGTTGACCTTCACAGCTCCAGTTAATCGTGCTAAAGATGGACATATTCTAAGTATCGACTTAAAAATCTCCTATATATTGATGCCAGCAGCTTAAATCTGCATTCATTTTACGATGGATGTAGAAGGCATCAGACTCAAGCAGTCCATCGCTCGACACAGTAAAGCGATAAGGGAAAAGTTACGTTCCCTGAGGGGTCTCAGGTTCGAAACCCAACGCGTGATGTCCGAGGTTCTTCAGCCCGTCACCGTTCCTCTGAAGGATATACTAAAGAATCAAGAAAAAAGCAAAACCCCTCTCTCTCACTCCGAAGAAGAAGAAGAAGAAGAAGAAGAAGAAGAAGAAGAAGCCGATACCCTTGTGAATTATCTGAAGAAGGTTCGAACAGCTAGCGGCAGCGATCTGGACGTTACCTTTGGAGTACGGTATGAAGACGGGGATTATAAGATAGGAAATAAATTAATTACATTTGCAGATAACAGTGTTCAGATAGGAGATGAGATTTATGAGGCTAGCCCCGGGCTGTACGAACTATTATTCAAGCGAGTACCTCAGACCTCATCGTATACGGAAGACGATCTGGATATTTATTCTCAGATTTTGAAACAAACTCTAGTTCACAGACAGGGCTACAGCAGGAGCGGTCGTCTGAGATCGAACAAGGGGTATAAATATAAGAATATCATACGCAGGCTTATCGACACTACGACCGGTTCCGGTCTCGAATGGAAGCAGCACGTTCCGGGTAGGAAGTTGGACTACGTATACTGGTCCGATCCTAATAGTCTGATTAGCAGACTCAGATTGCTCATTGCATCGAGAGAGGCTGGCAATTTGAATCATACAACGGAAATTCAAGAGATCATCACAGAATTGAAAAACTCAAAAATAATAGCATGATTAGACGAAACATCGTTGGTGAATTACACTCCCCGGCCAGAAGGAAATTTCTACGTAGGAAAATAATTAGTAAAGGTCTTAATGACTTATTACAAATAGACCTTATTGAAATGATACCATACGCAAAACATAACAGAAACTATAAGTACATTCTTATTGCTGTTAATTTTTACTCAAAAATGGCTTATGCAAGACCTGTGAAGGACAAGACCGGAGTGAATGTTACAAAAGCAATGCGAGATATACTGGAGGATCTGAATACAACACCTAAGAATATTCAATCCGATAACGGCAAGGAATTTTACAATAAGCATTTCAAGCAATTAATGACCAGGTATGGAATTAATCACTATAGTACATTCAGTGTCATTAAGGCTGCTGCTGTCGAGCGTTTAATAAGAACGCTTAAAACTATGATGCATAAGGAATTTTTGACTAAAGGTTCATATAAATGGCTGGATCTCTTGCCAAGAATCATTAACATCTACAATAATACTTACCATTCGACGATTCAGATGAAGCCTCGCGACGTCAGGAACAACGATCTCCTCCTCACGGTGTATCGTCGTGATGTTATGAGGTACGAAAAGAGGAACGCCAGGAGGTTCAGTGTTGGGGACCGTGTTAGGATCTCTAGGCATAAGGGTCTACTCGAGAAAGGTTACACACCTAATTGGAGCACTGAAATCTTTCGCATTGTCAGGGTAAGAAGCACAGTCCCACCCACCTATCATCTGGAAGATGGTGAGGGGAAGGTAATACAAGGTGGATTCTATGGTCATGAATTATTAAGAACTAGTTACCCTGATCACATATCTCGTAGAAAAAGTACTACGTCGACGTGGGAATAGGTTACTCGTCAAGTGGCTAGGCTTTCCAAAAAGTGAATGGATAGAAAGGAATTCTGTAGTGTAGAAGATGCAAAAAAAACTAAGGCAAAATGTTTTTAGGATTCAGGATGTGTGTTGTATAATTTTATTTCTTAAGAAGTAAAGCAACAGAATCCAAAAGTAATTGAGTTTTATTTATTTTTTAAAAATAACCCTACATATTCCCCATCACCCCCAAAAAGTATAAACATGTAAAAGTGAGTACTTATTCAGGTGGACATGTGTTTGCATTTATAAAACAAGATTTTGTGAACTTCAAAGCATAAAAAGAAATCTCTCTAAAAATGAGTACTTGTTGAGGAGGACATGTAAAAATAGTATGGTTTACATCATAAAAAGCTTTAAGTATAAGAAATGCACAACAATCTCTCACATTAAGCAGAATTACATTAAATGGGGACGACATTCATAAACAACACTTGTGAACTCAAAAAATTGGTTTACATAACATATACCATAAACTTTAAAGAAAATATAACTCTCATCCCAAAAAAGTATAAACATGTAAAAATGAGTACTTATTCAGGTGAACATGTGTTTTCATTTATAAAACAAGATTTGTGAAGTTCAATTACAAAGAAAATGAGTACTGGACATGTGAACTCGAAAAAAGTATGGTTTACCAAGCCCCTCATTAAGCAGAATTACATGAAATGGCATACTTTCAATAATGTAAAAAACACATAGTCTCTCTCTCTCTCTCTCATTAAACAGAATTACATGAAATGGCATACTTTCAATAATGTAAAAAAACACATAGTCTCTCTCTCTCTCTCTCTCATTAAACAGAATTACATGAAATGGCATACTTTCAATAATGTAAAAAAACACATAGTCTCTCTCTCTCTCTCATTAAACAGAATTACATGAAATGGCATACTTTCAATAATGTAAAAAAACACATAGTCTCTCTCTCTCTCTCTCTCTCATTAAACAGAATTACATGAAATGGCATACTTTCAAATAAGGTAAAAAACACATAGTCTCTCTCTCTCTCTCGAATTACATTACAATGTCAGCTGTGCTCAGAGGTAGCAGGATCTCTTGGAATAGAAAAATGTCCCCAGGCCATAGTTTTATGCGAGTTTTCAATCATATAGCGTTTGGTATCAAGCCCTCTCAATGCAATTTTGTTCATTTCTACTGTGTGAACGTTATGCTTACGACTTTGGAAAGTTGTTTGTCTGGCATAATGTGCTACATTCATGTCATTGAGACAAGATAGGTAATCATCAAAAGTTATTGAACGCATTGCAGCCTTTGAAACGCCTTTTGACTTCTTAACGATCTGACCATCAAAACGATATGAGTACAGCTTAGACCTTAGCCCAGCGTATTCTGTCATTAATTTGCCCGATAATTCGTCTTTAAATAAGCCCATTACTTTCCTGTTTACCAGAGGTATCGAATATATGTTATCGGGTGGATAATTGGTTGTATCAAAATGCTGAATGTTGGTTTTGATAAAATCATAAACATCTGTACTAGTTTCAAACAAAAATGAATCGGTATCCATGTAATTTAGAGACAAATCATTTAGGTTCTTTTTCAGAATGTTATAATAAAAGTGGTACATCACATATTTAGAAATGTCAAGTATTGCCTGTCCTATGTATATGGGCTTACACATGTGAATTTCTTCCTTTGCCAGTTCGATACCCACAAGGTTCTCGTCAAATATAATGTAACGCAAAAACGTTTGACGCGATATCAGCTTTTTCGCTTGTTTCCAACTGGTAACGAGACGAAAATCGTTATACTTACGTACATTTTCCATAAATTTTCCATAAACACAATTATTCATTTTTTTCCATAGATTCTGACCGAATTTAGATTTCTCCTCAGCACGTTTTGCAGCGTTCAAGTCAATGTATGATTTTAACCAGAAGGATTGTTTGTAAGCCACTGCTTTATGTATGTATTTCAACTTCATTCCTAATTCTACACATTGCTGTAGATTACGGTAATGCAAGACATACTTTGACTTATCTGATAGTGTTGCAAGGAGCTTATTGCATGTATCCTTTGGAGGTATTTCGCTCTTTGGACACAGTGGAAGATCGTTGTGTTCGTCGTGAATGGCTTTAGGATATTCGAGATCGACTTCAAGCACATAACCCGTTTCCGAATCTGGCGGTACGTTTAAGAATTCTATTGCATTAATTTCATCTCTATTTAACCATCTGAGTTCGCCACATGGAGTTGCATGTCTTGCCATAACAAATCCGTATAAGTTTGTACAATCGAAAAGTGCTAAGTATTTAGGTGGTAGAGATTCGTTGTATTCATTCATGTATTTGTTATTGGCTTTGGAGTATCGCTGCGACACCGTGCAAAGCCCACCCCTGATTCCTGACTCGAAAAACTCTAGCATTTCTTTGTCGGTGATTAGCGATAATTTTGTTTTAGTCGTCTTTAACATCGCCTGATAGGCCAACCCGGGAGCAGTGTAGAAATGGCACGGATCTAGTTTATATAAATTTAGGCATAAGTTTCTGAAAGTTTCAAAAATGTCAGTCAATAACAATGTGTCAGTCTTAAGATATAGATCGCTGTATTCGCCTAAGTTTCTGATATTTAACTCTCGCCATACTGTTTGAGCATGCAAGTAATCTTCCGATGTTATATCATCAAATTGTGATATATCTGGTAATGCGGTCTCTTTCAATTTCTCTACGCAATCCAGATATGTGTATGGAAATACGCCTTTACGTATCATTAGCTGCCGATGTGCAGGATTTTCGTATGCTCTGTTTGTATTTTTAAAGTCCTCGGGGTTTAGCATATCAGCTAAATTGCTCAATTTATCATCGAGGAATCTATAACTATCAAGAAATCTGAAATATATACTTTTTCCATTGGACGTATATCTCTTACTGAATGATAGATAGTTTTCAGATGTTTGTGAAATACATGATATGGGTTCTCGATCGTAAGCGAGATGTTTCACGAGAAAATGTGAATCGTAGTTTGACAGACAATGAAAAAAAATCGGTATGTAATTTGGTAACTTTCTATTCAGATTACACGAATTGTGGGCCGCTCCTATGAATCTACCGGTCAAATGGCAGTGGTCTAATATTTTGTCAGATTCGGACTCAAATTTATCTTCACACAGATGACAGAAATCAGTATTTCTGAATTTTATTTTATCTGCATCGGTCATATTTAACTCTTTGTTTTTCGAGTAAATATCGATTACATCGTCTGCAATTACAGTTAATTCACTGAAAAAATCTTGAATCGCATTAGGACCTCTAAAGATTTTGAATTTCGATAAGGTATCGTCATAATTGCATACAAGGTTTAAAGCTATTGATACTGCTTCGTGTCTTTGTATCGATCTCGTCCAACTGCTATCTGCGGAGGGCTGACATGAATGCACTTTTTTAAGTATTGATTCGATATCTGCATATATGACAAATGGCACAGGAGAGCACTTCGAGTATGAATTGAATCGAATGGTGTCATTTACCCCTATTTCAGGCATACTAACAACTTGCGATTTCATGCATCTCCTTTTATGTTTAGCTAGGTTGCTTTCATTCGAGAAGTATTTCATGCATGCCTCACATATACACATCCTACACTTGCGTTTAGTTAATTGTGAGGACAACAGGCGAGATAGGTCATTTATTAAGCAATAGTGTGATCTAGCTTCATCGACAATTCTTAAGAGGTTCACATGATGCTCTTTACGTTCCGAGGTTTGATATAATGGAATAATTGAATATTCGTCTATACCATATACAGTGATAGATATATTATCATTTTGCTTTTCAAATTTTTGTATGTCATCTAAAGATACTGGAAACTTTATTCCTGCGAAATTAAATTCTTTAAACATATTGTACTTGGAGTACGAACTCACTCTATAGCTGTTACGCTTTACCGGAAATTTGGATGCCAGTAGGCAATATCCGAAACATTTGTTATCAGTATTCCTAATATTGGTCACTGCTCTCTTGTGTTTTATGAAATCTGGCACTTTTATGTTGCAACCTGCATTTAGCGGATCGTAGTGACAGAAATTTAGAATTAACGAACATATTTGGTATAGTGATTTCGAACTGCTTTTCGATTCGAATGTATCAATGTTGAACAATATGGGATGTTTAAGTTTATTCTCATACCAATCGCTAATGTTTGTACCTTGTAAGATAGCATCCATTTTACTATTGAAATTAAATGTCTCGATCTTTTCATTTTCGGGTGTTTGGATGACATATTTGCATACTAATGTGGCACATAACTTTATTCCTGACAAATGACGAGCGAGATTGCTCCGAATTTCACTGCTAACGAGCGGTTGACATTCATCTAGAAATGTTTCAGGATCTATCATTCCCACCGAGTTTTCTATTTGACTCGTATAGATCCGATTTTTAAATGCCGATTCAATTGTCATGCATGCAAGATCCTTCTGCCTCTGTTCGCTCACCGATTCTGTTCTTGGTTTCTTTGATGGAGACGCGCTATCATCTTTCGGCGACGTAGTCCTCTTGTTCGGGGATCCGGTCTTATTTGAGATCACGTGCACGTGTTCCTCTGAAATTGAAATAAATGAGGTGTCATCAGTAATACATATTTGATATCTGTTAAGCTGAAAAGAATGTTCAGGTAAAGTTTTTTCGTGATATTAATTTGTTACTTTTTTGAAGCATGCATGAAAGCTGAAAAATCTATAACAAATAGTTCATTTTTTTATTTACAGTAATCAAAGTATCTTTAAACTGGAAATAATGTTGATTTTATTTCAACTAAAGTTTTTTAAATCGAATTTTCGTTTTTTCGTGATATTAATTTGTTACTTTTTGAAGCATGCATGAAAGCTGAAACAAAAATATATAGTTCACTTTATTAAAGCTGAAAACAAAATTGTCATTTTATTTCAAAGTAAAGTTTAAAACCTGAAATCTAATTTTCTTTAAAGCTGAAAAGAAAAATATCCCCTTTTTAGCATGAAATACACTTATATAACAAAACTGCTTCATTATTAATGTTTGATGCTACTGACATTAAAGTTATATATTAAAAAGAGGAAATGGAATTTTACTTATAGCTGAAAAAAGAAATATTGTCAAATTATATTTTTTTTGTTGAATGTTTAAGCTGAAAAAATTTATTATCTTATCCGATTACTTTAATGTAATGTTTTGTTTTAACACATACATGCGAACATTAACTCACCTTTTCTTGTCATGGAGTGGATTACTGCAGTGTCTGCAGTTGCATCTCCTTCGCTTGAGAATTCTCCTGCATGTTTGAACTCGTCTGAAAATTATACAATTCATTATTGCAACGATCTGAGAAGTGAAAATAGTAACATTTTATCGACTGGCTATAATCTGAAATTTCGAGATACACGTACAAAGACAAGATTTTTATCCAAATTAATCTTAAAAGGTCAAAAAGTTAGAACTATTCCATTAAGAATTTTTTTCTCTTTTCCGAGATGCATTATTTTTTTTTCTGAACTGAGCTAACACATGCAAAAAAACTGTTTTAATATACCTTTTTTTGTAAAAAAGTAATCTTGTGACGTCGATACCCGCTAGCTAGCGTCTCTTGTCCCATGTACACAAGGTGATAGCCTCCTTCATTTATAGCAGTTTTCTGTTCTGTAGTCATACTCTTAAATCGCTCGGGAAGAAAGATCTGATACTGATCTAATATTACTACGACGCGTTCCCCATATCTCGTGCTAAGCGTCTTCAGCTTGTTTATTTTGAACGGCACGTTTATCTCTAGATCTGCCAGTTTCTTTGTTGGTACTATTGGAGCGCCTTCTCCAATTTCATTGAGGTGGCTTATGATTTGATCTGAAACATACAGACGCGTTTCAACAGGTTTATATTATTTAGGTCACGAAAAAACACGGAAATAAAAGACACATTGAATCGATCGTTTGGGTCACTGAAGTATATGTAAAAAGACACATTGTAAGAAATAATAATTTTTTTCACTTACCATCCATGTTCTTTCCTGGCTGCGCACTTCTGTTGCAAATGGTCTTTTTTCGTACTCCCTTACACATTTTATATGTCCCCGACGTTGTTAGCCCCCCCTCCCCACAAACACTTGTTCTATGCTGCAGTCACATGTCCAGCGTAATAAGTACTAAGTTCTTAAGAACGGTATCCTACGTCTTTATAAGTTCACGATACTATTACGCCTATTTTCCCTTCTACTTCCACGTATGCGCACGCAGTTATCTGACCATTGGCTGACATTCGTTCGTGACAAAAAATTACCTTGTCCACCTGGCCCCTGTACTTACGATAATTATAGCATTGGTAGGATCCGTGTTGCTGCTTCCTTTTTGCTACAGGCAATTTCTTACGCTACTTTCAGTTATTCCATAACCTATAATTATTTAAAAATTCTGAAGTCCTGGTTTCTCTCTATGCCTTCGGGTTACAGAGACGAGAGAAAAAGACATTGCATTTGCATGTCTCAGCATGTGAGCTCGATATGCCGAGGTTTTTTTAAAGCATTTAATTTTACTAATTTATAGTTCATTGCTGTCTTGACCCTTCTGTTACTGATCCAGCGTGAACGGGAATCACTCGCATGGATTTCTTATTTTGCCTTCTTGATGAAAGATTCCAAGTTTTTACCTGCGGGGGACTCGAAAACGTACGTACGTAACGGTACACCTGACTCGAATATTATTAGCCCCCTTAGTTTTTTTCTCATTGCCTTCTTACTGAACGGGATCTCTTCTTCTTTGATTCATACATTGAAAACAAAATCTTGGATATGACGAGATAACCGTACACATAACTCGAATTCACATGTCCTCTGCCTCTGAACGCGGGAGCCATACATTAGTTTTTTTAGCAAACGCGGTAACCATACAAATAACTCGAATATTATTTAAGCCATACATCTTTTTTTGTCACTTCATTGCCTCTCTTCTTGCAATTTTTTTACTTTATCTACTACGTATAGTAAGTATTGCATTCCGCCCAAAAATTCGATACCGAGATTTCACATGAAATACATGTTTTGAGACCCCCCATTTTTGGAAACATGTCCGTGTGTCTGTATGTGAACAGTCGGATAAACACCAAACTTAGTATTTTGGTTCAGTATCTTCACGAAGGTTTTTTCAAGAAAAATCCCCACCATCCCAGAATACCCTTTACATGGAACATTTTTCTCAAAAATGGCTCTAACGATTCTTCATTGTGAACGACTTTTGCATAACTGGTAAAAAAATAATAAGAGATAGACAAAATTTTACTACACGTGAGCGCGCACGCGCACACACACACAGATATTTTTTTCGGCTTTTAATTATTTTATTATTCATTTAACTCTGCAACATTCACCTTAGACTCTCAACATCACGTAATCCCCTCACGTTACTCATATAGACGGTTTCTAAAACCGTCTATTCATTACACGGGTACAAACACACATACGTACCTGTTGTCAAACCCGCGTTAACTCACATTTTTTTCGGCTTTTAATTATCTTTATTATTCATTTAATTCTACAACATAACAATAAAGTGTATCGACAACTTCACAAGGGGAAATAACGTGCTCCAGGGAGCACCGCAGAGGAGGGACGGACTCTCCCTCAGAATCCAAACGTCACGTAATCCCACACGTTACTCGTATATGCGGGTACTAACTCCGTCTTTCAATACCACGGATTGTAATTCAAGTACATAGATGTGTCAAAAGCCGCGTTACTCAACTACTGATGCTGATGCAGTTATCCATGCACAGTATCATTTTTACATGTCACTCTGTTTTTATTGTTATGCCTAAATTATGCTTGTTATAATGCTTTTCATAGAGAAGGAAACCGCTGCCTCCAAAAATGAAAAACTGTAAATTATAACAAGCAAATATCTGAACATCGGAGAGTGATCGCAGAATGTATGAACACGACTTTCAAACTTATGTATTATTCTTATGTTAACAATGTTTGAGCACAATAAAACTTTTTTAGTCAATTCGATAATGCTCAATCCTTTTGCGTTATTTTATAATAATACAGAATAAATCATCAGGTAAAGATAAAGAAGAAGAGGAAGGAGCATTTACTCTGGTTTCATACTGTTGTAGTTATCACGGTCTACATGCAACACAGTTCGGAAGTTTTTAATTTTTCAACCAAGCGATTGTAGCACCTCTACATTTGCGCAAGCATAGCCACAGGTGGCATAGTTGTAATTATTTATTAAACTGTATTTTTACTCCATGATCAACAAATAATATGTGAACACGCTGTTTCTTTGTTCTTTCGAACCACACTATGCATTTCTTAAAACTTTTGATTTTAATGCTTTTATTTGTGAATTACTTTATGAGGCCGTGAAAGCCTAAGTAATTGTTATTCTTATTTTGGCAATATTTCAGCTATTATTATTATTATTATTATTATTATTATTATTATTATTATTATTACCCTTGAGAAAGACTTAGATAGTCTTGCGAATTTTTATAGGCATTGCATAACATTAAATACTTACCTAATCGTGCGAAAAGTTGCAGAATTTTGAATACTAAGCTAGACAGTAATTTTCACTTTGTGTCAACGGTTATCGTTGCCAAATTTGGTCGTAATTGGTGCAACGGTGTTGAAGCCTATAAGGAACACACACATATATTTTATACGCTAACATATATTTTAAGATTATCATAATCATCATCATGGTTCTTATTATTAATCGATGCCGCTTTAAATGTATAATAACATACAAGTGAACTGCATTAACCAAAGTGTGTGAAAATTCGTGAACGCGGTTGGCTAAAGCAGATGAGAGCAAGAAAAGACGAGGCAACTCTGTTACAACACACATTCAGATCCTTGGTGTGTGGGCAATACAATGGAGGTGATTAGCTTACCGAGAATAGGGGCTATGTTCTATCCGTCCGTAAGTATACATTAGCCACTGTAGAGTTGTGAACAGCATATGCAATGTCGAGGACAACTGTTGCACGTTTCAGGGTGCGGTAGTGAGAGTCAAACTTCGTACATTTCTGCACCTCATTCTCCATTCAGCTTCACTTGGTACCATCAGCCACTTGCTCTGTGGGAACTATCAACTCGTTGTTCCACACCTTGCAATCCCACCGCGGTACACAATAGGGCTGTGCACGTAGATCTGAGATCCTTCTTTAAAACTGTAAATTCAAGTGCGTGGTTAAACATTTCGCCTAATTACTGACTGATTGGTTATAATTTTATTGGAAGACATTTCCTCATTGAGAAGGCCTCAACCCATACATCTTTTCCCCAAATTGAGACATCCAGTGTTTTTTAACTCTAAATTCCCTGACTACAAATATGACCCAAGGATTCCCATAGTAAACACCAAAGGAGAATTCAATGGCACTGGTCACCAGAAAAGCGATGATACAGATGTTCGCATGACACATTTCTGATGTACTACATTCACATGGCTTGTCCTATACAATACCGCTTATACGTACAAACCATTTTCACGAAAGCTTATTACTTTCTCTGCCACGTACATAGTACTAAGAGAAGCTATTCTATTCCATCCAAATATCCAGTATCGAGGTTCCACCTGAAATACAAGTTTTGAAGCACCTTAAATAAAACAGATATTTTTAGAAAGCTTCCGTCTGTGTCTGTGTGCCGGCGTGTGTGCGTGTGAACAACATAACCAAAACAAATGTCGGATAAATACCAACCTTCCAAAGAAGCGACACAAAGATTTTCAACAAAACTCTTCCACCCCAACTACCCTTTACGTGCAGCATTATTTGAAATATTTTATTTTCTAAAAAAATGGCTGTAATGATTCTTATTAAAATACCACGTATTAAAGATATTTACATGACAAATAAAATGAATAACTTTCACTTTCTGGGAATAGCCTCTGAAGTCCTCTTCATTGGGAGGGAATCTTGTATAACCCTATATAACTGGTAAACACTAAACCATAGACAAGAACCTACTAAACCAAAAAAATGTAGACCTCTTTAAAATACACAATTTACTTCAAATAACCTTTTTGTGGCGTCAGCCATTTCAGAGATATCCGTTATTAATGGTTCGAATAGTTCATTGCTTGGTCACTCTTGTCAGTCTTGTCAACGCTCAATTGGTACTCTCTATTGCCTGGAAACAGTGTGGAATTTTAAGGCCAGTACATAGCGCCCAGTTCTTAAACATTTGATTACTGCTATTCTCTGTTATTTTTAACTAAAGGTGTACGGTAGTAATTTCTGCAAAGGTTTATCTCAATTTTAATGAAGTAGATAGAAAAACAAGCTATCGCAGAAATACTTTGCATACTCACTCGTAAACTATAGAGGGCAGAGAATGTAGCATATCAGACTGTTTTAACAAGTTTTAGTTTCTCTATAACTAACTATGGCAAATACAGTCAACATGTTATTCCATTATCGAGACTTCACCAGAAATACAAATTCTGAGACCGCTAAAACAAATTGAAAGATAGGTTCTTATAAGAGATTTAGTCATACACTGATCTCCATCCAGTACTTGTGTAGACTTGATGATACACATATTGTATCTCACCCTATTGTGTTCTCAAAGAGAAGAAATTACGCAAAAAAGAAGAAAAATCTGATGTGTTGCGCTCACATGACTTTCCCTACTCTTGTGCAAACTATTTTTACAAACGCTTATTCCCCATTTACTTCGTGTTAATCGAGATGAACCTTTGCAGAAACTATCTTATTGCTAATTTTCTTGTAGGTGCAAGGGGAATATGGCGGGCTTTAAACGATAGTGAAACCTTTTAAGAGCTGGTTGTTATGTGGAACATTTCATTTTCTTTGCATGTCCAGGGCATACATACATATATATATAAGAATAACGAATCAACACTTGAGAAAAAATATAAGTATTGGAAAATTCAAACAGGTAACAAGAAATATCTCGCAAATGGTTCACCCAACAAAACAATAATGAATAAAAGAATGTATATGACATAAATTGTGTGTTTTAACGAATTCTACATTTCTTTGTGTAGTAAACTTTTGTCTATCTTTAACGATTTACTAGTAATGCGAAGGTCATTGAGAATGAAGAAGACTTTTGGTGACATTCCCAGAAAATTCATGCTATACATTTCATTTGCCATTAAAATATCTTATACATATGATATTTTAATCAAAATCGTCAGAGGGAGTTTTCAGAAAATAAAAATTTTCGAAAAATGTTCCATGTAAAGGGTACTCTGGGGTAGGAGGATTTTCCTATCTTCGTGTCGTGTCCTTGGAAGATAGTAAGCTCAAGTACCAAGTTTGGAATTTATCCAACTTTTCGTTTTTGAGTTATGCTGTTCACAGACACACAGAGACACACAGACAGGCGGAAACACACAAATACATGTTTCTGAAAATGCTTTATTTGGATTCAGGGCGCCTCAAAACATGCATTTTCAGTGAAATCACGGTATAAAATTTTTGGGTGGAGCGGAAGTCTTCCTCTATCGTACTTACTATATACGTAGTAGAGAAAGTAAAAAGGAAGAAAAATGCGAATCTGGGAATCTAGTTTATAAATGATGCTGGTCAGCTCCATAACCCAAAAGAAAAACAAACGGCTTCTTAAGACTGTGATGGTGATCACTGATCTGAGAAGAATCTAGAAATGTTCAAATCTTTTTTCATTGATTTTCAGTATTTTATTAGTGTTGCGTACATTTTTTTCCCTTTGAGTTTGTCCAGTACTCGCATATGATCGTCGCAATGTTCGGCGGCTCTATTGCCGCACTCTGCAGAGCGTAATACCGTCTCTCTCCGTGATTAGCATTTGGGCGTAAAGTGAGTGAGCAAGCGAGAGGGTTAATATAATTCGCGCAATCGTTCTTGAACGCTGAAACATTTGTTTGGAAGCTTGGTTGCAAGTCACCTACCTGCCTTCAGTATAATCCCTCTCAAACAAGGTTTACCTCTTGTAAACATACGGGAGAATAGAAAGAGAGAGTAGCGACAGTGAGATAGAATGCTCTTAGGCCGCTGATTGGTGTAGGAAGCTCCTAGATGTTTTTTTTTATTTGTTATTGCACTCTAAGAACTAAGCACTGTAAGCAGTTTTCTAATCACTGTTCAGCGCAGATTAGTTTCAGGGACAGAGCAGTCTACAAATGCTTAGATTTATTTCTCTGTATCTTGCACATACACCACAGATGTGTTCTGTATCGGATCTCGCGCTTAAAAAGCAGTGAAGCTTAAATGGAGCGCAATATTGCCATATATACTGCACGCACCATCGCAAATTTGGCCCTAGCTGCGATCGCTCTACCAATTTCATGTCATCTTCTGAATGATACATAATCAAACATTGAAATATTTGCATAGCTATTTAAGTACATTGTAAGCTATTTAATTTTCACTTGCGCTTTATGCCTCCTCTTTGTATTGTTAGTACAATTTCACAGGCATAAAATATGTATCATCAAAGAAATATGGAGATATAAAATTATTAACCCTATAATTAGGTAGGGCATCTTCACCTTTACTGGTGTGTTTGCAAACAGCAAGAAATGATCGATGCGCCCCACTCCGTTTTGCGCTATTCCATCATATTGCATTAACCTAATGTATTTTTGTTTCTTCCTCCTTTTTTATTTTATTTTTTGTGGGTCCTCAGAGGTCCTTTCATTTGTTACTTTTCTACTCTATATACTACTGTTTCTGAATACTCTGAAGTCTTAGCTGTTTCTTTTACTGCCTTAGTAACACTCATTTTACTTGAACAAATAATCTAACACATTCATTATTAATTTGCGTCTCTTCTTAGACTATCACATTTCGTCTCTTCCTGGCTTCTCCATTCATATCCATAAATATTTATGTAAAATGTTAAACAAACAACCTATATATGTTCCATACGCTGTAACGTACACCTCCTTAGAACTGATGTTAATCTATCTGCTTTTTGTCTCGCGCCTAGCGCCAGTTATCTGAATACATGGCTGACTTTTGTTTGTCATATACAATGAATGCAACAA
Source organism: Deroplatys truncata (assembly GCA_030765065.1). NCBI lineage: Eukaryota > Metazoa > Arthropoda > Insecta > Mantodea > Mantidae > Deroplatys > Deroplatys truncata. The sequence goes on along the minus strand of CM060988.1, from coordinate 24,542,611 downwards.
GTTGCATAATTTCGGCTGCTTTTAAAAACTGGCTCCGGACCACATGAACGTTTTCTCTCACTTGGTCTCCATTGTAAACCCAATAACCAAAAAATTTCCCACTGGCTGAGTTTTCTAGTGCATAGGTATAGAATTTTACGAAAATATTTAATTTAAAAAAATATAATGCTCATCTTATTAATTATAGAGAGTTCAACCGGACAGGTATGAGTATTCTAGTTTACTCTAGCGAAGAAAAAATACTTTTGTGTTCTACCCTTTAGTCCATTAGTTACAGCGTGATAAGCATAGAAACAGCAAATATCGGACTTTTACCGATAAACTCTCTTTATTTGAAAGTTTGTGACCATAAAAATCTCTAAAGGTACTAAAAATTCTATAATCTGATACAGAAAATGATTCTGTATAGGATATAGCGTTCAAACCTGAAATTTATAACAACTGAATATTTACACCGTGTTGTTAGAAACTTGACGGCATCGTGACAGCAGATGGCAACATGGGTGCGTAAGATAGAGACAGAGACATTCCATTTACCTTCATACCGTCTTTAAGATTGAAATAAGCTTTGGGCTCGTGAATTCTGAAAGGAACGCTGAACGGAGAGCAAGTCTTGTATTCCAGTCAAAAATTCGATTTCGAAAATTCACGAAAATGCATGTATTGAGATTCCATGAATCCAAAAACACATTTTTTAAAATATCTGATGTGTTGTATTCGCATGGCTTTCTATTCCATCTGTTCATTTATTAGTGGGTTTACGAACTACTTATTCATATGAAGCCTATTTTTCTATCTACTTCATTTTAATCGAGATAAACTTTTCCGGAAATACCTGCATTATATATTTCGTTACAGATACAAAGGGAATAGCGTTGTTCAAATGTTTAGGAACTGGACACTATATGCTGGCAATAAATTGTATACTGTTTCCGTGACATCGTGAGAAACACTGAAATTTGACAGGACTTGAAAAGAATGTCAAAGCACTGAACAATTCGACCATTAATAAAGGATATCTCAGAAATAGCTTGCACCACAAAAAGTTACTTCAAATAAATTTTGTGTTTTAAAGATATATAAAGGCAACTTCACAAGGCATGCCCAGAAAATTCAAGATGTACCTTTTATTTATCATGTATATATCTTAAATATAGAGTATTTTAATCAAAGTCACAACAGTCATTTCTTAGAAACTCAACAATTTCTAAATCGCTTCAGCGAAAAGTGTAGTTTGGGTTGGGGGATTTTCTTAAAAATTGTGTCGCATATTTGGAAGGAACTGAAGTTAAATACCAGGGTTCCGGGATTTAGGAGGCCTCAGAATGTACATTTACGTCGAAATTTCACATCGAAATTTTGGGTGGAATACAATACTCCCATGCATAGTAGACAAAGTAAAAAAACGAAGTCCTTGTGTGTGTGTGCGTGTGTGTGTGTGTGTGTGTGTGTGTGTGTGTGTGTGTGTGTGTGTCTGTCTTTAAACATCATAAATCAAGAACGAAATGCCGGATTAGCGCGAAGATTTTTAAGAAAATCCCACACCCCAAATTACCCTTTAAATGTAAAACTGCTGGATATTCTTGATTTTCTCAGAAATGGCTCTAATGGCTTTCTAAAATACCCTATATTAAAGTTCCTTACATAGAAAATGAAATACCAAGAGTCCTACACATGTCGTCCTTAGTCGAAGTTAATTTATACTGGATAGCGCGATTCCAAAGGGTTTGCCGAAGCAGAACTGTAAAGGGGACTCCATACCGACAGAGAGGAGACCGCTAAATAAAATACCAATGCTTGAAAACGAACACTTTAACTGTTATTATCGGTCCCAGAGCTCATTCGGTAGAGAAACTGCCTACTATATGAGGTGTTCCGGTTCGATTCTTGTCTGGGCTTCAGAAAGTTGTCTTTAAAGAAAACCATTTCACAGTATGCCCAGAGTCGGGTGCTTGAATGTCAGATTACCTATGTGTGTGGGGGGATGTTATCGGCCATTTAATAAGCAATTTGCTCATTAACAAGAGTTTAGAACTGCCTTTGACACAAGCATGAACACACGTGTTAAGTAATTTAGTTCCAAGACAGTTAATCTACAATCAGTACAACTACAAGATTAATAAAATTCTGTTTTTATTTTATCTATGTACCCTTAAAGGTGCGTTAGAATTAATTTATGTTCTATTAGTTATTACTTATAATAAACATGTGCAAAAACATGGACGAATTGATGTAAGGGTCTCTCAGCTCACGTTCTACGTGGAATGAGTCATCATTTCTTAATTATGTTGTTTTATAGGTAAAAAAGAAAAACAAAACGTGTGCAGAAGACAGATGCCGCATCTGAAAATGCTCTGAACACAGCTTTCGAGCCTCAGCTCCATTTTGGTGCGTCTCCGTGTGCTCGTTATTGGTGAACGTTAGCTTTTGTCTGAATGACCTGGTTCAGACTGCATGCAGGCGACACCTATCATACACCTGCAGCAGCATGACCTTCCGCTTTGTACCTGCATGGCCCCTTTGAGCAGCAGTGATGCGGAAAAGTCTTTTGCATCTATGTATGCGGGAAACATAAAACTGCAAAGGACGGCTTGTTTGAGCCACTCGGTGTATATTTTGAACTACTGGGAATAGCTTGTAAAGTTCTCTTCATTCAGAAGTAACTTTTGCATAAGTGGTAAACAGTAAGAGATAGACAAAAGCTTAGTATAAAAATGCAGCACTGTGTGAAGCACACAATTTATTTCAACTTATTTTTCCTGAAGCATCAGCCATTTTGGCGATATGCGTTGCAATTGGTTTGAATTCTTTGCATGCATTTTTCATTGATTAAACGGATTACCACTCAAGTTTTTCTAGGATGTCATGGAAAGAGTATATAATTCCACAGCCAACATACCGAGGCACGATTATAAACATCCGACTATCAGTTTGGTCGTCTGTATCCGTGTTATACATTCGCTTCCATTTATGGCGTCACCGCAGCTTCGGGAGACATTTTACAAATCTTCTCATTGGGCGCGTACACAGCAGGGAGGCATGTGTCCGGAGCTTTCTGCATTTGTTTTTCAACCAAGCAGTGGCGTGTGTTAAATGTAGCTCACGCGATGTACGCAGATATTTCGGAGGTGCATTACGAAGAATTCTGGGTATGTGGAAAGCCAATTTTCTATTTGAAGGCACTGTTAGGGCATTACATGCAGCACTTGTATGGGCAGATTATTAAAATAATGCCTAGTAAAGGTGTCCTCTTTGAGAGTAAAAGGTATAATTTACTTCAGTTTGACATAATTGCTGTCATTAAAAATACTATTTCATGGAGATTTGTTTTGTTTGTTTCTTTTTTTAGTTTTGCATCGTTTAACCCTTTCGGTCAGCGTCGTCCAAAACGCTTCACAGTGTGTAAATCTGCACAGGTGCACACAGTGCGCTGCACTTTGAAATATCAATGGAGGGGAAGCAGTGCGGGAGAAGGAGTTGGTGCAATCGAGACATTGCTCCGGTAATAGAGAAGGTGCGCGCGCACTACCAATGGAATTAGCTGCAGTTAGATGTTAGTGAGTTACTTGGTCATTAGCACAGGGGTGATGGTGGTATTTTCTAAGTGGAAACCGAGGGCACTAACTCCCCACATGGACACGGTGTGTCACTAGTTGTACTTTTGCGGGAAAGGCGAATTTTCTGATTGGCTGTTTCAAGTTTCGACGTTCGTAACGAACTAAATGGCAGAGGCACGAAGAAAGGGACCATCTTGGATTTTTATAGCTGGAAGTTTTCGTCCGAAGTTTTTTCACGAGGAACAATGCCGAGACGGTAATCATACATTTACGCTATTTCTGATTGAATGTATATTTGTTGTAATATTGGTATTTTCTATTAACTTCAGTGATATTCATAGAATGAGGTAGAAAACTGATAGGTTACTGTATGTTGCAACATTTTTATATAACGAATTAATTTTCAGATACATTGAGCCGTCCAGACAGAGGGGATACGCCTACGATTTACATTCCTTCCAGTGTTGTGGTTCGAGTCCCGAATGGTGACATAGAATCTGAAGGTATGTTATTAAGTTTCCAGCATGAGAGTGCTGGATGAAAGGTTAAGTTTTTAAGAGCTTCTTAGTGTTGCTGAATTTTATATTGTCCTGATTTACTTTTCAGATATTGTGAGTCATCCAGACAGTGGAATATACGATTAATTTTCGTGTTTGCACTTCATAATTGATGGGTGGAGATCACAGCCAAAAGTAGGTAAGGTAAAATCAACCTTTAATGCAAATTAATTAGCATGTTACTGTGCTAATATTCAAACACATACATGCAGATCATGCGAGTGATACTCTTGTATAATTAAAAAATGTAGGATTATTGGTGGACTGACACACTAACTGTCAAGGATAGCATGCCAATGATACTATAATTCTTTTAAGACAGTGCCCAAATGAAATTTTCTAATACAGAAGGAAGAAAGATATTTGATATCATTCACATATATTTCAGTAATTCACCCTCTTTTGGGCATTTTTATCTAACTGCCACTATGTCCTTTTTTGAACTGGGCATGGTGTATGAAAATAAAAATTCTGGTAGCTTTTTTGACAATGTCCTTGTAATCTGTTATTACAGATGCTCAAAAGCATTTGTTTCCAAGAATAACTGAAGTGTTTGTTTTGAGTGAAATTAGCAGCTTCAGTATGTGTTCTGAGGCTTTGAAATTCCAAAGTGGTTTCAATCTTTCGTGTCTGTTTTCTACCATTTAAACTTTGTAGCAATTTTGATGATACAAAATCCTTCCCTTAAAGATACATTGTGCATTAGTAATTAAGTTGCAGGATATTATAAGAAATGTATAGGCATTTAAATGATCGTGTTGTTTTTGTGCAAAAATCAAAGGTTTTGAAGTAATGGGCATTTAATATTTTTTAAATGTATTGAAGCCTTTTAAGTTAACACATAGATATGATAAACATGAAGTTGATCACGATATATGATGAATCATTTGTAGAATACTTATGAAAATAGCTTACTGTGAGTAGAGAAAGTCTTAGATGGCAGAGCAGTGGTATGGCAAGTTAAAGATTACTGGTTTGAATCCCAGGCATGGCATTGAATTTTTTGTCTGATTGTATATACTCATCCACTATTGTGTATATGCAAACAACCCATGGCACTTTTCATGAAGGTTCCATGAATCCTTTCAACGAATTGGATCTTCTGAATGATTCTTTGATGTGTTATTTATAGTGAACATTTTAACGCACTGAGTATTTTAAACGCTTTTCATATACAGCACATTGCATCCAAGTTACTATGGGAGGTTAGGTTTTTTTTATATAAGCTTAGGTTTCTGAATTTATGGAAGGTTAGCATTAGGTTTGCTTATATATATATAAGCTTAGTTTTCTGAATTCACAGAAGCTTAGTAATTTTTTTAATGAAAAGTGTTTAAAATTTCACTATAAATAACAGTTCGAAGGATCCTTCAAAAGATCTGATTCATTGAACCTTCAATGAAAAGATCCATGGATCCTTTGCATATACTGAATTTTATTTTGTTCAAGTAACACAAAGTGGTGGTGGTTTTACAATAAAAAGTGTTATTTCCTTCTCATTTAGCACTTTATCAACCAAACGTTTTTGCCACTTTTTAACGGTTTCCCAGTTTTGTGTTAAAACAGCTTATTCACACTATGCACTTCTTCCTTTGTCATGGCAACTCAAACACTAACTGATAAAATCGAAGATTTGACCTGAGCTGAGCATATGAGTGCGAGCGTATTATGAATGACTGTTTGCTTATCATATTTCCTGTGTTATGCAAAGAGTTTTTGTGGTACTCAGATAGCACCGCTGCGAATTCATTGCTGCATTTCTCATATAGGCAAGAGAATAGCAGTTGGTAATTAACAAAAAGATACTCTTTGATTGTTAATGCAATAGCAGGTAGAATTAAGAAAATCATATTTTGTAATCTCTTAACAGCTACTATATATCCACAACCTTTAACAATGAGTTCTTACGATAATCGCAATAAAATGTGTAGTTCTATACCTTTCCTACTCCAATGTTTCATGACACAATACGTTTAAGGAACTATTTACATTGGCATAAGCGTAGTGCTTAGTTTCAAGACAAGAGGAAGCATATGCTTTGTTTACATCAGAGAGAACTCTGGTTTACAGGGGATAGTGTGTAATATAATAACAAGGTGTTTGTAACCAAAAATTTTTCCTTAATGTAAGCAATTTCTCTTTTCAGAAACCTACTTTTAAGGGTAGTTTAAACATGTGTGTTCTATTTAATTCTAGGATATACACAATGGAAAGCTGGAGTTAAGTTGTGGCTATTTGTGTCCAGTGATGGTGCTTCAAGTCAGAGCACAAAGAGTGTCAATGACATTAATAGTGTTAAATGGTGTGGTGAAACTTGCTACTGACATTTATTGCACTGCTAATAGCAATTTAGTGAATGACAAACAATAGCTACACTATTACATATAATGTGTGCAGAAGTTTCTCTGTAGGAAATGGATTTAAGTTATGTCAAATTGTATTGCACTATCTAGAGTAGAATAAAATAACAAGTGTCAAACATGTGTTATTCTTCCAATTTTCCTGTCAAATTCCACATCCTACTGTTGGTTGGAAGTTCAAACAAACCATGGAGGCAGTTTAAGTGCAAAAGATTTTACTATGAAGTATGCAGAAGAAATTATTGCAAGGTGCTGGACTCATTCACTCTCAAAAATTTAAATGTGACCATTATCTATTATGACATAGAAACATTCAGCAACCACTATTAACCCCGATAATATTATATAAAAAGCAATGTATGTGCCGACTATTGGATAATTTAATAAGTTACACAGGAATAAACAGTTGTGTTTTTCATACTAGCCTAGCTGTGAGGTGTTCAACTGATCATAATTGTGTTCTAATATTGTATTGCTACAGATGACAGTGACAAGTTATTTTATGTGAGCTTTAATCGACTCCTTTAAAAAGAAATATGAATAACTCCAAGTGCAATCACGATTATTGAAGCTCACGTAATTAACTTTGTACGTCGTCAGTAGCGATACAATATTGGAACATATGATCAGCTGAGCAGACAGCTAGGCAGGTATGAAAAATACAGCTGTAGTAGCTACGAGTGACGTCATCATCCGAGAGCACGATTTTTCATAGTTTAGTTCCATCCCAGATCACTACTCACGCTGCGATCGCCCTCGTGTTTCCAACGTTTAACACGAGAGTTGCACTTCTAATAGTTTGCTGTTCTGTGGTCATTAGCACGCTAGTGGTCAGTTCGGGAAGAGTGAAAGGATTGTTTTCACGAATTATGGCTACTCCTAAAAAGCGAAGGAACGGGGATGCACTGCAACAATTTAAAAAAAAGGAATGGGAATTGCAGTACTTTTTTGCTTCGAAGGAAGAAAACTCAAAATGTTTAATTTGCTCTGGAATAATGGCGGGTCATCGCAAGTTTACGATAGAACGTCATTACAACGCTGTTCATAAGAATGACTGATGCCATACTTGACGAATACAGAGAAGCGAAGTTGAAAGACCTCAAAGATAGCGACGAAACACTTAAAGAAGACGATAACAAGGTAAGGTTGTAGTGTCCATATTAATAGTTTTCAAATATTCTGAACAAATCTTAAACTTTGTGAAAATATGTTTTAATACAGTACGCTATTGGTTTTGTTATGTAGTTTTACCAAGTAAAGCACCTACACTTGTGTACAAAAACAGTGAAAAGCAAAAGTATCTTTGCCCGTTGCGGACACATTTTTCTTGCTTTGATTTTTGAGTACCTGTATGGGGCAAAAGAAAACGCAAGTATGATCTATTTTTTCCTTTATTTTTAATTTACTGTTTAGTAATTTACTAATTTTTAAAACATATTAATTTCTTTAGCTCTATTTATTTGAAATATTTTTGTGAATGCTAATTGTATGTTGTTGCAGGAGGAAATGCAAAACAAGACAGCATTACTGCAGACTAGCTACTAGATGGCCTTAAACATAGCCTGAAATGAAAGCCACCTCTGTATCTACGTGGCACAATTATATTTTTATCCTTTTGCACAGAAACGTTATTTGTTTACTGCTTCAAACTGCTCAAAATAATAAAAACCACACTTTTGAGATGGAATTTTTTTTCTTTTTTCGTAGCCCATCCCTTAACGTGGCACGTCATTGAATTGATAATTTACAATGTTTATAATAATTATGAATAATAATTTTGATTTTGTCGTAATTTGTAGTGACGATAATCATACCTGTACTCTAATTCTGATCGGCGAGGAACGAGACTTTCCCTGCTGCGCGAAGAGAAGGGGAAGCAAATAGAGACGGGAATGGAGGGAGAACTGCATTGGTTTGTGAGTCCAAGTCGCACACTGTGCCTACCTGTGCACATTGGGCAGAAGTTTGGACGCCGCTGGTTTAGGTCATATCGGACGATGAAAGAAATAATGCTCAAATATGGCCAGGGGTCTGCAGTGCTTAAAGTTACCCGACATTCGTCTTTTCAGGGTAAGGGAAACACCGAAAAGAACTTATATGAGTAACTCACCCTAATCGAGATTCGAACTCGGGACCTCTTAAATGTGAGGCAGACACACTACCCCCACATCACAGAGGATAGAGAAATTCTGCAAAACAGTGTTTTATTTAGTTGTATATTTGGATTGCACAGATGAGTCCAATAACGCCTAGTAAATGAGTCCACTTTGAGAGTAAAAACTATAACGTAGTTCAGTTTTATACTGTGTTGCCATTAAAACTATTTTTTTCGAGGAGATATTGTGCAAAAGAGGGTTTTATTTAGTTATGTATTTAAATATGCTTATTATAAGTGATGACGAGTAAAGCTGTCGCTTAAAGTTATATACTCATATGCAAAAAAATCTAGAACTGCACATAAGTAGACACTGTATAGGCGAAAAGGTAAACAGATAAGCACACCTTCTTGCTACATGTACTCCACCTATGAAGCAGTAGAATGTTGCCTGAAGCTGCGGTGACTGCTTAAATGGAAGCGAGTGCACCTACCACGAAATGTGTCGTGAACAGGCAGAGGGGTTTTAGTAAGAAAACAAAGCAATCGTCTTATCGCACGAATATAGGTGACGCCAGGTATTCTGAAGGACACTGTCCTTCCCAAACCAAAACACACACGGATTCGTTGCGACTCTTCCATTTATTTGATGCATGTACAGACCATTGGAGATTTGATAATGTGTCTAAAGTAAAAGAGTTCCTGCACCAAAAACATCATTATAATAACCATCATTTGTAGTGGAATTCGCACCCAATACTTCAGCACCAATGGTGAAACCATCTCATTTAACATTAGAGCTGGAAGGACGTTTAAAACATTATGTTAAACAACTGTAATTCAATGAAACACAAGGAACATGCGACATTATTAGAAAGGAGCAATGAGGAAACAGCACCTGCAACCTCCTCAGCTCCAAACTATGCATCAGAATTTTCCGAAGATCATACGCTAATAAGAGCGGATATTGCTTTAAAAATGGACAGCCTTCGATGTAAAAGAAAATACAATGTAACTCAGGTTTATGTATATTAATGCATGCTAAACATGCATTGCTTTTTTATTCTAATACCCCTTAGTTATATTCTACCTGCTATCGAAGTAGGGTGTACTTCCTTCACACTGTCCATAGTTAAATAGCATCTATAAGTAAAAAACTCAATTTTCAAACTGTGCATTATATTTTGTTTACAGAGAACAGTGCAAGGTCACAACCACTTCCACCTTCTCTCGCCACCAACCTTCGGCATGTTCCTAACTTGATGGTTTACTTACAAAAACCCCTCTGCCTGGTCATGAAACAGTTTATGGAAGCGTTTATCAGGCTTAATATTAAGTAGATAGAAAACAAGCTTCTGTAGCAAAAAGAAAGCTTCTGTTTTTACTTTCTCTACTACGTATAGTAAGTACTGGAAGTATTGTATTCCAATCAAAAATCCGATAACGATATTTCACCTGAACTCAAAAAAGGCCTATTAGAGAAAGGTCCGCGCGTGCGCGCGTCTATGTACCTGTGAACGGCATAACTCAAAAACGAAAACCCGAATAAATTCCAAACCTGGTATTTAAGTTTAGTATTTTCCAAAAGATGCGACACGAAGATTTTCAAGGAAATCCCCCCACCCCAACTATCCCTTACATGGAGCATTTTTTTAAATGTTTGATTTTCTAAACACAAATGGCTCTAGCGATTTTGATTAAAACACCACATAGTAAACATATTCACATGGCAAACAAAATGTGTATCTTGAATAGGGGAATACCCTGTGAAGTCCACTTCATTTACCGAGCGGGATAGCTCAGGCGGCAACGCCTTTGGCCCGCTATTTGGAGATACCGGGATCGATCCCCAGGGACCGCCCACTCTGACCAAAGGATTTTTTTCGGGGTTTTCACGGGTCGTCAGGCGGATGTTGGAGTGGTTTCTTTCATCCCCCGAATTTTCCGTCCATTTCGTTCCATTCTTCATTTCATTCATCTTTCATCCTGTTGGTCTCTCTCACGGTTGAAGGTGTCGGCGCTGGTCTTTCGGTGCAGCATGGTGGGGAAAAAAGGATGCTATTTGGGACTCTCGCCGTCCCTCAGCTTTCGGTTGGCTGCCGGGGTATCTAAATCCCGTTGAGGTGGACTGAACCCCTCTGTGTTGGGTGTGGTCCGCGGTCTGCCTGTTCATCTCTATCTGGAACCTCAGGGACCTTGTCATTGCTGAGCAGTCGCTCCTGGTTTCGGTCGCCAATTGAATTCTCTCGCCTCATTCTTCCTCCCCGGTACGCCTCCTCATGGGATGTAGGTTCAATATCCACTCTGGTTCGGTGCCGAGCCCCTCAGTAGTCAATCCTATCCTATCCTATCCTTTCCACTTCATTTGGCAGGAATTTTGTATAATCTTGTATAACTGGTAAACAATAAACGATAGACGAAACGGTACTACACAAAAAAAATCTGATGTGATACATTCACATGACTTTCTCTACCATCTATCTTTATTATTGTACGTACAAACAATTCTTACTGAAGCATATTTTTCTATCTACTACATTTTATCCAATAATCCTTTACAAATATACTACACCACACAGTTCCCTATAAATACAAAGAGAACAGCGATAGTCAGATGTTTTAAGAGCTGAACGTTATATGCTGGCCTTAAAATTCGACACTGTTTCCTTGCAATCGCGAGAAACAGCTGAAAATCGATGGGACTTTAAAAGAATGACAAGTATAGCACAATTCGAACCATCAATAACGGATATCTCAGAAACGGCTTGTTCCACAAAAAACTTATTTAAGTAAATTGTTGTTTGAAAGAGATTTATAGTTTTTGCATAGTACGTTTTCGTCTGTCACTTAACGTTTATGAGTTACACAAGGTTATACAAAATTCCTTCTGAAGACTTCACAGGCTACTCCCAGAAAATTCAAGATATACATTTTGTTTGTCATGTAAACATCTTTCATATGTGGTATTTTAACCAAAGTCGTTAGAGATATTAATCTCAAATATCAATTAGGATGTTTATCCAAATTTAGGTTTTTGAGTTATACTGCTCACAGAAAGATACACAGGCACACATACGGACGTTTCCAAAAATGCTTTATTTGGATTCAGGGGGCCTCAAAACGTGTGTTTCCGGTGAAATCTCGTTATCGAATTTCTGGGTGGAATGCAATACTTCCCCTGCTTACTATACATGGTAGAGAAGGTAAAAATGTGGATCTGACACAATTGATTTCAAGTAATTTTTTGTGGCATAAGTCATTTCTAAGATCTCCTTTATTAATGATTCGAACTGTTCAATACTTTGTCATTCTTTACAAGTCCTATCGATTTTCAGTTATTTCTCGCGATTGCATGGCAACAGTATGGAATTTTAAGGGCGGCATATGACTATTATATGAATGTTTTCTGTAACCACCTTGTACCTACGACGAAATGCAAATGTTTCATATACAGTAGACAGAAGAATAAGCTTTTTTTCAGAATAGTTTATGGAAATGGTTGGAGAAAGTCATATGAACGTAAAACATCAGATATACTTCTTTCTATTTCTTATTAGTCACGATAAATACTTGCCAGAAATGTTTTCAATGCATATTTTGTTATTCCGCTCAAGTTGTTAGAATATTTCAACAATTACAGAAAATATATACGAAATTATGAATGCAAAATGTTGCTAATTAACACAAATAGAAATGTATTGTAGCGACGTCGGATTGCTGGAATAGTTTAAAGACAGTAGCATTTCTAGGGAAAATCTTCTTAATTTCTTGTAATATGTTAATTAAAGAAACTTCAATAAGATTTATATATTCATCGGTTATTTACGAATATACATTTACTTCGACAATCAATGTCCCAAACTTGTAATATTGTAATCAAACCCATGAAGACATTTTTAAAAATAAAAATAAAGAAACTTTTTCATGTGAAGAGTTCTTTGAATTGGGGAATTCGTCACAAATCTTTACTTGTATGTTAAATTGAGTTGAAATATCCAGTTAAATACCAACAGAGCTTTCCATTTCAACGGAGAAACTTTCAGGTGTTACACAGGAGTGTTAGGTGAGCACTTGATAAGCCACTTATTGTCTTCAAGTTCATACTGGTTTGCAATATATCGAAATCAGTACACTACTGACAAAACTTCCGAGTTACTGATACTTGCAGGTAATCTTGGCCATGCTATGTTCAAACTTTCCAAGTTTATACCTCCGTAACATGAAATTAAACTTGTAAATAAACGTGAGAAATCAAAATTGGTTTCACCTACAAACCTATCCCATTCTCCGGAAAGAAAAATGTTTAATCGGGTTAGGGGTTTGGACACGCAAGCACTCGATTCAGAGCTGAGCACGCTAATGACTGTGCTATTACTACAGTTAACTGTTGTTTGTCTCTCTGATAAGTACGATTCCCATATTTAAGTGGAGGTATCAGTGGCCCATGCACTGGCCCTTGCTGACGGAGCATCCCCCCCCCAAAAGTAAAGCATCACAACTTTGAAAGTACCGCAATAATAGCTATTTTTGCGCTTTTGGAAGAGAAGCTAACTATTTCAGAGTGGAAAATAGTATCGTTTTGAAGTTTTATTTATATGTATTTGTCAGCAATAATATTCAAAATCATTACGTAACTTCAAAGTTTGTCGCCACAGATCACAGGTGTCAGATATTAAGCTGTTCCCACGCCATTCCTCTGTAACCCATGAAAGTTTGTCGGTTGAATTCTGTAACACACTATATCCTTGGATGAAATGATAAAAAAAAATGGTGATTCAGAACCTTCAGTAGAAATAAAAAAAAAAAACATGTATTGTTTGATGCACACAATAAACTATATTTCGGACCTACGGCCCTTTCTCAGGAGTAATACCAAGCGATTATTCCCAGCATTAATGTGAATGATACATTGTTAACGCGTTTGTTTATTGAAAAAGTAACACCATTTTTCTGTAGAATAGGTTTAGAAGGAAACTTACCAAATGTAATCGTTTATAGACCAAGTACAAAAGAGCTTTTGTTCCTATTTACCAAACACATATTTTATTATTTTCCGTGACTACAAGCCTTTGATAAATTGCAGAATTATTTGAAGATCGAAGAGCTACATCTCTGCGTTGAGTGGTTCCAAATGCTGCTTATAAATCACAAGGGACAGACATCTGTTGCCAGTTGGCGCGATGATTCATTGCCCACTGCTGGCGATGTTTCATTGTTTCGTGTTGTTCGCAACTTGCACTTCTCTGTAAACCGAGTACAGGAAACAAACGACCGCGTGGAAGGGCTACAGTTGTCTTCAGTATGTGATTCAGCAGAAAAAAATAAAATACAGTGTTTATAGGTTTATGGTATTGAAATTCAAATACGGAAACCTGAAAACAAATCTTATTGAAGTAAAAGACAGAAGACCTGATTTACATTCGTTATCCTATCTTTCTTTCATAATTGGTTAGCTTCGTCACAATTTTGCGTTTTTATTTTGCATCCCCCAGGCAGAAGAACAAGACACATCGGCGGAATGTCTTGACTTAATTAACCTTGCCCGACAGTCTTCCAAGTTCTGGAAATGCTGCATAGCGTATAAGTACCCATTGGCGGAGGAACAATCATCGGCCGGAAAGCTCGAGTATTGTTTTAAATAATTAAGTAGGTGAGATTTTCAAACTTTGTACTTTCTTATACTGATACTTAGGTGTTTAATAACATAAAAGCTACACAGTTTTCATATAATGCCGAAACTGCTAACTATACAACGAAATAGAGGTGGAACTGGAGAATATAAGCTCTCACACTCTCGGGCCACTAAGCTAGGCTATTTGAAAAAAAAAAAAACATAATAGTCTACGACCTTCAAGTAAGATAGTCTTCTCAGTTGTTAACCCACACGCGTTGTATGACGAGCTGAACTCGAATAGGTTAGTAATGGCGTTTAAACTGCATGACGAGCACAACCAAACAGGTTGCAGGTGCGCTGGCCAACATGTATTTAGCTTTTTAACTCTCAGGTGGCGTTCACATGAGAGGGAAGATAGAACTAGAGCCAGTGAGACGAAACGCTCTTAGGCCGATGATGAATACAGGGAAGTTCATGGGGGTTTTCTTTTATTTGTTATCGCACAGTAACACCCTCTAGAATGTACAACACTGTAATTACTACTCAGAGCGAATTAGCTTCTGGGAGAGAAAAGTCTACAAATGTTCAGATTCATTTCTCTATATCCTGTACATTCACCACATATATGTTCTAAGCTCTTGAATTCTGAAAGGAATGCCTATAACATATACATAACCGTGGAGGCATAGTTTAAATCGAAGACAGGCGCAGTTATACAGTATTAACTTATTATTGCTAAATAATGTGGAGCTGAAACGGCAACTCTAGGCCGAGCCCGAGCTATGTAATTATTAATAATTTGATCAATTAATTTTTTGTGAGGTGAAATTATGCTATGTACAAATCTTTTTCTTTTACTGCCGGTGTAGCTTAAGAAGGGTGATTTAACGATATGTCTGTATTTAGGTTACTAATATTAGAGGAGTTATAAATTGTTTAATGTAAATAATTTAAGCGCTATGTTACAATACTGTCCACAACGAGATATTTTAGCCGCAGGAAAAGTGTCTTTGAAGGCATAAAGTTTAGTTTTACGATGTCTCTCTGGTAGCAGGGGCATTGTTCATATAGCGAGGGTGTCTAGCTATTGTGCTTTTGTACGACAATTCGCCGTGACGGGAGTGAGGGAGACAACAAGCTTAATGGTAAAATTAGGAAAAGCCGCGATTTATTTTAAAATTGGACCAATGAGATCCATGTAAATTTATATGAAATAGTGAGACGCGTTGAGTGGCGCTAAAAATGCACCAATATGGAATGAACAGCCCAAGAAGCCTGCGACTATAAATAGATCTGCTAGGACCAAAATCGGGGGTCATTTTCTAAACTACAGGTAGGGAAAGATGCTACTGGATATTTGAGAGATCTCGCGCCAAAAGTGAATTAAGACAGTTTTCGCAGCACACATAAGAATCGCTACGTGAAAACAGATCTACTAAGTATATAAACTTCGCGTCATATCAGCACCGTGTTTCAACAGCAGTGGACAGTGTTTTAACGGCGACAATATCAGTGTTGTGAACTACTCGAAGTAACCAAATAAAAGAAACAGTGGCGTCGTCTTTATGTAACTAAAACACGTCTATTTTCTCTCCTTTACCACACCCGAGATCTACGTTTCCTTTACCAAGGAAAAGTCCATGCTATGATATATTTCAGCAATAACTTCAGCTAGCCGAGGATAAAAAAAATGAAGAGAATCAGCATCCTTCGAACATCCAGAGTCTTTGCGGAGGCTGCAGAAAGGTAAGCCGCGAGCTACGGGCATTACAAATAACCAAAACAACTACGGACTAGGGAGTTACTGCCGCAGAGCCTAGCATTACTACTGAAATACTTGTATAAGTTGTATTCCTAAACATACGGCGCTCTCAGAACGAAGCAGGTTTCGAGGTGAATGCTGATTCAGATGTTAGCGTTTATCGTGCAGAGTCGCTTCTGTTATAAGACTGTATTTCCCACACCTATTGCATCCTTACAAACTGAACCAATTATGATTCTTCTTCCAAGAAATACCTACCTGTTCCAGCAGAGATGGCCGCAGTTGGTTAATGGCTTTGGAATGATGGACTACAATTTTGGGCCCCTGCTCGTAACCAGATCGGCAGCCCAAGTAATAAGCACTAACCGGCTGCACCAGCTACCAACAGCATTCGCCAGGTTGCGCCCCAGTGTCGACTTTCCGGTGGCCCTCAATGAAACGCTCCGACCAAGAAGAGAGTGTTACTGACTTAGTTCTCGGCAACGAGTGGAGAAAAACTTCTTGAGCTTTGTGTCGCGGAACGGCCGTCTCCACACTTTTCGGCCTTGTCTAAATTATTATATACATTCCTTCGGAGTAAGTAAAGTTCAAAATTCTTTTATTTTGTGCATGTGGAGCAACAGTTAAAATTTTTGAAGCGAGTTTATATTGAGATATCAACACGCGCTGAATTGTATTAAAATGGCGAACGTTGTGTGAGAGGAGCAAAGAAAAAAATACCTATTGTATTTCAATTGTAATTTCTTAACGTTTCTTAGATTTGTATGCGAATATAACCAGTGCTTTCTGGGCTGCAAGAATTACTAGATTCATTTAGAGCTGTATTAAATCCTTACTTCATTTCGTTTTACTTTATTTTAGTACAAAGAATTCATTACTCTGGGGGAAGTTTTGTTTCAGTGCATTCTAGAATGGTCCCGGCATAAAACTTTTCTAGTAATTATCTGTTGTACTTTTGCTCTGACTACTCCTTATAATGATACTTGTATTTCAAGGAGTGTTTTAAAATCAATAATTTGTGACATTCTACTTATTGACTATATCGAAATGAATTAGTTTAAATACATTGAATTGAAACGACTTTGCTAGAATGTTACAAAACCCAGAACACTTGTATGCAAGTTAAAAGCAGAAAACATAGAGCAGGTGTGTCAAACTGCCGAAAAAAACACAGCCGAGGGGCAAACCTTAAAAAGTGGCGAGAGGCTTATGATCGCGCATGTTTTGTGATGCTTAAGAAAGAAGCCTCAACCGTAACCTTATACTACTAAAGGATAATATTAGTTCTGTAACACATAGGGTTGATAAGTTACTGTCAATGCGTTACTTGATTTATTGTCAAGAAATTAGCGCTGCTACTGATAAACTTTTCCGTAAAGGTGTAGCGTCAAACACGAGCGAGATTGAATGCGCTCCTCCTGGTTGTTTACAACAGGATTGTTCTTGTCTGAAATAGAGTATAATGGAGTGAAACGTGACGAGTATCAATCATGGTCTCGAATGAACGTGCTGTGTATGAAATAATAGCAAAAATGTATTTTTCTGTCAACTAAACACAAAAGTCTGACATTACAGCTGCAGGCAAGCTGAGAAGGAAAACTCGGGCACCAAGAGAGGAGGTAAAGAAACCAAAATGTGCCCTTGAGTACCAAAGCGAATGGTAGGTGTCAGTTTGTAAGATCGCACAACTACACGTTACAGTAAAGTACTATTCCGAAAGCGAACACGCGTATCCAAAAAAATATGCACAACAGCAACCTCATTAGCAGGTCGAGAAACAGCATGTCAGTTGCAGTCCACTCACTCCAGATGCAATAGTTGCAATCATGTCACAAATTTATTCATCGCCAGGCTCGAGAGATGATGTATAATGCCATAAGTTTTTTTAACTGAGAAGACTAAAAGGATTGCTGATAATTATTGGGAAAAACATGGATTATTGGAAAAGAAGTAGGGTAGTTGATCATTTCTACAGAAATAAATGGCGAAGATAGTGAAGTAGTGAGTCATCTTTCAGTGGCAGTTCAACGGACACTGCTGATGAAACGTTTGACAATATGCTCTTGCCACTTGAGGTAATCACCTTCTTAGAAATTATTCCAGGTGTACAGATTGATCGCACTCCAGAAAATTAGTTATATTATCAAGCACTGCATATGTTTACAGAATGCCATCTACTTAATAAGCAAAGTGTAGTGCTGACGATTTTAGTTTCTATTCCTTCTTTTTCCCACTATGGAAATTGTAGAATTAATTTATTACCATAAATGATTACCTAAAATCTACATATTACATTACATATCTGATATGTAATGCACATACTATCCTTAGGATTATGTTTTCCTATTTTGTACCTATGTAATTGTGGTTACGTGTAAATTATTAACCACGTGATCTTTCATATCAGATACACCCAGCTCCAGAATGCTCTATTACTTACTGTACGCTGAGTTACTAGTATTTCGATTGTACTAGCCAACAGACGCCGAGCCAATACAGCGCTCTGACGCTGAAGGTCCAATACACTTGGTCGCTTTGCCATGTAGCACTTCTCTGTCTGCTAGACCGATGCGTATTTAATTGTTTCATTGTATTTCACAAGATGACTGCTAAAACTACACGGACTTTAAAACCAATGCCGCTCTCCAGCCGTTTTAAAGTGTAGTGCAGATTGTCCATAAACTATCTTCACAACTTAGGATTTTAATAACCTTAACCCTATACTACATATGTGAAAAGATAACTTTTTTTACACATTCCAGATGCAATTTTGACGAAAAGTTTAACTTGAAACCTGATAAAAGGTGGAAGCCAAAGGAGAAGCCTCAGTGTATGGCCTGGTTCATACAGACGATGTCCGATACCCAAGTGCAACGAAACATTCGAGCACGCTATGGAAGGCAACCACCGTCCCGACCAACTACGTCATTGGCATAGGTCATTTACAGAAAAGGGGGCGTGTCGCCCATCTGTTTTTTACGTCAATGTGGAAAAGGTACGGCAAGGGTATAGAAGGAGTCCGACAAAATCAGTGCGTACGGTGGACATAGGATTGGAAACCGACGATCAACAGTGCACGTTGACTTGCACAAGAGGTTACGGGTATTTCCCCACAAGCAGCAGCTGCTTCCGGTATTAAAGTTTCGCGTACAGGGTGCGGGTTCTGGCGATGTTTGGAGACCGGAATAGGTATGTAGGATCAACCATAGTCACATAATGGCTAAGTATTGAACATGACGAACCAACGAAACGAAGAGGTATGTGGTGGGGAACAGGCTGCCTGGCATAAGGTTCTATGCTGTTAGTTAACCTTATATTCAGAGATCATGGAGTAGGATCATCACTTTGACTTTCGTCACATAAACAGCGCCATCCTTTGGTTATGTAGCAAGTGGTTTGCATTCACTTCCTGTCATCCAATTACGGAACATCAGTACGTTGAACATTGTTGTGCTTTGTTAAAATGGCTGAATCGGAGTGACTTAGTGAAATACAGGTAAACAGCATATATACGGAGAAATAATGAATTCCGTTCAGTCTCGCCATCTTTTTCAAAATTAAACTTGAAACGATAAATAAATTAAATCTCTTGGTACACCTAGACCAAAACTTAAAATCACTCAGCTCTTAAAACAAAAACAAGATGTTTTAACTGCGAAGTATTTGAGAATATGACTGGACGTGTAGTTGTGGGGTTAAAACGCCCTATGTTGCGTTCCTTCAGTTTTATTTAGTGATGAAGATGCACTGAAGTTCCATGGATAAAACTGTGTGAATGATTTGTAGCATCTTAGTAATTTCCCCAAAGAACATGGCTTATAATAACAGTAGTACAATAGATAAATTTATAATATACATGCTGATCACTTTTGAAAATGTCTGTTAACACTTAACGTTTATAAAATAAAATTGACAGTACAGCGTTTATTACTCTAACAAATTATAATTGCAGCTGCCTATAACTTTGTGAACCACCAAAATTCAGAGTTACAGCCGTTCAACACATCCTCATATATACAAACAGGAGCTGAAATGTGAGAACATGCTGTAAAATTGCTGAATCTCACAACCGCGCTTCTTGGACTTTTGTTTTGTGTCATAAAATCTACGAGTGGTACGGGAATGAGTCTCATTTCTCGTGAGTAAAAAGGTCGTTATGTTCTGTCCACAACCATATAATGGGTTTTTCATTGTACGGAAGAAGTTTTAAATTCAGTATAAAGGAGGAAAGTTCTACAAGAACTAGAACAAACTTTTCTGTGGTTAGATGTACCAACGCGATAAATAAAAACTGTGCTCCTGCTATCAAGTATTTCATGTTTTCAAGCAGTAGACAACATTTGATTCGGAGGAAAGCTTCGATTGCAGCAATAAAACGAGACATTCCAGATGGAAAACCTACAAACATTTCACGAGTGTGTAGTCAACATTTTATAGGCGGGACACCCACAAGGGATCCTGACATTCCTGATTATAAACCGACATTGTATTTATGAAACTAAACTTATCGGATCAGCAGCAACAAAAGGAGGAGAACCGAACGATGTCTAGCTATAAGATACAAAACAGAAATGAAAACCCGTTTTACAGCCACATGAGTTCTCTACGTAATGTATTTCTTTGTATATAGCTTCAACAAGCGCTCTTATGAAAGGGTCGATTTTAACTTTCTCTACTACGTATACTAAATAGACGAAGAATTGTATTCCATCCAAAAATTCGATACCGGGATTTCACCGGAAATACGTTTTTGAT
The DNA here is from genome assembly GCA_030765065.1 of Deroplatys truncata. Lineage (NCBI taxonomy): Eukaryota > Metazoa > Arthropoda > Insecta > Mantodea > Mantidae > Deroplatys > Deroplatys truncata. The sequence continues at coordinate 24,521,911 of CM060988.1, read as the reverse complement.
GTTTTCTGAAACCAAATAAAGCATTTTTGAAAACATGTCAGTGTGCCTGTGTCTGTGTGTCTGTCTGTGAACAGCATAATCCAAAGACGAAGTCGGATAAATAACAAACTTGGTATTTGAATTTAGCATCTTCTAAGGGGGCGACACGAAGATTTTCAAGAAAATCACCAACTGCAAACTTCTACATTGAACATTTTTCGATTTTTTTTTTAAATATCATATGTTTTAGATATTTACATGGTAAATGAAATGTATATCTTGAATTTTCTGAGAATGTCTCCAAAAGATCGCTTCATCATGAATGACTTTCGCATAACTGGTAAACCGTAACAGCTAGACAAAATTTTACTACATAAAACAAGTAGATTTCGTTAAAACACACAATTTATGTGTTATACTTCTTTTGTCGAGGGAAAAGTTTCCGAGATATTATTTGTTATTTGTTTGAATTTTCCAATGTTTATACTTTCTCTCAAATTGAATTCGTTATTCTCTCTTTTTTATGTCCTGGACAAGCAAAGAGAATAAAATGTTCCACATAGAACCAGCTCTTAAAAGATTTCACAAGTGCTTAAAGCCTATTATATTCCCCTTGCACCTACAAGTAAATTAGCAATAAGAGTTTTTCTGCAAATGTTTATCTCGATTAACATGAAGTAGATGGAGAGTAAGCGTTTGTAAAATAGTTTGTACAACAGTAGATAAGGTCATGTGAGTGCGAAACGTTAGATTTTTTTTATCCACTTCATGTTAACTCAGATAAAACTTTGTAGAAAGTTTCATTATACAATTCATTGAAGGTACACTCGCTTCCATTCATGCCATCCCCGCAGCTTTGGGAGGCATTCTACTGGTCATCACAGGTGAGTATGTTTAGTAAGGAGGAGGTACGTATATCTGTTTACTATTTCGCGCATGCAGTGGCCTCCTGTTCCACGTGCACAATTCTAGATTATTCACATATGAATGTATAACTTTGAGCAACAGCTCTACCCTTCATCACTTATAATAACCATGTTAAAATAATATATACCTAAACAAAACTATGTTTTGTACAGTATCTCAACGAAAAATATTTTATAATAGCAACATAATGTAAAACTGAAATACATTATACTTTTTACTGTAATAGAGGATGTATTTGCTAGACATTATTGGAATCATGTGTACAATCTAAGTAAACAGCTAAATAAAGCACTTATTCTGCACAATTTCTCCATGAAAAGTATTTTAATGACAATATATTGTGAAACTGAAGTAAATTATATGTTTTACTTTCAAAGAAGACACATTTACAAGACGCTATTTTAATAATCTGCCCGATCTACATTTTTGTTCAATTCCGGTTTTTACCGCACAGACACTGCATCACTTAGCTGTTGGAAGAACTCTGGATCTAAACACAAATATTCCCACATTACATGACAGTGTTTCCAAAGCGCAAGGCGGCTAAACCTATCACTGTATAGGAATGGAGATTCAACGGACCCTTAAAATAATTTCCAGTAAATACGTGTTATTGGAAAGTAAAAAGTATGATGTATTTCAGATTTACATTATGTTGTCATAAAAAGCGTAGAAATTGAGTAAAACAGTGTTTTATGTAGTTATGAATTTAAATATATTTATCATCTGTAAGTGATATACGCTAAAGCTATAGTTCAAAGTTATGTTCGTATGCGAATACTCCAGAATTGTACCTAAAACAGGAAGCCACTGCATGCGCGAACAGGTAAACACATACGCGTACCTCCTCCTTGTTAAACATACCAGTGAATGCCAGTAGACTGCGTCCCAAAGCAGCGGGGACGGTATAAATGGAAGTGAGTGTACAAGGGGATAGAGGAAACCGAATCGACGATTAGCTCTTTAAATTCGCTATGCTATATCCTGGTTATTCAAACAAATAGTAACGGGTATCTTGGAAATGTCTGATGTCGCAAAAAAGTTATTTGAATTAAATCGTGTGCTTTAAAGATATCTACATATGTTTCCTTCCTTCCTTTCATTACACTTACGTTTGTCTTGTGTAATACATTCTGACTGACTTCTCTTAGTGGTTATGCTGTTGGGTCGTTTAAAATATTTATGCAGCTAGTGGGGTATCAGAATCATTACCAATCGAATAAGCGTAAGCCGAGTTCTGTAATTACGTGAGAGCAGTAATTTGCTCACCCCACTATTTGCACACAATCCCTGACTATTAAATAAAATCTACTCGCCTTCTCTACGTCCATGATATGAACGTTCAATCTTTCACAGAAACCTAAGTAATGAACAGAGTTGAAACGAAGTACGACAATTCTTAGACAAGTTTTTGCAAGGCTGACAAGATATAGGCTGTATACATACACAGCGCAATTAAGTAATCACGTGACCTCTTACATTGTTACATATCCGTAACAATGCAGCCTTCAAAGACTTTGTGCTATCCAGCCAAGACGGCTCAAGAGATGCAGGTATCCCCGTGTAACACGCTCGTGCAGGTACGCCGAGATGGGCTGGCTGCTTAAGTGCGTGGTCTCAGCAACAAACAGCAAGAAAACGGACTACGAACTGACGAGCAAGGAAACCTTGCGAAACATCTAGGATCAGCCTGACGACCTGGGACCATCTTCCTGGGGAAATAACCAACTTAAAAATTAGAGGTACTTCCTATTCAGAGGCTGAACACCTGACCAGTCTGACGATTGGCTTCGCCAAGAATCTGTTGCATATACTTGTATAAGAATGCCTTTTGAAGTGAATTCATAGTCACTTCAATTAGGCTGCTGCATGACACTTGACGTATTTAGCTAACCCAGACACATGCACTAACTAAAAGAATACATCACGAGCAACCAATCTAATCATAGACTCTGGGCGCTCTCATATGTAATGCGTGCCAGCTTCTTATGTTTCATTGCCTAACCGGGGTGCTATGCGGAACCCGGCTAATATGCATGAGAAATAAATCCACTAATGCACATAACATTTGGTGGGATTTTAGTGGGTAGGGCCAATCTCTGATGACGAGTCACGCACCCCAGCTTCTCTGGGATATGTAAGTGTATTTCCCCTCCAAAAAGAGCAAGATTATCATTCAATAAGAACTGTGATATTTTGTAATTCAACGGGACTCAAAGGATAGTTAATATTATCCTTTTGATCATAATAAAGTTGGTCTTGAAATAAAATAACTAATGTAACCACATTAATTTGTTAACGATAACAATAGATTATCTAGAATCGAGAAAAATCGGCAAATTCGTTCTGAATGATGATTGATTGTGAAATAATATTGAAGTTTCAGCTTCTAAAGTTTTTGTATCGATTTTGGTAAGTAATTCGAGGGTAAAGTATGAAGTTGCATATGAGCACTATGTAAAATGGTGCGAAGTTAAGGGAGTGAGTAATATCGTACAGAAAAAGCTTTGTTCGTATAATTTGAGTTTTTATCACAATCTCACATATGTTCGTTTTTGTGGGCATATTATTCCATGTGCAACATTTGGTCCGAATTTCAGGAACAGATAGCCTACGGCTCGAATTGCTACTTGGCTGAGTAACGTTTCGACTGAGAGCTACCATACTAATAAAGACAATTTAAAAACACATTGTTATTGCTGAAGTTATAGTTGAATGGCCTGTGTCAACTTTTAATGTCGTCTCCAATATCTGCTGTTAATTCTGCTGCCGGCTGGTTCAGTGGTTGACTATGAGATCTTTCTTTCAGGGCATGCGGGGGCGTAGTGTGAAAGGATAACTCCTGTTTAAATTGACTGAGAAATTTAATGTGATCTAACACTTGCGCTACTGATGGGAGTTACGACCGTTGGAAGATAAAGAATGAAACAATTTATGAATCGTAGCACTCGAAACTATAACAATTGAACTATTATCCTGATAACTTCTTCATCATCAATTTTACGGTTTGAAATAACTGTTTCCGCATTAAAAGAAACTAAAATCTTAAGTTGCCGTGGGTCTCTAAAAAGCTTGCTGGCAAAACCCCTGGCGGCTGCCGCTAAGCAACTGAAATCCAGCGCTGTCTTAGGCCTCACGATCTGCTAATCAGCGTAAAAGACGTTTCGCCTAAGGCTGTACACTAAGAAAGAAAAGAAAAGAAAAAAATAAAGACTCCAATTTTAGCAATATACAGTCTTTTTATTAACTTAAACTCCGCCCACATATCAATATCCCTAACAAGGTTCCTTCTCGTGCGGACCAATACTAAAAACTTCTATGTATACGTCTTTCAGCTTGTTACTGTGCATTACCTCTCCGAATCTCAGAATTTCATTTACCTTTCTCTATTACAGAATTTCTGCCTACATGACTTGGCAAACACACTGAACTTATCACCTAACTGCATTCCAGGAATCATTACACTAATGCTTTTGCTACTCGGGCTATTACTAATGACTTTGCTTCACATGACTCGCTAATGACCTTTTTCTCCGGACAGATCTTTTAGCTCACGCTTATTACATTATCTATTGATTTAAATCACATAAATTATTTATTGCAATTATTTATCTTACTTTCATTTTTCTTTATTTAATTACTTATATCTTTCTGTAATAATTACGGCATAACGGTGAGATATGGTCCATGATTAGCTCCAGCCACGACTGTGTGCCCTCTTTAAAGGGGAACGAAACACAAAAATGAATACTTCATTCACCACATTAGTTTATTTGTCGCCAGGAATAAATAACAACGCACGCAGTTCCACCATTCCAAGCTGAATGGTTATCGGATTACGGCCTGTTGTTCAGTTGACGCGTGACGTCATGAGAGCCGCACTTCACCCAGACAAGACATACGCAGCATGGGTGTGTTAAATAACTAACAAGTTTACGTCTTAATTTCACCAGAAGATCATAACTTCTCCAAATTGCAAAAAATAGAGCTAAAGCTAGCCAATAACTCTTCATAATACGGTTAATATCTACTAGAATGAGGTGATAAACAGTCGTCCAACATCTGCTTTGAAAATGAGTGAACGTGTTATCCGACCCTATCAGTTGAACCAAAAAAGAGCGATTTTGAAGATTTACACCATTCTAAAGCGATTCCGAGGCAGTGTGAACACCGAAAACTTCCATCCATTTGTGGAAGTGTAAGGAATGTTTACCAATGGGTAAATGACGAGGAAAGTGTGTGTGTGTGTTGCTCGGACTTGGAAAATACAAAATTGTGAAGGATGATTTTGTCTGTATCACAAAGCAACCTAATTTTCACAAATTAGTTATAGATCGTGATGCTTTAAATATTGTGATGATAATTTGGCGTTAAGAACAAAAAGTCGACCTAAAAAGAAATAACTCACCGCCAACAATCCTGCTAATAAGACCTGGCGATATTCCTGATACAAACCGTTTGCAGAATTAACTCACAGACTGCTATTGGACAGAGTAGAGGAATTGTCATACCATCATGTATAGTGTTTAGTAATAGAAATGATTTTCCAGAATCCATGCGAAGTATACGTAGCTTCAATCTTCATTAATAAAAAACACAAATTAAAAATAGTAAATTTTAAATTCAACTATTATGTATTATTATTTAAAATTTTATAGTGTGTCTTCTTATGTTGCCTGAAAACATGAGAAGTATTTCAGTCGTGGTAACTCTAATGGAGATCGAAGCGTGGAAGCTATATTCTTCGGTAGTGACAGATCAATTGCTGCATCCGGTAATGGATCGACACAACGTGCGTGCAGAGATTCTTTTATTCCACACATTATCAGCAGTTTCCATTCTTCATTAGGTTCCTCATATTTATTTTTCATGATCCAAGACCTAGATGGTTTGGAGTACTGTGTTTTGACACGTCTTTTTTACTTATATTGAAATTATGATCCAGCGCTGCTATAATGGATCTAAGTTGAAATCATTATATGAAAAATGTATTCTTTTCGGAGCATATCTGAGACGAAGAGTGTGATAACTTTCTAAGCTGCCAGTATGTATATAATGTCGAATATGAGACAAATCTTTTAAGAAGGTGCTATCCAAAATAATTTTCTTCAGAGCATGATAAGCGTTTGATTCGCCATTAATCCATAAATTATTTCTTTGGTCTTCTTCCAGCAATTCACCATGTTCACAACATTTTCATTCACCGTTTTGTAACCATTTAGATTCATTTTTATTGATGAAGAATTAATATGATTTTCTCAATTAATATGTTACCGTTCGCATTACGGTTTTGCGCAGCCCACATAAATGGTTATTTATACGGGGATTTCCATATCAACAGCTCTGGGTATCCTTTTTCTGTTATTTTATTTTTTTTCGTTATGTCTTTAGACAAATGCCATACGTCAAATTCATGTTCAGCTTCCGGATACTGAGTTTCTAACAGGTATCTTACACCTTTATGCTTATCGGACAGTAAAACTTCAAGTCTACACATGTCCCATTTTGCAAGCCTAGTCATTATGTTGTCAAAAGCAGCCTTTTCTTTGAACAAGTACAAAATCAATAATTTCGCAGGAATTAAATTCATGACAGAATAGACCAAATGTTTGACTGAAAATCCTAGGGAGTGATACTACCCAGCCCCTGCCAATCATATACGTGTACCACAACCTTTTAATGAATTTAAGTTATTTTTTCTTTCTTGAATCCAAAATGCTCTAACAACTGGTGCTGCCATGTTTCGAATGGTTTTATCGAATGTACGCCTTGAAAACATTGCCAAACCCAGTGATTTGCAGGACTTAATTGTTGAAACAATATACCAGATAATAATAAAGAACTTGCTATTGAAACATTTGCTTTTGGTTTCTTTCCTGATAAATTTTGGTGTTTCAAGTATTGTATACTACTGAAATAACACACTGTTTTAACACATAGCATTGTCCCTTTAATGTACCTAATGGGAAATTGTTTTGACTTCATTTCTACAGAAAACACATACCTTGAAAAATAAAAGTAGAAATGTCCAAGCAACAATGAAGTACTCCACTGTGGCTTCATTTGCATGTATGGTGAAAGTCTATTATTATTATTATTATTATTATTATTATTATTATTATTATTATTATTATTATTCCTCATTATCACTTCTTTCAGAATCTGGAATTACAGGTTCGTAGAAACTTTCATTCAATTATTCTGATCTTCCTCATCATTGCTTGTTGTGTATATATTTTCAGGTTCCAACAATACATATTTCCTTATGATTTTAGTGCCTAGTTCACATGTACTTCTGAATTCTTGGTTTTTTCATCACCTATTCTGAATTCTCTTTCAATACTATCATCATCGCCTTCTTTTTCAGTCTTATTGCAACACTATCGCATAGCTCAGAAACTATGCTTTTACGATTTCTAGCCTCATATCGTTCTGTTCTTGTCGTTTTCTCTTCGATGAAGATGGTGAAGGATCAATTGTCTTACTAGAACTTCATATCTTATGTCTTAATTCTTCCTTTTAGTGTGAATAGTTCCAGGTTTTATAAAGGTCCTCTAAATTTTCACTCCGGCATAAGCTGCTTTTTTAACAACTGTTTCTGTTCTAATCTACACATGTACTTAAAATGGAAGGAATATAAACGTGCACTGGGACCAGGCAAAAAAATCTTTTCGTTTGCAAAATTCAACCCATATCCTATATCGTTTGGGAGATTTGTCTCTGTTTGGAGACGCGAGAAAATGAGCTCTTGTGTGTTTCCCTTCTCACATTACAGCCATATGCACATGAGGCATTTTATTTTTCATAATCATACGTTATTTGTATTACACTAAACTGATTCACTAACACCATCATCAAAACACCACCACAAAATACACTAATCTTGAACTTTAAATACCAACAAGAATAATTTTCAAAAACGTGTTACCGCACGTGCAGCAATGACTTGACCTGTGATCTCCCAACTACTTCCAGCGCACGACTGGTTCTGATGACGTATAAGGTGGTTATTATTTCGCTTGTTCACCGATAAAGGTGAGGCGGAGTAAGAAAACAATGCTACCACTGCATTTTAAAGGTCATAGCCTTCATTTAGGAACAAACATGATATTTGTGATTCGTTCCCCTTTAATTATCACCTCGTATAGCTTTGCACTCGGCATACATGAAGGGTGATTCATGGACATCATGCACCCGGACGGATAATCCATAGATTTCTTTTAGGTATACTTTTATTGAATTTTGAAATGCTTAGCAAATCCATGGTGTTACACATTGAGTCTTAAAATTTAAGACGTAGTCTCAAAATTAAATTGCAGCTTGCACTTTGTAATATATAATGTGTTATTTGAAATGTTTGATATAAATCTATGTTAAATTTTAGCATCTGTCATTTTGTCAGTTATACATACATATACAGTGCTATTCCTTCACACTGTGGCCACCGCACGGATACAGCGCGGCCGCCGCAACTCCGACTCTCGTCGAAACCGTAATGATATCCCCAAAAACGCCTCTCGTTCTCATAGTTGCAATTGCAATAGTACAATGATAGTAAGAACCTACCTTACCACAAGAAAAGTTGGAAAATTCTGTTCTCTATTCGCACATTTCTGGAATCTTCTCATTCATTGACACCGGAAAGCTCAGAATCCCAAATTGAGTCAGTTTCTCGACTGATGTTTTCTTTAATCAATGTATGGGGGTTTGTTGCACACAACTTATTTTTCACCTGATCAGAGTTGGGTCAATTTCTGTAATTGGATTTTGCGAAATGTCAATGACAGTAATTGACCGACGGTTAATACTCTTCTCTAATGAAACATGCTTCCATTTATATGGCTACGTTTCGTCGCAACTTAGCAGATATTGGAGTACAGAGAAACCCAATTTCACGCATGAGATTCCCATGCATGATACGAAGATTGGTGAGCAATAAATGCATACAGAATAGTAGCACCCATATAGTTGTAACAAAGGATAAATGCAGAGAGATACGGGAATGTGTTACTCACAACGGTTTTTTGAACAACTGACCGACGTTGAACATTAATCTGTAAGAGGCGTATTTTTAAAGTAAGTAACGTTTTTAATATTTTACTGCTGCAGCACTGCAGTCACGATTTTGACAATGGGAGATCACTTCTTCCATTCATTTGAAAGCCGGACGCAGCTTTGAGCGATCATTAGTTTCTGTTTTCCTGTTGTTAGAATGTTTCGAAGTGTTTAAAAGAACGAACGATCCACTGACTGTGAAATCAGATCAGCGATTCACTTCTGAATGCGTGAAATGTTACACCAGCAAAAATTCATCGCCAATTATGTAAGGCTTATGGAGAACAATGAGTTACAATGCCCAACCACACACTGCCAAATAAACTCAAGATCTGATCGCATCATTTGATTGGGATCATTTCGACCACTCTCCCTAGAGTCCGGATTTGGCACCAAGCGATTTCCTTTTGTTTCTTCATCTGAAGAAATTACTTGGTGGAAAACAACCAAAAACTGCAGACTTGGCTATCATTACAGATGACAATCTTTTTTTGACGAAGGCATACAAAATCTGATTTTCCGTTACGACAAGCATCTGAATAACGGCGATGACTATGTGCAGAAATATTGTAAGGTGTAAGTTAATGAATGAAATAAATTATTAAGCAAATATTTATTTGTTATTTTTTAAAAAATTATCAGTGTTTAAAATTAAGCTGCGCATTTTTACTTTCTCTACTACGTACAATAAGTAGGGCAAGCATTACATTCCACCCAAAATGTTTATATGAGATTTCACCGAAAATACATGTTTTGAGGTGCCTTGAATCCAAATAAAGCATTTCTGGAAACATGTCTGTGTTTGTGTCCGTATGTCCGCCTGTCTACCTGTGAACAGCATAACTCAAAAACGAAAAGTAGGATAAACACCAAACTTGGTATTTAAGTTTAGTGTCTTCCAAGAATGCGACACGAAGATTTTCAAGAAAATCCTCCCAACCTAGACTAGCCTTTACCTGGCATATTTCTTCTAAAATTTTGATTTTCTCAAGAATGCCTCTAACAATTTTGATTAAAATCTCATATGTTTAAGATATTTTCATGGCAAATGAAATGTATATCTTGAATTTTCTGGGAATGTCCCCAACAGTTCTGAATGACTTTATCATAACTGGTAAACCGTAAGGGATAGACGAAATATAACTGCACCAAAAATGAAGATCTCGTTAAAACACAGAATTTATATCATATACATTTTTTTTTGTCCAGTGAACCATTTCCGAATAGTTATACTTTTTCTCAAATGGGAATTCGTTATTCGTTTTCTTTATGTCCTGGACATGCAAAGAGAATGGAATGCGCCACATAGCAACCAGCTTTAAAATATTTGAGTATCGCTTAAAGCCTACCATATTCCTCTTGCACCTACAAGAAAATTTGCAATAAGATAGTTTCTGCAAATGTTTATCTCGATTAACATGAAGCATATGGAGAATAAGCGCTTATAAAAAGTGTTTGTACAACAGCAGAGGAAGTCATGTGAGTGCAACGCTTCAGATTGTTTTTTTTTTCTTTCTTTTTTTTCCAATGCTACCACGCATACCACTGATGAGACGTTAAATTTAATTCAGGAGAATTTTGAAGTTAGGGCAATAGTAAAGAATGGTGGCCACCGTGAACCCCTGATTTATTTGTATACGATTTTATCCACAGAGGATCTTAAAAAATAAGCGTGTGCAACAAACCCCTATGCATTGGAACAACTAAAAGAAAATATTAGGCGACATATCCACTCAATTTCATAACTGAACTCTCAAGTGTGAATTAAATTTCCTGAGAAGATACCAGAATTATGTTGGTAGAGGAGGACCTCATTTCCAACATCTCTTATGGTAGTGCATGTGCTCGTTTTTATTGTCACTGTATCTGTGAGAACGTGAAGCGGTTGCGGGAATACATCTTTCGACGGTAGACCGAGCCGAGGCGACCGGCACGCGAGCCGTCGATCGGTGGCCGCATTTTGAGGGAAAAGCATTGTAGATAAAATTTTACTAATAAACTATAACTTATGTAATATACAATTTCAGCATATAGCTTTGTCAGATCCCTTATATATAACTCCTCGATTTTTTTTAAAAAAAATGTCTATGCTTCCTGGCTACTCCATTGCTTCAGTGGTCCTTAACATTTTGTTCTTCATCGATACGTATTTATTCTTCCCTTTTTATCCCTTCTAAATTCAGCTCTATTCTTAGAATCTTTTAGGATCTGTACGGCTTGCTTCTTTCTTCAGATACATAGGTAACGAAATGTTTCCCTACCCACGACTGAATTCAATACATCCGTCAACGGCGCTATTTGTCGTGTGTCTTCTTTGGTGGCAGTTCCACGCCTTTATCGAAAACTGTTCGTAATGTACAAAATAGTCGAAAATTCAGTTAAATCTTCATTTCCTTCTGCACGACTGTAGATATGATCAAGGTTGATTGGTTGAGGTGTCACTCATCATCATTATGTTGTTAGGTTAATGAAACGACCCGAGTAACTGCCCGCCCCCGGATGCCGCAAATTGCGAGGAATATGAGTCCCTCCGGCTCCCCCCCCCCCACACACACCAGATGTATACAGAGTGATTCATTTAGATTGAGACTGTGAATATCTCCAAAACTAAGCGTTGTAGAAAGAAATGTCATTAATAAAAGTTGCTTGATATTGAGGCAGTATTTTTACAGCTCAAATGATATCAGTCTAATTATATAATATAAAATTTCATAACGCTCGTCTTAAAGCAATATGTGTATACTATAATATATAGGAAGTGTATATTACAGTCATTGTATTATGTTTGTATTATTATGTACATGTATAATAATGTTATGTGAATGTATTAGGTAGTTTAACAATGTCGGAGCTTTGAGAATAAAAGCAAGCTGCCTTCCATAGCAAACGGAATTACAAAGTAAAAGCCGAAACGTGCTAACAATGTGGTAACCTTAAGAGAACAATAAATTAGAAAGTTGAAAAAGGTTACTAATAGTTCTTGGAACAATAATAATGTAATACTAAAACAGTTTATAAATTGCCAATCAAAAACTAAGGAAGCTTAATGTTCAATGAAGATTTTATATTGGAGTAGGCTTAGCCAATCAGATACTAGAAATAGGGAAAATATACAAATTTAGGCGGTAGACGCTACAAGATAGCGTACCCAACCAAAGTTTACTTGTTAAAAGTGCGATTAACAATAATCTTACAGCTCTATAGTCGGATATATCAGTGAGGTGTTATTTAATCGTGTGAAGGATTAATACAGGAAGTGGAATACAATTATAATTTGTGCAAGCCTTCGTTCTTTAGCCGTACTAGCCCTGTTAAGAGATACGTGCTCTGCAAATTACTACTGACGCAGCCCAGGCATACATATATAATATTTAAATAAGTAACATTAAAAAAGCTATTACACATAAAGTAAACGGAGGGCGAATGCCACCGGAAAAGTAAACGTGGTTGAAGGCCACCGGAAAATTTGTACCGTACGTGGGGCGAACACTCCAAGAAACAATCTCCCGCAAATTGGCATCCATTACGTGCATGGTCTAAAACAGCTTCAAATTAGTGCCTAAACGTGATGCAACCACAACAAATAAACCACTTCAATATTATGGGGGAAAGTAAATGCCATTAGTCGTGTTTTGCTTGGAGGACGTTATGAATGTCATTTTAGGGTCCAATTTAATTCTTTTAAAGGGGAACCTACATTTGTATGTTGTTTTCTCGGTTTATAAAAAGCTGTTTATTTTGTGACGCGGAATAAGGAAACAAAATAAAAATTGTTGGTTCCCAATTACGAAACGTAACTTGACCTTCAAATGACCACATGGATGCCCCAAACATTCGTTGCGCTCTTCGTACACAGCCATCCAGAATTTTCGTTGTTATTTAGGTTGGTGTAAGAACAATCGCAAAGTGCTTTTTACAAATGTTATTTAGTATTTTGTGAGCAGTGAGAAAACCACATAAAAAACTAACTTCCCATTTAAAAAATTAAATTGACCCTAAAATGACCATCACAACGTCTTCCAAAAAAAGTTAGGACTATTGGCATTCACCCCCCCCATAATATCAAGCAACTTTTATTCAAGACATTTGTTTCTACAACGCTTAATTTTGGAGATATTGTACAGTCTCAACTTGAATGGTCCACTCTGCATACATATTCCGGAGCTAACTAATAACGGCCAACGTAAATTGCGGAGTAGAAGAAAAATGGTGGGGATTCACAAATTCTTTCAACACCTCCTTTCCCACCTTTCCATACTTAGGACTGGCAGATTTAGGAATTAATCTAGTGTGGTTAAATTGCTTACATTTATACATATTCTTTAACCCTTATATATTTAATATGGGTATCTTTGTTTACGTATTAATTGCCTATGGTTTTGCACTTTTCATGGCTGGATGAATGAAGTGCATGTCCAAGAACTCCAGACAGGTCAAACCACCATTCCTGTATTCATTCAGTTTTTTTTAAGGAGGACGTATCTGTGATTGGCTAGGCTGACGTCTCTGTGTTATGGTGGTACTATTTATTCTGACCAGAGAGTGAATCTGAAATATTTCGATCACTTTGTATGAATATATTAGGATGTGGATGATAAATAAATAAATTGAGTTTTATTTATGGACGATCTTTAATTACTATGGTTCTTAGCGTCCCATTCTATATTGGCCGTGAAACACCGGTAATTTAGCTCAGAGGCCTCTTTATCAGGCCGTAAATCTACGACACGGGACCACCGGCTTTACTTCCCTTCCGAAGGAAGCCATGCTAACGATTTTTACGCCCGAAAAAATACATCGCCCTCCGCCGGGTTTGAACCCGCGACCTTTGGGAACTAGAAGCTAGCACGGTACCACTAGTCCACGGAGGACAACATGTGGATGATAGAAATGAGAATTGTATCTGGAATGGAAGCTCTCGTATGCTTCAATGGTATCCTCTATAAAATGTTTACACGACTTCTTCAGGAGTTGTGGGTAACGCGGGAATTTTGCCTCTTCTATTATTGTAAAGTTCCGCTGAACAGGATATGATTCATCCTGTGAGTGTTTCTAGGACATAACAAGCCGTTTGATTGCAGAATGAATTAATTTAGATGGTCGCTGCTTTTTTTTTATATATATGAACGCCCTTTAACTACTATAGTTCTTTATGGCCCTTCTGTATTAGACTTGAAAGACCAGGAATTTTACTCAAAAACCTTTTGATGCAGGCTTGAGGTTCCTTTACGTGCCGTAAAACTACTACAAGAGACCATCGGCTTTACCTCCCTTCTGAAGGAAACCATGCTAAGGATTTTTACGCCCGAAAAAATTCATTGTCTTCCGTCGGGTTTGAAACCACGAACTCGGAACTAGAGGCTAGAATGGTACCCCTAGACAATGGAGGACGAGCAAACATCTCTGCGATACATCTTATGTTTTAATTTTTTTGTGTTCATAGGAACCTTTCTGTTTATTATGTCAATTCAGATTTGAAGAATGTGATTTATCACTTCAAATAATGATAGTTCTACCCACTAAGGTAGACAATTTTGCGTTTCATAATTTCTGTGAGCAAACCCAAAAACACCCGCCGCTTTTTAAAATGTGTGTTCATATAAAGCTATCAGGGTCGAATATTTTGCCTCTTTCCGAAACCCCTCTTCTAAGTTCCATTACAAGTAATTGCTATCGACACACACTAAAACCACCAACACAAACAGGGTTGTTAACACAACTAGCGACTACTTCCCCGTGAAACGATAACGTCTCGCCCGCCAGTGCCGGTGACGCGTTTGCGATCATCTACTCAGTTGGGATCGTTGGAGTGCAGGATTCTCAAGGACTGACCGTGTTAAACGCACTTCTCTGTTTACGTTGTGTATTAGCCTACATTGTGGATTATTTGAAGTGTTACTAGCATTATTATTGTTCTTTGTTAATTATGCCGCCATTCACTGTTCAATAAAGAGTATTTATGTAGGATAATTACGTAAAAACTGATTTCTGTAGAGAAGTAGTAAGGCGCTTTGCAAGCTGGTAATCGTGTTCTAAACAGAGAATGTATTCGACGAGTTGTTACCAAATTCCAAGAGACAGGATCTGTGAATGATAGGAAGCCTATTGCGAGGCGCCATGTTCTTACTGAAGAAAAGATTAGACACTATAGGGGAACATCTTGAACATTCACTAAAAAAATTACTCTCTTGTCTTCCTCAGGAGACAGGGGTGTTAATAACCTTGGCCAAAAATGCCACGAAATGAAGCGCAGACGTTTTCGATGTGTTGCTGCTAAAGGACAACATTCTCAACGTCGCTTATAAGTAGGGCCTGGATTTCTAGATGGAGTAAACCTTCATTTTAGGTTTTTTATATGCTTAAAATAGTTTTGTTTTAGGTTTTTCTTGATTAAAATAGCTTTTTTTTAATGTTTTACTTCCTCGATCAATACAGGTATAAATAATTTTGCTTTTCTGGTACTTAGTTGTAAGATTTATTTTTTGGCATTGCAGTAGATACACACATTCTCAAATTTTCCGGCGTAAACGATTTCCTGTTATCAGTAACACGTTTTTGAATGAAGAAAAGCTTTCAACGGTACATACCATCATTGGAGCGTAGAACATAGATGCCAGTGCAGCAGGTTCTAGGGGTAGTTCTACTGTATACTTCTCTCCTTGCAATAATAAATTGCTGGTTCTCATATCTTCAAAAGCAGGAATTTGTTGAAGAATCTTTTACAACTTTGAAGAACATACAACTCTCACTGGTGCAGGTGTTTCTTTACTGGAAACATTGCCAAAAGCATCTTTCAGTGACAAAGTTGTACTTTCCAATCGGAGAGTAGCTTCTGATATAAAACAAAAATGTGTCTTAATGTATGCAAGCGAAGCGGTAAGAGTGGGGCACTCGAGTGATTTCTTACCCTTGGCAATGCAGGAAGCTTCTGTTTCATCCAATTCATGCCGGCCCCCGTAGCCGTGGTCGCTGGAGCGTGTAGTTTCGGCGCTCCGCCAAACTGAAGGTCACGGGTTCGGTGCCGCTATGGGCATAGGTGTTTGTGTGTGTGTTGTATGTGTAATTGTGGTAATAAGCGGTAAAGCAAACAGTAAAACACAGTAATCATAAACTGGGTAAACAAGGGAGCTTAAGAACAAAGAAAGAAAAAAAAACACTCGATAGTATGCTGATATTTGCCGGCCCTCGTAGCCGTGGTCGCTGGAGTGTGTTGCTTCGGCGCTCTGCCAAGCAGAGGGTTGCGGGTTCTAGTCCCGCCATTGTGTGTGTGTAAGTGTGTGTGTGTGTGTGGAATTGTGGTAATAAGCGGTAATGAAAAACAGTAAAGACACAGTTCAAAAGAAAGAAAAAGAAATTCATTTACGACATTTTTAACGTCTTTAAAGTGCTCGGTATAGTAAATGGCAGCAGACCGCCAAGTACGCTCCTCCTGACCTTCTATCAGCTGCATCCAGGTGTCACCACATCACACGTGCTGCGTTTAACTGTAGTAACTTGAATTATCTACTGACTATAAGTGGTGGAAATAACTTTACAATGAATTTCAATCCGAAAATAACATTCTTCATTTCGAAAAAGGAAAAACAGCTATTTAGGTTATTTTAGGTGCCAACCCCTCATTTAGGTTTATTTAGATGTAATAAAATTCGCATATTCTGCTCAGGAAGTGTGAAACGAGTATATATACTGAAATTTGTTAATTAAATAGGGAGGAAAAATATAGGTTAAAACCTAAAACTCCGGCCCTACTTATAAGACAGGTTAGTGTTCCATCATCATCATTATCATTACTATTATTATTATTATTATTATTATTATTATTTTCAGTAATGCGTGCAGTAAACATTTTACGCCTGACGATACAGTGTCTCTTTAGCACGTAACTTACCGCGCTCTGCCGGCCTCTTCGTCGGCCTCAAGTTTTCATTTTTTAAAACTTTTTTTAATAGTTGCTTTAAATTAAAGTCATATCGCGACCTTATAGTTCTTTGTACACCAACATTGGAATTAGAACAAAACATTATACATTTTTGTACATTTTTATACTTTTGAAGAACTCAATTAACTTGAGGTGTTAGGAGAGAAGTAAGCGCTGATAGAAGCTCACATGGTATTTGGTAGTGCTATCGCCATCGCTTTTGAAGTTTGCATTCGGTAATAATGTGCTTGGTGGTCAGTTGTACGTTATACTGTTGGTAGATTAGAGGTTGGTTCTGTTTTAGAAGATAGCAGTGCGTAATCTTGGAGTGGCCAATTCTTTTTCGGGATATTAAAACTTGATCAGGTCTAGAGATTCTTCACAAGCAGTTGGTGTAGAGTACTGGACATTATAATCCGCCGTTTGGATAGCGAGGTGTTTAGCCATCTCGTCTTCCATTCTTAAAGTATCTTTCTTTTCACATGTTATGTGATAATGCAGTTGTATTAATAACCCTGTAATAAAACCACTGTAGCTTTATTCTCCGCACGGTCCTGCTAGATGGACGTATATCGAATGACTCAATTTTTCCAATCAACAGCTATTAGTAAACGTCACATCACTGCGTATTTACTTCCATCCCTTTATCACCCTGCATTGGTCACAACCTGAGTAGATATAAAATAGCGACTTGAGCTAACAAACAGATGCCGACAACTGATAAGATTATTTGTTGTATGCCGACAAGCCCGACCTCTCCCTTTGAGGGCTTACATACCGCCTGGTCGCGCCTGCCGCTAGCCCCGCCCGCTCCCTTTGTGGGCTTACCTAATGCCGACTGGGTCTGTGTCGTCAGGTCCTACCCCTCCCCCCATGTGGTCTGGTCGCGTACCGGTGGCACCCGCCCATCACCCTCCCCTTTGTGGTCTGATTGGTTCCCTGTGGATAGGTGGGAGAGTGTGTATTGTATCCATACGCTGGTTGCGTACCCTCCCTCCCTTTGTGGTCTGGTTGGATCCGTGTGGATAGGTGGGAGAGTGTGTATTGTTCCTATACGCTGACTACATTCCCGCCTCCCTCATTGTGATTCGTCTAAATTCCTGCCGTGTGATTGGTTTCCCCTGCGGATATGTGGGAGAGTGTGTATTGTCCCTATACGCTGGCGACGTCAGCCCGCTCTCATAGCGTCCTGTCTAAATCCCGCCCCTGGTGAGGTGTGTGTGGTAGGGAATGTGATTCTCGATGCCTGCCGCCCATCGGCAAATCGTTTGAGTACATAGTTGTGTCAATCAATTAGGTAATGTTCGTCCATGCATAAAACATTATTGAAAAAAAAGAATCGGCATTTTATTACTACTAATGTCCGCACATTGCCCTTCTAATGAAACGCTGCTCGTCGATCGATGAAAACAATTAAGTATTTTTGATTGATTAATTGTATATGAATTGACTTGCGCACCTGGAGATATCTCCCCCATTTTACACCTACTAATGTCCACGCATTACACTTCTAATGAAACGCGGCTAGTCGGTCGATGAAAACAATTAAGTATTTTTGATTGATTAATTGTATATGAATTGACTCGCGCGCCCCTGGTCGTCATCGTATATGTGTGCTAGCATGTGTATAATTATTACGACTAATAACATTTGTTTAATTCTACTTTTGAGGGAAAATATTTTTTGGATTTATAAGAATATTACAACACTTAGATGAATCCATAGCTGAAAGGACAGAGTTGCCGTAACAGTCGTTATCGCGTGATAATTTCGCTGAAAACCCGCGCGCAACCCTTCCTCCATGGAGCGTCTCACTTGAGTGACCGGTCGTTCAAGAGCAGCGGTAAGCTAGCATTCACTTCCCCCTCCCTCGTTGTACAGAGCGCCTCTTGCAGACCGCGTGCCCCCTAGGTGAGAGAGCGGTAAGCTGCCTATTCCGCTGAACGACGAAGATGCCGGAAGTAGAAATTTTAAAAGTTTAACGAATTCACTTCGCGGTCTTAACCTCTCTCCGGCAACAGTCCGACATGTAATGAAAAAAACCCGGCAGCCGACTTCGGTCTGGTAATAACCAGTTTCACCCCCACTCCACGACTGTGTGCGTGACGTCACTAACAAGTCTCGATGTGTAGACTAGCAAGGTTCCATTCTGTCGGCGTCGGTAAATCATGTTAACGATTTGATGAGATAATTGTGTCAATCAATTAGGTAATGCGATATTGAAAAAAAGAATCAATGTTTATATACTGCTAATGTCAGGCCATCATGCCTCTAAAGGAGTGAGGATATTAAACGCTGCTCGTTGACCAATTAAGTATTATTGATTGATTAATGTAATTGACTTGCGCACCTGGAGCTATCTCACACATTTTTCACCTACTAATGACATTGCATTTGAAATTAAACGCGGCTCGTCGATCGATGAAAACAATTAAGTTTTTTTATTAATTAATTGTATATGAATTGACTCGCGCACCTGGTTATTCTCGTATATGGAGGTGTTAAGTTGATTATTACGCATGTATAACTATTACAACTAATAACATTTGTTTAATTCTTCTTTTGAGCGGAGGGCTTATAAAAATATTACATTGCTTAGACGAATTAAAAAAGCGACTGAAAAGGACGTTGTAAATAGCTAGTGTGAGACGTTAACACGAGAACCCTTTACGAAAAACAATACGCGTGCGACCGCTGTGCATCGTCTAATACAATGAAGCTTAAGAAGTGGTTAAAACAGGACGCTAGGGTTTTTCCCGGTACCTGTCTTAATGGCTAGGGGTATCCATCACGCCACATGCTGGGGTACGCTCCAACTGATGTTAAAAAATATAAGACCGCTATGTCTCTTCTCACTCGGGAGAAGCAATAAAAAGATTTGCTTTGTTGCTCTTTTAATTAAGCTATTTATAGTTTGGCCAGAAATAAGCTTCAATAGAAATGTATATAGGTAGAGACATTCGAGAAAAATACAGAGCAGGGAATTTCAAAACAGACAGTGTCCATCATACAAGCTCTCTCTCTCCCCTTACACAGCCTTCAAAACAGGCATACCTTTCTTAGTAGATATAAAATTATTGCGAAAGGAGGTAATAACATGGAGAGAGGACTTCTAGGCATGCATTGTGTCCAACACGTAAGCTCTCTCTCCTTACAGAACCTTCAAAACATGCAGGGAACTTTCAAAACAGACAGTGTCCATCATACAAGGTCTCTCTCTCCCCTTACACAGCCTGCAAAACAGGCATACCTTTCTTAGTAGACATAAAAGTGTCGCGAAAGGATGTAATAACATGGAGAGAGGACTTCTAAACATCCATTGTGACCGAGACGTAGGCTCTCTCCCTTTCCTTTCAGAACCTTCAAAACATGCATTACTTTCAAAACAGACATCGTGTCCAACACGTAAACTCTCCCTCTCCTTACAGAACCTTTAAAACATGCATTACTTTCTGCAGGGAACTTTCAAAACAGACATTGTCTCCATCATACAAGCTCTCTCTCTATCCCTGTCCTTACAAGAAATTCGAAACATGCGCGAAGACGTCAAATATAAATTTGATATTCGTTTTTTACAATGTTCTTTCTAAAGACGTAGCGAACTTTGAGAAATTCAACGAATTATTCACGTGCGTACCCTGCTTGAAAGAAATATGCTGTACACCCCTGAAGAACGCTTACTGTTTTCTTGGAAGAAATGTTCAAGTATACCCCCATTAGCGGACAATGGCAGACGTTTCCACTACATTAAACATCTTAAGAGAATTTAAGAATGCATACTGGGTCCTGTATACCCTCATTAGCGGACAATTGCAGACGTTTCCACTACATTAAACATCTTAATTGGTTTCCTAAGTGCTCTGAAAAACCCAGACCCTCTGGGTAAATAACTTTTAGCGATACAATAGATTTTCTTAATGATTAGCCTAATGGGTTCCTCTGTGCAGAAATTCCATCACAAACCGTGGAAAACCCAAGCTTAGCCATGTTTTAAGCTTACCACAACAATTTTTTCCCGGGTAATTAATATAAATTCGACATGAAGAATATTAATGTTTAAGTTTCATAGCTCTTATTTCTTTCAATAAAATATTGAATATGACTCTAGCGTTAGGAAAATTAAACGGTGAGAAGCAATATTTTCTACGCTGAAATAACGCATACATAACGTGTCTTAAAGAGAAAGTTCCTGTGTAAGACATTGTTTAGATGTGATGTGTTCTTGTTATGGTTGTAAATAAATATCTACATTAAAGCCTGTCATTCCGATCTGATTATGGGTTCTGACAAGCACATGACCGTATGTCTTCCTGCATGTTCGAGTATTTAGAGAGGCGGTCAGCGGTGTTTATGTGTGATTTCCTGTATTCATAGGTCTTCGTATAGCTTCGCGTGCTTAAAGCGAGTGAGCAAAGTATTGCAACGATAATGTATTGCTCGGTGGTGTTCGGACGTCTCCGTACAGGTTCGGGTGCTTAGAGTAAGTAAAGTATTTTGAAGATGTATGCATTGATCGGGTATAATCGCGCAGATTCGGAAGCTTAACTCGTGAGGCTGCCAACCGAGGAAAGGGCAAGTATCTTTTTGAGCAGGCATTCGCCTACAGACCAGGGAAAACCGCGAAAAAATCAAATGTCTGAGCGAGTGGCCGACAGTAATCCAGTCAGAGTGCCTTAGAAGCACAGGCATTCGCATGCAGACCAGGAAAAACCACGAAAATTCAAAGACCTGAGCGACTGCCCGACGGTAATCTGGTTACGTGGCATTGTAACGTAATGTTAAGCTGTAAGGGTGGTTC
Source organism: Deroplatys truncata (assembly GCA_030765065.1). Lineage (NCBI taxonomy): Eukaryota > Metazoa > Arthropoda > Insecta > Mantodea > Mantidae > Deroplatys > Deroplatys truncata. Next base: position 24,500,234 of record CM060988.1, on the reverse strand, counting down.
AGGAGACATGGCAGGCAAAAGGGGGTTGTCCCTACCGTTTAAAGATTTGAACTTGGAGTCTGTTCAATATCGCATTACCTAATTGATTGACACAATTATCTCATCAAATCGTTAACATAATTTACCGACGCCGACAGAATGGAGCCTGGCTAGTCTACACATCGAGACTTGTTAGTGACGTCACGCACACAGTCGTGGAGTGGGAGTGAAACTGGTTATTACCAGACCGAAGTCGGCTGCCGGGTTTTTTTCATTACATGTTGGACTGTTACCGGAGAGAGGTTAAGACCGCGCAGTGCATTCGTTAAACTTTTAAAATGTCTACTTCCGGCATCTTCGTCGTTCAGCGGAATAGGCAGCTTACCGCTCTCTCACCTAGGGGCACGCGGTCTGCAAGAGGCGCTCTGTACAACGAGGGAGGGGGAAGTGAATGCTAGCTTACCGCTGCTCTTGAACGACCGGTCACTCAAGTGAGACGCTCCATGGAGGAAGGGTTGCGCGCGGATTTTCAGCGAAACTATCACGCGATAACGACTGTTACGGCAACTCTGTCCTTTCAGCTATGGATTCATCTAAGTGTTGTAATATTCTTATAAATCCAAAAAATATTTTCCCTCAAAAGTAGAATTAAACAAATGTTATTAGTCGTAATAATTATACACATGCTAGCACACATATACGATGACGACAAGGGGCGCGCGAGTCAATTCATATACGATTAATCAATCAAAAATACTTAATTGTTTTCATCGACCGACTAGCCGCGTTTCATTAGAAGTGTAACGTGTGGACATTAGTAGATCTAAAATGGGGGAGATAGCTCCAGGTGCGCAAGTCAATTCATATACAATTAATCAATCAAAAATACTTAATTGTTTTCATCGATCGACGAGCAGCGTTTCATTAGAATTGCAATGTGCGGACATTAGTAGTAATAAAATGCCGATTCTTTTTTTTCAATAATGTTTTATGCATGGAGGAACATTACCTAATTGATTGACACAGTTATGTACTCAAACGATTTGCCGATGGGCGGCAGGCATCGAGAATCACATTCCCTACCACACACCTCACCAGAGGCGGGATTTAGACAGGACGCTATGAGAGCGGGGTGACGTCGCAGCGTATAGGAACAATACACACTCTCCCACATATCCGCAGGGGAAACCAATCACACGGCAGGAATTTAGACAAATCACAATGATGGGGGCGGGAATGTAGTCAGCGTATAGGAACAATACACACTCTCCCACCTATCCACAGGGAACCAACCAGACCACAAAGGGACGGAGGGTACGCACCAAGCGTATGGAAACAATACACATTCTCCCACCTATCCACAGGGAACCAATCAAACCACAAAGGGGAGGGAGGGGCCACCGGCACGCGACCAGGCACCATGGGGGAGGGGGAAGTACCTGACGACACAGACCCAGTCGGCATTAGGTAAGCCCACAAAGGGAGGGGCCGGGGCTAGCGACCAGGGCGGCATGTGAGGCCTCAAAGTGAGGGGGTGGGGCTTGTCGGCATAGAACAATGGATCTTATCAGTTGGCGGCATCTGTTTGTGTGCCAAAATCGGCCTAATATGACTACTAACCTGGTCATTTACTTCCACTCCAGAATATACGTGTACCTCTTGCCAGTGCTTGACGGGGTCAAGGCAATAAACAGGTTTTGTCCGGAATTTACATACGCTCACTGCTCCAGGCTTGGACGAAATGGGAGTCACTCTGTTTACTGATCCGTAAAATCGTCGCGGAACTGAATCATTTTGCTAAGAATTTGGTTTTCGAACGAACTGAAACTCTGAACCACATAATACCGTATCTGTTATTCTAAACTTGTAAACATGCTATTTAATTACCATGGTGATATGACAAATGATAAGCAGTCATTATTAAATAGTCGTGCATAAAATCATTTATGTGGGTCATACAAAAGTAAGTTGAAACATTACATGAACATAAATATTATAATATTTGAGGTAGGAACAAAACAAAACATTGTAGTGTTGGGCAAGCAATGCGGTTTACAAAACATTGGAAAGACGTCCACAAACCATCAGTATGGGGCAAACATTGGGGCATACAAAACATTGGAAAGACGTCCAAAACACATCAGTATTGGGCAAACAGTGAGGTATACAAAACATTGGACAGACGTCCAAACAAACATCAGCATTGGGTAAACAATAGGGTTTACAAAACATTGGAAGGAAGTCCAAAATCATCAATATTGGGCAAACAATGGGGTTTACAAAACATTGAAAATACCTCCAATAAAGCATCAATATTGGGAAAATAATGGGGTTTACTAAACGTTGGAAAGATGCCCAAGAAAGCATCAGTGTTGGTCAAACAATGGGGTTTACAAAACACTGTAAATCTGCACAAAGCACATCAGTATTGGGCAAAAAATGGGTTTACAAAAAATTGGAGAGATGGCCAAAAAATCGGCATTGGTAAAATAATGGGGTGTACAAAACATTGGAAAGATGTCCAATAAAACATAAGTATTGGGCAAACAATGGTATTTACAAAACACTGGAAAGCTGCACAAAGCACATAAGTATTGGGCAAACAATGAGGGTTACAAAACATTGGAAAGACGTCCAATAAAACTTCAGCAATTGTCAAAAATGGCATTACAAAAGATTGGAAATATGGCCAAAAACATCGGTATCGAGCAAACAATGGAGTTTACAAAGCACTGGAAAGATGCTCAAGACAGCATTAGTATTGGAAAAATAATGGGGTTTACAAAACATTCGAAAGATGTTCAAAAAAGCACCACTACTGGGCAAAAAATGGGGTATAAAAATATTGGAAAGATCTCCAATGAAGCATCAGCATTCGCAAACAATCTGGTTTACAAAACATTGGAAAGATGTCCAAAAAAGCATCAGTGTTGGGCAAACAATGGAGTTTACACAATGTCCGCCGTTCTATTGTTCAACGTGTAGCATTCTGTCTACGACACCATGCATAGCATTTTGCAGATAATATCTTGGAGTATTCCGAATTTATTACGAGAAGTCTGTCATCTTCCAGTTGCAGTGGATTGTTGGATGTGTCAGAAAAACTAGTCTTTAAGGTAACACCACAACCAGAAGTCGGCCGGATTGAAGTCTGGAGATCGCGGAGGACATTTTTGGAAGTGCCTACTGTTGATACGATCGCCAAACATCTGTGTAATTAATTGTTTTGCAGGGGTATAGATGTGGGTTGCAGCGCCATCTTGCATGAAGATTATGTTTTCCATATCGTGGTTCCTCAGTCTAGGAATGACGAAGTTCTGTAACATGCCTTAGTAGCGCTCCTCGTTTACTGTAACAGTTCATCGAAGAACCATGGGCAATGATGAATTGTAAAGTTAAGCCACACCATACAGTAACTTTTAAATAACGAAGACCTTGTTGAATCAAAGTCCGAGGGTCCTTTTCTGACCAAATTCTGCAATTACGCGTGTTAACTCCACCATTAAGAAAAATGTGTGTTTTGTCTCTCGAGAAAACGTTGTCGAACCTATCATTATTAATTTCAATCTCTGGTAATACAAATAAAACAAAATCATATATTTCCCGCCTGTCACTGTGCAAATGGTTTATATGGATACAGAATCTTAGAATTCTCCAAACTGTGCTATTGCTCCTCTGAAGTTGCCTGGACACCTTAACAACACTACTACTTCCATAATAATTATTTCAACTTGTTTCATCATTTGCATGAAGCATGTCTTATCAGTAACAGAACCAGTTTCTTCGAACTTCCTCATTAAATTACCATAATTAGGAATAGCTATTCAATTGTTAAGAGTTCTAAGTTTTCTCAGACCTTAAGCAAGACTCCTATTGCTTTCGTAATAGTATTAAATCAGCTGTATTCTAACATTTAGTGATAGATCCATGGTTTGAAACTTGCAAATTCCTGTAGCAGTAGGTAAAACTACTAATGTTCAAATCAACAAAACCATAGATTCCATGAAATGCAAAAAGAAACAAATGAAAACCCAACCCCATTGTTTGCCCATCACTGTGTTTTTTTTCCTATCTCAAATATTTTAATATTTATAGCAGTTTAATCTTTGAACTTACTTTTGAAAGACCCTATACTATGGACGCCTCTAATTCAACATTTAAATGCCTGAAGTATTTCGACGTGTATGAAGTTATACTCTTACTTTGTGCCACTCATGTCCTTATACAAATATACAATGGTATTCAGGTTTCATGCATCGCTAATTCTACATTTGCTGTTTGCTCGCAAAGCTCTATTGGTTAGATTGGGGTAGCTATTTATAAAGGCGGAAGGGTAATTTTAAAATGAATTGTATTTTGCAGTATGAACACGAACACAGTCTCTTTTATAGAAACTGCGCTTCCTTGCTTGGATTAATGCTCATATATGAACGCCCACAAAGTTGTGTTGTGATTAGCAGCACATGCTCCAGCCTTTGTCTCGGCCTCTGTGTTCTGATCGTGATGTACGATACCGAAACGACAATTTTGTTTCTAATACGAGTGCGAGTTAACCCGCTTGGGTAGGTGAGTTGGTCATCCATGTTTTCATTTGATGTATCCAATAATAAGTTTCAAATAACGTTATTTATACAAAGGAGGAACAGTTGAAAAGGCGAGGCGAAGTCGAGATTCTTACACACATGTATTTGTTGCACAGTATTTTTTTATGGTTTTCATTATTTTGGAAGAATTGCTGAAAAAATAGTTTTTAATGAATTTAACCATCGATACCTTGGATCTCCGGTAATATAATGTTGCCAATTCAACAACTATGAATGAATGACCAGGGAACCTTCACCTACAGCCAACACGGATCCTTTGTGCTTACCCCAGGAGGAACGGCTGAGGTGGAGGAGCCACAGGAGACTATAGGTCGCAGGCACTCCGGCCCACAGAGAGCGCAGAGGTCCCTAACGATTCCAAGCATGATAACGCCGTCACACCGACGGCTGCTCAGAGAAGGCTTCCCTCTGGCAGGACGTAGAAGAACACGACCCAGGTGAGGCTGCTCAGAGCACGCTTCCATCTGGCAGAACGTGGAAGAACACGACCCAGCTGAGGCTACTCAGAGAAGGCTTCCCTCTGGCAGAACGTGGAAGAACACGACCCAGCTGAGGCTACTATAGAAGGCTTCCCTCTGGCAGGACGTGGAAGAACACGACCCAGGTGAGGCTGCTCAGAGCACGCTTCCCTCTGGCAGAACGTGGAAGAACACGACCCAGCTGAGGCTACTCAGAGAAGGCTTCCCTCTGGCAGAACGTGGAAGAACACGACCCAGCTGAGGCTACTATAGAAGGCTTCCCTCTGGCAGAACGTGGAAGAACACGACCCAGCTGAGGCTACTATAGAAGGCTTCCCTCTGGCAGAACATGGAAGAACACGACCCAGCTGAGGTTACTCAGAGCAGGCTGCTATCTAGCAGGTTCGGGAGGAACTTTCCAATAGCAAACATCTGCCCCGTCTGTCCGACATCGATCGACACTGCAAGCCCCTAAGCCTACCTGGAACATGATAAGGTAAGCGAAATGATATAAAATGAGGGAAACGAAATTCCTGGAAGTAGAAACATCCCAGCATTCGCCTTACCAACTAGGGAAAACCACGAAAAACAAATGATCCATGTGGATGGTCCCAGGAATTGAATCCAGGATCTCCTGAAGGTTACAGCGCAGGTTACAGCGGAGCCTTTTTGCTCTCGGTATTCAACAGTTACAACTGTTACAATGGCTTAGAACCTGTGTTACGATCTCCGATTAAGGTTACAGTTAAAAATTAACTGGAATTCAGTAAATTTTCAAATTACGACCTTCACTTAACAGCTAACGGTGTTGTTCTTAGCGATGAACTAACGGCCATCTCGGGAGCGGTTAAGGTACTAAATTGGAGGTAATCATACAAAAAATGGCATACCTTCGGCCTCTATTGTTCGTTATAGCGAGTCTACGGCGCTAGAGCAATATTTATATAGCAGGATTAGACTTCCGAAAGTATAACTTCCAGGTTTGTAACGAGCGCGAATTTCGTAAACGTTATTATAACTGGCGCCAATCAAGAAGGTGATTGACATTTCGCGGAGCGAGTGAGGCGACGTTGCCGCTCATCGCGACCACGTGGAGAGCGTGTCGAAGGAGACTGGGCTGCACCTGCATTGTAGAGCGGATACTATTTATATTCGTATACGAAGACAATTGTAAAATAATGAATCTACGTGCAGAGGATAGATCATGCAAGGATATATCAGTGTAAAGAGCTGCGTTAACAGAAGAAATATGCCTGTGAAATATTGATGCTTATTCTAATGGAAAAATACTACTGATTTCCGAATCGCTTGCATCGCTGTTGTTGCTACTGCTGCTCGCTTGATAGACTGCGCCCAGTTTTTCGTTTGGCTACGCTATCTTTGTCACTATTTTTGGACATTGTTAAATATCCATTAAACACAATTATAAATGCTCACACAACACACATACGCACAAATACACGAACTCAAACACACGTAACACAAGGCAAATACCTTACAAATACGACGACGCAAAAGAACTTTTCAGTACGCAGGCAATCTCTAAACTGATACAAACACACAAGCAAGCTGGGGCTAAAAGGAGGAATTGTTTATAACTGCAGCCACAGCAGAAGATAATACTGCATGTTACTGCACCGGTCGCTCGCCGGGCACGTCATGCCAATCACGTGTTACAATATCGCAACAACGCATTTGCGTCTATCGTTGCTACAGAAACGTCTTAGTTCTAATTGGTCCTTCTAATGGTGCTATGACGACCGCTGTGACGTATTCATCCCCTCCTATTCATTTAAAGCTTTCCGCCACGTGGTTAGTAACTGTCAATCACCTTCTTGATTGGCGCCGAGTATAGATTGTCGATAGTTGCATGCTTCCTTTAAGTTCCATTACATTTCTGCTGCATAATACCTCCAGCATTATTCTTAGAAGTAGTTTGTATACCTTTTCTTTTTCGTTTTTAACGCGAATAACAGCAATGTTTGCTTAAATATATAATGTAACTCATATTAACTCTAGACTTGTGCGTCTAACGTATTTTGCAAGTGACCTATACAAAATAACAGCGAAACTTAACCTTCCATTCCAAAAGCTCCTACTTTCCTACTAAGCTATAGGAGGGCGAAAACAAAAAATTGAATGCTTCGAAATCACCCAACATATTTCCACAATAATCTACAAGATATATAATCCTAGGCACTTATAGGCTTTCATTTTTTGTTTGTTGGGTTTTTCTTCTAAACGCAAGTATTTGTTAATAACTTCATTCACACAACACACAATGTGTTAACAGCGAAAGCTATATAATTTAATATTCTGAAATGTTATAATATAGCGAAAGCCTCACACTAATCCTTTTGTAACGATGCCGAGGCGAATGCTCAGACATTACTTAGGCGATAGGAATAAGATCTCGGAAACATAAATTTGAGGAGAGGGACGAGGAAGTCGGGAAATCATGGAGGTTAACGAAAATTGCACTATGGCACTATTTTCTACCACACCTATGCTCCGTAATAATTTGTAGCAGCATCACCACCTTTTCATGAGTTTATGATTTTTTTTAACTCAACACACTTGTCGAAATTGTTTCTTAAATGTAACCGTCACAAATTTCAAGTTGTGGAGTAAGCTTTACGGCTAATACCTCTGTGCTTTCAAGCACCTGACAGAGATAAAACAAGTCCATCACTAATGCATTTCATCCCTGCTCTAATTAGTTTCGAATGTTTTGGCAGTAACACTAATGCAGTACGTGTTAGAACTCAGCATTCTCCGCTGCCAACGCGTTTTTATATTATGCACAAAATCTATTTTCCCATTAACCTAAATCATATTGGGAGTGAAATCCCACATAACCTAATACTCTGAAAAGCTCTAACTTATTTTCAAACTACCTACATGTATATCCATTATATTTTACACCACCTCTAAGAACTATGTTAACGGCAAATCATTCTTTTTTAAACACACCGAAAAGCACTTAACCTACTCAATGCGAACTAAAGTAACAGCATAACCTTTAGAAATGTGCCCCTATCAAACCTATACAAATCGTAATATTAACAAGTATGCTTTATTACGTTCCTGAATGCATCCAGCCGTCAGAAACGGTCTATATTAATCAAGGAATTCCTCAAACTAAGTTATAATCGGCGCAACAGTTCTAGACATATGAAAATCTTAATGAGAGCTATGAAGCGAGTTGCGTACCAGATCAGGAGGTGACAGGTCGTTTGCATGCTGCAGGAGTGCGTGGGACAGTCATTTTCAAATACCCGCACACTGGTTATGCACTGCGCTGCGCTGATAAACTTAGTTATATACAGTGTATTAAAATCCACGCTGTAAAAAGCGCTTAGTATAAAAAACATTGTAAATCATTACCTCCAATTTTTCCACACCTAACAACCCTTCCTCTTCTGCGGAATCACTCACATTATTGCCGTCATCACTGCTGTCACTACTTTCTGCACCATTATCTTGGATGAGAATTATTTCTATTTGATTTTCTGCAATTCCGTATTTTTCGAAATAATGATTCTTAATTTATTCAACATGTCGACATACATTTTCCCATTCTGGCCTTCCAATTTCAGCAAATTGCTGGCGTTATAACTGCTCCACATATTTGAATTTAAAAGTGATATTTCTGCATGCCACCCATTTTTTATATTAGCCCAGATTAATTCGATTGGGTTTAGATCTGGGCGATACAATGACAGTCTAAGTACATTATGGCGATGTTGAATTACTATCTGGTCAAGTATGTATGACTTCTGAAGCTGTTTGTTGGCTTTAATTAAGTTATATAGCTTTGTTTTACTCATGCTTTCATCTAAAGCTTTATTATGTCTAAGTAACCAAGCTCTCATTTCTTCTTTCAAGGAAGTTGAGGTAGGTGGTTTGTGAATTTTAGTGTTGACGCATTGTGAAGCATTGTCGATGACCAGAACAGACCCAGCAGGCATATTACGTCTCAACATGACGTTGATTCACTTCATGTAATTTTCTGTATTCATTTCTTGATGAAAATCTCCTTTTGTTGCGACTTGTAAAAGAAGGGCATTTGGAACGAAGCCGATCTTTCCAACAGCATGAACTATAATAAGTATTTGCTCTTTGGCAACAGGTGCCTGCAAACCTAATTCGCTGTCACTCCAACTTTTAGATGCTGTATGACTGCTGTGTATGTATGACTCATCTTCATACACTATAGTATCTTTCTGAAATTTGTAGCACCACATTAAAAATTGATGCTGATATAAGTACATATAAAATTATAGTCATTTGGAAAGGTAGAATAAGACTGAAAAATTAAATACCATAGCCGAGATTTGAACCACGGATCTTAGGCTTACCGTGCCGTTGCTCTAACCGACTAAGCTATCATGGCAACATTTACTTTTTATTTTTAATTTTTTATTTTATTTATTTTGCTTTTCTGTTAGAACTCTTCTATTTGATTTTGGTTTCTTCCACTTGAACACTAAATCTTTAATTATTTTTCTGAGATTTGTAGCACCACCTTGAAGGTTTATGCTGTCTTTCAGTTTGATGAGAAATCTGCTTATTGTTAGCACAGTTTTTTCTTCCACGTAGAAATTGTGAATCGTGCGCCGAATGACGCATTCGAAATCGTCTATTTCTGTAATAGTTTAGGGACCTTATGTTTCTTCCCAGGTGTGACAAATGGCACTCTTTCATTCATATGTTTTTTTTTCTTATCTTTGAGAACTCTGGAAACGGAACTCGGTGAAACACCAGTTGCTTTGACTACTCTTTCTTTCACTCTCTTAAGGCTTTTGTGGAACTCGGATGAACATATATTTTCTTCCTTCATCTCTGCTTCTTACTTCATGAAGTCGAGGACATTTGCAATTATTTCCCTACTTTGACTGTGTAACCCTTAACACTTAACTTTGAAAACGTAGGAGCCATGGTTATAAATATAACATATATAAAGTAAGTACTATTTAGATACTGCTCTCTTAAAACTTACAACCAAATGCAGACACCTTCTATGTACTGTATGTGTTACGCACTGTGAGTAAGCAAAGGTATTATATCGCTTTCGTTGATTAAGCTAAACATAAACCATTCCTAGGCTCGGCAGCTGGGGTGGCAATCAAGGTTACGATTCCAGAAGTTTTGCCCGAGTTATAATAGAGCATTTATATTTTAATATGTACAGAAATCAGATGGCGAACTCAAGAAAAACAGAGAAAAGTTATTTTAAAGATAAAATGTAACAAGTTTTCACCTAGGTGGCGTGAGATCGCGCACGGAATTGTTGTTGTTAGCAAACTCCAGGTTAACTACCCTACAGTCACCCTGCGTTCGTAACACGGGCACTGCGGTTAACCGACAGGAAGAAATAACTATAAGTTAGGAAACCTTGGCTTTATACCGGAGATCATAACACAATCCCTTAGTAGGATGCCATAACTTAGCATACATTTAGACAGCTTTTTTAAACAAGTGATGCTGCGATTCAAACCGGGTTGTTTGAAAATAATAATATTGTGACTTTGTCTAGCTTTTCAACTTAAGCATTTCCTCCATTTGTCCTTTTAACCCTCGGTGAACCAAGCTTTTCTTAGTAACACGCTGGAGCATGGGAGAGCTAAATAATGTCCATCATTATATTTTACCCTTGTGGTTGTATTTACAAGTTTTGCGTAAGTATTAGTTCTTCATTAAGTGAATTAAGTAAGAAATATTGTAAATTAAGACACAAATGCATATTTTTATATCTTGAAAATTATCAAATTTAATTAATTACTGAAAGCTGTAGCAGTCCGTACTTTCCACTTATTATATTTGCTACAGTGCTTCGCGTGGGGCGAGGTGGATTAGGTACATAACCCTTCCACTTTTAGTCACACACTTCACAATTCTTACACTTGCACTACTGTTGTTGTCACTAATATTCCTATCAGTTTCACTGTCGCTTGAAGTGCACAGTATTGGGTTCTGCGTCATTATCACCATTATCGTAATCACAGTCCAATCAGTTCAATCTGATGAACTTCATCTTCAATTTCACTCATAAAAAATATCATAAAATTTCTTCCTCATGATGTTCTAAAATTGTTTCCGATTCTCTTTCGATGTTATATAATTATCTGCTCGTATTTCTGAATTATACCAAGGTAAGAGAAGAATAACGCTTTTTATAAAATGAGTTTTCAATCCATGCAGCAAAGCCAACAATGCAATATAATGTTGGTTTCCAAAAAAGTGCACTGTTAAACATATTTTTGCAGTTTCGAACAATAACGCCATTGTTGTAAAACATGTTTAAAATTTCCAATAAAAAAGGTTACAAGTTGGATCAAGGGAGAGCTAATTTGTGGCCACTTCGAAATTTAGTCCATATAATTAGGTTTTCAACCAAAAGAAAAGCATTATTGTCTTTATTGAATCGTTAGCATTATACTATTAATGACACAAAATGAAAACACTATGGTCTGAACATGTCCCATACCATAATAGTAATAGTTCTAAAACATTGACCCTCCCTTGGTTCGGCTAGAGTTAATGCCAATCCTGACATCAGTGTGACTTTGTTTAGTTTTTCAACAGTTACTTCTCTCAGTTCTCACTGTCACCGTTTTGATCTGGTTCAACTTTCACTGGTCTTCACTTAGTTCACATAATCACTTCACTAATGTGAGCTAATTCAATTCCCCTTCGTTTCACTTCTTCGTGATGTAAACTTCTCTTCCGGACTGTTCACTCGTTGGGGAGTCGAGCACAAGACTTCTTCAATCTCTCCTTCAGCAACACTCACTGCACGTCATAAACTCGCTCGGAGAATCGCACTTGATATTGCATTCCAAACTCATTAACTAACTCCTCACTGACAGACTCAACTCTCTCAGACTCCTCTCGCGAGATGCTCACTTCCTTTATGGCCAATTGCATCTTCCATAAAATATTCTAATACTATCTGGGGGGACAAGAAACGTCCAGAATATTCTGGTTATCTGCCGATAACGCTCCAAATGTTTACGCTGTCAAACTCTACTCATGGTTGTTTAGCCCCGACAGCCCGCGCCGACTTCACGATGACCTTGAGCTATAGCTGCTGCGTCACAATATGGACGATAATGAAGAAGTGGATTATGAAGCCGCACATATTGAAGAGACATGGGAAATTAGTTGCGCATCATTGGTTCCTATAAAGTGCAAATAAGGTATGATTTACCTTTAAATACGCTATAACTATTTTTCAGTAATATTAGGAGTATAATAAATTACTCTGTTCGAGTAATTACGCACTGTACTGTGTTGTTACTGATAATTAAAAATATGTAAATTGAGGCTTCAGGTGTATTCTACTTCCCGCCATAGTGTATACGTATTGTATGTTATTACAGCGACCAAAATTATGCTTAACGAACGGGATGGCTCAGGTGATGTCTGTGGTCCGCATTCGGGAGGTGCCGGGTTAAAATCCTGTGGGCTGACCTATCTGACTGAGGTTTTTTCGTGGTTTCCATCAGTCGCCAAGGTAAGTACCGGATAGGATATTTAATACCACGATCCAAAGTTACAACTTAAGTCTAAAACAATAGTAAAAATGAAAAATAGGAGGTAATAGTGAATGCTATGCCATCTATTTACAGACAATGAAAACAGGTAGACTCGAAGGCACCATAATACCATCTGCAAGGCACGAAACAGAAGATCCGACTGCTATGCGCTTGGGCCTCTGTGGACACGTGACGAAGCAAGATGGTATGGTTACAGGGATGAGACCTAGAAGGCTAATTGTCCGCCTTTCTACATGAAAGCGGCAGTTGGACAGCATCCTAATACCATCTGTAGGCATGAAGCAGAAGATCCGGTTGCTATGGCTAGCATCTCTGTGGACAGGACAAAGCGTGTGGTTACAGGAATAAGATCATAAAGGCTAACTGTCCGACACACATCGATCTAAGAGTTATCCACTAAACGGATCCGTCGCGATATGATCTTGTGGTTAAAGCGACGTAAAACAAACAGAGTAATAAAAAAATTAAAATTATGCTTGTAGACATTGTTTTCCTTAGAATCGACATCATATTTTGGAAATTGAAATTTCTTTCCGTGTAAATATCATCGGGAAGACGCAGAAAATACAGAATCGTGCAAATGTGGTATAGTTTAATAGTTAACTCCCAGTATAGTTTATTTCCATATTGCTGACTTGTTTTTGTGTTATTTAAGCAATGTGTATATATACACATACAACAGACCATTAAATACTCGTTTTATATCCCTCTATAGATATATGCAATTGTTGATATAACTCCTATCTCTTTACTTTTGCAATTTGCTAATAAGTGGAGATTAATGATGACAGTTTGCTTTATTCGTTTACCGTGATGCTGGTTTTTATTTCATTTTACTTCTTCCTTTCTCACTGATTGCTGATATTGGCTACCATTCTAGCAAAATCTGTAGTTAATTAATGGCAATCAGTTAATGCTTTCACATTGGCGTATGTGTCCTCCATGGTCTAGCGGTACCATGCTGGCCTCTAGTTCCCGAGGTCGCGGGATCAAATCCGGTGGAGGGTGATGTATTCTTTTCGGGAGTAAGAATCCTTATTATGGCTTCCTTCGAAAGGGAAATGAAACCGGTGGTCCCATGTCGTAGATTTACGGCACGTAAAAGAACCTCAAGCCTAACAAAGGTGTATCTAACAAAATTTCCGGTTTTTCATGCCCGATATAGAATATGATGCTAAGAACCACATTAGTTAAACAGCGTCTACAGATAAAGCTCAGTTCAATTTTACATTGGCGTATAATTTAAGTAGTTTTATTAGATTTATTGACATTATTGTTATTATTGTTGCGTGTAATTTGCACATATGCAAATAAAAAGTAATAATAATAGCCTTTCACCAGCAATGAATTCATAAGGCCTAAAACTGTAATAAGTGATAAAATTACCTAACAAGTAAAATACATAGAATTACGTGGGATATAATATTACATTAAGAGGAAACGTAGCTTTATAAATTAAATTGAAAGATGTAAATGTTTATATTTTTGCTCTAATATAAGAACAAATTTAAATAAAAAGACAAGGAAAAAGAAACAGATGAACTATTAGAAGGTGATGGTAATGATAATGTTTTCTATATGGCTTCCAAAGTATGGACGTTAACAAAAAATAAAATAAAACACAAAAACTGCAATAGACGTAGCACAGATGAGATTTCTGGGATCTATCAGGAGATTTACCACAAAATATAAAAAACGGAAGCAAAACAATTAGGGAAGAGTTAAATATTTTTTGATTAAAGGATAAAATTGCAGAAAATGAAAACAACAGGAAGGACATTTACAACGAATGGAACAAGAAAACCTCTAAGAGTACAATCCAAGTGGGAAAGAAGAGTAGGTCGACAATATGTGAGATGGAGAGACCAGGATTTTCTTAATGGTCATGAAGACAGAAAAGTTGCATAATGGACTAAATTGTGTAGATGATAATTATGATAATATAAATGAATAAACAATTATATTTGCTTTTCTAATTCTAATTCAAATACATAATTAGACACAACGTGCTTTTTGCACCTGTTAACTGTTGCAGTTGTTGTTTTTAGAATCTTCTGTTGCAGATCACAGTGTAACATTCTGCCTTGTTTTCCTGAGTGAGAATGAATTTATTCACTCCTGGAATTATGAGTTACTGAGGAAAAAACCATATACTTCTGCATCACTTGTTGAACGTAATTACAGTATAATATTATTATGGAATAATGATAACATTCCCTTTACCTCCACTAAAACTATGCTATGCAAAAATACACATTGACATTTCAGTATAAAAGCACATAACTGTCTTCCTAATACTATTAAGTGTATATAAAATATTAATGTATTTAAATCCAGCATAAAGGCTTTATTTTTCAAGAACACTATTTTTACACTGAAATTTAGTAAATATCCTAATATATGATTGACTTATGTTGTGTTATATTTGTTTATTTACCCTCTTGTATACACTTCTTAATTTATTTAATCTATTACGATTGATTACATTGGTACAATTGACGCCGTATTCTTCTCGGTGTTTACTGTTACACTTACTGAGGCAGCTACTTAGTCGAAGGATAAGAACATCATACTGTTGCTCGACTCTGTTTATTTACAGTGGAATTGTTCGGGTCGGGCGCATAACTAGTGCGTGCCTTCTTGCTTAGCTTCTGCATCCGTAGTCGATGCTTGATGTGGGTCGTCGGTTGCTGCTTGGCTATACCATTTACTTACAGCATGAGTGGTATCGGAGATCTCAGGTCGTGTGACATAAGAAGAATGATAAAAGGAAGACACCGATATAGCTTGGATAACTGAATTTAATAATAGTCAAATTGGAGACACTTTACATGATCTCGGTGGTTCATATCAAATAAGAATTACAATATGTGAGTTACACATAGGTGACATAATTCCCCTGTTAAGCTTTGTTTCCGTCTTATGTAGACTCGGTGATATTTCCACTGTTCTTAATGTCAGCATCGCGTCAGATTAACTAGCGTACATGAAGTTCACACAACTAAGTTATACGTCGCTTATCAGGTAGTGCGCTAATTCTGGCTGAGGATTGTATTTGACTTATTATCCAGGTATGTTTCATAACTAACTTTTATTATAAATAGTTCACATCGCGCACTTGTGATCACTTGCCTTTGTTGACACATTGCAAGTTTTGCGTGGAATGATTACGTGGATTGCCACGGATTTTGCCGTCGAATGATCTCCGTAAAGACTGTTTCTGATTTATGTCGACGTACATTCAACACTTAACGTTGATTAGAAATACTTCACATCTAGCACCAATGATTAATTTCCTTTATTAATACTTTGCAAAATTTCGCGCGAAATAATTATGCACAGTGACGCGGATTCTGCCGTCAACTGAGTTGCGAAGAGACTAACTTTACCACTGCCTTATATATCCTTAGGGTTTAACGTTCGAGATTTAGTTCAAATATTTTGACTAGCTGTCGCTAAGCGCGACCTCTTAAATTTAGATGTTGATGGGGATGTGGTTCCTTGGACCGACACATGGTATTACACAATAGGAAATCTCCTAGTTCTGGTTTAAAGGGTATTTCCTCAACTCGAGTTACTTGTGTCCTACTGAAACGGCAACTCTAGGCCGAGCCCGAGAACTGTAATTATAGATAATTTGATTAATTAATTTTTATTGATGTTAAATCATACTATGTACATATCTTTTTCTTATACTGCTTGTATAGTTTAGGAAGGGTGATTTAACGTTATGTATGTATTTAGGTTACTAATACATTGTTTAATGTAAATAATTTAAGCGTAATGTTAAAATACTGTCCATGACGAAATGTTTTAGCTACAGGAATAGTGTCTTCGAAGGCAGAAAATCTAGTTTTACGATGTCTCTCTGGTCGCAGGGCCATTGTTCATACAGCGAGGGTGTAAAGTCTTTGTCCTTTTATACGATAATTCGCCGTGACCAAGTGAGAGAGACAACTAGCTTAACGGTAAATTTAGGAAAAGCCGCGATTTATGTTAAACTTGGACCAATGAGATCCCTGTAAGTTTATACGAAATAGTGAGACGCGTCGAGTGGCGCTAAAAATGGACCAATAGGAAAGGAAGCAGCCCAAGAAGCCTGCGACTATAAATGGATCTGCTAGGAACAAATTCGAGGCATTACATTTGGCATTTTGTCATTTGTGGGCAGGGAGAGATGCTGCAGGATGTTTGAGAGATATCGCGCCAAAAGGGAATAAAGTCAGTTTTCAAAACACACCTAAGAATCGCTACTCGTAAAGGGATAAGAAGCATATTTAAACTTCGCGTCCTATCAGCGCCGTGTTTCAACAGCGGTGGACAGTATTTTAACGGCGGCAATATCAGTGTTGTGTACTACGTGGATTAGCTAATAAAAGAAACTGCAGTGTCATCTTTTCGTAACCAAAGCACGTCTATTTCTCCTGTTACCACCACCCGAGATCTACGCTTCCTTTAGCAAGGATAAGTCCATGCTCCCACATAGTTTAAAGAAAATTATTGCAGCTAGCCGAGGATAAAAATGCAGAGAACCAGCACACTGCGAACATCTGGAGCCAACGTGGAGGATGCAGGAAGGTAAGCCGCGAGCAACGAACAGGAGGAGGTGTCTGCCGCACTACTAGCGCTCAAATCTAACAAAAGACCTTTGTTACTTCTGCAAGTCCACCCTCGCTATTGTATCACACATGCAGCAGTGGAACAATGCTTATCTAGTGGTAGTTTTGCGTCTTAAACCAAGCTAGCATGCAACATGGAGTAATATATTATTAATAAACACTATAATTAACATAGATATATACATACTATTTACATGTTTAATTGGTATATTATTCTATCCTTGTCATGCAAGAAAATACTGCCTCACAAATATGCATTATAAATAAGTTTTATATATACAATCATATCTAATATAATTACTTTTTGAGTGTTCTGTTCGAGTGTACCGTGTACAGTATTTCATTTAAAATTATTGATAAAAATGAAAGTGAACTAACGTAGTCTTCCACATTAAATGTAATAAAATAAAGAAAGTCATCACATGTTCCGGTTACTTAGTGAAAGAGCCAATTTACGAATGTAAATGTTTTGAATGTGAATTTTAATCGGTTTAAAACAAACGCGTTTTATGTAAAACAAATAACAACGCACTGCAGCTTAGGTTAGCGAATCAACATTTATCTTTAATTACAGTTAATTAGTTTTCAAAAATGTTTGAAATAGCATAAGTTATACTCTTCCAAGTGTGGTTTTTGCTTCCCGCCATAGTATATATTGTATGTTATTACTATCGCTCGGATATTTATGCATTAAGAAACCTACTATATGCGTGTAATTATGTGATATAAAACAGGGATATATGAATTAAAAATCCAGAAGATATTTACTATCCAAAACCTCAACAAATGATGAAATAACGAAACATCGAAATTATGCTTTCATCCAATATACTCTTTGGTCGAGCACACTATAATACTCTGATTACATGTAACGTAACAGAACTGTTATGGCATTCATAGTAATTCAGCGACTCATTATGATCTTATTCGTCGTTGCGGAGCTCCCCTTTCGCCCATACCTTTTAACACCTTCACAGCAGTCCAAGAAGGATCTATTCCGCAGTAAAGAATGAAACAAAATAAATTCTTTTAATTGTAATTTAAACTTTATAATAAACTGAGTTTTCTTCATTTGCTTCAATATGTGTTGCTTTCACGTTACCTGCAACAATCAATAAACACGGTGTGGGCTCAACAGTGCTATAATCTGTTGCACTACTCCCAAACACGCTGAAGGCCCTGTCATCAGTGCTGCCATTCCATCAGCATTTAATTATACACAATTAACAAGGTTATATATGTTTGTAAAAGCTCAAAGATTTGAATCCATGTTGTTGCCATAAACAGTCGTATGCAACTTGACTATGATGGTAATTAAGACGCTCCAATGAGAATTACGAAACTGCTAGAGCTCGTTTCATAAACATATTCGCGTCTTAATTACTTCCATTATAGTTCTTGTTGCATAATATACTGCTACATTGCAAATCTAACTTAACATGTAATCTACCAAACTCACGGAATTTGTGGACTGGAACAGCTGTTTCTACAGTAACTTAATTATTGCCATTTTAGCGCACAAGGGTACGATTTTAAGCTTTGAAAAAACAAACCATTCCTTTTTGCGTATAAGAATTTGTTTGTGTTAAAAAAAATGTTCGGCAAGCAAGTTGTTACATGCGAATATTTCAAGTTAGATATTTCTTCCAGCGAAAACGCTTTTTTGAATTTCCAACTCTTTGCTGTCAGTTTTACACACAATAACGAGCGCAATGTCTCAGGCGGTTACGTCTGACCCGCATTCTGGAGGTCGTGAGTTCGGTTCCCGTGGCCGACCTTCCTGACCGATGGGTTTTTTCGGGTGTTTCCCCGGGTCGCCAGGCGAATGCTGGGAGGAATCATTACATCCCCCGAATTTCCTGTCCCATTTCATCTCCATTGTCATTGCACTTCACCTTTCATTTGCTTGATCTCTTTCAGGGTTACAAGTGTCGGCGGGAGGTCTCAGCGCATTCATGGTAGGGGAAAGGATGCTCTGAATAATTTTTCGTACACCGGACTACGCGCGGCCTCCGACTCCCTGGCCTCCCAGGGGATGTATAAGCCCACAGGGAGAAGGAGCACCGGCTCCACCAGCCAACACCCGGTGAATTGAAATCTGTAAATAGTAGAGACCCTGCCCTCTGCCTGTTGTGGATCCTGGTCCGGCCGCTCTCTGTCTCATCTCACCCCATCCCTTCCTCCCGAGGGCGCCCCGTCAGGAGCCTAGGCATAAAAGATCTACGTGGGCCGAGGTGCTAAGTTCCTCTCTAATTTTGGTCCTATCCTATCCTACCACACAATGTGTTATAAACTATGCTACCCCGGATTTTTTTACAGTACTACTCTGCGAAATTTTTGTGGAGCTTTCTTTCTTTCTTTCTTTCTTTCTTTCTTTCTTTCTTTCTTTCTTTCTTTCTTTATTTCTTTCTTTCTTTCTTTCTTTCTTTCTTACTTACTTTCGTCTGACACAGATTTGAGGTAATGTATCTATGAAATTTCACCAACAATTGTAAAAATGAAAAAAAAAATCTCAACTTTAAACATTTACTTTTTTAATTTTGCGCATTTAAACTTGTAAATTAACTGAAGCTATAAATGGACAGGCGCTTGCCCACTAATAAGCACGCCCAATTTTAAATCTTATTTTTCTGGCAAACATTTTTTCAGTATATTTTCCATACCTCAAAATGCCCCATTCGATGTGTTGCTTCATTGCTTGGTTTCACAACTTTTGTACTGCCTCTCAAAAGTGCATTAAGGAAAATTGATTTTTAATTGTTTTAAAATAATGTGCAATTTGAGAAACAATTATTAGCTTTTGAAAAACCAATAATTTTCGAGAGCACCAAAAGTAATAGTTTTTCTACAATAATTAGGAGCTAACATGAAAACTCTGCTATGTTAGTTTTTTTTATAAACTCATTTGCTGAAATACGTGAAGATTATATATGAATAGTTTTAAAAATGCATCCTACGAAGCGTTTTTATTAGAAAAGAATCTTGGCAAAAATTTCTACCAAATATCTTATGCATACTGTGCTTTCCAAATTTCTTAGATGCACTGCCTTAACCTGTGGTGAGAGATTTTCTATTAGACTTAGCTTTGTGGCAAGTGGCACGTCATTTCGTGCGAGCGCTGTGTTGGTTTATAAATGCAGTTGAAATGTTACTTAATGCACATTAATTCCTCATTTATACTACCCCTACATATAGCACCCTCACTTCAACAGTGCTTTATACTTTATTTCAATTTAGTTCTTCAAGTACGTTCTCAGTAATAGAAATTTGCAACAGTAATATATGGCAACCTTCAAACAGGTCCTCCATCTGGTAATGATCCATTCAGGAGAAAGGTTTTTCTTCCCTAAACCATGGAAGAAAATTCGCGGGTAGCTGCAAATGACTTCAGATGAAGAAGTAATAATGTAGGCACAACTTCCATACTCATGTCAGAAGCTTACTTTCGAAGAATTGATGGTGATGTATTTTATATTTTATATAACGCGCCTATTGCCTCACAAATTAAATGCTCACTTCACCATTGTTTTGACTCCTTCTAAACCCTACATTGTATCTATATTTATTTATTTATTTATTGCAATCAACTGACTTCAAGTGAGGTTAACCAGAGTGATCCAAAAAAGAGATAGAACCTTTAAATATAAACAAACAAGTAGTGAACAATAACAAATAACCAGAAATTAAAATAGGTGTATCTTATGTAAATCGACGTGCTGATTTTAAGTATACAATTAGTTTTTCTGTATCACGTATAGTTTTTGGAGATGAACCATGTCTTATGTGTAATTTTTGCAAAATAAAAAAAAAAGAAAGAAAGAAAGAAGAGTGATTAAATGCAAGGTTTACGAGGACCGTTTTAGCAAAGCTCAAAAACGCCATTGTTTTAAAAATTCGTTTTTAACGGATTCTGGTGTTAGTTATGAGCCACATAAAATGGTTAACAGAAAATACGAGCAAACTGAATATTTGCCATTGTTTAGGGGCGTCTGAATATAGCGACTTTTCATGAAACTCGACATCTCCGTTTTTCAAGATTTCACAAAACTCAACTAATCTTTGTTGTATTCTGCATGAGATTATCAGTTGTTGCAGAGAGCTCTTGCATAGAGCGTGTTATTAAGATGTTAGAAGATTCAGAATATTCTGAAACAATTCAGGAGGTGAAAAGTGGAATACAAAGCAGGAGCCGTCAACGCCAATAGAGTAACAAATGCACGATTGTACCCTCAAATGAAGACCTGAATATAGACTCTAACCATATTGAAACAGCAAAAGAAACAAGATGTAAAGAAGATGTTTCAGGCTTTTTGGTCTTAAGAAAAATGGCTAAGAAAACACGAAACAATCACTCTCCCTCAGAATACTATGGTATTTTGGAAATGTTTGAGAAACTTAGGTTTGGGGTAAAGACTGGTGTAGTTACATATAAAATCAATCGTCAAACCAGTAATAAAAGCCAAATTTCCTTTTAAGAATATGGAGCAAGAATAGCGCATTATGTAAGGAGGTCTAAGACCAAGGCCGAATGCCTTTTTCAAAATACTTAATTTGCTTCACCGATAGAAGTTGAGATGCTGAATCCTGGAAAGAGAAGTGTTTCGTTAATGTTTGAATCAATAATGTTTCCATCAATGAATTATGTAAGCAAACATATTTTGAATGTGAGAAATGTTATGCCAACAAACATTAATTGCCAAACAGGAAACAATAATGAGTGACAATGCCCAATCACACACAGCCAAACAAACTCAAGATCTGATCGCATCATTTGGTTGGGAGGACCATCCTCCCTAGAGTCTGGCTTTATCACCAAGTAATTTTCATCTGTCTCTTCATCTAAGGATGATGTTGTGAAACAAGAAGTGTAGACTTGACTTTCATCACAGCCATTATCATTTTGTGACGAAGGCATATACAAACGGGTTTGGACTCTAAATATTCTAAAAACATTTTATTTCATACCTGTCATCTACTTTTTCAATCAATATCAATATTAAAGCATCCATAATTTGAGATAAAGGAAAAAAAATGACATGGAAACTTTTCAATGATGGAACTTTGAAAGTGAACCGGATTTAAGGAGGCTATTTTCAGTTTAACTGTGTGAAGATGCTATTAATATAATGAAATACACATAGCACACACATATGTTGACATTTTCTCATTATTCGTAAACCATTCATTATTTCCACACTTCTCCACACTTGTGTGCACTTCATTTATTTTTATTATGTAAGCAAAAATAAAGTAATGACGTAAAGAAGCTTCTGTCTTATTCTGAAGATGTTTCAGCGGAAAGTAAAGAATTCTGTTCAAAATTTGTATGGAATACTAATGACACTGAAAAGAAAATTCTGCATTTATATTAATGAAGACTGTATTTCAGTACTGTTTTGGGTTTCACACAGCATTAAATCTGAATATTTCATTACAATCATATCTACTATTTCTTTAGTACTCATTAAAACGTGTGACTGTGAGTTTCATAATACCTATGTTGATGTAAGAAGTAGAATTTTGTTACTGTGGAAACTTCTGTTCATGTGTAAATTTACAAGAAAAGTATACATTTTCTAACCCAATGTTAACTTCTTATTCTGATATAATCTACAAAATGTAATATATTGAAGAGCCTACTGAATTTAAAAGCTTAAAATTAATATTTGGGACACTTGGTTTAACAAATAAATAACCAACATGTGTGAAAAAGTGGATAATTGAGTTTTGAGAACGTTTGTAATTTTTGTTTTTTCAGTAAGGGCTGTTAGTGATGAACTTTAATTATTCATTCATCAATTCCTATCTAGATGACCAATACAGTTATTGTTTAATTTTTTGAATCAACGATATTGAGTACAAGTAAAAACTGCCTATCCTGTAACATGTTGTAAGTGGCGTGTGTTGAGTTTTGTTAAAACGATTTTGGAAACCCAACATCAGTCGAAAGTGAGCAACCAGATGCTAAGATTTCAACACCACAAATATTTAGTCATGGGAAATTGAATGACCTCATAAGAGACCCTGTCTCTTTATAAAGAAACATAAGAGTTACTTGCCTCTAGACTAAACGTAAAAATCTGATGTGTTGCCCAACATGAATTTCTCTACTCTTGTACAAACTATTTTTACAAACGCTTTTTCTCCATCTGCTTCATGTTAATCCAGATAAACATTTACAGAAACTTATTGCTAATTTTGGTGTAGGTGCAAGGGGAATATGGTAAGCTTTAAGCGATACTCAAATCTTTTAACAGCTGGTTGCTATGTGGAGCATTGCATTCTCTTACATGTCCAGGACATATAAAAAAATAACAAATAACGAATTACCATTTGAGAAAAAGTATAAGTATTAGAAAATTCAAACAAATAACAAGGAAAACCTCGGAGATGGTTCACTCTACAAAAAAGTATATATGACATACATTGTGTGCTTTAACGAGATCTACATTTTTGTGTACAAAAATGTTATCTACATATCTCTTGCGGGTTTAACCAGTTATGTAAAAATCATTCGCAATGAACAGGACTTTTGGGGACATTCCCAGAAAATTCTAGACATACATTTCATTTGTCATGAAAATATCTTAAACATATTATATTTTAATGAAAATTGTTAGTATCATTAGTCTTGGGTGGGGGGATTTTCATGAAAATCTTCGTGTCGCATCTTTGAAAGATGCTGAACCTAAACACCAGGTTTGGTGTTATCCGACTTTTCATTTTGAGTTATGCTGTTTACAGAGATACACACACACACAAAGCCCTTTTTCTAAAAATCCTTTTTTTGGATTCAGGGGGCCTCAAAACATGTATTTCCGTGAAATCTCGGTAAGGAATTTTGGGTGGAATGCAATAGTTGACCGACTTACTATAGCTAGTAGAGAAAGTAAAAGAATCCTCTGGAGAGGCATAGTAAAGTGTCTTTCTATCGAGAAAGGAATGATGTGCTAAAAGCTTGTTTACGTTGATGGTCCTATGGTAGTTTACACTTACGTAAATGGTACCGCCAAGGAGTTGAAACACGAAGATATTGCTACTGAAGGGAAACTTTTCATTGATTCTTCAGCACGAAATTTGAAAGCAGTATTGCTGCACAAGGGGAATATTCCAACAGGTCTCTCCGTTCACTTGAAGGAGACATATAACATTAAAATAGTCTTAGATACCATACAATATGATGTACCCCAAAGGAGTATTCGTTGGGATTTGAGAATCATCAATATTCTCATGGGCATGCAAGAAGGCTTCACCAAGTTCTGCTGCTTCCTATGTCTATGGGATAGCCGAGCTACAAATGTGCATTATGAGAAACGGGATTAGGATCTGAGGAACGAGTATGAACCAGAAAAACATTGTGTTAAAAATATGTCTTTATTGAATCGGGAGGAAATATTTCTCCCGCAACTCCGTATTAAATTGGCCTAATGAAAGTTCTTGTTAAAGCTATGGGCAAGACAAGTTATAGGGGATTTAAGTATCTGTGTGAAAAATTTCCCAAGATTTCATCAGCAGATTTAAAAGAAGGGATTTTTGTGAGGCCAGAAATATAAGAGATCTTCAAAGATGTGCTTTTATGGAAACTATAAATGATGAGGAAAAGGCTGCTTGGAAGATCTATTTGTCAGTTTGTAATGATTTCTTGGACAAACACAAATTCTGAGATTACAAAGAAAAACTTTTGAGTTGTTACAAAGCGATGGGGTGTCGGATGTCACTAAAGCTACATTTTCTACATTCCCATTTGGACCTTTTTCACATATTCTTGGTGAAATGAGTGAAGAGCAAGGAGAAAAGTTTCACCAAGATATCAAGGCATTGGAACAAAGATATCAGGGATTTCGGAATATTTCCATGACGGCAGACTTTTGCTGGGTGCTGTACAAAGACAATCCAAACCATGAACATCAGAATAAAGAAAAATAATCTGATTTTCAACATGTGAATGTACGAAATGCAGTGATTAAATGCAATTTTATCAACATTTATCCTTAGCTGAAAAAATTGTTAACTTTTTTTGCAAGAAATTTACAGTGCAAACCATTTAACAAGTTTTCAATTTTTGTTATATACTATAGTGAAAAAACTATATCTGATACAGAAAAACTAAGAAAATTATTAAGATAAGTGTACTTAAATGGTTTAAAAAAGTTTGATTTCATTTGGGATGATTATTTTTTTCTCTATAGCCAAGGTTATAGCATGTGGTTTCGTTTCCGGCTCTCGTACTGAAGGACCGGGGTTCGATTTCCGGCTCTGGGGTGACGATTTTAAGTCGGCCCTATCCACGCCTTCACCTCTGACTTGCTCATGCGATGTGTCACCAAGGCCCAATGTGGTTCGGAGTCCAAGGTAAAAACTGTAGATTCTCTGATTCCACCACCATCCTCATCCTCATTCTACCATCCGAGGCAACGGATTCCGACCTCTGGGTGCCTCCACCTCAGATGAGTCCAGTCATGGAATGCGGTAAACCCCGAAAGGCATAGACCATATGGGCGGCGTTGGAAACGACGACGACGTTGAATAATTAATATTTTCATTAACTTTAAGCAAACTTTGTAATTTAAGAATTATTAGTATATACTTAAGTAGTACTGTATTATTTGAATACTGTCTTTCATTATCTGGTAGAGTACACTGGTAAGTTTAAAACTTGACGCATTTAAACATGCCATGATACCAAGAGTACATTTGGGCAGAGAACCACAACAACCAAACTGATCAGTTGGTAATGGGAATGCTGTAACAGCTCGCAGGAAATGGACACAGGGTTCGATTAATAAGGAGAATGGTTCTAACTTAATAAAACTTCCCTAACCTCTAACCTACCACCAAGATTACCAATAGTGACGAAACCATCAAAGAATTCGCTATATGGCATGTAACTGTCTTATCTATCATTGTTGGTGGTATTTTCATTTCTATAACCGAAATCCAGACCTTGGTTTAGTAGTCAGAAATCATTGAGGCTCACATTGGGGAGGTCCCGTGTTCGATTTCCGTCGATCGCCTACTCTGACCTTAGGTTTTTCGTGGTTTTCCCTAGTTGATAAAGACGAATTCTAGGGTGGTGTGTTCTACCACGCCACTCTTCTCTCTCCTAGTTCTTCTAATTTAATTTCCCTTTCATGTTTAAGGTTGACTCCGGGGATGTGGTTCGGTCGATGTCGGGTGATGGTGCAGATGCTTGCACTTTGGACATGTTTCCCCAATCCTACTAGAGAGAGGTCTCCAAGCGGTACTCCCGTGGCCGGGTGGTCAAGCCCGGAACTGGTAGGGAACTCTGCGCGTCTTTGTCCATTTGCGCCGGCTTCGCTCTGCAACGCGTATGTCTCCTGTGGTTCCTTCACCTCATCCGTTCCTCCCGGGGTGTACGCAAAATATATTCCTTGAAGTCCGCAGTGCTAGGTGTCCCCTCGTTCATTAGTCCTGTCCAGTCCAGTCCAATACTTCCCGCTTACACCCTTTCATAATTTGCTTTAAATGTAGCATTTAATACAACATTCAAACTTGTAGTGGTTGTGAAATGTTTAGTTCAGGTAGTGTAGAAGCTGAAGTTAGCAACCTTACCTTCTTTTGCATTCCGATTTCGAAGACAAGCCCAGAACATCTCTGCTCTCGCCACAATTACTAACCCTCCAGTAAGAGAAATATTCCGGCACTTGAGTTGAGTATCTCTCTTGTCTGGGAAGGTTGCTAGGGTAACGTGACGCCATTATTTCTTGTCTAGCTATGGAAGCTTTATAGCATTATCCGTTTTTCAGATATTTTCTCATTTAAAAATTTTAAACTATACAGTTTGGAAATGTTATGTACGTTAATAGAGTATGCAAACTATTCGGTTACTTTTTAATAGTACACTATCACCCCAAATTTTCTTTGTTCCTCTTCATCTTTAAAACGTATTGCAACCATTTCTGTCAAATGTGTGTTATGATTAAGAGATTCTTGTTTTGTATTCACATGATATTCCCTACCCACTCTTCTACAAACTTGCAACGGACCTCTCTCCGGCTGATCGTTGTGTGAGTGTTGACTTGCTGTAAGGGAATGCCTTTACGACACTTCTGTGTTGGCTTGTGCTCTTAACTTTGATCTCGGGGATGGTAACAGGAGACGAAATGAAAAATGTCAAGCTCACTTAACTGTAATATTTATTTGCACTTGTTCGGAGCTACCCGTGAATTCTATCCCACAGTAATTATCTTACTGGTTTTGGGGGCCTATTTATCCAGCTGCACCTCCCACTCTATACAGCTTTCCTAAATTGCTAACAACTTCATCACGTGCTCAGTCATCTTACTGGTATGAAGTTTACTCTGTGGCGAAATTGTATAAAGCCGTGAGAATGCCAGGGCCTTGCTTTATTTATGCACCCCGCAAAAGACGCTACTTTTTCCATAAATATTTAAAAGCACTATTGTAATTGGTTGATCACCTTAGCATCATATGAGAATATTTACTCATATATTTCCTCATGACGAGTTTGGACTTTCCATTTTTGTCCCAACCTCTCGCTGTCTCTTTCCAACTTTTACTTGTCTCTCTCACGCAAGTGTCTCTGCTGGTCTATGCCCTGTGTTTCGTGCCACCTAGAGATATCACCGTCTGGTACAGGTTGACTTCATGCTCCTAACTTCCACAGCTGCATGGCTGGCTAGCTAACTTCCACTATATTTGCCATATAACATATTTACATTGATATACCATTATTGCCACCACAAGCTGTTCCCAACCCATATTCTTTAATCTACTTCTTGATAATCGAAATAAACCTTCATTGCACATCTGTATGCTCTAAATATGTTTTGTCTGGTAAGACTTTGTCTAACTCTTAAGCTTTATCAATTATACAAAAGTTACTCAGAATTAAAAGGACTTCACAGGATATTGAAACAAAATTCCTGGTATACACTTTATTGGCCATGCAAATACTTAAACATATGGTAAGTACTTTAATCAAAATCTTTACAGGCAGTTTTAGAAAGTCAGAAACAACAAAACGTTCTCCATTTTAAGAGTAGTTATTGGGGGGGGATGTTATATATGATTTTTGTGTCGCATCCTTGGAAAACACTGAACTTAAATACCAAGTTTGGTATCTAAGAGTCAGATTCATAGTCAGTACTAAAGTGCAAGTGATCCTTAAGGGCTATGTTTCAATTCAGTCGACACTTGAGGGCTAAGTGCCTGTTCGTCCACTTGAGTTGTACTTGAGCGCCAAACTCTGGTTGTTTATACATCAGCTGACCAACATATGGTAAAATGTGGATCAGTAATTTGCGGAGTATGTCAATTTCCCGCTAATAATGCTTTCTGCATTGCAGAAAGATACATTAGGGATGCAATAATCCCTCGAAAATAAGCGATGAGGAATAATGTTGTTAGGTTTATCTGCACTTAACAATAAACAAAAAATCTAATCTACAAGACCCTAGATTTAGACAAGGAAAATGTTTCGTTATTCAATAACACCAAACTTATTATTTTGAAACACGCTTCTCTGCAAAAGAGTAAGCAATGTGCATACCAAAACAGAATTTGCCTCTTTTCACCCTTAGTGCCGTTAATTTTATGCTCTTGACTCGTTATTGGCATAATGAGGCTGATTGACACCTACCTCTCCTTCCATGTTCTGTTGTATCGTTATTACTGAACCTTCATGGGACTTTCACTCAGAAATTAAAAGCAGTTAACTTTGAACGTAAAATCCTAACGCATCACCGAAAAACACTGCGAGCCAATCAGAAGAGAGCAACAACACAGCCGGCGCCAGCCCCCTCATACCAGCGGGCCAATCAGCAGAGAGCGCCCACACTATAAAGAGAGCGGCACTAACGGCCAACGCATCAGACGCTGCGATACTTTCACCGAGAAGACTTCGTCCGCGCCACTGAAGATGTCCACCGCAGTTGTGGACGAAACGTCTGGGAAATCTTTCTTCAGCAGACCACGGCATAACAGCCCGGAAAATCATATTAGTTATAATTACTAACGCATCACTTTTGTAAAAATTATGCAGTTTTACAAAAAGCAATTAAAGTGCTTTTCATTTGGTCCCTTGTCTATAGGTAAACTAACCCTATAGCTACAAGAAGCAATTTTCTTGTGCACAATGCCTCAGAATAAAATATACCCGTAATGGTGCCTCATTAATTTCACATTAACATATAGACAGTTTTCATTGTACACATAACAGTCGTCGTCGTTTCTAACGCTCCCCGTATGACTTCATTCCACCAAGCGATAACTGGACCCATTTCTGAGGTGGAATCCGATTTGCCCGATGGTAGAGTGAGGATGGCGGTAAAATAAGGAGATCTGCAGCTTTAAACTTGGACTCTGAACCACGTTAGATCTTGGGGATATCTCACATGAGCAAGTCGGAGGCGAGAGCCCAACTTAAAATCGTCACCCCGGACCCTCAACACGAGAGTCAGATAGTGCTATTTATGCTATTTATCACTATGGCGTCAAATAAGGTTTCAGAGTGAAGCCGTTCTCGGTGCGACAACTTTGATGCCGCTCCTTGCTTAAAATGTTGATAACATTTAATGTTACTCTGCTCTGTTGGTCGTCATCTCGTAGCTCGTTCTGCATTGTCTCGTGTTCTAGCTGCTCTGGTGGTATAGTTATGACATTTTTAATTCAGGATATCGGTTATTGTGTTTAGTAAGAATGGCGCTAGTTTAGTTAAATGAGAAATTTTAATGTTGACATAAATGTTCTGTTTGATAGTATGCAATAATAATAATAATTAATAATAATAATAATAATAATAATAATAATAATAATAGGGAGCGTCATTTTCCACAAGTCTCAGAAACATTGCTTGGAAGGATCCCTCGTATTAGCCGCTAAATTTTACTCACTCAAGCGCTTTAAAGAACACGCGAGTAGTGAAAATCCTCGTCATCCGTGTAAGTCACAGCACTAAGTAGATAAGTAATTCTCATTTAGAATGCACGCCCTTTTCTTAACTGAAGTTCCGCCTAAGCATCGTTACCCCTACCAACGACCCTTCTCACGCGGCCCAATCGTAAAACTCTAAGTATGCGTACCTGTTACTGTTAGTATGGAGTACCTCTTTCAATCTCACAATTTCATTTTCTTTGTTACTAACAGAATCACTGCCTACGTGTCTTTGTAAACGTACTGAACTTACCTCTCAGTGAATTCCCAAAATGTTTAAGCTAATCTGTTCTACAGTTGGTTGTTACTAATGTCTTCCTTACACGACTCTGGTAATTGCCTTTTTCTCCGGATGAATCTTCTCAACTAATGATTATACATTATACATTGATTTAACATACGGAAACTATTTTTTGTAATTATTTCATCTTACCATCATTTCCTTATTTAATTATTTTTATCATTCCGTCAATAATTACGATATCAACTGCTAGAATTTGTTGTAGAGAATGTATTACTGCAAAATGTAATAAACCCTCACTTCACTATTAGTTTACAGTTGTTTTATAGTAAGCAATGTTTTTCTCCCTTTATATTAAAACCTAACCTCTTCAACTAGAAGCAACTGCAGCTTCTTTTATTTTCACAGGTTTGAATATAAATGAAGCCTCAATTTACTTTGCTGTCAGTTGTGTACTTTATCATTACAGTTCCCTTTTATGCGCACCCTCAATTTAATTGCTTTTCCAGCAGCCTTGCTGTAAAGCGAGAATGTTGCACGTGTTTTAGATGAAAGTTAACTACATAGTAAGCAAAAACTTGCATTGCAACGGTTTTGAACAGAATATTTACCATAAATTCCTGGTAAACAACTGGCTTCTACATAGCTTCTAACCAAAACATATTAAATTCTCCTATTTCTGCTTTCTTGTACCTGAGCAATCCCCTTCCTCCGTATTGCTCCATTATACATTTCTCTCAAAGAAGCAAATGCACAAACTATACAAGAAAAGAACTCTTGGAAATCCCACACGTGCTATTCCTGTGGCAGCGTCCAAATAAAATTGAAGCACATATCAAACTTGCAGCAGTCGACATGCATTCGTCACCAAATGATCCGTGGCATACAAGAATGGAAATGATCTTAAAGATTTTTGCATGTTGCCATTTGTAATGGCGTTTAAATGGTTGAAACCTCTAATAATTTATGTTCCTTATTTCTACGATATAATACTGTATTTGTGTACTTATATTTTGTATTTTCTTTAAATTATTAAATTCGAGGAGAGCTCTCAAACTTAACCATTGCGCATTAGCGCATATTTGCGACATAAGCATAAGCTCAAACCCGTTAATGTAACATTGTTAAATCCATAATTTTTTATTATTCAAAAGTTCATCAATTTTCAGTAACTTTGTAAATAGAAAGCTTCTTCAATATTATAATTAAATAACACAGAATAAACAAGTTATTTATTTTGTTTCGCGACATAATATCACTGAAGAGGAAAACTGTCACACAACTTACTTATTATTCTATAAGTCATCGTTGAGTGACGCTTGTTCATTGACCAGAGCTATCAACGAATATTCACGAATATAACATTCATTGTGAAAATACCAATATTTGTTGCGGTAATTCTGAAGATGTAAAGGATAAAAGTTGAAATCTTAAAAGAATTGTTAAGTCCTATAAATTACGTATTGGCGGAAATATAATTAAGAACGTAACACTCACTTTTGGACAATAATTCTTCACTTAGCTTTAAAGTATTTGCCTCCTTAAAACCTTGAGGGCCTGAAGTTTAGGATTTCTCATTTATCCACTTCTTCACTTCTCGCAAAAAAATTAGTTTGCGAGATTAGCCGGCATCTGTGAGGAAACACAGAAAGACAAAGAGTTGGATAAGAACTGCCAATTTTCAAACATAGAACGCACCCACATTAGCAGATGGCAGCGGAGAACAACAAATTTTAAACTGGCGTTTTCTTTTCCTTATTCTTTTATTTGATACACAGGAATTCGATGCTTCTGCGGTTATAAGTGTTCACAGCTCACATACCCTCTAAGTGCCATCTATGAACAGCAAATATCTCTAAGAATTCACTCAGTGCGAGCGAGCGCTTATAACGTAAAACCTTCAATTTACGCTTAAGGTTCGACCTAAGCAACTTTTCGTTTTTGAGCTCAGACAAACAAACACACACACACACACACACACATACAAACATATGCACGCAAGAACCTTTCTGTGAAATCATTTTTTATTTTAATAGACTCAAGGAACCTCAAAACATATATTTACAATAAAATCTCCGTATGGAACTTTTGTGTGTAATGCCTTACTTCATCTGCTTACTATAGAAAAATAGCAGAGAAAGTAATAGAGCATGGACATTGTAAGGGGACCTACCCCATAACAAATAAGCATAGGAAATAACAGCATATAATAAGTTGGAAATAGGATTAAGTATCAATAGTAATGTTGGGAATAATTTAAAATGTGAAATCAACTTGAAACATAGCTGTAATTAGAACAGACGAGCTAGCAAACGAGAGGTGACAGCTCATCAACACGCGTACCAATGCACACAGGAAAAAGAGAGGGCAGAGAATAGAAAAACACAGAAACAGTGGTCCATTTCCCGGAACTCGAGGGAATTGGTAAAATAGAAAAGGAAACATGCACTTAAGAGAAGGACACAAAAATTGGGTTTTTCTGGATAAGTCCGCAGGACAGTGAGTTCAGAAATCTGGCACATTTTATTGTCATAGCATGCCACGTAAGGCTACTTAAGAACCAATTGAAATTGTTGTAACAAATAAAGGCGCGAATTCTGGCATCATTGGAAAAGAGGTAAAGAGCGAGGGAGGTTTACACGAGTCTACACAACTCTTTGAGATGCTCTCTTGGTATTAGTTTGCGTGCTACTACCGTAGCAACCGATATTAAAATCAGTGATGTAAGAACTGCAACCAGGTGGAAGATGCTGAGTATGTGATTGGGACGATCGTGTGACGAATCAGTTAGATCCACAGAATAACAAAATGATAGCCGGGAGATTTAAGCTATAAGATTTAAGAAGCACTCTATAAGGGTAAATTGCTATCCGTCTGAATAGGCATAATTATTTTCAACAAGTCAAGGTTATGGGAAAATCAGTTATTTTGTCTTCATCCACAAAATCCTAGAGGTTTATACAACTAGATAGGATAGAAATTCTTTCCTCAGCTCTTCGACCGGCAGCCGGGAAGAACGTCCAGAAAACATCGGAGATCCAGGAGATACAGGAGCCTACGTGAACTCCCACCACAATATATGAACTTTTACATTGTATACTAACTGTTAGACTTGAGAAATATCCTAACTATGAACGTTGGTTCTCGGTGTTACAACAATAACGGCTGCGTTGTGGTTGCCCCTAATCACACCATGCTCTATAGTCTGCCACCACTATTTTCGCTTGTGAACTTTTTGCCATTCGTTTCGCTCTGGATTACAATCAAAGAACAAAGACATGAACCCCTACGTTATCTTCATCGATTGGCTGCACAACAACGATCCCCTCGCCGTGCTTAGGTACGGGAGATTTGTCAACTATACAGTGACTTATATCAGCTGGCAAACAAATCATTTTGCATGGGCATCAAACTTACCATAATGTACCAGGAAAGGATCTTGCTGGTGCTCCCTCTAAGGCAGCTAGGATGTATCCTTGCAGTTTACCAAACTTCAAGCGTCCCCATGAAAACTATCACATCTAAGGTGGAAGACAGACTGGAGTACTACATCCAGCAGTAAACTACGTGGTGCCTGCTCATTACAACACTAACCCGCCGAGATCAGATACCAGTAACTCGACTATGCGATGACCCATTCCTACCTCCTCTCCCCTGAACGTGCTCCTAAGCGTAGTGTATAGAATTCAGCTCGCGATGTGGCTTTATTGTTGAATCCACTATAATAAATAAACAAAAGAGTAGCTAAGAAAATAAATGATATTTGGTGAAGAAAGACGTGAGGTTGCAGGATTTCTCATCCGGCTTGTTTGACACTGTTGCTGTGAGCAACACGTGGCTACATTTCTTCTTTGTTTGCAGTATGCCCTCTATCTTTGTTTTCGCCTTAGTTTAACACTCATAGGATCTAAATTAAGTTTGTACTTCTGAATGTATTTAAGCGTGAAACAAAGCAATTTCTTTTTCAGGCTGCCTCATCAGAAACAGCACAAAGCCCACTTTAAACGGAACTTAATTATCTGAAGAACTCCACGAGAGAGAGAGAGAGAGAGAGAGAGAGAGAGAGAGAGAGAGAAGTGGAAGAGAACTGTGAGGATAATGGGGACTTCGGGAGTGGGAGAATAGGAAGAAGTATCACAAGCGGAATTTAAAAGTATACATCTGATCTTTACATTCACAGACTTTCTCTCTCCAATATCGTTTATTTTTATATAGCCTCCACATATGTTGCAGAAATACTTTCACTGCATAGTTCGTTGTGAGTATAAGAGAGATGGAGCAAATCGAATCGACAGGCGCATGTTTAAATACGGGTCACTATATAATGGCCTTGAAATTCGATGCTCTTTCGCAAAAAAGAAGTGAATAGAGACAGCACTTTAAAAATCTGAATGTTACATTCACATGAATTTCTCCATTCTCCATCATTTTTTCTGGTTATACAAATTCTGCTTCTGAAAGCTTATTTTTCTATTTACTTAATTTTAGTTCAAATAAACCATTGCAGAAAGACCTACATTACATATTTCGTTAGGATACAAAGGGAACAGTGACAGTGAAATGATTAAGAACCGGACTCTAAACGCTGGCCTTAAAATTTTATACTCTTTCCATTCAATCGCGAGAAACAACTGAAAACCGAAAGGACTTTAAAAGAATGACAAGATATTTAAAAACTGAAACCCACATTAATAGATATCTCGGAAATGGAAGATGGTGCAAAAAACTATTTGAGACAGATCTTTCTGTTTTAAAGATTCCTACCCTTTTTTGGGGTAACGTTTTGTATGTCTCTTATGGTTTACCCAGTATACAAAAGCATACAAAATTCAACCAAATAAAGGGAAGTTCACAGGATATATACAAAAAATTCAAGATCTATATTTGATTTGCCTTTAAATATACCTATATATGGTACTTTTATGAAATATTTTTGAGCCATTTTCGAGACAAAAATATCGAAAATATTCCCATATACAGGGTAGTTCTAGGGTGGGGGAGTTTTATTGGAAAGAGCTAAAATACCAAGTTTCACAGACACACACACAAAAACATGAGACTCAAACACGTATTTCCGGTGAAATTTTGATATTGAAACTTTTAGTGCAATAAAACATTTTTACCCACTATAGGTAAGCGACACAGAAATTCAAAGAAAAAACTAATAGGAGTGTTTCTGGCATACATCTCAATAGGAAGTATGTCACTTTACTGTTTTGATGTACAGTACAGTTTGCGACACTGATGTCAAGGCCTCCAATACCTTATAGAATGTTTTTAATGTAACTCGCAAAATGACTCCATTGTATGAGTTATTGCTGATGCTATCATGCTGCGAAAGCAATTGCGTTTTTATATACAATGGTGTATAAACAGACTGACATTTGCAGTAATTGGAATCTTGTTACGTGTCCGTTGGACGCGTATCTCCATCAAAGTTCTAATGCTTCATTTTGGCAGGAAAACGGTGGAACAGAAACCAAGGGAAAATCTGATGTATTGCGTTCACATGACTTTCTCTAGTCTCTCTTCTACAAACTATTCTTACGAAAGATTATTCTATCCACTTCTTGTTAATCCAGATAAACTTTCATTGCAGGTTTACACATTTCGTTGTACGACACAATAGGTAAAGAGATAGTCAGGTTTAAAGAGCGTTGCGCTATGTGATGGCTTTGAAATTCAATATGGCGCAGCGGCTATGGCCCAAGGTTATCGGGAGGTCAGCGCCAGGCAGTCAGAGATAAACAAGGATAAGTCGCGCTCCTGCCCAGCGTAAACACCAGAAGCGCTATCGGCAGATAACCGAATTATCTGGAACTTTCCTTCCCCTCCAGAAAGTTCTAGTATGTTCTGTTACTAGCTATATAAGGGAGTGTTCTCACGAGAGCATTCAGTCAGCTCAGCCGGTCAGTGAATCAGTAAGCAAGTTGATGAGTGCGTTTCTGCTGCGTCATCAAGTGCGGTTCTCCGAGCGAGTTGATGTTGACTGCTATGACCTGTTACTGCGGAGCAAGAGATTCTAGAAGTCTTGTGTTCGGCTCCCCAGCGAGTAAACCGTCCGGAAGAAGAGCCTACGTCACGAAGAAAGGGTGAACTAAGTGAAAATTTAACCAGATAAAAGCGTAGACAGAGAAAAGTGAGAGTCGTGACGGCTAAAAACTGGACAACGTCACAACACTTATGCATGAGCACGAGGAAAAAATAAGGGAGGAAGAAACAACGAGTTTCAACTTACCACTCAAAAATTCGTTACCGGATATACACGTTTTGAATCTACCTGAATTCAAAAAATGCATTTTTAGGAAAATAGTCCGTGTGTGTATGAGTGTCTGTGAACAGTATTACTCAAAGACGATGAGGCAAGCGATAGGAAGATTTTAAAGCTAATCCTCCAAACCAAGCCACCCTTTACATGGAAGTATATTCGTAATTTTTTATTTTCTCAAAAAATGGTTCTAACAATTTTAATTGAAATACAACATGACGTTTAAGATATTTTAATGACAAGCAAAATCTATACCTTGAATTTTATGCGAATGTTTCGTGTGGTCCTCTTAGTTCTATATGAATTTTGTATAATTCATAAACCACAAAACAGACTCAGTTAGAGAGTGTTACTTAACAAAATATTTAGATCTCATTATAGCACACAATTTGTGTCAAAACTTTTCTGGCGTTAAACATTTCCCGATATTCTGGATCATTTCTTGATTTTTCAAATACTTACACCTTTTTAATTTCCTTACTAAGTACTGAACAGCAAGTAGAGGGAGTATTTTATTCTACCCAAAAATTCGATGCCAAGGTTTCATCGTAACTACATGTTTTGAGGCCCCCTGAACCCAAAGAACGTTTTTTAGAAAACAAATTTGTGTGTGTGTGTGTGTGTGCGCGCGCGCGCGTTAACAGCATAACTCCTAATTCGAAAACTAAATTCAGTATTTAAGTTCAGTATCTTCCAAAAATGCTACATGAACGTTTTTAAGAAAATCTCACCAAATATAAATATTTAAAAGGATAAATTTACGATATCTCTTATTATCTCACAAAAGGCACTATTTTAATTAAAGTACAATATAAATATTCTTGTGGTAGCTTATTTTTTTATCTACTTCAAGTTAATGGAGATAAATTCTTTCGGAAATGATTTATTATGCATTTCGTTCTAGGAACAAGGTGTGTGGAAGAGATCGAACCGTAGACTTTTGAAAACGCGTCGCTATACGCTAGCCTATTCTTTCCATGAGGTCACGAGAAACAACTGAAAACTAACGCCAGATTAACAGAGTGACAAGTATTGAAAATTAAGACAAACAATGAACGATATCTCGGAAATAATTGCTAGCAGAAAAAAAGTCATTGGAAATAAATTGTGTATTTTAAAGAGATTTACGTTTTGTCTATCTTAGACTTCCCAGAAGCAAGTAAAGCTTCTTTCGGATGAATAGGACTTCAAAGATGATTCCCAGAAAATACAGGATATACATTTTATTTGCTATGCAAATATCTTAAACGCATGGCATTTTAATCGAAATCATTTATTCGACCTTTAAGAAAATCGAACATTTCAAATAATCTTCACGTAAAAGGTAGTAAGCGGGAGGAAAATCATCATGTCGCCAGCTTGGAAGATGCTAAACTTAAATATCAAGTCGGTATTTAACTGAGTTTTCGTTTTCGGGTTATGCTGTTAACAGACACACGGGCATTTAAAAATAAAGAAGGAAACGCACACAACCATATTTATAAAAATGCTTTTTTTTTAATCAGAGGACCTCTAAAGATGTACTTCGATGAAATATCAGCATAGAATTTTTGGTACCTTCCCTACCTACTAGGTACATGTTATTGGAATAAACATATATCGGAAATGGTTAATCTTACAAAAATATTTATTTCACATGAATTTTGTGTTTTTACGATATCTACAGTTTTTATACAGTAAGTAGTTGTCAATA
Organism: Deroplatys truncata; assembly: GCA_030765065.1. Lineage (NCBI taxonomy): Eukaryota > Metazoa > Arthropoda > Insecta > Mantodea > Mantidae > Deroplatys > Deroplatys truncata. Next base: position 24,461,895 of record CM060988.1, on the reverse strand, counting down.
TTATGCAAAATTAATTCTGAAGAAAGAGGTCTTCATAGTCTATTCACATCAAATTGAACATAAAATTTTCTTGTCTTGCAAATATCTTAAACATATGGTATTTTAGTGAAAATTGTATAAGTCAGTTTTGTGAAAATAAAACAACAAGGAAACATGTTCCTTGTAAAAGGTACTTTGGGATGGGGAGATTTTCCCGAGAGTCCTCTTGTCGCATCCTTGGAAGATTCAGAAATTAAATGTCATTCCTATGCTATCATACTACGACCGCCCCTACACCAAAACCAACCGCGGCTTTAACTTCCAGGAATTGGTGAAGTGGTTTCAACAAGTGTTACAGACTCACACTCAGACCAGATCTCTCTCCGCTGCCGACCTTACTGGAAAAGTGTTGGTAGTCTTCTGCACTAGACCTCATCTTAGTCCGCCGAGACATCCGCTTCCGCTTACAGGGCTAAGTCTGCCACAGGATGAATAATGCAGTCACCGTGGTGACGGCACGGCGATCCTCGTGAGGCAGAATGTGGACCCAGCTTCACCCTCTTCGAACCCTAGAGGCCACAGCATTAGTCTGGATCTCGGGGGTACAGAGGTTATAGTAGTTTCTGTGTACAAACCCCGTTGGGCACTTGGTGCCTAACGATTACCACGCAATCCTAGCCCTTCATCCCCTTGCTATTCTGGCCCGAGACTTCAATGCCAAGCATCTGCGTGAGCAATGCGCGCACCAGACAGACGACAGAGGTTTGAAATTTGTCTCCTGATGGATGCGATCCCTCAGCTTAGCGTGCTGAATCTCTGACAACCCAAATGCCGTGCGCGAGGCGGAGGACTGTCCTGAATATTCAACTTCGCGATCACCAATCATTTCCCGTTTCATCTTCTCATCCTTACTTCATTCCAAGCATTCCACCCGATCACAGTTCCGTATGGGCAGAAGTCAACACAATATTTGCTTGCCACGACTCTTCGTTTCAAACTCGAGAGTCGACTGGCAAGGCCGAAGTAATTGCCTCAGCACCTCCATAGCATCAAACCTCGATTAAAGACATTCCGTTCCTTGAGGCCATGGCCTCATCCCCTTACCTGCATAGTGACACGAACTGCCAATAACCTGGCAGTCCAAGCATTTTCTCTCTTTACACCACATGTCTTACCGTGGATCTAGTCGTTCTCATCCTCCGGTACTGGGCAGCACGAACATTCTTACTAGCGTCACCGCGCGCCACACAATCGGTAGCTCCTCGGTGTTTACGGCGGCAGATCCGTTTCCGCCAACGCGAGCACCAGGGGCAAGATTGGAGGGAACCGAAGACCAGCTTGAGCGTCGAAAGTGGAGGCGTGTGGAGAATTGCCAAAAACCTTCTAAATTCTCGAAGTCGGTACACCTCCACATTCTAGGTCATCCAGTACCTGGCCTATGACCCTCAAGCTAAATCCAAGGTATTAGTTGACTATCTTGAGCGTGCTATGAGGCCAAGAGAGGGCCCCAGGATGACATGTTGACCGAACGTGTACTTCGGGAAGTACGCCGATAGCTTCGACGTTCTCTGGACGAAGTGAAGTGGCTCTTCATCATACACACAACTGAAATCCATGACGCACTCTGGCGTCTCAACTCTAAAAGGCTGCTGGTTTTGACAGCTTCACACATGGCATGCTACACAACTTTCCCTTCAACGCCGCCTTCTTTCTTACGAGAGCCTTCACCATATGTCTCGTCTTGGGCCACTTCCCACGTGAGTGGAGAGAATCGCGAGTGAAACGCATTTTGAAACCCGGGAGGGATTCCGTACTACCTTTTCATAGCCTCCTCTGAACTTTCTCGAAAGTTTTCGAGAGGATTGTCCTAAACCGTCTGCTAGGCGACATTCAAGCCATCCTCGACCACCAATTTAGGTTTTGTCTTGGTCACGTAAATCCCCAGTAGTTCCTGCGGGTGGTAGAGGAGGCCGCTCTGGGATTCCAGGAAGGTTCTCTCATTGTCACGGTGTCTCTGGTTGTTTGAAAGGCCTTCTAAACGACCTGGTGTGCGGGTCTCGTTTATAAACTCGTTCAGCTAGAGCCACCAACACGGCTAATCAATATCCTACGCAATTATTTCTGACACCGCACTTTTAAGGTTACATTTGTGAGGAGAACATCAACAATAAGACAGGAAGAGAGAGAGTCTCCGAAGTCTCTGTACTATCTCCCACGCATTTCCCAACTCAGGCGCACGTCAGTTTTGGCCCTTTATACTGACGGTGTGCTACTGTTGTGCGCCTATACACATCTTTAGAACCTCTAATCCTATAGAGCGACACTCCGCCCCGTCCAAGAGTGGTGCAGGCATTGGCACATGTCCTTAGTGCTGACAAGAATCACCACATTCTACTCATAAGCACCACCTTGCAGACTGCCTCACATTTTGGTATCTTGGTAAAATGATTGAATGGAGAAATTCGATCACCTATGTGAGAGTGAAACCGGTTAAGGGTCTAACCTTTCGCTAACACAGCCGAGATCTGTCCAAACGGATGCAGGGGCCATAGCCTCTGTATCCAATGCTAGATTCCGGAATGCTTGTTCGTTCAAAGTTACATATTTCTCGAGCCTTGATCGACCCTCTAAAGCTTTATTCCTGCGAGATTGGAGTATGGTAAAAGAGAGCTGGCTGCTATGGCTACTACGGGCGCAGAGTTAGGAACTTCGGTCCATTTCTTCTGTTGGCCGCTCCTTCGTAGTGATACTTATTCATGGAGTTCCGTCTCTCACATACGTGGAAGATGAAATTAGGCACCGGGCAGCAAAATTCTACGCCAGTTTGCCCAGGAGTGTTGGAGTGCCTAGGTCTGTTCTGGATTATGACCCCAGAAATTACCGCTTCTGACAACACCTGGCTCTCGCATGTCTTGCGGACACGCTTGGAAACACTGGAACACTTTCAACGGTAGCGAAAGCTGAGCTCAAAGTTAAAACCATCCGAAAATTAAATTTAAAATTTAACATCAACCATAAGTGCAAGAGGGCCGCCGGATCTTAATTGATAGCTATCGATGAGCAACTTCTTATTTTCTGTACGTACACCACACCAGTCGTATATAAAGCCGCCATCTTTAAATAAGCATATCCTAATGTTTATCCTGCGGTAAAACCCTGATGAGAATGGACACGCAGCTAAAACTCCCGGACTTGTAGCAGCTAAGAGGAAATGAAGGTTTAAATAGTACAGAAAGTAAAATTTGTGTGCGCTAACTTAGCATTCAAAACAGTACTATTGTTGCGAAACTACAATACGTAACCATTCGGCTACAATCTCTACATGCCATTAACGATCACTGCTTCTTAAAGTACATTTTGGTCTTTTATTCACGGTTTAAAGCGTATAGTTAACATTCTAAGGTAATATATCACGTTATGGAATCGGCTGGTTTCACTGTATCGTAATTTTGGAGTGGTTACAGCTACGTTTATAACGTATGTATTGGTTTAAACAGAAGACTGGGTTTACATTGTCATCCTATTTCGGGCAAATGCAGTCATGACAAAATAAACATCGATAGACTGAAGTGTGATCTATCTTAAAAATTCACCGGATAAGCAAGAAAATACCGTGCACAGCTTACTCTCCTAGAATAGTGTATTTAGGGCCCGGAAACATGAATCTGACCTCAGAATTTTCTTTTTAGTTATTTACGGGATTTTTAGCGTGTTTATCCGTTAGGTTATAACGGACGATGAATGAACGAAAGGAATGAAATGATGCTAAAATGAGCTCGGGGTCCATAGAGCTTGAAGTTACGCAACATTTTTCTTCCCAGCATAAGGTGAACTCCCCAAGAAGGCTTATCTCGTTAACTCACACTAACCGAAATTCGAACTCAGGACCTTTTGAATGTGAGGCAGATACGCTACCCAAATACCAGTTTTTGCAGTTTCTGAGAAAGAGCTGGAGGCCAATACTGTACACAGTATATTAAATATTTCGTTGGTGTGTTTCTACTTTACATCCCTAAACCAACAGAGGACTTGAATCCCAAACTATTAAATACTTAACTAGTAAATGTGTACATGTTATTAATATAAAGTGAAAATCTTCGCAAGAAAGTGCTATGTAGCACCAACTTTGAACACACTAATTTGACAGCAATAACCATATTTTCCATGATGCTGAAACTGTTAGTTGGGAATACTTCTATATACCAGAAAACATTTTAAGTAATGTGCAAGTGTCCATCACACTGCCAACATGCGCACACATATTGAATAAAAAAGGTTTATTCAACTCAGAGCTTCCTTTTTTCCTTCCTATTGTATTTCTCCTATGGAACATCTCTTAAAAGTGTCCAGCAGTATCTGTATCCTTAAAAGTTCTTGGCGGCGTTGCAGCTCCCTGATACCTGTATTCCATTGTGAAAAAATCTTAGTGGAAACGCTAACATGGTCATTACTCGTTGTACCGCAGCTGCTGGGGAAGAAGTCTAAATGCGAGTTCGGGAAGTGGACTTTGGAGTATTTCAGCCTAACCCATATTATTTCTCCAAAAGGTTGTTCACACTTTTATTATAGTTGGCCTCCTTGCGGTTACCCAAGACACCTTTTAAAGGTGTCCCATGTACGCGTTTCTTTTCCATAAAGGACGTGATTAAAGTTATGTCCCGAGGGAGTTAATGAATTTGTGGACTTATGTAAATCTCTCCCTTAACTTTAACATGGGAAACAGTTCCTGGAGACATATCACAGTTCAATTTTATTAATAATATATTGTAGTTCAATACCGATGAACTTAAGAAGTACGACGTATTGTGCCAAGAGAAGTTTGTTTAATGTTTAAAATTAACATTGGCAAACTTTAGCAGAGAGCAAACACTACTAATAACAATCATCAGGTATAATCGCCTCTTCAAAACAGTAGACCATGCTCCGTGAGTAAATTATAAAGCTGGAATGAGTTCTGGGAAACGGTAATGGCAGACAGTCTGTAGTAAATGACATTCTCTGGGCGACAAGTGACGTTGGTACTACCCGAGAAGCGAACAAGCGTATCGAAAAATACGCGCAACAGCAACGATGTTTACGTCATTCACACGTCGAGGAAGGCGTGTCAGTTGCACTACACTCACTGCAGGTGTAATAGTTGCAAACATGTCATAATGAACACAAATGTTATTCATGGCCAGGCGCGAGAGATGTTATGTAAAGCCATATGAGCATTGCAGCTGAGAAGACTAAAAGAATTGCGTATGAATTATTGAAACAGGAATTTGGGAGGTTGACAATTTCTGTACAATAAGAAAGCAATATAGTAAAATGGTAAGGAATTTTTCAGTGGCAGTTAACGGACACTGCTGATGAAATGTTTGACATTATACTCTTGCCACTTGAGTAAATCACCTTAGAAATTGTTCCAGGTGTACAGATTGATTGCACTCAAGAAAATTAATTATATTATCATGCCTTACGTATAGTTACAGAAGCTGTTACCTATTTAAAGTATAGTAACTGGTCTATTTTCTTTCTTTTTTCTGTTATGGAAATTGCAGAAGACACAATAAGTAATACTGTGATTTATCACAATAAATAATTACTTAGATATCTATTGTAATGCATTTACCATCATTAAGGTTACTGTTTCCTATTATGTACCTGTGTATTTACAGTTGTGTATAAATTATTAATCATGTAACGTTTCATACCAAATCTATGCAGCTCTAGAGTGCTCCATTTGTGCTCTATTACTTACTGTACGCTGAGTGACTTGTATTTCGCTGTTATAACAAAAGATACCAAGCGAATACGCCTGATCCCTTTGCCGTATAGCATCACCGTAGAAAGAGTAAACAGAGGCATTCGTCGGCGTGGTCTCATGAAAACAGACCTCTGCGTGTGTGTGTGTGTGTGTGTGTGTGTGTGTGTGTGTGTGTGTGTGTGTGTCTGGCTTTCCAGCGACATTGAAAAGAGACTTGCCTGTGGATTTCGAATTACGGAGATCACATAAAAAAACATATTTCAGAGCCTTGCCTTGAAATAAAAGTATGTTGCTTGTTAACGGCGCTGTCGGTTAACAGTGCCACTGGTGTGCCAGAATGCCGTCCCGCAGGAGTTTCTTTAAACCTTAGTAAATCCACTGACTCTTTCAAGCACACTTTAAAATCGTCTGTCTGGACAGGGTTTGAGCTCGATATTTTGGAATCAGAAGGCCAGCGGCTAACCAACTGAGCCACCCAGACTGTAGACCTCGACTTGGAGATGTTGCCTGGAGGACATGTAATGTAAACGCGTGTGTTTAACCTTGTTTTCGATTGGGTGTGTCGCAATGCAAAGTGATATTAAGTTCATCCTACAAGTCCCCAATATTACTGCAAAAATGGCTTGGCGCAGTATCTGTTAAACTCGCAATAGTAAATGAAAGTTTGAAATTCAAGAGGAGCCGGTTTTATCCGTCACTGCATTCACATCCCTTGAGGTTCACAGACGCTCGCCGAAACCCTGTGAACCTAGCCCAGGATCCCATTGCAACCTTTATCCATTGCCTTTACAAACCGTTTTATCAACCCCAGTTTGATATGCAATGGGCGCAAGAGAACATTGTTCGTAGGAACTAGAGATGTATGTTGTACATGCTTTTCACCAAGGCAGAAATTCTCCCTTGGAGACCACACCTTTCTGACGTAATGGTAAGACCTGGCCCGACTGTACCATTCACAGAGAAAATAGCAATACTTAGCGAAAACCAATTGGAATCGCAAGAATATGCTGTGACCTTTAGGTCTGCACATGGCTGCAATTGGTGTTCATTAGGGTTAGGATTTTTAGGTGCGCACCTTTTTTCTTAGTGTAAGTTAAAGCTGTGCTGAAAGATATCACAGAGTGAAATTTTGTTTTTAGTTACAAAAAGAGGCATTTTTCTCGCACATTTTTCCCTTTTTTGGGACCTTTACCACTTTTTGGCACATTTATCCCATTTTCCCCCAACCATGCCCATAATCCCCTTTCCCCCAATTCTTATTTTAAGTTTCATTCCAATTTATTCTTTAACTTTCAATTAACGTCTCCTCAGCTTGCTATGTACGTGCAAATAGTAAGCCTACATCTTTCAGTAAATGCCACGCGGGAATTGAAAGCACACCCTCAACAATGGAAAATAATTGTGTGTTCGACGAAAACCTCTTTCTCTCGCTTTACCGCTATAAAGTAGCCCGCAAAGATGAGTAGAGATATAATGGCGACTTGAGCGCAGTAGAGAGATGCCGACAAGCGATAAAGTTCTTTGTTCTACGCCGACAAGTCCGCCCCCTCCCTTTGTGTGCTCACATGCCGCCAGGTCTCGTGTCGTTAGGCCCCGCCCCCTCTCGCTTTGTGTGCTCACCTAATGCCGGCAGTATCTGTGCTAACAGGTTCTACCCCCTCTCCCATGCGTTCTACTGTGGCGTCATGACTTGATGGAATTGTTTTCTCGAGTCCTGCCGCCCCTCGGCAAATTAATTAGGTAATGTTCGTCAAACATTTTTTTTATGATTACTAAGGTCTGCAGATTGCATCCTCGAGCAATTAAGTTTTTTGATTAATGAATTGTTGACTGGAGCTTGAGTATAAGTAGTCTGCTCACGGTAACAGTCTGTCATGTAATGAAACACTGCAGCCTTCTTGTATCTGGGGAAATCGCTTGTCCATTAGCTGAACATGTTAGACGCTTTCAACACATTAATAGGCTTTTAAGTTTACATTCCGGATCTGTTTACATACATTAGCGAACGACATACTTCCGCCAGGCGGTAACGGTGACCTCTATTAGCTGACCCGTTAGACGCTTTCACCCCATTAGCGAACAATGTCAGTAATTGTTTTCCTAAGTGCTCTGCCCAACACTCAACACTTTAGATTTTAGCGATGGAAATGATATAAAAAGCACCAGCTTCTCCAACGAGTTCCAAGTTGACCAGGATGCCCGGGTTCGAATTACAAATTCAGCTTCTAATAACTCAGAGACTAATTACGATAAAGACGTCAAATAAAGTTTATTACATTAATGTCATTAGATAGTTTCTTGTGAATGTATATTTGGGTACATGGTGTCCAGGGTTCGAATACCGATAAAATGTAATTTAATTATAAATTTAATAACTCCTAAACTAATTAAGATAAAGACACCAAATAAACTTTATTGCCTTTAAGTTATTAGGTAGTATCTTGTGGAGGTGTAATTAGATACCTGACGTTCTGGGTTCGAGCCTAATGTTTAAATCGTCATTATCTCAGAAACTAAGAGAGGTAGAGGAATTGACCAAAGCATGATTGATAGCTCCTATGATGGGTAATTAATACTGTATATAATTTTTAATCAGTTGTCCTTATTTCGAATCCCGACCTTTCAATCACTTACTTATTTTTTCTCTATACTCTAGAATATGTCACTTAGATTGATGCTGTAACTGCATACAGCACCTTTAAACATATCAAACTAATATTGTAAATAATTTTGTTTCTGGTGTCCAGGGTTCGAATACCGATAAAATGTAATTTAATTATAAATTTAATAACTTCTAAACTAATTAAGATAAAGACGCCAAATAAACTTTATTGTCTTTATGTTATTAGGTATTATCTTGTGGATGTGTAATTAGATACCTGACGTTCAGGGTTCGATCCTAATTTTTAAATCGTCATTATCTCAGAAACTAAGAGAGGTAGACGAGTGAACCAAAGCCTGATTGATAGCTCCTATGATGGGCAATTAATACTGTATATAATTTTCAATCAGTTGTCCTTACTTCGAATCCCGATCTTTCAATCACTTACTTATTTTTTCTCTATACTCTAGAATATATCACTTAGATTGATGCTGTAACTGCATACAGCACCTTTAAACATATCAAACTAATATTGTAAATAATTTTGTTTCTGGTGTCCAGGGTTCGAATACCGATAAAATGTAGTTTAATTATAAATTTAATAACTTCTAAACTAATTAAGATAAAGACGTCAAATAAACTTTATTGCCTTTATGTTATTAGGTATTATCTTGTGGATGTGTAATTAGATACCTGACGTTCTGGGTTCGATCCTAATTTTAAATCGTCATTATCTCAGAAACTAAGAGAGGTAGAGGAATTGACCAAAGCATGATTGATAGCTCCTATGATGGGTAATTAATATTGTATATAATTTTTAATCAGTTGTCCTTATTTCGAATCCCGACCTTTCAATCACTTACTTATTTTTTCTCTATACTCTAGAATAGGTCACTTAGATTGATGCTGTAACTGCATACAGCACCTTTAAACATATCAAACTAATATTGTAAATAATTTTGTTTCTGGTGTCCAGGGTTCGAATACCGATAAAATGTAATTTAATTATAAATTTAATAACTTCTAAACTAATTAAGATAAAGACGCCAAATAAACTTTATTGTGATTATGTTATTAGGTAGTATCTTGTGGATGTGTATTTAGATACCTGACGTTCTGGGTTCGAGCCTAATTTTAAATCGTCATTATCTCAGAAACTAAGAGAGGTAGAGGAGTTGACCAAAGCATGATTGATAGCTCCTATGATGGGCAATTAATACTGTATATAATTTTCAATCAGTTGTCCTTACTTCGAATCCCGATCTTTCAATCACTTACTTATTTTTTCTCTATACTCTAGAATATATCACTTAGATTGATGCTGTAACTGCATACAGCACCTTTAAACATATCAAACTAATATTGTAAATAATTTTGTTTCTGGTGTCCAGGGTTCGAATACCGATAAAATGTAGTTTAATTATAAATTTAATAACTTCTAAACTAATTAAGATAAAGACGCCAAATAAACTTTATTGCCTTTATGTTATTAGGTATTATCTTGTGGATGTGTAATTAGATACCTGACGTTCTGGGTTCGATCCTAATTTTAAATCGTCATTATCTCAGAAACTAAGAGAGGTAGAGGAGTTGACCAAAGCATGATTGATAGCTCCTATGATGGGCAATTAATACTGTATATAATTTTCAATCAGATGTCCTTACTTCGAATCCCGATCTTTCAATCACTTACTTATTTTTTCTCTATACTCTAGAATATATCACTTAGATTGATGCTGTAAATGCATACAGCACCTTTAAACATATCAAACTAATATTGTAAATAATTTTGTTTCTGGTGTCCAGGGTTCGAATACCAATAAAATGTAATTTAATTATAAATTTAATAACTCCTAAACTAATTAAGATAAAGATACCAAATAAACTTTATTGTGATTATGTTATTAGGTAGTATCTTGTGGATGTGTATTTAGATACCTGACGTTCTGGGTTCGAGCCTAATTTTAAATCGTCATTATCTCAGAAACTAAGAGAGGTAGAGGAGTTGACCAAAGCATGATTGATAGCTCCTATGATGGGCAATTAATACTGTATATAATTTTCAATCAGTTATCCTTACTTCGAATCCCGATCTTTCAATCACTTACTTATTTTTTCTCTATACTCTAGAATATATCACTTAGATTGATGCTGTAAATGTATACAGCACCTTTAAACATATCAAACTAATATTGTAAATAATTTTGTTTCTGGTGTCCAGGGTTCGAATACCGATAAAATGAAATTTAATTATAAATTTAATAACTCCTAAACTAATTAAGATAAAGACGCCAAATAAACTTTATTGCGTTTATGTTACTAGGTAGTATCTTGTGGATGTGTAATTAGATACCTGACGTTCTGGGTTCGAGCCTAATGTTTAAATCGTCATTATCTCAGAAACTAAGAGAGGTAGAGGAATTGACCAAAGCATGATTGATAGCTCCTATGAGGGGCAATTAATACTGTATATAATTTTCAATCAGCTGTCCTTACTTCGAATCCCGATCTTTCAATCACTTACTTATTTTTCTCTATACTCTAGAATATATCACTTAGCTTGATGCTGTAAATGCATACAGCACCCTTAAACACATCAAACTAATATTGTAAATAATTCTGGTTCTGGTGTCCAGGGTTCGAATACCGATAAAATGTAATTTAATTATAAATTTAATAACTCCTAAACTAATTAAGATAAAGACACCAAATAAACTTTTATAGGGGGAAAGGATGCTCTCCTGAAACATTAGGTCTCTAGATAGAAGTATTTATAGGGGAGAGATAGGGAATACCAGGGCTGATGCTAGGCTAGTCAGATGCTAAAGGAGGGAGGGATATGCTTTATACGAGAGAGATAGGGAACACAAGGAAAGATGCTATACTAAACAGGACTTGAAGGATAGAATATGGGCGATATAGCGAACCGAGGAGAGGTATTAGGATAGGAGTTTTGAATGATGGAGTAGGTGTTTATATGCGAGAGATAGGGAATACGAGGGTCGATGCTAAGCTAGACGGTGTTGAATGAGGGAATGCATCTTATATGAGAGAGGTAGGGGAATATGAGGAGAAGTGCTAGGCTAGTCGGGAAGGTCTGAATGAGAGAGTATACGTCTATATGGGAAAATATAGGGAAAACGAAGGTAGGTGCTAGGTTGAGAGAGTCTTCAAGGAGGAAAATGCATTTATATGAGAGCGTTAGGGCATACGAGGAGAGGTGCTAGTCTAGACATGGTTTGAGGATTAGAGTATACGTTTATATGGGAGAAATATGGAAAACGGGAGAGATACAAGGATAGATAGAGATTGAAGGAGGAGGAATGTAGGTTTATACTGTAATATAGAGAGTAATTCGATTATAAAACTTTTCTCATCCAGCCTTACAACACTTTATATACTTATTTTCTAAACCTTACAAACTTTATATTTGTTAAACAGTAGTGCGCGAGACGGTGAGGGACAAACAGTATATCGGTTTACAGTGAAGTATACATCCTAACCTATTCCACCTTGTTTGTTCTGGATCTTCTCATTGTCTATCATCTAACGTAAACACGTAACAAGACGTAACACAGGAAATCATACATATGGCGCATTAAAAAAATAAAGGTATATATAATGAAACATAAACAAGTAGACAGAGGGTCATCGATACATAGAAAACCAGGAGTTGTATGTACTGAGACCATAGATTAGTATAGGCAAACAACAAAGAAGTGAATTTATAGTGTAAATAGCCAAATATTTTCAAATATTATTATAGTCTAAAAGTATATAACTTAATTATGTATCGAGTATTGAGAAATAAACGTTATTCATTATTCACTAATCTCAGATCACTGCAATTGTATTGAATCAATTCACAATAGCTAATGCCATTCAACTTTCATTCGTCTCTGATACATAAACAAATTGCAAAATGGAGAAGGACGAAAGTAATAAAAAGACTCAGGCAGCAAATTTTAAGAAAGAAGAGAAAGATATATGACCGACATTGTTTTGGAACACAAATTAGTCTTGAAAATAAAATGACTGATAGCTCTGCTAAGCGTAAGGAAGAGACATGGAAATAAATTGCAAATGAATACAATTCTAGGTTGGAAAAGAAGATAAACAACATTCATGTAAACCAATTTTTAAAAATCAGTTTAACTGAATACATGTAAAAAAACATATCACTTTACAAAAAGTAATGCAGACAACATTTATTTTTTATAAACATTATCCTATTACATTACTTTACAAAAAACCATACATATTTCCTAAAGGCAAAGGTGATAGTCTAGACATTCTAAACACTCAGTTATATAATCATATACATCACACAGAAAGAGACCTGCATTATCAGTAAAAAAACTAAACATCTCAACAATGTCTGAATGATGTATTTTATAAGTACAAGTTTTTTGATATTTCAAAGTTCCTGTTAACCATGGCAGTAATTGATTAACACAATTTCTCGATCCTGTCATGCTATAACTTTAGATGCTTTCAGCTTACTTATAATTTCCTCAATCTCTTGTGTGTGACTATTATTACCAGCATCCCTCGACGCAATTAGTAACCTCAATATATTTACTAGTCTATTCGGATTTTCAAGCGTTGATATCACTGAATCATCATCATCTGAAGATTTCATATTCTCGCAACTTCCGATGTATCCAGATTTTTCACCAACAGTAGTCTCCAGTGAAGGACAGAGGCTTGATCCGGTATAACATTCCCCTCTATACATCTTCGGATCTTCAAGTGCAGGTGAGAGAGTCGATTCAGTATAACATGTTGCTCTATGAAACTTAAATCTTGACAAAGAACGATTCTTAAAAATCCGCCCGCATACACAGCATCTAATAACGCGTTTTCCTCCATGTGTAATGTATGAAAAATCGTGTTTCTCATTCCTCAGTTGCACAGATTTTCTCGGGCAGTAGCTCATGCTAAAACTAAAAGAAATTAAATGAATACGTGAATGCTAACGCTCGAAGGAATTAAAAGCGAATGAATGAATTCATAACACGCACCTATGTATATATCCAGGATGAGGACGACGGAGGGAATTGCAATCAATGCATAGCAGGGAGAAAGGATACTCTCTTGAAACATTAGTCATCTAGACAACTATTGTTCACGGAGCCTGTAGACGTCAGGTTGAATGGGACAGACCTCAGGTTCAAATCTTTAAGGGCACGGACCCAGCCTTTTGCCTGTCATGTATACTAAACCATCCTAACAGCGTAACATTACGTTACAACGACACGTAACCAGAACATGGCGAGCATGGAAAAAAGGATGCTCTCTGGGAACATTACTGGAAAAGGATGCTCTCTGGAAACACTAGTCATCCACACAACGGATTGTCCCTAACATTTCCAGATTTCGGGTCGTTCAACATCGTGACGCGCCCCTGTCATCTACATTTCGACGAAATTTTACCTCCTGAATTAAAGTTTGGTGATCTGTATAGACCTGTACAACATGCATTACGCTATGTAACAGACTCATCACGTTATGTAACAACACGATCACGCTAGGTAACAACATGTTCACGCTATGTAACAACATGATCACGCTATGTAACAACATGATCACGCTATGTAACAACATGATCACGCCATGTAACAACATGATCACGCTATGTAACAACATGATCACGCTATGTAACAACATGACCATGCTATGTAACAAAACGATCAAGCTATGTAACAACTGATCACGCTATGTAACAACATGATCATGCTATGTAACAACCTGAGCACGCTATGTAACAACATGATCACGCTATGTAACAACATGATCACGCTATGTAACAACATGTTCACGCTATGTAACAACATGATCACGCTATGTAACAACATGACCACACTATGTAACAACATGATCACGCTATGTAACAACCTGATCAAGCTATGTAACAACTGATCACGCTATGTAACAACCTGAGCACGCTATGTAACAACCTGATCACGCTATGTAACAACTGATCACGCTATGTAACAACATGCTCAAGCTATGTAACAACATGATCACGCTATGTAACAACATGTTCACGCTATGTAACAACATGTTCACGCTATGTAACAACATGATCACGCTATGTAACAACATGACCACACTATGTAACAACATGATCACGCTATGTAACAAAACGATCACGCTATGTAACAACATGATCACGCTATGTAACAACCTGATCACGCTATGTAACAAACTGAGTACGCTATGTAACAACATGATCACGCCATGTAACAACTGATCACGCTATGTAACAACATGATCACGCCATGTAACAACTGATCACGCTAGGTAACAACATGCTCAAGCTATGTAACAACTGATCACGCTATGTAACAACACGATCACGCTATGTAACAACCTGATCAAGCTATGTAACAACAGGATCACGCTATGTAACAACCTGAGTACGCTATGTAACAACATGATCACGCCATGTAACAACTGATCACGCTATGTAACAAAACGATCAAGCTATGTAACAACCTGAGCACGCTATGTAACAACATGTTCACGCTATGTAACAACATGATCACGTTATGTAACAACATGATCACGCTATGTAACAACATGATCACGCTATGTAACAAAACGATCAAGCTATGTAACAACCTGAGCACGCTATGTAACAACATGTTCACGCTATGTAACAACATGAACACGCTATGTAACAATACGATCACGCTATGTAACAATCTGATTACGCTATGTAACAACTGATCACGCTATGTAACAACATGATCACGCTATGTAACAACCTGAGCACGTTATGTAACAACATGACTACGCTATGTAACAAAACGATCACGCTATGTAACAACTGATCACGCTATGTAACAACCTGAGCACGCTATGTAACAACATGACCACGCTATGTAACAAAACGATCACGCTATGTAACAACTGATCACGCTATGTAACAACCTGAGCACCCTATGTAACAACCTGAGCACGCTATGTAACAATACGATCATGCTATGTAACAACCTGATCACGCTATGTAACAACCTGATTACGCTATGTAACAACTGATCACGCTATGTAACAACATGATCACGCCATGTAACAACCTGAGCACGCTATGTAACAACATGATCACGCTATGTAACAACATGAACACGCTATGTAACAATACGATCACACTATGTAACAATCTGATTACTATGTAACAACGGATCACGCTATGTAACAACATGATCACGCTATGTAACAACCTGAGCACGCTATGTAACATCATGATCACGCTATGTAACAACCTGATCACGCTATGTAACAACATGCTCACGCTATGTAACAACTGATCACGCTATGTAACAACATGATCACGCTATGTAACAACCTGAGCACCCTATGTAACAACATGATCACGCTATGTAACAGCATGTTCACGCTATGTAACAACACGATCACGCTATGTAACAACACGATCACTCTATGTAACAACATGGACACGCTATGTAACAACATGAACACGCTATGTAACAATACGATCAAGCTATGTAACAACCTGAGCACGCTATGTAACAACATGATCACGCTATGTAACAACATGAACACTCTATGTAACAACCTGAGCATGCTATGTAACAACATGATCACGCTATGTAACAACCTAATCACGCTATGTAACAACATGATCACGCTATGTAACAACATGATCACGCTATGTAAATAGGGTGGACCATTTAAGTTGAGGCTATACAATATATCCAAAACTAAGCGTTGTAGAAAGAAATGTCTTTAATAAAACTTGATTGATATTATGGCGAAAGTAAATGCTGCTAGTCGTGTTTCGTTTGGAGGACGTAGTGAGGGTCATTTCAGGGTCTTTTTAAATGGGACCCTAATTGTAGGTTCCCATTTAAAAAAATAAATTGACCCAAAATGACCCTCATAACGGCCTCCAAACGAAACACGACTAGCAGCATTTACTTTCGCCATAATATCAATCAAGTTTTATTAAAGACATTTCTTTCTACAACGCTTAGTTTTGGATATATTGTATAGCCTCAACTTAAATGGTCCACCCTATTTACATAGCGTGATCATGTTGTTACATAGCGTGATCATGTTGTTACATAGCGTGATTAGGTTGTTACATAGCGTGATCATGTTGTTACATAGCATGCTCAGGTTGTTACATAGAGTGTTCATGTTGTTACATAGCGTGATCATGTTGTTACATAGCGTGCTCAGGTTGTTACATAGCTTGATCGTATTGTTACATAGCGTGTTCATGTTGTTACATAGCGTGTCCATGTTGTTACATAGCGTGATCGTGTTGTTACATAGCGTGATCGTGTTGTTACATAGCGTGAACATGCTGTTACATAGCGTGATCATGTTGTTACATAGGGTGCTCAGGTTGTTACATAGCGTGATCATGTTGTTACATAGCGTGATCAGTTGTTACATAGCGTGAGCATGTTGTTACATAGCGTGATCAGGTTGTTACATAGCGTGATCATGATGTTACATAGCGTGCTCAGGTTGTTACATAGCGTGATCATGTTGTTACATAGCGTGATCCGTTGTTACATAGTAATCAGATTGTTACATAGTGTGATCGTATTGTTACATAGCGTGTTCATGTTGTTACATATCGTGATCATGTTGTTACATAGCGTGCTCAGGTTGTTACATGGCGTGATCATGTTGTTACATAGCGTGATCAGTTGTTACATAGCGTAATCAGGTTGTTACATAGCGTGATCAGGTTGTTACATAGCATGATCGTATTGTTACATAGCGTGCTCAGGTTGTTACATAGCGTGCTCAGGTTGTTACATAGCGTGATCAGTTGTTACATAGCGTGATCGTTTTGTTACATAGCGTGGTCATGTTGTTACATAGCGTGCTCAGGTTGTTACATAGCGTGATCAGTTGTTACATAGCGTGATCGTTTTGTTACATAGCGTAGTCATGTTGTTACATAACGTGCTCAGGTTGTTACATAGCGTGATCATGTTGTTACATAGCGTGATCAGTTGTTACATAGCGTAATCAGATTGTTACATAGCGTGATCGTATTGTTACATAGCGTGTTCATGTTGTTACATAGCATGAACATGTTGTTACATAGCGTGCTCAGGTTGTTACATAGCTTGATCGTTTTGTTACATAGCGTGATCATGTTGTTACATAGCGTGATCATGTTGTTACATAACGTGATCATGTTGTTACATAGCGTGAACATGTTGTTACATAGCGTGCTCAGGTTGTTACATAGCTTGATCGTTTTGTTACATAGCGTGATCAGTTGTTACATGGCGTGATCATGTTGTTACATAGCGTACTCAGGTTGTTACATAGCGTGATCCTGTTGTTACATAGCTTGATCAGGTTGTTACATAGCGTGATCGTGTTGTTACATAGCGTGATCAGTTGTTACATAGCTTGAGCATGTTGTTACCTAGCGTGATCAGTTGTTACATGGCGTGATCATGTTGTTACATAGCGTGATCAGTTGTTACATGGCGTGATCATGTTGTTACATAGCGTACTCAGTTTGTTACATAGCGTGATCAGGTTGTTACATAGCGTGATCATGTTGTTACATAGCGTGATCGTTTTGTTACATAGCGTGATCATGTTGTTACATAGTGTGGTCATGTTGTTACATAGCGTGATCATGTTGTTACATAGCGTGAACATGTTGTTACATAGCGTGAACATGTTGTTACATAGCGTGATCATGTTGTTACATAGCTTGAGCATGTTGTTACATAGCGTGATCAGTTGTTACATAGCGTGATCAGGTTGTTACATAGCGTGCTCAGGTTGTTACATAGCGTGATCAGTTGTTACATAGCTTGATCGTTTTGTTACATAGCGTGATCATGTTGTTACATAGTGTGGTCATGTTGTTACATAGCGTGATCATGTTGTTACATAGCGTGAACATGTTGTTACATAGCGTGATCATGTTGTTACATAGCGTGATCATGTTGTTACATAGCGTGCTCAGGTTGTTACATAGCATGATCATGTTGTTACATAGCGTGATCAGTTGTTACATAGCTTGATCGTTTTGTTACATAGCATGGTCATGTTGTTACATAGCGTGATCATGTTGTTACATAGCGTGATCATGTTGTTACATGGCGTGATCATGTTGTTACATAGCGTGATCATGTTGTTACATAGCGTGATCATGTTGTTACATAGCGTGAACATGTTGTTACCTAGCGTGATCGTGTTGTTACATAACGTGATGAGTCTGTTACATAGCGTAATGCATGTTGTACAGGTCTATACAGATCACCAAACTTTAATTCAGGAGGTAAAATTTCGTCGAAATGTAGATGACAGGGGCGCGTCACGATGTTGAACGACCCGAAATCTGGAAATGTTAGGGACAATCCGTTGTGTGGATGACTAGTGTTTCCAGAGAGCATCCTTTTCCAGTAATGTTCCCAGAGAGCATCCTTTTTTCCATGCTCGCCATGTTCTGGTTACGTGTCGTTGTAACGTAATGTTACGCTGTTAGGATGGTTTAGTATACATGACAGGCAAAAGGCTGGGTCCGTGCCCTTAAAGATTTGAACCTGAGGTCTGTCCCATTCAACCTGACGTCTACAGGCTCCGTGAACAATAGTTGTCTAGATGACTAATGTTTCAAGAGAGTATCCTTTCTCCCTGCTATGCATTGATTGCAATTCCCTCCGTCGTCCTCATCCTGGATATATACATAGGTGCGTGTTATGAATTCATTCATTCGCTTTTAATTCCTTCGAGCGTTAGCATTCACGTATTCATTTAATTTCTTTTAGTTTTAGCATGAGCTACTGCCCGAGAAAATCTGTGCAACTGAGGAATGAGAAACACGATTTTTCATACATTACACATGGAGGAAAACGCGTTATTAGATGCTGTGTATGCGGGCGGATTTTTAAGAATCGTTCTTTGTCAAGATTTAAGTTTCATAGAGCAACATGTTATACTGAATCGACTCTCTCACCTGCACTTGAAGATCCGAAGATGTATAGAGGGGAATGTTATACCGGATCAAGCCTCTGTCCTTCACTGGAGACTACTGTTGGTGAAAAATCTGGATACATCGGAAGTTGCGAGAATATGAAATCTTCAGATGATGATGATTCAGTGATATCAACGCTTGAAAATCCGAATAGACTAGTAAATATATTGAGGTTACTAATTGCGTCGAGGGATGCTGGTAATAATAGTCACACACAAGAGATTGAGGAAATTATAAGTAAGCTGAAAGCATCTAAAGTTATAGCATGACAGGATCGAGAAATTGTGTTAATCAATTACTGCCATGGTTAACAGGAACTTTGAAATATCAAAAAACTTGTACTTATAAAATACATCATTCAGACATTGTTGAGATGTTTAGTTTTTTTACTGATAATGCAGGTCTCTTTCTGTGTGATGTATATGATTATATAACTGAGTGTTTAGAATGTCTAGACTATCACCTTTGCCTTTAGGAAATATGTATGGTTTTTTGTAAAGTAATGTAATAGGATAATGTTTATAAAAAATAAATGTTGTCTGCATTACTTTTTGTAAAGTGATATGTTTTTTTACATGTATTCAGTTAAACTGATTTTTAAAAATTGGTTTACATGAATGTTGTTTATCTTCTTTTCCAACCTAGAATTGTATTCATTTGCAATTTATTTCCATGTCTCTTCCTTACGCTTAGCAGAGCTATCAGTCATTTTATTTTCAAGACTAATTTGTGTTCCAAAACAATGTCGGTCATATATCTTTCTCTTCTTTCTTAAAATTTGCTGCCTGAGTCTTTTTATTACTTTCGTCCTTCTCCATTTTGCAATTTGTTTATGTATCAGAGACGAATGAAAGTTGAATGGCATTAGCTATTGTGAATTGATTCAATACAATTGCAGTGATCTGAGATTAGTGAATAATGAATAACGTTTATTTCTCAATACTCGATACATAATTAAGTTATATACTTTTAGACTATAATAATATTTGAAAATATTTGGCTATTTACACTATAAATTCACTTCTTTGTTGTTTGCCTATACTAATCTATGGTCTCAGTACATACAACTCCTGGTTTTCTATGTATCGATGACCCTCTGTCTACTTGTTTATGTTTCATTATATATACCTTTATTTTTTTAATGCGCCATATGTATGATTTCCTGTGTTACGTCTTGTTACGTGTTTACGTTAGATGATAGACAATGAGAAGATCCAGAACAAACAAGGTGGAATAGGTTAGGATGTATACTTCACTGTAAACCGATATACTGTTTGTCCCTCACCGTCTCGCGCACTACTGTTTAACAAATATAAAGTTTGTAAGGTTTAGAAAATAAGTATATAAAGTGTTGTAAGGCTGGATGAGAAAAGTTTTATAATCGAATTACTCTCTATATTACAGTATAAACCTACATTCCTCCTCCTTCAATCTCTATCTATCCTTGTATCTCTCCCGTTTTCCATATTTCTCCCATATAAACGTATACTCTAATCCTCAAACCATGTCTAGACTAGCACCTCTCCTCGTATGCCCTAACGCTCTCATATAAATGCATTTTCCTCCTTGAAGACTCTCTCAACCTAGCACCTACCTTCGTTTTCCCTATATTTTCCCATATAGACGTATACTCTCTCATTCAGACCTTCCCGACTAGCCTAGCACTTCTCCTCATATTCCCCTACCTCTCTCATATAAGATGCATTCCCTCATTCAACACCGTCTAGCTTAGCATCGACCCTCGTATTCCCTATCTCTCGCATATAAACACCTACTCCATCATTCAAAACTCCTATCCTAATACCTCTCCTCGGTTCGCTATATCGCCCATATTCTATCCTTCAAGTCCTGTTTAGTATAGCATCTTTCCTTGTGTTCCCTATCTCTCTCGTATAAAGCATATCCCTCCCTCCTTTAGCATCTGACTAGCCTAGCATCAGCCCTGGTATTCCCTATCTCTCCCCTATAAATACTTCTATCTAGAGACCTAATGTTTCAGGAGAGCATCCTTTCCCCCTATAAAAGTTTATTTGGTGTCTTTATCTTAATTAGTTTAGGAGTTATTAAATTTATAATTAAATTACATTTTATCGGTATTCGAACCCTGGACACCAGAACCAGAATTATTTACAATATTAGTTTGATGTGTTTAAGGGTGCTGTATGCATTTACAGCATCAAGCTAAGTGATATATTCTAGAGTATAGAGAAAAATAAGTAAGTGATTGAAAGATCGGGATTCGAAGTAAGGACAGCTGATTGAAAATTATATACAGTATTAATTGCCCCTCATAGGAGCTATCAATCATGCTTTGGTCAATTCCTCTACCTCTCTTAGTTTCTGAGATAATGACGATTTAAACATTAGGCTCGAACCCAGAACGTCAGGTATCTAATTACACATCCACAAGATACTACCTAGTAACATAAACGCAATAAAGTTTATTTGGCGTCTTTATCTTAATTAGTTTAGGAGTTATTAAATTTATAATTAAATTTCATTTTATCGGTATTCGAACCCTGGACACCAGAAACAAAATTATTTACAATATTAGTTTGATATGTTTAAAGGTGCTGTATACATTTACAGCATCAATCTAAGTGATATATTCTAGAGTATAGAGAAAAAATAAGTAAGTGATTGAAAGATCGGGATTCGAAGTAAGGATAACTGATTGAAAATTATATACAGTATTAATTGCCCATCATAGGAGCTATCAATCATGCTTTGGTCAACTCCTCTACCTCTCTTAGTTTCTGAGATAATGACGATTTAAAATTAGGCTCGAACCCAGAACGTCAGGTATCTAAATACACATCCACAAGATACTACCTAATAACATAATCACAATAAAGTTTATTTGGTATCTTTATCTTAATTAGTTTAGGAGTTATTAAATTTATAATTAAATTACATTTTATTGGTATTCGAACCCTGGACACCAGAAACAAAATTATTTACAATATTAGTTTGATATGTTTAAAGGTGCTGTATGCATTTACAGCATCAATCTAAGTGATATATTCTAGAGTATAGAGAAAAAATAAGTAAGTGATTGAAAGATCGGGATTCGAAGTAAGGACATCTGATTGAAAATTATATACAGTATTAATTGCCCATCATAGGAGCTATCAATCATGCTTTGGTCAACTCCTCTACCTCTCTTAGTTTCTGAGATAATGACGATTTAAAATTAGGATCGAACCCAGAACGTCAGGTATCTAATTACACATCCACAAGATAATACCTAATAACATAAAGGCAATAAAGTTTATTTGGCGTCTTTATCTTAATTAGTTTAGAAGTTATTAAATTTATAATTAAACTACATTTTATCGGTATTCGAACCCTGGACACCAGAAACAAAATTATTTACAATATTAGTTTGATATGTTTAAAGGTGCTGTATGCAGTTACAGCATCAATCTAAGTGATATATTCTAGAGTATAGAGAAAAAATAAGTAAGTGATTGAAAGATCGGGATTCGAAGTAAGGACAACTGATTGAAAATTATATACAGTATTAATTGCCCATCATAGGAGCTATCAATCATGCTTTGGTCAACTCCTCTACCTCTCTTAGTTTCTGAGATAATGACGATTTAAAATTAGGCTCGAACCCAGAACGTCAGGTATCTAAATACACATCCACAAGATACTACCTAATAACATAATCACAATAAAGTTTATTTGGCGTCTTTATCTTAATTAGTTTAGAAGTTATTAAATTTATAATTAAATTACATTTTATCGGTATTCGAACCCTGGACACCAGAAACAAAATTATTTACAATATTAGTTTGATATGTTTAAAGGTGCTGTATGCAGTTACAGCATCAATCTAAGTGACATATTCTAGAGTATAGAGAAAAAATAAGTAAGTGATTGAAAGGTCGGGATTCGAAATAAGGACAACTGATTAAAAATTATATACAATATTAATTACCCATCATAGGAGCTATCAATCATGCTTTGGTCAATTCCTCTACCTCTCTTAGTTTCTGAGATAATGACGATTTAAAATTAGGATCGAACCCAGAACGTCAGGTATCTAATTACACATCCACAAGATAATACCTAATAACATAAAGGCAATAAAGTTTATTTGACGTCTTTATCTTAATTAGTTTAGAAGTTATTAAATTTATAATTAAACTACATTTTATCGGTATTCGAACCCTGGACACCAGAAACAAAATTATTTACAATATTAGTTTGATATGTTTAAAGGTGCTGTATGCAGTTACAGCATCAATCTAAGTGATATATTCTAGAGTATAGAGAAAAAATAAGTAAGTGATTGAAAGATCGGGATTCGAAGTAAGGACAACTGATTGAAAATTATATACAGTATTAATTGCCCATCATAGGAGCTATCAATCAGGCTTTGGTTCACTCGTCTACCTCTCTTAGTTTCTGAGATAATGACGATTTAAAAATTAGGATCGAACCCTG
The DNA here is from genome assembly GCA_030765065.1 of Deroplatys truncata. Lineage (NCBI taxonomy): Eukaryota > Metazoa > Arthropoda > Insecta > Mantodea > Mantidae > Deroplatys > Deroplatys truncata. The sequence goes on along the minus strand of CM060988.1, from coordinate 24,438,117 downwards.
AACGTCAGGTATCTAATTACACATCCACAAGATAATACCTAATAACATAAAGACAATAAAGTTTATTTGGCGTCTTTATCTTAATTAGTTTAGAAGTTATTAAATTTATAATTAAATTACATTTTATCGGTATTCGAACCCTGGACACCAGAAACAAAATTATTTACAATATTAGTTTGATATGTTTAAAGGTGCTGTATGCAGTTACAGCATCAATCTAAGTGACATATTCTAGAGTATAGAGAAAAAATAAGTAAGTGATTGAAAGGTCGGGATTCGAAATAAGGACAACTGATTAAAAATTATATACAGTATTAATTACCCATCATAGGAGCTATCAATCATGCTTTGGTCAATTCCTCTACCTCTCTTAGTTTCTGAGATAATGACGATTTAAACATTAGGCTCGAACCCAGAACGTCAGGTATCTAATTACACCTCCACAAGATACTACCTAATAACTTAAAGGCAATAAAGTTTATTTGGTGTCTTTATCTTAATTAGTTTAGGAGTTATTAAATTTATAATTAAATTACATTTTATCGGTATTCGAACCCTGGACACCATGTACCCAAATATACATTCACAAGAAACTATCTAATGACATTAATGTAATAAACTTTATTTGACGTCTTTATCGTAATTAGTCTCTGAGTTATTAGAAGCTGAATTTGTAATTCGAACCCGGGCATCCTGGTCAACTTGGAACTCGTTGGAGAAGCTGGTGCTTTTTATATCATTTCCATCGCTAAAATCTAAAGTGTTGAGTGTTGGGCAGAGCACTTAGGAAAACAATTACTGACATTGTTCGCTAATGGGGTGAAAGCGTCTAACGGGTCAGCTAATAGAGGTCACCGTTACCGCCTGGCGGAAGTATGTCGTTCGCTAATGTATGTAAACAGATCCGGAATGTAAACTTAAAAGCCTATTAATGTGTTGAAAGCGTCTAACATGTTCAGCTAATGGACAAGCGATTTCCCCAGATACAAGAAGGCTGCAGTGTTTCATTACATGACAGACTGTTACCGTGAGCAGACTACTTATACTCAAGCTCCAGTCAACAATTCATTAATCAAAAAACTTAATTGCTCGAGGATGCAATCTGCAGACCTTAGTAATCATAAAAAAAATGTTTGACGAACATTACCTAATTAATTTGCCGAGGGGCGGCAGGACTCGAGAAAACAATTCCATCAAGTCATGACGCCACAGTAGAACGCATGGGAGAGGGGGTAGAACCTGTTAGCACAGATACTGCCGGCATTAGGTGAGCACACAAAGCGAGAGGGGGCGGGGCCTAACGACACGAGACCTGGCGGCATGTGAGCACACAAAGGGAGGGGGCGGACTTGTCGGCGTAGAACAAAGAACTTTATCGCTTGTCGGCATCTCTCTACTGCGCTCAAGTCGCCATTATATCTCTACTAAGATGCAATTGACATGAGTGATTCTATCCCACCAGAATCAGTTGCCTGCTGTTCGTGAATGTGAGTTTGTTACTGTGATAGATGTCATTTGTTTGCGTAGAGGCGAAGGCTGGGCACGCAGAGACGGCGGTAACCCCAACCGCGCAGTTCCGAGAATTATTAAGATTGGGTTCTGCTCGAAAATACTAGAAATCGCTGAAACTGAAGTTCCAGCATGAATGAGAACATTCTGGTAATTGTCGCGGTGTTATAATAAAATGTGGACAGCGAATGGGCGCAAGAGTGAGTTGTGTGACAGTCGCACTGTGTTAGCAAGTGAACTAGTGTTAGCTCTCCAAACGAGTGTATTAGTACTAGATTTTACCATTCCAAAGGTGTCCAGTGCTCGATTTATTGTTCTGGCTGAGCAATTCAAACAAGATTTCTTACACACTGATGCAACTGTTATGCGATGTACTATTTGTGATTCAGGAATCTTTTAGATAAAAAACACCAGCGAGATCGCATCAAACAACATCTTTCCAGCTCTAAGCATCAAATGAACAGGACTCTTTAAACAAACAAATCACGGCAACCTCTATTACGAAATGCGTTTCAACAGAGTTCTTCAAAAAGCCAAAATTTGAAGGAATTAAACATTAATTTGTGTACAGCCCTTACAGAAGCAGGAACGCCACTAAATAAGGTGAACCATCCAGCCTTCAAGGGATTTTTGAAAAAAGCACAAAGATGTCAATGCCCGATGAGAAAAAAACTACATGGAGTCTGTTTACCAAGAAACCATAGAAAGAATCAAGGAGAAAGTGTCTGATCGCGGTGTGGTAATATTTGTGGATGAAACTATAGACTCAATGAAACCATATGTTTTGAACATTTTAGTTTTTCTCTTGGCAGGGGAGAAAGTTAAGCCCATGTTGTTAAAAATGTAAGAGCTGCAGAAATTCAATGCCAGTACAGTAATGCAATCCATTATGGACTTCTGCCAAAAACTCTGGCCTACTGGTATTGAGTTTGAAAAACTTCTTCTTGTGGTTAAGGACTAGGCTCCATACATGGTTCCAGCTGTTAACCAATTGAAACCTTTATTTCCTAACTTTAAGCATGTGACATGCTTGGCCCATGCCCTTTCACAAGGTTTGTGAATCCATAAGGAACGAATACGATATCGCAATTCGATTCATCTCTGCCCTGAAGAACATTCTACTGAAAGCTCCGAGCCGTGTTGTTTACTACAGGGAAATCACTGGCCTGCCCCTTCCAAATTTCCCGGTCATTACTCGCTGGGTATCTTGGATTGAGTGTGTTGCTGCTTTGTGTGAGAATTTTGACAAAATTATTGTACTTTCTTTGGATCCATCCGACTCAGGCGCAATTTCCAAGGCACAGCAACTTCTGTTACCGGAGAAAATACATAATTTGCAGACAGAAGTATATTGTGTCCATAGTTACAAGTACCTGCTTGCAGCTATTAAACGATTAGAAAAACAAGGTCTGGAAAAGGAAAAACAATGGGATATTTTTACTTTCGTGAGGGAGCAGTTAGATGGCTTTGCCACAGACAAACTTGAATCTAGTGTTCAGAAGAATCCAGACTTTGAGGAATTCGCCACATCTGTAGAGTTGCCATTCCGAGTGAATACAAGGTTTGTCCCACTAGATGTTGAAATAAGCTTTAGCATCTACAAAGACATTCTATCTCCTAATAGAAACAGAGGAATTTTTAAAAAATGTGGAGATGCTTAATGTCTTGAAGTACAACAGCTTCACGTTTTTCCTTCTTTTGATGAGTGATAATTTGATGTACTTGTTTGTAGTTCAATAAATTAGAATAGAGGAAAGAGAAATCTTTGAATTAGTTAAGGGGGTGCACAAGTGAAGTTAACCCAAAATGTTAAAAAAAAATAAAAAAATGTTCCCCCAAATTTTTCCATTCCTTGTAGTTTTAGAATCCACTTTTATTTTGACCTAGCGAACGCTTCAGGATCGCTACGAGACTTTTTAAATACCCTTGCGCATTTAGTTGCTAGCTCTTTATATTTTTAAAACTTCATTTTAAAGCGTTTCTTATTTGCAGCATTTCTGCATATTGAAAATGTTCCACACGATGTAGTTTTCATCCATTCATATTGACATTTTTATGCTTATTTAGAAAACCCAAATAAATAACACTGTCATATAATTTTCTGTGTAATGAATAGCTTTTACGCTACTAATTTTCGAAGATAACAATGTATACAAAAAAACCGAAAAAATGCAAATACAAAACTTCAAAACTTGTTTTTTTCTTAAACCAAGAATGGTAGAAAAAAAATATGACAGATCTATAGTTCCTTGACATAGAAGCAAAGCATTTTTTGAAAAATGCATCATGTGTTGCATTATTGCGTATATCCATAATTTTATACTTTTGAAAATTAATAACTTGAAACTAATTAATATTTTGGATTGAAATTCGCAAAACAATTATATCTAAAGAAGACTGACATGTGGTTAAAATTTCAGTCCAATTGAATTGATAGTTTAGAAAATAGCAATTTCAGTTGTGCAATCCCTTAAATAAACCAGCGCCTTATTGTCCCTTTTTTCAGTTTTTTGAACACCTTTTCCCTTCGTTTCTTCATCTGAAATTTGCACTTAAAAATCCTAACCCTGGTGATAATTGTACTTAACAGCTTCCTGGATGTGATGATAATTGCTTTGGATAGCGTCCCTACAAGCACCGAAGGAAGAGAAGCACTGCATTTATGTTAAGTTTTTGAGCTGTCTATGAACAGTCTCCACTCCAGTGGATTGTACAGTGCTTTCCTTTCACAGAGCGGCCAGAGTACGACTGCTCGCGCATTGATCACAGCAGCTCGGACTCTGCGCAAATACCTTAGATTCTCATAGTTACGTCGTCCTCCGTGGTCTACGGCCACCATGTCTCTGGTTCCCAAGGTCACAGGTTCAAGCCCGACGGAAGGCAATGGACTAAAAACCCTTAGCATAGCTTCCTTTGCAAAAGAAGTAAATCCCATGGTCTTGTGTCGTCCATTTACGGCACGTAAAAGAACCTCAAACCTGATAAGAGGTATCTGAGATTCCCAGTCTTTCACGTCCAGTATATAATGTGACGCTAAGAACCACAGTATTAAAGAGCCTCCATAAATAGGAACTCGATGTTTTTTCTCATAGTTACAGAACAATGACAATAAGCACATACCTTCTTATAAGAGTTGTTGGAAATGTCCTCTACCCACACATTTCTGGTATCTTCTCGTAATTATTTCATTTATACTCGACAGTTCAATATGTGAAATTGAGTGAATTTCTCCCCTGATGTTTTCTTTTCGTTCCTCGAATACCGGTTTGTTGCATGCACTTTATTTTTCTCGTAATCATCAGAATCGGGTAAATTTCTGGAATTAGATTTTGGGAAATGTCAATGACGAATGCTTAACGCTCTTCTCTGACGAAGCATGATCCCATTTACATGGTTATGTTCTGTTGTAAAATAACAGACAGTGAAGCACTAGAAATCCGAATTTACACACCACATTCCCTTGCAAAAATTGGTGTTTGGTGTACAGTAAATGCATACAGAATAATAGGAACTATATTTTCTGAACAAACAATGAATGCAGAGAGGTACAGGGATGAAATTACACCATTTTCTCAACAGCTGACTGACGTTGAATGTAGTCTGGGATTTTCCAACAAGACTGTGCTGCCACGCATACCGCTAATGTGTCATTGAGCGTAATTCAAGAGATTTTTGCAGATGGTAATTAGTAAAGGATTATGACTCTCAAGATGCCCTGATGTAACTGCATGCCATTTACATCTATGGAAAAACTTAAGAAATAAAGCGTATAAAAAAAAGCAGACATTGCAAGAACGAAAAGAAAACATCAGTTGAGAAATTCAGCCACATACAGATACTGAACTCTGAAACATGAATGAAAATTTCCTGGGAAGATGCCAGAAATGTGAGTACAGAGAAGGACAAAATTTGCAATATCTCTTACGATAACATACGCGCCTATTGTTATTAACATTATAAATATTACTATGGGAATGTAAGGTGTTTGCGCGAATATTATAACTGTTTTGGCGGGATTAAGAGCTGCGGCAGCCGGCGCGCGAGCTGCCGTGCGGTGACCACATTGTAAAAGAGAAACGCTGCGGTTACACAGAGTGGACTATTTAAGTTGAGACTACAATATCTTCTAAATTAAGCGTTGTAGAAAGAAATGTACTGTATAAAAATTGTTCCACATTATGGTGGAAAGTAAATGCCATTAGTCATGTTTTATTTGGAGGACGTTGTGATGTTCATTTTAAGGACAATTTAAATTATCCCTAATTGTAGGTTTTCCGTTTAAAACAATTAAATTGCCCTAAAATGATCATTAAAACGTCCTCCAAACAAAGCACAACTAATGAGATATACTTTCCCACATAATATCAAGCAACTTGCATTAAAGATATTTCTTTCTACAAAGCTTATAGTTTTGGAGATATTGCACAATCTCAACCTAAATGGTCCACCCTGTATTCATAATTGGCCAGTACATGAAGAGATATAATAAATAAAATTTGAGATGTTTAATTTTGGTGCCCCTTATTCCACCTTTGAGTATTGTAATTTAGATCTCACATATTTTATAAGAAACAGAAGAATACCCCTTATTTCATTGGTCTACAAGGTTTACAATAAAAGTAATATGGGAATTTGTGACAAACGATACAAATTAGTGATCGTAAGCGCTTAATCACCGTTTATCGGAAACAAGATAAGTTATGGTCCATTTAACAATTGGGGACTACATTCGTTTCAGAACTCTTTTCACCGTTGGCCAATGATAAAGTGAATCGTTTGGCTTAAATTATAATCTAATGCCATAACCTTGGCTTCAGATAAAGCACAGAAGTTTTAAGGGCTTACCCATAGTGGTCGCTTTTGTGCGGTCATTGGCAGTGGTCCCTCCATGGGCACGACGATGGGGATGACTGCAATTGCATCTTTCCGGAAGAAGCTGAAGAAACTCTCGCCGGATATTAGAGTTGAGCCATCCGTATACTATGGGGTTAGATACGGCAGAGGTCATTGCGGTGACGTGGCATGCTGCCAGCGCCACATAGAGGTTCTTCGACGAAGTTGTAGAGGTGGAGCTAGTAACTAGCAGATCCACCAGCAGCGAGAATAGACCTGTAAATAAAGAATTACAATTTACATTTGTGATTGGCTAACTGGATATACCCCCAGCTACTTAAGAGTAGAAAACGCCCCAGCGTTATTAGTAACTTAGAGTGAAGAGGGAGTATAAGGGCATGCTGTTCATGGTCCAGAAGCACTGATATAATTAACATTTTTACTTTCTTTTACATTAGGTAGGAGTTACTCGTACATTATATTCCATCCAGAATTCAAAAACTGTATATCAAGATTTCACTGAGAATACATGCTTTGACACTCCCTGAATTAAAAAAATTAGTAAAAGGTGTGTGTCTGTGAACAGCATAACTTAAAATCGAAATGTCGGTTTGATCCCGAACTTAGTGTCCTCCGAGAATGTGACATGAAAAATTTCAAGAAATATCTCACCCTAAACTACTCTTTACATAGAAATTTATCCATTATTTATTTTATTTTCCCAAAAATGACTGCGACAATTTTAATTAAAATGCCATATCTTTAAGACATTTGTATGAGCCATATAATGTATATCTTGAATTTTCTGCAAACAGACGTCGTCACTCTAAGTGACTTTTATATAATTGTAAATCGTAAGAGATGGACATATCTTATTACACAAAAATATAGATCTCATTAAATGAAAACGGTATGCAAATGTTGTCAAAAAGTTAATCTTTTTTATATTTTTATTTGATACGTTAGATATATGAGCACTTGTTTCCAGGACATTTTGTTTGTTTTCTACTTAAAATTTAAATACACCAGGAATGTAAGTGCCTCAGTGATTTTTCAAACAGACACTAGCTATGTGTTTGTCAGTTTCAGTTTATATTGTTATTTCAAAAATCAAATCAAACCCAGCCAGCCCAAAATCGGACAAATGTCCCGCCCTGACTGCTGCATACCCCACCTCTGCCCACTACAGGCGTCATTGATGAAGAGCAGTACTGGAGGATGGGACATGATCAGCGCCCCGGACTCTTCCCGGTCGGCTAAGGCCCTCTTCTCAAAAAGGGCCACTATGTTTCCATCACGTAGCTCCTCAATTGGTCCCTCAGGGACCTAAAGAAAGCTGAGTCCGCTCCGTACCAGACCTCCCAATGGGGAAAAATAACACACCAGTACCGGGATCGAACCCGTGTCCCCCGAGCCAGAGGCAGACGCACCATCACTTGTATTTATTCCAGCAAAATTGTAAATTGTTTTAAATGATATAAGTTCTTTATTCCAAGGAACCCCAAAATGCTATATTACTTGAAAAAAGTGTGTATAGTAATATGTTTCGAAAACGTACACAACAGATATCACACTGAGACTATCCCGTCATTATCCAAGCATTCCGTACTACCGAGTATTTAACCTGGGCCCATCCCATCCTAGCCCACAGGTGAGATAGAGTACCCACCAGGCCTAGCCACATTTTACAACATATATTTCTGGTCGTGAAGTAGAGAATGTCTCAGCGACAAAAACCAGTTCGATTCCTACCAATTGACTTGCATTTTTCAGCAAGTATATGGGAAAAAGACAAAATCAGCCAGTGAGAGTTGCCAGTTTTAATCAAATTAAAAACTGCTGCTGCTTTCAGAGATAAAATAAACGTGTGTATTAGCATATAATAGTGTAATTCAAATTTTTATGCGTTAAATCAAGTGTTCAAATTACAGAAAACAATACAATACAACGAAAGGCAAAAAGTATGGAAGGTACAAACTTGAAACTTTCACAGTTTTAAAGAATAGCTTGAGGAAAAGCATAGCATTACAGGGTGGTGGGACTAATCTGATGTAGTGGGTTCGGAACAGTAGCTGAAAATGTAAATTTTTTAAAATCCATGTATTCATATTAAGTCATATTTTATATGAAAACGTAATCACTGTAAAAACATGATCTGCTATCAGTTTTTAGTTAGGTACGTTAACTACATAGTTAAAAATTTCTAAGCTGTAAATGTTGCAGGTACTTTTCATACAATGTGTACTAAAGTTTGCTAAATTTAACATGTAGCCCTATGGCAGTAACTTTGGCTGCCGTCTTCCCTTAAAGCAAGCCATTTATGTCACATAAATGGTGTTCTTGCGTTAATCATTTCCGAGATATTCTTTATTATTGGTTTAATGAAGAACGAAGAGCCTTACATTCTTTATCACTTCTCAGTAGTATAAGTCCCGGATGAACCAATTGGATTAACGATAATCCTGCCGCTAGGGGCGCTAGTGTCGCTAGTGTCGCTGCGTGCGACGGCGGCAAGTTTGAAAAGCGCCCTGAGCGGAAGGATTATCGTTATTGCAATTGGTTCGTCCGGGACGAGTTTAAAGAATTGAGGATTAGGGAAAGGTGAAGGAGAAACAGGAAGTGACGTGGAGTGTTTTGATTGGTAAGAATAAGACGAAATGTGATTGGTTCGTTAATTCGGGTGGAAGATGAAGGAAGGAAGATGAAAGAGTATGGAGGACGCGTGATGGAGAGGAGCGGGGTGGCGAGGTGTTGTGTGTGCGGAGGTGGGGACTGAAAGAGGGAAAAGATGGCGAGCGAGGGATAAAAAGTATAACAGAAAGTGACGTGTGAAGTTGTGATTGGTGGGAATAAGAAGTGATGTTATTGGTGGAAAGGAACAAATGAAAGTTGTTGATTGGTAAGAATAAGAGAGATTATGATTGGTGGAAAGAAAAAGGTGTGGGAGTGGGGTATGTTGGAGGTGATGGGAAAGGTAAGTTTTGCTAGCAACAACATTTGCAAAAGCCTGTGGAGAACTCATCAGCAATTTGTGAACGTTGGCTGGTGGTTTTGTTGAGTGGATAGAGAGATGGGGCGATATGAGATGCGGTGGCGAAAATGGGAACTAAACAAGATGGTTGAGACAAGAGGTTTAAGGACGAGGAAATTTGGAGGTTAGTGGTGAACATGGCGGTCGCAAGAGGTGGGGGCAAGGAGACGCGGTGGTGAGAATGGGAACTAAAAGAAGATGGCGGTAGCAAGAGCTTAGAAGAGCATCTTGCTCAATATGGTTTTTGTTTTATTGCCCGGCGTGACGCATTGCGCGGCGCGCGTTTGCCGTAAACCGTTACAGTTTCCATACTTATATTATCCGTCTTTTTTTTTCTTTTTTTAAATGTTCGCCATCTTGGTTCACAAATTCACCGCTAATTCCTTCTCGTCATTTTTCATCCAATCACCTTTGATTTTATTTTCGCCTATCACATCACGTTATTTCAATTTGTCCACCTATCAGAGATCGCCTTATTTTCACCAATCACAACGTTCCACGTCACTACTTGTTCTACTTTTTAACCCTCGGTCGTGCATGTTTTGCGTCCTTGAGTTTCCATACCTCGCACACGAACACCACAGCGCGATAACATGTCCACGTGCTAGCTGGTGTACCGGTACGATCGCCTCCTGGGCCTGCTCAACGCCGAGGAAGTGGTAGTGCAGACCTGCGTACCCGTGACGAACCAGGTCATGTAAGTGGTGTTGAGGTAACTCCGAGGAGAGCCCCAAGGTGATCCACGCTACCAATGCCGTGATTGCGGCTTACACCACGGCACACAAGTGCCTAGTGTTATTTTGTCACCTGAAGCGAAAGGTCTCCGTGGACACGTATCGAAGCTGCAATCTGCCGTTCACGTATAGATACAGAGGTACAGTTGCCTAGCGCTAAGGTCTCCGTGGACACGTATCGAAGCTGCCATCTGACGTTCACGTATAGAAACACAGGTACAGTTGCCTAGCACTAAGGTCTCCGTGAACACGAATCGAAGCTGCAATCTGCCGTTGACGTATAGAAACAGGTATAGTTGCCTAGCACTAAGATCTCCGTGGACACGTATCGAACCTACAATCTGCCGTTCACGTATAGAAACAGAGGTATAGTTGCCTAGCACTAAGGTCTCCGTGGACACGTATCGAAGCTGCAATCTGCCGTTCACGTATAGAAACAGAGGTACAGTTGCCTAGCACTAAGGTCTCCGTGGACACGTATCGAAGCTGCAATCTGCCGTTCACGTATAGAAACAGAGGTGCAGTTGCCTAGCACTAAGGTCTCCGTGGACACGTATCGAAGCTGCAATCTGCCGTTCACGTATAGAAACAGAGGTACAGTAGCCTAGCACTAAGGTCTCCGTGGACACGTATCGAAGCTGCCATCTGACGTTCACGTATAGAAACACAGGTACAGTTGCCTAGCATTAAGGTTTCCGTGGACACGTATCGAAGCTGCAATCTGCCGTTCACGTATAGAAACAGGTATAGTTGCCTAGCACTAAGATCTCCGTGGACACGTATCGAATCTGCAATCAAAATCGTTACAGCCATTTTTGAGAAAATTAAAATTTTCGAAAAATCTTCCATGTAAAGGGTAGTCTGGGGTGAGGGGATTTTCTTGAAAACCTTCGTGTCGCATCGCTGGAAGATACTAAACCTAGACACCCGCAAATGTTCGCGTATTGCTCTAAAACTTATATCACGTCAAAGAGCACGATTTTATAGAAAAACTGATGTGTTACACTCACATGACTTTCTCTACTCTTGTACAAACTATTTTTACAAACGCTTATTCTCCATCTACTTCATGTTAATCGAGATATCGAGATGTCAATCTTATGCTAATTTTCTTGTAGATGCAAGGGGAACATAGTAGGTTATAAGCGATAGTCAAATCTTTTAAGCTCTGGTTGCTATGTGGCGCATTCTATTGTGTTTGCATAACCAGGACATAAAAAATTGCATAACGAATTTGAGAAAAAGTATTGAAAAATTTAAGGAAATAACAAGCAATATCTCGAAAATGGTTCACTCAACTATAAAAATGTATATGACATAAATTGTGTATTTTAACGCGATCTACATTTTTTGTGTAGTAAAATTTTGTCCATCTCTTATGGTTTACCAGTTATGCAAAAGTCGTTCACAATAAAGAATACTTTTGGACACATTCCCAGGAAATTCGAGATATACATTTCATTTGGCTTGAAAATATCTTGAAAATATGATATTTTAATCAAAATCGTTAGAACCATTTTTGAGAAAATTAAAATTTTCGAAAAATGTTCCATGTAAAGGGTTGTCTGGGGGGGATTTTCTTGGAAACGTTCGTGTCGCATCTCTGGAAGATACTGAACCTAAATACCAAGTTTGGTGCTTATCCGACTGTTCGTTTCTGAGTTATGCTGTTCACAGTCACACACACACGGACATGTTTCCAAAAATGGATTTTTTTGGATTCAGGGGGTGTCAAAACATGTATTTCCGGTGAAATCTCGGTATCGAATTTTTGGGTGGAACACAATACTTCCCCTACTTACTATACGTAGTAGAGAAAGTAAAAAAGAAAACTACAAACGTAAAACGCCTGACCCGTTATAGAATGTATCAGAAATAAAGCATTTCCCCACAGTAATTATTGTTTGCATTACCAAAAGTTAAAGGAAATGAAACAAGGATTTAAACCGCAGTTTCAGCATGCGCGTCGAGTTAAATGCCTCATTAAAAATCCTGACGCCTTATTTCGCCATAACTTGTCAAGTTGTAAACACAGTCATTTGCTGTGCATTTCCGGTCACGATCCACCGCTGCACTTTTCCCTACCATCGACCATAAAACTGCATTTAAAATATTTTCTAGCTGACGAACATCCGTTTCTCACGCTCATTTTTCACACACTTTAACCGCGTCAGCATATTGTAACACACATCAGCACACGGTCTTTTCACGTAGTGCTGCACATGAGAATGATTCTTTTTACTGTTTTCTCCGAGCCTAACGCGAGCAGAACTATAACGCTTGCTACATGTTGTTAATAGTGGTTCAGCTTGCACCCCCCACTAGTGTTTTTCGCGGAAGGTTAAGTATTTCCGCACGGTTATGTGATTTATTAAGTGCGTGTGGAGTTAAAAACAGTACCCTGCCCGAACTTCAACATCGGTGTCAAATATTTAAAACTATCAGTGTCGTGTGTAGTGTTTTTGTGTTGTGCTGTGCATACGCGTTATGTAAAATGTAAGGATTAAATAGAATCAACAGATACTTCCTTTCTAAGGAGTAACACCAACTGCAGAATAACAAATTCTGAAGTGTTACATTCGTATGACCTCTACCCTCTATCTCTTATAGGTGAGTACGAAAGTTTATTTTCATATCCACTTAATTTTAATCCAGATAAACTTTTCGGGGAATAGCTGCATTACACATCCGTTATACATACAAAGGGACGCTATACACTGGCCTTAAAATTCTAAATTCTTTCCATCAACATGCCGAGCAAGAACTGAAAAGCGACATGACTTTAAAAAAGAATGGCTAAGCATTGTACAATTCGAACCATTTATAACAGATATCTCGAAAATGGCTGACGTCACAAAAAAGTTATTTCAAATAAATTGTGTGTGTTTTTAAAGAGATCTAAATTTTTTGTATTGTATGTTTTCCTCAAACCTTAGCAGTTGTACAAGATCATAGAAAGAAGTGACGTAAACGCGATTTTACACTCACTAGGGCTTAGAAAATCGAAATTTCTTGACTTTTTAAAAACTCAGTATTCTTGGTATATAGGCTTATTATGACCTGAAACAACCATTTATATGATTTTTAAGCAGTTTGAAAGAAGTGAAGTAAACGCGATGTATACGCAATTTTACACTCACTAGGGGCTAGAAAATCCATTTTCTTGACTTTTTAAATACTCAGTATTCTGGGTATATAGGCTTATTATGACGTGAAACAACCATTTATATGATTTTTCGAAGTTTGAAAGAAGTGAAGTAAACGCGATTTTACACTCACTAGGGGCGAGAAAATCGATTTTCTTGTTTTGTTGAAAACTCAATATTCTTAGTATATATAGGCTTATTAAGACGTGAAACAACCATTTATATGATTTTTTCGAAGCTTGAAAGAAGTGAAGTAAACGCGATTTTACACTCAATAGAGGCTAGAAAATCGAATTTCTTGACTTTTTGAATACTCAGTATTCTTGGTATATAGAGGCTTATTATGAGGTGATACATCCATTTATATGATTTTTAAGCAGTTTGAAAGAAGTGACGTAAACGCGATTTTACACCCACTAGGGGCTAGAAAATCGAATTTCTTGACTTTTTAAAAACTCAGTATTCTTGGTATATAGGCTTATTATGACGTGAAACAACCATTTATATGATTTTTAAGCAGTTTGAAAGAAGTGAAGTAAACGCGAGGTATACGCAATTTTACACTCACTAGGGGCTAGAAAATCCATTTTCTTGACTTTTTAAAAACTCAGTATTCTTGGTATATATAGGCTTATTATGACGTGAAACAACCATTTATGATTTTTTCGAAGTTTGAAAGAAGTGAAGTAAACGCGATTTTACACTCACTAGGGGCGAGAAAATCGATTTTCTTGTTTTGTTGAAAACTCAATATTCTTGGTATATATAGGCTTATTATGACGTGAAACAACCATTTATATGATTTTTTCGAACCTTGAAAGAAGTGAAGTAAACGCGATTTTACACTCAATAGAGGCTAGAAAATCGAATTTCTTGACTTTTTGAATACTCAGCATTTTTCGTATATAGAGGCTTATTATGAGGTGATACATTCATTTATATGATTTTTAAGCAGTTTGAAAGAAGTGAAGTAAACTCGATTTTACACTCACTAGGAGCTAGAAAATCCAATTTCTTGACTTTTTAAAAACTGAGTATTCTTGGTATATATAGGCTTATTATGACGTGAAGCAACCATTTATATGATTTTTTCGAAGTTTGAAAGAAGTGAAGTAAACGCGATTTTACACTCACTAGGTGCTAGAAAATCCATTTTCTTGACTTTTTAAAAACTCAGTATTTTTGGTATATATAGGCTTCTTATGACGTGAAACAACCATTTATATGATTTTTTCGAAGTTTGAAAGAAGTGAAGTAAACGCGATTTTACACTCACTAGGGGCTAGAAAATCGTTTTTCTTTACTTGTTAAAAATTCAATATTCTTGGTATATAGAGGCTTGTTATGAGGTGATACATCCATTTATATGAATTTTAAGCAGTTTGAAAGAAGTGAAGTAAACGCGATTTTACACTCACTAGGAGCTAGAAAATCCAATTTCTTGACTTTTTAAAAACTCAGTATTCTTGGTCTATATAGGCTTATTATGACGTGAAACAACCATTTATATGATTTTTAAGCAGTTTGAAAGAAGTGAAGTAAACGCAATTTTACACTCACTAGGGGCTAGAAAATCGTTTGCACTGCACACTTTTGTGTTAAAATATATATACATTTTCAATTTTGTCATTGTGTAGATTTTGTTTGTTAAATTTTTATACACTACTATTATAGTGTGTGTGTGTGCGAGTATGTGCCTAGTATCCGTGCGCCACAAGCCAAAACGACGACATTATAGAAAAACTTTATCATTTGCCTACCGGACAGGGACAACCACGAAAAACCTGAAAAAAGCTCTATGAGTATTCTAACGCCTACCGATCTGGAAAACCCATGAAAAGAAGATAGTACACTTTTTTGTCCGCTTTCAACCGGCAATGAGAACCCTGCTCCTACGTACGCTAGCGACCATTACGATGGTCCAGTACCAGGTTTTTGGTATAGTTAAGTTACGTCTGTGCAAAGGGCGTCTGTACCGCTTTAAAAAACCTAGGTATATCAGTGCGTAGTGATGTTGGTTGATCTTAAAGCGGGTTAAGCATTTTTGAAAAACAGTTTGCTACACGCTACTATTAAATGTGTGTGTGTGCGAGTATGTGCCTAGTATCCGTGCGCCGACAAGGTAGAACTTAATCATTTGCCTACCGGGCAGGGACAACCATTAAAAACCTGAAAAACCTCGAAAATTAGAAACGGCTTCGTCAACCACTACAGCAAACGCCTACCAACCAGGGAAAACCTATGAAAAAGCAGAAAGAGCTTGCATTCGTTTACCAACCACAGAAAACCCCGAAAAACTAGTTATTTTTTTAAAAAAACGAAAAAACAAAAAGATAAAAAAATAAAAAAGGAAAAGACGAATAATATAAGTATGGCAACTGCAACGGGTGTGTGTGTGTGTGTGTGTGCCTATTTAATTTTTATTTTCTTTTGCACTGCACACTTTGGTGTTACAATATATATGCATTTTCAATTTTGGGAAAACCTATGAAAAAGCAGAAACAGCTTGCATTCGTCTACCAACCAGAGAAAACCCCGAAACACTAGTTATTTAAAATTGCTGATGAGTTCTGGATAGGCTTTTGCAAATCTTGTTGGTAGCAAAACTTACCTTTTCCATCACCTCCAACATACCCCACTCCCACACCTTTTTTCTTTCCACCAATCATAATCTCTCTTATTCTTACCAATCAACAACTTTCATTTGTTCCTTTCCACCAATAACATCACTTCTTATTCCCACCAATCACAACTTCACATGTCACTTTCTGTTATACTTTTTATCCCTCGCTCGCCATCTTTTCCCTCTTTCATCCCCACCTCCGCAGACACAACACCTCGCCACCCCTCTCCTCTCCATCACGCGTCCTCCATACTCTTTCATCTTCCTTCCTTCATCTTCCACCCGAATTAACGAACCAATCACATTTCGTCTTATTCTTACCAATCAAAATACTCCACGTCACTTCCTGTTTCTCCTTCACCTTTCCCTAATCCTCAATTCTTTTAACTCGTCCCGGATGAACCAATTGCAATAACGATAATCCTTCCGCTCAGGGCGCTTTTCAAACTTGCCGCCGTCGCACGCAGCGACACTAGCGACACTAGCGCCCCTAGCGGCAGGATTATCGTTAATCCAATTGGCTCATCCGGGACTTATACTACTCTTCTCTACCAACTCAATGTTTGCGTTCCAAAGTATCTAAATGTTCCCTTTAAATATCCTTCTGACTGTCATGATTGAGAAATTCTCTCACGACACTCTCTTATTCTTGCTATACCTGCTCATAGCCCAACGTTCTATTCATCATCATTAACCAGCATTAACTCTCTGGAATTCCTTGTCGGGCGTGAGGCAGGAGCTATGGCGCCCGAAACTATTTTGCATTATGATATTCTTCGCCCATCATTTTGATACATAGATTGTAGATAAAGATAAACGGCATTACATGTAATTATTCATTTTTATACAGTGTAATATTTAGCCTGTGTATAATGTTCCTGGTCCACTAGTTGGTAGATACCTTAAATCCTCCAGTCTACGAGCGCTGTAATGTGGGAACCCTCTTTTGTTAGTTGGGTCAAGGGCTAAGTATTTCTGCAAGGCTCTTCTATCAAGACGCATGGGCGAATAGATTTTGACTTGTAACGGGGAAGACACCTGTGACACGACGAAAAAGTCACATGGTGAATGAGTAGCCAATGAGATGTTAGATAAATGAGAAAATGTTAGACTGCCGCTTACTATCCCGCGAAAAATTCTCCAACAACATAGCATAAACTTGAAGTTTTGGGTGGGGTTAGATTTTTATTAATATTACATGTTCAACCCAAAAATTGGCAGTCGATATGTAATCCCGGACACAGACTCCACGTCACTCGTGAGCAGAAGTTGGCGCGCAAATAGGGGCCAGTGAAAAGCATAGTAGCTTCCTCAAAGTGCCGAAGTACATTCCGGATTGAGGGTATATATCGTCACGTGTAATTGTGGTGTTGTGTCAAAGAATAAGTGATGCCCACATGCAGCGAGATGACAATGGACCGTGAAACGCAAGAGAAGTTTGTGAGCTTCCAGTGACCACGAACATTATCTAGTGCCATTATTAGTGGTGCTAAGATTCAGGCAAGTGAACTCCGTGATGCTTGTTCAGTTTTCCCTGAAATTTTCTTTATCCCACGACCTGGAACGTCGTAGCTTATCCTTTCCTGATAGGCATAGTTCATGTGCATACCTCCACTGAGAATCAACCTAGCCAGCGCAAACAATAAACTAAATTATTACACATCATCCGTCGACGGAGGTAGCAGCAGAAGAAGCAGCCCCGACGTGAGGACCTCACAACAGGTATAGTAACTTCGAAAATGTATCATTACCTCTACCGTGGTCTGCGGTGACCGGTGCGAGGTACAAACCACAGACGAAAGTTTCTAAGTGAGGCTTCAGAGAGCCCGCCTCACGAGATATAAGGAATGAGGACCGTTATACAGTTCAAGAGGAAAATTAGGAAATACATTTATAATCCACACTAATTTTTCCTGCATTATATTGATAAATGCCTCAAACATTCGTTTTTTATTGCTATTATTTTATGTGCTAGCAACTAATATTTCAGATTTAAATTTTAAACCATTTAGAGTAAATGCTTTTACCTTTATGAATATTCGATTTAAAAGCTTTTTGGTTTAAGATTTTTCTTTTGCTCATTTTAATATCTTTTTTCGCTTTGTTTTTACTATGTTGTACTGTAATTTTATTTTCATCTTACTTTGTTACACTTTTATCTGCTTTTTATATTGAATTGTATTGTATTGCATTGCCTGGTAGAGTGGAAGAGAAAGCTTCGTGGCCTTAAGTCATGCCAAGGCAAATAAGCAAACTAATAAATATAAATTTTCAAATGGTATGATTTTTACTTTCTCTACCACGTACCTAGTAGGTAGAGAAGGTTTTGTATTCCACCCAAAAATTGGATACCAAAATTTCACCGGAAATACATGTTTTGAGGCCCCCTTAATAAATAAAACAAGCATTCTTAGAAAACGATGCGCGTATATGTATGTCTGGGTGTTTAAGTGTATCTGTGGTCTATGGACAGCACAATTCAAAAACAAAAAGTCGAAAATTGATATTTAAGTTCAGTATCTTCCAAGGATGTGACACGAAGATTTTAAAGAAAATGCCCCTACCCCAAATTACTCTTTACGTGGAACATTTTTAGAATATTTTAATTTTCTAAAAAATGCCTCTACTGATTTTGATTAAAATACCACATACATATTAAAGATATAAATTCCTAAGTCATTCATTTTCGTGGCTTAAGCCATTTCATTGTGTTATTAATGGTTCGAATTGTTCATTTCTTGGTCATTCTTTAAAGTTCTTTCAACATTAAGTTGCTTGTCGCGATTGCATGGAAACAGTATGGAATTTTAAGTCCAGCATACAGCGTCCAGTTCTTAAACATTTGACTATCGCATTTCGGTTTGTATCTATAACGAAAGGTATAATGTAGCCATTTCTGCAAAAGTTTATTTTTGCATTATTATAGATACAAAAATAAGCTTTAATAAGAATAGCTTGTATACTCACTAATAAACGAGAGTAGAGAAAGTTATGTGAATGTATCATATTGGATTTTTTGAGGTGGCAAATCACTCTTCGTGGTCATACAAACAGCATCGAATTTCAAAGTCAACACATAGCGATCCGCTTTTTAAAAATCTGACTATCGCTTTAATCTACTGTATACTTCTTATACATACAACGAAATGTGTAAATGTGTAATGAAAGCTTTTCTCAAATAGTTAGAAATAGATGGAGGAATAAGCTTTTATAAGAATAGTAAAAGAGTGAGTACAGGAAGTCATGTGAATGCAACATATTGTATTATTTTTCTTTTGTCAATAATGCTATGTGGGATACTGGTTCTAACCGGGGAGTGCTCTTAATGCAGTCTTGTGGGCATAGAACAAATGTAATCCTCTTACTAGTAAGCACGTACGTGGTGTAACCAGGATAGATATTAGGCTAGGAGCTCAGTATACCACGGCTTAAATTATAGATGATGTGACATGTTTGCAGTGCGTCGAGAGTGCTGTAGGAGACGAGACCGTGTTCAAGCACAATTCCACTTTCGAGCAGACTGAACACCATGCACTGTTCACAGAAATTACTTATATAGCTCCTAATACCGGCCTTCAGTGCTAACAAGAGAAGTATTCCGATTGGATTTCTTTTTAAATCTGTATGTGGGTCGATAAAATCATGGTAAAAGTAATTCCACTAGCTTTTCCCTTGTTCCGAGATATCGCGATTCGAAATTTGAATATAGATACGCCGCTCTGAGTCGCAACTTGACTCTGGCTATAGACTATATCCGACGTTCATGCTGTCACATATGCTATTGGAAAGTGTACTAAACTACGCGAATTTAAAAGTCTATTAGAATTAATTAACAGTCTAAATTCCTTCGACGTTTGAACTTCTGAAGTTTTACTTATCCTCTCTGAGTTAGAACATTCCTAAACGGAACTATCTGGTTTACCTCTTCCGTTGACGACTTACAGTAACATAATTTTTGGTTTAGTAACAAGCAGAATCATGATCAACATGGGACTATCACGTAGACACACTATACTTTACACTGGGTGTTCGTATACCATATATGGTTACCCAGCGTTACGATGTGGAAGTGCTCCGTAGGCGACAGTGAGACTGTAATATAAGATGTAGCTGAGATAGCTCTTCTCTCTGGAACTCCCAACTTGCGAGGAACTTTCCTGCCCCGTGCTGCTCGCCAAGATGCCGCTGAAACGGTAGTTGGACCCCCGTAACTACGCCTCTACTGTCCATTCCAAACCAGAGTTCCCTCTGGTGTAAACAGAAGCAAGCTTGTCACGAACCCAAGAACGCACTCTTACGCCAACGTTAATAGTTCCTTAATACACGTATTGTATCATGAAATATTAGGCAGGAAATGTATGGAACTGCACATTTTATTGCGGTTATCATAAGAACTCATCGTTAAAGGTAATGGATATATACTAGCTGTTAAGAGATTACAAAATATGATTTTCGTCTGCTATTGCGCTAACGCCGAGAGCATCTTGTTTGTTAATACCAACCGCATGCATGACTGCCACTCTCTTACATACACGAGAAACGCAACAATGAAATCCCAGAGGTGCTATCTGAGTACCGAATAAACACTTTGCGTAACACAGGCAATATGATAAGCAAACAGTCATTCATAATACGCTAGCACACATATGCTCAGCTCAGGTCAAATCTTGTGATTTAGAAGTTGGTATTTGAATTCACATGGCAGAGGAAAGTGCGTGTAGTGTGAATAAACTGTTCAAACACAAAAGCGGGAAACCGTTAAAAAGTGGCGAAAAATAAACAATACTTCTTATATTCAACTCAATATTACAAAAAACACCTGACACTTGCATTAGTGCATATTACGAAACTAATATCGGATTTTACAGGCGTTTCAGTGAGAAGTGTAACCAAAGCGAGCACGGAATATAAGCAGACATAATAGAACATAGAAGTGGATAAAATGTGGGACCTTGTTTTAAGTGCGAAAGTGCTGTAGAATTATGGATAAGCTTGTCATTATTTTGGAGAGTAGTTCTGATTCTGATATGGCAACTGAGTCATCTTCGGAGGATTCAGATTTGGGTGTTGCACTTCTGCCCGAGGATTGTGATTAAGGTAAGTAAAATGTTCATTGCCGCATATTTATAAAATCGATTGTTACCTCAAGTTGAAGTTTTAACTAGATTCTCACGCAGGGCGCGTTTTTATAGATTTAAACAGTGTTCAACAAGCACGTGAGAGGGGAACAAGCAGCCATTAGGGGCGGGTATTGCGAACTACTTTCGCGCGGATAATACAGAGGGTTTGTTTTCAGTGAAAGGCACTCTGGTTTGGACTGGACAGTACAGTATATTCACTCTTAGGTTAATCCGCGCCAAAACAAGCACACGTGGTCAGTACACCGCGGTACAACACGGTAGCAGTGCGCACAGGAAAGTAGTCGTATGCTAATAACCTAAATTTTAGAATGAATTTATCCTTAAATTGTATAACATTCTATACAAACACCTAAGAGTTTAATTAACGCTGATTTATATTGTTAAACAGAGCTACAACTTCCAACATGCTAGTCGTATGAGTCACCAGACATCCGGGTATGCGTAAAATATTATTTATATCCAGAACCAGCAGCTGCTGTTTATAATAGTATTATGGCGGACGGTCGTGGTGAATTTCTCTTGCATCTTCGTCGACTTACGCAAAGTATAAGCAGGGCAGACCATTAACTAGTGACGGAAAAACAATAGTGGAAAATGTTTATTGTAAGTTATGTGAGAAATATCCAACACTTCCTGTGAAAGAAGTGGTGAAATTAACTTCTTAGTTCACCGGTGTTTCGAGTACAAGCATAAACAGTGCTCGTAAAGAAAAATCGGAAACGGGAAAAGTGATTACACCAGGGAAAAAAAGAAAGTGTGCGAAATACGCGATGCAAGAATGTGATGATTTTGTGAAAAATGTAATTCGCGTAACAGTGCACAATTTCGTTTTTTTAAAAATGAGCCGTCAAGATTTGATAAAGTGCTACAGCAAGTTAATGCTGATCCAGACTTGCCTCATTTCAGAAGAACCACTTTTATAAAATTTTATGTGAAATTGGTTTCGAATTTGTCAACAGAGGCCGAAAAGTGCTATAATTCATAGGGAGGACGTTGCTTTGCGGAGAAGGGACTATTTGAGGGAAGTGCGTAAGTTTAGAGAAGAAGGGCGTAAGTTATATTACTTGATGAAACCAGGGTTAATGAGGGTTATACAACTTCGAAAGTGTAGGTAGATACAACTGTACAAACAAGGGAGAAAGCATTTCTGTCGGGATTGAGTACCGGCCTGAGAAACCCCTCAGGTAAAGGCAAGCGGCTTATATTGTTGCACATAGGGAGCGATGATGGATTTGTGGAAGGAGGCGAGCTTCTTTTCGAATCCAAAAATACTGGAGACTATCATGAAGAAATGGCTGGTAAAGTATTCAGGAACTGGTTCGAAAAGATTTTGCCAAAACCCGACCAAACAGTGTGGTAGTCCTGAACAACCCTCCTTATCATAGCGTCAAAGACGAATGTTTGCCAAATAGGTAGTGGGTAAAGAATGGCATAATTGCCTGGATGGATGCAAGAAATATTCCGTGTGACAAAACCATGCGTACCGTTCGAGAGGCAAATGTAAGTCACAAATATGACAGATATGTTGTGGACTCCTTGCAAAACAGGCTAATGTTACTGTGCAACGACTACCTATGTTAGACAACTTAACACCACATTCAGGATAAGAGATGCGAAGGTCCTGACCGAAGCAGCTCTTCATCACGTGACGGCAGCCTCCTGAAAGAAGTGCTTCGAGAACGCAATGAAAGAAGAGACGTTGTTTTGAGAAATGGATTGTAGAAGTGACGCCGTTGTTGATAACTTGGTTATCGACATTGGAGTGGAAAGCAGCAGCACAGACGAGGATTCTGCACTGGAGGGAATAGAGCCCCTTGCAGAGAGTGAATAAATATAGTTATCACACACCTGTTACTTTCTTTTCTATCGTTTCTTTTAAGATTTATTGTTATTATTATTATTATTATTATTATTATTATTATGCACCCGTTTTATTTTGTTGTAACTATCAATCTCATCACCTTTAACCCCTAACAGAACATGCTAGTCACAGTTTAAGTTGTTGGAATAAGAGCTCTGCTGTTTTTTGCATTACGTGCCGCATGTACTCGCCAGTGGCCTTGAAAGTATGACTATTTCTGGCGCGAATGGCGCAAGGATACATTATAACGGTGCACTGGTCACCTGTTTTTGTTGTGTTTTTTGCGCAAATCAACCTAGGAGTGAATGCAGAATAGTCTGTGACATACTCCTAAGGGTAGGGTATCTGCATCATATAATCTCAATTATCAATTAATCTTAGCTACTACTAGACTAGCATTTGTAATGATTACATTCAGATTTAGGTCAAGCCCTTACAGTTAGTGGCCCTATACTCGAAATGTTCCATACTATCTGGTAAATGACATAGCATGTCATTTGGACTTTTGACTTCCACATCTAATCCTTTGCTTACGCCCTCCTAGTGACAAACTGAAAACTTGCTCATACTAATACGGTAACCTTTACATTTGGATCATCTTCATTAATGCAGTGGACACAACGTCCTGGAACAGTACAAACACTTCACGTTCATCTTCACCATACACGGTGCATTGTTTCAATGACATTTCTAAAAGTTCGCCCCTGTTTTACAGTAAAGTATTCACACTTTTACCATGCATATATCAGCGTGTGTTTCAAGATTTGTGATAAGATTCTAATGGTACACGACAGAATACAATTTCATTACATTGCTTTTGTGTTGCTTATAACTTTATTATGATGAGAGTACAATTGACTTAAATAATCTGTTATTACAATAATAATAGTAATAATTGTAATTATAACTATTATAAAAAGTTGTGGTTTCACTCGTATTATTCACTAACATTAAATACATAATTATTAGCCATATCCTAAAAAAGGCAGCAAATTAGAATAACTATGTATATAAGTTGCCAAAACAATTCCATACATAGTATGCAGAAGACAGCAAGAATTGAAAGACCAGGATCACAGTGATAGCAGGAGCATCTCTTGACGGACTTGAACACGAGGTCCATTCCATCTCTCCACACTTTTGCTTACATTTATCTATTGTTCTGCTGTGGCCTCAACAAAGTAGAGCCGTCTGATTTTTCTCGGGATAAGGTGCCAGTTGTGATAAATTGTGGCCGGTGTGGACCTTATAATAATATTTGATGCTTATAATAATACTTTAATCCTGAAAAATTCTTCCACTCTTCGGATTACAATTTTATACCTTCTGAAAGAGAGTTACATCTAGGAGTTGCAGGGATCCTGTTGTTTTTGGAGGAATGATCTAAGTCACAGTTCTGTAGTGTAACACCCTTATTATTTCCTGGTCATTAAATATCACATTGTCAGTCTGTGTACACCGAGCAATGTGTGTTTGTAACATCAGATACCTATTATGCACGCTTCACATGTTAGCGCAATACTAGAATAAGTGCAAGTTTCGAATTACCATTATCTCTGGACAGACGGAAAACTTAGCGTAATGACTTTTCGTGTTTTTATCGACCAAAATCAGTTTATATACTGATTCAGAAAGAAATCGATCCTATCCAGCTGGGATACTTCCTTATACGAGAGGATATATGTAAAAGAAAATGCTTAAGATGGATAGTTTAGAAACAGAGATTGAAAGTAGCAATTTTAAATGTGTGAGTCAGGGATATACGTATAACTTAAAGGAGAGCGAAACAGAGAAATGAATATTTCATTCACCACATTAGTTTATTTGCCGTCAGGAATAAATAACGACGCACGCAGTTTAACCATCCTAAGGTGAATGGTTATCGGATTGCGGCCTGTTGTTGAGTAGATGTTTGACGTCATGAGAGCCACACTGTACCCAGACCAAACGTACGCAGCATACTAGGTGTATAAAATGACTAACAAGTTTACGTCTTAACTTCACTAGAAGCTCATAACTTCTCTGAATAACAAAGAGTAGAGCTATAGCTAGCCAATCACTTTACATAATCCAGTTAATACCTACTAGGTGATGAAACAGTAGTCCAACATCTGCTTTGAAAACGAGTGAACGTTTTCGGTTGAACCAAAAAAGAGCGATTTTGAAGATTTACACTATTCTGACAGCGATTCTGAGACAGTTAGTGTGAACACTGAAAACCGTACTCGTTCCATCCATTGGTGGAAGTGTAAGGATGTGTAACCTAGGAATATTGTTGAGAAAAGTGTGTAGTACTCGGACTGTGAAAATATAAAATTGGTGAAGGATGATTTTAGCTGTACCACAAAGCATCCTAATTTTCACAAATTATCTGTATATCGTGATCCTTTGAATATTGTGAGGCATAACTTAGCATTAAAAACAAAAAGTTGAACTAAAAAGAAATAACTCACCGCCAACAATCCTGCTAATACGATCTGGCGGTATTCCGTGTACAAATAATATCATTTACACGTTGATTAATTCATGGACTGCTATTGGACAGAGAAAAAGAGATGGCATACCATCATGTGTAGTGCTTAGTACTAGAAATGCTTTTCCCGAACCCGGAAACTATATGTGGAGTTTAAAATTCACTAATAAACACATAAATTAAAACAGTAAGTTTTAAATTCAACTACTATTTATTATTATTTTAAACTGTATAGCATGTCTTTGACCAGCCTTCTTATGTTGACTTAAAACGTGAGAAGTGCTTCAATCGTAGTAGCTCTAATGGAGTTCGAAAAGCGAGGGAGCCATATCCTTCGGTAGTGACAGATAAATTGCTTCGTCCGGTAATGGATCCGCACAATGTGCATGCAGAAATTTTTCTATTTCACACATATCAGCAGTTCCATTCTTCGTTAGATTCCTAATATTTATTTTTCGTGATCCAAGACCCAGAAAGTTTGGCGTACTCAGTTTTGACAAAAGTCTTTCTTTTATTTATTTCATTTTAACGCATGACTGTATATATCATCGTTTCTAAGGATCCCGTTTGTGATGGCGTCTGTTACGAGTGCCATTTTTTCTCCCATATTCTTAATATCCACCTTGCTCAGAGTTTGTGCAGCGTTGCAGCTGCAACTTGGTTAGAGTTGACTGTTTTCACAGCAAAACCATTTTGATTGTTTTCCAGCAACAATTACAAGTCTGCGAGAGTATGTGTTACATCAAACAGCAATACATTTTTCTCTCGAGTAAAACGTGGTTTACTCTAGAGTAAGCCGTTTGAGTGCTTCATTAACATCTTACTCTGGATAAACTGTATATCCGGGAGTAAATCAGAGTAACGCTACTCGGCGAAATGTTTTTGCTGTAAAGTCCAGAGAAACTATTACCTAGTATTTTACAATGGCTGTAAGATTAATGAGAACGATTTTCGAGGACAGTTCTAACGAGAAGCTGAGAAGTGTTACTTTCGAGAACGACGACGAAAATGCATTCGCGACAAACATAATCTTTGTAAACTATGATGTTGATACTACTACTACTACTACTACTACTACTACTACTACTACTACTACTACTACTACTACTACTACTACTACTACTACTACTACTACTCTACTACTACTACTACTAATAATAATAATAACAATCGAAGTACCTGTACAAATATTAATTGTTACTTAGTTTGTGAAAAGTTAATCAGTGATACCTCACGTTTTGTACACACTATATCTATCGCAAATATTGTCACAAATATCACACAAGTCGTCCGGTTCATGAAAATACTAAGTTTTGCAACTTGCTGTGGTATCCATGTACCGCCAGCGATGTCATGAATTGCCGAAGCTCATGGTTTCTGCCTGTATAGGTCGGGTTCAGCATGGCCTCCGTTATGTAAAATTCCATCCAGACTTCCTCCTTATTCTCTCGTGTAGTGGCTTCTTTCAGTTATGAGTGGTGGGCAGGTAAAACTTGGTTCTATGTTCTTCTATCAAGAAGATTTCTCAAGTGAGCACATATACCAGTCTAGAGGTAGTGTGTTTAGACACTCGTGGGTAGACTTCAAGAAGCAAGTCTTGACGTTCTCTAGAGTGAAGATGAGTTTTTCCCAGATCAGGTCTAGTCCATACTTTAGTATGGGGACAGATAGTAATCGCAGTTCTGAGGGATATCTTGGTTACTTCTTTAATAGCGTGTATGACCTTGTGGCTACTTATATTTGTATAGTGTGCATCATGAATGAGTTTGCTGTGTCTGTAGGGTCAAGAAATGGCATTTGATGTGGTTTGCGATTTTTAGAGGCACTTGCTTCAGGAAGAGTTTTTCTTACTGGAGTATCTTCCCCCTTTCCTAAATATCAAATGCTCGGTTCTCCTCGTTTATCCGTAGCCCTTTTTTGTCAGTCCAATTTCCAGCGCGAACATTGCCTTTTGGAGTAGGTACTATTCCATTATGAGATTCCAAAACCATGTCGTTGGCGTAAATATAAAAGCTGATCCCTAGTGATTCTTCTCCTATTGAATGTACGACGTCGTAATTGATGTTAAATAATGGAGGACCTTATAGCACTGTTGTTAGTTTGCGTAATGTTTGCTGACGTGGTTATGTTTTTTGAGATCTGCACGTTGCAACTTCTCAAGATACTGTGAATCAGAGATGTGTAATCTCTGTTTATCACGGCTACTGACTATAGTTTCGAGGAGATAATGCTCCTATCCAGTCTATCGAATGCTTTTGAGAAGTCAATGAATGTCGCGTGGAATTTTCCTAAGGGGAGTAGTAGAGCCGTTTCTATGTCATCCAAGAGGTTTCTGATTGCTTGGATTGTATTTCTGCCTTTTCTGAAACCAAACTGCTCTTTGAGGATTTTAGAGTGTGCGAACTCTTTTGGGATCCTTTGTATGATCGGTCTAGTCAGTATCTTCAGGTGGTTATTTCCTAGGACGATACCTTGATAAGAGTGGGGTCGTGTGAGTCTCCTTTGCCTTGGTGTACAATATCTTAACTATTGAAGATTTCCATGTTATTGGGATGTTGTCCGTTTACAGGCATGCGTCCAGCAGTTTTGTTAGAACTGGAAGTGATGAGGAATTGATATGTTCATTGTGTATGTCATATGCCCACACACTTTCCAGTTTTTTTTAATTTTGATAGACCAGTATGTATCTCTTGAGCTCTGAATAGCTTGAGGGAGATGTGTAACCCTTTTAACTTTATTGGGTATGCCTCTATTGACATATATTCTGGATTAGGAGGTCTGTGAAATGTTCCTCCCATATATGTCTATTGTATTAGTTATTTCTGTCTTTCGGGGCTTTAGTGCTCAATAAGGGCTTCTGGTGGTTCCTCTACCATACCGGCTGCTTCAGTTTCGATGCGGTTATTTCGGACATTTCTAAGGAGGGTTTTGAACTGCTACCTAAGCGCACTGTATGCTCTTAGGGCTTCTTTCAATAAAGGATTTTTACTACCAGGTTTCGATTAACAACAAAAGCCTCAACACTTCAAGGAGTTGTAGCTAATTTGGAGTACACATTTGATCGTCAAGCAGCAGAAATTTGGTTAACATATTTCCAACCAATGAAAAAGCATGGTAGTCATTAGTGTCAATCTTGCTTCGTCGAATGGAGAGGCAGGTTTGCGCTATGCGCTTAGCTCCGTAATCTGTTTTTTTGTGATCGCTGTTGCTACTTGTGCTTTTGCACAAGCAATGTTTGTGCTTACTTTCTAAAGTTCGAAATTTCTGAAATTGCGTTAGAGTTTCTTGTTATTAAAACATTATTGTAGAATGGAAGAATACTTTAGTAGTAACCTTTTTGGAGCGCGATGTTGGGAATCCTTCACCGTATGAACTACACGAATGGGTTTACGATGTTTTTTTCGTTTTGAAGAAGATGATTTGGAGATGATTCAGCTGAATTATTATACCAGTCAACTATATATCCAATGTAAAGAGGAGATGGCAGTCAAAGAGACGATCAGGGACACCAACGGTGAGTCAATTTTTACTCATAGTAAGGGGAAGAGAAGTAAGGTTACGATCATATCGACAGGACTAGGTTTTCGAATTGTGAAACTGCACCATTTACCGAAGTATCTTAACCCAATTTATTAGGGAGCAATTGGAAACTTATGGCACAGTGATTTCGTTGACTATGATACTTGGAGTCCCCATCTTAAGTGCCAAATTAGTAATGGAGTACGAACAGCAAAGATGGATTTGAAAAAACATATTGCATCATATATAGATATTGCTGGTGTTAAAATCTTCTTAAGCTATGAACTTCAACCCATTACGTGTGCATTGTTTAACGCCGCGGGACATTTACGTACCACATGCCCCAGAAGAAGGGTAATTACACAGACACCACGCACCACAGACCCTCCCACGTGGTCACAGTACAGGAAGAGTTTCCCATTTAACGGGTACCGATAGATATTGAGAAGGTATAGTTTTGCACTCGACAGAAATGTCAAATAATACACAGGAGCAAGTCACTATGTCCGAATCATCAGGAAGGGATAATGATGTCGAATGTAAATCGAAATGTAATTTGATTGAACAAAGCAATGCAACTTTGTCTAGTCCTACAGCCATTGACGATGGTGAAACGGAAACGGATACGGTTATGTCGACTTATGCAGTGTACCGATGGAAGAGGAACATTCCGAGAAGGAACCTGATGCTTTAAATCTTGCGCCGAATGCCGCTACAGTGGCCCAATAAAACAGCGACTTGGAAATACTGAAAACCACGACTCATAGTGCTTCTAATAGCAGGCGTGACCCCCGTGTAAAAAGGAGACGCCATTAAGTAATACTGGTGGACTCACCTCTGGTAGCAGAAATAAAGAGAAAACTCGAGCATCTTTTGAGAGTGAGTCAGTTGAAAACTCTTCGCTGTCATGACACCCAATTCTTTCATTCTCCTTGGCTTGTTATACATGTTCTTCATTTTCATGTCTTATACACGAATTTATGTTATGTTACCTTAAATGCTAACGGTATTCGCAATGCCACTAACCAACAGCTCTTGAAACGTTTTATTTACAGATATCATATTGATATATTGATTTTGCAGGAGGTAAATATTGATAATTTCCTGGGTCCGCAATATAATTATATTTGTAATATGGGTGACAATAGGGGTACTGCAATAGTATGCAGAACTGCTTTGAACATAATTCAACATGAGTAGCGTCCTAGTGTACGCATTCTATCCCTTATTATCCACAACGATAGCTTGGTAATAAACATTATTTGCCTTCCGGTTCCAACAAACGTTGTGAACGTGAAGCTTTTATTGCTAATCAAATGGCATTCTTTTTCCACCAAAGACTTGTTGCTGGGTGGCGACTTTAACTGCATGCTCCATGCCAAGGATCAACGAGGGATATAGCATCCATCTCCTGCACTCAACAGCATTGTACTGAATTGCAGTTGACTCTTATGTGAGAATTGTTACATGGTAATACAGTTTGCAACACGTATTGTCGTCATAATTCAACATCAAGCATTGATAGGCTGTATGTCAATACACTTCATAGAACAAACATTCGGATTGCTGATGCAGTGCCATCATGATGCAGTAGGTGACCATCATGCTTTAATTATTAAAGTAACAGCAATCACCTTTTACCCGTTTTGGCAGACATTACTGGAAATTAAACAATGCTCTCTTATATAATGATAAAGTATTCGTAAAGTATTCGTATGTTTCGCTATGATTTGGGATAGCGTTACCTTAAGAGCGGCCGGATCTCGATAAAATGATCTTCTGCAGTGGCTTTTGATTTACAAACCTACCATACAGTCTTTTTACAAATTTGTTGGTACAGCTCAGGCAAAGGAACGAGCTACTATGCTAAATTATTACTGCGCATTATTGCATGATTTGACAGAACAACAGCATGCCGGCTATGACGTTACTGCCAGACTGTCGGCGATTCGACAAAGAATTCGCAAAATGCAAGAATCAATTATGGATGACATTCTATTACAGATGATGAGCACGCTGCCTTGTATCATGTGGCTTCGGAGAATCACATAAATTCATGTATAATATTCTTACTAATGATGATACTCCACTACACACAACATCTGAGATTCTCAGAGGGGCCGAGAAGCATTTTCGAAGGTAACATGGAAAACGACTTACTCTTGATTCCTCCAAAGAAGTCCTCTATACAGTTATTGACAGAACTTTAGATGAAGATGACTCAGATGCCTTGGAAGCCCCCATTACTTTGGATGAACTTCCAGAGACAATTTTTAAGGTGAGTAACAATTCTGCACCAACACCAGATGGAATTAGCTATAACTTCTACAAAGTATTTTGACCCAATATTAAAGACGGCATGTTACAGTTGATAAATACCATTTTTTAAATGCGCGAATACTTATCGGGATTCAACGAAGGCACTGTAATCTTATTTCCAAAACGTACTGGGCTCCGATACTTTACCAGCTATAGGTCTATAACACTGCTGAATACGAATGTTTAAGATTTTTATGAAAATTTTAGCGAAGATACTGCGCCAAGTACTGGCAGCATTGATTGATCCTGAACAAACCTGTGAAATTCTGGGCATAAAGTTAACTCATAACTTGGTACAACTACGCGATGCAGTTATGTATGTATGTATGTATGTATGTATGTATGTATGTATGTATGTATGTATGAATGTATGTATGTATATATGTATATATGTATATATATGGAGGACTATCCTGAGAAAGAGACTGCGCTTCTGTTACTGGACCTTGAGACGGCATTTGATAATGTTGATCATGACTACTTATTTGGTAACTTACAGGATATGAATATTCCTAATCGTCTCCTCACTGCCACTAAACAATCATACACTTCTTTTTACTCCAAGTTACACATAAATGGATATTTTAGTAGCCTATTTCTATTTTGAGTGGTATACGTCAAGGATGCACCTTGTCTATGCTGATGTTTACCATTTGCATTGAACCGTTGGTTCGGTTGATGGTGAAACATGTATTTTCAGCTGCTATGTCGACATGTTTACTCACTAAAAAGACTTATTCCGATGATATGATCTTGTTCCTCCGTCGCAGCCAACAATTGCATTTGCTCTCCCACATATTACAGTTTTATGAGCACGCATCTCCTGCGAAGACTAACCCTCCGAAATCCGCGTTACTTCCTTTTGGGAGTTGGCCTCGGATCTTAACTTTGGCGGATATTGCCAAAAACGACCATGTTACTGTTCTGGGTCTCCAAATTACAACAATGTCCTTGAAATGAAAATTTTAAACTGGACATCTTTACTGAATCAAATCTGCTACACTTTACACCGCCACCTAACTAGAAACCTTAATATTCTTCAAAGATTTTGGTTTGTTGACCTCTTTGTGTTATTCAAGTTATGGTATCTAGCACAAGTACTACCACTTCCACCAGAGATATCCCAACGCACCGAGTTAACAGTGTCATATTATCTGTGGCCATGTGCGCAAGGTGGGCAAATCTCAACTCTGGCATCCCATCACGAGTGGGCATCTCGGACTAATGGCAGTATCTGAAAAGCGTTCTGAGTTGTTAATTAAAACTTTGTTTGATTTGGGATTCCTAAAGGCAAATAGACAACTTCAGTCCAGTAATGGGAAACTAATGCATCATACCATTTTTCGCCCAACGGTGAAATGTATTACCACTTTAGTTCGGAGTTTTTTCTCTGAGGGTTCACTTCCTATTACGAAGGAGAGGTATCGTCATCTTCTGTTGAGACGCTCTTCTACTCCGACTATAGAGGTTAAATATCCTAACCTACCGTGGAAGAATATCTTGAAGGTTTTTCGATACGCTGAAATCTCGACATACTGGAAGGCCTTCGCCTACAAGATCTTAAATGCCATAATACCCACAGCAGAAAAGCAATATCGACATAACATTGGCAGTTCACCTATTGTAGCCGTTGCCAAAGCATTGATACCCTTCATCACCGGTTCATAACCTGCACTTCCGAAACTTGGCACTGGATCCAACATAAAATTCGCTGCATTGCAATAGCGGAGAACCCCAATATCATTCCCAGGGCTATCTTACAGCTCGATATCCAGGTTAAACGTCATGTATTTGCCTAAATATGGCTTGTCATTGGGTATCTCCATTACATGCTGCAGGATCCCGCTCCAAATGTACGGGGTCTGGAAACATTTCTGACAGACCACCGAACCCAACTCAAAAGGAAAAAAACGAGAAAACCTGTTGTTAATAGACCCCAACTTAGACATTCTCTCTGTTTAAGAGGAGGCATTTGCAAAAAAGAGTTACAAGTTTGGATATTCATGCCCTATTTCGTTGCGAAAAATATTCATAAGGCAGTTTAGTGTTTTACAGAAAATGCTGTCTGTTGCATATATCGTACGTCCAACACAAATAAAGTATAATAAAATAAATAAATTAAAACAATACGCCGGTATAAGAAACAAAAACAAAATAAACCATAGAAGGTGGACAATAAACAAGGGAGCGAAAAAATAATAATAAAAAGGCAAGATTAAGGACCAACATGTTGGATCCTGTTTGCACTTCCTCTTGCCGGAAGTAATTCATAAAAATTTATAAACTGTTCAAAAAGTGTAGGTTATGTTCGTTGTTCTGATGCCTATCCGTGCTTCTATTGTTTTAATAAAAATAATGTGCTTTTATTATAGCCTATAATCTAACTTTAGGATCTTCGTTTAGAAAATTGGTTATGGAGAGGAGCTTTAAAAACAGATTAGATATTATTTAAATGAATGCGTAATGGTTATGTTAACTATTGTACTTGACGAGCATATATGTATTATATGTAGGGCTATTTATTTACCTTTAACACATATTAAATGTTTGTAGGAATGCGTCAATGTCCCCCATGAACTGCTGTTGACAGCCCTTTCGTTTTTATGCCACAGTCTCTTAGCTTGTCATAGGTGACTATACAGAAGGCCGCAAAACAACAGTACATCGAGTTTATGTCACCATTTCATCGGTTTCTAAAAGCTAACATATTGAATTATATCGAAAGGCGAGAGAGTTTTTTTTTAATATTAGCGAAAATAAAGTATTGCTTCTCACAAATGCCTGCGTTTACTTCCTTCTCCGTAGCTTTAACCTTGAAACACTTTGCGTTGGTGTCTTAAAACGTGGCGAAACATCTGCAAACATCATTAAAAATTATGAGAAATGTCGAATCGGCACTTTTTTGACGTAGTAGCTCGAGAATATTTTAACTCCCGCATAAGTATGGTGAAATTGTCCCTTAAAAGAAAGAAAAAGAAAAGACATTGTGTTCAGCAGGCGAGAAAAGTGTCCCCGATGATAAGATAGTATTTCTCCAATTCTGCTTAAATATAAAGTGAATATAGTAGAAGCCCGGAAAGATGAACCCCACAAATCCGAAATTTCGGATAATCCTAACAGAAGGAAGTAACTAAAATTTCACTTGCAATATAAAGAAAGGATGCAACAATATTTAGTACTATAGTTCAAAATTATTTTTGAAGCTATTATTTAGCATAATAAAATCCAAATGCAGCATAGTACTGTGACATTGTTTATTAAATTCCAATACAGTACGGTAGCCGAAATATGAGTTAAGGTATAAAATGGAAATGACAAATACTCTATTATAAGTAATTTTGTACACTCGGTCAGTTTAAAACTGGCCGGCGTCTGAGAGATTGCGTTATTCTGGTAGTAGTTATACTGGGGAACACAACTATAATCACAAATGTGTGCCGAGCAAATATATATGAGATTTCAACACACAGATGTTTCAGCCTACTTTACCACTGAATGTTTGCAACCAAAACACACCTTAGCTCAGTGATGGAGGCTTAACTTATTGTTCCTGAGGTTGCAATTTCAAATCTCCGTGGAACTACTCAACTTCCTTTGCCATTTTACTTTAAATACATGAGTAAACATATAACAAGTTTTCTTCATTTTTAAATATGTGTTCTTTATTTAGTAGTCTATCATACCGGTAGATGGCAACGTCGAAGTTAGTTTATCAGTCGGGAGGAGGTTTCATACACAGTGAGTTTAATTTGATAAGCACATATTTCACCATGATTGTCTTTATATTAATTGTAAGTGAAATTAAGCAACACGAGCAATATTATTTAACTATATTACGGTAAAAGGCGTCATAACAATCTACTACAGAGCAGCGTGATAGAAGTTAAGTAGCTTAACCACTGCTCCACACCAAGCATGATGTGGAGGTAGTGTAATCAGTGCCGTGTGGCTTTTATTACAGACTTATTCAAAGCGGTGCACAGAAGTTGACGGTTGTTAACCGCGCGCTTACCCAAAGGGACTTTGAACAAATGTGAACTGCTCAAGAGACCCGCCACTTTTAGTTTGACTGAGTGTGCAGTACTGTAGGCCTATTCTGTATAGAAAGCTGTAAGAGAAGCATAGCTTAATACTGTAATTTTACACTGTGCTGTGTACACAGTGCTTTATTGCATTTTTTTCGGATAATCCGAACAGACTAAAGTTACAATTAATTCGATTTTCCGGGCTACTAATTTACCACATTTGTTTACTCGGTTAGGGAACGCGTCTTCTAATGTTATCAGAGTCTGTTAATTTGCTCTGGCTTCAAGCATACAATAGGTACTTGGTGGAACTGTGATATTTTTACCTGAAGGTGAATGCACTGTGCTGTATCTCGTAAACAAAATGCATGTCTGTTTATCTTAGTATAATTATAAATAATATTGTTATGTTATATATATATATATACATAAATGTATACGGTGATTCAAATTTATGTATTTGTTACACTTTGTATACCCTATAAATAATAAACAGATTTTGGGGGCGCAGTTCGCGTACCTTCAACACCAGGCTCCGCAATCACTTGGTTGTAATGCTTGTTACCTTAGTCCCTTGTTAGAGAATACTGAAATAACTCGTATCTTTAGAACTTAGCCTTGCTTTACCTGAACGCCCCCTCACTGATCGTGTGTAAGCCAGAAATAACATGGCAATAAATATACTTTTCGTGCAACGGCGCAGTTCCTAAATGTTCTCTGGCCCTAGGATTAAAACAAATCGTTATCACAAGCTATTCTTATGTCAGAGAAAATTATAGCGAAGCGTATAATCCTCGTATATTATAATTATGCTAGAAGCCATCTTGGAATCACTGAAATAACTAAGCTTATACGAACTCCATGAATTACACCGAGTAATACACCCGAGTTTAGTTTTAAATGCTGAAAATTTGATAGGCAACAATTACAAAAGCTTCTCCATTATAGATTCACATTTAACTATTTTAGTTTCTTTACTACGTGTAGCAAGTAGGGAAAGTATTGCATTCCACACAAAAATTCGATATCGAGATTTCACTGGATGTTTCCGGGCCTCCCGAGTCTAAAAAAAGCGTTTTTAGAAAAAGACCCGTGTCTGTGTGTGTGTGTGTGTGTGTGTGTGTGTGTGTGTGTGTGTGTGTGTGTTGATGCAGTAATTTGTATCACAAATTATTTAAATGTAAAGAGTGATTATAGTATGAATATGCATTATTATGTGACATTGATTTGAGATGTTTGTTGATTGTAATTATTGTTGGGAAGTAAGTTTATACTGCCTTACTGAAACTGACAATAATAGCGTGGAATAATGCAGCGAGGGGGTGAGCTGTTTATCATTATTGGAAACGAGGAGGTTACGTAATGTTGGTGCGTTTTTCTTTAGAATCTTCTGGAACATTTCCCTAGAGCATATGTATTCCTAATTTTCATTGGATATTAAAATGGACGCTAATGTTAGCGCGTTTTATTAGCCAATTGCATCTCAGTTATAATCTTTAGGCATATCGGGGTGTAGGAGTATAAAAGGGCTAGGTTAGAGGTAGAGTCCGTCAGTTCATCGAAAATCTCAGTACACTAGACGTCGTCTTCACGTCAGTTCGTCGAAAATATTTGTATGATACACGTCGCCTTCAGTGCGTCAGTTCGTCGAAAATATTTGTATGATACACGTCGCCTTCAGTCCAGCAGAAATATTAACCGTCGGCTATCGATTCGCAAGTTACGCGTATAAGAGTTATGAAAAATCTCAAGTATGGTAAAGTTAATTATACGAAAGGTTGAAGTACGTGAATTAAAAGTGATCAGTAAGAAGTTGTTATAACAGTTTCAGTTTGGCGAGTGTCTAGATCAATGTGTAAATGTGATAGTGAAAGTGTTCGACAATAAAAGTATAAAAGAAATTCTTTCATCAGTGTTATCTTTGGATAAAAGATTCCTTTCCGTTTACACAACCTGCATAAAGAGAAGTGCTCGACCCAAAAGGATAATAGCTAGCAGGAGGAGAGTGAACAAAAAAAATTAATAAAATAACAGTAGCATTCTTTCAAACAAAAACTAATATTACCGCAAATTGCTAACACCAGATGGAGCTACAAACCTAACAAAGAATCACGTCACAAAATGGCTTCACCACGCGGAGTAAACACACAAATACACAAACATTATAAGTAAAACCGTCGCAAATTGGCTTCCCAAATGTGGGGCTAACAAATACAATAATGTTAAATAATAATAACAAAATAACCACTTCAAATTGGCTACCACAACGTGGGGCTACAAAAATGTTAAATATTACAATAAGTAATACCGTCGCAGTGTGTGTGTGTGTGTGTGTCTGTGAACAGCATATAAATAACGAAAAGTCGGATAATTACCAAACGTGTATTTAGGTTCAGTATCTTTCAAAGATGCGACACGAAGATATTCAAGTAAATCCCCCAACCCACACTATCCATTACATGGAACCCTTTTCGAAAATAATGATTTATTCAAAACTGACTCTAACGATTTTGATTAAAATACCATACCTTTAAGATACATTCATGGCAAACCAAATGTATATCATGAATTTTCTAGGAATGCCCCCAAAGTCATATTCATTCTAAATGACTTTTGCACTTGACTGTAGATTGCGTAATTGTATAACCTTAAGTCCCTATCAGCGAGGCTTTACACCATCCCTGGGAACTCACATCAACACTACCATTCTCAATGCGGCTCTAAAATCTGCCAAAGAAAGAAAAGACAACATTACTATAGTATTTCTGGATATAAGAAAAGCCTACGATAACATAGGTTATTTACATCTTCACAAAACACTAGATTCCATTGGAGTTCCTAGCAAATCATCACGTTTAATTATGAGTCTACAAGAATATAACCACAATATCTGAAAGCAATAGCAGTAAAACAAATCAGATAGAAATAAAAAGAGGTGTACTACAGGGTTCACGTATATCTCCTATTCTTTACAATTTAGCAACTGATTTCATTCTGGAGGAGCTCAGCGAGCCATCTTTGTCTGAAGAATATGGTAACTCATTGGCCTCAAATTGTCAGAATTTAAAAATTATGAGTTTCGAGATGATACTGTGATTTTGGAAAAAATTTGGAAGCAGCAAAAGAATTAACTAAATTAACAATACCACGTTTTCAAGAAATCGGCCTCGCTATCAATACATCAAAATCTGCTTGTTTATCCATTAGAAATGGAAAACTTTCTGCTAATAATATGATGATTTCTGAAGGTAATAAAACTCACTCTCAACGCCCTGATAAGAAAATACGTTACCTAAGCATCAACTTAAATGATGAAATGATTTTTGACAGTCATCAATCTTTAGAGAAGTTACGTAAAAAAGCTGAGGCTTTAGAAAGTTCACTCCTGTTACAAGCATACCAGAATTTTTTTATTCTAAACTCATCCATTTCAACGCCATTAATTTATCCGCTTCAAGTTATTCCAATGGATAAAAATCCACAAAAAGTTTGAACTGATGCTGACAAACTCTTAAAATGCAGGACAATACCCTTTGTTGTCGTTATGGCAGAGAGCACGAAACCCTTGCACACGTTCTGGGTGCTTGCCCATACGGAGAAGTGCTGCGAAACAGCAGACTTCACCAAATAAGATGCGTGATTGCAGTAGATATGGATTATCCAACAGTGGTAGCAGCAGGCGCATCGACATCATCACCTACAAGACATCATCTGACGGTAGCGGGTTAATCATTGATCCTACTGTGCACTTTGAATCCCACTGTCAACAGCCCGAAGAAGTAGACGCAGAAAAAAGGTCATTTACGAACTCACTATCTCCTATTACAAGGATAAATACAATTTAAATAAAATCTCAGTCACAGCATTGATGATAGCAGCTAGAGGGACAATACCTAAAAACCTACGCAAGGTTTGGGTAGATTATGGCCTAGATAAACGCCTACTTTATCAAATAGCAATCATAGCTATTAGAGGATCCATTCTCATCCTCAGAAATCCTTTGTATTCAATATAATATTGATACATCACTTTGAAAATCATTGAAATTATTAAATTATTATATATTTATTTATTCTAACTGCCTCCGTGGACTAGTGGTACCGTGCTAGCCTCTAGTTCCCAAGTTCGCGGGTTCAAACCCGGCGGAGGGCGATGAATTTTTTCGGGCGTAAAAATACTTGGGATGGCTTCCTTCGGAAGGGAAGTAAAGCCGGTGGTGCCAGGTCGTAGATTTACGGCACGTAAAAGAACCTCAAGCCTGATAAAGAGGCCTCTGAGCAAAATTACCGGTCTATCACGCCCAATATAGAATGGGACACTAAGAACCGTAGTAGTTAAAGAGCGTCCATAAATAAAACTCAAAACAAATGCATAATAGGATTGTTATATACTACTTCTCTGTTCCGATTTAAATTCATTTATATTTATATTTTAAGTTGATTTTCATTATTTTGATATAACTATAAATCGTCGTTATTGTTGTCAATTTAAATTTGTTAATTGTATAGGTATACTTTGTCTATGTGGCAGCCCTTAATTGCTGTTAATAAATAAACAAACCGTTAGAGTTTATCAATTATGAGATAGACAAAAGTTTCCTACACAGAAATTTGTCAATCAAGAGATCAATAAAAGTTTACTAAACAAAAAAGTGAATCTCGTTAAAACTCCCAATGTATGTCATATACATCTTCCTTTGTTGTTGTCTAGTGAGCCATTTACCAGATATTCCCTGTTATTTGTTTGAATTTTCCAATACTTATACTCTTTTACTTTCTCTACTATGTATAGTAAGTAGGGGAAGTATTGTATTCCACCCAAAAATTCGATACTGAGATTTCACAGGAAATAAATGTTTTGGAAACATGTCCGTGTGTGTGTGTGTGTGTGTGTGTGTGTGTGTGTGTTTCTGTGAACAGCATAACCCACAAACCAACAGTCGGATAAACACCAAACTTGGTATTTAGGTTCAGTATCTTCCAGAGATGCGACACGAAGGTTCTCAAGAAAATCCCTCCACCCCAGATTACCCTTTACATGGAACATTTTTCTAAAATTTTAATTTTCTCAAAAATGGCTCTAGCGATTTTGATTAAAATATCATATGTTTAAGATATTTTCATGACAAATGAAATGTATATCTCGAATTTTCTGGGAATATCTCAAAAAGTATTCTTCATTGTGAACGACTTTTGCATAACAGGTAAACCAAAAGGATAGACAAAATTTTACTACACAAAAAATGTAGATCGCGTTAAATAAACAATTTATGTCATATAATTTTTATTTTGTTGAATGATCCATTTTCGAGATAATGCTTGTTATTCCCTTAAATTTTCCAATACTTATACTTTTTCTCAAATTCCTTGTTTATCATTTTTGTCCTGGTAATGCAAAGAGAATGGAATACTCCATATAGCAACCAGCTCTTAAAATATTTGACTATCGCTTAAAACCTACTAATTCCTCTTGCATCTACAAGAAAATTAGCAATAAGCTTAACATCTCGATATCTCGATTAACATGAAGCATATGGAGAATAAGCGTTTGTAAAAATAGTTTGTACAGGAGTAGAGAAAGTAATGTGAGTGTATCACATCAGATTTTTTCAAATGCGAATTCGCTATTCGTTTCTTTTTTACTTTCTCTACTACGTATAGTAAGTAGGGGAAGTATTGTATTCCACCCAAAACTTCGATACCGAGATTTCACCGGAAATATATGTTTGAGACCCCTGAACCCAGAAAAAGCATTTTGGAAACATGTCCGTGTGAGTGTGTGTGTGTGTGTGTGTGTGTGTGTGTGTGTGTCTGTGTGTCTGTGTGTGTGTCTGTGGACAGCATAACTCCAAAACGAACAGTCGGATAAACACCAAACTTGGTATTTAGGTTCAGTATCTTCCAGAGATGCGACACGAAGATTTTCAAGAAAATCCTCCCACCCCAGATTGACCTTTACATGGATCATTTTTCGAAAATTTTAATTTTCTCAAAAATAGCTCTATGGATTTTGATTAAAATATCATATGTTTAAGATATTTTCATGACAAATGAAATGTATATCTCGAATTTTCTGGGAATATCTCAAAAAGTATTCTTCATTGTGAACGACTTTTGCATAACAGGTAAACCAAAAGGATAGACAAAATTTTACTACACAAAAAATGTAGATCGTGTTAAATAAACAATTTATGTCATATAATTTTTATTTTGTTGAGTGAACCATTTTCGAGATAATGCTTGTTATTCCCTTAAATTTTCCAATACTTATACGTTTTCTCAAATTCCTTGTTCATCATTTTTGTCCTGGTAATGCAAAGAGAATGGAATACTCCATATAGCAACCAGCTCTTAAAATATTTTACTATCGCTTAAAACCTACTAATTCCTCTTGCATCTACAAGAAAATTAGCAATAAGCTTAACATCTCGATATCTCGATTAACATGAAGCATATGGAGAATAAGCGTTTGTAAAAATAGTTTGTACAGGAGTAGAGAAAGTAATGTGAGTGTATCACATCAGATTTCTTCAAATGCGAATTCGCTATTCATTTCTTTTTTACTTTCTCTACTACGTATAATAAGTAGGGGAAGTATTGTATTCCACCCAAAACTTCGATACCGAGATTTCACCGGAAATATATGTTTGATACCCCTGAACCCAGAAAAAGCATTTTGGAAACATGTCCGTGTGAGTGTGTGTGTGTGTGTGTGTGTGTGTGTGTGTCTGTGTGTCTGTGTGTGTGTCTGTGAACAGCATAACTCCAAAACGAACAGTCGGATAAACACCAAACTTGGTATTTAGGTTCAGTATCTTCCAGAGATGCGACACGAAGATTTTCAAGAAAATCCTCCCACCCTAGATTGACCTTTACATGGATCATTTTTGGAAAATTTTAATTTTCTCAAAAATAGCTCTATGGATTTTGATTAAAATATCATATGTTTAAGATATTTTCATGACAAATGAAATATATATCTGGAATTTTCTGGGAATATCTCAAAAAGTATTCTTCATTGTGAACGACTTTTGCATAACAGGTAAACCAAAAGGATAGACAAAATTTTACTACACAAAAAATGTAGATCGCGTTAAATAAACAATTTATGTCATATAATTTTTATTTTGTTGAGTGAACCATTTTCGAGATAATGCTTTTTATTCCCTTAAATTTTCCAATATTTATACTTTTTCTCAAATTCCTTGTTCATCATTTTTGTCCTGGTAATGCAAAGAGAATGGAATACTCCATATAGCAACCAGCTCTTAAAATATTTGACTATCGCTTAAAACCTACTAATTCCTCTTGCATCTACAGGAAAATTAGCAATAAGCTTAACATCTCGATATCTCGATTAACATGAAGCATATGGAGAATAAGCGTTTGTAAAAATAGTTTGTACAGGAGTAGAGAAAGTAATGTGAGTGTATCACATCAGATTTTTTCAAATGCGAATTCGCTATTCGTTTCTTTTTTACTTTCTCTACTACGTATAGTAAGTAGGGGAAGTATTGTATTCCACCCAAAACTTCGATACCGAGATTTCACCGGAAATATATGTTTGAGACCCCTGAACCCAGAAAAAGCATTTTGGAAACATGTCCGTGTGAGTGTGTGTGTGTGTGTGTGTGTGTCTGTGTGTCTGTGTGTGTGTCTGTGAACAGCATAACTCCAAAACGAACAGTCGGATAAACACCAAACTTGGTATTCAGGTTCAGTATCTTCCAGAGATGCGACACGAAGATTTTCAAGAAAATCCTCCCACCCCAGATTGACCTTTACATGGATCATTTTTCGAAAATTTTAATTTTCTCAAAAATAGCTCTATGGATTTTGATTAAAATATCATATGTTTAAGATATTTTCATGACAAATGAAAAGTATATCTCGAATTTTCTGGGAATATCTCAAAAAGCATTCTTCATTGTGAACGACTTTTGCATAACAGGTAAACCAAAAGGATAGACAAAATTTTACTACACAAAAAATGTAGATCGCGTTAAATAAACAATTTATGTCATATAATTTTTATTTTGTTGAGTGAACCATTTTCGAGATAATGCTTTTTATTCCCTTAAATTTTCCAATACTTATACTTTTTCTCAAATTCCTTGTTCATCATTTTTGTCCTGGTAATGCAAAGAGAATGGAATACTCCATATAGCAACCAGCTCTTAAAATATTTGACTATCGCTTAAAACCTACTAATTCCTCTTGCATCTACAGGAAAATTAGCAATAAGCTTAACATCTCGATATCTCGATTAACATGAAGCATATGGAGAATAAGCGTTTGTAAAAATAGTTTGTACAGGAGTAGAGAAAGTAATGTGAGTGTATCACATCAGATTTTTTCAAATGCGAATTCGCTATTCGTTTCTTTTTTACCTTCTCTACTACGTATAGTAAGTAGGGGAAGTATTGTATTCCACCCAAAACTTCGATACCGAGATTTCACCGGAAATATATGTTTGAGACCCCTGAACCCAGAAAAAGCTTTTTGGAAACATGTCCGTGTGAGTGTGTGTGTGTGTGTGTGTCTGTGTGTCTGTGTGTGTGTCTGTGAACAGCATAACTCCAAAACGAACAGTCGGATAAACACCAAACTTGGTATTTAGGTTCAGTATCTTCCAGAGATGCGACACGAAGATTTTCAAGAAAATCCTCCCACCCCAGATTGACCTTTACATGGATCATTTTTGGAAAATTTTAATTTTCTCAAAAATAGCTCTATGGATTTTGATTAAAATATCATATGTTTAAGATATTTTCATGACAAATGAAATGTATATCTCGAATTTTCTGGGAATATCTCAAAAAGTATTCTTCATTGTGAACGACTTTTGCATAACAGGTAAACCAAAAGGATAGACAAAGTTTTACTACACAAAAAATGTAGATCGCGTTAAATAAACAATTTATGTCATATAATTTTTATTTTGTTGAGTGAACCATTTTCGAGATAATGCTTTTTATTCCCTTAAATTTTCCAATACTTATACATTTTCTCAAATTCCTTGTTCATCATTTTTGTCCTGGTAATGCAAAGAGAATGGAATACTCCATATAGTAACCAGCTCTTAAAATATTTGACTATCGCTTAAAACCTACTAATTCCTCTTGCATCTACAGGAAAATTAGCAATAAGCTTAACATCTCGATATCTCGATTAACATGAAGCATATGGAGAATAAGC
Source organism: Deroplatys truncata (assembly GCA_030765065.1). Classification (NCBI taxonomy): domain Eukaryota; kingdom Metazoa; phylum Arthropoda; class Insecta; order Mantodea; family Mantidae; genus Deroplatys; species Deroplatys truncata. The sequence goes on along the minus strand of CM060988.1, from coordinate 24,393,706 downwards.
GTTTGTAAAAATAGTTTGTACAGGAGTAGAGAAAGTAATGTGAGTGTATCACATCAGATTTTTTCAAATGCGAATTCGTTATTCGTTTCTTTTTTACTTTCTCTACTACGTATAGTAAGTAGGGGAAGTATTGTATTCCACCCAAAACTTCGATACCGAGATTTCACCGGAAATATATGTTTGAGACCCCTGAACCCAGAAAAAGCATTTTGGAAACATGTCCGTGTGAATGTGTGTGTGTGTGTGTGTGTGTGTGTGTGAGTCTGTGTGTCTGTGTGTGTGTCTGTGAACAGCATAACTCCAAAACGAACAGTCGGATAAACACCAAACTTGGTATTTAGGTTCAGTATCTTCCAGAGATGCGACACGAAGATTTTCAAGAAAATCCTCCCACCCCAGATTGACCTTTACATGGATCATTTTTCGAAAATTTTAATTTTCTCAAAAATAGCTGGATGGATTTTGATTAAAATATCATATGTTTAAGATATTTTCATGACAAATGAAATGTATATCTCGAATTTTCTGGGAATATCTCTAAAAGTATTCTTCATTGTGAACGACTTTTGCATAACAGGTAAACCAAAAGGATAGACAAAATTTTACTACACAAAAAATGTAGATCGCGTTAAATAAACAATTTATGTCATATAATTTTTATTTTGTTGAGTGAACCATTTTCGAGATAATGCTTTTTATTCCCTTAAATTTTCCAATACTTATACTTTTTCTCAAATTCCTTGTTCATCATTTTTGTCCTGGTAATGCAAAGAGAATGGAATACTCCATATAGCAAACAGCTCTTAAAATATTTGACTATCGCTTAAAACCTACTAATTCCTCTTGCATCTACAAGAAAATTAGCAATAAGCTTAACATCTCGATATCTCGATTAACATGAAGCATATGGAGAATAAGCGTTTGTAAAAATAGTTTGTACAGGAGTAGAGAAAGTAATGTGAGTGTATCACATCAGATTTTTTCAAATGCGAATTCGCTATTCGTTTCTTTTTTACTTTCTCTACTACGTATAGTAAGTAGGGGAAGTATTGTATTCCACCCAAAACTTCGATACCGAGATTTCACCGGAAATATATGTTTGAGACCCCTGAACCCAGAAAAAGCATTTTGGAAACATGTCCGTGTGAGTGTGTGTGTGTGTGTGTGTGTGTGTGTGTCTGTGTGTGTGTCTGTGAACAGCATAACTCCAAAACGAACAGTCGGATAAACACCAAACTTGGTATTTAGGTTCAGTATCTTCCAGAGATGCGACACGAAGATTTTCAAGAAAATCCTCCCACCCCAGATTGACCTTTACATGGATCATTTTTCGAAAATTTTAATTTTCTCAAAAATAGCTCTATGGATTTTGATTAAAATATCATATGTTTAAGATATTTTCATGACAAATGAAATGTATATCTCGAATTTTCTGGGAATATCTCAAAAAGTATTCTTCATTGTGAACGACTTTTGCATAACAGGTAAACCAAAAGGATAGACAAAATTTTACTACACAAAAAATGTAGATCGCGTTAAATAAACAATTTATGTCATATAATTTTTATTTTGTTGAGTGAACCATTTTCGAGATAATGCTTTTTATTCCCTTAAATTTTCCAATACTTATACTTTTTCTCAAATTCCTTGTTCATCATTTTTGTCCTGGTAATGCAAAGAGAATGGAATACTCCATATAGCAACCAGCTCTTAAAATATTTGACTATCGCTTAAAACCTACTAATTCCTCTTGCATCTACAAGAGAATTAGCAATAAGCTTAACATCTCGATATCTCGATTAACATGAAGCATATGGAGAATAAGCGTTTGTAAAAATAGTTTGTACAGGAGTAGAGAAAGTAATGTGAGTGTATCACATCAGATTTTTTCAAATGCGAATTCGCTATTCGTTTCTTTTTTACTTTCTCTACTACGTATAGTAAGTAGGGGAAGTATTGTATTCCACCCAAAACTTCGATACCGAGATTTCACCGGAAATATATGTTTGAGACCCCTGAACCCAGAAAAAGCATGTTGGAAACATGTCCGTGTGAGTGTGTATGTGTGTGTGTGTGTGTGTGTGTGTGTGTGTGTGTGTCTGTGTGTCTATGTGTGTGTCTGTGAACAGCATAACTCCAAAACGAACAGTCGGATAAACACCAAACTTGGTATTTAGGTTCAGTATCTTCCAGAGATGCGACACGAAGATTTTCAAGAAAATCCTCCCACCCCAGATTGACCTTTACATGGATCATTTTTCGAAAATTTTAATTTTCTCAAAAATAGCTCTATGGATTTTGATTAAAATATCATATGTTTAAGATATTTTCTTGACAAATTAAATGTATATCTTGAATTTTCTGGGAATGTCTCCAAAAGTATTCTTCGTTGTGAACGATTTTTGCATAACTGGTAAACCATATGAGATGACAAAATTTTACTACACAAAAATGTACATCGCGTTAAAATACACAATTTATGTCATATACATTTTCTTTTTTTTTGTTGAGTGAAGCGTTTTCGAGATATTGCTGTTATTCCCTTAAATTTTCCAATAATCATGCCGTTTCTCAAATGGGATTTCATTATTCATTTTTTTTGTCTTGGATATGCAAAGAGCATTAATCTGTGGCAAAGTGTGTGGTGCTGCACCTAGCAACAAGCTATTAAGAGATATGTCTATGCTTAAAGGCTACTGTATTTCTATATTGTCCTTGCAAATTCAAAACAAGGGGAACATAGTACGCCTTAAGCGATAGTCAAATATTTTTAGAACTGGTCGCTATGTGTAAAATGTAATTCTCTTTGCATGTCAAAAGGTCCTTTCTGCAAATGTTTATCTCGATTAATGTGAAATAGATGTAAAATAAGAGTTTGTAAAAATAGTTTGTACAAGAGTAGAGAAAATCATGTGAGAGTAACACATCAGATTCTTTTTATGTCCTGGACATGCAAAGAGAATGGACTGCGCCACATAGCAACCACTCTTAAAAGATTTGACTATCGCTTAAATACTGCCATATTCCCCTTTTACCTACAAGAAAATTAGCAATAAGGTAATTTCTGCAAATGTTTATATGGATTAACATGAAGTAAATGGAGAATAAGCGTTTGTAAAAATAGTTTGTTCAAGGGTAGAAAAGTTATGTGAGTGCAACACATCAGATTTTTTCTCATCAAAGGACTATTTGGTTGTTTGTGAGAGTTTATATTGTTATAATGCTGTGTGTTCTATTAAAATTGAGAATTGCTTTAAATATTATACATGATTGAACCCAAAAATAACTGTTTAGAAGGAAATGCTTAATAATAGTTAAGAAAGAGACAATGATAAAATACTTTTAAAATTTACAGAAGTCATATGTTAGTGTAACACATCAGATTTTGTTCTACTTATTTTACGTCTCTTTAACTACTTGCCATATCGTGAGGAATGTTAGGATATACCTCGTGGATCGGCGTGTGGCAGAAAATTAGTCTGTACCTCACCATCTTATTTCGTCGCATGTCCACAGAGGCCTTAGTGTCAGGCAACTGTACCGCTGCCTCTGTGGCGGCCGGATGGCTGCTTCGACACGCTTTCACAGAGACCTTATTGCATAGCAACTGCATTTCTGCTTCTACACGAGCCGGACCGGCTGCCATTCAGTCTATGTTCTTTCATTATCTGTGGACAGATGGCAGAGCATTCGCTATTATCAACCATTTTTGCTTCTCTACCACGTACATAATAGGTAGAGAACGTATTAAATTCCACCAAAAATTCGATATCGAGATTTCACCGGAAATATATGTCTTGAGGTCCCTGAATCCAAATAAAGAATTTTTGGAAAGATGTGTGTGTATGTGTGTCTTTGAAGAGCATAACCCAAAACCGAAAAGTCGAATAAATACCAAACTTGGTATTTAAGTTGAGTATCTAAGAATGTGATACGAAGGTTTTCAAGAAAACCTCCCCAACTCAAGCTACCCTTTACATGCAACATATTTCGAAAAAATTTATTTTCTAAAAATTGCTGAAATGATTTTAATTAAAATGCCATATATTAAAGATACTTGCATGACAAATAAAATGCATTTTATGAATTTTCTAGGAATGGTATGTAAAGTCCTCTTTATTCTGAAGGAGTTTTGTATAATCTTGTATAACTAGTAAACGTTGAGTGATAGACGTAAACGTATTATACAAAGATGAGAACAGATTAACCACGAACAAAAAATTACAATTTGCGTTTCATAAAAATATAGTTTATACATTACAATATATTTATACATTTATGTTTTGGATCGCACTGAATTTTTCTTTTTAGCTCGGAAACGTTTCAGGCCCTTGGGAAACACTTGATTGTGTACAAATTAGAGCGTCAACTTGGACTTCAATATCTTAAATGAAAATAATTTACATTTGGGGATCCTTTTGGACAATCTAGATAATGGATGCTTTAAAAATAAGGCAAATCCTTCTTATATGTTTCAGTAGAACGCCTTGACTAAGAGCCTCAAGAATTCTCATTTGCAATCGGAGGACCGGATTAAGCATTTTTTGGGCCAGATTCACTAATTGAGTTAAAAATGCTCTAACAACTTGTTTGTTAAGGTTATGTTCAAGGTTTAACATATGTTAAAATTCTTGTGTTTCATCAAGCTTTTACAGCAAATTGTTACCTAACAGCTTGTTAATGTCAAAGACAACAACGAGCGATAGCTTTCGTAAAGGCGGTGACCGAAATACACGGCTTCTGAACGCGTTCCCGTACACTTTTGTCTACGTATCTCAGCGACTAGTTACATTCATTGGCAACTGCCATGTGATGCTCCTGATTGAGGTTAGAATCACGATCTCAACTGAAGAATCAGGATGCAGAGGAACTAAATCTTTCACCGTTTGAAAAGCGTTAATTACAGAGCACATTATTAAGTATTATTGCGGTATTATCGTGGGAGTAAAAGCCGACGGTGTTGCATTAAAGGATAAGAATGCAGTCTGGGAGAAAATCCGCGAGTAATGTAATTGTAATGAACACGCTTCTCCAAGGTACAGTAAGTAACTGCCGCAATTTTATGCTAACATAAAGTTCAGGAGCAAAAATGTCAGGTGCAAAGAGCGTTTAGAACAGTTTAAAGTTGTTGGTGGACATTACATTGACACTAAAGCGGACCACACTGTGTTATCACTGACTGAGGATTAAATTGATTCGAACAAAAATATTGTTTGCTTCTTGAAGCAATAATTGCTTTGGAAAGCCTGCGGATAAACTCAGCAATGGTAATTTTGGAAATACCAACATTATCACCTACCATTAAATGAAAAATGTCAGTAGTATAAAATTTCAAAGTAATTAACACTTGTAATAAAGAAGCGGGCTTCGTTTTGTAGTATTCTAACCTCTCGTATTTCACATAAAACCAAGCACATGATCCCTCCATAAAGTGATTATCGCTTTAAAAGTTCCTCCTTTTGCAGGTTTTCAAATGTACTATGATACACAACTACTCTTCTGTTAGAAATGCAGCAAATACCAAATGCAGCAAACTCGAATCAACAGCTTGGTTTGTGGCAAGGATTTTTAAAATTCTAGAATGTTTTAAATGCCTTAACACAGGGATACGGCATTGTTAAATTAACACCGAGTTTAATACATTATTAAAGCTAACATTTTTTGATGAAACATAATTTGCGTTAACTTCAGTGTTAAATCAGTTTTCGACCCTAACCTTGTATTATGAAGAGAAAATGCTTTGTGCGTGTGTGTATTAATTATAAAAAATTTCAAATTTGTTATGTTTTACAGGAATGGTTTGAAACACATGTTGCATGTACCTCAGGTAAGGATGATTGGTAATACTGTCTTCTCCCCAATTTAGCTAACACGATCACAGCTGCGAGCCCTAATTCTATGTTCACTAAAATCTCGTTAAGTATAATTGAATGGGTGCTCCCAGAAACGTGCTAAGCATAATTTTATAGGAATAATCAACCTTCGTAAATGCCAATGAAACAACCCATAGATGCTAGCATACATAGTAATAAAATAGCAATGCAACCATCTTATACAGCTAGGCCATCTGCCCTGTCTCAAGCGCCAAGTTGATGTAATAAAACAAAATGGAAATAAACACTCATGAAATTAAAAGCTCTGTATCTCACCACACTGATTTCGTTACAGTTGACCGAACTCAGAGAGGACGTATAGCAGTTTCTGTAGTAGATCGAGGTATATAACTAGGCTTTTAAAAACTTATGGTCAGTCCTTTTTTGTGACCACCCATCGAATTTCATTTGTCCCCAATTGTAACAGCCATATCCGATCCATGCTTAACTATATCAAAAACTCCTTTTGCTGATAGATTACTTACATAGAGGTAGCCAGCTGACGGCGAAGAGGACGGCGATGAAGGTGAGCAACATGGTAGTGCGACGATTTCGCTCCAGTTCCTTGCGAGCACGTCTGGAATCCCTTTGGCTAGACGCATGGGCGTGGAGATAGGAGGCTATCCTTGCATGTACCTGTAACAAATAAAAACATATACTTTATTTGTTATTTAAAATACAATTACGGCGTTACAGAATTCAAGCGACAAACTTTCAGGGGTTACAGAGGGATGTAATAGGAACACCCTGATATAGCAAACCTATGATCTGTGACAACAGACAGTGAAGTTACGTGATTATGTTTCATTTGAATATTCATGCAGATAAATTCAAATAAACAAAGGCTTTATAATAATAGGGAACTGATTTTCACAAGCCGTGCGGTACTTTCAAACTTATTAGCTTTGCTTTTTCTGGAGAAATGCTCCATCAGTAAGGACCAGCGCACAACTGATATTTACACTTTTAGATGAAGGTTCATCTGTAAGAGAGGCAAACAGCAATTAGCTGTAAAAATAGTTCAGCCAATAGCGCGCTCGGCTGTCGAAATGAATCCAAATCGCGTACAAGCGGTTAAACATCTTTTGTTTCCAAACAAAGCCTACGCTTATAGTAAATCCAATTTTAATTTCCCGCGTTTCTTTCAAAGTTTAAGTGCATGTCACGGAAGTGTTCATATGGAATATTTGAACATAGCAACGCCACAATTGCCTGTATGTAGCAACAACACAGGAAGTTTTTTTGTGGCCTACTGGCTCATTATTGTTTTTAATTTATTGCAAACAACCATGAAGTCAAAGCGTCTTCTATCAAAATGCTCGCATAACACTCCTTTGTAATCCCTGAAAGTTTGTCGGTTGAATTCTGAACATCCTGTATACATACCAGAAGTATATTACACCCGTTCTGCTGTGAAAAATTTTACATAGGCCAAATAAAACGTACCATTAAGGGCACGTTTCACTAACAGAGGTAATTTTTCAGTTATTTTAGTTTTATGTAAACTTTTGGTTTATGTAAACCGTGGTATAGAACATTGTGGCGGTATATAATCTTGCCATCTGGATATAGGGCTTGGTTGTAAACGGCAAGGCACAATCACATTGGAAATGCCACGTGGAAGCTTCCCCCACCACTCTCCTGGTGACGGCAGCTCAGCCCGTGCGTTTGGTTTGGGAGGGAAGTGCTATACTAGCTTAACCGATACTACATCTGCCAGCCTTGTTGCTATCGTCGTAATGAGTGAGATCACGTTAGTTTGAATCTACTTTGATAATGTATTTATTGCATTTAATTACACAGGTAGACACTTAAAGATATCTCACATTAGGATATTGTTTAACGTGTTATTTATAAATTTTAAATTCTTTACGCTAAGCTTAAAATTGTGATTCTTTTAACTTTTTGTTTGAGCCGTTTGAAGAGACGTTTTTTTAAACACACTAAATGTAATGCAGTTGACATTAAAGGTGTGAATGTTTGTATTCGCTATTTTCATCAGTGTAAGCCACTTTATGTAATGGGAATGCCCTTTAATCCTGTATTTCAGCGTAATTGATAAATATAACCAGCAATTGAATGGTTATTGCTGCGGAGTGAAAGGGCACATATGATTGAACAACTTTCTGTATTCATTTCGTTTCAACATTTCCACCTGTAAATAATTTACAGTCTATTTTAGAATTTTAATCATTAGTTGTTGGCTGCGCAGATTACAAACATAATATATATCTTCTTGATTAAATTGTATTTAACTTTGAACAATTATTACGTAATGCAATACAATTTATGATCTTTTATGGTCCCCTTTCGGTCTCGGTTTATTCATATTCCTCTCTACCAGCACGATTCCAATTAAAACTCCATCCCTCGGATTTCCATAACTCCTCGGTAAGCGATTTACGCAATTTGCCAAGGAGGCAATGCAACATAGAAGCAGGTTTCACCACGAAATTACACGCCTAGATAAAGAAATCATAGCTTTGGGTTACCTGTGTTATGCAAGCCAGTAATTACTTCTCATACACAACAAGCGCGAAAAACCGCTGCCTGCCGCCTCCAGTTGGCGCCTTTTCCCATGTATATTGAAAATTAAAACCGCACATGCAAACGTATTCTGCTTTTGAAGCTCTGCGGTTTCGAAACCACTCATATGAGTAAACTGGTATCTTTGCCTCTGATATTTCAGTCAATTACGTACGAAATAATTATGATCCTCTTGATTGGTTTTTTCTTGTGAAAAAGTACAAAATTACAAAAGTCACACAGGTAGTTTGACAAAAACAATGATATATAGGTTATACAACGGAGGGGGACACCTCGCACACTATGATCTACAAGAACGTATTCTGGCTATCAAACCCAGGAGGTATGGATGAAGTGAAGGAACCATAGGAGGCGACAGGCACACAGGCCACAGAGACGCGGAGAAGTCCCTAGCAGTTCCAGGCTCGAAAATCTGCCCCACTGCTCAAGCTAACTAGATAGGGCGACGAACGAGCTGTCGACGAAGCAGCCCTCTATTATTCACAGAGGGTACTCATTGCTTTTGCCAGTATCCGCACTATCTGTCCGTCACCGCCATTTGCCACGGAATCTAGAACCAATCCTGAAAAATGAAAGGAAACGGAATGAAAGGGAAATGTTGGAGAGGAAATTGTGGTAGATGAGAAACCATTCCAGCATTCGCCCACCAATCAGAAAAAAACCACCTTAAGGTCTAGAGTGGACGGTCGACGGGAATCGAACCCGGGACGTCCCGAATGCAAACATCACATTTTACCATGGAACCATCTCGCTGGTAAAAACCAATAAATCACTAAGGTTTTATTTTGTTACACAAAGATGATGATAGTGATATCGAGAAACGTTTATTGATTAGCCTAGAATGATCAGACATTTTGAGTTTTACCTTGTGGTTTCTTAATTTGGCACGAGAAAAGAGAGGTTATGTTTTGTATTTATTATATTGTTTATTAAGAACGTATCAAAGTGAACTGAAGCGTTAAATTGTATGGTTAGAAATAGCTTGACATTAGAAAACAATTAAGCATACAGTCTGTTACAATAGTTTAACTTGCATCAAAATGATCCTCGCAAAATTGCAAATTTGTCCGACATGTTGTTCCGCCATGCAAAATTGCTTTCTTCCTAAATTCAGGATTTACATGGTAATGACTTCAATATCCGCACGGAATTCATAATTTTGCTGTCCAGCAATTTCAGTGCAATAATGCGGCAACATTTGGTTTACAAATCGTGGCAGTGATTTTGAGGGATGTCCACTACAGGACAATGGAAGACATTTACTAGCTTCGTGAGTTTGATCATCAAAGACAATCGTATATAAGCGTGTGGAGTGGTAATAGTGAGGATAATGTCCTTATTACTTTCACTACTACTTACCAATGCTGGGTGATTATTTTAAATTTGCCCTGCCTTAGTTCACACTTTCTCTACATTATGTCATTATTTCCTCAGAGACTGCAAAGGCGGAGTGGATTGTGTCGAAGAAATTGCCTATACCTTTTTCACTATAAGCTGAAAGAAGAAGTAAACAAAACCACGTTACAAGACAGCACCTCATTGGCTGGTGGGCAAACTACAACCTTCCCTGCTTAGCATGTCGTCTCTTCTTCTACAAAAAACAGTTCCGTTCAGATCGTAACATTTTGTGGTTATCCTCGTGCAGAGAAATTAAAAAAACTCATTATAATAACATTTAAATTTATGAAACTAAATGTGTTTGTTCAGATTCACCTATAACTACATGAACCGTTATAGCAGAGGTTTAAGAGACCATGCGCAGGCGCTGCAGTTCATTTCCGGTTTCCAGCTAAGAATCTTCTGCCACTGTAGAAAACGTAAACGAGGGAAATGGAAAGAAGACAATTGTTTAAATGCTTTTAACAAATTCTGTGAAAAGTGTCCACCTTTAATCGACAATGAATATGGTTGACCATTGTTTAGCAATAATTAAACTGCTTTGTTAGTGATGCAGAATTGTTGCTCGGTTAGCTTGGGTTGCGTTTGCTTTCTGTTGTGATTTAACCTATAGTATTAATCGTTATTTAACTTGTTGACTCACAAAAGCTTAAAGCAAAAGTGGTATACTGATATTAGTCATTAAATGTATGATTTCTAAAGCCTGAAGTTAAGAATAGTTTAATCCAGTACATTTAAACACAGATGCCGAACTGTTCAGGCACAACGTTTATTTGTCTACTCAGTTCCCGTCATCCTCCACGTGGTGCTGCCATGTGCTCGGCGGAGTGATACATTTAAGTTTTGTTTACTTCTCCTTTCAGCTTAAAGTGAAAAAGGTATAGCTCTCAAATTCTGCAAATAAGAAATGCCTTAAAATTAAGTTTTAAAGAAATAAATAGCCAGCAACCAAATGCCAAGGGTATTTAAAAAGTCTCGTAACGATCCTGAAGCGTTCGCTAGGTCAAAAATAAAAGTGAATTCTAAAACTACTACAAGCAATGCAAAAATTTTGGGGAACTGTTTTTTTACATTTTGGGTTAATTTCACTTGTGCATCCCCTTAACTAATTCCAAGATTTCTCTTTCCTATATTCTAATTTATTGAACTACAGACAAATACATCAAATTATCACTCATCAAAAGAAGGAAAAAACATGAAGCTGTTGTACTTCCAGACATTAAGCGTCTCCACATTTTTAAAAGTACGTCTGTTTCTATGAGGACGTAGAATGTCTTTGTAGATACTAAAACTTCTTTCAACATCTAGTGGGGCAAACCTTGTATTCACTTCGAATGGCAACTCTACAGATGTGGCGAATTCCTCAATGTCTGGATTCTTCTGAAGACTAGATTCAAGTTTTTGTCTTTGGCAAAATCATCCAACTGCTCCCTCACGAAAGTAAAAATATCCCATTGGTTTTCCTTTTCCAGAACCTTGTTCTTCCAATCGTTTAATAGCTGCAAACAGATACCTGTAACTATGGACACAATATAGTTCTGTCTGCAAATTATGTATTTTCTCCGGTAACAGAAGTTGCTGTGCCTTGGAAATTGCACCTGCGTCGGATAGATCCAAAGAGAGTACAATAATTTTGTAAAAATTCTCACACAACATAGCAGCACACTCAATCCAAGATACCCAGCGAGTAATGAACGGGAAATTTGCAAGGGGCAGGCCAGTGATTTCCCTGTAGTAAACAACACCGCTCGAAGCTTTCAGTAAAAAAGTCCAATCGGGGTACCTATGGCGCTCTCTGTCGATCAACAACCAACCTCAACCTCACGAAGATAACTGGTACTAGTGGAGGGTTTGGGGTACTGTTTACGTTTAAACTGTCCATTTCGATTCGATAGCAGACTTGGTTTTTCAGCACCTGCATCAGGATGGCTTTAACGTAAGAACTGTTAACCTTTATTACTGAATCCTAGTTCAGGACAAGGGTTCTCACTGAAGGGGAATGTCAATAGATTAACCAATTCGTAATTAATACTGAAGAGATATATCCCCAGTTTCAGCAGATGTCTCAAAGATACCTGAAGAGGACAGTTAGGAGGAGAGTTCGTTTATATGTTATAAAGTAATGCCTGTAAAATGTCCGAGTGTTACGTTCGCACGGCTTTCTCCAACCTCTATTGCCTATTGCTGGGCATCAAATTATTCTTAGGAAAGTTTTTCTTCCTCTCTACTTCATTTTAATCGAGATAAACCTTTCCGGAAATAGCTCCATTACACACTTCTTAGATACAAAGAGCGACAGTCATATGTTTTAGAACTGGACACTATACACCAGCCTTAAAATTACATTTCTCTTTCCATGACATCGCTAGAAACAGCTAAAAATCGGCAGGACTTCAAAAGAATTACTAGGTATGGAAGAATGCCAACGATTAATAACGTATACCTTGGAAGTGGCCGATGACACAAAAGCGTTATTGAAATAAATGCTGTATTTTAAAGAGGTTTACATTTCTTGTGTAGTGCGTTATCGTCTATCGCTTAACGTTTACCAGTTATACAAGATTAGACAAAATTCCTTCCGAATGAAGGGGATTTCACAGCCTATTCCAAGAAAATTCAAAATGTACACTGTCATGAAAATATCTTTCATAATGGTGTTTTAATCATAATCGTTAGAGCAATTTGTTAGAAAATAAAAAAAATTGAAATTGTTCCATGTAAAGGGTAGTTTGATATGGGAGAGTTTTCTTGAAAATCTTCGTGTTACATATTTGGAAGATACTGCACCTAAATATCAGGTTTCGTATTTATACGACTTTTAGTTTTTGAGGTATGCTGTTCACAGTCACAAAGACATACACACACAGGAACAGTTTCCTAAGAATGGTTTATTTGGATTCAGGGGGTCTCAAAGCATATATTTCCGTTGAAATCTGGATATCAAATGTTTTGTAGAATGTAATACCTTCTCTACCTAATATTAGGTACATGATAGAGAAAGTAAAAATTGAATTGCTGTGTAATATTTAAGTTATAAGTAATCTGCCATATTCCTAATTATTGTATTTTCTCTGTTTTGTTTACGATAGGTCCATTGCTCGCTAACGGTAAACAGGATCCGTGTAATGGAAACAGTGTGTGAGACGGCGACAAATGGTGTTTTGCACGAGATGCGGACCATTAACGTATGATGTGAGAATTAATATTAATGGCATGTTGTAATCGACGGAATTACCAGCAACTCTCGTTGGCCTCCGAGACCCCCAGATTTGACACCACCTGATTTTTTTCTCTTAGATTATCTGAAAGACGTAGTCTTGCTTAGACGTCCTGAAAATCTGAACCAGCTGCTGAACTTCGTATCGAAGAGATGTTACGCCCCGAATGCTTGAGGCTATCTTCCATAACCTGGTCAAGATAGATAGATAGATAGACAGATAGATAGATACATAGATAGATAGATAGATAGATAGACAGACAGACAGACAGATAGACAGACAGATACACAGATAGAAGTATAAAAGTATTCAAGAAGTATAAAATAAGAAGGCCTATGCATAGATCATTTGTATGATATTCGAGGAGTGGTCTTTAGTGGAAAAACCCCCCTAAGTCCCAGTAGTTATAAAATTGGAGATCCAGCACACACATTTAATAAGCAGGAATTTGCAATTAATATGCAATTAGGTCTCCCATTCCACTTGCCACGCCCCATATGGTACGTTTTTGTGGCAGCTGAGATCATAAATTTTGTGATGTATAAAGAAAAGGTTGATAGGTAATTACAGTTGTGCTATTAAGGTCTCCTCCCCTGTCAAAATGAATAATGGGTGTAATAAATTATGCTTTGTAATCGCGCCGACAAAACAGCAGACGCTATTCTTCCCATCCTTTTGCATTCCACAGTACCGTGCACGTGTGGCTAGGAAAGAACACCTGCCTCAATCCGCTCCCCCTCTGAATTCCATTCTCTGCTTTATACCTTGCAGACTCCTTCAAACATACACACCTGTGCAATAACAAAAAGTAAGACTGGAGTCATATCCTGGGCAACCTTCATTAACAGAGAATACCTAAGAGCAATAACTTTTCCTGCTTGACAGAGAGGGTGACCATTGCGTGGGACAATGAGTAATAAATTACGCTTTGTTGTATCCTCACACATTGTGGCGTCCCAAGTTTCATTACCTAACAGGCAATAAACTTTTGTCCTAGCGACAGAAGCCTGCAGCTAGGCTATTATAACTGGAGTTCCTTTCGTTTGTCGGCAAAAAGACAGACGCGGTTCTATTCCCATTCCCCTTGCATCCATTAGTAGCAGATTCTTACACAAAGAAAATCTGTCTTCGCACCCTGCACGAAGAACTACGGACATCCCCGAACATAGGTATACATGATCCTAACATACTTAACACTTCCTCCAAGCACACGAACCTGCACGAAGACCTAAGGACATTTCCGAACATCGATATACATGCTCAACACATTCTAGCTCTCTCTTTTTGTACCTATCGTCTCTCTCAAACAGCGCAACCTCTGCGCATGTGCAGCAGGTGATAATTACATTGGGTGCAATAATCACGTGACGTGTAAACATCCCCGCCATAACGATGTGCTGACACAGCCAGGGGGATTTAGGTATCTATACAAGCAGCTAACGACGCTTGCTAGAACCATTGTTAGCTTATTAACTCTACATTTAAATTTTAAAGGACTTAAAAAAAGTGAGGTGTCTTTTTAATTTAAAAAGAAGTGTGAGTCATCGATTTCTACAGATAGCATTCATCAACACTAATACAATGCAAGGTGAATGAGTTTTTACATAACTATACAAATCAGTGTTGCCTTTTTTACAATGCATTTCATTTTATTAAACGATACAGTGCACGAAAGACGAATCGGACCAAGATATCGTATTTTTATCTGAACTTGGCACTCACATGGATTTCTCGGCGCAGTCTTCTTCTATTCACATTCATACGGTTTTCTCTAAACCTTCTTCCATTAATATTTACTCGATTTTCACTACTCTTATTTGTTTCTCTACACATTCATCCTCTATTAACATTCATACAATTTTTCTCTACTCAATCTTTGTTTCTCTACACATTCTGTCATGCCCTCATATGCGAAATATAATTTTCTCGGCGTTTCTGCAAGCTCTTCGTCGGTTAAGAAATTATGTTGTTCAGGCAAGAACACTCGGCAATCCTCCAACGAAGATAAGATCCTTGTAGCGTATCTTTTTTGAGCTCTGTTTAAGGCCTTTATTTGAGATCTATTTCGAGATCTTGAACTCGCCGCCGGTAGGAAACTGCGCGCTTCAGCCATATTATTAAGTCTATCTGCTAAACACTGTAACATGCATTGATCATGAATTATTTTTTCAATACGTTATTCAGGGGGAAGGCCAAGTTATAATTTCTTTATATTAGAGCTAAAGTGTGTGTTGTGCTTCAGGACCGCAGCTTTGTAAGTATGTTAATGCATGTTTGTGTTCGGGGATACCCGTAGGTCTTCGTGCAAGTTCGGCTGTTTAGTAGAAGTGCTAGTTTTGTAACAAAGCAGGGGTTGTAAGTATGTTTATGCATCTTTGTGTTCCGGTATACTCGATGGTCTTCGTACAGGTTCGGTTGCTTGCTAGAAGTGTTAGTTTTGTAACAAAGCAGTGGTTGTAAGTATGTGTATGTATATGAATGCAATTGATGTGTGTATATGCATCTTTGTGACCGGGAATGTTGATTGGTCTTCGTGCAGGTGCAGGTGCTTAGAAGTGCTTATTCGTGACGTTCATGTATGTGGAGAAATCTGTGTGATGGTGGAGAGTAGGTGTAGAAATCCATGTGAAAAAGAATGAGTACGAAAAAACGTATGATTGTTAATGGAATAAGAGTGTGTTGAGAAACAAAGAATGAGTAGAGAAATCGTATGAGTTTTAATGGAAGAAGAATGTGTGGAGAAAATGGTATGAATGTTAATAGAAGAAGAGTGGGTTGTAGAAATCACTGTGATGGTGAAACAAGGAGGAGGTATAGAAAACTATGAATGTTCACAGAAGAAGAATGTGTACAGAAACAAAGATTGAGAAGAGAAAATCATACGAATGTTAATGGAGAGTGAATGTGTAGAGAAATAAAGAATGAGTAGCGAAAATTGCGTGAATAGTAATGGAAAAAGAGGGTGTAGAGAAAACCGCATGAATGATTCAATCCCCCCCTCTCTCTCTCTCACTCAGAGAGTTTCTCCATAATGCCTTTACACAAGCTATAAAGAAATGCGTTGGGATGAAGGTAAAGTGATTGTGGTAGCTTGAAATGCTAGGTTACAGGGAAGTGAAACAAAGATTTTCTGAATTCTGCAAAGACATAATAATTTCCAATGATAGCGCATATGACTGTGTGCGTGTCTGTGTATGCATGTCTGTGTGTCTGTGCGTATATGTATGTGTAATGGCTCTGTGTATATCCACGTGTATGTATGAATGCTCGGATGTATACAAATCAAGAAGAAAGAAAGAGATAGATAGAAAGAAAAAGAGAAAAGGAAGAAAAAGAGAGAAGAAGAGAAAGAAGAAACAAAATAAAGAATCGAGTCTATGGATCGGGATACCTAAATATACACCAGGGCTTAAAATAAATGATTATGTTTGTTAAATACATTTTATTCTGACCATCCATACTCCATAGTTTAATATTTATTAAGCATTAGAGATTCGCAGCAGTAAGAATCGAGCTAGGACAGCAGGACATCTAAGAATGTCTTGCATTAAGCATCGTAATGATATATAAAATTGACTTGGTTTACCCTACTCGTCTATGTTCCTTAATTTATTAGTTATTAGGCATTAACGTTTTGCTACACTAAGAATTGAGCTCCGCCCTCTGGATACCTGAGAACGTCTTTCATTGATCCAGGTAATGCTATAATAATGCATTACCTTATCCAAGTATAATATTTCATGATCAATTTTATGTTGAGTGGCCTTAAACCCCATCTCATCATCATCATTAGCAATTGAACATTAAACTTTTGCTTGCAGTAAGATTCGAACACAGATGCAAGAATATCTAAGTATACACCCGGGTTTAATATAGGTAATGATATGCGTTAAACGCATTTTTGATATCGCTGTTTGAAAGAGATGATAGATGCAAAAACAGAGAGTTAGAATGTTTTGAGCATGTATATTTATGTTCCTTTCTGAATGCCTGTGTATAATTTTTAAATTCGAAGGACAAAATCTTACTGCGCAAAGAAACGTAGAACTTGTTAAAGCAATTTGAGTAATTTTTTGTGGCGCTAACCATTTCGGAAATATTCTTTGTTATTGGCTTAAATTTTAAAATACACATTTTTCAGGTACTCAATCGCTACTCATTTTTCCTCGTGGTCATGCAAGGTACATGGAACTTCAAAGCCGTCACATAGCCATCCACTTTTCAAACATATCTAATTATCACTTTACCCTACTGTATCCTTCTTAGACTATGAAAAGTGCAATGAAAGTTTATCTGCATTAACAAGAAGTAGACAGAAGAATAAGCCTTTTTAAAATAGCTTGTAGAAGAGTGATTGGAGAAAGTCATACGAATAAACACTACAAATTTCCTTTCTTCGATTATATTACTCTCTGTACTCCTTAGGACTTAAGTCAAAACAAACATTGCACACGATTCAAACATTCAATATCCAGATTTTCCCGGAAAGGCACGTTCTAAACATACCTGTGTATGTGTGTGAACAGAAAAACTTAAGGTCAAAAAGTGTGACAAATGGCAGACGAAGTTTTTCAAGAAAACTCCCAAACCTAAATTCCCAAACATTTTCCATGAACGTTTTCCTTTATTGCTTTCTCCAACACATACCTAATAGGTAAGGAAAGCTATTGCATTCCACCCAAAAATTTTAAATCCAGATTTCACCGGAAATACATGTTTTGAGGCCCTGGAATCATATAAAGCATTTTTGGAAACATGTCCGTGTGTGTTTGTGTTTCTGTGCGTCTGCGAGAAGCATAATTAAAAAACGAAAAGGCTTATAAATATCAAACTTGGTACTTAGGTTCAGTATCTTCCAAAGATGCGACACAAAGATTTTTAAGAAAATTCCTCCACCCCAACTATCCTTTATACGGAACACTTTCTGAAATATTTGATTTTATAAAAAATAGATCTAACAAGTTTTATTAAAATACTATACATGAAAGATATTTACATAACAAATAAAATGTATAGCTTAAATTTTCTGGGAATAGTCTATGAAGTCCTCTTCATTCTAAAAGAAATTTTGTATAAGTTTACATAATTGGTAAACGTTAAGCGATAGACGAAACGTGTTACAAAAGAACTGCAAATCTCTTTAAAACATGCAATTTATTTCAAGTACTTTTTGTGTCATAAGCCATTTCTGAGATATCGTAATTAAAGGTTCGAGTCCTTCATATCTTGGCCATTCTTTTAAAGTCCTGTCAACATTCAGTTGTTTCTCGTGATTGCATGGAAACTGTATGGAATTTTAAGACCAGCGTAAACCGTCCGTTTCTTTAACATTTGACTATCGCGGTTCTTTTTTGTATCTATAACGAAATGTGTCATGTGGCTATTTCTGCAAAGGTTACTTTGAATTAAAATATAGTAGATAGAAAATAAGCTTTAGTAAGAATAGCTTGTATACCCAATAATAAATTATAGAAGGTAGAGAGAATCGTGTGAATGTGTCACATCAGATTCTTTTTATTGTAAAGCTGTAACGATTAAATTATCACATGTTTAAGATATTGGTATGAAGAATAAAAGCATATTTTAAATGTTCTTATGAAGGCCTATGAAATATTCTTGTTGAACCTTATATTACCTGAAAGTCTTAAGAAGAAACTCAAGCTTGTATGTAGTAAAAGGCCATAAATCATTAAAAAATACCTAGTGTTTGTTTCACTTTTTCGTACCATTAGCCTTTTCCGAAACATTTGTTGTAGTATTTACACCGCCTCCACGCCCTACCCTTTGTGTGTGTCTTATTTAGGCAGTGGGTTATTTCTAATGCACCCAAAGGCTACCTGAAGAATAAAACGGAAAATATAATTTAGTAAGTATATTTCCATATGATACCCAGGACATAATACATAAATGCAGATAATTTCGTTGTCAGTTTATTTTCTTGAAGCATTTTGCTTTACAAGTTTAATCTTCAGTTTCTAGTTTTTGTCTTGCTGCAGGTATGGTTATAATCCTGCACCAAAAATACATTCAAAGTATAGGAATATTATAAATACGACGGCCCCATAAATCGGCTCAAAAACCCATTACTACACAGTTAAAATTTTAAAAGGTGATTACCAATTAATTTAAACTTCTAGGTAAGCAACTACAAAGAGCTGACACACAAACAATTCAGTAGGAACAAGTAAGAACACGGTGAAAAATGTGAAGGCCAAGGGAGTTATGTTACAAGGAAGCGCACCGTACTTCTCAGCGCTCCAAAACAACTCGCTTCGTTACTTTAGAAGCACGACCAGACCCCAGGCGGCGATGTTGGCGCTACCCCTAATCCACAACCAATAGCAAGGAGAGAGAGCACGTCCGACCCCGTGTGGCGATCCGGCAAGCTATTCGAGACACACATAACCGTACTCGGAAGAACAAACACATGCGACGGATTAAGAAAAATCCAGCACACGTGTTTACATGTTTCCGAGTTGAAGATATGGAGTTTTTCCCAAGCTTTCCTAGCTGTTTGTCTAGATTGTTAATCCTACAATCGCCTTATCCCTAAATGTATTACACGTGCCCTTATTAATTCTCTTATGCTGAAAGAAGATATCGTTTTCATTATTGATGGTAGTAGTGAAACTAGTTGTTATAGAAACATACTGCATATGTCTGAATCAATAATACGGACTGGAATATATAGAAATAGGAATGCATTCCACAATTTGCCACTATCAAGCTGACGCTTCAACTTCAAAGAGAAGATTAAATAAAGATTTAATTACATCCATTATTTTCACTCAATTATTTATTTCAAAAGTTTTAAAACGTTTGAACTGAAATGCATCTTTTCAACTCTTCTAAATCACAACAGTAAACTTTTGTTTTAATCATATTCTAACGACGGATTCGATCCACAATCGGGAAGTTGCATCATATTTCATAAAAAGTTGCAATTGGAACAAACCGAGTAACGGGGACAACACTTTGGTGTTCAGTCTCTTCGAAGTGTTTGCAGGTCATCCCGCTCAATCTCTCAATCATCACGCTGCTACATAGAAGACACGTGTCTACGTTAAACTCGAACCCCGACCTAACATATTATCTTTTTATTAAGTGAATCAAGCCCTGTCAGATCCACTAGGTAAGTCCTTGTAATGTGTATCTAAGCTCCTATACCTCGAGGACAGTTAGAGGGCCCCAAAGTTCAACTCGCTCTTTCTTTTTTTAGTTTTTATTTATGGATTCTCTTTAATTACTAAGGTTCTTAGCTTCCCATTCTACATTTACCATGAAAGAGCAGAAATTTTGCTCTTTATCAGGCTTGAGGTTCTTTCATGACATACATCTGTGACATGGGACCATCTTTGCTTCCCTTCTGAGGCATAATGACCAAACAATGATAATCACCCACTCCTCTTGTAAATATTAAATAATGCATTAATAATTTAAATATACAAATTTATACATATTTGTAATATGTTAATGAGATGTAATATTTGAAGTACGTCAACGCTGAAACTGTGTTCCCTTGTTTCCTAGAAAAAGTTATCGCTAACAAAGCAAGACGACACAATACAAAGATCCTTGAGCTAAAAAGGGAAGAGTATGGAGGGACTTGTGAAAGTTCCAGAATTTGGAAAGTTACGCGTAGGTCTTCAACATAAAGAGGGTGTCACATACATGGAGATTGGCTAGTGAAAAAGTACACTATGAGCCGCGATAAGCCAATAGAAAAATTGTTAGATGTCTAGGCAAATCCAGGGAGCTCATAAAGAAGCCCCAAAGTCCAACTTTCAACTTCGATGAATCAACGTGTCACGAGAGTCTAACATCGATGGCATAACATGTAATACGATGCAGCGTGTCACAAAGTGTAACACCAGTATGAATTTTATGTCATCAATTCATTTTGGTGTGTAGCGCATAAATAGCGCATAGGTCAGCTTAAAATATGCTGACAATTCCAGCTAGGCCGCATTATATTTTGCTTTTTTGTGCTAAATATATGTTTGTTAGTAAATAAAACAAATAAAGGTAGCCACCGCGACACATTCAAAGGAAGCCTTGTTAAGGAATTTTACATCCAAAAAACATCTACCGCCCTCCACCAGGTTTGAACCCGCGACCTCAAGAACTACCCCGCTTAATTAAATAGCTTAGATAGAAACTTTTGATAGAAAGTTCTAGTAATTTTCTGCTACCCCTAGTTCCCTCATTGGCACTCCCGCGTCCCGATGCCAGGTGAGACTACGACCCCCGTGCTAGCGTCCTCAGAGTTTACCTCCCCGAGGCTCGCTACAATTTTCTTGTCTCACAGTGCACTAAAGTAAAGCAGGTTACAATTAATTTAAATTATAATACCATGTGTTTAAGTTATTTATACAACAAATCTTTACTTTTCTGTAAGCAGCTTTTGAAGTCCTCTTCAATCGGAACGAATTTTGTGCAATTTTGATACCTAACTGGCTAACCCTAAGAGAGGCACAAGAAATGCAGATCTCCTTAAAACACAATTTATGGAGGATATTCTTTTTTGTATCATTAACGACTTTCAATATATTGTTTGTTGTTGCTTTGAATATTCATATAATTATACTAGGTTTTAACTTCTTAGTCCCTATTTGGTTTTTTCTTCTTTTTGCTTTCTCTTTACGTATTGTAAGTAGGGGAAGTATTGCATTCCACTCAAAAATTCGATACCGAGATTTCACCAGAAGCACATGTTTTGAGGCCTCCTGAATCCAAAAAAAAGTATTTTTGGAAACATATCCGTGTGTGTCTATGTCTGTGTCTGTGTGTCTGTGAACAGAATAACTCAGAAACCAACAGTCGGATAAGCACCAAACTTGGTATTTAGGTTCAGTATCTTCCAAAACTGCGACACGAAGGTTTTAAAGAAAATAACCCTTTACATGGAACATTTTTCGAAAACTTTAATTTTCTCAAAAATGGCTCTAACGATTTTGCTTAAAATATCATATATTTTAGATACTTTTATAACAAATAAAATGAATATCTGAATTTTCTGGGAATGTCTCCAAAAGTATTCTTCATTGTGAACGACTTTTGCATAACTGGTAAACTATAAGAGATAGACAAAATGTTACTACACAAAAACTGTAGATCGCGTTAAAATACACAATTTATGTCATATAGATTTCTTTTTTTTGAGTGAACCATTTTCGAGACATTGCTTGTTATTCCCTTTAATGTTCCAATACTTATACTTTTTCTCAAATGGGAATTCGTTATTAATTTTTTTGTCCTGGTAATGTAAAGAGAATGGAATACTCCACATAGCAACCAGCTCATAAAATATTTGACTCCCTTAAAGCCTACCAATTTCCCTTGATGCTACAAGAAAATTAGCAATAAGATTACCATCTCGATATCTCGATTAACATGATGCATACGGAGAATAAGCGTTTGTAAAATTAGATTGTACAAGAGTAGAGAAAGTCTTGTGAGTGTAACACATCAGATTTTTTTTCACGTCATCATACAAAGACTAGAATTACAAAGGAATCACATAGCGAACCTCATATTAAACTTCTGAATAACATTTCTGTATTCTCATTGTAACTACAACGAAATGTTGAATACAAAACATTACTGCAAAGGTTTTTTCTATTTAAAAAATATGTAGAAGAATAACATTTTCTAGGAACAGCTTGAGTAAGAGGAGGTAGAAAAAGTAATGTAAAACACATGATATGTTTACCTTCCCTACCACATACCTATTAGGTAGAGAAGGTACTGCAATCCATCCAAAAATTCTATATTTCACCGGAAATACATGTTCTGGTGTTCCAAGAATCCAAAAAGGTCTTCGAGCTCGCGTATGTATCTGTGAACATTCATTCATTCATTATCTGTTTACCCTCCTCTTATGTAGGACTTACACCCCCCAGGACTTACAAGCGGGTGCCTGGGGTCAGAGGCCCGTCGAGGAGCAGACACTCATGGATCAGACAGAGCATCCAGTATCGGTGATCAGCCCAATGCCTGGTATGGGATGAAGGAAGTAGATGAAACGAAATGTTGGTGAAATGGATGAAAGGAAAGGTGATGATGGAGCAGTTGGTGGAATGAATGGCGGGGGAAACCGGAGAACCCGGAGAAAACCCGCCCAGACGCCGCTTCGTCCACCACAAATCCCACATGCAGGTCCCTGGGATTGAACCCGGGCCGCCTAGATGGAAGGCGAGCGGTCTAACCAATCGGCCACGGCGCCACCTATCTGTGAACATCATAACTAAAAAAGGAAAAGTCGAATAAATACCAAACTTGGTATTAAAGTTCAGTATCTTCCAGTATCTACAAAGGTTTTCAGTTTAATTCTTCCACACAACTACCTTCTATACATATTTATTTTTAATTTTGATTTTATCGAAAGTGGCTGCAACGATTTTGATTAAAGTACTACACATTAAAGATATTTACATGGCAAATGAAATGTATATATTGAATTTTCAGGAAATAGCCTGTGGAGTTCTTTTCATTCGGAGGGAATTCTGTATAACCTTGTATAACTGGTACATGTTAAGCGATAGACAAAAACCTACTACGTAGGTGTGTAGATGTCTTTAAAACACAATTTATTTCAAATAACATTTTTGTGGCATAAACCTTTTCTGAGATATCCTTTATTAATGGTTCCAATTGTTCAATACATTTATCATTTGTCCTATCGATTTTCGGTTGTTTCTCGCGATTGTGTGGAAAGGGTATGCAATTTTAAAACCAGCAAATAGCGTCCAGTTCTTAAACATTTGACTATTGTTGTTCCCTTTGTATCATAGCAAAATGTGATATGGTTATTTCTGCAAAGATTTATCTGAATTAAAATGAATTAGATAAAATAATAAGCTTTTGTAAAAACCGTTTGTATGGCTACTAATAAACATGTAGGGTACAGAAGGTCATGTGAATGTAACGCAGAATATATTTACCTTTGTATTCCTTAAATGTGTTTTTTTAAATAAAGGTAATTGAGGCATTTCAACGCTGTTCATCCTGCAGCAGGAAAGCATCGATTGATCAAAATGAGGTTCACAGACCGTGCTTGAAAGCCACTACTATGAGTAAAAACTACGCACTTGATATGTGATGATATGCGGTATGGAGTACGCACAAAGGACCAAACTCTGATGGGAAGGGGGGATGATGGTAGGCAGCAATTAATCCTCCCTCAATAAAGCAAATGTGGGTAGGGCATTTGGTCGAACTCTCTCTCTCTCTCTCTCTCTCTCTCTCTCTCTCTCTCTCTCTCTTGGCCTCAATGAATCTCAGTAGCCTGTAAAGGGCATATTTCGCTATGAGAGAGTCAGTTTCCTCTTTAAGACTGTGATAAACCTATTTTAACTGCCATACAATATTTTGGTCCTTCGCATAATGCTTCAGAACTTTGCACTGAATTCTTTCCTTCAACTCTTTCTGAATTACAAAGTTCTTTTGTGCCTAAGACTTGAGAACCTTCGAGGCCTAGATTTTGTTTCATAAAACTTTTACACTGACGTTATTAGTAAGTAAGCAATAATATTAACTAGCCATATTAGCATTCTTTTATAAATCTATTAGTTAATAATATTAGTTGACAGTATTACTCGTATTAGCACTTTTTACTAATAATATCAGCAAATCCTTCCATAAAAGAGCAAGGTTCAATTTTATCAGTAAGTCCACTCTAATAATAACGTTATTAGTGAAAATCGCTTGAGTTGTTGCTGTGTGTTTTTACGAGTGCGATACTAAAAAATGTTAGAATGCATTGTTTCTAAAAAAATTAAATTTGTTTAACTTCGACAGCTACTTTCTGAGCTTTGCGAGTTGATTGCCGTGTAGTTTGTTCGATTTTTTCTAATAGTTTTTTTATTATCATCATTTAAAGATTTCGTGTTCACCCAAAAATGAATTTGACTACAGCACATTTGCGAGCTATGGTTTTTTACGATTTTAAATCGTCATTAACGTCTAAACCATGTGAAGATCGACTTAGAAGATCATTTGCGGAAGAAGCCCCATATAAGGCAACAATATATAATTGGTACAACTAATTCAAAAGAGTTCAGTTTTTTCTTAGTAATGAATTTCGTGAATGTGGCCCAAGATCTGCTGTTACTGATAAAAATATTTCTGCTTTTCGAACAATCCTTGAAGTTCAACGCACATCTTATGAATTTATTCGGGAGACATTGAGCAGTGGTATGAGTCAAACTCACAACATTTTACATCAACATTTGGACGTGAGAAAACTTAGTTTTCGATGGATTTCACATAAACTGAATACAGATCAAAAACAACTAATAGACTGGTGCAGAAAATCTCTGGAAAAATTCCAAGGCGGCACTTCAAATTTGATTTGGTATATCTTTACTGGTGATGAATCTTGGATTTACTGTTATGATCCTGAGAAAAATAGTCAATCAGCTCAATGGATCTTTGGAACAGAACCTAAGCCGACAAATGTCCAACGAATTCGTAGTGCTGTTAAGAGGCTAGTTGTTAGTTTATTTTTTCTAAAATGGGCCACATTGTTACTATAGCATTAGAAGATAGATGTACCGTACTGCCGATTAACGCACAAATATCTGGTTACAGAAATTTTTGAAACATTTCGTGAAAAACGCGCAAAAGCAAAAATATTGTTACATCCTGACAACGCACTTTCGCACATAGCAAAACTAACGAATTAATATTTGGATGCCCTAGAGGTCAGCAGCATGGACGCTCCTCCATACAAACCTGACCTAGCACCTTATGATTTCTTTTTGTTTCCAAAACTTAAAGGTAACATACCTGGAATCACCTTTTAGTCATCAGATGAAGCAGTGCAACATAATAAAAGCCTGGTTTCTGAAGCGGCTCAGGAAGAGTGGCATCATTGCTTTAAGGACTGGTTTCATCGAATGCAAAAAGGAATCAAGGGAAATATTTTTTAAAACAGTAAAATCATTTAAACGTTTTAAAGCCAATACGTTTTTATTTTCTAAAACTTTTCCTTGTCGACCTCGTACAACAATGCTCACAAAAACAGTATAACGTGCAATTCTGACTCAAATAATGTTGAAGACATGTTATGTGTTCATCACCAACAAATTTCAGATCAAGAATAAGCTATAACTGGATGAAGAAGCATACAATTGTAATGAAATGTTTCAATTAAGTACTGAAACATTTGATTATATGCTTATGTGCAAAGCTAAGACACTTAAATAAACACACATACGCGCGCGCAAGTAATTACACAATATGAGCTATCTAGCCCTTGTCCTCAGGTTTGGTCATGTCGCATCGCAAATACAAACGACATCTTTATCACGTGAAATAAAACCAACATGTATTGTAAAATATCTCACGTGCATCCCACTTTTCCTCTTTGTTTCTTTGGTTACTGTAGGAGAAAACCCTCCAAAGAGTTTAGTTTTTAATTCGTGCACCTTCCACAGAAAATATTGCTTTTTAAAACTATTTTCACTCCGTTTTACATTTTTACTCACAACATAAAAGCTTGTCAATAAAAGTCATAACCAAGGTGTCTAGTATATAATGAAAACAGAAGTAAAAGGAAAGCTAAAAACAGAACACAGTCGTATGAGATCAACTAATAACATCAGTAAGATTATCTTATTAGGCGCTAAGAAAATTTATGAAAAGAATTTCGTTTAACTAATGAATGACCCTTTTCCATTGGTGTAATATTATTAGCTAGTATTATTACTGAGTTTTTTAAACAGGCCCGAAAGTTTCCAGAACAACATTACAGACGCCATCTCAGTTTTGATGTCCGAGTCTACATTTATCACAAGTATATTTTAATAACCATATACTTAATATCCTTTAACTGCATCTTTCTACAACTCAAGAAACTCATTGTATCTGGAAATAAAAATCTGATGCGTTACAGTCTCATGACCGTTTCTATTAATGGGCATACAAACTATTCTTACGAAAGTTTACTTTTCTACTTGATTTTAATTAAAGTAAACCTTTGTTGAAATATCTACGTTACAAATTTCGTTATGTAAAGCGAACAGCGACAGGAAAATGTATAAGAACTGGACGTCATATACCGGTCTCAAAATTCCATAGTTTCATTGCAATCGCAAAAACAACTGATTATCGACAGGACTTAAAAGGAGTGACAAAGTGTTGAACAATTAGAACAATTAATAAAGAATATTAATTTCGGAAAGAGCTTATTCCACAAGAATATTTGAAATACATTGTTTTTATAAAGAGATCTGCATGTATAGAATTTACATGCAGTACGTTTTCGCCTATCGCTTAGCGTTTACTACTTATATAAGATTATGCAAAATACCTTCCGAATGATGCTATTAAGCTATTGCCGGAAAAAATATACATTGCATTGGTCAGATAAATAGCTTAATAAATAGCATTATTTTTAATCAAAATCGTTAGAGGCCTTTTTGAGAAAATCCAAAATGTCGACTAATGTTCCACGAAAAAGGTAGTTTAGGGTTCTTAAAAAAAATTGTGTCGTATGTTTGGAAGAGCATTATATTTATCCGATTTTTCGTTTTTGGCTTATGCTGTTAACAGACACACATACACACACAAACACGCACACCCAGGCTATTTCTGTTTTCGAGAAATAGCACTGCTGGGCAATAAATTAACTTTTCATAGTTTTTCCATCTGCACACATCGTGTTCAAATACTGCGAGTTTCTTACAATCCTGAGGGCCAGAATAAGTTTTGATGTTCTGATCTGTTTGTTTTTGACGTTGGGGCTTTTTATTAAATTGCCGCTCATGCTATCTAGCGTGGAAGGTTGAAATTTCTGCACCAAATATCTGCTTTTATACCGCAACGTTAATAAAATGTACTTAATCCCCCAAATATTGATATGCACATTTATAGTTACAGACGTGCAGTTTAATCATATTTACGGTTGAAGTTTACTATTTATATCTTATCTCTTTACTTCCCTTCATTTGTTAACATTTATTTACGGTTTAATTCATGCAGAATTTAAGTATAATTCTCTCGCCAAAGCAGACATCACACCTTCAGTGTTCACTCGCTTGGTCAACACTACCAGGCGTGACTAGTCGGTCACACTTTGGAATAGACAGTAATCCATTTTATTTTTCGTGTAAACATTTCTATTATTCACTATCGTCGAAAAAATAGTGTGCAATACACGCGCGTTAAGTGGTGTGTAGAAGCTCAGAAGTGAAAATGGGGTCTCATATATTTTCAAACTTCTTTCTCGTTCTGCAAATATGCACTTATCATACTTTCATACTAACTTATTTTCTCAAAATTGGCTGAAATGGTTTTGATTAAAATACCACATGTTTAATACATTTACATGGTAAATTGTGTATTTCAAATTTCCTGGAAATGGCAGTGAAGTCCTCTTCATTCTACGTGAATTTTGTATAACTATTTTCTTTTTTGCTATAAGTTTTTCCTGTATTCACAGTGCGGAATGGCTCAGGCAGAAACGTCTGTGGCCCGCCTGAAGGCCCCTTCATGTTATATACCTTTACCTTTGTTCTTTAACCGGGTAGGTATATCGGAAGGTGAAAGAAAGAAATCGTTGGCATGATGCTCAAGTGTGTTTGGGGCATCTCGAGCTTAGAGTTACCCAACATTCGTCACCTCAGAATAAGACAAAACCCCGGAAGAAAACCTTATCTAGGAAGGTAACTCACCATAACCGAGATTCGAACACCGAAACTCTTGTATGTGAGGCAGACACGCAACACTCACGCCATGGAGGTGGACGGTTGTACCATAACTTAGTAAGAGATGGACAAAAATGTATGTGTAAGAAGGTGTAGTTCGCGTTTAACCACACAATTATGCCAAAAATATTTTATGACATTTAACCATTTCTGATATATTCTTTGAATTTTCAAAACTGTATATATAATTTTATATTTTCACTTTCTCTACCACGTATCTAGTAGGTAGAGAAGGTATTGCACTCTACTAAAAATTTGACACCGAGATTTCACCGGAAATATAATTTTGAGGTGCAATTAATAAAAAAAGCCTTTACAGAGACATTCTGTATGTGTGTTTGTGAACAATATAACTGAGAAGAAACGAAAAGTTGGATAAATACCAAACTTGGTATTTAAGTTCAGACCTTCCATAAATGAGAGACGAAGATTTTCAAGAAACCCCCACCCCAAACTACCCTTTACATGGAACATTTATCGCAATTAATTTTCTAAAAAAATACGATAGTGTAACGATTTTGATTAAAACACCACATATTAACGACATTTACGTGGCAAATAAAATGTATATCTTGAATTTTCTGGGAATACCTTGTGAAACCTCATTAGGAAGGAAGTTTGTATAATCTTGTATAGCTTGCAACCTTTAGACGATAGAGGGGAACATACCACATAAAAATGTAGGTGTCTTTAAAACGCACAATTTACTTAAAATAACTTTTTGTTGCATTAGTCGTTTATGAGATATCCTTATTATTGGCTCGAATTGTTTAGTATTTTGTCATTATTTTCAAGTACTTTTGATATTTAGTTGTTTCTCGCGGTTAAACTGAAAGGGTATGGAATTTTAAGGCCAGCGTATAGTGTCCAGTTCTGAAACATTCAACTATCGTTGTTCCCTTTGTATCTATAACGACATGTGTAAGTAAGTTATTTCCGGAAAGGAATAACTCGATTAA
The DNA here is from genome assembly GCA_030765065.1 of Deroplatys truncata. Lineage (NCBI taxonomy): Eukaryota > Metazoa > Arthropoda > Insecta > Mantodea > Mantidae > Deroplatys > Deroplatys truncata. Next base: position 24,364,001 of record CM060988.1, on the reverse strand, counting down.
AATGAACAATATAGGAAAATAAGCTTTCTTAAGAATAATTTCTATACATACTAATAAGTGCCAGAAGGTAGAGAGTCATATGAATGTAACATATCAGATTTGTTTCAATTGCGAAGTCCCTATTTCCTTTCGTGGTCATAACTGATGTTTCACAATGTTTAATTCCATAAAAACTCCTTAAATTCTAAATAATTAATGAAGAAGAAATGCAAAATTAAGAAAAATGTAAATAAGCTTAGCTTCTGAAAGTACACAAACAAACTTTATTTTCTCTAGGAAATTTACAATAGCAAGTAGATATTTAAGGGATGTTAAATATTTTTCACGGTTTAACGTCCTTAAACCGGTTAGGTAAAATCGGAAATTGGTGAAATGATGCCCAAATGAGTCCTGCGTTCATCGAGCTTAGAGTTACTCGACATTTATCTAGCAGCATAAGGGAAAACACCGGAAAACCTTATTCAGTAACTCACCCTAACCGAGATTCGAAGTCGGGACCTCGAATGCGAGGTGGACACGCCACCCCCATACTACAGAAGTGCGCCATTTTAAATTTTTATATTAGCAATAAGCATTGTGAAATATAAAATGTCCTTGAAATGAAACACACGGAGACGTTAACATCTCTATTGTACAAGGGTGAAACTGAAATTATTTAAAAATCAAACTAGGATTAGTTTTAAAAAAATTTAATGATTTTATTGCTTTTCAAAACACTCCCCCTTATCATCAATAAATTTTTTCGCTCGATGAAACCAGTCCTTAAAGCAATGATGCCACTCTTCCTAAGGCACTTCAGAAACCAGGTTTTAATAATGTTCCACCGCTTCGTCTGATGACGCAAAAGTGATTCCACGCATTTTAGCTTTAATTTATGGATAAAAAAGAAATGTTAAGGCTCTACGTCGGGGCTGTATGCTGATCTTTAGGGCAAATGGATACTCAGTTGTTAGTTTTGCTGTATGCGACGACGCGTTGTTATGCTGTAAACACTATTCTTCCCTTTGGATGTTTTCGCGAACTTTTTAAACAATTTGCGGTAAACAGAGACCTGTAATATGAAAAAATAGATAAAAAAACTAGCAACCATCTTCTTACCAGCGCTGCGAATTCTTCGGAATAAATTCACAAGATGTGCGTCGATCTTCTTCAAGCATTGCTCGAGCAGCGGCAATACTTTCATCAGTAACAGCAGTTCTTGGGCCACATCACGAAATTCATGACTAAGAAGAAACTGATCTCTTTTGCATTCGCTGTAACTATAACAAATGGTTGTCCTAGATGGGGCTTGTTCACCAAATGCATCGCCACATCGTTTAGGCGATGACGATTTGAAATCTAAAAAGCCATAGCTCAGAAATGTACGTACACTAGTCAAATTCATTTTTTGGTTAACACAAAATCTTAAATGATAATAATTAACAAACAATTAGAGAACATCGATCAAACTAAACGGCAATCAACTCGCAAAACATTAGAAAGTAGCAGTCAAATATAAAGACATTTCATTTGTTTTTGGAAATACAGGATTTTAAAAACTTTCAGCATCGCCCTCGTACAAACCAAAAGAACGCCACAAAGTAAAATGGAAAAATCTGATATGTTACACTCACATGACTTTCATTATCCTTGTGGAAACCATTTTCGTAAACGTTTATTCTCCGTCTACTTCATGTTAATCGAGATAAACATTTGCAGAAATTATCTTATTGCTAATTTTCTTGTAAGTGCAAGGGAATCATGGAAATGGCTTTAAGTGATAGTCAAATATTTTAAGAGGGGTTGCTATGTGGAGCATTCCATTCTCTTCGCATGTCCAAGACATAAAAAAAGAAAAAAACCAATAACGAATTCCCATTTGGAAAAAAGTAGAAATATTGGAAAATTCAAACAAATAACAAGGAATATCTCGGAAGTCGTTCACTCCACAAAAAGAATGTATATACATAAACCGTGTGTTTTAACGAAATCTACAATTTTTGTGTAGTAAAACTTTGTCTATTTTTTATGGTTTTCCAGTTATGCGGAGGCCATTCAGAATAAAGAGGACTTTTGGGGACATTCCCAGAAAATTCATGATACACATTTCATTTGGCATAAAAATATTTTAAACATATGAAATTTCGAAATCTTTAAAGCCATTTTCCATAAAATCAAAGTTGTCCATGTAAAAGGTAGTCTGGGATAGGGGTACTTTCCTGAAACTCTTCGTGTCGCATCTTTGAAAGATATTGAACCTAAATACCAAGTTTGTTATTTATACCTTCGTTTTAGTTATGCTGTTCGCGCACGCAGAGATACACATCCACAGACACACCGACACACACACCTTTTTCTGAAAGTGATTTCGTTTTATTCAGGGGGCCTCAAAGCATGTATTTCCGGTGAAATCGTGATATCCAATTTTTGGGTGCAATGCAATACTGCCCCTACTTGCTATACGTAGTAGAGAAAGTAAAAAAAAAAGAATGAATTCACATTTGAGAAAAAGTGTAAGTACTGGAAAATTCACAAGGAATATCTCAGAAATGGTACACTCTACAAAAAAATGTATGTGACGTAAATTGTGTGTTTTAATGAGATCTACATTTTTTGTACAGTAAAATTTTGTGTATCTCTTAGGGTTTACAGTTATGCAAAAGTTATTCAGAATGAAGAGGAGTTTTGGGATACTCCCAGAAAATTCAAGACATGGAGTTCATTTGCCATGAATATATCTTAAACATATGATAGTTTAATCAAAATCGTTAGAGCAATTTTTGAAAAGAAAAAAATTTGGAAAAATTTTCCATGTAAACAATAGTCCGGGATGGCGGTATTTTCTTGAATATCTTCGTGTCGCTTCTTTAAAAGATACTGAACTCAAATACCAAGTTTGGTATTTATCCGGCTTTTCGTTATGGAGTTATGCTGTTTATAGACACATAGAGAGACAGGCAGACCTACAAACGGACATGTTTCCAAAAAGGCTTTATTTGGATTCAGGGCACCTAAAAACATTTCCAGTGAAATCTCGGTATCGAATTTTTGGATGAAATGCTATATGTAGTAGAGAAAGTAAAATTCTGATGCGATACTTTCACATGAATTTCTCTACCCTCTATCTTTATTAGTGGGTATACAGACTACTCGACTAAACTTTATTTTTTATCTACTACATTTTAATCCAAATAAACCATTTAAAAATAGCTACATTACCCATTTCTTTATAATTAAAAGCGAACAGCTATAGTCAAACGTTTAAAATCTGGATGCTATATTCCGGCCCTAAATTCCATACTGTTTCCATGACATCGCGAGAAACGACTGAAAATTAACGAGAGTTTAAAAGCTTGATAAATATTGAATAATTCGAAGTTTAGTAAGGGATATCTCAGAAACGGCTTTTGCGACAGAAAAACTTATTTGAAGTAAATTGTATGTTTTAAAGAGATTTCCATCTTTTGTGTAGTACGTTTTCATCTACCGCTTACAGTCACCAGTTGTACAAGGTTACAGAAAATGCTTTCTGAGTGAAGAGGACTTCCCAGACAATTCAGATATACATTTTATTTTTCATGAAAATATCTTTAATATGCGTTTTAATCAAAATCGTTAGAGCCATTTTTAGAAAACCAAAATTTTCGAAAAATGCTCCATGTAAAGGGTAGTTAGGGATGGGGGATTTTTTTGGAAAACCTCAGGTCGCATCTTTGGAAGCTACTGCACCTAAATACCAAGTATGGTATTTATCCAACTTTTCCTATTTTGAGTGTTGCAGTTCAAAACAAACACAAACACACACACACACGGACTTTTTTTCTGAAAATGCTTCTTTTTTTATTTCAGGGAGTCTGAAAGTATGTCTTTCCGGTGAAATCTCGGTATTGAATTTTTGGTTGGAATGCAATACCTTTACATGATATAGTACGAAAAAGGACGTACAAAGGAACGTGCGGTAAAGTACTGACCAAAGTTTATATACATAATAATAACAAAACAACACAGATTGGAAAATAATAATTGGATTTATATATTTCCGGTAAAGGAAGTAGGGATTACATGCTTTATACATGGAAAAACCATAAATACACTGCCGTTTGTGAAAGTTGCAACACCAAGAAAGAATTTCCCGAATAACTTCAAACTTGCTGGAAGTGTAGAAGTGTGCAAGCAATAAGTGATTAGGTTTGCAGAGAGATGGGGTGCACGTAGACCGAGCAGAACCCTCTCGTGTCAATCCTACAAGGTCAGTGTTGCGCCCAGTTTAATCAGTGCAGAGCTGTCAAACAAGATGGAATCAATAAAGAAAGTGCCATTATACCTCGTCGACGTCAAACGGAGCCATATCGGCATGTGAGTGAGATTGAACGGGGCAGAATGATCGGTCTCCGGGTAGCGGGTTTGTCATACCGTGACATTTCGGCTCGTACACGCATGCTGCTATGACAGTGATGCGTGTGTGAAAGCAGTGGATAGATGAAGGTCATACGTAGCGAAGAGAGGGTACTGCACCACGGAACATGACCACAGCACGGGATGACCGTCATCTTGTCCGCATGGCCATAACGGACCGTATAGCTTCATCCACAGTGTTGGCTCGACGCAGGAGCACTGCAACATGTGTGAACTTGTCTGCATCAATGGTTCGTCCCCGTCTGCTGCAGGTTGGACTAGTTGCATGCATTCCATTACGTCGGCTTCCATTGTCCAGAAATCACAACCTCCTCCGTCTGGAATGGGGGCGTGAACATCGTCACTGGGGTGCTGAGTAGCAAGATGTAGTCGTTTCAGACGAGTACCACTTCAACGTGCCCTACTGTGATGGCCGCATACGTGTCCCGCGGTACCGTGGTGAGCGCAACCTTGAGGGCTGAAATGTTGAGCGGCATAGTGGACAAACACCACGTGTGATGGTTTGGGGCGCCATTGATTACAACAACCTATCTTGTCTCCTACGAATTAAGGGCACTTTGAACAGCAACCGGTACCTAACGGTGCTTGTAGAGCCTGAGGTACTCCCCCTACTTCAGGCAACTCCACAGGCCACATTTCAACAGGACGATGCCCGACCACATATTGTGAGGAATGTACAAGCCTTCTTTGAAGAGCGACGGCTACCATTGCTTCCCTGTCCTGTACGTTCGCCTGATATGTCGCCCATCCAGCATGTCTGGGATATGGTTGGCCAGCATCTGGTGCGTCACGGTCCTCCAGTTAACAGTGTCACGGATTTGTGGTCTGGAATACAAATTGCGTGGAGGGAAATCCCTCAAGAACTTATTCAGAACCTTTTTGATTCAATGTCACGAAGTATAGCAGCTCTAATTGCTGCGCATGGAGACTACACCAAATACTGAATATTAGGTCTCAAAGGTCAGGTATAGATTTGAAAAGTTTATCATTTGTTACTTGTCATTTACCTAACCTGTGGTATTAAATTCATTGAATTCATGCGTTTCCTTCTTGGTGTTGCAATTTGCACAAACTGCAGTGTAATTTTGAATTTTATCTAAAGAATGAAGAATTGTTATTTAGATAACTTCATTGAAATTGCTCCATAACATTTTCATACAGAAAATTCTTAGAAATGGTAAAAGAAAGAGAAATAGTAAAGTAGTTGATCTTATTATTGTTGTTTAACACATACTGTCGTTATGCTGCACGGTAACACCTTAGCTTCCACAGTTTACAGTGTCCGAGATCATTTATGCAAAAGCGTCATAGTGAATTTTGAGAAAAAGACCACCAGGTCCAAAACGTAGTACATAGCATGCCAAACTGTTACATTATAGCACCTACAATGTATTCAACGTCGCATAACAGGACCCACACGCACAGGTGCAACTGCCTCTTACCCTTTTTATCCCTCTTATATCTACAACAAAATGTGTATAAAAGTAATTTCTGCAACGTTATCTCGACTAAAAGTGTGACGTGTTACACTCGCAAAAGCTTCTCTAGCCTCTATTCCTTATTACTGCGTATACAAGCTATTCCCACTAAAGCTTATTTTTCTATCTACTTCATTTTAATCCAGATAAACCTTTGCAGAAACAGCTGCGTTGCCCATTTCGTTATAAGTACAAAGAGAACAGCGAGAGTCAAATGTTTAAGAACTGGACGCTATATGCTGGCCTTAAAATTCTATACTGTTTCCATGACATCGCGAGAAACAAGTGGATGTTGAAAGGACTTCAAAGGATTTACTAAGTAATCAGCAATTCAAGCACTAATAACGGATATCTCAGAAATGGTTCATGCCACAAAAAATTATTTTAAATGTATTGTGCGATTTAAATAGGTCTACATTTCTTGTGTGTTGCATTTTTGTCTAACAAGTTTACGGTTATACGAGATTCTATAGATTTCCTTCTGAATAAAGAGGACTTCATAGGCTATCCTCCGAAAGTTCAGGATATACATCTTATTTGTCATGTATATATCTTTAATACACCGTATTTCAATAAAAAACATTAGAGCCATTTTTCAGAAAATCAAAGCATTCGAAAAGTGTTCCATGTAAAGGGTAGTTTGGATTGGGGGATTTTCTTTATAAACTTGTGTCGTACATTTGGAAAGTACCGAACCTAAATACCAAGTATGGCATTCATCCCGTTTTTAATTTTTGGGTTATGCTCTTCACACACACACATAACGCATTTTTCTGTAGAATACAATACATCCTCTACCTACTGTGTACGTGGCAGAAGTAGTAAAAAGTATATAAAAATTAAGCTTTTGTTTGTGGAAGAGTGAGTTGGAAATTCCTGTGAATGTAAAGATTTTTTTCATTTATCTGGTCTAAATTGTATGGTACATAAAAACTGGAGACACTCATGTAAGGAAACTTTTCTTTCAAGTGTCGATTTGTAACTTGGTAACCTTCAGAAGATAATCTTCCTTTTCTCTCTCTATCTGCAATAACATTATTTTCCTATGGGAAATTTGTTTCTTGTGCATCACCTCCGGTTTGCAAAGCAGGGCTTAAGCAAGGAATGTAAATCAACTTGTTTTAAAGAAAGAGAAAAGAGCACGCTTTAGCATCGGATACGTAAGGACGAGTCAGAACAAAGGAAACAGTTTAATTAAATGCTCCCGCTAGGAGAGATGAGACTATATTGAGTCACTGCAGTAAGCAAAATAATAAGTTTTTTATTGATCGATCAGCAGTACAATGATTTACAGATCAGTGATAAAAGAGGATTATACACCAAGAACACGCAGGGGTAGGCTTACATAGTGCCCAATAACTACAGTAAGTTGTAACACCATATGACACGTAAGAGAAAGTCAATATTGGAGGTGTAAGATGCATCAATCGCTGGAGTCAGTAGAATTAGAGGCATCACCAAGAAGCAGAACCTGCGGTAGTTTCCTCTTCAAGCGTGTGGGGTGGCGCGTAAGGGCGCCGATGTTGTAGTGCACTGGAACGTCCTGCAGGTTGGAAAAGAAACGGCAAGCGATTCTGCGAATGAAGTCGTGAAGAGACAAGAGTCCCAGTTCGTGATGGAGCTGCTCGTTACGAATAAATCATGGAGCGTTAGTAGCAATGGGCATGAAGTGATTCTGAATAACCTGGAGACGACGCAGGTGACAGGTGTGAGCGGCTCCCCATACCTGGCACACATAAGTAATACGTGGACGAACGAGAGACTTGTAAAGTAACAAGGAACACTGTAAACCAAGAATGTAATGGCAATGAAACAAAGGTGAAAGTTTTAAAAGCCGCCCGGAGGCCAAGGATATGAGGCGATCGATGTGAGCATGTCAGATCAGTCGAGAGTCCAAAAGCACTTCAAGGTACTTAACAGGAGTAGTCGTAGGGAGCCAAGATACATTGTTGATTCAAAGGCACCGCGGAGGGAGAAGAGAGTAGCGGCGGAGAGTAAAGATTTTAGCCTCAGTTTTCTGAGGATTCAATGAGATACGCCAAGTGTGGAACCACTGAGTGAGAGGATCCAAAGAGTGTTGTATTACTTGCTGTGCGTGCTGGAGATTAGAATGAGAAAAATATAGTACCGTGTCATCAGCCTAGAGAGCTAAAGAAGTCGGAACCAAGTCAGATATATCAGAAGTGTAGATATTCAACAGTGTCGGGGCCAAGATGGAACCCTGTGGGACGCCTGCGGTAATAGAACGTCGAAAAGAAAAAATTCCACCAATACGTCTTGAAAAGCTGCGATCGGAGAGGAACCTGTCGATTAAAGGTATTAAATAATTAGGAAGACCGCTGCGGTAAAGCTTGAGGAGCAAACCATCATGCCAAACTCTGTCGAATGCCGGAGCCACATCCAGGAAAACAGCCGCGGTGTACTGACGGGCCTCAAAGCCATGAACAATTGACTGGATAACCGCAAAAGCTGATGAGCGGTTGAATGTTTCTGACGAAACCCAAATTTGTAGGGCGGGAGAATATGGTTAGCAGTAAGGTAAGAGAGAAGACGGCGATGGATAACTTTTTCAAACAATTTAGAGTGGGTCAGTAACAGGCCAATAGGACGATAGCCTTCAGGGAGTGTTTGAGTTTATTGGGTTTATGGAAAACTGCGATATGGGCAAATTTCCAGGTGCAAGGGAAATAGCCGAGTCGTAGACAGGCATTTAGGACGGACGACAAATAGGCAACAACTTTCTTGGTGCGCTTCTTAAGAACAATGTTAGGAACCAAGTCGTGCCCTGGAGATTTCTTAAGTGGAAGAGCTCGAATCAGGGAAGAGAATTCCCATGGGTTAGTAAACGAAATCCTTTGCGAAACTGTGGGCCGAGTGCGGTATGCATGTACTTCCTGTTCCATGTCTGCAAGAGCGCCACCATCGGCTGGCAGAGGAAGGGCAAACACACGCTCAAAGTGATTGGCCAGAATGTCACACTTGGTGGCAATATCCGTGACGAGTCTACCATCTGCAGAGAGTGCCGACACAACGTTCGGCTCACGGAGAACACGTTTAGTGGACTCCCATAGCGTGTAGTCAGAAGGGGAGAGTGACGCAAGGTAGCCCTCATAAGACTCCATCGCTCCAGCTCCATCTTCACCCGATGATTGAGACCGTTGAGCTTTCGACGGTGCTAGGGTTGTCGATCCCGTTGCCACTGTCCACGAACTTGATGCTTTTCACGGAGAAGGTTTAAAATGGAGAGGGGCAAAGGAGAGGGAGAACAAGGTCGCCGATTCAGAGAAGTGGAGAGACGGGCACTGCTGCAAATGGTGTCAGTAAAGTGCCCTACAGCAAGGTCAACGTCATGGTTAGTGGCTAGTTGGTAAGAGCCGGTGAGTGACGCGTCCATATGAGACTGAAATGTATCCTAATGGACGTATCCAGTTAGGAGTCTAGGAACAATGGGCGGAAAGCAGGTGGAAGATGAAAGGCTACAAGCACCGGGCAATGATCAGAGTCAAGCTCTGCTATAAAGCAAACGAAGGTGGGGAGGTGAAGATTACGTTGTATACCGATGTCCAAAATATCAGGAGCAAATAAGGGATTAGAAGGAAAATAAGTAGAATCCTCAGGCGCCAATGTTGACAGGCCGTAGGTAGTGAGCGCTGTAAACAGTAGTCGGTCATTTGGATTAGTTGATTGGCACCCCCAGGAGGAATCTTTACAGTTATGGCCACCTAAAAGAAGAGTTCTGTTCCCCAAAGGGAAGGGAATGAGAGAGAAGTAGTATTCAACGGCGATTAGGTGGCTTCTAAGCGCTGAGAATGACGAGATCACTGCCGTCCGCACTGTGTAGTTTAATACCCACCACCTCCAGACTGGGCACGTGTGAAAGAAATATATCACTGTGACTCAAAGAACGTCGGATGAGAAGAGCCACACCAGCGGAAGCTCTCTCTGCTTCACGATCATGCCGATAAATGACATAACCAGAATAGTGAAAGTTTCATTAGGAAGAAAGTGAGTTTCTGTAACACAAACAATGTCAACATTGTGGTGAGTGAGAAATGCAATGAAAGAGGAGCGTTTAGCACGAAGACCAATAGAGTTCCAGTTAAGGAGGATGAGCTGGCGGAGAGACAACAGATTACGGGTGGCCATCTGAAAACATAGGAGAAGAAGCAATCGAAGAAGCTGCATCATTTGCGGCAAAACTGGAGAATACAGGGCGTGGAGAAATGTACCTAACGGTGTAAGCAGATCTTTCAGAAGTGCCAAAGACGGAGAGACTGAGGCAGAATCCTCTGTGTAAGCGGCTGAAGGACGTGCTTGAGAGGCAGGAGAACGACCAGTCAGAACTTGAGAATAAGTCCGAGAGGACAGAGTAGAAACATTTGGAGATGATGCACTCTATCGTGGATGTTGTTGACTCGGTGGCTGTCGCGGTGGTTCTTGCTGTTGTGGAAGAGAAGCTGAGGGCGATTGCTAATATGTGTTTAACCTCATTGTATAACCGCGGATGCTGGCACAATTTTAACCAAATGGGTCGTGAAGATGGTGCCTGCTGCTGGAATTTCCGAAACTGTCGTTCCTTCAGCTGTAAATAATGTGGACAGCTACGATAGTTAGCCGGATGGTCTTGTTGGCAATTAACACATTGAGCCGGCGTAGGAGAGGGCTTCGTGCACTTGGAGAAGTGATGGTTGCCTAAACAGCGAACACAGCGGGGTCCTAGGTGGCAGTAGTTCTTGGTGAGACCATAGGTTTGGCAGTTAGTACACTGAGGCAGTTCCGTATTATAATGGCGAGGTTCAACCTTCACTACACTGTACAACAATCGGTAAAGGTTAAGAATAGTTTTACCTTCGTCATTGTTGAAGAGGTCATCCGCACAGATGGGCATAGGTTCCTTGTTCTTACGAAGTAAATGTGTCACTTTACGAAAAGGAAAGTGTAAAGCACAAAGTTCGTCATAAATCTCTTGATCACTGAGTGAGCATGGCAGGTTGCCTATGACAACGGAGAAAAGTTTGTCGGAAGGATTGCGATAAGTATAGTACTCTTGTTGAATAGAGGTGAAATAGGAGGTAAGGCAGCGAGAGTCCGTAGAAGTAGAAGCATAAGCCTTAAGAAGGGGTTCCCGAAGCTTAGTATGAAACTCAGATAACACACATTTCTTAACATCTTGCAAAAACAATTGATAATTGTGAACATTACGGACACAATTTGGAGGAACGTTTCCTTTCTGAGAGATGGGAGCAGTATTAGAGGAGTGGTGATATGGAACGTCATTTAAAGCGTAGAACCGATTAGAGTTAGGAATTTTATATGCATAACGAGAGGCAGTAAGCTGTTGTGAAGGTGGAGCAGTGCAGTGGCCTTTGTTGTGGTTCGAAGTCTCGGAGTGGGAGGGCTACGAACGTTGGTCGCGATCTAAACAGTCCGATGGGGCAAAGTCCGCCAGCGTATCATCATCTTGGTGGACGGAGTTATCAATTGGTGTAATTGGCCGCGCTAATTGCAGCTGGGATGGCCGTAGTATAGATTTACTCACAGGAGTATCTTCGGATAATCCAGAAGCAGAGAAGGAAGAATGTTGAATTGCAGGACTAGAGGTTGATGTAGGTAGTGTTGACTGGATGACGTCATAGGTAGTGAAGAATGAGAACTATCCTGGAAGGTGGTATCATTATATACCACATTTATCGCAGAATTTAAGATCTCGCCGTTAACAGTCATGTTAAGGGTTGAAAACAATTATAAATGCACTCGAAGAAGAAACAAAAGCTGAGCTAACACAACGAACTGTACAACACGGTATCACTCGGCAGGTGAAGAAGCGGAGCGTTCGGAGACAACCTTCTCGCTCGGCATTCACTAGCCGACTCCCCAAAATAATAATTATACTTAATATAGTTTCCTCTAGCGTATGAATGGTCGGTCTGTGTGACTCGCTTATTTAGGCGCTGGTTTTCCGATCCCTAGTCCGCGGGTTTAACCCCGGCCCAGAACGATAGTGTTTAAGTGTGCCCCACCATAAGACAGCCCCCATCAGTAGGGTAATGAGGTTCACGAACAAAATAAATTTATATAAGGACACACCACACCCTTCTATAGGACTTTATACCAACTTGATCACATTGGGCATTGCGGTTGCAGCCAGAGGGACCGTTCCTGAAGAACTTCGGAAGTAAAAATAACTTTTCAAGGAAATCGGTGTTCTGGCACTGAAAGGATCGTTAGAAATCCTAAGAAATCATTATATGCTGTACATTAACACATCCATTTTTATGCTATATTTCTTGCTATGTACTACTCAAAGGTTTTCTCTTTCTGTTATTTCTTATAATTTAATGCTTGTTATTTTGCTGCATTTTTCTCCTTTTATGTATTTATCTACGATTTAACTTTATCGCTATGTAGATCATTGTTATTGTCATTTAGTTTAAGATTAATTTGTTGCAAAGCGATAATATTTGTATACGGGTAACTTCTGCCTGCAGGAGCAGAAAATTAATTAAATTACTATATGTAAAAGAGCTCCTGCGGGACCGAACTCCGGCACAGCGTCAGCGATGATGTGATCCTGGTAATTGACAATGTCGTTAACAAACAACTTATTTTATTTTTCTACCGTATAATGCATGTTATGTAATAAGTCCTTTGATCTGATTCACCCTTATTGCGCTAATAGCCCAGCAAAATGGCTCTGCGGTAACGTCTGAGTCTTGCATTCGGGAGGTCCCGGGTTCTATTTCCGGTGGCCGTCCACGCTGATCATGGGTTTCTCGTGGTATTCCCAGGTTGACATAGGCAAATGCTGGAGTGGTGTATTTTAACACGGATTTCCTCTCTCCCCCTTCCTCTTATTTCTTCATGTTTGAGGTTGACTCCAGGGTTGTGGTTCGGTCGGTGTCGGACAGATGGTGCAGAGACTTGCGATTTGGAGCTTTCTCTCGTCCCTGCTAGGGGAAAGCCTGTCGTGCCTCCACTGCTGGGCTGTGTTTCTCCGGTCCCACTAGAGGTGCGTCTCTGAGCGACACAGCTATGGCCTGGTGGTCCAGTCTGGAACTGTTAGGGAACTCTGCGTATCTCTGTAGGCTTTGCCGGCCCCGCACTGCAACCCATAGTCTCCTACGGTTACCTCACCTCATCCATTCCTCCCAGGATGTACGCACAAAAGATCTATCGGGTGTCGAAGTGCTATATGTCAATACCTTTTGTGCTAATATACGAGTCTTTAAGGAAATATGAGACTCAGTTATTGGTGTAAACGTACCTAAGTAATTTATTTAATTAAGTAATCACAATTTATACAAAAAGGAATAATCCTGACGACTGTGGTGCGAGAGAATGTATGTCGTACGAAGGACCGTTTTCACGAGTGTCGTGTTACCAAGATTATTCAAGATCTGGATTAAAACTGTATGCAACTATAGTATTATAAATTTTAGGAATTAAATCGTGAACTAAATCGGCACACATAGCTGTCATATGACAGTATCGATTAGTAGCATAAAATAAGACGTTAGCTTCTCTCCCTGCATTTCATTTGTCACTATCTGGGGTGTTGAACTGATAAGCAACACATGTATTCCCTTCTTGGGAGAGAAGAGAGCAGATTTTACAGGCTGTGATGTAGCTTATTACCAGAACAGCTTGGTGGATAATTATTACTCCCATAATAATTATTCTATATTTAATAGTATAGAGAAGTTTTTGCATCATATCGCAAACTGGTTTCATCTTCTCTCTATAAGCCACAGCAACTTGAATACGTCATTACCAACTAGTGTTTTGATAAAACTATTGTCATAACGAACAATATTCTAATAGAGTGGTATAGTCCGGAAATTCAGCATAACAATGCAAGAGCTTTTAAAGCTTAATATCCTGGAGGATTTAAAATCTCCTTTAAAGTTTATTAGCGAATAAACATTATATAAAAAGCAGTAAATGAGCGCTCGGCCATCTTATCACGTTAGCTCAGCAATAGAGAATTCACTCAGAAAGCCGAGAACCGCATCCGGAATTCCGGCTTTGCAATACATTTTTCGAGTCTGTTCAAAATTCCTTAGGCTTAGGTGGTGAAATGGGTATTGCTGTTTTAATATTTCCTTATCATGCAGCCAACGCTGCTTATACGGGGTTCTTCATAGCTAAGGAAATAATGCCAAAAGAACTAAAATATTATGATGGATGTATTTTGTGATATTGGGAATGTGTCATTTTGTAAGATTCGATATATTCAGGGGAAAATTTAAGTAAATCCATGAAATTGGCTTTAGAATGCTTGAGAGTCATTTCCTGAGTATAAGTAAGCTGTGGTATATCGTATGATTTTTTCAGAGGTATGATCAACTCATGTTCATAGAGGGTTCGCCACAGGAGAGATTATGAAAATCAGGCAGACAATGCTGACGTAAGTGCTGAGGTTAATACGCGGTCAGCGCGAGCTACAGTATTTAAAATGGGGTTTTCTTGAGAGTGATGTGTTCCTTCACGTGATTAGCCGAGTCTGCGACATATTTCTCTTTAAACTTATTCTATTAACTTGGAAGTTTGTTTCGGTCTCAAGGAGAACCGAGATGGCTTACCGGACCCCGACGATAACCCTAAAAGCTGTCTAGCTCACTCTCACTTTGTACTGTACTTTAGACTAGTTATTGGAGAAATTAAAGACTATCTTAAAGACAGAATTACACATCTATAAGTGCCACCCTTCGCCACATTCCAGAACATTCTTATCACTGATCTTATCGTTGATAATGTCATCTAGAGACAACATCCAGGAATGGTACAAACACTTACTTTCATCTTCGCCACGCACACAACATGTAATAATGAGCATTGTTTCAAGGACATATCAAAATGTCTACATCTGTTTTTCAGTAACACATCCAATCTTTTGCTATGCATACATTATCAGCGTATCTTTCAAAGTTAGTAACCCGAAGTGGTCGTCGTCATCGTTTCTAACCCTCCCCATATGCCCTATGTCCTTCGCGGGATACCTCATTCCACCAAGCAATGCCTAGTCCCATTTATGAGGTTGAGGCACCCAGCGGGCGGAATCCGTTTTCTCTGATAGTAGGGTAATATTGAGAATGCCGATGAAATGAGAAAGCCTACATCTTTTACCGTAGACTCCTCACCACAATGGTCCTTGGGAATACTTGAGCAATCCAGGGGTGAAAGCGTGAATAGGGCCGTCTTAAAATCGCCACCCCAGGGCAAGGATTCGAACCCGAAACCCTCAGTATGAGAGCTGGAAACCAAACCACTGCGCTACCCCGACTCCTGAACCGAACTGGTGGTACACAACAGAATATAATTTCATTACAAAACCCCTATCATGCAGTTTTTGTGTTTCTTCCGTGGCTGTTATCTCTAAACAATTATTTTAGTCTTCGGATTACAGTCTCTAAAAGAACATAAGTCTAGGTGTTGCACTTATTTTTGGCGGTATGATTTGAGTCATAATTCTCTTTTTGTGCAACCTCCTTGTCATTAAAGATGATATTATCAGCCTGTTCGCTCTAAGAATCCAATAGGAGCAACGTGTCGTTTATAACATCAGAGTCTATTCTGTACGCTTTGCGTGTTAACGCCATACTGGAATACGTGCAAATTTCGAATCACGAAATTGTGACTTTGTTTAGCTTTTCAACTGTCACTTCTCTCAGTTCTCATTGTCACTTAACTGTTTTTATCTAGTTCAACGTCACTGGGGCTTCACTTAGTTCACAATGTGGCTTTACTAATGTGAACTAGTTCAATGTCCCCTCACCTCACTTTCCTTCTAGACGTAGTAGGAAAATGCAATGCGCCTAACGTAGCCAAATCTTCCGGATGATTCACTCGCTGGGGAGTGAACACAAGTCTTCTTCAACCTCTCCTGCAGCAGCCCTCGCTACACGTCACAGTTGTCATCACAAACTCATTTGTAGAACCGCACTCGATGTCGCACCAGAATCACAGTCGCTAACTCGCTCACTAACTGATTGGCTCTCGCGAGAACGCTCGCTTATATAGCCAATGGAATCTTCCTCAACAAATTGCAGAACTATTTTGATGCTATTCTGGAGGAGGGGGAAAGAAATTTCCAAAAGGTTCTGGTTATCAGCTGATAGTGTTTCCGGTGTTTACGCTGGCGGGCGCTACTTATCGTTGTTTTTCTCCGAATGCCTGGCGCCGACCTCCTGATAACCTTGGGCCATAGCAGCTCCGTCACAATATCTGGGATTGGAGTAAGATGTAGCGGAATAACGTTTAGCAGGTATTTATCGACCAAAAATCTACCTAAATACAATTTGCAATGAGAGAGGAGTTGGAAATAAGTGGCTGCCAAGATGGTTGACAGATGTTTTGCGTCAGGTATGATTACCTAAAATGGCTGCTAGGTTGATGTGGGCTAGAATCATGACGAATAATCCTAGATATTGTCACGTTTAATCCAAGGTGAGAAATTTGAGAGGCAAGATGTCTCAGTTTTCAGACGGTATAATTTTTGAAGGGGTAGACGTAGGAGAGCACATGTGGTAATTCCGGTTAGAACTAACCTTGCACACCTTATCCCAGCTCACACCAACCTAGAAGTAGCAGCCATCTTACATCATCAGCCGTGGCCTAAAATATTGACAGCCATCTCGGATTACCCCCACCATCTACCTCCATATATCCTTTATCTGCGGCCTCACCCTAGATCGCCTTGAACAGTTCAGCTTCCTAGCCAAACACTATAATACCCTGCAACTACCAAGGGCCATAGAGAGGGCCATATTATGAAAGTCAACAAGAGCATTACTTCTAGATGTTGAGCGGGCTATCGACGAAGTATGGCATGCTAACACACTAAAATTGTAGCCTCACTAGACATTCCTGACTAGCTAATAAAATTAACGGCTAGCTACCTGAAAGGCAGAAAACTTCAATCCGCAGTCCAAAACAGGCAGTCCACGTCAGACCCATTAAAGCTGGCGTCCCTCAAGTCACTCCGTTAGGAACAACAGTATTCAATCTATACATAAATGACATGCCTAAAACTACAAACAGGCACTATACGTGTATGCGAAAGACACTGCAATAATGACGCAATCGTTCAAACCACAATTAATACATACCCGGCCCCAGAATGCCATCTGTGTATTGGAGCACAGGCTCACAAAGGCATATCAAAGTAAACGCTCCAAAGTGTCAAGCAATAATTTTCACAAAATGCGTAAATCATGGATTCCTAAGACACAACCTACAACTCCCCACCCTATTCTGTGAGAACATCAATTGGACCTGAATGTAACATGGCTAGGGCTTAAAATGGATCAGGGACTAATATGGAAATACCACTTCATTCATTAATGAACATAAACCACCAGTCAAACTTCAAGTTAGGTCTAACGGTGTATAAAACACTAATACGCCCCCATGCTAACCTATGCCGCGGCTGTTTGAGGATATGCAGAAAAACACACATTAAGAGATTCCAAACACTCCAAAAGAACATTTTATACTTAGCTTCCAAAGTAAAAGTAATCGCACAAATGTATATCCTACACAACGAATTAAAAATACATACTATTGAGGAATTTATTACGAAGCTTTCATTTGATATATGCAAAAAGTGTATAACACATCACAATCCTTTAATGCGTGACTCAGGCAATAACAACAGAAACCAACAAACCAAATGACTACTTTCACTATTTGACAGAGAACTATTCAAAGACACTACAGAGCCTAAGACACAAGGATTCCTACACAACCTCCTAAGATCCTTCTAATTGTCCGTGGCGAACTCCCTATATGGCCTTCTCGCTGTTACAGATTTCCAGTCCACACAGCAGTCTTCGAAAATCCTGCGATACACAGCCAATGCGGATTCTGGAGACGAAAGTCTCCCCGTGTGACACACTCGGCAACTGTGCTGAGATGGTTTGGCTGTAATCTATATGATTACAACAACGAAGGGAATGCAACAATGGAGCACGATCCGATGAGCACGGTAACCTTGCAATTACTAACTAGGACGTCCTGGGATAATAACTGACACAAAATACATTCTTCTCATCCAGGGGGAAAATAAAATATGACAGACGATTAGCTAACGCCAAAAATCCTTTGTAGATACCTATAGATAAGCAGTATTTACCTTTTAAAGTACATGCATAACCACTACACATAGGCCAATGCACGACATATAACATAGTTCTCTAATCAAGCCATTTGCACCAACTGCAAAAGCATAGTACGAATGATCACTGTAATCTTGACATTTTGCACTAACTGCAAACATAATATAACGTTAACCACCCGGGGTTGCTGAGGGCGTGTGTGATGTGTAATCCAGAGTAACAGTTGACGCGCTCGCATGCAATGCTTGTCAGCTGAACCAGACTAATGTGCAGGAGAATCAAATCAACTAATGCGTTCTAATATGTGAAGGGGCTTTAGGGGTAGGGTTATTCTCTGATGGCGACTTCCTCACTGTCAACTTCTCTGGGGCGAGTATGTGAAACGTATTTCCCCTCCATAAAAAGAAAAACACAAAAAGAAAGGTCCTACTCATTTAATCATCCTGCCAGTTTTCTGTTAATTATTCTATTCGGGGAAGAATACTAATTTTAACATAGAATGTACGGGGATTAACAATTAAAGTGCAAAAACTGCAGAAGGAGATAAACAACATTGCAAAAACTCTTGGATGCATTAATAATAAGCATGGCACAAAATAAACTGGAAGGAGTTGAAGACGGGTACAGGTATGCAGTTATACACACAATGTTAAAAAGACCTCAACCACACTAACTCATGGAATTCTAGAGCGATCAAAGACAAGAATTTGATATGAGGAAATTCCTCTGCGGATGTAGAGATTCGGGCAAATACTTCAGATGTGTAAAGGATGTGCTTACCTCTGATTAAGTACTCCATGGCACTTTTGAAATGAAAGAGACATCCCAGTCATGCCTTTGTATCAGAGTGTTCAAGTGGAGTAATCATTTTATTATAAACTCTAAGATCGAGAGTTCGGAACTGAAAACTTGATTTCTCCCACTACTTTTTACTCTCTCTACTACATACATAGTAAGTATAGAAGTTATTGCACTCCACGCAAAAATTCTTTATCGAGATTTCAGTGGAAATACATGTTTTGTGGCCCTTTGATTCCAAGAAAAGGCATTTTCAGAAAAATGCGTTCACAATCATCATAACGCGATACACGTACGGGGAACGAAACCATGGCCTCGACATATGAAAGCACCGACAGGATCACGCAAAAGCTCATGGATACCGGCTACACCGTGGTGGAGATGTGAGAGTGCGAGTTTAACGCCATGGTGAAGGCGAGCGAGGACCTGGCGCGCCATGCCAAGCACCTCCCCGTGCCGGAACCGCTGAACTGCAGAGACGCGTTCTATGGAGGCCACACTAACTGCATGAAGACGTACTGCAAGGCCAAGGGGGACCGGAAGTTATTTTATTATGACGTGTGTAGCCTGTACCCGTACGTGAACAAAACGAAGCCGTACCCGGTGGGGCACCCAAAGATTCACATGGATCGCTGTCCGTGCTTAGAAGACGTGCGAGGAGGGCTGATGAAATGCCGGGTTTTACCGCCACAAACCCTGTATCACCCAGTGCTGCCGGTGAGTGCCATCACGGAGACGACGAAAGAGCCTTGACGAATACCTCGGTCATCGACCGGATGAAAGTGGACCTGCAGGAGGTTTAGCGGCTGCTTCGAGTGTACGAGATCTGGGAGTACGACGTGGTGCAGTACGATCCGCACACCGGAGCCAAGGGAATGTTTCAGGACTACGTGAATCAGTTTCTGAAGATCAAGAACTATGCCTCCTGCGAGCTCTCGGACTTCGATAAGCCCGCCGCGAGGGGCGAGAACGTGAGGGAATTTTTCGAGCACGAAGGCGTCTCCATAGACTCGGAGGCCGACGCACAGAATCCCGGCAGGTGGGAGATGGCCAAGCTCAGGTTGAACTCGTTCTGGGGAAAGCTGGGACAGCGCTATAACATGTCCACATGCGAGCTGGTGGACCGGTACGACCGCCTGCTGGAACTGCTGAGCGACTCCCGAGTGGATGTGCAGACCTATGTGACGAACCAGGTCATGTATGTGGTGTGGAGGAGCTGCGAGCAGATTCCGAGGGTGAACCCCACTGACATCACCGTCATTGCGGCCTACACCACGGCGCACGTGCAACTGGTGCTCTACTCCTACTGAAGCGACAAGGAGATCGGGTGTGCTACTTCGAAACCGACTACGTCGTCGTCGCCACCGCCCCGAGGGACTGGACGCCGTCCGTAAAAGGTCTCTTTGGGACATGACGGAAGAACTTGAGAAGTACGGACGGGTCTCTTACATTTCCAGGTTTGCCTTCAGGGGCCCAAGAGCTATGGCATAGAAATTAAGTGCAAGACCTTCTCGGTGTGCAAGGTGAATGGATTTACGCTGAATCGGATAACTTGCAGCTGGTGAATGCCGGGGTGATTCGCGACATGGTGCTGAGGAATAGTGGCAGCACGGTGGCGCTCACGGGCACTCAGATTTCGAGAAAAACTTCATGGACGATCGCCACCGAACCCGGCGTGAAGAACTTTCGAATGGTGGTGAACAAGCGCGTTCTAGCCGATGACTTCTACTCCTATCCCTACGGTTACAAAAAAAACCATAAATGAGGCGTCAACGCCCGTTGCTTGTCATTTCGAACCCGGGTCCTCTGCGCGACACGATGCACGGGACGTGCGAGCTCAGACGATTTAATTTTGCCAGCTCGATGCTGATAGCGGCGCCGTCGCGGTGCGGGAAATCGACTTTTGCGAACAACCAGATTCGGCACGCAGATGACATGTTCGAAGAGCGCCCCAGAAACGTTCTGTGGTGCCATCCGCCGGAGTATTCACGGAGACTCGAAACCTAGTCTCTGAAGTGCGAGATACACGCAGGCATTGCAGAACTGGCTTCGGAGGGCGAGAACGACCTCGCCATCCTCGACGATTTGATGTTGGAAGGGGGCGGCAAGAACGTGTCCAATTTTTTCACCAGACTCGCATCATGAGCGCTTCGATTTCGTGTACATTCTGCAAAACGTGTTTCCCCAGAGACAGAAATACCGAAACATCTCTCTGAATGGGAATTATATCGTGGGCTTCAAAAACAACAGAGACAAGTTGCAGATCGATAGGCTCTGCAAGCAGATCGAAAGCAGGAACTCCAGGATTCTTTTGGAGGCTTTCGAAGAAGCCACTCAACATTCTCACGGGTATCTGGTGCTGGATTGCACGCAATATATGCCTATCCGATAAGGTATCGAACGGGAGTGCTACCGAACGAAACGCTCTCGATTTTGTATCCCACTGAGGCCAATGATCGGAAAAACAACTTTTGTTTTGCGGCCACCGTCGGAAAAACATCTCAACCTCCTTCCTTTAACGCATACCTATGACGCAACTGAACGGAATATAAAGGGTGTTCTCCCAAAGAAAATGCTTGAGCCTATATACGGGGTGTTTCTACGCCACTCAGTCCGTTGATTTTAAATAAAGTGCGATTTTCCGCACTCTGTTCATTATCGCGCAAACATGCCTGCGGGTAGGTTAAGCATGGTCAAGCTCAGCAGCCCGCTCATAGCTAGGCAGAACGGCAATTTGTCAGCTTTGGCCAAGGCAAAGGCCCCTCTGCGCAAAAGGTTGTTAAAAATGCCAATGGAGATCTGATCAAGGCCATTTGCGAATGTATGCTCAATGTGTGCATATGTCACGTGCAACTTCCTAGAAAGTGCTTGAGTCGCTTAAAAAGGCACAAAGTGTCTTGCAGAAAGCTAGTCGATAAACGCGTTCCGTTGAAGAAAAAGAAGACAATCTTGGTTCAAAGAGCAGGCTTTCTGCCAGTTTTCTCCACCCGGTATTAGCTTCCCTGGGCAGCACTCTGATGTCGAAATTGGCGGGATAAGTATGGCATGCAGATCGTTGTTGCTCCGCAACCGAAAACGGTGGAAATGCTTCACCTTATCGACAAAACCATCTCCATATTGGCTAAAGAGATGGAGAATGTGCAAAACGCAAAACTCTCTGCCGACGCAAGTGGCGGCTCGTATAACATAAATTGAGCAACTATCTCGATCTCGTGACAAAAGTGAGGCGACACTACCTTAGCGATCACACAGACGACGAATACGAGGACATGTACGAAGGCGCGCGGGTGAAGCAGGAGGCACAACCCAAATCGATAAAAGTTAACACGCTGTCCCCTCGCAAAATCAAAAGGGCGAACCCTCTGTCGCCCAAAAAGAAATCCAAGTCGCCTTCCTACCATTTTCGCACGCGGCGTTGGCAACTTCTGTACAAGTAAAGCATGAAGGAATGGAAAGCGCTAAGAAAAATATTTGCCAAACCGGAACACTATGCCGGGCTGAGCACGATAAAACCGCTTCGCAACTGTTGCATCAAAAGCGAACATCGAGTCCTTCCTTCAAACCCAGGACAGTTACATCTTGCACAAGCCGGTAAGGAAGAGGTTTCCCACCAGATATTATCACGTGTCAAATATGGAGGATCCTTTTTTCATTTCGTCTCGTATTCAAACTCCTCTTCTTCTTTCACCTCTTCCCCAACATTCCCTCCACCATCTCCGCCCTCTTCTTCTGTGTCTTTGTTGTAACTTGCTCCATAATTAGCGAATTCCTCCGCTCTGCGTGTGCATGCATTTTCCAACTTACCAACCATCTGCTTTAATGCCTCAAATTCTTCCAACATTTTAACCATATTTACATTTATTCTGTTCATCAACGCTTGCTGCTTTGTCACGTTCTGCTTCTTCTCTTTTATTTTTTCATTCTTTCCATCATTCCCTGCATTTCTCTCGCCCTTACCTCACATTCTTTTTTTTCCTTCTTCCCCGCGTCAATCATCCCGTTTACTTCCTTCATCTTACCATCGCATTGTTTCTTCATCTTTTGCTTTATTCCATTAATTCCCTTCTTACACCTCTCAGATGCCGCTTTCCTTATGCTCGTCACAGACACCCTTCCCGCTTCCCCACCATTTCCATTACATTCCGAATTTAATTTCAAATTCCCCTCCGTAGACCACCTAGACGACCGCTTTACCCTCCCACTCACTTTCCTCCCTTCACCTAAGCTTAACTCCCATTCACCACATTTTTCACATTGCCCAAAAAAGTAAAGAAATTTTTCAGAAAAGCATGAATTCATCTCGTTTACAACGCTATAAGCCATCATAAGCCTACTCTCCTCCGGTGTCAATCTCCATTCCAATTCCAAATCCTGCGGCAAGTTTACCGTATCCATCAGCAAACTACAATCCACCATCTCCAGAAGAATCGAACTGCTGTCGCTAGCATACATGTTCGCCGGCTTTTTATAAAGTCTTCCTCCCTCTGCTTTCCTTTTTCACACCCACACCTTCCATTTACAATGTAACCCTCAGGACATTCAACGTGACCCATCTTCACACCCGCATACATCATCCCTCCACATCTTCCAACCCTCTGACATCTCGTTATCGGCTTTAAACAATTATACACGCTCATAAGTGTACCCAGACTTATAAAGTCAGATCCAAACCTACAACCACTACCCTTCCGGTATACACACGTGCAGTTAGGCAACCTTTCGTAACTCTTATCGCATCTTGTCACATTTCCCAAATGTCCCGTCTCGTCATTCAACTCGAACCCACACCTCCCAAAGCTGACGCAGCCCTTCTCTGTGCCAACTAATCCTGCTATCATCAACGCCGCCACAACAGCTATTATGCTTGCAATCTATCCGACCACCCTCACTTCCCCCTTTTATACATTTTTCCCCTCATGTTTATATACATTCTTCCAACCAATCACAAATCAGTTTATTTCCAACAATCCCTACCGTTTATTCCTCTCCTATCCACCAATCTCATCCCTTCTTATTTCCACCAATCATGGCCCTCCATGTCGCCACCTGTTGTGGTTTTTATCCCTTGCTCGCAAATATTTCCTTCCTTCAGCTTTCGCACTTCGCTCACACCACACATCGATCCTCGTCTTTTCCACCGTTTTTTTCCTTCCCAATGGTTTTTCAACTCGCTTAACCATAATCCCACTGCTCATGGCGCTTTTCAAATAGCTTACAATCGTCGCTCGTAATCCAACGATTAACAGCGACACTAGCGCCTCCAGCCGGAGAATTATCGTTAATCTCTCTATATACACATTCTTTACCACCAATCACAACCCGTTTTATTTTCACAAATCCCTGCCGTTTATTTCTCTCCTAACAACCAATCCCTTCTCCTCTTATTTTCACCACTCAAAACCCTCCGCGTCACCACCTGTTATAACTTTTTATCCATCGTCACCCATCTTTACCCTTTCAGTCCCTGAACCCCGCGCATACAACACATCGCTCCTCTCCAAAATATCACGTAAGATTTCTCGTCATTTCCTTTCTCACCACTAATCTTCTCTCGACAATCACCTTCCTCTATCTCTCATCCCGGATTAAACATCACCATCTCGCTCTTCAACGTAATACCTTTTTTATTTCCCCACATATCCAACACAGTATCTTCAAACCTTAATCTCGTCTCAGATTAACCCACGAGGATTAACATAATCCTACCGCTATTAACACTCTCAAACTTACCATCAACAAATATAATCCACCTTAATCCACACGGATTAACGTTGGATTAATGGCGGCACTAGCGCCCCTAGCGACAGGATTATCGTTAATCCACGGGTTTAATCCGGGACCGATACTACTTGCGTACCAATCAACAAAATTTGAAGTGGTACGAGGTTCTTGCTTACACGGATGCAATATCTGCAGGGATGTTGGTTGTCGACATTTCCAATAGTTGTTGTAACTGTTCTCTGCGCTGAGAGATGGAAAAGTCGATGTTTAGTTCATTGTTCATTGAATGTTCTTCATTGTTTTGTACAAACACCGCTTTAATGCGGTTATAAATTTCGTGACAGAAACGTATTTAATTTATATTCAATTTCAGTTTGTTTGAGCAGCCGCTTTCTGTACGTGTACTCCACACTAAAAACCATGTAATATACCAACCCGAGTTATGAGTACGTTTCTTTATCTAATGGTTTTATTCTTTCCAGAAAGCAGCTATTTGCAGTGCTAGTTTCCTGAATGTTTTGTTCTCCGAAATAAAAATACATTTTATTTGTAGTTGAGTGCACATACAACATTTCATACGGCTGGCCTCGTCTCTCAGTCCGCAGAGCACTTAACTGCTGTGCGAGGGGTTACGGGTTGGATTCCCGGCTGTGAGGTGGGAATTTTTCTTCAGCCAATATTATTCGCTATCCTCTGTGGAGGATAGGAAATGTGAATGTGAATAAGTGTAGGGGCTATCTAGTGAATAATCACCAATGTTCACCACAAATCCAACGAGAAGCGAATATAACTTAACACACTGCCTGTAGGCAATACAATGTTTCAAAAGAAAGGCCCCGAGAAGACCATTGTAGTATAAAGTGGGGTCGAAGTAAAAAGTTAACTTCCCACCAAGGTTTAAAGAAATTATCTGTTAAGATTCATAGGACTTTCTCCACCTGTTATCAATTATTTTTATGTAGCTACTACAATACACTAACATTCCTACGAAAGGTTGATTTTCTGCCTATTTAATGTTCTTTTTCACTTCAGGGATTAGGCATTCAACTGTTAATTTGCGCATTCTTCACTTCACTTCATATTTTTCTGGATTACTGTATGTCTCTTTTTCCTGAAGGTTTACATTTGTTAATTAAAAGTGGTAACCTTTCTTAACTAGTGCGGTTAATAAATTTTAAGGAATATAATCCCTTACAAAAATAGTTTCGTTGCACATTTCGTTGTAGATATAAGGGGATACAGAAAGCAGAATCGATAGTCAATGTCTGTAGGTGGCCTTGGATTCCGTTCTCTTTCCATGGCATCGCAAGAAACAACTAAGCGTGTTAGTACTTCAACAAATTGATGTGATACACTCACATTACTTACTCTACCCTCTATCTTCATTAGTGGGTATACAAACTATTCTTACTACAGCTTATTTTTCTATCTACTCCATTTTAATCCAAATAAACATTTGCAGAATTACATACCTTACAGATTTCATTATAGTTACAAAGAGAACAGCGATAGTCAAATGTTTAACAACTGGACGCTAAATGCTGACCTTATAATTCCATACTGTTTTCATGCAATCCCGAGAAATAACTGAAAATCGATGGGACTTAAAAAAATGACAAGCATTGAACAATTTGAACCTTTAATAACGAATATCTCAAAAAGGGTTACGCCACAAAAAAGCTTATTTTAAGTAATTTGTGCGTTCTTTGTGCGCTACGTTTTCATCTATCGCTTAACGTTTAGTTATACTAGATTGTACAAAATTGCTTACGAATTCAGAGGACTACCTAGGCTATTCCCAGAAAATTCAAGATGTACATTTTATTTAATGTCTTTCATACCCTTTATTTTAATCAAAATCGCTTGAGCAACTTTTTAGAAAATATTTAAACATGCTCCAAGGGGTAGTTGAGGTGGGTTTTTTTTTAAAGTCTTCGTGTCGCATCCTTGGAAGATACTAAACTCAAATAGTAAATTTGGTATTTATCCCACTCTTCGTTTTTGAGTGATGCTTTCATAGACAGACACAGACACATGGACATGTTTTCAAAAATGCTTTATTTGGATTCAGGGCGCCTCAAAACATATATTTGCTATGAAATCTCGGTATAGAATCTTTGGGTGGAATGCAGTACTTCCCCTACATACTATACGTAGCAGAGAAAGTAAAAGTGACAACGTATTCAAAAGTTCAAGTCAGTAATGGCGGATATCTCGGATATGGCTGAAGAGCAGAAAATCTGGTCGGAAATAAATTTTGGGTTTTAAAGAGATTTACATTTTTTGTGTAATAAATTTCGTCTATATATTATAGTCAAGCCGTCGAAATTAAAATTAAATTAAATTACGAAATGAAATAAAATTGCTTCTAAATGAAGACGACTTAACAGGCTATACCCCAAAAATTCAAAATTTGCATTTTGTTTGTCTTAAATATATGGCGTTTTTTTCATAGACAGGCGGATCCTTTCTTAAAAGGGCTTTCTTTGGGTTCAGGAGGCCTCAAGTATGTTTTTCCGTTAATTCCCGACACCTAATTTTTGGGGAATAGAATACTTCCTCTATTTGCTGTGAGTACGTAGGTGGTAGAGAAAGTACAAAAAATTCTTCTGATGTTACATTCACATGACTTTCCGTACCCACTATATTTTATATTTATATATTGTCTATAAACTATTCATACAAGAGCCTATTGTATTATCTACATCAAATTAATTGAGATAAAGGTTTGCATAAGTGTTGTGATTACTCGTTTCGTTAGGGGTACAAAAGGAATAGGAGTAGTCAAAGGTTTGAAAAATGCTGAGGTATAGGTATACAAGCCTTGAAATTCCATTCTACTTCTATACCACCACGAGAAGCAACTAAGTAGCAACAGCACTTTAAAAAACACAACTACTGAGGTACTCACAACTATTAAAGTATTATTGAAGTATTAAAACCAATTACGAAGGTATTGGAAATTACTGTTGCTACAGAAAATATATCTGAAATTGTGTGATTTAAAAGAGATCCACATTTATGGTGTACCTGTTTTTGTCCTCTCCTCTTGTTATTAGATAAGCAAAATTGTACCTACTTCCTTCCGAATGAAGAGAACTTCATATGCTATTTCGAGAAATTACGTTTTATTTGTCATGTAATTATCTTAAATCTATGTCATTTTGTTCAAAATTGTTACAGGTATTTATGAGGGAAGCAAAAGTATTGATTTTTTTCCAAGTGAAGGGGGATTTTCTTGACAATTTTCATGTCACATATGAAATTAAATACCAGGTTTGATATTCATTGAACATTTTATTTTAATTAAGCTTTTCGCACACACATGGACGCTTTTCCTATAAATGCTAGTTTTGTATCACGGGCCTCAAAACAAGTGTTTCCGGTAAACTTTCAATATGTAACTTTTGTGTGGAATATTTCATCTGATTACTGTGTGTCGTGCATCAAATGTGGCCCATTCCCCTAGGTATCGTAGTGTTTTTCTCTCTGTAAGGTAACAAACTTTTGATGCCACCGAGCCACTCTATGTGAGTGGCCTGAAAAACAATTCATTGCCTTAAAACTAACCAATGAACAGTGTTTATAGAACATATGGAATGCAGGGGTGATTCGACCGCCTCTGTGAAAGAGCTTCGTTACGATTAGTACACAAGCAAATCTAAACCAATTGCAATTAATTCGGCCTTCTAAAGGAAGGGGTGAAGAATTATCTGCATGCGAGTTTAAACTGAATGACAGCTACGACATTTACACATATGACAGCTTTCATCAACGACATGGAGACGAACTAGCTTGTTGTTGCTACTAAACGGTAATAAGAAAACCGGCATTAAGAAAACGGTAGCGTAGCATGAAAAAATAAGATTTATGTTGCAATGTTACCCTTCGGAGTTCGGTCATACTTTTGGTAAGGCAAAGTACCCTGCCAATTCAGTGCTAGAAGTATGCTCGATTTATGCTACCAGACTCACGCTGGTAGAGATGTGGCTAGATTTGGTGAGTACCAACATAATACTTCCGTTCTATTATGGGCCAGATTTTTATGCACGCCACCAGTATACGTAGTAGAGAAAGTAAAAAATTAAGTAGGATTGACTTAGTATCGCAAAGTATAATTTATGCTTTGCTTCCAGTAAATAAGAATAATACCCAATAATCCGATATCCCGAGTAATATTGGTGTTACGTACATCCGTGTCCTCTGCGGTGCTGAGGTCCGAATTATGGTTCACCAACCATTTCAATTATACTGATGCATCGGAGCTTATTGGTACTAATTGCTACGATTGAGTTCTGGTTAAAAGTGTGGTCGAATATTACGGAACTGTGCAAGAGGGTAATAATCATTACGAAGGCAATTACGCGGCAAATGACAGTCAGAGAAATTGAAAGTGGTCAATGCAAATTGCTGTTCCCGCGTCCGTTCTTCATGCACTATTACTGTCCAAGTTTCAGCATATCTTTTACTTTCTCTACTACTTACTTGTACTCCACCCAAAACTTGGATGTAGAGATTTTACTGGAAATATACCAGGTGGCCCAACCGCACCGTATTGGACGTGTTCAGATAACCCTTCGTGCGTTAAAGGAGTTGCAGAACTCAACGGGGCAATTCCAAGTAAACACAGCTCAGTGGGGAACTTGCGAATTAGCTCTCAGAAATCTACCTGTTGCTGCTGCCGCTGCCGCAACCTCCATCGCCACTACTACTACCACAACGGTTCTTAGAAACGTCCTTATGGATACACATAAAGGATTGGAATATTCTAACAATCAACAGGGGCAAAATTTCGAATACCTATGCAATGACTGAAGTCAATATAACAGTACCGATGGATTATAATGATAACAATAATAGTAACAATAACATACTTTATAATAACAAGCGAAAAAGTATTTGTGAAGCACTGCGCGCTCTCATGCTTGTTGCTTACAGGCCGTCATGCTAGACAAGAACAGCGTAAGCATAATTTAAAAAAAGCTATGGGCAGATACGGACAGGTCAAATAAAGCATTTTATTATTTGTCAGTCTAAAAAGTGAGTTTATTCCCTAAAAATAAAGCCTGTGTAACTGAAGTAGAAAATATTCTAAGGTCTTTTCGATCTATCTTTGTCTATCATCACAGACTGTACATTGCGAAGTGCCTCTCAATGAGCGCGATCCGCTCATCGTCTTTGCTGATAAGGAGTCGTGAGCAGCTCGGCTGACCCCGTAGCTCAGTCGGTAGAACACCTGCCTGCTGTGCGAGGGGTACCGGGTTAATTCCAGCCTGGGGGTGGGAACTTTTCTCTAGCCAAGATTATTCCCTGTCCTCCCCAGAACCTGGAAGTGTGGATGAGAGTGAGAATTGTGTGTGTGATCGAATGAATAAAACCAAAAGTTTACCGCAAATCCAACGACAAGGAAATACGAGTCAACACCATGCCTATAGGCAGTAATGTTCCAAAGGAAAGGCTCGCTCATGTTAACTCGACAGTTCCCCGCTGACCTGTCTTTACTTGAAATTAACCCACTGAGTTATGCAATTCCTTTAACGCCCGAAGGGATATTTACACTTGAAATACGGCGCGGTTGGGCCACCTGGTATATTTCGAGGTCCGCTGTACCCTCCTTCAAAAAAAGGTTATGCTTGCGTGCATGTGCGTGTAAGTTTGTTCTGTCAACATTATAGCTCAAGAATGAAAATTCGGATAAATACCAAACCTGGTATTTAAGTGAATCCTCCAAGGATGCGACAGGAAGATTTTCAAGAAAACCTCTCACACTAGACTACCCCTTAGGTGAAAGGTTTTAAAACCTGCTCGACTTTCTCAAAAACGGTTCTGATGATTGTAATAAAAATATCACTTGTTTACGATATTTATATTTTTACATGACAAAGCACATATTAGGAAATGTTTCTGAAAACACTATCATAGGGATTGGAGGATTTTGTTGGTTGACTACACACACACACACGCACACACACACACATATATATATATATATATACCGTGTGTGTCTTCTGTTTGTCGTCCTCCGTGGTGTACTGGTTAACATGCTAGCCTCTAGTTCCCGAGATCGCGGGTTCAAACCCAGCGGAGGGCGATGGATGTTTTCGGGTGTAAAAATGCGTAGCTTGGCTTCCTTCGGAAGGGAAGTAAAGCCGGTGGTCCCGTGTCGTAGATTTACGGCACGTAAAAGAACCCCAAGCCCGATAAACGGGCCTCTGAGCAAAATTACCGCTCTTTCACGCTCAATATAGAATGGGACGCTAAGGACCACAGCAGTTAAAGAGCGTCCATAAATAAAACTCAATTTGAGTCTTCTCATCCTGCGGATTGGTAACTAGGCAAGCCTGCTTTTTACAGACAATGCGAAATGCAAGTGCTGGCACCCCATTCACCAGCCCGCTTAATTAGGGCTAGGGTGGTGCTCGTTGTTAACGTGCTCTAGTAGCGCAATGATTAACATGCTGGCAAGTCATGATGAAAGTCGGACGTTCAAATCATCCAAGCTAATAATTGCGTTTTTTATTCATTTTCTGCATTCATTAAAGTACATTCTAAAAAGTAACATTCTGTGTTTTAATGAAATTCACATAATTAAACTAATTAAGTGAAACAGCACTTCCATGCCAAATTATCAGTTCTCGTTAAATTTATTAAACATTATAAGTATCTCAAGTGGTTCAAGTGGCAGTATTTGAACCTGCGACCTTCACCACTGAAGGCCAACGCGCACACTGTTACGTTACGAGTGCAAGTCACTGCACGCGCCACGGTGCAAGGCGGTGATTTGGGTCGAAATTGATACGACGCGATGCAATTGACATTGTTTACGGCATAGCCTGTACAACGCTAGGACTGCATAACTTCTCAATCCGCAGGCTGAGAAGACTCACCCGGTATATACAAAATGAACGCCACCGACAAGCTTTTCAGAGGTTGCTCAGGGCTACCTTCTGAATATTTTAGTATAAAGGAACCATGGTCTCCGTTGTTTCGTTACAGAGTAATAATGTAATTATGGTTTATTCTGTGTTTCCGTGAAAACAACAGCGAAGAAACCCGTATAATATGCAATAACCAAACGTACAACCCACAACACAGAGTGATGCAACATCCCGCACATGAAACACTTACACTTTTATCACAGTGTGCTCAATCTCATCTTTCAATATACAGTACTGTACGTAATAAATGCAGAACTGTTCCCTTACAGGTATTGTTCAAAATATCGGCCACCTTAATCACGGCAAAGTGTACAATTACGCACCATCAAGTGCCTTACGCGCTCAAGCATTCCAGGAGTTTAGCGTACTACTTCCGCGGCTGCATTCCTAGCACCCGTTCCATGCGGTATCCACCGGAGTCTCGTAAACTAGACTCTTCACATGCCTCCAGAAGAAGAAGTCAATTGATGTCATATCCGGTGACGGAGCTGGCTATAGAACAAGGCGACCGCGACCAATCCATTGTCATCTAAGTACATGAATGCGGTTCCTAACATCGAATGTAAAGTGCGCACCGTCATCTTGAAATCACATAAGCTGACGAATTCTCAGCGGCACATCTCCCGGAAACTGTGGGAGGGCATGTTTAAGGAACGATTTGTACAGGACACTATTCAGTGTATCAGGAAGTACGTAAGGTCCAATCACAAAATCGCTGACAATACCAGCCTATATATATATATATATATATATATATATATATATACACAGCAAACTTCTGTTGAGTAGAATCGACAGTGCGTATGGATTTTCGTAATCCCATACATGGCTGTTGAACATGCCCTCTCTTGTCAACTTGGCCTCGTCTGTAAACAACACCAAAGCAGGAAAGTTGTGGTTTTCAGCACATTGCTGCAGGAACCAATTTGAAAACTCCACTCGAAATGGGAGGTCCGCTGGCTGCAATGACTTCACCTTCTGTGGATGATATGGGTGCAATTTTTTCATGTACGACTCTCAAAACATTTGACTGGCTTGTGTTCATAGCTCGTGCAACGCGCCGACTACTAGCAGCAGGATTGTCACCAATCACGTGTAACACATTCCTTCCAGATCGAGTGTTCTGGCATACCTCGTTAGAATCTTCCATTCTAGCACGAAAGGATTCAGTTTCTCGTAGGCGTCTATATGCAGATTGAAAAGGACTGTGGTGTGGTTGCCGTCGGTGTGGGAACAGCTGAGCATAGAGTCGTTGTGCCACTTTTCCATTGCATTCAGTGAACCCATGCACGAGTTGCATGTCGGTCGACTCTTCGTCAGTAAGGCTATCCATACTGCTGTGTAGCACTGTTAACGCACAACTAACACTACCGGAAAAACAAAATCCTAGATAGAACCTAGCAGTAATGAATGCACACTTGAAGGTAACGAATTAAAGAGAGCAATACTCTTGTCAACAGCAGGTACCGTGAGCGAATGAAATCAGTTTGTTTACAAACAAGACACGCAGCGCATACCGTGGACATTTGCATTGCTGTGCAGCATTTTCAGTGCAATATAAATACAAAGCTAATTGGGACAAGAAATCAAACGAAATGCAATTACTTTGTAACGAGCCGCGGGAGACCGTGGGTGCCTTATACCAAATACTCAAAAAGTATTCCTGAACAACCTTTGAAAGTCTGTCGGCGGAGTTATGGTTCACGTTGCTAATATTAACGTTGTCCAGCTAAATGCCACTTCTTTAGATTCCCAATGTCACTTCACTGTTTTTATCTAATTAAATTCAACTAAGAATTCACTTAGTTCACAGTGTCACTTCACTAATGTGAACTACTTCGATTTCTCCATCACTTCACTTTCCTTCTTGACGTAGCAACGTAAGGAAATACACACGACCTAGGCAATTCTTCGGGACGATTACTTACCACAAACTCACTTATAGAAACGCACTAGATGTTGCATCGGAATTCCACTCACAATCTCGCTCACTAACTGACCAACTCAACTCACTGACTGCTCTCGTGAGAACCCTCGCTTATATAGGCAATGGGATCTTCCACAGAATATTCTAGTACTGTGTGGATGCACATTGTGAAAACGGGAGGGGCAGATGTAAGAAGTTCCGGAAAATTCTGGATATCTGCCGACAGCGCTTCCGATGTTTACACCGGGGGGAGGTTACTTATCTTCTATGTTTACCTCCGACTTGTCGGCGGCGAACTTGAGCCATAGCCACTATGTCACAATACATACAATTATGCTGAAGCCAAAGGAAAGAAATGCAGTAAAAGTAGAATCTGATAAGCAACGAAATCCGTCAACTTCTGTGAGCATATTTTTAGAAAACGGTTTTTCTGTTTTGGCTGTATGACGTAATATACAGAGCGAAATGGTTCCACGGTAACGTATGAAGCTCGCATTCAGGAGATCCTAGTACTGGCCACTCTAAGCATAAGATTCTCGTGGATTTTCCTGGTTGGTAAGGGAAAGCTGAGGGGGTTTGTATTCTACCATGAATTTCCTTTGCCTCGTTTGCTATACAGGTGGCGCTGATGCTTGCTCGTTGGAAAGTTCTTCTCGGCCCTGCCAGATTTCAGCCATCTTTGCACCGCCTCCGGTGAATCGAATTCTCCGGTTTCACCAGAAGAAGGCCTCTTTGAGGAGCTTGGGTTCTTCGAGCTTGGAATGGTTAGGGGCCTCTGCGCGTCTCTGTCGACCGGCATGCCTGCAGCCTAAAGTTTTATTCTGTTCCTTCAACTCATCCGTTTCTCATTTGTTGGTAAGTACAGATTATTCACACTCAGTCGAGGTGCGAGATCTCCCCTCCGTTTCCTGGTCATAGGTCATAGCCTGATATTGGAAAAGTAGAATCACGCTGAAAAAGTATTGCCATAGTTGGGATTTGAATCACGGTTCTTCCGGTTACCGCCCAGTTGTTCTTACCAACCAAGGTACCACGGCAATATACCGACAAGAAATTAAATTTTCCAACTGATTCGCATTTTTCCCGGTACGCCGCAAGGATATTTCAAATTAATTTTGAGATAATATACTCCAATAGAGGTTTAAAATGTCGTAAGTACCTTATGTCCCGGGAGTCATAGTTTAACCAAATATAGTAGGGAGTAATTAATTCGACAAGGGAAGTTTCGAATATTTGGGTAATTGGAATAGAAGTACATTCCCCTTGAAGTTCCTATTTAAAATAGGGTTATAATTCACGTTTAATTTGATATTTTGAAGCTAACATTTGGATAATTCGAAGTCGCAATTTAATTTATTCTTAATTAAGAACTTATTCCAAATTCTATAAAAGATGAAATGCGTTCATGTACGTCTCAGTTATTAAGCTGTTAAAATTTCAAGAATTCATCTTCGACTTTCCAGCATTCCTAGTTGTTTATTGTTAAGAAGTTCTACCGCTAGCTGACCGCATTGTCCAGCGCTTTGTGTTTACAGGCAACACGTTCATCCCATACAAAACTGTAGGCTGTTAGTGGCTCTTCCGCAATGTCGAAATACAGCAGATTAACACTCACGAAAAATGTTGAAGTACTCAGGGAAGTAGAAAAGGGAATATGTAAGAAAAGCGTTATTGCCAAGGAATATGGAATATTGTGCAACAAAAAATATATCCACATAAAGAATAAAGAAAAAAATCTGATGTATTACACTCACATGACTTTCTCTGCTCTTGTACAAACTATTTTTACAAACGCTTCTTCTCCATATGCTTCATGTTAATTGAGATTTCGAGATGTCAATATTATTCTAATTTTCTTGTAGATGCAAGGGGAATATGGTGGGTTATAAGCCATAGTCAAATCTTTTAAGCGCTGGTTGCTATGTGGCGCATTACATTCTCTTTGCATGTCCAGGACATAAAAAAATTGAATAACGAATTTGAGAAAAAGTATAAGTATTGGAAAATTTAAGGGAATAACAAGCAATATCTCGAAAATGGTTCACTCAACAAAAAATGTATATGGCATAAATTGTGTATTTTAACGCGATCTACATTTTTTGTGTAGTAACATTTTGTCTATCTCTTATGGTTTACCAGTTATGCAAAAGTCGTTCACAATGAAGAACACTTTTGGAGACATTCCCAGAAAATTCGAGATATACATTTCATTTTTCATGAAAATATCTTAAGCATATGATATTTTAATCAAAATCGTTAGTCATTTTTGGGAAAATTAAAATTTTCTAAACATTTTCCATGTAAAGCGTAATCTGGGGTGGGAGAGTTTCTTGAAAACCTTCGTGTCGCATCTCTGGAAGATACTGAACCTAAATACCAAGTTTGGTGTTTATCCGACTGTTCGTTTCTGAGTTATGTTGTTCACAGACACATAGACACACACACAGACAGACACACAGACACACACACGGACATGTTTCTAAAAATGTTTTTTTGGATTCAGGGAGTCTCAAAACATGTACTTCCGGTGAAATCTCGGTATCGAATTTTTGGGTGGAATACAATACTTCCCATACTTACTATACATAGTAGAAAAAGTAAAAATAATTGAGAGTTAGAACCTACAAAATGGTGGAAGTAGGAAACGCATGCAAGGTAGTGAAATTCCTCAAACCGATGAGTATTTGTTCAAATGGTTCAATCACATGATCGCAATATACCATTGAGTGGCCCATAAGTGCGTCCCAGGGCAGGAGAATTCGCAGAAAAGTTGGGCGTTTAATATTTTAAAGCAAATTCGAGTCGATTCAGTGGATTTCAAGAAAGAAACACGTGTGCGGTGAGAGTGCTTCAGTCAATAGGGAAATACCCAGCTAATAATAGCATTAATGGATTACCTGAAGGTATCGGGAATTACGAACAAAAATACATACTTTATGTGTATAGAATATTGCGTATTTTCCACTAATAGCTTACTGTGAATTTTTTCTGCTGAACTTCTTGAAACATTGCGTCACAATTGTAATCGAATTTGAAATATTACTGACCTCTGCGACTTCTGCATGCCTGCCTATTTAAACTTTAACTATAAAATAATATATTAAATGTCACATTTTCGAGGTAGGGGTTACTTCTAAATTATTTTCAGATTTATGTACCACATTGAATTAACAGCCAGGATTTGGTATTGTAAGCGGCTTAAATGTTCCAGAGAATAGAGTAATACGAATATATTTTAAACTCTCAACTTCCATACATAAAATATGATTCCACGTGCATTTGTATATATTATGTAACATCTCATGGGTGAAACCCCTAATGTGAATGAATTAATATTAATGAATCATTATAAGAATATAAGACTTTTTAATCACTCTCTTCACTATATTTATGCAATAATAATTTGGTTCTTCTCCTGAATTTGTGTCTTACAATTCTATCATTTTTATGCATTTGATATCACGTACGCTTTCTTGAATACTGGAGTTCACCTTTTACACTGAATCTTAACATTAATATTATTCACAATTTGGCATTAACTTTGACTAGATAACATTTTTACCCACTATGCTTTCAAACATGCCATACTGAACAATGAACCCTACAGTCACTGGATGTTACAGTTTGCTGCCTGCATGAACACATATAACTTAACCCTGAATTTAGTATAATTTCCGATAAGTGATCGAAATAAATATAGCCTGAATAATTCACAACGAAGACAGATCTCACTCATTTATTATAAGTCCGTGACTGACGATTCTGTAGATTTACTGCACTGTTGTAATTTGAACAGTGGTTCCAAGACTGCTACATCCCACCTTGAAGTACGTTACCACACCATGGGTAACCATAACTGCTTTACCACAACGTAAATTTTCCTGCAGGCCATGACTATCTGCAATCTGTGGTTCTGTACTCAAACATTCCAGACATTATGGAAAGATTTGAAACCATATCACATCACAA
The DNA here is from genome assembly GCA_030765065.1 of Deroplatys truncata. Taxonomy (NCBI): domain Eukaryota; kingdom Metazoa; phylum Arthropoda; class Insecta; order Mantodea; family Mantidae; genus Deroplatys; species Deroplatys truncata. Next base: position 24,326,659 of record CM060988.1, on the reverse strand, counting down.
CGTGTATGCTGATATGTAAAACTGTTGATAAAGAAACTCGATATTTCATTGCAGAACCCTGTTCCCTTAAATATACTGCGCCATACTATGTTATTAACTGTAGTTGCAATTCTTTATCGATGCGTACAGACGGCTCCAAATGTTTTCCGTTCCACCGTAAGCGGGGCAAGCGGGATGTCTTACCGAGAAGTTATGCCAGGTGCTTTAGTTCATAACTACTCTACAAGGAAGGTTAAGGGATATCATTCCAACACATTTACCTTAGACTTGGCTGTAAGAATGTAATAGCTGTGGCAAGAAAACAGCAATAACACTACAGCACAGCTACATACGCAGTATACAAGCTAATTTTTAGGAATTAGAGGCATCATATCATTGTATAAAAAGCAAGTGTTAAAACAAAATGGTTTGGCTTTCTATACCCATTATCAACTAACATATGTTCTTCATTTTCATAATGTCCTTATGAATATGGTTTTTCCGTGCATCGTGACAACAACTTAGGCCAGAGATTATTTAAAGTTACAGTCTTAAGTTACACTTTTTGTATTTGGTTGCATGCAAGATGCCGTAACGACAAACAGCCGCGTATCTATTCTACAGCTTATCTTTTTACTGTCTCCACTATTTACCTATAAGTAGGGAAAGTGCTGTATTCCACCCAAAACTTAAAAAACCAGATTCGCCGGAAATACACTTTGTGAAACTCACTGAATCCAAAGAAAGCATTTTTACTTTTTCTACTACGCACTTACAGTAAGTAGAGGAATTATTGTATTCCACCCAAATATTGAATAACGAGATATACCGGAAATACACGTTTTGAGACCCACTGAATGCAAAGAAAACATTTTCACTTTTTCTACTACGTAGTTACAGTAACTAGAACAAGTGTTGTATTCCACCCAAAAATTCAATAAAGAGATTCACCGGAAATACACGTTTTGAGGCCCCCCTGAATCCAAAGAAAACATTTTTACTTTCTCTACTACATAGTTACACGAGGTAGAGAAACTATTGTATTCCACCCAAAAATTTAATAAATATTCACCGGAAATACTCGTTTTGTACTTCCTGAATCTAAACACAGCATTTTTAGCTTCTCTACTACGTAGTTACAGTAAGTAGAGCAAATATTGTATTCCACCCAAAAATTGAATAACGAGATTAATACTCGGAACGGAAATATTCATTTTCAGACTTCCTGAAACCAAACAAAGCGTTTTTACTTTCTCTACTACGTAGTTACAGTAAGTAGATCAAGTATTGTATTCCACCCAAAAAGTGAATAACGAGATACACCGGATATACACGTTTTGAGACACCCTGAATCCAAACAAAACATTTTTACTGTCTCTACTACGTAGCTACAGGAGGTAGAGGAAGTATTGTATTCCACCCAAAAACTGAATAACGAGATTCACCGGATATACACGTTTTGATATTCTCTGGATCTAAAGAAAGCATTTTTATTTTCTCTACCACGTAGTTGCAGTAAGTAGAGCAAGTATTGTATTCGACCCAAAATTTAATAACGAGATTCAACGGAAATTCACGTTTTGGGACTCCCTGAATCCAAATAAAGCATGTTTACTTTCTCTACTACGTAGTTACAGTTAATACAGAAAGTATCGTGTTCCACCTAAAAATTCAATGCCGTAATTTCACCAGAAATCACGTTTGTGACCCCCTGAATCCAAGGAATTTATTTTTAGAAAATGGTCCAAGTGTGTGTGTGTGTGTGTGTGTATCCACGAATAGCATAACTCAAAAGCAAAGGGTTGGTTAAAAACCGAACTTAGTGTTTAAGTTCAACTTCTTCCAAGAATGCGACACTGATATTTTAAAGAAAATCCCCCACTCCAAACTACCCTTTACATTGGATATTTTTCGAAATTTTTATTCTTTCAAAAATGGCTCTAATGATTTTGATTAAAATACATGTGTTTAAGCTATTTTCATGATAAATAGAATATATATCTTTTATTTTCTAGGAATAATCCGTAAATTAGTCTTTATTGTCAATGACTTTTGATAATTAGTAAATCGTAAGAGAGAGACAAAATCTTATTGCACAACAACTGTAGTGCTTGTTAAAGCACAAAATTTATATCAAATAACATTTTTATTTTATGTCAAATGACTTTGATATTTTACCTATTCTGAAATTTTCTTTATTATTAGTTTGAGTGTTCAAATACTTTATACTTCTCTCAACTGCAAATAGCTAGTGTTTTTCTTTCTTTCTTTCTTTCCTTCTTTCTTTCTTTCTTTCTTTCTTATGTTCATATACAAATAGAACAGAATTTCAAAGCTATCACGTCTGTGGCTCGCATTCGGGAGGTTGTGGTTTCGATTCGCCGACCTTCCTGATCCATAGGTTTTTTTGGGGGAGTTTTCCCGGCTCGGAAGAATTCTCACATCCCCAAGTTTCCTGAACCTCCATTTCATCTCCATTCTAATTTCCCTTCATCTTTCATCCGCTGATCTCTTTCAGGGTTGGAAAAGTCGGCGATGGTGTTTCGGTGCATTGCGGCAGGGGAAAAGGATGCTTTTTGTGATTTTCTCCGTCCCTCGTCCTTCGGCTGGCTGTTGGGAGTATCCTAACTTCCTTGAGGGGCGTTGGACCCCCTCTGTGCTGGGTGGGGTCTCCGGTCTGCCTGTCCGTCTGACGGAGAGTCTCTATCTGAAAACTTAGAGATCCTGCCATTCCTGTGCCGTCATTCTTGGTTGCTGACGCCCGGTGCCTTGTCTCGCCTCATTCTCCCTCCCGGAGACACCTTATGGAGTGTAGGCACAATATCCACCATGTGGATCAGTGCCGAGTCCCCTCCGCAGCCAACCAATCCAAAGCTATCACATAGCGATCCGGTTTGAGGGATTTGGCTATCGCTTTAACTTAATATGTTCTGGTTATATCTACAACGAATTGTGAAAATAAGCGATGAAGGTGTTTCGTTATAAACATGACATAGATGCAAAATAAGCTTTGTAAGAATAGTTTGTAGACGAGTGTGTAGAGAAAGTCGTGTGAATGCAACACATATTTTATAGCAAAGGCTCCATATGCCTGCGTATCTGTGAACAACATAAACCCAAAGCGAAAAGTCGGTTAAATGACAAACTTGATATTTAAGTTCAGCATCTTTCAAAGATGTGACAAGGATTTTCAAGAAAATCTCCCTCATCATGAACAACCCTTTACATGGAAAAGTTTTAGAAATCTATTTTCTTAAAAATGGCCCTAAAGATTTTGATTAAAATACTCTCTGTTTAAAATATTTTCATGACAAATGAAATATATATTTTGAACTTACTGAGAAGAGCCTCTCAAGTCCTCTTCATTATGAATGACTTTTGTATAATTGGTAAACTCTAAAAGTTTGGACAAAGTTTTGTTACACAAGAAATACAGACCCCGTTAAAGCAGTCAGTTTGTTATACACATATTTTATGAGATTAACTATTTCCCAGACATTTTTTGTTATTGGTTTGAATACTTTTTGTAACTAAGAAGTCGCTATTCGTTTTTTTTGTCGCGGTCATACAAACAGGATGAAATTTCAAAGCATCACGTAGTGACATGCTTTTTGAAAATGTGTCTATCGCTTTATCTACGTATACTACAACGAAATGTGTAAATGAGAACGTTTGTTTTGGTATTTAATTAAAGTCCTTTAACCGGGTAGGCCATTACGAACGGTGAATGAACGAAATGGCTAAAATGATGCTCAAATGTACACGAGGTTCCTAGAAATTATAATCTAACATTCATCTTCTCAGGTTAAGAGGAAACCCTGGAAAAACTTTACCCAGGTATTTCACTTTAACCGAGATTCGAACTCGGGACCACTTGAATATGAGGCAGACCCCCACACCACAGAGATGGGCTAAATTTGATTTGCAAGTTTATCTGGATTATAAGAAGTAGACAGAAAATGAGATTTATAAAAAAGAATTTGTTGAATGGTGAGATGAGGAAGTTATGTGAATGCAACACGTTAATTTGTTCTCGTGGTAATGCAAAGAGCGTGGAGGTTCAAAGACAGCACATAAAAATCTGACTATCGTTTGAGCTACTGCCTTCTTCTTATACCTACAACGAAGTTTGTAATGGCAGTTCATCTTAATTAACAAGAAGAGTCTTTCACTCAAGCCGTTTGTAGGATGAGGTTGGAAAGATAGAATCAGATTGAAAAATTCAATGTCATAGCCGAGATTTGAACTACGGATCTTCCAATTTACGTCCAGGTGGCGCCGCGGTAACACGTGAACTCGCATTCGGGACATCCCTAGTTCGCTTCCCGGCGATCGCCCAATCTGACCCACGGGTTTTCTTCGAGAGTTTTCCGGAGTCGTCAGGCGAATGCTGATATAATTTCTCTCAACCCTCGAATATCGTTCCATTCCTCATTTCATTCATCCATAGCGCCGTTAGGTCTGTTTCTGCGTTGGAAGTGTCGGCAATGGTATTCCGGTGCGGCATGGCAGAGAAAAAGAATGCTCTCTGTGGAACCTCATCTGTCTCTCAATCTTTGGCTGGTTGCCAGGGTATACGGGCCGCTTCTTGGAGGGCGTTGGGCCCTCTGTGTGGGGTGGGGTTCCCGGTTTGCCTGCCCGACTGTCAGGGCGTCTCAATCTGGAAACTTTAGGAACCTTGTCATTGCTGTGCCGTCACTCCTGGCTCCGGCTGCCCGGTGTCTCGGTGTCTCTCACCTCGTCCCTCCCTCCCGGGAGCGCCCCCTCGAGGGGCACAAGCACAATATTCTCATTCACTGGATCGGGGTAGAGTCCCCTCCGTTACACATCTCTGTAGAGAAGGTTGGAAAGGTAGAATCGGACTGAAAAATTCAATGCCATAGCCGGAATTTCAACCACGGGGCTTCCGGTTTCGGTCCGGCTGCACTTACCAATTGAGCTGCCATGCAACAAGCCGGTACAGCATTAAATTTCCCAAAAAGACTCACAGATGTAAGCCGCCATTGGGTATGTCAACTCAAGCGAATTTGAGATGAATGGTTTATCGAGAAAATGCGAGTCAGTTGCGGAATTTAATGTCAGTCGGCACTTAATCATTAGAGTTAGGTTGGATAGAGCAACCGGACGGAAACCGGAAGTTCCGATTCAAATCCCGATTATGGCGTTGTATTTCTCCCTCTGATTCTACTTTCTAACCTGTCCTGCACACGGTTTTTGTGAAAGAACATTTAATTACCCAGGACTTTAATATTCATTATTCATTAATAATACTCAAAATATAGAAAGCACTTCATATTCTTGAGACGGCATCAAATGGAGTTGGAGATTCACCTAATGGTTTCCTCCGCCATCTATAAGAAAGAATTCTTCGAAACACAGCATCAGAAGGGATTACAACAGAGAAGACTCCCTGACTCTGAAACTAACCAAAGCATCATCGGTTTCTCACTTCATTGTGTCCAGTAGAGTGAAGTGTTGAATAAAACAGAACACGTTTATCCCATCCGGAGATATAGCTTTATGCCCCAAGACAAGGTATTTGGAAGAATAGATAAGACGTATAGCAATCAGGGAAATGCTGGAGGCAGCGGAGTATCATACCATGCTGAACAGCGAGGGACTCTCAAGTCCTTGGGAAGATATTGGAGAGCTTTAAATTACAAAAAGACCAAGCTTCATTCATGATAAGGGAACGGAGAATGCCTGTGTATAAAAAGACTGATGTGCTGCATTCACATGACTTTCTCTACTTACTCTTCTACGAAATATTCTTACAAAAATTTTCATTACACGTTCACACGTTTGTTATAGGTACTTACAAGAACGATATAGCAGGCTAAAATGATAGTGATATTTTTAAAAAGCGGATCACTATATAAGTTTTTGAATTCCCTGCTCTTTGCATGACCACAAGAAAAACGAATAGCGACTCGCCACCAGAAAAATGTATAAGTGTTTTAACATTCAAACAAATAACTAAGAATAACTATGAAATGGTTAAGGCCATATAAATATTTATTTGACATACACTGTGTGCTTTAATAAGATCTACATCTTTTGTGTAGTAAGATTTTTTCTATCAGTTACGGTATACCAATTTTACGAAAGTAAATGAGAATGCAGCAGAGTAAATTTTGTTTGTGTTTCTATTTCACAATAGTTTTGGCTGTCATCCAAAATGTATTTTAAAACTTTAAAGCAAGGTTGTTACGTTCTATTTCCGAGTCCGAGTCATAATAAACTGAAAACCGAAAAATTCAAAATCGAATTTTGGGCCGAATACAGTACTTGCTATAGTTTTATAGGTAGGCAGTAGCGGAAATAAAAAGGAAAGAAAGAAACTTTATTAAAAGTATACTATACAGAAACTTAATGAATAGCTGAAGTTAAAAAATAAAAGCAATCTTCATTAGTTGGAGGACGTCTTATGTTTGATGAATGTAGTATAGTAATGCAATAACTAATTGCACAAAAGAAGAACGTTATCTTAGAAATTCTTAAGGCTTTCTGAACAAGCCCGTCGAGATAAACATTCATTGTACATTCGAACATTGGTTGTAGGTATAAGAATGTAGTAGGCTAAGGTAGTAATCAGAGTTTTAAAAGACGTGATGATATGTGATGGCTTAGAAATTTCTAATTGTTTGCATGGTAGTTTTTTCTTTTTAGCACGAGTTTTGCCACTGTTTATGAAATGTGTCCTAGATGAAAGCACAAACGCATAAGCTAGAAGTACCAGCCGCTGGCAGTCAGTCCAGTTCAATGACTTCTTACGGTTTTGGATTCTCCAATGATATCTGGACGCCCTTTTTCCTTGTTTCAACTTGTCTCTTGTGGTAGATTCATAAAAGAAGGTGTTCTACACGAAGTTTCATTTGAAATGAGCAGCACGAAATCAAAATTATATTGGATATTCTTTCGTTTTTCAATTCCGTATAATCATATGAAATGAAATAAATTTACTCTTTTGTGATATACTTAAGAACTATGCATCTTACACACAACGATCGTGATGGATCGGCCAATATCGCTGTGCACCGATCAACGATGATCTACGTATCCCTCCACTCCAAATGATACCAAATGATTTAGGAAGACAAAGCCAAAATGTAATTTTCAGGATGAGAATGCGTTGCCTTACTTACGCTATCTTACAAAAACAACATAGCAACGACGTGTTGTAAGGAATTTAGGGGTATTTGGAGGTGAATGGGAGGAAATGAGAATGAGGGTGTAATGAAGTGCAAGGAGTAAGTGGGGTTGGTATAACATTTTGAACGTTTTAAAGTTAATTCCTCAAACTAATCTTTTGCCCCAAAGACGCCATCACGAAGCATCATTTGGGCATTTTAAAACAAGTAGGTGTCCGGGTGCTAAAGTAAATAATTACCATTAATTTACATAATTACACTGTATGTATATTTATAACATTTTGGCATACCCATTTTCAGTTAAATACTATGGTACAACCACACGACGTTTTCATTATTTTATAACTTTAGCAATACTACACTTGTATTAATGTTATCTTTCTCTTTTTTCGTTTCATAGCTTTGATAAGATGGCCATGGGCCAAGCAATCGGTAGTCTTCTCATGGAGGAATATATCACAATATTGTAATATATTGCTCCATGATCAACTGTTTAATAATCTGAACTACCATCTATTGGCATTTCTCTCAAACAGGGAAAAACTCGTGCTAAGTATGATCAAATACCTTTGCATGAACATAAAAAAGAGTAGCGACTTACGACTTGAAAAAGGTTTTAAACATTTGAAAATTGAAACCAGTGAAAAAAAAATATCTCGGTAAGGCTTGGGGCCACAAAAAAAATATTTGACATAAATTGTGTGCTTTAACACCTACGTTTTTCTGGAGTAGGTTTTTCCCTATCTCTTACTGTTTACCAGTTATGCAAAAGTCATTCAGAATGAAGAGGACTTCAGAGGCTATTCCCAGAAAATTGAAGATGTACATTTTAATTAGCACACAAATATCTTAAACGTAGTTTTAAATGTACATGAAGACTTAAATAAAGCACGGATGTTCAAATTATTATATGCCGTTAGAGGAAATGCCTTAACGGAGACTGATTCGTCTGATACAACAGCCTTCTTACCCGATCTGGTACGGTTGACATTTTGAACGTGAAGTTCTGATTTTATTACTTTAGTTCCCCTTGTATTCAATGGACGTATAATCCGTTCCAGTAATTTAGATACCTAACCCTTCCCTCTATGCTTAGAGCACGTTACGTTCCATTTATAGTTATAAAATACCTAGCAGGGAACAAAAGCCGATGGTGGTGATGATGATGATGAAACATGAGTGGCAGCAACAGAAGACTGCACGTAGGCTCTTGGAGCCCTTTTGCCTATTAACCTTGGCATTTAATTGAATCCGATGGATAAAATGGTCCCTAGGTTCCAAGAAGAACCTACATTTAGTTTCCTTCGCGCTCACATAGTATATTGCGACGCATCAACTTTGGTTATCGGGAGGTCGGCGCCGGGCAGTCACAGATAAATGACATTCTTCAGCGTAAACACATAAAAAATAAACTGAGTTTTATTTATGGACGCTCATTAACTACTATAGCTCTTAGCGTCTGCTTCTGTTGGATGTGAAAGACCGAAAATTTTGCTCAGAAGCCTCCGTATCAGGCTTGAGGTGCTTTTACGTGCCGTAAATCTACGACACGGGACCACCGGCTTTACTATTCTTTCGAAGGAAGCCATGCTAAGGATTTTACGCCCGAAAATATCATCGCCCTCCGGCGGGTTTGAACCCGTGACCTCAGAAACTAGAGGCTAGCATGGTACCCATAGATCACGAAGGACGACGAATAAACACTTGGAGCGCTATCGTTATATAACCAGAATCTTCTGGAAGTTTCTTTCCTCTCCTCCAGAGTGAGTTTCCAAATAGTTCTAGAATGCCCTGTGGAAGATTTCACTGGCTATATAAGCGAGCTTTGTGTCAGTCAGTCAGTCGGTCAGTCATTCAGTCATTGAAAGAGTCAGTCAGTGAGCGAGCGAGTTGCGGTTGAGTTTCCGGTACGTCGAGTTAGTTTGTGGCGACCACAGTGGCATGAGGAAGGAGAGATTGTGGAGGTCTTGTATTCGACCACCAGCGAGGGAACCATCCAGAAGAAGAGGCTACATCATAAAGAAAGTGAAGTGACGGAAAATTCAACTAGTCCACCTTAGTGAAGTGACATTGTGAACTAAGTGAAGTCTCGAGGATAGCTGAACTAGATAAAAAAATCTGATGTGTTACACTCACATGACTTTCTCTACTCTTGTACAATCTATTTTTACAAACGCCTATTCTCCATATGCTTCATGTTAATCGAGATATCGAGATGTCAATCTTATTGGTAATTTTCTTGTAGATGCAAGGGGAATATGGTAGCTTTTAAGCGATAGTCAAATATTTTAACGCTGGTTGCTATGTGGCACATTCCATTCTCTTTGCATGTCCAGGACATAAAAAAAATGAATAACGAATTTGAGAAAAAGTATAAGTATTGGAAAATTTAAGGAAATAGCAAGCAATATCTCGAAAACGGTTCACTCAACAAAAGAAATGTATATGATATAAGTTGTGTATTTTAACGCGATCTAAATTTTTTGTGTAGTAAAATTCTGTCTATCTCTTACGGTTTACCAGTTATACAAAAGTCGTTCACAATGAAGAATACTTTTGGAGACATTCCCAGAAAATTCGAGATATACATTTCATTTCTCATGACATTATCTTAAACATATGATATTTTCATGAAAATCGTTAGAGCCATTTTTGAGAAAATTAAAATTTTCGAAAAATGTTCCATGTAAAGGGTAGTCAGGGTTGGGGGGATTTTCTTGAAAACCTTCGTGTCGCATCTCTGGAAGATACTGAACCTAAATACCAAGTTTGGTGTTTATCCGACTGTTCGTTTTTGAGTTATGCTGTTCACAGACACACACACACACACACACACACACACACACACACACAGACACACACACGGACATGTTTCCAAAAATGCTTTTTTTGGATTCCGGAGGTCTCAAAACATGTATTTCCGGTGAAATCTCGGTATTGAATTTTTGGGTGGAATGCAATACTTCCCATACTTACTATACGTAGTAGAGAAAGTAACAAAGTAGTGACAGTGAAAATTTAGAGGAGTGACATTTGAAAAACTGGACAAAATCACAATGTACTAGGAGGTTTCACATTCCCTCTCACATTTCCTGCATAAAGGGTCTTGAGTAATTCCCATTATGTATAAATGTCTACGCAAACTGTTGCGGCCTGTAACATAGTCAACAACTCCTCTGAGCTTGGATCTGGTTAACTTAAAGACACATCGTCGGACAATACAGTTCTGATCTTCTTATCTCTAAAGATTTAAGTATTTTGGTAGGGAATATGCTATAAAAGTCTTTCAACGTGAATGAATTATGCAGACTGGTGGAATAATTTTAGCAAATGTGAGAGGGATATTTATAGTAATACAGCTTTACTGGCCAATATAGAAATTTATGTTACTAGAACCCCTAAAGTTTGTCATTTAAGAAACCCGCCCCATATTTATATAGAATGAAAGAAGAACAAAACTAAAATAGATTAAAATTCCCCACTCATTTATTGTCTTACAGCGCGGTCGTTTTATGGTGAGGCCACGGATCGTGCGTAAGCGTGCTCCGTACACTATTACACGGGGGTTCTTCGTTCCGTAACCTCCGCGTTACTTATTATTGATAGTAACATGCACTATAATGAGTACTAAACCTTTTATAAGTAGTGTTGGAAGTGGCGTCCATCTGCGTGAAGACATTCCTGGTATCTTCGGATGACATTTCCATTCACACCCATAACTTCTTCTTGCGTGATGATTATTATGTGTGTTTCTGTATTGTTGTTAAGTGGGATTGTTCCTATAAACTTTATTCTGTAAGATTCCCTACAAATACATGCATTAATTTCGTTACTTTTTTCCTCTGTTAGAACACCCTGTTTTCGCTTCTTAGGTTTAGGGTTTAGCGACCACGTTGCTCTAAACACATTAACAAGGCATTTAACAGTTTCCCTACCTGGACTGGAATACCAGGAAATTTCCCCTGAAATGGTCTACACGCCTTTCTAGATGATTCGGTTTTAACGTATGTACCCACACATAAAAATTCGTTGTTCAAGGGTGAATTTGTCGGTAGGCATTGCAGTGGACTAATAACAAAACATTAGCATTCTTGAACAAATCACACACAACACACATGTCTTGGATAAAGTTTCGCCTTTGAGATGCACAGTGCACAACTCGCTTTACAACAAAACACAAAGGCAGCGACTGAAGCACAGCTGATAAAAATAACCTTGAACGTGTCATGCAACGCCAGTTGCGCATTGGAAAATTATTGAGGTCACTGCAGTATAGCGCGCTACGCATATAGCTGCCCTGTGGCCTCACCTTAAAACGACCGCGCTGTATTAATAATGTTGGACTTGCTGTATAATCGTATCTGCGAGAAGAATGCTGATAATGCTTCATCTCCACAAGATTTGTTCCCAAGGCCGCGGGTTCAAACCCGGCGGAGGGCGATGGATTTTTTCGGGCGTAAAAATCGTTAGCACGGCTTCCTTCGGAAGGGAAGTAAAGCCGGTGGTCCCGTATCGTAGATTTACGGCACGTAAAAGAACCTCAAGCCTGATAAAGAGGCCTCTGAGCAAAATTACAGGTGTTTCACGCCCAATATAGAATGGGACGCTAAGAACCATAGTAGTTAAAGAGCGTCCATAAATAAAACTCAATCCCAATCCACGAGATTTAGCGTTTTTAATTTTGTTGTAAAAAGGCAGCTAATATTCATCCTCATATTGAAATTCTATAAGTAATAATGTGCTGTATCCAATGAAACACTTCAAAGGCATTACATAATATCGGATGAAAACCTGTCCCGAGGCTTTAGTTGAAGAAAGCATCTTCATTAAAACGGAAGCTGCAAGCAGAAACCTGAGACTCTTAAGGGAAACCCTCAAGAAATACTTTGCAGGGTTTTATATCGCAGTGCTATAACTGTAATGATGGTTTTCAGTCGGTGATCAAAGAAAATTAAACCAGACAAGTTTACGTAGACAAACAGCGCAGAGAAAGAGAAGAAGGAAGGAAACATCTGTAACAACCACTCAGAGAAATTGCAAAGTCATTTATTTGTGGCCTGACAAACAACCTTTATTTCCACTCAAAATGTCTGGATATCAATTAATTAGCAACCGTGTTTTCTCTAAGAGGTTACAAACACAGTGCTCAGAAATCCTCAGTAGCGATCCGAGGTTGGGTTTATTAATAAATAACACAGGAATGCCAGAAAGGATGGCTTATCAATTAAAAACGACATTCACTAAAACCCCGTAGAGATGTATATTTTAAACATATAACAATTATATCCCGGTAGTAATCCACCATAATAAACATAATTATGAAAGGAAAAGCATTCTCACTAATTCGTTGTATATTGCTCAAGTTGAGTACTGAGAGATAATGATCATTGACATTTCAGTACGATAAAACTAAACTTGTTGACGAAAGGTGAAGTTTAAACATTTATTTATTGCATTTACATGATATTTTATATCCAATATTGTTTATTTTTATGAGGCTTTCACCGATGTTGCTTCATTAAACATTTCCTTGTAGGTACAGTACTGTAAAATCAGATTGAGCGCAGTAAAACATCAAAGTATCACTATGGCCTAACGGAAACACACGAAGTTAACAGCGCTTTGTTAAACATGCATTATGTTTCAGTTACAATCCAGACTTATGTAAATCTCAGCTGAGATACAATGCATTGCGTTATTGCACAAAATAATCACCGGGGAAATAATTCAAAGAATGGTTCTTCGCAAAAATGCACAGGTAAATACTGAATACCAACCCAAACCATTCTATTTGAACCTTTGGTTACATGACTTTATAAAGATACGTCAAGCGTCTTTGGACGTATACAGATGTACGCTTGTATACGTCTTTACGTCATAGAAGTAGCTCAGTGCCAACGTTCTAGGTTTGAAGCTGAAAAAGGAGACCACTCCAATCTGGCAACATACTTTTTATCCATGCTCTTTACATATAATTGTATATATATATGAAGATTATGCTTTAGGTGTACATTTATTCTGTGATTCTGAGTTATTTACCTGCTGATCTTGAAAAAAGTAATAGAAATCTTAATTCTACATAACGATCTGAGTTCCTGTCGCCTTTAAATGTAAAAAAAGAGAAACAGATCTAATGAAACGAAGGTATTCAGAAAGGAGAACAAAAGTCTAATATTTTGTGTGGCCCCCAACTAAAGCTTGTCTCAACTTTATAAGACAGTATGAAACTAAATGGGACATCTCTATATATTACATACATAATGCTATATTTTCGTCTTTTCTACATTTGCACTGTCGCCAAGTAACTAATAAGTAAAATAACATGCTGTAAATATTCATTTATTATAAATTTTAGCTTTGAACACATTATTATATGGAGAATATTTTCTCTATCGCATTATTTTAATGGCTTTATAGATTTATGTGGGCATAAATTTGTAAATTAAACGAGGTTTTCACTTAAAGTTCGATAGTTGCTACGATATTGTTTTCTTAGCTAGAGTTGCCCGACAACTGCAGTTCAATTCTCTACCTTTATGTTGTAGTTAAGTCAGCCAGCGAGAAACGTTTTTATTATTGACTAATTTGTTTATGTTGATAATGCCACAGATTATATATCCCCTATTGTTCTGTTGGTATTAACACTGTCTACTTCAGAATAGTTCCACACTTCACTCACGTTTTATTCAATATTACTGTCGTACTTATATTGGTAAAACAAATATTTTTGGAAATTATTCCTAAAGCTACCCTCGTGACTTGAGTTTGACTTGCGGGAATAGAAACCAACAGATGGAAGGACAGAACAAATATTTCCATGCTCTGTATTATCTCACGTCTTAAGTTGTGATTTGTTTCTGCTGTATTCATAGATTTTGGTCCTGGAGTAAATAAATGTAATAGCTGAGAGGGAGACACCAAGCCAGGCTGTTGCAGAAACGTTATTTAGTGCGTCAATTAAATCAGCTTCATTCACAACTCAGTTAACGCTGCATGTTACATAAGTACCTCTACTTCTTCCCTCATCGTTTTGAATCTTTTCATTTAAGCACAAGAGTCTGTAGAATGTTGCATTAATTTACCTACAGGAAACGCAGTCAAAGTCTATCAAGAAGTACAGTCCAACAACTCTTCGGGGACACGTGTGAAACAATAACATAAAACCTTGACTCCTTTCATTTCTTATCTAGCATAAACTTAAACTAAAGAACTTTCAATAATGTAAATCCTAATAATTTAAGTAGGTATCTAAAAGGTATCGAAGGTTTATCTCAAAGTATTTGACATATTTCGACACCACCAAGTATCGAGGTATCGACACTATCGAGGTGCTATCCTTGTATTGGAAAGGTAGATTCAGATGACTGAAAAAATCAATACCATAGCTGGAATTTGAACCACGGATCTTCGGGTCTCTTTCCGGCTGCTCTAACCACTGAGCTATCATGGAAACTTGAAGGTACGATATTAAATTCCCCAACTGATTCGTATTTTTTCCGGTAAACCATCAGAAGATTTCAAACTGTAATGAGATGACATCCCAATTGCGACCCTCGGCAGCCATGTAGCCATGGTAGATCAGTGGTTAGAGCAACCGTACGGAGATCGGGAGATCCGTGGTTCAAATCCCGGCTATGGCATTGAATTTTGCAGTCGTCTGTTTCTACCTTTCCAACCCTGTCCAACACACGACTTGTGTGATGATGATGATGATGATGATGAGATGTGGTTTAAGGGCGCTAAACAGCTAAGGTCATCAGCGCCCTTACAAAGTGTAAAATTTAAAATCCAAAAATAAAATACGGGTAAAAAACCGCATATTTAAAAAACGAGACACAAACCCACAATGTCCAAAAAAAAAAACCTAAAAAACAAAACACCAAATTCTAAAATCCAGCACACTAAAAGCATGGTCAACAAAAGAGTAAAACTACGTGTCAAGAACTGTAGAATGTCAGGGACATGAGCACCATATGTCCACTGGGGAGCAGAGGCCCCATTAAAAAGACAATATAAAACCACACAACCAAAAGACGCTCAGCGCATCAAATGCGTCGGCTAAACCAATTTCACTGATAAAACGTAAAAGACTTTCTAGAGCACGCGCGTCGTCTTCCAAAACATTGGCTATGCCAACAGCCAGACCAACACGAACGCGCAACGGTGCTAAAATTTGACACTCTGTTAAAATGTGACGCACCGTTAAGGGCGCATTACTGTTCACAGTGGTGCCGGGTCGCCACTGAGCAGGTATCTATGACTGAAAAGGCAATGTTCGATTCGTAAACGAGCTAAAAGTACCTCTTCCCGACGACACGAACGAGAAGAGGTATCCCAGACTAGCGGAAGAGGCTTAACCTCCCGCAACTTGTTCCCCCGGAGGGCCATCCACTCATCGCGCCAAAGCGAGAGGATGTGGTGACGTAAAATAACACACAAATCTGACAAGGGTACAACAGAGGTAAACAATCTGGGTAATAAAATCGCCGATTTGGCAGCGGCGTCGGCAGACTCGTTCCCTGAGATGCCCCCGTGACCTGGAATCCACACGAAGGAGACGCTGATGCCAGAGGGACCAAGCGAGTGGAGGAGGTCTTGTATGCGCTGTACGAGGGGGTTGGTAATTGTACAGCGCGCTAATACTCTGGAGGGCACTCAGAGAGTCCGTACAAACAACACAGAGAAGGAAGTCGTGTCGCCGAATGTATAAAATGGCTTGATAAATACTAAAAAGTTCGGCGGTAAAAATCTAATATTGCCCGGGTAAACGAAAGGTAAAACTACGTTGACCAAAAACAAAGGCACACCCTACTCCAACATCAGTCTTAGACCCATCAGTATATATAAAATGCAAGTCCCCGAATTGCGCCTGAAGTTCTAAAAACGCGGATCTAAGGACTGAAGAAGGGGTCTCATTCTTCGGCATCACCGTTAACCCAAGGTGACAGTGGGCCTCAGCGCGCAACCATGGAGGAAAACGCGTTTCGCCTCTCGGAAAGGCCGGCACTGGCGTAACGTCCAGAAGCCGAACTAGCAGTCGAAATCGAACCCCTGGAGGGAGCAATAAAGAGGAGCTAATTAAATATTGCCGATCAAGCGAATCCTCGAAAAATAACTCGAAGGACAGGTAGTCAGGCAAGCTTGAGAGTCGACAGGCATAGCTGCACAAAAGCATCTCACGCCTGAAGGACAGCGGAGGATCTGCAGCGTCAGCATATAGACTGGGTACATGGCTTGTTGGAAAGGCCCCTGTAGCGACTCTTATGCCACGATGGTGATTGGCATTCAATCGACGTAATACAGATGGACATGCCGACGAATAGAGAATGCACCCTTAATCAAGCTTGGATCGGACCAAAGAGCGATAAAGACAAAGAAGAACGGTCCGATCAGCTCCCCAGGATGTGCCATTTAAAACACGTAAAATATTAAGAGAACGGTCACACTTTGCTTTTAACAAGGAAATGTGAGAATTCAAGCTCAGCTTTCAATCAAAGATCAACCTCAACAATTTCACCTCGTCTGCAAATGGAAGGACCTCCGACCCAAGATGGAGCAAGGGCGGAGGGAAAGACTTCCGGCGCCAGAAATTGATGCAGACGGATTTCTCGGCGGAGAAATTAAAACCGTTGGCGTTACTCCAGGCGTAGAGACGGTTGATACAACTCTGGAGACGGCGTCCGAGAACACAGGTCCACCGTGAACTGCAATAAATGGCAAAATCGTCGACGAAAGGGACGAGGAAATGCCAGCTGGAATACAATCAACAATGCGGTTGATAGCAATCGCAAAAAGTGTGACACTGAGTATAGAGTCCTGCGGTACACCGTTCTCTTGAATAAAACGACTAGATAAAACCGAGCCCACACGTATACGAAAGAAGCGGCAGTCATAAACTCCCGAAGAAATATGGGAAGACGACCGCAGAGATTCCATGCGTGAAGAGTACGTAAAATGCCGCCCCTCCAACAAGTGTCATAAGCTTTCTCTAGGTCAAAAAACACAGCCATTGTTTGACACTTTCTCAGAAACCCATTCATAATATGCGTCGACAGACACACCAGATGGTCGACGGTAGAGCGGTGGCGACGAAATCCGCACTGAGCGTTCGCTAGAAGTTTCTGAGACTCAAGCCAACATGTCAACCGCTCGTTGATCATGCGCTCCATCACCTTGCAAATGCAACTGGTGAGGGAGATAGGGTGGTAGCTGGAAGGTAGTTGGCGATCCTTCCCAGGCTTAAATATAGGGACAATATTGGCTTCGCGCCAAACGGAAGGAAAAAAGCCGTCTTGCTAAATACGGTCATAAACCCTTAAGAGAAAGAGTTTACTGTTGGCTGAAAGGTTCTTTAACCTCAGCACATGAATGCCGTCTGGCCCAGGAGCGGAGTGCCTGGAGTCTTGAAAGCCGGCGGAATAATGGGCAGAACTGGAAATCGCCACAAAGGCAGCATCCAGAGTGTTAGCAATGGCAGCCGGATCCAGTATGGTGGCATTGGAAACCTGAAGGCCAGACACAGTACAATGCGACAGTCTACCGGAGAAGCGACGAAGTTTATCCCAAACAAAAGAGGAAGGCGTGAAGTGATTAAAAGACTCGACAAAACGAGACGAGGACGCCTTATTCCTATCCTGAATAATGCAACCAGCCCTGGCGCGCAATCGTTTAAAAGTAACCAAATTATCAAGTTTAGGGTGTCGCCGAAACACCATAAGTGCAGTTCTACGGGCACGAAAGGTGTCCCGACAGTCCTTGTTCTACCACGGAACAGGAATACGGCGAGGGTGAGTGGACGAACGGCGAATTGTGCGTTCGGCGGCAGATTGCATCGTAGAGGTAAGGTGCTGCACCATTTGGTTATCGCCAGTAAAGGGCTGGTGCGCAAAACACACGAGGCTGGAACACAAACTCTAGTCAGCTTTTCTTAATATCCAGGTAGGTACTCGGAATGCTGGACGTGTGAGACAAAAGACAAACGATTCAGGGGTAATGGTCGCTGGAGTAGGTGTCAGCGACGACGTTCCACTGAACACGACTAGCAAGCTGGAGTGAGCAAACGGCAAGTTCAAGTGAGAAAATGTACTAGAAGAATCAGAAAGAAAAGTAGGCTCTCCTCTATTGAGAACAGAGAGGCTGAAATGAGCAAAAACGTCGAAAAGAAGAGTTTCCCTCGCACAAGCCCTTGGCGACCCCACAGGGGGTGATGGACATTAAAATCTCCCAACAGAAGAAATGGTGTAGGGAGAGCGGACAGCAGATCTCGAATGTCCACGTGAGCGAAGGGAGACGATGGAGGTGAATACACAGAGCAGACAGAAAAGAAAAAGCCGGGTACTTGAAGTCTAACGGCAACCTTGCAAGTCGGACGTAAGAGTGAGAGTTTGAAAATGAACGTCGTTACGCACTAATAACATGACACCTTCATGAGCAGGAGTACCCTCGTCCGGTTCAAGATCGTAGCGGACCGGAGTATATCCTCGGAGATCAAAAGGATCGTGAGGGCGAAGCTTAGTCTCCTGCAAACACACTACCATAGGTGAATGGGGACGCAATAAAAGTTGCAGTTCCGCCCTATGCGATCGTGTACCACGTAAATTCCAGGTCAGGATAGCCATGAATAAAAGGGCACTTCTTATTTAGAAGAGCGGCTCAAAATTACCTTCGGCTTAACCTTTGGGCTCGGGCTTTCTGTAAGGAGTTGGTCAGACTCCGTAGCCCTCTCGAAGGGAGGGCCCACGCGCTCAGTGCCAGAAACCGATTCAAGCGCCGAGAATTGGTTCTGTGTGGCAATGGGTGAGGGATGCTGCTGAGCGCGACTCGTCCCAGGAGCATCCTGGGACTGCAACTTTCGAGGAGGAGAAGGTGAACTCTTTTTACCGCGTGCACGCGGAGGGTCTTTCAGAAAATCTTCCCTACGAAGTTTCTGTTTTTGCTTCTTTTCGGTTGCTTGAGACTTCAAAACCTTAGGACCAGCTTTAGTTGGCTTGGTAACCGTGCTAGAGACGGACGGCCGGATGGTAGTGGTGGTCAATGCAGTCATGGTCCAGGTCTGTGTTTCGACATCCTTTCGGGGTACTGGCAAGGCAACAACAGAACTAAATGTACCAGATCACAGGAGCGAAGGTTGGTGCGCATGGTAACGCCTCCGGGCTTCTGCGAAGGAGAGTTTCTGCTTTACCCGGATCTCCTGGATCGCATTTTCGCCCAAGTACCGCGGACAATAGGCAAATGACGCAGAATGAGACCGTTTGCAATTAACGCAGACGGGGCTGTTGAACAGGTACCGTCGTGTGAGGGTTGGCTACATGATGCACAGATGGTAACGGCACTCTTACATGAGACTTGCGTATGCCCAAAACGTTGGCATTTAAAACAACGCAGAGGTCTAGGAATATAAGGCCTCACCGCAATACGTTCGTACCCTGCTGAAATGCTCGTGAGCAGATCGACGCCATCACATTAAAAACAGGGTACGAGTGGGTACCAATACTCCGTCGCGTTTGGCCGGCACTCGATGCACTGCTGTCACCATTTGGTCTGAAAGATAATCTACGAGTTCAGTCCGACATACCATCGAGGCTATGGGCGATAGCGACACCTCGCCAGGAATTCAATGTGCGGTACTCGTCAACACGGATGGGATAACCGTGGAGAAGCGTAGCGCGCAACAAGGTCTTACATTGCTGATCGGACTTCGTTTGTGCTAATAAGGAACCATTCCGTAGACGAGTGCAGGACTGAACCGCACCAGCAATAGCATCAATGCCCTTCTGAATAATGAAAGGGTTCACCTTCTCAAACCTTTGCCTTCTTCTGTTCGTGAAATGACCAAGTAACAACCAGATGTCGGTGGTGCTACTTCAGTTACAATAACGTTTCGGCGCTTGTTGTTTATAATGGAGAAAGGGGACTCTATAGCAAAAAAATTCCTCCACCATTGCAACCGTCTCCGACCTCGGGTACTGGTTTCCCGGGCGTTACCCCGGCTTGGGTGAGTGGCCTCTCTATACCCGTCTCATCCCAGGGTCACACCTCCCAGAACATAGACAGAAGGACCCAATGGCCGTAAGAAGTCAGCAGCTCATGCAATGGCCCCCCCGCGGGACTGCAGTTGAACAGCGGATACGATCCCGGGTTGTGGGGATGACGCCATTACCCACTAACCCAGCTGCGCAGCCAGTGCGCGGGTATTTGTCAGGCTGTGTCCACGGAGGATAAAAATAAATAAAATGGTAGAATAAACCAAAAGTGTGTGGGCGTTTCGCACGCAAGGTAGGCCGGCGAGGAAGAAAAAGAGATGTGCGAATGTCGTGGTGCGAAATGGTCGGAAATTGATAAGGGAAGAAAGAAACGATGGCGAGGTGCGGTATGAACGAAATGCAAAGAACGCACGAGAGCCTACCTTGTGTCCCCCGGTCACCAGAACGAACCCACCTCGACCGGACGGGGATGAATGGGTGAATATGGCTATGAGTGGCTCGGGCACCCCGGGTACTGCCAAACCCGTATTCACACAAGGTGAGCCCCTGGGGGACGGCTTGTATGAAAGAGCAATTAATTCCATTAATATTCTAGTATTAATGATCAACGGAAAGAGACACTTCGCTCGCTGCGATCTGCACAGAATCCATTGCGGCTATCATCCCTTGCAGGGATAAGCTGAAGGAACCTCAGGAAACTGCAGGTCGTAGGCAGACAGGCCACAGAGGCGCGTAGAAGTCCCATTGTTACTGTTGGAGCTTCAGAGAGAGAGAGAGAGAGAGAGAGAGCAATGAGCGATCCACCAATCAAACTGCCCTCTGGTTTCCACGGAGAATACTCTTTCTATTGAGTATGCAACCGCGCCGTCTGTCCTGCACCGCCATACACCACGCAACCTAGAAGCATATCTGAAAGATGAAAAGGAACGAAATGACAGGGAAATTGTGGTAGAGAAGAAACCACACCAGAATTCGCTTGTCGACTCCGAGGAAACCACAAAACACCCAGGTGAATTTGGACGGTCGCCGAAGGGGTCGCACACATTACTGTGGCACCATCTCACTCGTATGACGTTCATAAAACAATAACAAGTCAATATATGTTTTTGGGAGGTTTCAATACAAAACAAACATTTTCAAATACTTCGCTTTTGAAGTAGCGAAGAGTTTTCAGTTAAGTTCCATTGAGCCTTTTAACGAATATTTATGGGAATCATGTGACCTATTACCCTGTCTTGTAAATTAAGCTGGCCTTGCTTATTATTCGAGCATTAAATGGAATATTATTCACCCCTTAATTCCAGTTGATTTTAGTAAATTTTACACTGCAAACCTACTATTTAACCGCTTGATTACCTATACTTCACTTCGACTGCGCTTAAAAATTTAGCTGTGAATTTGCTGCGGCTGCGAAGTCATGCTCAAAGAGACAGATTGCGTCCTGTTGTCTCATTTTATGTTCACGTAGGAAACATGTGAATGCTACCACTGGATGTCACTTTCCACTTACAAAGTGTATTCCATATTCACGATATACTCAGTTCTACACTTCACGTAGCTAATAATGCTAGCGAAGTCCCATTCACCCCTTTAGCCTTCGCTGATAATACGAAATAATACCTGAGTGTCAGTACCTACTGATTTTTTACGGTTCGTAATAGTCAACATCGAAAAATCTTAAGAACAATCAGCAGTTATCTAACTTTTACTTTGCCACGCCATTGCAAATTACGCTCCATGAAGTGTAATTTCTCATGGCTGACTATAATTAAACTGATTTGTTGTTTACTTGATAAAACACATTTTATGCCCTATTTATTTATAGAGTATACGAATTTTCATATTAGATATTATTAGTTATGTTATTCAAATTGAAACTTGCGGCATGGCCGCAAGATTTCTGCATGAAAATTGCGGACCTAGAAACCTGTGACAATTTCTTGCGTTACGTCCATGGCTGCATTCCGAATGGTCGTCCGAATTCCAGTGGCGGTCTCTCTATCCGGCGCTCTCTGTTGGACTGTAATCCATGAAGAAGAGGAGAACCCTATATCTTCAGGTTACATGAAGCTGCGTTATTATGTGCTCCTTACTTAGAGGAAGGGTTCCGATCACTTCATCTGTCCTAGTGCCAGCGCTGTGTACCCCTAGCACACTTAATGCTACTGCTGGCGTTATCAAAATTACGTCAGACCGAACATCTGAGCCTCTACCGAACGAAAGCTGTTCAGATTGGGTTGGTCTCGACGATACAGTGGTTCCTGAAATCATGGGAGATTGAGTGCGTCTGGACAGTGATGATCAGACAAGTGAGACGCTTCAATATCCTCTGGTACCAGCCTGGAGGGCCTGCGAGACGGAGTGCTAGATTGCTGTCGAACCTACCGAGGTTCATCAGTATTCTTCCCTTCGGCGATGACGCGTGTAAGTGGCGTAACCACTTCTGTCCCTCCGAAAGCGGGGAGGGACCTTTTTAGCAAACCAGGCCACGGAGAGTAGTGTCATTTTTCGTGCCTTTCCTTGGTCTTTTCTAACGGGAGCTTGAGTAGACCTTTGCCAACAAACTTCCCGACTGTTAAGGCTGTTCCCTTCTTTCTCTCGCGTGTCAGCTGACGTTTCTTGCACTAACTTTGGTGCCTACCCTGGTACACACTTAGAGGCTTGCGTTTGAGCGATGAGCTAAACGATTGAGGGACAGACCGTGGTGGGGTTAGAATAATCTGCGTGCTTTGAGAGGAGATTTGTTTTTGAAGCGTTGCTCCCTCGCAACAGGTTTGAACTTGAACTTTTTGGGTAAGCACATGTATTTAAAGTTTGAGGGCTTAAATTGCCAAATGCGTTTTACATCATACACCCCATTCAAAACCACGGTGCCATCAATGACGGATTGATCATCTTTGGAATGATTATCCGAGTTTCCATGAAGTGCACCTTGATCCTCACGATTATCTCCTGATTGCTCTTAACTGATTATCAGCTTGTCAATAATTTCTTCAACATGTGTTTCCCAAGTAAAATTGTTCAATATTTTTCACAGCTAGCTTATCGATTGCATTTCACTTCCAAAGGCTTTCACTTATCCACCCTAAATTATGTATTATGTTTGGCAACATGCAGCCGTATGAGTTCTACAGCACCAAAGTCGCAGCCTTAAGGTGGTAGCTGCACTACGGTGTGCCCATGCATTCCTGCGATGGTGCCCATTTCATTCATTTAGAAACCATGAGTTTACCTTCTCTACCACGTACATAGTCAATAGGTAATGTATTGCGTTCCACCCAAAAATTTGGTATTGCCATTTCACCGGAAATACATGTTTTGAGGACCTCTGAATACGAAAAGAAGCATTTTTAGGAAAATCTTTGTATGTGTGACTGTGAATAGCGTAACTCAAAAACAAAAAGTCGCATAAATGCAAAAGTTGGTATTCAAGTTTTCAATATCTTCCAAAGATGCAACATGAAGTTTTCAAGAAAATCTCACCATCCCAAACTACCCTGACATGGACAATTATTTGAAGTTTTTGATTTCCTAAAAAAGCTTAACGATTTTGATTAAAACACTATAAATTAAAGACATTTACATGACAAATAAACGTATATCTTGAATTTTCTGGAATGGCTGTGAAGTCCACTTCATTCGGAAAGAACGTTTGTATAATCTTGTATAACTGGTAAACTTTAAAACGAAAAAGTGCTACATAAAAAACGCAGTTCTCTTTAAAACACACAAATTATTTCACATAACCTTTGTGGAATCAGGCATTTTCCAGATATCTACTATTACCTTGGAATTGTTGAATACTTGGCCAAACTTTTAGTCCTGTCCATATTCGCGATGTCATGGAAAGAGTACGGAACTTTAAGGCCAGCGTATATCGTCTAGTTCTTAAATATTTGAATATCGCTATATATATATATATATAATTAAATATTTAATTTAGCTACTTCCGGAAAGGATTATCTCGATTAAAGTGAAGTAGATGGGGAAATAAACGTTCCTAAGAATAATTTATTTACCCAATAACAAGCGATAGCTGGTAGAGAAACTCACGGTAATGTTACGCATCAGATTTATCAATTTAATAAGTTCACATAACAATATCTTTGTCGATCGTGGATTACACTGAATGTTGTAATTAGGGAGTCATGTCAGCCTGTATGACTTCAGTGATGAAGCAACGGGTGCACTGTTAACTTCTGCTGAGTGAAAAGGCACGGTCCATAACAATTATAATATGAGAAGCAATATGAGGAACAACGAAACGAGCGTAATAAAAGTTAAACAATTAAACGTAATTGTACGACTGTGTAATTGTATACGGGGAACAATTTTCAGTGCATAAAACTACCCCAGATCTGAAACTCGAACCCTCGAACTCGATAGGTCGACCTTCTCTGCTGTCTTTACCAAACACAGTCAGGCATAATGGATAATGTAAAAGTTTCGGAGGAATGGAGGGGCCTCCGAAACCGGAGCACAGCACCGCAAGCAGGCTGCAGCAGCCCCTTTTGCTTCTATCTTGACCGTTGGGAGTGAGGGATGAGGGGAGATCACCGCAAGTAGGCCGCAACGATTCCTTTTTGCTTCTACCTTGACCATTGGAAGTGAGGGATGAGAGGTGATCACCGCAAGTAGGTCGCAACAATCCCTTTTTGCTTCCACCTTGAACGTCGGGAGTGAGGAATGAGGGGAGATCACCGCAAGTAGGCCGTAACGATCCCTTTTTGCTTCTATCTTGACCGTTGGGAGTGAGGGATGAGGGGAGATCACCACAAGTAGGCCGTAACGATTCCTTTTTGCTTCTTCCTTGACCATTGGGAGTGAGGGATGAGGGGAGATCACCGCAAGTAGGCCGCAATGATACCTTTTTGCTTCTACCTTGACCGTTGGGAGTGAGCGATGAGGGGAGATCACCGCAAGTAGGCCGCAACGATCGCTTTTTGCTTCTTCCTTGACCGTTGGGAGTGAGGGATGAGGGGGGATCAACCAAAGTAGGCCGCAACAATCCCCTTTTTGATTCTACTTTGACCGTTGGGAGTGAAAGATGAGCGGCGATCACCGCAAGTAGGCCGCAAGGATCCCTTTTTGCTTCTAGCTTGACCGTTGGGAGTGAGGGATGAGGGGAGATCACCGCACGTAGGCCGCGACGATTCCTTTTTGCTTCCCCCTTGACCGTTGGGAGTGAGGGATGAGGGGAGATCACCGCAAGTAGGCCGCAACGATCCCTTTTTGCTTCTATCTTGACCGTTGGGAGTGAGGGATGAGGGTAGATCACCGCACGTAGGCCGCGACGATTCCTTTTTGCTTCCACCTTGACCGTTGGGAGTGAGGGATGAGGGGAGATCACCGCAAGTAGGCCGCAACGATCCCTTTTTGCTTCTATCTTGACCGTTGGGAGTGAGGGATGAGGGGAGATCACCGCACGTAGGCCGCGACGATTCCTTTTTGCTTCCCCCTTGACCGTTGGGAGTGAGGGATGAGGGGAGATCACCGCAAGTAGGCCGCAACGATCCTTTTTTGCTTCTTCCTTGACCATTGGGAAAAATGGATGTAGTGAGAAACCCAAAGGACGACGACCAGACCCGGATAACAACGGGCATAAGCATGGGCCTACTCCTCAACGTTCTCAAATCAAACGCATCCGACACCGACCGGGCTCACCTACAATTCTCCAGAACCCGGCGCCTCTTGTTGGGGGAGGCTGTTTCTAACTGGGCTGTTCTATAGTAGGCTCTCGTCTAACGCTTAATGGTTACCAGCTTTACAAGATGATGTAAGATTCCTTACGACTGAAGAGGACTTCTCAGTCTATTCCCAGAAAATTCAACATATACCTTTTATTTGTCATGTAAATATCTTTAATGTATGGTATTTTAATCAAAATGTTTAACGGCCATTTTTGAGAAAATCGAAATATTCGAAAATTAGTTTGGGGTGGAGGATTTTGTTTGGAAGTTGATGACACTAAACATCAAGTTTGGTAGTTATGGAAATTTTTCTTAGGGTTATGTTGTATACAGGCATTCACGGACATTTTCTTTAATACTGTGTGCTGCATTTGCGTGAATTTTCCTACTCATTCTTTTAGAAACTATGCTTACAAAAGCTTATTCTTTTTTCAAATTCCTGATAATACAAATACACCCTCATTACGCATACTCGTATTGGGCGGTTACATTATTTTATATTAAGTATAGCACGTTCTTGCAGTAACACTGATACAAGAGGTTGAACAGTGCACAGATAAGTTACGTAATAAAGAATTATGTCACCTTTGTCTTAGAAGCTGGGGAAGTACTCACGTAATCGTTAGCAAGATTATTCAGATCTTATCTATAGGGTTGTTCAAATGGTTCGCGCGGGATTAGCTATGGTAGTAAAGGGTAAGGTAAGCTGCGGTACGCGAAAATATGTCTATTAGCAAACACGGTAAGTACTGTAGGCATCTGACGAGAAAACGTTTGCGGGGTGTTCTGCTCTCCGGAGGAGTGAGAGGGGGACAGTACCACATGCCAGCTCACAATGTCATAAATAGATCCAATATCTACATTAAAAGTATCGCGCAACGTTAGTATTCCAACGTCTTTCACTTGAAGCAGTGTTTAAGTGGTTTTTAGTTATATATTAACTTACTTATAGTGCCCAGTAAGAAAGGAAGCACAAAGCAATCTCTGTTTATTCGTTCGCCTTATGGATTTTCACTAGTATTCAGCATTGCTAGCACCAGAGTGTATGTTTTCTAAGAGGCCTTAAAAACCTTGTTGATATGCTGAAGGTATAGCCGTAATCTCCCTCATATAGCGCTAGAATTGTGGATGTCAACACATTCCTTACAGTCACATTCTCGTTAGAGGAACACAGTAGGAGAGTTAAACGAACAGCATATGATTGCTACACTCCCTGACAGGCAATATAGTGGTAGTGTATTCTACATCCTTCTTCGTTCTCGGGTACGTAATACTCTTATAACGTGTAATGTTTGATAAAGTTAATAACATTTAATTGAAACTACGTAAATTTTGAGAGTTCTTTGGGGCGATTCCGGGTTACCATGTAGATCCTTTGGTCATGTTTTCCTTTGTATTGAGTTATGTCCCCAGCCATGTCATCTAGGATGAGGGAAATTAAGCAGAAACTAATTACAATTATAGTGAATACATGACAATATACATATTTGTAGCTGAAAAAAGAATGTAGTAAGCTAAAGCGATATTTAAATCCGTCGCTATGTGATGGATTTGTAATTCTTTTCTCTTTGCAAGAATACGAAAGGCAAAGAAAAAAACTGATAGACATTCACATGACTTTTTCTAACTTCTATCGTATACTAGTGAAATACAAACAATTCTTACAAAAGCTTGTATTTCTATCTACATCATTCTATGCAATCAAGAGAAACAACTGGAAATTTACAAAACATTAAAAGAATAACAAAGTATTAAAGAAGTCGAAACTTATACCGAATCTCTAGGAAATGGCTTATGCCACAAAAAAGGAATTTGAAATGAATCGTGTGTTTTAAAGAGATCTACCTTTTTTGCGCAGTACGTTTTCGCCTATCACTTATAATAGCTGCATTACACACTTTGTTATAAATATGAAGGGAACAGCGATAGTCAAATGTTTAACAATTGGACACTATACGATTGGACCTTAAAATTCCATACTCTTTCCATGACATCGTAAAAACTAACAAATGACAACTGGAGTTTAAAAGAATGACAAAGTATTGAACAATGCGAACCTTAATAACGGATATTTCGGAAATGGTTTATGCCACAAAAAAGCACTTTGGAATAAATGATGTGTCTTAAAGAGATCTGCATTCTTTGTGAGGTAGGCTTTCTTCTATCGCTTAACGTTTACCAGTTATACAAGATTATATA
Organism: Deroplatys truncata; assembly: GCA_030765065.1. NCBI lineage: Eukaryota > Metazoa > Arthropoda > Insecta > Mantodea > Mantidae > Deroplatys > Deroplatys truncata. The sequence continues at coordinate 24,298,657 of CM060988.1, read as the reverse complement.
AAATTCCTTGCGAATGAAGAGGACTTCATAGGCTATTCCCAGAAAATTGAAGATATACACTGCATTTGTCATGTAAATATTTTTAGCATATGATACTTTAACCAAAATCGTTAAAGCCGTTTTTGAAAAAGGTGTAAGTTTAGAAAATTGTTCATGTAAATGTACTTTGAAATAGAGGGATTTTCTTGAAAACCTTCCTGACCCATTTTTGGAAGATACTGAACTTACATAACAAGTTTTATATTTATTCGACTTTTCGTTTTTGAGCTATGCTGTTTATTCACATCCACACACACACACACACACACACACACACACACATACGTACAAAGACGGACCATCTTCTCGAAAAGCCTGTTTTGGATTCATGGGCCCCAAAACATGTATTTCTGGTGAACACTTGATGTCGAATTTTTGGTTGTGATAAAACCCTTCCTCTAACCTACTATAGAGCGAAGGCAAGAGAAAGCAAAGAATCGCTTGCGATGCACCACTACGGCACAAGGCATCATCGTCGTAACCTTGCTTCATCCAGTGAAACATTGCGGTAGCGGATATGTCTAATTTGCCAGAATTTGATGTTTGTCCATTACTCAAATTGCGACATTTTCGAGTTCCGACGCATGCATTCCAATTATCTTCACCACCGCGACCACAGTTCTGCCTACAATGTCAGCATACAATTTCCTCTTGCTGAGGCGAAAAAATAACTTACACGGCATCATACTCTGGCGCCATCTAACCCCTCTTACGGACCACAGCGACACTATGCGCCCAGTCCACGAACCTGTTGACTATGCTAATAGAAGTATCACTGCAGTGAAAATACTGTATCCGACAACCGAGCGGGATGGCTCAGGTGGCACGGTCTGTGGCCCGTATTCGGGAGGTCCCAGGTTCGATTCTCGGTTACCGCCCACTCTGAACATGGCGTTTTTCGTGGCATTCCTCTGGTCATCTAGGCAAATACCGGAGTGCTGTATTCTACCACGATTTCTGCTTTCCCCAATTTCCTCTCATTTCATCCTTCCCTTTCAGATTTCAGGTGTGTTTTCAGGTCCTGTGGTGTTGGCGGTGTCGAGCAGATGGCGTAGATACTTGCGCATTGGAAAGATTTATTCCCTTGAATGCCAGGGAGTGTTGTCCCGCCCGTTAAAATCGCTTCGCCGTCCTCTCTCGGAATCTCTACCTCTACTGGTTCACGAGTGTTCAAACTGGAAATATTACGGATTTCTGCGCGTCTCTGTAGGCCTGTCTGGAGACGTCGGCCTCCTACAGCCCCTTCACCTCATCCCTGTCTCTCGGGAGGTGTAGCCACAATAGATCAAGCTGGTCGCAGTGTGCGAGGTGTCCCCCTGTGACAAACACATCCTACTGTAGTCGAAGAGATTCCCATAAATATGGTAACTTTGTCCAGCTTTAAATGTCACTTCCCTCGTTTTCACGTCTCTCCACTGTTCTTAATCTAGTTAACCTTTCCTAAGACTATACATAGTTTACACTGTCACTCCAGTAATGTGATTTAGTACAATTTCCCCGTCACTTCACCTTCTTCATGGAGTAGCCTCTTTTTCTGAAGGTTCACTCGCTGGGGAATCAAACACAATCCTTCTACAATCCCTCGCTCCGCAATGACACTCACTGTACGTCACAACAGTCGTCACTAACCAGCTCGGAGAACCGCACTTGATGTCGCAGCAGAAACGTGCTCACCAATTGGTTTACTCATTCACTGACCGTTCAACTGACTCATTCACTGACCGAATCAACTGACTCCTCTCGCGAAAACACTCGCTAATATAGACAATGGATTCTTCCAGAGAACATTGTAGAACTGTCTGGAAACACGTTGTGGAGGCGAGGGAAAGGAACTTCTTGCAGATTCTGGTTATCTACCGATAGCGCTTCTGGGTTTACGCCGGGCGAAAACTCGACTTATCTCTGTTTATCTCCGACTGCTGGTGCCGACCTCCCGATAACCTTGGACCAGAGCCGCTGCGTCACGATTTTGTGATCGCGCGCCCGAAGTTGCCTACGAACCGGTGGTGCGAGCGCATCACGGCTGGTCTCCCTGGCCGCGGATGTGGTTAACGGCCGGTCGCCTTCAGAGCAACAGCCCGTGAAGAACAATGCTTGTGGGGTAGTCCATCATGCGCCCCTTCCCCGCTCCAGAGGATTCCTTCGTGCCGCTTTGTGTAGCTTTCACTTCTAGAACCTTCCGTTGTGTATGCGCGGCGTATAAAAGGGGCTGCTCTTGCCCATTCTGTTCATTTCTGTTAAGAAGTTCCAAAGTCAGGTAGTCCAAGAGTTGGACAGTTAAAAGCGTACAGTGGCGAAAGCAGTTCAGTTGTAATTCGATTCGACACAACACTTGTGTTGTGTTCTGAGTGTGTGTCAAAAGTATGTTAAAGTTTGAGCTACGCTCAGCACCTACGTGATAAATGAAGTGTGTTTAGCAGCAACTGGCGTTTTTATTTGTTACAGTATATTTTAATTTGCGGTAATGAAAACAAACCACAATCAAACAGTTGAATCCTGTACTCACCGTAGCGACAACCAATGCAGGTATGACGGACTGCAGCAACAGTAAACAGACAGCGTACATCACTTTGAAGCGTCGCGACGGCCACTTCTCTATACACGCTTCGTACAGCACTACTCGTTGGAACGACACCTTCTCCGTTACCTGCAACAAATACACAGTTGAAGGTAGTGTTGAAGAAACAACATTTTATGTGTTATAATCACATGAATTTCTCCACCTACTATGGTGTATTAAATTCTGTACTACATACAGTAGGCAGAGAAGATATTGCATTCCACCCAAAAATCGCAATTTCACCGGAAATACACGTTTTGAGGTCTCCTGGATCCATAAAAGGGCATTTTGAGCATAACTAAAAAACGGAAAGTCGGATAAATAAAAAAATTGGTATTTATGTTCAGTATTTTCCAAGGATAGAACACGAAAAGTTTTATGAAAAAGCTTCCACCCCAAATACCCTTTACATGAAACATTTTTCGATATTTTTAATTTTTCTAAAAATTGCTCTAGCGATTTTGATTGAAGTACCATATATTAAAGATGCTCACATGGCAAATAAAATACATACCAGTATCTTGAATTTTGTGGGAATAGCCTGTGAAGTTCCCTTCATTCGGAAGAAACTTTGCATAAGCTTGTATAACTGGACGGAAACGTAGATCTCTTTAAAACATACTATTTATTTCCAACAACCTTTTTGTCGCATAAACCATTTCTGAGATATCCATTATTACTGGTTGGAACTGTTCAATATGTTGTCATTCTTTGTTAGTGGTGTAAGTCAATTCTGATACTTCAATTATTAGTGGTTCGATCTGTTCAATATTTTGTCATTCTTTATAAGTCCTGTAGATTTTCAGTTGTTTCTTGTAGTTTCATGAAAAGAATATGGAATTTTGAGGCCATTATTAACTTCCACATCTTAAACATTTGATTTTCACTGTTGTCTTTGTACCGTAACGAAGTGTATAATGTGGATATTTCTGCAAAGGTTTATCTCGATTAAAATTACATGGTTAGATAAATAAGATTTCGTAGGAGTAATTTGTATATCTACCCAATAATAAACGATAGAGGAAGACATATTCATGTAAATGTAACATGTCAGATTTTTTCTATAGGACGGTTTCGTATATTTCTTATGATTTATCAGCTATACAAAATTATAAGAAATTCCTTCCGGACTTCACAGGCTTCTCCCGAAAATTCGAGGTATACCTTCAATTTGTCATGTAAATATATCATACTTTAATGAAATTCAATAGAGGCATTTTTAAAAACTAAGAAAGTAAGCACAAATTATCTACGTGGTTTGGGGTTGGGAGACTTTCCATAAAATCTTTAGATCGCATCTGCGGATGTGCTGATTTTGAATATCAGGTTTTATATTCATCTTATATTTCGTTTTTCAGTCATGCTGTTCACATACCGAAACACCCCTGCGGAACTTTTTCTAAAGTTGTTTTCTTTTTTGTAGATAGCATATGTTACCGGTGAAATGCCGACATGGAATGTTGGGTAAAACAAAATTCCTTCATACCTACTAGCTATGTAAAGGAGAAGGTAGTAAAGTATTTATTCTTTGGAATATATGGGCAGTACTTCCTGCGGTAGAATTGTTCCATATTTGAATAAACATTTAAACCCGAGTTTCCCTTCCGGACTAAACGCCCTTAGCCTTCATTTTTCTAGCCGTATATGTATTCCACTACAATATTTGCTCTTGGCTGTTGTTCTAAGAGAAAGAAAAATTCGATGAAACGGCTCGGAAATTTGAAGATCTCGACAAATATTTCATACGAAGCGTCGCGTTAGCTTGTGCAACTCGAATTCTGGGATCCCGGGTTCGATCCCGGCAATCGTCCGCTCTGTTTTTTGTCGTTTACCCCGGATCGCAGGCGGAAGCTGGGGTGGTTCCTCTTCTACCACGACTCTCCTGCCTCTCATTTACTCTACCCCTAAACTCCTTCGTTGTCTGTTTCTGGACCAGGCAACGGTTACGGCTGGGCGGTGGCTGTGCGCTTTGTAGAGGTTTCTTCACTGTCGTCGTAGTGGGACTGCTCAGTTAGGACCCACCTCCGAGTGGGCCTCACCAAGTTCGGCAGCGGGCGGCGTCGAATCCGTTCACTGGAAACTTTAGGGACCCCGTCAATGCTTGCGCCCGTCATCATGCGGATCTGGCGCCCTTGCCCTCTCATCCCTCCCTTCCAAGGGTCACGTTGGAAGCAAAAAGGGGCCTACTTGCGTTGCCATGTCGTGGTGCCGGAGCCCCTCGTCCCCACCTTAACTTATTGCTTACAACTAAACTTTACATTTGTTTATTTAACCGCAAAATCAAGCATGAAGGAAGCAATGATCTTTCATTATTTTACGTTTATTGGAAGGCTTACTTCCAAATAACTTATTTACGTATGATTTTAAATACGCAATATTAAATCACTTAAATTGGTAGTGCATGTAAAGGCATACGTATATGATTTTATCATGAAAATGATGTAATGTCATATATTGCATCTCCTTTTCTTATTTTGTTTATTTATCCCTTAAAACTTCTCAGTTCTAAATTAATATTGAGCGAAACTCAATATAACCTTAACGATTTCCTACAAAACCTAGAGTACAAAGAGTTACGTCGTTTTTGGTATTTGCATTTTCAAGTTAAGAAAACAAATCTAGTTTGATATATTCACATGAGTTTCTCTATCCCCTATGGTTTATTAATGGGTATACAAACTATTCCTACGACAGCTTATTTCTCCATCTACTACATTTTAATCCAAATAAACTTTTGCAGAAATAGCTACATTACACATTTCGTTACAGATACAAAGAGAATAGCGATAGTCAAATGTCTAAGAACTGGAAGCTATACGCTGGCCTTAAACTTCCATAATGTTTCCATGACATCGCGAAAAACAACTGAATATGTCAATAGATTTTAAAAGAACAACAAAGTATGGAACAATGCGAATAATTCATAATGGATATCTCAGAATTGGCTCATGCCAGAAAAAAAAGTTATTTGAAATAAGTTATGTTTTTTGAAGACATCTACATTTTTTTGTGTAGTACGTTTCCGACTATCGCTCAAAGTCTACCAGTTATACATGATTTAAATAGAATTCTTTCCGAATGAACTTCACAAGCTATTTTCATAAATTCAATATATACATCTTATTTTTTATATAAATATCTTTAATATATGGTATTTTAATCCAAATTATACAGTCATTTTTCAGAAAATTAAAGCTTTGAAACAATCTGACATGTAAAAAGTAGCTTGGGGTGGGAGGATTTTCTTAAAAATCAAACCTTCGTGTTGCATCTTTGGAGGATACTCAACTTAAATACATAGTTTGGTATTTATCCAGCTATAAGCTTTTGAGTTATGCTGTTCATAAAAACACACACACTGACCGTTTTCTAAAAATCTGATGTGGCTTTCTCTACTCTATCTTTATTACTGGTTATACAAGCTATTCTAACTAAAACTTATTTTTCTATCTACAATATTTTAATCTAAATAAACCTTTACAGAAATAACTACATTACACATTTCGTTATAGATACAAAGGGAACAGCGATAGTCAAATGTTTAACAACTGGACGCTAGCCTTAAATTCCATACTGTTTCCATGACATCGCGAGAAACAACTGAATGTTGACAGGACTTAAGGGAATGGCTATGTAATGAACAATTTGAACCATTAATAACAGATATCTCAGAAATGGCTTATTTCAGAAGGAACTCATTTGAAGGAAATTGTGTGTTTTAAAGAGGACTACATCTCTTGTGTGATACATTTTCGTCGCGTTTACCAGTTATACAACATTGTACAAAGTTCCTTCCGAATGAAGAGGACTTCACAGACTATACAGAAAATTCAAGATACACATTTTATTTGTGATGAAAATATATTTAATGTACTGTATTATAAACAAAATCATTAAAGCTGTTTTTAGAAAATCAAGATTTTCGAAAATCTTTACATATAAACAGTATTTTGGGGTAAGAGAATTTTCTTTAAAATCTTTGTATAACATATTTGGAAGATATTGAACTTAAATATCAGGTTTGGTACTCATTCGACATTTCGTTTTTGAGTTACGCTGTTCGCTGGTGCGCGCACACACACGCGCGGATTTTGTATAAAAATCTATTGTGTTGCACTCACATCGCTTTCTTTAATCTTCTACAAACCATTTTTACAAATGCTTATTCTCCATCTACTTCATGTTAATCGACACAAATATTTGCAGAAACTATCTTATTGCTAATTTGCTTGTAGATGCAAGGGGAATATGGTAGGTTTTAAGCGATAGTCAAATTTTAAGAGCTGGTTGCTATGTGGAGCATTTCATTCTCTTTGCTTGTCCAGAACAATAAAAAAAAGATGAACAAGGAATTCCTATTTGAGAAAAGGAATAAGTATTGGAAAATTCAAACAAATAACACGGAATATCTCGGAAATGGATCACTCCGCAAAAAAAATGTATATGACATAAATCGTGTGTTTTAATGAGATCTACATATTTTCTGTAGTAAAACTCTATCTACAGTAATGCAAAAGCCATTCAGAATGAACTTTTGGGGAAGTTACCAGAAAATTCAAGATATACATTTCATTTGCCATAAAAGTATCTTAAGCATATGACGTTTTATTCAAAATCGTTTGAGAAAATCAAAGTTTTCGAAAAATGTTCCATATGAAGGATAATATAATCTTGAGTGGTTGATTTTCTTGAAAACCTTTGTGTCGCATCCCTGGAAGATACTAAACTCAAATACCAAGTTTGGTATTTATCCGACTTTTCGTTTTTGAGTTATCCTGTTGACAGAACACAGACGCACACACGGACATGTTTCCAAAAGTGCTTTATATAGATTTAGGGCACCCAAAACGTGTATTTCCAGTGAAATCTGGTTATCGAATTTTTGGGTAATATACAATACTTCCCCTACTTATTCTACGACTCTACGTAGTAGAGAAAGTAAACCTGTTTTTTTTATTCACGGGCCTCAAAGCATGTATTTCCGATGAAACCTCGATATCGAATTTTTGGGTGGAACGTATTACGTTCACTACCTACTGTGTACGTGGTAGAAAAAGTAAAAGAGCCGGAAACTATATCCAGACCAAGGTAATCCAACCAAGAATCGAACTCTGGCCCACTGTAAAACACATACCCACTGCATTACGGAGTAAGATTGCTTTATTAATGAAAAGTTATAATATGAAGACCTTTTGCATCGGCAGGGATTACTTGCATATTGCAACGGTGTTACCCTGTTAGTGTTAAAGAAGGGTTTCGTAGTAGGAGCTGTCAAGGTTACAAAATACTATGTTACTAACCTTTCGTGATGCTTATTGATTCATGGGTAATACAATTAGCATGCTCTAAGGTCATGAATCTCCCATTTGCTTTTCAACATCATCTACATGATTCACGCTCTATCACTCATATGATTAAGAGCAAATTCCATTTTAAAATGAGCGCAGAAGATCTGTATCCCATTATAAATTGTAGCGGTTACAAAACAATGCCCTGAGTTACCGTCATTTAGTTTTCCGTGAAATATACTTCCGTTTTTATACTGATAATGTCGGGTTCCCACCAACTCATGTTTACCATATTCCTTGTGAGTTTACTTAGCGACATTTAAACGCTTATCATTGCAGCTTTCCACTTTTTACATTCTCTACCACGTACCTACCTATAGCTAGAAAAGGTATTGCATTCCTCCCAAAAATTCTATTCCGAAGTTTTACCGGAAATACATCCTTCGAGGCCTCCTGAATTAAAAAAAATCTGATGTGTTACACTCACATGACTTTCTCTACTCTTGTACAATCTAATTTTACAAACGCTTATTCTCCATATGCTTCATGTTAATCGAGATATCGAGATGTCAATCTTATTGGTAATTTTCTTGTAGATGCAAGGGGAATATGGTAGCTTTTAAGCGATAGTCAAATATTTTAACGCTGGATGCTATGTGGCGCATTCCATTCTCTTTGCATGTCCAGGACATAAAAAAAATGAATAACGAATGTGAGAAAAAGTATAAGTATTGGAAAATTTAAGGAAATAACAAGCAATATCTCTAAAACGGTTCACTCAACAAAAGAAATGTATATGACATAAGTTGTGTATTTTAACGCGATCTACATTTTTTGTGTAGTAAAATTTTGTCTATCTCTTATGGTTTACCAGTTATGCAAAAGTCGTTCACAATGAAGAATACTTTTGGAGACATTCCCAGAAAATTCGAGATATACATTTCATTTCTCATGACATTATCTTAAACATATGATATTTTCATCAAAATCGTTAGAGCCATTTTTGAAAAAATTAAAATTTTCGAAAAATCTTCCATGTAAAGGGTAGTCTGGGGTGGGGGAATTTTCTTGAAAACCTTCGTGTCGCATCTCTGGAAGATACTGAACCTAAATACCAAGTTTGGTGCTTATCCGACTGTTCGTTTTTGAGTTATGCTGTTCACAGACACACACACAGACACACACACACAGACACACACACACACAGACACACACACGGACATGTTTCCAAAAATGCTTTTTTTGTATTCAGGAGGTCTCAAAACATGTATTTCCGGTGAAATCTCGGTATCGAATTTTTGGGTGGAATGCAATACTTCCCCTACTTACTATACGTAGTAGAGAAAGTAAAAATATTTTTAAGAAAAAGGCCCTGTTATATACGACTCTGTGTTTTTGAACAGCATAACCCAAGCTACCCTTTACATGGAACATTTTTCGAAATTGTTTATTTTCTAAAAATTGATCTAACGATTTTGTTTAAAGTATCATACATTAAAGATATTTACATGACGAACAAAATGCGCATTTTGAATTTTCTGGGAATAACCTGTGAAGCCTTCTTCATCTGGAACGAATTCTTTATAATCTTGTGTAACTAATGAACGTTGTGCAATACAGGAAAACGTGCTATACACAAAATTCACATCTCTTTAAAACATACAATATATTTCAAATAAGTTTTTTTTTTGGCATAAGCTATTTCTGAGATGTCCGTTATTACTGGTTCGAATGGTTCATTTCTTGGTCATTCTCTTAATGCCGTGTAAACATTCCGTTGTTTCTCATGTTTACTAGAAACAGCATGGAAGTTTACAGTCAACATATAGCGTGCAGTTCGAAAACATTTGACTGTCACTTTTCTCTATGCATAACGAAATGTATAATGTAATTATTTCTGCAACGGTTTACTTGGATTAAAATGGTGATAGAAAATAAGTTTGAGCAAGAATAGGTTGTATACCCACTAATAGAGAAAAGTAACTTGAATTTATCACGTTAGTTCTTTATGCCACGTACTTCCGTTTTGCACAGTACCGTAATATAGTAGTTGCATTTTCAATTTCTAATCTATACACCAATGCTGTTAAATTTAAGAAGCGATGTGCAAAGACTGTTAATATAGCATACATAATAGTTATTTATTATACAAGTAATAACAGTGAAGTTTATTTTGTGGTTAGGAAAATAAAACCACTATACAGGTTTTGTTGTGTACTATTTCTAGGCAACCATAAATATTAAGCTTAAAGTATTCAGCTGAAGTTTGTAGGACATGCGCATTGGTGAGTACTAGTCTATTGTTGTTTGGTGTTCGTTATTGTTTGTCCTTCATAATATCAGTGCTGACAACAAACATATTTTATTGTAATTATTTTGTGCGTTTTTTACCTTGCACCACTGAACAATTGGTTAACAGAATTAATTGTTCTTTCACACAAGCCGTGTGTTGGACAGGGTTGGAAAGGTAGAATAAGATCTTCTTGCGAATCAGTTGGAGAATTTAATGTCGTGTCGGCATGTTGCCATGGTAGCTCAGTGGTTAGAGCAACCGGACGGAGATCGGGAGATCCGTGGTTCAATTCCCGGCTATGGCATTGAATTTTTCAGTCATCTGATTCTACTTTTCCAATTGGTTAACACTCCAACATTATAAAATTGTTGTGAGTCATTTCCCAGATGCTTATGGAAACAGGGTTATGCTCGTATGATTTTACGGGAATGATCACCTCTTATTCCACACATGGGTGAATTATACAAATCATACTGACACCCGCTTAAGTCAGTGCTGCCTAAAGCACCATTCAGCATAATCTTCCGAGCTTTTTTAACGTCTGGGACTCTAACTATTACTCACCTAGCAGGACTCTGTGCAGTTAACTCTTTAAATTTATTTTTTTCCGTAGTTTACAACTTCAAAGTAGGCCCTACTCACGACGAAGAGGGAACACTGCCCTTCTTCCGTATTCCACGTAAACTCAAAACTGTCTAGCTCGCTCCCTCTTGCAATCTAGCTTAGATTAGTAATTACAAGATTAAAGTCTCTCTTGGAATCAGAAATAAATGCATCCCTGTACTGCGTCGCCGTCTACGTCACCTCTAGTGTAGGCGCTGGCTTGGATAAAGTAATCTTACGTCACAATATAAAAATAAATTCTGTGGTGCTACAGCCCCTACGGCCGCCCTCACGCCCATGTACACACGGCAGAGGTGAACGATCATTCAACCGATACGGGGAGCTGATGTGGTCAGTATCACGGATCCTTCAGCGGAAAGTTAGCATAGAAGGCCAGGATCGCTGTCTATCACAGTTCTTCACTTTACTCCTGATAATGAGTGGCCATCGCTTCTATAACTTAAAATCCACACCCCATGTATGGAATCGAATAAGGGCACTACCCGTAGCCGGAAACCAGAACTCCACGCTATAGCCCACAGCCCCTAGCGTAAGACTTACGTCACAGTACATGCACATAATTTCAATCAGAAGAAACAAGTGTTGTAACAATGAAGTGTTATAAAAGCTGTATTCAACTGAGGGTTATAATCTTCAATTTGTAATATGACTGGCTCTTGTTAAAAACTCTAGCTTTAGTGCCAGCGGTCTAAAAAGGTTGTTAATACATTGCGAAGAAAGAAGTTAGCTTAAAAACAAACATTTTAAATGCGAGTAGTAATTTATTTGAAAAACTGTTATGATACTATTTGTACTTATTTTTAAGTCTTGTACTGGCGGCCCCACGTGGCCAGTGCACCACTCCAGAGAGTGTACGTGCTCGCTTCGCCACTTACGCAGTCCAGTAATTTAAGCTTATTATATCAATTCTTGCCGCGCCCATCTACCGCTGAGACCTAGCCTGCGTGCGTGATGCAGAAGGGGGAGAGGGAGAAGAGACAGATAGATAGAGAGAGAGAGAGAGAGAGGTAGATGGCCAAGCGCGAATGAGTGGGAGCTGGTTCTGGTGGTGTGTAGCTCATATATTCTTGTGTTTTGCATCACCGTACACCATAACTTGGGGTAACAGTAAACTTTGCTTCGACTTTTGTAGTATTACTGCAAGACTCCCGCACTGTCAATTTGATTCACTGGATTATATATGATAATCAATTATTAATGTAACATGCATAAAATAATACTCTGCAGTTAAGTTTGACTAGATGTACCAGGTGGCCCAACCGCGCCGTATTTGACGTGTGCAGATAACCCCTTGTGCGTTAAAAGAATTGCAGAACTCAACGGGGAAATTCCAAGTAAACACAGGTAATTGGAGAACTGGCACATTAGCGACGTAAAGACCCGTTACTACTACTACCACTACTACTACTACTACTACTACTACTACTACTACTACTACTACTACTACTACTACTACTACTACTATACTACTACTACTGCAACCGCGGTTCTCAGAAACACCCATATGGATACACGCAGAAAGTTGGAATATCATATCCAACATCAGGGGCAAAATTTCGAACACCTATTCAATGAGTCAGTCATAACAGTAGCGATAGATGATAATAATAATAGCAACGATAATATTTATAATAGGAAGCGAGAAAATGGCAGTGAAATACTGCGTGCTCTCATGTTAGCTTATAAACCGTAATGTTAGGCAAGAACAGCGTAAACAAAATTTGAAAATAGCTATTGGACGGATACGTTTAGGTCAAATAAAGACATTTTCATTATTTTTCAGTCTAAAAACTGAGTTTATTTCTCGAAAATTAAGCCTGTGTAACTAAATGGAAAATATTCTAAGACCTTTTCGGGCTATTCTCGTCTATCATCACGAAGAGTAGTCCAGTGCAAGGATTGTTTTATCTATCATCACGGACTGTTCTCTCTATTGTAAGCCTGGGAAGTACCTCTCAATGAGCGCGATCCGCACATCGACTTTGCTGATATGCAAGGGAAGCTCTACGAAGTTCTGTTGGCGCCGTTGCTCAGTCAGTAGAGCACCTACCTGCTGTGTGAGGGGTCCCGGGTTCGATTCCTGGGTGAGGGATGGGAACTTTTCTCCATCCAGGATTATTCTCTATCCTTCCCAGAGTCTGGAAGTATGAATGAGGGTGTGAATGTGTGCGTTATCTAATGATTAAAGCCTAAAATTTACTAGATACCCATAGAGAAGCGAATATGAGTTAACACCATTGCCTATGGGCAATAATATGTTCCAAAGGAAAGGTCGTCTATAAGACCATTTTAGTTAAAGTCGGAGGATATAAATGGAATTAGAAAAGAAAGAAAGAAACCAAACGCGCTCATGCTATTTCGCCTGTCCTCACAGACATGTGTCTATTTGGAAATGTCCCTTTGAGTTCTGCAACTCTTTTAACACATGAAGGGACATCTGCACACTTGAAATACGTCGCCACCAGGTATATGAAGGTAAATCAATGCAATGCGCTTAAGTAATTTTTCTGCAGATAATTTGGACAACTGTGTATGACGTAAAACTAACTTGGAAGCCAAACGTGGTTCACTAATGGCTCCCAGATGAGGGACCAATCGGGGACTGTAGCTCTAGAATAATGCTTGCTATTTTCCAGGCTGAGATATATGCAATCTTGGAATATGCATTGTATATCATAAATGTTGCAGGCAAACAAGCGGATGTGAATATCTATTCGGACACCAGGCAGTCTTAAAGTCTCTTAGGACATTGCCAAACGAAGTTGGATAAATTCACTAATTGCTCGGTCATCCTTATTTGGGTCCCTAGACATGCAGGTATTAGAGGCAATTAGATTGCAGATGTACTCACATAGAGGGGCGCGGGTCTTAATTTCATAGCTACTGAGCCCTTTTGCGGCGTGTATCCCAGAAGTACGAAGTATGAGATGACGCAGCTAACAAGTAGGGTTCATCTTGAAGACTGAAATAAACAAACTACTGCCAGGCAAGACCATAATATAATTTCGGACCCAAGTGGTACACAGGATATAGCAAGACCTAAGCTCAGAGGTATCGTTGCATACAACACACTGCGTAGACATTTATACATAATAGGACTTCTACAAGACCTTTATGTAGGAAGTGTAAAAGGGAATATGAAGTCATTTTTGAGAAGCTCAAAAATAAAGAAAACTTTTTGATGTAAAGGTTAGTTTGGGAGGGGAAAGTTTTCTTGAAAATCTTCGTGTTGCATCTTTGGAAGGTACTGGACTTTAGAAACTTTGGTATTTATCCGAAATTTGTCTTTGAGTTATGCTATTCACACACACAGAGACCCACGGATATTTTCCTGAAATTAATTTATTTATTATTCAGGAAGCCCAAAAAGCATGAATTTCCATTGAACTCTCGACGTGGCCATGGGTGTACTTCCTTTCGGTATAAGCCACCCAACCCCTTGAGGTCCTACTCTACGCCAAGCAGACAAGTCACAGAAGTTGCCTATATAATGGCAGAATGGTTGCATATTTCTCAGTGGATCAGACTTCTTCGAGAGGTTTCTGGTATGCTATGAATTGCCAAGTAATAAACGAATATACTACTCTGAAGTAAAACAAGATCATACAAGACTATAATAAGAACAACCAGTAATTAATTATGGTATATGAAAATGAACAAAATTATTAGAGACTACCTTTGTGGTATGTGGTTAGCATGCTAGCCTTAAACTCCAGAGATTCAGGGTTCGACTCTCAGCTGGAAATGGGAAATTTTCCTTAGCCAGAATTATTCTGCATCCTCTCTATGGTCTGAAAGTATGAGAGGGAGTATGAATGTATTTGGTGAATTTAAGGGCAACCCAAGGTAAAGCCGAGGTGCCGCAACACTAAACGACTGAACATCATTCTCAATGAGCAATTAATTGATCCAAAGGCAAAAAGCCGACGATATTACCTAAGATGTTCAATGTGGATATAAATAGAACAAAAAAAGAATGCACTTTTCTTGGTTAACCTTCTCTTTAAAATCTCAGATGGACAGAAACAGTGGCACGACCGGGTTTTACGATTTTGATTAAAATGTCATATACCTAAGGTGCTTACATGGCAATAAAGTACATGTCTTGAACTTTCTGGGAATAGCTTGTGAAGTCCTCTTCATTCAGATGGAATTTTCATAATGGTCAAACTATAAGAATAGATAAAATATAATATACACAAAAAAGTGTAGATATTTTTAAAACACATCATTTATTTCAAATCCGTTCAAATAGCATTAGCCATTTCAGGAGATACTTATTATTGCTTGTAATTTATCAATACATGTCATTGTTGGAAGTGTAGAAGCTATATAAACTAAACGTTAGTGGATAAAGAAATTAATGTGTGTATAACACATCAGACTTTTGTATTAGCCTCTAGGACCCTGTTTCAACAACATGCTAATAATATTTCCTAATATTATTAGACTTATCAATATGTTTTACTTATTTTGCTGAATTCTACTTCATAAATGTTCGGTACAAGCGATTTAATATTTTGCGTATGCAGGTATGTTATTTTATATCAATCGTGGCTTTGTTTATATTATAATTTAGTACACTAGTTGATAATGTATTGATAGGTCATGAAGCTGGAACATCCATTGCAATACATATAAAGACCCAGAAGGAAGTAAAAGAATAGTAACGTAAATAAAATAAATAATATCTATGAATAATAAACGCTGGCGAAGTAAATATGTCTAATAAATCTGAGCAAAAATTGACTCCAAGCATTGAAAACTACAAAAATTTTGTGCGAGTAAAAATACATAAGAGAGGGTGCAAATGTTGTAATTTAAGGAGGGTATTTTGAACATTTTGCGTGAAGTAATAATGGAGGTAAACTGATCGGGCAAAACAGGAAGTATTCTTAAGGCCTTGTCGATGTCGGTCGCTACTTTGGGCAAAAGGGAAGCTTAGCGTGGGTGACTAAACGTGGGAAGGAAATGAGTTAGATGCAGAGCAGTCGTTTTGTGACGCGGCCACAATCGCGTATGACCCGCTACGCTTTATTGGGTGTGAATATCAACTTTCAGTTGCTACCTTCTGTTCGTGCTGTAAAGAGCAGAGTTTGTTCATTGTGCATCCCAAAAATGAAAGTTTACTCAAACATCTGTGTTTTGTGAATTACTTTAGAGTAATCATATTATTGTTGCTGTTCTTAGCGCACTGATATGCCTACCGAATATTCCCACTTAAACAAATCATTTCTATGTACGATATGTACGAAAATACCGAATCATAGACAGGTGCGTAGACAGCTTCAGGAGAAATTTTCTGGTGTTCCAATTGCAAATAGCGAAACTGTCAGATGGCTGATTAAAAAGTTTAGGACAACGGGATCGCTAAACACTAAACCTAAGAAGCGAACGAGCCATGTTCTAAGGGAGAAACATTTTGACTAAATTGGTGCATCATTCAAATGCTCTCCAAAGAAGTCTTCAGGACGTGTTGTATAGCAAATAGTTGTTTCAAAAACCTCTGCTCATACAGCTACTAAACTTTTAAAATTGAAAACCAATTGTTCGTGAATTACAAGCTCATGAGGACGAGAAATTTCTCAATGCAGATGGACACCACTTATAATAAGGTTAACGCTGATTATAGTAAATTTTACTATTAAGGCTGATTCTCAACAACCGAGAACCGTAACTAGAACGAGAACGACAAAGTTGAAATATGTGTATTTTAATGGGAGCGTTCACAATCGACGGGAAGCTTTCTCCGGCCCTGGGAACGGGATAGAATACTTGCCAAATTTTAAGCTTCTCGCTTTCGTTCCCGAGCACGGCATATTAGATCCATATTGTGCATATTAGACTACTTACTGTAGAGATTATCTTAGATGGCCGTGACATGAAACAGCCGCTAGTGCTCTCTCTAGTCGCAAGCTGGAAACATTAAACTGGAAGAAATTCTACTATATGTGAGTCCTGGCACCCGTAGATCCGTAGAACCCGTAGCATGGGTTCTTCTACTGAAAGGGTCATCTGTAGTTTATTTATATGCAACTCAGAATCGGCTTTCCTTCAAACAATAGCAAAACTACAAAGAACAGCAAAAATCGGTAGAAATCAACTTAGAACAACAAACAACTTTAATTTAGGCATTAAATAAATGAATGAGAGCTTGATACGACTACAGGAATCGGAGACGTAATGCATCTGCATTTAAATAGTATTTATAGAATCCTGACGTTAGTTAACCCGCATTATGTTGGTTGAATTGGAAGCAGCTGAAAAATATCATTGGTCAATTAAGACAAATGAAATGCCAATGCGTAAAGTCGACTTTCCACTTTTATGATTGTTATGATCATCGATGTTGTGACGCAGCGGCTATGGACCAAGGTTATCGGGAGGTAGGCGCCGGGCGGTCAGAGTAAACAACGATAACAACCTACGCCAGCGTAAATACCGCACGCGTTATGGGCAGATAACTAGAATCTTCTAGAAACTTCTTTCCCCCTCAGGAAGTGTGTCGCAATAGTTGTAGAATGTTCGAGAACTTATGGAAAGATTCCACTGACTACATAAGCGAGCACTCTCGCGAGTGCGAGTCATAAGAGCAGAGTGCGAGTCGAGAGTGAGTTAAGTTGCGTCGGTGACCGAGTGAGTTGGAGGTGAGTTTTCCCATGCGACATCAAGAGCGATTCTCCGAGGGAGTTGGTGACGGCTGTTGTGACGGGCATGAGTGCTACTGCGGAGCGACGAGAGACTGGGAGTCTTTTGTTCGATTCCCGGGTGAAGTGAACTGTCAGGCGTGAAGAGGCTGCGATACGAAGGAAGTGAAGTGACGGAGAATTGAATTAGTTCACCTTAATGGAGTTATAGTGTGAACGAAGTGAACTACCAGTGAAATTCAACTAGATAAGAACTTAGAGAACAGTGACAGTTGAAAAACTGGACAAAAACCACAATATGCATTCTCGTTATCGGGCAATTGTATGCTATATTGCTTCCTGTTCTCGTTTTGGTTACCGTTATGGGGTTATTGTTAACCAAGCTTTACTCATGAGAATGTAACGCAGGGAGTTTTAAAATGGAACCCCACCCCCTGATGCAGTACACAGCGCACAGAGCACGTATAAGTATACCAGATCCGGGTTGGACCATAAAAAGACCGCTGTGTATAAGAAATGCCGGTGTTTTGCGAGTGACAGACAATAAAAGTGAGTAAAGCACTGCCCGCCAGAAGGAGAGATGGTTACATGTCTCAGCCCTCATGAACTGGAGAGACATGGGTAACATTGCTAAGCATTCAAAACAAACATTACGAGTGAAGTATTCTTGCCCATATACACTATGATTACGTGTTCAGTTATCACAGAAATCGAAGTTAATTCACCGCGGCGCGAACGCCCCGAGCGCGCGACTGTTAAAGGAGCGATAAATTTAGCGCGGACAATTTGAGCTGTGCAATGTGTGTTTTGGTCTTGTGGGGAAGGGAAGGAACAACGTACAGCTAGAATTTGCATTTAGAGAGAGGAAATAAGCGCTGCATCTTGTATAGCTGAAGTTATTTCGGCCCTGAGATGTTTATCAACTTCAGCCAGAAACGTTCCTCCATTCTCCTTCGCCGGCTTACCTGCGGCTGCGCGTAACCGAGCTAACAGCTGCTAAAGGATGTGGGCAGAGCAACGACCTAATGAGCCAACCGGGCATATTCCGTGAACATCATGACAGTCACACCAGTAGCGGCTCGTGGCCTGAACGATAGCTGAAGCTCCTTCCCACAAAACAAAGCATGCAACTTCTATTTCTTGCAGTTAAGTTGGCTGTTCTATTCTTTTTGGAGGCGTACTCACCATACCACAACTTTTAAATGTCTGATGTAACACTTCGCACCTTTCTTTTTCACTTTATGTGCCGATATAACTACTAAATTGGCCTAGGTCTATCCGTAAATATCACGTCTCTTTAACGGTTCTTACCTACTGCAAAAAATAATATAAATAATAATAATAATAATAATAAAATACAATAAATAAATAAAATTAGAAATAAAAATAAATACTAATATACAGCACCACATTATGTCATTTTTCAGATTAATTGTGATATGCCAATGGTTTAAATCTTTATCAGACATAAAGTTATTATTGATACTTAAAGTCCCACTAGCGAGTATAAGACCACACATACGATAATAATTGTTACATACAGATTATTTTCACACATGAACCGAACTGATATTGAAACACCGCGTCCGAGAACTTCAAGTTTGAAAAGTGATTTGAGAGGAGAACATTCTGTTACCCAAGGGAAAGGACGTTAAAAAGTTTACAAAGGATTTCAAAATGTGGAAGACCACACAACAGCCTCTACAAGGGGTGCTTCTACTCCAAAAATTCCAGGACACTAGCTTCACCGCACCTCGAAGAAGGTAGTTTATGGGAGCACACAACACTCGTACATTCAAGCTTGAGCTGACTGTCATGGCAACCAGATATCAACAGTACAGCTGAAAATCCCATAGCTAAAAGCACTAATCCTCTAAACATAAAGTTTTTAAACAGAGACAAAATTGTATTGATGTACACCTAGTCAGAAAACAGCCGAAGTGGCGTTTCACTAGCTTCACCTGAGGAACTTACTTCTTCAGAAAAATAAGGCGCATCTCTCCTAAAACCGACGCGGTCACTTTAATGTAAGTTGGTATTCGTTTTGTACCTTTGCTTTCTCCACCTTTTTAAATGGGAAAAAGAGGTGAAAGCATTTTAAAAAAATCTGATGTGTTACACTCACATGACTTTCTCTACTCTTGTACAAACTATTTTTACAAACGCTTATTCTCCATATGTTTCATGTTAATCGAGATATCGAGATGTTAATCTTATTGCTAATTTTCTTGTAGATGCAAGGTGAATATGGTAGGCTTTAAGCGATAGTCAAATATTTTAAGCGCTGGTTGCTATGTGGCGCATTACATTCTCTTTGCATGTCCAGGACAAAAAAATTAATAAAGAATTTGAGAAAAAGTATTAAGTATTGGAAAATTAAAGGGAATAACAAGCAATATCTCGAAAACGGTACACTCAACAAAAGAAATGTATATGACATAAATTGTGTATTTTAACGCGATCTACATTTTTGTGTAGTAAAATTTTGTCTATCTCTTATGGTTTACCAGTTATGCAAAAATCGTTCACAATGAACAATGCTTTTGGAGACATTCCCAGAAAATTCGAGATATACATTTAATTTCTCATGACAATAACTTAAACATATGATATTTTAATCAAAATCGTTAGTCATTTTTGAGAAAATTAACATTTTCGAAAAATTTTCCATGTAAAGGATAGTCTGGGGTGGGGGGATTTTCTTGAAAACCTTCGTGTCGCATCTCTGGAAGATACTGAACCTAAATACTAAGTTTGGTGTTTATCCGACTGTTCGTTTCTGAGTTATGCTGTTCACAGACACACACACAGACAGACACACACACACACACACACACACACAGACACACACACACAGACACACACACACAGACACACACACGGACATGTTTCCAAAAATGCTTTTTTTGGATTCAGGAGGTCTCAAAACATGTATTTCCGGTGAAATCTCGGTATCGAATTTTTGTGTGGAATACAATACTTCCCCTACTTACTATACGTAGTAGAGAAAGTAAAAATAGCTATTTTATAAAAACAGCTCGAATGGGCCTACTGCTTTGGAGAGATAATAAGTGATAGAAATAACACATCCCAAAATACAGGACTGAATGGAACTGCCAGAATTTTCTGTGTCATTTGACACATAGGTATAGGTATAGCTTATTCAACCGAGGGGCACACTTCGCGGACATCGACCTATAGAGATCTATTGTGACTACCATCCTCCAGGAGGAAGGAATGAGATGAAGGAACTGCAGTAGGGTACATGCCATAGGAAGATAGGCCACAGAGACGCACGGAAGTTCCTAACATTTCCAAGCTCGCAGACGCATACCACTGGAGCCACGGGAAAGGGTGACGAACGACCCACCAATCAAGCAGCCCTCTAGTGTCAACGGGGAATACTCTTTCCATGGAGCATGCATCCACGCCATCTGTCCGCTACCGCTATACACCACGAGATCTAGAAACACGCGAAAGATCAGATGGAAACGGAATGAAAGGAAAATGATGGAAAGGAAAAAGTGGTAGAGAGGAAACCATCCCAACAATCGCCTACCCACGAAGAAACCCATGGGTCAGAGTGGGTGGCCGCCGGGGATCGAACTCGGGACCTCCCTAATGCGAGTCGCACATATTACCACTGCGCCACCTTGGTGGATCATTTGTTACATTCATAGGTATAGTTTAAATGCTGGTTCGCATACATTTTATGCATTAATACTCATGTGTATCTTACCGACTACCCCACAAACTCTAGCCAAAATCCTAAATTCTCTGTATTTCCTACTGCTTTGCTGCACTGGTTTACAACATGACGAAAAAGAATACTATTATTGCAAGGTGTTACAAAATTATTCACTTCATAATATCACACGCTGTACACCACAAGCTGACCAATGGTAATTGGAGGATAATGCAGCAGTGGAATATCTTAAATATAAACATTTCGGAATATAAAATACGTCTGCAAATACTCTCAAAATTAAAGTTATTTTGACCATAGGAAGTGATATTAATTAATGCTTTACAGTTTGAATGTAAAGGGACATGTGTAGCACGGGAATTCCAAAAGTTCTTCTCTTGCCGTTTTAAAGTATTCTCGCGTTAAGCATGAAAGTTTTACTATATTTAGTTCCCTGAAGCAAATATCCAAATGTTTCCTTAACGAACATATTTTATTCGGTGTGCTTCGCGCTTTAATGCAATTTAAATAGCAGTATGGTTATATGGTTATATGCTGTGTAGTGCTATCACAGGAGCAACGGTCTTATAAGCAAGATTATATTCTCTGTGAATCAAGTCTTGCTGAGTCAGACCTTTTTATCCTGTACTACTTTTATTTTACTTATTATACTTTGATATATTTTGTATCCCTTATAAAATTTATTCCTAAATACGGGTTAGAGAAAAAACACTTATTTGTAACCTAAGTACAAAGAATATCATTTCATTATTATTTTTATTGTTTCATTTATAGCCCGCCTTTAACTGCAATCCTATAGCCGACCTGTTATCTTTGAAACGTATTGCTGCTAACTCGTATACCGTTGTCATTGGATTTGTGGTTTTCTGTTTGTTTGTTTTTTATACAGTAGATCACACATATTACTCACACTCTCATTCATACTTCCAGGCTATTATTCTCTATTCAGAGGATACGGAATAATCTTAGCTAGCGAAAAATTCCCATATGAGCCGGGAATCGAACCCGGGTCTTCTCGCACAGCAGGCAGGTACTATACCGACTGAGCTAATAGTACTTCATTGTTACTTAATTTTGTAAGTAGAATTGCTTCAGAAACGAACCGTTAATAAAGGAAATAAAATAAAATACACAAACCAAAATTACCACACAACACAAAAACGTAGGACTTCAACATGGCTGGAAACCTTGAAAGCAAAAATGATTGTATTGAACGGCTGCTTTTGTATTGATTATGCTTGGTAAATTCTGTAAAAATGTTTTTACTTTCTTTACCGCGTACCTGGTAGGTAGAGAAAGTATTTTATTCTACCAAAAAGTTCGGTATTTAAGTGAAAATATATGATTTGAGAACCCTTGGTCCTAAGAAAAAAATTAGAAGGTCCGTGCCTTTGTGTGTGTGTGTATGTTTGATGTGTGGGTATGATTGTGAGCGTTGTTTTTTAACTGTTTATTTTTATCCATGCTCCATAAAGTAATACTAATGTGTTAATTAACCAACGTTATTTAGAATAAATTATATGCACAATAATTAAAATTCTATAGCTGATTGTAATCTTATGACCTATTTGTTTTACTTATATGATATAAAATAACAGCAAATATTTCCCTGATTTAGCTCGCTTTTACTCTAAGATCCATCTAAATCTATCGACTTAATGTACGAGATTATATCCTGTGTATAATCCTGTGTGGATGTGTGAGGGTGTTTAGGTGCTTTTTTTAACTATTTATTTACAGCATGCCATATGTGGCACCTGGCGAAGCCATATGGCATTTTACTTTATTACTATATGGCGAATACTGTCTACTACCAATACTTAAGGTGGAGCACCTTTGCTATTATATTAATTGTATACTCTCTTGCTAACCTTTGTGAAGTATAAACAAAAATATTTACAAAGGCCGATAATGTATCTTTATGTACGTATTTTACGCAGAGCATATCCCATTTACCTTATGAACTTCCCCATACCAGAGACAAGGAATCATGAATGTTACACACCAATCATATCCACATACCTTTTCTGTAGAATTTTATTACTTATATTGAAGCGAATAAAATATAAAAAGAATAGATTTAATCTTACATCATTTGCTATTACCTTAGCCAACTTGCTCCGACAGCCCATACCAATTTAACTGTAGCCGTACATGGGTTTATCATTAATTCTTTGTTCACTTTAATGCTTGAACCACTTTCCTAAATCACTTTTAGTCTTTATATACAACGGTACTGTCGGGCTTAATAAGTTTCTTTAACCACTTCGCTTCTTTGAATCTAATGTTTCTTTACACATCTATGATACCAAGAATACCTGAAAACATAAATAATATCAAATTCGTCATATAGAAATGTATTACAGACATGAATAATAACAAATATGAAATAATAGTCATATTACATATTGGCACACTTTCCATAACTTCGGTTACTTTGCACCATGCGTTCTGTGCAAAACGATAACGACAATAATAAAGATTAAATATTACCCCGTTTTGCTGGTCTCCTCTTGGATCATTTGACCGTGACTCGACTCCATCCAATCGCAGAAGCCCTGGCACGTGATTCTTGGATCTGGCCCTGATGGTTGAATACTCTTGCGCTGATCGTGTTACTAGCCTTTTCAGCTTAATGTGACAATCAACTTTCCCTTAGTTAGGCGCGGCTCGTCAATATGTGCTACAGTGCTACAGCACAGTGGTTATTTTGCTGAAAATAGTGCCTCATCACGTGTTAAGCACACATTCAATTATTATTGCATATTTTCTTTCACTTTCAACATTTTAACCGATTTTATATTTGCCGCGCTCTAGAATAGTGTGCAAAGGTGATTCAGGCCTCACGTTATCGGTGCTGCTTTAGATGCTACACAAATCTTCAGTTCGTTGGCGGAATTCAGGCCAATCTACGTGCATGACACATCATATATTACTTTAAATCTCTTCTCCTATTAGCTGCTTTTACTTAGAATTGTGCTAACATCGACTGGAGTACAACAGCGTTCCTGCTGCTTGCCGTAGTATAACCACTGCCACCTATGTGGTGTTGATACAATTACCTTTGCTGCCATGCATGCAACCAGCGACAATAGATTTTATATTGCAGCAACGTAGCTCAGAATAAAGCGATCCCAAGATGCACATGTGAAGCTGATATAATTTTAGCTGTTGGTACCACTTGCTTTCGATAACAAATAACCGAAAAATATTTGATTCATCTCAAAAACTCAGGTTATGTCCGACAGTAGTAGTTCTGTTGTGTGCGCTAATATGAACTCTGTGACCTTGATGAATTATCCTCTCTCTAGGAGAATCCTAGTGGAAAAAGTGCAAGTGAAGCAGCTAGGGAGGCAAACTCCAACTCAAAGCATTTCACAATCTGCAAAAGGAGGGAGAAATAATTCCTATATTACGCGGTTTTGACTCCAACATCTACGAACATGCATGGATATGTGGATGCCAAAAAAAGAAATGCACTTTTCTGTTTTCCATGCTTGCTCTTTGGAAACAGTTATTCTTGGAGTACGATGGGAGTGATAGATCTAGGACTTATTAATATTCTTATCAACAAACATATATAAAGCATTCCAACAATGTCCTGGATTTAAGTGTTTTAGGCTATTGTGAATCAGTTCGGCCCTGCTTATCAAGAAGCGAAGCTGAAACATAGCCAGGTAGTTGAAAAAACCGGTATATTTTGTCGCGCATAATTGACCGTATAAAGTTTTGTGGTGCGTTTGAGCTGCGTTTAAGAGGACATGATGAGACTGAATCTTCTGAAAATCCTGGTATGTTCGTAGGACTGGTTGATTTAGTAAGTAATATTGACAATGCTGTAAAGAAACACATGGACTCAAACCATATTTTCAAAGGGACTTCCAAAACCATTCAAAATGAACTCCTGGATTGTATGCTAGAAGTTTCTTGTGAGGTGATTGAGGAGTAAATGAAAGAAGCTGACTTTGTGGCTGTTATGGCAGATGAAGTCACAGATGTTTCTCATCAGTCACAGCTTGTACTGGTATTTAGATACGAGAAAAATGGTTTTCCGTATGAAAGATTTGTTTTAATCCAGAAGGACAAAATGCAGAGGGAATTTCTGAAAACATATTAAAAAGCTTAATGAGTTATTCAGAGACAAACCTCATAAACTCATTGCCCAAACTTACGATGGAGGCTCCGTAACGAGTAGTGCAATTGAAGTACAAGCCAAAGTCAAATCTCAGTTTCCAAATGCTCGGTATATTGACTGCTACACACATCAGCTGAATTTAGTGATGGAACGTGCAGTTCCACAGAATAAGTCTGCCAGAATATTTTTTCTTAACCGGTCAGATTTTGCTGCCTTTTTCTCAAGATCCTCATAGCGTTTAGCTGGCCTAAAATCTGTGGTGGCCAGAAGAGTTCCTGGTGGCTTTACAACTAGGCGGAAGTTTAGATCCAGAACTGTTAATGTAGTATATGAAAATCAGGGAGAATTGCTACAGTATATTATGGAGTTGGAAAATTCTGCCATGATAACATTTGCCTGGAAACAAAGGGACTTCGGCGTTATTTAGAAGATAGAAAATTCCATTCTTGGTTGAAATTCTTTCATAGAGTAATGCATGATGATCCTTTTTAGTCAGCTGCAATCGAGTTTAACTGAGGCAATTAAACTAAAAATGCCTTGTATTCATTCATTCAGTGTGTGTGTGTGTGTGTGTGTGTGTGTGTGTGTGTGTGTGTGTGTGTGTGTGATATTCGAGAAGCAGCCGAAAGTATATTTATGCTTCCTTCTGAACCAGTGAGAAAACGTCAGAAGGCGGAGTCCCTGAATATAGAAGCCAAAGAAGTGTACGATCGCATTATTGAGGAGGCTAGACGTCATTCTCAGTCCTTGAGTCACCTCGATGCAGCAAAGCTGTTAAACTATAAATTATTTGGCAGCTTTTTAAATCAGTTTCCCGAGAATGAACTTCAAACTGCAGTGGACATATACGCAATCTGAACAAGAAAATGCTAAAGACACAGCTCAGTGTTCTGTATGCAATATTGATGGGGTTGTGCAATTATTGCAGTGCATAATCTCTAACAGCTTGCAAGGTTCATTTTGTGGCAACTTTGTTAAAACTTTTGATCACAACACCAATAAACACTGCTGAGCCAGAAAGATGTTTTTCATGCTTAAAACGCGTAAAAACGTTCTTGAGAAACACCATGTCGCAAGATCATCTTACTGCTCCGGCAATGTTGTCCATGGAGAAGAGCATCGTTTCTAAGATGGAGGGATGCAACACCAAAGTGGTTGACAAGTTCTGCAATAGGAAGGAGCGTGGTATGGACTTCATTTCGCCATTAGTTAAGACTGTTTGCAAAAATGTGTACACATTGTATGGTACTGTAACACACATTTTATTTTGTTCACCAGCTGCCACGCTGCCTTAGATGGACGATGTAGATGACTAACGTGGTGGTATATAAAGCAGCCGCCGTTACTCCATTTACCATGTATCTCGAAATCTCTAAAATGTAACAGTATTCCGATCCAGGCATACTTAAATACTTAAACATGCATTGTAACTCTAAGAATGTTTCTCTGTATAACTTAACAGCATTTTGATTCCGCCGACTTTTATTCCTAACGCGTTTCGTTTCTCAGTATCACAGCTGCAAGTCAGTCAAGTTCACAGTGGCCCGCTCGCCTAGCGACCTCTAGCATAGTGCCCGCCAGCCGTTCCTCTCCTACTCTTCGTGAGACTCCTCAACGGCTCGTGTTACTGCTCTGAAGTCTGACGCTCGACTAATTTAGCATTCATTTTCTTCTTCTTTTTCATTTCCTTATATCACATCGCTATTCAATATGGGCAACTTTACGCGTATACCGCCTTCTAATATTCCTAGCCACCGGTTACGAGGAATACCATGTAACACAAAAGAAAGTAATACTACATATGTTAATTATAAAAAGTTATTTACAGTAAATTATATGCAGAGTTATTAAAATTCTATGGCTGATTGTAATCTTATGGCCTATTTGTTTTACCTAATGTGATATAAAATAACTCTAAATACTTCGCTGGTTTAGTTCGCTTTTATTCTAGAATCGATCTAAATCTATCGACTTAATGTAAGAGATTAATTCCGGTGTATAGTCCTGTACTAGTTTTATGTTTGTGTGTGTATGTGTGTGCCTCAATAGGATAAGTTGAAACGAAGTATCGAATAAAAACCAAACTTAGTATTTAAATTCAGTTTTTATCAAAACTATGACACGAAGCTTTTAAATAATATAGCTGCATTTCAAAATATCGTTTAATTTGAAAAAGTCGTACTTTTTGGGTTTCTCAAAAATGGCTCTAACATTTTTGACTAAAATATCACATGGTGGATAATTAACATATTGACATGGAAAATAACTTTTTTTTTGAGAAATAGTCTATGAACTCTTTATTTGAAATATAATTTATATAATATTCTATACTTAGTAAACCGTAGGCGATATACAGTAACTTACACAAAAAATGCAATCCTATTTAAAACACACAGTTACTGCAAATAACTTCTTTTTGTAGCGTTAGCCAACTCCGAGATATGTGTTATTACCAGTTTAAAAGTTTTAATTCTTTTGTCGTTTATTAAAGTGCTTTCATTATTAAGTTGTTCCTCATGATGTCAGAGAAAGAGTATGTAAGTTCATGACGAAATGTAGTGACTGCTTTTGAACATTTGATATCGCGAGTTTGTAGCTCCTTTGTGGCTATTACGAAATGTGTAGTGAAACCATTTCTGCAAGCCTTTAACCTAAAGCAGACAGAAAAATAATTTTTGTAACAATAGCATTTAGAGAAAATATAGAAAAAAATCTTATTTATTACGTACACATGATTTTTTCTATGTTCTATCGTTTATTAGTGGGTATGAAAAATGTTCTTACGAAAGCATATTTTTCTATCTAGTTCATTACAATCGAAATAAACCTTTACAGAAATAGCTGCATCACACACTTCGTTGTAGATACAAAGGGAACAGCGATAGTAAAATGTTTAAGAGCTGGACGCTATATGCTGGCCTTAACATTCCATACCCTTTCCATGCAATCGCGAGAAACAAGTGAATGTTGTTAACACTTTAAGAGAACGATCAAGAAATGAACAATTCGAAATATTGATAACGGATATTTCAGATATGACTTATGCCACAAAAACAAAGCTTATTGGAAATAAATTGTGTGGTTTAAAGAGGTCTATTTTTTGTGTAGTATGTTTTCGTCTATCGTTAACGTTTACCAATTATACAAGATTATATAAAATTCCTTCCGAATGAAGAGGGCTACACAGACCATCCCCAGAAAATTCAACACATACATTTTATTTGTCATGTAAATTTGTTTAAGGTATTGTGTTTTAATCAAAATCATTAAAGCCATTTCTGAGAAAGAAATAGATTTCGTAAAATGTTCCATATGAAGGGTAGTTTGGGCTGGAGAGATTTTCTTGAAAATCGTCATGTCGTAACTTTGGAAGATACATACTGAACTTAAATGCCAGGTTTGCTAATTATCCGACTTCTCGTTTTTGAGTATGCTGTTCACAGCACAGACACACACACACACCCACCCACCCACACACACACACACACATAGACACACATACAAAGCACTTTCTAAATTGCTTTTGTTTTTATGCAGGGGCCTCAAAAGATGTATTTCCGGTATCGAATATTTGGGTAAAATGTAGTACCTCCAATTCCTACTGTGTACACGGTAGAGAGAGAAATAAACTATATTGGGTACAGAAAGTCATGTGAGTCTAATCCTAATTTTTTACTTGTGTATAAGCTATTTTACACAATAGCATTTTATGTTTATCGAAAATTGAAAATTACCGGAATATCTGCGGTTATTAGGTATATTATACATGTACTTCAAAATAACGTGGTATCCAGAGAGCGCTGGGGCAAAATGCCTTCATTTCACATAATGTCTTCGAAACATACTGTTTCTTTTTGTACAGACGAGTAAAACAATGGAAAAATGAAACAGTTCATATTTGTGTACAAGTTTGCGATAGGAGCAACAAGACGTATCGAAAATCAGAATATTGCGATGTATTGATGGCCTGAGAATGAAGCCTGTCAGGCACGAGCAAATACAAATTCCAAAAGATTTAGAGCTTAAATATCTGTATACAACATTCCTGTTGGGCACTTCAACCCCATGTCAGTTTTCTGGGTCACTCTGAATCCGCTATCAGCATGTAAACACAGAACAATACGGGAGATCTCGTAGCAATAATCATGGCCAGTCATTGGTATTCAACTGAAGGAATTAAATACTTCTGTTCTGTTTAGTCAGTCACATTGACGGTGCTCATATTACATTCGGAACTACGTACTTAGCTGTAGAAGGTGGAGAAGGTATTACATTTCGCCGAAAAATTCCATATATACGTATTCACCGTAAATATACCTTTTGAGGTCTCCGGAATAAAAACACTTTAAAAAAAAGTAGCCAATGTCTGCGAAAAGCGTAACTCAAAAAACCAAAAGTCGTTTAATGTCTTATAACCTGGAGTAACATATTTTATGCAAAGATATTTTATTAAGGTTTTAGTTTTTCTAGTTACTTTTTAGTTTCTCTACCACGTACATAGCAGGTAGAAAATGTATTGCATTCCACCCAAAAATTCGATGCCGAGATTTCACCGGAAATATATGTTTTCAGACCCCCGGGATCCAAAAAGAGCATTTGTAGGAAACGATCCGTGTGCGTGTGTGTGTACATGTGCATGTGTCCCTGAGAACAGCATAACTCAAAAACGAAAAGTAGGATAAATACCAAACTTGGTATTTAAATTTAATATCCTTCAAACCACGAAAATGAAGATTTTTAACACCCCAACTACCCTTAAAATGGAAAGATTTTGGAGATTTTTATTTTATAAAACATAGTTCTAATGATCTGGATTCAAACACCATGTAATAAAGATATCAGCATGACAAATAAAATGTACGTGTTGAAATTTCTAGGAACAGCTTGCGAAGTCCTCTTCATTTGGAAGGAATTTTGCATAATCTTGTGTAACTGGTAAACAAGCGATAGACCAAAACGCACTATACAAACAATGTGGATCTCTTTAAAACACACAAACGTTTTTGTGGCATCAGGTATTTTTGAGATATCCGTTGTTTTCGAGTTGTCCTATACTTAGCCATTCTTTTCAAGTCCTCTCAATTTTGAATTATTTCTTGCGATGTCATGGAAAGGGTATGGAATTTTAAGGCCATCATGTAGCGTACATTTGACTCTCGCTATTCCTTTTTTATTATGAGGACGGACGGAGGGATGGATGGATGAAGTATCTTTATTGGTTTTGAATTATTGAAGTTATTACAGAAGTATTTAGTGCATGTGTCATTGACCGTACATGCATATTTAAGATACAAGTATGCTGACAAAATAAACAACAGAAAAAGAAAACAAAACAAAAAGAACAAGAAAAAAGAAAATAGAGAGAAATTACCTTTCTCTAACTGAACAAATATGACCTAGCTTCGCGCACTTTAGCCAAGAAATTGCTCATGTTTTGCCAGTTCTTCTGGCCAGCCAGTAGCAATTTTTCTTTGAGTTTAATTGTTCGCTGGTTCCCCCACTGTGCACATTCCGCCAAAAAATGTACCCAGTCCTGATCCAAATCACAGAATGGGCAGATTATCCTGCCAGAATCGTCAGTCATTCTCTGTGCCCTCCAGCCCCCCAGTCTAAACCATGCCATTCCTGATCTTTCCTTTCTTCTTAAATTAGGTATACGAGTATATGCCTCTTTACTCCAATTCAATTTTATTTCATTTGCTAGACTTAGAGAAGGTTTAACTTTACAATCCGACTCTATTTCCTGTTGGTTGACGTCTCTTAGTTTTCTTTTGACTCCTTTCCATATGTTTTTGTGATTTGTTTCAGCTCTGCCATACTGGCCCATACCTATTCTCGTTAAGCCCCTTTTCAAATCACCTGCCCAAAACTTAGGAGACAGGTTTTCTCGCTGGTATTTATAACATTTGGATCGTAATGTGGAGTTATCCCCCTGTATCAGCCTCAGCCAGCACTTCACTGCTCTTATTTTGCAGTGTATTGTGTCTTCATAACATCCCACCTCCCTCAATACCCCGAATTTGATATGCCTTGTGAAACTCCAAGAACGCTTTTCCAAAATGCTACCTGTGGTCTATTTACATGCCCTGCTCTTCCCCATCCCTAGATTTCACTTCCATATAACAATATCGGCCTTATCATAGAGTTATACATCTTTTCTAATGTATCTACAGGTACATCCGGTATCCGAGAGAGGGTACGTAATAATTCATTTAACTGCCCTTGTGCTTTGTAATTAGTTACCGATAGAAGTTTGTTCCATTTTCCACTCATATTAAACATTACTCTTAAATAGGAGAAATGTTTAACGTTTTGTAGTTCTAGCCCCTTGTAATACCATTTTTCGTCCCTGTCATACGCATAGCCATTTTTGAAAGCCATTGTTTTTGTTTTATTAATGTTTACCACCAAACCCCATTGTTTACAATATTCTTCCAACCTGTTAATACCTTTCTGTAAGCCGTCTATCGTCACTAGCAAAATTGTCAGTTTGTCCGCATATAAAAATACAGAAATGCAGACATCGTCTACTTTTGGGCCATTCATTACCTCTGCTATTAACACGTATGCCATATCGTCTAGGAATAAATTGAACAACAGGGGCGATAAAATACATCCTTGACGAACTCCTCTACTGGCCGATTTAGATTCAGTTATTGTATTTTGGTCTATTTTGAGGCTGAAATTCACACTGTTGTAAATTTGTATTAGAGTTTCATCATTTTACCAGAGAGTCCTTTGTGGCGAACTTTCGCCCAAAGGGCATTCCTCTGCACGCTATCAAAAGCCATTTTGAAATCAACAAAAGCACAATAAAGTTTCCCCCTCTTTGTATTCAAATTTGAATCAATTAATGTTTTTAATACAGAAATATTTGCTGCAGTAGAGAATCCTTCCCTGAATCCCGCCTGAAATTTAGAAATTATTTCGAATTCTTTTATCCAACCCCTTAACCGGTCATAGATAATTTTGGAATACACCTTACCCAGTATATATAACAGTGCAATTCCTCTTTAATTTTTTGGTTGTTGAGTGGCACCCTTACCCTTGAGTATTGGCTGAATAATTGCTGTTGTCCAAGCTTCAGGATACTTCTCTCGTTAAATAGTTTGTTAAAGGCCACACGCAGAAGGTCTAATATTTTAGGAATTTCTATGGAGCATTTAACAAATTCGCTCGGAATCCCTTCTATACCCGGTGCTTTGTGATTCTTGAAGCTTTTTATTTACCGAACAATTTCCCCGTCAGCTATTTCCCCATCTAGAATTCGTACTGCAGAATTTAAGTACAGTTCACCGAAAGACATGCGAGGTCCCTCCCACTCATCCCCGTCAACTTCAGCGTACAGTTTGTGTAAATCGTCGTGACAGTCCCCCACTCCTGAAGCACATATGCACAATAGCCCTGACCAGTCCTCTTGCATAATAAGAGAGATGGAGGTCAGTGTTCCAATTGCTGCGAGCTCAAATGCAGGTAACCGTACACATTTGTTTACAATGCATTGTGTATGTGGCTGCCTCCACTCTCACCACTCATTTCTCCTCTCTTGCGCATATGGAATGTCACGACAATTTACACAAGAAGTACACACTGTTAAAATACGCTAGCCATGTTTCTTGTTTGATGCTTACGTTATCCCGTCTTCGCACTTTAATTTTCTTAACTATCTTCCACATGTATATCGAATCTCTCCGTTCTGATGCTATTCTTAAATCCGCCGCCATTTTGTTTTGCCATTCCGCTTTTACACTTACTAATATATATTTACACTGCTTTCTAATTCGGGTATACAAAAGACGCTTTTCCTCAGTACCTTCTCTTCTATACACCTTAAGCGCTAATTCAGCTTCTTTCTTCGCTTCTTTACATTTAACGTTGTACCAGTTTAAGTCTTTTGTTATTTCGTATTCTCATGCTTATACCAGCTACTTGTAGATTGTTTGTTATTGTTTTAATAACATGTCCCCGCTTCTTTACCCCACTTCACTTTTACCTGTCCGATCACACAAAATGGCAAGGAATTCCTCGCTTCCCTCTGGGTTCCATCGATATCTCACCATAGATGACAAAGCTGTTTTTTCATTTGTTTCTCCTACGTTGTTTGAGTATCTTTTTAGAGTGAGCAAGATGGGCGAGTGGTGTGATTCGACTCTGTTTACAATTTCGAAGTCCTCTATTAATGGTATTAATTCCTGTGAACAAATTACATAATCTATAACACTTCCTCCATTATTATTGATAAAAGTTAATTCCCCTACCTTATCTGATTCATAACGAAGTGCGTAATGCAGCTATTTCCGGAAAACTTTTATACCTATTAAAATGAAGCCGATAGGAAAATAAACCCTCGTAAGAATAAGTTATATACCCACTAATAAGCTATGGAAGGCGGAGAAAATCATGTGAAATATAACACGTAGGATATATATATATATATATATATATATATATATATTTACCAATTTCATACAGCAATAAAGATTAAACCTGTAGCTGGAAGAATTGTTCATAAGATTTCTAAATATTCCCCAACTATAACGTATCGATCAGTTAGTTTATTTATTATTTGAGATAACATTATGTAGCTTACTGTTGTGATTATAACAGTAGTAAATATAGAGTGATTATGAAAATATATAAGTTTTTCTATTAACGGGCAAGCTCTGTCTTGCTAATATAACTTTCAACAATAAAAAAACAAGTACTTATAGCTGCTTTTATTGTAAGCATATTAATCTTTAAATAAAACTGTAGTGTGTCCTTAATAACAAGCAAAATCCACGCAATTGTAGTTAAAATTATCTCCGTCAGCATCCAAGCATGGCATTACACCGGACATTTTACTTGAGCCCTCCACGTCCTTTTTCATAGGCACTTTGACTGTGGGATTCAAATTCGCGACGTTACGATTTGAATGGATGGCCAGTTCTTTTCCTATTGCTCTAACAATCACAGCTATTTGAATTCCTTCGGTTATGTTGCCGGGGAAAGTGATATAAAAGCCGGTTTAGGAATTAGAGGAAGATCGGGCATTAAGAGGTTAAATACAATCATGGATGCAACATGAAGATTTTCAAAAAGGTTCCCTACATCAATCTTAACCTCATATGAAAAATATTTTTTTATTTTTATTTTCTCAAAAATGGCTCTAGCGATTTTTATTAAAATACCACATATTTAGGTTATTTGAATGACAAATAAAATGTATTACATCATAACAGTGGTTTACTTCATTAAACGTTTTAAGATAAAATGTTTATGACTAAAACAGATGCAAAATTTCACTTGAAATTGATTTCACACACCGAGTCGAGTCAGTGTCGCGTCATGTTAATTTCAAATGGGAGTAGAGATCAAAAAGGGTACCATTAGACAAAGTACTTGAAAACAAACAACTGTCGTATGGAACGTTTTTATTAATTCGTACTCTCTGAAGGAGAAAAGCATATGTCTATTTTTGTTGGGCAATGTTGCAGCTGTGCAGTTGCTTGTACACGAGGAGAAAGACGCCTAATGAGCACGTTGAGGGTATCTCTTACAGAACATATGCTCGGCAGCCCAGTGCCATCAACATATCGAAACTTTCATTGTGAAAACCACCGCCGTTTGCAGTGCAAATAACAAATTTGTAATTGCTGAATTTTTCGTCCTGAATCCGCTTATCTGTATGCGGAGTAGCTGGACAAGTCATTATCTTCTGAGAGGGGTGTTGGATCAGTAGTAACAGAGTAGTAGGTGCGTGCACAACGCGAGATAAGGTGACATCACTACGCATTCCGAGTGAGTGCGGTACAGTCGCGTGCATAATTATTGTGTTACTATGTAGCTAAGAGTAAATTGGGTGGCGGTAAAGTTCTGCACTCCGAGACACGAGAAGTAGTTTACAACGTGTAAAATCGCTTTAAGAGGCCGGCCCTCGTAGCCGTGGTCGCTGGAGTGGTCGCTCCGGCGCTCCGCCAAGCTGAGGGTCGCGGGTTCGAGTCCCGCCACGGGCATGTGTGTTTGTGTGTATGTGTGTTGCGGAAATAAGCGGTATGAAAACAGTAAAACACAGTAGCATAAGCTGGGTACAAGGGAACTTAAAAATTATTTTAAAAAAAATCTAGATAAAGGACAGCCACTTTACAAATCTACCGGTGTGTCTGTGAGCGGTGTAAAAAGAATTGTCAAAGAAGCTAAAAACGCAGAATCCAGAGCTGCCTCTTTATTTTCTACCCCGCATAAGGAAAGGCCTCGTAGTTCACTTAAATCATCTCTGGATGGCTTTAACGAAAAAGTGAAACAATAAATAATTTCTGAATTGAAGAAAAACAAAGACCCAATCCTAAAAAGTTGCACTCCAAAATAAAGCGCACTATAGACTTCCAAGGCCGATTCTGCAATCTTAGAAAAAATTGTGTTGCGGCTGGGATTTCGTTGGAGAAAAACGAGAAACAACAGAAAAGTTCTGGTAGAAAAGCAACGAATTAAATCATTGAAATGTTCGTATCTAGTCAAGATTTGGTGACTCATCTCAATGATGCTTCTAATGAAAGTGATGATAGTAGTGATGGTGATGATGATGAACAAGAAGGGGGAGAAGAATGGAAGAATCCCACATCCATGGGATTATGTTTCATCTCTGGCCTCTCAGCTTTGGAATAGTAGCACAGCATTTGGCAAGTGAAGTCAACAACTTTTAATAGGACTGTACATGTTTAAATTTGTGTTTCGATTCGAAACTTACACATTCCTGCTGTTCCATGCAAGGGGAATACTACCAGACATTCTCCCTCAACCCTAGACTAACTTTTCCTGCTCTGCGTTTCTGCGGAGTCAGGTCAAAAAAATCGACCTA
The DNA here is from genome assembly GCA_030765065.1 of Deroplatys truncata. Classification (NCBI taxonomy): domain Eukaryota; kingdom Metazoa; phylum Arthropoda; class Insecta; order Mantodea; family Mantidae; genus Deroplatys; species Deroplatys truncata. The sequence continues at coordinate 24,262,528 of CM060988.1, read as the reverse complement.
CATTCACTGTTAGGTTTCATACTTTTTCATTAGCCATAAAAGTAAAGAAAACAAATCTCTCGATTTTCATTGCACTGTGCAAGGTCGTATAAGATTCCTTTGCCAGCATTAATATTTATTTTCTTTTTGTAAAATTTCTCAACATGAGTTCCGGTGTGCTGTGTTTTGGTATACTTTTCTCTTGAAACAGTATGAATTAATATGAAACCAGTAGCGATTCGTGAGTATATGTTTTGGATATTCACAAAAGTTTAGTCAGATAGACCTGAAAATGTGAAATACAATTTCTGTATACTCGTAGTTATGATTATAAACAAATTTATACAAATGCAGCCGTTCTTAACAAATATAAACAGTAATAATAATAATAATAATAATAATAATAATAATAATAATGGCTAATTTGCCTGACGAAAAAAAGTTTTGGGGGGGCGGCATGTTTGTTGTGTGCATAATTAAGTACACCATGCTAGGGCAAGAATGAAGTAATGCATAAATTAAATTGGAGATGAGAAACCTGAAGGAGTTTCCGAAATTGTGCACGTTACCTACCTCTGCTACAGTGACTCTAACTTCTGCCGTAGTGTGCTACCACCTGGTGGCATTGACGTAAAGCCACAGTAACAGTATTGAAACAGAGTGCGGAAAGAGCTTCGCGCACTAGTTAGTACACTTCTTCATGTGCGCACGACCCGTATGTATTTGGTCCCATAAGGCAATTATATCATACTAGTTGCCGCAGAATCTCCTTAAAACGTGCACAAGTCAAGCTGTGTTAGCGACTCTTACCATGTGTCACCGAGTTTAGCCGAGTAGCGTGATAGATTTAAATGGAGTAGATTTTAAATTACCCCATTATGTTACGCTTAATAGGATTAAAAGCAAAACAATAAATCTGCACGGTGTGAAAAATTGGGATGTTTGCGTACTCTTGCGCTCTTATACAGTAGCAGTCACTGTATAAAAGTTTGCTATAAAGGTTCCGGCTATGGCTGATTGATGAAATTGAGATGAGGATTTGCATGTGCTATAGCTATAAATACCTTTGTCTCAAAAATTTTAATACCGTGTTTTCCGAAATAGACTATTTATTCGGGTACACCTGCATCCTCGTAGTGTTCAACTATTTTACCTTTCGAGTACTCCAGGTAAAGGGATCTTATTAGCGACGCTGGAAACATCCCTTGATCAATTACGTTTGAGACAGAAAGAGAGAGAGAGAGAGAGAGAGAGAGAGAGAGAGAGAGAGTACAGTAGAAACGGTGGTTTTGTGCCGGTGACCTTGTTTCCTCGCGCACTGAAGCGAGTCTATATCTAACGCCAGGCAGCTCTCTGTAAATGTGGTGTATGGAAACGGTAAACAAACAGTAAAACAGAAAACCCGGGAAAATAAACCGGCAAAAGAATAACTAAGTAGTATACTATCATGTGATTCACCGTATTGTTGTTCATTCCTAGAATGACGGCTGCTACGGGCGGGTGCGAGATCGCGCTGCTCACAGAACAATGTATTGCACTCCTCACAGAACACCAGGTTAATATAAACCATTTTAAATATTGTGGTACAGCTCGTTTCTCTTTTTTCCAACACGCACACACTCGCACACAGTTTTATCAATGAGGTATCTAATCATCGCTCCAATTATTTGGTCTTGTGTGGCTGCTATGAAGGTATGTTTCATCTTCATATATAATCGGCCTTCCTTCGTCTAAACTTTTTAATGGCACGCAAATATGACACGCGCCAATCTCTTATCTCATGTCTTTCCTGTAACAAGACCTTATTCTTCCACGTGTAACCCATGTCACGTAAGATAATATTTAAACTAGTGCTTCCCCCTTTAAAGTTAATGGAATCTTTAAGCTTCAGGAGCAGATTTCTGACAGTGGGCACGGTTTTCTCCTGAATATAAAAATTGTTATTAACAACTTCACGTGTTTGGCTGTGCAGTGTTTTTCCACCAAGTTTGCTTTGAATGGGAGGCATTTTAGTATAAATAAGCAAATACATATACACGCGCACACACATACACACAAGACACAAAACACTAATCACGAATGCGATTAACAATCACTTTCTAAAACTTGTAAAACTTAACGTGCTGGCACCGAAGCGGTAGAAGACGGATGTTACACGGTCAAAGCTCTCCACGATACTGGCCATTTCAGTATACTGCGCATGACCGAGGATATAGGCTCGGCAACTGGGCTCTAAACGATTGCGCACCCAGTCTTCACCGGCACAAATCCATCGTTCCTGCTGTAGCTGCGGTTACTGCTCTGTTCCGCAAGCTAGTATACACATGAAAACTCTCTATATCTGAATACCCTTTTACTCATGCAAGTTGAAACGACAAACTTAGAAAGTTTGACTACGTTTTATTCCAAGAGAATGTGGCAAGTGTTTCAGCGCACTTCTAATTTTATACACCTGCAAAGTCGTCTTCATTTTACTAACCCGCTAAACAGGGTGGAATACAGGTCCCATATATATGTATATGTTAATTTCCCCAGTTTCCTAAAAGCCACCTTGAAACTCGCAGCAAGCTTCATCAACAACAACATACCCTCCTTAATACTCGTATAACAGACCTTTTTAAAGCTACTGGTGTCAAAATTGCTTAACGCGGCGAGAGAATTCAAACTTTATTACTTACAAACGCAGTAGGATAATAATGTCATCTTGTCTGCTTTTCTGCACTGTTAAGGAAAGTGCAAACCGGCTATTCAAAGAGAAAATACGCTTTCACGTATAAGTAACGCTGAGAAACACGTTTCTCTAGCAAATGTAAAGTTGTTAGACACAGGCCAAGTATGAATAAACCCAGCTTTAACAAAGGATTTTATGTAGAAGAGCAACAAAGTAGTTTACAGAAATCGTAGTAAAAGCTCAGCTTTTGATCAAGTTCATATATATAAGCTACACTAACACAGTACTTTACCTTCACAGAGTGGTCACCGCCCGGCTTTTCGCGCGCCGGTCGCCGTAGCTCTGACTCCCGCCGTAACAGTTATAATATTCGCAACAACATCACGTTCTCATAGTTACAGCTACAATTAAAATTATAATAAGCATTTAAATGTAAATGTAAGATCAGAAATTTTAATAATATATTCCCAGAGCCACTGCCCACAAATTTGTTTACATTTTTTGTCGGATACTAAGAGAAAGATAGAGAGAGAAAGCGAATATGAGTGTTTTTAAAAAGATCCAGCTACGGTTCACACACAGTATGTTCTTTATCCTCTTCAGACCTGGCGTGTCCTATACGACACACACATTAAAGCTTGTTTATGTTGTGTGATCACAGCGGCAATTTTCGACCTTAATACCTAACTCAGGCCCTTAAAGTCTGTATATTTTGGTGACCACACACGCCACATTCGACCTTAATAGCAAACGAACTTAGATCCTTTAAGTCTATTTATATTACATGACACACCTGCAAATTTTGACCTTAACAGCAACTCACTTAGCTCTAAGGAGGTTATCGTGTAATTTCAGAACGCTTATAGGCTGTATATTCTCCAGACCTAAAATCGAGTTATATTTCTGGACGCTATGTAACTGCTATGGTCCTTAGCGTCCCATTCTATATTGGGCGTGAAAGATCGGTAATTTTGCTCAGAGGCCTCTTTATCAGGCTTGAGGTTCTTTTATGTGACGCAAATCTGCTACACGAGACCATCAGCTTTACTTCCCCTCCGAAGGAAGCCATGCTAAGGATTTCTATACCCGAAAAAATCGATCGCCCTCCGCCGGGTTTGAACCCGCGACCTTGGGATCCAGAGGCTAACATGGTAACTACTACACCACGGAAGACGACTCCTGGGAGGGAGGGAGGGAGGGATGAGGGAAAAGACCCGAAGGGCGACCAGATGTGGATTCTGACTGGCGCAAACATGGACGGAGTCCCCAACATTTCCAGATAGAACGCATCCGACGCCGCCCTGTCCCTTCCCAAACCTACCAACAACCAATAAATCAACATTTTCGAAAAATGTTGCCATATTAAGGGTATTTGGAGGGGGATTTTATTGAAAACCTTCGCGTTGCATCTTTGGAAGATACTGAACTTAAATATTAAGTTTGGTACCTATCCGATTTCCCGTTTTTGAGTTATGCTTCGCCGACCTTTTTCTAAAAATGTTTTTTTTATAATTTTTTATATTTTTTTAATTGATTTCACCGGCCTCATTAGCTACCGGTGAAATCTCGGCATCTACTGTTTGGCTGGAATGCAATACCTTTCCTACCCACTACGTATACAAGTGGTAGAGTAAATACAAATTAATATAATAAGAACGGTTTGACATGCCTCTTTAAAATTTTGTGTGCACTATATTGTGGGTTTTTATAGTTTCTCAACTCTCATATCCCTAAGTTCTAAATGTCACTTCACTATTTTTATCTAGTTAAACTTCACTGAACTTCCCCTGAACTTCAATTTCCCCGTAACTTCACTTTTCTTCTTGACGTAGCGGCATAATGCAATACGCACGACGTAGCCAATTCTTTCGGACAGTTCACTCACTGGGTAGTCGAACACAGTCCCTCGCTCCGCAGTATCACTTGCTGCATGTCACAGCAGTCGACACCAACTCGCTCGGAGAAGTGCACTTGATGTCGCAGCAGAAACGCGTCACAACTCGCTTACTCGCTCACTGACCGACCCAGCTGACTTCTCGCGAGAACGTTCGTTTACATAACTAATGGAATATTCCGCACAGTATTCCTGAAGTATCTGGACACCCGTTCTGGGGGGGAGAAACTACCAAAAGATTCCTGTTATCTGTTGATAGCACTTCTGGTGTTTATGCCGTGTTCGAACGTTGCTTATCTCTGTTTACCTCCGACAACTTTGGGTGATAGCCGCTGCGTCACAGTATGTTTTATGTTCCATGTATATGGTAAAGACGGCCAAATCAATCGAAAGAAAGATGTGGACTTTTGGATTTTTACAAATACATTGGCTTAATAGGTGATGTAAATCCTATTTGACTTGCTGTTTGCAAGTGCTTTCTCTTTTCCTACTTTCTAAGAAATTTTCAGAAACCATCATCGTCACAGTTTTCGTCATGGCAAAGCGGTGTATCAATCACTTTTTGGACCGGATGGCTCTCTGGAAAACTGTGATCATTGATTGCATCCATTGATTGTCTTTATGAAAAAGTTGAAGATTCCCAACACCCACACTCAAATGAATGGTCGACTGCGATGTCACCAGCAGACCAAGTACCTTGGGCTTATCTTGGATAAAACTTTATCGCCGCAACCACACATTAGGAAAATCTGCACGCTTGAAGCTGTGACAAAGAATCTTCCGGATTGGAAACCTCTAACTCCGCTCCAAACTGATCCTTTAATTCTTTCCTTTTGTCCATAAGCCTGTGCGCGTGCGTAGCATGGGCGAATATCTTCCGTAGCAACTAGGTATTCCTAAGCACATTCAGAGCCTTAGCCACAGGAAACCGTTTCGAGCTCCTCTCCTCATGACTAACTGATGAGTTATACGCACACATCAATAGTACACTCACTTCCATTTATGCCGTTCCCACAGCTCTGGGAGGCATTCTACTACGTGCTGCGTAATTGTTTATCTTTTCGCGTATGCAGTGGCGTCCTGTTTTATGTGCAAAGTTCTAGATTATTCTCATATGAACATACAACTTTGAGCAATTCACATCATCACTTATATATTATAATAACCATGTTTAAACATATAACTAAATAAAACCCTGTTTTGCACAATTTGTCAATGAAAAAGTATTTTTAATGCCAATATAATGTAAATCTGAACTTTTACTCTCAAGTAGGATGCATTTGCTAGACATTATTTTAATAATTCGTCTAATCTCCATTCTTGTCCTATAGCTGATGTGGCCGCCTAGGCACTGAATCACTCCTCGCCCTCTAGCAACACTTGCGGAATGCGGAAATATATGTGTTTAGAGTCAGAGTTCTTCCATCACCTAAGCGATTGGGTGCCTAGGTGGCTAAATCAGATATTGGGCAAAAATGGAGGAGATTGGAACAGATTGTTAAATTAATTCTAGTAAATGTACTCTCTTTAGAGTATAAAGTATAACTTACTTCAGTTTTACATTATATTGCCATTTAAAATACTTTTTTCATAGAGAACTTGTACAAAACAATGTTTTATTTAGTTGTATATTTAGATTGAAAGATGATTACCATAATGTCTGGTAAATGTGTCCTCTTTGAGAGTAAAAAGTGTAATATATTTCAGTTTTTCATTATGTTGCCATTTAACTTTTTTGTGGAGATATTGAATAAAGTGTGATTCCATTTAGTTATACTTTATTTTAACATAGTTATTATAAGTTATGAAGAGTAAAACTATTGCTCAAAGCTATGTATTCATATGTGAATAATCATGAATTGTAGACGTAACACAGGACAACACTGCATGCGCGATAAGGTAAACAGATACACGCACTTCCTTCTTGCTATACACACTCACCTGCGAAGGTCAATAGAATGCCTCCAAAAGCTACGGGGATGGCACAAAGGGAAGCCAGTGTACAAGTTAGGGGGTAGAGAATATAGACCACCAGTTGAAACCACTCTGACGCATTAGTCAGGAGATTTGGAAAATTTTGTGTTTGCCAATTTTGGCCATATTCACTCGCATCACATAACTTCTTCTATATTTAGTGCCATTTGTGGCAAAAATGTAATGGGTTGCATTCACATGACTTTCTCTATTCATTCGCTCAACTGTTAAATCTACAGGATAAAATGTTCTATTAAAATTATTGGCTGACAAGTGAACAAAAATACAAGTTGCTCTTCCTCTTCAACTTCGCTTTCAGGTTGTTCTTCCCCTTCCCCTTACTATATGCACATATTAACGATTTTAAACCTCAGCTATTCCTCCTGCCTAGCTGAAGACTTTAATCCTAGTTTGCGAGTCAAGTTTAGAATGAATATTGTATGCTTTACATACCCATCTTATTTGTTTATTAGTTTCGCCTGTATTAAATAAGAGGCATCATTAAATATGCAATACGGATAACTATGTATATACTAATCTGTGTTTAATAAAGAGAAAAATTATGTTCTGAGAAAATATTTTGTTTCAGAATGTTCTTCCTAAACAAAATTTTTCATGGCAAATCACTACCTATGGTTCTCGATGCTCTCCCTTCCATTGTTTCCAAATTTTTCTTAGCATTGCATTTAATGATTTATGTTATTTCAAATTTTGGGCTATATTAAAAAATCTTATGTGTTACATTCATATAACTTTCTCTAACCTCTATCGCTTATTAGTGTGACTACAAATTAATGTTACTAAAGTTTCCTTCCCACTCTGCTTCATTTTAATTCAGATAAACCTTCCAGAAATAACTGTATTACACATGTTGTTATAGATATAAAGATAACAGTAACAATTGGATGTTTAAGAACTGGGTGCTATATTTTGCCTTAAAATTCCATACTGTTTCAAATTCGAGAAATAAAAGAAATTGACGGGACTGAAAGAATAATAAGTATTGAACAATCCAAACTATTATATATCTCGGAAATGATTTATGAAAGAAAAAAAGTTATATGAAATAATGTGTGTGTTTTAAAGGGGTCTGCATTTTTATGAAGTACGTTTAGGTCTACAGCTTAACGTCTACCAGTTATACAAGATTATACAAAATTCCTTTCGAATGGAACGAACTTCACAGGATATTCCCAGAAAATTCTACATGTAAATTGTATTTGTCATGTAAATTACTTTAATGCATAGCACTTTAATCTAAATCGTTACAGGCATTCTTGAAAAAATAAAAAAAATCCAAAAATGTTCCATGTAAAGCGTAGTTTGGAGTGGGACTATGTTCCAGAATATCTTCGTGTCTTATCTTTGGAAAATACTGAACTTAAGTGCCAAGTTTGCTATTTAATCGACATTGAATTTTGGATTGTGCTGTTCATAAATGCACCCAAACACATACGGAACATTTCTAAACATGCCCTTTTATATTCAGAGAGCCTCAAAACACGTATTTGCGGTGAAATCTCGGTATCGTATTTTTTGGGTGGAATGCAATACGTTCTTTACCTAGTATTTTACCTGATAGAGGAAGTAGAAGAGGCAGTGTTTTCACTTTTTGAAACACGAACGTAATAGACAAGGTATAAAAGAGGGAAAGGGCGAAAGTAACGCGAGGGAAGGAAAAACGAGCGACCTTAAGCCTACCTAGGGTTCTGCTGGTATGTAATAAAATGCGTCATAAGTAAGGTCTTCAGTTTATAACCCTCTTGGGGAAGAGATATATAAAATAAGTTAAGTATTCTACACTGTCATTGCATAAGGTAAAACGATGGCATCTGTGCGTAATGTAGCGTTGCACTTCAAAATGTGTTCGTCTTATGTGGTAGCTCCGGTTAAAAGTGTTACCATGGATACTGGTAAATAATTTCTAAAAATCTTAAAAAGTTGGAGACCTCTTCTTAAATTAACTTCAAATTTACATACATTAAAACATATTCAAATTTTATGCATAAAATTTAACTCATACGAATTATAGTCGGCCTACAAACAGTAAAATTTTATTAAGCTTTCCGTAAAAAGCAACCTTAATTTTTACATGAATTCCAGATACGGATTCACTGTACAGAGGAATTCTTTTCAAGCCTTTCTACATAAAATTTTACCCGAGGTTTGAAGCTATCCTTCTAAGAATCCTGAATGTCTAAGAGGCTCTTCTTCTTCGAAATCATAGATACATAGAAACATTTTAATGTCCGTTTCTTTAACGAATTGCGGTAAGACTCGAAAATTACTGAAAGGTTCCCTGCATTAACCATCTTTATTTTGCTTCCATGTTAAAGTAATTAAAATGTGTCTGAAAATGTCTTTGAACTCCGTAAGCATACAATTGCAACTTCACGGTGAAGCGGTTCACTTAAATTATTATGCAAACTACCTTAATTTTAAATCAGGTTAAACCACATTTGAAACCAGTCAAAGTTTCAATGTCTTATACACAGGGACAATATAAGCTGCATAATTTCGGCTCAAACGTCCTAATTATACCGTTAAATGGTCCATGGTGATAGTATTTCTCACATTACTTGGTCTGATAATCAAAATTAAAAGAAATATGCCAGGTGGCCCACATAAGCCGTCCTTAGTTGAAGTTAGTTTATACAGGATAGCGCGAATGCCGAAGGGTTTGCCTAAACAGAACTGCAAAGGCGACACCATACCGAGAGAGCAGACCGCTAAATGGAAGACCAATGCTTGAAAACGAGCACTTTAACAGCTATCACGTATCCCAGAGCTCATTTGGTAGAGAAACTCCTTGCTATATAATGTGATTCCCGTTCAATTCCCGGTTGGGCTCCACAAAGTTGTCTTTAAACAAAAACATTTCACGGTATGCCCGGAGTCTGGTATTTGAATGTGAGGGTACTTATGTGTGTGGGGGGGCGATGTTATCGGTTATATAATAAGCAATTTGCTCATTAACAAGAATTCAGAAGTGCCGGTTGACGCAAACCGTAACACACGTGTTAAGTTATTTAGTTCCCTGAAAGTTAAGCTACAAGCAGTATAATCATATAGCACCAGCTGGTCCCGCAAAGTTTATAAGATTAAACAAAATTCTATTTTTACTTCCTGTACTACGTATAGTAAGTAGGGGAAGTACTGTATTCCACCCAAAAATTTGATACCAAGATTTCACCGGATATATATGTTTTGAGGCCACCTGCATCCAAAAAAGCATTTTTGGAAACATGTCCCTGTGTGTGTCTGTGTGTGTGTGTGTCTGTCTGTGAACAGCATAACTCAGAAACGATCAGTCGGATAAGCACTAAACTTGGTATTTAGGTTCAGTATCTTCCAGAGATGCGACTCGAAGGTTTTCAAGAAAATCCCCCCACTCCAGATTACCCTTTACATGAAACATTTTTCGAAAATTTTAAATTTCTTAGAAATGGCTCCAACGATTTTGACTAAAATATCATATATTTAAGATACTTTCATGACAAATAAAATGTATATCTTGAATTTCTGCGAATGTCACCAAAAGTATTCTTCATTGTGAACGACTTTTGCATAACTAGTAAACCATAAGAGATAGAAAAATTTTACCACACAGAAATGTAGATCGCGTTAAAATACACAATTTATGTCATACAATTTTTTTAGTGAGTGAACCATTTTCGAGATATTGCTTGTTATTCCCTTAAATTTTCCAATACTTATACTTTTTCTCAAATGGGAATTCCTTATTCTTTTTTTTATGTCCCGGACATGCAAAGAGAATGGAATGCGCCACATAGCAACCAGCTCTTAAAAGATTTGACTTTCGCTTATAACCTACCATATTCCCCTTGCATCTACAAGAAAATTAGCAATAAGATTAACATCTCGATTAACATGAAACATATGGAGAATAAGGGTTTGTAAAAATAGTTTTACAAGAGTAGAGAAAATCATGTGAGTGTAACATATCAGATTTTTATTACATTCATGTGCCCTTAAAGGTGCGTTAGAATTCCATTATTTTCTATTAGTGCATGATTCATAATTTCATAATAACCATGTACAAAAGCATATCCCCTTGTTGGAGAATCGATGCAAGGGCAGCTCTACCTTGAATTATTCGTCATTTCTTAATATTATTTCCGTACCTAAAAGAATAAGAAAGAAAAAAAAACATGTGCTGAAGACAGATGCCGCATCTGAAAAGTTCAGAACGTAGCTTTCGATCCTCAGTTGCATTTTTGGTGCGTCTCCGCACAGATCCTATCCATATCCGTGTGTTCGTTATTTTTGACATTTTTGGCTGAATGACCTGGCTCGAACTGCATGCAGGTGACCACGCGACACTTATCAGTAGGAAACTACCAGGTAGACACCTGCAGACAGCAGCACTACCTCAGTGACCTTTCGCTTTTACATGCGCTGCCCTTTGAACAGTAGTGATGCGGCAGCTTCTTTTGCAGCTATCTATACGGGAAACACATAGCAGCAAAGACCGACTTGTTTGGACCACGTGGTGTGTGTGTGTGTGTGTGTGTGTGTACACTGGTGTGCCAAACCTAAGGACGAGATGGGTAAAGTAACATAACAAATGAACTACTTGGTGGAAGTAGATGAAGGTGCGGGAGCATGTTATTAGAGGTCTCTCACACGTACACAGAAAGCTGGACGTCTCATAACGTGAGTGTAGCGAGCCTATGGTGCCAAACGGGTCTGGTCCAGCAGCACGGGGCAGTTGACGAAACAGGACAAGACGGTGTGTGGCAATTAGCGAGCTGTTACGGTGCACTGTAGTGGTGTTCTTCATTGCAAGATGGCCCGTACTCACCATTTGGATGGCTTCACACAGGGAAGAATCATCGGGAAACTGGAAGAAGGGCGAAGTATGACGAGTGATGCTCAGGAGTTTGGAATTGCTCACAACATTGTTTCACGTGCATGGGGAACCTTCCAAACCACAGGTACTGTTGTCCCAAGGAGAGATGATGGTCGAGCACGCTCAACTACAGCAGCAGATGACCGCTACATTGTGCAGCAGGCAAGAAGGGATCCACGTCAAATAGCGGGTACAATCACAACCACATTTAACAGGACAGCTAGGCACACATTCTCACGATACACAGTCTCACGGCGACTACACAGTTGTGGTCTCTTTGCCCGACGGTCAGTACGTAGTGTTCCATTGACATCCGCACATCGGCGGCACCATTTGCGATGGTTCCAAGAGCATCAAAATTGGACTAATGAGGAATAGGGTCACGTGCTCCTCTCGGATGAGAGCAGATTCAGTCTAAGTAGTGATTCTCGACATACTCTCATCTGGCAAGAGGTGGGAACACGTAATGAACACAGGAACATCCTTGAACATGATCGTTTTGGTGGTCCAGGTGTTATGGTTTGGGGAGGCATAATGTTGCATGGGCTCACCAACTTCCAAATCTTTTAACACGGTGCGCTCACTGGTCAACGTATTTGTGATACTGTACTCCTTCCCCATGTGCGTCTTTTCAGGGGTGCAATCGGCCCCGGCTTCATTTTTATGGATGACAATGCGCGACCGCATCGAACAGTTCAGGTGGAGGATCCCTTGGAACGAGAGAATATTCGGCGAATGGACTGGTCTGCCCGTTGCTCCGATTTAAATCTCATCGAACACTGTTGGATGCTTTGGGGTGACGCATTGCAGCACATCCACATGCACCAACAACCATCCAAAACTTGTCAACAGCGCTGGTGGAGGAATGGAACGCCCTACCACAAGAACTGCTTACCAACCTTGTGGCCAACATGGGAGCACCATGCAGAGCATGCATTGCGGTCCGTGGTGATCATACACCCTTTTAAGCACCATGTATCTGTTTCTATAAATCTAGAGAGGCGTCATATGTCGTATTGACTTTAGTGTAGCTTATGATCTATGAATAAAGTGGCATTTCTGTTCGTCTCATTGCATATTTCGTTTATTTGCCTAGTGTAGCATACTGTAGTAGTTCCCTCTATGTATGATTCAAGTTTCATCGAGCAATGTTTCTTGACAGTGTCACAGTATGCGAAGATTACTTTCGTCCTTAGGTTTTGCACACTAGTGTGTATATATATGAAATGTGCTACTATAACTCCAATCACTGATCCTCGTTCTGTCTGTTCCGACATACTACCGCTGTGCTACGGTGAAAAGATGCCCCAAGGCGTTCTAAATAATCTCTCTTCTCATCTGATTCAAACACATATCTCGATTCATACAGGGTGATCGTTATATGGTCCGGCCCGGATCGCGTGTATGCGTGCTCCTCGCGCTGTCTACTACACCGGGGGATCGGGGTGTCATTCTAAAATTCCTGCCTTGTATTCTCATGAGTAATAGTAAGAAGCACTATAACGAACACTAACTTTGTTATAAGTGGTGTTAAAGGTGGTGTGCATCTGAGACATCCTGGCAATTCTCGTTGTAACATGAATGTAATTCATGAACAATAGTCACTGTGTAGTGTTTCAATTTTAAAAGTTTAGCCGCTGTTTTTCAAACATCCACTTGCTCTGCAACGCGTCTTAGAGACTTCTTTAGAGAGCTTTCGAATGATACATTCATTTCGTCTTTTGTTTCCTTCGTTAGAACATGTCTTCTTCGCTTCTTAGGTTTTGCGTTTAGTTATGCCGTTGTCCTAAACCTATTAACCACACATTTGACGATATCTCTATTTGTAACTGGAATACCACGAAATGTCTCCTTAAATTGTCTCTACACCGGTCTACCTGATTCGGTTTTTACGATATAGCCTACATAAAAATTCATTGTTCAAGCGTGAATTTTTGGTATGCATTTCAGTGGACTAATAACAAGATAAGAACAGCAACAATAGCAAGATGACACTAAGGTATTCAACACACATCACAAATGTCTGAATAAGCTTTCACTTTTGAGATGCACAATGAACAAACTCCAGTTTTTGCAGCACGAACACAAGGCAGGAACTGGCAATAAATATTCGTAGTCGATAAAGATGCTGTCCTTTGAGAGGGTCCGCTAGTGAGTTAGCCTAACAATATTTCAATAATAGCAATATATTAAAGCAATCTCTGTTACTATGGCATTGTTTTTCACAGGCAATTTGCAATGCAGCAAGTACTTTTACTTCCATGCTTCTAGCTAATGATGTTATAAACTTCATTTGTACATGTTGAATATTCTTTCATACTCAAGCTACTGGTTCATTGTGGTATTTAATGATTAGATGTTTGTTCCTGTGGGCTTTGTTTTACAAATCAAACCCTATATTTCTCTTAAGGGGAGAGTAACTGGCTAAAAGTGCAGGTTTATTAATTGATATGTATCCTTTAATTTGATATATATTTTATCACTTTAGGAATATTACTTATGCTTTCAAAAGTTTTACTGCCTGGTCATTTTGTAGTGCGAATTCTGCTACACTTCACGATAAAAATTATAACTCCTACATACTTTGGAGTGGAGTGGCAAGTCTTAGCTCATCTTTTAGGTAAAACCTTGCTCTACAAATTTGTACTACTGTTAGGAATGACAGTTTCTGTATGTTCAAGCCACGTGGTTTCCTTCCTGCAAATATATACATGTTTGTTTTCCTCGTTTTGCTTTGAACGCCCTTTCTATGAATAAGATTTTCCAGTACAAATGACCAGTTTGCTCAGGAACTATTGTGACGCAGCGGCTATGCCCCGAGCTTATCGAGAGGAGAGCTAAATAGAGATAAGTTCAGGCAGTAGCGCTCTCGCCCAGCGCAAACACCAGAGGCGCTATCGACAGGTAATCAGAATCCTCTGGAAGTTACCTTTCTTCCCGTTTGCAGAACATTCTAGGTTGTTCTGTGGAAAACTCCAGCGGCTATATCAGCCAGCGTGTTCGCAAGTTAGGGAGTGAAGTAGTAAGTGCGTTTCTGATGTGACATTAAATTGGGTTTTACAAGTGAGTTTGTGAAGATTGTTGTGACGTAGTGCGTGCTGCTTCCGCGAGAGACTAGAGACGTCTTGTGTTCGATTTCCCACCGACTGAATCATCCGAAAAAGTAGCTGTTTCGCGTGTGTTTGAACTAGATGACATTAGTGAAATGACAATATGAACTAAGTGAACACACAGTGAAGGTTGAAATAGATTATATTAGTGAAGTGGCAGTGAGACCTAAGTGAAATCACAGTGAAGCTTGAACTACATCACATTAGTGAAGTGACAGTATGAACTGAGTGAAGACACAGATAAAGTTGAAGTAAATCAAATTGGTGAGGTGACAGTCTGAACTAAGTGAAGACACAGATAAAGTTGAACTAGATCACCTTAGTGAGGTGGCAGTCTGAACTAAGTGAAATCAGAGTGAAGGTTAAACTAGATCACATTAGTGAAGTGGCAGTGGGAGCTAAGTGAAATCACAGTGAAGGTTGAACTAGATCATATTAGTGAAGTGACAGTCTGAATTAATTCAAGTCACAGTGAAGTTCAACTAGATCGCGTTAGTGAGTGGCATTGTAAACTAAGTGAAATCACAGTGAAGGTTGAAATATATCACATTAGTGAAGTGGCATTGTGAACTAAGTGAAGTCACAGTGAAGGTTGAACTAGATCACGTTAGTGATGTGACATTGTGAACTAAGTGAAGACACAATGAAGGTTGAACTACATCACATTAGTAAGGTGGCAGTGTGAAAAAGTGAACTCACAGTGAACGTTTAACTAGATTACATTAGCGAAGTGACAGTTTTAACTAGGTTAAGTCACAATGATAGTTGAAACTAGATAACATTAGTAAAGTGACAGTGTGAACTAACTGAAGTCGCAGTGAAGATTCAACTAGATCACATTAATGAAGTGCAGTGCACTAAGTGAAGTCACATTGAAAGTTGAAACTAGATGAACATTACTGAAAGTACAATTTGAACTATGTTAAGTCACAGTGAAAGTTAAACTGGAGCACTTTATTGAAGTGACAGTGTGAATTAAGTAAAGTCACAGTAAGTTGAACTAGACCACATTAGTGAAGTGACAATGTGAATTAAGTTAAGTGACAGCTGATGTTGAACTAGATCACATCAGTGAGGTGGCAGGAGAACTGCGTAAAGTGACAGTAGAAACTGACAAAGTCAAAAACTTGAGGATAGCTGAATTAAATTTTAGGATGATAGAAACAACCTGGAAGTGCTGTTGCGGATCTACTTTACTGTTAATATCCCGGTTGAATAGAATTTTAATATATAATTGGAAAAAAAGTTGTATAATTAAGAAAATACACCTTTCTTCCTTAATAAACCAATTTGTTATTCTTCTTCCTTTCATAGTTTAGGCCGTTGATTTGCTCTGTTCTCACTCCCATCTCTTCCTGTCGATCTTCTCCCTTTTGGTTTATAATTTAACATATTCCTGGTTAGCCTGTTGTATGCACTTTCTTAAGATGGTCTTTCCATTTGGTTTATGATATTCTATAATTTCTCCTTTACGACTATTCCTTAAATCTTCCCTTGTTTCTTTATTAGTTACTGTATCCCATCTTGTTACACCCTTAACGGCTCTAAGAAATCTCATCTCTGCTGCCTGAATACGAATGTTGGTTGCCCTGAACTTGTGTATCAACATTGTTTTAATGTTTCAAAGTTGAGAAAGTGACATATATGACTCAGTTGGATCAGATGAATCATATTGTGTCGCACGTAAATAAAGGACAGTTGCAATAAACACAGGTGATCTACCCGAGATGTTGCAACCAGCCAACATATATTGGTACCGGGTCGGATGAGTATACTTTGACCCTTCTTGACTGGACGAGTACCCCAAATTGAATAAATTTGTAGCGAGTGTGTAACGGCCACGAGGTGAGCCCCGCGATAAGCGAGTTTCTCTATGTAGTGCAGTGTAATGTATTACAATGGCGCAATCACAGTGTTAATAGCACATACTGAAATTCACACAATTAAACATATGTTGTGCTATTCAGCAGAAAGGATGTTCGTGGTCTCAACTAAACAATCCATTTGTTATGTATTATCGGCAATACTGGGTGTCCATTTTTTCTGTGAAGCTATGGTGACTTCACGATAGCAGAGCAGTCAACTTCTTCACTCCAAGAAGTGGCAGTGCGGCTACAACCCTTGCATATCTAGCGGCGCAAGCAGAACTAAGTATTAATAACTAACTACTCGGCGGAGTTTTTGTAAGGTGAGCTTGATTGATCCATACCTTTATTTTGTATTACCTCTTCATTTCTTTTGCATTACGTCCTACTTTCCTTTCAAAATGGACTCTGGAAGGAACGCGCCGCGATTAAGGCAAGAATAACTAGAATATGTGGCTTTGTAAGTCTGTTTGATGAAGGTGGAAACTTAAATGATATCAGAGTAAAACAGAAACAATTAAATGCTAGTTTAGGTGAATAAAACGAAAGAGAGTCTCAGTTGGAAGTCAGTAAATAATTGAGTTTAACTTATGGAATGTGGATGGTCTGCATGATGAAGATAGAATAGCCTTTGAGGAATTATACTTCCAAACTAAAGCAAGCATTCAAACATTGCTGCAAACCACAACAAAATATCCCTGCTCCATCCATTAGTGACAGCAGGGATATCATGGTTTTGATTACGGACTTAAATTGCCCACAATTCCATTGCCTAAGTTCAGTGGCACATTACCTGACTTTTTGCAATTTAATGATACATTTGAAGGATTTCTTAGTAATGACAGTTTGAATGACATTCAGCATTTTTACGATTGGTTTTTTTGTTTATCTGGCGAGGCTAATAAATTCATAGAAAATTTACGAATAACTCGAGAATACCTTCAAGTGGCCTGGGAATTAATTGTAATCTCCACAAGAGCCCTCGCCTGATCTTATATTTCCATGTCAGGGAGTTGTTATCCTTACCCGATGCAGAGAATTATTA
The DNA here is from genome assembly GCA_030765065.1 of Deroplatys truncata. Classification (NCBI taxonomy): domain Eukaryota; kingdom Metazoa; phylum Arthropoda; class Insecta; order Mantodea; family Mantidae; genus Deroplatys; species Deroplatys truncata. Next base: position 24,245,117 of record CM060988.1, on the reverse strand, counting down.
TATCAAGTCATTAAGAGTACTAGTTAACCAGTTATCTAGCAATTAGAATGCAATACATGCATTACAGTTAGATACTCCATTGCATGAGGATCTTCTAGCTCATTTGTTTTTTGACAGAATCAGTGTGACTTTACGTAAACTGTGGGAAACTAAAACAGTGGAGTTCAATATCCTAAATTACATAATTTGGCGGAATTTTTGGAAAATACATGTCAAACGTTAGAGACAGTAGCAACTCCAGCCCAAACTGTTCAAGAAGCATCGGAGTCTAAATTAGATACTACGAAGGAGGCACACAAACCACACCCTTAAACTTCATCTTGTAAGCTGTGTCAGAGATCCCAAGATTTATATAAATGTAATAAATCCAAGGATAGGGCTGTAAACAATAGCATTAAGGTTTTGCAGAGTAACAATGCGTGCTACAACTACCTAAGACCTGATCAGAAACCCAGTGACAACTGCCAGTGGAAATTATGCAGGTTGCGTAACGGAAGGCATTATACCTTGCTAAACAAGGAAAGGGTCAGTGACACTAATGTGTCTCAATCATATTCCTCCTTAAGGATGACCCAGCAACAGGTGCTGTTGTCCACAGCAGTAGTAAGAATTGCAGATACCACAGGAAAATACAATGTTAAGAGCATTTCAACAGAGCACAATCAAGGATACATCAGGGATATTTGTGTTGAGATTGCCACTTAAGGGTTCCCATAACAACTTGGCAATTCTGTAGATCATGCTGGAGTTTGTTTTGGTTACACTAAACGCAAGTTTGCACGACAGTCAGTCTTGAAGGAAGAATACAGTAAATTTATGAGCGGATATTTGGCTTTAGGCCACGTGGTTCCAGTTTTGTCAATTGAATTGAAAGAGCCATCTTCCTAACTTCCTCATCATGAAGATTTTTGGGGAAGATAGCAGTACCACAAAGTCTCAGCTATACTCAGTGCTTCAGCTAAGTCATGACATTATCGTGGTAGGTCCATCGGGTAGGCAGTATTTTTATTCTATTGAGTTGAGGTTTATAACTCACATATATGCCATAACAGCAGACATAAGTAGGATGTATCGTCAAGTATTAGCACACTCCGATGATAAGCATGTACAAAGAGTACTTTAGAGAACCCATTCCAACCAATCTGTGCAATCTCTTAAGCTGACAACTGTCACCTACGGCACAGCAGCAGCTCCGTTCCTTGCAACCAGGTACCTGGTAGAGCTGGCCAGTGAAAATCTACAAACTAATCCTCATGCTGCATAAGGAAAGACTTTTATGTAGACCACCTTCTGATCAGAGGTGAAACTATTGAAGGTGCCAAGCAAATTTATCGAGAAGTGACAGCAGTGGCAAGTAGTGCTGGTTTTCCACTCGAAAAATGGTGTGCAAGCATCCAAAGGTACTGTAAGTTGTGCCTGTAGAAGATAGAGAATCTCAGCTCCTTTGGAGTCTGGAAGGAAATTATCAAAACGTTAGGGATGCTCTGTCATCCTGACCACAATGTCTTTCAATTTCAGCCTGTTAAATGCAAGGACATTCCTCTCATTTTAATCAAACGCATAGAGTTAGCTAGCATAGCCACCATATTTGACCTCCCTTGATCTCTTAGATCCAGCGATAATGAAATGCAAAACGCTACTTCGACTACTGTGGTCAAGATGATTGAATGGAACGAAGTATTACCCATTGACTTGGCAACAAGTTGGTCTCAAATGCATGATAATCCTCTCTATTAAGCACCAGAAAAATCCCAAGAAGTGTGATAAACACCAGACAGTGCATCATCAGGGAATTGCATGGCTTGTGTAATGCGTCAGAGAATGCGTATGGAGTATGTGTTTATATGCGCTATATTAGTTTATAGGGAAAGGTAAAGGCACCTATCTCAAGCTCAAAGTCTAGAGTAGCACCTTTCGACAAATCAGTTTACCATGTTTGGAGTTGTTTGGTGTAGTATTGTTAGTGAAACTAATGAACAAAGTCAAATCAGCCGTGAAAATGCAGTTTGATAGACAAATATTGTGGACTTATACTACAATAGTCCTGGCTTAGACTTCCACAAGTCCAAATTCGTGGAAGATCTTTATGGACAACCGTGTTGCAGAGATACAAGAGCTACGATATGTAGAAGATTGGAGAGATGTCCCTGCAATCGACAATCCAGCTGATACCCACTCAAGAGGGATGCATCCAGAACTTATATCATCAACACACCTATACTAGGCGGGTTTACAATGGCTGCATAACCAATAACCAAGGTACAAACTGCAGTTGAAATTCCTAAAAGAAGGAGATCTACACCTATATGTCTGATAACTACAACAATGTACGAACATTTGCTAACTCCATTTTCTTCATAGTGAAGATTACAAGCGAGTAATTGCGTTCACACTTCTGTTTAATGTGTAGTACGGCACTACAAATAGACACCTGAGTACTATTGCAACAGAAGAACTCAGAGGAATTAATGAGAATTATTTCTGTTACTAACGCACACCGTAACCGAGGTCCATATATGCATTAACAAATGGGAAACCACTTCCCAAAGTTAGCAACCTTACTTGGTTGCATCATTTATTGATGGACAAGGGTTACTCAGGGTAGGTGACGGACTAGACAATACACAGGTGTCGTATGATCAGAAGCATCCTTTAATATTCGCAGCATCACATCATGTGGCAGGTTTGCTCATTTATGATGAACATCAACGCTTGTTGCATGTAGGAATCCAGTTGGTCCTTGCATCTCTTTGACAACGTTTCTGAATAAGTAATGGTACATCTGTCGTTCGGCAAACAATACACATCGATGCTTCAGATTTAGGGCGAATGCGTCCAAGCATGGGACAATTCCCATCTTTCAGGGTTAAAATCGGAAAACTACTTTCTAATTGTGTGTGGATTATGGTAGCCGACTTTATTAAACGATAGGCACACTAAAATGCATGACTCGATTCAAATATTATTCAGCACCTTTTGTGTGCACGGTAATGAAATCTGTACACACTGAGGTGGTTAACAACTTAATCACCGAGGCTTTCATAGCAGTTCTGAAACAATTCATTGCTAGAATGACACGATAATGACACATGTTTTCAAGGAGCTAGAAATCATTTGAAGGAAGCTTACAGGTTGTTTAACTCTTCAGAGCACCATAGTGTAGTGAAGGAGTTCACAGAAAGGGAAGAGGTTCATTGCCAATTCATCCCTCCACACTCGCCACCTTTTGGAGGACTCTGGGAAGCAGGAATCAAGTTAGTTAAGGTTTACCTGAAACTTGAAGCAGAAAACGAAGTCTTCACATTTGAGGAAAGGTACACATTACTGACTCAAAGTGAGGCATTTCAACTCGAGATCAATCATTCCTCTTCCTTCATCTCCTGAAACTTAATTCTTTGTCACACCTGGACATTTTTGATTGGCGAACCCGTCATATCTATCCCAGAATCAAACTTGATTTCAACACCATCATTAACAATATCCAGATGGCAATTGTGCAGGTTTAGAAAAGGTCGTCATGTCATCTTTGTCATCTGTAACAACTCACCAAATCGACTACTGAATGTTCAAATCTTAAGTGTGGCAGACAACCTTTCTCCTTCCCCTCTTCAGTGGGTGATTGGAGTAGTGGAAGCTATACATCCTGGGGGATGGACTGTCTCGTGTTGTAAGAATCTACAAACGACCTGCTGCTAAACTTTGCGTCTTTCCTAAGGGTTGTTCATATACATTTGTTTATTGATTTACTAAATTAAATTATGCAATTTGTGTTATAGATTAGATGGGCGGCATGTCGGTTGCCCTGAGCAGTTGTGTATCAATATTGCTTTAATGTTTCAAAGTTGGAAACGTGACATGTGTGACACAGTTGGATCAGACACACGCCGCAATGTAGTGTATCATATTGTGTTGCACGTAAATAAAGAACAGTTACGGTAAACACAAGTGATCTACCAGAGAGCTGTTATAATCAGCCAACAATGACTCTTATCTTTTGTTTTTAAACCCAACGTTTACCCCATTAGGTGTTACTGGGAAGGTAACATCCTGGAAGGTATAATCTTATAAAATTTAAGTTGTGTTTTAGTGTAGGATGGATGGCGTCGCTTTGTTGTGGGTGGATGCGTGGGCGTGTGTTTTGGTTATAGGTTCTTAGCCCCGCATGAGTTCGTTCCCCTTTTCAGTGGTGACAGGATGTTGGACCGGGGAAGGATTCTTATTTCAGGGTTTTCAAGCAAAGAAGGTGCAGGTAGTTAGTGGACTACCTTTGGTTGCTGGTCATTTATTCTATCAATAACAGGTAACACACACTGTCTCCCATTCACACGCTTTCCCTCTGTCACACAGGCAAGACACAAACCTATTGCTACAGTTGTGATAATTTCTTAAGTCACCGTCACCTATACTAGGTCCCGCTAACGAGTTGTCGCTCCTAGCTATAGAACGCCGATTCCTATGATTATTGATTACTTACTTGCACGGAGCTATACGTGGACTTTGATAACGTAGACTTAGTAATTTTGCCGACCACTTCGTCGGAAGTGTAACATTTAGCGTCTTGACATAATGCCGGTCAGAGCAAAAGCGTCCCCTCGTCTTCGCAGCTCCTACCTCGTTCTCTCTAGGATCTTTTTCTATTTAACGCTCATTTTCTAGGCGACTTGGTTTGGTTCCCTAACCACGTGAGTTATTACGTCGGTTATTTGCTGCTTTCTTTTCCACGCTTAATTTTTATTGGCGGTTCTCCTACCAAGACTAGTGCAAATTGCTATTTTCGATTTGGAATATTTTATATGGCTTTTCGTTCATTCCTAGCGTTTGTTTTTCCGCTCTAGTATATTTGGAGACCGATTAAGCACGTACGTCCTGGTACCTCTAAGTCGCGTCGGAATGTTGTGTCTTTGTTTAGCAGGCCACATGTTCGGCAGAATTATTAAAGGACAGAAGACCTTTCCGGTGTGTCCCGTTGTAGCCTCTGGCTCCCTTAACAGCTACTTGTTTCCCGTTTACCCATCCACAAGCTTTAGCTCTTTTGAAATTATTTCCTTATGCTACGTGTATGACTAAGTTTATATGTATTTATTCTATTTATTATATAGGTACATATAAGCAATTATCAGGCGGATGTTTCTGCTTCAGTTTCCTTTTTTGAATTTTTTAAAATTCTTCTTGTAGTTCCACCCATATTTTGATACCTATGGATTTTATAATGCATATCATTGTTATATTTATAGCTTATATCACACCCAAGATAGTGAAAGTTTTGTACCTGCTCCAAAATAAAAATAAACAAACATTGGATAAATGTAGATCAGTGAACTTAGAAGAAAAGCATCTTCATGGTGTAAAGTTTTCAGGCTAGCGTTTGACTTCCAGTAGCTTATAAGGATTTTTCATATTTAAAATTAGTGGGCTTTCAAACTGTAGCTAAATAACCGATGTTTAGCCTTTATGAGCTTATTTATTACAGCTTAGTAATTGCTGGGTCAATTGCGTCATGAACAGGGTAATGAATATTAAACATACTGAACATAAAGCGAACCAATTAGTAAACATTCCGACAAAGCTACGAGAGCGGAACAATCTCCATATAACGGAACACTTCAAATCAGTTAAATGTTAAATGCCTGGCGTGTTTCAATGCCTACTTGAGTTGTAATCGTTCGTGCAATGTAGGAAATATCTAATAACTATTGCTCAGCTGAATAATTCAAAAGACCGAGGAAATTCCAGTTGAGGAAACGTTCCATTTGCTTTTGCTGACTCTGTTATTAACAGTAAAGAACATCAATGCAGAATCCTGAAAATGAACATGTAATTCAAATTAAATCCAACCTTCATGGACGGAAAGCCTTTCTATTACGAGTATCTCTAATACAACACTAAAGGATTTAGAGACGCATGGTTGAGATTTGCTTTCAAGTATACAGCAGCGTGCATTAAAATCCATTGCAAAATTTAAATTATTTACGGTAAACTTCAGGATTAATAATGGGATGCAGAGTGTTTGTATTGAAGGGATTTTTAAAAACATCCATATTGGCAACACACTTTCCGAAGCTGGCATATTTAGCATGACTTGCTCAAGAGCTTGAGTACAAAATATACAAAACAAAATTCTTTACAGGTACATCGGCCACGATATGAGTGAATTCTGTCCGAAGAGGAACTAAACCGTTACGGAACATACGCAGTTCCGAGTTGCGTTTGTTAGTTAGGCTGGGACCTGGGAATGTGGTACCGTTTTCATAGTGCAACTTTACTATCGCCTTATCCCTCACTCTCTCCGACCTTATCGTTGATGACGTTACGCATGGTCAACAAAAAACAGTGGCACCGTCCTTCAAGCGCACTCACATTGTGTCCGACTACTAAGCGAGACCTACACATACTATCTGGAAAGTACACAGCAAATTAAGGTTTGTTATACCCTGCACACTGTTTTTTGGACAGCACAGTTTCAAACCAGTATATCACGCACGGAGCATATAGGTGTATATCAATATCTATACACTGAAACGATTTTACACGTCTGACTATTTTTTCGCGGCTGAACATGTCATGCTTGCAGACAGTTTATTTACCTGATGTACTAGCATCTAAGCAGCCCGACAGTCAACACATCCCAAGACGCACTGACAATCTGTTGGATGTTTTATTAAAACTATCCTCAATCATATACGAAATTTCAGTTCACGTGTTGTGACGCAGGTCTTATGGGACGGGCTTGTTGTGTCCTACAGCTCCAGTCGACTGTTTGGTTGGCTGGAGAGGGGAAACGTGAGGCCTCTCATCCTAAGAAGTCTCAGAAGAGCTTTTGAGGTATAAGGATATATTTCTGCATGTTTCTGGTCCCGTGTACTTTCAGCAAAACTTATGTTTTTGTTGTTCTTGTTGTGACGTAGAGTAGGGGCTACTACAGCGAGCGATAGAAGAGGAGTCCTGTGTTCAATACTCCAGTGAGTGAAGCGGAAGGAAGAAGTGGATGCTTCGCATGCGATTCATAACAAGAAAAGTGAACTGACAGTGAAAACTGAACTAAGGCACAATAGATACATGAATCACAACACACAAACACACACACTCACATATACAAAGTAATTCTCTGATTGCACTTTCTCAGAAAGTGTGAAGTTGACAGACTAATTAATTCAGTGCTGCGAAGCTAATGCCTTTAAAGTTTTCCTATGTCTTCTAGATTTGTAAAACAAAGGAATTGCGGCGAATATGTGACGTAAGTCATATTAACCGAGCGGGATAGCAAGGCGGTAAAGTCTGTGGCCCTATTCGGGAGGTCTCGGGGTTGAAATTCCGCGAGCCGACCAATCCGACTAGGCTTTTTCCGTCGTTTCCTCTAGTCGTCAAGGTAAATGCCAGATGGGATATTCAATACCGCAACCCCGAAGTTTCGTCTTAACTCCAAATACATATTAAACATTAAAAAAATGGCAATAGCGAATATTCTGCCATCTATCCATAGATAATGAAAGCAGGTAAACTGGACGTACCCTAATACAATCCGTCCGACAAGGCTAGTGAACAGGAATATTGCGCACCACAACACTATGGAATATGTTTATCTAAACCAGTTGCGCAGTTCGCGTACTGAGTGGCTGAGATACGACTGAGGTAGGTTCAGCGACCGCTTTGTGCATTGGGTTTGTGTCCCCGGGAGTGAGTATTACTGCGAAGATGCAACACATATATGCCTGTTGGACACATGCTGAAACTTGACAACCGTGTGACTCTCACACCGTTATTGTGATGCGTTGAGAGCGTGAAAGTAATAGCAGACAAGCACGAGCACTCTATAGCCAAAGGTTTCCAGATAGATGACCGGACTTTCACTACTACGTATAGTAAGTAGGAGTAGGGGAAGTATTGTATTCCACCCTAAAAGTAGATGTCAATATTTCACTGAAAATACATGTTTTGAAGGCCCCTAAACCACAAAAAATATTTTTTAGAAAAAGGTTGGTGTGTGTATGTGCCTGTGAACAGCATAAACTTAAAAACGAAAAGTCGCATAAATATCAAACTTGATAGAGTACGGATATTTAAGGCCAGCATTTAGCGTCCAGTTCTTAAACATTTGACTGTCGCTATTCCCTTTGTATCTATAACGAAATGTGTAATGTAGCTATTTCCGGAAAACATTATTTCTATTTAAATGAAGTAGATAGGAAAAGAAGCTTTGCTATGAATAACTTGTATAACCACTAATAAGCGATAGAGGGTAGAGTAAGTAATGCAAATGTAAAACATCACACTTTTTTCATCATTTGGAACAATGATGGTGATCCACCTCATGCTTCAAATCGGCCGCCACACGTGCGGCAGAGATACTCCGTGTTGTGAATACCATAAGAGAAGCTGCTGCCACATTTCCTCATACCAGCTGCAGTGCTGTTGAGCACGAGTGGGACAAGTGTTATTTTGAGGATCTTCTTTTGAGTTTCCAGTGCATCACAATATTAACCCTTGCAGCCATCGGGGGTTAGTTCACCCAACCACCACTCAGTATATATCCGAGCTACCCCGTACACCTCTTTCAGCTTCACAAAACCTTTCGAAGTCTTTTGTGTTACATTTTATACTAATTCGATTTTGAATCTTGTAAAAGGAGTTCACAATCCCTTACTCATGACACTGTGCCGATTATATTGTTCAGCATAAGCTACAATTACACTTTCAATCGCGCGCTCATAATCTTTATTTATGCCGTTCGGCGTTAGTGCACCGGGTAGTAGTTTCGGATGACCACGCTCGTGTTGAATTGCCTATAATCCCGCCGGCCTTAGAAGGGAACCTGATGTAAACATAAACAGCGCGCGAAATACTGGTTTGCAATCTGTATTACTACACCGTGGGCGGAGCATACGCACTATGTGAAGACACGTGTCTCTGAGCTGAACCACCTGACCATAAATGCAAATCTGCTGTGTTTATTTCTGAAATCGTATTATCCTATTTCCATTAACATTACTACTTTGCTTGACAGTACACGATTATTTTACGTTTGTTGTGCTGTAACGCATGACCAAAACACACTTTTAAATAATTTGATGTTGGTGCATTGGAATAGTGAGGAACAACATACTGTAATTAACAGGTTTCCTGCAGAACGATTATAAGTTATAAACCCTTTAAAATATTGAAGAAGTGATGTAAACAGTATAGATTGATGGAACCGGAATAATGACATTTGAAATTTACCTTATTAATCAGAATATGGAAGCGGTCCAATCCCGCCCATTTCCTTCTACTTCTCATCATATTTCGTTAAAAACAGTTTTTTTTTCGCGTTTCCTTTTCTTTGAAGGTGAACATTTTTCCAGTTTTATGCTTTTCTTCGCGAATGGAGTTCACACTTTTTACGGAAACACTACATTACTCGGACATTAAATTAATGTCTTTAAAGGCTAAATTCGGATACCTCTCACAAAACTTTATGTACACATTCAGTAGAATAGTTTTTTCAGTTCTTTTAAAAATTTTCCCTTTGGAATTTTTCACATATACATTTTGTTTACTCATAATAATTATCACCGTTAACCACACTGCAATAAACAATTTCAAATCAAGCGAGCTTTGCTAAATGCAACAAGACTGACCACATGTATTTTAGTAATAGAAAATGGTGCATAGGCATACCTCCATTTATCATAATTTTGTTAAGTTAATATACGCGTATGTGTTTTTAAACGCAGTGTGAGCTAAAACTTAATATGTATATTATACAAAAGACGTTCAGAATAAAGAGGACTTTTGGGGATATTCCCAGAGAATTCAAGATATACATTTCATTTCTCATAAAATATCTTAAACTGGTATATTTTAATCAAAATCGTTAGAGCCATTTTTGGGAAAGTCAAAGGTTTCGAAAAATGCTTCATGTAAAGAGTAGTTTGGGGTGGGGGATGTTTGAAAATCTTTGTGTTGCATCCTTGGAAGGTACTGAACCTAAATACCAAGTTTGGCATTTATCGCACTTTTCATTTTTAAGTTATGCCCTTCACAGACACACACATACAAAGAGAGACACTCACAGACCTTTTTCTAAAAATGCTTTTTTTGGATTCCAGAGACCTCAAAACATGTATTTAGGATTAAATCTCTAATTTTTTGGTGGAATACAATACCTCTCCTGCTTACTATACGTAGTAAAGGAAGTAAAAATACCTGTTAAACACTGTTGCGAACCAAACCACATTTCTATCAATTGCAATGCAGACAACCCTTCTTAAACTCCGCTTACATGGGATAAATTATTAATTGACCTTAGGATGAGAAATACATTTTCTGAAGGCAATAAATTATCTGTTATTGTTACTACACGAATTCCATGTACATTCGTATAACTGTAAAGTATTATTTTATGGTAAACACATTATCAGACATGTATCTTGTACAGCTCTGTTTTGCAAGGACCTCTGTGATATAATTCCTCCATTTACCCACAACATAATGTTTTCTCGACTGCTACACTTAAACATGTTCATTTGTTGTATCGAAATGATGTCCATTTCGATAAAGATTTTCATTTCGATACAGATTTCTGGGTAATACAACATTTTATACTCGAATACCTTTATATGAGTTCCATGTTTTACATTTAGTGTAATCATAAATACCGGATAGTTTGTCCACAAGATTGGGGATTTCAATTTTCTTCACATTTCTTCAAACTAAACTATGAGCACATTTTCTGACAATAAAGTTACATTTTGTCTTGCTCGCCAAACCATGAACTTGTCATACAAATGTTCAACACTTACTTTCAAACACTATATATAAACAGTAACGAATTCCATTTGAGAAAAAGTACAACTGTTGGAAAATTCAAACAAGTAACAAGGAATATCTCGACAAAAGAAATCTATATAACATAAATTGTGTGTTTTAACGGGATCTATATTTTTTGTATAGTAAAAGTTTGTCTATGTCTTACGGTTTACCAGTTATGCGAAAGTCATTCAGAATGAAGAGGAATTTTGGGGAATTTCCCAGAAAATTCAAGATATACATTTCATTTGCCATGAAAGTATCTTAAACATATGATATTTTAATCAAAATTGTTAGAACCATTTTGAGAAAATCAAAATTTTCGAAAAATGTTCCATGTAAAAGGTAGTCTGGGATGGGGGATTTTCTTGAAAATCTTCGTGTCGCATCTTTAAAAGATGCTGAACCTAAATAGCAAGTTGCGTATTTATCCGGCTTTTCGTTTTTGAGTTATACTGTTCACAGACACACAGGCACACACATGGAACTTTTTCTAAAAATGCTTTTTTTAGATTCAGGGGGCCTCAAAACATGTATTTTCGGTAAAATCTGATATCGAATTTTTGGGTGAAATGCAATACTTCCCCTACTTACTATACGTAGTAGAGAAAGTAATTACAGTTTGTCACTTTCTTTACCCCGTATGTTATAGGTAGAGAAGGTATTGTATTCCACCTCAAATTTCGATACCGAAATTGAGTACCTTCCGAGGATACGACACAAGGATTTTCAGGAATATCCCCCTATCTCAAACTACACTTTTCATGGAATAGTTTTCAAAATTTTTGATTTTATAAAAAAGTGTAATAATTTTCATTAAAATAACATATAATAAGATATTAACATGAGAAATAAAATGTATATCTTTAATTTTCCGGGAATAGTCAGTGAAGTAATGTTCATTCGGAAAGAATTTTGTATAATCTTGTACAACTTGTAAACGTTAAGCGATAGACGAAAACCTACTACACAAGTATTGAAGATGTCTTTAAGAGACACTACTTATTTCAAATAGCGTTTTTGTAACTTCAGCTATTTCCGAGATATCCGTAATTAATAGTTCGATTTGTCAATACTTTGTCATCCCTTTTAAGTCCTATCGTTTTTCAGCTGTTTCTCTCGAATGCATGAAAACAGTATGGCATTTTAAGGCGAGCGTATAGCGTCCAATTTTTAAACATTTGACTATAGCTGTTCTCTTTGTATTCATAATGAAATATGTAATTTAGCTATTTCTGCAAGGGTTTATTTGAATAAAAATGTAATAGATAGAAAAATAAGCTTAAATAAGACTAATAAACGATACAGGGTAGATAAAGTCATGTGAATGTATCACATCATGATTTACTTCTTAACTTCTTCTTCTTCTTCTTCTTCTTCTTCTTCTTCTTCTTCTTCTTATTATTATTATTATTATTATTATTATTATTATTATTATTATTATTGCGATTCTCTAGGAAGGTCTTTGTGTAAATATTTTTGTTATCGGAGTGAAAATGGGGGAGTTACGTTTTAAATACACCTCAACAAAGAGCGTGGTTGCTCGTTTGAGGCTCTTTCTGATATTTCTCACGTTTTATTTTTTTTAATCTCTACAAGTCCTTTGGCAAAATTAACTTCACATATTTTAATCAGTTTCGAAAGTATATATTTTAACTAATCAAGTACACTGTTTAATGAAAAATTACACTAGCAGAATTTCAGAACAGCTTTTGAGTGAATTTTTTCGGTGTGTTTTTCTCGGTTGTAATATTTTAGATATTTTTTCAGCATTTCAAATGCTCGTTACGATGCAATTTTTAAGTTATCAGAGTGAAACTTCGGAAACAGTTTTCCCAATTTATGCTAACTAAAACTTGCTACATGGTTATTAATACCTAAAGGCAAACGTGTTATATCATCAGCTTATCCAGATTTGATAAGTATATATTTCTTTTTGCAAAAGGAGAAACTGACATTCTAACGAAAATTATTTCTCTCAAAACCAATTAATTTTAAGGTATAATTATTATAAAGCTTTATTTTCCAGTTCAGTAGGGAACGTAAACCGGAACTGTTCCTTAAACATTATAAAAGTTGCATCGTAAGAAGCATTTTTTGTAAAATATCTTAAATTTGTGTTTCATGATACATAATACAGGAACGACCTGGCTTACGTCAAAGTTAATGTAGCTCTCTTTCGCTTGCCAGTCGGCAGTGCTGTGTTGAGTAGTAGCGAGCAGGTAATATGCGCATGGGATATTAATTGACTTCCGGTTTATCAGATGGTTAGGAGGTTCTCTCTCCTAGCATGCTTGGCATGCTACTTCGCGTAACGAGATTTGGTAATGTATGCAGCAGTGTAACTGTGGCTAGGGTTTTCTATTTTAGAACCGTTTCTGCTGTTATTCAAAGCTTATTTTAAAACTTTCAAGGTTGCAATGTACTATTTCTGAGCTCGAGTCACAATACCGAGAGAGCCAATAATTAAGAACCGGCTGCGTCGGTTTTCTTTCATTGGGCATGTAGACGCATGATTCCGCGCTTCTGCTGCAATGAAGATCACGCTACTGACGCGGCTTTGCTCTGCTCTATCTCTGCAATATTGAATTGACAGTGATATTGTGCAGTTTATTAATATGAGTTATTTATTGTTTTGTCCTGTATTTGGTTACAAGTAAGTTGTGGCCAGTATATGTTTTCCTCTGCGCAGCGTGTATTTATTTCTGATTCGTGTGCATTAACTCAGCTCATCAAGGGAAAACAGGATTTGCAGAAAGATTCCGGGTGTAAAAGTTCCAGACTGTATATTTCATACACTTTATATAAACTTCAGGCCACAGGAAGTGTTCAGTCTAAGAATCCTAAAATATAACTTAGGATCCTTACCGAAGAAACATTAGACGACATCGGCCAACGTTTGAATAATCCTCCAAAATCGCTTAGGCGACTTTCACAACAGACAGGATTTCTTATGGCTCTGTGCAAAGAGCTACAAAGTTGAACTCCTATAGCATGACTGTGGCACTTGCTCTTCAACCACGTGAACCTGTAATTAGGCGCACATTTTGTGAGTGGAGTCTCAATAGTGCATAAAATGCCGAAATAGACCCATCTTTAATATTTTTCTAGGACGAGGCTTGGTTCCAACTTCATGGATATGCGTATAAATCAGACACTAGGGACTGCTGCTCTGGCCCCCACGTGACCCAGTGACAACCGAGTGAATCTTCCACTCCCGAGAGCTTTTTTTGTAGGCCAACACCTGAAAAATTTAAACCGGTTCCCCATTACAGGATAGAAGTGGATACGCCACTTACGTGCGTCAACCCCCGAAGGGGAAGACTATCGAACAAACTCGGTAAGACCGATAACACTCTAGCGGACTGTCTACCGGCTCTCCAGGATGGTACCGGATAACCTGGAGGCGCCTCACAACTCCGCCTGGAGGTTGACCGCAGAGACGTACCCAATCTCCTATGGGTATCTGGAACCACTGACCCGCCGAGTCCAACCCAATTAAAAACAACTCCATCACGTGGGGGCTCGGATGTTTAGCCCAGCATACTTCTAGTAACGTCAGAAGTACCACGAGTGGTAAGGGTCCACAGCGCCCGCACCGGCAGCTGAAGTGGTCGGAACCCCCTTACAGGGGATATGTATATACACAAAAGTATCGTTATTGGAGCTCCGATAAACCTAGCATTGTTCATGAACTACCCTTCCATGATGAAAACCCTTATGCATGGTGTGCCATTAACGGAGAAAGTGTTTTAGGGCCAATTTCTTTTCGAGTCAACAGCTGACGCCCCTACATACGCGAATACAACTTTGCCCCTTTGTTTAGAGAATTAACGGTTAGGGAGCGTGATTTTGCATCTTTTCAGCAAGACTCTGCCACAGGTGGTAGCTTAATATTCGAAGAAAATAATTGAAAGCATGTTTGTGGACAGAATGTTTAGTAGACATTTGTGGCCCCCTGGGTCCCTCGACCTACTCCCCTGGGGTAAATTATTTCTATCTCTGGAGTAAATTAAAACGAAGTATATAGACAAACCCAGACATTCTGGAAAAATTAAAAAAAAATATCCGGAGGAAATTGCCAGTATTTCTCAATGTAAACTACGGCGAGTGATGGATAGTTTCCTAAAGAGGTGCCAAAACTGTATGAACAACGACGCTGGCCAGTTTCAGTACCTCCTTTTATAAAGTTGGTAAATAAATCGTTTAAAAGTAGTTTCTAAAATGTAGGGTTGTATCCGCGCCGATTCCATGATAGCTGCAGACGGCAATGAACGCCGATAACGCGAACAACGCGTAGCCTATTCTTAGTTAATTGGCTATCCCGGTACATTGTTAACCGAACGCTCACAGACAGAGGTAATAGTGCGACATTGGAAATTCTCAGCATGTTAACTGTTGTTTGAAATGAAAGGGAAGCCATGTGGCGTAATTACTGTATGGGTAATACTGTATGGGTAATTACTTGCATGTCGTGAATACAATTACCAACCGCCAAAATTGTATTTTACTTGTTTGGGAATAGAGCCATTGCAAATGCTTTTAGTCTTATGGATTCTGCCTTTTTCTCCCACCATCGACAAATAGTGACATTCCAGGGCGAGGGCCATATCAATACACACATCAAACTTCGCAGTCACACATCTTTATACAGACATAAGATGTGTTAAAAGTTCAGAACGATCAGTATAATGCTTTGGGTTCTGGAAGATTCAGACCCCAAACATTAAGCTTGGAGATGTGTCAGTCTAAAGCGTTCATACAATGAAGCCAATGTCGCAGCATGTACCGCTTGTAATCAATTCCACACGGAGAGTCGAGGTGCTATGTTTTGAGTCTCGGCCGCAGAACTGATTTTGAAAGTTTTATTAAACTTTCCAGGAGTATTAAAACAGTCGTTTTATACGAAAAAGAAACTAAAGACATAGAAGGAAAACAAAGCGAAAGAGTAAAACCAAGAAAAGAACTGAAAAAGTGGCATACGATAATAATTAATTTAAGAGCTGCGGAAAGCTGCGGTAGATAACTACTCCTTAATTGTAAATGATATTGTTTATCATCATTGGCAGTCATTTTAGTGAGATAATTATCATCATCGTCATCAACCAAGCTAGATCGATCTACGGTAACGGTGAGGATCATCTTCAGAATGTTCCGGGTTCAATTTCCATAGGGCCACCATTCTGACCATGGACCAGTAGGCAAATGTCGGCGGTGGTTCCCCTTCTACCACGAACTTCCTGTCCACTATTTCTTCTCCACATAATTTCGTTTCATCTGTTTCTCTTCATGAGTTTCAAGGTTGCAGGATCAGGCGACAACGTATGGTGTGTTGCGGTAGGACGGTGTAATTTGCGTCCCGTCCGTGGTGTGGCCCCCGACTTTACTGGAAGCGTCTGTCTACACCCAGGTTAGTTACCATAACAACCGCAAGTAGTGCCATTCCAGAGCGAGGGCCATAACAATACACACATCAAACTTCGCAGTCGCACATCTTTATACAGACATAAGATGTGTTAAAAGTTCAGAACGGTCAGTGTAATACTTTGAGTCCTGGACGATTCAGACCAAGTTGTGGGTGGCTAAGACAAGGGCTAGGCAGCTTGATGCCATAATGGAGTCGTTAGATACCCGTCTTTGTTAGTGCACATCGTCGTCCAGATCCGGTCGCCCTTCGGTTCTCCCCTTCTTCACTTCCTCCCAAGAAGCACAAAGGATCAACTATGGCCTGCGCTCCTTGTTGTGCTCTAGTTACTGGAGGCCCCTCACTCTGACTACTCCTAAGTATGCTAATCATCACATTTTCCTTTTTCACTAAAGTTGTTATTGGATTCGTTCCTTAGTATCACATTTCCAACAATGAAGGATTAATAAGCATAATGTCGAACAGAACAATAGCAGCAATACTATTATTATTATTATTATTATTATTATTATTAATACAAAGCATCACAAACTCACTTAGTCGACCTACCCTGCTCGTCTGTAGGGCTTACACCGCCTAAGACTTACAACAGTGCCTAGGGTCAGAGGCCTGTCAACGAGCAGACGAACATTGAATCAGAGAGTGAAGAAACAAAACGAGGGATCGGCCCGTAGCCAGGAATGAGAGTGAGGGAAGGTGTTATGAAATGAAGACGAAATGGATGAAAGGAAAGGCAATGATGGAGGAATTGGTGGAATGAACGGTGGGAAAAGCTGAAGAACTTGGATAAAACTGACCCAGAAACCGTCTCGTCCACCACAAACCCAAAATCAGTCCCCTGTGATCGAACACGGGCCACTCGCCTTGGTGGGAAGCGAGCGGCTAACTCGACCACGACGCTATTAACATCATAAGCATTGTTGTAAAATAAATAAGCACCACTTCTTCGCAAATATCCTTACTTGCTTGCCTCTTCTCCACTCGATAAACAGCACACTTTCCTTGTCATTAATTCTTAGAGGTCAATAAACTTATATGTAGTGCTTTGATTATAAAGAGAAGCACTATTAACAGTGCAGCTGGTTTCATATTTAATTAAAACTGGGTATGTCGGCATTTTAACGCTGCTTCAGTGGTCTTGAAGGTGGTGTGGATGAAACGTTTTCGAGCTGTAGTTCCCTCATCTTCATCTGAAGATCAACTCAAGGCTCATCTATCACGTTTCTTATAAAACGAATGGAAAGCGTTTCTTCTGTTTAGGTCATGTTATGTTTTTCTATGAAGTGAGGTGCACACCTTCTGAGGTGTATATGGAGAACCTTCTCCCTCCTTAACTTTCCTCTCACGAGGTGGTTGGATAATTTGCATGATGATGTCAGTTAGTGACATTTCAAAATTCAAAATAGTTTTAATGTTACTGCAAATAAACAACTTTCAAGCTTTCAAATTGCCCTTTGTTCTACCAATGTAAATGCCATCACAATCTTTGCACACCTTCTGGTATATTTCTGATTTTTTAAAAGTATCCACAGTTTTATTGAATCAATTTCTTAAATTGAAAATATTTTAAGAAGCAAGTTGAATGTTGTAATTTCTTAAAATATTTTCGAAAGTTTAAAACATAGCTGGATGTTCAGTAAACCTTTCATAAACTATCGCATATTTTGTGTTTAAATTCTGTAAGGTACTGTTTTTATTTCTTTTTACTTTTTCCACCACATACTTAGTAGGCAGAGAAGGTGTTACATTCGACCTAAAAATTGGATACCAACATTTCACCGGAAGACCCCAGAATAAAAAATGCAGTTTTGGATAACATCTATGTGTGTGTGTGTGTGTGTGTGTGTGTTTGTGTGTTTGTGTGTCTGCAAACAGTAACACTCAAAAAAGTAAAGTCGGATAAACGCCAAACTGTATTTAATTTTAATACCTTCCAAAGATGCGACAAGGAGATTTCAAAAACAACTCACAACCTCAATCACTTTTTACATGGAACATTTTTGGAAGTTTTTGATTTTCTAAAAAAAATGGCTCTAACGATTGTGATTAAGGTACCACGCATTAAAGATATTTACGTGGCAAATAAAATGTGCATCTTGAATTTTCTGGGAATAGCCTTTGAAATCCTTTTCATTCGGAAGGGATTTTGTATAATCTTGTATAACTGGTAAACGTTAAGCGATAGACAAAAAGGTACTCCATAAGAAATGGAGATCTTTTTAAAACACAAATTTTTTTCTCCATTAACATGTTTTGTAGCATCAGCCATTTTTAAGTTATACGTTATTAATTGTTCGAATTGTTCAACACGTAGCCATTCTTTAAAGTTCTGACAATTTCCAATTGTTTCTCTCAATGTCATGGAAAACTTGTAGAATTTTAAGGCCAGCATATAGTGCCCAGTTGTAAAACATTTGTCGATACTGTTCCCTTTATATCTACAACAAAATGTGTAATGGAGCTATACACCGAAAGGTTTATCTGAATTAAAGTGAAGTAGGTAGTAAAATAAACTTTTGTAGAGATAATTTGTATACCCACAAATAAACTATAGAGGTAAGAAAAAGTAATGTGAACGTAACAAATGAGATTTTTTACTTCACCAATCCACTTCATTTATCTATTCGTGCTTTAGTTCTATCTTCGTAGAATTCTTTATTTGTTTCTGTGAGTGAGCCTGTTTGAGTTCATTCATTTCATATATCCATAAAACTTTAACCCTCGTTTTCTAATGTCACTGAGAATGTCTGTACATAAATTTTTACTTCGTTAGTATTTTTGAGTCTGTATTCTTCAACTATAAGTTGTGCACCTAAAATTGTCTTATGCGTTTGCATTCTTTGTTCACAATATTTTATGCTTTACTGTTCAAAATAAGTTTTACTTCTCTATAACGACACTATGGTTTAATTACAGTGTGATAATGTTTTAAGTTTGTATGCTTAAACAGGCACCTTTTACTGTAGATGTTTTGAGTAAGCCGATTTGCTGTTCCACTTTTTGGCATCTACATTTATCAGCTATATTTTCCTGAATTATTGCACCAAAGAGTGAAACTCGTTTAATTTTTTCATATTTGGTTACCATGTATTTTCATGCTTTTTTACTGCAGGAATTTTTTTTGTATTTTTTTATACATATCTGCAAACCGATTTTCTCCACAATTGGAGAATGTTGCAATTATTTTTAGTTCAGTATGTTTTTCAGCTGCTTCACGATACAACATTGATGTAAATAAATTTTAACAAACTTCTATTGAATAAAATCTGTTCCTACAACAAGGAAAGTGTTTAAAATCTTAGTCTATGTGTTTTCGTACGTACGTTTACCAGTTATACAAGGTTATACTAATTCCTTCCGAGTGAAGAGGACTTACAAATATTTTTCCCAGAAAATTCAAGATACACATTTTATTTGTCATATAAATATCTATATTGTATTTTAATAAACCTCGCTAGAGCCATTTTGTACAAAATAAAAAAGTGTCCAAAATGTTCCATGCGAAGGGTAGTTTGGGGTGGAGAATATTATTGAAAATCTTCGTGTCGCATCTTTGGAAAATATTTAACTTAAATACCAAGTTTTATATTTATGTTCCTTTTCGTTTTTGAGTTATGCTGTTCACAAACACACACACGGACCTGTTTCCAAAAATGCTTTATTTGGATTTGGGGGCCTCCTAACACGTATTTCCGGTGAAATCTCGGTATCCAATTTTTGGGTGGAATGCAATACCTTCTCTACCTGCTAGTGCGTGCTATGAAAAGTAAAACGTTTTATAGTGAATCAAAGTATTCGAGTAAAATTACAACCGTTCATGTCTTAATATGGTGGTAAAGTGTTAGAATTATATACAAATTCTACTGTCCATTTTAAATAGGTATGCCCCTCTTATGTCAGCTGAAGTAGAAGCTTTTCGAAGTACAAGACCTAGTTGGCTCAAAATAGCAAGTGTTTTCTATTTGCAAATGTGCACAAAGTATTCATTGAATATTGCAACTCAGGGCTCACAAACTGCAGTAAAAATCTCATGTGATACATTCACATGACGTTCTTTATCGTCTATCTTTATTAGTGGGTATACAAACTATTCTCACTAAAGCTTGTTTTTCTATCTATTACGTTTAATCCGAATCAAAAATAGCTACATTACACATTTCGTTATAAATATGAATAGAACAGCGATAGTCAGGTGTTTAAGAACTGGCCTTAAAATTTCATATTGTTTCCATGGAATCAAACAACTCAAAATCAATGGGACGTCAAAAGAACAAGTATTGAACAATTTGAACCTTCAATTAACGGATATCTCGGAAACGGCTTATACCAAAAAAAAACTTATTTCAAATAAACGTGTGTTTTAAAGAGATCTTTTTTTAGGGGGGGGTGGTAGTACGTTTTCTTCTGTCGCTTAACGTTTGCCAATTATACAACATTATACAAAACTTCCTCCAAATGAACTGGACCTCCCAAGTTATTCTCAGAAAATTCAAGATATACATTTTTGGTCATATAAATATCTTTAATATATGGTATTTTAATCAAAATCGTTTGGGGCATTTGTTAGAAAATAGACGTTTCGAAAAATCTTCCATGTAAAGGGTAGTCTGGGGTGGGGGATTTTCCTGGAAATTCTTGTGTCGCATGTTTGGAAGGTACTGAACTTAAATACCAAGTTTAGTGTTGATGCGATGTTTCGTTTATGAGTAGTTCTGCACAAAGGCAATCAGTGGGCCTCAAACATGTATTTCCGGTGAAATACCGATATCAATTTTTTGGTTAGAATACAATACTTCACCTACTTAATAAACGTAGTACAGAAGGTAATTAGGATATAACAATTACAACATACGTTAACTATACATTGGTCCTTTTAATGAATAACGAGATATATCAAATTCCAAAACTTAGCTTGCTTCTCTTTTGCAGTTTATTTTTAAATAAACAGTTCATTGTCATAAACCCACTAATTTACTTTACAACTGAAATTTCATTTCATAATATTGCTAGGTCATATGCCGTATTAATGGTACATTTTTATAAATTTTAGGTCATAATAGTATATTTTATTTTGCATATTGTGGCCATTTTTAAACCATAAACATCCTAGCCTTAAAACCCAACGGAATGAACCCGCGGTAACATGTGAGACTCGCATTCGCTTACCTTGAGCTTTTGGTAGTTTACATTGGTCGATAGCTGAATGCTGGGGTGGTTTCTCATCTATCAGGATTTTCTTTTTTTCATCAATTCCTTTTCATTCCGTTTCCTTATCATCTTTCAGGTGTGCTACTGCGGAGGTATGGAGGTGCTAGACGGATGCTTGCTCAAGAGAAAGATTATTCCTTGTGGACACTAGAGGGCTATTAGTCGACGGGTCGTTCATGGCCCTCTCTAGGCAGCTCCAGTAATGGGACGTGTCTTTGAGTCTGCTACAGTTAGGGACTTCCACGCGTCTCTGTGGCCTGTGTGCTTGCGACCTGTAGCGCCCCGCGGTTCTTTCACTTCTTCCCTTTCTCTTGGGGGTGGTGGTCAAAATAGATCTATGAAAGTCGCAGCGGGCATGGTGACCCCCTTAGTTCTATAACCCATACTTTTAACTAGCCCTATACGTGTGCGTGTGCGCGCGTACGTGCGTGCCTCACACACACACACACATGAAAGTAGTATAAAAATACACGCTCACAACACCTGTAGCAGAATATGCATACATAAAGATAGTCTTCAATCTCTAAACAGAAGGTGTAAATTCATTATTCCATAAACCCTAGTTAACTCACTGCTTTAGCATTATGGAAAATAGCGAAACACCTTCTGCATAATCCTTTTACGTTGACCTGCAGAGTAAAGAGAAAGGACATTCCGAAACTGTAGTCGTATATTTTGTAGCCCATTAAGAGACTACATGATAATGATGTTTATTTTTTCAAGTGCAGGCACAAAAGAGGGGCTAATGATCTCTCTTCAGCCCCTACCATGAAAGCAAACATTTCTGAAACTGCCTTTGACTTTCGCACACTTGTTTCAGACGACAGCAGTTGTATAAATATAAAGGTGTATTTCAGTAATTAACAAAGAGTGTGGGCTTGAGGATTAATGAACTTGTGTGTTTGCGTGGGAGGTTGGAGATGTAGATGTAGAACATTGCTACACCAAATCCAATCCCAAACGGTAGAATATTTATTTAGGGACGTGCAAAACACCAAGCATTCAACTTTAAGAGCAGGATTCACAAACAGGAATGACCCTTCCGGTTATTTTGGTTTATGTAAACCCATGTATATGCCTTTATCTCTGAAACATAGGAGCACGTTTCACCGCGAGGTTGCAATTTTACATGTATAACAAACAAGAAACGCTGTCCCCTACTTCTGGCCGCTGCCTTTTACCGGTTATGTTGAAAACTGAAGCCATGCTTGTTTGAAAATGATCAAATTTGGAAACCAGTCATATGGAGAAATTGTGTATTTTGGTGTGAAATTTTGGCTTATGACATACGAAATGATTACTATGCAATAAGTTGCTTTTTTCTTCTGAAAAATTACAGCGGTCACACAGGATGTTTCATAAAAACAGTCGTATAAATAATTCCTAGGGTGTGAAAAGGAAGAGTGGAGGTGGAAGCTGAAAACTTCGGTTGTTATAACGAAGTCGGGACTTACGTTCGGGATAATAGGGCATATCTGTCAGCGCGAGCCGGAACACGTCTGGCTGGGGATAAAGAGGGAAACGCTCTCGACTGATATAAATTCCAGCAACTATACTGTGACCAGGGAGATATTTCTGGATAATCCACCCACCTCCCGCGAACACTCTCTAAGCTCTTGCGACTATATATCGACGACCGTGCTCGCGATAGTTATTTTAATTGATTGGGGCGTACAATAAGTGCTGCTCTGCGATCGATTGAGGAGAAGCCCTGTGTTCGACAGCTAGCAAACAACCGGGAGATAGAAGGGAAGCCGTGTATTCGACAGTTAGGGAATGACCAGAAGCGAGAAGGGAAGTTCTCTGTTCGAGAATTAGCGAACGACCAGAAGAGAAAAGGGAACCCTATTTTCGACAGTTAATAAAGATTCGGAAAATAGAAGAGGAGTCTTGTATTCGGCATTTAGTGAGCATCCGGAGGACAGAAGAGAAGCCCATGCTCGACAGTCAGCGAAGGACCAGAAGATAGAGGGAAGTCCTGTGCTCGACAGTTAATGAGCATCCAGAAGGGAGGAATCCTGTGTTCGACCGTTGGCAAAGCATCAGAAGAGAGAAAGGCAGACCTATGTTCGACAACCGTCTTCCGTGGACTAGTGGTACCGTGCTAGTCTCTAATTCCCGAGGTCACGGGTTCAAACCCGGCGGTTTTTCTCGGGCGGGAAGTAAAGCCGGTGGTCCCTGCCGTAGATTTATGGAACGCAAAAGAACCTCAAGCCTGATAAAGAGGCCTCTGAGCAAAATTACCGATCTTTCACGCCCAATATAGAATGGAACGCTAAGGACCATAGTAGTTAAAGAGCGTCGATAAATGAAACTCAATTTAATTTAATTTATCTGGAGGAGACAAGAGGGGTGCTCTGTTCGACATTTAGCAAAAGACCAGAAGAGAGAAGAGAAGTCCTGTGTTCGACAGTTAGTGCGCATCCGGAAGAAAGAAGAGGAGTCCTCGGTGCGCACGTTGCGGTGATACGGTGCACACGAATCTTTGCTAAATTATTACAGAATTTTCTATTTCTTGTGAATTAATCCTTTTCAATTGGATAGCAATTCCAATTTTTATATATTTGTTTCAAAATAAATGTTATGTGAAGCGAAACCGCATTACGAAGTCTACATAATCATTATACATTGAAATAACTCCTTCCCTCTCTGACCCACTTTGATTGTGTTCTATGTATTTCAAAACCGCTACTTTCATACTTGTCGTTCTCCATAAGCATCCCATTGCTGGATAATTTTTCTCGTTTTTTTCCGGTAACTTCGATTTCGGTCCTCAGCGGTGGAAACTTACCCGTAGTGCTGAGAACACTTCTAGAGATTTATGTTAAGACAAAATTGATTTTTTGTTATTTGTTGTAATAGATTAGGCGGCGCCGTGGCCGAGTGGTTAGACCGCTCGCCTTCCACCGAGGCGGCCCGGGTTCAATCCCATGGACCGGCATGTGGGATTTGTGATGGACGAAGCGGCGTCTGGGCGGGTTTTCTCCGGGTTCTCCGGTTTCCCCCGCCATTCATTCCACCAACTGCTCCATCATCACCTTTCCTTTCATCCATTTCACCAACATTTCGTTTCATCTACTTCCTTCATCCCATACCAGGGATCGGGCTGATCACCCATCCTGGATGCTCTGTCTGATCCATGAGTGTCTGCTCCTCGACGGGCCTCTGACCCCAGGCACCCGCTTGTAAGTCCTACATAAGAGGAGGGTAAACAGATAATGAATGAATGAATGAATGTTGTAATAGATTATAAATGGCATAAGGAACACATCTATGTAATTTTTTTATTTGAACCTATAAAGGGCTCTTATGGTTCAGAGATGTTATAGTATATTGGTATGTAACAACGCGCTCACCTTGTTTTTTGCCATTTCCCATGGCTTATATTTTTTAAACTTCAGCTACACTTTTCTAAAACCGCATTTAACTTATAAGTTTAAAAACTGTTGTGGCTATATTGAATGTTTAACTGCACTTGTAAGTTACAGATTTTGCTCCTAAATTCCATGGTTTCCAGAAAAAATTATAAATATATAAAATTACACCAAATATGATTTTCTGTAACAACCTTTTTTAAAATTAAATTATTCATAAATCGACAATTAATTAACAAGATATCTTAAGCTACCTACAAAAACTCACAATGAAAAACAGAAGGCTTTCTGATCTTTTTTTTTCAGAGAAAAGCGTACATATAAATTAAGGTTTTTTAAAAATTATTTTACGATGTATAAATATTTTTATAATTAAAATATTAAAGTTTGCTAAGAAACCTTGACACCAGTATACGCAGAAAATCTTATTTAATAAGCAGTAAAGGATTCATTGTCCTAGATGATGTAATTTTATGAAAACTGCCTCTCTTTCAATTGCGAAAAAGCGTAAAAATATTCTCTAAGATAAGAAGTGTCCTTAATTGGGTTGCAGGCCTCGGGATTCATTTTACGATTAGTGAAACTGCTTCTTACCTAAAGGTGGTTCTAACACAATTTACGCAGGTTAAATGAGGTTATGTTTATGAGTGAAACCTGCGGCAGTCACCTCCTGTCCGAAGTTGTGGTTCTTGTTGATGCCCGTTGCTCGCGGCTTACCTTGCTGCATCCTCCATGTTGGCTCCAGATGTTCGCAGTGTGCTGCTTCTCTGCATTTTTTTATCCTTGGCTAGCTGCAGTAATTTTCTTTAAACTATATGGGAGCATGGACTTATCCTTGGTAAAGGAAGCGTAGATCTCGGGTGGTGGTAAAAGGAGAAATAGACGTGCTTTGGTTACGAAAAGATGACACTGCAGTTTCTTTTATTAGGTAATCCACGTAGTACACAACATTGATATTGCCGCCGTTAAAATACTGTCCACCGCTGTTGAAACACGGCGCGGATATGACGCGAAGTTTAAATATGCTTATTATCTCTTTACGAGTAGCGATTCTTATGTGTGTTTCGAAAACTGTCTTCATTCCCTTTTGGCGCGATATCTCTCAAACATCCTGCAGCATCTCTCCCTGCCTGTAGTTTAGCAAAATGTTCCCTGACCACATGACAAATGACCCACAAATGATAAAATGCCTCGAATTTGTTCCTAGCAGATCCATTTATAGTCACAGGCTTCTGGGGCAGCTTCCTTTCCTATTGGTCCATTTTTTAGCGCCACTCAACGCGTCTCACTATTTCATATAAACTTACAGGGATCTCATTGGTCCAAGTTTAACATAAATCGTGGCTTTTCCTAAATTCACCGTTAAGCTTATTGTCTCTCTCACTTGGTCACGGCGAATTATCGTATAAAGGAACAAAGACTCTACACCCTCGCTGTATGAACAATGCCCCTGCGACCAGAGAGACATCGTAAAACTAGATTTTCTGCCTTCTAAGACACTTTTCTTGTAGCTAAGACATTTCGTCGTGGACAGTATTTTAACATAGCGCTTAAATTATTTACATTAAACAATTTATAACTCCTCGAATATTAGTAACCTAAATACATACATATCGTTAAATCACCCTTCTTAAACTATACAAGCAGTAAAAGAAAAAGATATGTACATAGCATGAATTAACATCAATGAAAATTAATTAATCAAATTATCTATAATTATAGTTCTCGGGCTCGGCCTAGAGTTGCCGTTTCAAACCGCCTCAAAACGTGCATAATGTGCACCAAGGTATATGAAGATATATTATCTCCTCTAGGGCCATTTTCGCTAACCACGATTATCTTAATTAACTCGCGCAAGTGTGTTAAAACAGCGTTTTTGTAAAACAGCTGTTTCACCAGTTAGTGTAACGTTGCCGAGGACTGCAAACCCGGTTAAAGCGTTACTGGCCACTCTCCATTCCATCGATCGAAATCTAAGTTAGCGAATCAATAAGAAAAATTGCGCCGCAACGAGTAATGGATTTGGTTATATAGGTAATGAGGATGAATATGCGCAGTACGAGAGAAATAGAAGGCGATCACGAGATTAGAGAGCGAAGCAATATTTTATTTCAAGCACCTGTATTCCTGTACTCCATTTTGGAACAAACAGAGGAAGGATTGAAATTCCTGTCCAACATATAAACATTTAAGGAATACAAATTAAATAAAAATTAAAGATTTGCGCACCGCAGGATTAATAATATATATTGTTTCTTTGCGTCAACACACCTAACCTCTATTTCAATAAAGCATCGTCTACTGTCACTCCTGGTACACGCTCCACATCTCTTTGCAGACCACAAAATTTTTATATTGTTTCATTTTCGACATATTTTATGGCACAGTAAAATACACTGGTGTGCAAAACCTAAGGACGAGATGGGTAAAGTAACATAACAAATGAAATACTTAGTGGCAGTAGATGAAGGTGCGGGAGCATGTTGCCAGAGGTCTCTCACACGTACACAGAAAGCTGGACGTCACATAACGTAAGTGTAGCGAGCCTATAGTGCCAAATGGGTCTGGTCCCGCAACACGGGGCAGTTGACGAAACACGACAAGACGGTGTGTGGCAATTAGCGAGCTGTTACGGTGCACTGTAGTGGTGTTCTTCATTGCAACATGGCCGTAGACACCATTTGGATGGCTTCACACGGGGAAGAATCATCGGGAAACTGGAAGAAGGGCGAAGTGTTACGAGTGTTGCTCAGGAGTTTGGAATTGCTCACAGCATTGTTTTTCACGTGCATGAGGAACCTTCCAAATCACAGGCACTGCTGCCCCAAGGATAGGTGATGGTCGTCCACGCTCAACTGCAGCAGCAGATGACCGCTACATTGTGCAACGGGCAGGAGGGAATCCACGCCAAACAGCGGGTGCAATTGCAACCACATTTAACAGGACCGCTAGGCACGCAATCTCACGATACACAGTGGC
This sequence comes from Deroplatys truncata, assembly GCA_030765065.1. Classification (NCBI taxonomy): domain Eukaryota; kingdom Metazoa; phylum Arthropoda; class Insecta; order Mantodea; family Mantidae; genus Deroplatys; species Deroplatys truncata. The sequence goes on along the minus strand of CM060988.1, from coordinate 24,217,346 downwards.
ACGGCGACTACAAAGAGATGGCCTCTTTGCCCGACGGCCAGTACTTTGTTTTCCATTGGCATCCGCACATCGGCAGCATCGTTTGCGATGGTCCAAAGAGCATCAACATTGGAACAAGGAGGAATGGGGTCGCGTGCTCTTCTCGGATGAGAGCAGATTCAGTCTAAGTAGTGATTCTCGACGTACCCTCATCTGGCGAGAAGTGGGAACACGTAATGAACCCAGGAACATCTTTGAACATGATCGTTTTGGTGGTCTGGGTGTTATGGTTTGGTGAGGCTTAATGTTGCATGGGCGCACCGACCTCCAAATCTTTGAACACGGTATGCTCACTGGTCAACGCTATTGTCATACTGTACTGATTCCCCATGTGCGTCTTTTCAGGGGTGCAGTCGGCCCTGACTTCATTTTTATGGATGACCATGCGCGAATGCATTGAACGGTGCAGGTGGAGGATCTCTTGGAACGAGAGGATATTCAGCGAATGGACTGGCCTGCCTGTTCCCCCGATTTAAATCCCATCGAACACGTATGGAATGCTTTGGGGAGACGCATTGCAGCACATCCATATGCGCCAACGACCATCCAACAGTTGTCATCAGCGCTGGTGGAGGAATGGAACGTCCTACCACAAGAACTGCTTACCAACCTTGTGGCCAACATGGGAGCACGATGCAGAGCATGCATTGCTGCCCGTGATCACACACCCTTTTAAGCACTATACATCTGTTTCGGTAAATCTAGAGAGCCATCATATGTCATATTGTCTTTAGTGTAGCTTATCGCCTATGAATAAAAGTGGCATTTCTGTTCGTCTCATTGCATATTTCGTTTAGTTGCCTACCGTAGCAGTTCCCTCTATGTATGATTCAAGTTACTTGGCAATGTCACAGCATGCGAAGATTACTTTCGTCCTTAGGTTTTGCGCACCAGTGTATAAGCAAACCGTAGGCTTCTCTGCCTTTCCATAGACTAGATATTTATGTCACTGCGTTTATGAAACATGCTGTGTGACCGTTCAATTAAGTGCATGCATTTTTTCCATTGATAAGCTTAAATTCCAGATCCACGGACACTATTTTATTCATATGAGTGCACAGCAGTTTGCAAACTGTAGGGCTCAAAGGGAGAACACGTTTTTCTGGCATCATTCAAACGCAGTTTTGATTTTCGACATGCACAGGAAAGGGCACCAACCGGAACTAGCGAACAGCGTTTCTCGCTTGTTATGTATGATAAATTGTAGGCTCGTAAAACAAACATTAACCAAAACTACGATTTCATAACCTGGGTTTGCAACCTCGTGGTGACACGTACTTCTGTGATCCAGCATATCCAACCAAAATAAAGCGAAAAAGTATCGCTGTAGGTTTAACTGGTCCTTAGTATTCTGCCAGTTGACCGTTGAAGCGATCAACTTGCTCCGTCCACTCGGTTGCCCTGTCCTTCTACCGGAGTTGTGTTAGCCACACAGTTTGTCTAGCGGCAGTAATATGGTGCTGGTGTAATATGCAACAAAAACTCTGATGTGTTACATCCACATTACAAAATATTGCAATATGAGACTTAACCAAGAAGAAACCCAGGTTGTGGTGTTTAAGAAAGGAGGTAAATTGAGCAAAGAAGAGAAATGGGAATGGAGGGAAAAATAATATAAGGTGGTTAGAGAAAGTAATTACCTAGGAGTCAAAATAAAGTGGGGCGGAAAATAGGGAAAACAGAAAAAAATCAGCATTAGCTAAAGGAAAACGTGCGTTAGCAGTAATAAAAAGTTGCAAATACAGAGTACCCGAAATAGGATTCAAGTGGTTGGAACGGTTATATAACACAGCGGTGGAGCCCAAAATCCTGTACGGAGTAGAGATTTGGGTACTTGAGGGGTGGGAAGCAGTTGATGAAGTACATAGGTTATTTTGTAAAGAAGCTCTAGGCTTACCAATATCGAGTGTCAAACAGGTGGCAGATAAAAGTGGGCCGAGAATCAAGAAGGGTAAGGTTATAGAGAGAGCATTGAAGTGCTGGTACAGAATTCTACTCTTGGAAGAGAATAATATAGTAAGACAGCATCTAGAGTTCCAAGAAAAAAGCTTAAAAATGGAGGGTGTCAAACTATGCATTGAAGGACATATTTATGATGAACTATGAGAAGTTTGGAGTGTTTATGAATAAAGTGAGAAGCAAATGGTTATGGACAGTGAAAAGGAACATTTAGGTCATAATATAGTTAATAATTAGAAGTAAGAACAAAGTTGTGTCTTGTATTCAGTTAAACACAGTAAATATCAGATTATTAAAAAACTAAAACAATAAGGCCAACTGTGTCAGAACCTTCCCTTTTTAACGCCCACCCGAACCGGGGACTCACATCCCCATGACAACGCTCGGGACAGACGTTTGACAGGGTGTAAAGGCCCTACGGATCAGAGTGAGAGACCAGGTTGGGTATGATCAGCCGCACGCCCGGGATGAGAGCGAGGAAGTGGATGATAAATGCAGATGGGAGATGAATAATAGGAAAGGTGAAGATGGAACACCAGTGGAATGAAACATGGCGGGGGAAACGGAAGAACTCTGAGAAAACCCGCCCAGTCGCAGCTTCGTCCAACACAAATGACACATGCGGGTCCTTGGGATTGAAGGCTTGGTGAGAGGCAAGCGGTCTAGCCACTCCGCCACGGCGTTGCCTCATTTCCGGTGAAATTTCTACATAAAATTTTTGGGTGAAATACAATAGAAGGTAAAGACGTTTCCCAACCTTCTAACCCTTTCTTTGAGATTATAATCCCGGTATTCGTCTTCAAAAATATTGAGAAAGGGAATAAAAGCTTATCCTGGTAAATCAACTTTAACCGAGATTTGAATCTTGAATATTGGGCAGACACGCTACCTCTATACCGGGCCCGGGTGTAATCATTATTTTCGAGAACTTGAAATAACATTTTGCATGATCTTCAACAAAGGAAAAACAGATAAAATATGAGTATACCACAAACACTGCACTTGAGATTGATATTCCTTGGAGATGACTTTTTAGTGAAGCACCCACTTCTAGAATCACTTCTAGAGCAAACCAGTTGCAATTAGAGCAGCAGTAGTTCTCTCTTTGTTTTATGCTAAGTGGCATTCCAACAATGCCAACTTGAGCCACGTGCAGAATATCAAAAGCAATTGCAAGGTTTCCTGCCTTTGTAGAAAGCTCTTCAACTACTTGGCTTATAATCCTAAATTGGTGGAACAATTCTGCAAATCTCACCATTCATCTTGTTTCCTTTCAAGTTCTGTGCCAGATAGCGCACGGAAGTGCTCATTTTCTATCAAGTATCTCTCTCACACACCAGTTCCACTGTAATCTATCAATTCGTATAACAAATGGGTTCAATATCTAACGGTGTATTAAAACGTTCTCCCATTTACTACATAAGAGGAGTTAACTTGATAGCTACTTGTTTAAGGGTTTACTCTGTACCAGTATAATTTGAGCGTGTATGAATGTTACATCACTTAAAAAAGCTTACAATTTCATATATATATACATATATATATAAATTGTGATTTTGGCTATTAAAGTTAATTTAAAAATTAAATGTAGAAACTATAAAGAAAAATATTTTTCAAAAACCTACACAACTCAAATACGACGGGATACTAAAACTTTAGAATGTCATGTTTCTAAAACCAACTGAAGTTTGTTTAATTTGACAGCTACTTTCTAATGTTTTCTGAGTAGATTGCACTGTAGTTTTTTTTCGATTTGCTCTAATCGTTTCTTAATTATCATCCTTTAAAGATTGTCTTCACCCAAAAGGGAATTTGACTAGAAACATTTCGTGGTTATAATTTTTTACGCTTCTATATCGTCTTTAAAGCCTTAACAATGTGAACATTGGCTTGCAAATGCATTTGGCAAAGAAGCCCCATCTAAGACAAGAAGTTATAATTGGTACAGCGAATTCAAAAGATATCTTTTTTTTCTTTCTTTCTTTCTTTCTTAGTAATGAATTTCGTGAATGACGCCCAACGACTGCTGTTATTGATGAAAATATTGTCACTGTTCGAGCAATGCTTGAAGAATATCGACGGACAGCTTGTGTATTTATTTGGGCGACATTGGTATGAGTCAAATTAAAAACATTTAGGTCAGCAGTTAGATGTGAGTATACTTTGATGTCGATGGATTCCACATACTGACTCCGGATCAAAAACACCAACGCATTGATTGGTGCAGAAAAACTCAGGAAAAATTCCAAGGTGGCACTTCAAATTTGGTTTGAAATATCGTTACGGGTGACGAATCTTGGATTTATTGTAATGATCCTGGACCTATTATCACTGAACGCCATACGATGGCCTTAAAACACCATACTGTTTCCATGCAATCGTGAGAAACAGCCGAATGCAGAAAGGACTTTAAGAGAATGACCAAGAAATGAACAATTCGAACCTTTAATAACAGATATCTCAGAATCGGCTTATACCACAAAAAACTTACTTTAAATAAATTGTATGCTTTAAAGAGATCTACATTTCATGTGCAGTATATTTTCGTCTGTCGCTTAATGTTTATCAGTCACATAAGATTATACAAATGTTTCTTCCAAATGAAGTGCACTTAACAGGCTATTCCTGGAAAATCTGAGATATACAGTTCATTTGTGATGGCACTATATTTAATATATGGTGCTTTAATAGAAAGGTTATAACCATTTATTAGAAAATCAAAATTTTCTAGAAATCTTTCATGCAAAATGTAGTCTAGGGTGAGGGGATTTTCTTGAAAATCTTTGTGTGGCATTTTTGGATGATATTGAACCTAAATACCAAGCTTGTTATTTGTCCGTCTTTTAGTTTTTGAGTTTTTTACCAAGTTTACCAACCTTTTATACGTTTCTTTTAAAACAAGATCTTGTCTATCTCTAACGGTTTACCAGTTATACAAAAGCCAATCAGTGTGAAGAGAACTTCACAGGGTATTCCCAGAAAATTCAGGGCATACATCTTATTTGCTATGAACATATTGTGACGCAGTGGCTATAGCTCAAGGTTATCGGGAGGTGGAGGGAAACAGAGATAAGCAACGCTCTTACCCGGCGTAAACATCGGAGCGCTTTCGGCGGATAACCATAACTTCCGTCCCCGCTTCCAGAATGTATATTCACATAGTTCTAGGTGTGGAAGATTTCATTGGCTATATAAGCGAGCGTTCCCGCGAGAGTTCATAGTCAGTGAGTGAGCGAGTGCGTTTCTGGTGGGGCGAAAGTGCTATGACGTACAGTGAGTGCTAAAGTGGAGCGAGAGATTGTGGAAGACTCGTGTTCGATTCTTCAGGAAGAAGAGGTTACTTCACGAAAGTAAAGTGAAGAGAAGTTGAGCTAGATTACATTATTGAAGCGACAGTATGAACTTAGTGAAGTCCGAGTGAAAGTTGAACCAAATCAAAACACTGATACTGAGAGGTGAGAGAAATGACATTTGAAAATCTGGACAAAGTCATAACTCATTAAACATGTGTTACTTAAATCCAAATCGTTGGATCCGTTTTTGAAAAACGAATATGTCACTTATAAGTGGATATACAAGTTATTCTTAAGAAATGTTATTTTCACATATACTTCATTTTAATCGAGATAAACCTCTCCGGAAATAGCTACATTGCACATTTCGTTAAAGATACAAAGGGAAAAGTGATAGTCAAATGTTTTTGAACTGGACGCTTTATGCTGGCCTTAAAATTACTTCCTATGACATCGTGAGAAACAACGAAAATCGACAAGACTTTAAAATAATGGCTAAGTGTTGAGCTATTCGAGCCACTAATAACGGATATCTCCGAAATTGCCGATGCCACAAAAGAGTTAATTGAAATAAATTGTGTATTTTAAAGAGATCCACATCTTTTGTGTGGTACGCTTTCGTCTATCGCTTAACGTTTGAAAATTATACCAAATTATTCAAAATTCCTTCCGAATGCAGAGGACTTCACAGGCTATTCCTAGAAAATTGAACATATACATTTTATTTGTCATGCAAGCATCCTTAATATGTGTATTTTAATCAAAATCATAAGAGCGAAGTATTTTAGAACATCCTAAATTTTCGAAAAATTGTTCATGTAAAGTGTTGTTGGGGCGGAGGGATTTTCTAGAAAGTCTTCGTGTCACAGTTTGGAAGACATTTAATTTAAGCACCAAGTTTGGTATTTTTCAAAATCTTTGTTTTTGAGTTATAATGTTCGCAGAGGGGGGTTCCGACCCCTTCAGCTGCCATGGTGCAGGCGATGCAAACCCTAAGCACTCGTGGTACTTCTGACGTTACTAGAAGAACGCTGGGCCAAACGTCCGAGCCCCACCCGTAGGGTTGGGTTGGGTTGGTTGAGGCTAGGCAGGGCGGTGGTACCCGATACCCATGGGAGATTGGGCTCGTCTGTGTGGGATTCCATACAAGCGGGGTTGTGAGACGCCTTAGGGTCCTCCAGTACCGTTCTGGATAGCCGATAGACTGTATGCTATTGGCTGTTGGACCTTCCGAGGTTATCGGTAGTCATCCCCATGGATGACGCGCGTAAGCGGCGTATCCACTTCCTTCCTCGCGTAAGCGGGGGGGCTTTTTAGGTTCTAGGTATTAGTGTCATGGGAAACCCCATGGGGAGCTGAGCCGCTCGGTTGACGCCTTCCCCTTGGATTAGGAGAGGAGCATGGGCTTTAGCCCTTGCTCCTGTAGACCTTCGCTTAACGCTTAACATACACACAAAGACACATACACCGACCATTTTCTAAAACAGCTTATTTTGGATTCAGGAACCTCAAAACATGTATTTTGAATGAAATTTCGATATGGAATTTTTGTTTGGAATGCAATACTTTCTCTACCGGCTAAGTACGTAGTAGAGAAAGTAAAAAATTGAAAATAACTAAAATTAAGTGTAGTTGGGAAATTCTCTTGAAAATCTTTGTGTGGAATCCTTGGAAATTACTGAACTTAAATAAAAAACTTGGTATTTAAGCGAACTGTAGTTTTTGAGTTACGCAAGGGAGACAAATAATTTAGAACATCGTATAATGGGAGATGTTTGGATGCTGATATAATAGTTCGTATGTTAATACTTTTGTTTTAAATTATTAATTAATCATTTGAAAATGTAATTAATTTCTTTCTATTATAGCATTTACCTAAATGTTCTTACAGATTATTAAGTGTAAGAGCTATTATCAAAACGAAATGAAAAGCGATGCTCAAATGTTAATGATCATCAATGTAAGGCCACGACCACAAAAATGAGTTGCCATGGAAAGTAAACTATATAAAAGAAGAAGAAGACAAAATGGCACATTTTGTATGTATTGGCGGCATTATAAAATAGTAGTTTGTAAAGTTTAAGTAATAAAAGCAAATGTTAAAGTATTAATTCGGAGTATGATTATTTCAACATTCATCCCGCTTAGCCTCCTCGCGACCGCGGCCAGGAATAAGAAGGAATCTCGTGAGAAACGGCCGCTGCAAACCAAGGCTATTACTATAACCCCAACCGCATATAAAAATTTGATGTGTTACACTCACATGACTTTCTCTACTCTTGAACAAACTATTTTTACACATTCTTATTCTCCATCTATTTCAGATTAATCGAGGTAAACATTTGCAGAAACGATCTATTGACATGCAAAGAGAATTACATTTTACACATAGCGACCAGTTCTAAAAAGCTTTGACTATCGCTTAAGGCGTACTGTGTTCCCCTTGTTTTGTATTTGCAAGGGAAATATAGAAATACAGTAGACTTTAAGCATAGACATATCTCTTAATAGCTGGTTGCTATGTGCAGCACCATTCTCTTTGTCACAGATTAATACTCTTCGCATATCCAAGACAAAAAAATCTGATGTGTTACACTCACATGACTTTCCCTGCTCCTGTACAAACTATTTATACAAACGCTTATTCTCCATCTACTTCATGTTAATCGAGATAAACATTTGCAGAGTCTATCTTATTGCTAATTTTCTTGTAGATGTAAGGGGAATATATATTTACAAGGGCAATTTGGAAATACAGTAGTCTTTAAGCACATACATATCTCTTAATAGCTGGTTGCTAGGTGCAGCACCATTCCCTTTTCCAGAGATTAATACTCCTTGCATATCCAAGACAAAAAAATGAATAACGAATTCCCATTTGAGAAAATAAGTATTGAAAAATTTAAGGGAATAGCAAGCAATATCTCGAAAATGGTTCACTCAACAAAAAATGTATGACATAAATTGTGTATTTTAACGCGATCTACATTTTTTGTGTAGTAAAATTTTGTCTATCTCTTATGGTTTACCAGTTATGCAAAAGTCGTTCACAATGAAGAATACTTTTGGAGTAATTCCCAGGAAATTCAAGATATACATTTTATTTGTCATAAAAATATCTTAAACATATGATATTTTAATCAAAATCGTTAGAGCAATTTTTGAGAAAATTAAAATTTTCGAAAAATGTTCCATGTAAAGGGTAGTCTGGGGTAGGGGGAATTTCTTGAAAACCTTCGTGTCGCATCTCTGGAAGATACTGAACCTAAATACCTAGTTTGGGGTTTATCGGACTGCTCGTTTCTGAGTTATGCTGTTCACAGACAGACAGACAGACAGACAGACACACAGACACACACACGGACTTGTTTCCAAAAATGTTTTTTTTTTGGATTCAGGGGATCTCAAAACATGTCTTTCCGGTGAAATCTCGATATCGAGCTTTTGGGTGGAATACAATACTTCCCCTACTTACTATACGTAGTAGAGAAAGTAAAAATGAATAACGAATTCCCATTTGAGAAAATAAGTATTGAAAAATTTAAGGGAATAACAAGCAATATCTCGAAAATGGTTCACTCAACAAAAAAAAATGTATATGACATAAATTGTGTATTTTAACGCGATCTACATTTTTTGTGCAGTAAAATTTTGTCTATCCTTTATGGTTTACCTGTTATGCAAAAGTCATTCACAATAAAGAATAATTTTGGAGACATTCCCGGAAAATTCAAGATATACAATTTTATTTGTCATGAAAATATCTTAAACATATGATATTTTAATCAAAATCGTTAGAGCCATTTTTGAGAAAATTAAAATTTCCAAAAATGTTCCATGTAAAGAGTAAACTGGGGTGAGGTGATTTTCTTGAAAACCTTCGTGTCGCATCTCTGGAAGATACAGAACCTAAATACCAAGTTTGGTGTTTATCCGACTGTTCGTTTCTGAGTTATGCTGCTCACAGACACACACACACACACACGGATATGTTTCCAAAAATGCTTTTTTTTTAATTCAGGGGGTCTCAAAACATGTATTTCCGGTGAAATCTCGGTATTGAATTTTTGGTTGGAATACAATACTTCCCCTACTTACTATACGTAGTAGAGAAAGTAAAAATATCCCAATTGGAGCTTATCCCTGGGACACGAATAGAGGAGGCATCGTAAATTAATACCCAAAATGGAACTTATTCATGGTACTCGAAAGTGGAGGCAACAAGAAAGTACCTATAAATCCCAGTAGAAGAAAGAAGAAATTGTCATCTACAAACAAGTGGGAAAATTCCAATCTTCTATAAATATTCATGCTATTGAGAAATCCGAAGAGGTTAAGAACAGCATAATCTAGAATTTCGCGGCATAGCTATATGCCGTTTTTGCACTATAACAAGTGTGTCTGTCTCTTGTAATGATAGTCACTGATGCCGCTAGAGTTCACTATGGTCTACAGCTATGTGTTACAGGCTAGGGAATACATATAACTAAGACGAATGCAAGTGTAGGGTTCATGATAGCTTAGAGAAACGTTCGGTACGACTTTTATGCGCACACGTTTCCTAAACACGTTATTTAGGTATTATCGTTGCTTTCGTCTGCATTCTTTATACTTTTTTGTTCGACTGAATTCAGCCGTTTAGCTATGGCTTAAAATTTATTACATACCCGACAAGTTGTCGGACATAAGGCAGTGGTTAGATATGTTACAAACTTTGGAGGGATAAATCAATACTTTTAAGTGTTGTTTAGATTACTTTATACTACTTTGGGTGTCGTTTAGAAATGAGATAAATTTAATCATTTGTGTGGGAAAAATGATTTTTTTTCAATTTTTGTCTAGTTGCGTTTCTCTATGCACAAACAAAATGCTGGAAACCAGGAATAATAAACACTGCCAAGAACAAACAAACGACACCCATCATACCAGAGGAAGCGAAAATCAGGTTTCATAGCAACCACTGATTAAATTAAAGTGATTATAATTCTTTTTATAAAAACTTAGGTTTATTAGCAGCCAGTAGCTACATCAAAGCACGCGAGCGTGCGTTCCTTAATGATTACCTATTTATAAAACCTAAGGTTTCGGATTCACGGGAGGTTAGGTTAGGTTTAGATTTTTTTATAAAAACTTAAATTAATTAGCAGTCAGTAGCTACCTCAAAGCACGCTCACTTCCCTCGCATGCGTTCCTTAACGATGGTATGTTTACCTATTCATAAAACTAAGGTTTCTGATTTTCGGGAGGATAGGTTACGTTTAGTTTATTTTTTTAGAAAAGCTTAGGTTAATTAGCAGTCAGTAGCTACATAAAAGCACGCAAGCGAAGCGAGCGTGAATGCGTTAACGATGGTTATGATTACCTATTTATAAAACCTAAGGTGTCTGATTTCCAGGAGGTTAGGCTAGGCTCAGTTTTGATTTATAACAACTTAGGTTAATTAGCAGTCAGTAGCACAACAGTTATGATTACGTATTTATAAAAGCTTAGGTTTCTGATTCACGGGAGGGTAGATTAGGTTTAGCTTTTTTATGTTAACTTACATTAATTATGAACCGATGGTTACACCACCTATGATCCGTTCGTTTACGATGGTTATGATTACGTATTTATAAAAGCTTAGGTTTCTGATTCACGGGAGGTTAGGTTAGGTTTAGCTTTTATATGTTAACTTACATTAATTATGAACCGATGGTTACACCAAAGCCCGCGAGTGTCCTTAATTGTGTTTATGATTCACTATTTATAAAATCTTGGGTTAGTATTTCACGGGAAGTTAGGTTAGGTTTAACTTTTCTATATCACTTGGGTTAATTACGAACCGATGGTTACACCAGAGCTCGCGAGTATAAGTTCCTTAAGTATGTTAATGATTCACTAAGTACAAAAGCTTAGATTTGTGTTTCAGGGGAGGTTAGGTTTAGTTATATACAAAGGTTACATAATGTGCGCGAGTTTGCGTTGGTTAACTATATATATGATTCACTAATTATAGAAGCGTAGGTTTCTGATTTATCGGAGTTTAGGTGAGGTTTAGATTTTACTTTCTCTACTGCGTATAGTACGTAGGGGAAGTATGGTATTCCACCCAAAAATTCGATACCGAGATTTCAACGGAAATATATGTTTTGAGACACCCTGAATCCAAAAAAAAGCATTTTTGGAAACATGTCTGTTTGTGTGTGTGTGTGTGTGTGTGTCAGTGTGACTGTGAACAGCATAATTCAGAAACGAACAGTTGCATAAACACCAAACTTGGTATTTAGGTTCTGTATCTTCCAGAGATGCAACACGAAGGTTTACAAGAAAATCACCCCACCCCAGATTACCCTTTACATGGAACATTTCTCGAAAATTTTAAATTTGTCAAAAATGGCTCTAACGATTGGGATTAAAATATCATATTTTTAAGATATTTTCATGACAAATAAAATGCATATCTTGAATTTTCTGGGAATGTCTCCAAAAGTATTTTTCATTGTGAAAGACTTTTGCATAACTGGTAAACCATAAGAGATACACAAAATTTTACTACACAAAAAATGTAGATCGCGTTAAAATACACAATTTATGTTATATATATATTTGTTGAGTTAACCATTTTTGAAATATTGCTTGTTATTCCCTTAAATTTTTCAATACATATTTTCTCAAATGGGAATTCGTTATTCATTTTTTTTGTCTTGGATATGCAAAGAGTATAAGTCTGTGGCAAAGAGAATGGTGCTGCACATAGCAACCACCTATTAAGAGATATGTCTATGTTTATAGGCTACTGTATTTCTATATTGCCCTTGCAAACACAAAACAAGAGGAACATAGTACGCCTTAAGCGATAGTCAAATATTTTTAGAACTGGTCGCTATGTGTAAAATGTAATTCTCTTTGCATGTCAAAAGATCGTTTCTGCAAATGTTTATCTTGATTAATATGAAACAGATGGAGAATAAGAGTTTGTAAAACTAGTTTTTACAAGAGTAAAGAAAGTCATGTGAGTGTAACACATCAGATTTTGTTTAAATACAAATTCAGATTAATTAGTAATTGGTGAATATACATAAACACGCGAGGGTGTTTTCTTTAGGATATTTATTATTCATCATTTATAAAAAGCTTTTTTGTGTGTGATTCAGGAGAGGTTAGGAACATCGATTTTGAACAGGATTGATTAGTCTATTTATGAGCTTCCCTTCACACTTAATCACAGTTTTAATTTAATGAAGTTTAGTCATAAATACTTGATATAAAAGTATGGTTAAGTTAATGCTGTGGTTTATTAAGGAGGTTATATGTATTTAAGTATTTTATTTTAGGTTAGTTGTGATAATATTTCGGTTTACTTACCTTTGTAGATGTTGACCTTATTATGACTCTATTGGTATATGCTTTTGTAGATGGATGGATTTTTACCATTTGTATTGACGCACTATTTGTAAAAAACAGTTGAATCGATGGGTGCTATTGTTTTTGCAGTGTTTGTTAAACATATAAGTTGCTAGATATCCTGTATACAGATGTTTCCTTCTATTGTACTGAGGGATGTTGCTTTTTATGTGTCTCCATGTGCTTTCTATTGTGTTGGTATGAGCTCTGGTGGTCTCGTCTACAAAGGTGATAGAATGGTTTACTGTTAGGTGATTGTAATGTTTTCTGTCCAAGTTTTTATAGGATTTCCAGCAGTCTGTTATGATTGTCGTTCCTTTTTTATCCATTTTTCTACTATTGTCGTTAGGGGTTTCTGTGATCGGTCTTCTATGTTTACAAAAAGCTGTGTCCTGTTTCTCTTTCAACTCCTGCAAATTCCCATTGTCTTTCTACGAAATGCCCCCTGTAATATTTCCTTTTATCAAATTTACTTTCATCAACTTCCACTACTTTACCTGGTCTTCCAATCGGTTCTGCCTGTTCTTCTATATGTTGTATTAATATGTCCCTGTAAAAGTTTGTCCAGTCCGATACGGTTTGTTTTTCGAACCCGTATTCTCTAATTATTTCATGTGTTGGTGTATTGTTTACTAGCTCGTAGGTTAAGGACATAACTTCTGATATTGTTAAGTTGCTTTTGGATAACCAGGAACCTGTTATTATGGATTTATTGGTTTTGCACCGATTGTTTGCTGTACCTTTGTTACACCTTATGATGATTCGCCTACTGCGAGTCCCGTGGGTTTCTAGCACAGATTAACCAGATTCTCAACATAATGGTGAGGACAAGGTGTCGAATAGGGCGCTTTTTTCGTGATCTTTCGGAGTAGCACTAATTGGAACTAACGATTGAGTCGGTAATGCAGTGAATTTCTATTGCGACTGAGCGCATGTTACGGTACCACCGCTCTCCGCCCACCTGTGCGCCATGCAATACATATTATACATTTATATAATTTAAGTTGGGTGTTTTTGTCATAAATATGGTAGCTGACATTTCGATATGTAGAAATCATTCAGCAATAATGTGGTGATACACAAGTTTTATGTAACCATTTGTGCTTCTAAGGCCAGCGCTTAACCGAGTTACCCAGATTGACAAAAAAATTCTCAAAGATACACAGTACATATGGAGAATTTTCTGTTTATGAAATGCTTTAAGTTATTTTGCAATGAAAAAAGCATTATGTCCTAATTTATTTATTTGGTATAACAGCAGGAAATAGTGTTTGAGCACAACACTAACACACATCCAAAATCAAACTATGGATCCCAAACTATTATCATTACATCACATTCAAAATTGAAATAGGTATCAGACATAACCTTTGAGCATGAGTTTCTCATGTTCCTTTTACGATATTACTGTGCAATCCACAAAAACAAACTTTTCGAAATACAGTCCCTAATTCGAACACATTTCAACACTAAATAGCACAAACACACATTTTAACACCTTAACATACTAAGTATAGTTTATATTTAAGGTTAGCTTTTTTCGCTATATATATTTCAAATCTTCATTAAAACCAACTAAACTTTCGATTCATAACCTGTCTTCTACCTTACTAGGTTTTCAGGTCATGTTCCAGTTTTAAACTTTGGATGCGCGTTATTTGGTACTCGATATTAAATAAGGTATCACTATAAACTCCTACATTTACACAAATGTTCGTTGATACGAAAAATCAGCTTTATTTTTATATTTTCGCATTGCTATTTTATCAGCTGACTTCCATCTTCTGACTTCCTTCTCATCAAGGTGAACAACATGTACTCCATTATGCTAGAGAACAGACTACCTGTAAAGGTATTATTTCACAACTCATTGCCGTAATGTATGAATGTGCAGAATTTAATTATAATTCAGTCATTGGTTTATTGTTTTACTTAGTATTTCCTACTATACTGTTGAAATTACGATGCTACTAAATTAATGGATATTGGTATCACTGATACTTACTATACATCCGTTGAAATCTGGAAAAGAGAGACATCTGTTGACAGGAACCTGAGGTAAAATTGATGTGCAGCGCTCAAAATGCTTGGTTCCGGGTCGGCCGATGTGGGAACATCGATGCTGCACCGGAAGTTACTATCCCACTTGACATACGCTGGTTTCTAGTGTCTGTTAATTCTCTTTATGCAGCGCTGTTTTGATGAAACCTAAAACTAGAATTACTCATTCTCGATTTCTTTGTCGGTAACACAGGTTGTGTTGTTATCCACATCTCTGTAGGTTGCATTTGAGTTAGTTTGGGACTCTAATTTCTCAGTTGTAAAAATATTATATAAACAAAGTGCCTTAATTACTAAACTTAAGTAGTGTGGATCGAATCCTCATTGAGGTAAATAAAATTTGTATCCTGTGAAATTAATAACAAATGTATAGAATAACTGTGTAATGTAAGAATGTAAGAAGTGTGTAAAGAGAGCATATAAAAGTAAGACGAATGTAAGTGTAGGGTTAAAGCTAGTGTAAAAGGGACCCTACGGTGGAAGGAGTACGTAAAGTTATATTTTCTGTTGGCATTTCTGCTTTATGTTATGTTTATAAATGTCCCCACCCAAAACCACAACTTTCCACATTATCCCGGTTTAGGGGAATAATGGCAAAAGTTCATGCCACGGTATTCTAAACTTGTTCCGAAATTACAAGTGAAAGTGAACGGAGGGAAAATTTAGGTGAACACATTGAAACTTAGTTAAGAGAAACTAGGCCAATAGAACAAAATAAAGATGACAATTCAATGTTGGAAAAATTAAGCTACAATTAGCCAATTTATCTATAGATTTGACTCCTAAAATAGATCAAAATGTAGGAAATCTCACTCAGAATATTGAATTAGGTAGAAATGAATGCAGGGAGGACATAGATGTGTTAGCAAGTAAAACACACGAAATAGAGCAAAGCGTAGGAAAACTGACTCAGAAAATGGAGCAAAATATAGAAAATTCTATCTAGAAAGTTGAGCACAATAAGAATGAAAGTAGGAATGTAAATGCCATAAAGCAAGGTGAGGAGAATGTGATAAAAGAGATGCAATTTGAAGTAGCCAAAGAATAAGAAGAATT
Source organism: Deroplatys truncata (assembly GCA_030765065.1). Taxonomy (NCBI): domain Eukaryota; kingdom Metazoa; phylum Arthropoda; class Insecta; order Mantodea; family Mantidae; genus Deroplatys; species Deroplatys truncata. The sequence goes on along the minus strand of CM060988.1, from coordinate 24,201,555 downwards.
CAGGAAGCAACAAAATGATTTGTTTGAAAAACAGAAAGAAAGCATCAGGAGTTAGAGAATAGAATATGGCAAGAGATACATAGAAATAAATAAAGGAGAACTGTCAGTAGGTAACTAAAATGTAGGTAAAGTATGTGAGGGATATAAAATAATGCATAGTAACCTTCGAAGAAATTACTAGCTTAACAACTGAGATAAAGGTTATAAGTACTGAAATGTAATCACAACGTGAGAAGCAAAGTAAATTAAAAATGATTTAGATACAAAATTTCAGATGATAAGCAGAATTTAGAAAACTAAAACAGAAACTATCTTAATCAAGTTGAAATTTCATTGCAGGCAAGTAAAGAAAACTATTATCAAAATGCAAACAAATGAAAAAATGTGAAAATAATGACATACCTGATACATGATGGCTATACAGATGATGGTCAGAAGAGTGATATTGTTGACCCATATAACCAGTTTGTAAACGTAAGTAATAGTGTGTGTACACATAACATGGCCTCACACACACGCACACACACACACACACGATCAAACAAACACACTGTACGCAAACTAGTTATTACGGGACACAACTACCAATTTTCGAGGAAGAGCCTGGAGACAATTCAAAACTTGTTAAAAGAGCTGGAAAGTTATTTTATGTTAAGGAGATTACCCACTAAGCTAGGATGATGATAGTTAAGAAATGCCTAATTCACAATGCATTAAATGGTTCAGGATAGCTTTAGCTTTACACGTACAGCACGTTCAAAAATGTATTTATTGGAAGGTTTTGGGGTCAAGGGAGACAGCTTAAAGTCAAGATAGAATTAGCTAGGGTAAATATGACCCAAACCAAGGTATAACTATGACCGAATACATCCTAAAACTAGGGAACAAATGCACCCACAAATGTCGGAACCAGAACTAATAAGCACAATTGTTCGACGTTACCGCCAACATATAAGGAAAAATCTAATTGTAGCTAAGCCAATTGATTTTTCTGATATGATAGAATTGTTAACAGAATTTTAATCGCTGAATTGTGCACCGGAGGTAACCTCCAATAAACACTCCATATTTATAAAAACAGGAACAAAAATAGGAATAATGGACGAAATTCGCCAGACGAGGTTTACCCGTTCTACTTTCAACAAAATAACAGGCCAAATAACCAAAGGGGTGAGTCATACACCAGTACATCTAGATATAATATATTTATACGTAATTATGAAGCACGTGACATATATAGGGGCATAGCACCACTGAACAATAAGAAATGACAGGATATCCAACCTGTGAATAGACTTAATTCTACACGTAGCAAAGGCTGAGACAGGCGTGGTCAACTGACTCACCATAGGTTCCACAGAAATTATGTGCATAGTGAAAACTCTACTATACATAACAGAAACACAGGAACGCAAAACCATAATTATTAATCAATCCAAAGTCCGAGGTCGAGGGATCCGTTTCTGGCAGAGAAATGAATTGAGGTTATACCAGAACACAAAACAATAATGAACATAATCAATCAGTACTACCAACTCAATGGGTAATCCCAACACTAACCCCTCGGAAAACAAATGTTAAATTCTTCTGGTACTCTGCAGGATGATTGTATGCCGAAGTTTACTGAAAAGGGTACTATACTAAACACAAATGACACAAACTTAAAAGAGCTCACACGTCACGTGTCTAAAAAACTAGTAAATCTGCCGAATTTTAAATTAAGCATTTGAGATTTGAATATATTATTTTACTGGATACAGGAGCTAGTAGTTTAGTAATACGTGAAGAATTATTTCAAGATTTAAAGCAATCATAAGGTGAAATATTTATCTGTGTTAATGTGTATTGCGGCATCGCCATTGGGAAAAAGAAGAAGCGAATCAGACACCAAATACGTCTTGAAGCTGGTGTAGGAGAACGGCAATTCAGTTTTATTGCTCTAGTAATACCGCGCTGATACGTGAGACTATAATTGGCAATGACTTGTTGTATAGTTAGCGGGCCTCTTAAATTTCAAATTGCATGAAGTAAAAGTAGATGATCAAAGCTCTACGAGAAATATTAAATTGTTAGATGAGAACATTAATGAAAGATATGACGGCTGCCATGAAGTATATAATGAGGAATTTTTATAGAGATTACATTCATGTATGATGAAAAAGAAGAAGAAGATATACGAATATATTAAACTGATAGTTGCAGTTACCCTCCTGTGCAGAGTTTCCAACTATCAGAAGTAAATATGACGAAAATGTACCTGAACAGTTAAACGAAGATGAAGTAGTTAACCTAATATGCGTGAAAGTAAACGCATCTCATAACCTTACTTCAACACAAAGAGAGATGCTGCAGGAAAGCTTAGAAGGAAACAAATGAGTATTTAGTTCTAAACCAGCTTTATGCTGCAAATACACACATATCTTCACAGTGAAAGCCATAACACTATATTCGCACAAATGCAGGCGGATCCCAAACGCAATTAGGCGACAAGGAACTGATATATTAAGAGATATGTTAGAAAATGATATTATTGACATTTCAAATTCACCCTATTTAAACACCCTTTGTTGGATTTACAAGACAGATGGTTCCTTACAAATGACTATAGATACTAAAAAAGTAAATTCTTTTACGTAACCAGTTCATTTTAGGCCCCAAGGAGTAGATGAAGTTTTGACCAAGTTAAGCCATGGAAATTATTTTTCCAGCTAGGTTTAGTCTTTTCATACTGACAAATATCATTAGGTGGAAACGTTACACCTTACACTCCTTTTATACATTCTGGGAAAATTTATCAGCTAAAAAGGTATGGATTTGGGTTGACAACTAGTGGAGTGCTTTCCTTAGATCTATACATAACATTTTTGCAGACACGATAGAAAACTCTTCATCGAAATACATAGATGATATTTTAATATTTGGTAATGACTTCGGGGCACATATAGATCACATACTGTCCAAATTTCATTAGTGGGTATAACCATAATCTTAGCTAAGTCATAATTATTTACCGAAGATATTGAGTTTTTAATTTATATTTCACCAGAAGGCACAAAGCCTAACACTGAAAGGATAAAGGCGATAGAAGAGATACTTCAGCAAAATAAGTTGAAGCAATTGAAAAGAATATTTTGGTGTATTATAGCATGAACACAAATTTGTGATCAGCTATGCAAAATAATTAAGTCCACTAAGGGAGATGTTAAACAAAGATACAAAATGGAAATGGACGGAAACATAAACAGGCTTATGAAAGCGTAAAGAGTTTGTTTAGAAGAGTAATATTGTTAGAGGTCACATCCAAACATACCTATATATAAAGGTATATGTGATGCCAGTATAAAAACCTATGGAGCAAGTTTAACTCAGAAAGATACAAAGAGTAACACTCATATAAATTCAACGCATCCAGATCTATAAGATGTCGAATCTAATTCATGTATCTCAGAGCAAGATGATAGAGCGATATGTTTTGCAATCCAGAAAGTTAGACAATATGTGTACCACAACAAACTTATGGTATATATAGATCACGTCAGTTTATCACTCATGCAGAAGTGCAAGCTTACCAACTAAAAATTTTCAAGACATACACGAGATTACATCATATGACAGAGGTGAAACACATCCAAGACAATCAAGTCCAAATAATGCGACTTAACCTGAAAGAAATCCAATCCTTTTATAGGAAAATAGAAGATATATCAATACTATAACAAGCTGATCCTGAATTGTGTAAACCATTTACCACAGTAGCTGAAATTAACGAATCCAACGATAGCAAAGTAGCCAAGCACAGTAATGTATAAATTACAGGGAATTGTCACCAAGAAATGGTAAATTATTAAACCAAAATGTTTGGAAGAGGAAGTGATATTGTCGTAACCTCTTTACATATTTTAGCTCAATGGGGGGTAGAGCAATAGGTACCGTGAACAGGATCGAACATTCTATCACAAATTGCACGAGGCCCGAGCTTAACGAAATCCTAAAAACACCTAAAGATCCCTAAAATAATCCTAAATCATTATGTGGGATAAAGGAAGGATCTATCTACTACAGAAATTTACATTAATTTGAACTAGATGGTAAATATATTTTACAATAAAAAGGAATTACAATACCTCCTTGCCTGTCGGTGGGACGCCATGCTGTACGCACGAACAAGCTGCACACACACTCCTTGTTGCAAGCAGAACCTTGACTGGACTGACAGACTAACCCACGCTATCTTAGCGTCAGGCACTCTACACTAGGAACCGGTTTCTATCCCCCACTACTATTGCAACATATCCCATTTGGGTTGCCAGGTCACATACGCAATAATGCCAATTATCACAAATGTCACAATATGAGCATTTCACAAAACCTTAGCACACACTTGATACCAGAAAACTGCTATATAAATTAATGATGTTAAACACTAGTGCTGTGTTTCGAGCTCTAGCTCGAGCATCTCGAGACGATGACGTTACATCTCGAGTCGTCTCGAGCTGCCATTCGTGCATACTGAGATCTAGCGACTATTTGCTTGAACCCTGAAAGTATAGTGCAGCAAAATCTCTTACGGGCTTATGCTGTGAGCTTAGATTTAAAAACCGTTTTGGTGTGCTAGTGGTACGTAACGAGAAATTACATTCACAATCAAATTTAAACTTCTATGACACACTTAATTTATTGGCAATGATCATTTACTATGTTCGCTTGAATTAACTGCTTTCCAATAACTGATCACGTTGTGTTTATTATACATCTGGGTAGCCCAGACGGTTTAAGCACTAACTTGGAGAACTGAAAACCTCGAGTTCAAATCCTGCCCCGGTCGGTGTTTATTTTTAAGGTGTGAAAAATCATTAATGTGCATGAACTTTTCATGCAAGTACTAGTTCTATAGAGTATAAAACCGAATCACTGCCGAATATGTTCTTATTTTTTAATTAATGCAGTCCAGGTTATTTCTAAGTGTAATAACTTCAGAATCGTAACTATACGCTAATATTTCACCATCAACGAATTTTATGTTTACATCATTTGAATTAGCAAGTTTAGAAAGATAGCTAAGTTCCGTGAACTTTATTCTGAATGCTTTGACATTTAAGTGCACCACGTTTTTGGATTTCTTTTCTTAATATACTAAATAAATTAAAATCAAAGATCACGGCGGAAATAGTTTATATTACACAAATACCAACATTCTTGGATTTTTGTTGTGCAAGGGTGCTTATTTTGGAACGAACGTAGCGACTTACACAACCGCTAATGATCTCGTATTTGAGCGCCTTTGAATATGCAGGGTGGACAATTTAAGCCGAGACTGTACAATATCTCCAAAACTAAGCATTTTAGAAAGAAATGTCTTCAATAATAAATGCCATTTAAGGTTTTATTTGGAGGACGGTGTTAAAATAAAGTGATGGTCATTTTAGGATCGATTTAACTTTTTTAAATGGGAACATACATTTTTATGTTGTTTTCTCACTCCTCATAAAAAACTGAACAACATTTGTACAAAGTACTTTGTAATTGTTCCGACACCAACATAAATAACAACGAAAATTCTGAATGACTGTGTGAGAAGAGCGCAATGAATTGTTGCACCATCCATGGATGGTCATTTGAGCGACAAGTTACGTTTCGTAATTGGGAACCAACATTTTTATTTTATTTCCTTATTCCTCGTCACAAAATAAACGGCTTTTTATAAACCATTTTCTAATGAGAAAACAACATACAAAATGTAGGTTCGCATTAAAAAAAGTTAAATTGACCCTAAAATGACCATCATAACTTCCTCCAAAAACACGACTAATGACATTCATTTTCCTCCATGATGTCAAGCAACTTTCATTAGTCCTTTCGTTCTACAAAGCTTAGTTTTGGAGATATTGTGCAGTCTCAGCTTAAGTGGTCCATTCTGTATACGACTTATGGGAAAGTCTACAGTGAGATCCAAATTTGTAGTTTGAAAATGAAACATTAAGACATCTCACTGTAAATACCTAGAATGAGACATAAGTTATATGTCATTCAGAATAATTTATAGGAAGACACGTAATATTTCAGCTATTAACAAAGGATAAGCAAAATTATTTCCGAAATTGACTTAAAAGCTACCGATATAGCTTCAATAAAACCGTAAAAAGGATTGCCTCTCAGTCAGGTCAACGTTTATTACCTTGTGAAGCTAACAAACGGATGCCTCACACAACTAACACGCCCTTTGAGGCATCTAAGTTTTTGAGCATGTTGCGGCTCACCTGTTACGTCATGACCTCAGCGTTCGAGTACTGTCTACACGGTATCGAGAAGTGCTGCGTATTGGAACTACTCGAACCTGCTCCAACAGGGGTATCATTTGCCCAGCCCTATTAAACACTGACACAGAAAGGGTAGAAAACGCTTTCTTTATGTTAAAAAGCGAAACCTATGAATGTTAAATGTGATTTTGAACCTTGGCTATAATAATAAATGTGGAAAATGAACTTGTAACGATTGATGCGCATAATCAGTTACCCAAGTTAATTTAGTTTATTTTCGTTATGTATGATATTTTTACTAAATTTTGGAATTTACTCAGGAAGGAGTATTAAAAACAAGCATGTGTAAACAAATATCGAATGACTGGATACGAAATTATGGACCCATTAAAGCAATATTATTAGATAATGCTACGGTTCATAAGAGAAAACTATTCACTACAACCCTACGAGAAAATAACGTCAAATTATATAATTTCACAGCTTACTGCCTTCGGGGAAACTCGTGTGAGAGGATCCTGAAAGATATTGGTACTTATATTAGGACACTTTGCCATGCAAATTACAAAGGGTGGTATAACAAATGCACAATAATCCAGGATATCCTTAATTATTTGGTAAACCCAAAGATAGAATTCACAACCCTCATGAATTCATGACGAACGAAAAACCAAGATCTTTAGTATTAACAACCCCACAACCTTAAGCCCAGGAGAAGAGGAATTAAGCAAAGAAAACAAATGTAAAATAACAAAATATAAACAATCTGATGTGTTACACTCCCATGACTTTCTCTACTCTTGTACAAACTATTTTTACAAACGCTTATTCTCCATATGCTTCATGTTAATCGAGATGTTAATCTTATTGCTAATTTTCTTGTAGATGCAAGGGGAATTGGTAGGCTTTAAGCGATAGTCAAATATTTTAAGAGCTGTTTACTATACGGAGTTTTCCAATCTCATTGCATTACCAGGACAAAAACAAATTAATAACGAATTCCCATTTGAGAAAAAGTATGTGTTGGAACATTTAAGTAATAACAAGAAATATCTCGACAATGGTTCACTCAACAAAAAGGAATGTATATGACATAAATTGTGTATTTTAACGCGATCTACATTTTTTGTGTAGTAAAATTTTGTCTATCTCTCATGGTTTACCAGTTATGTAAAAGTCGTTCACAATGAAGAATACTTAAGGAGACATTCCCAGAAAATTCGAGATATACATTTCATTTGTCATGAAAATATCTTAAACACATGATATTTTAATCAAAATCGTTAGAGCCATTTTTGAGAAAATTAAACTTTACGAAAAATGTTCCATGTAAAGGGTAATCTGATGTGGGGGGATTTTCTTGAAAACCTTCGTGTCGCATCTCTGGAAGATACTGAACCTAAATACGAAGTTTGATGTTTATCCGACAGTTCGTTTCTGAGTTATGCTGTTCACAGACACAGACACACACACACACACACACACACACACACACGGACATGTTTCCAAAAATGCTTTTTTTTTGGATTCAAGGGGCCTCAAAACATATATGTCCGGTGAAATCTCGGTATCGAATTTTTGGGTGGAACACAAAACTTCCCCTACTTACTGTAAGTAGTAGAGAAAGTAAAAATAATGAATTCCCATTTTAGAAAAAGTAGGTATAAGTATTGGAAAATTCAAATAAATAATAAGGAATATCCCGGAAACGGTTCATTCTACAAAAAAGTGTATAAGACATAAATTGTTGCTTTAACGAGATCTACATTTTTTACAGCAAAATTTTGTCTATCTCTTACGCTTTATCAGTTATGTGAAAGTCATTCAGAATGAAGAGGTATTTTGGGGACGTTCCCACAAAATTCAGGATGTACTTTAGTTTGTCATAAAAACATCTTAAATATATCATATGTTAATCAAAATCGTTAGAGCTACTTTTAAGAAAATAAAAATGTTCGAAACATTTTCCATCTAAACCGTAGTCTAGGATAGGGAGAATCTCTTGAAAATCTTCATGTCTCATCTTTTAAAAATATTGAGTCTAAATACCAAGTTTGGTACTTATCCAACTTTTCTTTTTTGAACTATGCTGTTCACAGGCACACAGACACACACACACACACACACACACACACACACACACAGGCGCGCGCGGAGCTTTTTGGATTCAGGGGTCCTCAAAACGTGTATTTCCGGTGAAATCTCGGTATCGAATTTTCGAGAGGAATGCAATACTTCCCCTACTTACAATACGTAGTAGAAAAAGTAAAAAGGAAAAGAAAGATAAAAATCTGATGTGATACACTCACACGACTTTCTCTACTCTTGTACAAACTATTTTTACAAACGCTTATTCATCTACTTCATGTTAATTGAGATAAAACTTTGCAGAAACTTATCTAATTTCTAATTTCCTTATAGGTGCAAGAGTAATATGGTAGGCTTTAAGCGATAGTCAAATCCTTTAAGAGCTATGTGGAGCCAGGTACAAAAAAAAAAAAAAAGGAATAAGAAATTCCCATTTAAAAAAAAGTATAAGTACTTGAAAAAAAGACAATGTATATGACATAAATTGTGTGCTTTAACGAGATATACATTTTTTGTTTAGTAAAATTTTGTCTATGTCTTACGGTTTACCAATTATACAAAATTCATTCAGAATGAAAGCGATTTTTCGGGACATTCCCAGAAAATTCAAGGTATACATTTAATTTCCAATGAAAGTATTTTAAACATATGATATTTTAATCCAAATCGTTTGAGCCATTTTTGATAAAATCAAATTCGGTTTGGGGGGAATATCTTGAAAATCTTCGCATCTTTGAAAGATATTGAAGCTAAATACCAAGTTTTATTTTTATTCGATTTTCGTTTCTGAGTTATAATATTCACAGACACGCATTCACACTGACACACACACGGACCGTTTTCTAAAAATGATATTTATGGATTCAGGTGAACTCAAAACGTATTTCCGTGTAATCTAGATATAGAATTTTTGGGTGAAATGCAATACTTCCTCTTCTTACTATACGCAGTAGAGTATATTCTAATAAGAGGCATTTGAGACAAATAATTTAGAAACTTGTATGACGGGAGATGTTTGGATGTTATTATAATAGTTCCCATGCTAACCGTTTTGTTTTAAATTATTGTATTAATTATTTGAAAGATTGGACCTTTTAATTTGAACTGAAAATCTAATGAACTTTTAAATGTTATAGCTTACGATACGAAACAAATTTATTAGATGAAAGCTGTGCGCCTTAACGAGATCTACGTGTTTTGTAGGTATAGCGATATTTTGTGTATCCGTTTCGGTTTATCAGTTCCCTAAGCCATTTAGAATAAAGGTGACTTCCGAGACTGTTCGCAAAAATTTTCAGATATACATTTTATTTTCCTGAAAATATCTTAAGCATATAGCATTTTAATGAACATCCTTAGAGCCATTTTTGGGAAAATAACAAAATAACGATAGTTTTCAATGTAACGGGTAATTCCTGTGAAGGAATTTTCTTGAAATTTTTGTTACGTATTCTTGGAACGCACTGCGTTTAAGTACCAAGTTTTGTATTTATCCCAGATTCGCTTTTGAGTTAATGTGTGCATAGACATAGACACACAGATACAAACAGACATTCTTGCGCGCGTATACGGACGCTTTTCTAAAGATACTCTTTCTTTTACTCAGGGGCCTCAAAAGATGTATTTACGGTGAAATCGGCCTATAGAATTTTTGGATGTAATGCAGTAATATCTCTGCTTAATATTCAGGGTGTCCGAGCGAGATAGCTCCGAGGTAAGTGTGAGGCTCACATTCCAAAGGCCCCACGTTCGAATCCCGGTGACCACCCACTCTGACTTTGGGATTTTCGTGGTTTACCTTGGTTGACAAAAGCGAATACCAGAGTGGTGTATTCTACCACGGATTTCCTCTTTCCTTAATTTCCTCTCATTACCTTTCTTTTTTATGTTCCAGGTTGACTCCGGGGCTGTGGTTCGGTTGGGGTTGGACAGATGTGTTTTCTTGGTCCTACAAGACGGATGTTTCCAAACGACCCTTCCTTGGCCGGGTGGTCAAGTCTGGATTTGTTAGGAAACTCTGCACGTCTGTGTCGACTTGCACCGGTCTCGCTCTGCAACCCATACGTCACTTGCAGTTCTCTCACTTCATCCGTTTTTTCGGGGATGTACACACAAAAGATCCATTGGTGGTGTCGCCTCCGTTAACTAGTCCTATCCTATCCTATATATAAACAGTAGAGCAAGTGTGTATGTTGTCGAATCTGGCAAAAGGTTTCATTGAGGATATAATTTTGTCGCCCTCCCTTTAGTTTGACGTCCTTTAACCGGTAGGTTATTTCTGATGGTAGTTGAATTGAACAAGAGCAGTGGTGCTCAAATGATCAGTGGGTCGTTAGAACTTAAATTTAATTCGTGTTCTAAAAATTGGGGGAAAAACGGATTAAAAGCTTCTCTAGGTAAATTCCCCCCTAACCGAGATTACATCTCGAAAATGTTACAGACTCACTACCCTTATATCGGGCAGAGGTGTAATAATTGTTTTTGAAATATTAAGGTAGTATTTTGCAACCACTTCCACATAAACAAACATATTACAAAACAGATAAAATGCAAGTATTCAACAAATACTGCAGTTTCAAAGATGACCCACTTCTAGAATCACACCTTCCTTCACAAAGAGCAAGCTGGCTTCAATTAGAGCAGCAGTTATTGTCTCCTTGTTTTATGTAAGTGGTATTCCAGCAATACCAACATCAGCCACGTGTTGAACATCAGAAGTAATTGCAGGGTTTCCTGCCTTTGTGGAAAGCCTTAAGCTCTTCAACTGTTTAGGTTGTAATCCTAATTTCCTGGATCAATCTACATATCTCTCTATTCATCTTGATTCCCTTTTTAGAGTTCCGTGCCAGATAGCGGATGGAAATACTCATTTCCTATCAATTATATCTCTCACTACGTGTTTGATTGCAACCAATTAATTTGATAGCACCTGTTAGAAGAAATAACCTTTCTCCCAATAACATGCGGAGAACTGTTTTCTGTAACAGTGCTTATTTTATCTGCCGTAATCATGATAATAACTCTGAAATTAAAATTATTGGCAAGTTTTTAAACTGTATATTTTTAGAGCTTGAGATTAGTAACAAAAATATTATGAAATGATAAGTTAAAAGGAGTAATGTTTCGTATAGAAAGTATAGGTGTGCAGTTATCGATCCCTTCCTGCCCATGCCTGCATGACAACTCGTCCTGGCGTAAGGATAGACAATATTGCATCCTTACACTGCGCAGTGCTTTCAGGACGTGTGGTATGCCTACAGGACCTGGAGCCTTGCTGTGGTTGTTTGCGTCGAATAAAACAATGCTTACTTTGGATATACATTAGGAGTTAGTAAAGCATAAACATTCCGGTAATATTTTCACCCTAGCTTAATATACTGCAAGGTATTTTGTGAAAAATCTTTAGCAGCGAAATTGACTTCTGTCTTAATGTTTTTTTTTAAAATATTAAGGAACAAAGCCTTTAAATAACTTTCCACAATTTTACAACACTTAACCTTTTACTCCTTACCATTTTTCTTTCCTGATACCCATATTATTGTGCATTTTTCGACATTTTTACACATTTTCGGCATATGAAAATTAAATTGAGTTTTATTTATGGACGCTCTTTAACTACTATGGTCCTTAGCGTCCCATTCTATATTGGGCGTGAAAGACCGGTAATTTTGCTCAGAGGCCTCTTTATCAGGCTTGAGCTTCTTTTACGTGCTGTAAAGCTACAACACGGGACCACCGGCTTTACTTCCCCTCCGAAGGAAGCCATGCTAAGGATTTTTACGCCTGAAAAAAATCCATCGCCCTCTGCCGGGTTTGAACCCGCGACCTCGGGAACTAGAGGCTAGCATGGTAACCACAACACCACGTAGGACGACTTCGGCATAGATGTTTTACTTTTACGGTAATATAAATGTTTCTATTTTTTCATTCTCACACGATTTCGACACTTCTATTGCACTTGAACTAGTTTAAAAGAACGTTTTTGCAGTGACGGAGATCAAAATGTCAATGGAAATGCTCATTGTTAAACTGGCAGCGCAGCGTCCTCAAGGCGACAATTAAAGGCGGGAAAAATTGGAGAATAAATCATTATCAAATAATCAAGAAAGACTTGAGGTCATTTGTGCGCTTTATTGAAATCACATATTTTGAATAATTTAAGCACAAGGAACAACACAATAATAATAATAATAATAATAATAATAATAATAATAATAGAAATAACACTTAAAAACGTATCCCCTTGCAAATCTGAAAATATTTGCAAATATGTGGAACTATTGTAAAATCCTCCAAAAATGTTTAACGTAATAGTTCAAATAATTCCAATGAAAACTTTCCGAATAATTCCAAAGTGGTGACGTTTTATTATTTTCTTAGAAGTTTAGAGCTTATGGAAAACAGCTTAAATCTAACAGTAATAAGCATTAGGATGTTGCCGTGTTGTAAAACAAGGCGCGACAAATGCTTAGCCTGTTTACCACTATCAGTAGTCAAGATTTTGTGGGCGAAGGTCTACCCGTAGCCGAAGCTCCCTTCCTATGATTAGGCAAAGACGCGGACCGACGTCTAGCAATGCCGCCTAGGAATAAGGCCACCGCACCTCTGAAATATGTTTGGCTACAGACGTCACATTCAGAGTGCTTCTATGTGTGCTGGTACATTTAATTTGTGCTATATTAATGTAGAACGTAATTGGTGACAAAGTGCAAAATGTCATGCAGATGCTGTATGCCCGAGTGTAAAAGCGGCCGAAAGTAAGCGTGTTTAGGTTTCCATTAGAGGAAAACTTACGAAGGAAAAGAATACAAGCCGTTTATCCAGGTAACGTCATACCTACAGAATACTCTGTGGTAAGCGTTTTAAAAAAATTTATACCTAGGTACACTAACGATTTATGGCTTTTATTGATATCGTGTGAAATTGCATTTGGTAACCTTATGTAGTATGTTTAACATACTTAACCTATGCGTGCACACGTATATTAGTTTGTTAAACTGTTTCTCACTTTATTTATTGAAACAAATTTTGCTGTTATAGGTTTGTGGAAAGTACTTTCAGCCCCATGACATAGAAAGAAGGGTAATGATGCTGCAGAGGTCGACGTGGCATGGCGGACTATGTTAATGCGCAATGACAATTACCAACTGTAAAGCAGAAAAAACGCTGCGACTATACAAAATACGGAAATAGTTGGTAGAGTTGCAAAATGTTATACGCTGCGGTAATAGAAAAACGAGAAACAGCAAATGATTACCGCGAAGTAGCAAAGAAATGTAATGCAACTAAATAATTAGCTACTGCGAAATAGTTGATAAATGTAACACAACAAAATAATTTCCGCCAAGAGGTGAACAAATGTAATAAAATTAAATAATTACCGCTAAGTAGTCAACAAATGTAATGCAACTAAATAATTACTTACCACGAAGTGGTTAACAAATGTACAAGCGAATAAAATATATGCTGCTATAATTATGTCCAAGGACATACTTGCTCTTTCCTGATGCAATTGTTAACTTAAATAAATGCTGTTTTGCATGAATGCATATAAAAAAGAAAGGAAGATAAGAGTTCTGGAAGACTATATAGAAGAAAGATGGAGTTCTGAAGGAGAGGACAGACATTGAAAAAGTAACTGCAGATAACATAACCAGAATTCAATAAATCGCGCCATAATACGTATTCGGAAGTGCTGTAACAACTTTCGCGTATTTAAAAGGCGAAATGCCATACATTTTCGGAAGTTCAGCAATGTTTATTTTTACAAGGTAGCCCACCTGACGCTGCGCGGCACCCGTCATGCCACGTCAACCTCTGCAGCAACATTACCGAAAGAAGTGTATGATTATACGACAGTAAGACTGGGAAACAACTTTACAGCTCATACCTATTTCTGATATCCATCACTATTATACAAGGACGGAACATAGGTATTTGCCACGTAAATTTATAATACCATTAATCAGAGCATGTTTAAGTAGCTAATAGGGATAACTATCCTTTTCCAATAAGGGGCATGATAGAATCTGAACTGCTATAATAACACAAAGTCTAATTTTTCAGTATAATCCGGCATGCATTATTGAACTTTATACCTAAGATCTTAGGTTAAAGAACCCACACAGTTTGGTTTAACTGTTCTTGTCAATGGAAGAAGATGAAAAGATAAAAGTTTGATATGCACCACCATAGTGTATAGTACAGTAGAGCTCAGAGCAGTAAATAAAGCAGCAAATTACATTAATAATGATACGTATATACGTAATCCAACCCTAACCTGGTCTGCTTATCCAAAATGCCACCAGAACAACATATTTTGCCTAGTTTCACTCCCCGCTGCGATATGGAATAATCTTCTACACACAGAAAGCAAGTATTTATATTAAAAAAGAAAAGAAAACCATGCGCATTATTTGTGCTGTTGGACCCGTCATTCCTCCAGGCCCTTATTCAAAACCCAAACATTTCTTGTTCTTACTGGTGAATACATATATATATTTTCTCTTGAGCTATCTCATAGATAATTATGATAATCTCACAACAAACCTTGCTGTGCATGACCACAATACGAAGCATGCAGGCGATTTGCATAGACCAGCAACTAGCTTAAAACTATTCCAAAAAGGATGTTACTATTTTGAAATCACAGTTTATAATAACCTTTGATGTAACCCAAAACTATTAGGCAATCCTAACCAATGTAAAATCTTCAAGAAAGATTTAGTGTTTCTTATCTACTCACTCCTCACATACTATGGAGGAATTTTAATATGTCGTGCAACAAACAAATATTCAACACATAGGGCACATGGCATGTGATGGTGATTTACACTTACTTGTTATTGTTGTCCTATTACATGTTGAGGAGTTTACTCTTGAAATGGTTTACAAATTTTCATCTCTTAGATAATGCATAATAGGGGAAAAAAGTTGTTTTGGTTTTGTGTATGTTATTAGTTATGCTGCAAATTTCATAATTCTATTTCATAATTCTCTGAGCGTTACTCGCAGTGAGGCCAAATGAACAAACACAAATAAACCGTAAGCTCCATACTGGTTCACTGAACTTGCTACAGGGTGCTGGCTTGTGCTTTCCTGCTATGGGTAATAAAGTTAAGTAATAACTTGCAGTAAACGTATAGAATATTTTCAAATTAAAATATTTAAATTAAAGTACGTATCTTAGATAGAGGAAAATTGAAAGGGTAAAAGAGTGATATGCATAATCGTAGACTTATAATTACAATATCACTAACCACACACCCTAACCTACAGTACCTACAGTTCTATGCTTGCTATAGCCTGTAGTGTGTTGGCTTATGCTTGCCAATAATATTTTGAAATTAAAGTGTAAAATGGTAAATTAAAGTTGACGTCTTAGTTAGAAGAAAATTGAAAAAGTAAAAGTTTTATATTCATAACCATAGCATTATAATCACAGCATTGTTATAATTACAGCAACACTGATCACCAGGGTTAGGATTTTTATGTGCGCACCTTTTTTCTTAGGATAAGTTAAAGCGGCGCGAAAAGATATCACAGTGTGAAATTTTGTTTCTAGTTGCGAAAAGAGGCATTTTTTCTCACACCTTTTTCCATTTTTTGGGATCTTTACCTCCTTTTGGTACCTTTATCCCATTTTCCGCCAACCATGCCTATAATCCCCTTTTCCCCCCATTTTTCTTTTAAGTTTCATTCCAATTTATTCTTTGACTTCCAATTAACGTCTCCTCAGCTTGCTGTGTACATGCGAATAGTAAGCCTACCTCTTTCAGTAAACGCCACGCGGGAATTGAAAGCACACCCGCAACAATGGAAAATAATTGTGCGTTCAACGAAAACCTCTTTCTCTCGCTTTACCGCTATAAAGTAGCCTGCAATAATGCAATTGACATTGATTGATTCTTTCAGTCACCCGCGCAGTTGCTAGAATTATTAAGACTGGGTTCTGCTTGAAACTACTAGAAATCGCTGAGACTGAAGTTCCAGCATGGATGAGAACATTCTGGTAATTGTCGCGGTGTTAAAAGAGACAGTGAATGTGCGCAAGAGTGAGTTATGTGACAGTCGCATTGTGTTAGCAAGTGAACTAGTGTTAGTTCTATGTTACATTACCAAACGAGTGTACTAGTACTAGATTTTACCATGCCAAAGGTTATTGTTCTGCTGAGGAATTCATACAAGATTTCATGGACACTGATGGAACTGTTATTCGATGTACCATTTATGATTTAGGAATTTTATTACATGAAAAACACCAGCGAGATCGCATCAAACAACACATTTCCAGCTCTAAGCATCAAATGAACAAGACTCTTCAAGCAAACAAATCACGGCAACCTCTATTACGAAATGCGTTTCAACAGAGTTCTTCAAAAAGACAAAATTTGAAGGAATTAAACATTGATTTATATTTAGCTCTTACAGAAGCAGGAATTCCACTCAATAAGGTGAACCATCCAGCCTTCAAAGGCTTTCTTGAAAAATGCACAAAGATGTCAATTCCCGATGAAAATACTTTAAGAAAAAACTACATGGAGCCTCTTTACCAAGAAACCATAGAAAGAATCAAGGAGAAAGTGTCTGATTGCGATGTGGAAATCATTGTGGATGAAACTATAGAATTAATGGAACGATATTTTTTGAACATTTTAGTTTTTCCCTTAGCAGGGGAGAAAGTTAAGCCCATGTTGTTAAAACTTTACGAGCTGCAGAAAACCAATGCCAGTACAGTATGGACATTATGGATTTCTGTCAAAAACTCGGGTATCGAGTTTGAAAAACTTCTTGTGGTTACGGACCAGGCTCCATACATGGTTTCAGCTGTTGACCAATTGAACCCTTTATTTCCTAACTTGAAGCATGTGACATGCTTGGCTCATGCCCTTCACAGGGTTTGTGAATCCATAAGGAACGAATACGACATCGCAAATCTATTCATCTCTGCCCTGACGAAGATTCTACTGAAAGTTTCAAGCCGTGTTGTTTACTACAGGGAAATCACTGGCCTGCCCCTTCCAAATTTCCCGGCCATTACTCGCTGGGGATCTTGGATTGAGTGTGCTGCTATGTTGTGTGAGAATTTGACAAAATTAAACACTTTGTGCTTTCTTTGGATCCATTCGACGCAGGTGCAATTTCCAAGACACAGAACTTCTCTTACCGGAGAAAATACATAATTTTCAGACTGAACTATATTGTGTCCATAGTTACAAGTACCTGCCTGCAGCTATGAAACGATTGGAAGAACAAGGTCTGGAAAAGGAAAAACAATGGGATATTTTCACTTCCGTGAGGGAGCAGTTAGGTGGCTTTGCCAAAGACAAACTTGAATCTAGTCTTCAGAAGAATCCAGACATTGAGGAATACACCACATCTGTAGAGTTGCCATTCCGAGTGAATACAAGCTTTGCCCCACTGGTTTCTGTGGATGTTGAAAGAAGCTTTAGCATCTACAAAGACATTCTATCTCCTAATAGAAACAGACTTACTTTTAAAAATGTGGAGATGCTTAATGTCTTGAAGTACAACAGCTTCATGTTTCTTCCTTCTTTTCATGAGTGATAATTTGATGTACTTGTTTGTAGTTCAATAAATTGGAATAGAGGAAAGAGAAATTGTTGAATTAGTTAAGGGAATGCACATCTGAAATTAACCCAAAATCTCAAAACAAGAAATCTTTTTAAAAAAATGTTCCAAATAATTCTCCATTGCTTGTAGTTTTAGAATACACTTTTATTTTTGACGTAGCAAACGCTTCAGGATCGTTACGAGACTTTTGAAATACCTTTGAGCATTTGGTTGCTAACTGTTTATATTTTTAAAAGTTGATTTTAAGGCGTTTCTTATTTTCAGCATTTCTGCATAATCAAAATGTTCCACACGATGTAGTTTTCATCCATTCATATTGACATTTTTATGCTTATTTCAAAAACCCAAATAAATAAAACTGTCATATAATTTTTCTGTGTAATGAATAGTTTTTGTGCTACTAGTTTTTGAAGATAATTTGTACAAAAAAACCGAAAAAGTGCAAATACAAAACTGCAGAAAATTTTTTCTCTTAAACTAAGAATTATATGACAGATTTGTAGCTCCTTGACATAGAAGCAACATAAGATTATTATTTTGAAAAATGCATCATGTGTTGCATTTTGCATATATGCATAATTTTAGATTTTTAAAATTAATAAGTTGAAAAATAATTAAGATTTTGGATTTGAATTCACAAACAACTATATCTAAAGAAGACTGACATGTGTTTAAAATTTAAGCCCAATTGAATGGATGGTTTAGAAAATAGCAGTTGTGCTTAAATAAACCAGCACCTTACTGTCGCTTTTTTCACCTTATTTGAGCACGTTTTCCCTTTTTTCATCTGAAATTTGCACCTAAAAATCCTAACCCTCCTGATCACACACCCTAACCTAACCTACACCGTTTACTTCACTGAACTTGCTATATCCTATAGTGTGTTGGCATATGGTTTTCATCTCCTCATTCTAAGGTTAAATAACAATTTGTGGTTAACATATAGAATACTTTGAGATGAAAGTGTACAATGATGAATTAAAGTGGTGCCATATTTCCTCTGTATTTAACTATTGATGTGAAGAAGGAATGTGTACATATTAAGCATATCAATTTATTGTCCAACTGTATCAGTGGAATAAGAATGACACAAATTTAGCAAGGAGAGCTGATATAGTGTTAATAAGATAAATGTGATATAGATATACATTTTTAAAACACTTTTTGTTTATCATTTAAATAATTATGTTGCTCTGAGCAAGTTAGTTTGCTTTGAACCATTTGGGAGGGAAGTAAAGCTGTGTGTTCCATATTGTAATTTACGGCACTAGAAAATCCTCAAGCCTGGAAAAAAGCCTCGAAGTACAAGTTTAGGACCTTTAACGTTCTAAGTAAAGTGGGATACTGATAACCAAGAGGTGTCAATGAATGTAAATTAGACAGTCAATGTGCACCGTTAATTTTTCTCAAATGTCCTTAATTGCTTGCGCTTATATACACTGTTATGAGCTGCAAACAGGATTCATGTTGTCGAAATAATATAGATTTTATTGTTGCTATTATTATTAGCTGGGAAGACTGCTGGAACTTTATGACAGGATTAAGTTGATATGGGAAAGAGAAAATTATACTGACAAAGCCAATAAGGATAAAAGAGAGGGTGGTGAGGGTACAACATGGGTGAGCACAGTTGTGTGCAAGTTAAAAAGTGGATTTACTCGAGGGGAATTTCCTACTTTATGTGGAGCAAAAGAAGAGTTGGAACACATAGCGTCTGGTTGTAAGAAACCTGAAAACTGCAGAAATGAATTCATTAAGTTTAAATTTAAAATAGAGAGAAGAACAATATTGAGCAACATATTCCATAAAGGGGAGTAGGAGTGTGGGATAGTATTCATTTAAGGTTAAAAAGGAAGTGGAAAGAGAAGAAGAAACTTATACATATGTAATTGCATATAATTTTTGTATATAATACGGATGTCTACTGAAAGAGTGGCCAGGGACAAATTTTCAGTAGGCAACCCTACATATAGTAAATTTCTCAGCACTAAATAAATAAATACAGTACATTAAATTTCCATTTTATATTTTCAGAGCAACCTAAACAATAAATTACAAAATTTTGGAGACGGTTTGCTCAACAGGGTTGCACACTTATGGGAGTTTCAAAATAGTTTGTAATTAATTATGAATAGAGCTAATTTTTCCATAGGGACAGTCAAAAAACAAATGATCTACTGAATGCTGCTGTCCACAATTTACAGTAGTAATGATTACTTTAATTTTAATTCTGTGTAGGTGTTGAGATGTAGATATTTGCCTTGATCTGATTCTAAGAACAATAACTTATCTTTCAAGGAGGATTACATGATAGAACCAGGAAGATTTGGTACAATTTGCTGAACATTGTAGCATTTGTTTATCCCAATTTCTTGCCATTTATCAACTATGAATTTTTTCAATGTCTTAAGATTTAAGTATATAGCAAACTAGAACAAAATTCTAACTTTTTCTCTGCCTAATTTTGCTAATTTATTTACAATTTCATTGCCTATAATGTCCTTTATGTCCAGGAATCCAAAGGAATTTGAGAGATATATTATGTTTGTTTTTAAGTACTAAGTACTTTAAATTCAATAAGTACTAGTTACAATTGGAGCATTAATAAACAGATTTTAGTGATTATAAAAGCAAAAACCCATCCGTTAAAATTGCTAAATTCTTTAAAAAATTCTGAGTTGCATAAATAATAGTATGTTTAATAGAAATTGTTATTTCAGTATTAAATACAGATACATTTAAGTTTGAAGGTTTTGAAATGAGATTTTTAGTGTAGAAGACAGCACCTATTGAGTTATCTTCCAAGCACTTTGAACCAGTAGTCAATATTACTGCGGTCGAACTGCACATCATGTTAGCATGAAGTGCATCTAATAATTTCATATTTATATCAATATTACACATACCGTACTGTATGAGTGAAGTGTCCATATCTACTTCATGTATAACGTCTCATACGCTTATGAGAAACTAGGATAGATTAAAATAGTTTATTTATATTCATTAACTAACTGAAAAGCCTTATAGTTGAGTATTTTTCAGCTTTGTATTTCTTATAAGTAAATCAAGTTTCTGAAGTAACAACAAAATAATAACAGTAGTAGGCGCATTTCTGGATCCCTACCAACATCCATAAATAATGGAAATAATTGTTGTTTCACACAAGCCGTGTGTTGGACAGGGTTGGAAAGGTAGAATCAGGCGACTGAAAAATTCAATGCCATAGCCGGAATTCAAATCCATGGTTCAAATCCCGGCTATGGCATTGAATTTTCCAGTCGTCTGATTCTACGTTTCCATCCATAAATAAGTTTGTGAAATGGAGGGGAAAATATAAAGTTAGTAAAAGTGTTGAAGATGTAGTTACACAGAACATTATAAATATTCTGTAGCCATCTTTATGAATCATGTGTATGGTCTTTCATGTCTCATCCCTGGAACATATTGAACCTAAATACCAAGTTTGGTGTTTATCCGACTTTTCGTTTTTGAGTTATGCTGTTCACAGACAGACACACACACGCACACACACATAGACACACAAGACATACACTCAGACATGTTTCCAAAAATGCCATATTTTTTCTATATCCTGGACATGCAAAGAGAATGCAATGCTCCACACAGCAACCAGCTCTTGAAACATTTGACTATCGCTTAAAGCCTACCGTATTCCCCTGCGCCGACAAGAAAATTAGCAATAAGATAGAGTCTGCAAATGTTTATCTCGATTAACATGATGTAGATGGAGAATATGCGTTTGTAAAAATAGTTTGTAAAAGAGTAGAAAAAGTCATGTGAGTGTAACACATCAGATTTTTTTAAATATAATGTCCAATGAATTCATAAGAGGCAGACTCCTAGAATGCACTGCAGTTTAATGTGGTTTTTATGCGATATTTCCATGGAAGCAAATATGTTTAATGAATATGTCAAATATTTATATTTAAATGAAATAATAAATTTAAAAATTTAAATAAAAATACATTTATACAAACATTTACTGAGTTATCCGAACAAAAATGAAGACTTCTGCTTCGTGCATTTGAAACACAAGGTGGTGGCTAATTTAAAATATTTCTAAACGTCAGGAGAGCAATTATTCCAAAAACGTTCCCTTTTATTTGCTTTTAGCCCGTTTTAATAAGCCGCTTCATTTACATACAGGTATGGTTTTTTGTTTTATTAATTTTGTTCCATGCATATACCGCCTTTAATCTCAAAGCTCATTATGTGGATTTAGCAGTGGAGTACAGCATTAATGTACAACGCGTTCAGTGGTTATTCTTGGTATTAATATTTCGGTTCTACTACCCTGGTGTTTTAAGATGGAAAATCATTTCCACATTACAGGTAGGAGAGGGAATAGTCCTGTTAAAGAAAAATTATATCTTCGAGCCCACTAAACTCTGAGATTATAGACTAGACTACTAAACACAGGACCACAGAGACAGTCTCATAGATTTATTTTACATAATTCAGAAATGTCTTAAATATTAATTAACGTTATTTAGTATAACTTTCTCATACACTGGAACTGGCAGATTTCATTCTGTTTTGGTGTGTCTTAGTTGCTAAATCGTGACCATCTACATATATATTCCTTGGAGTGATATATCCACGGCATTTGTCTCATTTTACATGCATATTCTGTTAAGTAACAACTATTTTCTACTCCATGGCATTCCCAACTAAAAGTCAAAAGCAAGTTCTTTCACAACTCCAACGTATTGGTATACAAGTACAAGAGTTTGTAAATCCTTTTTAATCTTGCACAAATTTATGAAATTAAAGTACGTATTTTATAGACCATGCCTGTCAGAAAGAAATGGGTTTTTCAGTGGTAATAAAATTATTAATATCATTGTTTGATTTTTGAGATCACCTATACACACACCTATATACGTATAAATTTTCTTTCTTTGTCATATTAATCTAGATTGGGTTAACATAGTTAATAGAGCCATATGCTGCTTCTTGTGGTCATTTCTCTCACTCTCTAGGTAAAAATCTAATGCATTATATTCACATGTCTTTCTCTATTCTCTGTCATGTATTAATTGGTATAAAACTTGTCATACGGAAGTTTATTTTGCTGTTTGCTTCATTTTAATCCAAATAAACGTTTGCAGAAATAGTTACATTGCATATTTCGTTATATATAGGTACAGACGGAATAGAGATAGTCAATTGTTTAAGAACTGGACGCTATATGCTGCCTTATAATATATAAGGGTATATATTATGTACAATATTTAAGTAAATATATTACATAGATTCTTATGTATGAGAGTATACTATACTCTTGTATGCAGTCACGAGAAACAGCTGAATATCGACAGGACTTTGTCATTCTTTTAAACTATTGAACAACTCGCACCATTAATGGCGGATATCTCGGAAACGACCTAAGCCGCAAAAAAGATATTTGAAACTAACTGAATCTTTTAAAGAGACCTACATTTTTTGTGCAGTGCGTTTTCGTCCATCGATTAATGTTTACGTTATACAAGATTGTATAAAAGGCTTTCCGAATGAAGAGGACTTCACAGGCTATTCCAAGAAAATTCAAGATATGCATTTTCTTGGTTATGTAAATATCTGTAATGTATAGTATTTTAATTAAAATCGTAAAAGCCATTTTTGAGAAAATAAAAACCTAAAAAAATGTGCCATGTAGTTGGAATTTTTCAATTGGACAAATGAAGTTGGGGGATTTTCTTGAAAATTTTGATTTCACATCTTTGGAAGGCACTGAACTTAAATACCAAGTTGGGTTATATATCCGACTTTCCGTTTTGAGTTATGTTATTTACAGACACACACACACACACACACACACACACACAAACATAAGCATACATATGGACGTGTTTCCAAAAACGCTTTATGTTTCACAACACCTCAAAACATGTATTTTCAGTAAAATCTCCAGACTGAATTTTTGGGTGCAATACAATACTTCCCCCACATACTATACGTGGTAGAGAAAGTAAAATTTTCAAATTTAATGTAATTTATGGCCTTATCGCATATAACTTGAGTACCATTAGAATACCATATCTATTATTTAATGTTTTTAGGCAAAAACAAAAACACAAATATAATCTACCAAATCTCGTAGATGAAACAGATTAATAAATCTCACTAAAACACTATGGTTGTTTTGAAATAATATAGCAGAACTAACAGAAATGTGCGATAAACCATGTCACGTGACAGGCCTCTCAGTAACAACTTAAAGCGGGTCCTCCATTCTATAGTTCTGAAAACAAAATGTCTAAGCACACTAAGAATTTGACTTTAAGCGCATATCCTTATTTATGTACTACTAGTTTAAACCAGGTTTTAAGTTACAGTTGTGGCTTTTGTTGCGTTTTGTAACTCCAGGTTGAAAAATACGATTAACCTTAAAACAGAATTATACAAAAATATGACATCAATCTTTTACAGAGAAAGCATTTTAATTATATACGTACTTAAAATAGAGAGATAAAGAGAGAGAGAGTGAGAGAGGGAGAGAGCTGTGTGCTCTATGGGAGTTTGCTAAGAATGTTTTTTACAACTTGGATTTTCATTTAAAGTAGACATTATATGGAATGGTCGCGTGAGGGGAGGAATGATTTCCTTAGTAAAATAATAATAATAATAATAATAATAATAATAGTAATAGTTTTTTACTCTAAAGATTAACATGCAGGTAACTCTGCTTCTCGAAATCCTCTACGGAATTCATAGTCTTCGCTTATTTCAAGGAAGTTCTTAAGCAGCGATTTTCAATACACAGAGCTGCTCATTCACGCGAAAGGAAATGCTTATTCATAATACGAATATTATAACGAAGCTCCGATCTCTACTTATATGCAATAAGGAGAGCCGACGCCATCTTGCATTAACTGCCTACAAAGGAGGTTAACGATAATAGCGATTTCGTGGGGTATATGGAATTTCATAGCGAAATTTTACTGCGCATTAATAAACGAATTTGCGTGATTTGCAAAATTCACTTGAAATGATTAGGGATGCTGGATTTAAGAAGCGATATCGCTTTAACCAAAGCGCAATAATCTATTGCCTCTTGTAAGAAACGCGAATTTAACGAACAGAGGTTATGAAGTCGCAACGTGAAACACGCTTACTTGAAAGATAGTAAAGAATCTCAGTGCTATGATACTATCCATATGTTTTCTGTTCAGACGTTTTCCCATTTATGTTGTTAAAAGTCCTTAGGTCCCTATAAAACGATATTCCGCTGCACTTATTCAGAATCATTCACTAAAATCCTAAAAATAAAATGGGGAAATTTTTCTACAATAAATAAAGCACATCACTGCAGTGCTTTCCTTGATCAAATTGCCTCTTTTGCAAGTCAACGACTTAACCATTAATTCGCAAATATACGTTGGGTTAGCAAAACCTTGAACAGAGATTTAGCAATTTCGCGTGTAAAACCGCTGTTAAAGCCAAATATTGTAAATTATTGGGCACTTTTGCTTCTTTGATTACTGCTAGATATTGCAGTAATTGCATTTGCGGTTTGCTTCCAAGCATGCATATACACAGTGCGCACTACACTATACACCATTAACACTTTACGCTAGAAAGTCAGGTTTTCAGCTTTAAAACAGTCCACGAGCCAATACATCACACAGCGTCCGTCTGCCTGCATTCTACGATGTCTTTGTATCTCAGCACCAACTCTTTTAGTTTGTTTCCTTCCTGCTCGCTGAATATTTTTCTTTTGGCATGTTTTCGACCTAGCTAATGTAAATGCATAACTATTACTATAAACCCTAAACTAAATTTACAATCTACTTGATTTTAAACGAAAGTTAACTAATTAATAAATGTATCAATTAAAACTCAAAAACTCCTACCACGTGCTCAAAAGTTGTGAGCAAAACAACACAAATAAAAACGGCAGCTGGCTATGTGGTGCCCTGCATGTTCGTTTACACATTCCTTCGCGCATCGGAGTGGCTGTGAAACAGCTGAACCGTGTTACCACACGTGCTTCGGAAATAAGTAAGCACTTAACGCTGAGCATAACGTGTATGTACACCAAATGGTAATATGCGTTTCCTTATCAGACGGAAATGCTTATTGCTTAAGCATCTACTTTTAACATAAGCGACGACTATGAATTCGACCCTAAGGATCTAAGTTATCGATAACTTCAGGTGGAACGAAACACTTATTTCCTTACTTTCATTGGCTGAAGTAACACGCTAATAGGTGCAATATGAAACATCATCGATGCATGTTTAATCTCGAAAAGAAAAGGAATCGTTTCACCCTACTTGGAGTTAACAATACGAGAAACAAAGGCAAACCGCAGTTCACTTTACAATGGTACAATACCATTGTAAATAAACGTTGCTTTTCCAGCTGGCAGTGCCCTTTTCTGATGTGAAAAGAGGTTCAGTCATTCTCGTCACTTGTGTGTGCCTTTTTAGAAGCAATAGATATGTTTATTGTAATAAAGGAAATAAAACGGAGCTCTAGTTCTATGGAGATTAAAATAAAAAATCTGATGTGTTACACTCAGATGACCTACTCTACTCTTGTACAACCTATTTTTACAAACGCTTACTCTCCATATGCTTCATGTTAATCGAGATATCGAGATGTTAACCTTATTGCTAATTTTCTTGTAGATGCAAGGGGAACTGGCTTTAAGCGTTTAAGAGCTGGTTGCTATGTGGAGTATTCCATTCTCTTTGCATTACCAGGACAAAAAATCTGATGTGTTACACTCACATGACTTTCTCTACTCTTGTACAAACAATTTTTACAAACGCTTATTCTCCATCTACTTCATGTTAATCGAGATAAACATTTGCAGACTCCATCTTACTGCTAATTTTCTTGTAGATGTAAGGGGAATATATATTTACAAGGGCAATATAGATATACAGTAGCCTTTAAGCACATACATATCTCTTAATAGCTGGTTGCTAGGTGCAGCACCATTCCCATTGCCACAGATTAATACTCTTTGCATACCCAAGACAAAAAAAATGAATAACGAATTCCCATTTGAGAAAATAAGTATTGAAAAGTTTAAGGGAATAACAAGCAATATCTTGAAAATGGTTCCCTCAACAAAAAAAATGTATATAACATTAATTGTGTATTTTAACGCGATCCACATTTTGTGTGTAGTAAACTTTTGTCTATCTCTTATGGTTTACCAGTTATGCAAAAGTTGTTCACAATGAAGGATAATTTTGGAGCCATTCCCAGAAAATTCAAGATAAATATATTATTTGTCATGAAAATATCTTAAACATATGATATTTTAATCAAAATCGTTAGAGCCATTTTTGAGAAAATTAAAATTTTCGTAAAATGTTCCATGTAAAGTGTAATCTTGCATGTGGGGATTTTCTTGAAAACCTTCGTGTCGCATCTCTGGAAGATACTGAACCTAAATACCAAGTTTGGTGTTTATCCGACTGTTCGTTTCTGAGTTATGCTGTTCACAGACAGACACAGACAGACACACACACACGGACATGTTGCCAAAAAAAAAAATTTTTATTCAGGGGGTCTCAAAACATGTATTTCCGGTGAAATCTCGGTAGCAAATTTTTGGGTGGAATACAATACTTCCCCTACTTACTATACGTAGTAGGGAAAGTAAAAATACGAAGGAATATAATCCGGATCCCAAAATAGACGTATCAAATAAACAATTAGTAGGAAAGTGGTGCAACCTTCTGTGTTCTATGGAAACTCCACTGTTTCTGAATACTTTGTGAACATGAAATAAAGAGGTTTGGCATCATCATCATCATCATCATCATCATTAGGTAAAACGTAACATTAATATTCACAGCAAACGTCGTCAGAACTTGAATGTTTTAATATAAAGACTAAAAAACAATATCATTCCAATAAACAGATTGCCGTTTTTTCAGTTCAGTATGCATATTTCTCATCTGGATACCTCATTAATACTATTATTTGGAGAATTTATAACAGAATTTTGTATTAGAAGGAATAGATCAATTGGAATTAAAGAGTATCATTGAAGATGAAATAATTGAAGAAATATCCTACTTCAAATATCCGGGCCTCGCAATAATAAAATATATTTTGATAAAAACATAAGCGATGTAAAATTAAGACCTATATAGCTTATTGTCAAAGCCAGTGTTAAAATATTTAAGTGACAGATGAGTATTAAAAAAGAGAGAAAATTCGAGGTTGGAAGCCACACAGATGAAATTTGAAAGATCTGTATTAGGAATGAAAAGAGCAGACAAACTAGGAATGTGGATATCAGAGAACAGTTGCTAAAAGAACATATATTCGAGGAAATACAAAAATGGAAGGAAATCGTACAAAGACTGCCTCCATCAAGATTTCGTAGGCAAGTAATGCTTTATAGACCATTTGGCAATAGAGGAATTGGACGACCCCAAGAAGATGGAAGGATCAATTTGAAAATTAGCCCTGAAACTGGCCTATAAACCATGTTTTGGAGGAATAATAAAAATAAATAGTATTTCAAAATAGTTTTCCCAAGCACAAGGGTTTAATTTAGATTTTTTTGTATTCTTGCGACATTTGTTTATTTTCTAGCCTTACCCCTGGTATAAATTCGTAGCTTCCGACTAAAAATAAGTGAGTCCTATGTATCAACCGAGACTTGACCTCTGAGTTACATCTCTATGTACCTTCCTTACAGCGAGTTTCCAATATGGTGCAATCTCTTCGTTCAAGATACACGATTTACACTAGAATTCACGTTTGCCGTGTGAGAGCTGAACTCGAAAACTACCATGGCGCACGAAAGTATTCTTAGAAATATTCGAATAAAAGGTTTCTTGAAAGTATTCTATTCTGCCCATCATTAGTTCCAAGATGGCTTATACAAACATTTTATATGTTACATTCACATGACTTTCTGTACACACCATCCTATATTACTTTCTCTACCACATACCTAGTAGGTAGAAACAATTCTGCATTACAGCTAAACGTTTTATACGGAGATTTTATCGGAAATATATGAAATGAGAGTTCCTTAATAAATAACAATAATGGGTCTTCAGATTCATTCGGTGTTTACCGCCAGTTGGTTTAAATGAATAACGCCATTATTATTTCGGCGAGCCTCTTGTCCAAAGGGGAGTATGGAATTGAACCTCGGACTGCATGCGTTTCTGAATTCATAAACATGTTGTGAACTGCGGCGGTGCAGAACTGATTTTCAATAGGACATCTTGTGCGTTTTTGCAAGCTAGATGGAAGTTACAGAATTTCCGTGGTTGAGTGCTAAGACACGATACTCTACGCAACAAAAACCGTCCAATCATTTGAGTTACCTATCAGCATATAATGAGATTACGAGACGCAAGCGAAAGACGTTTCAAATGTAAATACTGGAAAGGTGCGATACAAGAAACCCATTTTACTAAGTTGACCTCGAATCTGTTGACATCCGCCCCTTCCACTCATCTTTCGCTAGTCCTCTGCTAGAGGTGCTTGTGGAGAACACGCTTCAAATATTATGTCAAGTGCAGGCAACCGACTGGCGGTAACGGCCGAATAAATCTGAACACTCCGTATAAGATGAGGCTCCATGAATGAATAATTTAATAAAAAGTAATTTAGAAAGCATCTGTATGTGTGTACAGCATACCTGAAAAACAAGAAATCGGTAAATACGAAACTTTGTGTTTAAGTTCATTGTTTTCCAAGATTGCAAAACTAAGATATTCAAGAAAATACCCCAAACCAAAATACCCTTTACATGGAAAATTCTTCATAGACTTTTTATTTACTTCAAAATGGCTGTGATAGTTTTAATTAAGACCCTACACATTTAAGATATTTGGATAGCAATTAAAATGTACCTATGTATTTTGAACTTTCTGGGAATAGCCTACAAAGCTATCTTCATTCTGAATGATTTTTGTATAAATAGTGAACGTAAGATAGACCAAATTTTAGTATATAAATTAATGTGGACTTCGTTAAAGCACACAGTTTTTCAAATAAAATTGTTTTACAGCGTTAATCACTTCCGAGATATTCTTTGTTGTTGGTTACAATTTCCACTTCTCTCAATGGAAAATCGCTATTCGTTTTTTCTTGTGGTTATATAAGAAACATTTCAAAGCCATCCGTTGTTATTTTAAAGACATAATTAGTATATATTTCTTAAATATACAACTAAACGTGTAATAGTGTTTATCTCGATTAACAAGAAGAACTTCGAAAAATAGGCTTCTGGAAAAATAATTTATAGGCGACTAAGTTGAGAAAGTCATGTGAATGCAACACATCTTGTACACACTATTCTTGCGGAAAGTTTGTATACTTCATGTTAATCGAGATAAACATCTGCAGAAATAGTTAAGTTACACATTTCGTTGTAGGTATTACAAGGAAAATAGAGGAAACCGATTCTATAGTCAGATGTTAAACAGCGGTCGTTAGATGCTGAACTTGAAAGTCTACTCTGTTTCTACGAAATCACCAGAAATTCTGAATAGCCACAGGAGTTTTACTAAAATTACAAATTTTAAAACTTCACATCAATAATAACGGATACATACCAAGTTTGATATTTAAGTTCAGCATGCGCCCATATATCCGATGATTCTTATTGTCCCTTGTAGCTACAGTCCTTATTAAAATCTCGTTCATACAACATGGGAGTGTTTCCTTAACATGCAATAAATATTCAGAATTACATTAATATCTTATATTAAATAGAGTTCTGTACTGTGAGGTGCTTTTCGCTAGCAACAGAGCACGCGGTTATGTATGTGCGTTATATGACGATCAGTAATATATTAATGGCCAGATTAGAGGCGATGTTTGAAAAGCACGGTCGTTTAATAAATTAACTACTAACAACAAATTTACATACTACCATTATAATTACAAATTGATGGATTTCAATATATGCAGCCTCACGATATTTGATGCGTCACGTTTCATTACAGTCAAGCCATTACTGCACCGTCAACAAATACTGTTTGTGTTTATGTGATCTTGCATTTGTATTAATATAAACAGCGGGGGATATAGAGAAAGAGACAATGTGTGTGAGAGTGGGAGAGGGTGACAGAGAGGGCGCAGGATAATCTCTTGAAAAGCACCCAGCATATTTTTAATTTCTCTACTACGTACACTCGTCCAACTTAAACTTGGCTCGAATCTGGTACCTCTGTGAGCGCTCGGGACAGCCAGGCTTTGTTCACAAAATTGCAAACCTTTTTGTGGCAGTTTTAATGGGGAACACAATTATAACCACAAAAGTCTTACAAAAAAAAATCATATACGAGATTTCAAATTGACAGGTTTCAACACTGAATATTTATAACCAAACACACTTCACAAGTGGAGTATGACTAAACCATACAATTCGTTACAATTCCAGCTTAAAGCAGCACTCTTATCTCAGTGGTAGAGAGTTAGCTGACTGTTCCTGAGGTTGCGAGTTCAAATTCTGTGCAGATACTTAACTATTTTCCCTTTTAAGTTTAAACACGTGAATGAACACGTAACAGATTTTCTTCGTTTTTATCATGTGGCGTTTATTTAGTCCGTCTTACCGGTAGATGGCAACCATCACATTAATTCATCGGTTGGAAGGAGGTTTCATACTCAGTCAATTCAATTTTATAACCAGAAGTTTCACCATTATTGCAATTATATTTGTAAGCAAAATTAAGTAACAAGCCATACTATTTAACTATATTACTACAAAACAAGTTGTAAAGATAACAGTCCACTACGGAGAATCGAATTCGAATCGAATTGCGTAGAAGTTAAGTAGTTTAACCAATGCTCCACACAAGCACAGTGGCCCAAATCAGTGAAAATCGAATTGAGTTTTATTTATGGACGCTCTTTAACTGCTGTGGTCCTTAAGCGTCCCATTCTACTGAGCGTGAAAGATCGGCCTCAGAGGCCTCTTTATCAGGCTTGAGGTTCTTTTACGTGCCGTAAATCTACGACACGGGACCACCGGCTTTACTTCCCTTCCGAAGGAAGCCATGCTAAGGATTTGAACCTCCGCCGGGTTTGAACCCGCGACCTCGGGAACTAGAGGCTTGCATGGTAACCACTACACCACGGAGGATGACGCCCAAATAAATGCCTTGTGGCTTTTATTATAGAGTTAACCAAAGCGGCGCACAGAAGTTGTGAACCGCGCCCTCACTTGAGGAGGCTGAAAAAATTTAACTGCTCAAGAGACCGGCCACTTTTATTTAGACCGAGTGTTTACACAATAAGTAGAAGAGGTATTGTATTCTACCCAAAAATTCTATGTCGATATTCCAATGGATATAGAGAGACGTTTTAGAAAAAAAGATCCGGGCGGGCACGCGTGTGCGTGTAGCATAACTCAGAAACGAACAGTCGGATAAACACCAAACTTGGTATTTAGGTTCAGTATCTTCCAGAGATGCGACACGAAGGTTTTCAAGAAAATCCCCCCACCCCAGATTATCCTTTACATGGAACATTTTTCAAAAGTTTAATTTTCTCAAAAATGGCTCTAACGATTTTGATTGAAATATCATATGTTTAAGATATTTTCATGACAAATGAAATGTATATCTCGAATTTTCTGGATATGTCTCCAAAAGTATTCTTCATTGTGAACAGCTTTTGCATAATTGGTAAACCATAAGAGACAGAGAAAATTTTACTACACAAAAAATGTAGATCGCGTTAAAATACACAACTTGTCATATACATTTTTTTGTTGAGTGACCCATTTTCGAGATATTGCTTGTTATTCTCTTAAATTTTCCAATACTTATACTTTTTCTCAAATTCGTTATTCATTCTTTTTGTCCTGGTAATGAAAAGAGAATGGAATGCTCCACATAGCAACCAGCTCTTAAAATATTTTACTATAGCTTAAACCCTACCATTTGCCCTTGCATCTACAAGAAAATTAGCAATAAGATTAACATCTCGATATCTCGATTAACATGAAGCATATGGAGAATAAGCGTTTGTAAAAATAGTTTGTACAAGAGTAGAGAAAGTCATGTGAGTGTAACACGTCGATTTTTATTTATGAGATGAATATGAGTAGATTGCCATATGCGAATGCTTGCTGCTATAATTTGATCTTGGCGGTTCATGGTATTGTAAGGAAAAGGCTTGATTTCGTTATTCCTGGCTGTGTGAAGTGTGCTTTTGGAAGAAGAAAGCCATTGAAGTTTTCAATTCTTGGTAGAGTTCCCTGATGGTGAGGTGTTAAATCCAGGTGAGGAATTTTGGTGGAATAATCAACGGAGTTTGGAAGAATAACGCTTTTTCCATCCGCTAATTCATTTCCGGCGATGCCAACATGTGAAGGGATCCAGGCGAGAACTACATGGTAGCCTTTAGCAAAAATAGACTGGAACAGGTGATGAATATTGAGACAGTACTTTTGGTACCTCATTAGTCAATGCAAATTCATTTAATAATGAATATAATAATTAACCAACTCTAATAATATATTGATAATAATATTACTAATTAAGGTCTGAATACAGTTCCTTACGTATGGATGTCTGTTAATAGTGTTTTAAGTGATAGTGTATAAGTGCATGTATTTTTGGTGGAAACTGATAGTGCCTTAAAACGTGAAGTGTGTTGTTGTTTCGGTGCAGAGAGAACTGTTAGGTAGGGAAATATACATTACCTTTGCCTTGTTATATTGTGTATACCATGCCGAGGATGAGTGTTGGAAATTTCCTGTAGACGGTTAATAGCAGAACACCCAACAGACGAAATTAGAACGTATATCATGTGATTTCTAACAGCGAATGGTAGAGTTTTAACTGTTTAATGCGAACAAGAAGCAACCAATGAAACTTAAACACACAGATTTAAAATATTTTCGTAAGGTGGTAGTTGAGAATAGCTTACACATGCGTACGAGTTGGTAGTTTACCGTCAAGAAGTAAATACATGTTTTGTGATGTGTTGAGTATGTATTGTAATAATTCGGCGTTAGCCATGTAAATTTCACAACAAATACAGTATAATCAGATTAGGTAACAATTTCTACGTTCGTCGAAGTCGATTATATAAGTAGGAGATTTTTATTAAGATAGCTACACGAGAACTTGGAAATTTTAACTGTTAACAGCAATACAAGCCATCTGAGTATAAGTTTCACCAATAGGTGTTTCTTATGTTATCAGCGAGAGTGTTAACTTTAAACAGTCATTAGAAGTAAAGCCTCCAGAAGTTTAACTCCACCCATTGGTGTTATTATTCTGAACTGTGAACCATATCTTCACAAGTAGGTTCCTTCCGCTACTACACCTGATGAAGAGATACTTGTTCGACCGTGATACATACCAGAGCTAAGCCGAGGCAAGAGAAACATCTACAACAACCTACATTAACGTAAGTAATTAAATATTTACGATATCAGTAATTATGTGCTCCAGATTCAGCTTACAACAACGCGCCCATAAAACTAAGACAAACTGTATAATCGTGTAGTGACCGTTGCAATATCATAAACTAGAGGGTGATGCGTGAATCGATCTAATATTGCTTGAAGGGAGCTTTTGGAATCAGTAAAAATGACAAAGAATTTGTTATCGGATGCCATAATATATGATAGTGCTTCCCTGAGAGCCAGTAGTTCGCAGGAGAAGATCGAAAAGTTGTCAGAGACGCGATGGGAAGCTATAAAGTCGCGGTGTCTGTTGTCGCTGCATATCCCTATCCGTTTGTGATCAATCTGTGTATAAGCGCTTGCCTTGCACGTATTTAGAAGTCAGCTCTCGAAACGTTGAGAATAAACAACATTGCTATGACGGATTTTTCTTTTTTGCTGAGTTCCATATTAATTTCTGGAACTTTGATCCTCCATGGTGACATCTAGGTCCAATTGATGCGTCCAGTATTGGTGGTATCGTGAGCCCGATGTCATTTAGAATAACCTGGCATCTCCGTTGGAATGATGAGGATTTAGAAAATGAACTTGTGGATGAAAAAACAGTTTCATGTATCTGTAATTGTGGTGTGGATGCTACTTTATGGGTGGCGTGCACCATGTTGGAGTAAATTGCTTCGGAAGTAACGTTTACTAAAGAAGTCCCCGCTACGGAAGTAGGTTACTACGGGAGCAATTTACCCCGAAAGTAACGTTGGAGAGCTCAATTACAATTTACTCCTTTAGTTACGACTACGGAAGTAAGAGCTCATTACTCTCGAAGGTATTGTTTTGTTTGCGCGATTTACTTGATGCAATCATGAATAAGGTTATGTGCGATAGGAAAAGGGGAGAAACGTCAGTGAAAGCGATAAATGTTTGTTGGTAGAAATACAGAAACTCCATTTAAACAAGAGTGTAAAACACGTGCGATAACCTGCATTACATTGATCTTCAAAGCCAGTGAGATACCGCCAACACTCGCAACGTGCGTTCCTAATTACTTTTTATTTTAGGTTTATTGGTTTTTTACGTTTGTGATTTACGGGAGGTTAGGATAGGGTTAGGTTTATTTTTTTTAATATAAGCTTAGGTTTCTCATTTACGGGAGTTTACTTTTATTAACGTTTTCAATGAAGACCCAAGTAATTCAAAAAAGACAAAATGTTTTATAAAGATGCTGGAAAGTCGTGATGGACGAGTTTAATAGTTCTAGCGACGGGAAACGTACTGAAGAACAGCTTAAAATTCTGGAAACAATGTTTCTAATCTTTATTTTGCATCGCAGATCACTTGTGTGTTAATAGAGAAATACCCGTTCTGATTTAGGAAAAGTTCATCATATTTACGGATGGGTACAAAATAGTAACACGCGTGCAGTCAATTTCACACACAAATGTGTGGGAAATCTGTGAAAGTGAAGAAGAATTGCTTTTTATTTTCTTAACATTTGAATATTTATATGTGTAGGTACCTTGCTCTTAACCTCAAAAGCGCTCTAACAACGCAATGAAATACACGGCCAGCAGACGCGTGCTGAACGTTTATTTATATTATCGCCTGTAATACTGGGATTACAATGAACTTTACTTAACGTGACATGAAAATGCTGGTAAACTAAAGGCATAATTGGCATGCACTTAACATAATGGGAATGACTTTTGATTCATATTTCTTTTATTACTTCGAGTGTGCTTTGAGCTGAGCTATTACCGATAGGTTCCAATTACCATGTGAAATAAAACTTGACGGAAAGAAAAAGTTTGAGCTTGCCAAACTTTTAAGTTACATTGCGTTAAGTCAATTCTAAATATTGCCGGCTCAAGTTTCTGAAATATTCCGGTACGAAACACTCATAGGACGCATAACAATAATTGCAGTTTGGATTAAAGAGCTGAATTTGTGTCTGAGTTTTGTTGAAATGTTCTCCAAGCAGGTTCAAAAGGCGTGTATAAGATTCTTTCCTAATACCGAAATGTTCATTGAACTTTCTCTCTCTCACTGTGTAAGTGTCATATGGTTCTCGCATAGCACTATCGCATTTCCGTTGTTTTATTTTTTTGCCGTCGAGATCATCAATGTAACCTAAGCAATCCCTGTTTTCTTCATCGAGTTCATCATTGTGATCTTAGTAACCCATGAACGCGTCAAAAATATCTTCCTCCAAATACGATATGGTATTCTAGTTCAATTGACAGGTTAGTTACTCCATCCAGGTCGCAAGAGCAAATTCTAACCTGTATTTGTGCTCTATTTAATTCCGTAGTAACATACTACACGATAGTACTCTCCGACATTTACTTCTACGGTAATTTAATCTGGGAGTATCTGAAAGGAGTAAACTTCTTTGGAAGTAGTTTACTCTCGCATGGAAGTCGCCGAGTGTTGACATGAATAGTAGTTTACTACGAGAGTAGAGCTTACTCCAGGTTGGTGCACGCCACCCTAAGTGTGTAAGTAGTGAAGAGTTGTTTCGTTCTGAAGGCCAGAGGTGGTTCATCGGTTTCAATTTGGAGACTTGCTGTTCGGCTGCTTCTGCATGCTCCGAGGGCTATGCATAATGCTGATGATTGGATGGAGTCTAAGGTTTGCAATAGAGACTGTTTAGCCGATGCTTATATGATGGATCCGTAATCTAATTTTGAGCGTACGATGGCTCTATAGGAAGACAACAAGACTGGGTAATCTGCCCCAACTCTGAGCCACTAACCATTTTAGGATGTTAAGCCTTCTGAGGCAGTCTTCACGTAAGGATCGGATATGATGACACCATGTGAGCTTTTCGTCGAAGGTCATTCCTAGCAATTTTAGAGTGTTGGTGTTTGAGATTGTTTGGTCATTTATGTTCACTATTAGAGGAGAAGCATGGATTTTGCCTCTGGAGAAGGTAATAGATGTGGACTTGGTTGCAGAGAATCTAAAACCTGTAGTGTTAGCGCATTCCTTCAGTGCATTAATAGTACTTTGTAATAGTTCTTGTGTTGTTTCTGGATTTTTTCAGGAACAACATAGGGTTAAATCGCCTTCAAAGAGGCTCACACTGACTGGTGGACTTATTATATTAGGAATGCCATTGACAGCTACTAAGGACAAGGTAACATTTAAGATAGATCCTTGAAGAACTCCGTTTTCAACTTGGAGAATACTGGACGTGGTACCATTCATACCAACTTGAATTTGTCTATTCTGTAAAATGTTGTGTATAAACTGTATCATATTCTAGAAATTCTATAGTAAATTAATGTTTTCAGAATGTGTCTCTTCCATGTGATATCGTAAGCCTTTTCTACACCAAGTCTTACAAGTCTGAGATGGTTTCTGTCCTGAAGGCGTCTTGTATGTTAGATTCTAACATGATCAGGGTGTCTAGTGCAGAATGGTGATGTCTAAAATAAAACTGAAAGGCGCTATAGCACTGTTGTTTTCCAGTAGGGTCGGTGCTGGAGCTTTCCGGCCCGATTTCGACCAGGCAGGGGGGGCGGTATATAAAATAGGCACCGCTCCTAATGGAAAGCCCCACGAGTTTACTCCTGGGTTTGCGAGGGTGTGGTCTCTGCGTTGGCAGACCCGGTCCCGTATTTAGATTGTTGTTTTCCAGTATCCATTTTAGGCGTTTGTTAATGCTTTTCATCATCAGTTTATACAGTGTGGACGTTAGTGTTATTGGTCGATAATTTTCTGGGAGGCTATGGATATTGGTAGGTTTGGCTATCGGTATTACAATGGTCTGGTGTCATTGATCAGGGAATAGTCCTTTTTCCATATATAATTGTAGATTGTTAATAGATACATTTTTTCCTTTAGGTGGTAAGTGTTGGAGGAATTCGTAAGGTATACTATCAGGGCCAGGACATGTATTCGTGCACGACTGCAGGGCTTCAGTAATTTCTTCAAGGGATAGTTCATCATATGGAGCCTCATGGTATTTAGTTGCAATTCAGGAAGCTGTGATTTGTAGTGGAGAAATTTAGGGTCATAGAATCACTGGAGTAATTGGGGAAAGTTTCGTCTAGAATGTGTACTATCTCCTGGGTATCTGTAATAGGATGGATTAAATTGGTATGTTGCAGAAAAGGTACCTCTGGTTCTTTTTATTTTGGTCCCTATTTCTTTTGAATTAGTTTTATTGGTGATAGAAGAAACCAAATTCATCCAAGATGACTTTTTGCTACTTTTTGTAGTTCTACGGGCGTTTGCTCTACATTTAAGGTAATATATCTTATTTTCCACGGTGGGAGAGTTTTTGTATTTACAAAAGGCTTTATTTTTAGCTTTAACAGCACTATGACGTTATTCATTCCACCAAGGAACAATTTTCTTCTGACGGTTTGAGTTAGTTTTAGAAATGCTGACTTCTGCTGTTTCGGTTAACACTTGCATGAAGTTCTTACTAGAATTTCTGCTGGTATGTTGGAGAAATCTCTAAGTGGTGGTAGACGTTTTATGTTTTCTTTAATTATAGTGCAGTGTTTGTGCCAATCAGCTTTTTTGTATTCCGTTTCCATGTGTAAGGTAGGGTATAGTTATTCTTAGACATTTTTGTGATATGCATCTTGATTGTAAAGTGATCGCTGCCATGCAAATGTTCAGTGATTGTCCAGTCTAATAAATCAGCGATGTCAGGTGTGCGCATTGCCAGATCTATGGAGCTAAATGTTCCATGTGCAATGTTGAAGTGAGTAGACGTAGAGTTAAGAAGACATAAGTTGTAGGAGTCTAGTAATCTTTCTATAATTATTCGTCTATTGTTCGTCTACTTACACCCCAATAACCTACTGCTATTGAAGTCACCCAACAGTATAAAGCGTTTCCGTAATTGTTGCAAGAGTCCTGATAATTATGACAATTCTAATTCTTGGCTGTTAGGTAAATAAATATTACGATACATATGGCATGGCGAATGAGAGTGCTAATAGCAACAGCTTCTAGATCAGATGGAATTGGGATTTGTTTGTGAGGTAGGTTGCTCTTAACGAATGTTGCTATGTCTCCCACTAACATGTGAGTAATTTAATCTGTTTCTGTTGTAATCAGTGTGGTGTTTAAGTGAAGCAACATATCAACTGATAAAATTTGTTTCTTGTATACATATTATTTCTGATTAGTTATTATTGATTAGTAGTTGTAATTCTTCTAATTGAGTTCGAAAACCGTTGAGGTTTCCTGGTAGTATCATATTTATTGTT
This sequence comes from Deroplatys truncata, assembly GCA_030765065.1. Lineage (NCBI taxonomy): Eukaryota > Metazoa > Arthropoda > Insecta > Mantodea > Mantidae > Deroplatys > Deroplatys truncata. The sequence goes on along the minus strand of CM060988.1, from coordinate 24,162,007 downwards.
TTTAATGTATTGTTTAGTTTTAGTGAAATGAGAGGTTCGTTCTTAACGTACAGATTCTGTTGTGATTGCTTACAGAAGTTTCTTTTCAATTCTGGCACTTTAATTTTTTGTGTTGCGCTCTGTGAAATCTGGATATAATTTTCTAAGTGTAACAATTAGTGCATTGATGTCTTTTGTGTATTTAAGTGCCAAATCTGGATATTAAAGCATCCATCTGAGTTTTCAAAGAAAATTTTAGCTGAATAAAGCTAAGTGCGTATTCTTTGGGAGATTGTGCTACTCGTTTTCTAGCAGGATCAAGAACATCCTCCAAATTAGAAACTACTGTTTTCATTTTATTCGGCATTTTACTAGTATGAATCACAGTGCCGTTTTTTGCTCACTATCGGAGAATTGTTCTAAGTTAAGAGAGGAGTCCGAGAAGCTCTCTTCCTCTTCAAAACGTTTTTCACAGGAAGAGCTGCTTGTTAATGAAAGTGGTGATTTAGTTAATGATATTTGAGTTTCAGTTTTAGTATGAAATGGTGCTTCATTTTCTGTTGACGTGGGTATTGAAGGTCCTATTGCTTTGCTGTAGGAACTTACAGTATGTAAGTACCTGTGAGACTGTTTTCTGAGATTTATTTAAAGCGCATGAACTTGCTGATTCTGAAGATCCTGGAAGATTGTTTTCAAGGTGAGATTCGTTATTTACAACTGCTGCAGAGTTTGTTTCTGAGGATTCTGCAGTATTTGCGGTTATGCTTATTATTACCCAGTTCTGTGAATTCCTGTAAGGGATCAGGTTTACGTTCCTGCTCTACGGACACGGCGGTTTCTGTGTTTAGCTAAATGACCTTCGGCTTTGCACTGGAAACAGACTCGGGTGTCAGTTGAAAAGTAAACCCAGTATTTAGTATCTTCATAGTCTACCTCAAGATGTTGTGGTATTTTTTTCTAGGTCATCGGGGTAAATGTGCATTTGTCTCCTAAAACTCCAGATGTGAGTATATGCGAGTTCAGGTATTCCTGCTTTAAGGGGGTTATCGACGATACAGGTGACATACCTATATTCGCCGAGTGTTCAAGTATATAACTTGGAATATTTGGGCTGACACTTGAGATTATTTTTGTTTTGTTCTTGGTCAGTAGAGGTCCGACATCAAGACGAATATTGCTTATGTTTATCTTTGGGTGTGATGATGTCAAGTTTTCTACTATATGTTTGCTTGCCAAATACATACATATTCTTCCATTTGTTATTCTGGATACGAACCTAATGTTTGGGATTAATTAAATTGACTTTTATTTATGGGCGCTCTTTAATTGCTGCGGTCCTTAGCGTCCCATTCTATATTGGACACGAAAGACCGGTAATCAATTTTGCTCAGAGGTGTCTTTATCAGGCTTGGGGTTCTTTTACGTGCGTAAATCTACGACACTGATCACCGGATTTACTTCCCTTTACTTCCATGCTAACGATTCTTACGCCCGAAAAAATTCAAGGGATCAGTGAGTTCACCTATGGCAAGAACTTATTCTCTTGTTGTTACGTTGTCATTAGCTTCAATGACTATTGCCTGTTCCCTGCTTGGTATGCTTTCAGCTGCAGATACATAACTTTTGTTTTCGTTAGTTTTGGTGTCTTTTAGGGTAGTTGAAGTTAGAGCACCTCTGTAGTCAGAGGTTTCCATGCGACTTAAAAACTAAATCAATTAGCACATTGGTTACCTTGATTAGATGCTTTCCGTACAGGTTGTGTAACACGAAAATCAACTTATGCGTCTCTGTTACATAGAAGTACAAAGCAAACACATTCACTTGTTATTCGCGATGTCATGGATAGGATATAGCTATAGATTGTGAAATGTTTTAAATTTTAAACATTTGACTATCGATTCGGTTTGCTGTACTTCACATTGTGTCTTCAACGAAATGTGTAATGAAACTGCATCCTTAAAGTTTACCTTCATTAAAATGAGATTAACAGAAAAATACGCTTTTGTTGAATAGTTTGTGGAAGATATATGGAAATAAAGGTTAGAAAAAGTCATGTACAAGTAAACATAGGTTTTTGTATGTATAAATTAAACATTTTACAACATTTTCCCGGAATATTTTATTTGTTTTCGACCTCAAAGTTCATTTGAAAATTTAAATACGTTGCAGTCAAACTGTCACGCCCCTTTTTACTTTCCCTACTATGTATAGTAAGCAGGGTAAGTACTGTATTCCATCCAAAAATTCGATACCGAGAGATCACCGAAAATACATGTTTTGAGTGGCCTTAATCCAAATAATCCCTCAACCCCAGGTAACCCTTTATAGAAACATTTTTCGAACATTTTGATTTTCTCAAAAATGGCTGTAACAATTTTGATTAAAATATATATTTAAGACATTTTTATTGCAATGAAATGTATATCTTGAATTTCCTTGGAATGTCCCCAAAAGTCCTCTTTATTCCGAATTACTTTAGCATAACTGGTGAATGTAAGAGATAATCAAAATTTTACCACACAAAAAATGTAGGTCTCGTTAAAACACACAATTTATATCATATACATTTTTTTCAAGTGAACCATTTCCGAGATATTCCATGTTATTTGTTTGAATTTTCCAATGCTTAAATTATTAGTTTTTTTATGTCCGGTATATACAAAGAAAATGGAATGCTCCACATAGCAACCAGCTCTTAAAAGATTTGACTATCGCTTAAAGCCTACCATGTTTCTCTTGCACCTGCTAGAAAATTAGCAGTAAAATAGTTTCTGCAAATATTTATATCGATTAACATGAAGTAGATGGAAAATAAACGTTTGTAAAAATAAACATTTATACACATTTCTTTGAACACAGAAAGAAACATACTCTTCCATTTGATAAGCGTGAGGCATATTGAATGTCATTGGGGGAAATAAGGTTCCCCAATGCTAAAACAGAATCTTTTATATTTACTCCATGGTAGGATTGTTGACAATAGCTTGTTCTTTTGTAGTATTTGTTGCAGTTACTGCTGAGCATGTTAATTTTTGGGACGATATGGATTCATTATTCGAAGTTTTCAGTAGGTTAGGTGATTGTTGATCGATTTCGCTCTTCATTTGTTTACTTTGAATGTTTCTGCTGGTAGTAGCGTTGTTCATTGGGTTAAATGTATCTTGTATACCTCTATTGATGGAGGAGGCCATGAGATTTACTGAAACCTTTAGAGGTTGGCTAGGAAAAAATCGTAATTTGATCTAAACCAGACTATTACACTAAAATTATAAAAGATGTTACAGACGTCGAAGATGTGGTGACGTTATTATGGACGTATCTTAATTAACAGAAATCGTGTTTTTAATACTAAATTCATTCTTAACACACAGGATTATATTCACACGCCGAACTCTTCAAAGGCATGGCCTCCTCAAAATTTGATTTGCTTGAAAGATATTTAATATGTGATTTCTATCTTAGATTGTTCTGTACCCATAAGCCTAAAAGCTTTGGCTTGAAATTACTTTGGTATATAATCGCCAATTTTGGTATGAAATAACTCTATCATCTAATTTTGCTTCAGGGATTTATATTTTCTGAACCCTGACACTCAAAATAAACTGTCTTATTTGCGTTTAATATCAAGTTATTACTTTTTATCTATCACAGCAGTTTGTTTTTGAAAGATTAAGCATTTATCTTACATTTTCGTTACTAGTAAATTTGCATCATCCGCAATTAAGATCATCTTATGCACTTGAACCTTGCTGGTTATTTCATTTATACACTGCGCTTAAAGTCCTCCATATTTTCTGCTACAGCTAAATGGTCTCTTTCAGGGCTGTATGTGCCGACGGGAGGTCTCGGCGTGTACATGGCAGGGGAAAAGGTTGCTCTGTGGAAAGCTTCGTCTCCCGGAATGAGGGTGGTCTCCAGGTTTCGGGCCCCCAGGGGATTAGCAAGTCCACAGAAGGGAGGGCAGCCCATCCGAGGAGTTTAAATCTGTAAATAGTAGGAACCCTGCCCTCAGCGTGTCGTGATCCTTGGTCCGGCCGCCCTCTTTCTCCTCTCACCTCATCCCTTCCTCCCAGGTGCACCCCATCTGGAGCATAGGTACAAAATATCTATGTAGATCGACGTGCTAAGTCCCCCTCGGCTTGAATGCTAATCCTAATCCTCGGTCCTCCAGCAGCCACGCGTACAACCGCTACAACTCTACCATCACTGTTGAAGCTGTCATTATTTGTTTATAGGTTACAAGAAATAAACAGCTAATAAAATGCACTATGTTTGGGAAAGTTGATAGTGTTCTTTTCTAAAGCATGTTCTACCTCTAAGTCTGCCTCTATTATTATCAGTAGTGGTAGTAGTACTAGTAGTAGTAGTGGTAGTAGTACTAGTAGTAGTAGTAGTAGTAGTAGTAGTAGTAGTAGTAGTAGTAGTAGTAGTAGTAGTAGTAGTAGTAGTAGTAGTAGTAGTAGTAGTAGTATTTATGATTCACAGAGCTTATTACTGCACATAAAAGTGTTTATAAATTCATTGCACAGCCAATAAATTGTCTTGCTGGGGAGGGATAATAATGCCGGGTGCATTTACGGAGAGTGATTAGTAAGGAAGTCTCGGGAAGGTGCACTGAGGCAACCCGTTCTGGACTAGCAGTCAGGTTGTTCAGAAGAGTTCTGACCATTCACCAGGTTCTTAAACTGTGTGTCACAGGTAATATGTCCAGGATATTCAACATAATTTAAAGCCATTTTGTAAGAATTCCTTATTCCAATGGTCCGCCCGTCGCAATTACTTTCTGTTTAGTTTAAATGCGTAAGTAAACGTCTAACCAAAATATTTATTTTTATTGAATATTTTAATCATAAGTGTTTTTTAGTTTTAGTTGCTTTCATTCAAAATCTTGTGTGACACATTCACATTACTTTCTCTACCATCTATCATTATTAGTGTGTACACAAATTATTCTTACGAAACCTTATTTTTGTGTCTACTAAATCTTAATCCAGATAAACCTTTCCGGAAATAGCTACATTACACATTTCATTACATATACAAAGGGAACAGCGATAGTCAAGTGTTTAAGAACTGGACGCTGGCAGAATTTTAAAACAACAACAGACATTCAACAATTTGAACCACTAATCACGGATATCTCAGAAATGAGCTATGTCACAAAAAAAGTTATTTGAATAAATTGTGTGTTTTAAAGAGACCTACATTTCTTGTGCAGTACGTTTCGGTCCAAATCTAAAAGTTTACCATTGTACAAGATTATACAAAATTCCTTCCGTATAAGATGGACTGCACAGGTTATTTCCATAAAATTTAAGATATACATTTAATTTGTCATTTAAATGTCTTAAATATATGGTACTTTAATTATATTCGTTAGAGCCATTTTTGAGAATTAAAATATGCAATATCTTCTCTACCTGGAACAGGCCACATTTCGAGCTGCGACATGTGTTCACGAGGACCGCGGCCCACGGACTCCATGATAGATTCTGTGAGCAAAGAGAAGCAGTGTGCTCATACACTCTGTGGACGTGGTTGTCGACAGTATGATGTCAAGCAAGGACAAATTCGCTTAAGCTCTATGCAAAGCATGAAAGCTTTAAGTAACAATGTACCCTTTAACTCTGTTCACAATGTGTTTAGTAAACTGTATTAATTAATACCTGCTCTACATACTAAGTACGTGATAGAGAAAGTCAAAATTAAATATTTTCTGAAACCCCGAAAGACTTGTACTGTGAATTAAACATCGTTCTCGCAAAGCAGTAATAGCTGCTCAGCGACATTGCAAACAGAGCGCACATTCAACATTGAATAACTATATATTATCACAATGGAAACTTTAAAAGCTGTTTGTCAATACTTCACCTTTGGCACGACGCTAGTAGTACCTGCCTAATACCTAATGGTAAATGACGTTGTGCTTGCCCTCCGTCAATTAGCACGGATTTCCAGCCCAACTGTTACATTTTAACAACAAACCTAAATATAATCATATTCTTATTTAACTGCATATTATTATATTTTTTGTTACTACTTCGTCATTAAGGTTCGAATTCACAGTCGTCGCTTATGTGACAACGAGATGCTTAAGCAATAAATATTTCCTTCTGATAAGGAAACACCATTGTTGTTTTGTTCACAACAGTGGGAGAAGTTTGCGAGTTTTAAATGGTACATTTATTAAACAATTAACTTTAGTTTAAAATCAAGTAGATTGCGGATTTAGTTAAGGGTTTGTAGTATTAGTTAAACAGTTACATTAGGCCGAAAACATGCCGAAAAGAAAACATTTCAGCGAACAAGAAAGAAACCAACTTTTGAAAGAGTCGGTGTCGAGATACAAAGACGTAGAATGCAGGCAATCGGACTCTGCGTGATATACTGGCCTTGAGTGGTATTCATTCGTGGACTGTTTTAAAACTGAAAACCTGACTTTCTAGCGTAAGGTGTTAGTAGCTAGAAGTATTAACTGCAATCTGACACTGTGTATATGCATGCTTGGAACCAAACCACAAATGCAATTACTACACCATCTACCAATAAGCAGAAAAACAAAGTAGCCAATAACTTACAATGTTTTAGCTTGAACAGGTTTTACATGCGAAATCTATTCAAGATTTAGATAACCCAACATACACTTGCGAATTAGCTTGTTAAGTTATCCATTGTAGTCCTAGTGATTATGCAAAAAAGGCAATTTAATCGAGAAAATCACTACAGAATTTATTTTATTTATTGCAGAAATATTTTCGCATTTTATTTTTAGGACTTTATTACATGATTCTGAATAAATGCAGCGGAATCCGTTTTTCTAGGGACCTAAGGATTTGGGATAACATAAATGGAAATACGTCTGAACATAAAACATATGGATTGTGTTACAGCACTGAGATTCTATGCATTATCTTTTCAAGTAAGCCTGTCTCACGTTGGCGACTTCATAATCTGTGTTTGTTAAGGTTACTTGTTTAGCAGAGGCATTATCATCACATCAGCGGCTTTGGTAAACGATATCGCTTCTTAAATTCAGCATCCTTATACGTTTCAAGTGAATTCTGCAAATCACGCAAATGCATTTATTTATGCGCAGTACAATTTCGTTATGAAATTCCATATACTCCACGAAATCGCTATTATTGTTAACCTCCTTTGTAGGCAGTTCATGCAAGATGGCGTCGGCTCTCCTTATTGCATACAAACGGAGGTCAGAGCTTCCTTATATGAACAAGCATTTCCTTATTTGCCTGAAAGAGTAGTGTTTATGTATTGAAAATTGCTGCTTAAGTACTTCCTTAAAATAAGCGACGACTATGAATTTGACCCCAAATCCTCATTTTAATTAACATGTCGGTATAATTTAGTGTAGGAACCTAAAACATTCCTGCAATAAGGTCGCATCCTTTGTTATATCTAGTTTATATTGTGATGGTAGGATTATGGATGATGGGCACAGGCGTGGTATTTCGTAGTTCAAATTCGGAGGGGAATCGGTTTCCATTGTGTTCCTTAGTTTTTCTTCCTACAATAATTATCACAGGTTATTTGTGGGCTGATTTGTGTTAGAGTATCATCATGAAACTCTAATTATACGTTATAAAGCACGAATGAATAAATAACACTTTTATATATAATACTTATTATAGAGTATAAGCATGAGAATATAAGGACATTTAATAATATCACTATCGTCTCTCGATAATCGGAATTAGAAGAACCATCCTTGGATATTGTACCCCTTTATGGGTAACCTAAGAGACCAATACTTGTCACACATAATCTGGTTGGTTATTTATCTAAGAGGGTTAAGAGAATAAACTCAGGCACTTTTTTATTAAAAATTAAATTGAATTTCATTTATGGACGCTTTTAACTAATATACAGCGCTTAATCTCCCATTCTATTGCGCTGATTCGCTTGGAGGTATACTTTTATTGTACGGCCAGTCACTCAGAATAGCCTGTCATAACGTCTATGTTGGTATCTCCGGTTCTTGAGTTTGTTTTTCTTTGGTTGTCGCCTTTCCCTGGGCGGGTTGGTGCCTGCCTGCCTTTTTTTTCTTTTTTTTACAGCGTAAAATCCAACTGCAAAGTTAATACGTTCCATATCCGGGGTTGTCGCCGAAGCTTGTATCGCTCTGACCGAAGCCATTTTTGGAAAGTGAGGAGAGATGGGGATTCTTCGTGCAAACGTAATGATATAGTGCCAATGTTAACCACACCTGTGTAATTTCGGTAGCTCCCTTCTGAACCTCCCAAGCTAATAGGACAGACGTAGTCCGATGTTCCAAACAGCTGCCGATTAAATGACCTATATGTTTCTTGGTCCAATTCCAGATGTCCCTGATACTAACACAGGTGGTTATGCGATGAATTTGAGTGTCCACACCACCACAACGCTTACACCAAGGTGCCGAGGATAAATTATGTTTATATCGCTTGGACTCTGTGGGTATCAATTAGTTGATGAAGAAATAAACAGAAACCTTCCACTCCAAGGGTATATAGTTTATCAGCAACATTTTCCATATCCGCTGCCATGGTGAATTAGGGTATTTCCGTTCTATCGCAGGCACTGTCATGGAATCTTTCAGCAACGTGGTATATAACGTTTTGGTGGTGGGAATACTCTGCGACGTATCTATCACAGGTAGTATTCTTCTATAGTCTGTCAGAACCCGTTTGAAGTGTCTCGCAGCGGTCCCAACCATGTTCATACAAAACTGCACAACCTGATTGGCACCGTGTCTGTGGAGAGTACTCAATATAGAATGGAGCAACAAAGCCCGACATTTAATCTGCACATCAATAAGATTCCAACCACCCTCCGAAATTGCTCTGCGTAATTGGGGTCGGGCTACTTTATAGTAGCCAAGCCTCTTTCTAGCTGCTGGGAATATTGTGGTAACATCGGTATCACCTGGGCCACATACCAGAGTTTCGCGAGCACAAAGGTGTTAACATGTCAGATTTTTTTTACAAAGTTTAAATTCCGTGTCAACTGCGAGGTCATAAGAGAAATGCACAGAGGTACAAGTCGCTTCCAATTCTGCGCTATCAACCCTTCCAGCCTGGAGGTAAAAATAACGCCCAATATCTTCACTGAACTGCTACAGGTAAATCGAGCAGTGTCCGTTGGCCAGCTATTCAACGGTAATAATTGTGACTTGCCATAATTTATCAAAGCTCCAGAGGCATCCTGGTATGTCGTTAATAGCGGCGCCAGTTTGTCAGGATCATCAGCATGAGCGAGAATCAAGGTAACATCATCAGCATAAGCCAAAATTCTTTCACAATTGAACGGATTATTGGAATGAGAAAGTAAAGTCGCCATGCCTCTAATCAGCAGTTCAACGCACAAAGTATACAACATCATAGAGAGGGGACATCCCTGCCGTATCGACTGTGCTATAAGTACTGGTCGCGTAAGAAAGCCATTAATTTGAACCCCGGAGTGCGCATCTCGATAAAGAGATTGTAGAAGGCTTTGAAATGGCTGTGAAAATCCAAAACTCTTCAAAACACCCCATAGATAACCGTGGTTAATCCTATCAAAGGCGGCCGTGAAATTCAAAGCCAAAAAGGCTGCCACCATGTTGGGATTCCGTTCACCAGCGATAATGACATCTCGTAACTTCAATAGAATATGTGTGATCTTCCTCTCCGGTATACCGCACGTTTGTCCAGGTCCAATGATGTCAGGCAGATAGGCCTTCAACCTGTTAGCCAAGATCTTTGTGAACAACTTGTAATCCGCATTCAGCCTCGTAGCCGGTAGCGAGAGTCAGTCTGTGGGCTTCGGTAACGAGAGGTAGTTGTGTTACTGCTGTACTCGGGGTGGCAGTTGGGACAGCACGTGCCGGAGTGGAAACGCCTTTAAATTTTGTTTGCCTGTCAGTACTTCTGAGATTCTTTTAAAAATTCTGTAAGATGGTTTAGCATTTATTAGCGAATGTGCTAGTTTAAATTATTCTAAATTCTTTGGCTCATTGCGTTTCTTTTCCGTGCGTTTTCCCGACGGGAGTTTCGACTTTGCGACACAAAGGTAAGGTTTGTTTTCAGCTCATGTATTCTAGTTTGAAGAAAGTGGGGATGTTCAAGTCATATTTAAAGTCATTATATTTGCAGCAATTATTCTAAGTGACTGGCCCTCTTATTTAGTTGCTTTAAAGTGTTTGCTGATTCTAGTAAATTTCCACTACATTCGTGTAGAGTTAAATTGGCCACGTGTCATTGAGCAGTTCCATGTGACATGGACGAGTTCCTTTTGTCATTACATTTGTAGCAAATATGCTAAGTGACTAGCCCACACATTTAGCTGTTTTAAAGTGTGTAGTTAATTTGTAAACTTTCACTTCATTCTCGTAAGAATTGAATGGGCCATGTGTTATGCAGCCGTTCTATTTTACTTGTACGTGTCCCTTTGTATTTATGCACTATGGTTATAAATTGTAATTCCTAAAAAGGTTTCCATTAAGCAAGGTATTTGTATAAAATTTTTTTAAACAAGTGCAGTTTGGTCACTGATTAAAGTTAGAGACGTTTAAGGGCTTGCGTGCACTACTGGACAAATCGTTTTGTGTGGTAGCTATCGGTTGACCGTTTCGGGCTTAATTTTCATCAAGGTTTGGCTATTTTATCATTTGCCTCTTTCTGTTTCACTGTTTAAGGCTTGGCTTAAAATTTCACTGGTTTGCATTACCTGAGAACTTTTGCTTTGGCATTGCTAAGCTATTTGCCCTTTTAGTGCACGTGTTTAAGGCTTCTTTCATTTACCCTTGACTTAGGTTTAATCTTTCTTTCCTTTCAGCAACAGTTTTAGTAATAGTTGTTTCAGGGATTTAGTGGTTAAAAACTCGGATTAACGCACGAGTTAGATGATTTGGGACTCTTTGACATGTATATGTAGTGATCGATTATTATGTCAGTTAAATAGGAATTTAAATTTACATGGGCATGGTTTCCAGATGTCTGCATAAACATTAATATATGTCACATTAACTTTATATAGCGTTTGCAAAGATTGAGTTTTTGATTTCGGTCCTGAAACAACTTTTTCCTTGGCTGGTTATTTCATTGTTTTTTGCCTGAATGTTATTTCGTTTATTGTTTAAGAGTTCAGTTAATGTTTTTGAGTATGATTATTGATTGATGTTTGGTTTTTAATATTAAAGTAATTTTCAAAATTAAGCTCTAGGAAATTTGTAAAACTTTGTTTTGATTTAATGAGCATTTTGGGTTCTTTTTCATTCTCGTTTGTTCTATAGTTTGTCATTGTTTGTAATGGGGCATTTACAATGTGGCATATCTTTGGATAAAATAAAGCCAGTTAAAATTATAGTGTTGTTTTGTAATTAATTTATTTTGGGTAGATATTTCCTTCCTCTAGTTTTTTTTTCTTTTGGGAGGACTTGTGCTTGTATTACATTGTTTCTTTTTCAGCTTAGGTCTTTTATTTCCCTACGGCACTCGTTAGGGCTTCCCTCTTCGTATTGCCGGGGTTCCTAACCTCAGACAAATTTTGGATACTTTTGCTCGATTTCGGTGGCCTCCTAAGGGTTTTGTCTGAGGTCGGCGAAATCATTGCACTATATTGGGCGTGAAAGACCGGAAATTTTGCCCAGAGGCCGATAACAGGCTTGAGGTTTTTTATGTGCTATAAATCTACGACGGCACACTCGGCTTTACTTCCCTTCCGAAGGAAGTCATGCTAAGGATTTTTACGCCCGAAAAAGTCCGTCGCCTCCTAGCGGATTTGAACACGCGACCTCGGGAACTAGAAGCTAGCATGGGACCCCTAGACCATGGAGAACGACAATTTTCAAATGTTAACGCCCGGGTCACACATTTGGGATTTCCAAGGCATCTCGGTCTTTGTCTAATATTAACCTCATTATATAGGGGAATACCAACCCCATAATTATAATGCACAAGCTAATATAACGAATATAATTGTAGTTATGCAAATAAACAATAGAGAATGCAGTAGCAGAGAAAGTATATTAAAAGGGAAATAAGTAGTTAGGACGAACAGATGTAAATGGTAGAAATATTATGAATAGTACCGTAAATAGCAAATATTATAGCTAAAATTTTATATATGGAGTATTGTAAAATAGACGTTGCACAGGAAAGCGAGCTAGCAAGTGAAAAAAATTAGCAAGCGGACTTTGATATGCACAGGTAGCTGGAAAAGGTAACAGCTTGTATGAGAGAGAAAGAAAAAACCGACGAAGGAAAGAGACAGATATATAGGAATCCCCATATGTGTCATTAGCAGCATAGGGCGTTAGAAAAAAGCGACAGTTTGTGGGGAGACAGGACCGGGTACAGTAAGAAACAGAGATACCTAGGAATTCGCAGATATATCATCAGAAGCATGACAGCATAAATGAATTCTCATTCAACGCAATGTAAACCACCAATCATAATAAATGTTACAATTATTGCAAGGAATGTGCGCGTCAGGGCATTTACATATAAAAGGAGGATTTTTTTCCAATCAGCCCACAATCCGGCTCTGATTTTTTAAAGTGATGTGCTGAATCTACAACACGTTGCGGTTGTGTCGACAATGAACTTAGTTTCACATTAATTATTATAAGTAGTGGGATATTGGGAAATGTTTAGGAACATAGAAACGGTTCGTACATGTAATTAAGGAAACTAATTTGGCTGGCGTTTACATATTTTTGCAATTGGAATAATAACCTAACACTTGGTTGTCGTATTATTGCTGTTATCATTCCTAAGATAAGAGACGATAAGGATGGCTTAAATTTCCAGCATCTTCAATCCCGAGACAGCAGCTGGCCAAAATTGGAATATGAGACGTCCAGATGGCAAGGAGAGTATTTACGCTAACCTAGTGTAACTCCGATAGGCTATCCAAACTTCGTTAAAACTCTCACAAATGTGAAATTTGCCGATCTCTGGTGCCTCTCGGTTACTTTTTGGCAGATCCTCTTTTGGAACTTTCTTAGGTTACCTGCTAAAGTCCAACAGTTAATTGCTTCGTGCGAATATGGGAGATGTAGGTAAAAAATTAAAAAAGGGATTTTTTAACATCCTTGTTTCTTAGATTCCAAGGATATTTAATCTCTTTTCCACCTCTAAGTACATTAAAAATAGCAATAACTTGGTGGGGCAGATCGGACACCAGCTACGTTTTTGTTTCCTTATCAGTTGTGTTCCACACCTACCCGAATGTGCTAATCCCTTATTAGTTTAAATAAAGTGAACAGGAAAGGGGTGGGAAACCGAAGCATTTTACCAGAATGGCTGAAAAGTACTCGCCAAACGTTCGAAAAATCTTCCCGTCTCTCTTACTTGTTTCATGTCAAAAGTCTGGCACTGAGACCCTAACCAATGAACAGTGGTCGATTTCCAGCTCAGCAGAGAAGGAAGCCGGGGAGAGGGGGTAAGAACAGCATCATGTGATAGAGATTAATGGGTGGGTGAATGGATGAGAGTATGAATGCATGGATGGGTGGATGGGTGGATGGATGGACAGACATACGGATGGATGGCTGAATGGATAGATAGATGGATGGATGGACGGATGGATGTTTTTATCTTGTATAGCCTACAAGGCGTAAGATAAGTCGAACAAAATTATAAATTAAAATTAAATGCATGGAAATCATAAAGGCACACTTTAATTACAATGAATCAATAAAGTGAAATGTTTGGATAAAATTAGCCTTTAAACAATTTCTTCTTTATTATACATATAATTTGAAACGAACAAGGAATATGGACAACAAACCGAAAACTATTACCCCTAATAAGCAAGGTTATAGCACAGTGAGGGCTGCTGAGCTATAAAGTACTTCAAGGAATAGCACCAAACTTTGGAATAAATACCACGAATGTGGATACTAGACACGCAAACCAGGCGACATATTTAATTATTAACCTATAATGTAGTCCACATAGTACCAGAAACTTCAAAAACATATCAGAACAGGATACAAATCAAAAATAGAGGACATGTGAAAAAAAGTTTAATAAACAAGGTTTTGAGGAGAGATATGAAGGTATTTTAGTTTGAATAACAGTAATTTTATGGATTAAGGCATGATGAGGTTATTATTATTATTATTATTATTATTATTAGCTTCTACTAATAAGAATTGTTTACAAAGCAACAAGAGCAACAGAAATACTAATTTTGAATTATAAAATATTGCAAACAAGCAAGATAAGGAACTGAGTTACACAAATTGAATCACGTAAAACGAATAACCATTACAAAAGGGTTACAAAACAGCATTTTCGCATTACTTGAAAAAGGTGGCAACCTTGTTTATATTCCTTTTCTTGCAAGACTCTTATAATCAAAACTATTTGAGATAATACTAAATCAGCTAAATCAGAATAAGCTAAAATCAGAATAAAAAACTCATTCGAATTACCGATCTTCAGTTTTCGTATCGCTGTTAAGCCTTATGAACTACGATGTTGATATTATAAAACGTCATGAAACTCTCCATGTGACCCCAGTTTTCCCGGTAAAACAAGGCATCCTTAACTTCTCTTGAGATAGCATATTCCAATTCGATTTATAGTCTACGAAAAAACAATTAATACAACTGAATTGATTACGTTCTCCCAAGGAATCTCAAACTGCCATGGATGCTAGCCTCTAGTGCACATGCGCCATTGAAAAAAAAAGGCAATGCAAAATCCGCCAATCAACTTGGGTTGCTAGAACTAGGTAAAGGGTAGGATGGAACCATGAATGGGGGTGGGGGGATCCGTTATCAACTTAGAAACGCAGTTGGTTATATCGGCACTTATTTTGCACCCATATGTACGCAAATTGTGTAAAACAATATTTTTTTCTGACATCTTTATTTCTTCCATTCTTAGGGTATTTTGATTCTATTCCACCTCTAAGTACACAAAAAAATTTCATGCTTTGGTGGTGCAGATTAGACACCATCTGCGTTTTTGTTTGTTTGTTTATTTTGCTATATAGCTATTTATCCACTAAATTGTAAATTTTTATAACTGTTAGAAACGGTTTGGGTTTGTTACAACTGAACCCAAAAAGTGACAATTTAGAATGCAATAATAATTTTAAAACTGAGTATAGGAATATGTTTCAAAAATGTACAAGAAAAAGGCTTACACTGGGAGTATCTACTTGCCCCGTATCATTCCGGCATGCCGTACCAGCGTTTATTTAACCTGGATTCACCTCACTCTAATCCACAGAGAGATAGAGCACCCAGCGGGTCTATAGTTCATTTTCGCCAGTTCACTCAAGGCCAGTTCCCCCGCTTTGCAAAAGTCCCTCACTCTACTCAATTCCCCTTTTGCAGTATCAATAGTATTGTTGAGACAGTAGAGTCTTGTAACTCTGGTCTGAAGCTGTGAGGAAGGGAGGGAAAGGGGAAACTGTAGAAAAAGACACATATAGAGCTATAATGGGGGTTACCATGCGTGACCTTGACTGGACTGCCAGAGTGAAATCACTACAACCACACTCCACTCACAGCATATTTGCGGCCGTGAAATAGATGCTGTCTTAAGGGGCACTGGGACTGAATCTTTAGGTGAAAATAATATTTTCGATTTTTTAATTATATCATATAATATTCTATAGGCACTGTGAATCATTTTGGTCAAACATTTTTCACGACCCGTCATTTTGAAAGCACAGCAACATGTTTAAATCACCGTGAACTCCGTTTTAATCACATTGAACCCTTTTTGTGTGTTTTTTCTCTGCTTTATAGTTTGCGCATGAAATTTATTCCTTACGTTTCAGTATTGCTTTGATTTGTATGCATATTCGTATACACAATCTAAAATGTACTATCTGAAGATTCAAGCATGAATTTTATGATTGCCTTTTAACTGACTCACAAAAATTAATTTATTCTGAAAAACAAGGAAGATTTTAACACCAACAACTTCGTAAAAGCAGTTTATTTCTCTACGGCTAATAGCAGAGGTTTCAATCAAATCCTTACATTTACTTTCACTGTACTAAAGTATTAGAAAATGTTACTATCTACTTCTCTGACGAATTTGAATGCGCAAGGCAGTTTTAGAAAATTTGCGTCTTTTCGCTAATTAAAAATATTTAATTGCACTATATGAGCAACCGTTTGAGTTAGAGCTTTTGTATAGTGAATTCTTTATTTACTCATATTAAGTTTGTTAATTCTCAAGTGAATAGATTTAAAGTTTAAAAACTTGGAAAAATCAGTCCTAGTGTCACTTAACAGCAGAGAGCAGTTCGACTCGTACCAAATTACTTGCAGTTTTCCGCCGCTTTATAAACCGCCCAGCAAAATCAATCAGTAAGAGTTGCCGATACAATCAAATTAAAATTTTGCTACTGCTTTCAATTTAATGCACACTGGGACTGAATTTTGTAACTTGTTTAATGTTACAAGCTATTTAATTGAAATGTGGCACGCTTAACACGAACAAATGTATAAATGACGTGCAAATGTCCAAAGTTCTAATACAAATGGTTTCTTAGATAATACAATTTAATGCATTGAATTTATGAAAAAAATGCAATTTTATAATCCTGCCTTGTGCATTCACATTTGTCAGAGAAGTATGATAAAGACACTATCTAATACCTTGATACAGTAAAAATAAATGTAGAAATTTGATTGAAGGTGATATTATTAGTTGTAGAGAAATATATATTTGTTTTTATGAAGTTGGTGTGTATACAGATTTGCATATAAGCCAGAGCAAAACTGAAATGTAAGGAATAGATTTCAAGCGCGAGAATGTAAAATTGAGAAAAAGCGTATACAAAAGTAGAGGTGGGTGAGTGAATTGGGTTTAAAATGGAGCACATGGGTGATTTAAGGGTGATTTAGGTGTTTTAAAATGGTGGATCGTGAAAAATGTTTGGCCAAAGATATTCTCACTTGTTTATAAAATATTTATGTGATATAATTAAAAAACCTAAAATTTTGCTATTTTCGCAGAAAACTCGGTGCCATTGCCCCTTAAAAAAACATGTGGACTACTGTAGTTTGGATGTGCACGTGAAAAATGCCTGATCGACGTGGTTGCTTAAATAGCCCTGATACCTTTTGTTATACGTGTGGTGGTTATACCCCACAAAAACAGAGAAGAAATATTACAAACTTTTATAAAAATGCATATAAAGCTTACTTTGGTATGCCTCTTGGTGATTTGGATAAAAGATGAGTTCCCCATTACATATGTTCTTCGTGAACCGAAAATATAAGCCAGGATATATAGCAAACGAAAGTCATTGGCGTTTGGTGTACCAATGGTGTGGCTTGAACCTAAAGACCACATTACAGATTGCTATTTTTGTTTGTGCAACGTTGCTGGTATAACGAGAAAGAATAAAGGTGCTTTAAAATATCCCAGTAATTTGGACTCTGCAATTCGTGCAATTCCACACAGTGAGGAAGTGCCTGTTCCTTCGTGGCCTGGAAATCTTGGTAAAAGCAGTTCTAGTTCCAGCAGTGAAAAACATGAGCCACAATCATCAGCAGCAGACATGGAATTTCAACCTACTGGTGATCTTCAACATTCAAAGGAGACTCAATAGTTCACACAGGCTGAGTTAAATGATTTGGTAAGAAATCTGCACCTACCAAAAAGCAGCTCGGAGCTTCTTGCTTCGAGGTTCAAGGAAAAAGGTATGTTAGCACCTGAAACTTCTGTTACATTTTACAGGCAGAGGGAGAAAGATTTTTTATCATTTTTTTCACACGCTAATAAACTGGTGTTCTGTAACAACATCGCTGGTGTTTTTTATGCTATGAATTCATCATATGAGCCCCACGAACGGAGACCTTTTATTGATACTTCAAAGACAAGTTTAAAGGCGGTTCTGTTGCACAATGGAAATTTACTATCTTCTATTCCAGTAGGTCATTTGGTGCATTTAAAACAATCATAAGGTAGTTTGATGATTCTGCTAGAGAAGATGAAGTATATGGAACATAAATGGAGTATTTGTGGTGATCTAAAAGTGATCTCTATTGTTCTAGACCAGCAAGCGGGATTTACTAAATATACATGCTTTCTTTGTGATTGGGACAGTAAGGCTAGATCAGAGCATTGGACCAGAAAAAAATTGGCCACAAAGGAGCAATTCAGTTGGTGGAGAAAGAAATGTGAAGTATGGACCATTGGTTTCTCCTTCTATGTTCTTTCTTCCACCACTCCACATCATATTTGGTTTGATATAACAACTTGTAACTGCTCTGAATAAGGGCAGTGACTGTTTCAAATTTCTTGTTACAAAGTTCCCACAGAAAGCTGAAGCTAACACAGCAGCAGATATTTTCGAGCACTCCAGATTCGTGAACTTATGCAAACTGAGAGCTTTCCTCAGTCAATGTCGGAGTTAGAGAAGTCAGCATGGTTGGCATATAAAACAGTGACAGAAAACTTTCTTGGTAACAAGAAGTGTGAACACTATAGGAAATTGTGCGGCAAATGTTACATTTTAGAAATCTAGGGCGTAAAATGACTGTTAAACTAAATTTTCTCCACAGCCATGTTGATTCTTTTCCAGCAAATCTTGGTGCAGTGAGTGAAGAACAAGGTGAGCGCCTTCATAAAGACATTAAAACAATGGAAACCCGCTACCTAGGCCATTGAGTTGTGTCAATGATGTCTGACTATTGTTGCTGTCTAAAAAGAGACACTAATGTAGGACATGGCAGAGTTGCGAAAAAAGTGAAGATTTCCTCTCCCCAACAATGAAAGTTGTGAAAGCTCATAATAATTAACACATAGTTCTCTTTCTTCAATATATTTATTAATATTTGTGTTAATAGAACCTAAAGAAACAGTTTTGTCTTACCTTTATGCATTTCATGTATTTATAAAATTACACTGAACACTTCAGTGCATTATTACATTTGATTTGATTTTGAATGAAAACCTAGCCCGATAGACTAAACTGAAAACATTCAAAGCATGTATGTATTATGTATGTATGTATGTATGTATGTATGTATGTATGTATGTATGTATGTATGTATGTGTGTATGTATGTCTGTATGTATGTATGTATGTGTGTATGTATGTATGTATGTATGTATGTATGTATGTATGTGTGTATGTATGTATGTGTGTGTATGTATGTATGTATGTGTGTATGTATGTATGTGTGTGTATGTATGTATGTATGTGTGTATGTATGTATGTGTATGTATGTATGTATGTATGTACATATATTCCAGATGAAAAAATAAAAAAGCAAAAAAAAAATTTTGTAGACCTGTGTAATTTTTACTTTCTCAAGTAAAGTAGAGAAAGTATTCCATTCCACCCAAAAATTTGATACCAAATTTCACCGGAAATACGTATTTTGAGGCCCTGTGAATACAAAAAGAAAACCACTTTTAGAAGAAGGTCTGCGCGAGTATGTGTCTGTCTGTCAACAGCATAACTCATAAACGAAAAGTCGGATAAACACCAAACTTGGTACGAGTTAAGTTCATAGATTCCAAAGATGCGACAAGCAGTTTTTCAACATTATCCCCCACTACAAACTACCCTTTTATTTGCTAAAGAACGGTTCTAAAGATTTTTATTAAAATACCATATATTAAGACATTTACATGACAAATGAAATGTATATCTTTCTGGGAATAGCCTTTGATGTTATTTTCATTCCGAAGGAATTTTATATACCCTTATGCAACTGATAAACGTTAAGCGATAGTCGAAAACGTGCTACACAAGAAATGTATATCTCTTTAAAACACACAATTTATTTCAAATAATTTTTTGTGGCAGCAGCTATTTCCGAGATATCCGTTGTTGATTGTTAGAATTGTTCAATACTTAGACATTCTTTTAAAGTCCTTTCAACATTTAGGTGATTGTATGGGAGCCGTATGGAATTTTAAGGCCGGAATATAGCGTCCAGTTCTTAAACATTTGACTATTGGTGTTCCCTTTGTGTCTATAATGAAATGTGTAATGTAGCTACTTCAGCAAAGGTTTATTTGAATTAAAATGAAGTAAATATAAAAATTAAGCTTTAAATAAGATTAGTTTGTATACCTACTAATAAACAATAGAGAGTAGAGAATGTCAAGTGAAATTACTATATCAGATGATTTTAAAGAAAAGCTTACAGTTTTGTAACATTCCTCCTTAAAACGCTTCTCTGTGCTTTCTTACAACGTTCCTCTAAAGCACATATATAATAGTTACATTACTTATTTTTATTATTAATGGTTATTTATAGAGGCTTTTGGATCACTATTGTTTCCTAATTTTTCCCTGTGTATTCCTTTTTTGGATAGGTGTTCCCTTACAGTTATATTATCTATTTTTACCCTTTATAACCTGTCAGGAATTAAAAGTCCCAAGCTACTTGTCTCCCTGGAGTGCTGGAACTTCGAATTCCTATGCATTGTAATGTTCCCATTGAAAAAGGATGGTAGCACGCGTTTGGTCGTTGTGTGAACGAGCTTTGTTGGCGCTTTTGGCATTGTTCGTCAGTAACGCTGCTGCAGCCAAGAGCGGTAGACGCACTGTTGATTTATGTTCTCAGTTTTTTTTCTTCCGATAATAGATAGGTGTGTGGAACTTTTAATTGTTTCATAACAATACATTCTTGTTGTAAACCAGCTTTGGCGAGCTATAATAGTGTTTTTTTGTTCTCTGTGACCAAAAATGTATTTCGGAGTTACAAGTCCCGCCAGGTTTCAGGCAACTTTTCATGTAGCATGTAGCAGTGATGAACCTAATAGTAACTGTATGCAACAGCCATCAAACCAACATGCTGATGATGCAATTCCTTCTACTTCTCGAATCCGCAAATTACTTCAGATACAGAAACTGAAACTGAAGAATCTGAGAAGGAAGAGGCAAATGCTCATCCTGTAAAAAGAATCTTCACAAAAGTATATACTTACCAGCATGCCAATATTCACGTTACAGAAAGGAACAGAGCAACAATTTTTGCTGGTAAACTTAGCCAATAGATTTCATCGTAATAGTACTGTGCGAAAATATAGTGCAAGATTTATTTTTTCAAAGCAATTTTTGTTAGCAAAAGCAGCAGAAGAAGGTGCAACAAATCTCAAAAGAGGAAGTTTTTGGCTTTTTGGTACTCCAGTTTCTGTTTCGGTATCATCGCTGCCTCAAAATCACAGCTATTGGTGCAAAGATGTGCATCTAACAGTTCCTATTGTTCCTTTGAGAATTACAAGGAACGATTGAAACTAATTCTTTCTAATCCGCATGTGAATGATAATGTTTCAATGCCGAAAGAGAAAAAGGACAGGCTGCACAAGTTAGGTCCACTTATCAGTGCCCCAAATGAAAATTTCCTAAATCTTCAGCTACCTGATCAATTCCAGAGCATAGAAGAAAGCATGGTTAGTTTCCAAGGCCGTTCCTCACTCAAAACATACAACTCAGTGAACCTTGCAAAACATGGTTATCAATTAAGGTGTCGAGCGGACCTGTCTGGTTGCATATATGAGTTTGATGTCTACCAAGGGAAAACAATAAAAAACGTTTTGGCCTAGGAGGCAATATTGTAGAAAAATTAACATCAACACTGTGTAATGGAAATTATGTTGTGTTAATGTTATTTCACATCTCCGGAACTGTATGAATATCTGAAGGCTCCAGGTATATATGCATGTGGGACAATTCGCCTCAATCGTGTCGACCTACCTATATTAGCTAAGGGCAAGGATCTGAAAAGGTGTGAAGTTGATTTCCACATTTCTGATCAAGGTATTGCGTACTTCAAGGGAAAGACAATCGTTGTGTCCACCTACTGTCAAATTATCACGGTACCGAAACAACATTTGTGAAACGCACTCAGAAAGATGGATCCAAAATCAATGTAGAGGCACCTACTATGGTTATGGACTACAACAACCACATGCGAGGTGTGGATAAGGCCATTATGCTTCGAGTTTTGTATGATCGCAATAAGAGATCCTAGAAATGGTGGCACAGACTATTCTTTGCAATGACAGAAATTTAATAAGTCAATTCATGTTAACAGAACTATTTGGCAAAATGTCATTCCTAGACTTCAAGAGAAAAGTTACAAAAGGACTGTTGTTAACACTAGGCAGAGCACCAAGCAAAAACCGAGGACGACCCAAGTACGAATCATCTCCTACACTGCCTAGTATCCAGCCCACAAAGAGAAGGAAGAATGCTTTCTCGGTCAGCAATGACATCAGACTGCAAAACCGAGGTGGATAATGGTCAGAATTTGTCTCCAAACAGCAAGGTGCGAGTTATCTGCCTTTAAAAAGGTGGAATCCAGGCCATACTGAAGGTGCACACTATGCAAAGTCTTTCTGTGCGAGAATGAAAAGAAAAACTGCTTTTTCGAGTATCATCATATTTTAAACAAACGTTTCCTGAACATATGTTCTTTTTGTCTAATACTTATTTCAGTATTGTTTCTATAACAATAAAGGACTCAATATTCGAGTTGCACTGTTAACATGGGCCGTAAAACCCACAAAATATGCCTATGTATGTGCTATACAGGTATCTGTATATTGATATGACCGAGTACATTGTAGCCTAACGGTACATATACGTCCCACTATCAATAAAACTGTTTATAGCAATTGAAATTAAATTTCACTCCAATTTATATTAAAATACCTATCCTTCTATAACATAACTAAAACTAGTAGTCGTGCTGTCGAAAAACTAAAATTCGGACTTACGGTTACCTTAGTCATTTAAAGTTTCAATAGAAGTAACTCTTTTCACAATCACAAGTTAGGCGACAAGGATGATAAGAGTGCTACTTCCAGGTATCTTAGTCGTGTGAGGAAGTAAGAGTAAAGAAGAGCAGCTTACACTGAAAGCAACTCTTTGAAAGAGTTCCTTTTACTGAAGATATCTCTCGAGGTAATCCTATTATCTGGAGCAGCTCGGACTGGCGAGTGGTCGACCCCGATTTTCTCAAATGGTTTTCTCAAAAAATCTCATTCTCTTTACTGAAATACGAGAACTGCAATATACAGGTGTTCCGACGTATCAAGATTGAGGATGATAATTCCAAGATTTTTACTCCTAGCTGCCAAGTTTCACAGTAAAAGCCGCACATGCATTCATCTAAGTATTCAGGTTCGTAAGTTTAAGCAACACTCGGAATCGGGTTTGTAGATCAAAATTAAATATTTTCCAGTTTTTAATTATATCATATAAATGTTTTATAACCATGTGTGAATCATTTTGGCCAAACATTTTTTACGATCCGCTGTTTTTAAAAGCCCAGCGACATGCTTAAATCACCCTTGCGCTCCCTTTTAATCCCACTGAACCCTTTCTGTATGTTTTTTCTCTGTTTTACATTTTTGCGCATGAAATTTATTCCTCACGTTTGAGTATTGCTATGATTTGTATGCACATCTCCATACATAATCTATACTATCTAAAGATTCAAGCACATTTTATGATTGCTGTATTCATTGGCTCACAAGAAATAAATTTATACCGAAAAACAAGGAAACCTTTAATACCAACAACTTCATAAAATCAAAAGTTTATTTGGAATTAATTGTTCTTCCCACAATTTAATGTCGTGCTGCCATGTTGGCATGGTAGCTCAGTGGTTAGAGCAACCAGACGGAAACCGGAAGATCCGTGGTACAGATTCCGGCTATGGCATTGCGCTTTTCGGTCGTGTGATTCTACCTTTCCAAAACTTTATGTGTCTACAACTAATAACATCAACTTCAATACAACGGTTACACTTATTTTAACTAGTATCAGAGAGTATCATTATCATATTTCTTTGACAAATGAGAATACGCAAGGCAATTTTAGAAATTTGGCATTTCTTTTTTGCTATTTAAAAATATTTAATTGCATTATCAGAGAAATTATATTGAGTTTTGAGATTTTGCACAGTCATTTTATTATTTAGTCATTAAGTGTGCCAATGTACAAGTAAACAGCTTTAAAACTAAAAAGTTTGAAAATTCATTCCTAGTATCAATTAAGAAATTAGATTAACCCATTAGAATTAATAACTCTTTACCTGGTTCAAAAGAAGAACATAAATGGTTGTCTTAACCCTGTCTTGTGCTCATAAAGTAACAATTTTAAACTTAAAAGCTGTATGTTTATTGCAGAGCAATCCGTTTAAAGTATCTGAGTATAACAGAGGACCCTGGATCTGCTGTCACTCTGTTGACGGTGAGAGTGAAATTCTATGTTTGTGTTTTTCTCTTCAGCGCGTCGTTGTTTACAGAAAATAATCAGAATAAGGTGTTTTAAATATATCTTCTCTCTTTAGGAAACAAGACAGTTATGCTTTTTGCATAAAAGGAAATACTTCAATTGTTTTCATTTTGTACACTAATTAGGGATGGAGATTTTTCGCAAATGCGATGTAGCACGAAATGCTCATTAAGACTTGAACTCTTGTGTTTCCATTTTTCATGCCTCTAAACCACTCTTTAAACGTTTTGGAATTGCGATAAAACACTAAGTTGTTCTCAAAATGCTAAACTTATGCGAAAATGCGTATAAATGAAATTCATTGACTCTTTTTCAAATAAAAACCTAAAACGTAAAATGAAACCATTTATGGAATGTTTGCTTAACTTCAACAAAAGGTGTGCAGTCGTATGGAAGAAACTGCGAAAAACATTCTTTCTTTCTCTCTCTCTCTCTCTCTCTCTCTCTCTCTCTCTCTCTCTCTCACCCCTCCCAAGAGGTCGGTAAACTTTTTAATCCTCTCATCACTGGGTGAATAGCATTAATAAATTTGAAGATTGAGTGAAAATAAAATATCACTCGTTTTCGAGTTTATTAATATGGATAGAATTTTTAGTTTACCACGTATACTGGCGTGCAAAAAAATGTGACCCATAATGGAACGGAGTTATTTGTGTTGGTGCTGACAAAATTTAGCCCCAACCCTACTATCGTCAACACCTATTTTTGAGCATAATTCTAGCCACTGAATTTTCAGGGTACTTCACCTCCTCCAAAGTATGTCCGAACTGTCGAAGGATAATATTAAAACTTAATGCTATATTTTCATGCAACGCTACCGTTTTCTTAATGCCAGTTTTCTTGTTGCCATTCAGTAGCAGCAATAACTCAACCTTCGTCTCCATATCGTTGATGAAGACTCTCATATACGTAAATTTCTTAGCTGTCGTTTAACCAGACATGCAAATAATTCTTCACCACTTCCTGTAGAAGGCCGAATTATTTGTAATTTCTTTAGCCTGTCCCTGTGTAACACTCATAGTTAATTTTTTGTCACAGATGTGGTATCCCAATCACATAGATTATAAAATCGTACATTGGTTAGCCTTTATGTTTCAACCCAGTCATAGAGAACTGATACCGATTGGGTGGAGTTAAATGTTGGTTACCTGAACATGGTATCCTTACGAAGGGAAAAGCACTATGGGATTTAAGGGAATGGGCTACTTTTATGCACGACAGAAGAGAAAGTGAAAATGCATTATCTGGGATTATATAGTAAAGTGTGACATTCCGCGTTATTTTTTGGTACTTGTACTATCAGTAAAAGCACGACGGTTCTTTGAGTATTTTCGTCCTTCAATAATATAAAGGATTATTAATGAAAGTGAAACTATCACACGCATCTAAATTTTCCGTCGTAGAACGCCGCATAACGCACCATTGATTATTCTCAATTTTACCTTATTTTGGTAGCTACACTTTAAAATTTCCGAAAGCTGTTATGAGCTTGGATTTCTGCAGGTATGTTTTATCATCATAACAAAACAAAGTAATGTGAAATCTGCCTTCATCTTTGTCCAGAATGAGGACGGAAACCTTACACTCCGCTAAGTTTCTCAATATTTGCCAGAAAATCGATAAGTACTGAAGTGAAAGTTCCCATTGGATTCCGGTATAACTATCTTCTTCAGGAAGTATATGGCCTGAATTTCCTGGTGTTTTTTCTATAATTACCCACGCTGCAGTTCCCGGATACAGCTTATAAACGTTCATCTGACTGAGAGTCTGCAGCTCACATTCAGAAAGTCGCGATTTCGATCCAGTTGGACCAGCATTCATAACACTTTTCCTTTTTATCCAGTTCGGTAGTATGTCTCTGCAATTGTTTCAAAGATATTTACACAGTTGATACCTTCATTTGATTACAATAAATATAGTCCGGATTTATATGTAAAATGCATTCTCCTATAAATATACAGTAGCGGCATTAATTCTGGCAACTTTGATGAATTTTGTTAAGTATTGATGCAGTAATTTGTATCATAAATTACTTAAATGTAAAGAATGATTATAGTATGAATATGCATTATTATGTGACATTGATTTGAGATGTTTGTTGATTGTAATTATTGTTGAGAAGTAAGTTTATACTGCCTTACTGAAACTGACAATAATAGTGTGCAATAATGCAGCGAGGGGGTGAGCTGTTTATCATTATTGGAAACGAGGAAGTTACGTAATGTTGGCGCGTTTTATTAGCCAATTGCAACTCAGTTATAATCTTTAGGCATATCGGGGTGTATGAGTATAAAAGAGCTAGGTTAGAGGTAGATCCCGTCAGTTCATCAAAAATCTTTATACACTACACGTCGCCTTCAGTCCGTCAGTTCGTCGAAAATAGTTGTATGATACACGTCGCCTTCAGTCCAGCAGAAATATTACACGTCGGCTATCGATTCGCAAGTTACGCGTATAAGAGTTATGAAAAATCTCAAGTATGATAAAGTTAATTATACAAAAGGTTGAAGTGCGTGAATTAAAAGTGATCAGTAAGAAGTTGTTATAACAGTTTCAGTTTGGCGAGTGTCTAGATCAATGTGTAAATGTGATAGTGAAAGTGTTCGACAATAAAAGTATAAAAGAAATTCCTTCATCAGTGTTATCTTTGGATAAAAGATTCCTTTCCGTTTACACAACCTGTATAAAGAGAAGTGCTCGACCCAAAAGGATAATAGCTAGCCGGAGGACAGTAAACCAAAATTAAATAAAATAACAGTAGCATTCTTTCAAACAAACACTAATACTACCGCAAATTGCTAACACCAGATGGAGCTACAAACCTAACAAAGAATTACGTCACAAAATGGCATCACCACGTGGAGTAAACACACATACACAACAAATTAAATAATATTACAAGTATACCACCTATCAAATTGGCTCCCAAACGTGGGGCATATAAACATGAAGCATCTTCAAACTAACAACATTTATAACAACTTCAGTATTACATGCAGCATGTAATTCAAATTTATCTGTTTAGGAGCTCAAAGTTACAAGAAAACTGGACAAACTTTTCTTAATGTTTGATGCTTAATAAAGTGTGCAAATTAAATTATCATGCCTGGTTACTCGTTATCAAAACAATAAATGTAAAGGTAAGTGTTGTTATATTTATATGGATATGATCTAACCGTTTTGTGTCAATATATTGTTGTGTATACCTTTGATATAATTACTGCCTCAATTCTTCGCAGCATTGAGCACACCAAACACTGGAGGTTTTCTGGTGTGATCACTCTAAACCACGGCTGGGTGATGACCTCTAGCAGCTCCCTTTGTTACCTGACACCAAAACTTTCAGCCTTGACCACAAGTTTTCTATTGGGTTGAGATCAGGACTGTTCCTGGCCAAGGAAGGATGGTAATACGGTGTTCCCTGAACCAATTCTGGTGATTGGAGCGGTGTGACAGCGCCGTCCTGTTGAAAGATGCACCGCTTAACCTCACCCTCAAATAAATCGCGAATAGTAGGCAGCAATTTTAACTCTAAGACTTCTTGGTATTTTTTTTTTTTGGCATTAATGTTTCTCACTAATATTGCTATGCGTCCGACACCATGCCTTGCCATACTTCTCTATAACATGACGCTGACAGGATCCTTCATAGTGCGGTGGTACACTCAGGTGACATGTCCTTAGATGTTCGGTGACGTACGAACCTTATACATGATTTTCAGATATGCTGATCTTGGTTTCTCACTCCAAATTACTTTATACCAAACTTCTTTCGTCCACTCCCTGTGTGCTAAAGCCCACTCCATACGCTTTTGCTCTCCCTTTGTTTGAGACATGGCTTCTTTCTTGGGATCCTTGCTCGTAGACCATTTCCACAAAGTTTCTCTGTGATTGTTTGGTCTCAACCTTGTACCCCAGAAATTCTAAAGATGACATTTATATCTTTTGTCGTACGTCGGCAATTTTCTAGAGAAAGGCGGCATATTCTGTGACAGTACTGAACATTAGTTTTGGTTCTCTGTCACTTTTTGGAGACGTTGTTGGGCTACCAATTACTTCATATCGCTTACAAACATTTCTAACACCTGATTTTGTAGTGCCACTACACAACGATTTCGCTATTTCTTCATATGAATAGTCTTCTTCACGAAGTATTACTGCCTTACTCCTTTTACTTGGTGATCAATCAGCTCGTTTTGTCTTAGGAGCCATTATTTCAAAATACAGCATAGCTTTGGAACTCACCGTTAAAGATGTTCACTTCACAAACGTTTGCTGCCAACTGGTATACAACAATGATCACGTTTTGACTTGGATATTAAGAGTATGCAACAATAGAACGCAGTTGATTGAAAATGACAATAATTGGACAACAAGAATTCTGGTGCTGCAGTATGGTGGAATTATGGAAGTTGTTGATTAATATCCTTAACTTGTTCCCAATATCTATATAGAATATAGCACATTCCATGTTTCTGAAAGACAATAAATATAATATAGAAACACCACAAACAAAATAAAAGCATAATCTGTTGATTTAGAAAACACAACCTTTGAATATCTTGTGTAACGGTATTATGTTAATATGGTTTATATTAAGGCATTTTCATTAAAACTAGTTGTATACTACGTAGAATAGGTACATTCATTTCCGAGAAGGGGGGAGTAGACGCAATTAATGGAACAGCAAGTTTAGCTGTTAGCCCACCGGGGAATGCGAGAGAGATTGCTTCGTGCCCTCGAGTAGGCCACTTTACTCTGGCTTGTCGGTTGTCGCCGATCGCAATGACAGGGCTGTATAGGCCTTGTGAGTAAGGTCAGCTAAGCAAGAATATGCAGCGATCCACTCTTATTATATAATATACATAGGATATTCCACATCGGATTCGTTACGAGATAGTACACAGAGCGATTGTGCAAGTTTGCTACAACCAAGTTTAGCTGTAATTATACCACAATACGAAGTTAGTAGTAGTATTTAACTACGCTTCGTGTGAAGAGGTAATGCTTAAATTAGCCTAAACAACTGCTTATGTCAAGATAAACTGCCTTCATTATGGAAGTTGAGTGTGAGAATTAAACTACAGTGGGGAAGTCGACGCGTCACAGTAAAGTCCAGTATCCGGAGTGAGGTTCTGCAGTTTTTTCTTCCAGGGAGATGGCGGTCGAAAATTTCATAAGAATATGTTGGTTAGAGAAGTGATTTATGGACAACTTGATTTGGAAGCCACACGTGGGCAGTCTACAGATTGCCAGATAAGGAATGTAGCTGGATTTTTTACTAATTCTAAAAGGGGAACTTATAATAGTACTGCCAGATTCAAGTGGAACGTTTCAGTCAGAGGGTTTTGTGTGATTGTCATTATTGTATTAAAGGGTTTACAAGGTTACCAGGTTTTGTTAACTATGCAATTTCTTATTCACGTATTAGTGAAAATGTAGTTTATCAAAGAACAGTTCACGTTCTAGTGACATTTTATGCGTACAGTTATGAAAAAGATTTAATGTGTACATATACAAAAATGATTAATACGGTAATTTGTAAATTGATAGTAAATTTTAAAGCTTTACAGAAATAATGTAATTCTGAGAGGAAACGAGTAGAAATTTTGATAATTAAATTAAACTCTAATTAAGTAATATTGGGCTGGATAATGTATTTAAGTAACAAACCTTAATTGAATCATAAGTATTGACAGTAATAAAAGGGAAGTAATAATGACATTGTGTGTAATAGTATTCTCCAAAAATGATCTATGCACAGTATGTTAAGCTTGGTATGATTATGGAATTCAATGGTGATAGGGTGAGGTGTATGTTATTATCAGTGAAGAGGAGATTCTTATATTGAAAATACAGCATAACACATTGCGCTTTATGTAGCGTATTGAGAATTGAATATTCCTAAACCATTTCCAAGAGGGTACCAATCCTTCCACGCGGTGTATCCGTGACGCTTATAAGATTTAAAAAGCATAAAAATGTTAAAAAGGTGCCCAGAATTAATGACACTACTGTATGAAAAGTTGTGCGGAAATAATAAGGTTTATAAACTTACACTTTCAAAGAAAATTTCAGCACTGTTTGATAATGCATATAAGTGTAAGCTATTAATCCAAACATTTTTACTCTGGAATGCGATATTGCATTCTAATTTTCCCTTTTTAAAGTCAGTAATTACTAGTGCTTAACAAAATCTATGCAATCAATTAAAATTGTGTATGTAGTTCCAATAGAACTCTGGAACGCTTGGAGTAATTTCAACTAAACTCATCACACGCATGGCTTACAGTCTGGTAAACAATAATGAAGGCGTGGGAAGAGGGCGAGATATATAAACAGTGCAAAATGAGCGACATTAATGTTGAATTTAGAATTTTCAAAGTGGTTAAATTGAATGGTGTCACTCCCGATTCCGTTTAAATCCAAGTCCAGCCCAAAAGCATGGGGTTGAAAGGGAATGAAAAATGTTCACAATGGTCAAGATTAGTGTCGAATCCATATTTTTAGGACCGCTGAGTTTCGTATTCCCTCGTAAATACTTTGAAACCAGTTTTCACACACACCCTAGCCTAATTCCTGGTGAAATTCTAAAACCCAAAGGACTCTGTAAATTCACTGCGGCTCGCTACGGCCTGACGGCTGTGGGTTATTACGGGGGAGGTATAAAAGCCCTTACTTGTAGGGGAAATAGATCATTCACAAAACACTATTTGATTTATGCTCATATGTTTTTGCATATTATGGCACTTCTTTATATTTTTTTGTATATTTGTAAGCATATTTTAGTATTTGACTACAAACAAATCCGAGCTCTAATAATCAGTTTTAAATGGCAGTTAGCATTAAGAAATTTTAAACCATGTCAACAAGGAGAGAAGGGACTGTGAATAAATGTATAAGAAATAATATTAACCATCAAGCTAAATTGAAAAGGTAAGCTGACAAAAATACGTATAGGTGTGTTCTGGCACAGCCTACTACATATCTGGCCTGCGCGCTCTACCGTCAAGGCATGGTCACGTGACCTAGTGCAGCCGGCGAACGTTGGAAAGGCATGTTTGTGTTGCAGATTTTCTATCAATGAATAAAGCACTTCTCCTGTGCACATTTTGAGTTATTTCACGTGTGAAAGTATTCGATTTTTACCCCTACTTCTACGGATTGCAAACCACATTAGGGGTAAGTAAAATATCTGGTACCATAGTCATCATATCTGTTATTGTAGTATGTTGCAGAAGTATACCTGGTTATGTCTGACACAACTCTGAAAGTTACTAATAACTATGTGTATGCATTTATCAGAGAATTATATTGTAAATGTATAAAACAACAGTGTTTTCTTTGTATTTTCAGAGCTGCAATGTCTTTCAAGTGTTCAGTACCAGGTTGCAGATCGAATTATGAACCTCCGTATGTAACCTGCTTTAGGTTTCCCAGAGATGAGGAACGACGAAAATTATGGCTAAGCAGAATAGGCAGGCAGAATTTTGAGTTCACTGAAAATGATAGAGTCTGCATTAGACACTTTCCAGAAGAAATGGTTATTCGAGAGGATAAATGGTAGGATAAAGATGGACGAGTGCATTTCATTCCACGTACTAATCCTTGCCTTACTGATAATGCTTTTCCTACAGTTGTTAATGAAAGCACTCCCCACTTAAGCTTTTCACTTCCAAAGAAAAGAACATGAGAGGAAAGGGAAGATGAAGCACTTCAAACAGCCCTGGATCAAAATTTAGCTTCATATGATAAGGAATTAGGAAATAACAAGTTACTCACATATGAAGATGTAACCGTTTATATAAAAATATGTGTGAACGAGAGAAAAGATTCGGCACTTTCAATTAGTGTTAGTGCTATTACAGCGCTAAAAATAAATACAGTATTAATGCCTTATATTGTTAGTGGTTTTGTGGTTTCTAGTGATAGGTGCTTTAAAGTGTATATAGACAAAGAATTGAATCCTAATGAACTGAATCTCGAATTTAGTATTATCTTGGAGAAATCTCAGGTGGATGCATTATTTGAATTGTGTAGTGTGCCTATGTCAAACTTTAAAGAAAATAAACTTGCTGCAGCAGTGAAATTGTTAAAAGAACATGAGGTGCTAGACGCTGGTGAAAAAGTGAGGTTAAGTGTCCTACAGAGCAGATAGAATTATTCCCCTTTAAGAAGGAAAGGTACAGATTTTCATCAGATCTTCTTAGGGTGACTCCGAGAATGTTCATGAACCATACATCAGTCACAGGTACTAACTCTTCCACATCCAAGTAACTTAAGAAAACTGGCTGCCAGTCTAAATGTAAGTGACATCAATTGTAATATTCGCAATTCCTACATTGTTTGTCGCATTTGTTCCTTGAAACTTGAGGAAAGATTTGTTAATATTTTGATGGATGAAGTTTATATTTCACAAGAGTTAACTTTCAAAGGTGATAAATTGGTAGGAACTAGTGCTACAAATACACATGAGTTTGCTAAAACAGCTCAGGTGTTTTCAGTAAATGCTGCATTTGGTAATTATTCAGATGACATTGCCATTTTGCCAGTCAGTAGAAATTCTGGGAACTCCTTACATACTACGGTGAGTAACATTCTCTGCGAACTTGGCAAACCTGATCTAAAAGTAATCAGTCATTGATAATAATCAGATCAACAATCTTTGTTGCACAAATTCACACCACATACATTTGGTTATTCTTCAGTAGTAAATCCCTTTAGCCAATCACAGCCTCTGTTTTGCTGTATGATACTGTGCATATTTTAAAAAATATAAGGAATATTTGGATAAACCAAAAAGAACGTTTAATTTTTCTGATTTTGAAAATCCAGATATAATTAAAAGTGCTAATTTTGGTCATCTCAGATCACTTTATCACAAAGAAAAGCATCAATTGCTGAAATTTGGTCATAAGTTAAATGCAAAAACTGTCTATCCATCAAATATTGAAACACAAAAAATGAGTTTGGTGTGTAAAATTTTAAATTATGAAAATATTAATGCCCTCTGAGAATGCAATGATAGTTATGGAGAAACAGCAGAGTTTTTAAATATTATCCTAAAATGGTGGATTATTGTAAATGTTAAGTCTCTATATAAGGATGTAAGGTATAAAAATGCTGATTACAAAGCAGTCTTTGCCATCGAGCAAGAAGAGTTAATTTTCCTGAATAAATTTTCACCATGGTTGTGCAATTGGGAACATCTCTGTAGGGGAAATGTATACCAAGGGCTGTCTATGCGCACATTTGATGCAATAATGCAGACACGCTCAGGCCTTTATGGTTTAGAAAATTATGCTCAAACAGAATTAAAAGTAAACTATGTTCTGTTTGGCAAGTTTCAAACAGATCCTCTTGAAGAGCGATTCAGTTGTTACCACCAGTTGTCTGGCAGTAATTATCTCAGCTATATGAGAGTGAGAAAAAGATCAGAATTAAAAATTTGCTTTCATTTTCATTAAAAGTAAGAAGCTTATATGTGGGTGCGGATTCTGAAAACAAAAATGTTCCATCATTGCTGCCTTTTTGTGAAATAGAAATTGAAATTGTAAAACCAGTGGATAATGATGTAATGTCTATCGTATTTTACATTGCAGGTTATGCTGCTTTCATGGCAGCAAATGGTATAATATGCCCCAAATGCATTGAGTTATTGATTTTAAATGACACTTTAGAGTATGAATTTGAAGGTGCAGCAAGGCTGATTGATTCCTTAAGTAGAGGTTCTCTAAAGAAACCCACAATACATTGGTAAAAGTAACGTGGTTGTGTGTCCAACTATTTCAAGCCTTAGTCAAAGAGTGTTACGATAGTTTTATTAAAAGTAGCAATCATCTTGCCGTGTTGAAGATTTTGTGCAGTCCCTATATAGTAAACATCATGGATGAAACCAGAGAAACGATCATCAATCAATGCAACCATAAATGTGAAGACTACTTTCATGATGTATGCTCAATTATTTGCAAAATTATTGTAAATAATTACTCCAAAATTGTAACAGAGGATAAGAAACAAAGGTCTTGTGATAAAAGAAAAATAAAAAAACTGGCCAGTGTGTGAATTCATAAGAGCATTTTATGCTTGCCATGAGGAAGGAAACAACACTTTCAGTATTTCTATTGTATTTACAAGGAATAATTTGTGTATTAAAAGCCACTTTTTACTTTCTCTACTACGTATAGTAAGTAGGGGAAGTATTGTATTCCGCCCAAAAATTCGATACCGAGATTTCACCGGAAATACATGTTTTGAGTCCCCCTGAATCCAAAAAAAGCATTTTTGGAAACATGTCCGTGTGTGTGTCTGTCTGTGTGTGTGTCTGTCTGTGAACAGCATAACTCAGAAACGAACAGTCGGATAAACACCAAACTTGGTATTTATGTTCAGTATCTTCCAAGGATGCGACACGAAGGTTTTCAAGAAAATCATCCCACCCCAGATTGCCCTTTACATGGAAGATTTTTCGAAAGTTTTAATTTTCTCAAAAATGACTCTAACGATATTGATTAAAATATCTAATGTTTAAGATATTTTCATGACAAATAAAATGTATATCTTGAATTTCCTGGGAATCTCGCCAAAAGTATTCTTCATTGTGAACGACTTTTGCATAACTGGTAAACCATAAGAGATATACAAAATTTTACTACACAAAAAATGTAGATCGCGTTAAAATACACAATTTATGTCATATACATTTTTTTGTTGTTGAGTGAACCATTTTCGAGATATTGCTTGTTATTCCCTTAATTTTTTCAATACTTGTTTTCTCAAATGGGAATTCGTTATTCATTTTTTGTCTTGGATATGCAAAGAGTATTAATCTGGGGAAAGGGAATGGTGTTACACCTAGCAACCAGCTATTAAGAGATATGTATGTGCTTAAAGGCTACTGCATTTCCAAATTGCCCTTGTAAATATACATTCCCCTTACATCTACAAGAAAATTAGCAATAAGATAGAGTCTGCCAATGGTTATCTCGATTAACATGAAGTAGTTGGAGAATAAGCGTTTGTATAAATAGTTTGTACAAGAGTAGAGAAAGTCATGTGAGTGTAACACATCAGATTTTTTCTGTAACATGAATTATTGTATATATTTTATAATGAACACACTGAGGCTATCTGACTTTGGCTTCACATTATATATTTCAGTAATTTTACTCTCTTTACTAAACTAATAAGAATGTGGCAAGCTTTAGTGTATTACCAGTAGTAACATTAGCAGATTTAGTGAAGGGACTGTTAGCTTTAATGTTCACTTTAATTTTCAGTAAATACAAAAGAAATGTTATAAAGGTTTGTCAGTGTGTATTACTTGTACAGTCGTAAATGAGAAAAATTCCTCCAATGTATTAAATTAATGCAGAATATTTTAATTTTTATTGTAAATTCCCAGCTTTGGAGTGGAATAAATATAATCGTATCCCAAAAATGCTTCTTTGTACAATATTGCAATCCTTAAACTTGCTATTCCTGTTGTAAT
Source organism: Deroplatys truncata (assembly GCA_030765065.1). Lineage (NCBI taxonomy): Eukaryota > Metazoa > Arthropoda > Insecta > Mantodea > Mantidae > Deroplatys > Deroplatys truncata. The sequence goes on along the minus strand of CM060988.1, from coordinate 24,126,314 downwards.
GAAATATATAAAGCATGAGAATAGGTTCCTTCAATAGTGTTCAAAGGTAGGTAAGTCCTAATAAACTGAAATGCTTGATATTTGTGTCATCTAGCTGTTATTTTCATTCCATTTGAAGCTGAGCTTGTAAACGTATGATTATATAAAGTTAAGGAGTTTAGTGAAAATAATATTTTGTTCCAAAACATAACACAGATGTTCAGAGCATAATTAAATTTAAAATTGTTATATTTTGATCCACTTTCTTTCTAATAAGGTGAATTGGCTTTTCTGTCCATCTGTATAACTTAATGCTGTTTAACTTAACTGCATAGTAAGCATGTTCTGTTTTAATTTCTTCATTTATTATCATTGTTAAAACAAAGTACCCATAATGCTGCTGCAGTTACATTATTTGATAGGCTCATAATGACTACAGCTACGTATTCTACTGTATTTATTACTTACAGCAGTGTTTTAGTTTTTTCAAATGCACAAATACTTAAAAGTCATTATTTCTTTAATGTTATCTTTGAGTTCTAGTGGTGTCTAGTTGCTATTATTTTAAATTAAATTAGTTTTTTATTTTTACGTTCCTCTGTCTTTTTTCTTGGAACTGTGGAATTCGTTGCCCACCGCCTTCGACTGCCGCCATATCGAAATCAGCGCTCAGGCATGTAGTGTAGTGGGCTGTGGTTCTGGACTCGTGAGCCCCACGGAATGAGGTGTGGAGAGAGAGAGAGAGAGAGAGAGAGAGAGAGAGAGAGAAATGGAATCTGAGGTTCGCAACGACATACCATGCAGCAAACAACAGGGCCCTAATTAGCACCCATCTGTGGGCGACTTTTGATTCATTACGTCATCATGTTTGTATACGTGTGTATGTGAACGCATTCCTTTCTGGGCTCACGATTTCGGAACCATCTATATTAGGCAGGGATGTTTACCATGAAAAAACTGGCCCTGATTGCCGTGAATCAGTAATATTTAGGTTACATTTAGATGACGTGTATAACAATCATTGCAGCAATAAATATCGCCAATGAAACCATATGTTTATGTATTCCCTGTAGCAGAATCGGAGCAGTAGGTGTATATTCTAAGTATTTATTTTATAAATAACATCGTAAATTAGATCCTAGTGAATACTTGCAGCGAAAGGAAATTATATGTTTCTGGAATTTTAACGCCTCATAACAAATGCTGCAGAAACTCATTATGTTTCCTGTATCAGAGTAGAATATAATCTCCATTGCGACCTTGAATGTGTGATATTTTAAGTTTGTGCCTTCTGTCCTCGGCCTTGCCATATTGTTGCACAAAACAACACAGAACAAACGCAATATATACCAACCTGTTATAAACTGAACACGCAACAGTTCTCGCTATCTCAGGTTCAGTTCATTAAGATAACCTAGGGACATAGTTTCAAATCTTAATTCCTCGTACGTTCATAACGCACATCCAGTATGAGTCAAAGCCATTGCTTGGCCGGCCCAACGAGAAGCGTACTGCTTCCCGGCGGAGTCAGATATTCATAGCCCTTAAATGCAAACACATAGATTTCAAATGCAAATCATATCTATGAAGGCGATATGAACATGTTCAGAAAATCAAACAAGTTTTGTTTTCATGTTTTAAATGATTTTATTGTTTTTCAAAATATTCCCTTTTAACGTAAGTACATTTTTACATTCGATGAAACCAGTACTTAAAGTAATTATGCCACTCTTCCTGAGGCGCTTGAATAACCAGCTTTTTATATTATTCCACTGCTTCATATGATAACGAAAAAGTAATTCCACGTATTTTATTCTTAAGTTTTGAAAATAAAAATGATCAAAAGCTGCAAAGTCAGCTCAGTCAGGTGCAAGGTCCATGGTGTTGACATTTAGGGTATCCAGATACTCAGTTGTTAGTTTTGCTGTATGCAACGATTCATTGTAATCATATAACATTGTTTTTCATTTGGCGTTTTTCACAAAATGTTTCAAAAATTTGTGTACTAATCGGCAATAACGGTACTTCTATCTTCTAATGCTATAGTAGCAATATGGCCCGTTTTGGAAAAAAAAACTAGCAAACATGTTCTTACCAGCACTGAAAATTCGTCGGAAGTAGTCTTAGGTTCTGTTCGAAAGACCCATTGAGCCGATTGGCTTTTCTTTTCAAGATCATAACAATAAATCAAGACTCATCACCAGCAACGTCATTCCAAATTAAGTTTGAACTGCCGCCTTGGAATTCTTCCAATTCTTCTGCAACAATCAATGCGTTGTTGTTTTTGATCGGGAGTCAGTTTATGTGGAATACATCGACAACAAAGTTTTCTCAAGTCTATCTGTTGATGTAAAATAACTCATACAAATGCCCAATGTCGCCCGAATAAATTCATAGGATGTCCGTCGATTTTTTTCAACCATTTCTCGGTAATATTTTCATCACGAAATTAATCACTAAGAAAAAGCCCATCTCTTTTGAATTCGCTGCACCAGTTATAAATTGTTGATGAGGGTTGTTGTCCAAATCCATTTCTAAGCCGATCTTGATATTGTTAGACGCTAATGACGATTTAAAATCATAAAAATCATAGCCCCGAAAACTTCTCTAGTCAAATTCATTTTTGGGTGAACTTAAAATCTTTAAGTGGTCATAATTAATAAACTAATGGTGCTAATCGAGCAAACTACACGTCAATCAACTCGTAAAACATTAGAAAGTAACTCTGAAATAAAATCCAACTTCATTTGTTTTTATGATCATGACTAACTACAAGGCAGAAACAGCCCTCCTTAACGCCCAGCAGAACGGAGGACTCATATTCCCCAGGGCTAACGACAACGTCCAGGTCAGACACCTGACAGGGGGTAGAGGTCCTATGGATGAGAGAGTGAAAGACCAGAGTGAGTGATCAGCACACGCCTGGGATGAGAGCAAGGAAGTGGATGATAGATGCAGATGAATGATAAGAAATGTGGTGATGGAGCACCGGTGGAAAACCGGAGAATCCGGAGAAAACACCCCAGAGGCCGCTTTATCCAGCACAAATCCCACGTGCGGGTCCCTGGGATTGAGGCCTTGGTGAGAGGCAAGCGGTCTAACCACTCCGCCACTGCGCCGCCCTTTAGAAACATGACATTCAACACGTTCAGTATCGCCCTCGTATCTACAACACCCACAGACCTCTGATACAGGAGATGTTGGGAACGATGTCGTTGTGTCGACATACATCTCTTATACCTTTTAAGAAAGTTTGAATTAACACTCACTAATTCTTCATGGCCATGTAAATAAAACCATGCTTTGTCCTAAAAAGATTAAAGCAGTTTCAGGCCCAAATTATGTGGTTTTCGATGAGTGAATGAGTATCCTTGTGAATTGACTCAAATAAAATTGGTACTGCTGTGGGAGCTAAGGTAGTAAGGCACAACTTAAGTAGTCCTTTTTTGTGACATCACATTCATTTTTTTTGTATAATTTCGTTCTGTTTTGGAGATATATTCCTCGGATTTTTAGACGCATTCAAAATAATTAAGGGAAGTTCTGACTGTATTATTTCGAGTAGGGTCAAACAGTTAAGTCATCAAAAGTGAAATCTGCCGTCCCAATTGATATCGTCCGTTGGTATCGCCAATGCAAGAGTACAGGGACATACAAAACTGATTTTATAACGGATATCGGTGCAACGTGTATCGTGAACAGATATCGGTCTGGGATTATATTATCTACAGAGGGATATCTGTATATTGTGTAAAGGACAAATATTGGACATAAGAAGGTATTGAGCCAAGCGAACAACTGTGCAGTGTCCTGCGTCTACATTCAAATGGCGTGGCACGCCCAAATGGAAGAGTATCGTGATTGTATAGTAGATAACGCAAAATCTCGCATCGTGATCGTGTACTGTTTAGGAGCTGGCGATACCAGGAGATATAAACGCCGGATTCTTCCTCTATGCATGCAATTCAGGCACACCACTTGGAGTTTGCAAACTCTTGTGTTTCGTGACTCTATGTGAAATACTTCCATTAAATAATATGGTTGCGAAGTCTTGAGTTTAGGCTGCGTCTGCGCTTAGTTTTCACTGTGAATGTGGTTTAAGTCCAGTCCCGAACAACAGAAGGACTATGAAGAATGTAAGGCAGCAACTATAAATCCCTGGATGTTGGGAATTACTGATTTCATCATTGTTTGTTTTACAAGCTAATGCCTAAATCTGCAATTTCAGGATTTAAGTCTATGAGTTACTGGTTATGCTTTAATAACGATAACGCTCACTCCTAAAAAATGCCGTTTTCTATTTATGATTTAGAGGACTTGGAAGCGTTATTTGGAACAAAAACATTAAAGATTATAATTGCGAGTGTAATAAACCCTCATTTTCCAATACTTACAACAGCAAAATTAACAATTTGCATTTTATAAAGTATTTTAAATATTTCGTTCTACAACGCTCAAGATGCAGAGACAGCTACCACAATTCTTCGCCTACATGCATGAAAAGATCATAGGTATATCCAAGTCAGTTATATTTGGCAAAGCTAAGGTGAAAAATAGACAATCTTTTATACAAATATTTATCAGTATGGTTTTTGTTATATCCATGCGTCTACCTACGGAGATATTTACATATTTATGACACAGTAGATAGAGTCTGTCAGTATTTCACGAAGAGAATGTGTAAGGATATTGCAGTGTGCATGAAAATGCACATACATGGTGCTGTTTCCACACCGGCCCAAAATAGTAATGAGAAATCTTTGTATTCTGTCTTCATCCGTTCTTTGTGTAAAAGGTAAAGGTTCGCATGAACGGAGAAGTCCCACAACCGGTGCAGAGCACCACATGTAGACCTAAATGGCCGTTTTTGTTTCTATCATTGACCCCTGTGGGGTAGGAATGAGGGGAGAAACCTAAAGGACGACCAGATCCAGATGACGAAAGGCGCAAGCAGGGGTACCTAACGTTTCTAGATCAAATCCACCCGCCGCCCCAGCCCACCCCAAGCCTCCGAACCCCCGGCTGTCCGCCCTGGTGGGGCCCACTCGGAGGTGAGACGTAACTTAGCAGTCCCGCATAGGCGCCAGGGAAGAAGCTCTACAGAACGCACATTCACCGCCCAACCGCAACCCACCGAACATCCGCCTGGTCCGACAACCCTGAAACAGCTGACAATGAAGGAAATGAGGGCCACAGGAAATGATAAACAGGGCAGTCTTGATCAAAAAGGAACCAGCCCAGTATTCGCCTGCCGACCCGAGAAGACCACGAAAAATCGCAGTTAGAGTGTACGTTCGCCTAGGATAGAACCCAGGGCTTCCCGAATGGTGATCGCACACGTTACCGCGGCGCCACCGTCTGTTCTTTGTGTAAAGTTCTCTTTAGTTATTTTTCCCAGTATGTAGCATTTTTATTATCGATGCGAATCTTGGCTTCTTCTCTTTTGCGGTCATTCACTAAGCTGCTGATCCCAGCCTCAGTTTCACTCCTCACACTTGCATGAATCAAAGACTGGCTGAGGAATCAGCAGAACATAACACAATCGAGCCCCTTTCTGGCCAATCATCACCTTACTTTATATCCAAGAGGCACATTCTCGCATATTCCACCAGACCGGAGGGAGAGGGGGAATTGTGGATACTTCTACTCGAACTAAGATAGACGTTTTGTTTATTTCAGTAGGCTGAAAGTACTTTTCAGTCCCTCTAATTAATTAACTACACTCTAGCCGTCGCTTAAAACGACACCTACCTCTAAATGAGTCAAGCGGGAGACCTGCAGCCACATAATCTCTGCTCAATTCTGGCGTCTCGAAAAGCTCCACATATTAGGCAAGGCGCTGAGCTTCCCTTGCTGTTAGTACCGAATGTGGTATAGCTCATCATTGATCCGCATGCTAAGCTAATGCTCTCAGTATGTTGCTAATTGCACAACTTCCTTTACACCTCGTCTGAAGATAAAGTTACATGAGCTTGTTCTTCTGGAATACCAATTTGATACACACCATGCCAGTGGACACTTGTGCTGACTTTAAATTTACCGACAATGAATGGACGCCGGTGAAGATGACGTAACCGCTTATAGCTGCGCTGCAGGAGTAAGCAGACGAAATTCATCCCTGAGGCGTGGCAGACGACTTAATTAAAAATTTGGAGGGACGCTGTAAAGAATATCAGCAGACCAGCAAAATAAGGCACGTAGACTTCGCAATATCGGTGAAGGTTGCACACCTCTTTACAGAGGTTCTCCCTTATCGCCTTATAACGGGCCTTGTGTATCCCGAGGCGCTGGAAGGGTTCTCGCATTAGGTTGGGTTATAAATTCGTCACAATCATTGTCGAGTTCCTGGAGAACTCCGAACCAATAGAAGAACCTAATCACTATTGCATCTGCCACAGGCAAATCTCCAGACACTTAGTAAAATAGTCTATAACAGGTATTTTTTGTGACTTGTCATGTCGATGGCTATTTGTTTTAAGCTAACATAAACAGTAAAATGGGCAACATTTTTTCCTTATTGTCTTATTTACATCGAAGTCTCCTCCGGTTAGTTCTGTCATCCGTTGCCTCGAGCACTTCATTCAGCTGGTTCCTCGAGAACCCTAGTTTAGATTTTCAGTAGACTTCCAAAATCTTCAGAACTTAGTTCCTTACTAGGGAGAACCACTCTGTCAAATACCTCTTATAAATTGGTGCTCAAGGGCAGGGCAATTTCCGAATACATACGCCTTTGTCCAGATACCTTATAAGTTAAAATAAGCTCCATATCTTGGTCTGTCCCTCAGTTACTCCCTAATTAATGTCTCTTTGTCCCAAGCAAATTGAGGTTGTAGCTTAAGCAGGCGTAAGATTGAAATACCCTTCCTCGACTCCATTTACACGCGGTAGTAGAGTTTTCCAGGAAGCTATGGGAATGTGCGTCAGCATTAGAATGGCGTGTTCTTGACCAGTGCTCCCGATTGCATCTGCGAGTCTTTTTTCAGTATCCTGATCCTTGGCCAGGGCACAATGGATATCAGCTCTTAGTTATCCGCACACTCCCCATCTTCCACACATTGGTTTTCCACCCTCAATTCTAAGAAATTAGACTGCTGTTGTCGATGCCACCCCAAGTTACAATTCTCACAACCATACGAGTTAGCTCTTCCGGCTATCTTCTTCACCGCTTTAATGTGGAAGGCAGCCACCATTGCGTTGTTGAATTTACGTTGCTCAGAGGAAGACACTGCTTCACCACTCACGCCGCTGATACACGTGTAAGCTATCCATCCGCAAATAAGGTCTGGTGGCAAATATGCCATAGCGCAGTGTGTCATTTGCGGTTATCGCCAGCCTGTGACCGGACCGGGCAATGATTTCAACGACGTCCTTCCAAAGCTTTAATATGGTCGTTAGTCAAGCCTCGGGCATTAAAGGTGCGAAGAAAAGTCTGCTTGCCCCTACAGAGCACACAAAGGCTTCCCTAGCGTCCATTCATTGTCAGTAGCAATACCCTCAAGTCACGCTTAAACACCAACTACGAAGAAGTTCCGTCGCAGGCTTCACCGTTTTAGAATCAGATGGCTTCGTAATCTTGGAAATCTCTTCAACTTCGGTGTGAAGTTTGCCGTACTCTTGTTTAATTTGTCATATTAGTATAGCTTGTTACAGCTTCCCAAGCAATGTCATCCCTTATTTCTTTGACAGCGTTACTTTTTTTTCGATTTTACATAGTCCATGCATTTGGTTCTTCATTTCTGTTTTCACGCTTCCATTTCACTATTTATCTAGTCACCCAGGTATCTCTTCAGTTAACGGCGTGCGTCTTTCTTACCGATGGGTTACGAATGTATCGAACTCAGGACTCTCTTGTTTCCTTAGACTACTATATTAGTAATCAGGTAAAACTCCTTGAGGGAACAGCAGAATAGAACTAAAGCGATCCTCCTGGGCCACCAGTTATCAGATTCCTGTTGTACCCGAGAGGCACATTCTCAGGCTCAAAGTGGAAACTCTGGATACTTATACCCGTGTCACGATATGAGTTCCGGAAGTACCGTGGAGTATTTCAACCTCGCCGTGCTGCCGCTCAAACCATGCCTTTCCTCAAGGTGGATCAAGCGTTATAGACAGTAATGCATGTCGGGTTACTTACAGAGCGTTTTGACGCTAGAGTATCACGCATTTTATTGAACTTTACAGATTTTGTGTGCCTCTTCCCCTTGCCACTGCTGTTGGAGCTGTTTGCGCTTCAAAAGCATCATTGCTACATTTGGCGAACCAAATTTCGCATAATGGTTCCTATACGGTGCTATAAAACCATTTGTTTTTATTACATAGCCAGACAGAAAAAAATCACTTATTGTCCACATGCTGATCATCGTAAGAGGCTGCTGAAATTCTATATCTTACTGGCAATCTCTATTTATTGTTAGCAGAAATCAACATTACAACACTTCATTGTAGGTACAACATAGATACAGCACGCTAAATGTATAGTCACACTTTTAACATTCCGATGTTTTAAACTCACATGACCTTCTCTGCTCTTGTACAAGCTATTTTTACAAACATTTATTCTCCGTGTACTTCATGTTAATCGAGATAAACATTTACATTACTGCTAATTATCTTGTAGGTGCAAGGGATATATGGTATGCTTTAAGCGATAGTTAAAGATTTTAAGAGCTGGTTACTATGTGGAAAATTCCATATTCTTTGCATGTCCAGGGCATAGAAAATAGGAGTAGCAAATTACCATTTGAGAAAAATTATGTGTTGGAAAATTCAAACAAATAACCAAGAATACTTCGGAAATGGGTCCCTCCACAAAACATGTATATAACATAAACTGTGTGTTTTAACGCACTCCACTTTTTTGTGCAGAAAAAGTTTTGTCTACCTCTTACGGTTTACCAGTTATGCAAACGCTATTCAGAAAGAAGAGGACTTTTGGGGACATTCCAGAAAATTCAAGATATACATTGTATTTGTAATGAAAATATGTTAAATATTTGATATTTTAATCAAAATCGTTTGAACCATTTTTGAAAAAATGAATATTTTCGAAAAATGTTCCATGTAAAGGGTAGTCTAGGGTTCGGGAATTTTCTTGAAAATCTTCGTATCGCATCTTTGAAAGATACAGAATTAAATACCAGGTTTAGTATTATCCGACTTTTCACTTTTTAGTTATGCTGCTCACAGACAAATGCACAGACAGGAACTTTTTCTAAAAGTGCTTTTCTTGGACAGAGTTCCTCAAAGCATGCATTTCGGATATAATTTTGGTATCGAAAGCTGGTCTTTAATGGAAAGAGCAGAATAAGACTGAGTGCTCCATTTTAATTATTTATATAATTCAGATCTTAATAAACATCTAATTTATAAATCGTATCATTTGAAATAACAAAATGTACACCTGCATATGTACCTATAAATTATGCGTACATGCAAGTTGCAGCCATCGCATGGTTATAAGGTGATGCATTTTAACAAATAAATAAAATAAAGACATATGATCTGCATAAGTGGCATTCTTTAAAGATCAATTGGCTTGTATGTAAAATTCAAAGCGCACAAATTCGCTTCATATTAAGAATGTCCAGTTAAAGGTAAACTAAGAAAGAGGAATTCCTTAAGCTAGCTTAAGAAAGACCCAATACGCCCTCAACATATAATCCTTCAATGCCTTCTTTGCTTCTGATTCCTGTCCGCATAGCCATCTTCGTTCCACTATCGTCTTCTAAGCCAAATTTAGCCGTAACAATTTTCTCCCTACCACACCATCTTAAACGAGTCCTTTGTTCGTTCGTTCCTTTTACCTGTGGGAGACCAATCAATTATCCTTCTGGGTTATCTCTTCTATTCCATTCTTTGTACATATCCGTTTTCAATTTCTATTTAGCTGACAGGCACCAGGCGAGGTAAAAGGCAGTAAAGGTGACCATCAGTTGCAAGAAAGTGTGTGCATTTATAGCGTGTGTAACAAATGTTATCTAGGTTATTTGTTTAACACTTTATGCTAATATTTATAAGGGAGAAGCTAGGAAGACACGAAATGTTGCTAAACCAAATGGAAACGTAAATTAATAATGTATGTGTTAGACTACTTTTCAAGTAAAGTTAGTATTGGTAAGGCACTAAAAAACCAGCTAATACTACCGGCTGTTCAGAAACGGTGTAGGTATAAGGGAAAAATCTGATATGTTACACTCACATGACTTTCTCTACTCTTGTACAAACTATTTTTACAACGCTTATTCTCCATCTACTTCATGTTAATCGAGATAAACATTTGCAGACTCTATCTTATTGCTAATTTTCTTGTAGATGTAAGGGGAAAATATATTTACAAGGGCAATATAGAAAAACAGTAGCCTTTAAGCACATACACATCTCTTAATAGCTGGTTGCTAAGTGCAGCAACATTCCCTTTGCCACAGATTATAACTCTTTACATATACAAAACAAAAAAAATCTGATGTGTTACAGTCACATAACTTTCTCTACTCTTGTACAACCTAATTTTACAAACGCCTATTCTCCATATGCTTCATGTTTATCGAGATGTCAATCTTATTGGTAATTTCCTTGTAGATGCAAGGAAAATATGGTAGCTTTTAAGCGATAGTCAAATATTTTAACGCTGGTTGCTATGTGACGCATTCCATTCTCTTTGCATGTCCAGGACATAAAAAAAATGAATAACGCATTTGAGAAAAACTATAAGTATTGGAAAATTTAAGGAAATAACAAGCAATATCTCGAAAACGGTTCACTCAACAAAAGAAATGTATATGACATAAGTTGTGTATTTTAACGCGATCTACATTTTTTGTGTAGTAAAATTTTGTCTATCTCTTATGGTTTACCAGTTATGCAAAAACCGTTCACAATGAAGAATACTTTTGGAGACATTCCCAGAAAATTCGAGATATGCATTTCATTTCTCATGACATTACCCTAAACATATGATATTTTCATCAAAATCGTTAGAGCCATTTTTGAGAAAATTAAAATTTTCGAAAAATCTTCCATGTAAAGGGTAGTCTGGGGTGGGGGGATTTTCTTGAAAACCTTCGTGTCGCATCTCTGGAAGATACTGAACCTAAATACCAAGTTTGGTGCTTATCCGATTGTTCATTTTTGAGTTATGCTGTTCACAGACACACACACACAGACACACACACAGACACACACACAGACACACACACGGACATGTTTCCAAAAATGCTTTTTATGGATTCAGGAGGTCTCAAAACGTGTATTTCCGGTGAAATCTCGGTATCGAATTTTTGGGTGGAATGCAATACTTCCCCTACTTACTATACGCAGTAGAGAAAGTAAAAAATCTGATGTGTTACACTCACACGATTTTCTTTACTCTTGTACAAACTATTTTTACAAACGCTTATTCTCCATATACTTCAAGTTAATCCAGATAAACATTTGAAGACTCTATCTTATTGCTTATTTGTCTTGTAGATTCAAGGGGAATATATATTTACAAGGGCAATATAGAAATACAGTAGCCTTTAAGCACATACATCTCTCTTAATAACTTGTTGCTAGGTACAGCACCATTCCCTTTGCCACAGATTAATACTCTTTGCATCTCCAAGACAAAAAAAATGAATAACAAATTCCCATTTGAGAAACTAAGTATTGAAAAATTTAAGGGAATAACAAGCAATATCTCGAAAATGGTTCACTCAACAACAAAAATATGTATGGCATAAATTGTGTATTTTAACGCGATCTACATCTTTTGTGTAGTAAAATTTTGTGTATCTCTTATGGTTTACCAGTTTACCAAAAGTCGTTCACAATGAAGAATACTTCTGGAGACATTCCCAGAAAATTCAAGATATACATTTTATTTGTCATGAAAGTATCTTAAACATATGATATTTTATTCAAAATCGTTAGAGCCATTTTTGAGAAAATTAAACTTTTCGAAAAACGTTCCATGTAAAGGGTACTCTGTGGAGGGGGGATTTTCTTGAAAACCTTCGTGTCACATCTCTGGAAAATACTGAACCTAAATACCAAGTTTGGTGTTTATCCGACTGTTTGTTTCTGAGCTATGCTGTTCACAGACAGACACACAGACACACACACGGACATGTTTCCAAAAATGCTTTTTACTTTCTCTACTACGTATAGTAAGTAGGGGAAGTATTGCATTCCACCCAAAAATTCGATACCGAGATTTCACCGGAAATACATGTTTTGAGACCTCCTGAATCCATAAAAAGCATTTTTGGAAACATGTCCGTGTGTGTGTCTGTGTGTGTGTGTCTGTGTGTCTGTGTGTGTGTGTCTGTGAACAGCATAACTCAAAAACTAACAGTCGGATAAATACCAAACTTGGTATTTACGTTCAGTATCTTCCAGAGATGCGACACAAAGATTTTCAAGAAAATCCCCCCCCACCCCAGACTACCCTTTACATGGAACATTTTTCGAAAATTTTAATTTTCTCAAAAATAGCTCTAACGATTTTGATGAAAATATCATATGTTTAAGATAATGTCATGAGAAATGAAATGTATATATCGAAATTTCTGGGAATGTCTCCAAAAGTATTCTTCATTATGAACGACTTTTGCATAACTGGTAAACCATAAGAGATAGACAAAATTTTACTACACAAAAAATGTAGATCGCGTTAAAATACACAACTTATATCATATACATTTTTTTGGTTGAGTGAACCGTTTTCGAGATATTGCTTGTTATTTCCTTAAATTTTCCAATACTTATACTTTTTCTCAAATTCGTTATTCATTTTTTTATGTCCTGGACATGCAAAGAGAATGGAATGCGCCACATAGCAACCAGCGATAAAATATTTGACTATCGCTTAAAAGCTACCATATTCCCCTTGCATCTACAAGAAAATTACAAATAAGATTGGCATCTCGATTAATATGAAGCATATGGAGAATAGGCGTTTGTAAAAATAGATTGTACAAGAGTAGAGAAAGTCATGTGAGTTTAACACATCAGATTTTTTTGTATTGGGGGGATCTCAAAACATGTATTTCCGGTGAAATCTCGGTATCGAATTTTTGGGTGGAATACAATACTTCCCCTACTTACTATACGCAGTAGAGAAAGTAAAAATGAATAACGAATTCCCATTTTAGAAAATAAGTGTTGAAAAAGTTAAGGGAATGACAAGCAATATCTCGAAAATGGTTCACTCAACAACAAAAATGTATATGACATAAATTGTGTATCTTAACGCGATCTACATTTTGTGTGTAGTAAAATCTTGTCTATCTCATATGGTTTACCAGTTATGCAAAAGTCGTTCACAATGGAGAATACTTTTGGAGACATTTCCAGAAAATTCAAGATATACATTTTATTTGTCATGAAAATATCTTAAACATGTGATATTTTAATCAAAATCGTTAGAGCCATTTTTGAGAAAATTAAAATTTTCGAAAAATCTTCCATGTAAAGGGTAATCTGGGGTGGGGGGATTTTCTTGAAAACCTTCGTGTCGCATCTCTGGAAGATACTGAACCTAAATACTATGTTTGGTGTTTATCCGACTGTTCGTTTCTGAGTTATGCTGTACACAGTCAGACACACACACACACACACACACACACACACACACACACAGACAGACACACAGACAGACACCACACGGACATGTTTCCAAAAATGCTTTTTTTTGGATTCAGGGTGTCTCAAAACATGTATTTCAGGTGAAATCTCGGTATCGAATTTTTGGGTGGAATACAATACTTCCCCTACTTACTATAAGTAGTAGATAAAGTAAAAAAAAAGGAACGAAAGAAGGGACCTCTAAGGAGTCATCAAAAGGAAAGCAAAACCGGATAGGGGAAACAAAAACAATCTAGATTAATGCAATATAATGGAATAGCACAAAGCGGAGCGTGGCGTATTGTTCATTCTTTGCTATTTGAAAGCATTCCACCCACGTTGATTATGATTTTGTAAAGGTTAACCAGTGATAATACTCTACTAAATTAGAGTTTTTATTCTTTTACATCTCCATATTTTTATGATAATTTATATTTTAAGCTTGTAAAATCGTTTTTGAGGCACTAAAAATACAAGCAGGTGCATACATAAGGTGCACCTGAAAATTAAATGTCGTACAATAGTCTTCAATAGCAGTACAATAATTTCACCATTTGATGATATATCATTCATAAGATAACATTAAACAGGTAGACCCATCGCAGCTGGACGCCGAAGTTGCGAGCTACGTCTAGAACATGTGGCAGTTGTGCGCTCCATTTTCCGGTATTGTCTTTTAAGCGTGAGACGCGCTATAGATCTGCATAATCCCTCTTATGGAAACTTTACCAGAATATGAATAAAGTGCATCCCTATACAAAAACCTCCATTTTAATAAGCCACATATTTCGCCTTAATTACAAAAGCACAGGTGAAAACAAAGAGAACTTAGTGGAATGTGCATCAAAACAGACTTTAAAATTTGGTTCTGCATTTTTATACACTTCACATTTTCTGTTGATATTTATGTGATTTATTTTGTCACAAACTTTACAACTAAAAAGTGTTTTAGTTCGGTTTTATTTCCCGAGAAGTTAGGTGACGTGAGAGTGAGAAATAAATACAGATTGGAAATGAAAGTAGTGATATCCACATTACCTAGTTCAGGCAGAGCCTCACGTTCTCGTGGGACGTGACGCGAATTCCCGCATCTGAGTTCATATTCTGGAAACCTCAGTAAAGGGATTACGTCCAAAATATTCGAGTTCCACATCCGCCTGTTATGTAGGGATTTTTCCAATTTCACTCTGTTAAGTATCTCTCCCGCGCTGGTGTGAAAAAAGGCATTTGTTTGCTGAGTAAAACACGTTCGCCTATATTCCCGCTCCAAGATAAGTGAAATACGAAAATACGAACTGTGATGGAGAAAAGGGTATTCGCAGTTCTAAGGTAAAAGCATATCCTGCGTGTACCCACGCTGATTTTAGGCTTCCACGCTTTCTTCTGAAAAACTAATATTTTTGTGCAATAAAATACAGGTTGCCTAATACGTAAAAGGCAGAACAAATATTCTAAAAGCCATGGGGATGACGAAGACATTACGGTATAGAGAAGTAATAATAATAAACGCCCCAAATTTCAGGGCTCATTCCTCAAATGTAGAAGAAGAAAATATTTATATCGCCATGGTTTACTTCCATGTTGGAGCTGCTTTGTTTGTACAAGTCTTCACAGAACATTATTCATGGGAAACACACAGGAACAGGACGGACCGGCATACCATTTGAAACTCTTTCTTACATGAAATGTTCCGGATTCAGGATTGTAGAAAGGATTATCGAATTGTTCCCATCCAAATGATGCGATCAGATCTCGAGTTATTTTGGCTGTGTGTGGCCGGGCATTGAAACTCATTATTGTTTCTCCATAAACCTCACACAATTGGCGATGAATGTTTGCTGCGTAACATTTCTCCCATTCAAAAAACGAATCATTGATCTACTTCACAGTCGGCGAGTCGTTCGATAGTTTTGAACATTTCGAAACTCTCTAAAAACAGAAAAACACAAGCGACGATCGCCCATAGCTGCGTCTGGCTTCCTAATGGACGGAGGTACTTACTTTCAAAACGCGCCTTGTACAAGAATATGCGATGTCTCCCGAGCTTTCACGGAAGTACCTAGACGACGGCCAGTTTTAAATTGACCAAGTGTATAACTACATCAAATGAGCATCTGCCAAATCCGCATTTGTTCACACTTCTATTGCACTGCACCGGAAACGAAGTCCGTGATGAAACTAGCAAACAGTTACGTGCTTACCAAGATCGTAATAAACACTAAACAGTTGATGCTACGCATGGTAAGGCAATGAAGTGGGTCAACATTACCTTCATTCAAATGGAACAGATAGCACTGTCGGTGAGCGTAAGAATTACGCTTCGTCACACGTAACTGTTTTGAACATTTTATGCACGAAGTAGTTCCATGTGGTATTACTAGTATGCGCTTTATGTCGGTTTCCCATGATTAACTACTATAAAGGGTTGTAGAAAATTAGTTCTAAGGCTAAAGAGTTTCCGGAACCATGTCCACATAACATATACATTCTTCTTTTAAATGTAAGAAGTGTGTTCTAAAAGTTATACCTACGTTTTTGTTACAACCTGTGTGTAAAGAGTTTGAAGGGTAAATGATACACTACTAAGAGCGTAAGTTTAAATCTTGATTTGAGTTGAAGCCGGATTGCAACACGATGAGGCGCCAATTTTTGTAGCTTGGGCGTATTTTCAAGGGATCACATCAGTCTAAATTGATCGAGAAATTTAATGCGATATGCTACTTGAGCTACTGAAGCGAGTTGCCTACCGTTTGAAGATAAAGAATGAATCGTAACACTCGAAACTATAACTATTATATTTGCTGACTTCTGCAGTATCAATTTACGGTTTGAAATAACTGTTTCCGCATTAGCAGAAACTAGAAGAGTAACTTATCTTGAGTCGCTAAAATACTTAACAGCAAAACTCCTCGCGGCTGCCGCTAAATCTTATTCACAAAGCGCGTCACTGGGCGCTTAAAATAACACACGAGTCGTCACGAGTATCCAGATAACGTGAGTAATTCCCAAGAGAGAGGATCAGAAGGTGTGCAGGAACGAATGTGTCTCTGATTGGAATGCACGCCTACTTCTTAACTTAAGCTCCGCCTACATATTACTCTACTACCAAGGTTCCACACCGACTCTTGGGAATTTCCCTCCCGTTTCTATTTTTCAGAATTTCTGCCTATGTGACTGTTCAAGCGTACTGAACTTATAACCTAACTGCAGGAACCTTTAGGCTAATGCTTTTGCTCCTCACGTTGTTACTAATGACTTTACTTAACATTGGTCGCTAATTACCTTTTCCTTCTGAAGCTTATTGCATTTTGCATTGGTTTAATATACGGAAACTATTTATTGCAATTATTTCTTTACGTTACTATCATTTCCTTGTTTAGTTATTTACATCGTCCCGTCAATAATTACGGTATGACCATGTAACATATTTTCTTTTTTTAAGCCTGAGAAATGTGTGCTAAAAGTTTGACCGTATATTATTGTTACAACCTGCATGTAAAGATGTTTGAAGGATTGAAAGAAACACTACAGAACGAAAGTCAAAATCTTGGTTTGCCTTTTTGGCAAATGTTGTAATGCTTAGAGTTTGCCACTATTCGCATTTACACAACTTCATAGCCCATTGGTCACTTTTACTGCCTTAAAATGTTATAGCCAAAAGATCTCGTTAGTACAAGAGCCTCTCCAGAACAGAACGCCAACATATTCGATATGTGAAATCGATGTTATCTGTAAATGGGTTAACGCTTGTGTTAATGGTTTCGATTTGGTACATAATTTCGACATATCGGTTTAATGTGTTCACTGTAAAATAATCGCTAATGTGGTTGTATTTGTTTCTCGTTCAGATAAGTTCAGTATCATGTGTACAATAACTGGTTAGATCTGGTATAAATTCCACATCAAATAATCCATGTGCAAAGTAAATTAGGAACAAGAAATAAGTTAAATTACACAAATAAGTTTAATATACCGAATAATTTGGCCTGAATGGGCTCTTGTACTATTCTTATTGTAGTTATTTTTGTATCAAGTGTACCAAAATAAGGCTTAGCGGTCAAATTACTGTACGATTCCGCTAAAGCAAAATTGTATACGTGGTGCATATAATAATTTTTAGTAATAGCTCCATAATTTATATGAAATAAAATAAATAAATATTAGCATTGTATAGGTAAATACAAAAACCAAAGTCATTGGTTGACATATTCTCACACCCGCCTGAATCCTACGCTCGAAGGCCTTGGCAGTAACAATACAAAATGCGGATATAAATGGTCATGCTTATTCTAATCGTTTGCTTCTAAACAAGAAGCTTGTGACTGAAAATATGAGTGAAAATCCCGAGGAAAGTTTCCATCCGAATCATTGAATTTCGGCAACAGTATAAAGAATATACTGTGTTTAAAAGCTGGTGCAAGGTAAACAGCGTTTCTCTTGTTAACGAGGATACGATACCGACATATTTTCATGAAACGTTTAATACACTTAAAGCTTCCTGATTAACATAAAAAACAATGTTAGCTTATACTTATTGTTTCATGATCAACATTTGTTTAAATCCCTGTTAAAGCTGGTATAATCAGTTACATTTGGATTTTGTTTATCACGTCGTTAAAGGTTTCCACGAGGACTTTAACAGACAAGGCCACAAAAGTAATATTTTTCCGCGTGTTAACAGTCTGACAAGTAGCTGTTTGAGAGAGCATGTACTAATAAATCCATTAAGGTATCAAGTCGTAGATATTTCTTGTTATGGCCTATTAACTTAAAGAGTTTCTCTCACTTTCACTCATTCTCTCTCTCTCTCTCTCTGATATTAAAGTGTTTAGTAGCATGTTAACCTAGATTTTAGAGTTTGTTGAAGCCTTGGGTTCAAGAAGTTATTTTATAAAACCTGTATTTAGAATAGTTACCAACTTATAGTAGGTAAGAACTACCGTGTTCCATCCAAAAGTTCTATGTCGGCGTTTCACCGAATATACATATTTGGAGGCCTCCTGAATGCAAAAAAAAAAGTTTTAAAAAATATTGCTATATATACAGTATAACTCGAAAACAAATTTTCTTAAGTTCAGCAACATACAAAGATACGACACGAAGATTTTCAAGAAGATTCCCCCATCTCAAAATACCCTTTACATGAAAAAGTGTTCATTATCCTTTATTCTCCCAAAAATGGCTTAAACTGTATTCATTAAAATGTTGTATATATTTGCATGATAAATAACAATATGTATTTCTTGAATTTTTGGGGTGGCCTGAGAACACCTCTTCATTCTGAATGACTTAAGTATTATTGGTAAACTGTAAGAGACAGACGTCTTACTACAAAAAAATGGATCTCGTTAAAACACTCAATTTATGTGAAATACAACTGCGGCGATAACCACTTCCGAGATAATCTTTGTTACTGGTTTGAGTTTTCTAATACTAGTGATTTTTTCAAGTGGTAAGTCGCCGTTCGTGCTTTCTGGTGTCATGCAAACAGCATGGAATTTCAAAGCCATCACTTAGCGACCCGACCTTTAAAATCTGACTCTTGCTTTTAACTCCCTGAAACTCCTTTATAAAAGCAGATACAATTACCATCTGAAATGAAATGACTCAGTGTTAGGAAAGCTTCCAAATGCTTCATTTCTGTTTGTTTTCGCCTTTTTCTTACGCTTTGTGTTTATGCACAAAACACTTAACTATGTAAGCAGAGCCCTTATGTTGATAATGGTAATTTATGTGACTTCTACAGTAAAGACAGAAGTTGCTGTGAAAATCATTTTTAATTTACCTAAGGAAAATAAGCTGGCACTCTTATGTTTAAATTGGATATTTTATATCAAAGAAGGAAACTAATGAAATGGGAACAACTAACCTAGTTAGGACTTACCCTATTTTCTGTATTTTAGTATGCGCTGTATAGTTAGTATATTTAATTGCATTTATTTATTGCGGAAATAGTATGCTTAGCGAAAGAGTAATGTGGGCTTTGGAAAAAACTTTGTTGTTATATTCTGCAATTTTGGATGCTAGTTTCATACCTGAATTTAAAGTAAAAATGATCGAAGACGGTGATTTTCACGGTTCACCAGGAAAAATTTTAAAAGCAGTCCAAGATGCAACTGTTAATATACTTCCAGAAAAATCAACGAAAGTTTATTTAGTAGTTATACCAAATTAAAGGACTGGTGTGTGGGTAAAGTAGCAGATGCAAATGAATATCTTTGTTGGCGTATTTTTATGAGAAGTCGAAAAGTATTAAAGCTTCGCGTCTTTGAAGTGAATATTCCATGGTGAGATCAACTGTTTTGATTAATGATATTAATATCAGCAATTAAAGGCGTTTATAAAAAGCGTATTTTAAGTTTCTTTTAACCTGTATTTTATGTTTTGATAGCGTGTTTTGTGTTTTGTCAATATAAAGTATAGGATTTGTTGCCCGGCGACTACGAACTAAAGCATCACTAACTGTTATACTAGTAGATAAACACATTTATATCAATATTTGTAGAGGATAAGAGATAACATTTTACTTGAGCTTGGAGTTATCTTGAGTAGGATTTAATTGATGGAATAAAATAAACGAATTCGTTGTGATACATTCACATAACTTTCTGTATCTCCTATCACTATTAATGGATATACAAATTATTCCTACAAAAGTTAATTTTCTTATTTGCTTCATTTTAATCGAGATAAACCTTCGCTGAAATAGCTACGTTACACCTTTCGTTACAGTGCAAAGGGAATAGCAATAGTCAAATGTTTTAGAACTGGACGCTGTATACTGGCCTTAAAATTCCATAGCCTTTGCATGACATCGCGAGAAACAATTGAAATTCGACAGGACTTGAAAAGAATGACAAAAGTATTGAACAAATGGAACCATTAATAGCGGATATCTCCCAAATGGGTGATGCCACAAAGCGTTATTTGAAATAAATTGCGTGTTTTAAGGACATTTACATTTTGTGTAGTAAGCTTTTATCTATCGGTTAACGTTTACTAGTTACGCAAGATTACACAAAACTGTTTTAGAATGAAGAGGATTTCACAGACTATTCCAAAAAAATCGAGATATATACTTTATTTGTCATCAAAATATATTTAATATTTGGTAGTCTAATCACAATCGTTAGAGACTTTTTTTAGAGAATCAAACATTTCAAAGAATGTTCCATGTAAGCGTAGTTTAGGGTGGGGGGTTTTATTGAAATTCTTCGTGTTGCATCTTGGAAGGAGCTGAACATAAATATCAAATTTGATATTTATCGGACTTTTCGTTTTTGAGTTATGCTGTTCACAGACACACACGCACACATCACTACTTTTTGCAAAAAGGCTTTTTTGGACTCAGGGCACCTCAAAACATGTATTTACGGTGAAATCTCAATATCGAATTTCTGTTGCATTATTGTTTAAAAGAGAAACTTTCATTACAAATTTCGTTATAAGTACAAGAAACAGTAGGCTAAAGCGATAGCCAGACTTTTAAAAATCGGACCACTATCTGATGGCTTTGAAGTTCCATGCTCTTTGCATAAGAGCACAAGATAAAATGAATACTAACTCTGTAAGTGTTTGAAAATTCAAACCAATAACAAAGAATCTCTCGAAAATGGTTAACGACACGAATAGTTTTATTTGACCCAAATTGTGGTTGTCTTACATTTCTCTTGGAGATAGGCTTTGTCTGTCTCTTACAGTTTACCAATTATACAAGTGATTCAGAATGAAGAGGACCTCACAGGATTTTCCAGAAAATTCAAGATTTGCATGTATTTTTCATGCAAATATCTTAAACATCTGGTATTTTAATTAACGTCTTAGAGAAACTTTTGAGAAAACAAAATATAACGAAACCTTTACCGCCTAAAGGGTACTTTGGGGAGGGGACTTTCTCAAAAGTCTTCGTCCGCCAGCATCCTTGGAAGACGAATTTAAATACCAAAATTGGTATTTAGCCGATTTTGGTTTTCAGTTATCCTGTCTAAGACGACACACGCGCGCGCTCGTGGACCTTTTTATAAAAGCGCTTTTTGGATTCAGCAGACCTCAAAACATGTATTTGTAGTGAAATATCAACATCGAGTTTTTCGGTGGAATACAATACTTCGTCTATTTACTAAAGTGTGTAGTAGAAAAAGTCTGTCATTTCTAACGCTCCCCATATGGCCTATGGCATTCGAGGATACCCCATTCCAACAAGCGATGACTGGACCCATTTCTGAGGTGGAGGCACCTAGCGGGCGGAAACCGCTGGCTGCGATGGTAGCGATGATGAGGAAGGCGGTGGAATGAGAGGACCTACAGGTTTTACCGTGGACCGCGAACCACGTTGTGCCTTGCGGATAAAGGTATCACGGAGGGGCCCCCGGAACGGGGCCAGAGCACACAAGTAGGGCATTCAGCCCTTTTTGTTTCAAACGTGAACCCTGGAGGGAAAGATGAGGGGAGAGACGCGAAGGCCGACCAGATCCGGATGCCGACGGGTGCAAGCACGGACTAGGTCCCTAACGTTTCCAGATATAACGCATCCTACGCCGCACGGTCTCTGCCCACATTCTACCAACCTCCAGGTTACCCCGGAGCGTAGCCCCACGCTGAGGAGAGACCTAATTGAACGGTACCGCAGCGACGCCAGGGAAGAAACCTTTACAGAGCGCAAGCCACCGCCCAGCCGCAACACGCCGAACACCGTCGCCCGGTCCTATATCCCTGAAACAGATGACAAGGAAGATGATGGGTACAGGAAATGAGAGGGAGGGGAGTCGTGGTAGTAGATGTAACATCCCAGCATTAGCCTGGCAACCCGGAGAAACCACCAAAAACGCATGGGCAGAGTGGGCGGGCGCCAGGGATCGATCCAGGGACATCCTGAATGCGGGCCACAGACGAAACCACCTGAGTCATTCTGCTCGGTAACCTTGGGGATACTTCACATGAGCAAGTCAGAAGTGAAGGCGTGGATAGATCCACTCCAGAGCCGGATAACGAACCCCGTACCCTAAGTACCAGAGCCGGAAACGAAACTACTGCGCTACCCTGGCGCCCGTAGGAAAAGTAATTAATCGTTAGAGTGGGATAAGAGACAAAAATCCAAGCTAAGAACAATGCTTGTTTTGGAATAACACCTTGATTCCTACGATAGCATAAAAAAACAGAATACTAATGGATAATTCTATTCCAATCACAGAAGGGAGTTGAGACGAACGGAAATTTAAATAATCCGTCTTTACCCAGAGAGGAGACGCTCTCTACACCTAATTTTAAGTAGTTAATCTCGAATCGTGGATAGAATAGGAGAGAAGAAATGGAAAATACAGAAGTAAAAGTGGAAGGACGAGGAAGGGGAGGAAAATAACATGAAAATCTTATTTCACCAAAAATGGAGAGCAATAAAGCGCTTAGTGCAGGATATTCAAATCTTCAGCTTCCCTGAACGTTTTCCTCATTACGTTCACGTAACGATCACACTTGCTTTTCCTTACCTCATGTCTGCTCCAGGGGACATGCTCCCTGCTCCCCTAAGGCTTTAGGAAGTCACTGTCTCTCGAAATGACGAGGAAACAAAGATCTTTTTATAATTTTGGGGAGTGAATACAAAAATGGTTCCTGTACTCCACATATAAAAGAATAACTTAGGAAGGTTGTGTTAACTGGTCGCTATCTGAATAAACTACAAGCTAGGACGTTTGCAAACAAATGTATGATGAGTAGATATGTCACATTTGCATGACCTTCTCTTCTCAGTCTGCCATAGCTTATTCTTCTACTTTTCGTTAACCGACATAAACTTTCATTACACCATTTCTTCTAGTACAGCAAGGTGAAGCATCAGTCAGATTTTTAAAAGCGTATCACTGTGTGATGCTTTGAATTTCCATTATTTTTACATGACCACGAGTGAAAAAAATAGTGACTTATCGCTTGAAAGAAGTATAAGTATTCTAATACTGAAAAATATAAGAGAATATAATACAGGTTCTTCGGTATAAAACATAACCGCTCGCACTGGGATTTGCGTCTGGGTCATACGATATGCCACAGATGGCCGTAACAGCATTTTGTCTTCGCTTCTTAAATCTGTATCCCTGCTAACCTGTACCTAATATATAACAAAATTAAATCCTACCTCTAGTAAATGCTATACACTATCTAATCAAAAGTATCCGAACACCCCCATAAACATACGTTTTTCATCTTAAGTGCATTGTGCTGCCACCTACTGCCTGGTACTCATTAACCGCTACCTCAGTAGTCATTAGACATCGTGAAACAGCAGAATGAGACGCTGCGTGGAACTCACAGACTTCGAGCGTGGTCCGGTGATTGGGTGTCACTTGTGTCAGAAGTTTATACGCGAGATCTCCACACTCCTAAACATCCCTAGGTCCACTGTTTCTGATGTTATAGTGAAGTGGAAACGTGAAGGGACATGTACAGCACAAAAGCTTATAGGCCGACCTCGTCTGTTGACTGACAGAGACCGCCGACATTTGAAGAGGGTCGTAAAAACTAATAGGCAGACATCTATCCAGACCATCATACAGGAATTCTAAACTGCATCAGGATCCACTCAAAGTACTATGACAGTTAGGCGTGAGGTGAGAAACTTGGATTCCATGGTTGAGTGGCTGCTCATAAGCCACACACCACGCAGGAAAATGCCAAACGACGCCTCGCTTGGTGTAAGGAGCGTCAACATTACACGATTGAACAGTAGCAAAACGTTGTGTGGAGTGGAGTGGCGATCCGATGGCAGGATGTGGGTATGAGAATGCCCGGTGAACGTCATCTGCCAGGGTGTGTAGTGACAAAAGCGAAATTCGGAGGTGGTGGTGTTATGGTGTGGTCGTATTTTTCCGGAGGGTGCTTGCACCCCTTGTTGTTTTGCGTGACACGATCATAGTGCAGACCTACATTGATATTTTAAACACCTTCTTGCTTCCCACTGTTGAAGAGCAATTCGGGGATGGCGTTTGCATCTTTGAACACGATCGAGCACCTGTTCATACTGCACGGGTTGTGGTGGAGTGGTTACACGACAATAACATCCCTGTAATGGACTGGCCTGCACAGAGTCCTGACTTGAATCCTATAGAACATCTTAGGGATGTTTTGGAACGCCGACTTCGTGCCAGGCCTCACCGACCTACATCGATACCTCTCCTCAGTTCCGCACTCCGTGAAGAATGGGCTGCCATTCCCAAGAAACCTTCCAGCACCTGATTGAAGGTATGCCTGCGAGAGTGAACGCTGCCATCAAGGCTAAGGGTGGGCCAACACCATATTGACTTCCAGCATTACCGATGGAAAGCGCCACGAACTTGTACGTCATTTTCAGCCAGGTGTCCGGATACTCTTGATCACGTTGTGTATGTGCAGAAGTCAGTGAAAACCCAACTTGTTGTGCTAATTTTAACAGTGATTTTCGAGACGAACTTTCAAGATTTTCGCCAATTTCCTCTAATGTTTCTTCTGTTAACACTGTAAGCTATGCAAATGTTTCTTGTTATGCACTGAACCAGCCGTCTCAAATTTATTCACAAGATCGCGAACTGAAGTTCTGGAAGGAGCAAATTGTGCAGAAGACTTCAGATTGAGTTGTTCACGAACGCGACGAGCCGATTCGTAGTTAAAATAACATTTACATACAAATATACTATGCTCTGAGAGGACTGCATTCCCATCTTCGCAAATGAAGGTGGGCTACTGACACTAATGATTACGCGCGGGACTCGCACTCGGCACATCCCGTGTTCGATTCTCGGCGACCATCCACGCTGATCCATGGAGTTTCTCGGGGTTTATCATGTGTCGTCAGATGGATGTTGGAGTAGTTTCTACATCTCCGAGTTTCCTGTGCCTCCATATCGTCCAATTAATAATTTTACTCATTCTTCGGGTCTCTTTCAGGGTTTGAAGTGTCGGCGACGGTGTTCCGGTGCGTCGCGGCAGGGAAAAGTATGCTCTCTAGGAACTTTCTCCGTCCCTCGGCATTCGCTATTTGCTGGGGTATAAGGACCGCCCCTTGGGGGACATTGGACCCTTTGTATGACACGGGGTCCACGGTCTGCCTGTCCTACTACTGGGGTGTCTCTTTCTGGAAACTGCAGGGATCCTATTTTTACTGTGTCGTCGCTCCTGGTTCTTGGTAACTGAAGGTCAGAAAGCCTGTCGTGAGTGCGGGGTGTGGAGAGTGGGTAAGCCAGCCGTCATTGGTTCTGACGCACAACACTGTGAGAGAGATCAATCAGGTTTTATACAAAAAATCCAGTATCTCGGAAATACTTAACGCCACAGAAAATTTTGTTTCACATAAATTATGTGTTCTATGGATATGCGTATTTTTAGTGTAGCGGGATTTTGTCTATCCCTTACGGTCTACCACTTCCAGAAAAAGCATTTATAATAAAGATGACGTCACATGCTATAAGCAGAATTAAGGTAATAAGAACAGAAGTATAGCTCATATGTTAAGAGTAAGACACATAAGGGATGCCTGGGAAAATATGATGGGTAGAAACTCATAGGAATCTACCTGAAACGTTACATTTTTTCAGATACCGGCAAAGGTTTAATACTTGTATTATAACATTCAATGTAATAAAAAATCTACGCCAAAGCAGATTAAACATTCTGCAGCTTATTTATATCTGTTTAAGATTGTATACTTTTTTATTTATACAACTCGTACACTTTTTGTGAAAAGTGTTTTCGAATTTCTGTGCGGAATTTACTTATTTTGTCCAAATCTTACAATAAGCCATAGAGGAAGTAATTGGTTTTAATAGGCTATAAACCGGGTATGCAATGTGGTACTGATACATTACCTTTTTTTTGGGGGGGGGGTTCCCTTCCACGTACCTAGTAGGTAGAGAAAGTATTACATTCCACCCAAGCTTTCGATACAAAATTTCACCGGGAATATATATTTCAGGTCCGATGAATCCATAAGAAGTGTGTATCGATCTGATACCTGAGCTTTTGAGGCGAGTTGCCAACCGTTTGAAGATAAAGAATGAAACTAATTATGAATCGTAGCACTCGAAATTATAACAACTAATTAAAGGCAACAATTGATTAAAAATACCTGCTAACTTTTGCAGTATCAAAGTTACGGTTTGAAATAATGTTTCTGCAATAAAACAAATTAGTAGTTTAACCTGCCGTGAGTCGCTAAAATGCTTGTCGGCGAAACCTCTCGCAATAGCCGCGAAATCTTACTCACATAAGTGATCACTAAGCGCCTAAAATATCACACGAGGAATATGTACCGGTGACGGTACCAGAGAGAGAGAGTAACTCTGCGATCTAAAATTGCAAGCCTTTATTACTTAAGCTCCACCCACGTTAGAATTACTCCCACCAACATTATTTTACGCCTGGATCCGTACTTAAAATCCTTTTCATGCACGTCTCTTGCTGTGTTGCTGAGCCTTTCACTTTTCTCGGAATTTCTTTTACCTCTATAATTTGCAGAATTGATCTACGTGACTGCAAACCTACTGAACTTCTAACCTTACTGAATTCATAAATCTTTAAGCCAAAAGGTTCGCTACTTCGGCCGATACTAATGACTTTCGCTAACCTGACTTCCTAATTACCTTCATCTTTCCGGATAAACATTTCAACTCAAGTTTATTACAGTATACATTGATTTAATATACGAAAATTATTTATTGTAATTAATTCTCTATTTTACCATTATTACTTTATTTAGTTATTTATACCTTCCATAAGTAATTACGGCATCGGTGTGTATATCTGTCTCTGAACAGTACAACTCTAAAACCAGATATCAGTTACATACCAAACCTAGTATTTACCCTTATACGCGTGTATCATATTTTGTACAAAGCTATTTTGTTAAAGTTTGAAATTTTAATACCTTATGTTTCTAATTTCATAATATAATAAGTACCAACAAACAAATATAAGTATTGATAGCTGTTTTATATTGTAAGAATATTAGTCTTTCAATAGCACTGTAGTATTCCTTTTACAATAAGAAGCAGAAATCAATACAACTGCAGTCAAACGCAACCCTCTCTTTATGCCACCGTATCATCACACGGTTATTTTACATGGGCCATCCCCATCCTTCATCACAGGTATATTTGACTGCAGTCGCTGGGATTCGAACTTGCGACGTTTGGCTTTGAATGGATGTTGAGTAGGTATGATGTCGCTTCGCTTTTGCAATCACGGCTATTCAAATGGCTTCAGTTGTGGCGTCTGTGAAAGGGACATGAAGGTCGATTTAGGAATTAGAGATAGATAGAGAGAGAGAGAGAGAGAGAGAGAGAGCGGTATATGTAGATAAAAATTCAGACATTAAGAAAGAGTTTAAGTTCAGCATCTTTCAAGTATGTGACACGAAGTATTTCAAGAAAATTCCCCACCTCAAAATACCTTTTAGAAGATAAGCCCATTCAATATTTTTTATTTTTCCAAAAATGGCTTGTAATGATTTTGATTATACTTCCATATAATTTAAATTTTACATAACAAATAAGATGTATTCATTAAGTTTCTGGAAGTAGCCTGTGAAGTCCTTTATTCTGAAAAAGTTTTGTATAATTCTGCATAGCTGGTAAATGTTAAGAAATCAACAAAAACGTACTATACAGAAATTCCAGATTTGTTTGTAACACTATTTATTTTAAATAAGTTTTTGTGGCTCGATTAGCTAGAAAGGGGGATATTTTAATGGCGATGTTTGTGTGTGAGAGAGACAGAGAAAGAGAAAATCAGAGAAAAAGAGCCAAAAGAAAGGTTGGCTGATTAAACTTGGTATCTCTATTTTAATTACTTATTTTGTAAGGTATTAAGAAAAGATTGCGATTGACTTATGTACTGAAGTTTGGCCTCGCCACTCATTTAATAGACAAATAGTGCAATTCATGCACATTTAATA
Organism: Deroplatys truncata; assembly: GCA_030765065.1. NCBI lineage: Eukaryota > Metazoa > Arthropoda > Insecta > Mantodea > Mantidae > Deroplatys > Deroplatys truncata. The sequence goes on along the minus strand of CM060988.1, from coordinate 24,097,813 downwards.
ACTTAATATAATTACCCACAATTAAATCGTCTTTCTCCCTCTTTACAATCCATTTCAACATATTTTTACAGTATTAAACACTGACCAACACTCTTGCCTTCTTGCTTAAATATTCGTTTCACAATTGATCTATATTTTCAGATCACTCGTAATTAACAATTTTTCCCTTATAGTTTTTAATTGCTTTAAAATAAAACATGATGTACTCTAGGTCTACAGTGTCACTTCTATGCATAATTTTTACCTATTGGAAATATTTCGAGCTCATTGAGAATACTCGACAAGTAGTGACAGGATTACAAAGCTTACCAACCTCTTGAGAAAGCCGTGTGAGTTTAACGCATTTAGACCTTTCAGGTGGTAAGTCATTGTTGGTTTCTTATATATATAATCTTCTGTCTCTTACTTATAGTAGGTAAGAAGAAGTACTGTAATCCACTCAAAAATTCGATGTCGAGATTTTACTGAAATATACATGTTTTGAGACCCCCTGAACAAAAAAGCACTTGTACTTTCTCTACCACGTACAATGACATGCATAAAGTGCAGCTCATAATGGACTGCAGCAGATTATGTTGTTACTTACAAATACAGCTCCTCCCCTCTTCCAGCATGGGATGCGTTGTTTCTCTAGTATAATTTCTAGCGACTGGATTAGCAGGACACTTTCACTCCCTCAAAATGTGACCGAACTGCCAAAGACTAACATTACACACTATATATTCTTATTGGCAGAGTGCCGTTAAGACAATGCTTCGTTGAATTTTATCCCAAAATAAACTTTAATGTAATAAACACGTAGAAGCAAACACGAAAAACGTTTTGTCTTCGTTTCCATGTCGCAGATGAAATCTCACATATAAATGGCCTAGCTGCCTTTCGGTTTAACTACATAGGCAAATAATTCTTCACCTCTTCCTCTAGAGGGCCGAATTATGACGCATTGGCCTAGCGTTTCCTTGTGTACTCAATCGTAGCGAATCTCTTTCATAGAGTCGGTATCCGAACTGCCCCTTCATTTTACATCGACTATAACATCGCTAATTCTTTCATTTTTGTGTCTCTGAGTTGATTTTCAGGCCAGTCACATAGAATATTCATGCCGCCTCTGTGCATACTAGTGCGCTGATACTGCCGCGCGCACTTTTTAGTCAAAATGAACACTGCTGGTTGCATCATTTTATTTTGGTACAATGAATCTCTATGGGCAATTCCACTTCAAGATTATTTTCTTTACGTTATACAGTACATCTGTCTTCCAGTAGGAGACTACATAAGTGCATAATCTGAAGAGCACATGTTTTTGTTGAGTTTGGAATTGAAGTTGTGAATGTGCTTAAAGTAATTGTTTTTACTGATTCACCTAGTGTATTTCCCAATAGTTGTGATAGTCTTTACAATGTTAAGATCAAATAGCGTATAAAAGGATAAAATTTCATGGAAACCGTTTTAAAAAACAGAAACAACCAGAAACAGACCAGCTAATACAACATAATCTATCAGTATCTTCTAAAATTAATTCTGATCTGCAAATTTTGCATAACAGTGCATCCAATGAAGACTTATCAATGTCAGGAATAAGACTTATAGATCTAAACTTATTATGTGATGCAATAAAGCATATCATGTGCCTGTTCAAGTTTCAAAAATACTCATTGTGTCAAAACGATGGAAACAACCTGAGTTGGTGTTGCTTCTGAGTTCAAATTTGTGTGTGAAAACTGTGGATTTGAATTTTCATTCCCTTCATCTACGAAAGGGTCAGATGGTGTTTATGAAAACGATTTTAGATTAGCATACGTAATGAGGTGCTTGGCAAAGGGAAGAGAAAGTGCAAATATCCTTTGTGTAATGATGAACATGCTTTCACCTATGATGCTGTAAACAAATACATTTCCAATATAACATGTGCTGCTGCAAAGGAAAGTATGAAAGTTGCAGTAGATGAACTAGTAAAGCAAAGAGTACAGAAGAGAAATTAGAATGAAGCGAGGAGCCTACAGATTTGTGTGTTTCAGTTGATGGTACTTGGATGAAGAGAGGCCATACATCCCTGTTTCGGGTAGCCTGAATAATAAGTGTTGACAGTGGCAAAATATTGGACAGCCATTAAATGCAAGTATTGCCATGAATGTGCAGTGAGAAAATCCTTGGTAGATCCAGCAGCAATGAAGGAATGGGCTGAAAAACATAAATTAATTTTCAGAAAAAACTATAATGGTCCAAGTGGTGCAGGAAATCAACAGCTGTTGTCGACATGTTTTGCAGATCCCAAAGTCAATACGGAGCAAGGTACACAAAATATCTTGGGGATGGTGATTCTTCATCCTAAAAGCATATCTGGGATGCAAGTCCTTATGACTATCCAGTTGAAAAGCTGGAATACATTGGACATATTCGGAAAATTTTAGTGGAAGACTTCTTCGACTGCTGAAAGAAAAAAGGGTGCTCTCTTGGAGGATGGGAATGGTTTAAAGTAAAGGAAGACGGACTGCACCGGAAATAGATTCTCTGTAGATTTACTATGGAAAAGCTGTAAGAGAAAATAATTCTGGTGTATAGATTATAAGGAAAGCAATTTAGGCCATCTACTTTCACAAGCTGTCAACCGACCAGAAAGCTATGCACCAGTTGTGCCCCAAAGAAGGATGGTGCAAGTACAATATTGATAGTAGCAGGTATACATACAGGCATTCATTCCCAGAAGCAGTGTTAAATGAAATAAGGCCAACATTTAGAGCACTGTCACATCCTGAACCTTTGCAAATCTTTGTTCATGGCAAAATCCAGAATAATAATGAAATTTTTAATAATTTAGTGTGGATTAGATGCCCTAAAACTATATTTTGTGGTCCGAAAGTGCTGAATATCAGTGTGTGTGTGTGTGTGTGTGTGTGTGTGTGTGTGTGTGATACTGTGCTACATTATAAAGAAGAAACAATCAAGAGGATGTGAGGAATATGCATATGGTGGTCAGTGAGCACTGCTAACTTCTGAAAGTAAGGATATTTTGTTCATATACTTACAAAAAATTAATTGCTCTTTTCCGCATCTTACATTTTTCATAACATATGTTCCTTTTTCTCACAACCTTCAGTAATAGAGCTATGAAACCTTTATGAAATCTGTATAACTTAATATTGAAGCTTGTCCTCTAAGGAGAAGTTTCACTGGAGTATTGGAATCAGGTTTATGCTACCTCTATACGAAGATATATGGGATTAATCCTATAAAATTGTTATATAGAATGATTGAAAATGTTGAAATAAAAATAAAAGTTGATTCCTGATTTATTTTTTCCGATAGGTAATTTAAATTCTTCACTGATATGACAAAAAATGTAATAAATTAAATTAATTAATTTTCACTTTAGTAAGTATTTATCATTATCACACGTCTACTTTAGAAATCGAAAGTTACCAACAAGTAACAGTAATTCAGTAAATAACTCAGATGAATTGCTTCACAAGTTTAAGACATAAAGGAACATAACTTGTAATCAATCTTTAACTTTTTTTTCTTGGTATAGTTGAACCTGTGTAAGGAAAATTCACCATACTTTTTTTAAGTACTGCATTTTATAGGTAACACGGGTGCAAAATTTCAAAAAACGTACTTTTCATAATTAGCTAATTTTCAAATACATTAGTAATTTCTGAATTACATCCCCCCCTGTTACGAAGGTGTAAACCTTAAGGCGGGTCTCCACTGTCTCAACAATCAACAAAACATGTTGATTCAGCGCGTTCAGCTTTACATGTCGACGGTAAACAAGTGTCCCCATTGGCCGACAAGTCTTACGTAAGATGTTGATTCAGCATGTCTTGACTACATAAAACTGTTGTTCACAGGCAGTGGAAAACACGTTGAGTGTTTGTTTTTAACGATAATTGAAAAAGTTGTTGAATTAAAAAGCAACATGCTTTGTATGGATTTGACATGATTTTGAAATTACATACAGGCTTATTTTTCGCCAGTTTTTTTTAATTTTTATATTTTAGAGAATAAGAGATATGTTGGTTCAGTGATAAATGAAAAATGTCTACCTTTTTTAGAAAAATGTAATTTGTTTCAACTTACAAAAATAAAAGCTTAGTTTAACATTTACGTCCTCATACCATGTAGTTGTGAAATAATGTTTCGAATTTCAACGAAAAGAACTTAGCACTTGCAATATTTACAGGATACTAAAAATAAGACACAAAACATTAAACAATGTCAATACTGCATACATGCGGGCACGGGAATAAAAGTGGAGCTAACAAAAAACTGACACCGATGCACGCGCCTGGTCCGTGATACCCTAGTTTGTCGACGGAAGTGCTATTGTTGAAATACCAGGTACACCATACCAAACAACTCCTATTATGCTCACTTAAAGGTACTGAGAGAATATCTTCTTGGAAGCAGTTGTCAGACATTGTATTAATGTGAAAATTTTCTGCTTGGTCTCACAGGCCACTTGCCTGTATTATGGGTTAAGGATTAAAATTGGAAAGACAGTTATTGTGACCTCCCAGGTTGAACAATATCAAGAATAAGGATGTTGTATAAGTGCTAATGATTTTTTGATGTACAAACTGTATAACACAAGAATTGATAGAAAGTGAGGCACCCATACATTTATTATTTTATTCCTGAGCCTGTTTCACCAGACACACCTTGTGACCACAAAGGCTAAATATTCATGTGATTATTGATCCTAACAGACGCAACGTGTTTACACTTCGCCTCGCTTGTTAATGCAGTGTAGACAGAATGTTGATGGGAATTCCAACTACACGTATGGCTCAACATGTTTCGCATTACATGTTTTTAGATTTGTTTATGTTTAGCCTTCAGTGTTGTGTGTTGATTGTTGAGGCACTGGGAACCCGCCTTTATGGACGGAAAAAATACGTTTTATGTACGTCAGTTCACATATTAGGTAGAGAAGCTATTGTACACAACCCAAAAATACACTCACCGAAAATACCTGTTTTCACCTCCCCCCGGATGCAACGTTTTTCACTTTCTTTAGCACATACACAATAGGTAGAGATGGCATTGAATTCCACCCAAAAGTCGATATCGAGATTTCACCAGGAATGCATGTTTTGAGGTCCCCGAATAAAAGAAGCATTTTTAGAAAAAGGTACGTGTGTAAGTTTGCGTGTGTATGTGTGTGTGTGAACTACATAACTCAAAAGTGAAAACTTGGATCAATACCAAACTTGGTATTTAGGTTCACTATCTTCAAAGATGCGAATGAGGATTTTCAAGAAAATCCCCTATCCCCACACTATCCTTTAAATGGATGATTTTTTTTAAATATTTTATTTAAAATAAACGTCTGTAAAGATTTTGATTGAAATACTATATATTAAAGATATTTAAATGACAAATAAAATCTATATCTTGAGTGTTCTGGAAATAGCCTATGAAGTCCTCTTCATTCGAGGGAATTTTGTATAATCTTATATAACTGCTAAATGTCAAGCAATAGATGAAAACATACTACACAAAGTATGTCGATCTGTTAAAAACACGCTGTTTATTTCCGCGTAACCATTTTGTAGCATCATTCATTTCCAAAATAAGTATAATTATTGGTTTGGATTTTTCAGTATTTGTCATTTCTTACAAGTTCTGTAGACATTCGGTTGTTTCACGAGTTGTCATGGCCATATATCGCTTCAGTTTCCCTTTTGCCCACAAAGAAATGTGTAATAAAACTATTTGCACACATAGAATTAATTGTTCTTCCACACAAGACATGTGTTGGACAAGGTTGGAAAGGTAGAATCAGACAACTGAAAAATTCAATGCCATTGCGGTGTTTGAACCACGGGTCAACCGGTTTTCGTCCGGTTGCTCTAACCACTGAACTGCCATGGAAACATGCCAGTATGATACTAAACTCCCCATTTCTACATACGTTTATTTCAATTAATATTAAAGAGATAAATAAGGTTTCTTAGGAAAAGTTTTTAGAAGCTACATGAAAACTATCTTGTTAAGGAAAGTCATGTGAATGTAAAATACCAGATTTTTAGAAAAAGGTCCTATGTTTGGAGTATCACTGGTCTGTGAACTAATAAGCCAAACACCAAAGGGTGGATAAATATCAAGCTTAGTGTTTTAGTTAAGTATCTTCCAAGGATGCGACACCCATCCCATCCCAAAATAACTTTACGTGGAAAAATGTCATAACATTCTTAGTTAAAATGCCACACATATAAAATATTTATAGGACAAATGAGATGTACATCTTATATTTTCTGGGAATAATCTACGAAGTGATGCCGTAATCATTGACGGAAATATATAAATAATTAAATAATAACATTAGAGTAAGATAGAGAAACAATTACACTAAATAATTTCCGCATATTAAATCAATGTATAATGTAATAAGCTTGATTTGAAAGATTTCTCCGAAAAGAAGGTAATCAGGAAGTCAGATTAGCGAGTCATTAGTATCAGACGAGAATAGAGAACATATTAGCTTAAAGATTCTGGGAATTCAGTTAGGCTCTGAGCTCAGTACGTATGCAGGGTCACGTAGGCAGAATTCTGGAAAACAGAAAGGTACTCAGATTCTGAACTTTTAGCCAAGCTTCATGGTAACAAACTTAAGAGTCGCATATAGGATTTTTAAGTATTAGTTGTGCGTGAAAAATATCGTTGATGGGGAGAAACGAAATAGGCGCAGCTAAAAGTAATAAAGGCGCAGCTAAAAGTAATAAAGGCGTGCAATTTTAGACCAGAGAATTACTCTCTCTCTCTCTCTTTCTCTGGTACCGGCACTGGTACTTAACATTCGTTGGTGCACACAGTTCTGCATACATTCATTACTCTGATACCGCCACCGGTACGTACTGCTCGTGTGATATTTTAAGCGCCTAGTGACGTACTTGTGTGAGTAAAATTTTGCGGCTTTTGCGACAGGTCTCGCTGAAAACTAAATTGAGTTTTATTTATGTAGGCTCTTAAACTGCTGTGGTCATTAGTGTCCCATTCTATATTGAGCGTAAAGACCGGTAATTTTGCTCAGAGGCTTTATCAGACTTGAGAAGACTGAGATTTCACACTGCAAGAAGTTGGCAGGTATAATAATTAAGTTGTTACGATTTTGAATGCTACGGTTTATAATCAGTTTATTGTCAAACGGTTGGCATCTCGCTTCGGTAGCTCAATTATCAGATCACATTAAAAATTCCAGTCAATTTAAACAGTGTTGTCTTTTCATAACACATCCCTGCATACCCTGAGAGAAAGATCTCATAGCCTACCACTGGAGCAGCTGAAGTACGCGACAACAGAACGAGCTAAGAAATCACGACAGCATAATCAACAACGAAGCAGGCAAAGTAAACGGCATCAAAAGTGCCGACGACCATCGTATTGCATAAAAATTGGCGACCATCGCGGGGCTGTGACAGCCATCGTTTCCGTATGAGAAGTCCTCTTCATTCAGAAGGAATTGTGTATAGCTGGTAAATGCTAAGAGATAGAGAAAATCATATTGAACCAAAACTGTAGATTTCTTTATTACACACAATTTATTTCAAATAACCTTTCAGTGGCATCAGCCACTTCCGAGATATCCATTATTATTGTTTTGAATTGTTCCAAATCTTCTCATTTTTAAAGTGTTGTAGCTATTCCGTTGTTTGTCGCTGTGTCATGGACAGAGCATGGAAATTTAAGACGCTGATGAAACCTTTCACACATGTAAATGTCGTAGCTGTCGTCCAGATTAACTCAACATGCAAATAGTTCCTCACCCCTTCCTCTAGAAGGCCGAAATTTATTGTAATTGGTTTAGGCTTTCCTTGTGTACCAATCGTAGCACAACTCTTTCATACAGACTGTATCTTTATTGGTGTCATATATTTGGGGGACGTGTTCCTGATATCAAAACAGTAAAAAAAGTCCATATGAACATGGGTCTGAAAATAATTTATTTCAGAGTTACAACACAAATAGAAAGTTACAAAAACTGTTCGAAGTGGCTTCCTCTTGCTTCAATGCATGCAGTAAGCCTGCTTTCCATGCTCTGGCGTACTCTGTTGAAAATTCCTGGTGTGTTTCGTATTTGGTCAAATCCAGTTTGGATACGCCCTCTCAAAATGTCAACATCAGGTACAGGAGTCGCATAAGCCAAGGACTACAAATGTCCCCAAACGAAGAAATCCATTGGATTCAAATCAGGCGATCGAGCAGACCATTCAATGGGTCCCCCTCTTCCAATCCATCTTTGCAGAAATCGATCATTCAAAAACTTACCAACTTACCAACACTGAAATGAGCTGTAGCACCATGGTGTAAAAACCACATTCATTGGATGATGTCCAGAGGCACACTATCAGTTAAGTGATGCAACTCATTTCTGAGAAACTGGAGATAGGTTTGTCCATTCAGACGCGGAAGGAAAAAGTAGGGACCAATAAGGTGATCATGAATGATTCCATCCCAAACGTTGAGAGAGAACCTCTGTTGATGGTTGTCCTGTCGTAGTTCATTAGGATTTTCAAATGCCAAGTTAAGAGTGTTATGAAAATTGAAGATGCCGTCGAGAGTAAAACCAGCCTCATCCGTGAATAAAATACACTAAGAAATTGACGAACACAGCGCACTGCTGTACCATGCGTTGACAGAAACGTCTTCTTGGCTCAAAGTCCGCCTCATTTAATCCTTGCACACGTTGAAGATGATACGGGTACACAAGATTTTCATGCAGTAATCTCCAGATAGTCAAATGACTAACTCTTTCCCTTACAGCCATACGCCTTGTGCTTTGTGATGGGTCTGCTTCCACAGCACGAAGAACTCGTTCTTCAAGCTCAATGCCTCGTACCGCTCTTGGTCTACCAACATACCTAGTACTCCTCTCAAATGCGCCAACCTCTCTCAAGCGTTGGGGAATTCGTGCGAATGTTCTTGCACACGGTAACGGCCTGTCAGGACACCTTTCGGCATAAAGTTCACATGCTCGTGCTGCATTGCCGTCTGCACGGCCATACATGTAGTGCATATCCGTCTGTTCACTCATGGAATACGTCTTCTTTGAACTATAACAACGAAATGGTTGATTTTCAGTCCCATGTACATATGGAATTTTTTTACTGTTTTGATGTTAGGAACACGTCCCCCAAATATATGACACCAATAAAGATTCAGCCTGTATAGGTGGTGTCTTAAAGCACCTTAATTCCACATAGATTATAAACATCGTTCATTGGTTAGTGTTTATATCCCTGAATTGTTTTTCAGGCCAGTCACAGAGAGAGCTGATACCGGTCGGACGGAGTCAAAAGTTGGTTACCTGAAGGTGAAGACCTTATGGAGAGAAAAACACTATGATGATCTAGGGAAATGGACTACTTTTTATGCACGAGAATGTACATGGTAGGTAGAAAAATTACATTCCATCCAAAAATTCGATACCAAGATTTCTCTAGAAAAATATATTTTCACACTCCCTGAATTCAAGACAAGAAAAAAAGTTTTTAGAAAAACGTCTGCGTGTGTGTTATAGAACAGCATACCTCAGAAACGAAAGTTTGGACAGATATCAAACTTGGTATTTAACTTCAATATCTTTAGATGCGATATGAAGATTTTCAAGAGAATACTCCTACATCCAGCTGCACTTTATCGTACATTTTTCGAAATTTTTTAGTTTCGCAAAGATGGCACTAACAAACTTGAATAAAATATCATATATTAAGGATATTTTCATGAAAAATTTAAAGATTATCTTGAATTTTCTGGGAATATCCTGTGAAGTCCTCTTCATGTGGACGGAATTCTATATAATCTTGTGTGTGTCACTGGCAAGCGTCAAGAGATAGACGAAAACGTACTACACAGAAAATGTAGATCTCTTTGAAACACACACATTATTTAAAATACGTTTTTTGTGGTCATATCCGAGATATCCGTTATTAATGGTTAGATTTTTTCAATACCTGTCAATGTTTTTAACTGCTTCGATTTTCATTTGTTTCTAGCAATTGCATGGTAAGATATGGAATCCAAAGCCAATATATAGCGTCCAGTTCTTACACATTTGACTGATGCTGTTCCCTTAGTATCTATAACGAAATGTGTAATATAGTTATTTCTGCAAGGTTTGTCTCGATTAAAATGAAGTAGGCAAAGAAATACAATTTCGTAAAAATAATTTCTTTACGCACTAATAAATGATAGAACGTGGAGGTGCTCAAGAAACTCATGTGAAATTTTCCGGATGCATTATTGCACTCCTTAGCGTTTGTAGAACAACAAATTTATACAGAACGCCCGTTTGTTAGCGATTCAGCATTAGAGCTCGGTAACGTGCTAAGCACTGAAATCACGTGACACACGTTCTGCGCATTTCACAGTCTCACTTTGATGTAACAACAGTTTGTCTCGGTTCAAACGGATTGCTTGTGATAACAAAGTAATCCTTTTATTCCTTTTGGTCTGTTTGTTTTACCCCTTTTGGCGCTGTTCTGTTTGGTTTTTGTTTTACCTTTACACCCACAAATACCCTAGCAGGATTCCAAGGCGCGGTCCTACACGCAACGGAGTTACAAACCAAACGCTCTAGCGACGACTACCAGAACTAATAATGATATAAGCAATAACATATAAAAGATTTATTTTAGAATAAATGGCTAATGTGGGGAGTATTAAGAGTTAGATCTCTATGGAAATGGAAATGCAAATATATACGGTGCTGTGCTGCAAGATAGAAAACTTTTTCTCCTTTATCTTCCTATTTGTAGCACTTACCCCTCCAGGGACTTACAAGCCAATGCCCTGGATCAGTAGCCTGTCCAGGAGCAAGCAAACTGGATCATAGCATATCCAGTCCAAGTCAGAATTTTCCTTGCGACCGAGGAAAATCGCGAAAAACTTTTGGTCGTGTTGGTCGGCCCCGGGGGTTTGAATCGGAGATCTGCAGAAACTGGAAAATTATTTGACAAAAACAGCTGTTGCACCCTGGCCGCGTGCAGTCTATGCGCATCAGCAGCGAAACATGGCCATGGAAAGTCGAAAATCCGTGGTTTGAGTCCTCTGACCCTACATGTGGCTCTCAAGTCAGATTAAACTCTCCAAGTGGAAATTTAATTTCTCTCAGGAAAATAATCACATGGGATATATCTAAAGCTATAAATAAAAAGAACCGAGCAAGATGGTTCCGCGGGTACATGTGAGGTTCCGGTTTCGAATCCCTTTGGGCCGGCTACCTGACCTTTAGTTTTTCCGTGGTTTTCCCAAGTCGGTAGGCAAATGCTGCGGTGGTTCCTCTTCTACTTGGAATTTCCTGTTCATCATTTCCTTTGATGTACTTCACCTTCATAAATATCAGTGTTCCAGCACCAGGCGATAGGGGTTGCAGCATGGCGGCGGTATTGGGGAGTAAACGGATTCCTCCATGGGACTTGGATGGCGGGTTAGTGACACTTACTAAGGGGCCATTCGTTCCCGGTAAATCCCAGGTTGAAAATGGCGCAGACAAGGTCGCGCCCGCATCAGGATTGACGTCATTCTGGAACCGTTAGGGACCCCGTCCTTGCTAGCGCGCATCCTCATTCGCATCTGATCGCCTTTAGGTTTCCTCTTCATCCCTTTCTCCAGGTGCCACGTAAATCCAATGAGTCTATGACCTAATTGCGGTGATAAGCTTCAATGATAGGGCCCTGACTGTTCCATCATATGAATAAACAGAAAAATTAAAAGAAGCTAATGAAATCAGTATAATACAAATATATCAATTATATTAAACAGAAGGAAAATACATTCAGTATTAAAACTAAATGAGTGCATATAGACACTGTTAAAAGACTGCAAGAGTGGGCACTGATCCCCTTCGAAAATAGAGACGAATAGCAATAGCCTATATGCCTTTAAATGTATGGATTCATACTTAAAAGTATTACGCCAATGGAATGAAATTCCTTTGGATTGCAAAACTTTTTGGTGATCATTGTCATCAACAATGAAAATTTCATTCATCTGTAGTTTCCAGAGGCCTTTGTATTTCGTACATTTCTTCCCTAAGTGCCCTTACCCCTCTCATTTCTACGCAACACAGAAACAGGTAGCATATCTGTACTTCTGTAACGACACGCTGAACCTCTTTAGAAAACACTTGCAATGAATCATATAATCAAATTATAACAGCTGTGAAATTAATGCTTATTCCTGACAAAACTGTAGAAAGTATTATATTGCATTAAATAGTGTTGAGGTTGGCAGTATTAGAGGATTTGTTTCTTTCACTGTGCGTTATCGCGTTTTCGTTTGATTATGCCGTGCGTCTATGTCACAGCACCAGAAGAGTCGAGTATTCTCATTACCAAGACTTGCTTAGAAATCTTGGGACTTTAAAAACGTATAATTCATCTTTAAAGCTCTATTGTTTGCTGAAAGGAACATGTAAACTGCGGAGGGTACGTGTCGCTGTGTAACACATACAGGGTATTTCATAAGTAAGAAACAGTGTAAAAAAATGCTCGGGCGCGTCAAATTTCATATTTTCAGAGGAAGATTTTACAAAAAAGGAAATAAATTTCAGGCGTTATTGACGTTATCGGCAAAAATTTTAAATGATAGCATATTATATTTTCGCTTTATCTACTAAGTCGTAAGTAGGGGAATATTGCATTCCACCCAAAAATTCGATGCCAGGATTTCACCAGAAATACATGTTTTGAGATGCCTTAAATAAAAAAAAAACTTTTCAAAAAAAGGTCTGTGTGTGTCTGTGTGGATGTGTGTCTTTGAACAGCATAACCTGAAAACTAACAGCTGCATAAATACCCAGCATGGAATTTGGGTTCAATATCTTTCAAAGATGCGACACGAAGATTTTCAAGAAACCCCTCCACTCTAAATTACCCTTCACATGGAATATTTCTCAAAAATTTTGATTTTCTAAACAAAAGGGGGCATAATGATTTTGCTTAAAATATCACATATTTAACATACCTTTATGGCAAATGAAATGTACCTATATAATGAATTTTCTGGCAATGTCCCCAAAAGTCCTCTCTATTGCGAATGACTTTTGCATAACTAGAAAACCATAAGAGATAGATACAAGTTTTACTACACAAAAAATGTAGATCTCGTTATAACACATAACTTATGCCGAATACATCCTTTTTTTCCCTTCTTCTTCTTCTTCTTCTTCTTCTTCTTCTTCTTCTTCTTCTTCTTCTTTTTGCCGAGTGAAACATTTCCGAGATATTCTTTGTTATTTGTTTCAATTTTCCAATTCGTTACTCTTTTTTTATGTCCTGGACAACCAAATAGAATTTAATGCTCCACAAGAAACCAGTTCTTAAAATATTTGACCATCGCTGAAAGCCTACCATATTCCCCTTGCATCTGCAAGAAAATTAGCAATAAGATGGTTTCTGCAAATGCTTATCTCGATTAACATGAAATAGATGGAGAATAAGCGTTTGTAAAAGAAGTTTGTACAAGATGGAGAAAGTCATGTGAGTGCAACACATCAGATTTTTCATTTTGTATTCGTAAGTTATCTTATCTGGTTGCATGAATTAAATAAGTGATTGCTTCGTATCACAATAAACTTACTAATTTTCTCCTGCTACAATAAGCTTAACATACCCGGGATTTCCAAAGTATCTCTGTCTGTGTTTAACGTTGCCCCTCTCACTCGCACATAGTGCACAGTTACCAGCGAGATGGATCCGTGGTAACTTGCGAGGCTCGTATTCGGGAGGTCCTAGAGCCAGCCAATCTGTCAATGGCTTTTTCGTGGTTTTCCCTGGTCGGTAAGGTGAATGTTGGAGTCGTGTCTCTACTACTACGAATTTACCCTCCTTATTTCCTATCATTTCGCTTACCCTTTCATTTTTCAGGCAGGCTTAGGGGCTGCACATTGTCGGACAGAGGGCGCAGAAGCTTGCTTGTTGGAAAGTTCTTCTCGGCCCTGCCAGATGGAAGCCTTCTTTGAGCCGCCTCAGATGGGTCGAGTTCGCTCTGGTTCCGCCAGAGAGAAGCCTCTCTGAGAAGCCCGCCGGAGCGACCAGGTAGTCAAGCGTGGAAGCGTTAGGCACCTGTGTGCGTCTCTGTCTGCAGCCTATAGCCTCCTGCTGTTTCTTCACTTCATCCGTTCCTCTTGGAGGTGATGAGCACAAAAGATCCGCGTTGAGTCAAGATGCAAGTTATCTCCGCTCCCTGGTCATAGGCCATAGTGTCAGTTCTGCTGATCTCCTGTACTTCTAGATAATTATTACCTAATTGTCTTATAGGACTTTCTTATCTTACTTCGTGAAGTTTAATTGTTAGTTACTTCATACACTAGCATGCTTCTATGTACAAACAACTTTCTTATAATGTTCTTCTATATATATATATATATATACACCCACATAATATTTTATGTTACATCAAGTATTTACTTTAGTTATAGTAATTTATATTGCTTTTACGCAGTGCCTGCTGCTCCTGTAAAGGAGCGCAAGGAACATGAACATCCTAAGTTTTGACACCTTGAAGATTTATTGGTTATTTTTTCTTTAAATGCTATTAAACGTAAGTATATGTGATAATTTAAAATCTACAGCGTTCAACTCTACCCCGCTACTCCTCTACATTCGACGAAATATATGGCAACAGGGCGCATAGTACATCTTGACTTGTGCACTTTTAAGGAGCTTCAGTTCATGATTAACTAGTGTGATGTAATTACCTTATGGGGCTAAACACGTACGGATCGTGCACACTTGAGGAAGTGCACTAGCGCGTGAAATATTTCCCGTACTCTGTTTCCATTACCATTACAATTTGATGTGAATGCCACTAGGTGGTACGGCAGAAGCTAAGAGTCACTGTTGCAGAACTACTAGTCGGTTACAATGTGAATGGATCCGGTGGGAAGAGAATCTAAACAGTTACGGAATGAGAGGACCGGGCATCCGAAGGACAGTCAGGTAAAGAAAACATCCGAATTCCGAGTTGTATTTACTAGTGAGGCTTAGAGCTGCAAAAGTAGTGCAGTTTTCATTGTACAACTGTATATTTCCTTACCGCCTTGCCCTTCACTCCCATCTGTTCCTAGTCTTCATTACGTTTACATTATCCAAAAAAAAAAAAAAAACGCTGGCGCCCTTCTCCAAGCGCACTCATATTGTGACCGACTAGTAGGTAACGTGCACAAGCACGGAAACTTCTCCCGTTTCTCCATATCATCCATAATTTCAACTACAATTTAATGTACACATTTGTTGTTCTTGTCCTAACACGGTGTACTTTATTATATACACAACAAACACTAAAAAAAAAACCTTCTTTTATCACACACTTTATGCATTATTATCATCATCATTCGCAGCGGTTGCAGTTGTATTAATTTGTTCATAATCATACTCGTAACTATTATGCAGCAGATGCTGTGTCACATTTTTAGGGCTGTGTGATTAAAACTTTGTGAACACCCAAAATGCATGCTCACGAGCCGCTACTGATTTTACGTTACTATTCTTTCTTGATTGCTCCTTCTTTATTCATCATGGTGTAGGTGTTCCCCCGCACAGAACACAGAGACAAAGATGCGATGAACAGAAATAAAGTGCTATTGACAGTTCCTACTTAATAGGACTGCGACAAACAGTTATTTTAGAGTACGGTTGTAACTGTCGCAGTTACAGTGCGTTAAGGGTTACTTGGTTACCACGTTCGCACTTACATCACATTACTGGTTACTAGTAAAGATTAGCACGTATGCACAAAAACACTCATTCCTCCATGTTACCAAGCGCGCCTCTTTTAGCATGTGCAGACGAAAACAGTCGTGAGTAAATGAAAAAAAATTGATGTGATACATTCACGTGACCTTCTCTACCCTCTATCTTCAAGAGTGGCTGTACAAACTATTCTTGCTAAAGCTTATTTTTCTACCTACCACATTTAAATCCAAATAAACCTTTGCAGAATTAGCTACATTCACATTTCGTTATAAATACAAAGGGAACAGCGATAGTCAAATGTTTAAGAACTGGACGCTATACGGTGACCTTAAATTCCATACTGTTTCCATGAAATCGCGAGAAACAACTGAATGTTGACAAGACAATGATCAAGTAATGAACAATTCGTAATATTAATAACGCATATCTCAGAAATCGATTATGCCACAAAAAACTTATTTGAAATAAATTGTGTGTTTTAAAGAGCTCTATAATTTCTGTGTAGTACGTTTTCGTCTATAGCTTAATGCTTACCAGTTATACAAGATTATACAAAATTCCATACCAGTGAAAAGGACTTCGCAGACTATACCCAGAAAATTCAACATATACATTTTATTTGTCATGTAAGTATTAATTAATAATACATGGTATTTTTATCAAAATCGTTAGTCATTTTTTGGAAAATCAACATTTTGAAAAATAGTTCATGTAAATGGTAGTTGAAACTGAAGAAATTTTCTTAAAAATCTTCGTGTTGCATCCTTCGAAGATATTTTACTTAAATAATAAGTTTGGTATTTATCCTACTTTTCGTATTACTTTCTCTACTACGTATAGTAAGTAGGGGAAGTATTGCATTCCACCCAAAAATTCGATACCGAGATTTCACCGGAAATACATGTTTTGAGACCTCCTGAATCCAAAAAAAGCATTTTTGGAAACATGTCCGTGTGTGTGTCTGTGTGTCTGTGTGTGTGTGTGTCTGTGTGTGTGTCTGTGTGTGTGTGAACAGCATAACTCAAAAACGAACAGTCGGATAAACACCAAACTTGGTATTTAGGTTCAGTATCTTCCAGAGATGCGACACGAAGGTTTTCAAGAAAATCCCCCCACCCCAGACTACCCTTTACATGGAACATTTTTCGAAAATTTTAATTTTCTCAAAAATGGCTCTAACGATTTTATTTAAAATATCATATGTTTAAGATAATGCCATGAGAAATGAAATGTATATCTCGAATTTTCTGGGAATGTCTCCAAAAGTATTCTTCATTGTGAACGACTTTTGCATAACTGGTAAACCATAAGAGATAGACAAAATTTTACTACACAAAAAATGTTGATCTCGTTAAAATACACAACTTATGTTATATACATTTCTTTTGTTGAGTGAACCGTTTTCGAGATATTGCTTGTTATTCCCTTAAATTTTCCAATACTTATACTTTTTCTCAAATTCGTTATTCATTTTTTTATGTCCTGGACTTGCAAAGAGAATGGAA
The DNA here is from genome assembly GCA_030765065.1 of Deroplatys truncata. Classification (NCBI taxonomy): domain Eukaryota; kingdom Metazoa; phylum Arthropoda; class Insecta; order Mantodea; family Mantidae; genus Deroplatys; species Deroplatys truncata. The sequence continues at coordinate 24,080,607 of CM060988.1, read as the reverse complement.
TTCGACACATAGCAACCAGCGTTAAAATATTTGACCATCGCTTAAAAGCTACCATATTCCCCTTGCATCTACAAGAAAATTAGCAATAAGATTGACATCTCGATATCTCGATTAACATAAAGCATATGGAGAATAGGCGTTTGTAAAAATAGATTGTACAAGAGTAGAGAAAGTCATGTGAGTGTAACACATCAGATTTTTTTTAGTTATGGTGTCCACAGACATACCAAAATCTCTCACACGGACCTTTTCTAAAATTTTATTTTGGAATCAGGGGCCTCAAAACGTGTATTTCCAGTGAAATCTCGGTGTCGAATTTTTGGGTGGAATGCATTACATTCTCTATCTACTATGAGCGTGGTAGAGAGAGAGTAAAAATCATTACATTCAAGCAAATCTAGCTGGAAAGCGTGCAGTTGTACAATATTAATAATAATGTTCAGTAATATTCAACTTACAATTGCGGTGTGTTTGTTAATGAGGCAGCCCTTTCAATTTCGACGTTTGATTTGAGAGATGTTGACTTATCTTATTTCTGTCGGTATTTCATTGTTCTTTACTATGCAATGCTTAAGACTTAAATATCCATGACAGCAAACCCAAACGAGTGAAAACTGTAGGCACACACCTTCACACGTGCTTTTTCGAACTCGAAAGTTGGAGAAATGTAACGTATCTTTAAGCAATCTTAGAGGGTATACTTGCTCAAATTTTGCAACTCTGGATCTTGATTTACCGCTGTTAACATTTATGTACCGTTGTATAAGCTTAGCTGCCCGCGCATAGTTGCATTAATTAATTTTTTATTCATATCCATATATCCGCGATGTATAAGCACGCATGCATCTATAATTGTATGTGAATAAGCATCTTAATGCAATACATGCAGCTTCGCTGCATGAGTGCTGACTGACCTGTCATCTGTTGCCTATAACCTATATTTGGAGCGATAAGCAACGCACTGCAATAAACAAACATGTACTTTAACTCCGTACGAGGATGACTCAAGTCGTAAACGAGTTTAGGTAACTAATATTCGATACGCGATACTAATGCTACGACATGCAGTCAGTGAATGATGTCACCCAGGCTCGGTAACCGTCTCCTTACTTTAGTAACCGTTAACGCAATAACTAGTTGTCTTCGTTACTTTGGTAATCGCTATTAGGTAACTAGTTACTTTGTGGTGACCGTCACATTGTAACCTTGCGTTATTTTCTGCCCATGCCTAGTACACAACCTACATTGTAATAGCGAAAATGCTACTTCGGTATAGAATTATAAACACATCTTGGAAGTTGAGATAATATGAACCATAATGTTGTTCAACCTTTTACGCTATCAAATGATTTTCATAAAACTTAGAAGACACACACAAATGAGATCACTTTAACGCATTTGTTCTAAAGTTCCACCATACCACATTTATAAGGTTGAACTGAAGTTCTTGTAGACAGTTGGACGTTTTGCATGTCGATTTTTATAACTTCGCGCTTTCCGAACTTTTAACGAGTCCTTTCAAGCCAAGAAAGTTGATCGGTAGGAAGCGGCTCTGATTTCATGCAAGTTTTCCGCAGAAAACAAACCATTATTGGAGTTTGCTTGAGCACCGCCTCTTGATTTTGAAGCTGTCATTGATGGCAGAAGGGTAAAACCACAAAGGGTTTTCATACTGCATTGTGAGCAATGGGAACAGAGAGCTATAAATAGGAGTTATAAAATTTCTAGTGATATTTTCATAGTTTTATAAAGGAACAAATAGAAAACATTTTGTCGTGATCAAAATAGGGGGTAACAAAGTTGTTAAAAATTGGGCAAACTTCTGGAAACCTTCAGGAACAAAGGGGATCTACATTTTTGCCTATGGTCTGAAGATAAAAAATAACCTAAACTTCAAATCGAAATTATTGACAGTGCCCTTCAGAAACTAGATTATTTTTCATGAAGTCTTGCGTAGACGATGCAGCGGCCATGCAATCGGCCTGGTTTACTCTACGATCTGCACCATACTTGCGGAGCGAAGTGCCGCCGCCACGATTCGCATTCGCCTCATCTCTTCCTCCTGGGAGATGGTAGCCATAATAGATCTGTGCAGGCCGCAATGCGCGAGTTGAATTACCAATATCCACAGCACCGTATTTACTTCACTGGTCTCTAATCAAATCCGATGGTGCTAGTTAACTAGATTCACTATTCCATTCATTCGCCGCGTCATTCAATTGTGTTTCTAATCAATGTGCACTCAAATACTATCCATTTCCGAATAAATTATGTTGTTGGAAAAAAATTATGTGTTTATTGTGTTCTGATTTATGCTTATTTTGAGGTTAACTGTTTTCTCATCTCCGCTGTCGGTAGTATTGAGCAGTATTCCGTAACACATTCAGTTGTTAATTCATTTAGTATATCGTGCACAGTTGAATTGATTCTTAATTTGGAAATCAAAAAAGAGATGAAATTAAATTATCTAACCATCGAAATTAAATAGAATATTTAAAAGGGAAGAAAAATAGATGAAAGTTTAGGAAATAAAAACTAAAAATGATGTGTTAAAACTAGAAAAAAATTATCTTTAATAAAACTACAGCATTGTTTACATCAAGGTGAGAAAAAGTAAATAAGGAATTTCAGAATTACAAAATACGTATTAATTTAATTTAATTGAGTGCTATTAACAAAATCAAAACTAGAATCTCAATAATTAAAGGTGATATAATTACTAGTGATTAAACTGAAGGTTTTGAAAGGTGTAAATATTTTAATGAAGTAATATGCCCATTTAGGACATATGAAACAAAGCACATTGCAACAATGAAAAGATGAATGTGTTCATAGCAAGAGTAAAACCTAGATTTATAAGAAGATGAAGTATTAAAATAAATTAAGAAGGAAGGTAGTTAACGTGATTGAAGTGTAACTAAGTTGGTGGATACTAGATTGAATAAAAGAAGAATAACTAAATGTGTTTAATAATAAAATATTGCTGAATTAGACGATAAAGACCTCCTGTCCATCTCAAATAGTGAAAGAAAAAAATGGATGATAATAAGACGCTAAACGAAATAAAGTATTCCAAACGTGTTTGTTAAAAAATGTAGTATGCAATAAGACAATTGACAATCGTGATTTGATTTTAAACAACGCAATAAAAATTGCAGTTATTATTATTGTTATTATTATTTATAGAATCTTTTACATTTTATTTGTGGAATACTTTTAAATCCCTTTCCAGTTTACGAGTTTCATCAGATAAATTCGTAACCTGTCTGGGATTTCTTACACAAAACAGTAGGTTTTGTTTTAGACTAATTTTAGTTATATACAAATTGGTGATGCTATTTAAGTAATGCAAAAGTATAGAATTCAAACATTTTTATATCAGTGACTAATATCGAACTCACGAGTGGTACTTCCTAAGATTTTGCTGAATAAAAAATGTAATATCATTAAAAGGTAGAAAATAATATTAGCTCTTTTGTGTAGTGTTTGAGTTTATTGTGTAGAAATATCATAATGTAGCACAGCCTTCTATGTTCTTTAAGAAAGTTTCCTTAATTTATTTAATTAAGAAATCAGAAACAATTGTGAATAAGCTGCAAATTTTCCAAACAATTGCGAATCAGGTGCGGCAATCTCATTTCGACAGTTACCATAATTTGTTCTGACACAGGCTGTGAAGCGAATTGGTCAACAGTAAATGCCTCGCCCCAATATAATGTTGCATTAATATGGTACCAAAAATGTTTCACTCCATATGTAACATAGTACCCACAGTGTTAAAATCTTAAACAGTGAAATAGTGCAGGAAACTACAGGTACTGAAACAGCCCAGGATGCGGGAATATGTTTCAGAATCCAGGTTGTTATTGCTGGATAGGAAATTTAAATACTTAACTGACCAATATTGCTAACCAAAAGCAATTAAACTTGCATGTTAGCGACAGGAACGACTACCAATCTAAAGTAATTCCAAACAACGAAGCATCTACGTCAGAAATTTACATCTAGATTTTGTAACAAATTATAACCCAACGGAGTAGTGTTCACATGCTATGTTGAACACGCTGACTGCAGTCTGCAGAAATTCTGGGACTCAGAAACAGAAGGACCACCATTTTCAGATTTAATCTCATATATCTTATCCTCACTAAACACACAGGCCTATTTTTCTCATGACAATAGCTAAACGTTACTGAAGGATAAGGAAGTTAATAGCCTCATGGCGAAATAACTTAATGTAAATCAGATTTTCACTACCAGAATGGTCAAAAAAAATATGAAATGAGATGCATATGAGTTTTATTCCAAGTTCAAAGTGGAAGTAAACAAAGCTCACTCCGGCACCATGTGGAGAGAAGACGGGAACTGTGTACATAGATACCCGAGAGAGGAAATTGCTCCACACAACATACGAGCACGACACATTTCGCGGTTGGGGGGCATTAGCTTTTGAACACTCCATCTGTGATTAAAGAGGCTGGATTGAACTCCTCTTAACTTTAGGTTTTAGAAATCATTCATTTAATGACCATTTTTGCTTTACGCTTTTATGAGTCGATTCTGGAAAATTATGAGCACTATAAGTTAGAAAACACAACAGAAAACAAACGCGACGCAAACAATCCGAGCAACAATAACAACGTTTAGTATATTTGTTAAACAACAGCCTACCAACTTCATTCTTGAATAAAAGGTGGGTACGTTTCACAGAATTTGTTAAAAGCGTTTAACACAATTGGCTTATCTCTCCACTTTCCGCGTTTACTTTTCTCCACAGTGGTGGAGGATTCTCAGCTACGACATTCTGTAAAGTAATATTTTCTCATCACATGCAGCACGTGAAGGAGTACAGAGAGCTTAAACGGAAACGAACTACAGCGTCTGTCTCATCATCCCTGGTCTATAACGCTTCAGTAAGTGACAAGTGAATTTGAAGCAGCTTTGTTTCTTAATCTGAACTGTTACAATAATTTTAATTTATCTGCAAAAGAATAACTACAAAATGTTATGATCTGAGCCGAACTGTTTATGTAGAAAAGAAACGACAAGCTAAGCGGGAAAAGTTGTGGTTACCCTACCAGCCACTGAGGCGATCCCCTGTCACGTGGTTCTGTTTATAACTCATTTGAACTTAAAGTGAAACCACTACAGTAAGGAGAGCACTGTTGTGTACGAGTAGATAACATTAAATGTGCCCAAGCATACGGGTTCTCTGAGGTAACATTTGTATTTGAAAGTATTGATGAAAACTAACTCACATAGAAATAACGATCAAGTAAGTCCTATAGAATTGTTAATACAGTTTGTGGCCAGTGCAGCGGTCGGCGGATTGGCCGGCAGAGCGCGGTAGGTTACACGAGAAAGACACATCGTCGGGCGTAAAAGGTTTACTAAATGCATTACTGAAAGTAATACTACTACTACTACTACTACTACTACTACTACTACTACTACTACTACTACTACTACTACTACTACTACTACTACTACTACTACTACTACTACTACTACTACTACTACTACTAATAATAATAATAATAATAAAACACTAACGTGTGTTATAAGCGATATTGAAAATGTTGTCCCTCGGCAGCAATACATCTATGACCTCTCCGTATGAAATTCCCATTCACTTCCCTTAGCTCCTGAGGCGTAATTGATATTGACACCCGTCTCCTAAGCAGCCGACAGAGTGATTTTTCGGCGAATGCTCTAGACGGTTCCCTATTCTCTTAGTAAGAACACGGCGCCTCGTAATCCGTTTCCTGTCGTTCATAAATTCTGTCTCTCGAACTTTGTAACAAGTCGTCGAAGAGCTTCTCTACGCGGAACACGATTACCGGGGTATTCTCTTGCAAAGCGCATAATCACTTCTCTGCAAGAATCAAGTTTTACATAATTATCGCACACAAACGCTCTTTGCTCAACTCTGAATAACGGCATAATGAATAAAGAACAATAATAACGCTAGGTAACACGTAAACTAATACACAATGTAAACAGAGAAGTGCGTATAACGCGGCAAGTCCTTGAGAACCATGCGCTCCAGTTGACTCCAACTGACTACATAACCGCACGCCCGGCACCGGTATTGGCGGACCAGACATCGTTACCACAGGTAAGTAACCGTGCTCTACCGGTCTCTAGTTGTGTTAGCAACCCTGTATTGCCTTTCACGTGTAAGGTTTTAAAGAACCTTGGGCGTCATTTGCTCCTGTACGCTGTTTGTAGTACAAGGGCGGTGTATGCTGCTCGCTTTGTTGTTAGTGTTGTCGTTTGTCTCGATCTACCTCGTCCCGTGGATGTGGGAAATACATTGCGTTTAAAATAATAACACTTATATTGCCTGTTGATGTACAATTTGTTTATTTTCCGGAGTGCATTGAAACAAAGTATTAAATTACGTCGCGCCAAGCCCATTTCCGTACTACGCGAATAAGCAATTGCCAATTGCGTACTTTACTTTCAAGGAATAAATATAGTTTACTTAGATGATCCAAAAACAAATTGATTTCCATAGCCGAACTACTGATCTGATGAATATGAACAGTGAGTGCTAAAGAGCAGAATGAAGGAGTTGTCTTGAATATATGAAAGGTGCTCACGGAGTTCTGAATTCTTACATCTGAATGAGCGAGGCGCGTCGACACACGCCTTTATTTTATAATTAAGATCTGCCTCTGGGTTTAGGACATTCTCTCTTAATACTGACGTTTATTTCCCCCCGCCTTGCTACGAGTTACAACTACCTGCAACAGCTGGGAACACCAACTCTAAATGCATCTACCTGGAAAGTACCTACACAACTGCGTTACTAAACCTTAACTTGGACTTCGCCAATAGTTGACCCCGGCGTGAGCCGCTAATTACTTCTCGTCTCCCTAAATTTTAATATTTATTTTTTCCAGTTTCAATTCCTTCACAAAATATTACACGAACGTTTATATAAAAACTGTTGCAGATGTGTTTAAATTGCTGCAGTCATATCATGCATTATTATTAGCATTAAATATTCCCTTTCCTATTGTTACCATTATTGTTCTGCGTTGCTGCTTCTTATGAATCACTTGCATATATTTACTTTATTTATTTATTACTGAATTTAATCACCACTAGAGTGTACCTATAGTGTCTCACGTCAGAAGCATGCCGGACCTTCGTCACTAACCCATGCTAAAGAGCTGTCAATCGCCGGGAAAACGAATTAAATGTCGTCTCCGTCGTAGCGCAGCCGCTTTTTGCCTTCCAGTATCAAAAACGGTAACGTAGACCTTTGCATTACAGATATTACAGATAACCTGGAGACCACCATTGTGTAAGATTTATCAAATATAGTTTTCAGATCCTTTATGTGGATTCTTCCTCTAGGGACACTGGAATAACCGGGAATATATTGTGAATTATGGGTTCACTGCGTAAATATAAGGATTATTAATATTTATATTTCGAGGTTATAGACAGCATGGCTAAAATTGAGCTCAAAACAGCTCTGTGACTTGGAACGCATATCTAGCCATAATTAAAAAATCTGATGTGATAAATGCATATGACTTTCTGTACCATCAATCGTTTATTAGCGTGTATACAAACTATTCTGAATAAAGCTTGTTTTCTGACTGAATGCATGAATGAACGAAGAGAACCTAAAGTGTTCCATAAAGGGCAAAAGGTTTCTGTGATAGGGAAGGCTCTTTTATAAAGATTCACGTGGTGAGCTAGTCCAGGTAAGTAGAGACCACTGCAAATATTAGTTCTTGCGCACATTGTATTTAACTTAGACTTCAGGCAATACTTCGAAAATTAATTTAACCAAGATATTGTGTGTTCATAGTCTATTATTTCTTACTAGTTTCCCTTCATAGCATTTTCAAACGGTTCTAACCTTGCAGCGCTAGACTACCCTGGTCTCACTATTTGTTCTTTTTACTTTCTCTACTACGTATAGCAAGTACGGGAAGTATTGTATTCCACCCAAAAATTCGATACCGAGATTTCACCGGAAATATATGCTTTGAGACCCCTGAATCCAAAAAAAAGCATTTTTATAGACATGTCCGTGTGTGTGCCTGTGTGTGTGTGTCTGTGAACAGCATAACTCAGAAACGAACAGTCGGATAAACACCAAACTTGGTATTTAGGTTCAGTATCTTCCAGAGATGCGACACGAAGGTTTACAAGAAAATCCCTCCTCCCCAGATTACCGTTTACATGGAACATTTTTCGAAAATTTTAATTTTCTCAAAAATGGCTCTAACGATTTTGATTAAAGTATGATATGTTTAAGATATTTTCATGACAAATGAAATGTATATCTCGAATTTTCTGGGAATGTCTCCAAAAGTATTCTTCATTGTGAACGACTTTTGCATAACTGGTAAACCATAAGAGATAGACAAAATTTTACTACACAAAGAATGTAGATAGCGTTAAATTTATGTCATCTACATTTTTGTTGTTGAGTGAACCATTTTCAAGATATTGCTTGTTATTCCCTTAAATTTTCCAATACTTATACTTATCCTCAAATTCGTTATTATTTTTTTTTATGTCCTAGACATGCAAAGAGAATGGAATGCGCCACATAGCAACCAGTGCTTAAAAGATTTGACTATCGCTTATAACCTACCATATTCCCCTTGCATCTACAAGAAAATTAGCAATAAGATTGACATCTCGATATCTCGATTAACATGAAGCATATGGAGAATAAGCGTTTGTAAAAATAGTTTGTACAAGAGTAGAGAAAGTCATGTGAGTGTAACACATCAGATGTTTTCTTATCCAAATACACCTTTGCACAAATGGCTGCATTTCACATTTCGTTATAGATACAGAGAGAACAGCGATGGTCAAATGTTTAAGAACTGGGCACTATATACTAGCCTTAAAATTCCATACTATTCCCATACAATCGGAGAAACAAGAAATGTTGAAAGGACTTAAAGAGAATGACAAAGAATGACCAAGCGAATGACAGATATTTCAGAAATGGCTTATGGAACAGCAAAAAGCATATTTAAAATAAATTGTGTCTTTTAAAGAAATCCACATTTTTCGTGTAATGCCTTTTTGTCTATCTCTTAACGTTTACCAGTTATGCAAGCTTATACAAAATTCCTTCTCAGTGGACAGGGCTTCAAAGGTTATTACCAAAGAATTCAATATATACATTTTGTTTGTGATGTAAATACCCTACATATATGCAATTTTAATCAAAATCATTACAGCCATTGTTTAGGAAATACAAAATTTCGAAATTTCTTCCACGTAAACGGTAGCTTGGGATGAGGCAATTTGTGAAAATCTTCGTGTTGCAATTTTGGAAGAAACTGATCTTAAATAACAAGTTTGGGGTTTACCCGAATTTTCGTGTTTTGGTTGTAAACAGACACAAGCAACCGGACATGCTTCTAAAAATGTTTCTTTTGGATTCAGGGACCTCAAAACATGTATTTATGGTGAAATCTCGGTATCCAATTTTTGGGTTGAATGCAATACCTTCTCTACCAAAACATTCACAGGAAATACATGTTTTGAGGCGTCCTGAATCCATAAAAAAGCATTTTTAGAAAAAGATCCATGTGTGTATCTGTCTGTGAACAGCATAACTGAAAAATCAAAAGTAGGATGAATACCAAACTTGATATTTGGGTTCAATACGTTCCGAAGATGCGGTAGGAGGATTTTCAAGAAAATCCCTGCATGTAAAGGCTACCACAGACTACCCTTTACATGGAGGATTATTGGAAACTTTTTATTTTCTAAAAAATTAGCTCTAACGATTTTGGTTAAAATGCCATATATTAAGGGGATTTACAATACGAGAAAAGTATTTATCTTGAATAGGCTGTGAAATCCACTTCATCTGGAAGAAATTTAGCAGGGAGTAATCCCTCGTTCAGTATCAATTTCAAAGTCACATAGCTATCTGGTACCTACTTGTAATCAATAAATTGAATGGGTATTTAATTGGCTTTAATTGAGTTTAATGTACATTTAATTGGTATTTCCGGACACGTGTTCATGTTTAGAGCAAAGGCAACGTAAATTACACCTTTCTTCAGCATAAAATTCAAGGTCACTGGTGGACTAGGTAGTTTAAGCGTCATTTACATGTTACGTGATTGCTTTTTTGCGAGAAAGGCTTTTAAATTCTCTCCCTGCATCTGGACCCATATATCAGGTAAAGAAAGGGCATTCCCATCTCTTGCTGCAAGAGTTTTACAATCTGTGAACGCTTCCTCTCACATTTAGCTCTTAGTGTTTTTCATTCGAGAATGATTTAACTATACAATGCAGATGCTCTGCGGCTTCAATGGTAGTATTAGCATGGTGTTTAGTGATTTGCCATGAGTAAGTCTTTTTATCTCATCATTAAGTATGTAATGTTGCCGGCATAGGGAGAGAGAATTACACTATGTGATCAAAAGTATGCGAACATCCCCACAAACATACGTTTTTTATCTTAGGTGCATTGTGCTGCCACTTACTGCCTGGTACTCATTATCCGCTACCTAAGTAGTCACTAGACATCGTGAAACACCAAAATGGGACGCTCCGTGGAACTCACGGACTTCGAACGTGGTAAGGTGATTGGGTGTAACTTGTGTCTGTACGCGAGATTTCCACACTCCTAAACATCCCTAGGTTAACTGTTTCTGATGTATAGTGAAGTGGAAGCGTGAAGGGACATGTACAGCACAAAAGCGTACAGGCCGACCTCGTCTGTTGACTGACAGAGACCGCCGACATTTGAAGAGGGTCGTAAAGAGTAATAGGCAGACATCTATCCAGACCATCACACAGGAATTCCAAACTGCATCAGGATTCACTCCAAGTACTATGACAGTTAGGCGTGAGGTGAGAAACCTTGGATTCCATGGTTGAGCTGCTGCTCAGAAGCCACACATCACGCAGGAAAATGCTAAACGACGCCTCGCTTGGTGTCAGGAGCGTCAACATTACACGATTGAACATTGGCAAAACGTTGTGTGGAGTGACGAATCACGGTGCACAATGTGGCGATCCAATGGCAGGGTGGGGGTATGGCGAATGCCCGGTGAACGTCATCTGCCAGCGTGTGTAGTGCCAACAGTGAAATTTGTAGGTGGTGGTGTTATGGTGTAGTGGTGTTTTTCCTGGAGGGGCTTGCACCCCTTGTTGTTTTGCGTGGCACGATTACAGCGCAGACCTACATTGATATTTTAAGCACCTTCTTGCTTCCCACTGTTGAAGAGCAATTCGGGGATGGCGACTGCATCTTTCAACACAATTGAACGCCTGTTCATACTGCATGGGTTGTGGCGGATTGGTTACACGACAATAACATCCCTGTAATGGACTGGCCTGCACTGAGTCCTGACTTGAATCCTATAGAGCACCTTTGGGATGCTTTGGAACGCCGACTTCGTGCCAGGACTCACCACCTACATCGATACCTCTCCTCAGTTCCGCACTCCGTGAAGAATGGGCTGCCATTCCCCATGAAACCTTCCAGCACCTGATTGCAAGTATGCCTGTGTGAGTGAACGCTATCATCAAGGCTAAGGGCCAACACCATATTGACTTCAAGATTTACCGATGGAGGGCGCCAGAAACTTGTACGTCATTTTCAGCCAAGTGTCCGGATACTTTTGATCACCTACTGTATCTCTTGCGTCTAGGAGGAGGGATTTACCTTCAGGCTTAAAGGACTAGTTAATGAACATTTTAAAGAACCTTTTCATTTCGCAACAAATCGTAGCTTTTATTCATGTACTTTAAAGTGCATAAATGAGACTTGGTATGTTATTAGTGTGTCATTTGCGTTGGATACTTGTAGCACTGGTTCACACTGGTGGTGAATCATGTCTTATACTTAAAGTAATTACCTACCCCACAACTGGCATTGAATCTGTTCTGTGAATGCCCATGGCTTTTAGGTAATATCTTATAGCAAACAGCCCGTCACGCTACATAAAAATGGCGCTAAGTAGCCTTCCCACACCAGGAAGCGATTCCGTAAACTTGAATCTGATGTTGAACGCCCATTGCGTTTAAGTCCACTTTGCTCTAAAAGCCACCACGTGACATGAAACTGATAACTCCAGCAGTGACCTTGAATTTGATACTGAATGAAGGTGTCATTTAGGTCTTCTTTGCTCTAAAAGCAATCACGTGACATGTAAGTAACGCTTAAGCTACCTACTCCACCAGTGACCTTGAATTTGATGTTGAAGGAAGGTTTCATTTAGGTCGTGTTTGCTCTAAACATGAACACGTGTCCGGAAATACAAAATTAAATATACATTTAACCCAATTAAAGTCAATGAAATACCCATTAAACCCAATTAAATACCCAAGCATATAATTAGTTACGAGTACCAATGACTATGTGATCTTGTAATTGATGCTGATCGAGGGATTTCTCCTTACTGTTGTGTAACTTGTAAACGTTAAGCGCTAGACGAAGACATAATACACACAAAATGGAGATATGTTTAAAGCAAACAATTTATTTCAAATAAATTTTTGTGGCATAAGCCATTTCTGAAATATCCATTATTAATGGTTCGAATTGTTCATTTCTTGGTCAATCTTTAAAGTCCTTTCAATATTCAGTTGTTTCTCGCGATTATATGGAAACAGTATGGAAGTTTAAGGCAACGTATAGCGTCCAGTTCTTTTACATTTAACTATCGCTGTTCCGTTTGTGTCTATAATGAAATGTGTGATGTGGGTATATCCGCAAAGGTTTATTTGGATTAAAATGAAGTAGATAAAAAAAGAAGCTTCACTAAAAATAGTTTGTATACCTACTAATAAACAATGGGAATGACATGTAAATGTGTCAGATCAATTTTGTTTTGGGTGGAATACAATGGTTTTCTTACTTAGTGTGCGTAGTAGAAATAGTAATGACAGGAGTATTAACAATTTGTACATTTTGTATTTCTTGAAGTAAAAATTAATAGATTACATTGCATAAGTATGAAATAAAGTAGTTATTCCTTTATGTATCGCTTCTCATTTATTCATATGTTAATACACACGATGTGGTAAAATAATATGTAGGGAATTTTAGAGTACAAAGCTACTGCTAAGCTATGCATTTTGAGGATAGGAACAAGGAGAAGGAGTATAACAAGATGAACGCTGCATGAAGACAATGGAAATGTGATTTTATACGTTGTCCGTCAAAATAAAACGTAAATCATACGCAAGGTGTGTTCGTACTGTCTCAACTAATGAGTAGTGGTGTACAATGAGAAGCTAACCGTACATGTGCGAACTCTACTGAACAAGACAGTATTACTTAACATGTAGTAGGCTTCACTCAGACACACTTAGTGACAGTGACTAGTACACAAGAACGTCGTTTACCAGGACTAGGTGGGTCCGGAGCGAACCCAAAATAACAAAAAATCCGGATAATCCGGAAAAAATATTAAATGGATACAAACTTTGATGTATGAAGCGGAATTTGGATAATTGAAAAGGCAGAAGAGAAAAGATTTGAACTCGGTCCAGATGAGATATCTACGATCACCATCAGAACTTTCATTAAAACGAATAAAACAATCTCTCACACTTTTAGTTTTATTATGTGACACTGACCATGGTAACTGGACCTATTACTAGCTTGAAGCTTGCGACCGACAGCGATCTTTATGCTACCTACAGTGCCAACGTTGCAATTTGCATACACTCATATGTATTTATCGAAAATGTATATTTTGTGGTGATAAAGTAGGCAATAATTAGTCCCAATTAACCAGAAATACGGATTAATGAGGGTGGAATAAACAAGGTTCTAGTGTACTGTGCTAGTCCACCACAATATGAGATCATGTGGTGGGAAGAGGAACTAAACGGTTACGAAACAAGTGAGCGAGTTGTCAGAAAGACAGTCAGGTAAAGAAAACATTCGCAGCTCCGAGTTGCATTTACTAGGAAGGCCGAGGCCTGGAAATGTAGTACTGTGTTCACTGTGTGACTGAACTTCCACTAACGTCCTGCCCCTCACTCCTCCCTCATCTCTAGCTTTGATTGTCAACAAAAATAATGCCCTTCTCCAAGCGCATTCATATCTTGGCCGATTAGTACAAGAGTGCGTTTTGTTTACATCTGGCGCACTACAAATACGTTTTACAATCGAAGACTCCAACATAACGGATTTAATGTTGATGCACGTACCGCAGTAAGCAAACTTCTTTATGTGTCTGTCCCAAAATGCTTATTTTGGTAATGACTTTCTACTCTACAATGCTCTGTACACTGCTTGTTCCCTCCCAGTACAATACCACACTGTGTTGTGAAATTCTAGAGGAGCTAAAATCAGCTGAGGTGAAAATAAGGATTTCGTGTTCCATGAGAATATGAGAACACTGGAATATAGGGGAGGGAAGTGTATTGAAACTGTATCGAGAGTACTGCGTTACAGGATCACAGCATCCTCTATGAGACATCATTGACAGATAGCAATGGTGGGGCTAGCATGTGCTCATCACGCTGTCCCAGTTACTCAGGGTTTTTGACCACGCAATTGCTGCTTCTCACTCAACAAGCCCTTCAGGGGCATGTTTCACGAAGCGACAAGTGTTAGTATGACAAGTGATAGCACTTGGAATGAGAAACATGACTGAAGGGTTTGAAAAAGCGATTAGTTTCACAAAGGATGAGAGACAGGTAGACCGGCGGTGAATTTGAACCTCTCCACAAGCGTTTCGTTTCACGAAGCTAATGACAGGTCCTTGTTACCTGTCGTGTGTACGAACATTCAAACCCAGATAGAGAACATTGATTGCGCCTGTCAATATTCTACGAGACACTGTGTTAGCATGGTATTTGTTAATGAAAACCATGTGGCCCACTGATTCGGATCACGATAATGCAGTTGATAACGTTGTTGTGAAGGAATATTGTTTTAATAATTACTATATTGAAGTAGCAATTAATGTGAAAAGCCTTTAAAGCTACAGTTACACAGATTATTATTATTATTATTATTATTATTATTATTATTATTATTATTATGAAAAGCGTTTTAAGGCTCCAGACGAAAATAAGTTTTTCATAAAAACAATGAGTGATTACAGGAGTATTTTTTAGAAGAAAACTGAATTTTGTTTAAGCATTCTATCGTTTAAAGTTAAGTGTGCTCGGAAAATGGGAGATTTTTCAGTGGCTCTGTTAAGGGGATTTGTAACTGAAATTTCAAAATTCTATACCTTTTAAACTACTATAATGAAGCTTTAATAACATGTTAATGGGAAAGAAAGCACTATACCATATTTGAACAAAACAGACCTATTAGTTCCGAAGTTCCTAGTATTTAATTAAGGATATCATTGAGAGCAAAAAAAATCTGTTGTGTGAGAGTTTTAATGGATTTGCCTGAAGATTTGTAGGAATGTGCATATTTTCAGGCATTTCTTAGATGTACTCAAACAATAGCTCCTGTTCAATAATTCCACACCGGGTTATGTATTTTTACTTTCTCTACTACGTATTGTAAGTAGGGGAAGTATTATATTCCGCCCAAAAATTGGATACCGATATTTCACCGGAAATATATGTTTAGAGAGCCCTGAATCCAAAAAAAAGCCTTTTTGGAAACATGTCCGTGTGTGTGTGTCTGTGAACAGCTAACTCAGAAATGAACAGTTGGATAAACACCAAACTTGGTATTTGGGTTCAGTATCTTCCAGAGATGCAACACGAAGGTTTTCAAGAAAATCCCTCACCCCAGATTACCCTTTACATGGAACATTTTTCGAACATTTTAATTTTCTTAAAAATGGCCCTAACGATTTTGATTACAATATCATATGTTTAAGATATTTTCATGACAAATAAAATGTATATCTCGAATTTTCTGGGAATGTCTCCAAAAGTATTCTTCATTGTGAACGACTTTTGCATAACTGGTAAACCATAAGAGATAGACAAAATTTTACAACACAAAAAATGTAGATCGCGTTAAAATACACAATTTATGTGATATACATTTTTTGTTGAGTGAGCCATTTTCGAGATATTTCTTGTTATTCCCTTAAGTTTTTCATTACTTATTTTCTTGAATGCGAATTCGTTATTCATCTTTTTGTCTTGGATATGCAAAAAGTATTAGTCTGTGGCAAATGGAATGGTGTTGCACATAGCAACCAGCTATTAAGAGATATGTCTATGCTTAAAGGCTACTGTATTTCTATATTGCCCTTGCAAATACAAAACAAGGGGAACATAGTAGGCCTTAAGCGATAGTCAAATATTTTTAGAACTGGTCGCTATGTGTAAAATGTAATTCTCTTTGCATGTCAAAAGATCGTTTCTGCAAATGTTTATCTCGATTAATATGAAATAGACGGAGAATAAGAGTTTGTAGAAATAGTTTGAAGAAGAATGGAGAAAGTCATGTGAGTGTAACACATCAGATTTTTTAATTTACGTAGAAAGTCCCAATGAGACTGCTACTCCAGGTAGGGACTGCCCTTTAGTAGTAAGGCGGTAAGCAAAATAGAAGGAATAAATACATAAGAAGCAGCACTTGTGTGTGCACAGGTATATATATATATATATATATATATATATATATATATAATTAACCAGGTGGCCCACACAAGCCGTCCTTACTTAGAGTTAGTTTATACTGGATAGCGCTGATGTCAAAGTTTTGTCTAAGCAGAACTTCAAAGGGGACTCCACACAGACAGAGAGGAGACCGCTAAATGAAAGACCAATGCTTGAAAACGGGCACTTTTAACTGCTATTACTGTTTCCACAGCTCATTCGGCAGAGAAACTGCCTCCTGTATGAGGTCTTCCGGTTTCTATTGCCGACAGTGCTCCAGAAAGTTGTCTTTAAACAAAAACATTTCACGGTATGTTAAGAGTCTGGTGTTTGAATGTGCCTATGTGTGTGTGTGTGTGTGTGTGGGGGGGGGATGTTATCGGTTATTTAATAAGTAATTCGCTCATTAACAAGAATTCAGGATTGCCGCTTAACGTAAACCTGAACACACGCGTTAAGTCATTTAGTTCCATGACGGTTAATCTACAATCAGTACAACTGTATGGCAACAATTGGTGCGCAATGTTAACAAGGTTAAATGAGATCCTATTTTAATTATATTTATGCATACTTTGAGATGCGTTGGAATTAAATTATTTTCAATTAGTGTATTATTTACAATAAGCATGCACAAAAACATAACCGCCTTGGTGGGTGAGTTGCTGTTAGAGTCTCTGAGGTCTACGTTCTACGTGGAATAATCCATCATTTCTTCATATATTATTCTTGTACATCAACCCAAAAAAATATAGAAAAAAAACGTACGCAGAAGACAGTTACCGCGTCTGAAGGTGTTCAGAACACAGCTCTGAGGCTCAGCTCCATGTAAACATATTCGTGTGTTTTTTATTGGCGAACGTTACCTTTTTGTCTGAATGGCCTGTTTCGAACTGCATGCAGGTCACCACGCGATACTTATTAGTACAAAATTACCACGAAAACACCTGCAACAGCAGTACTACCTCAGTGACCTTTCACTTTGTACCTGCACAGCCCCTTTGAACAGAAGTGATGCGGTAAATTCTTTTGCATCTATATATGCGAAAGATAGTCAAATGGGATATTGTTGTAGGTTTTGGTGCCACTATATAACATATTATATTTCGTAGAGTTAACGGATTCTATGGAGATGTGATTGGGTAATCTTCTTTTGTAGGAGTGAATATCTTTTATTTGTTTGATAACTGAGTTTGTAGAAAGGAGATTATTTTACGTTTTATACATGCATAGAGAATCAATATATTTGCAGAGAAAGGAAAATAGCATAATATTTGTTTCTTAACTGCTTCTGCTGAGGGCTTGAAAACATTGAAGGCAAAAAGTAGTTTAAATTTTGTTTTACATTCACATAAGCTTCCTACGCTCTATCGATTATTAGTGGGTATATAAATTATTCATACAGAAGCCGATTTCCTTATATATTTCATTCTAATGGAGATAAAACTTTCCGGAAATACCTGCATTACACATTTCATTATAGATGCAGAGGGAATAGCGATAGTCAAATGTTTTACAATTGAACGCTATACGCTGGCCCTAAAATTCGATATTCTTTCCACGGAATCGCGAGAAACAAGTGAATGTTGACAGGACCTTAAAATAATGATTTAGCAATGAACAGTTCCAACCATTAATAACGAATATCTCGGAAATGGAAAAGTTATTTGAAGTAAATTGTACGTTTTAATGAGATCTACATTCTTTGTGCAGTACGTTTTCGTCTATCGCTTAACGTTTACCGGTTGTGCAAGATCATATAGGTTTCCTTCCCAAAGAAGAGGACTTTATATGCTATTTCCACAAAATATATACATTTTATGTCATGTAAATATCTTGCCATTGGTATTTTAATCAAGTTGTTAGAACCATTTTTCAGAAAATCAAAAAATTCGAAAAATGTTCCAAGTAAATACTTCATTGGGAAGGAGGGATATTCTTGAAAATCTCGTATCCCATCTTTGGAAGCTACTGAACTTAAATGCCAAGTTTTTTATTTACCGACGTTTTGTTTTTAGTCACGCTGTTCACGCAGACGCGCGCACACACATACACACATGCACACGCACACACACACACATATATGGGCTTTCTTCTAAAAACGCTTTTCTTTGGTTTCAGGGAGGCTCAAAACGAGGCCCCGTTGAAATCTGAATGTCAAATTTTTGGGTGGATTGCAAAACCTTCTCTACCTACTATATACGTGCTAAAGTATGTAAAAATGGGGTGCAAGAGTGCAAAATAAACACTTCTTTAAGACTTTTATGTAACTCTAAAGCTTTTATTCCCTACAATATGCGAATAAGGGAGTGCTTTGTTGACGATATGCTCAATATGATATACGCAATATATTAAGGTCGAAGTGTGTAAATTTGTTTACCATTTCTATAACATTACCTTAGATTTTAATTGTGTACTAATTGCACTGTCTAGAGGGTTTGTGAAAAAGCCTACGTTTAGTTTTTCTGTTTTTTGTTTGTTTTTACATACAGGATTAAGTTATTATTTGGCAACCATATCTGCAGTTTTTCAATCTCAGTTTGCTATCTTTCATTACATGTAATTACGATTTATCCTCACAGAATAGTAATATATTAACATGCTTAGGTACAGATTCTCACAAATACACGAAATAAACACAGTGCATTCTATTACGTCCTCATAGTTTACACTCTCTCATCTTTGAAATTCTCTATCTGCTGATCTCAGGGATTGAGTGATACTCTATAAATTAAAATTAAATTAGGTAATTATGTTTCAATAAATAGAATTTGGGTGGTATTTTGTCAGTAATACCTTCCTTTATAAGCAATGAACATATAGTCACTACCTCCTAATTCTAATCCGATCTCGCTCTCTCCCTCTCTCTTCAATGTATTCTTTTATGAATTTTTAACATAACAGGCAAAGTCAAATTACAGTGTTCATTATAAAATGCGGTCACAATAATAATTAATAGCCAGCTAATGCAAAAAGACAGATAAAATTTATAATTAAAATGAAAATAAAATCGAAGAAGTGTAGAGAAATAAAACAAAAAGTAGGACGTGATAATTCGCATGACTTCTCTGCCCTCTATCTTTTATTAGTGGGTATACAAACTATTCTTACAAAAGCTAATTTTTCTAACTACATCATTTTAATCGAATTAAACCATTGCAGAAGTAGATACATTACACGCTTCGTTATAGATACAAAGATAACAGCGATAGTCAAATGTTTAAGAACTGGACGCTATATGCTGGCCTTAAAATTCCATAATGTTTCCATTGAATTTCGATAAACAAGTGAATGTTGACAGAACTGTAAAGAATGACCAAGTAATGAACAATTCGAACCATTAAAGACGGATATCTGAGAAATGGCTAACGCCTCATACCATTTATTTGAAGTAAATTCTGTGTTTTAAAGAGTTATACATTTTTTGTGAAATATGTTTTCGTTTATCGTTAACTTTTTCCAGTTATACGAGATTATACAAAATTCTTCCAGAATAAAGAGGACTTCAGAGGCTATTCCCAGAAAATGCAAGATATATATTTCATTTATCATGTAAATATCTTTAATATATAGTATTTTAATAACAACAGTTGGAGGTACGTTTTCAGAATATAAGAAAAATCGAAAGATCTTCCATGTAAAGGTAGTTAGGGTTGGGGAAATTTTATTGATAAACTTCGTATGCATATTTGAAAGATACCGAACCTAAATACCAAAATTTGGTATTTATCCGACTTTTCGTTTTGCAGCTATGCTGTTTACACACACGCACAGTTACACGTGAAACGTTTTCTAAAAATACTTTTTTGGTGGTTCAGGGGCCTAAAAACTCATATTCTGTGAAATCTCCACATCGAAATATTGGGTGGAATACAATACTCCCCCTACTTACTATACGTAGTAGAGAAATTACAAAGGAACAGAAACAACTAAAAAGAAAGTGGTATGGTCATTAATTATGCCATTTTTAAGTTCAATATCTATATTAATCTACTAATAAGTAGATTGAAGTAAGTAATAAGTAATCATTAACATAGCATCTGTGAACTCAATTCAGACATGCTATAAATATCTACATCAAAATAATGACCTTGGTTGTATAAATACATAATTCTGGTTAATGGTGAATTTTTATGGGTTTCTTTATCTGCTCTGGGTGCAAAAAGCTTTTTAAATCTACATATTTTACTTGGTATATAAAAACATATGTTTGTAGTAATGTGCGTAACATCAATAATTGAATGGAAAACCTTATACAGAAACATTAATCCAATGATGTCTCTTCTGAAGTATGTAATGTAATTTAAATGTTTCTGAAAGGGTTTTGAAATTTTGTACTTACTCTACTACTTAACAACAGTGAAGCATTGCAGTACAACCAAAAATTAAATATCGCGATTTCACCGTAAATACATGTTTAGAGGCTCCTTGAATCTATGAAAATAATTTTTAGAAAAAAAAATCGGTGACCTCGTGTGTATGTGTGTGAAGGGTTTAACTCAAACAAAAACACTGCATTTAAGTTGGGAATCTCCCAATGATGTGACAGGAAGATTTTTCACGAAAATCCCCGGCTCCAAAATATCATTTACGTGGAAAAAGTTTTGTAATTGTTTTAATGGTTCTAACGATTTTGATTAGAATGCAATATTTTTCAGATGTCTAAGTAGAAAATAAGATTATATCCTACATTTTCTGGGAACACTGTGAAGTCCTCTTCATTAAGAATGATTTGTGAGAAAAGAAGTTTTGAGATATATTTAGAACAGGTAATTTGGTCTTGTGGCATCAGTATTTTCCGATATATCCATTTTACTGATTTGCATTTTGCAACACTTGGTCATTTTTTAAAGTCATGTCGCTATTTAGATGTTTCTCGTGAAGACAGAATGAAATTTATAGGCCAGCATATAGCAATAATTTAAAAAAATTTACTATCGGCACGGTTTCATCTTTACAACGAAATGTATAGTGTAACTATTTCTATAAATATTTATTTCGAAAAACATGAATTAGATAGAAAAATGCATTTTCGTAATAATAGTTTGAAGAAGGTGCCTATTTAAAACAAACTATAGTAGGAGAAGAAACTCGCGTGAATGTAACACATAGGTAGAACTTTTCATTTTGGTTTTGAACCACTATTGGGCTTATAGTGCTAAGATTTCTCTTTATTTCCCTCAGCAACGTTAAGTTCCTAAACATATGTTGATTACTTATTATGTTTTACTGGATTGCGAATTATATTATATTCAAATGATACAATACAATTCCTCTCTGTTTAGCAATTCCTTTGTCATCGTGGTGTAGAATAGGAGACCCAATGCCCTTAACTGCATCTGAATAAATAACTTTAATATTAATAAATAAAGATAATTCTACCGAAATGCATTTGCCAGACGTTAACTACAGAATTTAAAACAACATTACTTTCGTTGCATTCCAACTATATTGTTATGTCGATGATTGGTTTAGAAATTCCATAGTCAGTGAGAATACGCAAATGTTAAATTTAGGTTCTCAGATGCTTACATTAATTGAGTTTTATATTCTCAATATACGTTTATGTTGACGTATTCATGAAGCGCCTGCCGTTCTTCATCACGTGTTTGCGAGTGAGTGAATTCTAAGCTCCGGCACCAGGGTAATTCCTAGATTCTTAAGTGGATTGTTGCTCTATAATGCACCGGAATTAAACATTTTAATGCGAGCATTGTCTCTTTAGAGACTGCATATAGATCTGAATTTCTAGATGTATATATACAATTATTTTTAGCAGGTACGCAACAATACCCTTATTTTTACTTTCGCTACCACACATGTACCTAGTAGGTAGAGAAAGCATTGCATTGCACCCAAAAATCGATATCGAGATTTCCCCAAAAAATATGCTTTGAGACCCCCTGAATCCAAAAAATAAGCATCTTTAGAAAAATATCCCTGTGCATGTATGCCTGTGTGCAAGAAGGGTAAACTCTAAAATGAAAACTCCGATAAACACCTAAATTGTTATTTAAGTTCATTATCATCTGAAGATGGGACACAAAGATTTTGAAGAAAATACCCCCACGAAAACCTACCCTTTACTTGGAACATTTTTTCTCAAAAATGACTTTAACGATTTTGACTAAAATACCATATATTTAAGTCATCCACAACAAAATTATAGCCTGTATTTTCTGGGACTTTTATGATCCGTAAGGTTCGCTTCATTCGGAGGGAATTTTATGTAATTTTGTATAACTGGTAAACGTTTAAAGATAAAACACGTACTGCGCAGAAAATATAGATCTATTTAAGATACAGAATTTATTTCAAATAATTTTTTAAAGAGTATGGAACATTAAGCCGGTATAAGACACTAGTTTTTAAACATCTGATTACGAATTCCGTTTCCTCTACCTTCTTGTATATACCCTCAATGAAATGTTTAATGGAACTATTTCTGCAAATGTTTATCTTAATTAAGATTAAATAGATATAAAAATAAACTTTTGTAGAATGGTTTTTGCAAGCTATATACAAATAAACGATAGCAGGTAGAGAAAGGCATGTAAATGTAACACATCAGATACCGATAGCGAGATTCATTTTTGAACACAGATATACGACACTCGATGCTCAGTTCTAAAACAACTGTCTAAAGACAATAGCTTCTTTTAGCTGTACATATAACCCTAGAATTTTACCCACATAAATGATGCGCGAGTGAATAAAAACGTTCACTAAGGAATGAATATCATTCAATAATTGTAATATTTATAATGTTTCTTATTAATACACACACACACACACACACACACACACAAACACACAGGATAGATCATTTAAATTGAGCCTGTACATATCTCCAAAACTAAGCGTTGTAGAAAGAAATGTCTTGAATAAAAGTTGCTTGATATTATGGGGAAAAGTAAATGTCATTAGTCGTGCTTTATTTGCAGGACGTTATGATGGTCATACTTTACTTTTAGGTAAGAAACCTTTTAAGAGGTAAAACGGGAGAGATGCTCTCTCAGAAAGCAACAGAATTTGTGGGTTTCTTGTCCTAAAAGTCCATTTATCAGGAAACGTGTCACTAGGACGACGGCAGATATTTAATGACTTTCAAGAGCGGTGCAAAGATCTCCGCACTGGAGGATGAGCTTTTCTGTGATCCCAGTTCGAGACAATGCAGTGACTGACCGGGTTGTTTTTGTGAATGTTATTGTGTACATAATTAAGTACACCATGTTATAGCAAGAACGAAGTAATGTGTAAATTAAATGGTTTTTCAGAGCATGGATGATCTAGAATAAGCGGGAGAAGTTTCCGTTCTCGTGCAGATTACCTACTTACAGTGCCTGTATTCACTGCCTGCCGCAGTGCGGTACCACCTAGTGGCATTAACGTGAAACTGTAGTGAAAGCATGGAAACACAGTGAAGGCTTCGTGCACGCCTTCAAACGTTTTCGATCCATAGGATTTGATCCTAAAGTTAATTATATCATACCAGTCATGCACGTGCAAAGCTCCTTAAAACGTGCACAAGTCAAGGGTGCTAAACCCTGTTGCCACATTTCATCCAGTTAAGAGGAGTAGCGCGGTAGATTTCAACGCCATATATTTTAAACTGCTGCATATGAGTTACGTTTAATAGCATTCAAAGAAAAAATAACTAATGAATTCGCAAGATGTCAAACGTTTGGGTGTTTACGTGCTCCTGTGCTCTTATACAGCATCCGGCACTGTGTTCTACCCCCAAAGGCACAAGAAATACACTGTCTGATTTCTCTTCAAAGATTCTTCAGCTATCTGGATCTCCTCCTCTCCTTCAGAGAGTGTCTCCAGTTTTTTACTTTATATGCCACGTATACAGTAGGCAGAGGAGGTATTACATTCCACCCAAATATTCCAATTCGAGATTTCAGCGGAAATGCATGTTTTGAGGCCCTTTTAATCCCAAAAACAATTTTAGAGGTATCTTTATGTATGTGTCTGTGTGTCTGTGAACAGATAACTAAAAAACGCAAAGTAGGATAAATGCCAAATTTGGTATTTAAGTTCAGTACCTTCCAAAGGTGCGGCACGAAGATTTTCAATAAAATTCCCTACCCTAAGCTACCCTTTAGGTGGAACATTTTTCAAACCTTTGTATTTTCCAAAAATTGGCTAACAATTTTTATTGAAGCACCATATATTAAAGATATTCACGTGACAAATAAAAGCTTTATTTTGAAATTTCTGGCAATAGCCTTTGAATTCCCCTTCATTGTGAAGGAATTTTGTATAATCTTCTATAACTGGTAAACGTTAAGCGATAGATGGAACCATGCTACACAAAGAATGTAGATCCCTTGAAAACACACAATTTATTTCAAATAACTTTTTTGTGGCATTAACCATTTTCGAAATATGTATTATTAATGGTTCAAATTCTTCAGCATTTAACCATTCTTTTAAAGTCCTGTCAACACTCAGTTTTTCTCGCGATTCCTTTGATACAACATAGAACTTTAAGGCAACATAAAGCGTCCAGTTCTTAAACATTTGACTGTCGCTGTTTCCTTTGTATCTATAACGAAGCGTATAATGTAGCTATTTCTGCAAAACTTTGTTTGAATTAAAATTAAGTAGATATAAAATGAGCTGTAGTAAGGCTAGTTTGTATACCCACTAATAAACGATAGAGACTAGAGAAAGTTATGTGAAATGAATCACACAAGATTTTTTTTAGGTTGTATTGTATCTTTATGCATGATCAACTAACCTTATATTAAATACCAATTCTTTGCTATTTTAGATTCTTAGCAACCTTTTAATTTCCTTTGCTACTTATCTATAACAGGAGCGCTGATCAACAAAGACTGAGACTGATTTTTTCCTGTAGTTTCCTATCTGTACCATGAATATTTGAAGAGAGCGGGGTTTTATGTAAAATATCCTAGGCGGCAACACTCTCGTATAGGTAGGTTGATAGTGACGCTCTGTTTTGTAGACATTTCGTTTACCACAAATTAGAGGTGACGTGAGAGGAGCAGTACAGCACAATAAGTTTCTGTTTGCGTTTAAACCATACAACCTTGAAACCTAACGAACAGCTGCAGTAAGTGTACGGTGAAGATGCACTACCTCGTGCAACAGGGATTAGGTGGTTCAAGCGATTCAAAGAATGCCGAGCTTTCTGTGTTAAGCAGGAATGGCCTAGTGTTTCGGCTGTTACAACATCCTACTACACGCCAGTATTGGCTAAACTGAGAAAGCATATAGCAAGGAAACGACCAGAACTTCATCGGACTGAGTGGCGACTTCATGACAACGCGTACCTCACGTTGCAAATCAAGTTATGCAGCTTTTGGCTAAATGTACCATATTCATCTTATAGCCTCAATCTTGCACCCTGTCTTTTTGTTATTCCTATCATTAAAGGCAAAGCTCCTGGGCATTCGATTTGAGAGCTCTGAAGCAGTGCTAAAGAAAAATGAAGCGATTATCAAGGAGCTCACAAAGAATGACGTGCACCATGTGTTTGAGAACTGACAGAGACGCTATAAAAGGTGCATTAAAGCAGGAGAAATAGAAACATAAACATTCGTGAAAAAAATATCTGTCACAATCTATGTTGATCAGCATTCCATTATAAAATTTGCTACCAAAATTTCATCAGAAATCAAGTTTGGAGGCTCCGTGAATAAACAAATAGAAAAATGTGTGGTACCTGTGCGTTTGTGTGTGTGTGCGCGCAGCATAACTCGAAACTAAATGTCGGATAAATATCACACATGCTATTTAAATGCATGTATACCAGAATCAGATGTAACGATTTTTAACAAAATCCCGTTACCACAAACTATTCTTTACATAAAAAATTTGGGTTATTTTCTATTTACTCAAAAAAAAAAGACTGTAACGAGTTTGATTAAACTAGCATCTGCGTATGATATTTGCACGACAAATAAATCATACTTCGAATTTTTCGGGACTAACCTGTGACGCAATCTTCATTCTGAAACACTTTCGCATCATTTGCAAACCATAATACTGAAGACAAAATCTAACTACACAAAAATGTATATCTCGATAAGGTACACTAATTAAGTGAAATAAAATTACTTGTAGGTTTAACAATTTCCGAGATATTCTTTATAATTTACTTGATTTTTCCATACTTTTACTTTTTAAGTGGTAAGCTTAGTATTCATTTAACTTTTCTGTTTTCAATTATGCTGTTTACACACACGCAAAGGCCGCGGTTTTTCTAAATTTATTTTTATTTATAAGCCTCGAAACAAGTATATCTGGTGAAATCTGTACAGATTTTTTGGTGGAATGCAGTATCTCCTCTAAAAGTAGGTGCTAGAGGAAGTGAGACTGGCATTTAAAAATGGAATACAAATTGTGCAGTGTGTCCGTACAGTTTTCATTTAAAATATGTTTAGTATTTTAATTTCAACAATTAGTAATAATTCAGATTTAACAGTGAGTAATACATGTTCTGTTACACGAATTTAGGACTTATCTAAATATTAAAAAAACCACATTCACATGCCTTTTCTATCCACTCTTCCATCTACAGAGAACTTACACGGGTTCTCGCTCACGGCCGCTGCAGCTCGGACCCCCGACAATACGTTTATCACCGAACCGCTTCACGTTCTCATATTTACAATTACAATGATAGTAAGCACACATATTATCATAAGAGGAACGAAACACTGATCAACTTACAAAACGTGCTTCTGCTTCCAGTTTGAACTTCAGCTATACTTTATTCCTTTACAAACAAGAAAATTAAAGAATTAATAATAGCCAAATGGATTAATCAGTGGATCGGCAGTACAAAAGGAAAGGTTACAAGAAAGATGTTTTTGTCTACAGTCAAAATTCACTTAAACATTCGAAAATTCACACCAAATTTTATAGTGCACAATTTATAACAGGACATGCAGATTTTGGATTCTATTTTGAAATATTTACATTATAGAGTCAGAATGGAAGTTTATGCATCTGTGATTAGGAACAAACAGTTCAACACCTTTTGTTTCATTGTCCTATTTTTAAAAGGGGAAGGTATCTCTTGGCTGGACATTTAAACTCCTGTGGCATGAATTTACAGAAAAAATTATTTACTGTTTTAATAAAGATTGTTGCTTCATTAGTTTTTACAATTCTATTTGTTATATATTTCAACATTTTAGTTAATTTATTAAACAATAATTTATTTCAGCATTATGCATATTGAAAAAAAACTGATAGGTATATTCACACGACTTTCACCACTCTCTAGCTTTATTACTGGGTATACAAGCTATTGTTACTAAAGCTTATTTTTGTATCTAGTACATTTAAATCAAGTAAACCTTTGGAAAAATAGCTACATTACAAATTTGGTTTTAGATACAAAGAGAACAGCGAGAGTCAAATATTTATGAACTAGACGCTTTATGCAGACCTTAAATTCCATACTATTTCCATGCAGTCACGAGAAACAACTGAAAATCGAGGAGACATTAAAAGAATGACAAGTACTCAACAATTTGAACTTTTAATAACGGATATTTCAGAAACGGCGTATGCCACAGAAACACCTATTTGAGGTAAATTGTGTGTTTTAAAGACATCCACATTTTTTGTATGGTACATTTTCGCCTACCGCTTAACGTTTACCAGTTATACAAGATTATACAAAATTCCTTCCGAATGAAGAGGACTTCACAGGCTATTCCCTGAAAATTCAAGATGTACATTTGAAATAAAAAAAAATCGAAAAATGTTCCTTCTAGAGGATAGTTGGGGTGGGGGATTTTCTTGAAAAACTTCATGTCGCATCTTTGGAAGGCACTGAACCTAAATACCAAGTTTGATATTTATCTGACTTTTCATTTTTAAGTTATGCTGTTCACAGGCACACACACATACACACACGTGGACCTTTCTCTAAAAATGCTTTGGAGGGAGAGGTTCATGGGGCCCTCGAAACACGCATTTCCGGTGAAATCTCGGTATCGAATTTTTGGGTGGAATACAATACCTTCTCTACCTACTATGTGCGTGGTAGAAAAAGAAAAACACATATGCAAAATGTGTTTAATTCTAAAATTCTACTTATACCTTTAAGTTACATAATTACTAGGATTAATGAAGTCTAAAATCTTCTATTCTTAACTTTTGAATTTGTGTAAATTATAACATTAAAACATGTGTATAGTTTAGCTGTAAACCTAATATATTTTATGTAAAATAGGGTTGGAGAAATTGTAAATTAAATTAATAATAAATATCATAAGAGAAGTAGGAAGTGTTATTCTCTATGGACACTTTTTTGACACCTTCTCAGGAAAGTTTCTTCCACACTCGGGAGTTAAATATCCGAAAATGAGTGAATTTCTCGCCTAGTGTTTTCTTTTAGTTCTTACACTGTATGGGGGTTTGTTGAATATAGCTATTTTTCATGTGAACACCAGAGTAATTTTGTAATTGATTTTGCGAAATGATGGAATTTCTTCTTTGATGAAGCATGGTTCCATTTATATGGCTATATGTCGTCGCAAAATAACAAATGTTGTAGTATACAGAAAACCGACTTTACACACGAGATTCTGTTACATGACGCGAAAATCGTTGTGCAGTAAATGCATACAGAATAGTAAGATTTGTAAATGTTTTAACAAACAATAAGTGCAGGGATGTACAGAAATGTCTGACTCGCGGCATTTTTTGAACAACCGACCGATGTTGAATGTCATTCTGAGTTTTTCTAATAAGACTGTTACCGCACATACCACTGATGAGCAAAAAAATTCTCTAAGTGGCGGCTTTGAAATTCCATATTCCTTGTATGACCAACGGAGAAAACGAATAGCGAATTACCACTTGAAATAATTCTGATGTGTTGCATTCACATAACTTTTCTACCTACTGTCGTTTATTTTATCTAGCTTCTACAAACTACTCTTATGAAAGCTTATTTTTGCATTTACTTATACGAGTATTAATCGAGATGAGCCTTTTCAGAAGTAGTTTCATTGAGATTTCATTGTAGTCGCAAGAAGTAATCAGGAAAGCGAATCGATAGTCAGATTTTTAAGCCATTTGCTATACAGGATGTATCATAATTAATAGCGCAAACTGAAACGATTTAAAGTATACGGTAATAGAAGCAAAAATGTTCCAGTAAACATGGGTCGGCAAACATGCTGTGTCCGAGATTTATGATTGCAAATGTGTAGTTATGAGCCGCCACTGACGTGAATTGCTTGAGGATGTTCCCCTTGAGCAACGTCGCAGTATGTGGTACGTGCATGATGGAGCATCAGCACATTTTGCTGCTACTGTAACTGAAAATATGATCCGTGATGGATAGATCGAGGAGGGCCTATACCTTGAACTCCACGATCACTTGATCTCAATCCTTTGGATTTTTCTGTAAGGGGTCACCTCAATAGTGTATTGTACAGCACTCCTGTTGGTACCGTTGCAGTACTGGAGCAGAGAATTGTAGGTACTTGTCAAGAATTCCCAGGTGTTCCGGGAGTGTTTCAAAGAATTCCAAACTCACCGTAGAGACAGTGCGGTGGTGTATCCACATACAAGGACGACACTTTGAACACCACCTTTAACAGAGAAGAGTGTAAAGGTGTCCCTTATTTTCCGACTACAATATTTTTGAACGCTCACTCTCAAGTTTTGCTTGACTGACTCTAAAACATGCTTGTACACAATTTTGTTGCGATCGAAGCACTGCAACTTGTGCCGACTTGAGCGCGAACTCGGATGAGGAACATGATCTTTCACATTGTTCGCAGATTTTGCGCTGCCGTCACCTCAACTTATCAGTACGTGCTCGTGCAGGCAGTCAGCTATTTGTTACCGATTGCAACGCTTGTATTTTCCAGTCGCTACTCAATTACCCAGTGCCACGTAACGTGCGTTTTTAATAGGAGATATAAAACACCAAATAACTGCACACAAATTACCATCAAATAGACAAGTGCTGGAAGTTTTATTTTATAACATACGGGAAGTAAAATTAACCGTTAATGAAGGTGCTAATTTTATGGTTCGCTAGTGCATTATATTTTGGGAAAAAGCAAGAATTGCGACAAGAGCTATTCAACATTGTTCGCATAAATTTGCATTTGGAGTGGAGAAAATCGAAAAAGAAAACAAAAAAAACCCGTCAACATATTTTTAAGCGCTGTGAAGAGAGGTTTATAAATAATTTTAACACCTTATTTGATTTCGCACGTGCCAAAGCTCCAGAAACAATAAAGTTGGAATAAGACAGGCTGTTCTTGCTTCAACAGAGAGAGAGCTATCTTGCAGAAGTAGACCAAAATCTTGCTGATGAAGAAAGGGCGAGGCAGAGAAAGCTGGAAGAAGAGGAAAGGCAAGAGGAACAAAAGTGCGCAGCATCTACTTCTACATCTTCTGCTGTACCTACGTTTTCATCATCTGAAGAATCAGAAAAGGCATTTTCAGCTTCAGATGAAATTGACGTTAGTGATGGTGAGTTTTTAGAACAGACTTCTGAGAGTGGTTCATTGGTGAATGCTGCAAGGCGAGGTAACAAGGTTTTATTACAGAAAAATTAGTGGCTACGTTGAATAGTTGCCAGCTGAGTGTAAGGGATTCTGTATGTATTCTTCAGGCAACTGCAGAGCACTTGGTCGCAGTACGGAAGAGCTGTGTATTAGTAGTAGTAATAGCTGTTTAAGTGGCGCGAAAGGTTCTATATTAATAAATCCCCTTTTCATAAATTCAGACAGAAGAAGAGAAGAGAACGGTCTGAAACAATAAAATCAGCTTTCAAGACTCACATATCCCAGCGTTCTGGCTGTTCATTGGGATGGTAAACTGTTGCCAGGATTAAATGTCAGGGACCCAAAAGAAGAAACACTTCTAGTCATATTTGGAGACAGTAAACAGCTCATTGGTGTTCCAAAATTACAGAATGGTTCAGATAAAGAGCAAGCGAACGCTGTTGTGAATGCATTAAGGTAATAATTGGGATATTGAGGACAATGTACAAATTCTCTGCAGCGACACAACTGCCTCAAATATTGGCCGTCTTAATGGAGCATGCATCTTACTTGAACACCAATTGGAGAGGGAGTTATATTTCCCATATCACATATATGAACTTATTTTAAAATGTGTATTTGAGTGTAAAGTACATGATGTAACAAGCTCGTTTTGAGCACTTGAAAGAAAACTGGAAAAGTATCAATGTCAGTAATTTTCACAGTGGCAAAAAGATTGTGGAATTGTTTTTTAATGAGCCAGAAATTAAGGATAGGTTATACTTTTGTGAATTAGATAAACAAACAGCTCTGTGCAATATTTTAGGAAGGAGACTTTGGAAAAAATCTGAAAATATATCCTCCTGGGTTAATGCATCAGGCAAAATGGATGGCAAGAGCAATTTATTGCTTCAAAATGTTTTTGCTAAGATCACAACTTGAACTATCCATTGAAAATAAAAATTCATTGAGAGACTATATATTTTCATTGTAACTGTTTATGTCAGTGCAGTGGAGCTGTAGAAGTTCATCTGGGTCTCTGCTTCTTAAAAGATCTGAAATCATATGAAAGGACAGTTTCCACGATTTCAAAAGAAGCTATAAGGAAATTTAGTCATCAATTTTGGTATTTATCAGAACAGTTGTCTCTCTTATCCCTCTTTGATGATGAAGTAGATGTAACACTGAAATAAAAATTTAAGCAAATTTGGACAGAGAGAATCCACAAATGGAAAACAGATATATTACTTTTTGTGGGGAATTGGATGGACCATGTGCCAAATCCACCCTCCCAGGAGAAATATACATTACGCAACGGGCATGTATCAAAGGAACGCTGCCGAATGCGGAAAACAGAAGTGCAACGATCAACGTAGTAATTCTTTAACCATTCGCTACAAGAAGAAGAACCAGCACAAGTTTGGACTCACGTAGTGGGTCACGCCACGCGACTCGTCGACTGCGCAAGCGCAAAACACTCTCGAGCTGCTCCAAGGTGCGGGGTAGCATGACGAACCAATCTGTCTTCATCGAGGGAAACAAGCAGGATCACGTCAGATAGAGGCATTCGGCACGGTATACAAAATTCTCTTTCGGCTAAATATATTTAAAATTCTTTTTGGTAATTGGGCAGCGGTAAAGAGTTATCGTCGGGTAGAGATATTTATTCTTGGCGTTTAACTATAAAGTTTTAAATGTGAGAGCTGGAAGCAAATTGTAAAAATTGTAATCGAATAATAATATGAAATAGGGAATGATAATTGTAATCATTTGTGTGATATTGATGTTGAGTTATTAAAGTAAAGAATACGGTTGTTAATTATTTTTATGAATATATCTTCAAGCCATTATTCCTTGTATAATCCAGGTAATCTTGGGTCAAAGTAATCGCTTCAAAATGGCAGCAGAGCGTATGGGGAATTTCGATATGGCAGTTAAATAGTAACCGTATGTACGATTATATCCTAAATTGTAGGTGGATAATAGATAATTATTTGCAATTATTCTAATATAATACGTTTACTTGATATTGCTTTCTGCTCTTTAGATAACATGGAATTACAAAATTTGGATTTATTACGTAAAGATGAATTGGGTTTTCATTTGATGCTTCGAGATTTACCGTTTGATAAATCAGATACTGTAGCTAATATGTTGAAAACGTTAAAAGAAGCCGGAAATAGTACACTTAATGTAAATGCTTTTTCGAAACAAGAAACTTTAGAGTTAATTAAAACTTCGGAGTTTCAATTGCAAGAAATACAAAATTAAATTGGGGAACAAAGTACAGGTATTTCACAAGCTACGTTACGCCGTTTTAAAGCACGGATGACATATCATATTTGCAGGCTTCAATTATTTACTATGTCGAAGCATACATCGGATATTAAAGCTCATTTACAAGAACTTGTTAATTATTATACGGAGTATATGGGGTCGCTGTTGGATAAAACAGTCGAATTGGGTTCGGATGTGGAACAGAATTTTTCGTTAGGTGACAGAAATGTTACTGCTTCAGAGGTATTAGATAAAAACATATCGACGATATCCTTTCGATCATTACAGTTAGATCATCCGGTACAAAGTTTAATAGAGAACCAACATTTTGTGGTAAATACGGCAGATCAGGCAGTGACATTTTTACAATTCTTTCTTCAATTGCAAGACTTATGTCGACAATTTCAGATTCCGGAACACGATGTATATGTGTTATTACTAAACATTGTGGAAGGGAAAATAGATTTTTGGCTCGTACGGCGCAAATGCAAAGGAGTTCATTATCGCAATTTCATATATTCATACTGGAATTTTTCTTTCCTCCACGAGTTCGGATGCAATTATTAATGCAGCATTATTATGCACCACAAGGAGAAGTAGAAGATTTGCTTAGCTTTATGGAAAGGGTTAAATTGTTTGCACGTGTTTTTCAGTTATTGGATTCGGAAGCAGAAGTCTGTAAATTAATTATTTCAGGGTTAAATGGGATGACACGATTACAAGGTATAGTGCATAAGTTACCAACTTCGAATAGTGAATTGGATGAAATGTTTATACTCTGGCAAACTTTAGCTCCACCCAAGGAACTTTTTCAGCAGCAATTATCCACGGCTTTACATTTTCAAAAAGAGGCTAAACAGAATACAGATGATAGAAGTATGAAACCGGGAGTATTACATACAGTTTCGGGAGCAGATGGTAGAAAATGCACATATTGTGGCAGAAGCGGACACTCTTTTCAATTTTGTTTCCAACGTAATAAACCGAGACGTCCTTTATGACTAGAACGCAAAAAGCACAAATCTACATGGCAATTGTCGATTCAAGGCCGCCGAGATTTGCCATTACCAATGATAGAAATTTCTTGTTTTCGTAAGGGTACGATGGCGGTCATTGATTCTGGATCATCAGTAAATATCATAGATCAATATTTTCTCGATAGTCTATTTCCGAAATGGAAGCGATTAATAAAAGAATCTGCGATAAAAGGTGTTACAGTTTCAGGTTCGGAGTTCAATATTCTTGGGTTGTTAGATGTGCATATTAAAATGGCAGAGTTTTCGTGGAATATAATGTGTGCGGTTGTTCACAAATTACCGGTGAACCTTATTTTGGGTTGTCCATTTCTTAGAAATACACAGGCTGTACTGGATTTTTTCACTTACTTTGCACTTTCCGTTTGCACCGGAACGACAAATTCCCTTTGCTTTGGGATCAAACTCGTTTAATCTAGCACCATCATTATCAATGCAGGTAGTTGACTTACATTCTCAATTATTACATCTTAACTCACAATATCGCCAACCTATTGTAGATATAGTGCACGAGTTTCAGGATGTTATTACAGATAAAATAGGCAGAGTAAAAGATTTTCTATATCATATCCAATTATTAGATACTACATCAGTTCGTTCGTCGCCATATAGATGCACTCCTCCGAAAGTAGAGATATTAAGGACCAAAATTGAGCAACTTTTAAAAACAGATATTATTGAACCTTCCAAGAGTTCATATTCAAGCCCGTGTTTTCTAGTTCCGAAACCAAATGGTGAATCTCGATTGGTGGTCGATTATCGTAAATTAAACCAAAATATTCAGGTAGATGCCATGCCTTTGCCAGAGCTCCATACGGCAGCTCATTATTTTCGGAAAGCAAAGGTTTTTACTACATTAGATCTGAATCAAGCGTATTATCAAATACCTTTGGATGAAGTGTCACGTCCCGTTACGGCTTTTTCAACTCCATGGAACTTATATCACTTCAAACGGGTCCCGTTTGGTTTATCAACGGGAGCACAGACTTTATCTCGTTTATTAAATAATATTTTGGGGCAATACAAGTTTCAGTTTGTATTCAATTATTTGGACGATTTAGTTATTTATTCTCCAGATATACGATCACATTTGCAGCATTTAAGGTTAGTCTTTCAATGTTTGCGTCAAGCGGGATTAACAGTTGGTCCGTCCAAAATTAAATTTGCTGTCAACCAAATTTCCTTCTTGGGACATATTGTTTCTCCTCAGGGAATATCCGTAGACCCAGAAAGAACTATGGCCATTCGGTGTTTTCCAGTTCCTTCATCGCCTAAACGATTGGCATCGTTTTTGGGTATGGTGAATTTTTTTCTAAATTTATTCCAAAATTTGCTGAAATAGCCGAACCATTGAATGCTCTTCGGCGAAAAGCCGTAAAATTTGAATGGACTTCAATTCATCAGAAAGCGTTTGACAAGTTAAAGGAAGCTATAATGAATCCGCCAGTGTTGGCAATGCCAAATTTCGAAGAACCTTTTGTTCTTCAAACCGATGCTTCAAGATATGCTATTTCGGCGGTATTACTTCAGGGGATAGAGGGAGCACGAAAGCCAATTTATTATATTTCGCGTTGTCTTTCGCGGACAGAAAGAAATTACTCGGTGTACGAGTTAGAAGCTTTAGCCGTGCTTAATGCTTGTGAAAAATTTCGTCCGTTTTTGGAACATCGAATCTTCCATTTGGAATGTGATAACCAAGCTTTGACTTGGGTATTATCACATGCTAGGAAAACGGGGAAGCTCGCGCGTTGGGCTACCCGAATTGGCTCTTTTAAATTCACAGTTAAACATATTCCTAGTACTGAAAATGTTATCGCAGATGCACTTTCACGCATGTTTGTTGAACCACCGGTAGAGGACAATCAAGTTAGTGCACCAATGTTATTATGTCCAACTCTTTCAAAGGATTTTCCTTCGGTGTTTACCTCCTTGGAGGATTATCAATGTAAGGATGAGGTGTTACGCCCTATTTGGGAACAGTGTCACTTAGGTAATATTCCTAAAGGATATTATTTTAAGGATAATCTTTTGTATGCTACACTACCGAGGTCTAAATTGGTCAGAATATTGTTACCGCGTTCGTTAGTACCGGTGGTTTTACAATATTTCCATACATCGCCACATGGTGCGCATTTAGGTGTATTTAAAACATAACAGAAAATACGCACTTATTTTGTGTGGAAACAGATGTATGCCGACATTAAGAACTATGTTCGCAAGTGCGAGATATGTTTGTATACTAAACCAGCACAAAATACTCGAGTGAGTCATTTACATTCCAAAATATCGATGTATCCCATGGAGAGGGTATTTCTTGATTATGTGGGTCCCTTACCACGTTCTTCTAGCGGCAATACATATCTATTAGTTTTGGTAGATGCATTCTCTAAATTTACATGGTTGTATCCAGTTCGGGCTCCAACAGCATTGACAACAGCATTAGTTTTATCACGTATATTTGCTTCTTTTGGTAATCCTCAAACACTGGTTACTGATAATGCTTCTTATTTCAGGGCATACAATTTCCGTACATTTTTGTTTGAAAGAGGAATACATTTTGTGCGGACATCACCTTATTATCCGCGACCATCGTTAGCGGAACGTGTAAACAGAAATTTGAAGAGTATGTTAATTGCATTTCACTCAGACCATCATTCCCAATGGGATAGCTGGTGTGCCGAATTTCAGTTTGCTTTAAATACGGAAGTTCATGAAGCACATCAGGCAACTCCTTTTTCACTAATGTTTCGTTTTCAACCGGCTTGCCCTTTGGTCAGTCAGTGGAAATTGTCAGATTTATTCCCGGAATCGGGAAATGTAAATAAAGATAGAGAAACTTGGTTACATACTTTACAAAATTTACGTGCAGATCATGTCCGACGTGAGATCCGATATAATCGTAACCGCAAGGAGAGTACATTTCAAATTGGGGATCTAGTGATGCTACAGGCACACCAGTTGAGTGATTCTAGTAAAAGCTTTACCCAGAAACTAGCCCCTCGGTATGTAGGACCTTTTCGGATCATTAAGATCGTTAACCAAGTTTCAGTGCAACTCCAGGATTGTGTTACTGGGAAAATTACAACAGCTCATGTCACTCAATTAAAACCCGTACCTGCTACCGTGATATAAATCCTCGCTTCCTCGCAGATAGGCAGCACCTTTTTATATAATGGTCATCGGCATAGCGGGTTCGCTTCCTCACAGCTGACGATGATTATTTAAGGACGTGCTGCCTACTATGTAGATAGACTTTTTATCTTGGTAAAAAAAATAAATAAATAAAAAAGAATAATAAAAAAAAGTTTTTAGTTCTTTTAGTTATAAATATATTGTAAAATTCATCTTCAACGTTCATCTTATTCATCTCATTGTATATTTTTGTAAACTTCACCTGTTTTAAGGTGAAGTAAAGAATGTAAGTCCAATAATTACATTGAACAAAACAAAAAAAAAGGAAATGAAACGCCTTATGCATAAAAGCAGGTTTTGATATGTATTATCATTGTTCCTGACCGCATATCAAATGCTGGCCTTTTCTTTAAGTTTATGTATTTTAATATGTTTTTTTTATTCCAGAGTTACAATGATACAATTTGAATGCTTCTACACTCACATTTTACGTATATTTGGACGTTGTTTTGGTTATATAATCCATGTATAATATCTAAATCGAGTTGAATGCTTCTGTCTACTTAATTGCTTGGTCTTGTTTTACATATACCATATGCACGGTGGGGAGATGTGCCAGGTCGAGTGGATGGCGTGGATGGACAGGCGAGACTACCAATCATCATATTAACAACGCACGTTCCTGTTCCCGTTCTACCCGTCGCCTCTGGGGGGGGGGTATTGTGCCAAATCCACCCTCCCAGGAGAAATATACATTACGCAACGGGCATGTATCAAAGGAACGCTGCCGAATTCGGAAAACAGAAGTGCAACGATCAACGTAGTAATTCTTTAACCATTCGCTACAAGAAGAAGAACCAGCACAAGTTTGGACTCACGTAGTGGGTCACGCCACGCGACTCGTCGACTGCGCACGCGCAAAACACTCGAGCTGCTCTAAGGTGCGGGGTAGCATGACGAACCAGTCTGTCTTCATCGAGGGAAACAAACAGGATCACGTCAGATAGAGGCATTCGGCACGGTATACAAAATTCTCTTTCGGCTAAATATATTTAAAATTCTTTTTGGTAATTGGGCAGCGGTAAAGAGTTATCGTCGGGTAGAGATATTTATTCTTGGCGATTAACTATAAAGCTTTAAATGTGAGAGCAGGAAGCAATTTGTAAAAATTGTAATCGAATAATAATATGAAATAGGGAATGATAATTGTAATCATTTGTGATATTGATGTTGAGTTATTAAAGAAAAGAATACGGTTGTTAATTATTTTTATGAATATATCTTCAAGCCATTATTCCTTGTATAATCCAGGTAATCTTGGGTCAAAGTAATCGCTTCATCCATTATATGGTAAGTTTAATATTACTCTGATTAACATTTATTATTAGTTTTAATTCGTTAATTTATATCTCCTAATTCAATCCCACCGGCATTTCAGAGAAAACATTAGCCCACTTCTTGTCAAGTAAGAGCAAAGATCTATTTTCTTGCCTGAAGATTATGTACACTAGTTTTATTCTAGAATGTCCTTCGACATGGACGAGCAGCACTTCATATTTAGAAGGTAAAAGGATAGTTAAGGAGTTAAAAGCTTTAATAAGCCTAATAAAAGGTGTGGTAAATTAATGCGAGCGTTTTCACGGACTATTGGCCGTAGGTGAGGAGCATTTGCATTGCGTTGTGTTCAACAACGTCGTAGACTGTACCCGGATTGCAGAAAGAAACACTGAAAATAAACTAACCTCAAGAATACCAAACGCAGCCTAAAAACAAAAAGGTACTTAATTTTTATTTTATGGACTCATCAATAACTTTTACACTGACTAAAAACTACAAAACCTATAATTCCTAATATTCAAAGTCACCGCTCAAGTCGGCACGGGTTAATGTTATCATATTGAGATGAACTTTTTTCCCTGAGTAAATCTAACCAAATAAAAACATTTAAGCGGTGAGTGTAAAAATTTTCGAAAAAAAAATGTTGGAGGCAAAATAAGGGACATCCACTAAATTAGAATTGTATTCCTTGTTAAGTTAAGCTATGAGTGAATTTTGAGGCAACTTAGAATGGCAACTATTAAACGCTAAGCCTACTTTTCAATTTTATCGTATACTAATTAGCACGATGTTGCTTAATGAAGTCAGTGGCTGTTTGTAATTACATATTTGCAATTATCTCGCACACGGCTTGTTTGCTGACCCAAGCTTACTGGAACGTTTTTGCTTCTACTGTCGTATAATTTAAACCTTTCGGTTTTCGCTATTAATTATAATATATCCTGTATATAATGGCCTCAAATTCCATAGTCTTTCCTTGGTATCGGAGAAACAACTGAATAGCGAGAATACAGATGTCACAAAATCTTATCTGAAATAAATGGTCTGGTTTAAACAAATCTGCATTATTTGCGTAGTAGGTTTTTTTTCTATCTCTTATGCTTTTTCCAGTTATACAAAATGATACAAAATTCCTTTGAGTGAGGAGAATTTACTCTAATTCCAGAATTTTCAAGATAAACATTTTATTTTTCATGTAAACATCTTTAATAGACGGTATTTAATCAAAATCTTTGGGAACATTTTAAGAGTATCAACAATTGAGAAAAAGTGTCCATGTAGATGGTAAATTGGAATTAGTAGATTTTATTGAAAACATTCGTGTCGCATCTTTGGAAAGCGCTGAACTGATTTAACATTTTGTATTTCAACGACATTAGGTTTAACGTTATACTGTTCATAACATCACAGACATACACACGAGCAGTGTTCATAAAATGTTCTTTTTATTCGGAGGGGCACAAAGCATGTACTTGTGGTGAAATCTCAACATCGAAGTTTTCAGTGAAATGCAATGCTCCCTCTACCCACGAGGTACATGGGCATGATAAAATGTGGCCCATAATGGAACAAGCGATTTATCTTGGTAATGACAAAATCTAGTCCCACCACCGTACCAGCGTGACCAGCTCTGTTTCTCGAGCATAATTCTACTTTACCTCCCAAGTATGGCAGATCTGCCGAAGGGTAACATTAAAACTTAAACCTTATATTTTCATGCTACACTACCGTTTTCTTATTGCCGTTTAGTAACAGCAATAACTTCGTCTCGATGTCGCTGAGGAAATCTCCCATATATGTAAATGTCGTAGCTGTCGTTCAGTTTAGTCAACCATGAAAGTAATTTTTTACCCCTTCTTCTAGAAGGCTGAATTATTTGTAATTGATTTAGGCTTTCCTTGTGTACCAATGTAACGAAATTCTTTCATGTGATATCCGAATCACCCCTTCATTTCACATAGATTATAAACCTCATTCATTGGCTAGTTAGTGTTACTCTTTATTGTTTTCCAGGCCAGTCATATAGAGAGCTATACCGGCTGGGTGGAGTCAAAAGTTGGTTACCTGAAGGTAGAAACCTTGCGGAGATAAAACACTATGGCGATCATGGACAATGGGCTACTTTTTATGCACGACAGTGTACATGGTACATAAGGTACATAGAAAAAGACTGCAGAGTATCAAATACTGACACAGTTTTAACGTAGGCGAGGTGCAAAAATCAGTCAACACAAAGGCTTTTAGCCGGATCTAAATACATATTGAACGATAACTTCTGTTAGTGACACAGATTTTCACAAAATCTCGTGGGATTACGAAACCTTTAAACTTTTCACTACATGTGAAGGAAAATAATATAATTGTGGTCACGTTCTTTATCAAGTGAACCACTGAAAACATTATTTTCTAAAGTTTTTGGTCAATTTGGCTGAAAGTTTCATCTGAACTTTTGAATACCTAAATATCGAAAGATTTTAAATTTAGATTGAATATCTTGTTCAGTGACATTTTTAAACTAGTGTTTATTTTAAATTATAATGCTATTTCTCTGCTCATAGCACGCGAAATTTTATTTATTCTTTGTCGTAGTTTTTTAGCTTAAAACAAATTAATTTTTAAAGATATATCGTTGTAGATTTCTTTTTTAATTAAAAGTTCCTCTTTACTTTAAAAGTAAATTACTTAAAAACCGATAAGAGCATAAAACGATTATATTAAAGATGTATTGCTAAAATTTTCAGAAAATGCACGAAGATATTTAGAAGAATTGAATGAAAAGTCGATCGTTTATAGAACTTTTAGCGTACGAAAACCCAAGAGAAGGATTTTCTAAATACTCAAATTTTAGAATGGAAAGAATTTTAATTATAGTTTTACCTCATTGCAACATACAACTAAAATACCAAAATTGAAATATTATACGCAATTCAAGTTTGGAATAGTTCACTTCGGCGGTATTTCAAGTTTATGAGCGTATGTTGATACGAGTACACTGACCAAATTATCTCATGGTCCCAATTATCAACGGCTTCCTGCTGATAGTCTAAAGCTCAGTTGCCGGTTTCAGTGTTAAAATTCGCAACGAAACATATCTCTGTAAAGAGGTTTCTTTTGCCAAACTACTGATACATCACAAATTAAAGAGCAGTATCATTCGAGAATAATCAACATATTCCGTAATCTGGAGCATTTTTAATAAATGTATATGTTAAAGCTCCCCATTAAACTTTATTCGATGAAGCTAAATTCTACTCATTTTAGCGAATAATACAAAAGCAGAAGCTAAAAATAAATCGAAAAAATAACTACTTACAGATTATATTACATAATCTCAGTTATTTGTTGTCATGCAACTGTTAAGAGCCTTATGCGATACATTCACATGACCTTCTGTACACTCTATCTTTATTAGTGGGTGTACAAACTACTCTTAATAAAGTTTCTTTTGCTATCTACATTTAATCCAAATAAACCTTGGCAAATACAGCTACATTACACATTTCATTATAAATAGAAAGAGAGCAGCGATAGTCAAATGTTTAAGAACTGGATGCTATATGCTGGCCTGTTTCCATGTAATCGCGAGAAAGTACTGAAAATGGAAGTGATTTTACAAGAATGACAAGTATTGAACATATTTAGTCTTTAATAACGGATATCTCAGAAACGGCTTATGCTACAAAAAACCTTTTTTTAAGTAAATTGTGTGTTTTAGACAGATCTACATTTTTGTGTATTACGTTTTCGTCTGTCACTTAACTTTACAAATTATAGAAGATTATACAAAGTTCCTTTCAAATGAAGAGGACTTCCTAGCTATTCCCAGAAACTTCAAAACATATGTTTTATTTGTCCTGTAAACATTTTTAATATATCGTATTTTATTCAAAATCGTTAAAGCCATTTTTTAGAAAATCAAAAATTTCGAAAAGTGTTCCATGAAAAGGATGGTTGGAAGTGAGGGATTTTCTTCAAAACATTCGTATCGCATGCTTGGAAAATACTTAACTCAAATACCAAGTTTGGTAGTTATCCGACGTTTCGTTTTTGGGCTATGTCTCCCAAAATGCTTTATTTGGATTCTGAAGGCCTCAAAACATGCATTTTCAGTGAAATATCTGTATCAAATTTTTGAGCGGAATGCAATACATCCCCTAGTCACTACGTAGTAGAAAAAGTAAAAATAAAATTTCATTTTGTATAGGTCCAAAGACATTTAACAGTAAAAATAGGAAGTTATTTGTAATAATCCCGAAAACTTCAGATATCTTGTATGGCAAAAATACAACTAAGAATGTTTAATATATTCCGCAATTAGTTAACTTTTAGATTTATTGTTAGCTTCTGCGTCTGTATTATTCGCTGAAATAGTCAAACCAAATGTAATGCGAGAAATTAATCGCAACTTTCAGTCGCTCGCGATTTTACTGGAATAACACAACCTCCTATTAGATTACGTATAAGTCAGCACTCTTACAATTTCATATGCTTGACATTCGCATGTAATTCAGGATATAGATTCGTTTTCTATAAATAATGGTAAAGTACGTGTTACTTCACATGATTGG
Source organism: Deroplatys truncata (assembly GCA_030765065.1). Lineage (NCBI taxonomy): Eukaryota > Metazoa > Arthropoda > Insecta > Mantodea > Mantidae > Deroplatys > Deroplatys truncata. The sequence continues at coordinate 24,037,209 of CM060988.1, read as the reverse complement.
TGAGATTTATCATGCTACAAAGGTAACAAATTTGCTCACAGCAGTCTCCAACCAGATTCAGCGATGTCTATTGATACAGTTAATATTACATAACCAAGGATCATGGCAACCGCTTCAGTCATTACTTTGTAAACGGCGAAGTATCGCGATCAGACACACTTTAAATATTTGTTGTCTTTGAAGTAGCTTATTATTGTTTTCCCAAATTTGAAAACCGTTCGAAATTTTTTGTTACATTTCAATATATTGTTTGATCGACCTCACTATATTACACTGCTTACATGTGACGCAACTGAATGTCATGGCATCCATAGTTCTTCAACGACTTAACATGATATTACTCGGCGGCGCACACAGCTCGCCCATACCTTTTAACATCTTCAAAGCAGCAGTCCAGTGGGATCCATTCTCCAGATAAACAATGAAATATGTGTATTTAAAATAAAATAATTTCTGTGCATTGTAATGTTTATGTTCTAATAAACAGATTTCATTTCTTTGCTGCAACATCACTTTACCTGCCAGAGTCAATAATACGGCCTGAACTCAACAGTACTTGCAAACGCGGCCAAGGTCTTGCCATCAGTTCTGCCATTCCATTAGCATTTAATTACACAGAGTGAATAAGATAAGATCTTTTTGTAAAAACTGAAAGTTTTGATATTCTAGTGTGGTCGACCAAAAACAGTCGTATGCAACTTGACCGTAATAGTAATTACGATACTCGGGTCTTAATTACTGCCACTATAGTCTTATTGTATAATATATTATATAAATATATATGAACCCCATTAAAAGATAACCCTTATTCTATATTTCATATAAGCTAAGCTGTTTTTCTGCAATATAAGTTACTTTATTGCCAGGTAATTTTATGCACGCTGGCTCTGTGTTAATGAAATCTTTATTTACTAGCGAAACATATATCCCAGCATTACTTGTACGTGAAACATTTAGAAAGTTCTGGGAGACATAAAGGGGCACTACCCATTGAATAGCAGGATAGCAGTTTGCTTAAAAGATACGCAGACAGAATGACGTCCATATTTGCCGCGTTTATTTGTAATAAAGTTTGAATTTTCTCGCCGCGTTAAGCAATTTTGACACAAGTAGCTTTAGAATAGTCTGTTTTATTAAGAAGGGTATGTTGTGGTTGCTGAAGCTTGCTGCGGGTTTAAAGGTGGCTTTTCGGAAGCCGGGGAAATTAGCATATACATGTATAAGACCTGTATTCCACCCTGTTTAACGGGTTAGTAAAATGAAGAGACCTTGCAGGTGTATAAAACTACAAGTACGCTGAAATACTCGCCACATTCGCTTGGATTAAAACGTAGCGAAACTTCCTGACTTCGTCGTTTCTAACTTCATGAGTAAAAGGGTATTCAGATGTAAAGGGTTTTCATGGGTAGACTAGCTTGCAGAACAGAACCGCAATTACTACCCCTCTCATTCTACCCCTCCCCCCGCCCCGCTCTCTCTCGCGCTGAAATGTGAGTGTTCGAGTAATGTTTCTAACGTCGTCAGATCCTACTTACCTTTCGTCACCTACCTATAGCAGGTAAGAGGAAGTATTGTATTCCATCCGAAACTTCGATATCAAATTTTAATGGAAACACATGTTTCCAAACAGAAAGTTTTACTTTATCTACCACGTACATAGTAGGCAGAGAAAGTATTGCATTCCACCCCAAAAAAATAGATACCGAGATTTCACCGTAAATACATGTTTTGAGGCCTCCTGAATCCAAAAGAGCACTTTCAGAAAAAGTCTGTCTGTGTGTCTGGGGACAGCATAAATAAAAAACGAAAGGTCGGATAAGTACCAAACTTGGTATTTAAGTTCAGTTCAGGATGCAACTGAAAGATTTTCAAGAAAATCCCCTCACGCCAACTACCCTTTACATGGAACAATTTTCGAAAATTTTGTCTTTTTAAAAAATTGCTCTAACGATATTGATTAAAATACCATATATTAAAGATATTTACACGACAAATAAAATGTATATCTTGAATTTTCTGGGAATAGTCTTTGAAGTTCTCTTCATTCCGAAAGAAATTTGTATAATTTGCATAACTAGTAAACGTTAAGTGATAGACGAAATCATACTACACAGAAAAAAAAACGTAGGTATCTTTAAAACACACAATTTACTTAAAATAAGTTTTTTGCATAAGCCATTTCTGAGATATCCGTTATTAATAGTTCCAATTCTTCATTTCTTGGTCATGTAGCTGTTTCTGAAAAGGTTTATTTAGATTAAAACGCAGTAGATAGAAAAATAAGCTCCAGTAAGAATAGTTTGTATGCTCACAAATAAACGATAGAGGGTAAAGAAAATCATGTGAACGCATCACAGATATTTTTACAAAATTATGTGTCTCAAAACGTAATGTTCTATAAATGCCGATCTTTGTATTGAAGTTCAATAGCTTCTAAGGATGGGACAAGAAGATTTGCAAGAATTCCCACATCCCTAACTACTATTTTGATTAAAATACCATACACTAAATATATTATGACGGAACGTCACTTTGTAAAGCCGGCCCCTGCCGCCAAAGCATCCTGATTGTATATAACACAGCGACGTCATCGGCGGCTTCAATAAATGTGACGACTGCACCCGATAGTCGGGATGACGAGAAAGGATGAATAAGCGGGGTAGCTCAGGGATGTCAGTGAGGAGGTTATGGTTTGAGGTGAGCTTGGAAGGGTGTTAAAGCTTGACACACGTAGACGTATCAGATGGGGACACTTCGCGACATGTGAACAGCTTGACCTACACCAGCTTGTGGCTACACCCCCTGGGAGGCAGGGATGAGGTGAAGGAGTCGTAGGTTTATTACAAGCTAACAAAATGAGTTAAAAGACACAAGTGTCACAGAGTCCGGGTAAGCACTTGATGGAGTACACCCCCGTCGTTAAAATAGAAGTCACTTTAAATACTGTAGCCCGTGATGACCGCGTGTTATCCGAACAAGAGAGCGGAGCATCGGAAGGACAGTTAAGTAAATAAAACATGCGCAGTTCCGACTTGTATTTACTAGCGAGACCTGGAAATTAATGTAGTGCTGTTTTCATTGTACAAATGCACATTCCCCATATCGCCTTTTCCCTCAATCTCCTCTGATCCTTAGACTTGATGACGTTAGGTACATGTCAACAAAAACAGTGGCGCCCTAATCACTCACCGTGGCGACTAGAACACTGACAACTGAACTGTCCACTTTTAACTTCGTAACTTCTTGGCTAACTATTTGGGCAAGAAGCAGCCCTTTATATACGTACCACAAAAAAGCCTTCTCGAAACGGAAGCTACACGAACCGGCCGAAGGGAGCCTCTGGAGCATTGATTGCCCAAAATGCGGGGAAGCGGCACATAATGGGTTGGTTGCGCAAGCCATTGTTCTGTAGGGCCGATCGAAAACCCCACCCTGGCACCGTGCCGGGATGCTGTCACGGGCGGCCCGCAGGTAACTTCGCGCGCGCAGTCACACTATAAAGAATTTCATAAACTGTACATCCCAATAATTTCGGAGTTTATCGATCAATAAATATGTGTTTATCTTTCACGATTTAACAAGTATGTACAATTACATATAAATGAAGACGAATTCAAGGGCATCACAGAGTGCGCGATATGCATTTGCTTCTCATACCAATGAATTAGATATGATATTTTAATGAAAATTCTTACACATTTCTAGAAAATAAGTAACACAAATAAAACGAAGCTCTTGCTTCCGTATTAAATTTATCAAAACTTAATAAAAATCCAATATATTGTATTCATTCTTTCATAAACTCTTCTTATAGAAGTACATTTCTCCGTACGAATAAAACACAATAGACTAAAGAGATAATCGAAAGTTTTGAAAAGTGGTTCACTGTGTGATGGCTTTGAAATTCCATGCTCTTTATATGACCACGAGATAAAGCTGATAGAAACTTACAGCAATAATAAACCAAATATTTGAAAATTCAGACTAACAATAAAGAATATTTCGCAAATATGCTATTTGACATGAGAGGTGTGCTGCAACAAGATCTACATTTTTGTGTAAAAATGTTTTATCGCTTAATTAAAGTCATTTTTATCACTATACTAAAGTCGTTCAGAATGAAGGGGCTTCACAGGCCGTTCGCAGAAATTTCCAGATATGCATACTAATTGTTGTGCGAGTACCTTTAATATGTGATATTTCAATCAAAACCGTTAGAGTCATTTTTGAGAAAATAGAAATGTAACGAAACCTTTCCAGGTAAGCGGCACAAGCTGGTGGGGGATTTTCTTAAAAAAATCTTAATGTTTCATCTTTGGAAAATGCTACCGAGCGAGATGGCGCCACGGTAACGTTTGCGAGTAGGCTGGGAGGTCCCGCGTTCGAACCCCGGCGACCGCACACTCTGACTCATTGTCTTTTGGTTTTCCGGGATCGGTCAGACGAATTCTGGGGTAGTTCCTTTCCAACCACGACTTTTCTGGCCCCCATTTCCATTATCTCCTTCATTGTCATCTGTTTTAGGTTTAAGACTAGGCGACGGTGTTCGGCGGGTTGCATCGGCAGTCGCCTCCAAGTGGGGCCCCACCAAGGGGGCACCACAGTTGATTCGAAGGCACGCGGTTCGGATGTATTCGATCTGGAAACGTTAGGGACCTCATCTATGCTTGCGTCCGTCGTCATCCAGATCTGGTTGCCCTCCGGGTCTCTCCCCTCATCCCTCCCTCCCAGGGTTCACAGTAGAAGCAAAAAGGGCCGTTGTGGCCTACTTACGGTGCCCTGCACCCCTATTGCGGCGGCCCCTCTGTTCGTCTGCACTTTATGTTTACCCTTTGGAAGACGTTGATGTTAAACACCGGACAAATACTCACAGCCTGACGGTCTTCTAGACTATTTTATTAAGTCTGCATCAAAATGTGTATTTCCAGTGAAACCTTGATAATTTTTGGGTGGAAAGTAATGCTTCCAGTACTTACAACAGGAGAGAAAGTAACAAGTAAACGTGGTGTTGTCCTGCGAGGATCTCAAAGTTCAATTCATCTGAATAGTTACTGTGCTTGTTGACCGCAATTACAGATTTTGCTTATCAGAGCGCAGTTAATTTCTCTCATTCATTACTGGCTCCCCACAGCTACTAAATAAACAATTGCTGCCACAAACGTATAGTCCGGAATGCAGATGCTTCAGCTTAATTAATTCGCATTATATATTCACCAACTGCACTGCACTGTTTACTCAATGTTGGACTGCGAATTAATAATGCTACATTATTCACATTGCTACATATTATATCAATTATTACGTAACAAAACAACCAAGCGGGTTAGTTCAGTGGTAATGTGTGAGGCTCTCATTCGCAAGATCCCGGGTTCGATTCTCGTTTGACTTTAAATATTTAGTTATTTTCCCCGAGAGTCAGAAGAATGCTGGGGTGGTTTGTTTTCTGCCACGACTTGCTCTCTGCATTTTCCTTTCATTCTATTACCCTTTTATGTTTCACATGTTCTTGCTGTTTCGCGGCGTGAAATGTTTCTTCCAGCAAACAGTGTTCCGCGTGCACACCTGATTGCAAGGGTCCTTCATTCTGGGCAGGTCCAGTAGTGGGTCTTCGAGCCAGGAAATTTTAGGGAGTTCTGCGCGTCTCTGTAGCCTGCGACCTGTGGCCTTCTGTGGTTCATTCGCTTCACCCTTTTCTCCTGGGATGCGGTAGTCACTATAGGTCTGTGTAGGCGTCTCCCCCGTTATACATACCAGCTCATTTTCAAGTATGCTGAAGACCACTGTTAATATGCTGGTCTAGGTGAGAAAAATTGCCTTGAATGTGAAAATACCTACTTTAAATTTGTATATAGATAATCAAACCTAATTAATGTGGATGGAGATTTCATATATCTTTTATCCAGCTTGCTTTAAAATGAAAGTCCCTCTTTCATAGCATAAAATATGGTTTAGACTGTAACCATTGCTGGAAATTTTGCAACCTCAGTCTTTTTAGCAGTTGCCGGCCCTCATAGCCGTGGCCGGTGAAGTGTATGGCTTCGGCGCTCCGCCAAGATGAGGGTTGCGGGTTCGAGTCCTGCCATGGGCATGGGTGTTTGTGTGTGTGCCTGTGTGTTGTGTGTTTGCGGTAATAAGCGGTAAAGAATACAGTAATAATAAACTGGATAAACAAGGCAACTAAAAAAAAACAGCAATAAATGTAGTCCTTTTCTTTTGGGCCAAAAGCTGCGATCATACCTTATAGTAGGTAGAGGAAGTACTGCACTTCACCCAAAAGGTCGATACCGAGACAAACAGAAATACTAGGACTACCTGAACCTCCTTCCCCAAAAACTAATTTAAAAAAAAGGTTTGTGTTTGCATGCGCACGCGTGCGTGTGTCTCTTATCAGATAACTCAAACACGAAAATTCGCTTAAATGCAGCACGAAGATTTTCAAGAAAATTCTCCGACTAAAACTATCCCTTGGAAGGAAAATGTTTAGAAATTTTTGATGTCTTCAAAACTGGCTAGTGGTTTTGATTGAAATACCAATGTCTAAGGTAATTTTACGATAATTGAAATATATATCTTGAGTTTTCTGGGAGTAACCTCTGGGAGTCCTCATTCTGAATTACTTTTTCATAATTGGTAAACCATAAGAGGCCCCCTGAAACATAAAGAGTATTTTAGAAAAAGTCTGTATATGTGTGTGACCAAAAACGAAAAAGTGGATAAATGCAAAACTTGGTATTCAAGTTCAGCGTCTCTCAAGGATGCGACACGAAGTTTTTCAAGAAAGTTACACACCCCAAACTACCGTTTACGTAGAACAGTGTTCATTATTTTTCTGGTTTTCCTAGAAATTGCCAACGATGTTTATTAAAATCACACGTTCAAGATATTTGCAGGACAAGTAAAATGCATACCTTGAATTTTCTGCGAGTAGACCATTCATTCTGAATAACAATGTGCGTATAATTGGTAAACAGTAAGAGATAGACAAAATCTTTCTGCAAAAACACAAGCACAAAGCTTGTTCCAAACAAAATTGTTTATGGCATTAACTATTTCCGAGTTAACCTGTGTTATTGGTTTGCATTTTGAAGTACTTATTTCAAGTGGAAAACCGCTATTCGTTTTCCCTCTTGTCCATAGAATATAAAAGCCATGACATACAGATTCGCTTTTTAAGAATCTGACTACCGCTTGAGCCTAGTGTAACCTTCTAATGGAGTAGAGAAGGCATGGGAATTCATCGCAACATACTTTTTGTTCTTTCTATTTAAGGTTAGAGATAAACCCTTGCAGAAGTAGTTTCACTGCATACGAGGGGACTTCCTAAAGTAAGCTAAACATGATTATGGCAGCCCAAGTATCTTTTACTGAATACTGTACTGCAATGTGGCGCAGATACGTGACACTATTTTTCAACATAGTCACCAAGACTCTATAAACAACGGTCTGAACGTTGTACCAATCGTTCAGTTCCTCGATGACAGAAATCCGCTCCTTGGCCATAGGACCATTCGAGAACGGCTGTGCAAACTTCTTCATCGTTGGCAAAACTCCTTTCCCTAGATGTTCTTTCAGCTTTCCGAATGGATGGAAATCTCATGGTACAAGGTTTGGACAGTATACCGAGTGTTTCTATACCTCCCATCGAAAACGTTGAAGCAAAGCTTGTGTTGTGCGCACATTGTGGGGTGTTGCATTGTCGTGCAGGAGAACAATGTATTTTCTTAATTTTCCACGCCTTTTGTTCTTTATGGGATAAAGTCAGTGTCGCACAATAAGAACCAGCATTAATAGTTGCGCACTTTGCCATAAACTCTGCTAACACCACTCCTTCACAGTCGAAGAAAACGGTGGCCATGACTTTTATTGCTGATGGCGCAACTTGGATCTTCTTCCGCGCTGGCGAGGAGGTGTGTCTCCATTCCATAGACGCTCCCTCTGTTTGAGGTATGAAATGATGTATCTATTTCTCATTGCCCGTAACGATGCGGCTTAGGATATCATTGTCTTCAACGAAGTAACACTGAAGGAAGTCCACAGAAGCCAATAAACCATGCTATTTTGTGTGCAGGTGTCACTGATCGCGGAACTCAGCGCTCGCACAATTTCCATTACCGTAGACGACCTCGACGATGGAATAAACACTACCTATTGATATACGCATCTACTGAGCAATGCCTGCGACTACTGCGAATCATTTTATGGATTGCCTAGACATTGTCGTCCGTGGTTGATGTTGGTGACGTTTCTTCCCACTCAGCATCACCCACTTCTGTGCGGCCCTGGTGAAATTGTAGGCACCGTTTCACTATGGCTGGACGCGAAATTGCATTTGGTGCATATACCGCCAAAATTTCACGGTGCAATCTCTGTGCAATTTGGACGTTTTGCTCACAAGAATCGTTCTGTCCCGCGTACTTCAACTTTGGAGTATGTTTCCAGTTGACGTGCCATTTTACTGCCACACTGTGATGCACTGGCTATTAGTACTGTGTGTAAAAATGTGTCTGCAGGAAGCCCGGAGCACTAACTCTATTCTAACAAAGCGCCACTATTGTTGAGCGTGGGGCGCAATGTGTAACTTACTTTTTGATGCCCCCCCGTATTTCGTTGTGGGTACAAGAGATTAGAGGAAACGAAATCGATAACCAGGTGTGTAAAAGCGAGTGACTATGTGATGACTTTGACACTTTATATTCTCTTCATATCGCAGAAAAACAAATGAACAGCAAGTATCAAAAATTCAAACCAATAATAACGGATATCTCGAAAATGCTTGAAGCCACAAAACGCTTATTTGAAATAAATTGTTTCAAAGAGATTTAATTTTGTATAGTACGATTTGGTCTATCTCTTATGGTGTACCAGTTATGCAAAAACATAAAATTCCTTCCAAAAATTAATTGAAGAGTCCACCTCAAACCCCTGCTCTCCCCTGGGCCTTCTGCTCCGGCACTATAGCACACTACTATAGTTCAAACGTGAATGGAATGGACAGGATAGAATTATACTATCTAGCTCATGGAGTAATCATTTATTAGTTACTATGTACACACACATACAATGAGTCTAACCGTACCAGACAGCGTGTGTGTTTATATGAAAAAAATGTAAAATTTCTCGCACTGTATATGTAACTAAGGCCGATTCATCCTAAAATGCAACAACACCACGAGAAATAAACTCAAACTACAAAATATGGATAAAATTGGTCAATACACAGGCTAAAGTTAAGGTTAGTGAAACCTTAACAACCACTATACTAAAACTATATGAGAAATTAATTGTTGTATATATTCAATATTTTCAGGAGTAATTATAAATCGAACTGAAATAATAATCAATAAAGCATGAAAAAACAAGCAAAATTACCTTAAACATTTATCAACTGTCAAACCCCTAGCCATGAATAGTTAACGCTCCTTTTCACCACGAATTAATATTACAAATCAGTAGATGCAAACTACTGCAATTGAGTGTCTTATAATCTCTTTTGATTAGTATTGCCTAATAGCTGGGCAGCTGTTATCCTTCACTCTTTCCAAGTTCATTAGCCAAATAATTATTTCTGAAATGTAATTAATTAAATTAAATTATCGAACGTAAGGAAACCAAAAGTCTGTCAATCTCTGCTAATTAGCTTGAGAAAATTGCTGTGCAAGAGTTGTTTGCGACTATTTTCAAGTTCGGCAACGCTTCCATATCTAGGGTGGGAGGTGACCTACGACCATCCTTAAACAGCATGACTCTTTGTAATGAATACAACAAAAATCTTAGTACAGTTTTGCTGTTTTTAAGGTATTTTTGAGAAAAAAGCGAAAATTGCTTAATATCAACTCTATTTTAAATGAAGATTTTATGAAACTTAAAAAATAATTCTTAGAATATATCTTAGAGGAGTTTGAAAGATAAATATTTTCTGCGTGTTTAAATACATTTTAATTCAAACAATTAATACTCTTACTATTATTATAAGCTTTCGAAATTTGTCACAGTTAAATCTACACTAGACTACACAAAATGACAACACTAGGATCGAAAGAAATGCACTTCAGCTGTTGTTTACTGGGATTATGGCTTGTTTTCGAAACAGCGGATTATCTGTTATAAAATGGTTCACTTTTCTAACGCCGCTAATCATTTACGGTGAAACACGTAATGCGGCATTTGCTGCAAGAATTTACCGAGAAGGGTTTCCAAATAGACGAGCACCACATCATAGGACATTTGTTTTCATCCGTCAAAGGGTTCTAGATACAGGAAGCGTATTCCTCATGCTTAAAGATTTGGCAAAGAAATGCTGTACAAGAAGAAGAAATCCTTCTCTTGGTGGAAGAAGATCCTGGAAGCAGCAGTCGTGGTATACTTCGCACTATCGGAGTACCCCATCGGACTATTTTGAGAACATTAAAAGAAGAACTGCTACGCCATTATTATACTCAGCGCATCCACTATGTCTCTGAGGCACATCATGTGCCAAGGGTAGCATTTTTCGAATGGTTTGTTCACAAGGAGGGGACTTTCAGCTTAAATTCCTTGCAATGGATGCAGCAATGTATACCATAAATGAAGAAACTAATTACTATAATGCACACACCTGGCCTTACGACAATCCACACACAATAAGACAAAACAGCTTTCAGCACAGAATTTCGCAATGTTTGGGCAGAAATCCACATTAATTGGTCAGCGGATTCACCCTCGGGTTTTGATAGGAACCATCTATCTCCAATTTATTCAAGAAATGTTATCAGTTCTGCTTGAGGATGTTCCCCTGGCAGAAAGAAATGATACGTGGCTATTACATAACGGCGCACCTCCACACATAAGTAGTGTCATCTACGCAACACTCCGTAGAGATCGCTCGGAATTGACCAATAAGATGGCCACGAAGATCACTAGACCTAAATCCAATCCATATTTTTCTTTGGACGATGTGAAAACTCGCGTATACATTACAGAAGTGCCTGATGTGAGAACGTTGTAAAAAGGATACTTCGAGAGCGGAAGAAATAAAAACAACCGGGACGTACTCCGTAGAGTGCAGTAGAATAGGAGAAAACATTGTGAAGCATTTGTGTTGGGACGGGTCGCATTTTGAAGAATTTCTCTAAACATTAAAAAGAAGTTCTCGTTAATTTCCGGTTCCTGTCTTTGCTTTAATCATTCACGCAGCTTCATAATTCATAAAGAAAGGTAGCATAATTTTGTAACTTGGATTTCCCAGGCTTTTATTTACCTGTAAAATAATTGTTCCTATTAGTAATTTCCGTGATAGTGTAAATGACTCCTCAGTTCCACATTACGTATGATATTTAGGTAACATTTCAATAATGTGTAGCTTTATGTTTATTTATTCCCTGTCATAGCAGCAAAAGCTGAAGAATTAAAAGTTAATCTGTTGAATGTAAAGTGAACCTGTTGAATTATAGAGGAGACTGATGTGAACATTTTGAAAGGCAATAACCTACTCTCCCTTCTTTTTTAAGAAACCTCCTCACATACGAAATTCATCGATAAATGTCAACAAAGTAATTCATTTGTTAATGCAAAGAAGAAGCAAACCTAAGTGTACCAGAACAATCCGGAAAATAGCTATATTTGAAACCTCATGCAAATCTCGAAACCAGTCTATTCACTGCGGCTCGCTACGGCCTAATAGCGTTCTCTCGCCTTATACTCGTTTTATTGCTCGCGGTGTTTTTCCTCAGATGTTGGCGGCTATTCCGTATGAACAGCAGAGCTACAAAGTGCGTGCTACTGACCAAAGCGTGAACTAATTATGGAAGATAGACTTGGAACAAAGCCCTCAATTTTTCTTCACCAAGATAGTTATTGAAACGTAATCTGTAAAAGTACAGAGAGCAATTATAAGTCTGGTAATCTCTGCATGGGGAACTCGCTACACAATACTTATCCTTGAATATTTACAATTTCTCTGGTAAAATAATTACTGGAAGGTAGTATTTGTAAATGCAGTTAGTAAGTGCAATTGAAATGTAATGGGTTGCTAAGAACATACCTTAAGTACTATAGCTTCTGCATAATACTTGTCCTGATCAGTTGCAGATTCTTTGACAAAGTAATTATTGAAATCTAATTAGTAAATCCTATCAGTATGTTCAATTGAAATGTAGCTGGATGGTGCAAAGAATACGCTTGTCAGCACTGTATGTTCTGCACAATATGTACATTTTAGCATTTGTAAGTTCCTTGACAAACCAATTATTATTATTGCCTCGGGCTCGTTTAACTGTATCACGTCCTAACCTAAAACCGGAAAGCTCAATTCAACACCAAACCCGAACGGGAGTCTGAGGATTAACTACTGACTGTCGGTGTACACGCTGGCACAACTAACGCATCCACCTCAAACCAACATTAAATGTAGTAAGGCTATGTTGCATAACATGCAAGTTACTGCAGCACTCCAAAACGCTAATAGCAGAGTACTGTGCGCAATTAACACTAGGTCGTCTGATAGAGCCAAACATAAAGAAGTCTACCCACAGATTTTAGTCTGGCCCATTTTACCATTTCTGCTGATTCATAATGATTCCCCAACAAACAGGCAGGTTCTCCCTACTCAGTAACTAAGCTCTGGCACTTACTAAAACGCATAGATTAAAAACCTGATGTATTGCATTTACATAACTTTATTTACTTTTTGTCGTTTATTAGTGGGTACACAGATTATTCTTACGAAAGTTCTGTCTACTTCATTTTCATTGAGATAAACGTTTGCAGAAATAGCTAACTTACACATTTCTTTATGCATACAAAGAGAACGACGATAGTTAAATGTTTAAGAACTGGACACTGTATGCCACACTTAACATTCCAAACCATTTCCATGACATTAGAGAAACAATTGAAAATCGATGAGACTAAAAGAATGACAAACTGTTGAACAATTGTAGCGATTAATAGCGGATATCTCGGAAATGGTTTATGTCAAAAGAAAAGCTATTAGAACTAAATTGTGTGCTTTAAAGAGATCTACATACATGTGTAATACATTTTCCTCTACGCTTATTCCTTCAGAATGTGGAAGACTTCAGTGAGTATTCCCAGAAAATTCAAATATGCATTTTATGTGTCGTGTAAATATCTTTAATACCCCAATGGTATTAACGTTAGAGCCATTTTTGAGAAAATAAAAAAATATCGATAAATGTTTCATGTGAAGTTGGTTGGGAGTGGTAGTATTTACTTGCAAATCGTTTTGTCACATCTTTGGAAGATACTGAGCTTAAATACCTGGTTTGGTATTTAACCGACTTTTTATTTTTGAGCTATGCTGTTCACAAGCATAAACACACATATACACGGACATTTCCTAATTTCTCTACCATGTACATAATAGGCAGAGAAGGTAATGCATTTCACGCAAAAATTAGTTACCGAGATTTCTACGAGACCCCTAAATACAAGCAGCAATTTTAGAAAAAGGTCCGTGTGTGTGTGTGTACATCATAATTAAAAAACGAAAAGTCGGATCAACACAAAACTTGGTATTTAATTCAGTACCTTCCAAAGATGTGACACGAAGAAAATCACTCTACCCAAACTAACATTTACATTGGACATTTTTCGACATTTTTGATTTTCTGAAAAATGTCTCTGACGATTTTAATTAAAATGTCATACATTAAAAAACATTTACGTAACAAATAAAATGTATAACTTGAATTTTCTGCGAATAGCCTTTGAAGTCCTCTTCATTAAAAGGGATTTTGTATACCTAATGTTGTATAATTAGTAAATGTTAAGTGATACACGAAAATGTAGTACAAAGAGAATAAGGTCTCTTTAAAATACAATTTTTTAAAATAACTTTTTTGTGGCATCAATCATTTCTGAGATATCCGTTATTAATAGTTCAAAGTGTTCAATACTTAGCCTGTCAACATTCAGTTGTTTTTCGCGATTCCATTGAAACAGTATGAAATTTTAAGGCAGCGTATAGTGTTCAGTTCTTAAACATTTGACTATCGCTGTTCCGTTTGTATCTATAACGAAATGTGTGGTGTAGCTATTTTTGCAAAAGTTTATTTGTTTTAAAATGAATTATATATAAAAATGAGCATTAGTAAGCCTAGATGGTGTACCCACTAATAAGCGATATAGGGTGGAGAAAATCATGTTAAGGTATGAAATCAGATTTTATAAAAAATTCTGTTCTGGTTTCAGGTGGCCTCAAAATATGCATTTCCGTTAAAATCACCACATCGAATATTTGGGTGAAATAGAGTACTCGCTCTGATAAGTGTAAATACGCAGTAGGGAAAGTAAAAGTAAGGAACATCTCTGTCACTTCTTATCAAAGCGCAGCTCTCTGAACTAACAAGCAAACCAGTACTCAGTAATACGAGTACTAATTGAAATTTTACCTGCAGCAGTTAATTTTCGATCAAATAGTTGAGACGAGACGAAACAAAGTGTTACTTGAGAAGACTTGAATCTTCCAGTATGACATCCCCGTTCCATTTCAGATAAAGTTTCAGCAAAGACTAAGTGCAACTTCACAGGTTCGGTAACAAGAATGAGTAGGTAAGATTATTCGCAACTCCAGCGTTGCATTTCTGCACATCCACATTTAATTTGTAATTTCTGTGTTGTGCGTGGGAGTATGCATGGTTTAACGCCTAGCGTGGAAACAAGAGGAATGCAGCTGGCATTCGTGCAATGAAGAAATGGGTTGGAAATGATGGTGAGCGTCCTTCCCTAGTTATAAAAGGATAGCTGAGCAGACAATTTAACCTCAAAATATGCAAGAGAAGCTGTATAGGAACACAAATAATACTTTTCAATGCTAAGCGCTTGCTCCACGTTTCACATCCTTTGGGACCATTCACAATCACAAATGATAACATAAAACAGCAGTTCAATAACAAGAGAGCCTGAAACAGCTGAGCTAATATGGCAGTCTGCGAAGCGACCACCGACAGTTCATACTACAAAAGAGGTTATGTACACTCGGTCAAGTTAAAAGTGGCCGTTCTCTTTAGCGGTAAAATGTTTTAAAAGTCTCTTCGAGTGAACGCGTGGTTCACAAGCGTCAACTTCTGTGCGCCGCTTTGGCTAACCCTATAATACAGGCCACAAGCGATTGATTTGTGCTACCTCCACACTGTGCTTGTCGTGGAGCAGTGATTAACCTGCTTAACTTCTACGAAAGCAGCTCGAATTCGATTCTCCATAGTGGATTGTTATCTTTCATTAGCTACAACTCGTTTTACTCTAATACAACTAAATAGTATTGTTTACGTTACTTCATTTTACTTACAAATATACTTACAATAATGGCGAAATTTGTGGTTATAAAGTTAAGTTGAATATAAAACCTCCTTCTGACCGATAATCTAATGTCATGGTTGCTATCTACCGGTATGACGATTATTAAATGAACGCCACATAAATAAAAAACGAAGAAAACCTATAATAGATTTACTCATGTATTTAAAATGAAATGGAGAAAAACAAGTTCAGTGGCTCCAAAAAGGTTTCAACTTCAGCCTCATGAATAGTAAGCTAACTCTTTACTACTGAGCTAAGAGTGCTGTAGTTAACGTGGTATTGTAGTGAGTTTACTCCACTTGAGAACCATAAATTAATAAAACGTGTTTTCATTACAAATATGCATTGTTGAAACACGCTGAAACATCTATCGGTTTGAAATCCCATATATGATATATTTTCTCAGGACTTTCGCGATTATGTTTGTGTTCCCCATTGTAACTATTACAATAATATATGCAGTCTTATGAACAAAGCCTTACTATCTCGAGCGCTCACGATAGTACCCAATTCGAGCTCCGTCTCTCAGACGCCGACAAGTTTTAAATTGACCGTGTACATGCATCAATGTGAACAAGAACTAGCTACCCGTTCAAAGGACGTTAAGACTTGCAAACAAGCACATCTAGCATCACAATTTGTTTTGTTGCTATTATTATAGATATCCCAGTGATTAATGGGCCGTAATCTTATACAGAAGACACAAGACGACAGAAAATCTAATGGGAAAAGGCAGAAGGAGCACGTGATGAGGAGTATGGAGAATCGCTCTGATTGACTAGTTTCATATGTAGTCATACCGAGCGAGGTGACGCCTACGTAAGCTATGCGACTCGCATTCAGCAAGTCCCGGATCCCGCTCACTCTTACCTGTGGATTTTTTTTTAGATTTCCCTGGATCGGTAGGCGAATGCTGAGGTGGTTCCTCTTCTACCACGACTTTCCTGTACCCATCATCTCCATTGCCATTATTTTCAGGGTTGTAGGACCAGGCGATGGTGTTGGGCGAGTTCAGCTAAACTCCGGATGTGCGCTTTGTAGCTGTTTCTACCCTGGCGTCGCTGCGGGACTCCTCAGTTAGGACCCTATTGCGAGTGGGCTACAATAGGCTGACTGCCGGGGTCTGGAAACTTATGGGGACCCGGGCGGCGTCGGTTGTGTTCGATCTGGAAACGTTTGGTACCCCATCCATGCTTGCATTCGTCACCATCCGGATCTGGTCGCCCTTCGGGTGTCTCCCCTCATCCCTTCTTCCCATGGTTTACGGTAAAACCCTTCGCCTGTGCCATTATTTTTACCTTAGACATAAAGCTAAAGCTTGGAGCTTGCAAACTGCCACGTTTACGTTATAAGTTTATGGCCATGCTTATGTCAGGGGCAGACAATGTGAACTCGTACATTAAGATATCATGAAACAAGCTTCTATGGGTACGTTATGCTTATCTCTAAGTTTTATTGTGAATGTCCGTTTACCTACTGTGTTATCTCATTCATTCAGTTCTTTGTCGCCTTAATTATTTAGCAGGCCTTGCGCATTGTACCAACGAGTGCACACATTGTTTGCTTAGAGTCGAAGACGTTTGAAATTTAATCAAAGCAAAAAACGGAATCTCAGACCACATTTATAGAACGAGAACCTGTCTTGGGTATTACCAGATTAATACTAAGGACAAATCTATTAGATCATTTTTCGAGTTTTTTAATTTTCTGAAAAACGATTAAGAATTTTGATTAAAATACCCTATATTAAAGATATTTACATGGCAAATAAAATGTATATCCTGAATTTTCTGGGAATAGCTTTGAAGTTCCCCTCATTCGGAAGCAAACCTACATAGTCTTGGATAACTGGTAAACGTCAAGCGATAGAAGAAAACGTCCGTCACAAAATAAAAAAAAATCGCTTTTCAAACATATCATTTATTTCAAACTATTTTTTGTGGCATCAGCCATTGTTAATGTTTCGAATTGTGGAACACTTAGTCAACTATACTTAACTATCTTTATTCCCTTTGTATCTATAACAAAATATGTAATGCGGCTATTTCCGGAAAGGCTTATCTCGATTAAAATGAAGTTGATAGGAGGATAAACCTTGGTAAGAATAATATGTACATCCAGTAATAAGCGAAGGAGGGTAGAGAATGTCACGTGAATGTGACACATCAGGTTTTAGTGTATAAGAACACGACGACATATTTTGGGTTTCTTATCAAGAATAGATTCCTTTTTCCCCTTAATCTATTCACAAGTTTACCAATCGTTTCTCTGCGAGGTGCACGAACAGCGGTGAATTTGTCTATAAATCGCCGTCACTTCTATACAAAAGAGTTTGTTGTCACATAGGTACCATACATGAGGATTCTCTATGCTAACGATCCTTTAAGTATTATAGCAGCACTAAGACACTATGGCACAAAACACGTGTTCTCTGAAAGCATTAATCTCTGTACAGCGCAAGTTTCGCGTGAACTAATTAGCCGACACACAGAAAGGAGGGAAAGTGAAGTGCTAAAACACTGCAGTGTAGGGCAAGCATTTCCCCGTAATACGACCAAACGAAGCAGTCTCTTGTCCAAACGAAAGCTCTGTAGTTGTGGAATTCTTCCACACAAATTCAAATTATACATTTAAGTGACATGAAAGCGCCAGAGCCACGTAAAGCAGATGTCACCATTATATATAGCTGCAGAGGCGTTAGTGGTTTGTTCTTGTTTCACGTTGCAGGATGGAATTAATCACTGTCGAAGTTAAGGGGAGAAGTTTGTAGATCGTGTACTTTCTCAGGAAAGTGAAACTCTGGAGAGATCGTCAGACAACCGTGTAAAATGCAGTGTCAGTCGGATGCGACGAAAGCAGCTCTCAGGTTCTGCTGACTTGGATCAGGTAATTAACTTCTCAACAATCTGCGAAGTAGCATATATAGGGGAGAGCGAGCTCACCTTTTGCGTTTACATGGGAAAATATTGGGAAAACGAGGGTAGATGCTACGTTTTAGGGAGGAAAGTGCGTTTATATGGGGAAAATAGGGAATACCAGGGTCGATGCTAGGCTAGACAGGGGCTGAAATAGAGAGAATGTGCTTTATATGAGAGAGGTAGAGAATACGAGGATGAATTGCTAGGCTAGACAGAGTTTGAAGTGTGGAGTATGCGTTTATATGGGAAAGATAGGGAAAACGTGAACAGATGATAGGCTAGCCAGATGCTGAAGGAGGGGAATATGGACATACATACAGGAGAATTACGGAATACGAGGAGAGGTACTAGACTATACAGAAACTCATAGGTACAAGCTGCTGATAAGAGGTTGTATATGAAGTTTCAGGATTGGGTATATAGGTATGACATGGGGCGAGAATGCTTTTAAAGTCTGCGTAGATGACGTAAGCTAGTTTCAACATCCTTTCAAAATTTTTAAATGTACAATTGATTTCTCCTTGGTAGGCATAACTACCCTTGCAACGCCATGTTAATTACAGATGGATGCATGTTCCAGTCCACTTCTTCCATATCGACCATAAAGATGTGTAAAACAGCGCTTACAGGTATAAACACGTCCATTATGCATAGTTTTCTAACGTCGAATAATCTTTTAAAAATTCTTCATATATACGTAGTGATGTTTTCCACTACTGTCACTCCATAGTAGGAGGTCACGGTGTTCAGGTGGTTCAGTTTCAGCGACCTTTATTGGATACACTTCATGCTTCTCATTCAGGCCGAAGACGTTGATAGACATGCTGTTAAGCTTCTCAAATTTAGGTATTTGAGAAAGTGAAGTAGGGTAGGAAACGCAGCTGAAGTCGTACTTATCTTGAAGCTGTTTGTATTTGCTGACAGGATGTGCGTTCTTCCCTATGAATTTGGCTAGTGCAGAATACATAAAGAATGCTCATCAGTATAGTTATGAATGTTTCTTTAGCTACAACAGATGCAGGTAGTGGTATGTAGCTACTTCCTCGTAACGGATTGTACTTGTTAATACGAAGACGAACCCCTTCCACAGCTAGCAGAGTCCAGTTGCTGCCCTTAAGTTGTGATTCCTACATTTCAGTAACCAACTTCTTCATTTTCGTTTCCAGCATAGAGTCCAGATCTTTTTCTAGGAAAACAGTTCGATTCCGAGTTTTAAATGTTTTGTCGCAGGTTTCTCCGATACTGTTAACAAATCGACACTCAGCAAGGAGATTAATTTGCACACTCTTGTGAACACCAAGCTCTTTATGTACAGCCTGGATTATCCGCTGTTTTGCCTCAAGCAGGTACATATTCGGATCCTTAGCTGATTCACAGTGTATAAAATATGATTTCAAGCATCCATCGAATTAAGTTTCATATTCCTTCATGTGTCAGTCATCCATTGTAGATAATACCTCTTGTTTTGTAGGTTCTAATCTACGTTTCTTCTCAGGAATGTTTATTTTGCACGCATCTTCGTGTCGCCGACCCTTATAACTGTCTTTGAAGGTTACATTACAATATTTAATTTGAAGAGCTACTTACAACGTAGCTCATGCCTTCTTTTATCATACCACGTAGAAATGTCTTTCCACAGTTATCGCAAAATATCCTGATGCACTGAGAATGATATCCTTATATGAGGACTTATTCATCTTTATTCTTGATATAATAACGTATTAATCCTTCTTCAAGGAAATGTACACCTGTTCACCTTGATAGTGAAAGTCCATTATTTTCTGAGAGAACAACGATGTTGACACCTCGGAGATAATTAGCAGAATGAAGTACAATGCCCGAGTTCACCCTATTTATGGAGGAGGCACGAAACTTTTTGTAGATCAATTAAATAACGGTCTGCGCCCAGCCGTTTAGAGGCGTGATACCGGGACGTTAGAACGCAATATAGCCATTGTTAGCGTTTCAATCTTGAATTCAATGAGCCTAAATGATGTTATGCATAGATGAACATTACACATACATGAACACTAACCTCCCTAGTCTCCCTTCTCGTTTTCCTATATTTTCCCAATTAAAAGCATATTCTGCTCCTCAACCTCTGTCTAGACTAGCACCTCTCACCGTATTCCCTACCTCTCTCATATAAACGTATTTTCCTCATTGAAGGCTCTCTCAACCTAGCATCTACCCTCGTTTTACTTGTCTCTCCATATAAACGCATACTCTGCTATTCAAACCCTCCTAGCCTAGAACCTCTCCCATATAAAAGCCATATTCTACTTTCAAGTCCTGTCTGATCTAGCACCTCTCCTTGTATTCATATCTCTTCCGTATAAGCCCATATTCCCCCTCCTTCAGCATCTGTGTGGCCTATTATCTGTGCACGTTTTCCCTATCTTTCCCATATTAACGCATACTCTTACACACACCTCATTCTGTCTGGCCTAGCACTTCTCCTCGTATTCCCTCCCTCTCCCTTCAGCCCCTGTCTAGCCTAGCATCGGCCCTCGTAATCCCTATCTCTCTCATATAAACGTATACTATATCATTCAACCACACCTAGCCTAATACCTCTCCTGGGTTTGCTAGCTCTCCCATATAAAAGCCATATTGTACCCTTCAAGCCCCATCTACTCTAGTACCTCTCTCGTATTCCCTATCTCTCCTGTATATAAGTCCATATTCCCCCTTCTTCAGCATCTGCCTAGCATATCATCTGTTACGTTTTCCCTATCTTCCCATATAAACGTATACTCCACACCTCAAACTCTGTCTAGCCTAGCACATCTCCTCGTATTCTCTACCTCTCTTGTATAAAACGCATTTCCCTCCTTCAACATTTGTCTAGCCTAGTATCAACCCTCGTATTCCTATCTCTCCCATATAAACGCATTTTCCTCCTTGAAGGCTCTCGGTTTCCCTATCTATTCCCACATAAACGCATACTCTACTCCTCAACCTCTGTCTAGGCTAACACCTCTACTCGTATTCCCCACTTCTCTCATATAAAGCGAATTGCTCCTCCTTCAACTCCCTCCTAGCATAGGATCACTCCCCGTTTTCCATATCTTCCTCCAGATAAACGTATACCGTACTCCTCAACCTATGTCTAGCCTACTACCTGTCCTCGTCTTCCCTACCTCTATCATATAAAGGACGTTTCCTTCCTTCAGCCCCTGCTCTACATCGGATCTCTCCTCGTTTTCCCTATCTCTCTCATATAAACGCATTTTCCTCCTTGAACGCTCCTCCAAACTAGATGCTTCCATTGTTTTCCTCATCTCTCCATATAAACGCATACTTTACCATTCAAACCCTGTATAGCTTACTACCCATCCTCGTATTCCCTATCTCTCCTGTATATAAATCCATATTCCACCTCCTTCAGCATCTGTCTAGCCTATCATGTGTTCACGTTTTCCCTATCTTTCCTATATAAACTCCTATATAAGCTCTGTCTAGCTTAGAAATTCTCCTCGTATTCCCTACCTCTCTCATATAAAGCACATTCCCGCTACTTCAGCCCCTGTCTAGACTAGCATCTACCCTGGGATTCCCTATCTTCCCCCTATAAACTTGCTTTCCTCCTTGAACCGTCGCATCTACTCACGTTTTCCCTATATTTCCCCATGTAAACGCAAAAAGTGAGTTCGCTCTCTCCTGTATATGCTACTCTGCGACTTACTGAGATTATCTCAATTGTTAACTTGATACGGAAACTGGAGAACTTGCTGGCAGATTTCTGAGCCCAGGCATATGTTTCCTAACAGCATATGAGAAAAAGTCTGACGCACAACATTCCCATTACATTCTCCACCCAATATATTTTCATGTAGCGTCTACAAACTATTGATGAGCAGAAAATAATGAATCGGTAACAAGTAATTATTGCGTTAATGGTTACTGAAGAAACGAGACGGTTACCGAGCCTGGATGCTACCACTCACTGTATGTGCGTGGCGTTGGTAGCGCTCATCAGGAACTAGTTAAATATTCGTTTACAACTAGAGTTATCCTCGCACGTAGTTGCAAGTACATATTTGTTCTTTACAGGTGTTGCTTATCGCTTCGAGTATAGAGGTCATAGGCCACAGATGGCGTGTCAGTGAGCACTAAATTATTCAAATAGGATTATAGGTGCACGAGTTTTTATACCTACTTCGTGGGTAGACGGATATAAATAATTAATGTTGTTTAGTAACAAAGTATGCGCGGGCCGCTAAGCTCAAACAAGGATATCGCTCATATCGAAATGTAGTTACATCCAATCGTTACCGATAACCGTTAATGTAATGTAACTACGAACGTGATAACGATGAAAACAAATAACTTAATCATTACTGGTAAGCGTTGCATGTAACCGTTGACGCACTGTAACTGCGACGATTATAACTGTTAGTCGAAAATAACTGTTTGTCACATTCTTACTACAAACGTTTCTTATGAAAACTTATTTTTTTTTATCTACGTCATGTTAATCCAGACAGACCTTTACAGAAACACTTTCATTACACATTTCGTTGTACAAAATACATACAAAAGGAACACAGGAAACCGAATCAATAGTCAGATATCTACAAGCGAGTGGCTGAATGCTGGGCTTGAAATTCCATACTGTTTCCATGAGTCGCAAGAAACAACGTAATGCGGCAACGTGTACGATTCGTATTCGGGAGGTCTGGGTTCAATCCTCGGCGACCGCCCACCCATGGGTTTTTCGTGGTTTTTCCGGCATGGCAAGCGAATGCTGGGGTGATTTCTTCTACACCATGATTTCCTTTCCATATTTCCGGTTCATTTCGTTTCCTTTTCATCTTTCAGGCGTGTTTCTAGGTTTCGTGGCGTATGGCGATGCCGGAGAGATCAAGCTGATACCCAAAGGAAACAGTACTATCCGCGGACACTAGAGCGATGCTTTATTGATAGGTCGTTCATCGCACTCTCTAGGCAACTCCAGCAGTGAGACGGGTCTTCTAGCTTGGAAATGTTAGGGACTTACACATGCTTTAAATGTACGACACGTGACCACCAGCTTTACTTCCCTTCCGAAGGAAGCCATGCTAAGGAGTTTTACACCCGAAAAAATCCATACCTCTCCGGTTTTGAACCCGCGAACTCGGGAACATGGTAACCGCTACACCACGGAGGACGACAAGTAAATTAAAGTATCTCAATCTCAAAATTAGAGAATACTTCAGTTCGTCTCGTATTTTGAAATCCTTCCTCATTGATGCACTTATCAGATATATAGGTATTGCAATATGCTGTTACCTCCATTAGCACACAATTCAGATTCGATGTCACAATTAACCGAACGAAATGACTCCACGGTAACGTCTGAGACTCGCATTCGAGAGGACCAGGGTTCGACTCCCGTCGACCGCCCCACTCTGACATTAGGTTTTCCGTGTTTTCCCTGGTCCATAGGCGAACTCTGGGGTGGTTTCTCCTCTACCGCGATTTCCTTCCCAGTATTTCCCTTTCATTCCGTTTCCTTCATATTTTTCAGGTGTGCTATGTTTCGTGGCGTACGGCGGTGGCGCGGATGCTTGCTCAAAGTAAAGAGTACTCTGGTGGAAACTAGAGGGCTGTGTGGTCGACGGATCGTTCGTTACCCTCTCTATGTAGCTCCAGAAGTGGGATGTGTCTTCGAGCCTGGAATTGTTAGGAACTTCCGCGCGTCTCAGTCGCCTCCTGCCTGCAGCCTGTAGCTTCCTGTTGTTTTTTCGCTGCCATCCTTCGTCCTGGGGGATGGTGGGCACAATAGATCTATGTAGGTCAAGTGCGTGAGTTATCCCCCTCCGTTGTATAACGTGTAACCTATATGTTAATAACCAATTATTAACAGGTGAAAAACAATGATGATTCTCTAAATCGCTTATCTGTGGTAGATAGAGACATTTCAGCAAATGATTCGGCATCGAGATGGCTCCGGAAATACATTTTGTGAGATTATCCGTAACCAATAAAGGTGTTGAATATTGTGACTTTCTCCAGTTTTTTAACTGTCACTCCTCTGGGCTCTCAATGTCACT
This sequence comes from Deroplatys truncata, assembly GCA_030765065.1. Classification (NCBI taxonomy): domain Eukaryota; kingdom Metazoa; phylum Arthropoda; class Insecta; order Mantodea; family Mantidae; genus Deroplatys; species Deroplatys truncata. Next base: position 24,012,956 of record CM060988.1, on the reverse strand, counting down.
TCACTATTCTTATCCAGTTCAATTTTCACAGAGACTTCATTTAGCTCACACCGTCACTTTATCAATGCGAACTAGTTCAATTCCCCGTCACTTCACTTCCTTCGTGACGTTGCATCCTCCTTCGGACGGTTCACTCGCAGGTCGAACACAAGACTTCTATAATATCTCGTTCCGCAGTAGCACTCACTGCAGTCATCATAAATTCGCTCGGAGTAAGGCACTTTTCGTCGCATCGGAAACGCACTCGCTACCTCGCTCGCTCACTGATTGATTCAACTCGCGAGAACGCTCGCCTATATAGCCAACGGAATCTTCCACGGAACATTCTAGAACTATCTGGACACAGTTCTGGAGAGGGTGAGAAAGAATCTTCTAGAAAATTCTGGTTATCTTCCAATAGCGTTCCGATGCTTTCGCTGGCTAGAGTGCTATTTATCTTTGTTTATCTCCAATTGCCCGACGCCGAACTTCCGAGAACCTTGGGTCATAACGTCACAAACATACCATATAATTTGTATGCGTGCTCAACAGAACTCCAAGGAAAGAGGGAGGAGGGGAAATACCAGGGTTGTGTAAGGATACAGGGCGATGGTATTCACTAAATTACCCAGCAAGGCTTTAGAGGGAAAAAAAGGCGTTTCTGCAACTATCCTGCGAATTATTCCTCATTCTTATTAACTGGAAAATCACGACATATGGAACAGAAAACAACTAGGACGCATTAAATTACTAATGTTTACAAAATAACGTTTTATGCCATTAACCGCTTCCGAAATATTTCTATAAGGTCATTTGAATATTGTACTATTTTAAACAATGCACTTTCGATATATTATGTAAGTTGCGTGTTTCTATTTAGCAAAGAGCGTAGAATATCGACTTGCATACACGCGAAAGCCAGCCTAGCGAAGTACAATATCATTGCAGACATTACAAAGTGTAATTGTAATACTTAAGACCTTTTGCTTTTTCTGTTGCTAAGCAGAGGAAGTACTGCATTCCATGCAGAATTATTGCTATATTGAGATTTCACCGAAAATACACGTTTTGAGACTCCCTGAATCAAAAAAAAGCATTTTTAGAGAAAAGTTCGCATGTGTAATAGCATAATTAGAAAATAAAGTGTCGGTTAAATGGCGAATTTGTTATTTAAGTTCGGGGTATTCAAGAAATCCCTCGTCTGAAAATATAGTTTATTTATGAAAATACCGTTTATTTGTAAAAATAAGCCCTTCTTTTCAAGTCTTTCACAATTTTTATTAATACACCATATAAATATGTATACTGGATCTTCAGATTTACCCGGCCTTTGCCGCCAGTCGGTTTTCTGCGCATGACGTCAATACTTTAAACCAAGTTTATCAACAGTGCAGAGGACTAGCGAAAGATGAGTGGAAGGGGTGGATGTTAACAGTTTCGAGGTTACCTTAGTGAAATGAACTTGTCACGTACCTTTGCTGTACTTACATTGGAACTTCTTTCACTTACGTCTCGTAAACTTACAATCTCTGCACGGGTGCTTATAGGTAACTCAAATAATTGGACGATTTTTATAGCGTAGACCGTAGAGTGTCTCGGCTTTAGTAGCACAACCTTTCCATTACGATAAAGCTTGTCCATACTCTTTACAACAGGAATTGAAATTCTTTCATGTTTTTTATTATGTTTTGTCTCGAGACTTGATAAAATTCTGGATAAGAACAGGGAAAATTATTCGCACAGCGGCCGATATCGTAACAATGGGCTCCACCTCGTGTTCTTCCGGTTCGGAAGTAGCACTCAACCATGCTAATTCGGTGACCGGTGGTCACTTTTATCTCACGTGCAAAAAGTGCACAAAGTGTCCTCGTGAAAAACAGTTCTGCACTGTCGCAGTACATCAACATGTTTACTCACTCCTTCTGTGTAATTGGTAAAGCGTAAGAGACAAACAAAATCTTAATACACAAAAGAATTTACTCTCATTATAACACAATTTATGTCAAACACAAATTGTTGTAATGTTAACCATTTCCAAGACATTGTTTGTCATTTGTTTGAATATTCAAAAACTTATACTTTTTGCAAGTGGTAAGACGTTATTAGTTTCTCCTCGTGGTCATGCAAAGAGCATTGAATTTCAAAGTCATCATATAGCGATTCACTTTTCAGAAATCTGGTTATGGCTTACTATATCCTTCTTATACCTATACTGACTGAGATGGCTCCGCGGTAACGTGTGAGGTTCGGAATCGGGAGGTTCCTGGTTCGAGACTGCTCACTCTGACCTTGGTTATCCCTTAGTTTTCGTTGGTCCGTAGATGAATTCCGGGGTGGTTTCTCCTCTACCGCGATTTCCTTCACAGCATTTCTCTTTCATTCCGTCTCCTTGTTATCTTTCAGGTGTGCTTATAGGTTTCGTGGCATATAGTTTTGCCGGAGTGATAGCATGAATTCTTGCTCAAAGGAAAGGGTACTCCCCTGGACACTAGAGGGCTGCTTGGTCAATGGATCGCTCATCGCCTTCTCTAGGCAGCTTTAAGCAGTGGGACGGGTCTTCGGGCCTGGAACTGTTAGGGCCTTCCACGTGTCTTTGTGGCCTATAGCCTCCTGTCATTGCTGCACATCAGCTCTTCCTCCTGGAGGGTGGTAGCCGCAATGTGGTCGCTGTGCACGAGGTGTCCCCATACATCTAACGAAATATGTGAATGGAAGTTCATCTTGATTAACAAAACGATAGAGTAATAAACGTTTATAGAAGAGTGAGTAGAGAAAGTCGCATGAATGGAAAACATCTTATTTTGTTCTTCTAACGCAGAGAATTTCTGAAAAGATGACAAAGGTTTTCGGTGATTTCTTATTAAGTAAAATAGAAACCTACAACAACGTGAAGAATGAGGGGGAAGGAAATAAACAGCGCATGTGTGGTTGAGGTTATTCAGATTCAACGAAGACAATGTAGAGTGTAATGGATAGGATATGCATCGGTAGTTTTACCCTCAGCCGGTTAGCCGTGCCCGTGTGGGTACCACCAACAGCACGTTGGCAAGTGCTTAGAGCTATTTTTAATTGCTTAATATTTTTACAGCTGTAATATGAAAACTGTTACACTTACAACATATGTTCCATAAATTCGTTTCTCCAATTTGTCGTAGAATTCAGGTTTGGGGAGTTAACACTACAGAGGCAGTCATATCGTGTTTACAGCAACTTAAACCGCTACAAAACGACGAGCATATCCCCGTTTCGGAGTCTGTAGAGCATGAGAACGGAAATAAATGTGCTGTGCAGTTAGGAACATGCGACAACTGGACCGGGGAAGTGGAGGGAGCACCTGGACTGCAGAGAGGAGATAAATGTTGCTCTAAATTATCTGCTATCGTGCTGTACAGCTGAATCTGCTCTGCTATAAGCGGAACACCGAATAATATGTTGAATATACACTTATTTCGTCTGCGTCATATAACAAACTTATAACAAAAGTGATTCTTCTGGGCGCAATGCCTCAGTTATGCTAACTTTTATCTGAAGATGTTTGAAATTATATTACGAGGGGTGTCCAATAAGAACTTATCATGGTAAAATAATTTTATTTACATTTTTTTATTTGACTTCATCGTCGGTGTTAAAGTGCTTACCTCCATGACCCAGTTGGAGCTCGGAAGATTCAACTGGGAAGTTCTCTCGCATCCTCCATGTGATAAATTGTGTGTAATGTGTTTTATAAAATAGGGAAACTTACTTATTGGACACCCCTGGTACATAGATTTAGTTAAAAACTTAGTTAAAATGTTAACGTAAGTTTCTCTGTTAACAATTTATTCATAAAGAGTGCTAATTAGGAGCCGATGTAGATGTGGCCATCTCCAAGTTATAGATAGCTGCACCGAGCGAGATGGCTCAGGTGGCCACATCTGTGGCCCGCATTCCGGAGCTCCTGGGTTCGATTTTCAGGACTGCCCACCTGACCATGAGGTTCGTGGTTTTCTTCTAGTCGCTTAAGCAAATGGCACAGTAGTATATTCGACCACGATTTTTCCTTTCCTCCATTTCCTATCACTTCATCTCTCCCTTTCACGTTTCAGGTGTGTATTCAGGTCCTGCGGTGGCGGTGTCGGGCAGATGGCGTAATTGTTTGCACATTGGAAATATTTCTCCCCGTGAACGCAGGGTGCGTTGTCCCACACGTTAGGGTCGCTTCGTCGCCCTCTCTCGGGATACTTCGTCTCTACTGGTGCTCAGGTACTCAAACTGGGAATATTAGGGACTTGTGCGCGTTTCTGTGGGCCTAGCTGCCTGTGGACTTGCGACCTTCTACGGCTCCTTCACCTCATTCCTGCCTCTCGGGAGTGTAACCACAATAGATCAAGTTGGTCGCGTGTCCACTAGGATAAACATATTCTACAAATAGCTGCTAGTAAGTATTTGTTATTAATTTGTGTAGTCTGTTACCAGTTCAAAGTAACTGCATACGTACTATGCGCTGTGAATGGGAGGTGCACCCTTCTGGGGACACAAGAAGAGGAAAGAACAATAAGCTGTCACATGACTAGTTTGTATAAGAGTGAGCAGAGGAAGTAGATAAGTGCAATGCTCAGATTTGTAATCACAAATGGCTGCACTAAACACAGAAACGGGTTATATGATGCGAGCGAATATGATTAAAAAAAATCTGATGTGTTACACTCACATGACTTTCTCTACTCTTGTACACACTATTTTTACAAACGCCTATTCTCCATATGCTTCATGTTAATCGAGATATCGAGATGTCAATCTTATTGGTAATCTTCTTGTAGATGCAAGGGGAATATGGTAGGTTTTAAGCGATAGTCAAATATTTTATCGCTGGTTGCTATGTGGCGCATTCCATTCTCTTTGCATGTCCAGGAAAAAAACAAATGAATAACGAATTTGAGAAAAAGTATAAGTATTGGAAAATTTAAGGAAATAACAAGCAATATCTCGAAAACGGTTCACTCAACAAAAGAAATGTATATGATATAAGTTGTGTATTTTAACGCGATCTACATTTTTTGTGTAGTAAAATTTTGTCTATCTCTTATGGTTTACCAGTTATGCAAAAGTCGTTCACAATGAAGACTACTTTTGGAGACATTCCCAGAAATTTCGAGATATACATTTCATTTCTCATGACATTATCTTAAACATATGATATTTTAATCAAAATCGTTAGAGCCATTTTTGAGAAAATTAAAATTTTCGAAAAATGTTCCATGTAAAGGGTAGTCTGGGGTGGGGGGATTTTCTTGAAAATCTTCGTGTCGCATCTCTGGAAGATACTGAACGTAAATACCAAGTTTGGTGTTTACCCGACTGTTAGTTTTTGAGTTATGCTGTTCACAGACACACACACACACACACAGACACACACACACACACACACACACACACACACACACACACGGACATGTTTCCAAAAATGCTATTTTGGATTCAGGAGGTCTCAAAACATGTATTTCCGGTGAAATCTCGGTATCGAATTTTTGGGTGGAATGCAATACTTCCCCTACTTACTATACGTAGTAGAGAAAGTAATATGTGTTGATATGTGGACAGAATGTTTGTAAATAAGTGTTGTTGTCCGTGTCTCCATATTATATTGTAGTTTTCTAGTTATGTTAGCAATTTTATTTATTTTTAGTTCATTATAGAAAAAGTAATAGACGCGTGTCAAATGACGTGGAAATAGAAGAGGCTTGGGAAAGCGGATGTGGCGAGTTAATACAGAGATATGAGTTTGCATATGTTTCATTCTGCAAACGGTTAAAGGAAAAAGGTGTAGAGAAGAATGTGTTGTTGTATTTGGTTCTAAGAAGTAGTAAATTGTTGAGTCCAGGAAGTTTGTGGTCGGAATTTTTGATGATAAGTTACTGTTTGTATTGTGATGGTTTTATTTCCCACAGCAGTGCTTTTGGTCATTTCTTTCAACATTGAGATTTCTTTTGTTTTTATAGCAACAACATTACCTGTGAGAACGTCACTTTTAGATCTATAGCAACAATATTATCAAGTACCAAAAATTAGTTACGTCGTGCAGAAACACAATAAAATACCATTCATAAAACTATATTCAATAAAATGTAAATTAAAAACTAGTGAAGCCTGGAAGCTAGCCTATTTAACCGGCTACGTTCACTGAACAGGTTGCCATACAGACAACCCGCTAAAACATACCATTACAGATATCTGAACACCCAATTAAAATCCCATATGAGTCAATAAAGAGGCCAAACTATATTTAATTAAATGTCCAACAAAGACGCAATAGCAACACTTTGCAAATATCATCAAAGCATTCTTGGGTCTACCCCACTCACTCCACCCCAGCACCCCACTACCCATAACCTAATCAAGCGTCACTGAACGTGTTGGGCAATCGGAAAGAGAACTATCAAACTATTCTATGGTCGCCAAGAGCCGAATTATTCGATAGTTTCCGTCAGCATACGATGTTCCACTCCCTTTACCGATTATACTTACCTGCTTCAAAGCACTCAACCAATATGGGTGGAGGAATATAAGGACCTGCCATCTACAGTGCTACATCTAAAACAACAAATAGCCAACTTTCTCACATGGTAAGACATTTCTTAACACCCAATACGTCGACGGTATGGTGAAGTACATTTACGTGCAATTATAGTTATGGACAACTACATATATTAGCTTCAATTGCAGGGAAAGAGGAATTTAAGGTAATGCATTTAAGAAATTTGGAAAATCCGCAGTGTGTAAGACATCTTTTTGAAAGGTATGTCATTTATTGCACATTATAACAGTAATGCTTTTGCCATGGTTCAAAATTCTATACTGCACAGTGACTGAAATAATAATTTATTGCGCTTTATATACATTGTTCTAATAAAAATGCTTCACATGCGTTTTAAAACTATTTACATAAAAATTCAGGTTTTACGGTAAATGAGTTTTAAAAAGAGTTTATCAAATCAAATTGTTTACATTGATCCCTAATTATCGTAGAGAAATATTGCTTTTTATACTCTCCAAAATTCCTGATTCTTCAAAGCTTAATAATTTATTCATTAAAATTGGTAATTTTCTTTAATATACATTTGAGAGGCAACACAAAACTCACAAAACGAAAATAGTAAACAATTGCATCGTGTGGAGCAAATGTACTGGGTACAAAAATTATATTTCTGTCTTAAAGTTTAGAATTCAGATTATTTTATGCTGCAAAATGTAATCCGATTAAATTTGCTCAATTTTTTTGTCAAATCTCACACATGCATTACCCTAAAAACAGAAAATTGCTCAACTAATCTTATGGTTGCAATAATCCTGTTTATTTCGGTTCGCAAATGAAAATAATACTAACTTCTTTGTAAGGTTTTACTAATTTTCGCTTATTTTTTCCTAGGTTAATTAATGTTATTAACTAAAGGAAAATACTTCAATTTTTTTAAAATACAAAGAAACTTTTATTGACAACAAGTGGTACATAGTTTTGAATCTTTAACATTTGTCTATTTTTCCACATAATCGCCATTTCGGTCGATGCATTTTTGTAGACCTGTGGTAGTTTTTGTATGCCCATGTCATACCAGCTTGCCGCCATGTTCTTGAAAAAGTAATGGGCCTCATTTTTCACTTCATCGTCGTCACCGAAGCGCCTTCCAGCCAAGTGTTCTTTCAACTAGGGAAACAGGTGGTAGTCACTGATTGCTAAGTCCGGACTATAGGGTGGATGGGTGATGGTTTCCCATCCAAACTCTTGCAGAAAATTCATGGTTTGACGGGCGGTGTGGGGGCGAGCATTGTCATGGAGAAAGCTTATGCCCTTGCTCAACATTCCTCTTCTACGGTTCTGAATTGCCCGTCTGAGTTTTTTTAATGTCTGACAATACCTGTCGGCATTTATTGTTGTCCCAGGATCCATAACGTTGACCAACAATATCCCCTTTCGATCCCAAAACACAGTTGCCATGACTTTAACGGCAGACTGTGTTCTCTTGAATTTTCGCGGCTTGGGTGAACCGGAATGCCGCCACTCACGTGATTGTTGTTTGGTCTCAGGTGTGAAGTGGAAAGCCCAGGTTTCATCACCCGTGACTATTGAATCCAAAAGGTTGTCCTTTTCATCTGCATAGCATTGAAGAATTTGGCGGGAAGTTTCAGCGCGTTGCCTTTTGTGATCTTCTGTCAGCATTCTTGGGACCCATCTTGCACACACCTTCCGAAATTTCAACTCTTCAATCAAAGTCCGATGAATAGTGCTTCGAGAAATCTCAGGAACAACAATGCAGAGCTCATCGAGAGTGATCCGCCGATCTTGAAGCACGATTTCTTCAACCGTTGCGATTGTTTCGTCAGAAAAGGACGGTCTCCCGCTTTATTCCTCGTCATGAATTTCCGTGCGACCATTTGCAAATTCTCTACACCACTTGCGGACATTTTTGACATCCATACAAGACTCTCCATACATTTCCAACAACTGTCGATGAATTTCGACACGTTTAACCCCTTTTGCACTCAACTTTGCACCTGGCGGTAGTGGCTAATGGGAGCTCCATTATAACTGGCTGCCAAGCCAAGACTGAGGGCGCTAAGGGATGTGCGGTGGTTTCTGAAGAGATTGAAGGGAGGAAGGAAAAAAGCAGTATGGCCAACATCCACACAAACAGTTTCCCTGCGATCCCAGCGCTTTGGAGACCTTACTTTTGGGATTACCCTCGTATACAAAGAGAAGTAAAAATGGTTAGTTTAGGTTAAAATGACAAATGGTGACTTTCTGAGTTTAAATTGCACAAAGTGTTGGCTGTGTCCCGGAAATACTCATAAATTCAGTAATTTAGTTGTAACTAAAAGAAAAGTTGTATGTACAACTGTTTAGAATAAATGATACAAATAAGTGTACAGAAAAGCTAAAAGCTGCTTTGATAGTTTATGTGTATTGATGGTGTTGCTGCTGTTCAAGTTCTAACGTGATACAAAATACGTGGAATATGTGCATGGATGATACCCGAACCTTCTTTCTAGTGTGATTCACTTGACTGCTCTCGAGATCCATTAAAAAAATAAAACCATTCTACCAGCATTATACCATTTTATACTGAATTTTTCTCATTGGCACTGCACTGTGAAGCTTGCAAATAATTGGCATTATATATTTTTAACCATTTATTATAATTTTGATCAACTGCAACAAAAGAAAAACCGCAAATAGTATTTATTGACTACAAAAAGTTTTTGCTAAAATTATAAGACAAACTTTGGAGAGGACTAGGACTAGGGCTAACTGTGGAGGGGGACATAGCACCTCGACCTCCAAGATCTTTTGTGCCTGAAGCCCCTGACGGGGTACCCCTCCGTAATCTACGAAACGGGACCACTGGCTTTACTTTCCTTCCGAAGGAAGTTATGCGTATTTTTACGCCCAAAAACTATCCCTCGCCACTCCCGAATTTGAACCCGCGACTTCGGGAAGCAGAACCTAAGCATGCTACCCCTAGACCGCGGAGGACGACGAAATATTAAATGGTGGCACGAACAGGATATTTACGCGTGCTGAGCAACAAAGGCTGAGACTGATTTTTCTCCCACAGATGTTTATTGTTCCATTTCAATGTTTACACGATATTTTTCAAAATAATCCCCTCCTACTTAAATGCACATTTTATAGTTGCACGCAGGCCGTTCCTTGTGAGGTCTTGAGAATCGCCTCATTTTCTTTAGCATTGTTTCAGAGTTTTCAAATCGAATGCCCTGGAGCTTTGCCTTTAATGATGGCAATAAAAATATCACAGGGTGCAAGATTGGGCTATAAGACACGTAAATGTTCAATTTAGCCAAAACTGCATGAGCTGATTTGCGAGTGAGACCGGGCATTGTCATGATGAATTTGCCACCCACTCCGATGAAGTTCTGGTCTTTCCTTGCAATGTGCTTCCTCAGTTCAGCTAATACTGAGTATACTATACAGCTGTAACAGTCACAGCAGAAACACCATGTCTACATTACTTAACACAGAAAACTCGGCATTCTTTGAACTTCTTGAACCACCTACCGAGGTAGTGCATCTTCACCGTACGCTTGCTGAAGCTTTTAGTAAGTTTCACAGGCTGTATGGTTTAAACGCAAACAGAATTTTATTGTGCTGTACTGCTGCTCTTGTGTCACCTCTATTTTGTGCTATGCGAAATGCAAGCAGGGTCTACAAAACAGAGCATCACTACCAACCTACCGATACGAGAGTGCTGGCACCTATGGAAATTATACCCAAAACACCGCTCTTTTCAAATATTTGTGCTACAGACAGAACCTATCAAGAAAGCTACAGGAAAAAATCAGTCTTTGTTGATAGTTGATAGTCGTTGTTGATTGCTACAGACAGAAATGTCTAATGCACGAAACAAGAAGAAGGAAAACACTTCAATAATTTGGATCAGAAAAGAAATTGTTACAAAACCTGAATAACAGTTTACATTCAGTTTGCATTTATTTATTCATACACCAACTTAAAACAATTAAAAGTCAAATTACTATTATGCTTAAGCACATTAGTCCAATTTCGAAAAGTTTGTGTAGATACATCGCAGCGCAGGACATAACCTAACGCAACAAAATCGTGATACATTATGAATAATGTATTATGAATGAATATGCGCAATTATTAACATTGTTGTGAATAATTTTAACTTAATTTATTATTTGACAATTACGCCTTTAGGACCAAAATAAAATATAAAAACTGGTTTACATCTGTGCTGTAAATATCATTATAAAGCAACACAGAACCGATTAGAACCATTCAAATCTACTGTACGATTATCGAATGAAAATGGTAACCATTCTTATTGCTACGACTACAGTTCAAGTTATACGAATGCCAAAACGAAAGGAAACTATGGAATGAAAACAGTCGGTTATTACAGCATTTACCAGTCGATAGTGCAAAACATTTGGTTTGCCTATCCTTACACCGAAAACGAACCTTGGGAGTCAGGTCGGCAATCGCAGCTCCAAAAAGGAAGGAAAAAAATCTGATGTTACATTCACATGACCTTCTCAACATTCTACAGGTTATTAGTGGGTATACAAATTATTCTTACGAAAGTTTAATTTCCTATCTGCTTCATTTTATTTGAGATAAATCCTTCCGGAAATAACTACATAACACATTTCGTTATAGAGAACAGCGATAGTCAAGTGTTTACGAACTGGTCGCTATATGCTGGCCTTAAAATTCCATACTGTTTCCATGACATCGGGAGAAACAACTGAAAGTTAAAATGATTTGAAAGTAATGGCCAAGTATTGAACCATTAATTACGGATATGTCTAAATATCGTCTATCGCTTAACATTTACCAGTTGTACAAGATTACACAAAATTCCTTCCGAATGAAGAGGACTTCACAGGCTATTCCCAGAAACTTCAAGCTATTACTGTATTTTTATGTAAATATCTTTAATTCACGGCATTTTAATCAAAATGGTTAGAACTATTTTTTAGAAAATCAAAATTTTCTGAAGAAGTGCCACGTAAAGGGTGGTGTGAAGTGGGTAGAACAGCAGAACGAAATGTCGGATAAATACCAAACCTGATATTTAAGTTCAGTACCTTCCAAAGATAGATACGAAGGTTTTCAAGAACCCCCCCCCATTTCAGATTATCCTTTACATGAAACTTATTCGAAATTATTTTTTCTGAAAGTGGCTCTAACAATTTTGAGTAAAATACCATATATTGCAGGCACTTACATGACAAATAAAACGTATATCTTTAGTTATTTGGAAACAACGTGTAAAGTTTCTTTCATTTGGTAGGAAGTCTGTATAATATATAACTGGTAAACGTTAAGCAATAGATGAAAATGTACTACACAAATATGTAGTTATCTTTAAAACACAATTTATTTCAAATAACTTATTTCGGGCATCAGCCATTTCCAAGATGTTCGTTGTTGATAGTTCAAATTTCTTTAGTCCCATTTATACCCCACCATTAACTACGATGATCTTATCGGACGCCTTTCCTTTGGAACATGTTGCCTATAGGCAATGCTGTTAACCTATATAAGCTTGTTGTTGGATTTCTGGTAAGTTTTGGATTTTATTCATTATCTCTCTCTCTCTCTCTCTCACACACACACACACACACACACACACACACATATTAACACTGTCATTTACACTTCCAGACTCGAAGGCTAGTGAATAATGTTGGCTAGAGAAAAATTCCCAGCCAGGAATCGAACTCGGGACCCCTCGCACAGCATGCTGGCCCAGCAGCTTAAATTTATTTTGAATACTTAGCCATTCTTTTAGGTCCTGTCGGTTTTCAGTTGTTTCTCGCGACGTTATGGAAAGAGTATGAAATTTTAAGTTCAACGTACAGCGTCCACTTCTAAATTATTTGACTAACGCTGTTCCCTTTGTATCTATAACGAAATGTGTAATACAGCTATTTCCGTAAACGTTTATCTGAATTAAAATGAAGTAGACAGAGAAATAAACATACATAAAAATAATAATTTGCATACCCGCTAACAAGGATAAATGGTGGAGAAAGTTTTGTGAATGTAATACAGCAGATTTTTAAAACATTTTATACCTCAGCAAGCTTCACTAATGTAAATCTTCTAACACTCAACCCCTAATTAGTTATTCTACGAAAAATAAAGTTTATATCAACAACAAATTTTAATGACTTCTCTTTTTGTTTTGAAGATGTGAGTCCATCTTTCCTTAAAATTCGGGAATAATTCAGAGAACCTTATGGACTGTTTACAGAAAATTCAATATACTTATACATGTTTACAATTTGATAATATCTTAGGCTTATGGCAGTTTAATGAAAATCCTTGGTTTCATTTTTGAAAGAATAAACAACATTTTTGCGTTGGAGTGAACTTCGTAAAAAATGCTTTGCCTTATACTTACATCATTGTTTAAGATACTTCTGGAACGGTTTATTGTAGAATACTTTAGTAGTTCACAGAAAGGAATCCATTTTGTTGTTGCTCTTTAGGTAATAATCCTCTCTAGAGAAAACAAAATAACTCAGTAACAAGTTGTGCGTTTACAAATCCACACAACTTCTTTGTGAGGCAATGTAAGTTACTGCTTGCCGATAATTTGAACCTTGCAATGAAGAATTATTGATGGAAGCGTACCGTGTGAACACATCGCCTCTAAAGCATATCGTAATGGATTAAGCAAGTGCAAGTTAAAGGCATATTGCTGGCCAATGTTTGCGCAGAGCGTTGTTGTCAAGCGTAATAGGCGTGTACCGGCGGTAACTCTGTACATCAGAACACATTAAATATATTTCATTCATTAACATTCATACCTTGATGGTATTAACCCATAACACACGTCAGGAGCGTAGCAAGAAAAATATTAAGGAGGGGTTATGTATAGTGTTCCATTTTTTTAAGGATTTGTATCAATTCAAACGCTAAATATTAATCCTCAGTTGGAATATGTAAATAAATCGATTTTATATTCAAATATTAAGGTGTCACCTTCCGTAGCATACTGGTTACCTCTAGTTCCCGAGGTCGCGGGTTCAAACTCGGCGGAGGGCGATGGGTTTTTTCGGGCGTAAAAATACTTAGCATGGCTTCCTTCGGAAGGGAAGTAAAGCCGATGGTCCCGTGTCATAGATTTACGGCATGTAAAAGAACCTCATGCCTGATAAAGAGCAAAATTAACTGTATTTCACGCGACTGGAACGCTAAGGGCAACAGCAGTTAAAGAGCGTCCTTAATAATAATAATAATAATAATAATAATAATAATAATAATAATAACATATAAACATGTTAGGGTGCAGCAATTGGAATTAAAATTAGGATAAGACTTTTGCATATTCTAAGCGGCGTATGTGTTGTGATATGGGAATTGGTGACCATTGTGAACTGTTTTATATTGCAGCTGCAGGCCATTTTATTTCGCCACAAATTAGAGCTTCTGTTATGTTTTAAGCTGGAAGATATTCAACTCATCTGGAAACCACTCAAATTTAGCACCGGAAGGAAAACATGACCCAGATATCTTAACATAGTTGCACCCATGCCATCAAAAGTAAAGCTTCTCTTGCAATCATCTTTGGCCTGTCAATCTGTCCTAGACATCCGGAGTAAATTCAGCGATACCAGTGATATGGTTAGGAGGCATCCTGTACCCACCAACTAGAAAGATGGTATTATTTAACGAAGCTATATTTGATATTCACTTTTACATTTTGTTAGCAAGGGGTAGGGGTTCCAACCACCGTAACCCCTCCCTGGCTATGCCTCTGGCACACGTTGGATTAGCAAGCAGTTCAGGGGTGTCCTCCTCGTCTTCTTCGAAAGCACTGAATTCGAAGTTTTCGCTTTCATCCCTTATGTTAATGGTAATCGATTCCAGAGTGCCGTTCCTGGCAATTTATGGCTGAAATCTTGCTTCTGAAGCTGTACTGTATGGCTAACTCGTGAAATCCAGTCGTCTTGTTTACTTTAAAAAAAAGAAAAGAAAAATAAATTGTATACCCACAATAAACATAATTTTTCTTCCCTGAGTATGAATTACTTCACGTTTGTAATTCGAAAAATCACTTGACTACATTGATAGGCATGTTCACACACTCGTATTCACAAACACATGGAAAAGAGGAAGATAATAATTTTATTTATATATATTAACAACCTTTCAGCTCGAGTATAGCTATGCCATACACTAGGATGGGTCTGAAGCGAGAACATTTCCATGCTATGATTTAGTGGAGAGAGAATGTCCTGAAAGACTGCATCATGTATTTGGGGATCTTTGCCCTTCGTAATCCACCATTTATCGATGGTATCCAGAGTTTAGAAGAGGAAGGGATTCCCTCGAAGATGAAGACCGAGCAGGACGGCCGGCTAAGGCAACAATGGATGCAAATGTGGTGAAAGCAGAGCGCATGTTGCGGGAAGATCATCGTTGCACACAGTCAGATTCAAGAAGCCGTAAATATTGGATCGGCAGCACTGAAAACAATCCTGAAAGAAAAACTTGACGTCAGGAAGCTCTGTAGTCACTGGATCCCCCATCACTTCACAAATGAGCAGAAACAAGCACGTGCGCAATGGTGCCAAGAAATGATTGAAAAATTCAATGGGGAAAGACTCAAAAACGTATTTGACATCGTAATAGGTGACGAAAGCTGAATTTACCAGCACGAACCAGAAACTAAACGACAGTCATCGGTTTCGGTCTTCTCAGGAAAATATCCCGCAACAAAAGGGAAGCGAGCGATAAGTGTTGGCTAGAAGATGATCTGTTCCTTCTTCTCAGCAAGTGACCACATTGTGACGATTCAGCTTGAGGAATAAAAGACTGTTACTGCCAGATGGTACACCACAAAATGTCTAATACAAGTGTTCAGTGAGCTGAGAAAAAATCGTCTTAAGACTGGTCTGTGTGGAATTTTGTTGTACCGTAACAATGCCTCTGCTCAGAGTGCGTAAGCAACAATCGAATAATTGCAGGAGTCAGATACTTGTCCCATCTTCTCTACAGTCCAGATCTGGCCCATGCGACTTTTTTCTATTCCCCAAAATGAAAGAAAATATTCGAGGACAACGAATTGAGTCACCAGAAACCGCAGTAGCTGCTTACGAAGAGTGTATTTGCAACTCCAAAGAAGAATGGCATCCAGCGTTTGAAAAATTGTTTGAAAGGATGAGACGGTGTATAGAGAATACTTAGATATGGAAAATATTTTGAAAATATGCAATCATACGATCTAAATTTTTAATATTTTATTCCGTCCATTCTCAAAAGTTTTGTAGTATTTCAATTTCAAATAAGCGTTGTGAGGAAGGAATCATTTATATTTTCATAGTATACTGTTTATATCCTAGATAGGCGTTGTAGTTATATTTTTCACGCTTTTCAATGCTGAATGAATGTTGAGTGACGATAACCATGCGAATAAAGAAGGTACATATCTCGCATTCTAAGTATCGCAGAGATAGGATGTTTGTATAGGCATGATCAGTAAATAAAATTCTGTGTAATTATAACATTGACACCTATTTTCAAGAAAATCTGATGAGATACATTCGCATAACTTCTTTACCCTCCGTTATTTATTATTGGGTATACAAATTATTCTTACTCAAGTTTAGTTTTTATCAGATATATTTTAATCCAAGTAAACCTTTGCAGAAATAGCTACATTACACATTTCGTACAAAGGGAACAGCGATAGTCAAATGTTTAAGAAGTGGACGCTAGACGCTGCCTTAACATTTCATTTGTTTCCATGTCATCACTAGAAACAACTGAATGTTGAAAGGAATTTAAGAGAATGACCAAGAAATGAACAATTCGAACTTTTAATAAATGATATCTCAGAAACGGCTTATAAAACAAAAAAGTATTAGAAATAAATTGTGTTTTAAAGAGATCTACACTTTTTGTGCAGTACGTTTTCGTCTATCGCTTAAAGTTTACCAGTTATATAGGATTAAACAAAACTCGTTCCGAACGAAGAGGACTGCATAGGTTATTCCCCGACAATTCAAGACATGCATTTTATTTGTCATGTAAATATCTTTCGTGTATGGTATTTTAATCAAAATCGTTAGTCATTTTTTAGGAAATCCACATTTTCGAAAAATATTCCATGTAAAGAGTAGTTTGGGGTGGAGGATTTCCTTTTAAATCTTCTTGTCGCATTTTTAAGAGATATTGAACGTAAATACCTAGTTTGGTATTTATCCTACTTTTGGTTTTTGAGTTATGCTGTTCAGACAGACACACTTACATGTTTCCAAAATGCTTTATTTGGATTCAGGGGGTCTCAAATCATGTATTCAGGTGAAATCTCGGTATTGAATTTTTGGGTGGCATGCAATACTTCTTCTGCTTACTATACATAGTATAGAAGGTAAAAATATTTATCCGATCTAATTAATGAAGATCATGATCTCAGTTCAAGCGCATAAGATGCGTGCACCACATTCTCAACGCTGGTAGGAGGGAAGAGCATATGATTCGCTAGCCTTCATATGCCTTTAGCTTTTGCACCTATATAGTTTAGTGGATTGTTTTTACTTTATTTACTAGGTGTGCAGTAGGTAGTTTTAGCATTGCATTGCACCCGAAAATTTCATATCGAAGAGTTCACTAGAAATATATATTTTAAGATCCCTTAAAAAAAAGAAGGATAATTTAGAAAAAGGTGCATATCTGTGTTTCCTTCGGTGTGTAGGTATGTGGACAGCATAAACAAAAACGAAAATTAGGAGACATACCAAACTTGGCATTCAATTTCGGCGTCCTCCACAGAAGCTGCACGAATATTTTAAAGAAATTCTCCTTTGTCTGAAACCATACTTTACATAAAAATGTTTCTTCACTTCATACTTTCTAAAAATTTATTTAAAACACGATATGTTTAAGATATTTTTATAACCAATAAAGACTATATCTTGAATTTTCTGGGGATAACCACTGCAGTTCTCTTAGTTCGTAAATTGTATGATTTTGTACAACGGAAAAAGCATAAGATGTTGGAAAACTAATTATTACACAAAAATATATTTGTCTTTAAAACACACCATTTATTTAAAATAACCTTTTCTGTTGCATGGACCATTTCTGAAATATTCATTGTTATCGGTTTGAATATTCAATGTTTAGTTTCTCTACCAAAAACGTAGGTAGAGAAGATAATCCATTCCACCTAAAAGTTCAATATCCGATTTCAACGGAAATGCATGCTTTGAGTCCCCTGGATCAAAAATATTTTTAGAAAAATTCCCTCTGTGTCTGTGACCAGCGTAACTCAAAAACGAATTGTCGGATATATACCAAACTTGGTATTTATATTCAGTACCTTCCAAAGATACGAGATGAGGATATTCCGGAAACCCTCCCAGCCCCAGAGTACCCTTTACATGAAAACTTTTTCGAACTTTATGACTCTCTGAAAAGTGGCTCTGACGATTTTGCTTAAATTACCATATATTAAAGGTATCTACATGATAAACAAAACGTACATTTTGAATTTTCTGGGAATAGCCTGTGAGGTCCTCTCCATTTGGAAGGAATTTTGTATAATTGTGTATAACTGGTAAACGTTGAGCGATAGACGAAAACCTACTGCATAAAAAATATAGATTTCTTTTAAAAGTAAGGCAAATCATTTCATATAATTTTTTTGTGTCAGAGCCATTTCCGAGATATCCCTTATTAATGGTTCCAGTTGTTTAATACTGAAGTCATTATTTTCAAGTCCTGTCGATTTTTCAACTGTTTACCGGGATGTCAAGAAAAGATAGTATTTTAAGGTTAAGCATTTAGCGCCCAGTTCTTAAATATTTGACTGTCACTTTTCCTTGTACCTGTAACGAAATGTGTAGTGCAGCTATTTCTGGAAAGGTTTATCCGATTAAAATGAAGTAGATATGAAAATAAACTTACGTAACAATAATTTGTATAGCCACTAATAAGTGATGAAGGTAGAGAAAGTTACGTGAATGTAACACATCATATTAGTTTTTAAGTGCTGTCATTATTCACTTTTACTAGCCCTCCAGCTTATTGTATCCCTCTTGTACTACAACGAATGTGTAATGGAACTATTTTCGAAAATGTTTCGATTAACGTTAAGTAACTTAAAGTTTTTGCAAGAATCTTTTGTGGAAGCTAACATAAAGATAAGTGCTAGTGGGTAGAGAAAATAACACATTTTTTTTCTGGCTTCGAAACTATAGGATATTTATTGGACGACTCAGTGGTGGGGAGTATAAATAGCTTCCTTACTTCCTCGTGGTGCACTCCATTCTCATTACACGATTTTTGCCTGCAGAAGGGGTTGTTATTTCCTTCAAACCGCTCGTTATCCCTCCATTAAGCAAGCCTGGGGTATTATTTATTTTGATATTACATTAGCGTGACGTTCGCCCGGATTTTACAGTTTGAGAAGTGGCTTGACTAAAGTTTTACGCAACGGTGGATATTTTTTTTTTTAATTTCTATCTTACACTTAACCGGCAAGCGCGGTGATCCAAATAATCCGTTTTGTGCTGGGTAATAAATTAGCATTAAACTCATTTGCGCATTGGACTATCTGAGCTGAAGTGGATAATGAACTCCTTCAAGTAATTTTATCTTCATTTATATTTTAATCTTTCTGGCGATTATTACCTCACGTACTTTCCAACCCCTTTGTAAGAATTAATTGTGTCTTTTGCAACAGTAAATATGGTTCAGTTATTTCTCATAACTTCTCTTTCACAATGATAGTGTGTAGGCTAAATTTAGAATGTGGATGTGTGGTTCCAGTTACGTTTATCACACTGATTCGTTCTCGAGCCTCTTTATTTATTCAAATTATTTTACTTTCCTACTACTTGCTTTGCATTCCCCCCTAAAATTTGCTACGAAATTTCACTGGAAGTTAACGTTTTAAATTCCCTGAATTTACGAGGAAAGGTTCATGTGTGTATGTGTGTGTGTGTGTGTTTGTGAATAGCATAGCTAAAAACGTAAAGTCGGCTAAATACTAGTATTTAAATTAAAATTTAAAAAAAGCTCACGAAGCTACCCCTTATATGGATAATCTTCCTTAATTTTGAATTTCTTAAAAATGGCTAACATGTTCATTAAAATTCCATAAATTTAATATACATATTTGCAAGACAAATATAATGTATATCTTGAAATATTTGCGAGTATCCTGTGAAGTCTGCTTCATTATGATTTGGTTTTATATAATTCTAAACCGTAAGAGAGAAACAAAAATCTTACTAACACAACAAATTTAGATCTGTTTAAAGCACACAATATATGTCAAAGAAGATTCTTTCTGGCGTTAAACCTTTCCGAGATATTCTTTGTTATTGGTTTGAATTTTCAGGTACTTCTGCTTTTTATTTTCTCTACTACCTGTAGTAAGTAGAGGAAGAATTTTATTAAAAAATTCGATGTCAAGATTACACTGGAAATAGATGTTTTGAGGCCCGCTAAATAAAAAAGAAATAAAAATAAGCAGCACCCTCCAAGGATGCGACACGAGGAATATCAAGAAAGTCGCCCCCCCCCAATTCTATGCTCTTCGTGTCAGATGCATTGATTTGGATGTTAAATTTCATTTATAGCTTTAACTTTATCTGAAGCGTTCTAAATAATTCTGTAATTAAAAACGTCAAATACAAATGAAATCATGACAACTTTTCCGTAATCCAGTAGGAGCAAAAATAAAAGCCTACATAGAAAACTGTAAAGAAATACGTTTATTTGTTTACATGGTTTAGCATTAGAAGAGCTTTGTAGGTTAATTCTTACGTTACCCTTTGTGCATCACATACAATAGTGGCAATCCCGCTGTAAGGAATAAACACTATCTTTAATAAAGTTTCATATTGTCTTCACAAGTTTTCTTTATCACTGTGCAATCCACAAAAACATTAAGTTTCTGAAAACACACTCCCTAATACTTGAACACCAAATAACGTAATTCCACATTTTAGCACGTTAACATGCTTTTTATATTTGAACGCCAACAGCATGTTCATCACTGTATATCTTTAAATTCCTCACTAAAAGAACTAACATTGTATTTTTCACTACGTAGCCTATCCTCTGTCTTACTAGGTTGTCAGGTCCGGTTCAAGTTTTAAGCATGGAATGCACGTTATTTAGTACTCTATGTTAATAAGGTATTACGAGAGACTCTTTACATTTACACAGTTTGCTTGTCATTACGAAAATTCAGTTTATTTTAATATTTTCATTCCACCTTTCCGTTACGGCTTGTGGGCGACATTGCACATTTCTGCTTTCGTCACGTGAATTTGATGTTTGTTTCAAGACTCAGCATGGGAGAGGTCGGGCCATTCACTCACTATCTGTTACACGCTCGAAGCTTTGCCTCTAATGGGCTTTTTCGGTGGTTTCCTGGGTCATTAGGCGAGTGTCCGGGAAGGTTTATTACAGCCCCCTAATTTTCTGCCGCTTCATTTCACCTCATTTCTCATTTCACTTCAACTTTCATCTGCTCGTCTGTTTCAGGGTTGCAAGTGTCGGCGGAAGTCTCGGCGTTACATAGCAGGGGTAACACTATGTAACACTTCGTCCCCCGGAATGGGAGCGGTGTCCGAGTTCCGGGCCCCCAGTGGGATGTGCAAGCCGGCAGGGGGAAGGGTAGCGGTTGTAGCATCTGCAATTCGGAGAGTTTTAATTTGGAAAAGGTAGGGACCCTGCCCGCTGCCCTGTCGTACCTCCTCGTCCGGCCGCCCTCTATCTCCTCCCATCTCACCCCTCCCTGTCAGAGGCTGAGGCAAAAGGGCTCTTCGTAGATCGAGATGCTAAGTCCATCTCCGCTCCTGATTCTAGTGGGTGTAGGTTCATCTCACGAGAAGAAAGCTATACGGTATGGCAATGTATCCCATGCGGTCATCCCGAGGAAATACGGATTGTAAATGTGCAATGAAAGTTTATCTCAGTTAAGAAGAGGTAAACAGAAGGATAAGGTTCGTAAGAATAATTTGTACAAGAGTGAATAGAGAAAATCATGTGTATAAACCACATGAGATTTTTATTTTATATATTTTGTACTCATTACTTAAAGGTAACTCCATTCAAAATAGACAACCGAAAACATCAACATCCGTTTATTCTCATGCATGTTAGTTTTCAGATGACGCATAAATACCACATGCAATATGAAGCACTTAATCCCCACTGTTTTGGTATTTAGGGGGGTTGAATTTCAAGGTTACCTTGAAATGTTTGTAATTGATGTTTTTTAATGATCATAATAAATATTCAACATAAATTCTTAAAGCAATTTTAAGTAGAAAAATACACACTGTTGGTTGTTTACCTGTAAAATCAATATAACAGAGAACTAATTCAGCGATTTATAAATATTTATTTCTAAAATTACAACTTGTTGATAGTAATTATTTTACTACCCATGATTATAACTGAGCTTTGACTCCAAGCTTCCAAAACTTCACGTTGCTGTTTCAATAATTACCTGATTAAATAAATTTAAATAGCTCACCGGACTCCCGCCCCCCCCTGTTGCACGGTGCTGCTGGTTGCATGCCTGCGCCTGCTGCATGCGGGGAGCGTCGAACGTCGCACTTCAGCTTCTCTCGGCATTTCCAAAGAACTTGAGTACGTTTTCACGTGTATTCGCAGGCACAACAAAATGAATATTTATAGTTCCCGACACAGTCCTTAGACCTGCAAACCTCGTAGAATTTAAAAAATCACTTTCATTTTTGTGTTCTTTACAGTGGTGGCTCGTGAGTACATATTTTGGATGTTCACAAAATGTTAGATTCAGAGATCCCTGAAAATGTGATATAGCATCTACTGCATAATGGTTATTATTACAACTGCAGCCGTTCCCAATAATAATAATTTAATTTATTTTAATTGTTTCATTATTAATTATTTAATTTTTTGAATGGGAACCTACAATGAGGGTCAATTTAAACAGACCCTAAAATGACCATCATAACGTCCTCCAAATAAAACACGACTAATGGCGTTTACTTTCCCCCATAATATCAAGAAACAAGTCTACAATGCTTAGTTTTGGAGATATTGTACAGTCTCAACTTAAATGGTCCACCCTATATATATAACGTGTATTTATATATATAAATACACGTTACGCTGCACTGTAATCACATGTTTAATAGGGAAGCTATAAGACATCATGGCTGACTCTATTTATAAAGAACATCCATGCTTCTGTTTTTCAATCGTGCAAATGTCTTTATCGCTCTATGTTTGAAGTCTTTAGTATCATAGCACATTCATTCATTCTCTGTTTACCCTCCTCTTATGTAGGACTTACACCCCCCAGGACTTACAAGCGGGTGCCTGGGGTCAGATGCCCGTCGAGGAGCAGACACTCATGGATCAGACAGAACATCCAGGATGGGTGATCAGCCCGAAGCCTGGTATGGGATGAAGGAAGTAGATGAAGCGAAATGTTGGTGAAATGGATGAAAGGAAAGGTGATAATGGAGCAGTTGGTGGAATGAATGGCGGGGGAAACCGGAGATCCCGGAGAAAACCCGCCCAGACGCCGCTTCGTCCACCACAAATCCCACGTGCAGGTCCCTGGGATTGAACCCGGTCCGGCGAGCGGTCTAACCACTCGGCCACGGCGCCGCCTATCATAACACAACATACCATAATATATAAGAAAACGAGCTTTTCTATCCGACAGCGAAGTTTAGACCTGATGCAATTAAATCTAAATTTCGCTGTACAGCGAGTGAATTGGTATAATTATTCAGTATGCTACCATCTAGCAGGGTTTATGTCAAACTGAAAAGCGAACGGGGGCTCCCAACTTACCGTCCAGGTACTCTCGCGTGAATGAAACTAGTGCAGTGGTGTGGTACCTAGTGACATTAACGTAAACTTGTTTCTGAGAGATGAATAAGAGCCATTGCACATATTCAAGTGTGCACGACCCGTGAATATTTCATTCATAAGGTAATTACACATAGAAGTTGCGCATGCGCAAAAACTGCTAAAAACGTGTACAAATCAAGTTGTGCTCGTGGCTCTGTTGCCATATCTCATCGAGTTTAGAGGAGAGGCGCGGTAGATTTAAATGCCGTAGATTTTAAATTACCACATCTATGTTACGTGTAATAGCATTCAAAGAAAACACAACCAATAAATCCGGAAGGTGACAAATATTAGGGCGTTCACGTGCTCTTGTGCTCTTACACAGCAGCCACCACTGGTTCTTCGTTTGTCGTAAATAAACCCATAATTCCACTTACGTTGGACTTTGACAATTTATAGAGTCCTTTGGGAGTGCTTATCATTGTTCCTGAATACTTGCATGCGCACCTAATCGTTTTATAGACCCTTTTAGTTATCTAGCCACATTGCCTCCACACCATCACGTGGACCTTTGCCGTGGCTTGTGGCAAAGTGCCACTCGGCTTGCACGTTGAAATCTTTTTCATCATGAAGCAAGCCTTCAAAGTCTTTTTTTAATGTGAGGCAACTCCATTACTAAAATAAAATATTGTTTTAAATTGTGGGAATCTTTTTTCAGATAGGCAGTTCATTTTTTTCTGGAAAATATAAAATCCTGCAGTGTCATGAACTAAATATTCGGTAACTATTGAGAAACAGATACTGTATAAATTGTTATCTGCTGTTTTGTAATAAATGACAAAGGGATGTATTGTTGCTTGAAAATGACTCCAATAGTAACCTTGTGTAGCATCCTGAATGACCAAAGTGGAATTTTCTAAGTAATCGCCAGTAACTATATGTTCTTTCTTACTTATTTGTGTTTTCAGATGCCTTAAGTATTTAGACTGCGCTTTTGCAACGAAATTATGTGATTTGAATTCTTTTAAATGCATAAGAAATTATGATTGAAATTTGTAGCCGTTTTTATCAAGGTCATTTGTGCTCTATCCGTCGTTTTCCATTTCCTATAAATAAATTCTTCTATTGGAATGGCCTGGCATAAATTTCTCAACATATCTAGTTGAACTGTGTCTATTGGCAATTTTTTACACTTTCTTAATTAACAATCTGGCGATGTATCAAGCATATTAATTTATACACTAAATCGTTAAGTTCTGTGAAGGAATTGCCACTCTCATGTTTGAGATTCTTGGGGTATATGCACATTAACTTTGTGTTTTCACAAATCGTGCACACCCACGCATTGTGTGTTTCTGCTGCTCCTGCCAAGACGTAGTATTTAGAGTTCAGGGGTGCAAATCACAAAAATGTTATTTTTATTCCCGGATTCCTGATTTTAAACTCACCATAGAGTTCTTTCAAATTGGCCAATAGTAACCTCTTCTGTTTTTTTTTATTTATTTATTTTTTTCTCCTTCCTTTATAGATTTTATATATTCTGCTGATGTCATCTTATTTTAAATACATGTTTTTGTAATGTTTTAACATTATCCGGTAGATCACGTTATTAGTTTCTGCCTGGTATAGACATAATGCCTTTTTGATCCTGTATTAGTTTTTCAGCATGTGCCACATATCTAGATACACCAGACTCCACTGAGCGGGATGGTTCAGGCGGCTATGTCTGAGATCCCAGGACCGATCCTCGGTGAACGCCCACTCTGAATTTTTCGTGGTTTCCTCGGGTCGCCAGGCGAATGCTGGGGTGGTTCATCTGCTACCACGAGTCTCCTTCCTCTCACATCTGTACCCACCATCTTCCTTGCCATTTTTTCAGGGTTGTAGGGCCAGGCGACGGTGTTGTGGGTTCTGGTTGGGCAGTGGTCTGCGCTCTGTAGAGGTTTCTTCCCTGGCGTTGCTGTAGTACCGCTCAATTAGGTCTCTCCTGAGCTTGGGGCTCCGCTCCGGGGGACCCTGGAGGTTGGTGACTTGTAAGCAGGGTCAGTGCGACGTCGGATACATTCTACCTAGAAACGTTAAGGATCCCGTCCATGCTTGTGCACGTCGGCATCCGGATCTGGTTGCCCTTTGGGTCTCTCCCTTCATCTTTCCTTCCCAGGGGTTACGTTGGAAGCAAAAGGGCAACCTGGTCTACTTGCTGTGCTCTGCCCCGATTCCGGAGGACCTCCGTGATACGTGCCTTTGCCTTTTACACCAAACTCCTCATACATTTTACGTTCACTCCAACTTTCGGAAGACAGGTTAATGCCATGTATTTTTTAGCTGCGGTGTTTACGCTTACAAACTTATCTTTAAACCGGGAAATCATACCCATCATTTTTTCCAACAGGAGGTTTGAAAATATTTCTGCTCAGCGTGCTGGCCACAGAAGGAGATTTCCTTCGCGAATACGATTTAACACGAGATAATTTTGATTTAAAAGTAGTTAAAATTATATTTAATCTACTGATGGTATCTTCAGCAGCAGCTTCCAAATCCATTTCATCTGATTTGATTTTCATTTTGGAAATCCTAACGCTGCGAGTTATACCAATAGTATTACCTATTCCTATTTACTAAATGGGAAATCTTTTTGCGTATACCTTCTGTTACTTTTCTCTTACCCACTTTCCTAGAATGTCTTTCCAATCCGAAGGTACTACAACACCACAAGATATTCCACAGTTGCTTTTCTTTAATTTTAGGCATTATGAACTTATCTTAACTGGTGACACTCTTTGATAAGGTATGGCTGACTCATCTCCTGAGTTCGTCACTCACACTGGTTTGTTTCGTCATACCGTACGTGCGATACTGGGCTTTACGAGAAATTTTATTTTGACTGCAGCATCTATATTATTACAACAATGGAACTTAACACGTATGCACTAACATCCCATATTCTTCGTAAGAAATAAAAATGGAGCAAAAATAATTGTTCGTGTATATTTAACGATGATTTACATTCTTTAAGTTACCTTTAAATTAAAAAAAGTAACGGTTTACACAAAAATAAACCCTTACATGAACCGCAAGGCTTTTATCTTCCCTGTGATATCTTAGTTGTCTCCTGCAAATGAAGGATGTTCCACAAAATAATGTGTTTTTAAATGTCTCCGAGTCCGAAGGCTAAGAATTGTTTCTCGCGATTGCATGGATGCACAATGGAATTTTAAGACCAGCATATAGCGTCTAGTTCTTAAACATTTGACTATCGCTGTTCCCTTTGTATCTATAAGGAAATGTGTGATGTAACTATTTCTGCAAATGTTTATTTGGATTAAAATGTAGCAGATAGGATAATAAGCTTCAGTAGGAGTAGTTTGTATAATCATCAATAAACGATAGAGGGTAGAGAAAGTCATGTGAATGTATCACATCAAATTTTGTTTCCAAAATACTAAATGTGTAAAACTGATAAGCAATTGAAATTACTTTGTAATTTAAGTACTTGTGTGCAAATTATTATTTCATTAGACATTCAGTACAAATTAAAATAAAGAATGAAATCAAATAACTGAATTTCTTTGTGTTACAATTTCCTTCAGCATTCCTTTATTTGCAATGTTAAGCCTTGCAGCAACAATCCATTCCTTTGGACGGAACATTATTACTGTAGGTATTATACTCAATGGTAGGCTTTAGCGCTTCTACGATTATTGAATGGTAATGCAGGTCAGCTGGTTATTTACCTTAATATATTTGAGGAGAATTGTCAAATTTACGTTTTCATAACCGCGTTAATCAAATATATTCCGTAACAGAGTTAATGTATCTCAAATGCACGTAAATTCTTAGTAGCAAATAGATAAGAAACTCCTTCGGCTTAAACCTGCCTCTCAGAAAGCACGTGCATCTAACATGATCGTATTTTTATTGTTTTTATCGCCTGACTTTGCATTACACAGGACTTGTTTGCCAGTTGTACATTAGCCAATGGGAAGGAAAAGGAGGGCGAAGGAATATATGTCAGCGGGGCAAGATCATAAGAAACAGGGTTTGCTGTTCAAAATATAAACAGATATACGTGGTGCACACAAAGAAATCACACGGGTTTTAAATGTGTATTTCTCTCTCTCTCTCTATTTATTATTCTACCTGGCTTTAACTACATGGTCATATTGCAACAGGTCTCTTAGAAGATGGACTGGTGTTTGGCGGACAGTTAGTCTTCTAGGTCTCATTCTCGTAAGATACACATATCATCTTACTTCGTCAGATGTCTACAGAAGCATGTATACAGCAACTATACCTCTACTTTGTGACAGGCAGATGTCAGCCGCGACACGTGCCCACAGAGGCATGTGTACATCAACTGTACCTCTGATTCTACACGTGCTGGGCAGATGTCATTAGGGTGCCGTCCAGTCTATCTACTTTCATTGTCTGTAGATGGATCATTGATTTTACGATCTAGTTTTTATCTTTTACCATTGTTTTAGACCTAAGATGGAACTTTGGGTCGTGGTATTAAATATCTCTTGGCTATTGAGGGAAACCACGAAGAAAACCCAGTCAGATTGACCAGCCCACGTTACCGCTTGAGCCACATTGCTCGGTTGTATACCTTGAACATTTCTACATGCACAGATGCTGTTTTATAGCCATGGAAACGAAAGAAACAAACATGGCAACTCGCTTGTAAAAGTTTTGTGTTTCATGGAATTTGTGAAACATAATTCAGTGGTTACAGTTCAGCGGATGTGGAGGCGAATATTTGGTCTTAACGCCTCTTTTGGCAACAACATTAACAACCAGACCCAAACATCGGGAGTCTCTATAAAGGTAAGAACAATCGCGTGTGTCAACTGCAAATGTGGAAAGAGTTCTGAACAACCTTAGCGTGCAGCTCTAAAACTATGCGGCGGACGAGTCGAGAACTGGATTCTCCAACAGTGACAATGAGGAAGGCGTTAAGAAAACATGCAAACGCTACCTGCAGACCTATAGAGTTTAGACAGAGGATTATTGCAGCAGTAGTATAGTTATACCTTACATGCTAATAACAAAGTAACAAGACATGGAGAATAGCCCCTATAATTATTTGTGTATTTATACTGTGACGGCTATCGTTTTATTTTACAAGAATGTAATACATAATTTTATAAGGTTTGAAACATTTAGGACAAACTTTGTTTAAGTAAACTCATGAAATCTACTTTAGAGTTCTTGCGAGTCATCCTCGTATGCTTATGTAAAGAGGAGTTTTGCAGTAGAAGTTTTAGGGGAATGATCACCTCATGTTCGACACGTGGGTGGATTATACAAATCATAAGGACACACGCATACGTCAGCATACTCCTAGAAGCTTAAGAGCTCTTTGACGACGGGGGCTCTGCCTATTACTTTCTCTGTAAGACTGTAACTTTTGAATGTATTTAGTGCTAGCTTACAACTTCGACGTATGACCTAGGCACGACGAAGATGGAACGCCGGATTTCTTCCATGTACCAGGTAAACACAAAAGCTATCTAACTCTCTCCCTCTTGTGATGTAGTTTAGATCTGTTATTAGAAAGTTTAAAGCCTCTCTTGGAATTAGAATTACACAGGTAATGGTGTTACTCTTTCACTCCTTCCAGCTACCCTTAACCCTCTCGATGTCATCCTTGAGCTACATCATCATCCTCGTCACACCTAGTATACACAGGCACTGGGTTTAGCAATGTGACCTTACTTCACATCCGGTGGAGATTCCAAGGCTTTCCCTAACATCTGGTGGCGTCGTCGTGTCAAATACAGGTGATGTGACAATGCTTAGCAGTAATCAAAGGACAAAAACTGTTAAATGTCAACAAAAGACGCAGCTTTAGCGTGACTGCCTCGTAATTCCGAGAGCTCAAGCCCAATGTGTTGAGTAAGGTGCGTAAGGCTTTTTCAGCTTTTATTCCCTTATCATGTAATATATATTGAGTAACTCTCAGCTCTTTGGATCTCGGGTTCATTTCAGAATTCATCAATAATCATTATATTCATTGTCTCCTTAAGCCCTTTATTTTACGAGGACCTTCAAAATAAACACAAAGAAAATTAACATGTAAAAGTGGTTGAAACTACGCAGACGGTAGCTGACTAATTGAATGCATAATTCTACAGGTATACGTGCACAGCATCAGTTAAAAGAAGTTAGTCACATGACCATTGTAGAGGATATGACACTTGGATGTTTTCAGTTCGAACCTGGCAATATCCTATTAGGTTTCCAAGCTCGCTCTATAGCTCCAAGGGGAAAATATTAACAAAAGTGTAAAAAAGTCTATAAAAGACCTTAGGTAAAATAATCAGCAAAATAAATCGTATTGCGATAAGCTGCACGAGTCCAAATACAATATAAAACGCCATCGAGATCTACTGCATACTTTCACAATAGTGATTATATCTTAATGAAACCCACCCTCAACTGTTAAGCGAAGTGTTAAAACAGCTACGTAGCGTGCAAATGGGTAAGCCTTTGTCTTTCATTACATGCAGAAAATTTCTGACGATAGGTATCGAAAAGCAATTTTCAAACTCCATGCGAAGCGAATGTCAAAAGTTCTCCATCTGATAATGGAAATGTCAAAGGAAAGCTGGCCCTTTAGCTCGCGTGAGTTGAGGCTGAAAAATAAAGACTATTTTCAAAGAGTTTTAAAACCTTCAAAAAGTGTAAA
This sequence comes from Deroplatys truncata, assembly GCA_030765065.1. Taxonomy (NCBI): domain Eukaryota; kingdom Metazoa; phylum Arthropoda; class Insecta; order Mantodea; family Mantidae; genus Deroplatys; species Deroplatys truncata. The sequence goes on along the minus strand of CM060988.1, from coordinate 23,982,936 downwards.
ATTTACTCCCGAAAGAAAAAAGTATTCAGATACCAAATTCATGTGCATATTTAGTCCTGATTATCCAACTTGGTTTATAAGCCTATGCTCGCCACACGGTTTTACTTTCTATACCACGTATCTAATAGGCAGAGGAAGTATTGTATTTCCCTAAAAATTTCTACCTCGAAATTTCAATGGAAAAGCATTTTAAGCTAAATCTTTGTGTGTGTGTGTGTGTGTGTGTGTGTGTGTGTGTGTGTGTGTGTGTCTGTGTCTGTTCATCTGTGAAAACAGGATTACTCAAAAACGAAATGTCGGATAAATACCAAATCTGGTATTTAAGTTTAGTATCTTACAAAGACACCACAATAATTTTAAAAGAAAATCCCCCACCCCTAACTACACTTTACACGCAACATTTTTCTTGTGGTTTTGTTTTCTCAAAAATGGCTCTAACAACTTTAATATACCCTACTATTAAGATATTTACATGACAAATAAATGTATATCTTTTATATTCCAGAAATAGCCCATAAAGTGCTCTTTCTTCAGAAGGAATTTTGTATAATTTTCTTTAGTAGTTAAACAGTATAAGGCACAAAAAGAACATACTATAAATATAATGTATAACTCTTTAAAGCATTATATTTTTTAAAAATAGCTTGTTCTAGTATCAGCCATTTCCAAAATTCCGCAAATACTGGTTAGAATGGTTCAATACGGCTTCATTCAAACTTTTAAAGCTCTATAACTATTCACTAGTTTCTCGTGACATCTTTGAAGGATTGCAGTAGTGGCCCGCTTTGAAGCATCCGGGTAATCTATTCTGTTCCCTCTCTCACCGTTGTACCTACAACGAAAGTTCTAATGTAACCATTTCTGCGAAGGTTTATCTCAATTAACATGGAGCAGATAGAAAACATTCTAGTTTGTTACATTCACTTGATCTTATCTGCCCTCTATCATTTATTAGCGTGAATACCAATTACTCTTACGAAGGTTTACTTCTCTATCTACTTCATTTTAATCAGACAAGCCTTTGCAGAAATACATTTCTCAAAAATGACTAACGATTTTGATTAAAATGCCGTATGCTTAAAGTATTTACATTCAAAAAAAAGTATACATCTGGAATTTTCTGCGAATAGCGTGAAGTCCTCTTACTTTGGAGGGGATTTTATATAGATTTGTTTAACTCGTAAACCTACAGAGGTATACGAAAATTTCCTATAAAAATATAGAACTTTTTAAAGCACACAGTTACTTTCAAATAACTGTGTTTGCACACCAGCCATTTCCGAGATATCGTTATTAATGACTTGAATTGTTGAATACTTTGTCATTTTAGTGATGTCGTTATTCAGTTGTTTTTCGGGCTGCCATGAAGAGAGTATGGAATTTCAAGGCCGCTTTCAAACATCTGACTATTAATTCGGTTTCCACTATTCCTGTGTGCTTTCAAATAATGTGTGTTGTAGCTATTTCAGCAAAATATTATCTCGAGAGCATGAAGTAGATAGAAAATTAAGTGATCATAAAATACTGTGTAGAATTTATATAAAAATAAAAATAACAGGCAGAGAAAGCCACGTGAATGTAACGCTGTTTTGTCTTTTTTCTCGCGTTTATAGAGCATGGAATTTCAAAGCCATCATATAGCGGCACACTCTTTAAAAATCTGTGTTACATTCACATGACCTTCTCTATCCTCTGTCGCTTATTAGTGGGTATACAACTTATTCTCACAAAGTTTGTCATCCTGTCTACTTCATTTTAATCGAGATAAACCTTTTCAAAATAGTTACATCAGACATTTCATTACACATATAACGGGAGTAGCGATAGTCAAATGTTTAAGAACTGGACGCTATACGCTGGCCTTAAAATTTCACACTGTGCCCATGCAATCGCGAAAGACAGCTGAATATTGACAGGACTTAAAAGAATGGCTAGGTATTGAACAATTCGAACCATTAATAACGGATATCTTGGAAATAGCTCCTGCCACAAAAAAAATGTTAGTTCAAATAAATTGTGTTTTAAAGAGATCTACACTTCTTTTTGTAAAAAGCTTTCGTCTATCGCTTAGCGCTTATCAGTTATACAACATTAAAGAAAATTCTACACAATGAAGTGAATTTCACAGGCTATTCCCAGAAAAATCTAGATATACATTTTGTTTGTCATGTAAATATCTTTAATATATGGTATTTTAATCATAGTCGTTAGAGCCATTTTTAGAAAATTAACAATTTTCAAAGATGCTCCATTTAAGGGTAGCTGGTTTGTGGGGGATTTTCTTAAAAAGCTTCGTGTCGGATCTTTGAAGGATACCAAACTTAACTACCAAGTTTTGTATTTATCGGACTTTTCGTTTTTACTTTCTCCACTACGTATAGTAAGTAGGCGAAATATTGCATTTCACGCAAAAATTGTACCGAAATTTCACCGAAAATACCTGTTTTGAAGTGCCATAAATTCAAATACAGCATTTTAGAAACATTTCCTTTGAGCCAGCATCCGCGCCATCTGTCCGGCACTGCAGGCACCTTGAAGCACACCTGAAAGATGGGAAGGAGACGGAATGGAAAGGAGGAAGTTATAGAAATGAAATTCTGATAAATGAGAAAGTACCCCAGCACCCGCCTACCGACTCGAATGCAGCCTCACAGGTTACCACAATGAAAATTTATCTTGATTAACAGAATTGATAAAAGAATAACACTAAATGAGAGCGTAGGGAAAGTCAAGTGAATGCAAAACATTGGATTTTTTTCATATCTCTAGTCATATTTGTACGAATATTTTCCGTGATAATAATAAATTATTTTAGATGGAGCAACAAACATTAAATTCCCTGACTGAATTCCTATTCTGAAAGAGTGCAAATATGAGCATTTCTAGAAGTTGTACAAAGCTTCAACTAGAAGCTGACTGGATTTAAAGAAGAATCGTTAAAGCAACGCAGGAGAGTGGCTGGAAGTTCAACTAAAGAATACCACAACAAAAAAATCAATGTTTCCAACGAGACACATAGCGTCATAGAAAACACCGTCGTGCTGTTAATTGAGATGTGGTTGCCCTGCCATCTCACGGCTGGCTCCTTTTACCCTACCCTCTACCGGAGTCAACACAGGGTGTAAACATGAACTTAAACATTAGCTCTGAACGAGCTTGAGGTGTTGCCAGTCTTAGAGTGGGAAATAGTTTACGGCATGAGAAGTCTATTATTATAGAGTCGAGGAACCCTTTGAATTAAAGATTAGACGAATTCGAGTGATCATTATTATTTCCTAGACACCGTTATGTATTTCACTCACACACACACACACACACACACACACACACACACACACACACTCACGCACACATAGCATTGCACACTATTTTCTCACGATCGTATCTTACTATTTTGAATGAATTACTAATAAAAAATCTCATGTGATACATTCACATGACCTTCTCTACACTTTATCGTTTATTAGTGTTTATACAAATTATTGTTACTCAATCCAATTTTCCTACCTACTACATTTTAACCCAAATAAACCTTTGCAGAAATAGCTATGTTACACATTTGATTATAGATATAAAGGGAACAGCAGAAGTCAGATATTTTAGAACTGGACGCTCTACGTTGGCCTTGAAATTATATTCCGTTTCCATGCAATCGCGAGAAACAACTGATGGACTTGATGAATGATCAAGAAATGAACAATTCGAACCTTTAATAACGGATATCTTAGAAACGGCTTATGTCATAAAAAACTTATTTCAATAAATTGTGTGCTTTAAAGGGATCCACATTACTTGTGTAGTACGTTTTCGTCTATTGCTTAACGTTTACCAGTTATACAAAATTCTTTTCGGATGAAGAGGATCTCAAGGGCTATTTCCAGAACATTAAAGATATGCACTTTATTTGACATATAAATGTCTTTCATTTATGGGAATTTAATCAAAATCGTTAAAACATATTTTTAGAAAATCAATATTTTCGGAAAATGTTGCATGTAAATGGTAGTTTGGGGTGGGGTTTTGTAGAAAATGTTTGTGTCGCTTCTTTAGAATACCATCTTCAGAAGACCTAAATAGCACGTTTTGCATAAATCCAACTTTTTGTTTTATGAGTTACGGTATTCACAGACACATAGACACACACAAGGACATGTTTCCAAAAATGCTTTATTCGGATTAAGGGGGCCTAAAAGCATGTATTTCCAGTGAAATCTCGGTATCGAAGTCTTGGGCGGAATACCATATTTCTCCTACATACTATATATATACTATGTGGTCAAAAGTATCCGGACACCCCCACAAACGTACGTTTTTCATCTTAGGTACATTGTGCTGCTACCTACTGCCTGGTACTCATTATCCGCGACCTCAGTAGTCGTTAGACATAGTGAGCAGTATGAGAAGCTCAGTGGAACTCACGGACTTCGAACGTCGTCAGGTGATTGGGTATCACTTGTGTCAGAAGTCTATACGCGAGATTTCCCTACTCCTAAGCATCCCTAGGTCCACTGTTTCTGATATGATAGTGAAGGGAAACGTGAAGGGACATGTACAGCACAAAAGCATACAGGCTGACCTCGTCTGTTGACTGACAGAGACCGCCGACATTGGAAGGGAATCGTAAACAGTAAATAGGCTATCCAGACCATCACACAGGAATTCCAAACTGCATCCTGATCCACTCCAAGTGCTATGACAGGCATGAGGTAAGAAACCTTAGATTCCATGGTCGAGCGACTGCTCATGAGCCACACATCACGCAGGAAAATGTCAAGCGACGTCTCGTTTGGTGTAAAGAGCGTCAACATTTCACGATTGAACAGTGGGAAAACGTTGTGTGGAGTGACGAATCACGGTACACAATGTGGCGATCCAATGGCAGGGTGTGGGTATGGCGAATGCCCGGTGAACGTCATCTGCCAGCATGTGTAGTGCCAACAGTGAAATTCGGAGGTGGTGGTGTTACGTTGTGGTCGTGTTTTTCCTGGACGGGGCTTGCAGCCCTTGTTGTTTTGCGTGGCACGATCACAACGTAGACCTACATTGGTATTTTAAGCACCTTCTTGCTTCCCACTGTTGAAGAGCAATTCGGGGATGGCGATTGCATCTTTCAACTGGATCGAGCACCTGTTCATACTGCACGGGCTGTGGCGCAGTGGTTACACGACAATAACACCCCTGTAATGGACTGGCCTACACAGAGTCCTGACTTGAATCCTATAGAACACCTTTGGGATGTTTTGGAACGCCGACTTCGTGCCAGGCCTCACCGACCTTCATCGATACCTCTCCTCAGTTCCACATTCCGTGAAGAATGGGCTGCCGTTCCCCAAGAAACCTTCCAGCACCTGATTGAAAGTATGCCTGCGAGAGTGAACGCTGTCAACAAGGCTAAGGGTGGGCCAATACCATGTTGACTTCCAGCATTACCGATGGAGGGCGCCAGGAACTTGTACGTCATTTCCAGCCAGGTGTCCGGATACTTTTGATCACGTAGTGTATATATATATATATATATATATATATATATATATATATATATATTACACACTAGAGAAAGTAAAAGAGTTTGTAATGATGCCAATTCAACGGCTATAACTAATTGGATGCCTTATACAATTGTTTATGTGACTTTATATTTCTTCCAGAATTACCTAATAAAGTTATTAAAAGATGTACTGCAATTATATTTGCTGCTAATCGGATAGCGAGAGTTCCTGGTCGAATTATGTTCCTAATTGTTTCAATACAGAACACATTTGTTTAATTGAAACCAAATATATTTTTATAAGTAAGAAGCAAATTCATTGTAATCACTTCTATGATGATTGATGCCGTGGCTTAGTGCGGGAGGTTTAAAAATAATAATATAGTGCGAGAGAAGAAGAGTACTGTGTTCGGTACTCCTGTGAGCAACCGGAAGAGGGAAGATCAGTCTTGTGTTTGATACTCCAGTCAGCAACCGGAAGAGAGAAGAGGAATCCTGTGTTCTATACTACAGCGGCGATTGGTACAGAGAAGAGGAGTCCTGTGTTTGATACTCCTGCGAGCGACCGGAAGAGAGACAAGTCCTGCGTTCACACTGAGGTTAACACCGCGGAAGAGTGAAGAGGGGTCCTGTATTTGATACTCAAGTCAGCCACCGGCAGAAAGAAGTCCTGTGTTTGAAGCTGCAGTGAGCGACCGGAACAGAGGGGTCCATTGTTCGATGCTCCAGAGTGCGACCAGAAGAGAGAGTAGTCCTGCGTTCACACTGAAGTGAATGCCGCGGAAGAGGGAAGAGGGGTACTGTGTTCGATACTCCAGCCAGCGACGGGAAGAAAGAAGTCCTGTGTCGAAACTCAGTGAGCGACCGAAAGAGAGAGAAGCCTTGTGTTCACACTAAAGTGAAAGTCACGGAGGAAGAGAGGTCCTGTGTTTGACACCTACTAGGGAGAAGAAACTGCATCGCGAATGGTTTCCAGCAACGCTAAGTGAAACAAAAGAAAAGTGAAGTGATAGAGAAAACTAAACTAACTCACAATACGGACGATAATAGAGATTCTGTGTTTGAAGAATAATTTGAAGTTGTAAATGTGGATTATGAAGACGCAAATATTGAATAGACAGGGAAGCGGAGTTATGTTTTACCTTACTATACCGTGGTATATATATTGTATGTTATTACAGCCACCAAATTTATATTGGCAGACATGGGTTTCTTGGAAACGATTTTAAGAGTTGGACTTGTAAATTTCCTTGTATGTAAATATCATCGAGAATGCGTGCGAAAATGAAAAGCTAGTGCTACCTATAGTATGTCGCAAAGTAATTATCCTTGAGGTAGATAACTTTACCAGCGGGCTTTTGAGGAACAGCAGTTCCTGGTGTTGCCAACAGATTCGGAAATTCGGAACTAATTTATATCTAATATATCCCTCAAGTGAACAGAACACATACTGGCAAGGTAAGCGAGGTAACATTTGTGGAACAAAATGTCTTGCTAAGGCTTGATAAACGAGCGTTTGTTTGTTTTGATGTTCCCTTCGGAATTTTTCCGAGTTTAGGAATGAAAGTGTGTTAGAACCTCAGGATAGAAGCACGCTATTCTTTTTGTTTTCCTTTTCTTTCCCGCCCGTACACACATTTTATTACATTTGGGTTTTTTTAACTTGATTTGTCTTTGCACAATAGGTTACCAATAAAGTTATTTTTCTTTTTACAACATCAGGTTCATATGAAAGCTTTTGAAGCTTCGGTACATGAACTGAATGATAAATAGATAGTTATATGTGTATATCAAAATCCTTCAAAAGACCTAAATAGTTTAATTGAAAACATTGATAACATTCTTGTATGTTTCCTTACATTAAGAAAATATTTAAATGGTTCGTTCATTTTAACATTGCTCTTCTTCAGATATTCTGTAAGATTAGTTGTTATGCTGAATAAAAATGCTTCTACCGAACAATAAACTTCCCTGCAACGATAAAAAGAAATTTGATGTGTCACATTCATATGGGTTTCACTACTCGTTCTAGTACGAAATGTTTACACAGAAGTTTATTCTTACACTTCTTGTTAATTAAAATGAACTTTCATTACACATTTACACAATTCGTTGAAAGAAAGGAAAAAAATCTGATGTGTTACACTCACATGACTTTCTCTACTCTTGTACAAACTATTTTTACAAACGCTTATTCTCCATCTACTTCATCTTAATCGAGATAAACATTTGCAGACTCTATCTTATTGCTAATTTTCTTGTAGATGTAAGGGGAATATATATTTACAAGGGCACTATAGAAATACAGTAGTCTTTAAGCATATACATATCTCTTAATAGCTGGTTGCTATGTGCAGCACCATTCCCTTTGCCACAGATTAATACTCTTTGCTTATCCAAGACAAAAAAATGAATAACGAATTCCCATTTGAGAAAATAAGTATTGAAAAATTTAAGGGAATAACAAGCAATATCTCGAAAATGGTTCACTCAACAAAACAAATGTATATGACATAAATTGTGTATTTTAACGCAATCTACATTTTTTGTGCAGTAAAATTTTGTCTTTCTCTTATGGTTTACCAGTTATGCAAAAGTCGTTCACAATGAAGAATTCTTTTGGAGACATTCCCAGGAAATTCAAGATATACATTTTATTTGTCATAAAAATATCTTAAACATATGAAATTATAATCAAAATCGTTAGAGCCATTTTTGAGAAAATAAAAATTTTCGAAAAATTTTCCATGTAAAGGGTAATCTGGGGTGGGGGGATTTTCTTGAAAACCTTCGTGTCGCATCCATGAAAGATACTGAACCTAAATACCAAGTTTGGTGTTTATCCGACTGTTCGTTTCTGAGTTATGCTGTTCACAGACACACACACAGACACACACACAGACACACAGACACATACACGGACATGTTTCCAAAAATGCTTTTTTTGAACTCAGGGGGGTCTCAAAACATGTATTTCCGGTGAAATCTCGGTATAGAATTTTTGGATGGAATACAATACTTCCCCTACTTACTATATGTAGTAGAGAAAGTAATTATGCGTTGCATTCACATATAGTTCTCTATCCCTATCGTTTATTAGTGGGTATCACACCATTGTTTAAAAAGTTAACTTTTTTATCCACTTTGCTTTAATAGGGATAAACCTTTGAAGAAGTACCTACGTTACACATTTCATTCCAGTACAAAGGTAATAGCGATAGTCAAATGTTTTATAACTATATGATGGCCTTAAAATTCTAGACTGTTTCCACAACTGGAAATCGACAGGACTTGAACAGAATGAGAAATGCTTAACAATTCGAACCTTTAACAACGGATACATCAAAAACGGTTTATGCCACAAAAAAACCTATTTTAAGTAAATTGTGTGTTTTACAGAGATCTAAACTTTTTGTGTAGTACGTTTTCGTCTATCGCTTAAGATTTACAAGTTGTACAAGATTATATAAATCCTTCGAAATGAACAGGACTTGCTAGGCTACTTCCAGAAAGTTCAGTATACGCATTTTATTTGTTATGCATTTATCTTTCATGTATGATGCTTTAATCAAAATCATTAGAGCCATTTTTTAGAAAATCAAAATTTTCGAAGAAAGGTCCATGTGAATAGTTGCGTGTCCCATCCTTGGAAGATACTAAGCTAAAATGCAAAGTTTGGTATTTATCCGGTTTTTAGTTTTTAAGTTATACTGTTCACAGACACAACACACACATGGACGTTGTTCCAAAAAAAAAGGTTTATTAGGATTCACGGCACCTCAAAACATGTATTTCCTGTGAAATCACGGTATCGAAATTTTGGGTGGAATGTAATGTTTCCCCTACTTACTATATGTAGTAGAGAAAGAAAAAAAGTAATGTGTAACGTATTGTATGATTTGGACAGCGCTGCATTAGCAGCAGTTAAGACTAAAACAGATTTAGTAAAAAAATGTAATCTGTTACAGTCATATAGCTTTCTCATCCTCCTCCGCTTATTAGTGCGTGTACAAATTCTTCTCACGAAATAAGTTTATTTTTCTATTTCATTTTAATCGCAATAGTGCATTCATTATCTGTTTACCCTCCTCTTAAGTAGGACTTACACCCCCCAGGACTTACAGGCGGGTGTCTGGGGTCAGAGGCTCGTCGAGGAGTAGACACTCATGGATCAGACAGAACATCCAGGATGGGTGATCAGCCCGATGCCTGGTATGGGATGAAGGAAGTAGATGAAACGAAATGTTGGTGAAATGAATGAAAGGAAAGGTGATGATGGAGCAGTTGGTGGAATGAAACCGGAGAACCTGGAGAAAACCCGCCCAGACGCTGCTTCGTCCACCACAAATCCCACATGCAGGTCCCTGGGATTGAACCCGGGCCGCCTCTAACCACTCGGCCACGGCGCCACCTTTAATCGCAATAATCATTTGCATAAATAGCTATATTACACATTTCGTTAGGGTTCAAAGGGGACAGCGATAGTAAAATGTGTAAGAACTGGACGCTATACACTGGACTTAAAATTCCATACAAATGCGAGAAACAACTGAATTTTGACAGGACTTTATGAGAATGACAAGAAATTGAACAAATCGAACCATTAATACGGTTATCATGGAAATTACTGATGCCACAAAGAAAGTTATTTGAAATAAATTGTGTATTTTAAAAGGATCTACATTGTTTTATGTGGTACGTTTTCGTCTATCGCTTAAAGTTTACCATTATAGAATACTATACAAAATTCCTTCGAACGAAGTGGACTGCACAGGCTATTTTCAGAAAGTTCAAGATATACATTTTATTTGCTATGTAAATGCTTTTAATGTATATATAAAGATTATTATAGCCATTTTTGGAAAGTCAAAATTCGAATAATGTTATATGTAAGGGGTATTTGGAGTGGGGGATTTTTTTTTTAAATCTTCGTGTAGCATCCTTGGAAGGTATTTATCCAACTTCTATTATTATAGTATCGAGGAACACTTTGAATTTAAGACTGGACGAATTCAAGTGCTCATTATTATTTCTTAGATTCCGTTATGTATTTCACTTACACACACACACACACACACACACACACACACACACACACACACACACAGGCAGACAGACGGACTGACCTTTTTCTAAAATGCCTTTTTCTTATTCAAGGGATCTCAAAACATGTATTTCCAGTTAAATCTCGGTATGATACCTTCTATACCTACAATGTACATGGGAGAAAGTAAAAAGGGTTTGAGAGGCTCCCAACTCGGAAATAATACATCATCTGCAGAATTGTATTTAGATGTGCATTTTATATTGCGCAAAATCTGTGCACGCTTAGTGATTCAGCGACAGGCTTTTCATGTCTGATAAAGTCCGTATCATGTCGAGAAAACTGAATAGAAGGAAGTTCTTCAAAGTGTGTGTGGTCTTGAAGAAAAAGGCTCTGTGAAATGAGGCAAGGTGAAGGATATCGCAATGTGAAATGAAGAAAAGACAGAAGAGAACCTCGAGAGCCTGGAATAACGATTGGCTTCTGAATTGAATCCGACACCAAAATGCAGGTCAGTGAAAATGTGACGCACTGATATCGAAACTCCAGGTGGACGGCTTTCTCTGCTTAAACTGAGCACTGTTGTTATACTCTAGCAAAGCAGGTGTGAATAAAGTTGCCCTTCACTTAACTTTCGGACAAGTTTTATATTAAAGAACTTTACGTTAACCAATTTATCTATAATCATTTCTTTAATATTAATTTGTGCTCAATTATTACATAAAAAGAATTTAATAATAATAATAATAATAATAATAATAATAATAATAATAATAATAATAATAACAGAACAATATATGTTGCTACCACCCCAAGGAGAAAGGGATGAAGGTAGGTACCACAGGAGGCTACAGACAGGTAGGTCAATAAGACGCGCAGAAGTCTCTAACAGTTCCCTGCTCGAAGTCCCGTCCCACTGCTAGAGCTGCCTAGAGAAGGTATTTTAACCAAGTCTCTGACAGTCCGTGGTTCAAAACTTAGAACACTTGAAACAAAAGAGGGAAAGGGAATGAAGGGAATTGATGGAAAGGAAATCCTGGTAGATTAGAAATTACCTCAGCGTTTGCCTACCGACCAGGGAAAACCAAGAAAACTCTAAGGTTGGTGTGAGCGATCGACAGGTATCCAATCCGAGAACGGAGGCTCACGCGTTACCACGGAGCCATCTCGCTCAGTTAGTAGCAGCAGCAGCAGTAGTAGTAGTGGTGGTGGTGGTGGTTTTCTTCAAGTATTTTAAACATTTTCTATGTTAAGTGCTGCTTTAACCTTAGATAAGGTTGCTTTAAAAGAAATGTTTTCACAAAAGGTATTAAACGTGTTATTGCGGTGTAATAATAATTATTAACTCATCAAATTTGGACGCAAGAGGTTTTTATATCTAAAATTTAAGTACCCAAATATACATTTTTAATTACGTAATAGAAGCTGCATAAGCGAATTCTCATTTACATTAACCCTTTATTGCCGGAATGATTTTGCCACATACGCCGCTCCTCCTCCAATTCTTAAATGAATTTTATATCCCTTTCACCGGCAACACCAATCAAACGATTCGAATGGCTGTGATTGTCAGAGCGAGACGAAACGGACTGACCATCCAGTCAAACGTCGTGAGTTCAAGTACCAGCTACTGCAGTCAAGTGTGCCTGTGGTAAAGGACGGGGAGGGTCCAAGTAAAATAAGCGGTGTGATGGCACGATTGGATGCTGACGGAGTTACATTTGACTGCTGATACATACTTTGGCTTCTTATTATTTAAAAAGCTATAAAATTTTATTGAGAAAATTAATAGTTTTAGAATATAAAACAGCTGTAAACACCTGTATTTTATTGTTGAACGTTAATATAATATGAAAGTTAAAAAAGGCTATTAAAAAGCTTAAAAAACTTAAAAAAAACTTTGTATCAAATACACCAGGCTATAAGGGCTTAAATACACTTAAGTTGTATTAAAATACTATGACAGTGTAATTTGTACTTGATTTTCATTTAACTGTATTTTAAATCTTAGAAATTTGGAGAAGCACCTAGTTATAGCGTACTGTATTATTATAGGTATAGCTACAGTATTTGAGTTTTAAACATTAGGTTAATTTCAGATTTAAGTTTTAATAGAGCTCGTTTACTCAAAGTGTGTTTAAAGGGCCAGAATTGGCGAAAAAAGACAACTTAGTTTCTAGTGCAGTCTCGTAAGTTGGAATTTCCCCTTTGATATGATATATAGTTTATCACTAAAGACACAAAATTAACAGTTCAAATCTATTTTTAAAAATGGTACTGCATCTGCGTGTTTGTACTCTGAATTCTGTACCACTTCACAAAAGGAAAAATAAAGCTAATGTGATACGTTCACATAACTTTCTCTACCATCCATCTGTATTAGTGGGTATACAAACTATTCTTACCGAATGCTTATTTCTTATCTACTTCATTTCAATCCAAATAAACCTTTGCAAAAATAGCTATATTGCACATTTCGCAATGGATACAAAGAGAAAGCGATAGTCAAATGTTTAAAAACTGGACGCTATACCCTGCCCTAAAATTTCATACTGTGTCAGTGCAGTCGCGAAAAGCAACTGAAAGTTGGCAGGATTTTAAAGAATGACCAAGTAATGAACAATTCGGATATCTAATAACGGATATCTCAGAAATAGATTATGCCACAAAAACCCTATTTGAATGAAATTGTGTGTTTTAAAGAGATCAACCTTTTTTGTGCAGTACGTTTTCGCTTAACGTTTACCAGTGATACAAGATTATACAAAACTCCTTCCGAATGAAGAGGTCTTCACAGGCTATTTTCAGAAAATTCTAGGTATACATGCTATTCTTCATATAAATATATTTAAAATATGGTATTTCAATCAAAATGATAGAGCGATTATTTTAGAAAATAGAATTTTCGAAAAATGCTCCATGTAAAGCGTAGTTACGGTGGGGGGTTTTGTTGAAAATCTTCGTATCGTATCTTTGGACTATACTGTACCTAAATACCAAGTTTGGTATTCATCCGACGTATCGTTTATGAGCTATCCTGTTCATAGGTGTGTGTGTGTGTGCGCGCGCACACATACACACACACACGCAAACACATAAGTCACACACACGGACCTTCTTCTAAGAATGCTTTTTTTTTTTTTTTTTTGGAAATCTCGATATCGAATTTTTGGGTGGAATGCAATACCTTCTCTACCTACTTAGCGCCATACCCTACGAAACCTGGATGCACACCTGAAAGGTGAAAAGAAAGGAAATGAAAGGGAAATAATGGAAAGGAAAGCGTGGTAGAGAAGAAACCACCGGAGTATTCACCTGTTAACCCAGGGGAAACCACGAAAAACCTATAGGTGATGGTGGACAGTCAGCGGGGATCGAACCCGGGAACTCCCAAATGCGAATTGCACACGTTACCGCAGCACCACCTCGCTGGTAATGTAGCCATTCATACTAGATATTAAGGATTCATAACTAACAAGGTAACATCAGTCGAAGTTAAGCAAACATGAAACAGATTTTTACACCATCCGAAAGAGCAAATATGTAAAGACTCGAATATTACAATCTATCGTATATATACGTATATATGTATATAAAGTAACAGGATGGTAATGATGTGAGGGTGGGGTCCACAGTTTCAACCCAAGTGACATTCTTTTGAACTGCTGGCGCAATGTAACAGAAAGCAGCGGGCGAAAGAGAGAGAAAGAGAGAGCAGTGATTGTGAGTACAGTGAACCTGGCACCGTGAGTTCTGTATAGGTCGTTCCGCAGCACCTTCTGGCTACAAAAATCAACCCTCTTATCATACTGAATGCGTTATATAATCACTTTAAGGAAAAGAATTTCCAGCTCTCTGTTTTAACCAAAGAAGGTGCAACAATGTTTCAGTTTTACTAGATATAATTATTAGAATCTGATACAGAAATAATATATACGCAGACTTTAGACGTTAATGAATACGAACCAGTATCTGAAGCAGTGTTAGTGCCCAAGAATACGTATCTCCATCAGAAGAATCTACTTCACCTTCATCAAAGCAGGAATCAACATCAGATGGTCCACAGAACCCGTAAAACACGGAGTAGAATGGTAATTGGAAGAAAAAACAAAGGTTATGAACGCATGGTTGCGTGCAAAGAAGTGGAAGCCAAAGTAAACATTTCTTCACATATCAGGGAACTCTATAAAAACTGATAACCTCGATTGCAGCACGAGACGCAGTTGTAACGTTTAAGGAAGATATTGCAAAAGTGGATTCTATTGGCAAGACATCTTCTGGGTTAATAGTCATTGATACATATAAGCAGTTGTAGGAATTGGTATATACGAAATTTATGGACGCTCGCCCAAACAACTTGACAGTGCACAATGTGAAGTTACAAAAATGGGCCCCTGAAGAAGCAAAATAACTTTATATACCGTCGTCAGCAAGTACAACATGGGTATGGAATTTGAGACAGTATTACTTATCGCTCATAACTGTACATATATTCTTATTGTAATATTTCGGTAATGAATTGGACTGTTGTATAAATCGTATGTCATGTAACTATTAAGTAAAACTTTATACAGGGTGAACCAGCTAATACTTGCACCGGAAATATTTCGGAAATGGAATGTGCTATTGATTGGTAGCATTGATTGGTAGTCAGGGGCTCGTGCATTTAGCCTATAAACAGACTTTAATAATACTGAAAAAGTGTATTTTTGAGCAAACATATAATCTTTTAAACGGAACAATGCCTAGTTACATAAACAGAATAATGGTAGGGTAAATTAGTCAGTGGCTTTTGTTGCAAGATTCTAGTGCAAGTGGTTTAAGAGAAATCTTATTTTGAAACTTTTACGCACCGACACTTGTAAAACCTGTGGTAGCACAAACTAAAGAAAAACAAAAGGGAATTACAATACTTCTGTGGATTCTTACAAATAAAGGGAACATAGACCTTTAAAGGTTGTGTTCAAAATGACCACCGACAGCTTCAAAACACGCTTTCAGTCTACTATGGAAAGACTGCTGCACACGTGCTAGCATTTCAGCGGAAATTTCAGAGAAGACAGCAGTAATACGTCGTTTCATATCGTCTGGTGTAGTTGGTACATCCTTGTAGACAGTGTCTTTCAGCCTTCCCCACAGAGAAAAGTCTAAAGGGGTCAGATCCGGTGAACGGGCCGGCAAGGCACAGGTCCTATTCGTCCAATCCAACGATTTGAAACACTCCGTTAAGATAAGCTGTAGTACTTCGTGCACTATGGGCTGGGCAGCCATCACGTTGATACCACAGGTTCCTCCTAGTCTGCAAAGGAACGTCTTATAGCATCTATGGCAGATGGTCCGTCAGGAGGCTGCAATATTTGTGCCAGTTCATTGTTCCTTCTATGAACAAAGGACCTATGAGCTGATGGTTCACTATCCCACACCACACGTTTAAACTACATGAACGCTGACGTTCCACCTGATGAAGCCAACGGGGATTGTCAACAGACCAATAGTGCATGTTTCTGCGGTTTCCCTGGCCATGATTAGTAAATGTTGCCTCTTCACTAAACAAGATACATGATGAATCTGGAGTATCATGTCTTAATGCCCATGTACGAAAGTTAACACAATTCTCAAAATCGTGTCCATGCAGCTCTTGATGGAGAGAGATGTGGTAGGGATGGAACCTATGTCGATGGAGAATGCACAGTACGCTTGCTTGACTTATGCCAATTCCACGTGCGATTGTGCGGGAACTAATTTGCGGATCTACTGCAACGGCAGCCAAAATATTAATTTCTGCCTCTTCTCCAGTCAATTATTTGTTTCTGTTACGTTTGCTAGGTGTTACAGTAACACTTTTACGTAATTGGTTGAAGAGGTTGATAAATAATTGCCGAGATGGTTGACGTCTATTGGGACACGTTTCTGCATACACCGTACAGGAACGAACTGCATTCTTCCTACACTCTCCATACACCATGAGCATGTCGGCTTTTTCTGCATTAGTAAACCCCATCTTCCACTCACGATTTACTGCTTGAACTGTCACAAACTAACTGACCAGAAAGTCGCAATGCAATCAAGGAACAGAAAACACAATACAAACAAACATAATATCGTACCTAGCAACTAAGCAGGTTGAATGGGAGAAACAATTGTCGGGGTGTAAACTTTTCAAAATACGATTTCTCGTAAATCACTTGCACTAGAATCCTGCAACAAACACCATTGACATTCTAATTTACCCTACCTTTATTCTGTTGATGTAGCTAGGCATTGTTCCATTTAAAACATTGTATGTTTGCTCAAAAAATACACCTTCTAAGTATTATTAAAACCTGTTTATAGGCTAAATGTAGGAGCCCCTGACTACCACTCAATGCTGTGAAAATTGCACATCAATAGCACTTTTCATTTCAGAAATATTTGCGCTGCACAGTAGCCAGAGAGAAAGCTGTTGTAGACCTTCGACAGAAAAACCTTTTGTAGTTTATACGAGCAAGAAAGGTTTAAGCTGGATGCCAGTTTTCCACCGAAAAGTAATGAAGCCGGGTGTTATCCTATTATGCAATATCATGTGACTCTGACGCGGCGAAATGGGTTCGAGTAGTTAGCGCTCAAAATCTTCCAAACCTGAAAAGCGCGGCGACCAGTAGCCAATGAGAAAGTCGAGAACTAAATAAGAGCGCCAAGATGTAAAAGTATATAGACTCCGAATTGTACAACGAAGGAAGCCACTTCGTCATGTCTCACAGGCACACTCCGCGCCAGTTGCCATAATAAAACCGCGCCGAAATGTAGTCTTTGTTACCAGTGAATTTCGCGAATTCAGTTCGCGGTCATAACATATAAAGGGATTAAGTGATCCCGCGATAAATAAATAACCATTTATTGAAGAATAGGAATGATTAGTTTCGTTTTTACGTGTGGAATTTCCGTGATAGGAAATTAAATTTTATCAAGAGCGAATCCTCATTCTTTCGTTGACAAGTGTGTCAGATTTAACTATTTCCACGAAAACACAATAAACTCATGTCTTCTAGTAGTAAATTCTTGGTGTAATTATTTCGTAAAAATCACTCTTGCATACCACCACCTGGATCTCCGTGTATCTCATTTCTCTTCCCAACTGACTACTCAGACATCACAACAATTTATCTCAGCGTCTTCATCTACAAGATTCTTCCGCCACGACGCAGATAGAGAAAAAGAGAGAGAGAGGTATGGAGAGAGCAGCAGAGCAGTCTTCTAAGGCAGTGTGAAGGTGAAAACTGCGCAATTACTCCCACATACATGTATTCTGAAACAGCAAGTCACCATGACGATCGAGAACCACAGCATAATGGCCACGCCATTGACTCATGTCACAAATTTCATGCAACATTTTCACATGGGATCACGAAAAATTACACAGTTTGTCACAAGAAAAGATAAAGAAGATGAAACTACTAACAACATATTGCATTCCTGAAGAGAAATGACCATGTTGTTTATACAGCAGTATGGTACTGACAATATGCATAATGCAGAACAGTAAAGACACGCCTTCCGGGAGAACACTTGATCGCTGTAGCAAGAAGATAGTATGTAGTGTTAATCACAAAGCGTACAGACACATTCTTTCACAATTGGGGCGTCTCTTTCCTGTTTGTTTATCGTGCTGCAACAGTCAACGTCATCAAGTCATGGCCCTAAATTCATTGTGCAGTGGTCGTAATCTGGAGAAGTGACAAAAGACCTTTTTCGTATATTTCTGAAGTTCACATTTTTTACCTTACACTAGTACATCGAAATACTCACTGTTGGATTCCTGGACGACTCACAAAGATACTAATTTAATACATGAAATATTCCATTAAATGGGTTATGAACCTGAAAAGTTAAAAGTGCAAATCATTCCATCAAAAACAATTTCTGAATTACAATCGTTGACAGGCATTTTTTTCCGAATGTTAAAAACAATGGATCGACGTATCTGTGATTTCGTTGCGTTAAATAATATTGATGTGAACTTGCAAAAGCATAACAATATTCTCAAACATACTATGTCATTGATCCAAAATCAAGAATGTTCACCGCGCTTCCGTTTGTCGCATAGACATGGGTGGAAATTAGCAGGTCTGATTAGCACGAATGAAACTTCTTAAAACAGCAGAGACTGTTTGTTGTATTAGGATAGAAATCGGTACCTGGGATTTGAGGCAGTACTTTTTTATCCCTTAACTGATATCAGTCCAATTATACAATATAAAATGAGGCAGTATTTTAACACCTAAATGATTTCAGTCAAATTATATAATATAAACTCGATAACAGCCCGCCTTAAAGCAATATGTGTATGTAACAATATATAAAAAGTGTATATTACAGTCATTATATATGTTTATATTATTATATACATGTGTAATAATGTTATGCGAATGTATTACGTAATTTAATAATGTAGGAGCTGTGAGAATAATAGGTTAAAAGTTGCTAACAATGCGGTAACAATGAGGTAACCTTGAGGCAATAATGACTAAGAAAGTTTAATAATGCTACTAGTCATTATTGTAGGAACAATAATGTAAATTTTGAGACAGTTTATAAATAGCCAATCAACAACCAGAAAAAACTTAATTTAAATGAAAGTATTCCATTGGAGTAGGCTTAGCCAATCAGAAATAGAAACAGTCAAAAATTACAAAGTTAATATTATTTTGAAACTTGAGGCGAAGGCTACCGGAAACGTTTTACCATACGTGCGGTTGCAACTACTTCAAGTTCGGCTCCCCAACAGTCGAAATATAATAATACTCCTTCTAAAATAAACATTCTCAAAAAATAATAGCGCGCCTATAAGCAATCAGTAATTGCTTAAAGTGTATATTACAGCCATTGTATTATGTTTATTTAGTGTATATATGTGTAAAATATTATGTGAATGTAGTTCTGTAGCAAACAGTGTCATAAAGTGGAAAGCAGAGGTGGCTAAGTTGTAATCTTGGCAGAACAATAACTCAGAAAGTTACGAGAGGCTGCCAACATTCGATGGAAAAATGCTGATGTAACGTCCAAAAAGTTTGTAAATAGTCCCGTGGGTGCAAAAAGCCAATCAAAGTCAAACCAACAGTGTTCTGCTAGAGTAGGCTTAGCCAATCAGCAAATAGAAAGATTACATTTAAAATTTTAAGCTGTGGACGCTCGGAGGTAGCGTACCAAGCCAAACAGTTCAGTCGATGAAGCTCAGAGTGTGCAGATGTGAAGTTTTAGTGCGGGGAAGATAAATTTAGACCTTTAAAAAAATATAGTTAGGAACAGATAATTACTGCAGCGGTAAAATACATTTAATTTAATATTCGGAGCGATATAAATTTGTATGATTGCTATTTTTTAATGCGAATAATGAACTTAAGAAATTCTCTGTAAACTGCAGATCGTTAGCACACATATATAACTTAATATCTTATAGCTCCATACGTAAATACTTCAGTAAATTGTTATTTGATAAATTATTCAACTGCCTGAATAAGTAATAAACAAGTGAGAATTTAAACTATAACTCGTGTAAAGCGTGTGAAACTATTCTACAGCCGTACCACCCTTGTTAAGAGATGCTTGCTCTACGAGATGTGACTGTCGCAGCCGAGGCATATATTAAGTTAGATCATAATTAATTAAAAATCAAAATTCATTACATATATACTGTATTATCACCAGGGGCTGGTTTATTTAAGCGGATGCACAACTGCAATTGCTATTTTTAAACTATCCACTCAATTGCGCTGACATTTTAACCACATGTCAGCCTTCTTTATATATAATTGTTTTGTGAATTTCAATCCAAAATCTTAATTAGTTCTCAAGTTATTAATTTTCAAAATATAAAATTATGGGTATATGCAAAATGCAACACATGATACATTTTTCAAAAAGAAAAGTTATTATGTTGCTTCTATGTCAAGGTTCTACAAATCTGTCATATAATTTTTTTCTACCATTCTTAGTTTAAAAGAAAAAAAATTTTTGCAGTTTTGTATTTGCATTTTTTTCGTTTTCTTTTGTATACAATGTTATCTTCAAAAATTAGCAGCGCAAAAACTATTCATTACAAAGAAAAATTATATTACAGTTTTATTTATTTGGGTTTTTGAAATAAGCATGAAAATGTCACTATCAATGGATGAAAACTACATGGTGTGGAATATTTTGAATATGCAGAAATGCTGAAAATAAGAAACGCCTTAAAATCAAGTTTTAAAAATATTAACAGGTAGCAACCAAATGCGCAAGGATATATCAAAAGCCTCGTAACGATCCCGAAGCGTTCGCTAGGTCAAAAATAAAAGTGGATTCTAAAACTACAAGCAATGGAGAATTTTTGGGAAATAATGTTTTTGTTTTTTTTTGATTCCTTGAGATTTTGGGTTAATTTTAGTTGTGCATTCCCTTAACTAATTCAACGATTTCTCTTTCCTCTATTCTAATTTATTGAACTACAAACAAGTACATCAAATTATCACTCATCAAAAGAAGAACAAAACATAAAGCTGTTGTACTTCAAGACATTAAACATCTCCACATTTTTAAAAGTAAGTCTGTTTCCATGAGGGGATAGAATGTCTTTTTAGATGCTAAAGCTTCTTTCAACATCCACAGAAAACAGCGGGGCAAAGCTTGTATTCACTCGGAATGGCAGCTCTACAAATGTGGCGAATTCCTCAATGCTTGGATTCTTTTGAAGACTAGATTCAAAGCCATCTAACTGCTCCCTCACGGAAGTAAAAATATTCCATTGTTTTTCCTTTTCCAGGCTTTGTTCTTCCAATCGTTTAATAGATGCAGACAGGTACAATACAGTTCTGTCTGCAAATTATGTATTTTCTCTTGGTGTGCCTTGCAAACTGCATCTGCGTCGCATGGATCCAAAGAAAGCACAAACTCTTTAATTTTGACAAAATTCTCACGCAACATAGCAGCACACTCCATTCAAGATCCCCAACGAGTAATGACCGGGAAATTTGGAAGGGGCAGGCCAGTGATTTCCCTGTAGTAAAAAACACGTCTCAGAGCTTTCAGTAGAATCTTCTTCAGGGCAGAGATGAATTGATTTGCGATGTCATATTCGTTCCTTATGGATTCACAAACCCTGTGAAGGGCGTAAGCCAAGCGTGCACATGCTTCAAATTAGTAAATAAAGGTTTCAATTGGCTAACAGCTGAAACCATGTATGGAGCCTGGTCCGTAACCACAAGAAGAAGTTTTTCAAACTCGATACCAGTAGGCCAGAGTTTTTGGCAGAAGTCCATAATGGATTGCATTATTGTACTGGCATTGGCTTTCTGCAGCTCGTACATTTTAAACAACATGGGCTTAACTTTCTCCCCTGCTAAGGGAAAAACTAAAAGGTTCAAAACAGATCGTTCCATTGAGTCTATGGTTTCATCCACAATGATTCCCACATCGCAATCAGGCACTTTCTCCTTGATTCTTTCTATGGTTTCTTGGTAAACAGGCACCATGTAGTTTTTTCTTAAAGTACTCTCATCGGGAGTTGCCATTTTTGTGCATTTTTCAAGAAATCCTTTGAAGGCTGGATGGTTTAACTTATTGAATGGAATTCCTGCTTGTGTAAGAGCTGCATACAAATCAATATTTAATTCTTTCAAATTTTGACTTTTTGTAGAACTCTGTTGAAACGCATTTCGTAATAGAAGTTGCCGTGATTTGTTTGCTCGAAGAGTCTTGTTCATTTGATGCTTAGAGCTGGAAATGTGTTGTTTGATGCGATCTCGCTGGTGTTTTTCATTATCAAAATTCCTGAATCACAAATAGTACATCCCATAACAGTTCCATCAGTGTCTATGAAATCTTGCTTCGCCTCCACGCAAACAGATGACGTCTCTGATAGTAATAAACTCACATTCACGAACAGCAGGCTACTGATTCTGGTAGGATAGAATCACTCATTGTCAATTGCATTATTGCGGGCTACTTTATAGCGGTAAAGCGAGAGAAAGAGGGTTTCGTCGAACACACAATTATTTTCCATTCTTGCGGTTCTACTTTGAATTCCCGCGTTGCGTTTACTGAAAGAGGTAGGATTACTATTCGCATGTACACAGCAAGCTGAGGAGACGTTAATTGGAAGTTAAAGAATAAATTGGAATGAAACTTAAAAGAAAAAGGGGGGAAAGGGGATTTATGGGCAAAATTAGGGGAAATGGGATAAAGGTGCCAAAAAGGGGTAAAGATCCCAAAAAAGAGATAAAGGTGCGTGAAAATATGCCTCTTTTCGCAACTAGAAACAAAATTTCACACTATGATATCTTTCCGCACAGCTTTAACTTACCCTAAGAAAAAAGGTGCGCACCTAAAAATCCTAACCCTGATTATCACACACATACACACGCGAACACCACCGCAGATTTCCTTATTGAGGACAGCAATAATTGTGATCAGCTCTCCTTACTCAAATGTAGCTGATGCAAGAATCTATTCTGTTTAGAACATTTTTTTCTTAATATCCATTATAATTCAGAAGAGAATGAATATGTTGAAGGGGATTAAACAGGATTACCACATTATTGGTGAGTACGCAATTCTTTAATCAGTACATACTCACACATATATGTTTAAATTATTACCT
Source organism: Deroplatys truncata (assembly GCA_030765065.1). Lineage (NCBI taxonomy): Eukaryota > Metazoa > Arthropoda > Insecta > Mantodea > Mantidae > Deroplatys > Deroplatys truncata. Next base: position 23,959,791 of record CM060988.1, on the reverse strand, counting down.
TAAAGATATTCATCCCTTACGCGATTACAATACAACTGCAGGCGTCTTTAATTGTGTCGATAAAACATGCGTAAATGAACGTCGATATTTTTTATTACTGCGTTATGATTTATAAGAAATTAATAAGTAGTTTAACAGGCGTACGACGTTCATAAGGTTGACTGCACTCAGTCAGTACTCTCTCTCTTTCTCTCTCTCTCTCTCTCTCTCTCTCTCTCTCCTCTGCTTCCTATTACATCGCGCCAGCAGTTCAAGAAACTTTCACTCCGACTGGACACTGACAACCCCACCAACACATCTTTAGCGTCCTGTAAGTGGAATAACATTTTTAAGCACTCCTTGATTACCAACCTTGTTTCTTGTGATGGAAATTAAGTGTATGTTAAGCGGAGCCCTTGTATGCATTAATGTAATGGGCTTATTTGAATGGCTCGGAGACAGATTAGGCAGAAGTAGAAATGGTTTAGCAAGCAGCGGAGAGGATAACGTTGGAACTTCTACCAAGGGAGTCAGAAAACAGTATGATACTACACACCACAGATTCCTCAATAATACATGGTAAAAAATGTATACTTTTTTCACTTATATACCTTAAATCAAAAATGGAGAAAAGTCAGAACCGTTTCTTTTTTCTGTCTCTTTTTTACTTTCTCTACTACGTATAGTGAGTAGGGGAAGTATTCCATTCCACCCAAAAATTCGATACCGAGATTTCACCGGATGCTTTGAAGCGCCTTGGATCCAAATGAAGCACTTTTTTAAACATGTCCGTGTGTGTGTGTGTGTGTGTGTGTGTGTGTGTGTCTGTGTGAAAAACAAAAACTCGGATAAATACCACACTTAGTATTTAGGTTCAGTACGTTCCAAAGATGCGACACGAAGATTTTCAGGGAAATCTCCCACCCCAAACCACTCTTTACATGGAAGACTTTTTGAAACTTTTGATTTCTAAAAAAATAGCTCTACCATATATTAAAGATATTTACATGACAAATTAAATGTATATATTGAATTTTCTGGAAATAGCTGTGAAATCTTCATTTGGAAGGAATTTTGTATAATCTTCTATAACTGGCAAGTGTTAAGCGTTAGACGAAAATGTACTTCACAAGAAGTGTAGATCTCTTTAAAACTCACAATTTATTTCAAGTAGGGTTTTTTGTGGTATAAGCCATTTGCAAGATATCCCATTCATAGTTCGAGATATCTCAATACTTGAGTCTTTCTCTTAAAGCCCTGTCAACGTTCAGCTGTTTCTCGACATTTCATGGAAACAGTATGGAATTTTAAGGCCAGCATATAACGTCCAGTTCTTAAACATTTGTTCCCTTTGTATCTATAAGCAAATGTGTAATGTAGCTATTTCTGCAGAGGCTTATTTGAATTAAAGTGTAATAGAAAATAAGCTTGAGTAAAATAACTTGTGTATCCAATAATAAACGATAGAGGGTAGAGAAGATCATGTGAATGTATCACATCAGATATTTTTTCTACAATATTCTATCTATTACAGAATATTATGATTGTGTAAGTTATCATGCTGTCAGCTGAGGTCAAACAATACGAAGATTATATATATATATATATATATATATATATATATATATAAACGATGACCAAACAAGAACAGACTAGAGCTCACCATTGCTGTATACTGCTATATGCACACAAGTTTCAGCAAGATAAAATTTAATATTCGGGGCACATGTTAAAAATGGAGCTTTATTTTATTGTAGGATTGCTACACTGGTCTTTCGACCTCGTTCTGCAAACATTCCTACTCACAAAATAAACTGCATATTTAACAGTTGTGTCACAAAAGAAGGTTCTTCACGCGCCACATACTTCTGAGGCAATATAAAGCAGCAGTCCAGCGTTCAAAAGTATAAAACGCCACATACCTGAAAGAAGAATAACGGAGCACTAATGGCGGCAGCTAGGATCCAGATGAGGGCGATGGAGGTGACAACTCGACGTCTAGAGCGAGGTGATCCATCACGTCCGCAGTGGTGAACAATAGTCAGGTAGCGATCCAGGGCAATGACGGTGATAGTCCCCACAGACACCATAATATTGGTGCTTTGCAGAGCGGGCACCAGCTTGCACAAGACGGCGCCAAGCGTCCACTGTCGTCTGCAACAATAACGCACAGTGTTTTGTAAAGGTACGCAATTTACAAGTATTCGCGTGGAAGAAAATTACACAAATTTAAACTGTATATGACACAAAACAGATGAAACATAATCACATTAGCGCTTCATAACTTGGTGCTTCAAACTAAGTCAACAAAACACTTGGAGCCGTAAAGTAATATGAAAATGTGATAATATTTGTTTCACATTAGCCTTTTCGTAGTCAGTAAGCTGGAAATTTGAGCCAGGCTTGAAATTATCGAACAGTCTTTATTGCAATATATATAGCACGTGAGTTTCTCATCCTGCGGATTGGTAAATTAGGCAACCCCGCAATCTATAAAACATATGAAATGCAGGTGTTGACACCAGATTTACCAGCCCGTTGATTAGGCTTACGGTGGTGCTTGTTGTTAACGTGCTGAAAAGACATGGTGAAGGTCGGAAGTTCAAATCACGCCTATTAAAAAATGTGTTTTTTATTCATTTCTTGCATTTTCTTATGTTGTTCATTAAAACATATTCTAACAAGTAACAATTTGTGTTTTAATGAAATTCACATAATTAAACTAATTAAGTGAAACAACACTTCCATGCCTAACTATCAGTCTCGCTAAATTTACTAAATATAAGAAGTACCTCCATGTGGCAGTAATTGAACCTGGGACCTTCACCACTGAAAGCCAACTGTTGTACTACGAGTGCCAGTCACTGCAAGTATAGCGGTGCAAGGCAGTCATTTCGGCCGAAATTGATACGACGGGATGCAGTGGACAGTGTTTAAGACATATCCTGCACAACGCCGGGATTGCATATCTTCTCAATCCGCAGCTGAGAAGACTCACCCGATATTAGATATATTATATAATTTATATATATAACAACAAGTTTGTTACTCGAGATTTTAGAATATTTTAATTCTGTATTTTGTTATTTTCTTATCAAACTAACGTGTAACAATAAAATACAAATATTTGTAACTATTTTATATCCTAAAATATTTAAATTATTTCAGTATTACTGAAGTTCTTTTCAAGAATAAAAAGCAAAATGCATTTGTCTGTAGCTAAATGTAACCCCATTATCTATGAGTACCATCATACCGGTTATTTTACGTGGGCCCTCCCCTGCCTTTACCACAGTCACATTGGACTGCTTTTGATGGGATACGAACTCGTGAAGTTTTGTTTTAAATGGATGGTCAACCCATGTTTTTACCCGACTATCACTGGCATTACAGGGATGTACAAATCGGTTTAGGAATTAGAAGAAGAGCGGCATATGCAGCAAATATATGTATGCAATACGGGGTTAGTCAAGTATAAAACCCGAAGTGCTGCTTGCAACAGTGCAGGTAGTTTAACAATGCACGAGATTAATGCGCACACGGTCCTCTTGTCATGATAGCTCATGGAAAAAAAATTGAGTTTTATTTATGGACACTCTTTAACTACTATGGTTCTTAGCGTCCCATTCTATATTGGGCGTGAAACACCTGTAATTTTGCTCAGAGGCCTCTTTATCAGGCTTGCGGTTCTTTTACGTGCCGTAAACCTACGACACCGGACCACCGGCTTTACTTCCCTTCCGAAGGAAGCCGTGCTAACGATTTTTACGCCTGAAAAAATCCATCGCCCTCCGCCGGGTTTGTACCCGCGACCTTGGGAACTAGAGGCTAGCACGGTACCACTAGTCCACGGAGGACGACGAAAGCTCATGGCACAGATCGCTGAAGATGTTTCGGGTTTTGGTTGTGGCATTGAATTTAGCTAGTCTGATTTCGTTTCCATTTTCCTATCATTTATTGTTTTTTTCTAAATATGTCATTAAGTGACTCTACTTAATTTTTCATACATTCCTTGACACACAGAGTGTGCTGATGTGTAATGGACTAACATGACTTATTTATTTGTAAAGGACGTTCATTATATGCTTACAAGTGTACATTGTTAAACTGACATGCAGCTATAGTCAGTCAATCAATTCAGTTTATTCTCATTTAGTTTGTTTTACTTCAGCAAAACATTGGGTACATAATTTGGATCAACAGGATATATCTTTATTGGTGTCATATATTTGGGGGATGTGTTCCTGACATCAAACAGCAAAAAAAAGCTCATATGTACATGGATCTGAAAATCAACCGTTTCGTTGTTATAGGTCAAAGAAGATGCATTCCATGAGTGAACAGAGGGATATGCACTACACGTATGGCCGTGCAGACGGAATGCAGCACGAGCACGTGAACGTTATGCCGAAAGGTACCCTGACAGGCCGTTACCGTGTGCAAGAACATTCGCACGAATTCACCAACGCTTGAGAGAGGTTGGCGCATTTGAGAGGAGCACTAGCGATGTTGGGAGACCAAGAGCGGTACGAGACATTGAGCTTGAAGAACGAGTTCTTCGTGCTGTGGATGCAGACCCATCACAAAGCACAAGACGTATGGCTGTAAGGGAAAGAGTTAGTCATATGACTATCTGGAGAATTTTGCATGAAAATCTTGTGTACCCGTATCATCTTCAACGTGTGCAAGGATTAAATGAGGCGGACTTTGAGCCAAGAGGACGTTTCTGTCAACGCATGCTACAACAGTGCGCTGTGTTCATCAATTTCCTATCCTGTATCTTATTCACGGATGAGGCTGGTTTTACTCTCGGCGGCATCTTCAATTTTCATAACACTTGTAACTGGGCATTTGAAAATCCTAATGAAGTACGACAGGACAACTATCAACAGAGGTTCTCTCTCAACGTTTGTGATGGAATCATTCATGATCACCTTATTGGTCCCTACTTCTTCCCTCCGCGTCTGAATGGACAAACCTATCTCCAGTTTCTCAGAAATGAGTTGCATCACTTAACTGATAATGTGCCTCTGGACATCATCTAACGAATGTGGTTTTTACACGATGGTGCTCCAGCTCATTTCAGTATGATAGTTCGTAAGTTTTTGAACGATCGATTTCTGCAAAGATGGATTGGTCGAGGGGGACTCATTGAATGGTCTGCTCGATCGCCTGATTTGAATCCAACAGATTTCTTCGTCTGGGGACATTTGAAATCCTTGGTTTATGCGACTCCTGTACCTGATGTTGACATTTTGAGAGGACGTATCCAAACTGGATTTTAACAAATACGAAACCAGAAAGTTTCAACAGAGTACGCCAGAGCATGCAACGCAGGCTAACATCGAAGAAAGAGGAAGCCACTTCGAGCAATTTTTGTAACTTTCGATTTTGCGTTGTAACTCTGAAATAAATGATTTTCAGACCCATGTTCATGTGACCTTTTTCTACCGTTTTGATGTCAAGAACACGTCACCCAAATATATGACACCAATAAAGATACATCCTGTGTATACAGTCTAATGAATTTTTACTTTCTCAATTACGTATAGTAAGTAGGGGAAGTATTGCATTCCTTCTAAAAATTCGATTCTGAAAGTTCACCGGAAATACACGTTTTGAGGCCCCCTGAATCCAAAAAAGGCATTTTTAGAAAAATGTCCATGTGTGTGTCTGTGAACAGCATAACTCAAAAACGAAAAGTCAGATAAGTACCAAACTTGGTATTTAGCTTCAGTGTCTTTCAAAGATGCGACACAAATATTTTCAAGAAAATTCCCCCGCACCAAACTACCCTTTACATGAAACAATTTTCGAAAATTTTGTATTTCTCAAAAATGGCGATTTTGATTAAAATATCATGTGTTTAAGACAGTTTTATAGTTAATGGAATGTATATCATGAAGTTTTTAGAAATTTCCCCAAAAGACATCTTTATTTGAATGAATTTTGCGTAACTGCAAAACCATGAGAGATAGACAAAATGTTACTACACAGAAGATGTAGATCTGATCTAAAGACACAGCTTATGTGATATACATTTTTTTTAGCAAAGTGAGCCATTTCCGAAATATTCCTTGTATTTGTTTTAATTTTACAATACTTATACTTTTTCTAAAATGGGAATTCGTTATTTGTTTTTGTTGTTTTTTTGTTTCTTGAAATGCAAAGAAAATGGAATGCTTCACATAGCAACCAACTCCTAAAAGTTTTAACTATCGCTTAAAACCTACCATATTCCCCTTGCCTCAACAAAAAAATCAGCAATAAGGTAGTTTCTGCTAAAGTTTGTCTCGATTAACATGAAGTAGGTGGAGAATAAGCTCATGTAAAAATAGCTTGTACAACAGTAGGGAAAGTCATGTGAGTGCAACACATCAGATTTTTACTTTCTCTACCATATACACAGATGGAGAAGGTATTGCATTCCACCCAATAGTGCGATATCGAGATTTAGCCGGAATTGCATGTATTGAGGTACCATGTACCGTGTGTGTGTGTGTGTGTGTGTGTGTGTGTGTGCGTGCGTGTGTGTGTGTTTGTGTGAACAGCGTAATGCAAAAACCATAAGTTAGATAAATACCAAACTTAGTAGTATTTAGGTTCAGTGCCTTCCAAAGGTGAAACATGATGATTTTCAAGAAAATCCCTTCACCCTAAACCACCACTTACATGGAAAATTTTCCGAAGTTTTTTATTTTATAAAAAGGACTCAATGAATTTGATTAAAATGCCATATATATTTACATGACGAATAAAATTTATATCTTAAAGGTTCCGGGAATAGCCTGTGAAGTCCTCTTCATTCGGAAGGAGTTTGAATAATCCTGTATAACTGGTAAATGTTAAGCGATAAACGAAAACGTACTTACATAAATTGTAGGTCTCTTTAAAACACACAACTTATTTCAAATATGTTATTTTTGCATGTACTTTTGAGATATCTTATTAATCGTTAGAATAGTTCATTACTTGGTCATTGTCTTAAAGCCCTAACAACATTCAGTTGTTTCTCGCGATTGCGTGGAAACGGTATGGAATTTTAAGGCAGCAGCACGTACAGTCCAGTTCTTAAACTTTTGAGTATCGCTTTTTCCTTTACATCTATTACGAAGTGTGTAATGTAGCTACTTCTGCAAAGTTTTATTTGTATTAAAATGTAGTAGATAAACAAATAAGCTTTAGTAAGGGTAATTGTATACCCACTAATAAGTATAGAGAGTAGAGAAAGTCATGCAGCACATCTGATACTTTGTCCCACACTACTCTGTTGTCAAATAACATTTTTGTGGCATTTTCCTTTTCCGAGATATTCTTTGATATTTGTTTGAAATGTAAAATACTTATACTTCTTTCAAGTTCTTCATCAAGCCATCAATAGCGACGCGATTTTTTAGAAATTTGACCATCGCTTTGCTTCTTATTCCTACATGTGTGTAAATGTATAATTAAAGTTTATCTCATTTAAGAACAAGTAATGGAAGAAAATCCTTTTAATGAACAATTTGTGAAGCGTTATTAGTAAAAATTTAAACGAATTCAGGACCTTAGATTGTTTTTGTAGATCAACTACCTCACACATGAACATCAAAGTGTACAGAAATAGAAGTGGTTGTTTTATACTGATGATAATACAATTTTTAAACTGATATAGTGTGTATAACCAGAATGCCCAATTTTGGTGCTGGTACAGATAAGCTACGTATACTGATGTGAATTAAATGTGGCTTATAATAATGCAACGTATTGTTATGTTGTCACTGACAAATATAGCGCCACCCTTCAGCAACGTGACCTCTTCTTTTCGAGCATAATGCTACCCACTGGATTGGAATGGTACCTTACCTCGCCCAAAATATGACCTAACTGCTGAAGGGTAACATTACAGTATTCTATTTTCATGCTTCACCACCATCTTCTTAATAAAAAAAAACTTTTATTATTGCCATCCGGTGGCGGCAACTTTAACATTCGTCACCGTGTCGCTCATGAAAGCTCTCGTACATTTTAACGTCACCCCTTCCTCTACAAGGCCGAATTAAGTTGAAGTTGGTTTAGCCTATTCATGTTAGTGAAACTCCTTCATACAAGCCGTATTCGAACTATTCCTTAATTTCACATAGATTACAACATCGTTGACTGTGTCCCTGAATTGTTTCAAACGTCAGTCATATAGAGAACTGATGCTGACTGGGTGGAGTCAAAGGTTGGTTACCTGAAGGTACCGAGGGACCCAATGAACCATGAACCAGCTGCGCGGTGTTCTTCCACTGGACGTTTGGACAGTGTTTCCCGCTACAGCTGCAATCAGGGCCTCTGCAGTAACGCATTGGGCGTGATATGGTGTTGTTCAGAGTGAGTTGGTGAATACACACACACATACACACGATGAATTATTAGTAGAGATTTGTGGCCCCCTTGGTCCCCAGACCTAACCTCCTGTGACTTCTATCTCTGAGGCAAATTAAAACAGAGTATATAAGACAAACCCATATAACATGGAAGAATAAAAAGAAAATATCCCCCAGAATGTTACCAGCATTTCGCAACGTGAACTACGGCGAGTGATGGATAGTTTCTTAAGCCAAAAATAGCTAAATGCACAACAGTGGTCTGTTTCAGCACCTCCTTTAATAACTGGTAAGCAAGCCTTTAAATAGTTAAGGAAATTATTGCATGGTGCATCAGCGCCGCTATTTGATTGGGTCTCCCTGCACACCATTGCGATTTACCGAATTGGTCCACTTTTTATGCGCGTCAGTGTACCTTCCAATTTCCTCCAGTAAATCTTCCCTGCATTCATCGTAATGTACTTCCGTTTACAGCTGTAACTGAAAAAATAAATAGTCACCACTCACAAGAAGTAGTCTTAAACCTGCATATATTCTCCCCCGCTCTCAAGACTTGGATTCTGTTACACAAATTGCTCCACTTGGAGAAGATAGCAAAGGTATATTCAACGTTTTATCTTCCTCGAAGAAGAAGAATTCGTTCAGGCGAAAACACTGGTGCAACGGCTGTACCTGACAGCTTCTAGTTCTTATGTACATCTAAAGCTTCTGCCTTTCTACAGTAGAAACATTTGTATAGTGCTGACAGCCGCGTTAGCTCGAGAACTTTCAGATCATTTCTACTCTGGTTCAACAGCGTGGAAATATCTCCCGTTATTACATGCTGTTTCAGTGATTCGCGGATTGTGAAGAGAATATTCAAAATATCGGACATTCGAAAGGGAAAATTTACAATTTTGTATCCACTTATTATTTTACCTTCTACTTACCTATAGAAAGCAAACGAAGTATTGCATTCCTCCCAAAAATTCTATACCGAGATTTCCTTGGTACCGGGCGAGGTAGAGGCGCGATAACGTGTGCGACTCGCATTCGGGGGGTTCCTGATTAAAAAATCCCTGGACCGACCAACATGACCGAAGCTCTTTTCTCAGTTTTCCGCGGTCGCTAGCTACCAGTTCTTAAACATTTGATTATCACTATTTCCTCTGCATACCAGGTTTCACGTGTGTAGATATCCCTCCTTGCGTTAAAAGAATTGCAGAACTCAATGGGCCAATTCAAGACAAACGCAGGTCGCTGGCGCAATAACGTGAGCGACCTTCGTTCTATTCTTGCTTATCAGCGAACACGATTAGTGAATCGCGCTCATTGAGATGCAGCTGCCAGGCTTGCACTAGAGTGCACTGTGATGAGTGTAGAGTGATATAGACAAGAACAGTGTAAGCAGTATCATAATAATAATAATAAAAATAATAATAATAATAATAACAGAGGAATAAATGCCAGTGATATACCTTACCTACTCTCGTGTTTGATTTTCGTTACGCCGCTTTAGTATTCTAATTTCTCTACAATGCGTATGTGCGCAATAATAATAATAATAATAATAATAATAATAATAATAATAATAATAATAATAATAATAATAATAATAATGTACGGTCCTTTAATTTTAATGTAACTCTACAATGCCTATAACCCGTAATGGTAAAGAACAACAGCGTAAACGTAATTTACAAAATAGCGGTGAATGGATACTGATATGTCAAATAAGACACATTAATTATTTGTCAATCTAAAAAGTGAATTTATTGCATCGAAAATAAAGTCTCTCTAACTGAAGTGGAAAACATTCTAATACTTTTCGGTCTGTTTACACTGTTCGTGTCTGTCATCACTGACTCTACACTGTAGTGCAAGCATCACGGAGATCGCAATCCGCTAATCGGCTTCACTGATAAACAAGAGCAGTAGAGCAGGTCGCTCACGTGTAACTGATCGAGTAGTTTGTTTTGGTTAAGCAGTGACGGGACAAGGGGGCTGTCCTGCACATAGAACGTGGTGCTCCCTCTGTGAAGGGTGTGTATTTACAACAGCAAGTCATGAAATAGTTTACAACTTCATTGCGATATGAGAATAATATAATATAAGCTACATTTGTATATTATAAAATAGCTAAATTAAAGATTTATGTGTGTAAAACATGCTTTATTTGCATTACCACTTAGTTAATATACACGTTATTTGTACTTTTAATATATGTTTTATGTAAAATACGTTCTGAATATAAGTTTATCTCACTCCGATGATCGATACGCTTTAATTTATAATTTAGTTTTAAACCTTTTGCATATCAATCCTTATTTCGTTCTTTTTGTTGCAGGCTGCCTTTCGAAAGAATGCCTCCTGCAAGATGTACACCAGAGACGTTTGTATTACAATCTGGGAAACACTATTCCAGTATAAGAAATGGAAATATATTTTGTAAGGTTTGTAAAGTGGAAATTAAAGTTATAAAACGCACAGGTATAAAAATACATTGTAACAGTAGAAAACATGTGGAACATTTGGAGTTGTTTCGTGTTGCAGGAACTTCGGACGTGAATGTTAATAATTAGTCAAAAATGTTTGGTGCTCTTTGAAAACAAATCTTTTAAGAAACCAGAAAATGAATATTTTAAGAATTTCATTGAGAAATATACAAACAGGATAGTGTCACGAGAGCTCACAATTTTACGACAGAACTTTGGGTAGCAAACGTAATGTTGTGGGCAATAACAGCATATGGGTGTCCGTAGACGAGACCACGGATACTGTTGGAATTGTCCCACATGTGGTTGGAAATATGTCAGGCGATGGACGCGGACAACAGTTTCTTCTGACATGTGAAGGTTAGAGATAGTGAACTGCCTCAATTGTTTTGAGAGTTTTATGTCTCTCTTGTGGCCTGATGGCATAAAACGAGACAATGTATTACTTCTTATTACTGACATGCTAAAAGCTGGTAAAGAGCTGAAGAACCTCTGTACAAACATTATTCATGTTACTTGTTTAGCACTTGCTTTGAACAAGGTTGCAGAGGATGTTCGTGCTAATTTCAGTGATGTTGACAATTTCATATCGAATGCTAAAAAGTGTTCTTGAAAGCTCCATATATAATGTCTAAACTTAAGGCAATTGAACCTGAAACTCCTATACCTCCATAACCAAGTGTTAGGCGATGGTGTACTTGGTTCGAAGCTTGTTTTATTATGCCAAATATTATGAACATAGAGTTAAGGTCATTAATCTCTTTGACAGTTTAGGTTCCTCTGTCATTAAAGCTGTAAAGTAACTTGTTTCAGAACAAATTCACCAAAACGTTTTAATTTATTTAAGAAAAATTTCAGTATCTTACCACAAATAACTACCTATGTGGAAAAGTCTGGCTGTGAAATGTCTGATGCTCTTGACAGGTTCCACAAAGTCTCTGAAAGAATTAACAGGGCTGCCAATGGGACTATTCCTGAACGCGTAAAACAAAAACTGAAAGGTATCTTTCAGAAAACTCCTGGCTTATCTGAAGTGTGGGAAATACAAAGATATGGTTGTTGTTGTTATTATTTTTCTTTATTTATAGTCGCTTTGACTACTAGGTCATATCGCGACTTGTATCAATATATTTTTAATTCCAGTAAGAAAGGTAAAAGTTAGGTATTATATAATAAGTATAAGAATATAGAATACTTTAAATTTGCCCCTGCGACGTCGTCTGATGTAAAGAGAATATTTTCTCAGTTTAAACATGTTTTTGAAGTGCAATCGAAAATCATATGCTCTTCATAACCTCAGAATGTAAACTTTTGTTCACCGTAACAGGATAGTTTTTGTGAAACAGAATGTGTTTGGATTTAATATTAATGTGTAGACATGGTATATACAATGACTATGTTGCAAATGAAGCTGCATACTGTGTTTCGTTATATTTTGTACTTAGTGTATTTTATATGTTATTGATACAATAATAGTTTATCTTATGCTCTGGTGTGCAAATGTTAGAACGTTTATGTGTTGAAACGTTTAGCTGGACAGATAACCTTGCTCTAGTAGCAATTACGTTTGTGCTCGTCATGTTCCAGTACAGAAATATGCCTTCCATTGCTTCGCGAAACATGCAGTCAGGGTCCGAGTTTTACCGTCGCCTTCGCCTAACCGATTAGCTTCCAAACCCGTTCGGGAACAACAATGCTCGCCCTGCTGATAAGCAAGTGGAGTAGAACAAACGTCGCTCACGTTATTGCCAGGTCCCCACTGACATGCGTTTGCTTGGATTTGCCCCGAGGAATTCTGCAATTCTTTTAACGCACGAAGGGATGTATACACAAGCGAAAAACGGCGCTGTAGGGCCACCTGGTGCATAGCGGAATGTGTAATGTAGCTATTTTTGCCAGGGCTTATTTGCATTAAAATGAAGTGGATAAAAGCAAGCTTTCATAAAAATAATTTGCATACACACTAGTAAGCTATAGAGGGCAGAGAAAACCATCTGAATGAAACACATCAGATCTTTATTTTCTCTATCACGTACATGGTAGATACATTAAAGTTATACAACAGTATGCTATAAAAATAACTTTCGTTTTTCGAAATTGATTTATGAGCCTTCTTTATTTTTCTAATCATTGAGTTTATTATTTCCACGTGTTCTAAAATGGAAGCACATGATTCGTTTAACTCACCCTTCAAGTGACCTATATTTGTGTGTCTTTTTCTTTATATAATGGTATATAAAATATACAGAATATAGCATTAAATAAATAGGAACATTTTTCAGGATAAAAGCTCATTATAAGATACTAGCGAAGACATTCTCTTTATTCAGACATTGAAAGATAGATTCCCAGTACCTTAGAAAGAAAAATAAAAGCTTCCATAGGGTTCCTTGGCCCGAAGGAAATTGATGTGCTGTTATACACCGTTAAAACAGAAGGCAATAGAACAACACAGCAGAGATGAAACTGAAAGGTATTGAAGAAAAACATGATAAAATATCCCTGTTTTGAGAGAATACAAAAGACAGGTTATTTTTGTTACTTTGAAGCAAAAGGTAACCTGGATCGATCAAAAACAAGTATAGATGAAATTAATCTTGGAGTGGGACGAGCCTTTGATGTGAATATCAAAAGGGCGGTAGGCACGAAGCTTTTGTTTTATTTTATGTGCGCGGAGGCGAGCTTATTACTTTAACTTCCTATGCTTGTACCAAAACTAAAACAAAACTTTCCTCTTACATTTAGTGCATTAAAGAGTCACATCACTTAGTCTTAATATCTCTGTGATTAGTTTGCAAAACACATGATATGATGTTTGCATTGAAACTATAAAACTGTAGTGACACTTCCTGATAATCATCTTTAGTCCTCAAGGATTCTTGGTCTCATGAGGTTTAAGGACACTCGGTCGAGATTTTAGTTCACAATTCTTTTTTATTTTTTTTACTTTCTCTAATACGTAGAGTAAGTAAAGGAAGTATTGCATTCCATACAAAAATTCGATACCGAAATTTCACCGAAAATACATGTTTTGAAGTGCCCTGGATCCAAAAACATATTTGTAAACATGTTCGTGTGTGTGTCTATATGACTGTGTGTGAACAGCATAACTCAAAAACGAAAAGTCCAATAAATACCAAACTTGGTGTTTGAGTTTAATATCTTCCAAGGATGCGACACGAAGATTTCCAACAAAATTCCCCACCCCAGACTACCCTTTACGTGGAACATTTTTAGACAATTTTGATTTTCTCAAAGATGGTTCAAACGTTTTTGATTAAAATATCACATGTTTGAAATGTTTTCATAGGAATGAAATGTATATCTTGAGTTTTCTGGCAATGGCCCCAAAAGTCCCGTTCTTTCTGTATGACTTTTACTGGCAAACTGTAAGTGATAGACAAAATGTTACTGCACAAAAAATGTAGATCTCGTTAAAACATAGATGTTATGTCACATACATCGCTTTTCAGTGAACTATTTCCGAGATATTCCTTGTTATTTGTTTTTCCAATACTTACACGTTTTCTCAAATGAAAGTTTTTATTTGCTTTTTTTAACGTCTGGACGTTCAAAGGCAATCAAATGCACCACATAGCAACCAGCTCTTAAAAGATTAGACTATCACTTAAAGCCTACCATATTGCCCTTGCACCCACAAGAAAATTAGCATTAAGATAGTTTCTGCAAATGTTTATCTTTCGATTAATATGAAGTAGATGGAGAATAAGCGTTTGTAAAAGTAGTTTGTACAAGAGTAGAGAAAGTCAAGTGAGATGACACATCAGATTTTTGTTTTTTATTGTAATGGATTATAAATGACATGAGGAACATAGCTATGTAACATTTTTGTTATTTGAACCTTTAAAGGGCCCTTATGGTCCAGAGCTGTTATAATATATCGGTGTGTAACAATGTGCTCACTTTGTTGTTTTTTTGACATTTACTCAAGTTTTATTTTTTATACTTCAGGTAAACTTTTCTCAAAATCTATTTAACTTAGAAGTTTGAATTCCATTCTGTTATTTAGAATGTTTAGCCACTTTTACTAGTTTAAAGATGTTTATCCTAAATTACCTGGTTTCCACGAAAAAAATTACAAATGGAAAAAATACGCCCACAAATTATCTTCTTGTGACTATTTTTAAATTAAATTACTGCCTCAAATGGAAAATTAGTTAAACGGTGACTAAGAGCTACTTATAAAAACGAATAATAAAAATTGGTGGAGTTTTTATATTTATTTTCAGAGAAAAGCGTACCTGAAATAGAAGTAAATTTTATTAGAACTTATTTTACGCTATTTAAATAGTTTTATAATTAAAATATTTAAAGCTAGCTAAAACCTCTTGATGCAAGTATATTCAGAAAACCTTGTTAAATAAACAGTAAAACGTTCTTTGTCCTAGGTGGTGTAGTTTTAGAGAAAACCGACTTTATTTCAACTGCAAAAAAAGCATAAAAATATCCTGCGATCTTTACCAAGTGTCCTTAATGCGTTCTCCATCCTTTCTCCACATTCACAACAGTGGCTTTTATAAGGGTGTATTCTTTCCATTAAAATTAAATTACTGAATTACATTGTTATGCTTTTGTTTCTGGTTTTAGTTTCTCTAGTATTTCCTTATGGTAAGAGGAAGAGGTAACATATCACTCCATCCATCAATTCAATACCGAGATTTCACCACAAATACACGTTCAGAGACTCCCTAAACCCGAAAAGAAATTTTTTACTTTCTGTATCACGTACCTGAAAGGTACAGAAGGTATTGCATCCCACCCAAATATTCCATACCGTGGTTACAACAGAAATGTATGTTTTGAGGCCGCTGATTATAAAAAAAAGCATTTTTTGAAAAATGTCCTTGTGTGTGTGTGAACAGCATAAATCAAAAACGAAAAATGGATTAAATACAAAAAATGTTGTGCAACATAAACGTTAATCAATAGAGAAAAAATGTTATTAATGCTGCGAATTGTTCAATACCTAGCCATTCTTTTAAAATAGCGTCGATTTTCAATTGTTTCTCGCTGTGTCATGGAAAGTATACGGAATTTTAAAACCAGCGTAGTCCAGTTTCTAAACATTTGTTTGTCGCTTTTGCCTTTGTATCTATAACTAAATGTGTAATGTAGCTACTTTCGGAAAGATTTATCTCGATTAAAATGGAATTGATAAAAAAATAAACCTTCCTGGAAATAATTTATAAGTATACTTACCCACTAATAAACGATAGAGGATTGAAAAGGTCATGTGAATAATCATCAGGCATTTTACAATAAGGTCTATGGTGTGTGTGTGTGTGTGTGTGTGTGTGTGTGAAAGGCACAACTCAAAAACGAAAAGCCATTTGTATACCAAACTTGGTACTCAAGTTCCGGGTCTTCCAAGTATTCCTCACGAAGATTTTCAACAATTCCCCCATCCTAAAGTACCTTTACAAATAAAAGTTTTCCTCCGTTTTTGTTTTTCAAAAATGGCTACAACGATTTTGATTAAAATACCATATGTTTAAGATATTTCAATCTATATCTTGATTTTATGGGAATAGTGTGTGAAGCCTTCGTTCTGAATGACTTTTATATAACTGATAAATGGTAATACGTAGAATTTTAATGCACGAAAAATGTAGATATCGTAAAATGAACAATATTTAAGTCAAATAAAATTTTTATGAGGTTACCATTTCCAAGACATCCCTTGAGATTTCTTTGAATTTTCAAATTTACGTATTACGTTTTCTCAAATCTTACCTACTGTAAGTGGAGGAAATATTCTATTTCACAGTAAAAGTTTCATGCGGAGATTTTAACACAAATACACATTATTAGAAATCGTGAATAAAACAAAAATCATTTTTAGGATAAGGTCCGTGTGTGTGTCTGTCGGTCTATGACAGCATAACTAAAAAATAAAAGTATAATAAATTGCAGACTTGGTATTTAAGTTCATAGTGTTCCAAGAATATGACACAAAGGTTTTAAATAAAATTCTGCAGCCTAAACTTCTCTTTATATGGAGAATTTTTAGAAATTTTTTATTTTCTCAAAATTGGCTTCTGTGATTTTAATCAAATTAACACATGCTTATACTATTTGCATAATAGATAAAATGCATATATTGAATTTTCTGGGAATAGATTGTGAAATCCTCTTTATTTTGGAACGAATTTTGTATGGCTGATAAACCATTAGAGATGCACAAAAACGTACTACATATAAAATGTGGATCTCATTAAAACTCCCAATTAATGTCAAATAAACTCTTTTTTGTTCCCTTAGCCATTTCCGAGATATACGTTGTTATTGGTTTCAATGCTTCAATACTTCGTCATTTTTAAAACGTGCTGTAGCTATACAGCTGCTTCTCGTGTAGGAAAAGAGTATGCAACTTTTAAGTCAGTATATAGCGACTAGCTTTTAAATCACTGAATGACTAACGATTCGGCTTACCCTATTTCCCTTGTACCTGTAAATGCTAGCCTCTAGTACCCATGGTCGCGGGTTCAAACCCAGCGGAGGGCGATGAATTTTTTCGGGTGTAAATGTCCTCAGCTTGGTTTCCTTCGGAAGGGAAGTAAAACCAGTATTCGTGTGTCGTAGATTTACGCGCGTAAAAGAACCTCAAGCCTGATAAAGAGGCCTTTGAGCAAAATTTACAGTCTTTCACGTCCAACATAGAATGGGACCATAGGTGTAAAAGAGCGTCCATAAATAAAATCCAGTTGAATTTTCTGTAACGAAACTACTGTCACAAGTCTAAAAGATGGACAATAATTATTTTTTATATCTGTAGCAAAACGCCCCAAAAATGTTTTGAAAACGCAACTATTAGTCTCCACAAGGACAGACAACACTTCGATGTAAAAACCACTGTACTACATCACAGATGATCATTTTCAATAAACAATCAAATAGCACCAAACACTTAATAAATAGCAGTCAACAGGCAAGATAATGTTCTAATTTATATCTACAGTGATTTTCCTTTACACTGTTGCCACTGCACGGCGGCTCACGCGCCGGCCGTCCCAGCTGAGAGCCCGCCAAAGTAGAATATCCCCGCAACCGTCTCACGTTCTTATAGCTACATTATAGTTACAAGGATATATTTTACGGTAAGGGATTTTGGAAATGTTTTCCTCTCTCACCGCATATATCTGGCATATTCTCAGGAAATGTTCATAATTTACAGCCCCCATGATGCTTGATATTCCAGCCAAGTGTAAGGAAAAAATGGTTATGCTCAAGAGTTCAATATCTGAAATTGTGTGAATTTCTCGCCTGGTGTTATCTTTTAATTCTTCTAAAGTACGGGGTTAGTTGCACGCACCTTATTCTCCATGTAATCATCAAAATCGGATAATTTTCTGTAATTGGATTTTGCAAAATGATAGAGAAATTGATCCATGCTTAATAATCTTCACTGACGAAGTGTAGTTTTATTTATATGACTGCTTCGTCGCAAAACAATAGATATTGTAGCACAGCGAAACCCGATTTTACACACCAGGTTTTCTTACATTACGCGAAAATTGTTGAGCAGTAAATGCATACAGAATAATAGGACCAATATTATTTGAACACGCATAAATGGAGAGATGTACAGGAATGACTTACACATTTTTTTGAAGAACTGACCGAAGTTTTGAAGATCACTCTGGGATTTTACCAACAAGGCTTTGCTACCGCGCATACAGATCATGAGTTATTGAATCTAATAAGGAAATTTTTTAAGATAGGGTAGTTAATAAAGAATTATGACAGTCACGATCCCCATTTAACTCTATGTGGTTTTTATCTATAGGGGATAGGATAGGACTAGAAGCGGAGGGGGAGAGCACCTCGACCTACGCAGATATTTTGTGCCTAGGCTCCTGACGGGGCGCCTTTGGGAGGGAGTAGATGAGAGGAGACAGAGGGCGGCCGGATCAGGAGGCAGGACAGGTAGAGGGTATGGTGTCTGTCATTTACATATTTATTTGAACTTCCCGGTTTATGGCTGGTGCAGCCGGATCCCCTCCCCTCTGTGGGCTTACACATCCCCTGGGGGCCCGGGACCCGGAGACCGCTTGCAGTCCGGGTAACAAATGTTTGTTTAGAGCATCCTTTTCCCGTGCCAGGCACGCGCCAAGACCTCCGTTGACACTTGCAAAACTGAAAAATCCTAGCAGATGAAAGGTGAAGTGAAATGAGAATGGAGATGAAATGGAGGAACAGAAAATTCGGGGAATCTTTCCCAGCATTCGTATGGTGACCCGGGGTAACCCGTAAAATCCATGGGTCAGGAATGTCGGCCACGGATATCTAACGTACGGCCTCCCGAATACGGGTCACAAATGTTACGCCTCAGCCATAGCGCTCGGTATATTTATAGGGGCACTTAATAAATAAGGTGTGTGCAACAAACCCCATACATTGTAAAAACTAAAAGAAAACATCAAACGAGAAATTCACTCAATTTCCGATATTGAAATCTCCAATGTGAATGAAAACTTCTTGCGAAGATGCCAGAAATATGAGGATGGAGGACAATACTTCCAACATATCTTATAAGGTATGCTCTTGTTATCATTGTAATTGTAACTGTAAAATTATGAAAACGTGAAGCAGTAACGCGGACGTTATAACTGTTTCGGCGGGAGTCTGAGCTACGGCGGCCGGCGCACGATTCTCCGTTCGGTGGCCACAGTGCGAAGGAAAAACATGGATTTTCCCTGGGGTGAACGACGAGTGAATCAAAACATTTTAAGAAAGTTAGGTGGTTGAATCAGACTTGAAAAATCAAGTGTCATGGCACGGATTTACTCGAGTCCCGCCGTATTAGATTTTTTGAAAGTCTGGTTTAACTGTACAAATGCGTGCCTACATAATATGTATTCTGAAAAAAAAAAATAAAAAAAACATTTATCTAAAGTTATAAAAACTTTACATTTTTATTAAGCAAACCAAATAAATGTATTTCAAATATCCCACTCCATACAATTTACTTTGACGATATTAAAAATATTTATTTATAAACATCTCTTTATGCATTCGCAAAGAAATGATCAATAAATACATATTTAAAGTGGTTAAAGATTTCCCGAATCAAATCATCTTCATTCAGAGTTCAAAAATCAGAAATTTATGAGAATTCTACTTTTGCAACATCAAATGTACCAAACTTTATGAAATATGCTTTTCAAAATATGAAGAAGGCTGATATATTAGATTCACGTGACTTTCTCTACTCAATGTTCTACAAAATATTCATGCAAAAGCTTATTTCTCACATCCACATGGGCGTAGCATGTCCGTCTAACATTCAAGAGGTACCGAGTTCAAATCTCGGTTGGCGTGAGTTACCTGCATAAGGTTTTCTCTTATTCTGAAAGGACGAATGTGGTACTAACCTTAAGCTCTAGGGATCCCGGGCCCATTTGAGTATCATTTGAACCATGTCAACGCAGTCTGGCCTCTTAGCATGGTCCGTAGAGCACCTGCTGTTGTGCGATGGGCCTCAGTTTCGATTGCCGGCTAAGGGTGAGGATTTTCTTTTCTAGCCAAGAGTATTCCCCATCCTTCCCAGAGTCTGAAGGTGTGAATGTGAATGTGTGTGATCTAATGATTAAAACGGTATTAGCGGAACTTAAAAAGAAAATACTTATTCTTTTATCTATTTTCGTTAATAGAGTTAAATCTTCATAGCACATTTATACTTTTTGTTATAGCTATAAGAAGAAAACAGGGAACTAAAGCAACAGTGAAATCAAAATTGCTTGACATGTGAGGTTTTGAAATTACCTTTTGTTTGCATCACCATGAAAAAAAATTGCAGTTGAGAAAAGTATAAAGCATTTCAAAATTCAAAGCAATAAAGAGTATATCGAAAAAGTTAATTGCGCAAAAACATTCATTTGACATGAGTTGTGTCTTACAAGCTTATTACATTTCAACCATCTTTAGTGGTTTGCCAGTTGTACAAAGCCGAGTTATTTGCGCAGCCGTAACGTGTGCGACTCCACTCGGAGGTTCCGGATTTGATCCCCGGCTACCTTCCACTCCGACCCATGGGATTTTCGTGGTTTCCCCGGACAGTAAGCGAATACTGGGGTGGTATCTCTTCTATCACGGCTTTCCTGTACACATCATCTCATTCATTGTCATCTTTTCAGAGCTGGAGCACCAGGAGACGGTGTTAGTGTGTTGTGGCTGGGGGGGGGAGATGTGCCTTTGTAGAGGTTTCTTCCTTGTCGTCAATACGGGACTACTCAATTAGGTCTTGCCTCAGGAGGACCCCAGCAGAGGGGACCGCCGGGGGTCAGCGGACTTGTGGGTAGGCCCGAGTGGCGGCGGATGCGTTCGATCTGGAAACGTTAGGGGCCCGTCCAAATTTGCGCCCATCATCACCGGATCTGTAGTCCATCGGATCTCCCTTCCAGGGTTCACGATAGAAACAATAAACGCCGTTGTGGCCTATTTGTGGTGCTCTACCCCTCTTACTGGCGCCGTTCCCTTCGTCCGTACCTTTACATTTACGCTATACAAAAGCCATTCAGAATGAAGAGGACTTCACGCACTGCTGCTAGGAAATTCAAAATATACATTTTACTTTATATGCAAATGTCTTAAACTTGCGGTAATTAAAACGAAAGAGATTTCAGGAGATAATAAAAAAATAACGAAATATTTTCCAAGTAAAGGATAAGCAGGGGGTATTTGGTGGTTCATGGCCAATTAATAAGCAGGAATGTGTATCCATGTGCTAATTAGGTCTCCCCCACCCCCTGCAACGGCCCCTGGTACCTTTTGCGTGCAGCTGCGGTCATAAATTTTGTTGAGTATACTGGAAAGCTTGACAGGTAAGCAATTAACGTGGTCCATCACCTGTCAAAATGAACAATGGGCATATTAAATTTTGCTTTCTAACAAAAGCGGAGACGCTATTCTACCCATTTCATATCCGCATCTACAACAAACCACCCCAGCCGCACTGTTTGACGAACACGTGCAGTATAACAAACGCAGTACCTTTTTCCTGTCGAATTGAACAATAGCATAATAAATTATGCTTGTAACAAGGGAGCAGGCTGGAGATACGTAAACAAAAGATGAGATGCTATTGTTCCAACTCTATTGAATTCCCGTGCACCTGCATGCTAGAAAGACCTCGCCTGTAGCAACCCCCACCTCCCAACTTAATTGTTTGACGAACACGTGCAAAATAACAATAGAGCAGGCTGGAGCCTGAGCTAAAACAAGATGGAACAACAAAGGGATAGATGCTATTGTCTACCTTTCTATTGTCCTACACAAGAGTTCGTTAGGAAGACCACTCGTGTAGCACCTATTCCGCCGCAATATAACAAAAGAGACAATCTGGCGCAGCGATAACAAAGGAACTCTTGGCGGCTTTATACCTGGCCCTGTCTTTGTTTGACGTTGGGAAAATAGAGAGAGATAGAGAGGTCAGTTCCCACGGGGAAAGTATCATTTACCTGGTAGACCGTAAATTCCACACCACACGACCCAACCATCATGGCATCGACACTGCCTGAGAGTAGTTCTCTCTGCGCATGTGCAGCCGAGACTTTACGAAGACCTACGGGAAATTTCCGAGCATAGCTACCCACGCTCTGTTTCTGCACCTATTGCCTCTTCTTCAAACTGTGATATCAAAACGTGTTTAACATACATCATCATCTACATTAAACCACAGTGTATACTTAGATACCCTTAGGGTTTGCTCGAGTCTTACTGCAGGCAAAGTTTAACGTTTAATTAATAATGAAAAATTGATACTTTTATAGGATAAAACGTTATATCATTACCCCGATTACTGAAAGACATTCTCGGGTATCCAGAGGTCATAGTTCGAATCTTACCTCTGCGAAACTATAATGCTTAATAAATATTAAATTATGGAAGCATGCACGGGCAGATTAAAATGTATTTTTAATCCAAGCATTCAGATATACGCGAGCACATGCACAGAGCCATTACACATACATATTTACGCTCATACGCATCGCCCTTAGACTTACATATACCAGTGCATTTACACACACGCGCGCGCACGTAACATACTAGCACTTCCTCCTAACATGAACTTGAACGAAGACCTACGAGAATCACCGAGCATAGATATACACGTGAAATCTATTCTAACTCTGTTTTTGCATCAATTGTCTCTTTCAAACAGAGATATCAAAAATGTATTTAACAAATATAATTATTTATATTAAACCCTGGTGTGTCACTACTGTTTAATTGCTTATATCCACTTAATCAAAAGAGATAAAACGATGCAATAAAAGCTAATTATAACCTTGGAATGCGTCGCATCATTGTTGCATTGTTCCAAGTTGACCGGGATACCAGGGTTCGAATCTAGGAGTGATTACAAATTCATCTTCCAATAACTCCATAAATAATTAACATAAAAACGTCAAATAAACTATATTACCTTTAAGTCATTAGGTAGTTTCTTGTGAATGTATACTAAGGTGTCAGGCCTGATTAGTTAGATCCTTAATGTTAAAATCTCCATTATCTCAGAAACAAACAGGGATAGAGGTGCGGATCAAAACATGTTTGATAGCTCCTCAGATGGACAATTAATACGGCATACAATTTACACTTAGTAGTCCTTAGTTCGAATCCCGAACTTTCAATGACTTCCTTACTTTTCCTCTATTGGATATATCGCCTAGGTTGATGTCATAACTGTATTCAGCTCTTTCTTAACACGTGAAACTAATAGTATAAATAATTTTGAACCTGGTGTTCAGGGTTTGAATACTGATTCAATTAGATTTACACATAAATTTAATACCTTGTGACATCATTTAGATACACACGTCAAATAAAAGGTAAACTGAGTAGGTGATCCCAAAATATCGTCATGACAAAAATTACTTTAAAGTACTCATATCGAATGCCGAAGAGGTGATTTCATGTATCTTCAAGCCTATGAATCATACCAGCTTTGAGTAAAGATTAAATGGTGGATGATAATGCAGGGGAGCTAAATTACTAAAAATACATTTATTAAATGCATTACTAGGTTCGATTCTAGAAGCCTAAAATCTGTGTAACTCTGGAAAAATTACTTTGCTTGTGCTCTTAGATAAATGTAATGGTTTTCTGCGATAACTGAGTATTAAGCGTGCAGGAATGTCATATTGTATACTGATTCTTTGGAGAATAAAGGGAAGTTGGAAAGTAAGAAGTGGAATGGGAATGAAAACATGGAATAATGCAGCATATGCATGCATTTAACTAAACAAGGGAGTAAACCTTCTATGGTACCTTTCAAGCGTATATTTCTATAGTATTGCGGTAATAGAGTTATAGTTAACTTTGATGCAATGGGTGGTGGTGGTGGCTGTGGTGGTGGTGTTGGTGGTTGTGCTAGGCTTTGAATGGCATCATCTGGAGGAATGAGAGTGTGAGAATACTTCTCTTGCTGGTGTGGCATCATATACAGGTAGCTATGGCAAGAGTTTAAACGTGCTTGATAGAGTCAGACATCATGTCTGGGTGTGAAGTTATATGACTGAAATTAATATGCTCAGGGCATTAAAATGGGTGTTATACAACAAACCACTTTTCATGCTATGGTTTAGAGATGAATTAAATGCTTGATCAACGTTCAGGTTATATCTTTAAAAGTCATTGATGTGAGTAAAATATCAGAGTTTAACCGCTTAATCAGTATTTAATTGCTTAAGTCATCTCACGATTGGTTTTAAAGTACATAAAAACAAGAAAACTAAGAGAATAAGGAATAAGTTATGTTTAATATATAAATTAACTTTTTAAAACCTCTAAATACATAAAATATAGGTGTCTACATCGAACAGAAAAGTAATAAAATCAGTGTTTCTTCACGCGCATGCATACACACACCCCATACGTATACAAACATACACGAACACAGCGGAACAAGCAGCTACACATTCTCGTACAAAAACAGATACATACGTGCATAAGCAATCGCTCTCACTCTTACACACAGCAGATACGTGTGCGCACATACGCCTACAAACTTACACGCATACACCACTGCACGCACACACATACGCCTCCAAGCATATATACATACACAGAGCATTCGCACACATACGCATACAAACTTACAGTATACACCAGTGCACGTACACATACACACACAAAACACATAAACATACACGAACAACCACGGAACAATAAGTAGCTACATACGCACAACATATTCTAACCCTTCATCCAAGAAGAAAGAAAGATACAGATAGAAAGAAAAATTCGAAAAGAAAGAAAAAGAGAGAAGAAGAAAGAAAACAAAGAGTCGTGCCTAGGCATCGGGATATCTAAGTATACACCAGGGTTTAATATAAATGGTTATATTTGTGAAATACATTTTTAATCAGACTGCACATACTCACATAATTTAATATTTATTAAGCATTAGAGTTTCGCAAGGTAGGATTCGAACTAGGAACTCTGAGTACCTAAGAATACCATGCATTAAAACATCGTAATGATATATAAAGATTAGATTATATGTGTTAAATACATTTTAATCTGCCGGTGCATGCTTCCATAATTTAATATTTATTAAGCATTATAGTTTCGCAGGGTAAGATTCGAACTATTACCTCGGGGTACCCGAGAACGTCTTTAATTAATCAGGGTAATAATATAATAACGTTTTGCCCTATCGAAGTATCAATTTACTATTATCAATTAAACATTAAACTTTACCTGCAGTAAGACTCGAGAACAAGCCTAAGGGTACCCAAGTATACACTTTGGTATAATGTAGATGATGATATATGTTAAACACGTTTTGATATCACAGTTTAAAAAGAGGCAATAGCTGCTTAAACAGAGAGTGCGTGCAACTATGCTCGGAGATTTCCCGTAGGTCTTCGTGAAGACTCGGTTGCAGATGTGCAGAAGGAACTACTCTAAGGCAGTGTCGACGCCACGATGGCTGGGTCAAATGGTGTGGAATTTACGGTCTAGCAGGTAAATGATGCTTGCCCCCGTGGTAACTGACCTCTCTCTCTCTCTTTTCCCAACGTCAAACTAAGACAGGGCCAGGTATAAAGCCATCAAGAGTTCCTTTGTTAACGCTGCGCCAGACTGTCTCTTTTGTTATATTGCGGTGGAATGGGTGCTACGCGGATGGTCTTCCTAACGAACTCTTGTGTAGGACAATAGAAAGGGAGACAATAGCATATGTCCCTTTGTTGTTCCATCTTTTTGTTAGCTCGGCTACAGCCTGCTCTATTGTTATTTTGCACGTGTTCGTCAAACAATGCGGCTGGGTTGTGGGGGATGCTACAGGCGAGGTCTTTCTAGCATGCAGGTGCACGGGAATTCAATAGAGTTGGGACAACAACCTCTCATCTTTTGTTTACATGTCTCCAGCCTGCTCTCTTGTTACAAGCATAATTTGTTATGCTATTGTTAATTTCACAGGGAAAAGGTACTGCCTTTGTTATACTCCACGTGTTCGTGAAACAATGCGGCTGGGAGTGGGTTGTTGCAAGTGCGGAAGTGCACGTGTGCGGATATGGAATGGGTACAATAGCATCTCCGCTTTTGTTAGAAAGCAAAATATATAATGCCCATTGTTCAGTTTCACATGTGATGGACAACCTTAATTGCTTACCTGTCAAGCTTTCCATTATACTCAACAAAATGTATGACCGCAGCTGCAAGCAAAAGTATCGGGGGCGTGGCAGGGGGTGGGGGAGACTTAATTAGCATATGAATACACATTCCTGCATATTAATTGGCCGTGAACCACCAAATCCACCCTACTAGGGTAGTTTACGATGGGGGTTTTTCCTGAAAACTTTCGTTTCGCTTTCTTGGAAGGCGCTTAACTTAACACATAGTTTGGTGTTCAACCGACTTTCGTTTTTGACTTATGTTGTCACAATGACACAGTCACACCCACACGCACACACATACACACACATCCACACACATACATATACACACATACACACGCACACATACATATACACACATACACACGCACACATTCACACGTGCATACACAGACATATACACATATACACGCGCACACACATACACGCGCGCGCACACATATACACACGCGCACACACATACACACACATCCACACACATACACACGCACACATACATATACACACATACACACGCACACATACATATACACACATTCACACGTGCACACACAGACATATACACATATACACGCGCACACACATACACGCGCGCACACACATATACACACATACACGCGAACACTTACATATACACATATACTCAAATTAACACACGCACACATATGCACACTTTTATACATGCACACATACATCATATACATAACATACATATGCACACAGTCACATACATGGAGACATACATGTATACACAAACACATACACACATACATATTTACATATATGCACTTACTAACACACATACATACATATATACATACATACAAATAATTACAAGCATACAAACATACGCATACACTCACACATATGTACGTGCACGTACATTTTGCTGAATTTGCCTTCTTCTTTATTCATGGAGTCTCAAAATGTGTATTTTCGGTGAACTCTTGCTATCGAAATTCTGGGTGGAATGCAGTACTTCTCTATGTACTATAGGTAAGTGGAGAGAAAGTAAAAATTAAGAGTTATAATTTTCGAATCATTTCAGTGGTTTAGCTTTAATTATATTTTGAGCCACTTTGGTAAAACAAGTTAGAAATTATGAAAGTACAAATAAATTTGGAGTACTTATTCAAAGAATGAAGGACATCGTCCCTATTATTTCGGATGGATTCAGAGAATTCTGTTTTTCCTGAATGTTTCACATTCATGTCACAATTATTTGTTTGTTAATTATGTTAATCGACATCTTTACCATTAAAATTTTAGTGTGGTAGATGACTTTAATGTTCTGAAAATTATCGCGGTTTGGTTTCCAGGGTTACTTTTCCCAATCAAACGACTTAATTTATTTCCAGTACCTACATTACCGCAATCCTATGCCGGTGTGCTGGATTTACCTTTATATACCCGCAGGATGCCTGTTTCCTCAGTTACGAATCTACAGCGTTGCTAATATTCTGTAAGAACAGTATTTTTTTCATTATTTGACCCTTTTCATGCAATATGTATGTTCGGACGAGCTTTGTGAATCGTACCGTTTCCACCTGTACTCGCTTTGCCCGCTATATTAGTCCACCCTTATTTGACATGCACAGACCCAGAATTCATAAGCGAAACGAATGAATAGACTATGAATCCATTTCCCAGTGACAGTTATACACACAAAGCAGGATAAACATGTCCGATGTTGCTATTTAGCATTTCCAGTACATTAATTCAGGCTTTAAAGCCATTCTCATTTATTGCACATTTGCTACATTCCTAGAAGCAATTGCAAAACCTCTAGTGTGTTTATTAAACACGTTCGATATTGCCTTCTACAAACATTTGTGGAGAGCTCTAAGAGGAAAAGTTAAAACCAATATTGCATACAAGCACAACAATTCTTGGCACTTCTCGATGCAGAGTCTGTTTCAAACTATTTTTTGATGGTTTCAATGATCATTTTAAAATTAAAGTTCTGGTATCGTATTAATTTAAATACTTTCTTACGTACCCGTCGGTAGCCCCTTCTCTATATCTCCTACGAGAAAGAACGTTCCAGCTTGGTAATAGCAGCGCCAGTGGTGATAGCATGCTTGGCTACGTGTTCCTTATGACGTGAGGATTATTGGTGACCTCTTGGATAAGGTCATCATGTTCCAAGACACTTGAGTGGCTGCCTGGCGGACGATGACCATAGCAGCGCCATGGTCGGTGGCGTGCATGGTGGTTTCCAGGCAAACTAATGCAAGATAGTGCACACCTATGAACCAGGGAGGCGACTTCGTTTTCCAAGGCTAGCAGCTCCAGGCGTCCAGGTGACGTAAGCGGTATGCACGGCACATTTTCGGATATCTTCTATAAAAATAACAGGACACCGTTTGGGTGAATGATTCTCTAAACGTAGTTCTTTGTGTCGGTGAAGTATACCTCATTGTCGCCCCGGAAATGGAATATATTTAGGCTCTGATTGTGATAAATATCACGCTGTTTTACGGCAATCTTTAATGAGACAGAAAATCCATACACATTTTCTGTATTCAGACTTACTATTAAAAAGAAACGTGCTATGAAAAATTTAAAGTTGTAACGCTAAATCTGACTGTAACGTTAACATTAATAAAGCCAATTTTAATGTGAATGTCACGAGAACTAAATGCTATTCGCAAATTTAAATAATTAATTTCCATTTTTCATTGTTTGTTGCGAATTAATGAAATGTAGAGAGATGTTCATCCCCGGTTTTACGTCCTTTGGGAGAATGGGAGAGAACTCTATAATTAGAATTATTTGACTTCGGTATGCACAAAGGTTATCGCACCAGGAATTGATTCTAACCTTTAACAAGTTAATTGATCCAACAAATATAGAGATGGTACACTTAGAAACGACACTCTGGTGCACAGTGTAACAAAATATTATCACACGTATTAATTTATCATGGCTAATCCCACGAACGGTTACGACTTTATCGATATACTCAAGAATGCGATGCAGGATTGAATTTATCTAATGAAACTCGTAACTTTAAATGGGATTAATTAACATATTCCAGGAATAAAATGTAACAGATTATACAGGGTTTTCAGACTCATTCAGCCGTTACCGCCACTCGGTTGTCTGCCCATGACGTCAATACTTTGAAGCGAGTTCATGCCTCTGGCAGAGGACTATCGAAAGAGGAGTGGAAGGGGTGGATGTCAACGATCACGAGGTCACCTTAGTGCAATGGGATATGTATCGTACCTTTCCAGTATTTACATTTGGAACGTCATTCGCTGCGTCTCGTAAACTTGCAATCTCACCATGTATAATGATAGGTAACTCAAGTAATAATTGGACGGTGTTTGTAGCGTAGTGTTTCGGCTTAGCACTCAACCATGCAAATTCTGTGATCGGTGGTCACTTCTATCTTGCACAAAATGTACTAGTGAAAAGCAGTTCTGCACCGCCGTAATACATCAACCTGGTTACGAAGTCGCAAAACATGCAGTTCGAGAATTAATTCGGCACCTCCCGTTTGAGATAAAGAGCTCGCTGAACTAATAATGACGTCATCCATTTAAACGGGTTGACGGTAAAGGCCGAATAAATCTGAAGACCCGTTATAAATGCCATTTATTCTCTTACTTGTGTTCTTTAGAATGAAATCACCACTATGTGAGCTGTAGTTACGGCATAGTTACCAAAGGAATTAACAGTCGAACGTGTTACGGAATACTGCACAGTAGGAATGAGAAAATGGTTAACCTCAAAATAAGCTTAAATCAGAGCATAAAAAAGACACATTTTCTACAAGAACATAGTAGATACCACTTGAATGGGCGTTGATGAACCACAATTGGATGACGCAACCTATTGATCACTGCATACTGATAGTATTACTGTTGCGTAATGATCTTACATTTTATTCGATAAAATATGATCCTTGCAAACATATTATACTTTAAACGACGGTGATTCGACGATATCTGAGGCATTACTAGAAGTTATTGGTTAATATGAAATACGCGGCGAATGAGTGGAATAGTCTTAAGTAATTTAAGGCAAGAATACTTATTTGTAAGCTTATTCAAGGCAGATTCTACTGAGCTTAGTGAAAAGCACGTAAGGTTACTTTGCATTGTCAACCGATGCTGTAAGCGTACTAACCTGTCTGACAAAAGAATGTAGTTTTCAGGCTGGGTGGCTAGTGTGCCATGGCTAAGTTTATTAAATAAAAAATCTGATGTGTTACATTCACAAGACCTTTTCTACCCTCTATCACTTATTAGTGGGTATAGAAACTATTCTTATTAAAGTTATTTTCCTATCTACTTCATTTTAATCCAAATAAACCTTTATAGAAATACCTACATTACACATTTCGTTGTAAATACAAAGAGAACAGTGATAGTCAAATGCTTTAGAACTGGACGCTGTATGCCGGCCTTAAAACTCCATATTGTTTCCATGCAATCGCCAGAAACAACTGAATGTTGACATGACTTAAAGAGAATGACTAAATGAGCTATTCTATTCATTAATAACGAATATTTCGGAAATTTCTGATACCACAAAGAAGTTATTTCAAATAAATTGTGTCGTTTAGAGAGATCTACATTTCTTGTGTAGTATGTTTTCTTATATCGCTTAACGTTTACTAGTTATACAAGATTATACAAACATCCTTCCGAATGAAGAGGACTTCAAAGGCTGTTGCCAGAAAATTCAAGATATGGATTTTATTGATCATGTGAATACCATTAATATATGTTATTTTAATCAAAGTCGTCGGAGCGATTTTTTACAAAATAAAAAATTTCAAAAAAATCGTCAATGTAAAGGGTAGTTTGGGGTGGAGAATTTTCTTGAAAATATTCCTGTCGCATATTAAGTAGGTATTGAACCTAAGTACCAAGTTTGGTGTTTATCCGACATTTCATTTTTTAGATATGCTGTTCACTGACATGGACCTTTTAATAAAAATGCTTTTCTTGAACTTTGGGGCCTCAAAACATGTATTTCCGGGGAAATATTAGTATAAAAGTTTTAGGATGAAATGCAGTACCTTCTCCACCTACTATGTACGTGGTTGAGAAACTAAAAATAGTTCCATGCATGTTTGTCAATGAACGCATTAGATCCGCTGAGTGCACATTAGCTTTAAGTGATCACAGGACATGATATAAATCTAATGGGCCAAGTTCACATGGATTTCTCTGTTCATTCCATAGACCATTAATACGAAAGCTTATTCTTTCATCTACTAAGATAAACTTTCTTTAAACATTTACGCACTTCGTTGTTGTAAGAGGGATACAGTAGGCTGAGGCGATAGTCACATTTTTAAAATGTGGATCGCTGTGTGATGACTTTCAAGCCACGAAAAAAATCTCCTGTGTTACACTCACATGACTTTCCCTATCTGGTACAAAATATTTTTGCAAAATCTTATTCTCCATCTATTTCATAATAATCGAGATCAACATTTGCAGAAACGATTTTTTGACATGTAAAGAGAATTATATTTTACACATAGCGATCAGTTCTAAAAATATTTGACTATCGCTTAAGGCGTACTATGTTCCCCTTGTTTTGTATTTGCAAGGGCAATATAGAAATACAGTAGCCTTTAAGCATAGACACATCTTTTAATAGCTGGTTGCTATGTGCAGCACCATTCTCTTTGCCACAGATTAATATTCTTTGCATATCCAAGACAAAAAAATGAATAACGAATTCCCATTTGAAAAAATAAGTATTGAAAAGTTTAAGGGAATAACAAGCAATATCTCGAAAACGGTTGACTCAACAAAAAAAACGTATATGACATAAATTGTGTATTTTAACGTGATCTACATTCTTGTGTAGTAAAAGTTTGTCTATCTCTTATGGTTTACCAGTTATGCAAAGGTCGTTCACAGTAAAGAATACTTTTGGAGACATTCCCAGAAAATTCAAGATATACATTTTATTTGTCATTAAACTATTTTAAACATATGATATTTTAATCAAAATCGTTAGAGCAA
The DNA here is from genome assembly GCA_030765065.1 of Deroplatys truncata. Taxonomy (NCBI): domain Eukaryota; kingdom Metazoa; phylum Arthropoda; class Insecta; order Mantodea; family Mantidae; genus Deroplatys; species Deroplatys truncata. The sequence continues at coordinate 23,927,344 of CM060988.1, read as the reverse complement.
TTTTTGAGAAAATTAAATTTTTCGAAAAATGTTCCATGTAAAGGGTAATCTGGGGTGGGGGCTTTTCTTGAAAACCTTCGTGTCGCATCTCTGGAACATACTGAACCTAAATACCAAGTTTGGTGTTTATTCGACTGTTCGTTTCTGAGTTATACTGTTCACAGACACAAACACACACAGACACACACACGGACATGTTTTCAAAATGTTTTTTTTTTTGGATTCAGGGGGTCTCGAAACATATATTTCCGGTGAAATCTCGGTATTGAATTTTTGGGTGGAATACAATACTTCCACTACTTACTATACGTAGTAGAAAAAGTAACAAACAACGAATAGTGACTTATCTATCGAAAAGAATGTATTGGAATCTTCAAAGCAATAACAAAGAATATCTCGGAAATGGTTAACGCTACAAAAAATGTATTTTACATGAATTGTGTGTTTTAACAAGGTCTGCATTTTTGTACAATAATATTTTGTCTATCTCTTACGGTTCACCATTCATAAAAGCGAGTTATGCTATCTGCAGTTGTATACACCTACTACATTTCCTTTCATCGGAAATGAGTGTAAATATTTAAAGCACTAAAAAGGCATAATCAGACTTAAAAATTCAATACTATAGCCAGGAACTTGAACAACGGATCTTCCGGTTTTGTCCGGTTGATCTAACAACTGATCTACCATGGCAACATGCTGGCACGACATTAAATTCCCCAATTAACTCGTTTTTCTCCGGTATACTACAAGGGGATCTCAAATTAATTTTGAGCTGAATACCCCAGTGCTGACTTACACTATCGGAAGTACTTTAAGTCCTAGACTTCATAGCTTAACCATCTATTAGATCAGTAAATGATAATTTCACTCAAGCCGTGTGTGAGAGAAGGTTGGAATGGTAGAAAATCAAACCGAAATCTGCTTGTGTTTACCGAGAAATATATGAGTCAATTGGGGAATTTAAGATATTCTGTAATATGTAAGGCAATAACGCACAATGTTGCGTTTATTTATTAAATTTTGCCATTGTTTACCAAAGGGAAGCCACGAGACTCGTTGTCATTTTATTTTCAGAAGGGAAGGCTTTACACCGCTACAGAAGACAGAACAGAAAGGACGCGTAACAACATACTTTAAAATATTGGCAGAGAATATCTTAGAATGATTAGATACATTCAGCTCCTGTAAACGTAATGCAAAACAGTTTTAAAGTTTCGCACGTGAAATTAATGTACACAGTAATTAAAGAGAACACAAGGATTATATTTCAAAGGAGTGAAACAAAATCAAGGTGGTTGTAGAGATATACGAGGTAAAGAGTAAAATAATATGTAGTGGTAACACAGGAGGAGTACGAAGCAAAAGAAAAATAATTATGAGAACTTTTAAAATATTAGTTTAGGTTAAAACTTAAATACACTAAGTATTTTGTAACAGTGTTTAATTTCCCAGCATGACATTATCCAGCGTAGCACTTGGATTAAAACGATTAAAGTTGTTTTGGAAAGATTGGTGAAGCGATGACTTAGAGGGACAGAGAAGTAATTCAAAGAGACCCTTGGAAAGAAGTTAATTAATGATGATATTGAAATCGGGAAACACCCGGCTGTTTTAAGGGCACCTCGTAGTCAAACACTCATTTACGCATGAAAAATAAATGAGTATTATCACTTATTAATCATCACTTTAACCATTAAAGCTACAGCCAGGAATTTTTCACTGCACATTTTTCACTACGTAGGGCAGCAAATATGTTAAAGAGAGAATAGTAGGTTCAAATATATGCATGTGACAGACATGTAAGCTAATACATAGAAATACAATTTTAGGTTACCATAAACATTTTGGCACCACTGTTCAAGGAAACTATGTTCTAATGAGTCCAAACTTATATTGCACCAAGAAACTATGTAGTATTTCTGACAAAATGAGTGGATTAGTTTTTTTAATATTCGAATCTTTTAGTAAAGGTCACAGCTAATATGTTGGCTCAATTTTAAACAATGTATAAAATTATTTGTAATTTATTTAAAATTATGACAAAATTATCTGCCCCATATTAAAATTCATGTGATGTTTTAGGTTATCAGAATATGAGTATCCTGGTTGCAACAGTTTTGGAGACAATGCCACCTAAGTGTACAACAGTTTAGGCTACGATAAAATGTAAAAAAGTACAACCAATACGTACTTAGTATTTAAATATGACATACGAATTACGAATTTGACAATTAAAAATGTGAAACAACCCTTAAACTATATATCAATGCATTCAGAAAACAACGCAGATTTCAGTAGTGAAAAGAAAATAAATTCTGTGTTTTAAAGAGAGATACTTTTTTGTGTAGTACATTCTCGTCTGTCGCTTAACGTTTATCAATTAAAGAACATTATAGAAGATTCCTTCGGAATGAAGAGGACCTCACAGGCTATTCCCAGAAAACAAGATATACATTTTATTTGCCTGTAGGTATATTTAATATATGAAATTCAAACAAAACCGTTATAGCCATTTTTAGAAACTGAAGAATCTCGAAATACGTTACATGAAAAGGGTAGTTTGGATTGGGAAGATTTTATTGAAACTCTGTGTCATATACAGAATGTATCTTTATTGGTGTCATATATTTGGGGGACGTGTTTGTGGCATAAAAACAGTAAAATATGTCATATGAACATGGGTCTGAAAATCATTTGTTTCAGGGTTACAACACAAAATCGAAAGTTACAAAAATTGCTCGAAGTGGCTTCCTCTTGCTTCGGTGCATGCTCTGGCGTACTCTGTTAAAAATTGCTGGTGTGTTTTGTATTTGGTCAAATCCAGTTTGGATACGTCCTCTCAAAATATCAACATCAGGTACAGGAATCGCATAAACCAAGGACTTCAAATGTCCCCAGACGAAGCAATCCATTGGATTCAAATCAGGCGATCGAGCAGGCCACGCAATGTGTCCCCCTCGACCTATCCATCTTTGCGGAAATTGATCATTAACAAACTTACGAACTATCATACTGAAATGAGCTGGAGTATCATCGTGTAAAAACCACATTCGTTGGATGACGTCAGAGGCACATTATCAGTTAAGTGATGCAACTCATTTATGAGAACCTGGAGATAGGTTTGTCTATTCAGACGCGGAGGGAAGAAGTAGGGACCAATAAGGCGATCATGAATGATTCCACCCCAAACGTTGAGAGAGAGCCTCTGTTGATGGTTGTCCTGTCGTACTTCATTTTCAAATGCCCAGTTATGTGTTATGAAAATTGAAGATGTCGTCGCGGGTAAAACCAGCCTCATCCGTGAATAAAATGCAGGCTAAGAAATTGATGAACACAGCGTTGTAACATGCGTTAACCGAAACGTCTTCTTGGCTCAAAGTCCGCCTCATTTAATCCTTGCACACGTTGAAGATGATACGGGTATAGAAGATTTTCATGCAGAATTCTCCAGATAGTCATATGACTAACTCTTTCCCTTACAGTCATACGGGTTGTGCTTTGTGATGGGTCGGCATCCACAGCACGAAGAACTCGTTCTTCAAGCTCAATGTCTCGTACCGCTCTTGGTCTCCCAACATCGCTAGTGCTCCTCTCAAATGCACCATCCACTCTCAAGCGTTGGTGAATTCCTGCGAATGCTCTTGCACACGGTAACGGCCTGTCAGGGTAGCTTTCGGCATAAAGTTCACGTGCTCGTGCTGCATTGCCGTCTGTACGGCCATACGTGTAGTGCATATCCGTCTGTTCACTCATGGAATACATCTTCTTTGACCTATAACAACGAAACGGTTGATTTTCAGACCCATGTACATATGGACTTTTTTTACTGTTTTGATATCAGGAACCCGTCTCCCAAATATATGACACCAATGAAGATACACCCTGTATTTGAGTATACTGAACTTAAATAAATTTGGTATTTATCCGACTCTTCGTTTTTGGGTTATGCGGTTCACAGACACAAATGTACACACACACACACACACACACACACATACATATGCACGGGCCTTTTTCTAAAAAAGCTTTCTTGGATTCAGGGGTCCCCGAAACATGCATTTACGGTGAAATCTCAGTATCGAAGTTTTGGGAGAATGCAATACCTCTTCTACCTACTAAGTACGTGGCAGAGAAAGTAAAAAGGTCAATGTTTCTGAACTGATTGACTACAGGTGCCCTTACAAACAACAAGTCACTGAACGTTTTCATAGAGATAATGTTAAAATGCCTAAAAGAAAATTATGTGTAAACAGGAGATAAAGCGGCAAGGAAAGGAACTGCATGGGCGAGGGCAGGGATAGTAAAATTGGAGGGTTTAAGAGGGAGAATAGACTTAATTGAATGGTGTAACGGGAAGTTTTCCTTTTTTGCAAGAAATATTCACATATATTGCAAATTAACTTTAAAGAGGCATGAAATAGTAAGATACATCATTGTGGAGAGTTTTGAGTGGACAACTTTTCCCCTTCTTAGAGATCAGTCACTGTCAGGCGAGGATGAGATGTCTTTTGCTACTTAGCCGAAGAAAGCATGTCAAGGACGGAGTTGTTGTTCCAAACACTACGTAAAATACACGTTCGCTGGAGAAAGCCAAGAAATAAAATTTGAAAGTAGTCCATAGAATTTAAACTAAAGACCCAAAACTTCGATGTTAGGGAGACGCGAGAAGAGAAAAACGAAAGGAGGACTTGGAGAAGATAATCGGCGTGTGTCACACGTGCTAGAGAAAATGTCTCCGGCAGAAAAAGAGCGAAATGTGATGTCAGGAATTCAAATAGTTATCGCAGGGAAAGGACATTCTGATTAAGAAACCCATACGCGATTAGTGGTTCTGATAAATTACATAGTAACTTGCCACAATTCTGGAGCTTTATAAATTTTACGACTGTGGTGATAATAAATAGTGTTGAAGATTACGTGTGTCGCATTCCTTGTTGGACACCGAGGATTCTGTGCAATTCTCACAAAATACCCTGAGATTACCGAACATATTTCCTGAATATTCCTACCTCGCTATACATAAGACACGAGGCAGGCACCGAGAACAACCTACCGATTGAGCAGCCGAGAGTGACGACGCTTACGTCCTCCTCACTGGCCAACGTGCAGAATGAAAGATTTGCGTCCAGTTTTTGTATGTGAGCAAACTAAACAATGAGAGAGAATTTATAGTTGGAGAATTGCGGTAACATAGCAATGGATATAAAGGGAAAAAATGTTAAAATTAGAACCAGTAAAGGATTATAATCAGAACGATAGTAGTTTATGAAAGTTAATAGAAAATGGGTCAACAAGTTTATCAAGGAAGAAGAAGCAGATTCTATAGAAATAGATAGTGGATAATTACTTGTATAGAACGATCTCGATAGCAAGGTAAGCACAGTGTTAAAGCTTACCAGGACCAATAGAGTAGCCAGTAACTCGCAAGAGAGGGTTACAGTGTACTCAGATAATAACAGTTGTCTTATTTGATAATAATTATACTAATGTGTAACAAAGTTATCCAACTGGCATTCATATCTATGTGCCTACACATATGAAACTTGAAGAAATAGATTTATTAATTATCTTATAAAATATGTCGGGAGGCAGTATAGGTAGGTATAGGTATTCACTGAAGGAGGACCCCTCGCACGTACATAGATCTATTGCGGCTACTATCCCCAGGAGGAAGGGATGAAGTGAAGGAATTACAGGAGGTTATAGGCTACAGGGACGCGCGGATGTCCCCAAAATTCCCAAGTCCGAAGACCTATCCAACAGCTGTAGCTGCCGAGAGAGGGCAGCCGAAGGACCCACTAACCTAGCAGCCCTCTAGTGTCCACGAGGAGTATTCTTTTCATTGAGCATGCATCCTCGCCATTTTCCGCCACCGCCATATGCCACGAAACCTAGAAGCACACCCGAAGATGAGAAGGATACGGAACGAAAAAGAAATTGTAGAAGAGAAGGAACCACCCCAGCATTCTCCTGTCGACCCCGGGGAAACCACGAAAAACTCATGGGTGAGAGTGGACGGACGCCGGGGTTCGAACCCGTGATCTGCCGAATGCTTGTTGCACACATCGCGGCGCCACTTCGCGAGGTAGTATTACCAGGACCTTTAGCAGGTTTACTCGTAAAATCCACATATACCCAATCAAGACATTGTGAGCTTGCAATTAAGAGCCTTGTCCAGATTCAAGGATAAACGTCACAACGGCAAGAAGGAAGAATTCCTGAAGTGACACAATCAGCGGAAACGGTTGGTTCAGGAAGCAAGTGCGTCTGTAAGATTTAACAGGAGGCTTATGCTACTTCCGGCTTCAGAAAGCCCTTCAAATCCATTCTCACAAAGGAATAAGGATATGGAGAGTAAGTAGCAAAGTGAAATTTTGAAGATATGTAGTGAGACATAGATATACTCTGCTAGCAATTAACAGTAGTAAATAAATAAACTAAATATGCATTCAAGTGATTCATAATAAATAACAACCAGAATAATAAGGCTAATAACATGAAAGGGAATATTTAACGTTAACAATGATTCATCATATTACTGCAGAAATTTGGGAATAATTATTATTTAAAACTTAGTGTAATATAATTTTTGTGCAACTGTAACGGTTGGAAAGATTAACACTTTGGTAAACGTGAAGTAATTAGTGGCTCAGGCGGGGTCACATAATAGCGAAGTCCAAATTAAGGGTTCTAAATTCCAAGTGAAAGCATATAGATTGGGGATTCTGAAAACTTGATAGCTATTGCAGATAGATTTGGCAACATGTAATTACCGGGAAAGAATAATATAAGGGAGGATATATGTGAAAGGTAAGGATAGGGTTTCAATGCAGTCGATACTTCAATACTTTCGATACTCAGGCTATCGAAGTATGTATAATACCTTGAGATAAATCTTCGATACTCTTTCGACACCTTTAAATTTCAAGTTTTGCATTATTCAAAGTTGTTTCATTAACTTTATGCTAGATAAGGTATGGAAGGAGTCGAGCCTTCACGTTATTGGCTCGCACGTGTCCCCAAAGAGTAGCTGGACTATAGTTCTCGATACACCTTGACAGCGTTTCCTGTGGGAGAATCAATGCAGCATCCCAAGGACTATTGTGTCTAAAGGAAAACATGCAAAACAATGGGGAAACGAGTAGAGGTACTCATGTAACATGCAGCGTTAACTGAGTTATGAATGAAGCTGATTTAGCTGACGCACTAAATCACGTTTTCGGCCATAGCCTGCCTTGGTGACTCACTCTCAGTCATTATGTTTACCTAATCCGGTAGAAACAATTGTGAATCCAGCAGAAACAAATCAGAACTTATGACGTGAGATAATACAGCATATGGAGCTATTTTTTCTGTCATTCCATCTGTTAGTTTGTCTTTCCGCAAGTCAAACTAGTGCCACAAACGTAGCTTACAAGCCCACCGTACGAGCAACTTTCATATTATGGATAGAAAATCCTTTATAAGAAAGCTTTCAGCATTTAATATCGTTACATAAAAGGGAAGCAAATAAATTATTATTGTTATTATTTGTTATTATTGCTATTATTATTAGCTTTGAATAACAATAGAGAATATATGATCAGTGGTATTATCAAGTTAAATGAATTTCTGCTAATTGCAGAACGTCAAACAGAAACCATTTTTAAGTTAGCTTACAACAGAAAACCAGTTGCATGCGCTTGTACATAGAAAACTGTAACAAGAACATAATTTAGAGGACAAGCTATTGCCTTTACAGTTTTTTATAAAGTGATTACCCAGTATCAGTGCTCAAAAATCAGTATCGATATCTAGTGGTAGCGTTCCATCACTAACTACATTGCAAATCATATTAGCAAATAATATTGTTCGAAATTAATAAATCAATAATGTTTTAGTATTGTAGTATAGTATTAAGAGAGAAAGCCCTAAACCGGGAGGTGGAGCGTAAAGAAATAAAAGGTTGTGTGTCGACGCATCTAGGGATGCATTCAGCAATAAGTATTCAGAGTTCATTCGTGCGTCTCACTTGTTCAACTCACTTTACTCGTGGCGATGTAAACTGCTGTAAATTTTCTTTAATCATCTACTATTCAATATGAATTACTGGAAAGTAACTTCTGCAATAAGGGAAGCGTTTATTCATATAACGCGGTAAGGTATTGACTTGATGTATAGTAATTTAACCCTCTACAATCACAACTATTTTTAAGTACCACAAGTGTCACACTGGGGTCTCGGGGACCCCACTCTTTCATTGTCATTACTTTAGGAACTACAATCATAATTGGACAGTATTTATTTCAAGCACCAATTGAAAGAAAGTACATACATAGTAGAAACATACAACTAGAACTAAATTATAAAAATTAATTCTGAATAATAATCACCATGTATGTATGTTGTTATATCAATTAGTTTTGCAGTACTTTGATAATAATACCAAGTCACTTTCTGTTTTTAATTTACATATTATATTACATTGTAGCAATCAGGAAATGCAATTATGTTAATCGTGACAAACTTGGTTTGCGGATTCCAAGTACATCATGTTTGTCACTTATTGCCCTTCTGCAGAAGTGACAGACTGTTATAAGTTTACGGTTGCTTGGTCTCGAACAATAACACCACCGTTGTTTCTTATTAAAATGTGGTTACTCTTTTAGAATGTTCACATTTTCCACACCTTTCGTAAGCATCTTCTTAGGGAGAGTAATGTGATGCAACCATTATGACCCAAACTTATCGGCACGTCGACATCAGGCACTTCAAGATAAACAAAGATAAGTCGCGCTCTTTCCCGGCGTAAACACCAGAAACTCTATAGGCATATACCCAGAATATTCAGAAAATCTTTCCCCCCTGCCTCCAGAGCATGTGTCCAGATAATTCTAGAATGTTCTATGGAAGATTCCATTGGCTACATAAGCGAGCGTTCTCTCGAGAGAGTCATGGCAAGTGCATTTCTGGTGCGACGAAAAGTGTGGTTCTCCGAGCGAGTTTGTGACTGACTACCTTTGCGACGTACAGCTAGTGTTGCTACTGCGAGGGATGGAGGAAGGCCAAGTGTTCGATTCCCAAGGGGGTGAACCGTCCGGAAGAAGAGCCTACGTCACAAAGAAATTGAAGCGATGCGCAAATTGAACTATTTCACATTAGTGAAGTGGCAGTGTGAAGTAAGTGATGTCCCACTGAAAGTTGAACCAAATCAAAAAGTGATATTGAGAACGAGAGAAGAGACAGTTGAAAACTGGACAAAGTCACAGTAACTTCAGATACGCCAGCAGACGAGATTCAAGTAAGTCTGAAGTTTCTAATTGTGTTCAAATATTTCTGGCTACATCTTTAAATACTGGCAAATGCGTTAAGATGTTCCTTCTAACAATCTTATAACGGCGTTTGGCACTTCTGAACTCCATACAGATTCTGTTCTTCCCTTTGAGTACGTTTGCTTCATGGATTACAACAATTTAAGAATGTCTTTAACGACACCCAGTTCATTGTTGAAGTTTAAAGGAAACTAGACAGAATCAGAATCGTTATCTCAGCAACAATATCAAGTCACTAATTTCCCATCATGTTCACTAAAAGCTTCCTTTATTGCGTCCTCTATCTCTTCTTTAGTTCTTAAACAATTTCGAAGTCTTCCATTTGTTGTTTGACATGTACAGCAATACCTATGTCTAGAACAGTCATGGCATTTTGTGACGCTCGGTGTCATTCTCCTCCTTTCTCACAACTTCGTGTTTGGGTGTATTCGAACTTTACAGCGACACAGTCTAATAGCATGGAAGCTGCTTGAACGGTAGGTAAATAGAAGAACACAGAAGGGAGACAGATTTAACCTCGTGTCCCCTCCAGTGGCAAACCTAGTCTAGAGTTTAGTTCATTTTATTCCCCAGGATACAATAGTTCACTATAGCCTATTTTAAACTTCGTGAATTGGACATCTCTGTCTCTACCTAAAGCATACATGTTGCCATTAGCTTCATGCTTTTCTGCTGTCGCACTGTGGCCAAGTTGCTAATAACATGTACAAATATTCAGTTGTAATGTTCAGCTTTGAACACACCACATACAGAACATATTTCTCTATCAGATTATATCATTTTATAGCCTTTGTACATATCTAACAAATTTTAATTCTCTATGTTTAATAATATGAGCGTAATAATTCTTTAAATTAAACATTTTCAGAAAATTCTTTACCTACGCAGTAGAAAAGTTGACCAGCGAGAAAGCTTTTTGGTTTTTACAATGGCGAACTAAGCCAGAGAAAACGTTGAGGAGGTTTGGAGAAAGTTTTTTTTTTAAACTCGAATTCCTGTTACTTTTTGCATGCATTGTGTATTATACACAAAAGTCAATCTATTCATATCAAAGGCGCAGGTGCGAGGCAGAAGGCAGTAGAGATTAACACATTTGTAATAAAAGAAGTGTGCACGTTTATAGAGTGTGGAACACAGTGAAGTGTTCTGTAGATTATTTACATAACATGGTGTGTAAATATTAATTATGAAGGGATAACCTAGAAAAAGACGAAATGTTGGTAAACTAAGAACAAAGCAAATTAATAATGAAGGTGTTGGATTATTCAAGTAAAACGAATACTAATAATCCAGTAAAACAAACAGCTAAGCCTCCGGGTGTTCAGAAACAGTAGTGTATAGAATAAAAAAGCAACTAATGAAACCACCTCTAAGGACGCTATGAAAATAGCAAGCAAAAAGGGTGTGGGGAACAAAAACACGCTAGGTTAAAGCAATATGATGGAATAAAGCAAAGCGGAGCGTGACGCATAGGTCATTCTTTGCTGTTTGAATACACTCCACCCACGTTGAGTGTAATACTATCAAGGTAAACAGGGTGATACCCTACATCCTAAGGCTTTTATCATTGTATAGCTTCATATTTCTTTGATAACACATCTTTTATGCCGGTGAAATCGTACTTCCAAGCACTAAAACTACGAGGAGAGATAAAGCGTAGGTGAAAATTAAATGCCTTACAATAGTCTTCAATAGTAATGCAGATTATCACTATTTGACGATGTATAATTCACAAACTAACATTAGATTGGTGGACCGATCGTAGCTGGGCGCCAAATTTGAGAGCGTACGTATACGACATTATATAGCGCTCCATTTGACCTGTACTGACTTTTAAGGATAGGCGCGCTATAGTTAAAAGTGCAAGGCAATAAGATATACTAGGTGAGTCAGCTGTGCCTACTTATTTTTGAATTTATGCAACGTGCTAAGCGACATATGTGACTTACTCCCTTCTAATGTTTGATTTGCGTAACACTTTATCGAGGAGGGATACATAACTCGGCGCATAAGTGTTTTACGGGACAGAATGCAATCGCTGTGTATGTCGATGCAAAAAAAATCCCACACTGACACTGAGAACTGCAGTAGCAATTTTAGCCAATTTTACAAACTGTTATTCTTTAGCATACATCCATGCACCCATTTAAAAACGCCCCTGAAGGAACAAACTATCACATGCATCTGTTGACATAACCATTTAGCACCCAAAATGGCGGATATTCGCAGTGCGACCAATTGCATTTAAGCCGTTAGTCAATGTACAGACTTGTTGTAAAAAATGCTAAGTATTAGGTTAATAATTTCTCTCATTTCACAAGCTGTGGCGTATTTCAGATCATACAGTAATTGTAATGACCGATGCAGAATATTTGTTTGAATTAAAACTACCAAACCGAGTTCAAAACACTGTATGACGCTGCAAAAAGCATGTAAAGATTCGAGGTGGGGTCAAGTTCTGCGGCTACTAATTCGTATAGGAACCTCAGCTCGCAAGGTAGCATTGGCCGAATGGTACTATCATGGTTGCTTTAACCCTGTGCCACTTTAATTCGGGTGAATTTCAAACTTTTTATTACCCTTTGTTTTATCTCTTTGGGCCTATAATTTGATAGTATGATGTAAATAACATTTTTGATAACATTATAAGTGTGTACAAAATAGAATAACCGCCATGCTTTCCACCGCAAAGAAGAAGAATCGCAAAGCCCAAATCATATACGGGCACACTCATACGTGAAGAATGCAGGCAGATGACACCGCGCATGTTACAGCATGCAAGGTCTCTCGGCAACGCACACAAATGTGCATTGATGAAGGGGGTCATCATTTTGAGCATTTACTTACTTGGTGAAATCCACGGTCTTTAACAATTTATTATTCTGTTTACCCGTGAACTTAGCACATTTACAACTCCTTTGTCAATAGATGAAGTGAAACATAAGGTTTAAACTTGAAATAAAAGCTGTTAGATTTCATATCGTGATATGCGCCCAAAAATGAAAGCTAACTACGTAACACGGTTTACAACACGAGATACGGTACAGGTTATTAGGGTTAAAATGACATACAATTATCTGATTGTAGTTCTTTGGCTCACAGGAGAGCCAGTAACAAAAAATAAATAAATTAGTACACTAAGGCCCGGTTGCATAAAAATTGCTAACTGCAGTTCAGTTATAACCGAAGATCAGAAATGAGCTTAGATTGTTTCTCGGCGCGGGTTGTATAATGCTGATCTTGGTCAGTTGAGCTCCGTTCAGCGTTGATCCGAGAACACAAAAACAAATGCGGCAACATCGCCAAACATGTGGCAACTTTCGTATTGTATCGAAAGGACTCGAGAATCATCGGGACTGTTCGACTCTGTTTGATTCAACTGCACAGGGTAGCCAATATAGACATAACTAAATCTAATTTAAACTTTCTCTTTATGGCGTTTAGTACCGGAAATAGCGATATGTTATATGGATAGTATAAAAATTTACTCAAAATTAAAATAATACTTATAAAAAACGTTATTTCTCTTACTTTATCTCCATTAAATGTGTAATGTACCTCTTTTTATTTTCGTTTGTTTGCAATACTGTGACTTGGAAACCATAACACACAGATTAATATATAACCATAAAATGAAGTTTCAAGGGAAGGAAAAAAGCGCGTTCTGCCAATTTTAAAAGTGAATAAAAGGATAGGCTACTGGACATAGTTTTGAAATATAAAGATATAATAGAAAACGAAAAAAACAGACAGCAACACCACAAGGAATAAGGAAGAGGCGTGGAAGGAAATAACATCGGAGTTCAGTTCAATAAATTTTATTGCACGTGATTGGAAAAGTTTGAAACTGTGTTATGAAAACATAAAAAAGCGCACAAAGAAAATAAACGCAGAAGACAAAGTTAAAATTTATATGGACAATATCATCTTACAGTGTGCCCCACGGCGATGAATATGATGTGTTATATTGTCCAACAGATGTCACACTATGCCATGCACTAGCTCTTCACATGTCACGTATGTCATATGTTTATGCTGCCAACATATAACAAATTAATGCCGCCAAAACGAAAATTAATGCCGCGAATGCGGAAACGACCACAGAGTGTAGTCTAGGGATCTTAGACAACCTGTGCTTTATGAATTAACGGAAGGTTACGCTTACGTTAGATATTTTATTTATGTAAGCTTTCGAAAGGTTAGGTTTAGGTTAGTTTTTTTTATATAAGCTTACGTTTCTGAATTCACGAAACGTTAGGTTTAGGTTAGCTTTTTTATATAAGCTTACGTTTCTGAATTCACGAAAGGTTAGGTTAGTTTTTTTTTATATAAGCTTACGTTTCTGAATTCACGAAAGGTTAGGTTTAGGTTAGTTTTTTTATATAAGCTTACGTTTCTGAATTCACGAAAGGTTAGGTTTAGGTTAGTTTTTTTATATAAGCTTACGTTTCTGAATTCAGGAAAGGTTAGGTTTAGGTTATTTTTTATATAAGCTTACGTTTCTGAATTCACGAAAGGTTAGGTTTAGGTTAGTTTTTTTATATAAGCTTACGTTTCTGAATTCACGAAAGGTTAGGTTTAGGTTAGTTTTTTTATATAACCATAGGTTTCTGAATAACTTTTATATATATCCTTGTTTTAATTTGTTACCATTGTTTACATCAAAGCACGCGAGCGAAGTGAGCGTGCGTTCCTAAACTTACGTTTCTGATTCACGGGAGGTTAGGTTAGGTTTAGTTTTTTTATATAAACTTACGTTTCTGAATTCAGGAAAGGTTAGGTTTAGGTTAGTTTTTTTTATATAAGCTTACGTTTCTGAATTGACGAAAGGTTAGGTTTAGGTTAGTTTTTTTATTTAACCATAGGCTTCTGAATTACCTTTATATATATCCTTGTTTTAATTTTTTACCACTGTTTACATCAAAGCACGCGAGCGAAGCGAGCGTGCGTTCCTAAACTTACGTTTCTGATTCACGGGAGATTAGGTAAGGTTAGGTTTAGTTTTTTTTATATCAGCTTACGTTAATGGATTCACGGAAGGTTAGGTTTAGGTTAGTTTTTTATATAAGCTTACGTTTCTGAATTCACGAAAGGTTAGGTTAGTTTTTTTGTATAAGCTTATGTTTCTGAATTCACGAAGGGTTAGGTTTAGGTTAGTTTTTTTTATATAAGCATAGGTTTCTGAATTACCTTTATATATATATATATATCCTTGTTTTAATTTGTTACCATTGGTTACATCAAAGCACGCGAGCGAAGCGAGCGTGCGTTCCTAAACTTACGTTTCTGATTCACGGGAGATTAGGTAAGGTTAGGTTTAGTTTTTTTTATATCAGCTTACGTTAATGGATTCACGGAAGGTTAGGTTTAGGTTAGTTTTTTATATAAGCTTACGTTTCTGAATTCACGAAAGGTTAGGTTAGTTTTTTTGTATAAGCTTATGTTTCTGAATTCACGAAGGGTTAGGTTTAGGTTAGTTTTTTTTATATAAGCATAGGTTTCTGAATTACCTTTATATATATATATATCCTTGTTTTAATTTGTTACCATTGGTTACATCAAAGCACGCGAGCGAAGCGAGCGTGCGTTCCTATGCTTACGTTTCTAATTCACGGGAGGTTAGGTTTAGTTTTTTTTATATAAGGTTACGTTTATGGATTCACGGAAGGTTAGGTTTAGGTTAGGTTTTTTTTATATAAGCTTACGTTTGAATTCACTAAAGGTTGGTTTTTTTATATAAGCTTACGTTTCTGAATTCATGAAAGGTTAGGTTTAGGTTAGTTTTTTTATATAAGCTTACATTTATGGATTCACGGAAGGTTAGGTTTAGGTTAGTTTTTTTTATATAAGCTTACGTTTCTGAATTCACGAAAGGTTAGGTTTAGGTTAGTTTTTTTATATAAGCTTATGTTTCTGAATTCACGAAAGGTTAAGGTTAGGTTTAGGTTAGTTTTTTTATATAAGCTTACGTTTCTGAATTCACGAAAGGTTAGATTTAGGTTAGTTTTTTTATATAAGCTTACGTTTCTCAATTCACGAAAAGTTAGGTTTAGGTTAGTTTTTTTTATATAAGCATAGCACGTGTTGGGTTAGAATGCTAAAGACAGTATTCCCACATCCCGTGCAAACCATTTTACTTTATATTAAATACGCACTGTTAATTTGCACGCGTTGCGTTTCAACAAAATCGCAGAACAACAACAATAAATAGCGGTAACAACGGCTCATCGCATTTTTAGCCGATTTCACATTTTTATTTACGTTGGCAGTACCCAATTTGCATGTAATTTTTTGCAAAATGGCTACGTTTGTTTACTTCCTGACGCGATTTTCCTATATAAGTAAAATATCTTAAACGGGCGGGCAGGTGGGCACCAGCTATAGACGAGACCACATCGTGTTCTAAGCTCACTCTTAAGGTAATTTATCGCTTTCCTTTTGATTTTATAAGCATTTTCTACGGGCACACTATAAGATAATATTAGCCAAATTTATAAAACAGGAGGTGGTATGTTTGTGACGAAACTGGCCAGGAATTAATTGCAGCCCTGAAGCCGCAGTTTGTGCCGGTTACTTGCGATTTGGACGACGATGTGGGCTTTCATGCCGAAGAAATTGCGAATGTAGGAATGGAAGTCGTCTGCAGTTCATCACAAGATGTAATCGTAAATCATGCCCAACTGGAGGTCTGCACTTCACAAGAAGGAGAAATGCAGCTTGTGGTGCCAGGTCCTGCAACATCTTCAAATGCAGGTACACCCAGATCCACGTCATTCCCTGGAAAGAACTGGAAAGAAGACATTAGGGAGAAGTTCTACAAGAGGAGGTTGGAGTGTTTAGAAGAAGAACATGAACTGAAAATGAAAATTTTAAAATTGGAACTAGAAATTAAGAAATCACAAAAAATGTAAAAGGTAGAAAATCAGGTTACGTAATAATAAAGTTAAGTGAAAACCTGAAAGTGTTGTTAATTAGTGCAGTTCTCAGTGCTGCTGTGTTTTCCCTTCTATCTCTCTGATTTAAATCAGGTATAGGCAGTTCCTGGTAAATTCTCCTTCCTCTGTATACAGCACCGTCTACGTCAGGAATGTCGTCTTCTGCATTAATGGCCAAGGTATGTAATAGAAGTGTTGCTACTATTATAGGAGGAACTCGAAGTAATTTCACAGCTAATTTCATTCTTAAACATGGGAATCGTCTTTTAACAACGCCAAAAGACCTTTCAATAACTGATCTTGTTTGTCTATGCGCCCTGTTATATGCTCGTTCTGCAGGAGTTTCTTCATGCATTGTAGTTGTGAGTAAGTAGTGACAGCAGTGATAGGCACTGTCCCCTAGTAGCACACCTCGGGGAAATTCTTCAGCTTCAAACTGTGCATGAATTCTAGAATTTCTAAAACTTTTGCAATCATGCGCTGAACCTGGCCATCTAGCAACAACATTCTGGAAGCGAAGTTGTGAGTCGCAGACGGCTTGAACGTTTAAAGAAAACCAACCATGGCGATTTCTGTAAATCTCAGGATTATTCGCACCAGGTGATATCATTGAGATATAGGTGCAGTCTATTGCACCTAAAACTCTTGGGAAATTACATAGATATCTCTTCCTTAGATATCTTGATGAAGTAATGTCTTAAGGCTGCAATCTCACTTGTAAGTTTGTGAATAGTCCTACTTGCAGTTCCTTTATTCACATTAAAGATATTGCTAATCACCATCTGGAAGCTCCCAGTTGCATAGAACTGTAATGTGAGAAGGAGCATAAACATTGGATAAATGCATAATTCCTCAGGGTTTGTGTCCTTAATTGTGCATGTAGCCTATGCTCCAGTTCTTCACTACATGCTTTGACCTCATTTTGAATTGTCTCTCGTTAAGTTCTAAGATGAGATTCCTTCTATGTTGGAAAACACGAGGAGCCCTTTCAAATTCAAAATCCTCATCGTCGGAGATATCTGAGTAATCTAACACCTGAAAACAACATGTACAATAGATTATAAATGCACAACAATGCATTCTACCAAGCCAATTGTGAAATAAAGAGGTTAATTGAGTTTTGAGAAGAATGAAGTTTCATTAAAGTACAAAATACGTAACATGTTAACTAATGGCGTATTTCCTCATGAAAGTAATCTGGGTGTTTGGAAGAATTGTTAAAAAGCAAATTTATGTGAATAACATTTTACAAAAGTAAATCAATATTGAATATTGTGTGGTATAACCCCTTCTTTGTCAGGCATTAAGTTATCCAAGTAACTACAAAAATGCATTACTTACCATTTTATTTAAAGCTGTGCTATTTATTTCTTCCTTATTAAAAAAGCAGCTGTTATGTAGCTTCTGTATTCTGCTGACCTAAGTTCAATCAAGTTAAGCTGAGAAAATTCACCAGTCAGATTTGATCTTAGATCAAGTTGCCATGAACTTAGATCTACGTTTATACAACTAAAATTGTAAGTGTAGCTTGACTTGAGATCATTTACAGGTGGTTGAACTCAGATTAACTTTTATGCAACTGGGCCTAAAATACATAAAATAAACACACCGAGAAAAAAAAACAAAACAATTTTATGTTGGTATCAGATTTGAACCTGCGAAGCTAACCTATGCTTCACCACATCCCGGCAGCTAAATCACTCGGCCAGAACCCATGTAGTTTATGCCGCTCTTCGGGGAAACGTTCCTCTATCTCCTTGCAAGCTATATATACATGAAACGCCGTCTTTTTAAGGCTTTCACAGCTGTTTGGTTCTCATTCAGGTCTTTAATCATTCATGGGTATTGCTTATAGTGGAAAATAGAAGGGCAGAGCTACAATAACAGTTTGTTTGCTAAAAGGGACAATATTTTCACATTAGACTATAAACTTCGGGTTGCATAGGTACGAATACATAGGGTCAGCTGACTCACCTGGTATAAACTGAGACTGTATACCCGAAATTACAACAAAAAGAAAAGCGCAACTTGAATAGTCCTACAGGGGTATTTTATAGCTCAGAACACGCAAACTTTCCTTACAATGTCACTAGACAAAATCATTGGCAAATATGAGTTAGAAGATGTTTTACACTATTAGCACAAGAATACGAAAAGAATATTTTGTGAGAGATGACAATGCACTGGAGTCATTGTTGAAAAAGTGCAATAAAGACAAAATGATTTGGTGTTTCGAAGATCCTAATGTGACATTTGAGGATTGATACATTGTTTTATTGAACTGCGACATATAAGCAAAAATTGTAAATGTAAAGGGCAATGAACGTGTCATTATTTTAAAACCACTATATTACTCATGCTCATGAAATAAAGATACTTAGACCGAGGCAGTTGACACAACGTTCAGCGATTACGCAGCACCCCTTAATACAGTGCGTTTATTATATTGTCGGGCCACGGACGCGCGTATGCGTCTGTCCATTACACTGCTTATATTCCGTTTCAAAGATCCCGCGTTGCTTAATCACGAGGGATAGTAGCATGCACTATAATGAGCACTAACCTTCTTATAAGTGGTGTTAAGTGTCCATCTGCAATGAGACGTTCCTGGTATCTTCGGATGAATGTTCCATTCACACATCTTTCATCGTCACGAGGTTGTAATTCATGAACTATAACCATTCTGTGGGGATTAAACTTTAAAGATTTAGCAGCTGTATTATAGCAGCTTCTGAAACACCCAGTTGCTGCGCAACACTTCTATAACACTTCTTTGGAGAGCCATCGAATGATACACAAATTTCGTCAATTTTTTCCTCCGTTAGAATATTTCTTTTTCGGTTCTTAGTTTAGTGTTTAGCGATTCCGTTGTCCTAAAATTATCAACCAGACATAAAGGAGTTTCTGTACCTAGAGCTAGAATACTAGAAGATTTCTCCTGAAATTGTCTCACTCCTGTCTATATGGTTTATATATCACACACAAAAACTGTTTGTTTGTTCAAGCGAGAAATTTTTCGGTACGCATTTCAGTGGACTAATAAGAATAATCTAATGAAATTCACACACAAGACAGATGTCTTGAACATACTTTCACTTTGAAGATGCACAATAAACAATCACTAGTCTTTACAACTCGAACCGGAGGCAGCAACTGACGGTATAACACAGCTATGATAAACGTGTTCTTGAGCGGGTCATTCACCGCTAATGTGCTAGCAGAAAAATACCGAGGTAACTGCAGTGAAAGGGAACTACGCATACACGCAATGTGTGACTCGGCTATAAATCGAACGTGTGGAAACGAGGGATGCGACTAGAAACTACACAATCCTAAATTAACTGAAAATTTATATAATTCAAGCAACGACATCAAACACAGGAAGGGCTATGTTGTACAAAAGGACAGTAATCACATAATCAAACTAGCCATGCTTTACACAGCAACAAGGAGGAATATTGAATCTTAGATTCCTGAGTTAGCGAATGTTCCAATCCCTAAAAGTGGTGATGAACACATGAAGAATAGAGTAATATTGCAAGGCGAACGCATCATAAGTTAATTAATTGAGTGATTAGTTTCGGAAAGCGAGTATAAGATAAACAGATGTTCAGCCGTTGTGCAGATATACATCATTAGGGAATATTGTAGAAAATACAAATTATGAAAATCTTACTTGCATAACATCATTAAAAATACGTCTTCATTAAGTTTGTTTTTCGTATTAAAGATAACATTTTATAGAAACCAGTTAAGCAACACAATCAAGCAAGAAGCCCACAACATCCAGCAGTGTAGTGCTGTAACGGAATATTCCTCGGTTAGTGGACCTATACAAGAGATACAAATCAGATGTGTTGCAGTCACAAGGCATTGCTCTATTCATTCTTCTACAAACCATTGTTACAGGAACTTATTCTGTCTATTTCTAGTTAATCGACATATACCTTCATTACACATTTACATATCTCACTTTAGGTATAAGAGAACCGACACAGGTAGCCGAAGGCGTTAAGATACGGACTTGTGAGCGAGAGGTCTGCGGTTCAAATCATGACAGGTGTTTTCCAGGTTTTCCTCAGTCCTCATAAGTGGTATCGGAAGGGCTATAGTAAACTTGGCCATTGAAGGTTTCCTTACCAAAATTCCTTTTTCAATTATTTCATTGCATGTATTATCAGTGTCCACCGCCTTTGGTGCCGTAAGAACGGGCATTAAGCACAACAAAATTAAACTAATAAAGCAAGTATAAGAAAGACAGAGCAGATTAAAGCGATACTCAAATTTTTATAAAATACGATGGCTTCGTAATTCATGTTGTTTGCATCATCACGAGAAAACAAGGAATTGCAACTAAACGCTGAAAAGGTATAAGTATTTGCAAATTAAAAGCAATAACAAACAATATCTCGGACACACAAACGCGGATATGTTTCTAAAAATGTGTTTTTTTTATTCAGGGGACCTCAGATATGCATTTATCTCGATCGAGTTTTTGGGTGAAATGCAATATCTGCTCTACCTATTAGGTACGTAATAAGCTTTCTAGCGATACGTTTTTATACCCATTAATAAATGCTACAGGGTAGAGAATGTCATGTGACTGTAACACATAAGATTTTTTATTAGGTGAAATGCAAATCTTACACTACCTACGTGGTAGAGAATGTAATAATAGGCCGTCACATTTAACAGCACGAATGGAAAGGACTGAAGAAAATTTAAGTCTCGTTGTAACTTGAGTGAATAAATAGTTCATTGTTAGGAAGCTGTTTAGTAATTGTGTACTTGTTAGCATTAATAAATGCACTTGCTTGAGAACTCGTGTCTCGCCGGGTGAGCGACTAGGAGTGTGTTTCCCAATTATAACCTCTTCACCGCGTTTTGTGAATATTTGCTACACAATTAAACAGTGATGAACAACTCATTTTGAGGCCTAAAATATCACCATCAGGATAATTAACGGAAGTCATCAAAGACAGATCCTAATCAATGGTTAGCGATCTCATGCATTTGGTGCATGTTTGCTTTCTCTTTATCTGTTGGACAAACTGCGCGCATAGCTTTGGAACGACATCAGTAAATGGAAAAAGCTTAGTTGTTGTATTCACATGGCTTTCTTTACTCACTACCCAGGAAACTATTCCTACAAAAATTTATTTTTGTATCTACTTTCTGTTACAGATAAACTTTCATTACACGCTTACAAATTTTGCTGTAGGTATAAGAAGCGTACAGCAGGTTAAAGGGATGGTCAGACTTTTAAAAATCTGAGGTGACACATTCACGTGACTTTCACTACCCTGTATAATTTATTAGAGGGTATACAATTATTAATGTTATTTTTCTATCTGTTACATTTTAATTCAAATAAACCTTAGTAGAAATAGCTAAATTGCACATTTCATTATGGATAAAAAGGGAACAGCGACAGTCAAATGTAAGAACTGGACGCTATACGCTGGCCTTAAAATTCCATACTGTATCCATGCGATCGTGAGAAACAACTGATTGTTGACAGAACTTTGAGAGAATGACTAATAAATCAACAATTTGCAATTTTGATATCGGATGTCTCAGAAATGGCTGATGCTACAAAAAACCTATTGGAAATAAATTGTTTGAAAGAGATCTACCTTTTTTGTGTAGGATGTTTTCGTCTGTCGCTTAACGTTTACCAGAAATACAAGATTATATAAAATTTCTTCCAAATTAAGACGACTTCCTAGGCTATTCCTAAACAATTCAAGACATAAATGATTTTGCCATGTAAATAGCTTTAATATATATGGTATTTTAATCAGAATGTTAGTTATACCTTAGAAAATTAAAATTTCAAAACATTTTCCGTGCAAAGTGTAGTTTGCATGTAGTCAAAGCACTTCTTTGACAGATATTGTGTGCTCTGACGGGATCTAGATATTTTCCATAGTGACATTTTGTCTCTTCTTTACGGTTCATTAATTACATAAAGGTCATTCAGAATGGGCAGTACTTCACAGGCTATTCCCAACAAAAATTGAGAGCTATATTTTATTTGTCTTCCAAAAATCTTAAACATATGGAGTGTTAATTAAAGTTGTTAGGACAATTTTTAAGAAAATCAAAATTATCGAAATATGTTCCTGGTAAACGGTAATTTGGAGTAGAGGATTTGCTTTTAAATCTGCGTGTCGCATCCATGAAGATCACAATAATAATCCCGTGGCAATACAGCCCATGAAGGGCCTTCACCGGCCAACCCGATTGTCGGCCTCACGCCCACGTACGCATTACAGAGGTGGGCGATCATCCAACAGATACGGGGAGGTTATGAGACCATCATCGCGCATCCCTCAGCCAGAATGTTGCACTCCGTGGCCGGGATCGCTGCTGAGCTCCTCACTTTCCTCAGGATGCTGAGTGGGCACCGGTCCTATATCTAGGACTTAAAATCCACACATCCCCATGGGTGGGATCAAACCCGGGGGAATTCCATGGCCGAAAACCAAAGCTCCACGCTCCTGCCCACAGCGTAGGGCATCCTTAGAACACAGTAGAAACTAATATACCAAATATTCTATTTAGGCGGCAACTTCCACTTTATGCCTTATGCTGTTTACTGTCAAAGGACACACTTATTCACATACCCTTTTCTAAAAGAATTTTTAAATTCACGGAGCCTCAAAACATGTATTTCTGGTGATATCTCGGTATCGGATTTTTGGGTGAAATGTAATACTTTCTCTACCTACTAGGTACGCGGGAAAGAGAGAGTAAAGAGAGAACTGAATTTAGATGATCTGAATTACGTTACGGAAAGAGACGGTATTTATTTCTGTGTAGCTATATTGTTCATCGCTGCGGTGAACCACTTCGGGAGGCTAATCGACGATGAAGCCGCCAAATTGTAGGGAAACGGGAAGAGGAAAGAGGTGCTCCATCTAGAAGTATTGAAGGTATTGTGCATAGCAAGCCAAATGACGTCGGTTTAGAGGAGAGGCAAACTCCCACGTGGTCACTAAGTAAGAGATGGCAACTTAACGACATAAATATTTATATAACCGGTGTAACAAATCGTTTATTATAACGGCACTTTCTAAATGCTACAATATGTAATTATATTTTCTGACGATAGTGTTTTTGGTTCACTTCCCAGTCGTGCTTTCATGGTGAAAAGTTGAATTTCCTGCATCCAGTGCTAGCAATTTAACCTACCTGCATGTTTTGTCTATTTTACTGCACGTATGTACATAACTATATTAAACCCTATAAGATCTTACCTTGGGTTTTTGCTTCCTTTATATATATATATATATATATATATATTCTGATTATTTGACACGATGCTCCCAAAGGAGACGCTCCACAAGGAGACGCCCCAGGAAGGGAGGAGGAGATGAGATAAAACACCCGGCGGCCCGAACTAGAGTGACGGCACAGCAATGGCAGGGTTCCTACAGTTTCCAGATTGAGATGCCCCGACAGTCAGACAGGGAGACTGCGGACCCCATCCCACATACAAGGTCCAACTCCCCGCTCCAAAAGGGTGGTCCGTTTATCCCCGGCAACCAGCGGAGGGACGGAGAAAGTTCCACAGAGAGCATCCGTTTGCCCTGCCAGACTGCACCGAAACACCATCACCGACACTTCCAACTCTGAAATAGAGCTAACGGGGTGAAGGATAAATGAAATGATGAATGAAACGAAACGGAGGGACAGAAAATTCGGGGACTATAAGATACCACCCCAGTATACGCCTGATGGCCCAGATAATCCCCCAAAAATCCATGGATCAGAGTGGGCGACTACCGAGATTCGATCCTGGGACCTACCGAATGCGAGTAGCACGCTTTACCGCGGCGTCACCTTGCTCGGTAATTTCTAGTTACGATTTAATTCATGTAGCAGTTAAGTATGAGCTGCAGGTTATTGATATTTTTAACATCAACCACCAGAAATGGACAATTTATCAACAGTTAGCCACCAATGGTAATGTTGGTGACCTTACTACTGAACCACCACGTATAACAGCTTTGGTAATTAATTTTTTATTTTCTCGCAACTACCATTTCTATTTCAGCATTGTCGAAGAAAAACTAGGAATACACATAAGTTAAGTACACACGAGAGTGTCGGAAGCAGAAAATAATTGGTTTTATATTTTCCAAACCTTCCTTATTCTCCAACGATGCACTTATAGCATTTGTATCACAATATACTACGTAAGTACGATAATTCTTTTAAAAAAATAACAGTTCGTTATTTTCCAAATACTTATTATCATTCATTACCTTATACGTTACGCTGCTTCTCCACATAGACACCGCCATTACTCAGACACTTAGCTTAAGGGGATACCAATTTCTGCATGCCTTCGTCAAAGAATGATGCCGCCTGTCACGAAAGCCAAGTCTGCAGCACTTCCTGTTTCACAACATCATCATCGTTGAAACGCTTTTCACGGAATTTCTTCAGATGAAGAAACTAATGAAAATCGCTTGGTGCCAAATCCGTACTGTAAGGAGGGTGGTTGAATTGTTTCCAACCAAGTGATGCGAATCTTGAGTTTGTTTCGCTGTGTGTGTCCGGGCATTATTACTCATTATTGTTTCCCCATAAACCTCACACAATTGGCGATGACTCTTTGCTGGCGTAACATTTCTCGCATTCAGAAAACGAATAACTGATCTGACTTTACAGTCGGCGAGTCGTTCGATTGTTCTGAACATTTCGAAACGCTCTAGTAATAGGAAAACAAAGTGATGGCGTCTGCTGCATCTGGCTTCCTAATGTATGGAGGAAGTGATCACGCATGATCAAAATCGCAACTACAGCGCTGCAGCTGTAGGATATTAAAACGGCACTTATTTTAAAAACATGCCTCATATTTATCATTCGTCTCTATATTAAATGTTTGTCTGATATATGTCCTAACTTCTTAATCATTGAACATCAAACTTTTATTTCAAGAAATTCGTGTTTCTCTGCTGTTTGCATCGTGTTACGTCGTTTTGCCAAGGTTCAAAAATTGCAGCGAGTTCATTCATTACTTTATATGATCTAAAAGCTGATCATTGTTTTGTCATAGAAATTTCTTGTAATTTTAGCGCATACGCATATTTCTAAACTTTGAAATAAACGTCTACATAACTGTCTATGAAAGAGATTTGAAATTTTCCTAATGAGTTTATATGCACCTTAATAATATGATTGTTGCTTCTGCGTAAATTTAGTTACAGATGACTGTATTTTAGTACTTATTGTTTGTATTCTTAGACACTAGTTTTATGGCCTCAAATATAATTTAATGTTTTTTTTTCTGTGAATTGCGTTATATCGATGTAGCTATAACCTGATCATTTGAAAATTATGGATTGATCGTTATTAAATGTTATTTTGTTAAAATATTTGTTTCTCTATATAAACAATGTAAATTTTTTAAATCATTTTTATGAAGCAGTACTGCCAGCCCAGTGTACTATAAATCGTTTGAATGATTCGCTAATGATGCATATAACTATTGGTAAGTAAAAAGGCACTTAAGGGTTTATGATACTGTAAGTAACAAATATCTGTAGCATGTTTATGTACTATGGAAGAAGCTTCTGCAGATAACGAATTTTAGGTTCCGGAATCTTGCAAAACCGGCGAGAAAACCAGACTTCTACGAACCGACTTGGCTGCAGAAGCATTGTTAAGTTTGAAAACTATAAAAGTCCTTTGGGTTGTTCGGTAAGCGCTCGGAGAAAGAAAATGTGTGAGGGATCTTCAGAATCGACTATAGTAATTAACAACAATAACAAACACTGAAGGCAGTATTATTGCCTGAAGCAGTTTACGTTTCTTCATTTTTCTAAAACGTCCTGGAACGTCCAATGTGTTTTCTTCTTATTGACTTATATAGTAGTATAGTAGCATTCGTTCTTCATAAGCGATATAACCATTTACTTCTATACATCTTTATTTTATGGTTTAGTTTAAATAACAGTTTTAATGTGCTCAATTCTAAAGAGTTTTATTTTCTGAGTGCTTATACTTGTCTTATTTTATTTATTTGAATTCTTTTGTTTTTATTTCGCAGTTAATACCCATGTCTAACTCCCATATATTGATTTTGACCTTCAAATTATAACGCAAATTGAAGTCAAACAATGATTAAATTACACTACTGCTCTCTACAAAAGAGAAGCTTTCTAGCGACACTAACCTGTCAAGTGTTCATGTGATGTTTATGGGTTCACTATTCAATGTAATGAGTTAGCCAATCAGAATGCCCGAATCAAAAGTCCAGGAGGAGATAATATACCAACGGCCTTGCATTCGTTTTCAACACAGTAATCTTTATAATCATAATTAAGGGTTTCATGAGTAACTTAACTTTATCAATTCCAATCAAATTTCTATTTTTTTAATGTGATCAGTGGTGTTCCTAGTAGCATTGTAGAAATTCATCATTAAAATTGATAGTTTCGCTTTTACAAAGCTAAATATATATTTAGTTTATTTTGCAGTCAGCCATACGGATAAATTTGAAATATTGTAAAAGGAACTAAAATTTGTTTCCTATGAATTGATTATTCTCATAATTATGAAATATCGAACATTCCAAGGCGTTTGACATAAGTATAAATAATAATTATTATTGGAAGCATTTTCAAATATAGAATTACGCAGAATTTTAAGATTAATCAATAATTGTTCTCTGTTATTGTCCATATCGCAGAAATCTAGTATGTGAAACGCACTTTGTGAATGACTTAATAATATGATTTGCTTACTCACTCTTATCGCAGTATACGGAGTGCTTCCTCTACTTCATGGTTTAGGCTTCAACCCGTTCTGACTCCAAATTGCTGATGTCATGTTTCTTTGTTGTATATGCTTTCCTCCATCCCGTGTAGGCGATGATTAACACTGCCTTTGGTATCCTGTTTGACATTCTGTCCAAGTGTTACTTCCAATTTTTTTTATAAGTCTTTATTGTGTTATTTGGTTCTTCTACTTTTAGATCTTCGCTAGTGTTTATATGGATTTTCTGTTCAATGTTGTATATCCTGCTATAGATCTCAGGAATCTCGTTTCTGTGGCTTGTACTTTTGTACTTTTTGCAAATATAGATTTATATTGATCCATGTTTCCGATCGAAATGTGAGAGTAGACATTGCCTCAGACTTATACAGTTTAATTATTGAGTGTGGTCTTGCCTTATATTTTAATGTTCTTCTTAACGCTCCAGTTATGTAATTAATTTGTTTATCTTTCCGTGCATATCTACTTCGTTGATGTAATAATTTTACACAGAAGAAAATTAAATATTAACCCTTGTTCTAGAATCCTATTTTCTGGTATTATTTTTGAACGGACGAGGCGTACCTCTTAATGTTATTGCTTTGTCTTATCCGTTGATAATTTAATGTTAACATATTTAGCTACTGTGTTTAATGCATATGCCACCTTCTGTAGTTCATCTCCAGCTCTTGCCAGCAGGTTCTGATCGTCTGCAAATAACTGTTTTTAAAATTCTATTCCCTGGTTTGATTCCACATGTAGTCTGGTGGATACATACCAGGTGGCCCAACCGTGCCGTATTTCAAGTGTGCAGATAACCTTCGTGCGTTGAAAGCGTTGCGGAGCTCAACGGGGCAACTCCAAGTAGTCACAGGTCAGTGAGGAACTGGTGCAATAGTGAACGATCTTCGTTCTACACTTGCTTTTCAGCGAAGAAGATGAGCGGATCATCCTCATTGAGGGCCAGTTCTCTGGATTGTCTCGGTACATTTTAAAAGACAAGAACGCTGTAAACGGACCGAAAAGGTGTTAGAATGTTTTACACTTCAGTTACGGCGACCTCAGTTTTTCAGGAAATAAATTCAATGTTTAATGACAAATAATTAAAATATCTTATTTTGACCAATCAATATACGCCCACAACCACTTTTAATCCTGTTTACGCAACAATACAATACTACTACAACAACAACTACTACTACTATTAATACTAATAATAAGAATAATAATAAAGAAATGGCAGTGAAACGTTAAGTTTTCTCATGTTTAGATGGCTTTCATTACGACGCTTTAATGTTTTGATGTAACTCTAGTATACGTATAGTCCGTAATGCTAGATAAAAACAGCGTTAAGACAAAAAACTAGCTATGAGTGCATACTGAGATAAGCCTAATAAAGACATTTAAATTATTTGTCAATCTAAAAAGTTAATTTATTTCCTCGAAAATATAGTCTCTGTAACTGACAATGAAAACACTCTAAGACCTTTTCGGTCTGCTTACACTGTCCTTGTCTAACAAGCCTAGGAACTGCCTCTCAGTGAGATGATCCGCTCATATCGTCTTCTATGGTAAGCAAGAACTGCAGAACGAAGTCGCTCGCGCTAATGTGCCAGTTCCTCACCGAGCTGTGTCCACTTGGATTGACCCGTTGAGTTCTGCAACAACTCATTTAACGCACAAAGGGTTATCTGCATAGTCTAATACGGCGCGCATGATCCACTTGTATATATACAATAACAGTAGGGAAACCAGGCACAGATGAGTACTGCGCACATGTAACCATCTCAGAGCGAAATAAAGTAAACCAACTTTCTCAGCCAGGGCCATTTCATCAACAAATACGAAATTCAAGTAGATTGCCAGTCAAATAGAGTATAACAACAGACAGAACACAAACATGTAGTTGTGCATGAATCGCCGTGGATAAATGCATTAATACTGAAGTTTTAATAGACACGAGAGCAAATGTATCAGCGTGTTCTGAGGAATTGTTTAAAATGTTACAAGAATGGAAGGTTAAAATTATGTGTCTGCCGATTTCTAACGTTTAGAGCACGGTGGCAATATCCAAAAGCAAAGAAAAAGTCAAGCAACATGCCATGTTAACTATCAATACGGAAAATAAAATACTTAATGCCATTTTTTTGTAACACCGTGATTGCAACAGCAAGTAATTGTTGGTTCAGACTGTTTACATAAATGGGAAGCAATTGTTGATTTCGAGCGGAAATGTTTAAGGTTAATAAGGGATAATGTGCCAATGCCATTTATAGAACCTAAAAATGCGATAGAAAATGATCCTACAGTGAAAGAGAAATACATTTTAGAAGAAACATTTTAGTAGAGCTCATCACCATGCAAGAGAGAATAGAAATAACTTTAATAAATGCTATAGAGGGAAAACACGAAACAATAGAGGATTTCGAAGAACACGAGGAAAATGAAACAAACATAAATACATATGAATTTAGTGACTCAGGGCGTATGCAGCTACATAGAAGTCATTAGCACAGAAGCACAAGGTCAGTCGTTGGATCCCGTAGAGCGGCCTGTTAGCGCGGAGCAGGCTGAGATTGCTAAGCTGATAAACCAAAAATTGAGAGCAGTTTTTCATTTAGCAGTAGAAGACAGAATCGGGTTACCTGATATTCAATAGCAAAATCGAAAAATTGCTTTTTCTCATTCCAGCCTGGGAAATGTACTGCATATATACATAGGTGCATTTAAAGTCAAACCTATGCCACTAATTCTCATAAATGCAAGAATTTACCGCTTGCTATGAGGCAAAAGGTGCTACAGAGATTTAGACAGAAAGCAGAAGAGAGGAGGCTCAAATAAAAAGCGCACAAAATAAAATGGACGCCGAAAATAGGAGATTTAGTTCTCGTAAATCCGATTTGTGGAGAAATACATCACAGGATGTGGTTTTTTTTGTATAGAGGCGCGGCGGTAATTGTAGCCCAGGTTGGTGCACACACCTAGGAGTTAGTAGCAACAATAGTTGGGGTAGATATCACAAACAATATTAAAGCGCTTAAGGTATACACAAATATTTGAATCTTGAATTTCGAGATTTCTCAATATATAAGATTGACGTTCAAATAAATGCTATACGATTATAAGCCGTATCAACAATTTAATGTAAATAAACAAGGATAACATTAGTGTTGTTAAGGGAATCTGGGAAGACATTATGCAAAGAAATGAGGAGCAGGTAACCAACGTGCTCTAATTACGAGCATATTGGCAGGCAAAATGTCAACTCGTTTTAAGCAATGCGACGTAAAGTAATGGGCAAAAGCAAATTATGTGTTCTTGGAAGCACCTGTGAAGCCGTTACTAGAATTGTAGGAAAACAAATTACAGTGAAATGAGCATGGGAAACACCTGCCAGTGTAATCGTGTGCTTGTAAATAACAAATGTCACGCGACAAACACATTCCCAATCAAAGCCGTAACAAAAATTTCACAAGAATGGTTGATCATTGTAGAAAGCAGATTAATTTTCATTGACGGTATTCCACGTTTATATCTTGCAAATACTACAACAGGGTACTAATAGATGTTAGTAGGTACATAGGTATGTCATTTAATTGTGTTACATCTCAGCGTTGTATGTAAGCTAGAGCGCATATTCCGAATTGTGCTATTTATTCATGTTCTCAGTATGTACTTTCTAGTACGTTCTTTGTTTGGGAACATGTCACTATCAACCGAAACACTTTCTCTTCAGAGAAGTCTAAAATTTCAATATCAAAATGAGGGGCATTTGTAGCGGGAACAATGGTATTTCAATGTAAATAGCATTATACAAATATATGTATGCTATATGTTAAATGTATTAGTAGCTAGCTAGCCGTGTAGCTGTGCAAGATAGGTACACGAAGCCAAGCGGTACCAGATCGAGATATCTCTAGGGTGGCACGAAGCACAGGATATAGGCAGAATATGACCAGCAAAGGTGCGAGTGTGAGAAAAAATAGTGATTGAGCAGAGATAGCGAGAGGCTGGGACAAAAATGGAAAGTCCAAAGGTGTCATGAGAGAGATACTAGAGCAAGTGTTCTCATACGACGCTAAGATGATCAGCCAATCACAGGATTGCTTTAACATAGTTATGAGAAAAATAGCATCTTTTGCGGGTGTACAAATAAAGCTAGGCCCGGTATTCCCACGACTCTTACTACAATTTCGCCAGGGGCCATGCCACTCAGATGGCTGAGCGTGTGAAGAAGCTGTTAGGAATTTAGGAAAGCTATAAGGAGTGGGAGATAGATAGGCTGACTAACCCAGCAAGATAATAGTGGGATAGAATTCAAGGCTAGCTGCCCACAAGTGTAAATAAATTAGGTTAAAGTGAACTTAAAACTTTTCATTTTGTCTTTTTGTGTGCACGTACGTCAAATAACAATGACATTTATACTCAGAAATGTTACAAAAAGAAAATTAAAATTAATGTGTGCAAAGGACCTCAGATGGCGTTGACAACACAATAACAATGGAGTGTTTTGTTTTCATTATTTATTATGTTTCATTTGTTTTCATTATTATACTGGAAATAAGTATGAAGGTTAATAGTGATCACAAATGCCTTTCTATTATGATGAAATCAAGCTCATTATCTCCTTCGCAACTGCATACACTAACTTGAGCTTCTGAATAAATAATAGCAGTTCTTCATAGTCTCAGTGATTAAGACAATTATGTTTCTTCCCAAATACCGGATAGGTTATTTTGGAACCGATTTAGCTTAGACAAACATAATTTTCATCAAAAATTAGAATAGCGCTTTGCTGATCTTGATGATAACTTTTGCAACATTTATGCATTTATCTACTATATGCTAATCTGGTTTGAAACTCTCAGTATTTCGCTGTAAGCGGTAAAGGACTATGTGCAGACTAAAACTCAATATATTTCAAGTGGAAAGTGTTTTGCTTTCCAGCAAATCAGACGCTGTTATTATCCATGCGTTGTCATATCATTATTCCCACTCTTTATGTTTCCCTCTCACTCGTACACTGTCTGGAGCAAGGTAATGTAACTATCTCGCGAGACACACTTGCTTTGACTGCACCACACGCTTTAGCAGTAAGCTGCTGAGCATTTTTGAAATCGAATTGATTTCTCTTTTCTTGGATGTCACATCCTTTTAAAACATATGTATATCATCTAAAATTCGCCGCTTAAAGCCATTGCATAAAGTCTTGCCTTTTCTGTTGCTACTTAAAGCACCAACTAATTACCGATATGAACTCTGAAGGGTAAACATAAGGCCCACATAAACATGTTGCGGCTGACGTACTTCAGATGCAGCATTCTGCTTACCAGTTAACTGAGTTGTTGGCTCTCGTCTTAAACAACAGAGAGAGGGAATGAATTCCGTGTTTATTCAATGTAATTCCTTTAGCACCATCATGGCAATGGTTTGCATTATAGTACAAGGTAGTTACACACACATGTATACCCATGACCGTCACTTCAGTGCCTACGTGTCTATGATTGAATAAACGTGTTTATTCATTTGTATTATGAAAACTATTTCCACTAAGAATATGTGGTGTCGACGGTTGTGTCACAGATATTATGCTTTACCTTTCTCGTGGATTCATTTGTGGAAATCAGAATATTTAGATCTAGGGTAAGTGGTATTTATTAGAGACGGATTCACTTGACGCGCGGCACTTCCTACTAGCTCGAACATAATATGACTACACTGCAAGACTCTCATTGGTTGACGATCTCGTGGCTCTCAAGGCCAGATATCATCTCATTTGAAAATAGCCTTAGCTTGCAATTTTTTAAAGTATTGTTCCTTCATTTTCTGAAGCAAATAAAGTGTTGTTTGAAACCATTGTGTCTTTTAAGGGACCCAGGAATTAAGACGTTGGCCAAATATAACATAATTACCGAAATTAGAAATTCTTGCATATCTATAACCACTTGGGAACGATGCAGATTATGAGGTAGCATAGTTCTTTGTGCTATGACATTAGTTTTATTTTCTGTACCATATACTAGTAGGCTGAGAAAATATTGTATTCCACCCAAACATTCGACATCGAGATTTCATCACAATACATGCTTTGAGACACCCTGAATAAAACATATTTATAGAAAACGGTCCTTGTCTGTGTCTGTGTGTGTGGATTAGAACAACATAAATCAGAAACGAAATGTTGGTAATACCAAATTGGGTACTTCAATTCAATACCTTCTCAAGATACCACACGAAGTCCCCCACCCCTAAGTACCTTAAATGAATTTTTTTCATTTTTCTTTATTTCCTTAAAAATGGCTTCTTAATTAAGAAGGCATATATTTACATCACAAATAAAACCCGCATCTTAAACGTAATGGGAATAGCCTGCGCAGTCCGCTTCACTCGGAAAGAATGTTGCATAATTCTGTATAACTGATAAACCCTGAGGGATACACAAAACTTACACTACAAAATCTTAATACGTCTTTAAACACACCATTTATTTCAAGTAACACTTTTAGAGGCATTAACCATTTCAGAGATATTCCATGCTAAGGCTGGTTCACAATAGCCTGAGAACGGTAACCAAAACGGATACGAGAAAGGGAAGCAGTGAGGGATACAAGGTTTTGGTTAACAGCGCTCGAAAACGAGAATAGGAATGCATATCGATGATAACATCGATCACAAATTGGGAAATCGATTTTGCCAATTGGAATTTCATTTGTTTTTAACTGACTAATGCTATTTTTTCATCTGCTTTCAATTCAGCCAACAAAATACGAGTTAGCGAACGTCAAAATTCGATGAAGTAAACATTATTAAAATGCAGATCCATTACATTTCTGATTACCAAGCTTTCATTCCTTTATTTAAGGGTGCACATTAAAGTTGTTCGTGATTTTGTTACTTTCTAACAGTTTTTGCTCTTCTTTGTAGTTTTGCTGTTGTTTTTGAGGCAATATCCAAATCTGAGTTGCATATAAACAAGCCAAATTACCCTTTCGCTATAACAACGAACACTCAATGGATTTGCGGGTTTCATGCACTGATGTTAGGACGCAAATATGCTAGAATTTCTTCCACTTTTATGTTTGCAGCTTGCGATTAGAGAGAGTACTAGCAGCTGTTTCATGTCACGGCCGCCTAGAATGGTCTCCACAGTGAAGAGCCTACTATGCACAATATGGATCTAATATGCCGTGCCCGGTAACGAGAACGTTAAAACTTGACCAAGTCTTCTGTTCCATCTCTACTGCCCGGGAAAGCTGATTGTGAACGCTCCCGTTAGAATGAATACATGTATTTTAACTTTGTGTTTCTCGTTCTGGTTACCGTTTTTGGTTGTTGTGAACCAGCGTTTGTTGTTCTGAAGTTCAAATACTTCGTCATGATTTAAAAGCGGTTAATATTCTTCTTCTCGCAATATCATGGAAAGGGCACGGAATTTCAAGGCCACCATATGCCGACCGCTTTTAAACATCTGACTACCGATTCCGTTTTCTCTACCCCTCTTCTGCGTACAAAATGTGTAATCAAACTATTTCTACGAACGTTTGTCTCGATTAATAGCTAAAAAAACAAGCTTTTATAGGAATAATTTGTAGTTGTATAGAATGGTTAAAGTCATGTGAATCAAACACAAGAGTTTTTTTTTAAGTTTTGCTACTATTCAGTTGTTTCTTGCAATGCCGTGTAAAGAAAACTGCGTTTTAAAGCCAAAATATAACGAAAAGTTTTTGAACATTTGACCATCGCTGTTCCCTTCGTACCTATAACGAAATGTGTAATTTAGCTATTTCTGCAAACATTTATCTCAAGTTTAAGTAGATAGAAAAGTAAGCAATTGCAGCACCAGTTTGTAGAAAAATAAAAAAAGGCCTTATGTGTTGCACTCACATGACTTTCTCTTCTCGTGTACAAACTATTTTTACAAACGCTTATTCTCCATCTACTTCATGTTAATCGAGACAAACATTTGCAGAAGCTACCTTATTGCTAATTTTCTTGCTGGTGCAGGGGAATATGGTATGCTTTAAGCGATAGTGAAATATTTTAAGAGCTGGTTGCTATGCGGAACATACCGTTCTCTTTGCATGCCCAGGATATAAAATAAAAATATAAAATCGAATAACGAATTCCCATTTAAAAAACAGGTATTGGAAAATTCAAACAAATAACAAGAAATATATTAGAAATATTTCGCTCGACAAAAAATGTGTATGGCAAATTCTGTGTTTTAATGAGATCTACATTTTTTTGTGTAGCAAAACTTCGTATATCTCTTGCGGTTTCCCAGTTATACGAAAGTCATTCAGAATGAAGATGAATTTTTGGGACATACCTAGTAAATTCATGATATCAATTCATGATATCCATTTCATTTGCCATGAAAATATGTTAAACATATGATATTTTAATCAAAGTCATTAAAGCCATTTTTGAAGGAAAAAAATTCGAAAAATATTTGATGTGTCTGGGTTGGTGACATTTTCTTGACAATCTTCGTGTCGCACCGTTCATGTCGCATTCATTCATTATCTGTTTACCCTCCTCTTATGTAGGAATTACACCCCCAGGACTTACAAGCGGGTGCCTGTGGTCAGGGTCCCGTCGAGGAGCAGACACTCATGGATCAGACAGAGCATCCAGGATGGGTGATCAGCCCGATGCCTGGTATGGGATGAAGAAAGTAGATGAAACGAAATGTTGGTGAAATGGATGAAAGGAAAGGTGATGATGGAGCAGTTGGTAGAATGAATGGCGGGGGAAACCGGAGAACCCGGAGAAAACCCGCCCAGACGCCGCTTCGTCCACTACAAATCCCACATGCAGGATTGAACCCGGGCCGCCTCGGTGGGAGGCGAGCGGTCTAACCACTCGGCCACGGCGCCGCCACCCTTTTATTATACTGAATTCAAATACCAAGTTTAGTATTTATCCGACTTTTCGTTTTTGAGTTATGCTGCTCACTGACAGGCAGACAGGCACACATACGGAATACTTTATTTGAATCCAGGGCACATCAGAACATGCATTTCTGGTGAAATCTAGGTATCGAATCTTTGGATGGAATGCAATACTTCCCCTACTTACTATGCGCGGTAGAGAAAGTAATAAGTTATAGTGGTTATTGAAAGTCATACTAATGTAATTGAAAGGGGATATACAACACATGGATATACATATACACATAGACATATAAATGAATATTAAACAAAAACTGTAGATAATAATATAATTCAGCAAGAAAGATATTTGTATATTTAGCAACCAAGAATTATACAAAAGTAGATTGTAACTTAGATAAGTAAGGGACGGGTGAGCCAGCTAATTCTAGGTAGCGCCCACCTTTCACCAAATTAATGATCAAGGAACTGTAAGCAATAACGAGAAATAGAAAGAGACAAATATAGAAAGGAAAGAGACAGAGATATATTTAATCTGCTTCCGGACGCGTTACTGGGCGCGTATGCGAAATCTTTTGGAGCAGAATATAACGTGGTCTGAGGACTTATAAGAAATGTCGTTACATTTTGAGGCGCGGAGGTAAGTGTCACTAGGCTTAAGTATAAAAGGGGAAAGAAAACCCTAGACTTTCAATGTCTTATAGGATCTCGTCGACGCACAGCGATACTCTCTGGACGACGGATGCATGTGTATGCATATGGGTGGGAAGCGTGTGCAGTTATATTAGCCTCCTAATTTATTATGATGGTGGGAATTGTTACAATGGGAAACGCTAGCCGCCCATAAGTATTTATTTAGTAATAAATCACATTCTTTAAGGGAAGTGCAGTGTACTTTAATTTGCCTCTGCTACGAAAACCCCGAGACCCGTGAAATTAGTTAGATAGGTAATTGATTAGGAATGGAGAATACAGCACCCAACGAGCAGCAGTAGCCGGAGACAAGAACACTGCAGCATCAGCCAGAGGAACAACGCTTTCCAGCTACAAGTGATGCACAACGCCTTCCCGCTACACAGTACATCAGATTTTGAAACGAGTATTATCAATGTTGAAGCTATTGATGGTCATGATAACGTCTTATTTTGTGCTTTCTTCCTAAATTAATTTTTCAATAGACAAGTTTATCGTTGTACATAATTTAAAGTTCAATTTTAATGACAAAGATTACACTTGATTTTTACTTTCTCTACTAGGTATAGTAGGAGGAGGGTATTGCATTCCACCCAAAAATTCAATACCGCGGTTTCACTGTAAATACATGTTTTCAGATAGCCTAATCCAAGTAAAGTATTTTTAGAAATATTTCCGTGTTTGCGTCTGTCTGTCTGTGAACTGCATAACTCAAAAACGTAAAGCGATAAATACCAAACCTGGTAATTAGGTTCAGTATCTTTCAAAGATGCGACACGAAGATTTTAAAGAAAATCTCCCCACTCCAGATTACCCTTTACATGGGAAATTTTTGAACATAATTGTTTTATCAAAAATGGTTCTAACAACTATGATTAAAATATCATATGCTTAAGACATTTTCATGGCAAATGAAATGTATATCTTGAATTTTCTGGGAATGTCTCCAAAAGTCCTCTTCACTCTGAATGACTTTCGCATAACTGGTTGTCTAAGATACAAATAAAATTTTACATACACGAAAAAATCAGATCTCATTAAAACACACAATTTATGTCATACACATCTTTTTCTTTTTTTTGTGGAGTGAAGAATTTCCGAGATATTCCTTGTTATTTGTTTAAATTTTCCAATACTTATACTTTTTCTCAAATGGGAATTCGTTATTATTATTTTTATGTCCTGGACATACAAAGAGAATGGAATGCTCCACATAGCAACCAGCTCTTAAAATATTTGACTACCGCTTAAAACCTACCATATTCCCCATGTACCTACAAGAAAATTAGCAATAAGATCGTTTCTGCAAATGCTTGTCGCGATTAATATGAAGTAGATGGAAAATAAGCGTTTGTAAAAACAATTTGTACAACAGTACACAAAGTCATGTGAGTGCAACACATCCGATTTGTTTTATATAATGCGGCTGTCTCGTACATAAAAGTTTAATTACAGAAAATCTACGAATTTTTATGAAAGCAACTGAAAAGAAAGAAAATATGTAAATAAGCAAGATGTGATTTAGAAGCTAATAACTACTGTCCATTCCAAACCAGAGTGCCTTTCAATGTGGACAAACTCTTTGTATTATCCGCGCGAAACTAGTTCGCAATCCCCGCCCCTAATGGCTGCTTGTTTCCCTCTCACGTGCTTGTTGAACACTCTTTAAATCTATAAAAACGCGCCCTGCGTGAGAATCATAGTTCAAAATGCAACTTGAGGTAACAATCCATTTTATAAA
The DNA here is from genome assembly GCA_030765065.1 of Deroplatys truncata. Classification (NCBI taxonomy): domain Eukaryota; kingdom Metazoa; phylum Arthropoda; class Insecta; order Mantodea; family Mantidae; genus Deroplatys; species Deroplatys truncata. The sequence continues at coordinate 23,888,997 of CM060988.1, read as the reverse complement.
TATGCGGCAATGCAATTTTTACTTACGTTAATCACGATCCTCGGACAAAAGTGCAACACCCAAATCTGAATCCTCCGAAGATAACTCAGCGGCTATATCGGGATCAGAACTACTCTCCAAAATAATGACAAGCTTATCCACAATTCTACAGCACTTTCGCACTTAAAACAAGTTCCCACATTTTATCCTCTTCTATGTTGTATTATGTCTGTTTATATTCCCTGCTCGCTTTGGTTACACTTCTCACTGAAACGCCTGTAAAATCCGATATTAGTTTCGTAATATCCACCAATGCAAGAGTCGGGTATTTTTCTAATAGTGGGTTAAATATATGAAGAGCTGTTTGTTTCTTGCCACTTTTTAACTGTTTCCCGCTTTTGTGTTTGAACAGTTTATTCGCACTACACGCACCTTCCTCTGCCATGTGAACTCAAATACCAACTGCTAAATCACAAGATTTGACCTGAGCTGAGCATACGTGTGCTAGCGTATTATGAATGACTGTTCGCTTATCATATTTTCTGTGTTACGCAAAGCGTTTATTCGGTACTCGGATAGCATCTCTGGGAATTCATTGCTGCAATTCTTGTATATGTAAGACAGTCGCAGTCGTTTATACGGTTGGTATTAACAAGCAAGATGCTCTCGGCGTTAGCGCAAAAGCAGACGAAAATTATATTTTGTAATCTCTTAACAGCTAGTATATATCCATTAGCCTTAACAATGAGTTCTTATGATAACCGCAATAAAATGTGCAGTTCTATACCTTTCCTGCTCTAATTTTCATAATACAATACATGTATTAAGGAACTATTTACTTTGGGGTAAGAATGTGTTCTTGGGTTCGTGACAAGCAGAAGCACGTGCTTATGTTTACATCAGAGGGAACTCTGGTTTGGAATGGACAGTAGTCATATTACTTTAACTTAGAAAAGCAAGAGAAAATTTACTGCTCTGCTTCAATTTCTATGCAGCAAGAAGTCTTCAAGTTATGTTAATATAGGTTATAATTATAGGTTATAACATATTCAATATCCTAGAAAGTAAATGTATTTAACATTGAAATTTAGCACATCAATAATTAGTTTAATAAGTATTGTTGTGCAAATTTTAAGTGGGTAGAGAAAGTAATGTGAATTTAACAATCATAATTTTACTTTCGGTACTACTTACTTCCCAAATATTTGATGTAGCGGTTTCAGCGGAAATGCACGTTTTGAGGCCTCGCTGAAACCCAAAATAGCCTTTTTTGAAAAAGATTAGCGCGCGCGAGTGATGGAACATCGGCCTATCGAGGAATAAACATAAGAATAATCATCATAGGAGGAATAAACTGAAGTAGGCGAGTTAAAGTACTGAAAGGTGAATATTTAACAAATAAAATAATAACGTAATAAATCAAGTAATAAGTAAGAGTAGAGAAAGATACGATAAAACAGAACATTGACAAATAGGAAAAGAGAATAGAATGTAGAAAATAAAGGAATTGATATGAAGAAAATTAAATAAATTGTAAAACAGATAGAACAAGGTAATTCTACAAGGTAAGTTGAGCTCAGAAAATTGGCAAAGTTAGCAAGCTGCGACGACAGGCACGAAGGGAGGTCATTAAGAGCTTTCCAACATACAAAAGAATTGTGAGGTGATAGGGGAAAGCCCGTAGCAGGATGCTTCGAAAGTAGACAATACTTTGAAATTCCAAGTCCACTCTTGCAAAAACAAATCCCAGCGAAGCAGTAATGATACAGTAATGTTAGATGCTAGACAAGACGTTTTAGAACCAATTAGAGAGAAGAGAAGGTAATCGAGATAGTGCAAATAAGGAATTAAAAAACCACGTGCCTAAGAAAGGGCTGTGCTCAAATACAATATAAGTATGAAAGAGAAAGTTTCCTATGAGCGGAGCACAGTTCAGACAAGGGTAACGTCGTTACCTCTTGTCGATCATTTGTAGTGGAAGGTTGCGTCACACGGTGTCAGAAATGCTAGACCTTATTTCAATGTTAAACTAAAGTATTTAGTAATAATGTTACATCATAGGAAAGCGGAATTCAGAAGGGAAGGCGATTATAGCATGCAAAAAATTATAGGCGCATTCTGATATTACGCCTTGTGTAAAAGGAAGTCATAAAACCATAAGTGTTAATTATGTTCGTGAGGATTTAACGCATAAGGGCAAAGCGAAGGAGAACACATAGTTCATCTTTCCGGTCCACACTCCCTTGAGATATTCATCCTCTACCTGAGCCGGCCAAACTCAACTCCTTAATACTAATCCTCCCTCGCCAAGCTACTTACCATCACCAGAACTGCTACACCACCAAGGGAAAGAAAGAAAAGCTGTATCGGGTATTCGAAGAAGATAAGAGTAATCTGCCAACTGTGCGTTTGAACAATACCTCCTCCCTCTTTTGTGTATTAGCATAAATAAATGTGCTCAAAGGTCCTCAAGCTCGAAACAATCAATTGAGCTATTCTGTAAAGAAAGATTCTGCTACTATAATAGTACTTGATATTGTTTTTCTGTTTGAAAACAGCGGTGCTTCCATGTTTAGAAATGGCAGTTGTGTATCGTTGTACGAAAGGCAGTAATAAAATGGTTAACCAAATGGCACATTGTCTTCCTCACAACGCTCCCAGTTGCTTCCATTAAGCCCTTTACCCGCTTTGTTCTGTTATATTGGACACACCAGAGCTCTTTTCTGTTTGTGGCAGCCTTGGATACACGCATTTCCACTGCAGTGTTTTCTGCTTCGGCAGTAACCTTTTGTGCTTCATGATGCCAGAAAAAACGCTTGGTAACTCCAGGGACATAATTTTTAAAACGGATTTGTATGCTACATTCAAAGTAGAAAACCGATCATTTTCAGGAGTTACTGCTAAATTTGAATTCCGTCCAAATCGACCAATAAACCTTGGAACGGTTTGCACTTTTTCAAGGCTTCAGAAAAAAACCTTAGAAATGTAACATGAAACTTTGTTCTTTCATAAAAAATAAAGCTTATATTTTCCCAGTCATTAGCGTTGGCAGGGTAATATATTATCCGGACTATCTTAAGCAAACAGCTGATGGCACTAGTGTTCAGTTTGTTAGAGGTAGGTTTAGAAAAACAAGCAATTTGTGAGCCATGCATTCCATTCCTGTCGTGAAGTTCCATATCCAGAGATGAATGGCCTACCAGAGGTCTTCTGTTTGACGCAAAAGGTACTCTTCCTAAATACACCAAATATATTTTAGTAACCCCGGCAGAAGGTAAATAAAGAGAGAGCTGGGCCACTGTTTTGGGCATATATGGGAAAGGATAGGGAAAACGGGGCTAGATGGGGCGGTTCAAGGAGGAAAATGGGTTTATATGGGAGAGATAGGGAATACGACGACCGATACTATGCTAGACAGGGTTGAAGGAGGGAAATACGTTTATATGGAAGAAATAGTAGAGAGGTGTTAGGCTAGACAGAGGTCGAGGAGTAGAGTATGGTTTATATGAAAGGTATAGGAAAACGAGGAGGGGTGTTAGGCTAGACAGAGTTGAAGGGTAGAGCATGTCTTTTATATGAGAGAGGTAGGGAACAGGAGCAGCGGTGTTAGGCTAGACAGAGGTCGAGAAGTAGAGTATGGTTTATATGAAAGGTATAGGAAAACGAGGAGGGGTGTTAGGCTAGACAGAGTTGAAGGGTAGAGCATGTCTTTTATATGAGAGAGGTAGGGACCAGGAGCAGGGGTGTTAGGTAGACAGAGGTCAAGAAGTAGAGTACGGTTTATATGAAAGGTATAGGAAAACGAGGAGGACTGTTAGGCTAGACAGAGTTGAATGGTAGAGTATGTCTTTTATATGAGAGAGGTTGGGAACAGGAGGAGGGGTGTTAGGCTAGACAGAGGTTGAGGAGTAGAGTATGGTTTATATGAGAGATATAGGAAAACGAGGAGAGGTGTTAGGCTAGACAGAGATCAAGAAGTAGAGTATGGTTTATATGAGACGTATAGGAAAACGAGGAGAGGTATTAGGCTAGGAGGGTTTAAGTATGCGTTTATAAGGAGAGACGAGAAAACGGAGAGAGATCCTATGTTAGGATGCACAGGAGTTTAAAGCTAGAATGTGTTTTATATAGGTTAGATAGGAAACCAAAGAGATACTCAGCTAGACAGGGGACAGGAGAGGAATGCGCTTTATGAGAGGTAGGGGATACGGGGAGTGGTGTTAGGCTAGACAGAGGTTGAGAGTAGAGTATGGTTTATATGAAAGGTATAGGAAAACGAGGAGGGGTGTTAGGATAGACAGAGTTGAAGGGTAGAGCATGTCTTGTATATGAGAGAGGTAGGGAACAGGAGCAGGGGTGTTAGGCTAGGCAGAGGTCAAGAAGTAGAGTATAGGAAAGGTATAGGAAAACGAGGTGGACTGTTAGGCTAGACAGAGTTGAAGGGTAGAGTATATCCTTTATATGAGAGAGGTTGGGAACAGGAGGAGGGGTGTTAGGTTAGGAGAATTGAGTATGTATTTATAAGGAGAGACGAGAAAACGGAGAGAGATCCTATGCTAGGATAGACAGGTGTTAAAGTTAGGTTAGATAGGAAACCAAGGAGTGATACTCAGCTAGAGGGGGGGGGCAGGAGGAATGCGCTTTATGAGAGGTAGGGGATACGGGGAGTGGTGTTAGGCTAGACAGAGGTTGAGAGTAGAGTAGGCGTTTATATGTATGAGAAGTATAGAACAGGAGGAGGGGTGTTAGGCTAGACAGAGGTTGAGGAGTAGAGTGTAGTTTATATAAGGGTATAGGAAAACGCGGAGAGGTGTTAGGCTAGACAGAGGTCGAGGAGTAGAGTATGGTTTATATGAGAGGTACAGGGAAACGAGGAGAGTTGCTAGGCTAGACAGATAGTGAAGCAGTAGGAATATGGACTTATATACAGGAGAGATAGGGAATAGGAGGGGAGGTGCTAGACCTTGAAAGCGACTTTAGATGTGAACTTAGTGGAAAACTGGTTCATGTCAACGTTATATACGTTCCTATCATGTAACCCATTCAGGGAAAAGGTGACCAGCAAAGGGAAAAATGTTACCAGCAAAGGGAAAAAAGGTGACCAGCAAAGGGAAAAAGGTGACCAGCAAAGGGAAAAAGTTGACCAGCAAAGGGAGAAACGTGACCAGCAAAGGGAAAAACGTGACCAGCAAAGGGAAAAAAGGTGACCAGCAAAGGGAAAAACGTGACCAGCAAAGGGAAAAAGGTGAACAGCAAAGGGAAAAAGGTGACCAGCAAAGGGAAGAACGTGACCAGCAAAGGGAAAAATGTGACCAGCAAAAGGAAAAATGTGATCAGCAAAGGGAAAAATGTGACCAGTAAAGGGAAAAATGTGACCAGCAAAGGGAAAAAAGGTAACCAGCAAAGGGAAAAGCTAACCCACTCACACTAGCAGGTAAGTAATTCAGTTAGTATCACAGGGTAGGGAAGCGGATATAGCATAGTTCCGTATGATGTTACAGGTAATTCAGAGAGTATTGTAGGTATTTAGGATAATTCAAGTAACATAGCTGTTTAGAGTCACTCAGCTAGTATCACAAGAGGCTAGTTTCCAGGGGCAGGACGTATCATAGATGCATATTTTTCACAGGCAATTCAGCTAGTATCGGAGGGTATTTAAGCTAATTCAGCTGGTATTACAAGAGGCGGACTGCATCATAGCAGTGTATGACTTCACAGCTAATTCAGTTAGTATCGTAGGTATTTAGGCTAATTCATCTAGTATCACAGGAGGATAGATTCCAGGGGTTGGGTATAGCATAGTTTCGTATTTCACAGGTAACTCAGCTAGTATCGTAGGTATTTAGCATAATTCAAGTGTGATAGGTGTTTAGAGTAATTAAGCTAGCATTACAGGAGGGTAGGTTGCAGGGTCGGTTATAACGTAGTTTCGTATTTTACAGTTAGTTCAGGTAATATCGTAAGTATTTGGGTAATCAGCATAGTTTCACAGATACTCGTGATAATTTCGATCAGAGATTTGTATCACAGCTATTTAAGGTAAATGCAGGTGATTCAGGTTGTATCAATGGTATTTGAGTCATTTTAACAGGTAATTCATCTAGTATCATTGATATTTGGGCGGCAAACCAGATAGTATCACAGGTGATCGTGCTAATTTAGAACAGGAATTCGTATCAGAGCTAGTTAAGGTAATTTCACATGATTCGGGTAGTATCACAGGTATTTAAGTCATTTTAACAAGTAATTCAACTAGTATCACAGCTACTCATGGTAATATAGAGAGTAATTAGATTATAAACATTTCTCATCCAACGTTACAACAATTTATATACTTTTTTCTAAATCTTACAAACTTATTATATGTTAAACAGTTATTTTGCGATGCGGAGAGGGATAAACTGCATATTGGTTCACATATTGAAAATCTTTACGTCAACATACCTTTATTTTAGCTCCTTGTAGATGTCTCTCCCCTTTTATCTAGGCTTGAGTCTAGCACTAGGATTGCTCCTAATGGCAGGGTTACCACCTTCCCTTCCATCTTCTTCTTTCTTCATCAGGCATCTGCTAGTTGCATACACAGCACACGGATAAACTTCATTTTTAAGATTGTAGACTCACGAGAAAATCTTCATCTTCGACTTACATTCTCTTAAGCACTGTTTGTAATACTGTAATGTCCATATGCATAGGTAGTTATTCCATCCTCAGCAATAATTCTTTTATCATCAAAGGGATTCAATGCAATTTTATTCACTTGCACTGTGGTAACATCATGCTTTCGTGATAGGATTAGATTCATAGGCGTTCTGATGATTTCACAGGTTTTAAGACAGTCTGTATAGCTGTCAAACGAAATGTACTGCTTAATAGCGCTACGTTTTATACCTTTAATCTTTTTTATCATTGAGCCTTGAATATCTAAGGCATACATCTTAGGACGTAGTCCAACAAAGCGTAGGATGATTTTGCTGTTAGCCTCATCTTTAAATTTTCCCAATACCTTCTTGTTCTGAGTAGAGTGGCATATATGATTGGCAGGGTAATCAGCTGTATCGAGATGCTCAAGAAAACGTAACTTGTCCTGGTACACATCTTCAGTTGTTACACGATGAATGAATGAATCAGTGTCCATATACATAAGCCTCAGGTTTTCAGCTCCATAATAAGGCAACAACACGTCGTAATGGTAGTTATACATTAATGTCTTGGAGATGTCCAACACACTCATTCCAATGTATATAGGCTTGTTGAATACAATCTGGCCAGAGGCCATATGTACAGCAGCTAGATTAGCAGCATATATCGTCCTGTTGATAAACGTAGGCTTGGCGATCAACTTTTCTAGAGTCTTCTCATTGGTCACCAGTCGTATATCCACACGGCTACGCAGGTTCTCCATATTTTTCCAAACATGGCGTTGTTAAAGAGCTTATAGAGATCCTTCTCGAAGTCATTTGCAGCTTGTTGTCGTAGCCTGTTGTTAAATTCCACATAAGGTTTCAACCACCGAGACTGTCGGAATTGTAGCACACGATGGATTTTTGTTAGTCGTAGTCCATGACTAAGAGCTTGCTTCAAAGCCATGTAATGCACTACATACTTCTTTCGAGGTCCAAGATGAGGTATCAGTTTCTTTGCAGATGCTTCCAATGGTTTCATACACTCAGGCAGGAAAGGTAGATCGTGAAGTTCTACAGGATATTCGATATCAACTTCTAATATGTACCCATGAGGATCATCTTCTTGTAGTGTTTCTAAGTTGATTTCTTCAGACGAAACCCACTGAAATCCACCAAAAGGAAGGGCGTGACACATTGCCCACCCATATTGGTTATTGGCGTCCTCATATGTGATAAATTGGGTTGGTCTCGACGGATCAAACTTCTCCATATACGCGTTATTAGCTTCTGCATACCGATAGGAAACTTGACAATGGGATAAAAACTAATCAATTCTTTGGAATGCGCCGCGTCCTTGAGATATTAATCCGAGTTGTCCGGGATGCCTAGGTTCGAATCCCACGAGTAATTACAAATTCAACTTCTAATAACTCAGGGACTAATTAAGATAAAGACGCCAAATAAATTTTATTACATTTATATCATTAGGTAGTTTCTTCTGAATGTATATTTGGGTACCTGGTGTCCTGGGTTCGATCTTTAATTTTTAAATCACCATTATCTCGGAAACTGAGAAAGGTAGAGGGATGTACCAAAGCATGTTTGATAGCTGTTATAATGTGTAATTAATACTGTATATAATTTTCAAACAGTTGTCCCTAGTTCGAATCCCGAGTTTTTAATGACTTCCTTAATTTTTCTCTATACTTAGAATATATCACTTAGATTGATGCTGTAACTGCATACAGCTCTTTTTAACATATAAAACTAATTTTATAAATAATTTTGTTTCTGGTGTTCTGGGTTCGAATACCGATAAAATGTAATTTACTTATAAATTTAATAACTCCTAAACTACTTAAGATAAAGACGTCAAATAAACTTTATTACATTTATATCAATAGGTAGTTTCTTGAGGATCTATATTTGGAGATCTGTTGTCCTGAGTTCGATTCTTAATTTTAAATCTTCATTATCTCTGGAACTAAATGAGGTAGAGGAGTGGGCCAAAGCATGTTTGATAGGTTCTGTGCTGGGTAATTAATGCTGTATATAATTGTCAATCAGTTGTGCTTGGTTCGATTCCCATCTTTTAATGAGTTCCTTAATTTTCCTCTGTACACTAGAATATATCACTTGGATTGATAGCGTAACTGCACACAGCTTTATTTAACATGTCAAGCTAATATTATAAATTATTTTGTTCCTGGTGTTCTGGGTTCGAATACCGATTTAATGAAATTTACTTGCAAATTTAATAACTCGTAATCTAATTTATATAGACACGTCAAGTAAACCGTAAACAAAGTACCTAGTTCCTAAATATCGTTATCATGACCAAAAGTACTTAAAGTACTCAGATCGAATCCCGAAGGGGTGATTTCATATATCTTCAAGCCTATGAATCCTATCAGGTTCGAGTAAAGATTAAATGGTAGATGCGGATGCGAGGGAGCTAAATTACTAAAATACATTTATTAAAAGTATTAGCGGGTTCGATTCTAGAAGCTTAGAATCTCTGTAACTCTGGAAAAATTGCTTTTCTCGTGATTGTAGTGAAATGTAATGGTCTTTCTGAAAGAAGATGGAAAGGAAGAATTGAAAAGGGAATGAAAACATGAAATAATGTAGTATATACATACATTTAAGTAAATAAGGGGGAAAATCCTCTACGCTACCTTTTAAGCCTTTGAGATTGTGCTAGCTTTGGTGTAATGGGTGTTGGTAGGCTTTGAATGGAACATCTGACTGAATGAGCGTGTGGGAATACTTCTCTTGTTGGTGTGACAGCATATACAGGTAGTTACGAGACGAGTTTAAACGTGTTTGATACTGCCAGACATCCTGTCTCTGGGTGTGACGTCATAAACATCCTGACTCTGGGCGTGAGGTTAATACGCGTGGAGCAAACATATACAGGTAGCTATGGAGCGAGTTTATGATTGATCTAAAAGGCTCGTGCTCCCTCTATAAATACGGTGATCTAGGGCATTGGAGTTCATTGTGCTAATTAGTCTTGAGGTGTTAACATTGTGTTCTCTCCAAGAATAATCAGCTTTCGAGTGATATCAAGGTGAAGAGGTCTACATTTCCCTTGAAGAAGGATTAATACGTTATTACATCAAGAATAAAGATGAATAACTCAGCGTATAAGGATATTATTCCAAGCGCTACTGGATATGCGTGCGGAAAATGTGGGAAGAAGTTCCTCCGAGGTTATCACAAGAGAAGACACGAGATGACTTGTAAGAAGCTCTTCAAATGTAAACATTGTAGCTTGACCTTCAATGATGGTTATAAGGGCCAGCGACACGAAGATGTATGTGAAATAAGCAGTCCTCAGAAGAAAAGCAGATTGGAGCCTACTAAACACCATTTATTATCAACAATGGTGGACTGTGATATGAAAGAATATGAAACTTCATTCGAAGGACGATTGAAATCGTATTTTATACGATGTGAATCACCTAAGGACCTGAATATGTATCTGCATCAGGCGAAACAACGCATAATCCAGGCTGTGCATAAAGAGCTTGGTATTCACAAGAGTGTTAAAATTAATCTGCTTGCGGAGTGTCGATTTGTTAACAGTATTGGAGAAACCTGCGACAAAACACTTAAAACGAGGAATCATCCTGTTTTCCTAGAAACAGATCTGGACTCAACACTGGAAGCGAAATTCAAGAAATTGGTGACTGAAATGGAGGAGTCTCAGCTTAAGGGTAGCAACTGCGCTTTGCTTGCAGTGGAAGGACTTCGACTTCGTATCAACAAGTACAATCCGTTGCGAGGAAGTAGCTACATACCACTACCGTCATCTGTTGAAGCAAGGAAAGCGTGTATAAACATTCAGAACTTTAGTGATGAGAAATGCTACATGTAGTCCGTACTAGCTAAATTCGTGAGCACCAAGCCTCAACGCGTCAGCAAATACAAGCAGCTTCAAGATAAGTACGACTTCAGCTGTGTTTCCTATCCTACTCCACTTTCTCAAATACCTAAATTTGAGAAGCTTAACAAGATATCTATTAACGTTTTCGGGTTGGATGAGAAGCATGAAGTGTATCCGATAAAGGTTGCTGATATTGAACTACCTGAACATCGCGACCTGCTACTATTGAATGACAGCAGTGGAAAACATCACTACGTGTATATAAAGAATTTTGAGAAACTCGTTCGACGTCAGAAAACTAACCATAATGGACGGGTTTATACTTGTAAGCGATGCTTTACACATTTTGATGACCAGAGCGGACGAGGTGGACTGGAAAAACTACAAGAACATACATCAATCTGTAATCAACATGGTGTTGCGAGGGTAGTTATGCCTACCAAGGAGAAATCGATTGTACAGTTTAAAAATGTTGAGAGGATGTTGAAAGTACCTTATATCATCTATGCTGATTTTGAGAGTATTCTCACTCCATGTCATACGTGTATACCCAGTCCTGAAACTTCCTATACAACCCCTTATCAAGAGCACACACCAATGAGCTTCTGTGTTTACGTTAAACCATCAAGCAACGTTGAACATCTCGAAACTGGTCTTCCTAAGCAACCCTATGTGTATCGTGGTGCTGATGCTGCTCAGAACTTTATGCTGTACCTGACATCTCTTGCAAAAATGATTGATGCCGTATACAAATCTGCTAAGCCTCTGAAACTTACGGATCAACAGCAAAAGGATTTTGAGTCTTCTACGACATGCTACTTGTGTGGAAAAGGCTTTACAGAAGAGAACTACAAAGTACGCGACCATGATCGCATCAGCGGTGAATATCGTGGAAGTCTTCATAATGAATGTAATTTAGCCTGTAAAACACCTAAATATATACCAGTCTTCATGCATAACCTTAGCGGATATGACTCTCATTTCATTGTTAAGGAGCTGGGTTATACAAGTGAACGTGTGGAGGTAATTCCTAACTCTGAAGAAAGCTATATCTCATTCACCAAGTATGTAGGAGATATAAAGCTTCGATTTGTGGACAGCTTCCGTTTCCTCAGTACAAGCTTGGATAAGTTGGTAAAAAATCTAACCTCATATCCTGAAACACTAAAGTACTTTGGAGAAGACAAATTGAAGTTGATGACTCGTAAGGGGGTATTTCCCTATGATTACGTCACTTCCTGTGATGTTTTGAACGAGACCTGCTTGCCTCCTAAGCACACGTTCTACAATAGATTAAATGAAGAGGAAATTAGTGATGCTGACTATGATCATGCTAGAAATGTATGGGAGCTGTTTAATGTGAGAAACCTGGGCGAGTACAGCGACCTGTACTTAACCTCAGATGTACTACTCCTAGCCGATGTCTTTGAGACGTTCAGAGAGCAAACCCTCAAAACACACAAAGTTGACCCTGCGCATTATTTTACCTCTCCAGGACTTACATGGGACGCCATGTTGTTGTATACAGGAATTAAGCTGGAGCTGTTACAAGATTACGATCAACTACTCATGGTGGAATCAGGTATGAGAGGAGGTTTATGTCAAGTTTCCTATCGGTATGCAGAAGCTAATAACGCGTATATGGAGAAGTTTGATCCGTCGAGACCAACCCAATTTATCACATATGAGGACGCCAATAACCAATATGGGTGGGCAATGTGTCACGCCCTTCCTTTTGGTGGATTTCAGTGGGTTTCGTCTGAAGAAATCAACTTAGAAACACTACAAGAAGATGATCCTCATGGGTACATATTAGAAGTTGATATCGAATATCCTGTAGAACTTCACGATCTACACAACGATCTACCTTTCCTGCCTGAGTGTATGAAACCATTGGAAGCATCTACAAAGAAACTGATACCTCATCTTGGACCTCGAAAGAAGTATGTAGTGCATTACATGGCTTTGAAGCAAGCTCTTAGTCACGGACTACGACTAACAAAAATCCATCGTGTGCTACAATTCCGACAGTCTCGGTGGTTGAAACCTTATATGGAATTTAACAACAGGCTACGACAACAAGCTGCAAATGACTTCGAGAAGGATCTCTATAAGCTCTTTAACAACGCCATGTTTGGAAAAATATGGAGAACCTGCGTAGCCGTGTGGATATACGACTGGTGACCAATGAGAAGACTCTAGAAAAGTTGATCGCCAAGCCTACGTTTATCGACAGGACGATATATGCTGCTAATCTAGCTGCTGTACATATGGCCTCTCGTCAGATTGTATTCAACAAGCCTATATACATTGGAATGAGTGTGTTGGACATCTCCAAGACATTAATGTATAACTACCATTACGACGTGTTGTTGCCTTATTATGGAGCTGAAAACCTGAGGCTTATGTATATGGACACTGATTCATTCATTCATCGTGTAACAACTGAAGATGTGTACCAGGACAAGTTACTTTTTCTTGAGCATCTCGATACAGCTGATTACCCTGCCAATCATATATGCCACTCTACTCAGAACAAGAAGGTATTGGGAAAATTTAAAGATGAGGCTAACAGCAAAATCATCCTACGCTTTGTTGGACTACGTCCTAAGATGTATGCCTTAGATATTAAAGGCTCAATGATAAAAAAGATTAAAGGTATAAACCGTAGCGCTATTAAGCAGTACATTTCGTTTCACAGCTATACGGACTGTCTTAAAACCTGTGAAATCATCAGAACGCCCATGAATCTAATCCTATCACGAAAGCATGATGTTACCACAGTGCAAGTGAATAAAATTGCATTGAATCCCTTTGATGATAAAAGAATTATTGCTGAGGATGGAATAACTACCTATGCATATAAACATTACAGTATTACAAACAGTGCTTAAGAGAATGTAAGTCGAAGATGAAGATTTTCTCGTGAGTCTACAAACTTAAAAATGAAGTTTATCCGTGTGCTGTGTATGCAACTAGCAGATGCCTGATGAAGAAAGAAGAAGATGGAAGGGAAGGTGGTAACCCTGCCATTAGGAGCAATCCTAGTGCTAGTCTCAAGCCCAGATAAAAGGGGAGAGACATCTACAACGAGCTAAAATAAAGGTATGTTGACGTAAAGATTTTCAATTTGTGAACCAATATGCAGTTTATCCCTCTCCGCATCGCACAATAACTGTTTAACATATAATAAGTTTGTAAGATTTAGAAAAAAGTATATAAATTGTTGTAACGTTGGATGAGAAATGTTTATAATCTAATTACTCTCTATATTACCATGAGTAGCTGTGATACTAGTTGAATTACTTGTTAAAATGACTTAAATACCTGTGATACTACCCGAATCATGTGAAATTACCTTAACTAGCTCTGATACGAATTCCTGTTCTAAATTAGCACGATCACCTGTGATACTATCTGGTTTGCCGCCCAAATATCAATGATACTAGATGAATTACCTGTTAAAATGACTCAAATACCATTGATACAACCTGAATCACCTGCATTTACCTTAAATAGCTGTGATACAAATCTCTGATCGAAATTATCACGAGTATCTGTGAAACTATGCTGATTACCCAAATACTTACGATATTACCTGAACTAACTGTAAAATACGAAACTACGTTATAACCGACCCTGCAACCTACCCTCCTGTAATGCTAGCTTAATTACTCTAAACAACTATCACACTTGAATTATGCTAAATACCTACGATACTAGCTGAGTTACCTGTGAAATACGAAACTATGCTATACCCAACCCCTGGAATCTATCCTCCTGTGATACTAGATGAATTAGCCTAAATACCTACGATACTAACTGAATTAGCTGTGAAGTCATACACTGCTATGATGCAGTCCGCCTCTTGTAATACCAGCTGAATTAGCTTAAATACCCTCCGATACTAGCTGAATTGCCTGTGAAAAATATGCATCTATGATACGTCCTGCCCCTGGAAACTAGCCTCTTGTGATACTAGCTGAGTGACTCTAAACAGCTATGTTACTTGAATTATCCTAAATACCTACAATACTCTCTGAATTACCTGTAACATCATACGGAACTATGCTATATTCGCTTCCCTACCATGTGATAATAACTGAATTACTTACCTGCTAGTGTGAGTGGGTTAGCTTTTCCCTTTGCTGGTTACCTTTTTTCCCTTTGCTGGTCACATTTTTCCCTTTACTGGTCACATTTTTCCCTTTGGTGATCACATTTTTCCTTTTGCTGGTCACATTTTTCCCTTTGCTGGTCACGTTTTTCCCTTTGCTGGTCACCTTTTTCCCTCTGCTGTTCACCTTTTTCCCTTTGCTGGTCACGTTTTACCCTTTGCTGGTCACCTTTTTTCCCTTTGCTGGTCACGTTTTTCCCTTTGCTGGTCACGTTTCTCCCTTTGCTGGTCACCTTTTTCCCTTTGCTTGTCACCTTTTTCCCTTTGCTGGTCACCTTTTTCCCTTTGCTGGTCACCTTTTTCCCTTTGCTGGTCACGTTTTTCCCTTTGCTGGTCACCTTTTTCCCTTTGCTGGTAACGTTTTTCCCTTTGCTGGTCACCTTTTTTCCCTTTGCTGGTAACATTTTTCCCTTTGCTGGTCACCTTTTCCCTGAATGGGTTACATGATGGGAACGTATATAACGTTGACATGATCCAGTTTTCCACTAAGTTCACATCTAAAGTCGCTTTCAAGGTCTAGCACCTCCCCTCCTATTCCCTATCTCTCCTGTATATAAGTCCATTCTCCTACTGCTTCACTATCTGTCTAGCCTAGCAACTCTCCTCGTTTCCCTGTACCTCTCATATAAACCATACTCTACTCCTCGACCTCTGTCTAGCCTAACACCTCTCCGCGTTTTCCTATACCCTTATATAAACTACACTCTACTCCTCAACCTCTGTCTAGCCTAACACCCCTCCTCCTGTTCTATACTTCTCATACATATAAACGCCTACTCTACTCTCAACCTCTGTCTAGCCTAACACCACTCCCCGTATCCCCTACCTCTCATAAAGCGCATTCCTCCTGCCCCCCCTCTAGCTGAGTATCACTCCTTGGTTTCCTATCTAACCTAACTTTAACACCTGTCTATCCTAGCATAGGATCTCTCTCCGTTTTCTCGTCTCTCCTTATAAATACATACTCAATTCTCCTAACCTAACACCCCTCCTCCTGTTCCCAACCTCTCTCATATAAAGGATATACTCTACCCTTCAACTCTGTCTAGCCTAACAGTCCACCTCGTTTTCCTATACCTTTCCTATACTCTACTTCTTGACCTCTGCCTAGCCTAACACCCCTGCTCCTGTTCCCTACCTCTCTCATATACAAGACATGCTCTACCCTTCAACTCTGTCTATCCTAACACCCCTCCTCGTTTTCCTATACCTTTCATATAAACCATACTCTACTCTCAACCTCTGTCTAGCCTAACACCACTCCCCGTATCCCCTACCTCTCATAAAGCGCATTCCTCTCCTGTCCCCTGTCTAGCTGAGTATCTCTTTGGTTTCCTATCTAACCTATATAAAACACATTCTAGCTTTAAACACCTGTGCATCCTAACATAGGATCTCTCTCCGTTTTCTCGTCTCTCCTTATAAACGCATACTTAAACCCTCCTAGCCTAATACCTCTCCTCGTTTTCCTATACGTCTCATATAAACCATACTCTACTTCTTGACCTCTGTCTAGCCTAACACCTCTCCTCGTTTTCCTATATCTCTCATATAAACCATACTCTACTCCTCAACCTCTGTCTAGCCTAACACCCCTCCTCCTGTTCCCAACCTCTCTCATATAAAAGACATACTCTACCATTCAACTCTGTCTAGCCTAACAGTCCTCCTCGTTTTCCTATACCTTTCATATAAACCGTACTCTACTTCTTGACCTCTGTCTACCTAACACCCCTGCTCCTGTTCCCTACCTCTCTCATATAAAAGACATGCTCTACCCTTCAACTCTGTCTAGCCTAACACCCCTCCTCGTTTTCCTATACCTTTCATATAAACCATACTCTACTTCTCGACCTCTGTCTAGCCTAACACCGCTGCTCCTGTTCCCTACCTCTCTCATATAAAAGACATGCTCTACCCTTCAACTCTGTCTAGCCTAACACCCCTCCTCGTTTTTCCCTATACCTTTCATATAAACCATACTCTACTCCTCGACCTCTGTCTAGCCTAACACCTCTCTACTATTTCTTCCATATAAACGTATTTCCCTCCTTCAACCCTGTCTAGCATAGTATCGGTCGTCGTATTCCCTATCTCTCCCATATAAACCCATTTTCCTCCTTGAACCGCCCCATCTAGCCCCGTTTTCCCTATCCTTTCCCATATATGCCCAAAAAAGTGGCCCAGCTCCTCTCTATATTTACCTACTCCCGGCATTTTAAATTTAAATTTCACAAAGTAAAGAAGACTCTCATACAGATACTGTAAGCCTAAATTAATTATTACATTTCTATTTATACTTGAAGAAAGGTATACATATAAGATAATTATTTCCAAACAAACTGTAAGAACATAACAATTTTAATAGAAATGACTGGGATATAATTGTTTTAAAAACAAGTCCTAATAGTTAGGATACCTTATTTTCAAAATCAATTCTAAACGATATTATAACATTTTCTAATATCTCTGTTCCGGATCCATGCGTTCAACTTCACTGGGGGACAGATTATTTGTTAATAACTCTTTCTCTCTATGCTCCAAATATTATTATGAAATCTAGAATCTGTCCATAGGTTTTTTAAGTAATATGTAATTTTAAGTGGGAGGCATATGTGGGGAACTAAGCTGTTATAATCCGTACGCAATGGCTTCCAAGATTGGAATGTAGCGCTACTTCTGAAGAATTCACTGCATGTCAATGAGTGAGAACTTTTAGGCTAAAAACGAATTATTAAATGGTTAATTAAAGAGACATTTATACGTTTCTTCCTAAGAGAAATAAATAATAAGATTTCGGAAAGAGGCTTACTTAGATTCATTATTTGATTCAATTACTGTGTTAACATACATCTAAATCATTGAGCTTTGAAGAAAAGAAGCATTCTAAACCTATTTACTTGGTAACGTAGAAAACGTTAAGACAAAACTGAGAGAATATACCATAAGCAGCCACTTTAAGCTAGGAAATGGATGTAGAAAATTTAATTAATGTTTTCGATCAAAGGTGTCCCTTCCTTAATTAGCATCAATGTGTAACACCCTTCGACTTTTTTTATACTTAAAAAGGTTGCCAATATTTAACCAAACCTTTCATCACTGGTTACTCCTCCAATTAGCATATTATATAGCTTACTCATTTGATATTTTAAACTTACAAAAGGTTACAGATCCTTGAATTAACCGTTTACACACCCTAATTAGCATATTTACAAAGTGTGTCGACGCCTTCAAGGCCGCCGCCTCCCAATTACCATACCATAAAGTTCACCCCTTCAACTTTTTTAGGCCTAAAAAGGTTATCGACGCTTTCAAAGGCGCTTACTCCCTAATTAGCATACTAAGGTCATCCATTACCTTTATTTAAACATTAAGCGGATGGCGTAAGCTTAGCTTGGATAAAAAAGGCGCCGCTATCCCGACTTAAATATATTTTCATATCAACGTTTTAAAACTAGGTATAAAGGGGTCGTAAAACTTAAAATTCGGGATAGAAATTTTCATATGATTGCAATGCTGTAATACATCATATTTCCTCTATCTCTAAGAATATGTGTAGATAACCAGGGTGTACGTACTAAGCCAACGAGGAACCCTCTAGGGTATAGTCAACTATTAACATTAGAATTTAGCCAACACAGATGTAATTAGAACTATACACCCTTCATAAGCAGGGCTCTAACATTCGACCAGTGAAAAATATTCAAGTATACTTCCAGTAAATTAACTAAAGTAGTGTCCGTAAAAATATCATTTCCATAACAAGAACAAGTTCTAATTTTCATTATAATAATTGTGTCACCTTTTCGCAGAATAATTTGATGTTTCGTAAATAAACGGAATATACTGATAGTAAAAAAAGCTTTAAATACATGACGAAAAGGTACCATCGTGAGTAGATTTTATTAGACCGGCCAGTATGGTCATCCTTCCTGTTAGGGATCTCATTCGAATCTGGCAAGTAATTAGACACCTTCGTTCCACAGCGCTCAATGCCTTATCCCCCAAGCGTGAATACATAGTCTGGCAAGGATACAAATGATAGAGGATCGTATACTCCTAACTATGAGGTTGAACTTCGACGTAAAACTACATCTTCAAAAATGCGAAAGAAACAATTCCCCACAACGTATGCGTTACTGTAAAACTTTTACTTAAAACAGGAAGCCCTTGTTGTCTAGAGATGAAATCTTTCTTAATGGGAAAACAAAAAAAATATATCTTAGTGTTTTGAGAGACATTTAAAGAGCCCTTGTTGTCTAGAGATGAAATCTTTTAATGGGGAAAACAAAAAAATATATCTTAGTGTTTTGAGAGACATTTAAAGTTACAGAAATTTGTGTTGTATACGAGATAAAGATACAGCATGATCGAAAACACTGTGCAAAAACCTGTAGATGTTGAGCTAAAATAACACGGGTTAAAAATTTAAGATTTTTAATGCTAAAAGAAGTATAAAGAGTGACTCTTACTGACTTTTTTGTGCGATTTCAAATTTTTTATAAAACATTTTTTCCATCACCCATAGATTTTGAGTAATTGCGTGAATAACATTTCTGGTAATTATTCATTCTAGTGTGTGTAAAATCTTAGCTAGAATACCCTTTACGTACCCGAAATGAATGTGAATTGGACTTTTTACTGTTCTTTGCTTGAGAAACATTCCTCGTGAGTGTCCAACAGTAGTCGGCCAACATATTTGAAGTCCATTTTCTCTGGTAGCGTCTTTTCATTTCGCGATCTCCTGATGGAAACGCTCGCAATGTTCCTTGCTGACAACGCCGTGGTTTTCAGGGAAGGAGTCAAGATGGGAGTACAACATGTGTAATTTTCAAGGACATATTACAGTTCTCCATAATGTTCAGACCTACAGTTTCCTAAGAGGTTTGTATAATGTTGTGAAAGAGAACCATGCAGCTCGTTCTTGCATATTTAACAGTCTTTCAAACTGCGAATCATTCATAAGTTCTCTAATTTGAGGTCCAACAAATATTGCTTCTTTAGTTTCACTTCACTGATCTTTGGAAACTTAGTGTTCAGAACAGAAATGTACTCCCGTCGCGATCATTGTTTTCACAAAGTTCTTAATCAAACATAATTTGATGTGTAATGAAGGAAATACGATTTTTCAGCACTTAAAAGTGGTTGATGAACAAGATTTGCCTGTCCTGGATTGAATGGACTCTCTTTGGCAGCTTTTTAACATAATAATTGCTTTTATCTCTACTACCCCATATCCATAAGAAACAGCAACATTTTGTAAAGCTAATATGTAATCCTTGTAAGATAGCTATCACTTTAAAATCTGCACATATTTGCCATGAATAGTCACCATACTGGATATTGGATAGCAAGTGATGCAAATTCACGTAACTTCCTTCATACCAACTGCGTGGACTATAAGAATGAATGGAAACTTGTTTCCATTATGTAGCAAGACTCTTTCAAGCTTGTTTTCAAGGAGTCAATGAACAAACGCCAATCTTCAGGTTTATGTTGAACACCCAGGATCAGCATTATAACAGAAAACTACGTCCTGATTAGAAAATAAATGCTCAAAATCCTTTTGGCATTGACGAAAGAACTTAATTTGTGTCATACAGCAGGAGGTGCAGCCTTTCAATCTTGAAGCAATCAACCCGACTTTAATTTTAGATAACCCAATCACGATCACGAACAAATCATTAGATCCTCCTGTATTAGAAAGCTCTGTTCGTTTATAGTAAATCCTTCCACAAAATCTGGTCACTCTGTTGTTGTAAAAAACCGCCAATGGCATCAAACTTTCGAAATCTTCAGTCAAATTTCTGTCGTTGGTGGAATTGGTATGGAAAGCCTGGTTTCATGAGACACTAGTCGAGTTGTTGATTCTAAAGATGGTATTTAACAATATGTTTGACTTTGAATTTATTCCAGACGTATTTCTCAAGCAGAATAGCAGTCTGTTATATAATCCTTAGGTTCCCGACATATCATAGGATCTGTAAAGGTACATGACGGGGTCCTTTCAACCAGCCGGTTAATAGTGTTACACATTTGACACAACAGATTTTTGGAGCCCAAAACTTATTCTAGTCTGTTCTATCTCAAAATAACACTCATAAGATGTTTGTTTTCTTAAGCATTGTGAATCAGAAGGACGATAATGTCTCGCAAATGTGTAAACGATAAAAGTAATTTTTGTTGCGTATACTTTAAAAGGGCAGAGACGAAACTTAACTCCTCGAATTAAAATAGCTTATGAGTGTTTTGCGGAGCCCAAAACTTATTTTGGTCTATTTTCTTGTCAAATAACACTGCATTGTTAATTCACAACTGACAACACACAGAATTAGCTTCTTTCATTAAAAAAAGCTCCTACTCCTCTGGCAACTATGCAGGAACTCTTTCTATCTGTAACAGACCTTCATTATCTGTTTTTGGAGTAAACATTGGCCTGTGCTGAAAATCCATAGTTTTGTAAGAGAAGCTGATTGTTCAACATTGTCATTCCATAGTCACAGAGATCAATCGCCTAAAGCAAATATGTCATTTGTTGACCCAATGAAATAAAATTATTCTCTTTTAATCAGTACATTTACCGCATCATGCTAATAAACATGAAAATTTATTTTTTATATTAAAAAAATTGGTGTTTGATGGAACATTCTGGTTTCATATTTACTTCTCTACTACGTATAGCAGGTAGGGGAAGTATTGTATTCTAACCAAAAATTCGATACCGAGATTTCAAAAGAAATATATGTTTTGAGACCCTCTGAATCCAAAAAAATCATTTTTGGAAACATGTTCGTGTGTGTGTGTGTGAACAGCATAACTCCGAAACGAACAGTCGGATAAACACCAAACTTGGTATTTAGGTTCAGTATCTTCCAGAGATGCGACACGAAGGTTTTCAAGAAAATCTCCCACCCCAGATTATCCTTTACATGGAACATTTTTCGAAATTTTAATTTTCCAAAAATGGCTCTAACGATTTGATGAACATATCACATGTTTAAGATATTTCATGACAAATGAAATGTATATCTCGAATTTTCTGGAATGTTTCCAAAAGTATTCCTCATTGTGAACGACTTTTGCATAACTGGTAAATCATAAGAGATAGACAAACTTTTACTATACAAAAAATCTGATGTGTTACACTCACATGACTTTTTCTACTCTTGTACAAACTATTTTTACAAACGCCTATTCTCCATATGCTTCATGTTAATCGAGATATCGAGATGTCAATCTTATTGGTAATTTTAATGTAGATGCAAGGGGAATATGGTAGGTTTCAAGCGATAGTCAAATATTTAACGCTGGTTGCTATGTGGCGCATTCCATTCTCTTTGCATGTCCAGGAAATAAAAAAAAATCTGATGTGTTACACTCACATGACTTTCTCTACTCTTGTACAATCTAATTTTACAAACGCCTATTCTCCATATGCTTCATGTTAATCGAGATATCGAGATGTCAATCTTATTGGTAATTTTCTTGTAGATGCAAGGGGAATATGGTAGCTTTTAAGCGATAGTCAAATATTTTAACGCTGGTTGCTATGTGGCGCATTTCATTCTCTTTGCATGTCCAGGACATAAAAAAATGAATAACGAATTTGAGAAAAAGTATAAGTATTGAAAAATTTAAGAAAATCACAAGCAATATCTCGAAAACGGTTCACTCAACAAAAAAAATGTATATGACATAAGTTGTGTATTTTAACGTGATCTACATTTTTTGTGAAGTAAAATTCTGTCTATCTCTTACGGTTTACCAGTTATGCAAAAGTCGTTCACAATAAAGAATACTTTTGGAGACATTCCCAGAAAATTCGAGATATACATTTCATTTCTCATGACAGTATCTTAAACATATGATATTTTCATCAAAATCGTTAGAGCCATTTTTGAGAAAATAAAATTTCGAAAAATGTTCCATGTAAAGGGTAGTCTGGGGTGGGGGGATTTTCTTGAAAACCTTCGTGTCGCATCTCTGGAAGATACTGAACCTAAATACCAAGTTTGGTGTTTATCCGACTGTTCGTTTTTGAGTTATGCTGTTCACAGACACACAGACACACACACACACACACAGACACACACACGGACATGTTTCCAAAAATGCTTTTTTGGATTCAGTGGGTTTTCCAGTGAAATCTCGGTATCGAATTTTTGGGTGGAATGCAATACTTCCCCTACTTACTATACGTAGTAGAGAAAGTAAAAATGAATAACGAATTTGAGAAAAGTATAAGTATTGGAAAATTTAAGGAAATAACAAGCAATATCTCGAAAACGGTTCACTCAACAAAAGAAATGTATATGACATAAGTTGTGTATTTTAACGCGATCTACATTTTTTGTGCAGTAAAATTTTGTCTATCTCTTATGGTTTACCAGTTATGCAAAAGCCGTTCACAATGAAGAATACTTTTGGAGACATTCCCAGAAAATTCTAGATACACATTTCATTTCTCATGGCATTATCTTAAACATATGATATTTTCATCAAAATCGTTAGAGCCATTTTTAAGAAAATTAAAATTTTCGAAAAACGTTCCATGTAAATGGTAGTCTGGGGTGGAGGGATTTTCTTGAAAACCTTCGTGTCGCATCTCTGGAAGATACAGAACCTAAATACCAAGTTTGGTGTTTATCCGACTGTTCGTTTTGGAGTTATGCTGTTCACAGACACACAGACACACACACACACACACACACACACACACACACAGACACACACACACACAGACACACACGGACATGTTTCCAAAAATGCTTTTTTTGGATTCAGGAGGTCTCAAAACATGTATTTCCGGTGAAATCTCGGTATCAAATTTTTGGGTGGAATGCAATACTTCGCCTACTTACTATACGTAGTAGAGAAAGTAAAAATGTGGATCGCGTTAAAATAAACAATTTATGTCATATACATTTTTTTTGAGTGAACCATTTTCGAGATATTACTTGTTATTCCCTTAAATTTTACAATACTTATACTTTTTCTCAAATGGGAATTCGTTATTCATTTTTTTATGTACTGGACATGCAAAGAGAATGGAATGCACCACATAGCAACCAGCTCTTAAAAGATTTTACTATCGCTTAAAACCTACCATACTCACCTTGCACCTACAAGAAAATTAGCAATAAGATTAACATCTCGATTATGCATAGTTATTTAAATATTAATCTTATTATGTAGCTTTTTCTAATGAGAATACTCCCTTCAATGCATTTTTAATAATATTGGCATAACAAATTGAGATTTTACAGTAAAGGAGTTTACAAAAACTTTTAATTATATCATATTTTTATATCAACCAGAATAATATTTTCTGTACTCTCCAAAATGCTTGATTTTTCAAAAGTTCTCCAAATTGGAGCCTCATTTAAAAAAATTATATACAATTTTCTTAAATGTACCTTTTAGAGGCAGTACAAAAAGTTTGAAACAAATTAGTAAAAAATTGTATAGTGTGGAGCATTTTGAGTATGGAAGAATGCTGAAATAGGTTTTCGAGAAGCCAAGGTTTAATGTTGGGCGTACCCATTGATAAGCGTTCGCCGTCCACGTATAGCTTCAGTTAATTGGCGGTTTAAATCGCCAAGTGAAAAGGCAATAAATTTCCGTAAAGTTTTGAATCCATTTTATTTTATTATTAAAAAATTTATTTGTTTTTATTTTTTTCAAGTTTTTATATAAAATTTACGTACATATTACCTTAATAAAAAACAAGCTCAAATTGCGTCTAGAAGATGAAGTTTTTTTGGATAAAGTTAAAACAACGGAGCGCTTGAAAACCACCCGTAATTTTTTTTAATACCTTTGCGTATTTCCATTGTTTTAATCTACGGCATCTTTTATGTTCGCTTTAACGAAGTACGTTGTTTAGAAATGGAACGTGTTGTTGATAAAAGCGGAATTTCTAAGAATTCTATGTTTTCAACAGATTCATTTCCTAATTTTATTCCGAAGCAAGATCAGAAAACGAGCACCTGCAATGCTTCTTTGTCCCAAAATCTTTGAAACGCACACAGTAATTATTAATTATAATGCTAAAAGAAGACATTTTTAAACATGTCTATAACAATTCCTAACATGCGAATTTTCTAATTATATTCAGAAGTATGGACAGAGACAACGCAATTCTCAAAGAAGTACATGCAAGTATTTCTTTGTTGTAAAATATCCAAGAGATATTTTAGAACCGAACAGACAATAGCGAGTTTAAAATAAGTAGATTTCGTGTTTGAACTAGGACAAGGAACATGGTAAAGCATCTCTCCCCAATTCGGAGGGGGAAAAAACAGTTCTTTCACTGTCGCTGTTGTTCTCAAAGTGCCTTTGAGCTGCTTTTTTGACTTGTCGCGTAACGGCTCAACCAAAGGGAAATTAGAATGACATTTAGCCAATAGCAGTTCATGTAGGATGA
This sequence comes from Deroplatys truncata, assembly GCA_030765065.1. Lineage (NCBI taxonomy): Eukaryota > Metazoa > Arthropoda > Insecta > Mantodea > Mantidae > Deroplatys > Deroplatys truncata. The sequence goes on along the minus strand of CM060988.1, from coordinate 23,863,897 downwards.
TAAAAGAGCGGGATGTACTCGTAATTTCATGTGATTTGAAGGAATGGTGGAGTTTCACAATTGTGTGTACGGTCAAAATTCAAGTGTATGTTTATATACCAGTAACTTTTACTGAATCTGTGCTGCACCCAGCATCATGAACGTGCAAGTGCAATGATTTCGTCAATAACCATTATCATTATTGAAGAGATAAGTTTAATTTCGTTCAAGAAGTGTAAACAAGTATATAGATCCAGCAGAATTTCCTCGGGATTATTCTGATGCCAAGTATTTGCTCAAATAATGTGACACTGTAGGGCCGGCTCCAGGGATTTACCGGCCCGTGCAATAATTGCAATTGCCGCCACCCCCTCAGGCTTTTATCCACAATGTCAGTCCTCCACGACTACTTATTCTCACACAACGTAAATGTACACATGGTGATCAATGAATAAAGCTCAAGAAGATATATACTATGTCGTAAAAGAGCAAGATTCCTGTAGGTGAAAGATAAAAACAGTCAGTTACACTATATTTTTCAGTATTTTGAGTTTACCGTTCATCAGGTGATTAAAGAGATACACAAAATGAAAATATACTTGACCGTCGACTGCACTGTTAATGATCATTTGTATTATAAGGGTATATATTGACGCGCACTGCGACCTACGACAAATCTATTGCACCTACCACCGTTCCCCATGAGGAAGGGATACAGTGACTTGAGCCTCTCTGTTTATAAACGTGTTTATTATTGTTGAACACTGCCACGTTCGGAATTTTTGGATGGTAATCATCAATAAGGATCATATCCTAAGTGAGCAACTCTGGTGCTGCATTTGTTACCAGTTTCATAACAACAAATATCCAGTATATCGCAAGAATTTAACCATGATTTGTAATTCCTCCTGTTTTCATATATTTTCCTCATTTTTAAGATTTTGTCGTCTCCAAAACACGACGCCCTGGGCAGTGGTACGGCTCGATCCCCGTTAGACTGGCCTGCACCGCTGTATGGCTTATGACAATGAAGAAAAAATGGTTAATTCCAAGTCTTCATCATCAGTTCCCCTTTTAGTCAGACTACAGCTCTTCGTCTAGACCAAAAGGCAGTCCAGTATGATATTGGAAGACTACACAGCTTCGCAGGGTTTTATACAAAATTGGTACATTTGAGTTACTACTTTCAGTTTTCGCTCCACTACCGCCAGCACCTGATTCGCCATAAAATGATCACTCAACACACACAATGATTAACGTTCAACACCCTCGAATCCATTGTCATCTCGACGTAGACTTATGCACAGCAGTCTAAGTTTATCTAATATAATCTATCATATACCTTATATATTATCTCCATTTTATATTGTTTTGCGACAGACTCAAATTTTTCATGCACGTTACTTTTGTTCTACTAAATGTATAACTTAATGTTTAAATAGATTGAAATTCATTTAGTTATTATGTACTTATTTTTACCCTTTCACAGTTTGCCAGTCCATCGATTTCCAGTTGTTTCTCGCGATTGCATGGAAACAGCATGGCATTTTAAAACCAGCATATAGCGTCCAGTTCCGAAACATTTGAATATCGCTGTACCGTTTGTACCTATAACGAAATGTACAATGCAGCTATTTCTGGAATGGTTTACTTGGATTAAAATGAAGTAGAAGTAAAAACAAGTTCTAGTAAGACTATTTTGTATACCCACTAATAGACAATAGAGGGTAGAGAAAGTTATGTGAATGTATCACATCAGATTTTTAATACTGCCACAGTACCAGTCGTGATGTATGGAAAGGAATCCATAATAAAAACAAAAATATATACTATAGCCAGTGTTGTGCAAACAAACACTTTAACGGAAAATAGTAATTAATACTTTTTCGAGTTAGCTACAAGCAATTGACGTTTACATGCAGCTCATTACTCCTGGGAATACTCTTCGAAATTCAATGCCTGAATTAAAAAAATAAGTAAATAAGGTGTTAAATGGAAAGATACAAAACTTAAATTGCTAAATATAAAAATCTGATCTGTTGCATTCGCATAACTTTCTCTACTCTCTATCGCTGATTACTGGGTATCCAAATTATTCTTATGAGAGTTTAATTTCCTATCTACTTCAGTTTAATGGAGATATCTTTCCGGAAATAGCTGCATTACACATTTTGTTGGGATACAAAGAGAACACCGATAGGCACAGGAACTCGACGCTATATGCTAACGTTAAAATTTCATACTGTTTCCATACAATCCCAAGAAAAACCCGAAAATTACATCCAGGGACTTAAAAAAAGTTCTAGATATCGAACAATCTAACCATTAATAATGGGTATCTCGGAAATGGCCGATGTCACAAAAATAGTTATCGGATATAAACTGCGTGTATTAAAGAGATGTACATTTCTTGTGTAGTAGGTTTCGTCTACCGCTTAACATTTACCAGCTATGCAAAATTATACAAAATTCCTTTCGAATGAAGAGAACCTCAAAGGCTATTCCCAGAAAATTCAAGTTATACATTTTATTTATCATGTAAAAGTCTTTAATATATAGCATTTTAATCTAAATCGTTAGAGCCATTTTTTTAAAAATCAAACATTTTGAAAAATCTTCCATGTAAAGTGTAGTTTGTGCTGCGAAATGTTTTTAAAAACTCTTCATGTCGCATCTTTGGAAGGTACTGAACCAAAATATCAAGGTTGGTGTTTATCCAAGTTTTCCACACAAAAGGGTCTTTTGTAAAAAATGCTTTTTGGGAATTCGGGGTCCCCAAAACGCGTATTTCCTGTGAAATCTCTGTATGGAACTTTTGGGTGGGATGTAATGCCTTCTCCGCCTAATAGGGAAAGTAATATCTCTTGACATTTTAGTCCTCTTACCTCTATATGACATACGCAGTTTTTACATTGATTTAAGAATCAGTCTGCATAAATACCAATTGTCATCATGTACAAACAACAATTGTATAGTTTTACCTACTCTGGCACGTACCTAGTTGGTACAGAAGCTATTGTATTTCACCCAACAATTTCATACCGAGAATTCAACGGGGATATATTTTATGAGCCCCCCTGAAACTAAAACAGCGTTTTAAAACAAGGTCACAGTGTATGTGTGTGTGTCTGTTAACAGCTTAACTCAAAAACTAAATTTCCGACGAACACCAAGGTTTGTATATAAGCTCAGCATGTTCTAAAAATGCGACACAAGATTTTCAAGAAAATGCCCACACCCTACCCTCGACATAGAAAACTTTTGGATATTTTGATTTTCTCAAAAATGGCTCTGAAGATTTAGTTGAAATATCGTGTGTTTAAGATGCTTAAATAACAGTTGAATTTTCAGTGGATAGCCCACGAAATCCTCTTTATTTATAAGGAGTTTTGTATAATTTCGTATGACGAATAAACCATAAGAGATAAAAAAAACTTACTACACAAAGAATGCAGATTCTTAAAAAGCGCAACTTATTTCAAATAGCTTTGTAGTATCAGCCATTTCCGAGATATCCAATTACTGGTTTTACTTTCAGTAACATTGTAATTTTTAATGTGCTGTCGCTATTCAGCTGTTTCTCGCGATATCAAGGAAAGAATATGGAATTTCAAGACCAAAATACAGCGACACGGTGTTAAACATTTGCCAAACAATACGTTTTCTCCATCCCTGTTTTACCCACAACGAAATGAGGAAAGCTATTTCTGGAAAGGCTTATCTCAATTGATATAAAATAGACAAAAAATTAAACGTTTATAAGAATAATTTGTAGGAAACATAAGAAACAAATAATGCTGTGCAGAGCAGGTCATATGAATGTCACGTCAGATGTTCTTAACGCACTGTCACTATTCAGTTGTTTCTCGCGGAATCTCAGGAATAGCAATGAATCTTTCGGAAATGATTAATGCCACGAACAATGTATTTCACATTATTTGCGCTTTTTAACGAGAAATACATTTTTTTGCGTGATAAGCTTATGCCTTGTAGTTAGAGGAACCCATATTTTGCTTTATTCATTTTTATTTATTTATTTATTCTAGCATTTGAATGTCCTTTAACCGGATTAGGTCATATTGAACGGTGAATTAACGAAATTAGTTGAAATTATGCTCAATTGGCTCGCGATACCTAGAGCTTAGAATTACCCAACATTCCTCTTATCATGGTAAGGGAAAACCCCGGAAAATACCTCATTCAGATAACTCATCCTAATTGAGATTCGAACTCGGGACCTCTTGAATGTGAGGCAGACACACTACTCCCACAACACATAAGCGAGCTTTTGTTTGTTTTTTTCATACAAAGAACTTTAGTATCTTAAATAGATATATATTTACAGTCAAGCAGGTTTGTCCTGCAAAAGTATTAAGCTATGCAAGAACACATTACAATATCAGAACAATACTAAAGAATGAAAATCTGGTCATTTATGTCACTCTCAATCTATGTACTATATTATTAAGTTTGGTTAATTTCAAGTTTTAGTTGAGGTTCAAAATTTTGTTCTGTCAGACCACGACCGTGTGGAATTTAAAATCCAATGATCTTAGGAAAGATTCTCTCAATCAAAGCAGATGATGGAGGAACCATAATTGCCTTCGTTGCCAACTTACATAGTGTAGACATCTTAGCAGAATGTTGCTACCAGAAGGATAAAGCAGCAATAGAAGACTAAAGTTTCTCCACGTGCCATTGCTGCATATGTTGTTATTTCTTCTACTGGAACATCAATATTAGAAAAGCGTTTCAGTTCACCTGAAGTAGATGGAATAAATCTACTCAGGAACGACTAATGTTGGACCTAAATCCTGAACTTCCTTCAAAAAGTCATTTTGTAGGATGGGTTCATTCATTTATCTCTCGAGTTTTTTTACATGTTACATCAGAACTTTGAAGCATATCAATAACGGATGATAGAAGCCAGAACTGTGTCGAATGTGATTCAAAATCTGCATTTGTTTGTAAATACCATCAGAGATTTCACATATATCTTTGAGCCGAAGAGTTTCATTCACGTCTTCCAACGTTTAACTGCATTGAAATTGATGCACTGGTATTTTCTTGTCTTCGGCATGTTTTCAAACAGTAATTGTAGGAACTTGAGGTAGATAAAAATAAATGTTTCTGATTATTTTAAGCAATCCAGTAATATATCCTTTCTGGCTGGAGTTTTCACTAAAGCAGTCTTAACAGCTGCAATGAATTCAGAAATTTTAAGTGAAAATCGGCACAGAGATGCAACACATGAGCGCAACAGGTAGCATGTAAAAGCTGAGGTGCAACTCCAGCCAATAGACTGCCAGCAGAAACTATATATGTTACACTGCCGATATTAAAACAATAAATTTAGACTTGTGAACACCAATGAGTTCTAGAATGTCAACTATTAAATGAATTATAACATCAGCACTGCAATGCTGTGCAACTTTAGTTTTCACAAAATGGGATTTCTCGCCTATAACATCCAATGGAGTACAAGAACATTCACCAATTTACAATTCCTTATATCTGTCGTTTTATCGACCACTAGATAAACAGATTTTCCCTCACATTTTGACTTGGCTTTTCTGGATGTCTTCTTTAGCACACCTGTCAAGATATCTTCTCAAAGAGTTTTCACTGGAGCAGGTTTCGTATGTAATGGATTACCAGCAGAAGTGAATTCGTTGAAAGTTTCTTTCATATTATGCTTTGAACCTTCCAAACGCTGTCATACTTGAGGAATAGTGCCGGTACGTATGCTGCCAAGAGCCATGTCCATCACTGTTTCCAGCTGTGTTTAAAATTGTCCACATGATTCTGCATAATGGACTTCTTTTTAAAACTAATGCACTCTGGGCTTAAGGTACATAAAAGTTTCCCCATTACACCGCAAAATAATCTGTGGAAAACCCATGAACTTTTTTGTATTGCATTAACAGCAATTTTTGCCGAGCTGGTGTTCAATAAATGTTAACTACTTGATTAAGATTGTGCAGAGTTGTTAAACTTTACGTACAACATATTCATGTTGAAATTCTAGCTTTAATTACTGCTGGAAATATTTTAATTTTTTAATTCAATCCAATGTAAGATTTTAAACAGGTAGTTAGTTTTCCAAGAATTATGCTTTACATTACATATTGTGCTTTTAAGATTTATGTTATGAAATTATGTTTCTTTGTGGTTTTAAAACTTATTTTATCAGGACCCTAGAACTTAAAAGTCATGCTCTTAGTAGCAACCATATGTCTAAAGCCCTATTATGCTTTTGGTTTACTGTACATATCGGTAATACAAGATTATACAGAATTAATCCCGGACAAAGAGACCATAATCACGGGAAATTGTTTTGTGGCTTTTTTATAATTATTTTTTATTTTACGTGGTTCCTTTCGTGTAACCCAGTTCGTGTAACCCGGTTCCTTTCCATGCTTGTTTGTGATAATTTATAATTCAAAATCAACATGTCTGTTTATTTGCAAACAATTGTTGTTAGTATAGAGTAATATACAGTTCCGGACCACGATTTGTTTCAGCTAAACAAGATACAAATCATACATTACACAAAGGTAAACAAAAACAAAATTTTAATTCCCATTTGATTATAAAAAATCTAATAATAAATAACTTCTAATTAAAAAAATTCCTTCCCGCAGCATTATATTCTGAAATTGAATTATTAATAAACTTCATGAAGAATTTAGATTACCTATTGGGAACAAAATTTTACAATTTATAAACATTTTTCCGGCATATAAGACTACAGTTTTTAACATATTTTTATCACTTTTTTGAATTCCCCAATCCATCTTTGTCCCTCTAAATCCTTGAATCCATGTGCTTTGAGATCTTCCTTTTCTCCTCCTTCCTGATAGGTCCACTCTATTGTTCCTTTGGTAATCTTTCATCTTCAATTCATCGCCATACTATTCTAAATGTTTTTGTTGCATAAAATGTAATTATGAACATTCATAATAATAGTTTTTATCATCCTTTTCTGGTTTTACTTTCTCTACCACGTACGTAATAGGTAGAGAAGGTTCTGCATAACACAAAAAAATTCGATAGCCAGATTTTATCGGAAATACATATTTTGAGGCCCTCTGAATCCAAAAACGGGATATTTAGAAAAAATCAGTGTGTATGTGCGTGTGTCCTATAAATACTAAACTTGGTATTTAGGTTCAGTATCTTCCAACGATCCGACAAGAAGATTTTGAAGAAAAAGCCCTTAAACCCAACTACTCTTTAGATGGAACATTTTTCGAAAATTTTGATTTTCCAAAAGATTGCTCTAACGATTTTGATTAAAATACCACATATTAAAGATATTTAGTGACAAATAGGATGTATGTCTTGAATTTTCGGGAAATAGACTTTTAAGTCCTCTTCATTTGGAAAGAATTCTGAATAGTCTTGTATAATTGGTAAACATTAAGCGACAAACGAAGGCGTCTCACGCAAGAAATGTAAAACCCTTTAAAACACACAATTATTTCTCAAATATGCCTTTGTGGCATAAGCCATTTCTGAGACATCGGTTATTAATGGTTCGAATTTTCATTTCCTGGCCATTCTTTATAATCCTTTCAACATTCAATTGTTTCTCGCGATTGTAGAGGATTCCTGTTCTGGTTACCGAGCGTGGCGGATGTTTGGGAAAGTGCTCTGTTTTATTTTAGTGTTAGTGAAGGAACTGTGAGTTTATTTTAAAAAGAGAGATATTAGAAGGAAGAACTTTGTAAGTATTACATATGAAGATAGTTAAAACCAGGGTTAGGATTGTTATGTGCGCACCTTTTTTCTTAGGGTAAGTTAAAGCTGTGCGGAAAGATATCACAGTGTGAAATTTTGTTTTTAGTTGCAAAAAGAGGCATTTTTATCGCATATTTTTCCCTTTTTTGTGACCTTTACCCCTTTTTAACCACATTTATACCATATTCCCCCAACCATGCCCATAATCCCCTTTTCCCCCCTTTTTTCTTTTAAGTTTCCTTCCAATTTATTCTTTAACTTTCAATTAACGTCTCCTCAGCTTGCTGTGTAAGTGCGAATAATAAGCATATCTCTTTCGATAAACGCCGCGTGGGAATTGAAAACACACCCGCAACAATGAAAAATAATTGTGTGTTCGACAAAAACCTTTTCTCTCGCTTTACCGCTATAAAGTAGCCCGCAATAATGCAATTGACAATGAGGGATTCTATCCGACCAGATTCAGTAGCCTGCTGTTCGTGAATGTTACTGTGAGAGACGTCATCTGTTTGCGTGGAGGCGAAGGCTGGGCACGCAGAGACGGCAGTAACCTTAACCGCGCAGTTCCGAGAATTATTAAGACTGGGTTCTGCTCGAAAATACTAGAAATCGCTGATACTGAAGTTCCAGCATGAATGAGAACATTCTGGTAATTGTCGCGGTGTTATAAGAGAATGTGGACAGCGAATGGGCGCAAGAGGGAGTTGTGTGACAGTCGCATTGTGTTAGCAAGTGAACCAGTGATAGCTCTATGTTACATTACTAAACGAGTGTACTAGTACTGGATTTCACCATGCCAAAGGTGTCAAGTGCTCAATTTATTGTTCTGGCTGAGGAATTCAAACAAGATTTCATAGACACTGATGGAACTGTTATGCGATGTACTGTTTGTGATTCAGGAATTTTGTTAGATGAAAAACACCAGCGAGATCGCATCAAACAACACATTTCAGGCTCTAAGCATCAAATGAACAGGACTCTTTAAGCAAACAAATCACGGCAACTTCTATTACGAAATGCGTTTCAACAGAGTTCTTCAAAAAGCCAAATCTTGAAGGAATTAAACATTGATTTGTGTGCAGCTCTTACACAAGCAGGATTTCCACTCAATAAGGTAAACCATCCAGCCTTCAAGGGATTTCTTGAAAAATACACAAGGATGTCAATGCAGGATGAGAGTACTTTAAGAAAAAACTACATGAAGCGCGTTTACCAAGAAACCATAGAAAGAATCAAGGAGAAACTTTTATTGCGATGTGGGAATCATTGTGAATGAAACCATAGACTCAATGGAACGATATGTTTTGAACATTTTAGTTTTTCTCTTAGCAGGGGAGAAGTTAAGCCCATGGAGTTAAAGATGTACGAGCTGCAGAAAGCCAATGCCAGTACAGTAATGCAATCCATTATGACTTCTGCCAAAAACTCTGGCCTACTGGTATCTAGTTTGAAAAACTTCTTCTTGTGGTTACGGGCCAGGCTCCATACATGGTTTCGGCTGTTAACCAATTGAAACGTTTATTTACTAACTTGAGCCATGTGGCATGCTTGGCTCATGCCCTTCACAGGGTTTGTGAATCCATAAGGAACGAATACGACATCGCAAATCAATTCATTTCTGCCCTGAAGAAGATTCTGCTGAAAGCTCCGAGCCGTGATGTTTACTACAGGGAAATCATGGCCTGCCCCTTCCAAATTTCCTGGTTATTACTCGCTGGGGATTTTGGATTGAGTGTGCTGCTATGTTGTGTGAGAATATTGACAAAATTAAGGAGTTTGTGCTTTCTTTGGATCCATTCGACGCAGGTGAAATTTCCAAGGCACAGCAACATCTGTTACCGGAGAAAATACAAAATTTGCAGACAGAACTATATTGTGTCCATAGTTACAAGTACCTGCCTGCAGCTACTAAACAGTTGGAAGAACAAGGCCTTGAAAAGGGAAAACAATGGGATATTTTTACTTCCGTGAGGGAGCAGTTAGATGGCTTTGCCAAAGACAAACTTGAATCTAGTCTTCAGAAGAATCCAGACATTAAGGAATTCGGCACATCTATACAGTTGTCATTCCGATTGAATACAAGGTTTGCCCCACTGATTTCTGTGGATGTTGAAAGAAGCTTTAGCATCTACAAAGACATTCTGTCTCCTTACTTTTAAAAATGTGGAGATGCTTAATGTCTTGAAGTACAACAGCTTCATGTTTTTTCCTTCTGTTAATGAGTGATAATTTGATGTACTTGTTTGTAGTTCGATAAATTAAAATAGAGGAAAAAGAAATCGTTGAATTAGTTAATGGATTGCACAACTGAAATTAACTTCAAATCTACAAAGCTCTAAAAATATATATATGTTCCCCAAAATTTCTTCATCGCTTGTAGCTTTAGAATACACATTTGTTTTGACCTAGCGAACGCTTCAGGATCGTTACGGGACTTTTTAAATAGCCTTGCGCATTTGGTTGCTAGGTGTTTATATTTTTAAAACTTCATTTTTTCATTTTAACGCGTTTCTTATTTTCAGCATTTCTCCATATTCAAAATGTTCCACACGATGTAGCTTTCATCCATTCATATTGCAATTTTTTATGTATTTCAAAAGCCCAAATAAATAAAGCTGTCATATAATTTTTCTGTGTAATGAATAGTTTTTGCGCTACTAAGTTTTTAAGATAACAATATATACAAAAAATACGTAAAAAATGCAAATACAAAACTACAAAACTTTTTTTCTCTTAAACTAAGAATGGTAGAAAAAAATTATATTACTGATTTGTAGTTCCTTGTCATAGAAGCAACAAAAGAATTTTTTTAAATACATCATGTGTTGCATTTTGCATACACCCATAATTTTATATTTTGAAAATGAATAACTTGAAAACTAATTAATATTTCATTGAAATTCACAAAATAACTATATCTAAAGAATACTGACATATGATTAAAATATCAGCCCAATTGAATGGATAGTTTAGAAAATAGCAATTTCAGTTCTGCATTCCCTTAAATAAACCAGCACCTTATTCTCCTTTTTTCACCTTATTTGAGCACATTATCCCTTCCTTCATTCATCTGAAATTTGCACCTAAAGATCCTAACCCTGGTTGTAACTTTAGTAGCAACTTAGTGTGGAAAGAGATAGTGATTAAGTCATCTGTAAGAAACAGCCAGCTACTTGAGAAGTAAAAACCTTAAAAACCTTAAGGGAAAACCTTAAAAAATCCGGTGCTAGAGTGAGCGACTGACGGGAGAGAAACCGGAACCTCTCCAATGTGAACCACAGACGTTTCCGCCTGAACCACATCGTAAAAACGGGTTTGTTGTACACCACTCGTGACAATACTCTACAATTGGGAGATCCAATAATTTTTGGATATGACGAAAGCCCTTGTATGTCAAATGTCCCTGTCTAAACCTGTACCCACCTGTTCCATCAGGTATTATAGACAAACATACATCACGTTTTAAATTTCTTTAAAAACATGGTTTGTTAATCCTGTCAGTTTAGGGAGACACATATATCATTATTTATGTATAAATAACGTATTGCATGTATCATTTAGCCATAATTTTAACGTAAAATAGCGAGAAAAGAAAGTATTCTCTTGATATAATTTTCCTGGAGCGGTGATACATGTAAAAATAGGTTAGAGGAAAATTACAGAGTCGTGAAGCTAATGTGCCTGTATGGAAAATTCTCCTGTGTGTACTACACTTGAGTATCCTTTGAATACGTGTATTGCTAAAACCTCACTCAAGTGTTATATTTGAAGCGCTAAAAGATATATGGCGGTATTCTCTCGTCAAAGTGTGCTGTTAGGAACGCATCAATTAAGCCGTATATACGTGCATCAATGAAGGCCTTGAAAGTGGAACTTCCCGAGCAGACCCTGCTTTACCCATACTCAGGAGTATACAACATATTTTGCAGGGTGTGTGTAAACCACTATATAAATCGTTGGCGTCTCCAACATACCCTATCACTGAATCGGTAATTATGTGATGTAATGCAGTGATGTGCTAGCGTAAAGGAGAGAGGGAGAGAGATAGAGAGCTTGTGCTTGCGTGGGTGGGTGGGGTACTTTATCGACAAGAACTCTTTATACTGCATCATCGCCTGTTTTAAAGTCCCTGCCCATGTTATTTTACTGCTCGAATACTGCATGCATGAAGGTCTTCTGTATTTTGCCTCGAGTGTCATTATATATTTTCTATTGAATTTTATTTATAATCGCTCATTAACAGGCGTTAATTAAAAGAACAACAAAGGAAATTTTTTGTTGTCCTGACTGTTTAGCGTGCTATCCATATTTGATTATTTATTTATAAGTAATGCATGTATTATTGAACAATATTTTTGTGTAAGAGTAATGAAAATAAATTGTTGTTTTTTGCTATTATTTTCCTGGAGCGATGTAGGAATCTTGTAATTTTTGTTATATTTGAAGCATTCACTGGTATATGGGAGATGTTATCTCTCTTCAAAGTATGCTGCTAGGAACCCTTGCATAATTGCCGTAAGATGTGCGTCTATGAATACCTTTTGAAAGCGGAATTTCCCGAGCGAACCCTGGTTTACCCAACGTCAGAGGGGCATATAACGTATTTTGCAAGGGTGTACAACTGTATAACTTTGTATAGAATTTCTCGATTACCGCTGGTGTACGTTTTTAACAAACGGATATCAAATTTATATTTGAACCCCTTCCAAATGGTTCGAATTTATAAAAGCATTCTTTACGCTTAAGTTCAGAGCTCGATTCCCCCAGGTATTCAATACAGCTTTAGACATTGCATGTTTAGTAGTCCCCTCCCTCCCTATGTTATTTACATTTACTCCGAGTTCTGTTTTTCAGGGTGAATTATTTAACTTATTGAAGACTGCATGCATGAAGGACCCTCTATTTTACCTTGAGTGTTGTATATTTTCTAAGAGGGGAATGCATATTTTGAAAGCTCCTGTATTTTTTAGCTTGGGTGCCTGTGCATGTTGTAGCTGTATTGCATCTATTGTTTAACTACAATGTTAGTCCGTATTTCGTTATTTATTTATTTATTTTACAGAGCAAACCCTACGTGTAAACAAACCTTAGAATTAAAAAAAATAGTCTTGAAGCGCCAAATTCCTGATCGCCGCTTCAAATGACTTACGCTAGTTATTTTCTCTTAGAATATTAAAGATCTATCATGGCCGCCTTCGTGTGTTCAAAACCCATCATGGCGACTTCCGCCTTTCTCTCATTCCGTGAGAGAACGACAACGAGGGCTGAGCTATATGTCATGCTTCCGAAAAGTATCGCTTTTAAAATACGTTAGCGTCTCCAGTAATTTTTTTAGTAACTCTGTCTTTTAGTCATGAATTTTTAATTCGTCTATGTAATATTTTTATAACCCCCAAAAATTTTCCCTCAAAGAAGAATTAAACAAGTGTTATTCGTCGTAATAATTATACGCGCGTAATAATCGCCTAGTTAAGTTTTAGAAAAACGATTTGCGAGGGTGAGTGGGGTACTTTATCGAGAGCGAGTCTTTATACTGTAACAATGAAAAATACTTAATTGGAATAATTGTATTCATTGATCGACGACCAGCGTTTAATTATATTAATCAATAAAATACATGGGGCGGGGTACGTCAATCAACTGCACGCGTCCAGCCCTTTAGGATGTTAGAACGCAATATAGCCTTTGTTAGGAGTATAAATCCCTGATTTTTTTTCAAAGAGTTAGATGATGTTATGCATGGACGAACATTAGCTGATTGATTGACACAGATATTTAGAACTTTAGCCCTTCCATCGATTTTCGGGGGCGGTGGCGACACGCGACGAGAACAAATACCCATTTTCCCACTTCTCGGGTCTGCAGCATCTATTTGAGGCCTGGAGTGTTAATTGTTTTCACACGTCTCCTTTTGAACAATAGCCCATGTTTCGGCGGTCTCCGGCTTCCCGTATCAGTAGCACACAATGATACACCTCCATTAACGGCGAGAAAAATACCCCATTGTCCCAGATCCCTATGGGGCGGCATTCAGACCAGCCCACAAAGAAGGAGCATGGCCAGCGTACAGGAACAATACCCCATTGTCCTGTACAAGGAAAATAGCCCATTGTCTCACTTCTCTTCCGGGCGGCATGTGAGTAGTACACAAAGAGGAGTGCGTGGTGGGCGGCGTCCGGTACAAATGTTTATCTGATTACAATTAATTGGATTACATCCTTATCAATAGGCGGCATCTTGCTTGGTGATCTCAAACCCCCACATTATTACCACTCACCAGGATTTAAGCAGAGAAATCAAACTCGGAGTCCAAATTGCCAAGGAACGTTTTGATATGAAACTTCCAGTACTAATAAGTAGCTGTGCCCAAGTGACAGCAACATCTGCACCAACGAGAAAAATGTTGCAGGTTCAATGCACAGCAGAGATTAAATAACATACTGTGTTTATATCATCTAGCAAAATCAGCGATGTCAAACAGCTACGGAAAATTGTAACACAAAACCTTAAACCAGCAAAAGAGAAAATTCAAATAGGTCTTAGAAAGCTGGACGAATCTAATAATGGAGACTGAAAGTGAAGAGGATCTTAATAAAATTATAATTAGCAATAATTCAAAGAACTTATCCGCCCAAGAAGACAAATCCTCTAATGATAATGTACGACGTGTTAGCAGGCATTAACGAAGAAGGCTTAAAAGAAAATATGTTTATACAGAACTTTGAGAATTATGTAACCAGAGCAGAGTTTAATAAAGATTTTAAATTAAGATTAGAACGGTCCCAGAAACATGGCAGGCGCTCACCACGTGGTGGAGGTGTCCTCTAAACTGAGAAACATAATATCTAATGGCTAATTTTTTTATTGGCATCCAATCCATCAGCACCAAGGACTTTATATCTGTGGCAAAATGCTTGAAATGTCGTGATTACGGGCTTATTGCGATATTTTGCAATAAAGATAAGATAATTTGTGCAGATTGTGGGGAAGAAGATTACGAGAGCAAGGATTGTTCAAAAAAAGAAGAGCAACCCATTTGTATCCCATGCAGTAGAGGAAATAAGTTATTTGGAGGTACACAAGTCTGTCCCACCTATAAACTGATGTGGGAAAAATTATTGCCAGGACAGATCATGGATAAACAGAAAATGGATAAATTAAGAAGAAAATTAAAAAGACGGAATAATCCAAGGAGGGTTAAATGGAACCTTAAAGAAGTTATGGCGCATAAATTAATATTAAAATATGATTAGTAAGGTAGATAAAGAAATACAGACAGAAGATAAGGAGTTTGCTGGTGATTATTTGACAACTATAGAAATAGAAAACCGGGGAGTAATATTAGATAGTAAACCTAATTTACCCGCAAAGTTAAGAATACATAATGTCACGAAATGGATAATATCAATGGATTGTGATGACTTATTAAACGATGAAACCAGCGCAGAAAAGGGAGAGATTAAAAAAGAAGAAATGGAAGAGGATGCAAAAGAATTGGATTTACATTGGAAAACACGTAGAAGTTTTTTAGATTTTATATGGTTAAATAGAAACAGGAATATAACAGTAAGTAGCAATAAAATAATAACAATAATAATAATAAAAATATATGATGATGATGATAATAATAATAATAATAATAATAATAATAATAATAATAATAATAATAATAATAATAATAATGAATTTGGAGTATATAAGGAGAGTGAAGCTTATAACGCGAAGAAGACATTAAGAGCAATATGGAAGCCAACTTGAATCATAACGCGATCAGAGAACATATACACTCAATCAAAATTGCTGACAATAAGACTTTAGACGTGAGTCAGATTTATCTGGAATTTGACGTCTCATTAATGATGAGTCGGTTAGAGGATAAAGAACTTTGCTCGCCACCTTGAGGCGTGTAATACCTAAGCTACATGAGAATGGTGAATCAATAGATCTAAAATTCCAAAATATAACAAATCCAACATAACTACTGAAACTATTAAACACAGTTTTTGAAAGAAGGGACGATAACTTCGACCTTAATGAAGTATTTAAACTTGCTTTACCTTGTTACGGAAGAATTGTTTTGATATAAACCAAAGATGGCCTATTTGTTACGCTCAAATTCGGCACGATGGAGTAAATCCTTCTAAAACACCCTTAATTGCGAGCTCATAAAACCCATTTTCCCATTAATGCCTTGTCAATACGCCAATATATCTTTTAAATACAAAAATTCTGTTAAAATTCAAGATACCTATAACACCAAAAGTAATAATAATATTTATAGGGAAACACCTTTCAGTAGTTTCATTAAGCAGTTAGGTAGTAATACTAAAACTAAATCTAAACCTAAACAAACATTACCCAGCGCTCTCTAATTGAAAATATCAAGGCCAAGGAACATCGCCGCCACCAGGTATTTTAGAGTTCACAAACTAACTAGAGAGGTAACCGATAGGGAATTTAAGAAAGACACCAAATATCATTTTTTTTCAAACTCTTGGCACATTTTACTTAGAAGACAACATGCTAGATTGCGACGAGTATAGGATTATTACAATTGGACAATTAAATGCCCGAAGAAGTAAACAAGCGATGTCTGAACTTAGGAAAACTGCGGAGGAATTAAATTTAGATTTGTTATTTATACAGGAACCTTATACATACAAAGGAAAAGTAACAGCTGTTCTAGTTAGAGCTAGAACGATAAGTTACGGCGAGAATTCAATTCCGTCGATTATCATTTATAATCCAAATTTGCAAATAGTTAATATCACACAACTAGAGGACTCATACGAATTGAATTGAAATTACCTACGATAGTGGCAAATTTATTTTAACAAATCAATATTTTCAATACAGCCATCGCACTGATTCATATGTAAACAAAATAAAATAAATTAGTAGTATTTTTAAAAGCTATGAGTAAATTTTTATCTGCGATGCCAATACCAAATCTGATTCATGGTATAATAATATTAAGGATGAAAAGAGAGAAAAATTGGAGGAACTTATCTCTGAACAAAATCGGTTTATTAAAAATGAAGCTAATAATCCTCCTACATTTGAAAACACAGTCGGTGCTACAGCAAATATCGATATTACTCTATGTAATTTACATCTAAGAAATAAAATACTAAACTGGAATGTTGGTCATGATATGACGACCAGTAACCATAGATTAATTTATCTCGATTATCACATTGAGAAACCTAAATACAAAGAAGCAAGAGGAGAAAAATATATAATTATAAACAAGCAAATTGGTATCTTTTGAGTCAAGAGTTTGATAATTTACAACTGGAATATGAAGAGGAATATGTCGACAAGGATGCTAAAAATTTAGTTCAATCAATACAAAAGGCGATAGAAAAATCAGTTCCAATGATTAAATCTAAAAAGTACTGTGGCAATATTTGGACAAATGCATTGCAAAAGCCTCGCAGAAATGTTAGGAAATTATAAGAATTTATTAAAGATAAATAATTGCGGACAAAAGATAGAAAGTTTTGAGTAATTATAGAGAGACGAAAATGAAATATAAGGACAGTTTAAAAAAAACTAGAAAATGTTCGTGGAAAGTTAGTTGAAAAAGAATTTGAAACAAATGTAAGGGGTATGTCCTATAAAATAATAATGGAGAAAATTAAAAGACCCGAGATTTTAAACACTCTGCAAAAGGACAATGGGAAAATGACAACAAATTGGCAAAATTCAGTAAATGTTCTCCTAGACAAGTTAGTTCTTCAGGATGATAAAAGTATGGAAAATATTTGACATATACAAAAAGGAATGAATACGCCATATAGAAATAATAGATTAATATTACCCATTGATATTTCCGAAATCAGACTAACTCTAAACAAACTAAAACTGAAGAAAGGAGCTGGAACAGATGGCATAACAAACGAAGCTATTGAATCCTTGGAGGATAAATTTACACCGTTTTTATTACAACTTTTTAACGACTGTATATCGAAAGGGCGTTTTAGTTATTGCTGGAAAGAGGCTAAAGTAATTATTTTGAAGAATAAAGCTGAAAAGGATCCAAAGGGTCCAAAATCCTGCAGACCAATATGCTTATTGAATACTTTAGGAAGGATTCTAGAAAAACTGCTTTGTAAAAGATTAATAGAATTGATTGGGCGGCGCCGTGGCCTGAGTGGTTATACCGCTCGCCTCTCACCGAGGCGGCCCGGGTTCAATCCCAGGGATCCACATGTGGGATTTGTGGTGGACAAAGCGACGTCTGGACGGGTTTTCTCCGGGTTCTCCGGTTTCCCCCGCCATTTATTCCACCAACTGCTCCATCATCACCTTTCCTATTATATATTTCGCCGTCATTTCGTTTCATCTACTTCCTTCATCCCATACCAGGCATCGGGCTGATCACCCATCCTGGATGCTCTGTCTGATCCATGAGTGTCTGGGACCTCTGACCCCAGGCACCCGCCTGTAAGTCCTGGGGGTGTAAGTCCTACATAAGATGAGGTTAAACAGCGAATGAATGAATTTTGATTAATGATAGGTATGAATGGAAACAAATTTGGTTTTAGGAAACGGAAATCTACAGAAGACGCTACAAGTTGTGTAATGGAAACTGTTAAGACAACGCATTCTAAATATTTAATTGGAATTTTAAATGACATTTCTGGCGCATTTGACAATTTATGGTGGCTAGTATTTTTTGAAAGATTACGGAAGAATAGATTCTCAAAATGCCTGTATGCCATTTTAAAAGATTACTGTATAGATAGAAGGGTCCATATAAAGGGACTAATACATATAGTGTATAGAGATACTACCAAGGGTTGTCCCCAAGGCTCGATTTTGGGACTAACCTTTCAGGATATTGTATTGGAAACATTGTTGGATGAGTTAATTACTGATGAAAATGTTAAAAATACCGTAGTATGTGCGAACGATGTGTAATTCTTTATAGAAGGAAATAATAGAAGTGAAATAGAAAACAGCAAATAATTTAACTAATAAACTAAGCAATTGGCGAAGTAATACCAACACCAAGTAGCTCCAAATAAATTAGGGTATATGGTTCTCAAAGGCAATCTTAAGGGAGATCCATGCATAAGGTATGATAATCAAAACATAAGACGCCAAAGAGAAGCTAAATATTTAGGCATTTACTTAAATGAGCGTCTTAATTTTAGAAAACACGTGGAATATGTTCGGAAAAAATCTGAAAACTAATGGTGATATTAGCTATATTAATTGAATGAAATTTTAATATTCCACTAAATGAAATATCGTCCTTCACTCACGCTTATTTGCATAAATAATAACGTATGGAACAGGGATCTGGGCAATGATGATGAATGACGTACAGATAAAAACGTTATTACGAAGAGCTCAGAGAAAAGTGTTATTAAGATTTACTGCAGCGTTAAGTACCTCACCTACCCCGGTCCTATTAGTAGCTACAGGCATATGACCAATTGATTTAATAATAAAATTAAGAGGCCCAGTTTTTCGGTTTAAGAAAGGAAACGTGGAGAAAGTGTATGCAATAACTGGTAGACAATGTAACAACATACGTGATATAAAATTTGGTTTAAAAGCTCAATGGCAGCGGGAATGGGAAAGCACTGAGGTTAGAAGAAGTTTTAATTTATGTAATAATATTTCGGAAAGATTGATGCTAAATCACATTCAGCCTACCAAAGGAATGATCCGTTACCTTACAGGTCTTGGATCATACAAAAACTATTTGAAAAATAACTCTTTGCATATCCAAGACAAAAAATTAACAAACACAGACGATATATGTAGCCTGTGTAAAAGAAAAGCTACCCAGAGCACACTTTGTTTGAATGTGCACAATTTTTAGAGCAGGTTAGACAAGAAGGAATAGCGTGATTGGCCATCAAGTGAATAATATATTTAAAAATAAAGAAATATATATGCATCTAGAGCAATTATCCCTAAAAATAAGCAATTTAGCGAGGGATGTAGTGATACCACAAGACATTTTAGGAACCAATAAAGAGGAAGTAATAGTAAGAAGACCAGAGCGCATACGATTACAACATCAATCTCACAGGGAGAAGAAAGAAGACATGAAGTAGAAGAGGGAGAACAGAGCGAAGAAGAAGAAGAAGAAGAAGAAGAAGAGGAGGAGGATAATTATAATAATGATAATATAAGATAGTTTTGGATATGATAGAAAGAAGAAATGTGGATAAAGATGATATTATTCAAAAGTAGTGGAAATTAAATGAACGTAAAAAGATATGAAGCGGTAAAGTAGGGAGAAGAGAGAAGAATATATACATGAAGTAAATAATGTGGTAGTTAAGAAGAGAGAAAAACTTTAAGGGAGAAAAACAATAAAAAATTAAAAATAATCAAAAAGGAAACAGTTACGGGAAATAGAAGAAAGAAGAATTTAGATAAGCATATTTAATAGTGATGGAGGATGTAAATTATGAGGAAGAGGAGAAGCAATTGAAGAACAGAGGAGGGTAGGAGAAGAAAGAAGAGAGAGAGAGATGGGGAATAAGATGGAAGAATAAGTGAACGAGAAGAAGAAAGAAGATAAGGCGTAGAAAAAAGAGGAAGGGAAGGAGAGGAAGAAAGAAGAAGGGAGGGATATAAAAGAGAATAAATTAGGATCTAGCACATTAATACAGGGTGAGCTAAAAAACTACGAACCACCTGCGCGGTGTTTTTCCTGTTCTCGTCCTCGGCGCTCGCTGCCGTCTGCCGCTATTATAGAAAGCCGCGGATGAAACCATTCGCAGGGGGTTAGGTCGGGGGACCGAGGGGGCCACAAATCTGTACTAATAATTCTGTCCTCAAACACACGTTCAATTTTTCTCATCGAAATATTGGTCGTATTAGCTGTTGCAGAATCTTGTTGAAAAAAGGCAAAATCACGCTCCCTGGCTGTTAATTCTTTAAAAAAGGGGGATAAAATTGTATTCATATATAACTGTTGACTCGAAAAAATTGGCGAGTGATGGATAGTTTCCTTAAGAGGTGCCAAAAATGTATGGGCAATCACGGTGGCCAGTTTCAGCATTTCCTTTCATAAAGTTGGTAAGTAAAACCTTTAAAAGTAGTTTTAAAAATGTTGTATGGTTTCATCCGCGCCTTTCTATGATAGCCGCAGACGGCAACGAGCGCCGAGGACGCGGACAGGAACGACACCGCGCAGGCGGTTCGTAGTTTTTTGGTTCTGCCTGTACATACTCAAATAATGACACTATGGCAAGAGTATAAACCATTACAGCGACAATTACTAATGACATAACCATAGGAACAATAACAAACCTAAACAATATTACTAATAACTAATGGACAATACAATGACGCTTAAAAGAAAACAACTTTCCCAGTAACATGATGACAATATAAGAACAAAATTCAACCTATTGACTGTTACAACCACTAGACCTAAATAAACATATAAACAAAGCAGTATATTATGGAAGGAGGAGAAGCGGGATGATCGGATGGGATGGATGACTAATGATAGAGGAGGCGGCAGCTGGTGAATGGTGCGAGGAGAAGTGGGATGTACTGAAGAAGAAAGTGAGGAGATCGGTGCAGTTATAAGGGAGGGGTATAAGTGGGAGTTATTGCCGGCATGAACAATAGTTTTGCTGGATATTACATAGTAGATGTAAAAGCGAGGAGTACAGTGAATTAGTTAATATGATGTTAATATAAATTACTATTAGATCAGTGAAGTGACATGGAAGTGAAGTGTAAATTTAATAAGTGTGAATTTAGTATATGTACTAGTGCTGAGAATTTAGGGTAAAACAGTGAAGTCATTATAAATCAAAATTTAACTAGTTAGGGTATAGAATTGTATAAACACCACCGAATAAATAAAAGAAAATAAATTTAAATATATCATAAACAATTAAAATATATAAGGACAAAAAACTTTTAGCCGTAAATGAATTATTATAAATTATTTATTTATTATAGTGTTGGTTTTGTATTGGAGGTGCTGGATAACAGTACTTAAGTTGTCGGCTTCCGACGCATACTTGGTTATTCAGTTAGTATTTATTTAAATGGTTTAGTTATATAGCTGGCTAGTAGTCAGTTATTTTTGCTGGCTACCAGTACAGATGTAATTGCTGTATGTTTATTTTGAGTTAGTAGGTGGAAATTTAAAAACTTTATTTCAGTTACTTTTTTCCTATTTTCTTTCTTTTTATTAGTTATAGTTAATTATCTGTAAAATATAATGTAAATGTATTGTATTAAAAAACTGAAAATTTCTTAATTCACGTCCCAGTTTAGGTAACAAGATGCCAGGATGGAGTATTGCAGATTTTATTTATTTATTTTCTCACGATTGCATGGAAACAGTATGGAATTTTAAAGCTAGCATACAGCGTCCAGTTCTTAAACATATGATTACTGCTGTTCCATTTATATGTATAACGAAATGCATTATGTAGGTTCTTCTGCAAAGGTTAATTTGGGTTAAAACGTAGTAAATTACAACAGTATTTCGGTTATTAATAGTCATTACACCCCTACAAACAGTGTATAACGTGTATTAATTAAGGTAAATTGTACAAAATATATTCGTATAACATAGCATATTGTTTCAGTAGCAAGCCAAAAGCTGAAACTCAGAAGGGAAAGTTAATATAAGAGGCGTCGTGACAAAAGCCTAGACAGGAGATCGGTGGCTAACAATAAGAACTATGACGGACTAAAAAATCTTATGTGTTACACTCACATGACTTTCTCTACTCTTGTACAAACTATTTTTACAAACGTTTACTATCCATATGCTTCATGTTAATTGAGATATCGAGATGTTAGTCTTATTGCTAATTTTCTTGTAGCTGCAAGGGGAACATGGTAGTATTTAAGCGATAGTCAAATCTTTTAAGCGCTGGTTGCTATGTGGCGCATTCCATTCTCTTTTCATGTCCAGGACATAAAAAAATGTATAACGAATTTAAGAAAATGTATAAGTATTGGAAAATTTAAGGGAATAACAAGCAATATCTCGAAAAAGGTTAACTCAACAAAAATGTATATGACATAAATTGAGTATTTTAGCGCGATCTACATTTTTCGTGTAGTAAAATTTTGTCTATCTCTTATGGTTTACCAGTTATGCAGAAGTCGTTCACAATGAAGAATACTTTTGGAGACATTCCCAGAAAATTCGAGATATACATTTCATTTCTCATGACAATATCTTAAACATATGATATTTTAATCAAAATAGTTAGAGCCATTTTTGAAAAAATTAAAATTTTCGAAAAATTTTCCATGTAAATGGTAATCTGGGGTGGTAGATTTTCTTGAAAACCTTCGTGTCGCATCTCTGGAAGATACTGAACCTAAATACCAGGTGTGGTGTTTATCCGACTGTTCGTTTCTGAGTTATGCTGTTCACAGTCACACAGACACACACAGACATGTTTCTAAAAATGCTTTTTTTGGATTCAGGGGATCTCAAAACATGTATTTCCGTGAAATCTCGGTATCGAATTTTTGGGTGGAATACAATACTTCCCCTACTTTCTCTACGTAGTAGAGAAAGTAAAAAGGGCATCATTGGGGTGAGATACTCGAGAAAGTTACATTTTAGAAAGTTGGCTTGGGTTCCAACTTAAAAGAAGCGGTAACATCAACGTTGATTGGTTCTCAAAATTGGACGTCTTTTGTAGCGTGAAGGTTCAGCCAATCCTACAAATTGTAAGCGCTTAGGCAAAAGCCTAGCGCAAAGCTATATATTACGGGAGCAAACCAGAATGCCCCGACAGCCTAACTTTAACTCCGATACGCTGCACGTATCGCTAATGGTAAATTTTACCACTTTGTAGACACTTAGATTCACACTGACGTGCTAAAATGTAACGCTAGTGTAAAGTTGCTACAAGTGTAACAATTTGGGTTAACGTCGAAATATCAGAATGTTCTAAATGATTTACTGTGCGCGCTGACATAAGTAGTCACATAGATTTTAAGGGTGTTATTAAGTTAACATGGAGGTTATCAAAGAACAGTAGCCTAAATTTACGTAGAGTTTCAGTGAAGACCGCAATAGATAGTATATTTATAGCGTCAACTTTGTGTATATGACCATAGTGTGGTCGGTTTATTGATAAATTCCCAGCAAACGTTTTTCACTGTTATAATAATAATAATAATAATAATAATAATAATAATAATAATAATATCATCTCATAATATCCTCTCCGATTACACACACACATTGATTAAGATATACTTGTTCGACTGCAAATAATAGCCATCCGGCGCAGCAAGCAACCTACAATTGAACAATATAAAGGTGATTCAACATGATAAAACGTGAAATTAAAAAAAAGTTACATTAATAGCCCAGGCATAATGGTTCCCTGAACGTGGGGCGAGAATAACAGGACAGGGTAGACAACTAAACCAAAGGATAGACGACGGAGAACCACTTCGAGACGAAGAAAGAAAATGACAGATCCAACGACGCAGAGAATCGGGATGACGACCACGTAAACCATCCGGAGACGGCGCAGATATTATACACACCATGACATCGGGAGAACAATGCAGAGCTTCGAGATACGAAGACAACTTCACGACGAGAGGACTGAAAACAGGACTGCCGGTACGCCGCTACAATCAGGAGAGAGGGGCAGGACTACATTCCAAGTATCGCGGAACACCTGTAAGGAGTGACCCAGGTCAGATGTCATCACAAGATGAGATAAAATGTACATATTTACACAAAGGCCTTTAGTAAATTAGACGGGTATAATACATGTCAGGTTAAATGCTGCCCCGGAACGCTAAAATAAACAAAATAATGTCTGCTAATACTTTACAAGGTAATATCAATATTAATGGAGAAAGGATTATGAACAGACACAGTTTGAAGTAGAAATTGTAGAAAGTGTGCCGCTTGAATCCGAAAGTGTAAATATAAAAGCTATGGGAAACATTTTTCATATCTTCAGCTATGGGAAACATTTGCAAACTAAGGCAATCACCTCCCTCAGAAGAGACAGCAATAAATACGTCTGAGTAGACAAAGACGCACTCCGGCATTTTATATGCCAGTAGTCGAGCACAAGAAGCAGGTAGTTCAGCCCTAAATGCTAGCCAGATGATGGAAATGCTCAGAAGTTTTGGGGAAACCTTAAACAAAACTATTAGTATGAATAGTAAAGAATTGAGAGAGGAACTAAGTAAAAGTTTAGAGCAGAAATGGAGTCAGAGTAGTAGGAAACTAGAACAAATATTAGAAGTAATGGAGCAGAATAGTAAGGTTTTGGGACCAAAATTAAACCACAATAGTCAAGAACTAAGAAGAAAATAAGTAGGAGCTTAGGGCAAGAGTTAGAGCAAAATAAAACAGAAATGGATAAGCAATTCAGGGAAGTGTTAGCTAGTGAACTTAGTAGAATTGGCAAAGAGCTTAGTAATAACCTAGTAAATGTAAATGCTAGAATAGTTAGTGTTACAACTGAGTTGAAAGGGTAGTAAAAGAAACAAATAGTTGCCAGCTAATTGCAGTGGAGAATTTGCTGAAATTTAGAAAAGCTTGAAAGCAGAAACTCTCAGCAGAAAGGGCTCGAAGAATTAGACCAGAGTCCAAATACAAAGGTCGCCAGTGAAATTAACCGGTATCATACAGGGTATATAGAAAGCATCGAAAGATGGAACAAACATTAGAAATGCTCCGCCTAGAACTCAACACACGGGGCAATACCAGTGAAAGTGTAAATATGACAGACCAAAGCAACAATGAACCGGGTGCATGTTCAGTAATTTCTAATCGCGTGAGTGAAGCGGTAAGTGCAAGCATAACAAACGAGATGCTGACAGTTCACGAAACAGTAAACAAAGCAATGAGAAATACTGAATTACCTACATACAATCATGTATTAAATGACTTACCTCTAACAAAATTCTTGGAGAACTACAATCTAGTTCAATTTATTGCAGACTTGGAAGACTACTTTTAGTTAAAGCAGGTCACCAAGTGTTAAAGATAGTTATCGCAAAAAGGTATCTGTACCAGAGAACACTAGGCTGGCTACAAATGGTATCAGGCGCAGGGCTACATTTTGTGTCCTTTAAGCGAATATTTAGAACAGATTCTGGAACAGCAGCATTGAGCACTGTGTACGCGCTAACTTCAGCCACGGCCAATTCGATCCAAGAGATGGTATGTCAATGACCGATTACCTCCTAAGGCATGCAGGTCAGATTAGTTATGTACGAGGGGCACTATTTATATTTTGAGCCTAATAATTAAAACAAAGTAATTTCTGATTGAAAACTGCTTTATTGTCTTTCAAAATATTCTCCTTTATGATCAATATACTTTTGCATTCGTTTGAACCATTTGTCAAAGCATTTATTCCAGTCTTCTTGAGACACCTCCAAAACATGGTTTTTGAAGGCATCAACGGCTTCTTCTGCCATCGAAAATCGTTGTTCCGGCAAACAAATGGTTGTGTACCATTCGGCATTGACCGTTTTACGTTCCTCTAAAGGCACTGTTGCTACAAGGCCAGTTTTGCTGAAAAAGCGGGCGACCATTTGCTTCGAAGTGCTTCGAGTGCAAACAACTTTTGTTGGATTTGCTTCATCTTTAAACACCCATACAGTCGATTGCTGTTTACGCTCCGGCTCATACGCATAGATTCATGATTCGTCACCTGTTACACTCTTATATACGTATTTTGAGGCACCGCCATTGTATTTCTTGAACATTTTTGTACACCAATCGACACGAGCATCTTTTTGACATTGCGTCAAGTTATGTGGGATCCAACGAGAGCAAACCTTTTTCACGGTTAAAGAATGATGCAATATTTTATATATGCTGGTGAAACTAATGCTTTGGGCTGCCTCAATCTCACAATATGTCGTATGACGATCTTTCATTATTAGTTTTTGCATAGCATCAATGTTTTCTGGCACAACAACTAATTTTGGACGACCTTCACGAACTTCATCATTGAGCGAACGTCGGCCACGATTAAATTCGTTATACCAGCGTTTCACAGTGGCAAAGAATGGAGCTTCGTCGCCAAATGTGGAAGTTAGGTGATCGATTCGCTTTTGTCTTGAAAATCCACGTCGAAGGTCGTAATAAATCATTGCACGAACTTTTTCACGAATTAACTCTATGTTTTTGTTGACACATAATCTTCAGTTAGTATAAACAAAACAAATGACGCTCTATTGACGAAATGTCTGAAGTAGATTATGGTCAAAAATGTCAAACTTTCCATTGGAAACGTCAGATGACAATACAACATTCAGGGTTGCCAAGGCTCAAAATTTAAATAGTGCCCCTCGTATCACTTCCCATGAATGAGGAAGACGTCATTAGTTTACTCACAAGCCCTTATCCTCTCAGAATCCAAAATTAACTTTTGGGGTGTTTTCAACAAAAACGATCACTTCATTTAGCTCCGGTAAAAGAAGTTAAAATCGCGATTTGGTAAAACAACTGTTTCACCAATCACCGCAATTGTTGCCGTGGCCTGTACACCCGGTTAAAGCATTACCGGTCATTTTCACCGTTTACGATGGAAATCAGAGTTAACGAAGAAAATAGAATGACGACGCCGCAACAAGTAACGCATTTAGTTATGGAGAACAACGAATATGAAGGTGTGGAGAACGAGAGAAATAGAACGGGACCACAATCGATCAGAGAGCGAAGCAATTATTTTTTCAATGTACCTACCTGTATTATAAAGTAGATTTTATGCCTTAGTTTCGTCTCACATAGTAGCCTATAGGTGAATTGCTTTGGTTTGTCTCCGTAGTCGAGTAGTCAGCTTTTTTTTGGCTTCATAATTTCGAGGTCACAGGTTCGAACCTCGCTGGGGGAAGGAAACTTGTTTGTTTTAATTAGAGCTTTTCTCTACCTTCCGCAGAGCCTGGAGGTATACATACATATGGGTGCGAATGCAAGAGTGTTTCAAGATAGAAATTATAAGAACCTAACATTAAATAACCTCCAGTTAACGAGCTGTTTCTCGTGTCAATGCTCCTGATATGACTATAAAAGTTATAGGGGCCTATAAAAATATTGTACTCTATTTTGGAACAAAAGGAGCAAGAATTGGAATTGCTATCCAAAATGTAAACAATTAAAGCAATAGAAATTTCAAAAATAAATTAAAGATTTATGCACTGCAGGATTAATAATAATCATTTTTTGTGTCAACATAGCTAACCTCTATTTCTCCACTACATTATCTGCTGTCACTCCTGGTACATGTTCCACTGTTCTTTACAGTACACAAATTTTTGTATATTGTTTCATTCTCGGCACATTTTATGGCGCAATAAAATATAAGCGACCTTTCCGCTTACACCTCTCTTCCTTTCTATAGCCTACATATCTATATTATTGTCTTTATGAAACATATGTATAACTGTGCCATTAAGTGCATCAATTACTCGCATGTAATAGGCTTAAATTTTAGACCCAACATATTTTATTCTAATGAGTGCACAGTGATTTGCAACCTGTAGCGCTTCAAAGGCACAATACGTTTGTCTATACTTCAGTCAAAGCAGTTTTGATCTTCGACATGCACAGGAAAAGGCACCAGCGGATGCAGCAAACAGCTTTTTTTGTTTGTTATGTATGAGAAATTGGTGACTCGTATAACTCGCATAAACCAAAGCTACGATTCCCTTACCTGGGTTTGCAAACTCGTGGTGAAACGTGCTTCTGTGTTCCAGCGATAACGACGTATAACTGGGATTACATAAACTAAAATATAACACAAAATTAACGCTGTTTGTGAAACCGGCCCGTAATCTGAGGCAGTATTTTTAACACTTAAATGATTTCAGTCAAATTATATAATATAAAATATAATAACGGCCCCTTAAAGCAATATGTGTATGTAAAAAATATAAAAAGTGTATATTACAGTGATTGTATATGTTTATATTATTGTATACATGTTCAATAATGTTATATGAATGTATTATGTAATTTAATATTGTAGGAGCTGTGAGAATAATAGGTTAAAAGTTGCTAACAATGAGGTAACCTTGAGGCAATAGTGAGTAAGAAAGTGTAATAATGTCATTCTTGGAGCAAAAATAATGTAATTTTTGTGACAGTTCATAAACAGCCAATCAACAAACAGAAAAAGGCTTAAGTTAAATAAAAGTATTCATTTGGATTATGAATAGCCAATCAGATACTTGAAATACAGAAATTTACAAATCTAGGCGGTAGAAATCAAGTCAGTTGCTTTAGACAGCGCTCATAACTGGACGTGTTGGTTGTAGACAGTGTTTCTGACGCGCGATGCGTCCTCGAGAAATTTAATACGTATTCGTGTGAGACGAAAATAGTTTACGTGTTAAAAAGTGCAAGTAATTAATAAAAGAATCTCATAGCCCTCTATATCAGTGAACTGTTATTTAAATCGTGTTAAGCATTAATAAAAGAAGTAAAGTACAATTATAATCTGTGTAAGCCTACATTCTTCAGTCGCACCACTCCCTGCTAAGACATTCATGTATCTAAAAAATATAAATACTGACGCAGCTGAGGCAAACATAAATATGTAATATTTAAAGAATCAGTCAAATTACAAAGTTAATGTTTTTTTAAACATTTTTGGGGCAAAGGCTACCGGAAAGTACATTTTTGGGGCGAAGGCTACCGGAAACTTTTTACAATACGTGCGGTTGCAACTACTTCAAGTTCGGCTCCTCAACAGTTGAACTACAATACAACTCCTGCTTAAAATTGGCTTTCCATACGTGAAGCAACACCTACTTCAAATTGGCGCCCAGCGTGGGGCAAAATACAATACTCCTCCTCCTAAAATTAAAACTACTTCAAATCGTAAAACCGCGTAACATATTTGAGATGACCGAACTCACATCTGCACTAAAAATCCTGCAGGAGGATATATCCGGGGATTGGGACAACATATTGGCGGAGGTTAGAGGGCAACCAAATTTTCAGAATTTTCGTCAAATCAGAGGAAATGAGAGGTATCGGACTTCTACATAAGACAAAGATGTCAGTACGATATACCTAACTTCGGAAGAAAACAACTTGAGGAACATTCCTATACACAGGAGCAAACTAGTCTTGTACCAAACTGCGTAACGAATGCCAGGTAGGACCCAGTTCAGGGGTAGACAAAGCTATAGACCGAAGTAATACAACCGAAATTGTAGGAAGATCCAGTACCATGAACGGTCAGATGAGGAAAATAACGAAGACGTACGAGAAAGAAGGAATACTCGAGGAAGAGGATCTCGAAATTCAGTTAGGGGACCTCAGAACAATCATAATAGACATAAAATCACGATGGCGCCTATAAGGAATGGTAGTTCCACAAACCAGGCTAATAACCAGCCGGAAACTCCAGTAGTCACTTTAGGGGCAAGTACTGGAGTTGTTTATACCAATTCGATTACACACACATACAAATTGATCAAACACTTACACACACCCAATGTTATTAGAACTCCACTAACATAGGCAAGAAAGAAAACCAAATTGAGTCACCAAATATAAATTTAAGCATTTATCATCTAAATGTTATAGTAACTATCGATCCAGTCTCGTCAGCTTCCATTTGACCCTCGGAGTGTCTAATACATTTTAATTAATGAAAGGATAAAATTAATTTCACTATCTACTAGTAAGTTGATTTGTAGGGTAGCCATTGGAAAATCTGTGCAGGTGATAAGCATCCATGTACTCCTAAACCTAGTTATTGGTGAGGAAGAATTTGAATATGTTCCTAAGTAGGATATATAGGACAGAGCTGGGCCACTTTTTTGGGCATATATGGGAAAGGATAGGGAAAACGAGGCTAGATGAGGCGGTTCAAGGAGGAAAATGGGTTTATATGGGAGAGATAGGGAATACGACGAAAACACGTGTAATCCGCTAATGACAGCGATAATGATCATCGCTAATGGATATTCGTTGTAATACATGTGTAACCGCTAATGGATATACGTTGTAATACATGTGTAACCGATAATGACCGTCGCTAATGCATATTCTTTGTAATACATGTGTAACCGCTAATGACCGCCGCTAATGACACGTCTAATGGATATGCGTGGTAATAAATATGTAAACATGTGTAACCCGCTAATGACAACCGGAGATGCCGACAACTGATAAGGTAGTAGAAATAAAAGGTATGTTTAAGCCCACAGAGAGATGCCGACAAGCGATAAGCTTCTTTGTTCTACGCCGACAAGCCCGCCGGTTCCCTTTGAGGGCTTACATGCCGCCAGGTCTCGTGTCGTTAGGCCCCGCCCCCTCTCGCTTTGTGTGCTTACCTAATGCTGACAGTGTCTGTGCCGAAAGTCCTACCCCTCTCCCATACGTTCTACTGTGGCGTCCTGACTTGAGGGATTTGTTTTCTCGAGGCCTGCCGCCCCTCGGCAAATTAATTAGGTAATGTTCGTCAAACATTTTTTTATGACTACTAATGCCTGCACATTGCATCCTCGAGCAATTACGTTTTTTGAATAATGAATTGTATATGATTTGACTCGAGCGTGAGTGTTAGCGTGTATAAGTAGTCCGCTCACGGGAACAGTCTGTCATGTAATGAAAACACTGCAACCTACTTCTATCTGAGGAAAGCGGTTGTCCATTAGCTGACAATGTTAGACGCATTCACCACATTAATAGACTTTTAAGTTTGCATTCCGGATCTGTTTACATACGTTAGCGAACAACAACCTACTTCTGCCTGGTGGTAACGGTGACCTACATTAGCTGACAACGTTAGACGCTTTCACCACATTAGCGAACAATGTCAGTAATTGTTTTCCTAAGTGCTCTGCACAACTCTCACCACTTCAGCTTTTAGCGGGGGAAATCATATAAAAAGCAGCAGCTTCTCCAATGAGTTCCAAGTTGACCGGGATGGCTGGGGTCGAATCCTAGGAGTGATTACAAATTCAGCTTCTAATAACTCAGAGACTAACTACGATAAAGACGTCAAATAAAGTTTATTACATTAATGTCATTAGGCAGTTTCTTGTGAATGTATATTTGGGTACATGGTGTCCAGGGTTCGAATACCGATAAAATGTAATTTAATTATAAATTTAATAACTCCTAAACTAATTAAGATAAAGACGCCAAATAAACTTTATTGCGTTTATGCTATTAGGTAGTATCTTGTGGATGTGTAATTAGATACCTGACTTTCTGGGTTCGATCCTAATTTTTAAATCACCATTATCTCGGAAACTAAGAAAGCTAGAGGAATGGACCAAAGCATGATTGATAGCTCCTATGATGGGTAATTAATAATGTATATAATTTTCAATCAGTTGTCCTTATTTCGAATCCCGATCTTTCAATCACTTACTTATTTTCTTCTCTATACTCTAGAATATATCACTTAGATTGATACTGTAACTGCATACACCACCTTTAAACATATCAAACTAATATTGTATATAATTTTGTTTCTGGTGTCCAGGGTTCGAATACCGATAAAATGTAATTTAATTATAAATTTAAGGGGACCTAGGACAGATTATATGATTTTCTACAATTTTTTTCAATCTTATTAAAATTTTGTATGTTGGTTTCGCTCATTCTAAATAGCATTATGTGTAAATTTCAATAAAATTGAAGAAGTAGTTTTTCAGATGTAAGTTATTTTCTGTTTTTCATATCACGATATTTGAAAATTATGAAATATTCCATGCGGGACAAATTTTATTTTTCATCAGTACCAATTTGTCACATTAATATCTGAACTCCTTGCAAATTATCCTAGTATGCTTTTTTCATTTTGTGCTTTGAATAACAAATTATTAATTATAATCATTAATGCAGATATTACAGCCTAAAAAGTAAAAATTTTTAGGATTAATAGCCCACTGTGTCCAAGTTTTACATAGTAGCCCAAAAATGATACTACAACTTCTTTAGATAGAACAGTAGAACTATTATGCCAAGTTTCATGCAAAACTAAAGAAAACTGTCCCGCATGGGACATTTGACATATTGAAAAATGTCGTTCTGAGAAAGCTTAAATTTTATATTGAAAACATTTATACAGGCTAATGTACCTGGTGTAAAGGGTTAAAATTGTCCAGAACCATAGCTCTTTCCCTCCTTCTTCTTCTTAGCCTCTTCTGCTTGCAATTTCAACACCTTCTTCTTCTTTCTGGTGGACTTCTGCTGTTGTAATGTGGAGCGGCGACTTTCATACTTTCTGCGAGAATCTCTTTTCAGGGCTATTTTTCTTCCTATTCCAGTAATTTCTTCTCCAGTTGAACTGGCTTTTACTTCTTGTGAAGCAATGCATCCCATATTATATTCAGAAATGGCATCAATTACTCCTATGTCTAACCTTTTCCTGGAAACAAAGGTTTCCTTAGGACACTTTCTCCAAATTGAAGAATGCAAACTTTCATTTGCATTCTGAGTTCCACCTTGGGTGCATCTTGACAAAAGTTCAGTACAGGCTAGTCTTTGGTACAATGGTAGTATTTTTACTAGCATAGCAGAAGAAAACTGTATAGACATAACCTTATGGCTTTCTGGCATTTTTTCTTCTGCAATACTTCTATTGTAGAAGCACCATGAATCTTTTCCAGAAGGACATTTACTATGTTTTGGGCTTTCATCAGTAGATGAGCAATGATACAAAGTGGCATAGATGGCAGATTTCATTCTATCAACATCAGGTAAATTAGAGACAATGGCATTCCTATAATAATTGGTTAACTTGACAATATTAGCTTCTTTTAGTGTTCCTGGTCCTCGCCCACCAAGTTGAGTGCCTTTGGCTTTCCATTCCTGTACCAAATTCCTTAATCCTGTACCCATCCTCTTGGCAATATGGTTAACACACTCTTCTTTTATAATTGTGGTATCTGATCCATATATAGCTTCCTTTGTCAGGTGAAGGAATGTTTTGGCATCACCGTCAGATAATAGAGTTGTGTAGCGCATGCAACACTCACTTACAGACCTCTTCCATAAGATATCTGCTGCAGAAACTTCCTTAGCAACAGATGAACCAGAGTAATTCTTACAGCATTCTCCAGGTATACGTTTATGTCCTCTAAGCCATATGTTATACTCTGGAGTATCTTCTCCCAGTTCATTTTGAGAGAGGACACACAAGGGGCAATATTTTGATAAAATTTCAAAGTCAATGACTAATCCAGTTAAAATATCAATTACTATCCCTATCCCATATAGAGATCTGAACCCTCTCTTGTGCCAGGTTCCATCAAAAGACACAGCTATATCTATTACTTTCTTATTTATGTTTGCAGCATTCAGATCCTTATGGGCTTTATGCGCTGCTTCTCTTGATTTGGAAAGAACATTTTTTCTTATGGTGTCTGATTCATCTGCTAAGGCATGCATATGCTTAGTGAATGTTTTAGAATCTATTATATTCAAATTCATGCTCATGCAAAATCTTTCCATTGTTCTGTGACCACCTCCAATTTTTAAAAATGACTCTATACATCTTCTATTTACATCAAAAGCAGCCTTTTTACTTTTGGAATCAGTGTTTACTTTTGGGCTGGAGTAAACATCTGAAAATGTCTTGTCACAATTCTTACATTTTACAGTAAGCTTACATGCTAGGCCCTTATTTTCTCCTGTTTCAATAATCAAAGACTTTTCCCCACACTCATCACATACTATATTGCTACATAACTCATTCAGAACTTGTGAGTGAATTAAAATGTATTTATTTTCATATAGGTTAGGCTGTGTAAGTGGTGTTTCAAAATATCTGAGCTTTTTGTCACTGGCAGAAATTATTTCATGTGTACTGGTATGTGTGGGTAATGTATTAAGCACAACAGAAGTAGAATCTGAAATTTCTGTGCTACTATTTGAATCAGATAAAATACTGTTGTGATCACATGGCAATGTTGATGGGCCAGGTTGTGATTCTGTAGTTTCTTTGGGAACACCTTTCCATCTTTTTTCAATATTTTTCAGAGCCTTTAGATTCCTTTTACTCATCCTACCTGTGGGTTTCCTCCAACTTGCACTTAGTGTATGCATTTCAATTACCAATAAATAAACTTGAAAGGCACTGACAGTAATAACCTCACAAAACCAAGCTGCATGTATACATAACACATAATTATTTAAAACTTATGAAACAGATAAAATGTTAAAAATAAATTCTTAAAATATTTAAATCCTATAATAAAAATATATTTTACTGGTGTGAGACGGCTGCATATTTTGTTTCTAAAAAATTCGGCTATATTTTGAACTCTTATGAGGATGAAGTTTTGTTGTAGTTACAGTAATGAACACCAGATGGAAGCAGCAACCAATACACACTGACTATGGTGCAAATTTGAATGATTTTTTGGAAAGAAAGTAACTATTTTGCAAGCGAGAACAAAAATGGGCGTGGCAGGCATTTAAATTTCCGTGCAGTGGTTTTTAAAAATGGCTACCAAACCCTTTACAAAGGTGTTTATCAGCATAAAATGCATTTATATGTTTGACTAATATTATAAAGAGTTAATTTTTGCAGAAAACAAAAAATTGAAAATTTTGGCCATTTTGACTACAAAATCTGTCCTAGGTCCCCTTAATAACTCCTAAACTAATTAAGATAAAGACACCAAATAAACTTTATTGCGTTTATGTTATTAGGTAGTATCTTGTGAATGTGTAATTAGATACCTGACGTTCTGGGTTCGATCCTAATTTTTAAATCACCATCATCTCGGAAACTAAGAAAGCTAGAGGATGGACCAAAGCACGATTGATAGGTCCTATGATGGGTAATTAATACTGTATATAATTTTCAATCAGTTGTCCTTATTTCGAATCCTGATCTTTCAATCACTTACTTATTTTCTTCTCTTTACTCTAGAATATATCACTTAGATTGATACTGTAACTGCATACACCACCATTAAACATATAAAAATAATATTGTAAATAATTTTGTTTCTGGTGCCGAGGGTTCGAATACCGATAAAATGTAATTTAATTATAAATTTAATAACTCCTAAACTAATTAAGATAAAGACGCCAAATAAAGTTTATTGCGTTTATGTTATTAGGTAGTATCTTGTGGATGTGTAATTAAATACCTGACGTTCTGGGTTCGATCCTAATTTTTAAATCACCATTATCTCGGAAACTAAGAAAGCTAGAGGGATCGACCAAAGCATGATTGATAGCCCCTATGATGGGTATTTAATACTGTATATAATTTTCAATCAGTTGTCCTTATTTCGAATCCCGATCTTTCAATCACTTACATATTTTCTTCTCTATACTCTAGAATATATCACTTAGATTGATACTGTAACTGCATACACCATCTTTAAACATATCAAACTAATATTGTAAATAATTTTGTTTCTGGTGTCTAGGGTTCGAATACCGATAAAATCTAATTTAATTATAAATTTAATAACTCCTAAACTAATAAAGATAAAGACGCCAAATAAACTTTATTGCGTTTATGTTATTAGGCAGTATCTTGTGGATGTGTAATTAGATACCTGACTTTCTGGGTTCGATCCTAATTTTTAAATCACCATTATCTCAGAAACTAAGAGAGGTAGAGGAGTGGACCAAAGCATGATTGATAGCTCCTGTGATGGGTAATTAATAATGTATATAATTTTCAATCAGTTGTCCTTATTTCGAATCCTGATCTTTCAATCACTTACTTATTTTTTCTCTATACTCTAGAATATATCACTTAGATTGATGCCGTAACTGCATACAACGTCTTTAAACACATCAAACTAATATTGTAAATAATTTTGTTTCTGGTGTCCTGGGTTCGAATACCGATAAAATGTAATTTAATTATAAATTTACTAACTCTTAAACTGATTAAGATAAAGACGCCAAATAAACTTTATTGCGTTTATGTTATTAGGTAGTATCTTGTGGATGTGTAATTAGATACCTGACGTTCTGGGTTCGATCCTAATTTTTAAATCACCATTATCACAGAAACTAAGAGAGGTAGAGGAGTGGACCAAAGCATGATTGATAAGTTCTATACTGAGTGATTAATGCTGTATATAATTGCCAATCAGTTGTGCTTGATTCGATCCCTCATCTTTTAATGACTTCCTTAATTTTCCTCTGTACACTAGAATATATCACTTAGATCATGATGTACCTGCATACAGCTTTGATTAACATGTTGAGCTAATATCATAAATTATTTTGTTCCTGGTCTTCTGGTTTTGAATACCGATTCAATGAAATTTACTTACAAATTTAATAACGCGTAATCTAATTTAGATAGACATGTCAAGGTAAACGCAAACAGAGTATCTAGTCCTTAAATATCGTTATCATGACAAATATTACTTTAAAGTACTCAGATCGAATCCCGAAGGGATGATTTCATATATCTTCAAGCCTAGGGATCATATCAGGTTCTAATAAAGATTAAATGCTTGATGCTGATGTGGGGGAGCTAAAATACATTTATTAAAAGTATTACCCGGTTCGATTTAGAAGCTTAGAATCTGTGTAACTATGGAAAAATTGCTTTTCTCGTGATTGTAGTTAAATGTAATGGGCTTTCTGTGAAAAGGTGGAAAGGAAGAATTGAAAAGGGAATGAAAACATGAGATAATGTAGTATATACATACATTTAACTGAATAAGGAGGAAAATCTTCTCGTTACCTTTTAAGCTATTACTTTAAGTATTGTGATAATACAGCTGGAATTAACCTTGGTACAATAGGTGGTGGTGGTGGTGAAGGTGGTAGGCTTTGAATTTGAAATATATGTCTGAATGAGCGTGGGAAAATGCTTCTCTTGCTGGTGTGACAGCATAAGCAGGTAGTTATGAGACGAGTTTAAACGTGTTTGATGCTGTCAGACATCCTGTCTCTAGGTGTGACGTCATAAACATCCTGCTTCTGGGAGTGAGGTTATATTGCTGAGATTAATACACGTTGAGTGATCATATACAGCTGGTTATGGAGCGAGGTTATGATTGATCTAAAAGGTTCGTGCTCCATCTATAAATATGTTATACGGGAGAGGATGCTCTCCTGAAACATTAGGTCTCTAGACAGAAATTGTTCACAGAGACGGAGACGTCAGGATGGATGGATGCATCTTATATATGAGAGAGGTAGGGGAATATGAGAAGTGCTAGGCTAGTCAGGGTTTGAGGTGTGGAATATACGTTTTTATGGGAAAGATAGGGAAAACGTGTACAGACAAAAAGCTAGACAGATGCTGAAGGACGGGAATATAGGCTTATACGGTAGAGATAGTGAAATACGAGGAGAGGTGCTAGACTAGACTGATGCTGAAGGAGGAGAGGATACGTTTTATACGGAAGAGATAGGGAATACGAGGAGAGGTACCAGAAGGGTAGAATATAGCGTTTTTATATAGGAGAGCTAGCAAACCGAGGAGAGGTATTAGGCGGGAAGGCTTGAATGTCAGAGTATGCGTTTATATGGAGAGAAGAGGAAAACAAAGGTAGGTGCTAGGTTGAGAGAGTCTTCAAGGAGGAAAATGCCTTTATATGAGAGCGTTAGGGAATACGATGAGAGGTGCTAGTCTAGAGAGGGTTGAGGAGTAGAGTATACGTTTATATGGGAGAAATACGGAAAACGGGAGAGATACAAGGGTAGACAGTGGTTGAAGGAGTAGGAATGTAGGTTTATACGGTAATATAGAGAGTAATTCGATTATAAAACTTTTCTCATCCAGCATTACAACACCTTTATATACTTATTTTATAAACCTTACAAACTTCATATATGTTAAACAG
The DNA here is from genome assembly GCA_030765065.1 of Deroplatys truncata. NCBI lineage: Eukaryota > Metazoa > Arthropoda > Insecta > Mantodea > Mantidae > Deroplatys > Deroplatys truncata. The sequence goes on along the minus strand of CM060988.1, from coordinate 23,825,413 downwards.
TAGTGCGCGAAACGGAGAGGGACAAACTGTATATCGGTTTACAGTGAAGTATACGTCCTAACCTATTCCCACCTTGTTTGTTCTGGATCTTCTCATTCCTATCATCATCTAACGTAACCACGTAACAAGACGTAACACAACGTAACATAACAACATGACAAGACGTCATACTAAGTAACATAACCACGCAACATCACGTGACATCTCGTAACCAGAAACGTTACAATCTTCACGTGTAGGAGAGAGAGTCGATTCGGTATAACATGTTGCTCTATGAAGCCTAAATCTTGACAAAGAACGATTCTTAAAAATCCGCCCGCATATACAACATCTAATAACGCGTTTTCCTCCATGTGTAATGTATGAAAAATTGAGTTTCTCATTCGTTAGTTGCGCAGATTTTCTCGGGCAGTAGCTCAAGCTAAAACTAAAAGAAATTAAATGAGTACGTGAATGCCAACGCATGAAGGAATTAAAAGCGGATGAATGAATTCATAACACGCAACTATGTATATATCCAGGATGAGGACGTCGGAGGGAATTATGATCTATGAATAGCAGTGGGAAAGGATACTCTCTTGAAACATTAGTCATCTAGACAACTATTGTTCACGGAGCCCGTAGACGTCAGGTTGAATGGGACAGACCTCAGGTTCAAATCTTTAAGGGTACGGACCCCCGCCTTTTGCCTGTCATGTCTACTAAACCATCCTAACAGCGTAACATTACGTTACAACGACACGTAACCAGAACATAGCGAGTGCGTGCATGGAAAAAAGGATGCTCTCTGGGAACATTCGTGGAAAAGGATGCCCTCTGGAAACACTAGTCATTCGCACAACGGATTGTCCCTAACATTTCCAAATTTCGGGCCGTTCAACATTGTGACGCGTCCCTGTCATCTACATTTCGACGAAATTTTACCTCCTGAATTAAAGTTTGGTGCTCTGTATAGATCTGCACAACATGCATCACACTGTGTGTCAATAGCGTTTCCAGCTCCTGAATCGTTCCAGCTAGTGGACTGCCCTGTTACTCTGAATTAAAGTTTGGTGATCTGTATAGACCTGTACAACTTGCATTACGCTATGTAACAGATTCATCACGCTATTTAACAACATGATCACGCTATGTAACAACCTGATCACACTATGTAACAACATGATCACGCTATGTAACAACCTGATCACGCTATGTAACAACCTGATCACGCTATGTAACAACATGATCACGCTATGTAACAACATGATCACGCTATGCAACAACATGATCACGCTATGTAACAACCTGATCACGCTATGTAACAACCTAATCACGCTATGTAACAACATGATCACGCTATGTAACAACTATGATCACGCTATGTAACAACATGATCACGGTATGTAACAACATGATCACGCTATGTAACAACATGATCACGCTATGTAACAACCTGATCACGCTGTGTAGCAACATGATAACGCTATGTAACAACCTGATCACGCTATGCAACAACATGATCACGCTATGTAACAACCTGATCACGCTATGTAACAACATGATCACGCTATGTAACAAGCTGATCACGCTATGTAACAATATGATCACGCTATGTAACAACATGATCACTCTATGTAACAACCCCATCACCTGTGTAACAACATGATCACGCTATGTAACAACCCCATCACCTGTGTAACAACATGATCACGCTATGTAACAACCTAATCACGCTATGTAACAACATGATCACGCTATGTAACTACATGATCACGCTATGTAACAACATGATCACGCTATGTAACAACCTGATCACGCTATGTAACAACCTGATCACGCTATGTAACAACCTGATCACTCTATGTAACAACATGATCACGCAATGTAACAAAATGATCACGCTATGTAACAACATGATCACGCTATGTAACAAATTGATCACGCTATGTAACAACATGATCACGCTATGTAACAAACTGATCATGCTATGTAACGACATGATCAATCTATGTAACAACCTGATCACGCTATGTAACAACATGATAACGCTATGTAACAACATGATCACGCTATGTAACAACCTGATCACGATATGTAACAACCTGATCACGCTATGTAACAAGCTGATCACGCTATGTAACAAGCTGATCACGCTATGTAACAACATGATCACGCTATGTAACAACATGATCACGCTATGTAACAACCTGATCACGCTATGTAACATGATCACGCTATGTAACAACATGATCACCCTATGTAACAACATGATCACGCTATGTAACACCTTGATCACGCTATGTAACAACATGATCATGCTATGTAACAACCTGATCACGCTATGTAACAACATGATCACGTTATATAACATGATCACGCTATGTAACAACATGATCACGCTATGTAACAACCTAATCACGCTATGTAACAACATGATCACGCTATGTAACTACATGATCACGCTATGTAACAACATGATCACGCTATGTAACAACCTGATCACGCTATGTAACAACCTGATCACGCTATGTAACAACCTGATCACTCTATGTAACAACATGATCACGCAATGTAACAAAATGATCACGCTATGTAACAACATGATCACGCTATGTAACAAATTGATCACGCTATGTAACAACATGATCACGCTATGTAACAAACTGATCATGCTATGTAACGACATGATCAATCTATGTAACAACCTGATCACGCTATGTAACAACATGATAACGCTATGTAACAACATGATCACGCTATGTAACAACCTGATCACGCTATGTAACAACATGATCACGCTATGTAACAACCTAATCACGCTATGTAACAACATGATCACGCTATGTAACTACATGATCACGCTATGTAACAACATGATCACGCTATGTAACAACCTGATCACGCTATGTAACAACCTGATCACGCTATGTAACAACCTGATCACTCTATGTAACAACATGATCACGCAATGTAACAAAATGATCACGCTATGTAACAACATGATCACGCTATGTAACAAATTGATCACGCTATGTAACAACATGATCACGCTATGTAACAAACTGATCATGCTATGTAACGACATGATCAATCTATGTAACAACCTGATCACGCTATGTAACAACATGATAACGCTATGTAACAACATGATCACGCTATGTAACAACCTGATCACGATATGTAACAACCTGATCACGCTATGTAACAAGCTGATCACGCTATGTAACAAGCTGATCACGCTATGTAACAACATGATCACGCTATGTAACAACATGATCACGCTATGTAACAACCTGATCACGCTATGTAACATGATCACGCTATGTAACAACATGATCACCCTATGTAACAACATGATCACGCTATGTAACACCTTGATCACGCTATGTAACAACATGATCATGCTATGTAACAACCTGATCACGCTATGTAACAACATGATCACGTTATATAACATGATCACGCTATGTAACAACATGATCACGCTATGTAACAACCTAATCACGCTATGTAACAACATGATCACGCTATGTAACTACATGATCACGCTATGTAACAACATGATCACGCTATGTAACAACCTGATCACGCTATGTAACAACCTGATCACGCTATGTAACAACCTGATCACTCTATGTAACAACATGATCACGCAATGTAACAAAATGATCACGCTATGTAACAACCTGATCACGCTATGTAACATCATGATCACGGAATGTGACAACCTGATCACGCTATGTAACAACCTGATCACGCTATGTAACAACCTGATCACGCTATGTAACAAACTTATCACGCTATGTAACAACATGATCACGCTATGTAACAACCTGATCACGCTATGTAACAACATGATCACGCTATGTAACAACCTGATCACGCTATGTAACAACATGATCACGCTATGTAACAACATGATCACGCTATGTAACAACATGATCACGCTATGTAACAACATGATCACGCTATGTAACAACATGATCACGCTATGTAACAACATGATCACACTATGTAACAACCTGATCACGCTATGTAACACCTTGATCACGCTATGTAACAACATGATCACGCTATGTAACAACCTGATCACGCTATGTAACAACATGATCACGCTATATAACATGATCACGCTATGTAACAACATGATCACGCTATGTAACAACCTAATCACGCTATGTAACAACATGTGATCACGCTATGTTACAACATGATCACGCTATGTAACAACCTGATCACGCTATGTAACAACATGATCACGCTATGTAACAACATGATCACGCTATGCAACAACATGATCACGCTATGTAACAACCTGATCACGCTATGTAACAACCTAATCACGCTATGTAACAACATGATCACGCTATGTAACAACTATGATCACGCTATGTAACAACATGATCACGGTATGTAACAACATGATCACGCTATGTAACAACATGATCACGCTATGTAACAACCTGATCACGCTGTGTAGCAACATGATAACGCTATGTAACAACCTGATCACGCTATGCAACAACATGATCACGCTATGTAACAACCTGATCACGCTATGTAACAACATGATCACGCTATGTAACAAGCTGATCACGCTATGTAACAATATGATCACGCTATGTAAGAACATGATCACTCTATGTAACAACCCCATCACCTGTGTAACAACATGATCACGCTATGTAACAACCTGATCACGCTATGTAACAATCTGATCACGCTATGTAACAACCTGATCACGCTAACCAAACTTTAATTCAGAGTAACAGGGCAGTCCACTACCTGGAACGATTCAGGAGCTGGAAACGCTAGGGACACACAGCGTGATGCATGTTGTGCAAATCTATACAGAGCACCAAACTTTAATTCAGGAGGTAAAATTTCGTCGAAATGTAGATGACAGGGACGCGTCACGACGTTGAACGGCCCGAAATCTGGAAATGTTAGGGACAATCCGTTGTGCGGATGACTAGTGTTTCCAGAGAGCATCCTTTTCCACGAATGTTCCCAGAGAGCATCCTTTTTTCCATGCACGCACTCGCTATGTTCTGGTTACGTGTCGTTGTAACGTAATGTTACGCTGTTAGGATGGTTTAGTAGACATGACAGGCAAAAGTCCGGGGTCCGTACCCTTAAAGATTTGAACCTGAGGTCTGTCCCATTCAACCTGACGTCTACGGGCTCCGTGAACAATAGTTGTCTAGATGACTAATGTTTCAAGAGAGTATCCTTTCCCACTGCTATGCATAGATCGTAATTCCCTCCGACGTCCTCATCCTGGATATATACATAGTTGCGTGTTATGAATTCATTCATTCGCTTTTAATTCCTTCGAGCGTTAGCATTCACGTATTCATTTAATTTCTTTTAGTTTTAGCATGAGCTACTGCCCGAGAAAATCTGTGCAACTAACGAATGAGAAACTCAATTTTTCATACATTACACATGGCGGAAAACGCGTTATTAGATGCTGTATATGGCGCATTTTTAAGAATCGTTCTTTGTCAAGATTTAAGCTTTATAGAGCAACATGTTATACCGAATCGACTCTCTCTCCTACACGCGAAGAATGTAACGTTTCTGGTTACGAGATGTCACGTGATGTTGCGTGGTTATGTAACTTAGTATGACGTCTTGTCATGTTGTTATGTTACGTTGTGTTACGTCTTGTTACGTGGTTACGTTAGATGATGATAGGAATGAGAAGATCCAGAACAAACAAGGTGGGAATAGGTTAGGACGTATACTTCACTGTATACCGATATACAGTTTGTCCCTCTCCGTTTCGTGCACTACTGTTTAACATATATAAAGTTTGTAAGGTTTAGAAAATAAGTATATAAAAGTGTTGTAATGCTGGATGAGAAAAGTTTTATAATCGAATTACTCTCTATATTACCGTTAAACATACATTCCTACTCCTTCAACCACTGTCTACCCTTGTATCTCTCCCGTTTTCCGTATTTCTCCCATATAAACGTATACTCTACTCCTCAACCCTCTCTAGACTAGCACCTCTCATCGTATTCCCTAACGCTCTCATATAAATGCATTTTCCTCCTTGAAGACTCTCTCAACCTAGCACCTACCTTCGTTTTCCTCGTCTCTCCATATAAACGCATACTCTGTCATTCAAGCCTTCCCGCCTAATACTTCTCCTCGGTTTACTAGCTCTCCTATATAAAACGCTATATTCTACCCTTCTAGTACCTCTCCTCGTATTTCCCTATCTCTACCGTATAAGCCTATATGCCCGTCCTTCAGCATCTGTCTAGCCTATTATGTGTACACGTACCCATATCTTTACCATATAAACGCATATTCCACACCTCAAACTCTCACTAGCCTAGCACTTCTCCTCATATTCCGCTACCTCTCTCATATATAAGATGCACCCATCCATCCTGACGTCTCCGTCTCTGTGAACAATTCCTGTCTAGAGACCTAAAGTTTCAGGAGAGCATCCTTTCCCCTATAACATATTTATAGAGGGAGCACGAACCCTTAAGATCAATCATAAACTCGCTCCATAACCAGCTGTATATGATCACTCAACGTGTATTAATCTCAGCCATATAACCTCACGCCCAGAAGCAGGATGTTTATGACGTCACACCTAGAGACAGGATGTCTGACAGCATCAAACACGTTTAAACTCGTCTCATAACTACCTGCTTATGCTGCCACAACAGCAAGAGAAGCATTCCCTCACGCTCATTCAGACATATATTTCAAATTCAAAGCCTACCACCTTCACCACCACCTATTGTACCAAGGTTAGTTCCAGCTGTATTATCACAATACTTAAAGTAAAAGCTTAAAAGGTAACGAGAAGATTTTCCTCCTTATTCAGTTAAATGTATGTATATACTACATTATCTAATGTTTTCATTCCCTTTTCAATTCTTCCTTTCCACCTTCTCACAGAAAGCCCATTACATTTAACTACAATCACGAGAAAAGGAATTTTTCCATAGTTACACAGATTCTAAGCTTCAAAATCGAACCGGGTAATACTTTTAATAGATGTATTTTAGCTCCCCCACATCAGCATCAAGCATTTAATGTTTATCAGAACCTGATATGATTCCTAGGCTTGAAGTTATATGAAGTCATCCCTTCGGGATTCGATCTGAGTACTTTAAAGTAATATTTGTCACGATAACGATATTTAAGGACTAGATACTCTGTTTGCGTTTAACTTGACATGTCTATCTAAATTAGATTACGCGTTATTAAATTTGTAAATAAATTTCATTGAATCGGTATTCGAACCCAGAAGACCCGGAACAAAACAATTTATGATATTAGCTCAACATGTTAAACAAAGCTGCATGCAGGTACATCATCGATCTAAGTGATATATTCTAGTGTACAGAGGAAAATTAAGGAAGTCATTAAAAGATGAGGGATCGAATCAAGCACAACTGATTGGCAATTATATACAGCATTAATCACTCAGTATAGAACTTATCAATCATGCTTTGGTCCACTCCTCTACCTCTCTTAGTTTCTGTGATAATGGTGATTTAAAAATTAGCATCGAACCCAGAACGTCAGGTATCTAAATACACATCCACAAGATACTACCTAATAACCTAAACGCAATAAAGTTTATTTGGTGTCTTTATCTTAATTAGTTTAGGAGTTATTAAATTTATAATTAAATTACATTTTATCGGTATTCGAACCCTGGACACCAGAAACAAAATTATTTACAATATTAGTTTGATATGTTTAAAGGTGGTGTATGCAGTTACAGTATCAATCTAAGTGATATATTCTAGAGTATAGAGAAGAAAATAAGTAAGTGATTGAAAGATCGGGATTCGAAATAAGGACAACTGATTGAAAATTATATACAGTATTAATTACCCATCACAGGAGCTATCAATCATGCTTTAGTCCACTCCTCTACCTCTCTTAGTTTCTGAGATAATGGTGATTTAAAAATTAGGATCGAACCCAGAACGTCAGGTATCTAATTACACATCCACAAGATACTGCCTAATAACATAAACGCAATAAAGTTTATTTGGCGTCTTTATCTTAATTAGTTTAGGAGTTATTAAATTTATAATTAAATTACATTTTATCGGTATTCGAACCCTGGACACCAGAAACAAAATTATTTACAATATTAGTTTGATATGTTTAAAGGTGGTGTATGCAGTTACAGTATCAATCTAAGTGATATATTCTAGAGAATAGAGAAAAATAAGTAAGTGATTGAAAGATCGGGATTCGAAATAAGGACAACTGATTGAAAATTATATACAGTATTAATTAACCATCATAGGAGCAATCAATCATGCTTTGGTCAGCTCCTCTACCTCTCTTAATTTCTGAGATAATGGTTATTTAAAAATTAGGATCGAACCCAGAACGTCGGGTATCTAATTAAACATCCACAAGATACTACCTAATAACATAAACGCAATAAAGTTTATTTGGCGTCTTTATCTTAATTAGTTTAGAAGTTATTAAATTTATAATTAAATTACATTTTATCGGTATTCGAACCCTGGACACCAGAAACAAAATTATTTACAATATTAGTTTGATATGTTAAAGGTGCTGTATGCAGTTACAGCATCAATCTAAGTGATATATTTTAGAGTATAGAGAAAAATAAGTAAGTGATTAAAAGATCGGGATTCGAAATAAGGACAACTGATTGAAAATTATATACAGTATTAATTACCCATCATAGGAGCTATCAATCATGCTTTGGTCTACTCCTCTACCTCTCTTAGTTTCTGAGATAATGACGATTTAAAAAATTAAGGATTCAACCCAGAACACCAGGTACCCAAGTATACATTCACAAGATACTATCTAATAACATAAACGCAATACAGTTTATTTGGCGTCTTTATCTTAATTAGTTTAGGAGTTATTAAATTTATAATTAAATAACATTTTATCGGTATTCGAATCCTGGATACCATGTACCCAAATATACATTCACAAGAAACTACCTAATGACATTAATGTAATAATGTTTATTTGACGTCTTTATCGTAATTAGTCTCCGAGGTATTAGAAGCTGAATTTGTAATCACTCCTAGGATTCGACCCCAGCCATCCCGGTCAACTTGGAACTCATTGGAGAAGCTGCTGCGTTTTATATCATTTCCCCCGCTAAAAGCTGAAGTGGTGAGAGTTGTGCAGAGCACTTAGGGAAACAATTACTGATATTGTTCGCTAATGTGGTGAAAGCGTCTAACGTTGTCAGCTAATGTAGGTCACCTTTACCACCAGGCAGAAGTAGGTTGTTGTTCGCTAATGTATGTAAACAGATCCGGAATGCAAACTTAAAAGTCTATTAATGTGGTGAAAGCGTCTAACATTGTCAGCTAATGGACAACCGCTTTCCTCAGATAGAAGTAGGTTGCAGTGTTTTCATTAATGACAGACTGTTCCCGTGAGCGGACTACTTATACACGCTAACACTCACGCTCGAGTCAAATCATATACAATTCATTATTCAAAAAACGTAATTGCTCGAGGATGCAATGTGCAGGTATTAGTAGTCATAAAAAAATGTTTGACGAACATTACCTAATTAATATCCCGAGGGGCGGCAGGCCTCGAGAAAACAAATCCCTCAAGTCAGGACGCCACAGTAGAACGCATGGGAGAGGGGTAGGACCTGTCGGCACAGACATTGTCGGCATTAGGTAAGCACACAAAGCGAGAGGGGGCGGGGCCTAACGACACGAGACCTGGCGGCATGTAAGCCCTCAAAGGGAACCGGCGGGCTTGTTGGCGTAGAACAAAGAAGCTTATCGCTTGTCGGCATCTCTCTGTGGGCTTAAACATACCTTTTATTTCTACTACCTTATCAGTTGTCGGCATCTCCGGCTGTCATTAGCGGGTTACACATGTTTACATATTTATTACCACGCATATCCATTAGACGTGTCATTAGCGGCGGTCATTAGCGGTTACACATGTATTACAAAGAATATGCATTAGCGACGGTCATTATCGGTTACACATGTATTACAACGAATATCCATTAGCGGTTACACATGTATTACAACGAATATCCATTAGCGATGATCATTATCGCTGTCATTAGCGGATTACACGTGTTTTCGTCGTATTCCCTATCTCTCCCATATAAACCCATTTTCCTCCTTGAACCGCCTCATCTAGCCTCGTTTTCCCTATCCTTTCCCATATATGCCCAAAAAAGTGGCCAGCTCTGTCCTATATATCCTACTTTCGTAATAGTTAATAACTTAATATTATACTGGGATGCGATTTTTAAGTGATCACGACGCGCGAATTCACTTCCAAGAGGAAGTATCGATGCTAAAGAAAGCAGATACAGAGGAATTAGCGACGATGAATAAAGGAAATAAAGATATTATGTTCCCTTTGCAAAGAGCAAAGAGGTAAAAATTGAAGGGATGCAAGCAAATAAGAAGAAATTATATATGGAATGAAGAATATTTTATACAAATAGTCACGCAAGAATATGATGTTGCAACATGTCAAATGAACTTGAAGAGGAGAGAGACATCACTGCTTTTAAAACCCCCACCGTTTCCAAGAGAGGCAAGATGGATTCAGGGCAAACCGACCTGACCGCTTTGCAACAACTTAGAAGACACTGCTAAATGGACAATCCAAGAAGAAATATACAAGAGATGTATGGAAGCTCACGGTTTATCAGAACAGCAAAAGAATAGACTTAATGAAGTTTTGACAGAAAACCAACAAGTGTTTAGTGACATTCTAGGGAGATGTGATGTTTAGCAAGAGACATTTAAGGCAAACGATGTAGCCCCATACAGGCACAGATATAATAATTTACCAATAGTTCAACGAGACGAAGCCCGCAGATTTATAAACTATTCTTGCAACAAGGAATAATTGAACAAAGTAATTCACAATACATAAACTCTAGCTGTTGGAGTGTAAAAATCTGATGTGTTACACTCACACGACTTTCTCTACTCGTGTACAAACTATTTTTACAAATTATTATTCTTCATCTATTTCATATTAATCGAGATAAACATTCACAGAAACGATATTTTGACATGCAAAAAGAATTACATTTTACACATAGCGACCAGTTCTAAAAATATTTCAGTATTCCTTAAGGCTTACTATGTTCCCGTTGTTTTGTATTTGCAAGGGCAATATAGAAATACAGTAGCCTTTAAGAATTGACACATCTCTTAATAGCTGGTTGCTAGGTGCAGCACCACTCTCTTTGCCACAGATTAATACTCTTTGCATATCCAAGACAAAAAAAATGAATAACGAATTCCCATTTGAGAAAAAGTGTAAGTATTGGAAAATTTAAGGGAATAACAAGCAATATCTCGAAAATGGTTCACTCAACAAAAACAATGCATATGACACAAATTGTGTATTTTAACGCGATCTACATTTTTTGTGTAGTAAAATTTTGTGTATCTCTTATGGTTTCCCAGTTATGCAAAACTCGTTCACAATGAAGAATACTTTTGGAGACATTCCCAGAAAATTCATGATATACATTTTATTTGTCATGAAAGTATCTTACATATATGATATTTTAATCAAAATCGTTTGAGCCATTTTTGAGAAAATTAAAATTTTCGAAAAATGTTCCATGTAAAGGGTAATCTGGGGTGGGGGGATTTTCTTGGAAACCTTCGTGTCGCATCTCTGGAAGATACTGAACCTAAATACCAATTTTGGTGTTTATCCGACTGTTCGTTTCTGAGTTATGCTGTTCACAGACACACACACACACACACACACACACACACACACAGACACAAACACGGACATGTTTCCAAAAATGCTTTTTTTTATTCAGGGGGCCTCAAAACATGTATTTCCGGTGAAATCTCGGTATCGAATTTTTGGGTGAAATACAATACTTCCCCTACTTACTATACGTAGTGGAGAAAGTAAAACAGGATGGAATGTTATTCTTGCATTAGATGGACGGTATATGAATAAATTTACGAAATATGACCATTTTCAAAGTGAAAGTATAGAGGAAATCATACCAAAACTTTCTAAAAAGAGACTTCTTACATCTATTGACCTCACCGCTTCACATTGACAAGTAGAACTTGATCCAAAGGTACGCTACTGCACTTCTTTCCAGTTTTCTGGAGCCCACTGTCGCTTTGCAGTAATATCCTTTGGGTTAATGAGCTCTGGAAGTGAATTTTTAAGGGCAATTCATAACATGTTTGGCAATGCGGAGATGATTTCTTAATTAGGTATATAGATTACTTGTTAGTCATAAGTGGGACTTTCGATCAGCATGTGAAAAAAGTCGAATATATGTTGAGAAAACTAAGGAATCGCGGAATGACGTGAACATAAAAAGAAAATCTAAATTTTGGGTAAAGGAGACCAATTTTCTCGGATATGTAGTAGACGAGAAAGGCAAAAAAATCAAACCAAGAGATAATTGAGGCCTTATTTAAAATTCCTCCACCTAGGAACGTGAAGCAAGTTGGGCGACAATTGGGAATACTTAATGTAAACTAAATTTGTTCCGAGATACGCCGCTGAAATTGAGCCATTACGTCAGCTGTTGCCTAAAAACATGAAATGGAGATTGACAGACGTACATCAAATTTCCTTTCATAGAGCAAAAGAACTTCTCGCTCAATCGATAATATTGGAGAGAACCAGAGAAAACCTTTCATATGAAGTTTACGTTGACGTTCCATTTGCTGGAATATTGAGACAGCGCGACGAAGAAAATAATTTCCACGTAATCAGCACAGCATCAAGTGTACCTACGCAAATTTATGGGGGTTCCTCGGTAACCCAACTAGAGATTGGAGTACTGTACTTCGCCTTAATTAGACATAAAACATGCATATGCCAACGAAGGTTAAAGTATTTTCAGACCACATAATTCTCACATTTATCCAGAAGTGTAGACTATGCGGTGGAAAAATAGCCAGATATATTGGAGCTACATCTGCATTTGATATTGTGCACATTCGGGGCAACAACAACACTTTCGGAGACTTTTGGTTAAGCTAAATTGTAATTCACAGATACCTGAAAATACAGAAAGACCAAGAAATGAAGTAAAAAATCTTAACCGTTCATATACTAGTTAATAAGAAAAATTAAAAAGTAAGTTTAAGGACATAGGGAAATTTCAGGATGAAGAAGCAAAATCAATCAAAATAATTAAACATGACATCACTGGTAATACAAAAGGCAAAGGAGAAATCGATTGCAGTAAAAGACGACACACCATAAAGGCATGGAAAGGAGATGATGCCAGGCTGGAAGATGATCATTCCAAAGAGAATGCAACAGGAATTAATCAAAAAGCTTTTATATCCGACTTGCATATTCAGGCACAGACAGAACGGATCAATGATCCCAGAAGACCTACACATATCCAAATTACATCAAAAGGTAAGAAGGTAAGAAGGTAAAATAATGGCAGTTTTGGGTGACAGTGCCACAACATGCACTGGAAGGAATTTCATGAACGGTTTGAAGGACAATGGGATAAAACATCATTTCTCGTCAAAATATATACCTAACTAAAACCCAGTGGAACGTGAAATTAAGGAAATTGGAGACTATTTAAGGGTGCTGTGTAACAGGTGTCAACGTAGTTGGTATAGATACGTAAAGTTCATCCAGAGCCTTCTTAATCAAAACGTAAACAGTATTAGTGGTTATAAGCGAATTGAGCAGCGGAAAGGAATTAAATTAAACACTCTCTGTGATCAAATCCTCAAGGCGATTCAGCATGAAAATTCCAAACAACCGAGTGAAGAGTAAATGTTTCCGCAAGCAGGGATAGAATTAAAGAGACGGCCGGGAGGCAGAATCTAAAGCGTCAAGACAAGAAGCATAGGAAAACCCGGGAAGTTAAGATTGAGAAATTAGTCCTGGTAAAAACCAAGAAATTGTTCGATAAAGCTCAAAAACCAAACTGGAGATGTATCTTAAGTACACAGTACCTATTAACCCCAAAAAAGTATTTGCAATTGATATTTATGAAATATGCAACCCGGTAAGTAAAATGCTTACAGGAAGCTATCATAAGAGAATGCTGAAACCGCACAAGACAGCAGAGGAAATTGAAGATGAAGAGGAAAATGATAATAAATAAAATGTAATAGACTGAAAGTAATTCAAATAAACTGGGATTTAACAGAGTGTAAAACTGTTATCAATAAATTATAGTATAAGTGTGGTCCTTAGATCGGGGTTACATAAAAGTGACAAATATTTTGAGCGCATAACCCCCTATTTCTTTACTTTTGGCACGTTTTGATAAGGTGCCAAATTACATTATAATTAATTAATATTAACCCTTGCTGCACTGTATTTAAATATATAAAAAACTTAAGCATTGAAAGAGTGTTTGTATTATTCTATTTGACATAAACAATTGAAACCAATCTATACAAGTTTTGCGAATGTGCTTAGACATATTTAAACGGAAGAAATTTAAATATCAATATGTAATTAATATACACCGGAACATACAAAATGGGGGAAATGCAGCTTAAATCAATAAGTTAATTTTCTTTTTAGTGTTACTTTTTTACATTGTCTTTGGTGATCTTGCACACATTGTAAAATTAATTTTTTGTTTTTCATTGGCGTTAATTATCCATTGAAATCTTGCATTACCTTCACTACTCTCTCTGCCGTATCATTTACTACCTTAAGATTTTTCATAGTTCCTTGGCACTATGGTAGGGAGTGTTTGAATCGCAAGAAATTTGACACTCATTTAAAAAATCGAAATATGTGCTGAACGTTTTCAACAGGTCTAAACTCTTGACTGAAATAAACTGATCAATTCCGTTATTTGAAATAATAGAGCGATTCAAAGCTCAGTCAGTAGGTGGATACCTTTATACATTCTGAATAGCCTATGTAGACGTGCTAATTCTCAATTTATAGAATTATATTACGTCAAAAAGAAAATTTACCCAAAATTAAATTAAATTGAATTTTATTTATGGACGCTATTTAACTGCTGTGGTCCTTAGCGTGCCATTCTATATTGGGCGTGAAAGACCGGTAATTTTGCTCAGAGGCCTCTTTATCAGGCTTGAGGTTCTTTTACGTGCCGTAAATCTACGACACGGGACCACCGGCTTTACTTCCTTTCCGAAGGAAGCCATACTAACGATGTTTACGCCTGAAAAGATCCATCGCCCTCCGCCGGGTTTGAACCGCGACCTCAGGCATTAGAGACTAGCATGGTAACCACTACACCACGGAGAACGAACAATTTCTCCAAAAGCGTTGTAACTGCAACAGGAGAACAGTGTGCCTCCTTTCGGTCCCCAAGGTTCCCCGCTGCAGATTTTTAAACATACGTGTTTTTGATCATTGTTATGATTGTCATCAAACAGTGATAACATACAAATCCCTTCATTTAAATATCATAACTGTTAACAAAACTTCTTTAGAGCAATCGAAGAAGCCCTTGCATTTACTTCTTCGTACAGTTTTAATTCTTTTAAACATCACAAGTCATTGTAAGGTGTGCTGATTGCTGACAAACTATAAACCACCATTTTGCGTATGCTTTCATCACAAACAAGCATATGTTCTTCAGAGCATCCAATTCACTAACACTGAGGGACAGCTGAGAAAGGAAGAGGAACATCTCCAATAAATAAATTCCTTTGACTATCTACCTTGCATGATGCAAAGGTCCAGGCGTCCTTATTTCTAGATTCAAGTCCACAGTTGCCCCCAGAAACATGTTGCACAATCCCATGACTTCACGGTAATCATTTTTCAGGTGCTCTTCTTATAGCAGTTTTCGGAAGAATTTAAATGCTTTGTCAATTTCGCTACCCCTGAGAGACTCATGCCAATGTTCATGTCCATCTTCATAATTTGTTTTTTTCATGCCAATGCTCCTTTCTCTAATTTTTAGAAAAATGTTACTTCGGGACTAACCGCCACTTGGGGTAACTCATTTTCGAACAAACTCCGTAACACTTTCTCTTACATGTGATGACGGCAAGACAAAAGTAGCAGCTCTCTTCCTGTTAACTGCTCCAGCAAAGTAACAGCTCCACTGAAGCGACCTGTGTTGACTGCGGTAATGTCGCAACAAACAATCTGAACTCTCTCTTCCATTCCCCAAACTGTTATGGCATTCCAAACTGCAGTGATTGTTCTTTCCCACTACAATTAGGTAATGCAGGGATACCTATTAACTGTTCCTGATTTTCATAAGTTATAATGATTGGTAGTCTTTCAGTTCTTCAATCCCTGATTTTTAACGCTGGTATAGACGGTTCCAAATGTTTTCCGTTCCACCCGTAGCGGGGTTATCGAGAGGTTATGCCAGGTGCCTAGCTCATACCTGCTCTACAAGGAAGGTTAAGGGATGTAATAGGCTAAAGAAAATATAATTCCAACACATTTCCTTTAGACTTGGCTGTAAGAATGTAATAACTTGAAAAGAAAACAGCAATAACGTTATAACACAGCGACATAAGCAGTATACAAACTAATTTTTAGGAATTAGAGGCATCATGTCATTGTATAACAAGCAAGTGTTAAAACAACATGTTTTGGTTTTCAATACTTACTGCTTTCTCCACCCATTATTAACTAACATAGGTTTCTTATTTTCTAAATGTCCTTATGAAGTATGGTTTTTCCGTGCATAGTGACAACAATTTAGGCCGGAAATTATTAAAAGTTACAGTCTAAGTTACACTTTTCCCAATTTGGTTGCATGCAAGATGCCTTAATGACAAACAACCGCTTATCTATTCCACAACTCATCTGTTTACTGTCTCTACTATTTACCTATAATAAGTAGGGAAGGTGTTGTATTTCACCCAAAAATTAAAAAGCGAGATTCACCGGAAATACATTTCTTGGGACCCACTGAATCCAAAGAAAGCGTTTTTACTTTCTCTACTACGTAGTTACAGTAAATAGAGCAAGTATTGTATTTCATTCAAAATTTCAATAAAGAGATTCACCGGAAACATACGCTTTGAGACCCCTGAATACAAAGAAAAAATTATTACCTTCTCTACTACATAGCTACAGGAGCGAGAGAAAGTATTGTATTCCACCCAAAAATTCAATAAAGAGGGTCACCGAAAATACACGTTTTGAGACCCCTGAATCCAAAGAAAGCATCTCCCTGAATCTAAGGAAAGCATTTTTACTTTCTCTACTACGTAGTTACAGTAACTAGATCAAATATTGTATTCCACCCAAAAGTTGAATAACGAGATTAATACTCGGAACGGAAATACTAGTTTTCAGACTCCCGTGAAACCAAACAAAGCGTTTTTACCTTCTCTACTACGTGGTTACAGTAAGTAGAGCAAGTATTGTATTCCACCCAAAAATTCAATAACGAGGTTCAACGGAAATTCACGTTTTGAGTCTCCCTGAATCCAAAGTAAGCATTTTTACTTTCTCTACTACGTAGCTATAGTAAGTAGGGAAAGTATTATGTTCCACCTAAAAATTCAATGTCGTAATTTCACCAGAAATCACGTTTGTGACCACTTGAATCCAATGAATTTATTTTTAGAAAATGGTCCAAGTGTATGTGTCTGTGTATCCACGAACAACATAACTCAAAAGTAAAAGGTTGGTTAAAAACCGAACTTAGTGTTTAAGTTCAACTTCTTCCAAGAATGCGACACTGAGACTTTAAAGAAAATCCACCACTCCAAACTACCCTTTACATGGACATTTTTCGAAATGTTTTACTCTTAAAAAAGTGGCTCCAATAGTTTTGATTAAAATACATATATTTAAGATATTTTCATGATAAATAGAATGTATATATTTTATTTTCTAGGAATTGTCTGTAAATTAGTCTTTATTGTCAATGACTTTTGATAATTAGTAAATCGTAACAGAGCGACAAAATCTTACTGCATAACAATTGTAGATCTTGTTAAAGCACAAAATTGATATGAAATAACATTAATGTTTTATGCCAAATAACTTTTATATTTTACCTATTCTGAAATTTTCTTTGTTATTAGTTTGAATTTTAAAATACTTTATACTTCTTTCAATTGCAAATAACTATTGTTTTTCTTTCTTTCTTTCTGTCTTCTTTTTTTTTCGTGTTCATACAAAGTGAACAGAATTTCAAAGCTCTAAGTCTGTGGCTCGCATTCGGGAGGTCGTGGGTTCGATTCCTCTGACCGACCTTCCTGACCCATGGGTTTTTTCGGGGATATTTCGCGGTTCGCCAGGCGAGTGCTGGGAAGGATTCTCACATCCCCGAATTTCCTGAATCTCCATTTCATCTCCATTCGAATTTCTCTTCATCTTTCATCCGTTCGTCTCTTTCAGGATTGGAAGTGTCGGCGATGGTATTTCGGTGCAGTGTTGCAGGGAAAACGGATACTTTTTGTGACTTTCTTCGTCCCTCGGCTTTCAGCTGGCTGTCGGGAGTATCCTTACTTCCTAGAAGGGAGTTGGACCCCCACTTTAAAGCTAACCATAATTTTGATAATGGCATATTTTCATAGCCCTTCGTATATCAATTAACACCAAATGGAGGGGTTGTGTTCTATTTTCATATCTATTATCTGTTGTATACAAAGTATATGATGAGTAGTTGTTCTTCTGCTTCCAAATCTTTGTACTGTAGCTCAAGGAAATGCTTATTTACTTTAACATATAGTGTACTTAATGTGCTATTTATTGTAATGCCTTTATAGCTTTACATTCATGTTTTCTCCGTTTTTAATTATTGCGAAAATATATCGTATTTTCCAACCGAACAGCACATCATCACCATTCAGGAATTTTTCAAATAATCTCTCAGCTGTTCTTATAGTTTGTCTGCTACATGCTTTAGCAATTCAGCCGGGATACCTCCAATCCCTGTGCTTTTCTACATTTTAACGATTTTATTGTTTCCTTTACTATTTCTAATTCTGAGTACATGTACTCATTCAGTGTTTCATTAACCTCTTCCTCCATTGTACTCATATATTGCTCTGAGTTTTCTATTGATGAGTTCTAAAAATACTTTTCCCAAGATTGAAAATGATACAGTTCCAAAACACCTCTTTGTCATTCATTTTTATATTCTTTACAGTCTTGCAAGCTTTTGTATTCTTTTTTCCTCCAACGAACGGTTCTATCTTCTGGCATGCTTTTTCCCAATTGTTGTTTTATGCTTCTGATATTTCTGATATCTCTTTGCTTGATATTTTTGAATTATGTTTTTGTTTAGCCATTTTAGATAAAGATCTCTCTTTAATTGTACTTACTTTCCTATTCATCATTCCAATAATAATACCTATTCTCTTTTTGACTGTCACATTTTTCAGTAACAGCTTCTTTTGCAGCTTCATGTATTTTCACCAAAATGTACTGGTATTGAATCTGCGTAGAATCAAGCCTTGTTTCTGTTAATTTCTCATGCAGGTCTTTCTTATACAGTTAAACTGTACTTTTATCTGAAACTATATTTATGAACGCTTATTTAACTTTTTCTTGCTATCAACCTAAATTTGAATTTTTCTCTTCTATTTACTGTTATAAAAGGAAATAGGATTTTGAAATTGACTAAGAAATTGTTCACCAAACGCTACACCTGTATACGCTCTCGCATCTTGCGCATTTAATTTTGTTTGTTGTTTAACTATAGTGTAATCAATAACGATTTTTTAAAGTGTATCCTGATATGTTGAAAATTTATTTGCATTCGTATTCTGATAATATTTATTTAATATTCTTAAAGAATTATTTTCACTTATGTCAATTAATCTATTACCGTTGTCATTCACTATGTCTTCTGCATATAGACCTACAATTTTACTTTTGTTTTTCCTTCCCTGTTCTACTATTAAACTCTCGTCCAATAATAATGTCCCTCCCGTTTCCAATTTCTTCTATTCCCTCATTTAGTTCATTTTAAGATTCATCTTTATCAGAATTATTCCCGTTATTGCTATGTAAACTCCTAATATTGTGACTTTATGTCCATATAAGTTCATGTGAATTCCTATGAGAGTTTTATGTATGCGCTCTCAATCTGTAACATCTTTTCTAAATTTATTTTTTATTAATATAGATACTCCAAGTTTGGCAGTTTCATTTTTAGGCAATCCACTACAGAAATGCATGAAAGAACTTTACTTTCCGCACCGTTTCAATTCTGTTTTTGTTTCTGACAATATCATAGTGACATCTCTTTCTTTACAGGTCTCTCCAAATTTACTACTTAGGTATTTCCTGTAGGTTTAATCTTACATTTATCATTGTCCATTTCAATAGCCTTTCTCGAATATTTTTAAATCTGTCCGGCTGTAATAATAATAATAACAATACTAATAATCCCATAATTTCCTAACCTATTAAATGAGTCATTCAAAGTAAAATACTTCTATATCTCTCTTGAATACTTGATGTATTGCACTGTTTTCTCCACATGTGCTTTAATTTACTTTGTATCCCGTTTTGATGTGTTTTTGAAGCTTCTGGTGCCATGAAGGCTGCATCATGCATGTATAATTAAATACACCACCTGGTTTGCGTGTCCAGTAACCACATTCGTGGTATTGCTTCCACCAGTTTGACGCTCTTCTTCGATACCGAATAGCTCCGCAGTCCATGCTGCGCTATAACCTTGCTCATTAAAAGCAATGATTTTTGGTTATGGTTCATATCCTGTGTTGCTTTCAAATCACGCATATAATAAAGTGGACATTATTTACGAGCCAATTTCATCTAACTACTTCACTTATTTAATTACTTGTAATTAAAGTGTGCCCTTATAATTTCTATGCACTTAATTTTAGGTTGTAATTTTAGGACTTGTAAAAGTGTTGTAAAAGTAATATTATGACTTGAAAGCTCTCCAACGTAAAAATAAGTACCTATCACAATGTTCATGTCACCCCTTGATGCAGTGATTTGTATCACAAATTACTTAAATGTAAATAATGATTGTAATATGAATATGCATTTTATGTGACATTAATTTCAGAAGTTTATTAATTATAATTATTCCTGGGAAATAAGTTTATAGGGCCTTACTGAAACTGTCAATAATAACGCAATAATGCAGCGAGGGGGGTGAGCTGTTTATCATTATTGGAAACAAGGAAGTTACGTAATGTTGGCGCGTTTTCGGTAGAAACTTCTGGAATGTGTTCTCCCTAAAGCAATATGTATTCGTGGTTTTCATTGGATATTAAAATAGACGCTAATGTTGGCGCGTTTTATTAGCCAATAGCAGTTCATTTATAATCTTTAGGCGTATCTTGATGCAGGCGTATAAATAGGGTAGGTTCGAGGTAGCTTGCCCCGCAGTTCATCAAAAATCTGTGTACACTACACGTCGTCTTTAGGCAGTTCATCAAAATTCTTTGTGCAATACACGTCGTCTTAAGTTCGTCAAAATATTTATATGAGATACGTCGGCTATAGATTCACAAGTTATGAAAATCTAAAGTATTATAAAGGTAATTATACACAAAGTTGAAGTACGTGAATTAAAAGTGATCAGTAAGAAGTATTATAACAGTTTCAGTTTGGCGAGTATCTAAATCAATATGTAAAAGTGATAGTGAACGTGTTCGACAATAAAAATTATAAAAACAAATTTTCTTCATCAGTGTAATTTTTTTTGAATAAAAGATTCCTTTCCGCTTCACAACCTGTATTGAGACACATGTTCGACCCCAGGCCAACAGGATAATAGTTAGCCGGAGGACATTTTGAAATGAATTATTTCAAAAAGCTGATACTAGGAAACGCAAATTGCTAACGCCAGATGGAGCTACAAACCAAACAAATGAATGACGTCATAAGATGGCTTCCACTCACATGAAGTAAACACAATATAAGATCTCCAAGTTCTAATAACTTACGCTACAAATATTACGTAAGCAATACCGCATCACCCTTCCCGGCTTCTTTCTCTATTGTGCCGGAAATCCACCACTTTCATTAGTTAGGATTTTAGTACCAGACCTTTGACATGGAACCAATAAGAGCCGGACAGATTCGGTGAGTGCCTGATGAGTACCTTGTAGTCATCCAGGTAAAATGCTTTCACCTGTTTCGCGCTTAGTTTGTTCAAAGCAATAAGAGATTAGCACATCTGGGTAAGTGTAGAGCACAGATGATAAGGGCATTCTCCCAACATTAAATATAGAGAAACGTTATAAAAAACCAGAAAAATCGGACTTTACGTTTTATTTGTCATAAAATATATATGAAATGCTAAACCAAATGCTTAGAACAGCTTTTCATCTGTGAGTAGCATTTTCTAACCTAAGTAAATTGTTTTATCACAAACAACTGAAGATAGCTGAATTACATTTTATGATGTTAAAAACAACCTCAAGGAGCTGTTAAGGGCCTGCTTGGGTGTTAATAATGCGCTGCATCTGTTTTAAGAATAATTCTGATAAATTGTACTCAAAGGATTAATCCTGTATTGCTTAATAAGCAAACCTGTTGTACAAAAGTAGCTTAGTTAACTTAGAAAGCAAATATGTACCTCCTGTAAAAACCTCAGCTTGATACCTTAAATAGTTTCTGAGATATTGCATACTGCAATTAGCAGATTCAACTTTGGCATTTAAGTGTTTTGAATCCCTCCTTAAGGCTATTTTAAGAAAATAAGAACCAAAGAAACATTTTAATTTTAAAAGGTATTTTGGTGAGGACTATTGTTTTTTAGATTATTCCTATCACATCCCCGGAATTTTCTGATTTTAGGTTACAAACTAAACTATCTATATGGAATTTCTGGTAGGAATACAATACTTCCTCTAGGTATACTATAGGTAGTTGCCAGAGAAAATAAGAAACTAAAATACTTAAGGACCACAGTGCAGAAAACACTCCAATAAATAAACTATAACTTATAGTAAAGGAGCTGAATTTATGACGGTGAAGATGTTTTATTCCTGTGAATATTATAACAAATGAAGACGAATGGAAAGCAGACCACCACTGAGCTTAAGGGACCAAAAGGGTATTGCCGTAGCAGACGCATGTATGAAGATAAATGATCACTTAAGTGACAAATGACAACAGAAGCAAGAACTTGTGCAAAAGAAGTACAATAAGGAGAGTAAGAACAAGAGAATTGCATCAAGAGGAGGAAATGTAGGCACTATGATAGCGATGATTTCCCAGAAAGAACTGGTTCTAAAACCAAAAGTTTATTCTAGCATACTTCGAGTACAGTACTGTGCAAGTAAAGCCTTCGGAGTGTAAGTACTTCACTTCACTAAATATCCACCATGGAAATACGCTGTAATATCAATAAGTGTATATGTTTGCCAATGGAATTAGTGCTGTGGTATTTCGAGATACATTATATCCTGCTTTATTCCTGACCATAAGAAATATTTGCTACGCGGTTTAAAGGCACATTGACCTTATTACCCGCCTGGATTCACAATACATGCTGTAAAAATTAACAGAAGTTACTGTGAAAAACACCTTATTTATTACTTAGGCACACTTTGGCACACTCTCGGAATACAACGCAACTGATCCGTCGAACCACAACTCACATACATCTGCTGAGCCACAACTCATAAGTGAACTGCTGGGTCAAAACTCACAACTAAACTGCACTTCGTAACGTTTTAACTACTAGCACTCAACTGAACTCCACAGACAGACAAGAGCAGCCCTTAGATCACTAGGCTTCGCATACAAAGCGGAATGTTCTAGAAATGGAGGCTACTAGAAAATGCTGCAAGGAATGTTCTGGAACAGGGCAGCGGCATGTAATGGGCTATTGTTCTTACTGGCTATTGTTCCGACGACGAAGGCCCCACCCAGATGCCTACCAGTGGTCCGCAGACAGTCATGGGTGAGTGGTCACAATACTTTAATATTGCAATACCGAGCGAGATGGTTCCAGTGTGAGACTCCAGTCTGTAGATCCCGATGTCGATTCCCATCAGTCGGCCCCTCTGATCTTGGTTTTATCGTGATCTTCTTCAGTCAGTAAGCGATTCTGGGATGGTTCCTCTTCTAACTTCTATAAAACATACCAAGTGGGTTAGTCCCTTTAGGTCAACTGCACCATATACCTGTAGTCCTATTTCAGGAGCTAGTCAGATAACTGTGAGGACACTGACTGTGACTGAAAATGTAGGTGCTACCATCTTGCGGAGCCTGAAGAAATCAGTTCGGCACCACCTTGCAGCTTTACATATTTCAGACCATACATTCAGAATAATACTGGAAGAAAACTTTAGTTTTCATTTGTCGACAACTTAAGCACACAAATTTCACTGTACGAGAACAATTTAGCTCAAGGATTGCCATTGGATTGTATTCCTCCTATCCAAGGAACTTCTATTCTATTAGCGATGTGTTGACATAAAGTCTGAGCACCCCAACACAGAAAGTTGGAGTGTGGTCTTCGATTTTCCTGTTCATCATTTCATTTTATGTGTTTCATCTTCATGTTATATTTTAGGGTTGTAGGACCAGGCGGCGACGATTGCGGTGGAGTTTGCGCTGTGTAAAGATTTCTCCCTGGCTCTTGATGGTTGGTTGACTGGTGCCTGTTCCTAGATTGTGATGGCGCAGGAAGGCTCTCGCCGGCGTCAGTATTGGTGCCATTCTGGAATCCTCAAGGATCATGTTCTTACTATCGCACCTCATCGTCCTGATCTAGTCGCCCTACAGGTCTCCTCTTCATCCCTTCCTCACAAGAAAGAAAATGCAATGGGCGTTAGTTATTACCATGTTAAAAAGCAAATTTACCAGCATTAGTAACACAAACAATATTTAAGGATACTGAATTTCTAACGGGTTCTACTTTTCTTTCTTTCTTATCCTTTTTTTATCCTATTTTATTTATTTACTTTTTTTACCGAGCGGGCCCGTATTCGGGAGGTCGTGGGTTGGTCCCGCGGTCAACCTTCCTGACCAATGGAGTTTTGGGCGTTTCGCCGAGTCGCTAGGCGAATGCTGGGAAGGTAACTAGATCCCCCGAATTATCTGTCCTTCTTTTTATCCTCCATTCTTATTTTACTTCACCTATCTGCTTGCGTGCTTCAGGGTTGTAGGTGTTTGCGGGAGTCTCGGTGTTGCATGGCAGGCAAAAAGGATGTTCTGTGTAACACTTCATCCCCCGTAATGGGACGACTCCCGAGTCCCGGGCCCCCCCCGGGATGTGCAAGTTTGCAGGGAGAGATGGGAGCCTGTTGTACCAGCTGCCTTCCGGGGAATTTCAATCAGGATAAAGGTAGGGACCCTGTCCTCTGCTCTCTCGTACCTCCTGGTCTGGCCGCCCTCTGTCTCCTCTCACCTCACCCCTACATCCCTGAGGGGCTCCGTCAGGGGTTTAAGCACATAGGATCTTCGTAAGTCCAAGTTCTAAGTCCCCCTCTACTCCTAGTCCTATTTTTTAACTTTCCGGCATCTGTTGATAGCTTATAGTTGTGCTGATTGTACATTAACTTTACATAATCTTGTTATATGACTTGGCACGTGTGCTCAGGGTTTTGCCTAGCGGCAATTCTGAAATCTTCTTTAAGGGAAAATTGGTTACAAGTAACCAATAAAACACACACACACACACACACACACACATTCACATACCAAACCCTGGATACACCGCGAAAGCTTATTGAAAGACCAGGCTCTGTGTTGCAAATCTGTTGTTACCACTTTCAGAACACCATCAGCTAAATTGTTAAAGTGAGGCATCTTTGTGAAGTACACAGCTTTGTGCACTTAGCCCGTAGTAGATGTAGTGGCAGTACAGTGTGCGCACAAAGTCCGTATACCCCTACATTAAGTTCAAATAACGTGATATTGAAGTCCATATAACCATTTATTATTTATTTTAAAATATTTTCCTTTACATCTTAGGAATCGAAAGTATTCGTATGTGTCGCTCCGTGGTCACCGCATAACTGAAACGTGCCGCCATCTTGAGCAACAGCCTTGTGGTCACAATATGGAAACCTTCGCGCACCTTTTTTACCAGATATTCATTTTTGAATACCGCGCTTCTGCACCTGCTTCCTGATGTAACCCCACAGTGCGTTATTTGGTATTGTCACACCAGGGCTCTTTGTTGGCCACGGAAGAGGATCTGGATCATTGACCGGTTCTCGACCGATCCAGCAGTTCCCAAAGACTGCGTTCAGGTGTCGCCGCCGAACAGCCCATGCGAAATGAGACAGGACTCCATCTTGTTGGAACCAAACACTGATTCTCACGTTGTACAGCTTTAAGATGGGTCAGCCATTAATCATTTGGAGATAACGGTTTTTATTAACAGAACTACGAAAAAAAGTGAATCAAACATATTCGTTGGTGTCATTCCGGCCCAGGCTATGGGATGTGGGGGTTTGCGCATGATTTCTTCAAAGAAACTTTGATTTTATTTTTCTCCCCAAAATAAACGTTGCTACTGTAGGAGTTGCTGTAAATTGCACATTCGTTAGTAAAGTGACTTTTACCTTGTGAGCTATTGTTGAGAATTTTTGCAGCAACTGACCACGAGCGCTGACACGTTTCCAATCTGATAATTCATTAAAATTCAATGAATTCACTTCAATTTCATGTATTTCTGCATGGTTGAATTTGGTATTCCCAACTCCCATTTTCCATTAATTTGACGCTCTGAGACCCACCCTCAATCGTGTAATAGTTTATGTGAGCCATTCCTTTAATATCTTGCTTTTTACTAATAGTCTGCAGTCACACGATTCTTACCGTCAACAATGAAAGTTGAAAACAATAATTGATAGTTAAAATAGCGACAAATAACAGGAGAGTATGTACCAACATCAGTAACAAAAGCACATTATCACTGCTTAGGTCAGTTTAAATAATTTTAAGGCTATCGGACTCTGTGTGCTTGCTGTAGTACACAAAGTCGGAAGAAAGATTGCAGAAAGGAAGGTTACGGGACTTATACAAGTTGAATTAAAAGTCAGTTCTTCACAATACTTCAAAGAGTTAACGTAAACTTATTCCCTCACATTTCTTAAGTTTGCTGTAGTCTCTCATTCATTTTCTCATGAAAGGGGGAAGAAGCAAGTCTTAGGAAAGTTGTTCGATCAACTGGGTCAATCCATCCGTTGCACACAATGGTGCATCAGTGAAATTGTACTTCATCTTGCTAGAAGTTTATGGTAGGCTTTTAAAGTGCAGTCTGTCGGAATACCTGTGCTTTTACTATAGGTATATAAATACATAGTAGTTTTTAAAGAATGTAACTAGGTTTTGTTTCCTTTTCTAAAAGACAATTAATTATCACTACCAAATCCATCAGTGTCAAAAATATTTCATTTTATATTCCTAATTAAAACTAATATTTCCATAGTCTTTTGGTTCTTATCTTATAGGCTGTTAAAATCAGAAAACTTTGGGAAACATGGTTTGTCTAATTTAGACTCTCGTATGG
The DNA here is from genome assembly GCA_030765065.1 of Deroplatys truncata. NCBI lineage: Eukaryota > Metazoa > Arthropoda > Insecta > Mantodea > Mantidae > Deroplatys > Deroplatys truncata. The sequence continues at coordinate 23,798,037 of CM060988.1, read as the reverse complement.
CATGGGTAGTCTGATGTCAGCCTTTAGTGTCGACGGGCGTACTCTTTCCTTTGAGCACGCATGTGCGCCATCTGTCCGGCACCGCCATACGTCACGAAACCAAGAAGTACACTTGAAAGATGAGAAGGAAACGGTATGAATGGGAAATTATGGCAAGAAGATCCTGGTATCATAATATCGAAATATTAAGAGAGAAGACAGAGATAATGGCAAATGGGGAAAATACCGAAAAAGTCGAAAATAGTCGTCGATAGCAAACTACTGGATCAAGTCTCCTTCTTCAATTATTTAGGATGTGAAATCAGTAATGAGAAGGATAAAGACATAGATAGAAAATTAATGGGATTCCAAACAATTTGCGGAACAGTACGTAATACCTTAAAGAATAAAACAAGACCCGAAAGAAGCATGGAAGTTTGTAACACTATGGTAATCCCTACTTACGTACTTTATAGATGTGAAAGCTGGTTGTCCACACAAAAGACAATAAGTAGAATGCAAAGTTGTGAAATGAAATTTTTGAGGAAAACGAAAGGACATACTACAAGAGAAGACAGAATTAGAAATGAGGAAAGAAGATAAAAAATTAGAAGTAGAAACTCTTAACCCAAGAATGTGAATAGCTACAGAACAAGATGATTAGAACATGTTAGGAGGACGGAAGACACATGACTACCAAAAGTAGCTTTCCGGTATGCTCCTAATGGAAAGAAAGACGTGAGGAGCCAAGAAGGAGACGGAAGGAGACGCTGTGAAGACGGAACAGTCAGTAGCCTAATCCATGAAGTGGTACAAGAAGAAGAACAAGAAAATAAAAGAATAAGAATAAACCGTGGTAGATGAGAAATCAGGCCAGCATTCGCCTACCGCCAAGGGAAAACCACAAGAAACCCCTCAGAGTGAGCGGTCAACGGGAATCGAACTCGGGACCTCCCGAATGCATGACTCACATGTTCCGCGAATGCATCTCGCCCGATTTAATACATCAGAATACTGCAAACATCTTATATAATTTCATTTATGTTTCTTCCTTTAATTGTGTTTTAATGAATATTGCATTCTTCCAAAAAAGTATTTTTAAACAATTTTAATGAAATATCCTTAAGTGTTAATGTAGAAACACCTGCTCTATAATGTTGCCATGCATTATAATTCTATCTCTAATTTACTGAGGTCGCTCCTGAATATCACATGCTGTTTCTTAATTGTTGTGCTGCTATTCGGCATTCATTTCAGAGCTTCCTAATAGGTACATTAGTAAATGTTGAGGCCTCTTTTATGAAAATATTTATGAGTTAGAGAAAATGGACACGTCGTCTCAATAATAAATGATATGAGGGGTAAGATTTGAATTACTTATTCTAATTGAATGTAGACTTTTTTATTGTTGTCGCGGTATCTCGTGTTATCTATTGTTGAGCGCCTGTTATTGTACACTAGTTTGAATTTTGGGTTCTTTGTCCTCCGGCTAGCTATTATTACTACTCAGTCGAGCATATCTCTTGAACAGGGTGTGTAAACGGAAAGGATTTGTTACTGAAAGATAACACTTATAAAAGAATTTGTTTTTACACTTTTATTACCGCACAATTAACTAATTTTACATATTGACTCTTGATACACGCCCGACTGAAACTGTTATATTTTCTAATATCACTATAATCACTTATTTGCTGCAAATTATTAATTCGCGTATTTCACATTTATAACTAACTTTACGACGCGAGAGATTGTGTAGAATTGCGCGACGTATAACGTGTTAACGATTCTCTTAAACTGTGCGACGTATAACCTGCGAATACTTCCGTTGAACTGAGCGACGTATAACCCCCGAATCCTTCTGTTGGACTGAACGACGTTTGCCTTGTGAATTATTCTGTCAAACTACGCGTTACCCGTCTCTGGCACGGAATTTATACTCCCTCACCCCAATATGCCAAAACATTATAACAGAGCTGCTATTGGTTAATAAAACGTGCCAACATTAGCGTCTATTTTTATATCCAATCAAAATTACGAACACATATGCTCTAGGGAAAATATTCCTTCCATATCTACAGAAAAGCGCCCTAATCTGACGTCATTTGCTTGTCTCTTATAATTGATAAACAACTCACCCCCTCGCTCATTGTTACCCGCTCCTATTGTCAGTTTCAGTGAGGCCGTGTAAACTTACTTCCTAACAATGCTTATAATTAACAAACATCTCAAATCAATGTCATACAATAATGCTTATTTACACTACAATCACTCTGGCATTTACATTGTTGTGATATAAAATACTGCCACATTGTAAATCGAATGTACTTCTTTTTATACTAAATAAATTATTTATCTTCCTCATCAATTGTCTCAAGTATTTAATGCTGCTGTTCCATTCTTCATTATTATAAAAACAATAATCATATTACTATTATTATCATCCAATTGCAAAGATGAAAGCTTTCATAATAGCCAGTCAAACGAATCTCTAAGCATTACAGCCAGAACAAATTAGGTTGAACTGTTACTGGACTTTATACAGGGATGTCGAAGGTTACGAACTGTTCCTTTGCAGGCAGCTTTCATAAGAACGTGTTAATTGCTCCTCAGTGACTCATGGCCGTTGTTTACCTTCTTTGTATTGATATATGGTTTGAGTGCAGATAAGTTGAAGCTTACTGATTAAGGATTCCAATGCCTGGCGATAGCTATCAGAAGCTGCCTGTACATAATTCCGGATATACTCATTACTGCTATTTGTAAAGTTAAATGCAATCCCGAGAGATCACCACATAATTGAAACCAAAATGGGAAGCAAAATCTCGTTTGTCGAAGGTGAAGGTTTTATATATGGAACTATTTTCAGAAAGAATTTTACAGTTTAACGTAATTTAACACAAAATTGCAAAGCTGAAAGTAATTCTATAAACATGAAAGTGGTTTAATCTGATAACCGAGGTATAACGAAGTTAATTCCAAAAGCTGGAGTGATGTATTCTACCAAGGTTTCCTCTCTCACCCATTTCCTTCTAGTTTCAGGTTGATTCCGGGGCTGTGATTCGGTTGGTGTCGGGCAGATGGCACAGAGGTTTAGATTTGATATTTCTTCTTTGCCCTGCTAGAGGTCCTCTCAAACCTCCATTGCTGGGTCGTGTTTCCCCAGTCCCACTAGAGGGACGTCTCCGAGGGAACCTTCCGTGACTGGGTGGTCAAGCCTGGAACTATCAAGGAACTCTGATCTTCTCTGTTGACTTGCGCCGGCAACTCTGCAGCCCACACGTCTCCTGCGGTTCCCTCATATCTCCATTTCTCTCGAGGGTGTGCACACCATTGGGGGGGGGCGATGTGCTAGGTTTCCCCTCCGTGAACTAGTCCTATCCCTATTCTAATTAAAAAAAACAAGAAATAGAAAATACACTGCTACTGCTTAGGATAAGAAACATAAACTAACCTTTAAACCCTTTGTAGAAAAGCTTAAGGCTTTCCATACAATTTCTTTCGATTTGCTTCACTTTCTCATGAACCTTTTCCTGCACATTTGAAAACTGAACTGCCAGGGCCCGGATTTGAATCACATGACATTTGAATCACTTTTTCTTTCATGCGATGACACATTACTGCCACGCTACTACGATACAACCTTCCTAAGTTAGTCTACGCATGACCTCGGTTGCAGAGTTAAGTAGCTAATTTGAGGCATTATAAGTTACTTTTAAGGTGTTGAGGTGTTAATTAAACATATTCTGGAAGTGGAGAGATCGATTATCGCTTTATGAGGGCTTTCTTAAGAGTTACAACATTTAATTGATTCAAAGTACTGTTTAAAATGGTTTCACAGTAGCGTATCAACTTTCAGAAAACGAAGTTAGTAATAAATGACAAATAGTTATTAGTCTTATTTAGACGAATTAACCTTCTTAGAAACTGTACATTGCTTCTAGATTTTCCCTGTAAAGAATATCATATTAAATCGATTTCGTTGCTTCTGTAATAATCTTATTTTCCAGCAGGTTTAATAATTTAGGATCAAGTCAACTTATTGCAAATTAAACATTTCCTTCAAATCAAAACCCTTCTGCCGTGACATACTTCTGCCAGAGGTGTAAAGTGACTGGAAGACATTTTACGAAAAAGTCGCGGTGCCCTCGTTTCATTCGCAGTAACTTCAACAACATTCGCGAATCCTTGTCCTTTCAGGTCAATTTTTAGCAGCGAAAAGAGAAGGAAATGAAGTGGTGACAAATCTGGGGAGTATTGAGGATGCTCTAAAGAAGTGGCGTTAATTGTTTTCTCTATCACGTAAATAGTAGATAGAGAAGGTAATATATTCCACATAAACATTGGATGCCGAGATTTCACCGAAAATACATGTTTTGAGGCCCCTGAATAAAAATGCGTGTTAAGTAAGGTGTCCGCGCGCGCGCGCGCGCGCGCGCGCGTGTGTGTGTGTGTGTGTCCGTAAACAGCGTAATTTAATAACGAAAGGTCGGATAAATTACAAACTTGTATTTAGATTCAGTGCCTTCCAAAGAAAATATTCCCACCCCATACTACCGTTTACATGGAACACTTTTGAAACATGCTTTATTTGATAAAAAATTCGTCTAACGATTTTTATTAAAATACCATTAGGCATATTAAGCCATTTACATGGAAAATGAAATATATACCTTGAATGTTCTGGGAATAGCCTATGGTGTCCTCTTTATTGGGAAGGAATTTTGTATAATCTTGTATAATCCGGTAAACGTTAAGCGATAGACCAAAACGTACTACACAAAGTAGGTACATCTGTTTAAAACGCGTAATTTATTTGAAATAACCTTTTTTGTAGCATCAGCCCTTTCAGATTCATGATTCTAATTGTTCAGTATTTGGCTATTCTTTTAAAGCCCTGTCCTTTTCAGTTTTTCTCGCAATGTTATGAAAAAAGTAAGGAATTTTAAAGCCAGAATATAGCGTCCAGTTGTTAAATATTTTATTATTACTGTTCTCAATGCAACTATAAAGAAATGTGCATTGCAGCTATATTCCCTAGATTATAATAAAGTAGTTATGAAAATAAACTTTCTTAAGAATAATTTGTATACCCACTAATAAGTGAGAGAGCGAGAGAATGTCATGTGAATCTAACACATCAAACTTTTTACCAGTAATAATCGATGTGATGGCGCACTGTCGTGCAAAAGAAACCAGATGCTTTGTGCCCATTTTTCCGGACGTTTCCTTCCTACTGCCTCCCCGAGACGACGAAGGATTTCCACATACAGTTGCTTCGTCGCAGTAGGATTTTCTGGAATAAACACATAGTGGACGGGAACCCTGAGCATCAAGAAAATTTCCAGCTTAACTTTGCCTCTGCTGGTGTACTTAGGAAGTTTTTGCTTCCGAAGAAATGTTTTGGATTTCCGCTCATATTATTGTCCTTTAGGTATCGGGTGGTACACATAACATGATTCATCCTAAGCGTTTATGTTCTACCTTGATAGCTATACAGATCAGATATCCAGAAATAACCATTCTTGTTATGTTTGCACTCATTATTTGAGGCAGGTAATGCATGCTTAAATGTTTCAGAAGAATTATATGAACTGTTCCAACTAAAATTCAACTTCTGCTATCCCTTCGGCCACAACAATGCGTATGTACACTTCAATGCTTGGTATCTCTGTTGTAGTTGTTAGAACGTTGATGCCAGGTATAAATTTTTGTTTTACTTTCTCTGCTATCTACCTATAATAACTAAGAGGAAGCATTGTATTCCAACCAAATACTCGATGTGGAGATTTCAAAGGAAATACGTGCTTTAGACCCCCTGAATCCAAAACACTATTGTTATAAAATGTTCCGTGTGTGTGTGTGCGTGTGTGAACAGCATAACTCTAAAACGGAAATTTAGTTAAGCACCAACTTGGTACTTAAATACAGCGTTTTCCAAGATTGCGACACGATGTTTATTAAGAAAATTCCCCACCTAAAACCACCTTATACATGAAACATACGTATATCGTTATTTTTATTTTCTCAAAAATGGCTGCAACGATTTTGATTAAAATGTCATATGATTAAGACTCTGCTTGGCAAATAAAATGTATGTCTTGAATTTTCTGCGAATAGCCTAAGAAGTTCTCTTCATTCTGAATGATTGTTATATAACCCCTAAAATTCCTAAGCGATAAACAAAATGTTAGTACTCAAAAAAAGTTATATGTTCACATTACTTTCTATACCCCGTATTGTTTATTGGTGGGTATAGTAATTATTCTTACTAAAGATTATTTCTCTATCTACTACATTTTAACCCAAGTAAACGTTTGCAGAAATAGCTACATTACACATTTCGTTAATAATACAAAGAGAAGAGCGACAGTCAAATGTTTAAGAACTGGACGCCATATGCGTCTTAAAGTTGCATACTGTTTCCATGCAATCGTGAGAAACATCTGAATGAGACAGGACATCAAGAGAATGATCAAGTAATGAACAACTCCAGTCATTAATAACGGATGTTTCAGAAATGGCTTATACCACAAAAAGGCTTATGTGAAATAAATTGTGTGTTTTGAAGAGATCTACAGTTCTTGTGTAGTGCGTTTTTATCTATCGCGTTTACCAGATATACAAGACTATGCAAAATTCCTTCCAAAGTGAGAGGACTTCAGAGGTTCTTCCTAGAGAATTCAAGATATACATTTTATTTGACATGTAAGTATCTCTAATATATGGTATTTTAATCAAAATTATTAGAGCTATGTTTTAAAAAATTAAAACTTTTGAGAAATATTTTAAGAAAGAGGTTGTTGGGGTAGCGGGATTTTCTTTAAAATCTTTGTGACACATTCGTGGAAGATACTAAACTTTGACGCAGGTAATTCTTTTTTCCCCACGTTTAGTTGCAATATGACGCAGCCACGCTCCGTCCTCCAACAATGAAGCACTACCTTTGCCTCACGGTTGCTGCTTGTCTCCTCCCAGTTGGTTCTTCTTTTGCCACGACTGCTCCAGCATGAAATCTTAACCGCAGGGTATGCGTGGGTGTGTACAGAGAAACACACAAACGCTGTCTTGGAACACTTTCATTCACTATTTAAAACAATACTTTAGGTATGCCGATCACTATTAAATGTATACGATGATACTTTGTCTTTACCAAGACCGAAGAATATTAACTACAGCTAAGCGTTCTACCCTCTAGCATTTTCGCCGCCAATGTTCACAACTCGGCGAGAAAGTCGTACTGCCGTCCTCGCCGGGCACTCAGGACAGACTGATCTACCCACGCTAATACAAGAAAAACCAACGCCTAAACTTCCCCTCTCTCCCCTCAAACGCTTTCCCCATGATGCCACGGGTGGCCTTCAACAGGCTAAGTGCAGCTGCACTCGGCTGGTACCAGGAAAACCTTGCTTCAATGGTATTTACCCTTTCTACCTGAGGCTGGTCCCTAATTAACAAAACTGCGTTTGTTTTGTCTTTCTGTCGCTTTTACAGTCAACAATTTTCACAATGCTTCTCCTTTTTATACATACACTGATTTTAAATATAGATATTATTACTTATTTTATATCACTATCCTTCTCTGATTATTATGATAATTATTGCCTTTATAATTCCGGCTTCAACTTAAATACTAAGTTTAGCATTTATCCGGCTTTTCACTTTTGAATTACGATGTTCACAGACACACACACACACACACACACACACACACACACACAGACATGTATCCAAAAATGTTTACTGAAATTTCGGAATATAATTCTTGATAGGAATGCAATACCTTCTCTATCTACTATGTACGTGGTAGAATGAGAAAAAAAGGTCTGATGTGATCTCGTACATTCACATGACCTTCTCTTCCCTCTATCGTTTATTAGTGGGTATACAATTTATTCTTATTAAAGCTCATTCTTCTATCTGTTTCATCTTAATCTAAATAAACCTTTGCATAAGTAGCTACATTACGCTCTTTGTTATAGATACAAAGGGAACAGCGATGGACAAATGTTTAAGAACTGCACGCAATATGCTGGCCTTAAAATTCCATACTGATCCAAAGTAACCGTTAGAAACAACTGAAATTGATGGAAGATAAAAAGAATGACAAATCGAACCATTAATAACGTATATCTCGGAAATGGCTGTTGCTACAAAAAATGGTTTTAAATAAATTGTGTCCTTTAAAGAGATCTACGTTTTTTGTGTAATACATTTTCCTGTATTGTCTAACATTCATCAGATATATAAGACTAACATAATTTCCTCCAAATGAAGCGGAATTTACAAACTATTCCCAGAGAATAAACGGACCACCCCATCGGAGTGGTGTGTTGGACCCTCTGTATGGAACGGGGGTCACCGGTCTGCCTGTCGATTTTTCGTTTTTAGTTATGATCTTCATAGCCAGTATAAAAGCACCCCCTTTCTTTTTTTTTTTTAAAAAGGCTCTTTTTTATTCAGAGACTCTCAATACGTGTATTTCGGTATCGAATGTTTACCTTAAACGCAATATTTCCCCTACTTTAGGTAAGCAGTAGAGAATGTAAGGAGTATACAAATATATTAGTTTTAATTTAGTGGATAAAAATATATTTGCGGAACACAAATTAAGAGCGTATTTGATGAAGAATAACAAGGGATGCAATTTAAAATAATTTCAAGCATTACACATAGTCAAATTATAACATTTTCATTAACAGATAATACTCCCTTCTGCATTTTATACTCTTAAGATACACCGGTGATGAGGGGCTGATATTGTGAAAGAAAACAAACAAGAGAAGCAAAAGAATTTAGAAAATACACTTACCGAAGCTATTTCCCATTTTATTTATCCTTAAGTTATTGTACTTCATAAAGATTTCCTTGAAGAAACCACTGAGGCGTTAAATTAAATATGGCAGCATAGAAGACTAATGCAGAATGACTAATGGTTAAGTACTTGATGCATGTAGCTACAAGAAGATATAATTTTCTCTCCACTAGCTCAGTTTCTGGATAGGCACATCCATCATGAAGACGTCACTCTCAGAGGCGGGATGCTGGGAAAACCTGTACCTACCTACGTATTTGCTACTGAAGGGTTTTGGGGGAATTACATCAAAACACTCGATGCTTCGTTATTTCTGTGGAAGATATGTCTAGAACACGTATAACGAAGCGAACTGCCGAAGCGAAGAAAGACTGCTTACATCGATTTCTTCTACTTCACAATGTTCACAAGGAACAAGGAATGACAGAAAGTTGGTTAAGTTCCTACAGCAGAAGAATGCAACCCGTGCTACGGCTTTCAGAAATACAAAAACCACATGTGTTTGCATTTACATTTATTTTCTCCACTCATTCTTCTATAAACTGTTTATACAAAGGCTTATTATTCTACCTACTTCTTGTTAATGCAGATAACCTCAATTCGGATTTACACATTTCGTTGTAGGAAAGAAATAAATTTTTAAAAAACATGTCGTTATGTGATGGTTTTGAAACTCCATTCCCATTGTGAAACCACAAATAGCTACTTCCCAGTTCAGAAACGTTATTTAAAGAATCAAATCAATAACAGGGAATATCTCGAAAATGATTAACTCAAAACAAAAAAAAATATTTTACATAAATTGTTTGCTTTAAGTGGACCTACTTTTTGTGTAGTATGATTTCTCTCTCTCTCTCTCTCTCTCTCTCTCTCTCTCTCTCTCTCTCTCTCTTACGATTTAAGAATTATACAAACACCATTCAGAATGAAGAGAATTTCACAGACCACTCTCAGAACATTTAAGATGCATAGTTTATTTCTCATGTAAATATCTTGAACGTATGCTATTTTAACCAAGCGTTTAGAGCAATTTTTGACAAAATAAAAAGCTTCCAAAAGTTTTCAATATAAGAATAGACTGGAGTGGAGAGATTTTCTTGAATTTCTTCGTTTCGCATTCCTGGAAGATGCTGAACTTAAATACCAAGCTTGATATTTATCCAACTTTTCGTTTATGAGTTATACTGTTCACAAACAGACACCTTTTTACTTTCCCTACAACGTGTAGTAAGTAGGGAAAGTATTGCATGCCAACCAAAAATTTCATGGTATTTAAGTTGAGTATATTCCAAGGATGCGACACGAAGATTTTCAAGAAAATCCCCCAATGCAGAATATCCATTACATGGAACAGGTTTCGAAAATTTGAATTTTCTAACGATTTTGATTTAAATATATATTTAAGATATTTTCATGTGAAATGAAATACACATGTTGAATTTTCTGGGGATGTCCCCAAAAGTCCTCTTTATTCTGAATGACCTTGGCATAACTGGCAAACCGTAAGAGATAAAGTTTTACTTCAGAAAAAAATGTAGATCTCGCTAAAACATACAATTTACGTCATATACATTTTTTGTCGAGTGACCCATTTCCGAGATACTCCTTATGATATGCTTGAATTTTCCAAAATTTATACTTTTTTCTCAAATGGGAATTCGTTGTTCGTTTTTCTATGTCCTGGGCATCCAATGAGAATGCAATGCTCCACATAGCAACCGGTTCTTAAAAGATTTTACTATCGCTTAAAGCATAAAATATTCCCCTTGCACTTATAAGAAAATTAGCAATAAGATATTTATCTCGATTAACATAAATTAGATGGAAAATAAGCGTTTGTGAAAATAGTCTGTAAAAGAGTAGAGAAAGACATGTGAGTGCAACACATCAGATTTTTTATAAAGTTATTTCACAGGACCTCAAAGCATTTATTTACGGTGGAGGCTCGATATCGAATTTTTGGTAGAATGCAATACATCTTCTATTTGCTATTGGCAAGAAGCAGAGAAAATAAAAATGTGGCAGTATAATAATTTTTTTAATATTATATTCGTAAATTTTTCTAAATGTATCTTTCTAAACGTACAATACCAAGTGCCCAAATACAAACGTTCTTGATAGACATAAATCTTTGAAAGAATTACGTTGTCCTCAGTAGTCCTATTCCGGAAGTTATAAAACAATTCTTATGATCAATTGCTGTACATAATTACTGCAGGTGTTGATAGCCTGAAGTTTATTACAAACACTGAATCAGTTGGAGTCATTCAACCAGATGCAGGGTAGTAAGGAATCTGTAGCTATTCATAATGACAGTGTAACAACATTGAACTCCTTGGCAAGCAACAGTAACCATTACCACCTAAATGAGCAAACCAAGCAACCGACAAGAATACTGAAGATATTCGTGGTCTGGTGGTTAGCGTACTAGCTACACAATCCGGAGGTCTCGGGTTCTATTCCCGGCTGGAGTAGGGAATCTTTCTTTAATCAGCTTTATTCCAGATCCTACCTAGAGTCGGGAAGTATGAATGAGAGAGTAAATGTATGTGTAAATCTTATATTTCTGAGGAAAACCCAAGGTAAACAAACCACATATTAGTTCAACAGTAAACGAGTCAACATTATTGCAATGATCAATTGTTCCGAAAGCAAAGCCGCCGATTAGACCTCAGATGTTAAAGGCAGCAAATAAATGGAACAAAAAAGAAACAGATAAAATACCGAAATCAGAAAAGTGAATGCATAGTACACCACAATTAAGACCAAGCAAGGTAGCGCCGAGGTAACGTGCGCGACTCCTATTCAAGAGGTCCCGGGTTCGATCCACAACCGTCCACACTCACGCATGAGCTTTTGTTGGTTTCCCCGGTTCGGCAGGTGAATGCTAGTGTGTCTCCTCTAACACCACGATTTTCCCTATTAACCTGTACCCAAATTTCCTTCACTGCCATCTTTTTCAAGGTTGTAGGGCGGTGACGGTTTTCGGCAGGTTGCGGTTGGACGGGCGGGGTGCACTTTGTTGAAGTTTCTTCCCTGGCATCGATCGGGACTGTCCAGTCCCGAATGGGCCCCACCAGGTGGAGAAAGCCGGGGTTCAGCGGCTCGTGGATGGGTCGAGCGGCGTCGGATGTATTTTGTCTGGAAACATTAGGGGCCACGTCCATGACTCGTGGCCGCACCATCCGGTTCTGGTCGCCCTTGGGGTCTCTTCCCTCATCCCTTCCTCACAGGGGGCAGCGTTAGAAGAAAATAAGGGCCGTTGTGGTCTACTTGTGGGCTCTGCCCCGGTTTTGGGGGTTTGTCCGTAAGAAGTACCCGTACCTTTACAAAGCACAGGTCAGGGATGCTGAAGAGGGTTGGCAGATCAACTTGTGAAGCAGGCTGTGTACAACACTACTTTTCCAGTGAGCTGTAATACAGTATCGCAAAGTGTCATGTTGTGTTAGCTTCAAGAAGACGATTACAACAGACCAGCACTGCCAAATAATAATAACACCCGGAGAAGCGGTTGCTGATGAAGGTTTGGGGAGCGACATACTGCCACCTCGTATCATGAACTTTTGTAAATGAGATTGCACGCAACGATTTCTTCACTTATGTTCAAAAACCGTGATTAAACGTCGCTGAAACAAACAAACTGAGCACCCCCTGTGAAAGTTTTAATATTTTGGGTATCTTTACAGAGAGACGTTATTGACGTGCATAAAAAGTGGTGCATAATGGAAAGGACAAGATAGGACAGTTAACGGAGGGGACACCTAGCACCTCGACCCCCTTATGTGCCCTCACCCCCGCTAGGGACGAATGAGATGGGGCAACCGCAGGAGACGTATGGTTTCCAGAGAAGGCCGGCGCAAGTCGCCAGAGACGTGCAGAATTGCCTAACAGTTCCAGGCCTGACTATCCCACCACACAATGTCGCTCGTAGACGTCCCTCTAGTGGGAAAGGGAAAACACGACCCAGCAGGGAGGCTCGACAGGCTTCACTCTAGCAGGGCTGTGAAGAAGTTCCAAATCGCAAGCCTCTGCGCCATCTGCCCGACACCGACCGAACCACAGCGCGGAGTCAATCTGTAACATAAAAGGGAAATTAAATGAGGAAATGGGGGAGAGAGGAAATCCGTGATAGGGAAGACCACTGCAGCAGTCGCCTATGTTAATACAGGGAAAACCACGAAGAACCGATGATCAGAGTGGACGACGGCTACGGAAATTGAGCCCTAGACCTCCCAAATGTGAGCCTCATACGTTACTTTGAAGTCATCTTGCTCGGTAACCCATAATGGAACGCAGCTCTTTATGTTAGAACTGAGAAATCTAGCCCCAACCTTTGTCAGCGTGACCTCTTTCCGCCGGAGTAATTCTAGTCAATGGATTGGCAGGGTGCTTTTCCTACCCGGAATACTGCCGAAGGGTAGTTGTGCAAGCTAGTTCTGCATATTCTCATTAATGGAGTATCGTTAATACAATGCTTTGTTGAATTTCGTCGCAAAAATAAAATGTAGTTTAATGAAAATTTAGAAATAAAGACGAAGTCTTTTTATTTTTTGTTCTTCTAATATACTTAAGATTGATACTTCAGTGCTACATTACCCATTTATTAATGTCGGTTTTCTTTTCTCCGTTCGATGGCGGCAATAAGTTCAACCATCTCCTCTATATGCTAATGGAAGATCTCATATAAATGTCGTAGCTGTCGTTCATTTTAACCACGCTTGCAAATAATTCTCCCTACTTCATCTGGAAGGAATAACGTTATATTGATTCAGCTTTCATTTCAGAGAGGCGATATCCGAAACACCCCATCATTTCATATCGATTATAACATTATTCATTGGGTCGTTTTCGTGTGTCTGAATTTTTTTTCAGACAAGTACATAGAGAACTGATCCCGACTGAGGGTAGCAAAAAACTGGTTACCTGAAAGTGGAAACCTAACCGACTGAAAGCACTGTTGTGATCTAGGGGAATGGGCCACTTTTTATGCACGACAATGTATATCATATTCTTTATGTTCTCTCTTGTTTTTGCTAGCCTTTGTGAATGCTGATCCTTAATTAAAGTTCAAAAGGTCATATAAAATAACCTGAAAAATAAAATCAGACAAAATACAAGAGAAAATTAAAAATGTTGCTGTGCATAAGCCTTTTAGTATAAGAATTTAATGTTTGAAATGAAGGAGCTGGCGGTTTGAAGCTTTACTTATTGCTTAAGCCCTATTTTACGTGAAATAATGCAACATTAATCATAAAAGATGGTCCTCGGGTTTGATAAAATTGAAGTAAATAGGCAAAACAATGACATCAAAATTATTTTTGAAAAGCATTACAGTCAATATTAAGAAAACATATGCTTAACCCTTTATTCTCGACAATGATTTAAGCAATATAGGGGATACATCACGTTTTAAACCTGTATTCCATTAATGGATAACTAGAGAAGCAAGTTATGCTTTAACCCCAAATTGCATTGCCGCTTGTAATATTTCACGTTTATCCCTGTGGTCAGTTGTAGAATGGGGTTCTCAAAGGAGCTAAGCGGATTCCTTTTTGAGTCGGGCTAGGAAACAGATGGATCCATAGATTCTCTTCTACCTACATAGCAGGCATTACATTCCACCCAAAAGTTTGATACCGAAATTTCATTGGAAATACATGTTCCAAGGTCCCCTGATTAAAAAAAATTATAAAAATATACGTGTGTGTGTGAACAGTGTAACTCAAAAACGAAAACCGGATGAATACCATACTTGATATTTAGGTTCAGTACCTTTCAAAGATGCGCTACAAAGATTTTCAAACCCCATCCAAAACTACCCTTTACATGGAAGATTTTGTGATTAGAACTTCAAATGAAAAAAAAAATCTTATCCAATCTTCCATAAAATAAGTAAGAAGCGAATTAACTGTAATATTTTTTATTTCCTAAAAAATGCCTCAAACGCTTTTTTTTAAATACCTGATATTAAAGATATTTACATGAAAAATAAAATATGTATGTTGAATTTTTTGATAATAAGCCTGTGAGGTCCTCTTCATTCAGAAAGAATTTTTTATAATCTTGTATAACTGGTAAACGTGAAGCGCTGGACGAAAACGTACTCACAGCAGATCTCTCTAAAACACCCAATTTATTTCAAATAAGTTTTTTTGTCACATACGCCAATTCTGAGATATCCATTAATTAGTTTGGATTGTTCATTTCTTGGTCATTCTCTTAAATTCCTGTCAGTATTCAGTTGTTTCTCGCGATGTATTGGAAACGGTATAGAATTTCAAGCGTCCAATTCTAAAACATTTGACTATCACTGTTCCCTTTATTAACGAAATATGTAATGTAGTTATATCTGCAAAGGTTTATTTGGATTTACATGTAGTACAGAGAAAAATAAGCTCAGTAAGAGTAGTTTGTATACTCACTAATAAACGACAGAGGTTAGAGAAGGTCATGCGAATATAACACAGATTTCTTTGAGGAAATTGCGATGGTGGTTTGCTTTCCCTATTTATAAGTAAGATGAATATTGAAGACAATGAGGCGAGTTATCTGCTCTATTAAGTGATGATTGCGATAGTATTGAAGCTGTGTCCTCTGCCTCTCCTTCTCCGTTGGTGAATTCCGGTTTTGAGGTCCCTTCACCGGCTGTAATGTTCTGCTCGTGCTTTTTCCACGTAATTCTGCCTGGAAATCATCTAGGGAGATGAGCAGGATATGGTTACTTGATAAAGGATGTTCTTAGGTCTACAAGGCGTGTGACGGAGCAAGGATTTAGGCATGGTTTCACTTAACCCACTTTTAATCACACGGACGTTTTTAACACTGTAATTGTAATCTGGGAAACTATCTCCGTGTCCTTGATAATGCTATTTTACTGTGCACACTTTGTTTTCGGCCCTTGCGTATCTAATTACCAGGCCTCGGTTCAGGGGTCCCAGACGCATGAAGTTAGGTGCACACGCGCCACTGTGTTGTTTAGTTCGAGTGGGATGGCAAATAAAGCGTGCAGCTAGCCCTTGCCTCAACGTGTAAATATCTAGCCACAGTAGGGCACAAAATAAACGTCACATTTTCCGGAGCGTATCGATTACGGAAACTAATTGCCTAATATAAGAGTTTTGCATGATTGTACCTGTTTTAACATTCTGAAATAGCCATTTTCCACGACAGAAAAAAGTGCAAACAATATACATATGAAAAAATAGATTTCTTCACAATTTCATTGCACCATATACATAAATATTTAAAATAAATAAATACATAAAGTAATAACCCAAATAATGCAAATGAATACAATACACTTCTTTACATGTCATTGCAGCGAATTACAAGGTGCATTCGCAATGTATCAAATGAAAGCATCCCTTCATTTCACCTAAAATGAGTTTATAGCTAGAAAAACTTCGTTCTTCGTTACATGAGGTGACAGATGCATAACGAAAGAATGGGATATCACACGAATAAACTTTTGTGGATTTGTATTCATTGTTGGAATCAATAAAACGTCCTTAATGGCACACTTATCCGTAAAGCCAAAAGGACATTTTTGTAATTTGGTGTTCATACTTGCAATAACAAGTCTGATTTTGACTCATTCAGTTTCTGAAGCAGTGCAATTACGAACCCATATATTTTTCTAGAAACACTTTAAAATATTTATTTTCGATCTCGTTGAAATGGATGTTGGTATGTACCAACATGCTACAC
This sequence comes from Deroplatys truncata, assembly GCA_030765065.1. NCBI lineage: Eukaryota > Metazoa > Arthropoda > Insecta > Mantodea > Mantidae > Deroplatys > Deroplatys truncata. The sequence continues at coordinate 23,781,536 of CM060988.1, read as the reverse complement.
AAATCTCGATAAAATTCTTTCTGTTTTTCTATTTTGATTGTGATGTTGAAGACCTCTGTAGATTGTTGAATTTAAATTTTTTCTCGTGTATTTTGCTATTGCAGTGTTTCTGAAAGGGTAGAAATCTGGCTGTCAAGATGGTTTTTTGCAGCGTTTGCAATATGCAGTGTTGTTTCCTTTGATGAGGAATTGTTCCTTTCCAAACTTCTCTATAAGTGCATCCTGAAGTGAACGTTTGATACTCGTATTCTTCGACATGTTTCAAAGTACTGTGGAGTACTTGAGTATGTAAATACCATGAAACTATAGTTCCTTACTCAATGGATCTCGAGTACGTAAGGGGACTGCATTAACCAGGGCCAAGCAGCAATATGAATGTCCACAGTGACCTTCGCTACGCAACTACCTGTAGGTTGGAAGTGCTACCCCACCCAACGGGCTAGGACATCAACTCAACCCCGTTCGCTCCCAACTTCAGTCTGCTAATTCTGTGGCCCAAAACCGAGGTCTGCTAATTACGCACTACTTATCGTTCTTGTCTAAGCCGGGGGAAATAATTCGAAATTATTATTTCTAACAATTTCACAGTATGCATCCTTCGCGACGATAAATACTGGAAACATCTGCGTATTTTAGTTATTGCATCTACATGTCATTCGACACTTTGCAATTTTTCTCCTCGGACATAGAATGTTTGCTTAGACGATGGTTCTTTTGGAAATGCCTCGCATCTTCTGTTTGACATGATATTTATAGTCACCGCCTCCTAGATCTCTCTATTCCCTTATTGGATAAAATTTTGGCGCTCTTGGGTGCGTGTAGCTTTTACGTAGTTTGTTCTACACGCTTATTGGCCAATGCTAACATCACATGACTTATTTGTAACATGGCGATGGTTATTCCCTGAAATATATGCTGGGAATTTCCTCCCTCCTTTAGCAAGGATTTCTACCCTCTTGCTAGTTTACAAAGAATTCTCTTGTTAGCCAGCGCCATAAAAGGCTAACTTTCCTCGTTGGATGCAACTTTTATGTACACAAAGCTTGGTGTATACGGAGAGTCTCCTAGTATTAGTTTACAAATACATACACATTATCTAACTTTAATACCGTTTATAACAGCTCTAACATAATCAAGTGAGCATGAAAAGATTATAATCACTGTGATGAACAATCCACTATATAAATATTTACACATATCTGCCATCCGTCTCGTAATTATGTGCATCATTATCTAAGATTGGAAATTACGTCTCAACACCAATATGATTAGTGCTGTTCATTATTTTACGCTCAGTTGCTGCTTGCTTTTAATAAACATCTTCATTTTAGTCGGAACATCCGGTGCAAAGCCTGGATAATATCAAGTTAGCTACTCATAACAACCAGTCACATCAAGATAACTTTTGACGTAGTGAACATCTCAGTGAAGAAACTTCATATGCCTAGAATCCTTCGGGCTTGATATTACCCTCCATTCTTCTTTATATGCTACAGACAAAATCCATAAAACATCGCAGAGAATCAAAATGATATATAAAACCAATATGAGGTGTTTTGCCTTTCGGCGACAGCGGGTTTGTTGTTTTCTGTGAATGCTTTGAACTGGCGTCCACAAAACGCCAATTTCTTATCATAGGCGATACTACGAGGATTTCCTCACCGTCGATAAATTCACGAGTCCTGAAGTAAGTAGAGAATTTACATAGAGTATTGGCTGGGATTGTTTCACGAATAAGATGAAGTGCTTTACCTAAAATTTATGATTATTAAATTAGTCATAAAATGCAAACGGCGTTGTATCAAAAGAAATCAAAATCACGTGGTCGCACTTCGTTTGTTGATCAGTGTAACTTGATTATTCAGTGTTATTTACTGCCATATGGCAATAGGGACTAGAGTTAGGTATCCAATATTATAAGGTTGCCTAACCAAACTTATAGGTTGTAGCTTTGTTTACAAGTTACATTAGTTACGAGTATATACAATTATTCAATATAGCATTGTTATCAAACCTGTAAGCATTGGAAGAAATCTGTTCCTTGTTTGTTATGCTCAATGAAGATGACGAAGTAATAGCCTATTGTTTCTTAGTTTGTCTACAAAGTCGGAACCATTGTCTACAATGGTTCCACGGCAAGGTACACGGCTCGCATTCGGGAGCTCCCAGGTTCGAATTCTGTCGTGCCGGGCACTCAGATCATGGGGTTTTCCGTGTTTCCCCGGGTCGGTAGGCGAATGCTGGTTCATCTTCTTCCACAAATGTCCTGCCTATATAATTACGTTTCATCTGTTTCAGGGTTGCAGGATGAGGCGACGGCGGTCGAAGCTTTGCGCCAGGACGGTGGAAAAGGTTTCCCCCTAGCGTTGGGTTGTTCTGCTGGGGCCACTTCCTGAGCCCTGTCTTGGGCTAATGGGACCCTTAGGGGGCACGAGCTAAAGCGTGGCTAGCCGGCGCAATCCTTATCAACCCCCTTCTAACTTGCGCACGTCATTGTCCGGATCTAGTTGGGATTTCCCATCATCCATAACTCCCAGGGGTCACTTTAGAAACAAAAAGGACTACTGTGTCCTACTTGCGGTTCTGTGCTCCAGTTTCCAGAGGCACTTACGTCTGCATTCTTACACTGTCGGAATGTTAATAACTAAGTTGCAATGCAAGATAAAACTCCCATATCTCTACACATTGGCACTACTATTAAGTATAAAAGATTCTGTCTGCTTAAGTTATGCGGTTTCTTTTTTTTTTTTTTTTTTTGCAAATATGTGCGAATTTATTGTGCATTTTTTGTTTGAACAGTTTCTTTTTTTCTCCATGGATGTTATTTTCGAGCATAAACGACTCACTTTCTCAGAAGTAAACTGAATTAAATTTTAGCATGATAAAAACCATCGCTAAATGTTGAGATTTACTTTGGTATTAATAATGTGACTTTTTGCACTTTTTAACCGTCATCTCACTCAATTTTCGCTACTATTTTGATCTACTTCACATTGTCACTCCATCAATGTGAACTAGTTCAGTTACACTGGAACTACACTTTCCTTTTCGATGCAGCGGCGTGATTAAATCGCACGATGTAGCCGCTTCTTCCGGACAGTTTACTCCCTGCGCAGTCGAACACAAGCCTTCTTCAATCTCCCCTGCAGCAGCAGTAGCACTCACTGCACAACACATATGTCGTCACAAACTCACTTGTAGAACCGCAATTGATGTTGCACCAGAAACGCACTCGCTAACTCACCCACTGACATACTCGCGAGAACATTCGCTTATATACCTGTGGAATCTTCCATATAACATTCTGGAACTTTCTGAACACACGATCTGGAGTAGCAGGAAGGAAACTTACAGAATGTTCCGGTTATCTGCCGATAGCGTTTCTGGTGTTTTCACTGAGCGGAAGCGCTGCTTACTTTTGTTTATCTCCGAAAGCCTGGCACCGACCTCTCTATAACCTTGGGCATAGCTCTACATCATTAATATGGTTTGTTATTTTTAAACAAATAATACCAGAGAAATTTTAATCAGAAAATGATATAATTATGAAAACAGTCCTATCATCGTTAAACACGTGTTGCATAAGAAACAGATCGGCGAATATAAAGAACATGTATCTACATCCCCTCTAGTATATAAAATAGTTTCCGAGATATTGAGTATTAATTTAACAGATTTAAAGTTGGCGGGAAAGACACATTAACCTCTGCTTAACAATAAGTAATGGTTCATGAGTAATATATATATATATATATATATATATATATATATATATATATATATATATATTCCTGGCGGATATTTTGTTTCAGTTCTTCCAGGGTAATAAGCGTTTGTCCTGTACGCCTACTTTTTTAATTTGCCCAAAAGAAACATCTCACCGAGCACGATGTTTCAGGCGGTAACGTCTGTGGCAAACATTCTGGAGGTCCCGGGTTCAAATCCTTGGGCCAGACCAATCTGACCGAAAATTTTTACGCGATTTTCCTCGGTCACTAGGCGAATGCTGAGTTGGATAATTATTTGATCCGCGTATTTTCTTATCATCCCTTTCATCAGTATATTCCATTTCCTTCTTCGTTGTCATAGCAGGCATTGTGCTGATTACCCATCTGAATATGATATGATCCAGAGTTTGTTTGCTCCTCGACAGGCTACTGATCCAAGGCATTGACTGGTAAGTTCTTGGGCGTGTAAGGCTTACAACGAGAAGAGTAATCCGTTGGTGAAGAAGAAGCTAAACATATAACAAAAAGTGAAGAAGCTTGTGAATATGAATTTCACAAACCCTTCTAACATATATGAATCTTAAATGTTAATGCGTTTTGCAGCAAAAACAAATATTGAGCCATAATTCACTTGACTTCGAGATTAAGTACGGAGCAAAAACATTGCTCGTAACGGCACAACTGAACTCCTAACATGATCTTTTTTCCAATTGGACGTACGGACTTTTATGAATCACCAAGGAGAGGATATCCTAGACTTGTCACTAGCGTTCTTTGTGATTCTAGAGGATATTAAAGATTGGAGGGTCTGTTTGGAACCTTCCCTATCCGACTACAAACATATTTGCTTTGATTTTGAGGGAAAAAGGAAAGCATCGCTTGTACAGGAACCCTAGAAGGACCAGCTGGGGCTATTTTGGTTCGGACTTGAACGGCCGGCTTAAGAATGGACCGCAGATCAGGCTAAGAATTGCGGACGATCTGAAGTGGTACGTGGGGTTTTTCACTAACACCCTGGTCTCTGCTTATAAAGAAATTGCTCCCTCGTTTATGAGGTTGGGGCTAAAGATAAATTTAGACGGAATTCTAAGAACTTTTCTCCATAAAGGATTCCTATACGGAATCCCAAAAATGTATAAAAGGGAAATCAAGAAGGCCTCCAAGAAACCTTGAAAGCACTTGTGTGATAATATAAAGAAGCTGTTCAGCACTGCTCGCTTACAGAAATTGCTGATCTCCGGAGGTGGGGTCAGCTTGGCCTCGTTGGAAGACTCCACTGGTGCTATGACGCCGTCGGATAGGGAGACCTTGAGGCTGTTGCATGAGACCCACTTCCCGGGAACCTGCATAATAGATAAAGAACCAACCTTGGTTATTGGTTAAAGACGTAGTCCTTCGCGAGAAGGTTGGCTATTGGACACCGAGATAGTTACTTTGAAAAACTTAAATGGCCCATTTTTTCTTTTGAGATTTATAAATCCCCGGGTGAAGTTGGGTGTTCCCGTATTTTCTTCAGGAGGACTGGGAGATAGTGTATAACCAATTGGTGGAGATATTTAGCGCCTATCTTGTCATGAGGCATATTTTATGCCTCTGGAGACAGGTCAAAGTGATGTTCCTACCTAAGCCGAGTGTACAATCCTTCTGCAGGCTTAGGGATTTTCGCCCTATCAGTCTAACATTCTTTTTGCTGAAGGCTCTGAAAAGACTTCTGGATAGTTATTTGAGGGATGGGGTACTGGTTGATGAACCTCACACCCTCATCAGTATGTCTACTGGAAGGGCAAATCCACGAAAATGGAGCTCCATCAGCCGTTGGTAACACGGGAGAGGGTGCTGGACTGTGGTGAACTTACCATGGCAGTTTTTCTGGACATTGAAACTGCCTTTAGGCACCATTAGGAAGTGTCTGGAGAGTAGAGAAGTCAGCTACGAACTGAATTATCACCTTCTTAGAAGGCCGTCAGGCAGGGTGACTCTGGGAAGTGAATCCTTAGGGACAACTGTGCCCCGGGGTTGTCCACAAGGGGGATTTGGTCATCCACCCTGTGGTGTCTGGTGGTGGATGATGTGCTGATCAGACTCACCAGAGAAGGGATACAGTCTCAAGGTTATACCGATGACACGCTTTGTAATACGTGGAAAATTCTCAAGTACAGTTTCGGAGCTCATACAGGGCTCCCTACGTACATTGGAGGAACGGTGTAAAGAAACGGACTTGTCGGTTAATCTGGAAAACACTGAAATAATGATGTCCACAAGGAGGAGGAGAAGTTTGCCATGGTTGGCACAGACCCATCTGTTTGGGAAGAAGTTGAAGCTTTCCGGAATTCTGAGCCTAGCCGGAGAAAGCATGTAGATTATAAATTAAAGACGGCCTATAATGCTTTGTGGTCCTACAAGTGAGCTATAGGATTGAAGTGGCGCCTGAAGACCTAAGGTGATCAAATGGCTATACATCTCGGTTATTAGACCTTCGATATCTTATACGACGCTGGTTTTGTGACCTGCTTCTCTTCTGAAGACAGCTGCTGACAAGCTGTGTTCACTGCAAAGATTGGTATGAGTGATGATAATAGGGACGGTGCAGACTACCCCACTGTTCTCATAGACATCTTGGTGGACATTCCTCGTTTGCAATTCTTTTATGAAAGAGGTTGCTAGGGTAAGTGCGAACCGCCTCTTGACTGTAGGGGGTGCTTTAAGATACTCCATAAGGGGCATTCACTGATCCTTACTGGACTTCAGTAGATGTGTCTTACTACCCTGATGGTAGGGCATTTGATGGGAACTAAGTTTAATTTAAGTCCATCTTATAGGGTGTTAATGCTCCAGAGAGGGATAGGAGCAAGGCATGGAGTCTCTTCCGAAGGCGGGGAGCAGAACGGTGGCTGGGGCTTTAGGCCCTAGAAACACGCTTATAAGTCCCTTAATTGTCCTATCGCGGTTTTTCTGGCTGAGTTATATTCAATCTTAGCCTGTGTTACGCATATTCTTAATGCCATGCAGGCGAGCGGATGTGTACATATACTGGGATAACATGGCAGCTTTGAATGCTGTTAGGACGCTTAAAACTACATTCACATGACCAAAAATTAAATTTCGTTTTATTTATGGACGCTCTTTCACTGCTGTGGCCTTTAGCGTCCCATTCTATATTGGGCGTGAAAGGCCGGTAATTTTACTCAGATGCCTCTTTATTAGGCTTTAGATTCTTTTGCGTGCCGTAAATCTACGTCACGGGACCACTGGCTTTAGTTCCCTTCCGAAGGAAGCCATGCTAAGGATTTTTACGTTCGAAAAAAATCCATCGCACTCCTCCGGCTTTGAACCTACGACCTCGGGGACCAGAGGTTAGCATGGTAACCACTACACCACGGAGGACGACGACATCATCAACAATGACGTGACAATGCTAGAGGATGTTAGATAGACTGTGCCAGCTGTCCAGTTATACTTCTTTGGATCCATGGGCATGCTGGTATTAGAGAAAATGAGATGAAAGACACACCTGCTAAGAGGGGATCGGGGCCTAATTTTATTTGGTCTGAGCACTTCTACGGTATGTCGTCTAGAATTTTCAAGTATGGGATAACCCCACTTATGGCGAGGACTCATCTTTTATATAGGGGCCTGAGAGGAAAGTGAGTGATATGTTCCTGAATTTGACTAGATCTAAACTCAGGAGTTGTGGGCTATCTTACAGACTACAGTACTTCACCTCACAAGTTACCATAATTGGGGTTACACAAGACCCCTTATGTCGAAAATATGTGATTGATTTTGAGACCTCACAGAATTACTATGCGAATGCAAATGTTTAGCTATGCATAAATATGTACACCAAGAGTCCTTTTTTTGGAACCCAAGGAGATAAGAAGGGCGATATCAAGGACGTGGTAGTTTATCGGATTATTGGTCTTAAGTAATGCTCAGCGTAAGAGATACAAAGATCTCTAAGAGCCTAAGTGTGGTCATCATCATCATGACCTTATTCCCAGCAGGAATAGTTGTGCACAGGCTCAGCGTAGGTCACCACAAGCTAACCCGCATTCCATTTGGTCTCTGGTAATCAGGAAACTTCTGGCAGAGGTATGAATTCAGTCCTTCAAAAACAGGTACACACGCTACAAATTTCGTAAAATAGATGACGTGCATTTGTGACAATTAGTGTTGCTAAATATATCGAAATGCAGGCGTATATATTCATAAAACTTAATAATTAATATTTAAGTAGGGGAATTGGGACGTCCTGCGTTTGTTCACATTCAGTATGTATGTGCATATAGAACGATAAGAGTAGGTACATATAGTGCATATTCATACATGTTTTGAACAGATTGCCATGTCGAGTTTTGTGAACTTCGATAAAACCCCTTGTAATATTGGGAGTGCTGTCAAAGGGTTACCGTGGTAATGTTGATAATTTTGTGTGGGGAACAGGTGATTGCCGTTTTTGTTAATCCTCTTTTCTCTTTCATTTACTGTTCGTTTGTTGAAAGCAGTGCAAGCAGGTAATTACGAAGTCAAAAGAGATATAGGGGTGTAGTTGTGCCCGATAATTTTCTTCATGTTGCCTTTGATAGTTTAGGCACAGCAAGTGGCTATGATATGTAGAAAATGTTAAATGTCTTTGAAAAGAATAATGGACGTAGTAGGCTAAGAGAATTTAGTAGTCTCTCAAAGTTCTTATGGTGATGTGGAAATTAATATTTGTTTACTGCCCGATTTTAACTTTTGTCTCTTTACTTTGTGTGATATTAAAAGGCTATTTTCTGCTCTAGGTATATTTATAACGACCACAAGAATAAGCTTGAAATGCAAAACATGGGAAATGTTATCTGATGTCTTAGTTTTATCAATTGAAATTGTTTAATAACAAAGGATAGGTAGGAATAACCTGTAAAAGTGCTCATCTTTATATCAATAACATATAAATGTGAATATTTTACTGATACTTTATGCACAGAAGGGCGTATTATAGACCATATTTCGGCATTTCTTAGTGCATATTTAGGCAATACATTCGTGCATAACTTTCTCTACCACGACCAATTTAATTTATTGAGGCTCCACTTCCCGAGAAGTAGGGATGACGTGAAAGAGCTGTAGGGGTTCTCAGATACGCAGGCAGACAAGCCCACAGAGACGCGCAGAAGTCTCTAATATTTCCAGTTTGAACATCCGTGAGTAGAGGCGAAGAGTCTCGAGAGAGCGTATGAAGCGACCCTAACGGGCGGGACAACATACCCCGGCGTTCATGGGAAAAAGTCTTTCCAATGCGCAAACAACTACCCCATCTGTCCGACACCGCAAGTACCGCAGGTCCCGAAGATACGCCTGAAACATAAAAGGGAGAGATGAAATGAGAAGAAATGTGGGAAAGAAGAGATCGTGGTAGAATTCACCACCCCGGCATTCACCTAGGTGACCACGTGAAAACCACGAAAAACCTCACGGTCAGAGTGAACGGTCACCGGGATTCGAACCCGGGACCTCCCGAATGCGGGAAAATCACGTTGCCGCGTGAACCATCCCACTCGTTCCACGTTCATAATGGTAGAGAAAGTATTGTGTTCCCACCAAAAATTCGATAGCGAGATTTCGCAGGAAATACATGTTTTGAGCTCATCTGAAACAAAAAAAAAACATTTTTAGAAAAAGATCCGTGTGTGCGTCTAGTGTGTGTGTGTGTGTGTGTGTGTGTCTGTGAACAGCATAACTAAAAATGAAAAATAGAATAAAATACCAAATAAAATACCTTTCAAAGCTGCAACACCAACATTTTCAAGAAAATCCCCCAAATATCCTATCTCATGGAGCATTTTTCGACTTTTTTTAATCTATAAAAAGTTGCTATAACGATTTTGATTAAAACATATCAAGGACACTTACATGAAAAGTGAAATATATATCATAAATTTTCTCGTAGTTGCTTGTGAAGTTCTCTTCATTCAGAAGGAAATTTCTATAATATAGCGGAACTGTGTGATTTTGAAAATTGTTTCTAGTTCAATAAATGTGGAAATTGCTGCCCCACTAAACTGTTCTATAATACTGAATATCTCCAATGGAGTGGATTCTTATTGGAAGGTAATCCTTTGGAGAAACAGGAATAATGAAATTATGAAATACATAATCAAATTATTTGATTTTGTTATACTGCAAATAACTTTTCTTGAAGAGTAGATTATGAAAACTTAACAAATGTTTTCTGTTTCAATTTTACGTTATTCAATTTTACATACAAACAACAATTACGAATTCCTTCGTCTTGTGCCTCTCCAATGCGAACGAGACTGTTTAGAAGGGTAAGAGTAATCAAACGGGACTTTTGATTCAATTTATCAAAACAACTAATTCAAAATTAAAATAGGCGAAAGCATTACCGTTAGGCATTTGCCGCAAAGCTCGCCCAAGCCAGACCGCGAAGTAAATCCTGGTGTTGTTCTGCTCTGTTCGACGGTTTCTTGTTCACTCCTCCCATCCTTGCCCGTGTCCGTTCGCTCCCTAATAGGACATAGCTGACGTGACTTCCTTCGATTAAATTGTAGGGCAAGGATTACCTGTGACGTTGTCCCACCATGCTCTACTGGCGATTATGACATTATTTTCTTTCTGGATCACAGCAAATACAGCTGATCTCACGTACAGTGGGCTTCAAATGCTTTCCGATTGCCCAAGGGGTGTAAAAGAAGAGGGGGAAGAAATTTCTTCTTGGCTAGTCATGCCTGGCTATAGCCAACAGCAAGTGCCGGATCGTCCCAAAGGTCACATTTACTTCTGTGTATGTATTCAGCGACCTGACTCTTAAGAGGAAGGAAGACAAAACCAAATACTGTTCTCTATACTAGAACTATTCAAGCGAAATAATTAACATTTTCTTTGCATAATATGTTGTTTAAAAATCAAATATTACACTCTTTATGCGGGTGCTACACAAGTATAAGTTTCAGTAATTTTCTTGAGAAACAAGGTTCGCATAATGTATGTCTTGTTTTTAACGTTTGTTGCTAGTAATAAATAATAATATTAATAATAATAGTTTCATAATTATCACCAATAGAACGTTCTACGCGTACTCAGAAGCAGAGAATATTTATTACCTTGAATATAAGTTTTTTTTTTTTATTTGTCATAGATATTGAGCACAACGTTTCGCGCTAAGTTTGAAGTTCCATACAGTTGGCACATTCAGTTCTGATAATATTCAATTAATGTTTTAAAAATATGACAGAAAAACTAATATTAATGTCAAAGTGTTGAAGCAGTTTGGGAACAATTAAGTACAACATTACATTTTCTTCAAAAAACAGACATATTTTGCGTTTGTCACTGAAAAACGAATAAAGATTGTTTTATTTGAAACATAATTCCCCTTACATACACACTCACAAAAGAAAGGAAGAAAAACCGTACCAGTCGTATACTGGACGTAGAGTAAAAACACCTATTTAGGTATTGTATGCAAAACGAGAAAATGTTAATAGATACGAGGAAACAACGTTTAGTGCAAAATATGAAGTTTCCATATAGCTGTTTTATTCGGTTAGGATCATAGAAGCTAAATTTTCAAAATAGTGACCCGAAGTGTTAATGCAGATAGGTTGATGTCCTTTTGTTACAATTGGTTCATTTGAAAGCACTCTATTCTGAAAACTAAATTGCTTTCAAGTTACAAATCTGCAGATGCCCCCCCCCCCAAATGACTTTCTATTACGATTCACGTTCTGAATTCTTAAAATACTTCTCTGCTCTGATCTGGAAAGGAATGGAATGTGTAACGGAGGGCACTCGACCCGATCCAGTGAATTAGGATATTGTGCTTGTGCCCCTCGAGGGGCGCTCCCGGGAGGGAGGGACGAGGTGAGATACACCGAGCGGCCGGAATCAGGAGTGACGGCAAGGCAATAACAAGATTTCTAAAATTTCCAGATGGAGACGCCCTGACAGTTGGGAGGGCAAACCGGGGACCCCACCACAAACAGAGGGTCCAACGCCCCCCAAGATGCGGTCCTTATACCCTGGCAACCAGCCGAAGACCGAGAGACGGATAAGGTTCCACAAAGAGCATCCTTTTTCTCTGCCATGCCGCACCGGAATACCATCGCAGACACTTCCAACCCTAAAACAGACCAAACGGAGTTAAGGATAAATGAAATGAGGACTGGAATGATATTCGGGGCTGAGAGAAATCATAACAGCATGACGACCCGCAAAAACTCTCGAAAAAAAAAACCCGTGGGTCAGATTGGACGGTAGCCGTGAAGCGAAATAGGCATCTCTCGAATGCGAGTCGCATGCGTTACCGCGGCGCCACTTGAACGTAAACTGAAAGCTCCGTATTTCATATCCCGGCTATGACATTGAATTTTTCAATCTGATTCTATCTTTCCAACCTTGTCCTACACACGGCTTGAGTGAAAGAGTCTTCTTGTTAATTGAAATGAACTGCCATTACAAACTTCGTTGTAAGTATAAGAAGAATGCAGTAGCTCAAACGATAGTCAGATTTGTATATGGTGTCTGAAACTCTAAGCTCTTTGCATTACCACGAGAATTATGATTAGGAAGAGTTATATTTAAGTATATATTAAAATATTATTTTAAATTGAACAAACTAATGTGTTGCATTCACATAACCTTCTCTTTTCACCATTGTACAAATCCTTTTTTCTAAATCTCATTTTTCTGTCTAACTTTTATAATCCAAATAAACTTGCAAATCACATTTAGCTCATCTGTGTGGTGTGGGGATCTGCTTCACATTCAAGAGGTCCCGAGTTAGAATCTCGGTTAAAGTGAAATACCTGGGTAAAGTTTTCTCCAGGGTTTCCTCTTATCCTGAGAAGATGAATGTTAGATTCTAATTTCTAGGGACCTCGGGCTCATTTGAGCATCATTTTAACTATTTCGTTCTTTCACCGTCCGTAATGGCCTACCCGGTTCAAGGACTTTAATTAAATACCAAAACAAAATGTTCACATTTACACATTTCCTTGTAGTATACGTAGATAAAGCGATAGTCACATTTTCAAAAAGCATGTCACTACGTGTTGCTTTGAAATTCCATGCTGTTTATATGACCGCGACAGAAACAAAACAAATAACAACTTCTCAGTTACAAAAAATATTCAAACCAATAACAAAATCAGTTAATCTCATAAAATATATGTATAACAAACTGCATGCTTTAACGGGGTTTGCATTTCTTGTGTAACAAAACTTTGTCCAATCTTTTAGAGTTTACCAATTATACAAAAGTCATTCAGAATGAAGAAGACTTTAGAGGCTCTTCTCAGTCAGTTTAATATATATATATATATATATATATATATATTTCGTTTGTCATGAAAATATTTGAAACATTGAGTATTTTAATGAAAATCATTAGAGCCATTTTTAAGAAAATAAATTTCGAAAATGTTTTCATGTAAAGGGTTATTCAGGTTGGGGGAGATTTTCTTGAAAATCCTTGTCACACCTTTGAAATATGCTGAAACTAAATATCAAGTTTGGTATTTAACCGACTTTTCGCTTTGGGTTTATGTTATTCACAGAGACGCAGGCGTATGGAGCTTTTACCGTAAAATATTATGTGTTGCATTCACATGACTTTCTCTACTCACTCTTCTTACAAAGCTTGTTTTGCATCTACATATGTCATGTTAATACCGATAAACGTTCATCACTTTTTCGCAATTCGTTGTAGGTATAACCAGAACATATTAAGCTAAAGCGATAGCCAAATCCCTCAAAGCTGATCGCTAGGTGATAGCTTTGGATTGAATGGCTACGGAAGGGACTGGGCACTGATCCACATAGTAGATATTGTGCCTACGCCCCACAAGGGGGCGTCTCCGGGAGGAAGGATCAGGCGAGACAGGACACCGGACGTCCGGAACACGGAAAAACGGCACAGGAAGGCAGGGTCCCTAAGTTTTCAAATAGAGACTCCCTGTCAGACGGACAGGCAGAGTGGTAACCCTACCCAGCACAGAGGGTGTCCAACGCCCCCCCAAGAAAGTTAGGATACTCCCGGGAGTCAGCCGAAAGCTGAGGGAAGAAGAAAGTCACAAAAAGCATCCTTTTCCCCTGTCACACTGCACCGAAACACCATCGCCGACACTTCCAACCCTGAAAGAGACCAACGGATGAAAGAAGAAGTGAAATTAGAATGGATATGAAATGGTGGTTCGGAAATTCGTGGGTGTGAGAATCCTTCCCAGCACTCCTCTGGCGACCCGGGAAACCCCCCCGAAAAAACCTATGGGTCAGGAAGTTCGGCCAGAGGAATCCAACCCACCACCTCCCGAATGCGAGCCACAGACGTGATACCTTTGAAATTCTGTTCCCTTTGTATGAACACAGAAAGAAGGAAAGAAAGAAAGAAAGAAAAACAGTAGCTATTTGCAGTTGAGAGAAGTATAAAGTATTTAAAAATTCAAACTAATAAGAAAGAAAATTTCAGAATAGGTAAAATATAAAAGTTATTTGACACAAACTAAAAATATTATTTGATATAAATGTTGTGCTTTAATAAGATCTACAGTTGTTTTGCGGTAAGATTTTGTCTCTCTCTCTCACGATTTACTAATTATCAAAAGTCATTGGCAATAAAGACTAATTCACAGACTATTCCTAGAAAATAAAAGATATACATTGCATTTATAATGAAAATAGCTTAAACATATGTATTTTAATCAAAATTCTTAGAATCATTTTTGAAAGAACAAAAAATTTCGAAAAATATCCTATGTAAAGAGTAGTTTGGAGTGAAGGATTTTCTTTAAAATCAACGTGTCGTATTCTTGGAAGAAGTTGAATTTAAACACCAAGTTCGGTTTTTAACCAACCTTTTGCTTTTGAGTTATGCTATTCGTGGATACACACACACACACACACACACACACACACACACACACACAGACACACACACACACTTGGACCATTTTCTAAAAATAATTTCATTGGAATTCAGGGTCACAGACGTGATTTCTGGTGAAATTACGACATTAAATTTTCAGATGGAACTTAATACTTTCTCTACTTGCTGTAACTACGTAGTAGAGAGAGTAAAAATGCTTACTTTGGATTCAGATGTCTCAAAACCTGTATTTCCGTTGAATATCGTTATTCAATTTTTGGTGGAACACAATACTTTCTCTACTTACTGTAAAGCAAATATACTTTCTTTGGATTCTGGGAGTCTCAAAGCATGCATTTCCGGTAAATCCCGTTATTAAATTTTTGCATGTAATACAATACTTCCTCTGCTTACTGTAAGTGCGTAGTAGGAAAAGTAAAAATGCTTTCTTTGCATTCAGTGGGTCTCAAAAGGTGTATTTCCGGTGAATCTCGTTTTTTAATTTTTGGGTGGAATACAACACTTTCCCTACTTATTATAGGTAAATAGTAGAGACAATAAAAAGATGAGTTGTAGAATAGATAAGCGGCTGTTTGTCGTTACGGCATCTTGCATGCAACCAAATTGGGAAAGGTGTAACTTAGACTTTAACTATAAATAATTTCTGGCCTAACTTGTTGTCACGATGCACGGAAAAACCATACTTCATAAGGACATTATGAAAATAAAGAACATATGTTGGTTGATAATGGGTAGAGAAAGCAGTAAACATTGAAAACCAAAACATGTTATTTTAACACTTGCTTGTTATACAAGGATATGATGCCTCTAATTCCTAATAATTAGTTTGTAAACTGCTTATGCCGCTGTGCTGTAATGTTATTGCTGTTTTCTTTTCACAGTTATTACATTCCTACAGCCAGGTCTAAGGGAAATGTGTTGGAATTATACTTTCTTTAGCCTATTACATCCCTTAACCTTCCTTGTAGAGCAGGTATGAGCTAATATACCTAGCATAACCTCTCGATAAGACACCCCGCTTACCCCGCTACGGGTGGAACGGAAAACATTTGGAGCCGTCTGTACAACTGCTAGGGGTAAAACTAGCTCACTGGTAAACGTTAAAAGACAGGCGACACCGTACTACACAAAAAATGTGGACGTCTTTAAAATACACAGTTTAGTTCACGTAAATGTTTTATGGCATCAGCAGTTCGGAGATATCGTTTATTAACAGTTCGAATTGTTCAATACTTACTCGTTGTCTTAAAGTCCTCTCGATTTTCGGTTGTTTCTCACGATGTCATGGAAGGAATATGTAATCACCATATAGCGTCCAGTTCTAAAACATATGACTAGTGCTGTTCTTTTTTTATATATAATGAAATGTTTGCTATAGTTATTTCCAGAACAATTTACTTCGTTTAAAATTAAGTAGATACCAAAACAAACTTTCGTAACAATAATCTGTATGTAATAAGCGACAAAGGGTAGAGAAAGTCATGTCCATGTAAAACATCAGATTTTTTTTATATTTAGCACATAGTTTTAACACCGGTGATACTGAGGATGACGAAAACAGTGACTATTTACCTTCAGAAATAAATAAGAGGTAAGCCTCTTGAACCCTACATTCTTTAATGCATTATTTTCAAATAAAACAATAATCTTTTTTGACACTGGTTATTCTATTCAAGGAAAAAGGACTAACAGTTCTATAATCCCCGAAGGGTTGTAGTATGCTTTGAAGCTACTCTCAGAGCGTGGGAAACAAATCTCGGGTTGGAAAGGGCAAATGAAAATATTTTGCGGCCGCAGTAAAAGGAGTTTTGGCGCAGAGCTAAATAATAGCTACCTAATTCTCTACTCTGATAAACACAGAGCGATAATTTAGTAATAATAGATTTACAATTAGAAGTGTTAACTCTCACAGAGGACAGGAGTTAACAGTGTAGCGTTACACAAAAGTCCTCTCATTTTCCCAGAAGTGCCCTCTCATTAAACCGTGTTGCTATGGAATAACAGATGCGTCGAGAGTTGTGTACCACAATGATGGGAACATTTTCATGAAATCACATTCCAGCTGCTCAGAGTTGCATTTTACATACAAACCTGAGATCAAAAAATTTAATTTCACATGACTTTCTCTACCCAGTATCATTAGTTTTGGTAACTCTTCTGCGATCCGTTGTTACGAAGGTCATATTCTTCTCTCTACTTAAAATCAGTCGAGATAAAGTTTGGTAGTAAAGGTACGTTACAATATCGTTGTAGGCACAAAGAGAATACAGGAGATGCGATAGTCAAATATTTCAAAACGGATCGCAAAGTACTGGCCTTGAAACCCCATACTTGTTTTCCATGACATCGCGAGGCAGCACTTATAAGAGTACTATAAAAGTATTAATAAAGTGAGATCAATGAAACCAAACGCATATCTCCAAAATGACTATTGTCATAAAAACGCCTTTTTACTTTCTCTACTACGTACAGTAAGTAGGGGAAGTATTGTATTCCACCCAAAAATTCGATACCGAGATTTCACCGGAAATACATGTTTTGAGACCCCCTGAATCCAAAAAAAGCATTTTTGGAAACATGTCCGTGTGTGTGTGTGTGTGTGTGTTTCTGTCTGTGAACAGCATAACTCAGAAACGAACAGTCGAATAAACACCAAACTTGGCATTTAGGTTCAGTATCTTCCAGAGATGCGACACGAAGGTTTTCAAGAAAATTCCCCCACCCCAGACTACCCTTTACATGGAACATTTTTCGAAAATTTTAATTTTCTCAAAAATGGCTCTAACGATTTTGATTAAAATATCGTAGGTTTAAGATATTTTCATGACAAATAAAATGTATATCTTGAATTTTCTGGGAATGTCTCCAAAAGTATTCTCCATTGTGAACGACTTTTGCATAACTGGTAAACCATAAGAGATAGACAACATTTTACTACACAAAAAATGTAGATCGTGTTAAAATACACAATGTATGTCACATACATTTTTTTGTTTAGTGAACAACCATTTTCGAGATATTGCTTGTTATTCCCTTAAATTTTTCAATACTTATTTTCTAAAATGGGAATTCGTTATTAATTTTTTTGTCTTGGATATGCAAAGAGTTATAATCTATGGCAAAGGGAATGGTGCTGCACCTGGCAACCAGCTATTAAGAGATATCTATGTGCTTAAAGGCTACTGTATTTCTATATTGCCCTTGTAAATATATTTTCCCCTTACATCTACAAGAAAATTAGCAATAAGATAGAGTCTGCAAATGTTTATCTCCATTAACATGAAGTAGATGGAAAGTAAGCGTTTGTAAAAATAGTTTGTACAAGAGTAGAGAAAGTCATGTGAGCGTAACACATCAGATTTTTAATTAAACTGTGTGCTTTAAAGAGATGTATACAATACACCATTTCTTTGGTAAGATTTTCTCTGCCTCATATAAGGAGACAGAATGTATTGAAGTAGTACAGAAAGGATAAATAATATAAATAGCAGTTAGAATTCTGAATTTTGATATGAAATTATAAAAATTATTTATACCATAAGATACTCTATGATTAGTTGAAAATGAACACACACACGATTAAAGCGTTGTTTTGGGACTGGATACCAGTACCTTTACCACTGGAAACTAGTACTTAGGAATGTAATTTAAATTAGCATGAACAATTTTGTTACATTTTATCTTGTTTAACCTATTAATTATTTATACTACTGCTACTACTACTACTAATTTATTATTACCAGTTATTTTATGTTGCTGCCTTCCAGTAATGGTAGTTAAGTATATTTATTTGATTTAATTGGAATTATAATTAATACATCTTTTAATATAATTATTAATATATTATTAGTATTTTTTATTTTATTTTAATATTTTTATTTTATTGTTTTGAACCAATTTATTTTATTGCTAGATTATTACTAAAAATCGTACAGTAATAATGTATAAACTAAAACAAGTGTTAAACAAATCACAAATTTGGAATACAGGCCCTGATGTAGGAAACAAGGTATCAGAATGGCGCACTGAGGATTTTATTTTATTTATTTTGTCTTGGTGGTGGCGCCGCCGTGGCCGAGTGGTTAGACCGCTCGCCTCCCACCGAGGCAGCCCGGGTTGAATCCCAGGGACCTGCATGTGGGATTTGTGGTGGACGAAGCGGCGTCTAGGCGGGTTTTCTCCCGGTTCTCCGGTTTCCCCCGCCATTCATTCCACCAACTGCTCCATCATCACCTTTCCTTTCATCCATTTCACCAACATTTCGTTTCATCCACTTCCTTCATCCCATACCAGGCATTGGGCTGATCACCCATCCTGGATGCTCTGTCTGATCCATGAGTGTATGCTCCTCGACGGGCCTCTGACCCCAGGCACCCGCTTGTAAGTCCTGGGGGTGTAAGTCCTACATTAGAGAAGGGTAAAATGATAATGAATGAATATTTTGTCTTGTATTAGAAATTATAAATGTAATAATTTAAAATAAATTAAGGCGAATCAAAACTAAATGCACAAAAGGTTAAGAGGGATATTGGTTACCAGTGTCAAACACTGCTGGATACTTGCTTGCTTTTGTGGACTTCTCCACTTTCCAGCGGTTGCCCTTAATTCCTTCCTTCCATTTTTCTCGATCTTTCCAATCATCCATTTGCATATATCGCTCCCTCGTCACTTGGTTTACTCCAGTTTTCCACGTTTTTCGTGACCTTCTTTTTCGTTTCCTTCTTTCTCGCGGTGACCACACCAGGATAATCCTTCTGTCATTCTTCTCACGTGTCCTATCATTGTTGGATTCTTTGCTGTAACCTTTCTATCATAAAATTTTCCATGTCCATCAATTTTTTATCTTTTTGCTTTCTAATCTAGATACCTTGGCTGCCCATCTTATCCCACTCATTTCTACATCTTGTATACTATCTTTTTGACTTTCAACAAGTGTCCATCCCTCTGCCCTATATGTTAATATTGACTCAACTAGTCTTTAAAGAATTATTTTTTTCATTTGTCTAGAAATAGTTCTACTCCACAAAACCTCATTCAACACCGTTATCGCCCTTCTGGCCTACTGTATTCTATAGTCCACATCCGTTTCTTCCAGTTTCATGGAAAATGGATCCCAAATATTTAAATTCACAGACGGATTTAATTGTTCCCTGAGGCATTTTAATGTACCGCTGGATACCAGTAATTACTAGTTTCTATTAGACCAGAAGTTGTCTGTTGGACAACGAGAAGAAGGCGAGCGGGGTTCTGTAACTGTTTATCTGCTCACGTACTGTCGATTGTTTACTACGTTTACTACGAAATTGTTTATGTGTGCAAATGAACCACCCATGCTGCCAGATCTGATACTAGTAGAACAGGAACCGCCGTAATAGGCGTTAACGCATGTGGCAGTAATTTGTATCACAATAATGTAAATGCCAGAGTGATTGTAGTGTAAATAAGCATTATTGTATGACATTGATTTGAGATGTTTGTTAATTATAAGCATTGTTAGGAAATAAGTTTACACGACCTCACTAAAACTGACAATAGGAGCGGATAACAATGTGCGAGGGGGTGAGTTGAATATTAATTAGAAGAGACAAACAAATGACGTCAGATTGGCGCGCTTTACTGAGAAATAGCGGGAATTTCTTCCCTAGAGCATATGTTTTCATAAATTTGATTGGATATAAAAATAGACGCTAATGTTGGCGCGTTTTATTAACCAATAGCAGCTCGGTTATAATCTTTAGGCATATCGGGGTGTGGGAGTATAAAAAGCTAAAGTCAGAGGCAGATTTCGTCAGTTCAACAGAATCATCCACGCATTACACGTCGCTGAGTCCAACATAAGTATTCGTGAGTTATACGTCGCGTAGTTCAACGGAAGCATACATAAAGTACACGTTACGCAATTCTACAGAATCTCTCGCGTTTTAAAGTTTGTTATAAATGTGAAACACGTGAATTAATAATGTGCAATAAATAAGTGATTCTAGTGATATTTGAAAATATAACAGTTTCAGTTTGGCGTGTATCACGATTCAATATGTGAATTTAATTAATTGTGACGGTAAGAAAAGTGTAAAAACAAATTCTTTTATCAGTGTTATCTTTGAGTAACAAATCCTTTCCGTTTACACACCTTGTTTAAGAGATATGCTCGACTGAATAATAATAATAGCTAGCCGGAGGAAAATGAACCCAACGTTCAAAGTAGTAATTCAATAACAGGCGCCCAGCAATAGATAACACGAAGTTACCGCAACAAATTGTCTTCCAAAAGTTGTGCAGATAAACATGAAGCATCTTACAACTACCACCAAATAAACCACTTCAAATTGGCTACCACAACGTGGGGCTAACAAATAATCATACTTCACGCATTGGCTCTTACCATGGGTGAGTACTTGACAACACTGTGCAGTAGTTTATAACCTCCTAACATGCTTATCGTAACCACACGGCGAGCGTAAATATGATAGAGACGCAGGAAAGTGTTGATGTTACACATTCTCTCGCTTGCCTTCTTCTCGTGGTCACACAGTAAAGGTTAGTAGATACCAAATGGCAACTAGTCAGAAGAGCTGCTGGCTTCCGGTAGCAAAAAAAAAAAAAAAAAAAAAAAATTAGATTTAACTATCTTAATGTACGCTTGATTTTATTTTATTTTAGTGTTTGTCATTAATTTAGTTTAGTAGGCTAAGAATCTATCTGTAAAATTAACAATAGAAGCAGATGATGTAATAATTATCGATTAATAAACGATAAACTTCCAAAATACATTTTGGTTTAAGCAACCTGTTACCAAGATGATTTATTACAGATGTATTTTATTTGTCACCTATAGTTTACAGTTATACAAACTGATACAAAATTCCTTTCAAATGAAGAGGACCACACAGACTATTCACAAAAAACTGATATGTACATTTTGTTTACCAAGTAAATATCTCAAAGGCAAGGTGTTTTATTCAAAAGCGTTAGAACCATGTTTAAAAAAACAAAAATAAAACAAAGCAAGAACAATGGTAGGATTTTTTTTTTAATATTTTCCTGTCGTATCTTTGGAAGATACTCAACTCAAATAGCAAGTATGGTGTTTATTCGACTTTTTGATTTTGAGTTATGCTGTTCATACCCACAAACAGACACGAATATTTTTCTACAAATCCGGCGTGTTACTTTCTCTACCCGCTGTTCTATGAGCGATTCTCAGTAAAGCACGTTCTTCTGTCTGCTTCATGTTAACTGAGATAAATCTGCAGAAATAGTTGCATTACACATTTCGTTGTAGTTACAAGGGAACATAACAGGCTTAAGCGATAGTGAAACTCCTTAAAAGCGGATGACTGCGTGATGGCTTTGAAATTCCGTTCTCTTTGAATGGGCACGAGAAAAAGTGAGTAGCGACTTAACACTTTAAGGAAATGTAATTAGTTGAACATTTAAACCAATAATAAAGAACATCTCGAAAATGGTTAATCTCACGAAAATTTTATTTTACATAAATTGTGTGGTTTGTGTGTGATAAGTTTATGTCTACGAGTATCTGTTACAGTCTACAAGTTACACAACTGTCATTCAGAATAGGTTAACATAAAGTTTAAGATGTTCATTTTATTTTTCATGCAAATATCTTAATATTATTACAGAAATCGTTGAGAAAACCATAAATAACAAAATTTTAAATGAAAATATTAATTTTGAAATATTTAAACGTATTTTTGAATCATACGTAAGTAACATGCTTAGTTTACTATCCGAGTTTTCGTTTGAGATATGTTGTTCACACACACACAGACACAGACAAACATGGAGCTTCTTTAATATGTTTCTTTTTATTTGTTCAGGGGACCTTTCATTTCCGGTGAAATATGGAGATCGAAAATGTTGATGAAATACAACCTTCATCTGTCCACTAGGTACCTAAACAGTATCATTTGTAAATATGGCTGTTATACAATGCGATTCTTCCACATTGCGGCCACTGCAGCTCAGACTTCTGGCGAAACACTTATAATATCCCCACAACCGCCTCACATTCTCATAGTTACAGTTACAATCACAACGATAATAAGTACATACAATATTATAAGAGATTGGAAATGTCCTTCTGCATCCACACATTTCTGGCATTTTCTCAGGAAGTATTCAGTTACACTCGAAGTTCAGTATCTGAAATTGAATGATCTTCTCACCTGAGGTTTTCTTTTAGTTCTTACCTTATGTAGAAGTTTGTTACATACACTTTATTTTTAACGTTTCCCCATAGTGAAAATCACATACAGTTAGATCAGGGGATACTTAAGGCCGTAGTCCCTTACTAATTACCCTATCTTCAAAACTTTCGGTATCTGTTATTTTACGATGTAACATAAATATGTAAATGGAACCATGCTTCATCAGAGAAGATATTAAGCGTGGTCAATTATGCTAGCATTGACATTTCGCAAAATTCAATTACAGAAAGTGTAATAAAGTGAAAAATAAAGTGTATGTAACAAACCCCATATATGGGAAGAACTAAAAGAGGACCTCTGCCGAGAAATTCACTCGTTTTCGATTGTTGAACTGTGTAGTGTGAATGAAAATTTCCTCTGAACGTGCCAGAAGTGTGTCGACGGAGAAGGCCAACATTTCTAATATCTCTTATCATAAGGTGTTATGTGCTTATTATCATTGTGATTGTAGGTAACTGTAAATATGGAACGTGAGGCGGCTGCGCGGATATTGTAACAACGGGAGTTCCAGCTGCAGCGGCCGGCGCGCCAGACACCGTATGGTGGCCGCGTTGTGGAAGAAAAGCACTGTATTACAGTGATACAGGCTTATCTAACAGAGAGAGGGCTACGATAGGCTTTTAATGCCACGCTATTATAGCTTTTCTATTGTCACAATGGGTATAGTCTGACCCTTTCACCGTGGGAATCAATAAATGATGAAGGTATGCTTTGTGCATGCTTTTTCTTTCGTCTTGATAACTTTATAAGTATACGTCAAATCTTTTTTTTTTCAAAGCTCGATAGGGTTCAAACACATTTTTA
This sequence comes from Deroplatys truncata, assembly GCA_030765065.1. Lineage (NCBI taxonomy): Eukaryota > Metazoa > Arthropoda > Insecta > Mantodea > Mantidae > Deroplatys > Deroplatys truncata. The sequence continues at coordinate 23,757,888 of CM060988.1, read as the reverse complement.
AAAATATTGATTTTTTTGTCATAATCAAAGAAGATGTTTTGCCTTGGCGCGGACGTCTTTTACGGATGGACCATCAGTAGAAGACGAGGGGGAAATGTGCTACGTAAACATTTTCTACCCTCTCCGTCATCTTTATACACACTAGTATGATATCCAACATACAGTGTTGTCAGATAACTCAACCACGCCTTCACGTTATATTATTTACCGTAACGCGGGTTAGCAGCCAGAGTCAAATATTGCGTAATGCCTAGGACAGCAGTTATGTTCAAGTGTTAGATCTGGCAACATGTGTGACACACATGCACATTTCGTAGTAAACAAATCGACTACGTTAACAGATAAACAGTTCAAGCAACATCTCGCACTTCAGGCCCCGCTCGCCTTCTTCTGGTGGTCTAACAGTAAGTTGTTGTTTACTTATATTAATGTCACGGAGACCATGAGTTCAAAGGTACTACACGGTGAAAGGAAAGGGCAACCTGTTTGTGCTGCGTTGAAGAATTAACATACGTTTAGTTTGTTTAGGACTCGATTCTAGCTATTCAGAAGTGTGTAAACTGAACAGCATACAGTTGGTTTCAATGACGTAGACAATAATGTTTATTTTAAATTTTCACTAATAACAGTGTGATGATGAGCAAACTTTCTCGCAGTACAAGCATGTGTTCAGTGCAAAAAGAAGGAATTTCACTTTTTCACGCTTAAAAATACACAATGAATACGGTTTGTATCACAACCATACACAGTCGGGTGCAAAAAAACGTGGCGATAAAAAGTGCGGTTTAAGTTGGCAATCAATAATTATCACGCCTCTGACGCGCCTTCCATCTCTCATTCGGTTACAGCGGTTAATGCTTGAATGCCGAACCAATAAGAATTGGACTCATTCTGGGGCTAGTATGGACAGTTTTTGGGAGGCATATTTTTTCAACCGTTCAGGTGACATATACCAATTCTCCACCCTTTCATCGGCCAGCTAGGCCTGACCTTTCTTCATAGGATATTGCTAGTGTATCGGACTTCAGCTAAAACCAACTAGAAGATAGCTCACCTAAGGCGGGCACGGAACACAAATGATGAGGATATTCTGCCAACATTCATGAATGGAAAACACTAAAGGTAACCAAAAGCATCGGCAGACTTTTTTTTTTGCACTCGACTGTACTTAGAATGCAAATACTTTTGTATATAGTGTTGTGAATATGTGCAACTAATATTGTAAATTAGTAAACAATTACAGCATATGTTACGCACATACATATTGCTGGTCTTCGGTATAGAATATAACCTCTCACATGGTGTTATGCATCAGAGCCAATGCCAGCTGGCTTACCCCTCCCCACACTCACGACCGGCTTTCTGTTCTTCAGCTACCGCGTAGTCATTAACATCAGTAATACACTTTCATTTGCGAAGATGAGAAGGCGTATATTTGTAATTGTTATTTTAAAATACGAATTGGTTTGTCGCGTTCGTGAAAAATACATCCTCAAGTTTCCTTCTTCCAGAACTTCAATTTACGATCTTGTTAATAAATTTGAGACTACTGGTTTAGTGCAAAACAAGAAACACATGCGAAGACGTAGTGTTAACAGAAGAAACATTAGATGGAATTGGCGAAAATCTTGAGCGTTCATCACAAAAATCACTATGGAAGTTAGCACAAGTTGGGGTTTTACGGACGTCTGCACGCACAAACACTTGTGAGGTAAGAGATAATTTTGTTATATTTTAAGTATAGGTTTATAACAATACAGATTTAAGAAGCAAAGCCAGGGTGTTGGCACGGCCGGTTGTGCTATCCAGATGCAAAACCAGGTGAGAGTGGTCAGGTTTAATACCGAGGACCATGTATATAACAGTGGTCAATAATCTGTCGAATCGTTGCATGTTTGTTCCACCGATCTATATCAGGAACAGTCGTGTGCTATCGATGGAATACTCTCATCTACAGTAAACAAAGGTAGCTACTCCATACACTAGTACCTGTTAACCTCGCGGCAAACTGGGACAAAGTGCCGTCTCTGTTTATAACTAAACAGTATTTATTAAATCTCCCCTCATACTGTTTAACGTGAAGCAAGCTCGGTCCATTCTGGCATCCTACTCCATGTCCCCAAAAATAATGTTCCACGGTAAACACCCTCTTCTTCGTTGAAAGGATCACAGAAATCAACACAGCACTGAATTCACAATGTGCCAACGTATTATATATAATTAATACTTCATTACTATGAAAACTCGTCAGCAAATGATCGACAACATCATTGAAGTTTGTTTTGATGCATACGGTATGTGTATATCATTTTAAAATTTACTTTTATAAAAAATCATAAATTAAAATAATTATAGGGTAATTTCCTATTTGTTGAACTTTTAATCATGTACATTTATTCAAATGTATGAAATATGAATTTGGTTTGCAGTGCACACCGGTTTGGTTTCTCCTCTCCAAGTTTAATTTCGTAACTCAATAAGCCAATACATTTATGAAATGATCCATGCAGCGTGGGAATATAGGCATATATATAGAGAGAAGCGTGATATATTCATCAAGTGAATTTTCACAGTAGAGATCCTGTCAATCATGTAGTTTGAACCTCACAAAAGAGAAATTGCATCCACACTAGACACAAAAACCTGCAACGTTCCTTTTCCATCAATAAAACAGCGCTACTTCTTTAGATGAAATCGCTCCCCAAAAGCATTGGAAGCAATATTGAAGAACTTTTCCATCCTCTCCACACTCTTGACTTCGTTTCACCAAAGGATACTTTTCAGCTATCGATTCTGTTATATGTCTTCGATCTGAACGTAGAGTATCGGTTATTTTAGCATCGTTGATGCGTAAAAAGGCAAAAGGTTTCAGAGAGTCCGGAAAATAAATTGCAAAGTGTTTTCTTAAATGAACTATGATTAAAGAAGGGTATACGAAGGGCATAAAACATTAATAGCGGAAGCGTACATACAGTTATTTTAAAAACCATATGTCATTGAGAGCTTTAGAGGAAAAACGAAATACAACAGCAATACAATGAACTACTTTCGTTAGCGGTGACCCCTTCAAAGTTAGGGCGATATATATAGCAAAAGTCGTATGTGTTACATTCATATGAATTTCTATGCTCACTCTTCTAAAACTATTCTTATAAAAGCTTATTGCTCGATGCACATCTTATTAATAAAGATGAACTTTTATTACACATTTTGTCGTACGTATAAGAAGAAAGGTGGTTTGAGGAGATCTGGTCATTCGGGAGATCTAGGCTCATTTAACAAATTTAGCCACTTTCGGAACTCATCCTATCGGAAAAAAGGTGGAACTACGTGTAACGTGTTTGTTACATATTTATTGCCAGTGTATGATTGGGTATTGCGATTGTAATTAATTATTTATGTGAACATTTGTAAAACAAACACAAGGATAGGTTGGTACGAAGCCACTGTTATACGAACTGTAATATTTGGTAGATAACCTATTGCAGTCTGACGTGCTATTAATTAAGTTACAGGGTATAAACTTATCCTATAGAGGTTAGAAACGGTGGAGGACCTAAAGGCGCTAACAAATGCAATGTACAGTGTCGTCCTTTTAAGGTGAAGCCACAGACCGGCCATTTGCGTGGTAGACTCTATTGCAGTGACCTCGGTATTTTTCCGAAGCGCAACTGCGGTGCATGGCGCGCTCAAGGTGATCTTTATCACCTGTGCTTTGTAAGGGGAGTTCTGCTTGTACATATCAAAGGTGAAAGTTTATTCCAGACATCTATGTTGTGTGTTTTGCTTAAGAGCGTTAGTATCTGTTATTAGCCCACTGCAATGTCTGCCGACAAATTTATATATATAATATTTAAAGAAAACATTATAATACAAAGTTGATTCCTAAACTTGGGGCGAAGGCCACCGGAAAGTGAACATTGGAGCGAAGGCCACCGGAAACTTTGTACCATACGTGGGGCAGCTACTACTTCAAGTTCGGCTCCCCAGCAGTTGAACTATAATACAACTCCTCCAAAAATAAACCTTCCTCAAACTGTGTTATTTTTATTGCTGTCTGAGGGTCACAATTTGTGTTGTAAATGCGCATTGTTCAAATTATTTCATGTGTCGATAGCTTCCCCATTAAGTGAGAAGTCGACATTTTGACATTGATTTAGTTTTTCTTTAAATACATTTACTTAAAATTATCAAATTCGCCATAAATAAATTAAACTATTAGGAACATATCTGTGATCCTTCGATAAGAAATTGTAATAACATTGGTTAACACTGCTTTCAGAATTACGTATTTTATCTTAGTGAGTCCACATCTCTCTAAACCACCTGATGCAATAGTCAGATTGTCAAAATGCTGGTCGCTATGTGATAGTTTTAACATTCCATGCTTTTTGCATTACTACGAGAGAAAACGAATAGTGGTTTACCACCTGAAGAAACCTATAAGTACTTGAAAATTCAAACCAATAACATTTATTATTGTTAACTCCTATTCTGGAGTTCATTTCTATGAAACTAACGGTTCATTAGAACTTATTGATTCAGAATTGTTCACAGTGGTAGTTTTACATGATTCACCACGAATAACATTTACAGATTTATCAGTTCCAAATGCGTGAACGATTTACCGTCAATTATTTATTACTGTTACGTTGGTATCTGTAGCGGTATTTAAGCCGACAAAAGTGTTTAAGGGAACTTGATTTAAAAATTATTGTGTTGTGTTTAGTTTTAAAGTTGTGCTTAAAAGTGTTAACCAAAGGGAAACATATGGGAGCGACCTGTAACGCTATGTTGATTAGCATGAGAAATCAACAAGCGAGAGGTAGGCCATGAAACTGAGATTTAAAATGGTGAAAACCATGGAAAATGGAAAGGATATTCAAGAATGTTAAAGGAAACTGCGTGTGCGTAACAATAATGTATAAATTGATGAACTAGGATTGTAATAGCTGTTATATAATCTAATAATAAAACTACAATTCGAGAAATGAAAATATGTGAAGTCATTCAATTCGCTATAAATGGTTACTGCGAGAAAGGATTTAAGTACTGATTTCGTAATGTACTCTCGTGTGCAGACCCATACAACCTGTTAGTATCCGTATAAAATATATTAATAACAGAGATTATGAACGGCAACCCTGAGAGAAAATAACAAGCATAAAATATTATTAAAACACATTCTCAGCTCTAATGGGGAACGGTGTAAGACAGATCCAAGCTGCAATCTGAGTCAAGATTAGTAACCAACTGCCGAGGTTATAATATTATAAATTAGTACCCAACAATAATCCATTGGCCTTCGTCGTCGCAACCGCCCTAAGTCAATGCAACAGCTAAAAAACTGCAGATACATGTGTGAACAATCTAGATCAGGGGTGACTAACACTAGACCCACGGACCCGTCAAGACATGTTGAATGGGCCACCATTGAAGCTAGAAATGTGATTTGAACATATTTATCATTACAAACTCTTCCTCTTTCGAATCTGAAAACGGTAATATAATTTGTTCATGAATCCATTTTCCATTTCAATATTGATAAATACTCCCCAACCTTGCAAATGAAAACAACAGAAAATCCAAAAGCACTCAGGGCTTTATGCTACATTGAAAGAGCAGTGTGCATCACCCATTCCTCTTAATTGGACCGAGGTTTTTAAAAGACCAGTTTCCTGAAATTCACGAGTTTGCTCCATGGCTCATGTGCAGTTTTGACTTCACATATATTTGCCAGCAAAGTTTTTCTGCCATTAACATTATTAAGAATAAACTACGTTTAACTAGCATCTACATATCTTGTGACATACTTGTTCTATGTATATAAATAATATATTTATTGAGAAATTTGTAAATTAAAAGCAAGTTGAAAAGTTAAATTAACACAACAGGTCTTTGAAATTCATTGGAATGTTCTTGTTAAATAGCTCTAGATAAGTGTTTCAATTATAACTGAATGTGTTTCATCTTATAGTCATTATAAAAATATCTAAAATTATACTATGCTCTTTAAAGTGTTGGAGATCTGAGAAATGTTTCTTGTAGATATGAACGAACACCATCTGGATAATTGCATTGCATTACAAAGTGAAGATTGCAGGACAGAAAAGTGCTGGAGAGCAAGACTGCTAATAACGTTGATGTCAAATGCAGCCCATTAGAAAACAACATCTTTCTAAATAAAAGGGAATAATAACTGAACGACTTTTAAATTATATTCTATATCAGCCTACAGCTACACTAATCGACATTCTTTACTAATACTTATATGATGTTTGAGTTCAGATTTAAAACACTTCTTAATATAAATTTAGTCAGATGGCCCTTCAGAAAAGAAAAATCGATCAACTTTCTGGCCCAGACTCAAAATAGGTAGCCCACCCCTGTTCTAGATCATTCGAGGCTGCTTTTCGTTTTACACAGCCTTGCCCCGGACAAACCATGGATATTATTTGAGCCGCGTTCATCTGAGTACTTGGGAATAGCTCGAAATTACTAAAGCTTTCAGATTAATTGGTTTACTGATTGCTTTACCCGACGCTATACGAGCGCGTTTTTAGATGTATAATATACTCGTATCGCTTCGAGCAACCACAACTTCCTTCTTTTGTAGAAAATATCAGTTAGCTTCATAACAATTACACTTGACGTCCATTTATACCAAGTAAGCTGAAGTGTTACATTCACATGACATTCTCTAGTCCTATCTTTATTACTTTCACTACCATGTACCTACATAGCAAGTAGAGAAGGTATTGCATTCCACCCAAAAATTCGATACCGATATTTCACTATAAATACGTTTTGAGGCGCCCTGAATAAAAAAAAAGAAAATCATTTTTAGAAATATGTCCGTGTGTCTGTGAACATCAAAAACGAAAGTCAGATAAATACCAAACTGGTATTTAGGTTCAGTATCTTCCAAATATGCGACAGTCAGATTTTCAAGAAAATGCTCCCACCTCTAACCGCACTTTAAATGGAACATTTTTCGAAACTTTTGATTTTCTAGAAAACGGCCTTATCGAATTTGATCAAAAACCGTATACTAAATATATGGCAAATAAAATGTACATCTTGAACTTTCTGGGAATAAACTATGAAGTCCTCTTCATTCGGAAGGAATGTTCTATAATCTTGTATAACTGCTAAACGTTAAGCGAAAGACGAAAGCGTACTACACAAAAATTGTAGATCTCTTTAAAACACACAATTTATGCCAAATAACTTTTTCTTTGGCTTAACCATTTCTGAAATATGCGTTATTAAAATTTCGAATCGATCATTACTTGGCCATTCTTTTAAAGTCGTGTCGTTCTCTGTGGTGTAGTGGTTACCATGCTAGCCTCTAGTTCCCGAGGTCGCTGGTTCAAACCCGGGGAGGGCGATGGATTTTTTCGGGCGTAAAAATCTTTAGCATGGCTTCCTTCAGAAGGGCAGTAAAGCCGGTGGTCTGGTGTCGTAGATTTACGGCACGTAAAAGAACCTCAAGCTTGATAAAGGGCCCTTTCAGCAAAATTACCGGTCTTTCACGCTCAATTTAAATGGGACGCTAAGGACCACAGCAGTTAAAGGGCGCCCATAAAAAACAAACAAACAAACAAAAAAAGAAGCTAAATTTTAAAGCCCTGTCAACATTGACCCGTTTCTCGTGATTGCATGGAAACAGTATGGAATTTCAAGGCCAGCATATTGCGCCCAGTTCTTAAACATCGCTGTTCTCTTTGTATCTATAACAAAATTGCTAATGAGCTATTCCTGCAAAGGTTTATTTAGATTCAAATGTAGTAGATAAGAAAATAAGCTTTAGTAAGAACAGTTTGTGTACCAGTAAGTAATACTGGTTCGAGAAAGTCATGCGAGATTGTCTCATCAGATTTTTTAAATATAGCTTCTAAAAACTATTGTTACGAAAGCTTACGTTTCTATAATATACTTCATGTTAATCGAGATAACATATTTGCAGAAATAGTTGCATTATATTGTTGCATAATTATGTTGGCCTTTGTCCAGTTTTTAGCTGTCATTTCACTGATGTTCTCACAGTCATTTGTTAATGTAATGGAGTTCAGCTTTTCAGTGTCACTTCCCTAAGTTCTGACTACAACTTCTTCCCGGCGTAGCGGCGTAATTAAATATGCACGATATAACTACTTCTTTCGGTCGATTAACCTAATGGGTAGTAGAACACAAGACTTCTCCAATGTTTCGCGGAAGCAGCACTCACTGCACGTCACGGAGTCGTCACAAACTCGCTCGGAGAAGAGCACTTTTCGCCCCACCAGAAACGCACTTGCTAATTTGCTCACTAACCTACTCACCGACCAACTCTCCAACTGTGGAGCCCGCTGGTTTATAAAGCCGGTGGAAGATGCCACAGAACTTACCAGAGGGTTCTGGAAGCGAGGGAGGAAGCTTCCAGAAGATTCTGGTTATCTGTCCATAGCGCTTCCGCTGTTTACGCTTGGCGAGAGCACCACTTATTTTGTTTATTTCTGAATGCCCGGCGTCAACCTCCCGATAACCTTGGCCCTAGCCGCTGCGTTACAATATTATAGTCTTTACACGACATCGCAAGAAACTACTGAATAGCGACATCACTTAAAATATCTGGTGTTTTAATTGAAATGACTGTCTCTATTCACTCTTCTTAGAAAAGCTTATTATTCTACCTAGTTCTTATTGAACCAGATAAAGCTTCATTACACATTTATATGTTTTGTTGTATAATACAGGAGGTAAAGCAGTAGTCGATTATTAGAGAGCGTGTTGCTATGTGATGGCTTTGAATTTCCATGCTCTTTGCATAACCTTCTAACAGTGACTTCCCATTTGAGAAAAGTATAAGAATTTGAAAATTAAAACCAATAACAAGGAATATGTGGGAAATATTTGACTCCACCAAAAGATTTTAATTTCACATAAATTATGTGCCTTAAAATATTTAAACTTTTACTTTCACTATGTACATAGTAGGTAGAGAGGGCATTGCATTGCATTCCACCTAAAAATTCGATACCGAAATTACAGTCCCAGTTTTGAGGCCCCCTGAATAAAAAAAACAAAAAAACGTTTTTATAAAAAGGTCCGTTTGTCTGTCTGTGTTTGTGTGTGTGACTGTGAACAACGTTAACCCAAAAAACAAAAAATCGGATAAATACCAAACTGGGTATTGAGATTCCAAGGATGCGACACGAAGATTTTCAAGAAAATCTCCCACTCCAAACTACCCTTTACATAAAACACATTTCGAAAGTTTTGATTTTCTTAAAAATAGCTCCAAAGATTTTGATTAAACTAACATACATTTACATGACAAGTAAAATGTATATTTTGAATTTTCTGGGAATAGCTTGTGAAGTCCTCTTTATTCGTAAAGAACTTTGTATAATTGTATAACTGGTAAAAGTTAAGCAATAGACAAAAACGTACTACACAAAAAGTGTGGATCTCTTTAAAGCACACAATTTATTTCAAAACACTTTTTTGTGGCTTGAGGATTTCCGAGATGTCCGTTAGTAATGGTTCGATTTCCTTAATGGTTTACTATTCTTAAGTCCCATCGATTTTCAGTTGTTTCTGGCGATTTCATGGAAACAGCATGGCATTTTAAGGTCAGTATATAAAATCTTAAACATTTGACTATCACTGTTCCCTTTGTATTTATAACGAAATGTGTATTGTACCTATCACTGCAAAGTCTTATCTTAATTGAAATGAAGTAGATAGGAAAATAAACTTTCGTAAGAATAATTTCTGTGCCCACTATATAAACGATAGAGGGAAGAGAAGTCATGTGAATGTAACAGATCAGATTTTTCAGAACGATTCTGTCCATGTCTTACGGTTTACCAGTTGTACGAAAGACATTCTATTCTAAGAAAGCTACATTTACGTTCTATGTTTCCTGCAAATATCTTGAACATGGCATTTCAATCAAAACCGTTTAAAGCATCTTGTGAAATAAAAATAACAAAAATATTTCCATGTAAACTGCGTTTTTTTTTTTTTTTTTTTGCGAGGGAGGGTATTTTTGTGAAAATCTTTGTGGCAGCCTTGGAAGATAGTGAAGTTTTATAAGATGGGTATTCAACCTACTTTTCGTTTTTGAGTCATGCTGTCTACAGACACACCCCCACACAAATGGGCCTTTTTTTCTAAAACATATTCATTTTTATTCAAAACGTATATTGGTGGAATCTCGGTATGAATTTTTGGGTGAAAGGCACTATAGGTAAGCACTAGAGAAAATGAAAATTGACCAAAAACTTATTTGAAATAATTTGTGTATTTTAAAGCGATCTACGTTTTTCTTTCTCTCTTATGGTTTATCCGTTATACAGAACTGCTTCCTAATGAAGAGCACGTTGAAGAATTTTCTGGAGTTTTACTTGACGTCAAAATGCATATTGTAACACCCCACGGGGGTGGTTACCCCCGCAGTAGGTGATTACACAGGGGGGTTGGTAGCTCAGAGGTAGGGGGATGCGTTGGTACCGGGGTGGTAGGCAGGCCAGGGTGGCGTTCTAGGATAGGGGGTATTTAAATGATGCACAGGGGATGCATTGACCCAGTAAATTATATTGTTACCTTAAGTGAGTACATTCGGTTTGGGGTGAAGCCCCGGCAAATAAACAGAACTCAGATGAGTCGCATGCTTACCTGGTTAACTGGGGGCGACGGGTCTCGAGACTGACAACTGACCTGACGACTCTTTGATAACTGCCTGGCAACTCTCTGATAACTGCTCGCGATTACTGCTCGCATAACTCTCTGGCAACTTTCGCCTGGCAACTCTCGCGACCGAGTCAAAATCCTGTAGTATAAATACATACAGAAGCGCTGACTCGGCGTTGTGCAGCGTGGACGTGTTCTGTTAACCTGGTTTCCACACTTGCGCTGATTTACAACATATGTTGCAATACTCGGTGCTCAACCTGGTCCGCTACAATATGTTAAACATATGCCACTTTAATCAACATTGCTAGAGCCATTTTTCGGAAAATCAAAGATTTCGAAAAATCTTTCATGTAAATTGTAGTGGTATGGGGTATATTTTGAAAATCTTCGTGTCGCATCTTTGGAATCTACTTAAACGTGTCGCATCTACCTAAACGCCAAATGTAGTGTTTATCCGACTTTAAATTTTTGGTTTATGCTGTTCACAGACAGATAGACAGAGAGAGAGAGAGAGAGACAGAGAGAGGCGCACGCGCGGACCCTTTTCTAAAAATACTTCTTTTGCATTCAGAGGGCCTCAAAATATGTATTTCCGGTGATATCTCGGTATCGAATTTTTGGGTGGAACGCAATACCTTACCGACCATGTACTGTTAGAGAAAGTAAAAATGTTATGGAAAATAATGTAGGTGTTAGAACTTGTTTATTGAAATTTTCCAAATTACGGCACAGAAACTACACTTTGAGAGTTATTTCATGAAACATGGAACTCCACATGTCCTTTTATTGAAATAGGCGTGCGACAAGCCAGAATATTTATTTTTGGTGATTTAAGATAACTACGTTGTGCATTGTTTTCCAAGCTTAGTGAACATCGAGGATACTGCGTTGCATACAATTCCGTGTCAAAACTGAATGGACATTTTGGCATATTTGTTTTCCTTCGTGATTCTAATTATCCTTTCCGGGTTACTGAGCGAGGTGGTTCCGTGGTACCGGGTTCGATTCCCGTTAGCCCGGTCATTCTGTTTTAGGCTTTCTTCGCGATTTTTCCTGGTGGCTAAACGAATCCTGGGGTGGATTATATAATGCCGTGAAATTTCCTATCCCCCATTTCCAGTCATTTCCATTCCTTATCATGTTTCAGGGTCTAAGGATCAGGCGAGTGGACGGCGGGCGATGCATATCGCGGAAATGTTTGCATTGGTGAACTCTCTGCCCTGTGAGAGTATGCGACCGACTATCAGAGGAACTTCTCCGTGGGGAGAGTTAGGCCTGTGGAAGGGTCCCGCTAGCATTAGGATGCATTATCCGGAGATGTTAGGGACCCCACCTGCCGCTCCGGATCTGGCTGCTCCTTTTGTCCTTCTCTTTATTTCGGGGCTGAAATTCTCCTCCGCTTCCTGATAACCATAAACATTCTTGCGAATTCCAAGCACGTAGTCTAATGGTGACATAGGAGTCCTGGTTGCATTTGGATACAGATTATTGAGGGAAGATATAAATAATTAAAAAAATAACAGTAAGTTAGAGAAATAATTGCAATCAATAACTTCCGTATATTATACTGCTGCACAATGTAACAAGTTTGATGTGAAATGTTAATCCGGAAAGCTGGAGATAATTAGGCAGTCAGGCTAAGCAAAGTCATTAGTATTAGCCGAGAACGCGTTAGCTTAAGAGTTTCTGGGAAGGCACTTTAGAGTTAGGTTTAGTGCGTTACACAGGCACGTAGGCCAATTCTGGAAATTAGAGAGGGCCGGAAATTATGAGAATTTTAGCTAAGCCCCTAGTAACAATGTCACATTCGGAACTGGGGGTTTTGAGATTTGGCAACGTATAAGGTAGAACGTTGGTGGGGAAATAATATGCAGGCAGAGCTAAAATTAATAAATATATGTGGATCTAGCTCCGAGGATTACTATTCTCTGGTACCGGCACCGGTATTTCAGCCATTTTCAGATTAAAAAAACAAAAAACAAACAAACAAACGACCTTTAAAATAATTGTCTGCACTCTCCACAAAGATTAGGTGGCCAGAGATCTCCGAAAGGGTTTATACACCTACCCAACAAGTTTGTTGTTATCTATGGAGTTTTGAAATTCTAATTTCTTTTCACTGACTCCCATCTCCGTCTTCATCTGGGGCAGAGTTGAGATTCTCACAAATCAGCTCCGCAGGTCAAAATACTTCAGCTAATTTTGTAAACCATCCTGAAGATAAATTTGTAATTCGTTCAAACATACAGAGCACTGCCAACACATGCAAACGTGAAATGTAACTTTACATGATGCATTTTCAATGAACTTTCGGATTTAGGGCAGAATCCATTTTACCTAAAAGGTGTGCTTTCTTGATGAAACAAACTAACGTTTTCATGCATCAGCATGTGTCTTTCAGTCATCCGGCTTTTAACCATTTTAGTTTTATTCTTAAAAAGTTGCTGTAGGACAAATTGACAGCATCCGTTTACCTAAGTGCTTTTTGTACATCTTTCTTGAGTCTGTGGCAAACCTGGAGTTTTTCTGTTATTTTTATTTGGACAAGAAATCATTATAAAAAATATTGCCGAACATCACGATACCTCATACAATTGGAAAATTTGGTTCTCTTTCGAAGAAGCTCCCCTCCGAAATTTGTAAATTTAGCTCTCTTTGTACTGAAATAATCAGATGAAACATTTTCTTTCTTGTATCTTTTTACAACGCTATCAAAAAGCCCTATAGTCAAAACACTACATTTTAAAACTGTTTCTAATTTTGGTGTATTCCAGTTTACAAGAATTCAAGTTCTTTCCTCGTCCAGTTTATATTGTTTTCTTAACTAATTTTCTAGGAGACCGAAGCCTACAGGTTACGAATGATAACTTCATATGAGTATGGCTTAGTTTGCCTTATAGCTGCTTATTTTCAGTGGCTTTCTCAGCTTATTTAATTATTTGTTTTTGATAGTTTTCTTAATTATCTTCGATTAATTATTATTTTATCTTATTTTCTTTGATTTATCCTATTTATTAAGGCTTGTGGAAAGTAAAATCCCTTGAGAAGTTAAAATTATGTTTTATTAACCTATTTTCTTATTTTTTAATTTAAATAACCAAGACTAATTAGGGTTATGGATTTTGGTAGAATGAATTATGTACACTATCAGAAGATAAAAAATCGTCACCTCCGTCCTTACAAAACTGCGGACGGATTTGGATGGAGGTGTGAGGGAACGGAAGTGAGAACTGCAGGGAAATTAATCGTTTTGTCTTTTCCTTTGTCAACACTGTTGAGCTTGGTTACGCCATTGTTTTCCCATCAAACATTGATGTTAGGCAAAAGACGTTTCGAGTTCACATTGTTTTCTTACCAAGAAGCAAACAAAGACGGAGTTGATAATGTAGGGTCAAACAGAACACCAAGTAATGTTAAAAGGTTGCAGAACATCCGTAATTATTAAAGATGTACCTTCCTGTTAAGTCTTTACCATGCAGTCGAAGACTTAAAGCTGCACTCAACTGGCGCTAAGAGAAAGAGACATTTCTTTGGACGCAGGCGATAGAAAAAGAAGCACCAAGAAATAAATTACTTCCCTTCTCTGTTGCAGGGACAGAAAAATATTGTTAATATAGAACATTATGCCCCTTATATTTCTGCTCATGAAAGGTTTATTGAAACACGAACAGTTAAAGCAAAATACCTCATCACAAGTGCTTAACTGTTGTCGCTCTGTGTAGAACCAACGGACGGAACTTGAATTAACGCATATTTTGGGTGCATAGACATTGGAGTGATAAACAAAGTTAGGCTTTCATTGGTTGGTAACGTAAAGGTGTGTTTATGATTTACTTTCATTATAACATAGATGCTGCTATAAGAAAAGCAGGGAAGGAAACCCTGGAAGACGCCAAGGGTGATCTATTTGAAAATGCCTCAGTTTACATTCGTGCACGCATACTAATTGCTCTTTTCTCTGGTACCATCAGCGGTACTTGTTCGTGTGATATTTTAAGCAACTAGTGACGCGCTACTCGACAACACTTTCCAGATATCTCTGGATACACACCGAATGCCCGGAGGTAACAGGCCCGGGTACGGAGAATCAACAACCTGTTACGTCACCACCGTTCATAGGTCCCAGTGAGGGCTTCGGCCATGGCAGATACCTATCACCACTGCAGAGAACTCCGCCACATCACATTAATCACTCACAACCATCGGGTTTGCTTTGATGGTACCAGCCACCATGTTCACCATTATGCCCCAATTAAATAGCGCTACCACAGCATTAAATCCCTTCTTTTCCTCTTCCTTTTTCCTTCCAATTAGCTTTTATTCTTGTTTTTCCTTATACCTTTATTCGTGTCCCCCCCAAAAAAAAACTTGTGTGAGTAGCGGCTAACGTGTGAGATCTTACCGGTCAACATTTTAGCGACTCACGGCGAGTTACGCGTCTATTTTTTATTTTCTTGCTAAAACAGTTATTTCGAACCGTAAAATTGATGCTATAGAAGCTAGCAGGCATAATAATCCAAGTGTTATAGTTTCAAGGCTACAATTCAGAATCAGTCTATTTATTTACTTCAAATGGTTGGCAACTCAATTCAAGAGCTCAAATATTAGTTCACAATGAATTCCTCAGTAAGTTTATACTTGTACTGTCCTTCACAATACATCCACTCATACCCTGAGTGAAAATACTTACAGCTGTACCATTGGAGCAGCCGGCAGTAGAACCAACAGCAGATATTGGAGACAACACGAAAAGGTAGCAACTACAGTCCTGCTTCAAATTGTCGCACCATCGGGGCATTACACATTCTGCTTCAATTTCAAGTGCTTCAGTAAGCAGTACAGACGTCATGTATGAGCGCTGATTAACTGTTCTTCTAAAGCTTTCTTCCTCTACTTTCTTCGATACTGTTTAGAATAGTTGAGTTCAGGCTTTTATTATGTTTAGCAACTTACGCGCGCCTTAGTCGCCTTCACAGTAGTAAAGCATACCTATCAGTTCTTCGAGGTAACTGCTTTACCACGATACTTGCAGAAATCTATCCTAATATAAAGAGAGAAAATGTGTGTGTGTGTGTGTGTGTGTGTGTGTGTGTGTGTGTGTGTGTGTGTTTGCGTATGTAAAGTAACCTCAAACACCACTCAACCTATTTTGATAAATATTTCACAATTGAAAATCCCAATTCGTTCTGACGAACATGGGACTATAAACATCCTATAATTTCATTTCATATTCTATCCCTGTTTACCCTTCCCGTTGTTAGGGCTTATGTCCCCAGGACTTACAAGCGGATGCCTTGGATCAGACTCCTGTCGGGGAGCGCAGACTATGGATCAGAGAGAAGAGCAGGATGGGTATCAGCCCGAAACCTGGTATGAGAGCGAGGAAGGAGATGATACGAAATGGTGGTGACATAAATGGAAAGGAAAGGTGAGGATGGAGCAATTGGTGGAATGAATGGCGGGGAAAACCGGAGAAAATCCCGTCCAGAGGCCGCTTTGTCCACTACAAATCTCACGTATATTCCGAATCGGCCACGGCGCCAATTTCATTTCATAAATTACTAAAATATTAAAAATTATTTACAAAGCCCTTGTACTTCAATACGAATAAATTCGGTATAAAAAACAAATGCTTGCGAAGAAGGAATTGACTTTTACATCCATGCAAAAATTCAATACCGAGATTTTACCGGAAGTACATGTCTTGATGCCCCCTGAATCCAAAAAGAGCATTTTTAGAAAAAGCTCCGCCCGCGCGCGTGCGTGTGTATCTGCGTGCGTCTATGAACAGCATAACTCAAAAATGAAAAATCAGATGAACATCATACTTGGTATTTAAGTTTAATACCTTCCAAAAATACAACACAAAGATTCTCAAGAAGTTCCCCACAAAACTTTACATGGAGGATTTTCGAATCTTTTAATTTTCTAAAATATGGTTCTAACGAGTTTCATTAAAATATCACATTTAAGGATATTTATATGACAAATAAAATGTATATAGAAATTTTCTGGGAATAGCCTGCGAAGTCATCTATATTCGAAGAAATTTTGCATAATCTTGCTTAACTGGTAAACGCTAAGTGATGGATGAGAACGTGCTAAACAATAAATGTGCACCTCTTAAAAATACAAAATTTGTATAAAATAACCCCTTTGGGGGGCACCAGCCATTTTCGAGATATTTGTCATTAATATTCAGATTTGTTCAATACTTTGGCATTGTTTATAGACCCCATCAAAAAATTAATTTTGGGGTTTTATTTATGGACGCTCTTTAACTGCTGTGGTGCATAGCGTCGCATTCTATATTGGGCGTGAAAGATCGAAAATTTTGTTCAGAGCTCCCTTTATCAGGCTTGAGGTTCTTTTACGTGCCTTAAATCTATAACACGGGAACACCGGCGTTACTTCCCTTCCAAAGGAAGCCATGTTAAGGAATTTTACGCCCGAGAAAAATCCATCGGCCTCCGCCGGGTTTGAAACCGCAAACTCGGGAACTAGAAGCTATTCACTAGACCACGGTAAGTCCGGTCAATTGTTTCTTGCGATTGCAAGGAAAGAATATGGAATTTTAAGGCTATCATAATATAGCGTCCAGTTCTTAAACATTTAACTATCGCTGTTCTCTTTGTACCCTAACGAAATGTGTACTACAGGTATTTAAGCAAAGCTTTATTTCTGTTAAAATGAAGTAGATAGAAAGATAAACTTTGTAATTTGTGTGCCCACCAATAAAGATATAGGGTAGAGAAGGTTCTGTGAATGTAACACATCATATTCTTTAATTGCCATTTATCAAATACTGCGTATATGTGTGTGTTAAATGAGTGTCAAAACCACTGAATAATCTTATTATAATTCTATAGATAAATGCATTGAAGTTTTTGGATGCCAAAAGTGCGTTAGCAGGACATACTAAATAATGAGAGAGAAAGCTGCCAACATCAGAACCCGGTAAACCAATATTTTGTAATTAGCAACTGAGAAGATCATTTTCTAAATGGTCACAGACCGTCTTTTCCAAAGAGGTTAACTTAGTGGTCTGGAAGTACGGAATCTTATTTCGTTGTGTACACGTTAAGGCTTTATGTGAAAATCGTGAGGCTTTTGTTATTAAATTATGAGAACAGAAAGAAGGTACAAGGGTTTAAATTTAACCTACTATAATTACGTAACAAGTTATTTGACCATTGCGGCAGAGTTTCTTCCCCACCAAAGGGTACTTATACACCATGCAGCATTTGGACGGCTGTAGGCGGGAGGTTAAGGTTTGGAATTTCTCATCGGTTATTAGGAATAGGCGGGGCTGTACGAAATTACAATTATAATGAGTAAAGGAAAAATTAACTTAAAGGTCTTATAGATCAATGTAAAATAACTTCATAATGGACGGGGGGAGGTAAATGAATTTAATTCATTCGAGTTTAGAAAGCTATCCGGGGAAATTTGGGCAGCCAACCAGTCTTAATACGAGTATAATTTAAGAGTAAGGTATTGCTTGTTTCCCGGACTCTTCGCGACATACAATTACGGGCCTAAGTACTGGGGCAGGGTGATTTTAATAGGACATGTTGGTGTGCGATTGTAAATAACAAGCTGAAGTAATTGATAATTGTGAACTATCTTTATTCATTATGCTAAATATTGATCACTAAATAAAGCTTAAGCGTATTGAAACATGAGTATTTCAAGAAATTCAATATTTTGTTATGCGTTCTTTTCTTACTTATTTTTTAATTCTGAGCTAATACTTTTCCATTCTGACAAGAGAACTTCCTTCATATGCACTTTGGAACTTATTGGGCATTTTATCAAAGGGTCTTCAAGTTCTTTCCAAACGTGTTCAATTGGATTGCACTCCGGGGATTGTGGCGCTGTTTTAAGGCATGAGGTATATTTTACATTATCCATAGCAGAACAAGTTCTAAGGTGTATTTAGCATCACTGCTCTGTTGGAAGAAGTCATTGTTTCCTAAGCCAACCTCTCAGCACCGTTCTTGAGGTTATTCTACAATATCCCCTTATGCTGAAACTTATCCAAACTGCCATCTAGAACTGCAAGGTTTCCAACACCTCTAGAAGCCATATAACCGCACACCATTACTCTTCCGCCCCAGTGAGTCATAGTACCTATAATGTTATTTGGCTCCTATTAGGTATTAACCTTTCTCCATGCTTGTATCCACCCATCATTCCGATAGATGTTAAATTTTCTATCATCTGACCAGAGTACTTTATCCCATAAATCAATACCTTTACGTATTCGTTTGGAAAATGCAAACGCTTCTTCTGGTTAACCTTACTCACAAATGGTTTTCTTCTGTGACTTCTGAAATTGTACCCAACCCTATTCAGGATCCTTCGAAATGTCCTAACAGTACTTGCTTACCTAGATATTCGATAGCCTTCCAATTCTGGGCTTATTCAGCACCAGGCGTAACTTCTTATAGTGCTGAACAATGTTAGACACTGTTTTTTCCACTTCTCTTAACCTTATATGCAATCTCTGGTTATGTTTTACCTTGTTTGAATAGCCGTACCACAATGTTTGGACCTCCAGCGTTGTCTGTGCTCCTTTACATTCCATTTTGGCTGCAGTCACTACCCCGCGGAATAAAGACAACCCATTGTCCCTTAATGGAAAGGAGAATAAGCGGAACAAGAAAACTTGAAGGCTTTCTTTACCAGTGAAGCCCAGCTTAGCTTAAGAGCTGAGGTTCAAAGTCCATAGTTCACCCCACCTACTATATTTGAACAGATTGACGAGCTAAACCAATCGAAATTCAGTCCTTGACAGCACGAGTGGAAGTGAGTGGGAAGGGAAATTCCCTTCATCCCCTCTCTCTGTAAGGTTGGGTATTCGTGGTCTTTGCTAATTAAGAGGAGCGTTTCAATACTTATGTCCTGACTGGAAGTCATCATATCAAGAGAAATCGAATATTGATTCATAAAGAAAGAAAGCTTTAGAATTCCTTCTAGACAATGTCAAGGTAGGAGAGGGAGAATACAATTAAAAATCAAAAGAACCAATACATGTAATCTTGAGGCAGTATTTTATATCACAACACTAAATGCCAGAGTGATTGTAGTGTAAATTAGCATTATTGTATGACATTGATTTGAGATGTTTGTTAATTATAAGCATTGTTAGGAAATAAGTTTACACGGCCACACTGAAACTGACAATAGGAGCGGATAACAATGAAACGAGGGGGTGAGTTGTTTATCAATTAGAAGAGACAAACAAATGACGTCAGATTAGCGCGCTTTTCTTAGAAATGGAGGGAATATCTTCCCTAGAGCATTTGTGTTCATAATTTTGATTGGATATAAAAATAGACGCTAATGTTGGCGCGTTTTATTAACCAATAGCAGCTCGGTTATAATCTTTAGGCATATTGGGGTGAGGGAGTATAAATGCCGTGTCAGAGACAGGTTTCGTTTAGTCCAACAGAAACATTTGTGCATTACACGTCGCTCAGTCCAAAATATCATACCACGGGTTACACGTCGCGTAGTTCAATGGAAGCATACATAAAGTACACGTTACGCAATTCTACAGAATCTCTCGCGTCGTAAAGTTAGTTATAAATTTGAAGTACGCGAATTAATAATGTGCAGTAAATAAGTGATTATAGTGATATTAGAAAATATAACAGTTTCAGTCTGGCGTGTATCAAGAATAATTATGTGGAATTAAAGAAGTGTGACGGAAATAAAAGTGTAAAAACAAATTCTTTTATCAGTGTTATCTTTCAGTAACAAATCCTTTCTGTTTACACACCCTGTTCAAGAGATATAGCTCGACTGAGTAGAATAATAGCTAGCCGGAGGACAAAGAACTCAAAATTCGAACTAGTAATACAATAACAGGCGCTCAGCAATAAGATAACACGAAGTTTCTGCGACAAATTGGCTCCCATACGTTGTGCAGATAAACATGAAGTATTTTCCAACTACCAACAGATATATTCTACTTCAATCTATGGTGAATAAAAGCATCATTGAATTCAAACAACTCCCTGTTCCAATATTTTTGTCCGCAACTGTATCTTCTGTTTATACTTTACTTTACAAATCTCGATGTTTCCCTTTGGATGTATCAAGTCTGCAGTGCCATCTTTATGGTGGATTTCCCATCAGTCATTCAATTTGAAGGAATCTTCGAAATAAAACATTCCGGAAACATAAAACATAGATATAAAACTGCAGTAATGTCTATTGAAAGCGAAGAATGCTATACACCTGGCAGATTTCAAAGGAAACTACTTTTTGTTTATTACATTTTGGACCTGTTTCGTTACTTCCGTGCCAGTTAAAGCTAATGCTGCACTGGAAAATCGTCAGATGCATCATATACTACAGAGTCGTTAACTAAATATTATCGGGAAGGTAAAATGAATGCAAGAGGTTTCAAAAGGACACACAGTTCACGTTTAAAAGAGAGTACAGATTAAATGGGGCGCACAGTTGTCATATGTACTATGGGTATGCTCTCAACTTTGACGCTCAGCTGCGATCGGTCTACACAGCTAATGTCATCTTGTGAAATATCTACATGCTATTTTAACGCTATTATAAGACAGTTAATTTTCAACTGAACTTTATCTCTGCTCTTTGTGTTTTAATACTTAAAAATACCATTTTACAAGCCTCAAAATAATTATTATCGAACAAATATGCAGATATAAAATGATAGAAAGCTTCGATATTTTAGGGCATCGTCATTGTTTAACCTTGACAAAATTACATTCAACGTGGGTGAAAAGTTTTTAAACAGTGAAGAATAAACGATGTGCTGCACTCCACTTTGCTTTATTCCATCATACTATGTTAATCTAACCTGTTTTGTTTCCCCCACCCTTTTTCTTTCTTTTTTGATGACATCCTTACAGTTTAATTTCTTATACACTACTGTTTCTGAACACCGGTAGCCTTAGCTGTTTTTTACTGGCTTATTAACACTCATTTTTTATGAATAGTCTAGCATCTTCATTATTCTTAACTTGCGTTTTCTCTTAGTTTACCAATATTTCACATTTTCCTATCTTCTCCCTCCAAAGTAATTAATTGTGATTAATAAAATAGTTCAACACAATGTCCTGTGTAGGACAAGGTTGAAAAGGTTCAACCAGACGACTGAAATTCTTCCATAACTCAATAACTTCCCTCGATAACTATAAATATTTGCGTAAAATTTTAAATAAATAACCTACATAGCATTTCATAGTGTTTCATATGCTATAAAAGTATACATTTCGTTACAACCGATGTTAACCTTCTGCCTCGCGCTTATCGCCTGTTACCTCAATAGATGGATGCCTTTGTTTGTCATACAAAATGCATTAAGAAGTTACAGGATTACAGTTTCCTTTAAAAACCGTCTCCACTAACCTCAATATCTTCTCTCCCTTGGACCCCGTTGTAAACCCGAAGAACAAAACAGTTTTTCGCTGATTAATTTTTCTATGTAAAGTTATAAACTTTCTGAAAATATTTCATTTATAAAATTATAAGATTCATCTTATTAACGTTAGAGAATTTAAACTAGGTGGATATCAACACTTAAGCTAACGCTGGTTACGAGAAAAATATTATTGCATTCAACCATTTAGTTTATTCGGTTTATTAGGAGGACCCGTGTAGCCGCGGTCGCTGTAACGTTTGACTTCCGCACTCTGTGGCGTAAAGGGTCGTGGGTTCGAATCACGCCCTGGACATTAGTATTTGTGTCTGTGAGTTCCCATACTGGGTATAAGGGACAGTACCAAAAAATGGTCGAGGTGAGAGGGTCTCTGAATTCTCCAACGTCCCTCAGACTACACTATACTGCTACTGCGTGATAAGCATAAAAACACCAAATATCGGACTTTTACTGAAAATATGTTTCCTTTAGAAATTTGTGCTCGCAGATATCTTTAAATGCTCTAAAATGAATAATCTGATAGAGAAAACTATTATGCATAGGATAATGTATTCAAAGCTGAAAATTATAACAACTGTATATTAAACATCACATATTTACCTGCACTTTGGTGACAGTGCGAGAGTAGAAACTGACAAAACATGTATGGGTTAGATAGAGACAGAGATATCCCTTTTACCTTCATATTGTCTTTTAAACAAAATAATGATGATTCACTTTCCTTTCGCAGGCGGTTTCGATAAACACTTGGCCAAAATCTTGCTAAATAAAAAATACAGATTTCGTTCAAGCACACAGTTTATGCCAAATTTAACCTTCAAGACATCCTTAGTTATTCATTTGAATATTAAAATAGCTATATTTTTTACTTTCTCTACTACATATAATGTGGGGGGGATGTATTGTATTCCACCCAAAAATTCAATTTCGATATTTTACAGGAAATATGTTTTGAGGTCCCCCGAACCGCCCCCAAAAGCGCTTTTAACAAAACGTCCGTGTATGTTTGTGCGTGTGTATGTGAACAGCTTGACTCAAAAACGAAAAGTCGGATAAATACCACGCTTTGTATTGAAGTTCAATGTCTTGCAAAGATGCGACGCGAAAATATCCAAGAAAATCCCCCACCACAACTACTCTTTACATGGGACACTCTTTTATACTTTTGATTACACTATTTTATACTTTTGATTTTATAAAAAGTGGCTCTAACGATTTTGATTAAAATACCATTTATTAAGGATATTTACAAGAAAACTAAAATGTATATCTTGAATTTTCTGGGAATAGCCTGTAAAATCTTCATTCGGAAGGAGTTTTATATAATCCTGTATAATATATAACTGGTTAACCTTAAGCAATTAACGAAAACGCATTATAAAAAAGTGGATCTCTTTAAAACACACAATTTACATCAAATAACCTTTTTGTGCCACCAGCCATTTCTGAGATATCCTTATTAATGGTTGGAATTATTCAATATTGATCATTATTTTAAAGCCCTGTCGATTTTCAGCTGTTTCTCGCGATGTCATAGAAAGAAACTTTTAAGGCCAGCGTATAGCGTCCAGTTCTGAAACATTTGACTATCGGTATTCCCTTTGTATCAATAACGATGTGTGTAAAGCAGCTATTTCCGGAAAGGTTTATATCGAATAAAATTAAGTAGATCTACAATAAACTTCCGTAAGAATCATTTGTATGCCCACTAATAAGCGTTAGAGAGTGGAGAAGGTCATGTGAATGTAATGCATCAAATATTTTTTTAAGTGGTAAGGGGCTATTCGTTTTTACTCGTGTTTATCTCCAGAGCATGGAATTTCAAAGACATCATATAACGTCGCGCGATCTAAAAATCTGACAATCGCTTTCGTGTGTGTCATAAACAAGGGTAACGTAAGCAAGTAGGCAGGTTTCGGACCGCGTCTAATCAGCAATTTCCCCTCTGCCCTTCATTCCCCGGGGACTTTCTTTGCTGTGGGAGACAGTACTATATTCTTCTTATACCTACAACGAAATGTGTAGTGTAAGTTTATCTCGATTAACAAGAAGTACACTGAAGAATAATATTTTGTTTGCATAGTTTGTAGAAGAGGGAGTAAGCATGAATGCAAAACATTAGGATTTTTTATACTTGTAGTACGTATATTTTGTACATCTGAATTTCACTCTAGAGACGACTCTCTCCGCCTCCGAGCAAGTAACATACTCAAATATAAACAGAAGAGATACATATTACTTCCCAAGAGTGTCACCTGTTTACGTTTAATTCCAATTTCCCCGTGTTTTCCACCCGAGTACTTCATTTTTCAATTTCTGGCTTTTCTTTGCTTTGAACAAGAAATAACATAACCTTGTTTGCTTGGCAC
The DNA here is from genome assembly GCA_030765065.1 of Deroplatys truncata. NCBI lineage: Eukaryota > Metazoa > Arthropoda > Insecta > Mantodea > Mantidae > Deroplatys > Deroplatys truncata. Next base: position 23,733,408 of record CM060988.1, on the reverse strand, counting down.
ATAAGACAGAACATTTCAAAACGACTCCGAATGAATATAACAGCCTTACAGCTTATACTAATCCGAAATTTAATGTCCCATCTTATACAGTGGATTTACTCTCCCTCCAATTATATTGTTGATTATTATGAATGAATTATGGAAAGGTCGGCAGGTACAGTTAGAAGAGGCATAAGATGGGGACTGAATAATACCTTGAAAACTTAGAGTTCGCAGATGATGCTTACCTGCTCTCCCATAATTCTGATGATATGCAAAGTAAAGGGAACATTCTATTAGAAATAATAAAGAAGACTCATATAACATTAATGCAACTAAAACCAAGGAAATGAGACTAAATGCTAAGAAAACAAACAAACCAATGGATAATAAAATACTGATACTTTTCAGGAATTCAATATTTAGGTAGTATAATTGAAATACTGTCGTCTCCTTAACGTGGCGGTACACAGCTGCTTGCCAAGCGGGAGATCCGGGTTCGATTCCCGGTACCATTTTCTCTCGCTGGGAGATCTGGCCAAGGGTGCACTCAGCCTCGTTAGGTCCCTGGGGGGCCGAGTCAGGAGGTCTTAATTGAAAAAAGTTGTGGCTAGGAGGCCGTATATACCAGCCGGGAGGGACTCGGGACGCTGACCAAGTCCCACTCTCCAGTACTGCACCCAATCTCATGACGCCTGTTGTGGGCAGAGGTGGGGATGCAGCGGTTGGTTGGTAGGCCTTGGCCCGGCAACGGGCTGTTGAACCTCGGAATTATAATTGATAAGAATAGTGGAGACCTTGAAGATGTTAAGAACGGAATAAAGAAAATAAAGTGTATTTGTACTATTATATTCAATCTGGAAATCTTTCAAGACGTACTAAAATTCAAATTTTCAATAGTAATATCAAATGATTGTATGCAAATATTCTTACCATGTTTAACAAGGATTATAAGAATAAGATTACGAATTTCAAATTTAGAATTATGAAAAGCCAGAGATTACAATAAAAAACCTGATGTGTTACATTCACATGCCTTTTTCGATTCTCTCTTTCAATATTCTTACGAAAATTTATTTTTCTATCTACTTCACTTTAATTGTATAAATACTTGCAGAAATGGCTACATTATGCATTTCGTTATAGACACAAAGGAATGGCGATAGTCAAATGTTTAACAACTGGACGCTATATGTTGGTCTGTTTCCATGACATCGCGAGAAGCAACTAAAAATCGAAGGGACTTGAAAAGGATGACAAAGTATCGAACAATTCGAACTGATTGGTTCCGTAGCTCAGTCGGTAGAGCAACTGCCTGCTGTGCTAGGGGTCCGGGTTCGGGGTGGTAATTTTTCTATAGCCAAGATTAATCCTTAACCTTCCCAGAGTCCGAAAGTGTTAATGTCTGCTATGATCTAATGATTAAAAAAAATGAGTGCAAGTAAGCCAAAGACAAGAGTTACATGAGCTAACAATAAGTTCCAAAGGAAAGGTCGAGGATAAGACCAATGTAGTTAAAGCCGGGGTATAAATGGAACTAAAAGAAAATCTAACTATTAATAAGCGATATCTCGGAAATGGCTTATGACACAAAAAGCTTATTTAAAGTAAATTTATGTTCTAAGGAGGTCTAAATTTTTTCTGTAGTACGTTTTCGTCTATAGCTTAACGCTTACCAGTTATGCAAAATAGTACAAAATTCCTTTTAAATGGACAGCACTTCGGAGGCTATTCCCAGAAAGTTCAAGATATACATTTTATTTTGTAATTAGTCTTTAACATATGGTATTATAATCAAAATCGTTAGAGCCAGTTTTTAGAAAATAAACAAAATTTAAAAATGTTCCACGTATAGGGTTATTTGGTTTGGGAGATTTTCTATAAAATCTTCGTGTCCCACATTTGGGGGTACTGAACCTAGATACCAAGTGTGGCTCTTTTGTTCTTCAGTTATGCTGTTCACAGATACACACACGGACACACACACACATACCTGGAACTTTTTCCAAAAAAATCTGATTGCGATACATTCATATGACTTTCTCTACCCTACATTTTTATAAGTGGGTATAAAAATTATTCTTGCTAAAATTTAATTTTCTATTTACTACATTTTAATCTAAATAAACCTTTGCAGAAATAGCTACATTACACACTTTGTTATAGATAGAGAACGGCGATAGTCAAATGTTTAAGAACTGGGTGCTATACACTGGCCTTAAAATTGCACACCATTTCCATGCACTCGCGAGAAACAACTGAATGTTGACAGGACTTAGAGAATGGTAAATAATGAATAATTCGAAACATTAATAGCGCATATCCCAGAAATGGTTTTGCTTCAAAAAACCCATTTGAAATAAATTGTTTGTTTCAAAGAGACATACTTTTTTCCGTAGTACGTTTTTGTCTATCGCTTAACGTTTACCAGTTGTACAATTATACAAAATTCCTTCCGAATGAAGAGGACTTCACAGCCTATCCCCTGAAAATCGAAGATAGATACTTTAATTGCCAGGAAATATCCTTAATATAGTATTTTAATAAAAATCATTAAAGGCGTTTTTCAGAAAATCAAAATTTTGGAAATATGTTTCATGTAAATGGTAGTTGGGGTGAAGAATTTTCCTGAAAATCTTCTTGTCGCATCTTTTTAACATATTCAACCCAAACACCAAGTTTGGTATTTATCCTAGTTTTTTTTATTTTTGAGTTATGGTGTTCACACACACACACACACACACACACACACACATGGAGCTCTTTCTAAGTGTTACAATTACATGACTTTCTCTACCCTCTATTGTTCATTACTGGGTACACAACTAGTCTTATTAAAGTTTATTTTTATATCTATACCATTTTACACCAAATAAACATTAACAGAAATAACACACTACACATTTCATTATAGATACAAAAGGAATAGGAAAAGTCAAATGTTTAAGCACTAGACGCTATATACTGGTGATCCTGTTCCATGCTATTTCAATACAATCGAGAGCAACAGCTAAACGTTGACAGGACTTTAAACGTTTGACATAGTATTGAGCAAATCGAAATGCATACCTCAGAAACTGCTGATACCACAAAAAATTATTTTAAATAAATTGTGTGTTTTAATTCATATCTAATCTTTATTTTTTGTATAGTACGTTTTCGTCTATCGCTTAATGTTTGCCACTTATACAAGATTACACAAAATTCCTTCCGAATGAAGAGGACTTCACAAGCTATTCCCAGAAAATTCAAGATATACATTTTATTTGTCATAAGAATATTTAATAGAGGAATTTACTTTCAAAACTCTCTCGTTCATTTTTATAAATTTGTGGTAAAATAATGAAACCATTCTTTGGCTGAAGTATGTACAATTCTTGTTGAAAATCTATTATTGGTATTCAGAGTATACCCGTTTCACTACATTATTATACTTGCGTCCCCTAAATGAGTTGTTTTGACATAATTTGTACAAATAATCTGGACAAGGGACATTATGAAACGTAAGCGTGGACAAGGGACATTTTGAAACAAAACTAATGGACATGAGATTCTCTGTTTCCAAAATTGTGAAAAAAGTAATGCAAGAAAAATTAAGAGAAAAACAGTATTCTTTAATGAACAAATATGTTTTAAGACAATAATAATCACACTTGTTTTTGCATTGTGCTCTCAAAGTACATATGTTAAAAAAGAATTACCCATAACAGAAACAAAAATCTGATGTATTACACTCACATGACTTTCTCTACTCTTGTACAAACTATTTTTACAAACGCTTATTCTCCATCTACTTCATGTTAATCCAGATAAACATTTGCAGACTCAATTTTATTGCTAATTTTCTTGTAGATGTAAGGGGAAAATATATTTACAAGGGCAATATAGAAAAATCTGATGTGTTACACACACATGACTTTCTCTGCTCTTGTAGAAACTATTTATACATACGCTTATTCTCCATCTACTTCATGTTAATCGAGATAAACATTTGCAGACTGTATCTTATTGCTAATTTTCTTGTAGATGTAAGGGTAAAATATATTTACCAGGGCAATGTAGAAAAACAGTAGCCTTTAAGCACATACATATCTCTTATTAGCCGGTTGCTAGGTGCAGCACCATACGCTTTGCCACAGATTAATATTCTTTGCATATCGAAGAGAAAAAAATGAATAACGAATTCCCATTTGAGAAAATAAGTATTGAAAAATTTAAGGGAATAACAAGCAATATCTCGAAAATGGTTCACTCAACAAAAAAATTTATATGACATAAATTGTGTATTTTAACGCGATCTACGTTTTTTGTGTAGTAAAATTTTGTCTATCTCTTATGGTTTACCAGTTATGCAAAAGTAGTTCACAATGAAGAATACTTTTGGAGACATTCCCAGGAAATTCAAGATATACATTTTATTTGTCATGAAAATATCTTAAACATATGATATTTTAATCAAAATCGTTAGAGCCATTTTTGAGAAAATTAAAATTATCGTAAAATCTTCCATGTAAAGGGTAATCTGGGGTAGGGGGGATTTTCTTGAAAGCCTTCGTGTCGCATCCTTGGAAGATACTGAACCTAAATACCAAGTTTGGTGTTTTTTCGACTGTTCGCTTCTGAGTTATGCTGTTCACAGACAGACACACAGATACACACACGAACATGTTTCCAAAAATGCTTTTTTTGGATTCAGGGGTCTCAAAACATGTATTTCCGGTGAAATCTCGGTATCGAATTTTTGGGTGCAATACAATACTTCCCCTACTTACTATACGTAGTAGAGAAAGTAAAAATTAATCTTATTTTCACATTCATCAACATCCTCCATCATAGCTCCCTTCAGTTCATCTTCAGCGATGTCTCCGTCAATTGTTGCTGTATCAATTACTTCATGGTAGAATAGCAAGTCAGGACTTTCCTCCCATCGATCACCAAAATGAAGTCTCAAAAGCCTTTTCTCGCCACCAACTTTGTTTCTCTTTATTGGCGCTCCAACTGGAATCAATGTTAGCTGTAACAGTGAAACAATTACATTTGGTTTCAATACTTTGTTCGACATTCCTATATTCATCTGATACCACGGGTCACCTCTGACGAGAATGCATGCAGATGGAGTCATTTCTCTACTGAAGATGAATCTCTTCGTTGTTGCAAATTTGAAATGCCACTGGCCAGGTTTCTTCACGCTGTGTTGTGAAAGGAGCTTCCAGTCATACACGGGCCAGTCGGTTCCCATTTTGAAGACTGTCCCATGGTTTTGAAAAATGTACCAGTATGTTTCTGACTTGATAGCTGTGTTAATGTTCTGGAGTTGAAGTTCAATTCGTCCGAGACCCTATCTGGCAGTATGTAGGAATGACCTAGCGCAAGAAAAATTACATGATCTTTTTTAACATTACGAGGAGCACACTTTTCAAGCCAAAACATCAGCATGCATATCATAGAACAGTTTTTATTCTGCCCCCCACATCCATCTACAAACAAACGGACTATAGAGATGTTCTCAAAGTTCAAACTATTTAGTCTGTGACACACAGCAGATGAAGTCTGTGAATATTCCTTGGCGCCAACTGCATCCGTCCATGTATAGATGGATGCTTTATCTTTAGGCTGCTTATCAGTGGTTGTGCCTTCACATTATTGTCAAATTATACATGTTCAACTGCCTACTGTAGTAGGCTGTTTTGGTCAGGTACTTTAGGCAGGACTTGATGCTTTAGCAGTCAAAGGAAATTGTTGTTTCCTCATGGTTTGTGGTTCTTAATAGTGAATAAATTACTTCAATTCCTTTCTTATGTATCTGATACTCTGCAAAGCGAGAATTATCTCCAGCTTTTATTTCTAATTCGTATTGAATACATTTTGAGCAAGTATCAACAGCAGGAGAACTTAAACTTAAATTTTATTCATTCACAAATATATCATAGGAATAAAAATATGGTACCTTTAATTCTGTTGTAGCATCATCATTGTATGCTGCACAGACTTTTGAAATTGAAAGATAGCTGCGCAAGTACTGACTCATTTTACTTGAAGATCGTCAGTAGTGTTTCTCTAAAAGGACAAGTTTTTCAACGAAAGAATTAATTGCAGCTCTTTTGTTGACAAAACGGTGAGATTTTTGGCCCCCTCCTCTATTCTCTTTGGGCAACAGTCCGTTTTGAAATGCTTGCTGCACACTCGTTGGACCTTCTTCTCACACCAAGAATAGAGAAGAAGCTTTTCTTGCATACCTGAATGAGTTCTATTTGTCCATTAGTCTTTGGAATTAGGAAATTACTAATTGTTTCTCGAACTTGATTCCTTTCCCCACGAGGTCTTGCACGCATGGGGGATTCGCTTTGAGTGTACCTCAGGATTGCACGGTCTTGCACTAGTTTGTCTTTTTCAGAGAAGAAAGCCTGGTGAAACTTACGAATGTCTTGCGTTGTGAGTTCACAACACTTAAGTGATCCCGCAATATGGTTGCACTCTGGAAGTTTTGTTAACTCTTTGGGAGAATAACGTGTCTATTTTGTGACAGTTCTCTTGCAAGTATCCGGCATCCTGTGCCTTTTGCGTCCTGCGCCTCTATGGCAAGGTATCTTGATGTTGTAGTACAATCTTCAATGGATGTTTACCTTCCATTTTCTAGTTATTTGCTTGTTTAACATTAACCTATTGGGTAGCGATAAATAAAAAATTAGTTTGTTTTATACTGAAAACGTATCTACTTGACAAGCTAAAGTCAATCAGACTCCAGCAATTATAATTATGGCACAGACAAAAGATTTGGTTTTGTAAAAACTAATCAAAGCATTAACACTCTACAAGCAATCAGTCCTAAAAGGTTTGGACTGTAATTTCATAATAATATTATTCCAACTAGCCAGAAGCTTTTCCTGGAGAAAATGTTATGTACAGAAACAAATAAAATGCTTGCTGAATACACTTATTACATATCAAAATCTCACCGATCAACACTTAATTTAAAGAAGTATACAAGTGTACCTTCCGTTGAAATTTATATAAAAGTTTTAAATAGTCTAACAGGATTGACATTCTTGAAATTTCCCTTCATACAATGAGAATTAAAACAAAATGTAACAGAAAACGTATTCTTTTAATGCGGTTGCGAAAATACTCAATAGATGGACATGAGACATTTTGAAAACAAAGAGGTTAGATGGTTATATAATAAAATGGAACCAAGAGACATTTTGTTTCCAAAACAGGAAATAATATATGGTCGCCATTTTGCTGTGGACAAGTCAGTTTGATTCCAATATTCACTTTTAACACAAAATTTTAGTTATTTAAAGGAATTCTGAAGCCAAATGGTGACATTTGTACATAGAGTAATGTAAGAAGAATGCAGAAAAACAAAAAGTCAGCTTTGTTACTAGGTAGACAAGAGACGTTTTGAAAATGAAGTTCGTTCTCATTTATGATATTTTAATCAAATCCGTTAGAGCCACTTTAGAAAATAAAATATTTCAAAAAATCTTACATATACAGTGTAATTTGAGGTAGTGAGATTTTCTTGAAAGTATTCGCGTCGCATCTTTGAAAGATACTCAACTTAAATACCAAGTTTGGCAACTATCCGACTTTGGATATATGGTATTCATAGACACACATACACGCGCGCGCGTACGCGGGTCTTTTTCTAAAAATCTGATGTGATACATTCAGATGACTTTCGTCACACCATATCGTTTATTTGTGGGTATATAATATATTCTTACTAAATCTCATTCTTTCTATCTACATCGTTTTAATCTAAATAAGCTTTTTCAGAAGTAGCTACATTACACATTTTGTTACAGATACAAAGGGAACACGATAGTCAAATGTTTAAGAACTGGACACTATATACTGGCCTTAAAATTTCATACCGCTTCCGTAATCGTGAGATACAAATAAAAATCGATGGGATTTAAAGGAATGACAAAAGTATTGAGCAAATCGAACCATTAATAATGGATAATTTGGAAATGGCCAATGCTACAAAAAATTTATTTCAAATACGTTGTGTTTTAAGGGTATCTACACTTTTTGTGTTGCACGTTTTCGTCTATCGCTTAACATTTACCAGATATATAAGATGATATATAATTTCTTCCAGAAGATATTTATTTTATTTTCATGTAAATATCTTTACTCTATGGTATTTTAATCAAAATCATTACAGGCATTTTTTGGGAAATAAAACATTTCGAAAAATTCTCTATGTAAAGGGTAGTTTGTCATAGGGGATTTTATTGAAAATCTTCGTGTTGTATCTTTGGAAGGTATTGAACCTAAATACAGAGCTTGGTATTTATCCGTCTATTCGTGACCTTTTTCAAATGCTTGTTTTTTTGGATTCGGGGGTGGCAAACCACGTATTTCCGTTGAAAATTCGGAATCGAACTTTTAGGTGGAATGCAATGCCTTATCTAACGTCTAGAGAAAGTAGAAAAAAGTGGAAGTGGATAGGACGACACTAAGAAAATAAAGTGAAGCTTTAGATTGCAATCTACAGCGTAGTAGAGGAAGAGGAAGACCAAGAAGCACGTTGAAGGGAGCAGTTATCGAAGAAATTGTCAAAGAAGGGAAGACTGTAATGAAGTAAAGAAGTTGGCAAGAAATAGGGTCCGATGGTAATACTTTGTGAATGCCCTCTGCTCCTCATGATGAGATACAGCAGATTGATTTATTGAACTTGTGCGGTATTGAAGGGAATAAAGAACCGTATAAGGCTACAAAAGAACATTTTGGTGGAAATAGAGTAACTTCATCACGTCATGATTCATTAGATACACAAAATCTTAACTTCTGATGTGTCACATTTATATACATTTCTCTACCTCCTCTTCTGCACACCATACATATAAGGCCATCATATTATTCTATTTACTACCTGTTAATCGATATAAACTTCCATTACAAATTTAGATATTTATCTGTAGATATAAGAAGTGTATGGTAGACCAAAGCAATAAACAGAGTTTTAAAGCGCGCATCGTTGTGTGGCTTTGTAATGCCATGCTCTTTGCATAGACGATAAAAATTCTGTGTTATAATCACATGACTATCTAGTTCTTATTGTTTATTTTTATATAATTTCTACAATCTAATTTTTCGAAAGCTTATATTTTTTATGTATAGCCTGTCTCAACCTTAAAAGACAGCATAGAAGTAAATGGGATATCTCTATCTCTAACGCACACACTTTGCCATTAGCTTCGTCCTTTGCTACTGTCGCCAAGTTGCTAACAACATGGTGAAAATATTCAATTTTCAGCTTTGAATACATATGTTACACAGAATATTTTTTCTGTTAGACTATGTTATTTTTAGAATCATTATAGATTTCTGTGGCCCCAAATACCTAAGCAAAGGCTGTTTTTCAGTACAAGTCCAACATTTACTGTATTTATGCTTATCACGCAGTAACTAATAAACTAATTGTCTAGAGCACAACGAGGTATTCTTTTAGCTAAACTTCTGTTATTGGGCTTACAACGGGAACCAAGCGAAGGAAAATCTTGAGGAGCGCTGGAGACAGTTTTTATAAGACGAAAAAATGTTATTCATCTATTCCGCTAACAGGCGCCAGGCGCGACGCAGAAGGCACTAAAGGTTAACATCATTTTTATGGAAGTGTTTATATACATTTATAGCGGATAGAACACTGTGAAGTGTGATGTAGATTATCTAACATTTAACGTAAATATTTATAGTTATAGAGGGTAAAGCTAGAAGAGACAGCATGTTGGTAAATTAAGAAATTAGGAACACAAATTAATAATAAATGTTAAATTGATTTTGAAGTAAAATCAATGTCAGTAAAATAGTAACAGAAACAGCTAGGGCTATCGGTTTTGCGACAAAAGTGGTGTATAGGATGAAAAAGGAACAAATGAATGGATCTCCAGGAATGCCATAAAAACAAAGAGGGTGGGAAAAAAACAAAAGAAACAGTATAACGCAACATGATGGAATAGTACAAAACGTCTTACGCTCCCCTCTTCGTTCGCTCCTGAGCCCAAACCGAACTGTGTCCATAGGTTAACGTTTGGGTGCCAGACCTTTGACATCAAACCAATAATGTCGTTGCGAAGCATGCCTTTCAGTCACTTAGGTGAAATGTTTCAGTATCCCTCCCCTTTCTCAGCTCACCTAGAGCTGATGTCTGTTCATAGGTGTGTGTCGGAGTTGAATTCAAAATCAATAAGATTTACTTTTGGCCACACTGAGGATTTTCTTGAAAATCTTCTTGTTACATCCTTGGAACAGCCTGTTGAATTTAAATACCAAGTTTGGTACTTATTCGAGTTTTACAATTCACACACTCAGACACACACACACACACGCACACACACAAGGATCGTTTTCTAAATTTTTTAATGAAGGTGCCTCAAAACATGAATTTCCAGCGAAATTTTGATTTCCCATTTTAGGTGGAACACAATAATTCCTCAACTTACTAGGTACGGTAGAGAAAGCAAAAAAGGAAGAAAATATGGTTTATGTCTTACAGTAATTTGCTGGATGCCCACACTGAATCCAACAATTTCTTTAAACCTCCCCAAACAACTGAACTTCGAGAACAGTGATTACTCACCTCAGAATTGATCACTGCAAACTGACACTTTGATCCTTAATATAGAAGTACCACCACTGTAAGGCATGCAATGAACGCCTTACAGTCTCACCAATAGTACGAGTTCTGTGTATGTTCCGTCTCTGTGAACCGCATAACTCAAAAACGAAAACTTGGTATCTAAGTTCAGCATCCTCCTAAGATGCGAAACGATGATTTTCCATAAAATCATCCACCATACACTAACCTTACATGCAAACATGTCTGGATATTTTTATTTTCTCAGAAATGGCTGTAACGATTTTGATTAAAATGCCATTCGTTTAAGTTATTTTTATGACAAATAAAATGTACTTATTGAATTTTGTAGTAATAGCCTATGAAATCCTCTTCATTCTGAATAACTTTAGTATGATAACTGGTAAAAGGAAAGAGAGAGAGAAAAGAAATCTTTCTGCACAAAAAAGAAAGAAACAAACAAAGAATGTGTTGTGGCGCTAACCATTTCCGAGATATTCTTTATACTGATTTGCAGTTTAGATACATACGCTTTCCTCAAGTGGAAAACAGCTATTCGTGTATTTTCTTTCCTTTTTTCCCCATTGTCGTGCAAAGAGAACGGAACTGACTATCGCTTAAGTATATGCATTCCTGCAATACACTTGTAGGTGCAAGTAAATATGTAATAAAACCATTTGTGTAAATGTTTATGTTGATTAGTATGAAGTAGATAGAGCAATAAATTTTGAAATAATAGTTTGTTGAAGTATGAGTATTTAGCGCCCCTTCTTACTATAGATAGCAGCACAGGTGGTGGATATAGATAATACATAAAATGAAATGATAATTGGGAGAGGAATCTTGGAAAGCACATATTCCAGGGCTAAATTTTAGGGTACCTTCCTGACATTTTTCAGTTATAAATACTGAGGAAAACCTGGGAAAAACTTATCAGGGAACGGTCGTTGTGGGATTTCAACCCCTTCACGAATCCATATCTTTACGACCTAGTTTGTTGGGAATGGCTAGCGAAAGGCATGAGAAAGTAACACAGCAGCTATTTCATAAGATGGAAAGGGTGGCAAGGTTGTCGTGATCAACCAAACGTTGCTGCAGCCAGCAGTTTGTGTATCAATACTGTGAAGCAGTGACTATGGCCCGAGGTTATCGGGAGGTCGGCGCCAGGCAGTCAGAAATAAACAAAGATAAGTCACGCTCTCGATCAGCGTAAACACAAGAAGCGCTGTTGGCAGTTAACCAGAATCCTCTGGAAGTTTATTTCTTCCCCCTCCACACCGCCTTCAGAACATGTGTTCAGTCAGTTCTAGAATATTCTGTGGAAGATTTCATTGACTATAAAAGCGAGCGTTATGGTAAGAGGGGTCAGTCACTTGAGTCGCTCAGTGAGTAAATAAGCGAGTTGATAACCGCGTTTCAGCTGTAACATCAAGTGTGGTTCTCCGAGCGAGTTTGTGAGAACTGCCGTGACGTGCAGCGAGTGCTACTGCGGAGCGAGAGATTGTAGTAGTCTTGAGTTCGATTCCCCAGATTGAGACGATTCTCTCCGTCCGGAAGAGACTACGTCACGGAGAAGGTGAAGTGGTGGGGAAAAATGAACTAGTTCACATTAGTGAAATGCCAGTGTGAACTAAGTGAAGTCCCAATGAAAGTTGAACCAAATCAAAACTGACACTGAAAACTGAGAGAAGCATGATTTGCAAAACTGAACGAAGCCATTATTCTATGCTCGTAGGATCCAGGTTAATATCACGCCACGGAAGAGGTGTTAAACACCATGCCTATAGATTTTGCTTTTCTCGCCAATAAATAAATTTTCATCTATGAGGAAGATGAAAGAAGCTTTGTCCAACTGAAAACCTAAACAGGTGAGGATTGATATTGAGACTGCAAATATAACTTTTATCAAATTTCTAGATTTTGCATTTGTAATATTATTTATCAGTGTTGATTTATGGTAACTTACTGCTATAGCTTAAAATAATTGTTTTATGCGTACGCATAGTGGAAGAACTAAGACGTGCTGTGAAATGATGGGACTGCTATAGGCAGGAAAATTTCTTAATTAGAAACATTAAAAACTGATAATTTCCTTTCCTGCGATTTATTCATAATATTACAGTTACATATATATATATACGATGCGCATCCAGAAAGTAAGTAACCTATTTAACCGGGAAAACTGCGCATGCGTAATAGATCTGTGACGTATCAATCATATGCTGGTCGGCCCGATTCTGCCTGGTGCCAGCAGTGGCCCAAAATGGCGGCCCTTATTTGTTCTCCCACCTACTGCGAGGTTCGGTTAGTGATAAAGTTCCTAACTGTACAAACACAGCGCCGATTGAAACTCACCGTCAGCTATGTCCGGTCTACGGCCGAGCATTATAAGCTAACAGATGGTGCGTCGCTGGTGTAGACAGTTTTCCGAAGGTTGTCAAAGTGTGCATGATGAAGAGCGCAGTGAGCCACCGTCCATCAATGATGACCTTGTTGAGCTCGTGTGGCAGTGCATCGTGGAGAACCGTTGCTTCACGATTACGGAGCTCAGCAGTCATTTTCCACAGATATCGCGATCCTTGTTGCATGAAATTGTCACTAAGCACCTGCTGTTCAGGAAATTGTGTGTCAGGTGGGTGCCGAAAAACCTGACACCCGAGCACAAAGCGAAACGCTTAGGAGCAGCACTGACATTTCTGTGTCATGATGAAGGCGAGGAGTACCTCGGCAGGATCATCATGGGCATTGAGACGTTGATTTTGCACTTTTACTCGGAAACCATGCAGCCGTCAATGCATTAGCGTCAGAGTGAATCTCCGGTCAATACGAAATTCAAACAGATTGTGTCGGTGCATAAAGTGATGTGCACAGTGTTTTGGGACGGGAAGGGCATTCTGCTCATTGACTTTCTGCCCAAAGGTGAAACTGAACGTTGACCATTACTGTGAAATACTACGGAAATTGCAACGCACTATTCAAAATAAGAAGCGTGGAATCCTTACTGCAGGTGTTGCGCTGCTCCATGACAATGCTCGTCCACATACGGCACATAACACAGCAACCATTCTGCAGGAGTTCGGCTGGGAGCTGTTTGACCATCCACCATACAGTCCTGATCTTGCTTCCAGCGATTTCCACGTTTTCTTTCACCTCTAGGAAATCCTGTCCTCTGGTCAGCGTTTTGACATCGACGAAGAGCTGAAGACGACTGTCACACGCTGGTTCCATTCACAGGCGGCAGACTTCTGCGACACAGGAATATAAAAGTTGATCCCACGATATGACACGTGCCTCAATTCTTGTTCAGAATATGTCGAAAATAGCTCAAACATTGCTGTACCTGTTACCAATAAAGTTTTATGTATAATTATGATTTATTTGTTTAAAAAAAACAGGGAAACTTTCGCTCATGTGCGAGTATAGTAAGGGTCTCTACTCACTGTGGTTTTCAAAGTAACAGTTGTAAACGCAACACCATGTTCTCGTAGTAATGACTCTTAGACTTATATTTATATTAACCAAATTAGCAGATTCCAACCTATGCCACATGATTCTGGCTCCAGTAACATACTAAAACATCCCAACCAACGTTCTAAACTGACCTCTTTGACAAATAACAATTCTGTTTAAAAATCTCTCTGTTTGCTTTCTCCCCACTAGCTGTCATTTCACAATTAATTAAATGTGAAGGTCACACACCAGAACACGTTGATTGAAAATTTGGAAAAGGGTCAAAATATGACGCACCGTAGCCTTGGGCTATCCTGACCGCGTGCTACCTCTACACCTCGGCGTCTGCCTTCCTTCTTCATATGCATAGTTCACGAAAACCTGAAGGAGGTGAGTGGTTCCATTTGTCGACACTCCATTGCTGCCGCCACATAACTGGCGAAACATCAGCCAATACCGTGCTCCAGGGACTTCTAATTCGCTGCCTTGATCACGAATGTTTAACTGGAAGAAGGATGCTGCATAGAGGCAATCTCGGTAGCTGTGTGAATAATCTTGGTAGTCTTAGAGAGGGGGAAGAAACTGACTAACAATTTAGGGCACTAATTGCCATTTCACCAAAAGCGTTTGGCGTGATATTCAAGACGGTGATTTGGCACGAGATTTATATCATTGATGAGGATGTGTGTGCTGTCTTGGCATTAATACCAACAGAAAAAGTAGAGGATATTTGGAAACTGAATGGCAATACTGGATTACAAATTCAATTACAGCTACTCAAAGGGCATGCCAGAGAGAATTTGGTGTTCAGAATCCTCCTCAAGAAACACAATACTGGGACTGATAAACAAATTGGAAACAACTGGATCTCTGGTGAGTGAAAAAGGCAAAACTCGTTCATTTAGGCTTCCCACGGTTGTTGTTCACGTAAGACACGACTGGTTCAGTCATCCAAAAAATCATTAAAACGTTTATCTCAGGAGACAGGCTACAACTACTCAATGTGTCAGAGAACTGTGAAAGCTGCAGGCCTAAAGCCGTATAGGATTACGCTTGTCCATCAGTTACTGGAACAGATAAGGATAGACGACTGAATTATTGTCGTTGGTTTCAGGCGTTCATTGTGCAAAATCGTGACATATTGTCCAACACATGGCTCACAAATGAAGCATGGTTCCATTTATCCGGATGTGAACTCAAATAACTCACGCTATTGGGCCAGAGAAAATCCACATGTTATTCATGAAGCACCTATGCACTCGGTTAAAATCGGAGTTTGATGTGGAATATCCGTACAGAGAATGGTGGGACCAATTTTTTTGAAAAGCATGTGAACACTGCAGACTACCGACGGATTTTGATGGAGTTTGCTGAGCAACTAGACGATGTAGAGCTGAGTGAAGGATAATTTCAGCAGGACGGCGCTACATGCCATACATAACATGAATCCATGGCACTAATTGCAAGTTTCTTTGACGACCGGATGATTTCTAAGATCCTGTGGCCACCGAGATCTCCGGGTTTGACATCACCGGACTTCTTTCTATGGGGTTACTTAAAAGACAAGGTTTATGCCACTATCCCCAGACATTGAACGATTTGAAGTAAACATTACACAAGAGATTCAAGCTATTGGCAACAGTCCTCCAACATGGAATGACGTGTTGAGTTATGCCTTATGCAGGATGGAGGATATTTTCAACCTTTGCTATGAAGGTAAATAATCTCCGAAAATTCCTCTGCATTTTAGGTATAATAAGTTATCGCTAGCATAACTCGTTTTGAAATAATTAAAGAAATAAATGTGTCAATTATTCATAAATCAGCTTGTATATTTTTATTATTGTAGGCTTAATACTTGTATTTAAAATATATTCTTAATATAGTATTGCCTCTGCTATTTTTCACTGTGAATTCTGCACCATTTCATTAAAAAAATCAAAACTCCTAATCACTTTGTAGTAGAGAGGTACATTTTAGCTCACCTTTTATGGAACGTTTTTCTCTAAACATTGGTAGTACTGCTAAACGTGGAATCTTCTATGTGCTGAAGCTATTTGGTTTCTTTCTTTGCAAATATATGCGAGTTTGTTTCCTTCATTTTTGTTTGGAAAAGCTTTTTCTATGAATGACATTTTCTGCTATAATGGCTTTCTCCTCATAATTTTTTTAAAACGTTTTGAAATGAAATTGTATTTAGGGTAAAATAAATCCCTAGGTTAAGTTTAAAATAAAACCCAAATAAGAACACTATAATACTGAAATTAAATTTGTGACATTCAACAAGTATAAATATTGACTTGGGTACATGTTATACAACCCAAACAGTATAACAATCCATGGTTTTGGAGAAAACAATGAAGGGGTATATTTCTTATACATTCATGACACTTCAGGCAATCATTGCTCTTGCACATTACACATATGCCTTGTTTGGATTCAATCAAATAATATTTCTAATTAAGCTGGGTATTTTTGTCTTAGGTCCTGATCTAGTAAGTACTCCTGGTAAGTTTTCATTAGGGACATGCTTACTTCTCTCTTAAACCCCGGCTTTCTTTCCATATAGTTTACGGTGAATTTGCCAAGCACCAATAACTGTCATGTTCAAACCATTTCCCAAGACATTTCACCACCCTTTCTTGCTTCGTAGTTGCGGAAGATAGCTTGATAAGAGGCGGTCGAGAGCATATACACTAACCGTTCCCACATTGTAATTCCTCATTGCCTCTGGAACATCAATCCTCTTTTTAGATTTTCTTGAAAATGGTTTTGTATATCCCATCGGCATATGTGTTTGGTAATTTGAGGGCAGCGTAACTATAGCATTATCATTCTACCTGCACATGTAAGTAGCACCATCACATTGGTAGTCAAAAACACCCTTCTCCTTCTTTTAAGGATATTTGTTTGAATCAAAGGACTTTTCTGATATTCCCATTTTGTACAGTCCCTGTTGCTCTGAAATTCTTCTCTTTCAAATCCGTCAGTAAGTCATATGATGTGAAGAAATTATGAAAGCCTATTTAACTTGTAAAAGATTAGGCACAACAGAAAGCGAATTCATAATAAATCAGGATCCCAGAGGATAGCTGCTATCATAACACTCTTTCCTCCGTAAATTTTTTGTTATAAGGCTATCCAGTACACGAACAAAGCATCCATAATTTGAAATCAAAGCGTGTCGGTTACCCCCTAACAAACATTTTGCAGGAAGGATGGCCATAATACGGTACCATGGACTCATCGATACTAAGCTACTTATGGAAAATACCCATACTGCTGCAGGTTTTTGTCGGTTCATCATATAATGGAGTTGTTTCTTTAATTTATCTGTATCGTTTAACTTTGTGTTATTCATCAAATGAAAATACTTTTTTAAATCTCTGAAATGTTGCCTGCGCATACAGAAGGAACTATGCAAACCTCAATATCATCTGATGTACTCCAGTACAAGTCTTCAGTTGGTATTGTATGGCAACCACCTAGTAAGAGAATTCCTAAGAATTGTGCAATGTCTTCTTTTGTTACTACAAACTGCTCTCCTCTCAGAGCTGCATATAATCGTGTCATGGATGCTAAAAATTCTAAATAAATTTTAGGCAAAAGTTTATAAAGTATGTCAATTGGCTATAACGGAATAGGTTCTGAATTTTGGTCTGAAATAGCATATATATATATATATATATATATATATTTGTCGTAGCGGGTGCAGGACATCACGTAGATGCCTGGTCAGTTATTAACAGCCATAAGAAGATGGCGGGTGTTATGCAGGAGTGTACACGAGAAGAACAGTATGCGGTTATGCGTTTTTTGTGAGCAAAAGGACTGTCAACAGAACAAGTGCATTGCGAAATGCGTCCCTTGTATGGTGAGAACTGTTTATCAGGGAAATCTGTCTTCAAATTGGGTTCAGAAGTTTAACACGGGGGGGGCGAAGCTCAGAGATCAGAAGCGTCCTGGTCGTCCTGCGGAGGTATCAACAGTATGACCACTTGTGTGTTCTAAAACCGGTGTGCAATACCTTGCGGGCTGATGGAATGGTCTTGAACCTCTTTTTTTTTGGAGGAGGGAATGTGGTATGTTTTCCACTGAGCATAAACTTTGCTATACTTTAGCTGCTCACGGATGATGCTGTAAGCAGTTCCACGTGAACTCCTACAGCACGCGCTACGACATCGATCGTCATACACCTGGCAATATAAATGAGTTCTTCCACACGCTGTACTGTGGTTTCATTTGACACCTCCGCAGGACAACCAAGGCGCTTCTGATCTCTGATGCTTCGCCTTCCTGTGTCAAACTTCTGACTCCAATTGAACACAGCTTTTAGTGACAAACAGTTCTCACCATACACGGGACGCATTTCGCGGTGCACGTCTCCTGTGGATAGTCCTTTTGCCCCGAGAAAACGCATAACCGCATGATGTTCTTCTCGTGTACACTCCCGCATAACACCCGCCATCTTCTTCTGGCTGCCGCTAACTGATAGATGCCTACGTGAAGTCCAGTACCCGCTACGACAAGCATACATATGCTGCTACCTGCTGGCAAAATACACAAGTAGAATTTAAATATGTTATACATAAACTGTTTGCGACTTATTCATTGACTCTCCCTCATATTTATCAAGTTAGAGAACCTTTTACAGGATGGATTTTGTGCCTTATCCCCTTTACTCTTCTTAGATACACTTGGACTAGAACCGTAGAAGCCTCTGAAAGCTTTCTTCTATTAGCAGTAACCTACACCTGGCCACAGACATCTACTGGTACCACCTTATCTAACACGTTGTCCACTATTTCATCAGTGATGTATTCGTTATCATCAGGAGGCAGCTCACTGGTTTGAATTTCATCATCACTAAGAATTTCTTCATCTCGCAATTGATTAAATATTCCACTGCTTCTTCTACGGTCCAAAACTTCTTAGATGTCATTATTCTTTGAAGGCAAGAGTAAAACTAACAGTAATCTTGAAATTAGGTTTACTGAAGACAGAAGTAATAAAACCGTTCCCGTTGTTGCACATTGTTTGGAGTTGTACAGTCAACGGTTCATTGTTGAGTATTTGAACTATGTGTATGTTGTGGAAGATGAAGTAAAAATAAGTATTCCATTTAGATATTCCTAATCGCCAATGTTCCAATTTGGGAACACCAATGTATACGTATGTAGCCCTCCAGTGTTTAACATAAAACTTATTTATTTTCTAAAGGGTTTATCATTTTGATTATAAAGCTATTAAACAGAAAATCTATGACACAGCTATTAAGACTATATTTAATTGAGACATAACGTTAAATATATGTAAGAGGGTGAAATTCTTCTAATTTAACATATCTAAAGTTGGTATATCTGTTCTATTTTTTTCAAATTCAGGAATTTTAATATGCTTTAAAAATAAGTTTGTACCTTAATAAAGCATAAATGCAAGTTACAATAGGTTTTAGGTTGTTAGATTACATATTTCTAAACATTTTATTCCCTGTTCCCAAATGGGAACTTTGGCAGGTCAGAGGTATTGTGGTCAGTGATTAGAGCTGCTACGATTTTTCGTACACAAGCAGCAACTCAGTCGAAGTGCGGATGGGTTCTTTAGTTCGATTCCAAAAAAAATGTACAAACTGCTGAAACATAGCTTAAAGACTGAAAGAAGTGGAACGAGATACGACCGATATCTCGTATTTGTGGGTATATCGATTTATAGAGTATGTACTCGTATATAAAACCACTACTAAAATAATCCACATATAAGTAGAAATAGGGACAATGGTAGGTGTGTGAGGAATCTATTATACATAAGTAGCTTAAGTAGAAACAGAATTTCAGCCTATATTATGACTATACTTCGGATTTTAGATGAATGGATATTTTTATGTGAATGAATAAACTAATACTTTCACGCTTCATATGGAATGTAAATATATGGAATGTGTTTTGTGGTGGTTAAAATGCCTATTTGGACCTCCGAAACCTATTTTAAGCTTTCAGAGCCTAAAAGTCCTATTTTAGCGTTTGTGCTGTTTCATTATTATTATTTTTGCCCATGCAGCAATGAAAGATACAATACCGATATTGTGAGATGGGTTTGTTTCAAATACTTCGTAATAGTTTGTTTGTAGGAATGACACATTCCGGGAAAAATACTGGGTTATTTTAGCAATTTGGCAGACCGATTCATTCCTTTGTAGAGAAACGGAATACTTGCCCTCTCTAGGTTTGTTTGTCACCCTTTGGTATTGGTGGGTGACTGCAGCACGGCAGAAATCCCTTTCAAATGGCCCATTTTTACTATTCATATGCACACATTCGCAAAATTTCTCCATGTTTTCTCTTCTGCATTTCAAATGTATTTCAAGCACTTTTTTAATATTACTGTCCTCAAAAACATAATGTATTTTGGGGATGGCTTCATCTCAGCCCTACGACATTTAGGACAGAATGGTATATTTGTAGCGTATGGAGCATTTCCAAAGTGATCTATTCAGTTATTTTTGAGAGGTCTTTTTTCAACTTTATGAGCTCATACTATGTATCAGCAAAAATAAATTCATAATTTAAAACGCAATAAAGTGTTTCTAGTCATAATATGTAATTTAGTACATTTATTATTTTTGGTACTGTATAATTTTAATTCACACTAACTAATTGCATTTTTAAACTTTTATAGAGTGGAGGTACATATTAGATGCATAAAATCTAATGTTCAGCTCGTGGAAAGAGCATTTTTAGTGCCTAACACTGTCTACAGTACCTATTTTTGTAACTTGAGAGCCTATTTTAGGTGCCTAAAATTTGGTTTTTAAGGACCTAAAAATTTGAGGTCTAATTATAACAAAGGAAACATTCGTGCCCAGAGAACGAAAATGGGTTATTTGGTCTTGGTCCGATGCGAAAGTGTGAGTTGTTTTCCCACTTTTCCGTACAGGCGCATTTATCTACGGCGATTTTTTCCTTATATCAAACAGCAACTCCCATGACAGTTTTATTTAGCTATTCGAAATTTGCTTATAGGCCAAAATAATGCTCTTTGAAAAGCATGTTTTAGCGACTAAAAAACGTTTACTACTGCTCGATCTAGTGACCTGTCACATATTGCAAGTAACTACGACACTCGTTCCAAATACACTCAGTTAATTGTTGGCTACTACTGTTCATCTTTTTTTAATTAATAAACTTAAGTTCGTTTCTAAGGAGCTCATAAAAGGGGAACATATTCATGCATGGCCTTTCCTTTGGTGTTTTCATCTTATAGCTTCCAGTCCGGCTAACATTCTCAGATTTACAAGCTTTACACAGGTGGGTTACCAGCACTATCGAGGATCAGATTTTTTGAGGATATATGTTCCCTAGAACATTACGTTGAATTAGTACAGAATTTTAATGAACGATTAAAGTTATAACATGTCATTTTATAGCGATGCAAATTTAAATCACAAAATAGGTACATTTCAAAAAATGTGTGACACAGTAGCAAAAACATTAAAAAAAATCATTCGGTGCTTATCCGTCTGTTCGTTTCTGAGTTATGCTGTTCACAGACACACACACGGACATATTTCCACTTTTTTTGTTGATTCAGAGAGCCTCAAAACATATATTTCCTGTGAAATCTCGGATCGAATTTTTGGGTGGAATACAATACTTCCCCTACCTACTATACGTAGTAGAGAAAGTAATAAAGCTAGAAAACACACAATAATGAAGTTTTACAAAGTCATGGCCGTACCCACACTGATGCACAGATCGGAAAACTGGGCAGTGAACGAATCATATAGAAGAACAATATAAACGGTAGAAATGAAATTTCTGACATCAGTTGCTGAATGTATCTGTAAAGAACACATAACACATTAAATCATCCAACAAAACAGAACATTTTTAACTTAATTTAAAGGATAACCAATAAGTTGGTATGATAGAACACATTCTCAGGATGAACCCCTCAAGAATGACAACGTACTACAATACACTCCAAAAGGAATAGGAACATTGGACGACTTCGGGATGGCGAAATAACCTCCGAGTCGGAAGGGGCCTGGACGCCCACCTTTCAGACTGCAACGCAATGGTCGCATTTATTCGCATTTTGATTTTCTCAAAATGGAGGTACCAATATTATGATACCTAAGGACCGGAGTACTGAGGAATCTACAGGACTAGCTTAAGGAAAGGATTGATTTTGTACTGCAATCTGCTCACATGGTTTAGCAAAGCGCTTTTGTGCTTCTACATTACAAAAATAATAATATGTACAACAAGAAGACATTACGATATTTCTGCCTTCGATACATACGTCGCATTCTACACTAACGACTACGCTAAATGTCCAAGTTTATGGCAATGAAATGCACATACACAAATAATAAGTGACGCGGAGAGAAACTGACATTACCCTCAGAGTGTGCAGAGTTCGCTAAATTAACAAAACAAATTACAACTGCACAAAATTATAAAATGAAAACTCCGAATAAATTAGCAGGTATAAGCTCTGAAACATTAACGAATAAAACTGTATAACATCCACAGTTACATTAAAGTAGACAGCGCTGAAATATATTAAAAAATTACACAACGTATTTAGCAAACCCAACAGGGGTATGTCGCACAAAAATTCTCCCCAACGCGCGACCTGACACACATTTGACAGCTTAAAGCAACTTCAGAATAAAATATCATGAAATGCCAGGTTACTCCCGGGAAATTCAACGTTATCATACAACGCAGGATAGCAATCAACTCCGAAACCTACAAATCAAAGTCATTCGCCATACTTGGCCATGTGAACATTTACCCCACAGCAGACGTATGTACTCAGGGGAACCCTCCCCTCAAAAAGCTATGGTGCATTCCCCGCAAAACAATCATCCTCCCTTTAATATTTCTGAGAGCTCAATTTCAACTATTTAGTTCCTTTTTTATGTTGCTGGAAATCTTCGCAAAAGGGTTGTCTTATAGGTACTATAGTAACAATTGTGATACTGGAATGCAATAAAAGCTTAAATAAATAATTGGAAAGTTAAAATCAATCAAAGAATCGTAATATTTGCAACAAAAAATTACAAATCAAAATATTTGGCAGGTTGTATGTTTTATAACTTGGTATTTCAATATCTCCTGCTTAACTCTCTAAATAGAACAATATAGTGTGTGTAAAAGTTCTGAGCAACTATATACCTACGTGTAATGCTATGGTTCCTTTTATACATTCCCAAAAATCATCATTTGTTACGCCACAATATACCACAATATACCATACACTATTGTACTCAGTATTGCTTTTGGGGGGAGTAGTACACATTTAGATTAACAAACCTAAAGATACAAACTGAATTAACTATTACAGTATTCATTTGAAAATTGTAGTACACGTCACTATGTTACATACGTTAATTTACTTTAGTACATCTATATTTCCCAAACTTTTGAATTCTCCCCCAAAATGTTTCCTGACAGCGTAACTTGCGTCATGATTTCACCCGCGAGTGGCTCTGTGTGCACCAAGAGACAGCTCAAGTCACTCTCACTATCTCTAAATCCAAACAACCCGGAGAGACTCAAAAGCGTGGTGCTACACGCTGCAATAGCGGAACATAGGACACGCATGGCACAGCATAGCGGACATAATTGGTGCTTGATAGCGTTAACGAAATTAGATGAATTAGATATTGAAATATGTGCGATTAGCACAAGATGGTGATGATGATGCCTATACACCAATTAAAGACAAAGGGCATCAATATTTTGAAGAAATGTCCAGTTAAATCCGTAGGTGCCTATGCTCTGCTTCTTGTCCACAGTCTTGCCATGACAGGTCGTTTTCCGCGGTTTTAATTGGTTCTAGCGAAGCTAACGAATGAAACAAGTTTTCCCATCAGGATGTAGTTTATTAGGAAGGGCTAGAAATGATTACCACACTGAGCGACACTCAGGCTAAATTCCATCCCAAAAATAAACTGACTTCTGCAGATGAACAAAATCTTGCATTTTCAAGAACTACTTTAGAAATCCCTGTGCATATTGATTGGGTATTAATTATATCCTCTCGCACTAGATTTCCTTTGAGAACTGCATTCTATAGCTTGCAGTGATAAAGTATTTCGTTGGTACGGTTGCCCCGGAATAAACCGGGCTTTTAAGTTAATTTAAGTCGCTTGCTCTTCAGTATTAATAAGTGCTGTGTAATGTGCATGTCCAGTAAAGCAGTTTACACACTGAATACAACAGATTTTCCTCATAAGCAACCTTATACTGACCTTGGAATCCAAATAAGCGTGAATTGGACGTTCAATAACAAACATTAAATGCTAAACATGCATTTAAAACACTTGGATTTATGTTTAGAAATTCAAAAGACCTCATTAGCTGTCAAACTTTAATTTTATTTCACAATCTATATGCAAGGTCTAACTTGGAGTATCTTTCACCGATCTCAGGTCCATAGTTTCAAATCCATTAAAACAGAATAGAGAAGGCCCCAAAGAAATTTCTTAGATTATTTTAAGAATACCAGTATTCGAGCATTCCACTGAACATTCATTATAAGGATATACTGACCATATTTAAATGAATTAATCTGAGTACCACAGAGATATTGAAAAACAAACTATATTACATAAGTTAATAACAAAATCTAATGAATAATCCGACATTTGTTCAATAAATAAATAAATCTGCATTATGAGAACGACCACTGTTTGAGTACAGCTTTTAAGAATTCATTATCATTAAAAATATGTCTTACATACAATAACATGTTTATTAAAGTCAACCACTTGAACTTTTCCCTCAGTTTCTGCGCACTAAAAAGGCAACTTTATAATGCTCTTGTCTAATTATTCATAGTTTAGTTTGTGTGGGTGTGTGTGTGTGTGTTTGAGTATGATGTAGCGTATGTGTTTCTGAGTTAAATTCTCGTCCGGCGCGGCATATTTCCCTCCAGTTCCTAGTCAACGGGGATAGAGGCAAGTTGAGGGAAGAGGCTCTTTGTCTGAGAGCATGGCGTCACCAGTAGAGTGAGTTTTAGTGTATATCTTCAGAGCGTGTGGATGTATGTAGTAGTGCGTGTTGCCGTGTGAGTGTGGGGCATCTCCCCAGTGTTTGTCTGTAACCTTTTGGAAATTATGTAGCAGCACCAAGGTAACTTTATGATAAACCAGAGATAAATGTGAATTTATATTATTATTTATAAGTATCCCACGCTTGCTTTAGATTTGTGCATCAAGTTCCTGGTATCTCTCGTATGTCTCTGTAGTTACGCTCCCCAATATTTATGCCGGGATAACTAAATTTAATATTTTTGTTGCAAAACCTTTTGGCTTCATCCCGGTATATAACAATATGTATACATTTTTTGTATGTTTCTCTACTTTATGTAATTGGGACTTACATTTTATTTAAAGGGAGTAAGTAAATACATCCTTCTAGTACCTCCACAACCAGAAGTCAAATGGATTGAGGTCGGGGAATCTTGAAGTCCACGAATCTGGAAATTTCCTAAGAGACGATGCGCTCATTACTGAAGTTTTCTTGCAACAAATCTTTGCACCTGGTGAGAGAAATGGGGTGTTGCCCCATCTTGCATGAAAACAATGGTGTGTTCTTGCGAGGTCATCAATTTTATCGGGTGGAAAGATTTGTAATTAATTATTTTTGACCAATTCGGGAGCGCATTCTTTAATTAGTATATCAATGATGATTTGGACGCCTAAGGTGATTACGTTCCGTGGTATGGTACGCTGAATACCGTCACTTTAATTATACTTCATTTTTCTCTAGGTGCGACTCTATATAGGCTGAATACTCACATAGTTTATCTTTATTATTTGATTTTATTAACTTAATAAAAATTGCATTCGGTTTTTTTTTTTTTTTTTTTGCTAAAAGCATTTATAAACAATAATATTGAATTTAAACTTTTTGTTTTGAATGTTTTCGCATTGTTCTGGGCGTTTTGGATTCAGTTCCCACCCCTGCGCTGGCCGGTCCATCCTATTACCACCGTTAAGCCAAAGGGAGGTGACATCGCGGAAACATAAAAGGACAAAGACGTCTGCTCCGAGGTCGGGCTATCTCACCCTTTGATACACAAATTAATTAGTCCTCTACTTGGACTTGAGTCGTAATGCGATTTCAGCATCCTCAGTTGGCGATTTTGGAGAATAGAATCAAACACACACTCTCTCCTTCTCTCTCTCTCTCTCTCTCTCTCTCTCTCTCTCTCAGTGAGCTTTTAGAACTTGCACTCGTAAGGTATTCTTGTACCTCTGTTCTAGTCTCGCCTTCAGATTTATTAGAATGCCTACATTTGGCTGCATTTAAACAGGTGCAATATAACGTTTGTTTTCTTTATTACTTTTAAGTAGGAATGGGACCTCGATACTGTTGATATCTCGATAATCTCATACTCAGTGGTATCGAAGTATGTCTATTTCTTTGAGATAAACTCTCGATTGTTTTTCGATACTTTTAAACTCTCGATACTTTGCTTACTGAAAGTAGCTACGTTTAACTTTACGCTAGATAAGCAATGAAAGGAGCGGAAACTTCGCGTTATTGCCTTGCACGTGTCCCCAAAGTGTTGCTGGACTCATGAGAGACCTTGACTGAGTTTCCTGTGGGTGAATGAATGGAACATTCCACAGACTCTGGTGTCTAAATGCAAATTTGCAAAACCATGGGAGGAGTAGAGATACTCATGTAATATGCAGTGCTGACTGAGTCATTAATGAAACTGATTTACCTGATGCACTAAATCGCGCTTCTGTAATAGCATGGCTTGGTAACTCCTCTCAGCTATATCATTTACCTACTCCAATGACCAAAATCTGTGAATCCAGCAGAAACAAATAGAACTTAAGACGTTAGATGATACAGCGCATGAATATGTTTCTTATTCCTTCTATCTGTTAGTTTGTGTTTACGTAAGTCAAACTCGGGACACGATGGTAGCTTACAAGTATACCATACGTCTGATTTCCATAATATGGATAGACAATCTTTTAAAAGAAGGTTTTCAACACAAAATATAGTTATATAAAAAGCAAAGCAAAGAAAAATGCTAATAATAGACTTGACTAACAATAGGGAATATGATAACCTGTGGCATTATAAAGATAAAAAATTTCTGCCAATTGGAGAATGTCAAACAGGAACAGTTTCGGAATTAGCATACAATACAAAATTGATTACATGTGTTTACACATAGAAAACTATTACCAAGAGCATTATTCAGTGAACAGTTTGCAGCTTTTTTATTAAGCGAGTATCCAGTATCGGTATCGAGAAATAGAGGTATCGGTCCATCACAACTTTTAAGGATATCAATAGTACCATGTTACGAAACAAGTGCGTTAAGGGCGCCAATTCAATATGAGCGGGAGAGAAATATTTGTGATTTTGTCTCGCTTTTAACTGTTGCCTCACTATTTTCACTGTCGCTATTTTAATCTACCTCAACCCTCATTGGAACTTCACTTAGTTCACACGATAACTTCGCTACTGGGAAGTACTTCAATTTCCCCGTCACTTCACTTTGTGACGCAGCCTTATCTTCCAGATCGTTCGCTCGCTGTGGAGTCGTGCAAGACTTCTACAATCTCTTACTCCGCAGTAGCACTCGCTGCACGTCACAGCAGTTGTCACCAACTCGCTCGGAGAACCGCATTTGATGTCGCAGCAGAAACGTGCTCACCAATCGCTACCTCATTAACTGACTCAACTCGCGAGAACACGCGCTTATACAGCCAATAGAATATTCCATAGTCATTCCAGAACTATCTGGACACACGTTCGGGAGGCAGGGGAAAACTTCCAGAAAATTATGGTTATCTGCCAATAGCGCTCCCGGTGTTTGCGCTGTCGAGTGCTGCTTATCTTTGTCTAACTCAGACACCGGCACCGACCTCCCGATAACCTCGGGTCATAGTCGCAGCGTCACGTTATTTATAAACTTAGGGGTTAGTTTTTGCTTCAAACGACTCAAAATTTGGTGGAATGTTAAATTTTGCGAGATGAAATTATATTGTTATTTAGATTGTAAAATAAATTATCATAATTGTGTTTAATTCCATTTCTAGTCACTTAAGCTGGTTTAACAAACAGTGCTCAGATAAATCTCTCCGCTTGATTACTTGCAGCTATAGCTGCCCCTACTCGTGTTGCTGTGCGAGTTTTGTGTTAAAGTTTGTTGTGTTTGTATGTAAAACTTGACTATTCATTTAATTCGTAGAAGAAACATTTATGATCCCGCATGCTGACCATATTGTGGTGTAATATTATATTTCAATACAAGTGCGGTAATTGCACCATTGGAGAACAAGGAAGAGCTTAAAGTTCAGTATTTTATGCCTCCAAGATTCTCAAATGCACTTAACGCCTGCATATTGCATACTACTACATCGACCAGTGGTGGTTCTTGGGTGATCGCATACTCGCAAATGCACACCCAGTAATTTTTCCCTATATGTAAATATGCATTTGCCTCTATAGGTATGTATACAAGAAGGGCAAATGTCAAACTTTCTTCTTTATGAAGAGCTTATTTAAACTCCCCGCGCCTTCTTTGCCAAACGCCAGTGCATTTGGTCAACAAGCTGTAGAGACGCACAAACGAAATTTTGCGACTGGGGAAGGAAACTTTAGGGCGAGAGGTCGCGGGGAGCGGGGCAACGCTTGTATTTGAAAGTACGGCGAGTTAACGCAGTGTAATCGACAAGCCCAAGAGATGCGATTGCTATGGCGCAAGCGCACTGCGTTCCCATAAAATTTCGCTACGACCATTTCCCTCGCTGTTGTCTAGCAGAAGTTGCGATCAACCTGCTCCACACTTAGCCAACTGTACGTTTCTAATTACAATCTAGCCATTTTCTGTATTAACGTGAGTTATGTTAATGCTGCAAACACATTACATCTATTTAGATTAAACTATTATAAATGCATATGATTATTCTGCATAATATTCTAAGGTAAATATTTCAGTTTGAGTTGATTAATTTCTTACGGTGTTTACATTTTTATTTGTTATGTTTGTGTTCCTAATGGCTGAGTCGGTTCATAGCAGTAGATTTGAATCTGTGTAAGTGTGGAAATGAATAGCTTTGCGAAACTAAAAGAGATAAACCTTTCGGGTTTATCCTTAGAAGAAAAGCTGCAAATTAAAAACGAAGGCAGACCGCTGCCACCAATCGATTTAGTTCAAGTGACTAATTGTAAAGGGAAGACTCTTACAAGAAAGTTTAACGAAAGTGTGTATAAAAGTTCTTCGTGGATATGTGTTCGTGAAGCAACTAACCGGCTCTTCTGTTTTCCGTGTTTATTGTTTGCGAGTGAGAGAAACGGCACCTGGACAAATAATGGTTGTGGTGATATTGGTAATTTAAAACAAAAATGGCAAAACATGAGAGCTCAATTGCCCATATAAATTGCGAATTAGAACTAAATGTTCTGGGAAAATATAGTATATCTCAGCAGTTAAACAGTGCTTTTAGGCGTAATGTGGAAAAGCACAATGAGGAAGTTACTAAGAACAGATATGTCTTGTTGCAGATAATTAATTGCATAAAATTCTGCGGCGCGTTCGAGTTAGCTCTCATGGGACACGACGAAAGTCAAAGTTCATTGAACCCTGGAGTGTTTCGTGGACTGATAAACTTCACCGCAGAATTAGATTCCGCGGTGAAAGATCATCTCCAGCAGGCCAGCGTTTTTTGAGGAACGTCGAAAGAAATACAGAATGATCTGTTGCAGTATGCTTGACGTATGCCAAGAAGAAATTAAGAGCGAAATTTCTAAAGCAGACTATACCGCTGTAATTGCCGACGAAACATCTGATATTTCATCTTTTTTTCAAATAGTGGTTGTGTTTCGTTACCTGCTACCAAATGGTAAGCCATCGGAAAGATTCTGGACATTTTTAAATTCAGATGGACAAGATGCGAACGCTCTCTCCCTATGTATAAAAAACGCGCTCTCAATGGTGGTATCTGAAACTGAAAAAAACAAAGTCGTGTCTCAGAGTTATGACGGCGCAAATGTCATGAGTGGGCAGCATGCTGGTGTACAGGCATTGGTGAAGAAAGATTACCCTTTCGCTCACTACATGCATTGCTATGCACACAAATTGAATTTAATTATGGCGCAAGCAGCAAGTCAAAATACGGAAGTTGGAATATTTTTCGGGGAATTAAATGAAATTCCTGCATTTTTTCCTAATTCTCCGCAACGAGTTCGTGTTTTGGATGAGATTGTAGGTAGGAGGATACCAGGAGTTTCAACAATAAGATGGAATTTCAAATCTCGATTACTGCAAACAGTTTTCGAGCATAAGGAATCAATTACCGAATGTTTAGAGAACTTAGAAAGGAACAGTAAACAAAGCAACACAATAGTTCAGGCTACAGGACTGCGCCTTAAACTGATACAGCTATATTTCTTGTTCCGCCTAGAAATATTCTTCATTATAATGCCACATGTGGATATGCTATCTAATCAGTTCCAAAGACGATCCATTGATGCAATATTTGCAAAATCTGCCATTGGAACATTTGGAAGTGCAATAAATGATGTTAAACGAAGCATTGATGATATAATCGAGAACCCATGTTATTCAGAGAGGCTGTAAAACGACGTAAGGTTGACCGCTTGTCAAGAAAAGCTGCTGCGACAGAGGTGTGTGACGCGATTCTGCTACAGGCAAAGGAGAGGTTTTCATATCACAATCACCTTGTCGCGTCAAATTACTTCATTTCCGAAAGATTTGACGAATACAACAAAACGTATTCGGAGAAATACATACATATACCTTAACTGAAGCATATCCATTCATAGACACGACCAGATTACGAACGGAGTTGCAATTGATGTACATGCGCAGATCATTCAGAAATGCATCGGGTGCTGTAGATCGTTTAGGATTTCTTGTGGAAAATAATCGTTATAAACGTTCAGTGAACTTTCTAAATTACTGAAACACTTGTGACAGTGCCAATGTCAACTAGTGAAACTGAAAGGTGTTTTTCAAGTTTAAAGCGCATAAAAACCTTCCTTCGGTCCACGATGTCAGAAGAACGCCTGGCTACTCTAGCCATGTTGTCAATAGAGAAAAGCCTTGTAAGGGACATTTCAGACTTCAATGAGAGAGTAATAGACCAGTTTGCAACTAAGAAGTTTGCCGAATGGACTTCATGCATTGCCATATCCTGTAAGCTGATGTGAGACAGTGAAAGAGATTGAAAGCTGTAAGAGCTTTTTAGTGAGCCAACTTTTCTTTTTTGCATTGAGTGTGTGTATGTGTGTGTGCGTGCATGCGCGCGTGCGTGTGTATCAGAAAGAGAGCAAACAACAAACTGCACACCCATTGCAACTGGTCACGAGCCGCCACTGACATCGACGATAGTGAATAATGGGAATTTTACATAAGGTAAAATACAATTAACTACTATCAGGTGCTGAACATGATGGTTCCAGCAACAAGGTCACCAACATTAACCTTGGTGACGAACTGGTTGATCGATTATTATCCAAGCCTGGTTGTTGAATTAAAACTCAGTAACCTACAACTGTAACTGCTGTATGAATTAAACCATAAGTGAATTTTAGCAAATGAAAGGGAAGAAAACATCTATTTAGAATTAAGTGATAGAATTCCAATATCACATGTGAACTATGTTCCATATCTGAAATAAATATGTCAAAAGTTAGAGGATGTAATGTAGTTCATGCACATACGTGTAGTAAACTAGGCAAAACTTACAGCTAGGTTAGGTTACCACACTGAATACAGGAAATTCAAATTTTCACAATGACAACATAATTCAACACATTTACATCACATTTACAGATCTTTTTGTAGAATCATCATGCATTATGCTGAACTAAATTGAAATGGATAAAAAAATACTACCTGGAAAACATACGTGTATTCAGCGTTAGTCAACACTCCAGCCGTTGCCGATGCTGCATAAGTAAACAAACAGATTAAATTGAGTATTATCATTGGACGCTCTTTAACTGCTGTGTTCCTTAGCGTCCAATTCTATATGGGCGTGAAAGACGAGTAATTTTGCTCAGAGGCCTCTTTCTCAGGCTTGAGGTTCTCTTATGTGCCGTAAATCTATGACACGGGACCACCGGCTTTAATTCCCTCCCGAAGGAAGTCATGCTAAGGATTTTTACGCCCGATAAAATCCATCGCCCTCTGCCGTGTTTGAAACCGCGGCCTCGGGAACTAGAGGCCTACATGATAACCACTGTAGCACGGGGACGACAGTAGACACCATGCCCTTACACCAAATGTCTGCCTACAAACAGGATCATGAGAGCGGTTAACAACAGTAAGTTGAGCGCTCTTCGCCAAGCTACCCTTCAAATGATCCACCTTTCAATTTACTTATCTCTTTAGTCTCTGGACACCCACAGCCT
Source organism: Deroplatys truncata (assembly GCA_030765065.1). Lineage (NCBI taxonomy): Eukaryota > Metazoa > Arthropoda > Insecta > Mantodea > Mantidae > Deroplatys > Deroplatys truncata. The sequence continues at coordinate 23,700,963 of CM060988.1, read as the reverse complement.
AGTGTCCCTCCTAGACAAGTAACGCTTATTAGACGTTCCAATTAACACCAGTGCATGCGGAAATGATAAACTGCAATAGTCACCGTTGCCTGGTATAGGTATTAGAATTCAGGATCATGAAGTCATGATGCATATCATTATGGTTTCTGATGCTGTAGTATATATTTAAGAGCTGATACGTAAGCAACTAAGATATTTTTCCTTTTTTTCTCGTATATGTGAAATTAATTCTTGAAACTGGATTTGCTCTTAAGAAACATATGGCACATATATTTTTACTTTCTTTACTGCATACCTATAGTAAGTAGAGCAATTATTGCATTCCACAAAAGAACTGGGTACCGAGATATTACAGGAAATACACGTTTTGAAATCCCAAATTTATACAAAGTTCTGGTTTCGCGTTTATTTTTGTGTGTGAAATAAAGATCTACTCGTGCTCGGCCAAGCTTTCGGGCTTAGGCTCAGCCCGGCCCGCGGATCAGGTTTGGGCTTCATTTGAAAAACCTTTCCCCAGCTCGTGCTTGAAAACAAAGACGAAAAAGATATTGTGATGCAGCAGCTATGGCACAATGTTATCGGGAGGTGGGTGCCGAGCGGTCGGTGTAAACAACGATAACGGCCGCTCTCCAGCATAAACCCCGGGAGCGCTAACTTGAACCTTCTGGAAGCTTCTTTTATCCCCCTCCTCCAGGAAGGTATCGAAATAGTTCTAGGTCGTTCCAGATCATTGTGAAAATATTCCACTATCTAAGCGAGCGTTCTTGCGAGGGCAGCACAGTGCGAGTCCTGGCGAGTAGAGTAGTTGAGTCGGTGAGTGAAGTCAGCGAGCGAGTGCGTCTCGGACGAGGAAGAGTGCCATCCTCCAGTCGTTGGTGACGACTGCTATGACGTGCTTCGGGGGGCTGCTGCAGAGCGAGGGATTATGCTGGTTTTGTGCTCAACTCCTGAGTTAAGTGAACAATCCGGAGGAGGAGGCTACATCGCGAGGAAGTGAAGTGACAGATAAAAAGGAAACAGTGACAGTGAGAACTGACAAAAGTGACAGATGAAGAACTGGACAAAGCCACAATATGTATTTATCATATTCAATTTATGTACACTACACGATCAAAAGTATCCGGACACTGGCTGAAAATAACGTACAAGTTCGTGGCGCCCTCCATCGGTAATGCTGGAAGTCAATATGGTGCTGGACCACCCTTAGTTTTGATGACATCGTTCACTCTCGCAGGTATACTTTCAAACAGGTGCTGGAAGGTTTCTCGGGGAATGGCAGCCCATTTTTCACGGAGTGCGGAACTGAGGAGAGGTATTGATGTAGGTCGGTGAGGCCTGGCACGAAGTCGGCGTTTCAAAACATCCCAATGGTGTTCTATAGGATTTAAGTCAGGACTCTGTGCAGACCAGTCCATTACAGGGATGTTATTGTCGTGTAACCAGTCCGCCACAGCCCGTGCAGTATGAACAGGTGCTCGATCGTATTGATAGATGCAATCACCATCCCCGAATTGCTGTTCAACAGTGGGAAGCAAGAAGGTGATTAAAATATTAATGTAGGTCTGCCCTGTGATCGTACCATGCAAAACAACATGGGGTGCAAGCCCCCTCCAGGAAAAACACCACCATCTCCGAATTTCACTGTTGGTACTACACACGCTGGCAGATGACCTTCGCCGGGCATTCGCCATACCCACATCCTGTCATCGGATCGCCACATTGTGTACCATGATTCGTCACTCCACACAACGTTTTGCCACTATTCAATCGTGTAATGTTGACGCTCCTTACACCAAGCAAGGCGTCGTTTGGCATTTTCCTGCGTGATGTGTGGCTTATGAGCAGCCGCTCGACCATGGAATCCAAAGTTTCTCACCTCACACCTGTCATAGTACTTGGAGTGGATCCTGATGAGTTTAGAATTCCTATGCGATGGTCTGGATAGATGTCTGCCTATTACTCTTTACGGCCCTCTTCAAATGCCGGCGGTCTCTGTCAGTCAACAGACGAGGTCGGCCTGTACGCTTTTATGCTGTACATGTCCCTTCAGGTTTCCACTTCACTATCACATCAGAAACAGTGGATCTAGGGATGTTTAGGAGTGTGGAAATCTCACGTACAGACTTTTGACACAAGTGACACCCAATCACCTGACCACGTTCGAAGTCCGTGAGTTCTACGGAGCATCCCATTCTGCTGTTTCACGATGTCTAATGACTACTGAGGTTGCGGGTAATGAATACCAGGCAGTAGGTGGCAGCACAATGCACCCAAAACGAAAAAAGTATATTTGTGGGGTTGTCCGGATACTTTTGATCACACAGAGTATCTTATTTTCCATGTAAATGTCTTACACATGTGATATTTTATAAAAAAACATTAGTGTATTTTTGAGAAAATAAAAAAGAATGAATGCAAAGGAAAAATGAGTATTAAAAAGAAATTAATTTAGCACATTTTTTGGTCCTCAATATTGAGATAGCAGTAATAATAGATAAATGCCAGCTTAGGCCATTTACGAATAATGTTGCAACTGCACGCAACTGTGAACTCCGCCTCCCTCCATTCAACAACACCCAGACATCCTACGCATAGTACAGTAGAGGCGGCAAGTGGTCAATAAGGCAGGATGCCGTCAAATGTAGCTTACCACATGCGGATTCCAGGATCCCAGCACCACTATTTATGTAAAGTAGCTTCTCGTATATTTTTGCTAATGATCTGGCTTCATCCCTTACCAGACCTCACAGCAGGCGAAAATCCCCATGTTGTACTACAAATTGAACCCGAGTCCGTTTGCACTACAGATAGTAGCGATTAGTCACTGTCCATAAATAATAATAATAATAATAATAATAATAATAATAATAATAATAATAATAATAATAATAATAATAATAATAATAATAATAATAACAACAACAATAATAATAATAATAATAATTGTATTGTAAGAAAATTAATAAATCGGCATAGGTCGGGTATAACCCATTTACGGCCTCTAACTTAATTTCGGCTCGTTCGGTCTCTTGGGGCCATTAAACCCAAAACACGTCGCTTTAGGCGTGACCGGCTTCTCCGCATGGTAACAAGGGAGCAACTCCGCCAGGAGTTAAGGCTGAGCTCCTATACAATACATCCAAGAGATAGTTGGACAACAAAATTACAATAGTAATCCCAATAAAATAAACTGTTGAATGTATATTACGCCAGCGGTGCACACAGGCCCTTGCACCATGACCAGCAACCGTCGAGGAGCAAATCTTTTTACCTCCTTACACCTCTCTACCTCAGTTATCTTCATCATGCAACCCGCACATCCCGACTATAATCTAGGTTAAGGTCTATAAAGGGCAGGTACACGTCTACTACAACTTCGGGCTGCCTTCGGCCCCTCAACATGCTGTCGTCGTCTCTAGTGTGTGAACAGCAAACTAAAAACGAAAAATTGGTTAAATACTATACTTGGTATTCAGGTTCTAGGTCTTTTAAGGATGCGATCCAAAGTTTTACAAGAAAACCCCTCCACCACAAACTACCCCTTACATGGAAAAAATTTCGTTAGTCTTGATATTCTCAAAAGTGATTATAATGATTGTAAATAAAATACCACATATATAAATATTTTCTTTACAAATAAAACGTGAATCTTGAATTTTCTAGGAGGAGTCTGTGAACTCCTTCATTCTGAATGGATTTCTTACAACTTGTAAACCGTAAGAGGTAGACAAAAGCTTACTACACCAAAAATGTAAATCTCGTTAAAACACACAACTTCTGTTTAAGTTTAATGCCATTAACCATCTCCGAGATATTCTCTATGTCTGTATTGTCAAGTTCATTTTTAAACTGCTGAGTGACTATTCCCTTTTACTTCCTCTATACTTCTACTTAAGTAGGGGAAGTATTGCATTCCATCCAACAATTTATTACCCAGATTTCACTGCGAATACTTGTTTTGAAGCCCACTGAATCCCAAAAGAAAGCAGTGTTAGAAAAGAGTCCATGTATATGTGTGTGTGAGAGAGAGACCGTGAACAGCGTAAATAAAAACGAAAATTAAGATAACTTGGTATTTAAGTTCAGTATATTCCAAAGGTGCGACACGAAATTTTCAAGAAAGTGTGCCTAGCCCCAACTACCCTTTATATGGAATATTTTTCGAAATTGTTTCACTCTCTAGAAATGCCTATTTTGACTAAAATATGATATGAAATAAGTTTGCGTGACAAACAAAACATACACCTAGAATTTTCTGGGAAAAACCTGTGTAGTCCTCTTCATTCGGAAGCGATTTTGTATAATCCTTTATAACTGGTAAACTATAAGTGATAGACGAAAACGTACGACACAAAAAATGTAGATCTCTTTAAAACTCAGAATTTATTTCAAATAACTTTGTTTGGCATTAGCCATTTGCGAGACATCTGTTATTAATGATTCGAGTTGTTCAATACTTTGCCATTTTTCAAGTCCTGTCGATTTTCAGCTGTATCTCGCGAAGTAAATTATTGTATACTGCTAATAAACATAGATTTAGTGGAAGATAAAACGCCACTGGTAACAGTGACTTGTAGTTTAGTTTAGTAGTCAGTTTTCAGTAGTTAGATTTGGTGTGGAACTTATCTGCGAAATTTCAAGAATTGATAGGTAAATGACCAATTAAATTAATAAATAAAAGTTAAGTTAATGAAATATAAGTCCTGGTTTAGACTCTAGATGCCAAGATATTAGTATGCAGACCATATTTTTTATTTTTTATATTTATATATATATATATATTGTATCTCGCGACTGCATGGAAACACTATGGAATTTTAAGACCACCATATAACGCTCAGTTCTTAAACATTTCACTATCGCTGTTCCCTTTATATTTATAACGAAATCTATAACGTAGCTGTTTCTGCAGAGGTTTACGTCGATTATATTGAAATAGATAGAAAAATAAGTTTTGGTAAGAATAGTTTGCATACTCACTAATAAAGGATAGAGAGTAAGGTCACGTGAATGTAACACACCAGATATTTTCTCGTGGTCAAGCAAAGAGAACGGAATTTCAAGCGATGGATAGTTTAAACCTACTATATTCCCCTAGTATCTCCAACTAAGTGTGTAGGGGAACTTCAGGTGAATCTGGACAGGAAGTAAATAGGGACAATTTTTAGGAATATTTTCTGAACTTAAAACTAACTGCGCATGAGGAAGCCGAGACATCTTGTGGTTAGTATCAGTAATTGATCTCTCAGAATACCGCCAAACAGTCGTTCTGTGAAGGTTCGTTTTCTGTAGATCACAATACCGATTTATTTCTTACTTCTAATATTTTATTTTGGTATGAAGAATATAATTAATTAACTCTTGCTCTGATTATGGATTAGTTTGTCCCAATGATAAAGTAGGTTAAGACAATCTCTTGTTTATCGACACTACATAAAGTGTGACCAACCTATGAATAATCAGACACTACATTTTGGGTGTATAAGGACACTAAATTATGGCGGAATGGGAATTACACATTTTCTGATTTATTTTATTATTTTGTCGCAGGGCGGTACTGAAAAACATAGTTGGACAGAAGATGATGTGCGCAAATTCATTTCGCCAGGGGATGAACTTGCGTTATGCAGCAAAGCTATTTGGAATTCGTCGTCTACAATATGACACTGGGATTCCATTGAAGAAATAGGGTGGACAAACTAACTATTACAACAATGTGTATAATAACTTCGTACACAACGCTCAAGGCGAGAAGAGAATGAACAGACTCTCATTTGGAATGAAGAATATTCAAAGCCACTTGTTTAAACGCAGCGACACCTGCCAATGCTGAGAGTGGGTTTAGGCCAATTGTGTGTATCCATTCAGTTAGAATATTCTCTCTACATGAATGCATAATCTTCCATTCTTTGACGACAGAGGGAGATTCGGAAGACGTTATAGTACTCAGTCAATCGCCTGTACCATCAGCTTCCAAGACCGCAGTGGAAATGAGACAGAATCCTTATCGCTTTCAGTTTCTATCTATGACGTGCTTCCATCTCAAAAAATGTGTATATATGTGATAGGTGCATAATTTGAAGCCACGATTTTAAGGAAGATGTTTATAAGATGCTGTAAAGTAAGTATGTATAATAATAATAAGTTATTTTCATAAATAACCTTACTCAAAGCTGTCCCGATTCACCAAAGTGGCCGTCCCGATTAATCCTAAGGGTAAATAAGGAAATTCTGTACCGGAACAAAAAATTCACTACACTCTCTGCGTGTCTTTTTCCAAAAACATCCTGCCCTCTAATTTGTTCCTATGGGATTTTGCAAAACCGTGAAATGGAACAAATCTAAGTTCTACTGAAAATCAAACCAGTATTTGGAATTCTTCACTTTTGTCCCCATCCACCCGAGCTTACTCTATTAAAGCCATTTCTGCAAATGTTCAACTCTATTAACATAAAGGAAATAGAAGAATGAGCTCTTTTAAGAATAGTTCGTGGAAGGGTGGACTCAGGAAATCTTGTGAATGTAATACATTGCTTTTTTACGTAGTATATGAAAAATTAAATTTTTAAACTAAATATGCTTCTAGGAAATACGTAGCTGATACGTTTTTGTGTGACTGGATTGCTAATAACGTTTTTAGACAGCAAGGCCTAGAAGTAGAACCTCTAACACAGTGCACACGAGCTAAACGCTTTAGATTATCGCACTAGTGCGATAATGTTCATCGTAACCAGCTTTCGTTTCAAGTCTAATCACATGGTAATCACCCTTTGTATTTGCACATGCTTAATAACTCGACTTCAGTTGATCAGGTTTTACTTTTCATTGTCTTTTTACATGATTAATTTCTCATGGTGCTCGCATAATCTGTTCACAACACAAATCGTCATACTTCAATTTATCGCAGTTCGTTGTAGAGTTAACCTGTCGTTCTTTTATCTACAATGACCTTCATAAAGATTCAATGGCGGAAATTATGAATTCAGAACAAACTGAAATCGAAGTGAGATTATAGAAGCAGCAGAAAGAATAACACTAAGAGTATTTATCCAAAAATCCCAGAAAGCAAAATTATGTAGCATTTAAACGCTGAATTTCCTGGCGTAAGGCAAAACATTTTGAAAATAAATTCACTGAAAATGACTACTAGCGAATCAACAAAACATCAAAACATCTGACATCTCGCTTTTTACTTTCTCTACTACGTATAAGTAAGTAGGGGAAGTATTGTATTCCATCCAAAAATTCGATACCGAGATTTCACCGGAAATACATGTTTTGAGACCCCTGAATCCAAAAAAAGCATTTTTGGAAACATGTTAATATGTGTGTGTCTGTGTTTGTGTGTGTGTGTCTGTCTGTCTGTGTGTGTGTGTGTCTGTTGTGTGTGTGTCTGTGAACAGCATAACTCAGAAACGAACAGTCGGATAAACACCAAACTAGGTATTTAAGTTCAGTATCTTCCAGAGATGCGACACGAAGGTTTTCAAGAACATCCTCCCACCCCAGATTACCCTTTACATGGAACATTTTTCGAAAATTTTAATTTTCTCAAAAATGGCTCTAACGATTTTGATTAAAATATCTTATGTTTAAGATATTTTCATCACAGAAATGTACATCTCGAATTTTCTGGGAATGTCTCCAAAAGTATTCTTCATTGTGAACGACTTTTGCATAACTGGTAAACCATAAGAGATAGACAAAATTTTACTACACAAAAAATGTAGATCGCATTAAAATACGCAATTTATGTCACATTCATTTGATTTGTTGAGTTAACCGTTTTCGAGATATTGCTTGTTATTCCCTTAAATTTTCCAATACTTATACTTTTTCTCGAACTCGTTATTCATTTGTTTATGAGAAAGTCGTGTGAGTGTAACACATCAGATTTTTTAACGTCATTTCTCTTGTTTCAAGAAGCGTGTTCTAAACGTGATATCTGTTAGTTGCAGGAATCAATATAATATTATTGATGTTTTACATACTCGAGCACTGTCTAAAAAATAGTATATGCCACACGAGTTAAAAGTGGTTTTAATTTGCTCGTAGGATTGCGAAACTCACCCATGTCCTTCGTTTCGCAAACGTTTCCACTCGCAAAGTAAAACCTACTTTTACCCTTTGTATCATAATCATAATTGCGGTTTGTCTTTGCTGTCTTTTTACTTTCCCTAGCACGTACATAGCAGGTAGATAAAATACTCCATTCCACTAAAAAATTCGATCTGAGATTTCAACAAAAATGCATGTTTTGAGGCCCCCTGAATCCAAATAAAACATTTTTGGAAACAAGGTCGGTGTGTTTCTGTGTGTCAGTGTCAGTCTGTGTGTCTGTGAACAACGTAACTCAAAAACGAAAAGTGGGATAAACACCAAACTTAATATTTGGGTACAGTACCTTCCAAAGATGCGACACGAAGATTTTTAAAAAAATCTCCCCCTCCAAAGTCTCTCTTTACGTATAAGAATTTTCGAATTTTTTATTTTACAAAGAACTGGCTGTAACGATTTTGATTAAAATATCGTAGGTACATTAAAGATATTTACAAATAAAATGTATATCTTGAGTTTTCTGAGAATAGCCTGTGAAGTTCACTTCATTTGGAAGAAATTGTATAAAATCTTGTAAAACTGTTAAACTTTAAGCGATAGACGAAATCTTCCTAAACAAAAAACGTGGGTCTCTTTAAAACGCACAATTTATTTCAAACAAGTTTTTTGTGGCATAAGCCATTTCTGAGGTATTCGTTATTAATGGTTCGACTTGTTCATTTCTTGGTCATTCTTTAAATTCCTGTTAACATTCAGTTGTTTTTCGCAATTGCATGGAAACAGTATGGAATTTTAAGGCCACCGTGTGGTGTCCAGCCCTTAAGCCTGCTCCCTTTGTATCTATAATAAAATCTATAATGTAGTTATTTCTGTAAAAACTTATTTGAATTAAAATGTCGTAGACAGAAATATAAGCTTTAGTAAGAACAGCTTGTATACCCATTAATAAACTATAGGGGTAGAGAAAGTCATGTGCATGATTCTCATAAGATTTTATTGTATCAGTAAATATACCTAATTATGTCGCCTATACAAAATAGGATGTACGTTATCAGTACTGATCAATTTTTTGCTTTCGTGCCTTGAGTTTTTCTTGGAGTATTCTGGTTCATTAGTGACAAATAGGGTGAATGCTTTATCCAAGACGTCCTTATAATAGAGTATCGTTATCAAGAGAGCTGGAGACCTTCTAATTTAACAGACTAATGAGATATCACACTAGAGAAACAGGAGTTCCTGTTTTTGCTATTTTGCTTTGTCATGCATCTCTCTTCTCGCTTTGCGAAACCAAATTAACAAATATGTCACAGATATATGGTGGGTTACATTTCACTGTTTTTGTCGCTCTTGCCTCTACACATCAGTTAACACTAAAATATTAGCGGCTTTTAACTGTCTTTTTGTGTTTATAATTAAACCAGTCACTGTTGGCCAAAGCTGTATTATGTGTATGCATTAGTGCTATGCATTTATAAAGTACAAAATGACAGAGAATATCTGGTTTTCACTTTTTCTACTACGTAAAAAGTAAGGGTAGTGTTGTATTCATCCCAAAATTCGATATCCAGATTTTAACGGAGATTTTGAGGCCCTCCGACTCCCCCCACCCAAAAAAGCATATTTAGAAAAACGACATTGTGTTTGTGTGTGACTCTGCGAACAGCATAATTAAAAAACGAAAGGTCGCTTAAATACCAAACTTGGTATTTAGGTTCAGTACCTTCCAAAGATGGGAGAAATAGATTTCAAAGAAAATTCCCTAATCCCCATTACCCTTTATCGAAATGTTTTATTCTATAGAAACTGGCTCTAACCATTTTGATTAAAATATCATACATTAAGCATATCTACATGATAAATAAATTCATATATTGACTTATCTAATAGCCTCTGAGGTCCTCTTCACTCGGAAGGAAATCTGTACGATCTTGCACAACCGGTAACTGTTAAGAAGTATACGAAAACGCCTTACAAAGAAAACGTAGATCTCTTTAAAACACACAATTTATTTCAAAAAACATTTTTGTGGCATCGGTCATTTTCGAAATATCCGTTATTAATGGTTCGAATTGGTTAATAATTCCTTTTAAAATCCTATCGATTTTCAGTTGTTTCTCGTGATATCATGGATAGCGTATGGGATTTTAAGGTCAGCGCATAGCATGCAGTTCTAAAACATTTGACTATCGCTATTCTCTTTGTATATTTAACGAAATGTGTAATGTAGCTATTTTCGAGAAGTTTATCTCGATTTTGAGTAGTGTTATCACTTATATACATCAAAATCTGAAGTTTTTCCTTAATCATGAATTCAGAATACAAGGCGCAACAGAAAACAAGTTAGAAAGGCAAATCAAATGCAATCATAAAATTATAAGGAAATAACATGTAATATAATAATAGAGACAATAAACTACAAAAGGTATAATATATAAATGTTTGGTTTATATCTAATCACTTCAAAAGGAAATTAATACCTAGGTAAATGATGTAATTTGATTGATTATTTGTAACTACTGTTATAAAATTAATAAAAATGGCACGATTATTCGTGAATACTGGTCCAAAGGATATGTAAAAGTGGAGAAATTGAGGAGCTAAAGCTAAACAATGAAGATTTGTAAATATTGGAAACGAAACTCAATCGCTAGGTTAGCAAGCAAGAAGCAAAATGAGCTGAAAAATCTGATGTGTTACACTCATATGACTTTCTCTACTCTTGTACAAACTATTTATACAAACTATTATTCTCCATCTACTTTATGTTAATCGAGATAAACACTTGCAGACTCTATCTTATTGATAATTTTCTTGTAGATGTAAGGGGAAAATATATTTACCAGGGCAATGTAGAAAAACAGTAGCCTTTAAGCACATACATATCTCTTAATAGCTGGTTGCTAGGTGCAGCACCATTCTCTTTGCCACAGATTAATGCTCTTTGCATATCCAAGACAAAAAAATGAATAACGAATTCCCATTTTAGAAAATAAGTATTGAAATATTTAAGGGAATAACAAGCAATATCTCGAAAATGGTTCACTCAACAAAAAAATGTATATGACATAAATTGTGTATTTTAACGCGCTCTATATTTTTTGTGTAGTAAAATTTTGTCAATCTCTTATGGTTAATACTTAATATGGTAAAATACGTTTGGAGACATTCCCAGGAAATTCAAGATATACATTTTATTTGTCATAAAAGTATCTTAAACATATGATATTTTAATCAAAATCGTTAGAGCCATTTTTGAGAAAATTAAAATTTTCGAAAATTGTTCCATGTAAAGGGTAATCTGGGGTGGGGGGATTTTCTTGAAAACCTTCGTGTCGCATCCTTGGAAGATACTTAACCCAAATACCAAGTTTGGTGTTTATCCGGCTGTTCGTTTCTGAGTTATGCTGTTCACAGACACACACACAGACACACAGACACACACACGGACATGTTTCCAAAAATGCTTTTTTTTGGATTCAGGGGGCCTCAAAACATATATTTCCGGTGAAATCTCGGTATCGAAATTTTGGGTGGAATACAATACTTCCCCTACTTACTATACGTAGTAGGGAAAGTAAAAATGTAACCTAGCAACCAAAGAAGTGAAGAACGTTGCAAATAGTTGTTATCCTCAAGGAAGAAGAAAGAAAAGAAGCTAACAGACTGTGGTACGAGACTGCTCAAATCTCGCGAGAGCAACAAGCCGACACTTCCGCATCGGTTCGGAATATGAAATTGGCAATCACAGTTCAGTGTTATGCAACATTGGAAATAGGAGCACTTCTGATGGACATTTCTGATGAATATTTAAATTTTATAACCGTAAAGTTAAGATGATAGAAAATATATCCTCTACAGAAGTAGCGTTGAGTTTATTGTCTGATAACTCGGAAAAGCACCTGGGTACCTATACGAGACGAATTGTGATTTATCCTCGCCTTAGTAGTAACAATAATTAACACCAGAAAGTAAAAATTAATTACTATAGGTAGCCTAAAAGTTATAGATAACGAGTTCACGTGTATTCAAAACGCACGTAGAGAAGTTAAAAGTCTAGCAAACGGGATGGCTGGAGATTTCGGGGTTCAATTCCCGTCGATCACCCACTCCGACCTTCGGTTTTTTGTGGTTTTCTCTGGTCGGTAAGACAAATGCTAAAGTGTTAACTTTTAAACTACGACTTCCGTCTCGTTCCGCTTTCTTCTCATGTTTCATTTGGGTGTGCTTCTGGATTCCGCGGTGTGAAGCGGTGCCGGGCAGATGGCGCAAATGCTAGCTGCAAGGAAAAGTGTTCCCCATGGAGGCCAGAGGGCTGCCTGGTTGTAAGGGTTGCTCAACGCTCTCTCTGGGCAGCGCCAGTATTGAACCGAGTCTTCGAGCTAGGAAATGTTAGGAACTTCTGCTCGTCTCTCTGACCTCTCTCCTGTGGAATGTAGCCTCCTGTGGTTCCTTCACTTCATTCCTATCGCCTAGGGGTGGTAGCCACTCAGATCTGTGTAGGCCTCGGTGCGCGAGGTGTTACTTTGCGCTGTATAACCTATACCTATAAACTTAAGATCTCGTGAGTAAACAAAGTAAGTTGAAATTTGCAAACAGGAAGTGTCAATGTTATTATTGACCCGGAATATTATTACACATCGTCCGCAATCTAACGGCGAACGTAGAACTAAACAATTGTGATACTCATCCCGTCGTACCTTAGGGATCACAACTCTCATTTACGGGACGAACACGAAAATGTCTTACTGCGCAGTTTACATGGTGCCTCTAAAACTCTCATGAGAAGTAAGCTGTTTTGTTACCGAGCGAGGTGGTACCGCGGTAATTGTGCGACTGGCATTCGGGAGGTCCCGTTTTCGATCCCCAGCGACAGCCCACTCTGACCCATGGGCTTTTCGTGATTTCCCAGGGGTCAGCAGGCGAACGCTGGGATGGTTGCTTCTCTACCACGATTTTCTTTCCATCATTTCCCTCATTTCGTGTCCTCATCTTTCAGTTGTGATTCTAAGCTTCGTAGCGTATGGTGGTGCCAGGCACATGGCCCGGATGCATACTCAATGGAAAAAGTACACCTCGTAAACCAGAGGTCTGCTAAATTGATAGCCTCAACTGGTGGCTCCAGCAGTGGAACGGGTGTGAGAGATTGGACATGATAGGAACTTCCGCGCATCCCTGTGGCCTGTAGCCTCATGTCTTCCTTCACCTCATCTCTTCCTCCTGGGGGTGGTAGCCGCAATAGATCTGTGGAGATCGCAGCGCGCGCGGTGTTCCCTACCTATACCTAAGCTATTTTGTTTACACATAGAGTGGCAACATCAGCAAGGCACAAAACAACAATCGGATTACAAATAAACGATGCTGTTTTCGATCCAGTTACCGTTTATGCTGTCAGGGTGGAAAGTTTAATTTTCTGCTTTCATGCTGGTAACCTAACCAACCTGCGTGTTTTGCTTATTTTACTTCACAAATATGCATGAACTATAATGAATCCTCTAAACTGTTATGCATTTATTAATGCAGGCATACAACATAATCATATTTGATAGTTGAGTTTTTTTCATTTAAATCTTGCATGGACCGAGTGAGCAGGTGCCGTTGACTGGCATTCGGCAGGTCCCGGGATCAAACCCCTAGGGCCGACCAACCTGACCGAAGGTTTTTTCGTGATTTCCTCGGTTGCTTGGCGAATACTGAGTTGGATAATTTGATGCACGAATTTTCCTTTCATCCCTTTCATCACTAAGTTTCATTTTCTTCTTCTTCACCACCATAACAGGTACTGGGCTGATCACCCATCATGAATATGCCATGATCCAGAGTTTGCTTGCTCCTGGACAGGCTACTGAATCAAGGCATTGGCTGGTAAATCCTTGGAGGTGTAAGTCCTAGAATGAGGAGGATAAACCGGCAAAGAAGAATAAGAAATGTTACTTGGAGCTTAATTTCCTTTTTCTTTTGTATTTTCTTACCATTTGTTTCATGCAGCAGCTGAATATGGGCTGCAGGTTATTGATTTCCCAGTTAGTGCCGCTTTTTTCAACCTGGACTTGGATATATCGAACGCTAGAGGGGCATTTTCTGTTCCTATGTTTTCGGTTTTCCGTGATGCCTTTTTGGTTTGGTCGGCTCCGACGTCCAGCGAGACAGAACTGGTAGTTCAACTCATGCGATGGAGCAGGGTAGGTATTTCACATTCCTACTGTGTGTAATTGTGGTTTTAGTTATGGGGGTTGAAAGAGTAGTCATAAGATTAGATACGGAGGAGCACTTTACGCCTCGAACTACAAGATCTTTTGTATCTAATCCCCTGACGGGGTGTCCCGGGAGCGAGTGTGAGATGAGAGGAGACAGAGGGCGGCCGGACCAGAACGCACGACAGGGCAGAGGGCAGGGTCCACACCTTTACGGATTGAAATTCCTGGATGGCAGCTGGCGCAACTGGCTGCCTCCAGGTTTGCACATCCCACTGGGGTGGCGGGAATTGGAGACCGCCCCAGTTCCGGGGGACGAAGGGTTACATAGAGCATCCCTTTCCCTGTCATGCAACGCCAAGACTCAACCCTGAAACAGACCAAACAGATGAATGGTGAAGTGAAATGAGAAGGTGGTGAAATGGAGCGACAGAAAATTCGGGTGATGTAACGAACCTTACCACCATTCGCCAAGCGCCCCGGGGTATATCCCAGAAAAAACGCCAGCCGCGGGGTTCGAACCCACGACCTCCCAAATGCGGGCTACAGACGTTACCGTCTAGCCATCCCGTTTGCTTTTGGAGGTTGAAACTATCCAAATTCTATTGGTTCTTGTTGGAAATTCCTTTAGGTTTTGCAAATGCTTCAATAAAGAGAGCTCTCCTTTAGCGTCGAGTAAAACTATTTATTACTGATTTTATAATCTGCAAGCCCAGTTTAGAATTCGCTGAGTATGTAAAACTTGTGTCTTTGGTAACGGTAATAATGTGGGCATACTTTAGTTGTAATTTGTTATGTTGCGTGAAGGCCAAGTAACAGACTGTTTATTCCTGCTGCTGTTGATGTGAAGCCTGCCTTTACGTAAATTTCAGGTAAATTAATTCGTCGGAAATACCTCAGGATTGGGAAATCGCGAAATTTTCTAAACCGTAAAACGTTAGAAACCTGTTTCTTTCTTTTATTAATTTTTTTTGCTTAATTGTTATTTGTGCCACGCTTCACGTCGTAATTGTGCTTTTATGTATTTTATGTAGTATTAGTATGCGGTGGAATTTGGAGCGTCTCTGAGACGTTTATTGAATGTTATGTGTTATTCCTATTAAATATATTGGATTGGTAAAAGGCAACTTGTTTAATTATTATGTTCTTGCTGTGTTGAGGTGGCACTAGTTCGTCAGGCATCCCATAGCCAAGCGCCAATCGCCTTCGCCTGATCCTGCAATCCTGAAAAATATTGGTGACCTTACAACAGTTGTTAGCAATTAATTTTATTTTTGTGTAAGTTCTACTTCTATTATTCACTATGGTTAAAAATTTGATGTGATACATTTACACGACTTTCTCTAATCCCTATCGTTTATTAATGGGTATACAAAGTATTCTTACTAAAGCATTGTGACGGTATTCTCGGATATGCATGGCGTTGTATTGGTGGTCTTTGCTGAACACGGGACCACTGTGAATGCTGCAGCCTACATGAAAACTTTGGCGAAGTTGCGTCATGCCCTTCGTGACAAATGCCACAGCATGAATGCTGACGATGTCAAAATTCTTCATGACTATGCTCGCTACCATGTTGCTGCGAGAAAATCACCGAATTTGATTGGTTGGTGCTCCAGCATCCACCATACAGTCCGGACCTCGCGCCGTTGGACTTTCATCTATTTGTGGTCTGCCAACGCTTTGCGACAGATGTGCAAGCAGTCCGCAGATGGCTATACTCCAAGGAAACGGACTTCTACGAGCAGGGCATATTGAATTTGGTGTCACGAAGGGAGAAATGTGTTGAGAAAGTTGGTGACTATGTCGAAAAGTAGGTAAAAGCTTTAAGTTCATTTGTGATGTTTTTTGTTGTTTTAACTATTAAACTGTTTTGTAAAAAAAATTATTGTGCGTTACTTTTCGATCCGCCCTCGTTGTAATGCTCTCATTAAAGCAAATAAATATATAAGTGTCAAAACTTCGACAACGTTTTCTTTGACTGTATGCTTATCCTTAATTGCGCAATTCTTTTGCTGTATGTGCCACTCTTCCTCTAATTGCAATACTGGTTTATATATCCCTGTCACAGACACCTTAATGCAAGCGATTCGAATAGCCGTGATCATTTAGGCGAGACGAAATGGACAGGCCAACCATTCAAAGCCGAACGTCGTGAGCTCCAGTCCCAGCTTCAAATGTGCTTGTGGTAAAGGATGGGGAGTGTCCACGTAAAATAACTGGTGTGATGGCACACATGGAAGATGACGGGGTCACATTTGACTGTAGTTGCATGGATTTTGCTTTTTGTTCAAAAAAAGAACACTACAATAATACTGAAGTTTATAGATATATTTATGATGTAAAATAGCTATAAATGCCTGCTTTTATTGATAAAGGCCAGTATAAAATGAAAATAACGAAAGAAAACTTCAAATATTCAAAAAATACATTCTTTGTATATCTGCAAAGAGCGCATTTAAGGGTTAAGCATCCTTAAATAACTATTGTCACACACTTCTTTGTATTTTGTACTGATTTCGTTATACAAACATCTCCCCTTAACGTGATAATCAAAGCAAGCGGGATGGCATTCGCGATAACGTTTGTAGCACGCATTCGGGAGGTTTCGGGTTCAAATCCCATGGACCGGCCAAACTGCCTGTCTTTTTTTTTCTTGGTTCCACTCATTCACCAAGGTAAATACCGAATTGGGTATTTAATACCACAACGCAAAGTTCCACTTTAAGCGTAAAATAATAGTAAAACTCTTTTGTGGTACATTCACAAGACTTTCTCTGCCATCCATTTTTATTAGTTGGTATACAAACTGTTCTTACTAAACCTTACTTTTCTATTACATTTCATCCAAATACACCTTTGCAGAAATAGCTACATTACACTTTTCGTTATACGACACAAAGGGAACAGCGATAGTCAAATGTTTAAGAACTGGACGCTATATACTGGCCTTAAAATTCCATACTGCTTCCATGACATCGCGAGAAACAACTGAATGTTGCCAGGACTTTTAAGAGTATGGCCAAGTAATGAACAATTCCTACCATTAATAATGGATATCTCAAAAATGACTTCTGCCACAAAAAATATTTGAAATAAATTGTGAGCTTTAAACAGATCTACTTTTTTGTGTATTACGTTTTCATCTGTCGTTTAACGTTTACCAGTTACACAAGATTATACAGATTACCTATACAAAATTCCTTCCCAGTGAAGAGAACTTCACAGACCATTCCCAGAAAATTTAAGATATAGAATTTATTTGTCATGTAAATATGTTTAATATATTCTATTTTAATCAAAATCGTTGGAGCCACTTTTTATCAAAATTTTAGAAAAATGTTTCACGTAAAGGGCAGTTGGAGGTGGGAGTTTCTCTTGAAAATATTCGTGTGGCATCCTCGGAAGATACGGATCTTAAATGCCAAGTTTGGTACTTATCCGATTTTTCAGTTAGGCTATTCACAGGCGCGCGCGCGCGCGCACACACACACACACACACACACACACATAGATACATACATACACACATGTACGTCTTTTCAAAATGCTTTATTTGGATTCAGAAAGCCTCAAAACATATATTTCCGATGAAATCTCGGTATCAAATTTGTTGTGGAATACAATAGCCTCTCTACCTACTATGTACGTGGCAGAGAGAGTAAAAATGAAAAATAAACGATAAAGACGAATGCTTGGTCATCTATGCACAAATTTTCAAGCAGGCAGACTGGAGAGCACCTGAATGCCATTTTTCCGGCACTTGTAGAAGCAGAGGTACAGCTGCTATTTACATGACTCCATGGACATGTGACGAAATAAATGAGACTTAGAAGGCTAACGTCCGCCGTACACCGATCCATTAGGTATCTCATAACAGACCCGTCGCGATATGACCACGAAGTTAAATCACGTAAAACAAAATAGAAAACAGAAAATGATATTCCGCAAAATCAACTTTCCGATCACTGAATCTCTGTATTGTATTAGAGACACCGGATTGTTTTAATTTCGCAAAGTAGTTAAGAGCAGACAGAACCTACACCCTGGCATTCAGTAACTGGAGCACAGTACTGCAAGTAGGTCATAGTGGGCCCTTTGTGCTTTCAACGTGAACAATGAGAGAAAGGGATGAAGGGGATACCCGAAGGGCGACCAGATCTGGACGACGCTGTGTGCCAACAAGAACTGCGTCCCTAAGATTCCAGCATGACAACAATTCTGACATAGCCGCCCTCAATCCGCCCTCCCAGGAAAAGATGAGGCACTCCCAGAAAGGAAGGAGGCCCCTTGGAGTTCCAGCAAGCTCAAGGAGAAGTCTTTCCAGAGCGTAAATTCCTCTGTCATGCCGCAACATACCAACCGCCTTCTCCTGGACCCAGAGCTTTGAAAAACATAAAGTGAAATAGATGAAAGGAAATTATGGGGACAGGAAATTCGTGGTAGAAAGAGAACCACCCAAGTATTCGCCTACCAACATGGGGAAACCACGAAGAAACCCATGGTCACAACGGCCGACCTGATGCACTTCAACCGGTGACCTCTGGAATGTAAGCCTTACACGTTACCACTATCTTGCTCGTCCTTCCAAAAAGAATAGCGCATTAAGGTAAATTTAAATAGGAAACATAAGACCTTAAAATACGGCAGTTATTAGCGGACATAACTGCAGGCAGTATGGTTTTCAGCATAAACCTTGTTGATACTTTCTCTACCACCTACCTATATACTAAAGAATGTACTGCATTGCACCCTAAAAATGGATATCGGGATTTCAACGGAAATACATACTTTGAGGCCATTCTGAATAAAAAGCGTTTTTAGAAAAATGTGTATGTGTGTGTGTGTGTGTGTGTGAATAGCATAATTCAGAAACAAAATGTCGGATAAATAAAAAACTTGGTACTTAAGTTCAGCACCATCCAAAGATACGACACAAAGCCCGGGACTTAAAGTACTTACTATAAATGTAAGTCGCCATTGGGGTATGACATCTCAATACAATTTGAGATCACCTTGTGGTTTACCGGGAAAAACGCGAATCAGCTGGAGAATTTAATGTCGTGTCGGCATGTTGCCATGGTAGCTCAGTGGTTAGAGCAACCGGACGGAGACCGGGAGATCCGTGGTTCAAATCCCGGCTATGGCATTGAATTTTTCAGTCACCTGATTCTACCTTTCCAACCCTGTCCAACACACGGCTTGTGTGAAAGAACAATTAATTCATACGACACAAAGATTTCCAAGAAAATTCGCCACATCAAAATAGTCCTTACAAGGAACATTTCTGGAAATTATTGATTTTCGCTGAAACGATTTTGATTAAAATACCACATTTCAAAGATACATACTTGACAAATAAATTGCATACTTTAAATTTCCTGTGAATAGCCTTGAAGCCCAGGTTATTCGGAAGGAATTTTGTATAATCTTGTATAATTGGTAAACGGTTAAGCGATAGACTAAAACGTACTAAAAATGTACATCTCTTTAAATACATAATTTATTTCAAATGACCTTTCTGTGGCATCAGGCATTTCTGAGATATCTGTTGTTCATGGATGGATTTTTTTAATACTTGTCATTCCTTTTAAGTCCAATCGATTCTGAATTGTTTCTGGATATTGCATGGAAACAGTGTGGCATTTTAAGGCCAGCATATAGCGTCCAGTTCTTGAAAATTTTACTTTCACGGCTCTGTTTGTATCCAATGAAACGTGTAATGTAGGTATTTCCGTAAACGTTTATCTGGATTAAAATGAAGTAGATAAAAAAATTAACTTTCGTAAGAAAAATTTGAATACCCATTATTAAACGGTAGAGGGTAGAGAAAGTCACGTGAATGTAACTCAAGGTAGTTTTCTTAAATTGAAACCCTAATTTATTTTTGTCGCAATTGATAGCATGAAATAGTATTTGTTGAATCATAACTGGTCAATTACATTCCGAGAAGCTGTAACACGAAGTTGGCGCTTGAGGTATAACGAAACACACATTCTGAGGTTCAACCACATCATTGACTATCAAGCGTAAAATTCACGTTGCAGTTAATCGCAAGGTAATTACAGTGAGACAAAAGCTGTTTCTCTTAATATTATTTTGTTTGTTATCCATTGCGCTGGAAATAACATAGAGTTTTCAGTCACAAAAAGGAAAATAAAAACGCCTCATCTCTTTCGTTTGCAGCATATATTTTTTTCACAAAAAAGCATAAAATGTCAAAATAGTAGCTTTATCAACATAAATAGCAAAATCATATAAAAAATAAGATGGGCCCATCTACATTATATGCGGTTACCGTGTTTGGCTCAAATTCAAGAATCCCTAATTCGAATCTCGGTTAGGGTGAGTTACCCGCATAATTTTCTTTTCGGGGTTTTCCCTTATCCTGAGAAAATTAATTTCGGGTAGTTCTAAACTATAGAGGCCTCACGCCCACATACCAACGGCAGAGGTGGTCGATCATGCAACCGATACAGGGAGGAGATGTGGCCAGCATAAACATCCCCAGCCGGAATGTTGGTTCTCGAGGCCGGGATCACTGCTTATCGCAGTTTCCTTACGTTACTGAGGGGCAACGTCCTATACCCGGGACTTAAAATCCGCACCCCCACAGATGGGATCGAACTGGGGCGCATTTCGTGGCCGGGTACCACAGCACCACGCTCCAATCCACTGCGCCATGACTCAGGATAGTTAAATAAATATTTACTCCCTGCAAATAGCAAAGAGATGATTTAAATATGTAAGTCATGAATATTTACTGCATCAGAAGATTTCTTTTCACAGGCGTTCAACAAAAGCCACGACTGCCAAGTAAGTACATATTTATTGTCGTTAAATTTCATATTAACCCATTAACGAGCTGTAGACGCATAATTGCTAATGGCACTTAAACTGCAAGACGGTGTTTAGCCAATGTGTTTCCTGGTATTTATATATTAAGGTATACTGGACTTTAAGAATAAATCGCAAGTATTAGTAACCATTTTGTATCATAAGTATATTTGATTATTTCAAAAGCATTACAGGGTTTCTTAAGAACAAAACGCAAAATAATCTAATTACGGTCAAATTGTAAACCGTCATCATCCATGCGCGCACTCAACACATCACTCATCACATCACACTCATTACGTGTGTGTCGTCCTCCGTGGTGTAGTGGTTACTATACCAGTCTCTAGTTCCCCAGGTTGCGGGTTCAAACCCGGCGGAGGGCGATGGATATTTTCGGGCGTAAAAATTCTTAGCATGGCTTCCTTCGGAAGGGAAATAAAACCGGTGGTCCCGTGTCGTAGATTTACGGCACGTGAAAGAACCTCAAGCGCGATATAGAGGCCTCTGAGCAAAATTACCGGGCTTTCACGCCCAATACAGATTTGGACGCTAAGGACCACAGAAGTTACAGAGCGTCCATATATAAAACTCAATTTAACTTAACAGTCAAATGAAACCCGTCATCATCCACGCGTATCGTAACATCGGTTATTTTACGTGCGTCCTCCCCAACTTTTACTACAGGCTCATTTGACTGCAAACGCTGGGATTCGAGCTCATGACGTTCGGTCAGTCCACTTCATCTCGCCTTAACGATCATGACTTTGGAACCGCTTCCGTTAAATGTGGCTGATAGGGATATACAGACGGTTTAGATTAAGAACAACAGTGGCATATATTAGCAAAATAATAATCATTAAGACATTTATTAAGATGCCATTGTATTACATAAATTCATATTTTTATGTTGGAAAATTTGGAACGCAAATTAAAGGTATTGCGAACAACTTAAAAAGTATTGCGAAATTTGAAAAGTAACACCGAATTATTATTGTGATTAGAAAACATAATAAATACTAGTCGTATCAGAATACCCCGTACGATAACTATTAGTGGATCCAGGCTTAGAACCAAACTTGATGTAAACAAAAGATTTTGTAGCCCTCCGCGTCAACCTCGTGTTCTATCAGCTGCGAAGAACAAAGAGAAACAAATGCCACCTGGATTCATGTCTTGTACTTGTAATGCAATAGTAACACAAAGTATTCGAATTAATAATATTATTATATTATTATTAATAATAATAAACACTCCTCAATAAAAGCTGTGCTTGAATTAAATACAGGATAATTAAAACAAAGCTCAGTTAATCCGTACCGTCTGTTTAGCGACGCTTTAACCAGTGAGGTGGGGTTGCTTATCTCTCAGGTAAAGCTTTAGCTGGTGGGAGGGATAAACATGATGCTCAACTTGTGCCGACACGAGCGTGATACGTAAATACAGTGGAAAACATTCACCAGTCTTTCCTCTGTCGCGCGCCTTTACCCCTTTCTTGCCTCAGACCAAGTAAATACTGCCTTCTTCTACTTGCTAAACCCCTACCTGTTTGGAAGGGGACCCCATCCCCTAGTTAAAACGTCGCTGAACAGCTGTATTAATATCCGGAGAGATGTAATATCAGGGTCTCCATTGCACAATATCCTATCTGTGAATAATTAATCATAATCACTTTATTTCTCTTCACAAACCTAAACCCAATCTCTAGGATTCAAGGACTCAAGCATTTCTAGGATAGCTTAAAAGAAGGCAACGTAAGATCCCTGCTCACAGAATTGGAAACTTTGCCTAGCGTTGTCGTTCCAACAAATAGCATGTTCGATAAAGTCATCTTTGCTAATTCTTTCCTTCCTTCTTTCCTTCTTTCTTTCTTTCTTTCTTTCTTGCTTGCTTTCTTTCTTTCATTCTTTCTTTCTTTCGTGTTGTTCGTAATGTTCTTTACACGCACACAACGCTCCAGTCACAAACAGCGGTATAGTGTGCATTAAATCTGACAATGTTACAACCATGGTTCGATTCTCCTGTTTTAGTTTGTTTAAAAACACTCAACCCATACGTTCATCGCCGCTTTTAGCGGCTTACCTTTAGTATGTTTCACTATTTCACCTTTATGCTCACTCACCAAGCTAACAGCGCTTTTAGAAGTGGCGGCTGCTGCATAAGAGCATATATTAGCACGTAAGTACCATACATTTTTTACACTTGCGGATTTATTGGTTCTTTTTCTTTGAATGCCACTAAAGCCATGAAGGATTACTGGGGAATTACAGAGAAG
Source organism: Deroplatys truncata (assembly GCA_030765065.1). Taxonomy (NCBI): domain Eukaryota; kingdom Metazoa; phylum Arthropoda; class Insecta; order Mantodea; family Mantidae; genus Deroplatys; species Deroplatys truncata. The sequence goes on along the minus strand of CM060988.1, from coordinate 23,677,605 downwards.
CTCAAATAGCAAAGACAGCTGCAAACAATCACAAGGAATTCAGTTGCTCAAAACGTCCAGCATCATATTTGAGGATGGAATATTGAAAAGTTATTTGTACACAGTTGCAACAGATACTGGATAAATAGTACTAAGGGACACATACCACTAAGTCGTTGTTTTTTCAGGACCTAAATATTCGCTTTAGGTGCAAAAAGTCCGATCAAAATTTTGTATGCACACAGTTCATGACGGACCATGGAACATTTCAGGACTGCTTCAAAAGGTTCCACATCAATGTTGGAAGATCTTACCAATGTCTTTGTGACAGTGAACAGACAGTGAAACATCTATTATTTGACTGTTAAGTCTTTGAAATTAAAATATATTTCCTCATTAATCATATCTTACTGTAATAATCAATGTTGTACACCTCTGTATCATTTATTTAAAAAGCAGTGTTGTTATAACAGTTTCTTATGTTTTACCCGGCACATTCATACTAAATTGAGTGTTATAGTTATTTGTCTTTAGTATTTGGTTTTTATTTTACTGTAAATTGTAATGTTATAGTTGTTGTTCTCTAGTATTTGATTTTTATTTTATTGTAAATTATACTACTAATATACATCGGTATGTAAAATAATTGTTTACTTATTGAGCAACCAGCGATCTTACAAGAGATATAGACATTATAAAGGAATATAAACAAGTATGTAATACGCAAAGGAATACACGGAAGAATGTAATATATACATTTAGATACAATTTCCTAGGGTTTTTAAAAATAACTTTTAGCTCCAGTAGTTCGAAGTCCGCCTTTGCCTTCAGCTCGCGTCACATAAAACATAGACAAACATTAATTTTGGGTTCTACTCATACAACACTCTAAATATTCACTCACAGAATAGAACAGTTTTTGCTGCAAAAATTTGAATGTTTCTACTTCATATTTGCTTGTAGAGGTAATGTTCTTCAAATATTCTGGTAAACGATTATATAGTTTAAGCTGTTAAATTTAAAGAATATTTCAAATACCTTGCTTTATGGGAGTTTATATGCAACCATGTTCTTATCACGTGTGTTGTGTGAATGGACTGATGCGTGATGAAGTAATTAGCTTCGCTTGTTTTCACATGGGCTAGTAATTGTTGTATATATAAGCATGGTAGAGTAAAAATATTCAGCTTGTGGAAATATTCCCTGCAGCTGTTTGTTTTTTGGTATATCGTATACGATTCTTACTGTTTTTCTGTAGTTTAAAGCTATATTACTACTGGTAGCATTTTCTCAAAGTGGTAAGCTATGCAACAAAAATCTGACGTGATACACTCATGATATTTCGGTCCTCTATCGTTTACAAACTATTGTTAATAAAGCTTATTTTTCGGTCTACTACACTTTTAACCAAATAAACTTTTGCAGAAACACCTATATTGCACATTTCCTTATAAATACAAAGAAAAGAACGATATTCAAATGTTTAAGAACTGGACGCTATATACAGGTCTTAAAATTTCATACTGTTTTCATGACATCGCGAGAAACAACTTAATGTTGAAATGACTTTAGAAAGTCCGATGTGTGACACTCACATGACTTTCTCTACTCTTGTACAAACTATTTTTACAAGCGCTTATTCCCCAGATGCTTCATGTTAATCGAGATATCGAGATGTTAATCTAACTGCTAATTTTCTTGTAGATGCAAGGGGAATTGCTAGCCTTTAAGAGATAGTCAAATACTTTAAGAGCTGGTTGCTATGTCGAATATTCCGTTCTCTTTGCATTACCAGGACAAAAAAATGAATTACGAATATCCTTTTGAGAAAAAGTATAAGTATTGGAAAATTAAAGGGAATAACAAGCAATATCTCGAAAATGGTTCACTCAACAAAAAAATGTATATAACATAAACTGTGTATTTTAACGTGATCTACATTTTTATAGTAAAATTTTGTCTATCTCTTATGGTTTACCAGTTATGCAAAAGTCGTTCACAATGAAGAATACTTTTGGAGACATTCCCAGAAAATTCAAGATACACATTTCATTTGTCATGAAAATATCTTAAACATATAATATCTTAATCAAAATTGTTAGAGTCATTTTTGAGAAAATTAAAATTTTCGAAAAATGTTCCATTTAAAGGGTAATCTGGAGTGGGGGATTTTCTTGAAAACCTTCTTGTCGCATCTCTGGAAGATACTAGCCTAAATACCAAGTTTCGTGTTTATCCGACTGTTCCATTCTGAGTTATGCTGTTCACAGACACACACACACACACACACACACACAAACACACACTCGGACATGTTTTTTTTTTTGGATTCGGGTGGTCTCAAAACATATATTTGCGGTGAAATCTCGGTATCGAATTTTTGGGTCACAAAAAATATTTGAAATAAATTGATAAATTGTGTGTTTTAAAGTGTAGTACATTTTTTGCGTAGTACGTTTTCGTCTATCGCCTAACGTTTGCCAGTTATACAAGGTTATACAAAATTCCTTCAGAATGAAAAGGGCTGTAAGGGATACTCCCAGAAAGTTCAAGGTATACATATTATTTGACACACAAATATCTTTAATATTTCCTATTTTAATCAAAATCATTAGAGCCACTTTTAGAAAATCAAAAGTTTCGAAAAATGTTCCATGTAAAGGGTAGTTGGGGTGGAGGATTTTCTTGAAGATCTTTGTGCCGCATCCTTGGAAGATAGTGAACTTAAATGTCATGTTTGGTACTTACCCTACTTTATATTATGTTTTTCACAGACACGTGACAGACACACACACACACACAAACACACACACACACAAGGATATGTTTCGAAAAATGTTTTACTTGGATTCGTGGGGGCTGTGCGGCAGTCACCTCCTGTCTGAAGTTGTGGTTCTTGTTGATGCCCGTTGCTCGCGGCTTACCATGCTGCATCCTTCATGTTGGCTCCAGATGTTCGCAGTGTGCTGGTTCTCTGCATTGTTTTTTATCCTCGGCTAGCTGCAGTAATTTTCTTTAAACTAAATGGGAGCATGGACTTATCCATGGTAAAGGAAGCGTAGATCTCGGGTGGTGGTAAAAGGAGAAATAGACGTGCTTTGGTTACGAAAAGATGACACTGCAGTTTCTTTTATTTAGCTAATCCACGTAGTACACAACACTGATATTGCCGCCGTTAAAATACTCTCCACCGCTGTTGAAACACGGCGCGGATATGACGCGAAGTTTAAATATGCTTATTATCTCTTTACGAGTAGCGATTCTTATGTGTGTTTCGAAACCTGGCTTCATTCACTTTTGGCGCGATATCTCTCAAACATCCTGCAGCATCTCTCCCAGCCTGTAGTTTAGCACAATGTTCCCTGACCACATGACAAATGACCCACAAATGACAAAATGCCTCGACTTTGTTCCTAACATATCCATTTATAGTCTCAGGCTTCTGGGGCTGCTTCCTTTCCTATTGGTCCATTTTTAGCGCCACTCGACGCGTCTCACTATTTCATATAAACTTACAGGGATCTCATTGGTCCAAGTTTAACATAAATCGCGACTTTTCCTAAATTTACCGTTAAGCTGGTTGTCTCTCTCACTTGGTCACGGCGAATTATCGTATAAAGGAACAAAGACTCTACACCCTCGCTGTATGAACAATGCCCCTGCGACCAGAGAGACATCGTAAAACTAGATTTTCTGCCTTCAAAGACACTATTCCTGTAGCTAAGCATTTCGTCGTGGACAGTATTTTAACATAGCGCTTAAATTATTCACATTAAACAATTTATAACTCCTCTAATATTATTTACCTAAATACAGACATATCGTTAAATCACCCTTCTTAAACTATACAAGCAGTAAAAAGAAAAAGATATGTACATAGCATGAATTAACATCAATCAAAATTAATTAATCAAATTATCTATAATTACATTTCTCGGGCTCGGCCTAGAGTTGTCGTTTCAGCTGAAAGCATGTATTTTGGGTGAACTCTCGCTTTGAATTCTTGGATGGAATGCAATACTTCCCCTACTTACTAAGGTAGTACTACACAAAGTAATAACGATTGAAAGTATGCATAGTAACATGTTTTAAGCACGCTGAGTGATACCCGAGACTTTAACTGTAAATAACAAAGCACGTTCTACTTACCTTCCGTGCTAACGTTTCTATTTGTTTGTCCAAATTGAAATTTTTATCAAGAAATATTCCCCAAATTTTGGTTTCATGTTCATGATTTAATAATCTGAAATCAATTCTGATGACGGTATTCGCCATTGTTTTACATTCTTTATGTTGGAATTTAAGAAAAATAGTTTTCTCTTTGTTTACAAGAAATTTATTGATTTAGAACAAGTTTAATAAGTTATTCACAGTAACTGTAACAGTTTGTTAATGAGTATCATTTTTGCCACAATAAAAAGACTTGTATCATCTGCAAAAAGTGTTACTTGTGCTTCATTGTCCTTTCTTTAGATACACTGGTAAATCTTTATGTATATATAACAAGAACAATAGAGAGCCTAAAATTGGTCCTTAAGAAATCCCAGATAACACGGATCTTGTATCCGAAACTTCCTTTGTTATTTCTTTCTTTCCGAGTGTTCAAGATGTCGGTTTCAACTATTTGCTCTCTCATTTCCAGGTGAGATTTAAACCATTTTTAAGACCATGCCTCTTATGCTATTTTATTTAATTTATGTAGAAGTATTTTATGGTCTACCATGTCGAATGCTTTAGATAAATCTACAAGTAGTGTTACTGTAGTTCGTTTTTATCTAAGGTTTTGGTAAATGATATCTACAAAGTCAATTTGACAGTTGCGGAAATAAAAACAACGTAAAATATTAAGATTGTATTAGATATTTCATAGGGAGATGAACAGGAGGGACACAACCCTAAATGCCCGCACTGAAACCTTAGGTTTATTGTACGATTTTCTCCCTGTTTTTCCAATCATTGCCTCTCTAAACTGTAATAAGACTCAGGAGTTCATTGATTAGGATTTTATTAAATATTACCTCATTTGGATTAACAGTTACAAATTGATTGTATCTATTCACTTCCAGTGCTTCACACTGGAATATTGAGTGCGAGGCCATTTCCTGCTCTATACCACATATGCTGCATCTTGTGTCTTCTGAAGTTAATGCCACAAAATGGCATTAACTTTCCATGTCTTTGTTCCTGGATATGTTTTCAGTATGCTATATGCTGTCTTTGAATCCAGTCTTATACATTTGTCCTTATCATTAATTTGGTAACACAGAAGACCGGTTTTGGTCTTATAAATGGGGCCTGCTATCCCATTTTAGCCACCCTGTCTGCATTTTCATTTCCAATTACACCAGTGTGTCCAGGGACCCATGCTAGAGTAGCTTTATTGCATTCCCCCAGCCTTTCTAGCGCTTTTCGACATTCCTGAATGATCTTTGAGCTCGTGAAGGGTGCAATGTCGCCGGGTTGTCTGAGAATATCCATATTATAAAATTTCTGTAGTACATGTCCTCACTCTCCGTCACACAAGCCCTATTAAAATTACCTGCCTAATAAAACTACTAAGCTTATGCTGTTAAACGTAAAGTATATGTGGTAATTCAAAATTCGACGAAATGTTTAGCATCAGGGTACCTAGTACATCTGGACTTGTGCACGTTTTAAGAAGCTTCTGCGCATGCGCAATTAGCATGACGTAATTGCCTTATGGGACCAAGTACATACGGGTGTGCACACTTGAAGAAGTGCACTAGCGCACGAAGCTTTTCCCGCACTCTGCTTCCACTACCACTACAATTTTACGTGAGTGTCACTAGGTGGTAGCACACTATGGCTGAAGTTAATCGCAGTAGCAGAAGTAGGTAACGTGAACAAGCGCGGAACTTCTCCCGGTTTCTCCATACCATCCATAACCGCTACTACTGTTTAATTACACATTATTTCGTTCTTGTCATAACGCGGTGCGTTTAATTATGTGTACAATAACAAACATTCACATAAACAATCCTTTCTTCTGTCAGACAAGTTATGCACTATCTACCACTATATTGGGAGCGGCTGCAAGTTGTATCAATTTGTTCATAATCCTAACTAGTATTATGCAGCAGATCCTATTTAACATTTTCAGGACTGTGTGACTAAAATTTTATGAACACCCTAAATATATTCTCACGAACCGCTACTGCCTGTAGAAGCAGTCATATTTATCGTCCCACTGACTGCACGTTGTTATTGTATTAATGCAGAAGAGGTATGAGCGACACCACACAGAATTAAATGCAAGCTTCAACATTCGTTAGTTTTACAATTCATATTATTTAATATTTAATACTAATCAAAAGTTTCGAACTGTGTTTATCAATTTCTTTAAAATCCACAATAATCGCGCGTATTTAAGATGCTACTATATGTCACGGAGTGCTTTGGTTTCCCGCGTAATGGACGTCACGTGTTTACATTAAGTTGGGTTCTAAGAGTAGAGAGATCATAGAGATGCAACAGCACAGCTTCCGAGATCAGTTATCGAGCAGCTGCAGCAACGAACTCTGAGAGAAAGAAACTGCAAACATTGGCACCAACATGGAAGCTACTCTCCTCAATAAACCATCAAGTGTTTCAATCTTAATGTTACTGTTAAGAAATCTCCCACCTTTGGGGAATATCTATCCTACTTTATCCACTTAATGTAATAACGGATTTCGTTTTGAAAAAGCGTCTGTTCTATATCTCCCTCAAAACAAGATGTTTTTATCAGCTGTCAGTCACAATAGGTATTTATTAACTTGGGGAAATGTTTTCCATGAGAAAGAAGTTAGGCATGATGACAATGGAAGTCATGTAGTTAAAAATAACACAAATAGAGAATGTTGGTGTAAAATGTATTTATTCAAGGCACAAATGTATTGTAGGTTTGGTCTAACAGAAAGTTTTCAACATATTGCGCAGCACAAGAAACTACAAAAATGAATATGGCGAGTCAAAACAGAATGCATATGTAGAATTTTGATGTAGAAAATGTTAGTAAAATGCTTTTTGCTGAGTACATGTTATTATGATATACCGGCAAATCGACGTGTTGTGGTTTTAATTATGTCAGTAGTGCTCTGTTGCTTTGCGAGTGCGGAAAACTCTCTCTCTCTGTTATTACTTTTCAATGATGGTGGAAAGTTAAATAAATAAACATTCCAGGGCGCAGACTCATAAAATCCCATTTATACATTACTTAAAACCAGGACGGACTGAAATAAGGCGTTGAGGTCAGACATAACAAACAATTCCCCATCCCTGTCGTTTGCAGACAGCACCCGAACGGTTTTTACCTGTTTGACAATGATGCTTAGCCTCAATGTTTTGCATTGTTTGTGTGGATATATGCTTTGAGTGTAGTTAACTTGAAACTAACTGCTTCAGAATTCCTATGCCTGCTCATTACGAATACAAGTTTTCTCTATTGGGTTTGACTTGTTACCACTTCACTTACTTCAAAACACTCCTAAATGTTTTTCGTTTTATAGTACCACATATATTACTTTCTCTACAACCGCCAGAGGAGGTATTGCATTCCACCCAAAAATTCGATACCGAGATTTCCTGGAAATACATGTTCTGAGGCCCCTGAAACCAAATAAAGCAATTTTAGAAAAATATCCGCGTGTGTGAGTACCTATGAACAGTATAACTAAACAACGAACAGTAGAATAAGTACCAAACTTGGTATTTGAGTTCAGTATCTTCAAAAGGTGCGACAAGAAGATTTTTCCAAAGATGGATATGACAGCTTTCAAGAAAATCCCCCTGTTCGATTTTTTTATTTTTTTTATTTTCTGAAAAATTGTTAACGATTTTGATTAAAATACCATACATTACAGATGTTTACATGACAGATAAATTTTATACCTTAGATGTTTTGGGACTAGCCTGTGAAGTCCTCTTCATTCGGAAGTACATTTATATCAACGTGCAGAACTAGTAAACGTTGAGCGATAAACGATACTGTCCACAGGAAAAATATACATCTCTTTAAGTTATACAATTTTGTTGCAAATAAATTCTTGAGGAATCAGCTGTCCGTTATTAATGGTTCGAATTGTTCAATACTCAAGCCATTATTTCAGCCCTGTCGTTTTTAAATTGACGTCATGGAAACAGTAGGGTATTTTAAGGTCTGCGTATGGCGTCCGGTTCTTAAACATTTGACTATCGCTATTCTCTTTGTGTCTATAACCAAATCTGTAATGTAGTTACTTCTGGAAAGGTTTATCTCGATTAAAATGAAGCAGATAGGAAAATAAATCTTCCTAAGAATAATTTATATGCTCACTAATAAGCCATATAGAGTAGAGAAATGCATGTGAGTATATCACATCGGATTTGTTTATTTTGTATCGACACTCCTTCCTTACCTGGGTTTCACTTGCTGTCCGTGCGTATTATTGTTGCGTATAGCGGCACTCCGTGGCCGGACATGAAGAGATCAAAGTTTGCTCCTAGAAATGCTGTGTCTATGACGGTGCTTACGGTTGGGAACACACAGCTGGGCGCTTGGTTTCCATGGGCAAGGACACATACGTCCTTCGGCGAGGGTCAGCAATGCTATCGGCTCTTGACCGCTGCTTTTCTCCACAAGTGGGTGATGTTCAATGTGGACCCTCCGCAACTACATAATTGCAGTGAATTTGGTCAGTACAAAGTGTGGCGAGTGATCCTCCCTGATTCCAATTGCTGTAAATATCAACTCAATATGACAATATTTGACTAGGTATTACAAAACAAGTAGTAATTCTCTTTCTGCTCAGCTATTAACTACATGGCATTGGATAATATGCAGAAAATAGAAAACACGTGGAATGATGCTTTTAATAGAATCAACATCTACCTTGCATATAACGCACTCACTGGCCTCTGCTGCCGTAGCTCAATGGCAAAAGCACGCTATTTCAAGCGTGCCGTGCACTCAGGGTTCGAACCCCGGCATGTGGTCATGCTTTTTATTCAAACGTTTTCACTTTGTAAGAGGCAGTAACGAACAAATTTAGTTCTCTTACAGCTAAGCTATTACTACATGATTTCGAAGAAAATTCGAGGAGATTGAATGATAATTTTAGTGAAACCAATTTCTAAATGCTGTGTACAATCCATCTGATCATAAAAATAAGCTAATGCATAAAATAACAAGAAATTGATAAATTCACATCTTGAGAAAAGCAAACTTACAACTGCAAATATAGCTGTGTATAATTCAATGGAGTATAGTGTATACAACTGAAATGGTATATACTGTGTAACTGCTAGTTACAATATAGTTACTCCATTTATTAGAAATAACAAAAAGAAGACGATAGCCAAGGATAATGGTGCTTGAAAACAAACTAAACAACTGCTATTGCATAGCTGAAGCGACGTCATATATGAAGAAATACATTAATTTCTGAAACATTTCAGATTTATGGACAATGTATTTCTCCTGGGACAAGTAACTTGTCAATATAACGAATGGAAAAGAAAAATTAAATCTTGTTTAGAACCTCGTATAATCGCCCTCAGCTACGATTACAACGTTTATTCATTCGTGCAGTTTTGCAACCAGTGCGGAACACCGGTTTGAATTTTGCTGATAATGTTGCCATAGCGCCATCAGGTGAGCAACCAGATTCACTCGCACCCTGTCTGGTCGACGTTCTTCCCATTCCTTTACCATGAAGGCCCATACATGTTCAATGGGATTCAGATAAGGCGATCTTGGAGGCCAGTCCAGGCAGATTATCTTTGGATGCCTCGTTTGCCAATCCTGCGTGATATTTGTGGTATGAATACCACTGTTGTTGTATATAAATATATATCCTTCTTGTTCTTAGAACCTAGCACAAAGCGATGGCAACAACGTGTTTTCGAGAATATCTACATAGACACTGCACTCGTCATTCTTTCTGGCACTGGAATTAGCTCCCATGGACCTGTTGCTGTCTTATAGCCCACAAATGTGGTGCAATTCTTCCCGAATGCTCTACTCGAACGACTTGCTGAGGCGCGTATCTAGTTCCCGTGGTCTATACAGACATGGGGTTCCTTGCTGGTCGGATTGAAATGCCTTCTCGTCACTGCAGATTACTAGGTCACAGTAAGTTTGAGGTAGGTCAATATTACGCTGTACCCATTGTAACCATCTCAGTGAGAAGGGGCTTATTGGTAGGATGATGCGATGCAACACCGGCACCTTTTAATCATTGGCGTATGATTTCATATGAGCAGCCATACTCAAGTGCTTTGTCCAAAAAGACAGACCTGTATCTTAAAGGTTGTTTTCTCACAATTTTTACCAGAGCTTCGTCTTGAGCAAGAGTTGTTGCACAAGGCCTACCTGAACGCCTGCGTGATTTCGCCCATTCAAATTCTCCATCGTGATGCCGGTTTAGCCATTGTTTCACTGTTCTTCGGTCACAACCCAATTCTCTGGCGAAAGGAGGACGTTTTCACCATGAGCAGCACAACCTACAATTTCAGCGTTTTGAGCTGCAGTCAGCTCCAATGATCCTCGTGAACGTGGCATGCTGCTTTACTGTGATGAAGCCTTAGTGAAAATTAGGGCTGGGCAAATGATACCGTTGCTCGAGCAGACTTGAGTAGTTCCGATACGCGGCTCTTCTCGATGCCGTGTCGATACGACTCGAACGGATCATGATGTAACAGGTGAACCGAAAAAAATTCAGGAACTTTGAGGCAGTATTTTTAATACTTGAATGATTTTAATTAAATCATATAATATGTAAATTCAAGAACAGCCCGCCTTGAAGCAATATGTATGTATTAATTTATAAAAATATATGTAACAGTCATTGCAAATGATTATATTATTGTAAACATGTTTAATAATGTTATGTGAATGCATTAAGTAATTTAATAATGTAAGAGCTGTGAGAATAATAAGTTTAAAGTTGCTAACAATGAGGTAACAATGAGGTAACCTTGAGGTAATAATGAGTTTGAGAGTTTAAATGTTACTAGTCATGATTAGAGCAACGATAATGTAAATTTTGTGACAGTTTAAAATTAGATAATCATCAGCCAGAGAAAGCTTTAGTAAAATGCAGATATTCTTTTGGACTAGGATTAGCTAATCAGAGACTTGGAATACAGAAGCTTACGGGTTTTGACGGTTGAAATATATTCAGTTGCCTGTAGACCTTAGTAGTGACCGGATGGAAGATGTGTTCTCTAAAGAAATATTACATATTGGTGTGTAACGAAAATTAAGTATACGCGTTAACAAAGTGCAAGTTTTAAATTAAAGAATCTCACAGCTGTTAGTATCAGTGTAGTGCTATTTAATTTGTGCCAAGGATTAATAAAAAGAAGTGAATTTAAACTTAAAAGCTGTGTAAGCCTACATTCTTGTCTCATCACGCCCTGTCTAAGAGATGCGTGACTCTAAAACAATACTGGCGCAGCAGAGGCAAACATAAACATAAATATTATCTATAGAAGCAGTTTAATAACAAAGTTAATGTAATATTTTTAAACTTGGAGCGTAACAACAAAAATACATCTTCAAAAATCGGCTCTCATACGTAGCAACATACTACCTAACAAACAATCTTCTTCAAATTAACGCCCAAAGCGTGGTGCAAACTATGCAAACTTCAACAACAAACCTCTTTCTCAAATTGGTTTCCCAAGTGTGGAAATAAATAAATAAATAAACAATCCACTTCAAAATTGACATTCATACATGGAGCTGATTAAATAAATAAACTCCAAGAAAATAACTACTTCGAGTTGGCGCCCAACGTGGGGCTAAACATAAATAAACAACTCCAATGTAAAGCCAATAACTACTTCAAGTTGGCGCCCAACTGCGTGGAACAAGAATAGACAAGAATTGGCGACGACATCTGAAAAGAAGAGATCAACGAACAACTTAGAACTACCAGAATCGACGAAACTATAAGAATTTATCTCAAAACTTCAAGTTCATCATCAACAGCATCCAAGGACAACAACAATTCTTTCAGGAGTAAGGGGCACACGGTCAACAATTCAACAACAATCTACGTGGTAGCACTGAGTATAAAGGTTTAATAACAGACAGAACAAAAGGTCACTAAATTCCATTGTACATTATAATAATTGTCAAGTTTAGAAAATTTATTGTTATTAGGAAAATTTCATGTTATTAAGAAGTGGAATATTAAAATTAAGCAATTAAAAAACAAATATAAAAAATAAAATGGAAACGGAAAACAATGAAAGTATGGAAGTAGGAAAAGTTAGGTCAGCCATTACAGATTGCAATGTAAATTTAGAATCAGAGCTAGAGGAAACAAATAGGTTAGATGTAGAAGAACAGTTATCTGTAAATTCACAGGTAGACATAGAAAGAGATAGCAGTAGTATGCAAGGTCAATCACGTTTACACATGTTAGTGCAAGGAACAACACAAAGAGATACTATCCCTCAAACATCTAGCTAACAAGAGCAAGAAAACTTATCACAGCAAATTATGTGCCTTTTAAAAGCAATAACTGAAATGAGAGGAGAGTTAAAAGAAACTAGTACAGAGCTGAGAGTAGAATTAAGTAAAGAATTTAATAATAAGTTAACTGAAACTAATAATTTGATAGATGAAATGAAAGTAGGGATAAGTAATATGTTAGCTGAAACCAGGAAAGAGTTAAATAGTAAGCTGAATGAAACTAGCACAAAGATAAATAAGGTACAAGAAACTAGTCAGGAAACTGAAGAAATAGAAAACACAAATGCAGACATTGTGCAAATACAAATAGATTTAACTGTGGAAATAAATCAAATGCATGAAATGGCAAAAACAAATGCAGATGCAATAAAAGAAGCAAATGCAGGGCAAGGACAAGTAAAGTCAATGATAGATGAAATTAAAGATAAAGTACAGGAAAGTAGCAAAGAAATTGATAAACTTAGAAATAGTTTTGAAAATTTAAGTACAAGTGTACCAAGGGTAAATGCAAATGTTACCAGGTCTGTAAATGCTAATCAAATGCATGACAATAATGCAAGTACAAAAAGAAGTGTATCACCTTTGTTAACTAACAACACAAGAAACGCTACTGCTTTTTCCATAGCATCAGCCTCTCAAACACATAACAATACTGATGACACACATATGCATGTACCAAACCAGATGTCAAACCATTATTCTGTGCTTAATGAATTACCATTACCTAATTTTAATGCTTCCTCAAGTCTAGTACAATTTATAAATGATCTTGTAGAATATTTTAAATTGAAAAATGTGCCTGAAGCATTAAAAATGATCCTCTTTAGAAAATGCTTGGATAAGAAAATCTTAGAGTGGTTACATATGGTAGCAGATGGTGAAATGAATTTTGAAACATTCAGATTTTTATTCATGAATAAGCTTTGGAACACAACTGTGCAACATAATCTTAGGGCAAAACTAAAAAGTCTGTGGCAAAGAAAGAAAAAGAAAATAAACTATGTAGGTTATGTGTGGCACAAAAAGAAAGAGAAAATAAATGTAAACAGTCTGCGGAACAAAAAGAAAAATAAAATAAAATATGCAGGTTATGTGTGGTACAAGAGAAAAACAATATAAAGTATCTGGAACATAAAAGGGGACAGCAATGTAATTTAAAAATGTAAAGTACTATTTAAAATAATTTTTTTACTAAAAGTAGCAAATGGTCAATAACAAAGGAGAGTTTAGATAAAGAGAAGTAATAAAAAAATCCATTGTTTGTAAGAAAAACCTAATAGCAACTACATTTATATTGTATAAGTTAGAAATTGTAAGAAATATAAAAAGTTTTAAGAAAATAAATTGTAAAGAAAGGGTAACAACTGTTAATATGTCTAATTAAACTATATGTAAAATGTATAGCATATAAAATGCTTAATAGTGGCTGTGAAAGTGAATAAACAAACTTAACTCAGATCTTTGATCTTACACCAAGTCATTGACCTTATAAAGTGTCTAACATGTAGCAGCAAAAACAAAGTATGAAGTATTCTGCTATACACGAGTGTATGAAAAACCAGTGAGTGTTAAAAAAAGTGAAAAAAGTGACAGTGAAAGATAGGAAGTGCAATAATAAAAGAAAAAGGTTATGTTTCTTTCTTACAGGAGACTTTCAGAAAATATTTGAAAACTTAAAAAGAACAAAAAAATCTTTTAAATATTTCGAAAAAGAGGGCAATATGAGGCAGTGTTTTTAATAGTTGAATGATTTTAATTAAATTATATAAAATTGTAAATTCAAGAACAGCCCGCCTGGAAGCTCTTAGTATCAGTGTAGTGCTATTTAATTTGTGCCAAGGATTAATAAAAAGAAGTGAATTTAAACTTAAAAGCTGTGTAAGCCTACATTCTTGTCTCACCACGCCCTCTCTAAGAGATACGTGACTCTAAAACAATACTGACGCAGCCGAGGCAAACATAAACATAAATATTATCTATAGAAGCAGTTTAATAACAAAGTCAATATAATATTTTTAAACTTGGAGCGTAACAACAAAAATACATCTTCAAAAATCGGCTCTCATACGTAGCAACATACTAGTAACAAGCAATCTTCTTCAAATTAACGCCCAAAGCGTGGTGCAAACTATGCAAACTTCAACAGCGAAACTCTTTCTCAAATTGGTTTCCCAAGTGTGGAAATAAATAAATAAATAAACAATCCACTTCAAAATTGACATTCATACATGGAGCTGATTAAATAAATAAACTCCAACAACTGCTTCAACTTCATGTTAGTTGTATGAGGCTCTCGTTTGCTCCCTTCACAAAGTAATAAACATTAACCTGAATGAGAGGCAAGCCGTTTTACGCCTTATGAAGTTTATAGGTAGGTTTTACGTCAGTTTGCGAAATAATTTTGCGTATCGTATACTAGTAGCTGAAAAATCATGGCCTTCCTATTAAATGCGTTATTCTGAATGTCATAATCGTACATATAACTTACGCCACATTCTACCGCCTAAATTATTCCAAGAAAGGGAGATATTCGGAAGTCGTAAAATGGTGTTTAAAGTCCATAAGAAGCTGTAGTTATTTATTGTAAGATAAGTTATACTTTGATTTTCAACTACAATTTTGAATTTCACTCTAACTTTCCCATACAATAATACAAGTTCGTAAAGTTTCTTTTTGGTGATCGTATGGTTGCGTAAGTCATATACATTTAAGGGCACTTATCTATGAGGTTATTAGCGGTTGTGTAAGCCCCACACTCATTTTGAAACATGTGTACTTCCACCAACAATAAAGTAGGAATGTTAGTATTTGTATAATATATAACTATTTGCGCCATGTCATTGTTGTGTAGCTCACTGGCTTCCTTGATCGAAGTAGACCAGTATTTCGTATTTAAATTCTTAACTCTGTCATTGTTGTGTAGCACACTGGCTTCTTCGCTCGAAGTCTACCAGTATTTCGTATTTAAATTCAAACGCTGACATTGTTGTGTAGAACACTGGCTTCCTTGCTCGAAGTAGACCAGTATTTCGTATTTAAATTCAAACTTTGCCATTGTTGTGTAGCACACTGGTTTCTTCGCTCGAATTAGACCAGTATTTCGTATTTACATTCAAACTCTGTCATTGTTGTGTAGCACACTGACTTCTTGGCTCGAAGTAGACCAGTATTTCGTATTTAAATTCAAACTCTGTCAGTGTTGTGTAGCACAGTGGCTTCTTCGCTCGAAGTAGACCAGCATTTCGTATTTAATTGCCGAGATGGTTGACGTCTATTGGGATACGTTTCCGCATACACCGTACATGAACGAACTGCATCCTTCCTACACTCTCCATACACCATGAGCATGTCGGCTTTTTCTGCATTAGTAAATCCCATCTTCCACTCACGACGTATTGCTTGAATTGTCACAAACTGACCAGAAATTCGCAATGCAATTATTGAACAGAAAACACAATGCAAAAAAACACAACAACATCGTACCTAGCAACTAAGCAAGTTGAATGGGACAAACAATTGTCGGAGTGGAAACTTTTCAAAATACGATTTTTCGTAAATCACTTGCACTAGAATCCTGGAACAAAGACCTTTGACATTCTAATTTACCCTACAATTATTCTGTTTATGTAACTAGGCATTGTTCCACTTAAAATTGTACGTTTGCTCAAAAATACACTTTCTCAGTGTTATTAAAATCTGTTTATAGGCTAAATTTACGAGCCCCTGACTACCAATCAATGCTGTGAAAGCTGCACATCAATAGGACTTTCCATTTCCGAAATATTTGCGGTGCAAGTTTTAGGTGATTCACGCTGTAGAACGACAGGCAGAGTAGATGAAGTTAAACTCTGACAACAAATTTCCTTTCGCCAATTTAGGAGAGTTCCCACTCCTGATTTCGACAAGGAAAATGGTGATTCTCTCAATGTGTTGGCAATCGAGATGAAGGTGTCTGAAGATGACTTCTACCAATTAGGAACAGTGAATGGGATTCTGAAACAGCTTTATTCGAGGTTGCAGTTCAAGGTGTGTCCAAAGGAATTAGTGCGACTTGAAGATGTCCCAAATCCTGAAATCACACTCCGAATACCGCGGCCAAGTATGCATCAGAATTGATGTGTAAGACCAAGTGCCCAAATATGTAGTGCTTTTGTGTGAAAAATAAAATATAGTGCAATGCTAAGTGTCACTCGTCTCTCCCTTGTTGCAACAAATAGGATTCTTTGATTTTGGTAATTTAATATTCTTATGCTCTTCATTCATTTAAAAGTATACTTTGCATATTCAAATATTCATATTCTCAGAATAGTTGTTAAAAGTTTTCTCACTCATTAGTTATATATTTAGTTATTATTTGTGTCATCAACAATTACTTTTGTAAAAAGATTTTCTTTGCAACTGTATGGAATATTAAATTATTCTTTGAAATACGTTTTTTTCTTGATTTATATACATTACCGTGACAGAGTCTGACATTGTATATAATGCCTAGGCAATATATACAATGTCTAGGAGAAGTATAAAAGAAAGTAAGAATCTTATACTTTTCCAACAATTGTCCGGCATTTTATACAATTCCCAGGCATTCTGTATAATGTTTGAATTTTATACTTTGCCTGCAACATAAGCAATATGATTCGTTGATGTTGAAAAACTAGCCTATAGTGACGATTTCGAAATTATTACACTTAGAAATAACCTGAAATGGATTAATTAAAGAACAAGAGCAGATTCGGCAATCGTTCCGGTTTTATGCTGTATAAAATCAGTACTTGTATGAAACGTTCATGCATATTAAAGAATTTTCACATATAAAAATAAACATTGACATGGGCAGCATTTGCTGAGGTCCTCAGTTTGGTAAAATCAGCGATTAACAATCTGAACTACACAGAAGTATAAAAATTAAACGTAATCATTTACTAGAAGCCATTTAATTCAAGCGAACAAAGTAACTGATCCTGCCAATATATTATATCCATCATGCAATTTTACACTTGAATTAATATAATTTTTCGTTGCGTAGCCACTAAGGTACCAAAACGCAGTTTGAATTTAAACTCAGGGCTTAAGTCCATAACACTTTTGCTGCACTATACTTTGAGGGTTCAGGCAAATATTCGTAATAAATACCGCTAGATTGCAGCTGCACGAATGGCAGCTGAAGTTATAGGAAACTTTAAGAGCAGTTCGAACTAGCTCGAGTCTAATCGAGAAGTGACATTATCGTCTCGAGTTGCTGGAGCCGAGTTCAAAATACAGCACTAGTGAAATTTCGAAAGCAATGCATAGGGAACTTCCAGCAACATTTTGCGCATACACAAGAAATACAAGGTAAGAAAGTTGCAATAAGAAGTATGACGATATGCTGGGGTTCGAACCGCTGACCCTCGGCATACTTGAAACAGCGTGCGTTTTACCACTGAGCTACGACAACAAATGTTAGTGCGGCGATTATATACAACATAGATGTTGGTTCTGTTAAAATCATCATTCCACGTGTATTCAGTTTTCTTGCATATTTTCGAATGCCATGTAGCGAATAGCTCAGCTACAAGAGAACTGCAACTTGTTTTGTGATATTTATAAAAATTTCGTCAATATGGGTTAATGTCACTTCAGAGTGAGGGACAGATTAAAATGGCAACCACGACAGTATACATCTACGACCACTGCTGATTTAGTTTTCATAGGCCCTACTCACGGAACGGCTGAATGATACTCACCCTGCGAAAAGTGTTCATTTACTTTCTTGAAAAATAGTACATATAATTGCATGTTTCTGATGTTGCTGCATATTTTCTGTGCATTGAGCATATCTTCTTTAAAATGTTTAATTTTAAACAAATTATCGACAAAAACTAAACTCCTTACTGTGGGTATTCAGAGTAAACTCAAGAATGCTTCTTTAAATCAGAAAAATTAAGCTATAACTTTTTCGGTATTATAGAGAGAAATCCTAACACTGAAGTTTTGTGGGATGTTCAAGGTGAAAATGTAGTGGTCCTGAAGAAATTCCCCCAAAGTTAGTAAGTACTTTCAAATTTGTAGACGTGGAAAGATCCTTCTCAGCAAACAACCTTAAGTTAGCCCATAAACGTCATAAACTTACAACTGAGCATTTGTAGAAAAATCAAATTAGAACAACCGGAATGATTTCTAAGGAAGAACGCACATTTTAAGTATCAAAAGGTACAAGCTCAAAGTTAGTAACCTTAGTGCATACTTAGTGTATATTTTCGAAATTATAGAACACACTTTAAAAATTTTGACAGCATAAATGATGCACATTTTGGATTTTTTTTGCATAAAATTCCGATTTCTAGTAATGACGTAGCCGCCGCGATTTATTTACTTAAAAGGCTGACTGGCGTTGTCCTTTACACCAGCTTTGTCTAATGCATTTTGCAATTTTGTCATTTAACATTTCTTTAGGAATTTAATGCTATGCGGCGCCACAAATGGTAATTCTCAAAATTATTTCTGTATTGTAATATTTCAAGCGTAAATTTGTTTTAACTGGCGTTGTTCACTGCACTTGAGTTATGTAAACGGTTACAATATTATTCAGCTCATTTTAATCGTTACAACCTTTTCAGTTTATTAAAGTTATTATCAAATTATGTGGCGTATATGGGAGTCTACTAATTTAACGGAGATGCTATTATTTATTACTTCTTGATTTGGTAGTTTGCAGGTGTAGATTTAAGTATGATCGGTAACAACTGTTAGATTTGTATATGAAATAGCTGATTAATGTAACGGCCGCGTAGATATTTCTAGAACATGTTGCTCCAGAATCTCACTACGCATGCGCGAGTTGGGCATTTTGCGCGGTGACTGGAATTCAGTTTCTTCTTCCCGAGAGGGGAATCTCATCTGTGTTCACTCCTGGCGAGCCATCGTGGATTCGCCGCGTGCAAACACGTCAGTAAAAACAAACTGTATAGTAAATTTGTTCGGTATGTAAACTCAGCTTTACTAAATGTTGTTCTTCTAAATTGCCTGATCCAGCTTAATTTCCCTTCCTCTGAAATATGCTGGTTTTGCACAGATAGGGTAGCTTTTGTGTAACTGCCAAAAGTTATGGCGTGATTTTTGTGGTGAAAATACTGATAATATGTAACGATATAAAATTTATTTGAGTTTTATAAATTTTGCACTTTTTAAAATTGTTATGATATTTAGTCTATTTGATCGTTATAATTTGAACTTTATTATACATTGTTGTAATGGACTGAGGGTGTTTAAATAGCTACGCAGTTGAACTAAATTGTTTATGCTTGGTGTTTAATACTTGTTCCGCGCTCGTGAATGTAGTTGTTTACTTAATGGCGAGCGGTGTGTAATTTAGGGCGAAACGATTGTTGCCTGACGCGTTATGCTGAACGTTCATAATGTAGTTATCTTGTTTCCTGACTCATTGTCAGCAGCATTTTCGTCAAGCATTGTACGCACGCATTATTTTATATATTCGGGGTCTTCAGGTTTATTCGGTCTTTGCCGCCAGTTGGTTGTCTGCGCATGACGCCTACCTTGGAGTGAGTTTATCACCAGTGTCTCTAGCAGTGCAGAAGAGTGGAAAGGGGGATGTCAACTGCCATGAGGTCACCTTAGTAAAATGGGACTTGTATCATACCTTTCCAGTATTTACATTTAGGTCGTATTTCGCTTGCATCTTGTAAACTCGCAATCTCAGTTCTAATCATCACCTCGGACTGCGCGGGTGCTTTAGGCGGTACCGCAGCAAACCTTTTCCTTCCATTTTCCCGTGGAGGAGTTTTTAGTGGGTATGCCTTCGCTCGGAGATTCCCACACTCTCAGTCCCGACTCCCATCGGGGCTGGGGTTAGTGACTAAATCATTTTCTCCTCCACTCGAAAAAAAAAAAATCTCAGCACGTATCCTGACAGGTAACTCAAATAGTTGGACGGTTGTTGTAGCGTAAAGCTCTTGTCTTTAATAGTTAAACTTTAAGTTTTTTAATAAAAAGCGGCTAAAGTAACGTTTATAAATGTTTTAAATATATATTAGTGCTTCTCATTTCCTGTGTTAAATGAAAACAACTGTTTTTATGATGCTTTGTCTTGGAACTTGATGAAACTCTGGGCAAGAACGGAGAAAATCATTCACACATCGGCCAATATCGTAATGATGGACTCCCCCACGTGTCCTTCCCGCTCGGAAGTAGCACTCAACCATGCAAATTCTGTGATCTTCTATCTCTATTGCAAAGAACGCACAAAATGTCCTAGTGAAAACCAGTTGTGCACCGTCGCTGTACATCAACCGGTTTAAGAACTCGGAAACGCATACGGTCCGAGATTCAATTCCGCAGCTCCCTTTTGAAGTAATAAACACGTCATTAAGTTAAAACGGCTGGTGATAAAGACCGAATAAATCTGAAGACCCGCTATATACTATGGTTTGTAAAGTTATCTTGTGCAGAACATGTCTGAATCTCAAGCGCTATATTCTTTGGTCTGTTCTGTACGAAATCCTGTGTTAAGGTACACCTTGCGTGTTTTATACTCATTTTCTGGGGCCAGTCCTGTACCTTGCATTAGGTGTGCCACGGCCCCGTTCTAGAACCGAATGTCTTCCACGATACATACGAGTTAATTAATCGGATAGTGGCCGGTTTATTACTTACAAGTTCTTCCCTCAGCATCATCGACTGTGAGAATGCCATGCACCAACCTAGAGTAAGCTTTACTTCCGTATTAAACTACTAATAATGTCATTACTCGGCGACTTCCATTCCAGGGTAAACTACTTCCGATATATTTTACTGCTTTCAGGTACTCCCGGAGTAAATTACTACACAAGTAAATGTATGACAGCACCGTTATGTAGTATGCTGTATATACGGAAATAAATGGAGTACAAAAATAGGTTGAATTTACTCTCGCAACTTGGTTGGAGTAACTCACCTGTTGATTGAACTACAAACCGTATCGTATTTTGAGGAAGATATTTTGACGCGTTTATGAATTACTAGATTACATGGATGATCTCGATTAAGAAAACAATGCAAATGTGATAGTGCGGGTAAGGCGAGATCCATATACTTACGTATGCAGAGAGAGTTCAAGAAACGTTTCGGTATTAGGAAAGAATCATTTATATTCCTTTTGAACCTGCTTGGAGAGCATTTACAACAAAGCTCACACATGAAGTCAGCTGAATCACCCAAACTGCAATTATACATTCTACAAATGTACCGCAACATTTCAGATAGTTACAGGCAATCTTATAAACATTCGTCATATACCTGCTGGTCGTATCCTTGATCGCGTTGTTACATCTGAGGCTCAGAGCGAGGTACATAAATAAATATGCATCAATTTTCAGAAAATAAAGGGTAATTCTTTGCTTTTACAGGTTTTTCACACATTGTGGGTGCAATTGACTGCACGCATGCTCCTATTTTGTGCCCAACCAGTTAAATATGGTGAGTTTTTTCCGAAAATGGCCTCCATCAACACGCAAGTGATCTGCGATATAATATGAAGATTACGAACATTGTTTCCAAAGAGCTATAAGCTGCTCTTCAGTACGTTTCCCGTCGCTTGAAGCATTAAACTCGTCCTCACGATTATCCAGTCATTTCTTTTCCAGCATCTTTACATAATGTCTTTTATTCTCTATATTGTTTAAAAAGATTTTCATTACCTCCACTGTCAAACATTTATCTCTATCGCTGACGTTTTCCGCCTTTTCCTATCGCAAATAACCTTATCCATGATCGCGTCAAGTAAATCGCGTAAACAAAACACTCAGAGAGTAAACTAAATGGCGTTTTATTTATGGACGCTCTTTAAATGCTGTGGTCTTAGCGTCCCATTCTATATTGGGAGTGAAAGACCGATAATCTTGCTCAGAAGCCTCTTTATCAGGCTTGAGACTCTTTTACATGCCGTAAATCTACGACACGGGACTACCGGCTTTACTTCTCTTCCAAAGGCAGCCATGCTAAGGAACTTTACGCCCGAAAAAAATCCCGCGACCTCGGGAAATGGAGGCTAGCATGGTAGCCACTACACCACGGAGGACGATACGGTGAAAAGAGTAATGAGCTCTTACTTCCGTATTGTGACTACAAGAGTAAATTGTAAATAAGCTCTCCAAAGTCGTTTCCGGAGTACATTACTTCCGTAGAATCTACTTCCGTAGTACTGGCTTCTTAAGCAAATGTTACTTCCGTAATAATTTACTCCAACATGGTGCACGTCGCCCTGAAAGTAACTCATCGTTCGCAGCCTCAGCCGCACATACAATAATTGCTGCACCAACTATAAGTTTGCTGCTACATAACATTGTAATCACCAGGTCCGGGTTTAATGACTAAAAGGTTTTAAAAAATTACATAATCATTACAAAAATGACCTAAAACTACCATTTATTTGATTTTTTAAAGTTAGTGCGAAGAAGGTTATAAACTAATTTACACATGCGTATGATTGTTATAAAACAGCGAAACTATCTATAAAAACAATGAAAAAAAATATAAATTAAAAGCATATGCGTTCATTTGCTTGAAGCATCTGAAAAGAAAATCAACAAAATGGTTTTTGAGGTAGGTGTTACAAAACATTAGCATTAACTCTTTTGAGTTCTCAGATTAAGAAAAAATTATAGAGAACAAAGAAGACACCACAGCCTATGATACGACACAAGTATAGATATAATAATCTCAATTTGCCTTATTAAGGCAAAAAATGGAAACTCACCTGTCTTATTCCCGCTTAGGGCATGAATTCATAATTTAGTGAATATAGTGACAATAGCTAGGCCTCCACCCACAAGCAACAATTTCCATCTAACCATTAAATGGCAATGTGAGTTTTTTAAGAATCGAGGTAAGAATACACGAATTTATTCTGATTTCTCAGTTGAATAGTGAAATTTATGATGTTTGAAAGTTATAAAAATCTAAAAGGTGAATAATATAAAACTATACTTAATGTGCAGGGTAGAAATTGCTGGAATAAAGGCGCAAAAGAAAGAAAAAGACAAATAAATGTAAAATTGAAAAAACTACCTATAATAACAAATAGCATAAAACGATCAAAAATGGCCAAATAAATATACATTTTCATCAACTGAAATCCATTATCATAATTAATATACAGTCTCGAAGGGATCTTATTACATTCATTCTAACATGTATTTCATAGAGGTATTACAAATGAGAAGTACAATAGCATTTTCTTCTGTTATCAGCCATTTTCGAAAAAATAGCTTTTTTACAAATTAGTTGGTTTATTCCGACAGAATGTATGAGTATAATAATAGTTTGTTATTTGAAGATGGGTAGAGTAACCTGATCTAGTTTGATAGTAACTATGTGACACCATACAGGGTTTTGAAATAATTAATCATTTTCCGAACACCGTTTTGCAGATGTAATGTAGTTGGAGACATGGACAACGTTGCTAGGTCAATGTAGGCCAGAGTGAGAACCGGCTCCAGGACGTAAACAAAACAGCATACTTGAACTGGGAGGTGGGGGACTAGCAGTTTTGTTTTCCATGCGACCCACAATACAAACAAACACGAGGAAATGTTGGTGTAACGTTTTGGCGAACTGTCGAGTACAACTTGGTAGCTATTGGTCTACACTAACAGCATGGAAGTAATGCCTTCATTGTCCAGTAAGTGACTGAAAAATACACCATGTTTATGTTAGCTCTACTAGAAGATGAGTTATTATTAGAGTAACATTGAAACTCCCAGTTTTAGTGATAAAAGAACCAGAGGTATGTTTAGTAGATACTCATACAAGTACATATAGCACAAGGTTTACGAGATGCCAGGCTTTACAAATATTGAGTATCTTAATATTTTGTTAGTGTATGGCCTGCAAGATTGCTAGACCTGAATCCTCTGGACTTTTTCTTCTGGGGTATATGACAGTATGGTCTACAAATCATCGATTACTGTCGTTGAATCTTTGAGACAACGTATTCATGTGCTGGGGAGGAAATACGTAACAATGAAAGTGTCTTTGCTAGAATAGAGTACTTGGTTACGGAGATGTGAATTTTGTAGGTGCGTAATATCTGTGAATCGTATGAATAATTTGGTTTATTGTTCATTCTTTTGCTGTGCATTTTAAAAAGTACCATTTATTAGACTTCATAAGAGCCTAACTGTATGATTTTTATGTTTAAATATCAGAAAGATAATTTGGTTAATTAAATTAGGAGTATAAATTGCAAAACGTATTTAAGTTGATGCTGAACGAGCTAATTATCCGTAGATTCCGAGTTTAAGTTACAAAATGTGTCATTGGAAGATACAGATGCAATTATTAGAAGGTTACAAACACGAAACGTTTATCTTCACTCATGAATCACGCGTCATACAGCATAAATGAAACCTGTTTACACGCCGAAAGAGAGAGTATCACCCTCGTTCCCATCTACCGGTCGGCTACCGCTGCGACGTTGTTAGCGTGTGCGTTTTGTTCTCAAAAAACATAAAATATCTCCGCAGAAAATGGTTATTAGATGAAAGATAGAAAATGTGTTCCAAATAATGAGATCTGTAACTGGCTTAAATTAATATAATGACTTTTCTTCTACCCGGTATACGTTAGCAATACCTATGATGCTACAATAAAAAGATAGGGGGAGTACCACCCATGCTCCTAGCTACAGGCAGGTTACGCTACGACGTTGCAAGCGCGTACGTTTTATGTTCTCGAAAAACCTAAAATATCTCTGCAGAAAATGGTCATAGAAAAAATGAAACATATCAGACATTTTACAAATAATGAGATCTGTAACAGCCTGAAATTATATAGTGTTCCACCCGGTATACGTTAGCAATAACAATAAAAGGATGACATATCATAAGAATCCCAGTTCTGGTAATAACCCAACAAAGCACTAATTCCGGTTATTTACTGTTGCTATCTTGGAGGAGTTTAACAATCAGAGCTCAATCCCTAGGGATAGAATGTAGCTTTAATGGCTCCGGAGTGTGAATTCATTACTGTGTATCCTTGTATAGCAACTGGAGAGTAGTTGTGGTGTCTTCCGAAATAACGAACATATCATTACCGACGTTATTGCATGGCTGCTAGAGATAGGGCAAGAGGCAGAAATACACTCTCTTTTATGTTTCTCAGTGCTGTATTTGTCGAGAAGAATGTGATCCTTAGGTCTTAAAGTGCCTTAGAATGACTGTCTTATATAGATATTTTCCAGTATCAATGTCAAACTAAAAAGCTTCCTGCCTGATATTTGCCATGGTTTTCGTTCAGTCTCTCAATGTGAATAAAGAGTAAGACTCCACAGCCAACCATGGCTAGCAGACACCAACAATATAACTATGAAAACAAGTCGTACAATGGAAATAATGATCGTGTACCCACATTTCAAAAGGACATGTGTGTGTCTGTGTGTGTTTACTGCTTGCTCATTTCAAAGTGCGTCGTGACATGAGCATTGGACTCACTCCGCCTAGCACCTCCGCAGAGGGGTGTAACTGGTGTGTCGGAGAAGTTGCCTATAGAGCACGGCGTTCGGCTGAACAGTATAGCCTCGTCTTAGCAATACTTGAGGTGTGTGCAGTACTTTTCAGGGCTATTCTGTAACTTTTTCTTTTAAGAAAATTGTTACCGTTACTCTTTAAGATTAAAGGCACTAACTGTTTATGGAGTTTCAACAGAGAGTATTATTATTCCTGGCTGTAACAACACGGTCTCATCTCTTGGTATCGTTAACCGTAATTTTCTTCTTCTCAACAAGATATTGTTTTTACGATATTGCAGAATAACAAATAGCACATAGAAACCTTTTAGCGCCTTAACAAATTGTTAAACTTTAATCAGATGGTACAGAAATGGTGTGTATGTCCTACCAAAATCTCTTTTGCACTATGTTTTGTTTGGTCGATGTCGAACGTCCGTGGAGTACTTGTTATTATCGCTAGCGTAAAGCAACATTAATTTGTCAACAGTGTGTGTTGCGGTTCCCTTCTGCGAATGTAAATAAAAACATTATCTTTGGGAAATGAATTCATGTTGGTAGGGTTATGCAAGGAAGATTAATGTGTTTAGTTGTTTATTTTAATTTATGCTTTTGTGTTTCGCACTACGAGGCTCCTTATTTTTATGATTAATGTCCTTGGTATTAGTACCCTACGAATTGAATGCCGTACTTGCTAGGCAACTTCTCCACCACACGTGCACTAGGTTACGCCCTGAACTAGTACTCGCTTAAAAAATGACTAAAACTCACGATGTCATGAAACTTTGTATAATTAATCCTTATCATCAGTCATATGAGTTTAATACCCACTGTGCTAATTGTTTATTATTAAGGTTTTCAAGAAGATCCCGCCAAACTACACTATACATGAAACGGGTTCAGCCAATTTTGCTCTTGTCAAACATTTCTAACAATTTTCACTAAAATATGATGTATTTAATACATTTAGGACGCATGGTTTAAGATACAAAATATAATGCACAATTTGAATTTTCTGGGAGCAGCCTGTGAAGTCCACTTCACACCATTCGCAGTTAATTTGTTATAATTTCGTATAACCAAAATAGACAAAAATTTACTGCATAAAAACCGAGCGGATTGGCTCAGGCAGCAATGTCTGTTGCTCATATTCTGGAGGTCTTGGGTTCGATTCCCGGCGACCGCCCACTCTAAGCCACAGGCTTTTAGTGGCCTCTCCGGGTCGACAGGCGAATGCTGGAATGGTTCATCTTCTACTACGACTCTCTTCCCTCTCATTTCCTGTACCCACTATCTTATTTGTCATCTGTTTCGGGGCTGTAGGACCAGGCGGGTTGCAGCTGGACGGTGGCTGTGCGTTCTGTAGAGGTTTCTTCACTGACATTGCTGCGGGGACTGCTGAGTTAGATTTCTCCTCCGAGAGAGCTCCGCACCGGGGAGACTGTCGGAGGCTCCGTGGCTTGTGGGCAGGACCGTCGGCGTCGGATGCGTTCGATCTGTAAACATTAGGAACTCTGTCTGTGCTTGCACCTGTCGTCATCCGGAATTGGTCACACTGCGGCTCTCTCCCTTCTCCTCTCCCCTCCGGGTTTCTCAGGTAGAAGCAGTAGGGGCCGACTGGTCTGCATGCGTTGCTCTGCCCCGGCTTCGGGGTCTCCTCCATTTGTTCGGTTACCTTTACTGCATAATAAAATGTAGATTCCTATAAGTATCATAATTCATTGCATATAAGTTGTTTCGTTGCATCAGCCATTTGTTGTTATTGATTGTAGTTTCTTAATTCTTTACCGTTGTTTGAAGTGCTATTAGCATTTATAGTTGAACCAGCCTTAGAACCGGACTTGGTATAAACAAAGCATTTTGTATCCCTGCGCGTTAGCCTCGTGTTCATATCAGTTTTGCGAAACAAACGTAAACAAATGACGTACGTCAAGTGTCATAGAACGGAATACTATAATAATAATAATAATAATAATAATAATAATAATAATAAACTCCAAAACAAAGCTACATTGTAATAAAATACAGGATAATTAAAATAAAAACCCACGTTTATCTGTAACTGACAATTATCGGAAAGAAGTGTAAAATCTGGCTCTCCATCACAGGATATTCTCTCTGTCAATAATTATATTTCGTTCATTTCTTTTCATAAACCTAAATCCAATTTCTAGCAATTTTAAAGCTATGTCTAACGTTATCGGTTCATTATTAAGGAAAACCTTCTGCACTTTCCTAGTAATAGACCTATTGATACAGTCATCTGCTTTTTCTAATTCTAGTTTTCGTCCGTTCCTCTTTACTTCCTTGGCGGTCGCAATGTTCTTTACACACGGTGCACAGAAATACTGGTATAATCTGCAGTTTATTTAACACTGTTATTCAAAACGACACTTGAGTTCTCGTGCATTAGTTTGTCAAAAACATTCAAGCAATTGGCCTTTAAAGGATTTCCTTCAGAATGTTTCACTATTTCGCCTTTATTGTCACTCGCCAAGATAACGCCGTGTGGAAGCAGCCGCATTTATCGCCTTGGTGACGTTCATCGTTATCACGTGAAAGCAGAAGAGGGGTGTGAGACACCACACAGAATTTAAGGAAACCACAACCTTGTTTAGCTTTACAGCTCATATTACATATTTACTATTTCATATTAATGAAAGCTCGAACTATGATTAATATACTTCTTGAAACCCCACAAATAATCGCGCATTTTTAAGGTACCATATGTTATGTTGCGCTTCGGTTACCTGCGTATTGGAAACTAGTTAGTGACGTATATTTACATCAGCTTTGGTTCTAAGAGTGGAGCGATAATAGTTGCTTCTCGCGATCTCATAGAATGATTATGGAACTGCAAGGCTAGCATACAGCCACCGTAGTTTAAGCTTGCACCTATAAAATCCGTTTCCTCTATCTTCCTTTTAATTACAACGAAATATGTAATGAAACTACCTCTGCAAAGGTTTATGTCGATTAATAAGCAAATAGAATAATAAGTTTTTGCAAGTATAGCTTGTAGACACTATATAAAAATATACGGTAGTAGTAGAGAAAGACATATGAATATGATATCAGATATTTTAAAATCGTTTCGTGTTTGCAACTGTATTGTTTAACTGATATCGTTTCACGATTAACTTAAATCATCTAGATAAAATATATTTCTTTATATCAAAAGGCCAAGAATACCTCTGTGAAATGTGTTGTAACAGGAGAGCAAGTATTATGTCTGTCATTTATCTCAACTTGTTTCTCATCTTCATTTTTTTGTCTAAAGTAGTACTGTAACACGTGTGTATGTGTGTGTGTGTGTGTGTGTGTGTGTGTGTGTGTGTGTGTGTGGTAATCTCGAAAACCACTCAAACATTTAGAATAATTCTTTGACTACTGAAAAGACAATATACCTTGTGACGGAACATGGGCTATAAAACACTTTCTAGTTCAAATTCATAAACTACTGAAAGACGACAAAATATTTACAACGCTTATGTACTACAGGGGCTTCGGTATAAATCCTGACCGCTCACACGGGATTTTGTGCCTGGGTAGCACATGCCGCAGCCGGCCGTGCCAGCCCTCTGTCTTTGCTTCCTAAATCTATATCCCTGTAAACCTATACCTAAAATATAAGAAAATTTATTCTTACCCCATGGCAAATGCTGAAAATGTCGTCCTTCAGTTAAGTAAGCATTATACCGAATTGACACGATTTAGCTCGACGACTGTAATGCTTCTAAAAATAATATTTACTACAAATATACGTTACTATAAAGATAACTGCCTCCCCAGCTTCGCAAAACTGGACTAGTGACGCTAATGACTACATGGTAACTGAAGGACAGAACTCTGTCGTGAATGTGGGGTGTGGGGAAGTCAGTCGGCATTGGCTCTGACGTACAACACCGTGCGCCCGGTCAGATTTTATACTGAAGATCCAGTAGAATACGAATGCTTTGTGGTTAATTGTGATAATTATAATTGTAAAAAATGGCTTAATTTTTGCTTGAGATTGCCATGGATTAGAAAATAATTGTTACTCCATATAAAATGCTTGTAAAATAAGAGAAATGAGGCGAATGTTTTATTTCCAAAGCATTATTATACAAATGGTGAGAATTTAGCAACTAATACATAGAAAAACAAAAACCAAATCGAATCCGCTTATAATGACACGATACGCATTGAATACCAATGTAAAATTATTCCAATAACCCTCATGTAAGAAAGTTTTGATTTATTTACTTTGTATGTTGTATTATATTTCGTAGGCGGGGCATGACAAATAATTGTATAAAGAGAGAAAATTGAGCCCAGTAACAATAAAAATCAATCAACCGATATTTTACAATTAACAACGGAGAAGATTATTTTTCTCAATGGTCGCAGACTTGTGTATTTTCTAAAGAGGTTAACTTGGTGACCTGGGAGTGGGGAGCCTTCATATTCACCAGTTTCACCACTATGTTCAGGTGAAAACTGCAGATTTTATATTATTAAATAAGTATGAGATGAAAGAGAACGCATAAAGTTTCAAAATTTCACCTACTATACCTATCTAAAAATATTCTCTTCTATTCCGATCGATGATAGTTACACAGCCAAAGGGCACTTATAGGCTATACAGCATTTCCAGAACTTGGAAGACTGTCGGGGAAGGTTAAGGAAGCGAGACGTTCCCCCGATGATTCACATAGTTTTGCATAAACATCAGTGGATTTCTCATTCGTAATTAGAAATATTCGATCCGGTTTGTACAAAATTACAATTATAAAGGAAAAAGGAGGGATTTGTCCTGCGCCGTGGTGCAGTGGGCTATTTATACTCTAGTTCCCGGACTGGAAATGAGCCTGGGTACGCTCCTACTCACGGGGGTGTGGATTTTAAGCCCCGAGTATAGGGCTGGTGCCCACTTAGCATTGTAAGGAATAGCGAGAGATGGCCACGGAGGTCAACATTCTGTCTGGGGGATGCGTGATGATATCCAACTCACCTCCCCGTATCGGTTGAATAACCGCCCACCTCTACCGTGCTTACGTGGGCGTGAGGCCGGCAGTCGGGTTGGTAGACCAAAGCCCTGCATTGGCTGTAGCGCCACTGGACTATTTATTATTATTATTATTATTATTATTATTATTATTATTATTATTATTAAGGGGAGGATTCACCATAAAGATCTATATAATTTTTAGGATAATTTTATAAAGTACGTGGTGAGGTAAATTTAATTAAATTATAATTCGAGTATAAAAACCTAACCATGCAATTTTGGGTAGATCACCTAGTCTTTAATATAAGAAAAGTTTCAAAAGTGTTAAGGTTGCATGATTGCACTCTTAGCTGTTGTTCATTTATGTTTTGTTTTTATCGTGTGATTTGTTTGTTGTTTTCCAAAGCAGTTTCTCCACTTTGCTATTACAATTTTATACTTGTATATTGTGTTTCTAAATGGTAAAAAGTACACTGGACCTTCTGGCATATTACTCCCTATCGTAGAATATCTTTCTCCACACTTTTACCATTATATTTGCAGAAAAATAAGATAATTTAGATCTTAAGCGCTTTCTTTGACCACACAGTATATTGCGTGACCAGAGCCAACAAGGACCCAATATATCCTAACCTTAGCACTTGTCGCTAAATCTCAAAGTCTCGACAGGAGATAACGACTTTACTTTACTGGTTCCCTTAGCTAAACACGAAAGAGTGCGTGCAAGAAATGGCCAGAGCTTCCGTTGCGATGTATCGCCGATAACTATGCGTCTGGCTACGCAGGGGTAGTATATGATATCAATGAAATGCTACAAAGCACGTTCTGAGCACGTTTTACAAGCTCCCTAAAGGAAACAGAGTAAAGAAGTATCCGGTTCGTTGTATTAGTGCTATTGTATTTCAACTTTACCGTAATGCTACCTAAACAAGACTTTCCTGGCGTCCTGATATAAATATGCTTCCTCGAGCCCCCAATCGTTAAAGATTTGCAGACACCTTGCAAGTCTTTAAATTGGTTGAAATCCCAAGAGAGTATATTTAAATACTATAATGTGCCTTGCATTCGTGATTCCACTGTTTAAGGTATTCTGGATTTGTCTCACAACTCTTACCCTAACTACTACCTCGTAAATAAGTGCAGCTTGGAACCTGAAGCTACGCCCTGAGATGGTATCTTTGTCCCTGAAATTTGAGTACATTAGAGTGTAATATTGTAATCGTGATCGCACCACACCGCTAGCGTGACAGAGACTGGATAGCACACATGCTGATATCACAACTGTCTTTTAAACCTTTATAATCAGAGAAAACCTAAAAGCTAAACCATGTATAAGTTAACATACCTGTGGGGAAAGTTCTCTTTTGTTATAAACAAGAAGACTATAATCGCTGACTGCGAGATTTTTAAAGGCATCTAGGGCTTTATTGGTTTACAGGAATTATAAACTATAAGCTTATTGCAATTATATGGCCTAAAAGTAGAACTTTTAATATACTGCACAGGAACTAAAAGCTTTACATTATCGCACCAATGTGACATAAACTTTTATACCATTCCACTGTGACCAACTTTTGTTTCAAGTCCAATCACTCGGCAATTACTATTTATATTTGCACATGTTTAGTAATAATAATAATAATAACAATAATTGTACTTGGTTTGATTAGGTTTTACTTTTCATTATACCTTTTTGGGTGATTAATTTGTCATGCCGGTCGCATTATGCGTTCACAACATACATTGTCATACTTTAATTTATCACAATTCGTTGTGGAGTTAACCTATACCTTATATTGACGCCCTTGTGCTTTCTTTGATCTAAAACGTTATCGTTTTATCTAGTGTAACCTACATAAAGATCAAATGGCGGTTTTTTTATGGACGCTCTTTAACTGCTGTGGTCCTTAGAGTCCCATTTTATATGGGGCGTGAAGCCCGGCAATTTTGCTCAGAGGCCTCTTTATCAAGCTTGAGGTTCCTTTACATGCCATAAATCTACGACACGGGACCACTGGCGTTACTTATTTTCCGAATTAAGTCATGCTAAGAATTTTTACGCCCGAAAAAATCCACCGATCTTCGCCGAGTTTGAATCCGCGACCTCGGAAAGTAGACGGTGCCCCTAGATCACGGAGGACGTCACTAAATTGGCCAATTATGAATTTAGAAGAAACTGAAATTGAAGGTCCAGGAGGAATCACAGAGGCAGCAGAAACAATAACACTGGAAGTACTTACCGAAAAATTCCAGAAAGCAATATGATGCAGCATTCAAGCACTTCATTACCTGGTGTAAGGCAAAATATGCTGAAAATAATTTCACTGAAAATTACTGCTAGCGAATGAACAAAATATCCGACATCCCGCTGCACACGAGACTTGATCACGTTTTTAAAGTCATTTCTCTTGTTTCAAGAATGTCATTATGCACGTGTGTTGTTCTCGTTCTGAACGTGATTTTCTTAGTTAGAGGAATCCATATAATTTATAATTAATTGATATTTTACAAATTCGAGCGCTGTCTAAAAAGTAGTATATGCTACACGTAAGCCTTCGTTTCGCAAACACCCTACTCGCAAAATAAAACACTACTTTTAACACTTGTATTATAATTTGCCATTATTACATGCACGATTTCTAAAAAATAAAAGCAATACACACAGAGACACGCATACACGTTCGTATTATTGATTTTATTCCAGGAAGGTGAAAAGTTTTAAATTTATTAGATTATGCATAAAGTAAAACGTGTTTCGCTAAACTAATTTATGGAATATTAATGCCAGTGTATAGCGTCGAGTTCTAAAACATTTGACTATCGTTCTTTAAAGAAATGTGTAATGCAGATATTTCCGGAAAGCTTCGTTTCAATTAAAATGAAGTAGATAGGAAAATAAACGTTTGTAAGAATAATTTGTATACGCAATAATAAAGACACAGGATAGAGAAAGTCGTGTAAGTGTAACAATTTTTTTCGTTTCTCCGGGTCGCTAGGTGAATGCTGGGTTGGTTCCCTCTCTATCACGAATTTCCTGTCCATTTCATCTGATTCATCTCATTTGTTTAAGGGTTGTACGAGGCGACAGCGGTTGGTAGTTTTGGCAGGACGCTTGGTGGTACTGCTGGGCGCCCCTTCCTTCCTGGGAATGTCTCGTCTATTTCCGGGACTCCCTAGGTTACGGATGGCTAAGACAGGGCTAGCCGGCGTCAGGATTGGTGTCATGTTGGAATCCTTAGGGACCCCATCCTTGCTAGCGCACATCGACGTCCTGATCTGGTAGCTCTTCGGATCTCCCCTTCATCCCTTTCTCCCAGGGTAACGTTGAAAGCACAAAGCGGCCACTATAACCTCCGTGCGGTGTTCTGCCTTAGTTACTGGAGGCCCTCCGTTTTACTACTCCTAACTTCTAACGCTATTTTATTTTGAAAACTAAAATGGCTACAAAATTGTCAGATACGATATAGCTTTCTTGTAATTTAACTCTCTATTGCATGGTTTTGCCCTTAGGCAATAAAGATATTTTAGAATACTTTAACTGTGTTTCTGTTATTTTCATATTATACGTCTTTAACAACAAACTGCAACTACTTCGCCTATTTTATAATATATCTAGTAATTTATTTCAATACTATTGTAGTACACTTTAAGAACAAAGATCAAAATCCATGTCAGGTAGTCAAATGTAACCTCAGAATCATCCATGCGTGTCATAACCCCGGTGCTTTTACGTGGGCTCTCCCCATCCTTTATCACAGGCACATTTCACTGTAGTTCATTTCATCTCGCCTTAACGACCATGGCTATTCAGAATGTATGTGCGTATAGTTTAGTGTCCACAATTCCATAGGAAATATAGGGACAGAAATCTGAAACGTTCTCAAGGAGCATTATTTTTCTTTCTTTTGAGTCTGCAGTCCAGACAAAGTTCATTTATTTCTGACCTGGGATCGCATGAAAATAATTTTAGGTTATGTAGTGTTGGTCATTTTGATAGTGAGTATTTGAACACTGTTACTAGCTAGTTCTATTTGGATATATTGAACCATGGGTTACGTCCTTTTTTCTTTTCTTTATTCTTCCTCTTTTTACTTTCTCTACTACTTACCTATATCAAATATAAGAATTACCTATTGCATTCCACCAATTCGATAGCGAGATTTCATCAGGAATACACTTTGAAACTCTCTGAAACAAAGAAAACTGTTCTAAAATAATAATAATAATAATAATAATGATAATAATAATAATAATAATAATAATAATAATAATAATAATAATAATAATAATAATAATAATAATAATAATAATAATAATAATAATAATAAGCCCTCTTACTCTCCCTACTGCTTTACTATAGTAAGTAGAGGAAGTATTGTATTCCATCCAATAGTTTAATATCCAGATTTAAAAGAAAACATCTGTTTTGTGGCTCATTGAACCCCAAAACTACCTTTTTTGAAAAGATTCTTGGGCGTGCTTGTGTTGTGTGTGAACAGCATAAATTAACACAGAAATCTCTGATAAACATCGAACTCTGAATTCAAGTTCTGGATATCCTCCTGGGATACAGCACAAAGGTTTTTAATAACCTCTCCCACCCCAAACCATCCTTTATATGGGAAAAGTTTCGTTATTTTTATTTTCTGAACAATGACTCTAAGGATTTGTATTAAAATACACATATGATGCCTTTGAGGTCCTCTTCATTCTGAATGACTTTTCTATAATTGGTAAACTATAACAAATAGACAAAACTGTTATACATCTGTGGATGTTGCTAAAATACACAATTTATGCCAAATAATGTTTTGTGAACTTAATCATTTCTGGTTTGAATTTTTAAAGAGACTCCTTTCTCAGCTGCTAGGTCGGTATTCTTTGCTTTGTTGTTGTGATCATGCAAAGACCGTGTAATTTCAAAGCCATCACATAGTGATCCGCAATTCAAAAAGCTTAGTATCGATTTATCTACTGTAGCTACAACAAAATGCCTGGAATTTCTGGATTGACAAGTGATACGAGGGGCGTCCAATAAGTAAGTTTCCCTATTTTATAAAAAAAATACACACAATTGATAATGTTGTCTTAATTTTATTTATATTTTACAATCCTTCTGTTACTTTTCTACATAGCTAATATGTTTCTCTAAGCATTTTTGGGGACGTGAAACAAGTTTTTCCAAGCCAGCGTTATTACCAGGTCGGGTCCTGTGCTCGCAACCAGATGTTCACTGATATGACTTTATCATCGGTGTTAAAACTGCTTACCTTTGAGTTTGAGGAACATGTGGAAATCACTTGGGGCATGCTCCGGTGAATACAGAGGATACGAGAAAACCTCCAAGTTGAATCTTGACCCAGGCGGAGATCAGAAGATTCAACTGGGAATTTTTCTCGCATCCTCCATATTCACCAGATCTTTCACCAAGTGATTTTCACATGTTCCCCTGACTTAAAGGTCACCTTGGAGGTAAGCAGTTTAACACCGTGACGAAGATGAATCAGAAGTGAACAGCTGGTTACGAGCACAGGACCCGACTTCTGGGGACGACCCTCGTAGAATAATAAGCCTTTAAAAATAGTTCGTAGAGGAGAGAGTAGAGAAAATGGTGTGAATGCCACACACAAGATCCTTTTACTTAATTGTGATGTCAGTGTGTTATACCTTTGTAAAAATTGTTTTTCTGATAACATAGCTTTTTATAGTGGGATGCTTATAGGATAGGACTAGTGAACGGAGACCAAGCACCTCGACCCCACTGTTCTTTTGTGCGTACTCCCCCGGAGGAACGGATGAGGTTAGGGGACCGCAGGTGTCGTATGGATTACAGACCGGTGCAAGTCGACAGGGATGCGCAGAGTTCCCTAACAGTTCTAGGGTTGACCACCCGACCACAGGAGTGTCGCTCAGTTCCTCTAGAGGGACTGGAGAAACACGACCCAGCAGTGGAGGCTCCACAGGCTTTTCTCTAGCAGGGCCGAGAAGTTCTAGATCGCAAACCTCCGCGCCATCTAACCAAAACAGACTGCACCGCGCCCCAGAGACATGAAAGGCAAGTGAAATGTAAACAAATGGGGAAGAGAGGAAATCTGTGTTAGAATACACTACTCCAGCATTCGCCTGTGTCAACCAGAGAAAACCACGAAAAACTCATAGTCAGAGTGGGCAGCCACCGAGAATCGAACCAGGGACCTCTCGAATGCTAGCCTCAACTTTACGTGGTGCCACCTCACTCGGTAAAGTAAGCGTATAGATTTATCCAACTTCTATGTTGAACTTAATTTTGTCTCATCAAGTGGCAAAGGGCATAACTCCTGGCTCGTCCCACTACTGAAGCTGCCCAGAGAGGGTAATGAACGACTTATACAACCAAGCTGCCCAATAGTGTCCACGGGAAGTACTCTTTCCTTTCAGCGAACATCCGCGCCATCTGTCCGGCACCACTCTACGTCACGAAATCTATAAGTACACCTGAAACACGAGAAGGGAACGGAATGAAAGGAAAATAATAGAAGGAAATCGTGTTAGATGAAAAACCACACCGGCATCCGCCTACCGACCAGGGAAAACCACGATAAAACCCCAGATCAGGTTTGGTGGTCGACTGTAATGGAACCGTTACCTCCGAATGGGAGGCTCACGTGTTACTGTGGAGCTAGCTCGGCGTTAAGTGGCATAATCGTTAAACAACATAGGTAATTTAATTACTGTATTTCTTTATATATCACTAACAGCAAATTTAATAGGTTTATTTATGTACTGCTTAGTTACGCTGAAATTTGCATCTTTTCAGATTTTAATATTAATTTCCTTTCTTAATTTGCTAAAAAAACACAATCTGGTTATATTCTCCTGTCCTTCGGTTCCTATACGAATGTTTTTGAACCTACAAGAGGCAAGTCGTCTTTAGATAATTTGTTTACGAATTTCATAATAATGTTCAAACTGTTCAAACCTAAAGAATCTAGACAAGGGATTATATTACAAATGTTTAAAAAGGGCGACAGGAAAGACTGAAATAATTACAGAGGAATTAGTTGTTAAATACAGGATATAAAGTTCTGGCCAAAATCATGACTAGGCGGTTAAATGCAATATCTAAACATATCTTATCAGAATAGTATGGATTTAGAAAATGAAGATCTTTTTCTGATTGTGTGTTTCCGTTCAACAGCTTATACAAAAGAGATGATAGGAATTTAGAGACGGATATGTTGTTAGTAGACGTTTATAGACGTCAAGGCCTTCGATAAAGTACTCCCTGACAATTATTATGGCGCATTATGGAAAATCAAGCGTATCCCTTTCACCTAACATCAGTGATAAAGGAAATCTATAACAACACAGTAATAGAAAGATAGAGGAAGATATAAAGACTCCAGTACAGAAACGGTTAATTTATAAGACAAGTCTGCCCATTGGACCCACACTTTTAATTTATATACAGGCTGATTTTAAAATACGTTTACAAAGTTTGAGGACGGATACCTTGCACCAAAACAAACAAATAAAGAAAATACATTTCATATAAACATGTCTCCCAAAATCCTTCGCTTTCAATTCATTAAAGTTCAAACTGTTATTAATGAAAGAACATTTTAAAAGACAAATTCATCTGTTTTTGATATTGATATTGTCAGCTTGTTAGGAAGTGCTCAACACAAATTCATATCAAGTGTTCGAATGTCCTCCTTTTGCATCTAGACACGCATGCTCTAGTCGAATCAAAGACTGTCGCATCCTATGAAATACCTCCCTGACGGTGTCGAAGGGTATCGCGGGCCTCTTTGACACGTCGAAGAAGCGTTTCTTTATCCGGGTTGGCTGCTGCATATACCAACTGGTTAAGGTGTCCACGGAGATAAAAATCCAAAGGATTGAGGTCGGGTGAACTGGTTCTCCTCTACCTATCCATCTGCCAAGGTAGATAACCAGCCAGTTCATCACGAACAATATGACTAAAATGTGCCGGAGCTACATGATGCATAAACCACATGTTTCTTGTTATTTGCAGGTGCATATCTTGCAGAAAGTCTAAGAGAGTGTTCTTAATAAAGTCGCTGTAGACAGACGAAAGAAGGATTTTGGGACATACGTTTATAAGAACGTTTTTCTCTTTTGGTGTAAGGAACCCGTCTCCATACTTTGTAAACGTCTTTTTAATCATTCTGAATATACGCTGTTGTAGCAGAATGGCACCCTCTGTGTCATTATTTTAAAGTAGCTAAATTAGGTTTAGATGCAGTTTTATTTATGACGAAGTTATTTTTGCGGAAACTGAAGACCAACTACAAGTGTCAACTTTTAAGTTTAATGTTAGAATATAATTTAAGAGTTTCAAGGTTTAAAACTAAATGCATTGCCTCCCAAGGTAAATACAACAGAAGATCAAAACAAAAATATTAATAATAAAGTCACTGAACAAGTTTCGAATTTTAACTATTTAAGATATAAAACCTCTATCTACGAAAGAGATGCCAAACATAAAATACACAGGTTTCTAAAATTATGTGGAACGATTAAAAGAACATTGAAAAATAAAGTTAGAAAGAAAACGATAATTAAATTTTACAAAACAATGGCTTTACCGGTATTAATGTATGTATCCTAAAACTGGACAATGAATACCAAAAATGAGACAATTATTGAAACAGCTGGAATGAAATTCTTACACTAAGTGCCTGGGTGTATCCTAAGAGAACAAGTACGGAACGGCATTATACGAGATAAGCTACGCTCGGCGGTCGTAAATAGCAAGATTAATTAAAATAAACAAAAGTGGTACCAACACATATTAAGAAGGACGCCGTTAAAATCAGCTAGATGCCTTTATGAACCAAAACCAAAAGCAAATGAAGAATTGGTCGACCAACACTTGGTGGGGAGACTCTGAGTCGGAACGGACCGGTACCGGTTCACCTTGTAGTAGATGATGATAATGGTTATGAAGATGATTATTATTTTTATAAAAAATCCTATTTTACTGGTGCTGGATTTTCAGGCCATTCCGCTTTTACTACTGGTGTTAAGGTTAATAACTTAGCTAACAATGAGTTTCTGGTTTTAAGCTATGGAGATTTAATCACAAGGGAGTTCTTCATCAATGCCTTTATTGTTGATTTAATAAACATTAATAGGATGCTATATTTATGAGTGGTCCATTGGTAATTGATATTGGATATTTTAATTGTTTTGTGAAATTGTTTTCTTTACATCTATCTGTAATTTATTTTATTTTAAAAGGGTAGTTTTATTAAAAGGGTATTAATAAAACTAAACTCTTGCAAATTGATTGGCATAAAGAGTGAATTTGCTTCTATGAAACACATGCTTGTGATATTAAATAGGTAAGCTAAATTATCTAATAATCATGATATTAAAGTTGAAGTTAGTAAAAATAGCGTTGAATGCGAGATCTAACATAGAGACTAAGCACAGTGCTAATATAGAATTCAGATTCTATCATTTACTAGAAGAAGCAAAGCAAGCTTGGGTTTTGTTCAAAAGTAAACCATCTCTGTTAGGACCTTGTGTCGAATATAGGTAATCAGTTGATGTAATTCCGAATCTCAATATTACCTTACAAGGTTTCTCTGGTAGTTCATATATATATATATATATATATATATATATACTCTAGGTAAGAGGAACTATTGTGTTTCACCCAAAAATTGTATTTTGGGGGTTTCTTCGGAAATGCGTGTTTTGAGGTCTGCTGAATCCAAAAAAAAGAGGTTCGTGTGTATGAGTGTGTGTGTGAATATGTATGTATTCACATTCGGGGTTTTCAGATTTATTCGGCCGTTGCCGCCAGTTGGTTGTCTGAGCATGACGTCAACTTTGAGCAGAGTTTATCACCAGTATCTCTGGCACAGCTTCTAGATCACCTAAGTGAAACGGGACTTGTATCGTATCTTTCCAGTATTTACAATTGGAACTTCTTTCGTTTGCGTTTCGTGAATTTGAAATCTCAGCGTGTCTGGTGTTAGGTAATTCAAATGATAGGACGACTTTTGTAACGTAGAGTGTCTCGGCTTAACACTCAATCATGCAAATTCTGTGGTCAGTGGTCACTTTCATCTCGCGTCCAAAGAACGAAAAAAAGTATTAGTGAAAATCAGTTCTAAGCCGCCGCAGTACATCAACTTGTTTACGAAATCGAAAAGGCATGCAGTTCGAGGTTCAATTCCGGACCTCTCCCATTTGAGACAAGGTACTCGCTGAACTAATAATGACGTCATTCATTTAAACCGACTAGCGGTAAAGGCTGAACAAATCTGAAGATTCATCATATATGAACATTAGAGTCCTAAAACAAATGATTCATACAAGGCGTGATTTTAAAGTAAATACCAAAATTTTTTTACAAAATAACAGAATATATTTTCTAAATACGTTACTATCATTAATTACCTTCCACCTTACACTACTTCTCCACACAGTCACCGCCGTTATTCAGGCACTTGTGTCGTAACGGGAAACCAGTTTTTCTACATCTTTGTCAAAGAATGATGCCGCCTGTGATGAGAGCCATTCTGCACTTCTTGCCTCACAACATCATCGTCGTCAACATGTTTCTACAGATGAATTAACAGATGAAAATCCCTTGGTGCTAAATCCGGAAGGTAGAGACGTGGTCGAATTGTTCCATGATGCGATCAGATGTTGAGTTTTTTGGCTGTGTGTGGCCGAGCATTGTCATTCATTATTGTTTCCCCATAAACTTCAAATAACTTGCGATGGATGTTTCCTGGTGTAATATTTCTCGCATTCAAAAACCTAATCACTAATCTAACTTCACACCAACTGTGTCATTCGATTGTTTTGGAACATTTCGAAACGCTCTAACAAGAGCAAAACACGCTCACGATCGCTCAAGCTGCATCTGGCTTCAAACGAATGGAAGTAGTGATCGCGCATGCTCAAACTCGCAACTGCAGCGTTGCAGCGGCAAAATATTAAAACAGTACTTACTTTAAAAACATGGCTTTCAAATATCAAAATTGGTATTAAGTTCACTAACCTCCAAAGATGCGACATGAGGATTCTCTCAAAAATGGCTCAGTGATTTTATTTAAAATTTATATTTAATATATTTACATGACAAATCTAGAATTTACTGGCGATAGCCAATGAAATCCTCTTTATTCGCAAGGATTTTTTAGTATCATGTTGTGTGACCGGTGAACCATAAGAATTACACAAAAACCTACAACACAGAGATATAGATCTCGTTACAGCATATCATTGTGTCAAATACATTTTTATTCCAGAGTTAATAATTTCCGAGACATTCATTGTTATTGGTTTCCATTTTAAAATTCACATACTGTTCTCAAATCTGAAGCAAATATTTGTTTTTAGCTTCTCTACCACGTAGCTGGCAGGTACAGACGACCCAAAAATTCTATATCGAGATTTCATAGGAAATACATGTTTTGATGCCCCTGAATCCAAAAGAAGCCTTTTTAGAAGAAGGTCCGTTTGTGGGTCTGTGAACAGCATAACTCAAAAACGAAAAGTGGGATAAGTACCGAACTTGGAATTTACGTTTAGTAACCTATAGGGATGCGAGAGGAAGATTTTTAGGAAAATCCTCTCTCCCCAACCACCTTTTACCCTTTTCTAAAAAATAACGATTTTGATTAAAATATCCTGTTTTGAATATTTTTACATGACAAATAAAGTTTCTATTTTGAATTTTCTGGGAATAGCCTGTGTAGCCCTCATTTCGAAGGAATTTTGTTAATATCTTGTACAACTGGCAAACGTTAAACGATACACGAAAACGTACTATACAAAAAACGCATATCTCTTTAAAACACACAATTTACTTCAACTTGTGACACAAGCCATTTCTAAGATCCCGGTTATTAATGATTCTATTTGTTCATTACTTGGTCATTCTTGCTTTCTAGTATGACGATTTGCTTTTAGTACAAGCTTTTGTAAACTTGTGAACTCTCTTGGTCGTGTTATTCAGGAATAACTAATTAATTTCTGTTTACTGAAGTGAATTTGTGGCTATTATTATATTCAGCTCGTTGGACCGCAAGCTTTAGCAGAAATTGTGTTTTGTTTTTCATATACGAATGTTTGTGGTGTCATTTGTTTACTCGGTTCCATCGCAAATGAAAAATCAAAGCTCTTTTATTAAAAACAAATTCATTAATCCATTCAAGTGAGTGAGATGATTAAAATCCGAATAATTGATTACCTGAACAGTCAAACGGAAGTGTGGTTATCCGTTACATTATCCAGTAGTAGGAACCGCAGTTCTGTTTATATTACCCTTTGTTTTTCTGGTATTTAAGTTTTGAGATGTCAGGGCAGGGCATCATATTAAAAATATTTGCGTGACTTTCTCTACACTCCATTGTTTATTAGTGGGTATACAAATTATTCTTACGAGAGTTTATTTTCCCATCTGCCTTGTTTTAATCAAGATAAACCTTTCCGGAAATAGCTGCATTATACATTTCATGAAAAGTATCACTGGAATAGCAATAATCAAATGTTTAAGAACTGGACGCTATACGCTGGCCCACGAGAAACATCTGAAAATCGACAGGGCTTTCAAAGAATGGCTAAGTATTGAACAATTTGAACCATTAATAACAGATATTTCGAAATTGCTGATGCCACAAAAAAGTTGCTTGAAATAAATTGTGAATTTCAATGAGATCTACTGCCTCAGACAAAATAAATTAGCAACAGTCAGAGTTTGGTTCGGAAAACATCGGAAGCATTCGTACACCCTGCTTTCACGATACCGCTTTAATAGCACCCTGCATTCATTTCAAATCCATGCGATAAGTAGCAAAATTCGTTTCAGATAGATTTTATTCATGGTAGCCAAGTGGTAAAACGCACGTGTCTCGTAATTGGAAAACCTGGGTTCCTATCATTGGTATATGTTTTTCCTTATTATTTAAATTTTAATTTGTTAAACATATGGCAATGCCATATGTTTTCCATACATAAGATACCATTAATTTTAAGACATTCGTGTTTAAAAACACAAACCTCTTTTCGTTTTCAATAAATGCCCTATTAATAGGAATTCTAAAGTGAAAAAATTTAGCAAATATTTCATTGGCTTAATATTGGGTGTGCAAACTCTCTGTCTCATTCTTCGATTATGAATGGCGCTACCGTAATCATGCTCGCGCACCTCATAGCCTTGGAGTTCTGCATATGTTAGCAGTCATACTGACTGTTGTTCTGGCTGAGCACGCACATAAAGACGAAGCTACAAGACATCTCTCCTCACGTTTGTGAACGTTGTGGATAACTCTGTGTCTAAGGCTGCAAGAGCACTTGAAGTCCCTATATCTACAGATACGAGGTGCGTGCGGTTATACAGGGAAGGGTTTGTTCGTCGTCGGCTTTGTTAGGGCAGAAAACATTTCTCCACTCATCAGCAGGACACTGCAAATCTAAAAGAGACAGACAGCAATCCCAT
Organism: Deroplatys truncata; assembly: GCA_030765065.1. Lineage (NCBI taxonomy): Eukaryota > Metazoa > Arthropoda > Insecta > Mantodea > Mantidae > Deroplatys > Deroplatys truncata. The sequence continues at coordinate 23,633,225 of CM060988.1, read as the reverse complement.
CTAACATTTGTCTACAATTAGAAGTAATTCTAATTTTCCTGCGTCGAACCTCACAGACCCTCGTCATTTAGCTATAGAAGGGCTCTTTGTTCGACCTGCGGCTAAGAAGCAGCGTCATACAGACGACTACAAATTATGTTGCCTCGAATTTGTAGAACAAAATGCTAACCATAACCTGAATACGATTGTATTCATAGGCGAACTGAAATTTTGATTACAAATGGGTGGAAAGTAGTGCAGGCCTCTGACAAGAAAACCTTACGGTGTGTTCTGCTCTCCGGAAGAGTGAGGGAGCTCACGCTGAATTGAGTTTTATTTATGGACGCTCTTTAACTACTGTAGTCCCTATCGTCCCGTTCTATACTGAGCGTGAAAGACTGATAATTTTGCTCAGAGGCCTCTTTATCAGGCTTGATGTTCTTTTACGTTCAGTAAGTCTACGACGCGGAACCACTGGCATTACTTCCCTTCCGAAGGAAGCCATGCTAAGGATTTTTACGCCCGAAAAAAATCCATTGCCCTCCGCCGGATTTGAACCCTCGACCTCGGTAACTAGAGGTTAGCATGATAACTACTATACCACCGAGGACTACAAGAGCTCACAATGATTTCATAAACAGATAGATATACTATCTACATTGATAACATCGCGCAACGTTAGTGTTCCAACGCGTTTCACTTGGAGTAGTGTGTAAGTGTTTTCTAGTGATTTATAAAGCTGTTTACAATGCCCAGTAAGAAAAGAAGAACTCTAAGCAGTCAAACCTGAGAAACAGTGCTAACGTTGTTAAAATCTGTGACGAGGAAAACAAACGAAAGCAACTGGCCATTACTAGTAAAAGAGAGTATGATTTCTAAGAGGCCTTAAGTCTTGTCGATATGTTGAAAGTAGAGACCTAATCTTTTTGAGATAGCGATTGAATTGTTGATGTCAACACATTCCTTACAGACACATTCTCGTGAGAGGAACACAGGAGTTTCCAGAGTTTCTCAGAGAAAACATACTTGGCACAAATGGATGGCCAAGGTCGCGTATCTGTGTCGTGTTGGTTTGGATAACACGCGATGGTCTAGGTTGGTTGTGGCAGCTTGATGGCACATTAAATGGCCACTAGTACAAAGACATCCTCGAAAAAATCACGGTTCTCTCTGTAATGACTATATATCCGATGGAATGACTGAGTTTCAGAAAAATAACCATCCTATCTACACAAGTCAGTAGGCTGCAAACTGGTTCCGGCAAATTCAAGATATCACAGTGATAGATTGGAAACCTTGCTCACTAGATTTGAATTCCATTGAAAATGTGTGGGCAGAGGTGAAGAAGGTTTTGGATTTAAATTGGCCTACAAGACAACATAAGACAAAACAGGTTTTTTGGGATCAAATACCGGATGCTTGGGGGAAGTATTCCCTTTGAAAATTTGACTAACCATTTAATATATCGGTGACCGTAGAATGAGGTAGTAATAGTAGGAGAGGGTTTACACATCCGATATTAATTTAATTTCTATTTTTTTTTTTTTTTTTTTGCTTTTACATTTCGGAATGCAATATTTACTTATTTCATATTTAGTTTGAAAACGAAAAGAGTGTTCAGTATTTATGTGTGAACATAAATGCCTGTATATCAAAGTCTCAGCAATTGGGAATTATATTACACTATGTGTAATACGCATTGCGTTGCACAATGCTTTGCACAAAAAAATTAATAATGAAATGTGCTCAAGATAGGAACCTCGGTAGACCTCATTGCCCCTAACCTACTTAACTGCTCGGCTGTCAGCAAATATTCAGCAGCTGGGATTCAATATGAAAGGTGACAATAGAAGGAAGCTAAAGGCACGTGTCCCAAGACACCATTGTGAACCGGCCGCGGAGATAATTTGGACTTCCGTAAATATAAGCTTCGAAAGTCTGCTCATATTTTTTTTCCTAGGGTGTACATTTCTTGTGTAGTACATTTTCGTCCATCGCTTAAGGTTTACTAGTTATACGAGATTATACAAAATTCCTTGCGAATGAAGAAGGCTTCAAAGACGTTTCCCAGAGAATTGAAGATATAAATTTTAATTGCCATGCAAATCTATATAATAAAAAGTGACGTAAGGGTGGCGACGACGCCATCAGTACCTTCACCAGGCGTCACATAAAGGATGGGGACGTAGCACAGGATGACATCGAAAGAGTTATAGGTTGCAGTAGCGAGAAGGACGATAAAAGGGTGACATTATCGGAAACATGATGTCTGTTTCACAATTTTCTAATCTTTAATCTTTCTGATATGAAATGCACTACATTTCAGAGGGAAATAATTAGACAGTTTGTGGGTTAATCTGAGTGACGGAGGAAGTCCGGTGTTCCATCCTCGTCGTGTCTAGGGCCTATGTCGAGGTTCCAACTTAGCACTAAGTAAATTTAAAGGAACTGACCAATACAAGTTCTGTTAGTCACGTTCGGTCAAGAAATCACTGTCAAGGAATCCTAAGTTTAAATACCCGACAAAATGCTGATTAATGCCAGACAAAATGCTGATTAGTGCCTTTCTCGTAGCTGACGTAAGCGTATGTCGGCAAAAATTTCATAACTAATCCACGTGTCGGATATGAAGTGTTCTTTACCTTAAACATCACGTCACAAACACCCGGGAAATGACTCGCAAGAAATCTAAAGCCGACTTATTGGATTTGATTAAAAAATTGTTCAGCATCTACTAAACCTTATAGAACCATATGTACCACAATCTTTTAAAACAAAATTTTAACGCCACAACATAGTATTTTAATGGAAATCGTTATAGCCATTTTTTTTAGAAAATCAAAGGATTTCGAAAATGTACCAGGTTAAGTATAGTTAGAGTGGAAGGTTTTCTTGAAGTTCGATATTTATTGAACATTTCACTTTTTAAATAAGCTGTTTACACACACACACACATACACACACGTGAACGTCTTCAAAATATGCTTTTTTGTTTCAGTGCCCTCAAAACCTGTGGCCTGAATATGCTTTATTCGAGTCAGCAATGTCAAAACTTGCGTTTCTGGTGAAATCTCTGCATCGAATTTTTGGGTGGAATACAATACTTCCCCTACTTACTGTACATAGTAGATGGAGTAAAAAGATCCGCATGTTTATGCTTCTGTCTATGAACAGCACAACTCAGTAACGAAAAGTAGGATAAATACCAAATTTACTAAGTTAGATACCCTCAAAAATGGGGAAGAGTTTCAGGAAAAGTCTCCCACTCCAAATAACATTTACACCCTAAAAATATATGTTGTTTTAGTTCTCAACATTTGCAGTACTGATTTTTATTTCAAGTTTTAGGATATTTGAAACGCGATTAAATTATCATAAATGGTGAAGTTTGTGTAAATACCTTCTGAAGTCTTATTAATTCGGAATTATTAATTTTTAGTTTATCTAACTACGTCCCTAGAAGATAGAGGAAATACTCCATTCAATCCAAAAATTCGATGTTGACATTTCACCGGAAGCGCAAGTTTTGACATTCCTGACTCCAATTAAGCATTTTCAGGAAAAGATGTCCATGCATATGTTGTGTGTGTGTGCGCGCGTACACACGCGTATCTGTGATCAAAAAGAAAACGTAAAGTGAATAGATAGGAAAACTTCAATTAAATTCAGTATTCCAAGGAGGCGACACGAAGATAACAAGAAGATCCCCCACCACAATAAACTACTCCTTGTATGGAAAATTTGTATTTATTTCTTAATATGTCAAAATATCTGAAACGATTTTGAATACCATATGTTTAGCATTTTTGCACAAGTATAAAGTACACATCTACACCTAAAATTTAGTTTTATTTGTGGACGCTTTTTAACTACTGTGGTCCTTAGCGTTCCAATCTACGTTGGGCGTGAAATACCTGTAATTTTGCTCAGAGGCCTCTTTAACACCCTTGAGGTTCTTTTACGTAACGTAAATGTAAGACACGGGAGTAGATTATATAGAGGGAAGCTGGCTCACTTTTTTTGCGTTTATAGGATAGGGAAAACGACGGTAGATGCTAAGTTGAGAGAGCCTTCAAGGAGGAAAATGCGTTTATGTGGGAGAGATAGGGAGTACGAGGGACAATGCTAGGCTAGACGGTGACAGAAGGAGGGGAATGCGCTTTATAAGAGAGAGATAGGGAATACGTGGAGAGGTGCTAAGCCAGACAGATGCTGAAGGAGGGGGAATATAGGCTTATACGACAGAGATAGGTAATACGGTGGAGGTGCTAAGATAGACAAATGTTAAAGGTGGAATGGTTTATATGAGAGAGATAGGAAACCGAGGAGAGGTATTAGGTTAGCAGGGGTTGAATGACAGAGTATGCGTTTAATGCGAGAGACGAGGAAAATGGAGAGAGAGAGATCCTACGCTAGGAGAGAGCTAAAGAAGGCGGAAATGCGTTTATATGGGAGAGGTAGCGAAAACGATGATAGGTGTTAGGGATTCTGATTAAAAACTGCGATACAAGCAATCGCATTATTTAAGAAGTTTAACAACAAAAAGGTCTAAGTATGGATCATTTGTACGGTATTCGAGGAGGTGTCTTTAGTGGAAAACGCCCTTAAGTCATTTAATAGTAGAGATTTAGCGGAACCAGCACACGTATTACGCAGGAAATTGCAATTTATATGCTACTTAAGGTCCCCCTTCCACCTGCCACGCCATCTGGACCCTTTGTGGCAATGGAGGTCAATATCTTTTGCATTGTTTAATGGAAAGCTTGACGTATAATATGCAGCTGTGTTATTAAGGTCCTCCACCTCTTGTTAAAAAGGGACAACGGGTGTAATAAATTATGCTTTGTTACACGCGCCGCCATCATAGAGCCATACCCACCTCCCACGGGTCACTTTCGTTACATGGGAAGCACTAAATATTTTGCGCGATATAAATTTTATTATACATGAATAATTGGAGTTACAATTTTATTTTTACTAACAGCAACAGCTATTATAGGTTATGTTTTATTAACAGAAAGGCTAACCATACAGCTGCATGGAACAATGGGTGTAATACATTACGCTTTGTTATAGCCGCCGATATCCCGGTGCCATCCCACCCCAAAGGGAGACCTTCATTAACAGACCACCAGGGAAGCAATGCATTTCATTGTATCGGCTTGTTGGAGTAGCAGGTAATATGTAGCTACGTATTATTATACAGTCCACACTGATTGCCATTATGGATGGCGTGCATTTTCTTTGTTGAGAAAAGACAGACGTGGTTGTTTTCCCCCTCCCCTTGTATCCACCTGAGTACAAGATTCTTACACAAAGAAAAATCTACACAACATTCATCATCTTCATTACTACAATGCAAGATAAGTGAGTAACTATATAAATTTTACATAAATATACAAATCAATGTTGACTTTTCTTTACAATGCATTTACTTTTGTTTAAACGATACAGTGCATGAAAGACGAATCTGTGTAAGAGTACCATATTTTTATCTGAATTTTGCACTCTCACAGTTTCTTGGCGCAGTCTTGCTCCATTTATATTCATAAGGTTTTCTCTACACCCTCTTCTTCCATTTACACTCAAACAGTTTCTCTACAACCTCTTCTTCCAATTTTCTAGGATCTCTCTTTTCCAATTAATCTTAACGGTTCTCTCGGCGCACTCTTCTTCCATTCACATTCATACTGCTTGCTCTATTCATTCTTCTTTCATTCACCATCACACAGATTTCTCCAAATACATGACCATCCCAAACTAACACTTCTACCAAGCAACCGAACCTGCACGAAGACCTACGAAAATTCCCGAGCACAAAGGCATATACACACGTCACTTGCACGCATACACATAAACACACTTACAAACCACTGCTTTGTTACAAAACTAGCACTTCTACAAAGCATCCGAACCTGTACGAACACCTACGAATATCCCCCAAAACAAAGACGCATATATACACGTCACTTGCACTCGTCTACATAAACATACTTACCTACCTGTACTTTGTTACAAAACTAGGACTTCTACAAAGAAACCGAACGTGCACGAAGACCTACGCATACCTCGAACACAAACATGCATAAGCATACTTACAAAATAAGCACGGTCATGTAGCACCACACACACATGCACACTTACAATACATGCACGCTCACGTACGCATATACAACCGAGCACTTACACACACACACACACGCACACCACACACCCACTTTAGTTCTAATATAAAGTAATGCATAACTTGTCCTTCCACCTGAAAAACGCATTCAAAAAATAATTCACCATCAATGTCTGTTACAGAGTGTTTAGCAGATAGGCTTAACAAGATGGTTGAAGCGCACAGTTTCCCGAGAGTTCAAGATCCCGAAATAGGTCTTAAAAATACGAAAAGGGTATTACAGAGAGCTCAAACAAGATACGGTACCAGAATCGTACTTTCGCTGCAGGATTGCCAAGTGTTCTTGCCTCAAAGATATAATTTGATAACCAACGAAGAGCTTACAGAAATGCCAGGAAAATTATATCTGGTATACAATGGCATGACAGAAATGGGGAAATTTAAGACATGTAAATTGGGTTTAGTACCTACTGCGATGGTATGTAGAGATGCCAAAATTAAGTATTAAAGGTTTTTCTATTTCACAATAAAAAATAAAACAGCTGTCTCATTGATATTGCATGCAAAAAGATACAACCTATAGAATATTACACATAAAAGATACAAAATATACATGCTATACAAGTTATAAGAACATTTATGAAATCACAATGTCACATGTTATGAATTCGGTTACATATACCTATCGCATTGAAATAACGTCTGATATCCGAATGTTTATACATATCCTATGTGTTTCATTTTCCATGTCGCCTAATAAAAATGTAAATATTTTCCGGCTACCTACACTTCAAAAGGCATGTTTTCTAAGACTTCCATTGTGCAACGTTTCAGATTGAGTAAGGGGAAGAAGAAGAAGAATAAGAATAGAATAATAGGACAGAATAACCAGCATCGGCACCCCAAGAAACATGCAGGCAACGAGAGGGCTCCAAGACGTCTACATCTCGAATAGCCACAACGTTAAGATAGGATCCTTCTACGACATTCCAGTGCGTATAGTGAAAATCACAGAAAGATTTGTAAACATGACAATACACGACTAGGAAACCATTCAAGAGTGTTTCCCTATATTCCAAAAATTCTTCCAATCGAGAAAGTGCCCTCGAGTGGAATATTGTGAAAATATTGTTTTCTCTTATAACACTATTGTTGATATGGAAGAGGACAAAATAAGGATTATGAACACTATCTGTTGCAAGTGAAGCGCCATATGCAAGAACGAGAAGTTGGATGAAGAATGTACTGGAATTGTATGATAAAAATAATAAAAAGAATGAAGGTGTGTATTACAGATTGTTTCAATCATAAAAAATCCTTACGTTCCTAATGAAAATGAAATCCCTACATTACAATGATTAGTTTAAAATAAAAGCTGCATCACATGAGTCAGAGGCTTGTATGTGAATACTTCATCATGAATTACTAAACAATAAAGTGAAGTCCGTCTTGAATTTCTATTCTGATGTTGACAGCTCCATTTACAGGTTCCTCTGGTTGATGCGAGCAATCTAAACAAATATAATTCGAATTTAACAAAATCTTTTCTCTTCAGTAAAGGGCAATTCGATTTTTCATAATAAGAGTTTTGAAACCTTGAGTATATATCATACAATACTGCAAATTTCAAGTTTCAAAATCTAAGTTCATGTCGTGGTAGGGATAAAATTCACTATTAAGATAAATTTTCAAATTAGTTATGTTACAATGATCAAAACGAGAACTCTTTAGATGTACTACTCGAACTTAAATTCAGCGCACCCAAAATGGTGAATCTCTGCTTCATTTTTGATGCGGTGGCGACATTCCAGCTGAATGATTTACTTTGCGGTACAGCAGGCTGAGTATGCAGATCCATGGTCCTACATGGGAGAAACAGAGGCTTGTACGACTTGGCAATCTTGAGGATTTCTACCTTTTCAACATCAGAAAGTCGACTTACAGGCATTCACCACTCGATAGCTTGTTCTAAGGACCCGAACATGCACGAAGATCTAGGGACATTCCCGAACACGTATGTAAAAACGTATTGCAAAATAGATTAGGCTCTTAATCACCGTTTTATTATTAAAATTCAGTATATGATTTATCTAAAAAGGTCCATATCCAATCCATAATTAGGATACTTTCAGACACTAGTCTTTATTGTGCCAATGAGTCTAGAGGTGTTAACATCGTGTTCACATTGAAAATTAACAGCTTTCGAAACGTTTATTTAGTGAAGCAGTCTAAATTTCTTGAATAAAGATTAATACGTTATTACATCGAGAATAAAGATGAATAGCTCCGCATATAAGGATATTATTCCTAGTGCATCAGAATACGATTTTAGTAAATGTGGGAACACGTTCCTGCGAGGATGTGATAAAAGAAGGCATGAAATGGCCTGTAAGAAGTTCTTCAAATGCAAACATTGTAGCACAACCTTCAATGACAGTTATAAGGGACAGCGACACGAAGATATATGTGAAATACATAGACCTGAGAAGAAAAGTAGATTAGAACCTACTAAACATCAATTATTGTCTACAACGGAGGAGTGTGACATGAAAGAATACGAAACTTCATTCGGTGCACTATTGAAATCGTATTATGTATGTATGTATGTATGTATGTATGTATGTATGTATGTATGTATGTATGTATGTATGTATGTTCCTCAATGAGGAAAAACAACGAATAATCTAGGCTGTATATAAAGAGTTTGGTATTCACAAGAGTGTGAAAATTAATCTGCTAGCTGAGTGTGGATTTATTAACAGTATCGGAGAAACCTTCGACAAAGCATTTAAGACCCGGAATCAACCTGTGTTTCTAGAAACGGATCTGGACTCTATGCCGGAAACGAAATTAAAGAAATTGGCTATTGAAATAGAGGAATCACAGCTTAAGGGTAGTAACTGGGCCCTGCTTGCGATGTAAGGCGCTCGGCTTCGTATCAATGAGTTTAACCCATTACAAGGAAGTAGCTACATACCACTACCGTTATCCTTTGGAGCAAGAAAGGCCTGCATAAACATTCAGAACCATACCGACTAGAAATGCTTCATGTATTGTGTACTAGCTAAATTCGTTGAGAAGAATGCGCTACGGGTGAGCAAATACGAGCAACTTCGAAATAAATATTACTTCAGTTGTGTTTCTTACCCAACTCCACTTTCTTAAAATGTAAGTTTGAGATGAGAGGCTCAAAAGTATCTCTATCAGAGTCTTCTTCGGATTGGATGAGAAGCATGAAATGTATCCAATAATGGTTGCTAGACTGAGTTACCTGAGCAACGTCACCTCCTACTATTGAGTGACAGTTGCGGAAAACATCACTACGTATATATAAAGAATTTTCAAATACTTATTCGACATCAGTAAACTAAGTGTAATGAACGTGTTTATACTTATAAGCGTTGTTTTACACATTTTTATGGTCGATATGAGCGAAGTGGATTGGAAAAGCTACAAGAATATAAATTAATCTGTAATCAACACTGTGTTGCAAGGGTAGTTATGCCTACAAAGCAGAAATCAATTGTACAGTTTAAAAATTTAGGAAAGATGTTGAAACTACCTTATACCATCTACGCAGGCTATGAAAGCATCCTTGCTCCATGTCATACATGCCTGCCCAATCCTGAAACTTCATATACAAACCCTTATCAGCAGTATGTAACTATGAGTTTGTGTGTTTACGTGAAACCTACTCAATCTATTGAACATCTGGAAACAGGTCTTTCTAAGCAACTCTGTGTATGTCTTGGTGTTAATGCTGCTCAGAAGCCAATGCTGTACCTGACATACTTTGCAAAGGAAATTGATAATATATACAAGGATTTTGAGTCTTCTTCAGTATGCTACTTGTGTGGAAAACCTTTACAGGAGAGGACTACAGGGTACGTGACCATGATCATATCAGTGGTGAATATCGTGGAAGTCTATATAATGAATTTAATTTAACATGCAAACCACCTAGATATATTCCAGTCTACATGCACAAACCTCAGTGGGTATGACTCGCATTTCGTTTTCAAGGAGCTGGGTTGCACAAGTGAGCGGGTGGAGGTAATTCCTAGCTCTGAATAAAGCTATATATCATCCTCAAAGTATGTTGGAGATATAAAGCTTCATTTTGTGAATATCTTTGGGTTCCTGAGTACAAGCTTGAACAAGCTGGTGAAAATTCTAACATTGTATCCTGAAACACTGAAGCACTTCAGAGAAGACATGTTGAAGTTGATGACTCGTAAGGGCGTATTTCCCTATGATTACATCACTTGATGGGATGTTTCGAACGAAACCCGCCTGCCTACTAAGGACTCCTTATATAATCGGTTAAATGAAGAACAAATTACTGATACTGACTACAATCATGCCAGAAATGTATGGAATGTGTTTAATGTGAGAAACCTGGGAGAGTACAGCGACCTCTACTTAATCTCAGATGTTCTTCTACTGATGGTTGTGAGACATTTAGAGGTCAAACGCTCAAAACACACAAAGTCCACCCCACTCATTAGTTTACCTCTCCAGGCCTTACCTGGGACGCCATGTTGCTGTATACTGGAATTCACCTGGAATGCCACAGGTTATGAGCAATTACTCATGATAGAATCCTGTATAAGAGGAGGTTTATGCCAAGTTCCCCACCGGTATGTCAAAGCAAACAACGACTACATGGATAAGTATGATCCATAGAGACCAACCCAATTTATTACATACGAGGACGCCAATGACCAATATGGTTGGGTAATGTGTCACGATCTCCCTTATGGTAAATTTTAGCGGATGCCACTTAAAGAAATCTACTTAGAAACACTACAAGAAGATGATCCTCATGGGTATATATTAGAAGTCGACATCGAATATCCTGCAGAACTTCACAATCGACACAATGATGTACCTTTTCTGCCTGGTTGTATGAAACCCGAGGAATCATCTAAAACAAAGTGATACGTCATCTTGGATCTCGAAAGAAGTATGTAGTACATTACATGACTTTAAAGAAAGCTCCTAATCATGGACTACGGCTAACAAGAATCCGTTGTGTGCTACAATTCCGGCAGTGACAGTGACTAAAACCTTATGTAGAATTTTACAACAGCTACGACAACAAGCTGCAATTTTTTTCGAGGAGGAACTCTACAAGCTCATTAACAACGCCATGTTTGGAAAAACTATGTAGAACCTGCGTAATGTATGGATATACGACTGCTTACAAATGAGCAGACACTGGAAAAGTTGATTGCCAAGCCTACGTTCATCAATAGGACGATATATGCTGCTAATCTAGCTGCTGTGCATATGGCTTCACTGCAGATTGTATTTAACAAGCCTATATTCATTGCATGAGTGTGTTGGACATCTCCAAGACATTAACGTACCACTATCATTATGATGTGTTATTGTCATATTACGGAGGAGAAAACCTGAAGCTTATTATATGGACACTGATTCATTCATTCATCGTGTAACAGCTGAAGTTGTGTACCAGGACAAGCTACGTTTTCTCGAGCATCTGGATATAGATGATTACCCTGTCAACCATATATGCCACCCTACTCATAATAAAATATTGCTGGGAAAATTTAAAGATGAGGCCAATAGCAAAATCATTCTACGCTTTGATGGACCACACTTTAGATATTCAACGTTCGATTATAAAAAAATTAAAGGCATAAAACGTAGTGCTATTAAGCACTACATTACTTTTGACAGCTACACAGATTGTCGTAAAACCCGAGAAATCATCAGAACGCCCATGCATCTGATCCTATCACGGGAGCATGTTGTTAGCACAGCGCAAGTGAATAAAATCACATTGATAACGTTTGATGGCAAAAAAATTATTGTCGAGGATGGAATAGCTACATATGGTATGGACATTACCGTATTACAAACAGTGCTTAAAAGAATGTAACCTGGATCTCAAGATGAGTATTTTCTCAACGAGTCTACAAGCTTAAAAAATTGAAGTTTACTTATTGCTGTGCATACACCTAGCAGACAACTGGTGAAGATAGAAGAAGATGGAAGGGCCCTGCCATTAAGAGCAAATCCTAGTGTTAGTGCCAAACCTAGATACAGGGAAGAGAAGTCTACCCTTACAAACCTTATCTAATGAAGCAATGATAAACCTGATATAGCTGCTACACTTGGATAAAACTGTAGCGTTATAAAACAATAAAACTGACTAGAACGTTATAATATCTCCTCAACCATGCGGATGGATTAGTTTGTGCTCCTTCTATATACACCCCCCAGTATAACCCTATACACTATTTAACCGTCTCATTTCACACACTAGCTGTTTAACATATAAAAGCTTGCAAGTTTTGCAAAAGAATATAAGTTGTTGGAACATTGCATAAGAAAAGTTCATAAAGAATTGAATTACTCTATATATCACCATGAATACTTGCGATAATATGTGAATTACCTGTTAAAATGGCTTAAATAATTGTCATACTACCCAAATCATATGCTGCTCTGAATTACCATGAACATCTGTGTACTACACTGATTGCCTTAAATACCTCCGGATACTACCTGCATTACCATTGAAATCATACGGTGCTATGCTAAACTCTCGCTGATTTAAATTATCACAAACACCTGTGATACCACTCTTATTTGCTTTAAATTTCCCCACCTATAGTTAGCGCTCTGACTGCCAGGAAACAGCTTCCCGTGACGATCACGTCTGTAGTCGCATTAAAACTTTAACACCTGAATGGGCAGCAAGAAATTTTGCTTCACCAGCTGCATCCTACCAACTAAAATAAAATAAATCAGCTCAGTGTATATATGCTAATGGCCGTAAGGTATGCCAGAGTATAAAATAAAAATGCACTAACAAAATCAATTTGTATACATGAGAACTAAGGAGGTTAAGATCGCAAGAGGTTCCAGTTTATATAACTCTCTCATTAATTGGCTGCCATTTGAAGCATATTTGCCTTATTATAAATACTGCGGCCCTAGTACCAAGCTAGAAAAGAGATTAAAGAAACGAGACCCTGGAATCAACCCCTTAGACGAAGCGTGCAAACTTCACGACATTGCCTACGCCCAGCATAAGGACTCTGGTTCGAAAAACATTGCAGACAAAATCTTAGCTGAAAAAGCGTGGAAAGAGTGTAATTATCTGATGCTGCATTAGGCGAAATTTTGACAGTGTGACTAGTAACAGCAATTATGAAGAGAAATATGGTTGTTGGTGCTATATCCAAGAAGAAGAAACCGGGAGGAATTCTACCTGTCACACCAGCTATTGCAGCTCTAGGTGCCGCAACTGGGGGTGCAGCAATAATTGCTACAGCCGTAAATAAGGAAGAGGCTGCGTATGAACAACTGGCCGAAATGATGAGACATAACACACAAATTGAAGCAAGAGGGAAAGGCCTTCGAGTGAAGCAGAATAAGGCGAGGAACACCGAAATGAAAGATGAGCCAGAGAACGAAAGGGAATTAAAAACACTCCTACAGAGGGTTATAGTCGTCCCGGAAAAAGCATTGAGTAACATCGATCTCGACTTCTATGCACGACGTTTAAACATTCCTCATTTTAGAGTTGTATACATGATCGATCAGCTACCTTCTAGACCTCGTTACAAGAGAGGGAATTGTCGTCAATCTCGATACTTCTGAGAATGAAGGCACTAATTGGGTTAATATAAAGGAGGATGACAACGTGTCATTTTATTTCGATTTCTTTGAAATGTTGAAGCCTCCAAAAGAGTAGAAAGGTACCTCATAGGCGTTAAGGTACTGTATAACACTAAGAGGTTTCAAAGTTTCAGCTCAGTCATCTGTGACCACTTGTTCTTGCAATTATTATCACAATGAGTTACACTATGGTTGTCAGCGGTAACGAATCTGTTCTTACTACATACCTGAATCCCCTTCTTCAAATAGATCCAAAGGGACATATTGAGATTGCTCTACAGAATTTTGAAACCTTCTATTCCATTCCCAAAGTTGATCAAAGTATTAATCAATTTCATTTTCTACAGAATGATGAAATTAAGGTAACTGATATATCCGATGAAACTTACGAGACTGCTGATATTAATGAATACGTCAAAGATAAGTTGGGGTGGATAAGAATGTCTTCTTTATTAGACCTAATAATAACACCATGAAGGCTGAAATTAAATGTCTTTTCACCGTTGATTATTCCAATGATCGTTCAATAGGATCGCTCTTGGGCTTCAGTGACAATAAAGTTATTCCAGCTAATCAGCTGGCTGAATCTGACTTCCTAGTAAATATGTTTAAGGCGAGCATCATACCCATTGAGTGCAGTATTGTAACTGACTCTTTCATCGACGGTAAAACTGAACATTTCATCTATGATTTTTTCCCATCTGTTCGGCCTGGATATCATATTTCTCAATAGCCATCAAATCCAATTTACATACGGATCATAAAAATTAATGTCATAGAGAAAATTAATCTTTTTGTAGTGAGCCAAAACGGTAATCTCATTGACCTTAGAAACGAAGATATAAGCATAAGACTTCACATGCATTGCAATGGCAATAGAATTTAGAAGCAGTCAGGACGTCACACTATGCCTTTGACATCCCGAGGGTTATCATCGCGCAATCGACACTTCCTCCAGGTATTGGGCTTCAGAATCCTATATTCATGGACATCTTCAATGTTACCGAGACACCAAGATTCGACGACAAGATCACCAAAGAAGAGAAACATGTGTTTTTTCCCTATAATACATCATCTCTGGAAGCTAATGATATGAGTAGAATCCATTGTTAAGCTGAGTACTTATATACATTTCCTAATCGAACTTATCTATACATCGAGGGAAGTACTACTAAACCTAATGGAGCAGATACTACTGCAAAGCTTACCAATAACGTTATTGCCTTCATGTTTGAGGAGATTCGGCTGGATATGAACGACGCAACTATTAATCAAATCAGAAACCCCGGGATCGCATCAACTTTGCGCAACTATGCTGCTCTCAACCCAATGGAATCAGATCGTCTGCTGAATGCTGGATGGTGCTATCTTGAGATGACATGGACTTTGTACATGAAGTAAATAGAGCCTTCAATGCTATAGTACCACTTTCGATGCTTCTGGGATTTACTGACGACCACGCGGAGCTCATACTCAATAGCAAGTTTAAGTTAGTGCTGATTCGATCCAAGGACTCTATAAACAGCATTATAGCTCCTCAAGGTGGAGAGAATGCCGGTGTTAAACTTGTACGAATGGAGTGGAGAATGCCTGTGATTCCACTTCACGATACTGAAAATGTTGAAATCATGAAGATTGCCAAGTCGGACAAGCCTCCGTTTCTCCCAATTAGGACCATAAATCTGCATACTCAGCCTGCTCTGCCGCAAACTAAACCATTCACCATATCAAAAATGGAGAAGCGGAAATTTGTCATTTTGGGTGTGGAGACTTTAAGATCGAGTAACGCATCTAAAGACTGTTTCCTGTTTGATCATTGTAACATAACTAATTTGAGACTTTATCTTAATAGTGAATGTTATCCCCACCACGATATGAACTTGGACTTTGGAACTCGAAATTTGCATCATTGTATGATATATACACAAGGTTTCAAAACTCTTACTATGAAAACAGAATAAGCCTTTATTTACATTTATTATTATTTATTATTTACATATAAACGCATTTCCCCTTTCTTCAACTCTCTCCTAGCGTAAGATCTCTCTCTCTCTCCGTTTTCCTCGTCTCTCGCATATAAACACATACTCTGTCATTCTACCTCTGCTGACCTAATATCTCTCCTCGGTTTCCTATCTCTCTCATATAAACGCATTCCACCTTTAACATTTGTCTATTTTAGTACCTCCCTCGTATTCCCTATGTCTCCCGTATAAGCCTATATCCCCCCTCCTTCAGCATCTGTCTAGCTTAGCACCTCTTCACGTATTCTCTATCTCTCTCACATGAAGCCATTCCCCTCCATCTGTCACGTCTAGCCTAGTATTGGCCCTCGTATTCCCTATCTCTCCCACATAAACGCATTTTCCTCCTTGAAGGCTCTCTCAACCTAGCATCTACAGTCGTTTTCCCTATCCTTTCTCATACAAACGCAAAAAGTGAGCCAACTTTCCTCTATATATTCCTCACGGGACCACCGGCTCTAATTCCGTTCCGAAGTAAGCCATGGTTAGAATTTTTACGCCCAAACGTTCATCACCCTTGAACCCGCGACTTTGGAATATACAGACTAGCATGTTAACCACTACACCACACAGGACGACTATATACACCTTGAATTTTCTACGAATAGCCGGAGAAGTGGTGTTCATTTTAAATGAATTTTGCATACTTTTGTGCAAATCGCAAACTAAACGATATAGACAAAAGCAGACTGCACGAAAATGAACACTTCTTAAACTTATACAGCTTCTTTCAAACAATTTTCTTGCGGCATCAGCAATTTCTCATATATCCGTTATTAATGGATGTAAGTGTTCAATACGTAGACATTGTTTTAAAGTCTTGTCGATTTTAATTTGTTTCTCACGATTGCATGGAAACAGTACGGAATTTTAGAGCCAGCATATAGCGACCAGTTCTTAAACATCTGGCTGTCGCTGTTACTTCTGTATATATAACGAAATGTGTAATGTTAGCTATTTCTGCATGGGTTTATCTCGACTAAAATGAGGTACATAGTAAAATAAACTTTAGTGAGAATAGTCTGTGTTCCCACGACAAACGATAAAGAGTAGAGAAGGTCATGTGAATATATCACATCAGATTTTCTTTTAAGGTGCTATCTCAATTCAGTTGTTTCTCGCTATATAATGGAAAGAGTATCGACCATCAAAGCTAGCATAGCGACCAGGTTTTTCAATACTTTACTATCGCTTGGGCAGGCTGTGCCACTCTTTTTGTTTACAGCATAGAGTGTAACGAAACTACTTCTGCAAAGGTTTATTTCGATTAATATAAAGTGGGTAAAAAAAGTTTTTGAAGAAGAGTTTGCAGAAGCTATATAAGAACTAAGGATTGTGGTTAGAGAAGTCCATGCAACTGCAATAGCTAAGATTTTTTTTAGCTGAAAGAAACAAAATCTGGTGTTATATTCACATGACCTTCTGTATCCACTCTTCCTTATTGGTGGGTATACAAATTATTATTACGAACGTTTATTTTGTTACCTAGTTCATTTTACTTCAGATAAACCTTTCTGGAAACATCTGCATTACACATTTGGTTTTACATACAAAGGGAAGAGCGGTAGTCAAATGTTTAGTAACTGGACGCTAAACGCTGGTCCTAAAATTCCATATTGTATGCATGGCATCGCAAGAAACAACTGAAAATCGTTGGGATTGAAAAGAATAAATATTGAACAGTTCGAACAGTTAATAACGGCTATCTCGGCAATGGCTGTGCTACAAACATTTTATTTGGGATAAATAGCGTTTTAAAGAGAGCTAAATTTTTTGTGGAACACGCTTTCGTCTCTCGCTTAACATTTACCAGTTATACAAGATTATACAAAGTTTCTTCCGAATGGAGAGGGCTTTACAGGGTATTCTCAGAAAATTCAAGATATACATTTTATTTGTCACTAAAATATCTTTAGTGTATTGTATTTTAATCAAAATCGTTACAGTCAGTTTCAATAAACGAAAAGATTGGAAAAATGTTCCATGTAGGGGTAGCTTGGGGGCATTTTCTTGAAAATCTTCGTGTCGCATTTTTGGAAGATACTCAACTTAAATACCAAGTTTTGTATTTATCCGACGTTTCGTCTTTGAGCTATCTTGTTCAAAGACATACACACAAACGGAGATCTTCTAAAAGTGATTTTCTTGCATTCAGGGTGCCTCAGAACATATATTTCCGGTGAAATATCGGTACTGAATTTTTGAGTGGAATGTAATTCCACCTTCTCTACCTACTAGGTAAAAACTAAAGAAACTGCGAAGTTAATTAAAAGTTAGTAATTGTTATTTCAATTCCGCCGTTTCCAAAGCTTTCGCTATTCTGTGTTTAAATTTTACTTTATGCAACTCTCATTAGCATGGCTCCTCTCAACAAAGGTATTATTGGCAATGAAAATGAGTTGATGCAGCTAAATCCCCTATATTTTCCTCACAAACTGAAACCGAGCGAGATGGCTCCGCAGTAACGTGTGATGCTCTCATTCCGGATGTCCCAGTTTTATTCTCGTAAGGCCGATCACACTGACCATAGATTTTTACGTGGTTTCCCCGGGTTGCACGGCGAGTGCTGAGGTTGTTCCTCTTATACCACGAATTTCCTGCCCTTTTTCTGTCGCCAACATTACCTTCCACCCGCTAAGGATTGTTTGACCAAGCAACGACAGTTGGTGTGTTGCGGCAGGATGATGGAATATGCGGTCTGGAACGATTTCTCTTTTGCGTTTCCTAGGGCTACTGAGAACCACCTTTCGCGAGCTGTCTCGATTGCCATGGGACCACAGTTTCCTCAGGGCTTAGACAGAACTAGGTGGCGTCAGAAATACACAATTTCGGAATCGTCATGGACTCCGTCCTTGCTAACTCACGCCCTCCTTGGGATCTGCTCCCTCTTCGGGTGCCCCCTTTCTGCTTTCCTGCCAGAGGTCACATTAGATCCAAACAGAAGGTAGTATGACCTACTTGTGATGCTGTGTGGCCCCTCTGTATTCCTACCTCTAACCCTCACAAACTAATAAGTGTATAAATGGTACTTTGGATGATATTAAAATACACTAAATACTTATATTACGAAGCAGTGGAAAATGGAAATACACCCCTTCAAAACTGGAGCTCGTCAGCAAATTGTTATAGTCGGCTGCCCGAACACACTCTTTCGAAAGAGGCATCAAATCCTGCTTACCAGGATGCGGATTGATAATTTCAACCTGATTCATGGTTATCTGATAAAAGAAGCAGTTAAGGATCCTTGCCGAAATCCTGTGAACATGTAACTTCCTCTCACCTTCTTCCAAAGTCTCTTGGTTCATAAAAGCAGAGGCAGACGTTGAATATCAAGGGTGACTTACAACGAGTTTTCAGATTTATTTGGACTTTATCAGCTGCCCGCTTAAATGAATTACGTCATTTGACTTCAGCAGGTCATATCTCAAAGGGAAGATGAGAAATTGAACTTTGGACTGCATGCGTCCCAACTTCGTAAAAGGGTTGATGTATGTGGCTTTGGAGAACTGATTTTCACTAGGATATCTTGTGCACTCTTTGCGCGTGAGACGGAAGTGGCCACCGATCATAGAATTTGCTGAATGCTAAGCCGAGACACCACGCTACAAAAACCGTCCAATTAGTTGATTACCTATCAGTACATATGCTGAGATTGCGAGTTTACAAGACGCAAGCGAAAGACGTTCCGAATTTAAATACTGGGAAGTCCCATTTCACTTAGATGACCTCGATAGTGTTGACATCCACCCCTTACACTCATCTTTCGCTAGTTCTCTACCAGGGCCACTGGTGATACACTCGCTTCGAAGTATTGACGTTATGTGCTGACAAGCGACTGGCGGCATCGGCCAAATAAATCTGAAGACCCCGCATAATCTCAACTAGCTGGCTCCCCAACGGTGCACGCTTTATTCTTTAAATTCGATTTAATTTGCATCTCCCTGTTGTTTAGGGAATTAATGTACATGGATTTATAAGTTTTGTGGCAAATTCTCGCCTTTAACTCTTATATTTTTAATTTCACACAGCCTCGGCTATTCCTAATAACGGATGAAAACTCTCCTGACATTCACGCAAAATCGGCGGAATGAACCGAGCAAGGTGGTATCGCGGTAAAGTGTGCGACTCGCATTCAGCAGGTCCCGGTTCGATTCCCGGCGACCATCCACTCTGACCCATGGATTTTTCATCGTTTCCCCAGAGTCGGCAGGCGAATGCCTGGGAGGTTTCTTCTCTACCATTATTTCCTTTCCAACATTTCCCTTTCATTCCGTTTCTTTCTCATCTTTCAGGTGTACTTATAGATTTCGTACCGGACACATATGTGGGAGCATGCAAGATGGGAAGAATATTCCCCGTGAACACCACGGGACTGCTTGATTGGTGGGTCGTTCAACGCCCCTCTCGGCGGCTCCAGCAGTGGAATGAGTGTGCGAGCTTGGAAATCTTAAGGACTTCCGCGCGTCTTTGTGGCCTATCTGCCTACGGTTTATAGTCTCCCGTGGTTCCTTTACTTCACCCCTTCCTTCTAGGGGGTGCTAGTCACAGGTCGCAGTGCGCGAGGTGTCTTCCTTCCTTGAATTATCTATACCTTATCTATTGGCGGAACGTCCGGCTTCCTTAACTCCCCGACAGTCTTCCAAGTTACAGAAATTCTGCATAACCTATGAGTATTCCTTGGCAGTGGAACAATCATCTGTCGGAATGGGTGAGTACTTTTTTTAGATAATTACAATGGGTGGCATTTTAAACCCTTGTAGATTCTGTTTGGTTCCATGGTTATTTAATAACATACAAGCTACACATTTTTCACATAATACATAGACCTTTAATATAATATACAACGAAACGGAGCTGAAGCTGGTGAATATGAAGACTGCCCATTCCCAGGCCTTGGTAAAGACCACAGTCTGAGGCCATCGATAAAAATTATCTTCTGTCAACTGACTGATTTCTAATCTTATCTGGACATAATTTACTCACTTTATACAATTATTTAATTTACGCTGCTAACAATCTTCTTTATTACATACAAAAGAAACAAAGCAAGACTTTCGTACTTGAGAGCTATCAAAATAATTCGACATTGGTACCACATGCGTTATAAGCAAATTGAATTCCCTTTTGTTTTGATGTGTCTTAATTGCTAACACTTGTCCATCTAGTGTATTGCTCGGAATGAAAAATCTGCGGCATTTGTCTTAATTTAATATCCAAGGTGAAAAATTCTCGGTCTTGCAGTGAAAGACTGCATTTTCTAGGACAAAATTCACTTATTTTTCTAGTAGTCCCCTTTTAGATCTATGCACATTGTCCAAAGTTTTTAAGTGAACACATAGATTCCATTCTGGAGTGTGATGCTGGAAGTTCTGAAAAATACGCATCTATGGCTTGCATTGGATGCAAAATGTTTTCCAGCGAGAAACTTCTTTAGATATGGGAATGGGTGGAAGTTGGAGGGTGTTAAATCTGGTGAATATTGTGGATGTTCTAACAATTCGTACTTAAAATCCCTTATTTTTCCCCATTGCCAAAGCACCTTTGTGAGCAGATGCTTTTTCCTTGTGAAATATGACTCTTTTCTTTTGTAATCCAGATCTCGTCTCACGTATTTTTTCATCCAGTTGGTGCAGACGATTTTCGTAGTATTCGCAGTTAATTTTTCCATGTTGAAAGTAACTAATCGAAGAATCCCTTTTGCATCCCAGAAAGCACTTGCCATCACCGTTCCGGCAGATGAGTCCACTTCATTTTCTTTGGTTCAGAGCCGCCAGCTTGCACCAACTGCTTTGACTGCTGTTTCATTTCTGGCGTGTAGTGGTGGACCCACATCTCATCCACAGTAACAAATCGACGCACAAAGTCAGTTACACTCCTTTTAAAACGGCCCAAACTTTGCTGACAACGGTCCAAACTTTGCTGCATTCTCATTTCCTTTTGGTCGCATTCATAAAACGCGGCACCCACCAAACACAAAGCTTTTTTATCTTTAATTCTTCATGTAGAATGTACCGCACAAAGCTTTCTAATATTCCTAATATATCAACTATTTCATGCACCTTTAATCGCCGATTGTCCAGTACCATATTGTGCACTTTCTCGCTCCGTGGTTGCAGTTTTGGGGCGTCCTTCACGTTGATAATGTTTCAAGAGAAGCAAGCCCACGTTTAAATTCTGCTGCCCATTTCTTAACTGTTAAAATTAAAGGAGCAAACAAACTTTCAATAACTTTGGATGAATTTCGGTTGCTAATAAACCATCCAGAGCAAGCAATTTTATGACTGCACATATTCCAGTACCTCCATTTTAAGGAACATAAACAACACGTCAATCTATACTAACAACAGCCATAGTAACAAGTTCAGTGGATAAAGTTGAAACTCGCCTTACATTATTACGAAACATGTAACAATGTGACAAAACAAAATTTCATTCACTTCAATGCCATCTCTGCGCCAGGACGGAAAGTTTTCACCTTACCTAAAGGTCAAGCCTTCTTAAGTATATTCCTTAATAACTCCAATGTGTTTGCATTCAAATTAAATGGCCCTTTGAATCTTTTTTAAACCTTTAGTAATTGATGAAATGAAATAGGTATTTTACAGATTATGTCCTCAAAGAGAATTGCGTGAAAGAGTTGTACAAATCGGTTGAGTGTTTTTTTTGAGATGACCCTACATACACACACACACAAACACACATGGAATTTTTTTATCTTTACAATGTTAATATAGACTTTAAAGAATCAAACAATACCAAAACATGATTAATCTATTTGAATTATCTAGTTAACGCAGGTTATATAATCCTAATTTAATTAACTACTAATACACTTCAAGCTACTGTAGGTTTTGTATATTTAATGTTTTTACTGTATTCAAACTTCAAATTTTGTATTTTATTAACAGATTCGTGTAAATCAGCTTCTATAAAATTGCTTAAAATTATTGATGTATAAATTATTGTGGCTTCAGCTGTTAAAAAGCGACTTTTAGTATGTAAATTAAAACAAGTAGGCGCGTTGTAACTGTTTTAACCGACGTAAAAGTACATATTATATTACTCTGTTGTCATTTACAGCAGCAGCAGTATCTGCAGAACTTCTGAAGTAGAGCCATTTCAATCAGGGAAACAATAAAATAACAGTTACCAAGCTCGTTACTTCTTCACGAGGGACTGGTATTGTTTTTTGCCGCTAGATATCTCTGCTGAAGCCAAGCATTGAAGTCTTTATTATTACGACCCAGAGGCACGTTTGATATTTGATTTCATGGTGTATTACGTTCCACGTGTCGTTTATTTGTGCCGCAGACGTTGGCGATTCTCTTTTATGACACAAATGCTGTTGCAAAGCTTTCAGCTTGGAAGAGGGTAGTTTAGGATTTGATACCCGTGGCTAGATTATGTTCTCTGTAATCTGTCGTTGCCACTCTCTGTCACCATTGTTATTTTTGTTATAGCTTATATGTATGTTTGTGAAAACAAAGACCTCTGACTGCAGGCGATTTTAGATACATTTTGGTAATTAAAAGAGGGAATTTACCTTAAAATGTTAACACCTGATTTTAATTAGTAATCAGAAGCTTTAGAAAAGAACATTGAGGTTATGGTTTCGAATATTTTATCTTCCAAAATCAGAAGCTCTCACAAATAGAATTTCAATAGGATGTGCGATTTCCTGTTTCGCCTTTACATTAACCTATATATAGAAATTCTGCATCATCCCACGCGTAAATGTACACTGTCGTGCATAAAAAGTGGCCCATTTCGCTAGATCGCCATAGTGGTTTTTCCTCCATAAGGTTTCCACCTTCAGATAAGCAACTTTTGACTCCACTTAGCCAGTATGAGTTCTCTACGTGACTGGCTTGAAAAACAATAGAGGGACATACTAGGCAGGCACGTTATGAATGCGCTTGGGGGAGGGGCCAGTGTTTCTGTTGACACTACCTAACATGATGATGCTAGGGATCAGAGGAGAGTGAGTGGAAGGCGGCAGGGGAATGTACAGTCAACAATGAAAGCAATATATCGCTTTGCAGGCCTTATCCTCGCTAGTAAGTGCAACTCGGAACGGTGGACGTTTTCTTCACCTGACTGTCCTTCTGATGTCCTGTCCACTTGTTCCGTAACTGTTTAGTTCCTCTTTCCATCGGGCGCATTCATATCGTAGTCGTCTAGTGCAGATTAACCAATGAACGATGATTATAATTTATGTGAAACGGAGGGGTGGTTAGGATACCACCTCTATGAAACAGTATCACTACGATTGGTACACAGGAAAAGCTAAACCAATTACAATATAATTCGGCCTTCTAGAGGAAGGAGTGAAGATTGGAGACGAAGGTTAAGTTATTGCCGCTACTAAACGGCAATAAGCAAACTGCAGTGTAGCATGAAAATATAAGGCTTAAGTTGTAATGTTGAACCCTCGGCAGTTTGGCCATACTTTTGGGGGAGATAAAGTACTCTGCCAATCCAGTGACCAGAATTATGCTCAAAAACAGAAGTGGTATCGCTGGTAGAAGGTGGGACTAGGTTTTGTCAGTACCAACATAAACAGCTCCGTTCCATTATGGGCCACATTTTATGCACATGTATATACGCTTACGCGTCATAACGTTTTACTGAACATATTTTTATCTTAATGACTTTACTCGATTACGTCGCCAATTGTAAACTAGCGAATGGGCCCAATTCGACACTTTCCTGTTATAAACTTCCTAGAAAAACAGTTCAGACCACTCTTCTGTCTCTGTCTAGTTTTCTTTCAATTAGGTGTAGGACATTTGCGGCGGAATCCGTATTCCTTCTCCTGAAGGTAGATAAACGGTAGGAATATTTAATACTGTTTAACACCCTTTCTGACTACCTGTGGCACCACAAGCGCTGGACACTGATCATGTATGAAATAAAATTATAATTTGGTAAGCAAATGTTACAGGCCCAAGTTTACGATATCTCCATCCGAGCGAGATGGCTCCGCGGTACCGTGTGAGGGTGGCATTCGGGAGGTCCCGGGTTCGGTTCCCGATTGTAGCCCACTCTGACCATGGGTTTTTCGCGCTTTTCCCTGGTTGCATAGGCAAATACTGGAAAAGAATTAAATAATGTTTTATTTGTGGATGCTACTGCTGTGGTCCTTAGCGTCCTATTCTATATTGGGCGTGAAAGACCGGTAATTTTGCTCAGAGGCCTCTATATTCAGGCTTGAGGTTCTTTTACGTGCCTAAATATGCGACACTGGACCACCAGCTTTACTTCCACTCCAAAGGAAGGCATGCTAAGGATGTTTACACCCGAAAATGTCCATCGCCCTCCGCCAGGTTTGAACCCACGACCTGGAACTAGAGGTAACCACTACACCACAGAGGATGACTACGAATGCTGGAGTGGTGTATTATACCACTATATTATATATGGTGTATATTTCCTCTCTCCCTCTGTTCCTCTCATTTCGTTTCCCTTTCACGTTTCGGGTTGATTCAGGATTGTGGTTCGCGATTTGGAACTTCTTCTTGGCCCTGCTAGCGTGAAGCTTGTCGAGCCTCCCCTGCTGGGGCGTGTTTCCTCCTCTCCGAGCGACCCTCCCGTGGCCGGCTGGTGAAGCCTGAAACTGTTAAGGGACTCTGCGCGTCTCTGGCGACTTGTGGCGAGCTGCTATGCAACTAGTGTGTCTCCTGCAGTTCTCTCACCTCATCCGTTCCTCCCGGGGGTGTACACACAAAAGATCTGTAGGAGGTCGAGGTGGACAGGTGGGCTTCCGTCAACTAGTCCTATCCTATCCTACCCGGCAACTGTAAGTTATGAGGACTGAGGAAAACCTGAAAGAAACCTGGATGCTCCTAGCGGGATTTGAACTGTGGAATCCAAGGCTTATCAACCTTGTTGGCAATAGTAAGACTAAAAAGAAGAGTAAGGAGATCAATATTCTTAAATACCATCCAGAAGTTAGTCACATGTAATTCTTTGAGTTTAGTACATAAAACGTAGTGTGTTACATTCGCATAACTTTCCCCCTCACTCTTCTAGAAACTAATCCTTTTAACATGTTTTATTTAAATCATTAGTGCATGGTGACACTTAAAACGTTTTTACAAACCTTTGACACAATGTATACAACCAAATCAGTTTATACAGTACACTTTAAAATATTGGTTTAACTAAATTAACATTTTCAACTAAAATGTTTTAACAAATTTTGCAAAAATTGTGCATTAAGAATACCTTGTGCAGTGAATTTTGTAATATTTTGTCATTTGAAAAACTGTATTAGTCTATTACATGAATTTGCATCCCTCAGTGGCAGGTTTAGATTCTCTGGAGTTGTTTCCTGTAAAGATCACACAACTGGCAGTTTTCAATCATGTGCTGCTCAATTACTGCTCCTTGTATTGCTGGTTGTGCACTGAAGTAGCCTCTTCTTCAGAGAGGCTGTAGAAGTGTGTAAGTTTCGTATGTCCAATTCGAATTCTGCTTATTACCATCTGGTCAAGGGCAATTTAGGAACGTTAATGAAAAGGGTGCTGTAGAATTATCTCTTCCGTCGTGGAGCTTACTTTTGGGAGAAGTGGCCCAAGAAATAATTTTCCTTGTATCACGGAGAGTTTCTTTTTCAGATGAATGTTCATGTCTTGATATGGAATTTTAACATCTGAGTTTATACTTGGAAGACTTGTATCTTTGGCTGCTTTTTCGCCTAAATCATTCCCATTTATGTCGGCGTGTGAAGGAAACCAGATTAGCATTTATTTCTTTTCGTCATGAAGATACAACAAAGGAACTGATGAACCTCATTCATGGCAGGATTAGTTATTGAAGTATCTTGAATGGCTTAAAGAGCACTTCTAGGGTCAGTGATCCAAGAAACGGTGTTTGACTGTCCAGCTCATTAATATAAGATGATGGGAACAATTTACATGTGAAGATGGTACACAGGTGTGGTAGTTGTCAAGTATCTTCTTCTCAGTATCTATAATTGTAGCACTGGTCTAATTGATCTTGGAACCGTCAGTATATATTTGTCTGTAATCTGGATATTCTTCTAGTACTTCCTGGAACATTTGTTTGTAAATTATACTGCATATATCGGCTTTTGGAGTTTTCTTTGCAAGGGCAAAGTTTACGTACACAGGCTGGAGTTGCCACGGAGGAAAGTTCCATAAGGGGTTACTTCCATTATTGGAGGAATTGTGAAGTTTAAATCTTGCAGAGTTTCGTGGAATTCTTATATGAAACGGTACATGGCTGGTTAGGTTATCTGTGCAGTTGTAATGGAAGCTCTCCTTTGCTGTAAAAATAAATCCCACTTTCGACAAGCTCTCCTAGATCTAACTTTTAAAAGATACGGGATACTTAGTTTTTTTCGTCGAACAGCTAGAGGAAATTCATTGGCTTTAGTCAGTAGACTACTAACTGGACTGGTCCGAAAGGCTTCAAGTATTAGTCTCACTGCAGATGTGTGAATGGAGTCCAGCATTCTGAGAGTTAAGGGCGTAGCAGTGTTATAAATTATACAGCAATAGTGCAGCTTAGATCTTGCAAAAGACTAGCAGGAAGTGACCACTACCTGGAAATCTACTCCCCAGTTCTGTGCAGCCAAAGATCTAAGAGTATTTAATCTTCTACCGCATTCATCTCGTAGAAGTTTCAGGTGTGGTAGCAATGTAAGTTTCCTGTCGAAAACCCTTCCTAAAATGTTCAGGTTTCCTCTTGAGAGATGGTTTTTTTTATTATGGAAAGAAATTGAACTGAAAAGCTTAACTTCCTCCTAGAGAATATAATATTTTTAGTTTTGGTGACTGAAAATTTGAAACCTGTAGATGCGCTCCAGTCCTCGAGGAATTTCAGTGCATTCTGGAGAATTTCTTGCCTTGTGTCTATGTTTCTGCTCGCACGGGCAATTATGAGGTCATGAGCGATAGTGTAGCTTTTAACTGGGTTCCTCATTTTCTTGAGAATATCATTTATGACTACTAAAAATAAAGCAACAGATCCTTAAGGTTCTTTGATAAAATGCCTTAGTTTGTCGCTTGAGGAGAAAGTTACGTATGAAATGTGTCATGTATGTATCAATATATCAGATATACTGTTACGTAGTAGCATACAAAGGACTTTTTTTCTGTCCACACCATACCATCGCTTTTTCAGCATCAAAAGTGATGGCGCTGGTGTACTGTTTGTGTATCATTGCTTCATTAATATCAGATGCTAGTGCTATTAGGTTGTCCAAGGTTAAATGAGAGCGCCTAAATACACTTTGAGCGAGGTTAAAAGCTTTGTTTGTTCCAGGATCAAACAGAGACGATTGTTAACTAGTTTTTCCAGTATTTTGCAGGTTAAAAGCTTTGTTTGTTCCAGGATCAAACAGAGACGATTGTTAACTAGTTTTTCCAGTATTTTGCACATGATGCATGTTAAAGATATTCGTCTATAGTTTCCTGGCAAGTAGTGGTCTTTGTCTGGCTTAGGTATAGGTATAGCAATAGCAGTGCGTCATTGATCAGTAAATGTGTTGCTTTGTATTATTCTGTTATAGATGGAATCAAGTAAATTAAACCTGCTTTCAGAAGTTATTAAAAAATTTATAGGCATTATCAGGTCCGACCTAGAGTTTCTGCAGAATTGAAGAGCATTCTACACATCCCTAAACGTAATCTTGTTATTATATACTTCATTAGTTTCAAGTGTTGCGTCGAGATTTAGTTCTGGAGCCTCATTTTTAATTTTTAGAAGCATAAGGTGGTATTTACGATGACTAGATATGTCAGCAAACTTCTTGGCGAAAGTGTCTGCGACTACTTGTGCATCACTTATAAGTGTCTTGTCTCTGGAGCGGAGGATTATTGTGGAAGACCGAAACACCCTTAAATTTTCTTTATTTTGTTCCATGGATCTTGATATGGAGTTTTGTTGTTCAGGGGTGAAACGTAAGCTAACCAAGTGTTCCTCTTGCTTTCTTTGATAACTTTACGTGCGCATGCCCATAACTTTTTGAATTTAATTTTACTTGAATCGTAGGATGCTTACGGTATTTCTTATGAACTTTATTTTTTCCTTTAATTAATAGCTGACATATTTTATTCCGCCATGGTACAGCTTTTCTCGGGTGGTCTATGATGATTTTAGGGACGCTGCATTTGCTGCCCTTTATATAATTTTGGAAAATCTGTTACGCTGTTATTGATTGGTATATTTTGAAACATGCAGGGTGTGTGTTTCATTTATGTTGGAACTAAGTTTTTGGCAATCAGCGTGCTTCAAGTTCCATTTTACTAATGACATACTATGCTCGTGCCTACTGGCAGTTGCGTTTATCATGATGGGAAAATGGTCGCTTCCGTATGGCTCAGAATACATATGAAATATTTGCTCAAGAAAGTGCTAAGCATATGCTACTTAAATATCTATGTGTAAAGTCACAATGAGTCGGTTCAGGTGAATTGAGTATCACTAAACCAATTATCTGCTAAGGTTTCAATTATTCATTCTCGCTGATAAATAGTTTTTCATCCCCAAAGAGTATTGTGGCTGTTAAAGTCTCCTATCAAGAGGAATGGTTTGGGTAGCTGCAGGATTAGGCATCGCATGATTTTAAGACCAATTTCCGTACTGTTACCTGGGTATACATTGTAGATACACGCCGTGTGAAGAGCAAGAGTTACAGATATTGCTACAGCATAAAGTGTTGCATTAAGCAAACTTTCTTTGATGATAACGTTTTTTCTAGTGCATCTTGCAACTCCACTGCTAGCATGGCGAACAGTGTTTCGATTTTTGTATAGCTCTTGGTAACCTCGAAGTTGTGTTACATGGTTAACACGAAGATCTGTTTCTTGTAAACATATAATGTAGAGGTTATTTTATTGCAGAAAGATTTTTAAACATCCAAATTGGATTTTTAAGCCATTTTACACTACAAAATACACTTAGCCATTTTATTATTTGTTTAGTCGCAGTTTAGAACCGATTCGTTTCAGTTTCTAATACTAGTAAGGATTTTAACTTCTAACCTAGAACTTTTGCTTTTGATGCTGCGTTCTTTATAAAAGGGATACAGTTTTCTCGTGGTATGAACAAGACTTTCGAGATTGTTTGTGCAATTACGCACAATAGGAATGACATCAGATTTTCCCACTGTGTTTTCAAATGTCTTACAAATTCTATGAAACTGAGCTCATAGTTTTCGACGTTACCTCCACCATTTGTTTTACAGGTGCCATTGAATATTTCGTTGACATTCTGCTGTTACCGGTCTTGGGCTTTTTGGACAAATGTTTACGATTGTGAGAAGGTTGTCCCTGAGAGTCAAGTTCATTTTCAGAACACGTTCCGAGGTGTTCTCATGAAATATCCGAAGCGTCGTCGTTCTCAATGTGTGCTTAAAAAAATAAACTGAGTTTTATTTATGAACGCTCTTTAACTAATATGGTTCTTAGCGTCCTATTCTATATTGGAGTGAAAGACCGGTAATTTTGATCAGGGGGCTCTTTATTAGGCTTGAGGTTCTTTTACGTGCCGTTAATCTATGACACGGAACCACCATTTTACTTCCCTTCCGAAGGAAGCCATGCTAAGGATTTTTACGCCCGAAAAAAGCCATTGTCCTCCGCCAGGTTTGAACCCGCGACCTCGGGGACCAGAATCAATGTGTGTTTGATTCCCACTGCTGCTTGCAGTTGAAAGAGGTCGCTTAGCACGAACTGGAAGTTGTTGTGCCTCCACCGTGGTGGTGGTGGTGGTGGTGGTGGTGGTGGTGGTGGTGGTGGTGGTGGTGGTGGTGGTGATAATGTTGTCCAGAGGTATTAACTGTCTTTATAAAAGGGATTTTGCTATCGGCTCATCAGCAGGTTCTGGCAGCTGTTGACTATAAGGAATAGTTCAAGACTTTTTGAGTTCAGGGAAATCCTCTACAGAGATGACCCATTGGGGTTGTCTGCCTTAGTGGCCTCTGCTGGTAGCTTACACTGTTTAGCAAGATGACCCTCTTACTTACAAATAAAGTATTTTGGACTATAGGTTGAAATTTACACCCAGTAGTTTATAAATTAAATTGAGTTTTATTTATGGACGCTCTTTAACTACTATGGTCCTTAGCGTCCCATTCTATATTGGACGTGAAATACCGGTAATTTTGCTCAGAGGCCTCTTTATCAGGCTTTAGGCTCTTTTACGTGCCGTAAATCAACGACACGGGACCACCGGCTTTACTTCCCTTCCGAAGGAAGCCATGCTAAGAAATTTTACGCCCGAACAAATACATCACCCTCCGCCGGGTTTGAACCCGCGACCTTGGGGAACTAGAGGCTACTCGGCACGACTATTCCATGGAGGACGACCCCAATAGTTTATGCCTTCATAACTAATTTGTATACTTTCGGACAAGTTTTCAATATATTTAGGCGATACACATAACTGCCTACTAAAGCTTAAGACATGGGAAAACCCAGGTTCTGAAGTTCTTGCACGTATGCGGGTTATTACGACATAATTTTGACACCCATCTGTGTTAGTTTATGTGCAATTACTTGATTAGGTATTACTGGACAAACGTTAGAGTGTATTATGCGTTTGTTTTCCCTAATTAGTGGGCGTAAATCAAGAGTAATATCTTCTATTTTTATTTGCCTATGCTTGCTAGCGAGTACTTCAGCTATTTCTTGTTAGTCAAAACGATGCAAATTGAGGCCATATTTTGCCAGTCTAAGCAATTTTTATAGCGCCTATAGTAGATTACACGCAGCATATTTATATACACATGTCATAGATCATTGTTGTAGAAACATAAATATTGTTAATTTTTTGCAAAGATAAATATCGCTATATTAAAATATTCCTGGTTTTCCAAGTTAGGATGTCTTAAAAGCGTGTCTTGGGAGAGCAGAAATGCGTTTTTTGTTTGTGCAGCCAGCTCGCATGTGTATTGTATTTAAACATAGGGGAAACATTTTTTGCGCTGTCCTTATGGTCAGGGAAGGCATAGTAAGCGGCGTTGGAGGCTAAATTTCGAGAAAAACAGGGAAATTACGGGATTGTGTCATGTATATCGTCACATATTTTAACCTTTAAGCCAATTAGAAGCGTATAAATAATGTCATTGGAGATGGGCGCTACCAACGGCGCAAAATAGTAGCCAACAGGAAAATAGTTTAAGTTTGTTCCAAGCGTGGAGGAGTTTATTATAAATAACGCCACATATACTTCATCATTACGCCAGTCTCGTCATGTGAACCACTTAGAATCTACGTTCGTCAGCAAGAATAATTCGCGCGCATTGATTTTGCGGACTTACTAAGCGCTGATATTATTCCAGCATAACTAAAGTTACTTCTGCGAGATCACGGGTCATATGCCATTAAGTAAAGCTTGATTAAATTATATAGTTGCGGTGCGTCAATGAAGTGATAGTGGTGCAAAACACAAATGATGAGGTTTACTACGCCAGTAATATTATAACAGCGACATTTAACAATAACAGTGGCATTTTATATTTAGATAATGTAACCACTAGTTACCGCTAGCATAGATCCTTGTATCTATCCTGAGAAAGAACCCAGCCCAGGCAAACCTATAAATCACGTACCCAAAAATAATTCGACGGAGATTACCAGCTGAAGCAGAAGCCGCATTCGAGGTAGACGGGCATCGAACCGGAGACTCCGACGAGCCATGCCATTCCGTTCATACGACGCAGCCCGCTTCAAACATAAAGGGTATTACCGCCACAAAATCCGATTGTTGGAAATGCGTGACGCAAATTGTAGGTTAGCTGGTAACGTTAATTTGGTAGCAGCGAGGATATTATGATGATAGCTCGTTCTTTACTTAGGGCCACAGATGCATAACTTGGTTGTTTATTGCAACTAACATTAGTGTTCATTGGGTTACCTGTACCATCAGTATCCATCTTACAGTTTTCGGTGGTGCAAGAAGTACCCGCTGATGCGGATCTTCTTTTAAATATTCTGCAGCTGCTTAATTTCAAACAATGGTCACTTAGAAGCAAAAAGCTTTAAATATTAACTTGATATCGCTGTGTCAGTTCAATTAGTAGGTAAAATGCCGAAATGAAGGAATAATTATACAGCTATAACACGCAGTCAATAATGCTTGTCATGGTCTCCTACGGTCCGCAAAAAACTACTGCTACAAAAGCTTAATCTTCTATTCACTACTTTTCAATCTAGTTACTTTCATTAAGCCTTTACACATTCCTTGTAGGCATAAATAAATTAAACCGAGTTTTATTTATGAACGCTGTTTAAATACTGTGGTTCTTAGCGTCCCATTCTACTTGGACGTGAAAGACCGGCAATTTTGCCCAGTGACCACTTTATCAGGCTTGAGATTCCTTTACGTGCCATAAATCTACGACACGGAACCACTGGCTTTACTTCAATTCCGAAGGAAGCCATGCTAAAGAATTTTATGCCCGAAAAAAAATCCATCCTCCTCCGCCGGGTTTGAACCAGCGACCTCGTAGGACGACTTTTGTAGGCATAAGCGGCTACTTTAGACTAAAGTGGGTTAGATTTTTAAAAAACCTACGCTGTATGGTGCCCTTGAAATTCCATGCTCTTTACATGACCAAGAGAAAAAACGAAGAGCGGCTCACCTCTTGAAAGCTTATTTTCAAATATTTGAAAATGTAAACAGTGATAAATAATATCTCGGAAATTGTTAGTGCCACAAACAATTTGTCATAAATTGTGTGCTTTAAAAGATCTATAAGTTTTAGGAATAAAATCATATCCGTCTCCTACAGTTCACCATTTATACAATAGTCATTCAGAATGAAGAGGTACTCACCGGCTATTCCCTTCCAAAAACTTCAAAATATAAATTTTATTTTTCATTCAAATATCCTAAATATCTTAATCAAAATTTCAGAAATTTCATGCAAAATGTAGTTTAGTGTGAGGGAATTTGCTGCAAATCTTCGTGTGGTATCCTTGGAAAATGCAGAATGTAAACACAAACTTGATATTTATCCGATATTTCGTGTTTGAGTAATGATGTGCACACACACACACATGAATGTTTTCTAGAAGTCTAATTTTTTTTGTTTCGGATGGCTCAAAACATGTATTTCCGGATAATTCTCGAGTTGCAATTTCTGGGTGGAATACAATACTTCCTCTGCCTACTAGGTTCTTGGTAAGGACATTCTGAATACTGACACTAGGAACTGCTGCACATAATATATTAGCATTACCTAAAGATTAATTTCCTATGGCTCGAGATGAATTCATGAAATAAAATACAATTAAATGAATTTGCTGTACTGCTAAAGCAATATCCCAATTCTAATAGCCAACAATAATCAGTTTTGTGCAGTTCAATGTGGATAATCCAAATCTGAAATCTTATTAAGATTGTAAAAGGACTATACTGGTTTTTGAAGTAGAATATTTACTAAATAATGGTGTAGGTTTTCACAGCTAGGATTTATTTCCATAAAAGTCCTTGCTGCTGGGCTATGATGGTGTGGTTCGTTGTTTATAATTTTTCTACTACGTACTAGGAAGTGTTGTATTCCACACAAATGTACCATTCCGAGATTTCACCGGAAATAGATGTTTTGAGACCTCCAGAACCCAAAAAACAGTTTTAAAACAAGATCCGTGTGAATGTATAAGTCTGTGAACAGCATAACACAAAAATTAAAAGGCAGATAAATACCAAACCTAGAATTTATACTCAGCATCTTCCAAGAACGGGACATAAAGATCCCCCAACCCAAATCAATTTTTACATGGAAAAGTTGTTCGTCATTGTTGATTTTCTCAAAACTGGTCAAGACAGTTTGAATAAAATACCATCCGTTTAAGATATTTTCATGACATCACATGTATATCTTCAATTTCCAGGCAATATCTCGTGAAGTCCTCTTCTTTCTGAATGAGTGTTGTATGATTAGTAAACGATAAGATATAAACAAAATCTTACAACACAAAAATGTCGATCTCGCTAAAGCACAGAATTTATGCAAGAAAAAACAATCCTTGTGATGTTAAGAATTTCCGAGATATTCTTTGTTGTTGGTTTGAATTTTCAAATATCTACTTATACTTTTCCCAAGAAGAAAATCTTTATGTTTTTTACTTTCTGTACTACGTACTTAAGTAAGCAGAGGAAACATTGTATTCCTGCCAAAAATTCGATCTCGAGATTTCATTGAAAATACATATTTTGAGGCTTCCTGAACTTCGAAGAAGCATATTTATAAAAACGTCCATGTTAGTGTGAGTGCCATGGAAGTATCTTAAATATATGATATTTTAATCATAATCGTTAGAGCCATTTTCGAGAAAATTAAAATTGTCGAAAAATGTTCCATGTAAAGGGTAATCTGGGGTGGGGGATTTTCTTGAAAACCTTCGTGTGGCATTTCTGGAAGATACTGAATCTAAATACCAAGTTTGGTGTTTATCCGACTGTTCGTTTCTGAGTTATGCTGTTCACAGACAGACACACACACACACACATGCTTCCAAAAATCCTTTTTTTTTGGATTCAGCAGGCCTCAAAACATGTATTTCCGGTGAAACCTCGGTATCGAAGTTTTGGGTGAAATGCAATACTTCCCCTATTTACTATACGTAGTAGTGAAAGTAAAAAATGGTCAAACATGTCAAGTCGAAATCGTTTCTGCGGCCGCTTCACAATGGTGACTCGGGACGTGTGCTTTAGCTTCGTTTTGTCACACTTGATATTAAATCTCACCTACTGAAGATGTGCTCACTACTCAGCGGCTATAAGTAGGATACTGGCATGCATAAAATTGTATCCTAACGGAAAGGAGTTGTTTATGGTGGTACTGACAAAATCTAGCCGCACCCCTTACCAGCGTGACCACTTCTGTTTTTCGAGTATAATTCTAGCCATTGGATTGGTAGGATAATTTACCTTCCCAAATGTAGGTATGCCCAAACTGCCGAACGGTAACATTCCATCTTAAACCTTATATTTTCTTGCTACACTGCGGTATTCTTATTGCCGTTTAGCAGCAGCCAAAGCTTAATTTTCTCTCCATGTGGCTATGAAAGCTCTCATATATAAATGTCGTAGCTGTCGTTCAGTTTAACCACGCATACCACTAATGATTCTTCACCCCTTCCTTTAAAGGCCGAATTACTAGTAATTGGTTTATCCTTTCCTTATGAGTCAATTGTAGCGAAAGTCATTTATAGAGTGATATTAGAACCCCCTTTCATTCCCCATAGATTATAAACATCGTTATTGTTTAGTTTTATGCTCATGAATTGTTTTAGGCCAATCACATACAGAACTGACACCAACCAGGCGTAATCAAAAGTTGGTTACCTTACGGAGAGAAAATCACTATGAAGATCTAGGGGAATAGGCCACTTTTTATGCAGATAGTGTACGTAGCAATGAGGCTTACCGAAGTTCGCATTCCGTGCATAATTTTCTGCAGAAAAAAAATGTGTTTATTATGCACATTATAACATAACTTACAATTGCTAAGGCAAGCAAATGAACATAGAAATTAACCGGGCGTTTAAACCCTTTGCTTCTCTTACTGTGCTTGACCCCACAAAACCTCTTTTGTCTTGAGTTGTCTTGTATGCCAATTTAACTACGAAACTTTCTTCACTTCTGCTCACACATTTCCAATAGGATTCAAATCCGGTGATCAAGAAGGTCCATTAGTCATTGTGATCCTTTGCAAGAACCACGTTGAAACCTACTGATTTGTGTGGACAGCGTGGTTATCCTGCTGGAATTCAGTCATTTCATGGATGCCTAGTCCTTACAGAAGGAGCCATGATGCTTTCTAGGATGTCTTTTTACTGGTGGATAGTTAATGTGCTATCAAGCTGCCGCAACACATCTACACCATCTCGTAACATCCAACCCCAACATGACACAGATATGCGACATTGGCGATCCATTTGTGCCACGTATTTTGCGTCGTAACGTTTTCCTCTGAGACGGTTATATAATTACCCTCCCATTTTTAGATGCAAATATCATCTTCTTTGTGAATATAATCCTATTCCAGTTATGGCTGACATTTTCTTCTACAAATGCGAGGCATTCTCTGAACGTCTGTAAGACACTGCTTCTTAGCTGGCAATTGAGCAAAGAGCGCTGCTGTATCAAACGATGCAAGGTTACGGGGTTCGACCTAGGGAAATTAGAATTACTTCCAATTGTAGACACATGCAGGAAGAGATTGCAGTCTGCCTGTTCTAGAGGTGCAGTGTGCTGCTCAGGAGTAGACAAACATTTTCAACCCGAACGAAGTCGACGACGAACAGTCCGTTTCCTGGATAATCGCACCACCTCGTAGCCGTAGATATAGGGACTTCAAGTGCTCTTGCAGCTTGAGACAGAAACTTCACTAAAGTAAGAATAAATCTCCTTGTAACTTCGTCTTTATGTGTGCACTCTAGCAAAGGTCAATATGATTGATAGCATATAATGCAGAGCTCTAAAGCATGATGTGTGCGCGCGCATGATCACGCAAGCGCCATTCATAACTGAAGAAAGAGTCAGAGAGTTTGCACATCTAATATTAAGTCAATTAAAAACTTGGTTTAGTTTTCTTTTTCATTTTATAAACCTTATTAGGATTTCGTTCATTTTAAAAACAAAAAGGTTAATTTGTTTTATACATAAATATCTTAAAAATACATAATTTATTAATGGAAAACATGGGGCATTGACACATATTTAACATATTAGAACTTGTAATAAAAACAAACATATACACCAAGGTTTCAAAACCAGATTGTTCCAATTATGAGATACATGGTGTCACCGCTCGAATACCATGCATACAGCAAAGGCATCTTCCTACTCATCGCATAGTTTGAAATAAACGCAGGATGGTATTAAACCGTGTATTGTGAACGCAGCGTCAGCGAACTCCCTCTCTGGCTATTGCTCATTTAATTTGTCTTAGGCTGTATATCTTGTATTTTCTGAGAACAACCTGTGAAGATCTCTTTATTCAGAAGCAATATTTGTATAATTCTGTGTAACGGGTAAACCATAAGAAATAGACAAAACTTTACGATACCAAAAAGGGGGAAAAAAGATCAGGTCTCTTTAAAATATTGCATTTATTTCCAATAACTTTTTTGTGACATCAGCGATTTACGAGATATCCGACAATGTGTTTGAAGTTTTCAATACGTTGTCATATTCTTAAAGTGCTATCGCCCACGACCCGTTTTCAAACATCTGGCTAAGGGTTTGGTTTCCTCTATCCCTCTTTTACATTCAACGACACGTGTAATGAAACTATTTCTGCAGTGGTTTATCTTGATGAACATGAAGTAGATAGAAAAATAAGCTTTCTTACGAATAGTTTATAGAAGCATATAAAAGTAAACGACAGTGGGTATAGAAATTCATACGAATTGAACACATCAAGCTTTCCTGTTTGTACCAGAATGAAGTTTCCTTTATGTTCTGAAATCCGTGTGTTTATGGTTCGTTTTGTTGTCCCTATATACACTTTCGTAAGGTACATTGAGTTTTATAGACCCCTCTGCTGTAAGAGCGCCGCCAGTATTGTTGGCCGACCGTAGAATCTGTTGTATTTTTTTTATGGTTTTGCAGCCCTTTTTTGAAATAAAACTCGGGACCGCTCCCCTTGCAGGTAAGCTGCAGACGATGAAGTTGTTTATTTATACTCCTGCAATCTAAAAGCACCTTGGAACTAATCATCTTGGAAATGCCTCTAAGACAAATACATTTCCTTGGCATATCCAGGAATCAAAGAGGGGACCAGCAACTGTTGCCACAAATACAAGAATAAATAGAAAGTAAAAATGATATATACATTTTCACTTTCTCTAACACGTGCATATTAGGTAGCGAGATTTTACCGGGAATACATGTCTTGAAGCTTCTTGAATTCAATAAAAAGCATTTTTATAAAAAGGTACTCAGTTATTTCCGGAAGGGTTCTTCTTAGTTATCATCTCATTAATCACCTCAAATAGAGTACATAGGAAAATAAAGTTTCGTAAGATTACTAGTGTATGCACTAATAAGCGCTAAAGAATAGAAGAATGTAGCTAACACATCAGATATTCTTTTTACTTCTCTTACCACGTACATAGTAGGTAGAGAAGGTATTGGATTCCACCCAAGCATTCGATACCGGGTTTCCACCGGAAATACGTGTTTCGAGGTTCCCTGAAACCAAACAAAGCATTTTTTGAACAAAAAAATATCCGTGTGTGTCTGTGTGAGTCGTCCTCGTGTTCTAGGTGTACCATGCTAGCCTCCGGGTTCCGAGATCGCGAATTTAAACCAGACAGAGGGCGATGAATTTTATCGGGCGTAAAAATCCTTAGCATGGCTTACTTCGGAAGGGAACTAAAGCTGGTGGTCCCGTGTCGTAGATTTACGGCACGTAAAAGAACCTCGACCCTGTTAAAGGGGCCTTTGAGTAAAGTTTCCTGTCTTTCACGCCTAATATAGAATTGGAGGCTAAGAATCATAGCAGTTGAAGTGCGTCCATAAATAAAACTCAATTTTAATTTTCATGTTTTGTCTGTGAACAGCGTAACTCAAAAAGGAAAAGTCGGATAAATATCAAACTTAGTACTTTGATTCGGTATCATCCAAAAGATGCTACACCAAAAATTTAAACAAAATTCCCCACGCCAAATACTATTAAATGGAAAATGTTTCGATATTTCTGATTCTCCCAAAAATTGCTCTAACGATGTTTTATTAAAATATCACACATTTAATATATTTACATGACAAATAGACTGTACATCTTAAATTTTCTGAGAATAGCTTCTTAAGTCCCCTTTATTTGATTTAATTTGGTATAAATTTGTATAACTAGAAAGCCATAACAGATAGGCAAACATTTACCCCAGAAACATAGTAGAGCTCATTAAAAGACACATTTTGTGTTGAAACTTTTTCGTAGTGTTAGCCGTTTTAGAAGTACTTTAAGTTTTAATGTTATACTTTTCCGAATTGCGGCATTTAACGGGTATGCATGAATTTGTGCGATCCTCCTTTGTTTCTTTATTTTTTCATCGCAAGCGCCGGTTATTACGAATGAAACATTTGAGTGTTTACACTGCGAAATCAAGTTACTGCTGTGATTTTGTGAAAAAATATAAACATCTATGATAACTTTATAAAACATGTGAATCTTCTTTCAGCTGCTTTTGCTTCGAAGGAGTGCTGATTCAACCAATTTGTAAGATTGTTACATTTAATTAATTTATATGTTATTATTTGTAATAGGAGGATTTCAAGTGTTCCTTATTTTAGTTTCTGTTCTTTGTTTTCGTTACTTACAGTTTAACGCTTCTCCTTATGCCTAGGAAGAGACGAATCAGCTTTAATTTGAATGTTAAAAGGTATTTTTCCCTGAGAGCAGCCAAGTGACTGCTGTTTCTATGAGTGAAAATAATGATATGTTTGGTGAAGTTAAAACCACAGTGCATTAACTGCTTTAGTAAGTATAGTTTGTATACGCATTAATAAAATATAGAAGTAGAGTAAATTATGCGAATGTATACATCAGATTTATTTCTTGTTGAAATCTAAGAATGTAACAAGCTTAGTTCACTTAATAACAATTTCTCTCTGTGCTTGTTTGAATATACACATACATAAATTGAAACAAAAGACCTTTCTCTTGGTTGGATTAGACAAAGACGTGTTTAGTACGTGAAATCAGGCTTTCAAACTGCCACAGATAACAGAGCTGCTTTATATACGAACAAATTCAGAGGTTTTTGTGTGCGTCAGCGCAGCTCAGTAACAAACATTTGTGAAAAAAGATAAGGTTACAACTGCACAGACACAAAGGAAGTCTTATACTTCAGCACAAAGCGTCATTACTAGACGGGGATTCTGCACCAATGCTGTTCATTAATAAAAGGGGAATTAACTTAAAGACAGAGGAACTGTGTGTTGCAACTTAAAGCGAAGTAATACATTCGCTGTTTTGTAAGTTCAGGATGTTCCAAAAGTAACTGTTCATTTTCAGAAAAATAGTAATGTATTGTTCTCTTTGACAGGTGTTTGCAACGACGCTGTCTGTACAGGAAAGGTAAGACATGTTTTCAATTCATAATGTCAGGGATGGCTGGTGACTCCGAAATTTGGTGGTTCAAGAACTGATCAATTTCAATTTTTTAAAATAATAAACGCTGTAACATCAATTTTGCTTTATAAATGTTATTTATTAACAATTAGACTC
This sequence comes from Deroplatys truncata, assembly GCA_030765065.1. Lineage (NCBI taxonomy): Eukaryota > Metazoa > Arthropoda > Insecta > Mantodea > Mantidae > Deroplatys > Deroplatys truncata. The sequence goes on along the minus strand of CM060988.1, from coordinate 23,592,223 downwards.
TTCCAAGTGTTATTAGCGTGTTCATCATAAATTTATCTGTAACTGTCCTATTATAAGCCATGTTATTTGGAAAAGTCATGAAGTTGCCACAAATCATTCATCCCGCGTTTTATCCTCGATATTTAGTATCCAATAAAACTCAGGGAAAGCAAATCAGGGCGTTTTTTGACATCACAACCACACATCCACTCACATTCTCATATAAATCGCTGTTAAAATTCCCGTTAACGTATCTTGTTTTTTGTTTAATTACTGCGTGATTTTTGGACTTATTGCAGGACTACCAATGCGTTTAATTTCCTTTTCCTTTCAAGTTTAGTGTTCAAAAATCTAGTGTTAAAAGAGACTGAACGAAATGCATTATTTCTCCGTACAGCACGTTTATCGGTGTTTCACTAATATACTCTGATTCCGCATTTGAAACACAGCACAACTGCGTGCAATGTACATGCAATACACTAGTGCTATGTTCAGTATATAGATGACCGCAAAGGGGCAAACATTTACCATAAAACCAATAGATGTCGCTGTTTATGCGACGAAAGTGATCCTCCTATTCTATACTCTCTGATTATTAGGCTAACAAACAGCATACATGAACTCCCAGACGCCTTCAATACTCACCAGCCCGTCGCTGTGTAGATTCAGGTCCACATCCAGGTTTTCCGCGACGCATTCCATCCCAAAATTATATTTTATTTCATTGCATGACAAAATTCCGTATTGCCTCGGAAAGTCCTTTACACCTTTACTAACGCACTAACCTACATACAGGTTCACCATTCATCTTCACTGCAGGCACTAGTTCCTGGGCGGCACTAAGGAGCGTCAGGTATCGCCCAGTTTATCACCTTGAAACGTTCACACCGCTGAATGCCAACACTAATCTGTAGCGTACTAACTAGGGTGCTCATGCGGAACTCGAACAAACATTGCACGAATTCCACTAACAAGCACCCCCTTTGAATTGAATATTTAGCTTAATAACAGCATGTGCATGATGAAACATGTACCCTTTGAGGATAATAATCATCTGGGCGGTGGGCGTGAGGACGTCTTTTCAAGAAATATAATTTTTTGAAAACATAGAAATAAGGGAGTGTACTGTTTGGCATGTGCGGACAATATAGCACTTGATGGAGTCCAGTACACAAGATCAGATCGGAATTAACCCGAAATGTATGAATAATATAGTTATTTACATTAGCACAAACGTGCTACTATATTAGGAAGCCGCCCCTGCCATGTTTGCAATATGCGTCGATGTCAGTAACGTAAGACCTTGCATTATCTTGCAAATACTCCAGTCCACATATAAGATATTGAAGTAGTTAACATCTAAAATCTTACTTAAAATGTATTACTAGGACCATTTATAAAGTAAAGTCCGTTTATTCTTTAAAAAAATGTGAATGAAGATACAAATTTTGTTTTACAATACTTTGAAAGTACACACTCTAATTTATTTTTCCACGTAGTTTCCAGCCACATTCAGATACTTTTCGTAGCGTTTGACGAGCTTTGAAGTTCCGCAATCGTAGAATTCTGCCGCCTGTGACTAAAGCTAACCTATGACGCTGGTTTTCAACTACTTGTCGTCGTCGTCAAAGCGCTTCGAGACAAGCCACTTCCTCAACATGCCACGACATTAATTTTGAATGGCCCTTCTCAAGTTTGTTAGTCTACTACAATATCTTTCAGCGTTCATTGTGACATTTGTCTCCAAAACTCCACTCGCAAAATTCCTCTTGGTCCTAGAGGACAGTTGGCATGAGTTTCCTGATGGAAAGTGTTTGACAACAGTTTGTGGGCTTTTTCAGTGATCCAATATGGCCTTAGTGCATTGATTGAAGTTTGTTTCACCAAGAGTTGAAAACCAGCATCATAGGTTGGCTTCAATCACACTTTTACGGCTACAGAATTTCAAAGCTCGTGAAACGCTACGAGTGTCTCAATGTGCTGCAAACAATGTGGAAAAATGAATTAGAATGTGTACCTTCAAAGTATTGTAAAACAAATTCTGTAACTTTATTCACATTTTTCTAAAAAAATAAACAAAGTTATTTTATGCATAGCCCTCGTACATTGCAGGCGCAGTTGGAAGACTAGCCACGGAATAAAAGAGATATGATCATTAATTTTCCTTATTACGACAGTGAATATTAACAAACTTAGGATTGATGATATAAACTTCTCTTTTCTGTTTTCAAGTAAGGGATACATAAATGATTTACTTGTTTGCTTGTAGTGCATGTTTAACCACTGTAGATCCCAATTTTGGATTTTTCTGTATTAAACTATCACAAACATTCGGATTTATTCAGCCGTTGCCGACAAGCGGTTGTCTGCGCATGACGTCAATACTTTGAAGCGGGTTCATCACCAGTGTCTCTGGCAGAGGAATAGCGAAAGATGAGTGGAAGGGATGGATGTCAACAGTTTTGAGGTCACCTAAATGAAATGGGACTTATATCGTACTTTTTAGTATTTGTATTTGGAACGTCTTTCGCTTGCGCCTCGTAAACTCGCAATTTCAGCATGTATGCTGATAGATAATCCAAATAATTCAACGTCTTTTGCAGCGTAGAGTGTCTCGGCTTAGCACTGAACCATGCAAATTCTGTGATCGGTGGCTACTTCCATCCCACGTGCAAAGAACCGCAAGGATTTCCTAGTGAAAATCAGTTTTTCATCGCCGCAGTACATCAATCTGTTTGTGAAGTTGAGAACTCATTCAGTTCGAGATGCCATTCCGCACCTCCCCTTTGAGACAAGGGGCTCGCAGAACTAGTAATGACTTCATTCATTTAAACCGACTAGCCATAATGGCCCAATAAATCTGAAGACCTGTCATAATGTACTATACCGCGTGAGTCTTCTCATCCTGGGAATTAGTGACTAGGCAACCCTGTAGTTTACATATTAAGCGAAATACAGCCCGCTGATTAGGGCTACGGTGGTGCGGAATGTTAATGTGCTGTAGTAGCGCAATGCTTAACAGGCTGAAAAGTCATGGCAATGGTCTGAAGTTCGAATCACCCCTGCGAATAAAGGAGATTTTTTATTCATTTCCGTTCAAGTTTCGAGAACGATATAGCAAATCATGATTTCTTTCCGAATGCGCTAGAAAGTGGATTTGCCTATAAATCCGAAGTTCCAGCCGTTAATGTTCACTGTGGAACAATATTTTGGAATAGAGAGTATCTGGACATGCTATTAGTATACCGGGAAGCGCAGCAGAATGCAACGGAGGCATTAGGAATAATGGTCGTCTATACCAACAGAGGTTTCTGCAGAAAACACTTCCTACAGATCACATTTTATGCGAATTGCGGACTGTCTTCTGGAATCAGGAACAATACACAAGACACCACATTCATGAAGAGATCACCCTGGTTGTGACCAAGCAACGACAGATCGTGTGACTTACTACGTCACTCAGCATCCGCATTGTAGTACGATGGTTATTCACAGACATTTGAGTATTAGCCAATCTTCCGCGTGGAGAATACTACATCATGCAGAGTTCCACGCTTATCGCCTTCAACTACACCAGGAGCTACTGCAGCCGGACCATGAACGTAAACTGGCGTTCGCTGGGTGGATCATATAACAAACTGAACAAAATCCACTTTTCTGGCAAGTGTTTATTTACAGACGAAGCAGGATTCCACAACACAGGGCATGTAAATAGCCACAAAGTGCATTACTGGAGCACTGTAAACCCACACTGGATGCGAGAGGCGGCCTTACACGTCTGATGGAGTTTCCACGTTTGGGCTGGTATATTCGGTAATCATCTAATAGGCCCGTATTTTTATGATGGCCAACTCATTGGGAATCGCTATATCCATTTCAACACCAGTTGCCTAGTCTACTGGATTAAGTGCCGTTGCAGAACCGACTATTCAGTACCAACATGATGGGGCGCCAGCTCATTCGGCCCGTAGCGTAACCGCTTACCTCGATTTTACCTACCCTGAGCGATGGATCGGACGGAATGGACCAATAGGGTGGCCAGCACGCTCACAGATCTAGTCCTATTAGATTTCTTATTATGGGGTTATCTTAAAGATATCGTGTACCAGGAGCGGCCAATAACCCCTCAAAAGTTCAGGTAACGCATCATCGTAGCTTTCCGTGACATCAAGCCGGCCATACCGCGCCGGGTTAGACTGGCGATGATGGTTAAACTGGATTCTTGTATCCGCAGACATGGTGGCCACTTCGAACACCTACTACAACCATGGAGAAAACGGGTAAATTGTAAAGATCTCTCTGTGTGATGGTCCGGCATGATGTCATAGTCACTGTTAAATGCACTGCTTTGGGAACCAAAGAGGTTCACAACGATCATAACATGGGCTTGCAAACGTTATCTGGTTTGTATATTCGTACGGCATTTTGTAAACCCTCAGAACAATTTATTGACTTTCTCTTGTATGTAAGAATAGCTTTAAATATTAAAATATTATTTGATAATGCCTTATGTTTGTAAGCCATAATTACAATGTTATATGCATTTATTTGTGATGTTCATTAAAGCATATTCTAACATGTAGCAATTTGTGTTTTAATGAAATTCACATAATTAAACTAATTAGGTGAAACGACGTTTCCATGCCAAACTATCAGCTCTTGTTAAATTTACTAAACATAAAAGGTACCTGTAAGTGACAGTATTTGAACCTGGGACATTCACCACTGAAGGCCAACGCGCACACCGTTGCGTTGCGAATGCAAGTTACTGCACTCATACCAGTGTAAAGCAGTCATTTCGGCCAAAATGGATACGACACGATGCAGTGGACAGTGTTTACGGCATAGCCTGTCCAACGCCGGGACTGCGTAACTTCTCAATCCATAGGCTGAGAAGACTCGCCCGGTTATAATAGCAACACCATCTAATGCAATTTATAGCAACATAAAATACACTGCTGCAGTGTCTACCATTATCGCAACCTCCCTTTTTAATTGCTTCCATACTTTAACTGTCTTGTTATAACGCTAACGTTTTGTTGACATAGTGAATGCAAGGCAAATTTTGTGTTCATGTCATACGTTTATGTCTTATCTTTAACGTTAATATTTTATGTTTACATCCATTTAGTGTTCTTCTACACATCCAGTACCATGTTGCAATATGAAAGAATAAGAAAATCTGCCACCGAAAAGAAATTGCGGCACATTTCTTTTAGATGCTTCTGTTATTGTCAGGGACAACGAAGTGAAGATGATACTGATAAAAAGAAACTGCATCATCGATCTTCAAAGGTCATCAACATCTGACGAGACATCCCAGAGATCTCGTGAGGCAGTTGAAAGAAGCCCACGTGCTTCTGTTCGTCGGCTGAGCCGTGAGTTGAACACTGCACAGATTAGTGTTTGGTATCAGACGGAGGGACCACTGGAGCTCAGCATCACACGTAGTAGGTCCTTTGCGACTTACTTGACCACTGGGAGGAAGGAATGAATGGAAGACCTGAAAGGTGACCACATCTGAAGACGATTTGCGCTTCCAAGGGCGGGGTTCCTAACGATTCCAGAATAACGTCAATCCTAAAGTCGTCGTGAGCATAGCTGTTCGATCTTGCACCCGGGGGTCCCGTAAAGCGGAGCCTCCCCAAGTAGGGGCACAAGGCGGCCATTCAAGCATCAGGGAGAAATACTTACATAGCGCAAACTTCACCATCCCGCCGCAACGCACCAGACGCCGTCGCCTTGTCATAACCTGAAATATATGAAGATGAAATAGGTTAAAGGAAAAGATGGGGACAGCAAACGATAGAAAATTCGTGGTGGAAGAGGAAGCTCTTCAGCTTCGCTTACCAACCTGGGAAAACCACGAAAACATCCTCCCGAATGCGAGAATCGCATTTTACCGAGGCGCCATCTCCCTCGATTAGCATTTGCTTCACTCTGAAGAAAAAGGTGTGTCACATTCAGGTGATGAATGTATTACTAGGAAGAGGAAAATTATACAGATGCTGACTTTTTCCCTAGGTCCTTGAAAATGATAACCTTAGATAAGCTCTTCTGCTCAGATGAGGTCACATTTCACACTTGTGGTTTTGTGAACCGATAATAACCCCCATGAGCTACTGCAATAGGAGAGAAACGCCCCGAAGGTGAACGTGTTGCTAGGTTTGACCAAGACTACAAGATTTATGGATCATTCATGTTTGCAGAGCAAAGAATAACAGATACAAGTTTTCTTTAAATGCTTTAGATTCTCCTGGAACCGCAATTAGAGCATGATGAATTCTGATTACTAAAGATGAAGGGTTTGTGCGTAGCACGAAACACACTTTGTCTCGACAGCGAGCATAGGTGGGACATACAGGTAATCAACTAAGGGCAGTGCACCCAGTGCAGCAAGAAGTTGCAAATATCCAAGGGCATAACAATAATAGAATAGGTGAAAGAAAACATGAAGAAAAGACCTGCAGGACCTTACACGCAGAGGATAAAGAATAAGTGGCAAAACATTCCACAGAAAAACCGGGCACTTTAACAATTTGTAGCATGATGAATATAAAATCATCAGACGACAGTATAGTATACCCGACAGTGCACATTAAAGTCCTTGATGTTGAAAGAAGCTTGTCACAGTTGAAAAACTGTTTAAGTGATCAATACCTACGTTTGACATTCGATAATTTAAGACTGTCTATAGTAGTGTATTGCAATTCGTCTTGTGATGGCTCTGAAGCTGTGGATGAATCATAGAGGCAAGTTTATTCTTCTAACTTCACTAATGTTTCAACATATCCGACCTTAACGGAGAGTTGCATTTCTCATTTTCAAACTGTACGCTTCGCGTGGTTTGTGTATGTTGGAAGTCAACACAGGCACTGAGTATACAGCTGTATAAGGGCTATGCTCACACAACCCGACGACAAACCGCACAAACCCCTCGTGTTTACTGATTACTATTGTTTTTTAACAGGACGGTGCTCATCTACACTTTGCTCTCATTGCCCGCGATTGCCTCAAGCATACTCCTAGGACGGTGGATTGGTAGAGGTATCCGGGCTCTGAGATCACCTGACTTTACACCCATAGATTTCTCCCTGAAGTTACCTCAAGGCTCTTTTGTACAGGGTAGAAATCAGTGTGGGCCAGCTGCGCGAAAATTTGCGGATTCAGTCAACAGCATCACACCTGATCCACTGCAGACAGTGTTCAGAGCTATGGAGGAATGGTGGTCTGTTTGCTTTGAAATCAGGGTGGTGGCCACCTTGATATATAAACACCCTTTCTATGTATATATATATATATACCTTTACTATATTAAGCATGTCTTTGTATGAACATGAATCGTTGCTTTTGGAACACTTGAATAGAATCTTGGTACTTTCCCGTGATGTTGCTTACAGTATTCGCCCTTTTGCAAACACTTGGAAATACTGTAATAGGAGCATGAATTCCTGCGATACGGATGCATATTCACTGTCGTTCGTCGAAGGAATTGATGTAACTTTGCCATTTTTGTGTCAGTAGATAACACTTATGAAGTTACAAAACCTTAAGTTATTTTTATAGTCTTGTGCAGCGATTAAAAATTTCATGAAAAGAAAAAAGCTCCTTAAAACAAGGTGATGAAGGACAGCGTTTAATAAAAGCAGGAACCTTACAATCAAATAAATCTGCTGTGATTCATTCACACGAATTTCTCCACCAAAGACACACACACACGTACCGTATTCATGTTGTGACGCGTGTGCGAATTTATCTGCGACCCGTCGGTAAGCGCATCCCGGCCCGGCAGCTGGGTGGGGCACTCGACCTGCCTTCAAATGAATAGCAGCGAAACGAGTCCTTATGTGGCGCTTGCTCGCAGTTTCTGCTACTCCAGAATATTCTTTTCAGACGTTTCTAGTAGCTTCCCTTTCTAGAAATTCTGATTTGTATGCAGTGTCTATATAATGGGGTCACTCTTGCTCGGGAGCTACTTAAGAAGTTACGAAGTTAACTGCCATCAAATAGTCAGAGTTTGGACAATTAAAAGTGGAGAATGCCGAGTGAAGTTCAGGCATGAGTTGTGACTCTGCAGTTCTGTTGTTAATTGTGACCAAAAATTCAGTGGTTACTCGATTCGACAGATCAGTTGTGTCCTTTTCCGTTTCTGTCCGTATATATGTATTTGACAGCTACTTTGTAATGTTTGCGAGTTGGTTGTCGTGTGATATTTGGTGCAGAAAATAAAAAAAGTACGCTTATGTGAAAATAATAAACAAACTAAAAAGTTTTGTACATAAAGAGTAGTTAGGAGTGGAGTGGGAAATTTTATTTAAAAATCTTCGTGTCGCATTCTTCGAATAACAAATTAAAATACTACGTTTCGTATTTAACCGACTTTTCGCTTTTGAGTTGTACTGTTCAGAGACAGGTACACCGACAGAGATACAGACGTACATGCACGCACGTTCATTCACACGGTATAATTCCGGCGGTCTCCAAAAGTGTATTTCCGGTGAAATCTCGGAATCGAATTTAGGATGAAGTGCAATAATACCCCCACTTACTCTACGTGAAACGAAGCGAGGTGGCGCCACGGTAATGTGTGTGATTCGCATTCGGATGGTTTCGGGTTCGATCTCCGGCGACAGCCCACTCTGAACCATGGTTTTTTCGTAGTTTCCCAGAGTCGACAGGCTAATACTGAGGTGGTACATCTTCTACCATGACTCTCCTGCCCCCATTTCCTCTACCCATCATCTTCCTTGTCATCCGTTTCAGAGTTGTAGGACCAGGTGACGGTGTTTGGCGGGCTGCGGCTGGGTGGTAGCTTACGCTCTGTAGAGGTTTATTTGCTGGCGTCGTTGCGGAAAAAATTGGATCTCGCCTCCGATATGCCTCGCCCCTGTGGGACCGGCGGGGGATCGGTTGCTTGTATGTGGGTTCGGGTGGAGTTGAATGAGTTCGATCTGGAAATGTTAGGGACCCGTCCATGCTTACGCCCGTCGTCATCCAGATCTGGTCACTCTTCGGGTTTCTACCCCCGTTCCTCCCTCCCAGGTGTCTACAGTAGAAACAAAAAGAGCCGTTGCGGCCCACTTGCAGTGCTCTGTCCCGGTTGTGGGGACCCCTACGTTCGTCCAAAAGGTACCTTTTACTATAGGTGAAAGTTTAAACATTAGAAAATTCAAACTAATAACAAATAATATCTCGGAAACCGTTAACGCCACAGAACGTTTTATTTTCATGTAGTAAGATTTTGTCTATTCTCTTACGGTTTAACAATTACATAAAAGGCATTCCGAATGAAGAGGATTCAGAGGCTATTCGCAGCTATATAGGTACATTTTATTACTCATACGAATATCTTAAGTGTATGGTATTTTATTAACGTTAGAGCCACTTTTGAGAACATTAAAGCTAACGAACATTTCCTGAAAATCTTGTGTTGCAGCCTTGGAAGACGCTGAACTTTAATGCCAACGTTGGTATTTAACTTACTTTTCGTTTATGAGTTTGATGTTCATAGACAAGGGCGCGTGCGTTTCTGTATTTTTTTATATTCCGGCGAAATCTGAGTATTTAATTTTTGGGTGGAATGCAATTGAGAAGGTAAAAACCCTGTCGTGTTCAAATTAGTGGGCGTAAGTGCTCCGCCGCTCTTGAGCACACCGCGAATATTAATGGAGGTGAAAGGGCAAATGTATGCTCACCTTCATAGAGCAATAACACCCACAGGAATGTATTTTGCTGCTATTAAAGTAACGTATTGCGACTTTAACCAGGAAATTTTTATTTATTTTAACTGTCACTTCACTTTCTTCGTGACGTAGCCTCTTCTTCAGGACTACGACGTGGGGAGTCGAATATAAGGCTTCTCCAATCTCCTGCAGCAGTACTCATTGCAGCACTTTTTCTTGCACCAGAAACTACTCGCTAATTCGCTCACTAACGCGATTACGTGAGAAGCTCGCGTTTATAGCCAATGAAACTTCCCGTAAGAATTTCAGAACGTTCGAGAAGCGAAAACATTCCAGAAGATTCTGGTTATCTAATCATAGCCCTTTTGGTGTTTATGCTGGGCGAGAGCGCTACCGCATCATTTACCTATGCTTATCTCTCCAACTGCCCGGTGCCGACCTCCCAATAACCTTGGGCCATAGCAACTGCGTCGCAATACACTGTGACCGCGCGCGCTAAGTTCATATTGACTGCCGCCGCGAGCGCTGGAACAATAGCCACGCTCCGGAGCACTCCTTTTGGGTTTTCTGTATATTCTCATTCTCCGAAATTCGCTTTGTATGCGAGGCCTATATACGGAACCTGTCGGCAGGACGAGTGAGTGTTGAATTTAGACAGTGTTGAATCAAGTCAAGTGTTGCTGACGCGCATAAAATGTGACTCATGATGGAAAGCAGCTGTTTATCTTGGTACTAACAAATCTGGACCAACCCTCTGCCACCGTGTCCTCCTCTTGCTCCTCGAGCATAATTCTAGCCACTGGATTGCCGGGTACTTTACCCACCTCAAAGTACCAAACGGTAACATTACAAGCTAGTTGTCCATATTTTCACTAGCGGAATACTAGGCATTTTTGTCGAATTTTGGTGAACAATTAAAATATAATATAATAAGAACGTGGAAATAAAAATAAAATTATTGTAATAGGTACACCTCAATCTTGTATGTTCATGCCACACTATCTTAATCTTTAACCTTCGTCTCCAAGTCGCTGATGAAAATTCTCACAGCTGTCATCCATTTTAACGACACATGCTCATCTCTTCCTCTAGTAGATCGAATCACAATGTACCGTGTACCTCTGTCACAGAGGCTGTATCTGAACCAACTCCTCATTTCACATCGATTTTAACATGTTCTTGTGTCCCAGAGTTGTTTTTGTGGTGAGTCAGATAGAGAACTGACACCAGTTGGATAGTAAAGATAAAGCACTGACGAACGGAGGGGTCCCCGAAACCGGGTAGAGCACCGCACGCAGGCCATCCGGTCCCTTGTGCTTCTACCGTGATCCCTGGAAGGAGGGATGAAGGGGGAGACCTGAAGAGCGACCAGATCCAGATGGCGAAAGGCGCAAGTATGGTCGGGGTCCCTAATGTCTCCAGATTGAACGCATTCGACGCCGCCCGGACCCACCCGCAAGCCCCTAACCTCTTGCTCATGCTCGGAAGTAGCCGGAGGCTGGTCCTAACAAATCTGTTCCGGAAACGACGTCAGGAAGAAATTTCCACAGATAGCATAGCCTCCGCCGAATACTCTACTTTGGTCCTACAAACCTGAAATGAGGGGTAAGAAAGTCGCGTTATATGAACATCCCCAACATTTGCCTCCCGACCCGGAGAAATCATGAAAACTCCATGGGTCAGATTGGGCAGTAGTCGAGGATCGAACCCAGACCTCCCGAATGCGAGTGGCACACGTTACCGCGGCGGCAGTTCGCTCGGTTCACCGGTTGGATAGAGTCAAAGATTGGTTACCTGAATCAGTCTTACGGGGGGGGGGGGAACACTATTACAAATTAGGGGAATGGGGCATTTTTTATGCACGTGTGTACTCGTCTTTAGATGAACACCACATCCCCACTACCTGGATTCAGTGAGTAATCGCTGCGTACTCTGAATAGCTAATGTGTGTTGCTGCCCTTAAGGCAAATGAAATAAGACAGGTAATCTATTTAAACCTGTTTTGTCGCTCGTCATCTCTTTTGTGTGTTCAATGAATTTCGAGAGGAAAACAGCTCAAAGGAAACGTGTTCTGGAGCGTAAGTGAGTAGAGGTACAATGCAGATTACTATCATGAATATTATGCTCAGATACAATCCCACAATATTATAGTTTCGCACCAATATTCAATCGAAAATTAATTAATTATTACAACTATACAAAGATGGCACAAAATGCAAGATTTTTTATGTTTATATATATATTTTTTTTCTGACGCAATACATAATTTTCTTCAACTGTATGCCGCTCTTAACGGCGCGCCACTGTGCGAGTTTGAGTTTGCTTTCTTTTATTGCCCGCTGATAGCGGTATTGTTCTGCTTCTTTGCTGACGCTCTCTCAACCACGTGCTGGAGATATAGAACAGATACGCCTTCAAGGGAGATAGGGTGTTGGCCACGCGATGGCATAGTTCTGAACCTCATTGTAAGGTGCGTGAGTTTCTATTTGTCTTGCCTTACGGCTTTTAATTCGTGTTTTAATTTATTTTTGTGTTTGGCAAACGGCGTTTTAAGTGCTTTTACACCCGGCATTTTTAAAACCCTTCCGAGTCGGAGAAGGCTAACCATTTTATTTGCCATGGGTATTGGGGTGAATATATGTTGCATTTGTTAAATTACATTTTAAAACCTGTTAATATCGCTAAGTGGGTAAAACCCGTAAATTCCTATTTTAAAATAAATAGACATGTATGTTGGTTCATTTTATCCATTTTATTGGCCTATATTCTCACCCTTAGCAAAACAACTAAATAAAGATCTACTGGGTTATTAGTTCTGGGTAATAGGGCTGGTATTACAACTGTTCGGTCTCCTTGTAGCAAAACTATTACAAATTCTGTACAAATAGTATAACGGAAATTCCATGCTTTTTTCCCCCGTGAATATCTCAATTTTTACAAACTGTATTGTTCGCACATATGCCACGATTTTTATTTCCTCTACTGCTTACCTATAGTAAGTAGAGGAAGTATTTTATTTCAACCAAAAATTGTACATACAAATTTCATCAGAAATGCAAATTTTGAGACCCCTTGAATAAAAAGATGCATTTAAGAAAAAGATCCCCGCGCGTGTGTGACTATGAACAGCATAACTTTAAAATCTTAAGCCGGTGAAATACCAAACTTCGTATTTAAGTTGAGTCTCTTCTAAGGATGCGACATGAACTTTTTGAAGAAAATCCCACACCCTAAAATGGCTTTATATATTTTGATTAAAATAGCATATATTTAAGATAATTACCTATATGAAAAATAAAATGTAAAGCTTGAAATATTTTCTGCGAATAGCCTGTCAATTTCTTTCGGAATGCTTTTTGTCTGTAAGGTATACAAAACGTAACTAAACAAATAATGCAAATCTCCTTTAAAGCAGACAATTTATGCAAAATATTTTTGTGCGGTTATAGGTACAGGTGGAGGGGGACACCCCGCGCGCCGCGACCTATTTAGGTACATTGTGGCTACGATCCCCCAAGAGGAAGGGATCACAGGAGGCTACATGTCGCAGGTAGACAGACCACAGAGACACACCCAGTTCTAGGCTCGAAGACCCGTCCCACTGCTGGAGCTGTCTAGAGGGGCGATTAAGGATCCGCCCTCTAGTGTCCACGGGGAGCACTCTTTCCTTTGTGCAAGCATCCGTGCCATCTGTTCGGTACCGCCGTGCCACGAAACCTAGAAAAACCTAAGGTCAGAGTGGGCTGTCGACGGGAATCGAGTCCGAGAGCTCCCGAATATGAGGCTCATACGTTACCGCGGAGCCATCTCGCTCGATTTTTGTGGAGATTAGCTTTTTCCCAGATATTCTTTGTTATTGGTTTAAATTTTCAAATAGTGAACATCGCGGCCGGCTTTTCAACAGTTTTACTATCCTTCAGCCTATGGTATTCTTCTTATACCTACAAATAAATGTGTAAATTTATTAGAAACTTATCTCGATGAACAGAAGCAGTTAGAAAGACAAACTTTTGTAAAAATAGCTTGTAGAAGAGTGAGAAGAGAAAGCTATGTGAATGCAATACATAAGAATTTTTAATGCTCACACCGGCACGTGTTTTTACCTTTGTATTGCGAGAATAACGTCCATTAACCGTGCTATAGTGAATCGACACTCGTCTTATGAGGATTAGCTATAAATCAACCCAACCGAGATTAGAAGCTGTGACCTCTTGAATGTGAGGCGGACTCGCTACCCAACTCAACAGAGGCAAGCCGCACTTTGTTTACGCAAAGTTAAATTGCGTGTTAGGAAACTAGACGCCAAATAAATAAGAAACCTAGTGTGTCGTAGTCACATGACTTTCTACACTACATCTCTATAAACCCCTACCCCATGTTAATCGAGATAGGCGTTTGGAAAAACAGTTTCATCATACATTTCGTTGTCGAGACAAGGGCATAAGGGAAGCTGAAGGGATGGTCGAATCTTGAAAAAGTGGGTCACTATATGTTGACTTTGATATCCCATACTCTCACACATGACCACGAGAAACAAACGAAAGAGTACTTAATGCTTTAAAAGCTATAATATATTTGAAAGTTCAAACGAATAACAACGAATTTTTCTAAAATGGTTTCTGTCACAAAGAATGTATCTGAAATAAATTGTGTCTTTTAACGAGATGTACAATTTTTGTGTAATAGGTGCTGTTTATTGCTTAGGGCTATCCAATTATACAAAAACATAGGAAACTAATTCTTTATGAAGAGGACTTGACAGTATAGCTTTGATCAATATAGTTACAGCCATTATAAGAAATTAAACAACAATAAAAACATTTTTATGTAAAGGGTAGCTCTGGCATTGAGAATATTCTGAAAAATCTTCGTGTCGCATTCTTGGAAGATACTGAACCTAAATACCATCTGAAGCAGTTATTTAGTAAAATGATTTTAAATATGTTATTCTCATGAATATGCTATTTATTCCATATAATAATTCTAAACTATATTAATATGTTTTAGGATCGATAGTAACCCGACGAAAGCTAAGATAAACAAGACTCAATTATTGGAATTGTTAATAAAATGTTTAAAAGATATACGCTTACATGAAAAGCTTTAGAAATATATAAATTCGCTCCGCGAAATATCGAAAATTCTCAAAGAGGATGAAGAAATAAGCAATTATAATGTAAAGTAAGTCTACAAAGTAGTTAAGTAAGTATATGTAAGTAAATCTTTGCTTTAATTGTCATAGCTTGCTTGTCATTATAACACATTAACTTAAATGGAATAAAACACAACAGTAAACGTTTTTTAATTTTTATTTGTGTAACAAGTACCTTACCTTCCAAAAAGGAAAAGCCTGAGAAAGCATTCAACACTGCTACGACTAAGAGATAGTTTATCTTAAAACAGGACGGACAAAATAAAAAAAAAATCAACGAATTTGCTACGCGTTAGACATGCAATAACCTACAACAATCAATGGGTATAAGTTTTCCGCCAGGAAGTCAATTCCACCTCGATCGACATGAATTTGTCATACAACTGTGTAAGAGGCGTGGTAAACTTAAACCAAACATTCCAGAGTACACAACGTCTACATACCCAAGAACTTCCAGAGCATCCACTATGACGCAACAGCAACTCCTCATCGACACAAGAAGACATCACATCCTCGTCGTCGTCTCTAACGCTCCCCATATAGGGCCTATGAGCTTCGGGGATTAGCTCATCCCACCCAGTGGGCGGAATCCGTTACCTCTAATGATAGGGATGGTAGTGGAATGAGAGGACCTACAGCTTTTACTGCGGACTGCGAATCACGTTGGGCCTTGGAGGATACTTCACATGAGCAAGTCAGAGGCGCAGGCATGGATTAGGGCTGACTTAAATTCACCATTTCGGAGCAGAAATCGAACCCCGGACGCTCAGTACGAGAGCTATAAACAAAACCACTGCGCTACCCCAGCACCCTCAAACCTAAATACCAAGTTTGGTATTTATTCACTTTTTATCCAAAACAAACAAATTAAGTAAGAAGCTATCAATACACGAAAATGGTATTGAAATATTTATTCACGGTAACAAGTTCTTTGGTTGGAAAGAAAAGAAAGCAGGAAAAATAGCAAGAGTTGCAAACTTTCAAGTATACTGTTAGGTGACGCTTAGGAAAGGTCTAAATTTGCAACATCAAGTATTTAGAAAATTGCTAACACTATGGAAGATGTATTTAATACAGATTACATATTTTAATGAGCTCTGCATTTTTCCTACGGGAAGTATTGTCTACTTTTAAGAGACGGTACACAAGAAGGGTTGGCTAACGCGCGATGCTGAGGTACAGTCGAGTGCATGGAATCGTTCCGATACATTGCACAGTGGTTTATGTTGGCAAGGAAATACTAAACTGTCTCTGCCACGTTCCTTAGCGTTTGTCTTAGTCCTCCCCCCTTTTCCTTCGTTTCTGAGCTTGAAACCGATCAGGCGAAGGGCATCGATCTCCGGATAATTACGCAAACTAGTAAATAACCCAATTAAATATTATTAAGTAGCAAACTGAGCAAAACTATTCTCAAAAACATAAAGTAATCTAATATTTACATTAGAGTGAACATTATAATCACAAGAATTCAAGATTAAATATAAGCGACCTACCTGCTTTGATTTTTGTGTATAATGGAACAGGGGTACTTAGCCGCGGACACTTGTTAGATATCAATTTTTTACTTCCTGGATCTGCTTTTTTCAGAATTATTCTTAGAAGTGCACAGAAGTCTTTTGAGTCTATATTGTACATTCTTTATATTCTCACCATTTACAGGAGGCAACATTTGTGTCCATTCTTCACCAAATGTCTCTTGGAAGATGATTCATTATGTTTCTCTATCGGGTCCTTTGTTCTTGATCTACTGGTTTCAAAATTGAATTTATTATTACATTTGTTTTCAACAATGCTGTCTTTTTTACTTCTGTAATAGGCATTCTTATACGCTTAAAGAGGTCAAGGTCTCAACCCGCTTAGCTCTCCGTTTTCATGACATCAGTCTCTTGTGCGAAGCATCAAGCAATGGTGAAAATTTCTTAATTGAAGCAGCGACTTCATTATGCGGAGGACTATTGGGCTTAGATGATGTAGTAGCATTCTCAACAGCTGCATGATTGAGCCCACAAACAGTATAGTTCGCATTGGCTGATATTTCTGCCCATGAGGAATTTGGTCCATCTCCATTCACCTCCGTAAGCTAACTTAGCTGATAATTCAACTCCAAAATAGTCTGCGTACTAAATGGATGTTTAAACGGAAACATCCTCTTTTGAATTAAAGTTAAGATGAACTCACATATGTTTTTTAAATCATGTATTTAAAATTAAAAATACAAGATGCAAGGGCTATCCGGGCCCTTCAGATGTACATGGTAACGAACCTTAGTGGGATTCGAGCCACAACCGTGAAGTTGCATCAGATTTCATAAAGTGGAGCAAGCGGCAACGGGGACGGCACGGTGCTGAATTTGCATGGCGGAGGTTATTTATTGGCCACATTTCTGGTCAAGCATTCAGTCAATCGTCTATCGCCACGATGCCGGACAGGGGCTACGGGTGTACGTCTAACCTGGGTTTCGAACTCCGAACTAACACAGTAATATTTTATCTCGTGCCTCAATTACCGCTAGATCTCTTTTCAGGTTGTATCTAAGCTCTTGCATTTCTGGCCCAGTAGAGGCCCCCTCTCCAGAACTCAACTGAATTAATTAAATGGCGTAAACAAATAACGTTTTATAGAATTTGGCGGTATTTATTTGACACCCTCTTAGCTTCCCAATGGCACCCCTCAATTCCGGCACCGACTTCTCCCTACCTCTGAGAATAGCTCCTCCTATTGTTTGCAACCACAAGGGTCACTGAAATATGAAACAACATGAGCTTATTATGCGTGAAATCTTATAGTATTATTCATCATTAACATATAAAGAATAAACAATTTAAAATCTGATTACTATACATTTAAGATAGCTCACCAGTGAATTCGTAATTGATGTTAGGTATTTAGCATGGGAAAATTTTCCTTTGTTGTCCGGCACAAATCAGCAACAACCTTCTCCTTTTGCCATTTAAACTCAACTGACAGCAAAGCTTTCCTGTTTCTTGATGAGTCTTCAGCCACTGCATAAAGCGAAACTAAACAGTTTCTGCTATCTTTAGAAAATCCTATAAACTATTTAACTATTTAATGTTCCCCTAATGTTTGAGTACCAAACTTTATACATCAAATCAATACGAGACGAACTCGTTCAGGACCTGGTGGGTGAAGAATGCCTTCCAGCCAATGACGTAAAATGTTAACCTAATTATTCCCCTTTACCGCCCACCTAGGCCTGACCTAGCCCATGGGCTAAATGCGTGTGTGTCAGAGTTGTATTCAAACACATGAGACAGGCTCACCAAGAGTCAGTGTGGAACATAGAAGATAAGGATTTTCTGCCAACATTAAATAAAGACAAACACTGCAGGAAACCAGAAGCATGGGCACGTTTCCCTTGCACCTGTAGCTGGAATTGCGTTCATGCGTTCATATTCTAAACATGCAATATTGGAAGTTGCTTAGTGAACTCGCGATTCGAAGTTCCCCATATATCGCGCGATTAACGAGCGCTTTAGATACACAGAATTGCATTGTCGTGTCCACATGATTGCGCCCTTTTGTAGTGGGCGACGCTTTGTCACGGACTAGCTTATCAAAGAAAACGCTGGCCATTGGCAATATCCGGAAAATAGGAACAGAGTGTTGAAGAAGAGTAAAAGAGTAATGAACATTTTATCCCTTAAGGTTGGGCGCACACAGCATTGTGTCTCTGCCTTTGCTACGACGTTTGTACCAACGATATAGAATCCATTGTCAAGTTACCCCTTCAGCTTCCACGAGTCAAGCACTCGCATGTTGACGGTCAAGTGCTTTCGTGATTAATGTAGAGTCATCAATCTCATGTGCACGAGGCGTTTAACGTCATACAAAATTCAATGAAATAAAAAGTAACATGACAGGATATTTCAAAACAATTTAATATATGAGGCGTTACGTCAGAGATAGTCATAAGCCACAAAATCAGAACTTTACAGGAAAATGTTTTAAACCTTTGAAGAAATCCCAAAATCCGAATAGTCTAAAACATGACGCAATACTAAGACATTATATTCTCTTATACTTTATGAAACATTTTACACAATAAAATGTTATTTTATCTAATATGTGTTTTATTATTTATGTAAAAATGTTAAAAGCATGTAAGTCATTTTAGTTGTGGCTTATGACCTTCTCTCTGGAAGTACAAAATTATTGGATTTTGAATGCTTTATTAGTTTCTTTTCATCTAATATCATAAGAATAAGGTATAAGTATTAAGCATTGTTCGTCATTTCTTCCTAATCAACCTCTTCAACCTCCAAGTCCGTCTCATTATTATTTACAAGGGCACGAAAGAATGTCTGATTTACTATTGGGGCATAATCCATTGCTGACAATACATCCTGGGGTTTCTTTTTGTTTATATTCAAGGATTCTTTGTATTTTTCGGGCAAACTAAATGGATTGGAAGGGGCAGATCTCCCTTTTCTACGAATGGGAACTTCATAATAGCATCCTTGACTGTAGTACTGAGAGAGTTGGAAGTTGCTATTATTCTCTTCAAACTTGAAGCTCAAAATGAATGGGTCCGTTATTGTACACTACCTTTTTCACTATGTCAGAATGCATATTTTCCACGTACTGTAATCTTCTCTCAGCATCATAGTGACAATAAAAGGTACTTTAGCTGACGATTTATCATAACAGTTCTTCGGACATGTAAATTTTTGTCCCATGGTGACAGCTTCAATTTTCTTTTTGGTTTTATCTGAAACATAAGACCTTCCTTCATTTCTCCTCATTTTGCATTTTGATCTAGACCGTAATTTCTTACTGCATTTCTCTTCCTTGATTTGGCGGTTTTACAAGGGTTAACTTCATTAGTTCTAGATTTTAGTGTCGAATGAAAAAATTACAACAGAGATAATCATAAGCCACATATAGCATGCTGTAGTAACCTAAATATTTTAATATATACAATAATATACAATGCATAAAGGAAAAAATATAACTGAAGTCGCTTTTGTTTACTGTATGTTTTATGTTATTGACATTTAAAAGCACAATATTTTCCTAACAGAAAACCTATGATATACAAGTTTACCATTCAGGAATGTTTACTTGTCTTACCTATTCATTTTCTGAGTCAGATTTAGAGGAGAATCCATTTGAAGTTAAGTCACTTTCATCTTCATCACATTCTACAGATATCTCTGCAAGTTTATCATTCTTCCCGCTGTAAAATCAAGGTTTCCTTTTCACTGGCGCCATTATGTGTGTCTTGTAATTATGTCTCAGGGAAAATATGAAGTCAAGGAATGAAGGAGAGAACACACCTCCTTGTAATTCTGAATACAGCTGACAGATGGCAGCAAGTTATGACGGTTTAGAGACATCTGCTGGTGGAATGTAGAATTTTAGCAAAATGTTGATTTGTTTTAAAGTGTGGCTTGTGACTATCTCTGACGCAATGCCTCATATATATTTTATAGAGGGTTTCCTATATTGCGGGGCCAGTGATTGCATGTATACGTACTCCGTGCATTGTATATTAATTTACTAGGGGTTTTCCGTTCTGAATCCCCCGCTTCACTCACGGGAGATAGTAACATGCACAATAATGAGCAGTAACCTTGTCATTAGTGCTGTTGGAAGTGGTGTCCATCTGCATTGAGACGTTTCTGGCATCTTCGGAAGATAATTCCGTTCACATGCGTAAGTTGTTCTTGCGTAATTCCCATAATCGCTGTTGTTATATTGTCCTTAAGGTCGTCTATGGTGTGGGGATTGTTCATATAAACTTTATTTCTTAGTACTCGAAATTCTTCAATTTTTTCCTCCGTTAGAAACTTAGTTTTTGCTTCTTAGGTTTAGCGTTTAGCGATCTCGTTATCCTAAACTTATTAACCAAACGTCTTATTGTTTCCTCACCTGGAACTGGAATAGCAGGGAATTTCTTCTGAAATTGTCTACACAATTGTCTACATTATTCGGGCTTTACATATGTATCGTACATAAAAATTGGTTGTAGAAGCGTGAATTTGTCGACAAGCATTTCATTGGACTAATAACAAAACAAGAACATCAACAATATCAACACTCTTAAGCAAATCACACACAATACAGTTGTCTTGAATAAACTTTCACCTTTGAGATGCACAAACCCTAGTGCTTACAGCACGCACAGAGGTAGCAACTGACGCAGTACGAGTATAACACAACTGACAAACTGAGCGTCTCATTTACCACAAGTGCGCAGCTGAAAAATATTGATGTCGCTTCAGTGCAGACGGAGCATGCATACACGCGATATGTGGCCCCACCATACAGCGAGTGCCCTATTTCCTATTTCAGTAAATTAAACAAATAACATTTTAATGAAAATTGTTACTGCAATTATGCAGAAAATAGAAAATAAGAATATTTGTACATCCAAATAATACTTAACCCTCCGTCAGGCGCGCGCTTTGGTAGAACGCCGTTAGTCGCGCGGGGCCTAGTAGACCCGCGCTATATTTTTGTTGTTATTGTTTGTATTTTTGTTTTCTTTTGTTTATTTCCTTTTTTCATGTTTTTACCTTTATTTAGATTAAGCGTAGAAGGCTTTCATTAGTAGGTATTATGTTGCAAAATAAAAATACAAGCTAAAATATGAGTACATATACGTTATACATTGTATTACAGTAAGTATAAAGAAATACATTGCCATTTCCAGGTATACATACAACTTGTAATTTCAAATGTTCTGTTACTCAGAATCTTCTACTATTTCACCCGTGTTTTCCCCGACTAAGCAACATTCGCAAATAATTTTAGCATGTTTGCTCAAACACAGGGGGGATGTTTCATTTCCCACATGCATATTTAGTTTTGCAGTTCATTTTGTCTTTGTTGCAAGGTTCACATCGTTTCCTTTTCAATGTGCATAGCGATGTATTTGACAATTCATCTACGCCGGATTCTTCAGGTTTATATTTTGTCAAAAAGCCTTTCAAATCACCGGGTAGATTTGATGCTGTTGCTCTCCTTTGTAGCTGTTGCAACAGTAAAGCTAAACATAGTGCTTTCAAATACTCTTGCCTTGTGGAATATTTATTTTGGTTTCCAAGGAAGATAACATTAGAATTAATGCGTGCAATGTTCAAGATATGGTAAAAAATTACCATGGGCCACCTTCTCGTTGTTCTGGCTACATTGTATGTAGCACACAATTGATCTACTACATCAACTCCAGATTTAGTGTCGTTGTAATGCAGGATTATTTCAGGCTTTTTCTCAGCACCTTCTGATAACTGTGTGGATGAAACATGTAGACTTGAGAGCAAAACTACTGTTTTACCCTTTTTCGGAACATAAGAAACAAGCGTTTCATTTTTTGTGAAGCCAAATATGCTTTCGTACTGACTGCGATCTTTTGGAGAATTGAAATTAGTGGGTAATTCTTTTTTGCTCTTTGCACTGTACCAAGGAAAGAAAGTTGTCTTTTGCGCAATTCATTCACCGGCGATACACTGGTACACCAATTATTTGCAGTAACGTTACGTCCAGTGCCAGAGATTGGTTCAGTTAGTCTCAGCACTACAGCCTCTGCCGAACTCGGTTTGCAAATATGGTACGTCCGGCTGCTGTTCCACAATAAATCTCCATGTTAGTTGTATAAAACAGTTTTGCATCACTCAAACAGAATATCTTTATGCCATACTTGTTTGGCTTGGATGGTATATATTGTCGAAAACCACGTCGACCACTAAATGCCGGCAACTGTTCGTCGACAGTGACATTTTGTCCAGGAGAATAATGGTTCTGACAGTTGTTCAGAAACAATGTAAACATTTCTCTAACAGCAGCCAATTTATCCAATCTTCGTCGCTCCAGTCTTGAGCTTTTGTCATCAAAGCGAATACAGCGTATTAGAAAACTGAATCATTTTTCGGACATAGCCATTCGGAATAGAGGAATTCCAAGATGATCGGTTCTCCAAAAATCGTGAATATTCTGGCGTCCACCACGAAAAATTCCTGCCAGGTACAATAAGCCTAGAAAAGCTATTATTTCTATTACATCTGTAGGTCTGCTGTCTCTTTCACGATCAAATTTGTGCTGCTCACTGCTAATGTAGGTATTTGAGCTTTCAACAATCAAATCAACTATATCTTCGGTAACAAAAAGGTTCCAATAATCAATTTCCATTTTCGCATTTTTGGCAGCTCCTACCACACCAGGAAGTTTGGTCAATATATTGTGAGCTCTTGTCTGTGCTATTTTCCAAGGTGTTTTTTTTTCCATTTTTTCCATCTCTTCCGGTAAATAACAGAATGTATGTCAATAATAATAATTACTATGATAAGCATATGATGTTACCTATAAAATGCATGTTATCACAGAAGCCGCTTTCATCGTTTCCTCTTCATTTTCATGCTCAGTTTCTGAATCTAAAGATCAGAATCATCTGATTCATATAAGTTGTCATCCACGGGCAAGGCATCATCATCGCAAAGTAGGCGATGTACTTCTTCCAAATCAATCGGATTTTGTAGATCGTGCCTTTTACTCGTATTCGTAACGAAGCAGTAACAGCTCCTTGCAATAGCAAAGCAATATTGCACAAAAGCTAATGAGAAACAAATCTGTCAAAATGTGTAACGAGAGCAGGCGCGCGGGGCCTTGTTGACCTGTGTGACACGTAACTGCTGATTAGTTATTCCTCAAGCCAAACAAATAAACAGATAAGGTTATCGCTGCGGCAAATAATCGCGCAAAGTGTAATGTTAGATGTCCTAGTCAGGCAATTGCATAGGTGCGTTCGTTCGAAAATTATAACATTTGTATAATGCCAGGGGTCTCTCAGGCCCCTAGCGACTGACGGAAGGTTAAGGGTGGCAGCATTTTTTAAAAAGATGCTCAACTTAAATACTAACCGATTTCTATAAATGCTTTTGGAGGGGGGCCCCTCAGGGGATGCGAAAACGTATATTTTCGATTAAACCTTGATGTAAAACTTTTGGGTGGACTACAATGCTTCCTCTTATGTGCTATAGTTAAACGGTAGAGAAAAATTCTAATAAATCTTAAATAACTCAATGATTGATATGACAAACACCAAGCTTTACGTTTCTGTTCAGCGGCCACAAACACGTAAAATGCCTGTTTCTATGCGCTAGGACCTTAGTTTGGACGCGTGGCCGGCCTAACGGGAACATTCTTGGCGCCAAGAAGCATGCTCTTTGCGGCTCTCACGCCTTTTAAGAAAGTTTGCATTAGCACTCATTAATTCTTTGGTGACGTAAATAAAACCAGCCCTCGCCCCCCCCAAAAAAATTCAATTAAATGCGAGTAACTAGAACAATCGCTAACATTTTCTAACACGTAAGTATAGAAATTAACTCGATTGAAATTACGACGTGGTAGAAATTCCTTAACTACATTCATTTTATTGGCTTTTAATTTTAAAGATAGCGCGGTATTTCAAGCCGAGGTTTACAGATTCCCTGATTAAGTGCAAACTTTCTCAGAAATTTCTTTGCACTTCGTTGTAACTTCTATCCGATGACATCTAGTTTTTCCTATGTAAGAATGCGGTGATATCATTTCGGTTTCTTAACAAGAATATATACGGTTTCCCTAAGTGTATTTAGAACATTACAAACCGTTTCTCTATGAGGCGCACGAACAGTGTATTATCTATCTACCAAGTGGCCCAAACAAGCCGTTCTTTGTAATTTTTGTTTCCGCATACCCAAGTGCAGAAGAATTTGCCGCATCACTGATTTACAAAGGGGCAGTGCAGGTAGAGCGAAAGATCACTGAGGTGACGCTTGCTCTCTGCATGTGTTTACTTCGTTGTTTCGTACTAATAAGCGTCGCGTGGTCGCCTGCTTGCAGTTCGAACCAGGTCATCCAGGAAACAGGTAACATGTTCACCAACAACGAATACTAGGGACGTTAATGATCTATGGGGAGACGCTCGATATGTGGCTGAGGCTCGAAGGCTGTATTACGAACGATGTAACGTCTGCCTTCCGCGCGCGTTATTCGACGTACCGAGATACATATAAGAACTGCTGGATTATTCCAGATATTATCTCTTTACCATTAATTTGCCATATCGCATTTAGTGCAAAGAAGAGCTGCAACTGACCTAGGATTTCAAGGACTTCCAGACAACGGATTTTGAAAGGACGAAAATACCATTCCTTATAAATTGCATTTACACCAACAGCTTTATGAGAAGGATTTCAGGATTGCGTATCTGTTTGAGAAGACTCGTAATTAAAATAAACGAAAATCGGAACGTTACCAGACAGGTTTTATGGGGAGATTAATGTTTGTTTCGTCAGTGAGTCCAGTGCAGGTAAAGATATTCTGCATTATTGGGCTCCTGAGAATCCTTGCTGTTTACGAACACATCACACGTAGACTTAGTGGAGTGTTAACGTGTGGTATGACATTCGAGGATATATCACTGGCCAATTTATTTTGCCCCTAGGCATATAGGGCAGGTTTATTTCCAATTCCTACAGAATGGGCTGAATATTGATAACCTTATAGAACACGTCCCACTTTAGGTAGCTCTAAATTACTGGTTTCAGCACATTGTATACCACTCCGCAATTCTATAGGAGTTAAAGAAAACCTCAACAATGTGTACCCGGGACGGTGGATAGGTCACGGTGGATGCATTCGGTGGCCTGCAAGATCGTCCCCTGAATTTGTTTTTTCTTATGAGGATATATCAACGCCAGGGTTTACAAAGCGCAAACACAAAGTCTATAAATTTTAAAAGAAAGGATAAGTCATGTCTGTAGTTCAATATCAGCAGAAATGCCCATGCTGGTACTGAGAGGGCTTACAGCAATTCATCCACCAAGGTGGGTATGTATTTGAACACGCTTATTATTAATGATCCTTTTAATTGCAACGTAGCTTAACCCTAGAGGAACCAAGAGAGGGTCAAATTTTGTCCACATTTTTTTAGAACTATTACTATTATAGTATAAAACATGTTCTGACCATAGTGTTCCTATTTTGTGTCAGAAATAGTATAAAGATAACGATTTAATAAAGACAATCAAGTCTTCTTTTTGGTTGAAAACCTAATTATATGAACTAAATTTCGAAGCCTTCTAAACTGCAAACATGTGTTGTAACAAATGACGTATTTGGAAACCAACTTATATTGCATTGGAATTAATTGTTCTTTCACACAAGCCGTGTGTTGGGCAGGATTGGAAAGGTACAATCAGATAACAAAAGTTCAGTGCCATAGCCGGGATTTGAACCACGGATCTCCAGGTCTCCGTCCGGATACTCTAACCACTGAGCTACCATGGCAACATACAGACACGACATTAAATTCTCCAACTGATTCATATTTTCCCGGTAAACCACAAGGAGATCTCAAATTGTATTGAGATGTCATACCCCAATGGCAACTTACATTCTTTGTAAGTACTTAAGTCCCGGGCATTGAATTTTTCAGTCATCTGATTCTACCTTTATATTGCATTGTTGGCACTGCTGCATGGATTGAAAACTCATCTGACTCACATGACCGTGGTATGGTACAGAAATACTAGCAGATAATTATGTAACATGGCAAGAGAATCCGAAGTAATTTTAAAACATCGCGAGAAAGAAAGTTACGATATTTGTTATGAGTGTGATAGTGAAACTAAAGATGAATTTGATGAGATTGAAGACATGAACTGTAATTATGATAATGGTGATAATGATGATGACGCAGAACTAAATTTTACTGTTTGCAATTCAAGTGACAGGAATATTAGTGATAACAGCAATAGTGCAAGTGTAAGAATCGTGAAGTAGTGACTAAAAGTGGACCTCGCCCCCGGACTGCAACAGCTTTCAATCATTTCTTTAATTTGACAATTTTCAAGATATAAAAATATTTTATTAACATATATATATATATATATATATATATATATATATATATATATATTTGTCCTTTGATATACAACATTTCTTACCTAACTCACACAATAAAGAATTAATATTTACTTAAAAATTGTAAATACAACCACAAGGGTAAAACATAATGCTGGATATAATTTAGCTCTCGCTTGCTCCAGCGTGTTACCAAAAGAAATTTGGTCCACTTAAATATAATAAAAAAATAGAACTTTTGTTTAATGCTGTCAAATTTATAACACCAATTGGTTGCCATATAGTTATACTGATTGTAGATTAACTGTTATGTATATAATTATCGTTTGAGCTAAGACGTGTGCTCAGGTTTAGCCCAACGGCAATCCTCAAGTTTTCTTTATGGGCGAATTAGTTATTAGATAACCGATAAATACACACACACACGCACACTCACATTCAAACACCAAAACCTGGTCATACCGTGAAAAGTCATATGGAAGCAGTCATAACAGTTAGTGCTTGTTTTCAAGCATTGGTGTTTCGTTTAGCAAGGTCTCGTCTCAGTGTGTAAGATCTCCCCATTACAGCTCTACTTAGGCAAACGTTTTAGCAACTGCGCTATTCGGGGTGAACTAATTTCAACGAAGAACGTCTTGCGTGGACCACCTGGTATACATCGCCGTCTCACTTCTCTACAAATGTTTGTCACATAGGAATCACAGAACACTTAAACGGGTACTCTTACAACATATCAACCTCTGTAAAAACATTTTACGTCAACTGTTTAGCCGACACACGAAGGGGAGGGAAAGCGGAGAGGAAACAGGACCGGTTAGAAACAGCGCAGTGGAAGATAAGCAATACTGCGACCTGCGTCAAAACGATGGGTCTGTATAATACAATAAATGTATTGTGTTTTTAGAAGATATCCATTTAAAGTTGGCAACGATGGCTGAGTTCATGAGTAATAACCATTGACCAGACGTATTCGCAAATTATTCTGAACATGATTTTGGTATAGAGAGAGACAATAATTTATTTTCAGCAGCGCATATTAGTGAATTTTAATGTAGGGAGGGAGCTTGGTCGACTGACTCGCAAACTGACTGAGCAGCAGAAGGATTAACATGATGCTAACTTTGAAATGCTGAATGAGATCAAGTACCTGGCAGTAAGAATATCGGACAGCTGTATGTCAACATCAACGCTAGTGACATCTAGCGGAGAGATGTATTACACCCCGGATTAGGGAGATAGTCATATTTGCTAGAGCTTCTTAAGCGAAATAATAACCTTTGTCAAGGGAGATAATTTGTTTTTGTGTATGTACGCGAATAATAATACTGGAAACTCTCCATCGTATTTGAAAAGCGCAGTTCCTTCTAATAGCAGAGGGCTAAAAATATTTCACATTTGAGGAATTAGCAAGGCCCTTCATAATCAAATCATTCAATTTTGCAGATTTCTGGGTGAACATTAATTATCAGGGAATACTTTTGTTATTTAAAAGAGAAGCGCCGCATATTTTAGAAATTCTAGCCGTTTGAGTTGAAAATAAGGGCTTTACTATTTATTACGGATAGGCTAGTTTTCTCTCAGCACTATATTTATTATGGAAGCGAATCCAAAAATGCCAAATTTTCTTAACAATTAACTAATTGTCTATATACATACTTCTAGAAGTTTGCATATATGAGGAAGTATATATTTGTACCATTAGTGCTGCTTCTGTTATGTATAGCCACGTTTTAGCTTTTCTACTCTCTCTACTACGTATATAGTAGGTAGACACGGTATTGCATACCACCCAAAATTGCGATACCGAAATTTCGGAATACGTGTTTTGAGGCACCCTGAATCCCCCCCCCCCAAAAGCATTTTTAGAAAACGGTCCGCGCGGGTGAGTGTATCTCTGTAAACAGCATAAATCAAACGCGAAAGTCGAATAAATACCAAACTTAATATTTAGATTCCTAACTTCCAAAGATGCGAAACAAAGATTTTCAAGAAAATTCTCCCACCACTCAAGCACTCTATAAACATAGAATATTATTAAATTTTTTGATTTTCAAAAAAAATTGCTCAAGATTTTTATGAAAATACCTTATGTTTAAGAAATTTACATGACAAATAAAATGTATATCTTGAATTTTATAGGAATAACCTATGATTCTCACTTCATTCGTAAGAAATTTTGTATAACTTGTATAACTGGTAAACGTTAAGCGATAGACGAAAGCGTACCGCACGAAAAATGTAGATCTCCTTTCCCAATAATTATATGGGTTGAAAAAAGTGCTACTGCAATTCGAACAACGAACATGTGTGTAAGGTTTTCACGCAAAATTCAACAATTGCTTTTACGCGTCACACCCCAACATATTTGTGTTTTTAGATTTTTTATCCGAAGTACAGGCAGATTGCAAAATTAAAATAAATTCTTCCGTGATCCACTTACCCAATACTAAAAAGACATACACAAAATGAACTATCTGAAGAACAAAATTGAACGATTAGATAACGGACAAATCAGTCTATTGCAATACTGAAATACTATGTCTTACAAAGTACTTCCCAATGTCTTTATATCGAGGACTTTAACAGATTAATGTACATGATTAATTGATTAATGAAAATGATTTTAAAACACACCAAAGGTATGAATTGTTGATTAGGGCTTCTCGGGTTACCAGCCGTGTGATATTGATAAAGTTGCTCGAGCTTTCGGCCATGCTAACTCCATGGCCTTCTTCAGGAAGGGTAAGGATTGGTTATTTCGGTTAATAATCTTGACAGTCCGAAGACTGTGTAAAGTGTGGTGTAAAATCGTGAGTTTAAGCCATGGAGGGAATTGGACTACACTTTATTTGACTAGAAAATTGGGGGGGAATATAACTGTGCCCTTTTTGGTGGGCAATCGGTCGGATGCGGCATTTCATGGCATTGAAGCTGGACATATGCAGTACTCTGTGTTCTGCACAGATTCGAGCATTGTTACAAAACAACTGGAGGACGGTTAAAGGTGAATTACCACATAACCTACCGTGTTCCGACTGTGCACCGATCATGTCGCTTCCGTGCCGTGCCGTGCCGTTTTGGTTTGATTTCCACATAGCCTACCGTGTTCCGACTATGCACCGACCATGTCTCTACCCTGTCGTGTCGTGTCGATTTCCACATAGCTTACCGTGTCCCGACTGAGCCACCGACCATGACGCTACCGTACCGTGTCATGTCGTTTGATTTCCACGTAGCCTACCGTGTCCCGTGCGCTGGCTATTTTCATGCTTGTTTCGATGCTTAGATGGAGCCAGGGAGGAGCTACGATGATCACAGGAAACACATACAAATCGTGTTTCTCTGGCAAAGTCAAAATCAACCCTTTTGTTTCTATTAATTTTACTTAAACCCGATTACATCTATTCGTTCAATCAAACAGAGAATTTAACACAGTAGTGGACTATATCCAAAAGGTTGTTTCAGCAACTAAAGAAAGAAAAGAAACAAATATGTGGAATGAAATATGCCTTAACTTTATATTAAATATGTTTGAATAAAAATTAATGTTTCATTACAATAGGATAGCTTGCAGTAAAGCTAATAGTCAAACTGCTTAGAACGCATCCTTATTTAACAACCAATGTACTAAGCTTTCTAAAAATTTAAATTAAACCTTACCTCCGAAGAATAATTCGTGGATGACTTATATCTGTTTGAAAATTTCGAAATTATAATTCTCTATACGGACTACGTTTTAATCATTGGTAAGTTATCTTTCAAAATATGTTAGCTCCTCCTTAAGGAATGCTGATCCAGCTGTAATTTAATCTGATCATTTTGCCATCTCTGTTTCTATAAGCAATGGATCACAAAGGAAAGCCACCCTTATATTGTGTAGTGCTTATTTGTTTTTACTTCAAGATATTTTCAGCGATTCGCTATAACCTTTCAGATGTTATGTTTAATCGTATAGCTGCGTGTACTACTGAACCAGCGAATGGCTTCCCTGCAGGTGAAACCTGTTCGTATCATTACGGAAAATGCTAGAAGTAGCCGAAGTGCAAAAGGCTGCCAAACTGCGACCTGCTGTCGCCGGTAGGTCGCCGTTTGGTTATTTCCACATAACCTACTGTGTCCCTACCGTGTCCCGTTCATTTTCATAAAATCAGTCACATGATCAGTGAAAACCAATCTGTCCTCTTAAGAGCTAAGTTTCAATAGGGTTCATGGTACTATATTTGAAGAGACTGACAAGGTAAACCAATCAGATCTCAGTTCTTGGCAGCACGAGTGGAAATGAGTGGGAAGGGAAACTCCCTTCATCACCACTCTCTGTAAGGTTAGGCATCACTGGTCATGACTGATCCCGGACAGATGGTCCCTGCACAGTAGGGACACAACAGATACACGGCAGGTCATGTGGAAATAGAATAAAACGCTCTTATTATAAATTGTATGAAAGGTGCTCTTTGGCTGCTCCTAAACGCAGCATATGACCCAAGACACAGTCGGAACACCGTAGGCTATGTGGACATCCACCTTGATAGGAGATTAAATATTCGATGTCACTGTCAATATTTGTAAATGACGAAAGTAAATAAATTACATGTAATGAACTGTGAACCACTCTGTGTATAACAGTCGTTAATGAATATCTATACTTTATCTTTGTTTCCCACTGCAAGGCTAATAGGTTCTTTTAGCTTTAGGATTATTTTATCTCTAATACGTATTGATTTCACGATGCCATCTGTGAACAAGATATATTTTTCTTTTAATTGCTTGGCTGTTTGTATTATTCGACACTGTATGTGTTTCCAATAAATTATTTAAAGATTATTTATTCCAAGCGGTAATGCCCTATAAGGTATTTCCAGTAGCTTCTAAATTGGGAAGGGATTTTGTGAATAAAGGTCAAAAGGACTGAAGCTGTTCAAACATTAAAAAATCGCTAATTGGTTCAGACACGCTTCAGTCGACTTACATAAGCCTTTCATTGTTGAAAAGCTACTTATTCGAGGTAATTATCTGGTGTGTGCTATTTGCTGAATATTTAATGGCGATTGGAGGTTCATCATTTTGATACTTATCAAACTGTCTCCCTGTCTTTCTCTCCCCCTCTCTCTCTCTCTCTCTCTCTCTCTCTCTAAAATGAATGTCAGCGGTTGCTTTGATCTTTTACAATAACCCCTTAAACAGGACTGAAAATTAATAATTATTCATGGGTTAGCTCAGAAAACGCTCAGTCCATTATGCTAGTTCTCCACCAATGAAATGCTTGTATGTTCCCGGTGGCTTCGCGGTAATATGTGAGGCTCGCATTTGGAGGTTCCGGGTTCGATTTCCGTTCAGCCCGGCCACTTGGATCACAGGTTTTTTTGTGGTTTCTCCCGGTCAGTAGGCGAAAGCTTAAGTGTGGCCCCTCTTCTACGACGAATTTCCTGTCCATTTCTTATCCTTATCGTTTCTTTTTATCTGTGTCAGTGTTGAGGGTTCAGGCGATGGCATTCGGTATGTCGCGGCTGGACGGCGGATTGTGGGCTTTTGAAGGGTTTCTCCCTGTTTGTTTGGCCAGTCGGATCCCTTTACTCGGTGCTTGTCTAGGGCCACAAGGACCCCCAGGAGAGGCGAGACTAAGCCATGGCTATCCGGCGCTAGGATGTGCTCCATTGGGAATCGTTAGGGGTTCCGATTGGATTTTGGATTCAATGCGGCATACGCAACATAGATGAGCAAACGTGGAATACTAGGTTTCAAAATTACCGATGAAGGTATCCTCGGATTAGTTGGTAATGCCTTCACAAAAAGTTTTGCAGAATAGACTAGCAGTATCAGGATCCCAGTGTACCCGTTCTATCCGTTGAATAAGAATGCCAAACGTCAGACAGGGGGAGGCAAAAACAGCAGAGAAAATAGCAGGTCTGCATAGTGGTCGATTGTGAACGCGCACTTCATTCAAAGGCCACTTCCTAATTCATTTTGTATAATGTTTATAACGCGTAAACCATAAGCATTGACGCCATTTATTTTAAACAACCTTTCGTAGCATTGTCTGTTTCGATTCGTTATTACTGATTTGAAATTTTTATACTTCGTCAATTTTGGGAACATTGAGTTGTTTCTTGCTATTATCGAAAGAGGTTGGGTACGTCTGAGCGAAGTCCAGGCGATGAGCGGGTTTATGAGACACCTCACTGTCCTCCGGTACCAACCTGGAGACGGCCTGTTGAAGTAATTGCAAAAGTTAAAGGCACATGGACGCTGGCCAACGCTCGCGCGAAGCGCTGTTGCCAAACGTAGCAGGCGTGTACCGACGGTATCTCTGTACATCAGAACACATTAAATAGCCTTAAAATATTAAATCTTACGTTCATGGTGTTAATCCATGACACATTTTGGATTGAAGAGTTTTCTTAAAAAGTTGTGTGCACTAAATACAATGCTTCTGACCAGAGTATGGATCACTTCATGTTTGTTAATCCCAGCTTTGATGGACATGTTCACACACTCTTAATACAGACACAGGAGTAAAGAGAGGTATGATAATTGGATGTATATATTAACAATAATCCAGCTCGAGTTTGAAACACGGACACTTTAACAATAAAATAACACACCACTACTCTGAAAACCAACTGAATATTAAGCCACTTCCTTCCAAACTGCGTAATTTTCAATTTCATAGTATACTGTGTGTTTATATTTGAGATAAACTTTTTGAGGAATTAATTGTTGTGCTCTTCAGGCTTTTCAGTTTTGAATGAATGTTGTTTAGTGACGAAAACCACGTGAAGACAAAAGGTGCATAGCTCGCGTTTTAAGTATCATAGAGACAAGACTTTAGTACAGTAATGATCAAAAAATAAAATTCTGTCTAATTATATCATTGGCATCTACACCTCTATAATGTTTATCCGAACGTAACTAATAAAGATGATGTTCTCAGTTCAGGATAATAAGATACGTGTACCACATTTGGTAGCGCTGTTAGGAGGGGCAAGCGTATGGTTCTTTGGCGTCCTCAGAGCGAGCCCCCTTCATCTGCTGAACCTACTCTAGAGCTTTTGTCCTCCCTGCAGAGGTTTTTCAGTAGTCTTTCCTTCTAGAATTTACGAGTATAAGTGGCGTATTAACTTCCGTCTCCAAGTAAGCGGGAGATTGCTTTTTAGACTGCAGGTGATAATTATTATCCTAATGGAAAGCCCTATGAAGAGTAGAGCAACTTGGTTGGCCTCTTTCCCTTATTGTAGGAGAGTGTTGGGAACCTTCATAACAGATAAAACAACCTTTTGTCAAGCGCTACACAGAGGCGCTGTTGTAATTAGTTGATTCAAAAAAACAGAGATGCGTCACCTTGCTAATTACAGTGAACCAGTAAGCCATTGCCTCAGGTATAAAAGGGAGAGGGAACGGCTTCGAGTTATAATAATGCGGTGCGGGGATTCTGTTTCTAGTCTTCTTGGAGTGCGGATGACAGCTATCTTAAGTCTTCAAGTCGACGACGACGCAAAATATTGAGTTATAACCAAAACACCTGAGGACGCTCGCCACCATTCAGAACAAGAATTTCTTGGACACCAAAGAGGACAATTCGTCACAGGGCTTGTGACTGCGTTCAATGCTGCTTCAGCTCGGTAAAGCAGCACTTCGGAGCAGAAAGGTTTTGCTATTTTCATCTCTGCGGGCGCTTTGCTTTCATTAAAGCAAACGGCCCATCTCTACTCCAGCTGTCCGTTCAGCACATCTTGGGCAGCTTCCGGTGACCAGATTACTCAGAACAGGGACCAGGATACGGCCTTTCAGACCAGCGAAAGTTTGTAACATCAGGCAGCGGGCAGGTGAGCAAGACCCAAGCCACCTTTCCGCTCAATGAGGTTCGGCGCAATGTCGGTCTCGGGGCCTCTACTTCACCGCGCTAGTGGGACCCCAGCTCATGTAGCTCAAGGCACACGAACTGTTTTTGTGCGCTGCACCTTAGGATGTAGGGAATGTACCGGATTTAGTTCAGAATGCCAAACCTTAAACGTTTCTCAGGCAACGCTCCCAGCGGAACTGCAGGTCAGGCGGCCCCCGCCCTTGTCAGTCAGAGCTGTGCAGCCACTCAGCCTACAAGCGGCTTTAGAGGGCAAAAAGACAGCATTGAGCCAGGAAAGTGAAAGCAGGAAAGGCAAGGTGCGTTGTTTGGAGAAATCCGAGCATACCATCAATAAGGGTCTTCCTAGAGATTTCTCTTTTCGTTCAGACTAAATAATGGAGTCCCGTGCCGATTTTGGGCAAGGATGCTTCAATCTATTCCTCCCAAGATGAAGACAGCATCTCTGGCGTCTCCACGGCCGGAGAAGATGGAATTCGTGAGGCACTCCCACGAAAAGAAAGCCTCCTTCCCGATTGGCAACAAGGGACGTGCGTTCTAGACCATCAGAAGCATTCAATCTCCCCACTGTTTTCGGCCCCGCCTAGAACAAAGGAATCATCCAGCCGATCATCGTGGATGACTTTGCGGGTCGGTCGGTTTCTTCAAGGAAGTCATACCGCTTCGTCTTCCAGACTAAGCAGGTCGGGCATTATTCGCTTCAGCTTAAACATCTAGGGAGGAAAGATATTCCTCATTTTACTTTTAGCCTGGAAAACGCACGTAAGAACAACAGGGTGATCCATGGCCTACCAGCGGGCACCTCGGTGATAAACATCGAGGCCAAACTCGCCCGCTTGGTCACCACATCCGGCTTGGTGTAACGGCCCACCAGGCCCGCTCAGAATGACGATGGTCCCACCCCTCCCCCTCTTTTAGTAGTCGTAGAGCGGGACAATGATCCTCAGGAAAATATTGATGGTACTACTACCATTTGTTACTTCCGGGTATGCATAGAACCATCAAAAGCTCTGACGGGACCCCACAGTGCTACAGTGTCTGTGGGGTAACCATTCCAGTCACTTCGGCTTCAGCAACCTGCGCTGCCTTGTGTCCGGAGGCTCCCACCCTAAAGAGTTCTGTCCACGAACTCTCGCTAGGTTCCCACCTGTGCTAACTGCAAGGGAGAAGATGTGGCATGTTATGGAAGATGCCCAACAAGGAAGGCTAGATTGCCTCACGAAGGCACGAGCCACCACCGACCCTCAAGGAAGGGGAGGCAGACCTACAACAACCACGATGCAGCCTAGACATGTACCGGCTCCTTCAACCTCGCGACAGCCACATCAACAGGAGCAGCCAGTACGCCGAGAAGGACCATCCTATGCCACTGTGGTGCAGGGTTCTACGGAAGAACCTAGGATGTCACGTGTGTCCATTTATACACAACCCCAGCACACACCAACACCAGCTTCCGCTTCCTCTAAACCTCTCCGTCCGAAAAGGATTAAGAGGCGTCATCCCTTCCGCGAAGTGGAGTCGGATTCCGAAGCCCTGTGTGAGCGTGGTGCATCCGTGCCTCCACGCCGACGTAAGGCTGATAAGCCGAGCGGCGGCGAGGCGTCCGTACCCTCTCCCCACGCCTCTTCCAAAATGAAACCCATTTTTCCCTCTTACCCCACACTTCTCGGATATACTGTGGTGGCTGCAGCAGCTGTTGCAGCATCATGGCCAGCGTATATGTGATCTGTCGGTTCCTATCAACAACCGACCCTGCCGGTAGAATGGTTATCGCCTTGCAGAGGCTCACACTCCTGATCATAGGTCTGTTCGGACTGGCGGATCGAACTAGGTTTCATTACCTCGTTTCGTTTCGCGTTCTGGTACGCGTATGGGCTGACTGATCAGGGAATGAGCATCAGCATTTTGCCGACTCACATGCCCTAGAACTCATTTTAGTCTGGGAAACACATCTCCCCGCAAACACACCCTTCCACCTCAGGACTAATCGCGTGGGCCACGGCCACCTGCATTGAACTTGGCGGAACGGAAGTCATGATAGTGTAAATTTTCCACCCACCCCGAAGGTTGTTCGTACTTAACGATTACCTCTACCTATATCCTCAAGTTATCACGGCTGCGAAAAATACCCAACATGCGCGTTGGCATTGTGGCTCCAGAGCAGATGAGCCAATGAATTCATATGCAGGTAATGCGATCCTTATCTCAGAGTAGAAGGCCCTTGGCAACCCACCCACCATCCACGAGGTCGACTTTGGGTGTCCGCTATCGACCTCGCGATAATCAAACATTTCCCATCCCATTCCTACACTTAGATCATAATCCTGTGTTAGCTGAGGTTAACCAAAGGGTTGCCAGCTACCACGTTTCCGATTCCCCAAGTCCAGTGGAACCGCCTCAATGCTTGGCTAGAGGACTCCGTCCCACCCAACCCTAGAATTACAGACATCTCAACCCTAGAGGCGGCTGTCTCCTCTTTCATTTCCGTCGTGGTACAAACAGTTCACAACCTCACCGTCCACACTCCGGCTCCCATACACCCTGAGACACCTCCCTTCGAACTCCTGCTAATCCTGGCTTACCACCCCCAAACCAAAGCAGATGTGTTCGCAGACTATCTTGAGAGGACTGTGCGACCCTGAGATGACCCCAGGTCGATGCCTTCTCCGAAGGCACTCGGAGGAATGTTTGCCGATTTCTTCGGCGACTCCCTGACAATGTGAATGGACGTCCTTTCACGAGATCTAGTGAACTCCAGGGCGCGTCTTAACCCCAAAAATGAGCGGGGTCTGACAGTCTCAAACCCGCCATGCTACGCTGCCTTGCCTTCAGGGCCATGCTCTTTCTGACCAAGGTCTTCGATATCTGTCTCACTCTGTGCCAGTTTCCACGCTAGTGAAGCGAGGCCCGTATGATCCGCATTTTGAAGCCGGGGAAATATCCGGTCCATCCGGCCAACTATCGATTCATTAGTCTCCTATCATACTACTAGCACGCTTGTTCCCCAACTTGGGAGACATTCAAGCCATCTCAGCACACCAGTTCGGCTTCCGTCCTGGGCATTTGACGCCCCCCCCCCCCCCGCAGTTGCTGCGCGTGGTGGAAGCGCTGCCCTGGGATACCAGGAGAGGGCTTACGCCACGGCGGTATCTCTGGACGTCGAAAAGGCCTTCTCGACGAACTGACACACGGGTCTCCTGTTGAAGCTCATCCACATGGAGCTCCGGACTCATATTATACATTTACTACACACATAACTCAATCATCGTAGTTTTGCACTTTCAGTTGCGGGAAACAAATCAACCATAAGGCCAATAAGGCGGAGTCCTGAAGGATCTGTGCTATCCTCCACGCTGTTTGGCGTGTATGTGGCCGATCTTTCTACGGAGCACCACGTTAACACAGGTCAATATGCTGACGATGTACTCCTCATCACTTCCCTACATGGAGGGTGAAATTAGGCGCCAGCCCTCAAAATGTTACGACCAGTTCAACACCATTGGAGCGCCCTCGTTCGGGCATTGGAGGATTATAACCCTAGAACACGCCGCTTGAGGCGTCACCGCTTCCCCGCATGGTATGCGGGCACATCCGATCTCTACGGAGCACCTCCACCAGCAGCTAACACTGAGCTCTGATGTAATCTCTCCAAGAGGTACTTGGATGATCATAACTACAACCCCTAAATACAAATTTTAGAAAAATAATCACAGCGGTGCATAAGTGCCGTTGCACCATGACCGGCAACCATTGAGGCGTAAATCTTGCTACCTCCTTTCACTCCCTACATAAACTTCACCAGACACCCTGCAAACCCCACATCCCGTCACTATGTGGTTTAGCCCTAATTAGGGCGGATACATGCTTAACACATCTGCAGGCTGCCCTTAGCATGCCAACATGTCGTCGTCGAGTTATAACTGTAAACGGTATAATATAAGAAATTACTACCAACCATTACAGATTACGCGGGCCATAGGCAAGGAAGAGCATAGTGATGCCTATCAATTCATTGTTTCAGGATGACGCCAGACCTCGAGGCCCTAACACCTAGGATAGCGCGACAATCCCCCTCCCCAAGGGTGAGTGCGGCATCGCATGTTATTCTACCACTGCCTGAAGTCCAAGCAGCTAACTCAATGTTTACATAATAAGACTAACGATTATGCCCAATTTTGTTTCAGGGCAGCAAACCAATACAAATAATTGTGACCAGTTAGACGACGGCTTCATCCGGAGGTGCATTTCTCCACTTTCTTCAATTCCTCTCTCCCAAATTCCCAAGGGCGTAAGTAGGACTTCGTCCATGCTTGCGTCCTAGCTCTTATTTCACCTGGCTTAGGTTTACTGGACCAGCCAATATACCCGTTCCCAGAATGCGCAGGTGAAATAGCGGTACTGCTGCATTTTCAAATTACTTCTTTTTCATTGTTCTTTTACCTTCCGGTGAAGGAGTTTTTTTAGTGTATATGGGCACCTGCTGACGAGCCTCATACTCTCTGTCTCCACTGCCATAGGAGCTAGGTTAGCACGTAACACGTGTTTTTCTCCTCCACTCGGAAAATAATCGAGTCTTCGGCAAGAGAACATCGAGAAAAAGAGCTCCAGCAGAAACAAGAAGAAGCAACCACTGCTTGATACGACTCAGCATTGCCGCGGTACTTACCAAAGGTTACGCATAGCTCTTGGGCATTGCGCGTTAACAATATAAACGAGTGGGGGAAATACGACCATAGCAAGCAGCCGAAAGACTAGCTTAAACGCCGCCCGATGTCCGACCCTCTATCTCCCCGTGCTTCTTAGCGCTCACGAGCTGTACTTTTCTCTTCTACTATCCGATTTTCGTCTTTTCTATGCTAGAATAGGTCTCCCGATAGGCTAGCATTAGGGGCCTGCTACTGAAAGAGCCAGTAGTAGCAAATCAGGCTACCTCGTTTCTTCCTTTTCATCTTCTCACATTAGCTAGACTGTTAGGAATAGGCGAAAGGAAGCAGAGCTGCGCCGACTACCAAGCCAACGCTTAGGCTCCAGGTAAAACTTAGATGAACATGAATTGTCATGGAATTATGAAGTCAGCATACAACTATCCCCCCTTTCTATCTCGTTTCTTCCTTTTCATCTTCTCACATTAGCTAGACTGTTAGGAATAGGCGAAAGGAAGCAGAGCTGCGCCGACTACCAAGCCAACGCTTAGGCTCCAGGTAAAACTTAGATGAACATGAATTGTCATGGAATTATGAAGTCAGCATACAACTATCCCCCCTTTAAAGCTTTCTGCTTCTTAAAAATGTACTTAAAATGAAGTGTACAACGAAACCATATCTGCAAACATTTATCTGGATTAACATGAAGTAGATGGAAAAATAAACATTTGCAAAAGTACTTTCTGAAGCATTACATGCTTTAGTGTCTAGAAAAATCTTGTAAATATAAGAACCAGAGTTGTTCCTTTTAGGAGTAGCCTTTCGCGTATACAGATCCCTGGACTCAATAAAGTTATAGAGTTTTGTAAGAGAGAAGTGAATTAAGTTTTCCTGTAACATTATTTTCACTGCTCGCTCCATCCTTGTACATCCATGAAATAACTGAGATAATTAAGGATAGAGACCGACCAACGTCAGAAAGAAAGCAAACAAACCCAAATGAAAAGAAAATCATGATTATGACGTCCACACATTATTTTATGCACTGTTTGTTTTACTGGTGAGTGGAGCGTTTGATGTTCAAAAATAGTAAAACATCAAAGAGTAGTTTAAAATTATGAAGTGTCTAAAAATTGCATTCCACAAGAAGTGCTCTATGAAAGTGAAGGGCCGCTATTTGCTTTAGTGTTTGTATGTCATCAGCGGTATTGTTTTGGTATATACTGGGTTGACAGATCACTCTTGTGTTTCATTCTATGACTTTGTGTGTATCACTGAAAAGGTAAATAAACCTAGTATGTGTTGATATGAACATAAAATAACTCTTTGATTCAAAGCAAACGACAACGCAAAACAAGACCCTTATCGTGCACTCTGGCAAACAAAGCCAAATGCTGGCCTTTCTTTCGTTTGTTTACTTTCTCTACTGCTCCGCTATAGTAAGTGGGAGAAGTATCGTATTCAACCAAAAATTTTAAATTAAGAGATAAGTTCAATTAGGTTTCGAGGTCCCCTGAATCCAAAAACGGCAGTTCTAGATAATATCCTGTCTTTATTAGCGATGTTTGGTAGTTCATTTTGGTGAGAGCTATGAAAGGAAAAGTTGTTGCGTTGTCAGCTAGCTCCAGCAAGGTTGGTAATTTCTAGGAAACGAGAGTCTCTTCTCTCAGGAGGTGTGGACAGGAGATAAACGAATACTTCTAGTTTACCCCTTCACTGGCCCTTTTTATACTGTTCTACATAAAAAAGAAAGAAAGCTGTCCTTTCACACAAGATTTCTTTTAACTTCGCCAAGTACCACGATCAAAACAGATATTATTCTCAAAGTTATTTCTATTTCCTATATTTTAAACTCCTTCAGCTTCGTTCACCGTATCCTCACCGTTTCCTCTATACTCAATTTTATTGTCGATGAAGTTCGCCATTTACATTTTGCAGATTGACACGCAGACTTCCGTCGCCCGGCAACGCTAGGACACAAAATTATGGCCCGTCATGATAAACGCTATAACACGAAGTCTCACGACAACGCTGCAACACGAAGTGCCCATGTTACTCTCCTTCGAATCTGAGCTTCTTCTCTAGATAAATTTCTACTTCACGCCCATTTTCTAGTTTCCTCGAGGTCTTTTCTGGTCACGTGGTTTTTCATTGAATTTCCCGGTCCCCATGATAAATTCTAAAAACACATTTATTGGTTGCTTGCTTTTGCAATCACCGCATTATTCTCGTTTGTTTACATTTTCTGTGCGCATGACAGATTTTTTGACGCCTGGATTTTCCTGTATTGTTTTATGCATCTGGATCTGCACTTTTCTCCTCGTTTGTAATCTTTTGTCACTGACTACCTATAAGCAATCCAATGTCTGGACACCTGCGGTCTCCACTTGAAACAACTATAAACGTAATACGTTTTCTTTTCTTATTCATAATATTTGCTGCATATGGAATTTAATGTTTATTCTCTTTTATTAATAAGTTCCCTTTTTATTGCAACTGTTTAGCGGACTTTTTTCCCTTATCTTGTTACTCTGTTTAATATATTTCGTTTCCCTTTTTGTTCCCTTTGATATGTTCGCTATCGTTTTTATATTTAATTGGGCGAATATTACAACCTCGATCTGTGTGAGTGTGTGTATGGAGCAGCATAAATAAAAAACGAAATCTTGGATAATTACCAAACTTAAATTTAAAATCCGTATCTTCCAGGAATGCGACACGAATATTCTTAACAAAATCTTCTAACCCAAAATCAGAGATTTTTTCTTATTTTGAATTTCCCAAACAATGCTCCAACAGATTTGATTAAAATGCATGTTTAGCATATTTGCATGGCAAGTGAAACGTATACCTTAAATTTTATGAAAATAAACTGCGAAGTCTTCTTTATTCTGAAATAATTTGTACAAATTGTAAACCATTAAGGGACGAATAGGGTTTATTATATAAAAACTGTGATTTTGTTAGAACACAAATTATGTGAATTTTTTGTGTGGCATTAAACATCTCCGAGATATTCTTTGTAATTTGGTTGAATTTTAAGTACTTTATACATTTATTAATTAGTTTTTTGTTTTCCTTCTGATAAGGCAAAAGAACAGAATTTCATAGCCATTACATAGCAATATGCTGTTTAAGAGATTTATTATCACTTAAGAAGACTACTGTATTCTCCTTGTACATTTGGGTGCAAAAAAAAGGCACCGATATAATGAACTACGTCTTAAGTTGGTAAAGCATTCGTAGAGCATCTCCTACCCAATCATGGTTCCATCCCACCCCTTACCTGGTTCTAACAATCCAAGATTTTTGACGGCTTTTGTATACCCTTTATTCGCCTTGGCAGATGTTCACCAGAGGCTAGGACCCAAGGTAGATTTAGATTCGTTGAGAAAACAATCATTTCAGTTTTATTAACTGTTCTTCCGTAGTCTGGAAAGGTAGAATCAAAATGAAGAGGTATATAAGTTGACATTGGGGTATGTTGTCTCAAGGGAAGTAAAGGATGTCTTGTGTAAAATTGGAGTCAAGTGGAACAGTCGTAACCTGTTGTCATATCGACATCGTGGCTCAGACGGCGGAGCAGCGGTACAGGAAGCTTAAGATCGGCGGTTGAAATCTCAACTACAGCAATGAATTTTTTATTCTGGTTCTACCTTTCCATACTTAATCCAGAATTAATATTATCTTACATAAATTTTATTATTAGAGTTTTACAAGAAAATAAATAAAAAATCTGATATATTACACTCACATGACTTTCTTTACTCTTGTGCAAAATACTTTCACAAACGCTTATTCTCAATCTGCTTCATGTTAATCCAGATAAAAATTTGCAGAAACTATCTTATTGCTGATTTTCTTGTAGATGCAAGGGGAATATGGTAGGCTTTAAGGGATACTCAAATGTTTTAAGAGCTGGTTGCTATGTGGAGCATTACAATCTCTTTGCATGTCAAGGTCATAACAAAAGAAAGAAAAAAACGAATAACGAATTCCCATTTGAGAAAAAGTATAAGTACTGGAACATTCAAGCATATAACAAGAACTCGGAAATGGTTCACTCAAAAAAAGAGTGCATTTGACATAAATTGTGTGATTTAACGGGATCTACATTTTTTGTATAGTGACATTTTGTCTATCTCTTACGGTTTACCAGTTATGCAAAATTCATCCAGAATGAAGAGGACTTTGGGGACATTCCCAAATAATTCAAGATATACATTTCATTTGCCATAAAAGTATCCTAAACATATGATATTTTAGTCAAAATCGTTAGAGCTCTTTTTCAAAAAATCAACATTTTCAATACGTGTTCCATGTAAATGGTAGTCTGGCGTGGGGGAGTTTTCTTTAAAATCTTCGTGTCGCATCTTTGAAAGATACTGAACCTAAATTCCAAGTTCGAATTTTACTGACGTTTCGCTTTTGAGTTATGTTGTTCACGACACGAACATTTTTCTCAAAATCCATTTTTTTTTGTTTTTGTTCACGAGGTCTCAAAACATGTACCTACCCATTTGCGGTGCAATCCCGATATCGAGTTTTTGGGTGGGTTGTAATGCTTCCCTAAAGGTAATAGAAAAAGTAAAAAGTTGTCAATGCTTTTCAAGTAATGCGAAAATGCTCTGTTTTTCGATTTATTTATAATGCTTTTTCGTTTACCTGTAGCTAACCTCTTTACCATCCTTGCTTTTTGATATTTTTAATTCAAAATCAATATTTTTATCGCTCTTGCTCTTTTGCAAACATTTATTATTGGAATGCGGTAATAATAATAATCATCATCATAATAATATTAGATGAGTTATTCAAAGCAAAATACTTGTTTATTTCTCCTGAAAATTGTATTTATTAAACTGTTTGTTTCACACGACCTTTAATTTTGATTTTTTCCTGTTTTGATATGTCTCTGAAGCTACTGGTGCCGCGCGAACTTCATTTTCCATAGCCT
This sequence comes from Deroplatys truncata, assembly GCA_030765065.1. Taxonomy (NCBI): domain Eukaryota; kingdom Metazoa; phylum Arthropoda; class Insecta; order Mantodea; family Mantidae; genus Deroplatys; species Deroplatys truncata. The sequence continues at coordinate 23,548,089 of CM060988.1, read as the reverse complement.
CGCAGCCTTCACTATGCTGTTAAGGGTTTTTTTCCATATCCTTTGTTCCTCAAATGATATGTAATAAAGAGGGTATTGTTTACAAGCCAATTTCATTCAACCACTTCACCGTATTAATTACTTGTAATTGTGTATGGTTTGCATGCATTTAATTTTAGGTTATAAGTTTATATAACATATCTTATGGCTTGTAAACTCTACAAGATAAAAATAAATGTGTATCTAACACATGACATTTGTCTTATCCTCTTCTCCGGCTTCCATTGCTCCTAAGTCGCAAATCGACCTCTGTTCATTGATTACGGTTTGAGCGCCAGACTTTTGACGTCAAACCAATAATAGACTGAGAGATTTGGCGAGTGTCTGGCGGGTACCTTACTGCCACTAATGCTTTGCTTTCCCATCCCTTTCGCCGCTCACTTTATTCAAGCCAAACAGATAAACTTATCCGTGTAGGTTTGGAGCACAACCGATAAGGGAATTCGGCTAACATTAATTAAAGACAAATACTATAGGAAACCAAAAGCATGAATGCGTTTCCTTGTACCAGACTGTATCTATAACAAAATTTGTAATATAAGGGGTGGATTTTACTTTCTCTACCAAGTACATAGTAGCTGTAGAAGATATTGCTTTCCACCCAAAAAATCTATACCGAGCTTTCATAAAAAATACATGATGTTCCATGAATACAAAAAAAGCTGTTTTAAAAAAGCTGCGTATGGTGCGCGCACATGTATGTGTGTCTATGGGCAGCATAACTCAAAAACGAAAGTTGAATCAACACCAAACTTAAGTTCAGTGCCTTCCAAATATGGACAAGAAGACATTCAAGGAAATCTCCCTAACCTAAACTACTCTTTACATGTAAAGTTTATCTATATTTTTTATTTTGTAAAAAATGACTAACGATTTTGATTAAAATAACACATACTAAATATATTTACATGATAAATAAAATGTATATCTTGAATTCCCGGGGAATAGCTTTTGAAGTCCTCTTCGTTTGGAAGGCATTTTGTATAATCCTGTATAACTGGTAAATGTTAAACATAGACGAAAACGTACTACACCAGAAATACAGATCTCCTTAAAACACACAATTTATCTCAAGTAACTTTTTTGTGGAATAAGGCGTTTCCGAGATAGTGTTGTTAATGGTTCAAAGTGTTGATACTTTATTATTCTTTTAAAATCCTGTCAAAATTCAGTTATTTCTCGCAATTGCATATATGGAATTTTAAAGCCAACGTATAGCGTCCAGTTTTTAAACATTTGACTATGTTCCCTTTGTATCTATAATGAAATGTACAATGTAGCTATTTATACAAAGGTTTCTTGCATTAAAATGAAGTAGATAGAAAAATAAGCGTTAGTAAAAATAGCTTGTATATCCAATAATAAACGGTAGAGGGTGGAAAAAATCATGTGATTGTATCACATTGAATACTTTAGCTCTGGAAACTATTTTATTTCTCCATATAGAGCATACATACACGGTTCTAAGCTTTTTAGAGAATCGTAAATTCGCAGCAATTTCTGCATGCCCGTTTACTCGTGCGGAACCCATATTGAAGCAATTTTGCGCATTTTCAGGTGATTCTTCAGGATGTGAAGCACAGCAAAGGCGGCGATACTTATCTTGCGTTAACTCACGAACGTTACGTTCCGATCCTTCTCCACTAACGCGGATTCTGTCTGTACATCTTCGTCACTTACTGGTGGGTGATCAATTCGAGGCATGTCCTATACACTTTCGCTGATAGGAGGGCTGGAGGGCTGCAATCTACCTTGCTACCGTTCTGTAAGTCAACGCAGCAGCATCACAAGTCTCTTGTAGTCCTTGATGACATTGTCCTGCCATGCGACCTCTAGTACATTGGATTTTTAACCAGCTTCTGTGTTCGTGCTTTGGAAACGTTGGACTCTATCTCTCGACCGCTTGCTCACAACTGCTCGTCTTATTGTTGCCATTGTGAACGGACGTGAAGGAGGGATGGCAAGTTCATGTATTGTGAGGTAGGGGAAGCAGGTAAACAACCTGTAGTAAAAACGACATTGCCTGGCTCTGTTGCACTGAATCGTTGCAGCATGGTTGCCACTACTAACATATAAAACCAGTAAAAGCATTTCTGCAAAGGTATGTTTTGGTTAACAAAAATCAGTAGAATAAGCTTTCGTAAGAATGGTGTAGAATTTAGTGTAGAACTTTCGTAGGAGAGTGTGTAGAAATTGCATACGAATGTACCACATAACATTTTTAATAATACATGTCTGCTGAGACTACAGTATCCACATACTTAACTCCTCACCGCAACTGAGTTTCGAACTCGGGCATTTCAGGTTGAAAGGCTTATACTCTTTCCAACACACCGAGCGAAATGACTCCGCGGTACGTGTGAGGCTCGTATTCGGGAGATCCCGGGACCGATCACCGTCAACCGCCCACTCTGATTTTTCGTGGCTTCCCTGGTCGTAAGTGACTGCTGGGGTGAGTGTTTCTCATCTACCACGATTTCCCTTTCGTTCCGTTTCCTTCTCATGTTTCAAGTGTGCTTCTAGGTTTCGTGGTGTATGACGGTGCCGCACAGATAATGCAGATGCTTCCTCAAAGGAAAGAGCACTTCCCTTAGAATTAGAGGGCTGCTTGGTCGATGGGTGGTTCATCGTCCTCTCTAGGCAACTCCAGCCTGGAACTATTAGGAACTTCCACGCGTCTATGAATGTGGCCTGTAGTCTCCTGTACATCCTTCACTTCACCTCTTCCTCCTGGGCGTGGGGTAGCCGCAATAAATCTCTGTAGGTCGCAGTTCGCGAGGTGTCTCCCTCCGTTGTATAACCTATACATATTCCAACACCATGGTGTTGAATGCGGTGGTATCGGTAAAACTGGTAAGGTAGTGACACTATATCACACTGGTGACGCTGTGGGTGGACGGAGGAAGGCGAAGTTAGCAGCTGCCGTGCTGTTGTAATGTTATTCACAATTGACCGAAGCGAGAGTTATGCATTATTACCAGATTACCTACTATGTGCTGTTATAGGTGTTTGCATGCTGTTATAATTGTTATCTTCCGGGCTTCTCAACATTACCGGCCAAAAATGTGTGATAAACTAATACTTTTGGCCTTTATTTTCCTTTACGTGGAAAAGTTTTCATTATTTTCTATTTCTTAAAAAATGACGCATGATTTTGTTTAATTTCTAATCAAATTGATTGCGTGAAAAATAAAATTACGGTGTTGAATGTGATAAATAATTTTTTCGTCCTTATTTTCAAGCCCGACAAATATTTGTCAAATTAAGCCCGAATTGGGCGTAGGCTCGAGGGCTTGCCCGAGCCCGTGCAACCTCTATTAATGGACGTGTGATATGCGCCTGTTTACACCTGCTAGGCGAGTCCGCCGCCTATACCAAACTTGTCTGTAAATATAACTTGGTACTTAGCTCAGGCCTGATCTGATCTTTGGAGATTTTCTGTGACCGTTTTATATTGCTTACTTCATTCTTGTATGTGTGCCCAAAAACGGAAAATCATGGAAAACTCAAACTGAGTTTTAAGGTCTTAATGTTTTGGATAAGTTTCTTAGCTAGTATACTCGGTCAAATAGGGCAGACTGATGCTACCGTGTTTTCGACAATTATACGTTAATAATTCATCATTCTGAGAAATTTTACAAAAAAGTGAAAGGAGTGTTGTCAAAGGAAGCTCAGATGGCCGGCACAATAAAATTAGAATCGAGAATTTTGTTGCCCTTCTTTTAGTGGCTAATGAAATAAGCACACAATTTAAAAGTGATTAAAAATGTTTTATTTCTACTAGGAGTAGTGATTGTTTTGATGTTAATAGTACTGGGCTGCCGAGCATTTGTACGCCGAGAGATATCCTCAACGTGCTCGTCACGCATGTTGCTGCTTGTGTACAGAAGGCTCCAAATGTTTTAGGTGGACCAGCGGCTATAGAGGAGGAGGGAATGTCTTCTCGACTAGTCATGTCTGGTTATGGCTGATATTAAGTGCCGGTATCGTCTCAAAGGTGACATTTACTTTTGTGTATGTTCGTCTAATTCAGCGACCTGACTCTAAGAGGAAAGAAAATGAAACTAAATAATTTTCTCTTTACTAGATCTATCCAAGCAAATAAATTAACATTTTCTTTACGCAATAGGTTGTTTAAAAAGAAATGTACTATTTATAAAGGTGCTAAAGAATTTTAAGATACATTATTAAGTAATTTTCTCGAGAAACAAAGTGCACATAAGGTATAAATTGTTTTTAAGATTTGTTGTTAATAATAATAATAATAATAGTTTTATAATTACCGCACAATGGACTCCTCTACGCGAACTCCGACAGCAAGGGTTATTTATTATCTTGAATATAAGTTGGTTTTGCTTTTTAATATTATAGAGATTGATCACAACGTTTAGCGGTAACTATGTAGTTCCATACAGTTGGCACATTCAATTCTGATACTATTCAAGTGATGTTTTAAAAATACGGAAATAAAAGTCATATTAATATCAAACTGTTGAAGCAGTTTAAACATAGTTAAGTGTAACATTTAGTTTTCGTCAAAATGAGATATATTTTGTGTTTGTTACTGAAAAACGAATATAGATTGTTTTTGTTTGAAACATAATTCCCCTTACACATACTCACAAGACAAAGGGAGAAAAACCGTGCCATCAGGACGTAGAATAAAATAAGCTATTGTGTTTAAAAGGAGAACAAGTTAATAGATAAGAGGAAACAACATTTAGTGCAAAGTATGCAGATTCTATACAGCTGTTTTATTCGGTTAGGATAACATATAAGCTAAATTTTCAAATATATGCTAAATTTTCAAATATACGCTACATTTTCAAAATAGTGACTCGAAAGTGTTAATGCAGAACGGTTGATGTGCTTATGTTGCAATTGATTCGTCATTTGAAAGCAATCTATTCTGAAAATTCAATTGCTTTAATAGTAAACTTGCTTTTAAATAAATCTGAAGAAAGAAAACAAAAGAAAGAAAAGCTACCAAAATAAATACGGTGTTAGACTTAGGTACTTTGTATTATGATTCACGTTCTGAATTCTTAAAGTGTTTCTCTTTCCTGGTCTGGAACGGAACGGAATGTATAACAAAGGGGACTCGTCACAGATCCAGTGAATGAGGATTTTGCGCCTATGCCCCAAGAGGGGACGCTCCCGAGAGGGAGGGACTAGGTTAGATACTGGACGGCCGAACCAGGGGTAACGGTACAGCAATGACAGGATCCCTACAGCTTCCAGATTGAGACCCCAACAGTCGGGCAGGCAAACTGGAATCCCGCCCCACACAGATGATCCAACGCCCAACACAAATGGTCCAACGCCCCCAAGGGGCGGATCGTATACCCCGGCAACCAGCCGAACACCGAGAGATGGATAATGCTTAACAGAGAGCATCCTTTTCCCTGCCACGCCGCACCGGAACGCCATCGCCGACACTTCCATACCTGAAACAGATCTAACGGGGTTAAGGATGAATGAAATAAGGAATGGAACGATATGGAGGGACAGGAAATTCGGGGGCTGAGAGAAACTACTCCAGCATTCGCCTGATGACCCGCGAAAAACCCCTGAAAAAGCCCATGGGCCAGGGTGGACCGTCGCGGGGAAGTGAACCAGCGATCTCCCGAATGAGAGTGGCACGCGTCACCGCGGCGCCATCTGGACAACCCGTAGTTCAAAACCCGGCCATGGCATTGCATTTTTCGGTCTGATTCTTACCTTTCCTACCTTGTCCTACACACGGCTTGTGTGAAGGAACAATTAGTTACTTCTTCTTAATTCTTACAAACTTCGTTATAAGTATAAGAAGAATACAACAGCTAAATCGATGGTCAAAATCTTATGTGGTGCCTTTGAAATTTCACGCTCTTTGCATTACCACGAGTAAAATCTAATGTGTTGTATTCACGTAACTTTCTCTTCTCACCATTCCAAAAAAATATTTTTACTAAATCTTATCTTTCTATCTAATTCTTGATAATCCATTTAAACTTTCGGATCACATTTAACCCATCTTTATTGTGTTACCTGGATAAAGTTTTTCCCAGGAGTTTTCCCTTATCCTGAGAAGATGAATGTCACGTAACTCTAAGCTCTAGGGACCTCGGGCGCCTTTGAGCATCATATTAACCATTTTGTGCCTTCACCGTCCGTAATGACCTATCCGGTTAAAGGACGTTAATTAAATATAAAAAAATAAAGTTCACATATACACATTTCGTTGTAGGATACGTAGATAAAGCGATAATCACGTTTTCGAAAAGCATGTCACAATGTGCAGCTTTGAAATACCAAGTGTTTGTGTGACCGCGACAAAAACAAAACGAATAACGACTTCCCAGTTACAAAAATATTCAAACCAGTAACAAAAAATATCTGGGAAATATTTAATTTCATAAAATATATCTAAGATAAATTGTGTGCTTTAGCGGAGTCTGCATTTCTTGTGTAGTAAAACTTGGTCCATCTTTCACAGTTAACCAATTATACAAAAGTCATTCAGAAGGAAGATTTGGAGACTCTTCTCAGAAAGTTATAAATAATAATTCGTTTGTCATGAAAATATATTAAATATAGAGTATTATAATCAAAATCTTTAGAGCCATTTCTTGAGAAAATAACAAGTTTCGAAACTTTTCCATGCAAAGGGTTCTTAGTGGTAGGGGAAGATTTTCTTGAAAATCTTCTTGTCACATCTTTGAAAGATGCTGAACCTAAATATCAAGTTTGATATTTGACCGACTTTTCGTTGGAGTTATGTTGTTCACCGCCACGCAGGCATATGGAGCTTTTTCTATAAAATATGTGATGCATTCACATGTATTTCTCTACTCAGTCTTCTACAAACTATTCATGCAAAGCTTATTCTTGCAACTCTTTCATGTTAATACAGATATACCTTGTTTACTTATTTACACATTTCGTTGTAGGTATAAGTAGAACATTAAGCTAAAGCGATAGACCCTCAAAGCCGATCGCTATGTGATAGTTCTGGATTGCACTGGCTACGAAGGGGTCTCGGCACTGATCCACATAGAGGATATTGTGCCTACGCTCCACGAGGAGGTGTCTCCAGGAGGAAGGATGAGGCGAGGGGAGAGACCGAGCGCCCGAAACCAGGAGTGACGGCACAGGAATGGCAGGGTCCCTATATTTCTAGATAGAGGCTCCCCGGCAGGCGAACAGGTAGACCGGGTACCCTACCCCGCACAGAGGGGTCTAACGCCCCTCAAGGGGCTTGAATACCCCCGGCGGCCAGCCCAAAGCCAAGGGACGGAGAGAGTGATAAAGAATATCCTTTCTCTTACCACACTGCAGCGAAACACCATTGTCGACACTTGCAACCCAGAAAGAGACCAACGGATGAAAGTTAATGAAGGGACAGAAAATTCGGGGGATGTGAGAAATTTTCCCAGCATTCGCCTGGCGACCCGGGAAAAACAGGGTCTTAAAACGTGTATTTCCAGTGAATCTCGTTATTGAGTTTTTGGGTGGAATAAAATACTTTCTCTACTTACTGTAACTATGTAGTAGGAAAAGTAAACATGCTATCCTTGGATTCAAGGGTTTCAAAGCGTGTATTTCCGGTGAAACTCGTTATTGAATTTTTGGGTGGAATACTATGCTTTCTCTACTTACTGTAACTATGTAGTAAGGAAAGTAAGCATGCTTTCTTCGGATTTAGGTGACCTTCAAACGCGTATTCCCAGTGAATCACATTATTGAATTTTTGGGTGCAATACAATACTTTCTCTACTTACTGTAACTATGCAGTAGAGAAGGTAAACATGCTTTCTTTGAATTCCCGGGTCTCAAAACGCGTATTCCCACTGAATCATGTTATTGAATTTTTGGGTGGAATACAATACTTCGTTTGCTTACTGTAAGTGCATGGTTGTGAAAGTAAGAATGCTTTCTTTGTATTCAGGGGGCCTCAAAGCATGTATTTCATGTGAATCTAGTTATTGAATTTCTGCATGGAATACAATACCTTCCCTACTTATTATAGGTAAATAGTAGAGTCAGTAAAAAGTAGAGTTGTGGTATAGATAAGCGGCATTTTGCCGTTACGGCATCTTGCATGCAACCAAATAGGGAAAAGTGTAACTTAGTCTGTAACTTCAAATAATTTCTGGCCTAAATTGTTGTCAAGGTTAAGGTAAAGTGCACGGAAAAATCATACTTTATAAGGGTATTATGAAAACCATTTTGTTTTAACACTTGCTTATTATAGAATAATATGATGTCTCTAATTCCAAAAAAAATTAGTTTGTATTCTGTTTGTCGCTGTGCTGTTGTTGCTTTTTTGTGTGCGTTTTTTCACAGTTATTATTTTCTTACAGCCAAGTCTAAGGGAAATGTTTTGAAATTACATTTTATTAGCACTATTACATTCCCTAAAGTTGTAGAACAGGTATGAGCAAAGGCACCTGACATAACCTCTCCATAGTACGCCCCGCTTTCTTCCGTGGCACGGAAAACATTTGGAGCAGTCTGTACAAGTATTTGGACGACTGAAACCTAACCACAACAAAAATAGAAAACTTTCTCCTTGAAAGTAGTATGAAATAAAGGTAAAAGTACGAACGAACGGAGGGGGCTCCCAAAACTGGGGCAAAGAACCGCATGCAAGCCAGTCGTCCCCTCGTGCTTCTACCAGTGACCTCCGCGAGGAAGGGATGAGGAAAGAGACCCAAAGGGTGACCAGATCCAAATGAGGACTAGCGCAAGTAGTGGTAAACCACGGTAATCAGCACATCTATGTACTTGAATTACAATCCGTGGTATTGAAAGACGGAGTTAGTACCCGCATATACGAGTAACGTGTGGGATTACGTGACGTTTGGATTCTGAGGGAGAGTCCGTCCCTCCTCTGCGGTGCTCCCTGGAGCACGTTATTTCCCCTTGTGAAGTTGTCGATACACTTTATTGTTATGTTGTAGAATTAAATGAATAATAAAGATAATTAAAAGCCGAAAAAAATGTGAGTTAACGCGGGTTTGACAACAGGTACGTATGTGTGTTTGTACCCGTGTAATGAATAGACGGTTTTAGAAACCGTCTATATGAGTAACGTGAGGGGATTACGTGATGTTGAGAGTCTAAGGTGAATGTTGCAGAGTTAAATGAATAATAAAATAATTAAAAGCCGAAAAAAATATCTGTGTGTGTGCGCGCGTGCGCGCTCACATGTAGTAAAATTTTGTCTATCTCTTATTATTTTTTTACCAGTTATGCAAAAGTCGTTCACAATGAAGAATCGTTAGAGCCATTTTTGAGAAAAATGTTCCATGTAAAGGGTATTCTGGGATGGTGGGGATTTTTCTTGAAAAAACCTTCGTGAAGATACTGAACCAAAATACTAAGTTTGGTGTTTATCCGACTGTTCACATACAGACACACGGACATGTTTCCAAAAATGGGGGGTCTCAAAACATGTATTTCATGTGAAATCTCGGTATCGAATTTTTGGGCGGAATGCAATACTTACTATACGTAGTAGATAAAGTAAAAAAATTGCAAGAAGAGAGGCAATGAAGTGACAAAAAATGATGTATGGCTTAAATAATATTCGAGTTATTTGTATGGTTACCGCGTTTGCTAAAAAAACTAATGTATGGCTCCCGCGTTCAGAGGCAGAGGACATGTGAATTCGAGTTATGTGTACGGTTATCTCGTCATATCCAAGATTTTGTTTTCAATGTATGAATCAAAGAAGAAGAGATCCCGTTCAGTAAGAAGGCAATGAGAAAAAAAACTAAGGGGGCTAATAATATTCGAGTCAGGTGTAATGTTACGTACGTACGTTTTCGAGTCCCCCGCAGGTAAAAACTTGGAATCTTTCATCAAGAAGGCAAAATAAGAAATCCATGCGAGTGATTCCCGTTCACGCTGGATCAGTAACAGAAGGGTCAAGACAGCAATGAACTATAAATTAGTAAAATTAAATGCTTTAAAAAAACCTCGGCATATCGAGCTCACATGCTGAGACATGCAAATGCAATGTCTTTTTCTCTCGTCTCTGTAACCCGAAGGCATAGAGAGAAACCAGGACTTCAGAATTTTTAAATAATTATAGGTTATGGAATAACTGAAAGTAGCGTAAGAAATTGCCTGTAGCAAAAAGGAAGCAGCAACACGGATCCTACCAATGCTATAATTATCGTAAGTACAGGGGCCAGGTGGACAAGGTAATTTTTTGTCACGAACGAATGTCAGCCAATGGTCAGATAACTGCGTGCGCATACGTGGAAGGAGAAGGGAAAATAGGCGTAATAGTATCGTGAACTTATAAAGACGTAGGATACCGTTCTTAAGAACTTAGTACTTATTACGCTGGACATGTGACTGCAGCATAGAACAAGTGTTTGTGGGGAGGGGGGGCTAACAACGTCGGGGACATATAAAATGTGTAAGGGAGTACGAAAAAAGACCATTTGCAACAGAAGTGCGCAGCCAGGAAAGAACATGAATGGTAAGTGAAAAAAATTATTATTTCTTACAATGTGTCTTTTTACATATACTTCAGTGACCCAAACGATCGATTCAATGTGTCTTTTATTTCCGTGTTTTTTCGTGACCTAAATAATATAAACCTGTTGAAACGCGTCTGTATGTTTCAGATCAAATCATAAGCCAGCTCAATGAAATTGGAGAAGGCGCTCCAATAGTACCAACAAAGAAACTGGCAGATCTAGAGATAAACGTGCCGTTCAAAATAAACAAGCTGAAGACGCTTAGCACGAGATATGGGGAACGCGTCGTAGTAATATTAGATCAGTATCAGATCTTTCTTCCCGAGCGATTTAAGAGTATGACTACAGAACAGAAAACTGCTATAAATGAAGGAGGCTATCACCTTGTGTACATGGGACAAGAGACGCTAGCTAGCGGGTATCGACGTCACAAGATTACTTTTTTACAAAAAAAGGTATATTAAAACAGTTTTTTTGCATGTGTTAGCTCAGTTCAGAAAAAAAATAATGCATCTCGGAAAAGAGAAAAAAATTCTTAATGGAATAGTTCTAACTTTTTGACCTTTTAAGATTAATTTGGATAAAAATCTTGTCTTTGTACGTGTATCTCGAAATTTCAGATTATAGCCAGTCGATAAAATGTTACTATTTTCACTTCTCAGATCGTTGCAATAATGAATTGTATAATTTTCAGACGAGTTCAAACATGCAGGAGAATTCTCAAGCGAAGGAGATGCAACTGCAGACACTGCAGTAATCCACTCCATGACAAGAAAAGGTGAGTTAATGTTCGCATGTATGTGTTAAAACAAAACATTACATTAAAGTAATCGGATAAGATAATAAATTTTTTCAGCTTAAACATTCAACAAAAAAAATATAATTTGACAATATTTCTTTTTTCAGCTATAAGTAAAATTCCATTTCCTCTTTTTAATATATAACTTTAATGTCAGTAGCATCAAACATTAATAATGAAGCAGTTTTGTTATATAAGTGTATTTCATGCTAAAAAGGGGATATTTTTCTTTTCAGCTTTAAAGAAAATTAGATTTCAGGTTTTAAACTTTACTTTGAAATAAAATGACAATTTTGTTTTCAGCTTTAATAAAGTGAACTATATATTTTTGTTTCAGCTTTCATGCATGCTTCAAAAAGTAACAAATTAATATCACGAAAAAACGAAAATTCGATTTAAAAAACTTTACTTGAAATAAAATCAACATTATTTCCAGTTTAAAGATACTTTGATTACTGTAAAAAAAATGAACTATTTGTTATAGATTTTTCAGCTTTCATGCATGCTTCAAAAAAGTAACAAATTAATATCACGAAAAAACTTTACCTGAACATTCTTTTCAGCTTAAAAGATATCAAATATGTATTACTGATGACACCTCATTTATTTCAATTTCAGAGGAACACGTGCACGTGATCTCAAATAAGACCGGATCCCCGAACAAGAGGACTACGTCGCCGAAAGATGATAGCGCGTCTCCATCAAAGAAACCAAGAACAGAATCGGTGAGTGAACAGAGGCAGAAGGATCTTGCATGCATGACAATTGAATCGGCATTTAAAAATCGGATCTATACTAGTCAAATAGAAAACTCGGTGGGAATGATAGATCCTGAAACATTTCTAGATGAATGTCAACCGCTCGTTAGCAGTGAAATTCGGAGCAATCTCGCTCGTCATTTGTCAGGAATAAAGTTATGTGCCACATTAGTATGCAAATATGTCATCCAAACACCCGAAAATGAAAAGATCGAGACATTTAATTTCAATAGTAAAATGGATGCTATCTTACAAGGTACAAACATTAGCGATTGGTATGAGAATAAACTTAAACATCCCATATTGTTCAACATTGATACATTCGAATCGAAAAGCAGTTCGAAATCACTATACCAAATATGTTCGTTAATTCTAAATTTCTGTCACTACGATCCGCTAAATGCAGGTTGCAACATAAAAGTGCCAGATTTCATAAAACACAAGAGAGCAGTGACCAATATTAGGAATACTGATAACAAATGTTTCGGATATTGCCTACTGGCATCCAAATTTCCGGTAAAGCGTAACAGCTATAGAGTGAGTTCGTACTCCAAGTACAATATGTTTAAAGAATTTAATTTCGCAGGAATAAAGTTTCCAGTATCTTTAGATGACATACAAAAATTTGAAAAGCAAAATGATAATATATCTATCACTGTATATGGTATAGACGAATATTCAATTATTCCATTATATCAAACCTCGGAACGTAAAGAGCATCATGTGAACCTCTTAAGAATTGTCGATGAAGCTAGATCACACTATTGCTTAATAAATGACCTATCTCGCCTGTTGTCCTCACAATTAACTAAACGCAAGTGTAGGATGTGTATATGTGAGGCATGCATGAAATACTTCTCGAATGAAAGCAACCTAGCTAAACATAAAAGGAGATGCATGAAATCGCAAGTTGTTAGTATGCCTGAAATAGGGGTAAATGACACCATTCGATTCAATTCATACTCGAAGTGCTCTCCTGTGCCATTTGTCATATATGCAGATATCGAATCAATACTTAAAAAAGTGCATTCATGTCAGCCCTCCGCAGATAGCAGTTGGACGAGATCGATACAAAGACACGAAGCAGTATCAATAGCTTTAAACCTTGTATGCAATTATGACGATACCTTATCGAAATTCAAAATCTTTAGAGGTCCTAATGCGATTCAAGATTTTTTCAGTGAATTAACTGTAATTGCAGACGATGTAATCGATATTTACTCGAAAAACAAAGAGTTAAATATGACCGATGCAGATAAAATAAAATTCAGAAATACTGATTTCTGTCATCTGTGTGAAGATAAATTTGAGTCCGAATCTGACAAAATATTAGACCACTGCCATTTGACCGGTAGATTCATAGGAGCGGCCCACAATTCGTGTAATCTGAATAGAAAGTTACCAAATTACATACCGATTTTTTTTCATTGTCTGTCAAACTACGATTCACATTTTCTCGTGAAACATCTCGCTTACGATCGAGAACCCATATCATGTATTTCACAAACATCTGAAAACTATCTATCATTCAGTAAGAGATATACGTCCAATGGAAAAAGTATATATTTCAGATTTCTTGATAGTTATAGATTCCTCGATGATAAATTGAGCAATTTAGCCGATATGCTAAACCCCGAGGACTTTAAAAATACAAACAGAGCATACGAAAATCCTGCACATCGGCAGCTAATGATACGTAAAGGCGTATTTCCATACACATATCTGGATTGCGTAGAGAAATTGAAAGAGACCGCATTACCAGATATATCACAATTTGATGATATAACAACGGAAGATTACTTGCATGCTCAAACAGTATGGCGAGAGTTAAATATCAGAAACTTAGGCGAATACAGCGATCTATATCTTAAGACTGACACATTGTTATTGACTGACATTTTTGAAACTTTCAGAAACTTATGCCTAAATTTATATAAACTAGATCCGTGCCATTTCTACACTGCTCCCGGGTTGGCCTATCAGGCGATGTTAAAGACGACTAAAACAAAATTATCGCTAATCACCGACAAAGAAATGCTAGAGTTTTTCGAGTCAGGAATCAGGGGTGGGCTTTGCACGGTGTCGCAGCGATACTCCAAAGCCAATAACAAATACATGAATGAATACAACGAATCTCTACCACCTAAATACTTAGCACTTTTCGATTGTACAAACTTATACGGATTTGTTATGGCAAGACATGCAACTCCATGTGGCGAACTCAGATGGTTAAATAGAGATGAAATTAATGCAATAGAATTCTTAAACGTACCGCCAGATTCGGAAACGGGTTATGTGCTTGAAGTCGATCTCGAATATCCTAAAGCCATTCACGACGAACACAACGATCTTCCACTGTGTCCAAAGAGCGAAATACCTCCAAAGGATACATGCAATAAGCTCCTTGCAACACTATCAGATAAGTCAAAGTATGTCTTGCATTACCGTAATCTACAGCAATGTGTAGAATTAGGAATGAAGTTGAAATACATACATAAAGCAGTGGCTTACAAACAATCCTTCTGGTTAAAATCATACATTGACTTGAACGCTGCAAAACGTGCTGAGGAGAAATCTAAATTCGGTCAGAATCTATGGAAAAAATGAATAATTGTGTTTATGGAAAATTTATGGAAAATGTACGTAAGTATAACGATTTTCGTCTCGTTACCAGTTGGAAACAAGCGAAAAAGCTGATATCGCGTCAAACGTTTTTGCGTTACATTATATTTGACGAGAACCTTGTGGGTATCGAACTGGCAAAGGAAGAAATTCACATGTGTAAGCCCATATACATAGGACAGGCAATACTTGACGTTTCTAAATATGTGATGTACCACTTTTATTATAACATTCTGAAAAAGAACCTAAATGATTTGTCTCTAAATTACATGGATACCGATTCATTTTTGTTTGAAACTAGTACAGATGTTTATGATTTTATCAAAACCAACATTCAGCATTTTGATACAACCAATTATCCACCCGATAACATATATTCGATACCTCTGGTAAACAGGAAAGTAATGGGCTTATTTAAAGACGAATTATCGGGCAAATTAATGACAGAATACGCTGGGCTAAGGTCTAAGCTGTACTCATATCGTTTTGATGGTCAGATCGTTAAGAAGTCAAAAGGCGTTTCAAAGGCTGCAATGCGTTCA
The DNA here is from genome assembly GCA_030765065.1 of Deroplatys truncata. Lineage (NCBI taxonomy): Eukaryota > Metazoa > Arthropoda > Insecta > Mantodea > Mantidae > Deroplatys > Deroplatys truncata. The sequence goes on along the minus strand of CM060988.1, from coordinate 23,532,851 downwards.
ATAACTTTTGATGATTACCTATCTTGTCTCAATGACATGAATGTAGCACATTATGCCAGACAAACAACTTTCCAAAGTCGTAAGCATAACGTTCACACAGTAGAAATGAACAAAATTGCATTGAGAGGGCTTGATACCAAACGCTATATGATTGAAAACTCGCATAAAACTATGGCCTGGGGACATTTTTCTATTCCAAGAGATCCTGCTACCTCTGAGCACAGCTGACATTGTAATGTAATTCGAGAGAGAGAGGGACTATGTGTTTTTTACCTTATTTGAAAGTATGCCATTTCATGTAATTCTGTTTAATGAGAGAGAGAGAGAGACTATGTGTTTTTTTACATTATTGAAAGTATGCCATTTCATGTAATTCTGTTTAATGAGAGAGAGAGAGAGACTATGTGTTTTTTTACATTATTGAAAGTATGCCATTTCATGTAATTCTGTTTAATGAGAGAGAGAGAGAGAGAGAGACTATGTGTTTTTTTACATTATTGAAAGTATGCCATTTCATGTAATTCTGTTTAATGAGAGAGAGAGAGAGAGAGAGACTATGTGTTTTTTACATTATTGAAAGTATGCCATTTCATGTAATTCTGCTTAATGAGGGGCTTGGTAAACCATACTTTTTTCGAGTTCACATGTCCAGTACTCATTTTCTTTGTAATTGAACTTCACAAATCTTGTTTTATAAATGAAAACACATGTTCACCTGAATAAGTACTCATTTTTACATGTTTATAGTTTTTTGGGATGAGAGTTATATTTTCTTTAAAGTTTATGGTATATGTTATGTAAACCAATTTTTTGAGTTCACAAGTGTTGTTTATGAATGTCGTCCCCATTTAATGTAATTCTGCTTAATGTGAGAGATTGTTGTGCATTTCTTATACTTAAAGCTTTTTATGATGTAAACCATACTATTTTTACATGTCCTCCTCAACAAGTACTCATTTTTAGAGAGATTTCTTTTTATGCTTTGAAGTTCACAAAATCTTGTTTTATAAATGCAAACACATGTCCACCTGAATAAGTACTCACTTTTACATGTTTATACTTTTTGGGGGTGATGGGGAATATATTATTTTTAAAAAATAAATAAAACTCAATTACTTTTGGATTTTGTTGCTTTATTTCTTAAGAAATAAAATTATACAACACACATCCTGAATCCTAAAAACATTTTGTCTTAGTTTTTTTTGCATCTTCTACACTACAGAATTCCTTTCTATCCATTCACTTTTTGGAAAGCCTAGCCACTTGACGAGTAACCTATTCCCACGTCGACGTAGTACATTTTCTACGAGATATGTGTCAGGGTAACTAGTTCTTAATAATTCATGACCATAGAATCCACCTTGTATTACCTTCCCCTCACCATCTTCCAGATGATAGGTGGGTGGGACTGTGCTTCTTACCCTGACAATGCGAAAGATTTCAGTGCTCCAATTAGGTGTGTAACCTTTCTCGAGTAGACCCTTATGCCTAGAGATCCTAACACGGTCCCCAACACTGAACCTCCTGGCGTTCCTCTTTTCGTACCTCATAACATCACGACGATACACCGTGAGGAGGAGATCGTTGTTCCTGACGTCGCGAGGCTTCATCTGAATCGTCGAATGGTAAGTATTATTGTAGATGTTAATGATTCTTGGCAAGAGATCCAGCCATTTATATGAACCTTTAGTCAAAAATTCCTTATGCATCATAGTTTTAAGCGTTCTTATTAAACGCTCGACAGCAGCAGCCTTAATGACACTGAATGTACTATAGTGATTAATTCCATACCTGGTCATTAATTGCTTGAAATGCTTATTGTAAAATTCCTTGCCGTTATCGGATTGAATATTCTTAGGTGTTGTATTCAGATCCTCCAGTATATCTCGCATTGCTTTTGTAACATTCACTCCGGTCTTGTCCTTCACAGGTCTTGCATAAGCCATTTTTGAGTAAAAATTAACAGCAATAAGAATGTACTTATAGTTTCTGTTTTGTTTTGCGTATGGTATCATTTCAATAAGGTCTATTTGTAATAAGTCATTAAGACCTTTACTAATTATTTTCCTACGTAGAAATTTCCTTCTGGCCGGGGAGTGTAATTCACTAACGATGTTTCGTCTAATCATGCTATTATTTTTGAGTTTTTCAATTCTGTGATGATCTCTTGAATTTCCGTTGTATGATTCAAATTGCCAGCCTCTCTCGATGCAATGAGCAATCTGAGTCTGCTAATCAGACTATTAGGATCGGACCAGTATACGTAGTCCAACTTCCTACCCGGAACGTGCTGCTTCCATTCGAGACCGGAACCGGTCGTAGTGTCGATAAGCCTGCGTATGATATTCTTATATTTATACCCCTTGTTCGATCTCAGACGACCGCTCCTGCTGTAGCCCTGTCTGTGAACTAGAGTTTGTTTCAAAATCTGAGAATAAATATCCAGATCGTCTTCCGTATACGATGAGGTCTGAGGTACTCGCTTGAATAATAGTTCGTACAGCCCGGGGCTAGCCTCATAAATCTCATCTCCTATCTGAACACTGTTATCTGCAAATGTAATTAATTTATTTCCTATCTTATAATCCCCGTCTTCATACCGTACTCCAAAGGTAACGTCCAGATCGCTGCCGCTAGCTGTTCGAACCTTCTTCAGATAATTCACAAGGGTATCGGCTTCTTCTTCTTCTTCTTCGGGGTGAGAGAGAGGGGTTTTGCTTTTTTCTTGATTCTTTAGTATATCCTTCAGAGGAACGGTGACGGGCTGAAGAACCTCGGACATCACGCGTTGGGTTTCGAACCTGAGACCCCTCAGGGAACGTAACTTTTCCCTTATCGCTTTACTGTGTCGAGCGATGGACTGCTTGAGTCTGATGCCTTCTACATCCATCGTAAAATGAATGCAGATTTAAGCTGCTGGCATCAATATATAGGAGATTTTTAAGTCGATACTTAGAATATGTCCATCTTTAGCACGATTAACTGGAGCTGTGAAGGTCAACTTATCGCCCATCATGACGAGTGCAGGATAACTTTCAACGCGTTTATCATTTATTGCAAATATTGCATCCGTTCTCGTATTGGGATGCGATGATGAAATCATATTGCAGCCAAACACCTCTCCGCTAACCGGGGACCTGTAGTATTCGAGTCCCGAAGTTAGCATGTATCTCTGTGAGTTACCTCTGTACGGTTTCGTTTGCAATGTAATGATGAGCTGTCCACTCATTTTCCCTAAAATAGTATTTATTAGATTCACTCGCGAATTAAGATTAGCAATACTATTCATAATTGAGGCTACCACGGTATCAAAATTTTTTTCTACTGCTGCAATAATTTCTTGAGGCATAGAAGCTAGAGTTCGGTTTAAAACTGTCTGTGTTTCCGCATTTTCTTTACAACTAAATGTCTAACATATTTTTTATTTGCGGCATCGTTATCGTCCACGGGATCGGCTATCTCCCTTATTCGTTTCTTTCGAAAGGAAACGTTACCGTTCGAATCGGGAAGCGGTGTGTGTGCATTTATGTAATCCAAAATATATTTTTTATTCGGAACATCATGATCGTCAACTGGAGGCAATAGTACCTTCATTCTTATCGTATCCAGAATGACATTCTTTTCTGCATCGCGTTTGAAAGCATATTTACTCAGGTATTCCATTAGGCTCTGATGTTGACCTTCGAGCGATGTTTGCACGTGCTGCCTAAGCATAGCTTCAAATTCGCCCATACGCTGATATGAAGTCTTTTCGGTGAACGTCTGCATTCGATGCTCGACGATAGTCGTAAGCGTATCCACATAGTGTTTAGTCGTTGCATCATATTCTTCTTCAGGATCCTGAATGTTGCATAATCGCTTTTTCTTGAATTGATAGTTTCCCGTGTCATCTCGATTTATAATATAACGGTTAAGCACACCCCTGGATGGGATGATCCTGCGCGATCCGAATCTGTCGATACTCATAGCTGTAATGAGCGATACTCTCTATTTATTCACTCTGATAAATACATCGAAACCGTTTCTGTATCGTCCTTCATTCAGCGGAAATTCAGGTACCATGACAACAAAGGGTCTCGAGTTCGATCTGTCATTACTCTCCCATACTTGCTTACACAACTCTCTGAATTCCGTAAAAGACATGTCAGTATTTACGTAATCGTCGTATATGTGCTTTAAGTTGAGATTATCTTGTCGGAATAGTACAATCATATTTGCATTGTCTCTAATTAGATGTTTGGGTACCTTTGCATAAGATTGTGCTAGATATACAGCATCGACGTTACGGTGTCTGCCCATGCTGTAATACGAAGCTATTTTACCCTGTTTCTCGTTGATGACGTCATCGAATACGAATATGGAATTTTCTCTGGCTTCTGAGGTTTCCAGTACTTTTTCACCGTCCTCGAACGTGTACACTCCTATATCGGGTATGGTTTTCAGCACTTTGAGCAGGTACTGATATTTCGGTTGATGCAGTGATTTCGAGTAAATGTAAAGATTCTCGAACCTTAGCCCGTTCTCGTGGATTAGCAGGTTGAGTAAGATATTCGTCTTCCCCGCATTCGAGCTACCCAGAATGAGCGCTCTGACGTTGCTCGGGAAGAGAGAGCCGTGCCTTCCCTCGCGAATGTCATTGTCGAAGTCTAAAACTTGTATGGGTAACGAGCACTTTTGCTTCACTACTTCCATCGTGCGACTAAGATTATAAGTTATATCTTTCGCTTTTTATTTTCATAGTGTATCATGAGCTCTGGACGCGCTCGGAAGGGTTCCGGAGTACTTAATTCTTTGATTAATTCTCTACTGTTTGAGGCTCATTTGCCCGGCTACAGGTACTGCGGTCCCGGAACTAAGCTACATAAGCGATTGCAGCGAGGGGATCCTCCTATAAACGCATTGGACGCTGCGTGTCGAGAACACGATATCGCCTACGCCACACATCAGGATACTGTTCCGAGGCATTTGGCTGATAAGGTTCTTGTGGAAAAAGCCTGGAATCGGGTGCAGTCTGCCGACGCTACTTTTGGCGAGAAGCTTGCCGCTAGACTTGTGACCGCAATCATGAAGGGAAAGCTGGCCATGGGTGCCGGATTGCGCAAACGTCGGAAGAGAATACTACCGCCACCCGCTAGAGGTGGGATCTTACCTTTGCTACCGCTTTTGGCAGCATTGGGTGCTGCAGGTAGCTTGGCAGGTGGAGCCGCACAGATCGCTACCTCGGTGAATAAGAAACGTGCTGCGGAGAAGCAACTGAACGAGCTGGTTCGTCACAATCAGCACATGGAAGCATTAGCCACGGGCAAGGGCAGAGGTCTTAAGAAGGGAGGTGGACGACGCAGGAAGGGGAAGGGCTTGTATCTACGTCCAAAAAACTCGGGGCGAGGTCTGTACTTATCCCGGAAAAAGCCTTAAGCGGTGCGGAGATTGAAACTTATGCTGAACGTCTACGCATTCCTAATTTTAGAGGCGTATACATGCTAGATAAACTGCCTCTAAGACCTAGACGTGCAGAGAGGATCGTCGTCAATTTGAACAACTCGCAGAATCCCGGTACCCATTGGGTTGCTATACGCAAGGATGGAAATTTAGCATTTTATTTTGACAGTTTCGGCAATCTGAAACCTCCAAGAGAGATAGAATCCTACCTCGACGGTGTTAAGATCATGTATAACAGACACAGGTATCAGAATTTCGATTCTGTCATTTGTGGTCATCTGTGCTTGCAGTTTCTGTTATAAAACACTTTCGACAGGATGTTCGAATGGTCAAAATGAGTTACACTATCACTGTGAGCGGATCTGATTCTAGTTTCTCTACCCATTTGAATCCGCCACTCCATCTGGATCCAGATGGGGTTTACGAGATTGCTCTACTGAATTTCGAGACATTTTACTCGATACCAAATGTTGATCCTAGCAATAACCTTTTCCATTACGTGCGGGATGGAAAACTTGAAACTGTCGAAATTCCACCTGGAACTTATGAAATAGAAGATATAAACACCTTCCTCAAGGATAGACTCAAAGCCGGCGATGACTTTTTTCTCCGCCCCAATAATAACACTATGAAGGCTGAGGTTCGGTGCCCCTACTTTATCGATTTCGCTCGAGAGAGATCGGTGGGCTCTCTTCTCGGTTTCACCGGCAAGCGCACGGTGGAACCGGGTGTACTGACCGAGTCTGACGAACTGGTGAACATCTTTAAGGTCAGCATCATACGCGTCGAGTGCAGCCTTGCCACTGGATCCTTCATCAACGGTAAAAGCGGGCATTCTCTCTACGAGTTTTTCCCGTCGGTTCCTCCGGGCTACCACATCTCGCAGGAACCGCCCAGTCCTATATATCTACCCATCATCGACACGAATCTCATTGATCATCTCAGCATTCGCGTGGTAGACCAGAACGGGGATACGCTCGACTTCAGAAACGAAACTATAACAGTGAGACTGCACATAAGACGGAATGGGAATAAATTTTAAAAGGCATTACTATAATAAAAAGCTTCTCTCGAGATTGATACCTACTCAGTCTTCGACACGCAAACTGCTAACACCATCCAACCGAGAGTTCCTCGAGCGTCTGGGATTCAAGGTTCTGTAATGGATGTTTTAGATGTGACCGGGGTTCCGACGTTTGACGATAAGATTAGTAAAGAGGAGGAACATGTCTTCCTACCTTACAATACGTCTGCTCTAGATGTGAATGATGAAATTAGAATACCATGCCAAGCCGAGGATTTGTACACGCTTCCTAGCAGAAGTTACCTCTACATAGAGGGATCTGTGACAAAACCTACTGGCGAAGCTTCATCTGCAACACTGACCAACAATGCCATGGCGTTTCTGTTCGATGAAGTTCGCTTAGATATGAATGGTACTACCATAGATAGAACGAGAAATCCTGGAATTTCTACGACTATGCGCAACTATGCGGCTCTCAACACATTGGACTCCAATCGCCTGCAGAACGCCGGCTGGACGTATCCCGGAGAACCTGTAGACATCGTGAACGCATCGAACGGTGTATTCAACGCTATCGTTCCTCTTTCGATGCTTCTGGGTTTCGCAGACGATCACAAGGAGCTGATACTTAATAGCAAGTTTGAACTGGTTCTCATTAGATCTAAAAATTCTAATAATTGTGTGATTGGCAACGATGTGACTATCATTAAACTAAACCGTATCGAATGGAGGATGCCCGTACTTAGACTCTCCGATGCCGAGAGGGTGGAGAAACTTAAACTCGTCCAGTCAGATCGCCCACTGCACGTTGCTTTTCGAACCCTGGACCTTCACACTCAACCTGCAGTACCGCAGACTAAAGCGTTCACGTGGAACGTTGCAACGACATCGAAGCTTGAGAAACCGCGTTTTGTCATTGTGGGTGCACAGACCGACAGACTGAACTACCTTGCTAAAGATAGCTCTATCTTTGATCACTGCAATATCACCAATCTGAAGCTTTATCTCAACAGCGAATGTTATCCGTATCATGACATGAATTTGGATTTTGCAAATTCAAAGTTTGCATCTCTGTATGATCAGTATTCTAAATTTCAATACTCTTATTATGGCAAAGAAAATTACCCTCTTTTGAAGAGAGGCGATTTTCTGAAATATGCACCACTATTCGTCATAGACTGTTCTCATCAACCGGAGGAGACCGTGACTGGAGCCGTTAACATCAGATTGGAAGTTCAAGCATCGGCGAATTTTCCTGCACAAACATCTTTGTTTTGTTTGATTATTCATGACAAATTGTTCACTTATAAACCCCTAACTCATGTTGTTCAATCTATCATATAAGAAATGAAAAATGTATTTTTTTACATCAATAAAGAATGAAATTTTTATATTTTTTTATTGATTTTAGCATACATCTCCTTTAACTTTTTTCTGACACTCCTACCTCTAACATCGTATGAACACATTGATTTATGAACGTCATGCAATTGAAATAAATGTATTTCAATGTATGGAATTAGTCTCTTCAGTCCTGCTATTGCAACAATGTCCAGGTTTATGACATTTTCGTTTAGACACGTATTCACAAATGCTATTTCATTAACTTTATTCATATGCACTGTTACGTTATATGCATAGATTATATTCTCACTGTACGATAAACGAGGAAGCTTACCGTCTTTCACATACGTTTCAATCACAGCTATATTTCGAACTATTATCTGCCAGTCCTCTTTTGTTATGTATACAAAAGTTTCGTCAACTGCTTTGATGAAGAGGGATGCGAGTTCGTAATGCAGTCCTATATTCACACGATGCTTGGAGCTGATGGAGATGTCGTCGTGCATAAACACGCTATTTGGATTCATCTTCCTCTGACTTTTCTGGAATGGGGTCAAAGATGAGCACTATAACGTTCTCTCGAGAGGCTTCCAACATCTTCTTCTTGTTTACGACTTTTGCCTTGTTCCTCTTCTTGTCAGGCTTTTTTTCGGACCTGTAGACATATACACAACATTTCTGTTTTAACACACACGTGTCATTAATAAAAAAACTCTTTCTTTTTATTCACAATGATTCTGCTTACCTTTCTTCTTCTTTCTCCTCCACGGGTTCGGATGTCGACACCGACCGATCCACGTCGCGATGCGGTGGCACATCTTCTCCTTCGGGCGTTCTGTAAAAATAAAGGCACAGGTTTTTTGCTAGCTATCTTTTTTCTCCCCCTACTACATCTATTCTATCACATGTTCTTTACTTACTTACCCTTTTGCTTTGAGATACACGTCGCAGCACTCTCCACAACGGAAGAATGACGACATTTGTTGATGCTGTGATGGTTCCTTACAGATGATGGTATGCGTATCGCCATCACATATTTCCTCGTGCTTATCGAGACAGTGCTGCTTCATTTGCTCGTACTCCTCGAGGTTCACCCAGCAACAATTGTCACTATCGCTCGCGATTCTGATATTTTCACTACTCATCGTGCTGGCTCACAGTCGACTGTGAACGCCGATCCATTCTCGTTTCACATTTAATGGATAGGGGCGGTGGTGGGGATTGAACATGCTCGTTCTTGCACTGACCTGGTTTATACCGTTACGCACGTGGGCACTTTCTCACATACACAGTCTTCTGTAACATACTCATGCAGCCTAACATTCATACACCTAACTCGAATATTATATTAGCCTCGCATGGTTTTCTTATTTTATAGTCCATTGCCTTCTTGATGAAAGATTCCAAGTTTTTAGCTGTGGGAAACACCAAACTTAGTATTTTGGTTCAGTATCTTCACGAAGGTTTTTTCAAGAAAAATCCCCACCATCCCAGAATACCCTTTACATGGAACATTTTTCTCAAAAATGGCTCTAACGATTCTTCATTGTGAACGACTTTTGCATAACTGGTAAAAAAATAATAAGAGATAGACAAAATTTTACTACACGTGAGCGCGCACGCGCGCACACACACAGATATTTTTTTCGGCTTTTAATTATTTTATTATTCATTTAACTCTGCAACATTCACCTTAGACTCTCAACATCACGTAATCCCCTCACGTTACTCATATAGACGGTTTCTAAAACCGTCTATTCATTACACGGGTACAAACACACATACGTACCTGTTGTCAAACCCGCGTTAACTCACATTTTTTTCGGCTTTTAATTATCTTTATTATTCATTTAATTCTACAACATAACAATAAAGTGTATCGACAACTTCACAAGGGGAAATAACGTGCTCCAGGGAGCACCGCAGAGGAGGGACGGACTCTCCCTCAGAATCCAAACGTCACGTAATCCCACACGTTACTCGTATATGCGGGTACTAACTCCGTCTTTCAATACCACGGATTGTAATTCAAGTACATAGATGTGCTGATTACCGTGGTTTACCTCTACTAGCGCAACCACAGATGGGGTCCCTAATGTTTCCAGATTGATCGCATTCGACGTCGTCCGGTCCTATCCACAAGCCACCGGAACTCTGGTAGTCCCACCGGAGCGGAGCCCACTCGGAGGAGAGTCCTAACCGAACAGTTCCCGCAACAACGCTATAGAAGAAACCTCTACTGAACGCACAGCCACCGCCCAGCCGCAACCGGCCGAAAACAGTCGCCCGGTTCTGCTACAACTTCGAAACATATGACAAGGCAGATTGTAGGTGCAGGAAATAAGAGGGAGAAGAGTCGTTGACGAAGATTAACCACCCCAGTATTCACTTGTCGACCCGGGTAAACCACGACAAAGCATGGACCAATCGCCGGGGATCGAACCCGGGATATCCTGAATGCGAGCCACAGATAAGAATATGAATTACTATTAACGTTGCTACGAAAGTTGTTTGTTTTGAAGAGCTCTATTTAGTGATACCCTATGAGACCCCTCTCCCATTTGGAATTCTGAAGTAATACGCCATAACCCCAATTACGGTTAATGGTTGATTGATGAAATAAAGATGAAGTGAAGGTTCAAATGTGCTTTGCTAATAAATGGTTGGCTCTGCGGTAACATGCGAGACTCGCATTCGGCAGGTTCCGGGTTCCATTCGCACCAATTCCACTCTGACTTTGGGTTTTTCGTGGTTTTCGCTGGTCCGTAGGAGAATGCTGATCTACCAGATTTCCTTTCCCTCATTTCCGTTTCATTATGTTCGCTTCTCATATTTCAGATGTTCTTCTAGGTTTCGTGATGAATGGCGATACCGGACAAATGGCACAGATGCTTGCTCCAAGAAAAGAGACTAGGGTGGTGTTCGGTAGAACGGTTCGTTAATTGCCCTTTCTGGGCAGCTCTAGTAATGGAACGGGTCTTTGAGCCAGGAACTGTTAGGGACTTGAGCGTGTCTCTGTGGCCCGTCTGCCTGTGGTTCCCTCATTTCAACCCTTCCTGGGGTGGTAGCCGCAGTGCACGAGGTGTCTCCATTCCCCTGTATCCTATAAATACCAGTCAGTTTGTCTTGAAAACTTTAATGCCGCATTTTCGAAACAAATGGCACCCTATAAGATGTCATTATAAGTTAGTAGGTTACGTTGATCTTGTATACTTAAGTTTTCTTTTCAGTTCCAAATTTCTCCACAAGGAAATAAGATATAAATGGGGACGGAAATAACAAGTAGATCATTAAAACTTTCAAACAGCATAAACAGAGAGAAAAGGAGAGCCCGTGTCTTTTATGAGCAGTAGGCTAGTAGTCCGGTCGCAGTTATTAGGATCATTAAACTTTAAGAACAAAGGACAAAGACTATAATACGTTCTAAGCAATTGTTAAGTGGATTCCTAGGTTACATTCTCCCCATTCCCAAAGGAGCACTAAATGAAGCTTCCCATTTCGGGACCTGGTTGCCAGAATTATTGCTTAATTGCTCGGAAATCCGCAAAACCAATTAAATACTCCCTCTTGTGTTCGTTCTCAAATGCAGGCTCGTCGTATAATATACCTATGTTTTCCCCAGATGCACCCAACGAACGTCGTAAATGGCATACTCCATTGTTGATTGCTCGTATCCAAGAATACCGAGGAAATTAATAGTAGTAGATGCTTTTTGCCGTTTATTACCCTGTTATAAAAATTTACATTTAATTTACATAATTTACACAATTATGTTATATGCAGCCCCCTCAACAAGGGGGCTAGATAGATTATTCAACGGAGCAGGACACCACGCACACTGTAACCTGCACAAATCTATTTGGCTGCCATCCCTGGAGCAAGGTATGAGGTGAAGGAGCCACAGGAGGCTACAGGTCATAGGCAGACAGGCCAGAGACGGGCGGAAGTCTCTAACATTTTCAGCTGCTGGAGCCGTGAGAGAAGGCGACGAACCACCCACCAATCAAGCAGCTGTCTGGTGTTCATAGGGAATACTCTTTCCATTCAGCCTGCATTCACGTCATCTGTCCGGCACTGCCATACACTACGAAACCTAGAAGCACACCTAAAAGATGAGAAGGAAACGGAATGAAAAGGAAATTATGGAAATTGAATCGCCGTAGAGAAGAAACCACACCTGCATTCGCCTGCCGACCCAGGGGAAACCGTCAGAGTGGGCGGTCCCCTGGGGATCGAACCCGGGACTTTCCGAGTACAAGTCGCAGACGTTACCGCGCTCCATTCCTTTAACAAGAGTTCTCTGAAGTCGCCTGAAACAACTTACAACGTATCGAGGGATTTTATCGAAAAGTGATTATATTATGCGCACTAACTGACTAGGGTTCACTTTATACTATCTCGATTTATGACTTTCTCTACTGTTTACCTATGGCAAGTAGGCAAGTATTGCATTCCTCCCTAAAACTCGATATCAGCATTTCACTGGAAACATATGTTTTTATGCTCCTTGTCTGTGTAAGTGTGTGTGCATAAATAAAAAACGAAAAGTCGGATAACTACCACACTTGGTATTTAGGTTCAGTACCTTCCAAAGATTCGACAAATGATTTTCTAGAAAGCAGCTACCGTTTATATGGAACATTTTTCGAAAATTTTGATTTTCTGAAACATGCCTCAAAGAATTTTAATTAAAGTATCACATATTAAAGGTGTTAAATGCCAAACGAAATATATATCTTGAGTTTTCTGGACATAGCCTTGGAAGTCCTCTTCATTCAGAAAGAAATTTGCATAATCGTGTGTGTGTGTGTAACTGGTAAACCTTAAGCGATAAACGAAAACGTACCACACAAAGAATGTAGATCCTTTAAAACACACAATTAATTCAAAATAAGTTTTTTTATGCCATAAGCCGTTTCTGAGCTACCCGTTATTAAACGTTCAAGTTGTTCTTATTTGTCACTGGTTTTAAGTCCTATCGATTTTCAATTATTTCTCGCAATTGCATGGAAACAGTATGGAATTTTAAGGCGAGCGCATAGTGTCCAGTTGTTAAACATTTGACTATCGCTATTCCCTTTGTATATATAAGGAAATGTGTAATGCAGCTATTTCTGCAAAGGTTTATTTGTATTAAAGTGTAGAGGTAGAAAAATAAGCTTTAGTAAGAATAGTTTCCATACTATTAATGATGATGGAGGGTAGAGAAAGTCATGTGAATGTATCACATCAAATGTTTTTTCAAGTGGTAAGTTGGTATTCTTTTCTTTTTTGAGTGGTCGTGCAAAGAGCATGGAGTTTCCAAGCATAGTGAGCGATTTCTAAGACTATGACTATCCCTTTAACCTACTATATCCTCCTTGTAGCTGCAAAGAATATACAGCTTGTCTCGATCAACACGACATAGGCAGGAGAATGAGCTTTTTAAGAATAGTTTGTAGAAGGGAGAGTGGATAAATTTATGTGAACGTAACATACTTGTACTAGAATTTGTGTTCTCCAGTCATATGTAGTTTACTTCTTTCTTTCATTTTTGTCGCCTAATATCTCGTCTAGACCTTCAAAAATCACATTTAAGTTACTCCACTTCAATGTCAGCTTCTCCTTACAGCTTTACTTACCATTTTTATGAAATCTCAATTTGAGCATTAAGTAGATGCGAGGTATTAGTTTCTCTACCACGTACCTACATAGCAGGTAGAAAAGGTACTCCATTCCACCAAAAAATTCGATATCGATATTTCTACGCAAACACGTGCTTTCAGACCCAATAAATTCAAAAGGGCATTTTACAAAGAGGTCCGTGTTTGTGTCTGTGTGTGAACAGCATAACTCAAAAACGAAAAGTCGGATAAATACCAAACTTAATATTAAGTACAGTATCTTTAAAAGATGTCACACACATAGATTTTCAATAAACTCGCCACCCCAACTATCATTTACATGGAATATATTTCAAAATTGTGATTTTCTTAAAAATGGCTAACGATTTTCACTAAACTATCATATATTAATGATATTTGTATGAGAAATAAAATGTACACCAATGTTGGATTTTCTGGGAATAGTGTGTGAAGTCCTGCTCATTCGGAAGGAATCTTATAATCTCTATAAATCCTAAACGTTAAGCGATATACAGAAACGTACTACACAATAAACATAGATGTCTTTAAAACACGCAATTTATTTAAAATAACTTTTCTTGTGGCATAAGCCATTTCCGATTTATCAGCGGTTAATGGTGCGAATGGATATGTTCCATTTATCCGCCTTTAACTTCAATGATCTTATCTACGGCCTTTCCTTTGGGCCATATTTTTGCCTATAGGCAATGGAGTTAAGGCGTATTCGCTGTCTTTGTGTTTCTAGTTAACTATGGGTTTTGTTCATTAGATCACACACACATACACACACACACACACACACACACATTCATACTTCCAGGTTCTGGAGAGGATAGAGAATAATCTTTGCTACAGAAAAACTCCCACCACCAGTCCCTCGCATAGTTAGAATTGTTTAAAATTTATTTACTTATGGTTGCTAAAACATCTTAGGTCTTATAGAGACTTTTTAAAGGTAGTACATATTACAGTGAGTAGTATATTATACAATTACCATTGCATAATTATGTTTTGGAGACATTGAGAATAACATGGAGTTGGTTACACAGCAATACTGTGGTGAGTGACAATACAATTTATCAGTTACACAGTAACTATATCAGTGACATTTAATGGTTAGTATAGCATATGATATAGTGATTTACAGTTTATTTAGTACTCCAATGTCACTTAGGAAGATTTTGAACTTGAAATAAACTGACGGGCTTTCGATTGATTTATGGAGTTCGAAGCTGAATCCATATCTTTTCCTCTTGAGGTCGATTTGTTGGCATTTTGTGACTTATTGTAATGGTAGCAGAGTAGAAGGGACATTTCGGTGTTTCATCTTTAGTTATGAGACGAATATGAGTAATTCTTCAATGGCCTATGCGAATTCTTGTTGTTATGATTTGATCTTGGCATTTCATGGTAATCTAAGGAAAGGGCTTAATTTCGTTATTCCTAGCTATGTGAAGTTTGTTGTCGGAAAAACAAAGTCATTGAAGTTTCCAGCTGTTTGGTAGAGTTCCCTTGCGGTGTGATGTTAAATCCAGGTGAGGAACTTTGGTGGAATAATCAACGGAGTTTTGAAGAATAGCTTCTTTAGCCATAGAATCCGCTAATTCATTTCCGACGATGCCACATGTGATGGAATCCAGGCGAGAACTACATGGTAGCCCTTTGCGAAAATAGACTGGAACAAGCGATGAATATAATGCACTAGATGGTGGTACGCGAATCGATATATTATTCTTTGAAGAGAGCTTTTGGGATCAGTTAAAATTACAGAACATTTGTTTTCGGATGTTGCGATGGGAAGTAATACAGTTGGTGCATATGTGGTCACTGCATACCCTCATCCGTGATTCGTTTTTGAGCCATCTATGTATTAGTGTTTGCCTTACGCATATTGGGAAGTCAACTCTCTAAAAAGTTGAATATAAACAACATTTCTAGTAACGAATTTTTCTTTTTTGCTGAGTTCCATATTAATTTGTCGTATTTTGATCTTCCATGATTGACATCTAAGTCCAATTGATGCGTCCAGTATTGGTGGTATCTTGAACCCTATATCATTTAGGATAAGCTGGTATCTCCGTTGGAATAATGAGTATTTGGGAAATGCGGTTATGGATGAAGTAACCGTTTCGTACATCTGTAACAGTGGTCTGGATGCTACTTTAAGTGCTTAAGTAATGCTAAGCTGTTTCCTTCTGAAGACCAGAGGTGGTTCGTCGGTTTCAAATTGAAGACTTGCTGTTGGGCAGCTTCTGAATGCTCCGAGGGCTATGCGTAATACTGATGATTGGATGGAGTCTAACATTTGCAAATGAGACTGTTTAACCGATGTGTAGACGATAGATCCGTAATCTAACTTTGAGCGTATGATGGCTCTATAGGAAAAGAGCAAGTCTTGGTAATCTACCCTCCAATTCTGAGCTGCTAAACATCATAGGATGTTAAGTCTTCTGAGGCAGTCTTCATGTAAGCATCGGATATGATGACACCATGTTAGCTTTTCGTCAAAGATCATTACTAGCAATTTTAGAACACTGGTGCTTGAGATTGTTTGGTCAATCATGTTCACTATTAGAGGGGAAGTTTGGACTTTGCATCTGCAGAAGGTAATATATCTGGTTTTGGTTGCAGAGAATCTGAAACCTGCATT
This sequence comes from Deroplatys truncata, assembly GCA_030765065.1. Lineage (NCBI taxonomy): Eukaryota > Metazoa > Arthropoda > Insecta > Mantodea > Mantidae > Deroplatys > Deroplatys truncata. The sequence continues at coordinate 23,516,770 of CM060988.1, read as the reverse complement.
ATTACTCCAGTCCTGCAGTGCATTAACTGTACTTTATAATGGTTCTTGCGTCGTTTCTATATTTTGTTCCTGAACAGCATATGGTTAAATTGCCTGCAAAGAGATTCACACTAACTGGTGTACTTATTATATTTGGTATGTTGTTGACTGCTACTATGAACAAAATAACGGGAAAGATTCTTATGGAACTCCATTTTCAACTTGGAAAATGCTGAGCATGACACCATTCATCCGCACTTGAACTTGTTTATTCTGTAAAACGTTGTGCATAAAGTGTATAATATTTCCTGAAATTCCATGATCAATTTGTGTTTTAAGAATGTGTCTCTCGCATTTCTATAATAAGCGTTTTCTATATCAAGGCTTATAAATCTGAGATGATTTTTGTCCCTGAAGGCACCTTGTATGTTACATTCTAACATGATCAGGTTGTCAAGTGTAGAATGGTGATGTCTAAAACCAAACTGAAAGGGGATAAAAAACGGTTCGCTTTCCAGTGTCCATTTTAGGCGTTTATTAATATAATATTCTCCGTCAGTTTACACAGTGTAGAGGTAAGTGCTATTGGTCGATAATTTTCTGTGAGGCTATGGTTCTTATAAGGTTTCGATATCGGTATTGCAATGGCCTGGTGCCACTGTTCGGAATACTCTTTTTGTCCACATATAAGTGTATGGCTAATAGATTCTCTAATACGTATAGTAAGTAGGGGAAGCGTTGCATTCCACCCAAAAATTTGATATCGAGATTTTACCGGAAATACATGTTTTCAGGCCCCTGAATAAAGAAAAACATTTTTAGAAAAAGGTGCATGTGTGTATGTGTGTGTGTGTGTGTGTGTGGATGTGTCTGTGAGTCTGTTAACAGCATGACTCAAAAACGAAAGACGAATAAATACCAAACTTGGTATTTAGGTTCAGTATCTTTCAAAGATGTGGCAAGAAGATTTTCAAGAAAATCCCCCCACCCCAGGCTACCCTTTACATTGAACATTTTTAAAAAAAATTGATTTTCTCAAAAATGGCTCTGACGATTTTGATTAAAGTATAATATATTTACGATATTTTCATGACCAATAAAAGAGTTATCTTGAATTTTCTGGGAATGTCCCCAAAACTCCTCTTCTTTCTGAATGGTTTTTGCATAACTAGTAAACCGTAAGAGATAGAGAATTTTTTTCTAAACTAAAATTGTAAAGTTCAACAAAACAGCCAATGTATATCATGCACTTTTTTCTGGATCGACCCATTTCTGAGATATTCGTTGTTATTTGTTTGAATTTTCCAATACTTATGCTTTTTCTCAAATAGGAATTCGTTATTATTATTTTTTATGTCCTGGACATACAAAGAGAACTGAATGCTCCACATAGCAACCAGTTCTTAAAATATTTGACTATGGCTTAAAGCCTACCATATTCCCCTTGCACCTATAAGAACATTAGCAATAAGGTAATTTCTGCAAATGTTTATCTCGATTAACATGAAGTAGATAGAGAATAAGCGTTTGTAAAAACAGTTTCTACAGGAGTAGAGAAAGTCATGTGAGTGTAACACATCAGAATTTCTCTTCAGGTGGTAGGGGCCAGGACTGGTATTCTTGCACGGCTACACAACTTCGGTCATTTCTTCAAAGGATGGTTCGTCATTATGTGGAGCCTCAGGGACAGAATTCATGGCATTTAGCTGCAATTCAAGAAGTTGTGATTTGTAGTGGAGGAGGTCATAGAATCACTGGAGTAATTGGTGAAGGTTTCAACTAAGATTTGTGCTAACTCTTGGATATCTGTGATAGGATGGATTGAATGGTGGGTTGTAGAGAAGTTGGAGTTATACACTTGGTACCCCTGATTCTTTTAATTTTGCTCCATACTTCTTTTGAATTATTTTATTGGTCATAGAAAAAACAAAATTAATGCATGATGACTATTTGCTACATTTTATAGTTCTACGGTTTTGTAGTTCTGCTCAAGGTAATATATCCTATTTTTCAGCGAGGGAGAGTTTTTGTATTTCTAAAAGACTTTATTTCTAGCTCTAACAGCACGCTGACATTCTTCGTTCCACCAAGAAACGGTTTTCTTCTGACGGTTTGTATCAGATCTAGGAATGTTTACTTCTGCTATTTCCATTAACATCTGTGTGAAATTTCTTACTAGAATATCTACTGGTGTGTTGGAGAAATATCTAGGTGGTGGCAGATGTTTTATATTTTCTTTAATTACACTGTGGTGTTTTTGCCAATCAGCTCTGTGTGTATTTCATTTCCATGTGTAAGACTGTGTATAGTTATTCTTAGACATTTTGGCGACATGAATGTTGATTGGACAGTGATTGCTGTCATGTAAATGCTCGGTGATTTTCCAGTCTAATAAATCAGCAATGTCAGGTGTGTACATTGTTAAATCTATGGAGCTAAATGTTCCATGTGCAATATTAGAGGAAGTGTTGTAGAGTTAAGAAGACTGAAGTTGTAGGAGTCTAGTAAACTTTCTATAAATCTTCTTATTGTTAGTCTGCTTAGATCCCCATCCCGATTGTGGGTATTGAAGTCGCCCAACAGTATAAAAGGTTTCGGAACAGTTGTAAGACCGGAGAGTTGATCTAGGTTGTTAAGAGAGGAGTCTGAGAAACTAATTTCCTCTTCAAAACGTATTTAATTGGAAGAGCTGCATGCTGGTGAAAGTGGGGTTTTAATTCTTGATATTTGAGTTTCTGTGTTGGTCTGAGATGCTGATTCATTTTCTGTTGTTGGGGTATTTAAGTTCCTATTGTTTTGCTGCAAGAATTTACAGCATGTGTATTTGTTGACTCTGAAGTACCTGTGAGATTGTTTACAATGTGAGATTTGTTATTTAACAGACTGTGGTTACAGTTGAAATGTAAACCCAGTATTTGGTATCTTCATAGCCTACTTGTGGATGCTCTGGTAACTTTTCTCGGCCATCAGGGTACATTAGTGTCCTGAAACTCACGATGTGGTTGTAACCAGCTTCAGATACTCCCACTCTAAGGGAAGTTATCGATGACGCAGGTGAGATACCTAGCTTAGCCAAGTATTCTTCAAGTATATAACTAGGAAACTTTGAGCTGACATTAGAGATAATTATTCTTTTGTTCTTGGTCGGTAGAGGTCTGTGTCACGGCGAATGTTGATTATGTTTATCTTTAGATGTGATGACGTCACGTTTTCTACTATATCTTTGCTTGTCGTTTGATATTCTGGATACGAACCTAATGTTTGGGCGATCATGAGTTTACCCATTGCAAGGCCTTATTCACTTATGATTATGTTGTCATTATCTTCAATAACTGTTGCCTGTTTGCAATATTTTTGTGTGTTTTGAGCTTCAAATGCATAATTTTTTATTTACGTTAGTTTTGGTGTGCTTCAGGTTACTTGAAATTAGAGCACCTCCGTATTCAGAGGTCTCCATTATGTGCCTTAAAAGCGAAATCAATAAGCAACTTGGTTACCTGTACGAGTATTAGATGGCTTTCTGAAGGGGTTATGGAACTCTAAAAACTTGAAAAAACATGGATGGTGAAGGCAATGTCTTGCAAAATCTTGTATTATCCAACACTGTTGGTTTCTTTTGAAGAAATGCCAAAAATTACCAGCAACTAAACGGATGATTACTTGGGAAAAATACAAAATTATGCTTAGTTTGAACTTATGCGTCTCTGTTACATAGAAGCACAAAAAAAGCCAGTTCGAATTATTGTTTAATATTCTATTATTGTGTAAAGTCCTATCAGCATTCAGCTGTTTGGGGGGGGGCGATTGCGCGGAAACAGTATGGACTTTTAAGGCCAGCGTATAACATGTAGTTCTAAAACATATGACCATCATCATTCTCTTTGTATCTGTTACGACATCTGAATGTATAACATCTGATCTTTTGAGCCGTTTTGTGTCGTGTAGTAAATCGCAGAGAGTGCGGAAGCTTAGATAGGAAATGTGCGAAGACTTCCGTAAGAACGGAGCCCACGCATATTCTAGAAGACAGTGTGAGGAAAATGGTGCAATGGATTGATCTCTTGGTAACCAAATTCGACTACCTAGAAAATCAGTGTTAAAGAGAGAATATTGTGATAAAATATGCAAGGAAGAATGAAGGAAAGAACTGAGATGTGGCGGAAAGTCTAGTTATGAATGTTGTGGCCCAAACTAGAGTAGAACTGAATACCTACACACAGTAAGAGCCCATCGGATAGGACGATGACGAAATCGAAAGAGTAGTGTGGTGTTTTATTTAGAAAACCATCGAATTTTGAGTTAGATCATATAAATATTCTATCAACACCTATGAATCACTTTGGCCACATATTTTTCGCCCTCCGCAATTTTTAAAAGTCCAGCAACTTCTCTAAATCACCCTTGCGCTTCCTAATAACCTCAATGAACCCTTTCTGTATTTTTTTCTCAGTTTTTCATTTTTTCGCATGAAATTTATTCCTTACATTTCAACTTTGTTCTGATGTGTATGAAAATTTGCATACATAATCTAAAATGTGCCATCTAAAAATTCAATTGTGCAATTTATGATTTCTTAATTCGTTGGCTCACAAAAAAACTTAATTTATATTGAAAAGCCAGGAAAATTTAACACCAGCATTTTCATAAAAACACAAATATATTTATCTACAACTAATAACATCAGCTTCAGTCAAATCCTTACATTTATTTTCACTCCACTAAACCATTAGAAAATGTCACTGTCATACTTCTCTGGTGTATTTGAATGCGCAAGGCAGTTTTAGAAAAGACGCATTTTTTCGCTAGTTAAACATTTAATTGTATTATATGAGAAACTATTTCAACCATAGATTTGAGATTTCGCACAGTCACTTCTTTATTTACGCATGTCAAGTATGCTAATTTTCAACTGAATAGCCTTAAAACTACAAAAGTTAGAACATTCAGTATGAGTTAATTGTCCTTTCACACAAGCCGTGTTGGACAGGGTTGGAAAGGTAGAATCACATGACTGAAAAATTCAATGCCATAGCCGGGATTTGAACCACGGACCGGAGACCGGACGGAGACGGAGACCGGGAGATCCGTGGTTCAAATCCCGGCTATGGCATTGAATTTTTCAGTCATCTGATTCTACCATTCAGTATGAGTGTCCCTCAAGACAGAAATTCCCCGCCGATCACTTACTCAGAGGCTTCAACCCCATTGCTGCTGGGTGCAGCAATGCTGAATGTGTAATTATCAAAACTGCGGAGGATTACAGTACACATCACGGCCATTTAAAAAAATAAATCCTGTGGCGCTACAGCCCGCGAAGGACCTGGATCTGCAAACAGACTGCCGGCCTCACGCCCACATGAACACCACAGAGGTGAGAGATCATTCAACCGATACGGAGAGATGATTTGACCAGCATCACGCATCCCATAGCTGGAAAGTTGGCTAATGAGGCCATGGCCGCTGCCTGCCACAGCTCCTCACTTTTCTTACGATGCTGAGTAGGCACCTGTTCTATACCCGAGACTGAAAATCCACACCCCATGTTTGGGATTGAACCCGGGTGCAATCCGTGGCCAGGAACAGAGCACCACGCACCAGCCCGCTGCTCCGGACGTCACGGCCATTTACAAATTATTATTCTGGAACATCATAAGTTGCCATTAACAGACACAGTTCTCTACTTCATAGAATGGTTGCTGCATAAATATTGTGATGGATGGCAATTAAGGTTACTATAAATAAAACGAAATAATTGCGTTTGAAAATAGCTCTGTAAATAGCGAACGGAGGCCTGGTGAGACACTGGACAACATAAACAGTTTTGTATACCCACAACTAACATATTGGCATTACCAAACACAAAACGGGAATGAGTGCAGCGGGAATTGTACGTACAATTACTACGGCAATTTGTGTGGAAGTTGTTAGATACATATGGGGCAGAAATCAAGGAATTCTTAAAAAAAACATGTTTTTATTTGTATGTTATTCTAAATAAAATTTGCAGAAATGCCTTCATTAAACATTGGACGTACAAAGGGGTTAAGGGGCAGGGAAGGGATAGTCTAATATTCAGAACGGGCCACTGTTTTAGCCTTGAAATTCCATACCCTTTCGATGACATCGCGAAAAATAATGAACTTTAAAAAAATCGCAAGGCATTGAAAAGTTCATACCAATAATAACATATCTCCGAAGTTGCTGATGTCACAAAAACATTTAAAACAAATTGCATGTTTTAAGGATGAAGTAGGTTTGTTGCTGCTACGTATGGAAAGCCAGTTTGAAGAAGAGGTATTATATTTCGACTTTTGGGGAACCGAACTTGAAGTAGTAGCAACCGCACGTATGGTAAAAGGTTTCCGGTAATCTTCGTCGCAAATTTAAAAATATTGACTTTGTAATTTGACTGTTTCTTTAAATATTGTATAGTTATGTTTGCCTCGCTGCGTCAGTGTTTATTTTTAGAGACATGAATGTCTTAGCAGGGAGTGGTGCGACTGAAGAATGTAGGCAACACGATTTAAACAACACTTCACTATGGAGAGAGAGAGAGAGAGAGAGAGAGAGAGAGAGAGCTGTGAGATTTTTTTTATTAATTACTTGCACTTTTTAACACGTAAACCATTTGTTTTGTCCCACACAAAATACTTATTAAATTTCTCGAGGACGCATCTCGCGTCTGGTTAGTAACGCTGTCTGCTAGCAACTGACTTCTGTATTTGTAAATTTTGCTCCATTTTAGTTTCTGATTGGCTAATACTAGTCCAATAGAATACCATCCTTTAACTAAAGCTTTTCCTGGTTGTTGATTGGCTATTTTATAAACCGCCACAGAACTTACATTATTGCTTCAAAGAATCACAAGTAGCATTATTAAACTTTCAAATTCATTATTGTCTCAAGGCCACCTCATTGTTACCTAATTGTTAGCAAGTTAGTAGGTAAATATAGAGAGATCGAGCACAGTTTTTTGCGTTTATATGGGAAAGGATAGGGAAAACGAGGCTAGATGGAGCGGGTCAAGGAGGAAAATGCGTTTATATGGGCGAGATAGGGAATACCAGGGCTGATGCTAGGCTAGTCAGATGCTAAAGGAGGGAAATGCGTTTATATGGAAGAGATAGTAGAGAGGTGTTAGGCTAGACAAAGGCTGTGGAGTAGAGTATGGTTTATATGAAAGGTATAGGAAAACGAGGACGGGTGTTAGGCTAGACAGAGATTGTGGAGTAGAGTGCGGTTTATATGAGAGGTATAGGAAAACGAAGAGAGGTATTAGGCTAGACACAGGCTGAGAGTAGTGTATGCGTTTATATGTATGAGAGGTATAGGAGCAGGAGGAGATGTGCTAGGCTAGACAGAGGTTGAGTAGAGTATGGGTTATATGAGAGAGGTAGGGAACAGGAGGAGAGGTGTTAGGCTAGACAGAGGTTTAGGAGTAGAGTATGGTTTATATGAGAAATATAGGAAAACGAGGCGAGGTGTTAGGCTAGACAGAGGTCGAGGAGTAGAGTATGGCTTATATGAGAGGTATAGGAAAACGCGGAGAGCTATTAGCTTAGGAGAATTGAGTATGTGTTTATAAGGAGAGATGAGAAAACGGAAAGAGATCCTATGCTAGGATAGGCAGGTGTTAAAGTTAGGTTAGATAGCAAACCAAGGAGTGATACTCAGCTAGAGAAGGGCAGGAGGGAATGTGCTTTATGGGAGGTAGGGGATACCTAACAGTGGTGTTAGGCTAGACAGAGGTAGAGGAGTAGAGTATGGTTTATATGAGAGGTATAGGGAAACGAGGAGAGTCGGTAGGCTAGACAGATAGTGAAACAGTAGGAATATGGACTTATATACAGGAGAGATAGGGAATAGGAGGGGAGGGGCTAGACTTTGAAAGCGACTTTAGACGTGAACTTAGTGGTAAACAGTTTCATGCTAATGTTAGAACGCTAATTCTAGACATGCACATCACGTAACCCATTCAGGGAAAAGGTGGCTGCTCAGGGAAAAAAGTGACCCACAAAGGGAAAAATGTGACCAGCAAAGGGAAAAACGTGACCAGCAAAGGGAAAAACGTGACCAGCAAAGGGAAAAAAGTGACCAGTAAAGGGAAAAAGGTGACCAGCAAAGGGAAAAAGGCGAGCAGCAAAGGGAAAATGTGACCAGCAAAGGGAAAAAGGTGACCAGTAAAGGGAAAAAGGTGACCAGCAAAGGGAAAAAGGTGATCAGCAAAGGGAAAAAAGGTGCCCAGCAAAGGGAAAAAGGCGAGCAGCAAAGGGAAAAATGTGACCAGCAAAGGGAAAAAGGTGACCAGCAAAGGGAAAAAGGTGATCAGCAAAGGAAAAAAAGGTGAGCAGCAACGGGAAAAAGGCGAGGAGCAAAGGGAAAAATGTGACCAGCAAAGGGAAAAAGGTGACCAGTAAAGGGAAAAAGGTGACCAGTAAAGGGAAAAAGGTGACCAGCGAAGGGAAAAAGGTGACCAGAAAAGGGAAAAAGGTGACCAGCAAAGGAAAAAGGTGACCAGCAAAGGGAAAAACGTCACCAGAAAAGGGAAAAAGGTGACCAGCAAAGGGAAAAAGGTAACCAGGAAAGGGAAAAACGTGACCAGCAACGGGAAAAACGTTACCAGCAAAGGGAAAAAGGTGACCAGCAATAGGAAAAAGGTGACCAGCAAAGCGAAAAAGGTGACCAGCAAAGGGAAAAAGGTGACCAGCAAAAGGAAAAAGGTGACCAGCAAAGGAAAAAAGGTGTCCAGGAAAGGGAAAAAGGTGACCAGCAAAGGGAAAAAGGTGACCAGCAAAGGGAAAAACGTGACCAGCAAAGGGAAAAAGGTGACCAGCAAAGGGAAGAAGGTGACCAGCAAAGGGAAAAAGGTAACCAGGAAAGGGAAAAACGTGACCAGCAACGGGAAAAACGTTACCAGCAAAGGGAAAAAGGTGACCAGCAAAGGGAAAATGGTGACCAGCAAAGGGAAAAAGGTGACCAGCAAAGGGAAAAAGGTGACCAGCAAAGGAAAAAAGGTGACCAGCAAAGGGGAAAAGGTGACCAGCAAAGGGAAAAAGGTGCCCAGCAAAGGGGAAAATGTGACCAGCAAAGGGAAAAAGGTGACCAGCAAAGGGAAAAACGTGACCAGCAAAGGGAAAAACGTGACCAGAAAAGGGAACAAGGTGACCAGCAAAGGGAAGAAGGTGACCAGCAAAGGGAAAAAGGTGACCAGCAAAGGGAAAAAGGTGACCAGCAAAGGGAAAAACGTGACCAGAAAAGGGAAAAAGGTGACCAGCAAAGAGATAAAGGTGACCAGGAAAGGGAAAAACGTGACCAGCAAAGGGAAAAAGGTGACCAGCAAAGGGAAAAAGGTGACCAGCAAAGGGAAAAAGGTGACCAGCAAACGGAAAAAGGTGACCAGCAAAGGGAAAAAGGTGACCAGCAAAGGGAAAAAAGGTGACCAGCAAAGGGAAAAACGTGACCAGCAAAAGGAAAAACGTGACCAGCAAAGGGAAAAAGGTGACCAGCAAAGGGAAAAATGTGACCAGTAAAGGGAAAAAAGGTGACCAGCAAAGGGAAAAAGGTGACCAGCAAAGGGAGAAAGGTGACCAGCAAAGGGAGAAAGGTGACCAGCAAAGGGAAAGAGGTGACCAGCAAAGGGAAAAAGGTGACCAGCAAAGGGAAAAAGTGACCAGCAAAGGGAAAAGCTAACCCACTCACACTAGCAGGTAAGTAATTCAGTTAGTATCACAGGGTAGGACAGATCCTGGGAAGCGGATATAGCATAGTTCCGTATGATGTTACAGATAATTCAGAGAGTATCGTAGGTATTTAGGATTATGCAAGTAACATAGGTGTTTAGAGTCACTCAGCTAGTATCGCAAGAGGCTAGTTTCTAGGGGCAGAACGTATCATAGATGCATATTTTTCACAGGCAATTCAGCTAGTATCGGAGGGTATTTAAGCTAATTCAGCTGGTATTACAAGAGGCGGACTGCATCATAGCAGTGTATGATTTCACAGGTAATTCAGTTAGTATCGTAGGTATTTAGGCTAATTCGTCTAGTATCACAGGAGGATAGATTCCAGGGGTTGGGTATAGCATAGTAACTCAGCTAGTATCTAGGTATTTAGCATAATTCAAGTGTCATAGGTGTTTAGAGTAGTTAAGCTAGCATTACAGGAGGGTGGGTTCCAGGGTCGGTTATAACGTAGTTTTGTATTTTACAGATAGTTCAGGTAATATCGTAAGTATTTGGGTAATCAGCATAGTTTCACAGATACTCGTGATAATTTCGATCAGAGATTTGTATCACAGCTATTTAAGGTAAATGCAGGTGATTCAGGTTGTATCAATGGTATTTGAGTCATTTTAACAGGTAATTCATCTAGTATCATTGATATTTGGGGCAAACCAGATAGTATCACAGGTGATCGTGCTAATTTAGAACAGGAATTCGTATCAGAGCTAGTTAAGGTAATTTCACATGATTCGGCTAGTATGACAGGTATTTAAGTCATTTTAGCAGGTAATTCAACTAGTATCACAGGTACTCATGGTAATATAGAGAGTAATTAGATCATAAACATTTCTCATCCAACGTTACAACAATTTATATACTTTTTTCTAAATCTTACAAACTTATTATATGTTAAACAGTTATAAACTGCAGAGATAAACTGCATATGGTTCACAAATTAAAAAGTTTTGCGTCAACATACCTTTATTTAAGTTCGTTGTAGGTGCCTCTCCCCTTTATCTAGGCTTCAGACTAACACTAGTATTTGCTCCTAATGGTAGGGGTACCGCCTCCCCCTTCCATCTTCCCCTTTCTTCACCATTTGTCTGCTATGTGCATACACAGCACATGAGTAAACTTTAATTATTTAAATTGTAGACTCGCTGAGAAAATCTTCATCTTCGGGTTACATTCTCTTAAGTACTGTTTGTAATACTGTAATGTCCATACGCATAGGTAGTTATTCCATCCTCAGCAATAATTCTTTTATCATCAAAGGGATTCAATGTAATTTTATTCACTTGCACTGTGGTAACAGCATGCTTTCGTGACAGGATTAGATTCATGGGCGTTCTGATGATTTCACAGGTTTTAAGACAGTCTGTATAGCTCTCAAACGAAATGTACTGCTTAATAGCGCTACGTTTTATACCTTCAATCTTTTTATCATTGATCCTTGAATATCTAAGGCATACATCTTAGGACGTAGTCCAACAAAGCGCAGGATGATTTTGCTATTAGCCTCATCTTTAAATTTTCCCAATACCTTCTTGTTCTGAGTAGAGTAACATATATGGTTGGCAGGGTAATCAGCTGTATCGAGATGCTCAAGAAAACGTAGCTTGTCCTGGTACACATCTTCAGTTGTTACACGATGAATGAATGAATCAGTGTCCATATACATAAGCTTCAGGTTTTCAGCTCCATAATAAGGCAACAACACGTCGTAATGATAGTGATACATTAATGTCTTGGAGATGTCCAACACACTCATACAAATGAATATAGACTTGTTGAATACAATCTGACGAGAGGCCATATGTACAGCAGCTACAATGATAGCAGCAATAGATCCTACAGCTACAGAAACATCACCCGCAGCCTGGACAATAGCTGTAACAGAAGCAAATACAATAGCTACCATAGCAGATACAGCAGCTGTACGACAATAGATGTAACAGATCTTACAGCTGTAGCAACATCTGCTACAATAATAGCAGCGACAAACACCAGTTACATTACAGCTGTAGGAGCAGCAGCAGGAAAGATTTAGCACTCTTAGCAATAGCAAGCATCACAGCAAAGATATTCCAGCTGTAGCTTCACCCACCACAGCAACAGCAGTCATCACTCCAGCTGTAACATCAAATACGGAGCTGAAGTAGTAGATACAACACTGTAACATCAGCTACAGCAATAACAGTATCAGATCAGGTAGCTGTAACAGCATTAGACATAGTCAGCGCAATACCTATAGCAGAAGCAAATACAGCAGCTATCGTAGCAGATACAGAGACTGTACAACAATACCTGTAACAGACCCCACAGCTGTAGCAGCATCTGCTATAACAATAGCAGTAGCCATCGCATTACATAACAACTGCAGCAGCAGCTAGAGATTTAGCAGTGTTTAGCAATAGCAAGCATCACAGCAATGATATTCCAGCTGTAGTTTCCCCTACCACAGCAACAGCAGTCATTACAACATCAACAGCAAATACGACAGATGTAGTAGCAGATACAGCATCTATAGCAACAGCAGCTATAACGATAGCAGCAATAGATCCTGAAACTGTAGCAGCATTAGGCACAATCAGCACAATAGCTGTAGCAAAAGCAAATACAATTACTATCGTAGCAGATACAGCAGCTGTACAACAATAGATGTAACAGATCCTACAGCTGTAGCAACATCTGATACAATAATAGCAGCAACAACAACCGGTTACATAACAGCTGTAGCAGCAGCAGCTAATCCATTTTTTGTTCAAATGTAGCAGCTTTATCAGTTAAATCAATGCTTCATTAAACAAGGATTGTAAGGGTAGACGTCTCTTCCCTTTATATAGGCCTGAGACTAACACTAGTATTTGCTCCTAATGACAATGGTTACCGCCTCCCCTTCCATCTTCTCCTTTCTTCACCATTTGTATGCTATGTGAATACACAGCACATGAGTAAACTTTAATTTTTTAACATTGTAGACTCGCGGAGATCATCAAAGGGATTCAATGTAATTTTATTCACTTGCACAGTAGTAGCAGCGTGCTTTCATGATAAGATTAGATTCATAGGCGTTCTGATGATTTCACAGGTTTTAAGACAATCAGTATAACTCTTAAATGTAAAGTACTGCTTAATAGCACTACGTTTATACCCTTAATCTTTTTTATCATTGAATCGTGGATATCTAAGGCATACATCTTAGCTCGTAGTCCGACAAAGCGCTGGATGATTTTTCCATTAGCCTCATCTTTAGATTTCCCAAGCACTTTGTTTAGAGCTGAATAGCATATATAGTTGACAGGGTAATCAGCTGTATCCAGATGCTCAAGTAAACGTAACTTGTCCTGGTACACATCTTCAGTTATCACACGATGAACGAACGAATCAGTGTCCATATACATGAGCTTCAGGTTTTCAGATCCATAATATGGCAGCAACACATAATGATAGTGGTACATTAATGTATTGGAGATATCCAACACACTCATACCGATGTATATAGCCTTGTTGAACACGATCTGACGAGAGGCCATATGCACAGCAGCTAGATTGACGGCATATATTTTTCGATCGATAAACGTAGGCTTGACGATCAGCTTCTCTAGAGTCTTCTAATTTATCACCAGTCGTATATCCATACGATCAGACAGATTCTCCATAGTTTTTCCAAACATGACGTTGTTAAAGAGCTGTAGACGTCCTTCTCGAAATCATTTGCAGCTTATTGTAGTAGCCTGTTGTTAACTTCCACATAAGGTTTTAACCACTGTGACTGTTGGAATTGCAGCACACGATGGATTTTTTTAGTCGTAACCCATGATTAAGAGCTTGCTTCAAAGCCATGTAATGTACTACATACTTCTTTCGAGGTCCAAGACGAGGTATCAGTTTCTTTGTATATGATTTCAATGGTTTCGTACACTCAGGCAGGAAAGGTAGATCGTTAAGTTCTATAGGATGCTCGATGTCTATGACGTCACACCCAGAGACAGGATGTCTGGCAGTATCAAACACGTTTAAACTCGTCTCGTAACTACCTGTATATGCTGTCACACCAACAAGAGAAGTATTCCCACACGCTCATTCAGTCAGATGTTCCATTCAAAGCCTACCAACACCCATTACACCAAAGCTAGCACAATCTCAAAGGCTTAAAAGGTAGCGTAGAAGATTTTCCCCCTTATTTACTTAAATGTATGTATATACTACATTATTTCATGTTTTCATTCCCTTTTCAATTCTTCCTTTCCATCTTCCCACAGAAAGACCACTACAATCACAAGCAAAGCAATTTTTCCAGAGTTACAGAGATTCTAAGCTTCTAGAATCGAACCCGGTAATACTTTAAATAAATGTATTTTAGTAATTTAGCTCCCCTGCATCAGCATCCACCATTTAATCTTTACTCGAACCTGATATGATCCATAGGCTTGATGATATATGAAATCACCCCTTCGGGATTCGATCTGAGTACTTTAAAGTACTTTTTGTCATGATGACGATATTTAGGGACTAGGTACTCTGTTTACGGTTTACTTGACGTGTCTATATAAATTAGATTACGAGTTATTAAATTTATAAGTAAATTTCATTAAATCGGTATTCGAAGCCAGAACACCAGGAACAAAATAATTTATAATATCAGCTTGACATGTTAAACAAAGCTGTGTGCAGTTACGCTATCAATCTAAGTGATATATTCTAGTGTACAGAGGAAAATTAAGGAACTCATTAAAAGATGGGGAATCGAACCAAGCACAACTGATTGACAATTATATACAACATTAATTACCTATTATAATAGCTATCAAACATGCTTTGGTTCATCCCTCTATCTCTCTTAGTTTCCGAGATAATGAAGATTTAAAATTAAGAATCGAACTTAGGACCCCAGATCCCCAAATATAGATCCGCAAGAAACTACCTATTGATATAAATGTAATAAAGTTTATTTGACGTCTCTATCTTAAGTAGTTTAGGAGTTATTAAATTTATAATTACATTACATTTTATCGGTATTCGAACCCAGAACACCAGAAACAAAATTATTTATAAAATTAGTTTGCTATGTTAAAAAGAGTTGTATACAGTTACGCAATCAATCCAAGTGATATATTCTAGTATACAGAGAAAAATTAAGGAAATCATTTAAAAATCGGGATTTGAACTAGGGACAACTGATTGAAAATTATATACAGTATTAATTACACATTATAACAGCTATCAAACATGCTTTGGTCCATCCCTCTACCTCTCTTAGTTTCCGAGATAATGAAGATTTAAAATTAAGGATCAAACCCAGGACACCAGGTATCCAAATGTACATTCAGAAGAAACTACCTAATGATATAAATGTAATACAATTTATTTGGCGTCTTTATCTTAATTAGTCTCTTAGTAGTCTCTTAATTAGTCTCTTAATTTTAAATCTTCATTATCTCGGAAACTAAGAGAGATAGAGGGATGAACCAAAGCATGTTTGATAGCTATTATAATAGGTAATTAATGTTGTATATAATTGTCAATCAGTTGTGCTTGGTTCGATTCCCCATCTTTTAATGAGTTCCTTAATTTTCCTCTGTACACTAGAATATATCACTTAAATTGATAGCGTAACTGCACACAGCTTTGTTTAACATGTCAAGCTGATATTATAAATTATTTTGTTCCTGGTGTTCTGGCTTCGAATACCGATTTAATGAAATTTACTTATAAATTTAATAACTCGTAATCTAATTTATATAGACACGTCAAGTAAACCGTAAACAGAGTACCTAGTCCCTAAATATCGTCATCATGACAAAAAGTACTTTAAAGTACTCAGATCGAATCCCGAAGGGGTGATTTCATATATCATCAAGCCTATGGATCATATCAGGTTCGAGTAAAGATTAAATGGTGGATGCTGATGCAGGGGAGCTAAATTACTAAAATACATTTATTTAAAGTATTACCGGGTTCGATTCTAGAAGCTTAGAATCTCTGTAACTCTGGAAAAATTGCTTTGCTTGTGATTGTAGTGGTCTTTCTGTGGGAAGATGGAAAGGAAGAATTGAAAAGGGAATGAAAACATGAAATAATGTAGTATATACATACATTTAAGTAAATAAGGGGGAAAATCTTCTACGCTACCATTTAAGCCTTTGAGATTGTGCTAGCTTTGGTGTAATGGGTGTTGGTAGGCTTTGAATGGAACATCTGACTGAATGAGCGTGTGGGAATACTTCTCTTGTTGGTGTGACAGCATATACAGGTAGTTACGAGACGAGTTTAAACGTGTTTGATACTGCCAGACATCCTGTCTCTGGGTGTGACGTCATAGACATCGAGCATCCTATAGAACTTAACGATCTACCTTTCCTACCTGAGTGTACGAAACCATTGAAATCATATACAAAGAAACTGATACCTCGTCTTGGACCTCGAAAGAAGTATGTAGTACATTACATGGCTTTGAAGCAAGCTCTTAATCATGGGTTACGACTAAAAAAATCCATCGTGTGCTGCAATTCCAACAGTCACAGTGGTTAAAACCTTATGTGGAAGTTAACAACAGGCTACTACAATAAGCTGCAAATGATTTCGAGAAGGACGTCTACAGCTCTTTAACAACGTCATGTTTGGAAAAACTATGGAGAATCTGTCTGATCGTATGGATATACGACTGGTGATAAATTAGAAGACTCTAGAGAAGCTGATCGTCAAGCCTACGTTTATCGATCGAAAAATATATGCCGTCAATCTAGCTGCTGTGCATATGGCCTCTCGTCAGATCGTGTTCAACAAGGCTATATACATCGGTATGAGTGTGTTGGATATCTCCAAGACATTAATGTACCACTATCATTATGTGTTGCTGCCATATTATGGATCTGAAAACCTGAAGCTCATGTATATGGACACTGATTCGTTCATTCATCGTGTGATGACTGAAGATGTGTACCAGGACAAGTTACGTTTACTTGAGCATCTGGATACAGCTGATTACCCTGTCAACTATATATGCTATTCAGCTCTAAACAAAGTGCTTGGGAAATCTAAAGATGAGGCTAATAGCAAAATCATCCTGCGCTTTGTTGGACTACGTCCTAAGATGTATGCCTTAGATATTCAAGGATCAATGATAAAAAGATTGAAGGTATAAAACGTAGCGCTATTAAGCAGTACATTTCGTTTGAGAGCTATACAGACTGTCTTAAAACCTGTGAAATCATCAGAACGCCCATGAATCTAATCCTGTCACGAAAGCATGCTGTTACCACAGTGCAAGTGAATAAAATTACATTGAATCCCTTTGATGATAAAAGAATTATTGCTGAGGATGGAATAACTACCTATGCGTATGGACATTACAGTATTACAAACAGTACTTAAGAGAATGTAACCCGAAGATGAAGATTTTCTCAGCGAGTCTACAATTTAAATAATTAAAGTTTACTCATGTGCTGTGTATGCACATAGCAGACAAATGGTGAAGAAAGGGGAAGATGGAAGGGGGAGGCGGTACCCCTACCATTAGGAGCAAATACTAGTGTTAGTCTGAAGCCTAGATAAAGGGGAGAGGCACCTACAACGAACATAAATAAAGGTATGTTGACGCAAAGCTTTTTAATTTGTGAACCATATGCAGTTTATCTCTGCAGTTTATAACTGTTTAACATATAATAAGTTTGTAAGATTTAGAAAAAAGTATATAAATTGTTGTAACGTTGGATGAGAAATGTTTATGATCTAATTACTCTCTATATTACCATGAGTACCTGTGATACTAGTTGAATTACCTGCTAAAATGACTTAAATACCTGTCATACTAGCCGAATCATGTGAAATTACCTTAACTAGCTCTGATACGAATTCCTGTTCTAAATTAGCACGATCACCTGTGATACTATCTGGTTTGCCCCAAATATCAATGATACTAGATGAATTACCTGTTAAAATGACTCAAATACCATTGATACAACCTGAATCACCTGCATTTACCTTAAATAGCTGTGATACAAATCTCTGATCGAAATTATCACGAGTATCTGTGAAACTATGCTGATTATCCAAATACTTACGATATTACCTGAACTATCTGTAAAATACAAAACTACGTTATAACCGACCCTGGAACCCACCCTCCTGTAATGCTAGCTTAACTACTCTAAACACCTATGACACTTGAATTATGCTAAATACCTATTTACTAGCTGAGTTACTATGCTATACCCAACCCCTGGAATCTATCCTCCTGTGATACTAGACGAATTAGCCTAAATACCTACGATACTAACTGAATTACCTGTGAAATCATACACTGCTATGATGCAGTCCGCCTCTTGTAATACCAGCTGAATTAGCTTAAATACCCTCCGATACTAGCTGAATTGCCTGTGAAAAATATGCATCTATGATACGTTCTGCCCCTAGAAACTAGCCTCTTGCGATACTAGCTGAGTGACTCTAAACACCTATGTTACTTGCATTATCCTAAATACCTACGATACTCTCTGAATTATCTGTAACATCATACGGAACTATGCTATATCCGCTTCCCAGGATCTGTCCTACCCTGTGATACTAACTGAATTACTTACCTGCTAGTGTGAGTGGGTTAGCTTTTCCCTTTGCTGGTCACCTTTTTCCCTTTGCTGGTCACCTTTTTCCCTTTGCTGGTCACCTCTTTCCCTTTGCTGGTCACCTTTCTCCCTTTGCTGGTCACCTTTCTCCCTTTGCTGGTCACCTTTTTCCCTTTGCTGGTCACCTTTTTTCCCTTTACTGGTCACATTCTTCCCTTTGCTGGTCACCTTTTTCCCTTTGCTGGTCACGTTTTTCTCTTTGCTGGTCACGTTTTTCCCTTTGCTGGTCACCTTTTTCCCTTTGCTGATCACCTTTTTCCGTTTGCTGGTCACCTTTTTGCCTTTGCTGGTCACCTTTTTCCCTTTGCTGGTCACCATTTTCCCTTGCTGGTCACGTTTTTCCCTTTCCTGGTCACCTTTTTCCCTTTGTTGGTCACCTTTTTCCCTTTTCTGGTCACGTTTTTCCCTTTGCTGGTCACCTTTTTCCCTTTTCTGGTCACCTTTTTCCCTTTGCTGGTCACCTTTTTCCCTTTTCTGGTCACCTTTTTCCATTTGCTGGTCACCTTTTTCTCTTTGCTGGTCACCTTTTTCCCTTTGCTGATCACCTTCTTCCCTTTGCTGGTCACCTTTTTCCCTTTTCTGGTCACGTTTTTCCCTTTGCTGGTCACCTTTTTCCCTTTGCTGGTCACCTTTTTCCCTTTGCTGGTCACCTTTTTCCCTTTGCTGGTCACCTTTTTTCCTTTGCTGGTCACCTTTTTCCCTTTGCTGGTCACCTTTTTCCCTTTGCTGGTAACGTTTTTCCGTTGCTGGTCACTTTTTTCCCTTTCCTGGTTACCTTTTTCCCTTTGCTGGTCACCTTCTTACCTTTGCTGGTCACCTTTTTCCCTTTTCTGGTCACGTTTTTCCCTTTGCTGGTCACGTTTTTCCCTTTGCTGGTCACCTTTTTCCCTTTGCTGGTCACCTTTTTCCCTTTGCTGGTCACCTTTTTTCCTTTGCTGGTCACGTTTTTCCCTTTGCTGGTCACATTGTTCCCTTTGCTGGTCACCTTTTTCCCTTTGCTGGTCACTTTTTCGCTTTGCTGGTCACTTTTTTCCCATTGCTGGTCACCTTTTTCCTTTGCTGGTAACGTTTTTCCCGTTGCTGGTCACGTTTTTCCCTTTCCTGGATACCTTTTTCCCTTTGCTGGTCACCTTTTTCCCTTTTCTGGTGACGTTTTTCCCTTTGCTGGTCACCTTTTTCCTTTGCTGGTCACCTTTTTCCCTTTTCTGGTCACCTTTTTCCCTTCGCTGGTCACCTTTTTCCCTTTGCTGGTAACGTTTTTTCCGTTGCTGGTCACGTTTTTTCCCTTTCCTGGTTACCTTTTTCCCTTTGCTGGTCACCATCTTCCCTTTGCTGGTCACCTTTTTCCCTTTTCTGGTCACGTTTTTCCCTTTGCTGGTCACGTTTTTCCCTTTGCTGGTCACTTTTTTCCCTTTTCTAGTCACCTTTTCCCCTTTGCTGGTCACCTTTTTCCCTTTGCTGGTCACCTTTTCCCATTTGCTGGTCACCTTTTTTCCTTTGCTGGTCACCTTTTTCCCTTTGCTGGTCACCTTTTTCCCTTTGCTGGTCACCTTTTTCGCTTTGCTGGTCACCTTTTTCCCTTTGCTGGTAACGTTTTTCCCGTTGCTGGTCACGTTTTTCCCTTTCCTGGTTAACTTTTTCCCTTTGCTGGTCACCTTTTTCCCTTTTCTGGTGACGTTTTTCCCTTTGCTGGTCACCTTTTTCCTTTGCTGGTCACCTTTTTCCCTTTTCTGGTCACCTTTTTCCCTTCGCTGGTCACCTTTTTCCCTTTACTGGTCACCTTTTTCCCTTTACTGGTCACCTTTTTCCCTTTGCTGGTCACATTTTTCCCTTTGCTGCTCGCCTTTTTCCCGTTGCTGCTCACCTTTTTTTCCTTTGCTGATCACCTTTTTCCCTTTGCTGGTCACCTTTTTCCCTTTGCTGGTCACATTTTTCCCTTTGCTGCTCGCCTTTTTCCCTTTGCTGGTCACATTTTTTCTATTTGCTGGTCACCTTTTTCCCTTTGCTGGTCACCTTTTTCCCTTTACTGGTCACCTTCTTCCCTTTGCTGGTCACATTTTTCCCTTTGCTGCTCGCCTTTTTCCCTTTGCTGGTCACCTTTTTCCCTTTACTGGTCACATTTTTCCCTTTGCTGGTCACGTTTTTCCCTTTGCTGGTCACGTTTTTCCCTTTGCTGGTCACATTTTTCCCTTTGTGGGTCACTTTTTTCCCTGAGCAGCCACCTTTTCCCTGAATGGGTTACGTGATGGGCCTGTCTAGAATTAGCGTTCTAACATTAGCATGAAACAGTTTACCACTAAGTTCACGTCTAAAGTCGCTTTCAAAGTCTAGCCCCTCCCCTCCTATTCCCTATCTCTCCTGTATATAAGTCCATATTCCTACTGTTTCACTATCTGTCTAGCCTACCGACTCTCCTCGTTTCCCTATACCTCTCATATAAACCATACTCTACTCCTCTACCTCTGTCTAGCCTAACACCACTCCCCGTATCCCCTACCTCCCATAAAGCACATTCCCTCCTGCCCTTCTCTAGCTGAGTATCACTCCTTGGTTTGCTATCTAACCTAACTTTAACACCTGCCTATCCTAGCATAGGATCTCTTTCCGTTTTCTCATCACTCCTTATAAACACATACTCAATTCTCCTAAGCTAATAGCTCTCCGCGTTTTCCTATACCTCTCATATAAGCCATACTCTACTCCTCGACCTCTGTCTAGCCTAACACCTCGCCTTTTTTTCCTATATTTCTCATATAAACCATACTCTACTCCTAAACCTCTGTCTAGCCTAACACTTCTCCTCCTGTTCCCTACCTCTCTCATATAACCCATACTCTACTCAACCTCTGTCTAGCCTAGCACATCTCCTCCTGCTCCTATACCTCTCATACATATGAACGCATACTCTACTCTCAGCCTGTGTCTAGCCTAATACCTCTCTTCGTTTTCCTATACCTCTCATATAAACCGCACTCTACTCCACAATCTCTGTCTAGCCTAACACCCGTCCTCGTGTTCCTATACCTTTCATATAAACCATACTCTACTCCACAGCCTTTGTCTAGCCTAACACCTCTCTACTAGCTCTTCCATATAAACGCATTTCCCTCCTTTAGCATCTGACTAGCCTAGCATCAGCCCTGGTATTCCCTATCTCGCCCATATAAACGCATTTTCCTCCTTGACCCGCTCCATCTAGCCTCGTTTTCCCTATCCTTTCCCATATAAACGCAAAAAACTGTGCTCGATCTCTCTATATTTACCTACTCAAGTTTTAACCTATTATTCTCACAGCTCTTACATTATTAAATTACATAATCAATTCACATAACGTTATTAAACATGTACATATTAATATAAACATTAATACAATGACTGTTACATACATTTTTATACATTGTTACATACACATATTGTTTTAAGGTGGGCTGTTATTGAATTTATGTATTATATAATTAGACTGAAATCATTTAAATGCTAAAAATACTGCCTCAAGGAGATCTACAGTTTTTGAGATTAAATGTTTGTTTATATTTTATTCTTTGCTGTCATAGAAAATTATATAAAATTCTTCCGAACTATGAGGACATCATAGTCTATTCGTAGAAAATTCAAGATATAATTTTTTCATGCAAATAGCGGGTCTTATTCGGCTTTTACCGCTAGTCGGTTTAAATGAATGACGTAATTATTAGTTCAACGAGCCCCTTTGTCTCAAAGGGGAAGTGTGGAATTGAACCTTGGACATAATGTGTTCCCCACTTCGTAAACTGGTTGATGTACTGTGGCAGTGCAGAATGCTTTTCACTACGGGATTATGAGCATTCTTTGCGCGCGAGATGAAAGTAATCACCAATCATATAATTTGCATGGTTGAGTGCTAAGCCGAGACACTCTACGTTATAAAAGCAGTCCATTTATTTGAGTTACCTATCAGCATACATGCTAAGATTGCGAGTTTACGAGACGCAAGCGAAAGACGTTCCAAACGTAAATACTGGAAAGGTACGATAAACGTCCCCTTTCACTTAGATAACCTCGAAACTGTTGACATCCATTCCCTTCCACTCACTGGCACTGGTGATAAACTCGCTTCAAAGTACTGGCGTAATAAGCAGACAATTGACTGGCGGCAACGGCCGAATAAATCTGCAGACGCCGTATAATCTTTTCATTTAACCTTATGCCAGGTTTTACTTGTTTTTTCGCTTTTTATAAATTCACTTAAATACATATTAAATAGGGTTGTGACAGGTAGCATTCTGGTTTTACTCAAGGTTTGTTTTGTTTGTGGTGCCTTGATTGTCCGTTATTATTATATTATTATTATAGTTCATTTATGCATACCTTTTATTGCTTATATAAGAATAGAAGATAACCGTGGATTCATCATTATAGTCCACAATTTTTCTCTGTCGACACAAACTATTTGCGTTGCATGATAAGTAAAGCTTTATATACCTGAAGTTCCTTTCACTTGAAAAATATGAAAGGTTATGACAATGGTGCAACACGTGCAGACACATCGCAGACTCCTTTCTAAGGTGGCCGTATTCCCTCCAAGATTGGCGAGAATATTTCCCTCGAGAACACCTTCCATTTCTGCAATCCAACAATATTGCCCCACCAAACAAAATTCCTCTAGGATCAACACTTACTCCCATCGTGTACAGAATCGCCAGTTAAGGTAAAGTTGCATTGTAACGTACAGATGAGAGATGGAATCGTGCAGATATCATGCACAGTAGTTTACAGTAGGTGAGGTTTAATTTGAAACATGATCAATGATTTTGCTACCACCTGAGCGCCCTGGAGTGTGCTAATGACGGTCGGGGTGCCGATAAACCCTGTCACAACTACTATTCACTGCCTAGTTTCTGAGTATCTGTAGTACTTGTAATAGTGTTCTTGCCAGTTGCACTTATGGCAGCGAAATATGGAAAATATCCTAATATATTTAGGGTCCTTGTTTCGCTGGTTTTCGTATTGTTACAAGTGGATGTTGTGAAACGAGAAAAACCTTTGCATAGAGATGTACAAGAAGTTGCATGTAAGGTTGTAGCGGCAACAATGGTGTATCAATGTAATTCTCTATATTAATGTGAATAATATTATAAAAGTGTAAATATGTTAAATGGTTAATGTAACGGAAGCTAGATAGCCGTGCAGCTTTGTAAGTTAGGTGTCTGAAGTCAAGTAGTACCAGGCGGGGACATCTCTAGGGTGGCTCGAAGCACAGAGTAGGTATAGGTTAAGTATGACGAGCAGAGGCGCTTAGGTGAAAGAGAGGACTAGAGTTTGAAAAGAGATAGCAATTGGTCGGGACAGAAATGGCAAGTCTGAATTCGTCATGATGAAAGATACGAGAGTAAATGTCCCTATACAACGCTAATGTAATCAGCCAATCTCAATATTACTTTAAAATAATTGTAGGAAAAATAGCATCTTTAGCGTGGAGTATAAATAATGCAGTGTCCCGGCATTTGCACGACGTTATACAATTTCCTCGGGGGTGAACTTTATGCTATGTGAAGCTGCTAACAGTTTACAAAAGCAACTAAGGATGGAAGGAACAGCTTGATATACAGGCCCCATAATTCCGTAAAATAATTGTGGCTAGCTGCGAACAAGTGTGCAAATGAATTACAGTTAAAGTGAACTTAAACTTGATCATTTCGCCTCCTGTTACCACTCTCTAGATCAGAGTTAAGGGCATTGGCCAACACAGGAGTGTTGTAGGGTATTGTCTTACAGAACTCCAACAGTCACACCAGAACGAAGAGGAGCACGGAAAGAGGAGGTCCGTCGTAGGGTGCAACAGTTCTACTTTGATGAACTGGTAGCATTGAAAATGTCTAAACCAACTATATTAATCGCGCAGGTATTGGAAAGCAATCTGCCGCCACCTGTGTATCTCGTATTTCGAATATGGTGCAGGTAAGGAAGAAAGCAAATGAGGATTGATGTTTCACTCCAGGAAATAAATAACCTAACAGAACACCAATGAAAACAGCAATGGATTCCTTTCTGAAATGCGGTATACGCCGTACAATTTATGGATTATAAAACACATCTTTCCGATCTTAAATGATATGAATCAATCTTTAAAAGAAGCAGACATTCTTTGCGTGTACTATTAGGAAAGGTTCCAAGATTTGTTATTTTGCATGTAGGAACATCTACATTTGCCTCAAATACTCTACACGCATTTAAGTCTAAATCAACGAAAGATTACCACGATGAGATGCATGGTAATGTTTTTAAAATGGTTTTGTAATCAACTTTTACCGAATATCCTAACTATTGTTATGGATAATGCGCCATATCACTCAGTTGAAACGAATAGGACCTCGCTTTAAATTCGCTAAAATAAACAATGCAAAACTGGTTGTGAGATTTGTGCATCGGCTTTGACAAATGAGCCACAAAACCAGTGTTGTACGACAGTATTAAGAAATAAGAATGCATTCAGACGGTACGAAATTGACACCATTACTGAATTATATGGACACACTGTAGTTCGTTTGCCTCCTTGCCATTGCGAAATGAACGCGACTGAACTGATATGGGCGCAAATAAAAACTGATGCGGCGAAATACCGACAGACCCAATGAATTATGAATCAACTGCGCGGCGTTTTTTCACTGGGCGTGAGGATAGGTATTTCCCGCCGCGACAGCAATCAAGGTGACACAACTGGCGCTGAATTTGTTCTGATTTGAAGTAATCGTGTTAACCTTGATATGATGTAATTTAGCGTGTAATGCAGTTTTTATGAGTTATTTATTATTGTGTACTGTATTTAGTCACAGTTATGGCTCAGTATATGTTTTGTACTTCATAGTGTGCAATTATGTATGATTTGTATGTGTTAACGTAGTAAGCTCGTCAAGTGCAATAATCCATGATCTGTAGAATAAATTTCAGACCACAAGTAGTGGTAAAATACAGAGTAGGGGGTCCTATCGAAGAAATATTATATGACATCGATCATCCTTTGGAGAGTTCCGCTCAGAAATTACTTAAGCGTCTTTCACAACATACATTTTCTTATGGTGTACTAAATTATTGAAGTTAAAACCATATAAAACAATAGTGGTACATGCTCTTCAACCAGGTGATCCTGTACGAAGTTGCACATTTTGTGAGTGAAGCTCTACAGTGTATACAATGGTGAACTAGGTCCATATTTAATATTTTTTCTCGGACGAAGTCTGGTTCCACCTTCATGGATATATGTGTATAAGTTTGCCAATGGTTTTCCCGGAGCCGAAGCTCCCTTTCTAAATCCTTCCCCTGGAATAATCGTTATTGGAGCTCTGACAAACCCAACATTCTTCATGAAGTACCCCTCCATGACGAAACAATTGATGTGCGGTGTGCATTGAGAGGAGAACGGATTATAGAGTCCACATCCCCCGGAAAAGTTTAACCAAATGCACGACAGGAAATTGTCAGCATTTCGCAAGGTGATCTACGGCGAATGTGGATAGTTTCTTATGGACAACGAAGGTGTCGTTTTGGCACCTCCTTTCATAACATTAGTAAGTAAAGCCCTTAAACATAGTAAAGGAAATGACTGTATGGTTGCATCAACAATCTGAATGATAATCACAGAGGGCAACGCACGGTGCCATCGCGAACCGCAAAAACACCGCGCAGCCGGTTCATAGTTCATTGGGTCTTCCTGTATAACCCAACTTTCAGATCATGTGATATTACTGAGTGGTTTCACGACGTAATAAATGAAGTTAATCCGAAACTTGGCGGTGTGCTTGTGAACATGAGAAGAAAATAGAAGTACTCTATTGGCAGAAAGATGGATTAATTGATGAAGTGTTGGGCAGTTTTGTGATAAATGTTGAGGAAAGTGACATGTACAGTGAGGTTGCAGATTGTAGCAATGAAGAGGAATCCGAGGACAACGAAAACGAATAAGCTAACAGCCTGTTGGGACAACTAAGATAACATTAATGAATGGATCTTTACTGCCTCCATCCCCTAGTAAGTCATAAAGTGCAGTGTTTGACAGAAACGGCAAATTTACAGGAATGATGAGTTATGTTCCCTTTCTAAATTTCATGTTTCAACCTGACACAGATTTTAAATAATAAGTTCTAATAGTAAAGGATTTGAGATTAGGCAGTTAAGGACTGTCGTGTGTAATATAGTGCTTTCTCTTTCTACCTTCCGTGTTTCAACTTATAGCAAATGCACAATGGGCTGATAAGTTGTTTCAATGTCAGAACTGCCAGCATAACCATAATTGCGATAGGCATTGCATATCACACGGGATCATCAGATTTATTCGGCCGTTGCCGCCAGTCGGTTGCCTGCGCATGGCGTAAATATTTAGAAGCGAGTTTATCATAAGTGCCTCTGGCAGAAGACTAGCAAAAGATGAGTGGAAGGGGTGGATGTCGACAGTTTCGAGGGCACGTTAGTAAAATGGGACTTGAATCGTACCTTTCCAGGATTTGCATTTGGAACGTTCTTCGCTTGGGTCTCGTAAACTCGCAATTACAACATGTATGCTGATTGGTAACTCAAACAATTGAACGGTTTTTGTAGCGTAGTGTATCTCGGATTAGCATTCAACCATGCAAATTTTCCATCTCGTGTGCAAAGAACGTACAAATCTCCTAGTGAAAAGCAGTTCTGCACCGCCGCAGTACATCACCTGTTTACGATGTCGGATACGCATGCAGTCGGAAGTTCAATTCCGCACCCCCTTGAAACAATGGGTTCGTTGAACTAATAACCACGTCATTCATTTAAACCGACTGGCTGTAATGGCCGAATAAGTCTGAAGACCGTTATAATATATTTTATCATGAACTAAACCACTTATTTGTGTAATCACTAAAGCCTGGGTTTCTATGTAATGTCAAATTGAGAACTATGTACATAAACATGTAGTAAAATATAGCAAAATTAGTATTCACATATGTGATACCAAACAAATATGCAATTAAAACATATAATAAATAATTTAAAATTACGTTAAAAGTTCTGAGTTTAAATTAATATAATTTACTTCACTTCCGGGTCATTCCCTGCTTTATATATTTATAGATTTTATTGTTTCACAAGGATTACTTTAAGTCGTTCTTAACAATTTGTAAAGTTGGATAATCACTCTCACACATTTCGTAGTATTTTGTGAATACTGCAAACGTTGTTCTAAAAACTTATAAAGGCAAAAAACCGTCGCAACTGTACAACGTCAATAATTACTTAATCAATTTGTAGACATTTTCTGTTTCCTTGTGTCCACATATAATAGAAAAGAATATTAAATACCAGAGCTGGGATGTGTATGCAGAATGCATAAAGTTTTTGAATAGTCTAAATGTATGCACTAGGTATTCTTTACCGTTCTCAGCTTTATAAGCTCACTGATGGAATTTTAAAGTGAATATAATTGTATATTTTTAGGAAAATTGATTTTTCATGCATATTTATTAAAATTTACAAGTAATAGCATATTTTCCTTTCTCTGGCCAAAATAAAAGTTCTCGTTTATAATCAAATAATATTTTGTCACGAAAACGAATTTTTGTTTCTGACAAAAAGGTACAAGAAGTGCAGAATCTGAACACTGTGAAGCATAAACAAAATGCAGTCAGAAAATCCTCTTTACGTAAAAAATTTGTAAGTACGTCATTTAGGGAACAGGTTGAAGCCCCGAGGTTCACGCGACTCATTTGTCAAGGAATTATGTTCAGCATCTGTAAGTACAAACACTCCTCTGTGGAAAATAAATCTATTTACATTAAAACTGTCTTAAAAGACCTATTAATAAGAGTGCCTGACGAATCTACCCTTCGTGAAACGTGCGTGCTCGCGTGTTTCAACGAAGTTATTCGTTATACCCAGGAAGCGTCAAAACATGAAAACGTTTGGATTTCAATAGACGAGACCAACAGACGCTGCAGGCTTGTGTGTGTTTAGTGGAGTAGTCACTCCAATGAAATCGGGAAGTAAAACCTACCTGTTAAATATTCAAATATTACAAGGGATAAGCCATTCTACAATTGCAAAATGTTTTAACGATTCCCTAGATTGTTGTGGGCGGATGGTATAAAATACGAGTGTGCTGTTTGCTGCTCCGTACATTGTAAAAGTAGCAAATGCGTTAAAAGTTCTTTACCCCAAACCAATGCATTGGACCTGTTTAGCCCATGAGCTTCACCGCATAACAGAAACGATGAGATGACAATATATAGAAGTTGACCGTCCTTTTCCACTGCCAAGAAGATTTTCATTAAAGCGCCTGCCAGAGTTTCAATTTTGGGAGAACTGTCTCCAAAGTTATCATTACTTTCTCAGCCTAGTTTAACACTGGGATTCATGGTTGGAGGTCGTATGTTACTATGCTAAACATTTCAGTGATGTGAAAAAAATAGTAGACAGTTTAGATCCGGAAGACGCAGTGTTTCAACTCAAGTGATAAAGAAAATAAATTGCAGTACATATGTAGTCGCTTTTTAATGCTAACAGAAATCATAAAGGAATTGTAGGCTAGCAATAACTAATTGCAACAGTCATTGTCTCTAGTGAATCAGGTATTGCAAGCACTATCCTTCGAAACACACGGAATTGCAACAATTGCTTTTGTTAAGTTGAATGCAGTTCTTGGTAAAAATACAGGCTATAAAACAATTTGTGAAATTGCAACACATCTGGCCAGGGAAACATACGAAGTGCAAGAAGAACTCACTAAAGAAGAGATTTGGAGTTTCTGTCATGTGCCGGTGACATCTTGTGTTTCTCACCCTACAAAAACTAAAAGAAGTTTCAATGTAGAAAACCTCAGGACATTTCTCACCTATTGCAATAAAAGCATTGGAAAATAGGATGAGTTTCTAATATAAAATATTGTTTATTTCATTTCGCCTTAAGATTTAGACTAAAGCAGTGTAATGCTTTTCTACAGTAATTGAGTACAAATAATTACATTTTGATGAACTGATGACAATATTTGTTAATCGTATCATTTTTTATTTTGCATATCGTTTATGCATATTTTACGAATTTTTAGTGCATATTTGCATGCATGTTATGATTTTGTTTCTGCATACAAATCCGGGCTGTAGTAATTACTAGGCCGAGGGTTCGGTTACCTACCTGCCTCTTCAAGTTTAATGCACACGGATCGTAGCCCACACATGCCGACAACGTAAACAAAGCCGTCTCTGATGCGCGCTCAATGACGTAGTCACTACAAAGTAAACCTGTACCTACAGATGGGTAGCTAGTTTCAAATGATATGCAGGTCTACAGTAAGATGCAGGGTAGTCATTAAATTCTACATTGAGGTCAGGGGCAGACATACTGAATTATTTATATCATTCATAATTTTATACAGGAACCTTATTGTTTGCAGTGTCTCAAACACAAAACTTCTTCGGTTAGGGGTGAAACACGATTTATACAGAAAATGTTGTCTCCACTCGCATAAGGTAGTGCAAAAACAACGTTTAGGAGATCACCCTTGTTTGAATGTCTGTTCTCTGCATTTTGTAGGCTCATTTTTCCCTTTCTATTAATGCATTGCGGATTATCACAATGTTGAATATCCTAGGTTTTTCTCAAACACATTCGCAAGTTCGTTTCTCACTGTCCTTACTATCGGGAACTTGAGAAATCTTATTATATACTCCTCTATATGTGGATTGGCGTCCGGCAGTTCTGATTTCCTTGATTCCAAATCAATAACAGTTTTAGGTAAACATTTATACGTAATTATTCTGAATGGTTGTTAAATCTTGAAGTAGCTGTTTTCAGAACAGAAACAGAACAACCCTCTTTACTTGCCTAATCCACACATACACACTCTTCATTGTCAATACATTTACTATATCCGCAGTTTTACGAAAATGTGTAGCATTATAGAATGCAGCTTCAAGGCATGTTCCTCAGCGGGTCACTGTCGGTCTTGGAGGAAAACATGTATCCCCAGGCCTCTCCTGGAATATGCGTAACCTGGAACGGGATTTTAGAAATACCTTCTTTAGTCCGCTTATGAAAACATTTATATCAAGACAACAGGCTCTTATAGTTTCTGCCACTCTATGAAGACAATGTGCCAAACATGTAACGTGCATCACATTTGGACAACGTCTCCGTATTTCTTTAACAGCCTTTAACATAATGTATGACGCGCCCTCAGTTACTAAAAGACGAATATTGTCACTTTTAGATCCATCAGGCCACAAAAGGGATAACGATGTTTCAAATAAGGTTATCATTGTAAGATAATTCACTTTTGTAAGCTCCTCAGAGGTTAAGAAAAACATTTCCCCTTTTGCATTAGGAGAGAGTATACCGACTACATTTGCACAGACCTATCAGCCGAATTTCGTGTTTCGTCCACGGAAATCCATAGTTTATTCACTACCACGGTTGCTCCTACATCAACTAACACATCTTCATAGCATGTACATATCTACACACCTTGCGGAATGTTCTTTCTGTAGGTAGTTTACGTCCTGTATATATCACCATGAATGTAATAAAGTCTTCATTTTCCATCATGTGTATAGGTATGTCAGCAAACATTTTACACAATGACATACCACAACAAAATACCGTTTTAAGCAAATCTCCACAAAATATGCTTTTCCTGTCTGGTGTAGTTTTTTAAGCGGAAGCTGATCTACATTCTTTCTAGTTTCCATTCACTGAGTATGTGTTTTATGTTTTATGGCATGGCGGTTTTCATTTTTATACTGTCGCTTCCCTCCGCTTATCGTTGTATTATACACTTCACATTTAATGTTTTCTGCATATAAAGAGAAACGCTTTGAACCAACACCTCCACAATTGTATGCATACATTTATAACTACAGTCCTGCTCTTGTGACATACATACAGGTTTATTTCAGTTGCACAATTAATCCAGATTTAGCTTGCCCACTCGCAACTACTGCACCTTTCTGTACTGTAAAAGCGTCCTGGAGCAATACAGGGAGTACCTGTCCTTGTCTTGATGTGCCTGTGATCACAACCTGCAGAGCTCTTGTGGGATCGGAAAGATACTGCCTTGCTCTAGAATTACATAAGAATCCGGGATCTAATAATAACCCATTCTTTATACCAATTGCAACACGAGACAGTTCAGCTAAATAAAGCCTTTCTTCTGATGATTGGAGGTGACTGGGCACTGCTCCAGTGAGGATATTGCACCTATTCCCCACAAGGGGGTGACCCCGGGAGGTAGGAGGAGGTGAGAGGAGACATCGGGAGGCCGGAACCCAGTGACGGCACAACTATAACAGGGTCCCTACAGTTTCTAGATTGAGACGCCCCGACGGTTTGACGGGCAGACCGGGAAGCCTTGCCCCACATAGAGGGTCCATAGAGAGTCCTCTTGGAATGGGCAGTCGGTATACCCCGGCAAACAGTCAAAAGCCGAGGGAGGGAGAAAGTTCCACGAGAGCATCCACGCCACACCGAAACACCATCGCCAACACTTCCAAACCTGAAACAGACATAAAGGGGGAAGGATGAATGAAATGACTAATGAAAGGAAATGGAGGGACAGGAAATTCGGAAGCTAAAGGAAATCACTACAACATTTGCCTGACGAACCGGGAAAACCCGGAAAAAAACACATGGGTCAGAGTGAGCGGTCTTCCGGATCCAAACCAAGACCTCCCGAATTAGGGTCACAGACGTAGGTGCCTGAGCCATCCCGCTTGGTAAATAAAGTCTTTGGTTGTTTGCAAATTGGAAAATGTTGCAGCATCCTTATGAATTGAACATAAAGAACTTTAAAGAAGTTACACTTTTCATTCTTCGTACCTTTCCTCAGCAACAAGCAGAATGTTTTACCAAATAGTTGAAGCATTAAACGTTTAGGCAATAAACTGCGAATAGGAATTTCATATCAAAGGAGAAAGAAAAGTAATTAAGACAAGAGAGAGAAAAAATGAATAATAGTCTCAATAGAGCATCAGTGTGTTTTAGTGATTTCATAAATGTGCTAAAAAGACTAAGCTCTTTGCTGGTACCAATGGAGTCACACAGTTGCTATTGCAAGTTTGTGTCTAGCGTGGCAGAAAATTGATTTTTACGCGGATAAGTTTATTGCGTAATTGCTGATTCAAGCCTGTGCCCCTCGATAGCAAATATATGAATGTTTCTTTGTGTCTGGTGTATTTTAAGATATACGAGGGCTGTCCAGAAAGCAACCTCCGTTTTCAAATGAATATGAAACCGGTATACATACAAAAGGTTTTATTACATAGATCTGAAAATTACAGGTTTTCTCTGTTTTCTACATAGTCTCCAAAAAGATTCAAGCATTTGTCATACCTTTTCACAGTCTTTGAAATACCTTCTGCATAAAATTCTGCCGCCTATGAACTAAGCCAACCTGTCACGGCGTTTTTGAAGCTCTTCGTCATTGCCAAAGCAGTGAGCTGCAAGCCACTTTTAATGTACGGGAGCAGATGGAAGTTCCTAGGGGCCAAGTCCGGGCTGTACGGGGAATGGTAAAAAACGTCTCATTTGAACTTGGCCAAAAGTTCATTGTTGTTGTTTGCTGTGTGAGGGAGAGCGTTGTCATGCAAAAACACAACACCAGATGTCGGGAGAATATGATGCTTGTTTTGGATTGCTCTTCTTAGCCTTTTCACACTTCACATGCACTTCACACTTGGAGGGGTTTGTTATTTCGGCGCTGATGTTCTTAGGTTATAAGTAGCAAACACGCAACGGTACGATGCTCCACCTTGCACAGCTAGAAGCATACTGAGCCAATGCGCACGCTGATGTCGAAATGGCGACGCTACCCCCACTACTTCTCGTGCTATGTATGAAACGGAAGTTACTTTCTGGACAGCCGTCGTACTTAAAATATTACTAGCTCTAAGTCATAGCAATTTACTATTATCTAACTTTGTCGTGTTTGAAAGGTAATATGTTTACTGTTTAAATAATAAATCCAATAAATAAATTTTCACTATAATGTGTCTTCTTTTATATATTCATAATTCTTTACGACGAACAATATATGATACTTGAATCATATTTACTTGCAGGTATGTTTTAATTTCTTATAGGCTTTCTTTGTTACAATAATCAATTCCTATTTTATTTACAGTCGAGAATGTTAAATTACTCCCGTAGGTAATTATTACTCCTCTTTCGCTTACCCTAGAAGCGTCTCCTTCTTAGTGAAATTTTTTCTAACAATCTCAACAGTTGAATGATGTTTATTTTTAGCTAGCCTGATTGCTGTTCATATATTTTAAAAACTATTGTAGGCAACAAATAACATATTTATAATAGCTTATTTACAATTACATTGTACATAAAATATATTGCTATTTAAATGTTGTTTATTGTAACATATTTTGCATTATCATAATACTTACTTTATTCCGAATTTAATTTTTTCGTTCACCTGCTTTAACGTATTTTCAACGTTATTTGATTCTTTTATCTCTTTCAGTAAATTAGCAAATACTACAATTATATTTAGCAATTAAAAATATATAACTGATTAAGGCAAAGTTTATGACACAAATGGTGATTTAAAACAATAATACAGTAATGATTGTAATACACAATGCATACATCAATATAAAATACATGAAATTTCTTATCTACTTCATTGAATTCTCGTTTTAGCATCCTTTATGAACTTTAGACCTTATTTTGGATCGTTTTACTAACACCTGATTCATATCCAAAAATTCTATACCGAGATTTCACCGATGATGCATGTTTTGAGACCCAGGAATTAAAAAAGGCAACAAATATTTATATAATGTCCGTGTCTGTGCGTGGGTGTGTGCGCCTGTGATTAGCATAACTGAAAAACGAAAAGTGGGGTAAATACTAAACTTAGTGTTTAGGTTCAGTATCTTGCAAAGATAGGACACGAAGATTTTTAGGAAAACTCCCCTATCTCTAAATACCCTTTGCATGGAACATTTTTCGAAACTTTTTATTTTCTAAAACGTAACCTTAATAATTTTGAGCAAAATGCTATATATTAAGGATAGTTATATAACATTTATATCTTGAACTTTCTAGGAATAGCCTTTTAGTTCTCTTCATTCGAAAGGAGTTTTGTATAGTCTTTTATCACAGGTAAACGTCAAGCGAAGGCGAAAACGTACTACACAAGAAATGCCGATCTCTTTAAAACACATTTAAAAAAAATGTTGTGCCTTCAGTCATTTCGATCCATTAGTAACGATTCGAATTGTTCATCACTTCGCCATCCTGTTGTCATTCACTTGTTTCTCGCGATGTCATGGAAGGAGTACGGACTTTTAAGACCAACATGTAGTGTCCAGTTCTTAAAGATTTGACTATCGCTGTTCTCTTTGTATCTATAACGAAAAGTGTAATGCAGCTATTACTGCATAGGTTTATTTGGATTAAAATGTAATACATACAAAAATAAGCTTTAGTAAGAATAGTTTGTGTACCCACTAATAAACCATTGAGGTTAGAAAACGTCATGTGATGTAATAAGACAGAATTTATTCTTTTGAAGTTACGTTCCAAAAGAAATTGATCATAGTATTACGAACATGCAAACAGAGACTGTTTACAATCTCTTTTTTTAACACTGGAATGTCAAAGTCTCCTCCAGCTTCTATATAAGGGCATTTTTTAGATCTCCGGTATTCTGCAATGTTTCCAGGGCTTTCAGCATTGCCTTTGCGAGTTCTAATTGCATGTTTTGGAACAGAGATTTCGCTGTCCCTGCCTCCTTTTATTGCTTTAGTCAATTTCTTAGTAAGTTCATATGCTTCTTCTTCTGGTATACAAATATGAGGCCATTAGTCTAGAAGGATACTGCTTCTGTTGAAATTCCTCCCTTCCGCTTTTATTCACTTTGCGTCACTTTAATAACGTGGTCATATCTCGACGGATATGTTAGGAGATATCTCGTGGATCGTAGTGTGGCGGACAGCTGCCGTCTATGTCTCATCCCTTGGCATATTTACGTGACCAAAGAGGCGTAGTGCTAGGCAACTGTATCTCTGTTTCTGTGCGGGCAGATGATAGCCTCGATACATGTTCACAGAGAACTTAGTGCTCGGCACCTGTACCTCTTTTTCTGTGTCGGACGGATGGTAGCTTTGACACGTGTTCACAGAGACCTTAAAGCTGCCAACTTTACCTCTGCTTCTGTGATGCGCAGATGCCAGCTTCTGCACGTGTTCACACAGCCCTTACTGCTAGGCAACTGTACCTTTGCATCTGTGATGAGCAGATGCCAGCTTCGGCACGTGTTCAAACAGACCTTACTGCTTGGCAACTTTACACGTTCTGTGATGCGCAGGGACCTTACCGCTCGGCAACTGTACTGCTTCTGTGATGGGCAGATTCGAGCTTCGAGACGCCTTCACAGAGATCTTACTGCTTGGTAACTTCACTATTTCTGTGATGGACAGATGGCAATTTCGACATGTGCTCACAGAGACCTTACTGCTTGGCAACTGTACAGTTTCTGTGATGAGCAGATGCCAGCTTCGACACGTGTTCACACAGACCTTACTGTTAGGCAACTTTACCTTTGCATCTGTGATGAGCAGATGACAGCTTCGGCACGTGTTCACACAGACCTTACTGCTAGGCAACTGTACCTCTGCTTCTGTGATGAGCAGATCCCAGTTTCGGCACGTGTTCACACAGACCTTACTACTAGGCAACTGTATCTCTGCTTCTGTGATGAGCAGATGCCAGCTTCGGCACGTGTTCACACAGACCTTACTGCTGGGCAACTGTACCTCTGCTTCTGTGATGCGCAGATGCCAGCTTCTGCACGTGTTCACACAGACCTTACTGCTTGGAAACTTTACCTTTGCATCTGTGATGAGCAGATGCCAGCTTCGGCACGTGTTCACACAGACCTTACTGCTAGGCAACTTTACCTTTGCATCTGTGATGAGCAGATGCCAGCTTCGGCACGTGTTCATACAGACCTTACTGCATGGCAACTTTACCTTTGCATCTGTGATGAGCAGATGCCAGCTTCTGCACGTGTTCACACAGACCTTACTGCTAGGCAACTTTACCTTTGCATCTGTGATGAGCAGATGCCAGCTTCAACATGTGTTCACACAGACCTTACTGCTAGGCAACTTTACCTTTGCATCTGTGATGAGCAGATGCCAGCTTAGGCACGTGTTCACACAGACCTTACTGCTAGGCAACTTTACCTTTGCATCTGTGATGAGCAGATGCCAACTTCAACATGTGTTCACACAGATCTTACTTATTGGCAACTTTACTGCTTCTGTGATGGTCAGATGCCAGGCTCGACATATGTTCACATAGACCTTGGTTCTTGGCAACTGTGCGGCTTCTGTGATGGCAGATGCCATCTTGGACATGTGTTCACAGAGACCTTACTGCTTGGCAACTGTACTGCTTCTGTGATGGGAGTTGTCAGCTTCGACACGTGTTCACAGAAACCTTACTGCCTGGCAACTTTACCTCTGCTTCTGTGATGGGAGTTGTCAACTTCGGCACGTGTTCACACAGACCTTACTGCTTGGCAACTGTACAGATTCTGTGATGGGCAGATCCAACTTTGAAAGGCGTTCACGTGGGCCTTACTTATTGGCAACTGTACTGCTTCTGTGATGGTCAGATGCCATCTTGGACATGTGTTCACAGAGACCTTACTGCTTGGCAACTGTACAGTTTCTGTGATGGGCAGATGCCAGCTTCAGCACGTGTTCACACAGACCTTACTGCTTGGCAACTGTACAGATTCTGTGATGGGCAGATCCAACTTTGAAAGGTGTTCACGTGGGTCTTACTTATTGGCAACTGTACTGCTTCTGTGATGGTCAGATGCCATCTTGGACATGTGTTCACAGAGACCTTACTGCTTGGCAACTGTACTGCTTCTGTGATGGGAGTTGTCAGCTTCGACACGTGTTCACAGAAACCTTACTGCTTGGCAACTTTACCTTTGCTTCTGTGATGGGAGTTGTCAGCTTCGATACGTGTTCACAGAGACCTTAAGCTTGGCAGCTTTACCTCCTCTTATGTGATGGGCAGTTGACAGCTTCAGCACGTGTTCACGAGACCTTAGTGCTTGGAACTGTATCTCTTCTTCTGTGACGGGAAATGACAGCTTTGGCACGTATCCACAGAGACCAAAGTGTTAGGCAACCATATCTCTGCCTATATGTCGGGCAGATGGTAGTTTCAGCACATTTCCACAGAGACTTTAGTGCTAGGCAACTGTACCTCTGCTTGTGGACGGGCAGATAGCACCTTCGA
Organism: Deroplatys truncata; assembly: GCA_030765065.1. Classification (NCBI taxonomy): domain Eukaryota; kingdom Metazoa; phylum Arthropoda; class Insecta; order Mantodea; family Mantidae; genus Deroplatys; species Deroplatys truncata. The sequence continues at coordinate 23,479,173 of CM060988.1, read as the reverse complement.
CATGTGTTCACAGAAACCTTAACGCTAGGCAACTGTACCTTTGGTTCTATGACGGGATTTGGCAGCTTCGACACAAGTTTACAAAGACCTTAGTGTAAGACAATTGTTTCTCTGCTTCTGTGACAGGCAGATGGGAGTTTCGATACGTGTTCACAGAGACCATTGTGCTAAACAACCATATCTCTGCCTATGCGACGGGCAGATTGTATAGCTTCGGCAGGTGTCCACAGACCTTAGTGCTAGACAATTGTACCTCTGCTTCTGCACGGGCAGATGGCATCTTCGATACGTATTCACAGAGACTTTAATACTAGGCAACTGTGCCTCTGCTACTGTGACTGGAGTTGTTGGCTGTGTCACAAGTCCACAGAGATCTTAGTGCTAGACAGCTGTATCTCTGCTTCTGTGACGGGCAGATAACAGCTTCGACACAAGTTCACAAAGACCTTAGTGTAAGACAACCATATCTCTGCCTATGTGACGGGCAGATGATAGCTTCGGCAGGTGTCCATAGAGATCAGTTGCAAAAGGCTAGACTATTAATGTTGAAATTACGAAAAAGTTGTTAAAATCTGTAATTTTTATTAAAAAGGAATATAATTTGAATAAATATAGGGAGGCAAAACAGAATTATAAGTTACTGTTGGAAGATACCATGAAAATACATTGTCAAACTTTTGCAGAAAATAAATTGCAACAGGATGTATGGGGAATATCTTATAAAATTATAATGGATAAAATAAAGAAGCCGGAAGTTATAACAACACTGGAGAGAGGAGAAGGAGGAATGACTGATTGTTGGCAAGATTCTATTACATTGATGTTAAATATATTATTGCCTGATGATGAAGTGATATGTGATAATAATATACACACAAGGAAAAGCATTGAAATGAATTATGTAAGTAATATTATGAGAGTAATTTATCCCATTTATATCTCTGAAATTAAATTATTATTTGAACATTTAAAAAAAACAAAAAATCTGCTGGGCCTGATAGGATAATGAATGAGATATTATATAATTTAAAAGATGAGATTGTACCCTTTCTACAGATGCTGTATAATGACTGTACTTGGATAGGTAGATTTACTAATATTTGTAAGGAGGTAAAAGTTGTAATACTAAACAAGGGTGAGAATAAAAATACTAGAATACCAAAATCATATAGATCTATATGTTTATTAAATACCATGGGGGAGATTCTTGAACAGCAATTACATAAAAGAATTGTGGAATATAGGATAATGATTGGCATGAATATGAATCAGTTTGAATTTAGGAAAGGATGCTCAACTTATGATGCAAATAATGAGGTGATCCTAAAGGTCAAAAGTAGTTTAAAAAGTATGTAATTGGAATCCTGATTGATATTTCTGATGCATTTGACAACCTGTGGTGGCCTATTTTTTTGGTAATTTAAAACACAAAGATTATTCAGATAATATATATCACACTTTAAATAATTATTGTACGAATAGAGAGGTGTACATTTCTGGAATAAATAATAGTATTACCAAAAATATAACCAAAGGATGCTCACAAGGCTCAGTTCTCGGGCCTTTGTTTTGAGATATTGAAATTGAAACCCTAATTGAAGACGTAATGAGTGATTTGAATACGTTAAATACAATTGCATATGCTGACGATTTGATATTTTTAATTGAAGGATAGAACAGGAGAAAATTAGAGGACAAACCTTATAAACTAACGGAAAAATTAAATATCTGGTGTAAGCAAGCAAAATTAAAAATAGCCTCGAATAAATCCAGCTTTATATTATTTAAAGGAAACCTGAAACAAGATCCAACAATTAAAATACATAGTCAGAATATAAGAAGACAGCATGAATGAAAATATTTGGGAATTATAATTGATGAAAAATTAAATTTTAGGAAACATACTGAATATGTTTGATGAAATTAGGAAGAATGTTTCAGAAAAATATTAACATTTCTTTGAAAACTATATCCGTCTACTATAATGCAATGTTTTCTTTAATAATTACTTATGGAGCAAGTGTTTGGGCTTCAAGAATGCAAGATGTTATGATTAGAAGATTACTAAGAAGAACACAACGTAAAATTTTATTACGATTTACCGGGGTCGTTTGCATGACGCCTACAATGGCATTATTATTGGCAACTGCAATATGGCCAATAGATTACCTTATAAGATTAAGAGGTGCAAACTTTTGGTTGAAAAAGGAAACTTTGAAATGGTGAAAATAATAATAGGACAAAGGCGTAACACAATTAATGAAATTAAGGAAGCACTAAAATATAAGTGACAAAAAGAATGGGAGGAAATAAATTAAGGAAGAAGAGTTTATACTTTAGAAGAAAGGAAGAAATTAAGTTATTTACAACCAACTAAGGGATTTCTTCATTTTATTGCGGGTCATGGTCCCTACAAGACTTATTGGAAAAATTTGAATAAAACCGCTGATGACGTCTGTGATATATGTAATGTTCATGACACTCCTGAACATACGGATTTTCAATGTATAAGATACCAACAAAATTTATTAGAAGAACAAAAAATTTTGGAAGGTATTGTATATGAAATTTTGCGACATCCCGAATTGGTTTTAAAGTTACAACATCAAACAAATTATGTGAGCATAACTGCATGGGAGCAAGATGCAAAGTACGAAGAAATAAGACGTCATTTACCAAATAGAGAGTTGGAGAGAAAAAGCTTTCAATTCAAAATCCGAATCAAATGTTGAGAACAATTTACCTTTAAATACGCAAGTATTATAGGATGGTGAAATTAATATTAATGAAATATAAACAGAAGAAAATATTTTGTTGTTCTGATGGGTGGCGAGAATGGGGTGCAAGAAGACGAATTAGAAGATTGAATGGGGAGAGAAATCGGAATTTTGGATGGAAGAAAAGAATTTGGCTGTAAATCCTGAGGAGGACATGGATAATTAAATGTCTTTTTGGATGTTGAGGAGAGAGAGAGAGAGAGAGAGAGAGAGAGAAGAAGAAGGGGCCGGTGTAGTAAATGAGGCCGCCATTGTTGCCATGAAGGATGAGATAAAATGGTGGATGTAAAGTGTAGGTGTGGAGGTAAGTGCTGTGTGTAGAAATGTTGTGTTGTGTAGTGTGTATAGAAGACAAAAGTGAATAGAAGGAAATGTTGTGTAGTGAGTGGTGGATAAGAAGAATTAAGATTCCGTTATAGATATATGTTTAAATTTAATGATTGTAATCGTAGTATAAAAGTTAATTTAATAATAATAGGCAGGGTTAAGATTGATAAAATAAATGAGTTGAAATGATACTAAAAGCCTTCACTTACATCATGATGATAAAGGATCGTCCATCTTTTACCATCATGATGTAAGTGAAGGCTTTTAATATCATTTCGACTCATTTATTTTATCAATTGACACTTCACTGTTAATATTGTCCCAATTTTAACATTGATAGGGTTAGGGTTTTTAGGTCCAAATTTCAGATGAAAAAAGTAATTGGAAAAATATGCTCAAATAAGATGAAAAAACAGACAATAAGTTGCTGGTTTATTTAAGGGGATGCACAACTGAAATTTCTATTTTCTAAACTATCCATTCAATTGGGCTGACATATTAACCACATGTTAGACTTCTTTAGATATAATTGTTTTCTGAATTTCAATCCAAAACCTTAATTAGTTTTCAAGTTATTAATTTTCAAAATATAAAATTATGAGTACATGCAAAATGCAACATATGATGCATTTATCAAAAAAAAATCCTTATTACTTCTATGTCAAGAAACTACAAATCTGTGATATAATTTTTTTACCATTCTTAGTTTAAGCGAGAAAAAAAAGCTTTGCAGTTTTGTAGTTGCATTTTTTTGTTTTTTTTGTATACATTGTTATCTTAAAAAATTAGTAGCGTAAAAACTATTCATTTCACCGAAAAATTATACGACAGTTTTATTCATTTGGGTTTTTGAAATAAGCATAAAAATTTCAATATGAATGGATGAAAAGTATATCGTGTGGAACATTTTGTATATGCAGAAATGTGGAAATAAGAAACGCCTTAAAATTCCCTTAACTAATTCAACGATTTCTCTTTCCTCTGTTGTAATTTATTAAACTACAAACAAGTACTTCAAATTATAACTCATCAAAAGAAGGAAAAAACATAAAGCTGTTGTACTTCAAGATATTAAGCATCTCCACATTTTTTAAAAGTAAGTCTGTTTCTATGAGGAGATAGAATGTCTTTGTAGACGCTAAAGCTTCTTTCAACATCCACAGAAACCAGTGGGGCAAACCTTGTACTCACTCGGAATGGCAACTCTACAGATGTGGCGAATTCCTCAATGTCTGGGTTCTTCTGAAGACTAGATTCAAAGCCATTTAACTACTCCCTCACGGAAGTAAGAATATCCCAATGTTTTTCCTTTTCCAGACCTTGTTCTTCCAATCGTTTAATAGCTGCAGGCAGGTACTTGTAACTATGGGCACCATATAGTTCTGTCTGCAAATTATGTGTTTTCTCCGGTAACAGAAGTTGCTGTGCCTTGGAAATTGCACAAACTCTTTAATTTTGTGAAAATTCTCACACAACGTAGCAGCACACTCAATCCAACATCCCCAGCGAGTAATGACCAGGAAATTTGGAAGGAGCAGGCCAGCGATTTCCCTACAACACGGCTCGGAATTTTCAGTAGAATCTTTTTCAGGGCAGAGATGAATTGATTTGCAATGTCGTATTCGGTCCTTATGGACTTACAAACCCTGTGGCATGAGCCAAGCATGTCAAATGCTTCAAGTTAGGAAATAAAGGTTTCAATTGGTTAACAGCTGAAGCCATGTGTGGAGCCTGGTCTCATTAATGCCGGAACTTCAGTCTCAACGATTTCTGGTAGTTTCGAGCAGAACCCAATCGTAATAATTCTCGGAACTGCGCGGGTGAGGTTATTGCCGTCTCTGCGTGCCAGCCGTCGCCTCCACGCAAACAGATGACGTCTCTCACAGTAACAAACTCACATTCACGAACAGCAGGCTACTGATTCTGGTGGGATAAAATCAGTCATTGTCAACTGCATTATTGGGGGCTACTTTATAGCGGTAAAGCGAGAGAAAGAGATTTTCGTCGAACACACAATTATTTTCCATTGTTGCGGGTGTGCTTTCAATTCCCGCGCGGTGTTTACTGAAAGAGGTAGGCTTACTATTCGCACGTACACAGCAAGCTGAGGAGACGTTAATTGGAAGCTAAAGAATAAATTGAAATGAAACTTAAAAGAAAAAAGTGTGGAAAAAAGGGATTATAGGCATGATGGGGGGAAAATGGGATAAAGGTGCTAAAAAGGGGTAAAATTCCCCCCCCCCAAAGATGAAAGGATGGGAGAAAAAATGCCTTGTTCGCAACTGGAAACAGTATTTCAGAATGTGATATCTTTCCGCACAGCTTTAACTTACCCTAAGAAAAAATGTGCGCATCTAAAAATCCTAATCCTAATAATAGGATATACTCTTAGATATATAATTTTAGTTTTGAATTATATATTTTAAATGTTAATTTATTGACTGGAAATATAAATAGGATATATGATGATTAATGAATAAAAGTATGTATATAACTTTATAAATCCATTGTGTCTAGTTTATTAAATTACGATAATTTGAAGTAGTGTATTTATGTTTGAATATATATTTCAGCATTAAATAGTAAGTGTGAAGATACGTATAAAATGTTTTAAATAACATTAAAGGGGAATAAATAATAGGATTTTAGGATTATTTATGTAAAGGCATGCACTTATAGATTGTAGGAAAGGAAAATATAAATTACAAAATAAATGCGTTACAAAATAATTATAAATATGCATGAATATAAATAACATAGATGATTCTAATGTTGTTTTGTAATTTAAAGGAAATTAATAAATAAAATGCAAATAAAGGAAATATTGTTGAGTGATATATTATTATTATTATTTTAGTGTAAAATATAAATTTAAAAATACAAGTTAATTTGAAGATTATTATTACAATAATCTATTAAGTAAGTTTTATTATATACATATTAATTTAACTGTATAATAGAAAAAAGAAGAATTTATTTAAGCTAGAAGATTTTAGTAATTAGTACTGGATACCAGTATGTAACCGCTGGGTACCAGTGGAGTAGCTTTTAGTTTTGTAGTAAATTTTGTTAGTTAGGTAGCTGGATACCAGTTGCTTTTATGCTGGTTACCAGTATAAGTATAGATTTATAGATTTTGTAATCATTATTTATTTACACCTTTACTATTTATTATTCATTTTCCATACTTATGTTTTCTATTTTATGTTTTCTTTGTATGTAGTTAGTTAGTAGTTATATACTTAATCTGTAAAATGAATATGTAGAAGAACTCAAAAATTTGATTCAACAAATAGAAAATTTGGATATATGCCCCGGCATAATAACCTAGCTGCCGGTGTTGAATATTCAGATTTTAATTATTTATTTATTTTTGTCCATAGAGACCTTAGTAGATCTCTTTAAACACACAATATTTTTATGGTATAAGCAATTTCAGTGATATCCGTTATTAATGGTTCGATTTGTTTAGTACGTTCTTCTTTTAAAGTTCTGTCGATCTTTAACTGTTTCTCGCGATGTGATGGAAACAGTATGGAATTTTAAGATCAGCGTATAGCGTCCAGTTGTTAAACATTTGACTATCGCTATCCATTTTGTATCTTTAACGAAATTTGTAATGTAAGTATTTCTGCAAATGTTTATTTCGATTAAAATGAAGTAGAATGTAACACATCAGGTTTAGTACCTTGTTTAATGATATACTGAATATATAATTCATCGGTTGCACCAACTAATTCAAATTTAATGTTTAAGCACGCGTTCTCTTACTTAAAACATATCGAGGTAACGCATTTTTAGGAATTACTGTGCTTTTTATTAGAATTGTTATGGTAATGCGAATGGAGAAATGTTTCATTCACTTCAGTAGAGATGCGTATCTGTAGGGGGCCCCGAAACGTACGGGGAGCAGAGCACCGCAAGTAGGCCATAAAAACCCTTTTTGCTTCCACCGTGACCCCTGGGAGGGAGGGATGAGGGGAAAGAGCCGAAAGGCGACCAGATTCGTATGCCGATTAGCGCAAGCACGGGCGGGTCCTTAAGGTTTCCAGATTGAATAATTCCGGCGCCGTACGGTCCTGCCCAGAAGCCAGCAAACCCCCGGCTGTCCCCTATCAGGTAGTCTACTCGGGGGAGAGATCTGAGAAGTCCCTGCAGTGACGCAAGGAAGAAACCTGTACAAAGCACACGCCACCGCCCAGCCGCAGCCCGCCGAACACCATCGCCTGGTTTTACAACAGATGATAAGGAAGAGGATAGGTACAGGAAATGAGGAGCAGTAATGTGTGGCAGAAGATGTACCAGAATTCGCTTGCTTACCCGGGAAAAGCACGAAAAACCCAGTCAGAGTGTACAACTGATGGGGATCGAACCCGGTACCTTCCGAATGCGGTCCAAAGACTTGACCGCCTGAACCATCCCGCTCAGCTTCAGTGAACGTATATTAATATAGATTTTCTTGGAAAATTAATAATTTGTAAACGCTATTACGTGGAAGTTAGCAATAAATCGCCAGTATAACTTTACCACTGAGTGTAAATAGTCTTAATGGGAATGCAATTACATACGAGTTTAAATGTGGTTTAATTGGATCGTTTGATTGCAAGGATTATAACCAGGTGTGATGTTTGATCATTTAGTGTTTCTAGCGCTCCGGCTTTCCTCTAATGGGATTTACATTAATTTATATGTTAACACAAAAAGCAAAAAGCATTTGCACATGGATGTCTTTCACATCCAAAGTAATGCTAGGTTGTTTTCCCCTTTGTATTTTTTTCCAACAAAATATTTGCATCCTACATGTGTACCGCCTTTGTTTATGGATAAAATAATTGGCTCGGGTTTTCTTTTTATGTACGTTCGCTCAGCGGAGCGTTTATTAGCGTCGCTTTGTCTGTCTCTCCATCCATCCTTATACGTGAAACACCAACAACCGCTGCAAATGTCGAGTGCAAGTGCCGGTATGCGAGTAGGTTAAGACGGAACCTCAGTGATTTTATCCACTCTAAGCACAGACATATTTGTGTGCTAAACTGGTCCTCATCCCACCTTGGTGAAAAACACTAATTTACCGAACGAGATGACTCCGCGGTAACGTGTAAGGCTGCCATTTCGAAAGTACTAGGTTCAATTCCCATCGACCGTCTACTCCGTCCTAGAGTTTGTCGTAGTTTTCCTTGGTCTGTAGGCGAATGTCATCTACTATTATTTACTTTCCATGGTTTCCCTATCATTCCGTTTATTTCTCATGTCTCAGATGTGCTTCTAGTTTACTGGCGTGTGACGGTGCCGTACAGATGGCGAAATTGCTTGTCAAAGGAAAGAGCGTTTCCTTGGACACTGCTGCTTGGTCGACGGGTCGCCCTCTCTACGCCGGTGTATTTATATTGCGCCGATGGTCAGTTTCCATCAGGGACCCGCTAACGAAGGCCATTAGGAAGGATCTATCCAACCGGGAAGTTTTTTCTTAAACCGCATTGATTGGCAGGTAAGGCCCTAGGTACAAGAAAAGAAAGAATTAAACAAATTTTCACAAATATTAGTGTAACTATATACTTGTGTTAATGAAATACACATTTGGTTAATGTTATAAACCTATGCACATAATAGGGAACTATTGGGGAAAATATTCAGTTTTGTATTAGCTAGTAATGCTTATTCTTTAGGGATAGTTTTGTGTGAAATAATCTGTTATTCCAATGAATCTGAACGAGCTCATTGGAATAGAATTTCCATGTTTATCGAAATTTCTACTCCTCTATCTCACATTTGTTAAAAGATATGTTGCAACGTTTCCTGTTTAGGAAACAGAAGCGTAATTAAAAAAAATAGAAGTTCTCAGAAATTATATTTAAGACATTTACCGGCACTTAAAATGCTCTTTACGATGCAACTTATCAGCGAGACAGTTTTAGATTCTCTACAGCCTTTGTGTTGTTAAAAAAATGGCTCATACAAATCTTTCACATATTAGAATGGTAAATAAAATGTAAATCTTGAATTTTCTAGGAATAGCCTACAAAACCATCTTTATTGTTAGTGAATTTCGTGTAGCCTGAAAACCATAAGTGATGGCAAAAACGTAGTGTATTAAAATGTAGATAAAAGGTTCAAAATATTTTTCGTAAGGTTTTAGAAGTATTTTGCATCGTATGTTTACATACTCCCATGTGCAAATATACTGAGCGGGGATCCTTTAAAAGTATGGAATTCTTCCTTTTACCCAAGCATAATCTCATTAACACAAAAAATATATAATGTGATACCTTCATTTGACTTTCTCTTTCATAACAATTACACAGGTACTACTCGTATGAAATGTGATACCTCCATTTCTTTGCGTTTGTCACAATGATAAAACGTTTGGCTGGAAATGCTTTCAACTTTAGTGGAATTAATAACTTCTACATGTTTATACGTAAGCTGTTACGAGTCGTTTTTGTTTGTTTTGAGATCATGGAGGTAAAAATAAACAGTCGCGAATTAGCAAACTATCATTGTCAAATATGCTTAACTTGGGAACATGTGAAATATTTGATATGAAATACTTTGAAAACGGTGGACACTGGAAAAGAAGTTATTTTGGGGAAGCTGTTCATTAAATGAGCTCTAACTATTTTCTGAAATATGTTTTGCCTACCAAGTGCGGTTTCTCAGGCAAATACGGTTTTGTAATACTCACTAAAGGTAAGAAGTAGTTCACAGCTTATTCTGAGAAACTCAAGATATACAGTCGATTTGTCATGTTACGTCGCAAACTTTGATATTTTAATAAAAAAAATCACCAAAAGCTTCCACATAAAAGGTAGTTTACAGGTGGATAGATTTCGTGAAAATCCTAGAGTTATATCTTAGGAAGATGCAAAACTTAAATATAAAGATTGTTATTTTCTTAGTTATGATATTCAAAAACATACACATACACCCATCAACATAGAGATACCTTTTTCGGAAAACTTTCCAAGGGTCTCAAAACTGTATTTTCAGTGAAAACTCGCTTTTGATTTTTGGGTGGAATACAGTACCTACTTCCTCTTCCTATCTAGGTAAGCTGTAAACAAAGTAAAATCAGCTGAGACAGTTGACTGTCTTGCATAAGTATATGCGTGGAGGAACAAATATAGCAACGTCAAATAGCTTCATTTGAAATATCTATCCAAACATTTTGAGCGTTATTAAGGCTGAATTTGAAGCATCACTTTTGATATAAAGCAGTGGAATTCTTCGTTGGAATATAAATTTTCTTAGCTGACAAGTAGGGGTAGAAAAAAGGCAATGTTAACCCTGTAATAGTTAAGTTTGCTGAAAGTTTCCATTTAAGTAGTCAAAACGTATGTAACATAGTTCATTCTAAATGATATTAAATACTCACAATAAAAGCGTTTTAAATAATTTTAATGTGTATTGCAGTATTATGCAGAGCAATATTTAATTAGTAGATATATCTGTGTATAAAGCTATAATTTTTACCGAAGTTGATTAACTAAGCAAACTAAATGAAAATTTGGGATATAACTGCGTAAGTTAAAGATTGCGAAAATTATTTTTTAACGTTTTATAATGATTTTCACCAATTTTCATAGTCACAGTAGCTTAAAAATACGTTTACTCACACTTTTACCCAGGCTTGATATGCCAGCTTTGTTATACGCTTTGCTAGCGATTGAACGAACGAACGAACGAGAACGAACTATTCAACTGTGCAATACCAATACCTATTAAGGAGGTAATTAGCAACTCATCGTGAATGACAAAGGTGTAATGACTTTCCTGCAATACGATATTACACCCCTCTAGGCAGCTCCAGCAGCGGTACGGGTCTTTGAGCCTGGAACTGTTAGGGACTTCCGCGTGTCTCTGTGGCCTATCTAACTGTGGTCTGTAGCCTTCGGTGGTTCCTTCACTTCATCTCTTCATTCTGGAGGTGGTAAGCACAATAGATCTATGTAGGTGGCAGTGCGCGAGGTGTCCCTTTCCGTTGTATAACATTAATTTTCATCATTCCGTGTAAGATGGACTCCAAACACTGGAGTTTTAACTAGTGTGTTGCAGTGGCGGCTGGTGCACAATACGTGAGAATCTTATGTTTAATATTTATGCGAGTTTCTCTACACATTTTTCAACAAACTTTTATCAAAATACCTTGCTGTTCTACGTCATGTCAATTACGGTAAATATTTCTATAAATGGTTTTATTACATATTCGTTGTAGGTACAAGAGGATTAGAAAAGTACAGTAGGTTTAACCTATAGTCAAAACTTTTAAGAGCGAGTCGCTTTGAAATTCCCTTCCCTTTACATGACCACAAGAAAGAGAGAGAAACAACACGAATAGCGATTTTCTACTTGAGAAAAGGTATAGGTATTTAAAAATTCAAATTAATAACAAAGAATAATTAGGAAATGTTTAACGCTACAAAAAAGGTATTTGGCATAAGTGTTGTGCTGTAATGAGATCTACTTTATATACAGTAACATTCTATGTATCTCTTACGGTTTACTGACTTCTTAAAAGAAACTCAGAACAAAGAGGACTTTACTGGCTGTTCTCAGAAAATTCAAGATATATGTTCTATTTATCATGTAATGCTACCATTTAGCATGCAGCTAAAAGGCTATTTATTGTAAGTCTCATAATTGGGAAACTGCAAAGGAAAGCTTATTAAACAAAGTAAACTACTAACAATGGACAAGAACTTAAACAACTATTTTATATAAATTAAATTCAAGCTAACATTATTTTTTAAACACTGATTTGTACATATTATATCATAGGCTAGTAGTATGTAAATCTTCCTTCAGTATCGCATTGAAGGTCAGATTGTTATCTTGTACTTGTAAACAATTAGGTGAATGGTTATTTAATTGGTTTTAATTGGGTTTATTATGTATTAAATTGGTATTTCCGGTCTTTAGAGCAAAAACGACCTAAATGATACCTTCCTTCAGCATAAAATTTAAGGTGGCTGATGGAGTTGGTAGTTTGAGGGTCACTTACATGTCATGTGACTGCTTTAAAAGCAAAGATGACCTAAATGACACCTTCCTTCAGCATCAAATTCAAGGTCACTTGTGGAAACGGCCAGAATTCCTAGCACCACTTTCATGTCGTGTGATTGATTTAGAGGAAGAAACACGTAAATGTCGCGTTCCTCCTCAAACAAATACTGGCCTCAGGTGGGGGAGGTAATCAAAACAATTTCAGCATTCCCAGACAGCTATGAGACATGATTCACCGCCCGAGAGAACCATGCTACAAACTATCCAGCGCTAATACTAATCATGCAACTCATATGCGTGTGCTAAATTACATAAATACAATCTATGATCTGTTGCGAACACGCCTAGCTAATGAATAGATTTATTAAAAGTTAAAGGACTTCCCTTCGCATACACATGCACAGTGAGAATAATACTATGCCTTTCAGCTTGGAGTTTAAGTCTCCTCCCAGACGCACCAGGGATAATGCTCTCACCCCTATGTCGGCGGAATTCAATGATGGCAAGGAGTTACGGCAACCAGTAAACACCAAGGGATATCCCACCCTCTGAAGCCGCATAGCCAGCCAATGTATTGTGAAATCCTTCGGCAAAATCTGCAAACAATCGTTCACAGATTCTGAATCACCTTTTTACTCAACGAGATGGGAATGCTATTTCTTTACCTGCTATAAGGAACTAGGCAAGGGAGAGAATTTAAATGCAAGTGGTGTACAATGTATTCCGTAAGAACACTCACTTTGCTAGGCGTCGTCCTCCGTAGACTAGTGGCACCGTGCTGTCCTCTAGTTCCCAAGGTTGCGGGTTCAAACCCGGCGGAGGGCGATGGATTTTTTCGGGCGTGAAAATTCTAAGCATGACTTCCATCGGAACGGAAGTAAAGCCAGTGGTCCCGTGTCGTAGATTTACGGCACGTAAAGAACCTTAGGTCTGATAAAGAGGCCTCTGAGCAAAATTACCGGTCTTTCACGCCCAATACAGAATGGGACGCTAAGAACCATAGTAGTTAAAGAGCGTCCATAAAGAAAACTCATTTTAATTTAACTCTGCTAGGCATAGTGTGAAGCGTACAAGGGTATAGAAAATATGGATGCGGGATGTATTAGTATCTTTTGGCGAAATATATCGCTCTCTCTCTCACACACATGCGCGTACACACATACAAACATATACGCACACAGAATCAAAATCACACACACACACACACACACAAACATATTTAAAATGCTCCAAAGGTAACGATCGATTTAGGTATACCGATTTTTGGGACAGTCTATTACCCGACATCTCTGTCTAGACAACTTAATCCCCCTCATGCAGTTATAAAAAGGCTTCCTGCGGTCACTACGTAGGATTGTCACCTCCTCGTATTTCACTCACCCAAACATAGAGGGAGTTTTAAACCAATGCTCTAGCGATGTCTTTCAACAAAACCCTTCAGTGAAATAAATAAATGGCAAGACAAGCACTACCATCTGTATGTACAATGAAATAAGAAATGCCGACTTCTCTTAATTCATATACTTCCCCTTAGATGCTGGAAGAGTCCATCCCACTAAGGACACCTATCGATTTTCGTTGAAAATGTTATGAGTCAATCACATATTAAACTACAATGAAAAATGTTTCTTTCTGAGATAAACAATTAGACTGTTCTCCCAAGCACATATTGCATACATATTCTCTAGTCGTAACAGCTTCACTAATAAAATAAATAAATTGCCTGAGAATCGAGAATGCATCCCCCCAAGTACCTATTTGAAACTCTGCGAAGACTGAAAGTTAACGTTTTCCACAGAGCTCCCCAGAGTACTTAAAGGCTACAAGACATTCGTGACTTCCGATAGAAGACACATATAATATTCTGTAGATCTTTTAAAGAATATAAAATCAGAGTTATTTTGGGAAACGTGTATGCTTTTATAGGAATAAACACCTAAATGACACCTTCCTTCTATTGCAGGTTCAAAGTCAATTGTTGATTGATCAATTCGTGCAATATTTCATTAACAGGACACAAAAATATTTTAAATGCAGCTACAATCATAAAGAATCCTATTAACTAAGATACAATGACAAGAGGATTTACAATTTCCTGCCCAAGCGCAATTTAGCTTAATATTTCTCACACAGATGTATGATTTATGCAATAAAAAGGTAATTGAGGACTTTCTGTTTATTTAAACAAGAACTCACAAGAATATATTACTTAAGACACTGTATCAAATAAATTTATAACTTCGCTAGAAGCGATTTAAGATCCTGAGTACAAGAAGAAGAATTATTAGACAAGGCTAGATATAGACAGCTGAATTTTTTAACCAATCAAAACACTGGATTTCGGAGTGGATTCTTCTGCGCATTGTTTCTGGGAGATGGAGAAAGAACTTCAAATCCTATATAAGGAGTAAGTAGGAGAGCTAAATTCATTGTTAAAGGAATAACTCAACTTCAGTAATAGTGATAGTGTGTACTAGTGAAAAGATCTTAGAACTCAATTCAGAATGTAAGTCTGTATAATAGATTTCATACAGGAAATTCGCGTGTTTTATTGTTAAAAAGCCGGCTGAAGATAGATAGAGTCAGAATCGCATTTTTTTTTAAAAATCGTGTGATCACCTAACTTCGTAAAGTTTGTCTTGCAATAATGTAACAGGGTCAGTGTATAGATGTATTATTTACACTTATGTAGCACTAATCAAGATCTAAAAATTACACAAAAGCTTTAAACACAGAAAATATAAACTACTGTAACAAAACAAAACCGAGCTTAAGCAAGCTAAAACGTAATGTATCCTGTCTGAACAAGCTCTGACATAAATACTCAGTTTTCAGGACGTCAAAGCACGATTTAAAATTAATATATGCGTTAAAATTATGTCCCATTTCCACATAAATATAAAGCAGACGAAAAGACGACCATCAAACAAAAATGCAGAAGTTGGATAAAAAATGAGGGCACAAACACAACCAATAGTAGAAAATAGGGGTATAAGGATTTCTCTGAAATGCAATTTGTATTTAACTCACAGCAATCTTAAGACATGCCTTCTATTAGCTAAACTAATGATTAATAAAGCAATTAAAGTTTGAAAATACTTCATTAACAAGCTAATTAACAAAATTTAACTAAGCTCTGAATTTTTTATTGAAACTCTGCATTCTGCTAGAAAATAGAGTTCATAATATATAAAAAATACGTTAACGCCATACAAAATGCTTTACATCCTTAAAACGTAACCTATAATATAAAAAAAACTTTAAAGGTTGAAAAATCAGTAATACCTAGGAAATGTAGTGAAGAATAAAGGAAAGTATCCTTTTCTTCATTCAAGTTTACCTGCTTCAATTGTTATTTTCCAGACAAGCTGCCTATGAAGAAGTCGCTCACAAGCAAGTTGAGTCTGGCAGGACATGTCCGCCGCTAACCTGTCCTGGCACAGGGCGCTCCCGGGCCCATCACACTACCGTCACCACCACTACTATCGCCATCGCTAGATGACGAGTCAGCAGCATGGCTTTATGAAGATAACGCAATGAACTGCATTATCTCACCTCTGCCTGGTTCCGGAGATGGTATTGAACATTCAAGCGCCGCCCAAACTGTCGACAGGGAGGATGCACACATGGAGGGAGTGTGTACCTGCACTAACTGCGGGTGCAATACCGCGCTCATCGAGTTGCTTCAGTCATATCAAGGTAAGCCTCTCACATCTTTTTTAACATTATTATTAATACGGTTCATTCCCAAGTATTGTCCTACGCCACTTAATCGCATGTTTTATTTGTCACAGATGCTAATAATGTGATGCTTCTATTGTTGCAGATCTTGAACTTCTACACCCGAGTCAGAGCCTCAGGCAAATGAGGCTTTGCGAAAAGGGATTAAGTGACCTCATGAAGCAGAAGAGGAGGGCAGTACTGAGGAACGCTCCATCGAAAGAAAGTGCAACAGCCAGCCCTCACTCGCATTGAACCAGCGGTAGCCCACAGCACACTGCAACATAACGCTAACCTCCACCGCTGTAGCAACACCATCCAGACCAGGGCAGGCAACTGATTCATCCTCAACATCACCGGCAAAAAGGACATTTGGAAATGATTACGATGACCTAGAATGTAAGGTAATAGAGTTTACATTCAACGGTCGTATTTTCAATAGCAAAATAGAAAATAAGGCTGGAATAATTCACCCCAGCGAGTTTGTCGAAGCATGCAACGACCTTGTCATAAAGAAAATTGAATCCACTTTAAAGAAGGGAATGTCTGGGCTAAATATCAGTTGTTCATTGAACATCCCATACTTAATGCAGACACCGGATCATGAAAAAGTGGAATCGATATACCTCAATCCCAAGACAAAGGAAATCCAACAATCATCCAACCTCGATATCATCTTTCATGCAATGAAACACGAAAGTTTAGAAAACCTAGCCTGTTTTGAAGGCCAAACTAACTCGAAGACACTATTCGCAATCCACTTGCTGATAAATAGCTCAGCAGACTATAATCCCCATCGTGCTTCAGGATACATAGAGTTGCCAGCATGCATCAAGAGAAAGAAGGCAGTTGTTAATATTAAGAATGCCGATGATTTCTGTTTTGCTTGGTGCATGTTGGTTTCCGGATACCCTGCAAAAGCCAACAAAAATAGACTAATCTCCTACCCGCAGGATTTGTTATTCAAGGAATTCAATTTGCTGGAATCACATTTGCATTCTCCCTCGATCAGATTGAACGCCTTAAGAAGCGAAATCTTGAAATATCTATAGCTGTATTTTGCCCTGAATGCCAAAAACTCAGCGGAGTCTATTCATAAACCATCTGAGAGAAAGGCTAGACAAGTGAACCTCTGAATGGTTCAAGAGTTTGATTTGATTTTGTTTAAGGGCGCTAATGACCTCGCCCTTCTAAGACAGATCATGGCAAAGGTCAGAGATAAAGAGCAGCAGAAAATTTAATGGCAAAGGCATGAGATAAAGCTGAATAACAAATAAATAAAATCAATAAATAAATCATGGCAAAATTCAGAGATACATATCAATATAAAAACATAGCACAAGTGATACATAA
The DNA here is from genome assembly GCA_030765065.1 of Deroplatys truncata. Classification (NCBI taxonomy): domain Eukaryota; kingdom Metazoa; phylum Arthropoda; class Insecta; order Mantodea; family Mantidae; genus Deroplatys; species Deroplatys truncata. The sequence goes on along the minus strand of CM060988.1, from coordinate 23,461,996 downwards.
ATATATAAAACTAAACCGATCAGTATGAAAAGCCTGCTATTAGGATGACTAAATCCGCATTTGAAAATTTACATTCAAAATGAAATTAAACCCCTATCAACCGCTTGCCTATCATGCGCTAAGACCTCTGCAACACCGTTGCAACTTTAAATCGATTTTTCATATTCCATTTTGTACTTCCATTTATTGTAACAGGAACAATTATAAAACATTTGTTAGTTCTTCATCAAACTGTAACAAATAATCCATTAGGATCCGGCAGTTGCAGAGAGTCCCGAAGATGTGCCAGAGCAATACACTCTTGCAACACGTGACGGACCGTCAGATTCTCGACAGAAAGGGGACAAATTGGAGTAGGTCACCCTTAAAATTGGCCAATAATCAATAAACAACCGAGAAAAATCACCTCCTTACTCAGTTGATCCGAATGTCCTTAACTACCCTAAGCTTGCTTCCGCGGGGAGCCAACCACTCCTCACGTCAGCACAACAGTACCGCTCTACGCACAACAAACCTAAAGTCTTTCGACGTTACCCGAGGTATTGTAACACTGGGTTCTATGATTGCCGTCTTAGCTGCCAAATCCGCAAGCATTTCCCGGCAAGGCAACGTGACCGGGTATCCAAGCACGCTCCACATTAACACCAGAAGCGTGTAAAACATGGAGGGCACCATGGATTTGCTGAACAATGGGGTGGTAGTTGTACAGCTCACGAAGGCTCTTAATTGCATTTAGAAAAATCACTCAAAATGAAACAGTCTCCCAATTTTCGACGGCGCACATGCAAAATGGCACGGTATATGGATACAGCTCTACACTATAAATGGATGTGCTATCATAAAAACCGAATGCATAGTGATCGATCCGTGAACATAAGCACATCCAACATCGTTGGTGTACTTAGATCCATCGGTGTAGATAAAAATTCGGTCAATGTAACCGGACAGAAATTCTAAAAAAACAGGTGCGGATACTAAAAGTCGGCATCATAGTCTTCCAGTATACCGTCATCCAAGAATTACGTGAGATGTCCAACATAACCAAGGGGGGAACACCCTCTACTCCTTAGCAAACATGCTAGGCATTTCAATGTCGTGCTTTCTTAAAAACTCCCTGAAACGAATATTTACAGACCTTGGATTAATGGAGCTATTCCTATAACGCTCCTCCAGTGCAGTGTGATAAAACGAAGCGAACGTTGTTTGTTGAGGCATACATTTAAGCGCACAGCTATAATTTCCCAAATAGGATTTCACGCAGAGGAGTTTCTGCGCATTCGCGTAAAGACTCATAACTGGGCTAGTCGAAAAAGCACCAATAGCCACCCGAATGCCCCGGTTGTGAACCGCGTCTAATCTCCTCAGCACAGACGGTCGTGCTGAGGAATATATGATACACCCATAGTCTATTTTTGTTAGGACCAGAGCGCGATACAATCGCAGCAAAAGAGTCCAATCCGATCCCCAAGATTTGCCATTTAATATCCGCAAGATATTTAGAGAACGGTCACATCGCGCTTTCAACTGTGCTATATGCGATGACCAGCTAAGTTTCCTATCAAACGTCAATCCCAGGAATCTCCTTGAATCTGCGAATGGTAGTAAATCTGGACCGAATCGGAGCGAAGGTGGTAATCGTTCACGCAGATTTTCTTCTCAGTTGAGAAACGAAAACTGTTTTTAAAATTTTAATCTTGGAGATTATCTAAGCAATGCTGCATTCGGCGTTCCAAAAACAGCGTGCGCAGAGAAGTGCCTTAAACGGCAAAATCGTCTACGAATAATCATGACGACACCCCTGGAGGAACACATTTAGAGATAGAATTAATTGCATAGCAAACAGTGTAACGCTTAGTACCGATCCCTGAGGTACTCCGTTCTCTTGAAAAAAACGTTCGAAAAAACCGAGCCGACCCTTACACGGAAAACGCGGTGCTTCATAAACTCCTGAATGAACAGTGGTAAGCGTCCACTACCTGTAAGGAACGTAGTATCCCTGCTCGCCAACACGAATCATAAGCCTTGCCGAGGTCAAAAAATATCGCAACGCTTTGACAATTGTTCATGAATCCGTTCATGATCTGTGTCGACAATGACACAAAGTGGTTCATTGCTGAGGCGCTTTCCGAACTGGGTGTTGGTCAGCAGGTTGTGAGTTTCCAACCACCATACCAACCGTCCATTGATCATGCGTTCCATTACCTTGCAAACGCAACTGGTGCGGGAAATAGGATGGTAGCTGGACGGGAGATGACGATTCTTTCCAACTTTCAAAATGGATATGACAGTGGCCTCCCACCAATTTTCTGGAAAAGTGGCATCAACCCAAAACGATTACAGACCTCGAGTAAGAACGCCTTACCTTCAGGAGAGAGAGCTGTCGGAGCATTTGTACGTGGATACGATGAGGTCCTGATACTGATAGTCGCGAAGATTAAAGAGCATGTTCTAACTCCGCCATGGTGAAGAGGCGCCTGTAATCTTCAAGATTTCCTGAACGAAAAAGGACACCTTGAGATTCAACCTGAGTCTTAACGGTAAGGAACTCGGGGAATAGTTATGTGAGCTAGACACTTGAGCAAAAGCACAGCCAAGTGTGTTAACCACGTCAAATGCATCAACAACAGCTCCTGCAACTGTTTTAAGACCGGCAATTGGCATATGGGTCGATTTTCCGGACACACGCCTTAACATGTACCAAACGACAGAGGAAGGTGTATGTCCATTAAATGAAGTACAAACTTGCTCCATGATGTATTTTTTCTATCCTTATAATATATCTAGGCTTGGCACGCATTTTGTTATATTCAATTAAGTTATCCAGTGTGGGGCGACGCTGAAAAACCCTAAGAGCACGCCTGCGAGCACGAATTGAATTTCGGCACTCTTCCTTTCACCAAACGACTGGAAATCGACGAGGGTTGGCAGTCGACCTTGGAATAGTTTGCTCAGCAGCACGAAGAATCTTCTCTGTGAGATGTTGGACCAAAACATCCACACAGTCGTGCTCATTGTAATTAAACACAGCCAACAGGGAGTAAAGATTCCAGTTGACTGAATCTAACCGTCGTCTAGGTAAGAATGTGGAACACATATCCTGTGTTAAGAGACTAATAAGACAAGGAAAGTGGTCACTAGATTGTAAATCAGAGATGACATTCCATTGCAAGGAAACTGCTAACTGTGGTGAACAAACTGCAACACAAAGGTGTGAAAAAGTGTTATAGGAGTCTGAAAGAAATGTAGGCTCTCCGATGTTAGAAGAGCTAGGTTATTATTGTCCAAAAAGTCAGAAATTAATTTACCTCTCGCACAAGTACGAGGTGAGCCCCAAAAGAGAGTGATGGACATTAACGTCTCCCAACAAAAGATTAGGCGTTGATAACTGAGAGACTAGATCTTCTAGATCCATGAGCGAGAGGTCATCGGATGGAGGCAGGTAAATCAGATGGATGGCAGTTTAATCCTCACAGCCACAGACTGGATGTCAGACTGTATGGATACAGATTTCAAAAATATATCATCTCTGATGAGCATCTTAGTGCCCCCGTGCTCAGGAACACTCTCTTCCGTTGTGAGATCACATTGCGCTAGGGTACATCATCTAAGCTGAAAGCTGTCTTGCGGACGGAGTTTAATACCTTGTAAACACACGAACAAAGGCTCATATTTGTTGAGCAAATGTTCAAGCTCTGGTCGATGTGTTCTAATTCCACGGATGTTCCATTGTAGGATAGCCATTAGAATTACAACGGGATAAGTTCTTAATCGTAGAATCCTACTACGTTGTGGAAAGCGCTGATCGAATAAATTTTCCTTTTTTCTTTGGTGTCGGGCTAACACCTTAAACGGAGGATTTATCCTGCCTCCTTTTTTACCGTCCTGGCAAAGTGGGCAGAATCCTCCTGCTCCATCTCCTCCACAGGGGAGGACCCCTTTCTAATAGAAAACCTTGGTTCGAGAACCTCGAACCGAATTGGAAGTGGAGATCGGCGAAGATGTAGATCATCGATCCGAGACCTTGCCAGAAGATTCCTCAGAAGAGGATCTCGGAGGAGATGTTTGTGGACTTCTCCTTCCCTTGGATGTTCCGGGTAGATACTTTGCATTTTCTTTCAGGAAATCAGTTCGGTTATAGCTGGTGTTGAACTTTATGCGTGGTGCATTATAGGTTACCGGCTTGCCAGTGTTATTGTTTGAAATAGATGGTCTTGATGCTGAATTTACTGAAGGGATTTTCACAGATGTCGTAGCAGATGTAGATGTAGATTTCGTGGGCTTTGAATGCGATTTGGCTACGAGAATCTTTTCTGAAATTGTGGCTCCGTTAATATCGCTGGTTTGATTTGCGATTTCCGGACTCGGTACCGGTTTAGCTGCAACTGAGCTATAGGGACAGAGCGTTAGCGGACGCGCAGGAGTTTCCGGGCTTCCGAGAAGGAAACCTACTCCCTAACCCGTATCTCCTGGATCGCCCTTTCCTCTGTGAAACGGGGACATTCCCGGGAACTAGAGGGATGTTCACCACTGCAGTTAACGCATATTGGAGCAGATGTACATGCTCCCTCATGAGAGAATTCTCCCCAGTTAACGCAGGTAGTTTCACCGAAACCGAAATCACTTGTATGACCAGAGCTCTGGCACTTATAGCATCTGAACGGTTGGGGATATATGGTCTAACTTCAATGGCTTCATATCCTGCCTTAATCCTTTGAGGTAGTTCTACCCAATCAAAGGTAAGAAACAGGTACGAATAGGCACAGATTCACTTCATTGTCCCCGCTAAACCCGAAATAAGTATTTAAATTTCTTAAAGAAACTATTTATAAAATCATAGCTTTTGAATAATATCCTATAGGGATGACACCCTTGATCTTCTAGATTCTCTTGAATCTCCTCCTTGGACATAGATGCTTAGGAAGACCAGCTTCCAGATGTTCAAGAAATTGCGCACGTTTCACGTAAACACAGAAACTCATAGGTACATGCTGCTGATAAGGGGTACTATATGAATTTTCAGGATTGGGAAGGCATGTATGACATGGTGCGCGGATGTTTTCAAAGTCTGCGTAGATGACGTAAGGTGGTTTCAACATACGTTCAAAATTTTTAAATTGAACAACCGATTTCTCCTTAGTAGGCATAACTACCCTTGCAATACCATGTTGATTACAGATGGATGCATGCTCTTGCAGTGTTTCTAGTCCACCTCGTCCGCACTGATCATCAAAATATGTAAAACAGCACTTACAGATATAAATACGTCCATTATGCTTAGTTTTCTGACGTCGAATAAGTTTCTCAAAATTCTTTATATATATATATATATATATATATATATATATATATATATAGTGATGTTTTCTACTACTGTGACTCAACAGTAGGTCAGTGTTCAGGTAGATTAATCAGATTAGGTTAGACGATGACTGAGTAGAATAGATGATGAGAGGATGGCAAGGGATTCGCTAGGTTAGGCAAGGCAAGGCTCGCGTACGGATATTGTCTAAGTTATGAAGCATGGGTTGGCTTAGATTGTCTTAGCAATGGGTTGGTTACGTGTTGTTCTTACGTCTTGTTACGTGGTTACGTTTCTGGTTACGGCATGTTACGTGGTGTTATGTGGTTATGTAACGTGATGTTACGTGATATTACGCGGTGTTACGTGGTCATGTTACATGTTACGTTTGGTTACGTTTCTGGTTAAGTCATGTTAGTGGTGTCACATCTTGTTATGAAGTACGAGCTTATGTTACGTGGTGTTACGTGGTTACGCCATTATGTTACATGGTGTGACGTCTTATTACGTGGTTATGTTACGTGATATTTCGTCTTGTTACGTGGTTTCTGTTATGTCATATTACGTGGTGTTTCATCTTGTTAGGTTGGTTAGGTTAGGCGATGATAGGATTGAATAGACAATGAGAAGATGATCCAGAGCAGGCAAGGTAGGGATAGGTTAGGGCGTTCGGTGTGGTCTTAGTTTAGAATACTTCTACATGCACCAAAATGTAAAATAATATACAGTTTTTCCCTGTACATCACACACAAACTGTTTAACGTATAAACGTGTGCAAGATTTAGAAAAAAGTATACTATCTAGTCTAGCATCGACCCTCGTATTCCCTATCTCTCCAACAAATAAACGCACTTCTCCCTCCTTCAACTCTCTCCTAGCATAGGATGTCTCTCGGTTTTCCCCACCTTTCCATATAAACGCACACTCAACCCTTGCTATCCTAATACCTCTTCTCAGTTTGCTATCTCTCTCATATAAAGCACATTATACCTTTAACACCTGTCTAGCTTAGCATCTCTCTACGTTTCCCCTATTTCTTTCGTATAAGCGTATCCCTTTCTCCTTGAGCATCTGACTAGCCTAATGTATCTCAGCGTATTCCTTACCTCTCACATGTAAATGTCTTTTCTAGTCTCCTATCCTACTAACGTATCATTTCTCCACGTTTTCCCCAACTTTCCCATATAAACGCATTCTCTATTCCCCAACATCTGTCTAGCCTAGCATTTCTCCTCGTATTCCCTGCCTCACGCATATAAACGCATTCTACCTTTAACATCTGTCTAGCTTAGCACCTCCCCTCGTATTCTTTAGCTCTCACATAAAGCGTATCCCCTCCTTCAGCATCTGGCTAGACTAGCATCTCTCCTTGCTGTCCTATCTCACAGGTATAAACCTACATTCCCTCTCTTTAAGCTTCTGTCTAGCCTAGCGTCTCTCTCCCCGTTTCCCCTATATTTCCCATGTAAACGCATACTCTACTCCTCAACCTCTGTATAGACTAGCACCTCTCTTCGTATTCCCTACCTCTCTCATATAAAGCGCATTTCTCTCTCCTTCAACTCTCTCCTAGAAAGGATCTCTCTCAGTTTTCCTTATCTTCCTCACCCTACTCCTCAACCACTGTCTAGCCTACTACTTCTCGTATTCCCTACCTGTATCATATAAAGGGTATTCCCCTCCTTCAGCCCCTGCTCTACCTCGGATCTCTCCTCGTTTTCCCTATCTCTCCCATATACATGTATTTTCCTCCTTGAACGCTCCTCCAGCCTAGATACTCCCATCGTTTTCCTTGCCTCTCCATATAAACGCATACGCTACCATTCAAATCCTCTTAGCCTAATACCACCCCTCGGTTTGCTATCTCTCCCATATAAAAGCCATATTCTACTCTTCAAGCCCTGTTTAGTCTAGCAATTCTCCTCGTATTCTCTATTTTTCCCGTATAAGCCTATAGTCCCACTCCTTCAGCATCTGTCTAGCCTATCATCTCTGCACTTTTCCCAATCTTTCCCATATAAACGCATACTCAGCACCTCAAACTCTGTCTAGCCTATCACTTCTCCTCGTATTCCTTACCTCCACATATAAAGCACATCCTCTCCTTCAGTATCTGTCTAGCCTATCATCTCTCCACGTTTTCCCTATCTTTCCCATATAAACGCATACTCCACACCTCAAACTCTGTCTAGCCTAGCACTTCTCCTCGTATTCCTTACCTCCACATATAAAGCACATCCCCCTCCTTCAGTATCTGTCTAGCCTATCATCTCTCCACGTTTTCCCTATATTTCCCATATAAACGCATACTCTACTCCTCAACCTCTGTCTAGCCTAGCACTTCTCCTCGTATTCCCTACCTCTACATATAAAGCGTATTCCCATCTTTCTGCCCATGCTTAGCCTAGCATCTCTCCTTGGTTTCCTATCTGACCCATATAGAACACATTCTACCTTTAACACCTGTCTATCCTAGCCTCTCTCTCTCCGTTTTATTATCCTCCCATATAAAACGCATTTCCCTCCTTCATCCGTATTCCACGTAGCTGCTCTCGTCCTTCTCCCTCTCTCTCCCATATAAAACGCATTTTCCTCCTTTAACTGTCGCATCTCTCCCCGTTTTCCTTATCTTTTCCCATATAAACGCATTTTCTGCGTCTATATATTCTGCTTAAGTGCAGTAAGATTTTGTCTATCTCATGCCGTTTCCCAATTATGCCAAAGCCATTCAGCATGAATATGGGCTATTCCAGAAAATTCCAAATATACATTTCATTTGTCCTAAAAATATCCTAAACCTAGGGTATTTTAATCAAAACCGTTAGAACCATTTTCAAACAATAAATGAAAAAACGCAAAATGTTACGTATAAGGGTAAGGTGGAAGATTTTATTAAAAATCTTGGTGTAGTACCCTTGGAAGATGTTGAACTCAAATACCAAATTTGCTATTAACCACTTCATGCTTTTGTGTCATGGTGTTTACAGACACACGGACACATACGTGGAACTTTTTCTAAACATGCTTCTTTTTGGATCCAGGGAATCTGAAAAACCTTAATTCCGGTGAAATACCCGTACAAAAATTTGGGATGAAGTACGATACTTTTTTCTTACCATAAGTAAGTAGTAAAAAAGAAAAAAAAAGTCGACTTATTTGAATTATAATAAATCATGCATAGAAAGTTTGATAGCATTGTTTGCGAAAATGCTTTGTTAAATTCGGCTAGAAAGTGGCAAAATTTGTCAGTTTGAATTTATGTGTGCAGATGTATTTGTAATTGGCAAATAATAACATTCTATATACAATGATTTTCCTGCACACTGTGGCCAACGCACATCTGTTTGCTCGTCTGCCGTCACAGCTTGGACTCTCGCCGAAAAAGTTATAATATTCCCGCAACCGCCTCATATTCTCATAGTTACAGTTACAATTACAATGCTAATATGCACATACCCTGGTATCATCATGTTGCGAAGTTTGTCCTTCTCTATCCATACATTTCTGACATCTTCTCAGGAAACTTTCATTCACACTCGAGAGTTCGACATCCCAAACTGAGTGAATTTCTCGCCTGATGTTACTCATAGTTGTTACAATGTATGTGGGTTTGTTCCTAACGTCTTATTCACCACTTGATTTAAGTCAGGTAAATTTCTGTAATTTGATTTTTGCGGAGTGCAGTAACTAATCCATGCTTAATATTCTCTTCTGACGAAACATGCTTCCATATATATGATTATGATTCATTGTCTAATAACAGATATTGGAAAACAAAGAGATTCCCTTGCATGACGCGAAAATGTGTGTATTAGTAAATGCATTATAAAATAATACGACCTAAAGTTTTTGAACAAACAGCAGGCAAATGCAGAGGGATAAAAAAGTGACTTACACCATTTTTGAGCTGCTGACCGACGTTAAATGTCAACTGTGGATTTTTCCAACAAACTTTGTTATCACACATACAGCTGATGAATCATTAAATGTAATTCAGGCAATTTTTGATGATAAGGTAATTAGTAAACAATTATGCCCCTCACGAATCCCTGATTTAAATTATGTTATTCTTAACTCCGGAGAAGTTGAAAAAGGAAAAGCATGTGCAACAAACCCCATACACTGTAAGAACTAAAAGAAAACACCAGCCTAGAAATTGTACAATTTTGGACATGAACTCTGGAGTATGAATGGAAATTTTCTGAGTAAATGCCAGAAATATGTGGATAGAGAAAAACAAACAAATTTTCAAATATCTCTTATGATAAGATGTGTGCTTAGTATCATTGTCATTGTTGCCTGTAACTATGAGAAAGTGAGGTGGTTGTAGGGATATAACTGTTTCGGCGGGCTCCGAGCTGCGGCAGCCGGCGCGCGAGTAGCCGTGCGGTGGCCACAGTGTGAAGGAAAGGCACTGTAGATTATGTAATGAAACTTTTCTACGAGTAATAGGCTATTTTGGTTTAAACTGAAAAAAATATAATTCCGCGTAGAACTCAAGTATGTGTTATGCTAGTTCAGTCTTTGAAGTAGAGTAACGATGTGTGTTCTTTATTCCGAATTTGAGAATTTTGTAATCCTAGCCCTGTGTTTTGTTTAGTGTGCGTGTTAACGTATTTTAACTTCAAATTTATGTTCGAAAGTTTTAAAATCGCATTAAATACCATATTTTATTTACCCAACAGCCAAAGCAATAATTGTCACTGAACGCAGCTACAGCAGACTGACATTGCTTAATTTCCTGAGCAATCATTATTGTCGCAATATACAAGTCGAATTATCGAGCCTCGCTTCTCAATAAACAGTATACAATGTATGTGTCCGCATAGCGTAAGGGAAGTTGCGTAAACAACATTTTCCTATGCATTTGTAGAGTTTTTATTATGATTTACAGAACCTTATTTCTCCAAATAATGAATGTTAGGGGAATAGCTATTTTACTTAACGTTAAATAATAACCTTTTTTTATTCCATTTATACCCCGCCTTCAACAGCAGCGGTCTTATCAGTAGCCTTTTACATATTGTCTATTGGTAATGGCGTTAACTCGTATACAGTAGGTGCATTTTGGTTTGTCTTTGGTTTTTATACATCAGATCACACTCTCATTCATAATTTTAGACTCTGGGTCCATAGGAAACAATCTGATTAGAGACAAACTTCAACCCCCAACCGGCAATTGAATTTCTGACTCCTCGTAAAGCAGGTAGGTGCTCTACCAACTGAGCTACGAAAATGATAACTTTATCGTAACAAATGTTTCATTTTAACTCCAAGTTCTAAGAAAATAATGCTGAGCGTTTCAACCTTTTTCCAAAATCTGCAGAGTTCAACAGAAAAAAATGCTGATGTGTTATATTAACATAACTTTCTCTATACCCTACCCTTATTAGTGGCTATACAAATTGTTTTTACGAAAGTTTATTTTCCTATCTACTACATTTTAATCGGCATAAACCTTTGCAGAAATATCTACATTACACATTTCGTTATACAAACAAAGAGAATAGCGATAGTCAAATGTTTAAGAACTGGAAGCTTTGCGCTGGCTTTAAAACGTCATACTTTTTCCATGACATCGCGAGCAACAGTAAGACCTAGTGGCGATAGCCCCCACTGATCTCAGGGAGGGGGGCGCAATCCGAGTGGCTCTCCCACCCCCGAAGGTTCTTCCATTAGACGGGCACATGCAAATTTAAACCGGCCCCCTCATCAGGGTGGAAGCGGATATGCCACTTAAGCGCGTAAACATCCAAAGGGAAAGACTACCGAACAACCTCGGTGGGGTCGACAGCCCACTAGCGGACCGCCTGCTGGCCAACCAGGGCAGTACCGGTGGACCTTGAGGCATTTCACAACACTGCCTTGACGGAAAACGACGCAGATGCATCCAATCTTCCATGGGTATCGAGAACCACTGTCCCGCCGAGTTCAACCCAATCCAAACAACACCCTCAGAGTGAGGCTCGGATGTTTGGCTCAGCGTACTTCTAGTAACGTCATGGGGATATCGCGAGTAACAACTGAAAGTTGACAGCACTTTAAAAGAGCGGCTAAATATGGTACAATTTGCTCCATTAATAACAAATATCTCGGAAATGGCTACAAAATCTTATTGAGAATAAATTGTTTATTTTAAAGAGATACACTGTCGTTATTGCTTTTAAGGCAAGTTTTCGTCTATCGCATAACGTTTACTCAAAATTACTCAAAATTTCTCCGAAAAAACAGGCCTTTACAGACTATATCCGGAAATTCAAGATATACACTTAATTTGCCATATAAATAACTTTAATTCATGGTGTTTTAATAAAAATCAAGTCATTTTTTAGAAAATAAAAAACTTCGAAATATGTTCCATGCAATGAATGGTTTTGGGTGGGGGATTATGTTGAAAACCTTCGCGTTTGGAAGGTACTGAACCTAAATACCAAGTTTTTTATTTATCTGACTTTTTGTTGTGTTATACGGTTCTGAGACACACACAGACACGGAACTCTTCCTAACAATGCTTTTTTGTTTCTGGGGCTACAAAACATGTATTTCTGGTGAAATTTTGGTATCGAATTTTTGGGTGGAATGCAACACCTTCTTTACATACATATATACGTGGTAGAAAAAGTAATAGAACTGTTATCTTGAATTTTATGTATTACTACAATTACTACTATTATTCGCCATCTACTTCATGTTAATCAAGATAAACAATGGCAGAACCAACCTGTTTGTTAATTTTCTTGTAGGTGCAAGGGGAATATGGTAGGCTTTAAGCGATAGTCAAATATTTTAAGAGCTGGTTGCTATGTGGAGTATTCCATTCTCTTTGCATGTCCAGGACATAAAAAGATCTAATGTGACACACTGACATGACCTTCTCTGCTCTCTATCATTTATTATTGGGTAGACAAATTAATGTTTCCAAGGCTTATTTTTCTATCTACTTTATTTTAATCCAAATAAACCTCTGCAGAAATAGCTACATTACACATTTCGTTATAGACACAAAGGAAACAGTGACAGTCAAATGTTTAAGAACTGAACGCTTACGTTGGCGTTAGAATTCCATGCTGTTTCCGTACAAACGTGAGAAACAGCTGAATGTTAACAGGAGTTATAAGGAATGGCCAAGAAATGAACAATTCGAACCATTAATAACGGATATCTCATAAATGGCTTAGGCCACAGAGAAAGTTACTTCAAATAAATTGTGTGTTTTAAAGAGATCTTTGTGTGGTAGGTCTATCGCTTGACATTTAGCAGTTATACAAGATTATAAAATATCCCTTCCGAATGAAGAGGACTTCATGGGGTGTTCCAAGAAAACTCAAGATATAGATTTTATTCGTCATGTAAATATATTTAATATAAGATATTTCAATGAAAATCGTTAGAGCCGTTTTTAGAAAATAAAAATGTCAAAAAAATGTTCCGTGTAAACGGTAGTTTGGGGTGAGGGAATTTTATTGAAAATCTTCGTGTCGCATCTTTAGATAGTACTGAACATAAATGCTAAGTTTGGCGTTTTTCCGAGTTTTCGTTTTTGAGTTATGCCCTACAATGGCGCGCGCGCACACGCGCAAACACGAACCTTTTTATACAAATCTGATGTGTTGCATTCACATGATTTTCCTACTCTTGTACAAACTATAGTTACAAACGCTTATACTCCATCTACTTCATGTTAATCGAGATAAACATTTGCAGAAACTTATTACTGCTAATTTTCTTGTAGGTGCAAGGGAATATGGTAGGCTTTAAGCGACAATCAAATCTTTTAAGAGCTGGTTGCTATGTGGAGCATTCCATTCTTTTTGCATGTCCAGCACATAAAAAAAAGAATAATTAATTTCTATTTGAGAAAAAGAATAAGTTTTGGAAAATTCATACAAATAAGTAAAATGTAGTAAAATAGTGTGTAAAATTCTGTCTATCTCTTACGGTTTTCTAATTACGCGAAAGACATTCACAATGAAGAGGACTTTTGGGTCATTCTCATAAAATTCAAGATATACATTTCGTTTGACAGAAAATATCTTAAACTTATATTTTAATCAAAATCGTTAGAGGCATTTTTGAGAAAATCGAAAGTTTAGAAAAACGTTCCATGTAAAGCATAGTCTGCAGTGGGAGATTTTCTTGAAAATATTCATGTCGTATGTTTGAAGTATACTGAATCTAAATACCAATTTTTGTATTTATCCGCCTTTTCGTTTTTGAGTTATGCTGTTCATAGACACACACACACACACACACACACGGACGCTTTTCTAAAAACACTTTTTTTATTCAGGGGGCCCCAAAACTTGTATTTCGTTGAAATCTCGATAGCGAATATTTTGGTAGAATGCTTCCCCTATTTACTATACGTAGTAGGAATAACGAATTCCCATTTGAGTAAAAGTAGTAGAGAAAGTAACAAACGAATAACGAATTCACATATGAGAAAAAATATTGGAAAATTCAAACAAATAACAAGGAATATCTCAAGAATGGTTTACTCCACAAAAAATTATTTGTAACATTAATTTTGCATTTTAAGGAGATCTACATTTTTGTGTACTAAAATTCTGTCTATCTCTTACGGTTTACCATTTGTGCAAAAGACATTCAGAATGAAGAGTACTTTTGGAGACACGCCCAGTTGTGGCTTCGTTTTTTACGATTGGCATTTTATTGCGTTAAGGTATTCAGTATTTACTACATTTTAGTTCAAATAAATCTTTGCAGAAATAGCTACATTACACATTCCGTTATAGATACAAAGGGAACAGCGACAGTCAAATCTTTAAGAACTGGACGCTATATGCTAGCCTTAAAATTCCATACTCCTTCCATGCAATCGCATAAAAAAACTGAATGTTGACAGGTCTTTAAGAGAATGACAAAGAAAGGAACAATTCGAACCTTTAATAAAGGATATATAAAAATGCCATATTCCACAAAACAACTATTTGAAATAAATTCAGTTTTAAAAAGATCTACATTTACGTTTTACGTTTTAGTTTATCGCTTAACGTTTACTGGCTAAACAAAATTATACAAAATTCCTTCCGAATGAAGAGGACTTCACAGGCTATTGCCAGAACATTCCAGCTATATATTTTATTTGAACACAAATATCTCCAATATATAAAAATCGATAGACATTTTCTAAAAAAATAAAAAAGTTCGTAAAATGTTCCACTTAAAGGGTAGTTTAGGATGCGGAATTTTCTTTAAAATCTTCGTGTTGCATTTTTGTAGCCTACTAAACCTAAATACTGTGACGTGTTGGCAGCATGGAATATTAGGTTGGTAACATGGACAGAATGTGACGTGCCGTTAGAGGGAGGGGCTAACTCTATAGTCGTGGGGAGGGGAGTAGGTATCTTCCTCTTTATGCAACCGACTCGAAGAAGTAAGACGTGGTCTGGCGTGGCGTTCCGCGTTGAAACAAATAGGTAATTTGAATCTGTGTATTTCTGTTCAATATAGTGACCATCCAAATTTAAAATGAGTTGATTAATGGAATAGGTGACCTTACCTTTATAATCCTATGTAATCCAAGTGTTATCAAGTTTGTTTTAATGGATATTTAGGCTCGCCCCCGTCGGCCTCGTGTAAAGTTTAGAATGTGAAGGTTCCGGGTTCCTTTCTACTCTACCATCTAAGAATTAAGTATTATTAATAACTGAGTTGCGACAATACCAAACTTGGTATTTATTCGACTTTTCGTTTTTGAGTTATGCTGTTCACAGACAAACACAGATATACACAAGGACCTTTCTGTAAAATGTTCTTTTGGATTCAAGGGGCACCAAAACATGTATTTCCGGTGAAACTGTATCCAATGTCTTCTCTACCTACTATGTACGTAGTAGAGAAAGTAAAAAGGTGTAATTGTTATGCTAATTCCTTTGTTTTACAATGCTGTGGTAAATATGTAAATGTATATACCCAATTTGAATTTGGAATGTAATTGATTATTAAATATTATAGAGAGTTATGGTTAATGTTTATAGTTAACACATTTAATAATATAATGTAAAATTTGTTAAAACGAAAAGAATTAGAGCGATGCTCAAATTTTGAATTGTAAGTATAATGTTCCTGACAGCAAAAATGTGTTGCGATGGTGAATAAATAGTTAATAAAGGGAATAGAGAACAAAATGTCTTGTTTTAGTTTCATTCCTTATGATTGGTATTGTATTAAGTTGAGGTATTAAGCACACGTATGTTATAAAGTTTATTAATAAAACAGAAAAGTTACCTATTGGAGTTTATTATTTATATATTGAACCCGATACGCCTCCTCGAGACCATACCCAAGGACTAAGAAGAGATCTCGTTGCTCACGTCTGCACAAAATCGAAGCTCCCGGAACCATAAGTACAGAGGACATAGGTACCATAATAATACCCTACATTTTACTCTTCCAAGTTAAATTAACAATGCAAGTATGTTCTCCTACCATCTGAATGCACTATGGCTTGAGGAAGAGCTAAGTTTAATGGGCAGCTATGTGAAAGCATAGTTACTGAAAGCAAGTTATATTGCAAGCAAGCTTACGTCCATTGCCATGCCACTAAGCAGTGACTTTTCTGAATTAATTCACAATGCAAGAGTAAAATATTTTATCCTAACAATTTACATTATAGGCAACTCCAAAGTTCAAATTCAGCAAGGAGGTCACCACATGAGGTATGAACATGTTGCCTAAAACTTTAATGTGACGCAGTAAAACCAGCATAAAGCACCGACTAAACCACAAAGACTCAATACAATTAGGGTAAATGGCATCTTTTATTTCCAAAAGTTACTATGAAAACACAAGCACTTCCACTCAACTCAATATAGTAATCACACAAAGAAAGAAGAATTTCGCCGGTTGCCTGACAAGCAAGCAAAATAAAATTGAGTATTATTTATGGACGCTCTTTAACTACTATGGTCCTTAGAGGACCATTCCACATTGGGCGTGAAAGACCGGTAATTTTGCTCAAGGTCCTCTTTATCAGGCTTGAGGTTCTTTTACGTGCCGTAAATCACCACCGGCTTTACTTTTCTTCCGAAGGAGGCCATGCTAAGGATTTTTACGCCCGAAAACATCCATCGCCCTCCGCCGGGTTTGAACCCGCGACCTTGGGAACTAGAGGCTAGCACGGTACCACTAGTCCACGGAGGACGACAAACAAGAGAGACCGAAACTCCCCCTCGCGTTTCCCAAGCCAATTCCCACAACCGCTAGACAAAACCATATTGCCCTGCGGAAACAAGACAGCCAACATACAATTACCAAGACAAATATCCCGCGAACAAGATCCAACCAGAATCGAAACCCACACGGAGGGGCTAACAGAACTTCAACCCTTGAAAGGGAGAAAAAGTACTCGTCTGTTTATTTTTTCTTGCAAAAATATATTTGACATAAGCAGCTCGAAATAATAATAAAAACTACGGTGATCATAGTTTTGTATTTATAATAATCCATTGATGTGTACGGGTTTTACGGTAATCACTTTTACCCGTGTGTATTAAAAAGTGTAAAATATTTACTTGTGAATTACGATTAGAAATCGGTATATGGCAAAGAAGTAGTTAAAAAAAGTTGCATATTTCAAAAGCTTCATTTCTTTAACGCTAAAAAGCCTGAGGTTCCGCCCAAGAGTATATGACATAAAAGCCGGACAAACATGGCTTGAAAATATTCTGGATTGCAGACTCACAGACGTTCTACTCTTTGAAGGGAATTCCCTATTTGGGTAAAGCAGTTGGCAGTAGGCCTCAAATGTTGTTTCTTGTGCAGTTCTTCCTCTCACTGAACTATATAGCATTCAAACAAGAATGTAACCTGTGGCAGTTTCTTCGCTGATTTACAATTTGCGAAACAATTACTAAACAATGGTCTGACTTTATTTGCCACAATAAATACAAATACAAGCTTAATTTCGTCTTCACTTCAGCCACAAAAAACAACAAAATTGAAACAAGAGCTTTTGGTTCACAAAATCATTTTAAACTAGAATCCTACACGCCAACCGAGCAAGATAGAGCCGAAAATGTCAAACTCGATGTGATAAGTCTCGGATTCGATTCCCACCGTGCCAGCCACTCTAACCTTAGGTTCTTTTGTGTTTACCCCAGGTCGGTAGGCGAATACTGAGGTCATTCCTCTTCTACCACGAACATTCCGTCCATCAGTTCCTGTTCTCATAATTTCCATTCAACTGTTTCAGAGTTGTAGGACCTTGCGATGGCGGTTGTTACGTTGCGGTGGGACTGTGGAGTTTGCGTGTGTAAAGATTTCTCCCTGGCACTTGGATGGTCGGCTAGTGCCCCTATCTGGGGGACTCGTTCTCGGAACCCTGGGTACATGGCACCGGCGTCCTTGCTAGCGCGTATCGTCATCCGAATGCGGTCGACCTTCGGGTCTCACTTTCATCCCTTCCTGCCAAGGGTCATGAGACAGAAAGGGCGTACTGAAATGACCTACATGTGAAGTTGAGCTTGACCCCCCGTCTGACTAATGCTAATCCTAATCCCACGTGTCAGCAAGGAAGGCTGCGATTCTTCTGAGCAGCATGCCTCACTTAAATGATGTAGTTATTGAGAAGGCGAAGAAACCAGACATTATAATAACCAAGGTTGATGTAAATAGTCTGGATGTACCTGCTCACTCCCACTCCATAAGACAAAACCAAAACGGGAAAGAAATAAGCACTTGTCCATAGCATTCTTCATGAAACTCATTGATATGTTTAGAGTGGCGGCAAATGTGGTATGGCAAACGCTAAAGCCTCAGTGGAACAAAACCAAACAGAAGAAACAGACGAAGGCCGTTCCTTATGGATTATGCAGAGACTGTCATACATGAATATCTAAAAAGAAGCTCACGACTGGGACTACGTGGAACAGTTCAGGTAATAGGATAAATCTTACGAGACCGAATGTAGAACCAATCGACATCAGCTGCTGTAGCTCCCAGGAATACTGTAAGGACTAACCCACGTGACTGTGAGATGGGAAGAATGCAAAGGCAAACTTGTGATAAGTGCAAGAAAAATATTTGTGCAGGGCATTCTTGCTATAAAAGAATGTTCTGAGAATGCGCATCCAATGTGAAAAGCAAAAGGCAGTGCTTGCAAGACCTTATGTGCAACAAATGTGAAAAAAATTCAGATTAGAAGTAAAAGTTTCTGTGGTCTAAGCATAACGCGCAATAAATTGTCTTGAATATCTGTACTTGTATTTATAATGTTTGTCAAATACATCACAAAATAGTAAAACTACAATTAAAATGCTTAATGTCCAGTAAATATTTAAAGAAAACCATTAATGATGCAAAATTGCAAGTGAATCTAGTGGACAAATCTCCGGTCAATTATCATTATCCCGATAATCACCGGATTCCTGCTGGTAATTTAAGGCTTCCGGTCAGTGTTGCCAGCGCAAATGTTAAAATTCACAATGAAACACATCTCCACATTTAAGTCCTTAACAAAACTATCGATGTAGTAACAAGTTAATAAACAGCATCATTCGAGAATAATCAACAAAATGCGGAATCCAGAGCTTACAAGAGAAAGTATATCATCTTCCGCTTCCATCTCTGGTAAAAGTACATTTGTTGCTTGCAACAAGAAAGAAACTCTATCAACTTTTAATTTTAATAACTGTATTTTTTAGTAATTATAGGTTTTAAAGTTCCCCATTAAATTTGGTTCAAAGAAGCTGCATCCTCATTATTTTAGTTAATAATGCAATAGTGGAGCTAAGAATAGTAAGAGCTAATAGTAGAAAATAAATGGCGACTCCAGCACAAAGGATTTGCCGACATCTGATAAGCTTCTTTGTTCTACGCCGACAAGCCCCGCCCCCTCCCTTTGTGTGCTCACATGCCGCCAGGTCTCGTGTCGTTAGGCCCCGCCCCCTCTCGCTTTGTGTGCTCACCTAATGCCGGCAGTATCTGTGCTAACAGGTTCTACCCCCTCCCCCATGCGTTCTACTGTGGCGTCATGACTTGATGGAATTGTTTTCTCGAGTCCTGCCGCCCCTCGGCAAATTAATTAGGTAATGTTCGTCAAACATTTTTTTTATGATTACTAAGGTCTGCAGATTGCATCCTCGAGCAATTAAGTTTTTTGATTAATGAATTGTTGACTGGAGCTTGAGTATAAGTAGTCTGCTCACGGTAACAGTCTGTCATGTAATGAAACACTGCAGCCTTCTTGTATCTGGGGAAATCGCTTGTCCATTAGCTGAACATGTTAGACGCTTTCAACACATTAATAGGCTTTTAAGTTTACATTCCGGATCTGTTTACATACATTAGCGAACGACATACTTCCGCCAGGCGGTAACGGTGACCTCTATTAGCTGACCCGTTAGACGCTTTCACCCCATTAGCGAACAATGTCAGTAATTGTTTTCCTAAGTGCTCTGCCCAACACTCAACACTTTAGATTTTAGCGATGGAAATGATATAAAAAGCACCAGCTTCTCCAACGAGTTCCAAGTTGACCAGGATGCCCGGGTTCGAATTACAAATTCAGCTTCTAATAACTCAGAGACTAATTACGATAAAGACATCAAATAAAGATTATTACATTAATGTCATTAGATAGTTTCTTGTGAATGTATATTTGGGTACATGGTGTCCAGGGTTCGAATACCGATAAAATGTAATTTAATTATAAATTTAATAACTCCTAAACTAATTAAGATAAAGACACCAAATAAACTTTATTGCCTTTATGTTATTAGGTAGTATCTTGTGGAGGTGTATTTAGATACCTGACGTTCTGGGTTCGAGCCTAATTTTAAATCGTCATTATCTCAGAAACTAAGAGAGGTAGAGGAGTTGACCAAAGCATGATTGATAACTCCTATGATGGGCAATTAATACTGTATATAATTTTCAATCAGTTATCCTTATTTCGAATCCCGATCTTTCAATTACTTACTTATTTTTTCTCTATACTCTAGAATATGTCACTTAGATTGATGCTGTAACTGCATACAGCACCTTTAAACATATCAAACTAATATTGTAAATAATTTTGTTTCTGGTGTCCAGGGTTCGAATACCGATAAAATGTAATTTAATTATAAATTTAATAACTTCTAAACTAATTAAGATAAAGACGCCAAATAAACTTTATTGCCTTTATGTTATTAGGTATTATCTTGTGGATGTGTAATTAGATACCTGACGTTCAGGGTTCGATCCTAATTTTTAAATCGTCATTATCTCAGAAACTAAGAGAGGTAGACGAGTGAACCAAAGCATGATTGATAGCTCCTATGAGGGGTAATTAATACTGTATATAATTTTCAATCAGTTGTCCTTACTTCGAATCCCGATCTTTCAATCACTTACTTATTTTTTCTCTATACTCTAGAATATATCACTTAGATTGATGCTGTAACTGCATACAGCACCTTTAAACATATCAAACTAATATTGTAAATAATTTTGTTTCTGGTGTCCAGGGTTCGAATACCGATAAAATGTAGTTTAATTATAAATTTATTAACTTCTAAACTAATTAAGATAAAGACGCCAAATAAACTTTATTGCCTTTATGTTATTAGGTATTATCTTGTGGATGTCTAATTAGATACCTGACGTTCTGGATTCGAGCCTAATGTTTAAATCGTCATTATCTCAGAAACTAAGAGAGGTAGAGGAATTGACCAAAGCATGATTGATAGCTCCTATGAGGGGCAATTAATACTGTATATAATTTTCAATCAGCTGTCCTTACTTCGAATCCCGATCTTTCAATCACTTACTTATTTTTCTCTATACTCTAGAATATATCACTTAGCTTGATGCTGTAAATGCATACAGCACCCTTAAACACATCAAACTAATATTGTAAATAATTCTGGTTCTGGTGTCCAGGGTTCGAATACCAATAAAATGTAATTTAATTATAAATTTAATAACTCCTAAACTAATTAAGATAAAGATACCAAATAAACTTTATTGTGTTTATGTTATTAGGTAGTATCTTGTGGATGTGTATTTAGATACCTGACGTTCTGGGTTCGAGCCTAATTTTAAATCGTCATTATCTCAGAAACTAAGAGAGGTAGAGGAGTTGACCAAAGCAT
The DNA here is from genome assembly GCA_030765065.1 of Deroplatys truncata. Lineage (NCBI taxonomy): Eukaryota > Metazoa > Arthropoda > Insecta > Mantodea > Mantidae > Deroplatys > Deroplatys truncata. Next base: position 23,440,597 of record CM060988.1, on the reverse strand, counting down.
GATTGATAACTCCTATGATGGGCAATTAATACTGTATATAATTTTCAATCAGTTATCCTTACTTCGAATCCCGATCTTTCAATCACTTACTTATTTTTTCTCTATACTCTAGAATATATCACTTAGATTGATGCTGTAAATGTATACAGCACCTTTAAACATATCAAACTAATACTGTAAATAATTTTGTTTCTGGTGTCCAGGGTTCGAATACCGATAAAATGTAATTTAATTATAAATTTAATAACTCCTAAACTAATTAAGATAAAGACGCCAAATAAACTTTATTGCGTTTATGTTACTAGGTAGTATCTTGTGGATGTGTAATTAGATACCTGACGTTCTGGGTTCGAGCCTAATGTTTAAATCGTCATTATCTCAGAAACTAAGAGAGGTAGAGGAATTGACCAAAGCATGATTGATAGCTCCTATGAGGGGCAATTAATACTGCATATAATTTTCAATCAGCTGTCCTTACTTCGAATCCCGATCTTTCAATCACTTACTTATTTTTCTCTATACTCTAGAATATATCACTTAGCTTGATGCTGTAAATGCATACAGCACCCTTAAACACATCAAACTAATATTGTAAATAATTCTGGTTCTGGTGTCCAGGGTTCGAATACCGATAAAATGTAATTTAATTATAAATTTAATAACTCCTAAACTAATTAAGATAAAGACACCAAATAAACTTTTATAGGGGGAAAGGATGCTCTCCTGAAACATTAGGTCTCTAGATAGAAGTATTTATAGGGGAGAGATAGGGAATACCAGGGCTGATGCTAGGCTAGTCAGATGCTAAAGGAGGGAGGGATATGCTTTATACGAGAGAGATAGGGAACACAAGGAAAGATGCTATACTAAACAGGACTTGAAGGATAGAATATGGGCGATATAGCGAACCGAGGAGAGGTATTAGGATAGGAGTTTTGAATGATGGAGTAGGTGTTTATATGCGAGAGATAGGGAATACGAGGGTCGATGCTAGGCTAGACGGTGTTGAATGAGGGAATGCATCTTATATGAGAGAGGTAGGGGAATATGAGGAGAAGTGCTAGGCTAGTCGGGAAGGTCTGAATGAGAGAGTATACGTCTATATGGGAAAATATAGGGAAAACGAAGGTAGGTGCTAGGTTGAGAGAGTCTTCAAGGAGGAAAATGCATTTATATGAGAGCGTTAGGGCATACGAGGAGAGGTGCTAGTCTAGACATGGTTTGAGGATTAGAGTATACGTTTATATGGGAGAAATATGGAAAACGGGAGAGATACAAGGATAGACAGAGATTGAAGGAGGAGGAATGTAGGTTTATACTTAATATAGAGAGTAATTCGATTATAAAACTTTTCTCATCCAGCCTTACAACACTTTTATATACTTATTTTCTAAACCTTACAAACTTTATATTTGTTAAACAGTAGTGCGCGAGACGGAGAGGGACAAACAGTATATCGGTTTACAGTGAAGTATACATCCTAACCTATTCCCACCTTGTTTGTTCTGGATCTTCTCATTGTCTATCATCTAACGTAAACACGTAACAAGACGTAACACAGGAAATCATACATATGGCACATTAAAAAAATAAAGGTATATATAATGAAACATAAACAAGTAGACAGAGGGTCATCGATACATAGAAAACCAGGAGTTGTATGTACTGAGACCATAGATTAGTATAGGCAAACAACAAAGAAGTGAATTTATAGTGTAAATAGCCAAATATTTTCAAATATTATTATAGTCTAAAAGTATATAACTTAATTATGTATCGAGTATTGAGAAATAAACGTTATTCATTATTCACTAATCTCAGATCACTGCAATTGTATTGAATCAATTCACAATAGCTAATGCCATTCAACTTTCATTCGTCTCTGATACATAAACAAATTGCAAAATGGAGAAGGACGAAAGTAATAAAAAGACTCAGGCAGCAAATTTTAAGAAAGAAGAGAAAGATATATGACCGACATTGTTTTGGAACACAAATTAGTCTTGAAAATAAAATGACTGATAGCTCTGCTAAGCGTAAGGAAGAGACATGGAAATAAATTGCAAATGAATACAATTCTAGGTTGGAAAAGAAGATAAACAACATTCATGTAAACCAATTTTTAAAAATCAGTTTAACTGAATACATGTAAAAAAACATATCACTTTACAAAAAGTAATGCAGACAACATTTATTTTTTATAAACATTATCCTATTACATTACTTTACAAAAAACCATACATATTTCCTAAAGGCAAAGGTGATAGTCTAGACATTCTAAACACTCAGTTATATAATCATATACATCACACAGAAAGAGACCTGCATTATCAGTAAAAAAACTAAACATCTCAACAATGTCTGAATGATGTCTTTTATAAGTACAAGTTTTTTGATATTTCAAAGTTCCTGTTAACCATGGCAGTAATTGATTAACACAATTTCTCGATCCTGTCATGCTATAACTTTAGATGCTTTCAGCTTACTTATAATTTCCTCAATCTCTTGTGTGTGACTATTATTACCAGCATCCCTCGACGCAATTAGTAACCTCAATATATTTACTAGTCTATTCGGATTTTCAAGCGTTGATATCACTGAATCATCATCATCTGAAGATTTCATATTCTCGCAACTTCCGATGTATCCAGATTTTTCACCAACAGTAGTCTCCAGTGAAGGACAGAGGCTTGATCCGGTATAACATTCCCCTCTATACATCTTCGGATCTTCAAGTGCAGGTGAGAGAGTCGATTCAGTATAACATGTTGCTCTATGAAACTTAAATCTTGACAAAGAACGATTCTTAAAAATCCGCCCGCATACACAGCATCTAATAACGCGTTTTCCTCCATGTGTAATGTATGAAAAATCGTGTTTCTCATTCCTCAGTTGCACAGATTTTCTCGGGCAGTAGCTCATGCTAAAACTAAAAGAAATTAAATGAATACGTGAATGCTAACGCTCGAAGGAATTAAAAGCGAATGAATGAATTCATAACACGCACCTATGTATATATCCAGGATGAGGACGACGGAGGGAATTGCAATCAATGCATAGCAGGGAGAAAGGATACTCTCTTGAAACATTAGTCATCTAAACAACTATTGTTCACGGAGCCTGTAGACGTCAGGTTGAATGGGACAGACCTCAGCTTCAAATCTTTAAGGGTACGGACCCCTGGCTTTTGCCTGGCATGTATACTAAACCATCCTAACAGCATAACATTACATAACAACGACACGTAACCAGAACATGACGAGTGCGAGCATGGAAAAAAGGATGCTCGCTGAAAACATTAGTGGAAAAGGATGCTCTCTGGAAACAGTCGCCATCCGCACAACGGATTGTCCCTAACATTTCCAGATTTCAAAACGTTCAACATCGTGACGCGCTACTGTCATCTACATTTCGACGAAATTTTACCTCCTGAATTAGTTTGATGCTCTGTATAGAACCTCAGAACATGCATTACGCTGCGTGTCCCTAGCGTTTCCAGCTCCTGAATCGTTCCAGCTAGTGGAATGCCTCTACCATCTTCATGTCAACGATCTGTTACTCTGAATTAAAGTTTGGTGATATGTATAGACCTGTACAACATGCATTACGCTATGTAACAGACTCATCACACTATGTAACAACACAATCACGCTATGTAACAACTGATCACGCTATGTAACAACATGATCACGCTATGTAACAACCTGAGCACGCTATGTAACAACAGGATCACGCTATGTAACAACTGATCACGCTATGTAACAACCTGAGCAGGCTATGTAACAACATGTTCACGCTATGTAACAACCTGAGCACGCTATGTAACAACCTGAGCACGCTATGTAACAACATGTTCACGCTATGTAACAACATGAACACGCTATGTAACAATACGATCACGCTATGTAACAACCTGATTACGCTATGTAACAACTGATCACACTATGTAACAACCTGAGCACGCTATGTAACAACATGATCACGCTATGTAACAACCTGAGCACGCTATGTAACAACACGATCACCCTATGTAACAACCTGAGCACGCTATGTAACCACATGATCACGCTATGTAACAACATGATCACGCTATGTAACAACCTGAGCACGCTATGTAACAACATGATCACGCTATGTAACAACATGAACACGCTATGTAACAAACTGAGCACGCTATGTAACAACATGTTCACGCTATGTAACAACCTGAGCACGCTATGTAACAACCTGAGCACGCTATGTAACAACCTGAGCACGCTATGTAACAACCTGATTACGCTATGTAACAACTGATCACACTATGTAACAACATGATCACGCTATGTAACAACCTGAGCACGCTATGTAACAACATGATCACGCTATGAAACAACATGATCACGCTATGTAACAACATGATCACGCTATGTAACAACCTGAGCACGCTATGTAACAACATGATCACGCTATGTAACAACATGATCACGCTATGTAACAACCTGAGCACGCTATGTAACAACCTGAGCACGCTATGTAACAACATGTTCACGCTATGTAACAACCTGAGCACGCTATGTAACAACCTGAGCACGCTATGTAACAACATGTTCACGCTATGTAACAACATGAACACGCTATGTAACAACATGATCACGCTATGTAACAACATGTTCACGCTATGTAACAACACGATCACCCTATGTAACAACATGATCACGCTATGTAACAACCTGAGCACGCTATTTAACAACATGATCACGCTATGTAACAACCTGAGCACGCCATGTAACAACATGATCACGCTATGTAACAACATGTTCACGCTATGTAACAACACGATCACCCTATGTAACAACCTGAGCACGCTATGTAACAACATGATCACGCTATGTAACAACATGATCACGCTATGTAACAACCTGAGCACGCTATGTAACAAACTGAGCACGCTATGTAACAACCTGAGCACGCTATGTAACAACATGAACACGCTATGTAACAACCTGAGCAAGCTATGTAACAACCTGTGCACGCTATGTAACAACATGTTCACGCTATGTAACAACATGAACACGCTATGTAACAATACGATCACGCTATGTAACAACCTGATTACGCTATGTAACAACTGATCACACTATGTAACAACATGATCACGCTATGTAGCAACCTGAGCACGTTATGTAACAACATGATCACGCTATGTAACAACCTGAGCACGCCATGTAACAACATGATCACGCTATGTAACAACATGTTCACGCTATGTAACAACACGATCACCCTATGTAACAACCTGAGCACGTTATGTAACAACATGATCACGCTATGTAACAACATGTTCACGCTATGTAACAATACGATCAGGCTATGTAACAACACGATCACGCTATGTAACAACATGATCACGCTATGTAACAACTGATCACGCTATGTAACAACCTGAGCACGCTATGTAACAACCTGAGCACGCTATGTAACAACATGATCACGCTATGTAACAACATGTTCACGCTATGTAACAACACGATCACGCTATGTAACAACACGATCACGCTATGTAACAACATGGACACGCTATGTAACAACATGAACACGCTATGTAACAATACGATCAAGCTATGTAACAACCTGAGCACGCTATGTAACAACATGATCACGCTATGTAACAACATGAACACTCTATGTAACAACCTGAGCATGCTATGTAACAACATGATCACGCTATGTAACAACCTAATCACGCTATGTAACAACACGATCACGCTATGTAACAACATGAATACGCTATGTAAATAGGGTGGACCATTTAAGTTGAGGCTATACAATATATCCAAAACTAAGCGTTGTAGAAAGAAATGTCTTTAATAAAACTTGATTGATATTATGGCGAAAGTAAATGCTGCTAGTCGTATTTCGTTTGAAGGACGTAGTGAGGGTCATTTCAGGGTCTTTTTAAATGGGACCCTAATTGTAGGTTCCCATTTAAAAAAATAAATTGACCCCAAAATGACCCTCATAACGGCCTCCAAACGAAACACGACTAGCGGCATTTACTTTCGTCATAATATCAGTCAAGTTTTATTAAAGACATTTCTTTCTACAACGCTTAGTTTTGGATATATTGTATAGCCTCAACTTAAATGGTCCACCCTATTTACATAGCGTGATCATGTTACATAGCGTGATCGTGTTGTTACATAGCGTGATTAGGTTGTTACATAGCGTGATCATGTTGTTACATAGCATGCTCAGGTTGTTACATAGAGTGTTCATGTTGTTACATAGCGTGATCATGTTGTTACATAGCGTGCTCAGGTTGTTACATAGCTTGATCGTATTGTTACATAGCGTGTTCATGTTGTTACATAGCGTGTCCATGTTGTTACATAGCGTGATCGTGTTGTTACATAGCGTGATCGTGTTGTTACATAGCGTGAACATGTTGTTACATAGCGTGATCATGTTGTTACATAGCGTGCTCAGGTTGTTACATAGCGTGCTCAGGTTGTTACATAGCGTGATCAGTTGTTACATAGCGTGATCATGTTGTTACATAGCGTGATCGTGTTGTTACATAGCCTGATCGTATTGTTACATAGCGTGAACATGTTGTTACATAGCGTGATCATGTTGTTACATAACGTGCTCAGGTTGTTACATAGGGTGATCGTGTTGTTACATAGCGTGAACATGTTGTTACATAGCGTGATCATGTTGTTACATGGCGTGCTCAGGTTGTTACATAGCGTGATCATGTTGTTACATAACGTGCTCAGGTTGTTACATAGCGTGATCATGTTGTTACATAGTGTGATCAGTTGTTACATAGCGTAATCAGGTTGTTACATAGCGTGATCGTATTGTTACATAGCGTGTTCATGTTGTTACATAGCGTGAACATGTTGTTACATAGCGTGCTCAGGTTGTTACATAGCTTGCTCAGGTTGTTACATAGCGTGTTCATGTTGTTACATAGCGTGCTCAGGTTGTTACATAGCGTGCTCAGTTTGTTACATAGCGTGCTCAGGTTGTTACATAGCGTGATCATGTTGTTACATAGCGTGATCATGTTGTTACATAGCGTGCTCAGGTTGTTACATAGGGTGATCGTGTTGTTACATAGCGTGATCATGTTGTTACATGGCGTGCTCAGGTTGTTACATAGCGTGATCATGTTGTTACATAGCGTGCTCAGGTTGTTACATAGCGTGATCATGTTGTTACATAGCGTGCTCAGTTTGTTACATAGGGTGATCGTGTTGTTACATAGCGTGAACATGTTGTTACATAGCGTGATCTTGTTGTTACATAGCGTGTTCATGTTGTTACATAGCGTGAACATGTTGTTACATAGCGTGCTCAGGTTGTTACATAGCGTGCTCAGGTTGTTACATAGCGTGAACATGTTGTTACATAGCGTGCTCAGGTTGTTACATAGCGTGCTCAGGTTGTTACATAGCGTGATCATGTTGTTACATAGCGTGCTCAGGTTGTTACATAGCGTGATCATGTTGTTACATAGCGTGATCATGTTGTTACATAGCGTGATCATGTTGTTACATAGCGTGATCATGTTGTTACATAGCGTGCTCAGGTTGTTACATAGCGTGATCATGTTGTTACATAGCGTGATCATGTTGTTACATAGCGTGATCATGTTGTTACATAGCGTGCTCAGGTTGTTACATAGCGTGATCATGTTGTTACATAGTGTGATCAGTTGTTACATAGCGTAATCAGGTTGTTACATAGCGTGCTCAGGTTGTTACATAGCGTGCTCAGGTTGTTACATAGCGTGCTCAGGTTGTTACATAGCGTGAACATGTTGTTACATAGCGTGCTCAGTTTGTTACATAGCGTGTTCATGTTGTTACATAGCGTGATCATGTAGTTACATAGCGTGCTCAGGTTGTTACATAGCGTGATCATGTTGTTACATAGCGTGATCATGTTGTTACATAGCGTGCTCAGGTTGTTACATAGGGTGATCGTGTTGTTACATAGCGTGCTCAGGTTGTTACATAGCGTGATCATGTTGTTACATAGCGTGCTCAGGTTGTTGCATAGTGTGATCAGTTGTTACATAGCGTAATCAGGTTGTTACATAGCGTGATCGTATTGTTACATAGCGTGTTCATGTTGTTACATAGCGTGAACATGTTGTTACATAGCGTGCTCAGGTTGTTACATAGCGTGCTCAGGTTGTTACATAGCGTGAACATGTTGTTACATAGCCTGCTCAGGTTGTTACATAGCGTGATCAGTTGTTACATAGCGTGATCCTGTTGTTACATAGCGTGCTCAGGTTGTTACATAGCGTGATCATGTTGTTTACATAGCGTGATCAGTTGTTACATAGCGTGATTGTGTTGTTACATAGTGTGATGAGTCTGTTACATAGCGTAATGCATGTTGTACAGGTCTATACATATCACCAAACTTTAATTCAGAGTAACAGATCGTTGACATGAAGATGGTAGAGGCATTCCACTAGCTGGAACGATTCAGGAGCTGGAAACGCTAGGGACACGCAGCGTAATGCATGTTCTGAGGTTCTATACAGAGCATCAAACTAATTCAGGAGGTAAAATTTCGTCGAAATGTAGATGACAGTAGCGCGTCACGATGTTGAACGTTTTGAAATCTGGAAATGTTAGGGACAATCCGTTGTGCGGATGGCGACTGTTTCCAGAGAGCATCCTTTTCCACTAATGTTTTCAGCGAGCATCCTTTTTTCCATGCTCGCACTCGTCATGTTCTGGTTACGTGTCGTTGTTATGTAATGTTATGCTGTTAGGATGGTTTAGTATACATGCCAGGCAAAAGCCAGGGGTCCGTACCCTTAAAGATTTGAAGCTGAGGTCTGTCCCATTCAACCTGACGTCTACAGGCTCCGTGAACAATAGTTGTTTAGATGACTAATGTTTCAAGAGAGTATCCTTTCTCCCTGCTATGCATTGATTGCAATTCCCTCCGTCGTCCTCATCCTGGATATATACATAGGTGCGTGTTATGAATTCATTCATTCGCTTTTAATTCCTTCGAGCGTTAGCATTCACGTATTCATTTAATTTCTTTTAGTTTTAGCATGAGCTACTGCCCGAGAAAATCTGTGCAACTGAGGAATGAGAAACACGATTTTTCATACATTACACATGGAGGAAAACGCGTTATTAGATGCTGTGTATGCGGGCGGATTTTTAAGAATCGTTCTTTGTCAAGATTTAAGTTTCATAGAGCAACATGTTATACTGAATCGACTCTCTCACCTGCACTTGAAGATCCGAAGATGTATAGAGGGGAATGTTATACCGGATCAAGCCTCTGTCCTTCACTGGAGACTACTGTTGGTGAAAAATCTGGATACATCGGAAGTTGCGAGAATATGAAATCTTCAGATGATGATGATTCAGTGATATCAACGCTTGAAAATCCGAATAGACTAGTAAATATATTGAGGTTACTAATTGCGTCGAGGGATGCTGGTAATAATAGTCACACACAAGAGATTGAGGAAATTATAAGTAAGCTGAAAGCATCTAAAGTTATAGCATGACAGGATCGAGAAATTGTGTTAATCAATTACTGCCATGGTTAACAGGAACTTTGAAATATCAAAAAACTTGTACTTATAAAAGACATCATTCAGACATTGTTGAGATGTTTAGTTTTTTTACTGATAATGCAGGTCTCTTTCTGTGTGATGTATATGATTATATAACTGAGTGTTTAGAATGTCTAGACTATCACCTTTGCCTTTAGGAAATATGTATGGTTTTTTGTAAAGTAATGTAATAGGATAATGTTTATAAAAAATAAATGTTGTCTGCATTACTTTTTGTAAAGTGATATGTTTTTTTACATGTATTCAGTTAAACTGATTTTTAAAAATTGGTTTACATGAATGTTGTTTATCTTCTTTTCCAACCTAGAATTGTATTCATTTGCAATTTATTTCCATGTCTCTTCCTTACGCTTAGCAGAGCTATCAGTCATTTTATTTTCAAGACTAATTTGTGTTCCAAAACAATGTCGGTCATATATCTTTCTCTTCTTTCTTAAAATTTGCTGCCTGAGTCTTTTTATTACTTTCGTCCTTCTCCATTTTGCAATTTGTTTATGTATCAGAGACGAATGAAAGTTGAATGGCATTAGCTATTGTGAATTGATTCAATACAATTGCAGTGATCTGAGATTAGTGAATAATGAATAACGTTTATTTCTCAATACTCGATACATAATTAAGTTATATACTTTTAGACTATAATAATATTTGAAAATATTTGGCTATTTACACTATAAATTCACTTCTTTGTTGTTTGCCTATACTAATCTATGGTCTCAGTACATACAACTCCTGGTTTTCTATGTATCGATGACCCTCTGTCTACTTGTTTATGTTTCATTATATATACCTTTATTTTTTTAATGTGCCATATGTATGATTTCCTGTGTTACGTCTTGTTACGTGTTTACGTTAGATGATAGACAATGAGAAGATCCAGAACAAACAAGGTGGGAATAGGTTAGGATGTATACTTCACTGTAAACCGATATACTGTTTGTCCCTCTCCGTCTCGCGCACTACTGTTTAACAAATATAAAGTTTGTAAGGTTTAGAAAATAAGTATATAAAAGTGTTGTAAGGCTGGATGAGAAAAGTTTTATAATCGAATTACTCTCTATATTAAGTATAAACCTACATTCCTCCTCCTTCAATCTCTGTCTATCCTTGTATCTCTCCCGTTTTCCATATTTCTCCCATATAAACGTATACTCTAATCCTCAAACCATGTCTAGACTAGCACCTCTCCTCGTATGCCCTAACGCTCTCATATAAATGCATTTTCCTCCTTGAAGACTCTCTCAACCTAGCACCTACCTTCGTTTTCCCTATATTTTCCCATATAGACGTATACTCTCTCATTCAGACCTTCCCGACTAGCCTAGCACTTCTCCTCATATTCCCCTACCTCTCTCATATAAGATGCATTCCCTCATTCAACACCGTCTAGCCTAGCATCGACCCTCGTATTCCCTATCTCTCGCATATAAACACCTACTCCATCATTCAAAACTCCTATCCTAATACCTCTCCTCGGTTCGCTATATCGCCCATATTCTATCCTTCAAGTCCTGTTTAGTATAGCATCTTTCCTTGTGTTCCCTATCTCTCTCGTATAAAGCATATCCCTCCCTCCTTTAGCATCTGACTAGCCTAGCATCAGCCCTGGTATTCCCTATCTCTCCCCTATAAATACTTCTATCTAGAGACCTAATGTTTCAGGAGAGCATCCTTTCCCCCTATAAAAGTTTATTTGGTGTCTTTATCTTAATTAGTTTAGGAGTTATTAAATTTATAATTAAATTACATTTTATCGGTATTCGAACCCTGGACACCAGAACCAGAATTATTTACAATATTAGTTTGATGTGTTTAAGGGTGCTGTATGCATTTACAGCATCAAGCTAAGTGATATATTCTAGAGTATAGAGAAAAATAAGTAAGTGATTGAAAGATCGGGATTCGAAGTAAGGACAGCTGATTGAAAATTATATGCAGTATTAATTGCCCCTCATAGGAGCTATCAATCATGCTTTGGTCAATTCCTCTACCTCTCTTAGTTTCTGAGATAATGACGATTTAAACATTAGGCTCGAACCCAGAACGTCAGGTATCTAATTACACATCCACAAGATACTACCTAGTAACATAAACGCAATAAAGTTTATTTGGCGTCTTTATCTTAATTAGTTTAGGAGTTATTAAATTTATAATTAAATTACATTTTATCGGTATTCGAACCCTGGACACCAGAAACAAAATTATTTACAGTATTAGTTTGATATGTTTAAAGGTGCTGTATACATTTACAGCATCAATCTAAGTGATATATTCTAGAGTATAGAGAAAAAATAAGTAAGTGATTGAAAGATCGGGATTCGAAGTAAGGATAACTGATTGAAAATTATATACAGTATTAATTGCCCATCATAGGAGTTATCAATCATGCTTTGGTCAACTCCTCTACCTCTCTTAGTTTCTGAGATAATGACGATTTAAAATTAGGCTCGAACCCAGAACGTCAGGTATCTAAATACACATCCACAAGATACTACCTAATAACATAAACACAATAAAGTTTATTTGGTATCTTTATCTTAATTAGTTTAGGAGTTATTAAATTTATAATTAAATTACATTTTATTGGTATTCGAACCCTGGACACCAGAACCAGAATTATTTACAATATTAGTTTGATGTGTTTAAGGGTGCTGTATGCATTTACAGCATCAAGCTAAGTGATATATTCTAGAGTATAGAGAAAAATAAGTAAGTGATTGAAAGATCGGGATTCGAAGTATGGACAGCTGATTAAAAATTATATACAGTATTAATTGCCCCTCATAGGAGCTATCAATCATGCTTTGGTCAATTCCTCTACCTCTCTTAGTTTCTGAGATAATGACGATTTAAACATTAGGCTCGAACCCAGAACGTCAGGTATCTAATTACACATCCACAAGATAATACCTAATAACATAAAGGCAATAAAGTTTATTTGGCGTCTTTATCTTAATTAGTTTAGAAGTTAATAAATTTATAATTAAACTACATTTTATCGGTATTCGAACCCTGGACACCAGAAACAAAATTATTTACAATATTAGTTTGATATGTTTAAAGGTGCTGTATGCAGTTACAGCATCAATCTAAGTGATATATTCTAGAGTATAGAGAAAAAATAAGTAAGTGATTGAAAGATCGGGATTCGAAGTAAGGACAGCTGATTGAAAATTATATACAGTATTAATTACCCCTCATAGGAGCTATCAATCATGCTTTGGTTCACTCGTCTACCTCTCTTAGTTTCTGAGATAATGACGATTTAAAAATTAGGATCGAACCCTGAACGTCAGGTATCTAATTACACATCCACAAGATAATACCTAATAACATAAAGGCAATAAAGTTTATTTGGCGTCTTTATCTTAATTAGTTTAGAAGTTATTAAATTTATAATTAAACTACATTTTATCGGTATTCGAACCCTGGACACCAGAAACAAAATTATTTACAATATTAGTTTGATATGTTTAAAGGTGCTGTATGCAGTTACAGCATCAATCTAAGTGATATATTCTAGAGTATAGAGAAAAAATAAGTAAGTGATTGAAAGATCGGGATTCGAAGTAAGGACAACTGATTGAAAATTATATACAGTATTAATTACCCCTCATAGGAGCTATCAATCATGCTTTGGTTCACTCGTCTACCTCTCTTAGTTTCTGAGATAATGACGATTTAAAAATTAGGATCGAACCCTGAACGTCAGGTATCTAATTACACATCCACAAGATAATACCTAATAACATAAAGGCAATAAAGTTTATTTGGCGTCTTTATCTTAATTAGTTTAGAAGTTATTAAATTTATAATTAAATTACATTTTATCGGTATTCGAACCCTGGACACCAGAAACAAAATTATTTACAATATTAGTTTGATATGTTTAAAGGTGCTGTATGCAGTTACAGCATCAATCTAAGTGACATATTCTAGAGTATAGAGAAAAAATAAGTAAGTAATTGAAAGATCGGGATTCGAAATAAGGATAACTGATTGAAAATTATATACAGTATTAATTGCCCATCATAGGAGTTATCAATCATGCTTTGGTCAACTCCTCTACCTCTCTTAGTTTCTGAGATAATGACGATTTAAAATTAGGCTCGAACCCAGAACGTCAGGTATCTAAATACACCTCCACAAGATACTACCTAATAACATAAAGGCAATAAAGTTTATTTGGTGTCTTTATCTTAATTAGTTTAGGAGTTATTAAATTTATAATTAAATTACATTTTATCGGTATTCGAACCCTGGACACCATGTACCCAAATATACATTCACAAGAAACTATCTAATGACATTAATGTAATAAACTTTATTTGATGTCTTTATCGTAATTAGTCTCTGAGTTATTAGAAGCTGAATTTGTAATTCGAACCCGGGCATCCTGGTCAACTTGGAACTCGTTGGAGAAGCTGGTGCTTTTTATATCATTTCCATCGCTAAAATCTAAAGTGTTGAGTGTTGGGCAGAGCACTTAGGAAAACAATTACTGACATTGTTCGCTAATGGGGTGAAAGCGTCTAACGGGTCAGCTAATAGAGGTCACCGTTACCGCCTGGCGGAAGTATGTCGTTCGCTAATGTATGTAAACAGATCCGGAATGTAAACTTAAAAGCCTATTAATGTGTTGAAAGCGTCTAACATGTTCAGCTAATGGACAAGCGATTTCCCCAGATACAAGAAGGCTGCAGTGTTTCATTACATGACAGACTGTTACCGTGAGCAGACTACTTATACTCAAGCTCCAGTCAACAATTCATTAATCAAAAAACTTAATTGCTCGAGGATGCAATCTGCAGACCTTAGTAATCATAAAAAAAATGTTTGACGAACATTACCTAATTAATTTGCCAAGGGGCGGCAGGACTCGAGAAAACAATTCCATCAAGTCATGACGCCACAGTAGAACGCATGGGGGAGGGGGTAGAACCTGTTAGCACAGATACTGCCGGCATTAGGTGAGCACACAAAGCGAGAGGGGGCGGGGCCTAACGACACGAGACCTGGCGGCATGTGAGCACACAAAGGGAGGGGGCGGGGCTTGTCGGCGTAGAACAAAGAAGCTTATCAGATGTCGGCAAATCCTTTGCGCTGGAGTCGCCATTTATTTTCTACTGCTAATGACTCTCGGATTATATTGTAATAACCTTAGTTATTTATTGCCGTGTAACTGTTAAAATTTCATTGTATATAATTCTAAAAAGATTTAACAGTAAAAACACGCTATTTATAATAATCCAGTAAACCCCAGAGGGCCTTATTTGGCAAATATACGATTGAGGTTATTTAATATATTCCGTTAAGTAGTTAGTTTTAGATTTATTTTTAGCTTTTGCTCTTTTATTATTCGTTGAAATTCTCAAAATACATCTAACTAGAGGTTATGTTATTCTTTAGACAAAATTACTTGCGACTTGCAGTCGCTTGCAATTTTTCGGAGTTACGTAACCTCCTGATGATAAAAAAGCTTAGTGTTTCTGGGCTGAATATACACAATATGAGCTTGTTGAAAATGAATACTCACCGGAGGATGGCTACCAGTGTGGACGGCATGCAGATGATGCACAGGGTAATGTCTGACACGGTTAGGTTCACAATGTAAAGATTTCGCGGAGTGTGCATCTGTGTACGACGAGCTACTACGAAGCTGATGAGCAGGTTCGCGGCTAGACCGCTCACGATGAGGATCGAGTACACGACGATTAATGCCGCATCGGCATGTTGCCCGAGGTCGCGATATTCCCGACGTCGTTCTTCCATTAGAATACGAATCGCCTCGTCTAGGCTGAAGTTGAACAGTCCTGATGCTGTGTAAGACACATTCCATTGCTGCTCAGGGTCGGTGAGCAGGCGGTCATCCATCAGAAGGAGTCGTTGGAACTCTGCTGCCATCATTTCGTCTGTGTCTTCCAGCTCAGAACACGACGTCGTCATGTTGAAGGCATCCTGCCTTCTTCCCTTCGTCGCGCAGACTTGTTTCCAGTTGATTCAACACCAAACAGTTGAACACACAACTTAGAGGGTGACTTTCTTGAACAGACACCTTGAACTTACTCACTTAACCCACATGTACTTGGGTAACAACTATATTTTCGAATGTTCCGCAACAATTAATGTTTCAACAATTTTGCTCACCCGCATTAATGCGTATTTTATTACAACCAGAGGAATCAAGTCTGTCACCGCATTCATCAGTGGCACGAGAACATTTTTGTTACCCTAAAATCACACAATATGTGCCAAGATCCCAAACTAAAGATACTCCACGTATATCTAAAACATTAACTAGTTAAGGATCAGTTGTTTCCTTTAACTTCTCAAGAATGGGACATAAAACAAATTAAATGGCTTGAACTTCTTCCTAAATGCCAATCGGAACACGCATTAAACACTTGTCGTTTACAGTACAAATTAACAGACAAAATCTGATACTACAAAATTTGTTACACGGACTTTGTTAAACAACTGTTTTTTTCACAGTTTACATTTAGGGCTTTAAATTATCCCGCTTTAGTAAATGGAAACACATAGCAGATTTAAAACCATATTTTTCACTACTCACATTGATACAATTTGTTATTTGTTAGCGGCACATATTCCTCACAAACTGAAACACTTAATATTAACACCGTTATCTCAGCTGATTTAAGATATGTGTAACATTGACAAAGATTATATTACATTCCAGTTTCTAGTGTATAAATATTCTGATCCTGCTGCTTGTTTCCGCATTTACCTACCACTTCTATGTCCTTACGACACTCAACGAAAACGATTACCGGCGAAATCTCCGCGGACGAAGCAACTGCCACGAAGCAAGGTCCACTTCTTGAATGCCAGTTCTAAAAAGTTGTCCCACAACGTCACCTGGATCTGAAAATAGAGAAAAATGGAAATTAATAGTTGTGCAAATGTATATAAAACGTAGTCAATTCTTCTTTCATACAAGTCGTGTGTATGAAAGGTTGGAAAACCAAAATTAGACCAAAAATGTAATACACAGCCATGAATTCAATCACGGATGTTCCGGCTTCCATCCAATTGCTCTAATCAAGATGAGCTAGCATGACAACATGCCGGTACGACATTAAATTCCATAACTTACTCGCATTTTTCCCAGCCAACCACAAGCAGATCTCGAATTAATTTTGAGATGACATAATTGCGACTTATTATGTAGTAAGTCCCGGGCTTCATAATTAAACCAACTGTCAGGTCAATCAATGGTAATTAATTACTCAATGTTGGTTTAATGATGATGCATTATTTGTGATAGGGTGTACACTGGCAATCAGTAGTTCATTTTCAGACTTGAATTGAAACTTTCTGGTCCTGGATTAGGTCGTCTGGTACACTTAAACGAGCCCGAGGCAATAATAATTATTTGGTCAAAATAATTGCAAATATTCAGTTATAATTGTTGTACAGAAATTAGAGTATGTACAAGTGTTCTTTGCACCTAACAATTAACTTCAATTGCACTTTAGTAATTGTATTTACTAAATTAGGTTTCAATAATTATTTTGTCATTGAACCTGCAAATATTCAAGGATAAGTATAAGAATGGTTTGTATACCTACTAATAATCGACAGAGGGTAGAGAAAGTCCTGTGTATACAACACATCAGTATTTAATTATCTTTCTTTGTTGAGTGTATTTATCGTGCTATGATATACATTTGAGCAGGTAGTACATAGTGGGAGAATTTTTACGTTTTTATTTATATATACTTACACCACTGCTGGAAAGAGCTGTAACTGGTTTACATTAATGTAATGAATTCCCTTCCACTCGGTGTATGTTGAAATTATTTCTGCAAAAATTTATCACAATTACACAAAATAGATGAAAAATAAGGTTTTGAAGAATTTTTTCCTAGAAGCTATGTAAAAAAATTCTGATGTATTACACTCACATGACTTTCTCTACTCTTGTACAAACTATTTTTACAAACGCTTATTTTCCATCTACTTCATGTTAATCGAAATAAACATTTGTAGACTATCTTATTGCTGATTTTCTTGTAGATGTAAGGGAAATATATATTTACAAGGGCAATATAGAAATACAGTAGCCTTTAAGCACACACATATCTCTTAATAGCTGGTTGCTAGGTGCAGCACCATTCCCTTTGCCACAGATTATAACTCTTTGCATATCCAAGACAAAACAATTAATAACGAATTCCCATTTGAGAAAATAAGTATTGAAAAATTTAAGGGAATAACAAGCAATATCTCGAAAATGGTTCACTCAACAAAAAAAAAATGTATATGACATAAATTGTGTATTTTAACGCGTTCTACACTTTGTGTGCAGTAAACTTTTGTCTATCTCTTATGGTTTACCAGTTATGCAAAAGTCGTTCACAATGAACAATACTTTTGGAGACATTCCCAGAAAATTCCAGATATACAATTTTATTTGTCATGAAAATATCTTAAACATATGATACTTTAATCAAAATCGTTAGAGCCATTTTTGTGAAAATTAAAATTTTCGAAAAATATTCCATGTAAAGGGAACCTGGAGTGGAGGAATTTTCTTGAAAACTTTCGTGTCGCATCTCAGGAAGATACTGAACCTA
Source organism: Deroplatys truncata (assembly GCA_030765065.1). Classification (NCBI taxonomy): domain Eukaryota; kingdom Metazoa; phylum Arthropoda; class Insecta; order Mantodea; family Mantidae; genus Deroplatys; species Deroplatys truncata. The sequence goes on along the minus strand of CM060988.1, from coordinate 23,422,390 downwards.
AATACCAAGTTTTGTGTTTATCCGACTTTTCGTTTCTGAGTTATGCTGTTCACAGTCAGACACACTGACACACACACGATGTTTCCAAAAATGCTTTTTATGGATTCAGGAGGCCTCAAAACATATATTTCCGGTGAAATCTTGGTATTGAATTTTTGGGTGGAATACAATACTTCCCCTACTTACTATTCGTAGTAGAGAAAGTAATAAGCGAAAGTGGGTGGAGAAAATGTAACACGTTATGTTTTGTTTTCCTTTGTAACACTATAACTTGAAAACGAAGCGTTTCTGAACATTAAATAGTTTCTCCCAATAAAGTATTTTCATGGCTTCTAGCACGCCAGAAAATTAGGAGTAGCTCTGATACACGTGTAGAAACCGATATGTCTGTGGGAGATGCATTTCGTATAAGAACAACTTTTACTTTGGTCTTAAAGTGAATAACTATGTTTTTATTTTCTCATAAACTTATTTGTTATTTACGGAGAAACGAGTTAGTGGTAAATTTATAATACGGTATGTTGCCACGGTAGCTCAGTTGGTTAGAGCAACTGTACCAAAAACGGAAAATGCATGTTTGAAATTCCATCTATGGCAATGAATTTTTCAGTGCGATTCTACCTGTCCGACTTTAGGCTACACACATTAATGTTTTTAATGGTGTTTAATGCCGTTCTTACAACATATGGCACCGCATGCGGTGGACACTAATAATGCATGAAATTGAATTGTGATTGGGAAGAAAACGTTCCAGGTCTAAGTTTAGGGTACCTCCCTGGCATTTTTCAATTATTACGACAGAGGCAAACGTGGAAAATCCCTCAGTCAGGGAGGACGATCGTAGCGGGATGTGAACCGCGGACCTTCGATCACGAGTTCATGTCTCAACTCACCCGTGTTCGTACGGCAGATGTGAAATAATAATCAATTATTGCAAATGACATTCACATCAAGGTATGGCCACACCACTTTGTTTGCCTTTTATAGTGGAATGACCCTATACTTGCAGTATTTTAAGGCAAGCTTGTCTCAAGTGACAATGTCAGTAAAGTTCAAGATTTCTGTTATGGGTAATAGCCATTTGATCGCAATCCACATCATCCATATTGAGTTTACTTAAATGCCGTTACACATACGTATATAAACACATACACACAAGGTGCATATACGCAGAGACACCACGGTTGGAATAAGTTTCTAATATGCAGTCGATATACGCAAAAACAGGTGGAACACGGTGATTTAGCTTCACACTGTGGCCACCGCAGGCGGCTCGCGTCCCGACCGATTGTCCTCTATCCACACATTTCTAGTACTTTTTCAGACAATTTCTATTCACACTAGAGAGTTCAATATCCCAAATTGTGTGAATTTCTCGCCTGATATTTTCTTGTAGCTCCCTTTAGATAAATATCTCATACAGTTAATTCACGGGGTTGCGACTGCCATAATTTGTTTACTAGTTACCCTGTCTTCAAAAATTTCCAGATATGAATTTAATGACTCGTCAGTGATGTACGCGTTAGCAAAGTCTTGTTGGAAAATCCGGAGTGATATTCAACATCGGTAGCTGTTTAAAAAATAGTGTTAGTTATACCTGTACCTCTCTGAATTTTTTGTTTCTTAAAAAAAAGATAGTTCTTATTATTCTGTATGCATTACAGTACACCAATTTTCGCGTCCTGCAAGGGAATTTCGAGTGTAAAATTAGGTTTCTCTTTAATCCAATATCTGTTGTGTTGTAGTGAAACATACGGTAAATGCATCACTGGGGAACGAGAAAGAGTTTGAAAATATGTGATGAAGTTGAGTATACCTACATGAGTTTGTTTTCTCCATTTTTAATTTTTCCTAGTACGTACATAGTAGACAGAGAAGGTATTGTATTCCCCCTCCAAAAACATCTACACCGAGATTCGACCGAAAACATATGTTTTGAGACCTCCTGAATCCAAAAAGGAGTTTTTAGAAAAAGGTCCGTGTGTGTATCTGTATGCTGTGAACAGCACAACTCTAAAATGAAAAGCAGAATAAACATGAAACTCGGTATTTAAGTTTAATTGCCTCCAAAGATGCGTCACGAAGTTTTCTTAAGAAAATCCCCTACCCCAAACAACCCTTTACTAGGAACGTTTTTAGAAATGTTTTATTTTCTAAAACGTTGCTCTAGCGATTTTGATTAAAATACAATATATTAAAGATATTCCCTTGACAAATAAAATGTATATGTTAAATTTTCTGAATAGTTTGTGAAATCCTCCTCATTCAGAAGGAATTTTGTATAAACTTGTATAACTGGTAAACGTTATGCGATAGATGAAAACGTAGTACACAGAAAAATGTAGATCTCTTTAAAAAACACAATTTACTTAAAATAAGTTTTATGTAGCATAAGCCGTTTCTGAGATATCCGGTACTAAAGGTTCGAATTCTTCATTTCTTTGTCATTCTCATAAAGTTCTGTCACCATTCGATTGTTTCTCGCAATTGCATGGGAGCAGTATGGAATTTTAAGGCCAACGTATAGTGTCCAGTCCTTAAACATTTGACTATCGCTATTCCGTTTGTATCTACAGGGTGCTCAGAAACTACTAGTTCAAATTAATACAATACAAAACATTAATATATATATATATATATATATAAAGTCTGCTTGGAAACTCGGCATTCTCGGTGATATGTTGATTGGATCATACATTATTCCATTCCGCCTCAACGGACGGAGCTGTCGCATCTTTGTGGAACATGTGTCGCCAGAACTGCTGGAGGATGTACCTCTGAATTTTAGACAAAGAATGTTTTTCCAGCACCATGGGGCGCCAGCCCATTTCAGCATTTCTGTGAGGAATCATCTGAGAGCCACCTTCGGGAATCGATGGATCGACCGAGGTGGCCCTGTGGCCTGGCCATCCAGGTCACCTAACCTCAAGTGTTTGATTTCTTCCTCTGGGGGCATATGACGTAGCTGGGGTATGAAACCGATCTGGAAACAAGAAGACCCCGTGGCCAAAATTACCGTCGCTCCTGATATCATTGTGGACATGCCAGGACAATCAATGATCCGACGATGTACTGCGTGCCAATGGTCGCGCATTCGAGCAGTTCCTGTGAATACCACTGCTGTAATTAGCATGCTAAACTACCTTCTGCATAAATCCGCCCTAGCATCAGAAATGGCCGCCAGCGACCATATGTTCCTTATTGAAATATACTTGTTTTGATGTTCACTGCCGCCTGTATCAATTTGAACGAGTAGTTTCGAGGCATCCTGTATAACGAAAAGTATAATGTAGCTAGCTATTCCTGGAAAGGTTTATCCGGATTACAACGAAGTAGATAGGAAAATAAACTTTAGTAATAATTCGTAATGTTACTAGCGATAGAGGGTAGAGAAATTCATGTGAATGTATCACATTAAAGTTTTTGAACAGTCTTTTCTATGAGTGATGTTTACTGAGTGTTGAAAGTTTTGAAATACTAATTGAAATGTTACTATGATAAACATAACAATTTAACGCTATGGTGGATCTTCCTTGGTTTTAAGTTATTTGATTAATTTTAAAACAATAATTAGTGTTAAGGTTTATTAAAAATTTTATAGTTAATAAAGAAAAACTCCTATATTAAGTAACAAGTGACAACTCGATATTGTAGATCAGAGTAGCAAGCATTTATATCTTGGAAATATTTAAATCTGATATTCTCAATTATTTCCCAGTTAACCTGATATCTTACTGCATTTAGCATTGGCGAACTAGGACATTTAATCTCCCCTTAATTCCTAGCTAAATGGCTGCTCTAAAACCCTGAAGTAGTCTGAAATACCGCAAGATAATAAGTGCAGTAATTAGGAATACGAAGATGACTTCACCGCTGCCAGTTCTCATAAACACCTGTTTGTCAGTTCCTAAAGCTTATCTCGTATTCCGTGGCTTTACTTTGTGTGTCGAAACTGAGCGGCATAAAGGCAACACGAACACAATACTCAGCACATTTCAGATAACATAATGCAACTGCAATTCTAGAAGCACACTCACACTGAAAGCAAATCAGTGTGTGGAAGGCAAGATCTGAAACAAATAAACCTTATAAAAACCTACCTCGACGTGAGTCCTGCAATCAGGTGTTCCGTATACGTACCACGTATATTCTGACTCCTCGTTATCACATCTCATTTCTTACAGTTTGCACGTACTGCAGGGCGTCGTCGAGACTAGATTGGCACAGCTTAAATATGGATTTCGGTGTTGGAACTTTTTGTAAAAATGATTCTTTAGAAAAGCAAGCCAGCCTTTCACAATACCAGAGTAGAAAAAACAGAATTCATTTCCAGAACCGGATAAGAGAATATATTGACTGAAACAACAAACTTCACGGTTTATTTTAGAGTTAATTTCATCCCTAAGTGTCATTTAAAACCAAAGCTGTAGTTTTGGTATGATACTAAATGATGATATTATACGGTATAATATGTGGTTTCATTGGTAAGATTGGTTACATTGGTGCTAAGAATGCTTATAAGGAATATGAACTAGTTTTGGTTTGTAAAATGGTATTAATTGGTCATAATAATAGTATTATAGCTATACCATACATATTCTCCGAGAAATCACAAATTAATTCTTATTTACTAAATTAAATATGAGTAGATGTACAAATAAAACAAAATTCAAAATAAAGTAAGCATTCCAATATTTTGATCACGTTGACTTGGCTTATACATTAATTAATAATAACTGCACGCATTGTTACAAAAGAAAGCGAAAATAACATTAAATACTCTTTCAGAATAGTTCCACGAAAACACAGAAAGCAAAACTAGAATATGTTATGCCAGAATTGTGATACTTTTATTGCGAACAGCTCAAGAAAGTCCTTCAATAACTAAAGGGAACTACCAATTAAAAGATGACAAGCAAGTTTTACTTTCTCTACCACGTACATATCGATTAGGTAAAGAAGGTATTGCATTCCACACAAAAATTCGATACCGAGATTTCACCGAAAATACTTGTTTGAGGTGCCCTGAATCCAAATAAAGCATTTTTGGAAATATGTCCCTCTGTGTGTATGTGTGTGTGTGTGTGTGTGTGTGTGTGTGTGTGTGTGTGTGTGTGCCCGTCGGTCCGTCTATGAACAGCAAAAACGAAAAGTCAGAGAAATATCAAACTTGATATTAGAGTTTAGTATCTTCCAAGGATACGACTCCAAGATTTTTCAAGAAAATCTCCCTACCCCTGACTACACTTTGCATGGAACATTTTTCGAAAACTTTTATTTTCTCAAAAATGGCTCTAACGAGTTTGAATAAAATACCATATGTTTAAGATATTTTCATAGCAAATAAAATATATATCTTGAATTTACTGGGCATGTCCCCAAAAGTCCTCTTCATTCTGAATGATTTTCGCATAACTGGTAAACCGTAAGAGATACACAAAATTTTGCTACACAAAACATGTAGATCTCGTTAAAACACACATTTTTCCATATACATTTCTTTTTCTTTTATGTCGGGTGAACCATTTCCGAGATATTCCTTGTTTATTGAATTTTCCAATTCTTATACTTTTTCTCAAATGAGAATTTGCTAATGGCTTTTATGTCCTGGACATGCAAAGAGAATGGAATGCTCCAAATAGTAATCAGCTATTAAAACATTTGACTATCGTTTAAGCCTACCGATTCCCATTGCACCTATATGAAAATTAGTAATAATATAGTTTATATAAGAGTAGAGATAGTCATGTTATTGCAACGCATCAGATTTTTAGAAAAAGGTCCGTGTGTGTGTGTGTGTATGTATGTCTGCAAACAGAATAACTCAAAAACGAAAAATCGCATGAATACTAAATTTTGTATTTTGGTTTAGTACCTTCCAAGGATGCGACACGAATGTTTTCAAGAAAACCTCCAACTCAAACTACCGTATACATGGAACATTTTTCGAAATGTTTTACTTTCAAAAAAGTGGCTCTAACGAATTTGATTAAAATATCATTTATTAAAAATATTTACAATCAAGAAAATGTATATCTTGAATTTTCTGGGAATAGCCAGTAAAGTCCTCTTAATTCAGAAGGAATTTTGTATAATCTTGTATAACTTCAAAACGTCAAGCGATTAATGAAAACGAAACGAAATGCAGATTTATTTAAAACACACAATTCATTTCAAATAACTTTTTTGCGGCACTAGCCATTTCCGAGATATCCGTTATAAATGGTTCGATTCGATCAATATTTAGCCATTATTTTAATGTCCTGTCAATTTTCAGCTGTTTCCTGCGATTCCATTGAAACAGTATGGAATGTTAAGGCCAGCATATAGCGTCCAATTCCTAAAAATTTGACTATCGCTGATCCCTTTCTATCTATAAGGAAACGTGTAATGTAGCTGTTTCCAATAAGAATGAAGTAGGTAGGAAAATAAACTTTCGAAAGAATAATTAGTATCCTACTAATAAGAGATACAGGGTGGAAAAATTTATGTTAATGTAACATCAATTCTCAAGACTAATCGATATCTTAATCAGTCGACAATTGTAGTGGTTGAGTCTCAACTGGTTTTGTTGCATCTGCATGGTCATCCTTGTATCGGAGATTACATTGTACCGAAACCAGCTTTTGGCTTGTTGTCGGAGAAAGGATGTTCATGTTTTTTGTATGGATTCGTTTATGGAGGCGGCCCTCGTAGCCGTGGTCGCTGGAGTGTATAGCTTCGGCGCTTCGCCAAGCTGAGGGTCGCAGGTTCGAATCCCTATATGTGTAAGGGTATTGTGTGTGTAATTGCGGTAATAAGCGGTAAAGAAAACAGTAAAACACAATAATCATAAACTGGGTTATCAAGCGAAATTAAAAAACAAAATGACTAAGCCAATTGCGCTCACCAGCTGTATTCAAAGGTTTAATTCACGAGCTTTATGTTGGCACATTTTATACTGTCCTTGTCTAATACGGGTTTTGGAAAATCTTTGGGTATCTTTCCTTTAAGTGGATAGTCCGTTTTAAAGTCCTACTGCGCTCCCTAATTACCTGCGGAGGTATGAGGCATCAGTAGTGTTAAACTCTTGCAAGTGAAGTGTCGGTTACCATCGTGTTATTGCAAACATTGAAAATGGTTTTAGAATTTGAGAATTCTGCGACTATTTTAAACATAGTGCTGAGAATTGTGCCAGTGTTGTTGTTAGTACTAGGAGTCGTGTGAAGAAAAGGAAAGTCATTAAATAAGATCAGATGGTAAGAAAATTGTGATGAACGTCCATAAATATTTTGCAGACCAATTCGAGGCCCTAAAAGTGGGAAAGCCAGCCATGTCCGCGTCGAGTATAATTAAAAAAAACTGCTGCGGCTACAGGTGTTTCGTCTCGTACTGTGAAGGGAATACACAACGAACAAAATAAAGGGCAATAAAGCGTTAATATGATAGAGACTCCTAGTAAAAACGTCCAAATAGAAAACCAAAAAACAGCGATAGACTATTTCTGTGCCGCTGCAATAAGACCATTTATTCACTATGTCGGACTGATTTTCCGCCCAGCTTAGAAGATATAAATAGCGTTTTAAAAAAAATGTTCAAAGGGAGTTTATGGAGTTTACGAAAAGTATTGCATAAAATGAAATTTAGATTTGTAAAGAACTCACGCGTAGGGAAATTTCTGGTAAATCGGCCAGACGTTGTTCGCATTACTAAGAAAAATGAAATAGATAAAAGCTTCCGGGGCCCTATTATTTGCTTAGATGAAACGTGGATCAGTATAAACCATACGAAAAACAAAGTGTGGAAAAGCGAAGAGAGCTATTTCCCTTTCGCTCCCCAATAAGTAAAGGACAGCGTTTTATAATCTTACACGCTGGGCGTTCGACTGGCTTCAATCCAAACGCTCTACTTAGTTTTAAATCAAAATCAAGCAAACACTATCATGAAGAAATGGATAGTAAAACATTTCAAATTTGGTTTTAATCAGTTGATACCTAATATTCCCCCAAATAATTCCGAGATATTATTGATAACGCATCTTATCATTCCACGCAAGGCTCCGATACCATCATCACGTCTTAAATCACTAATGGATCCCTGTCAATAATATTGAATTTGATCTGCATTCCGCCAAAGCTGCACTATATGAACTAATAAAGTTGAAAGAAGGCAGTCTCAAAATTCATGAAACAGATCGCTTAGCGTATGTGCACGGTCACAGTGTGAATCGTCTACCTCTGTATCATTGTGATTGAAATGCTATAGAACGTATATAGGCGCAAATAGAAAACACGGCTTATGTTTAAACACACTGACGTAAAAATGTTGTCTGCTAGTGCAGTAGGTAAAGTGACCGAGCAAAACCGGCGGCGAGCTTGTGAACTTGTTGAAAAGATTGAACAGCTTCATTGGGCGAGAGATGGATTAATAGAAGAAATTAGTGATAGGTTGATAATTAATTTAGAAGATGATTCAGATAGTAAAAATGAGGAACATTTTGTAATTTCTGGCAATGAAGTGGAAGGAGTACAAGAACCGAATAGAGAAGTTGAAGAACAAACAGATGAAGAAGGAGCATCCGCCACTGTTTCTGGTCTGCCTGGTTCGCCATAAAACAGGGACGGCTAAGGAAGGGTACTTCTTTATTTTTCTAATAAGCAAGTGGCAACTTATATAGACAATAGTTGCCAGAAAACAGGTTGTTTGCCACACAATCCTGTTCATCAGGTAGAAAGTGCTACACGTTGAGCAGTAGCCCATAAAGTGTCTCGAGAAAAACTCCATTATTAGCTTTAAATTGGGCTAAGCTGGCCATGTATATTCCACTGCAATGCCCTAGCATGTTGCTTAAACACAAGAAGTCGCCTGGTGGTTATGCTCCACTGCGATCATTGCTGTAGTGAAGGTTGCGTGTATTTTATGTATTATACAATGCATTTTGGTGCATGACAACTGTTTTCTTTAAATAAGTCAAATCGACTTTCAACACGTTATTAACATTAAAGTAAAATAAATATTCGCTAGACTGATTTTTACTTTCTCTACTACGTATCTCGTAGTGGGTGGATAAGCTATTGCATTCCACCCAAAAATACTTAACGGAGATTTCACAGAAAGTACATGTTTCGAAGACCCTGAATCCAAAAAAGTATTTTTAAAAAAGGTCTATGGGTGTGTTTGTGTATGACTGTGAACACCACAACTCAAAAGCGAAAAGTAGGATAAACACCAAACTTGGAATGTAAGTTCAGTTAGTTTTCAAAGATCCGATACGAAGATTTTCAAGAAAATCCCCACACCAAACTACCGTTTACATGGAATATTTCCCGACATTTTTATTTTCTAAAAATGGCTACCATTTTGATTAAAATAACATGAAGGGTATGTACGTGACAAATAAAATTAATATCTTGAATTTTCTGGGAATAGCCTGTGAAGAGCTCTTCATTCAGAAGGAATTTTGTATAATCTTGTATAACTGGTGAATGTTCAGAGATAGACGAAAACGTCCAACACAAAAGCTATAGATATTTTTAAAACACACAATTAATTCCAGATAATTTTTTTTGTGGCATAAGCCATTTCCGAGGTATCCATTGTTAATAGTCCGAATTGATCAATACCTTTGCCATTCTTTTACAGTCCTTTCGATTTTCATTGTTTCTGGCGATTGCACGGAAAGAGTGAGACCAGCATGATGTAGCGTATGTGTGTGCATTGTCGCGTCGGACACATTATTGCTGGGTAGAATGACATTGCTGAACTAATTATTTCGTTTGTGACTTTGAATTCTTGTCCGTCGCGGCATTTCCATCCACCTGCTAGTCAGCGGGGTGAAGGCAAGTTGAGGGACGAGCCTCTTTGTCTAATAGCATGGGTCAGTGAGTAGAGAATCTAGTGTATATCTTCAGAGTGTGTGGTTGTGTGTAGGAATGCGTGGTCCATGTGAGTGTGGAGCATCTTCCTCCAATGCTTGTCTGTAACCTTTTGGAAATAATATAACGGCACCAAGGTAACTTTATAATAAACCAGAGTTTAATGTGAACTTATGTGTATTTATGTTATGCATATCCCACGCCTGCTTTAGTTTTGCGCAGCAAGTTGCTGGTATCTCTCGTTTGCCTCTGATGCTACGTCCCCCAATGTTTATGCCGGGGTAACTAAATTTAATATCTAGCTGCAAAACCTTTTGGCCTCACCCCGGCGTATAACAATATAGCGGTCAGTTCTTAAACATTTGACTATCACAGTTCCTTGGCTTTTATAACGAAATGTGCAATGTAGCTATTTCTACAAACGTATGTATATCACGATTAAAATAAAGTATACAGGGTGGACCATTAAGTTAAGACTGTACAATATCTCTAAAACTAGGCGCTGTAGAAAGAAAGATCTTGCATAAAAGTTGCTTGATATTATGGGCGAAAGTGAATGTCATTAGTCGTGTTTTGTTTGGAGGACGTTTTTGTGGATGTTTTAGGTCAATTTAAATTGATCCTAATTGTAGATTTCCATTTAAATAAATTAAACTGATCCTATATATATTCTAAAACTAACTGGTGTTATATTTTCTCCGTTTTAATACCTTTTTGCAGTTTGAGTGTTTGTATTGACAATCACACAAACCACCTATATAAATGACATTTATTCAAAGTGGAGATTATGAGATCAGTACTAGAGCAACAATAAACAGTATTTTTTATCTTGAACCTCTTAATGCCTAACGTCGTGAATTCACATCATAACAGTTCAATTTCTTTATGGAAACATATACACTTTCAAGTCCCGTTGATGAATGACGCTTATTTCATAAAAACACTAAATTCAATTCCTGAATTGTAGAGGTCTCTATAAGCAAGATAAGCATAGAGAGATAGAACTAAGAGAGACTTTATGGAGGTAAAAACAAAAACGAATTAGACATAAAACTGTAGTATTTGGGGTCCAACGAAACCTGTAGCCCATAGTTGCCTCAACATACGAAGTGTCTCATTCACATTCTGTAAATGAAGTAGGGTAAAATTCTTAAGAGATTAAATAGTTAAACATCTTATTCATACAGGTATGTGGTTTCCTACTTCTGATGCTATGTAGGACCAAATTTCAAAATACTCATGATCTACATTTTAGTTTGTTCTTTCAAGCGGACTCTAAATTAAGACATTAAAGGTTTATAATTAAAAGAACTTCAATGTCACTTCATGACAGAATTTACAGTCATTTGGGAATCAATGGAATCAAAATACCGAGCGGTCGTTTTGTAACCAGGTTACGGTCGCGTGTATAGGTGGTTCGCTTGCACTGCAGTGTCCTCAGTACGTTTCGCTAGCTCACTAGTAGTGAATGACCTGCCCAAGGCTACGTTTTATAGGCTTTGAATTTCAGCTGTCAGTTGCTGCTTCTATTCGTGCTCAAAACCTAGGTTTGTTCATTATGCATCTTGATTGACAGGATGTATAAGTAAATAAGGAAATTACAGTAGGATAAAAGAAATAATTGCAATAAACAATTTCTGTATATCAAATCAATGCATAACGTAATAAGACTGCGTTGAAAGTTTTGTCCGAAGAAAAAGGTAATTAGCGAGTCATGGTAAGGAAAGTCATTAATAACAGGCGAGTAGAGAACGCATTACCATCAAGTTCCCTGGAATGCAGAAAACGTTGTTTTCAACGTTTGCAAAGTCACGTAGACAAAAATTCTGTAAATTAGAAAGGGAGTGAAATTCTTAGATTTGAGCGAGGCACCGCAAGGAAACTGTCATATACGCATAGTAGAGTTTTAAGATTATACCACATATGTAGGAACATTGGTAGGGGTAGCGATAGGTAGGCAGAGCTTAAGCTAAGAAAGAAGCATGCATTTTAAATCTTACTTACTTGCTAAATCTTGTGATTACTTGTGTGGTAGTTAGTTTTATTTTAACTTGTATAGCGCCCAGTGACGCGCTCGAGTGAGAAAGATTTAGCGATTATTGCGAGGGACATTTCCGAGTAAAATTTCTGCGACTGACGGCAACTGACGCTTCGCATAATTATTATCCTAGAAATAATTTAATCCTTTAATTCAACAGTCGACGACTCTTTTCAAACAGAATATTTGAGTAAACATTAAAATTTATCAGCTAATTGAACTGGTGTTATCCTTTCACGCTACACTCAAATATACCCCTAGACGAAAATCTCATAGCTATATCATTGAAGCAGCTGGCGGACCAGACAACGCAGAACGAGCTAGGAGATAACAACATCGCAGAACCCAACAACAAAACAGATAACACAATACGTTATCTAAATTGATGCAACTTCGAGAGCGCAGCATAGAAAAGTTTGAAGCAAAGGATATGGCTTCAAAATTGTCGCACCACGAATAGCATCAATCTCAACAGTCAAAGCTTATACACAGATCTGTGTTGTGTGTGAATTACTTTAGGGTATTCTTGTTATTGTTGCTGTTCTTGTCTTGTCATTAGTCCAGTGAAATGTCTATCGCAAAATTCACGCTTGAGCAAAGAATTTATCTACCAAACATACGTAAAAGCCGAATTATGTACGCAGGTGTGTAGATAATTTCAGGAGACTCCTCTGGTATTCCAATTCTAAACAGAGGTACTGTCATATGTCTGGTTAATAAGTTTAGGACAATGGGATCATTAAACGCTAAATCTAAGAAGCAAAAGACATGTTCTAACGGAGGAAGAAATTGACGAAATTGATGCATCATTCGAACGCTCTCAAAGGAAGTCTCTAAGACGTGTTGCACAGCAAGTGGGAATTTCAAAAACCTTTGTTGATACAGCTACTAAGCTTTAAAAATTGAAACCCTATAGAGTGAGTGTTTTTCGTGAATTACATCCTTGTGAGGACGAAGAATGCGAGGATTGTCTCAGTGAACATGGACACTACTTATAACAAGGTTAGTACTCATTATATTGCACGTCATTATTACCCATCAGTATGTAACGTGGGACTTTTAGAATGGAAAATCCCCCGGTGTAGTAGACAGGGTGCGGAATACGCATACACGCGATCTGCGGGCTAAAACCGACCGCTCTATAACTCCATAATCTCACTCTGAAGTGGAAAAATTACAGCTGTCCATTTGGAAAAATAGCTGCGCACACTTAAAGGGTTTTTGAGGTCGTTCATTTTACAGGTTTTCCAGATCGTATGATGAAACCTACTGATCAACATATTTATGAAAGTATTTGCCATTTTGAGGTGTAAAATATCAGTATGAGACATTTTCGATCTTGAAGTATGAACCACAGTTTTATTGTTTACTAGCTGCAACACCCAGCGTTGCCCGTGGTTTGACAGCTTTTCCCTACAACATTTAGCCTTAGTTTGCATTTACGCAAAAGCCTTGCGTTTCTTTGGAGGCACTTAAAGCGTATTACACAAGATACTTAATTAAGGAGTTAATTAAAACTCTCAGGGGCCTATAAATAACAAAAAAATATTAAAAATGCTGAGAAAAAATATACAATAACACTGCTGAACAACCAGAGATACCACAGTTTGTAATGATGATCTCTGTTTGAATGCAGCTCAGTGACGGTTCCACGCTGTCACACTTGGAATGCCTCGCCGTTATTTAAAGAGAAAATCTCGGTTATGAAGAAATAATAGCAGTTTAAGTAGCATCGTTACAACCCTGTTCACTCTCACTAATCATTACACACGAAATCTCTAAGAAAATGCACGAAAGGCAAATAAAAATGAATATACAAAGAAAAGAGAATGACAATAAGCTGTAATACTTCGACTGTTTTGATGCTGTTGTTGTTATCCATGCTCACTGTCATTTTTATGTCACTCAGTTTTTGCTTTTATGGTTATGAAAGCATCACGGGCTTCCCATAAATAAAGAAACGCGCCGCTTACAGAAAATGAGAAACTGTAAATTATTGTAGGTGAATATACCAACATCGGAGTATGATCGCAGAATGAATGGATATCAGCTTCGACTTATTTATTACTCTTATGTTAGCAACATTTGAGCACCATAGAGACCCATTTCATGCGTTTATGTCGTATGCCTCTGTGTTATTTTATATCAACAAGCCAAAAAAAACCATATGAAAACAACAAATAAGAAGTGGTATTTTGTCTCCATAGATACCGTTGCCGTTATGACAGTCCAATACAATATGTTATTGCTCCATAATCAATGTCACAGATGAGATCAACGAATAATATGCGAACATGCTGTTACTTTGTTGTTTTGTGAGGCCGTGAAAACCTAAGTAATTATTTTTTGTTGGCAATATTCGACATATTGTTGCGTATGTGATGAAGGAACCTATTACTTGCAGTATTTGGTAATATTTTATTCATCCTTATTGTCTTCATAGAACGGCGTTAGCTTTCATTTTTGTAGTTAGTTTCTATATTTGCACCCAGCTAGTATATTGGGTTGCCTATGTGCCCTGATGGAACTTTATAACTGAGTGTTTCTCCATATGTTATTGTATTTTCTTTTTGTATTAGTAGAGTTTGCAATGTGTGTCCCCCCTGAAATTATATATCTATTAATTTTTTTTCTGTTTTTGCCGGCGCCAGATGGGCCTTTTTAAAAGTTGCGGTGTATTGTCACGTATGTGATGAAGGAACCTATTATTTTGCAGTATTTTGTAATATTTTATTATCCTGTCACAGGATTCTAAAGTTTCTAATTTCACACAGAATCACATTTTACATTTCTTAACTTTTCTTAAACCTTAGTAAGTGTTTATACGATAGGAAGTAGCGGTCTGCTACTTACCTTGACATTTCCAAGGGATGTCACTATGTCATCATTTCCTGAGGGGTAGGTGTCTTTTTGCAGGCTCTTAGCTGCACCTTAAACCGCGTTACGTACATAGAATGTTCTAGAATATTAACGTATCGAGTTATGATTGGCCGCTATATTTCAAAGCCAGGGTGTCGGCAGACCATATTTGGTACTCACTGCCACACAATAAAGCGAACCCCTATAGTACTGTGATATCTATATAAGCGAGCACTCGGACGCGGTTCGGGGATTCTCACGCGGACCAGCAGACATGTGCTGTACAAATCAACAATGTATAAGCTCCCTTCATCACATCACGGCAGTTCTTCCAGGTAAGACTTACCACATAATTTAGTAATTGCCCCCTTTTCTGTAAGCTCAACACTGCTGATGCATGGTTCGACATATGGAGTTAAATATATATAAAACTTTAATAAGCCAAGTTACGTGTTCTGTTCTACTATCTGGTTCCCCAGTCATAACTTCAGTCGTGACAATATTGCGATTATCGTTGAGAAGAACATAGATGGTGTTGCGAGCTTTTTAGCCATTTCATTAAATTCAAAATAACTAATCTTGTGAAATGGGACGAATTTCGACTTCTAAGCTAGACAGCATTTTTGTCTTGTGTCAAAGGTTATCTGCGCTAAGTTTGGTTAAATCGGTGCTACGGTGTAGAAGCCTATAAGGAAAACACACACAAACTTGCATGTATATTGAGGTTACTTTCTCTCCACATAGTCTTGCATGTATATTAAGATTGATTTCTCTGCCACTTACATAGTAGCTAAGAGATGTAGTGTATTCCACACAAAAATTCTACGCTGGGATTTCAACGGCAATACATGTTACGAGACCCCCATGAATCCTCAACCCCCAAAATCTTTTAAACAAAGGTGTTGTGCACCTGTGAACACCATAGCTCAGAAACGAAATGTTTTTGGTATTTAAGTTCAGCATCCTGCAAGGATGTGACACGAAGGTTTTCAAGAAAATCCCCACACACTAAATTACCCTTTACATGGAAAAATTTTATTTTTTTCATTTTTTCATGAATGGCTCTAACGATTTTGATTAAATTGCCATATTTAAGCATTTACAAGTACATAAAAATTCATATCTTGAATTTTCTGGAAATAACCTGTGAAATCCATTTCATTGGAAATGAATGTTGTATAATTTTGTATAAAAGGTAAACGTTAATAGACGGACAAGGTGTACTACTCAAATCTAGACCTCTCGTTAAAAATACACAATTTATCTGAAAATGTTTGTGGCATCAGCCAAAAATTCGATTCCGAGATTTCAACGAAAATCCATGTTTTCAGGCTCCCTTAATCCAAAATCACATTTTAGATTAAGGTTCGTGTGTGTGCGTGTATATGTCATAGGTATGTGTCTGTGAACAACATAAATCAAAAAGGAAAAGTCAAATAAATACCAAACTTGGTATTTAAGTTCAATATCTTCCAAACGTGCGACACAAATATTTTTAAGAAAATCTCTCCATCCCAACTACACTTTACATGGACAATTTTGAGATGTTTTTTATTTTCTCAAAAATGACTAATGATATTGATTAAATTACAATATATTAAATATATTTACATTCGAAATAAAATGTATATATTGAATTTTCTGGGAATAGCTGAAGCCCTCTTCACCCGGAAGTCATTTTGTACAACCTTGTACAACTGGTAAACGTTAAGCCATAGACAAGAAAGTACTACTCAGAAAATGTAGATCTCTTTAAAACACAATTTTTTTTTCAAATAACCATCTTATGGTATCAGCCGTTTCCGATATCCGTTATTAATGGT
The DNA here is from genome assembly GCA_030765065.1 of Deroplatys truncata. Lineage (NCBI taxonomy): Eukaryota > Metazoa > Arthropoda > Insecta > Mantodea > Mantidae > Deroplatys > Deroplatys truncata. The sequence goes on along the minus strand of CM060988.1, from coordinate 23,405,816 downwards.
TTGAATTCTTTAATTCTTTGTCATTCTTTGAAAGTAATATCAACATTCAGTTGTTTCTAGCGATGCATGAAAGGGTATGAAATTTTAAGGCCAGCATAGAATAGAATAGTCGTAAAAATACTTTTATATTCTATTAATAAATGATAGAGGAGGAGAAAGTCATGTGAAAATAAACATACAATTTTTAAGCTTGCTAAGCGTCCAGAAAAATAATTCCAAACCATCCAGTGTTTGAAGCTGACACGTTATACATCTGTGCCGTGTTTATGACGAGCTTTCTTTCGTCAGTTTATGTGTGATGCTTACGCATAATAGACCGCGCTCATAAGTCCACATTGGTCTGGTTCTTTTCAGCAATAATTTTCGAATGCCCTGTTGACAACCTAAACTTATTCTATTCATAGACGCTGAATAAGCCACGTACAATCTCCCATGAGAAGAGTGTTACACGATGCGTTAAGTTGGTACGGCGCTTGAGTAGACTTGCAACTCTAATCCCTCTTGTTTATTTTAGCAGGACAAGCAAATGTCTGTAGATGTCTGACGGTAAATAGATGGTCAATGTTCTCCTTTGATGTCTTGCAGACGATATTAGAGAGCCGACATTCTGTTGGGAAAATACCTTCATTATCAGCCCATAGACCAAAATTTCATGACCTAAGAATGTCTAAAATAAAAAAATAAAAACAACTGCAAAAATTCATGAAGTCGAAATTTATGTAGTTTATTAAAGTTAGTCTACAGAAACTTCTAAGTTAATTTATACATTAATTTTATTTTACTGTAAGAAAAAGAAGAAAAAAGTGGGCATAGGAATGAGAATGTAGAAAATTCAAAATGTATTTTACTCCCTATTCTTATGTGAAGAACCTGAAAAGGAAAGCGTGACAGTTGTTTTTGAAGCAAGTCCATAAAACTATAGCATTAACCCTTTGTGTTCTCAGATTATGCAGGATTCATAGCGAATTAAAAACTCCTCATAGCTTAAGCCACATGCCTTAAGGATAAGGCAACACTGAAACCTAAGCCTTTGCACTCATTAACGCGAAAAACTGACCTACCGCATTCTTAGATTGCAACATAACTTCATGTCGAGGTTTTACGGGATATACATATCTTGGCTACCCTTAAATCCACCCCCCCAAATATCACCTTCTTTAGAAAAAGATACATGTATGTATCTGTGTGTCTCTGAACAGCATAAATCAAAAAACGAAAAGTCGGTTAAATACCAAGCTTGATATATAAGTTCAGTACTTTCCGAAACTGCGACACAAAGATTTACAAGAAAATCCCTCTACACCAAACTACCCTTTACATGGGAAATTTTTCGAAAGTTTTGATTTTCTAAAAACAGGCTCTAACGTTCTTGATTAAAATGCCATATGTTAAAGACATTTACATGACAAATCAAATGTATAGTTGAATTTTCTGGGAATAGCCTGCAAAGTCTTCTTTATTCACAAGGAATTTTGTATAACCTTGTATAAACGGTAAACCTTAAGCAATAGACGAAGTCCTAACGCACAAAAAATGTAGATTTCTTTAAAAACAGACAATTTATTTCAAATAACATTCTTGTTGCATCAGCCATTTCAGATATTAATGGTTCGATTTGTTCAATACTTGTCATTCTTTTTAAGTTCCATCTATTTTCAGTTGTTTCTGTCGATTGCATAGAAACAGTATGGAATTTTAAGGTCAGCATAGAGCGTACAGTTCTAAAACATTTGACTGTCGCTGTTCTCTTTGTATCTATAACGAAGTGTGCAATGTAGCTATTTCTGCAAATGTTTATCTAGATTAAAATGAAGCAGATAGACAAATAAACTTTCGTAAGAATAATTTGTATACCCACTAATAAACGATAGAGTAGAGAAAGTCATGTGAATGTAACTCATCAGATGTTTTTCAAAGCATGTGATTGAAGGATGTAGCAAGTTACATATATTTCTCAGTTGAATAATGCAACTTGGAATGTTTGAAAAGTAATTCCTATTTAAAATGTGAGTAATATAAAGCTGTTTACATACTCCATGTAAATTAAAAAAATACCAAAATAAAGGCGCAAAGAGCATGCAAATGAAAAACTGATGCAGTAACATAAAAAAAAAATCCGAAAAAATGGAATATAGCGTAAAGTGACCAAAATTACTTATAAATATGTATTTTCATAATCTGTGAGCCATGATAAGGAGCATAGCCTAAGATGCAACAATTAAAAGATGACCCATCATCAACATCTGGCCGTGAACATTAGTAGCAGTAGCAGCCTATAAGGCTGATTCCGTTTGTAGACATCCATTAAGAGTCCAAGCCATTTTGCCCCTTTGTATGTATGTTTTATCTTTAGGTTTATAAACTAAATTATTTGTTGCACTGATTCCCAACCAGGAGAATAGCCGTAAGAGTAAAGTGTAGTTGTTCTGCTGGAGAATGAGCTAGACAATGGATGAGGTTAAGTATTACGCCAGTGCGGTATGTGTCAGGTAGAAAACATATGCTCACACCTCCACTGTAGAAATTGATTGATAAGCAACAAATACAAATGCATTCTACAGAACAACAAACGGGATAAGAAAATTACGTGATTTTAAAACGGTTGAAAAAGCTTAGAGACTCCGCTTCCGGCTCGCTAGATTCTTCATTATAGGCCTTTTGTACTTTCTCTACTACGTATCGTAAGTAGGGGAAGTATTGTATTCCACCCAAAAATACTATACCGATATTTCACCGGAAATACAGTTTTGAGACACCCTGAATCCAAAAAAAGCATTTTTGAAAACATGTCCGGTGTGTGTCTGTGTGTCTGTCTGTGAACAGCATAACTCAGAAACGAACAGTCGGATAAACACCAAACTTGATATTTAGGTTCAGTGTCTTCCAGAGATGCGACACGAAGGTTTTCAACCCACCCCAGATTACCCTTTACATGGAATACTTTTCGAAAATTTTAATTTTCTCAAAAATGGCTCTAACGATTTTGATTAAAATATCATATGTTTAAGATATTTTCATGACAAATAAAATGTATATCTTGAATTTTCTGGGAATGACTCCAAAAGTGTTCTTCATTGTGAACGACTTTAGCAAACTGATAAACCATAAGAGGTAGACAAAAGTTTACTGCACAAAAAATGTAGATCGCATTAAAATACACAATTTATGTCACATACATTTTTGTTGTTGACTGAACCATTTTCGACATATTGCTTGTTATTCCCTTAAATTTTTCAATACTTATTTTCTAAAATGGGAATTCGTTATTCATTTTTTGTCTTGGATATGCAAAGAGTATTAATCTGTTGCAAAGAGAATGGTGCTGCACCTAGCAACCATATATTAAGGGATATGTCTATGCTTAAAGGCTACTGTATTTCTATATTGCCCTTGTAAATACCATATTCCCCTTACATCTACAAGAAACTTAGCAATAACATAGAGTCTGCAAATGTTTATCTCGATTAACATGAAGTAGATGGAGAATAAGCGTTTGTAAAAATAGTTTGTACGAGAGTAGAGAAATTCATGTGAGTGTAACATATCAGATTTTTTAATTTATGTCATTAGAATTTTCAATTATAAAGCTGTTTCTTACACAACCCGATCGCAAATCCAACATTCCTGTTCTGCTTCCCTCACGTGGGTATAGTAAAGCCACCAGTGCTGCGATGTCATGCGGCTACTTGATGATGGTGTGACAGTGACATACCACCTGAAAGGTAACGCTCCTGAATACTACAACATTCCACAGTGGAGATAGTGTTAGTTTATTTTTAATCCATTTCTCAAAATTAGCATCCTTCATTTGCCCATGGTAATCACCTTGAACAGACCCAGCTTTGTAAATAAATGGCTTCTTTCAGAAAACCTGCTTGGGAACTGAGAAACCATTATTAATTTGTTACCAGCCTTTAACCACTCGCTTTTAAATAGCTAAGAGACAGTTTTAATTTGAGCTTAGTACACAAACTAAAAGAAATTGTTGTGCAACCATTCCTTAATTTTAATTCTTTTTTTGATTTGCTTATTTTCCATATGCTTCATGTTTTTTTTATAATAGCCTACCATATTCCCATTTTTTTGGAATGGCAGTTCCCTGCTAAGGCTAATTTTTTTATTTAGATTTTATTATTTTATTTTATTTATTTTTTTAATGTTTTTTTTTAATTTTTGTGCAATGTATTTATTTATTTACTTTATTTTGGGATAGGTTTTTAGGAGAATATGGAAACTACTACACAAGAAGGATAGATCACTTTTGCTTCTTCTTCTTCTTCTTATCCCTATTCTTAGCATATGCCCTCCTACAGTGGACACTTAGAGCTTCCTTAAATGCGGAAGATCCAAGGCCAAAGTGGTCCTTTTGTCCAACTCCCAGCGTTCCTTCCGGATAAATCTCTGGAAGGCCTGCAGATTCACTGCGTCCCCAACTTTTAGTACCCAAAAATAGGTGGCAAAGATGAGCCAAGTAAGGGCATCTGTCAGTTTCTTGTCACCGTGTTTGAATTCGAGATTCAGATAGACCTCCCGTGGAAACATCAGCACGCCACTACAAATCACTCCTATGCGACCATATATCCAGTCCCATATTGGGCGTACGACGGCAAAATCCACCAACTTGTGACTCAATGTCTCCACCGCAGAACACCTGAGGCAGAGATTTGATGTTGCTCTTCCATGCCACCACAATTTGTCAGCTGTCGGAACAACCTCATTGACAGCCGAGTAAACCGCAGCTTTCCAGTCAGTGGGGATCTTCGGATTCTGAAATTTTTCCCAAATTGTACTCCATCGTCTAAGTGAATAGTTTTGTTGTACCCGCGGTAGAACACTGGTGGTAGACATCAGATGTTTGTAAAAGAAGGCTGACCGAGTAAAGGCCAACCTCTGCGTAGTAATGGTGGGTAGGTCCGCAAATGTCTTCCACCACCGCCGAAATTCGGGTAACCGCCTATCTGGAAGACGAAGTTGAGCTGCCCAAAGCGATCGCTGTAGCGGAAGGCCCTCACCGTCCAGAACACGCAGTATAGTTTTCCCAAGAAGTACCAGACATTTCACATCCACTGCGATCAACCCACAATCAACTTTATTAACTGGTAGACGTAGTTGTTCCCTGGAAACCCGATAAGCAGTTCCGGACCAGAGAAAATAACCAATCAGGCATTCGATCCTCTGAGAAAATTGCTTGGTAATAGGCAACACTTGAGCAATGTACCAAATCCTACTGAGGGCGTAAGTATGCACATACCACACTCGTTGGAAAAGGTTTAGCGACCGAGTCCGCTGCTCTACTAAGAGCACCCGTAACTTCGTCAGCTTGTCAGCCCAATTAACTGTCACAGTCTCGCGAAAACATTGCGTAAACACAACGCCCAAGATCTTCGTGCGGCTTACTGTCCGCATACCATGAAGGTGCAGGGGTTCTGACCAATAACCAAACTGTAACACCTCCGACTTGGTAAAATTTAGTTGGGCACCAGAAACGGATCAATAATCACGTAGACACCGATGTAAGCTGACCATGTCCGCGTTGTTTGCCAGGAAGACAGTCACATCATCCGCATAGGCGGTAAGTCGGAATCGCTGACCGTGCAGTTCTATGCCGCCGAGGAATGACTGTAGTTGTCTCAAAAGGGGATCGAGGCTCAACGCAAATAAACCCATAGACAGTGGGCAACCCTGTCTGACTGACCGCTCTATGCGGAAAATCGGCGAAAGGTATCCGTTGCAGAGTATCCCGGATGTCGCAGCAGCATAAAGGTTTTGTAATAATGAAAGGAACCGCCCTGGGATCCCCAAGTGCCGCATAAGCGACCATAGGTAAGAATGACTAACGTTATCAAAGGCCTTCTCAAAGTCAAGGTTAACCAATGCCACTGGAAGCTTCTCGGTTTCAACATGACAAATCACATCCCTCAATAAGCCAATATTTTGGATGATGTTCCTGCCACTCGGAACCACAGTCTGGACGTTGCAGAGAATTGCTCCATAAACCAGATTCAGCCTTGAAGAAAGCACTTTCGCCAGTAACTTGTAGTCGCAATTGAGCAAGGTAATCGGTCTAAACTCTGTAACGGTTCTCGCACATCCATGCTTCGGAAGCAGTAGTATTACACCTTTAACAAACTTCTCGGTAACCTCAGAGGAGTGCTGAATTTCTGCAAAAACTGCTGTGAGTTCGGTAGCAATGACGTCCCAAAACGTGGAATAGAAGGCATACGGAATACCATCCGGACCAGGAGCAGTATTCTGCTTCACACTCTGCAACCCAGCCGCTAGTTCTGCAGAGGTAATAGGTTGCAAAAGAGAGGAGCCGCTCGGCGAAGGCAGATGATAATGCAGCGGGAACGAGGCGGCACCAGTATCGGAAACTTTGGAAAACATAGCACTGAAATAGTCATGAAAGCAGCAGATGATAGCACAGGATCCAGAAATTATCCGCCCATCGTGACAAAGTTCAGGTATAAAACGCTGCCTGCCCTGCTGGCGCTCTCCGGCAAGATGAAAAAGGGAGAAGGTTTCTTCTGCAGCCATATGTCGACGATGGGAGACGTCTCGAAGGCGGAGCATTTCCAATTGCTTTAACGAAATTTGTTCCTTAATAGCATCAGACTTTGGGACACATCATGACCGGCTCTTTGCAGTTCAGCGAGATCCTGTAAAGCAGCATAACAGAAATCCAACAGCTCTCGCTGTTCCCTGGCTCGTTGGAGAACTGCCCGTTTAAAAAGGGAAATAATTGCTGGTTTAGCCTTATAAAGCCACCAGGAAAGTTTGTTGCGGGAATTGAGGAACGAGGGACGCAACTTCCTCCACAGTAAGCGGAAGTCTCGATGGCAATCTTCCTCCGCGAAAATGGATACAGGAATCCTCCAGTAACCTCTCCCAGGCGAGGGAACAGGTGCAAACTGCGTAATCCGACAGACGACTGCATGGTGATCACTGAACGCAAGGGGAAGCACTCGAAGATCATTGTCCGTAAGAACCAAGGTGCGAGAGAAATAAAATCTGTCAATTCTAGAAGCCGACAATCCACGGACAAAGGTGAAGTCCACACGAGAACCATACTTGGACTCCCAGGCATCCACAAGTTCAAAATGCGTCACGATTTGCTTCAGCATAGGACTAAGGTTGGGCAACCCACGCTGATCTTTGGCAGCAACAGTACAGTTAAAATCACCACCAATGAGATATGTTGAACCCTTAGTAAGGGCATTGAGAAGAGCGGTTTTGAAGAATAATTCCCGTTCAGACCGATGTTGAGAGCCAGAAGGTGCATACAAATTGACCAAGACTATGTCAGTGTACAGGGCAGAGATGAAGCGTCCAGAGGGATGTAAGTCGACATTGGTGAGACGCATTCCTTTGCGGTAAAGCAACGCCGTTCCTCGGCCGTCCGGTCCAAGATTGACGATGTTCTCATAATGACACAGAAAATCAAGATTGGGCACATTGACTTCCTGTAAAAATCCAACATCCACATGATATAAGTGTAGAAATGCAGCAAGTAAATGCTGATTTACCGGATTACGAAGACCATTAACGTTTATAGAAACAAAGACGTGAAGAAGTGTCATATATGAAAAACCACGAATGAAAGGGTCTCCAGAAGGAACAGCACAGACAAGGAAATACAGCACTACTAGGGGACCGGACACCAAGAACGGGAGATTTAAACTGATCCGCCACCTTTCTCGCCTGGTTTGTCTCGCGGCACCGTAGGTAAGACATACGGATGCACTCTGTGTTTCTGCGAAGGTTTGTCTTTCAGTGTATCAGCTTTCTCATAATCACCATCCGGAGTCACGGTAGGCAGGCCAGGCAACTCGGAAGTATCCAATTCGTTTGCCACCAACGGTAAGGCGCGGTCCACGTCCTCTGACCAGTGTTGAGGTATCGTATCGCCGTCCTGAGGTGGAGGTTCTGTTTTGCGAAGCCGTGGATCCCGTGACTGCGTCGCTTTCTCAGGTAGCACTTGCCGGTTTACAGTCGCAACTCTCGGTGCTTGAGAGGTTACTGCCTCACCTTTCAGCTTCTTAGAATCAGGTTCGCCTTCCGAATGACTGCGTTGCAAAGAGTCCGTAACAGCATTGTCAGATGTGATGGAAGGTGCAGCCCTCTGGTCATTAGTAGGAGTCACTGAAGTCGCTGAGATGGGCACTGCGGCAGCCGTAACCGCCGAAGGCACTGCAGCAACCATTGCCACGTCCGCTGGAGGCACCGCATCAGGTGAAACAACGTCGTTCTCGGAGATTGGTTTAAACAACTCACTCATCAGTTGATGCCGTAACCGGGATTGAGGAGGAACAGATGCCCGTAACCAGTGTTGAGGACAATCTGCTTTCAGATGTGTGTTATCCTTGCAAATGAAACAAACCTGTTCTTGTCCACTGTAGGTAATGTAGGCCTCAAACCCGGCAATCTTTAACGTGGAAGGTATCGGTTTAGTAAGTTGAATACGCACTAAACGTATACCAGTGGAAACTGCAAATCTATAACGGCCAGACCAACCGTCAGTAGTGATTTGCAGTGTCTTGCCGTAATGTTGAAGCTCGTAAACTACCCTGTCGTTACTGATTTCAGGTGGCACATTGTAGACGCGAACCAAAGTATATTCTTTATCTGCCGCCGTAAGTTGCCCATCCGTCACTTCACCGGACATTAAAGCAAATTGGAATGCTCCCTCGTATTTATGTAGTACTTCTTCATAAACACTGCACTGTTGAAACTTGATATAAACAGCGTTTTCTCTTCCCACCAACTGAATTGTATGTACCTGCGCTGGAGAGAGTTCCAAAGTGTGGTGCATCCATTCGTGAATTTCAAAAGCCGTGGGCCGTTGCATACTCTTATTAAACGCAACTTTTATAGTGTTTTTACGTACTGCCTTCTGTTGCTCCATTTCACTGCCAACACTCAAATACACCACCAACACGAAAACAAGAGGCGCGTAACAACCAAGCGCTCTCCAACTCGCGATGTGCACCGGCCAAGGGCCAGACCACGACTGCTAATTAGTATAAGAGAAAAATAATGTTTAGCATATATTTGTTATTGAAGTTTTCAACTGATCCAACGTGAGTTATGGAAAACGATTTCAACTGAAGTATTTAATATTTTTAAACTGCTGCACAACAAATTTTATCGGTAATTCCTGAGGCTATCCTGAAAATTTCAAGTTAATAAGCTATAAACTGTAGTTCAAAGATCATTCTAGACAGTGAAAAAAGTTGAAAAAGTCTCATGTGTTACATTCACTTGACTTCCTCTATCCTCTATGGCTTTTTAGTGGGTATACAAATTATTCTTACGAAAGCTTATCTTCCTATCTACTTCATTTCAATCGAGATAAGCATTTCTGGAAATAGCTACATTACACATTTCGTTATAGATACAGAGAGAACAGGGTTTTAAGGAGATGTGCATTTGTTTGTGTAGTATCTATGCTTTCGTGTATAGCTTAACTTTTACCAGTTATACGCGATTATGGAAACTTCCTTCTGAATGAAGTATACTTCATAGGCAATTCCCAGAAAATTCAAGATATAAATTTTATTTGTCATGTAAATATCGTTAATATACGGTATTTTAATAATAAGTTTTAAAAAAATAAAAAAATTTGCAAAATGTTCCATGTAAAGAATAGTTTGGTGTACCTACCCAGGTACAGTACCTACTTTGGAAGGTACTGAACCTAAATGCCAAGTTTGATTTTTATCCGACTTTTCGTTTTTGAGTTATGAGGCTCACAGGCACACACACAAACACACAGGGACATTTTTATAAAAAGTTTTTATTATTATTATTATTATTATTATTATTCATGAGGCCTCGAAACCTATTTACAATGAAACCTTTGTATAGAATTTTTGGGTGGAATGCAATACTTTCTCTATCTACTATGTGCGTAGTAGAGAAAGTAAAAAAGGAATTCAGAAAAATGGACTTCACCGTTCAATACGGTGATTTATCTGAATGGTAGTGGACCAATTAAATATCCATTAATTGTGGCTTTAAAATGGTTAATGTTCAAAATCTAATTGCCTAGCGTAAAAGTACAAGATATAAGGGCAATAAAAAGCAAATTGCCCCCAAAATGTTTCACGTTTTTTACCATATTTCACCGACGGGTGAAAGGTCTTAAGTACCTTTGTTCTAGACAAAGCAATTTCCGAATATGCGCTACTATTGTTTTGAATTTTTCAATATTTTTTTCATTTTTACCTTCTCTACCACAGACCTACTAGGCAGAGAAAGTATTGCATTACACCCAAAAATTCGATGTTGATATTTCACTGAAAAGATGTTTTGAGGCCCCTGATTCCAAAACAGCATATTTTAGAAAAATGTCCCTGTGTGTTTGTGAACAGCATAACTCAAAAACGAAAATTTGAATAAATATCAGACTTGGTATTTTAGTTCGGTACCTCCCAAAGATGCAAAATGAAGATTTTTAAGAAAATCTCCCACCCCAAGCTACCTTTCACATAGAACACTTTTCGACATTGCTTATTATCTGAAAAATGGCTAATGATTTTAATTAAAATACTATAAATTAAGGATATCTACAGGACGAGTAAGATGTAAGCCTTGAGTTTTATGGGAATAGCTTGTGAATTCCTCTTTATCCGGAAGCACATTTAAATAATCTTGCATAACTGGTAAGCGTTACCCAAAGGATAAACGAAAACGTAGCACACAAAAAAGTAGATAACTTTAAAACGCGCAAGATATTACAAAAAAACTTTTTTGTGGCATAAGCCCTTTCCGAGGTATCCGTTATTAATGGTTCGAATTGTTCAATAGTTAGTCATTCTTTCGAAGTCCTGTCGATTTTCAGCTCTTTCTCGCAATGTCAGGGAAAGAGATTAGAATTTTAAGGTTACGATAGAGCGTCTTAAATACTTGCGTATGGCTGTTCTCTTTGTGTCTGTAACGAAATGTATAATGAATAATTTATATAGCCACTAATAAACGGCAGAGTAGAGAAAGGCATGTGAATGTAACACTTACAATTTATTTTAAAGTGATGTCACTATTCAATTGTTTCGCGTGATGAAATGTAAAGAATATGGAATTTTAAGGCCAGCTTTTAGTACCTGGCTATCAATTCTGTTTCCCCTATCCACCTTTTACCTAGAAGAAACTGTGTCATTAAATTATTTCTGGAAAGGCCTATCTCGATTTACTGAAATAGACCGAAAAGTAAAGCTATCGTAAGAAAAACTTGTAGAGGTTATATAAAAATAAATTATAATGGATAGAGAGAGTCGTGTGAATGTAACACGTGAGATTGTTTTGTTAATAGCGGTCCGCACAGAAGAGTAGTCTCCTGCAGGTCGGAAGTTTGTATGGTTCACGGTGAGTGCGTCTAATCTGATAATGCAGTAACACTTATTTAATGTTTCATTCTGATGCGTGCCTTTCATTTGAAACGTATTTCACATCGCGTGTGCTCTATATGATCCACATAATGGATGCACGTGATGCTGAATCTCCTTCTAATCAGATTAGTAATACCTTTAAATACCACTAATGCGTTGGCGTCCGTATATATGAAAAAACCAAACGCTTGTAAGCATGCCATTAAACAGTGCTCTATCAACGGATTTTAAAATCTATTATCATATAAAACAACCAAATCTCTGATGTGTGTTCAACGCAGTAAAAGGTACTGGCGAACGGAAGGGCCTCTGAAACCTGGTCAGAGCACCGCACGCAGGCCGTCGGCACTTTGTGCTTCTACCGTGACCTCTGGGAGGGAGAGATGAGGGGAGAGACCCCAAGGGAACCAGATCTGAATGACGACGTGCGCAAGTGTCGACGAGGTCCTGAATGTTTTCATTTGAACGCCTCCAACGCCGCCCTAGTCCACCCATTAGGTCCTGACACTCCGTTGGGATCCCCGAAGCAACAAAGGCGGGTGTCCACCGAACTTTCCCCGGACGACGTCTGGTAGAAATCTCCACAGGGCATACATCCACGCCCAGATGCAACCCGCCGAACACCGTCGCCTGGTCCTACAACCCTGAAACAGATGACCAGGAACATGATGGGTACAGAAAATGGGAGGCAGGAGAGTTATGATAGATGTTGAACCACTCCAGTATTCGCCTGCCGGCCCAGGGAAACCACGAAAAACACATGTATCAGAGTGGGCGGTTGTCGGGGACCGGACCCGGGAGTCGCACATGTTACCACGGCGCCACCTTCAACATAGTACTGTGGCTAAAAATATCCTAAACTGGGCAACAACTAAAGGTTCAGTTCGTGTGTGGCTGCAGGTTGCGTCCAATTATGTTAACCAGAAAGTTGTAACATTGAAGTAATTCTTCACACAAACACAAATGGTAAAGAAGAAACTGATGTTGCCTTCATACGTTTTCTTCTACTCACTCTTCTACAAAGTATTCTTACTAAAGCTTATTCTTCTTTCGAATTCTTGTTAATCCATATATGCTTTCACTACCGTTTAAAAATTACAGCAGACTAAAGCAATAGTCAGATTTTTAAAAAGCGGAGAGCTATGTGATGGTTATAAATGCCTTGATTTTTGCATAACTTCGAGAAAAACATAAAACGACTTACCGTTTCAAAAATTGTAGTATTTTAAAATTCAAATGAATAATAAACAGCGTTTCGGAAGTGGTTAATGCCAAAAATACTTTTCTTTGACATAAACCGTGTCATTTAACGACATCTACATATTTTGTGTCGTAAGATTTTGTCTATTTTTTAAGGTTTACCAATTAAACAAAAGTCACTTAGGAGGAGGATTTCACAGGCAACAGAAAATTCAAGGCATACATTCTGTTTTCTTTTTCTCGAAGGTATCTTTAATATATGATATTTTAATGAACATCGTTCGAATCATTTTTAAGAAAATAAACATTTCGAATTACTCCATTTAAAGAACAGTTTTGGATGGGGATTTTCTTGAAAATTTTCGTGCCCCAATTTTTCATTTTTGAGTTACGATATTAGAGATGCATGGACGTAATACACACGGGTACTTTTCTAAAAATTATTGTTTTAATCAGGAGACCTCGAAACATGAGTTTCTAGTGAAATCTGGTATCGATTTATTACAGGTAAATAATAGGGAAAGCAAAAGTATTCAAGGACAAGGAAGACTAAATGAAGCATAAAGAATGACAGTTCATATATTTTCAAATTTACTTTTTTTCCATGGAGCACAAGAAATTGCGTTGTGGAGATAACTCTGAGGTGGAATGATGACTTTTCTGGGGTCAAAGCAGGTCATGCGATAAAATCTTTGGGTTAGATGACGACTACGATGATTTATATCTGTTATTTAAAAACCTATCCATATGGAGCTTAAGACCTTCGGGGGATCCTTATTCCATCAGATGACTACTGGGCCCATTTATTAGCTATAGACCTTGGGAACTATTGCTGTGACCACATACTCCGAACCACGTTGAATCCTTGAAGTACTTCACATGAATTGATAAGATGCGAAAATCTGGATCTGGGGGTAATTGAAGAACAATTGAAGGATTGTGTGATACAGCGGCAATTATTGAAGTTATACGTAGCTCGACGCCGGCCTGGAAGAGGTGAGCATAGAAGTAGCCCATTCGTCCAGTGCAACCACCGGAAGCGCTATACAGAATTTTCTGGAAGTTTCCCTTCTAGAACGTTCTGGAACTCGAACCAGCTGCTGTGTAAGCAAGCACTCACGCTTGTGAAGAGTGGCTTTCCAATGCGACATCAAGTGCGATTCTACGAGCGAGTTCGTGACTACTGCTGTGACTACTGCATTGGTTGCTGCTACTGCAGGAGAGATTGCAGAAGTCTTGTGTTCGACTTGCTAGTGAGCGAAGTGAACCGAAGATGAGATTGTGACGTGCGTATTTCATTACGCCCGTACCTTGCGAATAAATTGAAGTGACAAGGGAAATTTAACTAGTTCACATCAGAGAAACGATAGTCTGAACTAAGTGAAGTCCCAGTGAAAGTTGAACTAGATCAAAACAGTGTCAGTGAGAACAGAATGAACGACAGTGTAAATTGCATAAAGTTACAATAGCTATTGCTAGACGAATAATTTTCGGCAGATAATACCATCAGTAATTTCAGAAAAACAGATTCAGCGGAAAAAATGAAGAGTTCTCATAAAAACACTAAACCTTACAAGCATATTTCACTTGACCTTTGAATATTGATCTTGTTACAGATGTGATAGATGCAGTTTTCACAAATCTGAATCTCGTCCATAATCGGAGTTACAGGTCGGCAGAGTTAACCTGTACTGACATACCATATGCATATCTAATGCACTGGAATAAATGAGGTTAACTTCATGATGGAAAACAAGTTCTTCATTGATGACTGTTGCCATGATCAATTAGTTATGTGCTGAGAAAAGTTCACAAGCCAAGCAATTGACATTTTGATATTGTTTTTCAAAGTCTCTTGTTTTGATCTTTAAGAACTTAGGTTGTAGAAGTTGAAATATTTTGAAATATGTAATACGAACTACAGAGTCCAGCATTCAGTGGATGTTGGTCATCACCAGAGACAGATTTTTTTAATTAACGATATACGCGAAATGTAAATGAGAGAAGCAACAAGCAATACATGCACGATTTATGACAAGTGGTTACCGATTTTACGTCTATAATTCTGTCGCGAATACTCGCGCACATTATTTATTTCTGCGAAAATATTTATTTTTACGATAAAAACGAACAAATGACCTTTTAAGTATATATACACACATTCTTTTTAAATTTGTTGGCTGTAAAGTAATAAAAATTAATTTGAAAAGGTACATTAACCCCAAAATATAGACTATTTTATTTTATTTTATGATTTTCAGGACCACCCATGACAGCTGACAGTTTTCCTGAGATTTTGGAACATTCTGTTAGAAATATTTTGTTTTGAAGTTTCAGTAATTGCTGCAACGGAAAATTACTTGACCGCGTTGAAACAACAGAAATAAACGGAGGAAATGTGACCATAATTAGTGCACGTGGTCAGCAATAAATAACAGCGATTGAAAAATTGTTTACAGATAGATTTCAAAAACGTCACGCCACAGCCGCCATAGTGAGAGCCATTGCCTAAGACATAAATTACCATGAAATTTCAGCCATGTTTTAAACGATAAATAGCACATTTTATATATTTCTCACGAATTTTTTAAAAATGAACAGAAAAAAAACATGGCCCGCTTATCGCACTACATAAATCATGACCATAATCCTTAGTATTGTGACACTCCATTCTTAGAACCAAACCTGATGTAAACACAAGTCGTCATTAAGCAGCCCGTGATATGCGAGAAACTAATGAATGAACACCATTACTACAGTAACATAAATACGCGCTATTATTTGTGTATTTTCAAGAAGAATGTTCATTAAACATAGCACAAACCTTTTCATTAATACGAAATAGAAATAATATGAATAGTTAGAAAAAGAAGGTTGCGTTTAATTCTGCATGGTGTTACTCATCCCTCCTTTGTATCCATACGATAACCACGAGCAGTCAGTTGGACGATAAACGTGGCTGCTTCTATGGATCTGTTCGTTGGTGAGTGACAATAAATGTGAAATAGGTAAGGCGTTAAAAGCGGCGGGAAACGAATTGTGTTGAATGTTGTTAACAAATTAATGTAGAAAATGTGACTATCATTGTGAATAACATTGTTAAACTAACTGCATATTATACCGGTATTTCCGACTGGAGCGTTGCGTGTGAAACAACATTGCAAGCACCAAGGGGGAAAAAAAGGTAAAGCTACATATCGCGAAGCGGCCCCCGGAACCGGAGCAGAGCACCGCAAGTAGGTCGTAAAGGCCCTTATTGCTTCCAATGTGATCCCTGGGAGGGAGGGAGGGAGGAAGGGAGGGACGGATCCGAAGGACGACCAGATCGGGATGCCGACGGGCACGAGCATGCATGCAGTCCCTAAAGCTTCCAGATTGAACGCATATTAAGCCGCCCTGTCCTGCCCGCAAGCACTCAATCTCCAGCGTCCCAGGGTCGGAACCCACTTGGAGGAGAAACCTAACTGAGCAGTCCCCGCAGTGACGCCAGAAAAGAAAGCTCTACAGCGCGCCAGACACCGCCCAACCCCAACCCGCCGAACACGTCGCTTGATCCTACAACCCTGAAACAGATGGTAAGAAAATGATGGGCACAGGGAATGAAAGAGAGGAGTGTCGTGGTATAAGATGAACCATCCCAGCATTCGCCTATCGACCCGGGGAAAGCAAGAGAAACCCATGGATCAGAGTGGGCGGTCGCCGGAGATCGAATCCGGGACCTACCAAATACGGGCCACAGACGTTGCCGCCTGAGCCATCCCGCTTGGTCCAAGGAAGAAAGGAAAGAAACCTAAGCCAGAATTTGAAAAAGCAGATGAATTTGCTAAAAGGTATATTCGCAGCAAAGTGCACGAGTTTTTCTTTTAAGACAAGTCTTAAATTGGTCAAAAGTGATTGCGTTGCCTTCTGTTAAGCTACCCACATTTCCTAAATTCCTGCTAGAAATTGGATTTAGGTTTGAACAGAATTGAAGTGAATATTATAATTATTGGCCGAGAGAATATCGTGCGATAAATAATCAGATATTATATCTCTTCCTGATAGTAGTGCAGCTACAGATTAACTTGACTTTTATTTTAATTATTCTGTAATTATTGAACTCAGTTTTTACTTCGGTGTTTATTATACACTGGTGTGCAAAATCTAAGGAGGAGATGGGTAAAGTAGCATAACAAATGAACTACTTGGTTGAAGTAGATAAATGTATGGGAGCATGTTACCAGAGGTCTCTCAAAAGTACCAGAAAGCTGGACGTCACATAACGTAAGTGTAGCGAGCCTATAGTGCCAAATGGGTCTGGTCCCGCAACACGGGGCAGTTGACAAAACAGGACAACACGGTGTGTGGCAATTAGCGAGCTGTTACAGTGCACTGTAGTGGTGTTCTCATTGCAACAGGGCCCGTAGACACCATTTGGATGACTTCACAAGGGGAAGAATCATCGGGAAACTGGAAGAAGGGCGAAGTATGACGAGTGTTGCTTAGGAGTTTGGAATTGCTCACAGCATTTGATAACGTGCATGGGGAAGCTTCCAAACCACGGGAACTGCTGTCCTAAGCAGCGTTGATGATCGACCACGCTCAACTACAGCAGCAGATGACCGCTACATTGTTTAACAGGCAAGAAGGGATTCACGCCAAACAGCGGGCGCAATTGCAACCACATTTAACAGGACAGCTAGGCACGCAATCTCACGATACACAGTGGTGGTCTCTTTGTCCACTGGCCGGTACGTTGTGTTGCATTGACATCGCACTGTTTGCGATGGTCCCAAGAGCATCAAAGCTGGACCAAGGAGGAATGGGATCGCGTGCTCTTCTCGGATGAGTGCAGATTCAATCTATGTAGTGATTCTCGACGTACCCTCATCTGGCGAGAGGTGGGAACACGTAATGAACCCAGGAACATGCTTGAACATGATCGTTTTGGTGGTCCGGTGTTATGGTTTGGTGAGGCATAATGTTGCATGGCTGCACCGACCTTAAAATCTTTGAACACGGTACGGTCACTGGTCAACGTTATTGCTATGTGCGTCTTTTCAGGGGTGCAGTCGGCCCCGACTTCATTTTTATGGATGAAAATGCGCGACCGCGTCGAACAGCGCAGGTGGAGGATCTCATGGAACGAGAGGATATTCGGCGAATGGACTGGCCTGCCCGTTCCCCGATTTAAAATCCCATCGAACACGTGTGGGATGCTTTGGGGAGACGCATTTCAGCACATCCACATGCACCAACGACCATCCAACAGTTGTCAACAGCCCTGGTGGAGGAATGGAGCGCCCCACCACAGAACTGCTTACCAACATTTGAACAGCATGGGAGCACGATGCAGACAATTCATTGCTATCCGTGGTGATCATACACCCTTTTAAACAACATGTATCTGTTTCTGTAAATCTAGGGAGTCATCATATATCGTATTTACTTCAGTGTAGCTTATGGTCTAATAATAAAATTGGCATTTCTGTTCGTCTCATTGTATATTTCGTTTAGTTTCCTACTGTAGCATACCGTAGAAATTCCCTTTGTGTATGATTCAAGCTCCATCGAGCTATGTTATTTGGCAGTGCCACAGCATGCAAAGATTACTTTCGCTCTTAGGTTTTGCACACCAGTGTAATATTATTAAATTATCATTATTGGAATAGTCCGAGTTGAGTTGTCAGGCTAAGGGCAGCCTGAAGGAGTGCTATAACGCGTGTTTACCTGCGAATGGGTTTAACCGTTTGTTGAGTGGATGGAGGCCGCAGGGTGACGGGTGAGAGTGAGGTTGAGGGGGTGAAAGAAGATAGCATGGCTGCTACTCGGCGACTGCTGGTCAGGATGCAACGACCCTTCTGCGCCGCTGGTGTTATGAGTTTTCCAAAAATTGTGTTCTATTGGGTGTGCTGTTAATTTTGTGTCCAGACAACTCTTGGAAGAATTGTAGAGAAGCATAGCTTTAGATGCTGTTTGAAGTTAACCGCATACAGTACGATGAACCCGGTGTCGCCTCAATCGGCATTGTCTGGGGCTATACTCCCCAAGGGACCTAATGCGGATGCTCCGATGGAATGACAATCTGTCGTACAATTTTGCAGCCCGGCGCTTAATTTCATCATCCACGTATGGAAGTTATAAGGCTTCGTGAAGTTGGGAAAGGAACGGCATACAAAGTACATGGTCCGGAGACCCCTATTCTGTACTCTCTATAGGCTCAACAGACTGTGTCTGCGGCCATGCCCGAGATCTCGCAGGCGTAGGAGGATGATGAAAATATTGGAATAGTGTACAGTTCTATTGCATCATAAACATGTGACATTAGACTATGTGGCTTTTGCTTGCTTGTTCCTCGCAGCTGTTACGAACACGAGGTTAACGCGGAGGAATACAAAATATTTTGTTCATATCAAGCCTGGTTCTAAGACTGGTTCGACAGTAGATAGTATTATCTGAACTGTATTTGCAGCATATGACTGGAGAGAGCAGTATAAATAGGCAATAAATATGAGTTTCTATAGTCTATGCAGCGTTAGAACCGGACTTGATGTAAACAACATTCTGCATCCCTCTGTGTTACCTCATGTTCGTATCAGCTGTGAGAAACGTACTACTCATTGCTATCGCGCGAATGCAGAACAGATGTGGGAAACAGCACCAAGGAATGGGCGGAAGCTACAACTCTTTTCGGATTTATGGTTCATATTATTTACTATTTATATTAATCAAAAGTTCCGAACTATGGTTCATTAACATGCTTCTTGAAAACCCACAAATAATCGCACATATTTAAGATACTACGTATTAAGGTGTGCTTTGGTTTCCGCGTATAGCTGGCGGATTAACGTCATGTGTTTACAACTAGTTGGGATCCAAGAGTGGACGATTATATTGTGCTAATTTTATACAGAGAAAAAATGTATGTGTAAATGTATGTGAGATAACCTCAAAAACAACTCAACCGACTTTGATGATTCTTTTACCATTGAAAATGTCTATTCTTTCTGAGGAACATGAGCTGTAATATACCTACTCTCAATTCATAAAGTACAAAAAGGCTAAACATGATTTACAAAGCTTTCGGTTAGAATGCCATGGGGTCGAAAACATTTCCTGTACTTCACAGAGACTGCGTGTATAGGCAAAACACGGCTAATTTCTGTTAAAAAAAGACAGTTATATTTTATTCTAAGCAATGTACATGCTGTACATTAACACTTGAGTAAAGAGAAGACGGCTTAAAAAGCGACAATGGATCCTGTATATGACGCTACGAATCCTAAATTTATTTCCTTAATTGCTATTTATAAAATATTGCAGATATGTATATAATGAAACAGTGTCAAAACCTGTGAATAACGTTTATTATAATTCTATATACGTATGTACCGAAGTTTCTGAATATCAACACCTCCTTTCTCCCTTAAAGGGAGAAAATTGTGTAATATCCGAAATACTCAACCGAAATAATAATTTTATAAAGGACGCGGAGAATAAATAAAATTAATTAAGTCATTATTCGAGTTTATAAAGCTACCAGTGCAAGGTAGTGTCAGTTAAGCTAGATACCATACTGTAAAAGCAGTTCGATTAAACCTGTCATCAATATTGACCACTAAACAGGGAACATAGGGCGTCTAATAAAAGGCGCACTATTTAATTATGTGATAAAATTACTGCTGTTTTTATAAATATACACCTTTTTACTTACCCTACTACGTACATAGCAGGTAGAGAAGGTATTGCTCTTCACTCAAAAATTCGATACCGAAATCTCACCGGAAATTGTGTGTGTACATGTAAACAGCATAACACAAAAGGGAAAAGTAGAATAAGTACCAAACTTGGTACTTAGATTCAGCACTTTCAAAAGATGTGACACGAAGGTTTTCAAGAAAATCCCCCTACTCCAAGCTGCTCTTTACTTGGAGAGCTCTTTACTCTTGTTCTGGCCTCGCAGTTTTCGAGGTTTTCGCTGGTCTGCAAGCGAATTCCAGTAGTTTCTCGTCCACCGCAACTTCCTGTCCCTTTCGTTCTATTTCATTCGCATCATTGTGCTTCTTGGTTTCGCGGCGTATGGTGAATACTTACTCAAGGATACTTGATCCTTGCTCGGTTGACGGACGTGCCAAACACGCGAATCTGCACGAAAACCTACGAGCAATACATGAATTTTAGCAAACACTTACTCTAAGCATCCGAACCTGTACGGAGACGTCCGAACACAATGATACATGCTCACACATTCTAAAACTTCGTTCAAGCACACGAAGCTGTAAGAAGACCTACGAATATGTACAATCAGACGAACATATCTGAGAGCCTCTCTAAATACCCGAACATGCACGAAGAGCTACGCATACGAACAATCACACATAAACATCTCTGAGCGCTTCTCTAAATACCTGAACATGCGCGTAGACCTACTGATACAGCCAAACATCTGTGTAACACGTATTGAAATATAAGGGCTTAGACGCTTAATCACCGTTTTAGTATTCAAATTCAGTATATAATTGATCTAAAAAAGGTTCGTGTCTCCTCTATAAATAGGATGATCTCGAACATTGGACTTCATTCTGCTGATATCCCCGAGATGTCAACATCGTTGTTCTCACAGAAAATAATCGGCTGTCTAAAGTGTTATCAAGGTGAAGAGGTCCACATTTCCTTGAAGAAGGATCAATACCTTATATAATTGATCTAAAACAGGTTCTGCCTCCTCTATAAGTAGGGTGTTCTCGGGCATTGGACTTCATTCTGCCAATTATCTCCGTGGTGTCAACATCGTTGTTCACATAGAAAATAATCGGTTTTTCTAAAGTGTTATCAAGGTGAAGATGAATAAATCCTCATAAAAGGATATCATTCCTAATGCATTAGGATATTCTTGTGGTAAATGTGGAAAGACATTTCTACGGGGTATGATAATAGAAGGCATGAGCTACGTTGTAAAAAGCTTCTCAAGCGTAAATGTTTTAATGTAATCTTCAAAGACAAAAATAAGGGTCGACGCCACGAAGATGCCTCTGAAATAAGCATGCCTAAGAAAAAACGTAGATTAGAACCTAGTAAACAACTGTTATTACCTACAATGTAGGTGTGAAACTTCATTCGATGGACGCTTGAAATCATATTTTATACGCCGTGAATCAACTAAGGATCTGAATATGTACCTGAATGAGGCAAAACAGCGGATACTCCAGGCTGTACATAAAGAACTTGGTATTCACAAGAGTGTGAAAATCAATATGCTGGCTGAAAGTTTGTTAGCTGTATCGGAGAAACCTGTGCCGAAACATTTAAAACCGGAATCAAGCGGTTTTCTTAGAAACGGATCTGTACTCTATGCTGGAAACGAAAATGAAGAAGTTGGTTACTGAAATGGAGGAATCACAACTTAAGGGCAGCAACTGGGCTCTGCTTACTGTGGAAAGGGTTCGTCTTCATATTAACAAGTTCAATCCGTCACGAGGAAGTAGTTACATACTCCTGCCGACATCTGTTGGAGCAAAAGAAGCCTGCATTAACATCCAGAATTATATTTATGAGCAATGTTTTATGTGTTCTGTATTAGTCAGATTCGTTGAGAAGAATGCAAAACGCGTGAGCAAATACATGCAACTTCAAAATATATATGTCCAGCTGTGTTACTTATCCAACTCCACTTTCTCAAATATCTAAGTTTGAGAAGCTTAACAGGATGTCTATCAACGTCTTCGGCCTGGATGAGAAGCATGAAGTGTATCCAATAAAGTTCGCTGAGGTTGAACTACCTGAAGACCTGGAGCACCTACTATTGAGTGAACAGTAGTGGAAAACATCACTACGTTTATATAAAGAATTTTGAAAACTTATTGGACGTCATAAACCTATACATAATGGACGTGTTTATACCTTTAAGCGTTGTATTACACATTTTGATGATCGTTATCGACGAAGTGGATTGGAAAAATTACAAGAACATGCTGCCATCTGTAACCAACATGATGTTGCAAGAGTAGTTATGCCTACAAAGGAGAAATTCATTCTTCAATTTAAACATTTTGAAAGGATGTTAGAACTACCTTATGTCATCTACGCAGACTTTGAAAGTCTTCTCGGAACAATGACATAATGTCTCCCCAATCCTGAAACTTCATATACAACCCCTTATCAGCAGCATGTAAACATGAGTTTCTGCGTTTATGTTAAACCGTTATCCGACTTTGAACATCTGGAAACTGGTCTTCTTAAGCATCCCTATGTATATCGTGGTGTTGATGCTTCTCAAAAGTTCATGGAATACCTGACATCCCTTGCAAAGAAAATTAATTTAATATTCAAATACGCCATGCCTCTGAAACTTACAGATCAACAGCAAATGGACTTCAACTCTTCTACACTATGCTACTAGTGTGAAAAATGCTTTACTGAAGAGAACTACAAAGTACGCGACCATGATCACATCAGTGGTGAATATAGTGGAAGTCCACATAATGAATGAATTTACCCTGCAAAAACCTAAATATCTTCCAGTCTTCATTCAAAACCTCAGTGGGTATGACTCACACTTCATTGTTAAAGAACTGGGATGCACAAGTAATCGGTAGGAAGTACATCCTAGCTCTGAAGAAAGCTCTATATCATTCTCGAAGTATGTAAGAGATATAAAGCTTCGGTTTGTGGATAGCTTTCGGTTCATCAGTACAAGCTTGGATAAGCAGGTGAGAAATCTAACATCGTGGCCTGAAACACAGAATTACTTCGGTGAAGACAAGCTGAAGTTGATGACTCGTAAGGCAGTATTTCCCTATGGTTAAATTATGGGATGTTTTGAACGAAACCTGCTTGCCTCCTGAGGAATGCTACAGCAGTTTAAATGAAGAAGAAATTAGTGATGCCGACTGAAATCATGCTAGAAATGTATGGGAGCTGTTTAATGTGAGATACCTGGGCGAATACAACGACTTCTACTTAATCTCTGATGTACTTCTTCTAGCTGATGTTTTGAGATAGTTAGAGATCAAAACCTCAAAACACACAAAGTCCACCCTGCTCATTATTTTTCCTCTCCAGAACTTACATGGGACAACATGTTGCTGTATACTGGAATTCACCTGGAATTACTGCAGGATTATGACTAATTACTCACGATAGAATCCGGTATAAGAGGAGGTGTATTGTACGTTTCCAACAGGTATGCCGAAGCAAACAACGTCTACATAAAGAAGTATGATCCATCGAGACCAACCCAAATCATTACATATGAGGACGCCAATGACCAATATGGTTGAGCAATGTGCCACGCCCTCCCTTATATTGGATTTGAGTGGGTGTCACCTGAAAAAATAGACTTAGAAACACTACAAGAAGGTGATCCTCATAGATATATATTAGAAGTGGACATCGAGTATCCTGCTGAACTTCACGATCTACACAACTATCTACCTTTCCTGCCCGAGTGTATGAAGCCTAAGGAGTCATCCATAAAGAAACTGATACGCCATCTTGGACCTCGAATGAAGTATGTAGCACATTACATGACTTTGAAACAGGCTCTTCATCATGGACTACGGCCAAATCCATCGTATGCTACAATTCCGACAATCACAGTGGTTAAAATCTTATGTGGAATTCAACAATAGGCTACGACAGCAGGCTGCAAATGACATTGAGAGAGACCTCTACAAGCTCTTTAACAACGCCAAGTTTGGAAAAACCATGGAGAACCTGCGTAACCGTATGGATATACGACTGCTTACAACTTGAGAAGACACTCGAAAAGTTTATCGTTAAGCCCACGTTTATCGATAGGACGATATACGCTGCTAATCTAGCTGCTGTACATATGGCCTCTCGCCAGATCGTGTTGAGCAAGCCCATATACATCGGTATGAGTGTGTTGGACATCTCCAAGACATTAATGTATCACTATCATTATGATGTGTTGTTACCACATTATGGGGCTGAAAACCTGAAGCTTATGTATATGGACACTGATTCATTCATTCATCGTGTGACAACTGAAGATGTGTACCAAGACAAGCCACGTTTTCTCGAACACCTGGATACAGCTGATTATCCTGTCAACCATATGTCACTTGAGGCAGTATTTTATATCACAACACTGTGAATGCCAGAGTGATTGTAGTGTAAATTAACATTTTTGTATGACAATGATTTTAGATGCTTATTAGCCATAAGCATTGTTAGGAAATAAGTTCACACGGCTTCACTGAAACTGACAATAGCAGTGGGTAACAATGAAGCGATGGGGTGAGTTGTTTATCACTTAGAAGAGACAAACAAATGACTTCAGGGTAGCGTGCCTTTCTTTAGAAATGGAGTGAATATCTTCCCTAGAGCATATGTATTAGTAATTATAATTGGCTTACAAAATAGACGCTAATGTTGGCGCGATTTGGTAACCAATAGCAGCTCTATTATAATGTTTAGGCATATCGGGGTGAAGGAGTATAAATTCTTGAGCCAAAAGCAAGTATCACGCAGTTCTACAGAATCATTCACGAGGTAAACGTCACGCAGTTATACAGAATCTCTCGCAAAGGTATACATTACGCAGTTCTACAGAATCATTCACGAGGTAAACGTTGCGCAGTTCTACAGAATCTCTCGCGAGGTACCCATTACGCGGTTCTACAGAATCTCTCGCGTCGTAAAGTTAGTTACAAAATGTGAAGTAGGTACGCGACAACTATTACGGCAGTAATTACATTCGGAAATATAACAGTTTCAGTCAGGCGTGTATCAAGATTAAAGATGTGAAATTAATTAAGTGTGACGGCAATAAAAGTGTGAAAATAAATTCTTTTATCACTGTTATCTTTTAGTAACAACTCCTTTCAGTTTACACGCCCTGCTTAGAGATATTTGCTCGACTGAGTAATAATAGCTAGCCGGAGGACAAAGAACCCAAATTTTAAAAAATAATAAAACAATAACAGGCGCTCAGGAAATGATATAACACGAACAGAATACCGCGACACACTTCGCTCAGAAAAAAGGTGCTGGGAAAATTTAAAGGTGGGGCTAATAGCAAAATCACTCTACGCTTTGTTGGACTACGACCTAGGATGTACGCCTTAGTTAATCGAGAGTCGATGGCAAAAAGTTTAAAGGCATAAAACGTAGTGCTATTAAGCAGTGCAATACATTTGAGCGATATACAAACTGTCTTAAAACCCGTGAAATAATCAGAACGCACATGAATCTGATCCTGTCCCGGGAGCATGTTGTTAGCACAGTGCAAGTGAATAAAATCACATGGACTCCATTTGATGACAAGAGAGTTATTGCCGAGGATAGAATAACAACATATGCACATGGGCATTACAGCATTACAAACAACGCATAAGAGAATGTAAGACGAAGATGGCGATGTTCTCCGTGAGTCTACAATTTAGAAAATGGAATTTTGTCTATGCGATGTGTATACACCTAGCAGATCCCTGATGAATAAAGAAGAATAAGAAAATGGAAGGGAAGGCGTTAATCCTGCCATTAGGAGCAATCCTAGTGCTAGTCTGAAGCCTAGATAAAGGGGAGAGGTGACTATAATGAACTAAAATAAAGGTATGTTCACGTAAAACGTTTCAATTAAGACTCTCAAATAATAAAACCTGAATAAAACGCCGCAATTTTTCTAAAAGAAACTCAAAGTTATCTCTGGTTAGGCAGATTAGGTTAGACGATGAGTGAGTATAACAGATTATGAAGAGGTTGGCCAGGGATTGATTAGGTTAAGCTAGAGTAGGCTCGCGTACTTATTGTCCAAGTTATGAAGCATGGGTTAGCTTAGATTGTCTTAGCAATGGGTTGGTGACGTGTTGTTCTTACGTTCTGTTACGTGGTTACGTTTCTGGTTACGTCAAGTTACGTCATGTTACGTGGTGTTACGTTTCTGGTTACGTCATGTCACAGGGTGTTACGTCATGCTAACAGGTTACGTGGTTATGATACGTGGTTACATGGTTGTTACGTCTTGTTACGTCTTGTTACGTGGTTACGTGCTTAGGTTACGTTGTTACGTCTTGTCACGTGGTTATAATGCGTTGTGTTAAGTCTTGTTACGCGGTATTACGTCTTGTCACGTGGTTATGACACGTGGTGTTATGTCTTGTTACGCGCTTATGTCACGTTGTGTTACGTGATTATGTTACGTAGTGTTACGCGGTTAGGTTAGTTGGTTACGTTTACTGGTTACGTTACCTTTTGTTACGTGTTTATACTACGTTGGATTCGTCTAGTCACGTGGTTATGACACGTGGTGTCACGTCTTGTCACGTGGTTACGTGCTTACGTTACGTAGTGTGACGTCTTGCTACGTTGCTTAGGTTAGATGATAGGATTGAATAGACAATGTGAAGTCAAGGTTGGGATAGGTTAGAGCTTTCAGTGTGGGTTTAGTATGGAATACTTCCATATACCTTCACTGTAAACCAATATGCGGTTTATTCCTCTCCGTCTCGCACACTATTTAACATACAAAAAGTTTGTAAGATTTAGAAAAAAATATAAAAGTGTTGTAACGTTGGATGAGACATGTTTATAATCTAATTGTCTACATTACCATGAATACCTGTAACGCTATTGAATTACCTGTTAAAATGACTTAAATTCCTGTGATACCACTCGAATCATGCGAAATTACCTTAAATAGCTCTCGCACGAATCGCTGCTCTGAGTTACCATGAACACGTGTTGTACTAACCGGTTTACCCTACATTTACACGATACTATCCGAATTACTCTTTATACAACATCAATCGCAAGTACTTAATTGGAATAATTGTATTCATCGATCGGCGGCCTGCGTCCAGCCCTTTAGAGGCGCGATACCGGGACGTTTGAACGCAATATAGCCTTTGTTAGCGTTTAATTCTTGAAACCAATGACATTAGATGATGTTATGCATGGACGAACATTACGCATACATCAACACTAACCTCCCTAGACTCTCTCCTCGTTTTCCTATATTTTCCCATATAAACGCATTCTCTACTCCTCAACCTCTGTCTAGCCTAGCACTTCTCTCGTATTCTCTACCCCTACATATAAAGCGTATTCCCCTCCTTCAAAATCTGTTTGGTCTATCATCTCTCCAAGTTTTCCCTATATATTCTCATATAAAAGCATACTCTACCCCTCGACCTCTCTCTAGCCTAGCATCGACCCACATATCCCCTATCTCTCCAATATAAATGCATTTCCCTCTACTTCAACTCTCCCCTAGCATAAGATCTCTCTTCGTTTTCCCGTCTCTCCATATAAACTCCTACTCTATTATTCAAAACCTCTTAACCTAATACCTCTCCTCGGTTTGCTATCTCCCTCTCTCACATAAAACACATTCCACCTTTAACTCTGTCCTTCCTAGCATCTCTCCACGTTTCCCTATCTCTTCCGTATAAAGCATACCCCTCCCTCCTTCAGCATCTGTCCAGTCTAGCATCTCTCCTCGGTTTCCTACCTCACCTGTATAAACCTGCATTCCCCCTCCTTCAGTACCTGTCTAGCCTGTCATCTCGGCTTGTTTCCCATATATTCGCCATATAAACGCATACTGTACTCCTCATAATCTGTCTAGACTAGCACCTCTACTGGTATTCCCCACCTCTCTAATATAAAGCACAGACCCTCCTGCAAGCCCTGTCTAGCTTAGCATTGACCCTCGTATTCCGCATCTCTCTCATATAAACGTATTTCCCTCCTTGAACGCTCCTCCAACCTAGCTACTCCCATCCTTTTCCTCGTCTCCCCATATAAACGCATACTCTGTCATTCAAAACCTACTAGCCTAATACCTCTCCTTGGTTTTCTATCTCTCCCATATAAAATAAGAGTCTACCCTTCAAGCCCTGTCTAGTCTAGCATCTCTCTTCGTATTCCCTATCTCACACGTATAAAGCGTGTCGCTCCTCATTCAGCATCTGTCTAGCCTATTATCTGTTCACGTTTTCCCTATCTTTCCCATATAAACGCATACTCCACACCTCAAACTCTGTCTAGCAGTTCTCCTCGTATTCCGCTCCTCTCTCATATAAAGGGCGTTCACCTCCTTCAGCACCTGCTCTACCTCGGATCTGACCTCGTTTTTCCTATCTTCCCCATATAAACGCATTTTCCTCCTTGAACCCGCACATCTACCCTCGTTTTCCCCTCTCCTCTCCCTAATAAACGCAAAAATTGCGCTCGCTCTCTCCTACCTATCCTACTAACAGTATTTGAAGGTTCCATCTACTGGATTTACTTCTCATCAGATGTTCCAACTTGCTTCCATTTCAGAATGCAAAGTGAGTTTTTCCAAGCCATGCAAGTAATCCCTGGAAGCTGTTTCTGACCAAATAATTCTCGTAAATACACGGAATGAATATGATGTAAATAATATACCTGTTGCTGAACCCAAGGGACTTACAGAACCAGAATTACGCACTGACGATCCTGGCTCACCTAATGGAACAGAATAAAGAAATCACAGTAATGGCGTACGCAGCAACGCCAGTCCCGAAAACCTTACAAAATCCAGCTCCAAGCGAAGCAGCGCAACTAAGTACAAGGATGCTCCTCTTAAAAGACTTATTTTAACTTCAAACCAACAATCAGAAGAAACAACCAATGAGGAACAGTGTCTGTAAGATTCGTCGATTGCAAGCAACGAAGAGCAATCAACCAATGTACACGAACACAAGGCAAAAACTCCTACTTGCTTCTGGCAGGCTGAGGTTCTTCCTGAGTGATTTTTCGGCGTGCCCACCCTCAATAGGGATTAATCGCTGGATATTTTCTTTCGGAATGTTGTTTAGGGTGGCTTTTTGTGTAGGATGATTAGATATACAAAGGACTGAATGCGTGTATTTATTTACATAACGGTATACGTACATATATCCCTATCAATCGCACGAGTCCGTAGATCGTACGTGCTGTTATAATGCACAGAACAATAAGCAAGATTAATAATAATAATAAGAAGAAGAAGAACGACAACAAATACAAGGAAACGAGAAAGAAATACCACGAAAAAAGTCAAATATATTCAAATATAGCATCTTAAAATAAACAACCCATTAAATAGCGGTAAACTGTATTGCGATTCATTATTATACCCTATTATGGTAAACAAAGAACATGCAAGAAAATAAATGTACACACAACACTAACAATGAGTGAAAAGAACATGAAAGGGAATAAAGCACCATCAACATTTAGCTTTGGTTACACCCCTACTTCCCTACTATCAGCCTTCTCACATCTCAGCTGTCTTGCCCTAAGTAGAAATTTACCTATCCCCTCCAGTCGTTCCTGCCTGCCAGTATCCTCCATTCCTCCATTAACTTTCCATTCAATATGGTAAGGAATCGCTGTAAATATTGTTCCCTTTATTCCTCCGTACTCCTACAGCTTGACAAGATATGCACCCATGATTCTTGCTCCTCGCAAGTAGGGCAGATTCTCCTAACCTCTTTCATCAGTAACTTTTCAACCGCTATGCTCCAAGTCTAAGCCACGCAAGCCCGTATTTAATTAGTTTGGTGCCCGTTTTGATGTATTGCTCTACAACCCACTCCGATTTTAGCCCAGACTGTACTTCTAAGGCAACCTTCTCGGCATTGCTCAATTGTTGTTGCCTATCAGTATCACAGATGCGGCACTTAGCTTTTCTCCATGCACTTCGCCTATTTCCCTGACTGCCATCGAAATATTACCCATCCCTATAGTTTCAAAACCCCTCTTTAATGTTGTTGTGAATGTCGAATTTCTTTCCGTTCTCAGCTGTTCAAAGCAGCGGCCGCCCTAATCAGAAATTGGTCTCCAAGAACGATTTTCATCCAGTATTTCACTACTCTGATTGTGCATACTGTCATCTCATTATGCGCTCCAAATTCCCTCATAATTCCTCAGTTGACCGTATCCCTCCCTAGCCCCAGAAAACGCTTCAAAAATCCGGTCTTCATTTGGTCCAAATTCCCTTATGTTCCCACACCCATATCTCGGCTCCATATGTCATCTTGGGCCTAAGTGTCGCTCCGCATACGGTCTGCAGTAAATTTACGACGATATCTAAAATTCTGCAACGTACCCGGAGAGCTTCTGTTACTTTTACTCTTTCCTTGTGTTTCGTGATGTCAATATGTTTCGTCCATTTTCCGTTCATCACAAACGTTAGTCTTAAGTACACGAAATTTTTAACGTTGTCCAACGTCTGCCCTGCATATGTCCATGTCTCCTCCCTACTATAAACCGAACCATAATCACTTTACCTGATATTCCCTTTGTGCGTAATTTATGCCACAATGTAGTGCGATTGGCAGAGTCAAGTGCCTTCTTAAAATCTACAAAAGAGAAATGAAACCTTCCTCGCTTAATTAACGTTTGTCCCGTTCTTAACGTATCTAAAATAAACGCTGTATTTTTAGCACTGTGACCCTCACTGAAGACCACTTGCAACTTTTAAAGTTTGCTAAATTTTGTTTCCCAGCACCTTATATTTTCTCCATAATCGGCAACAGAGTAACTCCCCTAAAATTGTCTAGATTTCCAGAATCTCCCTTCCCTTTATAAATGGGGTAGATAATGCCCTTGCCGTAAAAGGTAGTGTAATCCCCGTCGCGGAACAATTTATTACATCCACTATGTGATCAAAAGTATCCGACACCCCCAAAAACATACGTTTTTCATCTTAGGTGCATTGTGCTGCCACCTACTGCCTGGTACTCATTATCCGCGACCTTAGTAGTCATTAGACATCGTGAAACAGCAGAATGGGACGCTCCGTGTAACTCACGGACTTCGAACGTGGTCAGGTGATTGGGCGTCACTTGTGTGAGAAGTCTGTACACGACATTTTCACACTCCTAAACATCCCTAGATCCAATGTTTCTGATGTGATAGTGAAGTGAAAAAGTGAAGAGACGTGTACAGCACAAAAGCGTACAGGCCGATCTCATCTGTTGACTGACAAGGACCGCCGACATTCCAGGAGGGTCGTAAAGAGTAATAGGCAGACATCTATCCAGACCATGACACCGCAATTTCAAACTGCATCATGATGCACTCCAAGTAGGTACTATGACAGTTAGGCGTGAGATGGGAAACATTGAATTCCATGGTCGAGCGGCTGCTCATAAGTCACACATCGCGCAGGAAAATGCCAAAGGACGCCTCGCTTGGTGTAAGGAGTGTCAACATTACACGATTGAACAGTGGCAAAACATTGAGTGGAGTAATGAATCACGGTGCACAATGTGGCGATCCGATGGCAGGGTGTGGGTATGGCGAATGTCCGGTGAACGTCATCTGCCAGCGTGTGTAGTGCCAACAGTGAAATTCGGAGGTGATGGTTTTATGGTTTGGTCGTGTTTTTCCTGGAGGGGACTTGCACCCCTTGTTGTTTTGCGTGTCACATCACAGCGCAGACCTACATTGATATTTTAAGCATCTTCTTGCTTTCCACTGTTGAGAGCAATTCGGGGATGGCGATTGCATCTTTCAACACGATCGAGCACCTGTTCATAGTGCACGGGCTGTGGCGGAGTAGTTACATAACAGTAACATCCCTGTAATGGACTGGCCTGCACAAAGTCCTGACTTGAATCCTA
This sequence comes from Deroplatys truncata, assembly GCA_030765065.1. Classification (NCBI taxonomy): domain Eukaryota; kingdom Metazoa; phylum Arthropoda; class Insecta; order Mantodea; family Mantidae; genus Deroplatys; species Deroplatys truncata. Next base: position 23,373,649 of record CM060988.1, on the reverse strand, counting down.
CAGAATACCTTTGGGATGTTTTGGAATGCAGACTTCGTGCCAGGCCTCACCGACCTACATTGATACCTCTCCTCAGTTCCGCACTCCGTGAAGAATGTGCTGCCATTCCCCAAGAAACTTTCCAGCACCCGATTGAATGTATGCCTGCGAGAGTGAACGCTGTCATCAAGAATAAGTGTTGGCCAACGCCATATTGACTTCCAGCGTTACCGATGGAGGGTGCCAGGAACTTGTACGTCATTTTAAGCCAGTGTCCGGATACTTTTGATCACGTAGTGTATCTGGAGCATACTCATTACAAACTCATTTACACCAGCTGTGACTTTAAAAATTTCAAGTCCAACTCTGCAGCTTTGCCTCCCTCTTAAGCGCTTCAGTGCCTGGATATCTCCCTTACTGAGATTTCATCGTCCAGTATTGAGATATCCGGGCACGCCAGAACCTGTGCTTCTCTCACCGTACAAATTCCACCATTTCCTCCTCACCCAAATACCGCCTTAAAGTGCATTTCCCACAGCATTATCCCCTTGTTAAAACATTCCTAATTTTATTCGCAATTTTGTCTTGCAAATAGTTCGCTTTTTCCGTATAAGTAGGTAAATATAGAGAGAGCTGGGCCACTTTTTTGCGTTTATATGGGAAAGGATAGGGAAAACGAGGGTAGATGCGACGGTTCAAGGAGGAAAATGCGTTTATATGAGAGGTATAGGAAAACGAAGAGAGGTATTAGGCTAGACACAGGCTGAGAGTAGAGTATGCGTTTATATGTATGAGAGGTATAGGAGCAGGAGGAGACGTGCTAGGCTAGACAGAGGTTGAGTAGAGTATGGGTTATATGAGAGAGATAGGGAACAGGAGGAGAGGTGTTAGGCTAGACAGAGGTTTAGGAGTAGAGTATGGTTTATATGAGACATATAGGAAAACGAGGCGAGGTGTTAGGCTAGACAGAGGTCGAGGAGTAGAGTATGGCCTATATGAGAGGTATAGGAAAACGCGGAGAGCTATTAGCTTAGGAGAATTGAGTATGTGTTTATAAGGAGAGATGAGAAAACGGAAAGAGATCGTATGCTAGGATAGACAGGTGTTAAAGTTAGGTTAGATAGCAAACCAAGGAGTGATACTCAGCTAGAGAAGGGCAGGAGGGAATGCGCTTTATGAGAGGTAGGGGATACGGGGAGTGGTGTTAGGCTAGACAGAGGTAGAGGAGTAGAGTATGGTTTATATGAGAGGTATAGGGAAACGAGGAGAGTCGCTAGGCTAGACAGATAGTGAAGCAGTAGGAATATGGACTTATATACAGGAGAGATAGGGAATAGGAGAGGAGGGGCTAGACTTTGAAAGCGACTTTAGACGTGAACTTAGTGGTAAACTGTTTCATCCTAATGTTAGAACGCTAATTCTAGACATGCCCATCACGTAACCCATTCAGGGAAAAGGTGGCTGCTCAGGGAAAAAAGTGACCAGCAAAGGGAAAAAGGTGACCAGCAAAGTCAAAAAGGTGACCAGCAAAGGGAAAAAGGTGACCAGCAAAGGGAAAAAGGTGACCAGCAAAGGGAAAAAGGTGACCAGCAAAGGGAAAAAGGTGACCAGCAAAGGGAAATAGGTGACTAGCAAAGCGAAAAAGGTGACCAGCAAAGGGAAAAAGGTGACCAGGAAAGGGAAAAAGGTGATCAGGAAAGGGAAAAAGGTGACCAGCAAAGGGAAAAAGGTGACCAGCAAAGGGAAAAAGGTGACCAGCAATGGGAAAAAGGTGACCAGCAAAGGGAAAAAGGTGACCAGCAAAGGGAAATAGGTGACTAGCAAAGCGAAAAAGGTGACCAGCAAAGGGAAAAAGGTGACCAGGAAAGGGAAAAAGGTGATCAGGAAAGGGAAAAAGGTGACCAGCAAAGGGAAAAAGGTGACCAGGAAAGGGAAAAAGGTGACCAGCAAAGGGAAAAACGTGACCAGCAAAGGGAAAAAGGTGACCAGCAAAGGGAAAAAGGTGACCAGAAAAGGGAAAAAGGTGACCAGCAAAGGGAAAAAGGTGACCAGCAAAAGGAAAAAGGAGACCAGGAAAAGGAAAAAGGTGACCAGCAAAGGGAAAAAGGTGACCAGCAAAGGGAAAAAGGTGCCCAGCAAAGGGAAAAAGGTGACCAGCAAAGGGAAAAAGGTGACCAGCAAAGGGAAAAAATGTGACCAGCAAAGGGAAAAAGGTGACCAGCAAAGGGAAAAAGGTGACCAGCAAAGGGAAAAAGGCGACCAGCAAAGGGAAAAAGGTGACCAGCAAAGGGAAAAAGGTGACCAGCAAAGGGAAAAAGGTGACCAGCAATGGGAAAAAAGGTGACCAGCAACGGGAAAAACGTTACCAGCAAAGGGAAAAAGGTGACCAGCAAAGGGAAAAAGGTGACTCACTCACACTAGCAGGTAAGTAATTCAGTTAGTATCACAGGGTAGGACAGATCCTGGGAAGCGAATATAGCATAGTTCCGTATGATGTTACAGGTAATTCAGAGAGTATCGAAGGTATTTAGGATAATTCAAGTAACATAGCTGTTTAGAGTCACTCAACTAGTATCACAAGAGGCTAGTTTCCCGGTGTAGGACGTATCATTGATGCATATTTTTCACAGGCAATTCAGCTAGTATCGGAGGGCATTTAAGCTAATTCAGCTGGTATTACAAGAGGCGGACTGCATCATAGCAGTGTATGATTTCACAGGTAATTCAGTTAGTATTGTAGGTATTTAGGCTAATTCATCTAGTATCACAGGAGGATAGATTCCAGGGGTTGGGTATAGCATAGTTTCGTATTTCACAGGTAACTCGGCTAGTATCGTAGGTATTTAGCATAATTCAAGCGTCATAGGTGTTTAGAGTAATTAAGCTAGCATTACAGGAGGGTAGGTTCCAGGGTTGGTTATAACGTAGTTTCGTGTTTTACAGATAGTTCAGGTAATATCGTAAGTATTTGGGTAATCAGCATAGTTTCACAGATACTCGTGATAATTTAGATCAGAGATTTGTATCACAGCTATTTAAGGTAAATGCAGGTGATTCAGGTTGTATCAATGGTATTTGAGTCATTTTAACAGGTAATTCATCTAGTATCATTGATATTTAAGGCAAACCAGATAGTATCACAGGTGCTCGTGCTAATTTAGAACAGGAATTCGTATCAGAGCTAGTTAAGGTAATTTCACATGATTCGGGTAATATCAAAGGTATTTAAGTCATTTTAACAGGTAATTCAACTAGTATCACAGTTACTCATGGTAATAGAGAGAGTAATTAGATTATAAACATTTCTCATCCAACGTAACAACAATTTATATACTTTTTTCTAAATCTTACAAACTTATTATATGTTAAACACTTATTTTACGATGCGGAGAGGGATAAACTGCATATTGGTTCACAAATTGAAAAGCTTTGCGTCAACATACCTTTATTTTTTAGTTCATTGTAGATGTCTGTCCCCTTTTATCTAGGCTTGAGACTAGCACTAGGATTGCTCCTAATGGCAGGGTTACCACCTTCCCTTCCATCTTCCTCTTTCTTCATCAGGCGTCTGCTAGTTGCATACACAGCACACGGATAAACTTCATTTTTAAGATTGTAGACTCACGAGAAAAATCTTCATATTCAACTTACATTCTCTTATGCACTACTTGTAATGCTGTAATGTCCATACGCATAGGTAGTTATTCCATCCTCAGCAATAATTCTTTTATCATCAAAGGGATTCAATGCAATTTTATTCACTTACACTGTGGTAACAGCATGCTTTCGCGATAGGATTAGATTCATAGGTGTTCTGATGATTTCACAGGTTTTAAGACAGTCTGTATAGCTGTCAAACGAAATGTACTGCTTAATAGCGCTACGTTTTATACCTTTAATCTTTTTTATCATTGAGCCTTGAATATCTAAGGCATACATCTTAGGACGTAGTCCAACAAAGCGTAGGATGATTTTGCTGTTAGCCTCATCTTAAAATTTTCCCAATACCTTCTTGTTCTGAGTAGAGTGGCATATATGATTGGCAGGGTAATCAGCTGTATCGAGATGCTCAAGAAAACGTAGCTTGTCCTGGTACACATCTTCAGTTGTAACACGATGAATGAACGAATCAGTGTCCATATACATAAGCTTCAGGTTTTCAGCTCCATAATAAGGCAACAACACGTCGTAATGATAGTTATACATTAATGTCTTGGAGATGTCCAACACACTCATACCAATGTATATAGGCTTGTTGAATACAATCTGACGAGAGGCCATATGTACAGCAGCTAGATTATCAGCATATATCGTCCTGTCGATAAACGTAGGCTTGGCGATCAGCTTCTCTAGAGTTTTTTCATTGGTCACCAGTCGTATGTCCATACGGTTACGCAGGTTTTCCATAGTTTTTCCAAACATGGCGTTGTTAAAGAGCTTGTAGAGATCCTTCTCGAAGTCATTTGCAGCTTGTTGTCGTAGCCTGTTGTTAAATTCCACATAAGGTTTCAACCACCGAGACTGTCGGAATTGTAGCACACGATGAATTTTTGTTAATCGTAATTCATGACTAAGAGCTTGCTTCAAAGCCATGTAATGCATTACATACTTCTTTCGAGGTCCAAGATGGGGTATCAGTTTCTTTGTAGATGCTTCCAATGGTTTCATACACTCAGGCACGAAAGGTAGATCGTTGTGTAGATCGTGAAGTTCAGCAGGATACTCGATGTCGACTTCTAATATGCACCCATGAGGATCATCTTCTTGTAGTCTTTCTAAGTTGATTTCTTCAGGCGAAACCCACTGAAATCCACCAAAAGGAAGGGCGTGACACATTGCCCAGCCATATTGGTTATTAGCGTCCTCGTATGTGATAAATTGGGTTGGTCTCGTCGGATCAAACTTCTCCATATAAGTGTTATTAGCCTCAGCATACCGATGGGAAACTTGGCATAAACCTCCTCTTATACGTGATTCCACCATGAGCAGTTGATCATAATCGTGTAACAGCTCTAACTTAATTCCAGTATACAGTAACATAGCGTCCCATGTAAGACCTGGAGAGGTAAAATAATGGGCCGGATCGACTTTATGTGTTTTGAGGGTTTGCTCTCTGAACGTCTCAAAGACGTCAGCTAGAAAAAGTACATCCGAAGTTAAGTAGAGATCGCTGTACTCTCCCAGGTTTCTCACATTAAACAGCTCCCATACATTTCTAGCATGATCATAGTCAGTATCAGTAATTTCTTCTTCATTTAATCTATTGTAGAAGGAGTCCTTAGGAGGCAAGCAGGTCTCGTTCAGGGCATCCCATGACGTAACAAAATCATATGGAAATACACCCTTACGGGTCATCAACTTCAATTTGTCTTCTCCAAAGTACTTTAGCGTTTCAGGATGTGAGGTTAGATTTTTTACCAACTTATCCAAGCTTGTACTAAGGAATTGGAAACTGTCCACAAATCGAAGCTTTATATCTCCTACATACTTGGTGAATGAGACATAGCTTTCTTCAGAGTTAGGAATTACCTCCACACGTTCACTTGTACAACCCAGCTCCTTAACAATGAAATGAGAGTCATATCCGCTAAGGTTATGCATGAAGACTGGTATATATTTAGGTGTTTTACAGGTTAAATTACATTCATTATGAAGACTTCCACGATATTCACCGCTGATGTGATCATGGTCGCGTACTTTATAGTTCTCTTCTGTAAAGGGTTTTCCACACAAGTAGCATGTCGTAAAAGACTCAAAAGCCTTTTTCTGTTGATCCGTAAGTTTCAGAGGCCTAGCAGATTTGTATACGGCATCAATCATTTTTGCAAGAGATGTCAGGTACAGTATAAACTTCTGAGCAGCATCAGCACCACGATACACATAGGGTTGCTTAGGAAGACCAGTTTCGAGATGTTCAACACTGGATGTAGGCTTCACGTAAACACAGAAGCTCATTGGTGTGTGCTCTTGATAAGGGGTTGTATAGGAAGTTTCAGGATTGGGTATACACGTATGAAATGGAGTGAGAATACTCTCAAAATCAGCATAGATGACATAAGGTACTTTCAGCATCCTCTCAACATTTTAAACTGAACAATTGATTTCTCCTTGGTAGGCATAACTACCCTTGCAACACCATGTTGATTACAGATGAGCACATGTTCTTGTAGCTTTTCCTGTCCACTTCGTCCGCTCTGGCCATCAAAATGTGTAAAGCATCGCTTACAAGTATAAACCAGTCCATTATGGTTAGTTTTCTGACGTCGAACGAGTTTCTCAAAATTCTTTATATATAGTTAGTGATGTTTTCCACTACTATCACTCAATAGTAGCAGGTCGCAGTGTTCAGGTAGTTCAATATCAGCAACCTTTATCGGACACACTTCATGCTTCTCATCTAGTCCGAAAACGTTAATAGATAACTTGTTAAACATCTCAAATTTAGGTATTTGAGAAAGTGGAGTAGGATAGGAAACACAGCTGAAGTCGTACTTATCTTGAAGCTGCTTGTATTTGCTGACGCGTGGAGGCTTGGTGCTCACGAATTTAGCTAATACGGAGTACATGAAACATTTCTCGTCGCTAAAGTTCTGAATGTTTATACAGGCTTTCCTTGCTTCAACAGATGACGGTAGTGGTATGTAACTACTTCCTCGTAACGGGTTGTACTTGTTGATACGAAGTCGAACTCCTTCCACAGCAAGCAAAGCCCAGCTGCTACCCTTAAGCTGTGACTCCTCCATTTCAGTCACCAATTTCTTGAATTTCACTTCCATCGTTGACTCCAGATCAGTTTCCAGGAAAACAGCTTGATTCCGTGTTTTAAATGTTTTGTCACAGGTTTCTCCAATACTGTTAACAAATCGACACTCAACCAGCACATTAATTTTAACACTCTTGTGAATACCAAGCTCTTTATGCACAGCCTGGATTATGCGTTGTTTTGCTTCATGCAGATACATATTTAGGTCCTTAGGTGATTCACATCGTATAAAATACGATTTCAATCGTCCTTCGAATGAAGTTTCGTATTCTTTCATATCACAGTCCTCCATTGTTGACAGTAACTGATGTTTAGTGGGCTCCAATCTTCTTTTCTTCTGAGGGATGCTTATTTCACATATATCTTCGTGTCGCTGCCCCTTATAACCATCATTGAAGGTCAAGCTACAATGTTTACATTTAAAGAGCTTCTTGCAGCTCATCTCGTGTCTTCTCTTGTCATAACCTCGGAGGAACTTCTTCCCACATTTTCCGCATGCATATCCAGTAGCGCTTGGAATAATATCCTTATACGCTGAGTTATTCATCTTTATTCTTGATGTAATAACGTATTAATCACTGATCAATGAAATGTAGACCTCTTCACCTTGATATCACTTAGAAAGCTGATTATTCTTGGAGAGAACACAATGTTAACACCTCAAGACTAATTAGCACAATGAACTCCAATGCCCTAGATCACCGTATTTATAGAGGGAGCACGAGCCTTTTAGATCAATCATAAACTCGCTCCATAACTAGCTGTATATGTTTGCTCCACACGTATTAACCTCACCCCACAGAGTCAGGATGTTTATGACGTCACACCCAGAGACAGGATGTCTGTCAGTATCAAACACGTTTAAACTCGTCTCGTAACTACCTGTATGTGCTGTCAAACCAACAAGAGAAGTATTCCCACACGCTCATTCAGTCAAATGTTCCATTCAAAGCCTACCATCATCCATTACACCAAAGCTAGTACAATCTCTATTATCAAAACACTTAAAAGTAAAGCCTTAAAAGGTAACGTAGAAGATTTTCCCCCTTATTTACTTAAATGTGTGTATATACTACATTATTTCATGTTTTCATTCCCTTTTCAATTCTTCCTTTCCATCTTCTTCTAGAAAGACCATTACATTTCACTACAATCACGAGCAAAGCAATTTTTCCAGAGTTTCACAGATTCTAAGCTTCTAGAATCGAAACCGGTAATAGTTTAATAAATGTATTTTTAGTAATTTAGCTCCCTCGCATCAGCATCTACCATTTAATCTTTACTCGAACCTGATAGGATTCATAGGCTTGAAGATATGAAATCACCCCTTCGGGATTCGATTCGTGTACTTTAAAGTACTTTGTGTCATAATAACGATATTTAGGGACTAGGTACTCTGTTTACGGTTTACTTGACGCATCTATCTAAACTAAATTACGAGTTATTAAATTTGCAAGTAAATTCCATTAAATCAGTATTCGAACCCAGAACACCAGGAACAAAATAATCTATAATATTAGCACGACATGTTAAACAAAGCTGTGTGCAGTTACGCTATCAATCTAAGTGATATATTCTAGTGTACAGAGGAAAATTAAGGAACTCAATAAAAGATTGTGGAATCGAACCAAGCACAACTGATTGACAATTATATACAGCATTAATTACCTATTATAAGAGCTATCAATCATGTTTTGGTTCATCCCTCTATCTCTCTTAGTTTCCGAGATAATGAAGATTTAAAATTAAGAATCGAACTCAGGATACCAGATCCCCAAATATAGATCCGCAAGCAACTACCTATTTATAGAAATGTAATAAAGTTTATTTGACATCTGTATCTTAAGCAGTTTAGGAGTTATTAAATTTATAATTAAATTACATTTTATCGGTATTCGAACCCAGAACACCAGAAACAAAATTATTTATAAAATTAGTTTGCTATGTTAAAAAGAGTTTTATACAGTTACGCAATCAATCTAAGTGATATATTCTAGTGTACAGAGAAAAATTAAGGAAATCATTTTAAAATCGAGATTCGAACTAGGGACAACTGATTGAAAATTATATACAGTATTAATTACACATTATAACAGCTATCAAACATGCTTTGACGCATCTCTCTACCTCTCTTAGTTTCCGAGATAATGAAGATTTAAAATTAAGGATCGAATCCAGGAAACCAGGTATCCAAATGTACATTCAGAAGAAACTACCTAATGATATAAATGTAATAAAATTTATTTGGAAGCTTTATCTTAATTAGTCTCTGAGTTATTAGAAGTTGAATTTGTAATTACTCGTAGGATTCGAACCCAGGCATCCCGGCCAACTCGGATGAATATCTCAAGGACGCGGCGCATTCCAAAGAATTGATTAGTTTGTATCCCATTGTTCTATCTCTTTTCATTCAGGAGATATAAGCGATTAATCAGTAGTAGGGATTTAGCGGTTCTGTATCACTTAATATGCATAGAATGCGATTAATATGATAATTACCCCCCTCCCACTAATTAGCCACCACCAAATCACTACTACTGATTAATCGCTTATATCTCCTGAATGAAAAGAGATAGAACAATGGGATAAAAAGTAATCAATTCTTTGGAATGCGCCGCGTCCTGGAGATATTAATCCGAGTTGGCCGGGATGCCTGGGTTCGAATCCTACGAGTAATTACAAATTCAACTTCTAATAACTCAGAGACTAATTAAGATACAGATGCCAAATAAATTTTATTACATTTATGTCATCAGGTAGTTTCTTCTGAATGTACATTTGGATACCTGGTGTCCTGGGTTTGATCCTTAATTTTAAATCTTCATTATCTCAGAAACTAAGAGAGGTAGAGGGATAATTCAAAGCATGTTTGATAGCTGTTATAATGTGTAATTAATACTGTATATAATTTTCAATCAGTTGTCCCTAGTTCGAATCCCGATTTTAAAATGATTTCCTTAATTTTTCTCTGTACACTAGAATATATCACTTAGATTGATTGCGTAACTGTATACAACTCTTTTTAACATAGCAAACTAATTTTATAAATAATTTTGTTTCTGGTGTTTGGGTTCGAATACCGATAAAATGTAATTTAATTATAAATTTAATAACTCCTAAACTCCTTAAGATACAGATGTCAAATAAACTCTATTACATTTCTATAAATAGGTAGTTTCTTCCGGATCTATATTTGGGGATCTGGTGTCCTGAGTTCGATTCTTAATTTTAAATCTTCATTATCTCGGAAACTAAGAGAGATAGAGGGATGAACCAAAGCATGATTGATAGCTCTTATAAAACGTAATTAATGCTGTATATAATTGGCAATCAGTTGTGCTTGGTTCGATTCCCATCTTTTAATGAGTTCCTTAATTTTCCTCTGTACACTAGAATATATCACTTAGATTGATAGTGTAACTGCACACAGCTTTGTTTAACATGTCGTGCTAATATTATAGATTATTTTGTTCCTGGTATTCTGGGTTCGAATACTGATTTAATGGAATTTACTTGCAAATTTAATAACTCGTAATTTAGTTTAGATAGATGCGTCAAAAAAACCGTAAACAGAGTACCTAGTCCCTAAATATAGTTATTATGACACAAAGTACTTTAAAGTACTCGGATCGAATCCCGAAAGGGTGATTTCATATATCTTCAAGCCTATGAATCCTATCAGGTTCGAGTAAAGATTAAATGGTAGATGCTGATGCGAGGGAGCTAAATTACTAAAAATACATTTATTAAACTATTACCGGTTTCGATTCTAGAAGCTTAGAATCTGTGAAACTCTGGAAAAATTGCTTTGCTCGTGATTGTAGTGAAATGTAATGGTCTTTCTAGAAGAAGATGGAAAGGAAGAATTGAAAAGGGAATGAAAACATGAAATAATGTAGTATATACACACATTTAAGTAAATAAGAGGGAAAATCTTCTACGTTACCTTTTAAGCCTTTACTTTTAAGTGTTTTGATAATAGAGATTGTACTAGCTTTGGTGTAATGGGTGATGGTAGGCTTTGAATGGAACATTTGACTGAATGAGCGTGTGGGAATACTTCTCTTGTTGGTGTGACAGCACATACAGGTAGTTACGAGACGAGTTTAAACGTGTTTGATACTGCCAGACATCCTGTCTCTGGGTGTGACGTCATAAACATCCTGACTCTGTGGGGTGAGGTTAATACGTGTGGAGCAAACATATACAGCTAGTTATGGAGCGAGTTTATGATTGATCTAAAAGGCTCGTGCTCCCTCTATAAATACGGTGATCTAGGGCATTGGAGCTCATTGTGCTAATTAGTCTTGAGGTGTTAACATTGTGTTCTCTCCAAGAATAATCAGCTTTCTAAGTGATATCAAGGTGAAGAGGTCTATATTTCATTGATCAGTGATTAATACGTTATTACATCAAGAATAAAGATGAATAACTCAGCGTATAAGGATATTATTCCAAGCGCTACTGGATATGCATGCGGAAAATGTGGGAAGAAGTTCCTCCGAGGTTATGACAAGAGAAGACACGAGATGAGCTGCAAGAAGCTCTTTAAATGTAAACATTGTAGCTTGACCTTCAATGATGGTTGTAAGGGGCAGCGACACGAAGATATGTGTGAAATAAGCATCCCTCAGAAGAAAAGAAGATTGGAGCCCACTAAACATCAGTTACTGTCAACAATGTAGGACTGTGATATGAAAGAATACGAAACTTCATTCGAAGGACGATTGAAACCGTATTTTATACGATGTGAATCACCTAAGGACCTAAATATGTATCTGCATGAAGCAAAACAACGCATAATCCAGGCTGTGCATAAAGAGCTTGGTATTCACAAGAGTGTTAAAATTAATCTGCTGGTTGAGTGTCGATTTGTTAGCAGTATTGGAGAAACCTGTGACAAAACATTTAAAACACGGAATCAAGCTGTTTTCCTGGAAACTGATCTGGAGTCAACGATGGAAGTGAAATTCAAGAAATTGGTGACTGAAATGGAGGAGTCACAGCTTAAGGGTAGCAGCTGGGCTTTGCTTGCTGTGGAAGGAGTTCGACTTCGTATCATCAAGTACAACCCATTACGAGGAAGTAGCTACATACCACTACCGTCATCTGTTGAAGCAAGGAAAGCCTTATAAACATTCAGAACTTTAGCGACGAGAAATGTTTCATGTACTCCGTATTAGCTAAATTCGTGAGCACCAAGCCTCAACGCGTCAGCAAATACAAGCAGCTTCAAGATAAGTACGAATTCAGCTGTGTTTCCTATCCTACTCCACTTTCTCAAATACCTAAATTTGAGAAGTTTAACAAGATATCTATTAACGTTTTCGGACTAGACGAGAAGCATGAAGTGTGTCCGATAAAGGTTGCTGATATTGAACTACCTGAACACTGCGACCTGCTACTATTGAGTGATAGTAGTGGAAAACATCACTACGTATATATGAAGAATTTTGAGAAACTCGTTCGACGTCAGAAAACTAACCATAATGGACTGGTTTATACTTGTAAGCGATGCTTTACACATTTTGATGGCCAGAGCGGACGAAGTGGACAGGAAAAACTACAAGAACATGTGCTCATCTGTAATCCACATGGTGTTGCAAGGGTAGTTATGCCTAGCAAGGAGAAATCAATTGTTCAGTTTAAAAACGTTGAGAGGATGCTGAAAGTACCTTATGTCATCTATGCTGATTTTGAGAGTATTCTCACTCCATGTCATACGTGTATACCCAATCCTGAAACCTCCTATACAACCCCTTATCAAGAGCACACACCAATGAATGAGCTTCTGTGTTTACGTGAAGCCTACATCCAGTGTTGAACATCTCGAAACTGGTCTTCCTAAGCAACCCTATGTGTATCGTGGTGCTGATGCTGCTCAGAAGTTTATGCTGTACCTGACATGTCTTGCAAAAATGATTGATGCCGTATAGAAATCTGCTAAGCCTCTGAAACTTACGGATCAACAGAAAAACTCTTTTGAGTCTTTTACGACATGCTACTTGTGTGGAAAACCCTTTACAGAAGAGAACTATAAAGTACGCGACCATGATCACATCAGCGGTGAATATCGTGGAAGTCTTCATAATGAATGTAATTTAGCCTGTAAAACACCTAAATATATACCAGTCTTCATGCATAACCTTAGCGGATATGACTCTCATTTCATTGTTAAGGAGCTGGGTTGTACAAGTGAACGTGTGGAGGTAATTCCTAACTCTGAAGAAAGCTATATCTCATTCACCAAGTATGTAGGAGATATAAAGCTTCGATTTGTGGACAGTTTCCAATTCCTTAGTACAAGCTTGGATAAGTTGGTAAAAAATCTAACCTCACATCCTGAAACGCTAAAGTACTTTGGAGAAGACAAATTGAAGTTGATGACCCGTAAGGGTGTATTTCCATATGATTTTGTTACGTCATGGGATGCCCTGAACGAGACCTGCTTGCCTCCTAAGGACTCCTTCTACAATAGATTAAATGAAGAAGAAATTACTGATACTGACTATGATCATGCTAGAAATGTATGGGAGCTGTTTAATGTGAGAAACCTGGGAGAGTACAGCGATCTCTACTTAACTTCGGATGTACTTTTTCTAGCTGACGTCTTTGAGACGTTCAGAGAGCAAACCCTCAAAACACATAAAGTCGATCCGGCCCATTATTTTACCTCTCCAGGTCTTACATGGGACGCTATGTTACTGTATACTGGAATTAAGTTAGAGCTGTTACACGATTATGATCAACTGCTCATGGTGGAATCACGTATAAGAGGAGGTTTATGCCAAGTTTCCCATCGGTTGCTGAGGCTAATAACACTTATATGGAGAAGTTTGATCCGACGAGACCAACCCAATTTATCACATACGAGGACGCTAATAACCAATATGGCTGGGCAATGTGTCACGCCCTTCCTTTTGGTGGATTTCAGTGGGTTTCGCCTGAAGAAATCAACTTAGAAAGACTACAAGAAGATGATCCTCATGGGTGCATATTAGAAGTCGACAGCGAGTATCCTGCTGAACTTCACGATCTACACAACGATCTACCTTTCGTGCCTGAGTGTATGAAACCATTGGAAGCATCTACAAAGAAACTGATACCCCATCTTGGACCTCGAAAGAAGTATGTAGTGCATTACATGGCCTTGAAGCAAACTCTTAGTCATGGACTACGATTAACAAAATTCATCGTGTGCTACAATTCCGACAGTCTCGGTGGTTGAAACCTTATGTGGAATTTAACAACAGGCTACGACAACAAGCTGCAAATGACTTCGAGAAGGATCTCTACAAGCTCTTTAACAACGCCATGTTTGGAAAAACTATGGAGAACCTGCGTAACCGTATGGACATATGACTGGTGACCAATGAAAAAACTCTAGAGAAGCTGATCGCCAAGCCTACGTTTATCGACAGGACGATATATGCTGCTAATCTAGCTGCTGTACATATGGCCTCACGTCAGATTGTATTCAACAAGCCTATATACATTGGTATGAGTGTGTTGGACATCTCCAAGACATTAATGTATAACTATCATTACGACGTGTTGTTGCCTTATTATGGAGCTGAAAACCTGAAGCTTATGTATATGGACACTGATTCGTTCATTCATCGTGTTACAACTGAAGATGTGTACCAGGACAAGCTACGTTTTCTTGAGCATCTCGATACAGCTGATTACCCTGCCAATCATATATGCCACTCTACTCAGAACAAGAAGGTATTGGGAAAATTTAAAGATGAGGCCAACAGCAAAATCATCCTACGCTTTGTTGGACTACGTCCTAAGATGTATGCCTTAGATATTCAAGGCTCAATGATAAAAAAGATTAAAGGTATAAAACGTAGCGCTATTAAGCAGTACATTTCGTTTGACAGCTATACAGACTGTCTTAAAACCTGTGAAATCATCAGAACACCTATGAATCCAATCCTATCGCGAAGCATGCTGTTACCACAGTGCAAGTGAATAAAATTGCATTGAATCCCTTTGATGATAAAAGAATTATTGCTGAGGATGGAATAACTACCTATGCGTATGGACATTACAGCATTACAAGTAGTGCATAAGAGAATGTAAGTTGAATATGAAGATTTTTCTCGTGAGTCTACAATCTTAAAAATGAAGTTTATCCGTGTACTGTGTATGCAACTAGCAGACGCCTGATGAAGAAAGAAGAAGATGGAAGGGAAGGTGGTAACCCTGCCATTAGGAGCAATCCTAGTGCTAGTCTCAAGCCTAGATAGAAGGGGAGAGACATCTACAATGAACTAAAAAATAAAGGTATGTTGACGCAAAGCTTTTCAATTTGTGAACCAATATGCAGTTTATCCCTCTCCGCATCGTAAAATAAGTGTTTAACATATAATAAGTTTGTAAGATTTAGAAAAAAGTATATAAATTGTTGTTACGTTGGATGAGAAATGTTTATAATCTAATTACTCTCTCTATTACCATGAGTAACTGTGATACTAGTTGAATTACCTGTTAAAATGACTTAAATACCTGTGATATTACCCGAATCATGTGAAATTACCTTAACTAGCTCTGATACGAATTCCTGTTCTAAATTAGCACGAGCACCTGTGATACTATCTGGTTTGCCTTAAATATCAATGATACTAGATGAATTACCTGTTAAAATGACTCAAATACCATTGATACAACCTGAATCACCTGCGTTTACCTTAAATAGCTGTGATACAAATCTCTGATCTAAATTATCACGAGTATCTGTGAAACTATGCTGATTACCCAAATACTTACGATATTACCTGAACTATCTGTAAAATACGAAACTACGTTATAACCAACCCTGGAACCTACCCTCCTGTAATGCTAGCTTAATTACTCTAAACACCTATGACGCTTGAATTATGCTAAATACCTACGATACTAGCCGAGTTACCTGTGAAATACGAAACTATGCTATACCCAACCCCTGGAATCTATCCTCCTGTGATACTAGATGAATTAGTATAAATACCTACAATACTAACTGAATTACCTGTGAAATCATACACTGCTATGATGCAGTCCGCCTCTTGTAATACCAGCTGAATTAGCTTAAATGCCCTCCGATACTAGCTGAATTGCCTGTGAAAAATATGCATCTATGATACGTCCTGCCCCTGGAAACTAGCTTCTTGTGATACTAGTTGAGTGACTCTAAACAGCTATGTTACTTGAATTATCCTAAATACCTTCGATACTCTCTGAATTACCTGTAACATCATACGGAACTATGCTATATTCGCTTCCCAGGATCTGTCCTACCCTGTGATACTAACTGAATTACTTACCTGCTAGTGTGAGTGAGTCACCTTTTTCCCTTTGCTGGTCACCTTTTTCCATTTGTTGGTAACGTTTTTCCCGTTGCTGGTCACCTTTTTTCCCATTGCTGGTCACCTTTTTCCCTTTGCTGGTCACCTTTTTCCCTTTGCTGGTCACCTTTTTCCCTTTGCTGGTCGCCTTTTTCCCTTTGCTGGTCGCCTTTTTCCCTTTGCTGGTCACCTTTTTCCCTTTGCTGGTCACATTTTTTCCCTTTGCTGGTCACCTTTTTCCCTTTGCTGGTCACCTTTTTCCCTTTGCTGGTCACCTTTTTCCCTTTCCTGGTCAAATTTTTCCTTTTGCTGGTCAAATTTTTCCTTTTGCTGGTCACCTTTTTCCCTTTGCTGGTCACCTTTTTCCCTTCGCTGGTCACCTTTTTCCCTTTGCTGGTCACCTTTTTCCCTTTGCTGGTCACGTTTTTCCCTTTGCTGGTCACGTTTTTCCCTTTGCTGGTCACCTTTTTCCCTTTTCTGGTCACCTGTTTCCCTTTCCTGGTCACCTTTTTCCCTTTCCTGGTCACCTTTTTCCCTTTCCTGGTCACCTTTTTCCCTTTGCTGGTCACCTTTTTCCCTTTGCTGGTAACCTTTTTCCCTTTGCTGGTCACGTTTTTCCCTTTGGTGGTCACCTTTTTCCCTTTGCTGGTCACCTTTTTCCCTTTGCTGGTCACCTTTTTCCCTTTGCTGGTCACTTTTTTCCCTGAGCAGCCACCTTTTCCCTGAATGGGTTACGTGATGGGCCTGTCTAGAATTAGCGTTCTAACATTAGCATGAAACAGTTTACCACTAAGTTCACGTCTAAAGTCGCTTTCAAAGTCTAGCCCCTCCTCTCCTATTCCCTATCTCTCCTGTATATAAGTCCATATTCCTACTGCTTCACTATCTGTCTAGCCTAGCGACTCTCCTCGTTTCCCTATACGTCTCATATAAACCATACTCTACTCCTCTACCTCTGTCTAACCTAACACCACTCCCCGTATCCCCTACCTCTCATAAAGCGCATTCCCTCCTGCCCTTCTCTAGCTGAGTATCACTCCTTGGTTTGCTATCTAACCTAACTTTAACACCTGTCTATCCTAGCATACGATCTCTTTCCGTTTTCTCATCTCTCCTTATAAACACATACGTTTTCCTATACCTCTCATATAGGCCATACTCTACTCCTCGACCTCTGTCTAGCCTAACACCTCGCCTCGTTTTCCTATATGTCTCATATAAACCATACTCTACTCCTAAACCTCTGTCTAGCCTAACACCTCTCCTCCTGTTCCCTACCTCTCTCATATAACCCATACTCTACTCAACCTCTGTCTAGCCTAGCACCTCTCCTCCTGCTCCTATACCTCTCATACATATAAACGCATACTCTACTCTCAGCCTGTGTCTAGCCTAATACCTCTCTTCGTTTTCCTATACCTCTCATATAAACGCATTTTCCTCCTTGAACCGTCGCATCTACCCTCGTTTTCCCTATCCTTTCCCATATAAACGCAAAAAAGTGGCCCAGCTCTCTCTATATTTACCTACTCGTATACAATGAATAAATTCCCTTTATTTTTGGGTGAAAATTCTCCTAACGTTTTGCTTCCATCGCATTTTCTCAGTGCCTTCTCCAATTGTTTTTTGTGATGTTGCATTCCTGGTCATACCAGGCATTCGATTGCTTTGCCTTCCCGTGCATTCCGACTTTCATTGCCTTCGCGGAGGTAACAATTGTGTTAGTTGTTCAGCTGTTTCCATGTTCTTCCTCTTAAGCGCTTTTTCAAATTGTCAACAAAGACTTCGGCCTGTTCCGGTCTCCGTAAATCAGCTTACCACCCTCCCTTCGACCCTCTCCAACCTTCGTTTGCATACATCTCAGGTTCCGTCTCTATATTCAGTCCCAGGCAATGGACAATGACGCGACTCAATACATTCCCAACCCAGAAATTCTTAATTTTGCCTATTAAACCTTTACTTAGCAAAACAAAATTGCCTTACACTGCCTCCATTTGCATTGATGAAAGTGAGTTCTCCTTCCCGATCGCTACCGCATTGCCATTCGTTACCTCTCGAGAAAATGCATCACAAAAAGGAAGCAGGACGACTTTAATGGTCACCATATATTATGGAGCTGCAGGAAAATCAATCGAAAAAGAAAAGTTATAGAATCGTGATTACTTCAGTACTTAGTAATACTTAATTCCCCCCAAACCACTCAATTCGATCTAGCTCACATCTTTAGTAGTAGGATAGAATGAACTTATCCCAGCAACGCACAACTGTCAGTTATAATACCTTCCGGAAGTGACCATTTTCCGATGACTAAGAATATTGATAATATTAATTTAAACACATACAATGGCCAAGATGGATAGTGAATAAAGCAGATTGGACAAGGTTTAAAACCCTGACTAGCTAAGTGGAAGCATCTTTACCCCTGATGTACGATAAACTGTTTGGGTACGAAGCCTTTGGAAGATTTCGAATTGTAATGTTAGCGATTTTCATTATTATTTCCGTAAAATACGGAATCTTCCAATTCGAAATCTTCCAAAGGCTTCGTACACAAACAGTTTGTTCCATGGTGTAATAAAGAATGTAAAAGTGCAGCATGTAACAAAAATAAAGCATACTTTCAATCTGAAAAGCACCCATCAAACACCCATGAAAACAAAATAGTATTAATAAATGTCAAGCTAAACACGCAAAGTAATGAAAGAAAGCAAACGCAGATCATGTCTGGACTTTGTATTTTCAATGAACCATCAAGCTCCTTTACAACACATATAAAGAAAGTTAAGGAAATCAATGGAAAAAGCAAGACATCTAAGATTACATTCATACGCAAATGCGGATCGTAGAAACACTAACAATAATGAAATATCATACAATTTTTATGTCACACATTTGCAGCAATTTAAAATGACCAATTATAAGGATAATTTTCTCACATTTAAAGAAAACTGTGAAATGGAAACCATTAGTGTGTCTCTCTCCTCCTCATCTGACGAATAGAATTACGGGAGCGAAATAACACTACAAGAAATTGTCTATATGCGAAGTCAAAAGTCACTGCAAATCTAAATCTTGTGGATCAGACGGCACTTCTTATGGAATTTGAAACAACTTGCATTTTATACTTGCATAAACGTTAGAATTCTATAGGGGCCTATAAAGTATTTTTGACTTGCTTGGAGGAAAGCATTGGTAATTTCAAAACGTAAACCGAAGTGTGACACCTCTCTACCAGAAAACTACTTCTCAATAGAAAAAGAAATTACCGAAGTCTTTAAAAGCTCTCAGCACTGCATAATGATAAACTTAGATATCGAAAATGCATACGATATGATCTGGAAGAAAAGAATTTTGAAAATTCCATCAGAAAACGGAATCACAATAAAAATGCCATAATCCTCAACAATTTTCTTAAAAGAAGACCAATTCAAGTTTTGCCTGCGGAACTTACTGTGAAACCGAATAAATTAAAAATGGAGTACCTCGAGAATCTTCAATGAATGCTTCACTTTTTATCGTTGGATTAATGACACCGCATCCCATATTAATTAGGCGTCAAAGAAAGCTTATTTGCGGACAACTTAACAATCAACTGTAATGGCCAAACGCTGAACACTACCCAAGAAATCCCTCAAACCACAATGAACTCATTACAAGAATGGTCTGAATAAACCGGATTGAAGTTCTCAAAAAAGAATACAAAATGCATAATTTCTCTAATAAGAAAAACTTCAAAGTAGTTCCTAAGCTTTAAATGGAGGACCGTGTGACTGAGGTTAAAGTTCTCAAACTCCTGGGGGTACTGATCGACAATAGGCCAACATGTATTCACCATATTAAAAATCTTAAATCAGAATATATTAGGAGACATGTCTTCTAAAAGCATTAGCTGCGAAATTCTGGAAGGCCGACTCAAAGGTATAACTGTCCAGTTACCAAGCTATTATAAGATGCAAACTACATTACGCAGCCAGAATATATAACTCAGCATCTGCAACATCTCTCAAAAAATTGATTGAATACAAACAACAAGTTCAATGCTAGTATTGGAAGCTTTTCGTGAAAGCCCTTCTTCTTGTCTTCAAATAGAAGCAGAAATTCCGTTACAATGCAACTCAGCTCATCGCAAGCCTCCAAACAAGCTTCCATGCCATAAAATGATAATATACGAGTAAGTATTTTGTTTTCGGAATCAGAATACCCTTCCACGAATTACTCCCACCGTTATCCTACATTTTGTGAAAGAGTGTATACTCACCCCATCGCCTTAAAATAAAAGTGCATCAGATTTGTGTGGAGACACCATTTCCCCAAATAGCTCGTTGGAAGCCTCCATTACTTTATGTAAACACACAGACGTTACTGCATACCAAAAGTCAAATGACAACGTCCCTTTTTCCAACTTTTCCTTGAAATTCAAGACAATTGTGGCAGTGATTTGATACACCGATTTTCCTATTACTGATAGGAAATGTGCATGTACAATTGTGTATCCTGTACATACAGCCCTACACAGTCTTCCTGCAATGTTTCTAGTTTCTTGTGTGAGTTATTCGCCATAAAGGAAAGTTTGAAGCATATTTTAGAACCCGATAACCCTAAACCTTTCTTTATAATTACTTATTCAGTGAGTAAAATTCAGGCCATCAACGATAAGTAGATAAATAATTCTTTCTTCAGAAACGAAAGTATCAATTCCGATAAGAAAATTAACATATTATTTACACCCTCAGATAGACAAATCCATGGCAACCAACGAGCAGACACAGCAAGCAAGCGAGGCAACCAGATTACCTCCCGCCGAAATATCCGTAACTTATCAATTACATTAACTACATTGAACGCCACATCTCAGGAAATTGGGAGAATCAGTGCTACAATAACTCAAACAGCAAACTGAACGACATAATGAAGTAGAGAATTTCAAGACTTCCTCTCCGTCCAGTAAAACTTCAAGAACAAGTTGCTATAACAAGTTAAGAATTGGTCACGCATTGATCACGCATGGGTACACTCGCTTCTACTTATGTCGTCCTCGCATCTTTGGGAGGCATTCTACTGACCTTCACAAGTGAGGATGTATAGCAAGTAGGAGGTGCGTGTATCTGTTTACATTTTCGCGCGTGCAGTGGCGTCCGCTTTTACGTGCGCAGTTCTAGATTGTTTATATATAATGTATAACTTTGAAGAAGAGCTTTACTGTTATCCCTCATTATTTTAATAATCCCTCCAATCTCCATTCTTGTCGAATGTAATTTAGTCGCCAAGGTATTTAATCACTCGTCGTCCTCTGGAACATTGTCATGAAATGTGGGAACATATCCGTTTAGGGTCAAAGTTCTTCCAGCACCTAACAGATTAGGTGCTAGGCGACTAAATCAGGTGTTGGACAAGAATGGAGTTTGGAAAGATAATGTGACATAAATGTGTCCTCTTGGAGGATAAAAATTATAATTTACTTCTGTTTTACATAATTTTGTCATTAAAATACTTTTTTTACGGAGAACTTGTGCAAAACAGTGTTTTATTTAGTTCTATATTTATATTGAACAGAGTATTTCCATAATGTCTAGTAAATGTGTTTTCTTTGGCGGTTAAAAGTATAGTATATTGTGGCATGTGCACAGATAATATGACAAGACCCTCTCTGGGCACCGAGGTTAGAGACGGCAGTTTGTCTGTGAGTAGGGGTGAGTCAGGGGAACCAAGCGTCAAGGGAGGGGATAGCGTTTTTGACGCCCGAGTTTGGCGTGGGTTTTTGTAACAGTCAGCAAGTAAGCTTCGTGTGAGACAGACGGGAAACTGCTAAGGCACGATGTCCTCGTCGGCAGACAATGGGCAAAGGAATGTAAGTATCTAACTTCATCCATTAAAATGTGTGCCATCCACGTTTGAAAGTTGTAATTATGGTAGAATAGAATCCTTCCTCTCCCTTAAGCCAGGTATTATGTTGGTACAGCAATTATTTTGGAATATAACTTAGCTGCGTTTCCCTCGTCGTAGCCTCGCATTTGAAGTTCTTGTTTGATTTACCGATGCCTCTTGCAAGCGAGTAGCTCCCATCTGTATTTGTAAAATAATTTAAAGAGAGGCATTCGACAATTGGTGAGGTGCCGAGCAATTGGTGGAGGGCCAGGCAGAGTGACAATATTGGTTTTTTGAGAGATTTTCAAGTGTAATTTTTTTTCCCTCTGAAATGTAACGGCTTGTGGTCCTCCACGTGGTCGCGAAAAATCTAAATTTGTTTCTGGCTTAAGGGTAAGGATTTTTATGCTTTAATTTGTGATTCTCTTATTCTAAATTTTGTTACTATAATTTCTAAAAGTCTCGTTTCTAAATTTTAATTTTGAGTTCATTTTTGCATTTTTCCATTGCCTGTCGGCGTGACGCTAAAACTTCTGACTCCATTTTCCTACTATTATGGCTTCATTTCCATTAAATTGTATTGCTGTGCTAAGTGGTTCGTGCTGGTTATTTTCAAATATGTTTTTGTGAAAGTTGAGTTGTGAAACGAGTGAGATATTTGCAACTTTGAAAATGTGCTCGTCACGTGTTGGCCATCTAGGTGAAAATCTTGTTTTCTGTGCTTATTAGCAGTGGTTCTGGAAACTTATAACTTTATATTCCAGTGATTGTGATTTCTAGCTGTTTACTATACTTTTGTGAGACATTTTTCGTGTAACTTTTATGTACGCACGTGTGTTATGTGATTCCCGTGTGGTCATGCATTTCAGCACTAATTCTAGCTTGTGAAACCAGTCTTCCTCAGCACGTGTTTTGGCGCGTTTATTTGCGTGTGTATATCAGGTCAGATACATTTGTTTAAAAAAAAAAGAGAAGGAATTTTTTTTGTGCTACGTATAAATTGCAAGTTTGTATTCTGCTCCTTTTGAGATAATGTTAGCGGTGGTGACAGTAGGTGTGACGTGGTTTTTTTTAACTTCCAGTTCGAGGTTTCTCACTGAAGACATTTTGTTTTTCTTCCATGTGTTCATTCTGTTTAAAAATCTTGGTACTGTGTCCAAGTGGTTTGCGTGGCATGCTTGTGTAGACCGTATGTTGGTATAATTTTCTGATATTTCGCCGCGGGCGCTTAATTGTATTCTTTCTGGAACTGTTTTATTTGGCTATGTTCTGATCTTGTTACTTACATTCATCTGATGCTATAAGTGTTTAGTTTGGTGTAATCTGTATCGCTGTGTCATTTTGTTTATTTATTGGTTGTGTTATCTTTTGTGCTACAATCATGCCTAAGCGACGTACTACGCAGAAATCTGATAAGGCAATTGCTCCAGTTAGCGAGCACAGTGAAGTAGAATCTATGTCCAGTATTAGTACGCCTGTTGTTGTACAGTTATTATCAGTGATGTCTAACCTGCCCGTGCCGCTGAGTACAACGCAGTCAGCTGTGTGTCGCCCGGTCATTGACCCCTCTCACGTTGAGAATTCCAGCAAGTTGTCGGCGCATGAGTTACTTTAGAATTTTGAAATGTTCGCTACTACTGCTAATGGCCGCTCTGAGGAAATGATAATGATGATAATTTTGCTTCACCGTTGCCAAGTTTGGTTTATTTAATTCCGCAATGCATATTTTTAGGGGAAAATCTTTCGCAGTTACTCATGTAAGTAAAAGTTTCAGGAGCTACTACCAGCCTTGCCAGTATCTTCACCTAATTAGGTTTGATGTGCCTTCTAATATGGACCGGTACGATGTGGATGTTGATGAACCAGGTGTAAGTGTGTTACCAGATTTTAGAAAATTTGCGCTGGAATTTTGTGGTAAAAAGAATAAGAAAAAAAACATAACCTGTAAGTATGTAAACATTGTGAGTGCTAAAGTTTGGACGAACGAAACAGTTTTACAACTCACACAGGTATACTGAATTTTTATTGTTTCACTGACTGATGCTTAATTAAGCTTTGCTTTTCAGGAATAATATGTGCTATGAATGTCTCTGCTAAATTAAAAGTGTATTATTATTTTGGGTGTACCTTAAATTTTGAATTATGTTTTGGGAACTGCAAATCATTTGTTTTGTTGTTGTGTAATGCTGCAGGAATGTGTTTCATGTGTACTATGTGCTTAATTGAGCTTTCATTTTCAGGAATGTTCTGTGACAATATTGTTTTGAGTAATGATGTGATGTTGTTTTGTTGCATTCGATTTGATATGATTTGATTTGACTGGATTTGATTTTGGGTTTCATAATGATGCTGTGATTTTTATTTGCAGAAAATTGTTGCATGAATAGTGTGTGTATGTATGTGTGTATTTGAGGTTATGTGATATATGTGAGATTTGCCTCGGTGGGAGTGCCAAAGAGTAACCCCGATGGCGTAGTGTGAGGTTATGTGAGAAATATGAGTTGAGATTTGCCTCGGTGGATGTGCGTAAGAGTAACCCCGACGGTGTTAATGTGAGAGATGAGATGAGGAGAGATGAGAAGAGATGAGATGATGTCAGCTTCGGTGGAAGTGCCAAAGAGTAACCCCGATAGTTGAAGTGTATGAATGCGTTGATTTTTCAGGAGGGCTATATGTACCTGGAAAGTTGATGTGATGTGATGATTTTAGAGGTTTGGCTTATTGGTGTTGCTGTAACGTGCCCAGTATAGCGTGTGTGATGAATTCACACGAGAGATTAAATGGATGGAAGTGATTGTAATGTGAATAATTTTTTTTCTGTTTATGCAACAAGTTTATTACCATCTTAGATAGCAAATTTTAATACCAACTGTTTTCCAGATTAATTTTGATTTGGAGGATATGGATGCAACAGTATAATGTCATGTTATGTGTGTCATTCCTGAAATATTAATGTGATTTCTTGAAGGTTATGCCTATGTTAGATGTTTTGAATTTACAGCATGTTAAATGAGACACGGCAGTGAAGATGTTTTGTTTTGCAGAGAAAAAGTGAAACTTGAGATAAAGATGATGATTATGATTGAAATACTGATGATGATGACTGAAGTAATGATGATGATTGAAATACTAATGATGCTGATTGTTTGATATTGAGATGAGGAAGATAGTAATGTGGAGAAATTGTATTAGTGACAAAAGTATGATAATTGTAGTTGAAAGCATGTCACGTGGTGTAGTTTGGAGATGTATTGTGGATGTAGTTTGTAGTAATGCATACAGTAGTTTTCAGTAGCTAGCTAAGTGAGTGTTGTGTGTAATTTGGGCCATGGTCAGTGTGAATGAGTTCATTTCATTGTCATGTGTGATTGTCTTGTAAGTGCACTTATTTTCTTTTGTATGTCATTTTGTTTGTTATTTTAATGTCTCTTATTGTATTTGTTTGCCTTGTGTCGACGAGGGCGTCGATCTCGGTGGCCAGGGGGAGATGTGGCATGTGCACAGATAATATGTCAAGACCCTCTCTGGGCACCGAGGTTAGAGACGGCAGTTTGTCTGTGAGTAGGGGTGAGTCAGGGGAACCAAGCGTCAAGGGAGGGGATAGCGTTACTGACGCCCGAGTTTGGCGTGGGTTTTTGTAACAGTCAGCAAGTAAGCTTCGTGTGAGACAGACGGGAAACTGCTAAAGCACGATGTCCTCGTCGGCAGACAATGGGCAAAGGAATGTAAGTATCTAACTTCATCCATTAAAATGTGTGCCATCCACGTTTGAAAGTTTTAATTATGGTAGAATAGAATCCTTCCTCTCCCTTAAGCCAGGTATTATGTTGGTATAGCAATTATTTTGGAATATAACTTAGCTGCGTTTCCCTCGTCGTAGCCTCGCATTTGAAGTTCTTGTTTGATTTACCGATGTCTCTTGCAAGCGAGTAGCTCCCATCTGTATTTGTAAAATAATTTAAAGAGAGGCATACGACAATATTTCAGTTTGACATTATGTTGGTATTTAATATTTTTTGAAGATATTGTGCAAAATTGGTTTTATTTACTTATATATTTTTTTAACACGGTTATTCTAAATGATGAAGATAAAACTATTGCTCTACGATATATATTTATATGCGAATAATCCAGAATTGTGCAGTAAAACCAGACGCCACTGCATGCGCGAAAAGGTAAACAGATACGTACTTCGTCCTTGCTATACATACTCACCTGTGAAGATCAGTAGAATGCGTCCCAAAGCTGCGGGTACAGAATTGTAGAAGAGAGTGTACCTCTTATCAAAGGATCCAGCATCCAGCTGCGGGACGTGTAAGACTGCTTTAACCATTGCTCACATCATCATCACAAAATGTTCCAGGTACACAAAATGGCGGACGAAGAACAAGACTCTAGCAGCGATCCGATAATGACTCATGCAACACTTCCTAATAAACGCTTCAATTTATTATATTAATCTACCACTACTGTACTCAGTACAATTATCTTGTTAACATTCATTACATCGGAAGATGACTAATCAACCCTGCAAATGTATGTATGGGTAAATTTTCTCTCGATCTTCACTTGTTTACAAGAAATTGGTTAATATAATAACTATAACGGAAATTGTTATAATAATTGGGAACATAAAACTTAACATTTTAATTATCTATTCTAATTATTTAGACTATTTGATTGAAAATCAAACGTACTTATTATACTCCTAAGAGCTGCTGAATATTGCATCTTAGTGTATTAATGTCTCAACACAGATATTGTTAAAGCATATTCCAAGCAGTCGCTATATGACCATATAGCAAGGCAACTTTAAATTTGTTAAATAAAAAACAAACGGTAATGTTGCGGTAAGGTTCGGCATTAATATTGCTTCATTTCCTTTCTCATCCTCGAAAAACCTGATGAGTTACATTCACATGGCGTAGCGGATGACTTAGGCGGCAACGTTCTGAGGTTCGTATTCGGGAGGACCCGGGTTCGATTCCCAGTGGCGCCCACTATAACCAGGGGTTTCTCATGGTTTTCCTCTGGTCGAATAGGCGAATGTCGGGGTGGTGTATTCTACCACGGTTTCTCCTTCCCCCATTTCCTCTCATTTCACCTCTCTCTCTGTCTCTCTCAAGTTTAAGGAAGTGTCTTCGGGTACCGTAGTATTGCCGATGTCGGACAGATGACATAGTTGTTTGCGAATTATAAAGATTTCTCCCTTTAAGTTTGTTGCTCCGCTCGCTAGTGTCGCAACCGTCGCCCTCTCTCGGGATTCTTGCCTCTACTTGTGAGAGGGTGTTTCAACCTGGAGGTATTAGAGACTTCTATGCACCTCTGTGGGCCTCCTGCATGTGGACTGCTAGCTCCTCCTGCTCCTACACTGCATCCCTACCTCCCGGGGAATGTAGAACTGACCGCAGTGGCGAGGTGTACCGCTCCATAAATACATCATACTTTCACATGACTTACTCTACCCACTATCGTTTATTTTTATATAGCGTATATCATTCTTGCAAATTCTTCTGGTTTTTGGCTCATGTTAACTGAAGTAAACGTTTGCATAAACACACATTTCGTTATAGGTACAAAGGGAATGGCAATATTCGTATTAAAATATTCGTATATAAAAACTGTTAGCTATTGAACAGCTGAAATTCAATAGTCCTTCGCGACACCACGAGAAACAACTCAATAGCAATAGTACTTGCAAAAAGTGACAAAACAGAGAGAAATTCAAACAACAAAGAATGTATAGCCTGGAAATGCTGATGCCACAAAAATTATCTTAAATAAATTGAGTGTTTTCTGTATCACGTGTTCTTCTGTCTCTTATAGTTTATCAGGTGTATAAAACGTCTCCAATGAAGAGTGCTTCATAATCTATTCCCTGAAAATTCAAGATATACATTTTATATATATATATATATATATATATATAAATATCTTACACAGTACTTTAATCAAAATCTTCCTGTCGTATTTTTATAAGATGTAGAAGTTAAATATTAAATTTGGTATTTATCGGGTTTTTTTGGGGTTATACTGAGTACACACACATACATGGACATTTTCCTAAGAATCTGATGATTACATTCACATAACATTCAATACGCACATATAACTTCCTTCTTTCCTTTTTCTATGCGCTACACCCTGATCGAAATAAACATATACATATATAGCTTTGTTTCACACTTGGTTGTAGGTACAAGAGAGATAGAGGAAACTGAACAGATAGAGCAAATTGACTCTGCGGTAACGTGATTGCCAGTGGCCGCGCATTCCGACCATGGGCTTTCCGGGTTTTCGGTGGTTGACAAAGGCGAATGCTGGAGTGCTGTATTCTACTATGGTTCTCCCCTCTCCCCTATTTCAGCTTATTTCATTTCCCTTTCTGCTACCCTACACTACTGCACGATCGTTCATGAATCGTCCCCTTATCTGCTGGCTAACCTACTGCACAATCGTTCATAAATCATCCCCTTGTCTGCTGGCTAAACTACTGCACGATCGTTCATGAATCGCCCCCTTGTCTGCTGGCTACACTACTGCACGATCGCTCATGAAGCGTCCCCTTGTCTGCTGGCTACACTACTGCACGATCGTTCATAAATCATCCCCTTGTCTGCTGGCTACACTACTGCACGATCGCTCATGAAGCGTCCCCCTGTATACTGGCCTGCGCTACTGCACGATCGTTCATGAATCGTCCCCTTGTCTGCTGGCCTGCGCTTCTGCACGATCGTTAATGAATCGTCCCCCGGTCTGCTGGCCTGCGCTAATTCACGATCGTTCTTGAATCATCCCCTTGTCTGCTGGCCTAAGCTCCTGCACGATCGTTCATGAATCGTCCCTTGTCTTATGGCCTGCACTACTGCACGATCGTTCTTGAATCGCCCCCTTATCTGCTGGCCTGTGCTACTGCACGATCGTTCATGAGTTATCCCCTTGTCTGCTGGCCTGCCCTATTGCACGATTAATTCATTTGTTGTCCCCTTGTCTGCTGGCATGCGCTATTGCACGATTCATTCATGAGTTATCCCCTTGTCTGCTGGCCTCATGGGTTATTGGGGACGCTTGGCTATGTTAATTCTACCCAGGCGGGGTTGTGAGACGCCTCGAGAATCCCCGCACCAACCATGAGAGAGAGCTGGTAGACGGTAGCTAGAAACTGTCGGCCCCACCGAGGTTATTCGGTAGTCTCCCCCAGTTAGGGTTCGCCCTGCTGGCCTGACGCGCGTAAGTGGCGTATCCACTTCCGTCCCTGCTTGGAAGGGTCGACGCTAGAGCTTTCTGGCCCGATTTCGACCAGGCAGGGGGGGGCGGTATATAAAATAGGCACCGCTCCTAATGGAAAGCCCCACGAGTTTACTCCTGGGTATGCGAGGGTGTGGTCTCTGCGTTGGCGGACCCGGTCCCGTATTTGATTGTCTGCTGGCCTGCCCTACTGCACGATTCATTCATGAGTTATCCCCTTATCTGCTGGCCTGCGTTACTGCACGATTCATTCATGAGTTATCGCCTTATCTGCTGGCCAAGGCTACTTTACAATCGTTCATGAATCGTCTCCTTGTCTGCTGGCCTGCGCTACTGCAGCTTCGTTCATGAATTGTCTCCTCTGCGGCTTATTCTCACTCACGATTCCTATATGAATCATCCCAATTAGCACTTTGTAGCTAAAATAACACACAATCATGGCTTTGCTGTTAAGATTAGGGCTAGGACGATTTTGTGGCATAAAAATACAATATATACGTAAAAGCGCTTTGCGTATTTTTTGGGTAATACACTTGTAATTTCCTGACTTTGCCAATAAACATCATTCTGTGTGATTCCACTTAAGTTGCGATTACATGACGGTATAATGTCAAGTAGTTATGAACAGACAGGCAGCGGCGGCTGCAGCGGCAGTAGTCGCTCATATAATATCGTGCTAGTGCGAAAATATTGTTTTGATTCCTTTTCATCAATTTCCAGGAAACATTTATACACCAGAATACGCTTTTATATCGATGCATGTTCTTATACTTTTAATACAGATTATTGTACAAAAATCTATGTAATGTTTTAAACTGTGTAATTTTAAACTTTTATTATTTTGTAATCAAAATACTCTTCGAACAAAAATTCTAAAATTCGGTACATGTTCCTGCATTTTGCATATATTTTGGCACTGTATACCTACTACACTGTTACTGCGCAACACTTTGTATTAGATCTTTCAGTATAATACCGAAAATTACTTGTATTGTTTATTCCACATGCTGCAGTCTCCGTGTATCTGTTCGTAAAGTTTAGGATTCTTATACTGTACTATTGTTTACGACTTTGTTTTTAAGAAATAATCTTCCTCGGCTGAACTCGGTACCCTTAGATTATGACATTAGCATCTCAATGAATCCTGGAAGGTTCCCATTTTAAGAAATTAAATTGACCCTAAAATGACATCCCAACATTCTTCAAAATATAACACGACCAAGGACATTTATTTTCCCCCATAGCATCAAGCAACTCTTATTAAAAACATTTATTTCTACAGCACTTAGTTTCGGAGATATTGTGCAGTCTCAACTTAAATGGTCCACTCTGTATATATTTTATTTTTTTATATTTATAAATCGTGCACTTTAACGAGGCCTATGTTTTTTGTGCAATAAGAATTTGTCTATCTTTCAAGGCTTACCAGTTATACAAAAGTCTTTCAGAACGGAGAGGAATGCACAACTATTCCGAGATAATTTAATATACATATATGTTTTATTTTTCATGCAAATATCATAAATATACACTTCAATCAATCGTTAACAGCCATTTCGGGAAAATGAAAAGAAATCGAAAAGTAGTCTACGTAAAGATAGTTTGGAGTGAGGGATTTTCTAGAACATTTTCGTGTGACATCTTTGTAAGATGATGAACTTAATTGCCGGACTTTTGCACGCACACACACACAGAGTAACACGGACATTTCTGTAAAAATGTCATTTTTTGGATACAGGAGACCGCAAAGCGTTTATTTCCAGTGATATTTCTGTATGGAATTTTTGGGTGGAATATAATACTTCTACTTACAACAGCTAAGAAAAAAGTAAAAATTAATGCCAAAGAAAGGATTCGAACTGCCAGGATATTTTAACCAGATACGTTTAACGCGCATATGGCACCTCGCCACGTTAGCAGAAGCAAGAGCACTGTCATGGACAATCGAAGATCCGTGGTTCGTATCCAGACCATAGAGTTCGCTGTTTAAGTCCGATTCAACATTTCGAATGAAGGTTTAATAATCGCAGTGATTGCAGTTTGTATCTATTAAGTTTAATGTAGAACATCTAATGCCTGAAAACAGTTTTGATAACCAAATTAGAAACACCCTGTTCTTTCTAGCCACAGCAGGAAATAATTTCGCAAAAGTCTCTTGAAGTTAATTACTAGCTAAAAGGAACATGCAATAAGGCAAAAAGTAATGAAAAGCCCTTTCATTTATTACAGCAACATAGTCGGAAAAAGGAAAGAACGAGAAGAAAAAATCTAAGTGGAACCAGAGCTTGCAGCAGAAGGTATTGAACATTAAATTAACAGCAGGTGGTGGGCAAGTGCCAACTTATGGCTTCAGCATATCAAAGCGTGGTGTGTCCTAAAGGTTTCCCAATAGGCATTAAACTTAAATGGGCATAGTGGGTTTGTTGATCAAATGGCTTTATACTTTCTCTACTACTTACCTATAGTATGTAGACAAAGTATTGTATTCCACCTTAAAAATCGATACCGAGATTTCACCGGTAATACATTTTTGGGATCCATGGATTAAAAAAACAGAATAATTGTTTTAAAAAGGTATGCATATGTGTGAATATAATAGCAGCAATAAAACAAATTATTGACCGTATAGATAATAAAATATTTCATTGTTTCCTTCAAACAATATTCCACCAACAAATATCTTCTTAAACATCTTTGATATTTTAAGATTACAGTTTGATTTTGTGAGCATAGCTCAAAAAACAAATATGACTTTCTCTACCCTGTATCTTTCATTAGTGAGTATGAAGCTAGTATAACTAAAGCCTATTTTTGTATCTACAACGTTTCAGTCCAAATAAACCTCTGCAGAAATAGCTACATTACACATTCAATTATAGGCACAAAGGGAACAGCGATAGAGAAATGTTTAAGAATTGGACGCTTTATGCTGCCTTAAAATTCCACACCGCTTCCATGACATCATGAGAAACAACTAATGTTGAAGGGTAAAGGTAAAGGTGCGTATCTTACAGGGGTCCCCGAAACTGGGATAAAGCAGGCCAGTCGGCCCATTAGACTTCCAGCGTGATCCCTGGGAGGTAGGGATGAGGTGAGAGACCCAAAGGGCGACCAGATGGGGATGATCACGGGTGCAAACATTACGGGGTCCTTAAAGTTCCCAGATAGAACGCATCCGACGCCGCATGTTACCTGCCTAGAAGCCACAAAGAAAATGCGTATGTAGAATTATCTGGGAATAGCCCGTGAAACCCCCATTATTCTGAATGAAAATTATATAGCTCTTAAACCGTAAGAGGCAGAAAATAGTTACTGGTCAGAAAGTATAGATCTCGTTAAACCAAACAATTTATGCCAAATAAGTTTTTCGTGGCATTAAATATTTCGGCGATATTCTTTACAATTGGTTTAAATTCTTAAATACTTTATCATTTTGTCAACAGAGAAGTCGCTATTCAGTTCCGTTATCGTGGAAGTGCATAGAGGCCATCATGTAGCGACAGGATTTTAAAAGATTTAACTACCGTTTATGCCTACGGAATTTCCCATATGCACAAGCAAAATATGCCTGTTATAAAACAATTTGTGCGAACGTTTATCTCGGTAAACATGAATAAGCTTTGTGAGAATAGTTTGTAGGAAAGTGAGTAGATAAGGTCATGTGAATGCAACACATCAGATTTTTACGCGACCCATAGTCATTTCAAACAGCATGAGTCTGGGCTAGGTTTCATAACCTGTTCTAACTTCACAAACAAACAATTTCAGCTGTATATTCATGTCCTCTGGATGAATTAGAGATGTACTTTCGAAACCAAATGTACTACTTTTGACAAAAAGAATTAAAGCTAAGGCGGAAAATGTTATATAAGTCCCTTGCACTACAGTTAATTGAGGAAAATGCTGGACTATAACGGACGGGATGAAAAGTAGGAATATAACCTTTAAATGAGAAGTTCGACCAGCCCGCATGGATGTTATCAGCAACAGGTTGGTATGTACGTAGCGCTTGGCTGTGATGTGATATCGCGCCTTTTGATTGGCTAATTTTTTTTAAAACAATAGCTTTGAACATGCGTGTCATAAACCTTTTATCTCCAGTTCATCTGTGTAATGGAAGTGCCCATTCGCAATGAAATGTAAGAGTAGATGCAACATAAGCGCAAGGCTTTGCATCCATGTTATTTAATGGAAGCATTCACATAAAGGCACGCAACGTAAGAGTTTGCAAACTCCAAACTTTATGCTTACGTTGCACGCATAGAGGGAGAATTCTGCATTTCTTTCTCTTTACATTGACTGCTATTCAACAGCAGACGATCGCGACGCGAGATTTTACGCCGTCTAATGTGCATGCATGTTTTCTTCCATTTGGCCGTGCCACACAAATTGTTGTGGATCACCATCTGTCATTTCCCTCAAAGGGGTTATGGTAGTGTCCTTACTGAATCCTCCTTCGATTTAATGGATGAACCCACCATCTGCGGCTGAATTTCTTGGCTCACAAATCGTAAGGCGCAAAGAGACGCAAATTGATTAATATAACTTGTGCAGCTGTATCATCACATACGAGATATAATTTGCTGCAGTTTCCATACGTGCACAACTATTCCCAATATTTTGGTCAAACATTCGTGATGTCATTAACTCCAGGGGCGGCAGTTGGACGTATGTATTCTTTTTGTGACTTATTTATTTACAAACTATTGGGTGAACTTTCTTATTTGATGTTGTTGGTTATATTATTCAATATGAAACTTACAGTACATTCGGAAGATTTTTGCAATTAGTTTAAGGATCTAGAATCACGTTCCAACTTCTTGCGTTATGCTTACGGCTGCATTGTGAATGGTCTTCCCTCACGTCTGTGCTTATGCTGCGTTATGTTAGCACTTACATTTCATTGTGAAACGTATGTGCATACTGCAAAGTCAGCCCGCGAATTCGT
The DNA here is from genome assembly GCA_030765065.1 of Deroplatys truncata. Classification (NCBI taxonomy): domain Eukaryota; kingdom Metazoa; phylum Arthropoda; class Insecta; order Mantodea; family Mantidae; genus Deroplatys; species Deroplatys truncata. The sequence continues at coordinate 23,339,514 of CM060988.1, read as the reverse complement.
GGTCACTACACACACGCACATACAACGCATACCTGTTTCGCGTCTATTGTATCGCGTATCTTACGCTCATCTACAACCCCGTGTTTTGTACAATACCGAAATTCCATCCCAAACCCCACGGACCTTTAAAACATAAATATTTTCTTCCTTTGGTATATTAAAATGCTGCTAAGCTCAGTTCCAAGAACGAGCCTTATCTTGTATCATGGAAAAGGGTGTGGTTACACTTTCTAATATATGTTTATACCTGATAGCACTCCGTTGTGTTTTCCGAGTATTAGCGCATTCTTTACGTCCAGCAGCTACACTTGGGATTGTTTGGATCTAATAATGAACCTGTGGGCAGCCTGGGGTCACTAATCGGCATAATATTTTCCTTGTCTGACTTCAGTACAATTTGCGAGTATCAACGTAGCAACTTAAAACCCACAATTATTTTTAGAAAAAATCCTGTTATGTTACAATCACATTGCCTTCTTTACACACTATGGTTTATACGAGGGCTGACCATTAAAGACTGAGACTGATTTTTTCTGTAGTTTCCTTGATAGTTTTATGTCTCTACCACAAATACTTGAAAAGAGCAGGGTTTCATGTATCATGTCCATAAGCGACAGCACTCTCGTAACGGTAGGTTGGTAGTAATGCTGTATACTGTTGACCCTACTGGAATTTCGCATACCACAAAATGGAGGTGACACGAGAGGAGCAATACAGCGCAATAAAATTTTATTTTCGTTTAAATCATACAGCCTTGAAACTTTTGAAAAGCTGAAGCAAGCATACGGTGAAGATGCACTACCTCGTGCAACGGTGTTTAAGTGGTTCAAGGACTTCAAAGAAGGGCGAGTCCTCTGTGCTAAGCAAGGTGGGGCTGGTGTTTCGGAATGGAATGATTTACCAGCATACAGTTCCCCCTCACACTACTGTTACAGCAGCTACTACACGTCAGTATTGGCAACACTAGGGAAGAACATTACAAGGAAACGTCCAGAACATCATCGGAATGGGTGGCCACTTCATCACGACAACGCGCGGCCTCACGTCGCTAATGAAGTCCAGGAATTTTTGACTAAATTCAACATTACCTGTGTGCCGCATCCGCCTTAAAGCCCCGGTCTTACCCCCTGTGATTTCTTTTTATTCCCATTACTAAAGGCAAAGCTCCGGGGCATTCGATTTGAGAGCACTGAAGCAGTGCTAAAGAAAAGTGAGGCGATTCTCAAAGACCTGACAAAGAATGGCCTGCACCATGTGTTCGAGGACTGACAGAGACGGTATAAAAAGTGCATTCAGTTAGGAGGGGACTTCGCTTCGAGCTCTCGTCGAGTCAAGATGGGTAGGAAGAAGACCGCCGCAGCCTCCAAGCTTCCTCCTCGAGAGGAAGCGACTACTAGCTCCGCCGCCGACGAAGAAAAGCTTCCAGCCTCTCCGCCGCCGCCACAGCCAATCGAAGCGCCCAGCGCCATCTCTCCAGCCAGCACAGCCAGCAACACACCACTGACCAGCGTGCCTGCACGCTACTCCGCTGTTGTCCGGGGAGTGCACCGTCAACTCCCGGACGCTTTACTGCTCACCGCCGCCCAGCGCTTTTGGCCGTCTGCGGCCAAAGCGACTAGGATTCGGAACGACAGAGGTCCCACACCGCTGGTCCGACTAACCTTTATGGAGGAAGACGACTACTCGGCGGCCCTACACGCAGGAATGCCCTTATTAGGGCAAACCCTGGTGATTGAGGCCAGCCGCAGTGTGCGACCAACTCCATGCCGCCGCTGCTGCCTTTACGGGCACACAGACGCGTCATGCGACGCCGTTCCCCGCTGCCACTATTGTGGTAGCGGGAACTCCACCGCAGACTGCAGGGTACACGACCTGACACACCGCCGCCGCTTCTGCGCCTCCTGTGGGGGCAAGGGGCACTACACCGGCCAGGCCGTCTGCCCACTCTATCCTCGTAGAGCCACGCCGCAATCCTCAGAGACACCGCAGAACCGCACACCTACGACGCCGAACATCACTTCATCCAGCGACTCGCCTCAGATCCAGGAACAACTAGTAGCCACGAACCAACTCCTCCAGCAGCAAACTACAACCAACACAACCATCATCGACGCCATCCAGGACCTCCACGCTGAGATGCTAAACCTTTCCAGCAGGCTGAATACCCTGGAAGAGCAGATCAGCGCGAAGTTTAATGGAGTCGCCGACATCATAGACGAATCCCATGACGTTACCAATAAGCGTCTGATCAATAACATGAACAGCCACTTCAACGAACGACAAGAATGCTTGAAACTAATAAACAGACGCACCGAGGACATGGAAACGAGTTCTAAACATCAATACGAGAAGATTTTCAACGCCATGAAGACACACTTCGACGGCCTTATCAAACGCATCAACGAGACCAGACTGGAAACCCATGCTCAGATTGACAGCCTGCACCAACCACCTCATCCAGTATACCATCATCATCAACGTGCCAACTTCCGGAGGTAACAGGCCCGGGATTGGAGCCTGCATCTCCTGTTAATTCACCACTGTTACAGGTCCCTGTCAGGGCAATGGCCATGACAGATACCTGACCTCCACAGCGGATTTTTCCGCCACTTTTAGTAATCACCCACAAACAGCAGGTTTGCTTCGGCGGTAGCAACATGATCACCACTATGCCCCAATTAAATTGCGCCACCACAGTACAAGATCCTTCTTTTCCTCCTCCTTTTTCCTTTCTACACCTATATACATACTCTTGTTTTTCCTTCAAACCTTTACTCCTGTTTTCCCCCCAAAAAAAGAGGGGACTACTTTGAAAAAGATCATGTCAACATTGAAATAGAGTGATAAATATCTGTGAAAAAAAAATCAGTGTCAGTCTTTATTGATCAGCCCTCGTATATAAACAGCTTCTCCAAGCTACACTTATGAAATCTTATTCTTCTATTTACTTCATTTTAATGATGATGATTTGTGCTTAAGGGCACTAAATTGCTAGGCCATTATCGCCCTTACTTCATAATAATGCAGATAAACCTTGCAGAAATACTTTCATTAAACATTTCGTTATGGATACAAACGGTATAGAGAAAAAATATTCAAATGTTTAAAATCTTTTCGCTAAATGCTGGCCTTGAAATTTCATACCCCTTCCACGATATTCCGAGCTAAAAATTAATAGCGACAGCACCTTAAAATATAACAGAAGTATTGAGAAATACAAACCAATACCTGCTAAAGGATAGTTCTGAAATCCCTGAAACCACAAAGTACATAATTTGATATAAATTATGTCTTTTTTAAGCAGTTTTGCCCATCCTTTATCGTTTTCCTGTTGTATAAAATAATAAACAATTGAATGTTGATGGGACTAAGAATTATTAAATAATTAGAAATTCGAAACATTAATAACGTATATCTCAAAAATGGCTTATTTCACATAAAAACCTTATTTGAAATAAATTGTGTATTTTAGAGATATATATACATTCTTTGTATAGTATGTTTTCGTTTCTTCCTTAACATTTATCAGCTATATAAGATTATACAAAATTCATTCCGAATGTAGAGAAGTTCATAGGCTATTCCCAGAAAATGCAGGTATACATTTTATTTGTCATGCAAATATCTTTAATATATTATTTTAATCATAATCGTTAGCCAGTTTTAGAAAATCAGGAATTTCGACACATTTACCATATAACGAATAATTTGAGTATGGAAATTTTCTTGAAAATCTTCGTGTTGCATCTTTGGAAGGTAATGAAATTAAATCAAGTTAGGTAGGTACTTATCTAAGATATCTTTTTTAGTTATGTTGTACATAGAAGCACATATGGACCTCCTTCTAATTCTGCTCTTCTTGAATTCAAGGGGCCTGAAAAGATGTTGTTGGTTGTCTCATAAGTTCATTTGTTTTGCTCGCAAGTTCCATCTATAGCGCCTGAAAACTCTGAACCCTCTGTACACTCAAGTTATCATAGTTGCCTAACCACCCTTATGATTTGGAGGTCAACAACTAGACCCGCTATTGGATATGTCATTGTGAGTTTATGACTGACGTTGGATGGAACAGCGTGAACTTGTGTTTACAAACTATGGAAAGCAAAAAGGAACATTTCCGACATCTTATGCTGTGTTACTAACGTAAGGATAAAACCGCCTCACAATGCCGGCAGAAAATGTGTGCTCTCTAAGGGGAAGATGTAGTAACGAATCCAGCATATCAAAAGTGGTTTAGTTCGATTTCGATCCGGCAATTTCTCCCTAAAAGACAAACCTCGATTTGGACGGCCAATGGTTATGGATCTGGAAAGAATTCATGAAATGATAGTCAACGATCCACAAATGACAACTCGGTTGTTGGCATTGGAGCTCAATTTAGCTCGTGCTACTACAGCCAGGAACTTGAAAAAACTGGGTTACGTGAATATTCGCGATGTATGGGTTCCTTACGAACTGAGTGAAGCAAATTTGATTCAGTGCGTTTCCGTCTGTGACTCCTTATTGAGACGCAACCAGAATGATCATTTTCTGGAAGACGGATAACAGGAGATGAGAAGTGGATTATGTACAACAGCAAAAGAGTAAATCATGGCGTAGGAAATGGGCAGCCACCACTATAGGTTCCTAAACCAGGGCTACATCCGAGAAAGGTTATGGTGGGATGCATTTGGTGGCGTTGCAAATGAATCCTGTAACACGAACTTCTTCCGAATAATGAGACTATCAATTCTGAGAAATGGTGTTCTCAGTTGGATCATCTCAAGGCAGCCTTTGAAGAGAAAAGACCGGAATTGGGAAACGATGTCGTCTTTCAAAGCCAGACCACATACCTCTATGGTGGTCCGTTAAAACCTACGTAATTTTGAATGGGATGTGTTACCCCAACCACCGTATTCTCCATACATTGCCCTATCCGATTTTCATCTATTTCTCCCCTGCAAAATTTCCTGAATGGCAAACGCCTCACTTCCTGGGAGCACTGCAGACTGAACCTCGAAGAGTTCATCAACCAGAAAATCCCCATATTTTGGAGAAATGGAATTTACAAGCTTCCAGAGAAATTGTTATATACGTCGACAATAATGGTATATGCTGCAGGAAGTAAATAATTTGTTTACGATACCTAACTGCCGTAGTTATTTATCTCTTGAACGACCTTGTGTTTAAAGTTTGTAAACGGAAAGTTCGGCAACTACTCTGTCATAGTGGTGCTGCGTGTGGGCTGTATTCTCAGGCATTCTTAGTGATTGAAACGTATCTAAAAACGAACAAACTAATGAGACAGCTCTATATTTCCAGTGAAATCTCAATATCAAATTTATGGGTGTAAAATAATACTTCATCTTACTTGCTAGAGGTATGTGACTGAGTAAGTAAACAATTTTGTACTAAATATACAAGTATGACCATGACGGACTGCTTGCCCCTGTTTTTACTTTGTTGTTGTGGAATTGTTTGCAATTATATTTCCTTAAAAGGTTTATGACAACGAGTTCCCGGAGTTCAGACTTATCTAGATGAATTTGTTCCCTCTAAAATCCTTTTCCACTGAATTTGTTCAAGATCATCGAGCAGATTTCGAGAACAGGAATGTGGTATATACTTACTTTTTACTTTAAGGGCTTCTCCACTCTTCAGCAGTTGTCCTGTAATCCCATCTGCCATTCTTCCCGATTGAACAAGTCATCCTCTTCCAGGCACCGATCATACATCATTCTATGAATCTGTCCTCTCCAAGGTTGCTGTTGGTCTACCTCGCTTTCTTCTTCCACGAGGTGACCATTTTAAAAAGGTTTTAGGCCACCTATCACCCTCCATTCTTTTTACATGTCCATACCATTGAAGATCCCTCATTTCAATTATCTCCACCACTGTTTCCTCCATAACCATCATCTGCCTCACCTATTCATTTCTCCTTCTTTCCATCCTTGATACTCTATAGCATATAACTCTTTTAATTGAAGAGGATAAAGCTATGTGAAAAACGCATGTAAAGTTGTATTCAGAATAGTTGAGTGCCTGTGCTTTCTAAATTGCTCGTGACGCTCAACTGTTCTGACCCCCATTGTATATACCACTCACTAGACGCTGGCATTACAAAATAGGTCTACTCGTATTTTCAAACTTGCTGAAAGATTATTAGAAAGTTGATAAGTGGGAGCAGTCAAGTGGGCATTAGTCTTCTGCTTCTTCTTCTTCTTCTTCTTCTTCTTCTTCTTCTTCTTCTTCTTCTTCTTCTTCTTCTTCTTCTACTTGAAGCAACTCTGCGTTGCGGATATCGGCGATCATCTTAACAATCATAACATACGTGTTTTCAGGCTCCCTGAATCCAAATAAAGCATTCTTAGAAAAATATCCGTCTGTATGTGTGTCTATGTCTGTGTGTCTGCGACCAGCTAAACTCAAAAACAAAAAGTCAGATAAATACGAAATATGGAACTTTTCTAGGAATTTTTGTTTTCTAAAAAGTGCCTGTAAAGAATTGGATTAAAATGGCATATATTAAAGATATTTACATGAAAAGTGAAACGTATATCTACAATTCTCTGGGAATAGCCATTTGTATAATCTGGTACAACTAGTAAACGATAAGAAATACACAAAAACGTGCTACACATGAAATGCAGATTTCTTTAAACCAGGCCATTTATTTCAAATAATTATTATATATAGAAAACATTTTCATGCCTTTATAACCGTTTCAGAAACATAATCCTTATTTACATCATCACATTATAGCCTGCGTTATAGGCTTTCAAAGGGAGACGTAAAATAATGTGCAAATGAGAAAACGTGAAAGTAAATTTTCTTGTGGCACTAAAACTGTTTTTAGACTATTACTCAAACTAATTATGTATTATTTAGCATCAGAAAATAATAAATCAAACAAAAAACATATAAGCACAATACACTATTTAGAGTATTAGTCAGGCACGATATGAGTACGTTCGGTGGAAGAAGTACTAAACAGTTATAGAACAAGTGGGCGGGGCACTGGATGGACAGTCAAATAATGAAAACATTCGCAGTTCCGGATTGCAATTACTAGCGAGGCTGGGGCCTCAAATGTAGTACTGTTTCATTGCACAACTGAACACTCCCCCTGAACATTGCACACTGAACTCTCCTCACTCTCCTCCGATCCCTAAGTTATACGTTACGCATTGTCAAAAAAATAGTGGTGCCCACCTCCAAGCGCACTCATATCTTGGCCGACTACTACTTACATGCATGCCAGTATTGCTTCTCAGAATTTAAAAAATGAAAAAAAGAAAAGAAAATTCGCAGTAAAAAAAGTAATTTATTCTTTACTTCTTTGATTTTTCTCCCACACTGTTCGATTATAATGCTAATCACAGAAATGCTATCTTCATTTAGGATTTGCAGTGATAGAAACACTTGTATAATTTCTAGAGCACACTGGGAACACGTTCATTATTTAGGCGTACTTCACCACCACCACCACCACCACCACCACCATCAGTATCTTCACATGCAATCTGGGGAGTAATGCCCTGGCCCGATCGTATTGTTATCACGAAGCAGCAATAGTCTGTTCGAGAATACTGATGCCTCGTCCTATATGCCTAGTGTTTTGTGCTGCGACAGCAAGGATCATCATAGAGAAACTATGAGTGCCTTCCTGGCGCGCCGGCCGCCGAAGCTCGGACTTCTGCTGAAACGTAAGTTATTTCCGCGCAACCGCCTCACGTTCAATGCTTACAGTTACAAAGATGATAAGTACATATCTGTCATAAGAGATGTTGGACATGTTATTCCACACTACCCGCGTATTTCTGGCATCTTTTCGTTAAATTTTCATTCACACTGGAAACTTCAATATCAGGAATTGAGTGAATTTCTTCCGTGTTTTCATCTAGTTACATCAATTTATGGGATGTGTTCCTTACACCTTATTTTTCCAATTTCCTCATAGATAAAAATCAACATACAGTTAAATCAGAGAAATATGAGGGCCGAATTCTTTACTAATTTTCAAAAATTCCTGAATTATACTTAATGGTTCATCAGCTAATGCGCGGCAGCAAAGCCTCGTTGGGAAAAGACTGACATTCAACGTTAGTCAGCTATTGTAGGAATGGTGTAAGTCATTCATGTATCTCTCTGCGTTTATTGTTTTGTCAAAAAATATAGGTCCTATTATTCTGTATACATTTACTGTAAACCAATTTTCGTGTCATGCAAGAGAATCTCGTGTGTTAAATCGGATTTCTCGGCAATCCAATATCTGTTATTTTGCGATGAAGCATAGCCTATAAATGGAACCATGTCTCGTCAGACAAGAATATTAAGCGTGGGTCAATTGCTATATCATTTAGCAAGCTTAATTAAAGAAATTTACCCAAAAATTCATTCAATTTCGTATATTGAACTCTCCAGCGTGAATTAAATTTTCCTGAAAATATGCAAACAGAGAAGGTTAACATTTCTATCGTTTCTTATAAGTCATCCTCCACGGTGTAGTGATTACTCTAGTTGCCGAGGTCGCAGGTTCAAATCCGGCGGAGGGTCATGGATTTTTTTCGGGCGTAAAAGTCCTTAACATGGCTTCCTTCGGAAGGAAAGTAAAGCCGTGATCCCATGTCGTAGATTTACGGCACTTAAAAGAACCTCAAGCCTGATATAGGGGTCTATGAGCAAAATTACTGGTCTTTCACTCCAATATAGAACGGGACGCTAACGACCACAGCAGTTAAAGAGCGTCCACAAATAAAATTCAATTTAATTTAATTTTCTTACAATAAGGTAAATGATAACTATGTTTGTAATTGTAGCTGTAAATATGAGAATGTGAGGCCGTCGCGGGGATATTATAACTGCTTTGGCGGGAGTCCAAGCTGTAGCGGGAGCAGTCGTACGGTGGCCACAGAGCACCGCATATCTTAACATGATGTATAAATGAGTGAGTAAATTGATATATTTTGTACGTGGGGACCAGAAAAACGTGACGTATTATTTAGAAAAGGTGTAACCCAAAAAGTATGATTGGGCAAAATATTAATGGACATAGTCTTAGTTCAGAGGACCCACAAACAAAAACAAAAAAAAAATTGCGTATACTTGCGAAAAACACAGAAGTGAATAAGATATTTAGGGTTTAACTGCATCTTTCTGTGTGTATAGTATCTTCGTCGCTACTTCAATTGAAGTTCATGTGTCTACTCTTTGGAAAAGTGAGAATAATCAGCCTTAAAGCAACGTGTCTAAGAAAATAAAATATCAGTTTTCTTCTGATTGCTTTGGAAGTTTTGCCAAATATTCTGAAGATAAAACATATAACGTATACAATAGTTTAACGAACTAGGTCAAATCTTTGTTAAGATATTAGTTTTAATTAACAGGTAAACATTATAGACTGTTTTCTGCAATAAAAAAGTTTTGTTTAATTCAATGTTTCAGTCATATCATTCAGTTACACGATTTCGTGGGAAAAAAATCCTAGACAAAACTGCAAATTAATCTCCCTTCTTCACACACATCCATTTCAGTCTAAGTGATGAAACGTGCACATTGCACAATACCATTTGAAGGTGACATCTACATATATAATCGGCGCAACAGTTCTAGACACGTGAAAATCTTAATGAGAGCTATGATGCGAGTTGCTTACCAGATCAGGTGGTGAGCGGTCGTCTGCTGCTGCAGGAGTGCGTGGGACAGTCATTGTCAAATATCCACACCGGTTATGCACTGCTTTGCGCTGATACTTAGTTATATACAATATATTAAAATCCACGCTGTAAAAAGCGCTTAATATAAAAAACGCTGTCAATCATTGCCTCCAATTCTTCCACATCTAACAACCCATCCTCTTCTGCGGAATCACTCACATTATTGCCGTCATCACTGCTGTCATTACTTTCTGCACCATTATCCTGGATGAGAATTATTTATATTTGATTTTCTGCAATTCCGTATTTTTCGGAATAATGATTCTTAATTTATTCAGCATGTCGCCATATATTTTCCCATTCTGGCCTTCCAATTTCAGCAAAGTGCTGGCGTTATAACTGCTCCACATATTTTAATTTAAAAGTGATATTTCTGCATGCCACCCATTTTTTGATATCAGCCCAGATTAATTCGATTGGGTTTAGATCTGGGCGATCCGATGACAGTCTAAGTACATTATGGCGATGTTGTATTACTATCTGGTCAAGTATGTATGACTTCTGAAGCTGTTTGTTGACTTTAATTAAGTTATATAGCTTTGTTTTACTCATGCTTTCATCTAAAGCTATATTATGTCTAAGTAACCAAACTCTCATTTCTTCTTTCAAGGAAGTTGAGGTACGTGGTTTGTGAATTTGAGTGTTGACGCATTGTGAAGCATTGTATATGACCAGAACAGACCCAGCAGCCATATTAGGTATCAACATGGCGTTGATTCACTTCATGTAATTTTCTGTATTCATTTCTTGATGAAAATCTCCTGTTGTTTGTTGCGACTTGTAAAAGAAGGGCATTTGGAACGAATCCGATCTTTCCAACAGCATGAACGATAATAAGTATTTGCCCTTTGGCAACAGGTGCCTGCAAACCTAATTCGCTATCGTCACTCCAACTTTTAGATGCTGTATGACTGCTGTGTGTGTATGACTCATCTTCATACATTATAGTATTTTTCTGAAATTTGTAGCACCACCTTGAAAATTGATGCTGATATAAGTACACATTGATATAAGTACATATAAAATTAGTCATTTGGAAAGGTAGAATCAGACTGAAAAATTAAATGCCATAGCCGGGATTTGAACCACAGATCTTAGGCTTTCCGCGCCGTTGCTTTAACCGACTAAGCTATCATGGCAACATTTACTTTTTATTTTTATTTTTTTTATTTTATTATTATTTTTTTATTTTATTTATTTATTTTGCTTTTCTGTTAGAACTCTTCTATTTGATTTCGGTTTCTTCCATTTGAACCCTAAATCTTTAATAATTTTTCTGATATTTGTAGCACCACCTTGAAAGCTTCTGCTGTCTTTTAGCTGGATGAGCAATCTGCTTATTGTTAGCACAGTTTTTTCTTCCACATAGGAATTGTGAATCGTGCGCCGAATGACGCATTCGAAATCGTCTATTTCTGTAATACGTTTAGGGACCTTATGTTTCTTCCCAGGTGTGTCAAATGGTACTCTTTCATCCATATGTTTTTTTCTCTTATCTTTGAGAACTCTGGAAACGGAACTCGGTGAAACACCAGTTGCTTTGACTACTCTTTCTTTCACTCTCTTAAGGCTTTTGTGGAACTCGGATATAATTTCTTCCTTCATCTCTGCTTCTTGCTTAATGAAGTCGATGACATTTGCAATTATTTCCCTACTTTGACTATGTAACACCTTACCACTTAACTTTGAAAACATAGGAGCCATGGTTATAAACATAACAAATATAAAATAAGTACTATTTAGATACTGCTGCTCTCTTTAAAATTACAACCAGATGCAGACACTTTCTATGCAGACTGTATGGGTTACGCACTGTGAGTAAGCAAAGGTATTATATCGCTTTCGTTGATAAAGCTAAACATAAACCATTCCTAGGCTCGGCAGCTGGGTTGGCAATCAAGGTCACGATTCCAGAAGTTTTGCGCGAGTAATACCTTCACGCCCTGCGAGGAATGTGGTTATAGTAATGAGATAAACATATACACGTGATTATCGCAATATGAGTCGGCCAAAGTTATGACGCTTTTGAAAAATAACATGTATCTGAGTAGATGTTATTACTTAACAGTGTTATGGTTTGTGCCCAACCTTGATGTATATTTTCTAAGATACCATTACCCATACTTTACTCTCTCCACTTCCTCAAACCACGAGAGTCTGTAAGGCCAGAATATAACAAATGAATCAGTGCTGCTTTGATTTCATTCTCCAATTACATCTTACGAGTAAGTTTTAAGAATGCAATTCAGCATCCTCTCCTGCTTAATGAGAATGCAACTCAGCATCCCACCTGGACATGAGTGATGTTTAATAATCAGATTTGATGTAGTGTTTCCCCTGACTCAACAGGACAATCATTTGTAGTTCTTTGCCTTTATTAATACATATATAAATTACGTTTGACCAAAGTTTAGTTGTCGCGTTGGTACAGTGCATAGTGTTACTGTTTAACTGTATGGTGCAGTTGACCGTGGTGTAATCAGTGGTTTCTGCATTTTGTTATTAATTGTCTAAATACCCAAAAGTTTAGAAAAGAGTGGCTTAGCAACAAACAATTGAAAGACTGGCTTGTTGAAATTCCCTTCGATCCTGCTAGTGCGCGTTGTCGATTTTACCAGTGCAATTTAAATTCGCGGCTGTCGGATTTATTGAATCATTCAAAAAGCAAACATTTTCTTCACAGGGACAGTTAAATGTGGATTCACACGCAGTCAGGCATACCAATGAAGTTTCTATTGCAGAAGCGGCATTAAGTTTATTTGTAGCTAACAATTGCGCAATAAGGTCCGGATCACCTCTGCAGCCTCTCAAAAAGGTGTTTTAAGGGTGTTGACCATGTCTCTCAGATGCGTTTGCATAGAAGTAAGTGTAGTGGTGTGATTAAAAACATTCTTTACCCACACTCAAGGCCAGTCTGAAAAAAGACATAGGAGACGGATATTTCAGTGTACTTTTAGAGGAATGTACAGACATTTGTATCAGCAAATTGTTAGCTGTGTGTGTGCGGTATACTTTTCTGAGGGCCAAGGCCGTTTGTTTCTACATTCTTGGGAATGGTAGAGTTAGAAGAAGGCAACGCAGTGGCAATAACCAATGGTTTAAATTTTTTTCTTAATGAGTATGGTTTAAACATTCTTTTAATGCGCAGTTTGGGCACTGACAATGCAGCAGTTATGGTAGGCATCAATAATTGTGCGTATCAGAATTTGAAAAGAGAAGTTCCTCATCTTGAGTTAATTCATTGTGTCTGTCATTCCTTGCAGCAACTTCTTCTGCGGCAACTGAATATTTGCCCCGAAATGTGCAGTTCATGTTGTCGGAAACGTATTCTTGCTTTTCCTAGTTTTCGTCTCGTCAAATTGCTTACAGAAAGTCATTCAGTGCAATAAATGACGGAGCTAATCCACTTAAAATAGTTCAGCAGTACAAGACACGTTGGATGTCTATTTTAGAGGCTGTCTCAGTAGCTTGAACTAAAAACGCACTTTGAAATAGCCGTCCTTGATGAGAAGTGCTATACTGCTCAACTTCTCTATAATATGTACAGTAATAACATAAACAAAATTTACCTTACTTTTCTGAAACCTTATTTGGAAGAACGTCAGCTGGTAAATAAAGCATTTCAGTAAAATTTTGCAGACCATTCACGACTTCTAACTGTGCTGTTTTACTAATGAGTGGGCTCGTTAGGAGAATTGTTGTACTAAGGTACAGAGGTTATGTAATATCAGCTTATGTTCGTAAACATAAGTGGCCGAGAATATACTTAGGTCATGAAGTCGAAGCCTTGCTGGAAGATATGAACGACTTCAATAAAATTTCACTCGAGGTTGAGAATGTCATAAGGAAAAGATGTGAACATTTTCCTGTTTCTCTTGCTTCAGAGCTGCAATGCCGCTTGCCCAAAATGTGAAGGTGTTGCAAAACGTGCCCTTAATTGCTCCGAGAGAATGCTTGCGAGTGATAAAAGAACCAATAGTAGCGTTGGCCAAAGAAATAGGCTTGTCCGACAGTACAGTAACCAAAATTGACTCTCCGTGGTGGAAGCTCACTAGTGAAAGAAAAAAAAATACTGCGGTGTTCTGGAATGAAATTAGGTCATATAAGGATGCTAGTGGCTTAAGTCCTTTCCAAGTGCTTTCGGATCTGCTCATAATGCTTCTGGTCTTACCCTGGTCTAATGTAGACTGGAAAGGGCATTTAGCCAGTTAAACTTGATAAAAAAGGTATCATTGCGCAACAGACTAACTATGGCATTGCGCAACAGACTGTTATGGTGAACGCTATAGTAACAATAAGAACTGGTCTTAATCGTCTGGGCAAGTGTTGCCATGATTACGAGCTGCCAGAGGATGTTCGAGAAATCGGCACCATGAGAGCATACGCCGCAGGCATTTCTCCAGCCGGCCCCAGTACTTCAGCAGTGGTCATAGAGCACACCCTAATGCAAGATGAGGAGGAAAATGAAATTCTATGGCTTGAACTACATTAATGTTAATGTCCTAAGTGTAATCTAAACGTTTAATAATAATAATAATAATAATAATAATAATAATAATTAATATATCATGATGACGAAAAAAGTTATTTGTAAGTTACCAGTACATCGCAATTTCACTTTTAAGGGGAAACAACAATAATAAGCATTTAGCGGATTTTAGTGGAATTTTAACTTCAGTTTAACGGAATAAATGTTTCCGAGTTAGCAACGCTCTGAGCTGAATGCAGGGAGATTGGTTGTTTATAAGTATTTGGGCAGCGAACAAGCCTTTGTTCTCTCATACCAAGACCAGTATGGCTTTGCGCTCTGTTTAAAATTTGGTAATGTATTTGCTTTCTCATTACGTACACACGGACAACTCTCAATCTGAATGGTATGCGTTCTGTACGGTATGCGTAAATCCTTAAGTAATGGAACATATCCATAGCTCAGATATACTTGTACTGAAACATAGCGGCCTTAAAGGTTGAATGGAGCATTTTTAACGCATTTACAGTTGCATTTAGCTTTCATTGGTTTTGTACACGATTTAAATGCATAATTTAGGAAAGCAGGAGTTGTTTGGAATTAAATGCATCATTGTGGAAGTCCCCATTTCAATTTATATGTATTTAAAAGGGTTCTATATTTTCTGTGATTTAAGACTTGTGATAGTTAAGTGGCCAATGAGTTCAAAATTGCAGAACTACTATATTCACAGTTTAATTGTGCAGTCAGATTTATTGTTAATATCTTGCATTATGCATATATATTATGCATTATCCTATAGTTCTCACGCAATAGATTACAACGTTACAAATAATGTAACGCCACACGCTTCCGAATTTTTAATTTGAGTTTAGTATACAAATATAAGCAAATCGTTGTGGAGGTATTTCGTAACCATAATTAGTTTAAGAAAATAAAATTGGTACATATGCTATGCTATTGAATTTTTAAACCACTTCAAAGCGAGTTATGAAAAACAATTAATTCCAACTGAACTGTTTAATATGTTTTAACTATGCACAAAGAGTTTTAAGTTCGTAATTTCTGAGCCTACCCTAAACACTTCAAGTTAATAGCTTATAAACTGTGGGCACCGGGGTAGCGCACTGGTTTCGTTTCCGCCTCTCGTACCGAGGACCCGGGATTCGATTCCTGGCTCTGAGTTGGCTATTTTAAGTCGATCCTATCCCACGGATTCAGCTCTGACTTACTCATGTAAAGTATCCCCAGGACCAACGTGGTTCAGAGTCCACGGTAAAAGCTGTAAGTCCTCACATTCCATTGCCATCCTCGTCATCATCCTACCATGAGAGGCAACGGAGTATTGACAGACAGAGAGATATACTTTCTCGAGAGATGGGGAAGAGAAGGACACGACGAACCGCCGCAGTAGAAATCGCCGCTGACCCTCCTGCACCCGCCAAAGGGACAACTACCACGCCGACCGCTGCTGGAGCTACAACGGGACTTGCCGCCACTGACTTACCGGCCGCTTCCCTGGCATCTGCCGGAAGCGATGACTCTACGCCGCCGGTGCTTGCCTTCTTGGGCAACGGTCGCTGCTTCGCCCCGGCACCTACAGCAACAGCAACCAATCTCATCTCCAGTCAACATCACACCTACCATCAAGATACGTTCTCACCGCCGCACAACACCGGTGGCCTTCAACCTTGAAGGCCACAAGGATCATCACATCCCGGGGACCTTCCTGGTTCGTCTGGTTTTCGCAGACCCGGCCGACCGCGAGGCCGCCTTGAGATCCGGCCTGCCCTTATTAGGGCAGGTCCTTCGAGCTGAGGCTAGTCGAGCGGAAGGTCATCAGCCTTGCCGATGATGTTGCTGCTATGGACCTGCCACCTGTAGTGGCCACGTCCACTTCACAGGGAAGGCGCAGTGCCCGCTCTATCCGAGGGCACAAGTAACTCAACATCAACAAACATCGCCACCAGCTCAGCCACAAAACCTTCCAGCACCATCAGCGCCAAACCACACCAAGCAGTAAACAACTTCAAATACTTCAGCTTCACTCCAACAACACGTGCCTTCCTGCGCTTCCACAGCATCAAACTTCCGGAAAGCCGTGGAGAGTATTTAACACAGCCTGCGGGACCTCGGCCTCCGCCTCGAGGCGTTGTAACGGTCTTCCAGTGCACGCCTTACGGCAATGGAGGCCAAGCACCGCACAACCATCCGACACCTCTCAACAATCGTTCCCAGTTCCTGCGACTTCGACAGAACGTCCAGGGACAAGCAAAGGCCGGTGGTTAATTCGTGCCAGCGCAAGCTGACGTGCATTGAAAACCACCTCATGGAACCAGATGAGGCCACAGACAGCAACTGCAACGACCGGTCCACGCGACTGGGTGCCCTAGAGCTTAGAGAGCAGCATGTGCAATCAGAAGCCACTGTTCTCCAGAAGGTCCAGTTACTGGAGGAGAACTACCAGAAATTAGATGAAAGCAACGCACTAATAAGCACGTTTATGGAAACACATTTACTTCGACAACCGCTCTCACAACGACGCTACAACCGCTGAATCCCCTTATGAAAACTCGTAAATAATGCAGATCGTTTATACTCCAACCAAATGTTCACCCCGGACTTCCCAGGTGGCTGTCAAGGACTCATGCCTTGACTGTCCACCTGAACCTATTTAATTCGCCTGACCGGCACTGCCGGCAGCATCCACATTACGTATAATGACGGAGGTGCTTGTGTGGGACTCCACCATCCTTTCCTTCGCTTATTAATATTCGTATCTACCACTTGGACTTTCTTACCACACCAGGCGAAATAAGCCAACTCTTTCTTCCCATCCAACTCTACATGTGTCTCCTCTTTAAAAAAGAAGAAGAAAAAAAACAGCGGATTCCGCCCGCTGGTGACTCCAGCTCAGAAATGTGCCTAATCATCACTTAGTGGAATCTTTCAAAAGGTCATAGGCCATATGAGGATCGTTAGAAACAATGACCACATTAAAGTGTCATCCAAAGAGCATTTTGAGTAGTGTAAAACCTTGAAAGAAAATAATGAATTTCACAGCCATCACATAGCGATCCGTTTAAAATCCGACTATCGCTTAGCCTTCTGTATACTTGTTATGTGTACCTAAAACGAATGTTGAAATGCGTAATGAAAGTTTATCTCGCTTAATACGTGGCAGACAGAATAAGGTTTTGTAAGAATACTTTATAGTAGAAGCTTATAGTGATTATGCAAAACATCAGATTTTTTATTTTCCCTACCATGACAATGATATATAGAGAAAGTAATACAGTGCAACCAAATATTCCATATCAATATTTTACTAGATAACATGTTTTGAGCCCCATGAATCTAAAAAGAGCATTTTAAAAAAGATGTCCGTTCGTGTCTGTGAACACCATAACTCAAAAATGAAAAGTCGGATGAATACTAAACTTAAACTTTAATTTCAGTACCTTCCAAAGATGCGACACGAAAATTTTCAAGGAAATCCCCTAACCCAAACTTACTCTACATGGAACACTTTTTGAATTTGTCGATTTTCTGAGCAACAACTCAAACGCTTTTGAGTAAAATACAATATATTAAAGATATCTAAATGAAAAATAAAATGTATATCTTGAATTTTTTGGGAAACGCCTGTGAAGTCCTCTTCGTTCAGAAGGAATCTTTTATAATCTTGTAAAGCTGGTAAACGTTAAGCGATAGACGAAAGCATATTACACAAAAACTGTAGATGTCTTTAAAACACACAATTTATTTGATATACACATTTTTGTGACATCGCACATTTCCGAGATATCCGCTATTACTGGTTCCATTTCTTCAATACTTAGCCATTTTCTTAAACTCCTTTTCAGTTGTTTCTCGCGATGTCATGGAAAGGGTGTGGGATTTTAGGTTCAGCGTGTAACGTTCATTTTTGGAACATTTGACTATCGCTTTTCCTTTATATATAACGAAATGAGTAGTGCAGCAGGTTTATTCCGATTGAAATGAAGTAGATAGGAAAATAAACTTCCGTAAGAATAATTTGTATACACACTAATAAGCGATAGACGATAGAGAATGTCATGTGAATATAATACGTCAGACTGTTATGTGTTTACACTTATACTACTACTTTTTATTGCGCAATCAACATATAAGTTTCATACTCAAATGGGAGGCGGGCACTTATCTGTATCATCCTGTACACTGGCTTGCATTTATGCCATCCCAGTAGCTTTGGAAGGCATTCTAGTGGCCTTCACGGGTGAGTATGTATAGTAAAGTGGAGGTGCGTGTGTCTGTTTACGTTTTCGTGCATGCAGTGGTATTGTGTTTTATGGGCACAATTCTAGGTTATTCACATATGAATATACAACTCTGAGCAATAGCCTTAATCTTTATCACTTACAAACACACGTTAAAATAATATATAACTAAATAAAAACGGTTTTTATAAATATCTCTATGAAACAACTACTTTTAATGGGAACATAATGTAAAACTGAAATACATTATAATTTTTACTCTCAAAGAAGACAGAGTTACTAGACATTATGAGAATCATCTGTAAAATCTAAATATATAACTAAATAAAACATTGTTTTGCACAATTTATCCATGAAAAGGTATTTTAAATGGCAATATAGTGTGAAACTGAAGTAAATTATGCTTCTTACTCACAAAGAGGACACATTTACTAGACATAATTTTAATAATCTGTTCAATCTCCATTCTTGTCCGATACGTGATTTAGTCGCCTAGGCACATAATCACTTAGATGCTGGCTCTAAACGCATATATCCCCACATTTCATGACAGTGATCCCAGAAGGCGAAGAATGATTCAGTGCCTTTGTGGCTAAATCAGGTATTTGACAAGAATGGAGAATGTACAAGTTATTAAAATGATGTCTGATATATCCTATTTGAGAGTAAAAAGTACGTATTTCAGTTTTACGTTATGTTGCGATTACTTACTACAAATAGTTTTCCATGGAGAAATTTTGCAAAACAGGGTTTTATTCAGTTATATATTTAAACATAGTTATTATATGTAAGTAATGAAGAGTAAAGCTAATGCTCAGAGCTGCATATTCATATGAGAATAAGCTAGAATTCTGAACCTAAAACAGGACGCCACTGTATGTGAGAAAAGTTAAACAGATACACGCACATTCACCTTGCTATACATACTCATCTGTGAAGGCCAGTAGATTGCCTCCCAAAGCTATGGAGACGGCATAAATGGAAGCATGTGTACCAGTGATAAGCGAAATAAAATAGTTTTAATTTTTCTGTTAAGATACCAAACGTGAGGACACCTGTAAATACATAAACTATCAGTGTCTTGCAATGTAGCTGAGCAAGGGGAAGTAATTCCTGGATGTTAGAGCGTTTCTCAATTTTTCAGTAATTTCAGAAAGCGAATTTTGAGAATTGCACCTGCTACCTCCTCGTTCTCCGTCTTTGCCTGGAGAGAGACGAAGTTGTGCTCGTTTGTCTTTTTGTTTAAGTTCCCTTGTTTACCCAGTTTATGAGCACTGTGTTTTACTGTTTTACTTTACCACTTATTACCGCAGCTACACATACAACATACACAAAAGCCCATACCCCCGGTAGGAATCGAACCCGCGACCCTCAGACCAAGAAGAACCACAAGGAACCCAAGGTCATAATGGGCGGTCGAGGGAATCGAACCTGTGACCTCCCAAATGTGAGCCTCACACATTAGGCTGAGGCAACTCGCTTGAGTTACGTTGTTCAGTGTTGATTTCGAAAACCAATAACAAAATATAAAGTTTGAGAGGTTTGTCCCGGGGCTTTACTGCTAATAAAATCATATTTTATTTTTCTTTATACTAAACATCCATTTCATATTTGCATGCCCGCGGACATAAGAGTGGAAGTGCTATCAAAGAGCGCATCTGCCCACACTCCACTGCGTCGTGAGGTAAAGTACCATTTATCCCCATTTTCCCTATCAAAGATAACAGTGAAATTTTTACCCTTTTGCTTGTAGCAATATGTGTGTGGCTGACTCCCACTCTTTTCTGAAATAATAATTGAAAATAAAGTAACTATTAGATACATGTTTTCTTCCAGTGTTATATTTCGTATTATTTATCTATAATGACCGAGCAAGATGGCGCAGGATAACGTGTGAGGCTCACATTCGTGAGGTCCCAGGTTCGATTCCCTCGATTGCCAATCTGACCTTGGGTTTTTCATGGTTTTTCTAGGTTGGTAGTCGAATTTTGGTATTGTTTATCATCTACCACGGGTTCCTTTCCATTTAATTTCGTTTTCTTCTCATCTTACCTGTGTGCCTCTAGGTTTTGTGACGTATGGCGGTGCAGGAAATAAGTTGCAGATGCTTGTTCAAAGGAAAGAGTACTCCCCGTGGACAATAGAGGGCTGCTAGGTCGATACCTACGATCTGTAGCCTCCTGAGGTTTCTTCACTTCATCACTTCCTGCTGGGGGTAGTAGCCACAATAAAACTAGAAGGCCGCAGTAGGCGGGGTGTCTCCCTTCGTTGTACAATCTCTACCAATGTAAGTAGAGGCAGTATTACACTTCACCAAATATATCGGTGTGGAGATTTCACTAAAAATACACGTTTTGATATTCATTGAATCCATAAAAGCTCTTAAACAGGTGTACGTGTGTGTGTAGTGAATAACATAACTCAAAAACGAAAAATCTGATTTACATTTAGGAAAGACTCACCTTGAACTAGCTTTTACATGGAAAATACTTCAAAACGTTTTATTTATGGATCTAACGATTTTGATTAAAATAGCATATAGTTAAGATGTTTCCATGATGAATAAAATGCAAGTCTTTAATTTTTTTGGAACCCTATGAAGCCCGTCTTAATGTGGAAGGACTTCTATATAATATCGTATAATGTGTAAACCAAAAAACGTAGAAAAAAGCTTACTACACAAAAACTGTGGATAAACAATTTATTGCAAATATATTTTTCTGTGGCTTCAGCTACATGTGAGATCAGTGTTATAGTTGGTTTGAATTGTCCAGCACAGAATAGGCAACTATTATAACAGGTCTTGGTATTTATTCGACCTTAACCGCCAATCGGCGTCATTATTAGTTCAGCAAGTCCTTATCTCAAAGGGGAGGTGCGGACTGCACGCGTTTCCGACTTTGTAAGCATGTTGATGCACTACGGCGGTGCATAACTGTTTTTCACTACGACATTTTGTATGCTCTTTGCACGCGAGAAGGAAGTGATCACCGATCACAGAATTTGCATGGTTAAGTGCTACTTCCGAACTGATAGAATATGAGGGGAAGCCTATCGTTACGAATTTTGCCGCTGTGTGAATGATTTTCACCGTTATTGCCCACAATTTCGTCAAGTCGCGAAACATAACATGCTTTAAAGAGTATTAACGAGCTTTTATTTTTTGTTTGTTTGTAATGTAAAGGTTGTGCCATTAAAGCTGAGACACTCTATGCTTCAAAAGCCGTCCAATTGTTTGAGTTACCAATCACCATAGGTAGGATATATAGAGGCCCTCGGGAACGCTGTTTTGCGTTTATATGGGAAAGGATAGGGAAAACGAGGCTAGATGCGGCGGTTCACGGAGGAAAATGCGTTTATATGGAACAGATAGGGAACAGGAGGGCTGATGCTAGGCTAGACAGGGGTTGAATGAGGGAAATGAGTTTATATGGGAGGGATAATAAAACGGATAGAAATGCTATGATAGAAGTTAGTTGAACGAGAGGTGAAATGCGTTTATATGGGAGAGGTATGGAAAACGATGATCCGTGTCAGGAATTGTGTTTAAAATTGTAATACAAAGAACTGCATTAATAAAGAACTTTAACAACAAATCAGACGTAAGTATTGATCATTTGTAAGGTATTCGAGGAGGGGTCTTTAGTGGAAACACCCCCTAAGACCCAGTAGTTACAATATGGCGCTTCCAGGCCACTCAATGTGCAGGAATTTGCTATTAATATGCTAATTCAGTCCCCCTTCCACCTGCCACGACACCTCTGGTACTTTTGCGGCAGCTGAGGTCATAAATGTTTTGCTGTATAATGGAAAGGTTGACAGGTAATAACCGTTGTGTAATTAAGGTTCTCCATCCAGTGTTAAAAAGGATAATTAAATGTAGCAAATTATGCTTTGTAATCATGCCGACAAAACAGCAGATGCTATTGTGTCCATCCCATTGCATTCCACAGTACGCACACATATGTGCGTTAAACACACCTACAACAACAACCTCCCCCTCTGAATTCAATTCTCTGATTTATACCTCGCAGGGTTCTCCAAACACCCCCCTAATTAAAGCTCCCGCCATCCTGGCGCCATCTCCGTCCCCGCGAGTAAGCTTCATTTACCTGCTAAGCAATAAATTTCCTACACGACAATGAAGCACGCCCATTAATTATAGCTCCCGACATCCTGGCATCATCTCCGTTCCAATGGAGCATCTATTCCCCCTCCCCTTGCATTCATCAGTAGCAGATTCTTACACAAAGAAAGATCTCTCTTCGCACCGTGCACGAAAACCTACGGACATCCCCGAACATAGATATACATGTTCAACACATTCTAACTCTGTTTTTTCATCTAACATATCTTTCAAACAGCGATATCAAAAATGTGTTTAACAAACACATTACCTACATTAAACCACGGTGTATACTTAGATATCCTTAACTCTGTGTTCGAATCTTACTGCAAGCAAAATTTTAATGTTTAATTGCTAATGAAAAATTATATTTGGATAGGGTAAAACATTCTTATAGCATTACCATGATTAATGAAAGGTGTTCTCGGGTATCCAGAGGACGGAGTTCGAATGTTAGTGTGGCGAAACATTAATGCTTAATAACTATTAAAACTTAGCAACATAGACGAGTGGAGTAAATCATGCTAATTTTTATACGTTATTACGATCCTTAATGCAGCAAATTTTTAGGAGTCCTGGGGTCCTAGTTCGATTTTTACTCCTCCGAAACTCTAATGCTTAATAAATATTAAACTATGGAGTATGGACACTCAGATTAAAATGTATTTAACAAATACAACTATTCATATTAAACCCTGGTATATACTTAGGTATCGCGATGTCTAGGCTCGATTCCTTATTTCCTTTCTGCTTTCTCTTCTTCTCTCTTTTCCTTTCACTTCTCTTTTGTTCTTTCTATCTATCTATCTATCTCTTTTTTTCCTCTTAACCTGCATACATCCGAGCATTCATATATACACATGCACATACACAGAACCATTACACATACGTATGCACACATACATAAGTATACATACACCAGTGCAATTACACACGCACTCGCACACACACACAGCCACATGCGCTAGCATCGGAAATTATTATGTCTTTACAAAATTAAAAAATATCTTTGTTTCATTTCCCTGTAACCTAGCAAAATGTAATTCTTTTCAGGCTACCACATACACATGACTTTCATCCCAGCACATTTTATAGCTTGTGTAAGTGCATTATGGAGATACTCTTTGAGAGAGAGGGAGGGATGGGAAGAGAGAGAAAAAGGGGAATTGAACCAAGTAGGGATAGAAATGCGGAAGATCTCTGCACACGCGCAGCACGTGATAATTATTCCATTGGGTACAATAATCATGTGTCACGTAAACACGCCTACACAAAGACGCGCATGCGCCGTAAGGAGCTTTTGGATTCAATATAAACAGCTAACGCTGCTTGCTAGAACTATTTTGAGCTTATTAACCCTACATTAAAAACTTTCAACGCTCATGTGATACAGTTTAATTGAAGTTGGTGCCATTGTCATCTACACAGCGTCTATCTTAGATAACACAATGCAAGGTGAGTGAGCTTTACATAGTTATACAAATCAGTGGTGTCTTTTTACATCCCATTTACTTTTGGTTTAAACGGTACAGTGCCTGAAAGACGAAGCGGTGCAAGAGTATTCATATTTAGAGCTTTCATTGCTGCGTACATAGTACTTTAGTCCCTAAAACATTAACATTCATGTGATTTTTTCTACACTTTTTCTTTTACTAATGTCCATACAATTTTCTCTATTCATTCGTTGTTTGCCTGCACATTCTTCTTCCCTGAACACTCGCTTGATTTTCTCTACTCAATCTCAGTTTCCCTTCGGGGCGGTATTTTTTAATATTCGAGTATATTAGTTTATTTTCAAAGTAATTTCTTGGAAGGAAGATTTGTAGAATCTCTCTTTACTCATTTTAAGCATTTTTCCTCGTCTCTGTAAATTTGGCGTTTAAACTTTATATGTTATAATTATCCCGTTTTAATTCATAGTAAAGCATATGCTAGAAGAGTTATTCCCAGTCCTATGTAGTCTAAACTGACTATTTCGTAATTAAGGACACTTGGTAGAGATCAGCGTTTAAAAAGTTGATTTTTGGTTGTATTATAAACAGCATAAGGAGCATGTGTACATATGTAATTTTTTGGATGTTTGAACCTTTAAAGAGCTCTTATGGTCCAGAGATGTTATAGTATATTGGTATGTAACAATGTTTCACCTTATTTTTTGCCATTTCTCGTAAGTTTTATTTTTCAAAATTCAGGTACACTTTTCTCAAAAGCTACTCAACTTAGAATTTTGAAATGTTTTGCAGTTCTACAGTATGGTTAGTTGAATTTAGTAGGTTAAAGATTTTGATCCTAAATTACATGGTTTCCATAAAAAATTATAAATATAAACAAAGTTACAACAAAAGCCATTTTCTTGAGATATTTTCTTTTAAAATTAAATCAGTCTCCACAAATGGACAAATAGTTCACCGGCTATCTTAGACTACTTATAAAAACCCATATTAAAAAATTTGGCGGAGTGTTGATCTTTATTTTCAGATAAAATGTACCGATGTAGGGTTTTTTTATAAAATATTCTACGATATTTCAATATTTTTATAATTAGAAGAATACAGCTAGCAAAAAAACTGTTGATACCAGTATACTCATAAACCCCCTTAATAAGCAGTAAAAGGTTCTCTGATGGTGTAATTCTAGAGAAAATTGGCTTTCTTTCAATTGTGAGAAATCATAAAAATGCCCTGCGATATCCACCCAAAGTTCCTACAGTCCCCTTCTGTGAGAAACTTGTTTCCCGCGTTTTATCCTTCCAGGCACTTCTTCAGGCATATTAAAGCAAACATATAACAGATCAGAAATAAATCCGTACATTGAACTTTTGTGGAGCTGTAGGAAGCCTTGAAGTAGGCAAAAGCAAAGAAATAAGTCTCAGAGAAGTGGTTTCAACCAACAGTATTTCAGGAGCATAAGGTTACTAGAGATGTCACTGCAAAACCAAATGTACAAGCAAAAATGTATGTGTAGTGCACTCAACATTCTATGCAATTCAAAGTATCATGGAAGTTTGTATTGTGAAAACAGTTATTAAAATATTCTGTTTCAAAAGAAACGAAATAAATAGTGTATTTTGAATCAATGATGCGCTAATTTTCTATTTTTATCAATATTACCCAATTACAACTCCATTCACATTATTGTCTAGGCAATGTGATAATACGTTTATTTCATATGAAGTATACAAAAATACCCTATACTTTTTGGTCTGTTACGTAAATTGTTACGTAAACCAATAGTAGGAAAGGATGTAAAGTCCCGGACAATAACGTTATTTAGTTCCTTTTCTGTAACATCTATACGCCTACAACAATGTGTACCATACATAAATAGGAAATGTAGCACCTTGGAAACTGGTTATCTGATTTGAAGCATTTGTTTTAGTAAATAGTACAGGATGTCGCTTTGTAAAAAATCTGTTATTTAAAAACAAAATTCAATAATATTAAAACGAAGATCTTTTTGGCTCTACATTCCACGGTCGTCTTGAGTTTCTCGAATTGTTAAGTGCTTTCATTTTGTTCTATTGAGGTAATTATAGTAACCCAGTAGAAGGCACATAAACGGGTTTGGCCTTTAAAAGCGAACATGTTTTGGTTCTCCTTCCCCGTTTTGTAAATATAGGACACAAAATAGGCTACTATCTTAGTTTTAAAAATAATACTCTATATTAAGAATGTAATAAAAGCGAAGAGCGAAATGATACTGCAATTTAACAATTTGGACAACTATTTTAATTCAAGTTGGTTTTGAAATGTAATTACTTGTTTCATTGAAATGGATGAGATATTCTTCCTCTGATTGTCGGAGGGGACTCGGCACGGCTGCTTTGAGGATATTGTGGGGACAAGGGGGCACCCCCAGGAGGGAGGAGGTAGTGAGAAGAGACACCGGGCGGCCACAACCAGGAGTGACGGCATAGCAAAGACAAGGTCATTGGAGTTTCCACATTGAGACGCCCTGACATTCGGACAGACAGACCGTGGACCCCGACCCCACATAAAGGTCCAACACTCCGCTCCGAAAGGGCCGTCCGTATACCCTGGCAACTGGCCGAAAGCCGAGGGACGGAGAAACTTCCACAGAGAGCACTCTTTTCCATGCCACTGTAGCTTCATGTCTCACCCTGACTAGAGCAAAATGATACGATTGTATACTAAGCCAAGGCAACAAATATAATTATAATAACTCTGAATATTAATCACCTACACACATACCCACACTATCTATAAGTCTCCTTACCCAGATCAACGGATAACGACAGAGACGACGAAGGCGTCAATCCTCAATGTGAAGGTGACACCATCACCGTGGGAACCATAACCCCCACAATGTAAATATCATTAATATACGGCATTTTAATCAAAATCGTTGGAGCCATCTTTGACAAAATACACATTCAGAAAAATGTTCCTTATAAAGTGTGATTGTGATGGGGGGGATTTCTTGAAAATTTTGGTGTCGCAACTTCGGAAGATACTGAACCTTAATGCCAAGTTTGGTATTTATCCGACTTTTTATTTTTGAGTTATGCTGTTCACAGACGTGCGCGCACGCACACATTCATAGAATGTTTTCTGAAAAGGGTTTTTTGGATTCAGGGGCCTGAAAACACGCATTTATGATGAAACTACTGTATCAAACTTTTGCGTGAAATGCAACAGGTAGCTTGTTTACCTATTACTCATGTACGTGATAGAGAAATTAAAAAGAATTTGTAGAAACAGGTCTGTGTGTGTGTTTTAATAGTGCTTAAGGCTTGTTCTTATTACATATGACACCACAAATTATGAACAGTAACGATACAGGAAAGTGTATTGTACTCTTCGGCATTATCCAGTCATATAGACTGAGAAAAATATGGGAAATACCTCAAACAGGAAGGTCCTGGCGGGATTTGAACAGTGGACCTTCCGTTCACAATTCATGTCTTAACGACCTCGGCCACCCTGGTCGGTATGCGTGTGTGTGAACAGAATAACTTAAAAACGAATAACTTCAGTACCTTCTAAGGATGCGACAGAAAGATTTTCGAGAAAATCCTCTTACCACAAAATACACTTTACATGGACAAATTTTCGTTATTCTTTATTTTCTCAAAAATGAGCGTTAACGATTCTGAATAAAATACGGCATGTTTAAGATATTTGTGTGACAAAATGCGTAACTTGAATTTTCTGGAATTAATCTGTCAAATTCTCTTCGTTTTAAATGGCCTGTTTAATAATTATACAAACCGTAAGAGATATATGTACCTAATATCTTAATACACAAAGATGTATGTTGGCGGACATAAAATGTGCCCACAATGGAACGGAGCTGTTTATTGTGGTAATGATAAAATCTAGCTTCACCGTCTACCAGCGTGACCACCTCTGTTTTTCGAGCATAATTCTGGTCACTGGATTGCCAGGGTACTTTACCTCCCCGCAAGTATGGCCGAACTGCACAACAACTTAAGCTTTATATTTTCATGTTACACTACCGTTTTCTTATTGCAGTTTAGTAGCAGCAAAAGTTTAACTTTCGTCTCCATGACGCTGATAAGAGCTCTCATAACTATATGTAAATACTATGGCTGTCATTCAGTTTAGCCATACATGAAAATAATTCTTTACCCCTTCCTCTAAAAGGCCACATTATATTATAATTGGTTTAGGATTCCCTTGTATACCAATGTTGCGAAACTCTTTCGTAAAGGTGCTATCAACTATTCCTTAGTTTCAAAAAGATTACAAACCTCCTTCTTTGGTTAGTATTTATGCTCATGAATTGTTTTTCAGGCCAGTCACATACCAAACTGATACCGACTAGGTGGAGACAAATGTTCGTTGCCTGAAGTTGGAAACCTTACGGAGAGATAAATACTATTGGGATCCAGGAGAAGGGCCACTTTTTATGCATGTCACTGTACATCTCCTTAAACAATTTATGTGAACTGAATTAATGTTTGTAGTGTTAGCCATTTCAGAGATATCTGTTACAATTTTAATTTTCAAATAGCTATACTTTTTTGTTCAACTGCTTGAACGTTATTCCTTTTATGAAAAAATTTCATAGCAGTTACTAGTCACGTCCTCTTTAAAAATCGCTTCAGTATATTGGCTTCATCTTGTACCTAGAACGAAATGTGTGAGTGTGTAATGAAGGTTTAGTTAGATTAACAGAATATAGAAAGAAGAAAAATGGTTTTTATGAATAGTTGTTAGAAGAGTGAGTAGAGAAAATCATGTGAATGAAGCACTTCATATTTTTACTAATCCATTTTTCTAAAGTGAATTTTCTAATGAAACTTTTTCCTCATAACCGTTCTTCTTAGTACAGCTTTCTTAAACAATTTTTCTTATACATAGTGTCGTTTATTGTTTGTTTCAGTAATAGAGTAAAGACTAGTTCACAATAACCTGAGAACGGTAACGAAAACGGAATGAGAACGGGAGACAATGCAACGTACTAAATTTTGGTTTACAGTGGCCTGGTAATGAGAATAGAAATGCAATGATGACATCGATCAGAAAGTGGAAAGTCGATTTTGTGCATTGGGATTCATTTAGTTTTTAAACTGACAAATTATATTTTTTCAACTGCTTCAAATTCAGCTAACATAATGCGGGTTAGCAAACGTAAACATTCGTTAGAGTAAACATTATCTAAATGCAGATGTATTACATTTCCAATTCCTCTAGACGTACCAGGTTTCATT
Organism: Deroplatys truncata; assembly: GCA_030765065.1. NCBI lineage: Eukaryota > Metazoa > Arthropoda > Insecta > Mantodea > Mantidae > Deroplatys > Deroplatys truncata. The sequence goes on along the minus strand of CM060988.1, from coordinate 23,310,266 downwards.
ATTTACTTCATGGTGTACATTAAAACTTTTTGTTGTTCTTTGTTAATTTCTAGTGTTTTGTGTTGTTGTTTTTGAGGCAACATCCAGTTTTCAGTTGCATATAACCAAACTGCACGTGACCCTTTCATTAGAAGAGTCAACGCTCAATGGATATGCAAATGTCAGAGTCTGAGGTTAGGATGAGCATTTGCAGGATTTCTTCCACCTTTATGTTTCCAGCTTGCGACTACAGAGAGCTCTAGTGGCTCTTTGATGTCGCGGCCGCCTAAAATAATCTCAGCAGCAAAGAGTCTAATATGCAAATTATGGATATACAATGCCGTGCCCGGGAAAGCTTCCCGCCAAATTGTGAACGATTCCAATAAAATACATCTATTTCAACTTCGTCGTTCTTCTCGTTCTGGTTACTGTTCTCGGTTGTTGTGAGCCAGTCTTAATGCAGCAACCAATAGTAGTTCATAAAACGTCTGATGTGTTACATTCACATGACTTTCTCTACCCTATATAGTTTAAAACCACAAGGAGATCTCAAATTGTATTGAGATGTCATACCCCAATGGGGACTTACATTCTTTGTAAGTACATCCGGGAAAAATACGAATCTGTTGGAGAATTTAATGGCGTACCGGCATGTTGCCATGTTAGCTCAGTGGTTAGAGCAACCGGAAGGAGACCGGGAGATGCGTGGTTCAAATCCCGGCTATGGCATTGAATTTTTCAGTCATGTGATTCTACTTTTCCAACCCTGTCCAACACACGGCTTGTGTAAAAGAACGATAAATTTCCTTTATTTCTATCTACATTTTAATGGAGATAAACGTTTGCAGAAATAAATGCATTATGCATACCTCTATAAATGTAAAGGGAACAGCGATAGTCAAATGTTTAAGAACTGGACGCTATATGCTGACCTTAAAATTCCATACTGTTTGCATGCAATCAGGAGAAACAATTGAAAATTCATGGGACTTAAAAAGAACAACGTTTTGAACAAATCCAACCATTAATAACAGTTATTTCGGAAATTGATGCCACAAAAATGCTATTTGAAGCAAATTATGTGTTTATAAAAAGTTTATATTTTTTGTATAGCGCGTTTTCGTCTATTCCTTAATCTTATAAGTTATACAAGGTTATACAAAATTCCTTCGGAATGAAGAGGACATCGCAGGCTATTTCCAGGAAACTCAAGTTATACATTTTATTTCTCATGTAGAGATCTTTAATGTAGTATTTAACCCAAATTGTTAGAGATGCTTTTAAGAAAATAAAAAATTTCGAGATATATACCATTTAAAGGATAGTTTCCAGTGGAGGGATTTTGTTGAAAATCTTAGTGTCGCATTTTTGAAAGGTACTGAACGTAAATACCAACTTAGGTATTTATCCGACTTCCTGTTTTGAGTCATGCTGTTCACAGACACACATCTACACACACACACATACACACACACACACACACACACACACACACTTACAGAGAGACTGGGCTTTTCCTAAAAATGCCTTTTTGGATTCAGGGTGCCTCAAAACACGTATTTCTGGTGAAATCTCGGTATTAAATTTTTAATGGCATGCAATACCTTCCCTGCCCACTAGGTACGTGACAGAAAAATTAAAAATTAGCTGGTGTGCCGTTTTCGCCCCCCCCCATGGTCATGGCTCATACAACCAGCACGTCACAATGCTTCACAGTGATGACGTCATTCATAACCAGTGATACCAACATCCAAAGCTTTCGACAACATATCGCCATGAGTGACGTAAGACATCACTTCACCACGTAATGCATCATGGACATTCACCATTGGCTGGTTTGCGACACGCCACTGACGCTAGCGTCCTCACGCTCTCCGACGGTTCTAGCAACTCCTGGGCAGGCAGACACGAGCAGTCGCTTTTTCGCCAGGGACCAGGTGGAACAATTAGCCATCGTGAGAGCGAGGATTTCGGCATAATTCACCAAGAGTTCTTGTGGGCTTTTCTAAATTATCTTTTACACTTTATTCGGTAAGCATTGAAATTTAACCATTAACTCTTGGTGCCTTTCTAAATTTTGTACGGGAGAAGTATTGATATTTGCCTTTAATATAACTTTATTGTATTTCTCACTTTGTTACAAAAGCTTTAAACTCATATGGCAACTTTAAATGTACAAAACGAAAGAAAATATCACATTGTATTTGAGCATAGTAATTTGTTAAACGAATGTCAAAGCAAGCTGATCTAATCATTTTGAATGGATATATCACTTTAAAATAAATTGTTAAGCTATGTTTTGGTGAATGTTTGCTGTTTTCTAGCTCCTAAGCAATAGTCCCTTTTCACGGTAACTTTCCCTCTGGGTATGGTAAACAAAAGCTGTAAGCAGCACAAAGCGCCCAGTGGCAACAGAGCGTGCAGTTAAACTTGGTTAACTAAAACGTGGACATGATTGCATATATTATAACTTTTTCTTTGTTACAATAAGGCGCTTCTTTGTATGATATAATTCGATGTGGGCTAACCTACATTTCTTTCTTTCTTTGGCTCAACGTTACAACTGTAACCGAGCGGTTTCAGCTTGCTTTTCAGAACAAAAACAACAGAAAAAAACAAAACAAAGCTTTGTTCTTTTTTCTTTCATCGTTATTATAACGGAGGACATTCCTTTTATTCATATTTTTGCTTTTACATTCACTAATGGCGTTGCCAAATTTAGAACTCTTACGTAAGGAAGAACCAACTTTCCTTCTTAAATTACATGGAGTAATATTTAATACTTCGGAGACGGTGACCGCATTACTACAACTATTAAAAGAGCATGTGCAGACGTGACCAGATATACAACACTTTACTAAAGAGGAAGTTATAGCTCTTTTACAAACCTGTCATTTTCAATACAACTAATTTCGGGATGTTCTTTCCGACAAAATTGGAACACTTTCACTTGGTATTTCACGCCGCATGAAAGCACGTATTTCTCATTATATTGAACGCGTACAATGTTTGCTTTCGTCACCATTTATTACAGAGCATGAAGTTAATGTTCAGGATTTGCTTTCACAATACTCAGAATTATTACATTCCATGGTGGAGCCATTGGCATTGGTCTCCGACGACAAACAAAAATAACTGGGTAATGCACCTTTGTTAAGAAGTTATACTTTTTTCAAATTCTGCTGCTGCTGTGTTATTTAAGGCGTTAACTATACCGCATCCAGCTCAGTTGTTATTGGATTCTGCGCATCACGTAGTTAATACTGCTGATCAGGCTTTTGTATTCCTTAAATTGTTTCTACGATTACAAGATTTGTGTGCAATTTCTTCGCGTCCAGTTACAGACTTTTATACATTAATTCTTTCAGTTGTAGAAGGTAAAATTGAATTTTTGGTACGTAAGGCCTTAAGAAATCATTTTCATTTAATAATATTTCATATTGCACTTTTGATTCCTTTTTTCCATTAAGATTTTGTGCTCAATACCTTTTTAAATTTTATTATGCACCTCAACACTCGGATGAGGATTTACTTGCATTTTCAGAACAGTTAAACTATACGCTCGAATTTTTCATACGGGCCATTTAGAACATCAAGTCTATGACCTCATAATTTCTGGTTTAAATTCTAAGACACGGTTATCGTGTGTGTTTGCTTCACCACCGGTTTCATATTCCGATTTGGATACGGTAATAACTAGGGTGCAACAGATTCAGTTTGAATCTCATTCTTCTTTATCAGAATAACAAAATCTTACTTCTTTAGACACGATTTAGACAAATCCTACACAAAGTTCTTTACAACCGTCTATTCAGTTAAATGGAACTCACGTAAATGCTACACAACATTCTTTGCCTTTGCAACATGTTGCATCGGAACCTTGGGCTTCACGGCGAACATTGGTTTGTTCATATTGTAAGAAATTAGGACATTCGTTTGATGTTTGTTTTCTTCTCCGTAAGCGATTAGGTCATAAACAAGTTGCACCATTGTGTTTAGCAACGGATGTTTCTGATTCACGTTTATCATGTGTATATTGATTGCTATTTTTGCCTTTACCAGTCTTGCAGATTAACTGCTTAGATACTTCAACTTACGCTTTACTGGATTCCGGTGCATCTTTAAGTTTGCTTAGCGCGTCCTTTTGAAATAAACCTTCAAAGCTTTCTAAATACAAAATAGTTCCAGCACAAATTCATGCATGTACAGTGGCAGGTACAGATTTACCTATATTAGGAGTGACCCGTGTGTATGTTAAATTGGGAAACTTATCGTGGCAAATTTTTTTCCATTTAGAAGACACTTTGCCTTACGATGTTATATTAGGTTCACCATTCTTAGTAAGCACACAATTGCGTTTGGACTTTGAGAATCTTACACTTTTGTTTCCTTTTCGCTCTGACCACACATTTTCTGTTTCTTTGGGCGCATACGACCTTGTATTTTATCGACGCGTCTCTCTACGGAAACATATATCTACCGATGGTATTTCAATTCATTGGGCACGTACGCTGGTAGTTCGTAATTTTCTTGTATCTACTAATTTAAAGTGATTGGCATCAATTTTTGGTACGGATGTTTTTTTTTTCCCCTGTTTTAAATGCATACCTAATTTTTCTCAGATTACCTAGCTTTTATAAAGCGATTGGCATCGATTTTTGATATGGATGTTTTTTGTTTCTGTTTTAAATTCATACCTAACCTTTCTAGATTGCCTGGCCTTTAAATTCTTTAAGATTTTCTAATGCATTGACATCAGTTTTTGGTATGGATTGCTTTTCCTCTTATAAATTCATACCTAATTTTTCTTAGATTGCCTAACCTTTAACTTCTTTAAAATTTTCTTGGACTGAGGATCATCAGCGTACAATTTTTCAAGTTAAATATGCAATACTGTCACGAGTTGAGTTTAACTCGGTTCCCGTAGTCATGTAGCTCATTTGTTTGTGTTACCATCCTCACATCATTCATTTGTTCATTGTCTCACGTGTGAGCATAGGTAGTTTTGGAGTACCGCTACATGCTTTTACTTTGAGGCTTAGTGTACTTAGTTTGTGTTTTTTGTGGTGATTTCAGGGAGTATATATTTATTTGTTTAGTTTGTTATTTTTTATAGCTTAAGTGAGCCCAATATACTTATTCCCTATCCTTACCCACTATATTTGTTCCCTGTGCTTATCTACTACAGTTATTATTTGGACTTTTATTAGGATTGTGTTCACTTTAGTGCATATATTAGTATTGTTATTATTTAGATATATATTTATTGTTATTTCTTAGAGTTATATTTTCAAATCCATCAGCTTGCTCTTTTACGGTTAAAAGTTTTGTGATATATACCTGTTTACATTTTTACATTCTACTCATGCTGCCTTTGTTTTACAATGACTGTTTTCCTTGTCTTTTGTATATTACTTTTTCTACCTTGTATTGGTTTTTTATGCCTTTGTGCCTATCTCGCTTTGTCACGTGTTTATTTGGCTTCTTTACATGATTTACCTGCCCGGGAGTGTTCCAAGTGCTGAGAGCTTTCGAGTATAGAAGACTTCAGCTGCGCTTTTTCGTGGGGAGTTATTGTGCCGTTTTCGTCTCCCCCATGGTCATGGTTCATGCAACCAGCACGTCACAATGCTTCACAGTGATGACGTCATTCATAACCAGTGATACCAACATCCAAAGCTTCCAACAACATATCACCATGAGTGGCGTAAGACATCACTTCACGACGTAATGCATCATGGACATTCATCATTGGCTGGTTTGCGATACGCCACTGACGCTATCGCCCTCAGGCTCTCCGACGGTTCTAGCAACTCCTGGGCAGGCAGACACGAGCAGTCGCTTTTTCGTCAGGGATCAGGCGGAACAATTAGCCATCGTGACAGCGAGGTTTTCGGCATAATTCACCAAGAGTTCTTTTGTCCTTTTCTAAATTATCTTTTACACTTTATTCAGTAAGCTTTGAAATTTAACCTTTAACTCTTGGTGCCTTTCTAAATTTTGAACGAGAGAAGTATTGAATTTGCCTTTCATGTAACTTTATTGTATTTCTCACTTTGTTACAAAAGCTTTAAACTCGTATGGCAACTTTAAGTGTACAAAGCGAAAAAAAATATCACATTATATTTGAGCATAGTAATTTGTTAAACGAATGTGAAAGCAAGCTGATCTAATCATTCCTAATGGATATATCCCTTTAAAATAAATTGTTAATCTAAGTGTTGGTGAATGTTTGCTATTTTCTAGCTCCTAAGCAATAGTCCCTTTTCACGGTAACTTTCCCTCTGGGTATGGTAAACAAAAAGCTGTAAGCAGCTACCACCCAGAGGTGCACAATTACTGTTGGCGTGGTTTCTTTTGCTAGAAGGAGAAGTGGAGGAAATGCGGTGTTGTGACATGTAATTATAGTAACACAAGTTCATATGTACACATTAACCCTAAGGCTAACCTCGAGTTACATCTAGAAACAACGGAACGCCGTGGTTTGGCGGTGGTTCACCGCCATTACACAGATATCACACGCAGATGTAAATTTTTCGACTAGCCAATGGCCCTGGCTAATAGCTACATGCGTTTTATGAAATGACCATTTGTTACGCCCTAAAGAAATGAAAAAAAACACAATTATCTCGAAGGACATTCGCGGCGAGGTAAATGAGTATTTAGTTCCACAAATATTCTGTTGGTCTTTAGTTTCTCTTTAACAGGTAGGAGGCAGTATTGTATTCCACCCATAACTTAGATATCGATATTTTACAGGAAGTGTATGTTTTGAGAACCTCCGACTCCAAAAATTAATTTTTAGAAAAAGGTCATGTGTGTCTGTGTATGTGAAATTTTACCACAAAGTACCATACAAACTTATCACTCTTACCACAAACTACCCTTTATATGGAACATTTTTCGAAATTTTGGAGTTTTTCAATAATGGCTATAGCGAATTTGAGTAACATACCGCATATTTAGGATTTTTAAATGGCAGAAAAGGTGTATATCTTGAATTTCCTGGGAATAGCCTCTCAAGGCCTCTTCATTCGTAAGGAATTCTGTACAATTTTATACAACTAGTAGACAAAGAGGTACTGCACAAAAACTTTAGATCTCATTGAACCAAACAACTTATTCTAAATACCTTTCTTATGACATTAGCAATTTCCGAGACATATATCGTTATTTGTTTGAATTTTTGAATACTTAGTGATTGCTTTTAAGGGCTGTTGCTATCCAGTGGTTTCTCACGATGTTATGGAAAGAGTATAGCATTTATAGGCCAGCATACAGCGAGCCGCTTTTAAGCCCCTCGCTATCAAATTTGGTTCGTCTATCTCCTTTGTATGTTCAACGAAATGTGCAATGCAACTATTTTTGCAAAGCTTGCTCTGAATCAACATAAATGTACATAGATGGGAAATCCTATTAAACTACGTATATGTCCCTGCACTTAAGAAAGGTATAACTACGAAGCTTCTTCGTCGCTATCACGGACCATTTTTATTGTAAAGAAAGTCACCTGTTGCGTACGTCATTTGCGAACCCCGTCGTCGGAAAGATCCAGAACGTGCTGTACATGTTAAGAGAATTAGCTATTATCATGTGCCGTATAGACGAAGTTGAAGCATGGCAACCACATTTGTTCCTTCCCTCTCGCCTGGACTGACCTGCGTTTCTCAGGGGAGCGTTAGGTTACCTGTTCAGGTTATTATGTATAGTTCTTCGCAACCTATTCCGTGCCTTAAAGCGTGGTCCCATTGTTATTCGTTTATGCTCCTTTTTCTTACTTTTTTCGTCAATAGTAATGCTATTGTTTAAACTCCATGTTTATGCTTTATTCTGTAGTGGCGTGCTTTTCTTTTCTGTATGTGATGGACCATTGTATCTCATGTTTTTTGTGTTTTATAATTTACATACTGTGTATACTGATTATTTTTATACCTTCGCGGGACCCGACTTCTCTGCATGGGTTTCGCCGCTGGAGATTGTGGATGCTTACAACTGTAGCATTTTATATGCTATTTTCGGGGGGCCTTCGCGTATTAAGATACTATTCCCATCAGTTTTAGTCTCTTCCATGGGGTTTAGATTATTTTAGAGTGCGTCTCTAGCTGTTACAAACCAGGATTTTCTACAAGCGCTTCTAACTTCTTCGAACGTGCGAGCTTGTTGCTTCCGCACAGAAATTCTGCGTCTTGGATTCTTTCATTCCTTCCTGGTGTGCAATTCGCTTTACTCTCAATGCACTTCTTGCAGCCTAGTTATTTATGATTAAAACGTGTTCCTTTCATTATCACCCCGCCTGCAAACTGCCTGATTCCGGTTACGTCATCTCTCTGGTTCAACCCTCTTCAGAGCTTGTTACAGCTGCTACTCTGGTCACCGCCTGCTGGACGTCAATTGTCTAATTTGTATTTTTTAACGGTATAAAAGCAAAAAGAAAGAGCTAAAACAGTAAGCAAGTATATAGATGGTATGCCCAAAAAGTTATGTTTGACTACTTTCTGCACTGTATTTTCCTTGGCTTTCGTCCCTCACACACCTGACACTTCTATAGAGTTATGCTTTTATGTATTAAGTTTCTATCTTTCTCTTTTTGGCTAGGTTATTATGCTTTTTCTAAGTTTACGCGTGATCTCTCACAGGTGGCAATAATTTGTTTGTTTATTTTTGTTCTTGCGCGCGAGAAGCTTTACGAGCCATGCGTATTGCTTGTTGGGACGTTCTAATGTTGAACGTTTGTGCCAGAGTGGCAAACCTAACCGTCTATGGTGATGCTATTTATTGCTGTATTAAGTTTTGTGATTATGATGATGGTGATGTTGAGTGCGCGTATTATTCTTGTGGTGTACAAGGAAGCGATACTACATTTGTTTTTCAATTCATTCAAGTTAAAACTGCAGGGTCTTGTTTGTGATCTGATATTGAGTGGATACTACGTCATTGAGATTTGAGAATATTTGACTTTGTTTTGTAAGACGTTTCTGATAGCCAGTAGCTTCTGTGACCTGTAAGCGTGTGTTTTACTAAACAATTTTGTTTTATATAAGAAGTATTACACAGATATATGCTATGTCCAGCTAATGCTCAAATGCGTTTTATTGTTAATGAAAGTCAAGTTATGTATTTGAAGTACCATCCCTTATTATTCATTTATGTTCTGGCATTATAATTTAGGCTTTGTATGCTAGTTCCATCTTTTCGTTTGTTTGGGATAATTTGGTTCACTACTGTAAACTATAGCGTTATGCTACCTAAGTGATAACACATAGCTCATGTATTTTGTTATGCAATGTATGATTCAACAACCATTCTATACTACAAATGTACTGGGCTCTGATAAAGATACCTAATATAATGGGTTCACAATGACTAGCACATGACATAAAGATTTTATAACTGTGCAGCTAAATTTAAGTCCTTGGTAACTATATTTTCTCTGATTTCTTTTAACTTCTCTTATTTTTGTAATACACAAAAGTATTTTAAAATGTTCATTAATAACTTAAGAGCACTTTGTAACAAGAAATATACATATTGTACCGCTTTAAGCTCCCTCTCTGCGCTGAGGGAGATCAGGAGATTCTGGAGGAACGTGCCAAAAGTATATGTTGTCATCCTTGACTCAAGCACGGTAGAATGACGTAATGAACAGTCCATGCTTGCCATTAGCTGGTTTAAACAACGTCGGCGATTGCAGTGCTTTAGCAGGCAAGAGGAATGGGATGGTTCTCCCAGGTGAAGACAGCGACCAGTCAACGATAACCGACATAGCGTTTAAACCTCTCAGGAAGCTTGGCTTGCATTTGGGTTGGGCAAGCATTTTTACATTGTTTAGTTGTTGGAGATGCATTTAATTGAATACTTGTAACTTGTACGTAAATCACATTGGCAGTTGAAGCAAACGGAAAATCTTTGTAAAGAATTTAAGTTTGTTGTAAAAGAAAGTAATTGTCAAAAGTAAAAGTGAAAAGAAAAACGAGAACTATCATGCATTTAAAAGCCTAAACTATTCCACAGATTTATGTATGTTAAAGCTGCAGGCATAATTTAAAACTATATAATTGCATAACTCTATACATCGGTTCTTACTATAATAACAACGTGAGTTCATTCGTTTGAGTAATTAAATCCTGAACTCCCGTAACAATCTATACCTTTGAGGCAATAACATACCATTAAGGTAAATAGTGCAGCAGCTTAATTACTTTCATGCAAATGTTAATGAGTACTTTGAAGGAATAATAACATAATCAGACACCGTTACAATATATAATTTAAAGCTTTACTGGCAATAACATCTTACATAACTCTTTATATATCGTTTAAGAGAAGTTTCTTTTAAAATTATGTAGCACGGTGAGTCGGTTCGTTTTTAATTCGCATCACATCTGCGCTAAGGTTTTTACTAAGAAGCGGTTTCGGGAGAAGCCTTTCTCCCATCCTCAGCTGAAGAACCACCGACTTTCAACTCTCTTCCCCTGCCCCAAAACTTAACTTAACATGTGATTTTGCTGTCCTCTGTTGGGAAAGGTTGTGTTGAAAATATTGCTGCTGAAATTTATTTTAAAATTTCACGTGTTAGAAAGAAAATGATATGTATATTCACCTTACCTTGATTAACTCGTTCTATTTTAATCAAGTTTTCTCCAATCCAAAAAAAACACAATTACAATTTGAAATTTTGTAGGAACATTCAAAATATTTACAAGTAATTCTTATTAATTTTGACGTAGTCTTCCTTGCCTTCTGCAAGTTTTGCCCTCGCAAATTACACGAATATGCGTCTGGTAAAGTATAATTTTGTTTTACTTACGAAACATAACAGATCGGTTGAATTTAGACAGGGCCAAAAACTCAAGACTTACGAAACGCTGTACCCTGACTATTAATGTGTTCTGATTTCTAGATGAATTGTGTAGAATATCGAGGCTCGAGACTCTCTCATCTTCTGAAGCCATCTCGCTGGGTAACCACGAGTTAGAATCCAGCCGGGGCGGGAGTTCAACGTTGGCGCTCGTGCTACATTTCTCCAAGAAGCGACAGGCTATGAAACTTCTGACTAGCTGACGTGTAAATACATAAAATATAATTATGCTTCCATAATTGCTGATCGCCCATGATAGTATTTCTGGGTCAGGATACCAGTGCAGGCAGTCATAATATTCACTGTAATGAATGGATGTGCAAACCGGCACAGGTGATAGTGGCATGTTGTGCACGATGTCAACATTCTGAGGCGTGGGATGCTGTTCAGGCGTTGTAGGAGCTAGTTAAGGCCTTCATCCTAGGACCGTAGTGAGGTGGTATGGAATCCAGCCGCTGCTGGAAGGTGGAACTAATGACCCGCTGGGCGGAGGTGGCGGTTACAGCACTGATGGTGGTTTTCTCCGGGTTGCCCAAGCGGCTGCTGAGGTTCAGAGACTCGGCATGCAGAGCCTGAATTGCATCCCGCAGGGTGTGATCGGTGATGGTAACAAGTGCGGAAGATCCGTTGTTCGTCCGGGATAAAGCTGGCACTTGCTGGATGACTGTGAAGGGTTCTGAAGTTGATGTAGGCAATATGTATTAAATGACTTATGAAAATAAAACAAACGAAACGAATATCTAAGTGGTCGAAGCCGCAGGTAAAAGATAATATTTTGTTAAAGGGTATGATAAATATTTTATTGTAATGTATTCGTTAAATTGAATTCGTAAAGTTTGAAGCAGGAGTATTCCCATATACACCTGTCGCTTACAAAGCTTCGATAGGAACATTATTTACAAATCAGTATGTAGTGAGCTAAACAAAGTTTGTCAGTAAATGTGCATGCTTGGAGTTGATGCTAAGGCTACAATTCAGTACTTTCATGGAGGCATATGGTATATGGGAACCTTAAAATTGGTTGAGAGAGTGTTTGTGAAAGAGAAAACCTAAGCTCATACGGTGATATATACTCACCTTTTTAACACAACACGTTTGCAAGTTCGCAACCTGCGAATCACTGTCAACCGGAATACACGTATCCTTGTTTAGTGCTGCTTTCTCGTGTAAAAACTTTTTTTTAACTGATAGGATATAGTGTATATATACACTATATACCATATATCACAACAAATGTTCATATGTATAATGGTCCACCGAGGTCGCGGGTTCAAACCAGGCGGGAGGCGATGGATTGTTTCGGTCGTAAACATCCTTAGCATGCTTACTTCGGAAATTGCCTGAATTTATCGCCCAATATAGAATGCGACACTAATGACCACAGCAGTCAAAATCCTACATACATAAAACTCAATTTAATTTTTCTAAAGGTAGGTAAAGCTACTGAACCCGTGTAGTATATTTACGGCACGTAAAAGAACCTCAAGCCTGATAAACAGGCTTCTGAGAAAAATGTTCAGTCTTTCACGTCTAGTATAAAAGCGACGCTAAGAACCCTAATGGTTAAAGAGCGTCCATTGATAAAACTAAATTTAACTTTTCTGCAACGTTGGAAACCAGAGCCATATATTAAAGTCATCGAAATGCCAGGCGCTCTAGGGTTCATCAGAATAAAAGTGCGCCTACGATGAAAAATCCACTTGGGAGATTCCCTTAAAATAAATGCAAGGCTGCTAAATTACAAATATATATATATATATATATATATATAATTAAAACCTTAACACAAACAATATTGAACGATACAAAACGTTTTGTTATGAGAATGATTAATAACAACATCTATCAGGACCATTTAGTTACTGAATGACCTTGAAGTCGTATAACATAAACATATGATGTTTGCTGAAGTGAAATTTGTCATACCGTTATGTGATATTCTAAATGATAAGACAGAGTATAGATTTATTTTATGAACGGAACATAGTGTTATTGCAAGCGGAAACCAACACTATGGAAAATTCACTTTGTATGTGCCAACATGGGAAAAATAAATTAATAATATATTCATGTGAAAACGTTTGAAGTTGGGGTGTAAAAGCAAATGTTTCTGAAGTTGCACAGAATAAATTTCAGCCTCATTTTGAGTGAAAATTGGGTTTATTGTTTCTACCGAAGTTCAAGTACACAATCTGAAATAATATACTAGATATTTTTCGATAAACGCGCCCTAATATAGTACGAAATCAAAATTATCAACGCTCCCTGAAAATAACTGCTATGATTAGCATGCATGCAACGACCCAAATCTTTAGCTATTGCACATAACGCTACGATTTTAACTTGACAGATTATCTCATTGCGCGTTTTTAAAAAGTCATATGTCATTTCAAGAAGAAAATGCGAAAATAAAGCTATAAGCAACAATACATATCCACTATCAATGCAAACATATGGCATGACTCTATGTGGTACCAGACGGTGACGTCACAACTCGGTCACTTACTCTGGCAGTATTCTGAGAGCTTTGCGAAAGGGGACTCTAAATTATTTTGTCTTTGCTTTCTGTTGAACACAACATCACATTGCAATATCATTTCCTGTAAACTTGAAGATGAACTTTTTATTAAAATAGTTTTAGCACTTTTGCATGTTCCCAATTAAATTCTTATACCGTCATTGTCACAATATCTTTCCTCCTTCCTTTATTCTGCAGAACTTAATTAACCTCACTTTGCAAGTGTTGCTCTCCATCCAGATATGAGAAACTTTCTTCAACACGTCCTTAGTTTAACTTTGACACCGTTAGCAGCGACATTTCTTCAAAATTTTCTTAATTAATTCACTTCACTTATATTCCTGTTTTACCTGGTCTATCCATGAATTCAGCTTTTTTTCTGCACCCGATGTCATTTAATTCACAAGATTTTCTATAGCTTTCAAAAATTTACATTCATACATACACACATGCATACATACATACACACATACATACATACATACATACATACATACATACATACATACATACATACATACATACATACACATACATACATACACACAATATTTTGTTCTATACTATGTCGAAATACTTTATTTATTGGTTAAATATTATACTGCATGTAATATTGGACATGAACGCAGTGATATGCTTCATATGCTCATTGCGTTTGATATAATACATATTGGCAACCATAGAGCTTGTCGTGCAGTGGCGCCGTTGTCGTAGTAAGTATCAACTATTTGAACCTATTTTTGAGTATGAGACTACCGAAGGTTAGTAGTATTAGTAGTATCTCTGTAAGTAAATCAATTAAGGTGAGTTATTAAGCAATATTCAGATTTTAAAATTAATATACAATGGAGAAAATAATACAACACGGAAAAGATATTATAGTGTGTTATTGCTGTATCATGATGATTTATATGTTGGTGTTGGAGTACGGAAGGTTCAATTTGATGTACTCGTTTGGAGATGGAAAAGCATAAAATTTCGGATAGTATGAAAAAAATATATGTCGTATTTATAAGAGAGTCATTTTCTATTGAGCTTACTGAAGTCACGATGAATGATTTTAAATTAAACAAGAAGCCCTTAGTGGTTTACAAAGTTACAACATGCAATCAAATATTCGTTTATGATAAAAAGCGCTTGAAATGGAACAAAATAAAATAAAATAATAAATATATAAATAATAAAGAATCGAAAAAGTTCAAGCAATCGTTAGATGACACGTGGAATTATAATGTTTCGAAAACGACGAACGATATGAGGAAATTATTTATGAAAATTGTGTACTTTAATCAGCTCTAAATTTTACCTTTAGCAAGATTTTATCTATTTTGAAATTGAAATTGAGTTTTTAATTTATGAACGCTCTTTAACTACTATGGTTTTTAGCGTCCCATTCTATATTGGACGTGAAAGACTAGAAATTTTGCTCATCGGTCTTTATTAGGCTTGAGGCTCTTCTACGTGCCGTAAATATTCTACACTGGACCACCGGCTTCACTTTCCTTCCAAAAGAAACCATGTTAAAACTTTTTACGCCCGAAAAAATTCATCGCCCTCTGCCGGGTTTGAAGCCACGGCTTCAGAAAGCTGAACACATGATACGCCTAGAACACGGAGGACATCTCTTTTTTGAAGCTTCCCTCGCCTTACAAAATCATAAACTAGGAGAGTTCACATGCGATTCACAGAAAATTCAAGACACTCATTTCTTTCTCGTGTTATAATATATCAAACGTATGTATGACGTTTCAATCAAATTCGAAAGTAATTTTTGAGAATGTAAATAAAAACATGAAATATTTGGCATAAAAAGGGCAGGTTGGAATGGGCGAAATGTATTGAAAACCTTCTTTTAACGGTTTTCTTGATATATGCCAAAGATAAATATCAAGTTTGGCATGTATGTAACTTTCCGGGTTTGCGTTATGCCCTTCACAACAAACGCACACGCGCGCGCAATAACATACTTTTTTTTTAAATCTTGTATTATCTTTACATCAACCTTTCTATCTACCATCCTTTGTGCTTACTTATACAAATTATTCTTAAAGGATTACTACCTGATCACCTATTTTAGTAGGTGGATAGAAAAAGGGCACTTTCGATATCTCTATTGCATTGGAAATACATATTTGAGGCCTCCTAAATCCAAAAAGGGGCCTTTTTTTAAAAAAAAATGCCATATATTTAATATGCATACCTACATGACAATTAAAAGCGTATTTTGAATTCTCTGCCAATAGCCCATCGAGCACTCTTCATTCGCAATTAATTTTGGATAATTTTATAAACTCGTAAACCATAAGCAATAAACGGAAACTTGATATTAAGATGTACTTCTGCGTAAGGTATGCTTTTATTTACTTTCTTTTTTATTTCGAGCCACACAGGCGCCAATTAAGCGTCGTACAGAACACAGAATAATTAACCAAAATGTGATTTATGAAATTAAATAACAATTGTTTTTACTTTCTTTTTCATAGCCATATATTTGCAATTATCGTGCAAACAGGTCATTTGATGACCTAAGACATTATTTGCTTCTATCATTCTGTACCTTAAGACGTTTCACTTTATACAATCGATGATAAAATCTTCCTGAAAAACAACTGTAATGTATTTTTTTCACATTTACGCCCAATTATATGTCATGATCCATTATCATTGGATTTTCTGGTTTTCTTTCTTTCTTTCTTGTTCTGTTCTTGCTTCTTTAGGGCGTTTCTGTTATTTGTTATATCTTTTTTTAACTTTTCTTACTAGACCTTTTCTATATGCTGGATTGAATAAATTGATCCGCGAATTTTCCTATCATCGCTTTCATCACTATGTTTCATTTCCTTCTCCACCACCTTTCCTTCTTCAGGCACTGCGCTGATCACTCACCCATTCTGAATATGCTATGATCCAGAGTTTGCTTGCTCCTCGACAGAATACTGACCCAAGGTATTGGCCTGTACAGGACTATTTTTTTGACCTGACACGGCAGAAACACAAAGGAGGAGAAGAAAACCTATAGTGGGGGCAGAACGGCTGGCACTATTCCCTCGCTCGGAACGCGTGGTGATGTCACCTTATCTCACGTACTGTACACGACTGCCACTCTGTTAATATTTACTGACCCAACACCTCTCTGGGCCTGTCCAGCTACTGCGCATACAGATAAATACGTCAGGACGAAAAAAATCAGCTTGTAAGTTCTTGGGGTGTAAGTCCCACAAAGAGGACGCTAATCGATAAAAGAAGAAGATATTATACATATTCTGGTAGCAAAATTCCAGGCGCTGGAGCTTCTTGAGGAATGGCAGAGCCATGGTATTAATCATGTCCGAGCTATTGCTTGTGATTGGTTTTAATTTTCCAATACTTTTACACTTCTTTAGCTTGTAAGACGTCATTCATTTGTTTTTCGTGCAGTCATGTAAAAAGTACGAAATTTCAAAGCCTGCATACAGTGGCCCGCTTTTTAAAGATCTGCCTACTCTCCAGGCTCCTATATTCCCCTTGTATCTTCAAGGAAAGTTGTAATGCAAGCATTTCTATAGATTTGCCTAACATGAAGCGAATAGTAAATTCTTAAGTTGCACAATAGTGTTTCCCTGCTCCCTTTTCTTCAATATATATGTAGAAACGTCTAATGTTCTATTTCATGCTAATTCAGATAAACGTTTACAGCAATGCTTGAATTAATCACTTCTTTCCAGGTACAAGAGAGATACACGAAGCTAAAGCGTTAGTCGCTTGTTCGCTATGTAGGTATAGCTTTGAAATTCTACTCTTTGTATGATATCATGAGTAAAAAATGTGAATTGTTACATTCTCACAACTTTCTTTTTCCTCTATCGTCTATTAGTGGATATACAAATTATTCTTACGAAAGTTGATTTTCCTATCTACTTCATTTTAATCGGGATAAACCTTTCCGTAAATAGCTGTATTACACACTTCGTTATTAGCTACAAAGGGAACAGCGACATTCAAATGTTTAAGAACTGGACGCTATACGCTGGCCTTAAAATTCCATACTGTTTCCATGACATCGCAAGAAACAGCTGAAAATCGACAGAACTTTAAAAGAATATCCAAAAATTCAACAATTCAAACCATTAATAACAGATATTTCGGAAATTGCTGTGCTACAAACAAGTTGTTTTAAATAAATTATGCGTTTTAATGAGATCTACATTTATTTTTGTCTAGTGCGTTTACGTCTATCACTTAAAATGTACCAGTTATACAAGATTATACAAAATTCCTTCCAAATAAGAGAAGGATTCACAGGCTATTCTCAGAAAATTCAAAGTATACATTTTATTTGTCATGTAAATACATTTAATATACACTATCTTGACCAAAATCATTAGAGCCATTTTTTTTATAAAGTACAAAGCTTTAAAATATCTGGGGTGTGGGGATTTCCTTGAAAATCTTCGTGTCATAACTTTGGAAGGTACTGAGAGCAAATACCACGTTTGGTATTTATCCGATTTTTCGTTTTTGAGATATGCTGTTCACATGCTCACACAGGGACCTTTTTCTAAGACTGCTTTGTTTTTTTATTCAGGGGATATCAAAACATGTATTTCCATTGAAATCTCGGTATAGAACTTTTGAGTGGAGCGCAATACTTTTTGTGCATCCAAGGCACGTGGTAAAATCAGTAAATAAATAAAGAATAGTGACCGAAAACTTTAAAAAGGAATTAAGCATTTTAAAATGTAAACTAATAACAAAAAATATCTCGGAAATGGTTAATCCTACAAAAACTTAACATGAATTGTGTGTTTTAACGAGAACCAGATTTCTCATCAAGAAGGTTTTGTCTATAACTTAGGGTTTACTAAATTATATAACAGGCATTCAGAGACGTCTTCCGTGACAGGGTGGTCAAGCCTGGGACTATTAGTGAAATCTACGTGTCTCTTGGCATCTTTGCAGCCCACATGTCTCCTTTGGTTCCCTCACCAAAACCGTTCCTCCAGGGGATTTATGCAAAACAGATCCATTGGGTGTCGAGATGCTAGGAGTCGTACAATCCTATCACTTAAGTATTTCGCAGGACGGTGATAAATGCTGTAACTTTGCTGGATTCACGTGGGAGTTAAGCTGCGCCACATTTGCTCGGAGTAAACAGTGGCTGTTAAAAGTGTTGCTCTTCTCGCCAAACAACCACACATAGATTAAGTGAACCGAGCAATAAAGCTGTTTGCTGCTGGCACGCGTAAACAGTTTAGAGTGAATACTTCCCACTTTCGGTTTTAATTGAGATTCCCCAAGGATTTCAGCTCATCTTGTTCACTGTAAACCTAGTCTCTAATTTTTCAGTAGAGTGCTTCTTTGAAAGCCATAAAATTTTCGATGTGCCTCAAATTTTGCATACCGACATTTTTGTACCAACCAACCATTTTCCTATAAGCTGTTCACATTGTTCCAGAATAAATGTAATGTGGCTTCAAATGACGTTGTTGGCTTACCAGTTGGAGACAAGGGCGCTATCCCGTTTTCTTTGGTAACGTTTCGCAGAAAATATAAGTAAATTTATTTATTAAAGCGGTGGGCCTGAGTGCTATTAAAAGATCGTTTCTATGGAATACAAACTCACCTCTTCATAAATACAAATTTGCTTTAGGTAAGAACCATTTGCATATAAATTTTCAGATTATTCATTTTCAAATAAAGTTTTATGTAGCTGTAACTTTGCTAACAGAAATTTGTATTCTTTATCATTTTAGTTAAGTATTTATATATTTTGTTGGTTGTAAAACCAGCAAAGAGCTGGCAAAAGCAGTAACAGAAAACTACACTACGTAATATTCGTTTTGAAATGATAATGATAAGAGGATATCTAATTCTATATGTCGGTCTAAGAATCTTTGGAAACTAATATCTAAGTATTCAGAAAAAGTTACAATAAGGTCGATAACTTATCTTTCATATTTTGACACCCCATTTTTATACAGGGTGCACCATTTAAGTTGCGACCGCACAATATCTTGAAAGAAATGTCTTGAATGTCAAATGTCAGAATTTTCGTTGTCATTTACGTTGGTGTAAGAAGAACTGCAAAGTGGCTTAATTTTTGATAAGGAGTGAGAAAACAACATAAAAAGAGTGGGTTTCCATTCAAAAAAATTAAATCTACTCTAAAATTACCATCACAACGTCCTCAAAGCAAAATAAGACTAATGACATTTATTTATCCCCATAATATCAAGCAACTTATATTCTAGAATTTTTTTCTACAACGCTTACTTTTGGACATATTGTACAGTCTCAATTTAAATGACACATCCTGTATATGTCTGATTAAAATATTTGCTAATGTAAAGCACCAAGTTTGAAAATGCAGTTTTAACTGTACACATTATTACAGTTTTGGTTGTTTAATTTAAAATTGTTTTCCACAGAACTCCTTGTGTCGGATTACTAATCTAATCTTCACTCACTGTATTTTTATGGTTCCAAAAAAAAAATTGACGATAGTGTTTTTTATCCCCTTCCCTTTCATGCTGTTATGATGGAAAGTTGAATTTCAGTGCTGGTGACCTAACCTACCTGCATGCCTTGCTTATTTTACTGCACGTAAGTGCATGCACTATATTTGATCTAAGTTTTTATGTTTATTATTGCAGAAATGGAATAAAATCACATTTGATTATTGAATGTTACCATTTGTCTTACCTGGGTGTTTACTTCCTTAATGTTCACTTAGGATTTAATTAATGCAGCAACTAAGTATTCTGACGTATTCTTATGTGGTTGTGACGATTATACATTTTTGGTCGACCACACTATACTAGTTGATTACATGTGACGTAACTGAACTTTTATTGCATCCATAATGCTTCAGCGACTCATTATAATCTTACTTGGCGGCGCGCGCAACCCATACGTTTTAATAGCTTCAAGTCAAGTGTCATTGACATCCATTCCCCTGATAAACAATGAAATGTGTGTATTTAAAACAGAATAAATGTTGTTCATTACAATTTTAATATAATAATAAACTGGGTTCCTTTCCTTTACTTCAATATGCGTTCTTTCACGTTACCTGCAAGAAATTAATAAATACAGCGTGAACTCAACTATGCTGCCATCTGCTTCACTACTCACGAACACGTTCAAGGTCCTGCCATAAGTGCTGCCATGTGATCAGCATTTAATTGCACACAATTAACAAGGCAAGACCTTTTGTACACACACGGTTTTTTAAACTATGGTGTAGTCGACCAAAAACTATCGTATGCAATTTGATTATATAGTAATAAAGGCGCTTGTATGAAAATTATAAAATTCGCTACCGGTTTCAGAAACACACTCACGTCTTAATTAGCCCAGTTATAGTTTTGATGCATATTATACGATTGTGGCAGATATAATTCTATAAGGCTATAATGATATCCCTATACACATTATAGTTTTATAAACAGATATAATGTTTAAGACAAAATTGTTTAAGAGGAAGAATAAAATTGGCTTTAGTAATTCTGACAAGTCATTTCTCCGATGCATATGTCAGCAGGGGAGTATCGCGTAATTTAAAGGGGAACGACTGCAGCATGTACTCGAGGGTGCTGATATGTTTTGAAAATGCGCTACTTATGTTTACGCCGTCCACGTCAGCGCTGAACGAAGCACTAAGACAGCATTCGAAAGCTGTTATTAGAGTGAGGTTCTTTCGGCGACTCTCTCTCTCTCTCTCTCTGTGCTTAGCAGGACCCGGTGATACACGATTCTTGAAGCTTTTATTTGATATTCAGCTATGAACCAGACACGCTGAAGCGTGGAACTCCGACCTCCTTCTCAGCCATTCAGGTAACTCCAGTTATCCTATGCATTGTTATCACCTTTTAACATGTCTTGTTAGTGTGGAATAGTACCCAGATAATTAAAATAGATTTGGAACCAGAGTTACAAATAATTGCATTCCTCCTCCAACTTTCCTCCTTACATCCCGCGTGTAGCTTAACTCTCTACTGTGAAATCCGAGCTACGCTTTCGTCATTGTTGGCGTAGCCGGAGCCAAACAAAACGACATGTTAGAATGGAAAGGTAAGGAAAACTTAGATATCTACGGAGGGGGCTCCCGTAACTAGGAGAAGCACTACGTGTTAGCCTTTGTGCTTCTATCGCGACTCCTGGGAGTGAGGGAAAAATCCCAAAGGGCGACCAGATCCGGCTGACGATTGCATGCATAGACAGGTCCCTAATGTTTCTAGACCGAGCGCATCTTACGCCACTCCAAACTCCAGGAATAGGATGAATAAGCGGCAGCGAGGCCAACTTTTTGCGTTTATATGGGAAAGGATAGGGAAAACGAGGGGAAACGCTAGGCTAAACAGTACTTAAAGGGTAGAATATGCGCTCATATAGGGGAGATAGGGAATATAAGTAAAGTTGCTAGGATAGAAAGGGCTTGAATGCTAGAGCATGCGGTTATATGGGAAAAGATAGGGATTAAAAGGAGAGATGTTGGCTAGACAGGGGTTGAAAGGGTATAATATATGTTTTATGGGGAAAGATAGGGAATACGAGGCGAGATTGTAGACTTGCCAGGGATGGAGGGTAGTATATGAGTTTATATGGAAGAGACAGGAAACCGTGAACAGGTGCTAGACTAGGTGGGGTAGCCGGCTAGAAACAGCACTTCCATAGCAGAGATAGGGAATATGAGGAGAGATGCCAGGATAGGCAGGGATTGAAGGACATAATATAGGTTTATATGGCTGAAATAGGGGATATAAGGAGAGATGCCAGGTTAGACGGATGTTGAAGGACGGAATAGGGGTTTATACGACAGAGATGTTAGACTAGGAGGGTGTTGAGGACTAGAAAATGAGTTTATATGGGAAGAGACCAGGAATACGGGGAGAAATGCTAGGTAAGACATGGACTTAAGGTATTTAGGGGTGTTTTCCAGAAGGGGTGAGTAGCAATTTCAGGGATATTTAGAACACAGGCACAATATAATTATTTTAGAAGTCACTTAGAAGCTTCCTTTAGGTGCATGTTTAACTACCTTTGCAGGTGTTCTGATGGTGTTTTAATGCAGTGGAACAGGCATTGGGCATCCTATTACTGGCCTTAAGACTTTTTAGACACAGAAACAGGTATGTATTTCGGTTGTTGGTTAAGCATTTTAACCAGTGTACTAGGAAATGTGAGCATTTTAGCATTCATTTAAGAACCCTTTGGGCACAGTACAAGTACTTTTATCGTACTAAAACATTTCAGATATGGAACGCAGGCTTTCAAGACATTCTGGTACAATGCAGGGAATTTCAGGTGTTTCAAAAGCATTTTTGGAAACTGGGGGCAGGTAGGTTAAGGATATTGATATAAGTTTTTAGGTTTTGCGGAATAATTCGAGTTATTTTATGCTGCTTTTAAGGTATTTTAACATGTCTGCAGGTATTTTTAGGGTAATGGTAGGAGCATTTTTGGCTCTTTGAAGGTATTTTAGGCTATGGATGTAGCGTGGACACAGACCTTTAGAATATTCTGAAGGGCTCTTTAGAAACTGTAGTGGTTATTGGTATGGTATTGGCGCATGGTTTTAGAGTATGCTGATCGTTTTTAGAACGTCAGAGGTCTTTAGACAATCCTGAGCCATTTTATTTTACTTTTAAGGTACTTTAACACCTATGCAGGTATTTTAGGGTATTACTGGGAGTATTTGTGGCTCTTTATCTGTGTTTAACTGTGGAGCGTAATTACGTGTTCTGAGGTCCTTGTTCGAATCTTATAAAGTATAATGATTATTAAATATTAAACTAAGGGAGATATTCGTGTGGAAGAAAAGTATTTAAAACATATCATTATATATATATATATATATAATGATATGTTTTAAATACTTTTCAGACCTTGAGATACGTAAGTATATATATACTTACGTATCTCAAGGTCTGATTTAAATTCTTAATTTTCTTTGTTTTTTTCCTTTCTTTTCATCCTTTCCTGTTTCTTTATTTCTTCCTTTTCTTTTCATTGTTATTCTTTCTCTTTCTTTTCATTCTTTCCTTTTTTTATTTTATTTCCTTCTGTCTTTCTTTCCTTCCTTTACTTTCTTTTCCTTCTTTCTTTCCTTTTTTCATTGTCCTTTTTTCTTTGGTTCGTTTTCCTTTCTTTCTTTCCTTCTTTCTTTCTTTCTTTATTTTTTTCTTACCTTTCTTTTTTTCCTACCTTCTTTCTGTATTTCCCTTTTCTTTCTTCTTCTTTTGCATTCTTTACCTCTCTCTGCTTTATTTCCCTCTTTCTTTCCTTTTCCTTTCTTTGCTTATTTCTTCTTTCCTTCCTTCTTTCTTCTCCTTGATCTACAAACAGCCCTACATACGTAGCCACAGATTCGTCTACACCATACACACGTACACAATAATATCATACAAACACGTCTAGAGACAGTTAAACACGCACTCGCACGACATACATTCACAAACACATACGATCACCTCTCCAAACACATGAACCTGTTCGAAGACCTACGGACACGCCCGAATACCTGTGTAACGTATTGAAATATAAGAGTTTAGGCGCTTAATCACCGTTTTATTATTAAAACTCAGTATATAATTGATACAAAAGGTTCGTGCTCCCTCTATAAATAGGGTGACCTCGGTTACTGGACTTCATTGTGCTAATTAGTCTTGAGTTGTTAATATCGTGTTCTCTTCAAGAATAATCAGCTTTCGAGAATGGATAAACGTTATCAAGGCGAGGAAGTCTGCATCAAGAGTAAGGGTGAATAACCCTACATATAAGGATATCATTCCAAGCGTTACTGGAGGCGCTTATAGTAAATGTAGAAGGAAATTCCTCCGAAGTTATGGCAAGAGAAGGCACGAGATGAGCTGCAAGAAGCTTTTCAAATATAAACATAGTAATGTAGCCTTCAATGATGATTATAAGGGACAGCGGCACTAAGATGTATGTGAAATAAGCAGTTCTCAGAAGAAAAGCAGATTGGAGCCTACTAAACATAAGTTATTATCAACAATGGATCACAGAGACATAAAAGAATACGACACATCGTTCAAAGGACGATTGAAATCGTGTTCTATACGATGCGATTCATCTAAGGACCTAAAAATGTACCTGTATGAGGCAAAAAAGGCGAATTTGGTTTTCACAAGAGTGTGAAAATTAATCTGCTGGTTTAGTGCCGATTTGTAAATAGTGTCGGGGAAACCTGTGACAAAACATTTAAAACACGGCATCAGCCTGTGATTCTAGAAACGTATCTGGAGACAACATTGGAAGCGAAATACAAGATATTGACAGCTGAAATGGAGGAGTCGCTGCTTAAGAGTAGCAACTGGGCTTTGCTTGCTGCGGAAGGAGCTCGACTCCGTATCAACAAGTACAACCCGTTACGAGGAAGTAGCTACATACCACTACCGTCATCTGTTGGAAATAAAGAAGCGTGTATAAACATCCAGAACTATGGTGATAAGAAATGTTTAATGTATTCTGTACTAGGCAAATTCGTCAGCACCAAGCCTCAACGCGTCAGCAAATATAAACGGCTTCAAAATAAGTACGACTTTAGCCGTGTATCCTACTGCACTTTCTCAAAAAACTAAATTTGAGAAGCTTAACGGTATGTCTATCAGCATTTTCGGGCTGGATGAGAATCATGAAGCGTATCCGATAAAGGTTGCTGACAATGAACTACCTGAGCACCGTGACCTGTTACTATTGTGTGACAGTAGTAGTGGAAAACATCACTACGTATATATCAAGAATTGTGAGAAGCTCGTTCGACGTGAGAAAACTAAGCATAAAAAGCGTGTTTATACCTGCAAGCGGTGCTTTACTCACTTTGACAATCAGTATGGACAAAGTAGACTGGAAAAACTACAACAACATGCAGCCATCTGTAACCAAAATGGTGTTGCAAGGGTGGTTATGCCTACCAAGGAGAAATCTATTGTACAGTTTAAAAATGCAAAGGGGATGCTGAAAGTACCTTATGTCATCTATGTGGATTTTGAGAGTGTTCTCACTCCATGTCATACGTGTATTTCCAATCCTCAAGCTTCCTATACAATACCTTATCAAGGGCACACAGCAATGAGCTTCTGTCAAGCCGTCAATCCAGCGTTGAACACCTCGAAACTGGTCTTCCTAAGCAACCCTATGTATGTTGTGGTTATGACGCTGCTCAGAAATTTATGGAATACCTGTCATCCCTTGCAAAGGAGATTGGTGATATATACAAATCTACCAAGCCTCTGAAACTTACGGATCAACAGCAAAAGCATTTGAGTCTTCTATACTATGCGATTTGGATGCAAAAACCTTTACACAAGAGAACTACAAATTACGCGACCATGATCACATCAACGGTGAATATCGAGGAAATCTTCATAATGAATGCAATTTAGCCCGTAAAACACATAAATATATTCCTGTGTTCATGCATAGCCTTAGCGGATATGACTCTCACCTCATTGTTAAGGAGTTGGGATGTACAAGTGAACGTGTAAAGGTAATTCATAACTTTGAAGAAAGCTATTTCTCATTCTCCGTGTATATCGGAGATATAAAGCTGCGGTTTTATGGATAGCCTTCGGTTCCTGAGTACAAGCTTGGAAAACGTGGTAAAAGAAATCTATCATCATATCCTGAAAGACTAAATTAATTCGGAGAAGACGAATTAAAGTTGATGACTCGTAAAGGAGTATTTCCCTATGATTACATCACATCACGGGATCTCTTGAACGAAACCTGTCTGCCTTCTGAGAACTACTTCTACAATAAACTGAATGAAGAAGAAATTAGTGATGCTGACTACGATCATGCTAGGAATGTATGGACACTGTTAATTGAGAGAAACCTGGGTGAATACAGTGACCACTACTTAACCTGGGATGTTCTTCTAGCTGATGTCTTTGAGAAATTCAGGGAGCAAACCCTCAAAACACACAAAGTTAATCCAGCACATTATTTCACTTCTCCAGGACTAACATGAGACGCCATTTTACTGTATACTGGATTCGAGCTAAAATGTTGCAAGATTATGATCAACTACTCATGGTGGAATCCGGTATAAGAGGAGGTTTATGCCAAGTTTCCCACCGGTATGCCGAAACAAACAACATCTACATGGAGAAGTTTGATCCATCGAGACAAATCCAGTCTATCACATACGAGGACGCTAATAACCAATAAGGTTGCGCAATGTACCACGCCCTTCCATATGGTGTATTTCGGTGGGTTTCAACTGAAGGAATCAACCTAGAAAGACCACAAGAAGATGATCCTCATGGATACATATTAGAAGTTGACATCGAGTATCATGTTGAACTTCACGATCTACACAATGATCTACCCTTCCTGCCTTAGTGTATGAAGCCAAAGGACTCGACTACATGAAAGTAATACTCCATCAGGGAGGAAGTATGTAGTACATTACGTGACTTTGAAGTAAGCTCTTAGTCATGGACTACGGCTAACAAAAATCCATCGTGTGCTACAATTCCAACAGTCTCAGTAGTTAAAAACCTTATGTGGAATTTAACAACAGGTACGACAACAGGCTGAAAATGATTTCGAGAAGGATCTCTACAAACTGTTCAACAATGCCTTGTTTGGAAAAACAATGGGAAACCTTTCTAATCGTGTGGATATATGGTTGGTTATAAACGAGAAAACTCAGGAAATGTTAATTGCCAAGCCTACGTTTATTGACAGAACAATATATGCTACCAAACTAGCTGCTGTGGATATTGTCTCCAGAGAGATCGTGTTCAATAAGCCTATATACATTGGAATGAGTGTTTTGGACATCTCCAAGACATTAATGTACCACTATCATTATGATGTATTGTCACCGTATTATGGAGCTGAAAACCTGAAGCTTATGTATATAGACATTGATTCATTCATTCAACGAGTGGCAACTGAAGATGTGTAACAAGACAAGCCACGTTTTCTTGAGCATCTGGATACAGCTGATTATCCTACAAAACATATTTGTTAACCAGCTCTAAACAAGATGGTGCTTGGAAAATTTAAAGATGAGGCCTATGGTAAAATCATCCATCGCTTTGTCTGACTACGGCTTAAGATGTGTGCTCTAGATATTCACGGCTCAATGATAAAAATATTAAAGGCATAAAACGTAGCGCTATTAAGCAGTACATCACATTCGACAGCCATACAGACTGCCTTAAAGCCAGAGTAATAGTAAGGACGCCCATGAATTTAAACCTGTCACGAGAGCATGGTGTTACCACAGTGTAAGTGAATATAAGTGAGATATTGCCGAGGATGCAATAACGACATATGCATATGGGCATTACAACATTACAAGCAGTGCTTAAGAGAATGTAACCTGAGGATGAAGATTTTCTGAGTTCTACAATTTTAAAATAACGGGAGTTTACCCATGTGCTGTGTATAGACCTAACATACACCTGATGAATAAAGAAGAATAAGAAGATGGAAGGGGAGCCGCTAACCCTGCCGTTAGGAGCAAATCCTAGTGCTAGTCTCAAGCGTATATAAAGGGGAGAGGCGCCTACCCTCACAATCCTTATCTAATAAAGCAACAATTAACCGGTAAAGGCGATTGTCTAGCCAAATATGTAACCATAAAAAAGAAAAGCTGAATATAAACAATAATATCACTATCAGAGCTTAAGGTTGGGTTAGAAAAGACATCTCTACATAGTTTATTAGATGTCAGCTTTAGAATACTGAGAAGACCTCAAAAGGAGCTGATGTGACTGTAAAAGCTATAGATATGGTTACAAATCATCGCAAGCTCTGTATAATACAAGAGAAAATATCTATAAAACATGCGAGAATACCTGAAAACCATGAGCCAATACCATAAAAATAGCTGCCACGGCTTCTGAAAAAGCCCTTCAAATACTCTAAAAGTCTGTGCCGATATCATACCAATAGCCTAAAATATCTTTAGAGAGCCATACATACTCCCACTAGTACCCTAAAATAGCTGCATAGGTGTTAAAATACCTTACAAGTAACATAACGATCAGCATACTCTAAAACCATGCGCCAATACCATACAAATAACCACTACAGTTTCTAAAGAGCCCTTCAGAATATTCTAAAGGTCTGTGTCCACGCTACATCCATAGCCTAAAATACCTTCAAAGAGCCAAAAATGCTCCTACCAGTACCCTGAAAATACCTACAAATATGTTAAATACCTTAAAGGAGCATTAAATACCTCGGATTATTCCGAAAAACCTGAAAAACTGATATCAATATCCTTAACCTACCTGCCCCCAGTTTCCAAAAATGCTTTTGAAACACCTGAAATTCCCTGCATTGTACCAGAATGTCTTGAAAGCCTGCGTTCCATATCTGAAATGTTTTAGTACGATAAAAGTACTTGTACTGTGCCCAAAGGGTTCTTAAATGAATGCTAAAATGCTCACATTTCCTAGTACACTGGTTAAATTGCTTAACCAACAACCGAAATACATACCTGTTTCTGTGTCTAAAAAGTCCTAAGGCCAATAATAGGATGCCCAATGCCTGTTCCACTGCATTAAAACACCATCAGAACACCTGCAAAGGTAGTTAAACATGTACCTAAAGGAAGCTTCTAAGTGACTTCTAAAATAATTATATTGTGCCTGTGTTCTAAATATCCCTGAAATTGCTACTCACCCCTTCTGGAAAACACCCCTAAATACCTTAAGTCCCTGTCTTACCTAGCATTTCTCCCCGTATTTCTTGTCTCTTCCCATGTAAACTCATTTTCTAGTCCTCAACACCCTCCTAGTCTAACATCTCTGTCGTATAAACCCCTATTCCGTCCTTCAACATCTGTCTAACCTGGCATCTCTCCTTATATCCCCTATTTCAGCCATATAAACCTATATTTTGTCCTTCAATCCCTGCCTATCCTGGCATCTCTCCTCATATTCCCTATCTCTGCTATGGAAATGCTTTTTCTAGCCTGCTACCCCACCTAGTCTAGCACCTGTTCATGGTTTCCTGTCTCTTCCATATAAACTCATATACTACCCTCCATCCCTGGTTAGTCTACAATCTCGCCTCGTATTCCCTATCTTTCCCCATAAAACATATATTATACCCTTTCAACCCCTGTCTAGCCAACATCTCTCCTTTTAATCCCTATCTTTTCCCATATAACCGCATGCTCTAGCATTCAAGCCCTTTCTATCCTAGCAACTTTACTTATATTCCCTATCTCCCCTATATGAGCGCATATTCTACCCTTTGGGCACTGTCTAGCACAATATCTCCACTGTTTTCCGTATTTTTCCCATATAAACGCAAAAAGTTGGCCACACTGCCCCTTATCTATCCTAATCCAGGCAGTCACCCTTGGTGGGGCACATTTCGTAGGCGGGTTTTGTTTGGTCAATCCCGACCAACGCCAGGGAAGTAACCTATTCAAAGCGCACAGCCACCTCCCAGCCGCAACCCGCCGATCATCATTGCCTGGTCTTACAGCCCTGAAATAGATGAGAATGAAGGAGATTATTGGTACAAGAAATCTGGAAGATTGTGGTAGAGGAGGAAGCACTCCAATATTCGCCTGCAGACCCAGAGAAACCACGTAAAACTCAGGGGTCAGAGTGGGCGTTTGCTGGGATCGAACTCGGGATCTCCCGAATGCGAGTCGCACACGTTACCGCGACGCCACCTCGCTCGGTGACGTCACAGTATGAGTTGTAAATTAGTCTATTATGTTCAATAACCAAGCATAGACAATCGATCACCACCAAGGTTAATGTTGGTGGCCTTACTTGGAATCACCATGTGAAACAGCTGTTAGTAGGTTACTAGTTTAATTTTCGGAACTATTTCTATTATTCACTAACGCACTAAAAATAGTATGCAATACATATGCGATAAGGTATGTATGTAGTCACGTTGAAAGAGCAGTGCTTCCAAAAGTTTCAAACTTTGTTTATCATGTTTTATGAGAATACAGACCTTCCTGATTTTTATTATGTAAGGTTTATTTAAATATTCCGACTCCTAAGTGGACTAAAATTAATTTCAATGGTACACTGCGCTCCCGGATTTCTGAAAGGTGGGCGTATCAGTTTATTTTGAGTTACTTTCCTTCTGTTTGTTTGCTTTTTCTGATTCAAATCCTTCCAGCTAGCACGGCTTCTGCAAACATTTCCCTATGGCTTCAACAGATGAAACTAAAAGCATATGACATAGAGTTTGTATTTCAGGATTTATTGGTATCGTGACATAGCACTTCTTGGAGGCGTGGTTTGTTTGCAAACGATTTCAGGCCTGTTAGCTTTTGTGAGTAATCGTGAGTTAAAATGGTAACAAAACTAATGTTTGTGCAGGAAGAGGAAGTTTCACAGCAATAGACACACTAAACAGTACGATGACAGCAATAAAAGTGTCCAGGCTGGAGAAAGCTGAATAAATCCAGTGCCTCTCATTCTAAGATTGAGTGGATTGACAGTGCTAGTTCTGACATCGATGTTATTATTATTATTTTAATATTATTAAAATGCAATATTATTTTTGCATAATTTTAATAAGAATACCTTCAGAATTTTAAACTTTATAAATAAGCAGTTTATCATCCTTATAAAATCTTAATTTTTAAACTCATTTGCTCAAAATATGAGATGACTACGCTTGCTTTGTTCAAAACAACAAAAGCTATACTAGAAACTAGGTTAAAAAGATTCATTCACATGTCAAATTACAGCTTAGGTAACAGACACTCTTGTAAATTAGAACTTTTAAATTTCAATAAAAATCGCCACTGCTATGAACTTTTAAAAATAAATTTGTCCAACATTTTCATGAATTTAACCAAAAAATTGGATTGTATAATTACTAATCATGATATCCAAAATATTCTAGTATACAAAATAAAGCTCTCATTAGACATAAGTGAGTGAAAAATAGGAAATATTAGTTTTTGGCAGTATTTTGTTTTAGAAATATGGCATACTTCTTCAAATTTTGAATGTTCTTTATCTGAAAATTATTTTAGAATGCCGTGCTATATATTTTTCTTAGGTAAACTTAGCAATAATCTATAATACTTAGGATCCCAGTGATACTTGCGGAGTTTCCCGAGAGGTGTCACTTCCTCCTCGCTGAGTTTCCTTCATGTAGTCTTTACAACTGCAGAGCTGCCACACTATGACTAACAAACACCGCCATACTTTCGCGAATAACGAATACTCCTTGAATCTCTTTATTCGCAGTAGCGAACAATAGCAGCTTTAACATTACTACTCCTTGCAGCTCTTAAGGGGAAGGGGGAACTCAACCCAATACTCCATGCAGCTCTTAGAGAGTCTTACCCCAATACTTCTTGTAGGTCTTAGGGGGGCCTAACCCAATAATCCTTGCAGCTCTTAGGTAGCCTAACCCAATACTCCTTACATCTCTTAGGAGGGCCCTAACCCACTACTCCTTGCAACTCTAAAGGGAACCCTAACTCAATACTCCTCGAACCAGTTGGGGGCCCTTTACCCAATACTTTTTGCACCTCTTAGAGGAACCCTAACCCAATACTCCTTACAGCGCTTTGGGAGGTCCCTAATTAAATTCTCCTTACATCTTTGATGTGATTAATATTTATTTGCATTAACATACGTGGAAGAAGAACAACAACAGCATCGCCAATCTAGGGGATTCGCCTAACTACGATAGGTTGGTAGTTCTCTACGCGCATGCGCACTATCGACAAAAGTAGGAAGTTTGTAGTCGTTACGCTAGAATTTTACTATAAAAGAAATGATCCTTATATTGGGGGGGGGTGTCACAGCTCTAGAAGTGTCAACATCTACTACAAAACACAACTCTAAGGTACTCTTATTAATCCTTTTACGCTTTTTAACACTATTTAACGGAGACCTAGGTACTATAGTTTCACCGTGTTCTAATTCGCAATATAAAGCTCAGCTTAAGCCATAAGTCAGTGTAAAAGAAAGATTTGAAATATTAATTTTTCGTAGTGCTAAAATGCTTTGAAAAATGGCATATTTTTTAAATGTTGAACGTCCTGAAAGGATTTTTTAAAATGCTGTGCTATATATGTTCTTAGTTAAACTGTAAACATTTCATAGAGTTCTTATCAAAACTGCTGGCAATATAGTATTGCAGTATAGGGTTTAACAGGTATAACCAAAAGTGTTGTTAACAATTTACTCCAGTGCATCTGAATCAGAAGCAAGTTGAAGCATATAATATGGAGTAATTTCTATAAAGCGCTACATGCATTTGATGAGTACTGTATTCTAATGGTTACGCTGCTAGGTAACTTGTAATAAATAAGCAGCATTATACAATGTGCTGCATGGCAATGTCACTTGCAGTCCTACGATACAATAGTGTCACTTGCATGCATGACAATAATGTCGGTTGCATTTACCTCAATGAGCACACCAGGATATAACATTTTGACACGCTTATCACTTACGTTGAAGATAATCGCGTGTTGATTCAAAAGCGTATTTCGTGGTACCTACAGTGCCATTTATAATTAGAGCTCTGCGCAATAGGCACTAAAAGTATTAAAATAGGCAATAAGTTCAAAAAGGCTCTAATATAAGCACTATCAGTAGCAACAAGCATTGAATTGGGCACAGTCATTTATTTATTTATTTATTTATTTACCACTTAAAACATATTTTTACATGATAGACCAGTATAGAATATCAAATAGCCATATTCCATATACCATATATTAAATTCACTAAATTCTGATATTCTCTTAATGATAAAGGATCCCGGATTCGCCTATCGACCCGTGGAAACCACGAAAAACTCATGGGCCAAAGTGAGCTGTCACCGGTAATCGAACCTGGAACCTCCCGAATGCGTGCCATAGGATTTGCCGCTTCAGTCATCCCACTCGATCATTATTTCCATAAAGTTGCACACTTCAATTACCTACTATATATTCTTATGACAAACTCCGCCAACTCAAGTGGATCCAGAATACGTCCTGTTGGCTGTGTAATTTCAGATAAATTAATAATGTAGATGGTGTAATTGCAATGATTACTATGCAGTAAAATCAACTTGATTTCGGAATGACAAATCTTCATGCTGTATTTAACTCTTCAGTAGCTGGAAAGAAATTGACTACTCAATAATTAAAAATTCACTTCAAATAACAAAATTACCTGTTTTAATTTTCCATTTTTGGAAAGGAATGCCGCTATTAAAAGCTTCCTCAAAAATGGATTGTTGGTTCAGCGAGAAATATTAATAGCTATAGTATGGCTAACATCACATTAATAAGTCATATCAATTAATAAAGACCAGTAACAAAAGTAATGTAATTACTGTAGCCGAAAACTTTGTTAAAATTCTAATTACAAAAAAAAGGCAAAACAGGTTCTTTAGCTACGAAAAGTCACTTTATTATAGTACACAATTATAGTCATTATAAAATTAGTATATTTTACTCCAGTAAGCCTGAAACATATTTGTATACCTACACAAAGTCTACGATTCTAAACAAGGGTCGAATCACCTTATGTGTTACATTACATGACCTTCTCCACTGTTTATCGTTTATTAGTGGGTTCACTAACTAGTCTTATTAAAACTTATCCTTATATCTACTTCATTTTAATCCAAATAAGCTCTTGTATAAATCGCTACATTACACATTTCGACATAAATACAAAGAGGACAGCAATAGTCAAATGTTTAAGAACAGGAAGCTATGCGCTGGCCTTAAAATTGCATACTGCTTCCGTGGAATACGTTGGCAGCACTTTAAAGGAATGACTTAGTATCGAAAAGTTGGAGCCATTTATAACAGATATCTAGGAAATGGCTGATGCCCCCCCCCAAAAAACCTTATTTGAAATAAATTGTGTGTTTTAAAGAGATCTAAATTCCTGGTGTAATACGTTTTGGTCTATCGCTTAACGTTCACAATTATACAAGATTATACAAAATTCCTTTTGCATGAAGGGAGTAGAATAGATAGGGGGAAGCTGGCACACTTTTTGGGCTTATATGGGAAAGGATAGGGAAAACGAGGGTAGATAGCAGGTTGAGAGAGCCTTCAAGGAGGAAAATGGGAGAGAGAGGAATACGAAGGCCGATGCTAGGCTAGACAGGATTGAAGGAGGGAAATGCGTTTATATGGATGAGATAGTAAACCGTGGAGAGGTGTTAGGCTAGACAGATGTTGAGGAGTAGAGTATGGTTTATATAAGAGGTATAGGAAAACGAGGAGAGGTGTAGGGCTAGACAGAGTTGAAGGGTAGAGTATGTCTTTTATATGGGGGAGATAGGGAATAGGAGACTTGATGCTAGGCCAGACAGGGGTTGAAGGAGGGAAATGCGTTTATATGGAAGATGTAGGAAACCGCGGAGAGGTGTTAGGCTAGACAGAGGTCAAAGAGTAGAGTATGGTTTTATATGAGAGGTATGGGAAAACGAGGAGAGGTGTTAGTCTAGAAAGAGGTGTAGGGTAGCGTGTGTCCTTTATATGGGGGAGATAGGGAATAGGAGACTTGATGCTAGGCCAGACAGGGGTTGAAGGAGGGAAATGCATTTATATGGAAGATGTAGGAAACCGCGGAGAGGTGTTAGGCTAGACAGAGGTGGAGGAGTAAAGTATGGTTTACCTGGGAGGCATAAGAAAACGAGGAGAGGTGTTAGGCTAGTCAGATACTGAAGGAGGGGGAATATGGACTTATATACAGGAGAGATATGGTATTCGAGGGGAGATGCTGCACTAGACAGGACTTGAAGGGTCGAATATGGTTGTTTATATGGGAGAGATGGCAAACCGAGGAGAGGTATTAGGCTAGGTGGGTTGGAATGGTAGAGTATGCGTTTATATGCAGAGACGGGCAAATCGGAGAGAGATACTGTGCTAAGAGAGAGTTGAATGAGAGTTGAATCTGTTTATATAGGAGGAACATGCAGGCATTTTCAATTAATATGTTAATTATTTAACCCTTTGAAAAATAATAAACACTTTGAACCCCCTAAAATATAACTACTCTTTAATCGGTTATATCTCCTGACTGAAAAGCGATAGAACGATGCAATAAAAAGTAATTAAATTCTTAGAATGCGGCACGTCACTGTCGTATTGCTTAAAGTTGATCGGGATACCCGGGGTTGAATTCTGGGCGTGATTACAAATTCATCTTCAAGTAACTAAGGAACTAATTAAGATAAACACATTAAATAAACTTTATTACGTTTATGTGATTAGGTACTTTGTTGTGAATGTATATTTGGGTACCTCTCCTGGATTCGATCCTTAATTTTAAATCTCCATAATCTCAGAAACTGATAGGGATAGAGGGGTGAATTAAAGCGTGATTGATAGCTCCTATGATGTCCAATTAATACTGTATATAAATGACAATCAGTAGTCCTTAGTTCCAATTCCGATCTTTCAATAACGTCCTTAATTTTCCTCTATACTCTCGGATATATCAGTTAGGTTGATGCCGTAACTGCACACAGCTCTTTTAACATGTTAAACCAATATTATAAATAATTTTGTTCCTGGTGTTCTGGTTTCGAATACCTATCAAATGATATTTACTTACAAATTTAATATCTCAGGATATAATTTAGATAGACACGTTGAATAAAACGTATACAGAGTAGCTAGTCCCGAAATATCGTTACAGTGACAAAAGTTATACTTTAAAATACTCAGATCGAATCCCAAAGGAGTAATTTCTGGTATGCTAAAGGCTATGGAAAATACCAGGTTCGAGAAAAGATTAAATGGTAGTTGCTGATGCGGGGGAGCTAAATTACTGAAATAAATTTATTAAAAGCATTACTAGGTTCGATTCTAGAAGCTTAAAATCTGTGTAACTCTGAAAAAATTACTTTGCTCGTGATTGCAATGAAATGTAGTGTTTTATCTGCGATAACTGAGTATTAAGCGTATAGGAATGTCATATGGCATGCTGATTCTTTGGAGAATGAAGGGAAGATGGAAAGGAAGAATTGAAAAGTGAATGTACACATGGAATAATGCAGTACATATATGGATTAAATTAAATAAGGTAAAAAATCATTTACGTCAACTTTTAAGCGTCTACTTCTAAAGTCTGTCGGAATGAGCGTGTGAGAATACTTCTGTTGTTGGTGTGACAGCATATACAGGTAGTTATGGAACGAGTATAAACGTGTTTGATAGAGCCAGATATCCTGTCTCTGGGTGTGACGTCGTAGACATCCTGTCTCTGGGTGTGAGGTCATATGGCGGAGGTTAATACGCACAAAGCGATCCTATACAGCTGGTTGTGGGGCGAGCTTAAACGTGAATATGTGATTGATCTTAATGGTCCGTGCTCCCTCTGTAAATAGGGTGATCTCGGGCACTGGAATTCATTGTGCCAATTAGTCTTGAGTTGTTAACATGTGCTTTCTCCAAGAAAATCAGCTTTCTAAAGTGTTATCAACGTGACGAAAGATTCCCTTCAAGCAGGATTAATACGCTATTCCATCAATAATAAGCATGAATGACTGCATATAAGGATATCATTCCTAGTGCATCAGGGTACGGTTGCAGTAAATGCGGGAAGAAATTTCTTGGACGTTATCACAAGAGAAGACACGAGAAGCTCTTCAAATGCAAGCATTATAATGAAACCACGAATGATGGTTATAAGGGACAGCGGCACAAAGATGTATATGAAATAAGCAGTCCTCAGAAGAGATACACATTGCAGCCTACTAAACATCAGTTATTATCAACAATGGATGGCTCTGATATTAAAGAATATGAAACTTCATTCGAAGGACGATTGAAATCGTATTTTATACGATGCGATTCATCTAAGGACCTGAATATGTATCTGCATGAGGCAAAACAACGGATAATCTAGGCTGGGCATAAAGAGCTTGGTATTCACAAGAGTGTAAAAATTAATCTGTTGGCTGAGTGTCCATTTGTTAACAGTATCGTGTAAACCTGTGACAAAACAATTAAAACATGGAATCATCCTGTGTTTATAGGAACGGATCTCGAGTCAACGTTGGAAGAGAAATTCAAGATATTAGTGACTGAAATGGAGGAATCTCAGCTTAAGGGTAGCAGCTCGGCTTTACTTCCAGTGGAAAGAGTTCGACTTCGTTTCAACAAGTACAATCCGTTACGAGGAAGTAGCTACACACCACTACCGCCATCTATTGAAGCAAGAAACGCCTGCGTAAACATACAGAATTTATACCGACGAGAAATGTTTCAAGTATTCTGTACTATCCATACTCATAGGGAAGAATGCACAACGTGTGAGCAAATATAAACAACTTCAAGATAAGTACGACTGCAGCTCCGTTTCCTATCCTACTACACTCTATACCGACGAGAAATGTTTCAAGTATTCTGCACTATCCAAACTCATAGGGAAGAATGCATAACGTGTGAGCAAATATAAACAACTTCAAGATAAGTACGACTGAAGCTCCGTTTCCTATCCTACTACACTTTCTCAAATATCTACGTTTGAGAAGCCTAACAGTATGTCTATCAGCGTTTTCGGGCTGGATAATAAGCATGAAGTGTATCCAATAATGATTGCTGATACTGAGCTACCTTACCACCGTGATCTATTGCGTGACAGTAGTGGAAAGCATCACCGCATATATATAATATAAACGAAGCTCGTTCGAAGTCAGAAAACTAAGCATTTTACACATTTCGATGATCAAAACGGGCGAAGTGGACTGATAAAACTACAAGAACATGCAGGCATCTGTATCCAACATGATGTTGCAAGGGCAGTTATGCCTACCAAGGAGAAATCAACTTTACAGTTTAAAGTTTTGAGAGTAGGTGAAAGAACCTTATGCCATCTATGCGGATTTTGAGAGTATTCTCACTCCTTGTCATACGTGTATTTCCAATCCTAAAACTTCCTATACAACCCCTTATCAAGAGCACACACCAATGAGCTTCTGTGTTTACGTAAAGACGTCATCCAGTGTTGAACACCTCGTAACTGTACTTCTTAAGCAACCCTATGTATATCGTGGTTATCATGCTGCTCAGAACTACCAACACACTAAGCCTCTAAAACGTACGGATCAACAGCAAAAGAATTTTGAGTCTTCTATAGTATGCTACTTGTGTGGAAAATCCTTTACAGAAGAGAACCACAAAGTACGCGACAATGACCGCATCAGCGGCGAATACCGAGGACTTCTTCATAATGAATGCAATTTAGCTTGCAAAAAACCTAAATATATTCCTGTCATCATGCATTACTTTAGCGGATATGCCTCTCACTACATTGTTACGGAGTTGGGATGTATAAGTGAACGTGTGGAGGTAATTCCCAACTCTGAAGAAAGCTATATCTTATTCTCCAAGTATGCCGCAGATATAAAGCTCTGGATTGCGGATAGCTTTCGTTCCTGAGTACAAGATTGAATAAGTTGGTAAAAATATCCTGAAACACTATAGTAATTCGGAGAAGACAAATTGAAGCTGATGACTCCTTAAGGAGCATTTCGTTGTGATTACGTCACATCATGGGATGTTTTGAACGAAACATGCCTGCTTCCTAAGGAATCCTTATACAATAAATGAAATGAAGAAGAAAGTAATGATGTCGACTACGAACAAGCTAGAAATGTATGGAGACTGCTTAATGTGAGAAGCCTGGGAGAATACACTGACCTCCACTTAACCTCAGATGTACTTCTTCCAGTTGATGCCTTTGAGACATTCAGAGAGTAAACCCCGCTCATTATTGCACCTCTCCAGGACTACATGGGATGCCATGTTGCTGTATACAGGAACTCAGCTGTAACTGTCACAAGATTATGATCAACTACTCATGGTGAAATCCGGTATAAGAAGAGGTTTATGCCAAGTTAACCAGCGGTATGCCGAAGCAAACAACACATACATGGGTAAGTATGATCCGTCGAGATCAACCCAATTTATTACATTCGAGGACGCTAATAATCAATATGGTTGGGTAATGTGTCACGCCCTCCTTTATATTGGATTTGAGTGTGTGTCACCTGAAGTAATCCACTTAGAAACGCTACAAGAAGATGATCCTCATGGTTACATATTAGAAGTCGACATCGAGTATCCTGTAGAACTTCACGATCTACAGAACGATCCACATTTCCTGCCCGAGTATATGAAGCCTAAGGAGTCGTCTATAAAGAAACTGATGCCTCATCTTGGACCTTGAAGGAAGTATGTAGTACACTACATGACTTTTAAGCAAGCTCTTAATCATGGGTTACGACTGACAAAAATCCATCGTGTGCTGCAATTCCGACAATCTCAGTGTTTAAAACCTTATGCACAATTTAACAGGCTACGACAACAGCCACCAAACGTCTTCAAGAAGGACTTCTACAAATCCTTTAAGAACGCCATGCGTAAACATACATGTTTGGAAAATCTTTGGAGAACCTACGTAATCGTATGGATATACGACTGGTTACAAGTGAGAAGACACTGGAAACGTTGATTGTCAAGCCTACGTTCATCGATAGGACAATATATACTACCAATCTAGCTGTTGTACATATGGTCTCTCTAGTTCCCAAGGTTGCGGGTTCAAACCCGGCGGAGGGCTATGGATTTTTCGGGCGTAAATATACTTGGCATGGCTTCCTTCGGAAGGAAAGTAAAACCGGTGGTCCCGTGTCGTGGATTTACGGCACGTAAAAGGACCTCAAGCCTAATAAAGAGGCCTCTGAGCAAAATTACCGGTCTTTCAAGCCCAATGTAGAATGGGACGCTAAGGACCTTAGTAGTTAAAGAGCGTTCATAAATAAAACTCAATTAATTAATTATGGCCTCTCGTCAGATTGTGTTCAATAAACCGACATAGATCGGTATGAGTGTGTGGATATCCCCAAGACATTAATGTATTGCTAT
The DNA here is from genome assembly GCA_030765065.1 of Deroplatys truncata. Taxonomy (NCBI): domain Eukaryota; kingdom Metazoa; phylum Arthropoda; class Insecta; order Mantodea; family Mantidae; genus Deroplatys; species Deroplatys truncata. The sequence continues at coordinate 23,270,054 of CM060988.1, read as the reverse complement.
CATTTTGATGTGCTGTTGCTATACTACGGAGCTGAAAACCTGAAGTTTATCTATATGGACACTGATTCATTCATTCATCGTGTGACAACTGTATATTGTACCAGGACAAGCTACTTTTTCACGAGCATATGGATACACCTGATTACCCTATGAATCATATATGCCACTCTACTCACAACAAAAAGTTGCGTGGGAAATTTAAAGATGAGGCCAATAGCAAAATCATTCTACGCTTTGTTGGGCTATGACCTAAGATATACGCATTAGATATTTAAGGCTCGATGATAAAAAAGATTAAAGGCATAAAACGTAGTGCTATGAAGCAGCACATTACATTTGATAGCTATACAGACTATCTTAAAACTCGTAAAATCATAAGAACGCCCATGAATCTGATCCTGTCACGAGAGCATGCTGTTAGCATGGTGCAAGTGAATAAAATTACATTGACTCCATACGACGATAAAAGAGTTATTGCTGAAAATGGAATAACGACATATGCATATGGGCATTATCGTATTACAAGCAGTGCTTAAGGGAATGTAACCCGAGTATGAAGATTATTTTTGTGGCTGTACACTTTTAAAAAAAATGGAAGTTTGCTCATGTGCTGTGTATACACCTAGCAGGCACCTGATGAATAAAGAAGAATAAGAAGATGGAAGGGGAGGCGATAACCCTGCCATTAGAAGCAACTCCTAGTGCTCAAGCCTAGAAAACGGGGAGAGGTGCCCACCCTTATAATCTTTATCTAATAAAGCACCAATTAACCGGTAAAGTCGATAGAACTAGTCAAAAATATAACCATACAAAAACGGAAAACCTGACTAAAACATCATTATATCTCTTCAACCATGCGGATGAGCTAGTTTATACTACTTCTATACACCCTCACTGTAACCCTATATACCGTTTAGCAATCTCCGGCTCAGACACTAACGGTTTAACATATAAAAGTGTTGTAACATTGGATACGAAATGTTTATAAAGAATTGTATTACTCTATATATTACCATGAATACCTCTGACACTATTTGAATTACCTGTTAAAATGCTTTAAAATACCTTCATACTACCTGAATCATGCGAAATTACCTTAAATAGCTCTGATACGAATTCCTGTTTGAAATTAGCGCGACCACTTGTGATACTATCTGGTTTACCCTAAACATCAATGATACTCGTTGAATTACCTGTTAAAATGACTCAAATACCTTTGATACAACCTGAATCACCTGCAATTACCTTAAATATCTGTGATACAAATCGCCTATCGAAATTATCACCAGTATCTGTGAAACTATGCTAATCACCCCAACTACTTACGATACTACCTGAACTATCTGTGAAATACGAAACTATGTTATAACCGACCCCTGAAGTCTACTCACCTGTAATACTTGCTGAGTTACTCTAAATACTTGAATTATGATAAATACCTTCGATACTCTCTGGATTACCTTGAAATATGGAACTATGCTATACCCAACCCCTGGATTCAATCCTCCTGTGAGACTAGCTGAATTAGCCTAAATACCCACGATCCTAGCTGAATTACCAGTGAAATCATATACAGCTATAATACGCCCTGTCTATGGAATCTAGCCTACTGTGGTACTAGCTGAATTAGCCTAAATACCTACGATACCAGCTGAATTGCCTGTGACTTCATATACAACTATGATACGTGCCGCCCCTGGAATCCAGCCTCCTGTGATACTAGCTTAGTTACTCTAAACAACTATGACACTTTAATTATCCTAAATACCTATGATACTATCTGAATTACCTGTGAAATAATACGGAGCTATACACACCTAAACCATGAAATCCGTCCCACCCTCTGATACTACCTGAATTACCCTAAACACCTATAATACTACCTGAATTACCTGTGAAATTATGCACAACTATACTGCACTCAAACCGTGAAGTATGTTCGCCTGCTGAATGTTGAATGGTGCTTTCCTGGAGAAGACATGGACATTACATATGTATCAACACTAACGTCTATAAAACCTATCATTGTCTTCCATACCTCCCAAATATAAGCGCATTGCCCCTCCTTCAGCTCTCTCCTAGCGTAGGATCCTTCTCCGTTTTGCCCGTCTCTCCATATAAACGCATACTCTACCATTCAAACCCTCATAGCCTGATACATCTTCTCGGTTTGCTATCTCTCCTGTATATAAGCCTATATTACTCGTCCTTCAGTATCTGTGAAGCCTAACACCTCTCCACGTATACTCTACCAGTCTTGTATAAAGCGCATTCTCCCTGCTTCTGTCCCTGTCTAGCGTATCACCTCTACTCGTTTTCCTATACCTCTCATACATATAAACGCACTCTACTCCTCAACATCTGTCTAGCCTAACACTTCTCCTCGTATTTCCTATCACTCTCATATAAACATAATTTCCTCTCCTTTAGCTCTCTCTGTCTTAGCATAGGATCTCTCTCCGTTTTACCCGTCTTTCCATATAAACGTATACTATACCATTCAATACCTCCTAGCCTGATACCTCTCCTCGGTTTGCTATCTCACTCATATAAAACCATATTCTACTCTTTAAGTCCTGTCTAGTCTAGCACCTCCCCTCGTATTACCTGTCTCTCCTGTATATAAGTCCATATACCTCCTGCTTCAGTATCTGCCTAGCCTAACACTTCTCGTATAAACCACACTCTTCGACCTCTGTCTAGCCTAACACTTCTCCACGATTTCCTATCTCTTCCATATAAACGCATTTCCCTCCTTCAACCCCTGTCTAGTCTAGCATCATCGCTCGTATTCCCTATTTCTCCCATATAAAAGACATACTCTACCCCAAATCTGTCTAGCCCTACAACTCTCCTGGTTTTCCCATGCTCTCACATAAAAAATACTCTACTCCTCAACCTCTGTCTGCCTAAAACCTCTCCACGGTTTACTATCTCATCCATATAAACGCATGCCTCTCCTTCACCCCTGTCTAGCCTAGCATCGGCCGTTGTATTCCCTATCTCCCCCATATAACGCATTTTCCTACTTGAGGACTTTCTCAACCTGGTATCTACCCTCCTTCTCCCTATCCTTTCCCATATAAGCCCAAAAAAGTGTACCAGCCTCCCTCAATCTATTCTCCTGAAGGGGACTTCACAGACTATTTGCAGAAAATTGAAGATATAGAATTATTTGTCATTTAAATATCTTTAACATGTAGCATTTTGATCAAAATCGCTAAGGCATTTTTGGAAAATAAAATATTTCGAAAAACGCTCCAAATAAAGGGCAGTTTGGGGTGGGGGATTTTGTCACGGACAATTCAACGTGCGCAGTCTTCGAACAAGGGCAACAATTTTAGTGATGACAAAAAATCTGGAGACAATGGCTCTCTCGTCGCGAGACTGGAAAGAAAGGAAAAAAACAAAGAAAGAAAGAAAGGTCCGCAATGAGCCAAGAACATGTTGTTAGTATTCGACAAAGACTGTCTTCGAAACGACCGTTGTGTTTCACTCAATGAATTTGTCTGTCAGTATGTTTTCACAAAAAAACCCAGAAGCTGGCGAAATGAGAAATGTATGCTCTCTTATGATTGCAAAACTATAGAAAACTAATAATAGTCCGAAAGCAACAATAGATGGTAGGGTTTTCCAAAACCAATATTAATATTGCCCGCCTCTGTAGTGTGGAGGTAGAGTGTCTGCCTCACATTCAAAAGGTCTCGAGTTCAAATCTTAGGCTGAGTTATCCGGATAAGGGTTTTTCCTGGGGTTATCCTTATTCTGAGAAGAAGTATTTCGGGTAGCTCTAAGCTCTATGGATCCCGAGCTCATTTGAGCACCATTTCACGTATTGGATTCATTTTCCAATGGGACTTACCCACATAAAGGACGTTAAGCTTAAAAGAATTAAAAATAAAATTAAATCAATTCTCCCCAAGCCATCGAGATGATAAAACTTAAGTCTAATGTTTTATTACTTTACCGAGAGAAATCGTAAGCCTTCATATGTGTTCAGTTTTATCCGGATCGCCCTATACTTAGCAGCTCATGGTATCTGTAAAACGGTCTCAAGAGAAATAAAGTGAAGACTGTAATTAAGCACTAACAGTATTATTTATTGTTATATATATATATATATTAAATTACTACTTTTCCTTTTCCATCGACCAATATAACAGACCATAATACCGTTGAATATGATTTTTGTACACCTGAAAATAAGAGGCGGTGTGCTTCAACTACTCCTTTCAGTTACTCTATATGTAATGACGCCAGATATACGAATAATTCAGATATGCCATCCTCAAACGGTAATGTATATCTACACAGACATGGTTCTTGAATCAACAGAGAGGCGAGAGAGGTACAGTCTCGCCAGCTGAGCTAAAAAGATTGGCTTCACCAATACCCTGACAAAAACTGTACAGTTGGTATTCAAAAAGAGAGGCCGACTGACAGAAGGTGAACACATCCAAATCTAGAACAATTCTCTGCAAATCGCAAATGCCTTTAGGTACCTGGGAGTAGAATTCCAAACGACAGCCAAGTCTTTTAGAAATCTCACGAAAAAGAGGGCAACAGACGCTACAGTAGACATACACTATCTGATAACAAGTATCCGGACACCTCTATTGAATACGGAGTTGAACCCTATCTGTTGTTAAGAGAGACTGACCCGCCAGTTTAGAAGGAGGCGGTGAGTATTGTGACGTCAGTAGATAAGCAGTAACAATAGCATGGATAGGTTAAGAAAGCTCAGTGACTTCGGACGTGGACTAGTCATTGGTTGTCACTTGAATAACAAATCTATCAGGGACGTTTCAACTCTTCTAAAGCTGCCCAAGTGATTGTTAACTGGAAACGCGAAGGAACAACCGAAGCTAAACTAAGAACAGGCACACCTCATTTATGACAGACAGGGATCATCGAGCACTGCAAGTGTTTGGTTTTAAAAATTGCAAGAAATCAGCGGAAGGAAACACTCGTGAGTTCCAAAAAAACTAACAGCAGTCCAGCCAGTACAAGTGTTGTGCTCGGGAGTTAAAAGGAATGGGGTACCATGGTCCAGCGTCCAGCGTAACTAACTCCTCTGGTTTCGGCTCTTGAGGGCTGTCACGAAATCCAGGAACGTCTCGTTTAAAGTGCCCGCAGTAGAATCAAAGCCGTCATGAAGACCACGGTTTGGAACCCCCTCCAATAATAGGGAACGTGACACAGGTAAAGTCCAAGTACAATTTCAAACATGTGTCTGAATATTTTGATCACATAGTGTACATGACATATACAAATTATCACTCATATATCACTCTCAACGTAACTAAAGTGTATTTGAAGTTAAAATACGCCCAATTTTAATATAATTGAAATCATATGGCCCAACCTCAGCCACAGTGATCTAAAAAATGTGGAAAGCGTGAAATCTACATAGATTCCTGAAAGCTTCGCTAGAGATAATCGGAATTCGACCCATAAAGGATTTAGAATACGAGCTAACGTGTGAGACGTTACTCGTGGAAAACCTATGCATCAGGTTTCTTTTGCCAACTACCCGATAATAAACTAGTTATTAAAGAAGAACAACAAACAGAAGACAAGGAAAATATCCATTGAAATGTATGCAAGTGCCCGATGATCAACTGGAATTCTACAGGACCAAATAAAAAATAGAAACGAATTAACCGCAAAACCTAATGTGTTACATTCACATTACATTCCCTACCCTCTACCCTTTATTAGTGAATACACAAATTATTCATACCAAAGCTTATTTTTCTATTTACTGCATTTTAATTCAGATAAACTTTTGCACAAATAGCTACATTCTACATTTCGTTATAGGTACAAAGGAAACAGCGATAATCAAATGTTTAGGAACTGGACGCTATGTGATGGCCTTAAAATTACATACTCCTTCCATGCAATCGCGAAAAACAACTGAATGTCGAGAGAACTTCAAAAGAATGACAAAGTATGAACACTTCGAACCATTAAGAAAAAATGGTTTGTGTCACAAAAATATTTGAATAAATTGTGCGCTTTAAAGAAATCTGCATTTTTTGTATATAAGTTTTCGTCTATCGCTCAATGTTTACCAATCGCACAAGATTGTAGAAAATCGTTCCTAACAAACGGGACTTCACTTGTCAGAAAATTTAAGATACACGTTTTATTTGACATGTAAGTATCTTTAATATATGGCATTTTAAACAAAATCATTAGAGCCATTTTTCAGAAAATAAAAGATTTCGAAAAATCTACCATGTAAAGAGTAATTTGAAGTTGGGGGATTTTACTTAAAATATTCGTGTCGCATCTTTGGAAGGTACTGAACCTAAATACCAACTTTGGTATTTATCCCACTTTTCGTTTTTGAGTTCTGCTCTCTCTCTCTCTCTGTCTCTCTCTCTCTCTCTCTTTCTCACACACACACATACACACACGCGGAACTTTTTTACGACAGATTTATTATTTATTTATTTTGGGGCCTCAAAACATGTATTTTCGTGAAATCTCTGTATCAGATTTTTGGGTGGAATGCAATACTTTCTCTACCTACTAAGGTACGTGGTAGAGAAAGAAACCAGCAGTGTAGGGATATCACCACAAGCTTTGCAGGAGATCAGGCCATTGTGACCCTTCTGAGGAATGCGTGTGTAAACTATGTGGCAAATCATGTATAAGATATCATTTCAATGAATTCTCAAACAGAACAAACTCGCTGCTGGATTGCAGCAGAGATCAACACTAATGCCATTTATGAGCATTTCTTCTATTAATAAAATTAAAATGAGTTACTACGAAAAATTTGAGAATGCTTTTAAGTTTCTGTCCTTTACAAAATCGTAAATAGCAATAAATGTAAATAAATAATTTAAAGCTGGAAATAAAAGATTTTAATACGAATAATTAACCACACATTCAGTAATACTTGCAATATGCTCGTAAAACGGATATTGCAAAATTTTAGCATTACTTATACGATATTGCGGCGTGTATGTGTGTGTGTATTGTCACGCCAGACACAATAATGCGTCGGGGTGACAGTATTGTTGGGGTAATCTCTCGGCTGGGTTTTTGAAGTTCGTTTGGCGTGACAACTCGCCACTGTCTAGCTGGCGATTTCTACTAGCGATACAGAGTGGGGGGAAGTGAGCATTATTCATTTTTTGTTTTGTGTGTAAGCGTGACTTATGGTCAAGTGTCGGGTGTGGAAGGTCGTATGTGAATTGTATGAATGTAACCGCGTGTGTGTAACATCTCCCTTCAATTTCTTCCTTTTTATCTTTTGTGTGAGATGTCGGGGCACCGTGTTATATTTAATAAACCACAGCTAATCTGATTAATGTGAAATTCTGTGTATTTTGTGATAACTATCCAACGCCTGCTCCGAAATAAGTAGTTAAAGTTTCTGGTCCTCTCGCTACCTCTGTTGCTATACCTCTCAATGTGTATGCTGGGGTAACTAGAATTTAATATCCAGGTGCAAACCTTTTGGTCTCACCCCGGTATATAACAATATTTAGGCCAATTCTCACATAAATAAAAGAAGAGGGCCCTTATTTGGCATTAACAAAAATATAGTTTTCAAAGTTTTATAACAAATTAAACTGCATTCCTAAAACCTACCATTTAAAACGTATAATATGGCAATAAGAAACAAAGAGAGATGCAAATAAGAAAACTCTACAGGATGAGCCAGAGTAACAGCGAAATATTTTAAGGCGAAATTCAGGGATTCTATTTGAGTATTTTCTTTTAGGGAATCTATGCTCTTAAACGTCTTGTTAAAGAGTTAGTGGGCATTAGCGTTTTACAAACCCACGTCGGCTTAGATGAAATTTCACCGAACAGGTCGCTACGCATCTTTTACTACAAGGCATCGTGAGAGTTTTGAAATAAGAGCAGACGGTATTTTAATTTTAAATAATGCAAAACCTTTTTAAATTGATTTTGTAACTTGTGAATCTTTATGTAAAGGTGTGGCACTAAATCCGTGTGCCCTGAGGCGATCTGCAGCTGCGAATACCGGTTGTCAATAACATATGCAAATAATACTATTGTTAGTCAAATTTTCTCCATCATTAAACAAGTTACTCGAAAAAAGTTAAAATAATGTTAAATGATGCAAACATATATTTTTAAAAGGCTTCAAGCATAGTTAAACTAAGAGCAAAACAAGAATTGAACAAGTGCATAAGTGCTAATAAAAGATGTTCGGAGCATAATTCATAGCGCCGTTGTAATGTTTGCCAATGTCTTTAAAAAAGCATCTGATGTGTTACATTTCCATGTCTTTCTCTACCCTATATCGTTTATTAGTGGGTATACAAATTATTCCTACGAAAGTTTATTTTCCTATCTACTTCATTTTAAATGAGTGCAGAAATAGCTACATTACACATTTTGTTATAGATACAAAGAGAACAGCGGTAGCCAAATGTTTTAGAACTAAACGATAACGCTGGCCTTAAAATTCCATACTGTTTCCATGACATCGCGAGAAATAATTGAAAATCGACAGGACTTTAAAAGAATAAGTATTGAGCAATTTGAACCATTAGTAACGGATATCTTCAAAATACATGATGCCATTAAAATTTTTATGAAAATAAATTGTGTATTTTAAATTTGTGTGCTGTTTTTTGTTTGTTTTCATTTCTTGTGTTGCACGTTTTCGTCTATTGCTTAACATTTGCCAGATGCAAGATTGTACAAAATTCCTTCTGAATCAAGAGGTCTTAGGAGGCTATTACAAACAAAATGAAGATATACTTGTTATTTGTCATGTAAATATCTTTAATACATGGGATTTTCATGAAAACTCTAGGAGCCATTTCTTAGAAAACAAAATCGAAGTTTGGGTTTGTAATGTTGCAATAGTTTCCATTTTACTCCACGGTCTTATAGCCATTTGTTATGTGGTAGTTTATTGTTCGGTACAATAATTATTAGGATAACTGGGAACCGCAAAGTTATACTTGGGGAATTAATTTCTTTTTCCACTCAAACAACGTAAGTCGGGGTTGGCAGGAGGTATGATGCAGCAAGGTTTTCTGGATAACTGAACAAAAAGGCAGTTTACTATGACATTTTATTACTAATAAAAACAACGAACAATATCAAGTAATCATTTAAATTTGTGAATCATTTGTTCTTGTGAGTTCACAATAAATTTTCCATTACTGACCTTAACTAGTAACTAATTTCAGGAATACAATATTAAATCTTCCGCTGCAAGTTCCTTCTGAATAATGAACTGAAATACAAGAAAATGTATGAGTATCCTGTCTCGCAAAATTTGCCATTAAAGAACATGCAACATATTATGAACTAAAGCCTAAATATTTCCTATTCCGGACGATAATACAACATAATCCACGGCACAAAGTTGGATTTAGAAATCTACTCAACAATAAGTGTTGTATGATAATTTATAAAATGGCGAAAAAGTGTCGTGAACAACGCTTACGCCGTCTGGCCGCGAAAAGCTGACTGTTTCGAAAAGTAGTCACCTTGATGATGTGTAGATGAACACTGATCTTGCCGCCTTCCCCGGGAGGCCACCGGCAAGACGCTGACCGTTGGCGCTTCTGTCACCGTCATCCGCAAAGCAGCCAATCAAGTGTCTTGTAGCATGATAACGTTATGCATCCGTCCCAACGTAGTCGAACATACCCCCACCACAAGCGCAGCGATTATTAACATAGATTACGTGTCTTACAGCAGATGAAAAGTAGAAGGTGTACCAACCGGTAGAGTGTTTATCCGACTTTTTGAGCTATGCTGTTCACAGATATGCACATAGACACACAGACATGCCCACGGACCTTCTTCTAAAAATGCTTTTTGGATTCAGGAGGCCTCAAAGATGTACTTCCAGTGAAATCTCGATATCGACCTTTTGGGTGGAATATAATATCTTCTCTACCTGGCATATCACGAATAGCATCAAAGATCCTGACCATCAGGTCTTCTTCACTATTAACCGGCTTCTCGTACACAAGAATCTGAACATGTTCCTAGTGGGAAAAAATTCCAAAGGGTTTAGATCTGGTGAAAGTGCTGACTACGATTTCGGTGCTCCTCTACCGATCCAGTGATCAGGATACCTTACACTTAGGAAATTCTTATGTCACCGGAATAATATGCAGGAGCCCTAATGCCTTAGCACCACATTGACTGGCGTATTCCTTAAGGAGCATCTTCCAGAGTTTCTGCACAGATGTAAAAGCTGTAGGTGAATGCGACCCATCAAACGTGGAGGTAATAAATAGCACCCTGTGAGTGTGTCATTCGCAGTGCCAGTCCAAACGTTCACTGCAAACTCGTGTTGGTAATTTGTGACCCTAATAGCTCCAGGGATTTCCTATGCCCAAATGTGACTATTATGTGTATTAAACATGCCCTCTCACATAAGAACCTTCTCGTCCGTCTACAATATGATTGTAAGAAATCTTCGTTGATCAATGTAATTATTCAGAAACCACTACACAGACTGTAGTCGGGGTGGAAAGTCATCTGGCCCCAGTGCTTGAATTCGGGTGAGATGATGGTTGTAGTAATTTCTGTTCGCGCAGGATTCTAGTATTGGCTTGGATGCATAGTATGCACTATTGGTCTTGTGATTTTGGACACAGAAGTATGGGCCCGGTCAAGAACTTTCTTTTTCTAGAGCCACTGTTCTTACATTTTTGGACTCCCGAAAAATGCACTTATTTTTGGAAAGTTTATGTTTCTCGCAGTCATTGATGCAAGGCAGTAAAGCTGCCCTGATGAGGCAAATGTCTCCTTGGGTAAAGCTCAGCATAAAGATCTCGTGCCCTTTTCGCATTTCCCCATGCAGCATTATAAACTTAATGTATGTCTGCTAGTTTTGTGTAAGAAAAGTGGAACTTTTGTACATAGTAGATTGTAAAACTGAAAGTCCGTTTATTGGAAGGACACATTATCTACAGTAACACTGGTAGGTAATTAGGGGTAGATAGTTAACCTAAGCTATATAAAAGAAACTAAACCTAACCCCCCGTGAATCAGAAACCTAAGTTTAGGAACGCACGCTCGCTTCGCTCGCGTGCTTTGATTTAACCACTGGAAAATAATTAAAACAAGGTTATATAAAAAAACAAAACCTAACCTAACCTTCCGTGAATCAAAAACGTCAAAAATTAATAAACCTAAAATAAAACGTAATTAGAAACGCAGGCTGAGATCGTTGGCGATATCTTACTGGCTTTGGCGTTATTTGTTATTCATATGTTGCCAGCATTGTGTTGGAGCTAGAGGATGATATAGGGTGACATCTGTTGGACATGTAATACATCACTTTCATCGCTTCTGAAGACAAAGTATAGCAGAAAGTTGAAAATTTCAAGTCTTTCACACCAATATAGAATGCGACGCTAAGAACCATAATAGTTAAAAAGCGTCTATAAATAAATAAAACCTCCAAACTTAAATAACAAAACACAAGTTTTAGATAAATGGTGATATTAACAATGTTAAAAATAGAACACAAGCCATATTCCAAAACGCAAAGAAAAAACATACAGGGATATTCCAATAACTTGGGGGAACAGAGATCCATTTCACAGAATTTCATCTAATCCGACGCGGCGTTTGAAAAACGTTAATGTCCTCTAGCTCGATAACAAGACTTTGCGGACATAAATTCCCTTAAGAAAATACTCAAATATAACCCTTAAAATTATTCGGTTTTATTCTGACTAATCCTGTATATACTCATTTCACCAACAATTTAGAGCTCATTTTTTGTAAAAAAAAAAAAAAAAACCTAGAAGAATATATTATTTTCACACATTTTGGTGAAATACACTTATCCTAAATGCATGTTTTTGTTTAACCGCTTGATTTGTTTAGCCGCCTTTAAACTTATATGGTCACATCGCAAGATTTGACTGCTGTTTTACTCTCCGAAGTAGGGTTCCTTAAAGTAGGCTTTTACATTAAATTTTACATTTAACATAATTTATTCCCGCACTAGTACTACCACACTCTACGAAGGTGCTTTATTCAAAACAATTTCATTGGCAGAGCATTAGTGATTTTTATTTAAATAATTACTCTCTTACGGGCTCTTCTGCCCTGGTCGGAGGTTAAATGTATACATTTATGCAGTAATTTGTATCACAAATTATGTAAATGTCAAGAGTGATTGTAGTGTGAATATGCATTATTGTGTGACATTGATTTGAGATGTTTGATGATTGTAAGCATTGTCGAGAAGTGGGTTTATACGGCCTTACTGAAACTGACAATAATAGCGTGCAATAATGTAGCGAGGGGGTGAGCTGTTTATCATTATTAGAGACGAGCAAATGACGTAATATTGGCGCGTTTTTCTTAGAATTTGCTGGAACATTTTTCCCTAGAGCATATGTTTTCGTAATTTTCATTGTATATAAAAATAGACGCTAATGTTGGCGCGTTTTATTAACCAATAGCAGCTCGGTTATAATCTTAAGGCATATCGGGGTGTAGGAATATAAAAAGGGCTAGGTCTGAGTCAAATTCGTTCAGTCCATCGGAAACATTTGTACATTACACGTCGCTGAGTTCAACAGAAAAAGTCAAGGTGAATACATAGCATAGTTTATCTATTTGCAGTGTACGCGTAGCAAAGTTACGAAAAATCTCAAGTGTTGTAAAGTTAATTACACAATAAGTTGAAGTACGCGAATTAAGAATGAGCGGTAAATAAGTTATTATAACAGTTTCAGTTTGGCGAGTGTCAAGATTAATATGTGAAAGTAAATAATGTGTTCGACAATAAAAGTGTAAAACAAATTCTTTCATCAGTGTTATCTTTGGATAAAAACTCCTTTCCGTTTACACACCTGTATAAGATAAGTGCTCGACCAAAAAGATCATAGCTAGCCGGAGGACAATGAACCCCCCCAAAAAATTAAATACAATAATAGGCGCTCAGTAAAAGATAACAGGAAGTGACCGCGACAAATTGTCTTTCATACGTGCGGCAAATAAACAGTAGCATTCTTTCAAACTTAACAAAGAATACCGTCGCAAATTTAGCTCCCAAACGTGGGGCGAAACACAAGTAAACACAAATACATTAATACCGTCGCAAAATGGCGCCCAACGTGGGGCTCAATAAACAAATAAACATAAAACCGTCGCAAAATGGCACCCAGAACGTGGGGCAGAATAACCAGGAAGGAGTGAAATAACCAGGAAGGGGCGAAGGAACCAGGACGTGGAGCGAATGGAGCAGTGAACTCAACTACAAGACGCAGATTCCAGAAACAACTACAGGAACGACAGACGACGCGGATGAGTGGACATCGTAATTTCGAGATTAAAAGGCAACAGGGGAATTTAACTACAGGACACAAAAGCATCGAGACGATGTAGATTCATCATAATACGACGCAGAAGCGACATATAATCTAGGAGAGAGGGACAGGAAGCTGGACATCAAAGCAACATCATCAGAAAACATCAGAAAGGTTAGAAAATAGTAAATTTTTTATGCTAAAAAATTGTAACAATCAAATGTACTTGAGGAGTGGCAGGATTAAGAGAATAACGGCTACTAATAATATTGGAGAAACAATTATGGAAGGGGATAGTGTAACAGTTAGCCGTAATTCAATACAGGTTACAGAAAATAGCTCAAACAATGTAGGATTTGAGGGAGGAAATGTTAATGAAGAAAGTCAGAATAGAATAGCAGGAAATGTTCATTTTGATGCTAGTATGATGATGGAAATGATGAGAAATTTTGGTGAAACATTAAATAAGAGTATTACTGACCAAACAGAAAATGATAGGCAATTGAGGGAAGATATTGGTAAGAGTATTATGAGTACAGATCAATTAAGGAAAGATATGGAAAAGAATAATAGGGAATTAAGGAAAGATATTGGTAAGAGCTTAGAACAAAACAGGGCAGAAATTGAAAAGAAGTTTATGGAGCTAGATAGTAGTATGATAAGGATGAGAAATGAAAATCAGGAAATGATAGCAAATGAGATAGGGGAAGTTTCAAAGAAAATGTCCGACATGAGCAGAGAAATATCTAACCAAAAAAGTGAGGTTAATAATAAAATTGAGCATGTTGATGTAAAATGTACAGAGTCAGGTAGCAGAATGAGTAGCATTTCAAGTGAGCTAAGAGAGATGAAAGAGGTTACAAATGCAGATTTAAATCTGGGGCAAGTTAATTTCAGAGGGGAGATATCTGAAATTCAGGAGTCAGTAACACAAAGAAATAAATTGTCTGAAGAAGTTAAAGTTGTGTCTATAAATAATCAAAAACTAACTTCTGAAATTAACAAGTACCAAGCTGTTCAAAATGAAAACTCCAATCCAGTACAGTTTAGTACAGATTTGTCAGAGTATTCTCAAGTTAAAAAGATACCGCAATAATTGAAAATGATAGTTGTCAAAAGATGTGTTGTTCAGGAAACTTTAGATTGGTTACAAATGGTATCAGGGGTTGAAATTTCATATGAATCCTTAAAGAGGTTATTCATGAATACATTTTGGAAGGTTACGATACAGCTACGAGTAATGCTTAGGCATACACAATTTGATCCAGGAGGGGGAATAGCAATGACTGATAAAAAGTAAATCCAGGATAGTTAAAGCTGAACTGCAGAGCAATGTATTGGAATGTAAGAGGGTTAACTATTTATGTATGTCATGAGAAAGGAGAAATAAATTCAGGACAAAAATAAATGTTAAAAAAAATCTCAGTAAACTGTTACAGCATTTGAAATGAAGCATGTAATGATTAAAACTTAATGTTATATTAAAGTAGAAGTACGTCGGTATAATTCAAATAGTATTTTAAATATAAAGTACTAAACAACAAAAATGGGGTAAAAATAATTAAAAACAAATACTTATGTAGCAAACAGATAATGTGAAACAGTGTCTAGATTTAAGAGATGTAAATATATTTGTGTAGAGGGTGAATATTTTGGTAAATATGTGTAATAATTACAAAAATCTTAAATGTATAAATTTTTGTCAACAATCTAAGAAAGTAAACCAATTTTTTAACAGTAATTAAATAATTCAGGGTACAGTATTTGCTATAAAAAATTTTGTAATGTCAGATTAATGTCTAAACACATTAAACCAGAGCCAGTAAATAGTGGCGAGATAAAGGCAAAACATATGTCGTGTGTTAAACACGTGTGCAGTGTTAAGTGAAAGTGATAAATAGCGTGTGTTCCAAGATTCAGGAGACTAAAAACCCAATTATAAAATTTCCAAACAAGTTGTAAATATTTACAATTATGTTTCTAGTGGGGCATATGATGCAGTAATTTGTATCACAAATTATGTAAGTGTCAAGAGTGATTGTAGTGTGAATATGCATTATTGTGTGACATTGATTTGAGATGTTTGATGATTGTAAGCATTGTCGAGAAGTGGGTTTATACGGCCTTACTGAAACTGACAATAATAGCGTGCAATAATGTAGCGAGGGGGTGAGCTGTTTATCATTATTAGAGACGAGCAAATGACGTAATATTGGCGCGTTTTTCTTAGAATTTGCTGGAACATTTTTCCCTAGAGCATATGTTTTCGTAATTTTCATTGGATATAAAAATAGACGCTAAGGTTGGCGCGTTTTATTAACCAATAGCAGCTCGGTTATAATCTTTAGGCATATCGGGGTGTAGGAGTATAAAAAGGGCTAAGTCAGAGTCAAATTCGTTCAGTCCATCGGAAACATTTGTACATTACACGTCGCTGAGTTCAACAGAAAAAGTCATGGTGAATACATAGCATAGTTTATCGATTTGCAGTGTACGCGTAGCAAAGTTACGAAAAATCTCAAGTGTTGTAAAGTTAATTACACAATAAGTTGAAGTACGCGAATTAAGAATGAGCGGTAAATAAGTTATTATAACAGTTTCAGTTTGGCGAGTGTCAAGATTAATATGTGAAAGTAAATAATGTGTTCGACAATAAAAGTGTAAAACAAATTCTTTCATCAGTGTTATCTTTGGATAAAAACTCCTTTCCGTTTACACACCTGTATAAGATAAGTGCTCGACCAAAAAGATCATAGCTAGCCGGAGGACAGTGAACCCCCCAAAAAATTAAATACAATAATAGGCGCTCAGTAAAAGATAACACCAAGTGACCGCGACAAATTGTCTTTCATACGTGCGGCAAATAAACAGTAGCATTCTTTCAAACTTAACAAAGAATACCGTCGCAAATTTAGCTCCCAAGGTGAGGCGAAACACAAGTAAACACAAATACATTAATACCGTCGCAACACCTATATTTCGCTGACTTCTGCGGTCAACGAAAGGCATGTTTATAAAATGAATCTCCCACCAGGACAAAACTGCCGGAACAATATTATTGTCATAAAATCGGTGGTGGAAATAACGGGATATGTTTCATAGGTTCGGTTATTTTTGCATAAAAATACAATATCCGATGTATTGCATGCATTTACAATGCTTTCTCCACTCACTCTGCTACTAAATATTTTTCAAAAGCTTAGTCTTGTATATACTTCTTATTAATCGAGATAAACTCTTCGTTGTTGGTATAAGAAGGATATAGTAATCAAAGCGAGGCAGATTTTTAAAAGGCGGATCCCTAAGTGATGGCCTTGAAAGTACATGCTGTTTACAAAGCCACGGGAAAAAACAAATAAAGCCTCACCCTTGAAAAAATAAAGTAACTGAGAATTCAAGCCAGTGACAAAGAAAATTCGGAAATGATTAAAGCTAAAATGTTTGCATTTTATAAAAATTGTGGCTAAAACGAGATCTTTGTTGTGTGGTAAGAGTTTGTTTTATCTCTTATGGTTTATAAATTACACAAAAATAATTCAAAATGAAGAGGACTTACAAGCTATTCCCAGAAAACTCAAGATGTATATGTTCTCATGTGAATTTCTTAAACATATGACATTTTAATAAAAATCATTAGTAATTTTTGAGAAAATTAAAAAGAACGATAATGCTTCCTTATAAAGAGTAGTTTGGGTGGGAGGATTTTCTTGATAATCTGCGTGTCGTATCGCTGGAAGACGCTGAACTGAAATACTAAGTCTGGTATTTAACCCACTTTTCGTTTTTGACTTACGCTGTTTACAATTCACCGAGAGCGATGGCTCAGGCGGTAAAGTCTGTGGTCCGTATTCGGGAGTCGCGGGTCAGATTTCCGTGAAAACCTTCCTGACCCATGGGTTTCTTTCAGGGTTACCCCGTGTCATTAGGCGAATTCTGGGAAGGATCATTACATCCCCCGAATTTCCTGTCCCTCCATTTCACCTGAATTCTCATTTCACTTCATCTTTCATCTGTGGACTCTCTCAGGATTGCAAGTATTGGCGCAGAGGTCTCGGCATGCGCATGGCAGAAGAAAAGAATGCTCTGAGTAAACCTTGATCCCCCGGAATGAGAGCGGTCTCCAGGTCCCGGGACCCCCAGAGGATATATAAGCCCACAGGACCAGCTGCCAACCGGGGAGTGTAAATCTGCACACAATAGGGATCCTGCCCTCTGCTTGTCGTACCTCCTGGACTGGCCGCCCTCTGCCTCCTCTCACCGCATCCTCCCTCCTGGGGGTCGTCCTCCGTGGACTAGTGGTACCGCGCTAGCCTCTAGATCCCAAGGTCGCGGGTTCAAACCCGGCGGAGGGCGATGGATTTTTTCGGGAGTAAAAATCCTTAGCACGGCTTTCTTCGGAAGGGAAGTAAAGACGGTGGTCCTATGTCGTAGATTTACGGCACATAAAAGAATCTCAAGACTCATAAAGAGGCGTCTGAGCAAAATTACCGGTGTTTCATGCCCAACATAGAATGGGACGCTAAGGACCATAGTAGTTAAAGAGCGTCCATAAATAAAAATACTCAATTTCAATCAAATCCCTCCTGGGGGCGCTCCGTTCTCTCCTAAGAATGCTTTGTTTTGGATTCAGGGAATCTTAAAAGTGGGTTTCTGGTGAAATTTTGGTATCGAAGTTTTGGGTGGAATACATTGGCTCCTCTACTTAATATAGGTAAGCAATGGAGAACGTAAGTAGTTGGTGTTTGTATTTTCTGGATCAATTTATGGCTTTTTAATTGGCTTAATTGATTTAAATTGGCTGTAATTGGTCTTTCATGTAAAGCCGACCCAAGTAGCATGTATGTTCTGGATCAATTTATGGCTTTTTAATTGTTTCACTTGGTTCAATTGGTCTTTCATGTAAGCCCGACCCAAGTAGCGTGTATTTTCTGGATCAATTTATGGCTTTTTAATTGGTTCACTTGGTTCAATTGGTCTTTCAGGCAAAGGGGACCTATAGTGCATGAGTCTTCTGGATATATTAATGGTTACTGCTGGAGTTGGTAATTGCGAGGGTCGCTTACATGTCCACGTGTTGACATTTACTTGAAGAAGAAGCATTTAAAGGTCCCCATCCTCCTCGGCTTTGGGTGGGAGGAGGTAATCAAAATAATGTCTGCATTTCCAGTCAGCTATGAGACATGATTCACCCGCTATAAAGTACACAGTGTTAATTCTAATCATATACATGAAATAAAAAAATACAAGTTTCAATTTTTGTGGCGAACGCTCCTAACGAGTGAAAAGGTTTAATTTTCACCATCCTACCGGGACTTGTTGCTTGTACGGGTCGATAACATGCTCGTGTTATCCGCTAAAATGCAACAGGAGGGTTCTGAAAGATCTCGTAGAATGGCTAGTATTCGGTGTTCGCTAACTAAAGCACACCTCTTTATTACAATGAGAAATTTGGCAGAGTGGAATCACAAGCGAAGAAAAAATATTGGAATATTTAGCTTTAAAGGTTAACAAGCATCACTCTGTAGTTAAATACCCTGATAAGAACGCTAAACCTTCTGTAAGCGGTATAGGAGAATAAGAAATTCTGTATACCAATTTTTGGAGCACAGACTATACAGCCCCGCATGTTTTCGCCTCGAGCGGGAGATCCCTACTCTGTCTCCCCTTCTGTATACAATTTAGCGGCTATCGACTCACCCTTCGCATAAGGGGACACCTATTCACGGTATTGATTTTTTCCCTCTCATATAAGGACTCCCACACCATTGTAAAAGTTCGCTTCATCTACGCTAGATGCCATAAGGTTACAGAACTAACATTTCTAATTCATATCTGGCACTATAGAGGCCGACAGAATCCGATCCACTATTGATTTTTTCATTAAAACTACATGAGATTCAAACACATTAGCTAATTACAGTGCTACAAGCTGTATGTACAGTGAAATAAAAACGAATCGCATTTAAAAAAAATTCTCACATGTTACACTCACATGACTTTCTCTACTCTTGTACAAACTTTTTCTTACAAATGCTTATTCTGCTTGATTTTACTAGCTGCAATAGGAATACGGTAGGCTTTAAGCATTAGTCAAATATTTTAAGAGCGGTTGCCAAGTGATGCAATCCATTCTCTTTACATGCCTAAGACATAAAAAAGTGAATAACGAATTCGAGAAAAAATATAATTATTGGGGAATTTAAGGGAATAACAAGCAATATCTCGAAAATATTTCTCAATAAAACAGGGGGGCCTCAAAACATAAATATCCGGTGAAGTTTCGTTATCGAATTTTCGCGTGGAATACAATACTTCCCTTACTTACTCTACATAGTAGAGAAATTTAAAATACTTAGTTATAACAACGGGAAAGATGTCTTATATCTTTTTTCCCACGAGGTGTATGATTCATACAAGGTAATTGAACAATGTCTTGTTATTTAATTAACAGTACACCAAAAGGCAGACCATCTTTTACAGAATAACTTAAGTCATTTCCGGAACACGTGTATGCTTTTTAGAAAGAAATATCTAAATGATACCTTCATTCTAATGTAGGTTCAAAGGCATTAGTGGATTGATCATTTCCTGCATTATTTCAACAAGAGCACATAAAAAATATATTACGTAAAGATGATTCAGCGTTCGATTTCATACTGAACTAAAGCTTGAAACAAATATTCAGTTTTCAGAACGCTAAAGTACGATTGAAAAGGAATATATACGTTAAATCAACTTCCATTTCCACGTAACGGATTACGACAAAACTAGAAGAGAAAGACAAAAGTAGACTAGAAAATGAGAAAGCAAGCGCAAATAGTAGTAGTTATTTGGGGACTTTAGCTACTTTCAACTGCAACTTATTTTAACTCAAGCAACCTTAAGACAGGTCTTCTATTAGCTAATTTTATAATTAAATAAAACAATTAATGTTTGAAAATACTTCATTAACATACTAATTAACAAAAATTAACTTAACTCTGAATTTTTCGTTGAAACTCTGTAATCTGCTATAAAATAGCTTGCATAATATATAAAAAATACTCTTACGACATACAAAAAGCTTAACATACTTAAAGCTTAACCTCGAATGTCAACAACTGAAAAAAAAATTGAAAAGCGGTAATATGCCAGAAAATGGAGTATAGAATATAGGGAAATTATCCTTTTCTTCATTCATCAAGTTTACATGCCTAAATGATTATTTCCAGACAAGACGCCAGTGAAGAAGAAATACCAGTTCAGCGCCTGCGCTGGTATTATTATCTACTTACTGGGAGGTATATCAACGGTCTCCACTTCAACTCCAGACATGGTCAAACTTTAATGTTTAAAACACTTCTGAGCTATGGCACTTAGACATGCTTGACAAGTGCATTAAATTTTACAGCACTAATTGGAATGTTCCGAATAACTAGGCAAGTGTCCCTATGATTTGTATCTCGGAATGGTAAAACATAAATGTTTAACTGCTAAACAACTGTGATACTCGCGTGGGATAATAATAATCCTACAGCATTATATGGATATATTGGAGGGGGTTCTCAGGTATACGAGATCCAGATCGAGTTTTATCTTCGTTCTTTCTCTCTTTCTTGATGTCCATACATACATACAGACATATCCACACACATACAGACATACACACAGCCAAACACCTCCCCAAAACACACTGCCAGGTACGAAGACTTACGAATATATCCGAACATACACATACATACCGACTCATTCACGCAGATAAATACTCACAAACAGGCAGACTCAGAGATACTCACACACAAATCAAAACAAGCAGACTCAGAGATATACATACACACACATATACTTCCAAACATCAGGAATGAGCGAAGACCTTCGAGCACACTCGAATACATGTACAGGCAATATACACACAGGAACATACCAAACACCAACAGAGAGAGACGCTCTTACCTATAAGCATGGGGGGCTCTGTTATAATATAGCTTCATATATGAGGGGCTCTGTCTTTAGATGATTGTATTGATTAATGTAGCGTTGAAGATGACGGGAATTGCGGAATTAGGGAGCTATGGTATTAATGGAGTTATGTGGTGGCGGTGGCGAATGTATAGAGTTACGGTGCTGATGGAGGCACGCGATGGTCATGGACGTATAAGTTAATGTACTTGTAAGTGTGAAGGATTATTTGTGATGGTGGTGATAGGAGGCGATGAGGATGGTTATATTGTCGGGAAGGCTTTTGGAAATGATGGCGGTGATGAGAGGTGGTGTTCATTGTTTCGCTGATGCTGATTCTTTTTTTGTGTGTAGAAGGGCACACATTCATTACGAAGAAATACACTAACACTGTAAAACATACCGAATTGTTGCGAGTAGCACAAAACTTTTATCAGTGTATAAAATGGTTTCAATGTCCTTACAACATCTTAGAATACTTATAAAGCTGCAAACGGTATCGAATTCCTTTTAAATTGTTCAAAGTTCTCGATTTACGAGAACATTTAAGTGATGCATGGATCCAATGAAGCTAGGACAGGCTCTCCATTCAGCATATAAGAGACTTCACCTAGATTAGGCTAGGAGCGGTAAAGCCAAGATAGCGTATATTGTGTAAAGCCACTTTAGGTTAGACTGGTTGAGGTCATGATAGGGGTCACAGATAATTAGAGGACGGGCTAGTTTATAGCTTTAAGTTATGATCGCTTGAATAGATGATGGGGGGCTACTGACTAAGATTGAGACACGTTAACATGCACGTCATCGAGCTAGGCTAGCTAATAGCAGCCTGGACGTGAATCCTGCTTATACTATCTTAGGATAGGTTAGGATATTCAGTGCTAGCTAAGGACTGGCTTGTTGGACAGATTATAAGAAATGGTATCATATTAGGCTAGATAATTACTGGGAGAATACATAACGCTAGGATAGTCAGGGAACAGGTAGTTAGGCTCGCACGATTGTCCGAGTTTGAAGAACAGGCTAGCATAGAATGTCTTAGGAATGGATTCGTCATGATTGTTATGGTTGGCTGCGTTTCACGGTTAAGTTATTTACGTTAGTGGTTACGTTTACTGGTTACGTTGGTTACGTTTAGTGGTTACGTTGGTTACGTTTACTGGTTACGTTGGTTACGTTGGTTACGTTGGTTACGTTTAGTGGTTACGCTGGTTACGTGGTTAGTGGTTACGTTTAGTGGTTACGTTGGTTACGTTTACTGGTTACGTTGGTTACGTTGGTTACGTTTACTGGTTACGTTGGTTACGTTTACTGGTTACGTTTACTGGTTACGTTGGTTACGTTTACTGGTTACGTTGGTTACGTTTACTGGTTACGTTTACTGGTTACGTTTACTGGTTACGTTGGTTACGTTTACTGGTTACGTTGGTTACGTTTACTGGTTACGTTTACTGGTTACGTTGGTTACGTTTACTGGTTACGTTGGTTACGTTTTGGCTAGGTTGGACGATGCCAAGATAGATAATGAAAGGATCTTTCAGAGCAGGTAAGGCAGGGATAGATTGGCTTAGGTTGGTCGCTTGTGGCTAGGTTAGACTACTCCAAAATACCTAAAACTAACCAATTCAGGGATTGTGCCTATCGGTCTCACATGTTAACTACTTAACATATAGAAGCTTACAAAATTTAGAAAAAAGGACTGAAAGTATATATATTTATTCTAATAATGGATAAGAAATGCTCATAAAGTATCAAAATCAGTGGAAAATACATTAACTCTTGAAATTAGAATAAATACTTGCTTTAATGCACTGACTTACAAATGAAATTCCACTCTCCATATTACAATAGCATCCTAAAAGCATGTCACAATACCTCATTCACATCTTAAAATACACTGAAAGAGGCTCAAATTCTCTTACCAGAAACTTTGAAAATAGCTGCAGCGCGCCTAAAGAACCCTCAGAATACTGTAAAGATCTGAGGCAATATCATGAACATAACAGCTCCTACTTATAAAACCGTTCATAATTTTCCAAAAACCTGTGTCTAATAGCTCATAAACGCCAGCTAAATGCTCTACAGTTCCTATTCCAGTGGCTAAAATGCAAGCAAACATTTCTAAAAATACACTACAATGCCTGTTACAGGATGAAAAATATATTCGAAATACCTACATCAATCCCTCCGTCTGTATTTTGAAAGATACTTTTAAAAAACATCATAAAGCATATTCAAAATGTTCTGAAAATCTTAAAAAAGATGCATCAATATCCTGAAAATGAATGCTACTACTTTAAGAAACATCTAAAATTCCCATTTAAGTATATCGGGATGTCCTTAAAGCCTGTACTCATATCTAATTCCATAGACTGGAATACCTTTAAAGAGTCACAAACACTCCTAGCACGAGCTTTGAAAACGTCTTGAAAATTGTCACAATACCTTAAAAGAGCATAAAATGGCTCCACATAATCTAAAAAAACCAGTAATTCTAAAAGCCCTTCAGGACACTCTAATGACATAAAAATACACGCTACACTTCTAAAAAGCCATTCAGGATCAGAACCATAAACAATACACATAAAAGTGTCAAGAGCATCTAAATACACTGTAAAATACGTCAAAATGCTAAAAAAGACCCTTAACGATAGCATGAAATACATGGCGTAATTTCTAAAACCCTCGCACATAAATAGTTCACTGACAATACCATGAAGATAACTGCACCTCACTGTAAAAGAGTATCCTAGTGACCTATACAATACAGCTAAAATACCTGCCACTATTTATAAAACCCATCAGCATACTCCAAAGACTTGGACTAGCCTAATTAAATACATTCTCTTGTCTATAGAACCATCAGACTAGGCTTAAATGCTCAAAATATATGTATTAAACCTAAAATACACAAAGGATAAAATCTAAACATCAGGCTTTATTATGAATAGGGCAGAGGCTAGAAAGGCAAATCAAAAGAAACACTTAAGTCAATGGTGAAAATATCTTTATTGAGAATTATTATTATTTGATTTTACATTAAGCAAACACTAGAGCATTGATCAGAAGCAAACAAAATTTTAACACACTCATTCATTCAAATGCGAAAGCTCTTTATTATACAGAGTTCAGTCTCAATCATGCTATAATCCCAGTGCTCTTCAATACTTGGATGATCTTATTAATCTCAATAGAAAAGTCGTTTTTACCAGCTTCATGCGACATCATTAACAGTCTTAGCTGGTGTACTAAGTCATTAGGATCTGTACAGGGATATAAAATCTCGATATTCGCATTGGATACATCACCCACACTAGACGAGTTAACACTAAAATGTTTATTTTCACTCAGGTGATTATTCAGAGTTTCATCATCCAAAGACACTGCTCTTCTCACATCTAACATCCCTGGTCTTGAAGAGATTTCAGTAGCACTCAGGGGTGATCCAAGCGCTTCACAGCTTAACTCTAACATCCCTGGCCTTGAATAGATTTCAGCATCACTTACGGGAGTTCTAAGTATTGCACACTTCAATGATTCATTACTACATCTTTGCCGGTGTTGTTTAAGTCTTGAAATAGATCTGTTTTTTAAAATCCTACTGCACATACGACACTTGACAGAACGACTCTTCTCATGGGTAATATAGGAAAAATGAAGCTTTTCGTAAGCGGGCTGTATTTGAATGTCAATAAGGGAATCCATGCTTGTTCTAGAATATCATATACTGTATATGATTTCGAAGCTGCAGCCGCATATGTCATCAGGAGACTGTAGAATTATTTGCTTATTTCCTAATTTTATCGGTAATCTCACATCATTGATAACCATAAACCTTACAGTCAAGTTATATAAGAAACGGGACTATGACAGAATTCCACATTAATTGCAGCTACTCCATTAATTACGTAAGCTCACCATGCATGAAATGAAGTCTACCCTTACTTGTAATATTGGAGGATATATGACGCAACCTCATTGAATATGTTAGCACTCGAATATGCAATGTTTCAAGGCTAGAAGGTCACCCATACAGATCTTCCTATGAAGAAGCATACTACAGGGAAAGTGAGCAGTACACAAGTTGAATATTTCGAGACATGCTGAGGTCCCTAACGTTTCCAGGCTATAACAAGTCCCCAATGTAACGACGCATTCCACATAGCAAGAGGAGAGGAGAGTCAACGAGGATCAACCGAGCATTTTGTGAAGTCCTTAAATGTAATAAGATAATACCATATACCTACCAAAGTAACCAAAATATTCCCATACCTTGTAAATGTAACCAATATATTTCCATACCTTCTAAATGTAGTCAAAGTATTTCCATACCTTCTAAATGTAGTCAATGTATTTCCATACCTTCTAAATGTAGTCAATGTATTTCCATACCTTCTAAATGTAGTCAAAGTATTTCCATACCTTCTAAATGTAGTCAAAGTATTTCCATACCTTCTAAATGTAGTCAAAGTATTTCCATACCTTCTAAATGTAGTCAAAGTATTTCCATAGCTTCTAAATGTAGTCAAGGTATTTCCATAGCTTCTAAATGTAGTGAAAGTATTTCCATACCTTCTAAATGTAGTCAAAGTATTTCCATAGCTTCTAAATGTAGTCAAAGTATTTCCATAGCTTCTAAATGTAGTCAAAGTATTTCCATACCTTCTAAATGTAGTCAAAGTATTTCCATACCTTCTAAATGTAGTCAAAGTATTTCCATACCTTCTAAATGCTCGGTTGATCCTCGTTGACTCTCCTCTCCTCTTGCTATGTGGAATGAGTCGTTACATTGGGGACTTGTAAAGTGAGATGTTATAGCCTGGAAACGTTAGGGACCTCAGCATGTCTCGAAATATTCAACTTGTGTACTGCTCACTTTCCCTGTAGTATGCTTCTTCATAGGAAGATCTGTATGGGTGACCTTCTAGCCTTGAAACATTGCATATTCGAGTGCTAACATATTCAATGAGGTTGCGTCATATATCCTCCAATATTACAAGTAAGGGTAGACTTCATTTCATGCATGGTGAGCTTACGTAATTAATGGAGTAGCTGCAATTAATGTGGAATTCTGTCATAGTCCCGTTTCTTATATAACTTGACTGTAAGGTTTATGGTTATCAATGATGTGAGATTACCGATAAAATTAGGAAATAAGCAAATAATTCTACAGTCTCCTGATGACATATGCGGCTGCAGCTTCGAAATCATATACAGTATATGATATTCTAGAACAAGCATGGATTCCCTTATTGACATTCAAATACAGCCAGCTTACGAAAAGCTTCATTTTTCCTATATTACCCATGAGAAGAGTCGTTCTGTCAAGTGTCGTATGTGCAGTAGGATTTTAAAAAACAGATCTATTTCAAGACTTAAACAACACCGGCAAAGATGTAGTAATGAATCATTGAAGTGTGCAATACTTAGAACTCCCGTAAGTGATGCTGAAATCTATTCAAGGCCAGGGATGTTAGAGTTAAGCTGTGAAGCGCTTGGATCACCCCTGAGTGCTACTGAAATCTCTTCAAGACCAGGGATGTTAGATGTGAGAAGAGCAGTGTCTTTGGACGATGAAACTCTGAATAATCACCTGAGTGAAAATAAACATTTTAGTGTTAACTCGTCCAGTGTGGGTGATGTATCCAATGCGAATATCGAGATTTTATATCCCTGTACAGATCCTAATGACTTAGTACACCAGCTAAGACTGTTAATGATGTCGCATGAAGCTGGTAAAAACGACTTTTCTATTGAGATTAATAAGATCATCCAAGTATTGAAGAGCACTGGGATTATAGCATGATTGAGACTGAACTCTGTATAATAAAGAGCTTTCGCATTTGAATGAATGAGTGTGTTAAAATTTTGTTTGCTTCTGTTCAATGCTCTAGTGTTTGCTTAATGTAAAATCAAATAATAATAATTCTCAATAAAGATATTTTCACCATTGACTTAAGTGTTTCTTTTGATTTGCCTTTCTAGCCTCTGCCCCTGTTCATAATAAAGCCTGATGTTTAGATTTTATCCTTTGTGTATTTTAGGTTTAATACATATATTTTGAGCATTTAAGCCTAGTCTGATGGTTCTATAGACAAGAGAATGTATTTAATTAGGCTAGTCCAAGTCTTTGGAGTATGCTGATGGGTTTTATAAATAGTGGCAGGTATTTTAGCTGTATTGTATAGGTCACTAGGATACTCTTTTACAGTGAGGTGCAGTTATCTTCATGGTATTGTCAGTGAACTATTTATGTGCGAGGGTTTTAGAAATTACGCCATGTATTTCATGCTATCGTTAAGGGTCTTTTTTAGCATTTTGACGTATTTTACAGTGTAGTTAGATGCTCTTGACACTTTTATGTGTATTGTTTATGGTTCTGATCCTGAATGGCTTTTTAGAAGTGTAGCGTGTATTTTTATGTCATTTCAGATTCCTGAAGGGCTTTTAGAATTACTGGTTTTTTTAGATTATGTGGAGCCATTTTATGCTCTTTTAAGGTATTGTGACAATTTTCAAGACGTTTTCAAAGCTCGTGCTAGGAGTGTTTGTGACTCTTTAAAGGTATTCCAGTCTATGGAATTAGATATGAGTACAGGCTTTAAGGACATCCCGATATACTTAAATGGGAATTTTAGATGTTTCTTAAAGTAGTAGCATTCATTTTCAGGATATTGATGCATCTTTTTTAAGATTTTCAGAACATTTTGAATATGCTTTATGATGTTTTTTAAAAGTATCTTTCAAAATACAGACGGAGGGATTGATGTAGGTATTTCGAATATATTTTTCATCCTGTAACAGGCATTGTAGTGTATTTTTAGAAATGTTTGCTTGCATTTTAGCCACTGGAATAGGAACTGTAGAGCATTTAGCTGGCGTTTATGAGCTATTAGACACAGGTTTTTGGAAAATTATGAACGGTTTTATAAGTAGGAGCTGTTATGTTCATGATATTGCCTCAGATCTTTACAGTATTCTGAGGGTTCTTTAGGCGCGCTGCAGCTATTTTCAAAGTTTCTGGTAAGAGAATTTGAGCCTCTTTCAGTGTATTTTAAGATGTGAATGAGGTATTGTGACATGCTTTTAGGATGCTATTGTAATATGGAGAGTGGAATTTCATTTGTAAGTCAGTGCATTAAAGCAAGTATTTATTCTAATTTCAAGAGTTAATGTATTTTCCACTGATTTTGATACTTTATGAGCATTTCTTATCCATTATTAGAATAAATATATATACTTTCAGTCCTTTTTTCTAAATTTTGTAAGCTTCTATATGTTAAGTAGTTAACATGTGAGACCGATAGGCACAATCCCTGAATTGGTTAGTTTTAGGTATTTTGGAGTAGTCTAACCTAGCCACAAGCGACCAACCTAAGCCAATCTATCCCTGCCTTACCTGCTCTGAAAGATCCTTTCATTATCTATCTTGGCATCGTCCAACCTAGCCAAAACGTAACCAACGTAACCAGTAAACGTAACCAGTAAACGTAACCAACGTAACCAGTAAACGTAATCAACGTAACCAGTAAACGTAACCACTAAACGTAACCAACGTAACCAGTAAACGTAACCAACGTAACCAGTGAACGTAACCAGTAAACGTAACCAGTAAACGTAACCAACGTAACCACTAAACGTAACCACTAACCACGTAACCAGCGTAACCACTAAACGTAACCAACGTAACCAACGTAACCAACGTAACCAGTAAACGTAACCAACGTAACCACTAAACGTAACCAACGTAACCAGTAAACGTAACCACTAACGTAAATAACTTAACCGTGAAACGCAGCCAACCATAACAATCATGACGAATCCATTCCTAAGACATTCTATGCTAGCCTGTTCTTCAAACTCGGACAATCGTGCGAGCCTAACTA
The DNA here is from genome assembly GCA_030765065.1 of Deroplatys truncata. NCBI lineage: Eukaryota > Metazoa > Arthropoda > Insecta > Mantodea > Mantidae > Deroplatys > Deroplatys truncata. The sequence goes on along the minus strand of CM060988.1, from coordinate 23,240,935 downwards.
CCTGTTCCCTGACTATCCTAGCGTTATGTATTCTGCCCAGTAATTATCTAGCCTAATATGATACCATTTCTTATAATCTGTCCAACAAGCCAGTCCTTAGCTAGCACTGAATATCCTAACCTATCCTAAGATAGTATAAGCAGGATTCACGTCCAGGCTGCTATTAGCTAGCCTAGCTCGATGACGTGCATGTTAACGTGTCTCAATCTTAGTCAGTAGCCCCCCATCATCTATTCAAGCGATCATAACTTAAAGCTATAAACTAGCCCGTCCTCTAATTATCTGTGACCCCTATCATGACCTCAACCAGTCTAACCTAAAGTGGCTTTACACAATATACGCTATCTTGGCTTTACCGCTCCTAGCCTAATCTAGGTGAAGTCTCTTATATGCTGAATGGAGAGCCTGCCCTAGCTTCATTGGATCCATGCATCACTTAAATGTTCTCGTAAATCGAGAACTTTGAACAATTTAAAAGGAATTCGATACCGTTTGCAGCTTTATAAGTATTCTAAGATGTTGTAAGGACATTGAAACCATTTTATACACTGATAAAAGTTTTGTGCTACTCGCAACAATTCGGTATGTTTTACAGTGTTAGTGTATTTCTTCGTAATGAATGTGTGCCCTTCTACACACAAAAAAAGAATCAGCATCAGCGAAACAATGAACACCACCTCTCATCACCGCCATCATTTCCAAAAGCCTTCCCGACAATATAACCATCCTCATCGCCTCCTATCACCACCATCACAAATAATCCTTCACACTTACAAGTACATTAACTTATACGTCCATGACCATCGCGTGCCTCCATCAGCACCGTAACTCTATACATTCGCCACCGCCACCACATAACTCCATTAATACCATAGCTCCCTAATCCCGCAATTCCCGTCATTTTCAACGCTACATTAATCAATACAATCATCTAAAGACAGAGCCTCTCATATATGAAGCTATATTATAACAGAGCCCCCCCATGCTTATAGGTAAGAGCGTCTCTCTCTGTTGGTGTTTGGTATGTTCCTGTGTGTATATTGCCTGTACATGTATTCGAGTGTGCTCGAAGGTCTTCGCTCATTCCTGATGTTTGGAAGTATATGTGTGTGTATGTATATCTCTGAGTCTGCTTGTTTTGATTTGTGTGTGAGTATCTCTGAGTCTGCTTGCTTGTGAGTATTTATCTGCGTGAATGAGTCGGTATGCATGTGTATGTTCGGATATATTCGTAAGTCTTCGTACCTGGCAGTGTGTTTTGGGGAGGTGTTTGGCTGTGTGTATGTCTGTATGTGTGTGGATATGTCTGTATGTATGTATGGACATCAAGAAAGAGAGAAAGAACGAAGATAAAACTCGATCTGGATCTCGTATACCTGAGAACCCCCTCCAATATATCCATATAATGCTGTAGGATTATTATTATCCCACGCGAGTATCACAGTTGTTTAGCAGTTAAACATTTATGTTTTACCATTCCGAGATACAAATCATAGGGACACTTGCCTAGTTATTCGGAACATTCCAATTAGTGCTGTAAAATTTAATGCACTTGTCAAGCATGTCTAAGTGCCATAGCTCAGAAGTGTTTTAAACATTAAAGTTTGACCATGTCTGGAGTTGAAGTGGAGACCGTTGATATACCTCCCAGTAAGTAGATAATAATACCAGCGCAGGCGCTGAACTGGTATTTCTTCTTCACTGGCGTCTTGTCTGGAAATAATCATTTAGGCATGTAAACTTGATGAATGAAGAAAAGGATAATTTCCCTATATTCTATACTCCATTTTCTGGCATATTACCGCTTTTCAATTTTTTTTTCAGTTGTTGACATTCGAGGTTAAGCTTTAAGTATGTTAAGCTTTTTGTATGTCGTAAGAGTATTTTTTATATATTATGCAAGCTATTTTATAGCAGATTACAGAGTTTCAACGAAAAATTCAGAGTTAAGTTAATTTTTGTTAATTAGTATGTTAATGAAGTATTTTCAAACATTAATTGTTTTATTTAATTATAAAATTAGCTAATAGAAGACCTGTCTTAAGGTTGCTTGAGTTAAAATAAGTTGCAGTTGAAAGTAGCTAAAGTCCCCAAATAACTACTACTATTTGCGCTTGCTTTCTCATTTTCTAGTCTACTTTTGTCTTTCTCTTCTAGTTTTGTCGTAATCCGTTACGTGGAAATGGAAGTTGATTTAACGTATATATTCCTTTTCAATCGTACTTTAGCGTTCTGAAAACTGAATATTTGTTTCAAGCTTTAGTTCAGTATGAAATCGAACGCTGAATCATCTTTACGTAATATATTTTTTATGTGCTCTTGTTGAAATAATGCAGGAAATGATCAATCCACTAATGCCTTTGAACCTACATTAGAATGAAGGTATCATTTAGATATTTCTTTCTAAAAAGCATACACGTGTTCCGGAAATGACTTAAGTTATTCTGTAAAAGATGGTCTGCCTTTTGGTGTACTGTTAATTAAATAACAAGACATTGTTCAATTACCTTGTATGAATCATACACCTCGTGGGAAAAAAGATATAAGACATCTTTCCCGTTGTTATAACTAAGTATTTTAAATTTCTCTACTATGTAGAGTAAGTAAGGGAAGTATTGTATTCCACGCGAAAATTCGATAACGAAACTTCACCGGATATTTATGTTTTGAGGCCCCCCTGTTTTATTGAGAAATATTTTCGAGATATTGCTTGTTATTCCCTTAAATTCCCCAATAATTATATTTTTTCTCGAATTCGTTATTCACTTTTTTATGTCTTAGGCATGTAAAGAGAATGGATTGCATCACTTGGCAACCGCTCTTAAAATATTTGACTAATGCTTAAAGCCTACCGTATTCCTATTGCAGCTAGTAAAATCAAGCAGAATAAGCATTTGTAAGAAAAAGTTTGTACAAGAGTAGAGAAAGTCATGTGAGTGTAACATGTGAGAATTTTTTTTAAATGCGATTCGTTTTTATTTCACTGTACATACAGCTTGTAGCACTGTAATTAGCTAATGTGTTTGAATCTCATGTAGTTTTAATGAAAAAATCAATAGTGGATCGGATTCTGTCGGCCTCTATAGTGCCAGATATGAATTAGAAATGTTAGTTCTGTAACCTTATGGCATCTAGCGTAGATGAAGCGAACTTTTACAATGGTGTGGGAGTCCTTATATGAGAGGGAAAAAATCAATACCGTGAATAGGTGTCCCCTTATGCGAAGGGTGAGTCGATAGCCGCTAAATTGTATACAGAAGGGGAGACAGAGTAGGGATCTCCCGCTCGAGGCGAAAACATGCGGGGCTGTATAGTCTGTGCTCCAAAAATTGGTATACAGAATTTCTTATTCTCCTATACCGCTTACAGAAGGTTTAGCGTTCTTATCAGGGTATTTAACTACAGAGTGATGCTTGTTAACCTTTAAAGCTAAATATTCCAATATTTTTTCTTCGCTTGTGATTCCACTCTGCCAAATTTCTCATTGTAATAAAGAGGTGTGCTTTAGTTAGCGAACACCGAATACTAGCCATTCTACGAGATCTTTCAGAACCCTCCTGTTGCATTTTAGCGGATAACACGAGCATGTTATCGACCCGTACAAGCAACAAGTCCCGGTAGGATGGTGAAAATTAAACCTTTTCACTCGTTAGGAGCGTTCGCCACAAAAATTGAAACTTGTATTTTTTTATTTCATGTATATGATTAGAATTAACACTGTGTACTTTATAGCGGGTGAATCATGTCTCATAGCTGACTGGAAATGCAGACATTATTTTGATTACCTCCTCCCACCCAAAGCCGAGGAGGATGGGGACCTTTAAATGCTTCTTCTTCAAGTAAATGTCAACACGTGGACATGTAAGCGACCCTCGCAATTACCAACTCCAGCAGTAACCATTAATATATCCAGAATCCAGGATCCATGCACTATAGGTCCCCTTTGCCTGAAAGACCAATTGAACCAAGTGAACCAATTAAAAAGCCATAAATTGATCCAGAAAATACACGCTACTTGGGTCGGGCTTACAGGAAAGACCAATTGAACCAAGTGAAACAATTAAAAAGCCATAAATTGATCCAGAACATACATGCTACTTGGGTCGGCTTTACATGAAAGACCAATTACAGCCAATTTAAATCAATTAAGCCAATTAAAAAGCCATAAATTGATCCAGAAAATACAAACACCAGCTACTAACGTAATTATTTTATTTTAACCAAGTACAAGCATTAACTTATTTATCCACAATCGAAAATTATTACATCCATAGCCACGTTTTCGTTATGATAAACACTAGTGTTGTAGTCATTTTGTGAATAATAAAGGAACTCCTCAGAAATCTTTGCTGGAAGTGGTACGTTTGTTTTGGACTGCGGTCTGGTAGTTAACATGCTAACTAGAGGTTCCGGGTTCGATTCCCGGCTGGAGGGTGGAAATTAAAGTTTTACATTAGATTATGACTTCCTTAGCAAGAGGTAATAAGTGTTACAAACGGTTTTAGCCTAGGTTGATATTTTAAATTTCTCTACCGCGTACCTAGTAGGTAGAGGAAGTATTGCGCTCCACTAAAATATTCGATGCCGATATTTCACAGAAAGTATATGCTTTAAGGTTCCCTGAATAAAAAGAATTAGGAAAGTGTGCTTTGTGTGTGTATGTAAACAGCTCACGAATAGTCGGATAAACACCAAACTTGGTATTTAACTTCAATATTTTCCAAAGATGTGAAGTGGATATTTTCAAGAACCCCCAAACTAATTCTTACATGTAGAAATCTTGGTTATGCGTATTTTTCACCATATAGGTATTCATTAAAATAAGATTTGTTTAAGATATTTACATGATAAATAAACTGTTTACAACAAAACATTTATTTCAAATACGTCTTTGTAGCATCCTCAGTTTCCGAGATATAAGTGCGTTATATTTAGTCTGTAGTTTCCCATTCGTTGTCATTTTTTATAAGTCGCTTTTCAGTTATACTTCCCGATGTCATGGAAAGAGAATAGAATTTCAAGATCAGCTATAGTGGCCCGTTGTTTTTAAGTATTGAGTATAGATTCGGTCTCGTGTATCACACCTTGTACCTACAACGAAATGCATCAAGAAACTGTTTCTACGTTTATCTCGATTAACATGAAGTAGATAGGAATGAATAATTTCGTAAGAATAATTCTTAGAAGCTACCTATATAAAACAATAAACATATCGGATAGAGAAAGAATGTGGATGTGGCACGTTAGATTCTCTATATACCTTTAATCCCAAACATAAATGCAAAGATTAATTTTGTGATTCAGAATGGTTATAAAAAACATGGAGAAGAGAATGGTGTCCTGTCATTTAACTTTAAACAGTCAACGGTAAATTGACCATATTCAGAAAGGAATTTAATGTTTATAGTTGTGTTAGTGTCTGAGAAGATATTTTAAATTAACATGGTGCTAATTAGAAACAGAAAGAAAGAAAGAAAACAAGAACAATGAGAAAGCGGTATGCATATTGTGACACGACGGCTATGCCCCCAGATTAAAGGTCGGTAGATAAACAAAGATAAGTCGCGCTCTCATACAGCTCAAACACCAAAAATACTATCGGCATAAAGCCATAATTTTCTGAAAGTTTCTTTACCCCGTCTTTACAACATGTGTCCAGATGTTCTAGAATGTACTATGGAATATTCCATTGGCTGTATAAGCGGGCGTACTTGCGAGAGGAGTCGGTCAGTCGAGTCGGCCAGTAGGTGAGTAAGCGAGTTGTCTCCTTGAATTCCGTGCTGGGAAATCTTGTATGGACAGCATTTTTGTGCTACAACAGAAGGTAGGAAATCCAGAAATTTACCTACTCACTTGGTATTCATCGATCTGGAGAAAGCCTTACGATACAATACCCTTGAAAAATTATTTGATACACTGGATGAAGATCGATTATGTTAAGGCTATTTGAAAGTTATATGTGAGTACAGTTACAGGGAAACACTATTACAGAGTTACAAAGCGACTTAAACAGGGCTGCTGCTTATTCCCTACTTTGTTTTATATATGTATTCACGAAACGCTTAGTGAATAGAGAAAAATATCTCAGGTAGATGATTCTTGTTTGACGACACTTTTGCACGCGGAAGATCAAGAAATTATAGATAGTGAAGAGTATGATGTTGACTACATGCTGAGGAAACTGGAGGAGGAGCATAAGAAATGAGGGTTTAATATGAACATGGTGAAAACAGAATACATGAGAGTATGAGAAGGACAAGAAGACTTACACTATGATGTTGACAACATGCTGAGGAAACTGGAGGAAGAGTATAAGAAATGAGGGTTTAATATGAACGCGGTGAAAACAGAATACCTCAGAGTAGGAGAAGGACAAAAATACTTACACTTGTATATTCGGAACATCCAGGAATGTAATGAGTTATCTGGGAAGCATCATATTAGCGAAGGGAACAATCCAAAAAGGCATTCACAGTCGAGCACAACAAGAGAAGAAAGCTATTTATCTTTTAAATAGGTTGTTATGGTCGAACAGAATGAAAATTAATACAAAGATGATGATATACAGAGCTCATGTGTCACAAACACATGGGTCGGAATGTTGGCAATTTTCGGGGAAAGTATAAAGGGTAATTGAGACAATGGAAGTGGACCTCCTAAGGAGAGCATGCAGGATTACTAAATTACATGTTCCAATGCAGAAATTTGAACACGAACCGGAGGAATTTTTACAAGTGCTGAGAGAATAGAAACCAGTTATGATGGTTTGGTGATGTGAAAATATTGGAAGAGGAAAGATGGCCAAAAAGAGCTTTGCATTATAATCCAGGGAACAGGGGAGCATAGGTAGACCTGCAACGCAACGTAGAGGAGTAGAACCTCTATGCTCGATAGGCCTATTAGAGAAGATGAATGGAGTGACAGAGAGACTTGGCGATCGTAATGCGGGATGTGGCAAAGACTGTAGGATCCTCGCAATAAAAAAGAGCCTTTGTCTATCTCTAATGGTTTATCAGTTATACAACATTTTACAAAATTCCTTCCGAATGGAACGGACTTCACAGGTTATTGTCAGAAAATTCAACTTATACGTTTTACGAGTGGGAGATTTTCTTAAAAAATCTTTGAAAGATGCTGAAGCTATATATTAAGTTTGGGTTATGCTGTTTACACGCAGACGCGTGCAAATTTTTCTAGAAATACCTTTTTTTGATTCATGGGACTTTCAAAACATGTATTCCCAGTGAATTTGGATATTCAATTTCTAGTTGAATGCAGTACCTCTCTACCTACTAAATAACGCGGTAGAGAAAGTAAAAGTGTTTTTGGGAGGGGCATTCAGAAGACCTCAAAACATGTATTTCGAATGTCAATTCGATAATGAATTTTTCGACGTAATACAATATTTTCTCTTAAGTACTATGGGAAGGTGGCAGAGACAGTAAAGGAGATCTTTTTGAGGTTTTACAATAAATATGCACCCCTTAATGTGGACATAAACTTATGGAACACCAACATAGACCAGAGAGTGCCGGCTTCTGTTACCATTGTATAGCTTGATGTATTAGACTAAGCAGCCGTCATTATGTGAATTGTAGCATTAGTGGAAGCAATTACCATTACACAAGACGAATATTATACTCCAGGTACATGTTCTGTGAGCATACTGTCACACAATGATATTAATATGCACCTAGCTAAACTACTTAGTATAAATGGAAACGTATTGTTTCCACACAGCCGAGTACCCAGCGTTTTATTTTTTTGGAAGGTTAATAGACAATTTTCCTTGTTAATTCCATTGTTAAGCCAACATGTTTGTGATGATGCATTTTCGTAGCTCAGAGATTTATAAAGCTCCCTGTTTAAAACTCTGCGATTGCCTGGTCTTTCTGCAGTTGTAAATATTTCATTCCACCCAAAAATTCTCTACTGAGATTTTACCGGAAATATGTTTTGAGGCCGCTTGAATCCAAAAAAAACATTTTTAGAAAAAGGTCCGCGTGTATGCGTGTGTCTGTATGCCTATGAACAGCATAACTCAAAAATGAAAAGCCGGATAAATACCAAACTTGGTATCGAAGTTTAGTAAATTACAAAGATGCGGCAGAAAGATTTTCAAGAAAATCTCCCCCACCACAAAACTACTCTTTGCATGGAGCACTGTTCCAAATTTTACATTTTCTAAAAAAAACAGCTGCAACGATTTTGATTAAAATACCATATTTTAAACATATTTAGATGACAAATAAAATTCATATCTTAAATTTTCTGGAAACAGCCTGTGAAATCCTCTTCATTACTAATGAATGTTGTATAATCTTGTATAACTTGTAAACGTTAAGCGAAAGGAGAAAGGTGTTACACAATAACTGCAGATCTCTTTAAAACATACAATTTATTTCAAATGACATGTTTTGTGGCATTATCCATTTCTGAGATATCCGTTATTAACGTTTCGAATTGTTCACTATTTTGTCATCTGTCGATTTTCAGTTGTTTCTCGCTAGTCATGAAAAGACCAACTCCAGCATATAGCGTCTAGTTCTTAAACATTTGACTATTGCTATTCCCTTTGTATCTATAACGAAATGTGTACTTTAGCTATTTTTACGAAGGTTTATCGAGATTAAAATGAATAAAGTGGAAAATAAGCTTTAATAAGAATAGTTTGTATATACACTAATAAACTATAGAGGTAGAGAAAGTTTTGTGAATGTAACACATCAGAATTTTTAGTACATGCTCTCTAAAACAGGTGCATGTCGGATTGTTAACCGCCGAACCTTGGTGGCGTATTAAATAAACTCCAGATGAAAGTGACCAGTCATACCAAAGCTTTCAATGTCTTTTATTTTTCATGTGAATAAGCCAGTGCCACACCTTTGTTCTAAAGAGAAACTGCTTACCTTGCACCAGTGTTTAAGTGCAGTACATTCCTTCTCATACTGCTGCCGACATTTTGCTGGCAACAGCTCCGATTCAATGTTTCTGGCTCGGTTTGAAATTTCCGCGGCTTTATCGACATTACCCGATAGAAACCGTGTTTCAGTCTTAGTGTGTTGTAATTGCCACAGGAACCTAATTTGTCAATGATCACCACAAATGAGGATCCTAACAAGTATCTAAACATTCTACTATGTTGTGACCAGATTTATGTATGAGCTTGTAACATGGAACAACCAAATTGTAGCATAGAAAATCTCACACCGCGACACCGGCTTTACGTATCCTTGCTCTTCCAAAGAGTTACCCTGGACAGACGGCCCAATGTGCACTGAATCTCAATGATTGTGCTTTTCAACCTTGGCCTGCACTTAGCCGGTGTGCCAGAGCGAAGAGATGTATACATTTAGAAAACTCAGATTGTTGAACTTGAAATGCATCCATGGAGGTCTACAAGACCTTTGACAGTATATTTTTTTGAAAACCTTCATTCTATTGGGTATATGTATGGCATGCCCTCACACAAGCCTTCTGTTCCTGTTGCTTCTCTTCGACGCATAAATTACCGCTCAGCTGTGGAATAGTTTGTTTTGCCCTAGGGGGTGCTAACAGACTTCCACTATAATATTTATGTTCAAGTGATTCTGATGCATAGCAATGAAACTTGGAAAGCTTTTATACACTATATATCTTCTGCAGTTATTGCACATCTGCAGGGCAATGCAGTAAAACCACAATATTCCGTTTGTATTTTGTGTTTTAACACAGTTAAGTTTAAGAATATACACACCGAGCGGGATGGTTCAGGCGGCAGCGTCTGCGACTCGCATTCGGGAGGTCTCAGGTTCGATTCCCGGCGACCGACCACTCTGACCTATGGGGTTTTCTAGGTTTCCCCCGGAGTCGACAGGCGAATGCTGCTGTCGTTTCTTCTCTACCACGATTTCCTTTCCGTCATTTCCCTTTCATTTCGTTTCCTTCTACACTTTCAGGTGTACTTCTTAGTCTCATGGTGTATGACGTTGCCGGACAGATTGCGTGCTCACTGGGAAGAATACTCCCCGTGGACACCACAGGGATGTTCGATTCGTGGATCATTCATCGCCTTCTGTCGGCGGCTCAGGCGGTGATACAAGGATCTGCGAGTTTGAAAATGTTAGGGACTTCCGCGCGTCTCTGTCACCTGTCCAACTAAGGCCTGTAGCCTCATGTGTGGTTCCTTCCCTCCGTTCTGGAGGGGTGGTAGATACAATAGATTTCTGTAGGTCGTGGTGCAGAGGTGTCGCCCTCCGTTGTACAACCTTGTATAAGAATATACAGAGTGATTCATTTAAAACTAAACATTTTTAAGGCTCATAATTTCCCTCTGGAGAGTACTAAACATTTAAATTTAGATTTAGTATCTTAGTTGCTCTGGAGAATCGATTTTCTTTTTAGTTTCACGTGTCGTTTAGCTGGGTAGGTCATATCGGAATTAATGCATGCTATGTGTGAAATGATGTTAAAATGAGCCCGGAGTCCATAGAGATTAAAGTAATCGAACATTCGTCTTCTCAGGACAAGGAAGAACCACAGAAAAAAACCTTATCCGCGTAAATCACCCTAACCAAGATTTGAACTCGGCACCTCTTGAATGTTAGGGAGGTACCCCTACACCACAGTAGTGACAATGTTGGTACCCCTATCATCCATTATAAAGTCTCTAGTTTTGCTGTTTTCGGCAGAGTGTTTCGTGAAAACATATTGAAAGACAAATTCATCATTGAAACACAACGGGCGTTTCAAAGACAATAGTTCACGAACATCATCAACACTTTCCTGACTCATTGCAGGTCTTTCTTTTTCCTACTTTTGCAGAGGAGAGAGCTACTAGACTCTAGTTTTCCTACTATCGATAAAATTGTTACCCTTGTTTCAACATTGCGCATATTGAATTGTCTTATTTTCCGGGATTGTGATAACAGAAATAATACGCGAAAATAAAATAAATTAATTACTAATAACTGTTGAACAAGGTGATTTAAGTAGCGAGGTCAGCAACATTAATATTCATGGCGAACCGGCGGATGGATTATCCACGCTTCATTGTTGCCCTTTAAAAACATCTTACAGCTCATGCTTAGAGGATGCTTGAATTAAATCGTAAGTAGATATTAACAAATAAAAAGCTAGTAATGATCCAGATAAGAGTTAAGCGGTAGAATTCAACTACCAAATATGATTATATTTCATGTCTACAATAACAAATGCGTAAAAACTCACGTTTAATATAGTTCATGCACATACGTGCAGTAAAATAGACACACGAAGCTAAGTTACATTATCAGCACTGAATGCATGAAATTCACCTTTCCACTATGACAGGATGAACGGGAGGAAAATCAAAAACGTCATCGTTGAAAAAAATAAATTTATGGTATAATACCTAAACTAATGTCAAAACAAACTAAGAATGGATACGTCATTTTTACTTTCTTTACTGCTTACCTGTAGTAAGTAGGGGAAGTATTGCTTTCTACCCAGAAAGTCGATACCGAGATTTCACCGGAAATACATGTTTTGAGGCTCCCTGAATCCAAAAAAGGTATCCTTAGAAAAATGTCCGTATGTGTGTGTGTGTGTGTTCTGAACAGCATAACTCGAAAACGAAAGAAACGGAAAAAAGAAGATACTAAACTTGGTATTTAAGTTCAGTATCTCCCAAAAATACGAGACATGAAGATTTTCAAGAACATCCCCACCAGCAACTACACTTTACATGGGATATTTTTCGAAAACGTTGATTCTCTGAAAGATGGATATAACGATTTTGATTAAACGACCATATATTACAGATATTTGCATGAAAAGTAAATTGTATATCTTTAATTTTCTTGAAATAGTTTGTGAAATTCTCTCCATAAGCTGTTGTGGAAAGGAAGTATATATAATGCTGTACAACTGGTAAACATTAAGCGATAGGCGAAAATACAAAAAAATATACATCTCTTTAAAACACACATTTATTTCAATAACTCTCTTGTAGCATCAGCAGTTTCCGAGATATTTGTTATTAATGGTTTGAATTGTTCAATGCATTCTTCAGTTCAAAGTAATTCTTAAGTCCTGTTGATTTTCAGTTATTCCTCACGATTGCATGGAAGGAGTATGGAATTTTAAGGCCAGCGTATAGCGTCCGTTCTTAAACGTTTGACTATCGATATTCCCTTTGTATCTATAACGAAACGTGTAATCTAGTTATGTTTACAAAGGTTTATTTCAATTATAATGTAGTAGATGTGGAAATAAACTTTCGTAAGCATAGTTTGTATACTGACTAATAAGCGATAGAGAGTAGAAAAAGTCATGTGGTTTTAGCACAACAGATTTTTCATGCACTTGCTTCCCAAGATAACTAAAGAATGAGAGGTCGGTTAGTTACCTAACTTGACATTTAAATTCAGCGCCTTCTAAGGATGACACGCGACGAAGTTTCAAGAAAACCACTCCACCAGAAATTATCTTTTACATGGATAAATTTTCGTTACCTTCTATAACTCAAAAATGCCTCTAAGAATTTTGATTAAAGTACCATATGTTTAATATACTGGGTGTCAACATGTACATCTTCAAATCTTTTGTGTATAGCCTGTGAAGTCCTCTTCATTCTGAATGAGTTTTGTATAACTGTTAAACCGTAAGAGATACACAAAATCGTATGGGTCAGAAATAGTAGATCTCGTTAAAATACGTAATTTGTTTCAAATAACATTTTTGTGGCGTTACACATTTCCGAAATGTTCTTAGTAATTGGTTTCACATTCAGTTAATTATGCTTTATTTTCAAGTAGTAAATCGCTATTCGGTTTTTCTCCTGGTCATACAAGGAACGTGGAAGTTCACCTAGGGATTCGCTTTCAAAAATCTCACTATAGCTTTCGCCTACTTTCTTTCTGTTTTCTTTTCTTTGTTTGTTTCTTTGTTCATTTCTATGGTCCCTTTAACTGCTATGGTCATATCGGAGGCTTTGACTGAAACATTTGATAGTGTTTTACTCCTTAAACTTTTAGGTTAGATTAATGTAGGTTTTCGTCCTTCTTAACTTATTTTCACTCGCACATTCATTCTCACATCGGCACATTCAGACTATATGGAGAGTAGTGAATAATTCATATTAAAGAAAAATTCCCACTCTCCCGGCCGGGAATCGAACCCGGGACCTCCACTTGCTCTATTCTTCTTATACTTACAACGAAATGTGTAAATGTGTACTGAAAGGAAGTAAAAGAATAAGCTTTAGTATGAATATTTTATAAAAGTGTGAGTAGAGAAAGTCATGTGAATGCAACACATCAGATTTTTCCTCAATGCGTAATCTAACGTGCCTTTTATCTTGGAGTTATTATCCGCAAGCTCTTCAGATGCTATAGCTGTTGGGCTTAGAAGGCATAAGGAAATTAAATTCCAAAAATGATTTAAGGGGCGGAACTGCTATTGAATTTTAAAAGTTCCTGTTAAAATATGAAACGCTAGTCTGAAATCGTCCAATTTCCCGACGTTTATAATTAAGAATACTGCAACCTGGTAATGTGATTGTCACTTCGTTTTAAATCAGAGTTATGAATTCTAGTGTTGAAAAAAAATATTTCAAATTAGGACTAAGTGTTACTAATGGGTGAGTGAAGTACAAGCTACCTCTGCATTTCATTGGCTAGGTTCCAAACGACCTGCCGCTTCCAAAAGACAATAACAAACTCTTTTCTGTTCTCGGTTTAAAACGGCTTTTGGAAGCCTTCCAAATCACTTGGTCTTCTTCGGCTTGGTTTACAGCTTTGTTTAATGCCCACGGGGTGTTGATAAACGCCCTAACTCAAGCTGCCCACGGGGCTTCGAATTTCCCCGAAATTAGCATAGCCCACTGATAGGAAATTCTTTCCAACATACCATCGACATTTCTAAGCGCTTAGTTCGAGGGAAAGAAAAGAGAAGAAAAGATTCCGATGTGTTACATTTACATATCAAAGAAAGGAATAAAACAAGCAGGTATGGTAACATTTCCATTTCTGTACAGAGCGAGGTGGCGCCACGGTAACGCGTGGGATTCCCATTCGTGAGGTACAACGTTTGATTCCCTGCGACCGCCCACTATAGCTAACCAATGAATTTTTTCGGGGTTTTGCCTGATCATCTGGCGTTTCACTCATCACCCAAATTTACTGTCCCTCCACATCCTTCCATTAATCATTTCATTCACCCTGCACACCGTTAGGTCTCTTTCAGTGTTGGCGATAATCTTCCGGAGCGGCCTGACAGAGAAAAAGGATGCTCTTTCTCCGTCCCTCGGCCTTCGGCTGGTTGCTGGTGGGGTATACGGACCGCCCATTGGATGAGGGGGTTCCCGGTCTGTCTGTCCGAATGCCGGGGCGTCTTAATCTGGAAACTTTAGGGACCCTGTCATGTTGTGCCGTCAGATCTGGTTCCGGCCGCCCGGTGTCTCCTCTTCCTTCATCCCTCCCGTTTGGGCCATAGGTGCAATATCCACATTCACTGGACCGGTGCCGAGTCCCTTCCATTCCATTTCGGTCCAAATGTGCCTGACTGCTAAATACTGAGTGCAATTTCTGACTAAGTCTTTCATCTCAAGCGTGTTTTTATTGCAAATCATTATTTCTTGTAAAAATTAGCTGAAGTACCAGGGAGCTACACAGCGAGTGGTGCACAAACAAAATTGTCAATATAAAATTAGTGTAACTAAACAAACTTCCCTCTGCGTTTGCTCCAAGTTGGCTCCAGGGCGACTCTCAACTCCGCAAAGGGAAGGCGATGGTGGTGCAACAAAACTGTACTGAATTTCCTAGGGCAGAATCTATAGGAACAGAAGTTTAGAATTGCTTTCAAACACATGCACTAACAATAACTGTTATAAGTACTGCATTTGATTATGGCTTATGGGGTCCGTGTTGGCAGCAGACGGACAACACAAGCAACGCTCCCAAAATGCCTCTGCTGGGATGCGTGCGATGGGTATTGTGTAACTTGTGTGTATGGAATAACAGTGATGAGAATTTTCACAAAGTATAAATAATGTTATCCACAATGTGTAGTTTCTATTATCTGTATTAGTCTTAGTAACGCAATAAAAAAAACCATACAAATTCGTGTTTGCAATGTGTATAGCGAATCTGGCCGTACCCACATATCGTATCTTATCGTATTACTTTGCATGCATTCTCCACTGTTCCTTTCACTTTATCTACTCATTACCTCTAGTAAATATAGGACGCATTGCATTCCACCAAAAAATTTGTTGCGGAGTTTTCGCCGGAAATAAATACACACTTTGCATCCCTTGAATCCAAAAAATTACGGAAAGACACGCGCGCACGTGAGTGTGAATAGCATACTCTAAAACGAAATGTTTCATAAATACCAAACATGGTATTTTTAAGTTTGGCATCTTCTGAGGACGCGAATCGAAAATTTTCAAGAAAATTACACCAATCCAAACTACCCTCTGCATGGAAAATATTTCGTTATTTTTTTATTTTCTCAAACATACCTCTAGCGATTTTGATTAAAACATGTATCATATATCTGAAGATATTTGCATGACGAATTATATCTTGAATTTTCCACGAATAGACTTCATTCTGAATAATTTTTGTAAGAAGAAACGGACCAAATCCTACTATAAATATTCTATTTAAAGTACATGATTTATGTCAACATTTTAGTGCCGTTAACCGTTTCTGAGATATTTTTATTATTGGTTTGTATCTTCAAATTGTAATTCTTTTCAATTGGTAAGTCTCTATTTGTTTTTCCCCGTGGTTATACGGGACGTTCATATTTATTGGACCGCTGCCGCCAGTCGGTTGTCTGCGCATGATGGTACTACTTTGAAGCGAGTTTATCACCAGTGTCTCTGGTAGAGGACTAGCGAAAATGAGTGGCAGGGGTGGATGTCAACAGGTCACCATATTGAAATCAACTGGTATCATACCTTTCCAGTATTTAGATTTGGAACTTTTTCGCTTGCGTCTCGTAAACTCGCAATCTCAGCATAATAGGTAACTCAGATAATTGGACAGTTTTTATAGCGTAGAGTGTCTCGCCTTAAACGGCACAATGCCTTCATTACAGAAAAGCTCGTTCATACTCTTTAAAGCATGTTTTGTCTCGGGACTTCACGAAATTCTGGACAAGAGTGGAAAAAATCATTCACATAGCGGCTAATATCGTAGCAATAGACTCCGATTCGCAAGCGCTCAAACATGCAAATTCTCTGATCGGCGGTTACTTCCTGGCTGGAACCTACTTATAAATTAGCGCGAGACTGGGTATGTAGTTCTCAAAAGGTGTGATGCGTAAGAAAGAATATGGTTATTGACACGAATTGAATATATGTGAAATATTTGATTATAATTAAATCACGCTGAGAATAAAACGTTAAATTCTGTGCTGTTTACAATATTTGTTGCTTTTGTTATTCCGATACATTTCCACTATGATCTGATTAATAATATTTATTATCGATAAAGATTTTGATTAGTGTTCCCTAACACAGAAGCTAAACTGGGTTATCACTTTCACACGACTTAATAATACTTGCGCACACAATTTTACATCCTGGTTGTTAATCCTTTGCAAGTTTGTCGCGGATTTTTACTACTGAATGACGCAGGTTCGTCATACAAAGAAATTCACCGCAGTCTAGATCTTTGACGGTTTGAATTTCATCAGGAATTTTCTTATTGGCTCGTTGGACCCGCGAGTTGCAAGTTTAAGAAAATTTGGAATGTGCTTTTACTTTGCTGATTCGTTCTCGCTGAATTACTTGCTATAATACAATGTAGGATTCCCGGTCTCCAATTTATTTGGGTTTTCTTAGAGAGTAGTGGAATAAGTCTTTCTTGTCTTAATAAAAGATTTTTGTTTGCACCAAAAGTTTCCCCCCGTCTTTGTATGTGTCCCTAAGTTTGTGCGTAAAGTGGAAATATCATGCGTCTTGTATATTCGTAAAGTATATCTATATGACTAAAATGTTAAACATAACACATAGGCATAACTTATTTATAAAACGACAAAATTGTACCCTGATATCGCTATAATTAATGCAATAAACTTATGATTGTAAACATGATAGCATACTCTTTAAATATCGAAAAAATACAGCAATTAATTTCCCCTCCCACAACTCACCTACGCTAACGACCTGTCTCAGTAAAAACACCCAAATCGCTCAAGGTTGTTATTGATGTTTTAATCTATATTCAGTTTGCTCAAGCCATTCGAAGAATATTGACGAGTTCTTGCCAGGTTGTGTCCCCAGTTGGTACGATCTATTCTAACCTTTCTAATAACATTTGTAATTGTGCCCTGGCATATAGTTATAAATAAGAGGCACTGGGGAATATGTCCATTGAATAACAGATAGCCTAAAACGACGTGGATCTAACCCTACTTTGGCATATGCAAAGGAAAAGTGTGTATATATAACAAATTGATAATTTATGCTTATGTATGTAAGTGACGTGAATTGAATTCCGTTTAAGAACTCGTGAATTCTGGAGAATGGTTCTCTTACATGTTTTATTCAGTTTCTTTTGTTTTTTACATATAAATAATGTTCCTTCATCACTATCACGCGCTGCGTCCCGTCATGTATCTCTAGAAATAATAGAGAATTTTGATAAGTCCAAAAATCTTTATACGGCGGAAGCTTCTCTTTACCCGCGTTTTTCGCCCGGAGGTCTACAGCAAAACCTCTCGTATGGCGACTGATTTCCCTCTCTCGACCTGCCAGGAGCCTCTCTTCTTCTCTGGTGCTTCTTCCACTGGCCGCTAGAGCAGCCGCCGAGTGATTGGACCAAATCTCGACCAACCAGCATTCGTTCTAGGTAGTAGTCTGTTACCAAATGTTCATGACGTTACAACAGTTCAGGTCCAACATTTCCGAATGTTGTAGAGATGCTGTTGTCATGGAGATGGAGAAACGGAAGGAGGAGCATCCAAAACTGTTCAGTTGTTATACGTGTTTGATAATATGGGTTTCAAAATGTCTTGCCTATCAAGTTACCTTGTCAGCAACAACTCCTTGTATGGTTAGAACTAACCGAGCGAGAAGTCCCGCACAAACATGTGAGGCTTGCATTCGGAAGCTTCCGTGTTCGATTCCCATCGACCGCCCACTCTGACTTTGGGTTTTTCGTAGTTTTCCCTGGTCGGTAGGCTATGTTGGGGTGGTTTCTCATTCACAACTATTTCCTTTCCATTATTTTCCTTTCTTCTTTCCTTCTCAAATTTCAGGTGTGCTACCAGGATTCGTGTATATGGTGGTACCGGACAGATGGCGCGGATGCTTAATCAAAAAGGTACTTCCCGTGAACACTAGAGGGCTACTTGGTCTAAGGATCGTTCATCGTCCTCTGTAGGCAGCTCCAGTACTGGGACGAATGCTCGAGCCTGGAATTAATAGAGACTTCCGCGCGGCTCTGTGGCCCGTCCACCTGCGGCCTCCTGTAGTTCCTTCGCTTCATTCCTTCCTCTTAGAGGATGGTAGCCACAGCAGATTTATGTAGGTCGCAGTGTGCGAGATGTCCCCCTACGCTGTATAACCTATCCTATAACCTATGACTAGGCCTAATAGATTATGTTGCCAAAATTGTAATCTGGGGAGGCTACGTTTGCGTTACTACTGATTACTACTGTATTTCTGTTGATGTTATTCCCAATTTTCGGTAGTTAAATTCTTCTGCTTTTTATTTAACTGTTATGGGGATGTTAGCTTCATAATCACATCATACTTTTACAGTTATATTTATTTCACAGAACATTTATGAAAGCCAACTCTCACTTGGTTATGCTAATTTTCACTTGATCTTAAATTATTAAGCTTTAACTCAGTATGATTTGGAATATTTTGCTTATTTTCGCCCGGCAAGAACTTTCCAATCTATTCAGCCAGCGTTCATTCTGTAAACTAAATGCTAATGTGGATGCTTCACACTCTCCTACATTAAGTTTACTGTTTTTGTTGAACCGTTTCTCCATCTACGTAAGGGGTTAATTTCAGATTTACGCGCTGTATGTTACGACGCAGCTGTAAGACTCGTTATCGGTAGAAGGCGCCAACTGACCGACTGGTCGGGGGAACAGATAAGTCGCTCTCAACCAGTGTAAACACAGAAGCGGTATTGAGAGGCAACGGCATTGTTGGAACCTTTTCTCTCCACCTCCCGAACGTTCAAGAAATCTCTCGAAAAGTCCACTGCTATATAGGTCAGCGTGCTCGCGAGTGAGCCACTTAGTGAGTTAGTGAGAGCGTTTCTTGCACAACATAAAGTACTGTAATTCCGTACGTTCTCCGAGTGAGGTTGCGACAATAATGTGACATACAGTTAGTGCTGCTACTGCGAGAGATTAGAGAGGTCTTGTGTTCGAGTCCCAGGAAGTGAAGCGAAAAGAAGAAGAGTCTGCTTCGCGAGCATTTCATTACGCCGTTAGTTGTGAAGAAAAGTGAAGTGATAGTGAAAATTGAAATAAATCGTATTAGTGAAGTGGTAGTACTAATTGCGGTTACAGTGAAAATTGAACATAAGTGAAGTAACAATGAGAACTTAGTGAAATGACAATGAAATTGAACTAGATTACATTAGTGAAGTGACAGGAAAAACTGTACTACACATTAATGTGGTGGCAACGACAAGTGAACTAGATGACATTAGTGAAGTGTTAGTAACACATAGTTAAGTGACAGTGAAAACTGAACTAGATGACATTAGTAAGTGGCAGTGAGAACTAAGTGAAGTCACAGTGAAAATTCAACTAGATCACACTAGTGAAGCGACGGTGAGAACTAAATGAAGTGCCAGAGAAAATTGAACTAGATCACATTAGTGAAGTGAGAGTAATAATTAAGTGAAGTGATAGAAAATATTGATATCGATTGGATTGTTGAAGTGACAGGGAAAATTCAACTAGATCAACTTTTATGTAATAATTTGTCCTTTATTTCCAATCACCACATTATAGATCATCTCCTTCGTTGTACAGGCCTAAGGGCTTGGAGATGGTGCACCATGAATAGGATTCCTGAAGAAGACGACGCGGAGTCATAGTGAAGGTGGAAGGAGGGCTGTTTGGGAGTCGATGTTTCGTCGAAACTTCTTGTGAAATGAGCAAACATACTCAGCTAACTAATAAGCTTTTATTCTTTGCTACCTATTTATAGTAGATAAGAGAAAGCATTATATTCCACCAAAAATTCGATGGAATATTTCCCAGTAAATGCGTGATTTAAGGCCTCCTGAATACAAGAGTCATTTTTAAAAACGTACGTGCGTATCTGTGAATAGCATACCTAAAAACGATTTTTTTTATAAATACCAAATATAATATTTAGATAGTATCTTCCAAGATGCGAAACGAAAATTTTCAAGAAAATGCTCCACCCAAAACTACCCTTTATCCAGAAAGATTTCGATATATGTTTTTTTATTTTTTCAAACATGGTTTCAACGATTTTAAATAAAATGCGTTGTATTTTAAAAATATTTACAGGATAAACAAAATGTGTATGCCATATTGAATATTCTGGAAGAAGTCTCTGAAGCCCTCTTCATTCAAAAGGAATGTATAACGCTTAAACCATAAGAGATACAAAAAAAAACATACTGGACGATAATGCACATATCTTTAAAACAGACAGCTGATGACGAATAACCTTTTTCTGGCATCAGCCATTTTAGAAAGATCTGTTGTTGTTGTATTCAACTGTTAAATATATTTGCTGTCGCTATTCGCTTGTTCTCGCAATGTCACGGAAAGGGTATGGAATTTTAAGGCCAGCATATAGCGATTAGCTTTTAAACATCTGACTATTGATTCGGTTTCGTCTATTCTTCTTGCATCTACAACGAAATGTATAATTCTTTATACAAACGTTTATCTCATTTAATACAACTTAAAGAGAAAATTCGACTTTCGTTTGTAAAGACACGTTTGTAGTAGCTGTATAAAGCTAAACGATTGTGGATAGAGAGTGAGTGTAACACATGCGATTTGTTATACCTTGGCGTCTCTTGTGTATATTAACTGAACAATTGCCACTTCAATGAATAAGGAGACATAAGAGAGAAAATATATCCGACCTGGTGTATAGATAGTGGTTGTTGTTTCAAACAAATGACATTGGCAGAAAGTACCAATCTTATAAAGCTTAAGTCTGAAGTTTACGTCGTTTAGTATTTGTTTGGCAGCCCCCGATAGTAAACGCTCTCAGCAAATTTGTAAACATAGATAAAACTGGCTATCATTATGTGATACAATACTTTCATTTGAAATGTCTTAGTCCAACTAATATTAAAACTAAGCTAGGTTCTACTCTGGGGTAGTCTGTTCCTTCGTTTACAACAGTAAAATATATGGTGAACAGAGTTTAAACGACGCCGTACGACCTGCCAAGACGAACATTGCAGTGGTCGACCAAATGAGGTGACCACGCCAGAAAGTGTGAGAGAAATCCACAAAACGGTATTGCATGAATGTTGACAGAAAGTGCGCAAGTTAGCAGACATCGTAGGCATTCCAAAAAGTGCTGTATATCGCATACTGACTGAAAATTTAGACATGAGAAAGCTGTGCGCAGGGTGGGTGCCGCGTTTACTCATATTGGAGCAAACGCAGCATCGTGAGGATATTTCAGTCGAGTGTTTAACGATGTTTCGCTACAACAAAGCCGAGTTTTATGTCGATTCATAACCATGGATGAAACATGGGTCCATCGCTTCACACCTGAGATGAAGGAACAATAAAAATAGTCGATTGAAAGGGGAGAATCGGCTCCAAAGAAGGCGAAGACAGTTTCCATCTGCAGGCAAGGTCGTGGTGTCAGTTTTTTGGGATGCGCATGGGATCATTTTCATTGATTATCTTCAAAAAGAAAAAGCAATCAATGGCGCGTATTATGCAAAGTTATTGCAGCATTTGAAGGATTAAGTCAAGCAAACACGGCCGCATTTAGTGGATGAGAAACTTTTGTTTCATTAGGACAAATGCACCAGTTCAAACATCTATTATCGCCATGGCCAAAATCAATTAAAGTTCGAATTGCTTCATCATTCACCCTATTTGCCAGATTTAGCCTCCTCTGATTATTTTCTATTTCCAGAGTTGAAGAAATAGTTTGGTGCTAAAAGATTTGCCAACAGTGAAGAGCTGGAGTCTGCAGATGATGGCTATTTTGCAGAACTCGATGGTTCTCAGTATAAGCAGGGTATCGAAGCTATTGAACACCGCTGGGAAAAGTGTGTCAAGCTGAAAGAAGACTATATAGAGAAATAAAGATGTTCTTTCCCAAAATTATTCTGTTTTCTTTGTTAGGTCGGGTACTTCTGGGACAGCCCTTGTAATTTTATATTTAAATGTGAATAGCTTTCGTGAATACCTTTCACGGACGACAGTCGTCAAAAATAATAGTTTCATTCTATGGAGTTTTCTACAAACTCGTGTCGATTAATGTCGGTTTTAGGGGTATACTACTGAAGTCTTAGATCCTGGCTCGAAGTTCACCTTTTCTCTTCTTTTCTTCGTCGTTACAGTTGCCCTAAATATCCTTTATTTGCCTATTATCTCTGATCTTGTATCTGCTTGTCTGGATTTATTCCACTTAAATAAGCAACAACAATAAAGCTTCTAGCCAGTATGATATTATACTTATTCGGACCACGTTGTAATTCCCATAATTGCATATTGTTTTCCCTTAACTTTAACTACTTTGACAAGATCTAAGTTGAACCCACATCTAACTCCAAAATTCCAATCCACATAGACCGACGTGAAGTGGACCTTTTGAAAATCAGAATTGGATGAACGTTTCGCGGAGCTACTCACCTCTTATACCCTGCCAGACACAATTTCCCAATGAGGTACCCATATAAAGAGTTGTTAGTACAACTGGTGGCCGGTAGA
Organism: Deroplatys truncata; assembly: GCA_030765065.1. NCBI lineage: Eukaryota > Metazoa > Arthropoda > Insecta > Mantodea > Mantidae > Deroplatys > Deroplatys truncata. The sequence goes on along the minus strand of CM060988.1, from coordinate 23,218,039 downwards.
GCACGGCTACTTCCCCGTGAAACGAAAATATCTCGCCCGCCAGTGCCGGTGCCGGGCGTACGGTTAACTAGTTAGCTGGAGCACATCATTCTCAAGAACTGTTCGAGTTATACGTACTTCTATGCTTATATTTTGTATTAGTTTACGTGTTACCTAGCGTTATTATTGTTCTTTGTTAATTATGCCACCATTCAGTGTTGAACAAAGATCGTTTATGTATGATAATTACAGGACCACTGATTATTGCAGAGAAATGATAAAGCGCTTTACAAGAGAATAAGCTGGTAATCGTGTTCCACATAGACAAACCCTTCGACGACTTGTTACAAAGTTCCGAGAGTCAGTATCTGTGAATGATAGGAAGCGCGTTACGGGACGCCGTGTTCTTACTGAAGAGAAGTTAGACACAAACTCTCAAGCATTCGCCGCAAAGAATCACTGTGCCATCTTGCTCAGGAGAGAGGGGTGTCATTATCCTATGCCATAAATGCAACCAAATTAATGAAATTAAAAGCGTAAACACTTCAGGAACTAATAGAAGTTAATGGGAATTTCACACGCAGATGTCAACGATGTATTACTGCTGAGAGACAACGTTTTCAACATTGCTTATAACACAGGATAGTGTACCATTATTATTTCTATTGTTATTATTATTATTATTTTCAGTAATGTGTTCAGTAAACGTTTCGATTCGGTGTCTCTTTCTCGCAAAACTCACCGCATTCTTTTGGCACTAGTTGTACTAAAAATCCTGAATATGTGCTAGGCGTCATGAAAATAAAATAATTCCTTTTTTTCTGTGGCAACACCTGACTACTATGGGACTTCGGAGTTCCTTTTGCCTCTATTGTAATATTATTTATCTCACTGGCTCCATTCACTAGTTGTGCTCCTCGTTGACTTATCTAGGCAAACCCTGCGATGGATTTTTCCCAGCTACCCTGTGTGGTCCTGTTCATAATTATCTTTCTCTGTCAGCCAGCCACTCCATTATAAAAATTTTACCTTTTACACTCTTCTGCATGCAAACATAATACTATTATATTATATCATTTATATATTTGCTATTCATTTCTCATACTCTATTAGTAGCATAGATAGCGGGAAGCTGGTGCACATTTTTCAGTTTATGTGGGAAAGGATAGGGAAAACGAGGGTAGATGCTAGGTTGACAGAGCCTTCAAGGAGGAAAATGCGTTTATATGGGTAAGATAGGGAATACAAGGTGAGGTGCTAGACTAGACAGGACTTGACGTGTAGAATATGATTTTAATATGGAAGAGTTAGCAAACCAAGGAGAGGTATTAGGCTAGGAGTGTTTGAATGGTAGAGTATGTGTATATATGTAGAGACGAGCAAAATGGAGGGAGATCCTAAGTTAGGAGAGAGTTGAAATAGAGGGAAATATGTTTATATGGGAGAGATGGGGAACGCGAAGCGAAGTGCTAGGCTAGACAGAGTTAAGGGTAGAGCCTATCTTTTACACGAGAGAGATAGGGAAGACGTTGAAAGATGCTAGGCTAGACAGGATTAAAGGTAGAATGTGTTTTATATGAGGGAGATAGGGAATACGAGAAGTGCTAGGCTAGACAGAGTTGAAGGGTAGAGTATGTCTTTCATACGAGCGACATAGGGAATACGGTGAGAGATGCTAGGCTAGACAGGGTTAAAGGTAGAATGTGTTTTATATTAGAGATATAGCAAACCGAGGAGTGGTATTAGGCTAGGTGGGAATGAATGGTAGAGTATGCGTTTACATGGGAGAGACGGGAAAAACGGACAGACATCCTATGCTAGGAGAGAGTTGAACGAGGGGAAAATGCACTTATATTTGAGAGAAGTAGGGAAAACAATGATAGGTGTTAGAGAGATTAGTGTTCATGCATATGTAACGTCCAGTCTTCTCCAGAAGGGCACCATTCAACACTCAGCAGGCGAGCATATTTCACGGTTTGGGTGCAGCATAGTTGTGAATGATTTCACAGATAGTTCAGGTAGTATCATAGGTGTTTAGCCTAATTTAGATCGTACCACAGTAAGGTAGACTCCATGGTTTAGGTGCGTATAGCTCCATATGATTTCACAGATAATTCAGGTAGTATCATAGGTGTTTAGGATAATTTAGATCGTACCACAGTAGGGTAGACTCCATGGTTTAGGTGCGTATAGCTCCATATGATTTCACAGATAATTCAGGTAGTATCATAGGTGTTTAGGGTAATTTAGATAGTATCACAGGAGTTTAGACTCCATGGTTTAGGTGCGTATAGCTCCATATGATTTCACAGATAATTCAGGTAGTATCTTAGGTGTTTAGGCTAATTTAGATCGTATCACAGTAGGGTAGACTCCATGGTTTAGGTGCGTATAGCTCCATATACTTTTCACAGATAATTCAGGTAGTATCATAGGTGTTTAGGCTAATTTAGATCGTACCACAGTAGGGTAGACTCCATGGTTTAGGTGCGTATGGCTCCATATGATTTCACAGATAATTCAGGTAGTATCATAGGTGTTTAGGCTAATTTAGATCGTACCACAGTAGGGTAGACTCCATGGTTTAGGTGCGTATAGCTCCATATGATTTCACAGATAATTCAGGTAGTATCATAGGTGTTTAGGGAAATTTAGATAGTATCACAGGAGTTTAGACTCCATGGTTTAGGTGCGAATAGCTCCATATGATTTCACAGATAATTCAGGTAGTATCATAGGTGTTTAGGCTAATTTAGATCGTATCACAGTAGGGTAGACTCCATGGTTTAGGTGCGTATAGCTCCATATACTTTTCACAGATAATTCAGGTAGTATCATAGGTGTTTAGGCTAATTTAGATCGTACCACAGTAGGGTAGACTCCATGGTTTAGGTGCGTATGACTCCATATGATTTCACAGATAATTCAGGTAGTATCATAGGTGTTTAGGGTAATTTAGATAGTATCACAGGAGGGTAGACTCCATGGTTTAGGTGCGTATAGCTCCATATGATTTCACAGATAATTCAGGTAGTATCATAGGTGTTTAGGGTAATTTAGATAGTATCACAGGAGGGTAGACTCCATGGTTTAGTTGCGTATAGCTCCATATACTTTTCACAGATAATTCAGGTAGTATCATAGGTGTTTAGGCTAATTTAGATCGTACCACAGTAGGGTAGACTCCATGGTTTAGGTGCGTATAGCTCCATATGATTTCACAGATAGTTCAGGTAGTATCATAGGTGTTTAGGGTAATTTATATAGTATCACAGGAGGGTAGACTCCATGGTTTAGGTGCGTATGGCTCCATAAGATTTCACAGATAATTCAGGTAGTATCATAGGTGTTTAGGGTAATTTAGATAGTATCACAGTAGGGTAGACTCCATGGTTTAGGTGCGTATGGCTCCATATGATTTCACAGATAATTCAGGTAGTTTCATAGGGTTTAGGCTAATTTAGATGGTATCACAGGAGGGTAGACTCCATGGTTTAGGTGCGTATAGCTCCATATGATTTCACAGATAATTCAGTTAGTATCATAGGTGTTTAGGGTAATTCAGTTAGTATCACAGGAGGGTAGATTCCATGGTTTAGAGGCGTATAGCTCCATATGATTTCACAGATAATTCAGGTAGTTTCATAGGGTTTAGGCTAATTTAGATAGTATCACAGGAGGGTAGACTCCATGGTATAGGTGCGTATAGCTCCATATGGTTTCACAGATAATTCAGGTAGTATCATAGGTTTTTTAGGCTAATTTAGATAGTATCACAGGAGGGTAGATTCTATGGTTTAGGTGTGTATAGCTCCATATGATTTCACAGATAATTCAGGTAGTATCATAGGTGTTTAGGGTAATTTAGATAGTATCACAGGAGGGTAGACTCCATGGTTTAGGTGCGTATAGCTCCATATGATTTCACAGATATTTCATGTACTATCATAGGTGTTTAGGGTAATTTAGATACTATCACAGGAGGGTAGACTCCATGGTTTAGGTGCGAATAGCTCCATATGATTTCACAGATAATTCAGGTAGTATCATAGGTGTTTAGGGTAATTTAGATAGTATCACAGGAGGGTAGATTCTATGGTTTAGGTGTGTATAGCTCCATATGATTTCACAGATATTTCATGTACTATCATAGGTGTTTAGGGTAATTTAGATAGTATCACAGGAGGGTAGATTCTATGGTTTAGGTGTGTATAGCTCCATATGATTTCACATATAATTCAGGTAGTATCATAGGTGTTTAGGGTAATTTAGATAGTATCACAGGAGGGTAGACTCCATGGTTTAGGTGCGTATAGCTCCATATGATTTCACAGATAATTCAGGTAGTATCATAGGTGTTTAGGGTAATTCAGTTAGTATCACAGGAGGGTAGATTCCATGGTTTAGGTGCGTATAGCTCCATATGATTTCACAGATAGTTCAGGTAGTATCATAGGTGTTTAGGCTAATTTAGATAGTATCACAGGAGGGTAGATTCCATGGTTTAGGTGCGTATAGCTCCATATGATTTCACAGATAATTCAGGTAGTATCATAGGTGTTTAGGCTAATTTAGATAGTATCACAGGAGGGTAAATTCCATGGTTTAAGTGCGTATAGCTCCATATGATTTCACAAATAATTCAGGTAGTATCATAGGTGTTTAGGCTAATTTAGATAGTATCACAGGAGGGTAGATTCCATGATTTAGATGCGTATAGCTCCATATGATTTCACAGATATTTCATGTACTATCATAGGTGTTTAGGGTAGTTTAGATAGTATCACAGGGTGGGACAGATTCCGGTAGGCGGGTATAGGATAGTTCCGTATGATTTCACAGGTAATTCAGGTATTATCGTGGCTATTTAGGATAGTTCATGTATAATAAGCGTTTAGAGTAATTCAGCTAGCACCATAGGAGGGTAGATTGAAGGGGCTGGGCGCAACATAGTTGTGTATGATTTCACAGGTAGTTCAGCTAGTATCGTTGGTATATAGACTAATTCAGCTAGTATCGCAGAAGGATAGATTCCAGACGTTGTGTATAACATAATTTCGTATTTCACAGTTAGTTCAGGTAATATCGTAAGTATTTGGGGTAATCAGCATAGTTTCACGGATACTCGTGATAATTTCGATCAGCGATTTGTATCACGGCTATTTAAGGTAGTTGCAGGTGATTCAGGTTGTATCAAATGTATTTCAGTCATTTTAACAGGTAATTCATCTAGTGTCATCGATATTTAGGGTAAACCGGAGAGTATGACAGATGCTCGTTCTAATTTCGAGTAGGGATTCGTACCAGAGGTATTTAAAATGCTTTCGCATGATTTAGGTAGTATGCTAGGTATTTAAGTCATTTTAACAGGCAATTCAGATAGTGTCACAGGTATTCATAGTAATATAGAGAATAATTAGATTATCAACATCTCTTATACAATGTTAAAACACTTATATGTAACTTCTGTATATCCTACAAACGTTTACATGTTAAACAGTTATGTGGGTGAGACTGAGAGGGTTAAACAGTGTATAGGGTTACAGTGAGGGTGTATAGAAGTAGCATTAACTATCGTATCCGCATGGTTGAGGAAATATTGTAATGTTTTAGTCAGCTTTTCCGTTTTTGTATGGTTATATTTTTGACTAGGTATATCGACTTTACCAGTTAATTGAGGCTTTATTAGATAAGGATTCTAAGGGTAAGCGCCTCTCCCCTTTATCTGGGCTTGAGACTAGCCCTAGGATATGCTCCTGATGGCAGAGTTAACGCCTCCCCTGCCATATTCTTATTCTTCTTTATTCATCAGGGGTCTGCAAAGTGTGAACACAGCACATGGGCAAACTTACATTTTTTATTGTAGATTCATGGAGATCTTCATCTTCTGGATACATTACTTTAAGTAGGCTTGTAATACGGCAATGTCCATACGGATATGTCATTATTCCATTTTCGGCAATAACTTTTATCGTCGTATGGAGTCAATGTAATCTTATTCACTTGCAGCGTGCTAACAGCATGCTGTCTTGACAGAAGCAGATTCATGGGCGTTCTTATTATTTCTCTGGTTTTAGCACAGTCTGTATAGCTGTCGAGTGCAATGTACTGCTTAATAGAACTACGTTTTATGCATGTAATCTGTTTTATAATTGAACAGTAAATATCTAGCGTATATAACTTAGGTTGTAGTCCGACAATGCGCTGGATGATTTCGCTGTTGGCCTCATGTTTAAATTTTCCCGGCACTTTTTTATTCTGAGGAGAGGGACATATATGATTGATAGGGTAATCAACTGTATCTAGATGCTTAAGGAAACGTAGCTAGTCCTGGTACAGATCTTTAGTGGTTACACGATGAATGAATGAATGAATGAATCAGTGTCAATTTACATGAGCTTCAGGTTTACAGCACCATAGTACGGCAACAACACGTGGTAATGATAGTGACACATTAATGTTTTGTAGATGTCCTACACACGCATACCGATGTATTTAGGCTTGTTGAATACAATCTTTCGTGAGACCATAGCGCAGCAGCTAAATCAACTTTTCCAGCGTCTTCTCGTTTATAACCAGTCGTATTTCCATACGATTACGCAGGTTCTCCATGGATTTTCCAAACTTGGCATTGTTAAAGAGTTTGTAGATGTCATTCTGGAAATCATTTGCAGCCTGTTGTCGCAGCCTGTTGTTAAATTCCACATAAGGTTTTAACTACTGTTACTGTCGGAATTGCAGCACATGATGGATTTTTAATAGCCGTAGTCCATAACTAAGAGCTTGCTTCAAAGTCATGTAATGTACTACATATGTCTTTCGAGATCCAAGACGAGGTATCAGTTTCTTTGTAGATGATTATTTGGGCTTCACATTCTCGGGCGAGAAAGGTAGATTGTTGTTTAGATCGTGAAATTCTGCAGGATACTCGATATTAACTTCTTTTATGTATCCATGAGAGTCATTTTGTAGTCTTTCTAAGTTGATTTTTTCAGGTGAAACGAACTGAAATCCCCCAAAAGGAAGGGCGTGACACATTACCCAACAACATTGGTTATTGGCGTCCTCGTATATATTAATTGAGTTGGTTTCGACGGATAAAACTTATCCATGTAAGTGTTATTATCCTCTGCATTTTGATGGGAAACTTGGCATAAACCTCCTCTTATGCCGGATACCACCATGAGTAGTTGATTATAATCTTGTAACAGTTCCGGCTCGATTCCAGTATACAGTAACATGGAATCCCATGTAAGTCATGGAAAGGTGAAGTAATGTACAGGCTCAACTTTATATGTTTTGAGAGTTTTCTCTCTGAAAGTTTCAAAGATAGCAGCCAGAAGAAGAACATGTGAAGTTTAGTATAGGTCGCTGTATTCACAGGTTTTCACATTTAAAAGTTTCCATACACTTCTAGCATGTTCGTAGTCAGCATCACTAATCTATTTTTCATTTAATCTATTGTACAAGGAGTCCTTAGGAGGCCAGCAGGTCTCGTTAAAAACATCCCATAAGGTGACGTAATCATAGGGAAGTACTCCTTTACGAGTCATCAACTTCAATTTGTCTTCTCCGAAGTACTTCAATGTTTGAGCATATGAGGTCAGATTTTTTACCAACTTATCCAAGCTTGTACTCAGGAATCGAAAGCTATCCACAAACCAGAACTTTATATCTCCGACATACTAGGATAATGAGATATAGCTTTCTTCAGAGTTAGGAACTACCTCCACACGTTCACCTGTACATCCTAACTCCTTAACAATGAAATGAGAGTCATATCCGCTAAATTTATGCATGAAGACAGGAATATATTTAGGTGTTTTGCACCCTATATTGCATTTCTTTTGAAGACTTCCACGACATTCACAGCTGATGTGATCATGATCGCGTACTTTGTAGTGATCTTCTGTAAAGGGGTTTGCACACAAGTAGCATACTATAGAAGACTCATAATCGTTTTGCTGTTGATCCGTAAGTTTCAAAAGCTTGGAAGATTTGTATATGTTGTCAATCTTCTTTGCTAGGGATGACAGGAGCTCCATAAACTTTTGAACGGCATCAACACCACGATATACATAGGGTTGCTAAGGAAGACCAGTTTCGATATGTTTATCACTAGATGACGGCTTCACGTAAGCACAGAAGCTCATAGGTACATGCTCTTGATAAGGGGTTCTATAGGAAGTTTAGGAATTATGACATGGAGTTAGAATACTCTCAAAAGCTGCATAAATGACATAAGGTACTTTCAGCATGCTCTCAACATTTTTAAACTGTATAATTGATTTATCCTTCGTAGGCATAACAACCGTTGCAACATCATAGCGGTTACAGACGGATACATGTCACACACCTAAATCATGGAATCTACCCGCATGTGATACTACCTGAATTAACTGTGAAATCATGCACAACTATGCTGCACCCAAACCGTGAAATATGCTCGCCTGCTGAAAGTTGAATGGTGATCTCCTGGAGAAAACTGGACGTTACATATGCATGAACACTAATCTCTCTAACACCTATCATTGTTTTCCCTACTTCTCAAATATAAGTGCATTTCCCCCTCGTTCAACTCACTCCTAGCATAGGATCTCTGTCCGTTTTTCCCGTCTTTCCCATGGAAACGCATACTCTACCATTCATTCCCTCCTAGCCTAATACTACTCCTCGGTTTGCTATATCTCTAATATAAAACACACTCTACTTTTAACCCTGTCTAGCCTAGCATCTTCCCTAAGTCGCTCGTTTGAAAGACATACTCTACCCTTCAACTCTGTCTAGCCTAGCACTTCTCCTCGTATTCCCTATCTCTCCCATATAAACATATTTCCCTCTCCTTCAACTCTCTCCTAGCATAGAATTTCTCTTCGTTTCCCCCGTCTCTCCACATAAACACATACGCTACCATTCAAACCCTCCTAGTTAATACCTCTCCTCAGTTTGCTATCTCCCCCATATAAAAACCATATTCTACCCTTCAGTCCTGTCTAGTCTAGCACCTCCCCTCGTATTCCCTATCTCTCTTGTATATAAGCCCATATTCCTCTTACTTCGGTATGTGTTCACGTTTTCTCTTTATTTTCCATTCTACTCAACCTCTGATTAGCCTAGCCTTTTTCCTCGTATTCCCTACCTCTCCCATATAAAGCGTACTCAACTTCTTCAACCCCTGTCTGACCTAGCATTGACCCTCATATTCCCTATCTTCTCCTTGAAGAATCTCTCAACTTAGCATCTACCCTCGTTTTCCATATCCTTTGCCATATAAACGCAAAACATTGCGCAAGCTGCCCCCTATGTATGCTACTTCTGTTATTCCTTAATTAGTCTCTCTTTTGTTAAATAGCTATTGCATACTTTAATTTGTTTATTCCTACAGTTGTTATTCTTTTCTCTAACATTTAACGTTTATATAATTTCTTTATATTCAATGTGAGTCGACACGACCGTTGTCTTGTAGTGATGGCGTATATCGCCAACTTGACCTTTAAGTTCTATGCTTCGTTATGCCTTTCGATTCTTGGTCAAGAGCCTTACTAGCTCTTCATACCTAGATTTCACGGGAAATATGCGTTTTGAGACTCCCCAAATCCAGAAAAGGTATTTTCAGTAAAAGCTTTGTGTCTGTCTGGCTGTGAACAGAACTCAAAAAGGTAAAGCCGGACAAAGATCAAACGTGGTGTTTAAGTGAAGCGTCTTCTAATCAGGGGTGCTTATCCCCAGCAAAGATTCTGGTGTCTCCCCCAAAATAACCATCCCTCAATTTTTCTGAGAGCTCAACCACAACTATTTGGTTCCTCTTCTATGTTGCTAGAAAGCTTCCCAAAGGGACCGTTTTATAGGCACTACAGTAGCTGTTGTGATGCCGATACACAATAAAAGCTTAAAAATTACAAATAATAATATTTGGCAGGTGCTGTATTTAACATATTGGTATTTAAATGTATACTATTTTATCTATCTAAATATACCAATATAGTAAGTGCAATAACGCTATACGTCCTGAGAAACTGTAAACCTACCTAAAATGTTATAGTTCGTTTCATACATTTTCAAAATTATACGCATTATAACATACAGCATGAATTGTACTTAGCATTACTTTTGGGGGAATACTGCATATTTGGATTAACAAACTTAAGGATACAACGTGAGTTAGCAATTGCAGTAGTCAATTTAAAATTGTAATAACTGTGTTTATAGTACCTATATCAATTTATTTCAATATATTTGTATTGTACAAAATTTTGAGTTTCCCTCCAAGAATGTTCCTGATGGCGCAACTTACACCATTACCATCCCTTTGGGCGGCCTTGCTTTTAAGGATTTTATACGAATATTTTCAGGAAAAACCTCCACCCCAAACTACCCTTTACATTGAAACATTTTTGTTAATTTTGATTTTCTAAAAGAATGTATCAAACCATGTTTATTAACATGTCGTAGGTTTAAGATATTTACCTGTCAAATTAAATGTATGCCTTGAGCTTCTTAGGAATACATCACCGCAACCGCTTCACGTTCTAATAGTTGTATGTAGTAGCAATTACAATGATAATAAACACAAGATGTTAGAAATGTTGTCCTACTCTACCCACACATCTCTGGTATCTTCTCAGGCAATTTGCATTCACACTCACAAGTTACATATCCGAGATTGACTGTATTTCTTCTCTGATGTTTTCTTTTAGTTCTTTCATTCAATGGGGATTTATTGCATATAGCTTAATTTTCAAGTTTCTGCATAGATAAAAATCCTATACATTTAAATCAGGGGATCGCGAGGACCATAATCATTTACTAATTACACTATTTTGAAAAATGCTCGAATTAAATTTATCGACTCATCAGCTGTATGTGCGGTAGAAGAACCTTATTGGAAATATGTTGTGAGTATGACATGATTGTAACTCTCTGAATTTATTGTTTGTTCTAAAGATATAGGTCCTAATATTCTGTATGCATTTATTGCACATCAATTTTCGCGCCATGCAAGGAAATCTCGTGTGTAAAACCTAGTTTTTTTGTGCTCCAATATCTCATATTTTACAACGAACATAGCCGTATAAATGTAACCATGCTTCCTCAGAGAAGAATATTAAACGTGAGCTCATTACCCTGTAATTTCACAAAATCTAATTACAGAAATTTACCCCACTCTGATAACTACATGAAAAATAAAGTGTATGCAACAAACCCCATGCATTTGAAGAACCAAAATAAAACATCAGGCGAGAGATTCGCCCAATTTCATATATTGAACTCTCGAGTATAAATGACTATTTCCTGAGAGGATGCCAGAAATATGTGGATACAAAAGGAAACATTTATAACATCTCTTATGATAAGGTATGTGCTTATTATTACTGTAATTGTAACTGTAACTATAAGAATGTAAAGCAGTTGCGGGGGTACTATAATTGTTTCGGCGGGACTCCAAGCTGAGGCGGCAGGCACACGAAGCACCGTGCGCAGGCCACAATGTAAAGGAAAACCACTGCATCTACTACGAAGTCTAATGGAGTTTTATCTCGAATAATCATCAATACTTAGAAGTATAAGCTTCTGTAGGAATAGTTTGTAGACGAATGAGTAGAGAAAGTCATTCGAATGCATCGTAGACTTTTTCACAAATGGGAGGAAATATTGCACGTTTTGGCAGAACATTAATTCTATATTTCTTCAGTACTGTGCAGTTCCTGCCTCTAACTATAGCAACTGTACTTCCTTGTAGTGAACACCGGTTAGTACATTGAGATAAATGCACGGCGTGTTATAGCCAAAACGAAAAGCAGATGCTATCACAAGTAGTTTTGTTTAGCGAAAGCGGCTGAATGCCTTATTGGAAAGAGTGTGGTGGATCATTCCGATGCAACACAGGTGCCAGCGCGGGTCTACCAGGAGCGGGTGTATTAATCTGCACGAAATGTGGGAGCCGATAACCCGCCGAGTCGCTCTGTGGTGGACGCGGGACATTGACATGTGAACTCGCTAATTGAACCGCAGGGTATTGGAAACTCGTGACATTATCGGCCGAACAAGGGTACAGGTTATTTCATGTTCACGATCGAACACTGGTTTGACGCAGCCCTCTATATTGATCATCAGCAAACATTCAGCCTTGTGGTAGTATTGTGGATTTTGCCCATGGTTTGGGTCTATAGACCCGCGTAAACCGACTAGTCCTTGTCGATATTTCCAGTTGCTTTGTAAGAGTTTCTGTGTTTTCTGCAGGAGTATTACTGGTGCCCCCAAAAGGGCTATTCCAAAAATATAATTAAACAGTCATTCTAGATTGAGTCGAAGTGAATTAAAGTAACTTCAAAGAAATCTCATAAGTTCCTCTACTTACTCTTCTACAAACCCAACGGGAAGGTTCAGGCGGCAACGTCTGTGGCCCGCATTCAGAAGGTCCCAGTTTCGATCCCCGGTGACCACCCACTCCGCGTCATGGCTATTCGTGGGTCGATAGGTATGCGAATGCTGGGGTGGTTCATCTTCTACCACGACTCTCCGACAATTCATTTCCTGTTCCCATCATCTTCCTAGTGATCTGCTTCAGGGTTGTAGGACCAGGCAATGGTATTCGGCGGGTTACGGCTGGGCGGTGGCTGTGCTTACTGTAGAAGTTTCGTCTCTGGCGTCTCTGCGGGGACTGCTCAGTTCGACATCTCCCTGAATGAGCCCCGGTGAGGCTTCTGGATATTCGGTAATTGTGGGCAGGACCGGACGACGTCGGAGCATTAGGAGCCCCATCTTGCTTGCACACGTCGTCATCCGCATCTGGTTACCCTTCGGGTCTCTCCCCTCATCCTTCCCTCCCGGGAGTCACAGGTAGAAGCACAAGGGACCGACTGGCCTACGTGTGGTGCTCTGTCCCGGTTTCTGGGGCCCTGCGTTAGTTCGTACCTTCTCCACTTACTACAAGCTGTTCTTACAAAAGCGTGTTCTTCTCTCTACTTCTGGCTAACTGAGATAAACGCAATTCTTCTTCTCTATGGACTTAGGCTATTACGTTTGTTTCCTAACAAGAAAGCTTACATCCATCTGGCTTTGGTCGTCCTATCTTCCTGAATTCATTCCGCCAGTGGTGGCCGGTGGTCCCAAAAGACGGGTAGGCCAATGAACGGTATTAGAAAATATTGTTCACTGCCCAAAATAATTTACCGATGCGTGTAAATTTGGACCATTGAAGAATATGGTCATAAATTGTAGTCAAGTATCGCATTAATTAATTCATAAATGAGTAAATTATTTAACTAATTAATTAATTCACTTACAAGCCACACGGAACGTGGCACTTACTAAAGCTATGCTACATCTATTCTGTTATGCCTGTTGAATTTGTATAAATAATCCCATTTAAAATTCTTAAGTCCAAGAAATATCTTTCAGAGTTCAAATCAACTAAGTTTCAGAGAACCAACAGCACAAAGAACATTATTTATTTTTATTTTTGCTTCATTAGTTTAGCTAAAAATGCACGAGGCGCGTTTTTAAAGTAAGTACCGTTTTAATATCTTGTCGCTGCAGAGCTACAGTCTCGATTTTGAGCATGGGAGATCACTTTCCTCGTTCATTAGGAAGCCACACGCAGCTGTGAGCGATCGTCACCTTGTGTTTTCCTGTTCTTAGAGCGTTTCGAAATGTTCAAAGCAATCGAACGACCCGCCGTCTGTAAAGTCAACTCGGTGATTCGTTTTTTAAATGCGAGAAACGTTACGCCAGCAAACGTTCATCGCCAACAATAATGGGTGATGAAATGGTGAGGGACTGGGCTAGACAGTTTAACGAGAGTCGTGAAAATGTGCACGATGAGCCGCGGAGTGGCCGACCGTTCTGTGATCATGGATGATTTGGTGCAAGCTGTGAAAGAAAACATTCGCGAAAACAGATGTTCGCCATATCGCTGTGTCTTCCCATTTTCCACAAACTTCAAGGTCAGTCGGCTACAACATTGTGACACATAGGATTTCGGAAATTGTGGTTAAGATGGGTGCCCAAAAATCTTACTGATGAGCACAAGAACAAGCGATCTACCGCTGAACTGACTTTTCTCAGCGATATGCTGAGGAAGGCGATGGTTTGCTAACGCACATTGTTACAGGTCATGAGACATGTTCGTCTCGTATCGCTCCTCGATCAAAGCAAAACTCCATGAAGTGGAAACACACAAAATTCCCTGTGAAGAAGAAATCCAAGCAAACGATATTCACTCGCAAGATTATGTGCACGGTTTTCTGGGACAGACAAAGTGTTTTGTTGGTTGAACTCTTGCCTAAGAATGTGACAATTAACAAAGACGTCTGCTGTGAGACACTGTGAAAGCTCCGTCGTGCAATAGAGCTTAAAAGGCGTGGAATACTTTCGCGTGCTTCAGGACAATCCGGACCACACACAGGCAAACTCAAGCTCTGATTGCATCATTTGCTTGGGAAAAATTAGACCACCCTCCCTATAATCCGGATTTGGAAGCAAGCGATTTTCACCTGTTTCTTCATCTAAAGAAATTTCTTATTGCAAAACATTTCAACGGCGATGATATTGTGAAACAAGAAGTGCAAACTTGGCTTTCATCACAGGCGGCATCATTCTTTGATGAGGGTCATACAAAAAGTGGTTTCCCGTTAGAAGTGCCTGAATAACGCCGTTGACTATATGGAAAAGCAGTGCACGGTGTAAGGTAATTAATAGTAATAAAACATTTGGAGAAGAGTCCTCTTTTAGTTTTACTTTAAAAACGCGCCTCGTACATATGTAAACATATATTTCATTTGTCTGACAGGCTTTCTAAACTTTTTTAAAACAAATGAATAACAATAGTTAGTTATTTATACACTTTCTAATTCATTCATTATCTGTTTACCCTCCTCTTATGTAGGTCTTACACCCCCAGGACTTACAAGCGGGTGCCTGGGATCAGAGGCCCGTCGAGGAGCAGACACTCATAGATCAGACAGAACATCCAGGATTGGTGATCAGCCCGATGCCTGGTATGGGATGAAGGAAGTAGATGAAACGAAATGTTGGTGAAATGGATGAAACGAAAGGTGACGATGGAGCAGTTGGTGGAATGAATAGCGGTGGAAACCGGAGAACCCGCCCAGACGCCGCTTCGTCCACCACAAATCCCACATGCAGTTCCCTGGGATTGAACCTGGGCCGCCTCGTGCTCGACATTTTCACCGGAGATGGGAAGACGCACACGCCGGACAGCCGCTGAGGTACCCGCCGCAGCCCCTTTGGCACCCGCCGAGGAGGCCATCGCCGAGCCATCAATTGAAGAAGCTGCACCGAGCCTCGCCGCCGCAGTTTCGCCGGCCGTTCCCCCGGCATCTGCCGGGAGTCCTACCACTCCGCCACCGGTGACCGGGCCTTCATGGGCAGCGGTCACTGCATCGCCACGGAGCCAGCAACCTCACCGTTCTCCGCCAGTCAGCACCACACCTCACCTCCATCCACAACAGTCGCCAACAGCACCTCCATCGCAGCAGCCACCACAACAACCTACACCACTGCGCTGCAGCGCAGTGATTTCCGGAGTTCCTCGAGACCTGCCTACAAGATACGTCCTCGCTGCAGCTCAACACCGGTGGCCTTCTACCTTGAAGGCCACACGCATCATCACGTCTCGAGGAGCAACCACCTTCGTCCGCCTGGCACTGGCTGATCCGTCCGACCGAGAGGCTGCCTTCAGGTCCGGCCTGCCCTTATTAGGGCAGGTTCTTCGCGTTGAGGCCAGCCGAACGGCAGCTCATCAGCCATGTCGCAGATGCTGCTGCTTCGGCCACGATTCCAACACCTGCGCTGCACAACCTAAGTGCCACTACTGTGGAGCACCGTGTTTGACAGCGCAGTGCACCAGTCACGATCTACGCCGCCGACGCCGGTACTGTGCCTCCTGCAATGGTCACGGTCATTTTACCGGGCAGGCACTGTGCCCTATGTATCCGAGAAGCCGTCGATTCACTCCGGCTTCAGTACCAGCACCCACATCTCCGACACCAGCACCGCCACCACCCGCAGCACCAGACACCACCCTGCGAAATGCAATCCAGGATCTACAATCAGAGGTCCTGAACATCGGATCCAGCATCTCGCAACAGGACGAAGCACTCGCTTCACTTGCCACCGCCGCTCAAGCTACCAACCTGGAACCACAACTTGATCGACTTGACGCATTGGAAAGCGCAATCCAGGACCTTCACACCATCGTCACAGACTTCACCACCGCTTTCCACAGCTTCACCGCACGCTGCCTACGCCGGTTCGAAAGAGCCGACACAGCCATCCGAAGCCTGGGAGAATCAATCGCCAGCCTACCACCACCATCAGCACAGCCACCTCCGACAGAATGCCTAGAGGAGGTTAGGCACACGACGACAACCCTGCTCACCACGATGGACGAGTGGACATCCGCCCTCTCGGCCATGAAGAATGAGCAGGAGCGCACAAACGGCTACTTAATGTCGCTAGAAGCGGCACGCTTCTTTCCAAGCCACTTCAGACCACCAGCGGGCTCCTTTCGAGGACCGCACCAAAATTAATGGATGATACAATAAAAAAAAGCAAACTAACAACAACGCTACAAAACCTTTCCTACTCCTTTCCACGTACCTACCCGGGGGCCGGCCAGGGCCTCGGTCATGGTCGTCTCCCGGACACTTCCTTACTCCGCTGCCAGCGCAATAAGCTGGCAGCCACCCATCTTTCCACGTACTAACGGGGGTGCGGAAGCGGAACCCCAATACCTTACCTTACTTCTCCTATCTACTTTACGCCTAATCCTTCCTATTCCCGATAACCAAAAAAAAAAAAAAAAGGGCCGCCTCGGTGGGAGGCGAACGGTATAACCACTCGGCCACGGTGCCGCCCAATTTCTAATTCATCTTACTAAAACGAATATGTAGAAATTGGATATGTTACCCAAGATACGCTGATTTATAGTTAATTAAAACAAATGACAGTCTATTAGAGTCCATTCTTTTTCAAACCAGTTAATTTCTAATGTTTTTATTTTATCTATATTATATTTAAGTCTTTCCCAATTTGTTCACTTTCATTACACAATTACACATTTCGTTGAAGATATAATGACACAGTGGACTAAAGCCATAGTCGGATTTTTAAAGAGGTGTAGCTATGTGATGGGTGCTGTGAAAGTTCATGCTCTTGCAAGACCACAAGGCAGCTTACGCTTGAAAGAATTAGAAATATTGGAAAATTGAAAACAATAACGAAAAATATCTCGAAAACACTTAACGTCACAAAAATATTTGACATAACCTGCGTCATTTAACGAGATCTAAATTGTTTTTAGTAATTGGTAGCTTACCAATTATACAAAGTTATTCAAAACAAGAGAACTTAACAGGCTATTCCTAGTCTATTTGTGAAATTATCTTAACTATGTGGCATTTTAATCAAAATCGTTAGAGCGGTTTTTGTGAAAATCTAAAACAAGAAAATTTGTTTATGTAGAAGTTGGATTGGTGGAGCTTTTTCTTAAAAGTCTTCGTGTCAATAAATAGCTTAATTAAACGGTTTAATTAATTTTTAACTGCAATCAATGTGGTTGTATTTAAATATTTAATTTTAGTATTAATGTTAACAACTTCAAAAGGATTGTACGGTACAAAAATATATGTTGTAGTAATATTTAGTGAAAGCCAGTAGTATTTCGTGCTGCAGCTAAAATATACTTTTCTATAAGTTTTATAACTGAGAAATTGTAAAGGAAAACTTGTTAAACAATGTAAGTTAATAATAAAGGCCAAGCAGTTATAGAATATTTTATGTAAATTAAATTCAAGATATTCTTCCCTTTATAAACGCTCATTTATAGATATTTTACGATAGGCTTAGAAAGCTACGTCAATGTAAACTTCACGCATTGTTGTAGCCAACGCAGAAGAAAGCGACGCTAAAATGGCGTTACAAATCATTCTAGCCTTACAATTGGTGGCAGCGGACTACTAAAACGCTTACCCCGCAACGCTTCGTGTTGGCGTGCCTGAAATATTATAGAAACGCAGCTTAAGGTAAAAAATATTAATACACGTGACATTAGCTTTACACTAAACTAGTTTTTACATAATTTCATTAAATTACAGAAACTGTGAAAACTGCAATCTCGTTGAAATACTGCGAATACTTGCTGACAGTGAAAGTGTGTTAAAGCTATAACGAGTGTTATGTAATAACAGTGACCTACTAAAGCATTAATGTATTCACATAATGTGCAAGTGAAACGTGTGTATTATTATTTAGATATTTAATCATTCTTGGTCGATCCAAATACTGATAAAGTATGTGCCTACCATACAGAGCTAGCCGGGGTTATTAACAATATTTACATCATATGAGCAACTCTTACATATGCACAACATAATAACACACTCATAAAGCATCGTCGTCCAGAGGTAAGCAGGGTAGCATCATTTACAAGACGCTCCCAATGACACCGCAACGCAGAAAAGGGAAGGTCTCTTTATTGTGATCCTTATTTCGCTGTTATGTTGTCTTTTTTTCTAAGAACGTTCTTAAAAGCCTCCAGTTTTAACTTACTTCATATTTTATTTCTTCTTTCTTTCTTCTAAATATTAGTTTCGTTTTGATTTCAGATCACAGAAATTTTATGAGAAGCATTGTTTTATTTTTCTTTCTTCACTTTCTCTACTGCTTATCTATGGTAAGTGGAGGAAGTATTGGATTCCACCTAAAAACTCAATAGGAGATTTCACCAGATATACACGTTTGGAGTCACCCTGACTTTAAAAAAGACTTTTTAGAAAAAGGTGTGTGTGTAAACAGCATAATTGAAAAATGATAAGGTGGCCAAATACCACACTTGGTATTTAAGTTATGCATTCAAAGGTAACAACAAGAAGATTTTCAAAAAAATTCCCCGACTACAATTTACTCCTTAGATGGAAAAATTCTCGTTATTTTAGATTTTCTCAACAATGGCTTTAACGATCTTGATAAAAATATCTATGTTTAAGATATTCACATAAGAAGTAAAATGCACATCTTGAATTTTTGGGAGAAAATCTTGTGAAGCCCTCTTTAGTAGGAAGAAATTTTGTATGACTTTGCATAGCTGGAAAACCTTAAGGGATAGACAAAAAGTACTACACAAGAAATGTAGACCTCTTTAAAAATCAGAATTTAATTCAAACAATTTTTATTGCGATAGCTATTTCGCAGATATAGGTTGTTGTTGGGTTCAGTTTTCAATACCTTTATATCATTTTTAAAGTGCTGTCGCAATTAAGCTGCTTCTCCTGATCTCGTGGAAAGAGTACGGAATTTCTAGGTCAAAATATAGAGACTAATTTTTAAACATATATCTATCAATTCTGTTCCCACTATTCATCTTCTGTCATCAACGAAATGTATGATAAAACTATTTCAGCAAATATTTATCTCGATTAACTTGAAGTAGATAGAAAAATAAGTTTTTGTAAGTATGCTTTGCAGAAGCTATATAACAGATCTGATGTGATACATTCACATGATTTTCTGTACCCCTATCTTTATTAGTGAATATACAAACTATTCTTACCAAAGCTTATTTTTCTGTCTACTACATATTAATCGAATTAAGACTTTGCAGAAATGGCTACATTACACATTTTGTTTTAGATACAAAGAAAACAGCGATAAACAAATGTTTAAGAACTGCACGCTATACACTGGCATTAAAATTCCACACTGTTTCCATGCAATAGCGAGAAACAACTGAATGCTGACAGGATTTCAAGAGAATGGCCAAGAAATGAAGAATTCGATCCATTAATAACGGATATCTCAGAAATGGCTTATGCCACGAAAAACCTCATTGGAAATAACGTGTGTTTTAAAGAGATCTACAGTTTGTGCATAGTGCGTTTTCGTCCATCGCTTAACATTGTCAGTAGTACAAGATTATACAACATTTCTTCCAAATGAAGTGTACTTCAC
This sequence comes from Deroplatys truncata, assembly GCA_030765065.1. Lineage (NCBI taxonomy): Eukaryota > Metazoa > Arthropoda > Insecta > Mantodea > Mantidae > Deroplatys > Deroplatys truncata. The sequence continues at coordinate 23,198,089 of CM060988.1, read as the reverse complement.
AGGTTATTTCCAGAAAATGTGAGATATACGTTTTATTTGTCATGTAAATATATTTAATATACGATACTTTAATCAAAATTGTTATAGCCATTTTTTAGAATATCAAACATTTTAGAACATCTTCCATGTAAATGGTAGTTTAGGGAGCGGGAATTTTCTTGAACATCATCGTGTCGTATCTTTGGAAGGTACTGAACCTAATGCCAAGTTGGTATTTATCCAACTTTTCGTTTTTGAGTTATGCGGTTCACGGGCACATAGACACACACAGGTATACATACGAACATATTTCCAAAAATGCTTTATTGAATTCAGGGGGCTTCAAAACATATATCTCTGGTGAATTCTCGTTATAAAAATTTTGGTTGGAAGCAATAGCTTCTCTACTTACTGTGTACGTGTAGAGAAAGTAATAAACGACAATAGCTAGAGAAATTCGTGTGAATGTAACACATCGGATATACATTTTTTTTCTTTCTTTATTACTTATCTAAAGTAAAAAGAGGAAGTATTTTATCCAGCCAAAAATTCTATACCGAAATTTCACTTGAAATACGCGTTTTGAGGCTCCCTGAATCAGAGAAAGTCCACAGACCTTTTGTCTCACACAGATGTGAATGTGTATGTGTGTGTCTGTGAACAGAATAACTCAAAAACATAATGTCGGCAAAATACCAAACTTAGTAATTTAAGCTCAGCATCTTCCACGAATGCGAAATGAAGATTTTCAAGAAAATTCCCTCCCCAAACTACAGTTTACATGATTTTGGGGGGGGAGGGGGGAAATTATTATTTTGTCAAAACTTTTCTAAGGTTTTGATTAAAACATCTTATGTTTAAGATATTTTCATGAGAAATGATATGTAGGTAAATCTTGAAGTTTCTGGAAATAGCCGGTGACGTACTGATTATTCTGAATTAGTTTTGTATGAATGGTAAACCGTAAGAGATGGACAAAATGTTACTACATAAAAACATTTAGATCTCGTTATGCACACAATTTATACCTAATAAAATATTTTTTGTGCCGTTACCCATTTTCGAGATACTATTCGTTTTTGGTTTTCATTTTTAAATACTGTATTTTTTAAACTGGTAAGTTGCTTTTCGTTTGTTTTCGTGTTCATGCAAAGGTTGTGAACATAGCATTGGATTACAGTGATCAAATTTCTAAAAATCTGAGGTGTTACATTCATGTGACTTTCTCTACCCTCTATGGCTTATTTAACGGGTATACAAGTTACGCTTAAAAAGTTAATTTTCTTATCTACTTCATTTTTAAACGAGATAAACCTTTTCGGAAACAGCTGTCTTACATATTTCGGTACAGATGCAAAGGAAATAGCGATAGTGAAATGTTCTAGAACTGGACGCTATATGCTGGTCATAAAATTCTATACTCTTTTTATAACATCGCGAGAAACAGTTAAAAGTGACTTTAAAAGAATAGCTAAGTAATGGACAATTTGAAGCATTAATAACAAATATCTTGGAACTGGCCGATGTCACCAATAACTTATTTCATGTAAATTGTGTGTTTTAAAAAGGTCAACATTTCCTCTGTAGTACGTTTTCGTCTATCGCTTAAGCTTACCAGTTATAAAAGGTTATACAAAATTCCTTCCGAATGAAGAGGACTTCACAGGCTATTGCCAGAAAATTCAAAATACACATTCTATTTGTTATGTAAATATATTTAATGTATGTTATTTAATCAAAATTGTCGGAGCCATTTTAGAGAAAATCACACATTTTGCAAAATCTTCTATGTAAAGAGTAGTTTGGAGTGGGGGATTTCCTTGAAAATCCTTGCGTCGCATTTTTGTAGATGCATTGAACTTAAATGCCAAGTTTGGTATTTATCAGTTTGATATTTATAACAAATACCAAGTTTGGTATTTTATTTATTTTTCGGTTTTGAATTATGCTATTCACACACACACGGACCCTTTTCTAAAAATGCCCTTTTTGGGCTAAAGGGTATATTTCCGATGAAATCTTGACACAGTTTTTGGGTAGAATACAATACTTCCTCTACTTTAAGTACGTAGTAGAGAAAGTAAAAATCTCTCAATCGCTTTGCCTATCCTTGTTATATTTACAACAAAATGTATAGATGTGTATCGAAGGTTTATCTTAATTAATAAGAAATAAATACAAGAATAAGCTTTTGGAGGAATAGTTTACAGAAGAGTGAGAAGAAAGTTATGCGAATGCAACAAAACATTAGATTTCTTCAAGTGGTAAGTCGCTATTCGTTTCTTCTCGCGATCATGCAAAGAGCACATAATTTCAAATTTGCCGGCCTCGTTGTCGTGATCGCTGGAGTGTATAGCTTCTGCGCTCCGCCAAGCTGAGGTTTGCGGGTCCGAGTCCCACCATGGGCATGGGTGTTTGTGTGTGTCTGTGTGGTGTAATTGCAATAATAAGCGTTAAAAAATACAGTAAAGCAGAGTAATCATAAACTGGGTAAACAAGGGAACTTCTAAAAAGAATAAAAATAAAAGACATTACCGGGCATAGGAATACTTAAGCAGTTGGCTTCAAGTTATCTACTCTCAAACCAAGACTGCAAAATAGCAGAAGCCGAGGGTCACTGACAAGCAAGTAAAAGCAGGTCCGAATGCTATCTGCAAACGCCAAAATACTGTACAAAGGTTGGAGCGTGGTTAGTTATTCGCAACCTCCTTGCCTATAGTTGTGGACAATTTAACCTTATTTCCTTTCCCCCGGGCTTTGATGTTTAGGAATTCTAATGCTTGGTTATCACATAGCCATCCGGTGTTTAAAAATCTGACTATCTCTTTGGTTTACCGTATCTTTCTTATATCTACAACGAATGTGTGAAAGTACAGTTACTGTTTATCTCGATTAACAAGAAGTAGAAATAAGAATACGATTTTGTAAGAACAGTTGTTAGACGAGTGAGTAAACAGGATAACTCAAAAACGAAATCTCGGGTAAACACCAAACTTGGATTAAGTTCAGTACGTTCCAAAGTTGCATCAGGAAGATTTTTCATGACAATTTCCCACCCCAAACTAACCTTCACATGGAACATCTTTGGACAACTTTTGTTTTCGAAAAAATAGCTTTGACACTTTTGATTAAAACACCATATATTATAGATATTTACATGACAAATAAAATGTATATCTTGAATTTTCTGGAAATAGTCTGTGAAGTCATCTTCGTTCGAAAGAAATTTGCAGAATCTTGTACATCTGGTAAACGTAAGCGATAGACGAGAACGTATTACACACAAAAATGTAAAATTGTTTAAAACACACAATTTATTTCAAATAATTTTTTGTGATATAAACTATTTGCAGCATATCCGTCATTAATGGTTCGAATTGTTTAAACACTTTGTAATTCTTCTAAGCCCTGTCGATTTTCAATTGTTTCTTACGATTGCGTGGTAAGAGTATTGAATTTAAAGCCAGCATATGGCGTCCAATTCTTAAACATTTGACTATCGTTCTGTTTATATCCTAACGAAATATGTAATGTAGATATTTCTGTAAAGGTTTATTTCAATTAAAAGTGAGTAGATAGACAAATACGCTTTCGTATGAATAATTTGTATAGCCATTAATAAACTGTAGAGGGTAGAGAAAGTCATATGAATGTAGCCCATCAGATTTTTCTTCCTTCGGGGCAAACATCTTCGGTTTACAAATACAAGCGAGCACTGCGCAGATATCCAAGGACGTCTCCCCAGAGGATTTGTTACCACCTGTGGAATCAATACGACTTCGAATATCTACACACGCTAGCAGCAACCTGTTTCTGTATAATCATCAACCCTTCAGTGGTGGCTCGTGTTCATTTTAGGATTGGACACATCCAAAATCTGATGTGTTACAGTCACAAGGTGTTCTCTACCCTCTATTGCTCATTAGTGGGTATACATACTATTCTTACCAAAGCTTTTTTTTCTATCTTATTCAATTTAATATAAACCTTTGCAGAAATAGCTACATTATACATTTCGTTATAGCTACAAAGGGAGCAGCGACAGTCAAATGTTTTACAATAATTCTATACACCTTAAAATTCTTTCCATGATATCGCCAGAAACAACTGAAAATCGACGGGACTTTAAATGAAAGAGGAAGTATTGAACAATTCGAACCATTAATGACAGTGCTTCGGAAACTGCTTACGCCCAACAAGTTTATTCGAAATAAACTGTTGGTTTTAAAGAGATCTACATTCTTTGGGTAATATGTTTTCATCTATTCATTAACTTTACAATTTATACAGAATATACAAAATTCCTTACAAATGAAGTGGACTTATCAAACTTTTCCCAGAAAATTCAAGATATACATTTTATTTTCCATGTAAATATCTTTAATATATGGAGCTTTAATCAAAATGTTCCATGTAAAGGGTAGTTTCGGGTGGCAGATTTTCTTGAAAATCTTCCCGTCGCGTCTTTGGAGGGAACCTACTGAACCTAAATATCAAGTTTGTTATCATCCGAATTTTTGTTTTTGTGTTATGCTATTCACAGACATGCACCAGACACATACAGGCATAAACATCTTTTTCTAAAAGTGCTTATTTTTTAATTCAGGGGTCTCAAAGCATGTATTTCCACTGAAATCTCGGTATCTAACTTTTGGGTGGAATGCAATACTTCTCTACCTACTATGTACATGGCATAGAATGTAAATGTAACAAGACACAGAATTTATGAACATGAATATATCACAGTCACTGGAACAATAGTACAGGCACAAAAGCATTTCTCGAAAATATGTTGAAAATTACTTTTATATACGTGTATTCAATTTTATTTGACGTAAACTGTTCACTACAGTTTATACGTTCAGGAACATAAATAATCCAACTTCATTTAAATGTCTCAAATATTTAAGACCTCATTAATATTTAAAACACCGGATGCCAGTTGATGAAGCAACATAGGTATTTAGACAACATTAATGTCCGCGGCGTCACTTTTTAGGGGTTTCAAGTGTATTAAAACAATAGTAAAATGTAATGTTGAAATATAGGAAAAAGACTAACCTCTCTATAGGTTAAGTCCATTCTACGATCCTTCCCTCACTAACCATTTAAGTTTACTTTTGTGATAATGCTGGTTCTTTTTAAAACGTAATGTTATTTAAAGATACAGATTTGAATTGCTTTGTATTGGAAGAGATCCTTATAGTTTAGATACCCCGTATCATGTTTATATATAGTTCCATTTATACCTCGCCTTTATTGGTCTTATCGGTGGGTTTTCTTTGGAACTTATTTCCTATTGACAATGGTGTTAACTCGATTGCTTGTCGTTGGATTTCTGGTAAACTTTAGGTTTTAGTCATTAGGTCATACACATGTCATCCTCCATAGTGTAGTGGTTACCATGCTAGCCTCTAGTTCCCGAGGTTGCGGGTTCAAACCCGGCGGAGGGCGATGGGATTTTTCGGGCGTAGAAATCCTTAGCATGGCATCCTTCGGAAGGGAAGTAAAATCGGTGGTCCCGTGCCGTACATTTACGGCACGTAAAAGAACCTCAAGTCTGATAAAGAGGCCTCTGATCAGAGTTACCGGTCTTTCACGCCCAACATAGAATGGGACACTAACAACTATAGCAGTTAAAGAGCGTCCATAAATACGAGCGCTGATCAATAAAGACTGAGATTGATTTTTCCTGTAGCTTTCTTGAGAGTTTCCTGTCTCTACCATGAATTTTTGAAAACAGCGGGGTTTCGTGTATAATGTCCATAGGCGGCAGCACTCTCGTATCTGTAGGTTGGTAGTAATGCGGTATATTGTTGACCCTAGTTGAATTTCGCATACCACAAAATGAAGGTGACACAAGAGGAGCAATAATATTTTGTGTTCGTTTAAATCATACAGCCTCTGAAACTTTGGAAAAGCTGTAGCAAGCATACGGTGAAGATGCACTACCTCGTGCAACAGTGTTTAGGTGGTTCAAAGACTTCAAGAAAGGGCGAGTCCTCTGTGCTAAGCAAGGTGGGCCTGGTGCTTCGGCTTCTGCTATGACTGAAGTCAACATCAACACAGCTGCTGTGATTGTTGTTCCCACTCACACCACTGTTACAGCAGCGGACTACACGTCAGTATTGGCTACACCGAGGAAGCACATTGCAAGGAAACATCCAGAACTTATCACAACAACGTGCGGCCTCACGTTGCAAATCAAGTCCAGGATTTTTGGCTAAATTCAACATTACCTGTGTGCCGCATCTGCCTTATAGCACCAATCTTGTTCCCTGTGATTTCTTTTTATTCCCATCACTAAAGGCAAAGCTCCGGGGCATTCGGTGAGAGCACTGAAGCAGTGCTGAAGAAAAGTGAGGTGATTCTCAAAGACCTGACAAAGAATGGCCTGTACCATGTGTTCGAGGACTGGCAGAGACGCTATAAAAAGTGCATTCAAGTAGGAGAGGACTACTTTGAAAAAGACCATGTCAACATTGAAATGGAGTAATAAATATCTGTGAAAAAAAATTAGTCTCAGTCTTTATTGATCAGCCCTCGTAAAACTCAATTTCAATTACACACATGACATTCACACTCTCATTCATATTTCCAGACTCTGGGGAGGATGGGGAATAATCTTGGTTAGAGAAAAATTCCCACCCCAGCTCATGTCCTATTATTTAAACATTTATCTTCCCTTACGTGACCAAGTCATTTTTCTGAAAACTAAATCTATTAATTTCGTTTGGTTCTGGGATTCAAAACGGAGTCTACATAGGCTAGAGATATACAAACCGAATGTATTTACCATTTTATTTCAGTATTCAGTTTCAAATATTGATGACAAAAAATAACAAACTTTTATAATCTTGATAACTGTTAAATTGAAGATTGAAATAACATACAAACATATCAATTTAACTTGATTGAAAAGTATAATTAAAAAAGATTATTATTCGCAAACATGAATTAAATTACAGTTGAACATAGGCCTAAACCAATTTCTGAAAGGACCCGATTTAAAACGCAGTAGTGTAACTACAATATTTTATAGAATACACACTGCCCGGAGAATTAGCTTTACTCAAAACCCTTTTGCACATTATGAATCACATTCATACTATACCATTGAAAATCTTTACAAGCAGAGAGACAGTAGATGAGAATAGTAATGAAAGTGTAAGATCACTACAGAACTCAAAGAATGTCGACTACTCGAGTTCAGCCACTATTTTCATTAAAGTCAATGTCCATGGTCATCGTAAGTTACGCCTGCGTCGTACTGCGCCGTTCCCATGGCGAGTCTGGCGAAATCTGAAAGCTAATTCTCTGCTCTATTCCACAGAGAGCCCCCGCGGGTCTCAGCCCGTGCTCATAACTGAGCAGAGGTGACGCCCCCCTACTTTGACCTAAATACACAATGATACCAATTCATGCACACCAATACACACCGACTCACACATTTTGGTGGCTAAGTTCACAATACCACAATCATAAGCCACCAGGGGATCAAAACGCTGATGGGCAGTAATGACGTTGACTCACGAAAAATTGCTTATGGAAGTTCCTCTTGCAGGGCCCCGATAGGGAGGACAGACTAAGTGCGCATGTGCCAGAAAAGTACACAGATTTTGCCTGTCCTTCGTGAACCCTCCCATCGACATCCCTGTTACCCCCTTGACCATCATAACAACTCCTATTAAACTAAAGCATTCTGCCCTGCTAAGCTCGGACACATGTAGAATGTGACTTAGCACACATACACATACCAAGTTGTCTGTAGGATAGAATAGCATAGGACTAAAGAGGAGAGGATCTTAGAACCTCGATCTACACAGTTATTTTGTGTCCGGGTACCTGACGGGGAGGCCCTGGGTGGGAGGGAGGGAGGGATGAGGTCAGGGGAGACTGTGGGCGGCTGGACCAGGAGGCACGACAGATTGACGGCAGGATCCCTACCATTTACAGATTTGAACTCTCCAAGTGCTGGCTGTTGCAGCCGCCCCCTCCCCCTGTGGGCTCACACATCCCCTGGGGCCCGGACCTGGAAACCGCTCGCAGTCTGGGGATGAAGGTTTTACTCAAAGCATCCTTTTTTTCCTGCCATGCTCACCCGAGACCTCACGCCGAGACTTGCAACCCTGAAAGAAATCAAGCAGAAGAAAGGTGAAGTGAAATGGGAATGAAGATGAAATGGAGGGACAGGAAATTCGGAGGATGTAATGATCCTGCCTAGCATTCACCTGGCGGCCGGGGAAACCCCCGAAAAAACCATGGGTCAGGAAGTTCTGCCACAGAAATCGACCGCACGGCCTGCTGAATTTGGGCCACAGACGCTACCATCTCAGCCATCCCCTCCCCAACCCCCTTGCATAGAAACTGTAATAAGCTTCTTTTGAGTCGGCAATTTATGCACAAATTATTTAAAAGAAGTTATGGTTTAAAATTAAAGAAAGTGCACATGCCGTTGTACCGTTTGGCGGGAGTCGCCACTGCAAGACAACCCTTTTATTTTTGTAGGATGCATGTTAAATGCATACTAAATAGAGCTCAACATTTAAGCGATGCTTTGGGCTAATTGTTCCCGAATCTTTACACCTGGGTTTGTTAGAATATCCAAAATATGACGAAATTTTCAGTTTTCGAAATATTCCGACCATTTACTAAATTAAATAATCTGAGATGTCTCAGGAAAAGGCTAGATTTTCCTTAACTGAGTTGAATTTAGCACTTAAATATTAATTTAGGTCCACAGTTTCCGGTGAAATCTCCACATCGAATTTTTGGGTAGAAGACTATACTTCACCTAGTTACTACACGTAGTAGAGAAAGTGAAAATAACGTTTTTAGTTTTCTGTGCGCTCTTGTAAACTGGAATTCCCCATTAATTTGACTAGCTGGCTGCCCGATGTTACACTGGTAGCTTTTTAAACCCAAATGACGAATTAGTTTCATTTACGTACCCCGTTCTTTATGAAATTATTGTACAATGATCTATAGCATCTCTTGATAACACGCAATTTATTTCAGATATGTTCCTGTGGCATAAGCAATTATTAATAGCTCGAATTGTTCATTTCTTGTTCACTCACTTAGAGGCCTGTCAACATTCAGTTGTTTCTAGCGATCTCATGGAAACAGTATTAAATTTTAAGGCAGCATATACCCTCCAGTACTTAAACACTTGACTAACACTGTTCCCTATGTATGTATAACGAAATGTATAATGTAGCTCTTTCCGGAAAGGTTTATTTGGAATAAAATGTAGTAGATGGAAAAGTAAGCTTTAGTAGGAGTACTTTGTATACCCACTATAAACGATAGAGGGTAGAGAAAGTCATGTGAATCTATAACATCATAAATTTTTTTATAAAGTGAACATCCAGTATCGGTGCTTAAAAATCTGTCTCAATATCGAGTATCGAGAAATAGTGGTATTGTCCCATCACTAATAGAAAGAGTGAAATTCTAGCGTTTGGGCAGTGAAAAAGCAACTAAGATGCGAAACCTCACATATAACCATCTCAGAAGTTTTTGTAGCTCTTTCTTGATATTGCCATCACGTCGACATGTCCTTCAAATACATCGCTTGAGATGAAAACCACGTATTATTGTGTAAGGTCGGCCGGCACCAGGCTTTTGTTTGCTTCGGCACATTGTGTTCATACAAAGGTTGCTTCTTTTCGAAGAAGTTCCTGGGATAAGAAAAGAGAAAAATGTTTTGTACTTTTACTTTCTATTCTACTTACGTATAGTAGGTAAGCGAAGTATTTTACTCCATCCATAGATTCGATATCGATGATTCACAAAATTGCATATTTTGAGGACCCCTGAATTCAAGAAACAGCATTTTTAGTCATGTGTGTGTGTGTGTGTGTGTGTGTGTCTGGAGTCAGAATAACTCAGAAACGAAAATTCGGTTAAATACCAATCTTGGTATTGAAGTGCAATACCAATCTTGGTATTGAATGCAATACCAAGGATGCGACATGAAGATTTTCAAGAAAATTTCCACATTCATCTAAAAGAGGTAAAAAATAGAATCTGTGTAGTTGCACAAAAAATACAAATAAACCATGAAGTTATTACAAAAAGTAACTGAAACAGTACAAATGAAGATGAAAATGGGTCGTTTATTAATTTGTTTCCTTTCAATAACTAACTTAAAATGTTCATTAAGTTTATTAATGACTTGACATAGAAAATGTTTCGTTATTTTTATTTTTTTAAAAATACCTCTAAAGAGTTTGATTAAATTACCATATGTTTAAGATATTTTAATGCCAAAGAAATGCACCTATATTTTAATTTTGTAGTAATTGAACAAGAAGTCAACTTCAGTCGGAACGAATGTTGTATAATTTTGTATAACCGGTAAGCTATATGAGATAGATGAAAGCCACCATGTAAAAAAAAAAAAAAAAAAAAACGTTAGATGTCTTTAAAGCATACAGTTTATTCCAAATAACTTTTATTGTGACATCAGCCAAATTTGCTGTTATTGTATTACATTTTTATCATTTTAAGTGCTGTCGCCATTCAGCTGCTTCTCGCCATATTATGGAAAGATCGACATGCATTTAAAGATCGATTCAGCTTTCAGCAACGAAATGTGTATTGAAACCAGTTCTGCAAATGTTTACCTCATTAACGTGAAGCAGACAGAAAAATATAGTTCTTAAAGAATAGCGTGTAGATGCTGCATAAAACACGATAGTGACACATACATCATGGATAGGGATGGATAGTTTCCTAAAGAGGTGCCAAAAATGTATGGAAAACATTTCCTTTCATAAACTTGGTAAGGAAAGCCTTTAAAAATAGTTTTAAAAATGTATGGTTTGGTTTCATTCGCGCCTTTCAATGATAACGGCGGACGGCAACGAGTGACAAGGACGCGGACAGGAAAAACATCATGCAGGCGGTTCGTAGTTTTTTGGCTCAACCTGTACTACAGCGATTCATTATGATGTTACTTGGCGACGCGCGCATCTCGCCCATATCTTTTAGCAGCTTCAAAGTCGTAGTGTACGGAGATCCATTCCCCAGATAAACAATTAAACATGTGGATTTAACATGAAATAAATTCTGTTCATTGTAATTGTAATATAGTGAGTTCGTTTCCTTTGTTTCAATATAGCTCAATATACGTTACCTGCAAAAAAACAATAAATACGCCCTGGGGCTCAACAGTATCGCCATCTGATGCGCTGCTGCAGTATAGTTCAATGTGCGCTACCTGCAAAGAAACAATAAATACGGCCTGGGGCTCAACAGTATCGCCATCTGATGCGATGCTGCAGTATAGTTCAATGTACGCTACCTGCAAAGAAACAATAAATACGGCCTGGACTCAACAGTATCGCCATCTGATGCGCTGCTGCAGTATTGTTCAATGTACGCTACCTGCAAAGAAACAATAAATACGGCCTGGACTCAACAGTATCGCCATCTGATGCGCTGCTGCAGTATTGTTCAATGTACGCTACCTGCAAAGAAACAATAAATACGGCCTGGACTCAACAGTACCGCCATCTGATGCGATGCTGCAGTATAGTTCAATGTACGTTACCTGCAAAGAAACAATAAATACGGCCTGGACTCAACAGTATCGCCATCTGATGCGATGCTGCAGCATAGTTCAATGTACGCTACCTGCAAAGAAACAATAAATACGGCCTGGACTCAACAATAAGGCCATGTGATGCGCTGCTGCAGCATAGTTCAATGTACGCTACCTGCAAAGAAACAATAAATACGGCCTGGACTCAACAGTACCGCCATCTGATGCGCTGCTGCAGTATTGTTCAATGTACGTTACCTGCAAAGAAACAATAAATACGGCCTGGACTCAACAGTACCGCCATCTGATGCGCTGCTGCAGCATAGTTCAATGTAAGCTACCTGCAAAGAAACAATAAATACTCCCTGGACTCAACAGTATCGCCATCTGATGCGCTGCTGCAGAATAGTTCAATGTACGCTACCTGCAAAGAAACAATAAATACGGCCTGGACTCAACAGTATCGCCATCTGATGCGCTGCTGCAGCATAGTTCAATGTACGCTACCTGCAAAGAAACAATAAATACGGCCTGGACTCAACAGTATCGCCATCTGATGCGCTGCTGCAGCATAGTTCAATGTACGCTACCTGCAAAGAAACAATAAATACGGCCTGGACTCAACAGTATCGCCATCTGATGCGCTGCTGCAGCATAGTTCAATGTACGCTACCTGCAAAGAAACAATAAATACGGCCTGGACTCAACAGTATCGCCATCTGATGCGCTGCTGCAGTATTGTTCAATGTACGCTACCTGCAAAGAAACAATAAATACGGCCTGGACTCAACAGTACCGCCATCTGATGCGCTGCTGCAGCATAGTTCAATGTACGCTACCTGCAAAGAAACAATAAATACGGCCTGGACTCAACAGTACCGCCATCTGATGCGCTGCTGCAGCATAGTTCAATGTAAGCTACCTGCAAAGAAACAATAAATACTCCCTGGACTCAACAGTATCGCCATCTGATGCGCTGCTGCAGAATAGTTCAATGTACGCTACCTGCAAAGAAACAATAAATACGGCCTGGACTCAACAGTATCGCCATCTGATGCGCTGCTGCAGCATAGTTCAATGTACGCTACCTGCAAAGAAACAATAAATACGGCCTGGACTCAACAGTATCGCCATCTGATGCGCTGCTGCAGCATAGTTCAATGTACGCTACCTGCAAAGAAACAATAAATACGGCCTGGACTCAACAGTATCGCCATCTGATGCGCTGCTGCAGCATAGTTCAATGTACGCTACCTGCAAAGAAACAATAAATACGGCCTGGACTCAACAGTATCGCCATCTGATGCGCTGCTGCAGTATTGTTCAATGTACGCTACCTGCAAAGAAACAATAAATACGGCCTGGACTCAACAGTACCGCCATCTGATGCGCTGCTGCAGCATAGTTCAATGTACGCTACCTGCAAAGAAACAATAAATACGGCCTGGACTCAACAGTACCGCCATCTGATGCGCTGCTGCAGCATAGTTCAATGTACGCTACCTGCAAAGAAACAATAAATACGGCCTGGACTCAACAATACCGCCATCTGATGCGCTGCTGCAGTATTGTTCAATGTACGTTACCTGCAAAGAAACAATAAATACGGCCTGGACTCAACAGTACCGCCATCTGATGCGCTGCTGCAGCATAGTTCAATGTAAGCTACCTGCAAAGAAACAATAAATACTCCCTGGACTCAACAGTATCGCCATCTGATGCGCTGCTGCAGAATAGTTCAATGTACGCTACCTGCAAAGAAACAATAAATACGGCCTGGACTCAACAGTATCGCCATCTGATGCGCTGCTGCAGCATAGTTCAATGTACGCTACCTGCAAAGAAACAATAAATACGGCCTGGACTCAACAGTATCGCCATCTGATGCGCTGCTGCAGCATAGTTCAATGTACGCTACCTGCAAAGAAACAATAAATACGCCCTGGACTCAACAGTATCGCCATCTGATGCGCTGCTGCAGCATAGTTCAATGTACGCTACCTGCAAAGAAACAATAAATACGGCCTGGACTCAACAGTATTGCCATCTGATGCGCTGCTGCAGTATTGTTCAATGTACGCTACCTGCAAAGAAACAATAAATACGGCCTGGACTCAACAGTACCGCCATCTGATGCACTGCTGCAGCATAGTTCAATGTACGCTACCTGCAAAGAAACAATAAATACGGCCTGGACTCAACAGTATCGCCATCTGATGCGCTGCTGCAGCATAGTTCAATGTACGCTACCTGCAAAGAAACAATAAATACGGCCTGGGCTCAACAGTATCGCCATCTGATGCGCTGCTGCAGCATAGTTCAATGTACCCTACCTGCAAAGAAACAATAAATACGGCCTGGATTCAACAGTATCGCCATCTGATGCCCTGCTGCAGTGTTGTTCAATGTACGCTACCTGCAAAGAAACAATAAATACGGCCTGGACTCAACAATAAGGCCATCTGATGCGCTGCTGCAGCATAGTTCAATGTACGCTACCTGCAAAGAAACAATAAATACGGCCTGGACTGAACAGTATCGCCATCTGATGCGCTGCTGCAGCATAGCTCAATGTACGCTACCTGCAAAGAAACAATAAATACGCCCTGGGGCTCAACAGTATCGCCTGCTGTTGCGGTGCTACATTTGAGCAGCATATAATTGCACACTTATTTACAAGGTAAGATATTTCTATGAAAACTCATAGTTTTTAAATAATTAAAGTGTGATGGACCCAAAACAGTCATATGCAACTTAACTATAACTCTCGTTAGAAGTTAATAAAATGGTAGATTTCTATAGACAAAGCTTCAATAAAATATTTGAAGGCGGAGAATATCCGGAATCTGGAAAACTGCCATTATCCAACCTCTTTACAAGGGCAGAGGGAGTTACAGCATTCCAGGAAATTACAGGCGTATCTCGCTGCTCTCTATATTTGGAAAAATTTACAGTAGAATCTTATATGAAAGAATTAAGTGTTGGCCTAAGACACATCATAGGATTTCTAAATTTCAGGCAGGATTTAGGAAAGGTTTCTCGACTATAGACAATGTCTTTGTTCTGAAAACAATAATTGATGACAATTTGAGAAATAAAGGTGGTAAGGTATATACTGTATTTGTAGATTTTAAAATTGAATTTGATACTGTAGAACGCAGTGCTCTCTGGGAGAAATTAACACGTAAAGACTTTCGGGGAAAATGATTAGAGCACTTAGGGCAATGTATAAAGAAGTTAAGTTTGTTATCAAGACCGATCAGCACAATACATCAGAATGAAACTTAGCGCAGAGGGGGGTTAAACAGGGTTGTATACTATCTCCGTTACTTTTTAATTTGTTTATTGATGATATTGTTAGCGTGATGACGGAGGAAGACATAGATGCACCGACAATCGCAGACCAAAAAATACCAATTCTTTTGTACGCGGATGACATTGTAATTCTTTCTAAAACGATAAAAGGTTTGCAGTCTGGTTTAAACGCTCTTCGACAGTACTGTAGGCAATGGGGTATGGAAGTAAATATTCTTAAAACTAAAACAGTCACCTTTAAAAATGGATATGTGTACGGCCAACATGAAAAGTGGACCTACGGGGAGGAAGAAATTCAAAATGTTAAACACTTCGATTACTTAGGAGTAAGGTTTGATATGGGCGGAAAATGGAACAAGAACATGGAGTTTATAAAACACAAAGGGATTGGACAACTTTCTGAAGTATTAAGGATATTGACCCGGGTACCAGATATGCCAGTAAAAACATTACAGACCATGTATGAAGCAATGGTTAGGTCCTCATTACTATACGGCAGTGAAGTGTGGGGATGGGAGAGGGTGGATAATGTAAATAAAATACAATGCAATTTCTGGAAGCGCATTCTAGGGTTGGGGAGGGGTACTTCAAACTACGGAGTTCTTCGTGAGGTAGGATGCTGGGAAGATGCTGTATTTGCTAAATTAAACGTAGTTAGGTACTGGCTGCGAATAATTAAAGGTGATCAAACAACTCAGAGCAATATGTTATCGTCATCAAATGAACAACATAGAGCATCCAAAATGGTGGGCGGCGGGGTTGCAACGCGAATTATCAAAAATTGGCTTAAATGATATCTGGCAAAGGGGTAATGGAAATACACACAGTGCCGTGAGAAAGGTCAAAGGACGACTATGCGATATAAACAGGCAGAAAATAGAATCTGAATGTAGACAAAGATCAACATTGGAGCTACAAAATGAAATAAAAACTAGGTGGGGTAAGGAAACATATATTTTGGAATTGAGTATAAAACAGAGGACTGGAATAGCATGGCTTAGGTTGGGAGGGTGGAAAGCTCGCAAGATTGTTGATGACGATGGCAGGAGGATTTGCCCATTATGCGGGGAACAAGAAGACTGGACGCATATTTTGGCAGCATGCGTGCGGACGGAGGGTATTAGGAAAAAACTATTACCGGAAGTATTTTTGGCTTCCAACAGACGGAGGACAGCATGCTGGGACTTGATCCTAAACAGCCAAAACTGGCCAAGCTTGGGCACATACTTAATGGAAGTACGTGTACTAAGAGATAAGGTGTTTATGTAATTTTTCTTTAAACATATGTGGTGCTTGATTACTTGTGTGCGACTGTGTGTGTGTGTGTGTGTGTGTGTGTGTGTTTGAGTGTGTGATTCAGAGAATTTTTTCAATTTTATATGTATGTATATAGTGCGGTGATTATAAAAAAAAATAATTGTTTTCTGGTTGATACTGCAAGTCACGTATACAGACCAGGTATTTTTCTAGAGAGTATGTACGGTCTTATGACACATGTGACTGTGTTATTTATGCAATTAATGTAATACTAAATACTTAATAAATACCACCACTACACACTTTGGTAATTAAGACGCTCGTATGAAAATTATGAAACGAACGGTTTTTCATTTCATTAACTTATCTGTGTCTTAATTACTAGCATTATAGTCTTGTTGCACAATATACTATTTAAGACTTGCTACACATTTGGGAATCACTGATAAAGCGTTTGCATTTTGTTGGGAATGTTTGCTGTGAATAAACAGTACGTGTTGCTCTAGGACCTCGGTGGTGTTCTCAGCCGCGAGGTAA
Organism: Deroplatys truncata; assembly: GCA_030765065.1. Classification (NCBI taxonomy): domain Eukaryota; kingdom Metazoa; phylum Arthropoda; class Insecta; order Mantodea; family Mantidae; genus Deroplatys; species Deroplatys truncata. Next base: position 23,181,450 of record CM060988.1, on the reverse strand, counting down.
GTAATTCCACATCCATTGCAGATGGTGTCAGAGTAACGTGTTCTTTGTTTACTCACAGTGTAAACTGCTACTCTCATTTCTGCCCTTGATGCTTCAGGGGATTTTATTCTTCCTGGACTTCGAAGCTCTGAATGCTTTACTTGCAGATGTTATGAGCTTCCTGCTAAGCTTTGCTTTCACCTCCTAGTAGCTTTGTGTTGTTTGTCTTTCGGTTTCTGTAGCCGCAAAATGATACTTGTGCCTGAAGTTGCGCAATTCCAAGTATCTAGAGCCGGTTTGCTATTGGTAATCCATACATGACTAGAAATTTAAGTACAGCTGCTACGGAAAGGTTATTTCACAAGAAGGTGTGTAATGGAAGCGTGCAAGTTTAGGACGGCTGATCTAACAGTAAAAGTTTCAGGGAAACCTGTGTTTCAACAACAATAAAGACAGGTAATGAGGGGAGGGTAAATAGCGAAAATTGGATAAAAAAAGGTCTGATGTGATTCATTCCCGTGAATTTCTCTACCTTCTAGTGTTTATTAGTGGGTATACAAACTATTCTTACTAAAGCTTATTTTTCTAACTTCTATTTCATTTTAATTCCAATAAACTTTGCAGAAATAGCTACATTCTGTTTTTCGTTATAGAGACGAAGGGAACAGCGATAGTCAAATGTTTAACTGTACGCTACATGCTGGCCTTAAAATCCCACACTGTTTCCATGACATCGCGAGAAACAGCTGCAAATCGACAGAAATTGGAAAGCATGGCTAAATATTGAACAATTCGAACCATTAATAACGGAATTTCTCAGAAAAGGCTTATGCCCCCCCAATAAGTTATTTGAAATGAATAGTATGTTTTAAAGAGCTCTACATGTTTTGTGTAGTGCGTTTTTGTCTAATACCTTAAAGGTTACCGGTTATAAAGCATGATACAAAATTCCTTTGGCTGGCCCCATAGCTCAGTCGGTAGAGCAACAGCCTGCTGTACGAGGGGTCCTGAGTTGGGTTCCCGGCTGGGGTGGGATTTTTTTCTCTAGCCAAGATTAATCCCTATCGTCCCCAGAGTCTGGAAGTCTGAATGAGAGTGTGAATGTGTGTATGATTTAATGATTAAACAAACCAAGTGTAAGAAACCAAAGTTCCAAAAGAAAGGCCGCTGTTAAGACCAATGTAGTTAAAGGCGGTGTACAAATGCAACTAAAAAAAATTCCTTCCAAATGAAGGAAGAAGCAAGCTTTAAAATTCCTGGTATAGGGTGTTATTAAGAATGCATTGATCCACATCGGATAAAAAGACCTTCTCTGCGGTCGAGTGATCAGGTTCTGGCTTATCAACCCGCAAGTCTCAGGTATGGTTCCCGGCTGTGAGGGGGTATTTTTATAATTTGAATAAATATTAATATAATTTATTTATTCTTGCTTGAAGTTTAACGCTCTTTAACCTGTGGTTCATATGGGATATTCAATGAGTGAAGTGGGTGAAACGTTACCGTTTCCTTAGAATATGGAAGTGAAAGTGTTTTTCCTCAAGAAAATCCATAAAACCTGGATACAATCAACCAGTTAGATGATTTGTAAATCAAAGCCGCCTATATGTTCATCAAACGAAAATGTTGCTATTGTCACGTATACAGTTGCAGGCAGCAATATTATTTGTCAGAGATTTGATACTTTATTATATTGCGCAAACTCTTACATTTTTACACATTTGGTCATTTTTATATTCTATGATCTTTCTTGACTTGGGATTGTAGTTGAAGCTAACTTATGACACGTGGTCTACCACTTCCCTTGACATTTCATAGAGACTTCACTATGCTATCATTTCCTTAGGGATACGTGCCTTTCTGCACGTCACCCGATGGATCACATGATCCTTGGAAAATCCTGAGTCCACGCAATTTTAGGGCGGCGGCACACCATACTTGGTAATGCTCAGGCATGATTGTCGAGACCCCCCTAGGCAGTGACTTTCTTTATAAGGAGCTGCAGACCCTTGCTGTCAGCAGTCCATGCTGCTGGACCTGCAACTGATACCTGACAACTCCCATTAGGGAAAGTTATAATACTTTATGTAATGTCTACTTAAATGTCACATCATTGTATGTTATGTGTGTTGAGTCTTCAGTCGTTTCAAGACTGAATATCAAGTCCCTTCAGGACGAAGGGATTGTTAAATACATAAGCGGTCTCTTCAAGACCCGAAGCTGGGAACTGAATCCCAGCATCATCGTGTTCTAATTAATATAATAAAGTGGGCCACCAGGAAACATTGCGAGTTATTTGTTCTACTATCTACCCTCACCTCTAAGCTACGTTCTCCAGTCACAACCCCTAAGATTGCGATACTATACAAATGAAACTATAAAAGAAAATTAGATGTGTTACATTCACATGGCTTTCCCTGATACATCTTCTACAAATTATTTCTTCTCTATAGGTATAAGACAAATGCAGTAAGCTAAAGTAATGGTGAAATGCCTTCAAAGCCGTCGATGATAGCTTTGAAAATCATTATCTTTGCATGAACACGGAAAGAATTTTTTATGGGTTATATTGACATGCAATTCTCTACACTGTACCATTTGTAAATAGGTATAAAAGCTACTCTTACGAAAGCTATTTTTCTATTTCATTTTAATCGAGACAAACCTTGGCAGAAGTAGCTATATTACACATTTGGTCCTAAATGCAAACAGAATAGCGATATTCAAATGTTTAATAAGTGGACGTGGACGCTATATACCGACCTTAAAATTGCATATTATTTCCCTGCAACCGCGAGAAACAACTGGATGTCGACTGGACTTTAAAAAATGATAAAGAATTAAGGAATTCAAAACCATTAATAACGGATATCTCCGAAATGACTGAAATCACAAAAAAGTTATTCATAGTAAATTGTGAGTCTCAAAAAGATCAACTTTTTTGCGAAGTACGTTTTCGTCTATCGCTAAACGTTTACCAATTATAGAAAATCGCTTGCGGATAAAGAGGATTTCAAGGGCTATCCCCAGAAAATTCAAGGTATACCTTTTATTTGTAATGTAAATACTTATAATTTATGGTAACTTAATCAAAATCGTTTGAGATGTTTTTGAGAAATAAATAACAAAATTAAAAACTGTTCCATGTAAAGGGTACTTTGGGTAAGGACATTTTGTTGGAAATCTTCGTGTCGCGTCTTTGGAAGATACTGAACCTAAATAAGTTTGGTACTTATCCGACTTTTCATTTTTGAGTTATGCTGTTTACGGACACACACACACACACACACACACACACACACACACACACACACGGACATTTTTCTAAAAATGCTTTTTTGTATTAATGGGGCCTCAAAACATGTGTTTCGGATGAAATTTTAGTATCGAATTTTTGAATGGAATGCAATACCTTTTCTGCCTACTAGGTACTGTAAAGGCGACAGCTTGTTCACTGATTATGTCCCTATATTATCCTGATATCATGATTATGTTTTCTGTTTATAAATGCATGCATCCAATTTTATATTGTATACAAATTCTCAAATTTGTTCCTTTTTAGCATTCTCCAATTGTCAAATATGTTTATCTTCATAATGTCACAGGCGATATATCTCTATTACTATTCAAGGCTGAGGATGATAATAATAATAATAATAATAATAATAATAATAATAATAATAATAATAAAATAATAATAACTTCTTTGCATCCCTGTCGCTTTGCCCATTATTTTCAGATGCCACGACATCTGCTCTGTCCACTTCAACATAGTTTCACACTTCAGTCATGTTTTATTCACTATCATTGTACCTTGATAAAACAAAATATAAATGGAAATAAGTTGCAAGGCGTACCTGTAAGCTATGCTCATGACCCAAGTTTGACTTGTGTAAACACAAATTAACAAATGTAAGGAAGGAACAAATATTTTCAAGCTCTCTATTGTCTCAGGTCTTAAGTTCTAATTTGCCACTGCTGGACTCACAGATCTTGATCACCGGAGTAGGCACATCTAATGGCTGAGAGTGAGTAACCAGAGTGAGAAACGCGATTTAGTGTGTCAGCTAAATTAGCTTCATTCATGACTTAGTTAACGCTGCATGTTACATGAATACCTGTACCCCTTCCCTCGTTGTTATGCATCAATTTATTTAGACACAAGAATCTATTGAATGTTGCATTCATTTACCCACAGGAAACACAGTCAAGGTCTATAAAAATTATAGTCCAGCAACTCTTTGGGGACACGTGCGAGGCAATAACGTGAAGACTCAATTCCGTTCATTCCTTATCTAGCGCAAAGTTAAACGTAACAAGTTTCAATAATGCGGAATTTAAAAGTTTTGAAAACGTATCGAATGGTTATATCAAAGTATTAGACATACTTCGTCACCATTGAGTATCGAGGTATCGACCCTACTTTCTAACGTAACAGCTGACTCTCGGATCCATTGATACAGGATATAGGGGACGCAAGCTAATTCAGGTTACTAAAAAACAAAGATGCCGCATGTCAGGGTGGTCAAAGTTCTAACTTGAGCCACTAGATATATAGCCGGAGAAATTACCAGATAACCTATTTACAAAGCACGCACTATTTCGGTCCTCTGCAAGTATTTTGAGTCATTTCCTTGTCATATATATTGCTCTGTAATATTCTTTTCTTCTATACAAAATGTTTGGTGATCACCTTCCTTCTACACCATAATCTTTGATTACCTATAACCTTGATGCACTTTAAGTGTTCAATTAAGCACTGAACCGTCCACTGGACTTAATTTATATAACACGTTGTAAGTTATTAAACATTGAAAATTACTGTAACGTTTTCAACCCCGCGATGGACGACAATTTTCATAATAATATACTCACCTGATTTTTAAAGCCGCACGATGGTGCCACAACTTTAAAGCAGTACACTTAATCTGCTTCTGATGCTGTTGTCTCGTAGCTCGTTATGTTGTTTTGTGCGCCAACTGCTCTAATGGTATGTTATGAGATCTTTTTCTCAGAGTGTACGTGAGCGCGTGCGAAAAGATAACACCAGTTTCAATTGACTGAGCAATTTAATATGATCTAATACTTGAGCTACGAATTTAAGCGAATTGCAGAACGTTTCAAGATAAGAGTGGGATTTATTTATGAATCGTAGCACTTGAAACTATAACAATTTAATTATTATACCTGCTAACTTCTGCAGTATCAATTCTACGGTTTGAAATGGGTAACTGTTTCCGTAATGAAAGAAATTACGAGCGTAACTTGCGTGTCGCTAAAATGCTTATCGGGAAAACCCCATGCGATGGCCGCTAAATCTTACTTACACAAGCGTGTCACTAAGCGCTTAAAATAACACACGAGTCGTCAAATGTATCCAGAATGATGACCGTACCAAGAATGTGTGCACGACGAATGTCTCTGATTAAAGCACGCGCCGTTATGTTACTTAAACTCCGCCTACCTAAGTAGGCCCTTCCCAACAAAATTACTTATTCCGCGGAGTCAATCTTACAATTTTTACGTGTGCGTCTATTACCTTGTTGCTATGGAGGCCTGGCTAAACTCTCAAAAATACCATTCACATCTCTGTCGGAGTTTCTGCCTACGTGACTCTGCAAACGTGCTGGGCTTATAATCTAACTGAATCCCAGGAATCTTTAAGCTAATGTATTCTATCCTTGGCTGTTACTAATGACTTCAGTTAACCTAACCCGCTAATTACCTTCTTCTTTCCGGACAAATCTTTCAACTCGAGCTTATTACATTATACCTTGATTTAATACAAGGAAATTATTTATTGCAATTATTTCTCTATCTCAATATTCCTTTTTATTTAATTATCTATATCTTCCTGTCAGTAATTACGGTATTATTACTATGCTGTAATAGTATGAAGAACAACCTGTAATTATACTTTTAAATGATTTTGCGTACTTATGTAAAGAAAACAGTTAAATGTATTGTTTTTTCTGCTCATATTTCTTCCTGTTACCTCTTTTCAATAATATTTCTACTATGTTTGACAACATACGATTATTTTACATTAGCTGTGCTGTAACCTATGACCAAAACACAGAAATAATTTAGTATTTGTGCATTGGAACATTGGATAACAACGTACCTTAATTAACGCACTTCCTGCAGAATGAGTATGAGTTATAAACTATTTAAAATATTGAAGTAGTAATATACACAGCATGGAGTGACAGAACTGGATTGATAATGGAACTAGAAATGTAACTTATTAATCAGAATATGAAAGCGGTCCAATCACGTCTATTTCCCCCTCCTCCTCCTTCTCCTCCCCCTCCCCCTCCTCCTCCTCATCATCATCATTGCATTTCGTGCCAAGCACAGCTTTACAAGTTTCCTTTTCTTTGAAGGTGATAACAGTTTTGCAGTTTTGTGCTTTTCCATGCGAATGGAGTTGACATTTTTTACGGAAACAGTAAACTCGGACGTTAAATTAATGTCTTTAATGGCTAAAACCGGATACTTCTCAAAAAACTTTATGAACACGTTTCATACAATAGTTCTTTCACCACTTCTCAAATTGGATGCTTCACATACACATTTTGACTACCCATAATATTTATTAACCTTAACCACTGTTAACCACACTGTAATAAACAATTTTAAAGCAAGAGAACGCCATTAAATGCAACAGGACTGACCAACTGTATTTTAGCAATAGAAAATGGTGTATACGCTTGTCTCCATTTATTAAGCTTTCACTAATTTAATACATATGTTTTTAAATGAAATAGGAACTAATATTTAATATTCTAATAATGTTTTTTAGCAAAATAAGTTCTTGAATAATATCAGACAAAATTAATTTCCTTAGTCCCACAGGGAACTACGTTGTTATAATCCGCGCCCGATGCACACAGCTTGCCACGTACTTTTGTTTAGATCAGGTTCCCTTCTAAAGCCGGCGGGACTGTAGTAGTAGTAGTAGTAGTAGTAGTAGTAGTAGTAGTAGTAGTAGTAGTAGTAGTAGTAGTAGTAGTAGTAGTAGTAATAATCAAATCATGGTGTAATCAGTGTAATTAATGTGACTATAACCAATGTAATGTAAACAGTAATATAATAAATTAATATTATTATACATATAATAAATTTAATATAATACAATTAATATAATCAGTGCATCAGTTGTGAATAAATGGTCCGCGTGGAAAGTTTGAACACCTGGAAATATAAAAGCAGGACACCAAAGTAACAGATACAATATAACTAAGCTTCCCGACAAATGTAACAGGCGCGAATTTGCGGAGGAGTTTCCGGTTATGAATAGAACCTAACAACTCGAATTTCACCAGACTAGTGGAAAAATATCAAAGTTGCGCTTTAGTAATCTCTCGCATATTGTAACCTCTATATTCTAATCTTCCTAATGGTGTTTAATGTTCGTTCTTACAGCATAAGGAACCATAGGCAGTGAACACTGATAATACATGAAATGAAATACCTGGAAGGAAAATTTGGGAAGGAAAGGTTACAGATGCATCCTCAAGATATCTTATCGGCATTTACTTGTATGAAGATTGGAGAATATCTACAGACAACTTCAGTCATTCAAGGCGGTTCTGGCGGGATTGGAATATTAGACCTTCCGTTCATGATTCCTTGCATTAACGACCTCGGTCCACCAAGTCGCTTCCCAGGGCTGCCCTCGCTAGGTTAGGAGTTTCGTGGTAAAGTGTTTTCGGGTTCGTTTCCCGCCTCGGGCATGATTGTTTGTCCGTTTGTAAGTACGAAATAAAATTAAACTTCTCGTAAAACAGATAAGCTAGAAAAGAACAGAAACGCAGGAAAAAAGCGATAGATGTCAGTCTGAGGTATTTCAAATTGGGAATGGGCCCATAAATAATAATCTTATATTTGAGTCTCAGGAAGAGACAATCGGCATCTTCTCCCTTGAGGTCTATTTGTTATGAAGCCGTTAATTAAATACATATTTGGCAGCTTCACTAAAATGTGGCAACACTGCGGGAAAACTCACAAAAGTCAAATTGACAGAGTAGTGAGTACTTACAAATCTCCATTCAAATATTTCCACTTTCTTTTTCAATGACAACATTTGTCTTATAGAGACAAGAAATATCATTGGACCTTTGAAATGATCCATTCTAAAGCTTTCCGTATGTACCCCAATTCGCAGCAAAATTTCCAAAGATACTGTTCACTGGTTAATCTTTTTTTCCCCAGATTTACCTCACGTTAATTCTACACACAATATCACGATGTACGAATTGGTAATATATTTACATATAACTTCAAACCTTATTGTCTCCACACCAAATTTCATATTCTACATGTTTATTAACATACACTATGAGAAACTTAATGCTGGAACATTGTGGTTTTAAATTATTTCCATGACTTCGCGAGAAACAACTGAAAATCGACAGGAATTCAAAACAATCGCTAAGTATTTAACGCTTCGAATAATTAATAACGAATATCTCAGAAATGACTGATGTCACAGAAAAGTTATTTGACATAAATTGTTTGTTTTAAAGAAATCTACACTTTCTTTCTTTTTTTTTTGTTTTTTTGTTTTTTTGTAGTGCGTGTTCGTTCATCGATTACGTGTTATCGCTTATGAAAGTTTATAGAACCTTCTTTCCGAAGGATATAATGTGATATAAATGTCTTTAATATAAAGTATATTAATCAAAATCTTTATAGCCATTTTTCAGAAACTAAAAACTTCCAAAAGTATTCCATATAAAGGGTAGTTTGGGATGGGGGATTTTCTTGAAAATCTTCGCGTCGTATCTTTGGAAGGTACTGAATGTAAATACCAAGTTTAGTGATCATCCAACAACACAGGTTTTGGTTATGCTGTTCACAGTTACACACATGCACACAGGGGCATTATTCTAAAAATCTGATGTGTTACACTCAGATGACTTTCCCTACTCTTGTACAAACCATTTTTACAAACGCTTATTTTCCATATACTTCATGTTAATCGAGATGTTAATCTTATTGCTAATTTTCTTGTAGATGCAAGGGGAATTGGTAGGCTTTAAGTGATAGTCAAATGTTTTAAGCGTTGGTTGCTATGTGGCGCATTCCATTCTCTTTGCATGTCCAGGACATAAAAAGAATGAATAACGATTTTGAGAAAAAGTAAGTTTTGGAAAATTTAACGGAATAACAAGCAATATCTCGAAAATTGTACACTCAACAAAAAATTGTATATGACATAAATTGTGTATTTTAACGCGATCCACATTTTTTGTGTAGTAAAATTGTGTCTATCTCTTATGGTTTACCAGTTATGCAAAAGTCTTTCACAATGAAATATACTTTAGGAGTCATTCCCAGAAAATTCGAGATATACATTTCATTTGTCATGAAAATATCTTAAACATATGATATTTTAATCAAAATCGTTCGAGCCATTTTTGAAAAATTAAAATTTTCGAAACATTTTCCATGTAAAGGGTAATCTAGGATCGGGGAATTTTCTTGAAAACTTTTGTGTCGCATCTCTGGAAGATACTGAACCTAAATATCAAGTTTGGTGTTTATCCGACTGTTCATTTCTGAGTTATGCTGTTCACACACACACACACACACACACACACACACACACACACAGACACACACACGGACATGTTTCCAAAAATGCTTTTTTTGGTTTCAGGAGGTCTCAAAACATGCATTTCTGGTGAAATCTCTGTATCGAATTTTTGTGTGGAATGCAATGCTTCCCCTACTTACTATACGTAGTAGAGAAAGTAAAAATACCTTTCTTTAATTTAGTGACCTCAAAACATGTATTTCCCGGAAATCTCGATATGGAATTTTTCGATTGAATGCAATACTTTCTCTACCTACCATGTACATTGTAGACAAAGTAAAGAGCTGAGATTTTTAGTACCCTGTACCCTCAATTTAATGTGTTCATGCCGAAAACGAGGTCCCACATTTCCTCTATCAACGTAACATCATCGCATAAGATGTTTCTTTTATTCTACGCCTCATTAAAAATCGGTATTTAACATACCTGTGAGTACTTCAGTTTCGGCTTGTATCTGACATTTCTTCATTTTAAAAATATTTAAAGTTTCCAAACTTGTAAAGATTCACTGACTCTCAAATTTAACAAAGCTTTGAGTACAGAGTAAGCTGAACACAGTACTTACATCATAGGGCTTTAAGACTTTCATTTCCTCTCATTTAATTTCCCTTTCATATTTCAGGTTGACTCCGCGGCTGTGGTTCGGTCGATGTGTGGCAGATGGCGCAGAGGCTTGCGATAGGGAACCTATTCTCTGCCCTGTTAGAGTTAAACCTGTAGTCTCTGCTGCTGGTTCGTGTTTCACCGGTCCCACCAGAGGGACATCTCCGAGCCACCCTCCCGTAGCAGGGAACTGTTAGGGAACTCTGCGTGTCTCTGTCGACTTGCGCCGGCCTACCGTGCAGCCCATAGGTCTTCGGCGATTCCCTCACCTCATCCGTTCCTCCCCGGGGTGCATAAAAAAGATCCATTTGGGGTCCATGTACTAGGTGTGCCCCCTTAACTAGTCTTATCGTATCCTGTCCTATGACTTTCATAAAATATAAGCAATATATTTCACCTGTTTACTTCACGTTTTCGCCACTTAGACCAAGGAAGTAAATTATATATTTAATTTTAATACTTTGTTACAGGCTTCTGTGCAATTACTTGCAATGAAATTCTCGTGGAGAACAGGTATGCGTTGCTTTCAGTCTCTTCTACAAACATTCTACTACTGTTTGTATCAACGATATGTTAGTTTCAATACAGCAGTTTGCCGACTAGGGTACAATCGCCTTCTAGAAATGTCTTACTTTCGCAGGAAAAGAAAGCATCTAACGCACTCGACGTTTGTAGCAATATTTGCATGAGTGCAGTGAAATAATTACTCCATTGTTCATCAGTTAATATTAGAACACTCCGTAATCACATTATCCTATACTACTCTTTAGTTCCTCTACCAGCCTACGATACCTTATTTATTGACCTGAAGATATAAATAATTAAATAAGGACATAATAGTATCAAGATAGAGAGGTTATTGCAATAAACAATTTACGTATATTAAATAAATGTATAATGAAACAAGCTTGAGTTGAAAAATTTATCGGGAGAAAAAGTTTATTAGTGAGCAAGTCATTAGTAATAGCTGAGGAGCGAACGCCTTAGGTATAAAAATTCTTGGAATGCAGTTAGGTTATAAGTTCAGCACGTTTGCAGGGTAGCACAGACTACAATTCTGTAAAAAGAAGGATGAATGAAATTCTTAAATTCGGGGAGGTACGGTTTAGCAACAAGGTAACAAACGCACACGTAAGAATTTTAAGCATTCGTCCAAAGCGGGGAGGAACCCTGGTAGGAGTAGCATAGGTAGACGGAGCTTCAGGTAAGAAAAGTTCGCGCATCCTAAATCAGAGATACCTTCTCTTGAGAATTATTCACTTAAATCACGTGACTTAATCGTGTGACGACGATCCTTGTGACTATGTGTGTGATAGTTTCATTTTAGGCTGGGTAGAGCTTGAGTAAGATTTAGCGGTTATCGCGAGGAGTTTTACCGGTAAGCGTTTTAGCGACTTACGGCGAGTTACGCTTCTAGTTTCATTTATTGCTGAAAAAGTTATTTAAAACCGTAAAATTGATACTGTAGAAGTTAGCGGGTATAACAATTCAATTTTTATACTTTCGAGTGCTAAGATTTATAATCAGTTTCATTTTTTTATCTTAAAACGGTGGAACACTCGCTTTAATAGCTTAAGTAAGTCAAATTAAATTTCTGAGCGAATTCAAACCGGTGTTATACTTTTACACTACGCCCACGCATACCTTTTGCGAAAGATCTCATACCACAGCAGCAGCCCATAGCAGAATCAACAGCAGATATTGGAGACGACGTCAAAAGGTGACACCGGCCATTTGTTATCAAAAGTGACGACTTTCGCGGGACTGAATCTGTTTCACCTAATAGTTAGGGAAATTATTCACTTTCACGCAAATAATAAAATCGATACTGCGATTTCACCATAAATGGGTATTTGGAGGACCCCAGTAGAATATAATAGGGGGAGCGAGCTCACTTTTTGCGTTTATATGGGAAAGGATAGGGAAAACGAGGGTATATGATAGGTTGAGAGGCCCTTCAAGGGGGAAAATGCGTTTATATGGGGAAGATAGGGACTACGAGGGTTGATGGTAGGTTAGGCAGGGGTTGAAGGAGTGTGGATGTGCTTTATACGGTAGAGATAGGGAATACGAGGAGAAATGCTAGACTAGACAGGGCTTGAAAGATAGAATGTGGGTTTTATATGGAAGAGCTAGTAAATCGAGGAGAGGTATTAGGCCAGGAGGGGTTGAAGAGACGAGAAAAACGATGGCAGATGCTAGGTTGAGAGAGCCTTCAAGGAGGAAAATGCATTTATATGGGGAGATAGGGAAACGAGATGAGATCCGAGGTAGGGCATGTGTTCCGCCCTTTATATGATAGAGGTAAGGAATACTAGGAGAGGTAGTAGGTTATGAAGTTGGAGAATGCGTCATATATGATAGAAGTAGGGAATATGAGGAGAAGTGCTAGACTAGACAGGGCCTGAAGGATAGAATGTGGGTTTTATATGGAAGAGCTAGTAAATCGAGGAGCGGTATTAGGCTGGGAGGGGTTGAATAGTAGATTATGCGTTTATATGAAGAGACGAGGAAAACGATGGTAGATGCTAGGTTGAGTGAGCCTTCAAGGAGGAAAATGCGTTTATATGGAGGAGATAGGTAAATGAGGTGAGGTCCGAGGTAGGATAGGGGTTGAAGGAGGGAAATAGCCTTTATATGATAGAGGTAAGGAATGCGAGGAGAGGTAGTAGACTAGGCAGGGGTTGAGGAGTACGGTATGCATTTATGTATGGAAGATATGGAAAACGGAAAGAGATCCTATGCTAGGAGAGAGTTGAAGGATGGGGTAATGTGCTTTATATGTGAGAGGATAAGATACGCTGAGAGATAATAGGCTAGACAGATGCTGAAGGAGGGAAGGATTCACTTTATACGGGCAGAGATAGGGGAAACGTTGAGAAGTGCTAGACTAGACAGAGTTAAAGGTAGAATGTGTTTTATATGAGAGAGATAGCAAACCGAGGAGAGGTATTAAAATAGCAAGAGTTGAATGGTAGAGTATGCGTTTATATGAGAGAGACGAGGAAGCACTTAAGAAAGTAACAAGACGTAACACCACGTAACAAGACGTAACGTAAACACGTAACCACGTGACAAGACTAACACCGTGTAACACCACGTAACAAGACGTAACACCACGTAACATACACATCCACGTAACAAGACGTGACAACATGTAACAAGACGTGACACCATGTAACAAGACGTAACACCACATGACAAAAGCAAGTAAGCACGTAACACATCGTAACAAACACGTAACCACGTGACAAGACGTAACATCGCGTAACATACACATCCACGTAACAAGACGTGACACCACGTAACAAGACGTAACACCGTGCAACACCACGTAACAAGACGTAACACCTCGTAACAAACACGTAACCAACGCAACACAACGTAACACGACGTAATGCCACGTGACCTAACTACGTAACAAGACGTAACACCACGTAACCTAACCACGTAACAAGACGTAACACTACGTAAGAAAGTAACAAGACGTAACATATACACATAACCACAGAACAAGACGTAACACTACGTAAGAAAGTAACATAAGCACGTAAAAAGACGTAACATAACCAAAAGACGTAACACCTAATCTCCCTAACCAGAGATAACCTCGAGTTATTTTAGTGAAATTGAGACGTTTTATTCAGGTTTATTATTATTATTTGAGAGTCTTAATTGAAAAGTTTTACATCAACATACCTTTATTTTAGTTCGTTGTAGGTGTCTCTCCCCTTTTTATCTAGGCTTGAGACTAGCACTAGGATTGCTCCTAATGGCAGGGTTACCACCTTCCCTTCCATCTTCTTTTTTCTTCATCGGTCGTCAGCTAGCTGCATATACAGCACACGGATAACCTCCATTTTTTTAAGATTGTAGACCCACGAGAAAATCTTCATATTCGACTTACATTCTCTTATGCACTGCTTGTAATGCTGTAATGTCCATAGGCGTATGTCGTTATACCGTCCTCAGCAATAATCCTTTTATCGTCGTATGGTGTCAATGTAATTTTATTCACTTGTACTGTGGCAAGAGCATGCTGTCGCGACAGGATCAGATTCATGGGCGTTCTGATAATTTCTCTGGTTTTAAGGCAGTCAGTATAGCTCTCGAACGTGACGTACTGCTTAATAGCACTACGTATTATACCTTTAATCATTTATCATTGAACCGTCGATATCTAGGGCATACATTTTAGGTCGTAGCCCTACAAAGCGTTGAATGATTTTACCATTAGTCTCATCTTTAAATTTCCCAAGTACCTTCTTGTTTAGAGGTGAATAGCATATATGGCTTGTAGGATAATCAGCAGTATCTAGGTGCTCAAGAAAACGTAGCTTATCCTGGTACACATCTGCAGTTGTAACACGATGAATGAACGAATCAGTGTCCATATACATAAGCTTCAGGTTTTCAGCTCCATAATACGGTAACAACACATCATAGTGATACCGGCACATTAATGTCTTGGAGATATCTAACACACTCATACCGATGTATATAGGCTTGTTGAACACGATCTGTCGGGAGGCCATATGTACAGCAGCTAGATTAGAAGCATATATAATCCTGTCGATAAACGTTGGCTTTGCAATTAACTTTTCCAGAGTCTTCTCATTTGTCACCAGCCGTATATCCATATGATTACGCAGGTTCTCCATAGTTTTTCCGAACATAGCATTTTTGAACAATTTGTAGAGATCCTTCTCAAAATCATTTGCGGCCTGTTGTCGTAGTCTGTTGTTAAATTCCACATACCGTTTTAACCATCGAGACTGTTGGAATTGTAGCACACGTTGGATTTTTGTTAGCCGTAGTCCATGATCAAGATCTTGCTTCAACGCCATGTAATGTAGTACATACTTATTTCGAGGTCCTAGATGAGGTATCAGTTTCTTTGTAGGAGAGTCCTTAGGCGTCATACACTCAGGCAGGAAAGGTAGATTGTTGTGTAGATCGTGAAGTTCTGCAGGATACTCGATGTCGACTTCTAATATGTAGCCGTAAGGATCATCTTCTTGTAGTCTTTCTAAGTCAATTTTTTCAGGCGATACCCACTCAAATCCACCATAAGGGAGAGCATGACTCATTGCCCACCCATATTGGTTGTTGGCGTCCTCATAGGTAATAATTTGGGTTGGTCTCGACGGATCATACTTCTCCATGTAGGTGTAATTAGCCTCTGCATAGCGGTGGGAAACTTGACATAAACCTCCTCTTATACCAGATTCCACCATGAGTAATTGATCATAATCCTGTAACAATTCCAGCTGAATTCCAGTGTACAGTAACATGGCATCCCATGTAAGTCCTGGAGGGGTGAAATAATGTGCAGGGTCGACTTTGTGTGTTTTGAGTGTTTGCTCCCTAAATGTCTCAAAGGCATCAGCTAGGAGAAGCACATCAGAGATTAAGTAGAGGTCGCTGTACTCGCCCAGGTTTCTGACATTAAACAGCTCCCATACATTTTTAGCATGATCGTAGTCAGCATCACTAATTTCCTCTTCATTTAATTTATTGTAGGAGTCCTTAGGAGGTAAGCAGGTTTCGTTCAAAACATCCCATGAAGTGATGTAATCATAGGGAAATACTCCCTTACGAGTCATCAACTTCAACTTGTCTTCTCCGAAGTGTTTAAGTGTTTCAGGATACAATGTCAGATTTTTCACCAGCTCATCCAGGATTGCACTGAGGAATCGGAAGCTATCCACAAAACGGAGCTTTATATCTCCCACATACTTGGAGAATGATATATAGCTTTCTTCAGAGCTAGGAATTACTTCCACCCTCTCACTAGTGCATCCCAGCTCCTTAACAATGAAGTGTGAGTCATATCCACTGAGGTTGTGCATGAGGACTGGAATGTATTTAGGTGTTTTGCAAGCTAAATTACATTCATTATGTAGACTTCCACGATATTCCCCGCTGATGTAATCATGGTCGCGTACTTTGTAGTTCTCTTCAGTAAAGGTTTTTCCACACAAGTAGCACACTGTAGACGAGTGCTGTTGATCTGTAAGTTTCAGAGGCATGACAGATTTGTATATATTATTAATTTCCTTTGCAAGGAACGAGAGGTATTCCATAAACTTCTGAGCAGCATCAACACCACGATATACATAGGGATGCTTAGGAAGACCAGTTTCCAGATGTTCAACGTCGGATGACGGTTTAACGTAAACGCAGAAACTCATGGGTACATGCTGCTGATAAGGAGCTGTATATGAAGTTTCAGGATTGGGGAGACATGTATGACATGGAGCGAGAATGCTTTCAAAGTCAGCGTAGATGACGTAAGGTAGTTTCAGCATCCTTTCAACATTTTTAAACTGTACAATCGATTTCTCCTTTGTAGGCATAACTACCCCTGCAATACCATGTTGATTACAGACGGATGCATGTTCTTGTAGTTTTTCCAGTCCAGTTCGTCCGCATTGATCATCAAAATGTGTAAAACAACGCTTACAGGTATAAACACGTGTATTATGCTTAGTTTTCTGACGTCGAATAAGTTTATCAAAATTCTTTATATATACGTAGTGATGTTTTCCACTACTGTCGCTCAATAGTAGGAGGTCACGGTGTTCAGGTAGTTCAGTCTCAGCTACCTTTATCGGGTACACTTCTTGCTTCTCATTCAAGCCGAAGACATTGATAGACATACTGTTAAGCTTCTCAAATTTAGGTATCTGAGAAAGCGGAGTTGGACAAGTAACACAGCTGAAGTGATATTTATTTTTAAGCTGCTTGTATTTGCTCGGCCGTAGCGCATTCTTCTCAAGAAATTTGACCATTACAGAATATATAAAACATTGCTCACGCTTATAGTTTTGGACGTTAATACAAGCTTCTTTAGCTCCAACAGATGGAGGTAGGGGTATGTAGCTACTTCCTCGTAGCGGATTGTACTTGTTAATACGAAGGCGCACCCCTTCCACATCAAGCAGAGCCCAGTTGCTTCCCTTTAGTTGTGATTCCTCCATTTCAGTATCCAATTTCTTCATTTTGGTTTCCAGCATAGAGTCCAGATCCGTTTCTAGGAAAACAGCTTGATTTCTGGTTTTAAATATCTTGTCACAGGTTTCTCCGATACTGTTAACTAATCTACACTCAACTAACAGATTAATTTTCAAACTCTTGTGAATACCAAGTTCTTTATGCACGGCCTGGATTATCCGCTGTTTTGCTTCATGCAGGTACATATTCAGATCCTTAGTTGATTCACAGCGTATAAAATACGATTTCAAGCGTCCATGGAATGAAGTTTCATATTCTTTCATGCCACACTCCTCCATTGTAGATAAAAACTCTTGTTTTGTAGGTTCTAATCTACGTTTCTTCTCAGGCATGGTTATTTCGCACGCATCTTCGTGTCGTCGGCCCTTATAACTGTCTTTGAAGACTGCATTACAGTATTTACACTTGAAGAGCTTCTTACAACGTACCTCATGCCTTCTCTTATCATAACCGCGAACAAACCCTTTGCCGCATTTACCACAAGAATATCCTGTTGCACTAGGAATGATATCCTTATATGAAGACTTATTCATCTTTACTGCGATGTAATAACGTATTAATCCTTCTTCAAGGTAATGTACTCCTCTTCACCTTGATAACACTTTATATTATTTTCTGAGAGAACGAAGTTGTCACCTCGGAGATACCTAGCAGAATGAAGTCCAATGTCGGGGATCCTGCTATTTATAGAGGAGGCACGTACCTTTTTTGATTAATTGTCTAACGTATTAATCCTTCTTCAAGGAAATGTACTCTTCTTCACATTGATAACGCTTTAGATTATTTTCTGAGAGAACGATGTCATCACCTCGGAGATACCTAGCAGAATGAACTCCAATGTCAGAGATCCTGCTATTTATAGAGGAGGCACGTACCTTTTTTGATTAATTGTATAACGTATTAATCCTTCTTCAAGGAAATGTACACCTCTTCACCTTGATAACACTTTATATTATTTAATGAGAGATCAGCGATGTTAACACGTCAGAGATAGCAAGCAGAATGAAGGCCAATGCCCGAGATCGTACTATTTAAAGAGGAGACAGAGATCTTTTTTGATAGGTTATGTATTGAATTTTTAATACTAAAATGATGATTAAGCGTCTAAACTCATATATTTAAAAAAAAGGTGTTAGACAGATGTTCGGACGTATTCGTAGGTCTTCGAGCATGTTCAGGTATTTAGAGCGTTGATCAGAGGTATTTATATATGTTTATACATGATTGAAGGTGTGTGCGTTCGCATGTGTGAGGAGATGCAGAGTAGCTAGTAAGACTGATGAACGACCTGTTAACAGAGCAAGGAACAAGTGTTTCTAAGCAAACAATCAGCTAGAATCACAAAGATCAAAATGAAATAGACTGAAAGGAAATCGTGATAGCAAACACCCTACAGCATTCGACAGCACCCAAGTGAAAACCATGAAAAGATCTGTGATCAGAGTAAACGACAGACAGAAATCTAACCCCAGAACCCTAAAAATTTACGTGAAAAATGTAAATAAAAATGGATTGAAAGGGAATCGTGACAGCAAATGCCACTACAGCATTCGACAACAGACCAGAAAAACCAAGAAAAATCGAGATCAGAGTAAACGACAGACAGAAATCTAACCCCTGAACCCTAGAAATTTACGTGAAAAATGTAAATGGATTGAAAGGGAATCGTGACAGCAAATACCACTACAGCATTCGACAGCAGACCAGAGGAAAAACCACGCAAAATCGAGATCAGAGTAACCGACAGGCAGAAATCTAACTGCTGAACCCTAGAAATTTGCGTGGGAAATGTAAATAAAATGGATTGAAAGGGAATCGTGATAGCAAATGCCACTACAGCATTCGACAACAGACCAGAGGAAAAACCAAGAAAAATCGAGAGTAGAGTAAACGAGAGGCAGAAATCTAACCCCTGAACCCTAGACATTTACGTGGGAAATGCAAATAAAATGGATTGAAAGGGAATCGTGATAGCAAATACCACTACAGCATTCGAGAGCAGACCAGCGAAAACCATGAAAAGATCCGCGATCAGAGTAAACTACAGGCAGAAATCTAACCCCTGAACCCTAGAATTTTACGTGGGAAAAGTAAATAAAATGGATTGAAAGGGAATCGTGATAGCAAATGCCACTACAGCATTCGACAACAGACCAGAGGAAAAGCCAAGAAAAATCGAGATCAGAGTAAACGACAGGCAGAAATCTAACCCCTGAACCCTAGACATTTACGTGAAAAATGTAAATAGATTGAAAGGGAATCGTGACAGCAAATACCACTACAGCATTCGACAGCAGACCAGAGGAAAAACCACGAAAAATCGAGAGTAGAGTAAACGAGAGGCAGAAATCTAACCCCTGAACCCTAGAAATTTACGTGGGAAATGTAAATAAAATGGATTGAAAGGGAATCGTGATAGCAAATACCACTACAGCATTCGAGAGCAGACCAGCGAAAACCATGAAAAGATCCGCGATCAGAGTAAACTACAGGCAGAAATCTAACCCCTGAACCCTAGAAATTTACGTGGGAAATGTAAATAAAATGGATTGAAAGGGAATCGTGATAGCAAATACCACTACAGCATTCGACAGCAGACCAGCGAAAACCATGAAAAGATCCGCGATCAGAGTAAACAATCGTTGGAAATCTAACCCTGAACCCTAGAAATTTACGTGAAAAATGCAAATAAAATGGATTGAAAGGGAATCGTGATAGCAAATACCACTACAGCATTCGCCTGCAGACCAGGGAAAACCATGAAAAGATCCGCGATCAGAGTAAACAATCGTTGGAAATCTAACCCTGAACCCTAGAAATTTACGTGAAAAATGCAAATAAAATGGATTGAAAGGGAATCGTGATAGCAGATACCACTACAGCATTCGCCTGCAGACCAGCGAAAACCATGAAAAGATCCGCGATCAGAGTAAACAATCGTTGGAAATCTAACCCTGAACCCTAGAAATTTACGTGAAAAATGCAAATAAAATGGATTGAAAGGGAATCGTGATAGCAAATACCACTACAGCATTCACAGCAGAGAAATACATACGTTTACAGAGCTTTCTATTTGACGGTCTTTACTAAAAAAAATTTTATTATTACCGATTATATCCTTGGAATGTCGCACGTTATTGATTGTTGTTCCAAGTCGGGCTGGAGGACTAGGATTGAATCCAGTGACATGAATACAAAGTCATTCTCGAATAAAATAAAAAAAGTAATTAAAATAAAAAAGGTGAACGTACGATATTACATTTATATCAGTAACTAATTTCTTTGTTATGTATATTTGGACATCTGTCATCCTGACGAATATTATATCTCTTAGATGAATGTATGACTAAGAAACGTAAAAACCAAACAAAAATACGTAACGAACACGCGATACGACGACGCGTATTAACATGGCTTCGAGAACTATACGACCTCCCTGAACGAGGCTCTCAGGCCGACTGGTACGCTATCTTCAATGCAGGCGTAAATAAATCTGTTTTGTCCCTCTCCATCCTCGTAGCAGGCATCATGCGCTCCACCTAACGGAGAGAGTCGGAAGCATGTTCAATGAAAAAGATGCCTGACGCGTCCATATTGAATGTTTAACGTGCATGGCAGCCATATTGGGTATATGAGGACATCCATTATATGCATTAAACGCATGTATGATTTGATTTTAAAAATGGATTGCGATACATTATATTTAAGAAGAGGGATTTAAAAATGATATATGATAATCTTTACGCTAAATACAAATAACGGGCATGCTAACTTTAAAAATGTAGATACTTTAAGCTAAAGAAATACAATACATTTATTAAAACATTTCCTAATTCGATTCTACAAGCTAAAAATCGGTGTAAATCTGAAAAAAAATTATTGCTCGTAATTACAGGCAAATGCAGCGATTTTAAAAATAAACGAACATTAAAACGTATAAAAATGCATATTGTACACTGATTCTTTGAAGAATGATTGAGATGAGAGGAAGAAACTATTGAAAAAAATCACTAAATAATAGGGTACATACATGAATTTAATTAAATAAGGGTGGAAAAACTTCTACGCTATTTCCAAAGTATTTCAACGATGAAATTTTAGATTATCTTTGCGAGCCTAGTGAGTACGTTGGGATGAAACTTCTGTATATGACGTTGGAATATGCTTCTCTTGTTATGAGATGCCTAAAATGTGCATGTCTCGATATGTCGGCGATAGTCAAACTGTCCCCAACTGTGACGTCATATGGTGAAAGTTAACATGTTTAAGCATTGTCGACTGCGAATGAGGTCTGTTTTTACTGTTTTATTCAGTCAATAACGTCAGCACTTTGCATTCGAGAGGTCTCGGATTCGATTCCCGTAGGGACGAGTACTCTGTCCTTAGGTTTCTCACGATTTTCTCTGGTCTGCTGTCTAATGCTGTAGTGGTATTTGCTATCACGATTCCCTTTCAATCCATTTTATTTGCATTTTTTCACATGAATTTCTAGGGTTCAGGGGTTAGATTTCCATCGATTGTTTACTCTGATCACGGATCTTTTCATGGTTTTCGCTGGTCTGCTGTCGAATGCTGTAGTGGTATTTGCTATCACGATTCCGTTTCAATCCATTTTATTTGCATTTTTCACGTAAATTTCTAGGGTTCAGGGTTAGATTTCCAACGATTGCTTACTGTGATCGCGGATCTTTTCATGGTTTTCCCTGGTCTGCAGGAGAATGCTGTAGTGGTATTTGCTATCACGATTCCCTTTCAATCCATTTTATTTGCATTTTTCACGTAAATTTCTAGGGTTCAGGGTTAGATTTCCAACGATTGTTTACTCTGATCGCGGATCTTTTCATGGTTTTCCCTGGTCTGCAGGCGAATGCTGTAGTGGTATTTGCTATCACGATTCCCTTTCAATCCATTTTATTTGCATTTTTTCACGTGAATTTCTAGGATTCAGGGGTTATATTTTCATCGATAGTTTACTCTGATCACGGATCTTTTCATGGTTCTCGCTGGTCTGCTGTCGAATGCTGTAGTGGTATTTGCTATCACGATTCCCTTTCAATCCATTTTATTTGCATTTTTCACGTAAATTTCTAGGGTTCAGGGTTAGATTTCCAACGATTGTTTACTCTGATCGCGGATCTTCTCATGGTTTTCTCTGGTCTGCTATCGAATGCTGTAGTGGTATTTGTTATCACGATTCCCTTTCAATTCATTTTATTTACATTTCCCACCTAATTTTTCGTGGTTTTTCCTCTGGTCTGATGTCGAATGCTGTAGTGGTATTTGCTGTCACGATTCCCTTTCAATCCATTTTTATTTACATTTTTCACGTAAATTTCTAGGGTTCAGGGGTTAGATTTCTGTCTGTCGTTTACTCTGATCTCGATTTTTCTTGGTTTTTCCTCTGGTCTGTTGTCGAATGCTGTAGTGGCATTTGCTGTCACGATTCCCTTTCAATCCATTTTTATTTACATTTTTCACGTAAATTTCTAGGGTTCAGGGGTTAGATTTCTGCCTGTCGTTTACTCTGATCACAGATCTTTTCATGGTTTGTGCTTGGCTGCTGTCGAATGCTGTAGGGTGTTTGCTATCACGATTTCCTTTCAGTCTATTTCATTGTATCATTGTGATTCTAGCTGATTGTTTGCTTAGAAACACTTGTTCCTTGCTCTGTTAACAGGTCGTTCATCAGCCTTACTGGCTACTCTGCATCTCCTCACATATGCGAACGCACACACCTCCAATCGTGTATAAACATACATAAATACCTCTGATCAACGCTCTAAATGTCTGAACATGCTCGAAGACCTACGAATACGTCCGAACATCTGTCTAACACCTTTTTTTTGAAATATATGAGTTTAGACGCTTAATCATCATTTTAGTATTAAAAATTCAATACATAAACTATCAAAAAAGGTCTTTGTCTCCTCTTTAAATAGTACGATCTCGGGCATAGGCCTTCATTCTGCTAGCTATCTCTGACGTGTTAACATCGCTGATCTCTCAGAAAATAATATATAGTGTTATCAAGGTGAAGAGGTGTACATTTCCTTGAAGAAGGATTAATACGTTATACAATTAATCAAAAAAGGTACGTGCCTCCTCGATAAGTAGCAGGATCTCTGACATTGGAGTTCATTCTGCTAGGTATCTCCGAGGTGATGACATCGTTCTCTCAGAAAATAATCTAAAGTGTTATCAATGTGAAGAAGAGTACATTTCCTTGAAGAAGGATTAATACGTTAGACAATTAATCAAAAAAGGTACGTGCCTCCTCTATAAATAGCAGGATCCCCGACATTGGACTTCATTCTGCTAGGTATCTCCGAGGTGACAACTTCGCTCTCTCAGAAAATAATATAAAGTGCTATCAAGGTGAAGAGGAGTACATTATCTTGAAGAAGGATTAATACGTTATTACATCGCAGTAAAATGAATAAGTCCTCATATAATGATATCATTCCTAGTGCAACAGGATATTCTTGTGGTAAATGCGGCAAAGGGTTTGTTCGCGGTTATGATAAGAGAAGGCATGAGGTACGTTGTAAGAAGCTCTTCAAGTGTAAATACTGTAATGCAGTCTTCAAAGACAGTTATAAGGGCCGATGACACGAAGATGCGTGCGAAATAACCATGCCTGAGAAGAAACGTAGATTAGAACCTACAAAACAAGAGTTTTTATCTACAATGGAGGAGTGTGGCATGAAAGAATATGAAACTTCATTCCATGGACGCTTGAAATCGTATTTTATACGCTGTGAATCAACTAAGGATCTGAATATGTACCTGCATGAAGCAAAACAGCGGATAATCCAGGCCGTGCATAAAGAACTTGGTGTTCACAAGAGTTTGAAAATTAATCTGTTAGCTGAGTGTAGATATGTTAACAGTATCGGAGAAACCTGTGACAAGATATTTAAAACCAGAAATCAAGCTGTTTTCCTAGAAACGGATCTGGACTCTATGCTGGAAACCAAAATGAAGAAATTGGATACTGAAATGGAGGAATCACAACTAAAGGGAAGCAACTGGGCTCTGCTTGATGTGGAAGGGGTGCGCCTTCGTATTAACAAGTACAATCCGCTACGAGGAAGTAGCTACATACCCCTACCTCCATCTGTTGGAGCTAAAGAAGCTTGTATTAACGTCCAAAACTATAAGCGTGAGCAATGTTTTATATATTCTGAAATGGCCAAATTTGTTGAGAAGAATGCGCTACGGCCGAGCAAATACAAGCAGCTTAAAAATAAATATCACTTCAGCTGTGTTACTTGTCCAACTCCGCTTTCTCAGATACCTAAATTTGAGAAGCTTAACAGTATGTCTATCAATGTCTTCGGCTTGAATGAGAAGCAAGAAGTGTACCCGATAAAGGTAGCTGAGACTGAACTACCTGAACACCGTGACCTCCTACTATTGAGCGACAGTAGTGGAAAACATCACTACGTATATATAAAGAATTTTGATAAACTTATTCGACGTCAGAAAACTAAGCATAATACACGTGTTTATACCTGTAAGCGTTGTTTTACACATTTTGATGATCAATGCGGACGAACTGGACTGGAAAAACTACAAGAACATGCATCCGTCTGTAATCAACATGGTATTGCAAGGGTAGTTATGCCTACAAAGGAGAAATCGATTGTACAGTTTAAAAATGTTGAAAGGATGCTGAAACTACCTTACGTCATCTACGCTGACTTTGAAAGCATTCTCGCTCTATGTCATACATGTCTCCCCAATCCTGAAACTTCATATACAGCTCCTTATCAGCAGCATGTACCCATGAGTTTCTGCGTTTACGTTAAACCGTCATCCGACGTTGAACATATGGAAACTGGTCTTCCTAAGCATCCCTATGTACATCGTGGTGTTGATGCTGCTCAGAAGTTTATGGAATACCTCTCGTTCCTTGCAAAGGAAATTAATAATATATACAAATCTGTCATGCCTCTGAAACTTACAGATCAACAGCACTCTTCTACAGTGTGCTACTTGTGTGGAAAAACCTTTACTGAAGAGAACTACAAAGTACGCGACCATGATCACATCAGCGGGGAATATCGTGGAAGTCTACATAATGAATGTAATTTAGCTTGCAAAACACCTAAATACATTCCAGTCCTCATGCACAACCTCAGTGGAAATGACTCACACTTCATTGTTAAGGAGCTGGGATGCACTAATGAGAGGGTGGAAGTAATTCCTAGCTCTGAAGAAAGCTATATATCATTCTCCAAGTATGTGGGAGATATAAAGCTCCGGTTTGTGGATAGCTTCCGATTCCTCAGTACAAGCCTGGATGAGCTGGTGAAAAATCTGACATTGTATCCTGAAACACTGAAACACTTCGGAGAAGACAAGTTGAAGTTGATGACTCGTAAGGGGGTATTTCCCTATAAGTACATCACTTCATGGGATGTTTTGAACGAAACCTGTTCACCTCCTAAGGACTCCCACAATAAATTAAATGAAGAGGAAATTAGTGATGCTGACTACGATCATGCTAAAAATGTATGGGAGCTGTTTAATGTCAGAAACCTGGGCGAGTACAGCGACTTCTACTTAATCTCTGATGTGCTTCTCCTAGCTGATGCCTTTGAGACATTTAGGGAGCAAACACTCAAAACACACAAAGTCGACCCTGCACATTATTTCACCCCTCCAGGACTTACATGGGATGCCATGTTACTGTACACTGGAATTCAGCTGGAATTGTTACAGGATTATGATCAATTACTCATGGTGGAATCTGGTATAAGAGGAGGTTTATGTCAAGTTTCCCACCGCTATACAGAGGCTAATAACACCTACATGGAGAAGTATGATCCGTCGAGGCCAACCCAATTTATTACCTATGAGGACGCCAACAACCAATATGGGTGGGCGATGATTCACGCTCTCCCTTATGGTGGATTTGAGTGGGTATCGCCTGAAAAAACTGACTTAGAAAGACTACAAGAAGATGATCCTAACGGCTACATATTAGAAGTCGACATCGATTATCCTGCAGAACTTCACGATCTACACAACGATCTACCTTTCCTGCCTGAGTGTATGACGCCTAAGGACTCTCCTACAAAGAAACTGATACCTCATCTAGGACCTCGAAATAAGTATATACTACATTACATGGCGTTGAAGCAAGCTCTTGATCATGGACTACGGGTAACAAAAATTCATCGTGTGCTACAATTCCAACAGTCTCGATGGTTAAAACGGTATGTGGAATTTAACAACAGACTACGACAACAGGCCGCAAATGATTTTGAGAAGGATCTCTACAAATTGTTCAAAAATGCTATGTTCGGAAAAACTAAGGAGAACCTGCGTAATCGTATGGATATACGGCTGGTGACAAATGAGAAGACTCTGTAGAAGTTAATTGCAAAGCCAACGTTTATCGACAGGATTATATATGCTTCTAATCTAGCTGCTGTACATATGGCCTCCCGACAGATCGTGTTCAACAAGCCTATATACATCGGTATGAGTGTGTTGGATATCTCCAAGACATTAATGTACCGGTATCACTATGATGTGTTGTTACCGTATTATGGAGCTGAAAACCTGAAGCTTATTTAAATGGACACTGATTCGTTCATTCATCGTGTTACAACTGAAGATTTGTACCAGGATAAGCTACGTTTTCTTGAGCACCTGGATACTGCTGATTATCCTACAAGCCATATATGCTATTCACCTCTAAACAAGAAGGTACTTGGGAAATTTAAAGATGAGGCTAATGGTAAAATCATTCAACGCTTTGTAGGGCTACGACCTAAAATGTATGCCCTAGATATCGACGGTTCAATGATAAAAAAGATTAATGGTATAAAACGTAGTGCTATTAAGCAGTACGTCACGTTCGAGAGCTATACTGACTGCCTTAAAACCAGAGAAATTATCAGAACGCCCATGAATCTGATCCTGTCGCGACAGCATGCTCTTGCCACAGTACAAGTGAATAAAATTACATTGACACCATACGACGATAAAAGAATTATTGCTGAAGACGGTATAACGACATACGCCTATGGACATTACAGCATTACAAGCAGTGCATAAGAGAATGTAAGTCGAATATGATGATTTTCTCGTGAGTCTACAATCTTAAAAAATGGAGGTTATCCGTGTGCTGTATATGCAGCTAGCTGACGACCGACGAAGAAAGAAGAAGATGCAAGGGAAGGTGGTAACCCTGCCATTAGGAGCAATCCTAGTGATAGTCTCAAGCCTAGATAAAAAGGGGAGAGACACCTACAACGAACTAAAATAAGGGTATGTTGATGTAAAGCTTTTCAATTAAGACTCTCAAATAATAATAATAAACCTGAATAAAACGTCTCAATTTCACTAAAATAACTCGTGGTTATCTCTGGTTAGGGAGATTAGGTCTTACGTCTTTTGGTTATGTTACGTCTTTTTACGTGCTTATGTTACTTTCTTACGTAGTGTTACGTCTTGTTCTGTGGTTATGTGTATATGTTACGATGTGTTACGTCTTGTTACTTTCTTACGTAGTGTTACGTCTTGTTACGTGGTTAGGTTACGTGGTGTTACGTCTTGTTACGTAGTTAGGTCACGTGGCATTACGTCGTGTTACGTTGTGTTGCGTTGGTTACGTGTTTGTTACGTGGTGTCACGTCTTGTTACGTGGATGTGTGTGTTACACGATGTTACGTCTTGTCACTTGGTTACGTGTTTGTTACGATGTGTTACGTGCTTACGTGCTTTTGTCATGTGGTGTTACGTCTTGTTACATGGTGTCACGTCTTGTTACATGGTGTCACGTCTTGTTACGTGGATGTGTATGTTACGTGGTGTTACGTCTTGTTACCTGGTGTTACACGGTGTTACGTCTTGTCACGTGGTTACGTGTTTACGTTACGTCTTGTTACGTGGTGTTACGTCTTGTTACTTTCTTAAGTGCTTCCTCGTCTCTCTCATATAAACGCATACTCTACCATTCAACCCTTGCTATCCTAATACCTCTCCTTGGTTTGCTATCTCTCTCATATAAAACACATTCTACCTTTAACTCTGTCTAGTCTAGCACTTCTCAAAGTTTCCCCTATCTCTGCCCGTATAAAGTGAATCCTTCCCTCCTTCAGCATCTGTCTAGCCTATTATCTCTCAGCGTATTCTTAACCTCTCACATATAAAGCACATTACCCCATCCTTCAACTCTCTCCTAGCATAGGATCTCTTTCCGTTTTCCATATCTTCCATACATAAATGCATACCGTACTCCTCAACCACTGCCTAGTCTACTACCTCTCCTCGCATTCCTTACCTCTATCATATAAAGGCTATTTCCCTCCTTCAACCCCTATCCTACCTCGGACCTCACCTCATTTACCTATCTCCTCCATATAAACGCATTTTCCTCCTTGAAGGCTCACTCAACCTAGCATCTACCATCGTTTTCCTCGTCTCTTCATATAAACGCATAATCTACTATTCAACCCCTCCCAGCCTAATACCGCTCCTCGATTTACTAGCTCTTCCATATAAAACCCACATTCTATCCTTCAAGCCCTGTCTAGTCTAGCACTTCTCCTCATATTCCCTACTTCTATCATATATGACGCATTCTCCAACTTCATAACCTACTACCTCTCCTAGTATTCCTTACCTCTATCATATAAAGGGCGGAACACATGCCCTACCTCGGATCTCATCTCGTTTCCCTATCTCCCCATATAAACGCATTTTCCTCCTTGAAGGCTCTCTCCACCTAGCATCTACCATCGTTTTCCTCGTCTCTTCAACCCCTCCTGGCCTAATACCTCTCCTCGATTTACTAGCTCTTCCATATAAAACCCACATTCTATCTTTCAAGCCCTGTCTAGTCTAGCATTTCTCCTCGTATTCCCTATCTCTACCGTATAAAGCACATCCACACTCATTCAACCACTGCCTAACCTACCATCAACCCTCGTAGTCCCTATCTTCCCCATATAAACGCATTTTCCCCCTTGAAGGGCCTCTCAACCTATCATATACCCTCGTTTTCCTTATCCTTTCCCATATAAACGCAAAAAGTGAGCTCGCTCCCCCTATTATATTCTACTGACCCCTAGATCCAAATAACGCCCCTTTAGAAAAAGGTCTGTGTGTGCGTCTCTTGAACATCATTTCTCTTAAACAAAAAGTCCGATAAATACGAAAATTGGTATTTAAGATCAGCATCTGACAATGATGAGACACAAGGGTTTTAAAGGAAAATTTCTTCACCCCAAGTTATGCTTTACATGGAGAAATGTTCGATATTTTTTATTTTCTAAAAATGGCTCTAGCGATTTTTATTTTCATACAATATATTTAAGATGTTCAGTTGACAAATAAAAGGCATTATCTTGAATTTTTTGCGGAAGGCCTGTGAAGTACTCTTGATTGAATACTGTATAATTTTGAATTATAAGGAAACCTTAAAAGATAGTAAAAGCCTTGGTTACTTTTCCCCATTTGTTTTCTTTCCATCGGAAGAGGTTCTATAAGCATTTGAATACTATTTCTATCCTGTAAAGCACATCTTGCTGAAATTTAAATCATTCCTGAGATAAAAATTGTGACGTACATTGTGATGTCACCACTATTAGACATTGTGACGCCACCAGATGTCACGGAAGCCCTGGCGGCTCAATCACATCACATAGCCCAAACCAGCGCCTTTGCCAGATGTGACGAGGACAGGGACGGGGGCATAGCACAGGGATGACACCGAGAAGGTTATAGTTTGCGGGTAGTTGGAAGGCTGGTGAAATGGTGACATTATTAAACGTGTAATTCTGATTCCAAGAAGAATTCTGATCCCCTGTTCTGTCAAATAACAAATCTAAACTACATTGCAAGAGGAGAGAGTTAGAGAGCTTATGGGTTTACCTTGGTAGACGGAAGAAGTCCGGCATTCCATTTTCACCATGCCTATAGCCCACGTCGAGGTTGTAAGTTAGCACAAAAAAAATTAAAAAGCTGATCGTCACAGAGTCCTGCTAGTCAGGTTACAGGCTGAGCCCAAGCCTTAAAAAGCTCTAAGTTTAAATATCAGGATTATGCTGACTAGTACTTTAGCCAGAATTGATGTAAGTGGGTGACAGCATGATTTGCATAATCCACCCCTTGTAAAACATGAGGTGATTATTCCTTAAAAATCATACCTGCTTAGGTAAGCATCTGGGAAGGTGTTCATAAGAATTCTAAAGCCAATTTCATGGATGCATTTAAATTTTGTCCTGAATATCTAGAGATTTATAAAATAATGTTAACATATTATTGCAAAACTGCCACCGTCACAATATAAGTGAATAAGGTAACGCCATATATGCATAACGAATATGTCGTTGGTGGAGAAAGTCGTATATATCTTTTACATCAGACTTATTTTACCTTCAGGTCTTACCATTTTAAGCGGACCAAGTTGCACAAATTTCACTTAACCGGTGTGTAGGAATAGATAAGATTAGATACTTGTATGTCCTTCAGAACCCAAAGGTTATAAGATTAGTCCGTTTTTCATATATGCATAATATAAATTGGGCAAAAGAAATTTAAAATGACATTACCTATATCGAAACATATTTAAAACACTTTCTCTAAGGACATTCATTCATTCATTCATTCATTATCTGTTTACCCTCCTCTTATGTAGGACTTACACCCCCCAGGACTTACAAGCGGGTGCCTGGGGTCAGAGGCCCGTCGAGGAGCAGACACTCATGGATCAGACAGAGCATCCAGGATGGGGGATCAGCCCAATGCCTGGTATGGGATGAAGGAAGTAGATGTGGTGAAATGTTGGTGAAATGGATGAAAGGAAAGGTGATGATGGAGCAGTTGGTGGAATGAACGGCGGGGGAAACCGGAGAACCCGGAGAAAACCCGCCCAGACGCCGCTTCGTCCACCACAAATCCCACATGCAGGTCCCTGGGATTGAACCCGGGCTGCCTCGGTGGGAGGCGAGTGGTCTAACCGCTCGGCCACGGCGCCGCCTTTCTCTAAGGACATAATTTTGCAAAATATTCCTTCGTAAGTTTCCTAAATTTGTCTCGATCTACGATTTGTTTCATATTTTCATATATTAACAATATATTGTTAAACAATTTTAAGTGTA
Organism: Deroplatys truncata; assembly: GCA_030765065.1. Classification (NCBI taxonomy): domain Eukaryota; kingdom Metazoa; phylum Arthropoda; class Insecta; order Mantodea; family Mantidae; genus Deroplatys; species Deroplatys truncata. Next base: position 23,150,130 of record CM060988.1, on the reverse strand, counting down.
AGGCTAATTTTCTGTACTTGGAAAAGTTAGGCTTTTGTGTTACATACATGTTACAGTTTCTGTTAAAGTATGTTTTAAAATGCTAATTCAAGCATCCCTTGTGACTTTGGCTTGCTATACTATATTTTTTATTTTACAGGCATAAATTATCAGGCATATTTCTTTTATTTTAAATATGTTTACTTTCTTTACCATATATCTTGTAGTAGAGGAAGTATTGTATTCCTCTCACTGGGTAAATGTGTCTGGGAGCATCAAACTCGGAACTCAAAAGTCGCATAAATGCCAAATTCCGTATTTCAGTATGTTCCAAAGATGCGACACGAAGCTTTAAAAACATATCCCCGCCTAAAATATGCTTCACGTCGAAAATTTTTTTGAAATTGTATATTTTCTCAAAAATGCCCCTAACGATTTTGATTAAAGTACCATAATTTTTAGATGTTTACTTGAAAAATAAAATGTATAATTGTATTAAATTTTCTGGGAATAGGCTGTAAAGTCCTCTTCATTCGGAAGTAATTTTGTATAATTTCGCATAACTGGTGAAGCATAAGAGGTAGACAATACCATTGTACACAAAAAATGAAGAACTGGTTAATGCACAAAGTTTACTTCAAATAACTTTTTGTGGCATCAGTCATTTCCGAGATTAACGTTATTATTGGTTTGAAATTTTCAGTACTTTGGTATTTTATATAGTGCTGTATAGCTATTCAGTTATTTCTCACCATTGAGTAGAAAAAGTGCTGAACTTATATAGCCAGAATACAGCGATCAGCTTTTAAACATCTGACTATCGATTCAGCTTCCTCTATCCCCTTTGTATCTATAACAAAATATATAATGAAATATTTCTTCAAACGTTTTTATCTCGATTAACATGAAGTAAATAGAACAATAAGCTTGGGTAAGAATATTGTGCAGAAGTTCTATAAAACAAATTGATGTTTTGCACTCACATGACTTTCTCTACTCTCATACAGACTATTTTTTACAAATGTTTATTCTCCTTTACTTCATGTTAATCTTATTGCTAAATTTCTTGTAGGTACAAGGGAAATATGGTAGACTTTAAGAGATAGTCAAATGTTTTAAGAGCTGGTTGCTATGTGGAGCATTGCATTCTCTTTGCATGTCCTGGTCGTAAAGAAAACTAATAACGAATTGCCATTTGAAAAAAGCATAAGTATTGGAGATTTCAAACAAATAACAAGGAATATATCGGAACCGGTCACATGACAAACAAATTCATATGACATAAATTGTGTGTTTTAACGAGATCTACATTTTCTGTGTAGCAAAAGTTTCTCTATCTCTTACGGTTTACCAATTATACGAAAGTCATTCGGAATGAAGAGGAATTTTGGGAACATTCCAGAAAATTAAAGATATACTCGTACATTTCATTTGCCAAGAAATTATCTTAAACATATGATGCTTTGATCAAAATTTTCAGAGCTATTTTTGAGAAAATCAAAATTTTCGAAAAGTGTTTCATGTAAAGGGTAGACTCGAGTGGCGGATTTCCTTGAAAATCTTCGTGCCGCATCTTTGGGGATACTAAACTCAAATACCAGGTTTGGTATTTATCTGACTTTTCGTTTTTGAGTTATACTGTTCACAGACAGACATACACTCGACACAGACAGTCACGCAGACAGACACGTACAAGAACATGTTTCCAAAAATGCTTTATTTGGATTCAGAGCACCTCGAAACATGTATTTCTGGTGAAACTTGTATCGATTTTTTGGGTGGAATGCAAAACTTTACGTACTTATTACTGAAAGTAAAAATCTGATGTGTTCATTCACATGATTTTCTCTACCTTCTATCGATTATTACCTAGTGGGTATACATATTATTCTTAAGAAAGTTTACTTTCATATCTACTTCATTTAAATTGAGATAAACATTTTCAGAAACAGCTTCATTACACATTTCGTTATAGCTACAAAGGGAACAGAGACAGTGAAATGTTTTAGAACTGGACGCTATATGCTGGCCATAAAACTACATACTCTTTCCATGACATAGCGAGAAACAGCTGAAAATCGACAAGAATTTAAAACAATAGCTAAGTGTTGAGCAATTCGAACCGTTAATAACGGATATTTAGGAAATGGCTGATGACACAAGAAAAGTTATTTGGAATAAGTTGTGTGTTTTAAAGAGATCTACATTTTCGTGAAGTGCATTTTCGTCTATCCCTTAACGTTTACCAGTTATGCAGGATTAGACAAAATTCCTTCAGAATTAAGTGGTCTTCACAAACTATTCTATGAAAATTCAAGATATAGATTTTATTTGCCATGTATATCTTTTTACTATATGATACTTTCATCAACGTCGTTAGTCATTTTTAAAAAAATCAAGTATTTCAAAAAGTGTTCATTGTCAAGTGTAGTTTGGGGTGGAGGGATTTTGTTGAACACCGTGTCGATCTTTGGAAGGTATTGAAGCTAAATAGAAGTTCGGTATTTAACCGAATTTTCGTTTTTGAGTTAGCTGTTCATAGATACACATACAGACAATCACTGGCGTTTTTCTAAAAAATGCTCCTTTTCTATTCAAGGTACCTCAACACATGTATTTCCGGTGAAACCCTCAGTATCGAATTTTGAGTGGAATGCATTACCTTCTCTACATACTATGTACATAGTAGAGAAAGTAATAAACGGTAGTGCGTAGAGAAGGCTTTGTGAATCTACACGTCAGATTTTTCTTTAATTAACTACAAATATCGCACCATAGAAGATTACCATAGAATTTCCTTAATGTTATGAGGTAAGGGCAATTACTAGAAATAAACATAAGTGTAAACACTCATATATTAACCCATGTCATGTGGTAATACCACTGATAAGCGACAGCGTAAACACACAGAGGAAGAACTTGGCACATGCTTTTTTACTTTCTCTACCACGAACATAGTAGGTAGAGAAGGTTTTGCATTCCACCCAAAAATTTTATACCGAGGTTTCAACGAAAATACATGTTTTGAGCCCCCCAAATCCAAGAAGAGCGGTTTTAGAGAAAGCTTTTAGTGTGTGTGTGTGTGTGTGTGTGTTTGTGTCTGTATCTGTGAACATTATAACTAAAAAACGACATGTCGAATAAATATCAATTTTCGTATTTAAGATTAGTATCTTCCAAAGATGCAACACGAGGATTTTCAAGAAAACCCCACCTTCAACTACCACATATGGAACATTTTTTGAAATGTCTTTTTCCAAAAATGGCTCTAACGATTTTGATTAAAGTACCATATAGTAAAGTTGTTTACATGACTAACATATAGAATAGATCATTTAAGTTGAGACTGTACGATATCTCCAAAACAACCGTTGTAGAAAGAAATGTCTTGAATAAAAGTTGCTTGATATTATCGGGGGAAGTAAATGCATTAGTCGCGTTTTATTTGGAGGACGTTGTGATGGTCATTTTAGGTCATTTATTTCTTTAAGTAGCAACCAACATTTTTATGTTGTTTTCTCACTCCTCATAAAAAGTAAACAACATTTTATAAAGCACTTTGCAATTATTCTTACACCAATGCAAATAACAAGGAAAATTCTGAATGGCTATGTACGAGGAGTGTGACGAATGCTTGGACCATCCATGGATGGTCATTTGAGGGTCAACTTACGCTTCGTAATTGGGAAACGGAATTTTTCACAAAAAAATGTATAATCCATTTTCTAATGAGAGAAAACAACATACAAAACGGTTCCCATTTAAAAAAATGTAAATTTACTCTGAAATGACTATCATAACGTCCTCCAAATACAATTAATGTCATTTACTTTCCCCCATAATATCAAACAACTTTTATTAAATACATTTCTTTCTGAAACCCTTAGTTTCGGAGATATTGTATAGTCTCAATTTAAATGGTCCACCCTGTATGTACATAAATTTTACTGAGAAAATTCTGTAAAGTCCTGTTCATTCGGAAGGAATTTTACATAGACTTATACAAGTGGTGAACGCCACCGAGCGGGATAGCTCAGGCGGTAACGTCGGTGGCCCGCATTCGGGAAGTCCATGTTTTGATTCTCGGTGGCCGCCCACCCTGACCATAGGCGTTTTCGTGGTTTTTCTCAGGTCGCCTAGGCGAATGCTGGGGTGGTATATTCTACCGTGATTTCTCCTTCCCCTCATTTCCGGTCGTTTCATCTCTCCCCCTTTTATGTTTCAGGAGGTGTCTGGTTCCATAGTGCGACTGCTGTCGGGCGGATGTCACGCTTGCTGCGCTTTGTAAAAGGTTTCTCCCCGTAAACGTCAGGGTGCGTTAGCCTGCCTGCGAGGGTGGCTTAGTCGCTTCTTCGCCTCTGCTGGTGAAGGCGGGTGTTTCAAATTGGAAATAATAGGGACTTCCGTGCGTCTCTATGGACCCATCTGCCTGCGGACCTGGGACTTCCTGCGTCTCCTTAACTTCATCCCTGCCTCTCGCGGGTGTAGTCACATAGATCTACTTTATTGTTATTATTATGGTATATATAATTAACTGAAATTAATTATACTTTTTAGAGACCTTGGCCTGGACTGGGCAAGTTTTTATATAGGGTCACCTGAAAAATTCAATGCCACAGCCGGGATTTGAACACGGTTCTCCCGCTTTCCGTGTGGTTGCTCCAACCATTGAGCTACAGTGCCAACATGCCGGTGGGACATTGAATTCCCCAATTGGCTCAAGTAAAGTAAAACCTTAAGAAACCATAAACATCCAGCACTGAAGTACTTGCGCTCGCAGGTCGCCACTGAGACTGTCATCTCGAGTGAGATACCTTGGTGGTCTATCTGGGAAACAACTTGAGTCAGTTGGAGAATTCAATATCCTACCGGGATGTTGTTACAGTAGCTCAATGGTTAGAACAGTCGCACGGAGAGCGGGAGAACCGGGTTCAAATCCCAGCTGTGGCATTGCATTTTTTAGTTGACCCTATATTAAAACACATAGATCTAGTTCGTCGTAGTGTCTAGGTGTTTCCTGCGTTGAATAACCTCTACCTCTACTGGTAAACGTTAAACGAAAGACGACAACTTGCCACAGGAAACATGTATAGCTCTTTAGAACACACAATTAATGCAAACAACGTTTTTGTGGCATAAGCCACTTCCGAGGTATCCGTTATTATTAGTTCAAATTGTTCAATACTGTTGTCATTCTTTAAAATCCTGTCCAGATTCACTTGTTTCTCGGGATTACATGGAAACAGCATGTAATTTTAAGACCAGCATCTAGTGTCAGGTTATTAAACTTTTGAATGCCGTGTTCCCTATGTATCTATAACGAAATGTCTAATGCAGCTATTTCTGCAAAGGTTTATTTGGATTAAAATGAAGTAGTCAAATAAGCTTTCGAAAGAATAATTTGGATATCCACTAATAAAGGTTGAGAGTAGGGAAGGTTATGTGAATTTAACAAATCAGAGTTTTCAGATAGAGATTATTGCCTCTATTTAAGTTGGTAAGGCCTTTTGCCCGTAACAGTTTATTAAAAAATCTCAGATTTCTCTATTTTGCTTTTGTTCATTTCATTGATTATGTGAAAAGTACGTACAGGCACAAACTGTAATTGTTTCTAATATTCAGAATGAAAACATCTAAAAATTCTGCACAAAATTAGTTTATGTCCCCCAACAGCTTGCATTATTCATAAGGGTGAAGCAGGCCAGGATGGCGAATTAATTATTGGATTATTAACTCATAACTTCAACAAAATATGTTCCAAACTGCAGCAACCTCAAGCGGGACCGTTTTGACCAGCGATGCCCAAACTTAGAGAGACAGAGAGGAGAAGAAGGAAGCTCCTTCCCACTTATTTCCACTCATATTGTCAAAGACTGAAACTTGATTAGTTTAGCCTGTCGGTCCCTTCATATATAATAAGCGGGGTGTACTATGGACTTTGAACCTTAGCTCTTAGGAGAAGAAGTTGGGCTTTACTGGTTTTCATATTGGCCTGTCTGCAGGAGATGCTAAGAGGTGGATTCTTTATCCCCCTTCTGCCTTATGAAAATGCACACCGTGGCCAAAAAACGTCATATCTTGAACGCCAAATTTTTCTAAGTCCTACACAGCAAAGCGCCTTTTTACACCATACGCAATGTAGTTGTGTAGCCGCTGCAACAAGTTGTATGGCATTACTAAACATCTGTCTTCTCTGTAGCGCTGTGGCAAAGCGTAGGTTAGTTTTGTGGTTAAGGAAAGAATGATCTTTCTTCGATGTAGCAAAAACTTTGTCTCTGTTAATAATGTTTAATCAACACATAACGGTACTTATTTCTGATATATCCATTTCATACACGGTGTTCGGTAAAGTAAATAATAATAGATCAGTTATTATAATGTTTCTATAAGGGTTCATTCTATCTATCTGCAATATGCTGCACACGAAACCACGTGATGAGCAAAAGGTTGCGCAAATGCATCCAGCCCGAAAAGGTTCTTTTTCAGTGAATCATACCGAGTTTGACAACGGCAGAACGCGCACACAAAGACATAGGCACAAGAAAGTGTCTCCTTACACTGGTGAATGTAGCAGAGGTTTCTGCTCGTGAAGCTGCAGCTCGTATTAGATTCCCTGCAACTACAGCCCAGAGGTGGGTGAGATTATCCAGTGAAGAGATTGAACACCATCTGCTGGTTCAGGAAGAAGACGTGTGTCCACCCCCGAAAAGGATGCAGCTTTAATTGCAGTAGCAGAGGGAAACTTTCCAAACTGCTTCTGAAATGAAGGCACATTCACAATTCCCTGGAACAGCTCGATAGCTTTGTAGCCTGTAAACGATGCAGGATTTCTAGCACGAAGGGCAGTTAAAAGTCAACATCTGACAGATGATCACAGATTGTTTCACCTCGTGCTTGCAGAGTAAAATGCTCACGGCTAGAATAACAATATTCTCACACAAGGTGGCAGTTTCTTCTATACGTAAGGGAACAGTGATTGTCTACCGCCCAAAGTGGTCCGGATACGATGTAAAATCAGTGGCTTTACAATTTCATCATGGTCGCGTATCTGTATATCATTAGGACTGGATAACAAAGGACGGTATAGGTGTGGTGTGGCAGCTTGACAATACACAGAAAGTGCGCAATACACGGTAATACCATGTTGATTCCCTCTGTGAGGATAAGATATCCTGATGGAATTGTTGAATTTGTATGGGATAGTAATCCTGTACATGCAAGTCCAAAGGTTTCAAATTGATTCCCGGAGAGGCAAGATATCAGAGTGATAGAGTGGCCTCCCGGTTCACCAGATTTCGACCCTATTGAAAATGCGCGGGCTGAAGCGAAAAGAGAACTGTGCCCGAATTTCCCTACAGATGCGCGAAGCACAAGGTATTGCTTCTGGGCACAAATTTATGAAGTACGGGATATTGTAGCTTGTCGTCCACATTACTGCAGGGATTTGATTTCATCTATACCCCTAAGATTGAGGGCAGTTATACATGCTGAGGGCTCATACACCCTATATTTAGTTTGTTTATTTTCTGTGTGTTTTAGTTTTAGAAGATGATTGTTTATTTGCGTTTATTTCTTTAGTTATTTAGACCGAATGCCTTAGTATAATTATGTTTTGTGTGCATAGATATGCATTAAGCTTCAAAGGATAATATTATATTATGCAATATTATACTCTACATATCCAGTCATAAGATTAAAGCCATAAAATAACAATTTGTAATGAGAGATTCGAACCAAGGAACTAATGAACACAGGCAGAGCCTTCTTAACTTTTCGGCGTCCGTAAAATTGTTCCGTGCTCTGTTTTCAGTAGCTTATAAGGTGACCATTGCGCTCACAGGAACAGACCATTCTACAGGTCCGTTATGTGTTCTAACACAGGTGTTACGAAGGTACATGAAACCCTCCAGTCCGCACATGGAATCTGGCGATGGCTGATTTTAATTTAAAATAGTACATCTTAATTTCATATTAAAATGCTCAATTTGTTATATAATGCAGAAAATAATTTCGAAAAAAAAACGTGAAAAATATGTCGTTATTGTCCATGGGTGTAGAAGGAAGCTAGTTCTGCAAACGTTTATCTGAATTAATTTGAAGCGGATAGAAGAATAAGCTACTACATTGTAGAAAGATATAAAATTAAGCGATAATGGATAGATGAAGTCATGTGAATGTAACACCGTCGATCTTTAATGTAAAATTTGGTGCGTTACATTCATATGACTTTCATATGGGTTTACAAGCTATTCCTATGAAATTTTATCTTCCTATCCACTTCATTTTGATCCAAATAAACCTTTGAAGAAATAGCTGATTTACACATTTATTTACAGATACAAAGAGAACAGCGACAGTCAAAAGTTTAAGAACTGCACGCTATACGCTGGCCATAAAAAATTCCATACTCTTTCCATGCAATCGCAAGAAATCGCTGAAAATCTATAGCAATTGAAAAGAATAGCTAAGTATTGAACAATTCGAACCATTAGCAACGGATATCTCGGAAATGGCTGGTGCCATAAAAATATTTGGATAAACAGCATGCTTTACAAAAATCTACATTTTTGTATTGTACGTTTTCATCTGTCGCTTAACGTTTACCAGTTACACAAGATTATATTAAATTCCTTCCAAACAAAGAGGACCTCACAAGCTTTTCACAGAAAATATAATGTATATATTTTATTTGTATCATATAAATATCCTTAATCTATGGTATTGTGACGTTTATAATTTTTTAACAGATTTTGATACATATAATGTTTCACAGTTTGAAATATTCACGACAAACGTGGTTTAAGTAACTACAGGAAATCGTCTTTAGATTTCTTCCTAGTCATTTCCCGAAGCAAGCAGAGGTTAGTTGAGAAGTGTAGATTTTGGGGTTCCAGATCACTTAATATGCAGGAATTTGCAGTTAATATGCTAATTAAGTGCCCCCTTCCACCTGTCACACCCCCATTGGTACATTTTTTGACGGTGGAGGTCATAAATTTTGTAATGCATAATGAAAAGGTTTACAGGTAATTACAGTTGTGCTATTAAGGTCTTCCATCCCTTGTCAAAATGAACAATGTGTGTAATAAATTATTCTTTGTAATCACGTCGACAAAACAGCAGACGCTATTCTGCCCATCCCCTTGTATTCCACAGTACCCTGCACGTGTGAGATAGAAATGCACCTGCCTCAATCCGCTACTCCTCTTCGTTCCATTTTCTGCTTTTTATAGCCGCCTGCTCCTTCAAACACACACCTGCGCTATAACAAAAAGCCAGACGGGAGCAATACCCCACCCTCTGGGAAACCTTCATTAACAGAAAATACCTAGGAGCAATGCATTTTTCTACTTGAGAGAGAAGGTGACCATGTAGCTGCGTGGGACAATGAGTAATAAATTACGCATTGTTATAGTCTCTGACATTATGGCGCCCCAAGCTTCATTACCTGAGAAGCAATACATTTTTTTTCTTGACAGAGAAACCTGCAGCTGTGCCATTATACCTGTCTTTCCGTTCGTTTGCCGGGAAAAAGACAGGTGGGGTTCTATTCCTCCCTTTCCCCTTACATTCAACAATAGCAGATTCTTACACAAAGAAAGATCTCTCTTCGCACCCTGCACGAAGACCTACGGACATCCCCGAACATAGATAAACATGATCAACACATTAAAAAACTTGATCTAAGCAGCCGAACCTGCGCGAAGAGCTACGGACATCTCCGAACATAGATATACACGCTTGTAACATTACTAACACTTCCTACAAGCACACGAACCTTCACGAAGAACTACGGATATCTCCCAACACACACACACACATATATATATATATATATACTGAACACATTCTAACTCTCTGTTTTGCATCTATCATCTCTTTCAAATGGTAGTATAAAATGCGTTTCACATATACCATTACCTATATTATACCATAGTGTATACTTAGATATCCTTAGGTCTGTGTTCCAATCTTACTGCAAGCAAAAGTTTAATCTTTAATTGCTAATGAATGAATGATACTTGGACGGATAGGGTAAAACATTATTATAGCTCTATCCGGATTAAAGAAAGTCTTCTCAGGTATTCAGAGGTCGGAGTTTGACTCTTAATATAGCGAAACATTAATGCTTAATAATTAATAAAATTTGGGAACGTAGACAAGTAGGCCAAATCATGTTAGTCTTTGTATATCATTAGGATGCTTAATGCAGGATATTCTTAGGTATCCTGACGTCCCAATTCGTTTCTTACTCCTGCGAGACTCTAATGCTTAATAAACGATAAAATTATGGAGTATGGACGGTCAGATTAAAATGTATTTAATAATCTAATTATTTATATTAAGGTGCATACTTAGGTATCCCGATGCCCAGGCTAGACCATTTATTTTCTTTCCTTTTTCTTTTCTTCTATCTTTTTCTTTCTTTTCTCTTATTGTTTTCTATCTATCTCTTTCTTTCTTCTTGACTTGCATACATTCCGAGCATTTATATATACATATGCACATACACACAGCCATTACACATACATATACACACATACACAGACATGCACACATACAGTCACATACGCTGACATTGAAAATTATTATGTCTTAACGGAATTAAAAAAATCTTTGTTTCATTTCCCTGTAACTTAGCAAAACGCTACCACATTCACATGTCCTTCTTCCCAGCACATTTTTTATAGTTTGTGTAAACGCATTATGGAGATACTCTCTGAGAGAGCGGGGCGGAGGGTGATACGGAGAGAGAGAAAGCGGAATTGAAACAAGTAGGCATAGAAATGCTGACTGCCTCTGCGCAAGTGCAGGAGGTGGTAATTCCATTGGTGCAATAATGAGGTTCAATATGAACAGTTAACAATGCTAGCTCGAAACATTGTGAGTTTATTAACTCCACATTAAAAATGTATAACGCTCGTGTGCTACAGTTTAATTGAAGCCAGTGCCATTGTCTTCTACACAGCATTTATCTTCGCTAATACGATACAAGGTGAGTGAGTTTTTATATAGCTATACAAACCAGTGGTGGCGTTTTACATAGCATTTAATTCTTGTTTAAACGATACAGTTCCTGAAAGAGTAGTGGTGAGAAAGTATCATATTTCAATTTTTTAAAAAAATGTAGAGCTTTTATCACCGGCGCAAATAGTTCTTTAGTCCCTAAAGCATTAACATTAATACGATTTTCTCTATTCATTATTTGTTTCTCTACACAATCTTCTTCCATTCATATTCACATGATTTTTCTCTAACCCCTTATTCTTTCACCATCACATGGATTTCTACAACCATTCTACTTCAATTCACATTCACATGATTTTCTCTACCCCTCATTGTTTCACCATCACATGGGTTTGTACACCCACTCTTCCTCCATTCACATTCACACGATTCTCTCTACCGACTCTTTGTTTTCCATCACAGGGATCTTCCATTCACCATCACACAGATTTCGCCAAATACATGATCGTCACAAACTAACACTTCTAGCAAGCACCCGAACCTGTACATAGGCCTACGAGTATACCCGAACACAGAGGCATAAATATACTAACAAAAACTGCAGCCATGTACCAGCACACACACATGCACACTTACAGTACATGCACGCACACGTACGCACATATACCCGAGCACTTACACCCACATACACGCACCCGCGCATACACTGTAGTTCTAATACAAGGAAATGTATAACTTGTCTTTCCACCTGAATAATGCATTGAAAAAATAATTAATGATCATTGTCTGTTACAGAGTGTTTAGCAGATAGATTTAATAAGATAGCTGAAGCGCGCAGTTTCCTACCGGCTCCGCGAGTTCAAGATCTCGAAATAGGTATTAAGTATGAGATAAATGCCTTAAAGGGAGCTCAAACAAAATACGGTACCAGGTTAGTATCTTCCCTGGAGGATTGCCAAGTGTTCTTGCCTCAACGATATAATTCGATAACGACGAAGAGCTTGCAGAAATGCCAGGAAAAAGTATATTTGGTATACAAGGGAATGACAGAGATGGGGAAATTTAAGGAATTCAAATTGTCCATTGTACCCACAGTAAAGGTACGTAGATACGCTAAATTCAAGTATTCGATGTTTTCCTATTTTACAATAGAAAAATTCATAATTGAAACAGCTGTCTCGTTGATATTACACATAAAAGGTACAAAAGATACATGCCACAGAATTTATAAAAATGTCATGAAATCACAATGTCACATGCTTTGAATCCAGTTATATCTATCGCATTGAAATAACGTCTGATATCCGAATGCTATAATAAAGAGACTTTCATTTAAATAAAAAAATTTCCATAATCTAACCATTGCAAGTGTAACGTCATATGCAGGAACGTTGAGTTGGAGGAGGAAACTGCTGAAATTGTATGATAAAACTAATAAAAGGAATGAAGGTGTGGTTTTACAACTTGTTTTATTCATTAAAAATTATTACATTCCTAATGAAAAGGAAATCCCTACGTCACAATGATTAGTTTAAAATGAAAGCTGCATCACATGAGACAGGAACTTGTATGGAAACACTTTACCATAAATTATCAAACAATACAATGAGGCCTGTGCAGGGATATTTGCACAAGCTTTAATTTATATTCTGATGTTGACAGCTCCATTTACAAATTCCTCTGATTGATGCGAGCAATCTATAAGAAATATCTGGGCATATTTAAGAAAATCTCTTCTCTTCAATAAAGAATAATTCTCTTTGTCATAATAAGCGATTGAGTACATATCATACAGTTATGCAAATATCGAGTATCCAAATCCCAAGTTCATGTCATGATAGATATAACCTTCACTATTAAGATAAAGTCTCAAATTAGCTAGTTACAATGATCAGAAAAGGGAAGTCTTTAGATGCATTGCTCAATCTGAAGTCTGGGCTTCTCCATTTTTAATGTGGTGACAACCTTCCAGGTGAATGCTTAGCCTGTGGCACAGCAGGCTAAGTATGCAGATCCATGGTCCTAAATGGGAGAAATAGAGTCTTACCGGACTGTCAGTCTTGAGGATTTCAACTATTTCAGCATCAGAAAGTGGAATCACAGGCATTCTCCACTCGATTTATTCAAGTTTAACAGTAGTACTGTCTTAACCCTGAGGCGCTATAATGCAGTTTTTTTAGAGACCTTGGCTTAAATCACCGCCAACACAAACTTGCTATTGCGTATGAGCTCCTTGTGATCTCCAGAAAAATCGCAGAAGCATCCGAAAGTGGTACTATAGCATTGAAGGCTCCATTTGTTGCATTTGCAATGTCCATGTCTTCTCCTGGATAACACCATCCAGCATTCAGCAGACGATCAATTCCATTGAGTTAAGAGCAGCATAGTTGCGTTAAGCAGACGCGATCCCGGGGTTACTAGTTCGATCAATAGTTGACCCGTTCATATCCGATCCAATCTCCTTAAACATGAATGCAATAGAGTTATTGGCAAGCTTTGCAGTAGTAGCTGCTCCATTGGATTTAGTAATATTTCCATTGATGTATACATAACTTCAATTAGGTGTTCTTTTCGTCGAATCTTGGTGTCTCGGTAACATTGAAGATGTCCATGATTATAGGATTCTAAAGCGCAATGCCTGGAGGAACTCTTGACTGAATGGCGTTAACACACTGGTTGTCAATGGCAGAGCATGGACTCGGCGTCGAATCAATCCGTTATTATATCCTCGAAGCCGCTGCTGATTTCTTCTAAAATCTCGTCGAATCACTCCATTATTATATCCTAGACGACGCTGATTTCTTCCTCTAAAATCTATGGGCATTACGAAGGATGTGAAGTCTTATGCTTATATCCTTGTTTCAAAAGTCAATGATATTACAGTTATGGTCTCATACACGAAGGCTGATTTGCTCTTTGAAGTGGGTGTATATGAACGGCAGGTAAATTGCATTTGATGGTTTTTGTGAAATATGATATCCAGGCGGAACTAATGAGAAAAACTCATAGATAGAGCGTCTCCTCCCGCTTTTACCGTCTCTATGCAATACTGCACTCGATTTGTATGATGCTTACGTTAAATATATTCACCAGGAAATCACATCCAGTCTGCTGATTGGCTGGAATAACTTTATTAGCACTGAAGCCAAAGAACGATCATTGGTAATATCAAGGGTGAAAAGACATATAATTTCAGAATTCATGGTATTATTATTAATGGATCTAATAAGGAAGACATTCTTATTAACCCCTAGCTTATCTTTGATGCATTCATTAATATTGGTAAACTCGAATGTTCCAGAGGAGCTTTCGAGGTCCTTAATGTCATAATTGTAAATGTATTGAAAGTTGATTATACTCCGATAAACATTGGGAATGGAATAGAAGGTTTCAAAAAATCAACAGAGCAATCTCAGAATGCCACCCTTGGAAATATCTGAAGAGGAGGATTCAGGTATGTATTTAGAACAGATTCGTTGCTGCTAACAACGATAGTGCCCGCAGATGACTGGGCTAAAAATCTGAAACCTCTTAGTGTTATACAGCATCTTAACACCTCTGAGGTACCTTTCAAACTCTTTCGAGGGTTTCGGGGTTCCACAGATGCTAATCACTCTAACAAACCGGCCGTCTTTAACTCCTAAATAATGTCGCTAATCTTATCGGAAATGTCATTTTTACCTGCTGCATGGAACTTCATTTACGTCCTTAGGCGGTCTACTAAGTCATTAGGAACGGTGCAGGGGTATAGTATCTCCTCATTATTCGCTTTGGATATAGCTTCTCGTCATGGTAAGTTAACACTAGAATGTTTGCTTTCATTTGTGTGTTTATTCAGTTTGCCCATCCAAACACACTGCTCTTATTGATTCATTCCTGTCAGCTCTTGATGCTTTTAAGGATCACTTGAGGGAGTTACAAGTACTGTACATCTTAAATCCGTCACTTCAGAACTTGAAGAAATTTCAGGATCACGTTCGGGAGTTCCAGCCAATACACAACTGGTCATCTGTTTACAGCATTTTCTCCTATGTTGTTTGAGTCCTGAGATTGATCCGATTTTTAAAGTTCTACTGCATATGCAGCACTTAACAAAACTATTCCTTCTCCCTTGGGAAACACACAAAAAATCAAGATTCTCGTAAACTGACTGTGATTAAGCATCTTTATTTGTATTCATGCTCAAGCAGTATATATTGAATACTAACGATATTGAATTCGTATACGATAACAGCAGACTGAACTATTATTAGCCATTTATGCATTTTCTATATGATCTCAGGCTTTGATAGATATAAACCGGCATAGCCAAATTAGGTCTAACAAAAGATTCTAGTATTCACGTATTAATTATGTAGTTCTGTTAATTATAACTATTTCATTATTTACATACAGATCCAAGTAGCATGAAACAGATTCATGGGGGTAACTTTGCTTGTTAGTTAGCACAGAGAATGTCTAAGTTGGGCGAGATACGGATCTAGGTAGGTCGAAGCTGAAACCCATGCATCCTACTTTTAGCGAAAGTGGTGTACATATCTGAGAGCGTTTAGCGGGAGCGGGGGACGTTTCGGTGATAGCGGGTTAACTTTTAGCGAAGATGAGTTACCTTTTAGAGGGCGGGAGTTACCCTTTAGCGAAATTGGGTTACGTTTTTAGCGAGGGGGATTATCTCAAAAATGGGATACGCATTTAGCGAGAGTTGGTTACCTTTTAGCAAGGGTCGTTACCTTTTTCGAATATGGGTTAACTTTTAGCGAAAATGGATTACATTTTAGCGGGAGTAGGTTACCTTTCAGCCAGAGTGGGTTACCTCTTAGGGAAAATGGGTTACGTTTTTAGTGAGAGTGTTACCTTTTTGCGGATATAGGTACCTTTTAGCTAAAACTGGTTACCTTTCAGCGAGCGTGAGTTAACTGTTTCGTGAGAGTGGGTTACGTACTGGAGGTGCTAGAATTAGTGCTCTAACATTGACAGGAAGCAGCTTTCCGTGACGATCGCGCTTAAGTCGCATTCAAAGCTTAGCACCTGAGTAGGCAGCGAGCAATCTTGCTTCCCAAGCTCCGACATAGCAATTTAAATAAAATAAATCATGCTTAGTGTGTATATATAATTATGATTGTAGCTATGACAGAGTATTACAGAACAATGCACCAATAAAACCAATTAGTATACCATGAGAGCTAACGAGGTTAATGTCGCAAGAGGTTCCGGTTTAATTAACTCTCTCATTAACCGGCAACACATTTGCCAGGATATAGATGCTGCCGGCCTGGAACAAAGCTATAAAAAGGATTAAAGAGAGGAGACCTTGGAATCAACCCCTTAGACGATGCGTTCAAATTTCACGACATTGCCTAAGCTCAGCATAAGGACTCTGGTTGGAGAAACATTACAGACAAGATCTTGGCTGAAAAGGCGTGCATAAGAGTGCAATCATCTGTAGCTGCATTAGGCTATAGTTGGCAGTGCAACTAGTAACAAGAATTATGAAGGGAAAGGTAGCTGTTGGTGCTGGATATAATAAGAAAAAACGAGGAGAATTTCTACCTCTCATACCAATTATTGCAGCTCCAGGTGCTGCCGCTGGAGGTGGAGCACAAAATGCTACAGCTGAAAATAACAAAAAGGATGCAGATAAACAACTTGCCGAAATGATGAGGCATAACAGAGAAATTTAGGGAAAGGGGTCTGTTGCTGCTGGATCCAAAAAGAAGTAACAGGGAGAATTTCTGTCTCTCTTACTAATTATTGCAGTTCTAGGTGCTGTCGCAGGAGGTGCATCACCAATTGCTACAGCCGTAAATAAGTAAAAGGCTGCAGATAAACTTCTTCCTGAAATGACGAAACAAAATAGAAATTGAGGCAAGAGGAAGAGGTCTTCAAGTGAAGGAGTGTTTAGTTTTTTTATTTATAAACGCCATTTAACTGATGTGTTCCTTAGCGTCCCATTCTATATTGGGGTATAAACTGGTACTTTTGCTCAGAGGCCCCTTTTTCAGCCTTGAGGTTCTTTTAAGTGCCGTAAATCTACGACACGGGACCACCGGCTTTACTTCTCTTCCGAGGGAAGCCATGCTAAGGATTTTTACGTCCGAAAAAAATTCAGCGCCCTCCGCCGAGTTTGAACCCGCGATCTCGGAAACTAGAGGCCAGTATGGTAACCACTACATCACAGAGGAAGACTTAAGTGAAGAAGAAGCTGAGGAACAACGAAGGGAAGAGGAGACAGCAACAAAGGGAATTCAAAGAACTGCGGCAGAGGGCTATACTTGTTCCGGAAAAGCATTGAGTAACATTGATCTCAACTTGTATGCACGACGTTTAAAGATTCCTCATTTTAGAGGTGTATACATGAACGATTAGCTACCTTCAAGGCATCGTTACAGAGAGAGAACTATCGCCAATCTCGATACTTCAGACAATGAAGTCACTCGTTGTGTTGCTATAAAGATGGATGGCAATGTGCCATTTTATTTAGATAGTTAGGAGTGTTTTAAAGGAACATGTGTTTTTGTCTTATAATACATCATCTCTGCACGCTAATGACTAGATTAGAAATGCTTGAATATGTATATTCTTTATCTAATTGAAGTTATCTATACATCAATGGAAATATTACTAAACCTAATGGAGTAGCTACTACTGCAAAGCTTGCCAATAACTTTATTGCATTGATGTTTGAGGAGATTCGTTTGGATATGAACGAATCAACTATTGATCGAAACAAAAACCCGGGATCGCGTCAACTTTACGTCACTATGCTGCTCTTAACCCCGTCTGTCGTCCACTGAATGCTAAACGGCGTTATCCAGAAGAAGTCACGGACATTGTACATGCAGTAAATGGAGCCGTCAATGCTATGGTAGCGCTTTCGGATGCTTCTGCAATTTTTCTGGCGATCACATGGAGCTCAAGCCCAATAGCATGTTTGAGGTGGTAGATATTCGGTCCAAAGTCTCTTTATTTTCATCATTTAATTATACAGAATTCAAGCTTTTTAAATTGCAAGTCTCATCACCACTTTAAAAAATATTTTTCACTATCATTTAAATTACTGCTTCCAAGTATTATTTTCACTAAATATTGAAGGACCAGCTCGAACTGGCTCTCAGCTATGCATTGGAATTTATACAAAATTGTCTGTGTTTTTCACTCTCTGCCCTGGAATGTTATATACGAATCTTATCTTAACATTGCGGCTTGTCTGAATGTAGACGTATCTGCCTACGGTTATTGCATTTTTCGGAGATGTAGTGAGGCTGGTTATTCTATCCCCAAAGAGCGTTGGCATCCTACCCTGAGCTGCAAAGCTGTTCTTCTTCTTCCCCTTTATTCCATGTGAAACATTGCAAAATTAAGGTCTTAGAAAGCATGCTTTTGGAAGTATATTGCCTGAAATGATTTACAGTTTTTGTTAGGCTAACTGGAAAATGAAACAAATGATTTGTATAAACATTCGGATATCAGACGTTATTTCATTGCGATAGATATAACTGAATTCAAAACATGTGACAATGTGATTTCATGTATGTTTTATAAATGGTATATATCTTTTGTATCTTTTATATGTAATATCAACGAGACAGCTCTTTCATTTATGAATTTTTTATTGTAAAATAGAGAAACATTAAATACTTGAGTTTAGCATTTTTACATACTTTTTTGTGGGTACAAAAGACAATTTACATTCCTTAAACTTCCCCACCTCAGTCATTCCCTTGTATACCAAATATACTTTTTCCTGACATTTCGGCAAGCTCTTCGTCGTTATCGAATTATATCGTTGAGGCAAGAACACTTGGCAATCCTCCAGCGAAGATACTAACCTGGTACCGTATTTTGTTTTCTTAAGGCATTTATCTCATACTTAATACCTATTTCGAGATCTTGAACTCGCGGAGCCGGTAGGAAACTGTGCGCTCCAGCTATCTTATTAAATCTATCTGCTAAATACTCTGTAACAGACAATGATCATTAATTATTTTTTCAATGCATTATTCAGGTGGAAAGACAAGTTATACATTTCCTTGTATTAGAACTACAGTGTATGCGGGGGTACGTGTATGTGGGTATAAGTGCTCGGGTGTATGTGCGTGCTTGTGCGTGTATGTACTGTAAGTGTGCATGTTGGTGTATTGGTACATGGCTGCAGTTTCTGTTGTTATGTTTATGCCTCTGTGTTTGGGTATACTCGTAGGCCTATGTGCAGGTTCGGGTGCTTGCTAGAAGTGTTAGTTTGTGATGATCATGTATGTGCTGAAATCTGTGTGATGGTGAATGGAAGAAAAGTGTGTGTAGAAATGCCTGTGATGGGATATAAATAGTGGGTAGTGACAATCGTGTGCATTTGAATGGAGGAAGATTGGGTGTAGAAATCCGTGTGATGGTGAAACAATAGGGGCTAGGTGAAATCATGTGAATGGAAGAAGCACGGTTGTAGAAATATATGTGAATGGTGAAACAATAAGGGGTTAGAGAAAATCATGTGAATGTGAATGGAAGAAAAATGTGTAGAGAAGGAAAGAATGATTAGAGAAAACCTTATGATTACTGATGGAGGAAGAATGTATAGAGAAACAAAGAATGTGTATAGAAAATCATATGAATGCTAATGGAGGATGAATATGTAGAGAAACAAAGAATTAGTAGAAAAAAATTGTATGAATGTTAATGGAAGAAGAATGTGCAGAGAAAATCATACCAATGTTAATGCTTTAGGGGCTAAACAACTATTTGCACCAGCGATGAAAGCTCTAAATTTTTTTAAAAAATTAAAATATGATACACTTGCACCGCTGCGTCTATCAAGCACTGTATGGCTTAAAAAAATTAAATGCGCTGTGCAAGACCACTACTGATTTGTATAGCTATGTACGAACTCACTCACCTTGCATTGTATTCGAAAATAAATTCTGTGTAGAAGACAATGCCACTGGCATCAATTAAACTGTAGCACAAGAGGGTTATAAATTTTAATGTGGAGTTAATAAGTTCACAATGGTTCGAGCTAGCACTGTTAGCTGTTTTTATTGAACCCTAAAACCCCTTACGGCGCAGGCGCGTCTTTGTGTTTGTGTGTTAACATGTCACGTAATTATTACACCAATGGGATTATAACGCGCTGCATATGCGCAGAGACCCTCAGGATTCTCCTTTCTCTCTGTCCCCCTCCCTCCCTCTCTCTCTCTCAGAGAGTATCACCATAATGCCCTTATACAAACTATAAAAGAATGTGCTGGGATTGAAGACATGTGAATGTGATAGCCTGAAAAGAATGACATTTTGTTAGGTTACATAGAAATGAAACAGATTTTTTGAATTCTGTGAAGACATAATAATTTCCAAAGCTAGCGCACGTGACTGTGTGTTTGTATGTCAGTGTATGTGTGTATATGTATGTGTAATTGCTCTGCGTATATGCATGTGTATATATGAATGCTCGGATGCATGCAAGTCAAGAAGAAAGAAAGAGATAGATAGAAAGAAACAAGGGAAAAGAAAGAAAAAGATTGAAGAAGAGAAAGAAGAAAGAAAATGAAGTATCGATCCTAGGTCGGAATACCTATGTATACACCTTAATATAAATAATTATGTTTCCTATATACATTTTAATCTGACTGTTCTCACGGTAAACATTAATATTTATTAAGCATTAGAGTCGCGCAGGAGTGAGAATCGAACTGTAGCGTCAGGACACCTAAGAATATCCTGCGTTAAGCATCGTAATGATATATAAATACTAATATGATTTGGCTTAGTTGTCTATGTTCCTAAATTTTAATAATTATTAAGCGTTAATGTTTTGCTATATTGATAAAGGAACTCTGACCTCTGGATACCTGAGAACGACTTTCTTCAATCCGGGTAAATATATAATAATGTATCTCCGTATCCGTCCAAGTAACATTCTTTCATTAGCAATTAAACATTTGCTTGCAGTAGGATTGGAACACAGACCTAAGCATATCTAAGTATACACCATGGTGTAATGTAGGTAATGATATATGTTAAACACATTTTTGATATCGCTGTTTGAAAGAGATGATAGATGCAGAAACAGAGAGTTAGGATTTGTTGAGCATGTTTATCCATAGGTCTTCGTGCAGGTTCGTGTGCTTGGAGGAAGTGTTAGCGATGTTAGGAGTGTGTACTGTTGGACAACGAGAAGAAGGCGAGCGGGGCCTGAGGGACGAGCGGGGTTCTGTAATTGTTTATCTGCTCACGTACTGTCGATTGTTTCCTACGTTTACTACGAAATGTGTTTAAGTATGCAAATGAACGACCCATGCTGCCAGATCCGATACTAGTAGACTTCTCAGACTTAGATCTTGCACGATCGCTGCTGGACTTCTAGCCATGGGTGAGTACTTGACAACACTGTGTAGTAGTTTATAACCTCCTAACTTCCTAACATGCTTATCATATCCACACTGCGAGCGTAAATATGATACGGACGCAGGAAAGTGTTGATGTTACACATTCCTCTCGCTTGCCTTCTTCTCGTGGTCATATCAGCTATCTATAAAGCCCGGGACTTAAGTACTTACATGATTGTAAGTCGCCATTGGGGTATGACATCTCAATACAATTTGAGATCTCCTTGTGGTTTACCGGGAAAAATGCGAATCAGCTGGAGATTTTAATGTCGTGTCGGCATGTTGCCATGGTAGCTCAGTGGTTACAGCAACCGGACGGAGACCGGGAGATCCGTGGTTCAAATCCCGGCTATGGCATTGAATTTTTCAGTCATCTGATTCTACCTTTCCAACAGTGTCCAACACACGGCTTGTGTGAAAGAACAATTAATTGAATTAATTGACCTAATAGTGGTTGCAACTATAAAGCCCGGGACTTAAGTACTTACATGTTTGTAAGTCGCCATTGGGGTATGACATCTCAACACAATTTGAGATCTCCTTGTTGTTTACCGGGAAAAATGCGAATCAGCTGGAGAATTTAATGTCGTGTCGGCATGTTGCCATGGTAGCTCAGTGGTTAGAGCAACCGGACGGAGACCGGGAGATCCGTGGTTCAAATCCCGGCTATGGCATTGAATTTTTCAGTCATCTGATTCTACCTTTATAACAGTATCCAACACACGGCTTGTGTGAAAGAACAATTAATTGCATTAATTGACCTAATAGTGGTTGCAACTATAAAGCCCAGGACTTAAGTACTTACATGTTTGTAAGTTGCCATTGGGGTATGACATCTCAATACAATTTGAGATCTCCTTGTGGTTTACCGGGAAAAATGCGAATCAGCTGGAGAATTTAATGTCGTGTCGGCATGTTGCCATGGTAGCTCAGTGGTTATAGCAACCGGACGGAGACCGGGAGATCCGTGGTTCAAATCCCGGCTATGGCATTGAATTTTTCAGTCATCTGATTCTACCTTTCCAACAGTGTCCAACACACGGCTTGTGTGAAAGAACAATTAATTGTATGTATATCTATGTTTGGGAATGTCCGTAGGTCTTCGTGCAGGGTGAGAAGGGCGATCATTCTTTGTGTAAGAATCTGCTATCGATGAATGCAAGGGGAAATGGAGGAATAGAACCCCGCCTGTCTTTTGTCGGCTATCAAACAGAAAGCCAGGTATAATGGCACAGCTGCAGGCTTCTCTGTAAGGAAGAAAAAATGTATTGCCTCTCAGGTAATGAAGCTTGGGGCGCCACGATGTCGGAGACTATAACAAAGCGTAATTTATTACTCATCGTCCCAACCAGCTACATGGTCGCCCTCTCTGTAAAGCAGAAAGATGTATTGCTCCCAGGTATTTTCTGTTAATGATGGTTGCCCAGAGGGTATGGCGCCCGTCTGTCTTTTTGTTATTACGCAGGTGTGTGTGTGTGTTTGAAGGAGCAGACAGCTATAAGATGCTGAGAATTTAATGAAGAGGGAGAGGGGATTGAGGGAGGTTGAGCATTCCTATCGCACACGTGCACGTTACCTTGGAATGTAAGGGGATGGGGGGGGGAATAGCGTCTGCTCGACATGCTCACAAAGCATAAATTATTACATACATTATTCATTTTGACAAGGGATGAAATACATTAATAGGACAACTGAAATTTCCTGTCAACCTATGTTGAATTATTCAAACTATTACACGATTATCATAAAGGTAAAATAAAGGTTAGTGTTGTAACTACGACTTGCTCTAGTAAGAATATATGAAAACAATCCTATAAAATTGTTATATAAAATTTAAATTTTTTACCTATTATATTTAAATTTTTTTGTTTTATTAGATTTTTTAATATTATTTTCTTTAGTGATGTTCAAGTTTGGTATTTATTTCCATTTTCCATTACAAAATTTATGACGTACACTGCCACAAAAAGGTTCCAGATTGGTCGTGACAGGTGGAAGGGGAGACTTAATTAGCATATTAATTGCAAAATCCATCATATTAAGTGATTTGGAACCACCAAATCTACACTACTTAGATGACACGCGGTTTAGGGGGAAAGATCGCTTCTTGTCCGACAGGTGGGTGAGTTTCGTAATTTTTGGTGACATACGCTTACGTCAACTACCAGGTAGGCACTAACCATCATTTTGGCCAGGTATTTAAACATTTGGATTTTTGACAGCGGTCTCTTGACCACGCATGTGCCTAGTAGGGGTTTTACCGGTCAGGTTCTTAAATTCATTTTTGTGTTAATTTACAATCGCGACGTAAGCGCTAGGCGACGACTATGGACTGCTGGACCTCCTCTGACGCTCAAGTAAATCCACTACTTGTCCAATTCTTTGTTTCTTAGTTTAGATTAAATTAGGTACATTAAAGGTTAGAAAGATTGGAAACAGAAATTATATGTTACCCCTTCCGCCATCGTTGCAGCTACCGCAACCTATACCTTCGTGAGGTCATCCTGTGCTTTGTATGACGACTGATTAGGGCACCCATGGCGTTG
Organism: Deroplatys truncata; assembly: GCA_030765065.1. Lineage (NCBI taxonomy): Eukaryota > Metazoa > Arthropoda > Insecta > Mantodea > Mantidae > Deroplatys > Deroplatys truncata. The sequence goes on along the minus strand of CM060988.1, from coordinate 23,126,258 downwards.
TCGCCACCCTTATGTCAGAGTAATTTTATCGAAATCATTACAGTTATTTTTCAAAAAAATCAACAACTTCGAAAGTTTTCCATATAAACGGTAGCTTTGTGTGTGGGGATTCGCTTCCTATCTTCGTGTTGCATCTGTGAAAGGTATTGAATTTAAATAACAAGTTGGATATATATCCGAGTTCTTCTTTATGAGTTATGCTGCAAAACACGGAACTTTTGCTAAAAATGCTCTTGTTTTGGATTCAAGGAGCCTCAAAACAAGTATTTCCAGTGAAAACTCGGTATCGAATTTTTTGGTGGAATGTAATAACTTCTCTACCTACTACTTACGTGGTAGAGAAAGTAAAAACAAGAAACATTTACATGCAAAGGCTGTATTAGGCGAGGTATTCCTTGCAAATCGCCTTGATTCGTTAAATAAGCCTTAAGTGTACAGTTCTGTATTTTAATGGTTGTATTTAAATATGAAGTTCACACTCGCACACAGAGATGGAATATATAAACGTGCATTTCCAAAATATCTCAATACCAAACGTTTGTGCTGAATAACGTACCTGCTCTATCATACATATACAATACAGAAAATAGCCTATCCAGCGCTCTAGAATTGTTCCGCTCTTCATTTCAACGTCGCATCTGAATGTTTCCAATTGTAAACTGAACTCTCAAGCTTTCCCATTCAAGGAAAAAGGTTAAGGAACTTTACTTCGTGTTGACACAAACAAAAGAAACGACTGTCGAATAAAATAATAAGACAGGGAAACTATGAGACAGTAGAAGGAGAATATAATGGATTGAAACGGGAGTAGTTGAACCTGCAGAGCCCCTCCGCTCAGTTTCTTTTTAATAAGAAAGAAATAATATGGATGGCTATTGAAACGAGGACAATAAGCATTAAGTTAAACAATTAAATCTAATGTTATATGAGGGTCGTCCAATTGGTAAGTTTCTCTATTTTATAAAAAAACATTACACACAACTGACCATGTTGAATTAATTTTATTTATATTACACAATCCTTCTGTTACTTTTCTACAATGTCAACATGTTTTACCAAGCATTTTTGGGTACGTGACACAGTTTTTCCAAGCCAGTGTTGTACCAGAAGTCGCTTCCTGTACGCGTAACCAGCTGTTCACTTCTAATTGATTTTCGTCATGGTGTTAAAGTGCTTACCTCCAAGATGACCTTTGAATCAGGGGAACATGTGAAAATCACTTGGGAAAATCTCTGGTGAATATGGAGGATGCGAAGAAGCTTCCCAGTTGAATCTTCTAAACATGTTAACTATGCTGAAAAGGACGAGAAGGATTATATAATATAAGTAAAATTAATTCTAATGATCAATTGTGTGTAATGTTTTTTATAAAATAGGGAAACTTACTTATTGGACGCCCCCCGTACAAAAGCTAAGAAGAAATAGCAGGCAATATTTGAGAGAAAAAGAAGAAACAAAAGCAACCACTTTGAACGTTCTAGCCTGAATCTAAGTAAGTGGATATCATATACTCAACCGACTTCTCTGAAAATAGCGTACGTAACTCTAAGAGAAGCACGCTACAGTGTTGCATAAACACAATAGCAGTATTGAGGCTGTCCTAGTAGCTCAGTCGGTAGAGAGTAACTGTGTTATGTCCGAGGGGTCCCGGGTTCGATTCTGGGCTGGAGTGGGATCTTTCTCCAGCCAAAATTACTGTTTATCCTACACAGAGTGTGAAGTATGAATGTGTGTGTAAATAATTAAATTGAGTTTTATTTATGGACGCTCTTTAACTGCTATAGTTTTTAGAATCCCATTTTATATTTGGCGTGAAAGACCAGCAGTTTTGCTCAGAGGAATCTTTATCAGTCTTGAGGTTCTTTTACGTGCCGTACATCTATGACACGGAACCACTGGCTTTACTTTCCTTCCGAAAGAAGCCATGCTAAAGATTTTTACACTCGAAAAAAATCAATCACCCTCCGCCGGGCTTGAATCCGCTCCTCGGGAACCAGAGGCTAGCATGATACCATTAACACCACGCAGGACATGTATGTATAAAACTCAAAGAAACCTAACGGGATGGCGCCGCGGTAACGCGTGCGATTTACATTCGGGAGGTTCCGGGTTCAGTTCCCTGTGATGGTCCACTATAACTAATGCTGTTTTTCCGGGTCCTCCGGTGAATGCTGGAGGGGTTTCTTTAGCCCCGAATTTTCTGCCTCTCCATTTTGTTCCATTCATTATTTTATTCCTCCATCACCTAGGTCTGTTTCAGCGTTGGAAGTGTCACCGATGGTGTTTTCGTGTGGCGTGGCAGGGCACTTTCTCCGTCCTCGGCTTTAGGCTGGTTTCCGGGGTATACGGATCGCCGTTTGTTGGACCCTCTACGCATCTAGAAGGTAGACGATAGTTGAATGTGGAGACATAACCGCAAACACATGTTTTGAGGACCCGTGAGTGCAAAACAAATGTAGAATAATGTCCGCGCATGCGTGAGTATTTCTGTGAGCAACTGAAAAATGAAATGGATGTGTACCAAACATTGTATTTCTTCCGAAGATGCGACACAAAAATTTTCAAGGAAATACCCCAAACCGAAACTGCCACTTAAATCGAAGCTTTTTGTTGATTTTGATTTTCTCAAGATTACGATTTAGATTAACATGGCTTACATTCAAGATATTTACATAACTACCAAACTGTACAGGTATCCTAAATTTTTAGAGAATAACTTCTAAAGTCTTTTACATTCGGAATTATTTAAAGCTGCATTTATACCCCGCCTTATAATTGCGTTGATCTTATCGGCGGCCTTTCCTTTGGAACTTATTGCCTATTGGCAATGGTGTTAACTCGTATTCCCTTGTCGTTGGAATCCTGGCAAACTTTGGGTTCTATTCATTAGATCACAGGCACATTCACACTCTCATTCACAATTCCAAACTCTGGGGAGGATAGGGAATAATCTTGCCTAATAAAAATCTCCCATCCCCCAGCCGGAAATTGAACTCGGGACCCTCGTAAAACAGGCAGGTGCTCTACCGCCTGAGCTACTAGACCAGCAGAGAAGGTTTTATACATTACTTATAGCTGCTAAACCACAAGAGATAAACTAAAACTTTTAGGCAAAAATATGGATGTTATAAATCAAAATTTATATCAAAAAGCGTTTTTCGTGGCATTAGCAATTTTTGAGATATTGATTGTTATTGGTTGATAACTGCTGTCATTAAGCAGTTGTTTCTCGCAATGTCATGGAAAGAGCATCACTTTCAAGGCCAGTATATAGCGACCCGCATTTAAACATCTGACTGTGGATTCGGTTTCTTCTATCCCCCTCCACCTATGTCCGAATGTGTAATGAAGATATTTGGGCAGATAAACGTCATATACCTAGAATAGTTTGTGTAACGGAGGGGGGCACCTAGCGTACAACGGCATACTTATATCTACTATTGCTACTACCCTAGGAGGAAGGGATGAAGTGAAGGAACCACAGGAGGCACAGCCCACAAGCAGACAGACCACAGAGACACGCGAAATCCCTAACAGTCCCAAGCTAGCTCGAAGACCGGTCCCACTACTTGAACTGCCTAGAGAGGCCGATGAACGACCGTCGACCAAGCAGCTCTCTAGTGTTCACGGGGCAGTACTCTTTCTTTTGAGCAAACATCCGCGTCATCTGTCCAGCACCGCCTTACGCCACGAAACCTAGAATCACACCTGAAAGATGAGATAATGGAACTGAATGTAAGGGAAATGATGAAAAGGAAATCGTGGTAGATGAAGGTACCCGAGTATTCCTACCGTCCAGGGGAAACCACGAAAAATCCAAGGTCAGAGTGGGCAGTTGATGGGAATCGAACCCGAGACCTCCCGAATGAAAACCTCACACTTTACTGCGGAGGCATTTCGCTCGGTTTATGTACTAATTAAATGTGCTTGAAGGTTGGTAGGGAAAAATTCAACGATTTGAAAGAAGAAATGTATTTATTGAAAATGTTATGAATCGTTATACTGGGGGAACAATAGTACGGAAATTTAGCCAGAACTTTTAAATGGATCAATAAAGTCAAGTGCTGATTTTTTTTATTCCCATGGGAGGTAAGTAGATAGCATAAGGGGCAGCACCCCAGTAGGCTGCAAGCGGGGTGAGGGTGGTGTACTTCAGAATTTTAAATGGATCCATGGTATAAACTTGAGATATTGCGGTAATCGTTACTAAATTAAGAAACTTTCGTTTAAAACATTTTATTTTCAGAATGAATACTTGTTCTTAAACACTAGTATGGAATATTGCTTCTAACTTATTTTTATTTTTATAATTATGACAGAATGATTCTTGTTGTGCTTTATTTAATATTTTACTTATCTGATTGTTTTATTAATATTTTTGTTAGATAAACACCAACAGTTAGAAATCACTCTTTTGTTGGTATCCTTAATTTCACCACGAATATTCAAACTGAGCACCATTCACTGCCAAATAATGGCCCAGTCTGTGACGGAAATTGTTTAATGCGTTTCGCATAGTATTTGGAACTAATCACACGCATCTCATCTCTGATCTTTTGTTTTAAATCTAATAAATTATTTTGTCTATTGCGGTACACTTTGGATTTCAAGTAACCCCTCAAATAAAAATCTAATGGATTGAGATATGAAGATCTAGGTGGCCACTCAATAGGTCCTCTTCTCCCAATCCATATACCAGGAAACGTTACATTGTAAAACAATCACAACTCTTCGAAAATGTGCTGGGGCATCATCTTGTTCATATCATATTTCTTAATTTAGTATATTGATCTCGTCTGGAAAACGAATCTTTGCAAACTGGAATAATGCTGTTTAGCAGGCAGCGGGAGATAAGTATCGGAATATAAGCTTCTCGCTATAAAAATGGTCTAATTATGTTATTACCATCCAAACGTGCCCACTTCTTGTAGATGTTGAGTGTGCTGTTGGACCATCCAATGTGGATTTTCCGGAGACTAATACGTGACAGGAATTATGATGGTTTACTGTACTATTAAGACAAAAAATGGCCTCATCTGAAAATATATCTTACAAATTCTAAATTTTGGCTTGATAGCTCTATTAAGTTTCACAAAAGTCATTTCTTCGATTGAAATTATCTTCACTTAATTCTTGCAATAGTTGTATCTTATATGAATGCCATTTCATGATTTCATTGAATTGAAACAGAACTTGATTTACATTATAATCGCTTGCCAGTTGCCCTGCCAGTGCATGTGGATCTTCTTGGACGGATAATAACAATTAAAGGCATGTTCTTCACTCGTAGCAGTTTTTTGTCTTTCGGATTTAACTTTATTCTTCACACTTCCTGTATCGTCCTTCCTTGCAATTTTTGACACCTGCGCTGAGTTACGTTTTTGTATGGATTCAACTCATTAAATAAGGCACACACCTATTTTTGAGTCCTCTTCCTATCGACATAACCAACATCACTAATATTTGTGTTCTTTCTCATTCAGTGCGATTCGCCATGATATTTAAAATAATTTATTTGAAAATAAACAAACTCATTGTTGTTTAGATTAATTGTTCTTCCACACCGCCATGTGTGTAAGACAGGGTTGGAAAGGTCATCTGAAAACAATTTGAATCCCCTTGTGGTTTACAGAGTAAATGCGAGTCAGATGGAGAATTGAATCTCCTATTGGCATGTTTCCATGGTAGCTCAATGGTTAGAGCCACTGGACGGAAGCCGGGAGATCCGTGGTTCAATACCGCATGTGACATTGATTTTTTGTCATTTGATTCTATCTTTCCAATTTTGTCTAATTGCTAGGCATTTTTAGTCTCCAATAATTACAATCTTTGAGAATAAAGGTGATTAAATATGCTAAATAAGATTTCAATACCTATAAATTCTCAAGTTTTCATTTTAGAAAAATGTTTTAAACAAACGTTTCTTAATTTATTTAGGACTATAAGAATATCTCAGATTTATACCATGGTATCACTTAAAATTCTGAAGTTTATCCCCTCACCCCACTTGGGATCCATGTGTTGCTGACCCTCAGGCTGTCTGGAGGGCCCATACCTCCCATGAGAATCAAAAACGTCATCACTTAACTCAATTGATCTATTTATACGCTATGGCCAATATTCCATAGCTTTTGCTCACTTTGTTGTGAACCGTGTGTCGTCCATGGTTTCATATCACTATTACAGAGGTTTGATACAAGGAGAAGGTCCCATTGACCCGTTATGGCACTGCTTGCTCTTTCCCGAGCACTTCCCTGAGTGAGGGGTCTCTGAGGGATCGAGTGGGATTCGTCACAACGATCCGAAAGGGCGTCGGTGATCTGCTGGGCCCAGCTAGTTCCACTTGACTATGCGAGACATGCTAGTAGGCAAGCTTACTGAGCTGGAACCCCGCCCGGGATCGTCCAGTCGGCTAAGTTAGGTCACGACGGGTACATGGGAGTAGGAATAGATAGAAAGGTTTCGTCCCAAAAATGAGTCTTTATTGTTTTATGTGTCTTCGCGGCCCGGTGGCTTGTGCTAGTGAATGTACGAGGCGAAAAGCCAGTTCTGACTGAATCACTGTCGCCTGGATCGACCTATTTATACCCGTTGTCGCTGCGTAATGATCTCCATCACAACGAACCGGTGACTCCATCTAGTTTATTAAGCTTGAACTATTTGTACTGTGGCGCGTGTTTGAATTTATGTTATTAATGAATTATTTGCCTGATAGTGTATATTAAAATTACTTGCTGCATTATAGCGTGCGTCAAAAGCTATTTGTTGGCGCGTGGTTAACCAATTTATCTGTTGTAGGGTACTACTACACACCCTGTATATGTGATGTAAAGTGCCTGGAAAAATCAAAAAGAAGGAAGAAGTACGTGTAAAAACATAAATCGTCATGGTTTAAATTTCGATGTACGAGTTTTATGAAAAAAAATATATAGGATGTGTTGGAAGCCTTCTAAGGTGACACATACTAAGAGATATTCAAAGCATACAAAAACATGTTACAAACCTTGCCAATATGAACGAATGGATGTTTTTATTTCCATATCAAAAACGAAAAATAGGTAATGTATCGTTCCTGTTTCTACTTCCCATCACTGGAACTTATTTGCAACCTTATCAGACGCAAGGAAGTTTATGTCATAAATATCTAGTCATTACTCGCAGTCAGAATCAGTCATTGATTGTGGCTGATTGCAGCATGGGTATATCTATACATGAGCATTCAATTTTCATTATTATACACCATTTATAACTTATTATTCCTAAAGGCTTTAAGCAACGGGTGTAAGTGAGACTTTTATAATCCTCTGGAAAAATAAATTTAGAATCTGTACTCCCTACAAACACTAAACCAGCTGGTAAATAGGAACTCGATTTTCTTAATGTGGAAGCCAGGTCATGAAGGTATTGAAGGCAATGAAATGGCCGATCATCTAGGCAAGGAGCGAGCCACTACTCCATTTAATGGGCCAGAACTATTTCATTAGATCCTAGATTGTTATCTAAGTGAAAAGATAAAAGTCTGGAAACGCAATAGATGTAAAAGCTATTGGGATAGGGTTCCAGAGCAAAATCATGCTAAGGAGTTCATAGAAGTCTCAGCTAAAAGATCAAACGAGATCCTCACATTCAGTAAACAGAACTTGAGGATACTGAATGGCCTCCTCACTATACATTGTCCTCTCGGGAATCGCCTCTGTAAAATGGGAAAGACGAATATGAATAAATGTCGCTTCTGTCAGGAAGAAAAGGAAACGGTGAAGTCTATATTTTGCGATTCTTAAGCGATTAATCATCTAAGGACGAGGCTTTTAGAAACTGCCTTCGCTAGCTCGGGACAGATTCCTCACTGCCTCTCAGAAACATTTTTAAGCCTTATTAAACGCATTAATTTATGTTGGGAAGTAAAGACTAGCGTTTTTCACAGTAGCTCTGTTAAGGTCGCCGGTCCTCGTAGCCGTAGTCGCTGGGGTGTATAGCTCCGGTGCTCCGCCAAGCTGAGGGTCGCGGGTTCGAGTCCCGCCATGGGCATGGGTGTTTGTGTTTTGTGTAATGCGATGATAAAAGGTAACGAAAAAAAACAGTAAAAAATAGAATCTAACAGGGCTTAAACAACCCAGCAATAATCTAATCTAGTAGTATAAATAGAGAAAAATTGTGTCTGTAAGTACAGGGTAATCTCAAAAACCATTCGAACGATTTTGATAAAACTTTTCTAATTGAAAAGCCCTGTTCTTCCAGATGGTCACAGGTTACATAATGCTTAAAAATGTTGAAATCTGGGGGTTAGAGGTTCCTTTTTCATGCTCTTCTTCTTTAACTGATTATCCTTCTCTTCACAGGACTTACACCCCAAGGACTTACAAGCCAATGCGTTTTTTTCATATTGTGACGCAGCAGCTGTGGCCCAAGGTTATCGGGAGGTCGGCACCGAGCGGTCTGAGTAAACAACGACAACCCGCTTACCAGCGTAAACACCGGGCGCGCTATCGGAAGATAACTAGAACTTTCTGGTAGTTTTATCTCTCCCCTCTCCCATAAAGTGTGTCGAAATAGTTCTAGAGTGTTCGAGAAGCTTCTAGGATGATTCCACTGCCTATATAGCGAGCGCTCTGACGAGCAGTCAGTCGTGAATTGGGTACGAGTCGAGGCGAGTCGACTTGAGTTGAATGGCGATAGTGAGTCGCGAGTTCAAAGGGAGTCAGCGCGCGTCGAGTTCCGTCAGTGGCGAGTCGAGTCAGTGCGAGATGGTGGGTGTTGTTGCGGTGGTCGGTGCGAGGTGAGGAGTGGGGACAGTAGAGTGAGTCGCGTCGGTGATCGAGCGAGTTGGCGGTGAGCTTCCCTGCGACATCAAGAGCGAGTTAGTGAAGGCTTCTGTGACGTGCAGCGGGTGTTGCCGCGGCGCGACGGTTGTGCAGGACATATGTTCGACTCCCGAGCGAAGTGAACCGCCGCGTGAAGATGCTGCGTCAGAAAGAAGAGAACTGTCGGGGAATGAACTAGTGCACCTGAGTGAAGTGAACTAGCAGTGAAGCTGCACAGATAAGAACTTAGAACAGTGATAGTGAGAACTGAGAGAACACAGGCAGTTGAAAAACTGAACAGTCACAGTATCGAGATAACCAAATTTCAATCCCGTTTTCCTGAACATAGATATCGAGGATACTTTTGGTACTTTATTGCAAATATGGCAGAGTTTTAATTACTTCGAGCCCAAAGTGTAAATTGAGAGACCTATAATATTTTAAATTTTAGTTATTTTAAGCGGTTTAAGGGGGTTGTGAATCCTTCATATCATCACCTTTCTCTCATGTTTCATTGAAGTTTTATGCAGTAATATCTTTTGTGTAATTTTGACATTATCGGATGCATTTGGATTCCAGAATCTGACAAAACTAACTTACCTTATATTCAATCCTTATTTTAAACCCCTAACATACAACCCAATATTCGTATCTAGATGAAACTTTGTAGTTCATGCTATAGGAACCAAGGAAAACTATAAGCTAACTTACAAATATCGCAATATATTTTCAAACCATTATGCAGAAATCTGCACTGTTTAAACCATGTGGTCAAAATTAAGTACGGCTATACAATAGCAGTCGGTAAAATTATAGATTACGTTACAATTTCCAAAACAACTACCCAATCCTTATTTTGAAATATTCATATATAGTGTTTGGCAGTTTTAAAAGCTACTCTTATTTTATTTTCAACCCCTAATAGATAAAACTATACTGCATGTTCAACCAGGGTACAAATTTGTGCACTTGGGCTATAGGACTTGGCGAAAGCTATAGAATATCATGAAACTTCAATAAGCTAACCATACTCATACTCTTCAACTCCTTAAGTACAAACTGACACTATTTGACCAATGTGGACAAAACTTTGGAGACTTACAGGTTTTAGGTACATGCAGAAATTACAGAACATTGCTACTTTAAAAATCACCACTATCCTTATTTCCAACCTCGTATTCATAGTGCAATGTCGGGGAAGATAACTATGAGGGATAAAAGAGATAATTTTCTATAAAATTGTTATAGATAGTTGTACAATAATTTCTTAAAAAACGGGGGGAGTTATAGGTACGGGTACACGTTGCACAACGGAGGAGGACATCTCGCACACTGCGACCTACAGGAGATATATTGCGGCTAACACACCCGCAGAAGGAAGGAATGAAATGAAACTACAGCAGGCTACAGGCCACAGAGACACGCGGAAGTCCCTAACAGCTCCAGACTCGGAGAAGCCCTTCAACCAAGCAGTCCTCTAGTGTTCACGAGGAGTACTATTTCCTTTGAGTAAACATCCACGCTATCCGCCCGGCACAGCCATACACCACGAAACTTAGAAGCACTTCTGAAAGATGAGAAGGAAATAACAGAAAGAAAATCGTCGGGGATGAGAAACCATCTCAGCATTCGCACCGACTCGGGGAAACCACGGAAAATCCCATGGGTCTGAGTGGACGGTCGCCAGGGGTGGAACCGGGACCTCCGAATGCGAATTGCACACATTAATGTAGTGCCATCTCGCTGGATCAACTAGTGTGTAAACAAATGCAACACACCAAATACAAAAACATTAAATTTCCACCGAATAAAATTTTCAATTTAATCCTTAGAATCTCAATATTCGGTTTAACAGTTCTCCTACAGCTCTAAATTATAAAAACCTTACTCGTCAATTTTTTCCTTCACAGACTCGTAATAAATATGTGTGTTAATACAAAATATGGTAATATATATGTTATGTGTTGGTAATAAGTTTGAAATTCACTGCAGACACAGTTTCCCAAAGTATTACGTCAAAATAAAAATCATATATGCAATACAATCGAAATAAACAATATAATGTAATAAAATATGCTGATAAAAGCTCCATGATAACCACAGAATCGCTACATTAATCGATTAAGCCGTTATAATTTCAGAACTAAATCATCCACGCTTTCGAATGTATTACAGAAAGTGCCACCTATTGAAGTGTTAGTGAAAACTTAGTGAAGGTGACAGCGAGAACTTAGTGAAGTGACACTGAGAACTTAGTGAAGCGACACTGGGATATTAGTGAAGTGACACTGAGAACTTAGTAAAGTGACACTGAGAACTTAGTGAAGTGGCAGCGAGAACCTACTGAAGTGACAGCGAGAACTTAGTGAAGTGACAGTGAGAATTTAGTGAAGTGACACTGAGAACTTAGTGAAGAGCAGTGGCGGCTCTTGAGTATACATTTTGGGCATTTACAAACTTTTAGAGCGACATAGCCCTGAAAATGTGGAATAGCATCTGCTGCATAATAGTTGTGATTGTGAACAAATTAATACAACTGCAGCCAGTAAACAATGATAATGATATTATACTAATAATAATAATAATGATGCATAATAATAATAATAATAATAATAATAATAATAATAATAATAATAATAATAATAATAATAATGCATAAGTTGTGTGACAAAAGAAAGGGCTGTTTTGTTGATGTTTGTTGTTGTGTATATAACTAAATGCAAGAGTATTAGGGCAAAAGCGAAGTAATGTGTAAATGAAATTGTAGTTGAGAGTATGGATGGTCTGGAATAACCGCGAGAAGTTTCCGCGCTCGTGCACGTTAACTATTTCTGCCGTAATGGTACCACCTAGTGGCATTGACGTAAGATTGTAGTGATAGTATGAAAACACAGCGCGGTAGAAGCTTCGCGCACTGTTTCAAGTGTGCGCGGCCCGTATGTATTGGGTCCATAAGATAATTACGTCATACCAGTTGCGCATGAGCAATGGCTTCTTAAAACATGCAGAAGTCAAGATATGCTACTGACCCTGTTGCCACATTTCATGAGTTTAGAGGATTAGCGGGGTGGGTTTAAACACCATAGATTTTAAAGTACCACATATACGTTACATTTATAGAATTCGGTAGAAAAAAAAATCTGATGTGTTACACTCACATGACTTTCTCCACTCTTGTACAAACTATTTTTACAAACGCTTATTTTCCATATACTTCATGTTAATCGAGATAAACATTTGCAGACTCTATCTTATTGCTAATTTTCTTGTAGATGTAAGGGGAATGTATATTTACAAGGGCAATTTGGAAATACAGTAGCCTTTAAGCACATACATATCTCTTAATAGCCGGTTGCTAGGTGCACCACCATTCCCTTTGCCACAGATTATAACTCTTTGCATATACAAGACAAAAAATGAATAACGAATTCCCATTTGAGAAAATAAGTATTGAAAAATTTAAGGGAATAACAGGTAATATCTAGAAAATGGTTCACTCAACAAAAAAATATATACGACATAAATTGTGTATTTTAACGCGATCTACATTTTTTGTGTAGTAAAATTTTGTCTATCTCTTATGGTTTACCAGTTATGCAAAAGTCGTTCACAATGAAGAATACTTTTCGAGACATTCCCAGGAAATTCAAGATATACATTTTATTTGTCTTAAAATATCTTAAACATATGATATTTTATTCAAAATAGTTAGTTCCATTTTTGAGAAAATTAAAATTTTCGAAAAATCTTCCATGTAAAGGGTAATCTGGGGTGGGGGATTTTCTTGAAAACCTTCGTGTCGCATCCTTGGAAGATACTGAACCTAAATACCAAGTTTGGTGTTTATCCGACTGTTCGTTTCTGAGTTATGCTGTTCAGACACACACACAGACACACACGGACATGTTTCCAAAAATGCTTTTTTTGGATTCAGGGTATTTCCGGTAAAATCGTGGTATCGAATTTTTGGGTGGAATACAATACTTCCCCTACTTACTATACGTAGAGAAAATAATAACCAATAAATTTGCAAGGGTTGTTCCCGTGCTGTTTGTAGAGTCGCCACTGCACAAGAGGTTGTATTTTGGTCAGTGGTCTGGAAATCGAAGCAAGCGTTGTTTTTTCGCATTCTTGTTTTTTTAAGGGGTAATGGAAGACATTTTGCGAATTTATTACGGCCATAAAAAAAGACCTTTCTTCCTCTCGTGTGTATAATATCCAAGCACAACTGGTCGTTAAGGAGAGAAAATGCGCGCGCAGCCCTCGAATTTTTCAGAGAGGTTATCAGCCGTTCTGCTCTTCAGCGAGTGTCACTCGACTAGGTGCTCTGAATACCTTTATGGGGAGTTGCCACAAAATATGCTTATTCCATATCAAGCGTTCATCGAAAATACAAGTTTTAAGGCTCCTTGAAACCCCAAAAACACTTTTAGAAAAAGGTCCGTGTTTGTGTGTGTGTGTGTGTGTGTGTGTGTGTGCGCGCGCGCGCGCGCGTGAACATCATAACTCAAAACATTTCGTTGTGGATTTATGTTGTTCACAGACACACACACACACACACACTCACACACGGACCTCTTCCTAAAAATGATAGTTTTACTTACTCTATTACGTACGTAAGGAATTACTGTATTCCGTTAAAAAAATCGATGTCGAGAGTTCAGCAGAAATATATATTTTGAGGCCTCCTGAACATAAAAAGCGTTTTTATCAAAAGGTCCGTGAGGCCCGTGCGTCTGTGTTTTGTGTGCGTGTGTTTGTGTGTGTCTATGAGCAGCATAAATCAAAAATGAAAAGTCGGATAAATGCCAAACTTGATATTTAAATTCGATACCTTTCAAAGATGCCATACGAAGATATCAAGTAAATTCCCCAACCCAACTACCCTTTATAAGGATTTTTTTTTTGAAATTTTTTATTACTTGAAAAAATTGCTCTAACGACTTTGATTAAACTATCAAATTATTAAGTATATTTACATCACAAATAAAATGTATATCTAGAATATTCTGGGAATAGCCTGTGAAGCCAACTTCATTTGGAAGGAGGTTTGTACAATCTTGTATAACTGGTAAACGTTGTGCGATAGACGAAAACGTATTACACAAAACATTAAATCTCTTTAAATCACACAATTTATGTAAAACAACTTTTGGGCATAACCATTTCAGATGTGTCCGTTATTGATGGTTCCAATGGTTCAATACTTTACCGTTCTTTAAAGTCTTGTCGGAATTCACACGTTTCTCGCGATTTCATGGAAACACAATGGCATTTTAAGGCCAGCATATAGCGTCCAGTTCTTAAACATTTGACTATCGCTGTAAACTTTGGGTCTATAACGAAGTGTGTATTGAAGCTATTTCTGCAATGGTGTATCTCGATTAAAATTAAGTAGGTAGACAAATAGTGTTTCCTAAGAATAGTTTGTATACCCATTAATAAACGATAGAAGGTATAGAAAGGCAGGTGAATTTAACACATTCTTTTTTTTTAAAAAATGTTCATACCAGTTTGTTCCATATTCCTCAATTTTGTTCATTACACTGAACATTTATCCAATAAAGTATAATCTGATACATAACTTAACAATCTTATTTCAGCTTATTTTATATATATATATATATATTCTACATTCGAGAGGTTGTATATTATCCAGCATTCCGACAACATAACGCATTGGCACCCTCAAATCTTTGTAACATTTCAACATAGTTTCTCTTCTTACTTTTCTTGTTAATGATGTTTTAACTGCCCCATATAACTGTGGAAATAAATGAAATTTTTTATTAACTTCATTTGTTGTACTAGGCCAAATGTTGCTCACAAAAAATTAAAATACACACCTCTTCCAAATTTTTTATCATTTATAATTTTCTTAATGCTCATTGTTTCTTTAACTTTGAAAGCCATGAGCTTTAATGTATTCTGATCATAAAAAGTTTGGCCTCAACACTCTTAAAAACCCACATTTATCCTCTAAAGACTTCACCAACTACCGTCCAATATGTTTAGTAACCGTTGGGATATGACGAATATAAACACGTTTGTAATAAATTAAAATTTAGTAAACTTTACCGAATAATGATAAGAATGACTGCTTGAATGAAAAAATTACTGACTGAATTCATAACGAATGAGTGAATATGTTCACTGTAGCCCATAAGGCCTTTGTAGTGACTGTTTGGCGTTTTATTAGTGTTTATAAAAGGTAATTCAGATTTGTTTATATATTAATGATGATACAACAATTATGGTCCTAGCAATTGTTTACCCTCTAAAACTGGTACAGGTGAGCAAAAAGAAAAAATAAACAATAAGAATAACCAAATCTTCTGATGTACAAACACTCGCACGATTTTCTAGATCCATTACTAATTTTAATAACGCTACCAATTACCGAGTGAGGTGGCGCCGCGATAACGTGTGTGACTCGCATTTGGAAGGTCACGGGTTTTCGTGTTTCCCCGGGTCCGCAGGCTAATTCTGGGATAGTTCATCTTCTACCATGACCCTCATACCTTTAATTTCTGTTCCCATCATCTTTCTCGTTATCTGCTTTATGTTTTAGGACCAGGCGACGGTGTTCGGCGCCCTGCGGCTGGGCGGTGTATGTGTAACGTGGAGAGGTTACTTCCCTAGCGTCCTTGCGGGACTGCTCAATTAGGCCTCGCTTCCGAGTGGGCCCTGCCCCGGGGGACCGCCGGGGTTTCGGTGACTTGTGGGCGGGCCTGCACGGGGACGGATACCGTTATATCTGAAACCCGTCTATGTTTCCCCCGTCATCATCCGGATCCTGTCGCCTTCGGGTCTCTCCCCTCATCCCTCCCTGCCTCCTCGGGATTACGACAGAAGCAAAAAGGGCGGTCACGGCTTACTTGCGGTGCTCTGCTCCGATTGCGCGGGTCCCTCCGTTCGTCCGTACCTTTACCTTTACTTTAAAAGCTACCCATTAGTACCAATTCCATGTATAGGGTCCGTCCTAAAAAAAAAAGAAAGGGATAAAAGAAAAGAAGTTTATCACACAAAGTCTTCATTGTGTGTTAGTACAGATCTTAATTATATACCACAAATTTATAACAAGCTTCATGCACCGGTTTAGTTACTTTTGGTTCCCAAAATGGTTGCCATTAGCGGCCAGACGTCATAACAGCGAATGGTTACTTGAACAATTGGTCAATTTGTCCGAGGGAATTTCCGCATATGCTGCTGTAATTTCTTGTCTAAGAGCCTCCAGCGCAGGTGGTTCCTTGCAATATACAGCATGCTTCAATATCACCCAAAAGTAAAAGTCCAGAGGGTTAAATCTGGTGAACGTGCCGAGAACTCAAATACTTGTCTGTCGTATCCAGTGTCCCTGCAGACTCTCGTCCAGGAAAGCCGACACCCCCAGTGGAAGCGTGGGGATGTCCCGTCTGTTTACATAAGGGCACGTATACCTAGCAAAATTGATGTGCTTTGCACTTTCAAATATCCAAGGAGAAAGCATCCTACTAAACCTCTAGATGACAGTTCTAAGTGCGTATACACTGTGATGGACTATAACTACGGGACCGGGTCTGCCTACGCAGAGACCACACCCTCGCATGATCCAGGATTACTCGTGGGCCCTCTCCGTTAGGGGCGGTACCTATTTTACAACCCGCCCCCCCTGCCTGGTCAGATCGGGCTGGAATTCCAGTCCGTCCTTCCAAACAGGGCCGGAAGTGGATACGCCACTTACGCGCGTCAGGCCAGCAGGGCGAACCCTACTGGGGGAGACTACCGAACAACCTCGGTGGGGCAGATAGTTTCTAGCAACCGTCTAACAGCTATCCCTCATGGCTGGTGCCGGAGAGTCTCGAGGCGTCTTACAACCCCGCCTGGGCGGATAAACCAGAAGCGTACCCAATCACCCATGGGTATCGGGAACAACTGCCCCGCCGAATCCAACCCAATCTGAACAACTCCCTTGCGGGAGAGGCTCAAATGGTCGGCCCGATGTACTTCTGGTGACGTCAGAAGTACCACGAGTGCTAAGGGTCCGCAACGCCCGCACCACGGCAGCTGAAGGGGTCGGAACCCCCCCTTACGGGAACTGCGATGGACTGACTATCTTGTTGACGTGAGCGTGTGGATCTTTGTGCCCAGTTTCGTTAAGCTTAAGTTGGGCCTCATCAGACCACATTATATTCATAGTATTTAATATATACTGAAATCATTCACAAAACTCCATTCGGAGATCAGGATTTCTCATTTAATGCTGGCAATAATCTTGTACGTACCCTTTCCAGTTACCGGCATTCAGAATGAGTCGTACACTGGTGCTGCTATCTCCTGTCGGCGAGTACATTATGTAGCAGCCTTCTGAGGCGACATTGCAAACTTATCTAATACCCGAAGAATACACCTAGATGCACGAGGTATTCCCAATCTTCCCTTGTACACATCACAAATTGTACTCGTACCATGCGTCTCAAACGCATCACAAGTCCGTGTAATTGTCAAGCGTGTTGGAGTTTGTGTTGCCAACTCACGCCTTTATGATGGTTGAATTTCAGCCATATTTTCAAGCTTGACAATCGCTTTAAAATGAACTTCCATTCCTCAAACATCAAGCTTGGCCCTGACTATTTTGATTCACTATCATACTTCGCATGTTTGACATAAGAGCCATACTGGTACCACATCTGTTGAGAAAACACAATACTACATATTTCACTGATAGATAAATGCAAGTGTGAAAGCAATATGCAGATACAATCTGTTTAAATGTGTATATGTACATTTTTTAACCAATCCTATAGCAGGTGGCTCACTCAAGCCGTCCTTAGGTGAAGTTAGTTTATAACCGGATGGCGCGGATGCCAAAAGGTTTGCCTAAGCAGAACTGTAAAGGGGACTCTATAACCATAAAGAGGAGACCGCTAAATGAAAGGCCAATGCTTGAAAACGAATACTAACTGCTTTTACTGGTACCAAAGCTCATTCAGAAAAGAAACTGCCTGTTATATGAAGTGTTCAGTTCGATTCCCAACTGGGTCCAAAAAGTCGTCTTTAAATAAAAACACTTAATGGTATGCCCAGAATCTGATGTTTGAATGTGGGATTAACTATTTGTGTGTGTGGGTGTCATGTTTATTTAATAAGCAATTCGCTCGTTAACAAGAATTCGGGACTGCCGCTTGGCGCGAACCTGAACACGCGTGTTAAGTCATTTAGTTCCATGATAGTTAATCTACAATCAGTACAACTATATGGCACCAACTGGTGCCGCAAAGTTAACAAGATTAAACACAATTCTATTTTTGTTATATTTACATATGTACCCTTAAAGGTGGGTTAGAATTGAATTAATTATTTTCTATAAGCGCATTATTCATAAGAAGCATGTACAACAACATGCCCGCCTTGGTGAACGAATTGATGTCAGGGCCTCTCAGGCCTACATTTTACTGGAATAGTCCATAATTTATTAATATTATTTCTGTACGTCAAAAAAGCGTGCGAAGAAGGGAGATGCGCCTGGAAATGTTCAGAACACAGGCTTCGAGCTTCACATACATTTTGGTGTGTCTCCGCACAAATCGTAACTATATCTGTGTGAACGTGAATATATTGGTGAACGTTAAGTTTTTGTCTGAATGACCTGACCGAGCTGCATGCAGGCGATCACGCGGCACTTATCAGTACGAAATTATCACGTAAACACCTGCAGAAAGCAGCACTATCTCAGTGACCTTTCATTTTGTACCTGCACTGGCCCTTTAATCATCAGTGATACGGCAAATTCTTTTGCACCTTTGTATACGGGAAACATAAACCTACAAAGGACGGCTTGTTTGGGGCACCTGGTATATAGTATTACTTATATCCACATACCAACTTTACTTTAATCTCGATAAATGTTTGCCTCGAAATGTTTGGAGCTTGAACAGTAATGACTTTGGTTGAATGCAGAATTCAAAAACAAAACATAACTGTTTATTTCACTCTGTTTAATTACTAACTAGTAGAAATACCAGGCTTTGCACGGGATTTTGGCGATTTTGGTAAAATATTAATTTTCCAAACATTTGTTTACTTGCAATTAAAGTAATTAAAGCAACCTCAATACTGCTGATGTTCAATTCTATCAATTCAATCACCTCAACATTATGGTGTCAAATTTTCCATTCATCATTCAGCATTTGTCAACCCCATCGCTTAATATTGCTGTTTTTTTGCATTAACTTTCTAAAAGAAGCAAAGTAACTAAACCGTATCTCTTTTTTGTTAAGAAAACAAAAATTCACGCTAAATGCCCTCAAAATCAACCAGAGAAAATGTCCCAACTCCTCTTCCTTTTTAGTTGTACCATCCCTAAAGGAAAGAAGAAAATATTAATTATATTTTTGTTTCACGAAAGTATTGAGTCAACAGGCCTGTTCATGCAAAAAGTCCTCAAAATTGCTTCCCGCTGAACGTTCTTAGCCACTCTTCCGCAAGGGGTGTGTTTTTGAATGGCAATTGAATAGTAGTTTTAGTCTTTCCTAAAGAATATCTGTGTTTGTGTTAAATTCGAACAATTTTCAACCCCAATATCTTATTAGGGGTGGATTTTGGAGGTGAGCAACATTTATGCTTTTATTTAGCAAAATGATTGAGAAACAGTCACATTCTGCTGAGAATTCTTGAAATTACCTCCCACCAAATATTTTCCGTCCCCTCTTTCATTGGGTGGTGTTTTGTAATAGTGCTCAAAGTATCTTTACTCCTATTCTAAATAGTGTGTGTGTGTCACATTCCCTATTCATATTGAAACTCCTCCATTCCTATTAGGGGTCATTCTTTGCATTACCGCCCCTAAAAGAAAGAAGGAAGCGAGCAACCTAAGATTATCTTTTGAGGACACTTGAATTCCCCCCCCCCCCAGCAAAAGCCATTTTAGAGAAATTTCCATGTGCTTAATTCAAAAGGCAATAGTAGGTTGCATACAAACATTGATATTTATTCAAGTTTTCGTGTCTGAGTTGTTTTATTCCGACACACAAACATGGCGATATTTTATAAAAACAGTTTTTGTTTCTTCTGAATTCAGGGGACCTCAAAACTACTATTTTTGTCTCTTTGTAATCGTTTCAGCTAAAACGATTTGCTATGAACCTTGGGGCCTCACATATGTCTCACATGTTAATAAATTAGTCTAATTTTTACTTCCTCTACCACGCACCTAGTAAGTATAGAAGGTATTGCATACCATCCAAAAATTTCATATCGAAATATTTAGTTAGAAATGCAAGTTTCGAGCCTCCCTTAATAAAAATAATTTAGGAATAAACTGCGTGTAACTAAAAAACGATAGGTAGGATAAACACCAAACTTGGCATTCAAGTTTAATAACTTCCAGAGACGCGGCACGAAGATTTTCAAGAAAATCCCTCCACACCAAACTACCTTTTACATGGAATATTTTTCCAATTTTCTTATTTTTCTAAAGTTTTGATTAAAATACCATATACTTAAGACATTTACATAATAAACAACATGTAGGTATATCTTGAATTATCTGAAAACAGGCTGCGAAGTTCACATCATTCAGAAAGGGCTTTTATAATCCTCTTTTGCTGGTAAATTAAGTTTTAACGTCCTTTAACCTGGTAGTCATATGGGATGATGAATGAATGAAATGGGTGAAATGATACTCGATTGAGCCCATAGTCCATAGAGCTTAAAGTTACGCGACACTCGTCTTCTCAGGATAAGGGTAAATCCCGCAAAAAAAAAACCTTATCCGGTAACACACCATAACCGAGATTCGAACTCCGGACCTCTTGAATTTGAGGCAGTTACGCTACTCTCACATCACAGAACCAAGCTGTCTAATCTTGTATAACTGGTAAATGTTAAGTAATAGACGAAAACGTACTACACAAAAAATATAGATCTCCTTAAAACACACAGTGTATTTCAAATAATTTTTTGTAATATCTGTTATTTTAAAGATACCAATTAATTTTGAGTTGTTCAATTATTTGTACTATTTTAAAATTTCTGTCACTATTCACTTGTTACTCGCAATGTCATGGAAACAGTATGGAATTTTAAGGCCAGCATATGGCGTGCAGTTTTTAAACGTTTGTCTGTCGCTGTTATCTTTGTATTTATAACGAAATGTGTAATGTAGCTATTTTTCCAAACATTTATCTCGATGTTAGACAAGTAAACCTTTGTAGGAATAGTTTGCATAATGTGGTGCAATTAAACTCGAAACAACGCCTCTTTATTGGATTTTGTAGTAGTGAATAATAAAATCCCTATTTGCATGGTTTTGTTCAAGCTTTGTTATTCACAGCATTTGAATAACTTAAGAAATGATGCTAAATAAGTTGATACGCTCGTGTTTAGGGCTGTACGGAAAAGTGACGGCATACGAGACACGCACTTGGTTATGTTATGATTATAAAATATGTTATAGTTGCAGGAATAATGTTTTCCATTTATTTTGTTAATCTGGGTAATTATGACATTTTTTTAGTTAGAAACCTTCAATATTTGTACATATTGCTATAAATTGTGATAACCTACAGTATTAAAAGCGTGAGTTTCATAAATGAACAGAATAATTTTACAGGTATTTCTTAGAACATGCATCGTGGTACGCATTTTGCTTTGATTGGCGGGAAACGGCACAAGAATTTCCAGTTTATATGTTGGTATTAATCATTACGTGCTTGTCAAATGGTTCATATATAACCAGGAGCAATTTTCCTGTAAACCTTCAATACCATCTCAAGTATTGGACACAAGTATTAGGGCATAAAACGGAGAGGGACACCTCGCGCACTGCGACCTACATAGATCTAGTGTGGCTAACACCCCCAAGAGGAAGGAATGAAATGAAAGAACTACAGTAGGCTACAGGCCACAGGGATGCGAGGAAGTCCCTAACATTTCGTGGCTCGAAGACCCCACCCACTACTGGAGCAGCACAGAGATGGTGATGAAGATCTTTGCAATCAGGCAGCCCCCTCTCGACGGAAATGCTCTTTCCTTAGAGCAGGTATCTGCGCCTCTGTATGGCACCGCCTCGCGCCACGAAACCTGGGAGTACAGTTGAAAGATGGGAAGGAAATGGAATGAAAGGAAAATGAGGGAAAGGAAATCATGGTAGGATGGCAACCACCCGAGCATTGGCCTACCGTCCAGGGAAAACCACGAAAAACTCAAGGTCAGAGTTTCGTTCAACAGGAATTGAACCTAGGGCCCTTCCAAATTAGATCCTCAGACGTTACTCCGGAGCCAAACGGCTCGTTTTGTACATATGTTTAAAGTAACTTACAATGTAGAAAGTACTCCTAATTCCGGGTTTTATGGCTAACTACTATTAGAATTAATTTACCTTTGATAATTTCTCTTAAAATGTGACCGTATGTGCACAAAGTTGGAAAATTTAATTAGAGTTGAAGAACTCACTGCAAGAGCCAGGCATTCCTTGCTGGTGCTCTATCATGTAGCTACCACGGCGACAGGATCGTCTGAATCGATGTTCCCGGTAAGGCTTCTAGACTTACGAGTTTGAGCTCCCAGGCGACACAAATCCATTCCTCCAATCACTTGCGGGTATGCAAACAATGGTGGGGGAAGCTAGGGCAAGAGGAGTCACTTTATGTTTGCGAGCTTTTGTTTTGAATCTAGAACAACAGCTAACACAGGAAGCTTTTCAGATTCATCCTCAGAGTTCTAAAATCAATCGTATTTAAACAAAATGCCTATTAATACGTATAGGGAGTAATGCACAACTTTATAAATATGAGCAATGATTCCTCTTGCCCGCGATGTCATGGGCAAAAGGAATCCTGGATAAAAAGGACAACATTTCGCAACGTTTACGCATGATTAGAAATATTCAGTATATATAATGATGTGTAGCTTTAACGTACCAGGTAACCTGAAGCGAGTTCAAATTCATAAATAAAATAAAATAACGTACATTGTGTTATTTCTTATCCGGGGATGACAGGATGACACATTTGAATAACAAATGGAAGCAGTGGCATGTTCTCTTTATTATATCCCCCATTAGCAGTGAATGTCTTCATTTTCTCAATAATAAGCTTTGAAATCTGGTAGCTAATAAGTACCTATTACATTTTGTGAAGGTTTTGATCCATTATGTTTTTAGAATGTCTGGTTTTTAATGTTTCACCTGATGGAACAATGTAGAATACAATAAACAGCTTTCTTGACATTTTGAATAGAAATGCTAAATGTTAATCTAGTTAACAAATGTATTATTTTTCGATCAACATTTTATCTTTGTTGAGTTTGAAGGAATGTTTACTTCCTCTAATACGTAGAGTAGCAGAGAAAGAGTTGTATTGCACCGTGTGTGTGTGTGTGTGTGTGTGTGTGTGTGTGTGTGTGAATACTATAACTTAAAAACACAGAGTCGAATAAATAGATTCCACTTGACATTTAGTTGCAATATCCTTCGAAGACGCGACTGGAAAATTTTCGAGAAATACCTCCCAGCCCGAACTATCTTTCACATGGACAATTTTTTCGAAAAAAGAGATATTCTCAAAAGTGGCTCTAACAATTCTGATTAAAATACCATGTATTTAAGATATTTAAATAAGACATCAAATGAATATTGTGACACAGCGGCTATGGATCAATATTATCGGGAAGTCGGCGCCGGGTAGAGGGAGATAAACGAAGATAAGTAGCGCTCTCGACAGGTAATCACCGGGAGCGGTATCGTCAGACAATCAGAATATTCTGGAAGGTTTCTTCCGCCGACTGAAGAACGTGTGTCCAGAAAGTTCTTGAATGTTCTGTGGAAGATGCTATTGGCTATACAGGCGAGTGTTCTCGCGAGTGAGATTTACTTAAGAGAGTGCGCTAGTTAGCGAATGGCGAGTGCGCTTCTGATGCGACGAAATGTGCTGTTCTACAAGCGAGTTCGTGATGACTGCTGTGACGAGCAGTGAGTGCTGCTTCCGCGAGACATTGGAGAATCTTGTGTTCGACTCCCCAGCAAGTGAACCGTCCAGAAGAAGTGGCTACATCGTGCATCTTTTAATACGCCGCTACGTCACGAAGGAAGTGAATTGATAGTAAATATCTGAGCTAGATCATATTAACGAAGTGCCAGTGGAAACTGGACAAATTGATATCCTGAAATTTCTGGGAATAGCTAATGAAGTCCACTTCATTTGGAAAGAATGTTGCCTAATTTTCTCTAACTGGTAAATGTTAAGAGATAGACAAAAACGTACTACAGAAGAAATGTCGACCTCTTTGAAACACACGACTTATTTCAAAGAACGATTTTGTCGCATCAGTCATTCCCGAATTATCGGTTAATACTGGTGTTTCAATTGTTCAATACGTTGTAATTTGTTTAAATAGTTGCCGCCACTCACTTATTTCTGGAGATGTCATGGAAAGTGTGTGGAGTTTTAAAGGCCATTTTGAGGCGCTCTTAAACACCTGGCGCGGTTTCCTGTATCCCGTTTCTACTACAACGAAATGTGTAATGAATCTATTTGTGCAAAAGTTCATCTTGATTAACTTGAAGTAGATAGAAAATCAAGCTTGCGTAGGTTGTAGAATGTGCTTCACGGAGTGGCACACCTCGCGCACTGAAGCAGCTTCATCTATTAGCTACAGCCCCCAGGAGACAGGGATGAGATGAAGGAGACGCATTAGGTCTCAGATCCGCAGGCAGACAGGCGCACAGAGATGCACAAAGGTCCCTAATATTTTTAGGTTGAACACTCGCACACCAGTAGAGGGGAAGAATCCCGAGAGAGGGTGACCAAGCGACGCTGACGGGCGTGACACCGCACCCTGGCATTCACGGGGAGGAATCTTCAAATGTGCAAGCATTCACGCCATCTGCCCCACACCGCAGGACCTGAAACGTAAAAGAAAGAGATGAAATGAAAGGAAATAGGAAAATAAGAAATCGTGGTAGAATACAACACCCCGGATTCGCCTAAGCGACCAGGGGAAAAGCATGAAAAATCCCATGGTCAGGGTGGGCGGTACCTGAAATCGAAACTGGGACCATCTGCGTGAACCATCCTCAAGCTGCGTAAGAATAGTTTGCAGACGCCATATAACAATACATCATAGTGGGTAGAGAAAGTGATGTGAATGCAAAACATACGATTTTTATACTATGCCTCCTTTCGTGCGTGAATCGCACAGACTGCTGTAAATGCATCCTTCCTCGTTTCAGTTTGAGAAGGTGGCGTAATAAATTCCTCCTCTAAACGTGTTTTTTCCCAACGGAATTTAAATTCAGTGTTCCTGCCCCAACAGGGTCCAAGTAGATTGTGTATAAAAGCTTTTTGTACGATGGCCTGTTTCCTACATATTCCCGATGATAGGTATTTACACAGGAGGAAATGTAGAATTGCAATTTATGAATTCATTTCCAAGAAAACCTGTATCTTATCATCATTACGATTTTTTACTGTCTCTACCAAGTGTACTAAGTAGGGGATATATTGTATTCCATCCAAAAATTCGATACCGAGATTTCACCAGAAATACATGTTTTGGGGTCCCCTGAATACAAAAAAATAAAAAATTTTGAAAAAAGGTCCATGTGTGTGCGTCTTTCTGTAGTATCTGTTTATTTATGTATGTATGTGTCTGTGTGTGTCAGTGTGCATCTGTGAACAGCATAACTTATAAACGAAAAGTCGCGTAATACCACAGTTGGTATTTAGGTTCAGTACCTTCCAAGGATATGACACGAAGGTATTCAAGAAAATCCCCCAACCCAAACTAAACCTTACATAGAACGCTGTTCGAAATTTTTTATTTTCTACAAAAATCGTTTTAATGTACTTTATTAAAATACCATATATTATGCATAGCTACATGACAAATAAAATTTATATTTGAAATTTTCTGGGAATACCCCGTAAAGTCCTCTTCATTTGGAAGAAAAATGTGTATTCTTGTATCACTGGTAAACATTACACGATAGACGAAAACGAACTGCATAAAGAATGTAAGTATTTTAAAACATACAATTTATTTCAAACACTTTTCCTGTGGTATCGGCCATTTCGAAGGTGTTCGTTACTAATGGTTCGAACTGTCCAATACCCACCACTCGACTTCGTCTTGTCTTTTCAAACTATTCCTCTGTTCTGTAATAAAGCATTTCTCACACTCATATTACAATATACCATTCTTTTATGGTATCACAACTAAATAAGTTGTTTATTTCAAAAGGTTGTTAAGTGTTTTGAACTTTTCTGCATAGAATAAACATTTCTGGAAGTTTATATCAATACACAATTTCTACTACGGTGGGCGTCACCCGGAGTGCCCGTATTTCGAATGCAGTCTCTGGCCACAGGAAAGCTTTGGTCGTATGAAATTGCATTTGATTTGAAATATTATTATAAATAATAATAATAATTAAAGTACATAGTAATAAACGATTGCTCATCAAATAACTTTAAAGGTAAGCAGGTGTCCATGGTCGAGTTAAAACTTGAAGCTCTAGTGCGATTCGATCTCACAGCTTTATCGATGAAATCGAGTCTGTTATTCGGAGTGTAGGAATTTGTGGGAGTTTTACTTTCTGAACCACGTATAGTAGGTAGGAGATGTATTGTATTCCACCCAAAAATTCGATGTCGAGATTTCACCGGGAATAAATGTTTTGAGGCTCCTTGAGCCCAAGAAAAGCAATGCGTGGTCTGTGAACGGCATAACTCAAAAACGAAAAGTAGGACAAATACCAAACTTGGTGTTTAAGTTCACTATCTTTCAAGGGTACGACACGAAGATTTTATTGTAAAATCGTCCACCCTCAACAATCCTTTACAAGCAACATTTTTCGAAATGTTTGATTTTCTAAAAAATGGCTCTAACCATTTTGATTAATTTACCATATAGGTATTAAAGACATTTACATGAAAAATAAAATGTATATTTTGAACTTTCTGGGAATAATTGTGTGAAGTCTCCTTCATTCGGCAGGAATTTTGTATAATTCTGTATAACTGGTAAACATTAAGCGATAGACGAAAACGTACTACACTGAAAATGTAGATCTCTTTAAAACACACAATTTATTTCAAATTACTTTTTTGTGGCATCAGCGATTTCCGAGATAATTGATGTTAATGGTTTGAATTGTTCAATACTGTGTCATTATTTTTGAAGCCCTGTCGATTTTCAGTTATATACTGCGATATCATGGAAGGAGTAATGACTTTTAAGGCTAGCGTGCACCGTCCAGTTCTCTTTGTATCTATAACGAAATGTATAATTCAGCTATTTCCGCATAAGTTTATCTCGATTAAAATGAAGTAGATAGAACAATAAACTTCCTTAAGAATAATTTGTTTACCAACTAATAAGCGGTAGAGGGTAGCGAGAGTCATCTGAATGTAACAGATGAGATTTTGTTTTCTGATTTGTGTTTGAACTTAATCTGCTTTAAGCAGAGGGTCATATCGGAAGGTTAATGAATTAAATGGGTGAAATGATGCTCAAATGACTCCAGAGCTGATTGTCTCTTGGGATTCACTTCTGAGTTTAAGGAAAAACCACGAAGAATTGTTAACCTGTTAACACGTTCTAATCGAGATTCGAAGCTGGGCCAGCTTCCTGTAGCTCAAATAAATTGTCCACTGAAGGCATATTTGGCGAATATTCACTCGTTTATTCGGCCCTCATTAATCCGGATTTCCAGGTTATCTTGAGTGAATTTTGCTTACTTTTTCAGCAAGAAGATATGTGAGTCCTTTGTTAAGTACGTAAGAACGTATACGGTTGTAATGTTGGCACCCCAGGTAGCGCAGAGATCACCGTCTGTCGCATGCTTCCAGCTACACAGAGATTGTTTCATTTATTTTCATGGCAGGCCCGATAGCAATCTAGACTTTTTTGCTGAACGACTTTCAATTCCTTTTTCTCCTACTTTAGCGGTGATCCAAATCGTATATCAAGGATTGTATTAATATAAAACTTTGTTACCGGACTAACTCCGATCCCACCCAACGTGTTCTTGTATAATTAACGGGAAGTGGATAGAAAAACGTTTTATATGCATAATTTGTAGAACAGCAATGGAAATAAATCATAATGTTTGAGAAAGTCGTGCACTGCAAACTCCAGACATTCCTATTTTCTTTATTTTTCTTTTCCTTTTCTTTCTTCGTTCTTTGCAATCCACCAAAACATTCTATACCAAGATTTCACTATAAACAGACGCACACCCAAACAAACATAACTAAATAAAATAATAAAGATAGCTCCATGTATATCTGCGTGCCTTTGAAAAAATAACACGAAAACGAAAAGTCGTTAAAAACCAAACTTGGATGTTTAAGCTGTCGTATCATACAAAGATATCACACGAAGGTTTTCAAGACAATCGCCCTCAAGCATGGATTCTTTTTGTGAAAAATGCGTGTAACGATTTTGATTAAAATGCCATGTGTTCCATGGCAAATAAAATGTATATTCCGAATTTTCTGCGAATAGCTTGTGAAGTCTTATTCATAAAATAACTGAGTTTTATTTATGGACTCTCTTTAACTAAGTCAGGTTCTATATTGCGCGTGTAAGACCACTCGGTAATTTTGCTCAGAGGCCTCTTTATCAGGTCTGAGGTTATTTTACTTGCCATATATCTCAGACACGAGACCACCAGCTTTACTTCCCTTCCGAAGGAAGCCTTGCAAAGGACTTTTACGCCCGAAAAAATCCATCGCCCTCCACCGGGTTTGAACTTGTGACCTCAACTGGAGGCTAGCATGATACCCCTTGACTACCCAGGATGACAGTCGTATTCATTCTGAATCACTTTCGTATAAGTCGTAAACCGTAAGAGATAGACAAAATCTCACTTAAAAAAAAGTTTTCCGATGTGTTGCATTCAGATGGCTTTCCCTATCCTCTATCGTTTATTAGTGGGTATACAAACCATTCTTGCGAAAACTTATTTTTCTATCTACTCCAGTTTAATCAGATAAACCTTTGCAGAAATAGCTACATTACACATTTCATAATAAATACAAAGAGTACATCGATAGTGAAATGTTAAAGAACTAGACTCTATATGCTGGCCACAATGCTGGCTAAATTCCATACTGTTTCCATGTAATCGTGTGAAACAACTGAAAATCAACAAAATGACGATTAAATGACGTCAGTATTGAATGACGAAGTATAGAACAACTCGAAGGATTAATAATGGATATCTAGAAGTGGCTCATGCACTAGAAACTTATTTGGAATAAATATGTGTTTTAAAGTGGTCTACATATTTTTATGTAGTACGTTTTCGTCTATCGCTTAACGCTTACCAGTTATAAAAGATTATACAATATTCTTTCAGAATGAAAAGAACTACACAGGCTATTCCCAGACCATTCAAGATATACATTTAAATCATCGTGTAATATTTTAATCAAAATCGTTAGAACCACTTTTTTTTTAGAAAATAAAACTTTTCAAACAATGCTGCATGAAAATATAAAGGATCCAGGTAAAGGGTACACACACGAACCTTTTTCAAAACAATTTTTTTGGGATAAGGTGGCCTCCAAACAAGCATTTCCAGTGAAATCTCGGTATTCAATTTTTGGGTGAAATGCAATACCTTCTGTACCTGCTATATACGTGGTGGAGAAGATAAAAATTTGTCTTTCAACAATTTATGTGAAATAATATTTTTTGTGGCGTTCACCATTTCCGAGTGATTGTTATTGGTTTGAGTTTTCAAATACTTTACACTTTTGAAGTTGAAAGTCGCTATTCATTTTTTGTTGTGATCATGCAAAAAGCATGCGATTACAAAACCATCACTTAGCGACCCGCTTTTTAAAACACTATCGCTTTAGCCTGCAGTATTCTTCTTATACTTACCTACAACGAAGGTGTAAATGTATTGAGGGTTTACCTCGATTAACGAAAGGTACATAGAATAATAAGTTTGTAGATGAGTGAGTGAAGAAAGTCATATGAATCCAATATATCGGAATACTTTTTAGAAGTTTCCTTATACCGAACCTATCCTAGAAATACATCAATTATAGTTCCTCCTCCTCCTCTGCTCTCCCTTCTTGGTCTAGGATATAAGATATTTATCGTAGCATGTTCTACTCTTCACATCTATTATACCAGTCGGATTCCTTTCCCCTTCTTCATCAGCCTTAGCACGATGCATTCGTCGTCGTTTAACAGAGCTTCAGTGTCCGTTCATTTCAAATTCTCCATTTTTCTCCATCGTATCTCAAATGCTTTCAATCGTTTTCCATCGCTTCATCACAATGCCCCAGATTCTGCATTATAGTGCGTCTAATCCAACTTACTTCTTAATCTTTATTTATTATTTATTTACTTCTTCATAGAGGCGGCGCCGTGGCCGAGTGGTTAGACCGCTCGCCTTCCACCGAGGCGGCCCGGGTTCAATCCCAGGGTCCTGCATGTGGGACTTGTGGTGGAAGAAGCGGCGGGTTTTCTCCGAGTTCTCCGGTTTCCCCCGCCATTCATTCCACCAACTGCTCCATCATCACCTTTCATCATCATCACCTACTTCCTTCATCCCATACCAGGCATCGGGCTGATCCCCCATCCTGGCTGTTCTATCTGATCCATGAGTGTCTGCTCCTCGACGGGCCTCTGACCCCAGGCACCCGCCTGTAAGTCCTGGGGGTGTAAGTCCTACATAAGAGGAGGGTAAACAGGTAATGAATGAATGAAAATTACTTCTTCATAGATGCTTCTTTTTCCATTAAGCTTGTTGCTTTGCCATTTCTCTGCCTGTTTGACACTCATGTTAACATTTATTATGGACCTCCAAAAGTTTATAATGTCCACTTGCTCCACATTTTGATTTCTCAATTGTATCTTGGTTTTTCTTCTAATTATTTCAGCCAATTATGGCTCTTCTTATAAGGAGTAGCTACTCTAGCAGAGATGGCCACAGTTATTTAAGCACT
Organism: Deroplatys truncata; assembly: GCA_030765065.1. Taxonomy (NCBI): domain Eukaryota; kingdom Metazoa; phylum Arthropoda; class Insecta; order Mantodea; family Mantidae; genus Deroplatys; species Deroplatys truncata. The sequence goes on along the minus strand of CM060988.1, from coordinate 23,095,507 downwards.
TTGGAATTATGGAGTACAATTTTCGGCCGCTGCTAGTAACCAGATCGGCAGCCCGAGTAACAAGCCATTAATCGGCTGCACCAGATACCAACGGCACTCGCCATATTGCGCCCTCTCTGCCAGCTTAGATAGCGATCAAACAGTGTCGACGTCATCGTCAGGTGATTTTCCCCGTGCGCCTCGTGTGAGACCCTTCGACCAAGAAGAAACAGTGTGACTTAGTTCTCGGCGACGAGTGGAGAAAGACTTCTTGAGCTTTGTGTCTGGGAGCGGCCGTCTCCACAATGTTCGACCTTTGTTTAAATTATTATATACATTCTTTCGGCGTAACTAAAGTTCAAAATTATTTTTTATGTGTGGAGCAGCAGTTAAAGTTCTCGAAGCGAGTTCATATTGAAATATCAGCACGTGCTAAATTGTATTAAAATGGCGTATATTGAGTGAGAGAGACAAAGCAAAAATACTTAATGTATTTCAATTGTAATTTATTAACGTTTCTTAAATTTTTATGTGAATATACCCAGTGCTTTCTGAGCTGCAAGAATTACTAGTGTGTATTAAATCCTTACTTCATTTCCTTTTACTTTATTTGCAGTACAAACAATTCATTTCTCTGGGGGAAAGTTTTGTTTCAACGCATTCATGAATGGGCCCGGCATTTAACTTTTCTAGTAATTATCTGCTGTACTTTTGCTCTGACTGCTGCTTATAATAATAGTTGAAATTCAAGGAATTTTCTTGTAATGAATAATTTGTGGCATTCTACGCATTAACTGCACTTAAATAAATTAGTTTGAATTGAAACGATTTTGCTTGAACGTTATATATTATAGCCTTTTGTTCATCATATACTTTCCAAGGCATTTACAAAAGCTTGTTTCTTCTCCTGAAGCTTGTAGGTGCTTGTTTTGCAGAGCTTTAGGTATAGATAGTAAAAATATAAGACCCTAAGGCGTTAGTGGTTAAACGACATTTCTCTAAGTTCCGAAGAGAACACTGTTTCCTAGTTCACGGAAGTTTTCCTCCCCGATTAAAGCAGATATATCGGATGTTGTCTGCTTGGAGCAAGCTGCAGCTGACAAAACAGTATCGCAATGCCTTCTTTGGTTTGCTAGAGAATTTGCGTTTGACGTTTGTTTTGTCGCACTTTTTCTTTTATACACAAATAAGAGAAAGTATCCGCAAGTCCGCCGGAGTGAACGCGCTCTCTCTTGACTCTGGTAAATGGTGATTGAGAGCAATATGTTTAGTACGTTGGTCAGAACAGCAAAGCAATACATTTTCAAAAGAGAGGCATATCCTGAAAAGCATTGTTTGGGCACTGTGGGGCGTCAAAGCTTTATGACAGTCCCCTGGGTGTATGCGTATTGACGTACATTAAAGTAACGCAGCTGTTTATGTTGGTAATGACAAATCTAACCCCGCCCTGTACCAGCATGATCTCTTGTATTCCTCGAACATAATTTTATGCACTGGATTGTTAGTGTTCTTTACCACCCGCAAAATATGAATGCCTAAATGTAACATTACAAGTCTATGTTCTTACTAGCAGAGCGCAGGTAAGGCAACGCTTTGTTGAAGTTTGGCGCAAAAATAGAATAACGGGTCTTCAGATTTATTCGGCCTCCACCGCTGGTTGGTTTAAATGAATGACGTCATTATTAGTTCAACGAGCCCCTTGTCACAAAGGGGAGGTACGGAATTGAACCTCGGACTGCATGCATTTCCAAGTTCGTAAACAGGTTGATGTACCGAGGCGGTGCACTACACATTGATGCGTTCTTTGCACGCAAGATGGAAATGGCCACCGATCACAGAATTTCCATAGTTGAATGCAAGCCGAGACACGCTACGCTACAAAAACCGCCCAATTACTGGAGTTACCTATCAGCCTACATGCTGAGATTGCGAGTTTACGAGACGCAAGCGAAAGAAGTTCCAAATGTAAATACTGGAAATATACTATATAAGTCCCACTTCACTAAAGTGGCCTCGCAACTGTTGACATCCACCCCTTTAACTCGACTTTCACTAGTCCTCTGTTAGAGGCACTGATGATAAACTCTCCTCAAAGTATTGACATCATGCGCAAACAACCGACTAGCGGCAGTGGCCGAATAAATCTGAAGATCCTGTATAATATAACAAAACGAAGAAGTAAAGATGAAAGTCAGGAACTATTTGCTTTTGGTTCTTTTAATATACTTAAAGCTTGCACTTTTCATGCTGTAAGGTCGTTTTCTGAATGTGGGTTATCTTATCCCTGTTCAAAGGCAGAAATAACCTTTAGAGTTATTTCCAAGTCGCTGATGAAGATTATCATGTAAATGTCGTAGCTGTTGTCCAGTTTAATGACACATACAAGTAATTCTTACCCCTTTCTTTTGAAGGCTGAACCTTGTTGTATCAATCCTAGCGAAACTCTTTAATAGAGGCGGTATCCCAACCACTCCTTCATTTTACATCGATTATAACCATCATCGTTCACAGATTCGTGTTTGTGCCCTTGAATTGTTTTTCAGGCACTTACATAGAGAACTGATCCCGGCTGGGTGGAGTTAGAGGGCTGGTTACCTGAAGGTGGAAACCTTATGGAGGGAAAAACACAATTGCGATCTAAAGGAATGGGCCACTGGTCAGTGTGCGAGTGTGATATATTTTATCTAGAAACGTCCACCAAGCCAGCTAGGGCATTGCACTATGCATTCAATTATAACTGTTGTTCGAACTGTCCACTTCCTTCTTGGTTACAGAGACTATATCGGTAATGCAGCGATTAGCAGACATGATGAGGGTTGTTAAGGATGCGAACTGTGGAGTATCATTACACAGGTACGTTTTCAGGCGCAGTAGTCCACCCATCTAACGCCGATGACTAACTGGTTACATAACCTACTAAGAATTAAGAATAATCTGAGTAATTATGGAAACCCACAGCTTTCAAATTATGCGTTTCCGGACACCAGGCCTCGTATTTTAAAAATATCAGCTTGTCTTCCTGCATGAAAAAGACGCGTCATATTGTTTTGAATAACCCTTATGTTTGCCTTTTAACTATCTGTTAGTACTACAGTACTATATACAGCTGTCATAGACAGGTGACTATTGAGAAATACCTGTATACTCTCCTAGTAATTAATAATCAGTGATGTGTAATTAAAGTAAACAAGTATGCAAGTGTTTCACCAGAAACAGCAAAAGATAACAAATGGAAAGGAAATATTTAATACTAATAAGATACACGCCATAATTGCGCAATTTAAATATTTGTATATATGTAATTATGGGCGGCGCCGTGGCCGAGTAGCTAGACCGCTCGCCTCTCACCGACGCGGCCCGGGTTCAATCCCAGGGACCCGCATGTGGGATTTGTGGTGGACAAAGCGGCGTCTTGGCGGTTTTCTCCAGGTTCTCCGGTTTTCCCCGCCATTCATTCCAACAACTGCTCCATCGTCACCTTTCCTTTCATCCATTTCACCATTATTTCCTTTCATCTACTTCCTTCCTCCCATACCAGGCATCGGGCGTATCACCCATCCTGGATGTTCTGTCTGATCCATGAGTGTCTGCTCCTCGACGGGCCTCTGGCCCCAAACACCCGCCTGTAAGTCCTGGGGAGTGTAAGTCCTACATATGAGGAGGTTAAAGAGATAAAGAAGAAGTATATATGTAATATTTTGTGTAAGAATTGAAACTCGAAAATAGAGAGATATTAACATTTTGGTAAGCGGGAAGCAATCAGTGATACAGGCCGGTAAAGGTAAAGATACTTACGGACGAACGAAGGGGCTCCCGAAACAGGGACATATTTGCAAGTAGGCCACAACGGCCCTTTTTGCTTCTACCGTGATCCCTGGAAGCGAGGGATGAGGGGAGAGACTAGAAGGGCGATCTTATTCGGATGACGACGGGCGCAAGTATGGAGGCATCCCTAACGTTTCCAGATAGAACGCATCCGACGCCACACCGGCCCACCCATAAGCCCCAACCCTCCTGAAGAGGTGGCCGCCCGAAAGTACTCGGAGGAGGGTACTAACTGAGCAGTTCCGCAACGGCACCAGGAAGAAACCTCTACAGAGCGCACATCCACACCCAGGCCGCAACCCGCCGAACACCGCCGCCTAGTCCTACAACCCTGATACAGATGACAGGAAATGAGGGGCTGGAAAAGCCCTAGTACAAAATGAATTGGCCCAGCATTCGCCTGCCGATCCGGAAAACCATAAAAAAACCCATGGGTGAGAGCAGTCGCCGGGAACAGAATCCAGGACCTTCGAATGTGAGTCGCACATGTTACTGCGGCGCCACCTCGCTCGGTGACTCAGGCCGGAGTCAACTGTTAGCGAAGTCCAAGATAACCGGCCATTGTAGGTAGTTTTGGCAACATGAAGCTAGGGGAAAAGCAAACCAATGATACCTTGCGAAATAAATAAAACAATTCCGTGTTAGTATTAAGAAGTCCTGAAGAGGGAGGTGGAGCGTAATGAAATAAAACGGCGTATGACGCCGCGTTTCGTTCATTGAGTACTGAATATTCAAGCAGATGGAATTCAGCATTCAGAACTTGGTTCGCTCCCCTCGTATGTTCAACTCACTTGACTCGCAGCTATGTAAACTAATGCAAGTTTTCTTTGATCATCGAATAAGCGATATTGATTGTTGGTTATTCGTGTAATATGAAATTCGTTTGGCTTGGCGAAACATGATTTAATATATATTTCACTGGACTACGGCAAATAAATAAAAACCGTACCAGTGAAGGGCAACGAAATTGATATTATTTAAATATCACTGCACTACCCACACCCACCAGACAGTAGCCCAAGGCAAACGACAAATATCAAAGCTCAACGACTATGCAGCTACACTGTGTAAATTAATAAAGTAAATTATTTCAAGCAGGAACAACAATGTGTGTTACTATAACATATGTTTTAGTCAAGGCCCGGAGATGAATAGTAACAATGAAGATCATAATAATAATAATAATAATAATAATAATAATAATAATAATAATTAGGTTCGAATCACTACCATAAGCCATAGAATTAGTCCAAAAGCTGTAACATCTAAAAGAAGATGAAAAACCTTCAGTTGGAAAATTGCTTTATAAAGCTTGGAAATCTATGAGAGCATGATTAGTAAGATAGAAATTTCTGCAAAATGTAACTCCTAGAAAAAGCAGTGTAAACAGATGAAGGATATAAGACTTAGTGTATGGTTTATTGCAATGAAATTCATTTCTCTATGTCAGCAGAGCTTTGAGGGTTGGTTTTACAAGGTTTGGGGTTTAAAGCAAACCTTACAGTTGCGAAGTCTTTAATGGTTCTTAAACTGTGGAGCACAGTTCTCGGTGGCACACATAACATTTTTCCTTTCTCTACTACGTATAGTAAGTAGGGGAAGTATTGTATTCCACCCAAAAATTCGATACGGAGATTTCACCGGAAATATATGTTTTGAGGCCACCTGAATAATAAAAAGACTTTTTGGAAACATGTCCGTGTGTGTGTCTGTGTGTCTATCTGTGAACAGCATAGCTCAGAAACGAACAGTCGGATAAACACCAAACTTGGTATTTAGGTTCAGTATCTTCCAGAGATGCGACACGAAGGTTTTCAAGAAAATCCCCCCACCCCAGATTACCTTTACATGGAACATTTTTTAAAAAAAAATAATTTTCTCAAAATGGCTCTAACGATTTTGATTAAAGTATCATATGTTTAAGATGTTTTCATGACAAATGAAATCTATATCTCGATTTTTCTGGAAATGTCTCCAAAAGTATTCTTCATTGTGAATGACTTTTGCATAACTGGTAAACTATAAGAGATAGACAAACTTTTACTACACAAAATGTAGATCGCGTTAAAATATACAATTTATGTCATATACATTTTTTGTTGAGTGAACCATTGTTATTCCCTTAAATTTTTCAATACTTATACTTTTCCTCAAATGGCAATTCGTTATTCAGTTTTTTGTCCTGGTAATGCAAAGAGAATGGAATACTCTACATAGCAACCGCTCTTAAAATATTTGACTATCGCTTAAAGTCTAGCAATTCCCCTTGCATCTACAAGAAAATTAGCAATAAGATTAACATCTCAATATCTCGATTAACATGAAGCATATGGAGAATAAGCGTTTGTAAAAATAGTTTTTATAAGAGTGGAGAAAGTCATGTGAGTGTAACACATCAGATTGTTTGTTTATGTAACCTAGCATCTCTTCCAATGATGGAACTGTTTTTATTTTTCACGGGAGTCTTTGATGAAGAAGGTTGATGTTGGTTTAAAGCATCAGATTCTGGTTTCGGTGATATCCAGGTTCGGAAAAAGGAACGAAATGTACACTAACTCACCGATTTGAAAACTTACAACATCAAACATGAAACTAGACTGACTGCTAAGGAAATACAGAAAACACAATATTTGACTACGTTGCTTCTCACCCTCCTAATGAGAGTCGTCTTTTGTTTGCTAATGACTATTGTCAATGGCAGGGGGAAGGCTCTGGTCAAGTGTATGTGTCGAGGCCGTTATGTTTTAAAAAAAAGACTACTCCTTAAGTATATTATGGAATTATCAGTCTGGAACAGGCATGTGCACGCTTGGCTCGCTAGAGCAGCCCACGGCCTGCCACTGCCAGTACACTAGCGATAACCCTCGGACTAAAACAAGGTCAAGGAAGGTTGCTTTTTTAACCGTTTTTTAATTCTACTGTTCTACCACTACTATAAATAATGGTTATCTGAAATAATATTGTCAGTTTAATCTTATAAATGAAAACATATTACTCACTTTTTAAATTTAGATCTTTCCCTCATAAGGAGCAGCCGTATACACAAATTATAGTTTAAACGAAATAGCAGAATGGAAACGTAAGGGAAAAAGAGAAATTATGTATAAGATATAATGAGTTACATTTTGTATAGGAACTGACACAACTTACAGTCATTAGGTGCACAAGAGCACAGTAGGGACTGTGCTGCTCGCCTAAACGCTTGGTGCCAGTTTCTCAGTATCTGCAAATACTTGACCTAGACTAACGCTCAGAAGCCCTCTGGGGAGATCCGTGTTTGCAGTCATATTCATTGCTGAGGCAGTACACACAGACAAGTGCGCTAATAATTAATATTCAGTAATAAACAAAGTAAATATGTATGGAAGTGATTCGTAAGAGACCGCAAAGTAGAATAGTAAATGGTAATAATAGGAAGGGGAAGTTAATAATGGTGATAATATGATTGCAGAATTTCAATATTTGTGTAATATTTCTTCATATAATATTTGTGTAACAATTAGAACTGAATATGTGGGAAACGTTTAAGATTTGGTAGACGGGAAGTAATCAGTGCCTCAGACCGGAGTCAGCTATTACTGAAGTGCAAAGTAAGGGTTTCCTGCAAAATATTGGAGAGGCATGTGGGTATAGAATTGGGGTTCTGAGAAACAGCTAGCCACTGCAGGTAAGAGGGGCCAGAGAATAAAGGTCAGCATTAAGGAAGAAAATCCTAAACCGGGAGACAGAGCGTAATTGAAAAAATTGGAGTGTTTCATTCACATTACTTTCTCTACCTATTCTTCAACAAACTATTATTACAGAAGTTTATTCTCCTATCTACTTCACGTTAATTGAGATAAACATTTGTAGAAATGATTTTATTGCATATTTCCTTGTAGGTACAAAGGGGATTGGGGAATACTGTATGCTTAAGTGGTAGTCCAAATTTTAAGAACGGATCGCTATGTAGTGACTTTAAAATTCCATTCCCTTTGCATGATTAGGAGAAAAAATCGAACTTGTTACGTTCACATGACTTTCTGTACCTTCTATCGTTTATTAGTAGGTATACACATTATTCATACGAAAGTCTATTTTTCTTTCTTCTTCATTTTAATAGAGATAAATGTTGCAGAAATAGCTAAATTGCACATTTCGTTACAGATACAAAAGGAATAGCGATAGTCAAATGTTTGAGAACAGAACGCTGTATCTGGCACTAAAATCCCACTGTCTCCATGCAATCTCAAAACACAAGTGTATTTCAATAGGACTTTAAAAGACTGATAAAGTATTAAACAATTCGAACCATTAATGACGAATACCTCGGAAATGGCTGACGCCACAAAAGTTATTTGAAATAAATGTTTTGTTTTAAAGAGATCTACTTTTTCTGTGCAGTGAGTTTTTGTCTATCGTTACCGGTTATACAAGGGTATATACAATTTCCTCCGAAATGAAGAGGACGTTCTAGCTTATTCTCAGAAAATTCAAGATATACGTACGTTTTATTTTTCATGGAAATATCTTCAATATATGGAATTGTGATCAAAATCATTACAGCCATTTTTCAGAAAATCAAAGCTTTAGAAAAATCTTCAGTGAAATTAAATATCAAGCTTGGTATTTCTCAGACCTTTCATTTCTGAGTAATTTTGTTTACAGAAACACACACACAGACATTTCTCTAAACTCTGATGTGATACATTCACATAAGCTTCTCTATCCACTACCTTTATTAGTGAGTATACAAAATATTCTTACTAAAGCTTATTTTTTCATCTACTACATTTAATCCAAATAAACCTTTGCAAAAATGGCTACATTACACATTTTATAGATACAAAGAGCACAGCAATAGTCAAATGTTTAAGAACTGGACGCCATATGTCGGGCTTAAATTCCATACTGTTTCCATGCAATCGCGAGAAACAACTGAAAATCGATGAGACTTTAAAGAACAAGTATTGAACAATTCGAACCATTAATAAGGGATATCCCAGAGAGGCTTATGCTACAGAAAAATTATTTTTTAAATAACTTGTGTGTTTCAAAGAGATATACGTGTTTTTGTGGTGTATGTTTTTGCCTATCGCTTGACGTTTACCAGTTATACAAGATAATAAAAATTCCTTCCGAATGAAGAGGACTTCATAGGCTGTTTCCAGAAAATTGAAGATATACATTTTATTTGTGATGTAAATATATTTAAAATATGATATTTTAATCAATACTGTTAGAGCTATCTTTTATAAAATAAAAATGTTAAAAAAATGTTCCATGAAAAGAGTAGTTTGAGGTGGTTGAGTTTTGTTAAAAATCTTCGTGTCGCATCTTTTGAACGTACTGAACCTAAATGCCAAGAGCGGTATTTATCCGACTTTTCGTTTTAGAGTTAGGATGTTCAAGGCACACAGACACACACACGGACCTTTTTCTAAAAATCTGATGTGTTACACTCACATGGCTTTCTCTACTCTTGTATAAATTATTTTTACAAACGCTTATTCTGCATCTACTTCATGTTAATCGGGATAAAACTTTTACAGAAACTATCTTATTGCTAATTTTCTTGTAGATACAAGGGGAATATGATAGCCTTTAAATAAAATCTTTTAAGAGTTGGTTGCTATGTGGAATATTTGATTCTCTTTGCATGTCCAGGACATACAAAAACGAATAACGAATTCAGGTGGAACTTTTTGGTGTGATGCAATACTTCTCCTACTTACTATGCGTAGTAGAGAGAGTAAAAATGCTTATTTTGTATTCAGGGGGCCTCAAAGTATGATTTTGCGTGTAATGAGGTATCGAATTGTTAGATGCAACCCAATACTTTATTTTCCTACTATATACATGGAAGAGAAAGTAAAAATCCCATTCGCATTACTTTCGCATTACTTTCTTTACCCTCTATCGTTTATTACTGGGTATACAGACTATTTTTACTAAAGCTTATTTTTCAGTCTACTACATTTTAATCCAAATAAACCTTTGCAGAAATAGCTGCACTACACATTTTTTATATATACAAAGGGAAGAGCGATAGCCAAATTTTGAACTGGATGCTATATGCTGGCCTTAAAATTCTTTCCATGACATCGCGAGAAAAAGCTGAATGTTGACAGAACTTCAAGGGAATGGCCAAATGCTGAACAATTCGAGCAATTAATAACGGATGTCTCAGAAATGGCTTATGCCACGAAAAAGCTTATTTGAAATACATTTTGTCTTTTATAGAAATCTACATTTTCTATTAGTACGTTTTCGTTCTATAATTTAAGGTGTACTAGTTACCATGATTATACAAAATTCCTTCCGAATGAAGGTTATTCCCAGGAAATTCAAGGTATATACATTTAATTTGTGAAGTAAATGTCTTCAATAAAATGGTATTTTAATCGAAACTGTTAGAGCCAGTTTTATAAAATAAAAATTTGCTAAAACTGTTTCTTGTATAGGGTAGTTTGGGGTGGGGGGATTTTCTTGCAAATTTTGAGTCGCATTTTTGAAAGGTACCGAACCTAAATATCAAGTTTGTTATTTTTTCGTTTTTGAGTTATGCTGTTCACAGGCAGCAGGTACACACACATACAGACGGTCATATTTGTAAAAGTGCTTTTTTCTATTCAAGGGCCTCAAAACATGCATTTTCTGAAACCTTAATATGGGGTTTTTGGGTGGAATGTCTACCTATGTACTAGGTCGACACGCCTCGTTCATTATTTCACGGTTGTCTTGGAAGTCAAAAGTCGCTTATTCCGCTTCTTAGCGCTCAGTGTTCACATTCATCAGCTCAGATAGTTTGGCGATGTAAATCGGTATAACTGTTCTTGGATCGTCTTGTATGCGTTATTAAGTAATTACTTGAAAATGACATCCCAATATGTAAACGTTTATTAGGATAACACGGAATAGTTTGGCTTGGCGTATTGTAATTTAATACTTTGTTTCCCTGGACTCCAGCAAACAAATGCGTAAATGACAATGAACGTTTTATTATTTCAAAATCGTCGATTTACCCACGTCAACTAGACAAGATAGCTCGAGACAAACGTCAAGAAGTAACCATCGTCCTAACCGAGCGAGATGACGCCGCAGTAACGCGACTTGCATTCGGGAGTTCGGTGGTTTCCCCGGGTCGGCAGCCGAATGCTAAGGTGGTTCCTCTTCTACGACTCTCCTGCCCCTTATTTTCTGTACACATCATCTTCCTTGTCATCTGTTTCGGGACTGTAGGACCAGACGACGGTGTTCAGCGTTGGCTGTGCGTTCTGTAAGAGGTTTGTTCCCTGTTGTCGTTTCGGTACTGCTGAATTAGGTCTCGCCTCAGAGTGGGCCCCGCCGCGAGGGTTCGCCGGGGGGTTTGGTGGTTTGTTGGGAGGGACAGAGCACGTCAGATGCGTTCTATTTGGAAAGTTAGAGATCTCGTCCATGCTTGCCCCGTCGTCTTCCAGATGTGGTCGCCCTTGATGCTCGCCTTGTCGCCTTGAAGTCTCGGGTTAGATGTTCTGCCGGCTGGTCCCTCGTGTTTGAAGATGCTATACATCGAATCTATTCGCTATCGAATCTTTTCTCAGAAGTGGATAATGACAGAAATAATACGACAGCTTCGAGTTTGGTTATTATCTAGATTTTATTCCAGTTGCAAGTGAATATTTGTAAGCGGCTAGCCAAATTACCTTCTACATAGTAGGTAGAGAAGGTATTGCATTCCACTCAAAAATTCGAAACCGAGATTTCACTGGAAATAGGTTTTTGAGTCATCTCTTATATAAAAAAAGAGAGAAATTTTTTTAGAAATATGTGTGTGAGTGCGCGCGCTCGACTTTGTGACTGTGAACAGCATAACCCAAAAGCGAAAAGTCAGATAAATAACCAAACAAGGTATTTAGGTTAAGTACCTTTCAAAGACGCAATAGGAAAATTTTCAAGAAAATCACCCCAACCCAAACTGTTCTTACATGGAACACTTTTCCAAATTTTTATTTTCTGAAAAATGGCTCTAACGTTTTGTTTTATTAAAATACTATATATTAAAGATGTTTACATGACAAAATGTATATCTTGTGTTTTCTGGGAATGGCCTATGAAGTTCTCTTCATTCGGAAGGAATTTGTATAACTTTGTATAACTGGTAAACGTTAAGCGATAGACGCAAACGTACTACACAAAAAATGTACACAGATCTCTTTAAAACTCGCTATTTATTTGAAATAACCTTTTTTGTGGGATAAGCCATTACTGATGTATCCGTTATTAACGGTTCGGATTGTTGATTACTCGGTCATTCTCTTAATGTCCTCTCAATATTCAGTTGTTTCTCGTGGTTGCATGGAAGCAGTATGGAATTTAAGTGCAGCGTATAGCCAGTTCTTAAACAATTGACTGTCGCTGTTCTTTTTGTATCTATAACGAAATGTGCAATTTAGCTATATCTGCAACGGTTTATTTGGATTTAAATGTAGTACATAGAATAACCTTTAGTAAAGATAATTTGCATACCCACTAATAAAGATAGAGAGTAGAGAAAGTCATTTGAATATTTCACATCTGATTTTTTTTAAAAAATCGAATCTGTGTGATTGCTTTGAAATTTTATCCTTCTTTAACAATCGTGGGAAAAAGCAATTAGGGACTTACCGTATGAAAGAAGTATGGGTGTTTGAAAATGCAAACCAGCAATAGAGAACACACCGTAATTGGTGAACGCCACAAAAATATTTATTTGACGTAAATTGTGTCCTTTAAGGATTTACATATTTCTATGTGTTAAGTGTCTATTTCTTACCCTTATATAACATTATACAAAATATATTCAGAATGAAGAGGACTTCACAGGTTATTCCCAGAGAATTCAACATATGTGTGTGTTCAGTGATGTTTTAGATAGTGGGGTGGGTAGCTTATCTCCCAGCTGGGAGGGCTACGTAGTATGCTCAACTCCAACCACGTGTACAGTAGAAAACAGCCAAGAGTCTTTCATTATCGCCCGTGTTTACCCGTCACTTGTCTCATACCAAGTAAGCACTACCCCCTTCAAGCAGCTAAATCCCTATCTGCTTGGAATAGTTAGCTAAAACGTCGCTGAACAGACAGTACACAAATATACCATGTGGCCCACACAAGTCGTCCTTAGTTTGAAGTTGGTTTATAAGGGATAGTGCGGATGCCAAATGTTTGCCTAATCAGAACTGTAAAAAGAGCTGCACATCGACAGAGAAGAGAACGCTAAATGAAAGACCAGTACCTTCACTACCCCATTGAACAGCAGTAATGCAACAACTTCTTTTGCACCTATGTATGCGGGAAACATAAAACTGCAAAGGACGGCTTGTTTGGGCCACCTGGTATATATATACACACCATTTAAGTTGAGAGTGTACAATATCTCCAAAACTGACCGTTGTAGAAAGAAATGTCTTTAATAAAAGCTCCTTGATATTATGGGGAAAATAAATGCTATTAGTTATGTTTTATTTGGAGGACGTTATGATGGTCATTTTAGAATCAATTTAATATTTTCAGTCGGGTACCTACAACTAGGATCAATACTATATATAATATAAATTATATATGTATATATATATGTGTGTGTGTATGCGTGTGTATAAGGTGTTTTAATAAAAATCGATTGAGCATTTAAGAAAACCAACAATAAAAAAACTTATCCAAGTAAAGCGTAGTTTATGGTGGGTTAAATGTTTTTGAAAATGTTCATGCAGCATCCTTGGAAGACTTAAAAAACTTAAATACCAAGTTTGGTATTTAACAGACTTTTGTTTTTTTTAGTTTTTCTTAGTTATGGTGTTGACAGACATACACACAAACGTATATTTTTCTAAAAATCCTGTTCTTTTTTATTCTGGAAGCCTCAAAACGTGTATTTCCTATGCAATCCCGGTATAGAATTTTTGGATGGAAAGCAATACTTTCCCTACTTGCTATAGGTAAGTAATGGAGAAAGAAAAATGGTCTACATCAAGTAATTTTATATACAAAAGCAATGGAGAGTTTGTTGCAATAAATGCTCTTAAATTAATCAACAAATTAAGATAAACTTGATAAAGTGTTGCTACTTAGTCAGGTATCCAAGAACAGATTTCTGGATGACCCGTTGATGATAAATTAATAGACTTTTGCATTTGGCAGAACTTAATTTGAAGTGAAATTAGTAATATTAGCATATTAGATGAATTTTCGCTTGTCAAAATCCATAGTTAAACGATAATTAATGTTTAACGTAACGTGTTGTAAACGTAACCTCAGGCTGCCACAATGCACAAAGAAATACATTTCCAGCGAATTAATTCATTCTTTGGGGGGGATAAAAATAAAGAAAGGAATGAAAGGAAACAAAAAACCGAACTACTGTCTTAGAAACGTAGGAATAAACTGATCACTTTCAATTTATAATGTGTGCTTTTCATTCTCATCTCCACCAAACGGAAAAAGCAAACAAGAGTTGATCCGCGTTTTATCGATGCTTTAAGGTAACTGATGTACATTTATAACTGAAGCTACTTTTTATTCAGTATATCAAAATTAGCTTGATATAAGCTTCTCTCCCTTTATTGGAAGAACGATTTTATGGGTGAATATGACTTTGAGAATTAATGCGTAAAAATACATACGTACTGTGTACCTAACTACATTTTCACCTGATAGAACATAACTACAAAGTTAGCACTAGAATGCAGTCTGTTTTGTAGAAAAGATAATTATTTTATTAGTTCTGTTGGAACCTAATAGAAAAAGAAAATTTAAAAACATTCTAACGTGTTACATTCACATAGCTTTCTCTACTCTCTATCGTTTATTAGTTGGCTATACAAACTATTCTTACAAACGTTTATTTTTCCTTATAATTAATTTTGATCGAATAAACCTTTACATAAATAGCTACATTACACATTTAGATATAGGTAGAGAGGGAAGATCGATAGTCAAATGTTTTAGAACTGGACGTTATATGGTTGCTAGTTCTGCGACATCGGAGTCGTTACGTTTGTTTAGCGGCGTCCTGTAGTCCACTGCTTATAACGAGAGTACCTGTACAGTTGAGTGAAGCTTTGCCACACAGTGTTCATGTAGACGAAATGCCAAAGGAAAAGTTAAGAAAGACAACAAAGTTGCAAAACTATAATTATATTCGAGTGTGTGGAAAACGTTTTCTGTATTAATTAAAACGTTTATTGCAAACCGTGCAATAGCACAATTGCTTCTGCGCATAGAAGATCGAGTAATGTGCGAAGACATCTCAACATAGAAGCACATAAGCATTGTATTGCAAAATCTGAGGATAAAATGCTACAGCAACAGTCACCCCCAGCAAATCTAACGTTTAATGAACTATGCGCGGCATTTATTTCTGCCGATATTCCGTTACATAAACTACAGTATACAAAGTTGCGGGTTGTAATTCATTGCAATAAATTGACATACAATCTTATCCATGTGTGCACTATAACGTAGCGTTTTGCACTAATATTTAATAAAGACATTTCGGTTATATAAGTCAGCTGTATGTGTTATAACTATAAGCAGTATAGAAGAAACAAAGTACATGTTTACGAGACATGCATAGTTCTTCTTGTACGGACTGTACCGCGCGGGGTAAATGTTAGCCCTTATCGCTACACCCTTACCTTCCTATTGTATTCGCTTTCCTCCATATAGCGACTCTGACATCGCAGCCCTAATGTTTCCCTTAAAATTCCACATGCTTTCCATGACATTACGACAAACAACTGAAAATTGAGAGGACTTTAAAAGAATGACAAAGTACTGAACAGTTCGAAACATTAGTAATGGATATCTCGAAAATGGCGTGCGGTACAAAAAAGTTATTTGGAATCAATTATGCATTTGAAAGAGATCTGCGTTTTCTATGCAATACGTGTTCTTCTATCGCTTAACAAGTATGAATGAGAGATGAATGTCAGTGTGATCTAATGATTAAAGCCCAATGTTCACTAGAAATCCGAAGAGAAGCGAATACGAGTTAACCCCATTGACTATAGACAATAATATGTTACAAAGGAAATGGCCGCCGATAAGACCATTGTAGTTAAAGGCGGGATGTAAATATAACTTTACAAAGAAAGGAAAAAAACAGCTCACGCTAATTCACCTGTTCCACACTGATCTGTATTTACTTGGAATTGTCCCGTTTAGTTCTGCAAAACTTTTAACGCACGAAGGATATCTACAGGATGTATCTTTATCGGAGTCATATATTTGGGGAACGTGTTCCTAACATCAAACAGCAAAAAATGCTCATATGTACATGGGTCTGAAAATCAACCGTTTCGTTGTTATAGGTCAAAGAAGATGTATTTCATGAGTGAACAGACGGATATGCACTACAGGTATGGCCGTGCAGATGGAATGCAGCACGAACACGTGAACTTTATGCAAAAAGTACCCTGACAGGCAGTTACCGTGTGCAAGTCACCAACGCTTGAGAGAGGATGGTGCATTTGAGAGGAGTACTAGGGATGTTGGGAGACCAAAAGCGGTTCGAGGCATTGAGCTTGAAGAACGAGTTCTTCGTGCTGTGAATGCAGACCCATCACAAAGCACAAGGCGTATGGCTGTAAAGGAAAGAGTTAAGTCATATGACTATCTGGAGAATTCTGCATGAAAATCTTCTGTACCCGTATCGCCTTCAACATGTGCAAGGGTTAAATGAGGCGGACTTTGAACCAAGAAGACGTTTCTGTCAACGCATGCTACAACAGTGCGCTGTGTTCATCAGTTTCCTATCCTGCATCTTATTCACGGATGAGGTTGGTTTTACTCGCGATCCTCAATTTTCATATCAATCATAAGTGGACATTTGAAAATCCTAATGAAGTACGACAGGACAACCATCCACAGAGGTTCTTTCTCAACGTTTAGGGTGAAATAATTCATGATCACCTTATTGCTCCCTACTTCTTCCCTCCGCGTGTGAATGGACAAACCTATCTCCAGTTTCTCAGAAATGAGTTGCATCACTTAACTGATGATGTGCCTCTGGACATCATCCAAAGAATGTGGTTTTTACACGATGGTGTTCCAGCTTATTTCAGTATGACAGCTCGCAAGTTTTTGAATAATCGATTTCCGCAAAGATGGATTGGTCGAGAGGGACCCATTGCATGGCCTGCTCGATCGCCTGATTTGAATCAAATCGATTTCTTGTCTGGGGACATTTGAATTTCTTGGTTTATGCGACTCCTGTACCTGATGTTGACATTTTGAGAGGACGTATACAAACTGGATTTTACAAATACAAAACACACCAGGAATTTTCAACAGAGTACGCCAGAGCATGGAGTGCAGGCTTACTGCATGCATCGAAGCAGGAGGAAGTCACTTCGAGCAATTTTTGTAACTTTCGATTTCGTGTTGTAACTCTGAAATAAATGATTTTCAGACCCATGTTCATATGAACTTGTTTACTGTTGATGCCAGGAACACGTCCCCCAAATATATGACTCCAATAAAGATACACCCTATACACTTTAAATACGGCGCGGTTGAGTCATCTGGTACTTCGTTCATATGTATTCCTTCCTAGAATTGCTCTCAAATTCGTTAAGATGGACTTATATGCAATACGCGGAAACAACAGTCAGTTGTTTGCATCTCCAGTCGACTTTCATTCACAAGGATTTCATGCGAAGTAAAAGAAAACACCTAATGTGCTATATTCATATGATTTTCTTTACTCAAACTTCTACATATTATTCCTACAAAATCGTATTCTTATATCTACTTATTATTAATCGAGATAAACTTTCCTTGAACATTTAACCATTTCATTGTGCAAATAGGAAGTATACAGTAGGGTGAAGCGATAGCAATTTTTACTTTCTCTAACACATACATTCTCCGCCTCATTTAATCCTTGCACATGTTGAAGGCGATACGGGTACAGAAGATTTTCATGCAGAATTCTCCAGATAGTCATATGACTTAACTCTTTCCTTTACAGCCATACGCCTTGTGCTTTGTGATGGGTCTGCATTCACAGCACGAAGAACTCGTTCTTCAAGCTCAATGCCTCGAACCGCTTTTGGTCTCCCAACATCCCTAGTACTCCTCTCAAATGCACCATCCTCTCCCAAGCGGTGGTGACTTGCACACGGTAACTGCCTGTCAGGGTACTTTTTGCATAAAGTTCACGTGCTCGTGCTGCATTGCCGTCTTTATGGCCATACGCGTAGTGCATATGCGTCTGTTCACTCACGGAATACATCTTCTTTGACCTATAACAACGAAACGGTTGACTTTCAGACACATGTACATATGAACTTGTTTTACTGTTAGGAACACGTCCCCCAAATATATGACACCAATAAAGATACATCCTGTAGATATCCTTCGTGCGTTAAAAGTTTTGCAGATCTCAACGAGGCAATTCGAAGTAAACACAGATCAGTGTGGAACTGGTGAATTAGCGTGAGCTGTTTTTTTCCCCTTTCTTTTCTTTTTTATGTTATATTTACATCCCGCCTTTAACTACAATGGTCTTATCGGGGCCATTTCCTTTGTAACATATTATTGTCTATAGTCAATGGGGTTAACACGTATTCGCTTCTCTTCGGATTTTCTAGTGAACATTGGGTTTTAATCATTAGATCACACACACATTCATCTCCCATTCATACTTCCAGACTCTGGGAAGGATACGGAATAACCTTGGCTACAGAATAGATCCCACCTCCGAGCCGGGAATCAACCGCTGAACCCCTCGCATGGCAGGCAGGTGCTCTACGGAATGAGTTACTGGGCCAATCGAGTTTCGGTGCGCACATTGAGGCCTTCTCAGGCTTCAATAGAGTGCACAGTTCGAGATGGTAGACAAAATCAGAGCCTTGTACTAGAGTGAATTGTTCGTGTTGATAAGACAAAAATAGACAGAAAAGATCTTAGAATATTTTCCACTTTGGATACACAAGCTTTATTTTCGAGGGAATAAAGTCACCTTTTTAGAGTGATAAATACTTAAAATGTCGTAATTTTACCTGTCCGTATACACCCATAATAATTTTTTAAATTCTGTTTACGCTGTAGTAATGGGTTTTTAGGGCGCTAATATGCCAGTTCTTCACTGGCCTGTGCTTACTTGGAATTGCCTCGTTGAGTTCTGAAACTCCGAACTCACGAAGAGTTATCTGCACACGTCAGATACGGTTCGATTGGGCCAGACGGTATGTAAAACTTAATGGATATACAAGCCTGTACGAATGTCGCACTTCAGATTTCCTTCTTGCTTTGTTATCCTGGAGCATTGTCAGAGCTTCGGAGGTTCATAAAGTATTTAGAGATTCACTCCTTCAATAGGAAGCAAAGTTAGGTTAGATTGCTTACAGTATATATTTCTTTACTACGTGTAGTAGGTTGCGGGATGTATTTAAGGAAGGGGAATGCCTCGCCACTGCGACCAGCCTGAGCTATTGTAGTTGAAGGAGCCGTAGGAAAACTCAGGTCCGCAGGCAGACAGGCTCAGAGCGACACGCAGAAGTTCCTAATATTTCGGTTTGAACATCCGCGCACCAGTAGAGGCGAAGACTTCCGATGGTGGCCGAAGAAGCGACCCTAGCGGGTGGGACAACGCACCCGCGTTCACGGAGAGAAATCTTTGTAATGCGCAAGCAACTGCGCCATCGGCCCGACAGCGTTAGCACCGCAGGATCCGAAGGATCCTGAAACGTGAAAAGGAGAGATGAAATGAGAGGAAATGAGGGAAAGGAGAAATGGTGATAGAAGACACTACGCCTAAGCGACCAGGGGAAAACCACAAGAAACCCCATGGTCACCGGGATTGTAAACCGGACCTCCCGATTGCGAGCCATAGACGCTGCCATCTAAGCCAACTCGCTCTGTAGTACTCATAGCAAGTAGGGCAAGTATTATATGTATTCCACCTAAAAATTCTATGTCCATATTTCACCGTAAATATATGCTTTGAGGCCCCCTGAATCAAAAAATATGCATTTTTATAAAACTGTCCGTGAATGGTGTGTGTGTATGTGTGCGCGCGCGCTGTCTATGAACATGTCGGATAAACACTAAACTTGATATTTATATTCTACCTTGCAAATAATGACACGAAGATTTTCTAGAAAGTCTCCACCCCAAACTATGGTTTACAAACATTTTTCAAAATTTTCGATTTTCTCAAAAATGGCTCAAATGATTTTGATCAAAATAACATGTACTAAATATAATTACATTTCAACTATAATGTATATATTTAATTTTCTGGGAATAGCCTGTGAAGTCCTCTTCATTCGAAAATAATTTTGTATAATCTTATATAAGTGGCAAACTTTCAACGATATACGAAAAAACACACTAAACAAAAAAAGCATGTCCCTTCAAACATACAATTTATTTAAAGTAACTTTTTATGGCATCAGTCCCTTCCAAGATATCCGTTATTAATTGTTCGATTTGTTCATTACTTCATTCTTTTCAAATCCTGTCAATTTTCAGTTGCTTTTCGCGATTCCATGAAAACAGTATGGAATTTTAAGGTCAACATATAGCATTCAGTTCTTAAACATTGGACTATCGCTGTACCCGTATGTCTATAACGAAATATGCAATGTAGGTATTACTGCAAAGGTTCACCTAATTAAAATGAAGTAGAGAGAAAAGTTAACTTTTATAAGTGTAATTTGTATACCCACCAATTGACGACATAGGGTAGGAATGGTCCTATGAATCTAGCATATACAATTTTTTCTAAGGTTTAAATAAGCTAGAGAGCAGTTGCCCATTTCAAAAGTCCAGTGACATGTCTAATATAACTGGCGTTAAAATACATAAGTATAACTTTTGTTAAGCAAGTTTAGTTAGAAGTGATATTTGAGAATACCCATACAGTTTCGTGGAAAACTGAGAATCTGCATACAGGTGCAATCCCCACCGCATTCCGAGTGTTTTTAGTTGTTGTATACCTTTACGACCTGGCACGTTCTTTCTTTCGAACAGCTTTAGATGTGGCCTGATGTCAGTATCTGTATACAGACAGTTTGATGATGACCATGCCATGGAATTCCCGGACACGGAGAGGTGCACGACCGTGCAGCTAATTGCAGGAAATCTATCGTCTATCGGTTGTGCTATTTTAGGTTACATAAAACTGGCGCAGCATTGGGATAGCGCTACCTTTACTTTCTCTACCACGTATCTAGGGCTGCATTATGCCCAAAACTTCGATATTGAAAGTCAACGAAAATACATGTTTTGAGGTTCCCTGAATAATAAATCTGATGTATTCTAAACACATGACTTTCTCTACCGTCTATGGCTTATTAATGGGTATGCAAACTATGCTAACCAGAGCTTACTTTCCTATCTACTTCATATTATCGAGACAAACCCTTCTGTAATACACATTTCGTTATAGATAAAAAGGGAATAGCGATATAAATTTTCTTCGAACTGGAGCTATACGCTGGCTTAAAATTCCACATACTCTTTCAATGTCATCGCGAAAAACAACTGAAAATCGACAAGGCTTTAAAGAATAGCTAAATATTGTACAATTTGAACCATCAATAACGGATATCTCGGAAATGGATTATGTCATAGAAACTAGTTATTTGAAATAAATTGTGTGTTTTAAAGAGCTCTCCATTTTTTGCGTAGTACGTTTTCGTCTATCGTTTAATGTTTACCAGTTATGCAACATTATATAAAATTATTTCCCAATGAAGAGCGCTTCAAAGGATATTCCCAGAAAACTCAAGTTATAAATTTTAGTAACCATGTACGTATTTTTAATATATGGCATTTTAATATAAATTGTTAGACATTTTTAGCAAATTTTTAGTTTCCAAGTATGTGCCATGTAAAGCGTAGTTTAGGGGGGGAATTTTCTTAAAAACCTTCGTGTCGCATCTTTGGAAGGCAGGAACTTAAGTACCAAGTTTGGTATTATGCGACCTTTTATTTTTGAGTTACAAATTCAGGCACACAAACACGAACCTTTTTCCTAAAAAGGCTTTTGTTTTGTATTCAAGGGATATCAAAACATGTATTTCCGGTGAATCTCGGTATCAAATTTTTGGGTGAAATGCAATACCTTCTGTAACATTTATGAACGTGGTAGAGAAAGTAAAAACATTTTTACAAGTATTTATTTCGGCTATGAACTCAAAATGGAAAACTTAGTGAAACACCGACTGAGTATTTTAGGCTTAGCATCTTATAAGGATGCAACACGAGGGTCTTCAAGAAAATCTTCCGACCCGAAGCTTCCCTTTACACGAAAAATCACTCGTTATATGTTGCTTTCTCAAAATGACTAACACTTTTGATTAAATTGCTATATATTTAAGAACCGAGCGAAATGGCTCCGCGGTAACGTGTGAGGCTTGCATTTGGGAGATCTCGAGTTCGATTCCTATCGCCCGCCCACTCTGACATTGGGTTTTTGGTGGTCTTCTCTGCTCGTACTCGAATGCTGGAGTGATTTCTCATTACCAAGATTTCTTTTCCACGGCTCCCTCTGACCTCGGATTTTTGGTGGTTTTCCCTGGTCGGTAGGCGAATGCTGAAGTGGTTTCTCATTACCAGGATTTCTTTTCCGTTGCTCACTCTGACCTTGGGTTTTTGGTAGTCTTCCCTTGACTGTAGGCGAATGCTGGAGTGGTTTGAAATTACCAGGATTTCTTTTCCATGGCTCACTTTGACCTTGGGTTTTTGGTGGTTTTTCCTATTCGGTAGGCGAACGCTGGATTGGTTTCTAATTACCAAAATTTCTTTTCCCTGGCTCACTCTGACCTTGGGTTTTTAGTGGATTTCAATGGTCCGTAGGAGAATGCTGAAGTGGTTTCTCATTACCAAGATTTCTTTTCCATAATTTTTCATTCATTCCGATTTCTTCTAACCCTTCAGGTGTGCTCTAGGTTTCTTGGCCTACTGTGGTGCTGGACAGATGCGAGCATGCTTGCTCAAAGGGAAGAGTACTTCCCTTGAACACTAGAGAGCTGCTTGGTCGACGGATCGTTGCTCGCCATCTCTAGGCAGCTCCAGCAGTGGGACGAATCCTTGAGCCTGGAACTCTTAGGGACTTCCGCGCATTTCTGTGGCCTGTTTGCCTACTGCCTGTAACCTCCTGCTATCCCTTCAGTACATCCCTTCCTCCTAGGGGAGTAATGGCCACAATAGATATAGTCGTCCTCCGTGGTGCTAGCCTCTAGTTCCCGAGGTCGCGGGATCAAACCCGGTGGAGGGTGATGGATTTTTTCGGGCGTAAAAATCCTTAGCATGGATTCATTTACTTCGGAAGGGAAGTAAAGCCGGTGGTCCCGTGTCGTAGATTTACGACACGCAAAAGAACGTCAAGCCTGATAAAGAGGCCTCTGAGCAAAATTACCGACCGGTGTTTCACGCCCAGAATAGAATGGAACGCTAAGAACCGCAGCAGTTAAAGAGCGTCCATAAATAATTTAATTTAATTTAACAATAGATATATGCAAGTCAGTTGTATAACTTATACCTATCTCATATTTAAGAGGTTTAAATGACAAACAAAATGTATGTCTTGAATTTTCTGCGAAGTCCTCTTCATTCTGAATGACTTATACAATAGCCAAAGCGTAAGAGATAGACGAAACCTTACTACACAAAAATGTAGACCTCGTTAAAATGCACAAGCAATGTGAAGCATGTGCCACGAACTATAAACGAGATATTCTTTATTATACGACTGAATTGTGAGATACTTCACACTTTTACGTTCTTTACAACTTATTTTTGTTATAGTTCCATTTATACCCCGCCTTTAACTACAGGGTGATTTTAAATGATGGGCCCATTTTATAAAATTCGTATTTATTAAAGTACAAATCCAACAAGAACGATCTTTATACCAATAAACAGAGGAATTTTCAAAGTTGTGTTTAATACATTATAAGTGTTCAATGTGTCCACCGTTTGCTGCGTGGCAAACTCGTCCTACACACAAGCAAGCGTATCTTCTGTTACTGAATGCACGGCAGCAGTGATACGGTGCCGCAGGTCGTCCGGAGTTGTAGGCAGAGGCGGGACGTAAACAGCTTCCGTAACATAACCCCATAAGAAATAGTCACATGGGGTGAGATCAGGAGATCTCGGTGGCCAGAAGTGTAGAGCCAGGTCTTCGTTTACCCTGCGACCTATCCAGCGCTGAGGAAGGGATTCGTTCAAAAAGCCTCGTATATCGCTGTGCCACTGGGATGGAGCTCCATCTTGATGGAAAATGAGGTCCTGTGAATCTTCCATAGTTTGAGGGAAGAGTCATTGTTCCAACATTTCCAGGTACGTTATTCCAGTTACAGTTTTTTACGCAAAGAAAAATGGTCCATACACCTTTGTACGGGATAAGGCACAGAACACGTTTACCTTCGGTGAGTCTCTTTCGTGTTGCAATGTTGAATGTGGATTTTTCAAACCCCATATGCAAACATTGTGTCTGTTGACTTTTCCACTAAGGTGGAAAGTGCTTCATCGCTAAAAATGATACGCTGTAGAAACGCGTCATCCTCCATCATTCCTAGCACAGAACCACAAAATTCGAGACGCTTCTCTTTGTCTTTAGGTTTAAGAACCTGCACAAGTTGTAATCGGTAGGGATTGTACAGCAAACGCCGTCTCAGAACTTTCCATTCAGTTGGTTCGGGTATTCCAAGTTCTCTACTAGCTCTATGGGTAGACTTACGTGGACTGCGAACAAAACTGTCTCCAATCCGTCTGACGTCCTGCTCTGACACACGCGGTCGGCCTGTGCTTTTTTCTTTACATACACTTCCAGTCTGTTTAAATTGCGTAAACCAACGGCTAATGCCTTTTGTAGTTGGTGGTTCTATACCGAATTTGTTACGAAATGCCCGTTGCACTACAATTTGCGACTCACTTTTTGCGAACTCAGTAACGCAGAAAACCTTGTGCTCTACAGTAGCCATCTCACTACGTACTGACAGTGAAACGCAATTGCGGCCTATTGCGCGAGCACTCTACCGGCCGCTTCTAAAACCATCACCGTCCGCCGAAAAAAACTTTGAAACTTCCTCTTTTCATTGTTATACAGATTGTTCATATTGGATTTGTGCTTTAATAAATACGAATTTTATAAAATGGGTCCATCATTTAAAATCACCCTGTACAGTGGTCTTATCGGCAGCCTTTCCTTCGGAACTTAACTCGTATTCACTTGTCGTTGGATTTATGGCATTAGATCACACACACATTCATACTTCCAGACTCTGGAGTAAATAGGGAATAATCTTGGTTAGAGAAAAATTCCCACCCTCAGGCGGGAATCGAACTCGGGACGACTCGCACAGCACGCAGGTACTCTACCGACTGAGCCACGACGCCATCCTTAACAGCTTATCTATGTAAGTAGGGGAAGTATTGCATTCCACCCAAAAATTCCATGCCGATATTTCACCGGAAATGCAAGTTTTAAGCCCCCCTGGAACCAAAGAAAGCGTTATTTAAAAAGAGTTCCTTGCCTCTTTGTGTGCCTATGTGTGGACGTTTGTGCCTATGTGTGGACGTTTGTGCATGTGTTTCTGTGAACAGCATAACTAAACGAAAAATAAGATAAATATCAAACTTGACATTCAGTGTCTTCAAAAATGCTCTCCCCAGCCGAACCTATTCTTTAATGTAAAAAGTCATTACTTTCTCAAACATGACTAATGATTTTGATTAAAATGACATATGCTAAAGATATATCATAGTAAAACGTGTGTTTTGAATTTGCTAGAAATAGACTGTGAAGTCCTCTTCGGTTTGAAGAATGTTTTTATATAAGTTTGTTTAAGTGGTAAACTTTAAGCGCTAGAAAAAAATGTGCTGCAGAATAAAATTAGGCCTCCTTAAAGTGCACAATATGTTACCAGTACTTTCTATGTCATCAATCATTTCCGGAATATCCGTTATTATTGGTTTGAATGCTTCAATGCTCCGTCAGTTTTAAAGTGCTGTCACTATTCAGTTGTTTCTCACGAAATTTGTAGAAAAAGTATCGAATTTCAAACATCTAACCATCGATTTGGTATCTTCCATCGCCTTGTACCTACAAAGAAATGTGTAACTGCAAATATTTATTTCTCTCCTCTATGAGTCGATAGAACAAATCGCTTTCGACGAAATACTGAGTAGAAGTTATATAAAAATAAAGTATAGACGGTAGAGAATGTAACTGTGAATGTAACACATCACACTTGCCGAGCGAGGTTTTGCCGCGGTAATGTGTGTGACTCGCATTAGGGAGGTACCGGGTTCAATCTCTGGCGACCGGCCAATCTAACCTATGGGTATTTCGTGGTTTCCCCGGATCGAAATACTGGGATGGTTCATCTTTTGCCACGACTTTCATGAACTTCATTTGCTGTAACTATCATCATCTTCCTTGTCATCTGCTTCAGGGTTATAGGACTAGCCGACGGTGTCTGCGAGCTGCGGTTGGGCGGTGGATGTGCGGTCTGTAGAAGTTTCTTCCCTGGCGATGTTGAGGAACAGCTCAGTTAGGACCCGTCTTTGGGTGCTATCGGGCGGGCGTCCCTTCGTGAGACGCCCCGGGGGTCAGGGGCTTGTGTGGGTCTGGTAGCGTCGGATGCGTCTAGAAACGTTGGGACCCTGCCCATGCTTGCGCCCGTCGTAATCCGGTACTAGTCGCCCTTCGCGTCTCCCCTCTCCCAGGGGTCACGTTAGAAGCAAAAATGGCCTTTGTGGCCTACTTGCGGTGCTCTGCCACGGTTTCGGTGGCCCCTCCGTTCGTCCGTACCTTTAGCACATCATAATTTTTCTGGTGGTCATAAAAAGAGATCGGAATTTCAAAGACATCACACAGCAGCGCGTTCGACTACAGCTTAGGCCTACTGTATTCTTCCATGTACCTGCAACGAAATGTGTAATAAACGCGTTTGTGCAAATGTTTATCTCGATTAACAATAGAGCATTAAGCTTCTCTAAGATTAGTTCACTGTACATTTACACATTTCGTTATAGATATAAGAAGAATGGAGTAGACCGAGGCGTCAGTGAGATTTCCTTATGATGATTTTGAAAGTCTTTAACTGAATACTAACTTCCCACTTGGAAAAAACCTAAACATTTGAAAATTCAAACCAATAGCAAAGAATATCTAGAAAATGACCTACGTACTTTTAAATTACGAGTGTTTCCATTTTGTGTAAAATGCGTGCCCTGCGGGGTGGTGATCAGCACTTGGTTAGGCAGTAAAGGAACAAAGTCAAGTGGCAACCTGGGCGGGGGATTACAATCTGGAAAAGCTTCTTGTTTTTGGTTCAAGACTGAGAAGACAATGCTGAGCCACCTTCTAATATCACCTAGCCTTTGGGCGAGCTGTGTTTGCTATGAATGACCCAGACTAAGGAGGCCGGGCCTGCCTTCAAGCAGGTCAAGAACGTTTTTCGTATCAGGAAATCAATGAAAGGGCATGACTCTACTGCATGTGTCGATATAGTATAGAAACATATAGGTACTAGACACGTACTAGATCCGACTATTATACCGACACTGTAGATGTTTGTACTTTACTCTAGGACCATCCTTATCATTGATCTTATCAGTGACCATGTGGTCTGGACAGAGCACCCTGGAACACCACACACACACACACACACACATAGAGGATTGTTTGGAGAGCATTTCTAAAAGTTCCGCTCCCATTTTGACTTTCTCTACTAGGTATAGTAATAGGGAAAGTATCGAGATTTCATCGGGGATACATGTTTTGAGGTCCCGTTTTAGAAAAAGAACCGTGTGTGTGTGTCTGAGAACAGCATAACTAAGAAAGGAAATGATGAATAAATATCAAACTTGGTATTTAGATTTAGTACTTTCCGGAGATGTGATACGAAGATTTTAAAGATAACCCACCACCCCTGACTACCCTTTAAATACACGAATTTTCGAAATTGTTTATTTTCTAATATATGTCTACAACTATTTCGATTAAAATACCATATATTAATGATGTTTACATTACAAATAAAATGTATATCTTGAATTTTCTGGGAACAGCCTGTGAAGTCCACTTTATTTCGAAGACATCTTATATAGCGTGTAAATAGTAAACGTTAAATGATAGCACAATATAAAAAATTGTAGATCTCTTTAAAGCACATAATTTATTTCAAAAAGCTTTATATGGCATAAGCCATTTCTGAGATTTCAATATTAAAGTTATGAATTTTTCAAAAGTCCTATCAACATTCAGTTGTTTCTCGCGACTGCATGAAAACAACATGGAATTTTAAGGCTAGTGTATAGCGCCCAGCTGTTAAAAATATGACTACCGCTGTTCTCTTTGTTTATAACGAAATGTTTAGTGCAGCTATTTTACAACGGTTTGTGTGGATTTAAATATAGTAGACAGAAAAAGAAACTTTAGTAATAATAACTTGTATACTCACTAACATGGAGTATATCATATATTCATGTGAATATACCACATGGGCCACATGCACCACAACAGACTTATCAGTAATGTGTCCATCCTCTTTTCCAGCATTTGCATATGTTATTAAGATTGTTGAATCGAAGTTGTGGTACACAACACATTGCAATTTCATTATAAAACCCCGATCATGTGGTTTGTGTGTTGCTTCCGTGGCTAATATTTATTCTTGAACAGTTCTTCCAGTCTTGGGATTAAAATTGTATACTATCTAAAACATATACACCTAGGGGTTGCGCGAATCCTGTTGTATTTGGAGGTATGATTTAAGGAGAGACTAAAATGTGAAGGTTAAAACAATTACATTTTTATTTATTTGTACAACCTTATACATTGTACATTACTCTTTAATTATATATATATAACACTAGTCTGTATTTTCAAATTTGTCAGATGATTTCTTAAAGGTAGATGTTCTTGAATCAAGTTTTTATGCCGATTCTAGATATAACTTCCATTTTGTTCTATCACGTCAGGTTTTTACACAAAATAAGAAGTAATGTTTTGACAGTTTTACTAATGAGCGTAGTAAAGTTTTAAGAATACTCTCAAGAACTTCCCTAATTTATTTCGTGACTACATTTTAACAAAACAAGAAGCCAAAGTTTTTCATTTAATTGTTTTCAAACTTTCTCTTATTTGACTTCCTTGCAGATCCTTGAAGATGACTTCCCTCCTCAACATCCAACAGTAGTCGGCCATCATAGTTTCATTCCATCTCCCCTGGTACCTCCTCTCCATTGTCTTAATATTTTGGTGAAAATGTTCACCCTGCTCTTCACTATAATGTCCCAACTTTTCTGGAAAACAGTCGACATGTGAATACAGAAAATGTACCTTTACACTCATGTAACAACCCATTTTCTTGAAACGTTCCAACATTGTTTCGACAATGGCCTTATAATTAGGATCTTTGTTATTGCCTAAGAAGTTTTCAGTAACTGATGGGAAGGCGGTCCATGTTTCTATTTCTCTCCCATTCATCGTCTTCTCAAAATCTTCATCCTTCATCAATTTCTTTATTTGAGGGCCAACGAAAATTCGAGCCTTTAATTTGTCTTGTATAATAAAGGAAAATTTCTTGGAAAGATATTTGAAGCACGGTCCATCCTGTGGTAGAGCCCTTACAAATTGCTTCATCAAGTCCAATTTTATGTATAGTGGCGGAAGCAACATCTTTTGTCTCTCTTCAAGCGGTTTGTGCAGGATGTTTTTAGTTCCATGCAACAAGTTTCTCCGTTGTGACCATAATTTCACACTCCAATGTCTTTGCTTCGCCCGACTGTCCCATTCGCACAGAAAACAAGGCATTTTTGTTAACCCAGCTTGTTGTCTTAATAGTATTCCAATAACTTTCAAATCACCACAGATACGCCATTTGTGTTCCTCATATTGGATACTTGTTAAAAGTATCTTCATGTTTTCAACTGTCTCTTTCATTTGAACTAGATGTACGACAGGAATGGACCCATACACATTCCAAATATGCAGTAACACGTCTTTCAGGCTCCTCTTTGATGAATCTATAAAAAGTCTCCACTGAGTAGGATCATGTTCAATGTCATAAAAGTGCATGAACTCGTTTATGTTATTGCAGTAAACCAAGGACTCGATCTATGAGAAAAAAGGAACTAGCTTTTGTTCTCTGTGTCTGTACCATGAGTAATGTGTTCCTGGTTCCAGAAAATTCTTATTTTTAAGACGGGAGTCTAGTAACTCTGCAGATTCCTTAGACGAATTCAAATCACGTACTAGATCATTTAGTTCACTCCGAGAGAACAGTTGTGGAGTCACGTCGTATTCAGGGCGGTATACATCATCAGAATCGTCTTCGGTGTTTGCATAAGGTTCACTTTCAACACCATCTTCTTCCAAGTTCTTTAAATCAGCTGGAGGAAGAGGAGCAGACAGATCCTTTCCGTGTGGAATTGGCCTGATGGCTGAAGGAATACTTGGATACACAATGTGTTTCTTATTTTTCGAATTGCACCCCTGAACATTAACTAAACAGAAATAACAATCTTTAGGTGGTCTTTTAGCTCCCTCCGCACCATAGGAATTGCAAATGGCATGCATGATTTCTTTTCTTTTATCCATAATCTTAACCTCTCAACACAATAGCGGCAAACTGTCCTTGGAGCCTTGTCTTGGTCACCAAGTTTCATTTTAAAATAAGCATGGTACACATTTTTCACAAAGATTGCTATATCAGTTCTCTGCTGAAGAACTGTGTAATTTCCACAAATGTAGCAGAAAACATTTGGATTGTTCACACACTTGTATGTAGATATAATGTATTTATAACTTCAATCACGATATAGCACTGGTAACGCAAGCCTCTGATAATAACAACAATGCCTAAATTGCAAATAGCAACCAGTATCTACAGGTGTAACAACCTAAAGAATACTCATCATCTACTGGCTCAACTCTGTATTTTTGAAGTGAAATTGTGAAAAAACTGTACGTGATAAAAAAAAAAAAAAGCAGTTCTGAAATCAGCATAAAAAAGTGAGTCGGAATCACTTATTAGTTTTCAGTCATCTGATGTCATGCAGACTAGTGTAATCACTGTAGGCACGATACTTATACCTTAAGTATAATTTTAAGAATGGTAGTCAACTACCAATTTGTAGTCAGAATTCCGCAACAATTCTCAAAAAAAGTTTCTTACACTCTAAGGAGTAGAGAGATACACTTCAGCTTATATTTTAAAGGAAACTTTGATTTACAAATTGGTATCACTTCCAAATATGGCAGTTTAGGTATGTTCAGTCAATATGATTTTAGCATTATAAACACACGTGAGAATGTTTATGAACAGTGTTTTCTCTGAATTAAATTTTATCGTATAAATGGCTTGTTTTCTCAGCAAGTATTGATGTTAGCTACATTAAGCTTTTATGTGATAAAAATGACACCTAAGTTGTTATTGATCTATTTTGATTTAATAGGTTGATTGGACATGTTTAAAGATTAATTTTTTGTGTATTTTACTGAACATTTTGTGTAATTAAGAAAAAATTATATCTTCCTTAATAAATGTCATTATTGCATAAAGGTAGATCTGTGAATTAAGAAGGCATGCACCTATACTCTGTAAACATTTCATTTTTATATATTGAACAGTTTTATTATATAATGGATTAGCAAGTTAGCAGATTTAGCATTGACAGGATATGGTTATAGTTTCCACTTGAGTCATAATTCTCTTGTATAACATCCTTGCGGTTTCCTCATCATTAAGGATGGCATTATCAGTCTGTCAATTCCAACAATTCAAAAGGAACAATGTGTAATTTTTAACCACAGACAACATTGTATTCTGTACGCTTTACGTGTTGGCAGAATACTAGAATGAATGCAAACTTCGAATCACGTTATCTCACCACTGGCAAAAAAGCAAGCGGCATTACTTTACCATGATTTTATCCACCAAAAATCTACATATATACAAATTTGGAAATTAATTAGGTCTACTCACTTGTAGCACTTCTCTTGTAAGTACGTTGTGACTTGAGTTTAGCAGTATGTACTAGATCAGGGGTTGCCAAACTTTTCACGGCGGTGGTCACTTTAACCGTCAGAGAATGAATCGCGAGCTAAGCCACATAAGTTTAAGATGTAATTGTCGTTTATTTACAACTTTTTTACTACGTTCTGCTAGTATCTTGTAGTGTGCATTTTGCCTTCATACTACCGCTGCCATTTTCGTTAACTTTCTATTAAGAGATGTTTCTGGAAGCGTGTATCTTGGAGTTAATGGAATTGCTACTTGGTATATGCGGTGGTGTGACCCACTTGACTTTCGTGCTATACTCCGCGCCAATCAAGAAGGTGATTGACATTTCGCGGAGAGAGAGAGGCGACGTTGCCGCTCATCGCGACCACGTGGAGAGCGTGTTAGAACTGTGTTGCGCCTGCATTGTAGAGCGGGTATTATTTATATTCGTATACGAAGGCAATTGTAAAATAATGAATATACGTGCAGAGGATAGATCATGCAAGAATATATGAGTGTAAAGATCTGCGTTAACAGAAGAGACTTACCTGTGAAATATTGATGCTTATTCTAATGGAAACATGCCACTGATTTCCGAATCGCTTGCATCGCTGTTGCTGCTGCTGCTCGCTTGACAGATAATGTTGCCACCGTCGTCATCATCATCATCTGAAGAGCTGCTAGAATTCCCCACGGAAATAACAAGCTGTTCTGTAGTGTCTTCCAAACTCCTTCATTTTCCCAAGCTGCACTATTTACGTCCTTTGTATGAGTCACTGCTTTTTCCCAGTTTTCAGCTTTTACTGCTGCAGTGCCTCTTCTGTAAGGTTTATTACTGCCGACACAGTGAATCCTTTATTGTTTCGCTCAACATAACTTTTTATTTCGGCCCAAATTAATTCAATCGGGTTGAAATGACAATGATAAAGGTGAAGCCTAACTATTTTGTGACCAGGTTCTGCAGCAATGTCATCGGCTACATAACTTTGAAACCCCGGTTTGTTTGCTTTCACAAGTTCCAGTAGCTCCCTTTCTTCAGTCCCTCCTTCACCGGTATATTGCGGCGAAAAAACCACGGAATTGTTTAATTTTTTCTTTTTCCCACTGTTAGTGTTCTATCAGAAATTACTGAGTGGTATTTCACATTGTCCATTACTATTATAGATGGTCTGGGTAAATTTGGAAGAAGCTGTTCTTTGAACCATTAAAGAAAAGTGTTATGATTCATTTCCTCGTGATAATCTATTGCCCTTTTTGATTTAAAAAGACGACAACAATTGGGAACAAAAGCCGATGTAGTTCCTGCATGGAGAAGTATTATTCTGCCTCCTTTACTTAACGGCACATTCATTGTTCCTTCCAACGTATCATCCGTCCAGCCTTTGCTGACAGAATGATTGGCATTTACCCTCGTCTCATCGAGCCAAACAATGTTCTCAAAATCATGTGTTAGAATCTCCTGAAGGTACCCACAGCGCCAAGCA
Source organism: Deroplatys truncata (assembly GCA_030765065.1). Taxonomy (NCBI): domain Eukaryota; kingdom Metazoa; phylum Arthropoda; class Insecta; order Mantodea; family Mantidae; genus Deroplatys; species Deroplatys truncata. The sequence goes on along the minus strand of CM060988.1, from coordinate 23,062,254 downwards.
CAGATTTCAGGTTTTTCCATTACAATTTTATGCCATTTACTTTCTTGTAACAAAAACTTAACTTCTTCACTATTCCACGAAAGAGGACTTGCTACCTCGAAATAGCTCGGCTACCTTTAAAGACACGTGGAGCTCGAAAAAAGTAGGATGCTCCTTTCTCCTATAACAGGAATAAATGTGTCTGCATATTGCATCCTACTGGAAAGGATCTAAGTTGGTGACACGTTTACATCCTTTTTTCTTCTTTCCAGGAGTTTCTGATTTAGATCCTAATGCCTGATTTTCTTGTTTACAACGTTTTTCTTTCCCAATCTTAACCACAGCATTCTTACTGATTCCTACAGCACGCGAGGTCCTATCAAGTACATTACAGAATGCAATAAGAGGCCCCCCCGCTCAATTTACCTTTTCGAAATAGTCTCTCACAGAGCATATTATTTCCCGCGTCTGTCCTTTAATTGCGATACCTTTATCAAATGCAGTTTTATACGGTTCCCGAGTGCGCTCATTTTTGTGGCTGCGGTACCTTTGTCACTATTTTGGGACACTGTTAAATATCCATTAAATGTGTTAACACAATTATAAATGCTCACACAACACATCATGCACAAATACACGCAACACAAGGCAAATACCACACAAATAGGACGATGCAAAAGAACGTTTCAGTACGCAGGCAATCTCTAAACTGGCACAAAAACATAAGCAAGCTAGGACTAACTGCAGCGACAGCAGAAAATAAGACACCAGTTAATGTTTACTGAAACGGTCGCTGACCCGGCACGTCATGCCAATCACGTGTTAAATATCGGCTACAAAGCATTTGCGTCTATCGTTGCTATAGAAACGTCTTTGTTCTAATTGGTCCTTCTAATGGTTGCTATGACGTATTCATCCCCTTCCATTTGAAGCAGAAACACGCGCCTGAGAATTATTTATATATGTATAGAATAAATACACATAAAATTAATCATACTTGTAGCATAAAGTATGAAATTTCAAAAGAGCCAAAGTTTCGGAAGGTTAGACCGGAACATGCAGCTGTTAAAATGCTTGAGGCTAACACGGGCCACACCGGAAAGGTCTCCTGCCTCTTAAGAATTCTGCCGAACATGTGACTTTTTGAACAAAGACAGAAAATTCCAACGCGACTGAGCGGCACCAAAATGCACGTGCTTAATTGGTCTCCAAATTCACCGAAGCGGACAAACCAAAACTACAAATGAGCAATAAGCCATAAAATATTCCAGATTGAAAATAGTAATTCGCACTAGTCGGGGTAGGAGAACCCCCAATAAGAATTCAGTGTAGAAAAGAACGCAGCAAATAACCGACGTGATAAGTCACGTGGTTAGGGACCAAACCAAGTCGCCTAGAAAATGGGCGTGAAATAGGAAACGATCCTAGACAGAACGAGGTAGGAGATGCGAAGACGAAGGGGCACTCTCGTTCCGACCGGCATCATGTTAAAACGCTAAGTGTTGCATTTCCGAAGTAGTGGTCGGCCAAAAATAACCAAGTCTACATTAACAATATTCACGTATAGCGTCGTGCCAGAGAATAAGTAATGATCATAGAAATTAGCGTGTTATAGCGAGGAACGACAACTCATTATTGGGACGTAGCATAGGTGACAGCGACTTAATAAATAATCGTAACTGTAGCGATTGGCTTGTGTCTTGTGTGCGGGACAGAGGGAGTGTGTTTTTGCAAGAATAAAGTGACCAACCACCGAAAGTCGTCTACTGGCTACCTGGTCTTCTTTGCTTGTATACCTGAGATAAAAATCCTTCCCCGGTCAACACCACATTATCACTGAAAGGGGAACGAACTCATGAGGGGCTGAGAACCTACGAACCAAACACACCCCCGCACCCACAACGAACCCAGCAACCCAACAATATCACACCAAAATGAGGTCCAACGTGTCAATACGTTCGTCATTTATTTAAAGTGCCGTCGCGATTCAGTTGTTTCTCGTGGTAAAGGAGAAATACCACATCACATTCATTTAAAGCTTCTTGATTGGCGCCGAGTATAAACCACAACACAACACACCAATCGCATTCACCAATTAGGGAGACTTAAAGATATAAAATAAAGGAAAAATGACTAACGCAACACAAAGGAAGAACACGAATTCAAGAAACTCTGCATAATACTACTGGCTTGAAATTTACTAAAACTGTCTGTGCCAAGATTTATAAATACTCACAATATTCAACTTACAATTTCCTTCATAAAGCTCGTATATATCCATCAAATAACAATCCTTCACATTAACGTGAAAAATATTCCCTTACATTAAATCTTTCTGTAAATTAACATATAGTCACATTACTCGTTTCCCTTGAAAATTTAATATGCACCCAAACGCAATGAAATAGAAATCTACATGCAAATATAGCGCTTTGCTCACAGCACCTTCTCCGAAAGAATTTAGAATAATTTAAGGAATATACGTGCGTACGCCCAAAGGCTGAAATTTAGAAAACTGCTTGCCAAAATGTGGTTAAAAATAATTTTACCAAAACCAAATCTTCGGACGTACGCAAAGTATCCGCTGCTTACAAGGCTGCTGCAGTTGTAACCCGCTGGTTAAATTCTCTTTGACTTTCCTGTAGATTTTTTTCCGGCTAAACTTTCGGTACCGGGGAGAGGGGACAGGAGCAAGAACAGCATTGCCTTTCCTGACGTGGCGCTCATACGAAGCATTCCTCTCCGAGCGGCGTGGCCACGAAACAAACAAATAACTGGTCTGGATGCCGCTCGGAGTTTCTAGATTTCTCATTGTTTGTGGCGATGGCATAATCTAACCAAGTCACCGCTTCAACGCCATGGTTCAACATAGTAAGGTTCATTGTAAGGTTCTGCACTTGTTTTGCTAACTCTCCCACCATTTTTGTCATATCTGATACCTGCTTCTGGAGGGTATCGTTCATGCTCGGGGGATGCCCTGTGAATCGATTAGGTCTACCTTTTTGCCTGCCAGGTAGCGGGCGGATTCTACCCTGCGGACGAACTGTATGAGAGCGTTCAGTGTTTGTTGGTTATAGAGGGTAGCACCTGTTCTATTAGGGATGGTTTAAGGCCCCTCACGATATGTTTTACACGTTCCTTCTCTGTCATTTCGGGGTTGACTAGATCAAACAGAGCTATGAGGTCGTAGCGTATTGCTCTGTGGGCTCACTGAGGTCCTGCACCCTTTGCCTTAGTCTGACCTCCATCATTTCCTCCTCTGCCGCGTGAATGAAGGCTTTCTACAACAGCTGTTTTAATGCTTCCCATGGGGCGTCCTTATTTCTACGAGAGAAAGTTTTGTACCAGTTTAGCGCGGTACTATTAAGGTAGCATGGTAAATGCTGCGCCTTTTGCTGGTCGCCCCAATTGTTGGCACGTGCTATCAACTCAAACTTGTGAAGATAGTCCCTTATACTTCCCTTGTTTTCCCCGCGAAGCTACCAGGATCCAATGGTGGACGACTAACATGCATGGGTTGAGGTGCTTCAGTTACTATTCTACTTAAAACAGGTGAGTCCATTTTACTCATAATTTTGTGTGTCCGTCTCCCTTATTTATGACTAACTGTTTTTCTACCCTACTTGTGCTTAGACTAGAGGTGTTAATGATCTTGCCGGAGCGGAGACGTATTTTATTCGCCGTCTCCGCGTGTGCCGCGATCTAGTTTGAAATTCCTTTCAAATCGGTGATAAGAAATTCTTGGAATTTAAATTGTTTCCACTGGATAGCTGCTAATTATGCGCACAGGTCTCTAGTCTCTTTAGTAGTAGGACTAGTAGAGTTTCGAGCAGGTTCAGTCATGCATAATAACTTAACTATATGTACTACACTAAAACAATATACATAACCTGAGAAAGCAAAAAAATCTACATTCTCTGTAGATGACTCGTGATGCAAAGGGTGGGTCTTCAGCAGATAACCTCAGGTAAACGTCATCCCATAATGGAGTGTGTTTTACACCTTGCAAAAAAAGAACAAAGGAAGAGGAAAAAATGTTATTACTTCCCCTGGCTGGAAGAGGTAAGGGTATTTTCCCTTTGCTTACCTTCATTGTAGCCGGCCACCACCAATTGTGCCCAGCGCCTCCACCATATTGTAACACCCCTACCGGGGGTGGTTACCCCGCAGTAGTTGGTTACACTAGGGGTGATAGTTCCGAGGTAGGGGAATGCGTCGGTACTGGGGTGGTAGGTAGACCGGGGTGGTGTTCCAGGCTAAGGGTATTTAATTAATGCACAGGGCATGCATTGACCCAATAAATTGTATTATTCTTCTAGTGGTAGTACATTAGGACCCGTAGTCGGACCACTCAGACTGGGAGAGGCCCGAGCAAGCACAGCGGATCTTAGAGTAGATACATCCTTACCTGTTCGACTGGTGTTGCGTTGGTAACTTGTGTATTGTAAGCGGACCACAGGTCGTCGATGATATAATTCACGCTCTTCACAATTCCAACTGATTCCGCGGACGATTCTGACCCTATTCCGCACAAAGCGAGCCAGACCCCCATAGCATAAATACATACAGAAGCGCTGACTCCGCGTTCCTTAGCGCGCCCGTGTTGAGGTAACCTGGTTTCTGCACTTTCTCTTTGGTTACCTCATCTGATGTAATCCTCGGCGCTCAATCTGGTCCGCTACAATATTATTGAACTAAAGAAATCTATACTTACATATTAATAATTGATCTACTCAAATACTTACTTAACAAATGACCTGTATTTCATTCATAGTCTCATGACAACGAATTTCAGTCATATGAGATACACACACACTCATATATGCATACATGCATACATACATACATATATACATACTACATACATACATACATACATACATTCTGTACAAGACACACCTGTTGCATAAAGTATTTTACGTTAAGAGCAATTCATATTCAATCAGAAGACTGAAGCTGGTGTTTCTGTGGTATGACTACAAACATTTCTGGTTCTAATTTTGTTTTGCCTATATTCAAAATGGACTCCAAATGCTCATCAGTCATGGCAGACCTATATTTTGATTTTACATATTTCATTTGAAGATGCCTGTTTAGAGATATATGCTGATACAAACACTGGTATTAGTCCTCTTGTAAGGTCTTTCAAGTGACAAAACGTGGCATTCGGCAAACAGTTGTAAAAAACAAACAAATCTCTTCCTTGTACACCTTCTCCCCGTGTTAATGCCGTCACAATGGAAGCAGTGCCACCCCAGCGTTGCGTCTGTTCACCAACGTGACTCTGTAGAGGTGTCCGTGCAGTGTGCTTTGTAAAATTTGTAATAGAGGTCACCCACCATTTATGCCATAAAGCAGGACGGAGTCTCAGTTTACTCAGTTTATACAGACTTGGTATAAAAAATGGCACATAGACATTGGTCCAAGAGAAGAACTAAAACAGAACGTTTACAGACAATGCAAAATACTCTCTTATGTTGTACAAAGAATTATATATTAACCAATGCCTAACTCTAGCTTTAATTATGAGCTTCATGTGGTAATTTATTTAACAAAGAAATAGCCAAAGATCTACTGGGAGTCACCACTTCACCGCTGCTTGCGTAAGCATCACCTACTAAAAGTTAATGCTTGTGTTCCAATCAATCTTAAGGTTTATATAATTGATTGCGAATGTGAAGAACCAGATAAATAGATTTATACCAAAATTTATAATAGCGTGTATTTTAAGGGTTACAGTTACCGAACACAGGAGAATAAATTATGTGTGGTTCCCACTTGTAATGCTATTATTTAAACCTTATCACTGTTTTAAAGGTAACGAACTCAAATAGGAAAGAAATTGAAATTTCATAGTTATATCACTGAAATAAACATTTTCCACAGGGGATTAATACTCTACATTATCCTTTTAAACATTCCCAGATACTGAAGAACAACAAAAACGGTATATATTTAGTTGGTATTTCTCATAATCATGAACAGTCTTATTTAACTTACACGAGACTTGTCAAACAAGCAGTCAATAGTACGTCCAGCTACCTTGCCAATCAGGCACTTGATTGAGTCGGAAGGCACAGATTCAAGCAAATGTTGGAAATAGTGAAGCTCGTGTCTGAGATGTTCCCATTGGTTTCTCCAGTGCTCCAATGATCTATCTATGGTGAACCTTTGATTGGACTACCACACTGCCTTATCCGTGACTAGACGTTCTCTATAATATTGAGGTCCGGAGATTTCAGCGGCCAGCTCAAAACCTGTATATCAGGGTGTTCTCCAAAGCGTTCCTGTGTATACCGATAGGTTGCATGCCGGTGTTGTCCTGTAACAGGAGAATTGTAGATATTCATTCATTCTGGGAGATGTCTCAACTAGTTCTCCAGATTCCGCCCTATTTATCTAACCCAACATAGAACAACTTATTCGCCCCGATCACCATATGATCTGCTGGTATCTGGGATCCATCCTAGAACCAGTTAGCCTCCAACAGGCCGATTTCCAACGATGGTCAATGCAGAAAACCACCTCGTCAAGCCGTATACTAGGTACTGTCCCACAAATTCAGTGAGTTGGAAACTCTTCCAGAGCAAACCCGACTCACAGTTCTCTGTGATGAGGAGAAAGACTTCCCCTTATAGCCGCACGACGATTGCGTATGCCTGCTGATCTTAGTCTAAGAGAAGCCGTTGTCTTACTAATGGGCAATAGCACCTGCGCAATCGCATCCTTTAGTAACTGAAAAGGATGAACTTCCAATTCTACTAAAAGAGCAGCATCCTCCTTTGCGGTGTTTTTCTTTGGCCACCGATTTGTTTTTCTGTGATCACGAAGACCCTCTTCTCCTTCCTGCTGCCACGGTGTTATTCAGTTGTAAAGTATGCAGTGTGGTAGGCATTGCTCTGGAGATATCACGAGGAGCCATATTCGCCCTCCACATCCCTCCAATAATGCCACGTTTCACTTCGGATATATCTGAATACATCTTTGTCGTATGCTCCAGCTATGAAAATGCAAACCTCAAATGTTACAGGATACCAATTCACAAACAGCTGCTATACACAAGGACGCGCAGCTAACAGAGACACGTCCACACAGCGCCAGAGTTGTAGGAACACTACTGTTGTGACGGCATTAATAGGGGGGAGTGTACTTGTCCTTCACTTGTCGTATTACCTGTATATAACTTAAAAACAAATAAATAAATCTAATACAGGGGCAAGATCATTTTTATTTATATGCTTTGAAGTTTGTAGGCGGGTCAAACAAAAGTAGTTCGAGGGTCGGGGTAGGGTCCTGGGCCGTAGTTTGACAAACCCTCTACTAGATGTTAGTCATCACCAGTAATATGCTGCTGGGCACCAAGATATCGTACCCTGTTTACTTAGTAACAAACGTGTTAGATTATAAATTCTGTTTTCAATCGGTGTAACGTGTCACCAACTATGTAGTATCTATGCTTGGACGTATGGTTTATACTTTTCTTAGGTATTTCGTAATGGTATTAAAATAATATGATCGGCTAAAAGTAAAAAGTTTAATTACAATTAATGCAAAATATGTATCAAGGAATAAAAATAAATATAAAACTAGAAAATGGACAACTTTCAGAAGAAATGAGTATTAATAGTCCATTAAAACAAGGGAGCAGTTTGTCCACCATTTTTGTAAAATATATTTGGACGAAATTATAGAACAATAATTAGTAACATACCTTTAGGAATAAAACTAGATAGGAATAGCAAATGAATATGCTGCTCTATGCGGATGATATCACAGTAATTCTGGAAACAGAGAAAAGTATTTACGAACTAGGGAAGGTGATAAAAAATCATGGAATTAAAACCTCAACCAATAGAACGAAAATAATGGCCTTTCAAGGAAAATTCTCTGTGAGATCCAAAATAGTTATAAGCAATATTGTGTTGGAACAAGTAGAGAATTTTAATTATCTAGGATGCAGTATTACATATTACCACACTCAGGGATTAAATAATAAAATAGGTTTCAGAAGATCTGTAGAATACCTATTAGCAATCACACTAAAAAGAAGCAGACAAGGAAAAAAACAATTATAAAATTCGATAAAACAATGACAGTTCCAGTGTTATTGTGTGGCTGTGAAACATAAGTATTAAAAAAGTGGATGGAGTAAAATAAATACGGTTGAAATGAGATATGTTAGAGCAATTAAAGGAAGACGGGGAAAAACAGAAAAAAATTAAGGAAATAATAGAAGATTTAGATACTAGTCGGCCAAGAATATGAGTGCGCTAGAAGGAGTACGCCCTGATTTTTTTTTGGACAATGCGTAACGTCATCAAGGCTAGTAATCAGATGGAATGAGGGACAAGGCAATAGGAATTTATGGTTGCCCGATTAAATCAGTACTAGATTTGCAGGCCTCAGCCTTGTTAGTAAATTTGGTTTAATAACTATCCACTTGTTCTGTAACTGTTTAGTTCATCTTCCCACCGAACGCACTCATATCGTGGCCGACTAGTATCTGTCCAATAAATGAGAACATTGAACATCATAGCAACAAATGAAGAGTTCGGTTACAAAAGATGGGAAAGAATCCGCTCCCCAAAGTGGTATACATTTATCAGCCACACGGAAAAGAAGCATTGGAAGACCAATCAATGAAGAGATGAAAAGAGATCTGTGGCCGGAAGAGGAGAAAACTCCTAACCGATGAAGTGATGGTGATGATGATGATGACGATGCTATTAAAATCAGTTATATGACGCAGAGCTTTATGGGCGGCCTATTCAATTGATTTGCTTCAGCGATAAAGGTTTTACTTTCAACGATTTTGCAGGACACACAGTGGTACTACGTAGTTCTGCTGATTTTGTGACAAAACTACACACGAAACTTCACACACACACACACACACACACACACAAAGATAAAATGCTATTTATTAGCACCATTTAGAAATGATTCTTCACAGTTGTAGAACCCTGGTTTTATCCATGATAACTAACGTGACAGAAGGTTAAAACATCAGGGATAGCATATTACAAATGCATGTGTAGGGGATGCAGCCTAACTCAGGTTACTAAAAAACAAAGATGGCTGACGCCGCATGTGAGGGCGGTCAACGTTCTAACTTGAATCACTAGATACATAACCACAGAAATCACCAGACAACCTATTTTCAAAAGGCATACTATTTCGGTCTCTGCTCGTATTCTCAGTCATTGTCATGGCATGCCATACATCTCCCTAATATTCTTTTTACCAAGCAGACAACACCCTCCATCTCCGCCATAGTCGTTGATCCCGATAACCCGGATGGACCTTAAGTGTTAAATTAAGCACTGAACCTTGCTATGGACTTCATTTTCTATAACACGCGTATGTAATTAAACATTGCAGATTATTGCACTGTAGTAATTACGTTTTAACATGATTTCGGCATACTTACCTAAACCAAGCAACTCAATTTCTTTGTTTTCTTCTACACAGATCTTCTTCCTCTAAAAATACAACCGCACACAACAGACAACGCTTACAACAAAACTTCCAACAACAATTCAAGTTTCTAGTTAACTGCAAAGGTAAGAGCTAATAATTAATAATAACCTAGTGCCCTCATAAAATAACCTAATTAAATTCTCGTATAATTAGCCTATTTAATATAACTAATGCAATATAAATAGTAGTAGTGGTGGTATTTATTAAGTATTTAGTATTACATTAATTGCATAACACAGTCACATGGGTCATAAGACCGTACATGCTCTCTAGAAAAATACCTGGTCTGTATACGTGACTTGCAGTATCAACCAGAAAACAATTTTTTTTATAATCACCGCACTATATACATACATATAAACTTGAAAAACACTCTGAATCACACACTCAAACACACACACACACACACACACACTCACACACACAGTCGCGCACAAGTACTCAAGCACCACATATGTTTAAAGAAAAATTACACCTTATCTCTTAGTACACGTACTTCCATTAAGTATGTGCCCAAGCTTGGCCAGTTTTGGCTGTTTAGAATCATGTCCCAGCATGCTGTCCTCCGTCTGTTGGAAGCCATAAATACTTCCGGTAATAGTTTCTTCCTTATACCCTCCGTCTGCACGCATGCTGCCAAAATATGCGTCCAGTCTTCTTGTTCCCCGCATAATGGGCAAATCCTCCTGCCATCGTCATCAACAATCTTGCGAGCTTTCCACCCTCCCAACCTAAGCCATGCTATTCCAGTCCTCTGTTTTATACTCAATTCCAAAATATATGTTTCCTTACCCCACCTAGTTTTTATTTCATTTTGTAGCTCCAATGTTGATCTTTGTCTACATTCAGATTCTATTTTCTGCCTGTTTATATCGCATAGTCGTCTTTTGACCTTTCTCACGGCACTATGTGTATTTTCATTACCCCTTTGCCAGATATCATTTAAGCCAATTTTTGATAATTCGCGTTGCAACCCCGCCGCCCACCATTTTGGATGCTCTATGTTGTTCATTTGATGACGATAACATATTGCTCTCAGAGTTGTTTGATCACCTTTAATTATTCACAGCCAGTACCTAACTACGTTTAGTTTAGCAAATACAGCATCTTCCCAGCATCCTACCTCCCGAAGAACTCCGTAGTTTGAAGTACCCCTCCCCAACCCTAGAATGCGCTTCCAGAAATTGCATTGTATTTTATTTACATTATCCACCCTCTCCCATCCCCACACTTCACTGCCGTATAGTAATGAGGACCTAACCATTGCTTCATACATGGTCTGTAATGTTTTTACCGGCATATCTGGTACCCGTGTCAGTATCCTTAATACTTCAGAAAGTTGTCCAAATATAAATAGTAATATAATTAACGCAATAGGAGACTCGCATAATAAAAAATTTAATTAGAGCATCACTTGCGGGCAAAATTTGAACATAGGGCGCCAACGTAACAGATACAATATAAGTAACCTTTTCAATACATGTAGCAGATGTGTATTTACGGAGGAGTTACAGGTCATGAATGGAACCTAAGAACCCAAATATCACCAGATTCTTGTGGCTTATCCCATAATAGTGGGAGAATGTCAACGTTGTACTTAAGTAGCCTCTTGTATATTGTAAACTCTTTATCAGTATGACGCTAACTGATTCTTTCTGTTTAAGGGGAGATTAAAACCTCTTCTTGACAATTTTAAATTTGCTTAGTTCATAACACATAGTATACCCATAGTACCTGAGATACTATTTAAGATATAAGATTGACATTTTTACTGGATGTAGCTGTATGCTTTCTAAGTTCACTGATCTGCATTTATTGAACAAATTAGTTTATCAAGGAAGATAGGATCATGTTTCTTAATTATACCAAACTTTGATTAAAATTTATTAACAATTATATGTTTTTAAATAATTAACCGTTTTACTAACAAAAAGGTAAATTCACAACGGCCCATAGTTATGGTTTTATTATCCTAACATTTAATTTAGACAACTTCAGTAGCCTCTGAGAAAACGATCATTTAAACCAGAAAATGCTATTCACAGAACAAAGCTATTCAAAGCAAAAATGGAGGAAATAAACTCGCATATATTTGCAAAGTTGGAAACCAAGTGGCCTGAGTATCTACACAGAAGCTACCATACACAGCAGTAGTAACTTGTAGGCCTAAGTCTACCACTCTATTCCAAAATGTTTAGAAATTATGATATTCTTTTTTCTATGAAGTGCAAAATTCAAAGTACAATAAGGCAGACATAGTACAATCTTTAAAACTAAATGGGACGTTAGCACTATTTCTGGATACTCGATAGCGATACTGATTTTGAGCAACGATACTCCAATAATCGATACTCACTTTGTAAGAAACTAGGAAGGCGATGGCTTGTTCACTGAATTATGTTATTATCAGTAGCTTTGTGTGTATAAACGCATGTAACAGTTTTATATTGTACCTATGCTAATTCCGAAATTGTTCCCATTTGGCATTCCCTATTGGCAGCATTTTTTTATTGATAATGCTATAGGTTGTGTCTCCCCTATCGTTAATAAAGCCTAATAATAAATTGCTTTGCTTTCCTTTCTATGTAAATATATTTTGTGCTGAAGAGTTTCTTTTAAAGGATTTTCTATCCATATTATGAAAATTAGTCGTACAGTGTACCCGCTTGTGATCCCAGTTTGACTTACGTAAACACAAACTAACAGATGGATGGAGAGAACAAATATTCCATGCGCTGTATTATCTACGTCTTAAGTTCTGACTTGTTTCCGCTGGGTTCACAGATTTTGGTCACCAGAGTAGGTAAATGTAATGACCGAGAGCGAGTCACTAAGCCAGGCTATTGCAGAAACGTCATTTATTGCATCAGCTAAATCAGCTTCATTCTCAACTCAGTTAATGCTGTATGTTACAGGAGTACCTCTACTCGTTCCCGCATTATTTTGAATGTTTTCATTTAGACACAAGAGTCTATGGAATGTTGCATTCATTCATCCACAGGAAACGTAATCAAGGCCTATAAAGAACTATAGTCCAGAAACACTTTGGGTACACCTGCGAGGCAATGACATGAAGTCTCGATTTCTTTAATAACTTATCTAGCATAAAGTTAAACGCGAAAGCTGTCAGTAATGCAAAACTTAAACATTTTAAATTATTGAAAAAGTATTCAAGGTTTATCTAATTAGACATACTTCTATACCACCGAGTATTCGAGAGTATCGAGGTATCGACTGAATAGAGGTCCCATCCCATTTAAAACTATATTTAAATGTATCCCTACAATGATAAAATATTCATAAAATTAAAGAGGAAAATTCAACTAAAATGCTATATAAAAGATTAAAAGAATTATTTTTTACGAGGGCTGATCAACAAATACTGAGACTGATTTTTTTCACAGATGTTTATTACTCCAATTCAATGTTTACATGATCTTTTTCAAAGCACTGCTTCAGAGTTCTCAAATCGAATACCCCTAAGCTTTGCCTTTAGTGATGGGAATAAAAAAAGTCACAGGGTGCAAGATCGGGGCTATAAGGTGGATGTGGTACACAGGTAATGTTGAATCGAGCCAGAAACTGCATGACTTGATTTGCGACGTGAGGCCGTGCATTATCATGATGAAGTCGCCACCCAGTCCGAGAAAGCTCTGGTCGTTTCTTTGCAATGTGTTTCCTCAGTGTAGCCGATACTGACGTGTAGTATGCTGCTGTAACAGTAGTGTGAGGGGGAACTGCATGCTCTTAAATCATTCCATTACAGTAAAAAATGTGATCACCATCACTTTCCCTGCAGATGGAACAATTTCTGCCTTTTTTGGTGTTAGAGAACCTGGCGTTTTCCACACTGTGCTGGCTTGTTTCCTTCAGGATCATAATGATGCAACCATGACTCATCACCGGTGATAATCGATTTAAAAAATGCATCACCTCCATTGTCTGGTATGCGAAATGCACGTAGGGTCTACAAAATAGAGCATTACTACCAAACTATCAATACGAGAGTGCTGCCGCCTACCAACATTATACATAAAAACCCGCTCTTTTCAAATATTTATGTTACAGATTCGAAACTATCACGGAAGCTACAGGAAAAATTCAGTCTCAGTCATCCCTCGTATAATTTTCGGCATTTAGGCTCCCCTAGGAATTTTAAATGCACTGTCTGAAAAATAAAGTTTAACAGAAATAAAATTATAGTATGAAACGATAATGTAAATCTCTAGCGGCATATAATATCGTACTGTTTGATAAGAATAGTTTAGTCTAGCTCTTAGTCCTTAGTTTTGCTGTAAACTATTAACGCATTCATTGTCATTAAAATTACATAGTCTAAAACCGCCAAATACCATTATTAATGCTCATAGAGCGGCACATCGATTTTTAAAGAGCGATATTACAAGATTTCGAACGTTTATATGCCTCTACGTATTAGAGTTTTTCATTTTCTCTACTACTTACCCATGATAAATGATGGAACTACTGCATTCTAATAAGAACTTTGATATCGAGATTTTACTATAAATACACGTTTTGAGGTTCACTGATTAAATAAAAAGAACAAAAGGTCCGCGTGATACAGCATAACTAACAAACGAAAAATCTGTTAAATATCAAACTTGTTATTCAAATTCAGGATCTTAAAAAATGCGACAGGAAGATTTTAAAGAGATCCGCACTACCCCAAATCATCCTCTATATGGAAAATATGTCATATTTTTTATTTCCTCACAAAATGCTCTAGCGATTTTGGTTTAAAACATAAATTTAAAATATTTGAATGACAAAATATAATACTGAGTTTTCTAGAACAGCTTGTGAAGTCCTCTTCATTCTGAATAACTTTTGTATAATTGGTAAACCGTAAGAGAAAACATAGGTCTTGTAAGAGCACACACTTTATGTTAAACAACATTGTGAGGTAGCGGTTATGGCCCAATGTTTTCGGGAGGTCGGCGCCAGGCGGTCCGAGATAAACAAAGATAAGCCGTGTTCTCGCCGGCGTAAACATTGGAAGCGCTATCGGCAGATAACGAGAATTTTCTGGAAGTTTCTTTCCCCCGCCTCTGGAACGTGTGTCGAGATAGTTCTAAAATGTTCTGTGGAAGATCCCATTGACTTTATATTCGAGCGTTCTCACGATATCAGTCAGAGAGTGAGCGAGTTAGTGAATGCGTTTACGGTACGATGAACAGTGCCGTTTTCCGAGCGAGCTGGTGACGACTGCTGTGACGTGTAGCGAATACTACTACGGAGTGAGTGATTGTAGAAATCTTATGTTTGACTCCCCAATGAGTGAACCGTCCAGAAGAAGAGGCTATGTCATAATGGAAGTAAACTGACAAGGAACTGAACTGGTTCAACTTAGTGAAGTGACAAAATGAACTAAAAGTCTCAGTGAAAGTTAAACTAAATAAAACAGTGACAGTGTAAACTAGGGAAGTGACAGCTGAAAAACTGGATGAAGTCACAGTTTTTTCTGTGCCGTTAATCATTTAGTAATTTTAGTATTCTGTGTTACTGGTTTCAATCTTCAAATACTTATACTTTTCAAATGGCAAATTGATATTATAGTTTTTTCTCGTGGTCATGTAACGAATATGAGTTTCAAAGTCACTACATACAGACCCGCTTTTTAAAAACCTGACTATCACTTTAGCCTACTGTATTCTTCTTAAACCGTTACTAACTTAGAAATTGGACATTTGTGTATAAGGCTATAATTTTAAACAATAAAATAGTATTAAAGCCACACAACATTAATTAATGAAAGTTTATCTCTAACAAGAAGTTTAGAATGAGTACAGAAAGTCATGCCAATGCAACATATACAATTTTTTTCTTTTAAATTGCAGCTCCTAGCAGTTTTGCTACATTGATGCTTTGGAATTCATTTCATTCCTTTTTCTCCATACCATTTCATCAGCATTCGCTCTGAGCAATGCATTAGCGAGATACACGCTGAAATAAATTGGGCTCTGCAAAATTACAGATGACATTCTCTCCGATATTGATATGGCAACCATTGTAATATTCCCCAAGGATTCATTCTTTGTTATCTTTTTTAAGTTCTACCTAAATTAAAACTTGCAGGTCATAGACGCCATTAGCCAAGCGTTTACCAAACCGGAACACGGAACATTTTAAAATATGGCAGCTAAAAATGTTAAGTGACTTTGATAGTATTTCATTATTGAAAATTCTATCCTTATACACAAATGTCCAGTTTCTAAATTGGTGACAATTTTGCTGGTAACTTTGTACCATGGATGAATATTTGAGCACCTGTAAATAACCTGTTAAGTCCTCAGTTGAGGGAAGTGTTAATAAATAAAAACTATACTAAAATGTAATCAGTAAATTTGTTGTATTATTAGAAATACGGACTCTTCAGATTTATTCGGCCGTTGCCGCCACTCGGTTGTCTGCGCATGAGGCCAGAACTTAGAAAGGAAGTTTATCACCAGTGCCTCTGGCATAGGACCAGCGAAACATGAATGAAAGGGGTGAGTATCTACAGTTTCGAGGTCACTTTAGTGAAACGGGACTTGTAATTTACCTTTCCAGTATTTACATTTGAAACTTCTTTCTCTTGCGTCTCGTAAATTCGTAAAAGTCGGCAAGTATGCTGATAGGTAACTCAAATAATTGGAGGGTTTTCGTAGGGTAGTGTGTCTCGGCATTAATGGCACAACTTCAACTTCTTAATATAAAACAACTGAAGTAACCTTTATAAATACATTAAATACTTTTAGAAAGCAAAGCCTAAAAGTAGAACTTCTAACACAGTGCACACGAACTAAAACTGCAATAATCTTCACTGTGACCAACGATGGTTTCAAGTACAATAACATGGCAATTACCCTTTGTTTTTGTACATGCTTAATAACTCGACTTGGATTGATAGGCTTTGCTTTCTATTGTCTTTTTATATGATTAGCTTCTCACGGTGGTCGCATTATCTGCTCACAATACAAATCACCAAACTTCAATTTATTGCAATTCGCGTAGGGTTAACCTATGCGTTATATTGGCACCCTTCTGCTTTCTTTGATTTAAAGCGTGATCCTTTTTTCTACGATAACCCACATAAATATTCAAGCGGAAATGTTAAATTCAGAGGGAACTCAAATACAAGTGAAATTACAGAAGTAGCAGAAAGTTTAACACTAGAACTAGTTATCCAAAAAAAATCAGAAAACAATATACTATAGCATTTAATCGCTTCATTGCCTGGTGTAAGAGAAAATATGTTGAAAATACTTTCACTGAAAATGACTGCTAGCGATTGATAAAACAACAAAGCATCTAACATCTCGCTTTTTTAACGCCTTTTCTCTTGTTTCTTGAACCGCGTTCTAAACTGATTTCCCTTAGTTTCAGAAATCAATATAATATTATTGACATTTTACTAATTCGAGGGCTGTCTAAAAAACAGTATATGCCACACGTGTTAAAAATAGTTTGCGAAACGAAGTTCGTAAGCGTTTACCCTTATATCATAATCTACAATTAAATATTTTGGAGCTTTCTCCTTTCTTATTAATAAAAACAATATTTTTTGCTTTTTATCATGTATTGTCTCGGGACTGGATGAAATTCTAGGCAAGAACGAAGAAAATCATTCACAGAGCGACAAACATCGTAACGATAGACTCCCCCTCGTATTCTTCCAGTTCGGAAGTAGCACTCAACCATACAAATTCTGTGATCGGTAGTGGCTTCCATCCCGCGTGCAAAGAACGCACAAAATGTGGCAGTGAAAAGCAGTTCCGCACCACCGTAGTACATCAAACTTTTTACTAAGTTGGAAACGCATGCAGTCCGATGTTCAATTTCGCACCTCCCGTTTGAGACAGGGGATTCGCTGAACTAATAATGACCTCATCATTTAAACGACTAATGGTAAAGCCCGAATAAATCTGATGACCCGTTATAATATACCAACTATCTTACAGGCATTGCATTGGTACATTGTGTAACTAAGAGGTAATTACTGTAACTAGTCTGAAATTGGTATTTGCACCTAAAGTTTAAGTGTCCAAAGTTTTGTCCAAATTGATCAAATAGTGACAATTTGTACATAAGGGGTTCAAAAATATGAGTATAGGTAACGCTTTGAAGTTGTATAGTTTTTGCCAAGTCCTATAGTCAAGTGCTCAAATGTGTGCCTTTGTTGACTAGGCAGTATAGTTTCATATAAGGAATTGAAAATATACCAAGGGTAGCGTTTAAAATCTCGAGAACTACGTCATTCAAATTAACGACTACGTATCTTTTCGAAGTTGTAGCATAACCTATGAGCTTTGCCAGTTGCATCATTTTGACCATATGGTTTGAACAGTATAGTTTTCTACATAAAGAGTTGAAAATATGGTAGGGATAGCTTTTTAGGGTGTAAGATAGGCTATAATTTTCATTTCGTTCTATAGTGTAAACATACAAAGTTTCATCTATAAAGGTCAAGGAATGTTGTTTTGTATGTCAGGAGTTAAAAATAGGGATTGTATGAAAGGGTAGCATCATTTTTGTCAGTTTCTAGAATAATCCAAATATACCAGCTTTTGTCAGAACCATACCACAAATATTACTAGATAAAACTTCAGTGTAATATTAGGGAGATGTGATATGAACGATATACAGTACCCCCAAAACACCCCCTAAAATAACTAATTTTGAAATATTTTAAATCTCCCCAATTATTTTTGGACTTGAAATCTTCATAAATCAACAATATATGAAATAAAGTACCAAAGGAAGCCTCTGAAACGCATATTCAACGAAACAAGAATGAAATATTATGACATGAGTATGAAAGAAAACTCCAAATACCCCAGGTTTCAAAATGCTGAAAACGATGTTTAACCTGTGACCATTTGGAAGAATGGGGCCTTTAAATGGTGAAAGAATTATCAAAATCAGTTGAGTGGTGTTTGAGAATACCCTACGTCAATCCACTCACACACACACACACACACACACACACACACACACACACACACACACACATGCCTACACACATACACACTCTCACAAATTTCTACACATAAACACACCTACACACATAGACACACCCACACACAGACGCATACACCCACACCAAACACCCACACTTGCTTCGGAAAGGAGGTAAAGCCGATAATCCCGTGTCGTAAATTTACGGCACGTAAAAGAACTTCAATCCTGATAAAGAGGTCTCTGAGCAAAATTACCGGTCTTTCATGCAAAATACATAGAATGGGACGGTAAGGACCACAGCAGTTAAAGAGCGTCCATAAATATAGCTCAATTTAATTTAATTTCAACACCCACACACGCACAAACACATACACCCATACACAAACACACACCCACACAGACAAACACGCCTACACACACAAACACACACCTATATGCAGAAACTCATATATACACAAATGCATACACACCCACACAGAAATCTACACAAACAAACACACCTAAACACACGTCCACACACACAAGCACACACAAATACAACTACACACATACAATCACGCTTACACACATACAAACACACACCCACACACACAAACACCCACCCACTTAAACACACACCCACACAAATACACACTCAATAAACAAACGCAACTACACACACACACACACACACACACACACAGAAACACACTACACACCTACACACAAACAGAACTACACACAGTAACACAACTATACGCAAAAACACCTACACACACTAGACACAGAAACACGCAAATACACCTACACACGCACAAACACACACCCACACAGACAAACACGCCGATACACAAACACACACCTATAAACAAAAGCTCATATATACACAAACGCATACACACCCACACAGAAATCTACACAAACAAACACGCCTATACACACGTCCACACACACAAGCAGACACAAATACAACTACACACATACAATCACACTTACACACATACAAACACACACCCACACACACAAACACCCACCCACACAAACACACTACACACAGAAACACAACTGCACGCAAAAACACCTACACACACTAGACACAGAAACACGCAAATACACCTAAACACAAACAGGCACGATTTTCTCTCTTTATATTAGTGTAGATGACATAGCACTACATCTTATAACTGCAGAACGAAAATGAACCGCTTGCAATTGTACATGGCATATAATAAAAGTTAAATTCCATTTAGATTTTAAACCAAACTATTTGTGCTACACATGGAATTACAATGGTAATGAAAGTAGAAAAACTTAAAGTGATACATTCTCATGACTTTCTCTGACCACGATAGTTTATTCTTATATAACTACTATAGCCTATTTCTACAGAAGCTAATTTTCCTATTTCATGTTAATATAAATAAACCTTCACATAAATAATTTTATTACATATTTCATTGTGTGTAGAAAGGGAATGCAGAAAGCAGAATGAATAGTTGGTCATATATCACTATATTCTGGCCTTAAATTTCATAATCTTTTCATGACATCGCGAGAAGCAACTGAATAGTGGCAACTTTTTAAAAACCACAAAACACTGAACAATTCAAACCAATAATAATGGACATCTTGGAATCTACTGATGCCACAGAAAACATTATTTTAAAAATAAATTGTATGTTTTTTAGACATCCACATTTTTTCTGCAGTAAGGTTTGTCTATACCTTATAGTTTACCCGTTATATGAAATTATGTAAACGTTTTCCAGAATGAAGAGAGAACTTCACATGATATTCCTAAAAATATACATTTTATTTTTCATGTATCTTAAATATAAGTCGTTTTAGTCAAAATCGTTACAGCTAGTTTTGAGGAAATAAACATTTTGAAAATCTTTTAACGTAAAGTGTAGCTTAGAGTTGGGGATTTTCTTTGAAATCTTGGTGTCGCATCTTTGTAAGCTACTCTAGTTAAATATCAAGATTATTATTTATTTAATTTAGAGTTCTGCTGTTCAATAACATACACTGAAATATGGACCTTTCTGTAGAAAATGCTTTTGGTTATTCAGGAACCTCTAAACATTTAACTGCATGGTGTTAACTCGTATTCGCTTTGTCGTCGGGTTTCTAGTAAACTTTGGACTTTAATCATTAGATTACATACACACACATTCACACTTCCAGACCCTAGAAGAAAAATTCTCATCCCTATCTGGGAATTGAACCCAGGTCCCCTCGTACGGCAGGCAGTTTCTCTACCGATTGAGCTACGGGACCAGCCGTTTAAATCTTTATAATGAATCTGTGGGTGGAATTCAATATTTCTTACTTACTATAGGTATGCGGTAGAAAAAGTAAAAACTCCAGGTCATATACGCCATTAACTAACGTTTTACCGAGAGAGAGAGAGAGAGAGAGAGAGAGAGAGAGAGAGAGAGAGAGAGAGAGAGAGCGTGGGCTCTCGGCACGTAACATTATGCAAGGCTAGCTGACGTTCTGCTTGTTGTATTGAAAATACCACTTAGCAGTCTCTCAGCTAATGAATTAGCCAAATGATACCTACACAATTACCACTAATAACTTTACTAAACTGAAAGTACGCTATCCACTTACAGTACTTTATGAAGCGTGTCTCCTAAGATTTGCTTTCTTACATGCAAGTCTTAGAATCTAGCACGCAATAATTATTTAAGGGGACATACACCATCCAAAATGTTCAACTTTTTAAAAGTATATATTACCATTTCACATCTTTGGAATGTGTTATTTTAGAGGGTTAAAGTATTTGTTAGACTCTGGATTTATATATATATATATATATATGTGTGTGTGTGTGTGTGTGTGTGTGTGTGTGTGTGTGTGTGTGTGTTAAAACTCACATAAGCATGAACTGCAAGAATATATTCGTATTTCCTCGACGTTCTTTTTTTATTTCAACGCGAACTTCTGGATCTCAATGCAAGTTTTTCTAAACGTATCGATTGAGAACTTCCATATTTCTGTTCAATAATATAGTGAAAATGTTATTTATATTCTCATAATTTTATTTATAGGCTATTATACAAAA
This sequence comes from Deroplatys truncata, assembly GCA_030765065.1. Lineage (NCBI taxonomy): Eukaryota > Metazoa > Arthropoda > Insecta > Mantodea > Mantidae > Deroplatys > Deroplatys truncata. The sequence continues at coordinate 23,040,785 of CM060988.1, read as the reverse complement.
ATCGAGATACCTGCAGCAATTCCTTTACTAATTTTTCATAAACCTTAGGCCACGCCATATTTACTGTCTATATGATCATATACCAAAACGCTGTGATGTGTTATATTTACATGAATTTCTCTACCCACTATCCTTTATTAATGGATATAAAAACTATTCTTACGAAAGCTTATTTTCCTATTCTATTTCATTTTAATCGAGACAAACCTTTGCAGAAATAGCTACATTATACATTTCGTTATAGATACAAAGAGAACAGCGATAGTCAAATATTTAAGAACTGGACGCTATATGCTGGCCTTACTCTTTCCATGTAATCGTGAGAAAGAACTGAAAATCAATAGGACTTTAAAAGAATGACTATTGCACAATTGGAACGACTAATAACGGATATCTCCAAAATGGCTGATGCCACAGAAAAAGATCTTGGAATTAAATTGTGTGTTTCAAAGTAGATGTACATTTGCAGTACGTTTTTGTCTATCGCTTTAACGTTTACCAGTTATACAAGATTATACAAATTCCTTCCAAATGAAGAGTTCACAGGCTATTCCCAGAAGCTTCGAGATAAACATTCTTTGTCAACATCTTTAATATATGGTTTTTTAATCAAAATCGTTAGGTCCATTTTTTAGAAAAGCAAAAGTGTCGAAAACTGTTCCATGTAATGGGCAGCTTGGGGTGGAGAATTTTCTTGATAATCTTCGTGTCGCATCGTTGAAAGACTTCGTTTTTAACAGAAACGCTCGCGCACACTCGCATGCGCGCGCGCGCGCGCACACACACACACACACACACACGGCATTGTATCATCCATTTTGGAACGTGAATTTTAACTCCTACAAACTTTGGAGTAGACAGGGAAATTTTGGATCATCTTGCTTTGCTCTACAAACTGGATCTGTTAAGTACGACAGCTTCTGTGCGTTTAAGCCATGTGGTTTCTTTCTTTGCAAATATCTGATATAAATGACACCAGAAGTTCTTGAAAATAACTAAATTAAATTTTAGGATAATACAAACAACCTCTAAGTGCTACTGTGGATTCACTTTGGTGTCATAATAGGACTGGTTATTTAAAAAGAATTCTGATCAAAAGAAGGATAACTGAAACAAAACCACATCTTCCTAAACAAAACACCTATTGCATAAAGATAGATAAGCGCACTTAGAAGCCTTGCACATACGTCGTTTAAAATTTTCGTCTTATATATTTAATGGTTCTGAGATAATGTGTTGTGAATTTAGCAAACTTAACATTGCTACCTAAAGTAATGAATCATAAATTCTTATAATTTTTACTTTCTCTACTAATTATAGTAAGTAGGGGATGTATTGCATTCCACCCCAAAAATCTCGATATCCAGACTTTACCGGAAATACATGTTTTGAAGCACCATGTATAAAAAAAAAAGCATTTTTAGAAAAAGATCCGTGTGTGTGTCTGTGAACAGCGTAACTCAAAAACGATGTTGGATCAATATTATACTTGGTATTTAAAATCAGTAGCTTCCAAAGATGCGACAGGAAGATTTTCAAGAAAATTCCCTTACTCCAGACTACGCTTTACATGAAATATTTTTCGAAAATTTTTATTTTATAAAAAAATGGCTGTAAAGGTTTTGATGAAAATACCATATATTACATATATTTACATGAAAAATAAAATGTATATCTTGAATTTTCTCCGAATAACCTGTGAACTTCATTTGGAAGAACCTTTGTATAGTCTTGTATAATTGGTAAAGGTTAAGCGTCAGACCAGAACGTACTACACAGGAAATGTAGATCTCTTTAAAACACACAACTTACTTTAAATACATTTTTTGTGTTATAAGCAGTTTCTGAGATATTCGTTACTAAATGTTCGAATTCTTCATTTCTTGGCCATTCTCTTAAAGTGCTTTCAACATTCAATTGTTTCTTGGCATTTCATGGAAATCGTATGGAGTTTAAGGCCAGCATATAGCGTCCAGTTCTTAAACATTTGACTATCGCTGTTGTCTTTGTAATTGTAATGAAATGTTTAATGTAAGTATTTCTTCAACGGTTTAATTTGGATTAAACTGAAGTACATAGAAAAACAAGCTTGAGTAAGAACAATTTGTAAACCCAGTAATAAACGATGGAGGTTAGAGAAAGTCTTGTGAATGTATACATTCGATTTTTTTTTAAATTCAGGTACTTTGTGACCTGAAATTTCAGAATTTGTTATTTGTGTGTAATAAGCCTATTATAAAAATTAAGTTAATGTGTACATAGTAGGGGAAAATAACATTGGATTTTGCTTCCTTTAATTAAATTTAATTCCTTCAAAGTGTATCAACTTTTCATGATACAGACAAAAGCATCGATTTGTGTTATAATAATTTACAGTAATTTGAATGGGCTTTAAAACTCAAACTTCTAGCCATTTTTGTAATTATACCTGGACTATCAATATTAAAATAAGTATCATAGCGGGGAACATACATTATACTGAGTTAAATATTGTAAAAGGATCAGCACGTGGTAGTGAAGATGATACTGTCCGTAATTCTGAAAATATTTTTGTAAAACGTTAGAGAAAGGGAAGCATAGTATTTTAATTAAAAGTACAAACCACTGAAATACCGAAGTATATACCAAAGTAACAAATAACAACGCTCTGATGTATTACATTCACATGATTTACTCTACCCTCTATCGTTTATTAGTGGGTATATAAATTATTCTTACGAAAGCTTATTTTCGTATATATGCTATGTTAAATTAGATACATTTTCCGGAAATAGCTGCATTACACATTTCGTTATAGATACAAAATGAATAGCGATAATCAAATGTTTTAGAAATGAACGCTCTACGTTGGCCTTAAATTCCATGCTTTTCCATGACATCGCCAAAGACAACTGAAAATCGTTAGGACTTAAAAAGAATGTCTAAGTATTGAACAATTCGACCAATTAATAACGGATATTTCGGAAATGGCTGATGCTACAAAAAGTTATTTAGATAAATTGTGTTTTTAAAGAGATCTACAATTTTCGTGTAGCACGTTTTCGTCTATCGCTTAACGTTTGACATTTATAGAGGATTATACAAAACTCCTTCCGACTGAAGTGGACTTCACAGATATTCCCAGGAAATTCAAGATTTGTCATTTTTCAATTGAAATTTTCAATTAATGATTTTTCAATTCAATTTTATTTGTAATTAAATGTACTTAATATATGATATTTTAATCAAAATCGTTATAACAATTTCGAAGTAAATAAAAAATTTAGAAAAATGTTCCATGTGAATGGTAGTTTGGGGCGATTTTCTTTAAAATCTTGGTGTCGCATCTTTGGGAAGGTAGTGAACTTATATACCAAGTCCGACTTTCCCATTTTGATTATGACGTTTACAGACATACACACACATTTACATAAAAGCTTTGTTTAAATTCAAGGAGCCTCAAAGCATGTATTTCCGGTGAATTTTTGGTTGGAAGGCAATATCTACTAGGTACGTGGTAGAGAAAGTAATTATCACATCTAATGGTTACAAAAGCAGGTTGCTACATGGTAAATTGGATTGTAAGACCAAAGCAAAACAGAGTGTAGATTTTCCAGCGCTGTCTTCTTTTCATATGATTCTGCCAAATATCTAATTCAGAAAAATTATTACATCTATTTCATGATTAAGGAATATTTACCGTGGCAAATCCCCGGAAAATTAACTGTGAAGTGAGCGGTTTAAAACGAAGCACCACAGTAAAACAGTTTCACACACGTAACAAGGGAATCAACAAGTGAATGTCGCGGAACGAGGAACCTGCTCCGGCGCGCTTCACACGTCCGACCGATAGAAGATTACGGTTCGCACTGAGCCGAATTGAGTGTGGGACGGATACGTCGGCGGCCTGACCGGCGCCTGCGTCTTGGATATCACCCCTTTCCTCTTCCCTGCTCATTCATAATGCAATTCCTCTTCTCCCCCATTCATTTCCATTCGTACCTTCCGGTTTGTCCGAAAGGTGGTGTTACAACATAATGTAAACTGATTTTCTCAGTTCTCACCGGAGCATATGGTTTGTGGAACTATTATGCCTTTTCTGTAATAATAGTGCTAGTTAATTGCAGTTTCCCATCCAAGTAGAGATCGTTTGATATCCAGCATTCTTACCTCTTTGGTTTTTGTATCCTCATATCTTTTTCAAATTCGAAAAATGTTTCTAGTCAACATTCTTTTCAGTGCACCAGTATTTCTATGATACATTCCTTAAAATAAAAACCTGAAGTCATACATTCACATGACATTCTCTACTCTCTATCGTTTATTAGTGGGTGTACCAGCTATTCTTACTAATGTTTATATTTCTATCTACTTCATTTTAATCCAAATAAACCTTTGCAGAAATAGCTACATTATACATTTCGTTATAGATATAAAGGGAACAGAGATAGTCAAATGTTTAAGATTTTTATAATTGTAGGTACAGCTGGTGTAAAACGTGACACTCCATATGCGCAAGAGAGGAGAAATGAGGAGGTGTCGAGAGTGGTGGGGGAAGAAGGTACCAGAAGTATATAAGAATTCGGAAACAGTCGCTGACCCCCCACCTCTCTTATAATGCAAGTAGGCAGGCCAGTGCTATTGCGCATCTATGCTTCAGGAGTGGGGGACTGTCACGACGTTTTACACTAGCTGTATAATTAAGGATAAACGTCGCCTTAAAATTTCATAGCGTTTCCATGCAATCGCGAGAAACAATAGAATGTTGAAAGTACCTTTAAAAATGACCAAGTACCTATTGAACAAATCCAACCATTAATAATTAATATCTCGAAAACGGCTTAAGTCACGCAAATATTATTTGAAATAAATTGTGTGTTTTAAAGAGCTCTACATTTCTTGCGTAATACATTTTCATCCATCGCTTATCGTTTGCTAATTATACAAGATTATACAAAATTCCTTTCCAATGAATGGAACTTCAAAAGCTATTCCCAGAAAATTTAAGCTATACGTTTTATTTGTTATGTAAATATGATTAATATACGGTATTTTAATCAAAATCGTTATAGCCATTTTTAGAAACTGAATTTTAAAAAAAAATGTTATATGTAAAGTGTAGTTTGGAGTGGGCGGATTTTCTTTAAAATCTTCCTGTCGCATCCCTAGAAGGTACTGAACCTAAGTATCGAATTTGGTGTTTATCGAACTTTTAGTTTTTTAGTTATGCTGTTCCACATATACACACACAAATACACACATAAGCGCGCGCGGACCTTTTTCTAAAAATGCTTCTTTTTGTCGGTTTCGGGGGCCTAAAACATGTATTTTCGATGAAATCTCGGTATCAATTTTTGGGTGGAATCAATACTTTCTCTACCTACCATGTACGCGGTAGAGAAAGTATTAAAATCCTTAATTATTTTGTCTGCTCATTTCACACGCTCCATTTTGGCATATTCGTATTACAAATAGTTACGGTTGCTTTCTTTACCTCGTCCAACGTAGAAGTATGCGTACAATTCAGTGCCACACTTCATACAACGCATCAATGCTTTCCTTAGTTGTGGGACCAATCATTCAAAGAGCGAACATTTTGTAACAAACGAGAACACCAGTTACTGTGAAACACACTTTATTTATCACTTAGACACTCAGCGTGGCACAAACGTTACACTTGAGTCACTTTTGGTACACACTTGAACACAACACAACTGATCTGTCGAATCAAATCACAACAGAACTGATGAGTCACGACTCACAACTGAACTGCCGGCACTGTCCACCTTTCACTTCTAACTTCATAGCTCTGAACTACTCACGTGAAAGAGCGGTTCTCCTTATATAGGCCTCACATACAAAGTGGAATGTTCTAGAAGGAGAGGGTACTAGCACATGCCGAAAGAAATGTTCTACAACAGGTAAGCGGCATACAAAGACTATTGTTCCGCACCGGCTGTTGTTCCGACGCTGTTACCGGGCCGTTAGGCGCTTACCGGCAGCCTGCAGGTAGCCTCACGGCTCGGTCACAATGTAATGTACATTTGCACACATATAGTTGTTTTTACTCCCATCCAAATGAAATAAATGCACTAGAGAATAAATTCGATATTTATGAGCGCTTCACGGGTCATGTGACATACAGCACGGCTCAACAAAGGAGTCAGTGCATGTTTTAGCCTCCTAGAAGTGGCTAACGGGGTAGAGTGGAGTAGATTAGGTACGGAGGAGGATTTCGGCATGTGAACCCCTGTTGAATCTCCGAGAGGAAAGGGTGAAACTAGGGATATAGAGGACGACCAGATCCGAAGTGGCAGACTAGGGCGCAGGCGGGATCCATAACGCATCTAGGTGTGAGACCCCAAAGCCGGCGAGATCACCCATATCTTCCTCCCCTTCCAAAAGGGAGGTCTCTCTGGAGTTTTTTACACACCGGACGTCAGGACAATTACTCAAAGCAAATTCCACCACCTCACGCCTCACCATATGACGCTAAGCATTACAAGGAAACGGGGAAAGGAGAACTACCGGCATTTCAGAAATAACCCAGGATTGCCTACTGACCTGGGAAAAAGAAATAACCCAAGGTCAGTGGCCGGTCGAACGGGAATAGAACCGGAGACCCTCTGAATGCGAGCTACACTTTACGACGGAACCATCTCACTGGCTGGATGAGGGGGTTACATATACCATTAGAATTTTTATTTATTTAATTTTCTCAGTATTCACCCTCTTCCACGCCTGGAAAACTGCACTTGGAAGGAAAAGGCACCCGATGAAGTGTTGATGTTTCGGCGCATCTTGTACAGATAGTGAAGTCCTGGAGAGGTTGGCAGCTATGTAGATTTTATGTCGTCAGTTTGTTTCTTATCCCTAGATATCCTGTAACAGGAACATTTGTGAAACATTACATTTATAACCTGCTAATAGAATTGTTCTTTCGCTCTCTGTTTAAGATTTAAAAACTGGTCAGACTAGAGAAACTCATTCTCATGGTCCCATTCCAATCAGGAAGTTTTGGTTTTTCGAGTGTCTTGGCATTGAATTATACAAATCTGATTCAGTCTTACAACTTTAGTTTACACGTAGGCACACGCATAACAATACAAATTATCGCTAACCGTGGTTAGCCAAAGGACATGATTTGGGAACGCTTATAGCACTGCAGGTAAACGAAGTACATCTCGTCACAGCCCTGGCACGTCAACATGACCGGCTCGCGAATTAATTTTTCGAATTCTTTTGGTTGATTCTTAACGGCTTTAATTTGGTAGACAGACGAAGTATTGAACTTTGTCGAAAAATTAGATACTGAAATTTTGACAAAAATGTAGTAGGTATTGGGGTCACCTGTAAGTTCCAAAATTAGAAATAAATTCTTGATTCTTGTGTACTTATTGGTGTACCTAGTACGCTTACGAGTGTACAAGTGTGTGTGTGTATGTGTGTGTGTGTGTGTGTGTGTGTCTGTTTGCCCATGCACCTCTGAATAACATAGCCCTGAAACGTAGTACTAAACACCGTATTAAGGACGAACATCTTTCAAGAATATTACAAGATTTTGATAAAAATGGCCTACACCAAACTAAGGTTTACATGGAAACATTTTCGTTATATTGATTTATCTTTAAAGTCTGATGCATTACATTCACATAATCCGTTTTACCCAGTCTTCTATAAGGTATACTTGCAAAAACATATTCTTCAGTTTTACTTCCTTTTAATCAACACAGAGTTTGCAGAAAAGTATAAAGTACTCGATAATTTAAGCCAATCATAAATATGTTTGGAATTGTTAACGTTACAAAAATTGTATTGATACAAACTGTGTGCTTTAGCGAGGACTAAACGTTTTGTGGAATAAGCTTTGTTTATATTTTACAGTTTACCAATTTGCACAAAATTACACAGAATGAAAAGGACTTCACAGCTTATTCGCAGGAAATTCAAGATATACATTTTATTTGTAATGCAAGTACTTTAAGTATACGATATTTTAATCAAAACCTTTACGGCCATTTTTGAGAAAATGAAAAATAAGAAAGTTTTTTTTGCATGTAAACGGTAGTTTCAGTTGGGGGGGGGGTTCTAGAAACTCTGCGCGTCATATCTTTTGAATATACTACATTTCTACATCAAGTTTAATATTTATCCGACATTTCGTTGTTGACTCATGCTGTTCACATGCTGTTCATTTTGGACTCAGGGAGGCTTAAAGTGTCTATTTCCGGGGAAATCTTGATATCGTATTTTTAGGCGGAATGTACGTACGTACCGAACGAGATGGCGCTGTGGTAACGCTGTGACTCGCATTCAAGAGATCCCGAGTTCGATTCCCGGAGGTTTTTGTGGTTTTCCCGGGTCGGCAGGCGAATGCTGGGGTGGTTCATCTTCAACTACGACCTTCCTGTTCCTCAATTCCTGTACTCATCATCTTCCTTATCATCATTTTCAGGGATATAGGACCAGGCGACGTTGTTCGGCGGGTTGCTGTGCGCTCAAGAGGGTTCTTCCCGACGTCGTTGTGGACTGCTGAGTTAGGTCTCGCCTCCGATTGGACCCCGCCCCCCCCCCCGAATATTGCCAGGGATTTGGTGCCTTGTGAGGGGGGCCGGGCGGTGTCGGATGCGTTCATATGGAAACGTTACGGATCCCTTCTATGTCTGCGAACGTCGTCATTCGGAACTCTCCTCTTATCCCTCCCTTTCCGGAGACTTGGTAAAAGCAAAAATGGCCGCAAAGGCCTACTTGCAGTGCTCTGTCCTGGTTGCGAGCGCCCCTCAGTTCGTCCGTAACTTTGCCTTTACTTTTATATAGGTACGTGATAAGAAAATAAAAGCCACTCCAACTCTTTAAATTCTCTAGGTTGGGAGCCCAAAACGCTACTCCAACAATAGGCCTATTTGAGCCCGGTTTAATATTCTAGCAAATTTAATTATTCCGCAAAACGCATCTCATTGTTACACGATAATATGAAGGTTATTGTAAACGCTGTATCTATACACAGTGTGCTTTTTGGTATCCTTGAGAAACCATCGACAAATAAGGAGCATTAAGGATACCCATCTGTGAAAAAAGGCCAAAAGTTGCCGAAATGATAAACATGCATTTCAATGTCTTTAAACACTACCAACACTCTACCTCAGATCTATTATGTAGCTTTTGTAGCTGCACGATCTTGTAAAGCACGTCATATGGTGATTAAACGTCTGCATTTAGGGCCCAGATTCCTAAGAAAAGCTAGTAGAAGACAATAAGTTTTGCTAACATTAAAGTGAAGAAAGCATTAGGAGGCCTCATTCATCTTCAAATACAAAGGAGGAGCAGGAAAGTGCGAAGCAGGGCCTGTATATGCAGCAAATACTTTCTGAACAGCATAAAGGAAACAGCGTTATTTTAGCTTTATAATCTTTAAACTGCCTTTTCGTGGGGTTTAATTTGTTGGCGCACTGTCCTTTCCAAATTCTTTCACACGATGTACTCTTCTGTATAAACGAATAAAATTTTGCAGAAATCCTTGTAAATAATAAGATAAAGATGATCACATAAATTTTTACTTTCTCTATCATGTACCTAATGGGTAGAGACGGTATTGTATTTCGTTCAAAAATGGTGCCGAAATTTCACGGAAATACATGCTTTGAGGTCCCCTGAATTATAAAAGCAGTTTTAGAATAAGGTGCGTGCGTGTGTGTGTGTTGTGTCTGTGAACAGCATAACTCAAGAACGAAGTCAGATCAACACCGAACTTGGTATTTAAGTTCAATACCTTCCGAAGATGTGACATGAAGATTTTCAAGAACATCCCAAACTACATTGGGTGATTGTCTCATTTTGTGTGATTCCCTTAGTGCACATCAGAGTGTTGGTAGCTGTACAACAGGATGCCCTCAATGTTTTACACGCTTCGGATGTTAAGGCGGAGTGTGCTTGGATATTTGTTCACGTTGGTTTGTCGGGCAAGGGCGGCGACCCCAACACTCAGTATTATAATATCTCGTGTAACATCGAAAGACTTTAGGCTTATTGTGCGGAGAGCGATGCCATCGTGCTGACGCGAAGCGAGGAAATAAGCTTAGAGTATTGAAGCACATTCCGATAAACTGGGTAACTTCCTCTGGTTAACTCGTCGTGAGGAGGTGATTTGCGGTTGAGTATTGGCCACTGCAATTTTATGAACGGTTACCTTTTTAATGGTGACCCTGTTCCTCTTTGTCCACTGTGTAGCGAAGGTCTGTAAATCCGTCATGTGTTACGCAAACGATCAAAAGGGTTTTTAAGCTTTTATCAAAGAAACTTTCAAACGAAGACTTAGTTACGCTGATATCAAGTTTTTCCTACCTCTTGGCTTAGTTTTGCATATTCATTATTACCTGCGGCTCTTTTTTTTTTGGTTTTTATATTGATCTTTATCTCTGGCCTTTGCCATAATATGTTTTACTAAGGCGCTAATGACCTTGAAATTGAGCACATATACCATATATCAATGAATCACCTTGAACTGTCCTTTACATGAAATATTTTTTAATTCTTTTTATTTATTAAAAATGCTTTAACGATTTTGATTAAAATGCCAGATATTAAAAATAATTAATAAAAACTAAAATGTACATCTTGAATTTCTAGCAATAGCCTGCGAAGTCCTCTTCATTCGGAAGGAATTTTCTATAATCTTGAATAACTGGTATAATTTAAAGCAATAGGAGGAAACTGGCTACACAAGAAATGTAGAGATCTTTAAGACACACACTTTACTTCAAATAACTTTATTCTGGCAGCAGATTTTCCAGATATCCGTTATTAATGTTTCGAATTGTTCAATACTTGACCATTCTTTTAAATTCCTGTCAACTTTCAGTTGTTTCTCACGATCGCATGGAAACAGTATTGAATTTTAAGGCCAGCGTATAGCGTCCACTTCTTAAACATTTTACTTTCGCTGTTCCCTTTGTATCCATAACAAAATATGTAATGTAAAAGTTTATTTGAATTAAAATGAAGTGGATATAAAGCTAAGCTTTAGAGAGACTAAATTTTATTCCGACTAATAAACGATAGAGTGGTAGAGAAAGTCATGTGATTCCATCACATGGAATTTTTACTTTCTCTACCACGTACATAATAGACAGAGTGGTATTGCATTCCACCCAAGGTTTTATACCGAGATTTCACAGAAAATAGTGTTTTGAGGTCCCTTAAGTCCAAAAGGTGTGTGTGTGTATGTGTGCGCCTGTGAACCGCATAAGTCAAAAACAAAAAGTCTGATAAATAGCAATTTTTTTATTTAAGTTTAGAACCTTCCAAAGATGCGAAACGACGATTTTCAACAAAACACTTCACCGCTAACTACACTTAACATGAAAGGTTTCTCAAAAATTTTATTTTGCTAGAAAATGACCCAAATGATTTTGATTGAAGCGCATATTAAGAATAGTTACATGAAAAGTGAAATGTAGGTGTATATTGTATTTTCTGGGAATAGCCTGTGAAGCCTCTTCATTCAGAAGGAATTTTGTATAATCTAGTATAACTGGTAAACGTTAAGCGATAGACGAAAAGATACTACGCAAAAAATGCAGATCTCTTTGGAACTTACAATTTATTTCAAATACGTCTTTAGTGGCGTAAGCCGTTGCTGAGATATCCGTTATTAATGGCTCGAATAGTTCATCACTGGGTCGTTCTATTGAAGTCCTGTCAAATTCAGCTGTTTCTCGCGACTGCATGGAAACAGTATGGAATTTCAAGGCCAGTGTATAGCGTTCAGTTGTTAAACATTTAACTGTCGCTGTTCGCTTTGTATCTATAATTAAATGTGTAATGTAGCTGTTTCTGCAAAGGTTTATTTGGATTCAAATGTAGTGGATTTTAAATTAACTTTAGTAAGAATAACTTGTATGCTCACTAATAAACAGAGGGTAGAGAATATCATGTGAATGTATCAGTATCTTTTTGTAATTCCTTTACGTCGCTTTAACTACGTAGTCATATCGCGACGGATCTCTTAGGAGTTACCTGGTGGCTCGGTGTGTAGCGGACAGTTACCACAGCGACTTGCTTAGTCACGTGACCACAGATGCCTTAGTGCTAGGCAACTGTATCTATACATCTAGATGTGCCCGGCAGATGGCAGTTTCGAGGCTGTCCACGCATTAGTGCTAGGAAACTGTATCACTGCTTCTACATAGATCAGACAGGTGGCATTAGGGTGCCGTCCAGCTTACCTGCTTTCATTATTTGTGGACAGATAGCAGAGCATTTGCTATTACTATACATTTTCATTTTTATTATTGTTGTACATTTAAGGTGGAATTTTGGATCGTGGTATTAAATATGCAATCTGGTGTTTGCCTTAGCGACTGAGGGAAACCACGCAAAAAATACCAGTCAGAATGGCCGGTCCCCGGGATTTGAACCCGGCATCTCCCGAGTACGAGTCACAGACGTTAGCGCCTGAGCATCCCGCTAGTTATGAATTTTTGTTGACATGCTTAGTTGTGATTTTATTAATCACCTATTCTGTTTACTTTTATAAGCAAAATAAGAAAACAACTAAATATTATATGTAAAATTTATTTTTTCCAAAATAAATATATTAATTAAAACTTCATCAATGCAATTTTTAGTATGTTATTAAGGATTTCAGGTATAAAGTATTAATTTTTTCGAGAACTAATTGCATTGTGTGGAGCATTTTTCTAAAACAGCTAAAACAGCAATATCTCGGGAACTAGTTTAAAAGTCTGATATGTCGCTTATTGGTAGGTATACCAACTATTCTTAATAAACCTTATTTTTTTATCTACTACATTTTAATCCAAATAAATCTTTGCAGAAATCGCTGAATTACACATTTCGTTATACATACAATGGGAAGAGCGATAGTGAAATGTTTAAGAACTGGTCTCTATACGCTGGCCCTAAATACTATTGTGTTTCAATGTAATCGCGAGTAACAACTGAATGTTCACAGGACTTTAAAGAAGCACCAAGTAACGAAAGATTCGAAGCATTAATAACGGATATCTCAGAAATGGCTTATGCCACAGTAAAGTTATTTTAAATAAATTGAGTGTTTTGAACAGATCTACATTTCTTGCACAGGCGTTTTCGTTCTATCGGTTAGCGTTTACCGGTTATATAAGGTTATACAAAATTCCTTCCAAATGAAGAGGACTTCAAAGGCTATTCCCAGATAGTTAAGATATAAATTTTATTTGTCATGTAAATATCTTTAATATATTGATATTTTAATCTGTATCGTTAGACCACTGTTTAGAAAATCAAAATTTTCGAAAAATGTTTAATGTAAAAGGTACTTGGAGTGGGGGATTTCTTGAAAATCTTCGTGTCGCATCCTCTGAAGATACTGAACTTAAATACCAAGTTTAGTATTTATCCGACGTTTCGTTTTTCAGTTATGCTGTTCACAGGCGCGCGCACACACACACACACACACACATGCACATGTTTATAAAAATGCTTTATTTGGATTCAGGGGACCTCAAAGCGTACACTTACCGTCAAATCTCGGTATCAATTTTTTGGGTGGAATGCAACACATTCTCTGCTCACTATGCACGTGGTAGAGAAAGTAAAAATTTGATAGATATTTGGTGTGCATATTATTCATTAAACCCTAACTAATGTGTTAATGCAAAATGAATCGAACTGAAATAGCAAGTTTTAGAAGTGTTGCAGATGGGATGTGTATAAGAATGGTTAAATGCAATAGGATGAGTTACGTAGGGAAGACATTAAAATAGTCTGGAGCTGCAGCCACTTCGGTCCTAACAACGAGATCAGCGCCGGAGAAGGGAAGTGCCGATATCGAAAACCAGCAAGGTTCAATACGCAGTTCTTGTTATTGAGTAAGCGTCCCCTCCGGCACACGTGCACAAAACTATCCTATATGTGTTTGGAAGCGAAGATTACGTAGGGTATACTGATTTAGGCTGCGCTGTAGTAGCAAAATAGATTATTGGCTTACGCAAATGATGGTGCATGCAAACGCATTTGCAATTTGCAGATGGAGGATAGATTTACTTCTGCTGTTGGAGGGCATGGTGTCATACTAATAATAACAAAGAATTTTAACGTTCATTTGTTACTTAGAGAACACCAGGAAATGTAATATTTGCTAATAAAGAACTAAAAGCTGGCAAATGAAACAGCGTGAGTTTTCAATAAGCAATGAGGTTATCGAATTGCATAAAGACGAAGAATAATGTAAAATAAAAAGAATGGATATGTTACATTCTCATGACTTTCGCCACCCTCTATCTTTATTAGTGGCTATACAAACTACTCTTACTAAAGCTTATTTTTCTATCTACTACATTTTAATCCAAATAAATCTTTGCAAAAATAACCGCAATGCACATTTCGTTACTGATAAATAGAGAACAGCGATAGTCAAATGTTTAAGAACTGGACGCTCTACGCCGGCCCTAAAATTCCACCTGTTTCCATGCAATCGCGAGAAACAACTCAATGTTGACAGGACTTCAAGAGAATGAGAATGTAACGAACCATTCAACGATTTAATAATGGGTATCTCAAATGGCTTATGCCACCAAAAAGCTTATTTGAAAACATTTGTGTATTTTAGAGAGATCTACATTGTTTGTGTAGTAAGTTTTAATCTATGGCTTAACGTTCACCAATCATACAAGATTATAAAAAATTCCTTCCGAATGAAGAGGAATTCCCCGGTAATTTAAGATATATATTTTATTTGTCATGTAAATATCCTTAATATACCGGATGTTAAAAAAAGGAATTACATATTTAGAGAAGGGGTAGTATGGACCAAAACAATGAAAAAAATATCCAGTAAATATGGGCTCTAAAATGCATACCTTAAGAGCTATAAGCACTTGTTCATCTTGGCTGCTATGAAACATCTCTTCTACTGCAATCTCTGTACTATAATGCACGACCTACAGAATGTAGTAAACAAATGAGTAAAGGAATGAGGACACATTACTGTGTTACTGTAAAACAGTATAGCTTCTAATGTAATCTGTTAGCAATTACATATGACCTGCACTTGTGAACCATCGCTAAAGAAGGTGCTCAATATGGTGCCCATTCATAGTAGGGAATGCTTCTGCCCGACGTCTTAAGGAATCACGCACTCTCACCACTCCAGATAGGTCACGGATGCTCTGGCAGGCATTGATGACGGTTTCGTACAGTATCTGTACATCATTAATTTGGATTGCATACACTAAATATTTCAAGATAAGACAGCAATCTTAAAGCATTTCACAAACTTATTAAAACACAAACTGATTCAAATAGAACAAATAAGAATATGCCTTGCAATTAGCTAGAACTGTGAATGCAGTTTACATTAACAACACTAACAGAAGTTTACTACATGTTGTATCCATGGACAACAACAAAATAATGTGTCCTCATTTGTTTTACTGTCTGCAGCTCTTTGTTGCGTAGGTAGAAGAGATGTTTCATAGTAGTGAAGATGAACAAGTGTTAATAGCTCGTATGGTATGCATTTTATAGCCCATGCTTACTGGAATTGATTTCTTGTTTTGGTCCACACCACCAACTCGCAAAATATGGTATACTTTTTTTTATCCCTGGTATATTATTTTAATTAAAATCTTTAGAGCCAATTTTTAGAAAATCAAAATTTTCGAAAAATTTTCCATGTCTGGGGTGGGGAATTTTCTTGAAAATGTTAGTGTCGCATCCTTGGAAGATACTGAACTTAAATACCAAATTTGGTAGTTATCCAACTTTGCATTTTTACATATGCTGTTCATAGACGCACAACATGGACATTTTTCTAAAAATCCTTTGTTTTATTCGGGGCCTCAAAATATATATTTCGTGTGCAATCTCATATCGAATTTTTAGGTGGAATACAATAGGCACTTCCCCTACTTACTATACGTAATAAAAAAGTAATAAATCTTGTTGTACTGTTACAAGTAGTAGAAAATCTTAAAAAGGGAACAGGAAGGGAAAAGAATAAAAATATCAACTAAGTTGAACGGCGGCTCTTATATTGTATCATGGAGTTTCTAAATGTTGAAGCCGGTGTGAATTTTCAAAATGAAGTATGACGTGTTACATTCATATTACCGTCTCTACTCACTCTTCTACAAACTGTTATGTATTACTAAACCTATTTTTTCTAGCCACTTGTTAATTGACTTTTATTACCCATTTACACATTTCGTTCTAGGGATAAGAAAAATATAAGACTAAAGTGAGAGTCAAAGGGTTTTAAAAAGCGGATCGCTGTGTGGCGGCTTTGAAATTTCATGCTCCTTGCATGACCGCAAGAAAAAAATCTGTTGTAATGCATTCACATGACCTTCTCTAAACTTTATCGTTTATTAGTGTGCATACAAACCATTCTTACTCAAGTTTATTTTTATATCTACTGCATTTTAATCCAAATAAAGCTTTACAAGCATAACTACATCACACATTTCAATAGAGACACAAAGAGAACAGCGATAGTCATGTTTAGAACTGGATGCTATATGCTGTCCTTAAAATTTAAAATTTCATACTGCTTCGATGACATTGCGAGAAACAACTGAAAATCGATGGTACTTAACAAAAAAAATATTGAACAATTCGAATCGTTAATAACGGATATCTCAGAAACGGCTTATGCTACAAAAAATTATTTTAAGTAAATCATGTGTTTTAAAGAGATCTACTTTTTTGGGTACGTTTTCGTCTATCGCTTAACGTTTACCATTTATACAAAATTATACAAAATTCCCTCTGAATGAAGTGGACTTCCTAGGCTATTCCAAGAATATTCAAGAAAGTTTTATTTTTCATATAAATATCATTCATGTATCATATTTTAATCAAAATTATCAGAGCCATTTTATAGAAAATCAAAATGTTCGAAAAATGTTCGACATGTAAGGGGTAGTTGGTGCTGGGAGATTTTCTTGAACATCTTGGTGTCGCATCCTTGGAAGATACTGAACTCAAATACCAAGTTTGATATTAATCCAACTTTTCAGTTTTTAAGTTTACTATTCTCCGCACACACAGATTGTGCACAGATAGCACACACATGCATTTTCTTAAAGTTCTTTTCTGTTTTCGGAGGACCTCAAAACATGTACTTGCAGTGAAATCTAGGTTTCGAATTTTTGGGTGGAACACAATAAATAGGTACTTCCCCTACTTACCCTACGTGGTAGAGAAAGCAATAAATCTTGTTACACTGTTTTAAGTAGGAGAAAAGCTTAAAAGGGAAGAATATTATAAACATCAACTAATTAAACTGTTCCTCTTATATTGTATCATGAAATTTCTCAATTTTAAAGCTGATGTTAATTTTCAAAATGAAGTATGACACGCTACATTCAGATTACTCTGTCTAATCAGTCTTCTACAACTGTTGTTACTAAAGATAATTTTTCTAACAACTTCTTGTTAATCAAGATAGACCTTTATTACGCATTTATACATTTCGTTCTAGGGATAAGAAGTACAGGGTAGACTAATGCGGATTGTCTTATGGTCTGCTTGGTGAGAGCGAATGGCGGGCCCAGTAAAACGGTTCCTGCGGAAAGTCTTCGGACGGAGACAAGTGGACACCGACACTGAACGAGTAACGAGTATAGAAGCCTCTAGTAATTCACGCCCCCTTCTGCAGGATGAGGGTTCCACTGCACTGCCTCCAGCTCACTTCTTCGTCAGCAGATGCCGTCTGGATAGCATACCTACAGGATCAGAACATCTTTAAGCATCAACTTGAAGAAGCAGTTTCATCTTCAGCAGCAAGCTGCTGAGCACTTCCAGAAACGATGGGTGAAAGAATATCTCCTTGAACTTCGCAACTTCCATAACGTCAAGATGAGTGTCAATGAAGTGAAACAGAGTAGGAGACCTGGTTCTTCTACAAGAAGATTTACGCCCTCGACATTTGTGGAAATGAGCTCGAGGACACGGTACGTGGTCGGGATGGACAGGTGAGAACAGTGCTTCTCAGCACTAGCGACGGTCACAAACTTACTCGCCGCATTCAACTGGTCCTACCATTGGAGGCTGACCAGGGTGGGGAGGTGTGGAGAAGTGAAATATCTCTGAGGTATCCTGAAAGATAAACGGGAAGTTGAATATCTTTCGAGGTAATATGTTTGTACTGTTGTGTGGCTACAAACGGGAAAGAGAAATTCCGTTAGCTTACGAGATTTTATTTTTTCATAAACTATCTTAAACATGTGATATTTTTATCAATATCGTTGTAATTTTTTAGAACATAATTTCGAAAATATTTCCAAGTAAAGCGTAGTTTGGCGTAGGGAATTTTCCTAAAAACTTTTGTGTCACATCCCTAGAAGTAGCTGAACTTATGTACCAAGCTTATCATTTGACGTTTGCTATTCACGCTGGGCCGACAGGCCGCCTATGCCCTACCCACTCCTAAAACCTGTTAACTAACCTGGTTCGAAAATGGAAGGCGAGGGAACAACATAGTACCCAAGCTCCATACAATTAACATCTGTTTTATTGACTATTAAAACCCTAGTTCTATGCAATACCTTAAAATTAACATTTCAAATCATACACACAAACCACATCTGTGGAAGAAGTTTAATAAAACGTTCACTCGTGTTATAATGTACAGCACCAAAAGGAATCATTAAAAGTACCAAAAGCTTCCAATCTCCCTGGAAAATTTCACATGCAAGTTTGCATATCCCCTTCCACCATCACAGCGAATCAAACCAATCTCCTGACCTAACGCGAATTATGCTACAGAGCAATTCAAAATCATAAACACTAGCAGGCCGTAATCGGCGGATAAGCTGAATAACTCTAATGGGAATTCTATTAACTGGCCGATCAATTATGCTGCCGAAGACCAAGCAGCCACTAAAGCACACCCACAGCTTTACAAAATACTATACACAAGCCGTAACACAGTTACCATGCACAAATCGATAACTTGTAAGCCTTTATTATCCACCGATGGAATATAAACCGGATTACCCCCATATAAATAACAATTACGATACACAAAAGCTCTTACCCACCGAGGAATAACGCGAGACAAACAAAGGTCGCATAAACTAACTCGCTGTATAGCTCTACGTACGATTGGAAGCAGAGTTACACTAAACTGTTTAGGACTTTCTCACATATCGATAAATAACTACTCCGCAGTATAGCTCAAGATCCGCCATAACTTCGAGAAGTACGTTCTAGCACGGATGAGTGGTAAATATACAACCGGTAGGTACAACGCAAACTGCAATGTGAATGTAACAAAACCTGTAATGACCTTGTGAAAACAAATGTAATGACTTTACTCACAACTTGCAACAATCATCCTGCAGAAAAATCAAACCGCCACAACTACAGTGGAATGCATGTGTTGAGGCAGTGTTTTATATCATAACATGCTGTGAATGCCAAAGTGATTGTAGTGTAAATTAATATTATTGTATGTACAGGATTATAGATGTTTGTTAGCCATAAGTATTGTTAGGAAATAAGTTTACACGACCTCACTGAAACTGGCAATAGAAGCGGGTAACAATAAACCGAGGGGGTGAGTTGTTTGTTACTAAGAAGAGATAAACAAATGACGTCAGGGTAGCGTGACTTTTTTTAGAAATGGAGGGAATATCTTCCCTAGAGTATATATGTTAGTAGTAGTGATTGGCTGACCAAAACAGACGCTAAAGTGGGCGCAATTTGGTAACCAATAGGAGCTATATTCTAATGTTTAGGCAATTCGAGGTGAAGGAGTATATATTCTCGAGCTATAAGCAAAATTCGCACAGTTGAGAAGAATCTTTCACGAGGTGCACGTCACGCAGTTTGGAAGAATCTCTCCCGAGGTGAACGTCACAAAGTACGTTACAAATATGTGAAGTACGCGAAGTAATTTGTGCGCGGCAACTATAACGACTGTAGTTACATTCGGAAATATCATAGTTTCAGTCAGGCGTGTATAAAGATTAAATATGTGATTACTAATTAAGTGTGACGGCAATAAAAGTGTAGAAACAAATTATTTTATAAGTGTTATCTTTTAGCAAATACTCCTTTTCATTTACACGCCCTACATAGAGACACTTGCTCGACTGAGTTGTAATAGCTAGCCGGAGGACAAAGAACCCAAATTTAAAATAATAAAACAAGAGGCGCTCAACAAATAAGATAACACTAGCCATGAGAACTGCGACAGTGTGTCGCACAGCTGTGGTAAGACTAGATAATTAAATACGGCACAAACTGCCTTATTAATGTAGTTGTATAAAGCCTGTGGCATATGCCGTAATAAATGAGTGTGTTTTATACTCAGCACAGCTGCGTGCTAACGAAAGGCAGCCCAAAGTACCTGAATGTCCTAGTACATGTAGTTGCGCAAAGTCTAACTAAATATTATGATAGCTAAATTTATTTGAACCCTAGCCTACTTCGTGCTAATACAAGGCAGTTAACAGTGACGCAAGGTGCCAAGTGAATGTAGTTGTGTAAAGCTTACCGCAAATACAATAATAGTTAAATGTGTTTCATTCCCAGCACTATAGCGTGCTAATATAAGGCATTATAAAAGTAAGTCAGAGTGTCTGGTAAACGCAGCTGTGCAAAGCTCAGTGCAAATACAATGATATATAGATGACTCTTATAAGTAATGTAGGTTTTTAAGCAAAACTTTATTTTAAATGTATTGTTACAGAAAATAATTCTAATCTTCAAAGTAAATACCATTAGATTCTATAGTCCTAAGCCACGGTTTCAACGAGGTTTGCTATCCAGCAACGGTACCAGTTTCTTGTTTTTGTTGCGAAGAATTCTTTGATACCCATTTCAACTGCTTCATTGTTTTCAAAATTTCTTCCACATAGTAAATGAACCATGGATCTAAACAGATGGAAATCTAATGGCACAAGATCAGGGCTATATGCTGGGTCTAGTAACAGTTCAATTCCTTCCAATTCCTGAATTTTGTCCATTGTTCTTTGAGCTGTATGAGTCTCGCATTGCCCTACTGCAAGAGAACTCTGTTTCTATTAACTAATGCCGAGTACCTCTGCCTCAAAACTTGTTGAACCCGTTCCATTTGTTGAGAATAAAGATCCGCATCGACTGCATGTCTATTTGGAATAAATTTCCAGTGAATCACATGCTCAAAATTCCACCAGACACATATCACTGTTTTGGGATGTCGGATATATTTATATCTTTTAACCGCAACGTTTGCAGGCTGACGGTATTGAGCCGCTGTTTCGAGGAGTTAGGGTCGCGGTAATACATCCAGTTTTCATCACATGTGACGCAGGTAACTCTTTCTCCCCACGTTTTAGGCGCAAATATGACGCAGCCACGCTACGTCCTCCCACAATGAAGCAATACCTTTGCCTCACGGTTGCTGCTTGTCTCCTCCCAGTTGGTTCTTCTTTTGCCACGGCTACTCCAGCATGAAACCTTAACCTCAGGGTATGCGTGGGTGTGTACAGAGAAACATACAAACGCTGTCTTAGAACACATTTATTCACTATTTAAAATAATACTGCGGTTTGCCGATCACTATTAAATGCATACGAAGTTACTTTGTCTTTACCAAGACCGAAGAATATTAACTACGGCTAAGCGTTCTACCCTCTAGCATGTTCGCCGCCAATGTTCACACCTCGACGAGAATGTCGTCCCACACTCGCCAGGCACTCAGGACAGACTGATTTACCCACGCTAATACAAGGAAAACCAACGCGTAAACTTCCCCTCTCTCCCCTCAAACTTAGCGTCATGATGCCTAGAGTGGCCTTCACCAGGCTAAGTGCAGCTGTACTCGGCTGTTTACCAGGAAAAACTTGCTTCAATGGTATTTACCCTTTCTACCTGAGGCTGGTTCCTAATTAACAAAACTGTGCCTGTCTGGTCTTTCTGTCGCTTTTACAGTCAACAATTTTCACAACGCTTATCCTTTTTATAATACACTGATTTAAATATATTATTACTTATTTTGTATCGCTATCCTCAGAATATTATGATAATGATTGCCTTTATAATTCCGGCTTCACATGTGACACTTCTTCTGATAAATCTATCATCCCAGGGAATAATGATAAGCTGACAACAGATATCCAGTCTACGCTGAACTTGATCAAGTGTTAATTCATGTGGTACAAATTTACAGCTTCTGAACGAAGAGTGTATTAATATGGCTATGTATGTATCTTTTGAAGTACCAACTTCTTCTGACTACCTCCGAGTGCTTGTCTGGATGTTCTTCCAAAGTTCTGCGTGTATTCTCAATATTCCATAACTTGGCTCTTCCAGAACGTTGTAAATCTTCAATGTTTCCGTCTTCATTATTGAGACGCTGGAACCATCGTTGCGCTACTCGCTCGCCGGCAGCACCTTCACCTTCGACTTCGCATACTCATCGAGCCGCAGCAGCAGCTTTATAATCTTTTTACAGAAGTGCTTCAGCAGGACTCTAACCTCATTTGTTGCTTCCATTTTAAAATCTTGTATTACCAACTGCCGGCTGCCAACATGATAGCAATACGGAACAATAACCATAGCACCCTATAAAGTATTGATAAAAATAAAAGCATATATGCGTACGATATAAACCCAGTTAAAGTACCAAAATTACTTATCAAACAACCTAATAGCTGAATGAGTTTTATTTCCAACACAACTGCGTGCTAAAGTAAGGCAGTAAAAAGTAACTCAACGTGCCTAGTATACATAGTTGTGCAAAGCCTAACGCAAATACAATGCTAGCTAAATGTATTTTAATCCTGGCACTGCTTCGTGCTAATACAAGGTAGAAGTAACGCAAGGTACTTGTGAATATAGTTGCGTAAAGCTTAGCACAAATACAATAATGGCTAAGTGTGTTTCATTCCCAGCACTGCTGCTTGCTAATACAAAGCTATTAAAGGTGTCCCAAACTATCTGGTAAATATGATTACATTGCAACAGTAATTGCAATTGTTTTATCTACAATCTGCAAATGATTGTCCAGCAGACCAATCAAACTGCCAAGATTTCAATGAAATGTTTATAACACAAAGTTTATAACAGTAAAGCAGTTAAAGGCAACCCAAACTGTCTTGGTAATATAGTTACACAAATCTCATAGCTTTACAATGATAAATGTGTTTCAATGCTAACCCTACTACATGGCTATATAAGACAATTAAATGTAGTAACTGCGATTATGCTAAATTATCGTACATTTGCTCCACGGGATTAATTACTGCCTAACGGATAGATAGAGACAATGGAACCTACATAGGTATATCACTATAACGTTAGGAATGGCGTGCATATCCCTGCATAACCGTGGCTGATGCCGAAACACCCCCAAGCTAGAACGCTTGCTTCACTTACAGTCCCCTTAAGGTCACGCCAATATGGCGGACAAGGCAAAGGGCAAAAGCTTGGGCAAAGGAAACTCTACACCCAAATATAATAGATAAAATATACAGGATGTAACAAAAATGTACGGCACAAATTGCAGGACACGTTCTTCACACGTAAACGAAGAACTTGTTATATGAAATGGGTCTGAAAACGCTTTGTTTCACTGTTACAACACATTTTCTCCAACCCATTAACCATGGGAAACACACACGAACAGAACGTTAGAATCTTGGGGAACATACACTCTTGGTTACGTCTGGTTACCTTGTCATTATCGTAGGTGCACCGCTAGTGTTTTGCTTTTACATGTCCCTGTTGCCATGCGATTACGGCATTGCTTGTTTACAGGTAACATCAACTGTTCTAGTGAGCTGTACGACCTTGGCAAGCACACTGGTTACTAGTACTAGTAGTGTTCATCACAGACTTGGCTCGTGCAATGTCAGTGTACACAAATGCAGAGATGGCAGATGCCCTTTGATGTACGGATTAGCAGATGGCAATGGCGCTTGTGCTCAACGTTTGTATCGGGAGAGATTTCCAGGACGAAGGTGCCCCTACAGGAAAACGTTTGAAGCCATTGATGATCGTCTTAGAGAACATGGGACGTTTCATCCAGATACTCGCGACCGGGGAGGCTTAGAAGGACGAGGACACCCCAACGGAAGACGACAATTCCTCAGGCAGTTGACAACGACTCTAGTGTCAGTACAAGTAGCTGCAACAATGACTGTTGACCACATGACTGGCGAGTGTTACAGGAGGTTCGGCTGTATTCATACCATTTATATCGTGTGCGGACACTATCAGCAGCTGATTTTCCTGCACGGGTACGTTTCTACGAATGGTTTATGCAACAAATTGTCAACCCTAATTGTAGTGCGACGGTGCGGTTCGCAGATGACGCCTCGTTTCAACGAGATTAGATTGTAAATTATTACAATCGGCATGTATGGGCTGACGTCAATCCTCACGCAACTGTTGAAGCAAGTTATGAACAAAGATTTTCTGTCAATGTTTGGGCCGGCGTTGTTGGTGACTGTTTTGTAGAGCCTCACGTTCTTCCACCCAGGCTCAACGGACAAAGTTACCATAATTTAGTACAGAATGTTCTACCATATCTGTTAGCAGCTGTGACTTTAACTGTGCAACAAAACATGTACATCATGCACGTTGGAGCACATCCTCATTTTAGTGTTAATGTCCGTCGGCTTCTAAATAACAGATTCGGTGACAGACAGATAGGTAGAGGTGGACCAATTGCCTGGCCTTCATACTCCCCGGAACTAAACGCACTGGAGTTTTATTTGTGGGGGCATTTGAAAGCTCTTATGTATCGAACCCCAGTACCAGATGTTCTGAGTCTCCGTGCCCGTTTTATGGAAGGCTGCGAAACCATACGTAATACTCCAGGGATACATCAGCGCATCCGGGATTCACTACGATGGCGGGTTGATGCATGTATGAAGGCTCACGGAGGCATATTGAAGATCACATGTGTGAAAGAGTTGCATGTGGTATGCTGGTATCTATTCTTGTGTGTTTCTCATGATTAATGAGTTAGAGAAAATGAGCTGTAACATGGTAACAAAGCGTTTCCAGACCCATGTTCATATAACATAATTTCTTTGTTTACATGTGAGAAATCTGTCCTGCAATTTGTGGCGTACATTTTTGTTATAGCATAATCCCATAAGCACACTTAAAAACGGATTACAACCATGCGCAAATGCCTAAAACGGAGCAAACCCAGAAATTAAAGCATGAAAACCACGACATAGTACCCCGATGGTCACGTAAAACCCGGTGCCCAATTTAAATAGTTGCCCACAAGAAATCACCTCAGCCGAAAGCGGCCTTTATCTCGTTGGCGTTTATCTAAGACAATCCCCTCATTACTCACCTAAATTCGAATTTTAAAACCAACGTCCCCACATTCACTGCAATAAAGCAAGGCAATGGAGTCTCAACTTATGGGGAGAACCCGAAGAGCACGCTCTCACTTTACAGCGTTATCTACGGCAGCCCAGCTCCAAACCGACTCCCCGAAGCTCTTAGCACGACCAAGCGCGAATCCATAGTTCCTAACTCTCACGGCAGGAGCGCCACAAATTTTAAAAAACCGGTCAATTCTCTCTGCCGTGGTTTTTCCAAATTGAGTGTCTGCCAAAGTACGTTACCTGCAAAACGAATGTTTTAAATTTCAGAGCTTCTTTCTTGACATTTCTTTAGAATTCTAATTAATAAACATTTGATTTATTACCTGTATTGATTTCAGATATAGGTGTCGCCGCGGTAACGCATTCGGGAGATCCAGGGTTCCATCCCCGGTGACCGTTCACTCTGAATCATGTGTTTTTCGTGATTTCCCCTGGTCTGCAGCGGAATGCTGGGGTGGTTCATCTTGTACAATGATCTTCCTGTCCCTCATTTCCTGTACCCATTATCTTCCTTGTCTTTGTTCCAAGGTTGTAGGACCAGGCGACGGAGTTCGGCGAATTGCAGCTGAACGATGGTTGTGCGCTCTGTAGAGGTTTCTTCCCTGGCGTCGTTAACGGACTGCTCAGTTAGGTCTCTCCTCCGAGCGGGTCCTGTGAAGGGTTCCTCCGGGTTTGGTGGCTTGTGCGTGCCCTGTGAAGGATCCTCCGGGGTTCGGTGGCTTGTGCGTGGGATCGGGCGGCGTAGGATACGTTCGATCTAGAAACATTAGGGACCCCGACCATGCGTACTCCCGTCGTCATCGAGATATGGTCACCTTTTGGGTTATCCGCTCAACCCTCCCTCCCAGAGGTTACGGCAGGAGCAAAAAGGGCCGTTACGGCCAACTTACGGTTCTCTGTTCCGGTTTCGGAGGCCTCTCCGTTCGTTCGTACCTTTGGACTTGAGATGTTATAAGGGATGTTAAAGCTCGCAGAGAAGGTCGTCAGCGCCAGCTGCAAAGCGCATTCGTTCCCTAGAACGTGCAACGAGCATAACAACACCCAGCAGCACGCAAAATAAAATAGACCATCTTAAAACTGCGAAAGTATTCCAAAAGTTAAACGGAGATTTCTTCTTCCTTCAAATGTGAATTAAGAGGTCCTGTAACAAAAAAGGAAGAATAAAACTGGAGGGGCTGCTTTGATGAAGTTTGGAAAGGATATTTAAGGATGAGGATGCGAAATTATATAAAATAACTTAAATTAAGTGACATGTTACCGAGCGAGGTGGCTCAGGCTGCAAAGTCTGTGGCCCACATTCACGAGATCCCGGGTTCGATCCCCGTCGACCCCCCTCCCTGACTTGAGGTTTTTCGTGGTTTGTGCTTGTCGCCAGACGAATGCTGGGGTGGTTTTTATAACACACCACATTTTTCCGGTTCGTCATTCCCCATCATTTTATTTCCTATCACCTTTCGGAGTACTGGTCTTGGCTGGGTAGTTTGGTGGTGTGTAGTGCGCGATGGATATATGCTCTGTGAATGTTTCTTCTCTGGTATGAAACCAGGGTAGTTCGGACCTGTTCATCAATAGGAGCACTGGTGCCCGCAGGAGTGTTTCCATCTGTGAACTTTAGGGAACCCGCAGCTGCCGCTACTTTTTCCGGGCAACAACCGGGTCTTTCATCCCATCCCTTCCTCCCGGAGGTTGCAATACGGCACAATACTGGCCGCAGTGCCTAAATTCTCCTCTGTCCCTCGAGATAAAAAAAGTGGCTGGTTGTACCCTTTGTACCTGCATATCAAAAAAATCTGATGTGTTACACTCACATGACTTTCTCTACTCTTGTACAATCTAATTTTACAAACGCCTATTCTCCATATGCTTCATGTTAATCGAGATATCGAGATGTCAATCTTATTGGTAATTTTCTTGTAGATGCAAGGGGAATATGGTAGCTTTTAAGCGATAGTCAAATATTTTAACGCTGGTTGCTATGTGGCGAATTCCATTCTCTTTGCATGTTCAGGACATAAAAAAAATGAATAACGAATTTGAGAAAAAGTATAAGTATTGGAAAATTTAAGGAAATAACAAGCAATATCTCGAAAACGGTTCACTCAACAAAAGAAACGTATATGACATAAGTTGTGTATTTTAACGCGATCTACATTTTTTGTGTAGTAAAATTTTGTCTATCTCTTATGGTTTACCAGTTATGCTAAAGTCGTTCACAATGAAGAATATTTTTGGAGACATTCCCAGAAAATTCGAGATATACATTTTATTTGTCATGACAATATCTTAAACATATGATATTTTAATCAAAATCGTTAGAGCCGTTTTTGAGAAAATTAAAATTTTCGAAAAATGTTCCATGTAAAGGGTAGTCTGGGGTGGGGGGATTTTCTTGAAAACCTTCGTGTCGCATCTCTGGAAGATACTGAACCTAAATACCAAGTTTGGTGTTTATCCGACTGTTCGTTTTTGAGTTATGCTGTTCACAGACACACAGACACACAGACAGACAGACACACAGACACACAGACACACAGACAGACACACACACGGACATGTTTCCAAAAATGTTTTTTTTGGATTCAGTGATTCTCAAAACATGTATTTCCGGTGAAATCTCGGTATCGAATTTTTGGGTGGAATGCAATACTTCCCCTACTTACTATACGTAGTAGAGAAAGTAAAAAAAAGAAGACTTTTTAACACTTCAAACGTGCTGCTTAAAATACAGAAAATTCAAACGAAAACCCGAGGAGTTCGTAAATACCGGGAAATGCTAGTAATAAAGCGTTTCCCTCCAAATATATTTCTTTCCTTATGATTCACAATATTGTAAAAGTGCTTAAAATGTTTTGCTTTTTTATGTCATGAAATCCCTGGTTATAATAGTAAATTTGAATAATAATGTTTTACAAATTGCCTTCCGGTTAAATTTTATCTACGTATTTAACGTTATTTAACTATGATGTTATATCTCAACAGCTTTTAAGTTTTAGTACAGGTACAGTGAATGAGTCTGTTCTAGAAAATGGCCTTATGCATTTCAGGAGGCTGGGGAGGATTTCGGCATCCAATCACAAACTAATTACTCAGCCTAAATTTCACTACTCCTTATAAACATTTTGTAGTTTATAAGTTATTTCTTAAGCTGTTACTAGGAAATTAAATTGTCAACGGGACAAAACTTTCCAAGTTAATGGAATTTACTCTAAATATAGCAGACTACTTCCTGTTCCTAGCCATAACAAAGTTAATTGTCAAGTGTTGTGCGTGGGATGTGAGTGAATTTAATTATTTACAAAGATGTTGATTAACATTACCTAACTCACATTCGTAGCATGTCTATAGCATGAAAATGTAGTACTAGCACACATATTACACATTGGTGGCATAATAACAGTCGTATGTACAATAGTGGTAATAAAGCCATGTGACAGCACCTCAGCGCACATTCGCCTTTCGTGCTTCTGGAAACATCCAGGAGGAAAGGGTGGGCACGGGGGGCGACCAGCTCCGGGGCAGCAGGCTCTCGGAGACAAGCGGGGTTCCTAGTGACTCCAAATATAACACCTGACGAAGGCGGGACCTTCTACAGGCTAGCCTTTCCCCACGGCCCAGCGGGATGACTTAGGGAGCAACTTCTGTAGCCCGGTCCCGGTCCCGGTCCGTGGATTCTTCGTGGTTTCACCCAGTCGACAGGCGACTGCTGAGGGTGATACATTTTCTACCACGACTCTCCTCCCTCTTATTTCCTGTACCTATCATATTCATTTTCGGGGTTTAAGAGCAGGCGACGGTGTTCGGCGGTTTGCGGCTGGGCGGTGGTTGTGCATTCTGTAGAGGTATTCCCCCGTCGTTGCTGCGGGACTGCTCAGTTAGGTCTCTCCTCCGAGTGGCCACTGCTGGAGATTCGGTGGCTTATGGACAGGACGGGCGGCTCGGATGTGTTCAATCTGGAAACATTAGGGACCCCGTCTGTGCTTGCGCCCGTCATCATCCGGATCTGGTCGTCCTTCGGGTCCCTCTACTCCTACCTCCCTTCCGGGGTCACTGGTAGAAGCACAAGGGGCCTATTGGTTCGCATGTGGTGCTCTGCCCCGGCTTCGGGGGCCCCCTCCCTTAATCCGTACCTTCTTTATCTATCCCTGAGGAGAGGTCTGCAGCTCTGTCCCACACTGAGAATGCCAGGCTATACAGTTCCACAAAGCAAACTGTAACGCCATAACTCTTACCTGCCGTTCACTGGCGTAATCGTTCTACCCTAGGAGGACAGGACCGTGGAGGACAGGAACATTTTTGGTATTATATAATCCACCCCAGTATCCGACTACCAATCAAGGAATACCACGAAGAAAAACACAAGCTCAGAGTGGCCGACCCAACGGGAACCAAACCCAAGACTTTCGAATGCAATGCTCCCACTTTATGCCATCATACTCGGTTAGAAAAATGGCTTTATCTTCTTAATCGTACTGGAAATATATGTTTTAGATTTTTCAATCTATACGTAGAGTTGTGAGTTGCCACATTGAAACATGTACTCCAGTAAAAATGAAGTATAAAATTTATCTTCAACTATGTTCAGTGGCGTCTGCTGCATAAGAGCACAAGGCACGTGAACACCCCAACTGTTGACACCTTGCAGATTTATTGGTTATTTTTGCTTTGTACGCTACTAAACGTAACATATATGTGGTCATTTAAAATCTACCCCCCCCTACTCCTCTAAAGTCGATGAAATATATTGCAACAGGGTGCCTAGCACATCTTTACTTGTGCATCTTTAAGGAGCTTCTGCGCACAAGCAACTGCTTTGACATAATTACCTTATGGGATCAAATACAGGCGAGTCGTGCACCGTGAGAAAGTGCACTAGCGCACAAAGTTTTTCCCGCATTCTGTTTCCATACTGCTACCATAGTTTTACTGATTGCCACTAGGTGGTACCACACTACGGCAAAATTTAGTCATTGTAGGTAAGTGCACAAGCGCGACAACTTTTCCTGGCTTCTCCATACTATCCATAATCTCAACTTCAGTTTAACGTACACATTACTCCTTTCTTGCCGTAACACGGTGTAGTTAATTATGCACACAACAAACATCCCCCAACAAAAAACTTTTCTCTCATTAGACAAGTTATGCACTGTTGCTGTTGTTATTGTTGGGAGCGGCTGCAGTTATTTCAATTTTGTTCATAATCATAACTAAAGGACGGATCAAAGCGACCGTTTTCATGAGGTTAACTTACCTTGTACTATAGTCTATGTTGATGGAGAGTCAGTCCAGATGTAAACAACAGGCGCGTGCCTGCAGTGCTCATACAGGTTGTATCATAAGAATGAGCATACTGTGCTGTAGAAGACGACTGTTAATACTTCTTATTTCATTCCAGAACACTACATTTTAAATATATGTTAATACTACACAGCCTGTGCATTGCATTGGACAATAACCACTACCTGATATATTTCTCACTGTGTTTGCGAAACGGAACACCATACGTTCTACAGTATGTATATTTCTTTACCCACTGTCTTTACCTAGAGAACAAGTGCCAAGACATTATACTCCCTGCATTGGTAACTTGAAATCACGGACCAGGTCACTCGAATCCGTCTATGCAGTAGGTGATATTTCACATTTTCAGGGCTGTCCGATTAAATTTTTGTGAACACCAAAAACGTATACTCACTGGCAGCTACTGACTATGTAATTGGTACAGTTTTATTATTATTCTATGTAGAAAGTTTTTAGAATTTAGTTTCGAAATGACCTACTCAGGAAAAGTAATCATGTTGAACAGTCTCTCTTCGTAAACCAAACTGCTTGGGCTCTTATTATAGAATCGTCCACCTGTTGCAGCTCAGTCCTGTGTATGAAAAAAAATGTATATAAGGATGTACTTACAAATTCCTCTAGTATGAAATTTCACTTGCCTTTTAAACCTGCCTGAGACAATAGCGAAAACAGTTATATCGGGTTCTCCAGAGTGCCAATGGCTAATGTAGATAACATAGAGAAGACGGAACTAATTGTTATTCCACACAAGCCGTGTGTTGGATAAGGTTGGAAAGATGGAATCAAAAGACTGAAAAATTCAAGGCCATCGCCGAGTTTTGAACCAAGGATTTCCCGGTTTCCGTCCGGTTTCCTCCGTATTACTGAAGTCATGCGTAAAAACACACGTGCTCTTACTCCCTGGATATGACGTCACGTATCTGAGAGGAGACAGGCCTAGTCGATTTCGGAGTAGCTACTCCATAAACACCGAGTAACAGTGGCAAATCTGAGAGAAATATATAGTATAACAACTAAAATCTCTCCGTCTACGGACTGCGCGAGTCTTCGCCTCCACTCTACTTATTTTTTTACCTTTAGCTACCGAGTTACCCAATGTGGTGTCTTAAAGAGGAAGTGGGCTGAGCGCGGGAAACAAGTGCCACGTCATTGTTGTGAACACAGCAATTTTGTGGTGTACAAAAATGTAATAGAATGTTGTTTGCATCGTGATAACTCAAAAACTAAAACTCTTATTCCACTTCTGCAAGAGGTACGCAAAGAACACAGTTTCGAGTTGATGTGTGATTGTTCTCTCTATAAAAAGAATAAAGCCGTTGGTTTTCATTGTAAAACTTCGAATGAAATAATTTGTATTATGGAATCAATCAGCGAGGAACCCTTCTCCTTGAAGAGATAGACGGGGGAGTGAAGGCTGTGAAATACCCTAAAAAGTGGGAATTAACTATTGGTGGATAGCCCATGAAAATACCGTATGTATGTGAAATACTAAGGCTAGTTCTGTTATATGCAAAAATTTGTTTTCACGCCCGCTGCTCCTTGCTCTTTGCGTGGCTACAAACGACAAAACAAAATCTACAAACACAGCATTTTTATAGCAATGTACTTGTGTCTTTAGTCCTGTCTCGACAGTTGCTTAGTAACAACAGTGGTGTGATAAACGATTTTGTGAGATACTTTTTACTTTCTCTACTACGTATAGTAAGTAGAGGAAGTATTGTATTCCACTCAAAAATTTGATACCGAGATTTCATCGGAAATACATGATTTGAGATCCCCTGAATCCAAAAAAAAGCATTTTTGGAAACATGTCCGTGTGTGTGTCTGTCTGTGTGTCTGTCTGTCAGTCTGTGTGTCTGTCTGTGAACAGCATAACTCAGAAACGAACAGTCGGATAAACACCAAACTTGTTATTTAGGTTCAGTATTTTCCAGCAATGTGACACGAAGGTTTTCAAGAAAATCCCCCCACCCCAGTACCCTTTAATTGGAAGATTTTTCGAAACTTTTAATTTTCTCAAAAATGGCTATAACGATTTTGATTAAAATATCATATGTTTAAGATATTTTTATGACAAATAAAATGTATATCTTGAATTTTCTGGGAATGTCTCCAAAAGTATTCTCCATTGTGAACGACCTTTGCATAACTGGTAAACCATAAGAGATAGACAAAATTTTACTACACAAAAGATGTAGATCGCGATAAAATACACAATTTATGTCATATACATTTTTGTTGTTGAGTGAACCATTTTCGAGATATTGCTTGTTATTCCCTTAAATGTTTCAATACTTATTTTCTCAAATGGGAATTCGTTATTCATTTTTTGTCTTGGATATGCAAAGAGTATTAATCTGTGGAAAAGGGAATAGTGCTGCACCTAGCAACCAGCTATTAAGAGATATGTATGTGCTTAAAGGCTACTGTATGTCGATACTGCCCTTGTAAATATATATTCCCCTTGCATCTACAAGAAAATTAGCAATAAGATAGACTCTGAAAAAGTTTATCTCGATTAACATGAAGTAGATGGAGAATAAGCGTTTGCAAAAATAGTTTGTACAAGAGTAGAGAAAGTCATGTGAGTGTAACACATCAGATTTTTTTATGTCTTGGACATGCAAAGAGAATGGAATGCGCCACATAGCAACCAGCGCTTAAAATATTTGACTATTGCTTAAAACCTACCATATTCCCTTGCATGTACAAGAACATTAGCAATAAGATTGACATCTCGATATCTCGATTAACATGAAGCATATGGAGAATAAGCGTTTGTAAAAATAGTTTGTACAAGGGTAGAGAAAGTCATGTGAGCGTAACACATCAGACTTTTTTCTAAAGTTCCCTTGTTTACCCAGTTTATGATTACTGTTTTACTGTTTACTTTACCACTCATTACCGCAATTACACATACATCATACAAAAACACCCATGCCCATGGCAGAACTCGAACCCGCGGCCCTCAGCCTGGTGTAGCGCCGAAGCTACCGCTCCAGCTACGAGGGCCGACAAGTAATTTACGCCTTATAAAACGCTACCACCCAGCATGAGGCTCGAATCCAGCACCTTGAAATTAATAGCCTCATGCTCTACCGACTGAGCTAGCCGGGTTAATTAAATGAGAATAAAATAAGAAAACACGGATTAGGCGAAATTATGGCGTGAGGTGCTTAAGCAACGACTCAGAGGCAGAATAGGAGAGGCATGCCCGCCCGTGGTGTAGTGACTACCATGCTAGTCTTTAGTTCTCCAGGTCGCGGGTTCAAACACGGAGGAGGGCGATGGATTTTACTGGGCGTAAAAATCCTTAGCAAGGGAAGTAAAGCCGATGGTCCCGTGTTCGTAGATTTACGGCGCGTAAAAGAACCACAAGCCTGATAAAGAGGCCTCTGAGCAAAATTACCGGGCATTCACGCCCGATATACAATGGGATACTAAGGCCCACAGCAGTTAAAGAGTGTCCATAAACAAATGCTAAAAAGAAAGATAAAAGGACACCTAAAGGTTTTTTCTAAGTTGCTGAACTATAGAAGGGATGTCCCAAGAGAAAATAACGACATCTCACATCAGCTGTATTTGTTCAATTTATATGCTGCCTTTAACATCTAAGGTCATATCAGCGGCTTTGCCTTTGGAACAATTGTTCCTCGGCATTATGTTCACTTGTTTACTAATAGTATTAATCTTTTGGTTTGTTTATTTTGGGTTTTCTACGAGAGGTATCTTTAAAGTAAGGTCCGTTTTTGCACTAACTACAAACTACTAAACCCTTTACAAACTGTTTTTTAGCCAATTCTTTAAAGCTTGCACTACCTTTGTATCAGTTATCAATCTATTTCGAAGACTTGTCTTACCACAGCAAAGTTTTTAGAATCTCGTCACAGACTTCCGCCGCCAGTCCATTTACTAAACGTGTAGTGGTTTCCAGAGTTGAAATTTTCTGTACAGAAAGAAAGCTTAAGGTATGCTCAATGAAGTAAAAAACGAGGATTGTTACATTCAGATAACTTTCTCTATTCTCTAGTGCTTATTAGTGTGTATACAAATTATTCTTACGAAAGTTTATTTTCCTATCTTTCTTTCAATCAAGATAGACCTTTCCGGAAATAGCTGCATTACACATTTCGTTACAGATAGAAAGAGGATAGCGATAGTCAAATGTTTAAGAACCAGACTGATCAGATTGGTCATATAACCTCATGTTCTTTTCATGCAATCCGAGAAAGAGCTGAATATCTAAAAGACTTCAAAAGAATGACAAAGTACTGAGAAATTCGAACCACTGATAACGGGTATCTCTGATGCCACAAGAAAAGTTATTTGAAATACATTTTTTACAGATCTGCATGTTTAGGGTAGTACTTTTTGGTCAATTGCTTAACGTTTACCAGTAATAATACAAGATTATACAAAACTTTTTTCCGAATGAAGTGGACTGCACAGGCTATTCCCAGAAAATTCAAGATATACATTTTATTTATCAAATAAATATCTTTAATGTACGTATGAACCTTCAATTAAAATCGTTAGAAACATTTTTTATGAAATCAAAGATTTTTAAAAATGTTCCGTACAATGGGTGGTTTGGCGTAGGAGAATTTTCTTGAAAATCTTTGCGTCGCATCTTTGGAAGGTACTGAGCCTAGATACTAAGTTTGGTATTTATCCGACTTTTCGTTTTTGATTATGCTGTTCACAGACACACAAACACACATACACACACACACACATTTACACTCTCACTCATACTCGGAGACTCTAGGGAGGACAGGAAATATTTCTACTAAAGAAACATTCCCATCCGCCAGCCGGGAATCGAACCCAAGACCTCTGATTTGAAGGCTGG
Source organism: Deroplatys truncata (assembly GCA_030765065.1). NCBI lineage: Eukaryota > Metazoa > Arthropoda > Insecta > Mantodea > Mantidae > Deroplatys > Deroplatys truncata. Next base: position 23,005,313 of record CM060988.1, on the reverse strand, counting down.
CATGCTAACCACCAGTGATATCAACATTTCTTAGGTAAATCATTTCATTTTTATACATTATCCAGAAAATATATAATTCAAGATAAATGGTCTACAAAAATGATAATCATTATTAATACATAAATATAATAATAACAATAATAGCTGGACTGATTACAAGAAGACCATCACCCGAAACAAGAATGACACCATTAAGACCAGCTAGATGGCTTCATGAATATAAGCCAAAAGGGAAACGAAGTATTGGTCGACCACGACTCCGATAGGAGACAAGCTCTTGAATCGGAACGGGCCAATACCGGCCCACCTTGCAGTAGATGATGATAATAGTGATAGGCAGGACCTCACGCAATGCGACCTATGTGAGATTTATTGCGGCTGCCAGTGAAGGTACTACACAGAGGCCAACAGACGCCCAGAAGTCCCTAACAGTTCCTGGCTCGAAGGTCCGTCCACTAACAAAGAGAGCGACAAACGACTATTCCAACCAGACGGCTCTCTAATGCCCTCGAAGGATGTTCCCTTCTTTGAGCAAGCGTTCACGCCATCTGCCAGGCACCATCATACGCTACGAAACCTAGAAACACGCCTAAAGCTTAAGAAGGAAACAGAAAAAGGAAAATTGATTACGAACGTTATCGCGGAGCCAAAATGCTCGTTAATAATGATGATAGTTATTATAGTTTATATAAAAGCTTTTCAATGCTTGGTACACTTCTTCAATGCAGTTGCTCATAATATGTTTACGTAGTGTGTGTGTATGTTTGTAAATCCTCATGTTAAGCTTCCAATTAAGAAACCTGCTTGCGGCATACCATATGTAAACAAAACCCACTCTTGCCGGTTTCAGCAACCGATGTTAAAATACTCTAACATCTTGTTTGTTAACAAGAACAACACTGCTTCTGAACGTACTCCGATTTACTTTTGTTTACGTATTGCTGCGTGTGTCAGTAGCAGACAACTATGTACTTACTTTCATGGCAATTAGCATATGATGTTCCCGATTTTTTTAGGTTAGAATCGCGATGTGTACCTACTGGAATAAATGCTTCACCCCTGAAACGCGTTAATTAACATGTGGTTAATAAGTATAGACGTATTATTACGTGTGAAAAACCGAGTCTTACAGAATAATATTGCAGCCTGGGACAAAATCTGCGAGTAATTTAACTGGAATGAACGCGTTTCCCCTAAGTCCAGTAAGCAACTGCGACAACTTTATTCTAATATAAAAGTGCAACACCAGAAACGTTAGGTGCGAAGAGCATTTAAAATGGTTTAAAAATGGTGGTGGACACTGCTTTGAAACTAAAGCGGACGAATTCGTGTTATCGCTGATTAATCAAACAGAACTGAAAAAATACTGCTTACTTCTTGAAGTAATTGCTTTCGAAACCTTCCGGATAAACCCACAACCCGTAGCTTTGGAAATACCAACAGTATCACCCACCAAGTAAATGAAAAATATTAGTAGCATAAAATTTATGTACCCAATTAACACTTGTAGCATAGGAGAAAGGGACATAGTTCTGTTGGTAGTGTTCGAACCTCTCGTATTTTCCATAAAACCATGCTCATGACCCCTTGAACGTCTATATCGCTTTAAAAATTCCTCCTTTTGCAGGATTTCAAATCTATTATGACGCACGACTTCCCTTCTATTAGGAATGGCATTAAAAATGTCAATTGTAGCAAACTCGCACCAACAGCTTGGTTTGCGGTAGCCATTTTCCAACTTCTAACATTTGTTAAAAGCCTTAACACAGGGATACAACGATGTTAAATTAACATCGAATTTAACGCATTGTTAAAGTTAACATTGTTTGATGAAACAGAATTTGTGTTAACGTCAGTGTTAAATCAGTTTAACATTGTGTTAAATTTAGCATCTGTTGGTGAAACCGGCCCTTTGAGAAGTCACCTTAACAGGTTTTTCTTTCGCTTTCAACGGCGTGTCTCATGAGCGTAGACAATTAAACATTTATGTTGCCGCCTCGTAATAATGGCATCTGAATTTTCCAGTGACGCAATTTGTAAACTAAACTCACAATCTATGGATATTTTTATCAGCTCGTTTAACATTAAACTTAAATAAGCTTTGCAATTGATACTGCTGTAATGTAATCAACCAAACCTATTTTTCTGACATGTTAACACAAAACAACTACTAGTCGCACACAATATGAGTGCGTTCGGTGAGAAGAGGAACTAAATAGTTACAGAACTAGAGGGCGTGGAATCGGAAGGACAGTCAGGTAAAGAAAACATCCGCAGTTGAGAGTTGCATTTACTATCGAGTCTGAGACCTGTAAATGTAACATTGTTTTATTGCAAGACTGTACATTCTCCTATCGCTTTGTCCCTACTCCCCAATGATGCCCAGGCTTGTATTGTGGCTAAACGCAGTGGTGGCCGACTAGTACATCGTTAGGCTCTTATAAAGACTCCTAAGTGGTACTTTTAACATTGGCAGTAAACGAATAAGCAGTAAACCAAATGATTTACCCGCTTTACAGGTATTGTTCAAAATGTCCACCTTTTGCGCACCTTCTTAACTAATTACGTCACACTCTAGTAAAGACAACCCCATTGCGGTGTATTCTCTGCGCAGCCAGATAAATTGCGTTCTTTCAAAGATTCGCCGCCAATAATCCATATTTTGTGGAAACTAATTTTCATATTGGACGCTGAAGGCATGCCTTTCATTTTACACTATTCTAGTGCAGGCCAATAGCTTGTAACTTGTATCTGTTATTTCGCCAAAACATGACATTACTGTTTAGTCGTGTTTGTTTGGATTAAGGGAGGTGTGGAAAAGAAAACCACTGATCACCTTTCAGATAAAGGAAGGGAATGAGGTAGCTTATGTTTTGTTTACGTCTGGAAGCCAGTTCAGATCCCGTGACCTACCTCGATCTGTTTGCACTGTTGTCAAGTTTTACAGCCACATTACGTCTGCAAAGGGTGTTTAGAATACCCTATGAAGTGATTAACTATTTAATAATCATTTGTGATGTCACATAGTTACTACCGAAACTTTGTCACAAATAGGTTACTCTACTCATCACACAAGTAACAAGTCCTTATCTTCATACATTCTCATTGCATTCAACATATAATTTGTAACAAATTATGTAATATAATATGTCCGAGGTATAAGATTAATTTATCTGAATAAGTAGACAAAATGTCTGTGAACATGTTCTGGGATGCCTTAAGCTACTTTTAGCACTGCAGTGACAGTCTCCTCATTTTAATATGGTCAGTCAATGTTGCATAGTGTTGGAAAGTCAGTCTATTCAGGAGAAATTAATTCTCTTTTCAGAAGGGGATCTGGAAGAGTCTTCATATCGAGATACATGTCATCGTAAAGATAAGATTCACTGTTGAGATATAACCAGATTATTGATGTTACAATGGTCAAATCGAGAACGATCTTTAGCTGAGTCGAGGCTATTTCTCAAACAATGACAAATCGAGGTCTCTCGAGCTTTGATTTAGTAGCAGAGTTCCATGTGAATTATTTAGTTTGAGCTACGGCTGATTGACAATATAGGACCCACATCCAAAAGGTTAAACGCAACGGTTGATCTGATTTGCCACGTTAGATTTCTCCTCCCTCTGCATATCAGAAAGTCAAAGTTTAGCCACCCTCCATTCGATTTGTGTTGGTTTAACAATGGCTGATTATGCATTCTGGAGGCGATTATGAGAATTCTTATATCGAAGAGAACCAGTTTATAATTCAGTTTGTTTTAATTGGCAGACAGAGATAGCGATAGTTGAGGATTGACCAGAGTCATCTCCCTTCCACTACAATGGAAATCCTCTCGTATTAGGGTGGTTCTCCAATGCAGTATAAGCTACTAGTCAGTCACGATATGAATGCGCTTGGAGAAGGGCGCCACTGTAATTTTTTTAAGCATCAAGGCTAGGGTTTGGAGGGGAATGAGGGGTAAAGCGAAAGGGGAATGTGCAGTTGCACAATGAAAACAGCACTACATGTGCAGGCCTCAGTCTCTAAACTAAATGCAACTCGGAATTGCGATGTTTTAATTACCTGACTGTCCTTCCGATGTCCCGCACACTTGTTTCGTAACACCATAGCTCCTCTTTCACCACACGCATTCATATCGTGGCCTACTAGAATTTATCAGTGGTGGCAGGTGGGATGGTGTGTTTCTTGCAAGTACACGAATAATCTAAACATCTCTGTTGCTGTAACCTTAAAAATAATCACATTAAAATTGAGATAAGAAGGAAGTTTGTTTTTAAAATCCTGTGGTATGCTTTTATTTGCATACATTTTTACCTCTATTCTCACTGGTGTTTTTAACGTTTTACCTGGTGCTATAGCAAACCTCTCCATTCCTTTGTGAAGTAAATTGTTTGCAATGTGCATGATTTATTTGTAGAAAGAATTTTATGCTTTAAAAAGTGGAAATACTACTATATCCCTCCGTAATATTATAGAAAGAAGTGCAGCAACTGGTGTATCTACACGCACAATCAATTCATAGAGTCATAAACAGGAATAAGTGTGAAACTAGTGGAACAATATTGCGAACTCCTGGAGAAAAAAGCGACCTCCAAGAACGCCCCAGAAAATAGTTGTAGACTCGTTTACGGTTGCAGACATAAAAGAAACAACATATTCTCTATATAAGGAGCACTCCCAGTTCAAATTATATAAAGGGTTTCTTTAATGAAAGTAGATATATTTCACGAAGTAACCGCGCTTTGTGCCAAATACTGATAAAGGCCACAGATATTTAATGGAAGGCCCTGACGTGTTTAAGAGATTTAATTTTCTTAGGAAACTAAAGAACTTACATTCCACTGACTGCCCTATAATTTATTTAGATGAAACGTGGATTAACATAAATTATTCCAAACGTAAGATGTGGATATGTGAGGGACCAGGCCACGATATACCCCCCAGAATTCCCATAGGTAAGGGCTAGCGATTCTTCATTGTTCATGTTGAATCTTCAGATGGATTATTCTTGAGGCTATTAGACTTTTCAAGTGTAAATCCACACGAGATTACCATGAAGAACATCTTCTGATGTTGAAGGTTGACTTCATAATGCCGTGTTAAAAGTTACTATTGAAAATTGGTTAAGTGCTTGTGAGCATGTAAAGAAGGCGGAAAAGTATTCTTGGGGGAAAGATGGATTGTATAGGTGGAGTTCTGTAACAATTTGTGATAAACTTAGACTCAGAAAGCAAGGAAGAAGGTGAATATGCACAGGAGGGCGAGAGTGCTCCCACTGCTTCGTCCAATGACCAGTTTTTTGGATTGGATTGGCTACGAAAGGGACGCGGCACTGATCCACATAGGGGATATTGTACCTATGCCTCACAAGGGGGCGTCCCCGTCAGGAAGGATGAGGCGAGAGGAAACACCGGGCGGAATCAGGAGTGGCTGCACAGGAATGGCAGGGTCCCTATGGTTCCAGATAGTGGCTCCCTGGCAGACGGACAGGCAGACCGGGGACCCCACTCCGCACAGAGGCGGTTCAACACCCCTCAAGAGGGTTCGGATACCCCCGGCAGCCAACCGAAAGCCGAGGGACGGAGAGAGCCACAAAAAGCATTTTTTCCCTCGCCACACTGCACCAAAACACCATCGTTGACACTTCCAACACTGAAAGAGACCAACGGATGAATGATGAACTTAAATGAAAATGTAGATGAAATGGAGGGACAGGAAATTCGGGGCATTAGCCTGGCGATCCGGAAAAGAGCCCGAACAAACCCATGGGTCAGGAAGGTCGGCCACGGGAATCGAATCCAAGACCTGCCGAATGCAGGGCGTAGACGAAACCGCCAGAGCCATCCCGCTCGGTGATCAGTTTCCTGGTGTAAACCATCTTCACCCTAAGAGATTGGTCACAACGCTGCGTGCGATCAGGAGGGTGAGTACTGCTTTTTCTGTCTAAAGTCGCCTGCCAACTAAAATCAAACGAACTCTAATATACAATATAACGTGCAGGTTTCGTAGTTTTAGTTCAGTTATTTGCAGTCATTTGTGTCTGAAATGTCTTTTGGTGTGAGTATACATTACTATAAGCAGATCTTTTTCCACGTATCTCATTACTATCCTTACCTTCTAGAAATAGACGAAATCCTGCAACAGAAAAAGACACAGGTTAATAAAACATATAATTGAGAGGTAGGGTGGAATAAGGACTACGTTTTCAAAATCTTGTTCGGAGATGTTAAGGGGTTGTAGAACACCTAACCGTCTCTTACTGCCTGATAGTAGAGAGCGGATTCTTGCATATTTGCATGTTTTTAGTGTTGAAAGTTAAACGAATGCATGGAAGAGATAAATGTGATTCATGATATGAGGAATTGACTGGAGAAGTTTAACAGTGCATATAAATGCATATTCAAGAGATTAGTGCATATTTAACTAATATTTGCATATGAATTCATATATTACGTTTGTTCCCCCTAACTGTTAAATATTTATCCCTTTCCATAAAACGGCGACGCTCTACTAAATTTCCGTGTTTTATATACGTAGACCAACCAGTATTGCTAGTTATACAGAACTAGCTGAAATACCTGGCGTTGTCTGTGGTTTGACGGTTTATCCCTATAACATTTAGCCTTAGGTTGCACTTATCCAATAGCTTGCGTTTCTTTTGAGGTATTTACAAATTGTTACAGAACATACATAAACAAAGAATTAATTAACACCCTCAGGACTGTTTAAAGAACAAAAACATAGAAATACTGAGAAAACGCTATGGAAAAGCACAGCTGAATAACCACAAATACACAGTCTGTAATGATGGTTTCTCGTGAATGCAGCTGAGCGACTTCCACTTCCACGGCTGCCTCGTCGTTATTTGTAGATACAATCACGAATGGGAGGAAGTAATACCAGTTTGAATAACATCAGTACAACCTTGTTCATTTTCAGTAACCACACATAGAAAACTAATAAGAAAGGACACGAAAGGCAAAACAAAATGAAGGGCAATATTAATACATAAAGAAGAAAAGAATAACAATAAGAAGTGGTACTTCGACCGGTTTGCTGCTATTGTTGTTATCGATATCCATTGTCATTTTTATATGCCATTCGGTTTTTGTTTTCACGCAAGGAATCACAAACTTCCCATAGAGAAATAAATTCGCTGCTAACAAAAAATGAGAAACTACCAAGTATAATGAGAGAATATCAGAATATCGATTATGATCGTAGAACGACTTATAACGACTTCGACTTATTTATTACTCTTATATCTGCCATGCTTGAGCACTATAGAGACCTTTGTCATCAATTATGTTGAATGCGTTTGTGTTATTTTATATCGACACAAAGTAAATAATCATATGAGGATGAATAAGAAGTGATATTTTGCGTGCTTTGATCCTGCTGCACAGTCTAATATAAAGATCAAAACTGTGTTAATTTTTCCTTTCTCTACTACGTATAGTAAGTATGGGAAGTATTGTATTCCACCCAAAAATTCGATACCGAGATTTCATTCATTCATTCATTATCTGTTTACCCTCCTCTTATGTAGGACTTACACCCCCCAGGACTTACAAGCGGGTGCCTGGGGTCAGAGGCCCGTCGAGGAGCAGACACTCATGGATCAGATAGAGCATCCAGGATGGGTGATCAGCCCGATGCCTGGTATGGGATGAAGGAAGTAGATGAAACGAAATGTTGGTGAAATGGATGAAAGGAAAGGTGATGATGGAGCAGTTGGTGGAATGAATGGCGGGGGAAACCGGAGAACCCGGAGAAAACCCGCCCAGACGCCGCTTCGTCCACCACAAATCCCACATGCAGGTCCCTGGGATTGAACCCGGGCCGCCTCGGTGGGAGGCGAGCGGTCTAACCACTCGGCCACGGCGCCGCCCGATACCGAGATTTCACCGGAAATATATGTATTGAGGCCCCCTGAATCCAAAAAAAGCATTTTTGGAAGCATGTTCGTGTGTGTGTCTGTGAACAGCATAACTCAGAAACGAACAGTCGGATAAACACCAAACTTGGTATTTAGGTTCAGTATCTTCCAGAGACGCGACTCGAAGGTTTTCAAGAAAATCCCTCTATCACAGATTACCCTTTACATGGAAGATTTTTCGAAAATTTTAATTTTCTCAAAAATGGCTCCAACGATTTTGATTAAAATATCGTATGTTTAAGATATTTTCATGACAAATAAAATGTATATGTTGAATTTTCTGGGAATGTCTCGAAAAGTATTCTTCATTGTGAACGACTTTTGGTAAACTGGTAAACCATAAGAGATAGACAAACTTTAACTACACAAAAATGTAGATCGTCTTAAAGTACACAATTTATATCATATACATTTTTTTTGTTCAGTGAACCATTTTCGAGATATTGCTTGTTATTTCCTTAAATTTTTCAATACTTATTTTCTCAAATGGGATTTCGTTATTCATTTTTTGTCTTGGATATGCAAAGAGTAGTAATCTGTGGCAAAGGGAATGGTGCTGCACCTAGCAACCAGCTATTAAGAGATATGTATGTCCTTAAACGCTACTGTTTTTCTATATTGCCCTTGTAAATATATATTCCCCTTACATCTACAAGAAAATTAGAAATAAGATAGAGTCTGCAAATGTTTATCTCGATTAACATGAAGTAGATGGAGAATAAGCGTTTGTAAAAATAGTTTGTACAAGAGTAGAGAAAGTCATGTGAGTGTAACACATCAGATTTTTTGGAAACATGTCCGTGTGTGTGTCTGTGTGTGTGTGTGCGTGTGTGTGTGTGTGTGTGTGTGAGAGAGAGAGTGTGTGTGAACAACATAACTCAGAAACGAACAGTCAGATAAACACAACACTTGATATTTAGGTTCAGTATCTTCCAGAGATGCGACAAGAATGTTTTCAAGAAAATCTCCCACCCCAGATCACCCTTTACATGGAACATTTTTCAAAAATTTTAATTTTCTCAAAAATGCCTCTAACGATTTTGATTAAGATATCAAATGTTTAAGATATTTTCATGACAAATGAATTGTAAATCTCGAATTTTCTGGAAATGTCTCCAAAAGCATTCTTCATTGTGAACGACTTTTGCATAAATGGTAAACCATAAGAGATAAACAAAATTTTACTACACAAGAAAGTATATCGCGTTAAAATACACAATTTATGTCATATAAATTTTCGTTGTTGAGTGAACCATTTTCGAGATATTGCTTGTTATTCCCTTAAATTTTCCAATACTTATACTTTTTCTCAAATTCATTATTCAATTTTTTTTTGTCGTGGTAGTGCAAAGAAAATGGAATACTCCACATAGCAACCAGCCCTTAAAATACTTGAATATCGCTTAAAGCCTACCAATTCCCCTTGCATCTACAAGAAAATTACCAATAAGATTGACATCTCGATATCTCGGTTAACATGAAGCATATGGAGAATAAGCGTTGGTAAAAATAATTAGTACAGGAGTAGAGAAAGTCATTTGAGTGTAACACATAAGAATTTTTGGGCAAGTACTTCTAGTGTTATTCTTTCTGCTGCTTCTGTAATTTCACCTGGCTCTTCCATTTCAGTTTCTTCTGGATTAATAATTGCCGCTATTTAGTATTGAGATAGCTGTTGCTGCCCCACGCATGGAAGAGCTAAACGTGCAGTAGTTTTATTGTTGTTGCGATTGCACCACGTTTAGGCACCAATTTGAAGCTGTTTTATACCACGCACTTAATGGATGCCAAACTTGTGGGTGATTGTTTCTAGGAGTGTTCGCCCCACGTATGGCACACGTATGGCCTTCGCCCCAATATTCATTTTTTCGGTGGCCTTCGCCGCACGTTCACGAATCAATTTTTTATTTTTAAATATTTATTTAAATGTTATATATGTATGCCTCGGTAGCGTCAGTAGTAATTTACAGAAACACGCATCTCTTGGTAGGGGTAGTATGGCTAAAGAATGTAGGCTTACACAAATTATAATTTTTTTACTTCATTCCTTTTATTAATCCTTCCTACGATTAAATAATAGATCACTGATATACCATACTGTACAGCTGTAGATTATTGCTATTTGTACTTTTTAACACGTAAGCTTTACATTATTCACGCCGTAATGAATTTTTTTATGTCTCACACTGAATACGTACCGAGCGAACTGCTCGGGAACGCTGCCTTCTATCGTCTGGCGTCTGCCGCCTAAATATGTATATTTACTTTATTTCAAGTCTCTGAATGGCTAATTCTACTCCAATAGAATACTTTTACTTAACTTAAAGCTTTTCTAGCTTTTGATTGGCTATTTATGAACTGTTCTAAATATTACATTATTGTTCCAAGAATTATTAGTAGCATTATTAAACTTTCTAATTTATTGTTGTCTCAAGGTTATCTCATTGTTAAAAACTTTCGGCTTCTACATTTTGATTCTGTTTGCTACGGATAGCAGCTTGTTTCTATTCTTACAGCTCGTACATTGTTAAATTACATAATACATTCACTTAATATTATTATACATGTGCATAATAATATAAACATAATACAATGACTCTAATATATACTTTTTAAATATTATAGTATACACATATTGCTTTAAAGCGGGCTGTTATTATATTTTATATTATATAATTAGACTGATATTATTTAAGTGTTAAAAATACTGCCTCAATATTGATATAGGTTATACTAGATAAAGGAATAACGTTTTAGATCAAAGAAAGCACAAGGCTGCCAATATAAAGTACAGGTTAACTCCACAATTAACTCCGATGAATTGAAGTATGACGATTTTTATAGTGAACAGATAATGCGACCACCATGAGTAATTAATCACGTATAAAAACATAATGAAAAGTTACTAAACATGTGTAAGTATAAAGCGTAATTGCCATGTGATTGAACTTGAAACCAAAGTTGGTCTCAATGGAGTGGTATAAAAATGTCATCAAACTAGTGCGATAACGTAAAGCTTTCAGTTCGTGCGCACTGTGATAAAAGTTCTACTTTTGGTCCATGTTGTCTAAAAACTATTAATTCTTATAATTTTTTTTAAAATGTTGTCTATAGTATAAACCTTATGAATAATTAGTAGTATGAACTTTATTATATTTAAACGAAAATCACACTGTACATTTAAAATGGAATGAAGGCCGCATAGGAAACCCAACGATTATTACCAGGATGTTTTTAATGTGTGGTGCCTTATGCAAGAATAAGAAATACTAAGTATTCTGATAAAGTAATTGTTTATTTCATTATACATACCATAAGCTGTTTTTCACATGGTTTTCATAGTCAATTAAAGTCTCATTCAGGAGTAGAATACATTTTAGTGCTCCCTCCTGTTAGAAGTTCGTCGCTAATCCATAAAATGATTGTACAGTTTCTGAGAGGAGCATTTTCTGGTTTTTATATATATATATATATATTTTTTTGTTTAAGATTTTGTAGAAACGGTAGTTGAGTCATTAGGATCGTTGGTTTCAGGAGGGGGATTTAAACTAGTGTTCCGGAAGTCAGATCTTTTTCACATAGTAGCAGCAAGAAAACATTTGTGAATCCTCAAGATTGATGTGATGTTAGCCAAAATCAGAAAAGTACTATTTATGTCCTTCAAACTGTTTTCGTACATGTGCCTCATGTCCTCTGAAGAGATTATCACAGCTCATTTTCAATACAGAGAAACTTAACTCCAGAAACAGCCACATGTTTCGTAGATGAACTGGCGGCGGAAGCCTGTAGCGAGGTTCTAAAAACCTTACGCTACGCTAAGACAAATGGTAACTGGTAGAAAAATAGCATAAAGCTCGAAGACTTGGTTAAAAATTCTGATGTAATACATTCAAATGGTTTTTTCTATCCTCTATCTTTATTAGTTGGTATACAAATTATTCTTACTTAAGCTTATTTTTATATCTACTACATTTTAATCGAAATAAACCTTTAAAGAAATAGCTACATTACACATTTGGTTACAGATACAAAAGGAAACAGCGATAGTCAAACGTTTAAGAACTGGACGCTACATGATGGCCTTAAAACTCCACACTGTTTTCATGACATCGCGATAAACAGCTGAATGCTGACAGGACTTTATGGGAATGAGCAAGTAATGAACAATTCGAACCATTATTAACGGACATCTCAGAAATGGCCTATGCCAGAAAACAACTTATTTGAAATAAATTGTATGTTTTAAAGAGATACACATTTTTTTGTGCAGTACGCTTTCGTCTGTCACTTAACGTTTACCACTTATACAAGATTATACAAAATTCCTTCCGAATGAAGGGAACTTGCAGGTTATTCCCAGAAAACCAAGACATAAATTATATATTTTATATCTTTAATGTGTGTTTTTTTTTAACCAAAATCGTTAGTCATTCTTTAGGAAATCAAAATTTTCGAAAACTGTTCCATGTAAAGGCTAGTTGGGTAGGGAATTTTCTTGAAATTCTTCGTGTCGCATCCTTGGAAGATACTGAACTTAAATACCAACTTTAGTATTTGTCCAACTTTTCGTTTTTGAGTTATGGTGCTCACAAACACACAAATGGACCTTTTTATAAAAATACTTTTTTATTCGGGGGTCCTCAAAACATGTATTTCCGGTGAACTACCACAATGAATTTTGGTGTGGATTGGAATACCTTCTCTACCTACTACACACGTGGTAGAGAAAGTAAAAATAAACTATCGGAAAATATTTAGTACTTCTTACTTTATTACAAACCGGAACTTGCTTTAAAATAACCCCCGTACTTTCGCTTGAAACAGAAAATCACCATTAATTTATTATAACATTTGAAATGAAAAGAAGCATCCAGCTGTACCCATACTAGAAACAGTAAGAAGCATGTCTCTCGATGCTTGTAAACTTGCTAATGACATTAGTGTGCATTATTTTAAGATTGATTTTCACTGCAGGTCACACGTGTCTTTGTTGCATCTGTATGCAATATTTGTCTAGGAAAGCGCGTCACTAGAGCACATCCCACATCCTCCATTAAGGTGATACGAAACTGGACTTTTGTAGCATAGTATACCAAACGAGATAGCTACACATAATGTACGAGGCTTACATTCGGGAGGTCCTGGTTTCGATTCCTATCATGAGACTGTGGCGAATGCTGGGATAGTTTGTTTTCCACCAGTTTGCTCCTCATTTTCTATCAATTCGCTTCCACTTTCATGTTTCAGGTGAGCTTAAGGGCGGTGTCGGACAGATGGCGTAGATGCTTGCTCGTTGGAAAGTTCTCGGCCCTGGCAGATAAAAGCCTTCTCTGAGTCGCCACAGATGGGTCGAGTTCTCCCCGGCTCCGCCAGAGAGAAGCGATCTCTGAGTCGTCTCAGATCCGTCGAGTTCTCACCAATTCCACCAGAGAGAAACCTTCTCTGAGTCGCCTCAGGTGGGTCGAGTTCTCCCCGGTTCCGCCAGAGAGAAGTCCTCTCGGAGCCGTCTCAGGTCGGTCGAGTTCTCCCCAATTCCACCAGAGAGAAGCCTTCTCTGAGTCGTCTCAGGTCGGTCGAGTTCTCCCCGGTTCCGCCAGAGAGAAGTCATCTCGGAGCCGTCTCAGGTCGGTCGAGTTCTCCCCAATTCCACCAGAGAGAAGCCTTCTCTGAGTCGCCTCAGGTGGGTCGAGATCTCCCCGGTTCCGCCAGAGCCTTCTCTGAGCAGCCCATCGGCGTGAACGGGTCATCAAGCTTGGAATCACAATGCACCTTTGCGCATTCCTGCCGGTTGGCCTGCCTGCGGCCTGCCTGCGGCCTATAGCCTCCTGCGGTTTCTTCACCTCATCCGTTCCTCCTGGTCACTATTATTGATAGCAAATTATCCGCGTTGGGTCGGGGTGCGAGGTGTCGCCTCCGTTCCTGGGCATGCTCATACCAGTAAGACATTCAAGCAATGATCAGCGAAACTTAATATGCGTTGTGTAGTTGCTTCATGAGATCCACATTCATGCGAAATAATTTTTGTACGGCATCAGCCGTTTCAGAAGCAATCGTTTTGTATTTAGTTTTTCCAGGTTCATGACTGGATGTATGCAACTTACTTTGAAATATGAGATTATGATAATCTTTTCATAAAACATCTGTTATCTCAAAAACCGCCAATCCATTTTGATAATTGTATTATTTCATCATTAAAAGGCCCAAGTTTTTCTAACGAATATTGGGCTATAATACGCCATCTAATTCCATTTTTTAGATTACTAAAATATTAAAAATGATTTTAAAAGCTCTTGTACTTCAATACGAACACAATAAAGTTTGAGTTATGAGGGAACGTGCTTTCGAAGAGAGCCTTGACTATTTGTTGGAAATGCCAAGCCATACAATAATTTGTATGTTCTAAAGAGATCTGTGCTTTTTGTGTAGTAGGTACATCTGTTGCTTAATATTGACCAATTAGGCAAGGTTATATAATCTTCCTTTCGAATAAAGAGGATTTCCCAGAATATTCAAGATATACATTTTATTTAACATATAAATGTTTTAATGTATTTTAATACAAAAGACGCACTTTTCAGAAAATAAAAAATTCGAAAAATTTTCCATGATAAAGTGTAGTTTGGGATTGGGGAATTTTGTTAAAAATCTTCGTGTCCATTTTTAGAAGGTACTAAACTTAAATACAAAGCTTGGTATTTATCCGCCACTTAGCTGTTTAGTTGTGCTATTCACACACAGACACACACACGGACCTTTTTCTAAAAATCCTTTTTTTATTCAGGGAGCCCTCAAAACATGTATTCCGTGAAATCTCGGCATTGAGTTTTTGGGTGGGATGTAATACCTTGTTTATCTACTATCCACGTGGTAGAGAAAGAAGAAGGCTTTTGTTACTCAAGAGAATATACATGTTAAATAAGACAAATGCCGCGAATGTTTAATTCCAAGCAATATTTATGCAGATGGCTACGATTTAGCAATTAAGAAAGAGTAAGAGAAAATAGAGGCAATCTGTTTATGATGCTACAATATGCATGTGATACCAATTACATAACACCTTAATATCCCTCATTTAAGAAAGTTTTACTTTATTTCTTTTGTACTTATGGTGCTATCAACTTCGTTAGCAGAGCATGTTTATTAATTGTATAGAGAGAAATTTGCTAACATTACAAATAAATGAACCACATTTTTTAATTAATGCTGAGAAGATTGTTTTTCTGGATAGCTGCAGACTATGTCTTGTACAAAGAGGTTTACTTGGTGACCTGGGAGTGGGGAATCTACGTATTCACCAGCTTCACATCTACATATTTCGTTGTGTAAGTTAAATGTCTCTGTATTATATGAAAGCTGTGTAGCTTAACTATGGGACCAAAGATAAGGTAAAGAGGTTTAAAGTTTCAAGTATGGTTTATCTAATAAGTTACTCGTCCATTCGATCAACCATTGTTCCACAGCCAAATGTACTTATAGACCATGCGGCATTTCCAGCACTTGGAAGACTGTCGTGGGAGTTTAAGGAAGTCAGACGTTTCGCCGACGTTTCACATCCTTTTGAGTGAATATCAGGGCATTGTTTAATCTGTTATTAGGAATAGCCGGGACTGTGTGAAATTACAATTATAAGGTGTAAAGAGAGGATTCAACAGAAAAACTTATTGATCATTGTACAATTGCATAAAGATGGCGGGAGGTAAATTAAATTAATTCGTCATTCGAGTTAAAAAAGCTATGCGTATAATGTACGGCAGTCAGCTACTTATTGATAAAAATGCACTTATATAAATCCATATGCTTACTTTCTTTTCACCTTCTCTACCCGTTTGTGGGAGTGCTATAATCCCTCATGAAACGGGATTAACTGGGCCTCAAAACATACATTTCCGGTGAAATCTCGGATCAATATTTGGGTAGAATGCAATACCTTCTCTACATACTATGGACTGGTAGACAAAGTAAAAAGGTTGAGTTCTGCCAACATTCAATAGAGGCCTCAGGAATCTTCAAACCTGAAATTAGCTATAGATGAACAGAAAAAGGCGAAGGAGGCCTGTATATCCATTAAATGCTTTTAAAAACACCATATAGTCAGCAAGAGTGTTATTTTTGCGTTACAATTTTTTATCTTTCTCCGGTTTTCATTTATCGGCATATTCTCGTTTTTACATTTTTCCATACGATGTACCTTTTGGTATAAATGAACGAAATTGTATGTATTTCTCAATAAATAACAGGATTAGAAACGATGAAATTAATTTTTGTTCATGTGCTCAGTTGTGACGTCATTAATCAAAACTCAAGTTGTGAAAATCTTTAGTAAGCAATTGAAGACTCATATGTGACGTTTATGTTCTCCCAAACTAATAGGATAATTAAAAATTATTGTGTACCATTTAACATACTATTAGACAGTTTAATCATAAAATGTTAGTTATTTCAAAAACTAACTTCATCGTGTGGAGGAATTTTAAAAGCAGTAGAAGCAATAAAAGAATAAATCCTCTGGAAATAATTTTAAAATGTATATGACATGGGTGTACATATTATGCATTAAATCCTGATTACCGTATTAAAATATGAAACGAATCGAATTGAAATTATGAATTCTTGAGAAATTTCACACATGGATGTTTTTAATACGTGTTTATTGTGGTATTAGAAAGAAATTCAGAATATATGGCAAAAGAAGCAGTACTATCAAGTTATCAAGGATTCTTATAAATTGGAACTTTCATTTATTTTACATGTAACTTTTTAGCATTTTCTGCACTGAACATTTTACGCATTCTAAATGTAATCAAAATGTCATTATGCTTTGCTGGACGAGGAAACGTTTTACGGATTTCAATTTCAGGAAGCTGGCCAGCATAATTCTCGAATCTTGTAGATACAAATAGGGCTCAATACGTATTGAATTTAACATGTAAACGTAGATAGTTTTCAATCTAGAATGTGTACTCAAGTAGGAAATTGTTTATTCAATAACACACACGTAAGCACAAAAAGTTGAACACTGTTTCCGTATCTTACGCATTACCTACGTACGTATTGTCTAATTTGAAGCCAGGTATGAAAAATTATCATATGTTGTATTCACATGAATTTCTCTATTACTCTTCCACTTTTCATACAAAAGCATTTTCTTGCATCTATTTCTTGTTTACCACGATAAACTTTCATTACACTTTTACATATTCATTACAGGCATAAGAAGAATACAGCAGGTAAAGCGACAGTCGTATTGAAAAAATCTGGTGTGTTGCACTCACATGACGCTCTGTACTTTTGTACAAACTGTTTTTACAAACGCTTATTCTCCATCTACTTCAAGCTAATCGAGATAAAAATTTGCTGGAACTGTCTTATTGCTAATTTTCTTGTAGGCGCAAGGAGAATATGGCAGGCGATAAGTCAAATCTTTTAAGCGCTGGTTGCTGTGTGGAGCATTCCATTCTCTTAGCCTGTCCAGCACATAACAAAAACGAATACCGAATCCCCCCGTTTGAGAAAAAGTATAGGTACTGGAAAATTCAAACAAATAACAAGGAAAATCTCGGAAGTGGTTCACTCCACGAAAAAGTATATAGCTTAAATTGTATGTTTTAACGATATCTACATTTTTTTATGTAGAAAAATTTTGTCTATCTCTTACGGTTTACCAGTTATTAAAAGTCATTCAGAAAGAAGAGGACTTTTGGGGACATTCGCAGAAAATTCAAAATATAGATTTTATTTGAAATGAAAATATCTTAAACATATGTTATTTTAATCAAAATCGTTAGAGCCATTCTTGAAAAAGAATTTTAAAAATTTTCCAAGCATGTGTGAAAGGTACTGAACCTAAATATCAAATTTGGTATTTATCTAATTTTTGGACAAATAGACATACGGACGTTTTTTAAAAGTAGGGCCTCAAAACATGTATTTCCGCTGAAATCTTGGTATCAAATTTTTGGGCAGAATGCAATACTTCCCCAGCTTACTATACGTAGTAGAGAAAGTAAAGGAACCGAATAACGAATTCCCATTTGAGTAAAAGTATAGATATTGAAAAATTCAAACAAATAACAAGGAATATCTCAGAAATGGTTCACTCCACTAAAAATTACCTACATAACATAAATTGTATGCTTTAAGGAGATCTATATTTTGTGTGTAGTAATACTTTGTCTACTTTTTATGTTTTACCAGTTATACAAAAGCCATTCAGAATGAATAGGACTTTTGGGGAAATTCCCAGAAAATTCAAGATATACATTTCTTTTGCCATGAAAATATCTTAAATATATAATATTGTAATCAATGTCGTTAGAGCCATTTTTGATAAAATCATTTTCGAAAAATATTCCATGTAAAGGGTAGTCTGGGGTGGGGGATATTCTTAAGATTCTTCGTGTTGTATCTTCGGAAGATCCTAAACTCAAATATCAAGCTTAGTATTGATTTTTCGTTTTTGAGTTACACTCTTCAAGATGCGCTTCAGACACACGGACACATATACGGACATGTTTAAAAATGCTTTATTTGGATTCAGGGGGTCTCAAAACATGTATTTTCGGTGAAATATCGCTATCGAATTTTTGGGTGGAAAGCAATACTTTCCCTTACTATACGTAGTAGTGAAAGTAAAAAGAAAAAGAAGTCGCTAAGTAAAAGCTTAGCAATTCCATGTTCTTGGTATGGTATGAATATCAACTTACCACTTGAAAACGGTGTAAGTAAATTTCAAAACAATGACAAAGAATATCTCGGAATTGGTTACGTTACAAAAAATAGTATTTGGCATAAATTGTGTGATTTAACGAGATCTATATTCTTTGTACAGCAAAGATTTTGTCTAGCCCTTACAGTTTACCAATTTAAATAGAAAAGCCATTCAGAATGAGGAGGGCTTATCAGATATTCCCAAAAATTCCAAGATATACATTTTATTCCACACACAAATATCTTAACATGCCGTATTTTAATGAAAATCGCTACAGACATTTTGGACAAAGCCAAAAGTAAGAAAGCAAGAGTTTTTCTTGAAAGTGCTCATATCACATTCCTTGGAAGATGCTTAACTTATATATCAGGCTTTGTATTTAACCAATTTTCTTTTCTAAGTTATGGTGTTAACATATAAACGGACACAAATACCCATGGAACTTTTTCTAAAACTTCTTTTCGGATTCAGGGGATCTCAAAGCGTATACTTACAGTGAAATCTCCTTATTGAAGTTTTGGCAGGAGTACAACACTTCCCCAACTTAAAGTACATAGTAGAAAGAGTAAAGGTACTGACAAACTCAAGGGAATTTTCTTTATAGTTATATCTATTATAATTGGTGGATTTGTTAACTGATTAGTACCTTTAACACTAGGAACCCCAGATGTATCCTTCCCTTGAATAAATAATTAAGACTTTGTCTCCTAATTGATATACTTATCACGGAAAAAAATTACTTTTATCATTGAATTTTTTATTTTTTTATCTGCCAAAGCTGGGGCAAAGCACCACAAGCAGGCTATCAGGCTCCTTTTGCTTCTAACGTGACCACTGGTAGGGAGGAATGAAGGGAGAACAAAGTTCTACAACAGCCGAAGCCCCCTTAGACCTAGGGAAGGCGTCATCTGAGGGACAATCTCTTCCGTGGGGTTTTCCATTAGGCTAGTACCTTATAACATTAAAAAGACCTCCCCTCGATTGCTCAGGTACGGGAGTGGATACGCCACTGATGCTCCTTAACCCCAAAGAGGAAGACTACAGAAAAAGCACGGTAGGGCCTACAGTGAACTAGCATACTGTCTACCCGCTATCCAGGACGGTATCGGAGGACCTTGACTCTCACAACCCTACCTGACCGTCACCGTCCAGACGTACCAATCTACCATGGGTATCGGGAATCTCTGCTGAGACCAACCCAATCTGGAAGGCTGCTATACGGAAGGGCTCAGGCGTTCAGCATGGCATACTGCTGGTAAGGTTAGAAGTACCATGAGTGCTAGGGGTACGCAGTGCCCGAACTACGGCAGTTATAGGGGTCGGAACTCCCCCCGTACGAGGGATGAGGAGAGAGGCCCAAAAGGCCAAAGGGCGATCAGATCCGTATAACGGCGAGTGAAAGCACGGACGGGTTCCTAATGTTCCCAGATTGAATGCCTTCAAAGCCAGCCGATCCACCCATTGGGCCCTGAGGCTCTGGGAGGCCCTGGTTCCTCGCCGGAGGAGCGCCTACCCTAAAACACACAGAGGAAGGTTTCCGACAGAGCGGTTCCTGGACGACGTCAGGAACTAAAATCTCCACAGAGCGCACAGCCATCATTTCTGCCGAACACTGTCGCCTGGTCCTACACCATGAAACAGATGTTAAGGAAGGTGATGCATGCAAGAAACGAGGAGCAGGAGAGTCGTGGTAGAAGATAAACTACTCCAGCATTCCCCTGACGATCACAGGAAATCACAAGAAACGCATGGGCCATAGTGGGCGGTCGCGGGAGTCGAACCCAGTGCCTCCCGTATGCGAGTCACACAGGTTAACGCGACGCTACCTCTCTTGGTCGTAATAGAGAAAATAAAAAGGCGTTTGTACAGAAGGATATGAAATAAAGAATAGGAATTGCTCTTTGTGTAAATAGCATAGGAAGTAAAGGATATCTCCATTGTTACATACTGACTTTTTCTTCTAGGACTTTTGAACTTATAATCACAACATATATGCTGGAAGCAGAGACTAGAGAAAGCCGGTAAGTAATATCTATTTTAAAAGTGCTAACTATTGTTTCAAAGATACATTTGAATGCAACAGTTTTCTGACAACTTTACAAAGACGTTCGCTCTCCATGCATTATCTGTTTTATGTTTTGTGTTTACTTTGTTTTCTACTTGCGCTTCCGCGCTCTACCTACCAATAGTTTTTCTGTTACATTTCCACAACGAACAGTTGGTGCAAGTTTCGCTTCGCAAATAATTCTCTTCTTCTTAAGTGTCTGTTCTTCTGAAACTTTGTTTTACAAATAGCCAAAGTGCATTAAAAAGTTACCGCAACAACGTTTAGCTTGAGCCTGGGATTCAGATGCAGCTGGTATTCATGCGAGAGTTGCCTTCAGAGTGCTTTCCTTTTAATAATGAGTTGCATGCATAACGAAATTCCAGCTAAAGTTGACTTTCTCATAGACCAGGAAAAAGTTTAATCATTCACCTCGGGGCATGAGTTGGTAAAATACTCAGAAAATTTTGGAAAAGGTGCAATGATAGTATTTGAATTATTCTCCATTTATGCTTCCTTAAAATAATAGAAACGAAATGAAGAAGTGGGAATAGTTGTTATAATTATGTGATTAGTGACTGTATAGGTAAGTGAATTTTTTCAGGACAACTAAGCCGAAGAGAAACTGAGACCGGAATATCGAAATGAGTCCTTACAAAACACCTTCCACCAGTGACGCGTACAACATTTTGCTTCTTACTATGTCGAAATGCTTTATATATTGGTTGAATATTGTACTGGAGATTATGTTGTACATCGACGCAGTCATACATTTCCTATGCTCCGTGCAGGGCCAACAGTCTTATTGATTAAATAATTTAAGGCATGTTAATTTTGGAGCACGGAAAATAACTCAACAAAAATTTCAATTTAACGTTCTGGATTTGAGACGGAAAAACATGATATTCCAGATAGTCTGAAACAAATAGACTTATGCTTTACTTGGACTTTATATATACGAAGGTCAGTGCATAAGTCATGGAAACTATTTTTATGAGAATACCAGCACATATGGAAAATGTGACATACAGAATGAACCATTTAAGTTGAGACCACACAATATCTCCAAAACTAAGCGCTGTATAAAGAAATTTCTTGAATAAAAGTTCCTTGGTAACGTAAGGGGAAGTAAAAACCATTAGTATGTTCTATTTGGAGGACGTTCTGGTGGTCACTTTAGAGGCAATTTAATTTTTTAAAATGGGAACCCATAATTTCTATGTTGTTTTCTCAATTCTTATAAAAACTAAACAACATTTGTATAAAGCAATTTGTAATTGTTCTACACCAACGTAAATAACAATGAAAATTCTGAATGACTGTGTACGAAGAGTGCAATGAATGGTAGCTATCTATGGAGGGTCATTTGAGGGCCAAGTTAGGTTTTGTTATTGGGAACGAACAGTTTTTATTTTGTTTCCATATCCTCATCACAAAATAAACAGCTTTTTATAAACCATTTTATAATGAGAAAACAACATACAAAATGTAGGTTCCCATTTAAAAATTAAATTGACACTAAAATGACCATCATAACGTCCTCCAAACTAAAATATCAAGCAACTTTTATTAAACACATTATTTCTACAGCGCTTAGTTTTGGAGATATTGTAAAGTCTAAACTTAAATGTTCCAGCCTGTATAAACATGACAGGACACGGTATGAACTACATGTATGGAAATTGAACAACACGGCAATGTTGTGCTTCACATATTTATTAAGTCCTCCTCCGTGGTCTAGGGTACCATGCTAGCCTCCAGTTCCAGAGGTCACCATTCAAACCCGGCGGAGTGCGATGAATTTTTTCGGGCGTAAAAATCCTTAGCATGGCTTACTTCCGAAGGGAAATAAAGCCAGTGGCCCCGTGTCGTAGATTTATGGTACATAAAAGAACCTCAAGACTGATAAAGACGCCTCTGAACAAAATTTCCGGTGTTTCACGCACAATATAGAATGAGACCATAATAGTTAAGGAGCTTCCATAAATAAAACGCAATTTAATTTTTCATCTCTTATAAGGCAATTGACATAAAAGTACTGGATTCATGTTTCACACTCATTGCAGCAGAGTGCAGCACACATACTGATTATAAAAGCCTTCAAAAGGTGCCAAGCAACGTTCAAAACGCGCTGCTAAAAATGTAGTAGGCGCCGGATACCGACTGCCTCACTATTTTCCTTTCCACGTGGGAATCTGGTCATGTGTTACTGTACAGCATTTGCAATGTTTTCACATGTCGCAAACCGCCTACCACGTAGTGGTTCCTTTATCTTGCGTATGAAGTCAAAGTCACATGGAGACAGAACAGCAGAATATGGTGGGTAATCTAATTTAAGCCATCCCTAGCGCTGCGGTAGGTGTCCGACACACCCTGCATTATGTGGCCTTCCGTCGTCCTGAATCCCACTACTCCCTTATATTGATCGTGGAGAATGATAGCACCGTCCAGCAGATGACTCCAAAGGGGTCTGACTCCTTTAGCTGCCGTGGTGTGGGCCCTGCGGACCCTGAGCACTCGTGGTGCTTTTGACGTTACTAGAAGTATGCTGCCAAACATCCGCGCCACACGTGAGGGTGTTGTTTGAATTGGGTTGGAATCGGCGGGGCAGCGGTCCTCGATACCCATGGGAGATTGGGTACATCTGTGCGGTTTTCCGTCCAGGCGGGGTTGTGAGACGTCTCAAAGTCCTCCGGTACCACCCGGGAGAGCCGGTAGACAGTAAGTTAGGCTGCTATCGCACCCACCGAGGTTTCGGTAGTTTTTCCGTTTGGGAGGGGGTGACGCGCGTAAGTGGCGTATCCACTTCCATTCTGCAATGGGGTGGGTAGATAGCCGAAGGACGACCAGATCTGGATAACGATGGGTGCAAGCATAAACGGAGCGTTGCCAAATCGAACAGTCCCTGAAACGACGTCAGAATGAAACTTCCATAGAGCGCATAGACACCGCCAAGCCGCATAGTCCGCCGAACACCGTCGCTTGGTCCTACAACTATGAAACAGATGACAAGGAAGCTGATGTATACAGGGAACGACGTACAGGAGAGACTTGGTAGAAGAGAACCACCTCAACATTCGCTTGCCGACCCGGGATACCACGAAAAACCCATGAGTCAGAGTGAACCGTCGCCGGGGATCGAATCCGGACCTCCCGAATACGGTTCGCACACATTACCTTGTTACCACCTCGTTGGGTAATTCCCTGTACTGCTCTTCTGTCCCTGTAGTACCTGTAGTACTCTACTGCCATTGTTTGTCCATGTGGAACGAAGTAGCATACAATGACACCCCTGAGGTCATATGCGACTGTCACCATAAATTTCTCAGGAGAGGGATTCTGAAGAAAGTTCTCCCTCCTGGGTGATCCGCCATGTAGTCACTCTGCAGACTGACGTTTGAGTTACACTTGGTATGCCCTGGCCCCAAAATTCATCGATTGTGATTCGTGAAAGGAAGTGGTATGCAACCTATTGCCATTCTATTAGGAGGTCAGAGTATATCACATATTGTAATCGTCAGTGCATGTGATACCCACTTCGATGCAATTTTGCGCAGGTGCAGGTCCGTTTCTCAACGGTTTGCACTTTCTACTTCCAGTAGCGTCCACTGTTTGTCGTCCTCCAGCAGATGCTTGATTACTACACGTGGCACATCAGTTCGCACACTCACAGATCGTTCCTCTTGTTCCTGATCACTGGTTGTTACACATCCTCGCTGAAACCCTCCTACTCCCTTGCGACTATTTGTAATGACAGGGCATTATTCCCATAAGCTTCCGCCAATTTCCTGTGATATTCTCTCCACGGAGAACGGCTATTTTGATGTGCGAGCATGCTCAACACGGGTTACGTCCATCTGGTATGGCAGTCGCGGACAATTAATTGCTCTCTGCACTCGTACAGGCCATTGCAGTGCTATCTGATGTCACTACAGCCATGCGTATCTATATTCCCTGCGACAAATACCATTTTGTACTCCGATAACAATTCATCACTAAAATAGTTGCCATGACTTAAGAGGGCTGTCCAAGAAGTACCCGATCTAACAAAGAAAACAAACATTTTGAAGAAAAGAAATCTTTATTTCTCTAAATAGTCTCTTTTCAGCTCGATACACTTTTCCCAGCGATGTCCAATAGTTTCGATACCCTGTTTATAGTGCGAACCGTTGAATTCTGCAAGATAGCCATCAACTGCAAACTCCACCTCTTCATTTTTGGCATATCTTCTACCAGAGAATAATCAGAGGGGGCTAAGTCTGGCGAATAGGGTGCATGTGGAAGCAATTGGAACTTTAACTCATTGATTTTGGCCATAGCGATAATGAACGTGTAAACTGATACATTGTCTTGATGAAACAGCACTTTCTTTTTCGCTAGATGCGGCCGTTTTTGCTTGAATGCATCATTCAAACGCTGCAATAGTTTTGTTTAATGCTCGCCATTGATTGTTTTTGACTTTTTGAAGACAATCAATGAAAATTATCCCACGCGCATCCCAAAACACTGACGCCATAACCTTACCTGCAGATGGAATTATCTTCGCCTTTTTTGGAGCCAATTCTCCCCTTTCAATCCACTGTTTTGACTGTTCCTTCGTCTGAGGTGTGAAGTGATAGACCCATGTTTCATCCATGGTTATGAATCGGCGCAAAAACTCGGCTTTATTGTAGCGAAAAACCTTCAAACACTCGACTGAAACATCCTGCTTCTTCTTTCATTGTGAGTAAACGCGGCACCCATCTGGCGCACAGCTTTCTCAAGTCTAAATTTTCAGTTAGTATGCTATTTACGGCACTTTTTGAAATGCCTACTTTGTCTGCTAGCTCGCGCACTTTCAGTCGGCGGTCACGCAATACCATTTTGTGGATTTTCTTCACAATTTCTGGCGTGGTCACCTCATTTGGTCGACCACTGCGATGTTCGTCTTGGCAGCTCGTACGGCCTCGCTTAAACTCTGCCAACCCAATATTTTACTGTTGTATACGAAGGAGCAGATTCCCTCAGAGAATAATATAGCTCAGCTTTAATATTAGTTGGACTAAGACCTTTAAAATGAAAGTATTGTGCACATAACGATGACCAGTTTTATCCTAGTTTATAAATTTGCTGAGAGCGTTCACTATTCACTGCCAAACAATTACTAAACGACGTAGCATTGTCAATCTTCAAACATAAGCTTTATAAGGGCGGTATTTTCTACCATAGTCATTTGTTTGAAACAACAACCACTATATATACGTAGGTAGGGTGCTTCTGGAACTACCCTCGTATGCCCCAACCTTTGTATATATACTGAGACGAAAGCAGTCCCTTCGTAGGTATTTATTTCACAGTTGGAGAGGAGGGGAAAAAGGAGTGCTCTCTCTTGGGTGAATCCCAACAGCGGTATCGAAACTAGAACCCTCTCCAAGCATCTGCGGCTATATATCGGTAAGCGAGCTTGCGACAATTAGGGAGTTTTTTATGTTAATGCTACATATATAATGTGCTGGTTACTCTGTATGTTCTACGAGCGAGGTGGCGAAGAACTGAAATAGAGTGAGTGTACTCGAGGCTAGAGATAGAAGAGAAGTCCTGTTTTCGGCACTTCAGTGAGTGAAACGGAAGGAAGGGCTGGCTGCTTTTTGCATTACTTCATTGCCATACTTCGTGCAAAGAAAAGTGAAGTGACAGGGAAAGCTTACTAGTCATAATAACCATTATCCTTTCATCGTGAAAATATATTTATTCCCTAAATAATGTCACATAAGACTTGTTTACACTATTATGAAAGTTATCTTTGTTTCCTGAATTTCCTATATTCCTAGATTGAGCATATGTGAAAGTCATTATTTTGTCGTATGCGTCTTTTATCATAAGCCTAAGTAGTTGTGAAAGTGACTTATGTTTACGGCTTAAGCAATTTGAAACTGTGATTTCCTAAGTGTGCTGTATACAAATATTAATTGTTTAAGCCGATGTAAGAACTGGTCTTCAAGCAATTCCAAAAAATCGTGCTTTTTATAATTGGGTTTCTCTCGAAAGCCGCGACTGGTAGCTTGCTGCTGCCAAGGCGATATGAAGTTCCTGCGATAGCAGTGGGTCGGCCTGCCATTTCTCCACTAGATGCTGCTGACGATGCGAAACAATGTGAGTACTTCATGCTAACCTTTTGTCATATAATGTGTTCAAAGGACACCTCTTTGTCCACACATGCCTGACACCCGTTGACACATTATTGAACTAATTTGTGCTCCTTCAAACCCAAGCCAAATATTATCCTCTAATTTGTCCAGCATATGGATATTTCTACATAAAGTTTTTCTTTAAATACTACCCACCGATATAAATAATCATCATTTGGATTTAGATTTGGAAAGCGAGCAAGCCAGTCAGTTGAACGTTATAGTGCGAGGCAGCGACCTTCTTGTACTTCTTTCTTTCCACGAGAAACTTTAGCTCATCTAATTTTTCCTCAAGTAGAATTATTGGCTGTCTATGTCTTATTCTGTGTAACACGGACCCAACCTGTATACTTCTTCTAGCAGTCTATAAACTTGGGTCTTTTTCTGGAATACTGACGCAGTGAATTTCTGTATGGGTTCAAGATGATACCGTGATTATTGACGAAGATATGAATAATTGAATAAAGTAATGATACTCGTATTAAGGTGGAGAAATAATTGCAATAAATTCTTATATTAGTAAAAGAGCATGTATCTAAAATTAGCGTCGTTCTTTCTTTTCTGTCGCGCACAGCCTTAGCGGCTTACAGTCTTTTACAGTGATCGTCAGTTTGTAGCGCGTAAGACCGCGCTGGGTTATCATTTTCTTAGCGGTAGCCTCGAGGGGTTTTGCCGGTAAGCATTTCAGCGACTCACGGCAAATTACGCTTCTAGTTTCTTTTATTGCGGAAACAGTTATTTCAAACCATCAAATTCATTCTACAGAAGTTAGCACGTATAATAATTCAGTTGTTATAGCTTCGAGTGCTACGACTTATAATCAGTTTCATTGTTTATATTCAAACGGTCGGCAACTGGCTTCAATAGCTCAAGCATTTCGTCACATTAAATTTCTCAGTCAATTTAAACTCGTGTTATCCTTCCACCCTATGCTCACGTATATCCTGAGAAAATGCCTCGCATTAGCCAACCACTGTAGCAGCCGGCAGCAAAATGAACAGCAGACATTGGAGACGTCAAAAGGTGACGACGAGCATTAGTTGTCAAAAGTGACGACTATCTCCCGACTTCAAACTTGGCGACCATCGCGGGGCTGGAATCGGCTTCGGAGTTCACATTGAAACAATTGGCCGCCTTCGAACACAATAAGCACTTGCTGTACTGCAGCATAAACCATGATAACTGCACGAAGTAAACAACCAGCTTTATACAATGTTATTCCTGCCATGCTAAACAATATTATGCTGAACTACAAAGAGCGTTACCCTCCGTAGGCTCGTGCGCAATGCTACAGCAGAGCGGAGTCATTCAACCCGTTACTTACTCCCGTCGGACGCCAGTCGTATTCATTCAAGATAACCAATGTCTTAAGTACTACTCAGGCACGCTATGAATACGTGCGATGGAAAGTTGGCGGGGCATGGTAAGGACAGTCAGGTGAAGCAAAAAGCTGCAATTCTGAGTTGTATTTACTAGCGAGATTGGAGCCTACAAAATGTATTACTGTTGTTTTCATTGTACACCTGCAACTCCCTGGCTCTTTCCGCTCACTCCCGTCTAATCCCTAGCCTTGATGACAGGCAGTGTCAACAAAAACACTGGCACCCTCTCACAAACTCATTCATAACGTGGCCGGGTAGTAGTTTTGAGAGTCGTGTTTGTATACTGGGGTTTCTAACATAATAGTTGTATGTAGGGCGCATTTATATAATCCTGCCATTATAAACTGGTTTTTACGGTATTCAGTGTCGTGCATAATTGCTTCATTATGGCACAAGCAATAACAGCATTCACGAATTTCCTCTAGTAATGACATAATATCGGTATTCCAAATTGCCTTGACTTATAGAGAGAAAGTGAAATTCTTTTGTAATATTCTTTTCTCTGAGCAACGAAGAGGCAAAAACCTCTGTACCTTATTAAATAAAAAATAATTAAACTCTGAATTTATAATTACTTGCTATGCTGTACTGTAATGGACTACATCCCAGTCCGCAAATCCTGCTCACTTCTTTCCCAGACAGAGAATACGTGTAAGTGGCTTGTCTTGCTTATGGATTCAACACGCCAGGCAATAACTAACGAAATGCAGGGAGATAAAACTAACGTCTCATACCATATGAAGACGCTCTCACTTATGTCCGTATATAGGGCGATCCGTTTTAGTATGGATAAAATTACATGTTATTATAAAAGTCAATATCAATGTAAGACAAGTTTCTTGCTGGTTATATTATACTTTAAAATGGGTGTTTCCTTATATGGCAACCAACAATGCATAACTCGAAAGGAACACTGAAAATCGTATACGATTAAAATGGATACTATAAGTCAACAGCGGGCACAATGTGTCCTTTGGTATGCTAAATTTGGGAATGTGAGAAGAGTTCAAAGGGAAGTATGGTGTGCATAATATATCTAAATAGGATTCAACAATGTTGTGCTATCGAACATTTCCAGAAAAAGGTTCTGTGTTAAAAAAAGAAAGGAATAAAAACATGCAGGATGTCGCAGGCGAACCCCAGTAGGAAAAGCTATCACCGAAGCTATGACAAGGAGTCCTACGAAAAGTTTAAGGCGACTGTCAGTAGAGATGAATCTACCATATACGTCATGTGAGTGTATTGTTCGAAGCTACCTGAACTGAACCCATTTCACTTACAATGTTTACAAACCTTATGTGATGAGGGTCCTGAAGCTCATTTCCAGTTTGCATGATCTGCCAGCGGAGTGAAGGTGATGATGGCTTCTTAAACAAATGGATATTTACAGGCGAAGGTACTTTTCATGTCAGCAGGAGAGTAAGCACAGGCAACCGCATTATTTGGGTGAGACAAAATCGACATGTCTCCTACGAGCTCGAAAGATCAGGTTCAAAGGTTAATGTATGGACCACTCTTCTTTGCAGAAAGGACAATGTACGCCATGCATATTGCTTGGATATGTTGCAGTTGTTTCTGTTGCCACAACTTGAGCAAGATAACAATATGACATATTCTAGCAAGATGGTGCACCCCCTCACTGGGCATGGGAGGTTCGTAATTTTCTAAGTGCCACTTTCAATGATATGTGGTGTGGTCGTGGTGGATCTATTGCCTGTCTCCCAAACTCCCCAGATCTAATCCCTCCTGATTTCTTCGTGTGGAGTTCTGTTAAAGACACTCTGTGCACAGAAACCCAGAAAAATTGATGACATGAGAGTAAAAATGCTCAAGATTTTCACTAAATCACCGCCTTATATTACAACGGACATATGCTGAATTGCAACACCGTTACGTGTTATGCAAAGTGTGCAATGCGGGTCATGTTGAGCACCAAGGAATCTCCCATCTTTCAGTGTTGTACACACAACATTTCAAAGAATAAAGTTCAGTAGTAAATGTTTTACAGTGATTTTATTTTATCCATACCCAAACGGATTACCCTAGATGCAGAATTACTTCCTTATTTATTTCCTAGAATTTATATTCCTAAAATTGCTTAAAACGCCGTATCTAGCTGGTGGGTAATCTTAATAATATGACACTATCGTTCTTGCGACAAACATTTAGTGCCATATTATCGTGATTATCCACTTGTATAAATTAATGTTAATTACTACTTGACGTAACAAAGCGACGCCGTCCTTTGGCACCGGGTGTCCGAGGAAATCCGAATGGTTAGGATGCACAGTTACCCTACCACCGTCGGGCCCGTAGCGTTAATATTAATGCAGTGAACTGTTCTCAAACTTATAGTCTGAAACCGAATGTGTATAATTGAATATACATCCATAATTTCAGTGAAACAGTCACTCTCAGGTACTGTGAGTGCAATTGTTCGCTAAAATTAGACTATTTACAGAATTAAAGTTGCACTACCATTTCTCTCACCTGCAGCCTGCACAAGAAAATAATCGTACGCATATCTTCCTATGAGCTTCAAATTATGAATGTGTATTCACTATGTACATTCAGTTTCAGTCTTTAAAGTTTGACAACAATGGTTTCACTGAAACTAATATTACTTACAACAATAAAAATATAAACACACGCATTCCTTTCTAAACTCGTAATTTTGCTTTTGATTTGTCACAACTAGTTGCTGCTCTCTCTCTCTCTCTCTCTCTCTCTCTCTTGCAGCAAAGAAATGCGATATTTTGAGCTTCCGCTATATCTGGTTTTTCAAGAGGAATTCGATGGGGTGTTCTCTTCTTTTAGGTAGAAAAGAATTTTCTCTGCGGCATAATTTTTCTGTTCTTTATGTCTTTTGGGCATGGTTCACTTTCGTTCCGAACTGCTGCTAAATTCAGTTTCTTTGCTGAAAGAGAGAGAGAGAGAGAGAGAGAGAGCAGCAATTAGTTGTGAAAAATTATCAAATAAAAAGCAAAAATAGGAGCTTAGGGAGGAATGTATGTGTGTGTTTATATTTTTATTTTTGTAAATAATATTAAGTTCAATGAACTATTGTGTACCAGTCTATTTAGTTAAAACAATGACTCTCAGGTACTGTAAGTGCAATTTGCTTGCTTAAATTAGACTATTTTCAAAATTAAAGTTTGCACTACCACTTATTGCCGCTTCTTTCTCTTGCAGCCATTTATTGACACAAGTAAATAATCGTACGCATATCTTCCTATAAGCTTAAAATTATGTATGATTAGTATTAACGCTACGGGACCGACGGAGGAAGGGTAACTGTGCATCACAACCTTCGGATGTCCTCGGAGACCCAGAGACTTAGACCCCAGCCAACTCTTAAATTCAAACAGTTTCGTGAAGGATATATACGTGTACATCTGCAGTGACCTGTTCCATGACTGGCTCTCTGATAAATTGAAGTCCATAATGCTGTAATGTCACAGGATTATTTTCTTGGCCAGCTGTAATGTTTTAATTACTTTCTATACTGCGTACTCAGTAGGTAGAGAAGATACTTCTACCAAAAAATTCGATACCGAGATTTCACCAGAAATACATGTTTTGAGGCACCCTGAATACAAAAAAAAATGCATTTTTAGAAAAATATCCGTGTGTGTGTCTGTGAACATCATAACTCAAAAAGGAAAAGTCGGATTAACATGAAACTTGTATTTAAGTTCAGCACATTCCAAAGATGCGACTCGAGGATTTTGTTTTAGAAAATCCCCACTCTAGACTACCCTTTATATGCAACAGTGTTAGAAATATTTATTCTCTAAAATATGGCTGTAATGATTTTGATTAAAGTAACATAAATACATTTACATGAGAAATAAAATGTATATGTTGAATTTTCTGGAATGGCTTTTGAAATCCTCTTCATTCGGAAGGTTTTGTGTATAATCTTGTATACTGGTAAATGTGAAGCAATAGGAGAAAACGTATTACACAAGAAACGTAGTTCTCTTTAAAGCACAATTTCTTTCAAATAACTTTTTATGGCATGAGCCATTTCCGAGATATCCCTTATGAACTTGTTTAATACTTAGTCATTCTTTTAAGTCCAGTCAACATCAAATTGTTTCTCGCGATTGCATGGGAACAGTATGGAATTTCAAGGCAGCGTATAGCACCCAGTACTTAAACAATTGACCTTCGCTGTTCCTTTGTATCTATAACGAAATGTGGAATGTAGCTATTTCTGCAAAAGCTTATTAGGATTAAATGAAGTTGATATAAAATAAGCTTTAGTGAGAATAGTTTTTATACCCACTAATGAACGAAAGAGGATAGAGACTGCCATGTGGGTGTATCACTTCAGATTTTTAAAAATGTATTTACCCTTTCGTTTTGCTTAATGGACAAAATCGTACAAATCACTGGCATGGATAATGTCTGGAGCCGTGGGGAAAACGTTGCATCAAATAGAGCAAAGTTTTGTCAACACATGCATTTCAAAATGTTGGACATACATCCGTCTAGGTAAGTATGAATGTAAATTTGTTGCGAGGAAGCATACTGAATCCACAACTGATTTCAATATTTTAATATGTGGCCCTTCGCATGCATAAGCGATGTTACACATGGCCAATAGGGAGATAACCGTTTTAAAATACTCGCTTCCTGCAGAGCTTCGACACGATAGCAAATATGAATTTAAATACACCACCAAACACCAAACACCAACTAAAACGAACAGTTATTGCACAAATAAACAACCGAACAGGGAGATGTAAGGTGACTCGATAAATAAGAATGAATTTAAGAATAACTGGATATATTTTGATATGCTGAAATCATATAAACTATCTGCATTCTTGCGCTATTCTGCACATTATGTATGTGTGAAACTATAATCAGCAATTGCTAAATTGACCGTTGAAGGCGTTCGTGGGGCCAGAATTTTGAAGCTATACCATTTGCTTCAAATGTCGATGCTGCTCGTTCTGCGTTGTCTGTTCGCCAGCTGTTTCAGTGGTATAGCTATGAGTTCTTTGTCTCAGCGTATGCGTGAGTGTAATATGAAAGGATAATACCAGTTTAGTCAGCTGATAAATTTTGATATTGTCTCGAATATTCTGTTTGAAAACAGTCGCCGATTGTTGAATTAAAGAATTAAATTGCTTCTGTAA
Organism: Deroplatys truncata; assembly: GCA_030765065.1. Lineage (NCBI taxonomy): Eukaryota > Metazoa > Arthropoda > Insecta > Mantodea > Mantidae > Deroplatys > Deroplatys truncata. The sequence goes on along the minus strand of CM060988.1, from coordinate 22,971,922 downwards.
CAGTAATTATGCGAAGCGTCAGTTACTGTAGGCAGCAGAAAGATTGCTCGCAATAGCCGCTAAATCGTTCTAACTCAAGCACGTCTTTGTGCGCTATACAACTTAAAATGAAACTAAATATCATACGAGTAATCAGAAGTGTCGTCACATGAGTACGTCACATGATTTAGTAAAATGCTGGATTAAGTAAGTAACTAAGTAAGTCTGATTTAGAATGCACGCTCTTTTCTTAACTTAAGCTCCGCCTACCTAACGCTACTCCTACTATCGTTCCTACTCACGCGGTACAATCTTAAAACTCTACGTAGGCGTATCTGAAATAGTTTCTATGGGGTATCTTGCTCAAATTTCAGAATTTCATTCCCTTTCTGATTTACAGAATTCCTTTCTACGTGACTTTTCAAATGTACTGAACTCACTCCTAACTGCATTTCTGGAACCTTTAAGCTAATTCGTTCGCTACTCGACTGTTAATAATGATTTTCCTTAATATGACCCGCTAATGACCTTTTTCCCCGGACAAATCTTTTCACTCAGGCATATATTATAAATTTCCTTTATATTCAGAAGCTATTTATTACAATTATTTGTCTTAGTGTTATTTATTTATTTAATTGTTTATATCTTCTTGCCAATAAGTACGGTACTTCCGTATGCATTAATATCTAAACTGATTGCTTGTAACCGAAACGATTTGAAGCAACATTATTTAATTCCATTGGGAACTTCAGTGAAAGCTGCTAGGGCAGCAACCAAAACTTCTATCCGCTACTCAAACGGAAGTCTGCATTAAATCTCGAACAGTGTCTTTTACTTTACACAACGCTTCTTTACCTTTCCTGTTTGTGGCTTAGCAGCTTCAAATGAATTTAAACGTCTGCAATTTTTCCAAAATAGAATATTACGCTACATGGCTTGTCCGAATTAATCAGTTGCATATAGAAACAGATGTAAGTACCATTCAACAGTTTATTTTTACAGGCTGGAAAGTTCTACAACAAAGCAGTTAATGATCCAGGTTCAGACCATTACTCCATTGGAAACAGAACCAACTGCACAACCTGCATTAAGAGCCGTCTACTCATGCTCACTTATTGCCATAATTCACAAAGGTACTTTTTATTTTGAACAGCCCAATTTAGCGTGCCTCCTTTCATTCTTATTGTGTTTGTATGTTCATGTTTCGCAATGGTCTGTGAAGCGCAAATGCGCCGATCGATCAATCCTGGAAACGTGAAAAGACCACGATTAAACATCTAAATAGCAACAATCAATTGCATTTTACTTTCTCTACCACGTGCCTGTAGGAAAAGAAGGTATTGCATTCCAACTAAAAATGGGATACCGAGATTTCACCGGAAGTACATGTTTTTAGGCTCCCGTTACAAAAAATGTAGTTTTAAAGAAGAGGTCCATGTGTGCGTGTACAACAGAACTCAAAACCGAAACGACGGATAAACACCAAGCTTGGTAATTAGCTTCAGTACCTTCAAAGGATACGACACAGGGATTCTCAAGAAAACCTCCCACTCCAAATTACTCCTTACATGGAACACTTTTCGCAGTTATTGATTTTCTAAAAAAAATGGCTCTAGCGATTTTGATTAAAATACCACACATTAAAGAAGTTTACATCACAAATAAAATGTATATCTTAAACTTTCTGGGAATAACCTGTGAAGCCCACATCATTCGGAAGGAACTTTGCATAATCTTGTATAACTGATAAACGATAAGCGATAGACGAAAACATACTACACAAAAAATGTAGATCTCTTTAAAACATTAAATTTATTTCAAATAACCTTTTTGTGGCATCTTTAATTTCCGAGATATCCATTATTAATGGTTCGAATTGCTCAATACCGTGTGTTTTGAAGTCCTTTCGATATTCAATCGTTTCCTGCGATTGAACGGAAAGATATGGGATTTTAAGGCCAGCATATAACGACCAGTTTATAAATATTTAAGAATGTATGTTTCCTTTGTATCTATAATGAAATACGTGATATAGTTACTTCTGCAAAAGTTCATTTGGATTAAAATGAGCAGATAAGAAATAAGCTTTAGGAAGACTAGTTTGCATACCCACTAATAAAGATAGAAGTTAGAGAAAATTATGGGAATGTATCACATCAGATTTTTAATATTTACCCTGAGGAATTCCCAAAGGTGTTCTGTAATTCAGAACATGTTGCACATGTTTTTTATTATTGGTTTAGACTTTTAGAGGATATAAGTCTTTAAAAATGTTCAGTTTTACATGGATCATCCCTTATGTTAAATGTTTTAAGCGTATTGCTAATTCTGTGTGCTAGTTTACATATGTACGTTCCATGCACATACCTTCAGTATTTGACTACCGACATGGATAGACGAAGTATTTTAGACATAGACATGGGATATCCGCAGTCTATCTCAACAGGACCGTCCTTCCTGTTTGAAGAGTGATTTCCAACTTTTTCTCAGTATTCATAACTGGCAAATGCTGGAGAAGTAACCTAAACTTACGTCTCGAACGTTTCCTTCCCAAGTTCTTTTCATTTCATGTATCATCCACTCCCTGTGGTGCCGTATGCATAAGAACGGGTGTAAAACACTATAAAAAATCGGAAATGTTACATTCAGATGACTTTCCCCATCCCAGATCGTTTATTAGTGGGTATTCAAGTTATTCTTACGAAAGTTTGTTTTTTCTATCTTCTTCATTTCAATGAAGATAAATCTTTCCGGAAATACCACATGTTTCTATGCAATCGCGAGAAACAACTAATGTTGACAGGACTTTGAAAGAATGGCTAAGTATTGAACAATTCGAACCATTCATAAAATATATCTTGGAAATGTCCGATGCCACAAAAACAGTTATTTTAAATAAACTGTGTGGATTAAAGAAATCTACCTTTATTGTGTAGTACGATTTCGTCCCTCGTTTGACGCTTACCAGTTACACAAGATTATACAAAAGTGCTTCCGAATGAAGGGGACTTAAAGGGTTATTTCCAGAAAATTCAGTATATATTTTGTTCTTCATGTAAATATCCTGAATATACGATAGCTGTATTAAAAATCGTTATAGTCATATTTTAGAAAATAACAAAAAATTGAACAATGTTCGTGTAAAGGATAGTTTGAGGTAGGGAATTTTTCTTGAAAATCTTCGTTTCGCATCTTGGAAGATAGTGAACCTAATTACCAATTCTGTAATTTATTCGATTTTTGTTTTTTAGTTATGCTTTCAGAGGCACACATAGAGGACATGTTTCTAAAAATGCTTTATTTTAATTGAGGGGTACTCAAAATATGTTTCCGGTGAAATCTCGATATCCAAATTTTGGGTTGAGTGCAATACCTTCTCTACCTCCTAAGTATGTGGTAGGGAAAGTAAAAATGTCTTCCACCTTCACCCATGCATAACTCGTCGCAGCATATACGGTGACTATTTACTAAATGTATTCTCATTAATGTTTCTGATGTCGTTCTTTTATGGAGTTCAAAAAGTGACCATATTTATTGGTCGCCGTTAAGATGATTATGAAATATCCACCTATAAGCCTCATGGAATCATTAGAATATGACTTGTTGCGCTATCTTCTTGTAAGTCAATTTTATATCGTCCAGTTACTCCATGAATGTATAGCAGACGCACCCATAAACCGCAATATCTTCCGTACTCCTCAGAGGGGAGGGTTTTCGACCTTTTCAGCTGCCGTGGTGCATATCCCTATCACTTGTGGCACTTCTGATGTTACTATAAGTTCGTAGGACCGAAGATATGAGCCCTTTACGGATGGGGTTGTTCGTTTTGGGTTGAACTCGGCGGGACAGTGGTTCACGTTACCTGTGGGAGATAGCGCTCTCTGGGCAGTGATGTGAGACAGGTTTGTGAGACGCCTGAATATCCTCCGGTACCGTCTGGAGATCAGGGAGATGGCGAGCTAGAACCCTGTTGGCTCTATTAAACGGCAGTCTTCCCCTTTGAGATTGACGCGCCTAAGTAACGTGCTCACTTCCGTCCCTGCGCAAGGAGGTTGGGGACGTTTTTGGACACTAGGTACTAGCCTAATGGAAAGCCCTACGGTAGGAGAGCCTACCGTTTGGCGCCTTCCCTGGTAGAATAAGGGATGTTGGGATTTTGGTATTCCTTCGCTCATTCTGTCTACCGTACGACGTACAAAATATGACCAACAATTCTGGTAGCTGACAGGCATCGGAACACAGCCTTTTGCAATGCAATAGAGCTTTGTGGTATTCGAGTTCTCAGCAGCCCATGTCTGCTGTTTTGCCTCTTGACACGTGAAGCCACGCTTCATCCATAAATTGGGCTATGGAGAGAGTATCTGGAGTTGCAAGAAAAAGAGGCTGAAATCGTTCACAATGATGCAACCGCTTTTTCGCATCTGGTTCGATTAATTCATACACTACCTAGACTCTATATGCTTCTACACACACCTTCCTGGCAGCTCTCTCATCCGGCGCAATGATTACTTTGGTGAGCGAGCTAAACGTTCTCGAAAATGATCAACACGACCTTGACTCATTGCAGGTATCTTTACATTCTTTACCACGTATATACCGAGCTTTCACCGGAAATACATGTTTTGAGGCCCCTGATAAAAAAGGGGATTTTTTAGAGAAAAGACTCGTGTGTCTCTGTGCGCCTGTGAACACCATAACTCAAAAAGGAAAAGTTGGATAAGTATCAAACTTCGTATTTAAATTCAGTATCTTCAAAGGATGTACCGCGATGATTTTCTAGGAAATCCTCAACCTCAACTACCTTTACATGGAACACATCTTGAGAGTTTTGGTTTTCTAAAAAATGGCTCTAACCATTTTGATTAATATACTACATATAAAATATGTTTACATGTTATAAATGTTTATGTTGTATTTTGGCAAATAAAATCCATATCCTGGATTTTTTAGAATAGCCTCTGAAGTCCTCTTCATTCGGGAGGAATTTTGTATAATCTTGTATAACTGGTAAACGTTAAGCGATAGCAAAAAACGTACAACAGAAAAAATTAGATCTCTTTAAATCACACTATTTATTTAAAATGCGTTCTTTTTGGCATAAGCCATTTCTGAGACATCCGTTATTAATGGCACGATTTGCCCAATTGGTTATTCTAAGTCCTGTCAACATTCAGTTCTTTCTCGCGATTGTATAGAAATAGTATCTAAGGAATTGTAAGGCCAGGGTATAGTGATCAGTTGTTGAACATTTGTATCTGTTCCCTTTGTATCTATAACGAAATGTATAATGCAGCTATTTCTGAAAAAGTTTCTTTGGATTAAAATATAGTGGATAGAAAAATAAGCTTTAGGAAGAATAGTTTGTATACTCACTTATAAAGGTAGATGGTAGAGAAAGTCATATGAATGTACCACTTCAGATTCTTTTTGTAGTATTTACTTCCATTCTTACTACATATGGCGCCACATTCATTGGACACTGATAATACTTGAATTGGTAAACGAAATTTGGGAAGGAAACATTTCAGGCCTAAGTAAGGGTACCTCCCCGGCATTTGTCAGTTATGAAGGCAGAAAAGCTTGGAAAAAGCCTCAGTCAGGGAGGACGGTACTGGCGGGATTGAACCGCGGACCTCCCCATAAAAATCCAAGCCTAAACGATTGGATCATCCGTGTCGGTCCGTACGTGTGATGCCGCACGTAGTAACAACGGGCGTTAAACACCACTAAAATTAAAGAAAAAGCTCTACAAATGTATTTAATTATGATTAATACGAGTAGTAGTTTCGTAGGATTATATGTGGCAATTTTAATGCCCGAGTTGGTAATGTGTCCATGGAAGATATGTTAACATCATGTCATGAAAACACGTGTAATGAAAATGGCAAGTCAATACAAATTTTGGCGCGTTTAATGGGATGAGAGTAACTTAACCTCTAAGTAAATACATATGTTCACTTGGGCAGTAAGTTCTTAATTGATACATCCTTCTAAATAAGAAAACTAAATACGAGACGTTTATTTAAAGCAGGAACCGATAATTTTATAAAATAACAGAACATTATTTTCCGAATACTTAACTATCATTCACCATTACCTTACACCTTATACTACTTCTCCAGAAAGCCACCGCCGTTATTCAGGCACTTGCCTTGACGAGAAACCAGTTCTTGTATGCCTTCGTCAAAGAATGATGCCGCCTATGATGAAAACCAAGTCTGCGCTTCTTGTGTCACAACATCATCGTCGTTGAAATGTTTTCCTCCAAGGCAATTTATTCAGATGAAGAAACAGATGAAATTCGCTTGGTGCCAAATCCGGACTGTAAGGAGAGTGGTAGAATTGTTCCCAACCAAATGATGCCATCAGATCATGAGTTTGTTTGGCTGTGTTTACATTGTTACTCATTATCTTCCCGTAATCGTCACACAATTGGTGATGAATGTTTTCTGACGTAACATTTCTCACATTCAAAAAACAAATCACTGATCTGGCTTTACAGATGGCGGGTCGTTCGATTGTGTTCAACATTTAAAACGACATAAGAACAGGAAAACACAAAGTGACGATCGCACAAGGCTGCATCTGGATTCCTAATGAATGGAAGGTGTGATCGCACATGCTCAAAATCGCGACTGCAGCGCTGCAATGGCAAAATATTAAAACGGCATTTACTTTAAAAACACGCCTCGTGTATTGGACACATGAGCTTATTGTGACAAATAAAAACACGTTTAACTCATAAGAAACTTTGCTCATTACTCGAAATGCGTTACAAGACTCTCTTGGCAGCTCTGAATTACAAATTGCTTGCAACTGTCTCGTAACTGATTCACATCTCTTTTCTGCCGAATCCTTATAGTCTCTGTTGCTAGGGAGACACATTAATACAATGTTCCAGAATTTACTAGAATGTAAGTGGCGAAATTTCTCGAAGTGTAGGCAGCCAAAGCCTCTTCAATGCTTGGTCGACTGTACCATACGGATTTGCTTTCTCCAATCTCCCGCGATCAAAGCCTTCATCAAAGGCTTGGCCGACTGTATCACGCGGGTTTGGCCACAACATGGACGACAAATATCCAATCAGATCACTATTTATAAGGAAGGTTTCTTTCTAAATAGGCATAGAGTTAGATGTTTAATCGATAAAAACGTGATAAAAGTCATTTCTCGCCTGTCGCGAGGTATCGTGCTTCGAAATTTGAATTCACATCTCTGGCACGCAACTCGACTCTAGCTGCAGGCTACATCCGACTACCTCACTAACATGATAACCTTTACATTAGGACCATCTTTATCTCTGACAATATCGGCGATAATGTGGTCTGGACACAGCATCCTGGGACAATACAAACACTTCACATTCATCTCCACCATAAACACACAATGCGTAACACGGAACATTGTTTCGAGGACATTTCTGAAAGTCCGCCCCTGTTTATCAATAATGTAATCCACACCTTTACTTGCGTATATAAACATACATTTCACGATCGATGAACCGAACTGGTATTACTCAACAGATGCAATTAATGCAACCATTATAAAACTCATATCGAGTGCTTTTTACGTTGCTTGTACGTCTAATATTTTATTCCTAAACACTTCTTCCAGTCTTCGGAAAGAAATTCTATACTATTAAAAAGAAATGTACACCTAGGGTTTACACAAAACTTGTTATTTTTAGAGGAATTAGTTGTCATAATTCTGTTGTGTTAAAACCGTTATTTCCTTGTCATTAAAAATGGCATTAGCCGTCTGTCCACTCCAAGAATTCAAAAAGAGCAATCTGTCTTTTGTAGCTCCAGACGCGTATTCTGTACGCGTTACACGTTAGCGCAATACTGAAATAAGTGCATGATTCGAGTAACGGCGTAAAAGTTAGCCGAATGACCTTTAACACGTTTTATTGACTAAATATTTACCTATATACCGATTTAGAAAGAAATCGGACCTGACCAGTTGGGTATTTTCCTTATTACTAACGCCGATCCCTACAATCCAGATAGAAAAAGTCCTCGTGAAAATGACAGCAGCTCCTAAAAGGCTAAACTAGTAAAATAATAGCACTCACTATTCCATTAGCCAATAAAAGATGGCGTATCATAGGCAGGTGGCCAATGAAAGCTATACTACACTGATGCTAATGCGGCTTCGATTACTACATTGCTAGCATTTCTCGAAATGCGCTTGTTTTTAATTTATAGGAATGCATTGTGGGAGATCAAGAGGGCCCTGACTATAAAAATTACAATTCAAGCTTGGCGCGCTTTGGTAGTCAAAATATTGCTAACATAAAAGCAGCTGTGGACAAGTTAGCACCTGAAAATACGAAAAGAACAAGAGTGTGGTGTAGAACCAATTTTGTGCAGAGAGAACCTATAACATTGATGGCTGAGTTACTGAAGAAGAGATTGCTTCTATTCTACAGGATCGGGGTCTGTCGTACTCTCGTCGGGTCGGCCACTCTAACTTTTGGTTTTTTCGTGGTTTCCCCGGGACGGTAGGGGGTGATTCTCCTTCTAGTACACATCATCGTCCGGATCTGGCCAGCTTTTGGGTTTCCGCTTCATCCTTTCCTCCCAGGGGTTACCTTGGAAAAACAAGGGGCCCACTATGATCTACCTGAAGTGCTGTTCTCCAGTTAATGGAGAGTCCTCCGTCTAACTACTCCTAAATCCCAACTAGGAAAACATTAGCTTCAAATTCTACTGAGTGTCTGCACGTATTTTCCCAAATTTGTATCCATCACAGGATACTAGGAAGTACTCTAACACTGCCAATGCTTTAAATGCTGTGCAACTTGAATTTACCACAAGAAACAAGAAGTATGTGAATCTTTGCAACTTTACATATTAACGAACCTAGTTGTGTACTATTTGTTTTTTCAGAAAATCTGTCTTTAATGCAGCAATATGATATAATAAGAGTTTCGCACTTATTCTTTATACATTACAAAGAGAAAGTGCTGCCAACGTGATGTGAACTTCTGGTGAAGACGCCGCGTTAAACACGTCTTCTAATGTTATTAAAACGGTTCCTGTTTTTCTAAACGCTCTTTAAGTTATCTGGCATCACCGGAGCAGCAGGCATACCAACTTATCTATCCATTGTGCGAGGAACCTGAAATATGCACTATCTGTGTATGAAGAGAAGATGGGATATAATTTAACCTGATTCCTGGAAATCATTTCTTTTTGTATTTTAAAATTTCATTATAAATTTATTTGAATTATTTCTAGAGGTCACATTTTGAGCAAACCATATTGGTGTGTTTGATGTAATCTTTAGACGAGTGTATTTATATTTTTGAGCCACTCTTCATTCATACTGACAATTTGGAAATTTGTAATTGCTACATGCAGTGCTGGTAACCTAACCTGTTTTGTATGCTTTAATGTACGTATGTGCACAAGTTTCATTAAGTCCTCTAATTTTATTGTATTCATTAGTGCAGATATGGGTTACTTTTATATTTTGATAAGTGAATTTCACCTAATAAATCCTACCTGGATGTTCATTCCATTTATTAACATTTACTTAGAATTTGATTAATCTGGATCGCCGTCCCCAGTACACACATTGACCGCCATTTCACTTGCAAGGTATTGTTTTTATTTTTAAGCTCAACCCCAGGCGTGGATAATCCTTCACCAGTTCGCCACCAATATTAATGATCTTGTTGCTGGAACCACCATGTTAAACACTGTTAATAATTAGTTTTAATTTTGTATAAGTGTTATTTCCATTGTTCTCTATAATTGAAAAATCTTATGTGTTATCACATTACTTTCTCTGCCCTTTATCGTTTATTAGTGGGTATAAAATTTATTATTCATACGAAAGATTATTTCTCTAGCTACTTCATTTTAATCAAAATAAGCTTTCCAGAAATACCTTACACATTTCGTTATAGATACAAAGGGAACAATGCTAGTCCAAATGTTTAAGAACTGGACGCTATACGCTGGCCTTAAAATTCCATACTGTTTCCATGACATCGCGAGAAACAACTGAAATCGACAAGACTTTAAAAATATTAATAAAACATTGAACAACTGGAGCCATTAATAACGCATATCTCGGAAATAGTTGATGCTACAAAAATCATTTAAAATAAGTTGTGCATTTTAAAGAAATCTAATTTTTTTATAATATTTTCTTTCTTTTAAGTTTACCTATTATGCAAGATCATATACATTTCGCTCCATATGAGGAGGTCCTCACAAGCTATTCTCATAAAATTCAAAATATACATTTCATTTCTGAGTAAATGCTCTAAACGTATGATATTTTATAAAAATCGTTAGAGCCATTTTCCTGAAAATCAACTAATTCTAAACATTTTCCGTGTAAAGAGTAGTTGGGGTGGGGGGGACTTTCTTCAAAATATTGTTATACATCGGGTTGAGGCAAAAGGTTTGCAGCTAAAATATTAATGTACATACTGAGGCTTTCACGGCCGGCGTCATAACTAATAAATAAATTACAACTATCCGGGCTTGTAGGCCGTGGTCTAGCAGGCATCGTGGATACGATGCCTTCTAGACCACGGCCTAAAAGCCCGGATAGTTGTAATTTATTTATTAGTTAAAGTATTAATTTTAGTTACCCCGGCATAAACATTGGGGGACGTAGACCGAGGCAACGAGAAAGGTACCAAGAAATTTCTGCACAAACTAAGCAGGCAAGGGATATTTAGAACATTAAAAATACATAAATTTGCATTTATCTCTGATTTATTATACTTAACAAGGTGTCCTACCTAACACACAAAGGATTACAGAAGAACTCTGGGGGAGATGCCCCACGCACACACATCCATTCTCTCTGAAGACCTACATTAGACTGAAGCCACCACACACAAAGAGAACTATTCCCTCAATTGCCTTCACCCCCCCCCAACTAGAAGATGGAATTGCCGCGTTGGACTTGAACTTAACACACAAACGCAACAATTAGCTCAACAATATTATACACTGCACATAGGGACTCTTACATAATTATCATTGACTCTCTATCAGCCTTAAGTGCAATACAAGACACGTTCTCTACCAATAGTATTGTAAACGAAATACATAATCTTGTTACCATCCTTTATAACTTAAAAAAGTCACTCAATTTCATGTGGATAGCATCTCATAAAAACATACCCGGTAATGAAAGAGCTGATACTGCAGCAAAACAAGCTACAGAACTACCAACACAAGATACTGATATCAAAATACCTCTCTAAGATGCAGTCACACTCGTTAAGAAGAAAATACACAAAGAATAGCTGACCTGCTGGATGAACAATTCTACAAGTAAACTTCATGATGTACGTGGAACTTCAGCTTAAGAATATCCAATAAGACAGCTACAGCGGCGAAACCAAATTTTAATATCCCGACTACGAATTGGGCATACTAAACTGACACACTCTTATTTGTTAAATAGAAGCTCTCCACCAATTTGTGAAACATGTAAAACAGCATTAACAGTAGTATATATTATACTAACATGTCCAAAATTTGAAAATCAACGTAGTCAGGTTGGTATGACCAGAAATATTTCTGCAGCACTCAATGATGCAACTTTCATCCAGAAAGTAATTACATTTCTTAAATTAATTACTATATATCAATACATTTAACCAAATTGTAACCCGTATGTATAAATAATGTATAAGTATTATACTGTAATCCGATAATGTAAGCAAGTGTACATGAAAGGTCGTGATGAAACCTAGGAAGGTTAAAACGACCCTAAAATAAAGCTTTTTTGAAGAAAAAAATATACACAGCAATAGTGTGTCCGAAGCGACAATACATACACATACACTACAATATTTGTGTGGCATATTTGAAGGCTACTGAGCTTAAATATTAAGTTTGGTATTTATCCGACATTTCGCTTTTGAGCTATGCTGTTTAAGACACACAAACGGACTTTTTTCTAAAAGTCCTCTTTTGTTTGGATTCAGGGGACTCAAAGCATATATTCCCGTTGAAATCTCGTATCGAACTTTTGGTGGCAAGTTTTTTTGTGTATTACTTGATTTTGTGGTGAAAATAGGATATTATTTGACGGAGGAATAAAATGTGTAAGTTGGAAATTTTCATACTTTTTGTCTTAATTCCTAATTTTCGGCTCACTTTTTACGACATTACGAATTTATTTCTCCACCAGCTTAAGTCACATTACGATGAAAGTGTGTGGACGTATGAACAAAAAATGTTCTACCCAAGGCATGGGAGATAATTTTGAAAACACCACGTACAAAAAGTTGCAATTTCGGCATACTTTTCAAAAGTTTATAAAACTGATAAAACGAGCTATCTGAAAACCCGCCAAAGCACGTAAACTGTATTACTGTTTGATCTTTATGTAAAAAGATGATTAATTTGGATGCAAGAACTTTTTAAAATGCAGACGATTACTTTCTTGAGGGGGTGTACATTGTATTATAGTGAACCTTGCAAATGAAGAATACTTGTTAATAGATTTTTATTTTACACAACATTTCAATATACATCCTGCAGCAACTGTAACAAAGTTTCAATTCGTTCACGGCGCAAATAATCCACAACTCATGTATATAACTTTCATAATAAGGCCCTTTGTGCGGAACATTTACCTCATTCCTCTGACGGCTTATGTTAGCATCCTCACTCCTGGAACCAGAAATTGCACAATACATACATTTACCATACACATTGCTTGCACGTAAACAATAGCATACTGTCTGGTAATTCCGAAATTACGTAAATAAAAACAAAGACCATGTAGCGACATTTAATAGACTGTATCTCCATGCTGGTTACAAAAAGCAGTACAGACAACCTTACTATTTGCTGGCTCCTTGAACATTCAACCTTACAATTAGCCAGCGCGGGCTGCATGAACATTCCACCCACCTAATTAATGTCAATTAATTACCTTGTATGCACTTTTGTTTCAGTTAAACAAAATATAAATGCTAAATTTGAATAAAGAACATTCTCAATTACAATTTTACAAATGATCAATCACTGCAAGGTAAAACACAAAGTTTAGTGATTGGTCTTTCCAGCGGTCTATTCTTAGTCTTAACTGTGACCACTCGAACCAATTTGTCACTACAAGGGTGTATCTCCGTCACCATTCCCTTCTCTACAGCAATGGGGGAAGATTATCCTCTTCGATAAGTACCACTGTTCCAACCATCATGTTGGGTTGTAGATCTTTCCATTTGTGTCGCTGTTGTAGCTGATTCAGGTATTCTACTGACCATTTTCTTCAGAATAGTTGAGTCATCTGCTGAACCAGTTTCCATCTAGACAAGTATCTAGGATTTAAATCTAATAACTTAGAATAAGGAACTGCAAGTAAGGATGTTGACCATTAGAAGGTGTCCAGGAGTTAGTATGCCAAGATTTTTCTGGGTCATTTGTAAGGGAAATTCATGGACGGGAATTCAAAGAAGCTTCAACTTGACATAGCACAGTGTATAATTCCTCATAAGTCAAACATGCTAGGCCTGCCGTTTTCTCTAAATGATACTTTACTGACTTGATGCCTGCTTCCCATATACCTCCCATGTGCGGTGAGGTTGGTGGTATGAAATGGAAACCTATGCTTCTTTGTGAACTGTAATCTTAAACATTTTCCTTGAATTTGACTTCATTCAGAAGATCCTTGAATTCCTAATTCGCCCCTACAAAGTTAGTTTCATTATCACTATAAATATTTGTACATAGTCCTCTTCTTGCAGTGAATTTCCTCAAGGTAGCGATAAATGCTTGAGATGTCAAATCTGTAACCAACTCAATGTGTATCGCCTTAGTAACCAAACAGACAAATAGTGCAATGTAACATTTAATCTTCGTTTTGCTTCTAACAGCACCTTGCTTCATCAGAATTGGTCCATTACAGTCAACTCCTGTGTTAGCAAATAGACGTGAAACGTAGCTCTGGTTTCTGGTAATTGACCCACTAACTGTGTTGATGCGGTTGCTTTCAGTTTAAAACATATCATGCATTTGTTGACAATTTTCCTTAACAGATCCCCTGCATTGGTTATCCAATATCGTTGGCTAACTAAAGACAGTAGTAATTGACCACTAGCGTGTGAATTTCGCTGTGTATCTGTTCTATTATAAACCTTGTCTCACTGTGTTTTGAGGGTAGAATTATGGGATGTTTCTGCTTAAACTCTAATAATGTATTCTTCAAACGACCGCCCACCCTGAGAAAACGTTTGTCATCAATGAATGGGTTTAATATTGTAAATGAACTCCCCTTTGAAATACTACCATTTTTCCTTAAGGTATTCACGGCTTGTTTGTATGCATTTGTCTGAAGTTCTCTCAGAAGTACTGTAGCAGCTTCATCAAATTCCTGTACAGTTAAACCGCTTCTTATCTTGTTATCAGCGCTCCTGTAATTATTAGTAAATCTATGACAGAAAGAACTCTTCTCATTTTCAACCATCATGAACTAGAGTACAACTGATCGTTAACTACTTGGCACATTAATGTGACTGGAGCAGTACTTTCTTTAGGGTGTTTTTCTTCATTCTTAACTTCTTCCTATTCCTTCTTTAACCGTTTAACAGATTCATAAGTTGCTCTGTTAAGCCATTTAGGCCCTTGCCACCATAACTTAGATTCTTTCAAAGTCTGAGGTTCTGTTCCTCATGAAACTAAATCAGCAGGATTATTCTTTGTACTTATATAATTCCGATCTGTGATGCTAGTTAATTCTTGGATCTCTGCAAATCTTTTTCCAACAAATGGCTTCCAACAAAAGGGTTTTAAGTGAAACTATTGTAAATCACCACCGTAGAATCAGTCTATAAAACTATTTTAAAGTTGTTTATCTTCAAAACCTTCATAGTAAATTGTGTTAATTGGGGCTAAAGGAAGTGATCCACATAGGTGCAACCTTGGAATTGTAAGTCGTTTTAGCGGTGCAACTCTAAATTTTGAACAAAGCAAATGTATCTTCGTATTTCCTTGGTTATACAATGGCCTAAGGTAAGTACAGCAACCATAAGCTGCCTCACTGGCATCTGAAAAGCCAAGTAATTCGAAATTTTCCAGTGCATGTTGCTAGTCTGTCGACTTCAATTGTGTTTAAAATTTGACGCTTAATTTCCATGTGATACCACACTTTCTTGGGTTCTTTTTGGAAGAAAGTCGTCCCAATCTAACCTTTCTTGCCATAATATTTGCATACAAATCTTGTATTTTACGATTACTTACCTAGTAAACCTAATGCGTCAAATATTGAAGCAATATATCGTAATGCAGTCCGTTTAGTAACATGCTTGCGATGTTTTAAATTATTAGAGGATCGAAAGTTCTTAGTTTTGGCATTCCGCAGCAGATCTAACGTTTTCACGTCATCATCAGTGGCAACTTCTAAAGGAGCTGTAATTTCTCTTTCGTCTGATGGGTTTCTATCTAGAAGCGCTGGGTGATTTGATGACCATTTTTGTAACCAAAATCCACCTTATTTCAACAGCTCTATTAATTCTTCTTGCAATTGAATTGCGTCATTTTCATTTTCTGCTCCACTAATCAAATCATCTACATAGAGATCTCTCATCAATACCTCTGCCGCCCCTGGAAATCTTTGGACTTCGTCTCTGCCAGCTGTTTCAAACATCTAATAGCTAGGAATGGTGCACATGAAGTGCCATACGTCAATGTCTTCAATTCACAAATCTTCAGCGGTCTATTCTTACGTTCTCTCCATAGAATCCTTTGAATAAAAGTATCCTTGGGGTTTACTATATTCCCTTTCTACATTTTTTTCAATATCTGCACAAAATGCTATTTTGTGTATTCTAAATCTCTGGGTAATCGAACAAATATCTTCTTGGTGCGTAGCTCCTACCATCAATACATCATTCAGTGCAGTAACAGAACTTGTCTTCTCTGAACCATTAATCACTGCTCGTAATTTGGTGGTAGAACTGTCTTCTTTCACCACTACATGATGTGGCGTATAATAAGCTGGAAGATCGTATTTCCACCTATCTCTTGTAACTTCTGTGTCTTTTACTTCCGACATGTGATTTAGCTCCAAATATTTATCCATGAAGTGGTTGTAATTCTCTCTTAGCTTTGGTTTGTCTGTCCAGTCTTCTTTCCAAATGATGCTATATCATATGACTCTCCTAACTTCAGATCATCCTCCCGAACAGGTAATCTAACTTGTAATCTTTCATCATCTTGCCTTACAGTGGTTTATTGGAACTGCCTTTCACATTCTTTTTCTTCCAAGGTTAGTACTTTATGACTAAGGTTTTCCAACAACCTACATTTCTCCATTTGCGTATGCAATTGGTCAGTGATTGTGAAAAATGAGTGTCGTTCTGCGTGTCTTCGATTCTTGACATCTCCACCTGGAATTGTTCCCGAAACTATAAATCCTAAATTTCTATTCTGCAACACTGGTAAACCCTTACACTGATATCTTCCATCTTGCAGTACATCAAAGAATGTATCAGCTCCTAACAGAAGGTCGACTTCATGAAGTATATTGAAGTTGCTATTTGCTAATCTTATATGAGTTGGAATTTCCCATTGAGACGTATCAATACACATGGATGGCATTCTCCCTGTGATATGAGGTAATACAAGACACGTCACTCTAGTTTTGTAATTAGTCACATCTGAATAAAGTTCAACAGTTGTCATGTGGGTAGTTGTGGTTATTCATTACTAATACTCTTGACAGGTAACTCAGCTCTTGTTTTCTTAAGCCCTAAGCGATTGCAACACGATGCTGTAATAAAGTTCATTTGAGAACAACTGTCTAAAAGAACATAGCATTTGTGTAATCTCCCAAAGTTATCTTTCACTTCAACTTACGCAGTAGCCGGTAAAACCTTCGATGACACTGTACCTTCGTTGTACGATAACTAGTTTATCCAGTAAAGTTGGTTGATGTAGCAATGTGTGGTGATATTTTCCACAAGTTTTACAGCCTCTGAGGTTGCACTGTTGTATGAAGTGATTAGTAGCTAAATAATTTAAACATAACTTATTTTCCTTTACAAATTTATATCTATTATGAACTGTGAGTTGATTAAACTGACCGCAACGCTGAATACTATGGTGACTCTTACATAAAATACAAGCATCGCTTGTTGTTACATAACTAAGCACAGTTTTTTATTATTATGCGGTTTAGACTCCTGTTTCCTACTTGCTGCCTCAAGAACATTGCATCTGCTTTCAATAAATTCATACAATTTAGTTAGCCTTGGTAGTTGTTTGCCTGAAGTCTTTAGCTCCCATTCCCGTTTAGTATTGCTATCAAGCTTCTGAACAGCAATGTAAATTATCATGGACTCCCAACTGCTTGTTTGATGATTTAAACCATCTAATGCTCTCAAATTGCTTTTGGTAGCATCAATCAACCTGCTAAGTTGAGTAGCATTCTCAGTCAGAATGCAGGTTGCTTGACGATATTATCAATATGTGTGTTAACAATGAGCTGTTCAATTTGATATCTCTCTACTAACAATTTTCAAGCAATGTCATAGCCGTCCACAGTTAATGGAATGTGCAAAATGATTCTCTTAGCATCCCCATGGAGAGCTGACATCAGATAATGAAACTTCTGTATGTTTAGAATATTTTCATTATTTAAAACAATAGATAAATATGTATCCTTAAAACAAACCCACTCGATTACATCTCCACTAACTTGAGATAGACATAACTGAGGAAGCTTTACTCTAATTATCGATACAGTAGGCACATTACAACCTTGTGAAGACTGAGCCTCCTTTAACATTATTTGTATGAAACTTAATAAAGCACAGTACCTATATTCCACTGAAGCTCTTTCTTGGTCATTAATTGCAACTTCTTCTAATATTTCTAAGTCATTTGACAATCATTGAATTCTGCCCAATTTTCTTGCAGTAAATTTAATCTAACCTCCAATTGACTTCAAACCCCTTGATTCTTCCATAAATTTCTAAATGTTTCCAGCGTAATAGGTGTTCCTTTAGCGATTACAGTTTTTTCTTCAGTTCACTAATTCTTACTTCATGTGCCATATTGAAGCATGCAAAGGAAGAAATAGGGATAGGTACTTGTCTTAGCTTATTGAAGCTAATTAACTGGTTAGATGAACTGGTTATGATCGTCTAAACATCTGCCTTCTCTGTTGATCCATCGAAGTCAAATCCAAGAAGTTCCAACTACCACTCAAAGGTGGCGATGTGGTTATCCAATATCCGGTTACGCTATCTTGTTGACGCTTCAACCGACATGGCCGTTGTATTTACAAATTTCAATTTTCATCAGCTTTGACTGTAAATTAACACTTTCGTTAGCCTTAACACCTTCACAAATGGTTTCAACTATCTGATTCTCTTTGCTTTCTAAGCTGATGCTACTGATTTTGCCGTAGAATACCAAACTGTAGATATCATAACCAGGGTTAGGATATTTAGGTGCGCATCTTTTTTCTTAGGGTAAGTTAAAGCTGTGCGGAAAGATATCACAGTGTGAAGTTTTGTTTCTAGTTGCCAAAAGAGGCATTTTTTCTCGCACATTTTTCCCTTTTGTGGGACCTTTAGCCCTTTTAGGCACCTTTATCCCGTTTCCCCCCAACCATGTCCATAATGTCTTTAACTTTCAATGAACGTCTCCTCAGCTTGCTGTGTAAGTGCGAATAGTAAGCCTACCTCTTTCAGTAAACGCCGCGTGGGAATTGAAAGCACACCCGCAACAATGGAAAATAATTGTGTGTTCGACGAAAACCTTTTTCTCTCGCTTTACCGCTATAAAGTAGCCCGCAACTATGCAATTGACAATGAGTGATTCTATCCCACCAGAATCAGTAGCCTGCTGTTCGTGAATGTGGGTTTGTTACTGTGAGAGACGTCATCCGTTTGCGTGGAGGCGAAGGCGGGGCACGCAGAGACGGCAGTAACCTCACCCGCACAGTTCCGAGAATTATTAAGACTGGGTTCTGCTCGAAACTACCAGAAATCTCTGAGACTGAAGTTCCAGCATGAATGAGAACATTCTGGTAATTGTCGCGGTGTTATAAGAGAATGTGGACAGCGAATGAGCGCAAGAGTGAGTTATGTGACAGTCGCATTGTGTTAGCAAGTGACTAGTGTTAGCTCTCCAAACGAGTGTGCTAGTTTTTCCCTTAGCAGGGGAGAAAGTTAAGCCCATGTTGTTAAAAATGTACGAACTGCAGCAAGCCGATTCCAGTACAGTAACGCAATCCATTATGGACTTCTGCCAAAAACTCTGGCTGACCAGTATCCAGTTTGAAAAACTTCTTGTGGTTAAGCACCAGGCTACATACATGGTTTCAGGTGTTAACCAATTGAAACCTTCATTTCCTAATTTGAAGCATGTGACATGCTTGGCTCATGCCCTTCACAGGATATGTGAATCCATAAGGAACGAATACAACATCGCAAATCAATTCATCTCTGCCATGAAGAGGATTCTACTGAAAGCTCCGAGCCGTGTTGTTTGCTGCAGGGAAATCACTGGCCTGCCCCTTCGCTGGGGATCTTGGATTGAGTATGCTGCTATGTTGTGTGAGAATTTTGACAAAATTAAAGAGTTTGTGCTTTCTTTAGATCCATCCGAAGTAGGTGCAATTTCCAAGGCACAGCAACTTCTATTACCGGAGAAAATACATAATTTCAGACAGAACCATATCGTGTCTCTAGTTACAAGTACCTACCTGCAGCTATTAAATGAATGGAAGAACAAGGTCTGGAAAACGAAAAAATGTGATATTTTTACTTCCGCAAGGGAGCAGTTAGATGGCTTTGCCAAAGACAAACTTGAATCTAGTCTTCAGAAGAATCCAGACATTGAGGAATTCGCCACATCTGTTGAGTTACCATTCCGAGTGAATACAAGGTTTGCCCCACTGGTTTCTGTGGATGTTGAAAGAAGCTTTAGCATCTACAAAGACATTCTATCTCCTAATAGAACCAGACTTACTTTTAAAAATGTGGAGATGCTTAATGTCTTGAACTACAATAGGTTAATGTTTTTTCCTTCTTTTTTGAGTGATAATTTGTTGTTTGTTTTTAGTTTAATAAATTAGAATAGAGGAAAGGGTAGTCTTTGAATTAGTTAAGGGAACGCACAACTGAAATTAACCCAAAATCTCAAAAAATCTAAAATAAAGAGAAGAAAATTATGTCGCCAAAAATTCTCCATTGCTTGTAGTTTTAGAATCCACTTTTATTTTTGACCCAG
Organism: Deroplatys truncata; assembly: GCA_030765065.1. Taxonomy (NCBI): domain Eukaryota; kingdom Metazoa; phylum Arthropoda; class Insecta; order Mantodea; family Mantidae; genus Deroplatys; species Deroplatys truncata. Next base: position 22,951,715 of record CM060988.1, on the reverse strand, counting down.
CAAACGCTTCAGGATCGTTACGAGACTTTTGATATACCCTTGCGCATTTGGTTGCTAGCTGTTTATATTTTTAAAACTTGATTTTAAGGCGTTTCTTATTTTCAGCATTTCTGCATATTCAAATTGTTCCACACCATGTAGTTTTCCTCCTTCATATTGACATATTTTATGCTTATTTAAAAAACCCAAATAAATAAAATTGTCATATAATTCTTCTGTGTAATGCATAGTTTTTGTGCTAATAATTTTTGAAGATAACAATGTATACAATGAAACGCAAAAAAAAATGCAAACCTTTTTTGTCTTAAACTAAGAATGGTAGAAAGAATATATGACAGATTTGTAGTCCCTTGACATAGAAGCAACAAAAGATTTTTTTTAAAAAAATGCTTCATGTGTTGCATTTTGCATATACCCATAATTTTATATTTTGAAAATTAATAACTTACAAACTAATTCAGATATTGGATTGAAATTCACAAAACAACTATATCTAAAGATGATTGACATGTGGTTAACATTTCAGCTCAATGGAATAAATAGTTTAGAATTGAGCAATTTCAGTTTTGCATCCCCTTAAATAAACCAGGACCTTATTGTCCCTTTTTTCACCTTTTTTGAGCACCTTTTCCCTTCCTTTTTTCATCTGAAATGTGCACCTAAAATCCTAACCCTGATCATAACCTACCATTGTCCATGTTTACGCGCCTTCGTGTTGTAGTCATAAGTGACTGGTTATTGAGTTCTTTCCAAGTTCTTTCTTGCATCACCATAAATTTACCACAAACTACGTACTTTTCCACATCTAATCCTGCTTGTGAGGACAAATAATGTCTTGTAACTCCGAAATTACGTAAATAATAACAACAAACCACGTAGCGACATTTAATGGAGTATATATCTCCATGCTGTTTACGAAAAGCAGTACAGCCAACCTTACAATTAGCCAGTGCTGGCTGCATGAACATTCAACCTTACAATTAGCCAGAGCTGGCTGCATGAGCACATACTGCAATACACATTTGGTAAGCGCTTGTTACAGATCGAGGAAGGAGTTTGAGAAAACGAGGCGCTTGCGCTTGGATTCCGCTATGCGCTTACCAAATGTGTATTGCGTACTGTTTTTGTGTGATTATATCAACTGAGTTATATTAATTAAGATATTAGCTGAAATATTTATGTATACATTATAGATATTAAATTTTAGAAGGTGGTTCGCCTATATGTGTTGCTATGGAAACAGAATGCTTGTAAATAAGTGTTGCTATCCGTGTCGCCATATTATAATGTAGTTCTATAGTTATGTTAGCAGTTTTATTTATTTTTACTTCATTATGGAAAAAGTAATAGTCGACGTGTCCAATGACGTGGAAACCGAGGAGCTTGTAATAGTGGGTATGACAACTAATACCGAGAAAATCAAAACAGAGTTATGATTTGGCATATACATCATTCAGCAAATGGTTAAAACAAAAACGTGTAGAGATTAATGAGAAGAATGTATTAGCGTGTTTCGTTTAAGAAGTAGTACATGGATGAGTCCAGGAAATTTGTAGTTGGAATTTTCGATATCGAAATCTATGATAAACTTTAACGATGGATTTGATATCGGAGCTTTCAATAAGTTAGTGTTTGTATCGTGATGATTCTACTTCCGGCACTAGTGCTTATGTCCAGCCCAGCACACCAGAATAATTAATGTCGTGGAAAAGTCTAAAGGTGCCCTAAATGTATTCACTGAAAACTAGGGTGGGGAAAAGCTGACCAATTAAACGAGTTCCCTTTCAACAATTTGTTATATTTAATAGAAATAATGTATATACTAAAAGCCTAAATGACATCCCAAAATTACGCAGCAAATTTAGCAGAATACATAAAAGCACAATTATAACGTGAAGCGTGGCAAGAAATTACAATAGTGATAAAAAAATACCAGATCACTAAGCTCACTCATGGTTCTAGATAATTTCGCGAATTCCAAGTCATGAAGTATTTCCGATAAAATAATTTACCTGAAATTTAGATAAAGGCAGCCTTTACGTCACAGCGGCAGGAATAAGCAGTGCATGACTTAACCTTCTCGCAACATAACAAATTACAATATTCACATTATCACAGTTTCCAAACACACACACCCACACACATACGCAGAGAATTCTCAACTAGACCTGCAGATTATAAAAGCAAACGCAAATAAATTTATGATTACCCTTTCCTTCGAAGGACTTCACCAAAAGGACTTGGGATTATAAAAGCGCCAGTTAACAATTTATGACTTGAAGGTAAAAGAAAGAGTTCTTCGTTGAAAAACTTTGTAAAACCTAAAGGAATTTCTAACAAGAATCAAATAAAATTTCAATAGTTTCAAACTTCGCAGCCTGCACCTACGATACCACAATTACACACAATAAAAAACTAAAATTGTCCCGTCGCACGAGTCGAACTAACCAACTCTTTCTCCCTGGACATCCAAGGCGACCAAAAGGAATGAGGCACCGCGTAAAATCGGAAACATAGGCGCCGAAAATTTGCCTACAACGTTAAATACGCCATGTGATCAAAAGTATCCGGACACCCCACAAACACACGTTTTTCATCTTAGGTGCATTATGCTAGCACCTACTGCCTGGTACTCATTATCCGCGACCTCAGTAGTCATTAGACATCGTGAAACAGCAGAATGGGGCGCTCCGTGGAACACACGGACTTCGAACGTGGTCAGGTGATTGGATGTCACTTGTGTCAGAAGTCTGTACGCGAGATTTCCACACTCCTAAACATCCCTAGGTCCACTGTTTCTGATGTGATAGTGAAGTGGAAACGTGAAGGGACATGTACAGCACAAAAGCGTACAGGCAGACCTCGTCTATTGACTGACAGAGACCGCCGACATTTGAAGAGGGTCGTAAAGTGTAATAGGCAGATATATATCCAGACCATCACACAGGAATTTCAAACTGCATCACGATCCACTCCAACTACTATGACAGTTAGGCGTGAGGCGAGAAACCTTGGATTCCATGGTCGAACGGCTGCTCATAAGCAACACATCACGCAGGAATATGCCAAACGACGCCTCGCTTGGTGTAAGGAGCGTCAACATTACACGATTGAACAGTGGCAAAACGTTGTGTGGAGTGACGAATCACGGTACTCAATGTGGTGATCCGATGGCAGGGTGTGGGTATGCCCGGTGAAGGTCATCTTCCAGCGTGTGTAGTGCCAACAGTGAAATTAGGAGGTGGTGGTATTATTGTGTGGTCGTGTTTTTCCTGTAGGGGGCTTGCACTCCGTGTTGGTTTGCGTGGCGCGATCACAGCACAGACCTACATTGATATTTTAGGCACGTTCTTGCTTCCCACTGTTAAAGAGCAATTTGGGGATGGCGATTGCATCTTTCAACACGATCGAGCACCTGTTCATACTGCACGTGCTGTGGCGGAGTTATTACACGACAATAACATCCCTGTAATGGACTGGCCTGCACAGAGTCCTATTTTAATCTTATAGAACACCTTTGGGATGTTTTGGAACGCCGACATCGTGCCAGATCTCACCGACCTACATCGATACCTCTCCTCAGTTCCGCATTCCGTGAAGAATGCGCTGCCATTCCCCAAGAAACCTTCCAGCACCTGATTGAAAGTATGCCTGCGAGAGTGAACGCTGGCATCAAGGATAAGGGTTGTCCAACACCATATTGACTTCCAGCATTACGAATGGAGGGCGCCGCGAACTTGTACTCATTTTCAGCCAGGGTGTCCGGATACTTTTAATTACGTAGTGTATATCGAAGGCTCATGAAGAAAAACAAAACCGGCACATGCTTTTGGTCATTTCTTTCAGCATTGAGACTTCCTTTGTTTTCATAACAACCACATTGCATATGGGAATGTCAATATCCATAGCAACAAAATTGGTATCACAAATTATTTACAAGGTACAAAACGGTATATTGCGATACAAGTGCGGTACAGCTTTGAAGAACGAGAAAGAGTATTCTCTACTTGCGAGATTCTCCAATGCACTTAATGCAGGTGTACTGCATATACAAGGGGTCATTCAGCACACTAGTCTCATGTCTTTCATAACTGTTATCCATCCCCTTAGAACTTGGTTAGTTGTGATGATGTTTGGTAGAAATTGCCAGGATGTGAATGAAGAATATTTACTTGTTATTATAAATTAGTACAATCAGGATTGTTATTGTAAGAGCGAGTGGAACGAGAGTAAACCTTTCAGCTTACACAGTCACTTTAGATAACGGCTTTTCAAAGGTTTGTCAGACAAACTTTGTATTTGATAAAGTGCGTGATGTTTTTTCCAAATCGATTTTCTGCAACCTACTATTATAACTAAAATAACTGTTACACATACACACATATATACATATTTTATATAAATATATATACATATATAATATTATGAAAGAATTAAGTCATGCTAGAAAAACCCTAGGACCTCATGCTGGTATAGGCAGGAAAAAAATCTTGGTTAAAATGTTTAACAGTAATGACTTGCTTTCCTGCAATTTAGTATAATATTACAATTATACCAGGTGAGTCAGCTGCCCCTATTTATTTTTGAAATATGACACGTGCTAAGCGACATATGTGACTTACGTCTTTATTGAATGCTTTCGAATGGCTGATTTGCATAGCACTTTATAGAGGAGGGATAGATAACTCAGTGCATAAGCGTTTTACGGGACATAATGCAATTGTCATGTATGTCGATACCAAAAACATCTCTCTCTGACACTGGGAGTTGTAGTAGCACTTTTAGCTGATTTTACAAACTTTCATTCCTTTGCGTGCATTCATCACACCCTTGAAAACGCCCCTGAAGGAGTAGCTTATCACATGCATTGGTTGAAAAGCTATTTGAAAACAAAATGGCAGATCTACGCAGTGCGACCAATTGGAATTAAGCCGTCAGCCAACAAAGGTTTATTGTACGGCCTTGTCAAAAATGTTAAGTATTAGGTATATAATTTCTCTTTTGTCACAAACTATGGCATATTTTAGTTTATACAGTAATTAAAATGGCTGATGCAGTTTATTTATTTAGGTTAAAAGTACCAAAACAAGCTCCAAATACTCCATGAAGCTGCAAAAAGCGTGTAAAGATTCGAGGTGCGTGTCTCAGTTCTGCAACTATTTATACGTATAAGAACCAGAACTCGGAAGGTAGCATTGGCCGAATGGTATTATCGTGGTTGTTTTACCACTGTGCCACTACAGTTCCGGTTCAAATCCTTTGTGATAAGTTTAAACTTTTTATTACCTTTTCTCTATCTCATTTGACCTATAATGTGATATTATGATACAAAGAACATGTTGATAGCATTATAAGGGTGTACAAAATAGAATAATCGCCATGTTTTCCACTGACAGGTGTATAACCTATACTTCATAGTAGGCATTTTATTGTGCTCGGTATTAAGCTTGACACAGTCAGTCAAGTTTAAAGCATTTCACACATGCAAAGTAGCTTTAGCTATTTGCGCCTGCGTCACTGCTTGACGTGAAAAAACTCTCCATTACCTACCGAGTATTTGAAACCTATTTTACGAGACACGGTGGTTGCTGTCATAATGTATACAAACGACGAGTATGTTGAAATGCTGTTAATGTATGGAGAAACTAGGTGTAATGCACTGTCAGCTAAGCGCCTGTATGAAGAACGGTTTCCAGGAAGGAGGGCACCTATTGCAGACACTTTTCGAAGGGTTGAAAGGCGCCTTCGTGAAACAGGATGATTTGGAAGAGCACCACCTGTTCGTGATGCTCCAGTAACCTCTGGAGGCAATGAAGAAACTGTGTGAAACGCAATAGAAAACAATCCATATACCAGTTCAAGGGCCATAGCACAAGACCTGTACATAAGTCTAAGTCGGCCATCAGCGATGCGCATATTGCACTGTAATAAGTATAATCTACAACTACACCAGGCTCTCCCCGGACGCGACTTTCAAGCGCGGGTGATATATGCACATTGGCTACAGCAGAGTTTTTAAGACATGTTCTCTTCAGTGATGAAACCACATTCACAATAACGGAACTGTTAACCGCCATAATATACACTAATGGAGTGTAGGCAATCCTCACTGGATGTAAGATGCTGCATTTCAGAGTGGAACATTAATGCCTGGTGCGAAATATTAGGCTAATTGGACCGCACTTCTTTGAAGGCAACATCACAGGACCCAGGTACCTTGCATTTCTACAAGATGAATTGCCATTGCTACTAGAAGATGTACCACTAGTGTAAAGGACAGGAATGTGGATCCAGCAGGATGGAGCTCCCTCCACTGATTGTAAGGAATCACTTACAAAGAACATATCCACAAAATGGATTGGCCGAGGGGGCCCGGTTACATGGCTTCCTGGATCACCTGATCTCATCCCACTGGATTTCTTGCTGTGGGGTCCTTTAAAGGAACGGGTCTACGCTCAAGGGCCGCAAAGCCCAAATCATCTACGGGCACTTATACGTAAAGAATGCAGGCAGATTACACCGCGCATGTATAACATGCAAGAATATCTCTCCGCCAACGTACGCAAATGTGCATTGATGAAGGGGGTCGTCATTTTAAATGTTTACTTCTTTGATGAAATTCACTCTGCTTAACAACCTATTATTCTGTTTACCCGTGAACTTAGCACATTTAAACATAAGGTTTAAACGTGAAAAAAGTGTTAGATTTAATAGCGTCGACTTGGGCCCAAACAAATGAAAGCTAACTACGTAACACGATTTACAACAGCAGATACGGTCAGATTATTAGTGTAAACATGATACACAATTATTATCTGATTGTAATTCTTGCCCCTTTGGCTCGCTGGAGAGTCAATAACAAAAATTAATAAATTAGTATACTAAAATGCATAAAATACACACAAGGAAAAAGAAAAAAATACCAAAAGAATTTGATGTAAGCATTTGATTCGAACCGCCGAAGGCAACATTTGTTTCACTACATTTCCTCTGCTAACCCATTCGGTCAGATCTCACCTGTTGTGCTCCGCTATTCGGGAGAACATTCCTATACCCCCTTGCAAGCATTATATCCACATAGAGCCGTCCTTTTAAAGCCCTTCGCAGCTCCGTGGCTAATTCAGGACTTTAATCATAAATTGTGGTTGCGTATCGTAGCGAATAGAAGGGCAGAGCTACTATAACAGTTTGTTTGGTAAAAGGGTCAATGTTTTCTCATTAGACTATAAACTGCTGACTAACCTGGCATATGTATATACTTGTTTTGCTGTCACTTAAAAATGCGAATTCCGAGAACAAAGATCCCAAAGTTCATCTATATTAACAGCTTTGTATATCTAACATTCAGAATAACAGACGTAATGTTATTCCTTGAATTGATGGTTCTTCAAATTGTAGTTATAATCATGAGTGATTAGCAAAATACAACATAGGCTATATAATTGGCTCTAATAACAGTTCTTAAAATGTCGAAACTCTAACAATTTTAAAGCATCCTTCTTCGCATTGTAAACTGGCCTATTTAACAACTAACAAGTCACTTGTGTGACACTTTTGCCTCTTTAAAGCTCTCTCTGTTTGCTTTCCTCCCCATCCCCTGCCGTTACAAAATTACATAATGTGGATCTTTACTCACCAAAACATGTCGGTTTGTTTATTTAGAAAAGGCCGAAAAAATGACGCACCTTAGCTTTGGACTACTCGACCAAGTGCCTCAACTTTACCAGTCTCTCGGCTTCTGCCTTCCTTCCTTGTACATCCAGTTTACGGAAGCCTGAAAGGAAGTGCATAGTTCAATTTTGCTCACTCACTTCCATTTTTAGTGCTACTGCTAAATGATTGGCGAAACGTCAATCAATGTCGTGATCCAGCGACCAACTTTCCGCTGTCTTGATCATGATAATTTGACTGGAAGATGAAGGATGCTGTACTAAGATCTTGCTAGCTCGTCTGAGTAAATGTTGGTGAAGGGAGGAGAAAATGGTTCAATTCAAATTGTTTTGTATTTGATAATGTGCATGTATATCAAAAGGTCAAAGACCCTCGAGAGATAGATGGGCAGAAATTCCAGCTAAGGCTGTCTCCATATAACTCATTTATTCTTTCCTATCACTGATTAGATAGGAAGTTTATAAGTCACTAAAGCTTATTAGCTGTCAGTAAAACTTTCCTTGTTTCACTGACTTTAACTAAGGTTGAGGCCTTATCTACCATCCGAACATTTCGATAAGACTTAGGACAAAAGACAGCAGCCATATATTGGTGACCGACGAGAAGATAAATCTAAAATCATTACACATACTATTTTTCGATGATAGTTAATAATAGACATAGTAAATACTTAGCTACTACATAAGTTAAATCGTCAGTAAATATCATCATCCACACAAGTGTTAGGCCATATGATCTGTTACGATATTACAAAACAGGGATTTTGTTTGCACCTCTTCTTGGGTCGTCCCAGAGATCTCTTCCCACGAGGTTGGTAATAGAACATAACGAGATTCTATGGCATCTCATTCGTCGGAATGACTCATCCAGTTGTTCTAGTAGGTGTGTATAAAATGAAGAACAGGCTCCAGACCAAGTTCTGCCGTTATAACTTCATTTCGTATATGGTCCCATCTGAATGTTCTGATGTAACAAAGCATTCATAAAGCGCATTTCATTTGCTTTCTTCCATCTGTCTTAATATCCATGCTTTACTGCTTTGCTGTAGGTTTGGAGTACCTTACAATTTTATTGTTTATATCCAGATTCAGCTTCAAATGATAGATACTACCTTTAATATGTGAATACATTCACTCTATCTAAAATCTTATTATCCAAATATATTTTATTAAAGATTGGATATTTCCCACAAAAGGACACAATTTTCGTTTTATCTATACTTATTTGCATGTTAAATTTTCCCCATGATGTTTAGATTATGAACAGAGCACTGTTAATAGATTTCATTAGGTGCTATTAGTACTAAATAATCTGCAAATGTCAATAAATATATTTTTACTTTCTCTACTACGTGGGTTAGTTACTCGAAGTATCTTTGTCACCTCTTCCTTTGAGTTCCTCCTTCTTTTTAATAATCTGAAGAAGTTGCAGTATCACTTTGCAGTGACTCAGCTACCAACAATCATGCCGCTACCTTCAAGCATAAAAATGGTAAAAACGAGATTTGGTATGCTTCAAATGCAGATATGGACGAGATTATTAATTAGGCATGCCAATTAAAGCGCAATGATAAGGAAGAACTTCATTTGTAATCCTTCAGAGGTATTCTCATCACATAAATTCGTCATTTTTAGATATTCTTCGAACTTTAAAACCACTGCACAACCTTAGTTTTTCCGTTAAGTTTTGGAGCAGTTTTATTTTCACGATCCTTTCAACTCTCGCCTATTGAAACTCCTGGTCTTCAAATGGACTGAATTTTATATGCCATTCCTTAAAATAGTTTCTTGTAGCATTTCGCTGTGACATTCCTCATTGTTTTTATAGCATCAATATGAGGAAATTAAACGGAGAATGCTACAAGAAACACACTATAAGATCAACGAGATAATTGTGCTCTTAAATAACGTTCATAATAAAACAATGAATTAAAACCATTTAATATTTACCAGCCTTTTTCTGTAAAGAAAGTTATACGATATAATGTTAGTAATATATATATTTTTATTTGTTCCATATTTTCTCTTCTGGGAACATTCTTACCGTCATAGATAAAAGAATATCAAATTCTTCCTGCAACTTCCGCACGGCAGATGGCAGAAAATCATAGCTATGCGATCAAGTTGCACTGATCAAACTAACCGTGACCATACGATTCTAACTTATTTTCGAAACAACACCACTTCTATTGCAAATAAACGTAAATATTTCATGATTTTATTATAGTAATCATGATTTTTGCGTAAATCACTTCACTTTATTCGTAAAATAATGTTAGCAAATGCCGCCTACGATTGTAAAACCCTCTAGATAATTCTCTCATCACTTCGTGACTCGAGAGTTCTTTCGATGATTTGGAACCCACTCGTGCATTTACTACAGATAAATAACTATGGGCGCACAGCATAGAGCGTAGGACGCTGCTAACAGGGCTAGATAATTGTAAGAATATACCGAACGGTAACGTCTGAGGCTCGCATTTGGGAAGTCCCTGGTTCGATTCCCGTTGACCGCCTACTCTGACCTTCGGTTTTCGTGGTTTTCCCCGGTCTATAGAGGAATTCTGGGGTGATTTCTCATCAACCACGATTTTCTGTCACTCGTTTCTCTTTCATTCAGCTTCTTTCTCATCTTTCAAGTGTGCTTCTAGGTTTCGTAACGATGGTGTGCCCGATAAACGGTGCTATGATGCTTACTTTAAGGAAAGAGTATTCCGCATTGGTACTAATACTAGAAGGCTACTTGATTGAACGGGTGGGTTGTCGCCCCCTCTGGGTAACTCCAGAAGTGGGACTATTAGGGACTTTTGCGTGTCTCTGTGGCCTGCGTCTTGTAATCTCCTGTGGTTCCTTCACTTCATTCCTTCCTCCTGTGGTTGGTAGCCGCAAAAAATCTCACGTAGGTCTATTGCGCGGTGTCCGCCTCCGTTGTATACGCTATACTCTAATAGTAAGAACATCAGAAATAATAATTCCACTGTCAATTGAAGCAGATCAGTATCAAAGTCACAGCTTAGGGAAGTTCCGAAGATTGGCATTAGGTGCTATTTTTGGAGTCATTTTACAAAAACACAGTGCGAAAACCCTCCTAACCTACCGTACAAAAGACCAAAGAAATTTACCTGCTGGTTACTAGATGTTCCCAAGGTCTTCCTCTTCTTCTTCCATCTTCCACTGCATGCATTAGAATTATTAGCCTGTTAGTTCTCCACATTGGTCCGTCCATCTCTTGATAGATCTTCCTATGTTTCTCCAACATCTCGGTTTATACCCTACAGCTCTTCTTGAGCATCTCCCTTCTGACATGCGTTGTAAGTGTTTCAGCCATTTGTTTCTAAAACTTAAAATTCTTTCATTAATATTATAAGTAGCATATATAGGGGGAAGCTGGGCCACTTTTTTGCGTTTATATGGGAAAGGATAGGGAAAACGAGGGTATATGCTAGGTTGAGAGGCCCTTCAAGGAGGAAAAATGCGTTTATATGGGGAAGATAGGGACTACGAGGATCGATGCTAGGCTAGATAGAGGTTGAAGGAGTGGGGATGCGCTTTATATGAGAGATACGAGGAATACGAGGAGAAGTGTTAGACTAGATAGAGCTTGAGATGTGGAATATGCGTTTATATGAGAAAGATAGGGAAAACGGGAGCAGATGCTAGGATAGACAGATGTTGAAGCAGGGGGAATATGAACATATATATACAGGAGAGATAGGGGATACGTGGAGAGGTACCAGACTATTCAGGGTTTGAAGGGTAGAGTATGGCTTTTTATATGAAGAGACGAGGAAAACGAGGGTATATGCTAGGTTGAGAGAACCTTCAAGGAGGAAAGATGCGTTTATATGGAGAAAACGAGGAGAGTTCCGAGATAGAGCAGGGACCGAAGGAGGGAGGGGAATGCTTTATGCGACAGAGATAGAGTATACGAGGAGAGGTGCTAGTGTAGACAGAGGTTAAGGAGTAGGGTATACGCTTATATGAGGAATGTATGGAAAACGGAGACAGACGGTATTATAGACAGAAGCTGGGCCACTTTTGCGTTTATGTGGGAAAGGATAGGGAAAACGAGGGTAGATGCGACGGTTCAAGGAGGAAAATGCGCTTATATGCGAGAAATAGGGAATACGAGGGTCGATGCTAGGCTAGACAGGGTTGAAGTAGGGGAATGCGCCTTATATGAGAGAGGCAGGGGAATATGAGGAGAAGTGTTAGGCTAGACAGGGTTTGAGGTGTGGAGTATGACTTTTATAGGAAAGATAGGGAAAACGTGAACAGATAATAGGCTAGACAAATGCTGAAGGAGGGGAATATAGGCTTATACGGGGGAGATAGGGAATACGAGGAGAGGTGCTAGACTAGACTGATGCTGAAGGAGGAGGGGATACGCTTTATACGGAAGAGATAGGGAATACGAGGAGAGGTACTAGAACGGTAGAATATGGCGTTTTATATGGGAGAGCTAGCAAGCCAAGGAGAGGTATTAGGCAGGAAGGTTTGAATGACAGAGTATGCGTTTATATGGGGAGACGAGGAAAACGAAGGTAGGTGCTAGGTTGAGAGAGTCTTCAAGGAGGAAAATGCATTTATATGAGAGCAGTAGGGAATACGAGGAGAGGTGCTAGCCTAGAGAGGGGTTGAGGAGTAGAGTATACGTTTATATGGGAGAAATATGGAAAACGGGAGTGGTACAAGGATAGACAGGGGTTGAAGGGGGAGGATGAATGTAGGTTTATACAGTAATAAAGTGAGTAATTAGATTATAAAACATTTCTCATCCAACGTTACAACACTTTTGTATACTTTTTTTTCTAAAACCTTACAAACGTTTTATATGTTACACAGTAGTGCGCGAGACGGAGAGGGACAAACTGTATATCGGTTTACAGTGAAGTATACGTCCTAACCTATTCCCACCTTGTATGTTCTGGATCTTCTCATTGTCTATTCATTCTTATCATCATCTAACGTAACCACGTAACAAGACGTAACACAACGTAACATAACAGCATGACAAGACGTCATACTAAGTAACATAAGCACGTGTCTTCGTAACATCACGTGACATCTCGTAACCAGAAACGTCACGCTACGTAACAACACGTACCAACCATGTAACCAAGTAACAAAACGTAAGAACAACAAGCTTCTTTCTTTCTTTCTTTCTTTCTTTCTTTCTTTCTTTCTTTTAAAAGAATGTAAGTCAAAGATGAAGATTTTCTCGGGAGTCTACAATCTTAAAAAAATGAAGGTTATCCGTGTGCTGTGTGTGCAACTAGCTGATGACTGATGAAGAAAGAAGAAGATGGAAGGGAAGGTGGTAACCCTGCCATTAGGAGCAATCCTAGTGCTAGTCTCAAGCCTAGATAAAAAGGGAAGAGACGCCTACAACGAACTAAAATAAAGGTATGTTGACGTAAACTTTTCAATTAAAACTCTCGAATAATAAAACCTGAATAAAACATTGCAATTTCACTAAAAGAAAGTCGAGGTTATCTCTGGTTAGCCAGATTAGATTAGACGATGACTGAGTGGAATAGATGATGAGAGGAACGTTTGGGATTGGTCAGGTTAATCTAGGCTAGGCCCTCGTACTTATTGTCTAAGTTATGAAGGATGATTTAGTTTAGATTGCCTTAGCAATGTGTTGGTACGTGTTGTTAAGTCGTGTGACGTTTCTGGTTACGAGATGTCACGTGATGTTACGAGGACACGTGCTTATGTTACTTTGTGTGACGTCTTGTCATGCTGTTATGTTACGTTGTGTTACGTCTTGTTACGTGATTACGTTAGATAATGATAGGAATGAATAGACAATGAGAAGATCCAGAACATACAAGGTGGGAATAGGTTAGGACGTATACTTCACTGTAAACCGATATACAGTTTGTCCCTCTCCGTCTCGCGCACTACTGTGTAACATATAAACGTTTGTAAGGTTTTAGAAAAAAAAAGTATATAAAAGTGTTGTAACGTTGAATGAGAAATGTTTTATAATCTAATTACTCTCTTTATTACTGTATAAACCTGCATTCATCCTCCCCCTTCAACCCCTGTCTATCCTTGTACCACTCCCGTTTTTCATATTTCTCCCATATAAACGTATACTCTACTCCTCAACCGCTCTCTAGACTAGCACCTCTCCTCGTATTCCCTACCGCTCTCATATAAATGCATTTTCCTCCTTGAAGACTCTCTCAACCTAGCACCTACCTTCGTTTTCCTCGTCTCCCCATATAAACGCATACTCTGTCATTCAAACCTTCCTGCCTAATACCTCTCCTCGGCTTGCTAGCTCTCCCATATAAAACGCCATATTCTACCCTTCCAGTACCTCTCCTCGTATTCCCTATCTCTTCCGTATAAAGCGTATCCCCTCCTCCTTCAGCATCAGTCTAGTCTAGCACCTCTCCTCGTATTCCCTATCTCCCCCGTATAAGCCTATATTCCCCTCCTTCAGTATTTGTCTAGCCTATTATCTGTTCACGTTTTCCCTATCTTTCCCATAAAAGTCATACTCCACACCTCAAACCCTGTCTAGCCTAACACTTCTCCTCATATTCCCCTGCCTCTCTCATATAAGGCGCATTCCCCTACTTCAACCCTGTCTACCCTAGCATCGACCCACGTATTCCCTATTTCTCGCATATAAACGCATTTTCCTCCTTGAACCGTCGCATCTACCCTCGTTTTCCCTATCCTTTCCCACAAAAACGCAAAAGTGGCCCAGCTTCCGTCTATAATACCGTCTGTCTCCGTTTTCCATACATTCCTCATATAAGCGTATACCCTACTCCTTAACCTCTGTCTACACTAGTACCTCTCCTCGTATACTCTATCTCTGTCGCATAAAGCATTCCCCTCCCTCCTTCAGTCCCTGCTCTATCTCGGAACCCTCCTCGTTTTCCCTATCTTCTCCATATAAACGCATCTTTCCTCCTTGAAGGTTCTCTCTACCTAGCAGATACCCTCGTTTTCCTCGTCTCTTCATATAAAAAGCCATACTCTACCCTTCAAACCCTGAATAGTCTAGTACCTCTCCACGTATCCCCTATATCTCCTGTATATGTGTTCATATTCCCCCTGCTTCAACATCTGTCTATCCTAGCATCTGCTCCCGTTTTCCCTATCTTTCTCATATAAACGCATATTCCACATCTCAAGCTCTATCTAGTCTAACACTTCTCCTCGTATTCCTCGTATCTCTCATATAAAGCGCATCCCCACTCCTTCAACCTCTATCTAGCCTAGCATCGATACTCGTAGTCCCTATCTTCCCCTTATAAACACATTTTTCCTCCTTGAAGGGCCTCTCAACCTAGCATATACCCTCGTTTTCCCTATCCTTTCCCATATAAACGCAAAAAAGTGGCCCAGCTTCCCCCAATATATGCTAGTATTATACATGTGTAATTCCTATCTTATTGTTTCATTCTTTATTCTGTCTTTCTTTGTCATTCCCATTGATGCCTCAGAAATCTCATTTCTGATGCTTGAATTCTGCTTACATCTCTTTCTTTAAAGTCCAGCTTTCGCTGCGTATAAAAACATGGGTTTGGCCATTGTTTTATAAAATTTAATAATTCTGTCTTTCCTTGTGTTATTTTTAAATATATTTTTTATTGTACCTCATATTTGATTAAATCGTCCTACTTTATTTTGCACTTCTAACCCTCCTTGATTTTGTATTTTACAACTGAGATAATTAAAGACGTTTATCTTTTTTCTTCAATAGTTATATTTGATGCCACCTGAGTATTTTCTCTGAAAGCCAGAGTTCGGGGCGACACATATTATATATTTTTCATCTTTCATTTAGTAGGTGCATACTTTTTTGTGAAGCGTCTTCGTATCAGAAATGATCACTAGGTAATCCGCATATATGAGATGCTCCTAAGGTTGCCGGTCCTCGTAGCAATGGTCGCTGGAGTGTATAGCTTCGGCGCACCGCCAAGCTGAGCGTCGCTGGTTCGAGTCCCGCTATGGGCATGGGTATTTGTGTGTCTATGTGCCGTGTAATTGCGGTAATAAGCGGTATAGAATACAGTAAAAACACAGTAATAATAAATTGGTTGAACAAGGGAACTTAAAGAAAAAGATACTTCCAAAGGTACTTTAGTACTTCCAATGCTTGGGGGTTTTGTTGCACACACCTTATTTTTCATGTGATCATCAGAGTCGGGTAAATTTTTGCAAATCCATTTTATTAAATAATAGACCAATTGACGCACACTTAATATTCTTCTCTGACAATGCATGGTTCCATTAAATGGCTATGTTTCTTCGCACAATAACAGAAATTGGGAAGCCCAATTTTACACACGAGATTCCCTAGCATGGCGCACAATTGGTGTGTGGTATAGAGAAAATGCATACAGAATAATAAGTCCTACATCTTTTGAACAAGCAATAGTTGCAGAACTTTTTCACCAGCTGTCCGGCGTTAAATGTCAATCTGGATTTTTCAAACAAGGCTTATCTACAGCGCATAAACGTGATGAGTCATTAAATTTAATTCAGTAATTTTTCTAACATTGGGCAGTTAGTAAACAAACATGGCACTCACGATCCCTGATTTAACTGTATGTGATTTTATCTGTGACGGAGGTTGAAAAATAAGGTAGGCAACAAACCCCATGAATTGTAGGAACTAAAAGAAAACATCAGGCGAGAAATTCACTCAATTTCAGATATTGAACTCTCGAGCGTGAATGAAAATTTCCTGAGAAGATACCAGCAACATGTGGATAGAAAAGGACAACATTTCTAACATCTCTAATGATAAGGCATGTCTTGTTATCATTTTTTGGTGGCTGTGTCTATTGTTTCTATTGTCGCTGTATCACAGACATGTTTTCAAACTTTAAGTACCGTTCCAACATCACGTTCCTTTCTTAATGACAGCCTTACAGTCGTCATTTTGCGTTGCTATTCATATAACTAGATAAACAAAACAATCCAAAGGACATTAATGTACGCCTTCCCTAAATTTCAGACTTCTATCTCAATTTATTACAACGTTATTGATGAGCAGTGCACTGTGATGCAGCTATGGGCACCAATTATGACGTAGAATGCGGTGTTGAAGAGATAAGTAGACTGATTACCGCCCTTACCAAACGTAAATACTGCTATCGAGAATTAACCAGATTTTTCTGGAGGCTTCTTTCCGCCCGCCTCCCGAGAACATTCTAAAACTCTCGAAACCTCCAGGTCAGTTTTGTATAAGCGAGCGTATTCGCGACAGTGAGTTGTTTTTCTTGGTGCGGTATAAAGCTGGTTCTACGAGTGTGGTTGTGTCCACAGTTGCGACGTACTGAGAAGATGCCAGAAATGTGTGGATAAAGCAGGACAACATTTCAAAAGTGATTATGATAAGTTATGTATTTATTATAATTGTAACTATAACTGTGAGAACGTGAAGCGCATATTATGTATAACTCTTTCGGCGATAGACTGAGTCGAAGTGGCCGACCGCGAACCCCCGAGCAGTGCCACAGTGTGAGGGAAAAACACTGCAGTAGTACTTAGATAATAGAAATGCATTAAAAACTACATCCAGATGCTTTGGATTTCTGGTCCGGATTATGTAAAAACAGAGCTTTAAGAATGAAGTATGGACTATATTAAAAGGTCAAGAAATTTCTAGGCATTTTTAACAGAAATTCAATATTTTCATAGAAATAACATATCAAAGATAAGAACAGTTAAAGAGAGTAAATGATGTATAAATGTGTGTATATATGTGTCTGTGTAAGAGGGGAAAAGCAGAATAAGGGAAAAATAGGAAAAACAAATAAAAGCATTCTAAGATAATACAAGATTGTCTTTTGCCTTCGATAGTGTTTAAATTTCGTATATAAATAGCACAATAGGTAGCTTGCTTACTTACTTAGCTACTTGGATTACCCTCCTCTTCTTTCGGGCTTACACCCCTAGGACTTGTTGTGTAAGCCCTAGAGGAGCAGATAAATAAAGAACGCGAAACGGGGGATCGGCCCGTAGCTAGGTATGAGAGTGAGAGAAGAAGGTGGTATGAAATGAAGGCGAAATAGATGAAAGGAAAAGTTAGGATGGAGCACTTGGTGGAATGAACGGCGGGGGAAACCGGAGAACTTGGAGAAAACCCGTCCAGACGCTGCTTTGTCCACCACAAATTGCACATGCGGGTCACTGGGATCGAACCCTTGGAGGGAGGCGAGTGGCTCAATCACTCGGCCATGGCCGCCTAATCTGTAGCTCAGGTTTAATTATAAGGATTATGGTTAAATCAGCATTGTTGTATTAGATTAGATTTTAATGGAAAATACTGAATATAACATTCAAAATTACGTTTAAAAATTGGAGAGGAATATAAATGCCCACCACCATGGTGTGGCGGTGTCGTGTCGGCCTCTCTTTTAAGAGATGCCGAGTTCGAATCTTGGTTACGATGAGTTGCACGATAAGTTTTTTCGGACTTTTCCCTTGTCTTGAGAATATGAATGTTGGGTAGCTTTAAGCTCCACAGACCCCGGGCACATTTGATCATCATTTCACCCATTTCATTCATCGTCCGTTACAACCTAAAGATGTAAAGCTACATATAAAGAAAATAATATAAATGCAAATTTACACACGAAATCAGCAACAAAAACTGATTATATCAGCCGGGTGAAGTTTCTAATGGGAGTAGTAAGGATAAAGATAAAACCCTGGAGTATTTAGCCATGACATGACGGATGGAACTAGGAAGAAATGGTTAGAAGAAGGATTTGCAAGGGTGAAAGCACTCTAGCTGTGTGGGTGGTATTGAACGAATGCCGAAACTTACGCACTCTCTCATTCAGCTTATCTTGCATGTAATCTTTAGGAGTTTCCAACCAAACTCAAAGAGAAACCCATTGAGACTTCACACAAAGAAGTCTGCTCCGCAAACTTGAGAAGGGAGAATGAAGAACTCCGTCTTATGAAGTTCACGGAGTTAGTAAATTACAAGATTCATTATCACGTAAATGAGTGCTTTCAGAGTAAACGTTCCTGCTTCTACATATTTTAAGAAGCTTAACTCCAAAATATATTTGAGAGGCATTATAAATATATTTTAAAATGTTGGATAAACTTTGTAATTTTTAGATATTTTCTTTCATATACGTTCCGGACACGGAACTAACACTTTGGAAGATTTTGCTTTTCGTGGCGTGGAACAACTAAACTCATACTTAAAGCAAAGGTAAAAAACAAAAAACAAAAAAACAAACAGAAGGTGATTCTTTGCACACTGTGACCTACACATTATATCCATTGTGGCTACCAAGAAGGGATGAACGGAAGGAAAGACAGGAGGTTACAGGCCGCAGCCAGACGCGCCACAGAGACGCGCGGAAGTCCTCAAAAGGTTCGAAGAGCCGCCCCACTGCTGGAGCTGTTAGACAGGGCGATCAACGACCCGTCGACCAAGCAGCTCTCTAGTGTCAACGGAAAGTACTCTTTCTTTTGAGTATGCATCCGCGCCATCTTCCCGGTACCACCATACGCTAAGAAACCTAGAAGCAGACCTGAAAGTTAATAAGGAAAGGGAATTAAAGAGAAATGATGGAAAGGAAATCATGATAGATGAGAATTCGCCCACCGACTAGGAAAAACCACGAAAAACCCAAGATCAGAGTATGTGGTCTTCTGGAATCGTACTGGGAGCTCATACGTTACCGCAGAGTCATCTTGCTCGGTATACAACAGGATAAGTGGTTTTTGAGATAGCAGAAGGCGTTAAAGCAGAATACCTGTCAGCAAAGCAATGCATAATGATCTCGAAAATTTAATTGCATTTTGTAGGTTTTGTAATTAATATAAATAAATTAGTCGTGTGAGTAGCTTTTAGCAGCAGTAGCAACAACAATAACAAATATATGCTACACTTACATAAGTTCCAGTACTCTAGTACCGTTTATTGTTATATAAGTTGTAGGTTGTTCAACGGAGGGGTACACCTCCGCACCGCGACCTATCGCGGTGACAACAATTGTGACACTACCACCCCCAGAAGGAAGGGATGAAGTAAACCACAGGAGGACATAGGCGGTAGGCAGACATGTTACAAATACACACGGAAGTCCTTAACAGTTCCAAGCTCCCAAAGCCGTTTATCATCTCCGGAGCCAAGGAGAGAGGGCAATGAATAACCCACCAGTCAGCAGGCCTCTAGTTTCCAGTGAGCAACCATCGCACTATCTGTCCGGTACCGCCACACACCACGAGACCTAGAACAGGACTCGCTAGAAACAACAGGCCTGACACTGGGTTAGAGATTGAGAAAAATGGTGACTGTAGTTGGTGGTGATGAGGTGTTTACACACGCCAGCTGCTGTGTTGTGTTTTCGATGCTTGTGATTTATAGTATTTAGTAACTGCAGCAGGGCGGCGGCGTGGCCGAGTGGTTAGACCGCTCGCCTCCCACCGAGGCGGCCCGGGTTCCATCCCAGGGACCTGCATGTGGGATTTGTGGTGGACGCAGCGGCGTCTGGGCGGGTTTTCTCCCGGTTCTCCGGTTTCCCCCACCATTCATTCCACCAACTGCTCCATCATCACCTTTCCTTTCCTCCATTTCACCAACACTTCGTTTCATCTACTTCCTTCATCCCATACCAGGCATCGGGCTGATCACCCATCCTGGATGCTCTGTCTGATCCATGAGTGTCTGCTCCTCGACGGGCCTCTGACCCCAGGCACCCGCTTGTAAGTCCTGGGGGGTGTAAGTCCTACATAAGAGCAGGGTAAACAGATAATGAATGAATGAAAAGTAACTGCAGCAGTTTGTAATCACATTACGAAGCAATAGTGTTTGAAAATGTTTATTTGTGCAATTTAGGAAACGCGAATAACCCCAGTCATTTATTTCAGTACCATGTGCTTTCCATGTGTTACTTATGTTTACTAAGAATATATCCCATGTAGACTATGGCTACATTAGATGTTAAGCATATATTATGCATTTTTTAATTTATCTATTTGAAGATATACTTTGTGCCACGGTTACTGTGGTGAAATAAAGAAGAAATTGTTACATTTGGGGACGTTATAGTCGTAAATATACCTAACCTAAAACATTACTGTACCGTTGTGTTATCGCGTGTAAATCGAACTTTGGTTATAATGAATAGTGGTGTAAATAATTTGGATAAATACTTTAAAATATGCTATATACGGTGTTAATTTGAGTTGTAAAATATTATTAAACTATGTATATTTGTAAGCTACAATAAAACAATATCGATATGTGAGTGTATATATGTATAGTGAGTCCCAGAGATTCTCATATACGGGAGTATTGTCATTCATATTTCCAAAACATACAGAATTAAAAGAAGACGGATCATAATCATAAATCGTAAACACTTTACGCCTGTATGCCTACATCAGTTTGTTTCCGACTTTGTTATAAGAAAGGATAAATTCCCTTGTGATGGTTCATTTATAACAGTTCCAAGAAAGAGGTTTAGCTGCACAATGATGCATCTCGGACAATTATTTTTAAAACTATCGCATTTATGCTACTATGTTACTACATACAATGTTGTAAACTGCATGAATGTTGCTATGCAATACTGTTTAAGGTTATGTATTTCACATATTTCACTTGCAGTGCTCGTTTAAATTGACTTATTTGTTATATTTCGGTCTGTCCGGTGTGTACTCTCTCTGAATAAAACTACTAAAGAGTGCTATAAGTCGCTAACTAATAGGTAAATCTTTTTAATAATTATTGCAAATTTAGAAATAAAAGCTTTCAGTGAAAGCATAAGCAAATTTCACACTAAAAATTGTAAATCTAGTAGGTAATTACTGTAAACAATAGCATTTCGTGCGTCAGTCGTCCAGTGTATATTTGTGTATATAATACTGTGTACAGTGTGATAACGCTGTAAATAGTGACAGGTAATATTGTGTGAACTCAATCAGTGTCAACCACAATATCAAAAGCTCTGTTTCATGCACGATTATAGTACTTACAGTTTATAACGCTATGTCCTTTGTAATTTAAATATGTAGCTGTAGTTTAAAAGTGATGTTAAGTTACAGCATACAAAACTGTAGACTGCATCAATGTTGTTGGAGTTTACATATTTCACTGATCACCATTTAATGTTAAAATGCATTTAGTTTACTTTTAAAAGAAGTTCAACGGAGCATATATGTACACAAAATACATGTCATTACACCACATTAATTGTGTTTCACTGCAGAGAGGTCATAGCTTGTAGACAAAAGCTATTTAAAGTATTTCTCAAACTCCCACCACATACGACCGTCGTTTTGGATGTCAGTGTCAGGTCCATTATCCAGAGGGTCCTGGCTAGAAGCACACCTGTAAGATGAGAAGGAAATGGAATGAAAGGGAAAGGACGGAAAGGAAATCGTGGTAGAGAAGAAAACGCCCCAGCATTCCCCTAGGGAAACCACGAAACACCCATAGGTCAGAGTGGACGATCGCCGGGGATCGAACCCGGTACCGGGGATCGGGTCAAAGACGTGCAACCTGAGCCATCCTCTTAGGTTCACTATTATATAATTTGTAAAACTTTTCTTATCAAAGTTTATTTTTGTATTTTCTTCTTGATAATCGATATAAACATTTGCAGAAATGGCCTAAGCATATTTTCTGGTAGGTAGAAGGGGATAAAGAGGGTACAGCAGGCTTAAGTGATATTTAGCTCTTTTAAGAGCAGTTTGCTGTGTGATGGCTTTAAAATTCCGTTTTCTTTGCACGAGAAAAAACAAACAAACAATTTTCCTCTTGAAAAAATGTAGTGTTTGAAAATTCGGACTAATAAGAAGGGATATCTCGAAAATACCTAACGCCAGGAAGTTTATCTATTTATGACGGTTTTCCAGTTATACAAATCTCATAAATGAGTTTTTCATGAGATTTTGAGATTTTCAAGAAAATCCACCATCCCCAAACCACCCTTTTTACATGGAGGATTTTCGAAATTGTTTATTTTCTAAAAAATTGCTCTAACAGTTTTGATTAAAATATCATATATTAAAGATATTTACCAAGAAAATAAAATGTCTACCTTGAATTTTCGGGAATACCTATGAAGTTCTGTTCATTCGGAAGGGATTTTGTATAATATTGTATAACTGGTAAATGTTACGTGATAGACGAAAACGTACTACACAAAAAATGTTGATCCGTTTAAAACACAATTTAATTAGCGTAATTTTTTGTGGCATAAGCTATTTCTGAGATATCCGTTATTAAAGGTTGGAATTTTTCGTCTCTTGGTTATTCTCTTAAATTCCTTTCAACATTCAGTTATTTCCCGTTGTCATGGAAGAATACGAAATTTTAAGGCCAGCATATAGCGTCCAGTACTTAAACATTTAATTATCGCTGTCACCTTTGTAACTATAGGAAATATGTAAGGTAGGTATTTCTGAAAAGGTTTATTTGGATTAAAATGTACGGTATAGAAAAAGAAAATTTAGCAAGAATAGTTGGTATATCCACTAATAAACGATAGAGGTTAGAGAAAGCATGTGAAAGTGTTACATCAGTTTACTTTTTATATCACAATAATATCTTTGTGAATTTAATAGCGCTAGGCAGTCAGTATTTTTGGCGATCACCCCTTCAAATTGGAAGACTGAATAACATTTGTAAACTTCAGTGTCACTACCGACTTCCTCGCTAACGCTCTAGCCCTGTGTTGCTTTTATTTTCCGTGCTTCTAGTTAACCATGCTTTTTATTTCCGAGCGAGATGGCTCCACGGTAACGTTTGAGGCTCGCAATGGGGATGTCCTGATTTTCATTCCCGTCCGGCCAGCTACTGTGACGTTGAATTTTTTCATGTTTTCTCCAGGTCTGTGGGCGAATGCTGGGGTGGTTCCTCTTCTACCACGAATATACTGTTCTTCATTTCTGACCTCATTATCTCCTTTCATCTGTTTCATCTTCGTATGTTTCAGGGTGTAGGATCAGGCGACGGCGTTGCGGCGGGACGGTGGAGTTAGCGCTGTGTAAAGACCTCTCCCTAGTGCTTGGCTGGCCGTCTGTGGTGCCTTCCTGGGGAGGGCTCCTTTATTCCGGTACCCCCAGGTTCAATAACGCACAGGAGGGTTCCTACCGGCGTCAGCATTTGTTTCATTCTGGAATCATTAGGGACCACATTCTTGCTAGTGAACATGGTCGTCCGGATGCTGTCATCCTTCGGATCTCTCCGTCATTGCTTCTTCCCAAGGGTCTCTTTAGGTCCAAAGGGCGTCATTGGTCTACATGTGGTAATGAGCTACAGTGTTTGGGGGTACCCTTCGTCTGAATAATCCTAATTTTAACCATACTTTTATATATAATTTAAGTTTAATCTCGTTAAAATTGTTTGAATCTTCCTCCAACCTTAGCCCGAATATGGTCATTTTCAAAAAGGGTTGATCAGAAATCGCGTTTTAAGGATTTCTTTTCTTGTCCTTAGTTGGTGTGTTATATTGTGACGACACCACGGTGCCTTCACCACATGTGATGAGATTGGCAGAGTCGGTGTAGGAGGGTAACTCAGGTTTATGATGAGAGGGTTACGCTTAGCGAGGAGCTGCAAGGGAGAGAAGTTACTGATTTGTAACTCTGGTTCCGAAAGTTAGTTTAATTATCTACACTACAATGACCATTTTGGCACGGTTTAGTTATCTAAGTATCACTCCACACTACAACAAACATGCCACGAATAATAAGGCAGTGAAAGTTTCCCGGGGCACGAAGGAGATACGATGTCGTATGTGCCTTATTCGTAGCTGAAGAGTAAAATTAAAGATCACCAAACTGAGTGTCACAGATTCCTGTTAGCACGTATTTGGCACAGCGCGAGCCTTCAAAAATCCCTAACTTTAAATAAAGACGAAATTGCTGAGTTTGTGGTTCTTTCAGCATTGATGTGAGCTGTGTAGCCATGGTTTACCTATTCCACACATGTGTCGGTAATAGGCGAATATAAAACTTTCTTCTTAACATCACGTCACATACCTGTGCTTGCAAGGGGCACTATTTATATTTTGAGCCTTGGCAACCCTGAATGTTGTAGGTGCCATCTGACGTTTCCAATGCAAATGTTGACAGTTTTGACCATAATCTACTTCAAACATTTTGTCAGTAGATCGTCATTAGTTTTGTTTACACTAACTTGAAATTTGTGTGTCAATAAAGATTAACTCTCGAAAATATATGTGCAATGATTTATTACGACATTCGACGTGGATTATCAAGACAAGAGTGCATCGATCAACTAACTTCCACATTTGGTGACGAAGCTCCATCCTTTGCCACTGTGAAACGCTGGTATAATGAATTTAATCGTGGCCGCCGTTCGCTCAATGATGAAGTTCGTGAAGGTCTTCCAAAATCGGTTGTTGTGTCTGAAAACATTGATGCTGTGCAAAACCTAATAATGAAATATCGCCATGCGACACATTGTGAGATTGAGACAAGCCTGTGCATTAGTTCCACCAGCATATATAAAATACTGCATGATTATTTAGCGTGAAAAAGGTTTGCTCTCTTTGGATCCACATAATTTGACTCAATCTCAAAAAGATGCTCGTGTCGATTGGTGTACAAAAATGCTCAAGAAATACAATGGCGGTGTCTTAAAAGACGTATATAAGATTGTAACAGGTGACGAATCATGGATCTATGCGTATGAGCCGGAACGTAAACAGCAGTCGACTGTATGGGTGTTTCAAGATGAAGAAAATCCAACAAAAGTTGTTTGCACTCGAAGCACTTCGAAGCAAATGGTCGCCTGCTTTTTCAGCAAAACTGGCCATGTGGCAACAGTGCCTTTAGAGGAACGTAAAACGGCTAATGCCGAATGGTACACAACCATTTGTTTGCCGAAAGTCTTCTGTGAAGTAACGAAAACCAACAAGAACCTTAGGATCGTTCTTCATCAAGACAATGTGAGGGCAGACACATTTCGTCTAACAACAGAGTATTTGAAGGTTCCAGAAATCGAATTGATGGGTCATCCGCCATACTGCCCTGATTTGGCCCCCAATGACTTTTTTTGTTCCCGAACATCAAGAATAAATTGCGTGGACAACGATTTTTGTTGGCAGAAGAAGCCGTTGATGCCTTCAAAAACCATGTTTTGGACGTGTCTCTAGAAGACTGGAATAAATGCTTTGACAAATGGTTCAAACGGATGCAAAAGTGTATTTATCATAAAGCAGAATATTTTGAAAAATAATAAAGCAGTTTTCAATTAGACATTACTTTGCTTTAATTTTAGGCTCAAAATATAAATAGAGCCCCTCGTACATAAGCATCCCGGAAATGCCTTGCCAGAATTTCTAAACAAAATTTAATCATTCCTTTTAATCAAATTTTGTGCTGAACATCCCTAGCCTTATAAAATTATATTTATCACAATCTTATACATATATAACGCTTACAATATATTCCTACATATGTGCGGTAATTCTTTAATGCAGTTAAATTATGTACTGTGCAGATATTTGCCTCAGATAGATTCACAGTTGTAGCCTTATATGCAAACATTTATATTGTTTTCGGTATGCAATAAGTTGCTTCATATATCCTGCAAACTCGTAAAAGTTCTTGACGTGTATATGACAAAGTTGCATACATCGCCAGACAAGCGTGATAAACAGTAGGTAGAGGGTAGACAGAATAGCGCGAACTTTAGTAGAAGACACTGAAATAAGTGAGTATGATTTTGTGGTTCAAATAAGGTATTATTTATTGGTCAGCTTCCATTTATAAAAGATTTTTACAAACGGTATTTACCTATATAATTAATTAGTGGGCTGTCTGTTCAGAGTATGAGGCTCACTGCACCCAATTGGTTATCAGGGATGTTTGGATTTGAGCAGGAACTCAAGTAAGGTAATACTTGCATTGACGTTTATTTCAAACTGTTGTTTAAAATTGTCAAGTATATTCTTATGTATTACTTGCCCTGTGAAACATAAACATAACTTCTAACAACAATAAAGTAATCCGTTAGTAGTTATAAATTGAGAGATCCAGCCCAAGGAGCATCGGTTAGATCCAGGACGAGGGCAAAAAATTAGCATAGAATGCCCATACATGAATCACTCTACCCCGCCCCCTGTCAATGGGAACAATGGAGGTAATAAATTTTAATGCCCCACCTTCCACCCTCCACACACCCTGGTAACTTTTGTGGCAACGGAGGTAATACATTTTGTCATATTTAATGGAAAAGTTGACAAGTAATATGCACCTGTGTTATTAAGGTCCTCCAGCTCTTGTCAAAAGGGACAGTGGATCTAATAAATTATGCTTTGTAAGCACGCCGACAAAAGACAAACGCTGTTCTATTCTCCCCTTTCCCTTGCATCCCTCAGTGCCACAGCACCTGTGCGTTAGGGAAACACGCCGGTATCAATCCCCTTCCCCTCTGCATTCCATTCTCTGCTTTATACCTGCCGGCTCCACCAAACACACACCCGCGCTATAACAAAAGTTAGACTTGTGGCGCCATACCCAACCATTGGGTTACCTTCATTACCAGAGATACCGGGGAAAGCAATAAATTTTTTGTGCGTTAGCACACGAGCAAAAGATGTTCGTTATATTTTCACCCTTTTGTCCGTAACACAATAAAACCTTGTCTTCGGTTCTAACAATGGCTATTATGTGTATCATCCTAGCACAAATATATGTCTTATTCACAAAGTAAACACTAGTACAAGTCTCTGTAATTGAATGAAAAAAACCAAATTTTAATGTTTAATAACTAAAAAACTAAGGGCTTTGAAAATGTGTTTAACACATATCATTACCTATATTAAACCCTCGTGTATACTTTCCCCCACCGATCCTCTCAGCACGCTATTGCATATGACGTAGGAACCGGATTTTTATCCTGCGTATATTAGGAGCGCCTTCTTGCACTGCACTGAATATTATTCGAGGCGTAATCGAGACAATAATACGATGGACGATTTTAGGAGTAAGTGCGGAGAAGTTATATCATTATACTTATTATCATAAAGAGTCATGCAATGGCATCGTGCACTCTATAGTGTGTAGCACGCCTTCCAATCATGACCAGATGTCTTCTCGAGGCATATGCACGGACAACTGCCCAGTCTACAGAAAAAGTATTCTGTAAGTGCGGATTTTATTCTTAAAGTTATTTCTAAAAAGTTTGCAATTGTTCTCTAAATAAGAGTGAAAATAAAATGACTCATTATTTTGTATTTCTTTTCTTTCAAGGAGGCTGATTCCGAAAGTGATGGTGACATGGACAGCGTCGTTTCAAACCACGCCTCTCTGTGACATATAGAGTACTGGAATGGATATATCCACTCTGTACTGTACGCAAAGTCTGAGGTACACGACCAGATGACGTCATAATTCTCGTGCAATGAGAGCTTCAGTGTATTCCTGTTCGGGCAGAGAAATTTAAAGCAAGTAGTCCTTTTAAAATACGCAACACATTGGTAGCGTCATAGAGTAACCTCAGAGGCCATTCATGTAAAATATTAATTGCGTAAGCGATACTAACATGCATAGCTATTTCGATAAATAGTACTATTGTACTGTGGCATCTAGACCTAACTGACATCGGAAAATATTGTTCTTTCCAGAATTCAAATGACGACACCTGTACCTAAAAAGAGATAGATTCGAGTGATAAAGTATCACAAGTTATAGTGGAACACCCCTTTTCAGTGCAGTGTGCTAATCACATAGATGTGGAACAGGAGACCAATTCCCAGGCGATTGGGGATCTAATACCGATTACCTGAGAACTTTCCCCAGGCAAGCAGGCAGAACTCAGAAAAACATTGATGTGAGTATGTACATATCTAGAAAAACTTTTGTGCTTCATTTCCCTGTAACATAACAAATGCAATTCTTTTCAGACTATCTATACTTCCCAAAATCATGTTTTCTAAAACTTTTATTGGCTATTGTTTCAAACGCTACAATAAGCGGACAAAGAAGAGCAGCTTAGCCAATCTGTAAAGGTGACTGACGCTCTTGGAGGGTAGAATAACCAGCATCGACACCCCAAGAAACATTCCGGCAAGAAGCGCGCTCCGAGACGTCTCTATCTCGTGAGGCCACAACGTTGAAATAGGGGTTTTCTACGACCTTCCAGTGCTTATAGTGAAAAACACAGACAAATTTGTATACATGACAATGTATGACTGGGAGATAAATCGATAGCCTCCCTATATTCCAAGCATTCCTCAAATTGAGAAAGTGCCAGAGAGTTGAATATTGTGAAAATGTTCTCTCTTATAATGTCATTGCTTATACGGAAGAGGACAAAATAAGCATTATGAAATAATTTAAACGAATGTGAATACTTTTAAATAGTGATGCAATTTGCACTCTAAAAAGACTTGAATCGTGTATACATTACCATTTAGGTAACCTATCTTTTGCAAGTGTAAGGCCATATGAGGGAACGAGGATTTGGAGGAGGAAAGTACTGGAATTGTATGATAAAAATAATAAACACAACGAAGGTGTGCTTCTACAGATTGTTTTATTCGTTTAAAAAATTCTACATTCCTGACGCAAAAGAAATCCCTACATTACAATGATTAGTTTAAAATATAAGCTGCATCACATGAGACAAAAGCTTGTATATAAATGCTTTATGATGTATTATCAAACAATACAATGAGGTCTGTGCAGGGATATTTGCACTAGCTTGAATTTCTAATCTGATGTTGACAGCTCCCTTTACAACTTCCTCTGCTTGATGCGAGCAAATATAGGGTCATATTTAAGAAAATATTTTCTCTTTAATAAAGGGTAATACTCTTTTTCATAATAGGAGTTTTGAAACGTTGAGTACGTATCATACGAAGAAGCAAATCTCTAGTTTCCAAGGTTCAAGTTCATGTCGTGGTAGAGATAGCACTCACTATTAAGATAAAGTATCAAATTAAATATATTACAGTCTTCAAAAAGGGGAACGGACTTTAGATGCATTACTTGATCTTACAGTCTGAGCACCCAAAATGACAAATCTCAGCTTTTCCATTTTCGATGTTGTGGTAACATTCTGGGTGAAAGATTTAGTTTGCGGCACAACAGGCTGAGTATGACATCCATGGTCCTAAATGGGAGAAACAGCGACCTTTCCGACTGGAGAATCTTGAGGATTTCAACCTTTTCAGGATCAGAAAGTCGAATCACAGGCATTCTCCACTCGATTCGTACGAGTTTAACAGT
This sequence comes from Deroplatys truncata, assembly GCA_030765065.1. NCBI lineage: Eukaryota > Metazoa > Arthropoda > Insecta > Mantodea > Mantidae > Deroplatys > Deroplatys truncata. Next base: position 22,921,824 of record CM060988.1, on the reverse strand, counting down.
AGCATTCTCGTCACCATGAGGAGCTATAATGCAGTTTTTAGAGTCCTTGGATCGTATTAGCACCAACTCAAACTTTCTATTCAGTATGAGCACTTTGTGGTCGTCAGAAAATCCCAGAGGCATCCAAAGCAGTACTATAGCATAGAAGGCTCCATTTGCTGCATGTGCAATGTCCATGTCTTCTCCAGAATAGCACCATCCAGCATTAAGCAGACGAACAGATTCCATTGGGTTGAGAGCAGCTTAGTTGCGTAAAGTTGATGCCATCCCAGGGTTTCTGGTTCGATCAATAATTCAGCTGTTCATATCCAGTCGAACCTCCTCAAACATGAATGCAAAAGCGTTATTGGTAAGCTTTGTAGTAGTAGCTGCTTCCATTAGGTTTCGTAATACTTCCCTTGATGTATGGATAACTTCGATTAGGTAATGTATACAAATCCTCAGCTTGACAAGGGATTCTAATCTCGTCATTAGCGTCCAGAGCTTATGCATTATAGGGCAAAAACACATGTTAATCTTCTTTGGTGACATTGTAGTCGAATCTTAGTGTTTCGGTAACATTGAAGATGTCCATGATTATAGGATTCTGAAGCCCAATTCTCGGAAGACTGTCAATTTCGCGATGTTAACCCTCATGGCGTCAAAGGCAAAGTATGATCCGGTCGTCGAATCACTCCATCATTATATCCTCGACGTCGCTGACTTCTTCTAAAATATATTGCCATTGGAACGGATGTGAAGCCTTTAGCTAATATCTTCGTTTCTAAAGACAATGGTATTACCGTTCTGGTCCACTACACGAAGACTAATTTGCTCTATGATATTGGTGTTTATGATGGGTAGGCAATTTTGATTGGATGGTTCTTGAGCAATATGATATCCAGGCGGAACAAATAGGAAAAACTCATACATAGATCGAGTGTCCACTTTTACCATCGATAAAACAGCCTGTCGCATAACTTTGCTCGATTTGTATGATGCTCACCTTAAATATATTCATCAGGAAATGAGATTCAGCCAGGTGATTAGCTGCAATAACTTTGTTGCCGCTTAAGCGCAAGAACTATCCTATAGAACGATCATTGGAAAAATCAACGGTGAAGGCACATTTAGTCTCAGCCTTCATTGTTATTATTAGGTCTAATAAACAAGACATTCTCATCCACCCCTATCTTATCTGTGATGTATTCATTAATATCAGCAATCTCGTAAGTTCCGTTGGGTATACCAATGACGTTAATTTCTTCATTGTGTATGCAATGCAATGAATTATTACTCTGATGAACATTAGGAAAGGAATAGAAGATTTAAAAATTCAATAGAGCAATCTGGTAATGGCCCCTTAAATCTATGTAAGAGGAGGATTCAGGTATGTAGTAAGAACAGGTTCGCTGCCACTGACAGCAGTAGCGTAACTCATTGCGATAGAAATTGCAGGCACAAGCGCCCACAGATTACTGACCTGAAACTGTGAAACCTCTTAGTGTTATACAGTACTTTACCGCCTCTGAGGTACCTTTCTATCTCTTTTGGAGGCTTCAAGATTCCAAAGCTATCGAAATAAAATGACACATTGCCATCCTTCTTTATAGCAACCCAATGCGTGCCTTCATTCTCTGAAGTATCGAGATTGACGATAATTCTCTCTCTCTCTCTAACGAGTCTTGAAGGTAGCTGTTCGATCATTTTACACCTATAAAATCAAGAATCATTAAAAGTCGTGCATAATAGTTGAGATCGATGTTACTCCATGCTTTTTCCGGGACAAGTATAGCCCTCTGCCGGAGGTTTCTGAATTCCGTTTCTTGCTCTGCCTCCTCTTCTTTTCGGTGTTCCTCGCCTTATTCTTCTTCACCCGAAGGCCTTTCCCTCTTGTTTCAATTTCTGTGTTATGTCTCATCATTTTGGCAAGTTTTTTATCTGCAGGCTTTTTCTTATTTACGTCTGTAGCAATTTGTGCTGCACCTCTAGCGGCGGAACCTAGAGCTGCAATAATTGGTATGAGAGGTAAAATTCCACCCTTCTCTTCTTCTTGGATCCAGCACCAACAGCCACCATTCCCTTCATAATTGTTGTTGCTAGTCACTCTGCCAACTTTTTGACTAATGTAGCACTCATTTCCAAGCCTTTTTAGCCAGGATTTTGTCTGCAATGATTCTCGAACACAGTCCTTGTGATGACCGAAGGCAATATCGTGAAATTTGCACTCTTCTTCTAAGGGGTTGATTCCGAGGTCTCCTCTCTTTAATATTTTTCTAGCTTTGTTCCAGATCCGCAGTATCTGTAACCATGCAAATGTGCTTCAAATGACAGCCGGTTAATGAGACAGTTAATGGAACTTCTTGCGGGCACAAACCACCTTAGCACTCATAGTATACTACTTGATTTTATTGGTGCATTGTTTTTTATACTCTGTCACTGCCTAAGGGCATTAGTATATATATATTAAACATGATTTATTTTAGTTGCTACGATGGAGGTGGTGAAGCAAGATTGGTCGCTGCCTATTCAGGTGCTAGACTTTGAAAGCGACTTTAGATGCGATCGTCACGAAAAGCTGTTTCCTGGCAATGTTAGAGCACTAATTCTAGGCAGCTCCAGTGCTGGAAAAACAAATGTGTTACTCAATATGATACTTCAGGAGAATGGACTACGTTTTGAAAACGTTCACATTTATCAAAGTCGCTATACCAGTCAAAGTATTCAATATCTCATTAAGCTGCTTGAACGCTTTGGAGGTATAGGAGTGAATACTCATAGGTATGGAGAAAGTGCCTTGCACCCATCAGAAATAAAAGAAAATTCAATCCTTATATTGAGGATGTCATCACAAAAAGGCAAGACAATATTGCCTCCGTTTACAGCATGCAGAGGTATCGAAATGTGGATTCTATATATCTAGCACAATCATATATCAAAGGCCCAAAGCATTTAATTCGAGATAATGCGAACATGATCATACTGTTCAGACAAGATAATTTAAACTTGAAGTATATATATGAAGATTACGGAAACGCAGACATGTCTTATGCGGAATTTAAAGATTTCTGCAAAGATGTTTGTGAGAGCTCCTCAGAAGGAATACCCTTTATGGTAATAGTTCCCGAATTTTCCATGAATAGTGGACGATATAGGTACGAATTCTATGTATATATTAAATAAATTGCTCCTTCTTAGTTCATCATGAGTATTGGCAGGTTTGGATCTGAAAGGACGGCACCAGGGAAATGGTCGCTACATCAGTTCATCATAAACAGAGATAGAAAAGTAAATTTCCATTCAGGAATAAGAGATGTGCATTGTTCAGGAACCTGAGGAGGACGACGATACAAGCACTATACGTTACGTGGATGCGCTTAAGTTTTCTACTGAAAATCGAATGTAGGAGTTCACTGAAAGAACGGTATATCAGCGCATGGGTGAACTTCAAACTACGCTTAGGGATCACATCCAGAAGTCACTAGACATACAGCACGACGCTCTAAAGGAATATCTGAATAAAATGCTCTTAAACGCGACGATGGAAGCAACATCGCCAGGGACACTATAAGATTGAATATAATGATACCACCTCAAGAGGATCATGACGTACAAAATAAGAAACATGTATTAGAATATATAAATGCAATAACACCACCGCTCGATTTACAGGGTAACGCTTCCTTTAAAAAAAGAAGACTAATAGAAGTAGCATATCCTGTAGATGGCAGTGATGGAGAAACAAACAAGTTTGTTAAAGTTCTGGTGGGAAGGAAACAAAATGAAATACAGTAAGATTTAAACAGCAGACTTGGTTAAATAAGCGCCACTCTTATTGAAACAAGACAAAAACACATGTAAACCATGGTGAAACATGGAAAATCAATGGAAAAGACATCTGACAACCTCAATGGATGATAATACATTAGAACACAGAAAAAAGTCAAGAATGCATTGGTAGAGCAAATGAGAGTGGAGCACCTACTTACATTGAAGTCGTTGCCTTTCAGGAGGAAATCGCAAAGATGTATGTTAACAACAGGTCTAGAATACTGGTACAAATCAGATGTAAACGGAGAGATAATTTCCTGCTATATCACGTCACCAACACCTCCTACTGTGAAACCTCATACATTATTTGAAATAAATAACAAGTCGTTAGAGCTCTGCCTGCACCAACTGCAAATGCCGACAGACTAAGCTTCACTGCTCCTGCAAATCCTGCAAGGGATGGTCATTTTCTAAATATTGGGCTGAAAATCTCCTATAAACTGAAGAAAGCTAAATAGGGTATATATTAATGCGAAAGTCTAATTTCTGTGTCATTTCACGATGGATAGCGAGAGCACACGACTTAAAGAATCGTAACTATGCACACGAGGGCTATAAGAGAAAACTTAAGCTCCCTTAAAGGTCAGCAGTTTGAAACCCAGAGAATGATGAGTGAGGCTCTTCAACCAGTGACAGAACCGCTTCATGAAATACTGGAAATACCGAAAAAGAATACTCAAAGTACGGAGGAAACACCAAAAGACGAGAGAGACGGGAAACTCTACAACTACATTAAAAAACTTCAAAAGAAGGATAGAAATGAAATAGATGCATTATATGGGGTAAGATATAAGGATGGTAACTACATGATCGGAAACAAGATCGTTGATTTCTTCAATAATTAATAAAGTCCGAATAGGCGACGAAACGTATGAAACCACATCTGGTTTGAAGGAGCTCATCTTCAAGAGAATACCTGAAATGCATGCCTACACCGAAAATGACCTTGAAACATACAGAAAATTACTGAAAGCATTTCATGTTCTTCGAAGAAACTTCAGTAGGCACGGGCAACAGAGGTCGGACAATTCCTACAAGTATAAAAACGTCATACGGCCCCTAGTAACGAAAGACAATGGATTAGGAGTACAGCGGAAACAACATCACCCTAATATGAAGCACGATTACATGTACTGTACGGACCAAAATGATCTGATGGATCGCCTGAGGCTATTTGTAGCATCTAGGGACGCTGGCAATAACAATCATACTGAAGAAATTGAAGAGATTATTCAAGAACTAAAAGCGGCAGGGATTATAGCATGACAGCAGTGAAGCGAGCTCCATGCCCCAGCCAGGAGAAACTTCATGCGTCAAAAGATTATGAGCAAGGGACTCCGTAACCTGGCACGGATCGACTTGATGGAGGTGATACCACATTCAAAAATCAATAGGAGTTTCAACTACATTCTTGTTGCAATCAACTTCTACTCTAAAATGACATACGCCAGACAGCTAAAGGACAAGACATGACTACAAGTTGAAAGTCCATGAAAGATTAACTGCAAGACATGGTAACCATATTCAAGAAGATGCAGAGTGATAATGGGAAAGAATTTTATAAAACCAATTTAAAATTTTAATGTAAAAATATAACATCAACCACTTCAGCACCCATACACATGTGAAGGCTGTTGAACGATTAATAGAAATATTAAAGAATATCTCGTATTGAAAGTTTCTATCCCAAGGATCATACAAGTGGCTAGATACTTTGCCTCAATCCTTGCAAAGTACAACACTTACCACACTACCAATCGCATGAAACACATAAACTTCGAAAAACAAACAATTAAGTTAGTATGATAACACAAACATGAAAATCTAAAAATACAATTTAAAAATTATGAATAATGCAATATTTTACAGGCAAAAGCAATTCATTTTATAAAAGTTACTATGCAAAAATAAAAAATATTCATATATACACACATATATATGTATATACACCTACGGATCAGCCATGCTTAGAGAAATGTGGCCCCAGGCAATTGTCCGATCTGAGCTTTCAAGAAGTTTTCTTTTATCATCTCTACCGCTGAGAGCGAACTTATTCATCTCTATGGTCGAGTCTTTATGCTTGAAGTTTCGAAATGTTGTTTTTGTTAAGATTGTATTTATAATGTCATTTAGACAGCCAAAATAATGTTCGAAATTTATGTTTTGCATTCCGCTCTTGTTGATGCCCTTTGCTATCATAGCAGTTTGCATATCTGTAGGCGTATAATGTGGGCCTTAACCACAAATATTCAGCCATGGGTACCACCGAAAGCTCATCCTTGAACCATCCAATCACTTTGTTGTTTTGAGGACTAATTCCGTAGACGTTGCCATTGGTGTAGTTGGAGGTGTCGACATACTGAGGGTATTCTTTAATGAATCTGTATATGTCCGTATCACTCTGAAAGATGAATGAATCAGTGTCCATATAATAGAATTACTGATCCTGAAGATTGGTTTCATTAGATTGTAGTAGAAATTGTACATTATGTGCTTCGATATGTCAAGGATGGCTTGACATCCTGTTTGTTCATGAGCACTTTCTCTCTTTGGAGTTCTAACTCTACAAGATTTTCCATAAATATAATGCTCCGAACGTAGGTTGGTCGCGCGGTCAATTTCTTGCATTGTTTCCAAATTGAAACAATTCGGAAGTGATTATATTTACTTACATTCTCGATAAACTTACCATATACGGAATTATTCATTTTCCTCCATAAATTCTAGCCGAATCTGAAGGTTTCCCTTGCACGTCTCTTCGTATTTAATTGTGTGTAGGATTTCAACCATTCTGACTCTACATATGCTACAACTCTACGTATTTTCTTTACCTTGAGACCTAAATTGATGCACTGCTGCACGTTTCTGTAGTGCACTGTGTATCTTTGTTTATGCTCCAGTGTTGCCAGCAGTTTCTTGTATTTGCCTCCCGGTGGTATTTCACTTTTTGCCAGAAAAGAAGGTCATTATGCTCGTCGTGGAGATTTTCAGGGTACTCAAGGTCAACCTCCATGATGTATCCAGTTTCCGAATCAAGGGCAACAGCAGAGAAGTTTATGCTTGAAATTTTCTCTTGTGAAACCCACCTTAGGTTTTGTGTGGCATAGGATTTGACATTGATGAGCCGTATAGATTATTAATGTCTAGAAAGCTTAAATAGCTGGCTTTCTGCATCCTGTCATGCTCTGGTAGCTATTTGTTATTGGCCTTTGCATACCTTCTCGATGCAGTGCACATATCACCCCTGTTTCCACCCTCAGAGAGTTTAATCATTTCCTCGTCGCTTATGAGATCTAGCTAAACCTGGGTGGCTTTGAGCATCGCGTCAAATGCAAGATCTGGTAGGGTGTAATACTAGAAATGGTCCAAATTATACATCCCCAAACAGAGATCCCTGAACTTCTCGAATACATCAGCCAACAAGAGCGTATCTGTCTTCAGGTACAAATTGCTGTATGCACCCAACTTTTGCATTTTAAATGTATCCTAGACTTTGAAGGCGTGTTCTTAGTCTTGCAGGTTTATGTTTTCGTATTTGTAGAATTCAGGCAGTTTGGTTTTATCTATTCTTGACTGGTGGTCAAAGTAGCTGTAGGGAAATATCACCTTATATCTCACTAACTGCTGATGTTCAGGATTGGAATACTCAGAGTTAGTGATTCTGAATTGATAATCATTCGGGATACAGGTTAGACTAGATAGCATATCGTCCAAAACCTTGAAGCTATTTAGAAACCTGAATGAAATACCCCTGTGCTTTGTACTGATTGAGATATATCTCTCTGAGGAGCTTGAGAAGAACGAAATGGACTGATCGTCATATGTCCGGAGTTGCATCAGGAAATGGCTGTCTTAATTGCTAAGGCAATGAAAAAGGATGGGTATAAATTAGGTACCCATCTGATTAAATAACATGCATGATGAGCAGTCCCCAGGAATACACCAGTCACGTGATAATGGTCGCGGACTTTCAAATCGCCCACCTCAAACTCCTTCTTGCATATGTGTCTATGACTGTTATTGTCGAAATCAGCCACAACCTGTGCAGTCAAGGTCATTTCTTCATTGGGGATATATTGAGCAAAGGCCCTGCCAGGTATTGTCCTAAGCTCAATGAAGAATTCCTTGCTCGCATCAGTACCTCTAAATAACCTAAATCTTGACAATTCGGCGTCATGGCGGCATACGAGCTTGCGAGATATCGATATAGTCCCATGATGCTGCATAGCCCGAGTCCAGCTCTGATGAGCCGACGGCTCCCAGGACTGAACTTTGACTAGCACGCTCTTAAAATCGGCATACACAGCAAAATTTACAGGAGTACCCTTTGAGTATGGTGAAAACTCGATCACTTTCCCCTACTTAGGCATTTGGAGGACCTGGCACTGTATGCACTTCAACTGATGCTTTTTAAACGAATTTTCGTTATTTAACTGCTTCAGGCAGGGCTCACATAACCACTTTTTCCGTTATGTTTAGGGATTTGCCTTGACGTATCCTTAATCAGACAGTAGTGAGATCTTCCATTTTGCTCGATAAATAATAGATTAATCTTAAATGTATTCTGTTTTCTGGACTGATATAGGAGAATAATTGCGTTCTCGCTTTCTAAACCAAATACACCAGTAGAAATGCTTTGGTTTTGCGGTTCAAAGTCTGTAATCTGAAGTAGGCTTACAGCGAAGTCTATCCCATTATAATTGTGTGCTGTGAATAACTGTTCGGCAGGGTGTTTGCTCGTCCTTTGACCATTGTGCTCCACGGGATACTTTGAAGAGAGCAAACACCATGCAAAGTAGTTTTCATCATTGTTCTTTATATTTAATACAGCTGATTTATTCATGATTGAGGCAGGTAGCTCTATGTATCACAACGCATTCAATAGAGCATAAAAGCTAGTTTCAATAACTAGAGCCCGAACGGCGAGCAGTGATTTTGATCTCTCACCCCGTTGAAATTATATGTTTTCTATCATTTCAGCAAGCATAGAGGTGTATAAGGAATCAAGATCACTGGACTGAAGGCCCAATTTGGTCTTACTATTGAAAAAGACGGTTTACCGTGCCTTTTTCAGCAGTTTGAATTAAATATATTACCTCAGGTGAGGAGCTTATTTTAAACCCTTTGGGGTACCTCCTAAGCAGGGAATCCATCTCCCTCAATACAAGATGTCTGCATTCATGCAAAATTGACGGGGTTAACTCTTTCTAGAATGTTCTCCATTCGGCTATTGAAAAACCGTCCTTTGAACGCCGATTTAATAACCTTATATTCTAGCTGTGCATGGCTAACCTTTAGTTTTTTGTTATTGCTGGGCGGGGGCTGATCAAGTTGACTGATGTCTGATTGTCCTGCAGCTGGCGTATCCGCGGCAGAGGACGGTCCTGGACGGGAGAGGTGGGTCATTTCTTGACTCTGCTCTTCATTTTCAGCTTTGGAAGGTCTCTTGGAACCCCAGAGCAAGGATTGGTTTACATCTACAGGCTCAGGGTTTGTGTCCGTCATTGAAGATTCTATAAAAATTATAATGCCGAATTATTTGGAATGCAAGTTAAAAAATAATAGAAATATGAAACATATATATTCATTAAATCATTTGAAGAAAAAAACTCACGTGTTAACGTTACGCCAATATCTTATATAACTGTATATTTAATCAATTAAGATAAGTTACGCGTTAACGTTACGTTATTTTTATGTAATGGTGCTAGAGGTAGAATAAATGACATTAAAGTCTCACCATTCAATTCGTGAAACGTCTGCAGGTACACGGTCCTGTGGGAGTAATTCACACATGCGCACGCCCCCTCAGCACGAATAAGCATCCAGGGATCCCCTACAGGCATCCGGATAACATTCTTGAACCCTGGAGGAGTCGGAGTCAGCCAGTCTTGTGAAAATATGGACGAAGGCAAGCTGGCCTGGGTTGAAGCCCTTCAGGAACTAAGACAATGGAAAAAAAATAGAATTAGCTACATTTCGGGTGCTTTTTAATTGAAAAGATGGCTGTAAAGTGAATTTTTCCTTTAATAATTCAAATTCCGAAGTACATACGCGTTGTTCGCAGGTTATACATTCATTAAGGAAAAGCTAATATTTTTATAACAAAAGTTTAATTGCAATAAAATATCTAGCCTTACTATTAACATCGTTAAGCATCTGTATTAGAGGAGCTCTGTATTCACAGTTAATGCACTAACAAAACTCCTGTGTAGCGATGGCAGTGTCGGCATTCCCCCCTGTAACGGGAGTGTCATCCTCAAATCCTGGAGGCGGCGGTATGATATAATCATCCCCTGATAAAATGGGCGACGGGGGCTACTAATATCAAGGGTGTCATAGTTGCTATGCAATTACACAGCCGATGACTGACCTCCCGCGATGGGTGCTTCCATGCTGTAGCGTGCGGCGAAGTCTTCATAAGCAGATTCTCTACGCCGCTGGGCTGCAAGTCTAAGCCGAGAGCCCTAGATCTGGTGAATGTGGCTCTCGCAGCTCCCTCGGTGTTTCCAGTGTTATCTGAAAAAAATTTATGTAAACATCATTGTTTTTATAACGGTAGAAAAGATGAATGATTAGAGAAAGCATTCGGATGCGAAAAAGGAGCGAGTGGAGAAAGCCTATGAATGTGCACGGAAGAAGAGAGTGTAGAGAAATAGTTGTGATGGTGGGAAAGAATGAGTGGGGTAAACCATATGAATGTTAATATAAGAAGTGGCTGTGTAGTAATCTCTGTGAAAAAAGGCTGAGTAGACAAAATCGTATGAATCTTAATGGAAGAAGAATGTGTAGAGAAAATCGTGTGATTGTTAATGCTTTAGGCACTAAAGAACTATTTGCGCCTGTGATAGGAGCTCTACATTTCTTAAAAATTTAAACTATGATTCTCTTGCATCGATTCATCTTTCATGTACTGTATCGTTTAAACAAAATTAAATGCATTGTAAAAAAAGTCACCGCTCATTTGTAGAGTTATGTAAAACCTCACTCACCATGCATTGTATTAACGATGTTGATGAATGTTTTGTAGAAATCACTGACACACACTTAAATTAAAAATGTAGCACACGCGTGTTTTTTTTAATGCCAAGTAATAAACACACAATGATTCTAAGAAGTCCCTCGAGCTGTTTATATTGAGCCCTAAAGTCCCCTGACGATGCCTGCACATCGTCATGGTGGGGATGTTTACACCTCACGTGATTATTGCATCCAATGGAATTTTCTCTTGCTGCACATGCGCAGAGATCTTTATTTGTGTAAGAATCTGGTACTGTGGGATGCAAGGGGAAGGAGGAATAGAACAGCGTCTGTCTTTTTGCCGACAAACAAAAGGCACGACAGCCATAAAAGGGCAGCTGTATGCTTCTCTGTCACGTAAAAAAATTTATTGCTTGCCAGGTAATAAACGCTGCCCTGTGGGCATGAATGGCACCATGATTTCGGGCGAGTATAATGAAGCTGCATACTTCTTTGCCACGCAAAAAAAACTTATTGCTTGCCAGGTAATGAATGTTGCCCAGTGAGACGGGTATGGCGCCGTGATTTCGGCAGCTATAACAAAGCATAATTTATTACACTCATTTTCCCATGCAGCTACGTGGTCATCCTCTCTGTCACACAATACAATTTATTGCTCCCCTGGTAATGAAGGTGGTCCGGGGTAAACAATAGGAGAGAATTGAACGAGGAACATTTCTGGAGCCCAGCGTCTGCTCTTTTGTCGGGCAGTGATTACAAAGCATAATTTATTACATCCCATTGCCCCTTTTGACAAGGGGTGGAGTATCTTAATAACACAGCTGTATATTACATGTCAACCTTTTCCCATTAAACATTACAAAATTTATGACCTCCATTGTTCCCATTAATATGGTAGATTGATGGATTTATGGGCATTCTATGCTCATTTTTGCACTCGTTCTGGATTGAACCGATGCTCCCTGGGCTGGATCTCTCAATTTATAACGACTTTCGTTCCATTAATTCATAGAAATTACTATTGGAATATAATTACTATTCTTATCTTTTCCCATTAATTAGTTAATTTCTTTTCACTTATTTCTTTCTACCAACAAAATATCAAGAAAAGCCAAAATCTATATTCCCGTTCCTTCTTTGATAATGTATGTGACGCTATATATGTATGTATGTATGTATGTATGTATGTATGTATGTATGTATGTATGTATGTATGTATGTACAAAAACGTATGGCACAAATTGCAGGTCAGGACAGATTCCTCACACTTAGACGAAGAAATTATGTTATATGAACATGGGTTTGGAAACGCTTTGTTACCATGTTGCAACTCATTTCCATAACTCAGTAATCATGGGAAACGTACAAGAATGGAACGTACCGCATACCACATGCAACTCTTTCTCACAGGAGATGTTCAATATACCCTCCGTGAGCATTGATACATGCATTAACCCGTCGTCGTGGTGAATCCCGGATACGCTGATGTATCCCTGGAGTATTGCGTATGGTTTCGCAGACTTCCATAATATGGGCGCGGAGACTGAACTTGGGGCTTGATACACAAGAGCTTTCAAATGCCCCCACAAATAAAAGTCCAGTGGGTTGAGGCATGGGGGCGTGGAGGCCAGGCAGTTGCTTCACCTACCCATCTGTCACCGAATCTGTTATTTAGAAGATGATGGACATTGACGTCAAAACGAGGAGGTGCTCCATCGTGCATGAAGTATATGTTTTGTCGCAAGCTAAAGGCACATATGCTAATAGATCAGGTAGAACATTCTCTACGAAATTATGGTGACTTTGTCCGTTGAGTCTGAGTGGATGAACGTGAGGCCCTACCAAAGTCACCAACAATGCCGGCCCAAACATTAACAGAAAATCTTTGTTGATGACTTGCTTCAAGAGTTGCGTGATGGATTGACGTCAGCCCATAAATGCTGATTGTGATAATTTAAATCCGATCTTGTTGAAACGACGCCTCATCTGTGAACAGTATCGTTGCACTAAAATTAGGGTTGAGATTTTGTTGCAGAATCCATTCGCAGAAGCGTACCCGTGTACGAAAATCAGCTGCTGATAGTGCTTGCACACGCTGTAAATGATATGTATGCAGCCGAACCTCGTGTAACACTCCCCAGTCTGTAATGTGGTAACATATTTTATTGCTGCAGCTACTTGTCTTGTACTGACACTAGGATCATCGTCAACTGCCTGCAGAATTGCCGCCTCCACTTGCGGTGTCCTCGTTCTTCTAGGCCTCCCCCGATCGTGAGTATCAGGCTGAAATGCCCCATGTTCCCTAAGACTTGGCTTCAAACGTTTTCCTTTCGGGGCACCTTGGTCCTGGAGATCTCTCCCGGTATAATCGGCGCAACAGTTCTAGACACGTGAAAATCTTAATGAGAGCTATGATGCGAGTTGTTTACCAGATCAGGTGGTGACCGGTGGACTGCATACTGCAGGAGTGCGTGGGACAGTAATCGTCAAATATCCACACCGGTTATGCACTGCTTTGCGCTGATAAACTTAGTTATATACAGTATATTAAAATCCACGCTGTAAAAAGTGCTTAATATAAAAAACGCAGTCAATCATTGCCTCCAATTCTTCCACACCAACCCTTCCTCTTCTGCGGAATCACTCACATTATTGCCGTCATCGCTGCTGTCACTACTTTCTGCACCATTATCTTGGATGAGAATTCTTTCTATTTGATTTTCTGCAATTCCGTATTTTTCGAAATAATGATTCTTAATTTATTCAACATGTCGGCATACATTTTCCCATTCTGGCCTTCCAATTTCAGCAAATTGCTGGCGTTATAACTGCTCCACATATTTTAACTTAAAAGTCATATTTCTGCATGCCACCCATTTTTTGATATCAGCCCAGATTAATTCGATTGGGTTTAGATCTGGGTGATACGATGGGAGTCTAAGTACATTATGGCGATGTTGTATTACTATCTGGTCAAGTATGTATGACGTCTGAAGCTGTTTGTTGGTTTTAATTAAGTTATATAGCTTTGTTTTACTCATGCTTTCATCTAAAGCTATATTATGTCTAAGTAACCAAGCTCTCATTTCTTCTTTCAATGAATTTGAGGTAGGTGGTTTGTCAATTGTGTGTTGACGCATTGTGAAGCATTGTCGATGACCAGAACAGACCCAGCAGGCATATTAGGTCTCAACATGGCGTTGATTCACTTCATGTACTTTTCTGTATTCATTTCTTGATGAAAATCTCCTGTTGTTTTTGCAACTTGTAAAAGAAGGGCATTTGGAACGAAGCCGATCTCTCCAACAGCATGAACGATAATAAGTATTTGCCCTTTAGCAACAGGAACCTGCAACCTAATTCGCTATCGTCACTCCAACTTTTAGATGCTGTACGACTGCAGTGTATGTATGACTCATCTTCATACACTATAGTATTTTTCTGAAATTTGTAGCACCACCTTAAAAATTAATGCTGATATAAGTACACACTGATATAAGTACATATAAAATTATACTCATTTGGAAAGGTAGAATCAGACTGAAAAATTCAATGCCATAGCCGGGATTTGAACCACGGATCTTAGGCTTTCCGTGCCGTTGGTCTAACCGACTAAGCTATCATGGCAACATTTACTTTTTTTTTTTTTATTTTATTATTTTTTTATTTTATTTATTTAATTTGCTTTTCTGTTAGAGTTCTATTTGATTTCGGTTTCTTCCACTTGAACCCTAAATCTTTAATAATTTTTCTGAGATTTGTAGCACCACCTTGTAAGTTTCTGCTGTGTTTCAGCTGGATGAGCAATCTGCTTATTGTTAGCACAGTTTTTTCCTCCACATAGGAATTGTGAATCGTGCGCCGAATGACGCATTCGAAATCGTCTATTTCTGTAATACGTTTAGGGACCTTATGTTTCTTCCCAGGTGTGTCAAATGGTACTCTTTCATCCATGTTTTTTTTCTTATCTTTGAGAACTCTGGAATCGGAACTCGGTGAAACACCAGTTGCTTTGACTACTCTTTCTTTCATTCTCTTAAGGCTTTTGTGGAAATCGGATGAACATATATTTTCTTCCTTCATCTCTGCTTCTTGCTTCATGAAGTCGAGGACATTTGCAATTATTTCCCTACTTTGACTATGTAAGACCTTACCACTTAACTTTGAAAACATAGGAGCCATGGTTATAAATATAACAAATATGAAATAAGTACTATTTAGATACTGCAGCTTTGTTTAAAATTACAACCAGATGCAGACACTTTCCTTTGCAGACTGTATGTGTTACGCACTGTGAGTAAGCAAAGGTATTATATCGCTTTCGTTGATAAAGCTAAACATAAACCATTCCTAGGCTCGGAGCTGGGTTGGCAATCAAGGTCACGAGTCCAGAAGTTTTGCGCGAGTAATACAAACGTTGAGCCCAAGCACCTTTACCGTCTGCTAATCCATACATCAAATCGCCATCTGCCATCCCTGCATTTGTGCACACTGCCATTGCATGAGCCAAGTCTGTGATCAACACTACTAGTACGTAGTAACGCGTGCGATTGCCAAGGTCTTACTGTTCACTGGAACAGTTGATGTTACCTGTAAACAAGCAATGTTGCAAGTCGAATCGCAACAGGGACATGTAAAACAAAACACTGGCGGTGTACCTATGATAACGACAACGTAACCAGAGGTAATCAAGAGTGCATGTCCCTCATGATTCTAACTTTCTGTTGTGTGTTTTCCATGATTAATGTGTAGGAGAAAATGAGGTGTAACATGGAAACAAAGCCTTTCCAGACCCATTTTCATATAATATAATATCTTCGTCTACGTGTGAGGAATGCGTCCTGCAATTTGTGCGGTACATTTTTGTTACATCAGTATATAGAGTATTATATCACTATAAGCAAATGTAGCTTTCAAGATTTTTTCCAATAATGCGTGGGAATAATTATTGCGACGTTGTCCAGTTTTTTCAATTATCACTTTTCTCAGTGTCACTGTTACATTTTTTATGTATTTCACTTTCACTGGGAGTTCACTTTGAAAAGGCGAACTAGTTCAATTCTTCGTCACTTCACTTCCTTTGTGACGTAGCCTCTTCACGCTGGACGGTTCACTTCACTCGGTAGTCAAACACAGGACCTCCACAACCGTCGCTCCGCAGTTGCACTCATTGCACATCGCTCGGAGAATCGCTTACTGATTGAACTTCTGAACAACAACAACAACAACAACTGCTCACTCTTGCAGGAGTACACTCCTTTATACACGGCTGCAGAGTTCTTGGAAAGTCGTTCTGGAAATTCCGAGAACAACAGAAGGATCCAGAACGATCAGCTTACGGCCAGAAGGCCTTCCTGGAATTGTTTACTCCAGCTGGAAACTCCCACTGCGGCAAGCTTTGCGTTGAAGGTGACGGCATCGGCAGCTGGCTTTGTTGCATTATTTTATATACTTCTTCATTAGATAAACCTCAAGTTAATGTAATGATTTCATTATATGCGAATTATTTTGGCAAAGGATATATTATTTGCTTATGGAACCTTTTCACAGATAAGTTTACATCTAATTCACGGTAATTCTTCCTCTCTTAAATCACTCAAAATATTAAAGACTATACTATAGTTTGGCGCAGAAGTTGCGCATGGGTTGCAAGGCCTTATAACTTGTTTATTTATTTTTTTCTTTTTCAAGACTGTGAAGTACATTTCGGAGATACACTATGGAGAGACTGAGTCCTGAACAGTGCTCTATACTGATGGAACTGTATTTTGAAAATCGAAGATCCATCATCCTCAGTCAGAGAGCATACCTTAGGCATTTCAATGTGCGCTACTATCCGCATCAGACTGCGATTCTTCGTCTGGTAGCACACGCTTGGCAACAGTATGCAGACTGCGATCGCCCAAGAATGAGTAGGCGATGTTCGGTTCGAACTTCCGAAAAAATTCAACGAGTGCGCCGCCCTTGTGAGGCTGCTGGCGGACATTTGAAAGACACAATTTTTCACACTTAGTGTTTTCACATTTCCCAACCATGTGCTTTGTATCTAAGACAGGAATTTCCAAACAAACTAGTTATACACTATTCAAACCCATGCGCGACTTCTGCGCGTCTTGAGATTCTTTTACGTCTTGCCTCTTCTGCGTGGATCTAACACTTCTGCTACATATTAGCTCACTCTGCGTCTTTTAAAACATGCTGCTCTTCCCCTACCTCCTACAATGAGAACACATTGTTGGTTTCCCTCCGTTTCTCTATGCTGGCAACTGCTTATGGTTTTTACACATTAATATCCTATTTATTTATATTATGCGTTATTTATTAATACTTTCTTGTTTTAAATTTTTTTCTTTCCTTAAAGTTTTACTCCACATTACTTTAGCAATTATATTTCTTTCTTTAACGAACTGTTTACATTTATTGCGTAACTTTCATATTATCCTTCTTCATATTCTTCTACTCCTTTTCTGATTCCATTTCATATATATATATATATATATATATATATATATATATATATACACAATTTAAACAATTATTCTGGCAATTAATTTAAGACAAATTAAATATGGATTCATAAGGAGGATTTTTAAACGGATTAGAGAACGCTAAGCTTCTTTGGGTAAAATCTCATATTGCGAAAGATGAGGCTGGGGTAGTCGAGAAAATGATCCTTAACCTAAAAGGCAGTAAAGCAGGAAATTGGCGTCCTTATATAAACTGACTTGCACATGTCATATACAAATGTCCCAAATGTAAACAGGTTTTACTTTTACTTTCTCTAATACATAGATACCTAGTACGTTGGTGTTCTAGATAGTGGTGTTTTACCAAGAAAAGAAATCGATATTGAGATTTCACCATTAATATATGTTTTGAGCCCCCGTAATTACGAAAATATATTTTTTTAAAAAAAAGTACCTCTCTTCTCTCTCTATCTCCCTCAATTTCTCTCTCTCTCTCTCTCTCTCTATTTCTCTATTTCTCTCTCTTTCTCTGTTTCTGTGCGCGTGTGTATTTGTCTGTGGGGAATGTGTGTGTGTGTATGTGTCTGTCTGTGATCAAAACAACTCAAAAACAAAAGCTATGAATGCCACAGTTTGTATTTCAGTTCAGTATCTTCCAAAGATGCGACAATAAGACTTTCAAGAAAATGGCCCACGCGAAGCTACGCATGACATAGACCTTTTCATTTGTATTTTTCGTTTTCTCAAAAATGATTAACGATTTGGATTAAATTCTTTAGGATATTTACATGACAAAGCTTGAATATTGTGGGATAGCCTACGAACTCCTCAACACTCTAAAGGAATTTTGTATAACCTTGTATAATTGGTACATGTACTATACAAAAAGTGTAACTCTCTTTCAAACACACAAGTCATTTCAATTTTTTTCAGCATTAGCCATTTCCGAGATATCCGTTATTATTGATTTCAATTTGTCAATACTTTGCAGCGTTATTAAAGTTCTGTCGCATTTCAGTTGTTTCTCGCAATATCACTGAATAAATTTTTAAGGCCAGCATATAGCGGCTCGCTTTTAAACATAAGACTGCTGATTCGGTTTCCTCAGCTCCCGTTGTACCAACAACGAAATGTGTAATGCATTTCTGTCTGCAAAGGTTTATCTCGATTAACATGAAGTATCTAGGTGGAAAAAATAAGCTTTTGAAAGATTAGCTTGTAGAAGCTAATTAAAAGTAAACAATAGTGAGTAGAGAAGGCCATGGAGGTGTAACACGTCGGGTCCTTTTTTATGTGAAATATTTGTAAGTTACAATATATTTTTAAAAGCTCTATATAAAAGTTCCCAATGCGAAGTTTCCTTTAGATTTAATTTTAGAGGTGAAACAACATATTCGACATGATTTAACAAGGACAGGATCAACGCTGCCATTAAACCTGTCCTCACTGGATGCTTAACTACGTATTTTATTGTAATGAGGAGCAGTGGGTTATAAATACATTTTGTTTACTGAAATGGGAGGTGTGTTCATAAGACACTGTTCTAACAGTCGACCGCTATTAGGGGAAGAGTTGGCAGGAATACCAAGAGACGACTCTCGGAAGATTCGGCAAATTCTTCCCCTTATGAGGTGTAATACTGGTGATAGTCATAATACGCTAAATGCTACGATACTTAAAGTTTCTCAATGTCTCATTAAAGGGTAGATAACCCAAAGGTGGCAACAACTGGATCTCACACTACACTGTTGATAGCATTTTTCCTTCTGGGCCCTTCCAGTAAGGACACGTAAATGGTAAACGTTAGCTATAAGTTTTAAAGCACTGCGATGCTCGTACTCGTTTATTAGCTGGCGTATACTGCGCCAAATGTAGGCCTATAAAATCATATAGTGTTATGTTATGGGAGAGCGGTAGTTAAAAGCCCAGTAACTCCGAGAATGCGTTGGACTTGCTTGGGGAAGAGAAGCGTGGTAGGGAAATATCTAGAAATATTCTGGACGGATACCCAGACCTTGCTACAAACCACACGCAAGATGGAGCAACTGTATCGGGCAAACCCAATAGGTAATTAAATCTGGTTGGCAGGTTTTACATTGGGGTTACCGTACTTGCTGCGCATATAGGCCATAGGTCTTCGTAAATGCAGCTACTTTAATAATACTAGTACTAAAAACCAGTCTATAACAGGTCCTCTTGCTGTAACTAATTTAGCATTCCATAACTCGACTGCACAAGTTACTGGCATGCTGTACAGTTAATATCACAACCGCAAACTTTACAGCCTGCCTCTGCAGGTCCTCATCAGTTGCGGCAGTCAGTTATCTGGAGACAACAAACATGTTTTGCCTGCTACAGATACTTCAGATGGCCCCGTTCACGTTAGGTGAAACCTCGACATTCAAAAGACGACCAGCACTTTGCAGCAAAAGTATAACGTAACTTATAGAGTCTCTGCTAACATTTCATCTTTCAATATATGCAGCTCAAGTGTTACAAGTAACAATGTTTATTAAGAATAAACTAGTTGACAGTTTCATACAGGCAGCGAAATGACCACTGTCAATGTAAGCTATGTTGGTGTCCTTATCAAACAGCAGTTTGTTTACACTCTGTTGCGCATTGCTGGAAACAAATCTTTTGATGCACCATATACAATTTTCTATTTAAATGAGTATTCTTCATGTTCAAGGAGATGTACTTTTGCAAAGGATTTATCACAATGTATTTTTCTAGGTACTGATTTTCTTAAATGCTAATAAAGTATTACTCGTGTAGATATGCTAAAAACTAATTTCAGCGTAATGATGGTTCAGTGATTAATATCCCAAATTCAGGAAAACTTTGGTCCCTTTTTCAGATATTACTTTGAATCCTATACAGGACCGAATGGAATTGAATGCAATGTGTATTGGAGGGGACTCGGCACTGATCCAATGATTGGGGATAGGGAAGGAGCAGGTGAGAGGAGACACCGGGCGGCCGAAACTAGGAGTGACGCACAGCAATGACAGGGGTTTCCAGATTAAGACAGTCGGACAGGAAGTCCTGGAGATCCAACCCCTTTGAGGGCCGGTCCGTATACCCCGACAACCAGGCGAAAGCCGAGGGATGAAGAAAGCTCACAGAGAGCATTTTTTTCCCTGCCACGCCAACATTTCCAATCATAAAACAGACCTAACGGGGTGAAGAACGAATGAAATAATTGATGGAACGATTTGGAGGGACAGGAAATTCGGGGCTGAGAGAAACCACTCCAGCATTCCCCTGACGAGCCGGGAATCGAACCCGGAACCTCCCGAATGCGAATTACACATGTTACCTGGCGCACCTTGTTCGGTAGACCCAGTGATGTGCAGCTTGTAAATCTACTCTTTGTGAAAAATTGCATACTATTATGTTTTACTACCTGAAGTAGTTCAGTGCAGGTATCAAACGATGTATATCAATGTTAGTTTTTGAGGCTCTGGAAAAAAGAATTAATATAATTCCACTGTTATACGATATGTCATCCCAGAGATAAAAATTTACCCCTGTTCATAACTCTGCTAAACTATTAAATCTTGTTTACCACAAGAGTCCTAGCCCAGGCATAAAATATTGCTTTGGTGCAAGAAAATCTCTTACCGCAGAAGGAAACCCTTCTTAAACTAATATTTTATTCTAATGTTAAGCAAGACTTGTCTAAAAGTCAAAATAAATAGCTTCATAAGCTTGTATTAACATGTACATAATATATTTTTTCAGTATCACTTGAGGAATGGTGGAAAGGTAGATCAGACGACTGAAAAACTCAATGCTATAGCCGGGATTTGAACCGCGGATCTCCCGGACTCCGTCCGGTTGCTCTAACCACTGAGCTACCATGGCAACTTGCCGGTACAACATAAATTCCCCAACTGATTCGCATTTTTTCCGGAAAACCACAAGGAGATCTCAAACTGTATTGGCGATCTACAATGTTGTAAGTACTTTAAGTCCCGGGCTCATAGTTTCAGTCACGATGCAATTCAATGAAAATGTCAGTTAATGGAATTAATTGTTCTTCCACACGAACCGTGTGTTGGACAGGGTTGGAAAGTTAGAATCAGATGACTGAAATAATCAATGCCATAGACGGAATTTGAACCACGGATCTCCCGGTCTCCGTCTTTTTTCAGTCGTCTGATTTTACCTTTCCAACCCTGTCCAACAGATGACTTGTGTGGAAGAACAATTAATTCCATTGTTGAATTCTGCTAAATAAATGTTACTGCATTTAATATCCAGATCACTATTTCTAATTCCCTAAGACAAAGGACATGCAGGATACAAATTAAACGAAAGGAACTTGATTCTTAGCAGATTCAAGAGATTAAACACACTGACACAGTTCGAGAATTTCAGTGAGTCCAATAGCGTTAGCACTAAAGAAAGGATGGTTGCATGAGTGTCTGCTTAGACTTAAAAAAATAAATAACTGGATACAGTGACAGACACTTCCTCTTTTCCAGAACCCCTTTATTAGTGATACATTTAGCTGCTTGTTTGTTTGACTCTCTGGATTTCTACACATTTTCCCACTTCAGAGGTTAGGAGACAGTTCACAACATTTGCTACTGGATGAGTTTGAGTGTTTATCTTTAAGGGAAGTTGGAAAGCCCTAAACCGCCAAAGTTAATTTTGTTAATTAGCTTCCCTATATTTGGAAATTACTGCAGTAATGCACATGAAACTTTTACTAGACTATATTCTTAGTGTAAAGTATCTAAATCATTTCTCTGCAGCCACTGCTTCGGGAAATACAAAATATGGTTAAAACTTTGTATAATTTGTGGTAATTTTTACAACATAATTTCGATTATACTTAACATTGTGTTTATGTTTTACTACAGAAGACTAAGTAGAAATGTATTAAAATTCGGTGAAAATTTTAATGCTCTCCTGGAACTGGTTCTTGAGATATAGCGGAAAATGCAACTGAAAATGAAAATGTTTTGAAACAGGTACTAAAGTTCTGACTAAAACTTCCTGAAAATATGTGTTTATGTTTATAGTTACTAAGTTTTTACAAAGTTTTCCTGCCGTCTACCCTTAAAAGCAATATTGCAGCTGCCACGACGCATCTGTTGCTGATTGAGCTGCAATTTCGGCAGATTTAAAGCATCAATCCTCTTTGACAACGGAATTATTCTAAGAAACAGATGTCAGCACCCCGTTATTGGTGCTAGGTTTAGTTGCTTGTAAGTTTTTCTGTCTAGATCTATACATATTTTCCCACTCAGATGTTGGAAAGTAGTTCATAACCTTTGTTACGGAGTGAGTAGGAGTGTCTTTAAGTCCCAGAGTCGTTCTCCACGATCTAGGGGTACCATGATGGCCTCTAGTTCCCGAGGTCGCGGGTTCAAACCTGACGGAGAGTGATGGACTTTTTCGGATGTAAAAATCTTTAGCATGGCTTCCTTCGGAAAGGAATAAACCTGGTGGTCCCGTGTCGTAGATTCACGGCACGTAACAGAACCTCAAACCTGATAAAGAGACCCCTGTGTAAAATTTATGGTCTTTCACAACCAAATATAGAATGGAGCACAGCAGTTAAAGAATGTCCATAAATAAAACTCAATTTAATTTTTAAGTCTCAGAAATACCAATACTCTTTCTTTGTGTATATTCCATACACTATACTATTTATTAAAAGCTATACATGTATTTTCCAACACTCGATTAAGTTTATTATAGAACTCCATAACTTATTATCGGATCCAGAACAGTAATAGGTTTTCAAAGTCTTAAAGAACCGTTATCTGCTCTTAAGTTACCTCACTTGTACATGCACTGAACTAAATACTAATGCAGGAACTAAAGGCTAATGCAAATGATATTGAAATAGAGTGTACTTTACTACAAATGTTAGACGATACATTGTAACCAGGTGCATAGGTATTATACGCCCATGGCCTTATCATAGAGTGAACTGAATTACAGTGTACTTTAAATGGAGCTTTAAACGTTTTATTTTGAGTTAACACGGTTTAGAACATTTGTCTGTGGCTAACAGATGTACATGATTCTCTATGGTAATTTCATGTGCTAAATGAACAGTTTTGATATTTTAACAGGCAGAAAAACTAGAAAACTGGATTCTTTAAGTTGAAATAATTTGATTACACCTCTTGTAACAATTCTGGAAATGAACGTTCTGTTGCTCACACTTTATCCAGGCTTCCGATTTTGCAAGATCAGGAACGCAGGTTGAGCTACTATATGAGATTAGATTAGATTGTATTCTGTGAGTTCAGTAGCAGCCATAAAGGCTTGTGAACATATAACATGTCAAGGAATTGTACAAAAATTACATATAAACATAAATATTACATAGAATATGGAACATTTAAAATAAAATAGACACATACTATATGCCTGTCAAGGAAATGCACAATAAAGTTACATATATACATAAATATTACATAGTATACAGAACATTTAAAATAAAATAAAGACTATTATATACAAAATAAAACAAATCAAGTGTAATTTTGTACAGAGTTGAATACCTCCTTACTGTTATAAGGCAAGAACAGTTATTTTAACATTCACTAGGATTTGACCTTTGTTCATCTGGTCATTTTGTTCTATTTAATTTGTAATGCATAGCATTTACTGTCAGTTCTTAATATACATAAACTTAAATAGCTTCATTAATTCTAGAGCAGGCATCAAATATGACTGGCAATTGTCATTAATATTTACTAATACCACTTACAGAGCTATATAAGTATTATCATCAGGATAATTTGTCATTCAGATAATCTTCTACAGAATAATACGCTTTTGAGCATAGGTACTCTTTAACAGCAGTTTTAAAGACATTGAAATTGTCAACTTTTCTCTTAAGATCATTAGGAGGGTATTAAATATTTTTATGATCTCGTAATATACACCTTTCTGGAAGCAAGAAAGCTTTGCACTAGGATGATGGATGTTACCCTTTTGTCTAGGTTTATTTCATGAATTTCCACGTTTGTAATAAATGTGGTTCGATTGCATACATAGAATTTTAAGATTGAAAATATATACATGCAGGGTAGGGTTAATAACTTCAGTTTTCTAAAAAGAGTTGATTATATGCTTTCATTCGTGACTATAAATCTCTAGACTGCACAGCTTTGCCTCTAATCCTCTAACCATGCTAATCTATGAAATGTATTACGTTCTTCACTGAAAGTATAAGTGTAGACTTTAGCTATTCTTCTAAAGTTAAACCTGTTTTAATCCAAAAGTGCTGGTTCTTCCGATCCCTTCAACTTGCCTTGTTAGCATTAAACATTATGTTATGATAATCACCTCGGTGGTAATTTAGGTTTTGCTAAAGCTTTCAATAAAAACCACTATAAACAACTGGAGTGGCATTAAACGTTATATTGAGCAATTTGTCCTAATATGTCCCAGCTCTTAAACTTAGAACGTTTCTAAAATGCCAAAACCAGCTACTATTTTCCAACCTATCTCTTTAACATAAAGAGGAACGCTGGGATATTGATCTCTTGTAGCCTCAGGTGTTCAAATTAAAGAAACAAACATATTGGGCCACAGTATATATATTTGGAAGCTGTTGCCTTTCCTTCGGCTACAATTCCCCATTTAGTCTCATGTTCTGCATAAACTTATATACAAGATATTAAGGAATTCATACCGACAGGCTTGCAAGGGGTTACAGAGGGACGTTAGCCGAGCACAAGTTCATTTTTGTTTGCAAAAGATCAAAATCAATAGCGAACCAATAAGCCCCTGATAAACTTCCATGAGTTGCCGCTACCAACGGGTAATCGTGGCGATACCATGTTCAAACATTCCATGTGAATACCTCCGTAACATGTACTTAAAATTTGAAAGAAACGCGAGAAATTAAGATTGGCTTCGCTACAAAAGTGCGTAATTCCTCATCTGGTTGAAGCACACTAAAAACTGCGCTATTTCTACGGTTAACTTTTGTGTGTTTCTCTGATACGTATGATTCTCCATGAGAAGGTGAAGGTATCACTGAACCTTGTTGATGGAGAATTTTTCCTGAAAAAGCAAAGATTTGAACTTTGAAAATGCCTGAATGGTAGCTATTTTCGCGCTTGTGCAAGCAAAATTAACTGTTTTAGAATCAGAAATAAGTACCGTATTCTTATTAATTCTTTATTTATTTGAATTTAACGTTATGAATATTTAAATGAAAAATCATTACGTCACTTCAAACTTGGTCGTCATGGTATAGGTATCCTACATCAAAGTGTTCCTATAGTGTGCCTCTGTGACCCCTGAAAGTTTTGTCGGTTAAATTCTGTAACAGCCTGTATAAACATGGAGAGTTTAGCCCCTCTAGTGGAACCGTTGAACAATCTTCAGTAAGAATACACAAGGATTTAAAACCATTAACAAGCTTATGTCATTCTCCTTGCAAGGGAATTCAGAGTGTTTCAATTAGATACTGCTGAATATACTACATGATTTTGTAAATCCCAACAAAAAGTATAGGGTTTCTATCCCTGGATATGCAATATTCTCTAATGTTTTTGTCTAGGTTATAATATTGATCTAGAGACAAGAGCCGTGCATGGCTAGCGAAGTACAGTTAGCGGCTTATAATAATCCGTTTGTCAAAGAAACCGTGCAAGTCATCCCGAAGTCGCTACAAATAACATCAGTCAGCTTAAAAATAAATCGGAAGGCTAATTTTGATAATACGTATAGTGACAATACGTACAACGTGGGCTAGGTCTTCACCCCAATAAGCTGAAAGGGAAATTTTCTAAGCTTTTTCATCGGTACGGCGATCCCTTTCAAATTGTTCTGCAGGAATAGCGGGAAAAAATTCCGTACGCAGCCCTAATACACCTAGAGTGATTCATTAAAACAGATGCCGCCGGGGTGGCACTTTAGACTGCAAGTTAAATATCGAATTATCATTGCTCTAGTGAAGTTCAGCAGTTTTAAAAATTCTAGCGTTCTGCGGCGTGGCGCTGTGGGCTAGAGCGTGGAGCTCTGGTTCCCAGCCATGGAATTCGTCCGGGGTCGATCTCACACGTGGGGGTGCGGATATTAAGTCCCGGGTATAGGACTGATACCCACTCAGCATCGTGAGGTAAGTGAGCAGCTTCAATAGGCAGAAATTCCGGCCACGGATGTCAAAACTTTGGGGAGGTGTGATGCTGAACACATCACTTACCCGTATAGGTTGAATGATGGTCCACCTCTGCCGTGCATACTGGGCGAGAGGCCGCAGGCGGATTGACAGATCAAGACACCTTATGGGCTGTAGCTCTAGTTATTATTATTGTTATTGTTATTATTATCATAAAACATCTAGCTACCAAGAATAGCAGGCCTCAGCAGCTTCACGCATGCTAATTTTCTGGATTAAGGAATCCTATTATTCTTGAATGTTTGGACGTTTGTGTACTTCAATTTGTTACAAATATTTCCTCTTTATGATGACAGTAATCATAGATGTATGTATTGGTGTTCGTCATAATTTTAAAGATAAAAGTATTACGTATATTAAGTTTTTAATTTTGTTAAACAACATTTCAAGGTACATGATTCCATGGTCTATATTTGTATCGTGAATTCGCCCATTTTCCCCAGTCGCCCTTCAGTTTTTCCTTGCGCGTAGTCTCAATAAACCACGCATGAAGCAGCCTTTCAAACACACACTGGAATATCAAACGCAGGACTGCTTTTCTCACTTCCGATTCCTTACTAAGTGTCGAAAATAGCATTCTGCTTCTTTAGCTCCAGTCGCTCATTGGAGCGTCAAGCACAGGACTACTTTCTTTCGGCGTTAATGATTTGGAATGTCGAACACAGGACACCTCTTCTGTATTGGTCGCTCCGAAAACTCGCTGAGTAAGTACGTCACACCAGCAGGAATCTCAACGACTGTCTAGTTGCGAGTACATTCTCTGACATATAGCTGCAGGAGCTTCGAGAACGTTCGTGGGAGGGAGGGGAGGAAATACCATCCAGAAAAGCATTTACATTTCAATGACGTTACTGGAATTTACGTCGGCCGAGAACGCCTTTCTCTCTCTCTCCTTCTCTTTATATCTTTCTCTTTGTCTTTCCAGGCAACCAGCCAGCTAGCTCTGAAGACAACCCACTCTCTACGGGAGAACCCCCACTCATGGCAGCTAATTCACAAAGTCAATGTCCTTTTTCCCTTTCATTTTTGCCTTTAATGATTTCATACTTCTCGGATATCCATAAGCGTATGGATATGGATAAAAACATATATTTGTCTTAATATCAGGGGAATGTGTTAATTATTTCAGTAGAATGGATAGCTACCATTAAAAATAGTGAGTGAGTGAATGCGGGTTAAGGGACCATCAACAAATAGGTCAACAGAGCCCGAGGTCAAAACTTTAAACCATAACAATCTAAAAGTCAGATGTTTGAAAAGGTAAAATGAAGCTGTATAGTATATAGGCACACGCCTAGAAGTTTAAAAACGAAGATAAAAAAAGATAAAAGCAAATGAGGCCACTTACACCTGCGTATGAAATCCAATAGCTAAAACAAACCGCAGTACCTGCTCGACAGCCACGGGGTCATCACCTAAAACAGAACGCAGGCCAAAGGACCGGCGCTCACGAACGTATGGCGGACAAGTATGTAAAATATGTGAGACGGAGAGGTGCAAGTGAATGTCGCACAAACAGGGGCCGGTCACTGCGCAAAAGATGTCCATAAGTGGCGCGGGTATGGTCCAGGTGTAGACGAGTGAGAATAACTTCTGATCGCCGTGATTGCCTGCAAGAAGTAGGCCAGGCAAGCCAACACCTCCCATGACTCTTGCCAGGCCAAAAACGTATTGCGTCGGAAGTACTGCTGGGCATCTCTATAAGGCACAGTCGCTGTGGAAAACTCCTATAAATGGCAGGCAGACTTTGCAGCTGCATCCGCCTCCTCATTGCCGGCAATGCCCACATGACCGGGGCTCATGTAAAAATTAACTGGTATCTACACAAAGCAACTGGGAGATACGTGGTCTGAATTTTCACGACAAGGGCGCAGGAGCCGAGAAACCGTTGCAAGGCTTGAAGGGCGTCAAACAGTCGGAGCATATAAGAAAAAAACCCTAGAACTAAAGTGCAGATAAAGAGTAGCAAATAAAGGATGGCACAGAGCTCGGCAGTAAAAACGGAACAGATGTCCAAAGGCGATACCGGTGAGTCGCACCATTAAGGATGAAAGCGCAACCTGTAGCACCACCCACCTGGGAACCATCTGTAAACACCGGGTGTAGTTCCAGTAACTTCCCAGAAGCTCGGCGAAAAGTTGAGGAAACACTGACGGTGGGGTAGACGAGCCCACATTGTCCGATAATGCTAGGTCAAACCGGGCACCCTGGAGTTGCCACGGAGGACAACGTCCGAAAGGGAACCGCTCCACAGGAGGCAGTCGTAGGCCACGTGAAACGAGAAGGTCGCGAAATCGGAAACCGTTGGTCAAGGAAGAAGTACTATTCCGCAGATAACGAAGAGCGAGATCCAGCTGTAAAACAGAGTTAAAAGAAGGGTGACCTGGATCACCCGCCAAACTTGCAATATAAGAACAGAGTAAAAACGAGCGTCAAATTGACAATGTGAGTTTCCCAGA
The DNA here is from genome assembly GCA_030765065.1 of Deroplatys truncata. Taxonomy (NCBI): domain Eukaryota; kingdom Metazoa; phylum Arthropoda; class Insecta; order Mantodea; family Mantidae; genus Deroplatys; species Deroplatys truncata. The sequence goes on along the minus strand of CM060988.1, from coordinate 22,892,938 downwards.
GTCAGCGTATAGATATTCGACACGGCTATTGCGAAAGGCTCCAGTAGCAAGACGGATATCAGATCATGAACAGTGTCTAAGAGGCGTAGTTTAGAGGCGGACTCAGCGGCGTATATAAAATGTCATAATTCAGTTTGGACCGAACCAAGGAGCGTGCAATCGTAACATCACGATGCGATCGCCGCCCCAATATGCTCTAAATAAAACCCTTCGTACCCGAAGAAAGCGATCGCAGGAAGCCGACAGTATGGCACTCCCAGGTAAGTTTGCTGTCGAGAAGTTGAGGTGCGAAATAAACGGCAGGGGTGTGCCGAGCAATTGAAGATCAAGAGGAGGATGTACACCACGAAGACGATGAAATAGAAAGCCGTTGCAAAGCGCCCAGGTTACAAGCGATGTTACGGCCAGCTGCTGTGGACGCTCGATGTGATCGAAACTACAAAAAACGATAATATACTCGTATAGGAATGTCGTCAACATACAGAAACATCGGAAGGTCGCTACGAACAACTCTAGGTATGCCGTTAACGGCTACGGTAAAGAGACGCTAGGAATCGAACCCCACGGTACACCATTCTCCAGGATCCGCTCTTCGGAAAGCATGTTTCCAATGCGGACATGAAAGCGGCGAAGGTGCAAAAAGTTAGAGAGAAAGGCAGCTAGAAGACCACGCAAATCGTAATCTTGCAGTGCACGGAGAATACTATTTCGCCAAGCAGTGCCATACACCTTCTGTAGATCGGAGAAGACGCCCACGACATGCTGCTTCAGGAGAATGGCATCTTGCACAAAAGCCTCCAGGCGTACAGATTGTCGGCACTACAGCGATGACGAGGAAATCCGCATTGAGCAATGCAGAGGAGGTTATTCGTCTCGAGCCACCATACCAACCGAACGTTAATCATGGTTTAAAGGTCTTACGCACAACATTTGTCAGACAAATAGCCCGTACCTAGAGGGAAGCGACAGGTCATTACCGGGTGGAGGTATAGGAATGACAAAACCTGCACACCACCAGGACGGGAACTCCTGCCGACGCTAGATGTATATCCCGTGTAAAAATGAAATCGCCTCAGGCGGAAGGTGAAGTAGCATTTGTCGGTGGATGTCATCCGGACATTGCTACATGTCATTCAAATCACCAATGAAAATTATCGGTGGGGGAATCTGCTAAAAGAGCCCAAAGTTCGTACGCTTGAACGACACTAAGGGGTAGCAGATAGCCGTTTCAAACAGAGAAATAGACAACCTCCAATTAGACACCCACAGCCGACAATGCTGTGCGCAGTGGTATGTTGATGGCACAAATTTGCGTCACCAAAATAGCTCCCTGCCGCTGGCACGCTCTCTAAAAACAGGGTCATGACTAAAGCAGGAAATGCTCCGAAGATGCAAAGCGTGAGTAGGCTACAAATAGCTTTTCTGAAGAGAGACGATTGAGGGAGAACGTTGGGAAACTTAACACTGTATGTCCGGAAGGCGTGCCAGGAACCCGTTAACGTTTCACTGGAGTATTTGCATTGGAAGAAATGGTTAAGGGGTCCACTGGAGTTTCCTCCTCACCTTGACGGATTTTGGACCGACGACTGTATAATCCCCATCCTCTGTCGAACCCTCCCATTCCCAGGAGCATGAATAGCCTTTGCAGTTCGTGGAGCGGCACCGGGACTTCACAGAGGAAGTGCGACTACTTGGTCTATGTTGAGGTGGAGAACAAACACCCTCAGCAGACGACAGTGATGGGCGAGCACTGTTAGACGGCTTGGAGGCTGGTGGCTATACGGTTGAAGACGAACAATGTGGCCAGGATCAACTTGAGACGATGGGGAGGTACTCGCTGGCAACTCTGTGTCGAAGCATCGATAACGGGCTCGAGCGGTAAGTCAACAGTGGCAACAGGAGAGTGGCGGAGGTGGACGAATAACCAGTGGTGGTTGAAGGATGAAGTTGCGCAAAACGCCGCCCTGCTTAAGCAAATCCTAAATTCGAGCTAGATGAATGACATACAGATAACACAGCTAGGGCCTCGAATACAGGTCGCGCCGTTATGGGCAGGTAGGCCACATCGCTCACAAATAGTAGGATCGGTACACGAGCGAGTAGTATGCCCGAAACTCTAGCCCCAAAAACAACGCATGGAGTTTGGTATATATGGGTGTATGGTGGCATGTTCGTAACTGCAAAAAAATCTGATGTGTTACACTCACATGACTTTCTCTACTCTTATACAAACTATTTTTACGAACGCTTATTCTCCATATGCTTCATGTTAATCGAGATATCCAGATGTTAATCTTATTGCTAATTTTCTTGTAGATGCAAGGGGAACTGGTAGGCTTTAAGCGAGAGTCAAATATTTTAAGAGCTGGTTGCTAAGTGGAGTATACTATTCTCTTTGCATTACCAGGACAAAAAAAATGAATAACGAATTCCCATTTCAGAAAATGTATAAGTATTGGAACATTTAAGGGAATAACAAGCAATAACTCGAAAAAGTTTCACTCAACAACAAAAATGTATACGACATAAATTGTGTACTTTAACGTGATCTACATTTTTTGTATGGTAAAATTTTGTCTATCTCATGGTTTACCAGTTATGCAAACGTCGATCACAATGAAGAATACTTTTGGAGACATTCCCAGAAAATTCAAGATATACATTTTGTTTGTCATAAAAATATCTTAAACATATGATATTTTAATCAAAATCGTTAGAGCCATTTTTGAGAAAATTAAAATTTTCGAAAAATATTCCATGTAAAGGGTAATCTGGGCTGGGTGAATTTTCTTGAAAACCTTCGTGTCGCATCTCCGGAAGATACTGAACCTAAATACTAAGTTTGTTGTTTATCCGACTGATCGTTTCTGAGTTATGCTGTTCACAGACATGTTTCCAAAAAATGCTTTTTTTGGATTCAGGGGGCCTCAAAACATATATTTCCGGCGAAATCTCGGTATCGAATTTTTGGGTTAGGAATACAATGCTTCCCCTACTTACTATACGTAGTAGAGAAGGTAATAAACCACGGGAACGCACTACCTTTGAAGGTGAGAAAACCGTGCCCAAGGAGTATTCTTGACCATCCTGCTTGCGAGATAAGCGGTACGTCTGACTAACACGTTGGTCGGAGAGGCATGCGACTATTTCTTCGTTGGAGAGATCATCCAACCAGGAAGTGGTTGCAACCTCCGCACACGATTTGTGTGAGCTATCGGATGAGATAGGAGCCCAACAAACTCGCCTTCAACAATTTATGGGATTGCTCGGCATTGTTCCTCTCAATCAACAGCGTACCATCTCTAAGTCGCATCGCGTTCTTTTCCTGGCCACCAATCCGATCCACCTCACATTTGATATAAAAAGGGCTGCGATCCTTAAACGTTTCACCATCAATAGCTAAAGTCATAATCAAAAAAGAGTCAATGAAAGGGGTGTTGCGCGGATACATAATGAATAGACCCCCATCCTGAACCGTCATCCTCAGCCTGCCATCATGGGGTTAAAGAAAAATGACACCATATCTTCACGGCCTGTACGATCGTGGGAACTCTCCCAAGACCGATCTCAAGGCGTACTTCAGAAGGCCAACCCTCAATATCCACTGCTGGTTCCATATGTGTAAGCCATTGACCTCACACACACCCCGGTTTAAGCCGCTACCACAGGAATAACAGCCAATGGCTCCCCACTGTAGACCGCACTGCGAGTAAGACACAGACACGGATTCAGGGGACTTGTGTGGTTGATTACAGCGGCTTCCTCAGCGGTAATACGTGTGGTGATACTAATCCAGCGACACTCGATCGTCGGAGAATTAACGGAAGCCGGGCACCTAGAGAGCTACGTGGGTGTACATAATGGCGTGGACGGGCTCCGCACCTAAGGTTACACACAGGAGCAGTGCAAGCGATCCGCCCGACCCTCGCGCCTGAGACCCCCGTAGAGCGCACATGTCGGAAGCCGCGCTGAAGCCATGGGAAAAATCACGGAGACAGAAAAGTTCCCTACTGGAGAGAAAGGAGTTAATAGAACTAAGACGTAAAAACTGAGAATAAGAATAATCCTAGAAGACGAACAGGATCATGAACAACTAACGAGGAAGGCATAAAAAGACGTGGCACAGTCGATGAGTGTGGAAGGGGTGATAAGTTGGCAAGTGGTCGGGACCCCAGGTACGTCAAACCCGTACTCACCGAAGGTACCCCTGGGGGGTGCCATTACAAATATGTGTCTAGTATATATTCTGGAGAAACTGCCGCATTCTTATAAAATAACTCCTTGTCAATTAATAATCAGATTTTAATAAATGCGTGATCATTGCTTTACCGTGAGACATAGGATTTGTATGCACCAAAAATTATAAAATATAGCTTCAAAGTCTTTAAAATATGCTCTATAATTTTGAAAATATACACCAATCATCACTAAAATTAACTTAAGCTTATCCCTTACCACACTTTAATGAACTCTCCCTTAGATATGCACTATCAAACTGCCTGATGGCACGTACACACAATCTGGTTCTGAGACGCTTCTGCAACTTGCGAGGGCTCACTTTCCAGACTTTAAGGTAGACAATGACAGCAATTCTGTGAAGCGGCAACCAAATCTGGACCATCTTTCTTTGGACAGAGATGATTGGAACCTAAACAAGAGCTTAGTCACTGTCACTAAAATAAGATGGGCCATTAAGTCGTTTGGACCATATAATTCGGCAGGCCCTGATTTAATCGTTCCTTCATTTCTACAACATGGTATTGATTCAGTTCAATCCCAACTTTGTAGCATTTTTAGAGTTTGTCTTAACTATGGATATATACACATAACTTGGAGACAAACAAAGGTGGTGTTTATAACTAAACCAGGGCGTCCTAGTTACGCCCAGGTTAAGGCTTACGCGCCCTATCAGTCTATCGTCTTGTATGCTTAAAACTCTGGAGAAGTTAGTGGATAGGCACATTAGGGATAATGGTTTAATGGAACATCCATTAAACAAATACCAATTTGCCTATCAAATAGGGAAATCAATGGAAGCAGCACTTCATCAAGTGGTCTCGACTACTGAGAAGGTGCTTAATGCCAGAGATAGAGCCATTGGTGCTTTCCTTGATATTGAAGGTGTGTTTGACAGGACATCTTGTGATATAGTGTCGGTGCCCTTTATGGACACGATGTGCCTTCACTCGTTTGTGAGTGAATACGTTTTGTCTTACAACATAGGAAGATAACCATGAATCTATGCGGGGAGACGCTGGATGTGTCCACGGAGAGGGGCTGCCCGTAGGGGGGGTGTTTTAGCACCCCTGCTATGGAAGCTTGTAGTGAGCTCACTTCTTTGCGCACTCAATAGTGATGGTTACTTCACAGTTGGTTTTGCAGATGATATTGCAAAAATCATAAGAGGGAAATTCCCTCACATAGTTTCTCAAGTGCTACAAATGGCGCTTAAGAAAGTGGAAGCTTAGTGCAAGATGAATAATCTAACTGTTAATCCAAACAAAACGGTAGTGCTACCCTTACCAGGAGAGGGGGGCCTGATTTATTCAGACTCTCTTTCTCTTTCGTGAAGTAGCGTCCTATTCAACACAAGTTAAATATCTTGGGCTTATTTTAGACAATATTATTACCAAGGCCTACAGAGTCTTTTGGACATGTAGAGGTATGCTTGGTAAGACATGGGGTCTGAAACCTAGTATAGTGTATTGGATATACACTGTCACGGTGAGACCCATACTCTCCTACGCCGCACTTATGTGGTAGCCTAGAGTTAATTTAAAGGTGTGCAGAAAGGAACTCTGTAAATCACAGAGGACCTTCTGCATTTCAATTATGGGAGCTTTTAAAACTACTCCAAAACTATGCTGATTGGACTTATACATCTCCACATATGAATGAAGGCAAAAGCCATGATCGCGTATCACCGTATTTGTCGCCAAACTAAAGTGTCTAATACTGGACATATTAATCATCTCAAGCTTCCTTGGGACAAGAATGTACAACAGATACTGAACATGAGGACTGACATTCTTGAACCAAGATTCAAGTTTGAATTGAAATTTACGGTCTCCTATCCACAGTAGGGTGAATGGGAAAGACTGGTAAAACCTCATAATAACAAAGCCCAATCTGGTATACTGATGGTTCTAGAACCAAATCAGGAACGGGGTCTGAGCTTTACGGTAATGGCACCAAGATTTCTTATAGTCTGGGTAACTTAGCTACACTTTTCCAGGCTGAGGTTTATGCAATCCTAGCCAGTGTCATGGAAAGCATTAAAAGGAGATATAAGAATAGAAGTTCTTATTCTCTCAGACAGTCAAGCTGCTCTTAAAGCACCATCACTGAAATCAAAACTCTTCTCAGAATGCCGGGAATCCTTAATGATACTGGCCGAACACAATAAGATTCAACTTATGTTGGTGCCAGGACACATAGGTATACCAGGAAATGAGAAAGCAGATGAAGCAGTCAAGATTGGTAGCGAAACCCCATTTTTGGGTCCGGAGCCTGTACTGTGGTTGTCCTATAGACCAGTGAAACCGGCTATCAAGTGTTGGGCTGAAGTAGAACACCAGAACTATGGGAACTCCATTGAGGGTTGAACACATTCCAAGTTGTTTATTACAGACCTGGATAACAGCCGGGCAATGTACCTGCGCGGTCTTAGTAGAAAAAGACTTGCATGGACAAGAAAATTCATTACAGGACCTTTGCCCTAAAGTTTAATCTATACAGAATGGGATTGTTTAACAACCCTAATCTGTAGTAGATGAGACTGTTACTCATCTGCTATGTGATTGCCCTGCTCTTGCGAATCAAAGAGCAAGTATTTTTGGCAATCACTTTTCAGAGATAGATGAACTATCGAAAAGTTCATTTAGCTGTCTGGTTAAGTTCATAACGAGCAACGGACTACTTAACTGATGAAAGGGCGGATGCGCAATACATCTTTAAGTTCGCAGTGCTTGGGCATAAAACCCATCCTTTCTAAACTAGAACTACAACTCCCTTTGATATCGTTCCGATCGTTGTAATTTAATCTGCAATATTTAATGATATTGTTTTCCAAATGCTCAGGTGTAAGTTAACGGTATTTAGGTTTGTATGCTGAGAAGGGTCTTTCCAGATCTACAGATCACATTGGGCAAAATTTGAAAGCACTTGTTAACTCTAGGGAATTTTCTTGGAGAAGTCCTATCTTCAGCTTGAAGATATTTTTCCTCAGAACACAAAATCTTAATGTCAAGCTTTCATCTCTGAAACAGTGCACAATTTACCACTTAATTATCCTGCATACTTTAAAGGGGTACTCTCACTTGAGATGCCGAGGAGGAAATATTGTGTGATATCCGCTCCCGCTCAACGGATGAACTGGCCGACTCTTGTCTGCCCACTAAGAAGTATCGACGGGTTGTTCGTTAGCGCCTCTGGCCGTGCACCTAGCATCATGTCGCGGGTCACACCGCCACCTTCGCTGTCACCGTAGCAATCACCCAGCCCAGCAGCATCCACCAACAAAACCACATCGCCATCGAGAATGACCACCACAGGCCCCCGTCACACCACTATGACACTGCCGCCATCACCATATCTCCAGCAGCGGCGCTCGTCCAGCCCACCTGTAAGCACCAGCAACACCCCACCACCGGCAAGGGTGCTCACAGCTGGCACTTCCTGGACAACGACGATACTGCCGCCGTCATCACAGCTCCAGCAGCGGCGCTTTTCCAATTTACCTGCAAGCAACAGCAACATCGGCAAGGGTGCCCACAGTTGGCACCCACAGCACAGTCTCTACACAGCAGCCCGCTCCATAGCTGCTAGATGGTCGCACGGCCGCTGCTGGCAGCACCACTACAGACCAAAGAACCACGACACCGCCGGCCGCTATGGTAACTTCACCGCCGTAGCTGACGGTGTACACCGAAAAGTACAAACGCAGCTGCTTCAAGAACAACTCCAACGAGGCTGGTCTTCTTTGAAGATGGCCACCAGAATCACTTCAACAATGCACCAACTCCACCTGTGCGCCTTGTCTTTCAGGACAGGGCGTACTACGACGTAACCCTGGCGACGACCTAGACCATGCTCTTCGCTTTGAAGCCAGTCGAACTAAACGGACACCGCCGTGCCACCGAAGCTGCTTCTATGGCCACTCGGCGGACCAGCGTACATCACCACACGCTGCCACTACTGTGGTACCGCAGCACTGACGTCCACCTGCACGCAACACGATCTCATGCGCCGAAGGAAATTTTGCGCCAGCTGCCGCAGGTCGGCTTGCTGCCCGCTACATCAGAGACCGACAACTCCTCAGATAGCACTATCATCTGGGTCCAACCACACATCAGCAGCCCATTAGAGGGCTCAGCCGCACCATCACCGAACAACGGTGAAGCTAATCTAGCAGCCCTGGAGAGTTCTATTAAAGAACTTCTCACGGCTTCAGCCGCCATTCGAGCTGAAGTTGCAGCACTATATCAACCCTAAATGCCACCAAGACAACAGCAAACAAGAGACTATCAGCAACAGAAGCAAACACCGCACCACCAACAGAAACTACGCCGCCGTCTCAAACCACATCAAGAAACTACGGACATCAATACAGGGGCTAGAACTCGGTGAAAACCCAGAACTCCTCGCCTGGATACAGCGTAAGCTGTGGCGATTAGAGAACTACCTAGAAGACAATAGCACACCCACACATACAGAGGACGGCGGCGAACACCCCGGGCGATTGGAAGTCCTAGAGGCCTCGGTCGCCAGGTTGCGAGAGCTTCAAGAAAACAGCACCAGTGGTGTTACCCACAGAGTTGCACAACAAACTCCACGACTCATACCTGCTGATAAGAAATTTTATGGAACAACACTTCCTTCACCACTGCCAACACAACTAACCACAATTCCGCAAAGAATGAAGAAACATCCCCAAATTAGCAGAATAACTGTCACTAGAATGCCGCAGGCTGGCTGTCTGGACATTGGCTAAGGCAGAAGCCTGCACTTCACCCGCCCTTTGGCGTCCGCGACAGTTACCCACAAACCCCCGGATGCATATGCAGTACCGGGCCAAAGATCGCCAAAGTAGTTAAATAAATTGAGTCGCCACAGGACAAGATAACTTCTCTTTCCTATTCTTTACCCTCATCTCCACACACACCTGTTTTCCCTTATACCCTTATTCCTGCTTCTCCGCCAAAAAGTATTCCGAACTTCCATAAGGATGTATCCGCCTTCTTATTTTGATACTTAAGTGTTTAAATATTAATTTAAAATTAAATATATAAATATCCTATGCTCGATACATAGAAAATGATGTAAATACAACATTGGAAATAAGCAGTTATATGCATTGTTGAACTTCACATACAGCACAGAAGACCACGACACATTTTGCAAAACTTAATTCCATAGCACAAGTAAACACAAACTAAATATGCATTTATCAAGCGAGGTAGCGCGACGGTAACTCGTGCGATTCTTATTCGGGAAATCCCGTGATCGATTCCCGGAGAGACCACCCACTCTGAACCATGGGGTTTTTCGGGTTATTTCCGGGTCGTGAGAACCCCAATTTCCTGTCCCTGCATTTCGTTCCATTCATCATTTCATTCATCCTTCAGTCCATTAGGTCTGTTTCAGGAGTGGAAATGTCCACGATGATGTTTCGGTGCGACGTGACGGGAGAAAAGTATGCTCTTTGCGGAACTTTCTCCGTCCCTCGTCTTTCGACTGGTTGCCACGGTAAACTGACCACCCTATCATAGAGGGGTGTTGGAACCTCTGTGTGGGGCGGGGGTCCCCGGTCTCCTTGACCGACTGTCGGAGCGTCTCAATCTGGAAAGTGTAGGGACCCCAGAATTGCTGGGCCATCACTCCTGGTTCCGGTCCCTCCGGTGTTTCCACTCACCTCTTCCTCCTTCCCGAGGGCGTCCCTTGTGGGGCATAGGTACAATATCCTCCCTGTAGCAGTGCAGAGTCCCTTCCAATCATTAGAAAAAATTTATTACTTAAAGATAAGGGGAATAAGGAATTAACAAACTCCAGGTATACATCGTATAAATTGGCAGCGCTGCTTTTGTGGAGAATGTCATCGTTTTTACCTACGTTATCGGAGATTTTCGATAAAGTTTCTCCATTACACAAAATGTCCTTAAAAATGTTGGATATGTCCTTAAAAACGTTACATATAACCAGCTTCCGGAGGCCGATCTTAACACAGAGGTAAGAATTGTCTCCAGTCGTTGTAAGCTCACTCTATGCTATTCTATTTGTCTTCAACTCAAAACATTCAACCAAATGTGTTACTGCACTAGATCAGAGAAGATGGCTCCGAGGTAACGTGTGAGGCTCACATTCGGAAGGTTCTGGGTTCGATTCCAGTCAACCCCTCACTCTAATCTTGGTATTTCTTGGTTTTCTCTGGTTGGTAGGTGAATGCTGGGTGGGTTCTCATCTACCACGATTTTTTTTCCAACAGTTCGATTTAATTCCGTTTCCTTCACATCTTTTAGCTGTATTTTAGCCATGGCGCTGCCGGATAACTGGCGCGGATGCATGCTCAAGGAAAGAGCACTGCCCTTGCACACTACAAGGCTGCTTGTTCGACGGGTCGTTCATTACCAGAAGCGAGACGTATCATCGAGCCTGTAACTGTTGGGGACTTCCGCGCGGCTCTGTGGCCTGTCTGCCTGCGGCCTGTAGCCCCCTTCATTTCATCCCTTCCTCCTGAGGGTGGTAGCGACAATAGATCTATGCAGATCGCAGTGCGCAGGGTATCGCCCTCCGGTGTATAGCCTATACTTATTAGATTGGCTAAGAATGGCTATGGTATTAGCCATGTTACTAACATTCTTGAAAACTGTTTGCTACACTTCACTACTTATTTCAATAGAGTGAACTATTGGATTATAGTTGGATTATATTTACTTACGTTACACCGGTTTCTCTGTCTCTTTCTTGCAATTTTTCTAAAATATCATTTATTATTATGACATTTAATATTCATTTTGTCACTTCAATCGAAATTCCAATGCATTGATGTAGGCCTAAGTAAAAACTGAAAATCCGGGTCCTTATTTTTCCCCCAAAACGTTTTTGTTCTTTCGTTACATGTTTCAAGTTATTTTCTTACAGCTCCATTTTTTCCTTTTCTTTTCGGTGATCTCTTCACGTATTCTCTTCAGAGGCATTGTAATTTCCGGTGTCAATGTTGGTGCTCTTATCGCATGGATGTTAAAACAGGTGAAGCGCTTAACCATATTGCAGTGAGAATGCGAGCTATCATCTGCTAGTTCCGCCATCATAGTTATACAAGGGAACAGCGGTTGTCAAAATTTTAAGAACTGGAAGGTATATACTGGCCTTAAAATTCCATACTGTTTACATGACATAACGAGAAACTGCTGAATGTTGACAGGACTTCAAGAGAATGACCAAGTAATGAACAATTCGAATCATTAATAACGGATTTCTCGGAATTGGCTTATGCCACAAAAACATTATTTGAAATAAATTCTATGTTTTAAAGAGATCTACAATATTTTGTGTGGCAGGTTTTCGAGTATTGCTTAACGTTTAACAGTTATACGAAATTCCTCTGAAAGAAAGAGAAGTTCATAGGCTACGCCCAGAAACTTGAGATATGCATCTTACCTGCCATGAACATATCTTATAACATATAGAATTCTGATCTAAATTGTTTGAGCCATTTTTGAGAGAACAAAAAATTATCGAATTTGTTTCCTATATCTGGAAGTTTGAGGTTTGGTAATTTTCTTCAAGATCTTCGCGTCCCATCTATGGAAGATGCTGAACCAAGATACAAGATTGCAATTTATCTGACTTTTTGAGTCATGCTGTTCACTCACACACACACACACACACACACACACACACAGACACACACCTTTTTCTAAATATGCCTTTTTATTCAAGGGGACTCAAAACATGTATTTCGGGTGAAATTCCGGTATCGAATTTTTTGGTGGAATGCCATACCTTTTCTGCCTACTATATATTTGGTAAAGAAAGTAATAACGAAATCATTGCAGCGTTTTCTAAGCATAAGACACAATGATTTTTGAGAAAATCCCCCAACAAAATTTTACATGGAATAATTTTCGAAATTACAGCTGATGAATGACTACTTATCCTTGCACCAATAATAATCTTGATAATTTTATTAAAAGGGATATTAATCAGCTGTATGGTGTGATCTGTATTAAACAGATCATATTTAATACGGTAGTGCATGGTAAACGTGCTCTCAACCTTACATCTTTTGGGTGCCCACAAACGAGCGCTGGTTGCATATTATTGTGATTTGAATTATACATACTGAGTCTTTAAGTGGAAATTTAAGCCTTATTTCCCAATGCTAAATACGCTAACTCATGATCTTTTATCTCAGAAAATACTTACAATGTCAGACTGAAATGCTTACAAGAATGCAACTACATGCCTTCTAAGTTCACTGATCTGCTATTGTACAATACGGCGTTTGATTAAGGAAGATAGGATTTGTTCTTCATTACATCCTTTTTATTAACAGCAATCTACCTTTTAAAACATAATAAACCAGCTTATAAATAACAAAGGAGATCAACGACAGCATTGAGGACTTATTTTTATCATCTGAAAATTACCTTTACCTATCTTTAATAATTTCTGAGAAAACGGATCGTTTATATCAGAAAAGTTATTCATAAACAAAAATTGCAATGTGTTACTTTCACACAACTTTCTCTACCCTCTATCGCTTATTTAGTAGCCATACAAATTATTCTTACGAACATTTATTTTCCTGTCTACTTCATTTTAATAGAGATAAACTTTTCTGGAAGTAGCTAATTACACATTTTGTTATAGATACAAAGGGAATAGCGATAGTCACATGTTTTAGAACTGGGTGCTAACGGTGGCCTTGAAATTCCATACTGTTTCCATGGTAATGCGAGAAACAACTGAAAATCGACAGGCTTTAAAGAGTGACGAAGTACTGAACAATTCGAACCATTAATAATAGATATCTCAAAAATGTCTGATGTGACAAAAAGGTTATAAAAATTATTATAAAAATTATACTATATAAATAAAGTATATAAATTTCCTTCTGAATGAAGAGGATTTCACAAAATATTTCAAGAAAATCCTATACATTTTATTTATAATGTAAATATCTTTAATATATGACACTTTAAACAAAATAGTTATGGGCATATTTCACAAACTTAAAAAATTCTAAAAATGTTCAGTGTAAAGGATAGTTGGAGCGGGGGATTTTCTTGAAAATCTTTGTGTCGCATGTTTGGAAGGCACTGAATTTAAACACCAAGTTTGGTATATAAGTTCGTTTTTTTTTAGTTATGTTGTTCAAAGATCCGCGCGCGCACTGACACACACATATACCGACATTTTTCTAGAAATCTTTTGTTTGTATTCAGGGGGCCTCAAAATATGTATTTCCGATGCAATATCGGGGACTGTAATAGCTTCTCTAGCTACAATATGCGTAGTAGGAAAAGTAAAAACTGTTCAAAGTAAAAACAGAGAAATGATATTCACATATATTTACAGAAAATGACATATTGCTTGTAAGGTAGTTTTGTAGCTCACAACTTCTCCTGAAAGATGAGCTAACATATACCTCTCTACTCCAAGGAGCTAGGATTTTTTTTCTGTGATGTGGTACAGAATTTATATCACAAAATAGCAATGAGTATCGGTTTTAAAAATATACTTAAAATGCAAGTAATGTGCTTAAAGGGATAATATTAATATACACAGCAAATGAAATAGAAAATCCTAATTCATAGGACTACACAGAAAACTCAAAATGTAATTTTTGACAAATATAACCATTTGTTTCCCCTTAACCATATAAATAAAATAATACAAAACACTTGATACAAAGAGAGACACTTGTTGTTCAACCATTCCATGCACGGCTTTCAAATTTACATTATTTTCTTAGTATGCTGTACCTGAATCAGTGAATTCATGGTTCATGAATAGCAATACGCTCAGCCTCATTACTCGTAAATCCACTGCATTATTGTAATAAATAAAAGGATTATTTATTACAGCCGTCGAAGTCCTTGGGTAAAATGTGTTTATTTTTATCCCAGTACAAAAGGCAACCTGATGTCGAGGGATTTAGAAATGGATATGCGTTTTATACATGCACAGGATCAAAATATAGCTGTCCATTACAAACTGTTACCCTTTAATTAGACCACTTAATTAACATGACACGCTTCAAAGGCTAATTTCATGATGGGATACGTGTGCACTCTCATTTTCCGCTATTTTGCGCTCTTTTTTTTTTTTGAATACCCATCACATTGTGGTTTTCGCTAGGGTTCGTTAGAATCGAAGATCATTAACAAATTAACTGCGGTGAATATTTAGGGAAGTTTTAAAGTCAAAACGTTTCATTTGAGCAATTAAAGCTCTCCCATGAGAAGTTACTGGTCTCCTATCAGTCGTCTAATCAACTGACAGATATCGGAATGCTCACTAGAGGGATAAAAAACAGCCACAGAAAACAAACATTGGAGAATACATAAGATATGATATGTCGTCCTTTTTACTTATATATCGATGAGCTGTTACATGAAAGAATGGTATGTGTTTGCTTTTAATTATACACCGATGACCTTTTACATCAAGGTATGATATGTGGGCCTGTTTAGTTATACACCGATGATCTTTTCCATTAAAGTATGGTATATGTTTCCTTTTACTTATACACCGATGATGTTTTACATCAAGTAATGGCATGTCCTCCTTTTTACTTATACACCGATACCTTTTACATCAAGGTATGGTATGTGGGCCTGTTTACTTATACACCGATGATCTTTTCCATCAAGGTATGGTATGTTTTTTTTTTTACTTATACACCGACGACCTTTTACATCAAGGTATGGTATGTGGGCCTGTTTACTTATACACCGATGATCTTTTCCATCAAGGTATGGTATGTGGGCCTGTTTACTTATACACCGATGATCTTTTCCATCAAGGTATGGTATGTTTTTTTTTTACTTATTCACCGATGACCTTTTACATCAAGGTATGGTATGTGGGCCTGTTTACTTATACACCGATGATCTTTTCCATCAAGGTATGGTGTTTTTTTTTTTACTTATACACCGACGACCTTTTACATCAAGGTATGGTAGGTGGTTCGTTTTACTTATACACCGATGACCTTTTACATCAAGGTATGGTATGTGGTTCTTTTTACTTATACACCGATGATCTTTTACATCTAGATATGGTATGTCTTCCTTTTACTTATTCACTGGTTATCTATTCCATCAATATATGTTATCTCTTCCTTTTCACATATACACCGGAGATCTGTTACACTGGTCGGCAACTGCTTCTTTTGTGACGTAAGAGACAATTTGGAGGAAAAAGCAGTAGAGAGAGACAGAGAGAGAGAGAGAGAGAGACAGAGGTAGAGGCACATAACCACAATCACGAACCGGCACAGTAGTGAAGACGATAGTTCATGTCACTGTTTATTGAAGTTCATGTATTGGTCATGGTGGAGATACAAGAATGCAGTACCTAGTAAAAGACCAACAACTGCTACATTTTCCAATGTTGTCTACAGTATGGTGCCCAAAAACCCATAGCTGTGTACAACTAATGGAATTTGGAAGAGCTAAATCAAGAATTTGATAGCAGATTTCAAGACATTCTAAAACCTTAACCCGACAAGTACACATTTGCAACACCATGTCTGTGTATACTGTCAGGTTGCCGTCATTGCAATTACAAACAATTGACTTACAAGATGATACTGACACGAAAGACGGCTTTCAAAACAAAAACGATTTGTCTTTCTTTTATTGAAATTTTCTCCAAACAAGGTTCCCACAAATATATCAGGTTGCTAGCAGGACACTGAGTATATTCGGATCTATTTATTACGTCTATGAATAGTTATTTTTTGTATGAAGACCTGCAAACTACAATATAGAAAGCAGCTTTTTCATCTGAAATTTGAAAACCAGACTGTGGCTCCAAATATTATAAAACTATTTTAGGAGAAGCAAGGGAGAAAGGCTCAGAAAGTTCTGAGCTCGAGCAGGGCAATGATACAAAGTAATCGCGTGTTTCACAAGTATGTACTCCCTGCATAGTGCAAATCAAAATGTATAAACTGCGTATTACGTAGAAGAATTTCAGGTAAAGAGAGAGAGAGAAAGAAGCTGCCTATTTCCAAAGTTCCAGATGGAAGGTTAAAAGAAGCTTCGGGCTGGCCCGTAGCTCAGTCGGTAGAGCCCCTACCTGTTGTGCGAGGGATCCGGGTTCGATTCCCAACAGGGGTGGCAGTTTTTCTCTAACCAAGGTTATTTCCTATCCTCCTCAGAGCCTAGAAGAATAAATAATACTGTGAATGTGTGTGTGTGTGATCTAATGATTAACACCCCAAGTGCAAGAAACCCAACGACAAGAGAATACGAGTTAACATCATAAGGAAAGGCCGCCGATAAGACCAATGTAGTTAAAGGCGGGTATAAATGGAACTAAAAAAAGAAGCTTCGTGACCGCATTTATGTAATCAAATGCTCTGTAATTACGTATTTCTATTAGTACATTGAATTAAAATATTTGTTACATTGTTTTACTGTGGGCGTTTTTCATATACATGTATTGTTATTTCTTTGTGATGCGTTGACATTTGTAGTCATTGCACATAGTTCCTACTGCCATTATAGCACTTCGGAAGAATAACGCGTGATCGGTTAAAGCAAACGCACCCTTTCGCCACTGTTCAGTTGAAGTTTTCCAGGTTTCCTCTGTGTTCTGTGCTCACTGAACACTTACCGCCGGGCAGTCAGCAATTTTGCCCGCGAGTATGACGTCACACAGCAAGGCATCTGCCGGCCACTGATCTATTCTATCATGTTTGGTAGGTTGTCGTTTTTACTTTACAGCAAATTTAAAAAGAGTTTTATTTATGGACGCTCTTTAACTGCTGTGATCCTTAGCGTTCCATTCCATATTGGGCGCGAAAGACCGTAATTTTGCTCAGAGGCCTCTTTATCAGACTTGAGGTTCCTTTACGTGCCGTAAATCTACGACAAGGGACCACCGGCTTTACTTCCCTTCCGAAGGAAGCCATGATAAGGATTTTTATGCCCAAAAAGTCCAGCGCTCTCCGCCGGGTTTGAACCCGCGACCTCGGGACTACTTACATCAAGATATGGTATGTCGCACTTTTTAGTTATGCACCAATCTACATTTGTTTTTTTAGTAAGATATTCTCTATCTTAAACGGTTTAACGGTTATACAAAAGTCATTGCAAATGAAGGTTATTCCTAGAAAATTCAACATGTGCTTTTGATTTGTTATGTAAATACGTTAAAGATATGTATTTTATCAAAATCGTTTGTGACAGTTTTGAGAAAATCAAAAATAACGAAAACTTTTCAATTTAAAAGGTAGTTTGAGGTTGGCCATTCTCCTAAAAATCTTCGTGTCGCAGACATCCTCCGTGGTTACCATGATAGCCTCTAGTTCCCAAAGTCGCGGGTTCAAACACCGTAAAGCCGGTGGTCCCGCGTCATAGATTCACGGCACGTAAAAAAACCTCAAGCCTTATAAACAGGCGTCTGAGCAAAATTTCTGGTCTTTCACGCCCAATATAGAATGGGACGCCAAGGACCACAGCAGTTAAAGAGCATCCATAAGTAAAACTCATTTTTTTCGTGTCCCTGGAATAATGGTAATTATATTGATAGTGTAAATAACAAAATACATTAATCATAATTTGGATTCCAATAATTACAGTTATAAATATTCATCCTGTGTGATAATGATAAGATATTTCGTAGCTGTGGTATTTTCGTGTATTTAATCCACTTTTCGTTTCTGAGTTATGCTGTTCATGGTCAGACACTAATAAAACACTCACACAAACACACACACACACTCTGTTTCTCTCATACCTTTATTTTTTTAATTATATTCTTGATTCTGCGGGTTTCAAAACCTGCACCCCTAGTCAAATCTCGGCATCAAATTTTTGGGTTGAATGCTATACTTCCGCTGTTAGTATAGGTAATCCAAAAAGTAAAAATGCAGGAGCGAGGCAATACCGTCATATGTTATTATTAGTGAACAGTGGTTGTAGTAGGGACTTATTCACTTGTCATTTTGGAAATTATTTTCTAGACATTGTTTATTTTATGTAGAAGACTTGTGAGCATATTTCTTGCACTCATACTTGGTTTTTAAATTCAGAATTATGTTGCTGCTTCAAGACATTCTGCAGGAGCCATGCGGAACTGAAAGCACTTAGGATGATTACGTCTGTGGAGCATTTTTGCGTATTCCTTCTTCTCAAAGAAGGCAAAAAGTTTCTCTTAAATGCAGCGTATAATGATAAACGTTTGTCCTCGACGAAAGTATCCGCTCTGAAAGCTTTGCCTTGTAATGGAGTACCTAAGAGTGCGCCTGACTTTCTTCATGTTAAGAAAAATATTCAAACCAACGTTTTCAACTGCTTTAATACAAAACAGGTATGTAACATGTTTCGTTTAAGGCATATACAGAAAACGCTGAGAGTAGCAAAACTAGTTCAATCCATATGAAAAGTTTTTAGTTTTACACAGGATTATTATTATTGTAATTATATTTGCGAATGAGCTCATGTAGAACTACGCAAAATACTTCAAGACGTTTCCTTGCTTTCCTTCGAATCCATAGTTCTCTCATTCCTTGGCTGTGGCCTCTCTTTCTCTCGTCTGTCAATGTTGCTCCAGTGTTCTTATTCGATTTGCCATTTTGGTCATCTTGCCACTTATGCACGTTGATTCTAAAAAATCTCTGTTTAAATAAATTCTTGCGTTATTCCTTCCAATTTGAAGCAGTTTTTTTGCTTCACCAATCCACTTCATAGAATCTACTTGGCTGTCTTCTATTTTTGTAAAATTCCATTGCTATTTGTCTACCACGTATAGTAACTAGGGGTGTCGCGGTACCTGTTCGTGTTATCTTATTTGCTGAGCGCCTGTTATTGTTTTATTATTTTGAATTTTGGGTTCTTTGTCCTCCGACTAGCTATTACTACTCAGTCAAGCAAATATCTCTTGATCAGGGCCGGTAAACGGAAAGAAGTTGTTACTAAAAGATAACACTGATAAAAGAATTTGTTTTTACACTTTTATTGCCGTCACACTTAATTAATTTCACATATTTAATCTTGATACACGCCTGACTGAAACTGTTATATTTTCGTTGTAACTACAATCACTTATTTGCCGCGCACATTAATTCGCGTATTTCACATTTTGTAACTAACTTTACGACGCGAGAGATTCTGTAGAATTGCATAATGTGTACTTCATGAATGCTTCCTTAGAACTGCCTGACGTGTAACTCGCGAGAGAGATTTCTTAGAACTGCGCGACGTTTACCTTGTGAATGATTCTGTAGAACTGCGCGTTACTTGCCTCTGGCTCAAGAATTTATACTCCCTCACCCCGATATGCCTAAACATTATAATAGAGCTGTTATTGGTTAATATTTCGCGCCAGCATTAGCGTCTGTTTTATAAGCCAATCAAAATTACAAACACATATGCTCTAGGGAAGATATTCCCTGCATTTCTAAAGAAAGGCGCACTACCCTGACGTCATTTGTTTGTCTCTTCTAATTGATAGACAACTCACCCCCTCGCTTCATTGTTACCCGCTCCTATTGTCATTTTCAGTGAGGCCGTGTAAACTTATTACCTAACAATGCTTATAGCTAACAAACATCTAAAATCATTGTCATACAATAATGTTAATTTACACTACAATCACTCTGGCATTCACAGTGTTGTGATATAAAATACTGCCTCAGGGGAACTATTGCATTCCATCCAAAAGTTCGATACTGATCTTTTACGGAAATACATGTTTTGAGGTGCCTTGAATTCAAATAATGCATTTTTGGAAACATGTCCGTGTGTGTGCGTGTGTCTGTGAGCAGCATACAAGGGTCACTCTGAAAGTTTTGAGAATGTGCAACAATGAGTAGTGGTTAGCCAAAGCACCTTTTCCTCATTTCAGATTGAAGTTCAGATAGCAACATGCGCAAGTCTGGACGTGCTTCAAAAATGTGCGTCAGCACCGCGTGTGTATGTATAGCAGGTGTTGCTATGACAACGCTAGGATGGACCTCAAATGAGAGCATTTCCGTGCTATGACTCTCTATGACTTTAAAGTCGGTTTAGGGGAGAGAAAATGCCTTGAAGGACTGCATCGTGCATTTTGGGATCTCTGCCCTTCGCAATGCACCATGTATCGATAGCATGCAGAGTTTAAGAGGAAGGGATTCCCTGGAAGGTGATGACCGAGCAGGACGGCCGGCTAAAGGAACAATGGATGAAAATGTAGTCAAAGCAGAGCGTATGTTGCGGAAAATCTTCGTTGCACGTATGGTCAGTTTAATAAGCTATAAGTATTGGATCGACAGCAGTGAAAACAATTCCGAAAGAAAAACTTGACGTCAGGAAGCTCTGCAGTCGCTAGATCCTTCACCACCTCAGAAATTAGCAGAAACAAGCACGTGTGCAATGGTGCTAAGAAATTACTTAACAATTCAATGAAGGAAGACTCAAAACCATATTTAACATTGTAACAAGTAACGAAAGTTGGGTTTACCAGTATGATCCAGAAACGTCGACAGTCATCGGCATGGGTCTTCCCAGGAGAAGATCCCCCAACAAAAGTGAAGCGAACGAGAAGTGTTGGTAAGATGATGATCTGTTCCTTCTTCTCAACAAGTGGCCAGATTGTGACGATTCCGCTTGAGGGGCAAAACACAGTTTTTTTTACTGCCAGATGGTACACCACAAAATGTCTGCCACAATGAACTGAGAAAAAAGCACCTTAAGACTGGTCTGCGTGCAGTTTTATTGCACTATGACAATGCCTTTGTCCACACTGCACAAGAAGCAACCCAATTTTTGCAGGAGTTAGGAATCACATATTTGTCCCGTCCTCCCTACCTTTCAGAATTGGCCCCATGCGACATTTTTCTATTCCTCAAAGTGAAATAAAAAATTTGGGGTCAAAGTTTGGAGTCACCTGAAGCCACAGCAGCTGCTTACGGAGAATGTATTTGCACTCTCTCCAAAGAAGAATGGTGTTCAGCATTTGAAAAATGGTTTGAAAGGATGAGATGGTGTACAGCATACAAAACGAAAAGTCGGATGAATACCACATTTGATATTTGAGTTCAGTATCTTCCAAGGATGCGACACGATGATTTAAAAAAAACCCACCTTCAAATACCTTTTACTGGGAAGATTTTTGGAAAATTGAGTTTTTCTTAAAGGTGGTTCTAACAATTTTGATGAAAATAGCATATATTAAAGATATTTGCATGGCAAATAAAATGTATATCTTGTATTTTCTGAAAATAGCCTGTGAAGTCCTCTTCATTCGGAAGGAACTTTATATAACCTTGTGTAACTGGTAACTGTTAAGCGATAGACGAAAATGTACTACAGAAAAAATATAGATCTGTTTAAAGCACACCATTTATTTCCAATAAGTTTTCTTGTGACATAAGCCAATTCTGAAACATCTGTTATTGCAGCTTCGAATTGTTCATAACTTGGTCATTCGCTTTAAGTCCCTTCAACATTCAGTTTTTCTTGCGATTATATGGAAACAACGTGGAATTTTAAGGCCAGCGTATAGCGTCCAGTTCTGAAACATTTGAGTATCGTTGTTCTCTTTGTATCTATAAGGAAATGTGTAATTAGCTACTTCTACAAAGATTTATTTCGATTAAAATGCAGTAGATAGGAAATAAGCTTTAAGTAAGAACAATTTGTGTACCCAGTAATAAACGATAGAGGATAGAGAAAGTAATGTGAATGTATCACATCAGAATTTTCTTTTTCAAATCCAAAAACAGCGTTTCTAGGAAAAAGTCAGTGTGTGTGTCTGTGAACAGCATAACTAAAATGATAAGTGGGATAAACACCAAACTTAGTATTTAAGTTCAGTATCTCACAAAAACCTCACACGAAAATCTTCCAGAAATTCCAGTAACAATCTCAATTAAAACACTATACATATATTACAGACACATGGCATATAAAAGTATATCTTGAATTTTCTGGGAAAACCCTGTGGAGTCTTCTTCATTCGGAGGAATTTTGTATAATCCTGTATAACTGGTAAACGTTAGGGGACAGACGAAAATGTACTACACAATAATGTGCTACACAAATAAATAAATAAATAAATAAATGAATAAGCGTATATCTCTTTAAAATACGCAATTTATTTAAAATGTTTTTTTGTGCCATAAGCCATTTCTAAGTTATCCGTTATTAATGGTTCAATTTCTTCATTACTTGATCATTCTTTAAAGTCCTGTTTTAAAATTCAGTTTCTTCTCGCGATTGCATGGAAACAACGGAATTTTAAGGTCAGCTAATGGCCCTCTGTTCTTAAACATTTGATTGTTGCTGATCCTTTTGTATCAATAACGAAATGTGCAATGTATCTATTTCTGCAAAGGTTTATTTGCATTAAGATGTAGCAGATAGAAAAAATCTGATGTGTTACACTCACAAGACTTTCTCTATTCTTGTACAATCTATTTTTACAAACGCCTATTCTCCGTATGCTTCATGTTAATCGAGATATCGAGATGTCAATCTTATTGGTAATTTTCTTGTAGATGCAAGGGGAATATGGTAGCTTTTAAGCGATAGTCAAATATTTTCACGCTGGTTGCTATGTGGCGCATTTCATTCTCTTTGCATGTCCAGGACATAAAAAAAAATCTGATGTGTTTCACTCACATGACTTTCTCTACTCTTGTAAAAACTATTTTTACAAACGCTTATTCTCCATATGCTTCATATTAATCGAGATATCGAGATGTCAATCTTATTTGTAATTTTCTTGTAGATGCAAGGGGAATATGGTAGCTTTTAAGCGATAGTCAAATATTTTATCGCTGGTTGCTATGTGGCGCATTCCATTCTCTTTGCATGTCCAGGACATAAAAAAATGAATAACGAATTTGAGAAAAAGTATAAGTATTGGAAAATTTAAGGAAATAACAAGCAATATTTCGAAAACGGTTCACTCAACAAAAAACATGTATATGATATAAGTTGTGTATTTTAACGCGATCTACATTTTTTGTGTAGTAAAATTTTGTCTATCTCTTATGGTTTACCAGTTATGCAAAAGTCGTTCATAATGAAGAATACTTTTGGGGACATTCCCAGAAATTTCGAGATATACATTTCATTTCTCATGACCTTATCTTAAACATATGATATTTTCATCAAAATCGTTAGAGCCATTTTTGAGAAAATTAAAATTTGCGAAAAATGTTCCATGTAAAGGGTAGTCTGGGGTGGGGGGATTTTCTTGAAAATCTTCGTGTCGCATCTCTGGAAGATACTGAACGCAAAAACGCAGTTTTTGAGTTATGCTGTTCACAGACACACACACAGACACACACACACAGACACACACACACACACACAGACACACACACGGACATGTTTCCAAAAATGCTTTTTTTGGATTCAGGAGGTCTCAAAACATGTATTTCCGGTGAAATCTCGGTATCGAATTTTTGGGTGGAATGCAATACTTCCCCTACTTACTATACGTAGTAGAGAAAGTAAAAATGAATAACGAATTTGAGAAAAAGTGTAAGTATTGGAAAATTTAAGGAAATAACAAGCAATATCTCGAAAACGGTTCACTCAACAAAAGAAATGTATATGACATAAGTTGTGTATTTTAATGCGATCTACATTTTTTGTGTAGTAAAATTCTGTCTATCTCTTACGGTTTACCAGTTATACAAAAGTCGTTCACAATGAAGAATACTTTTGGAGACATTCCCAGAAAATTCGAGATATACATTTCATTTCCCATGACATTATCTTAAACATATGATATTTTCATCAAAATCGTTAGAGCCATTTTTGAGAAAATTAAAATTTTCGAAAAATGTTCCATGTAAAGGGTAGTCTGGGGTGGGGGGATTTTCTTGAAAACCTTCGTGTCGCATCTCTGGAAGATACTGAACCTAAATACCAAGTTTGGTGTTTATCCGACTGTTCGTTTTTGAGTTATGCTGTTCACAGACACACAGACACACACACACACACACACAGACACACACACGGACATGTTTCCAAAAATGCTTTTTTTGGATTCAGGAGGTCTCAATACATGTATTTCCGGTGAAATCTCGGTATCGAATTTTTGGGTGGAATGCAATACTTCCCCTACTATACGTAGTAGAGAAAGTAAAAAGAGCTTTAGTATGAATAGTTTGTATACTCATTAACAAAGAAACATAGAGAAAGACATGTGAATGTATCACATCAGATTTTGAATTCCTCTGCTACGTATAGTAAGTACGTGAAGTATTGTATTCCTTCCAAAAATTAGATATCGAGATTTCTCCAGAAATACATATTCCGATGCCGCTGAATAACAAAAAATCTGATGTGTTACACTCACATGACTTTCTCTACTCTTGTACAATCTAATTTTACAAACGCCTATTCTCCATATGCTTCATGTTAATCGAGATATCGAAATGTCAATCTTATTGGTAATTTTCTTGTAGATGCAAGGGGAATATGGTAGCTTTTAAGCGATAGTCAAATATTTTAACGCTGGTTGCTATGTGGCGCATTCCATTCTCTTTGCATGTCCAGGACATAAAAAAATGAATAACGAATTTGAGAAAAAGTATAAGTATTGCAAAATTTAAGGAAATAACAAGCAATATCTCGAAAACGGTTCACTCAACAAAAGAAATGTATATGACATAAGTTGTGTATTTTAACGCGATCTATATTTTTTGTGTAGTAAAATTTTGTCTATCTCTTATAGTTTACCAGTTATGCAAAAGTCGTTCAGAATGAAGAATACTTTTGGAGACATTCCCAGAAAATTCGAGATATACATTTCATTTCTCATGATATTATCTTAAACATATGATATTTTCATCAAAATCGTTAGAGCCATTTTTGAGAAAATTAAAATTTTCGAAAAATGTTCCATGTAAAGGGTAGTCTGGGGTGGGGGGATTTTCTTGAAAACCTTCGTGTCGCATCTCTGGAAGATACTGAACCTAAATACCAAGTTTGGTGTTTATCCGACTGTTCGTTTTTGAGTTATGCTGTTCACACACACACAGACACACAGACACACACACACACAGACACACACACGGACATGTTTCCAAAAATGCTTTTTTTGGATTCAGGAGGTCTCAAAACATGTATTTCCGGTGAAATCTCGGTATCGAATTTTTGGGTGGAATGCAATACTTCCCCTACTTACTGTACGTAGTAGAGAAAGTAAAAAAGGAAGTATTTTTAGAGAATGGTCGCTGTATGTGTGCGCGTGTGTGTGGGTGTGTGAACAGCATAATAAACAATCTGATGTGTTACACTCACATGACTTTCTCTACTCTTGTACAAACTATTTTTACAAACGCTTATTCTCCATATGCTTCATGTTAATCGAGATAAACATTTGCAGACTCTATCTTATTGCTAATTTTCTTGTAGATGTAAGGGGAATATATATTTACAAGGGCAATATAGAAATACAGTAGCCTTTAAGCATATACATATCTCTTAATAGCTGGTTGCTAGGTGCAGTACCATTCCCTTTGCCACAGATTAATACTCTTTGCATATCCAAGACAAAAAAATGAATAACGAATTCCTTTTGAGAAAATAAGTATTGAAAAGTTTAAGGGAATAACAAGCAATATCTCAAAAATGGTTCACTCAACAAAAAAAATGTATATGCCATAAATTGTGTATTTTAACGCGATCTACATTTTTTGTGCAGTAAAATTTTGTCTATCTCTTATGGTTTACCAGTTTACCAAAAGTCGTTCACAATGAAGAATACTTTTGGAGACATTCCCAGAAAATTCCAGATATACATTTTATTTGTCATTAAAGTATCTTAAACATATGACATTTTAATCAAAATCGTTAGCCATTTTTGAGAAATTAAAATTTTCGAAAAATCTTCCATGTAAAGGGTAATCTGGGGTGGGGGGATTTTCTTGAAAACCTTCGTGTAGCATCTCTGGAAGATACTGAACCTAAATACCAAGTTTGGTGTTTATCCGACTGTTCGTTTCTGAGTTATGCTGTTCACAGACAGACACACACGGACATGTATCCAAAAATGCTTTTTTGGATTCAGGGGGTCTCTAAACATGTATTTCCGGTGAAATCTCGGTATCGAATTTTTGGGTGGAATACAATACTTCCCCTGCTTACCATACGTAGTAGGGAAAGTAAAAATGAAATGTCGCATAAACGACATACTTGGTATTTAGGTTCAGTACATTCCAAAGATGAGTAACAAAGATTTTAGAGAAAATTCCTCACCACAAACTAACCCTTAAATGGAAGATTTTTTTTTAATTTTTTTCATTCTCTAAATAAGGGCTCTAATACATATTAAATATATTTAGGTTAGAAATGAAGTGCACATCTTGAGTTTTCTGGGAATAGCCTGTGAAGATCATTTGGATGATTTTTTTTTAAAATTTGGATAACTAGAAAACCATAACAGATAGACAGAAATTTACTGGAGAAGAAATGTAAAGCTCATTAACGGGCACATTTTGTGTTGAATAATTGTTTTCACTTTCGAAATATTCCATGTTGCAATTTTACACTTTTTCCAATTGTTTCATCCTACGAACATGCATGAGTTTTTACGATCCTCCTTTGTTTCTTTTTTTTAATGCCAGCGCTGGTTACCATGAATGAAACATTTGATTGCGATTCCAGTATATCGTAGCTATGCACTTGTTATTTACATAGAGAAATCAGTTTACTGCTGTGATTTTGAAAACAAATGTAAACAAACTTTACAAAATATACATTTTGAGAATATTCTTTCAGTGGCGTTTGCTTTGAGGTAGTGCTGACTGAACCAATTTCGTAAGACTGTTTCACTTTATTAATTCATATTTTATTATTTGTTACTCGCAGTTCCGTTTTCAAGTGTTGCTGCTCTTAACTTCTGTTCTTTTGTTTCCTTGTGAGTTTCTCTACTAGGTAAATTAAGGGAAGGATTGTACTCCACGCAAAAATTCCATGTTAGGATTTCACCGGAAATATCTGTTGAATGTACCCAAACAAGCAGTTTTAGAAAAAGGACCGTGCGTGTGTCTGTGTGTCCCTGTGAATTGCATAACTCAAAAACTAAAATTCAAATTAACACCAAGCTTAGTATTTTAAAGTCCAGAGATGTGACACGAAGATTTTCAAGAAAATTCCTTCACCCCAAAACACCCATTCATGGAACAGTTTTCGAAATTTTTTATTTTTTAAAAATATCTATAACGATTTTGATTAGAATACCATATATTAAGGATTTAACTTCACAAATTAAATATATTTCTTGCAATAGCCTGTGAAGTTCTCTTTATTCGGAAGGAATTTTGTGTAATCTTGTATAACTGGTAAACGTTAAACGATAGACGAAAACGCATAAAAAAGAAGGAGATCCCTATAAAACACACAATTTATTTCAAATATCTTTTGTTGTGGAAAAAGCCATTTGGTAGATATCCGTTGTTAATGGTTCGAATTCTTCAATCCTTAGCCATTCTTTTAAAGTCCTGATGATTTTCAGTTCTTTCTGGCGATATTATGAAAATAGTATGGAATTTTAAGGCCAGTTCTAAAACATTAAATTATTGCTATTGCCTTTGTATCTGTAACGAAATGTGTAATGTAGCTATTTCCGGAGGGGTTTGTTTTGATTAAAATCAAGTAGATAGTAAAATAAACTTTCGTAAGAAAAGAAGCGATTAGAGAGTAGAGAAAGTCATGTGAATGTAACATATCAGATTTGTATTTATTTGTTCATTAACAAATAAAATGTGTATAATAGCTTTCTAAGTATGAAGTAGTTACAGAAAGCAAAACTAAGACTGCAGCACTTCAATATTGCGGTTTTTAATATTTTTGGGAGCAATTCCGACCCCTGATCCGCCCCTAAGGTGTATACGCCCTTTTAAATACTAGATAAACTTAACTGTTCATTGGCTTGTTATGAATTGTAACGCTGTGTAAAGCTGAAGGAGAACTTCAAAAACCAATTTTCCTTTACGTCGCAGTTGAATCGGATAACCCAAAACAGAATCGCAGTAAATTGTCCTGTCAGATGTGGTGCAAGGGCGTTGTATTCATAAGCTTTATCAACATGAGTATTGATAACCGACAATTAATTTGTGCAGCCTCTTTGCAGAGGATCTGTATGTTTACCACTCACAGCGATAATCGCTTTCCGTTGTAAAACTCACCTAATCCACGTCCATTAGAATGTAAATATTGCTGCATTTCGTGATGAAACAGCCGTGATGTCGGCTCGTGTTTGCAGAAATAAATTAACTTGAAACGAGCCCACCGTTGTATTGTTTTACATAAAGGCTCAAGAAGATCAGGAATTATTGCATTCCATGTAAAAGTCGATACCCAGATTTCACTGGAAATGCACGTTTTCATCCCCAACTCATTTTTAGAAAAATGTTAGTTTGTGTGTTCGTGTGTCTATAACAGTGTAACTCATAAATAAAAAGTCGCTTAAATACCAAACTGGGAATTCAAGTTTGGCATTTTTGAAAATGCCACACGAATAGAACATCTTTCACCCAAAACTACGATTTATATTCAAATCTTTGTATTTTTTTATCTTATCAAAATGGTTATAATAATTTTGATTAAAGTACCATATGTTTAGGATATACACATAATAAATAAAATATTTATCTGAATTTTTGGGCAATACCTCGTGAAGTTCTCTTCATTCTAAAAACATTTTGTACAATTCTGTTCAACTGGTAAAACCGGGCGGGGTGGCGACAGGTAACGTGTGCGACTCGCGGGCTCCCAGGAATGATACCCAGCGGCTGCTCACTCAAACATGAGTTTTTCGTGGTTTCCCCGGGTTGGCAGGCAAATGCTGGTATGGTTCATCTTCTACCAAGACTATCCTGACCCTCATTTCCTGTAACATTATATTTATTGCCATCTTTTTCATGATTGTAGAACGGGGCAACGTGTTCGGCGGGTTGCGTCTGCGCGGTACGTGCACTTTGTAGAGATTTCTTCCCTGGCGTCAATGCGGAACTGCTCAGATATGTCTCACCTCCGAGTGGGTCTCGTACTGTGGGTTGGCCGGACGGGTCGGATGCATTCGATCTGGAAACGTTGGGGACCCCGTCCGTACCTGCGCCCGTCGCCTCCGGATCTGGTAGCCCTTCGGGTCCCGCACTTCATATCTTCCTCTCAGCGGTCACGGTAGAAACGAAAAGGGCCGTTGCGATGCCCTGTCCCGGTTGTGGGGCACCTCCGTTCGTCCGTAGTTACCCTTTACCTTTTTAACTAGTAAACCTCAAAGGTTATACTAAAACGTAGTACACAAAAATTATAGGGGTGTGTAAAGCACACGAGTTATTTCAAATAACATTTTGGTGGTATCTGCCATTTCCAAGATATCCGTTACTATAAGTTTGAATTTTTCAACATTTTCCATCATTTTTAAAGTAATGCTACTATTCAGTTCTTTCTCGCGATGTTCATAGAAAGAGTATGGAATTTCCAACCAGCATATACGACTAAGGTTTAAACATATGACCATCAATTTGATTTCGTCTGTTCCCCTTCTGCCTAATGAAATGTTCAATCAAACTATCTCTGCAAAGGCTTATTTCGATTAACATGAAGTAGATATAAAAAAAATCTGATGTGTTACATTCACATGACTTACTCTGCCCTATATTCTTTTTTAGTGGGTATACGAACTATTCTTATTGAGCTTTATCTTTCTATCTACTACATTTTAATCTAGTTAAATATTTGCAGAAATGGCTGTATTATATATTTCGATATAAATACAAAGCGAACAGCGAGAGTCAAATGTTTAAGAGCTAGTCGCTATATGCTGGCCTTAAAATTTCATACTGTTTCCATGCAACCGCGAGAAACAACTGAATGTTGACAGGACTTTAAGAAATAAAAAATTCGAACCTTTAATAACGGATATCCCAGAAGTGTACCACGGAAAATATTATTTGAAATAAATTGCAAGTTTTAAAGGGATCTACATTTTTTGTGTAATACGTTTTCGTCTATCGCTTAACATTTACCAGTTATACACAATTCGGCAAAATTCCTTCCGAATAAAAACGACTTCATAGGTTATTCCCAGAGAATTCAAAGTATACGTTTCATTTATTATGTAAATGTCTTTAACACATGGTATTTTAATCAAAATCGTTAAAATCATTTTTTAGAAAATAAAAAAATTCAAAAAATATTCATGTAAGGGGTAGTTGGTGTGGAGGAATTTTCTTGAAAATCTTTGTGTCGCATCTTTTGTAGGTATTGAACCTAAATTCCAAGGTTTTTTAGTTATGTTATTCACACACACACACACAAACACACGCACAGAGTTTTTCTTAACATTCTTTTTTTTTACTTTCTCTACGCTGTATACTAAGTAGGGGAGGTATTGCATTCCACCCAAAAATTAGATACCGACATTTTACCGGAAATACATGTTTTGAGGTGCCCTGAGTCCAAATAAAGCATTTTGGAAATGTCCTTGTGTGTGTCTCTAAACAGCATGGCTCAAAAACGAAAAGTCGGATGAATACCAAATTTGGTATTTGAGTTTAGTATCTGCCAAGATTGCGACACCAGAATATTCAAGAAAATCTCCTCACTTCAGACTACCCCTTAAATGGAACATTTTTTTAAAAATTTTGTTTTTCTCAAAAATGGCTCTAACTATTTTGATTAAAATATATGTATTTAAGACATCTTCATGGCAAATGTAACGTATATCTTGAATTTCCTTCCTGGGAATTTCCCCCAAAAGTCTTATTCATTCTGAATGACTTTCGCATTAGTGGTAAACGGTAAGGGATAGACAGAATTATAGATACTACACAAAAAATGTACATCTTGTTAAAACACACTTTTTATCTTATATACATTTTTTTAAGTGAACCATTTGTTAGATATTCCTTGTTATTTGTTTGAGTTGTCCAAAACTTATACTTTACCTCAAATGGGAATTAATTATTGCTTTTTTTTATAACCTAGACATACAAAGAGAATGCAATGCTCCACATAGCAACCAACTCTTAAAAGATTTGACTATCGCTTAAAGCCTGTATTCCCCTTGTACCTACAAGAAAATTACCCATAAGATAGTTTCTGCAAATGTTTATCTCGATTAACATGAAGCAGATGGAGAATAAGCGTCTGTAAGAATAATTTGTACAAACGTAAAGAAACTCATATGAGTGCAACACATCATTTTTTTTATTCACGGAGTCTCAAAACATATATTTTCGGTGAAATCTCGGTGTCGAATTTTTGGGTGTAATGCAATACGTTCTCTACCTACGAGGTACGTGGTAGAGAAAGTAGTAAACCAGAGCGGGTAGAGAAAGTGATGCAAATGTAACACATCAGACTTTTGTTGTGGTCATGCTAAGAGCATGTAGTTTCAAAGCCTTCTTATAGCAATAGACTTTTTTAAAAATCTGGCTATCGTTTTAGCCTACTGTTTCCCTCTTATACGAAGAAAGAGTGTGTAATAAAAGTTATCTCGTTTCACAAGAAGTGGACAGAAGAATACAATTTTGTAAGTATAGGAAAGGTAGAACCAGATGACTGAAAAATTCAGTGACACAGCCGGAATTTGAAACAAGGATATTCCGTTTTCCGTCCGGTATTGTAACCAGCTGAGCTACCGTGGAACCCACGACATTAAATTCTCCAACTGATTCATATTTTCCCCGATAAACCACAAGGGGATCTCAAATTACTGGGATCGTTTGAGATGTCACAAAACTAAAACGTTATAATAAGAGTTAATGCACACATCCCTGAACACTTTGCTGCAATGTAAGCGGCAAAGATGGAAGTTAAGAAAAGCGAGGTTTCAAACTTCACCCTTGTGTCATGGCAGCGCTATTGTGCAAAGGAGATAAAGTGGTGGTCATACCACAACAGCGCTAGAGGCCATAAAAATTAAATAGTATTTTATTTATGAACGCTCTTTAACTGCTGTTGTTTTTAGCGTCCCATTCTGTATTGGGCGTGAAAGGCTTCCCCAAAGGCCTGTTTATCAGGCTTGATGTTCTGTTACGTGCAGTAAATCCACGACACGGGACCACCGAAGGAAGCCATGCTAGAGCCCATGGAAGTCGCTCCACCACTTATCAGCACAGCAGAATACACCATATAAAATGTATTAGAGGATTGATAAACAGTACCTTGTGATGTTTCCATACCATATTCAGAAATGCAAGCTTTGATGCAGTGTAATTACGAAGCTCGTCTCAAGTTTGCTGTCAAGGTGTGCGAGAGGCAGGAAGCGGGCGATCAGTGGTTAAATCGATGGATGTACATGGGCAAAGCCACATTTCATGTGAGTGGCCGAGTCAACAAGCATAAATGCCTTATTTGTAGAATTGAGAACCCACACGTCTCATATGACCATTTCACGTATAGAAATCGCGGGCAAAGCATCCTCAATCGGCCTCCTTTGTACAGGAGCCAAAAACTTGTTCGCTATCTCCCCTAACCGCAACCACCATAAACATCTTAGAAAAAAGGAATGGCATGCACGTGCCAGTTATTGCCACAGTTTAAAATAGTATTTTAAAGCAAAAGTTTGTAGCTGATTTCCACGGGTACAAAATACAATCATGCAGTTTAATTGTATTGCTTACGTTGCGCACAATTATGTAAACAACTATGTATCACATAATTGTATACGTTACAAATGCTTTAGAGTGTAACTGAAGAAAAGCTAAACTAATACATTACGCTACAAGAATAGAAAATATGTATCTTAACATATTATCCGAGGGAAACTTAGAAACACGTCCTGATTAAGTTATGTATTGTAAGACAATCATTATTAAATAACTAGGATACATTAATATGAATTTATTTTGAAACAAACAATTAAAGCATGATATTTGATTATGTCATTTACACTGATAGCTATTTTTACTTTCTCTACTACGTATAGTAAGTAGGGGAAGTATTGCATTCCACCCAAAAATTCGATACCGAGATTTCACCGGAAATACATGTTTTGAGACCTCCTGAATCCAAAAAAAGCATTTTTGGAAACATGTCCGTGTGTGTGTCTGTGTGTGTGTGTGTGTGTGTGTCTGTGTGTGTGTCTGTGTGTGTGTGTCTGTGTGTCTGTGAACAGCATAACTCAAAAACGAACAGTCGGATAAACACCAAACTTGGTATTTAGGTTCAGTATCTTCCAGAGATGCGACACGAAGGTTTTCAAGAAAATCCCCCCACCCCAGACTACGCTTTACATGGAAGATTTTTCGAAAATTTTAATTTTCTCAAAAATGGCTCTAACGATTTTGATGAAAATATCATATGTTTAAAATAATTTCATGAGAAATGAAATGTATATCTCGAATTTTCTGGGAATGTCTCCAAAAGTATTCTTCATTGTGAACGACTTTTGCATAACTCGTAAACCATAAGAGATAGACAAAATTTTACTACACAAAAAATGTAGATCGCGTTAAAATACACAACTTATGTCATATACATTTCTTTTGTTGAGTGAACCGTTTTCGAGATATTGCTTGTTATTTCCTTAAATTTTACAATACTTATACTTTTTCTCACATTCGTTATTCATTTTTTTTATGTCCTGGACATGCAAAGAGAATGGAATGCGCCACATAGCAACCAGCGTTAAAATATTTGTCTATCGCTTAAAAGCTACCATATTTCCCTTGCATCTACAAGAAAATTACCAATAAGATTGACATCTCGATATCTCGATTAACATGAACCATATGGAGAATAAGCGTTTGTAAAATTAGATTGTACAAGAGTAGAGAAAGTCATGTGAGTGTAAACATCAGATTTTTTTATAAATAAGGGTTGTATTTTTGCTTACTGTAATTCCACGTGGAGCTATGGTGAAAAAATTCTTTATTCGGTTTGACCTGCACCAAGAGAATGTAGAAAAACCAAGTTCCAGAGAATGTAAACAAAAACAGTGAATATACCAAAACTTAAAAAAGAAATGGATGTAAAAGGTAAGGCGAACGCAATTTCTGGCCACTCTTGGGACATAGCCTCTTTTTTCGCAATTTTGAAAAGATAATAAAATTCTTTCACAGCAATCTTTTTGTGATATAAAGCTAATATAAGAAGCAATTGTGTACTGTTGTTTAAGACGTGCGAGATTGATTAGTTAGCATGGCAGCTTCTGTTTACTTAGTGGATAGCTTTGTTATAAAGTGTAAGACAAATACAATACCGAAGAAGAAATTTCTGATGTGTTGCATTCACATGATTATCACTACTCAATCTTCGACAAACTACTCTTACAAAAGCTTATTCTTCTATCTACTTCTTGATAAACTAGATGAACTTTCATTACACTTCTATGTATTTCTTGTAATTATAAGGATACAGTTGACTAAAGCGATAGTCATATTTTTAAAAAAGCAGATGAACATGCGATGGCTTTAACGTTCCATGCTCTTTGCATGACCACGAGAAAAATACAAATAGTGACTTATTACTTGAAAAAACTATAACTATTTCAAAATTCAAACCAATAATAAAGAATTTCTCGGAAATGACTCAGCGCTCCTTTGTGTACATTCCGGGTCATGTGAGCGTCTGTGGCAACGAGTCTGCCGATGCCCTACTTCTATTGTTCCCGCTACTGAGTTTGTGTAATTTTATATCAATGTATCCTCTCGCGTTGGCGGGATAAGTGGGCGGCCCTTAGAGGGAACAGGCTGCGGTGTTTTAAACCTCTCCCGGTTGTCTAGGCCACCTCTTCTCGTACTTCTCGTCGGGAAGAGTAATTTTAACCCGAACTACGTATCGGACATTGCCTTTTTAGTCATAGACACATGCTTAGTGGTGACCCCTAACGGTGCGTCACATATTATCAGAGTGCCAGGTTTTAGCTCCGTTACGCGTCCATGTATCCCTGCCAGTTGGTATATCCAACGTTTTGGCAGATGGCGCGCATTCTGCAGAACGTCTTTTAAGTTTTATCTGTCAAAGTGGTTTTAGTGGGCGCGTTTGATGCATCTATGCATCTTATAGTTTTGTGATTTTATGTTGTTGGTTTTCCCGGGGGTTTCACATCCCCCTAAGTATTTGGCACGTTTTTATCTTGCCTTCTACAGTCCCTGGCACATCCTTTTAATCAGTTAGTGTTTTATGCTTCGCAGGCTTATCTCCCGTCTTGTCCATTGTGGTTTTTAGCCCTTATGTGTTATAAGGGCGCTCATTACCATTGCTGTTGGCGCGCCCTTTGCCCCACCTCATCATCATAATGATCAACATCATCATCAGAAATGATTAACACATAAATTGTGTCTTTTAACATAGTCTCTTACGGGTTACCAGTTAATCAAAACGTTAGTCAGAGTGAAGAAGAATTCACAGGTTATTCCCTGAAAATTTAAGATGTACATTATATTTTTCATGGGAATATCATAAATATGTGGTATTTTAATCAAAATCGTTATAAACATATTTGAGGAAATCAAAATAATAACTAAAATTGTTCCAAGTAAAGGGTAGTCTGGGGTGGGGGATTTTCTTGAAAATCTTTGTGTCGCATCTTTCGAAGACGCTAAACTTAAATAGCAAGTTTGGTGTTTAGGCTACTTTCGTTTTTTGATACTCGGCAGTTTTTATTTATGCACGCTCTTTTACTATTATGGTCCTTAACGTCCCACTCCATATTGAGCGTGAAAGGCTAGAAAGTTTACTCACAGGGCTCTAATCAGGCTTGAGGTTCTTTTACGTACCGAAAATCTATGACACAAAACCACCGACTTTACTTCCCTTCCGAAGAAAGCCATGCAAAGAATTTTTATGCCCGAAAATCCATCGCCCTCCGCCGGGTTTGAACCTCAGGAACTAGTGTATATTCTGCAGGGAGTCATTTGTTGGTGCACCCGGAGGGACAGCAATTTGGTTTGTTTCTCAAGGCCTCCACATCTTAATGCTCAAGACATTAAGTGCACGGAATCCAAATCAGAAACACTCTTTTCGTGCACACATTCGTGCATACATTCGTCACTTTGGATACTTGTAATGACTCGTCTGTTATTTTAAGCGCCCAGTGACGCGCTTGTGCGAGTAAGATTTAGCGGTAGCCGCGGGGGTTTTGGCCGGTAAGCATTTCAGCGACTTACGGCAAGTTACGCTTCTAGTTTATTGTATTGCGGAAACAGTTACTTCAAACCGTAAAATTTATACTACAGAAGTTAGTAGTACAATAATTCAGTTGTTACAGTTTCGATTGCTACGATGCATAATCAGTTTCATTATTTTTTTTCAAACGGTTGTCATCTCGCTTCAATAGCTCAAGTACTGGATCACGTTAAGTTTCTCAGTCAATTTAAACTGGTGTTATCCTTTCACACCCGTCCACGCATACCCTGAGACGAGCATCTCACTGTAGGCCGGCAGCAGAATCAACAACAGGTACTGAAGGAAAGGGCACGGCTTCAAAAAGTGACGATTACCGCTCGGCTTCATGCCATAGACGGGATTTGAACTACGGATCTTCCGTTCTCGTCCGATTGCTCTAACCACCATGGGGACATGCCGGTTATTTTTAGGAAAATAAAAAGTATTCCATGTAAAGGGTAGTTTGTTGAAGGAGAATTTTTTATAATCTTAGTATTTTCTCTTTTGGAGATATTGAATTTAAATAACTTTGGTATTTAATCAAATTTTCAATTTCGGGGGCCGTCCCAAACCTGTATTAAATTTCCCAATCGAATACCATTTTTAATGTCATAATGGCATACTACTATGGTAGCTCAGTGTGTTAGAGCGACCGGATGGAAAGGGGAAGATCCCTGGTTCAAATCCCGGCTAAGGCATTATCGTCTGATTCTGTTTTTCCAACCTTGTCCTGCACACGTCTGTGTGCAAGAACAATTAACTACGTTTATAAGAAGAGTGAGCCAAGGTCATAATGAAAGCTAAACATTACATTCTTAAAGAACGGCCCGCGCGCGCGTGTGTGTGTATGTGTGTAGGTGTGTATTTGTGATCGTCATATCTAAAAAAAATCTGATGTGAAACATACACATGGCATTCTCTACCCTCTTCCGTTTATTAGTGAGTATACAAATTATTCTTACTCAAGCTGATTTTCCTATCTATTTCAGTTTAATCCAGATAAAGCTTTGCAGAAATAGCTACATTACACATTTCATTATAATTTCAAAAGTGATGGTGATAGTCAAATGTTTAAGAACTGGATGCTATACGCTGGCCTTAAAATTCCATACTGTTTCCATGAGATTGCAGGAAATAACTGAAAATCAATTGAACTTAAACAGCATGCCTAAGTATTGAACAATTCGAATCATTAATAACGGATATCTCGGAAATGGCTAATGACACAAAAATGTTATTTGAAATAAGATGTGTGTTTTTAAAGAGATCTACATATTTACTTTCTCTTCCTCGTACCTACGTAGTTGGTAGAGAAGGTATTACATTCCAACCAAAAATTCAATATCGAGATTTCGACGAAAATACATGGCCCCACTGAATCCGAAAATACAACTTTCAGAAAATGTTCCGTTTGTGTGCCTGTGAACAGTATAACTCAAAATTCAAACGTCGGATAAACATCAAACTTGGTATTTAGGTTCCGTACCTTCTATAGATGTGACACAGATTTTCAAGAAAATTCCTCCACCCCAAGCTGCCCTTTACAGCAACATTCTTCGACATATTAATAATATCTACATATACAACTTGAATTTGCTGGGAATAGACTTGGTAGTCCTTTTCATTCGGAAGGAATTTGTATCATCTTGTATAACTGGCAACTGTTAAGGGGTAGAGGAAAACGTACTACAAGAATACTGTAGTACATCTCTTTAAAACACAATTTATTTCAACTAACGTTATGTGTGGCATTATCCATTGCTGAGGTATATGTTATTGAAGGTTCGAGTTGTTCATTACTTGGTCATTATTTAAAGTCCTTTCAACATTCAATTGTTTCTCGCGATGTCATGGAAGCAGTTGAGATTTTTAATGGTAGAGTATAGCGTCCAGTTCTAAGACATTTGACTACCGAATTATCTTAAAGTTCTATCGATTATCAGTTGTTTCTCGCGATTTCATGGCAACAGTACGGAATTTTAAGGCCAGCATATAGCGTCTAGTTCTTAAACAATTGAGTGTCGCTGTTCCTTTTGTAACCATAACGAAATGTGTAACGTAGCTGTTTCTGCAAAGGTTTGTCTGGATTAAAATGAAGTACACAGAAAAAAAATCTGATGTGTTGCACTCACATGACTTTCTCTACTCTTGTAAAACTATTTTTACAAACGCTTATTCTCCATATACTTCATGTTAATCGAGATAAACATTTGCAGAGTCTATCTTATTGCTAATTTTCTTGTACATGTAAGGGGAATATATATTTACAAGGGCAATATAGAAATACAGTAGCCTTTAAGCACATACATATCTCTTAATAACTGGTTGCTAGGTGCAACATCATTCCCTTTGCCACAGATTAATACTCTTTGCATATCAAAGACAAAAAAGTTAATAACGAATTCTCATTTAAGAAAATAAGTATTGAAAAATTTAAGAGAATAACAAGCAATATCTCGAAAATGGTTCACTCAACAAAAAAAATGTAAATGACATGAATTGTGTATTTTAACGTGATCTACATTTTTTGTGTAGTAAAATTTTCTCTATACCTTATGGTTTACCGGTTATGTAAAAGTCGTTCACAATGAAGAACACTTTTGGAGACATTCCCAGAAAATTGAAAATATACGTTTTATTTGTCATGAAAATATCTTAAAGATATTTTAACCAAAATCGTTAGAGCTGTTTTTGAGAAAATTAAAATTTTCGAAAAATTTCCATGTAAAGGGTATCCTGGGGTGGGGGATTTTGTTGAAAACCTTCCTGTCGCATCCCTGGAAGATATTGAACCTAAATACCAAGTTTGGTGTTTATCCGACTGTTCGTTTCTGAGTTATGCTGTTCACAGACAGACACACACACACACACACACACACACACATACACAGACAGACAGACACACAGCCACACAGACACACACACGGACATGTTTCCAAAAATGCTTTTTTGGATTCAGGGGGTCTCAAAACATATATTGCCGGTGAAATCTCGGTATCGAATTTTTGGGTGGAATACAATACCTCTCCTACTTACCATACGTAGTAGAGAAAGTAATAAGGTTTAGTAAAACTAGTTTGTATATCCATTAATAAACGATGGAGTGTACGAAAGTCAAATAAATGCAACACGCCCTATTTTTTTAAAGCGGTCAGTTGTTATTCGTTTTTTCTCGTGGACATGCAATTTCAAAACCACCACTCAGCGTTCGACTGCTTAGCCTAATGCATCCTTCATATGTCTAATTTGTAAATGTGAAATGAAAATTTATCATGATGATTAAGAAAAAGCCAGAAGAATGAGATTTTGTAAGCAGAAATTATAGAAGAGTGTCTAGAGATGATCATGTGAGTGCAACACATCAATTGATTAGTAACAACAGCAATAATAATAATAATAATAATAATAATAATAATAATAATAGTTGGTTTATTAATAATTATCTACCAAAAAGTAGTTTTCCTACAATCCATACATAATTTTATTTCTCCATAAATTCCTATGCTCTATCAGTCCTCTAGACCCCATGCTTCTTCCGACCATCCATCTATCCATTGTTCTCTTGGTGTTCCCCGTCCTCTATTACCTTCAGCTTCCCATTCTAGCACCAATTTTTACATGCCCAAATAATTTTAGTCTTCTCTCTTATTTCGGATACATTGTTTATGACATCTATTATTTCCCGAATTTTTGTATTTCTAATTTTGACGCTTCTAGAAATTCGAGAAACCCTCCGCCAAAGATCCATCTGTGTTGTTTAAAATTTTCATTCTTGTTTCGTATTCATTGTCCAAGTTTCTGCTCCATAGAGTAATATAATTTGTATTATAGAAATATAAATGATCTTTTATATGCATTTAAAATGGTTTTCTCCATAATATCGAGTTAAACATTGCATTTGTTTTTCTTCCATCACTTGCTCTTTTTTCTATTTCTAATCTACCAGTTCCATCTGATTCTAGGATTGATACGAAATCTTAAATTTATCGACCATTCTAATTGCCTGATTGATAACCTTTAATTTATTATCCGTGTTAATTGCTGCTGATGGTAAATATTCTGTTTTATTAAAGTTAATGCTAAATACCCACATGTTATATTCCTGAATTAAATCATGTATGAACGTCGCCAATATCTTGTGTTATTATTAATTGGTTGTCTTGCAAAACGTAATTGATGTAGGGTGTAATTTTAATAATAATAATAATAATAATAATAATAATAATAATAAAAGGAAGAAGAATACGTAATACGAAATTGAGTCTCCTAGGATTTCATTATAATGTACTTACATCATTGTATAGCTTATGGACTTAGCACCCACTTATTACTTTCTCTATCATGCACCTAGTAGGTAGAGGCGGTATTGCATTCCACCCAAAAATTCGATACATGGATTGAACCGGAAATATATTTTTGTGGTCCCAGAATCCAAAAACGCATTTTTATCTTCACTACCACGTAAGAACATAGTTATTGTATTCCACCCAAGACTTCGATACCCAAATTTTACCGGAAATACATATTTTGAGACCCCTGAATCCAAAGAGCATTTTTAGAAAAAAGTTGCGTTTGTGTGTGTGTGTCTGTGTATGTATGAGCGTCTGTGAACAAGCTAATTCTAAAACTAAAAGTCGGATAAACCCCAAATTTGGTATTTAAGTTCAATATCTTCCAAAGTTACGACACGAAGATTTTCAAGAAAATCCCCCATTCCAAACTACCCCTTACATGGTAGATATGAATAAATGTTTTATTTTCTAAAAGTCACCTCTAATGATTTTGATTAAATACCATATACGATTCCTGTTTTTAAAGTAAGTACCCACACTTTTTTTCAAGAATAACACAACATTATTTTCCAAATACTTTATCATCATTCATTACCTTGCACCTTACACTACTTCTCCACACCGCCGTTATTCAGGCACCTTTCATACGGAAAACCAGTTTTGTATGCCTTCGTCAAAGAATGATGCCGCCTGTGATGAATGCCAAGTCTGCAGCACTTTCTCTTTCACAACATCAGCGTCATTGAAATGTTTTCCACCAAGGAATTTCTTCAGATGAAGAAAAACTGCTTGGTGCGAAATCCGGACTATAGGCAGGGTGGTTGAATTGTTCCCAACCAATGATGCGATCATACCTTGAGTTTGTTTGGCTGTGTGTGGTCGGGCATTGTCACTCATTGTTGTTTCCCCATAAACCTCACACAATTGACGATGAATGTTTGCTGGCGTAACATTTCTCGCATTCAAAAAAAGAATCACTAATCTGACTTCACAGTCCGCGAGTCGTTCCATTGTTTTGAACACTTCGAAACGCTCTAACAACAGGAAAACACAAAGTGACAATCACTCGTAGCTGCGTCTGGCTTCCTAATGAATGGAGGAAGTGATCGCGCATGCTCAACATCACGAATACAGTTTAAAAATATTAAAATGGTACTTACTTTAAAAACATGCTTCGTATTAAAGATAATTACATGACAAACAAAATGCACATCTTCAATTTTTTGGGAATAGTCTTAGAAGTCCTCTTCATTCAGAAGGAATTTTGTATAATCTTATATTACCGGTAAACGTTAAATAATAGACAAAACGTAATGCATTACAAATGTAGTTCTGGTTAAAGCACACAATTTAATTTTTTGTGGCATCAGCCATTTTCGAGATACCCGTTATTAAGTTGGAAATGTTCAGTACTTTGTCAGCCTATTAAAGCAGTGACAACATTCAGTTGTTTCTCCCGATTCGATTGAAACAGCATGGAATGTTAAGGCGAACGTATAGCGTCCAGTTTTCAAACATTT
Source organism: Deroplatys truncata (assembly GCA_030765065.1). Taxonomy (NCBI): domain Eukaryota; kingdom Metazoa; phylum Arthropoda; class Insecta; order Mantodea; family Mantidae; genus Deroplatys; species Deroplatys truncata. The sequence goes on along the minus strand of CM060988.1, from coordinate 22,850,824 downwards.
GACTATCACTGTTCCCTTTGTATCTAAGGAAATGTGTAATTAGCTATTTCTGCAAAAGTGTATTTGGATTAAAATAAAGTAGATATAAAATGAGCTTTAGTAAGAACAGTTTGTATTCCCACAAATAAACGATACAGGGTGGAGAATGTGACGTGAATGTATCACATCAGGTTGTTTCTGTATGTTCTAAAACTAAGTCTCCAGAAATAAAACTTTCTTTATAATGATCAGTGAGATACCAGGTCCCTTATCTAAAAAGCCCAGTTTTAAATCTCACAAGAGACTTCTGTTTGTTGAGGCGTGCACAAGTTAAAGGATTTTTTTTTAAGTTTCTGCGCCACTGAGCAATTTGTCTGAGAGATAAATGAGGCAGGAATACAACTTTAAGATGGATTACTTCGCAGCTAAAAGCTTCCGATTTGTAACCGGCAGGCAGTAAGAAGCACGTTTCCAAAGTCGCAGAGTTTCCGGTGAAACAAATATTTTTGATGGAGAATTTCCTAGTGAGTTCATAGTCAACACGCCATTCTAAACTCCTTCAGGAGGGAGCATTTTAGTTGGGAAAGGAAATGTGACAGGAAATACAAACAGCTTTTTGAAACCTAGTGACTCAACAGATTTCGTGAGTTTATTAAACCGTAGTACAGTAAGACCATATAATTCCTGATATACTTTTCCGTTTCTTATGCATAACTGTAATAGAATTTCGATACGAAGCACATTACTATATCAGTTATTAAGTAAAATGTTTTAAAAAACTACTACATTTTTCCATAAAAATCTTATTTGTTGCATTCACATGGCCCACTCTTCTACAAACTATTCTTACAAGAGCTTATTCTTCTATTTATTTCAGTAAATATTTGAAGAAATGGTTTTATTACGTATTTGTATGCAGGTTTTAGAGGCATGAAGTAACTTAAACAATTTATCGCTACACTATTTTGTACATGATAGTCTTGAAATTCCGTTATCTTAGGATTACCACGAGAAAGAAAGAAAGAAAACAATACCGAATTAACAGTCTGAAAAAGTGCGAAGTTAAAACTGATAATAAAGAATAACTCGGAAATGCTTAATGCCACAAAAATATATTGTGCGTTTTAACGAGATCTACATTTTTTATGCAGTAAGTTTTTATTATCTCTTACGGTTTACCAGTTACACAAACTTCATTCGGAATTAAGAGAACTTAGCAGGCTATTTCCAATAAATTCAAGATATAGGTATATATTATTTATATTGTCATATTATTTGCCATGCAGATGTCTTTAACATATGGTATTTTAATTCAAATAGTTTAGACCCTTTTTAGAGAAAATAAAAAATAACAAAGAGGTTCCATGTAAAGGGTACTTTGGGATGGAGAATTTTTCTGAAAAGAGTTGTGTCGCGTCCTTGAAAGATGCTGAGCTTAAAAACCAAGTCTTCTATTTAACCGACTTTTTGGTTTTGAATTATGCTGTTAAAGACAAACACACACTCACACATGGACCTTTATCTAAATCTCTTTTGTGTCACTTTCACATGCGTCTCTCTAACCACTGTCGTTTATTTGTGTACAGCTTCAACAAAATATTCGTTACGAAAGCTTATTTTTCTATCTACTTTATGTTAAACGAGATAAACCTTTGCAGAAATAAAGCTGTCTACTCCTCTCTAACATAGTGGTAATAATATGTTTTTATAAGTACAATAACATTAAAGACGTAGACGATATATGGGCATTCTGAAGTTTGTTTCTTCATATAGAAATGTAACTGCTGATTTCAGTAAAAACTTTTTAACAAATTCGAAGATACAGAAGAAGCATGACGTGTTATTCTCTAAACCAGCACTGCCAGGGCTGTGGGAAAAGGATTTATACTATACTTGAATTAACTAACTTCTCAATTCTGACAGCTAGCTCAGCGTGCTTTCCGCACATGTAAGTGGGTCTGTTGTCATGAAAACCAGGGCTGACCTTGAAGTAGCCAATCGCAGTTTAACCCCCCTCCACACCCTTCACCTGAGCTCAGAGGAAGTGTTGCCACATGGCAAACGTTGCTTTGTTTGATTTATCACTTGCGTGATTTGTGTATTGTTGTAGTGTAGGGCGATATTTTAAAGCTTAAGCACACATCTGTTTTAAATCATTAAACTCTGCAATTGCATATTAACTTTATTTTTCAAGTCCTAATCGTGTAGTTGTAGTATACGAATGAGCAGTATTGTGGTGATTATAATATTTTAAAATATATAACCTGTGCTGAAATTTCTTTGTGATTGACAATGTCTGATCCCGAACAAAAGCGTAGAGGAAGACCACGAACTTGTTCCCCAAAGAAAAAATACGAAGCTTGGACAAGGTACTGCAATTCGCGGCCAAGCTCGTGAGATAGCATGTGCTTTACGGGCATATTTCGAACTGGAAAGAGAAAACGGTGGAGCAATGGTTGATGTAAATAAAGTCATAGATAGGACAGCTGCTGCACTTAAAATAAGTAAACGGACTGTTGTTAATATAGGGAAAGAAAATGTGAATAAGCTGAGAAATCGCAGTCTGGATCTTCAAAAGTGATATTAGAAACCCCAGGGAAAACCCGACATCGTCAAAAATTATTATAGATCTAGGTGCCTTCCAAGTAGATCTATTCGTCGCCATATGTATAGTTATTATGAAAAAAAATATTATTATGAAAGAACACAATCACTTCACACGTTTTAATGCAAAGTTTGTGTTATCTAACTGAGAGTTAAAATAAACATAACAGTACAAATAAGAACTTCAGAGTAAATATGATACTAATTTGAGTAATCTGCTATCTCAAAGTTTCGCAATAGTATTAAAAGCGTTTGTCGAGTACCGCATTTAGAAATTTTAGAAATACAATGAACGTGAAAGCGGAAAAATCAGTTTTAAAGCTTTGTTCTATATAGGTAATATAATATTACGTACGGAAATTTAAAACAAAATGGAAGACAAGCACTACAATAAAATAATACAGGCTGAAAATGTATTAAAACTATTAATATTTAATATGTGCTTATTCTCACATAGCACGAAAATGAACATGAACATAATGCAATAGTTGGCAGGCGTGGTGTACACTGTATCCTTAGATGTGTATAGAGATGTTTAGTGTAGTATAGTATTTCAAAATTACGTCATTTCGTTAGGCAGAACGAAGAACTTTTATCTTTGTTTAGCTCTCCTCTCCTCTTCCACACGACACGACTGGCGGACGCACGAGCCGACAACACCGCAATTTTACGCGTGGCGTAGCTGAAACGCACATGGCAGGAGAGCAGCTGTCAGAATTGAGAAGCTACGTTAATTCAAGTATATTTGTAGTCTACAGAAATGAACTTGTGTTTTAAAAAGGTTTATAATGCATGGTGTTTTATTGTCATATTTAACTAAATGTTAAGTTTACTTCTTTAACCTTCCCGTTTTTAAAAATAAGATTGTGTTCATAATTTGCTTCATCTTTCTCCTTCTGTTAACATCTGCATCAGCAATGAGGACGAACAGCCATATATTGTATATAGTTAGTTTCCAAGGAAGATTGTATACAGGTTTCTAGAACATAAAAGTCTAAGTGAGGGATTGCTGAAGATATTTGAAGAAAAAAAAACATATATATTTCCCTTAGTGCTAGAAAAGCATAAATATTCGTCATACAGTAATCTCTTTCAAGATAGTAAGAGTTTGAAGTTAATAGCAATGAAACCACAGCAAATCCTAAGCTAGCTATAAAATATATCACAATGCAAATACATTGTCAATATGTTATGCGATGTACACAACAATCTAGGCAGTAAATACAACTTTTTGTCAGAAATATCCTGAAGCAATTTTATTGTATCCAGTGTTAAAACCAACCGAAGTAGCAAGTAATTTGTTTTCCACCTTCATGTTGAGAATTTTGTGATGGAGAAACACTATAAAATATTTGTGATTTATTGTACTTCATTTGGAACAATATTATGAAATGCATATGGAACTGAATATACACAGCTTTTGTTTTTACAATTTAATTATGCACATCTTCTCCACGCGGTGGCAGATATTTTAAAGTTAAAAACATCAGTTTTACATTACAAGTTCATTTATTACAAGATGGACGAGTACCGGTCCGTTCCGGTTCAGAGGTCTTCTTCCATCGGAGCGGTGGTCGACCATTACTTCGTTTTCCTTTTCGCATATATTCATAAATACATCTAGCTGGTCTTAATGGTGTCATTCTTAGTAAGTGTTGGACTATTTTGTTTATTTTCGCAAATAATGTTATTTAAGGTAGTGTCGTTCCGTAATTGGTGTCCTAGAGTATACCCAACCATATAGTGTAAGAATATTTCAACTTTTTCAAGAATTCTCTTGCATTTACTTTCTCTAATATGCATAGTAAGTACGGAAGTGATGTATTGCACACAAAAATTCAATACAGAGATTTTACCGAAATATACTTTGAGTCTCCCTGAACGTAAAACGTGCATTTTTACAGAAAGGTCCGTGTGTGTGCTATGTGTGTCTGTGAACAGCATAACTGAAAAAGAAAAGTCGAACTTTAGTAAAACCTTGTGTTTATGTTCAATATCTTCCAAAGATGCGACAGGATGATTTTCAAGAAAAGCCCCAAACCATACTACCCTTTACATGGCATTTTTTCGAAATGTTGATTTTTTTCTTAAAAGTTGGGAAACATTATTTACTAAAATAATTTAATCAACAAGCCCCATCACAAAAATATTAACATGACAAATAAAATGTATATCTTGAACTTTGTGGGAACAGCCTGTTAAGTGCTCTTCATTCGAAAGGAGTTTTGTATAATCTTGTACAACTGGTAAACGTCAAGGGATTGACGAAAACGTACTGCACAAAAAATGTATTTATCTTTAAAACACACAATTTATTTCAAATAACTTTTTTGTGACATCACCAGTTTTCGAGATATCTGTTACTCATGGTTCGAATTGTTCAATACTTAGCCATTCTTTAAACTCTGTCGATTTTAGCTGTTTTTGCTATTTTATAGAAACAATATGGAATTTTAAGGTCACGATATAACATCCAGTTCTAAAACATCTGACTATCGCTATTCCCTTTGTGCCTATAATGAAGTGTATAATGTAGCTACTTCCGGAAAGGTTTATCTCGATTAAATGAGGTAGTTAAAAAATAAGCTTTGTAAGAATAATTCGTATACCCACTAATATACGATAGGGGGTAGAGAAAGCCATGTGAATGTAACACAGCCCTGAAACCGGCTGTAGAGAGCCATACGCCTGCCTCTCTTTACCGCTGTAAAGTGTCAAGGGTTTTAGGCGGAAAAAATCACTGCCGCAGTAAACTGCATATAACTCACGAGATCTGGTCGCCAACGCCCGGAAGCTTATTTAATAATAATTTCCATGTTGTGTAACATAAGTTTATAACGTTTATAAACACGATAACTCCATAGCAGCTCCAAAATATGGCAATAAATGTAATATTTTTATGAGAATAAAATTACTTTCGTTACCTTCAAATTAAAAAGTCGGTGTTCAAACTGCGCATCAGATTAATAAAAGTATATAAATTTAAAAATTGACGTTCCGTAAACAGATGACATGCATAAATAGAGCCGGTTTTGAAGGCGTATTAACATTTTAGATCATAAAACAATAAAGCGTAAAAGTGTAAACCAGGCAGAATTTTCTGGTACTCACCAAAATCTTGAAATGAAGAATTGTATCCTTTTAGAGTTAAAGTATTTTTGTAAGGACTTCTGTTGAAATGTAAGCGTTACGAATGTCCCCAGTCAGATATATTAAAGTAATTTTTAGATTGAAGGCAGTAATAAACACTAAATAATATTTATACGAATTAATGAAGTTGGGCTGAATTAATATAGTATGTGGTATACAAATTAGGAAATGTGTCTTCAGCAGATTTAAATTACAGACGAGTCTATGCACATAAATGTTTACAAAACGCCTCAAATTTATTTTTAACACTTATGAAGGGTTGCACATTTTGTATGCAATCCTTTGTCACACTTGACTCAAACAGTTCTCGATCGTCGTCTTTGTTCTGAAGTATGACACGCAATGCACTGTCTTTCCTGTTTTCCAGGTAGCAATTTCACACCGCACTTCGGTCTGTTGTCATTTGCAAGGGTCAGTAATGTTGAATAAATGTTACTTAGGACAGATAACCACTCTTCAATTATTGAGTTTATAATGCAAACGTAAAACTGTAACCGAGTCATTTTCGTTCCATTGCAGTTTTCAGATATAGCAGATATGCACTTAGTACCATTCTTGAAATAATATTATACGCAACTTTTTCCAATATTTCAAAGTTCTGTTCATATAAATAAAAATACAGCATCATGTCATTGATATATATTCCCCCATATAGCGATTTAGTCCAAGATTACGTCGGTCTTTATTTTAGGCTCATTTGTGTTTCTAACTGTGGGAGTCACGTTAGATTCTTTTGCAGTTCCGTAGGTTGACAAAAGTATTACCTGATTCTTTTGGGATTATTTTTCTTGCTTAAATGCTACAAGTAACAAAGGCCCTTACCTGAAGTATTTGTTTGGTATTGTTTTAAATTTCTTCTTAGGAGCAGTTGGAATTCCCTTTCTGTTACGCTCAATTGTGCCAGTTAAAAAGTTCCTGCCGAATATAGATATTTGGCGAGAGGAATGGAGGTAAAAAAATCATCTATGTATACATGATGCCCTTTCATGAGATAATTGCCAATTGAAAGTAGTTTGTTAACCACTGTGTATGCTAAACCATTCGGTTTTTATAGCGTTTTGTCCTCGGAAGATTTTGCACCCCCTATAAGTGTAGAAACCTAAACAGTATTTGCTGACCGCATCACATATCTTCTAGAGTTACATCCCCCATTTATGATGGTGCTTGTTTGGCATGTACTGCATGAGCTGAGGGTGACATTTGGTTCCCATTAAACTTTCATCAATTGACAGTTGTTGATGAGGACTGTAATGATGCCGAAATACTCTGTTTGCATGTTCCAAAATAGGCTGAAATCTAGCACAGGGTCATAATTTGCAGAACCAGGAGGAGAATGCTTGGTATTATCCGTGAAGTGAAAAAGTTTCAAAAGAAGTTGAAATCAGTTCCGGAAAACAATTTTCCAAACCAAGGAGTATAGAAAATGTCTTTGGTACTCCAGTAGGAAAACACGGTTGGTTTTTTCACAAGTCCCATGTTCAAAATAACTGCAATGAAAGCCCTTATCTCCTGTTCGGTTGCTCGTAGCCAGGATCTTGATCTTGCACTTGGTGAGAGATCTCTTACCGTAAGCACCTGATTTGCATAAGGAATTGTTTTGGCAACAATGAGGTTCAGGAATAAAAACAGATTGAAGTAGTATAGCGGTGAAGAATCAGGGTCAGGGGCATGCTTTTGTCTAGGGAATTCCATAAAAGAGAATGTAGGTAAGAGGGCGTGGTCAGTATCATTAGGATAAACTTCAGTGAAGGTTTCCTGCAGAGTATCATTTTCCTCATTGTTGCTGTCATCATCAGTAGAATCCTCTTCGGATTCCGAATCAACTCCATTGTCAAGTATAGGTTGTCTTCTCCAAAGGAAACGTTCAATCTCATCTTCCTTTGCAGTGCAGAAGCAGGGGGCGTGCCCGGGATAATACCATTAGAAGAATCCATTTCGCTATCGCTATCCGATACTAGTTCATCTACATCAACTTCACAATTATCGAAATACTCTAACAAGTTTTCTTCGTCTACGCCTGGTTTGAAAAAATCACGAGAAGCACTTGCCATCCTTCACTACTACAGCACAACAGACTATCGTAAAATGAGGGTTTGCTTGTTGTCGTGAGTAGAAATAAAATGTATGTTCTGGCGCAGTAGAGAGATGCCGACAAGCGATAAAGTTCTTTGTTCTACGCCGACAAGCCCGCCCCCTCCCTTTGTGTGCTAACATGCCGCCAGGTCTCGTGTCGTTAGGCCCCGCCCCCTCTCGCTTTGTGCGCTTACCTAATGCCGACAGTGTCTGCGCTAACAGGTCCTACCCCCTCTCCCATGCGTTCTACTGTGGCGTCATGACTTGAGGGAATTGTTTTCTCCAGTCCTGCCGCCCCTCGGCAAATTAATTAGGTAATGTTCGTCAAACATTTTTTTATGACTACTAAGGTCTGCACATTGCATCCTCGAGCAATTAAGTTTTTTGAATAATGAATTGTTGACTGGAGCTTGAGTATAAGTAGTCTGCTCACGGGAACAGTCTGCCATGTAATGAGAACACGCAGCCTTCTTCTATCTGGGGAAAGCGCTTGTCCATTAGCTGAACATGTTAGACGCTTTCAACACATTAATAGGCTTTTAAGTTTACATTTCGGATCTGTTTACATACATTAGCGAACGACCTACTTCTGCCTGGATGTAACGGTGACCTCCATTAACTGACCCGTTAGACGCTTTCACCACATTAGCGTACAATGTCAGTAATTGTTTTCCTAAGTGCTCTGCCCAACACTCAACACTTCAGATTTTAACGATGGAAATGATATAAAAAGCAGCAGCTTCTCCAATGAGTTCCAAGTTGACCAGGATGGCCGGGTTCGAATTACAAATTCAGCTTCTAATAACTCAGAGACTAATTACGATAAAGACGTCAAATAAAGTTTATTACATTAATGTCATTAGATAGTTTCTTGTGAATGTATATTTGGGTACATGGTGTCCAGGGTTCGAATACCGATAAAATGTAATTTAATTATAAATTTAATAACTCCTAAACTAATTAAGATAAAGACGCCAAATAAACTTTATTGCCTTTATGTTATTAGGTAGTATCTTGTGGAGGTGTAATAAGATACCTGACGTTTTGGGTTCGAGCCTAATGTTTAAATCGTCATTATCTCAGAAACTAAGAGAGGTAGAGGAATTGACCAAAGCATGATTGATAGCTCCTATGATGGGTAATTAATACTGTATATAATTTTTAATCAGTTGTCCTTATTTCGAATCCCGATCTTTCAATCACTTACTTATTTTTTCTCTATACTCTAGAATATGTCACTTAGATTGATGCTTGTAACCGCATACAGCACCTTTAAACATATCAAACTAATATTGTAAATAATTTTGTTTCTGGTGTCCAGGGTTCGAATACCGATAAAATGTAATTTAATTATAAATTTAATAACTTCTAAACTAATTAAGATAAAGACGCCAAATAAACTTTATTGCCTTTATGTTATTAGGTAGTATCTTGTGGAGGTGTAACTAGATACCTGACGTTCTGGGTTCGAGCCTAATTTTAAATCGTCATTATCTCAGAAACTAAGAGAGATAGAGGAATTGACTAAAGCATGATTGATAGCTCCTATGATGGGCAATTAATACTGTATATAATTTTTAATCAGTTGTCCTTACTTCGAATCCCGATCTTTCAATCACTTACTTATTTTTTCTCTATACTCTAGAATATGTCACTTAGATTGATGCTTGTAACTGCATACAGCACCTTTAAACATATCAAACTAATATTGTAAATAATTTTGTTTCTGGTGTCCAGGGTTCGAATACCGATAAAATGTAATTTAATTATAAATTTAATAACTTCTAAACTAATTAAGATAAAGACGCCAAATAAACTTTATTGCGTTTATGTTATTAGGTAGTATCTTGTGGAGGTGTAGTTAGATACCTGACGTTCTGGGTTCGAGCCTAATTTTAAATCGTCAATATCTCAGAAACTAAGAGAGGTAAAGTAGTTGACCAAAGCATGATTGATAGCTCCTATGATGGGCTATTAATACTGTATATAATTTTCAATCAGTTGTCCTTACTTCGAATCCCGATCTTTCAATCACTTACTTATTTTTTCTCTATACTCTAGAATATATCACTTAGATTGATGTTGTAAATGCATACACCACCTTTAAACATATCAAACTAATATTGTAAATAATTTTGTTTCTGGTGTCCAGGGTTCGAATACCGATAAAATGTAATTTAATTATAAATTTAATAACTCCTGAACTAATTAAGATAAAGACACCAAATAAACTTTATTGCGTTTATGTTACTAGGTAGTATCTTGTGTATGTGTAATTAGATACCTGACGTTCTGGGTTCGAGCCTAATGTTTAAATCGTCATTATCTCAGAAACTAAGAGAGGTAGAGGAATTGACCAAAGCATGATTGATAGCTCCTATGAGGGGCAATTAATACTGTATATAATTTTCAATCAGCTGTCCTTACTTCGAATCCCGATCTTTCAATCACTTACTTATTTTTCTCTATACTCTAGAATATATCACTTAGATTGATGCTGTAAATGCATACAGCACCCTTAAACATATCAAACTAATATTGTAAATAATATTGGTTCTGGTGTCCAGGGTTCGAATACCGATAAAATGTAATTTAATTATAAATTTAATAACTCCTAAACTAATTAAGATAAAGACACCAAATAAACTTTTATAGGGGAAAGGATGCTCTCCTGAAACATTAGGTCTCTAGATAGAAGTATTTATAGGGCAGAGATAGGGAATACCAGGGCTGATGCTAGGCTAGTCAGATGCTAAAGGAGGGAGGGATATGCTTTATACGAGAGAGATAGGGAACACAAGGAAAGATGCTATACTAAACAGGACTTGAAGGGTAGAATATGAGCGATATAGCAAACCGAGGAGAGGTATTAGGATAGGAGTTTTGAATGATGGAGTAGGCGTTTATATGCGAGAGATAGGGAATACGAGGGTCGATGGTAGGCTAGACGGTGTTGAATGAGGGAATGCATCTTATATGAGAGAGGTAGGGGAATATGAGGAGAAGTGCTAGGCTAGTCGGGAAGGTCTGAATGAGAGAGTATACGTCTATGTGGGAAAATATAGGGAAAACGAAGGTAGGTGGTAGGTTGAGAGAGTCTTCAAGGAGGAAAATGCATTTATATGAGAGCGGTAGGGTATACGAGGAGAGGTGCTAGTCTAGACATGGTTTGATGATTAGAGTATACGTTTATATGGGAGAAATATGGAAAACGGGAGAGATACAAGGATAGACAGGGATTGAAGGAGGAGGAATGTAGGTTTATACTGTAATATAGAGAGTAATTCGATTATAAAACTTTTCTCATCCAGCCTTACAACACTTTTATATACTTATTTTCTAAACCTTACAAACTTTATATTTGTTAAACAGTAGTGCGCGAGACGGAGAGGGACAAACAGTATATCGGTTTACAGTGAAGTATACGTCCTAACCTATTCCCATCTTGTTTGTTCTGGATCTTCTCATTGTCTATCATCTAACGTAAACACGTAACAAGACGTAACACAGGAAATCATACATATGGCACATTAAAAAAAATAAAGGTATATATAATGAAACATAAACAAGTAGACAGAGGGTCATCGATACATAGAAAACCAGGAGTTGTATGTACTGAGACCATAGATTAGTATAGGCAAACAACAAAGAAGTGAATTTATAGTGTAAATAGCCTAATATTTTCAAATATTATTATAGTCTAAAAGTATATAACTTAATTATGTATCGAGTATTGAGAAATAAACGTTATTCATTATTCACTAATCTCAGATCACTGCAATTGTATTGAATCAATTCACAATTGCTAATGCCATTCAACTTTCATTCGTCTCTGATACATAAACAAATTGCAAAATGGAGAAGGACGAAAGTAATAAAAAGACTCAGGCAGCAAATTTTAAGAAAGAAGAGAAAGATATATGACCGACATTGTTTTGGAACACAAATTAGTGTTGAAAATAAAATGACTGATAGCTCTGCTAAGCGTAAGGAAGAGACATGGAAATAAATTGCAAATGAATACAATTCTAGGTTAGAAAAAGAAGATAAACAACATTCATGTAAACCAATTTTTAAAAATCAGTTTAACTGAATACATGTAAAAAACATATCACTTTACAAAAAGTAATGCAGACAACATTTATTTTTTATAAACATTATCCTATTACATCCCTTTACAAAAAAACCATACATATTTCCTAAAGGCAAAGGTGATAGTCTAGACATTCTAAACACGCAGTTATATAATCATATACATCACACAGAAAGAGACCTGCATTATCAGTAAAAAAACTAAACATCTCAACAATGTCTGAATGATGTATTTTATAAGTACAAGTTTTTTGATATTTCAAAGTTCCTGTTAACCATGGCAGTAATTGATTAACACAATTTCTCGATCCTGTCATGCTATAACTTTAGATGCTTTCAGCTTACTTATAATTTCCTCAATCTCTTGTGTGTGACTATTATTACCAGCATCCCTCGACGCAATTAGTAACCTCAATATATTTACTAGTCTATTCGGATTTTCAAGCGTTGATATCACTGAATCATCATCATCTGAAGATTTCATATTCTCGCAACTTCCGATGTATCCAGATTTTTCACCAACAGTAGTCTCCAGTGAAGGACAGAGGCTTGATCCGGCATAACATTCCCCTCTATACATCTTCGGATCTTCAAGTGCAGGTGAGAGAGTCGATTCAGTATAACATGTTGCTCTATGAAACTTAAATCTTGACAAAGAACGATTCTTAAAAATCTGCCCGCATACACAGCATCTAATAACGCGTTTTCCTCCATGTGTAATGTATGAAAAATCGAGTTTCTCATTCGTCAGTTGCACAGATTTTCTCGGGCAGTAGCTCATGCTAAAACTAAAAGAAATTAAATGAATACGTGAATGCTAACGCTCGAAGGAATTAAAAGCGAATGAATGAATTCATAACACGCACCTATGTATATATCCAGGATGAGGACGACGGAGGGAATTGCGATCAATGCATAGCAGGGAGAAAGGATACTCTCTTGAAACATTAGTCATCTAGACAACTATCGTTCACGGAGCCTGTAGACGTCAGGTTGAATGGGACAGACCTCAGGTTCAAATCTTTAAGGGTACGGACCCCTGGCTTTTGCCTGGCATGTATACTAAACCATCCTAACAGCGTAACATTACATTACAACGACACGTAACCAGAACATGACGAGTGCGAGCATGGAAAAAAGGATGCTCTCTGGGAACATTAGTGGTAAAGGATGCTCTCTGGAAACAGTCGCCATCCGCACAACGGATTGTCCCTAACATTTCCAGATTTCGGAACGTTCAACATCGTGACGCGCTCCTGTCATCTACATTTCGACGAAATTTTACCTCCTGAATTAGTTTGGTGCTCTGTATAGAACCTCAGAACATGCATTACGCTGCGTGTCCCTAGCGTTTCCAGCTCCTGAATCGTTCCAGCTAGTGGAATGTCACTACCATCTTCATGTCAACGATCTGTTACTCTGAATTAAAGTTTGGTGATCTGTATAGACCTGTACAACATGCATTACGCTATGTAACAGACTCATCACGCTATGTAACAACACGATCACGCTATGTAACAACATGTTCACGCTATGTAACAACCTGAGTACGCTATGTAACAACATGATCACGCCATGTAACAACTGATCACGCTATGTAACAACATGCTCAAGCTATGTAACAACTGATCACGCTATGTAACAACCTGAGCACGCTATGTAACAACCTGATCACGTTATGTAACAACTGATCACGCTATGTAACAACCTGATTACGCTATGTAACAACATGATCACGCTATGTAACAACATGTTCACGCTATGTAACAACATGATCACGCTATGTAACAACCTGATCACGTTATGTAACAACATGATCACGCTATGTAACAACATGATCACGCTATGTAACAAAACGATCACGCTATGTAACAACCAGAGCACGCTATGTAACAACATGATCACGCTATGTAACAACATGATCACGCTATGTAACAACAAGATCACGCCATGTAACAACATGATCACCCTATGTAACAATATGATCACGCTATGTAACAATACGATCACGCTATGTAACAACATGATCACGCTATGTAACAAAACGATCACGCTATGTAACAACCTGAGCACGCTATGTAACAACATGATCACGCCATGTAACAACATGACCCCGTTATGTAACAACATGATCATGCTATGTAACAACATGAGTACGCTATGAAACAACATGATCACGCCATGTAACAACATGATCACGCCATGTAACAACTGATCACGCTATGTAACAACATGCTCAAGCTATGTAACAACCTGAGCACGCTATGTAACAACCTGATCACGCTATGTAACAACCTGATCACGCTATGTAACAACCTGATTACGCTATGTAACAACATGATCACGCTATGTAACAACATGTTCACGCTATGTAACAACATGATCACGCTATGTAACAACCTGATCACGCTATGTAACAACATGATCACGCTATGTAACAACATGATCACGCTATGTAACAAAACGATCACGCTATGTAACAACCTGAGCACGCTATGTAACAACATGATCACGCCATGTAACAACATGACCCCGTTATGTAACAACATGATCATGCTATGTAACAACATGATCATGCTATGTAACAACATGAACACGCTATGTAACAATACGATCACGCTATGTAACAACATGAACACGCTATGTAACAACATGATCACGCTATGTAACAACCTGAGCACGCTATGTAACAACATGATCACGCTATGTAACAACCTGATCACGCTATGTAACAACACGATCACGCTATGTAACAACATGAGCACGCTATGTAACAATACGATAACACTATGTAACAACCTGAGCACGCTATGTAACAACATGATCACGCTATGTAACAACATAAATACGCTATGTAACAACCTGAGCACGCTATGTAACAACCTGAGCACGCTATGTAACAACATGTTCACGCTATGTAACAACATGATCACGCTATGTAACAACATGATCACGCTATGTAACAACCTGAGCACGCTATGTAACAACATGATCACGCTATGTAACAATCTGATCATGCTATGTAACAACATGTTCACGCTATGTAACAACTGATCACGCTATGTAACAACCTGATCACGCTATGTAACAACATGTTCACGCTATGTAACAACTGATCACGCTATGTAACAACATGATCACGCTATGTAACAACCTGAGCACGCTATGTAACAACATGATCACGCTATGTAACAACATGTTCACGCTATGTAACAACACGATCACGCTATGTAACAACACGATCACGCTATGTAACAACATGGACACGCTATGTAACAACATGAACACGCTATGTAACAATACGATCAAGCTATGTAACAACCTGAGCACGCTATTAACAACATGATCACGCTATGTAACAACATGAACACGCTATGTAACAACCTGAGCACGCTATGTAACAACCTGAGCACGCTATGTAACAACATGATCACGCTATGTAACAACATGAACACGCTATGTAACAACATGATCACGCTATGTAACAACCTGAGCACGCTATGTAACAACATGATCACGCTATGTAACAACCTGATCACGCTATGTAACAACACGATCACGCTATGTAACAACATGTTCACGCTGTGTAACATGTTCACGCTATGTAACAACATGATCACGCTATGTAACAACCTGATCACGCTATGTAACAACCTGATCACGCTATGTAACAACGCGATCACGCTATGTAACAACATGATCACGCTATGTAACAACATGATCACGCTATGAAAATAGGGTGGACCATTTAAGTTGAGGCTATACAATATATCCAAAACTAAGCGTTGTAGAAAGAAATGTCTTTAATAAAACTTGATTGATATTATGGCGAAAGTAAATGCCACTAGTCGTATTTCGTTTGGAGGACGTTGTGATGGTCATTTCAGGGTCTTTTTAAATGGGACCCTAATTGTAGGTTCCCATTTAAAAAATAAATTGACCCAAAATGACCCTCATAACGGCCTCCAAACGAAACACGACTAGCGGCATTTACTTTCGTCATAATATCAGTCAAGTTTTATTAAAGACATTTCTTTCTACAACGCTTAGTTTTGGATATATTGTATAGTCTCAACTTAAATGATCCACCCTATTTACATAGCGTGATCATGTTGTTACATAGAGTGATCATGTTGTTACATAGCGTGATCGCGTTGTTACATAGCGTGATCAGGTTGTTACATAGCGTGATCAGGTTGTTACATAGCGTGATCAGGTTGTTTCATAGCGTGAACATGTTACATAGCGTGAACATGTTGTTACATAGCGTGATCGTGTTGTTACATAGCGTGATCAGGTTGTTACATAGCGTGATCATGTTGTTACATAGCGTGCTCAGGTTGTTACATAGCGTGATCATGTTGTTACATAGCGTGTTCATGTTGTTACATAGCGTGATCATGTTGTTACATAGCGTGCTCAGGTTGTTACATAGCGTGCTCAGGTTGTTACATAGCGTGTTCATGTTGTTACATAGCGTGATCATGTTGTTACATAGCGTGCTCAGGTTGTTACATAGCTTGATCGTGTTGTTACATAGCGTGATCGTGTTGTTACATAGCGTGAACATGTTGTTACATAGCGTGATCATGTTGTTACATAGCGTGCTCAGGTTGTTACATAGCGTGATCATGTAGTTACATAGCGTGATCAGTTGTTACATAGCGTGATCATGTTGTTACATAGCGTGATCAGGTTGTTACATAGCGTGATCAGTTGTTACATGGCGTGAACATGTTGTTACATAGCATGATCAGATTGTTACATAGCGTGATCATGTTGTTACATAGCGTGCTCAGGTTGTTACATAGCGTGATCATGTTGTTACATAGAGTGCTCTGGTTGTTACATAGCGTGATCGTTTTGTTACATAGCGTGATCATGTTGTTACATAGCGTGATCATGTTGTTACATAACGTGATCAGGTTGTTACATAGCGTGATCATGTTGTTACATAGCGTGAACATGTTGTTACATAGCGTGATCATGTTGCTACATAGCGTGATCGTGTTGTTAAATAGCGTGATCAGGTTGTTACATAGCGTGATCATGTTGTTACATAGCGTGCTCAGTTTGTTACATAGCGTGATCATGTTGTTACATAGCGTGTTCATGTTGTTACATAGCGTGATCGTATTGTTACATAGCGTGTTCATGTTGTTACATAGCATGATCATGTTGTTACATAGCATGATCATGTTGTTACATAACGGGGTCATGTTGTTACATGGCGTGATCATGTTGTTACATAGCGTGCTCAGGTTGTTACATAGCGTGATCGTTTTGTTACATAGCGTGATCATGTTGTTACATAGCGTGATCATGTTGTTACATAGCGTGATCAGGTTGTTACATAGCGTGATCATGTTGTTACATAGCGTGAACATGTTGTTACATAGCGTGATCATGTTGTTACATAGCGTAATCAGGTTGTTACATAGCGTGATCAGGTTGTTACATAGCGTGATCAGGTTGTTGCATAGCGTGATCAGGTTGTTACATAGCGTGCTCAGGTTGTTACATAGCTTGAGCATGTTGTTACATAGCGTGATCAGTTGTTACATGGCGTGATCATGTTGTTACATGGCGTGATCATGTTGTTACATAGCGTACTCAGGTTGTTACATAGCGTGATCATGTTGTTACATAGCGTGATCGTGTTGTTACATAGCGTGATCGTGTTGTTACATAGCGAGATCGTTTTGTTACATAGAGTGATCCTTTTGTTACATAGCGTGATCATGTTGTTACATAGCGTGATCGTATTGTTACATAGCGTGATCATATTGTTACATAGCGTGATCATGTTGTTACATGGCGTGATCATGTTGTTACATAGCTTGATCATGTTGTTACATAGCGTGATCAGTTGTTACATGGCGTGATCATGTTATTACATGGCGTGATCATGTTGTTACATAGCGTACTCAGGTTGTTATTTAGCGTGATCGTGTTGTTACATAGCGTGATCGTGTTGTTACATAGCGTGATCGTTTTGTTACATAGAGTGATCTTTTTGTTACATAGCGTGATCATGTTGTTACATAGCGTGATCGTATTGTTACATAGCGTGATCATATTGTTACATAGCGTGATCATGTTGTTACATGGCGTGATCATGTTGTTACATAGCTTGATCATGTTGTTACATAGCGTGATCATGTTGTTACATAGCGTGCTCTGGTTGTTACATAGCGTGATCGTTTTGTTACATAGCGTGATCATGTTGTTACATAGCGTGATCATGTTGTTACATAACGTGATCAGGTTGTTACATAGCGTGATCATGTTGTTACATAGCGTGAACATGTTGTTACATAGCGTGATCATGTTGTTACATAGCGTAATCAGGTTGTTACATAGCGTGATCAGTTGTTACATAACGTGATCAGGTTGTTACATAGCGTGCTCAGGTTGTTACATAGCGTGATCAGTTGTTACATAGCTTGAGCATGTTGTTACATAGCGTGATCAGTTGTTACATGCCGTGATCATGTTGTTACATAGCGTACTCAGGTTGTTACATTGCGTGATCATGTTGTTACATAGCGTGATCGTGTTGTTACATAGCGTGATGGTGTTGTTACATAGCGTGATCATGTTGTTACATAGCGTGATCATGTTGTTACATAGCGTGATCATGTTGTTACATAGCGTGATCATGTTGTTACATGGTGTGATCATGTTGTTACATAGCGTGATCATGTTGTTACATAGCGTGATCATGTTGTTACATAGCGTGAACATGTTGTTACAGAGCGTGATCGTGTTGTTACATAGCGTGATGAGTCTGTTACATAGCGTAATGCATGTTGTACAGGTCTATACAGATCACCAAACTTTAATTCAGAGTAACAGATCGTTGACATGAAGATGGTAGTGGCATTCCGCTAGCTGGAACGATTCAGGAGCTGGAAACGCTAGGGACACGCAGCGTAATGCATGTTCTGAGGTTCTATACAGAGCACCAAACTAATTCAGGAGGTAAAATTTCGTCGAAATGTAGATGACAGGAGCGCGTCACGATGTTGAACGTTCCGAAATCTGGAAATGTTAGGGACAATCCGTTGTGCGGATGGCGACTGTTTCCAGAGAGCATCCTTTACCACTAATGTTCCCAGAGAGCATCCTTTTTTCCATGCTCGCACTCGTCATGTTCTGGTTACGTGTCGTTGTAATGTAATGTTACGCTGTTAGGATGGTTTAGTATACATGCCAGGCAAAAGCCAGGGGTCCGTACCCTTAAAGATTTGAACCTGAGGTCTGTCCCATTCAACCTGACGTCTACAGGCTCCGTGAACAATAGTTGTCTAGATGACTAATGTTTCAAGAGAGTATCCTTTCTCCCTGCTATGCATTGATCGCAATTCCCTCCGTCGTCCTCATCCTGGATATATACATAGGTGCGTGTTATGAATTCATTCATTCGCTTTTAATTCCTTCGAGCGTTAGCATTCACGTATTCATTTAATTTCTTTTAGTTTTAGCATGAGCTACTGCCCGAGAAAATCTGTGCAACTGACGAATGAGAAACTCGATTTTTCATACATTACACATGGAGGAAAACGCGTTATTAGATGCTGTGTATGCGGGCAGATTTTTAAGAATCGTTCTTTGTCAAGATTTAAGTTTCATAGAGCAACATGTTATACTGAATCGACTCTCTCACCTGCACTTGAAAATCCGAAGATGTATGGAGGGGAATGTTATACCGGATCAAGCCTCTGTCCTTCACTGGAGACTACTGTTGGTGAAAAATCTGGATACATCGGAAGTTGCGAGAATATGAAATCTTCATATGATGATGATTCAGTGATA
This sequence comes from Deroplatys truncata, assembly GCA_030765065.1. Taxonomy (NCBI): domain Eukaryota; kingdom Metazoa; phylum Arthropoda; class Insecta; order Mantodea; family Mantidae; genus Deroplatys; species Deroplatys truncata. The sequence goes on along the minus strand of CM060988.1, from coordinate 22,831,108 downwards.
TCAACGCTTGAAAATCCGAATAGACTAGTAAATATATTGAGGTTACTAATTGCGTCGAGGGATGCTGGTAATAATAGTCACACACAAGAGATTGAGGAAATTATAAGTAAGCTGAAAGCATCTAAAGTTATAGCATGACAGGATCGAGAAATTGTGTTAATCAATTACTGCCATGGTTAACAGGAACTTTGAAATATCAAAAAACTTGTACTTATAAAATACATCATTCAGACATTGTTGAGATGTTTAGTTTTTTTACTGATAATGCAGGTCTCTTTTTGTGTGATGTATATGATTATATAACTGCGTGTTTAGAATGTCTAGACTATCACCTTTGCCTTTAGGAAATATGTATGGTTTTTTGTAAAGGAATGTAATAGGATAATGTTTATAAAAAATAAATGTTGTCTGCATTACTTTTTGTAAAGTGATATGTTTTTTACATGTATTCAGTTAAACTGATTTTTAAAAATTGGTTTACATGAATGTTGTTTATCTTCTTTTTCTAACCTAGAATTGTATTCATTTGCAATTTATTTCCATGTCTCTTCCTTACGCTTAGCAGAGCTATCAGTCATTTTATTTTCAACACTAATTTGTGTTCCAAAACAATGTCGGTCATATATCTTTCTCTTCTTTCTTAAAATTTGCTGCCTGAGTCTTTTTATTACTTTCGTCCTTCTCCATTTTGCAATTTGTTTATGTATCAGAGACGAATGAAAGTTGAATGGCATTAGCAATTGTGAATTGATTCAATACAATTACAGTGATTTGAGATTAGTGAATAATGAATAACGTTTATTTCTCAATACTCGATACATAATTAAGTTATATACTTTTAGACTATAATAATATTTGAAAATATTAGGCTATTTACACTATAAATTCACTTCTTTGTTGTTTGCCTATACTAATCTATGGTCTCAGTACATACAACTCCTGGTTTTCTATGTATCGATGACCCTCTGTCTACTTGTCTATGTTTCATTATATATACCTTTATTTTTTTTAATGTGCCATATGTATGATTTCCTGTGTTACGTCTTGTTACGTGTTTACGTTAGATGATAGACAATGAGAAGATCCAGAACAAACAAGATGGGAATAGGTTAGGACGTATACTTCACTGTAAACCGATATACTGTTTGTCCCTCTCCGTCTCGCGCACTACTGTTTAACAAATATAAAGTTTGTAAGGTTTAGAAAATAAGTATATAAAAGTGTTGTAAGGCTGGATGAGAAAAGTTTTATAATCGAATTACTCTCTATATTACAGTATAAACCTACATTCCTCCTCCTTCAATCCCTGTCTATCCTTGTATCTCTCCCGTTTTCCATATTTCTCCCATATAAACGTATACTCTAATCATCAAACCATGTCTAGACTAGCACCTCTCTTCGTATACCCTACCGCTCTCATATAAATGCATTTTCCTCCTTGAAGACTCTCTCAACCTACCACCTACCTTCGTTTTCCCTATATTTTCCCACATAGACGTATACTCTCTCATTCAGACCTTCCCGACTAGCCTAGCACTTCTCCTCATATTCCCCTACCTCTCTCATATAAGATGCATTCCCTCATTCAACACCGTCTAGCCTACCATCGACCCTCGTATTCCCTATCTCTCGCATATAAACGCCTACTCCATCATTCAAAACTCCTATCCTAATACCTCTCCTCGGTTTGCTATATCGCTCATATTCTACCCTTCAAGTCCTGTTTAGTATAGCATCTTTCCTTGTGTTCCCTATCTCTCTCGTATAAAGCATATCCCTCCCTCCTTTAGCATCTGACTAGCCTAGCATCAGCCCTGGTATTCCCTATCTCTCCCCTATAAATACTTCTATCTAGAGACCTAATGTTTCAGGAGAGCATCCTTTCCCCTATAAAAGTTTATTTGGTGTCTTTATCTTAATTAGTTTAGGAGTTATTAAATTTATAATTAAATTACATTTTATCGGTATTCGAACCCTGGACACCAGAACCAATATTATTTACAATATTAGTTTGATATGTTTAAGGGTGCTGTATGCATTTACAGCATCAATCTAAGTGATATATTCTAGAGTATAGAGAAAAATAAGTAAGTGATTGAAAGATCGGGATTCGAAGTAAGGACAACTGATTGAAAATTATATACAGTATTAATAGCCCATCATAGGAGCTATCAATCATGCTTTGGTCAACTCCTCTACCTCTCTTAGTTTCTGAGATAATGACGATTTAAAATTAGGCTCGAACCCAGAACGTCAGGTATCTAATTACACCTCCACAAGATACTACCTAATAACATAAAGGCAATAAAGTTTATTTGGCGTCTTTATCTTAATTAGTTTAGAAGTTATTAAATTTATAATTAAATTACATTTTATCGGTATTCGAACCCTGGACACCAGAAACAAAATTATTTACAATATTAGTTTGATATGTTTAAAGGTGCTGTATGCGGTTACAAGCATCAATCTAAGTGACATATTCTAGAGTATAGAGAAAAAATAAGTAAGTGATTGAAAGATCGGGATTCGAAATAAGGACAACTGATTAAAAATTATATACAGTATTAATTACCCATCATAGGAGCTATCAATTTGCTTTGGTCAATTCCTCTACCGCTCTTAGTTTCTGAGATAATGACGATTTAAACATTAGGCTCGAACCCAAAACGTCAGGTATCTAATTACACCTCCACAAGATACTACCTAATAACATAAAGGCAATAAAGTTTATTTGGCGTCTTTATCTTAATTAGTTTAGGAGTTATTAAATTTATAATTAAATTACATTTTATCGGTATTCGAACCCTGGACACCATGTACCCAAATATACATTCACAAGAAACTATCTAATGACATTAATGTAATAAACTTTATTTGACGTCTTTATCGTAATTAGTCTCTGAGTTATTAGAAGCTGAATTTGTAATTCGAACCCGGCCATCCTAGTCAACTTGGAACTCATTGGAGAAGCTGCTGCTTTTTATATCATTTCCATCGTTAAAATCTGAAGTGTTGAGTGTTGGGCAGAGCACTTAGGAAAACAATTACTGATATTGTACGGTAATGTGGTGAAAGCGTCTAACGGGTCAGTTAATGGAGGTCACCGTTACATCCAGGCAGAAGTAGGTCGTTCGCTAATGTATGTAAACAGATCCGAAATGTAAACTTAAAAGCCTATTAATGTGTTGAAAGCGTCTAACATGTTCAGCTAATGGACAAGCGCTTTCCCCAGATAGAAGAAGGCTGCGTGTTCTCATTACATGACAGACTGTTCCCGTGAGCAGACTACTTATACTCAAGCTCCAGTCAACAATTCATTATTCAAAAAACTTAATTGCTCGAGGATGCAATGTGCAGACCTTAGTAGTCATAAAAAATGTTTGACGAACATTACCTAATTAATTTGCCGAGGGGCGGCAGGACTGGAGAAAACAATTCCCTCAAGTCATGACGCCACAGTAGAACGCATGGGAGAGGGGGTAGGACCTGTTAGCGCAGACACTGTCGGCATTAGGTAAGCGCACAAAGCGAGAGGGGGCGGGGCCTAACGACACGAGACCTGGCGGCATGTTAGCACACAAAGGGAGGGGGCGGGCTTGTCGGCGTAGAACAAAGAACTTTATCGCTTGTCGGCATCTCTCTACTGCGCCAGAACATACATTTTATTTCTACTGTCGTGAAAGCCAAATATACCATTACAAACCTTCCTGTCGAAGGACAAAAAATGTACCCTTCCAAGGGTTTGCATTCCGTTGCTATAAGATTTCACAAAAGTATGTTAACCATGTTAAGTGTTCGTAAGCCGATCTTCTCGGGCTGGCACTAAAGCGGGTGGATTTTAAAAACTGATCTGCTAGTATCTGGCACTTTAACGGAGGGTCACCGCAAGAGCATTTCCTGCACGGATATTTAATGTTATTTTTGACTATGCGTGTCTACTCAGCGTTGGTATTCAGGCGCTCATGCAAATCCAAGAGGCAACGAACTAATTCGCATGATAGAGAGAGACCCACAGCTTCGAGTACTGGGTCCCTGGCAACCCACTCACCATCCGCAAGCACCTGAGGACTACCCTCTGTCATCGACTTTGCGATCATCAAGCACTACCCTTATCACCTCACGCTCACATCACTTACAGCGCTCCATTCCGACCACAACCCCGTGTTGACAGAGATGAACACACGGGTGGCCAGCAACGATTTCTCTGGTCACACCAGAGAAATTGATTTGGACCGCGTTAAGGGTTGCCTCCACGCAACAATCCCGCCTAACCCCAGGATTATAGATATTCCTTCCCTAGAGACAGCTGTTAAATCCTTCACAACCACAGTGGTGCGAACGGTTCATAAACTCACCATCCTAACACCTCCCCCTCCTCATCTGACGTTCTACCACTGGACTTAGAATTCCTTATCCGCCGCTCCTGGGCAACCCGAAGTCTATACCAGCGCCACCGAACGCCCCACAACCGAGAGCTTCTGCGGCATCTTCGCCGAGAGGTCCGAGACCGACTGCGTGAGCACAGGGTACAAGGGTGGGAGGCCACGATGGCCCGTCAGAAGCTCCATAGTGGTGACGTTTCGCGGATAGCTAAACACCTCCGCTGCCAACGCAAAAATACAACTCCCCGCTTCAAGGTAACCTAGGCCTTGTATACGAACCCATAACCAAAGCAAATGTGCTCGCTAACTATTTTGAGGACAACTGCAGGCCCAGAGATGACCCTCAGGACGCAGACTTTACTGCCCGCGTCCACCAGGAATTAGATCGCTATTTGCGGTTGCCTCCTGATGGAGCGGAGAATCCGCTCTCAATCATCCGCCCTAGTGAAGTCCAAGGCGCACTCCGGCGTCTCAATACGAAAAAGGCTTGCGGACAGGCCGGTTTGACTCCCACCATCTCCGCAACCTACCTTTCGAGCTGAACTCTTCCTTACCAAGGTTTTTAACATGTGCATCACTCTAGAACACTTTCCACGCGAGTGAAAGATGGCCCGGGTGGTTTGCATTCTGAAACCTGGTAAGGACCCGGCCCTTCCCTCCAGTTACCTTTCCAGCAGCCCCCTACTCACCCTCTCAAAAGTTTTTGAGAGGCTTATACTACGACACTTGTCGCCACTATTGGCTGACATTCAAGCCATCCCAACCCATACGTTTGTTTATCGTCCTGGGCACTCGACCGCCCAGCAGCTGCTGAGGGTGGTGGAGGCTGCCCTGGGTTTCCTGGACAGGGCTTTCACTCCTGCGGTGTCTCTGGACGTGGAGAAGGCCTTCTCAACGACCTGGCAAGAGGGGCTCCCCTACAAAATGATCCAGTTTGGTCTACACATACAAATCATCAACATCTTACACAGTTTCCTACACCAACGCTCCTATATAGTAGTAGTATTGGGGAAAACATCAACACTAAAACCCATACGAGGCGGAGTCACCGAAGGTTCTTTACTATCTCCCACACTGCTTAGTCTGTACATGGCAGGCTTTCCAGTGGTGCAGGGCGTCAACATGGCGCAGTTTGCTGATGACGTCAGGAGTAGGGGATTGAGAGTTCTGGCCCATTTAATTTATGCATGTCTATTCATATGCTAATAAGCCCCCTCCCCCACCCCCGCAGTGCCTTGGTAGTTTTACTTGCAGCTGAGGGCCATAAATCTTGTTGAGTACAATGGAAGCTTGACAGTTAAGCAATTAAGGCTGTCAATCAACTGTCAAAACGAACAAAGGGGTCATAAATTTAAGGTTCTGTAACAAAGGCGAGATGTTTTTCCTACCCATTCCACATCAGGCCACTTCTGCACCTGGTCAGTTACCCACCCCCACTTGCATTGTTTGTCGAACACGTGGCATACTCATTCCACAAGCCAATAACAAAGCCGGTCCCTTTCCATTGTGTAAGAGATTCTATTGTGTGTGCCTTTCTATTGTCCTGGGCAAGACTAGTTTAGAAAGACACCTGCGGCGTTCCCATCCCACTACTCCATAACAAAGCCTGACCCTTTCCATTGTGTAAGAGATTCTATTGTCTGTGCCTTTCTATTGTCCGGGGCAAGACTAGTTTAGAAAGACACCTGCGGCGTTCCCATCCCACTACTCCATAACAAAGCCTGACATTTTCCATTGTATGACTGCCTGCTAGTTTAACAAAAGAATTCGAGGGTTGCTTTATACTCGTCCTGCCCTTGTTTGTGTGAAAGAGAGAGACGTCTGTTTACCAACTCTGCATAACAACATCAGAGTCGGCCATCATGATTTTGCCTGAGGGTCTGTTCTCTCCGATGTTTTACGACCTCCTACGAATATACCCGAGCATAGTTAACAAGCATTATGTTTGGTTTATTTCAGCCAACGACTCCGAAAAAGCGCCTAATATATATTTCATTACATGCATTAAACCTCTGCGTGATATCCATAGATCGGTGTTCGATTCTTACTGTAATCAAAAGTTTATTGCTAATGAGAAATTAATAATTGATATTAGTATATCATTACCCTAATTAATAAAAAGGCGTTCAGAGAATTCTAGCTCGAGTCCTACCAAGTGAAACTCTAATGCGTAATAACTATTAAACTATGCAAGGGCAGATTAAAAATGTATTTAACAAATATAATTTAATTTTTTATATATCATTACAATAATTAATAAAAGGGTGTTCAGAGGGTTCTGGCTCTAATCTTGCCCAACGAAACTCTAATGCCTAATAAATATTAAACTATGCAAGATCAGATTAAAATGCATTTAACAAATATAATTTAATTTTTATATATCATTACAATAATTAATAAAAGGGTGTTCAGAGGGTTCTAGCTCGAATCTTGCCCAACGAAACTCTAATGCTTAATAAATATTAAACTATGCAAGATCAGATTAAAATGCATTTAACAAATATAATTTAATTTATATATATCATTACAATAATTAATAAAACGGTGTTCAGGGGGTCCTAGATCGAATCTGCGAATCTATAATGCTTAATAAATATTAAACTATGCGAGTATTGGGCGGTCAGATTAAAACGTGTTTAACAAATATAATTTAATTTATACGACATTACAATGTTTAACGAGCTGTGTTCTTAGGAACCAGAGGTCCATAGTTCGAATCCTGCCCTGCGAAACACTATAATAACTATTAAAATATTGAAGCAGGGGGTGCTCAGATTAAAATTGCATTTAACAACTATAATTATTTATATTAAACCCTGATGCACACTTAGATATCCCAATGCCTAGACACCATTCTTTCTTCTTCTCCTCTCTTTTTCTTTCTATCTATCTCTTTCTTTCTCCACGACTTGCACACCTTCAGGCGTTCGCATATACACGAGCACTTGTACACACATCAGCAAACATACACAGGTGCACGCATGCACACACACGCACACACACAGTCACATACATACAACAGTACACACACATACACGCATTCACACACCTCATGCGTATACATACATACATCAGGGCTCTTACACACATTCATATACATGGACACACACATACACACACACACATTCACGCACCTCATGCGTATACATACATACACCAGTGCTCTTACACTCACACATACATATACATGGACACACACACATACACGCACACACACACACTCACTTACATACATGCACCGTTACACTTGCACATACGCACACGACCGCACACAAACACACACGTGCAAGCACATATGCCTGTTCACTTACACACAACAGCACCAACCCCCACACGCGCACACCAACTCACGCACATGTCCTGAATGAAAAGAGACAAAATGATGCAATAAAAACGAATTATAGCTCGGGATGCGACACGTCATTTACGAATTGTTCGAAACTGGTCTGGAGGTATGGGCTCGAATCCTAGGAGTGATTACAAATTCATCTTCTAATAACTCCAAAACTAATTAAAATAAAGACGGTAAATAAACCTTATTACTTTTATGTCATTAGTTCGTTTCTTGTGCATGTATATTAGAGTCCAGGTGTCATGGGTTTGATCCTTAATTTTAATATCTCAATTATCTCAGAAACTAGCAGCGATAAAGGTGCGGACCAAAGCATGATTGTTAGCTCCTATGATGGGCAATTAATGCGTTATATAATTTCCAATCAGTTGTCCCTAGTTCGAATCCTGATTTTTCAGTGACTTCCTTAATTTTCCACTGTACTCTAGAATATATCACTTAGATCGATGCTGTAACTGCATACAGGACTTTTAAGCACATCAAACTAATATTATAAATAATTTTGTTTCTGACGTTCCGAGTTCGAATACCGATTCAAAGAAGTTTACTTATAAATTTAATAACATAGTAAATAATTAAGACAAAGGCACCAAATAAACCTATTACGTTTATGTCATCAGATAATATCTTGCGGGTGTATATTCGGGTACCTGACGTCCAGGGTTCGATCCTCAAGTTTAAATCTCAATTATCGCAGAAACAGGCAGAAATAGAGCCGTGAACGAAAGCGTGTTTGATAGCTCATGCAATGAACAATTAGTGCTGTATATAATTTCCAATCAGTTGCCACTAGTTCGAATCCCGATCTTTCAATGACTTCACTGATTTTCCTCTGTACTCTGGAATACATCGCTTAGATTGATGCTTTAACTGCATGCAGCTTTGTGTAACGACATTATGGATGTACTCTGTGTGAGAGAGCGAGAGAGGGAGAGAGAGAGCGAGAGGAAGTGAAACAAGTAGGGATAGAAGCGCTGAGAGCCTCTGCGCATGCGCAGCAAGAGATGATGTCATTGGCTGCAATAATCACGTGAGTGTAAGCATCACAGCCATGATGACGTGCCGGCATCGCCTGGAGGGGGTTTAGATCCCTATATAAACAGATATCTATCCGTGTTAGAACTGTTGTGTACTTATTAACTTTACATTCAAGTTTTAAAGAGCTTTAAAAGCAACGTGAGCTGCAGGCCGTCTACACATTCAGCACATATCAAAACATGGCAATGCAAGGTGAGTTTTACATAACTATAACAACTATACAAAATCACTGTTGGCTTTTACAATACATTTAATTTTGTTTAAACGTTACAGTACATGAAAGAAGATTCGTTACAAGGAGCATCATATTTTCTAATCTGTGCTTTACATTCACATGGATTTCACTGCATACTCTTCTTCAGTTCACATGATTTTCGCCACACATTCTTCTTACATAAACATTCATACGATTTCCCCCCTCATTCTTTGTTTCGCTATACACTCATATGATTTCCTCTACTCATTCTTTGTTCCCCCTGCAGGTTCATGCTCTGTTAACATTCACACGACTTTCTCTGCACATTCTTTGCTTCCATTAACATTCACACGATCTTCGCTACACATTCTTCTTACTTAAACATTCATACGATTTCCCCCCCCCTCATTCTTTGTTTCACTATACATTCGCACACGATTTCCTCTACTCATTCTTTGGTTCTCTGCTGGCTCATCTTCAATGAACATTCACATGATTTTCTGTACTTATTCTTTGTTTCTCTACACATTCATAGGCTTACTTACAAAACATGTACACCCTAGTTCTAATATAAAGAAGTGTATAACACGTTCTTCAACTTGAATAATGTAGTGAAAATAATAATTCATGACAATGTCTGTTACAGATTGTTTAGCTGATAGACTTAACAAGATGGTTGAAGAGCGTAGTTTCCTACCGACTCGTCGAGTTCAAGATCTCGAAATAGGTCTTAACTATGAGATAAAGTCCTTAAAGAGAGTTCAAACAAGATATGGTACCAGGATCGTATCTTCGCTGGAGGATTGTCAAGTGTTCTTGCCAGAGCGCTATAATTCGTTAACCGATCAAGAGATTGCAGAAATACCTGGGAGCGTATACCTACAGTATAACGACATGGCAGAGACGGGGAAATTTAAGACATGTAAGTTGTCTTTTTTACACGCAAAGAAGGTGCGTAGAAGTGTCAAACTTAAGTATTGAATGTTCTCCCATTTCACAATGAAAAATTCATAAATAAAACAACTGACTCATTGATATTACATATAAAGATACAAAAGATGCATATTATAGAATTTTATAAAAAATTAACGAAATTACAATTTGAGTTTAATTATATCTAGCGCATTGAAATAACTCTAAATATCCGAATGTTTATACAAATCTTTGTGCTTCTTTTTACATGTGCCATATGCTTCATTTTACATGTATCATAACAAAAAATGTAATTCTTTTCAGGTTGCCTTTACTTGACCAAGATAGTTTTCTAAGACTTTCATTGTGCAATGTTTCAGGGTGTGCATTAAGAGGAAGAAGAAGAGGAATAGCCTGCTACCATGCAAAGCATGCTGACGCTATTGGAGGGTGGAATAAGCACCATCGGCACCTACAAGAAACATTTCGGCAAGAAACGGGTGCTGAGACATCTACATCACCGAAACACATTAAGACAGGATCCTTATATAACATTACAGGGTATACAATGAAAAAATACGGTCAATTTTGTATACAATTCAATGCATAGCTGAGAGTTAGCTCGAACTAGTCTCCCTATATTCACTGAAATTAAGCATTGTGAGCAATGATTTAAGTGACTGTGAAAATACCTTACGTAATGGTGAAATTTGTATCCTAAAAGACTTGAGCCCTGTATACATTAACAGTATTAAGACTGTTTGCCACGCTGGAATACAAATTATGAAAATAAAAAGACTTTCATTTAAATAATAAGGAAATTTGCATAACCTGCTGTTACAAGTGTAATGACATATACAGAAACAGTGAGTCGGACGAGAAAGTGATGGAAATGTAAGATAAATAATAACAATGAAAGAATTAAGGTATGCTTTTACATAGTGTTTTTATTCATTAAAAATCCTTGCATTCCTAATTAAAAATAAATCATTACAATGATTAGTTTAAGTTATGTCACAATGATCAAAAAGAGAACCGTCTTTAGATGCATTACTCGATCTTAAGTCAGAGCGCCAAAAAACACAAATCACAGCTTCTCCATTTTAGATGTGGTGTCACTATTCAGGTAAATTCCTGTAACACAGCAGGTTGAGTTTGCAGATCTGTGGTCCTAAATGAGTGAAACAGAGTCTTATCCAGCTTAACAGTCTTGAGGATCTCAGCATCAGAAAGTCGAATCACAAGCCTTCTTCACTCGATGAGTACAGGTTTAGCAACAGCATTCTCTTCACCCTGAGACGGTGTAAAGTATATAAATGTTCAACTTGACAAGGGATTCTAAACTCGTTTTTAGAGTCCAGAGCTGATGTATTATATGGTGAAAACACATGTTCCTCTTCTTAGTGATCTTGTCGTCGAATCTCGGTGTTGGTAGCATTGAAGATGTCCATGATTATAGGATTCTGAAGCCCAATAACTGTAGGAACTGCTGATTGCGTGATGTTAACCTGATGGGCGTCAAGGGCAGAGCATGATGTGTGCGTCGAATCATTCCATTATTATATCCTCGACGTCGTTGACTTCTTCTAAAAACTATAGGCATTATGCTTATATCCTTGTTTCTAAAGGCAATGATATTGCTGTTAGGCTCCCCTGTTTGCTCTATGAAGCGGATCTTTATGAACAACAGGTAAAATTTGATTTGAAGGTTCCTGTGAAATACGTTATACAGCCGTAACAGTTGGGAACACTGGTAGATGGAGTGTCCACTTTTACTATAGAGGAAGGAGACTGATGCAATACTGTGCTAAATTCGTATGATGCTCAACCTAAATATATTCACTAAGAAATCAGGTTCAGACAGCTGATTAGATGGAATAACTTTGTCACTGAAGGGCCACAGAACGTTCCTATAGAACAATCACTGGAAAAAATCAAGAGTGAAAGGACATTTTAATGACATTTTTATTATTATTACTCACTGATCTAATAAAGAAGACATTCGCATCCTAATATGAGGAATCTTTCTAACTCTTTCATGGTTTCAAGGTTCTACAGATGCTAATCACGCTATAAAACCACCCAGCTTTAAATCCTGAATAATGTCGTTATTCGCATCGGAAAAGTCATTTTTATCAGGCGTATGAAGCCTCATGAGTACCCTTAGCATGTTTACCAAATCATTAGGATCGGTGTAGCGGCATAGCATCTCCTCTGTATTCGCTTTGGATATATCTTCTAATCTAGGTGAGTTGACACTAGTATGCTTGCTTTCATTGGTGTGTTTATTCAGAGCTTGCTCATTCAAAGAAACTGCTCTCATTGCTTCATTAGTGGTAGCTCTTGACGTTATTACAGGGTGGCTTGAACTGGTTCCAAGTACGGTACATCTTGAATCCCGCTCTTCGGGACTTGAGAGGATTTCAGGATCTCGTTTGGGTGTAGTCAATGCACAGCTGGTCATTGCGTTACAGCATCTTCTGCTATGTTGCTTAAGCCTTGAAATTGTCCTGTTTTTTAAAGTTCTATTACATATGCAGCACTTAACAAAGCGATTACTCCCCCCCTTGGGAAACATACGAAAAATCAAGATTCTCGTAAATTGACTGTAATTGTCCGTCTTTGTGAGTGTTCATGCTCAAGCAGTATATATAAACTAATCAATGTATACTGTAGATGTTGAATTCGTATACGATAACACGAGACTGAGTTATTTTTTAACATTTATGTATTTATATATGTACTCAGGTTTTGATGCATATAAACAGCCATGTCCGAATTAGACTAAGCAAAATATTGTAGCATTCGCGCATAATAGTTGTAATTCCGTTAATTATAACTATCTCATTAAGCACAAGCAGATTCAAGTAGCTAGAAATGGATTCATAGAGGTAAGAGTACAAGTTTTCTTGATAGTTAGCACAGAGAATGCGAGAGTTAAGGGAGATACTGGTCATTTTCCCTTTGCAGGTCACCTTTTTTCCCTTTGCCGGCCACCTTTTTCCCTTTGCTGGTCACATTTTTCCCTTTGCTGGTCACGTTTTTCCCTTTGCAGGTCACGTTTTTCCCTCTTCTGGTCCCATTTTTCCCTTTACTGGTCACCTTTTCCCTTTGCTGGTCACATTTTTCCCTTTGCTGATCTCATTTTTCCCTTTGCTGGTCACATTTTTCCCTTTGCTGGTCACCTTCTTCCCTTTGCTGTCACGTTTTTCCCTTTGCTGGTCAGGTTTTTCCCTTTGCAGGTCACGTTTTTCCCTTTGCTGGTCACATTTTTCCCTTTGCAGGTCACCTTTTTTCCCTTTGCTGGCCACATTTTTCCCTTTGCTGGTCACATTTTTCCCTTTGCTAGTCACCTTTTTCCCTTTGCAGGTCACGTTTTTCCCTTTTCTGGTCCCATTTTTCCCTTTACTGGTCACCTTTTTCCCTTTGCTGGTCACATTTTTCCCTTTGCTGGTCACATTTTTCCCTTTGCTGGTCACATTGTTCCCTTTGCTGTTCACCTTTTTCCCTTTGCTGGTCACCTTTTTCCCTTTGCTGGTCACGTTTTTCCCTTTGCTGGTCACCTTTTTCTCTTTGCTGGTCACGTTTTTCCCTTTCCTGGTCACCTTTTTCCCTTTGCTGGTCACCTTTTTCCCTTTGCTGGTCACCTTTTTCCCATTTCTGGTCACCTTTTTCCCTTTTCTGGCCACCTTTTTCCCTTTTTTGTCACGTTTTTCCGTTTGCTGGTCACTTTTTCCCTTTGCAGGTAACGTTTTTCCCCTTGCTGGTCACGTTTTTCCCTTTGCTGGTCACATTTTTCCCTTTGCTGGTCACGTTTTTCCCTTTGCTGGTCACCTTTTTCCCTTTGCTGGTCACCTTTTTCCCTTTGCTGGTCACATTTTTCCCTTTGCTGGTCACGTTTTTCCCTTTGCTGGTCACCTTTTTCCCTTTTCTGGTCACGTTTTTCCCTTTGCTGGTCACCTTTTTCCCATTGCTGGTAACGTTTTTCCCGTTGCTGGTCACCTTTTTCCCGTTGCTGGTCACCTTTTTCCCATTGCTGGTCACGTTTTTCCCTTTGCTGGTCACATTTTTCCCTTTGCTAGTCACCTTTTTCCCTTTGCAGGTCACGTTTTTCCCTTTTCTGGTCCCATTTTTCCCTTTACTGGTCACCTTTTTCCCTTTGCTGGTCACATTTTTCCCTTTGCTGGTCACATTTTTCCCTTTGCTGGTCACATTGTTCCCTTTGCTGTTCACCTTTTTCCCTTTGCTGGTCACCTTTTTCCCTTTGCTGGTCACGTTTTTCCCTTTGCTGGTCACCTTTTTCTCTTTGCTGGTCACGTTTTTCCCTTTCCTGGTCACCTTTTTCCCTTTGCTGGTCACCTTTTTCCCTTTGCTGGTCACCTTTTTCCCATTTCTGGTCACCTTTCTCCCTTTTCTGGACACCTTTTTCCCTTTTTTGTCACGTTTTTCCTTTGCTGGTCACTTTTTCCCTTTGCTGGTAACGTTTTTCCCTTTGCTGGTCACGTTTTTCCCTTTGCTGGTCACATTTTTCCCTTTGTTGGTCACGTTTTTCCCTTTGCTGGTCACGTTTTTCCCTTTGCTGGTCACCTTTTTCCCTTTGCTGGTCACATTTTTCCCTTTGCTGGTCACGTTTTTCCCTTTGCTGGTCACCTTTTTCCCTTTTCTGGTCACGTTTTTCCCTTTGCTGGTCACCTTTTTCCCTTTGCTGGTCACCTTTTTCCCTTTGCTGGTCACATTTTTCCCTTTGCTGGTCACGTTTTTCCCTTTGCTGGTCACCTTTTTCCCTTTTCTGGTCACGTTTTTCCCTTTGCTGGTCACCTTTTTCCCTTTGCTGGTAACGTTTTTCCCGTTGCTGGTCACCTTTTTCCCGTTGCTGGTCACCTTTTTCCCATTGCTGGTCACGTTTTTCCCTTTGCTGGTCACATTTTTCCCTTTGCTAGTCACCTTTTTCCCTTTGCAGGTCACGTTTTTCCCTTTTCTGGTCCCATTTTTCCCTTTACTGGTCACCTTTTTCCCTTTGCTGGTCACATTTTTCCCTTTGCTGGTCACATTTTTCCCTTTGCTGGTCACATTGTTCCCTTTGCTGGTCACATTGTTCCCTTTGCTGTTCACCTTTTTCCCTTTGCTGGTCACCTTTTTCCCTTTGCTGGTCACGTTTTTCCCTTTGCTGGTCACCTTTTTCTCTTTGCTGGTCACGTTTTTCCCTTTCCTGGTCACCTTTTTCCCTTTGCTGGTCACCTTTTTCCCTTTGCTGGTCACCTTTTTCCCATTTCTGGTCACCTTTCTCCCTTTTCTGGACACCTTTTTCCCTTTTTTGTCACGTTTTTCCTTTGCTGGTCACTTTTTCCCTTTGCTGGTAACGTTTTTCCCTTTGCTGGTCACGTTTTTTCCTTTGCTGGTCACATTTTTCCCTTTTTTGGTCACGTTTTTCCCTTTGCTGGTCACGTTTTTCCCTTTGCTGGTCACCTTTTTCCCTTTGCTGGTCACATTTTTCCCTTTGCTGGTCACGTTTTTCCCTTTGCTGGTCACCTTTTTCCCTTTTCTGGTCACGTTTTTCCCTTTGCTGGTCACCTTTTTCCCTTTGCTGGTAACGTTTTTCCCGTTGCTGGTCACCTTTTTCCCGTTGCTGGTCACCTTTTTTCCCATTGCTGGTCACGTTTTTCCCTTTGCTGGTCAGGTTTTTCCCTTTGCTGGTCACATATTTCCCTTTACAGGTCACCTTTTTTCCTTTGCCGGTCACGTTTTTCCCTTTTTTGGTCACGTTTTTCCCTTTGCTGGTCACCTTTTTTCCCTTTGCTGGTCAGATTTTTCCCTATGCTGTCACCTTTTTCCCCTTGCTGGTCACCTTTTCCCTGAATGGGTTACATGATAGGCAAGTCAAGAACATTGACATGAAACAGTTTTCCACTAAGTTCACATCTAAAGTCGCTTTCAAAGTCTAACATATCAATAGGCTGTGAGCATTCTTGTTTCATCCTCTCTAGCTTGACAGCTAAAGTAAAATAAATCGCTCTTAATGTATATACGCTAATGAGAAACTATAAAAGAACTATCCTGAATAAAAATCGATTAGTATAACGTGAGAGCTAAGGTGGTTAGGCTCGCAAGAGGTTTCGGTTTAATTAACTCTCTCACTAGCCTGCAAACGTTGAAGTACATTTACCTGGTTACATAGGCTGAGGAACTGTGGTAAAGCTAGAGATAAATTAAAGAGAGGAGACCCTGGAATCATTCCGTTAGACGATTCGTGTAATCTTAGTGGCATTGCCAACGCTCAGCATAAGGTCTCTGCTTCGAGAAACATTGCTGACAAGATCTGGCTGAAACGACTTGGAAAAGCGTGCAAACATCTGATGTTATATTAGGTGAAAAAGTTGGCAGCGTGACTAGTAACAGCAATTATAAAGGGAAAGGTAGCTCCAGGTGCAGTAACCACGAAGAAGAAACGAGGAGGATTTCTACCTCTCATACCAATTATTGCAGCTCTAGGCGCTGCTGCTGGAGGTGCAGCCCAAACTGCCTCAGCAGTAAATAAGAAAAAGGCAGCAGATTAACAACTTGCCGAAATGATGAGGCATAAGAGAGAAATTGAGAGAAAGGTATCTGTTGGCGGAGGGTCCAAAAAGAAGAAACGAGGAGGATTTCTACCGCTCATACCAATTATTGCAGCACTAGGAGCCGCCGCTGGAGGTGCATCACAAATTGCTACAGCTGTAAATACGAAAAAAGCTGCAGATAAACAACTTGCTGAAATGATGAGACGTAACAGAGAAATTGAAGCAAGAGGGAGAGGTTTTCGAGTGAAGAAGAATAAGGGAAGAAACACAGAAACGAAGAGGAGACAGAGCCTGAAAGGGAATTCAAAAAACTCAGGCAGAGGGCTATACTTGTCCCGGAAAAGCCATTGAGTAACATAGACCTTGACTTGTACGCCCGACGTTTAAAGATTCCTCATATTAGGATGCGAATGTCTTCTTTATTAGATCAGTGAATAATAATAATAAAAAAAATGTCATTAAAATGTCCTTTCACTCTTGATTTTTTCCAGTGATTGTTCTATAGGAACGTTCTGTGGCCCTTCAGTGACAAAGTTATTCCATCTAATCAGCTGTCTGAATCTGATTTCCTAGTGAATATATTTAGGTTGAGCATCATACGAATTTAGCACAGTATTGCATCAGTCTCATTCCTCTATAGTAAAAGTGGACACTCCATCTACCAGTGTTCCCAACTGTTACGGCTGGATAACGTATTTCACAGGAACCTTCAAATCAAATTTTACCTGTTGTTCATAAAGATCCGCTTCATAGAGAAAACAGGGGAGCCTAACAGCAATATCATTGCCTTTAGAAACAAGGATATAAGCATAATGCCTATAGTTTTTAGAAGAAGTCAACGACGTCGAGGATATAATAATGGAATGATTCGACGCACACATCATGCTCTGCCCTTGACGCCCATCAGGTTAACATCACGCAATCAGCAGTTCCTACAGTTATTGGGCTTCAGAATCCTATAATCATGGACATCTTCAATGCTACCGACACCGAGATTCGACGACAAGATCACCAAGAAGAGGAACATGTGTTTTCACCATATAATACATCAGCTCTGGACTCTAAAAACGAGTTTAGAATCCCTTGTCAAGTTGAACATTTATATACTTTACACCGTCTCAGGGTGAAGAGAATGCTGTTGTTAAACCTGTACTCATCGAGTGGAGAAGGCTTGTGATTCGACTTTCTGATGCTGAGATCCTCAAGTCTGTTAAGCTGGATAAGACTCTGTTTCACCCATTTAGGACCACAGATCTGCATACTCAACCTGCTGTGTTACAGGAACTTACCTGAATAGTGACACCACATCTAAAATGGAGAAGCCATGATTTGTCTTTTTTTGGCGCTCTGACTTAAGATCGAGTAATGCATCTAAAGACGGTTCTCTTTTTGATCATTGTGACATAACTTAAACTAATCATTGTAATGATTTATTTTTAATTAGGAGTGCAAGGATTTTTAATGAATAAAAACACTATGTAAAAGCATACCTTAATTCTTTTATTGTTATTATTTATCTTACACTTCCATCACTTTCTCGTCGAACTCATTGTTTCTGTATATGTCATTACACTTGTAACAGAAGGTTATGCAAATTTCCTTATTATTTAAATGAAAGTCTTTTTATTTTCATAATTTGTATTCCAGCGTGGCGAACAGTCTTAATACTGTTAATGTATACAGGGCTGAAGTCTTTTAGGATACAAATTTCACCATTACGTAAAGTATTTTCACAGTCACTTAAATCATTGCTCACAATGCTTAATTTCAGTGAATATAGGGAGACTAGTTCGAGCTAACTCTCAGCTATGCATTGAATTGTATACAAAATTGACCATATTTTTTCATTGTATACCCTGTAATGTTATATAAGGATCCTGTCTTAATGTGTTTCGGTGATGTAGATGTCTCATCACCCGTTTCTTGCCGAAATGTTTCTTGTAGGTGCCGATGGTGCTTATTCCATCCTCCAAAAGCGTCAGCATCCTTTGCATGGTAGCAGGCTATTCCTCTTCTTCTTCCTCTTAATGCACACCCTGAAACATTGCACAATGAAAGTCTTAGAAAACTATCTTGGTCAAGTAAAGGCAACCTGAAGAGAATTACATTTTTTGTTATGATACATGTAAAATGAAGCATATGGCACATGTAAAAAGAAGCACAAAGATTTGTATAAACATTCGGATATTTAGAGTTATTTCAATGCGCTAGATATAATTAAACTCAAATTGTAATTTCGTTAATTTTTTATAAAATTCTATAATATGCATCTTTTGTATCTTTATATGTAATATCAATGAGTCAGTTGTTTTATTTATGAATTTTTCATTGTGAAATGGGAGAACATTCAATACTTAAGTTTGACACTTCTACGCACCTTCTTTGCGTGTAAAAAAGACAACTTACATGTCTTAAATTTCCCCGTCTCTGCCATGTCGTTATACTGTAGGTATACGCTCCCAGGTATTTCTGCAATCTCTTGATCGGTTAACGAATTATAGCGCTCTGGCAAGAACACTTGACAATCCTCCAGCGAAGATACGATCCTGGTACCATATCTTGTTTGAACTCTCTTTAAGGACTTTATCTCATAGTTAAGACCTATTTCGAGATCTTGAACTCGACGAGTCGGTAGGAAACTACGCTCTTCAACCATCTTGTTAAGTCTATCAGCTAAACAATCTGTAACAGACATTGTCATGAATTATTATTTTCACTACATTATTCAAGTTGAAGAAGGAGTTATACACTTCTTTATATTAGAACTAGGGTGTACATGTTTTGTAAGTAAGCCTATGAATGTGTAGAGAAACAAAGAATAAGTACAGAAAATCATGTGAATGTTCATTGAAGATGAGCCAGCAGAGAACCAAAGAATGAGTAGAGGAAATCGTGTGCGAATGTATAGTGAAACAAAGAATGAGGGGGGGGAATCGTATGAATGTTTAAGTAAGAAGAATGTGTAGCGAAGATCGTGTGAATGTTAATGGAAGCAAAGAATGTGCAGAGAAAGTCGTGTGAATGTTAACAGAGCATGAACCTGCAGGGGGAACAAAGAATGAGTAGAGGAAATCATATGAGTGTATAGCGAAACAAAGAATGAGGGGGGAAATCGTATGAATGTTTATGTAAGAAGAATGTGTGGCGAAAATCATGTGAACTGAAGAAGAGTATGCAGTGAAATCCATGTGAATGTAAAGCACAGATTAGAAAATATGATGCTCCTTGTAACGAATCTTCTTTCATGTACTGTAACGTTTAAACAAAATTAAATGTATTGTAAAAGCCAACAGTGATTTTGTATAGTTGCTATAGTTATGTAAAACTCACCTTGCATTGCCATGTTTTGATATGTGCTGAATGTGTAGACGGCCTGCAGCTCACGTTGCTTTTAAAGCTCTTTAAAACTTGAATGTAAAGTTAATAAGTACACAACAGTTCTAACACGGATAGATATCTGTTTATATAGGGATCTAAACCCCCTCCAGGCGATGCCGGCACGTCATCATGGCTGTGATGCTTACACTCACGTGATTATTGCAGCCAATGACATCATCTCTTGCTGCGCATGCGCAGAGGCTCTCAGCGCTTCTATCCCTACTTGTTTCACTTCCTCTCGCTCTCTCTCTCCCTCTCTCGCTCTCTCACACAGAGTACATCCATAATGTCGTTACACAAAGCTGCATGCAGTTAAAGCATCAATCTAAGCGATGTATTCCAGAGTACAGAGGAAAATCAGTGAAGTCATTGAAAGATCGGGATTCGAACTAGTGGCAACTGATTGGAAATTATATACAGCATTAATTGTTCATTGCATGAGCTATCAAACACGCTTTCGTTCACGGCTCTATTTCTGCCTGTTTCTGCGATAATTGAGATTTAAACTTGAGGATCGAACCCTGGACGTCAGGTACCCGAATATACACCCGCAAGATATTATCTGATGACATAAACGTAATAGGTTTATTTGGTGCCTTTGTCTTAATTATTTACTATGCTATTAAATTTATAAGTAAACTTCATTGAATCGGTATTCGAACTCGGAACGTCAGAAACAAAATTATTTATAATATTAGTTGGATGTGTTTAAAAGTCCTTATGCAGTTACAGCATCGATCTAAGTGATATATTCTAGAGTACAGTGGAAAATTAAGGAAGTCACTGAAAAATCAGGATTCGAACTAGGGACAACTGATTGGAAATTATATAACGCCTTAATTGCCCATCATAGGAGCTAACAATCGTGCTTTGGTCCGCACCTTTATCCCTGCTAGTTTCTGAGATAATTGAAATTTTAAAATTAAGGATCAAACCCATGACACCTGGACTCTAATATACATGCACAAGAAACGAGCTAATAACATAAAAGTAATAAGGTTTATTTACCGTCTTTATTTTAATTAGTTTTGGAGTTATTAGAAGATGAATTTGTAATCACTCCTAGGATTCGAGCCCATACCTCCAGACCAGTTTCGAACAATTCGTAAATGACGTGTCGCATCCCGAGCTATAATTAGTTTTTATTGCATCATTTTGTCTCTTTTCATTCAGGACATGTGCGTGAGTTGGTGTGCGCGTGTGGGGGTTGGTGCTGTTGGGTGTAAGTGAACAGGCATATGTGCTTGCACGTGTGTGTGTGTGTGTGCGGTCGTGTGCGTATGTGCAAGTGTAACGGTGTATGTATGTAAGTGAGTGTGTGTGTGCGTGTATGTGTGTGTGTCCATGTATATGTATGTGTGAGTGTAAGAGCACTGGTGTATGTATGTATACGCATGAGGTGCGTGAATGTGTGCGTATGTGTGTGTCGATGTATATGAATGTGTGTAAGAACCCTGGTGTATGTATGTATACGCATGAGGTGTGTGAATGCGTGTATGTGTGTGTGTACTGTTGTATGTATGTGACTGTGTGTGTGCGTGTGTGTGCATGCGTGCACCTGTGTATGTTTGCTGATGTGTGTACAAGTGCTCGTGTATATGCGAACGCCTGAAGGTGTGCAAGTCGTGGAGAAAGAAAGAGATAGATAGAAAGAAAAAGAGAGGAGTAGAAGAAAGAATGGTGTCTAGGCATTGGGATATCTAAGTATGCATCAGGGTTTAATATAAATAATTATTGTTGTTAAATGCAATTTTAATCTGAGCACCCCCTGCTTCAATATTTTAATAGTTATTATAGTGTTTCGCAGGGCAGGATTCGAACTATGGACCTCTGGTTCCTAAGAACACAGCTCGTTAAACATTGTAATGTCGTATAAATTGAATTATATTTGTTAAACACGTTTTAATCTGACCGCCCAATACTCGCATAGTTTAATATTTATTAAGCATTATAGATTCGCAGATTCGATCTAGGACCCCCTGAACACCCTTTTATTAATTATTGTAATGATATATAAAAATTAAGTTATATTTGTTAAATGCATTTTAATCTGATCTTGCATAGTTTAATATTTATTAAGCATTAGAGTTTCGTTGGGCAAGATTCGAGCTAGAACCCTCTGAACACCCTTTTATTAATTATTGTAATGATATATAAAAATTAAATTATATTTGTTAAATGCATTTTAATCTGATCTTGCATAGTTTACTATTTATTAAGCATTAGAGTTTCGTTGGGCAAGATTAGAGCTAAAACCCTCTGAACACCCTTTTATTAATTATTGTAATGATATATAAAAAATTAAATTATATTTGTTAAATACATTTTTAATCTGCCCGTGCATAGTTTAATAGTTATTACGCATTAGAGTTTCACTTGGTAAGACTCGAGCTGGAATTCACTGAACGCCTTTTTATTAATTAGGGTAATGATATAATAATATCAATCATCAATTTCTCATTAGCAATAAACTTTTGATTACAGTAAGAATCGAACACCGATCTATGGATATCACGGAGAGGTGTAATGCATGTAATGAAATGTATATTAGGCGCTTTTTCGGAGTCGTTGGCTGAAATAAACCAAACATAATGCTTGTTAACTATGCTCGGGTATATTCGTAGGAGGTCGTAAAACATCGGAGAGAACAGACCCTCAGGCAAAATCATGATGGCCGACTCTGATGTTGTTATGCAGAGTTGGTAAACAGACTTCTCTCTCTTTCACGCAAACAAGGACAAGACGAGTATAAAGCAACCCTCGAATTCTTTTGTTAAACTAGCAGGCAGTCAAACAATGGAAAAGGTCAGGCTTTGTTATGGAGTAGTGGGATGGGAACGCCGCAGGTGTCTTTCTATACTAGTCTTGCCCTGGACAATAGAAAGGCACACACAATAGAATCTCTTACACAATGGAAAGGGTCAGGCTTTGTTATGGAGTAGTGGGATGGGAACGCCGCAGGTGTCTTTCTAAACTAGTCTTGCCCATGACAATAGAAAGGCACACACAATAGAATCTCTTACACAATGGAAAGGGACCGGCTTTGTTATTGGCTTGTGGAATGAGTATGCCACGTGTTCGACAAACAATGCAAGTGGGGGTGGGTAACTGACCAGGTGCAGAAGTGGCCTGATGTGGAATGGGTAGGAAAAACATCTCGCCTTTGTTACAGAACCTTAAATTTATGACCCCTCTGTTCGTTTTGACAGTTGATTGACAGCCTTAATTGCTTAACTGTCAAGCTTCCATTGTACTCAACAAGATTTATGGCCCTCAGCTGCAAGTAAAGCTACCAAGGCACTGCGGGGGTGGGGGAGGGGGCTAATTAGCATATGAATAGACATGCATAAATTATCTGGGCCAGAACTCTCAAATTCCTCCTACTGACGTACTGCTGTACACTACCAACAGACTCATCCTCAGAGCCTTCAAACCAATACAAAGACACCTCCGTCTTGAACTCTGGTGCAGGCAGTGGCGGATGTCCGTGAATCCGGGCAAAAGCCAAGCTGTCCTGTTCAACAAGAGACGAATCTCCGCTGCAGACAGACCAAATTTCATCTATCGGGGCCAAAGGATAGAGTGGGGTACTTCCATACGCTACTTGGGTGTTACTCTGGATAAGGGCCTAACCTTTCGAGAACATGTGTGTGGAACAATGAACGGGGCTAAGGGGGCGGTAACTGCCTTATATCCGGTTCTAGCTTTCATTATGCCGGTTCACTTAAAGTTATGCCTTTATAAAGCGCTTATCATACCTGTGATGCTCTATGCCTATGAGGTGTGGGGCATGGCAGCTGATTCCTGGCTTCTGTAGCTACAGCGGATTCAGAACAGGGGACTTCGGTCCATCTATTCTGTGTTTCGCTTTCCAGTCAGGCTGCTTCACGAGGCCAGTTAAGTGACACATTTTTGGACTGGCGTTACCAACGTAAATTACAAGAATATTATTTAAGTTCTTGTTATTATTTAATTCAATAAAGTAATGCATGGTTATTCTACCTCATTTTATTGTGAGTACCTACTGTAATCTCCGTAAGTATCAAAATCTCATACCTGTATGTAAAACGATCCGAGGGGTTAGGTCTTCTACGCTACTACGTGATACATTAAAGGTAGCGGAGGTTGCATTAGAAACGTTACAGTGCTGATCATTTTCTTTACCTTACGCAAGGTTGCAAGCTAATAAATTTATAAGCAAGTCCGTGGTTCGACCACGCTCTAAAACGATAACCTAATGTAACGTAATGTGGAAAGACTGTGGCACATTCTTGTGCAAATTATTCCCACAAAAGCTTATTCTTCTGCCTAGATCTTGACAACATTTATTACACATTTTAACATTTCTTTGTGGGTATAAGAAGGAAATAGAAGGATCAATCGCTATGTGACGACTTTGAAATCCCATGTTTCTTGCCTGATGCCATATAAAAGAATAACGACTTACCGCGTGAAAAAAGTATAAGTATTTCACAATTCAAACCAGCAGCAAAAGCTTTCTCAGAAACATTTAAAGCCGAAAAACAAAATTAGATGTTTTACATTCACATAAGTTTCTCTAACCTCTATCGTTTGTTAGAAGGTATACAAATTATTCTGATCAGAGTATATTTTCTCTCCATTTCATTTTAATCGAGATAATCTTTCACAGAAATAGGTATGCAATACACTTCGTTATAGACACAAAGGGAACAATAACAGTCAAACGTTTATGAACTGGGCGTTATACGCCTTAAAATTACATACTTTTTGCATGTAATCGCGAGAAATAGGTGAAAATCGCCGGGACTTATAAAGAATGAAAAATTATTGAACAAATCCAAAAATTATTAACGAATGTCTCGGAAATGGCTAATGACACAAAAAATTATTTGAAATATATTGTGCGTGTTAAAAAATTTAACTTTTTTGTGTACTACGTTTTTGTTCCAGTTATACAAGATTAAATATCCTTCCGAATGAAGAAAACTTCACAGTCTATTCCCAGAAAAATCAAGATACGTATTTTATTTGCTATGAAAATGTCTTTCATATATGGTATTTTAATGAAAACGTTAAAGCCATTTGTTTGGAATATCGAAAATTTCGAAAAATATGTCATGTAAGGGTTAGATGGGGTGGGAGGAATTTCATTAAAATCTTCGTATCGCTTCTTTGGACGGTACTGAACCTAAATAACAAGTTTGGTATTCATACGACTTTTCATTTTTGAGATGCTGTTCACAGACACATTGACACACACACACACAAACACAAGCAGACATACAGACAGACACATACATAAAGACACATACATACATACATAGACAGACACACAGACAGTCCGTCCGCACACACAGACACATAGACGCATGCGCGCGCGTGAACCTTTTTTTAAAAATTATTTCTTTTGGTTCAGGTTGGTTGAAAACATTAATTTCCGGTGAAATCTCGACATGGAATTTTTGGGTGAAATTCCATTCTTCCCCTGCCTGCTATACGTGGCAGAAAAAGTAAAATATCGCAATAATCTTTAAAAACCCGTACGTCTGGCAGCCCTAGAAAGGACTAAAATTAGTATTGTGCTGCTCTTTTAGGTATATTCCCGAGGCCGCGAGTTCAAACCGGTGGAGGGCAATGGAACTTTTTGGACACACAGATCCTTAGCATGGCTTCCTTCGGAAAGGAAGTAAAGCCGATGGTCCTGTGTAGTAGATTTACGGCACGTAAAAGAGCCTTAAGCCTGATGAAGAGGCTTCTCAACAAAGTTTCCGGTCTTTCACGCCCAATATAGAATGGGACGCTAAGGGCTATGGCATGGCAGTTAAAAAAGGTCCATAAATAAAACTCAGTTTCCTTTAGGTGCATTTGAGATACTTGTATGTGAGCTTTAAAAACTTGAATTTAATTATGGACGCTCTTTATCTGCTGTGATACTTAGCGTCCTATTCTCTCGTATATTTGGCATGAAAGACCGGTAATATTGCTCAGATGCCTCTTTATAAGGCTTGAGGTTCTTTTACGTGGCGTAAATCTACAATACGGTACCACCGGCTTTACTTACTTTCCAAAGGAAGCCATGCTAAGGATTTTTAAGCCCGAAAAAAAATGCATCGCCCTCCGTCGGTTTTGAACACGCGACCTCGGGAACTAGAAGCTAATATGGAAACCACTACATCACGGAGGACGACTATCTGAGCTGTCGTTACCAGGTGCAAAAAACAAGCAAACTCTGTATATTGCGTGCTTTAACGAGATCTACGTGCTTGTGTGGTAAGAGCTTGTCTATCTCTTACGGTTCTCGTACCAATTATACAAAAGTAATCCAGAATGAAGAGAACTTCACAGGCTATTCACAAAACATTCAAAATATACTCTTATTTGTATTGCAAATATCTTAAACATATAATGCTGTAGTAAAAAATCGTTAAAGGCAGTTTTGGAACCACCAGGAATAACGCAAAATGTTCCATGTAAACGGTAGTTTGGTGTTGGGGGTTTTCTTTGAAATTCTTCGTGTCGCTTCCTTGAAAGATGGTGAATTAAAATGCTAAGGTAGCTGTTTAAGCGACTTTTCGTTTTGAGTTATGCTGCACATAGACACACACGCACACCAAAGCGATTTCTTAAAGCTTTTTATCATTGATAAGTAATTGTGATTTCACACAAGCCTTAAGTAGGACAAGCATTGAAAGATTGAATCATACTGAATAATTCAATGCCATAGTTGATTAGAGCAACCAGACGCAAACCGGAAGATCCGTGGTTCATATCCCGGCTATGACATTGAATTTTTCATTGTGATTCTATCTTTCATCCCTTTTATAATAACAATAAAACAATAATAATAATTATTATTATCATTATTATTTTAATTCATTTTCAGGGAGTCACAAAACCTGTATTTCAGGGAAGCTTCGGTATTGAATTTTTGGGTGGAATGCAATATTTTCTCTACTTACTATAAGTAAGATTAGATGAAGTAAAAGGTATAGTGATATTCAGTAGACAAAGTTGCGTAACTATTACACATTATAGGATCTTATTTTCAAAGATTTACCCAGAGTTAAGGACATTTGGTAGTCCTAAGGCAGTTTCTGACTGCTGTTTGAGTGCCGATTTTGATTTTAAGTTTCTCAGCAACGTTTAACATAATGAAATGAAGTTTGGACACTGAACACAGCAATCATTTTCAAATACAATCCATGTAAAATATCCATGTATACTAAAAATAAATGCTATGCATATATAATTAACCAAATTAAACATTTAAAAAATTATCGCCTATGGGAGTATTCACGTACACTTTCCTCTAAGGCTATGTATTATTTTTAGTTCATTTTTGTATGCTTTAGTGCTTGCACTACTTGACAGTTTCCGCCTAAATTTTCTTTTTATATCTGAAGATATTTACACCCCAAAAAAGTATATATAATGAACACAGAATTCATGCTAAATTTTACAAGCATACATGTTTTAATATGTTATTATTAGTAATGTGAGGAATAATTTTAGGTGCAATAAGTAGCTTTTGGATGACCAATTACGAGCAAAAATTTCATTTATATAGCATAATAGGTTGCAGAGAAACGTGCACCTAAAATATGAAAAATACGAATTACGGTAAACTACACTTAAAGATAAATGTGGACATAACAGTAGTGACTCACCATATTTAAATGTCAGAATTAAAACTCCTTATGAATAGAAAACCCCAGCATGATACACACACTTATGTATATAAAGTTGATAGTTTCTAGTTCTTTAACCATAAAATATATCCGCTTTTTTCCCAAACAACTATCCAGTATCCTTCAAAACTTGTGTTCCTTTACTCGCTTCAGCAGCAATTGAAACGCGAGACGCTTGCATTACATTTTCTGTATCACAAAATCCAACTTTACCAGCGTCACTGTCACGCACAGCGATGTAAAATAAACAACTGACGTACACACAATCCCGTGTGTGAAAGATACGCAGATACATCAAAGGATTGTTGTTGAACTTAATAGGCTTATGTGCGTGACCATGACTATCGACAGATGATCAGGATTACTGAAACTGATCGGCTGAAGATAAAGAACTGATTTCCAACAAAGCTAGCTATAAAGTGCTCCAGCTGATTGATGTTGATTCGGGGTTTGTAGTATTGTCAAGGATTTAGAACGCAGTAGAGACAATCTGCCCTTTACTTTTAACCAGTATGAATCCAATAATACTACAGTTGGTAAAATTTGTGCATATTAAATCATGCTACATTATGAAATAGTTTTAAATTTATTTGAGTTAATGTCTGGGAAGCGAGAGGCAATAATATAAGATAATTATCTAATTTAACGCAGTATTTTTAACACTTAAACAATGTCAGTCTAATTCTTAATATAAAATTTAATAACAGCCCGCAATTTATGTATAGTATAATATGTAAAATGTATGTAACAGTCATTGTACTAATGTTTATATTATTGTGTAGATGTATAATAATGTTATGTGAATGTATTATGTAATTTAACAATGTAGGAGCTGTAAGAATAGAAGGCGAAAGTTGCTAACAATGAGGTAACCTTGAGACAGCAATAAATTAGAAAGTTTAATAATGCTACTAATAATTCTTGGAACAATAATGTAATATTTAAAACAGTTTATAAGTAGCTAATCAACAACTAGAAAAAGCTTAAGTTAAATAAAAGTATTCTATTGGAGTAGGCTTAGCCAATCAGAGATTTAAAATAGGGAAAAAGTGCAAATTCAAGCGGCAGACGCTACAAAACAGCGTTCCCAACCAGACGCTAGAAGATAGCGTACCTGAGCAGTTTCTTCGCTCGGTACATATTCAGTGTGTGACACAGAAAATGCATTACGGCGTGAATAATATAAAGTTTACGTGTTAAAAAGTACAAGTACCAATAATCTCACAGCTCTACAATAGGATATATCAGTGAAGTGCTGTTTGTTCATGTGAAGGATTAATAAAACAAAGTACAATGCAATTATATTTTGTGTAAGCCTTCATTCTTTAGCCACACCACCCCTGCTAAGGGATACGTGTTTCTGCAAATTACTACTGACGCAGTCGAGGCATACATATGTAATAGTTAAAGAAACATTAAAATACAAAGTTGATTTTTTTTAAAAAATATTGGGGTGAAGACCACCGGAAACTGAACGAGGGACGAAGACCACTGGAAAGTTTGTACCATACATGGGACTATAAACCTTTTCTCAAACTTAATGTAATACTGTTGTAACCACATTAAAGCATAGAAGCAATAATAATTATTAATTAATAATTAACAAATTACTTCTTAAATATTATCAAAACAATGAGAACTGTATTAAGTGGTAAATAAAACCTTCTACTCCCTTTATTATTATATCATGAAGCAGGGATTCTTTCAGCAATGAATGAAAAGAAAAAATGCCAATGATATTTCTGAAACATCGGTTGAAATAAACAGGTTAGTTATTAAAACTTTACTGGTAGCTTACATATTCTATAATTAGTTTTACTAATATCTTTTAGAAATACAAGGCAGAAAATCGGATGAGCTACATTCACATGAGCTTCTCTATCCTCTAGCGCTCATTAGTGGGTGTACAAACTATTCTTACCAAAGTTATTTTTCCATGTACTTCATTTTAATCGATATAATCCTTTCCGGAAATAGCTGCATTGCACATTTTGTTTATTGATACAAAGGGAATTTCGACAGTCAAATGTTTAAGAACTGGACGCTATGTATTGGCTTTAGAATTTCATGCTCTTACATGGAATCCGAGAAACAACTGAATACTGAAAGACTTGAGAAGAATAACAAAGTATGGAATAATTCGAAGCCCCGTAGCTCAGTCGGTAGAGCAAACGCCTGCTGCCCGAGGGGTCCCGGGTTCTATTCCCAGCTGGCGGGTGGGAACTTTTCTCCAGCTAAGATTAATCCCTATTCTACCAAGAGCCTGGAAGTATGAATGAGGTTGTGAATGTGTGTGTGATATAATGACTAAGAAACCAAAACTGCAAGAAACCCA
Organism: Deroplatys truncata; assembly: GCA_030765065.1. Classification (NCBI taxonomy): domain Eukaryota; kingdom Metazoa; phylum Arthropoda; class Insecta; order Mantodea; family Mantidae; genus Deroplatys; species Deroplatys truncata. The sequence goes on along the minus strand of CM060988.1, from coordinate 22,801,288 downwards.
ACGACAAGAGTTACACGAGTTAACACTATTGCCAAATAGGCAATAAGTTCCAAGGAAAAGGCCGCTAAGACCAATGGTGTTAAAGGTGGGGTATAAATGGAACTAAAACAAACAAAAAACTCGAACCGGAGTTTGTTTTGTGCTTTTGTGTAACAAAGCCGTATAAATTGACACTAAGTATTATTTGTGTTATTCCTAAGTAACCATCCGTTTAGTTGATAGAATTTCTTCAAAAGAAACCAATACAGTTGAAAATCAAGATTTTACAACAAATCGCCTTCACCACCCATGTTCTTTTCCGTTTTTTGTGTTCCACAACCTGTACGGAAAGCATCTAATCAAGGTAACCAATCTGCTTATTGATTTAGTTTTTAAGCCGCATGGAAACCTCTGACTACAGAGCTGCTCTAACTTCAACTACCCTAAAGAACACCAAAACTAACGAAAACAAAAGTTATGCATCCGCAGCTTAAAACTTACCAAGCAGGGAACACGCAATAGTTAATGAAGCTAATGACAACGTAACAATAAGAGAATAAGTTCTTGCCATAGGTAAACTCACTGATCCCTCAAACATTAGGTTCGTATCCGGAATAACAAATGGAAGAGAAAACTTGACATCATCACACTCAAAGATAAACATAAACAATATTCGCCTTGACGTCAGACCACTACTAACCAAGAACAAAATAATAATTATTTCATATGTCAGCCCAAACATTCCAAGTTATATACTTGAACACTTGGCTAAGGTAGATACTCATCGATAACCTCCCTTAGAAACGGAATATCTGAACCCGGGTATACTCACATCGCGAGTTTCAGGAGACAAATACACATTTACCCCGAAGACCTACAAAAGTTACCCAGAGCATCTTGAGGTAGACTATGAAGATACCAAATGCAGGGTTTACTTTTCAACCGACACCCGAGTCTGTTTCTAGTGCAAAGCCGAAGGTCATTTTGCTAAACACTGCCCTACAAAAGAAACTGCCACGCTCATGAGAAGGAACATAAACCTGATCCCTTACAGGAATTCTCAGAAGTGGGTAATAATAAGCATAACCGCAAATACTGCAGAATCCTCAGAAACAAACTCTGCAGCAGTTGTAAATAACGAATCTCACCTTGAAAACAATCTCATAGGTACTTCAGAATCATACACGCTGTAAATTTTTGCAGCAAAACAATAGGAAACTTCAATACCCTTGTCAACAGTAAATGAAACACTAGATGACACTGCAACTCAAATATCAAGAATTAAGAAACCACTTTCACAAACAAGCAGCTCTTCCAATGAAAAACGTTTTGAAGAAGAAGAGAGCTTCTCAGACTCCTCTCTTAACTTAGAACAATTCTCCGATAGTGAGTTAAAAAAGAGTACTGTGATTCATACTAGTAAAACGCCGAGTAAAATGAAGACAATAGTACCTAATTTGGGGGATCTTCTTGATCCTGCTAGAAAAATAATAGAAGAATCTCCCAAAGAATATCACTCAGCATTATTCAGCTAAAACGTTCCTTTGAAACCTCAGTTGGATGTTATAATATCCACCAGTTGGCACTTAAATACACAAAAGACATCAATGCACTAATTATTACACTTAGAAAAAATTGTATCCACATATCACAAAGCGCGACACAAAAAAATAAAAGTGCAAGAATTGAAAAGATCACATCAGAATCTGTAGGTTAAGAACGAACCTCTCATTTCACTAAAGCTAAACAATACATTAAAAACAAATAAATATGACACCACAATGGAACCTCAACGGTTTTCGAACTCAAATAGAATAATTACAACTACTAATTAATAATGACTAATCATAAATCATATGTATACAAGAAACCAATTTTATAAGTTGCTATGTTGCTTCACCTAAACACTACACTGGTTACAACAGAAACAGATTAAATTACTCACATGTTAGTTGGAGACATAGCAACATTCGTTAAGAGCAACCTACCTCACAAAGAAATCCCAATTACATCTGATCTAGAAGCTGTTGCTATTAGCACTCTCATTCCCCATGCCATATGTATTGTAATATTTATTTACCTAACAGCCAAGAATTAGAATTGTCATAATTATCAGGATTCTTACAACAATTACCGAAACCGTTTATTCTGTTGGGTGACTTCAGTAACCACAGTAGGTTATGGGGATGTAAGCAGACTAACAATAGACGAATAATTATAGAAAGATTACTAGACTCCTGCAACTTATGTCTTCTTAACTCTACAACACCTACTCACTTTAATATTGCACATGGGACATTTAGCTCCATAGATCTAGCAATGTGCACACCTGACATCGCTGATTTATTAGACTGGACGATCACTGAACATTTGCATGGCAGCGATCACTTTACAATCAAGATTCATATCACAAAAATGCCTAAAAATAAATATACCCAACCTTACACATGGAAATGGAATGAAACAAAGGTGATTGGGAAAAAATACGACACTATAATTATAGAAAACATAAAATACCTGCCACCACTTAGAGATTTCTCCAACACACCAGTAGAAATTCTAGTAAGAAATTTCACACACCTGTTAACCGAAACAGCAGAAGTTAGCATTCCTAATACTAACACAAACCGCCAGAGGAAAACTGTTCCTTGGTGGAATGAAGAATGCCAGCGTAAATACAAAAACTTTTCCACCGTGGAAAACAATATGTTTTACCTTAAGTGTGGAACACACGCCCGTAAAGCTATAAAAGGTAGCAAAAAATCAGCATTTTTGTTTCTTCTGTGACCAATAAAACCAATTCCAAAGAAATATGCACCAAAATAAATATAATCGCAGATACCAAGTGTGTAACTCCAACTTTTCTGCAACCCACTATTTCAATTCATCCTATCACAGAGACCCAAGAGACAGTACAAATTTTAGCCGAAGCTATTGAAAATTACTCCAGTGGTTCTATGAACCTAAATTTCTCCATTATAAATAACAACTTCTTGAATTGCAACTAAATACCCGTGTTCTGACCCTGATGCTTCATATAATGACGAACTATTCCTTGAAGAAATGACTCGTGCATATTCTTTGGGAGATTGTTCTATTAATTTTCTAGCAGGATCAAGAAGATCCTCCAAATTAGGAACCATTGTCTTCATTTTACTCGGCTTTTTACTTGTATGAATCACAGTACTATTTTTTTGTCTACTCCAGTCGTGCAAGAATACAAGTACTGGCCCTGATGATATACCTTACGAATTCCTCCAACATTTACCATCTGAGGTAAAATTATATCTATTAGCCATCTACAAATATATATGTATAAAAAGAGTATTCCCTTATTAGCGGCACTAGGCCGTTGTAATATCCATACCCAAACCTAACAAAATCCATAGCCTCCCAGAAAAGTATCGATCAATAGCACTAAACTCTACACTGTGTAAACCGATGGAAATAATTATTAACAAACGCCTAAAATGGACATTGGAAAGCCAACAGTTCTTCATCCCCTTTCAGCTTGGTTTTAGAGATGGTACCATGTCCAGTATTTTCCAATTTGAAAACGGATTTTCTCAGGGTTCTATCGTACGTGTAACCTTGTTCTTAGTAGCAGTCAATGACATACCAAGTTTAATAAGTCCACCACACAGTGTGAATCTTTTTGCAGATGATTTAACCATATGTTATTCAGGAAAAACTCCAGAAACAACACAAGAACTATTACAAAGTACAATTGGTGCACTGCAGAAATTAATAACACTACAGTTTTAGATTCTCTGCAACCAAATTCAGATTTATTACATTCTCAAATGCCAAAATCCAAAATTCTTCTCTAATAGTGAACATGAATGACCAAACAATCTCTCAAACACCAGTACTCTAAAATTGCTAGGAATGATGTAACGAAAAGCTTACATGGTGTCATCATATTCGATCCTTATGTGAAGACTGCCTCAGAAGGCTTAAAATCCTAAGATGTTTAACAGCTCAGAATTGGGGGGGGGGCAGATTATCAAGTCTTGTTGTCTTCCTATAGAGCCATCACACGCTCAAGGTTAGATTACAAATCCATAATCTATGCTTCGGCTAAACAGTCTCTATTGCAAACTTGAGACTCCATCCAATCATCGGTATTACCATAGCCCTCGGAGCATTCATAAGCAGTCCAACTGCAAGCCTCGAAATTGAAACCGATTACCACCTCCGGTCTTCAGAAGGAAAACAGCTTATCACTACTTCCGCACTTAAAGTAGCATTCAGACCACAGTTACAGATACATGAAATTGTTTTTCATCCACAATCTCTTTTCTCAATTACTCACATTCCAACGGAGATACCAGATTATTCTAAATGATAGTGGGTTGTTGATACCACCAATACTGGATGCATCAATTGGGCCTAGATGTCCACCGTGGAGGATCAAAATACCACAAATAATATGGAACTTAGTAAAAAAAGAAACATCCGTCACTAGCAATGTTGTTTTCCGAGAGCTGTCTTCTCAATACGCGCAAGGCAAGCACTTATACACAGATGGATCCAAAACGGATAGGGATGTGGATACGCAGTGACCACAGACACCAACTGCATAGCTTCCCATCGCGTCTCTGACAAGTTTCCGATCTTCTCCTGGGAACTACTGGCTCTCAGGGAGGCACTGTCATATATTATTACATCCGATAACAAATTATTTGTCGTTTTTACTGATTTCAAAAGCTACCTTCAAGCAATATTAGATCGATTCACGCATCTCCCTCAAGTTCATGATATTCATCGCCTGTTCCAGTCTATTTATGCTAAGGGCTACCATGTAGTTCTCGCCTGGATCCCATCACATGTTGTATTGCCGGATATGAATTAGCGTTTTCAATGGCTAAAAGAGCTGTTCTTCAAAACTCCGTTGATTATTCCACCAACATTCCTCACCTGGATTTAACATCACACCTCAAGAGAACCCTACGCAACAACTGGAAACTTCAATGGCTTTCATCTTCCGACAGCAAACTTCAGACAGCTAGGAATAACGAAATTAAGTCTTTTTCTTACAATACCATGAAACGCCAAGATCAAGTCATAGCAACAAGCATTCGCATAGGCCACTCAAGACTTCATCTCATAACTAAAGATGAAACACCGAAATGACCCTTCTGCTCTGCTACCTTGACAATAGAACATATAGTCACAAAATGCCAACAAATCGACTTCAAGAGGGAAAGATATGGGACCCGTCGAACTCCATAACGCAATCGGAAGCCTGTCAGCTTATTTCAAGTTGGAGATCTTCTTAAGTGACAGTGGAATACTAAATGAACTGTAAATCACTTATATGTGGCTTATCATATGCCACACTAACCATTAAATATCACTTGTCATAGTTACTGTCTCACTGATTAATTGTATTGTTACTCATCACAGTATTATATACTATGTAATTCACTCATTGTTATTCTCAATGTGTCCAATGATAACTGTATAATACGCTACTTACTGTAATGTTCTACCCTGTAAAAGTCGCTATAAGACATGGGATGTTTTAGCAACTATAAATAAATAAATTAAAAAACTCGAAACATTAATAATGGATATCTCGAAAACGACTGATGACAAAAACTTTTTTTTAAATAAATTGTGTATTTCAATAACATCTACGTTTCTGTGTAGTGGTTTTGGTCTATGGTTTATGGTTTATTAATTATACAAGATTATACAAAATTCCTTCCGAATGTAGTGGACTTCACAGGCTATTCTGAGAAAATTCAATATATACATTTTGTTGGTCATGTAAATATTTGTAATACATGTTATTCTAATTAAAATGTTAGAGGCATTTTATAAAACAACAAATTTGGAAAAATGTCCCATGTAAAGGGTAGTTTGGGGTTGGGTAATACTCTTGAAAAATCTTCGTGTCACACCTTCGTAAATTATTGAACATAAATACCACGTTTGCTGTTTATGCGAAGATTCGTTTTTCAGTTATGCTGTTCACAGTCACACAAACACACTGTCGCACTAATCTGTTCGTGTTATCTTATTTGCTGGGCGCCTGTTATTGTTTTATTATTTTAAGATTTGGGATCTTTGTCCTCCGGCTAGCTACTATTACTCAGTCGAGCAAATATCTCTGAGCAGGGCGTGTAAACGGAAAGGAGTTGTTACTAAAAGATAACACTGATAAAAAAATTATTTTCACACTTTTATTGCCGTCACACTTAATTAATAGTTCACATCTTTAATCTTTATACACTCCTGACTGAAACTGTTATGTTTCCAAATGTCATTACTGTCGTATTAGTTGCCGCGTACTTCACATTTTGTAACTAACTTTACGACGCGAGAGATTCTTCCAAACTGTATGATGTGCACTTCACAAATAACTTTTCAAGACTGCATGACGTGTACCTCGCGAAAGACTCTTCAAGACTGCGCGACGTGTACCTCGTGAATGATTCCATAGAACTACTTGAAACATGCTTATGGCTCGAGAATATATACTCCTCCCCGGATTGCCTGAACATTATAATAGAGCTGCTATTGGTTACCAAATCGCGCCCACTTTAGCGTCTGTTTTGTCAGCCAATCACAATTACTAACATATATGTTCTAGGGAAGATATTCCCTCCATTTCTAAAGAAAGGCACGCTACTCTGACGTCGTTTGTTTGTCTCTTCTTAGTGATAAACAACTCACCCCATCGGTTCATTGTTACCCACTTGTATTGTCAGTCGGTTTATTGTTACCGATTTCTATTGCCAGTTTCAGTGAGGCGTGTAAACTTATTTCCTAACAATGCTTGTGGCTAACAAACATCTAAAATCATTGTCATACAATAATGTTAATTTACACTACAATTACTCTGGTATTCACAGTGTTGTGATATAAAATACTGCCTCAACACACACACACACACACACACACACACACACACACAGATACTGACAGACACTGACGCACGGACCATTCTCTTAAAGTGCTCTTTTTGGATTCAGGGATCTCAAAACATGTATTTTCGGTGAAAACTGGATGTCTTCTCTATGTACTGTGTACGTGGTAGAGAAAGTAAAAATTGTGACGTGTTGCATTCGTATAAATTTCTTTAGTCATTCTTCCACAAACTTTTCTTACAAAAGCATATTCCTTTATCCCATTCGTGTTAATCGAGATAAACTTTGATTGCACACTTCACTGTAGGAACAAGAAGGATACAGTAGGTTAAAGCAACTGTCACTTTCTGGAAAGCGGATGGCTAAGTGATGGTTTTGAAATTCCATGCTGCTTGCATCCCCAGAGAATAAACGAATAGCGGCTTATGATTTGAAAGCAAGCAGAAGTATTCCAAAACTCAAAACGGTTACAAAAGTCTTGGAAATGGTTGCCGCCACGAACATGCTATTTAACATAATTTGTATGCTTTAACGAGATCTACATTTTTAATTTTTCTACCACGTACATACATAGTAGGCAGAGAAGTTATTGTATTTCCACATAAAATAGGTAGCGATATTTCACTGGAAATACATGTTTTGAGGCCTACTGAATCCAAGGAAACTATTTTAGAAAAATATCCGTGTATGTGTGGTGTGTGTGTCTGAACAACATAATTCGAAAACGAAATAAACGGATAAATGCCAAACTTGGTATTTAAGTCCAGTACCTTCCAAAGAGGCGACACGAAGGTTTTTAAGAAATTTCCCCCATCCCAACTGAACTTTACATGGAACATTTTTCGAAATTTTGGATTTTCTAAAAATTGGCTCCAACGATTACATTACAAATAAAATGTATATTTTGAATTTTCTGGGAACAGTCTAGGAAGTCCTCTTCATTCGGAACTAATTTTGTATAATCTTGTACAACTGGTAAATGTTAAGCGATAATCGAAATCACACCACACAATAATGTAGATCTGTTTGACGCACACAATTTATATCTAAGTTCCTTTTTGTGGCATTAGCGATTTCCGAGATATCCGTCATGAATTGTTCAATACTTTGTTATACTTTTAAATTCATGTGGTCATTCAGTTGTTTCTCGTAAACCTGTTTCTCGGGGGACTGTTTCGGATTGAGTTGGTCTCGACGGGGCAGTGGTTCCCCATACCCATGGGAGATTGGGTACGTGTGGGCGGTGACGCCCAGGCGGGTTTGTCAGACGCCTTAATGTCCTCCAGTACTAACTTGAATAAGCGGTAAATGGTGTGCCGGATCACAGTCGCATCCACCGAGGTTGTTCCGTAGTCTTCCTCTCTGGGATTGACGCCCGTATGTGGCGTATACACTTCCGTCCCTGCGCAAGCGTGGGGACCATTTTAAGAAATCAGGTATTGGCCTAATGGAAAGCTCCAAAGGAGGGATGGTCACTCGGTTGACAGCATCTCCTGGGCTGCTGAGTGTAACTTCGGCTCTGGGTAGACCTTCCGCACCGCCTTGTTTCTCGCGATGTCATGAAAGGGTATGCAATTTCAAGGTCAGTATACGGCGTCCAATTCATAAACGCTTGACTGTCGCTGTTCTCTTTGTATCTATAACGAAGTACGTTATGTAGCTATTTCTGCAAAGGTTTATCTGGATTAAAATGAAGTAAGCAGAAATAAGATTTCGTAAGGTAAGTTTCTATAACCATTAATAAAGTATATAGAGTAGAGAAAGTCATGTGAATATAAGACGTCTGAATGTTTTTTGTAGGGCAGGATTCTGTTAGTCTCTTATGGTTTACCAATTATATGAAAGTCATTCGAGATGAAGAGGACTTCACAGGCTATTCGTAAAAAATCTGAGATAATGCATTGTATTTCTTAGGTTAAATTAGATTGAGTTTTATTTACGGACGCTCTTTAACTGCTGTGGTTCTTAGCGTCCCATTCTATATTGGGCGTGAAAGACCGGTAATATTTCTCAGAGGCCTCTATATCAGGCTTGAGGTTCTGTTACGTGCCGTAAATCTATGACACGGGACCACCGGCTTTGCTTCCCTTCCGAAGGAAGCCATGCTAAGGATTTTTAGGACCGAAAAGAAAACATTGCCCTTCGGCGGTTTTGAACCCGCGGCCTCCGACCACAGAGGACATCTGTCAGGTAAATGTTATAAACATATGCTAATTTGATCAAAACTGTTAGAGCCATATTTGAGGAAATAAAAGTTGAAGAATCATTTTACATATAAGAGGTAGTTTGTGGTGAAGTTTTCGTTCTCGCAGCTTTGGAATATACTGAAATTAAATACCAAATGTGATATTTACGGAACTTTTCGTTTTTGAGTTATTCTGTTAATAGACACACAAACACAAACATAGACCTTCTTCTGAAAATGCTTTTTTTGGGTTCATGGGGCCTCTTAACATGTAGTTCCGGTGAAATCTCGACATTGAATTGTTAAGTGAAATACAATACTTCCCGTACTTACTGTACATAATAGAGAAAGTAAAAAGGTCCAACTAAGTGAAAGTTCAGCTGAGTAAAAGTGTAACCTGATCAGGCTAATAAAAGTGAAAACAAAACATTTCACGTGCGTAAACAGATGACAGGTCGATGTTAGCCGGAAGCCAAGAGCAAACATTGCAAGGCGATCCTAATTAGCCTCACAGGAAGGAGAGGTTGTAAATATTTGACAAGTGTGCTATATCTCCCCAGTATTTTTACCACGAAACTTCTCCAACAAGGTCCTTGTTGAGTCACTGAATCTTCATTGGCATGACATTCGGTGATATGAAACTGAGGTCCTTGAAGAATTGTTACCCTAAACCATAACTGACGCAAACCCATCACCACTACTAACACCAACATCTCTGTTCCACTATTGATTTCCAACCAGGAGAAAACCGTGAGAGGAATGTATCAGCTAAACTGTTCTGCGGGAGAATGCGCTAGACAGTGGATCACATTAGAGTATTACGTCGGTGCGGTACATGCCAAACGGAAAACGTATACTCTAAGGATGTGACAAGCAGTTATTTTGGAGTAACGGGTTTAACTGTCGCAGTTACAGTGCGTTAACGGCCACATGTAATGGTTACCAGTAACGATTAGATGTAAGTACGTTTCAATATGAAGTATGTAGGCAGAGACTTGCTTTCTTATTTGATACAATCTAAAAACAAGTTTCTCTAGATGTATCAACACGGTGGTGTATAATCGCAAAATACATTCACACTTTAACATTCCTACTCACAAACGAAGACGTATTCCTCCGCGACACCTTCTCCCTATTGGCTAAGCTATTCACGCCGTAACTGTGCCTCTCTTAGCACATGCAGATAGGAACAACAATGAGCAAATGAAACAAAAACAAAAAACAAACAAATCAAAAACTGAAACACAAAACAAAACATGCATTACATTCATGCAAATCGAGTTCGGAAGCATGAAGTTGTATAATATTAATAAATAATATTCAAATTATAATTATGGTGTGTTTGATGATGAGGCAATCTTTTTAAGTTAGAGATTTGATTCGGGAAATATCGCTTTAACCGTTTCGTATACTTGTCGGTCTTTTAATACTCTTTGCCATGCAGGTTAAAGGCATAAATATCCATGATAAGAATTCTAAAAGAGCGGAAACACAACTTCAAACGTGCTTTTCGAATTCGAAAATGAAAATTTGCAGATTTAAGCAATCTTAGAGGTTAGAATTTCTGAAATTGTGCAACTCTAGATCTTGATTCACCATTGTTAAAATTTGTGCCGCTTTTTGAGCTTAGCTGCCCGAACATAGGTATTTTGCTACTAAAAGCATTACTTGTTTCTGCATACACATCTATCCGATGTATAAAAATCGTATGTGAATAACCACCTTAATGCAATACACACAACTTTCCTGCTCGAGTGCTGACTGACCTGTCATCTATAGCCTGTGACCTGTATTCGAAGCGATAAGCAACGCGCCGTAATAAATAACTATGTACCTGCAACTCCGTGAGAGGATGACTCAAGTTGTAAAGGAGTTAAGATAACTAGTTCCCTATAGGTGATACCAATGCTGTGCACATACAGTGAATGTCACCCAGTCTCGATAAGCGTTAACGCGATAACTATAACTATTAGTTGTCTTCGTTACTTTGGTAACTGTTATTGTTTAACTAGTTACTTTGTATTTGTTATTTTGGTAACCGTTATTGGGTAAGTAGTTGGTTTCGTTACTTTGGTAACCGATATTGGGTAACCAGTTACTTTGTACTTGTTACTTTGATAACCATTATTGGGTAACCAGTTACTTTGGTAACCATTATTGGGTAACTAGTCACTGTGTATTCGTTACTTTGGTAATGTTATAAGGTAAGTAGTTACTTGTAATCGTTACTTTGGTAACCGTTATTGGATAACTACTTACTTTATAATCGTTACTTCGATAATCGTGATTGGTTAGGTAGTTACTTTGTATTCGTTACTTTTGTAACCGTTATTAGGTAACTAGTATTTTGTAATCGTTAATTTAGTAACCGTTATTGGATAACCAGTTACTTTATAATCGTTACTTTGGTAACCGTTATTGCGTAAGTTACCTTGTATTGTTTATTTAGGCAACCATTATTAGCTAACTAGGTACCTCGTATTCGTTACTTTGGTAACCGTTACATTAAGGTAACTGTGCAATGTAACCGTTACATTATTTTCTGACCATTCCTAATATGTTCATATGTGTACTGTAGAAATAGATCGTTTGATAAGCAGTGGCAGGATGCTAATGACATATCATCTTTTAATTCTTGCATCATAGAAATTGCTAATATATACATAAATCATGGGTCCCAGATTATGAAAATACATGTTTGTTCAGTCCTATTTTTATATATATTTTTTCGATTTCATATCATTATTTTGCCATTCAGGTTATTGTTTCGATTTTGGAGCTTTATTTAGCCATTTTATTGCCCTTTGCGTCTTTATATATGTACTCAATATAAATGCAACAAAATGAGTATATAAATATTTTATATTACTGACGATTTACATAAAGATAACTGTTCAAACATCAATTTCTGTATTCAGCTGAGAAATAGGAGTAACTTTGTACTTCTTTGACTGGGACTCTTGGAAAAAATCACATTGCTATTTAATGTGTAAAGTGTTGCTTTCAGATGGTGGTGTGACTATTTCAGGGGGGCAGGTATTATTACAGTTATGAATTCATGTCCCAAACTAGAAATGAGAATTCCATTTTTTGAGTTAGTAAATGCATATAGTCAGATTAGTATTGGCCTCGTATCATAGACCGCAATTTTCTAAATCATCTCGTCATTATTCTTATTTACACGTTTCCTAGTTATAGAGCACCGAGCAAGATGACTCAACGGTAGCGTCTGAGGTTCGCATTCGGAGGGTTCCGGATTGGATTCCCGTCCACCACCCACTTTGAACTTGTGTTTTTCATGGTTTTCTCTGGTCGGTAGATGAATGCGTGGGTTGTTTCTCATCTACCACTACTTCCTATCATCGTTTCCCTTTAATTCCGATTCCATATTCTCTTTCATATGTGCTTCTACGTTTCGTGGCGTATGGTAGTGTCGGGTAGATGGCGCGGATACTCGATCAAAGGAAAAAATACTCCCGTGAATACTAGACAGCTACATGGTCTACGGGTTGTTTATCGCCGTCTCTAGGCAACTCCTGCAGTGGGACGAATCGTTGAGGCTGGAACTTTTCGGGACTTCCGCGCGTCTCTGTAGCTGTCTGCCTTCGGTCTGTAGCCTCTTGTGGTTGCTTCACTTCATCCTTTCCTCGGTAGGAGGGTGGTTAACACAATAGATTATGCAGGTCGTAGTGCGCGAGGTGCCACCCTCCGTTGTAGAGGTTATATATCTTTATGGCAGTTATATCCACCTATAATAGCATGTTATGCAAACTGACTATAGTTGTAATAATTAAGACTCGAGTATGTTTATAAAACGAGCGGTAGTGACTGTTTTTGATCGTCCACACCGTAATTTCAAATTTTGAGTTTTTACAAAAGGTTCTTACCTTTAATTATGTATAATTAAGTGCGATCGGGTGACAACACCAATAGCAGGACCGTGAGCGTGTTTGCGAGCAGTGCAACAGATGACAGCCCTGTTGAGTCCACGCCGTATTTAATGATTTTTGCAGGTAACTTGAAAGCTACATATATTGAAGCAAAGTGAATGAACTCAATATATTAGAAAGTTAAAAATTACAGTGAACAGAATCTATTTTATTTTCATGCATATGTTTCATTGTTTATCTGGGAATGCATCCCAGTTAATGTTTGAAGTTGGGAGTGCTGCTTTCAAGGTGTTAAAAGGTATGGACAAAAGGGGAGCTGCGAGCGCCGTCGGTAAGATCAAGAGTCTGGAGTATTATGGGCGCCATAGCAGTTCAGTTAAGTCATATGTAATCAGCGAATATAAGTTGTCGGCCAAAAATTAATTTATAAGTTTCTCCGCACTAATGTTAATAAATTAAATACATATCAGTGTTAAGTAACTTTTTGTAATAATTGTCAATTTTTAAATTTTAATCGTCATTTTAAAGGTCATTATTTGAACATTTTTAGGTCATGAAAACGGATCTTGTTGATAAGTAACAGACATAAATTCGTTGTACCAAACACTAACCTCAGATAAGAAACTATTTCTTTATAGCGAATGAGCAACCTCAGAGTTGGAAGGATGTTTTTAGGGTTCACCTGGTTCATCGTTAATAGATTTCCTTTCACTTGTGTAATTGGTATATTCATTTATAATTATCTCTATAACATCTGGCACAATCCCAACGTGAATTCAGTACTTGTTCTATGTACTTTCTCCATGTGGATACAGTAAAGCTACCAGTCGTGTGATGTCACAACTTCAAGTCCATGTGCGGCTAGTTCTTTATGCCATATGGTGACATATCGCCTTAAACATTATGCTCCCGACCATAACATTGATGGTAAATATTTTACTCTAACCCTTTTCTCAAAATTAGCGCCGTTCATTTTCCCATGGTAATCACCTTCTACAAACACATCTTCGTGAATCAATACCTGTTCGTTTATAAAACCTGCTCAAGAACTGTAGAAACTAATTTCATCTGACACTAGCATTTCCATCAGCGTAAACATCTATAACACAATCAGTGAGGAAGCTGTCTACCCATGTTTTATTCAGATCAACGCTTCCCCTCTTTGCTCAACGAAGACTTGTCGTTGGACAGTTCGGCATTAGATATTTTACTTGGTCACTGAGATATGCAAGGCCGCTCATGTGCGTCCCCCTTCCAAATGCAGGTGCATTTTGTGACCGCGCGCGCGATTTACCTACGGGTCGGCGCATTCCGACTGGCCGGCTGGGTGCAGCTAATGACCGGTCCCTTCAGAATAATGGTCGCGTAACGATCTCATGTGCCATTTCCCCGTAGTTTAGGTAATTACTGTTCCAGAGATTCCTTTAGGCGGATTCTAGTAACCTCCATTTCTAGAGCGCACTGCTTTGTATGGGTCCTATATAAGCGGCAGCTTTTGCTCGGACAGTCAGTTAAGGAGTTAAGAAGTTAAGTACGTCAAGAAATCGAAGAGTTTGGAAAGTGCCGAATGCAGTTCAGTTGTCACTGGCGACTCCGCAGTAAAGTCATTAGTGTGGTTCTGCAGTTCGGTTGTTGTAACTCTCCAGTTTAGCTATTAGCTGTGATTCAGCAGTTCTGTTGTGATATGCACGCTGAGCACTTAAATGACAAATAAAGTGTGATTAGCAACATCTGATGTTTTCATTTGTTACAACATATACTGAGATTGCTGTAAGCATCAACGAACTTCAGAACATCACACAGCCGCACAACTTCTCCGACCATTAACCTGCTCCTAAGATAAACCGTCTACCTTCCATCGTTGCCGTATTCCAGGAGACTACCGCACTCAATGCACCTGCATCTGAAACATCTGCCGATGTCCAGCGATTGCCATCGACGCTCCCATTACCGAAAAACAAAACACTGTGCTATCTCTCCCGACCATTAACCTGCTCCTAAGATAAACCGTCTACCTTCCATCGTTGCCGTATTCCAGGAGACTACCGCACTCAATGCACCTGCATCTGAAACATCTGCCGATGTCCAGCGATTGCCATCGACGCTCCCATTACCGAAAAACAAAACACTGTGCTATCTCTCCCGACCATTGAGTTCCTTCCATCGCTGATTCTCAGGACTCCAACACTCATGTCGCAACTTCATCCGAACCGTCCTTATCCGACTACCGCATCACGTCATCACAATGCACTAGATCGTACCCAGAGGTGCCAAGCACTTATTCGAACCAACCAACACTCAGCGGAACCATGTGCGCTTACGGGCACGGCACTGAATTCCTGCCGCCTTTTAAGGCCGGCACTGAAGCGCATTGGTACACAAACAATTGTTTTTGAATAAAATACCTAACCTCCCTGAGCTTCGTCTTTCCACCAGGTTCCCCCAGGACTTCTGACACACTGGCATCCTACTTTTCTGCTTCCGCTCTTTGAACAGCAGCAACCATTCCCTGCATGGGTGCGCATTACGAGAGTACTCAAGTGGAACCTCGCCCACTTTCCTCCGAACTTCCTTTTATCCACGTGTGTCCTTTAGGTTAAAAAATCAGATGTGCTACATTCACTTAATTCCCCTACCCTCCATCGCTTATTAGTGTGTACTAATTATTTCTTACGAAAGTTAATTTTTTATTCACTTCATTTCAAACGAGACAAACCATTCCAGAATTAGCTACATTACATATTTAGTTATCGACACAAAGGGAACAGCGACAGTCAAATCTTTTAGAAGCGGACGCTATATGCTGGCCTTAAAACTCCAAATTCTTTCCATGCAATCGCAAGAAATAACTGTAAATCCACAGGACTTAAAAGGAGGACAAAGTATTGAACAGTTCGAGCCATTAATAATGGATATCTCGAAAATGGTTGATGTCAGAAAAAAAAGGTATTTGAAATAAATTGTGTATTTTGAAGACATTTACATCCTTTTTGTAGTACGTTTTCGTCTATAGCTGCAAGATTATACAAAGTTCCATACTAATGAACAGGCTATTCCGAGAAAAATCAAGATAAACATTTCATTTGACATGTAAATATCTTAAATGTATGTTATTTTAAACAAAATCGTTAGAGCCATTGTTTAGAAAATAAGAAATGTCGAAAACTATGCCATGTAAAGGGTAGTTGGGATGAGGGTATCTCTTAGAAATATTCGTGTCGCATCTTTGGAAGATATTGAACTTATATACTAAGTTTGGTACCTATCGGACTTCTCATTTTTAAGTTATGATAATCATACACACGGACCTTTTTCAAAAAGTGTTTTATTTTGTGGGTTAAGGGGGCTCAAAACATATACTTTCGGTGAAATCTCGACATCGAATTTTTGGGTGCCATAGGATACTTCCCTTACCTATTTTAGGGTAAATCATTCTATTTTTCGCACTATTCAATGGTTGACAGTTCCTAATTAAGGCTTCGATAATAAGATTATGTAGTAATTGGCACACCCGTTTCTTAAGAGCTTCGTTTATTAGTTGTTTCATTAATGTGCAGTAATGTAATTATTAGAAACAGCCTGCCCATTGTTAGTCAGTTATCACTTGAACACGGATATGTTGTAATATTATTTTTTGTTTTCTTGTGATTCCATAACGGTAATTTAAGAGTGGAGGCTTCTTTGAAACGTAATAACTCTTAGTGTGATATTTATAAAGTGTTTTAGATATGTGCACAATTGCATTAAACATTCTAAGAGTTGAAATTATAGCCTGTGGATCGCATAACTTGCATTTTTAAACGCGAGGGTGGGATGCCAATAACTGGTATTTCGAAACTCGCATTTTCTGATTATTGGCACTGTATGCCAATAACTTAGGTTTTGAATAAAATTAATTTTTCCAGAATGGAATATTCTGCAATTTATCTTTTAGTTCATAGGCATTATAACAATAGATTAAAAATAATTAAAAGCAATTTGGAAAATGCTGTTATGGATTGGAAAAATAGTCATCCACAACAACTAGTAACAAAAAAAAATCTCGCATAATATTTCTATCTAGTATTTGGCACTGATGCATTCTTCAAAATGTTTTAGAAAACATGGAACTCGAAAATACAGTCAATAATTATTTTAGAGTAACACGGCTCTTTTCATGAAAATCGAATGTAATCGAGTATACCAAGTGCTTGGGAAGACCTAAATATAGATCTACTAGCACTACAAATCAAAAACAACATGAAGTAACTTAGATGTAGTCTGTTCCTTATGATGATTTTATAAGAGTAGTTGGTCATGACAGAATTAAAAAATTTAAAAATAGCCATAACCTTGTTGAAATTGAATATCATGTGGAAGAATTCTTCGTCCTTTACAGATTAAGCCATCATTATCGTATGGGAGATGCTACACAGGAGGAGAGGAACACGACAGATGATAGCGATTGCAGAGTAAATAGGCCTGAGGAGGACCAAACTTACGATGAATTATGATCTCCGAAATTATTCATGACCAACAGATTCCGAATGAAACAATTTCTCACGAGACGTTAAATTCCACTTCTGATGTGGACAGGGAAAAAGATTGATCCTAAAAAAATTGCAAATCACCAAACTCCTGCTTAAGAAAACAGCATGTGTAAAATATTATAGTAACCAGAAACACCCTAGTGGAGAGGAAGAGGAAATTTGAGAGAATGTACTAACATTCAAGAAATGGAGAGAAATACATGCTCAGTAGGAGAAACAAAAGCAGTATGCTTTGCAAATGATAGAGGATTGTAAAATAGAAAGGTAAAAGAAGAAATTCGATAAAACGTCCACACAGTTCTAAACTACAATTTCCAAAACCGAATAAAGAATTTGAGAAGGAATCACAAATAACACAGAGCTTATAAAAAGCACTATGTAAGACATTTACAAGCAGACAAGAAGAAAAAGTATCGGAATGTGTTTCAAATGTGCCTACAAGAAACGTTTCTTTAACTAAGAAGGGATATGAATGTAACACCTACATACATACCGGACCATCACAGAAAACATATTCCAGATGATTCAGACGAACATCTGTTTCTGTCACATGTGTGTTCCACAGTTACCGACAGAATGATCATTATCGTTATAGAACTGACATTTCTGATTCCATTAGTGTAAACTTATCTGAAAATATTCTATGTTAAATAGTTTCACTCATATTGTTATAGTTATATTAAGTATTTTAGCATCACATAAGTGCACTATTTCAATAGTACCTTGCATTTCTAAAAGTTTGTCTTAAATGGGCTGGTGCAACATTTTTTACAGTCGGTGACAATAACGAATCTTCCAAGTGCTAAGAACTGGTAAAATGGTGCCCATAACTGGCATTCTTCAACTCAAAAAATTAAAAGAATATTATGGCATTTTTTGTAATGTAAAATGTTTTTTGATGGTGCCATTATATTCCTCAGTATTTTCTAAAAAATGTATGTTGGTCAAAGTAAACGATTTTCTTTTGCATCCTCCTAAAAGTGCCAATGACTAGATGGTTTACCTATATAGTAGAGAAAGTAAAAATGCTCCAATCGCAAGCTTATCGATCCATTTAGGTTGTATTATTCAGTCTTTTGTGGCAAAAGACGTTCGGGCATAAATATAACAGAGGTTATAATTCCAGAACACCACAATTTATGGAGTCCCATTTGCAAAGACAGTAGGAGTTTCTTGAGGTAAATGTAACGTTAAGTAATGCGAAATGCTCTGGGGACGCTACTGAAACTACACATATAATAATTTTTCAAATAGATGCCAAAACCTTCCGTACAGTCCGTAATGTTGGACTACCAGAAGGGGGGGCGAGAGGGGGCTTGAATGCTTATCTGCTCACGTAGTCGATTTGTTTACTGCGAAATGTGTGTATGTGAATCATCCATGCTGCTAGCACTAATACATGAATGTAACTGCCGTAATAAGCATTACGCACTGTTTTGCTCTCGCTGCTAACACGCATTTCAGTATATGGTGCAACTTCTACAATATTTTGTTGCTTTAATCGTTTTTTTTATTTCTCTACTACAAATAGTAAGTAGCGGAATATTGCGTTCCACCCAAAAATTCGATACAGAGATTTCACCAGAAATACATGTTTAGAGACACCCTGAACCCAAATAAAGCGTTTTTGAAAAAAAGAATTCCGTATGTGTGTGTGTGTGTGTATGTGTCTGTGACTATGAACACCATAACTCAAAAACAAAAGATTTAAGTTCTGTGTCGTCCAAGGATGCGACACGAACATTTTCAAGAAAATCCCCCACCCCAACTACCCTTTGCATGGAACACTTGCGAAAATTTTGATTTTCTAAAAAATGGCTCTAACGATGTTGATTAAAATACTAAATACCTTAATATATGCACGATTTTTACGGCATAAGGCATTTCTGATATGCGTAATTAATGATTCGATTTTTTTAGTTCCATTTATACCCCGTCTTTAACTACCGTTAATTTTATACCGTCTCATCGGCGGGTTTCCTTTGGGAGTTATTGCCTATTGGCAATGTTGTTAACTATCTAACCCTTGTCGTTGGGTTTCTTGCACTTTTGGCGTTTTAATCATTAGATCATACACACATTCATACTTCCAGACTCTGGGGGGCATAGGGATTAATCTTGGCTAGAGACAGTTTCCCACCCCTCGGTCGGAATCTCTCGCACATCAGGCAGTTGGTCTACCCACTATGCTACGTGGCCAACGGATTCGAATTGTTCATTTCTTGGTAATTCTTTAAAGTCCTTTCAGCATTTAGTTGTTTGTCGCGATTCGTTGGAAAGAGTATGGAATTTTAAGGCAGAATATAGTGCCAGATCTTAAAAATTTCACTATCGCTGTTCCCTTCATACCCTAACGAAATGTGTAATGTAGCTATTTCTACAAACATTTTATTTGGATAAAAATGCAGTAGATAGAAAAATAATCTTAATTAAGAATAGATTGTATACCCTCTAGTAAACGAGGGTGGACAAAGTCATGTCAATGTATACACAAGATTTGTTTACAAAAAGGCCCGTGTGTGAACGTGTGTGTGCGCGCGCGCGCGTGCCTGTGAACAGCATAACTCAAAAACGAAAAGTTAGGTAAGCATCAAACTTAATATTCAGGCGCAGAGTACCTTCTGAAGATTCTCAAAAATATACTCCCACCCTAAACTACCCTTTACATGAAAGATTTGTTTTTTTTTGTTTGTTTCCCAAAGAATGGCTCTAACCATTTTGATTAACATACCATATGTTAAAGATATTTATATGACAAATTAAATGAATGTCTTGAATTTTCTGGGAATAGTCTGTGAAGTCCACTTCATTCGGAAAGAACTTTGTATACAATGAATTTAAACATTTATATGTGACAATTATAATTAACAAAAACGCAAATATAACAATATATTTTAAATAATTTTTGTGAGTAGTAGAGAAATGATAGATCCAGCAAACTTAATATGTGGAATGTGTATTCATATGCTAATTAGGTATCGTCCACCCCCTGCTACGCCCCTTGGTACCTTTACGGTTGCAGCTGGTGTCATAAATTTTGTTGAATATAATGGAAACTTTGACAGGTTAGCAATTAAGATTGTCAATCACCTGTCAAAATGAACAATGGGTATAGTAAATACCCATTCTAACAAAAGAGGAGGTGTTATTATCCCCATTCATTTGCCTGCACGTGTGCACTTTTAGGAAGACCACCTGCAACAACCCCAAACCCAGCCGCTTTGTTTGACAAACACGCGCAGTATAACAAAGGCGGTGCCCTTTTCCTGTCGAAATGAACAATGTTATATTAAATTATGCTTGTAACAAAAGAGCAGGCTGGAGTCACATAAACAAAAGTGGAGACGCTATTGTCCCAACTCTATTGAATTCCCGTACACGTGCATGCTATAGGGACCACCCTGCTACAACCCCACCCCCATCAGTATTGTTTGACGAACACGTGCAAAATAACAATAGAGGAGGCTGGAACCGAGCTAACAAAAAGAATCTAATACATGAAGAGACACTTTCGTCCAAACTCTATTGAATTCCCGTACACGTGCATGCTATAAAGACCACCCTGCAACAACCCCACCCCCATCAGTATTGTTTGACAAACACGTGCAAAATAACAATAGAGGAGGCTGGAACCGAGCTAACAAAAAGAATCTAATACATGAAGAGACACTTTCGTCCAAACTCTATTGAATTCCTATGCACCTACATGTTAGGTGAATATAACAAAGAGACAGGCTGGCGCAGCGATAACAAAGGAACTCTTGGCGGCTTTATATCTGACCCTATCTTTGTTTGACGGTGGGATGAGAGAGAGAGAGGCCAAATCCCGCGGGGGACAAGCATCATTTACCTGCTAGAGCATAAATTCCACACCACTCGAGCCGCCATCATGGCGCCGACACTGCCTGAGGGCAGTTCTCTCTGACAGCAGCCGAGTCTTCGCGAAGACTTACGGGAAATCTGCGAGCTTAGTTATACATGCTCGCTGTTTCTGCAGTTATTTTGCTGTGATATCGAAACGTGTTTAACATATATCATCACCTACATTAAACCACAATGTATACTTAGATACCCTTAGGCTTGTGCTCGAGTCTTACTGCAAGCAAAGTTTAATGTTTAATTGATAATGAAGAGTTGATATTTTGATAGGGTAAAACATTATTATATCATTACCCTGATTACTGAAAGACTTTCTCCGGCACCCAGAGGTCATATTTCGAATCTTACCCTGCGAAACTCGAATGCTTAATAAACAATACATTATGGAAGCATGCACGGGCAGATTAAAATGTATTTAACAAATATAATTTAATTTTTATACATCATTACGATGTTTTAATGCAGGGTATTCTTAGGTACCCAGGGGTCCTAGTTCTAATCTTACCCTTCGAAATTCTAATGCTTAAAATATATTAAACTATGTGAGTATGCGCGGTCAGATAAAAAATGAATTTAACAAATACAGCTATTTATATTAAACCCATGTGTATAATTAGATATCCCGATGTCTAGACAAGATACTTTATTTTCTTTCTTCCTCTCTCATTTTTTCTATTTCCTTTCTTTCTTCTTAACTTGCATACATCTTAGCAATCATATCTACACGATCACATGCACAGAGCCATTACACATACGTATACATTCATACACATAACTCTTACACATACATATACCAGTGCACTTGCACACGCACACACATACACCAACGCACGCATATACACCAGTGCACACACTCATACACCTGTGCACACACATACACTAGTACACTTATACACTCACACATGTCTCACGCACACACACATGCACCCTCATGCACACACATACGCCTACAAACATAGTCATATACACCAGTGCAGGCACTCACATACACGCACACAATAGCTCTGGGAATTATTGTCTTTACAGAATTCAAAAATCTTTGTTTCATTTCACTGTAAGCTGGCAAAATGTAATTCTTTTCAGGCTACCACATTCACAAGAGTTTTATACCAACGCATTTTTTACAGATCGTGTAAAGACATGGAGCTACTCTGAGAAAGAGAGCGCGAGCGAGAGGGGGAGAGAGGGGAATTTAATCAAGTAGCTGAAAAGGTGCTGAGAGTCTCTGCGCATGCGCAACTGGTGATAATTACACTGGATGCAATAATCACATCACGTGTAAACATCCCCATCATTATACTGCGCCGGCATAGACTTTAGATGCTATATAAACAGCTAACGACGATTGTTAGAACCACTGCGATCTTATTAAATCTACGTTTACATTTTAAAGAACTTCAAAAGTAGCAATGTGAGGTGTTTTTTAATTTAAGAAGATTTCTACACGCATAGCATTCATCAACACGAAGCTATGCAAGGTGAGTGGACTTTTACGTAACTATACAAATCAGTGGTTGCTTTTTACGATGCATTACTTTTGTTTAAACGATGCGGTGCATGAAAGACGAACCGCTGCATGAGTGTCATATTTCTTTAATCTGAACTTTACACTTACATGCTATTCTCTACACATTCATCCTCCATTAATATTCATACGATTTTGTCTACTCATTCTTTGTTTCTCTACACGTTCATCCACCATTAACGCTCATACGATTTTCTCTACTCATTCTCTATTTCTCTACACATTCATCTTCCATTAACATTCATACGATTTTATCCATGCCTCATTTTTTCGCCATCACATGGATTTCTATACACACACTCTTCTTCTTCCATTCACATTTACACGATTCTCTCTACCGCTCTTTGTTTCACCATCACAGAAATTCTACACACTCTTCTTCCAGTCACCAGCACACAGATTTCACCACCTACACGATTGTCACAAAATATCGCTTTTACCAAGCACCCGAAACTGTACGAATACCTACGAGTATACCCGACCACAAACATGGATAAGCATACTTACAAAAACTTTGGTCATGGTGGAACGAAACACGTGCAGTTAACTCCCTACATGCACACAATTGAAACGTTGAAGACAGACTAATGACAAATGACAAACGTAAACAAGTATCCATGGCAATATTTCTCCATCTACCGTATGTAGTACACTGGTTCAATGCCTTCTATGAATGCATAGAAAAATGAAGTTTTGAGGTTGGACCCCGAAGGCTGTTGAACTCACACTTTCATTGTGACAGAGAGAACGCGAAAACCAAGGATTATGGGACATATGTTCATATGAACGTTTTTCCTTCTTGTGGTGTAGGGAACCCCTACCCGAAGTTTGTAGAAGTATTTCTGAAACATGCTATATATTTAACTGTATTCAAAACATGTGACATAGTGATTTCATTATTTTTTTATAAATTCTATAACATGTATCTTTTGAGTCTTTATATGTAATATGAATGAGTCAGCTATATTATTTATAATTTTTTCATAAAAAATAGGAAAACATTTACTTAAGTTTGACATTTCTACATACCTTCTCTGCGGATACAAAAGACAATTTACATGTCTTAAATTTTCCCATCTTTACCATACGCTTATATTCGAGATATAATCTTCCAGGCATTTCTGCAAGCTCTTCGTAGGTTAACGAATTGTAGTGTTCAGGGAAGAACACTTGACAATCCTCCAGCGAAGATACGATCCTAGTAGCATATCTTGTTTGAGCTCTCTTTAAGGCCTTTATCTCATATTTAAGAGCTATTTCGATATCTTGAACTCGCCGAGTCGGTGGGAAACTACTCTCTTCAGCCATCTTGTTAAGTCTATCCGCTAAACACTCTGTAACAGACTTTTATCATGAATTTTTATTTTCAATGCATTAATCAGGTTGAAGGAAAAGCTATACATTTCTTTATATTACAACTAAAGTGTGTGTTGTGCTACATGATCACAGTTTTTTGTAAATATGCTTATGCATGTTTGTGGCAGGGTATACTCGTAGGTATTCGTACAGGTTCGGGTGCTTGGTAGAAGCGATGGTTTGTGGCAATCATGTAGGTGGTGAAATCTGTGTGCTGATGAATGGAAGAAGAGCGTGTGTAGAAATTCCTGTGATGGTGAAACAAAGAGCGGTAGAGAGAATTAAGTGAATGTGAATGGAAGAAAAATGGATGTAAAAATCCATGTGACGGTAAAACAATGAGGGGGATATAGAAAATCGTGTGAATGTGAATGGGAGAAGAGTGTGTGTATAGAAATCCATGTGATGGCGCAACAATGAGGGATAGAGGAAATCGTATGATTGTTAGTGGAGATTAGAAGTGCTTTAAAATTAAAATGTAGAGTTAATAACCTCGCAGTGGTTCAAACAGTCGTCGTTAACTGTATGTATAAGACCTAAAACCACCCTGATTGTGCCAGTACATCATCATGGAGGGGATGCTTACACGTGACGTGATTATTGCATCCAATGGAATTACCACCTGTTGCGCATGCGCAAAGGCTCTCAGCACTTCTTTCCCTTCTTGGTGCAATTCGTCTCTATCTCTCTCACTGTGACTCTCGCTCAGAGAGTGGCTCCATAATGTCTTTACACGATCTATAAAAAATTCGTTGGGATGAAAGTCATGTGAATGTGGTAGCCCGAGAAAAATTACATTTTGCTAGGTTACAGTGAAATAAAACAAAGATTTTTGAGTTCTATAAAGGCAATAATTTCCAATGCTATTGTGTGCGTGTATGTATGTGTGGGTGTGCACTGCTGTATGTGTCTATGTTTGTAGTCGTATGTGCGTGTGCGTGAGTGTGTATGTGTGCATGTGTGTGCGTGAATGTGTACGTGTGAGTGTGCAAGTGTACTGGTGTGTATATGTGTGTGTGTCTGTGTGTGCACAACTGTATGAGTGTGTGCATTGATGTATGTGCGTGCACTGCTGTGTGCGAATGTACAGTGGTGTATGTGTGTGTGTAAGTCCAAGTGCACTGGTATATGTATGTGTAAGGGCTAGTATATGAGTGTATATGTATGCGTAATGGCTCTGTGCATGTGATTCTGTATGTATGATTGCTAAGATGTATACAAGTCAAAGAGAGAAAAAGATAGAAAATAAAGAATCGTGTCTAGGCATTGGGATATCTGAGTATACAAATGGGTTTATTATATACAATTATATTTGTTAAATGCATTTTTAATTTGACCGCGCATACTTACATAGTTTAATATTTATTAAGGATTAGAGTTTCGCAGGGTAAGATTCGAACTACGACCATTGGGCACCTAAGAATACCATGCATTATTTCATCGTTATTAGATATCAAAAATAAATTATATTTGTTAAATACATTTTAATCTGCCCTTACATGCTTCCATAATTTATTATTTATTTAAGCATTAAATTTTCGCAGGGTAAGATTTGAACTATGTCCTCTGGCTGTCTGGAAACGTCTTTCATTAATCAGGGTAATGATATAATAATGCTTTACCCTATCAAAGTATCAACTTTTCATTATCAATTAAACATTAATCTTTATCTGCATAGGACTCCAGCACATGCCTAAGGGTATCTAAGTATACATTGTGGTTTAATGTAGGTGATGATATATGTTAATACGTTTTGATATCATAGGAAAATAGCTGCAGAAACAGTGAGCATGTATAACTATGCTCGGAGATTTCCCGTAGGTCTTCGCTTCGCTTCGAGACTCCGCCGAGGCAACATCTCTACACTCAACGAGATCACCGAAATGGTGAAGAGAAGGAAACGCCTCGCCGCTGAAGCTTCCGCTGCTGCTTCTCCGGCCACCGCTGAGGAGCCCAGCGCTCTCCAGTCGACTCCGGCCGCAGATCTCGCCGACTCGCCGGCAGCTCCACCGGCATCCGCCGGGAAGGCTGCTTCACCGTCACCGCCGACCGGGCGCAGCTACGCTTCTGCTGCTGCTTCACCCGGTCGCAGCATTGCAACGCCTGCACCTGTTGCCTCCGGCTCTGCTTCTCAGGGCTGCACGACGCCACCGACGACCGCCGGCTTACCACCCTTGGTGAGCCCGATATCACCGCCGACGCACCCTCCGGCAGATGGCCGCCACAGTGTAGTCATCTGTGGAGTACCGAGGGACCTGCCAGTACATTTCGTGCTGGATGCCGCAAGACACCACTGGCACTCGGCAATTCGGGCATCCCGAATTTCCTCAAAACGAGGGCCAACACCGCTGGTTCGCCTCCATCTCGGAACCGCCGCGGACACTCAGGCGGCCTTGGGGTCAAGCCTGCCTCTGCTGGGGCAGTGCTTGCGCATCGAGGCCAGTAGGAGTCAACGCCCGGTACCCTGCCGCCGCTGTTGTGTCTTCGGTCACACAGCGGAGGCATGCGTCGCTGCACCTCGGTGCCATTACTGCGGGGCAGGCTGCCTCACGGCAAACTGCACCGCCCACGACCTTCGCAGACGTCGCCGATACTGCGCCACCTGTTCCGGGCGTACACACTACACAGGGCAGGCTCAGTGCCCCCTGTACCCCCGGAAACAACCTACTGGGTCAACTACCCTGACGTCAACTCTACAGCCTCCGCAGACGCCTCCCCGTGGGGCTGAGCCTCCACGGACGGTTCCTGGCCCCTCGCATCCACAAGCAGAATTACAGGCCACTCTGTCTGCCATGCAGGCCACACTTCTGGACTTCAAGACCACCTACAACGACTTCAGCTCTCGCCTGGCTGAGCTACGCTGCGCAGCCAACACGCGCCTTGCGGCAGTTGAGGCCAAGCAGCGGACCTCGGCCAGGGCAATCTTAGCCCTCTCAAGACAGATCACGGGCCTCCAAGGGGATGACGGGATCCTCGCATCGGTCCAGCGCAAGCTGGAACGCATCGAGGGCCACCTCGTCGAACCGGACGACACCGACACTGAACCTGATGACCAGCCGACACGTCTTGGAGCACTTCAGGCACAGCTGATGCAGCTTCGAGAACTCCATACCAAATCAGATGGATTCATCCACTTCTGCAGGGTACAACTGGACACCACTCTAAAGTTTGGGGACTACATGTTCCATCTGGACAAACTCCGCACCTCAATACAGCGAATGATCAGGGACGAGCGCCACTTAGGCCGGGAGCTTCAACAGCCAGTCACAGATACATCGGACTGGCCGGACGCAGCAACCAGAGGCCGCAACAGACACAGAAAGAACTTCTAAGCAAGACTGCACTCTACTTCGCGGGGGCATCTGGACATCGTCTAGTTTGCCTACCGACACACCTTACCTCTCCTACTTTTCCTCATGTCTCACCCATGAATTTCCATGGCCGCAACCTGGGAACTGCGGCAACTCTTCACTCCTGAATTCCCAAGGGCGCAAGCAGGGCCTCGGTCATGCTTGCGTCCTGGCACCTCCTCACCTGGCTTTGGCCCTCGTGGCCGGCCATTATTTCCTTACCTTGAATCCGCCGGTGCAAAAGCGGTACGGCCACATTACCACTCCGACTTCCTCTTTCTTCCTTCTTCCATTTTTCATTCCGGTGGAGGAGTTTTTAGTGGGTATGCCGACTATTGGAGATTCCCACACTCTCAGTCTCGACTCCCATCGGGGCTGGGGTAAGTGAATAAATCATTTTCTCCTCCACTCGAAAAAAAAAAAAAAAAAAAAAGGACTCGGTTGCTCTCAGAACTGACCTCAAGCAGTGTCGGCGCCATGATGCCGGGGTCGAGTAGCGTGGAATTTATGGTCTAGCAGGTAAATGATGCTTGTCACCCGCGGGAACTGACCTCTCTCTCTTTTCCCACTGTCAAACAAAGATAGGGTCAAGTATAAAGGCGCCAAGAGTTCCTTTGTTATCACTGCGCCAGCCTGTCTGTTTGCTATATTCACCTAACATGTAGGTGTACAGGAATTCAATAGAGTTGGGACAATAGTGTCTCATCTTTTGTTAGATTCTTTTTGTTAGCTCGGTTCCAGCCTGCTCTAATGTTATTTTGCACGCGTTCGTCAAACAATGCTGATGAGGTGGGTTTGTTGCAGGGTTGTCTTTCTACCATGCACGTGTAAGGGAATTAAATAGATTTGGAACAATAGCATCTCAGCTTTTGTTTACGTAGTTCCAGCCTGTTCCTTTGTTACTAGCATAATTTATTATGACATTGTTCATTTCGACAGTAAAAAGGTACTGCCTTTGTTATACTGCACGTGTTCGTCAAACAAAGCCGCTGTGGGTGGGATTGTGCAGGTGGTCTTCCTAAAAGTGCACACGTGCAGGGATTGAATGGAGACAATAACATCTCCTCTTTTGTTAGAATGGGTATTTATTATACCCTTTGACATTTTGACAGGTGATTGACAATCTTAGTTGCTTACTGTCAAGGTTTTCATTATATTCAACAAAATTTATGACCCCAGCTGCAACCAAAGGTACCAAGGGGAGTGGCAGGGGTGGAGGATTCCTAATTAGCATATGAATACGCATTCCTGCATATTAATTGTGCTGAATCTGTCATTTCTCTACTACATTTGTGGAATCAGGCATTTTCAAGATATCCGTTATTAACAGTGTCGAATTGTTCAATACTTTTGAAGTTCTGTAGTGTTTCAAATGTTTCTCGCAATGTCATGGAAATAGTATGAAGCTTTAAGGCCAGCATGTAACATACAGTTATAAAAAGTTGACGAAGTATTCCCTTTGTATAGATACAATACGAAATGTGTAATGTAGCTATTTTCAGAAAGGTATATTTCGATTAAAATTAAGTATATAGGTAAACAAAGTTTCTTAAGAATAATGCGTATACCCCCTAAAAAGTGACAGAGGGTAGAGAATGTCACATATCAGAAGGGATCCACAAGGGAGAAGCATGATCAAATGTTTTAAAGGGGGCGCCAAATTTTGGCTTTCATATTCCATACACTTTCTACGACATCGGGAGAAACAATGAATGGTGACTACATTTCAAAAAATGACAAAAGCATTGTGATACAGCAACTATGGCTTAAGGGTATCTAGAGGTTGGCGCCGGCAATCAGAAA
The DNA here is from genome assembly GCA_030765065.1 of Deroplatys truncata. Taxonomy (NCBI): domain Eukaryota; kingdom Metazoa; phylum Arthropoda; class Insecta; order Mantodea; family Mantidae; genus Deroplatys; species Deroplatys truncata. Next base: position 22,771,914 of record CM060988.1, on the reverse strand, counting down.
TGAACAAAGCCAAGTAGTGCTTGCCAGCATTAAACTCCGGAAGACCTATGATCAGACAATCATAATATTCAAGAAGGTTCTTTCCTCCGGCCTCCAGAATGTGTGTTTAGAAAGTTGAAGAATGTTCAGCATAAGATGCCATTGGCTATATAAGCGAGCGTTCTTGCGAGAATAGTTAGCGAATGAATATCTGGTGCGACTTCAGGTGATGTTCTACGAGTGAATTTGTGCAGTGAGTGCTGCTGTTACTGCTGAAGCAGAGACTGAAGGAGTCTGTGTTCGACTCTCCAGCAAGTGAACCGTCCGGTAGATGTGTCTACATCGTACGTATTTCATTATGGGACTACGTCAAGAAGGACAGTGAAGTGACGGGAAAATTGAACTAGTTCAACTTAGTAAAGTGATAGTGTGAACAAAATAAAGTCCCAGTGAAGAATAACTAGATCAAAACATTAACAGTGAGAACTGAGTTGACGAAAGAGAAAAGAGACAACCACGGACTAAGTCACGTTTTTGAAACATTCAAACAAATAGTAACTAATATCTCATAAATGGCAAATGCCATAAAAGGCTATTTCAAGTAAGCTGTGTTTTTTAAAGAAACTTGCGTATTTGGTAGACTACCCTATGTCTATTTCTCATGTTAAGCTCAAGATAAGTATTTTATTTGTCTTGTAAATATCTTTAAAGGTATGATATTTGTAACAAAAATCGTTTGAAAAAATAAAAAAATAAACAACCTTCTATATAAAGGATTTTTTGGGAAGGTAGGGTTTTCTTGGACGTTTTGTGTCCTATCTTTGGAAAAAGTTAGATACCTACTTTGGTATTTATCCACATTTTCTTTTTGAGTTATATTACACGCATATACAGACATATGCGCGCACGACTGTGTTTCTAAAAATGCTTTTTGCTTAAATTTGGAGTGCCTCAAAATTTCTGGTGAAATCCCGATAACAAATTTTTAGTGGAATACAATAATTCCTATGCCTACTAGGTAACTACGAGAGAAAGTAATAAAAACAGATCGACGTTTGCCTATTTTGTTACTTTCTTTATAATTGCAGGCCTTTAATTATATGTGTGTGTTTTTTCATCCTTATTGAAATAAAATATGACAATGTTATTGCGTCTATAGTTGCGTGTTTTATAGTCCCTGCCACCTCTTAGCTTAAGGGCCTATTATGGATTTTTTTCTTTCTTTTAATGAGAGCTTGCATTAAGGTTTTGCCCACCACAGCTTCCATATGTGAGTTATTGGCGGTTATTTATTAATGATATTGATTAGTATGATGTTAAACTTAGTATTGCAATTAATATTTCGCGGTCTGAAGCAGTGTGCCTTGTTCACAACATATCTGAAGAAGTCTGTGATACCGGCATTCTGCTCCTAACGTCAGCAGTTGTACTGTTTTCTGCAATAATAAAATAGTGGCTAAATAACACAACAATACTTGGGGAAATGGTAACTACCAAAAAAAGTAAAAGAAAGCTACTTCTTCGCGGATCTGAATTCGATGGATTTAATATTAACTCATCGCTTCGTTCATTAATACGACACTGGATTGTTTTCTACTTCTCACAAGGACAAAAGTACAACACTGACCTGAAAATATTAGACCTATTTCATTGCAAACTGAACATCACGCCGGTTGTTGAGGCGATTTACCTACTCTGCTGAATCTGATTGCAGCAGTATTGAATCTGGATCCTCTGCCTCTCATTCTCCGTAACTTGGAGGTTTGGAGGTGTCTTCATCGGCTGTGATCTTCTGCTCGTACTCTCGCCTCGATTAACTGTATTATGTTTGGGTTATAAGATGAGCATGGCGCGGTAAAGCATGCCGTGGAACTGCATGGCGTGTGACGGACCAAGTATTTAGGCATGGTTTCACTTAACTCACATTTATTCACACGGCCATCTCAAACACTGAATCTCTAACCCAGTAAACTATCTTCTCACGTTTTATAATGCTACGTTTACTGTGCACACTTTACTTTCGGTATTCGCGCTCCTAGTGACGCACTATTTCGCGTTGATGGCTAAGCCGGCGGAAATAATTCAGAATTTGTACTTCCAAAACGTTGAAAATATATATCTTTCTCGACGATAAATACTGTAGGCGGCAGCGTATTCGAGTTCTGCTTTTACATGTTATTCGGCAACTTTGAGCTTTTCCGAGCGAAATTTTCACCTAGGACGTAGAGTTTTGCTAGACGACGGTACTTTTAGAAATGCCCCGAATCTTCTGTTTGACTCGATATTATTAGGAATCGTCTCTTAGATATCTCTGTTCCCTGACTGTATGATATCTTCACGCTCTTGAGCGCGTTTAATTTTTACGTAGTTCTACCTATTGGCTATTCTTAACGTGTCATGACATATATAACATGCCGATAATTAGTCCACGAAACATACTGGAGCTATCCTCCCCCTATCCCCTTGAACTTTTCACGGCGAATTGTTGAAAAAAGATACAAAAGATTTCTACTCTTTTGCAAGTTTACAAGGGCTTCTCTTGCTATCCAGCACCATAAAACGTGAACACGTAGACAATGTTTTAATTCCACGTTGATAAGTACTTGATTGACTTGGTTTGTTTTGTTTAAGGGCGCTCAACTGCTAGATCATTAGCGCCCTTGTAAAACGGATCATGGCAAAGGACAGAGATAAAGATCAATATCAAAACACAGTACAAGTAATACATAAATACAAGTATATAAAACTAAGCTTATGGATATGAAGTACCTGCTATTAAGATGAATAAATCCACATTTGGAAATTTACTCTTGACAAATAATTAAAAATCCTATCAACAGCTTGCTTATCATCTCTAAGACCTCTGCAAGACTGTCCGGCAGTTGCAGAGAGTCCCGATGATGTGCTAGAGCAATACACTCTAGCAACACGTGGCGGACGGAAAGATCTTCTCACAAAGCGGACAAATAGGAGCAGGGTCTCCCTTAAAATATCACAGTGCTTAAAATTGCAGGGACCAATACGCAACCGAGCCAAAATCACCTCCTCACGACGACGTACAAGAGAGGAAGTTATCCAGTTTATTGGAATGTCCTTCACTATTCTAGGCTTATTTCTGTGGATACCTAACCACTCCTCGCGTCAGCACGATAGCACCGCTCTCCGTACAACAAGCCTAAAGTCTTTCGACGTCACTCGAGGAGTTGTAACATTGGGTTCTGTGGTTGCCGCCTTAGCTGCCAAATCCGCAAGTTCAATCCCCGGCAAGCCAACGTGACCAGGTATCCAAGCACACTCCACATTAACGCCAGAAGCATATAAAACATGGAGGGCATCCTGCATTCGCAGTACAATGTGGTGGTAGTTGTACAGCTCACAAACGCTGTGAAGTCTCCCAATTTTCGACGGCGCACAAGCAAAATGGTTCGGTATATGGCACAGGGCTCTGCACTATAAATGAATGCGCTATCATGAAAACCGAATATGTAGGGTTCGGTTCCATGAACATAAGCACATCCAACACCGTTGGTGCTCATACATCCATCGGTGTAGATCAAAATTTGGTCACTGTAACCGGACAGAAATTCCAAAAAAAAAACAAATGGGTGCGGATACTAAACCTAGGCATCGTAGGCTTCCGGTATACCGTCATCCCAAGATCTACGTGAGATGTCGTACATAACCAAGGGGGAACACCCTCTGCCCCTTAGCAAACATACTAGGCATTTCAATGTCGTGCTTTCTAAGAAACAAACACCTACAGGTATTGGATTAATCGAGCTATTCCTATAACGTTCGTCCAGCGCAGTGTGAGAAAACGAAGCGAACGTTGAATGTTGAGGCATACACTTAAGCGCACAGCTATATTTTCCCAAGAGTATTTCACGCCGATAACGCAGAGGAGGTTCTGCAGATTGGGAGTAAACACTCATAACTGGGCTAGTGGGAAAAGCACCAATAGCCAGTCGAATGCCTCGTTTGTGGACTGCGTGTAATCTCCTAGGCACAGATGGTTGTTCTGAGGAATAAATGATACAACCATAGTCTATTTTTGATCGGACAAGTGCGCGATACAGCCGCAGTAAAACAGTCCTTACCGCTCCCCAAGATTTTCCATTTAATATCCGCAAGATATTCAGAGAACGGTCACATCGCGCTTTCAACTGTACTATATGCGATGACCAGCTAAGTTCCCCAATAAACGTCAACCCTAGGAATCTCGTCGATTCTATGAATGGTTGTAAAACTGGACCGAATCGGAGTGAAGGTAGTAATTGTCTCCTACGGCGCCAGTAGTTCACCTAGACTGACTTCTCAGATGAGAAATGAAAGCGGATTTTGGAGCTGCATACTTAGAGATTATCTAAGCATTGCTGCATACGGCGTTCCAAAAACGTCGTAAATAGAGGATTACAATGAACGGTAAAGTTGTCTACGAATAAGCATCACGATACCTCTGGTTGAACACACTTAGAAGTAGAATTAATTCCTATAGGAAACAGTGTAACGCTTAGTACCGATCCCTGAGGTACTCCGTTCATCTGGACAAAAAGGTTGGAAAAAACCGATCCCATCCTTACTCAGAAAAAGCGGCCTTCATAAACTCCTAAATAAACAATGGTAAGTGTCCATATATATTCCGGGTGTGTAGGGAACGTAATATTCCTGCTTGCCAACACGTATCATAAGCCTTCTCGGGTCAAAAATATCGCAACGGTTTGACAATTTTTCATGAATCCGTTAATCATCTGTGTCGACAATGATACAAGGTGGTCCATTGCTGAACGGAGCCTCCGAAAACCGCACTGGGTGTTGGTCACCAGGTTGTGAGTTTGCAACCACAATACCAACCGTCCATTGATCATGCGTTCCATCACTTGGCAAACGCAACTGGTGAGGGAAATGGGACGGTACCTGGACGGGAGATGATGGTGCTTTCCAGCTTTCAAAATGGGTATGACAGTTGCCTCCCGCCACTTTTCTGGAAAAGTGGTATCAACCGAAACACCATTATAGACCTCGAGTAGGAAAGCCTTACCTTCAGGAGAGAGCTGTTGGAGCATTTATACCTGCATACGACCAGGTCATGGTGTTAATAGTCGCGAAGATGAAAGCGCGTCTTCTAACTCCGCCATGGTGAAGAGGCAATTGTAATCTTCAAGATTTCCTGAACAAAAAGGGAAACCTTGAGATTCAACCTGAGTCTTAACAGGAAGGAACTCTGGCGAATAGTTATCTGACCTAGACACTTGAGCGAAAGCAGGGCCAAATGTGTTGCCACGTTAAATGCATCAACAGCTCCTGCAGCTGTTTTAAGACCGGCATTTGGCATGTGGGTCAATTTTCCGGCCACACGCCTTAACTTATCCCAAACGACAGAGGAAGGTGTATGTCGATTAAATGAACCTACTAGCTTGCTGCATGAGTCTTTTTGCTATCCTTTATAATATATCTAGACTTGGCATGCATTTTCTTGTATTCAGTTAGGTTATCCAGTATGGGGCGACGCTGGGAACCTTAAGAGCACGCCTGCGAGCACGAAGGGCATTTTGGCACTCTTCCGTCCACCAAGGGACTGGAAATCGACGAGGATTGGCAGTCGACCGTGGAATTGCTTGCACAGCTGCAGAAAGAACCTTCTCTGTGAGATGTTGGACCAAAATATCCACACAATCTTGCTCATTGTAATTAAACACAACTATCTAGGGGTAAAGATTCCAGTTGGCTTGATCTAAGCGCCATCTAGGTAGGCGTGTGGAACATATACCTTGTGTTAAGAGACTAATGAGACATGGAAAGTGGTCACTAGAGTGTAAATCAGAGATGACATTCCATTGCAAGGAAACTGCTAACTGTGGTGAACAAACAGCAATATCAAGGTGTGAAAAGGTGTTGTTGGAGTCTGAGAGAAATGTAGGTTCTCCAGTGTTCAGAAGAGCTGGGTTATTATCGTCCAAAAGATCAGCAATCTTTTTACCTCTCACAAGCCCGAGGTGAGCCTTAAAGTGGGTGATGGGCATTAACGTCGCCCACCAACAGAAAGGGCGTGGTAACTGGGAAACTAGATATTCTAAATCAGTTAGCGAGAGGTCATCGGATGGTATCAGATAAATTTTACAAATGGTAAATCAGATGGAAGGCAGTTTAATGTTTACAGCCAGTGATTGGATGTCAGACTGTAGGATACGAATTCCACAAATATATTACCTCTGATGAGCATCATACTGCCCCCGTGCGCAGGAATATCCTCTCCGGGTGTAAGATCACACCGTACTGGGGTATACCGCCTGATATGCAAGCTATCTTGCGGACGGAGTTTAGTCTCTTGTAAACATACGACCAAAGGCACATACTTGTTGAGTAAAAGTTCAAGCTCTGGTCGATGTGTTCTAATTCCACGGATGTTCCATTTTAGGATATCCATTAGAATTATAACGGCATATATTCTTAAACATAGAAGTTTACTACGTTGTGGAAAGCTGTGTTCGTATACATGTTCCCTTTTCCTTTGATGTCGGTTCTAACACCTTTAATGGCAGATTTATCCAGCCTCTTTTTCACTGTTGTTCTTGCAGTGTGGGCAGAATCCTCCTGCTCCATCTCCTCCATGGGAGAGGACCCCTTTCCAATAGAAAACCTCGGTTCGAGAACCTCGCGAAGATGTTGAACGCTGATCCAGTCCTTCCCAGAGGATTCCTCAAAAGAGGATATCCGAGATGTTGGTGGACTTTTCTATCCCTTCGATATTCCGGGTAAAGTTTTTACATTTTCCTTCAGGAAGTCAGTTCAGTTGTACCTGGTCTTCAACTTTATGTGTGGTGCATTATAAGTTACTGCTTGCCAGCCGTATTGCTTGAAGTCGATGGTCTTGCTGTTGAATTTACGGAAGGGGTCTTGGAAAGTGTTGTTGCAGATGTAGATGTGGATTTCATAAGCTTTGGACATGATGTAGCTACGAGAATCTTTACTGAAATTGTGGCCCCTTTAACATCACTAGTTTGAGTTGCGATTTCCCGACTCGGTACCGGTTTAGCTGCAACTGAGGTATAGGTACCGAACTTCGGGACAGAAGTTTGGCGGATACGCAGAAGTTTGCGGGCTTCTGAGAAGGACACCTTCTCATCTCACTAACCCGGATATCCTGGATCGCTCTTTCCTCTGCGAAGAGGGGACATTCTCGGGAACTTGATGTGTGTTCCCGTCACAGTTAACGCACGATGGAGCAGTCGTACACGCTCCATCGTGAGAGATGTCTCCACAGTTAACGCAAATATATTCGCCGTCACCAAATTCGCTAGTGTGTCCAAAGCGCTAACACTTATATCAGCTCAGCGGATTCGGTATATATGGCCTAACCTCAATCACTTCATGCCCACCTAAATCCCCTGAGGGAGATCTACCCTATCAAAGGTAAGGAACAGGGTTCGAGTAGGCACAAATTCACGTCTTTCTTTCTGCTGAACCCGACATTCGCATGTCACGCCTTGTTCTTCCAGATTCTCTTGAATCCCCTCATTGGACATACCGTCCAATGCACGGGTGTTTACAACTACAAAACGGTCCACCGATGTAGATTTTCTTCCTTCCTCTGTTCTGTTTATAATTAAATAGCGAGGACCACTACACTCGTCTACTTCTTTTCGACATGTCTTCACGTTTGTTTTGGATATGTTATTATCCATAGCGATTACTTCTTCCACCATTACAAATGCCTCCGATGGCATGCTCACATCGGCGCCACCCTAGCTTAGGTGAGAGTCCTGGCCTGGACCTTGCTCACCTTAGGATCTCACCTCCCAATACATAGATAGAGACTCAAGCGCCTTCAGGAGTGTAACAGCTCATATAATGGCTCCTCCATAGGACTGGCCTTTATCAGCGGAACGAACACAGTCCTACATGATATTCAGCGACTGGGAGTTACGCATTATCCAGTCACCCCTTGCGACTCCCGTCCTCCGTCCCGCGCAACAGTATCTGCCAGACTGTGTTCAGGAGGTAACTAATGGCTGTTCAAACATACTTGTGGAAAAAATTTGTTTCGGCGTTTGGCATAAGCCCTCTTACCTCTCAGAGGAACCCAATCGAGAGTGTGGCTTGAGAATCCGGGAGCGCCAATCCCGTACCTACTGTAGTAGGACCCTGCGGTGATAAGTACCTAGATTAGATGTATTGTGAGGCAGCAATTGGAAGTTTTAGCTCCCTACTAATCATAATCAAGAAAGGGAATTAATTAAGTGCAATAATACGGCACCCCCCAAAATTAATAAAGCATAGTAAAAAATATCGAGAACGTAACAATACAGTTCTGGAGATTTTGTTGTCTAGTAAAAATATGTTTCAGGAATTTGTGAAAACTCAACATCCATAGTATAATAACTTCAATATGAAATGTTTTCATATGCAAAATTTGCAAAACAAAAATTGTAGAAATATAAGTATCTCACAACAATAAAGGAATACTTCGAACGAAAAGTTCATTCATCTTTATTCAAATATAATCATTACCCTTATATTAAATAACATTCTCAAACGTCGCAATATTTTCAAGGCCTTCCAACACTTCCACAGTTATAGTGCAATTTAATGAATGGAATATATGGCATATGACCATTTGATATTTTTATATGTTCTGTGATGCCAAAATACGTGATTAACTGGTAAATGATTGTATCTACTTCAGTGCTTATCATGACTGTTAGTGCCTGTATTAGCGTCTATTTTGAACTTGTTGTAGTGCCCATTTTCCTGCAAATATTAAGTTTTTAGCGTGCATTGCGCCGAGCTATAGTAATAATTATTTCAATAAAGAAAATGCACGTAAAAAGCACAGCTTAGGATTTTCATAGTGTCGCTCTGTGTCAGGGTAGGAAACATGACAACGATGCCCCGTTTATCACTCATTTGTCTAATGTGTTTGCGGATTCCACTAACAGCGCACCTACGCCACCCTCGTAAACAACTCCGCGACGAATTTAATGGATACAGCAATGAACAAAACGGAGCCTCTATACGCTATGGAGTTTCGTTTCAGTGATATCCTTCTGTCGGGGTTTTGAAATGAAAAGTATTTAGAATAATTACCACCCATACGAAGTACACTTCTAAACAAGCAAGTGTCATCAGCATGAAACCTATTTTACAAGCAACGGAAGATAAGCGTTAATCTGATGCGTTGGACTCACGCGACTTTCTTTACGAATAGTGCTCCGTATTCGTTTTGTTAATCCAGATAGACTTTCAGTACACATTCACATTCTTCGTTGTAAGTATCACAAGAACATAGTAGGTGAAGCGATCGTCAGATATTTTAAAAAGCGCGTCGCTATGTGATGATATTGAAACTCCATGCTCTTTGCATTACCGAGAGGAAAAACGAAGAACGACTTACCACTTGAGAAACGTATATCTAAATATTCCAACAAGAAAGAATGTCTCCGAAACGATTAACGTCACAAACAAATTTTTTGGCACAATTTTGTGCTTTATCGAGGTCTACTTATTTTTTGTGGTAAGAATTTGCCCCTGTCTTATGGTTTTCTAATTACACAAAGGTCATTCAGCATAAAGAGGGCTTCACATGGTGTTTGCAGAAGATTCAATGTATAAAAAATATATATGTTATGCGGATATTTTAAATATGTGGTATTCTAATCAAAACCATTTGAACCATGAGGCGCTGCATTCGTCGCCTCTCAATTCTTGGTGACAGTCAGGGATATACAAGAGGCAGATGGAGTTAGTAACGCGTTTTCTGGTTACAAGGTTTGCCTAGGTTCGCCTGAGATCTATTCTTGAATCTTCCAGGGTGTGAGGCTTCTGGATCTAAGTCTGGCTGCTCAATTCAAATGAGTGCACTGTAAGTTAGTTATAATAAAACAAATTTATTACCAATGCTAGTTGTCACACTCGCCACCACATGGTCTGGCTGCCTAATTCGTGTAATGCTTATTCGCCGTACTAACCCATACCCACCCCAGCCAAAATTAACAGAATCTAAATTATACCTTGCTGCGATGACAGTAGGCTATGCCGCGGAACGAATTTGAATAGTATATTTTACCTGGTCGCGAGCAACGCGCGACATCTTCTAACTTCGGAGTCGCCTGCGGAACTTTTATAAGTCCGAGGCTCTCCCTCGTCGCGCGGCGACTCGATTTGCGAAGGAGTGATTGCGGAGATGTGCCCAAGAAAAACTTATTTCGGCCATGAAACAAATTATCCCTTCTTTCGCCTTTTTGCTTATTTCTTTCTACTTTCGTGACATTTTCCTACCAATTTTATTCAGTTCCCAAAATCCTTATATTTGTTCAGATTCGACAGCTTATATTGTATTACATGCCCATGAATAGCTGAACTCCTACTGTTGGTATTTAATATCTAAGATACAACACGTAGGCTTCGAACTCGAATTAATCTGTGGAGTACAAAGGAACTGTACCCTGTTTTTGAAACCACGACGGCCTCGACCATAACCTTGACCAGAGCCTTCCCCCTGCCACTGAGCAATAACCACTAGCAAACAAAAGACGACGCTCATTAAGAGGGTGAGAAGCAACGTAGGCAAATATTGTATATCTCCTTTATTTTTCTTCAGCTTCGCCAGCAGTCAATCTAGCTCCATATTTGATGTACGTTTGCAAACATGAGTTTGGTCGTTCTTTTCCGATCCTAAATATCAGCAGAAAATGAATCTGATGACATGAATTAATTTCAGCAACCTGGATCTTCTTCACCAAAACTTCCCGTGAAAAAATAGCTCCGTCATTGGAAAAGATGCTAGGTTACGTAAACAAATAGTGGAGATAGTGAAAAACGTAAGATCCTTTTTGCGAAGCGTCTTACTTGTGATGATGTAATAAATAGTGATAATCCGAATAACCTCACAGCAGAGGTAAGAGGCATTAGTGTAACTAGAGTAAAATAAATTGTTCATATAAGTGATGTCGATGCTTACCGTACAACAACAAAAAAGAAGGTGAATAAATGTAAATTTCATTTCGATGATGATTTTACTGGAGATTTACTTCGTCGTACAGCTTTTGGTTTCTATAAGAACGGTAAATCTTTAACAGTAGAATCTCTAGTGGAACCATGAGACAAAAAACAACTGACAGATTATGAATTTATCTACTAGGCCACCATTGTCATCTTCTGGTAAGCATGGGTTTTAAGTGTAAATCAGGGCCCAAAATCAATCAGAGCCAAAGCATCAGAAGTACGCGTAATAGAGGTATCGGTATCTGCAGGATTTTGAAGTGTTTCGCCTGTAAGGCTATGACCATGCCTATCTTGATGAAACGTAGTTCGACAGACATACTTGTGGAATGAAAAATATGATGTGTTGCACTCACACGACTTTCTCTACTCTTGTACAAACTATTTTAGAAACGCTTTTTCTCTATCTACTTCATGTCAATCGAGATACCGAGATGTTAATCTTATTGCTAATTTTCTTGTAGGTACAAGGGCAATTGGTAGTCTTTAAGCGATAGTCAAACCTTTGAAGAGCTGGTTGCTATGTGGAGCATTCCATTCTCTTTGCATGTCCAGAACATAAAAAAGCAATAACAAATTCCCATTTAAGAAAAGGTATAAATATTGAAAAACTCAAACAAATAACCATGGATATCTCGGAAATGGTTCACTCGACAAAACATGTATATGGCATAAATTGTGTGTTTTAACAAGATCTACATTTTTTGTGTACATCTATCCCTTAGGTTTACAAGTTATGCAAAAGACATTCACAATAAAGAGCACTTTTGGGGACATTCCCAGAAATTCAAGATATACATTTCATTTTTCATTAAAATATTTTAAACGTATGATATTTTAATCAAAATCGTTAGAGCCATTTTTGAGAAAACCAAAATTTTCGAAAAATGTTCCATGTAACGGTTACTTTGGAGGGGATGATTTTCTTGAAAATCTTCGTTTCCCACCTTTTAAAGATACTGAAACTAAATACCAAGTTTGGTATTTATCCGACTTTTCGTTTTTGAGTTATACTGTTTACGGACACACAGACACTGACCATTTTCTAAAAATGCTTTATTTGGATTCAGGATTTATATTTCCGGTGAAATCTCTGTATCGAATTTTTGCGTGGAATGCAATACTTCCCCTACTTATTGTACGTAGTAGGACCAACGATTCTGGCGATTGTACTATGACAATATCAGACAGCAAAGACAACAGAACTGTCATTATTCACTGTGGTGGACGTTTTGGCTCTGTCAGGGATGCCCTTTTAGTGACGCATACAAAAATGTCTGATGCTCCTGTTGACTATCATGTCAGTATAATTGCGGACATTTTAGAAACTTGGTTTGAAGAGAGGATATTGAAACGTCTTGAACAACCGTCTGTAATTGTTAAAGACGTTGCTGCATGTCATACCCGTGTAATGGTAAGCCAATTTCATCTTGGAAGAAAAATGACATCTGTAATATACCGGGTGAGTCAACTGCCCTTAGGTATTCATACCTATGTAACCCACAGTTTATAGTCTAATGTGAAAACATTTACCCTTTTAGTAAACAAACTATTATTGTAGCTCTCCCCTTCTATTCGGTATTATACGCAACCAGCATCAGTGATTTAAGTCCTGAATGGGAACCAACGAACTGCTAAAGACATAAAAAGACGGCTCTTCATGGATATAATGCTTGCAAGGAGATAGAGGAACGTTTTCGCGAATAATGGGACAGAATACGTGGGTTGTGGCCGAATGAGTTAGCTGCCGGAATGTGGTGAAGCAAAGGTTAGTTTCGGAGGTTCGAATCTAAGACAAACATCTAATTATTTTGGTGCCTTTTTCTGCTTGTGTTTATTTTCTGTATTTTAGTATGCTAATTTATTTAGTTTCGTTATTGGTTTTCCTGTGGCCAAAGACACAAGAATTACAATCAGATAATTGTGTATCGTGTTTATACCAAAACTCTGTACCGTATCTGGTGTTCTAACCGTGTTACGTAGTTAGCTTTTATCCTTTGGGCGCATATTGACGATATTAAATCTAACAGTTTTTGTTTCATGTTTAAACCTTAAGCTTCACTTCTTTATTGACACAGAAGTAGTAGATGTGGTACGTTCACGGGAAAACAGAATAATAAATTGTTAAAAAGCGTGGATTTCATCAAGGAAGTAAATGTTCAGAATGACGACCCCCTTCATCAATGCACACTAAACGTATGTACGTTGCCCGACAGACTTTCTTGCATGCTGTAACATGTGCGGTGTAATCTGCCTGCATTCTTTAACTATGAGTGCCCGTAGATGATTTGGGCTTTGTTGTTCTCGAGCATAGACCCATTACTTCCTTTAAATGACCCCACAGAATGTAATCCAGTGGGTTGATATCAGGTGATCTATGGGGACATGCGATTGGGCCCCCTCGGCCATTCATTTTGCGGATATGTTCTATGTAAGTGATTCCTTACAATCAGTGACCAGTGTGGTAGAGCTCCATCCTGCTGGAACCACATTTCTGTCTGTTTCACTAGTGGCACATCTTCTAGGAGCAATGGAAACTCTGCTTGCAGAAATGTAACGCACCGTAGTCCTGTGAGGTTGCCTTAAAAAGTACGGTCCTGTTAGCTGGTGGCCTAATATTCCGCACCAGACACTGAGCTTCACTATACCTGGAATGTAGCTTCTCTCATCCTGTGAGGATTACCTACACTCCAGTAATACATATTATGGCGGTTTACAGTTCCGTTATTGTGGAATGTGGCTTGACCACTGAATAGAACACTTCCCAAAAACCCTGCATCCATTTGCGCTCGCTGCTGTAGCTACTGTGTACATGTCACTCGTGCTTGAAAGTCGCGTCCGTGTTGAGCATGGTGTAGTTGTAGATGGTACGGATTATGTTTATTACGGTGCAATATGCGCATCACTGAAGACTGACTTATGTACAGATCTTGTGCTATGGCCCTTGAACTGGTATGTGTATTGTTTTCTATTGGATTCGGCGCAGCTTCTTCATTGACTGGAGCATCGCGAGGAGGCGGAGCTCTTCCAAATGATCCTATTTGACGAAGGTATCTTTCAACCCTTCGAAAACTGTCTGCAGTAGGTGCCTCCCTTCCTGGAAATCACTCTTCATACAGGCGCTTTGCTGACAGTGCATTACACCTTGTTTCTCCATAGATTAACAGCGTTTTAACATACTCGCGTTTGTACACATTATGGCAACAGCTGTGTCTTGTAGAAAGGTTTCAGATACTGAGTAGATAATGGAGAGAGAATTATTTATACACGCCAAACATCGACGCAGGCGCAAATAGCTAAAGCCACCTGGCATGTGTGAAGTGTTTTAAACCTGGTTGTATAGGTCAAGCATAATACTGACCACAGTAAAATACCTACTACGAAGTATAAATTATCCTCCTGAGTGGAAAGCATGGCGATTATTCTATTTCGTACGCACTTATAATGTTATCAAAATGCTATTTGTATCATAATTTCTAATTATAGGCTCAAGGAGATAAAACAAAAGGTAATAAAAGCTTTCAACGCAACACGAAGGACACCTCGTATCCTTACACGGTTTTTGCAGCTTCATATAGAGTTTTGAGCTCGGTTTGGTAGACTTAGCTAAAACGAATAAACCGCATCAGTTATTACAATTACTGTATGAACTGAAACATTACGTAGTTTATGAGAGAAGCGAAATTATCTATCTCATACTTAGCATTATTTGACAAGGCTGTGCAACGTTGACTGACGGCTTAAATCCAATTGTTCGCACTGCGTAGATCTGCTATTTTGTTTTCAAACGGTTTTGTCAACTGATGCATGTGATAGGTTGTTCCTTTAGGGGTATTTTCAACGGTGTGCATGAATGTATGCTGAAGTATAAAGGTTTGTAAAATTGGCTTTAATGCTGCGGCAGCTCTCGGTGTCAGGGCGGAATGTTTTTTGCATCGACATACATAGCGATTGCATTCTGTCCCCTTATACACTTATGCACTGGGTTACCTATCCCTCCTCTATAAAGTGCTCTGCAAATCGGCCATTAGAAGGCATTCAACAAAGGCGTAAGTCACATATGTCCCTTAGCACGTTGCATAAATTCAAAAATAAATAACGGCAGGTGTCTCACCTGGTATAACCGAAATAACATTCCTGTTGCTCATCCTGTTCCAGTTATTCCCGTGCTTCTCGAGGTCATATAGGAACACATCCTTATCAGCAAAAGAAAAAGAGTATTATGTGGTTGACGATTTGACCTGTAAGTACGGACGCATTGTTTTACGTTTATTACCATACCACTGTATCCTCAACCAGATAGAAATTGTGTGGTCTGAAATTAAACAGATAGAGAAGATAGAAGACAGCCACCACTCCTTTCAATTAAACACACAGATAAGATAAAAGACAGCTACCACTTCGTGCAATCAGTTTTTGATGAACAAGCCAAAATCTGTATTGTGACTGCGGATTATGTTAAAAGGATTCGTACGAACTGCGTAAGAAGTCCGAGGAATTAATTTACATCTACGGACCTACAAGGTTAAGTTATGCCACAAATCTACCAGAACAAATACAATCGTCAGACATTCGGCGCAGACGTTTTGGGTAAAACTGAAGATGGTGATGCTTTCCTGGATAAAATCTGCTTCTGTGATGAAGAAACATTTCATGCCAGTGGAAGAGCTAACAGACATAATTGTATCTGGGGAAGTGAAAATTCTCGTGAGGCTCGTGAGGTTGAAAGAGACATGCCAAAAATAAATGCGTGGTGTGCACTAATAAAAATTGACTGTCACATTTCACAATGCTTGCATACGAGCGAACATCGTCGCGACGGCCAAAGTTAAATTTATGGCGAACATTTCGTTTTACACGCTTCACAGATTTGGTTTCAGCCTGTCAAAGAACACAGAAAACCTTCTGTTTTGGTGTCCACTACACCATCTTTGCACATATTAATCTAACCTAATATGATCACTGCTGCCTTTTCATTATTACAGTGATAAATGGCAAGAGACGTACTAATTATAAGTCAAATGTTTGTTTATCTGCATTTGATACAACTAAAATTATAGAAGTTTGTAATGTTAAACGCATAGACCGGCACTTAATTTATATACATGTTGTGTCTAAATGCCCTTTACAGACTTTGAGGACTTGTAGTGGGGACCAACACGATTAAGTTTAGATAGGAGCTTATGTCTGGAAACGTACCGTTTTTCCGCTATTCGCAAAATCACCACACACACACACTTTTTCGGCGCCACTCCTAGGGTAGTCTTGACTAGGTTAATCCATACGTCATTCACTGATCACCGGATATATCAAGTTCACTACACGTTTGTTTACATACCATTCATTTGAGTTCATGATGGATTTCAGCAACAATACGGTCTGAACACTTGGGCAGGATTGCTTAATGGAGTGTATTTGGGCCATACCTTCTTCCACCAAATCTCACGGGTGACATGTACTTGCGATTCCTTGAAGGCGTACTGCATGGGTTCTTGGAGGATGTGCCACTGCATGTGCGTCAGAACATGTGTTTCCAGCACGACGGCGCACCAGCTCATTTTGCACTTGCTGTCCGACGTCACCTGGACCAACGATTTGGGCAACGGTGGATAGGTCCTGGTGGCCCGATTGCTTGGCCTGCATGTTCTTCCTACTTAAACCCGCTTCACTACACTCTGTGGGGTCACATGCAATCCTTGATTTATGAGATCCCTGTGGGGAAAATCGGTACGTTTCCGAACATTAGTTCTTATGCTTCGCCTCGGTCCGCACTACAAGTCCTCAAAGTCTGTAAAGGGAATTTAGACATGTTCTGTAAATATACCGGGTATTGCACGAATCTTGTTGTTGTCCTCCGTGATGTAGTGTTACCATGCTAGCCTCTAGTTCCCGAGGTCCAGGGTTGAAACCCGCAGAGGGCGATGAATTTTTTTGGGAGTAAAAATCCTTGGTATGGCTTTCTTCGGAAGGGAAGTAAAGCCGGAGGTCACGTGTCGTAGATTTACGGCACGTAAAAGAATCTCAAGCCTGATAAAGTGGCCTGTGAGCAAAATTACCGGTCTATTACGCCCAGTATAGAATGGGACGCTAAGGACTACAGCAGTTAAAGAGCGTCCATAAAGCTCAATTTTTACTTTCTCTACTACGTATAGTAAGTAGGGGAAGTATTGTATTCCACCCAAAAATTCGATTTCACCGGAAATATATGTTTTGAGATCCCCTGAATCCAAAAAAAGCATTTTTGGAAAAATGCCCGTGTGTGTGTCTGTGTGCCTGTCTGTGTGTGTGTCTGTCTGTGAACAGCATAACTCAGAAACGAACAGTCGGATAAACACCAAACTTGGTATTTAGGTTCAATATCTTCCAAGGATGCGACACAAAGGTTTTCAAGAAAATTCCCCCACCCCAGATTACCCTTTACATGGAAGATTTTTCGAAAATTTTAATTTTCTCAAAAATGGCTCTAACGATTTTGATTAAAATATCATACGTTTAGGATAATTTTATGACAAATAAAATGTATATCTTGAATTTTCTGGGAATGTCTCCAAAAGTATTCTTCATTGTGAACGACTTTTGCATAACTGGTGAACCATAAGAGATAGACAAAATTTTTTTACACAAAAAATGAAGATCGCGTTAAAATACAAATTTATGTCATATACATTTTTTTTGAGTGAACCATTTTCGAGATATTGCTTGTTACTCCCTTAAATTTTTCAATACTTATTTTCTAAATGGGAATTCGTTATTCATTTTTTGGTCTTGGATATGCAAAGAGTATTAATTTGTGGCAAACAGAATGGTGCTGCACATAGCAACCACCTATTAAGATATATATATGTGCTTATATTGCCCTTGCAAATACAAAACAAGGGGAACATATTAGGCCTTAAGCGATGGTTAAAATTTTTAGAACCGGTAGCCATGTGTAAAATGTAATTCTCTTTGCATGTCAAAAGATCGTTTCTGCAAATGTTTATCTCGATTAATATGAAATGGATGGAAAATAAGCGTTTGTAAAAATAGTTTGTACAAGAGTAGAGAAAGTCATGTGAGTATAACACATCAGATTTTTTCGAATACTGTTGGTTTTGGAGGAATGATGTGAGTCATAATTCCCTTGTTGTGTCATTAAAGGTGACATTATCAGTCTGTCTACTGCAAGAATCCAAAAGAAGCAAAGTGTCGTTTGTAATATCACACGCCTATTTTGCACGCTTTAAGTATTAGCGCCATACTGGAATAAGTGCAATTATCGAATCACGATGTCTCGCGACAGACGAAAAAGTAAGCGGAATGGATATTTACCATGTCGTTATTGACCAAAAAACTACCCAAAATATAGAAATTTGTAAAGAAATCGGACCTGTATAGTTGGAATACTAACCTTTTTCATAGATTTGTTCATTCAATCATTCACAACATTATATATTTCAATTGTTTATTCTCTGTGTGTTGTGATGCACTCTGAGATTAAACACGGACCGAACTGTCACTTCACACAAGTCACGCATTTCGCTTCTTACACACACGAACTGCCGAAGGCAATGCTTGAAGTTTGACATTAAAATAAAATATGATGTGATAAAAACGTAAAAATAACAACGATAGTTAAAAAACATTTGCTATTTGTTTTCTTTCTTTCATTGTACTTAAAACCTATATTTTAGTGCTCAACTACCGTTTTCTTATAATCGATCGATGGCGGCAATAGCTTTAACCTTCGTCTCCATGACGCCGATGAAAGCTCTCATATAAATGTCATAGCTGTCAGCCAGTTTGTCACATGCAAATAATTCTTCACTCCTTTCTCTAGAAGATCGAATTATGTTGTATTGGTTTAGCCTTTTCTTGTGAACCAATCATGGCGAAACACTATCATTAAGGGGTATCCGAACCATCCCTTCATTTCACTTAGGTTATAATGTCGTTCATGCTTTGTTTTATGTGCCTGAATTGTTCCTCATACCAGTCACATAGAGAACTGATGCCGGCTGGGTGGAGTCAAAGGTGGAAACCTTCGGAGGTAATAACCTATTGCGACCTAGGTTATTAGGTCCGTTTTATGCACTTTGGTGTAGCTGACAAAGAATTAAATTCTATTTTATTATCTGTACCTTGGGTTTTACAGACTGAATGTATCGCGCTAATTGCTATACGGTGCTGTTATAGGTCAGACATTATTTGTGTGTCTATGCATCATTATAGTCACGCCACCCTTCACTGGGTTGCAACAAAATGCATAGCATGCTGATTTCAAATTAGATTGCACCACTAGTGAACCCCAGTAACCAGCAGTAAAGGGCACGAAAATTCGGTACTGGGCGACGAGATAGTAAAGTGATCTCATTCAGGTTTTATGGCTGCGGGATGTGTCTCCCATTTTTACTTTCTCTGCCACGCACTAGCAGGTAGAGAAGGTATTGCATTCCACCCAAAAATTCGATACCGAGATTTCACCTTATATACATGTTTTGAGGTTGGCTTGTGTGTGATTGAATAGCATCACTCAAACACAAAAGGCCAGATAAGTATTAAACTTGGTATTTAAGTTCAGTATCTTCCAAGGATACGTTACAAAGATTTTAAAGAAAATTCCCCAGCCTCAACTACTCTTTACATGGAGCATTTTTAGAACAGTTTTATCTGCTGAAAAATGGCGGCAATAATTTTGAATAAAATACCATATATTAAAGATATTTACGTTACAAATAAAATTTATATCTTGAATTTTCTGGAAATAACCTGTGAAGTCCTCTTATTCAGAAGGAATTTTGTAATATCTTCTGTAACTGGTAAACTTTAAGCGATGGAGGAAAGCGTACTGCGCAAAAAAATGTAGATCTCCTTAAAGCACACAATTTATTTAAAATAAACCTTCTTTGTGGCATGAGCCATTTCTGAGAGATCCGTTATTAATGGTTCGAATTGTTCATTACTGGGTCATTCTTTTAAGGTGCTGTCAACATTCAGTTAATTCTCGCGATTGTATGAAAACCGTATGGAATTTTAAGGCCAGCGTTTAACGTCCAATTCCTGCACATTTGGCTATCGCTGTTCTCTTTGTATGCATAACGAAATGTGTAATATAGCTATTTCAAAAAGAATTTGGATTAAAACGTAGTAGATAGAAAAATAAGCTTTAGTAAGAATTATTTGTATACCCACTAGTAAATGATAGAGGGTAGAGAAGGTCATGTAAATGTATCATACCAGATTTTTGTAACAGTTTTTGTTATACTTCAAGTTATGAAGGGTAAAATATAGAGTAGAAATCTGTTTAAGGACTACGAAGTGGCATTCTTTGCCTTAATACGTGTTTATTGTGGTACCAGAAATGATTTCATCGTGATAGAAAGAGACAGTAATACCAGGTTTTCAAAAAGTCTTACAAAATGGAACTTCTATTTATCCCACATGTAAGTTTTGCACGTTAACTGCACTAAACATTTTGCCGATGTTTTTTCGTCCTGCACATTTCATGTATTGGTAGTTGAAGGAGTTGCGGTTGCACCACGTTTAGACACCAATTTGAAGCAGGTGTGTCGCCATATTTGGGTACCAATTTGCGGGTGATTGTTTCTAGGAATGTTCGCCCCATGTACGGTGCAAACTTTCCGGTGGCCTTCGCCCACGTTTAAGAACCAACTTTGTATTTTAATGTTTTTCTATTTATTTATGTATATATGTATGCCTCGGCTTAGTCAGCAGTATTTTGTAGAGCACATATCTCTTAACAGGGCTGGTACTGCTAAAGAATAAGGCTTACACAAATTATAATTGTAGTTTACTTTTTTTTATTAATTCTTCACACGATGAAATAACACTTCACTGATGCATCCTACCTTAGAGCTATTAGATTATTGTTAATTAAATTTTAACAGTTAAACTTTATATTATTATCCTCATCGCAATGAATTTTCATGTCTCATATACAATCACTGACCCGGACCGAACCGAACTGCTTGGGTACGCTTTCTTCTAACGTCTACCGTTTGAATTTGTACATTTTCTCTATTTCTAGTCTCTGATTGGATAAGTCTACTCCAATAGAATACCTTTATTTAACTTTTAGCTTTTCTAGTTTTTGATTGGCTATTCATAAACTGACTTAAATAGTACGTTATTATTGTTAAAAGAACTATTAGTAACTTTTTTAAACTTTCTAATTTATTGTTGTCTCAAGGTTACCTTACTGTTAGCAACTTTCGGCTTTTACTTTGTAATTCTGTTTACTACGAAAAGCAGCTTGCTTCTATTCTCACAGCACCTACATTGTTAAAATACGTAATACATTTGCATGCATTTTTATACATGTACATAATAAAATAAACATAATACTATGACTACAATATATACTTTATATATTATATTATATACATATCGCTTTAAAATGCGCTGTTATTATTTTTTATATTACATAATTAGACTGATATCATAAGTGTTAAAATATTGCCTCAAACTGCCCCTATTAGAAATATTCAAAAACTATGTTCTTTATGTTTTGTCTTTTAAATTTTTAAATATTTTCTGAAAGTTTCCTGAAAGAAAGAAGCATAACCTTTTTATTACAACACTTGCTACTTCTCACTGCCACTATTTATGTAACACGCACTGGTGTTCACATCACTGACGTAGCAGAGTAGTTTATCTCTGGTCTGTGATATATTTGACACCTTTAAGGTCCACGATCTGATGTTCAATGACCTGGGTAAAGTTTGTTTATTCACTAAAACAACCACTATTAAGTATCTTATTTGCTACACATTTAATACTTAATTAGGTATATTAACACTTGTTACGCTTTCATTTACAACTTATTTCTTAAACATATTAATATATTTCTAACAATTTATATCTTATGCACTATAAATGTAGTGGCTATTCAGATTTGTAATGTTTTTTTCTCACTAACAGTGTATTTTCTTCTATTACATAATTTTATTCATACTCCCTTTTGTTATATTGACAATTGGTTACATATGGTAAAAATATTGTAAATAGTAGCTTGCATTATTTAAGTAGCTTGCATATTATGCTGTAGTTATTAAATACTAATTTCTTAATACTTTGTAAGGCTATAGATATTACAATTTTTAGATTTACATTGCTTTCTCCTTTTATGCTCCAGATACTTTATTTTATTTTTTTTTGTTCTTCTTGTGCCACAGACTGTTTACATTTGTATGGCTTCAACATTTGTTTGTGGAATCTTCCAATTACTTTATTTGTTTTATTGTTCCTTAGTTCATACGTATCTGTTTCAAATATATTCATTATTTCATAAGGACCGTGATAACTAGAAACAATCTCCAATATTCCTTACGAAGTTTATTTGACAACCTTTTGTTTTTCACTAGCACTTGATCTCCTATCCTTATTTTCCAAATTCTTCTTTTTATTTCTTCATGTTTTTAACTTCACTTCAGGGCCTTTGCATGAATTTTTGAAAATGCCAATTAAAAAATTTCCTCTTTTTCTGGTAATTTAGCTGATTGGTCTTCAATACGTTCTGTTACATTACTGCTTATAGTATTGTATAATTTTCCATGGTGAAGTATTATTGGTTTAAATCCTGTTACTGCATTTATGGATTGATTAAGTAGATTTTGAATAATATTTATGTATGAGTACCAACTGCTCTGCTTTTTATGACACATCACACGTAGATAATTTGAAATTTCTTTTATCTCTCTCTCTTTCTCTCTCTCTCTCTCTATCTACTGGATTGGCATTAGGTCAGTATCTTGATGAGAAATACTGTTTGACCCCCAAATCTTTGATTCCATTCCAAAATTTAGAACTGGTAAACACCGATATATTATCACAAAGTATAACCTGAACTATCCCTTCCTCTTGGAAATATGATTCTGTTAGTTTGTTTAAACATGCTGTGCTTGTTGCTTTCTTGAGTGCATATAGTCGTACATATTAACTGAATACATCATAGCATACAAATAAAATTTTGTACCCAAATCTACTTACAGGCATTGGTTTGTCTCTAAGAACTGAGTTTGTTTTGTATTCGTAAGCCACATTAATTTGTTTGCCTTTTGACAAAGGTCACAACACGATATGTATTTTATTACTTATATGTCCTAGTTTAGAGATATAGAAATTCTCCAAAATAGTTAAGGTTGTCTTCTCTGTACCTGCATGTATTAATCCTAGATGAAGTTGTTCTATCACTTCTAATTCTATACCTGTTGGAATATATGTCTTCCACCTCTTTATCTCCTTTCCATGCTTCTTATATAGTATACCATTATTAACAGCAATTGTGCTATTCTTTGCCTCTTCTATTTTCGGAGGTTTTTCTTTCAAACTTGCTAGTTTAATATCTTTATTTTTCTCTTCTTTAATATTTTTAAATTGATTCATCAAATCTTTCTTCATTGGAGTATCTATCGTAAGCACTTTAATCTACTAATGTTGTTTAGAACAGCTTTCAGGAAATTGTTTGTTGTGGTTGATTCTTGATATTTAATCACTGAATGCACTTTGTTTGCCTCGAATATATATACTTTCTACATAAAATTCCATTATAGCGAGAATCATTCTAGCACTTGCCACTATATAACCTACATTTCAGAATGAAAGTCAAGCTAATATGATCTGTGTATATTTTTACTTTCTTCTGAAATATATATGTCTTAACTTTAAGTAACTTAAAATAGAGCGCTCCTATTTCTAACATTGTTACTGATGCATTTCTTTCAACATTGGTTAGGCCACGTGAAGCAGTACTTATTACATGAAATGTGTTGTCATGTTCACTTTCCCTAGTATTCCTGCATACATCCTTGACAAGATGCATCCACATACAACTCGTAATTTAATTCATCCCTTGGACGTTCCAGTAGTATTGCATTTGCAAACAACATTTTAAAAACAATTTTTGTAGCTATGCTGTCCACTTACATTTTTTGTTTTCTTTAAAAGTTGTCTTAGAGGTTCTACTTCTATAGCATAGCTTGGTAAAAATTTACTTTCATAATTCCAAATTCCAAACAAACGTCGTAGCTGTCGAATATTTTTAGGTGGTAGGATTTGATTTCAGGTACACAGAATTTTGACTTTTTTATATTTACGGTACTGCCATGTTCATGTAATTTATTTAATATATAGTTTACATTCTCTAAATGTTCCTCGAAGGTTTGACTGATTAAGAAATCATCTCTTCACCAAAAATACTATATATTGCTCTCAGGAATCCAGTAGCACTATTTTTAATCCATACGGGTTTACACAATACCTATACTGTAATCCAAACACTTGAAAGGCTGTGTAATCACGTACCTTTGGATCTAGCTCTACTTGCCAAAATGAAGCTGTAAGGTCTATAGAAGAAATATATATACCACGTGATAACTTTGCAATTGTTTGTTCTATACCTCCATTTTGAAAGTGGTCTGGTAGCATGAACTTGTTTAAATATCTACCATCTATAGTGATTCCTAAACCATTATCTTTCTTTACCCTCCAACAAACACTATTTATATATTGTGAATTGCTAAGCTTAGTAATATTATTTTCCAGCATACTGAGTACATTGCTAAACTACGTAATACATTCACATAACATTTTTGTACATGTACATAATAAAATAAACATAATAGAATTACTGTAATATACACTTTATATATTATATTATACACAAATTGCTTTAAGACGGGCTGTTATTATTTTTTATATTATATAATTAGACTGATATCATTTAATGTTAAAAATACTGCCTCATAATGAAGCGAAATTTTCGGCATTTATGGTTTTGGTTTTCCGCTATGTCGGCTCGGACAGATGCTGTCTGTTCTAGACCTAATGCTCACCTGCCCGGCCCTTTAGGTGCTTTACTTTTATAGCAAAATTATGGTGTAATGACAACAAACATGGCCATCTTGTCGCTACTGCGATGGGAACTACCAACCTATATGAGAAGTGAAATGCACGAAGTTAACAGCTTCTTCTTCTTCTTCGTCTTCTTCATTCACGCTTCCCGCTGATATAAACGGAATGCACTGTTATTGACAGTGCATCACAGGAAGGAACCTGGTTAATAATTAACCTAAGCTTATATAAAAAAACACTAAACCTAACCTGACCTCTCGAGAATCTAAAACCTAAACTTCTATGTATATAATAAACTAAACCTAAGCTAAGCTCCCGTGAATAAGAAACCTAATCTTAGGAACGCCGCAGACGAAGCGAGCGTGATTTGGTGTAACTATTGGTTAATAATTAACCTAAGCTTATATTAAAAGAACCGAAACCTAACCTAACCTTCCGTGAACCAAAAACCTAAGCTTATGTATAAAAATAACTAAATCTAACCTAACCTCCCAAGAACCAGATCTCTAAGCTTATATAAAAATAACTAAATCTAACCCAACCTCTCCTGAACCGGAACTCTAAGCTTATATAGAAATTAACTAAATCTAACCTAACCTCCCGTCAATCAGAAACCTAAGCGTATATAAGAAGAAATAACTAAATCTAACCTAACCTTCCGTGAACCAGAAACCTAAGCTTATAAAAATAACTAAATCTAACCTAACCTCTCGTGAACCAGATTTCTAAGCTTATATACAAATAACTAAACCTAACCTCCCGTGAATCAGAAACCTAAGTCCATATAAAGAAGCTAAGCTTAACCTGACCTACTGTGAACCAGAAACCTAAACTTATATAAGCAAAGTCGAAACCTAACCTAACCTCCCGCGAATCAGAAACCTAAGCATATATATAAAAAGACTAAACCTAACCTACGGTGAATCAGAAACTTAATCTATATAAAAAATCGAAGCCTAACCTAACCTTCTGTTAATTAGAAACCTAAGCTTATATTAAAGAAACCTAAGCCTAACTCAACCTGCGGTGAATCAGAAGCCTAAGCTTATATAAGAAAAAGAATTAAGCCTAGCCTAACCTAAACTACCGTGAGTCAGAAACCTAAGCCTTAGTTTATATATATAAACTAAGGCTAAGGCTAACATAACCTCCTACGAATCAGAAACCTGATGTTACATAAACAAAATACTAAACCTAACCTAACTTCCCGTGAATCTGAAAACCTCCCGTGAACCTGACACCTAAGCTTAGAGCGCACGCACGCCCGTTTCGCTCGCAGGCGTTGGTGGTATTTATTATCGATATGTTACCACCATTTCGTTTGCACATACACAACTATAGGATGACACAGAGTTACATCTGCAGGAGGAGTATGACATCACAAATATGACGCAAGTAATTCAGCTTACACCTGTGATGCAATTTTGTGCCTTGCTTCACGTCGTAATTGTGCTTTTATGTATGTTTCTAATTTTCTGTGTAACTTAGGGCATGATTGAGGCTTTTATTGTACGTTAAATATTATTCCTATTAAGAATAACAGGTAAAAGGCATTCTCGTTTAATAGTTCCGTTTTTGCCGACCATAGATTTAATTGAATGCAATTTAGGACACTAGACTTTGCCACGACTTTGACGATTTTGGGTGTGCTGGAGTAGACACAACATTTTACGCATTCTAAATTTCATGTCACCATAAAATTATTAAACTTCGCTGGACGAGGAAAAGTTTATTAGTTTTAGTTTCAGGAAATTGGAAATTGTGTATTATTGGTGCGTATTATTGTGTGTATTATCGGACAAGTATCTGCCTCCGCTAAACTCGGTAATTAGTGTTACTCAGTTTCAATCAATTACAAAAAAACAAAAGGTTCTCAAATTGTGATTTCGCTTCAACATTTCCTTTGCAGTTGGAACACTCGTGCTCAAATTTTACGAGCGGAAGAACTGTAACAGCAGAAAACGAAGCCGAATAAATCTGTTGTAGAGGAAGATAACACCTATAATATTACTGCACGGAAGAGCTGTACTGTGTCGCTGGGCGTTATCGCGCGGAACAAACCCTATTCTGCGACGCCACCACAATGTAATTGTAGTTCCGTTTATTGCACAGATGTTCAACTGGAGTAACTTCATTTTATTGACGGCTGACACCACGTGTATGGTACACACAACTGACATCCAACACCTCCTAGATAATCATCACTTCGTCAATAGACTTACATCGCTTTCTTTCACTAGTTCGTAAGTAGTGAATTTTGCAATCTCTCCTATACAATTGTTACATGAAGAGGAAGGTATTCCATTCCACCAAAAAATTCGATTTCGGGATTCCACTGGAACACATTTTGAGGCTTGCTCTGTGTGTGTGTATATGTGTGTGTGTGTGTGTGTGTGTGTGTGAACAGCATTGCTCAAAAATGAAGTTGGTTAAACATCAATCTTGACATTTGAGTTCAAGCTCTTACAAGGATGCAACATGTGGATTTTCAACAGAATTCCCCTACACCATACTATCCTTCACATCGATAATTTTAAGGTTTTTTTCATTTTTTTTTCAAAAATGGCTCTAATTACTTTGATTAAATACCACCACGTATTTTAGGTATTTTTATCACAAATAAACTTTGTCATGCATTTTCTGGAAATTCCCTGTAAAGTCTTCTTCATTTTGAATGACATTTGTAAAATTGGTAAACGTAGGTGATTAAACCTGATGTGATACATTCACATCACCTTCTCTATTGTCTATAGTTTATTGGTGAGTACACAAATTATTCTTACTTAAGCTTATTTCTCTGTCTACTGATTTTAACCCAAATAAACCTTTGTAGAAATAGCTACATTACACATTCCGTTACAAACACAAAGGGGACAGCAATAGTCAAATGTTTAAGAACTGGACGCTATACGCTGGCCTTAAAATTACATGCTGTTTCCATGACATCAAGAGAAACAACTAAATGTTGAAAGGCCTTCAAGAGAATGATAAGAAAAGAACAACTCGAATCTTTAATAATGGATATCTGAGAAACGGCTTACGCCACAAAAACGTATTTGAAATGAATTGTGTGCTTTATACAGATCTACATTTTTTGTGTAGTACGTTTTCGTATATCGCTTAAAGTTTACCAGCTAAATACAAAATTCCCTCCGAATGAGGAAGACTTTGTAGGGTATTCTCAAAAAATTCAAGATATACATTTTATTTGTCATGTAAATACGTTTAATATATGGTATATTAATTAAAATAGTTAGAGCTAGTTTTTAGAACAGCAACATTTTTGAAAAATATTCCATGTAAGGGGTTGTTTGGGGTAGGGGAATGTTGTTGAAAATCTTCGTGTAGTATCCTTGAAAGATACTAAACTGAAATACAAACTTTGGTATTTATCCGAATTTTCGTTTTTGAGTCATACTGTTTACAGACACACACGGGTATGTTTCCATTTGCTTTATTTGGATTCAGGGGTCTCAAAACAGGTATTTCAGGTGAAATCTCGGTTTCGGATTTTTAGGCGGAATGCAATACTTCCCCTAATTACTATACGTAGAAAAGCATGTAGATAACATTGTAGATCTCGTTAAAGCACACAACTTATGTCGAATGAACCTTTCGTGACGCTACCATTTCCAAGTATTTTTTGTTATTTGTTTGAGTTTCAAATACTTTTCTTTCTCTACTACGTGATTAGTATGCTTAGTATATGTCGGTCTGTCGGTCTGTCTGTCTGTCTGTGTGTGTGGTATTTAAATTCAGTATCTTATAAGGATGTGGCACAAAAAATTTCAACAAAATCTCTCCTGCGTAAGCTACTGTTTAAACGAAAAGGTGATCCTTATTTTCGCATTCCTCAAAAGCGATTCCAACGATTTTTACCAGAATGCCATTTGTTTAACTTAGGTATAAGTTATTCAACGGAGGGGGATACCTCGCGCACTAAGACTTACACAGATCTATTGTGGCTACTACCCCCGAGGAGGAAAGGATCAAGTGAAGAAACCACAGGAGACTACAGGCAGTAGCGGAAGTCCCTAACACTTCCAGGCTTGAAAACCCGTCAACAGCTTGAGCTGCCTAGAGAGAGTGATGGATGACTGTCGACGAAGCAGCCCGTAATTCCACCGTACGTCACGAAACCTAGAAGCATGCCTAAAATATAAAAAGGAAACGGAATGAAAGGGAAATGATGGAAAGAAAATCGTGGTGGATGAGAAACCACCTACCGACCAGGGAAAAGCACCAAAATACCAAGCCTAGAGTGGATGGTTGACGGGAATCCAATCCTGGACCTCTTGAATGCGTAACCTCACGTTACCGCTGAGTAATCTCGCGCGGACATATGTTTAAAACAGTTTCATGACAAATAAAATGTCCCTACATTCTGGATATTCTTTACAGAAAAAATGCAGATCTCGTTAAAACACACAATTTATATCAGAAAATACTTTGTAGCGTTTCCAATATGTCCTTGGTATTGGATTGAAGTTTCAAATACTTATACCTTCTTCACGTTTTTTATCCTGGTCTTACAAGGAATATGAAGTTTCGAAACCATATTCCCATAGAATTCAGCATACGCATTTTATTTGACGTGTAAATATCTTTAATATGTGGTATTTTAATTAAAATCGTTAGAGCCATTTTTTAGAAAATCAAAATTCTCGAAAAATGTTCGATGTAAGGGATAGCTTGGGGTGAGGGAATTATCTTGAAAATCTTCATGTCGCGTCTTTGGAAGGTACTAAAACCAAATACCAAGTTTAGTATTTATCCGACTTTTCGTTCTTGAGATATGCTGTTCACAGACACACACACAAACGGACCTTTTTCTAAAAATCCGATGGCTGCACTCGCTTGACTTTCTCTACTCTTGTACAAACTATTTTACAAACGCTTATTGTCAATCTACTCCACGTTAATTGAGATAAACATTTGCACAAACGTATTGCTATTTTCTTGTAGGTACAAGGGGAATACAGGAATATGGTAGGCTGTAAGTTTAAGCGATAGTCCAATCTTTTAAGAGCTGGTTACTATGTGGGGTATTCCATTCTCTACGCATGTCCAGGACACACACAAATTAAAAAGAAGAAAAAAAGAAAAAGGAAAACGAATAAGGGATTCCACTTGAGAAAAAACGTATTAGAGAACACAAAGAAATAACAAGGAAATGCTTCACTCCACAAAAAAATGTATATAACATAAATTCTGTGTTTTAACAAGGTACATTTTTGTGTAGTATAAATATATCTATCTTTTACGGTTTTGCCAGTAATGCGAAAGTCGTTCAAAAGAGAAAGTGGCTTTTAGGGACATTCCCAGAAAATTCAAGATGTTCATTTCATTTGCCATGAAAATGTCTAAAACACATGATATTTTAATTAAAATCGTTAAAGCCATTTCTGAGGAAATAAAAAATTTCGAAATAGGATAATTTCGTTTAAGATAGTCTGGGGTGGAGAATTCTCTTGAAAATCTTCGTGTCGCATCCTTGGAAGATAGTAAACTGAAATACCAAGTTTTTATTTATCTGAATTTTCTTTTTGAGTACCGCTGTTCACAGACTGACAGACACACACAAGGACGTTTCCAAAAATGCTTTATTTGCATTCAGGGCACCTCAAAACTTGTATTTCCTGTGAAATCTCGCTATAGAATATTTGGATGAAATTCAATGCTTCCCCTACTTACTATACATAGTGGAGAAAGTGAAAATGCATTTTTTGGGTTGAGGCCTCAAATCATGCATTTCCGGTGAAAGACCCCCTGAATAAAAAAAAAACATTTCTGGAAACATGTCCGTGTGTGTGTCTGTCTGTGTGTCTGTCTGTCTGTCTGTGTGTGTGTCTGTCTGTGAACAGCATAACTCAGAAACGAACAGTCGGATAAATACCAAACTTGGTATTTAGGTTCAGTATTTTCCAAGGATGCGACACGTAGGTTTTCAAGAAAATTCCCCCACCCCAGATTACCATTTACACTGAAGATTTTTCGAAAATTTTAATTTTCTCAAAAATTTTGATTAAAATATCATAAGTTTAAGATATTTTTATGACAAATAAAATGTATATCTTGAAATTTCTGGGAATGTCTCCAAAAGTATTCTTCATTGTGAACGACTTTTGCATAACTGGTAAATCATAAGAGGTAGACAAAATTTTACAAAACAAAAAATGTAGATCGCGTTAAAATACACAATTTATGACATATACATTTCTTTTGTTGAGTGAACCATTTTCGAGATATTACTTGTTATTCCCTTAAAATTTTCACTACTTATTTTCTCAAATGGGAATTCGTTATTCATTTTTTTGTCTTGGATATACAAAGAGTATTAATCTGTGGGAAAGGGAATGGTGCTGCACCTAGCAACCAGCTATTAAGAGATATGTATGTGCTTAAAGACGACTGTATTTCCAAATTGCCCTTGTAAATATATATTCCCCTTACATCTCCAAGAAAATTAACAATAAGATAGACTCTGCAAATGTTTATCTCGATTAACATGAAGTAGATGGAGAATAAGCGCTTGTATAAGTAGTTTGTACAAGAGTAGAGAAAGTCATGTGAGTGTAACACATCAGATTTTTACTTTCTCTACTACGTATAGTAAGTAGGGGAAGTATTGTATTCCACCCAAAAATTCGATACCGAGATTTCACCAGAAATACATGTTTTGAGATCCCCTGAATCCAAAAAAAGCATTTTTGGAAACATGTCCGTGTGTGTCTGTGTGTCTGCTTGTGTGTCTGTCTGAGTGTGTGTCTGTCTGTCTGTATGTCTGTCTGTCTGTGAACAGCATAACTCGGAAACGAACAGTCGGATAAACACCAAACTTGGTATTTAGGTTCAGGATCTTCCAGAGATGCGACACAAAGGTTTTCAAGAAAATCCCCCCCAACACAGAGTACCCTTTACATGGAACATTTTTCGAAAATTTTAAATTTCTCAAAAATGGCTCTAACGATTTTGATTAAAGCATCATATGTTTAAGATATTTTCATGACAAATACAATGTATATCTTGAAATTTCTGGGAATGTCTCCAAAAGTATTCTTCATTGTGAACGACTTTTGCTAAACTGGTAAACCTTAAGACATAGACAAAATTTTACTACACAAAAATGTAGATCGCGTTAAAATACACAATTTATGTCATATACACTTTTTTTGTTGAGTGAACCATTTTCGAGATATTGCTTGTTATTCCCTTAAATTTTTCAATACTTATTTTCGCAAATGGGAATTCGTTATTCATTTTTACTTTCTCTACTACGTATAGTAACTAGGGGAAGTATTGTATTCCACCCATAATTTCGATACCGAGATTTCACCGGAAATACATGTTTTGAGACGCCCTGAATCCAAAAAAGCATTTTTGAAAACATGTCCGTTGTGTGTCTGTGTGTCTGTCTGTGTGTGTGTGTGTGTGTCTGTGATCAGCATAACTCAGAAACGAACAGTCGGATAAACACCAAACTTGGTATTTGGGTTCAGTATCTTCCAAGGATGCGACACGAAGGTTTTCTAGAAAATCCCCCCACCACAGAGTACCCGTTACATGGAAGATTTTTCGAAAATTGTAATTTTCTCAAAAATGGCTCTAACGATTTTCATTGAAATATCATATGCTTAAGATATTTTTATGACAAATAAAATGCATATCTTGAATTTCCTGGGAATGTCTCCAAAAGTATTCTTTATTTTGAACGACTTTTGCATAACTGGTAAACCATAAGAGATAGACAAAATTTTACTACACAAAAAATGTAGATTGCGTTAACATACACAATTTATGTCATATACATTTTTTTGTTGAGTGAACCATTTTTGAGATATTGCTTGTTATTCCCTTAAATTTCTCAATACTTATTTTCTCAAATGGGAATTCGTTATTCATTTTTTTGTTGTCTTGGATATGTAAAGAGCTATAATCTGTGGCAAACGGAATGGTGCTGCACCTAGCAAACAGCTATTAAGAGATATGTATGTGCTTAAAGGCTACTGTTTTTCTACATTGCCCTTGTAAATATATTTTCCCCTACATCTACAAGAAAATTAGCTATAAGATAGAGTTTGCAAATGTTTATCTCGATTAACATGAACTAGATGGAGAATAAGCGTTTGTAAAAATACTTTGTACAAGAGTAGAGAAAGTCATGTGAGTGTAACACATCAGATTTCTTGTCTTGGATATGCAAAGAGTATTAATCTGCGGCAAAGGGAATAGTGCTGCACCTAGCAACCAGCTATTAAGAGATATGTATGTGCTTAAAGGCTACTGTATTTCTATATTGCACTTGTAAATATATATTCCCCTTACATCTAAAAGAAAATTAGCAATAAGATAGAGTCTGAAAATGTTTTTTTCGATTAACATGAAGTAGATGGAGAATAAGCGTTTGTAAAAATAGCTTGTACAAGAGTAGAGAAAGTCATGTGAGTTTAACACATCAGATTTTTACTTTCTCTACTACGTATAGTAAGTAGGGGATGTATTGTATTCCACCCAAAAATTCGATACCGAGATTTCACCGGAAATACATGTTTTGAGACCCCCTGAATCCAAAAAACATTTTTGGCAACATGTCCGAGTGTGTGTCTGTGTGTCTGTGTGTGTGTGTGTCTGTGTGTGTGTGTGTCTGTGTGTGTGTGTGTCTGTGTGTGTGTGTGTGTGTCTGTGAACAGCATAGCTCAGAAACGAACAGTCGGATAAACACCAAACTTGGTATTTGGGTTCAGTGTCTTCCAAGGATGCGACACGAAGGTTTTCAAGAAAATCCCTCCACCCCAGATTACCCCTTACATGGAAGATTTTTTGAAAATTGTAATTTTCTCAAAAATGGCTCTAACGATTTTGATTAAAATATCATATGTTTAAGGCATATTTATGACAAATAAAATGTATATCTTGAATTTCCTGGGAATGTCTCCAAAAGTATTGTTCATTGTGAGCGACTTTTGCATAACTGGTAAACCATAAGAGATAGACAAAATTTTTCTATACATAAAATGTAGATCGCGTTAAAATACACAATTTATGTCATATACATTTTTTTTGTTGAGAGAACCATTTTCGAGATATTACTTGTTATTCCCTTAAATTTTTCAATATTTATTTTCTCAAATGGGAATTCGTTATTCATTTGTACTTTCTCTACTACGTATAGTAAGTAGGGGAAGTATTGTATTCCACCCAAAAATTCGATACCGAAATTTCACCGGAAATACATGTTTTGAGACCCGCTGAATAAAAAAAATACATTTTTGGAAACATGTCCGTGTGTATGTCTGTGTGTGTGTGTCTGTGTGTGTGTGTCTGTGTGTGTGTCTGTCTGTCTGTCTGTCTGTGAACAGCAAAACTCAGAAACGAACAGTCGGATAAACACCAAACCTGGTTTTTAGGTTCAGTATTTTCCAAGGATGCGACACGAAGGTTTTCAAGAAAATCCTCCCACCCCAGAGTACCCTTTAGATGGAAGATTTTTCGAAAATTTTAATTTTCTCAAAAATGGCTCAAACGATTTTGATTAAAATATCATATGTTTAAGACATTTTCAGGACGACTTTTGCATAACTGGTAAACCATAAGACATAGACAAAATTTTTCTACACAAAAAATGTATATCGCGTTAAAATACACAATTTATGTCATATACATTTTTGTTGTTGTGTGAACCATTTTCGAGATATTACTTGTTATTCCTTTAAATTTTTCAATACTTATTTTCTCAAATGGGAACTCGTTATTCATGTTTTTGTCTTGGATATGGAAAGAGTTATAATCTGTGGCAAAGGGAATGGTGCTGCACCTAGCAACCAACTATTAAGAGATATGTATGTGCTTAAAGGCTACTGTTTTTCTATATTGCCCTTTTAAATATATTTTCCCCTTACATCTACAAGAAAATTAGCAATAAGATAGAGTTTGCAAATGTTTATCTCGATTAACATGAAGTAGATGGAGAATAAGCGTTTGTAAAAATAGTTTGTACAAGAGTAGAGAAAGTCATGTGAGTGTAACACATCAGATTTTTTTTTTGCCTTGGAAATGCAAAGGGTATTAATCTGTGGGAAAGGGAATGGTGCTGCACCTAGCTACCAGCCATTAAGAGATATGTATGTGCTTAAAGGCTACTGTATTTCCAAATTGCCCTTGTAAATATATATTCCCCTTACATTTACAAGAAAATTAGCAATAAGATAGACTCTGCAAATGTTTATCTCGATTAACATGAAGTAGATGGGGAATAAGCGTTTGTATAAATAGTTTGTACAGGAGTAGAGAAAGTCATGTTAATTTAACACATCAGATTTGTATACATTTTCTAACTACTACGTACATCAGTCTATTGTATATTTCTTATACCAACAACAAATGTGTAAAGGTGTAGTTAAAGTTTATCTCAAATTAATAAGAAGCAGGCCGAAGAATAAGCTTTTGTAAGTAGTAAGCTTTTTGTAATAGTTTCTAGAAGAGTGTATAGAGAAAGTAATATGAACGCAGCACATCAGTTTATTTTAAGCAGGATATTTTTTATATTTAAG
This sequence comes from Deroplatys truncata, assembly GCA_030765065.1. NCBI lineage: Eukaryota > Metazoa > Arthropoda > Insecta > Mantodea > Mantidae > Deroplatys > Deroplatys truncata. The sequence continues at coordinate 22,736,536 of CM060988.1, read as the reverse complement.
TCAACAAATTCTGATGCCAGAATATCTACATTACAAAAAAATTCGCAAAGTTTGACAGTCACACTACTACTTCTATAATGAAGCATTTCGCAGAAATTTTACAAGTTGTTCATGCATTAAATTATCCTTCAATTTTACTTTCTCTACCACTTACCTATAGTAAGTACTGCTATGCCTATTGTACAGTAGTAGGTAAAGCACCCAAAAAGTGTGTAATTTCGCTAACAGCATAACTCAAAAACAAACTGTCGGATAAATACCAAATTTTTGTATTTAAATTCAGTACCTTCCGAATATCCGACACAAAGATTCTCAAGAAAATCCTATCATCCCAGACTACCCTTTCCATTGAATATTTTTCGAGTTTATTTTAATTTGCTAAAAACATGGTTTAAGTAATTTTGATTAAAATGTCATATATTGAAGATATTTCATTAAATTACCAGTAGAGTCCATATGCTTATTTTTGGTTGGAATACAATAATTCTTCCGCCTAAAACAGGCAAGCAGCAGAAAAATGTGAAACTACCCGTATCGCTTAATAGTGAGAATACGAATTATTCTTACGTAAGCTTATTTTCCTATTTACTTCATATTAATCGAAATAAACCTTTCCGGAAATAGCTGCAATACACATTTCTTTATGCAGACAAAGCGATTAGGGACAGTCAAAAGCAGACGCTATATGCTGGTCTTAAAATTCCATAACCTTTCCATGACATCGCGAGAAACAGTTGACAATCGACAGCACTTGAAAGGGGTGGCTACGTGGTGAACAACTGAACCACTAATAACGGATATCTCAGAAATGGCTAATGCAAAAAGAAAAACGAATTTGAAATCAAGTGTATGTTTTAAATAGATCTACATTTTTACTTTCTCTACTACGTACAGTAAGTAGGGGAAGTATTGCATTCCACCCAAAAATTCGATACCGAGATTTCACCGGAAATACATGTTTTGAGACCTCCTGAATCCAAAAAAAGCATTTTTGGAAACATGTCCGTGTGTGTGTCTGTGTGTGTGTGTGTCTGTGTGTGTGTGTGTCTGTGTGTCTGTGTGTGTGTGAACAGCATAACTCAAAAACGAACAGTCGGATAAACACCAAACTTGGTATTTAGGTTCAGTATCTTCCAGAGATGCGACACGAAGGTTTTCAAGAAAATCCCCCCACCCCAGACTACCCTTTACATGGAACATTTTTCGAAAATTTTAATTTTCTCAAAAATGGCTCTAACGATTTTGATGAAAATATCATATGTTTAAGATAATATCATGAGAAATGAAATGTATATCTCGAATTTTCTGGGAATGTCTCCAAAAGTATTCTTCATTCTGAACGACTTTTGCATAACTGGTAAACTATAAGAGATAGACAAAATTTTACTACACAAAAAATATAGATCGCGTTAAAATACACAACTTATGTCATATACATTTCTTTTGTTGAGTGAACCGTTTTCGAGATATTGCTTGTTATTTCCTTAAATTTTGCAATACTTATACTTTTTCTCAAATTCGTTATTCATTTTTTTATGTCCTGGACATGCAAAGAGAATGGAATGCGCCACATAGCAACCAGCGTTAAAATATTTGACTATCGCTTAAAAGCTACCATATTCCCCTTGCATCTACAAGAAAATTACCAATAAGATTGACATTTCGATATCTCGATTAACATGAAGCATATGGAGAATAGGCGTTTGTAAAATTAGATTGTACAAGAGTAGAGAAAGTCATGTGAGTGTAACACATCAGATTTTTTGTGTAGCACGCTTTCGTGTATCGCTTAACGTTTACCGGTTATACAAACTCCAGAACGAAGAAGACTTCACAGGCTACGTATTCCCAGAAAATTAAAGTTTTATATATGACAAATAATATAGCTCTGCTTTTGACTGTCCCTAATCGCTTTGTCTGCATAAAGAAATGTGTATTGCAGCTATTTCCGGAAAGGTTTATTTCGATTAATATGAAGTAAATAGGAAAATAAGCTTACGTAAGAATAATTCGTATTCTCACTATTAAGCGATACGGGTAGTTTCACATTTTTCTGCTGCTTGCCTGTTTTAGGCGCAACAATTATTGTATTCCAACCAAAAATAAGCATATGGACTCTACTGGTAATTTAATGATATGTTACATTCACATGACTTTCTCGCCCTTCTTCAACAAACCATTCATACAAAAGTTTATTCCTCTATCTACTTCATTCTAATTGAGATAAACATTTTCAGAAAGGGCTTTATTACATATTTTCTTGTAGGTACAAGGGGATTAAGGGAATGCAGTAGGCTGAAGCTATAGTGAAAAGTTTTAAGAACGGGTCGCTATGTGATGGTTTGAAATTCCCTTCTCTTTGTATGACTAAGACAAAAAAAAATATTGTTGCGTTCTCTTTGTTCTATCTACTCACTTTTCTAATGTATTTTTACAAAAGCATATATTCCGGCTACTTCGTGTTAATCTGGATAAACTAACAATTGACATTTACACATTTCATTGTTCGATATAGTAGGTTAAGCGATAGTTGAATTTTTAAACGTCGTGTTGCTTTGAAGCTCCATGCCCGTTGCCTGACCAAGAAAAAAATTTATCTCATGTGTTACACTCACATGACCTTTTCTACTCTTGTACCAACTATTTTTACAAACGTTTATTCTCCATATGCTTCATATTAATCGAAATATCGAGACGTGAATCTTATTGCTAATTTTCTTGTAGTTGCAAGGGGAATTGGTAGGCTTTAAGCGATTGCTATGTGGAGTGTTCCATTCTCTTTGCATTACCAGGACAAAAAAAATGAATAACGAATTCTCATTTGAGAAAAAGTATAAGTATTGGAAAGTTTAAGGGAATAGCAAGCAATATATCCACAAGTGTTCACTCAACAAAAACAATGTATATGACGTAAATTGTGTATTTTAACGCGATCTACATTTTTTTTGTATTAAAATTTTTTCTGTCTCTTATGGTTTAACAGTTATGCAAAAGTCGTTCACAATGAAGAATACTTTTGGAGAGAATTCGATATATACAATTCATTTGCCACAAAAATGTCTTAAACTTATGCTATTTTATTCAAAATCGTTAGAGCCACTTTTGAGAAAATTTTCGAAAAATGTTCCATGTAAAGCGTAATCTGGGGGGGGATTTTCTTAAAAACCTTCGTGTCCCATCTCTGGAAGATACTGAACCTAAAGACCTTATGCTGGCCTTAAAATTCCATTGTCTTACCATGACATCGCAAGAAACGCTGAATAGCGACATGACTTTAGAGAAACGATTAAGTATTGAAAACTTTAAACAAATAATAGCGTATATCACGGAATCGCCTGATGCAACAATAAGTTATTTGAAGTAAATTGTGTGTTTTAAAGACATTTACATTTTTGTCTATCACTTGTGGTTTACGAATTACATAAAATTATACAAAATTCGTTCCGAATGAAGACTTTACGGGATATTCCCAAAATTTGCAACATAGTAATTTCTTTTAATACCAATATCTTAAACATGTGTTATTTTAGTAAAAATACCTAGAGCTATTTTTAAGAAAATAAAAAAATAGAGAAAACTTTTTTCGTATAAAGTGTGTTTGATGTAGGAGAATTTTCTTGAAAATCTTCATGTCTCATTCTCGGGAACTGCTGAACTGAAATACCAAGTTTGGTATTTAACCGACTGTGCTTTTGAGCTATGCTGCTAAGAGATACACACATACGCATATGCGCGCGTGCACATACCTTTTAATAAAGTTTTTTTTTTTTTGGATTCAGGACACCTTATAACCTGTATTTTCGGTGAAATCTCTGCACCGAAGTTTTGGGTGGAATGCATTACTTCCTCTACTTACCACATCACTAAGTACATCTTAATTAGCCTGAATAAATTTAATATTTAGTTCCTTAAGGCTGTAAACTGATAGACTATAACTGCAAAATACTCAAAAATTTCTTTGAAGTAAAAGCAAGAATTTTATAAAGGCTCACCTGTAGTTATTTAAAATTAAAATCGCTTCTTGTATTGCAGGTCCACTATGTGTATATTCAATGAGTTCTTGTTGAAGATTGCTATTAATTTCTCTCCTACGTGCATAGAAGGCAGAGAGGATACTGCATTCCAACAAAAAATTCCATACCGAGATTTCACCAAAACTAAATGTTTTGAGGCACCTTGAATTAAAACGAAAAATTTTACTTTCTCTGATACATACGTAGTGGTAAAGAAGGTCTTGCATTCCTCCAAAAATTGGGTTGAGATTTCACTGAAAATTCAAGTTTTGAGGCCCCTTGAATAAAAAGATAGTTTTAGAAAAAGGCCTGTTTCTGTGTACGTGTGTGTGCCCGCGCGAAGAGCGTAATTCAAAACGAAAAGTCGGATAACTATCAAACTTGGTAGGTATTTATGTTAGGCATCTTCAAAGATGCGGCATGAAGACTTTAAGGATAATCCCTCTACCCCAAACTACCCTTTACATGAAAACGTTTTCGAAATTTTAGATATACTAAAATATTACTATCGATTTTGATTAAATTACCATATATTAAGGATTTTAGATGGAAAATAAAATCATACACATCCCCTCAAGAAAGTATTCGTCTGTACTATACAAATTCTAGAGAAAAATTTATTGAAGGAAAAACCTAATGTTTTGCCAAATTGCAATTTTTTTATGCGTGGTGTTTTCAAAGTTGTGTTTCATTCATTGGGTCCAGCGTTTTTTATGCATGCATCCACACACTTTTATCGGCATATGACTTAAACTAGTGGACAAATAAATTCGTGAAGTCGTAAAAAGTGAACCAAAAATCAGGAGTTAGGACAAAAACTCTGATAATTCCGAACGTTGACACTTTGTTCCTCTCAAATAGAAACCTATTTTCATCACAAAACAAGTAATACACAGCAAATTATTCTACTCAATGCATGTAAGATAATTTTGAAAACACTGCGTACAAAAGATTTGCAATTTTGGCGTATTTTTCAAAAGTTTATAAATTGGATAAAATGAACGATCTGAAAAGCCGCCAAAACACGTGAACCGTATTACTATTTGATATTTATGTTCAAAAGAAAACTGGATCTTTTCGTCCATTAATTTGCCTGCTAGAGGTTTCGAAGGTGCCGGCGAATACTTTCCTGAAGGGGTGTATATTGAATTCTCGGGTATAGCTTGTGAAGTCCTCTTCATTCGGAAGGAATTTTGTATAACCGTGTATATCTACACGTTAAACGTTAGACGTAAACGTACTATACAAAGATACATCCGTTATTAATGCTTCGAATTGGAAAGGTAGATCTTTCCCGAGAGATCCTGTAGTTGAAATCCCAACTACGGCATTGAATTTTTCAGTCCTCTAATTCTACCTTTCCAACCTTGTCCTACACACATATGAGTGTGGATGAACCATTAATTCAATGGTGCAAATTGTTCAATACTTTGTCATTCCTTTAAAGTCCTGTGGACATTCAGTTTTTTATCATATTTGCATTAAAAGAGTATGGATTTTAAGGCCAGTATATAGCGTCCAGTTCTTAAACATTTGATTATGGATGTTTCCTTTGTATCTAAAACGAAATGTGCAATATAGCTATCTCCGGAAGGGTTTATCTCGATTAAAGTGAAGTAAATAGGAAAATAAATTTCGTAAGGAATTTGTATACCCACTAATGAGCGATAGAGGGAAGAAAACGTTATGTCAATGTAGTTTTTCTTGGTTTTGCAACATTAAATGCAATAAACAAACAATGCTGTTTAATAATATTTTTTTATATAGCAAGGCCTAGAACTTCTAACACAGTGCTCACGAGGTAAAAGCTTTAGTTTATCACAACTAGTGCGGTAATCTTCCTTGTGGCCAACTTAAGTTTCAAGTCCAATCAATGTTTAGCATGGTTCCTTCGGAAGGGAAGTAAAGCCGGTGGTCCCGTGTCGTAGATTTACGGCACGTAAAAGAACCTCAAGCCTGATAAAGAGGTCTCTGAGCAAATTTGCCGACCCGTCTTTCACGCCCAGTATAGAATGGGACGCTAAGGACTACAGCAGTTAAAGAGCGTCCATAAATAAAACTCAGTTTAATTTAAATTAAGTCCAATTACATTGCAATTACTCTTTGTATTTTCGCATGTTTAATAACTTGAATTGATGAGGTTTTACTTTTCATTGTCTTTTTTCATGATTAATTTCCCAAGGCGCTCGCATTATCTGCTCACAATACAAATCGTCATACTTCCATTCCTCGCAATTCATTGTAGCGTTAACCTATACGTTATATTGGAGGTCTTCTGCTTTCTCTCATATAAAACGTCATTCTTTTGTCTATGAAAACCTACATAAAGTTTCAATGGCGGAAATTATGAATTCAGAAAAAATATACCCGAAATGCAAGTGAAATTACAGAAGCAGCAGAAGGAATAACACAAGTACTTACCCCAAAAATTCAGAAAACAATAGCATTTAAGCGCCTCATTTACTGGTGTAAAGCAAAATACGTAGAAAATAATTTCACTGAATATAACTGCTAGAGAATCAACAAAACATATTACATCTCGGTTTTTTATGGTCATTTATCTAGTTTCTTGAACCTCATTCTTAAATGATATCTCTTAGTTTCGGCAATCAATGTAATATGATAAATATTTTACAAATTCGAGTGCTGTGTAAAAAAATCTGCTGTGTTACGCTCACATGACTTTCTCTACCATTGTACAAACTATTTTTACAGACGCTTATTCTACATCTACTTCATGTTAATCGAGACAAACATTTGCAGACTCTATCTTATTGCTAATTTTCTTGTAGATGTAAGGGGAATATATATTTACAAGGGCAATATACAAATACAGTAGCCTTTAAGCACATACATATCTCTTATTAGCTGGTTGCTAGGTGCAGTACCATTCGCTTTGCCACAGATTAATATTCTTTGCATATCGAAGACAAAAAAATGAATAACGAATTCTCATTTGAGAAAAGCAATGAAAAATTTAAGGGAATAACAAGTAATATCTCGAAAATGGTTCACTCAACAAAAAAATGTATAGGATATAAATTGTGTATTTTAACGCGATCTACATTTTTTGTGTAGTAACATTTTGTCTATCTCTTATGGTTTACCAGTTATGCAAAAGTCGTTCACAATAAAGAATACTTTTGGAGACATTCCCAGGAAATTCAAGATATGCATTTTATTTGTCATAAACATATCTTAAACATATGATGTTTTAATCAAAATCGTTAGAGCCATTTTTGAGAAAATTACAATTTTCGAAAAGTGTTCCATGTAAAGGGTTCTCTGTGGTGGGGGATTTTCTTGAAGACCTTCGTGTCGCATCCTTGGAAGATACTGAACCCAAATACCAAGTTTGGTGTTTATCCCACTGTTCGTTTCTGAGTTATGCTGTTCACAGACACACACACAGAAAGACACACAGACAGACATGCGGACACACACACGGACATGTTTCCAAAAATGCTTTTTTTGGATTCAGGGGATCTCAAAGCATGTATTTCTGGTAAAATCTCGGTATCGAATTTTTGGGTGGAATACAATACTTCCCCTACTTACTATACGTAGTAGAGAAAGTAAAAATGAATAACGAATTCCCATTTGAGAAAATAAGTATTGAAACATTTAAGGGAATAACAAACAATATCTCGAAAATGGTTCACTCAAAAACAAAAATGTATATGACATAAATTGTGTATTTTAACGCGATCTACATTTTTTGTGTAGTAAAATTTTGTCTATGTCTTATGGTTTACCAGTTATGCAAAAGTCGTTCCCAATGAAGAATACTTTTGGAGACATTTCCAAAAAATTCAAGATATGCATTTTATTTGTCATGAAAATATCTTAAACATATGATATTTTGATCAAAATCGTTATAGCCATTTTTGAGAAATTTAAAATTTTCGAAAAATGTTCCATGTAAAGTGTACTCTGTGGTAGGGGGATTTTCTTGAGCACCTTCGTGTCGCATCTATGGAAGATTCTGAACCTAAATACCAAGTTTGGTGTTTATCCGACTGTTCGTTTCTGAGTTATGCTGTTCAAAGACAGACACACACACAGACACACAGACAGACATACGGACACACACACGGACATGTTTCCAAAAATGCTTTTTTTGGATTCAGGGGATCTCATAGCATGTATTTCTGGTAAAATCTCGGTATCGAATTTTTGGATGGAATACAATACTTCCCCTACTTACTATACGTAGTAGAGAAAGTAAAAATGAATAACGAATTCCCATTTGAGAAAATAAGTATTGAAACATTTAAGGGAATAACAAACAATATCTCGAAAATGGTTCACTCAACAACAAAAATCTATATGACATAAATTGTGTATTTTAACGCGATCTACATTTTTTGTGTAGTAAAATTTTGTCTATGTCTTAAGGTTTACCAGTTATGCAAAAGTCGTTGAAGTATGAAGAATACTTTTGGAGACATTTCCAGAAAATTCAAGATATACATTGTATTTGTCATGAAAATATCTTAAACATTCATTCATTCATTATCTGTTTACCCTCCTCTTATGTAGGACTTAAACCCCCCAGGACTTACAGGCGGGTGCCTGGGGTCAGAGGCCAGTCGAGGAGCAGACACTCATGTATCAGACAGAGATCTCAAAACATGTATTTCCGGTGAAATATCGGTATCGAATTTTTGGGTGGAATACAATACTTCCCCTACTTACTATACGTAGTACAGAAAGTAAAAAATAGTAGGTATGTGCCATACGTGTTAAAAGTGGTTTGATTTTGCTCGTAGGATTGCGAAATTCGATTTACGCCTTGTTTCGCAAACGTTCCTACTCGCAAAATAAAGCACTACTCTTGCCTCTTGTAGCATTATCTAGTATTCTTGTATTTAATTAGTGCAATGGCACAAAATCGGAACACAATTTTATGCTAAACCACAAAGCAACTGACGTCAGCCAACCTTTGCCGAAACGCCACGGTTAGATTATGTGGTTCACAGAATTTATAAAACGTTATTGGTCCTTTTTTTCCTAAGATAAAGACATGACAGTGTGTAGAAAAAAATTACCCATTCGCTTCTCTTCCAACGCATATTCCCAATTCTACCAGTTTGCTCCAATGCTTAACTAAATGCGGTTTTTGCGCGGAATATTTGTCGCAGCTGCAAAGGACGGTTTTTCTATATCTGAGTATTTCCACGCATCAGGAAATTCCTTGGGTATATGTGCTGTTTTAATGTAAACCCTGTTAGGGGTTTAAAGCGCAGCTTTGTAAATAAATGTATCTCTAGGGAAATTGCTTAAACACAAGTAAATAGCTCGAGAGTGAAGTAAAAAAATCCCTATATGTTTCATTCGCATAACTCTCTTTACTCACAGCTCTACCGACAATTCTTAGCAAAGCATATGCTTCTTCTGCTTCTTGTTATTCGTGTAAAATGTCATAGCATATTTACACATTCGTTATACCAGGTATAAGCACGCTGAAGTGATAAGAGTTTAAAAAGGAAGATCGCTATGAGATGGCTTTGAAATTCCATGAGCCTTGCATGGCACGAGAAAGACGAATAGCGACTTGCCACTTGCGAAAAGTAATTCGAACTTATAACAAAAAATATCTCTAAAATGGTTAAAGTCACAAAAAATGCATTTGATATACGCTGTGCGCATTTTTTGCGGAACAAGATTTTGTCTATAGCGGTTTACCAGTTTTATACAAAGGTTTTTCACACTACTCAGTAAATTACGCTTGGGTTCAATGTTAAATTCCTACCTTTGCTGGACCAATTTTACTGCATCGTTATTCAGCCAACGTGAGTTTAACTCCCAGAGGTGCTGAAAGGTTTTCTTTAAATATCTCTTCCTGCAGGGAAAACAAATAGGAACAAAGATTTTAACACATATGGAAATTAAAACTTTAGGGTAACTTGTATCCATATAATGCATATTTAATTTGAAAAATCTAATGTAATACATTCTTATGACCTTCAGTACACTTATCTATGCTTACTAAAGCTTATTTTTCTATCTACTAAATTTTAATCCAAATAAAGCTTTACAAAAATAGCTGCATTACACATTTCGTTATAGATACAAAGAGAACAGCGATAGTCAAATGTTTAGGAAATGGACACTTAATGCCAGTCTTAAATTCCATAGTTTCCATCCAATCGCGAGAAACAACTAAAAATCGATGATACTTTAAAGGAATGACAAGTATTTAATTATTCGAACATTTAATAACGGATATATCAGAAACAGCTTGTGTCATAGAAAAACTTATTAAAAGTAAATTGTGCTTTTTAATGAGATCTACATATTTCGTAATGTACGCTATCGTCTATCGCTTAACGTTTTTAAGTCATACAGAGTTATAGCAAATTCCTTCCTAATGAAGACTTCACAGTCTATTCCCGGAAAATTCGAGATATATTAGCAGAATAGATAAAACAGAGCGAGCGCACTTTCTTTGTGTTTATGTCGTAAGAGATAGGGAAAACGGGGAGAGATTCTAGGAGGAGCAAGGTCTGAAGGAGGGCCAAATGCACTTTATGAGATAGGTAGGGAGTACGAGGAAAGGTGCTAGGCTAGAAAGAGGTTAAAGAATAGAGTATGTGTTTATATTGGAGAGACAGGAAAACGAGGAAAATGCTAGCTTAGACAGAGTTTGAAGGGCAGAACATGCCTTTTGTATAGGAGTAATAGGGAAAATTGGCGAAGTGCCATAATAGAGTAGGGTTGAAGGAGCGGAAATGCCTTTATATGGGGGAATTATGGAAAATGAGGATAGGTGCCATGGAGGCTAGAGTAAATGTATGTAGGTACAATGTCCACGTCTTCTACAGGATGTCGTCTTTCGTGGACTAGTGGTACCGTGCTAGCCTCTAGTTCTCGAGGTCGCGGGTTCTACCCAGCGGAGGGCGATTGACTTTTTCGGGCGTAAAAATCCTTAGTATGGCTTCCTTTGGAAGGAAAGTAAAGCCGGTGGTCCCGTGTCGTAGATTTGCGGCACGTAAAAGAACCTCAAGCCTGATAAGAGGCCTCTGAGCAAAATTTCCAGTCTTTCAAGCCCAATATAGAATGGGACTCTAAGGACCATAGTAGCTTATTTAGGAGAGAGAGGTCACTTTTTGACCATATATGGGAAAGGATAGGGAAATCGAGGGTAGATACTAGGTTTAGAGAGCCTTCAAAGAGGAAAATGGGTTTAATGGGAGAGATAGGGAATACGACGACCGATACTAGACTAGACCGGGGTTGAAGGAGGGAAATGCGTTTATGTGGAAGAGACAGTGGAGAAGTGTAAGACTAGTCAGGGTTAAGTAGTAGAGTATGGGTTGAGGAGTAGAGTATGCGTTTATAAAGGAAAGATTGGGAAAACGAGGAGAGCTGTTAGACTAGACAGGGCTTAAAGGGTAGAATAAACCTTTTATGTGGGAGAGATAGCACATCGAGGAGACGTATTAGGGTAAGAGAGTTTGAGTATGTGTTTATAAGGAGAGACGAGGAGACGGAGAAATATTCTATGCAAGGAAAAACAGGTGTTAAAGGTAGAATGTGTCTTATATAGGTTAGATGGGAAACTAAGAAGAGATACTCAGCTAGACAGGGAGCAGGAGGGGAATGCACTTTATGAGAGGTAGGGGATACGAGGAGAAGTGATAGGCCAGACAGATGTTGAAGAGTAGAGTATGCGTTTATATGGAAAAGATAGGGATTTCGGGGAGAGATGCTAGACTAGACAGAGGTTGAGAGTAGAGTATGCGTTTATATGTATGAGAGGTATAGGAAAACGAGGAAAGCTGTCAGGCTAGACAGATGCTGAAGGAGTAGGAATATGGGCTTGCATACAGGAGAGATAGGGAATACGAGGGTTGGTGCTAGACTAACCAGAACTTGAAGGGTAGAATATGCTTTTAATTTGGGAGAGTGAAAAAGACATTAGACGCAATCGTCACGGAAAGCTGTATACTGGCAATTTTAGAGCGTTAATTCTAGACAGCTTCAGCACGTAACCCACTCACGCTAAAACGTAACCCACTCATGTAAAAATATAACCCACTAACGCAAAAAGGTAAACCACTCACGCAAAAAGGTAACCTACTTACGCTAAAAAGGTAATCCACTCACGCTAAAAAGGTAACCCACTCACGCAAAAAGGTAAACCAGTCACGCAAAACTGTAACCCACTCACGTTAAAAGTGTAACCCGCTCACGCAAAAAGGTAACCCACACACGCTAAAACGTAAGTAATTCAGTAAGTATCACAGGGTGGGACTGATTCCGGGAAGTGGGTATAGCATAGTTCCGTTTGATTTCAGAGGTAATTCAGATGGTATCTTAGGTTTTAGGATAAGTCAAGTAGTATCATAGCTGTTTAGGTTAATTCAGGTAGTATCAATGGTAGGGCAGATTTCATGGTTTGGGTGTGTATAGCTCCATATGATTTCACAGGTAATTCAGAGAGTATCATAAGTGTTTAGGATAAATCAAGTATAATAGCTGTTTAGGATAATTCAAGTATCAGCTGTTTAGGTTAATTCAGGTAGTACCACAGGGTAGAACAGATTCTTGGAAGCGGATATAGCACAGTTCCGTATGCCTTCATATGTAATTCAGATAGTATCATAGGTATTTAGGATAATGCAAGTATCATAAGTGTTTAGAGTCACTCAGCTAGCATCACAGGAGGCTGGAGTCCAAGGGCGGCACGTATGACAGCTGTATATGATTTCACAGGCAATTCAGTTAGTATCGTAGATATTTAGGTTAATTCAGCTAATATCACAGCAGGCTAGATTTCAGAGGCAGGGCGTATCATAGCTGTATATGATTTTCACCGGTAATTCAGGTAGTATCGTGGGCATTTAGACTAATTCAGCTATTATTACTGGAGGCTAGAATCCAGAGGATGACTGCATTGTAGCTGTGTATGATTTCACAAGTAATTCAGCTAGTATCGTAGGTATTTAGGCTAATTCAGCTTATATCACAGGAGGATAGATTCCACGTGTTGGGTATACCATAGTTTCGTATTTCACAGGTAATTCAGAGAGTTCATAGGTATTTCAGAGAATTCAGGAATCATAGTATGTGTTTAGAGTAATTCAGCTAGCATTACAGGAGGGTAGGTTTCAGGGGTCGGTTATAACATAGTTTCGTATTTCACAGTTAGTTCAGGTAATAGGATAAGTATTTGGGGTAATCAGTATAATTTCACAGATATTCGTATTAATTCTGATCAGGGATTTGTATCACATCTATTTAAGGTAAATGCAAGTGATTCAGGTTTTATCAAGGATATTTGAGTACTTTTAACAGGTAATTCAACCAGTATCATTGATATTTTGGGCAAACCAGATAGTATCACGGGTGGTCCTGCTAATTTTGAGCAGGGATTCGTATCAGTGCTATGTAAGGTAATTTCACATGATTCGGGTAGTATCGCAGGTATTTACGTAATTTTAACAGGCAATTCAGATAGTATCACAGGTATTCATAGGAATACAGAGAATAATTAGATTATAAACATTTACCATTCAAGAATGCAACATTGTATATACTTTTTTCCAAATTTTACAAACATTTTATATGTTAAGCAGTTAATGTGCGAGGCGGAGATGGATAAACTACAAATTGGTTTTCAAATTGAAAGGCTTTGCGTAACATACCTTTATTTTAGTTCGTTTTAGGTGCCTCTCCCCTTTATGTAGGCTCGAGACTAGCACTAGGATTGCTTCTAATGACAGGGTTAGCACCTTTCCTTCCATCTTTTTATTATTCTTCTTTCTGCCTCCTAAGGACTCCTACAATAGATTAAATGAAGAAGAAATTACTGATACCGACTACATCATGCTACAAATGTATGGGAGCTGTTTAATGTGAGAAACCTGCGCGAGTACAGCGACATCTACTTAACCTCAAATGTTGTTCTTTTAGCTGATGTCTTTGAGACATCAAACCCTCAAATCACACAAAGTTGGTCCAGCACATTATTTCATCTCTCCCGGACTTCTTTCTCATCGGTATGCAGAGGCTAATAACACTTATATGGAGAAGTTTAATCGCTCGAGACCAACACAATTTATTACATACGAGGACGCCAATAACTAACATGGATGGGCAATGTGCCACGCCCTTCGCTTTGGTGGATGTCAGTGGGTTTCGCCTGAAGAAATCGACTTAGAAGAACTACAAGAGGATGATCCTCATGGATACATATTAGAAGTTGACATCGAGTATCCTCTAGAACTTCACGATCTACACCACGATCTAACTTTCCTGACTGAGTGTATGAAACCATTGGAATCATCTACAAAGAAACTGATACCCCATCTTGGACCTCGAAAGAAGTATGTAGTGCATTATATGACTTTGAAGCAAGCTCTTAATCATGGGCTACAGCTAACAAAAATCCATCGTGTGCTACGATTCGAACAGTCACAGTGGTTAAAACCTTCTGTGAAATTTAACAACAGGTTACGACAACAAGCTGCAAATGATTTCGATAAGGATCTCTACCAGCTCTTTAATAACGCCATCATTGGAAAAACTATGGAGAATTTGCGTAACCGTATGAATATACGACTGGTGACAAATGAGAAGACTCTAGAGAAGCTGAACGCTAAGCCTGCGTTTATCAATAGGACAATATATGCTGCTAATCTAGCTGCTGTACATATGGCCTCTCGTCAGATTGTATTCAACAAGTCTATATAAATTGGTATGAGTGTTTTGGACATCTCCAAGACATTAATGCATCACTATCATTATGTTGTGTTGTTACCATACTACTGAGCTGAAAACCTGAAGCTTATGTTCATGGTTACTGATTCATCCATTCATCGTGTAACAACTAAAGATTTGTACCATGACAAGTTACGTCTTCTTGAGTATCTGAATACTGCTGATTACCCTGTCAACCATATATGCTATTCAGCTTTAAACAAGGTGCAAGGAAAATTTAAAGATAGGCTAATGGTAAAATCATCCAGCACTTTGTCGGACTACGACCTAAGATGTATGCACTAGATATCAACGGCTCAATGATAAAAAACTAGAGGTATAAACCATAGTGCTATTAATGAGTACGTTACATTCAATAGTTATACTGACTGTCTTAAAACCAGAGAAATCATAAGAGCTCCCATGAATCTGATCCTATCCCTGGAGCATGCTCTTGGGACAGTGCAAGTGAATAAAATTACATTGACTGCAGGCGATGATAAAAGAGTTATTGCTAAGGATGGAATAACTACAGATGATTATGGATATTATCGTATTACAAACAGTGCTTAAAAGAATGTAAGCCGAACATGAAGATTTTCTCGTGAGTCTACAATCTTAAAAAAGTGAAGTTTATCCGTTTGCTGTGTGTGCAGCTAGTAGACGCCTGATGAAGAAAGAAGAACAATAAAAAGATGGAAGGGAAGGTGCTAACCCTGCCATTAGGAGCAATCCTAGTGCTAGTCTTAAGCCTAGATAAAGGGGAGAGGCACCTACAACGAACTAAAATAAAGGTATGTAACACAAAGCCTTTCAATTTTTAAACCAATATGCAGTTTATCCATCTCCGCCTCGCACACTAACTGCTTAACATATAAAATGTTTGTAAGATTTGGAAAAAAGGTATATACAATGTTGTAATCTTGAATCAGAAATGCTCATAATCTAATTACTCTCTATATTGCCATGAATACCTGTGGTACTATCTGAATTACCTGTTAAAATGACTTAAATACCTGTGATACTACCCGAGTCATGCGAAATTACCTTAAATAGCACTAATACGAACCCCTGCTCGAAATATGAGGACTACATCTGATACTATCTGGTTTGCCGTAAATATCAATGATACTAGTTGAATTACCTGTTAAAATGTCTCAAATACCTTTGATAAAACCTAAATCACTTGCAATTACCTTAAATGGCTGTGACACAAATCGCCGATCAAAATTATCACGAATATCTGTGAAATAATGGTGATTACCCCAAATAATTATTTCCATTACCTGAACTAAATGTGAAATACGAAACTATGTTAAAACCAATCCGTGGAACCTACCCTCATGTAATGCTAGCAGAATTACTTTAAACATCCATTATGAAACTTGAATTATCCTAAATACCTATGAACTCTCTGAATTACCTATGAAATCGAAACTATGCTATACCCAACACCTGGAATCTATCCTCCTGTGATGCTAGCTGAAATTAGCCTAAATACCTACGATACTAGCTGAATTACCCGTAAAATCATATACAGCTATGATGCAGTCATCCTCTGGAATGTAGACTCCTGCAATACTAGCTGAATTAGTTTAAATCCCCGCAATAATACCTGAATTACCGGTAAAAATCATATACAGCTATGATACGCCCTGCCCCTGAAATCTAGCCTCCTGTGATACAAGCTGAATTAGCCTAAATACCTACGATAATAGCTGAACTGCCTGTGAACTCATATACAGCTATGATATGTGCCGCCCCTGGAATCTAGCCTCCTGTGATGCTAGCTGAGTGACTCTAAACACCTATGATACTTGCATTATCCTAAATACCTATGATACTATCTGAATTACATATGAAGGCGTACGAAACTATGCTACATCCCCTTCCCGAAATCCGTTCTACCCTATGATACTACCTGAATTAATCTAAAGAGCTGATACTTGAATTATCCTAAACAGCTGTGATACTTGATTTATCCTAAATACCTATGCTACTCTCTGAATTACCTGTGAAATTATATGGAGCTATACACACCCAAACCATGAAATCTGTCCCACCCTCTGATACTACCTGAATTAACCTAAACAGCTATGATAGTACCTGAATTATCGTAAATAACTATGATACTATCTCAATTACCTGTAAAATCCTACGAAACCTCTATAACCACTTCCCAGAATTAGTCCCACCCTGTGATACTAAGTGAATTAGTTACCTTTTAGCGTAAGTGGGTTACCTTTTAGCGTGAGTTGGTTACCTTTTTGCGTCAGTGGGTTACCGTTTTAGCGTGAGTGGGTTACCTTTTTTCGTGAGTGGGTTACGTTTTTGCGTGAGTGGTTTACCGTTTTAGAGAGTGGGTTACCTTTTTAGCGTGAGTGGGTTACCTTTTTGCGTGACTGGGTTACCTTTTTGCGTGGGTGGTTTACCTTTATAGCGTGTGTTACCTTTCGCGTAAGTGGGTTACCTGCTGAAGCTGTCTAGAATTAGCGCTCTAACACTGCCAGTAAACAGTTTTCCGTGACGATTGCGTCTAAAGTCGTTTTCACTCTCCCAAATAAAATGCATGTTTACCCTTCAAGCCCTGACTTGTCTAGTACTAACCCTCGTATTCCCTATCTCTCCTGTATGTAAGCCCACATTCCTACTCCTTCAGTATCTGTCTAGCTTAACAGTCTCTTCGTTTTCCTATACCTCTCATACATACAAACGCATACTCTACTCTCAATCTCTGTCTAGTCTAGCATCTCTCCCCGTAATCCCTATCTTTTCTATATAAACGCATACTCTGATGCTCAACTCTGGCCTAGCACTTCTCCTCGAAGGCCTTATCTCTCCCATATAAAGCACATTTCTCTCTCCTTCAACTCTCTCCTAGCATAGGATCTCTGTTCGTTTACTCGTGTCTCCTTATAAATGCACACTCAAACCCTCCTAGCGTAATACCTCTCCGCAGTTTTGCTATCCCTCCAATATAAAAGCCAGATTCTACCCTTCAAGTCCTGACTGGGCTAGCGCCTCTCCTCCTATTCTCTATCTCTCCTGTACATAAGCTCATATTTCTATTCCTTCAGTATCTATCTAGTCTAACAGCCCTCCTTGTTTTCCTATACCTCTCATACATATAATCGCACCCGCTACTCTGAACCTCTGTCTAGTCTACCATCTCTACCCGTAATCCCTATCTTTTCCATATAAACGCACACTCTACTCCTCAACATCTGTCTGGCCTATCACTTCTCCTCGTATCCCCTACCTCACATAAAGCGCACTCCCCTCCTACACCTGTCTAGCTGAGTATCTCTCCTTGGTTCCCATTTAACCTATATAAAACACATTCTACCTTTAAAACTTGTCTATCCTAGCATAGGATCTCCCTCCGTTTTCTCGTCTCTCCTTATAAGCATATACTCAAGCTCTCGTAGCCTAGTACCTCTCGTCGATTTGCTATCTCTCACATATAAAAAGTTTATTCTACCCTTCAAGCCCTATCTAGTCTAAGAGCTCTCCTCGTTTTCCCTATCTTTCCCCTATATACACATAGTCTACTCCTCAACCTCTGTCTAGCCTAGCGCTTCTGCTCGTATTCTTTCCCTCTCCGGTATAAAAGACATAGTCTATCCTTCAACTCTGTCTAGACTAACAACTCGCCTCGTTTTCCTATACCTCTCATATAAACCATACTCTACTCCTCAACCCTGACTAGTCTTACACCTCTCCGCTATCTCTTCCATATGAACGCATTTCCCTCCCTTAACCCCTGTCTAGCCTAGTATCGGTCGTCGCATTCCCTATCTTTCCGATATAAACCCATTTTCCTCCTTGAAGACTCTCTCAACCTGGCATCTACCCTGGTTTCCCCTATCCTTTCCCATATATGCCCAAAACGTGATCTTGTTCTCTCCTAAATATACTACTGACCATAGTAGTTATAGAGCGTCCATAAATAAAACTTAATTTAATTTCTTCTCCAGGATAGCACCATCCAGCATTTAGCAGGCGGGCAGACACCATGGGTTGAGTGTAGCATTGCTGGTATGATTTCACAGGTAATTCAGGTTGTACCGTTGGTATTTAGGGTAATTCAAGTTGTATCACAGGCGGACATATTCCATAGTTTGGGTGCAGCATAGGTGCTTACGATTTCACAGGTAATTCAGGTAGTATCGAAGGTATTTATGGTAATCCAGTAATATCACAGGTGTTCGGGGTAATTTCGATCAGCGATTCACAGCTGTTTAATGTAATTTCGGGTCATTCAGGTAGTATCACAGGTATTTAAGTCCTTTTAACAGGTAATTCAGATAGTATTATAGGCATTTGTGGTAACTTAGGGAGTAATTCAATACCTTATAAACACTTCTCATCCAATCCTTCAACACTCTTATATAACTTTTCGAAATCTTATAAACTTGTATATGTTAAACAGCGTTTGAGACGGAGAGGGCTAAACTGTGTATAGGGTTACATTTAGGGTATATAGAAGTGGTCTAAACTAACCAATCCGCATTGGTTAAGGAGATACTATAACGTTTACGTCAGCTTATATGTGGTTACATTTTTTGTCTAAGTGTAATGGTTTTATCACTTAATCATTGCTTCATTAGATAAGGCTTGTAAGGGTGGACGTCTTTCCCCTTTTTATCTGGGCTTGAGACCAGCATTAGGATTTGCTCCTAATGGCAGAGTTAACGCCTCCCTTATGATCTTCCTATTCTTATTCTTCTTTCTTCACAAGATGTCTGCTAAGTGTATACGCAGCACATAAATACCTTGCATCTTTCAAAACTGTAGACTCACGTGTTTCTAAGTTTATATGCTCAAGATAATCTTATGGATTTCGTTCCAAGGTTTAAAATTTTGAACTAATACTTACAGTCTAGAAATGTATATTACAAATTTGGAATAAGCCGAAAAAGTACCTATGTCCGCTGTTTCCCATGCAGTTTTAAGGGTGAATTTTTTCCGTAGTGATACAATTATCTTACTAATGGACCAGGCCATTTATGTTTTGGGGGTGTTGGGTCCTAACAACAGAGCAGCATGCCCGCATTTAACGTGAGATAAAGTGACACGACCACACGTTCCGAGCGAATGTTTGCTCTACACAAGGGGAACACTGCCAGCTGTTCTCCCCCACCCTAGACTACCTTCTCCTCCGTTGCGTTTCTACCTTTTCACGATGAAAAAATCCACCTATACAAAAAGTTCCTTTCCTGTTGCCGGTTTGTTGAAGACTCTTCGGACGATATTCATAGATTTCACGTTGGTCTGGACTATCTCCAGACTCATTTGGTTCGGACCAAAGGCCGACCAGATTTTTGATGTTCATTGTTGATAAAAAAAAGCTGGGACCAAGAAAGGTCTAGGTCGGCAAGGAGAAAAGTTACACCGCGAAGAAAAGGCAGTTGTATGCGTGGGCGACTTCCACATAGCAGTAAACTAATCACTGTTACTCCCTAGTTTGTAACTTTCTTTGGTCTTTTCACAGCTGTTTTTTCATCGGTTCACTGCTCAGTCCTTCTCAGTATAAAATAGAGATAACCACGAAACGTGCATTAAAACTGTCGGAGGAGGAATTATTCTGTTTTCGTTTATGCAAAAAAAAATGACGGATATTATTGGAAAGAAATTAGGTTTCGAGGCGGCGCCGTGGCCGAGCGGTTAGATCGCTCGCCTCCCACCGAGGCGGCCCGGGTTCAATCCCAGGGACCTGCATGTGGGATTTGTGGTGGACGAAGCGGCGTCTGGGCGGGTTTTCTCCGGGTTCTCCGGTTTCCCCCGCCATTCATTCCACCAACTTCTCCATCATCACCTTTCCTTTCATCCATTTCACCAACATTTCGCTTCATCTACTTCCTTCATCCCATACCAGGCATTGGGCTGATCACCCATCCTGGATGCTCTGTCTGATCCATGAGTGTCTGCTCCTCGACGGGCCTCTGACCCCAGGCATCCGCTTGTAAGTCCTGGGGGGTGTAAGTCCTACATAAGAGGAGGGTAAACAGATAATGAATGAATGAATGAATTAGGTTTCGACAAATGCAAACACACACAAAAAAAGCGGAGGCATGGTATGATGGAGTTAATATACAAGCAGTTTGGTTCATAATTCTAATTTATTGCCATTCTCTTTTTAGAAATGTTCTGATCCACTAGTTACACAGTTTCATGGCATTGTTAATCATTTCAATAAGAATTTAATTTGCTGGAATATTAACTTTTAACCTTAAAATTACAGAAGGAAATCGAATTTAAATAGGAAGTAACATTTGCTGTTATTTATTAAAATGTGTCTTATCCCGCATCTTAACTAAACAATTAAGGATTGTGTGATAGTAATTGTACAGAAATAATTACCTGAGGAAATCCTGATATATTATAAACCTTCCGGGAATTTTAATCCTCCTCTCCTTGCCGGGAAATCGTATGTATAACGTGAATTACCTTCTTTAACTTAACCTAAATGACTTAACTCAACGCGACGTAACGTAAAGGTCTTACACACTGCATTAAATGGAGCTATTTAGGATTGTCTGAATTTAACGAGACGTAGATTCAGAATTTGGCAGAGTTAAGCTTTTCCTGCCCTTTATACGCCAAATTTCATGTCGCATGGAGATTAGGACCAATCGGCGTGAATGAGTAGCACAAAGTAATAAAGCATCAATAAATTAAGATTCATTTCCGTTACGTTAAATGCATCCTAATTAGACCTTTACCTTAGCAGTAATTCTTAACTTCGAGTTACGTCCCGTTATGTTACGTGAAGTTTATTGCAATCCCGGTTTATCGAAGGGAAGTCTATCATTGGCATATGGGACATTCTTACAATGTCGATTCCTGACGCCTTACTCAGGTCGGTAGTGTTTTCTTGGTACCCTCCTCATGCATAATACCGAAATGCTATTAGCAGTTTAGTATTAACTCAGATGCTCAAGTCTCAGTTATCGTCTCTGTCATATAGGTTAGGATGAACCAGTTTTATCGGCCTTCTAACTTTTCCTTTACTAAACCTGTACTTCTTTTGAAGTATAGGTATCATAGTTTTCAAATATTGCTAATCTGGGTAAATAGTTCTAAGCCAGCGTGTTATTTCGCGGATTCTACACGCAGCAGCCACGCCCATCACTCCATAGTCATCCATTTGTAAAGAAGATCTGCCTTTAATCTACCCCTCTGAGGAAGACGAAATTTTGGTCCGGGCCAAGGTGTTTGATCTCCGGACCAACACAACTCCCAGTCTATGTACAGAAAATCGTAAATCCACCGAAAGTAACAAGTTGGTCCGGACCAAAACCGATTATGAATGCCGCCTTTCGTGTTCATTCTTCGCTGCCTCCACCGTCGGGCGAACCCACGTGACCGCGCGTCACCTCAGCTGTACACATCACCTGCGATGGATTATCATCACACCATCTTGTGCCATACAGTCAAACTAAATATGCTTGCCGGTGGTGGAACGAAAATGCTGCTAGAAGGATATTAAATCAGCAAAGCTAGAGCTCGTTTTCTATAAGACGGGAGCCATTCAAGGCTTGCAAGATACACGTTTTATTTTAGATGCTAAAATCTTAAACATATGTTATTTTAATCAAAACTGTTAGAGATATTCTTCAGAAAATAAAATATAACGAAAACGTTTTCCACATAGAAGGTATGGGGGACTTTCTTAAAGTCTTCATAGCGCATCCTTGAGTGATAGTGAATTTAATTAATATAAATTTTGTTGAGAGAACGTAGGCTTTCACAGCCGGAGTCAGTATAATTGGAAGTTATTTCCGTGCTGTTTTTCCGCGGTCTACTGCAGATAGATGTTCCAGACCCTTCGTTTACAACTACGGTAGTCATCTCTATGCTACGCCGAGATTCGCCGAAATGGAAAGAGAAGAATTCGTCGAGCCGCTGAAGGATCCACCTCTGCTTCCCCGGCAACCGCTGTGAAGTTCACCGCTTTCCAGCCGACTTCGGCCGCAGACACCGCCATTTCGCCGGCAGTTCCCCCGGCATCCACCGGGTGGGCTACTTCGCCTCCACCGCTGCCAGGACCTAGCTACGCTTCGGCCACTGCTTCGCCCCATCACAGCATTGCAACGCCTGAGCCTGATCTTCCAGTACCACAGCTTGCCACTAGCCCTTATACTCCTACGCAGAGCTGTACTACGCCATTGACTACCGCCGTCTTACCTCCGCCCACGTACGCGAGTGCACTATAACCGCAGACGCACCCTCCTTCAGATTGCCACCACAGTGTTGCTGTCTGTGGAGTGCCTAGAGACCTTTCAGCGCATTTCATGCTGGAAGCTGCAACGCAACACTGGCGCTCTGGTATTCAGACTTCCCGAATAACGTCAAACAGAGGCCCGACGCCGCTGGTAAGCCTGCATCTGGGTTCCGTAGTCTTGGTATCACTTCTTGGGCAGTGTTTGCGTGTCGAGGGCAGCAGGAGTCAACGTCCGGCACCCTGCCGCTGCTTTTGTGCCTTCGGTCACACAGTGAAGGCATGTAGCGCTACACCTCGGGCCATTACTGCGGGGAAGGTTGCCTGACAGCAAACTGCACCGTCCACGACCTCCGCCGACGTCGTCGATACTGCGCCACCTGCTCCGGGCTTACGCACTTCACAGGGCAGGCTCAATGCTCCCTGTACCCCCGCAGCAAACAAAAAATTGGAACATCTATACTGACAACGACCACTAAACTGCGTCCGCCGACACCGCCCGGTGGAAGGGCCAAGCCTCATCCACCAGCTCCTGGTTATACAACGCAACCAGATCTGCAAGCCACTCTATCTGCAATGCAGGCAACGTTCCAGGACTTCACCTCTCGCTTGGCTGAGTTACGCCGCGCAACCAACACGCGCCTTGCGGCAGTGGAGGCCAAGCAGCGGACCTCGGCCAGAGCAATCAGCGCACTCTAAGAGCAGATCGGGAAACTCCAGGTGATGACGGGATTCTCGCATCGGTCCAGCGCAAGCTGGCACGCATCGACTGCTGTCTCGTCCAACCAGACAACGCCGAAGATGGAAGCGACGACCGACCCACGCGACTGGGAGCTCAGTCGAGGGGCTTCGAGAACTCCAGACCGAAGCCATTACCTACATGTCCAATTCCACAGCACAACTACAGAAAACTCTGACGAGTGCCAAATTCCATGGCCACATCACCGGACTGACCATCACAATAAAAAGAATCGTCAAAGATGTGTTCCGCTTCTTTAGGAAGCTTCACCAATCAGACACAGATCCACCGGACTGGCCAGACGCAGCACCCAGAGGCCGCGTTAGGCACCCTAAGAACTACTAAACAGCACCACACTCCACTCACCGCGGCGGCATGCTGGGCCTCGTCTAGCTTGCCTACTGACGTGCTATCCCTCTCATACTTTCCTTCACAACTCACCTTCGAATTCCCAAGGGCGCAAGCAGGGCCTCGGTCTTCACCTGACTTAGGCCCTCGTGGCCGGCTAATACATCCTCACTATTGAATACGCTGGTGCAACAGCGGCACAGCCGCACTATCACACATGAAGTCCTCTTTTTCCTTCTTCCATTTTTCTTCCCGTGGAGGAGGTTTTAGTGAGTATGCCGACTATTGGTGTGTCCCACACTCTCAGTCCCCACTCCCATCGGGGCTGAGGTAGTGATTAAATCCTTTTCTCCTCCACGCGAAAAAAACCGGCATTTCAGACGCAGCGCAACCTTCTATAAGACTGTGACAGCGCCACTGATGATATAGTTGTAAACGAAACGTCTGAAACATCTATCTCCAGCAGACCACAGCAAAACAGCCCGAAAATAACTTCCAGTTATATATACTTTGGTATTCACGCAACGTTTGGTTTTCGAGTTATACTGTTCACACACAAGTTTACTAAAAATACTGGAAATTTGGAATAAAGTTAGGCAGAGAATTGAAAATATAGATAAGCAAGGGACTTGGGCTGGTGTTAGAAGTGAAAGTTATTTAAAATTATACATAATAATTAAAAGTGATTGGGGAGGGAAAAATATGCGGATTGATACATATGGTACATGATATGATACATTTGGAAGGGAAGGATTGTAAGGTTGCTATCAGGAGCATCATTTGTAAACGGTTTGAGAGAAGAAATAGGGAAGGGTGCGTTAAGTGTGGGCAGCTAGAAAGATTATTTCATTGTTTATTAGAATGTGACAAGAAGAATAAATGAAGAGACGGAATATAGGGAATAAAATGGTACAAATTACGGAAAGAAATCATAACACTTAAAATGATAACTTGTATGGGAAAAAGCAGCAATAGTGATGGGAGAATACTTGGAAAAGTAAGGTAGAAATTGAATAGAATAGGAAAGATGAGGAACTGAGATACAAATTCATAAATAGTTAAACAGTGGAATGTAAATAGTTGTGCGGGCCATTATACAGATAACTCTGGGGTTGTGTGTAAGGAAGCCACATAGAGATGGATGCTAGACTTACTAAGTTGTATAAAAACATATTTTATTTTCGCTTCGGGTATCCTCCAAAGCTGTATTTCCGACGAAATATCAACATCGAATTTTGGGTGGAATACAGTACCTACTTCCTCTGCTTACTACAAGCACATATTAGGTAAAATAAAAGTGCAAAATAACCGAGGACTTGCAGCTGAAGTTTCAATAGTACTTCTATTTCCACGTTAAGTACCCGCATTTGTATTTATTCCATCACATCCAGTAGCAAGCAAACACTTAAAATTACACATTGTTATCAACGTTATCAGTTGAAGAATTCTTTTTTGTTTTTCCAATAACCAACCTATTTCAAGCGTGACCAAATATTTACTATTAGGATCTTGTACCATAACAGAACGTTCTTCATTTGCAGGGATAGGACCACGACACCGTCAATACCTCGATACTCTTGATATTTGGTGGATCGAAGTATGTCTAATGCTTTGAGATAAATCTGGATACTTTTTTGACACTTTTAAATTCTAAGTTTTGCATTATTGAAAGTTATTTAGTTTAACTTTATGCTAGATAACGAATGAGAAGCTCATGTTATTGCCTTGCACGTATCCCCAAAGAGTTACTCGACTATAGTTCTTGATAGACTTTGACTGTTTCCTGTGGGTGAATGAAGGCAAAATTCCATAGACTCTTGTGTCTAAATGAAAACATGAAAACAATGGGGGAAGGAGTAGGGATATTCGTGTAACATGCACCGTTAACTGAGTTGTGAATGAAGCCGATTCAACTGAAGCATTAAATTACGTTTCTGCAATAGCCTGGCTTGGTGACTCACTCCCAGTCTCAGTCATTACATTTACCTACTCCGGTGACCTAAATTTGTAAATCCGGCAGCAAGAAATCAGAACTTAAGACGCGAGATAATAAAGCGCATGGAAATATTTTCCTTTCAAGAATGTGCTCGTGTTATTAAAAATATCTTTGATTCCTTTATGTCTCTGAATTTCATGTAATGTTTAATTTTTTTCTCAAAACCTTAATTGTGTCAACTACGCCTTTTCATTAAACATTTGTATACTAATGTATGAGGGTGGGTAGTAGAAAGGCTTAATCCACAAACTTGCTATGTTTACGAGTGTTATACTAATTACTTATTACTGGATGAAAAAACACTTACGTTATGTAGCAGCTGTGTATAGTGGTAGAATAGCGTAACACATACATTATTTTTAAGAGCTAAAGCTTTCCTGGTGACGAGCGTGCTTCGTAATTAAGCCTCACCTGGCTTGAAGTCCGAGAACGCCTAGAGTACATTATTTTTAGTTGTTTGAGTTTCATGTAAAACATATTATATTTTCAAGATTGCAGAATAAAGAAGGATTGCTAGTACTCGTTTTTCTATGGGTAGGAAATCCTTTGAAAGCAAGCTTTAGAACAAAATATAGTTACATATGAAGGAAGCAAAGAAATTATTCGTATTATTATTATTATTATTATTATTATTATTAGCCTCGAGTAACAACGGAGTATACATAAGCTGTGGCATTATTAAAACAAAAACTGCTATCAATTGGAGAATGTGAAACAGGAACAACTTTGGAATCAGCATACAACTACAATAATAAAATTGGTTACATGAGCTTATACACAAAACACTACTAATAAGAACATAAGACAGTGAACAAGCTATCGCTTTTACAGTTTTCTATAAAGTGAGTATGAGGTATCGGCGATCAAAAATCAGTATCGGTATCAAGTATCGACAAATAGTGGTATCGTCCCACCACTATTCATTTATAATACGCCTCTCCCACTCTTTTCTCCTAAAATTAGCTACTGGTATTTTCTTCCATAAAAATTCAGTCCTAAAGGTTTAATTTGTTCCCCCTTTCTAGTTGGCTAATATTTTCTCCGTTTTTCTACACCTTCCTGAATTTTATATTACAATCATCAGCTGTTATTTCGGTTAGCCGAGATTATTACGCCAGAATGTCCGCTGTTCAAATCCTACCAGGACCGTTCTCCCTGACTGAAGTTTTTTCAGGATTTCTCCAGCCTTTATAATGCCAACGATGCATCCTAAACTTAGGTCTGGAACGTTTCCTTTCCCAATTATCATTTCATTTCACGTATGACCAGTATCCACCGTCTGCGGTGTCGAGTGCAGTAAGAACAGATGTTGAACACAATTTAATTTACCAGAAATTTATTCACTTCAGAAAGTAGTAGAAATTCCTGCAGTTCAGCTGAAGCAAAAGATGCAACTTTTCGGTTAGATATTTTTGCCCTGTCAACATTTCACAGAGAAACCGTCATTTGAAAGCTGCATCACCGGTTTTGTTGTACAACAGGTTGTACTTTAACTTTGCTGCCAGATTGCGTCTCGCTCTTCGTTTCTGAACGACTGCTGCTGGAAATCTCCTCTTCAATCAGAAGCCAATTGTTGCTCGAAAGCTTCTGACCACTTTCGTCTTTTTCTTTCCCCTTTGCGTTCCAGTCAACCCTGCATTTTTACTTTCTGTACCGCGTACGTAGTAGACAGAGAAGGCATTGCATTCCATCAAAAAATTAGACGTCGAGACTTAACCGGAAATACATGTTTTGAGGCCCCTGAATCGAAAAGAATTTGTGTGTGTTGAATAGCATAATTAAAAAACGGATAGTCGGATATTCCTTTACCAATCTTGGCATTTAAGTTCAGTGCTTTACAAAGATGCGTTTTAAAGAAAACTTCCACCCCAAAATCTCCCCTTTACATGAAAGATTTTTCGAAATTTTTTATTTTCTGAAAAAGAGTTCTAAGATTTTGATAAAGATACCATATATTAACGATATTTACATTACAAAGAAAGCTATGTCTTGAATTTTCGGGCAATAGGCTGTGAAGTGCTGTTTATTCGGGAGCAATTTTTGCAGGATATAGATCTCCAAAACACGTAATTTATTTCAAATAGTTTTTTTTGTAGCACCGGCTGCTTCCAAGATGTCGTTATTAATGGTTCGATTCGTTCAATACTTTGTCATTCTTTTTTAAGGCCAAACGGTTTTCAGTTGTTTCTCGCGATTGCGTTGAAACAGT
This sequence comes from Deroplatys truncata, assembly GCA_030765065.1. Classification (NCBI taxonomy): domain Eukaryota; kingdom Metazoa; phylum Arthropoda; class Insecta; order Mantodea; family Mantidae; genus Deroplatys; species Deroplatys truncata. The sequence goes on along the minus strand of CM060988.1, from coordinate 22,708,300 downwards.
ATGGAATTTTAAGGCCAGCGTAAGCCTCCAGTTGTTAAACATGTCAAATGCCTTTCGCCTTTCCCTTTGTATCTATAACGAAATCTGTAATGTAGGTATCTCTGTAAAGGTTTATTTGGATTAAAATGTAGTAGACAGAAAAATAAGAATTGCTTGTATACCCACCAATAAACGATAAGTGTAAAGAATGTCATGTAAATGTATCAACCCAGACTTTATTTTCTTTACCATCTCTCCCACGTACAGAGAAGGATCTGCATGCCATTCAAAAATTCGGAATCGAGATTTCACCGGAAATACGTGTTTTAAATGTCCAAAAGAAATCATTATTAAAAAAATCTGATGTGTTACACTCCCATGACTTTCTCTACTCTTGTACAAACTATTTTTACAAACGCTTATTCTCCATCTACTTCATGTTAATCGAGATAAACATTTGCAGACTCTATCTTATTGCTAATTTTCTTGTAGATGTAAGGGGAAAATATATTTGGAAGGGCAATATAGAAAAACAGTAGCCTTTAAGCACATACATATCTCTTAATAACTGGTTGCTAGGTGCAGCACCATTCCCTTTGCCACAGATTATAACTCTTTGCATTTCCAAGACAAAAAATGAATAAAGAATTCCCATTTTAGAAAATAAGTATTGAAAAATCTAAGGGAATGACAAGCAATATCTCGAGAATGGTTCACTCAACACAAAAATGTATATAACATAAATTGTGTGTTTTAACGCGATATACATTTTTGTATAGTAAAACTTTGTCTATCTCTTATGGTTTACCAGTTATGCAAAAGTCGTTCACAATGGAGAATACTTTTGGAGACATTCCCAGAAAATTCAATATATACATTTTATTTGCCATGAAAATATCTTAAACATATGATATTTTAATCAAAATCGTTAGAGCCATTTTTGAGAAAATTAAATTTTTTGCAAAATGTTCCATGTAAAGGGTAATCTGGGGTGGGGGGATTTTGTTGAAAACCTTCGTGTCGCATCTCTGGAAGATACTGAACCTAAATACCAATTTTGGTGTTTATCTGACTTCGTTTCTGAGTTATGCTGTTCACAGACAGACACACACACACACACAGACACACAGACAGACACACAGACACACACACGGACATGTTTCCAAAAATGTTTTTTTTTTTATTCAGGGTGTCTCAAAGCATGTATTTCCGGTGAAATCTCGGTATCGATTTTTTGGGTGAAATACAATACTTCCCCTGCTTACTGTAAGTAGGAGAGAAAGTAAAAAGGGTGTGGGTTTGTGTGTGTGAGTGTGTCTGTTAACAGCATGACTTAAAACAGTAATTTCAATTAAATTCCCATATATTATAGATATTTACATGACAAATAAAGTGTATACATTGATTTTTCTGCGAGTAGCTTGTAAAGTGCTCTTCTTTCGGAAGGATGTTTATTACGTAGTTAGTAAAGTTAAGCAATTGACGAAAGCCTACTATGTAAATAAAGTGCATCTCTTTAAAACACACAGTTTATTTCAAATATATGTTTTGTGGCATTAACCATTTCCGAGTTATTGTTATTAATTGTTCGAATTGTTCAATGCTCAGTCATTCTTTTCAAGCCCTATCGAGTTGCAGTTGTTTTCCGCAATTGCATTGATTGAGCATGACATTTTAAGGCCAGCGTAAGCCTCCAGTTAAACATTTGACTATCGCTGTTCCCTTTTTATCTATAACAAAACATCTAATGTAGCTAATTCTGCAAAGGTTTATCTCGATTAAAAAGAAGTAGATAGAAAAATAAAATTTCGTAGGAATAATTTGTATACCCATTTGTCTTGTCGTGGTTGTTATTTGTCCTATCAAGTGAGGTTTACTAATCGTCAGAATGGAAACTTATCAAAACGTTTGTAGTTTTCCGGTAACAATAGCTGAAGTCACTCGCGTGAGGTTTTTGTTTAGCATCCTACACGTAAGAAAGGTGTAGTGCCACGTGGAACAGACAGATTTTGACAGATTAAAGGAAAGTAATGGTTTTCAATATTAGTTTGCGGATGCTACACAGTATACGATTTCAATTGTGCTGAAGATGGCAGGAATTTCAAACCTAAAATGTTGATAGAAGCGGATGATGCTGCTATTTGAGAGTTGCGACCGAGGTCAACGGATTTAGTTTTATGGAAGCTAAGAAGTGATCCAGTGTTGTGGGAAAAATTTACAAACATCTTGGAGCGAGCAGAGTGATCTTAGAGATGGTTATACACACATATCATGGCTTTGCCGTTAGAGAGAAAGAGACACTTTTGTACGCGACGCTGAAGAGACTCAATAGAGAGTCAAAAAGGTGCATTGACAAAGGACTAGGATCTCACGGATGTATGAATGGGGAAGACTAAGTGAAATAACCATTAGCTAAAACTTCAGTACCGGCTGGAAGAATGATGTTGTGCCAAAGACGATGGTATCTATTAGGATACCAGCTGCAGTATGATAGAACCTGAGTAAATGCTCTCGCTTACCAACACCACCGCTATCCCCAGCCAAGATACGAAAAATAAAAGGCTGCCAACTCAGTAAGGGGACAAGGCAGGTGACGTGACACTTTGGAACCTTGGGTAAATGAAAGGATAGGGTCTGTGAACAGAAAACACAATAGATAGATAGCCACAATTACACAGAAATTAATCTACTGAAGCTGGCTTTTCACAGTGATGGGCATTCATTTGTTTCTGACTGGTCAGCAAAGCAGCAATATAAATTATAGAAAACATTGAAGTTTGCAGGCTATTCCATATCGGCCTTATAATGCAAGCATAGTTACATATGTATTTTGGAGTCCACATATTAATCATCAGGTAAAGGTTTTTGCTTGACTGCTTTAATAGCATCAATATTCCGAGTAAAGAAACGCAACATTATACCCAAAAATAAAATGTAGCGCTACTTAGCTATTGGTAATTAACTGTGTAGTAATAGCGTAATGGTAATATGCCTTCCAGGTATTTTCATTTGATTTAGTGCTTCGAAGTAAAATGGAAACTGAGCTTGCCCACTACGTACCAGGTTTGTTTATTGCAAATATTCTGGAGAAGTAGTAACTATTAAATCTTAACGTATACAACAGGATGAAGGGCTTCATTGTGATCACTAATTAAATAGTACAGTCAACTAAAATCGATTAAAGATTAACTCTACACCCCGGGGAATAGCATGCCTTAAAACAATAAAAGGCGTTCATAATAACGGCACCAGCCTTGCTACTGTTAAGGGGAGATCAGCTTTATACCACCAACCTTAAATCTGCTAAATTCATGACTTAATGACCCATTATCTAAGAACATACTTCAATGTAGGAGTTCACCGAACCGCGTTTATCCAATTAGTTGGTTTAACAATGTAAATGTGATTCTTTCTCAGTTATACCATATTTGGATAAAATGTATCAGCAATAATCGTTTTAAAACCAATCAACTATACTATTTACACCAAATTAGATCCAAAACACCTCTTATTTTTGTTCTCATCATTGTGTTATTTAATTTAATTATCTTCAATAATTTCTCAGAAAAGGCTGATGTTTATCAAAATAAGTCATAGACAGAAAAGGACTTTTGAAGGGATAATGGATAAAACAAAGTCTGATGTATTAGCAAAAGAAAGAAATCACATGTTTTAAGCGTACAGAACAACTATATTTAACACTAGAAACTAAATATGAGACAAAACCTTAAAAATGAGCGAAAGCTTACCTGTTTGCTCCAAAAATAATTTTTGTTTTCTCTTAGTAGTGCAAAACTTGCATTACAAAATGGTAGGTGCACTATGGTATTTTAAAATGTATTTAAAATAGATATTGTACCTACAAATTAAATTAAACAGTTACAGGGTATAACCTGAAAATATGAGAAAGGAAATCGAAAATGGTGGCATTTTGGGGAGAAGAACCGCATTAAATGCAAAATAGTCATAATAATAAAAAAATAGAACAGATAAGTGATTTGTGTCACTTAGCATATGTGTCTTACAGGTAGAAAGAAGATATAGATTAACTATTTCACAGGAGATAAACAGCAGGGAAATCCCCCTACCGGTCCGCACCGAAACCTAGGTTTATTGTACGGTTTTCTCCTTGTTTTTCCCCCTATTCATCATCTTCCTAATATCTAGGACCATAAATTAGGTTTTTACTAGATACTATCTCATTTGGATCAACAATTCCAAATTGATTGTATCTATTCACCTCCAGTGGTTCACACTGGAATATTAATCGCGAGGGCGTTTCCTACTCTACACCACACATCCTGCATCCTGGGCCATCTGAGAGCGGTATTATCTGTAAGAGCTTTTTAAAAATGTCCATGACTATGTCATCAGACCCGCCATGAGCCTCGTCTGCTTCCTAATTAATATAATAACTGCAGTACTCCTTCTAAGACATGGCTGTTTGAGTCCTTAGCTTTCAAAGTCTTTGTTTCTGGTTATGTTCCCAGTTTCTGTATACTGGCTTTGAATCCAGGTTAATAGATTTGTCCTTACCATTAATGTGATAATGCCCAAGACAGGTTCTCGACCTACAACTGGGGTTTGGTATCCCATTTACCCAGGCGGTCTATATTTTTATTTCCGATGATCCCAGTATGGCTAGAGACCATGCCAAGGTAAGTCTATTATACGACCCACAACTGACTACTGAGTTACAAATCGCAATTAAACTGCACTGTCAAATTTTCACTTCATCAACTCTAATACAATTCAACTCTATTTAACTGAACACAACACTATGAGCCCTGCCGAGAACAATCCATTATGTGGGCCTCGCATATAAAGCAAAAATTTCGAGAATAAGATCCTATTAGAACAAGTAGAAACTGAGGTTCCAGTGCAAGTAAGCGGCAAGTTTTTTATTCCAAACTCGCTATTGTCCTTTGTTTCTGCGATGGATATTGTTCTGATGACCGTCGCAGCCCACTCAAGTACGGGCCGAGAGACCCTGACTGGCCCGGTTGCAGTTAGAACACACTGCTTCCTCCTCAAAGTTCGTCTTTCTGACTAGCACTATCGTAACGAGCTAGACAGCCAAGATGCAGCACCAGAATCAACCCTTGAGGCAGCCTCTGGTTACGGTAGACTACATCATTGATCCTCTTCACCAAGCGGTACGGTCCTTGCCATGGTAGTTGGAATTTGAGACAACCCTTCTTGGTCCGGGTAGAAATCACACCAAATCACCTTGCTGGAGACCTTGGCTCTTAGCCCGGTGGTCGTAACGGGTCTTCATCCGTTCGTTCGTTACCTAGATGTTTTGACGGACCATCTCGTGCACGTCGTGAAGACGGTCCACGGTTCTGCACGGAGTCATTGTTAGCTTTCCGCCCCTGGGGGCTTCCAAACGTCAGGTCGTATGAAGGACGTAGCTCCCTGCGGAAGACTAAGTTGGCTGGTGTCAATCTGGTGGTGAATGAGTCAACGAGCGGTAGGCCAACAATAAAAGCGGCACCATAACACCCCAGTTCCTCTGGTGGTTATCCACGACTTTCCTCAGGCGGTCTTCTAGGTCTTCATGTACCGCTGGACCATGCTGTCTGACTACGGGTGGAGAAGTGTTGTACGCGTCTTGTGCTCTCCAAGTCTCTCCAGTGCTTCCCTCTTCAGTTCCACTCGAATTATTTGCTCTGATTGCTGTGTGTCTCTAATGTACCCCAAATCGAGAGAAAACTTCTTCCAATAGGCAGTTCGCGATCATCTTGGCCTCCTGATCTCGAATAGCATATACCTCTGGCCACTTGGTGAAGCAATCCATGAACATAAACATATACTTATTATCCGCTTTTGGACACGTGGAACTGCCCGGGTATAACGATGGCGACGCGTTCGAATGGTGCTCCAGCGTTGTACTACTGCATGCGACCCCGCTTCTAGTCCGTGGACTGTGACTTCCACATAATACACATGATATTGGCTGCAGCGCCTCTCAGCGTTCGGCCGTAGTCTCAACCAATGGTACCTTCGTAAGAGTTCGACAATCGTTCGGTTAGGTCCAAGATGTCCTCGCGAAGTCCTTGCATGTACTTCCTCCACGACTTCCAGCACCTTACTTCGAGGAAGGATATATTATTCTACCCAGGTATTCCCGTAAGTGGACTCCCATACCCTGAACAACACAACTTCCTTCGACTTCAATGAGCTCCAAGTAGCACAATAGGATTTATACACACTACTCCTAGATACGATGTCCTCCCAGTTCGGCCAAGTTCCTGCTTCCTCTTCTCTCAGGAGCGGTACCAAGTCGGCGTCTGCCAGCTGCTACTTCCTCAGGTCTGCGCTACGCATTCATCTGCAGGCACCGCCGAAATAATATCGATAGCTGTGACACGTTCCTTTTCCACCCAATGTACCGGTCGCACTCCTCCGGGCAGAGTCTTCTTGACAAGTCTCTGTATTGGAGTGGTTCCGTCATCTACGATGTTCTAATGTATTCCTGAAGCCTCTGGATCCAACAGTTTGGCCCACCACGTGCTGAAAGCTCAATAGCCAGGTCGAGGGCTGAGTAGTCACTGTTCAGGTACTTATGAAAGTGTTCCAGGGCCTTCACAACTGCACGAGCTCCAGTCGGATAACACAGCAGTCCTTTTCCGCCTTGGAAGGCGGCTTGTTGTAGTATGCTATTATCCGCTCCTGCCCATCCTGTGTCTGGGATAGAACACCTCCAGTACCTCTGTCGCCGATGTTGGTGTCCACAATAAAATCGCCGTCCGGTTGCGGAAAACTCAAAACAGGCGCACTGCAGAGTGCCAACTTTAGCGCCTGGAACGCGTCCTCGGTCGACAAGAAGAAGAAGATGATGAGGATGATGGTGGTGATGATGATGCAGAAGAAGAAGGAGAACCGCGCATGCGGTCATATTAAAAATAAGAATTTCTCCAACAAATTTAAAAAAAAACACTAACTGGACACAGAAAGTGATTTAAATGCTATCTCTGGCATTGGAAATAATTTTTCTGGATTAGTATTCAAAATGGCCACATTTAGCCTCATAAGTGCTGTATTAACAACACTGTCCGTAGCCCAAGGTCGTCGCTTTCTTCCCCCCACCACCGTGTCTGCTGGGGCAACAATCGTACAATCACAATAAGAATGTATGCGTTACTTTTAGAGTGCGTCTCGTAGAAACCTCATATCTTGATTAAGCAAAACATTATAATTTCCAATTCCCACCTGCAGCTTGTCCTGTGCTGTCGGTATTTTCCAAGTGTGCAGTATGTATAGCTAATTTGTGGTTTAGATGTAGCGTGCATTCCTATATTACATACTATGCACCATGAGCTGCTATTTTCAGTTTCTCTATGCTTACCTAAAGCAAGTATACGACTTATTATATTTGACCTAAAAATTAGATATCGAGATTTCACTGGAAATAAACGTTTTTGTACTCCTTGAACTAAAACCATTTTTAGAAAACGTTGTGTGTGTGTGTATGTGTGTGTGTGTACGTGTGTGAGCAGCACAACTCGAAAAATCCAATAAATACAACACGTGATATTTAATTCATAGCTTCCAAAACGCGACTTGGAGGATTTGTATGGAAAATGTTTGGAAATTTTCTCATAAACAACTCCAAAGGTTTTACTGTGCTACCATACGTTTAAGACATTTACATAACAAATAAAATGTACTAGTCGGCCACGATATGGGTGCGCTCGATATGGAGAAAGAAAGTAAACAATTGCGGAACAAGTTGACGGGACATGGGAAGTGCAGCCAGCTAAAGAAAACTTCCGCAGTTCCGAGTTACGATTACTAGTGAGATTGACGTGTGCAATTGCAGTATGCTTTCATTGTGCAATTTTATATTTCCAGTAACGCCTTGCTCCTCACTCCCCTCTGATCACTAGCGTTGACGTCGTTACTCATTGTCAACAGGACAGTGGTAGTCTCCCTCAAACGCTGATATTGTAGCCGACTAGTATATCTGGAATTTTATGAGAATAGCCTGTAAAGTCTTCATTTGTAAGGAACCTTCTATAACTCGTAAAGGTTTAGAGATAGCGATAAACGTACTACAAAAAATTAAATATACTTAAGACACAAAAATAATTCAAAGAAACTTATTTTGTGGCATCAGCCATTCCCGGGATATTCGTTATTATCTGATTGCATTTTTAATGCTGTAACTTTTAAAGTGTTGTCGCTGAATAGCAAAGTGGTGGAAAGAGATTGGAATTTCAAGTTCAACATATAGCCACTGGCCCTTAAACATATGATAACGGTTTCGATTTGCTCTATCCCCCTTGCACTTACAACGAAATGTGTAATGAAGCTATTTCTGCAAAGTTTTTCAGGATTAACATGAAGTATATATAAAAACAAGCCTTAATAAAACCATATAAAACTAAAAGATAATGGATAGAAAACTTTATGTAAATGTAGGACATTTTTCCTGGTAAGTTGCTCTTCGTTTTTACTATCTCTACCACCTACATAGCAGGTAGAGAAGGATTGCATTCCACTCAAAGTTGGATATCGAGATTTCACCGGAAATACATGTCTTAAGCCTCCCTGAATACACAAAGGTCATTTTAAGAAAAATATTCATGTGTGTGTGTGTGTGTGAGAGAGAGAGGGAGAGAGAGAGAACAGCATTAACTAAATCAAAAGTCGGATACCACCAAACTTGGTATTTGGATTTAGTACCTTCCAGAGATGCGACATGAAGATTTTCAAGAAGATACCTCCACCCCTAACTATCCTTTACATGGAACCCTTTTTCGAAATTTCTTATTTTGTAAAAAACGGCTGGAAAGATTTAGGTCAAAATACCATATATGAAAAACTTTACATGTAGAAACAGAAAGTATATCTTGCATTTTGTGGGAATAGCCTATGGAGTTCTCTTTATTCGGAAGAAGTTTTGAATAGTTTGCATAAAGGGTAAATGTTAAGAATAGATAGACGAAAACGTACTACGCAAAAGATGTAAATCCCTTTAAAAACAAATCTTTTATTTGAAATAATTTTTTTCTGGCATAAGCCATTTCTGAGTTATTCATTTTTAAAAGTTCAAATTGTCCTTGGTCATTCTCTTAAAGTGGTGTCCACATTTGGTCGTTTCTCACGATTGCATGGAAACAGTATACGGAATTAAGGACGGTATATAGCGTTGAGTTCTTAAACATTTTATTTGACTGTCGCTGTTCCCTTTGTATTTATAGAAAAAATTGTAATATTTTTTTCCGTAAATGTGTAATTTCTGTAAAGGTTTATTTGGATAAAATGTAGTAGATAGAAGAATAAGCGTTCGTAAGAATAGTTTGTAACCCAGCACTAACAGTAGAGGGTAAAGAAAGTCCTACGAATGTATCACATCAGATTTTTTCTCGTGGTCATGCAAAGAGAACGTTACTTTAAAGGCATTGCATAGCGACAGGCCTTTTAAAAATGTGGTTGTCGCTTTGGCCTACGGTATCCTTCTTATATCAACGATGAAATGGGTAATTTAAGTTTTTCTCGACTAACAAGAAGCAGACAGAGGAATAAGCTTTCGTAAGAATAGCTTATAAAATATGAGTGGCGAAAGTAATGTGAATGCAGCACATTAGGTTTCTTCTTGAGAGGTTAAGCCGCTGGACTCCTTCCCTTTGCTTCATCTTGTCAGCCGAAGTGGACAAACCGAAGCCGGAGTTACGATGTTGAAGAGGGGAGAGGGCTCGCTTTTGAAAGTCTCCAGAACCTTTTGAGAGGAGGGGGATTGAAAACCTCGGAGTAAGTTCATACAAAGTAGCATACGTGATCCTCTTATTGGATAAGTTTAGTCGGAGGCTCTTTTATATATTCTGTTTCCTTTACTTTCACTAAATTATAAAGAGACAGCCCGTGGGTCAGCTGTCCGAAGAACGAATCATGACAATTTTTTACCATAACTTTGGCAAGGAATTAAAATTCAATTTTCGAACGGCCTCTTTTGTTGGTTTTTCAAAATACTAAACGATGTTCTCGGGATGTATTTCTTCCTAATGATCAGTCATTTTACTGCGGCTATTCATATTAAGGCAGACACAAAATTTAGGCGGGAGGAGCTGGTGATCACGAAATCCAATAAGAGGCTTGTCTCTCCTTGCAGCGTTGTTTTGTAAGAAGCGTGAAATCACGCTATAAAGCCGGCGATACAAATACATTTGCGTCAACAAAATTTACTGGTGCTGCAGCAGAAGAATATCCTGTTCATGAAGAACATTTCATTTTGAAGCTTGCAGTCCAAAAACCAATTTCCTGCGTTAATTGGTTGCAGAGATGTGGATGTGTATTGAACTCGTCTTTTAACCAGGGATTCCACTAAGAAGTTTTAAAGTTTTCTGTTCAACTCCCTTCATACCTCTTTTGTTTATTGTGTCAGCATGTGATTCAAAACAGATTCCTCAACCGGAAGGAAGGAAGAAAAGGCCTCTAATTTGTTTATGTTATAGCTTCAGTAGAGATATTTACTCTTGCTGCAACTGTGGTAATCTGAGTTCCTGTAGTGCAACTTTAATGATTGTGTTGCATTATTTTATTGATGTTTGGTCAAATCGTCAAATAATGAACAAGATACGAGTAGTGAAAGTCAACCTATAATACATAAACAAGTAGTTGCGTCACCAAATCAGGAAATAAAATATGTATTCTTTCTTCTGTTAACTTGGTCTGCGCAAGATTTTTATTACTGTTATTATGTTATGAACTGTAGATTACCTTACTTGTATATCAGTTAACTTACCAATGTATACCAAGTTCATTTTCTTGATTACTATAGTAATATTCTCTCAATTGTTTACATTTCGTCTTATTACTAAGTGTAACTTTGCTCCGTTCATTAACTTGTGGCAATGACGCGCTTCTCCAGTAATGGTCAGCTGCCAGGTATCTTTAAATTTTGCGTCTGCCACAGTCATAACGTGGAAATGTGAGGGCTAGTGCTGCAGCATACGATATATCTAAACTATGAAAACAGTTGAAACCTGGTTTACTCCTTAGTTTTCTACAGTCTAGTGCACCATGGAATCGTGCCGATATAAAGCTTAGGTAAGGAAATACTAAGTCACCCCTGTCACGCCCAGTCCCTCCCCCATACCTGATTTTAGCACTCTACTTGCTGTTTCTCTTTCTCCTACTGTCTCTTCGCTCTTAAGTCTGAAACAGAGCATGTGTGTGTTTGAATGCCAAAACTCTGGCATTAGACCAATATGAGGCGGACCCATCCTGGAGGCTGGTGTGAACATGTCTTCCAGCCACTCAGGCGGTATCTTTTCATACTCCTCCCCTTTCGTCCATCGCCTAGCTCTGGCCTTCGTTCATAGGCTAATGCATTGCATATTGGACTTGAATTCAAAGCAATAAGAGATTGGCTCACAGAGACTAGTGCGGAACACATGATAAGGGCATTCCGTCAATATCAAATAAAGAAAAATACTAGGAAACCAGAAACATCGGCATGTGTCTGTGCTGTAACCGTTTTCCATTCGATGATAAGCTTTCTACTGACAAATTCCTTATACATTTGATTCTCGATTGGTGAAGTTTAGAGCTTAATGGTACGTGCTGCTGACATTTCTAATTTCTACATTTATTTTCAGATCCTAACGATTTTCAACTGTGTATCAAATGTGTTTTGTATTGTATGCCTGACAAATTTCGTTGATATATTAAAAGATTACTTTTTAAAACACAATTGAGTTAAAAGGTTCTAAATTACTGAAAAATCGAATTATTTCCTCAAAATCAAAGTCAGTGTGTTCCTTTAAGTCTTAGAATTAAGTCAGAAATTAGTTATATTGATTTGCGAATTTGCGAATGGGTTTTAGTGAAGTTTAAATGGTGCAGGTGTAAATAAAATAATAACTTTAAATTAATAATTTTTTTCTGTAATTTGAAGTAAAGTTATATGTTTAAACTTCTTTTCTTAAACATAACAAAACCCATGCACACTGATATACTTCTATACGTTATGAAACGTTGTAGAAAGTTTATAAACCTGTATGAAATAACTTACAATAAAATGCGTTACACTACCTAGAAATGTGAAGAAAGGAAGGAAAGATAGTTTAGCATGTAATTTAACTCGGTTATGTGATAAGATAAGGTAAACAAAAAAATTCCAACTGCGTAGTCTTATTTTACTATATTTGCTAATTCTAACTTCCATATTTACAAGCCACAGTCCCGCTAAGCATATACTGGTTCAACTAAACAATTAAAATGGGTTTTAACTATCAAGTAAGGAATGCAAACATTTGAAAAGCACATGCACAAACAATCCATTGAAAGTAATATCTTATCACAAAGATGCTGGAATGTATTGCAAGACGGCTAACAATCAGACAGCTACTACTACTTCACTGCTAGCAGGCTGAGGTTCAGTCCGAGTGTTTTTGTTACGAGCCCACCCTTAAAATGGTTTCACCGCAGAATAGAAATTAAGCTATATATAGTTTAGGATGGACATTTTGTGTTACAATGGTATGTTGGACTGGACGGCTGCTTCGATGGCTGCCTATTAGGGTGCAGTGGACGTTTATTTAAACTTGAAATAGCTCTCATGGTGTTTAATTTTGATGCCAAGAAGTCTTGATAGGATTGGTGGAGACCAGCTTAAAATACTACTGAATGTGATCCAATATTACTCGGTATGTCCCCACGCCATACGAGGAAACCGATGTCCCATGAAGCGGCGAGTTTATGGGTCACAATCCCCAAGAAACCAGGGGTCATTGATGTTAAGATAATTTTACGTAGAAGTTTGCTACCCGACAACTAGTTTCATCTTCTACATGTGGGAGAGACGAGGCTTCATAGAGTGGTCTCCTGGGAAGGAACGACAACGGAACAGATTTACCATAGTCCCGTATTCTGCGCCGTTGGAGCCATAACAGCCAAACAGCCAACTCCCTGCGGCCATGCCATAGATCTTGCAGACGTGAAACATGATAGAGATAATCAGAGCTTCAAAATAGGGTAACTTCAGCCGAACGGGCATTTCGCACCTTAGGATGGGGTATAGAGGGACCAATATTCCCTGTGCCAGAGTAGAAAGCTCCCTGATGTGATCGCGAAAGCTTAGGTTCCTATCCAGTTCCATTTCCAAATAGGTGATCGAATCCCTCCATTCTATCCTTCGGCCCAAATACCGAAATGTGAGGTAGTCTGCAGGCACTAAGTGAGTAGAATGGCGTGGTTCTTGTCCGGTTACCGTCTGCACCACTCTTGAATGAGGCAAAAACGTCTATGTATAGGGTTGAAGGTCTGAGGATGTCCTTGTTGGTGCAGAACGGCAGCAAGTCATCAGCATACTGGGCTATATTGTCAATATGTGGCTGAGTTTGAAAGTCTGTCTTATAGACACTCGAGAACGTGGGAGATAGCACAGAACCTATGGTACTCCGCGGCTCTAACTTTTACGTGCGGCGTAATAAATAGCTGTATAGGATGTTCAATAGCTGTGTTGGTGGTCCTAGATGGATGCGTTTGTAAATATAATTTCATTAATATTAAGTCAATTTAGATTTGGTAAACGTTATTTATGTTTGGCAAAACCTATACTAGAATCCTCGGTTATACAGAAAAATCAGATGAATATTATTGGCATTTAATTAATTAGCACGTGCCGGTTCGTTTGAGAAGGCCTTCTCAGCATCCACAGACACTAGAGGAGTGAACAAGTCTTCCTGAAAGGCCAGGACGGCTGCCTACACCACACGCAGCAGCTGTGATGTGTTGAGTTGCCCAAATTGAAGGTCGAAGATGACTTGAATATCTTTCAGTAGTTGGGACAAGAGGTTTAGGGCATGTCTCTTGAAAAGAGAAGGCTAATACAACGGTAGTCGGCAGAATATACCAATCTCTCCCGGGTTTTACAATGTATATTACCCGCGTTTCTCTACACTCACGTGGAAAGTGATTCAGGGCGATGCACATATTAATAGCTTCTGTAAGAAAGAGCATTGTACTGAAGGAAAGATTTCAAAGAATGGCATATGTGAACACTTCATAAGCCGCAGCATTCTTTGGTTGAGAAGGCGGATTGCGCCATGCAACTCACTTGAGCGGATTATGGGCATCCACTTCTATGCGTCCAGGGACCTAAGATGTATTTGCGTAGTTCCCTAATAAAACTTTCGAAAAGAGGTTCTCTTGGGGTTCTTCTATTGGTCATATAGTACAATTGTGATAGCGAACACATTTACTTTGGATTTGGCGTCAAAGCCCATGCTTTGAGTGCTGTGAAGTGAGGAGGATTACTAACCTCAACGACTTCGGAGGATTTTATCAGTCCTCCTCGCGTTTCTATTTCGGTGCTCAGCTTGGGCATCGCATTTTCTCAGTGTTTAATGTTGCAAAGGCGAAGACAAACTTGCGGGCGTAGGTGTCGGAGGAGCTACCACTTTTGTGGCATTTATTCACTCTGGTAGAGTCTGCGTGATGTCCAGGATCGGCGAATGAGGATAACTGTGTTCACTGGTAGGATATCTGGTGTTAAGGGAGCTGGTGCTTAGACCGTGGGTTACGAGCACTTAGTGTCACTATGGAGTTAATGTATGAGCAGGCAGCCTCCAGGGACGGGATATATAATCTGTGCTGGGGTTTGGTCGTGTGGAAGTGCAGAGGCAATTCCATCGACTTCCCAGTCGCATTCTTGAGTTTGGAACCAGGATTCGTGATAATGGAAACCTGGGTGTTGATATCCGTTTTGTCTTTCACATCAATTACCCCAATGAAAAATTCTCTCCAATAGTAGCCTCTGTGATATGATGAAAATCCTTTCTTGCACACTGTACTTCGGAGATGTTGAAAAAAATATCAAGTGCTTGAATGTATGTCTAAGTATCACTACAATATCTGCATAGACCGTGTCTTCGTCTCTTCAGCATTACACGCCAAATTAGAAGTCCAAGGAGTGATTTTTGTATAGGATTTTAACTCACAGAATCACGGAACATTTTATGACGACACGACACGGAGTTAGACATTTGCAGGGAAACTGACACTTGCAAGATATCTGTAGCACCATATGTAAACAAAGAAAATGTATTATTACAATAAACCCCGGTATAAAATTTTTAAATTATTTAAAATAACGTAAATGTACTCCGATTACACGAATCGTTGTTGCCGCTTTAGTAAAAATAAAAAGCAGGACATAAAATCTGAAATAACTAGTTCTGGTATCTGGTTCTCTTGACAGGAGATGCATTGAAAACCTTAATGTTTACTTGGCTCTTTCAAAACAATTTTTCCATTCATTGTTCTGCAGATTTGCCTTATAAATAAGTAACTAAGTAAACACAACGATAGAAACCAAAACAAAAAAAGGAATAATAATAATAGTAATAATGGGAATTAATAAACATATAAATGGTATCCGGCTGTTCCAACGTTAATTTAAAATATTTAAATCCAATACCTACTTGTTAATCATTGTTTTCCACCGATATGTGTGCTGATGTGTAGCACATTCTATTAATTTATTATATAACTCATTATTTTCATTATTTCAATTATTTCGAAATTGTTTAAGAGCTTTCTGAGTATTAATTCATTTTTCATGTAATTATTAATACTGTCCATAAAAGTTTCAATTACAGTTCTCAGAAATTTATAATTTTTATTCTAGTTCTTAGGATTCAAACCAATAATAAATAACATCTGGCAAATGATTAACAGCACAACACATTTGACAAAATTTGTGCTTTAACAAGTTCTATATTTTTGCGGTATTAGGATTTCTTCTTATATTTTACGGTTTACTAACATAGAAAATTCATCCAGATTGAAGAGAACTTCACAGGTTTTCGCAGAAAATTCTACATATAAATTTTATTTACCATGTAAGTATCTTAAGCGTGTGGTATTTTTATACATATTATGAACTATTTTAGCAAAAATAAAAAATAATTAAACATTTCTCATGTAAAGTGGAGCTATTTTTCCCTCCCCGCAGCTTCGTGTGACTACACTAGATGGATTTCATACGTCGTAGACAAAGGATATGTTGTCGTCAGCGGTAGCGCACGGTGGAACAGCGTCATAGGTAGTCCGTGTCCTACGATTCGTGGAAGGAGATTACGTTCAGCGATGCCAGCGCCCCTAGAAGGGAGCGTACGGATAGGGGCTCCCGAGCGAGCGAGAGAGAGAGAGAGAGAGAGAGAGAGAGAGAGAGAGATGTGCGAACAAAGGATCGTCGAACCCAACAGATCAGCCAGCAGGAAATGCTTCGCGGCCGGGCTTGAGCGAGCTCTTCAGGCGATCTGTAGGGTTAATATTTTGACATATTCTAAACTTTCTCACTGCATGTTTGGTAAGTCAAATAGAAATTGTATTATCATTACTCGTGATTCTCTAAAGAATTTTGCTCGGCATTGGAGTTTTATGATTACCGCATGTAGCAAGTTTAAGCAACTATTGCACAAACTATTTTGCTACATATGGTGCTCTTCCTCCAACTATTAAAATATTTTTGATCCGTCACAGACGCCTTAATGCAAAAGATTCCATTAAATATAATCCATAAGGCAAGACGAAATGAACATTCAATCAATTCAAAGCTGAACAGCGTGAGTTCGAATTCCAGTGATTGCAGTCAAATGTGGTGAAGGATGGGGATGGTCCACGTAAAATAGTGGGTGTGATGGCACATGCGGATGATCACAGGGTTACATTTCACTGCAATTGCATGGATTTTGCTTTTTATTCTAAAAGAAAAAAGGACGAAAAGCCTATAATAGCGATTAAAAAAATTAATGTTCTTACGAAATAAAATGGCTACATATGCTTTCCTTGTTAAAGGCCATTATAGTATGGAAGTTAATAAAAACACTTAAAATATTAAAAAAGTAGCTAAACATATTTGTTTACTCAATGTAACACCATACATTATAATGTTAACAGAAACGACTTGTTGAGTTTTAAACTCTATTATTAAAAGAACTGTTAATATCTTAATAAAATAATCTTTAAATCTTAATAAAATAATTGCAGTAAATAATTTATATTGTAATTGAAGATAATATATGTATATGTTGAAATACAGGCTTATTGACCTTTTATAACACATAATATACTAAAATCAAACGCCTTGATTTCGTTCTTGATAATTTCAACTTTTCTTTCCTGTTGTCCTAAGTGTAAGCTTCCAATAATAATGCATACCTCCAGATAAATTCGGTATTAGAGAAGTAATTTATTATGGTATTGGGTTCTGCATTTATTGAACTAGAAACATTTTCTGAAGTAATACCGTTCAAGGTTAGCTTGGAGTGGGAGAATTGTTTTCAAGATTTTGTGTCGCATCCTTGGATGGCGTTGAACTTAAATGCCAAGTTTGGTGTTCAACTGTCTTTGTGAATGCTATTTTTCATTCAGGTAACTTCAAAAGGTGTATTTTAAAAGAAATTTTGATATCGACTTTTTGTGTGGAATGCAGTGTTCCCTTTAACAGAGCAGTAGGTAAATTAAAAAACACAGGGTTGTTGCTGTTTTAATTGTCTTTGGCCATTTATATCCTACAGTGGCTTTTAGGTACAACGTCCCAAGTAACTAAAGAGTTTTATGGAGTATCGCCACCACTCGCACTTTGTTGCATTACTTAAGTAAATCAATCATTAGGCTAGAATGAGGTAAGCACGCTAATGGTAGCTTCGGAAAGCTGCTAATGATCGGTAGTGCACACATAACCTTAAGTAACGCAATTTCCAAGAAAACTTATCAGCTGTTGAAACAGGGAAGGTCTTCTCTTGAATAAATTTGCTTAATTGAAGTTCTTCTCAGCGAAAGCTTAAGGCATTCATAATGCCAAGTAGGACATAAATGTGCATTGTATGGTGCGGTCATTTTATGGTGAGGTCACGGTCGTGCGTATGCGTGCTCCGCACAGTTCTATTACACTGAGGGTTTCGTTTCGTATCTTCCACGTTACTTACTCACGAGTGATAGTAACATGCATTATAATTAGTGCTAATCTTGTTACAAGTGGTATTGGAAGTGCTGTCCATTTGCGTGAAGACACTCCTGATATCCTCGGATGAAATTTCCATTCACTCGCGTAAGTTCTTCTTGCATAATGGTCATAGTTTCTATTTTTCTTTTATGCTTAAGTTCATCTATGATGTGGGGATTGTTCCTACAAAGTTTATTTTTTAGGGTTCCCCACAGATAGCTGCACCAATTCCGTGATTTCTTTTTCAGAACATTTCTTTTTCTGGTTTACGCTTCTTATATGTAGCATTTAGACATCCCGTTGTCCTACATTTAATAACCAGACGTCTAACAGTTTCTCTACCTAGAACTGGAATATCATGAAGTTTCTCCTGAACTTGTCAACAAATCTGTCTACTTGTGTTTTACATATGTATCGTGCATAACACCAGCACTCTTAAGCAGATGTTTTGAATAAACTTCACCTTTGATATGCACAAACATAACTCTCTTTACAGCACGAATATAAAGCACTGACTAAAGCACAGCTGATAAATGTAACCTTGAACCTGTCATGCGCGGTCAATTGCGCATCGGAAAAGTACCGTGGTCACAGCAGCACAGCATGCTACGCATATAGTCAGCTTGTGACCTTACCTTAAAACGACCGCACTGTAGTATCTCTCAAACTCGAGGTTACCAAATTTTGAAAATGATAAGACGTGACGAACTGAGGTAAGGAGTAATTTGTATGGTAGCATGTTTATAGAGCACACTAGCTGTATAAGACTAATATTATGATACATATTCTTAACTTCCAGCTGAAAACACTGATTTATTAATAAATAGAAATGGACTAGATATTTAACTGTTAACTATTATCTTTAACTATCGAGAAGCAAGTGAAAACAAATTTAAGAATGCACAGGAATTGTAATGTTTACAGGGCCAAACGATTTTGTTTACATGATCATTGGTTTACTTCAACTAAACGGAAAATGTTTCCTGCGTATTGGCGCAATGGGTTAGAGCGTGATGTTCTGGTTTACGGCCACGGAATGCGCCTGGATTCTATCACACCTATAGGGATGCGGATTTTAAGTCTGGGGTATAGGACCGTGCCCACTAAGCAACGTGAGGAAAGTGAGGGGCTGCGATAGGCAGTGATCCTGCCACGAAGGCCAACATTCTGCCTGAGGCATGCATGATGCTGGCCATATCACTTTCTCGTATCGGTTGGATGAACGCCCGCCTCTGCCTGAGTACGTGGGCGTCTCTACGAATAAGATTCTCTTTATTTATAAGAATAACAATTCTGTGGCTGCACACTTATCCTTAATTTTGATTATTCTTATTTGGAGCAAATAACACGATCCCATTACACTTGTTGTTAGGGTTAGGGTTATACAATGGAGGGGGGACCTCGCACATCTAAATATACATAGATACATTAGGGGTACCACCCCCAGGAGGAAGGGATGAAGTGAAAGAACCACAGGGGGCTACAAGCCGCAGACAGGCAACAGATACGCGCAGAAGTCCCTAACAATTCCAGCCTCGAAGACCTGTCCCATTGCTGGAATTGCCTAGAGAGGGCGATGAGCGACCCGTCGACCAAGCAGCCCTCTGGTGTCCATGGGGAGTACTCGTTCCTTTGAGCAATCATCCGCACCATCTGTTCCGGTACCACCATACGCCACGAAACCTAGAAGCAGACCTTAAAGATGAGAAATCGATGATGGAAAGGGAATTATGGAAAGGAAAAGATGGAAAGGAAATCGTGCAGATGAGAAATCACCCCAGAATTCGCTTACTGCCCCAACAAAAATCACGAAAAGAACACCCAAGATCAGAATGGCCATTCGACGGGAATCGAACCCGTGAACTCTTGAATGGGAGCCTCACATGTTACAGCAAGGTGATCTTGCTTTGTACACTTATTTGTAAGAGAGGCAAGAATGGGGCTGCATAGACTGCAACGTGCTAACCAACTGAGAATGCCTGAAGCAGTCTCAGGTTTGCAAAGAATTAGGAAATAACGATATGCAACTTTTGAAATTCAGCAAGGCTATATAGTTCTAGTTAATCCTTTAAGAAAGAGCTTCAGGATCATTATTGGACTAACAAAATTCCGTAATTTCCTGAGAGAAACCTGATGTGGTTTATGGACGGCTCAAAAATGGTTCAAGAACCGAGTCTGTAGGCGTGAAAATTCTTTCCTCTTGGATAGCTATTCTATTATACTAATTGTTCTATTACACTGACATATCTGCAGGACGAGTAGTAGCAGGTTTTAGGGCGCACAACTGCAATGGTCATTAGCGCCCAAGCAAAACTAAATCAAGAAACGAAAACGCAGGTAAGAACTCCGTAGCTTAAAACGAAACAATTAATACTTCACCAAAATAGTGCCAGCAACAGCGAAACGTAGAACAAATAGGGGTAAAAATCACAAGGTAAAAATATAAAAGGCAAAATGCAACAGCCGTAAAACCTAAAAAATAGCACAAAGGGATAAAACTAGGTCATCAAACCCAACCGCCCATAAAGCTATGACAAATAAAGTGCAATACACGATTTGCAGCACAGGAAGCGTCTGCCAGCACCTCCGACAGTGTAGCTGGCAAGCACAAGCACGCACGTGACTGAGCTAAGAACTGGCACTGAAGTAAAACATGTCGTATTGTCAACGGCACAGGAGAATGAGCACAGATCGGGGCAGGGTCCGAAGATAATAAGTGATCATTACTGAAACGGCAGTGTCCGATGCGCAATCTGGCTAAAATGACTTCCACGCGATGAGAAACACGCGAAGTAGTACTCCAGGTGACAGGGAAGGGCTTCACCTCCCGAAGTTTGTTTCTTTGAAGACCAACCTAGTCAGCCCTCCAGCGTGAAAGTATAAAATCACTTAAAGGTGTGCTAAGATCATCAGAAGGAACACAAGGGCTAAAACACCCGGAAGATAACAGGGGTGCCTCTGCATTAGCATCGGTAGTCTCATTTCCTTGTAGGCTCACTAGTCCAGTAACCCACAGAAAGGATACATTAACCCCAACGTCAGCAAGCGAGCGAAGGCGAACCTGGACGTGCTGCACGAGAGGGTGGTAACTATACAACGATTTGATGCTCTGAAGGGCCAGCAAGGCAGCAAGGCAAGCCGCCGGATGTATAAAAGAGCCTGGTAAATACCAAAAAACTCAGCGATAATAATCGAGCACTGCGGTAAAAGCCGAAATGTAAAACTGCGTCGGCCATGAATAAAAGAATATCCTACTCCCCAAGCGTCTTTCGAGCCATCAGTGGAGGTGACACCTCAGTGTCCAAACTGCGCTTTAATTTCTGAAAAGACCAAGTAAATAACACATGCTGGCATGCTCCACTTCAGCATGGAGAGCAACTCCAGATTGACGTGTCTGAGCCATGGATGAAAACGTATTTACCCAGTGGGAAATGTTGCCGGTAACGTGACGTCCAACAGCCAAAGCAGTAAGCGAAAACGAAAACCAGGGGGAAGTACGGCCAGGGAGTTCGACGAGTACTGACGGTCCAATGAATCGTTAAAAAACGGAGTAAAATGGATGTTCAGGCAGACTAGAGAGCCTGCAGGCGTAACGACAAAGAAGAACATCACTGCGCTAAGATAGTGTGGGTTCAGCCGCTTCCACACTCAGGCCGATAACTGGGCTCGTTGGAAAAGCGTCAATACTCAACCGATTACCACGGTGATGTATAGGACTGAAGCGATTCAATATCCACGGTGGAGCAGAGGAATACACAATGCAGCCGTAATGAAGTTTGGAACGAACTAGAGAGTGATGCAGGCTTAAAACAACCTACGATCAGCTCCCCAGGATGTGCAGCTTAAAACGTGTAAAGCATTAAGAGAACGTTCACACCTTGCCTTTAAGTATGAGATATGGGAAGACCAACTAAGTTTCTTGTCAAAAATCAATCCCAAAAATGTTGTCACTTCTTCGAAAAGAAGAACATCTGGACCGAGACGTAGAGAATGCGACAGAAACTCCTTACGGCGTCAGAAGTTAACGCAGAGTGTTTTCTCGGCAGACAACTTAAATCCGTTCTCGACACTCCAAGTGAAAACACCGTTTAAGGCGACGTTCTAATAGACATGCGCGCCGAGAACTGCAGTAATTAGCGAAATCATCCACGAACAATGAAGACGAAACACCAGGTGGAACACAATTGGCGATAGGATTGATAACAATAGCAAATAGTGTGACGCTTGGACAGAACCCTGCGGTACTCCGTTCTCTTGAGTAAAAACTCGGGATAAACCCGAAACCACGTGTACGCGAAAGACTCTATCTTTCATGAACTCCAGAATAAAAAGGGGCAGACGACCACGACCCCAAGTACGGAGATCACGAACAATACCGTACCTCCAGCAAGTTTCATACGCTTTCTCAAGGTCAAAGAAGACAGTGACCGTCTGGCTTTTCCGCAGAAAGGCGTCCATGATATGCCTTAGAAACCGAGACCAAGTGGTCGACCCTTAAACGGAAGCGACGAAAATCACACTGGACGTCACACAGCACAGGGAGATTCAAGCCACCATGTCAAGCGCCCGTGGACCATGCCCTCCATCTCCTTGCGTATACAACTGGTGAGAAAGACCGGACGATAACTGGAAGGTAGATAACGATCCTTACCAGATTTTAAAACTGGGACGATGGTGGCCAAGCTGACGGGAAGGTGGTGCTTCGCTAGATGAGATTATAGATCTGCAAGAGAAAAATTATACCAACCGAAGAAAGGTGCTGCAGCATTAAGAGGTGAACACCATCCAGCCCAGGAGCTGAAAGCCTGGAAGAGGCCAGGGCCCGCTCTACCTCCGGCATGAAGAAAAGCGTGTTATAACATTAACAGGTAGAAGAGGAAAAAGAGAGTTACTGGGATTCTACCCGGTTCTTGACAGACAAACATTCCGGGTGCTAGTGAAACGACCTGGAAGCTCCCGCAAAAGCAGTGCCCAACAACCGCTCTAGGGTAACGATGGAGACATTATTAATCCTAAGACCAGGAACGGTGAACTGTGACGCTTTCGCAGCCACCGACGAAGCTTGTCCCAAACGACGGATTATGGAATGAAGTGATTAAGGGACTCCACAAAATGAATCCAGGAGGTCCTCTTATTTGCCTGAATGATTCGGCAAGCCCTGGCGCGCAGTTGCTTGAAAGTTACCAATTATCAATCGTAGGGTGCCGCCGAAATACCCGAACGCAGCCCCCCGTGCACGGAATGCCGCCCGACATTCATCGGTCCACCAGGGGACCTGTAAAGGCTTCGTTTGAGAATCCGAACGAGAAATAACGCGTTTGAAGCGGAAAGAATGACCGAAGTAAGAAGGTCCACTATCCGGTCAACATCTTCGAACAGGCGGTCGTCGAAAACAGCTAAGCTGAAATAAAGTATTCAGTTCGCTCATTGAATTTGCCAAGCGAGCACACGTGAGGATGGAACAGAGTGTGAAAGCAAGCCGATAAGGCAAGGAAAATGATCGCTAGAAAAGGTGTCAGAGACGACACTCCACTGAAAGCGATGTGCTGACTGTGCTGAGCAAAAAGATAAGTCCAGATGAGAGACAGTACCGGTAGAATCCGGAAGAAAAGTATTTTTACTGGTGTTTAGAAGAGAAAGGTTGGCCTGTATGATGAACTCAGCAAAATGGTTGCCCCTTGCGCAAGCCCAAGGTAAAGCCCAAAGAGGGTGTTCGGTATTAAAGTCTCTCAAGAGAAGGTAAGGTCCTGGGAGCTGGGATACTAGATCTGCAAATTTCGTAACAGCGAAGGGAGAATAAAGCAGTAGATACACGGAACAAAGGGTAAAAGAAAAGCCAGATAAAGTCAAGGTAACAGCAACAGCTTGCAGGATAGTGGTAGGTACCTCAGGCTGATATAAAATATAATCACGAATGAGGAGCATGACATCTCAATGTGCAGGAGTGTCAGGTTCCGGTGGTAGGCCAAAACGCACCGGAATGAAATCAGAAAATGAATAACTTCCTGCGGAAGAAGTTTTGTTTCCCGTAAGCACAAACTTCTGGGAGATAACAATTTGGTTAGCAACTTTATTGCGACTCCATGGGTGCACATACAACGTGTATTCCACTGAAGAGCGGACATCAGGAGGCAAATGAGATAAGCTGGTTATAAGAAACACTTCACCGGAGGTGCTGGTTGCGCGTGGGACTAGGTTTTAGAGGAAGATGATCCTTGTTCCATAGGCTCTTGGGAAGGAAGAGACTCAGTTTCACACGAAGTGGAGGATAGTGCTTCAAAACGATTGCTGGTTGACGCGGAGGAGTAGCACCTTGCTTAACTCGACTGCGCCCTCTGGCATCCTGGGAGCGTGATCACCTAGGAGACGAGGAGAAACTGGCTTTGAATGTAGAGCGTTCACTGGTAAAGGCTGGAGGGTCCTTAAGAAAATCGGTGTGATTTAACTGTGTTTTGAATTTCGATGGTGCCGTAGTAGCATGAATAGTCGTGGAGCTGGTTAAATTGGAAGATGGTGCTGTGAAGCTAGAAGGAACGACGGCGTTGGAGGCGATAGAAGGTTTGAGTACTCATATTCCGCTTTGGTACCTGGTGGGAAAGCGCGGAGCTAAAAGTACCAAATTTCAGGATAGACGGCTGTCGAGCAAGATTGCGTTTGCTGGCTTCAGTGAAAGATAAGCGCTATTTCACTCACTGCCCCTTATAGCCTTCTCGTCCCCAAACGTGGACAAGACGCTGGATGAGCCCCACGGCAGTTCACACAGCAAGGAGCAGATGAACAAGTTCCGTCATGGGCATCCTTACTGCAGTTGACACAAACTGGGATGGAATGCTTACAAGAGAAATTAGTATAGCTAAAGCGTGGCACTGAATGCAACGCATAGGGCGTGAAATATACGGGCGAACTGTAATTACTTCGTAGGCTGTCGTAATTTTTTGAGGTAGATCAAGCAGATCAAAGTTACGGAAAAGCATACGGGTACGCTTTGCTCGCACACGATAAACAGATGTAGCACCCTGGTCCGACAGGTAACCCTGGATCTCTTCTTTTGTCATACCATCCAGCAAGTGGGTGGTAATGACGCCCTTGGAGGAGTTAAGGGTGCGGTGCTCCTCGACACGGATAGGATATCCTTGGAGGAGTTTGGCCTTTAACAATTTGTCAAACTGCGCGGCAGTGTACGTCTCAACAAGAAGAGAACCTGTCCTAAGGCAGTGTACAAGATATAACAGGACCAGCTATTTTATCAAGACCAGACAAACGGGCTGACCTTCAGAAAGGACTGAGTCTCTTCCAACTGGGTAATTAACAGATAACGAGCGGATGACGCTGCGTGTACCTCTTTGTCGTCTTGAACGTGTCGTAATCGTTTAGGAGTTATGTTAGCCATGAAAAGATTATATGAAACTCATCACTCAGTGCTCCCCACCCATCACGGTGCCCAACAAGGGGTCATCGCTGGTATGACACGGCCACACAGGGGATATAGCGGGCGAGATGCCCTGGAATTCGGTTAAACACCAAGTTTGGCCGATCGGCTAGGGGTGGGTTAGTCCCTAGTCGCACGTTTAGGTGAAGCAGAAATCAAAGCGGGTATTGAAAATGCATATCCTCTCCAAAAATTGTAGACAGAACAATCTAGGCTCAGACACGCGTCCCTTAAAAAACCAGCATATTCCTTTCCATCGACACGCGTCTCCACGCACGGCCGACACGTGGCTAGACATTTTGACTGACTTCCTCAACACAAAAAGGAGCACACACCGAGAAACCCAGCGTGGCTTGGGACCACGGGTGCACCAAACCCGTATTAGCAATTTCAGGTCCCTGGGGGACATGGGTGTAGGACAACGTTTGAAAGGTAGAATCTGCGGACTGAAAAATACAATACCACAGCCGGATTTGAACCCGGATCTCCCGGTTTCCAGGTTAAATGTGTAATTTGGGTTAAAATTAGTAAAGGTATAAGTAAATTAATTATATTGACTACTTTAAGAAAAACTAAAATGAAATTAAATTTACTCTACAAAAAGTTCAGCAAGAACCTTACTCAATTATATATTTACATATAATTAGTCCATAAAATTAATATCTATCCAATCTAAAATTTCTTTAAATGTCCTGTTGCTCTAGGCACTATGCTACCATGGCAACATGCCGGTAGGACCTTACATTCCCCAGCGGACTCGCATTGTACTCACATGAATAATCTATTACTATTATGATTATTATTATTATTATTATTATTATTATTATTATTATTATTATTATTATTATTATTGGAAACAGAAATGTATACTGTTATTCAATTTATATGAAAATAGAAGCAGCGGCTGCATCGGTAAACATATCGTTTTTCTCTCATAGCTATGTCCCACTTAAGGGTATCAATAACTGAAATTTTAACATTTTCAAAGAGAATTAAAACAATTCTTCAAGGTTCTACATGCGAAAATTTAAACACGGCCTAATGACCTTTACTTCCAATGCCTTTTGCTTGCTTTGATTTTTCTTACACTTTTGCGCATTAAAATGTTCCTAAGACGAAGCTTTTAACTAACGTTGTTATAATTTTCAACAGAAACTCGGAGACATGGACTTTAAATCTGGCACATGGTTTTGCTACATTTTTAAAATTTTCAAGTTATGATATAATTAATTTGATCATTGAAGATAAATTGTTAAAAAAATTATAGTTAAATCTTTAAACATTTATTCTGAAACAATCAGACATGTTAAGCAAATGTCTCTATGACAGTATTGTCTCTTAGTATTCAAGTAATGTAATACTGCTTTTATGGTTACATAATTACAACTTCTGCATCGTATACAAAGCCTGATTAATTAGTAATAAAAAAGTAAAATAATATTTTTTTTCTTAAAAGGTATTAAAGATATCTACATCAAATTTAAGGTATAATTTTAGAAGAGCAACGTGTGACGAAGTTTTGAAAATATTGGAATAAAAATTGGAAGATTTAGACATTTCATCTATGGGCACCCTTAAGACTCTGAGTAGTAATAAGATAATTCAGAACTGCTCTTAAATTGCCTAAGTGTGATCATCAGCATATCAGAATATAATGAAGTTCAGCTGATATGGGTACCAGTTTACTGTAGCTCCGAGACAAACTAAAAAGCTGATGAACTACCATGACTAGCTTACCAATTTAACGAAACTTTGCCAGATCTAGAAACACATTGCTGTTTAGTAAGAAACGCTATTAAGCAACGGTCAAATGTAAATTATTATAAACCAGAATTAAAACCCCAGTATACAAATATGTAAACTATTTATTAGGAAACCATACAAGAAAAGAGCTTCAAACTTGCTTAATACAACCGATTGTAGTTGAGAACAATTGGTGCTTGACATGCTCCTGCGAAAAAGCATCTTAATACGATGGAACTGCTTCAGGGCATACTTAAATTGCACATTATAAAATAAATAGCCTGAAACAGCTTTAGCTCCCAGAAGATATATTACTGTTGAGAAAATGTTTCAGTACCAGAAGCTTTTGAATCAATATCTGTCAACTCATGAGAATATTCCTTGGCAAAGGAGACAACCAAAACGAATTAGTATTAAAACGATAAAGGTAACGCTGTAAACATATATAGGCTGAAGTAGGTCGAAGTAACTGGCAGAAAAATGTGTAGAAACAGACACGACAGGATAAATAACAGTGTAAAGGGCCATTTAAAATGAAAATTAAGCGTTTACATAAACAGCAACTTAACCAGTATAGTGTAATGAACGCAGTAAGTAGCAAAGCCGTTTATGTGTATAAATGCAAATAACAAGAATTATTAGGTATCACCATACTTAGTTTTATTGTAAATTCAATTGCATATATGGTAGGGTTGTTAGC
Source organism: Deroplatys truncata (assembly GCA_030765065.1). NCBI lineage: Eukaryota > Metazoa > Arthropoda > Insecta > Mantodea > Mantidae > Deroplatys > Deroplatys truncata. The sequence goes on along the minus strand of CM060988.1, from coordinate 22,680,487 downwards.
TTTCTAGCTTTTCAAGCCTGAGTTTCCCTGTTAAATTCCTGGCTGAGGTGAGGAAATTTTTATCTAATTATATTCATTCCTTATTCCTCCCAGGGTCTGGATGTATGAATGCGGTATGAATTGAGCATGTGATTCTTAACAAAAATAATTAAATCCAGTGTTAAAACCTAAAATTGACACAGAAGATGACCATGGCCTGGTGTTTAGTTGGAAAGAAGTTCGCTCTGCAAAATAAGCGCGTTAATTGTAGTTAATTCATGTTAGAGTTGCTTTCATCAGTTACTAAAAGTTTTGTGTCGCTTGTGAAAATTCACGTATGAACTTTAAGTCACATGTCTGCAGTTCTTTCATATCAGTGTGATGAAAGTGGGATTGCCGCAAAAAGGTTATCTTAGGTATGGACACATCATATAATTCATTGCTTCACACTCAAATGCGAGCTTATGAACAAGGAAATGACGACTCCGCTGCAATGCAAGAAGATCAGCAGCAAGCAGAAGTTGTAAGTCGAGTAGTGAAGTCATTTTAACTATGAATGTTTTCTTTGACCCTAGTAACAAGAAGCTTAAACAAACGAACGCTCACAAAGCGTCGAGGGATCAAGCAAATGTTACAGCTCATCGCGCAAAGTTTTCTAAATTATCGTTACCTCAAGGAGATAAAGTAGCAGGCTCCATCAATGCTTTAAATAACGCATTTGCTCACAGTTATATTAGTTGTGTCAATAATAATTCCAACAAAACATGTGCAAACACATCGAATACATACATTTCAACAATCGCTTGCCAGATTTAGCTGTTAACGTGAAATATTCTGATAACCATTTGGAGGAGGTTAAGTAAAAATACCTCCAATTTGCCTTCGTAACATGGGATACTACAAACCGTTAATACCGAGTATTCGTAGCAAAGTTAAGTCTAAGTTGCATACTCAACTACGAGGTTCAACGATAAAAGTTATTATACAACACCTGATGACTTTCGAGCCTCTGCATCATATTTTGATTCTGTACGTAAAAAGTACTGCACGTACAAGAATCTTGGAGATAAAAGATTTTCGGTAATCATTCGAAACCTTCATCATTCTCTGACTGACAAACAAAGAAATCTCTAATGAGCTAGAGGCATTAAATTATCCAGTATACAAAGTAGCACGACTCTGACTTTGTTCCCCGTCTATCCGGCAAAATATACTTCGCGCTTTGGCTAGTAGTACTTGAGGAGCTTCCCGACGGTGCCACTTCCACCGTCTTGCAGAGCTTGCTTCATCTCGTTTTCTGAAATGCAGAGCTGCCAACATATTACTAAGAAACACGTTATGACTAACAAACGGCGTCATCCTTTCGCGAATAACTAATATTCCTTGCACCTCTCCATTCGCAGTAATATTACTAATCCATGCTTAGGATAATTATACACTTATATTAATTAGCAATAGTGGTCACAGCAAAGCATGTTACGAAGCGAGCGTGCGTTCCTTGGCTCCACAGACACTTTTCTGTGGTGTATGTATATAATTTTGTTTGAAAAAACGTTTACAATATTAGAAATTGCATAGTGATTGTCGACAGCGAATTTCATACAGTCGTCTAAGTATTTCACTTCTTAATGATGCATACAGTTGTATCGATGGGTTTTGGAAGAAGATGAAAAAAATCACTATTTTCGCGGATTTCGGTAATACTCATGGGTTGGCACTTTCCTTCGCACATGGGCACTAGTAACAAAATTAAGTAGTTTGTCGACAATAATTTAGCGACTTATTTGGTGTATAATAAGGTGTCTTAATGAGGGTGGGTGGATCAAAACTTCCAAAATACTCATATCTCATTTTAGAGTGTGTAATACGTGTATTTTCGTTCCCTAACTCAACATTTTGTGGCATTACCATTGCCGATTATTTATGGAACCGTTACCCACGTGTGCATGGAAAGAACATTGAACCATTTCTTTGTGTGTGGTGGAACTCACCGACTGCGATCAAGGAAAGCCCGTCCTCAATGACAACCATCTAATTAACAGAATTGTCAAAGTAGAACCACGAAGAAGATATGTAGAGACATCCCGCAGTGTACTCCCCGCCAGAACTTCGAGGATACCAAGAATTACTGCCAGGTCATATCGAGGTGAGGTGTTTTGGGACCCATCATTTCATTGAGTGCAGGGGTCCAAACCGAACCCTCCAGAGTGTGTCAACTGCAACCAGGAGCATTCTGGCAACAATAGAGACTGTCGTTACTATCCGAAAATTAAGCAAAGGGTATTTAATCAGCACATTTCTCCTCCCCAAAAGATGCAACATAAAATTGAAAATCCTACTTCTCCTTCTCCTCCTGATCTTTCTGCATTTCTCCCGCTCCAACGGCATTCGTCCAATTTGGCAAATTCAGAAAGAAAAGAATGGAATTCCAATTCACCACAACATCTAGTAGCTAAACCAGTATCCCGTTTACAACAATACAGTTATGGTGGAGCAGTTAAGAACGCCGGCTTACGAAAACGAAGTTAATCCGCAACCGATTCCTCAGTCAATTCGATTCTCTGTGATCTTTTAGTTCAGTCTGTTCCCCATATTATAGCACTTATGCAACCGCATTTGCCAGCAATCTGACAAATTTTTTACCTCTCTACTTTCCTTATCTACCCAGAATGGCATGCATAATTCTACTTCTGTTCATCTGCTCACAGTTGTGAATTGGAACACTAACGGTCTTCGTTTTAAACGTAATTCCTATTGAGTCACAATATTGACATTGTCACATCACATCAACTCATTTTACACCGAATGAAATCTTGAGACTTTCTGACAGCTTCTGGAGGAGCCGCTATATTAATCAAGCACAGCATCAAACGTGATGTACGTAATAATGCTTTCCAATATTATGGACCTAGAAATCATAGGATTAAGATACAATCAAAAATAATGATTTTGTGCTTCTCTGCGTTTACAAGCTCTCCATCATAGTCATTAAGTGTCAGTTATCTGACACTATTTTTTCGAGATATTGGGTCAACACTCCTACTGGGAGACTTAAACAGCTGCAAAAAATTATAATGGGGCTGCCAAACAAGAAACACCAATGGTCACCTTCTTTCTAATTATGCAAACACAAAATATGAGCACGTCTTAGCACCAAATCTTAGCCGAGTATTATTCTTACAATCTAGCAGTTCCTCCCGACATTCTTGACAAATGCACTACACAAAAGCATGCATTCTTCAATGTTCGCCACATTTTTTACTGCACTTGATTCGGACCATTGCCCAGTTCTGGACATTTTCCAGGTAAAGCCTACTTCAACAGTTCAAAAACCAGGACTAACAAACAATTTCATTTGAGATAATTTTCAGTGTAATCTGGATTCTGTATTAATCTCAACATATTAGCTAGCGACACCATAAGAAATCGACAATGCTGTCAAACATTTTACAGATACCATCTGCTCCAACATTAGAATGTAGTCGCGCTCCCACACGTCCACATGAACATTTCTGTCTACCGTCAAATATTATTAAGCTCACAAGAGAGAGCACAAGCTTAGAAGAGAATGGCCACCTAATAGACTACGATGGCTCAATCGTTTTATACTAATGGATAGAACTGAACTACAACACCATAGTCTTAATTCATATCAAATCATATTCTATTTATCCTCTCTTTGTTCAACTGAAAATGTCGTTCTCCGTGATCTAGAGATACCATAATAGCCTCTGGCTCCCGAGGTCGCGGGTTCAAAAGCGGCAGAGGGTGGTTGATTTTTATTGGGCGTAAAAATTCTTAGCATGGATTCCTTCGGAAGCGAAGTAAATCCAGTGGTTCCTGTCATAGATTTACGGCACATAAAGGAACCTCAAGCCGATAAAGAGGCATCTGAGCAAAATTTCCGATCGTTCTCGCCCAATATAGAATAGAACACTAAGAACCATAGTAATTACAGTCCATAAATAAAGCTCAGTCTAATTTTTCTACCAAACACCCTCTGGCATGCAATAGCACGGATCCTTCGAGAACCAACCATCAGTCTTGCTCTTCATGTAGATTCTCAGGTATACATCGATACCCAATCAATATGCAATGTTGTTGCTGCTTATTATGAACAAACAATTTTCCCAAACATCCTTGGTAACGACAAACCAACGTCAGACATCGAGTATAAACTTTATCAAAACAGTCATAAATCACTTATCTCAAGCAGAATTTTCAACACGTCTCCACAAGAATTAGCATATATAATTCAGAAACTTCCAAATAAAAAGTTACCCGGGTATAATATAATACCCAACATTCTCCTCAAGTATCTGACCAAGAAGTCTCTTCCACGAACTAAATGAAATCTTCAATGCATACTTGAGAATTAGCTACTTTATTTGACCATGGAATTTCGCATAAATTGTCTTTTATAAGCCCAAATACCCAAAAACACATGCCATTCAACTATCGACCAATTAATCTACTAGCCACGTTATCAAAGTTATTTTAGAATATTATAATGAAGCATTTATGTTATTTTGTTTATCCAAATATTATTCTGCTCTTACAGTTTGGTTTTTGTTTACAGCACTCAACTGTTTGTCAATTATTAAGAATCACTGAATCCACCAAAAAATGTTTCGGAGGAAAACAGTACGTTCTCGACAAGCTTTTGATTACCTTTAAAATTATACAGAATTGTACTTCCTGACAATATGATCAAGATTGTTCAAGGTTATTTTTAACAGACCGCCAATTTATAGTACGCATTGATAGCTATACATCAACTCTTCGAAGATTTATTATGGAGTTCCCCAGGGCTCAGTTTTAGCACCAATTCTATATAATATATGCAACTACGATTTCCCGAGCATGCAAAACACATGTATTGCCACGCACGCAGACGACATAATTATATTTTGTTCCCACCACATCCTAAGTACAATCATCAGTCGTCTTTTCACGTGTCAATGAATAGTTCGCTGTTTGGCTTATCATGCTAAATATCAACAAAAGAAAAACAACATCTTCTTACTAAGACCCTTTCATGATCCAGCTCTCTTATTTCTTCTACATACTGAACTAACATGGCAGTGAAATAATTAGGGGTACTGCTTGACACAAAATTATCTTGGCACTCCCTCATCTATCATAGAGCAACACTTGCCAACATCAGACGTATAAAACTGTATTCCCTAATTAACACGTGTTCAAAACTTTGTCTTTAATATTCAGCTCTGCTATTTACGTTAGCAACACGCCCACATATTTCATACGCTGCACCTATATTGAGCACAGCCAGTAAAACGCAAATTGATCGTTTACAAGTTATACAAAACAAATTCCTTCGGACGGGCACCACCTGGTATGTAAGAAACAACCAACTTCACTATTATTTTTTAATGAACCCTCTGCAGATCATTTTCATAAATCTACCATCAGCTCCTGGAGCCCGCACATTAAGCATTGTTTTCAGAAGACCTCGCAGAACCAGACTTAAAAGGAAAGTTACCATAAAATCTACTGAGTGATTCAGAAGAAAGCGACTTCAAATAAAGTGGTACTTAGTACCATACTTTTACATCGTTGTTATCTATCTTCACAGATATTTCATTTCATTTGCAACCAATAATGTTTATATTATAATGTATAGCTATATATCTGTAAATGTGTTACACTTCATTCTAAATTATCTGTATCTAATCTGTATATTATACTTGCACAACCATTTTGTGGTAGAGGAGGCAAAATTAAATTAAATTAGATTTGTCCTGTTCCGTGGTATATTGGTTACCATGCTTAGCGTCTAGTTCCCGAAGTCGCGGGTTCAAGCGCATCAGAGGGCGTAAAAATCCTTAGCATGGCTTCATTTGGAAGGGCAGTGAAGCCGTTGGACCCGTGTCCTAGATTTATGACACGTAAAACTACCTCAAGCCTAGTAAAGAGGTCTCTGACAAACTTTCCGGTCTATCATGCCCCCAATATAGGATGTGACGCTTTTTAGCTACTATGGTCCTTAGCGTCCCATTTCATATTGGGCGCGAAAGAACATTAGGTCTGGCTTGATGTTGCTTTACGTTCCGTAAATCTACGAATGGGACCACCGGCTTTATTTCCCTTCCGGAGAAAGGTATGCTAAGAATTTTTACACCCGAAAAAATCCATTACCCACCGCCGGGTTTGAACCCGCTACCTCAGGAATTAGAGGCTAATGTAGTACCCCTAGACCACGGAGGACGACTTGGAGGATTCCATCATGACGTGGGCTAGCCAAGCCCCAGACACCCCCCAACATGGGGCTCCAGGGATTAGACGAGATACTCCCATGAAGTAAGGGGGCCCCAGTAATTCCCCCAAACGGTAAAACGCAAATTCCTCCATCCTATCGGAACACACCAATCACCGTCGCCTGATCGTGCATACCTAAAACAGATGAGGATAAACAGATGAATGGAAATACTGGGGACAGAAAGCTCGGGACAGAAAGGGAACCATCACGGCATTGTCTTCCGAAGCGGTGAAATGACATAAAACACATAGCCAGAGTGACTGGCACAGAAATCGAACCCCGGGCGTTCTGAATATAAGACTCACAAGTTACAACGAGCCATCTCGCTCGTTTCAAAGACTTACCAAAACACGTCTCAAGTCAACGCCTCCAATATGACTATAGCGGGCTACAATGGATAGGAGGCAATCTTAATATAAAGTCAGTGTATGTATGTATGTATGTATGTATGTATATATGTATGTATGTATGTATGTATGTATGTATGTACGTATGTATGTATGTATGTATGTATGTGTGTGTATGTGTGTGTGTATGTGTGTATGTATGTATGTATGTATTATGTTCCTTATAGGCGTCTACATCGTTGCACAAAGCAAAACTTTCAGCCTAGCTTAGAATTCGAAATTCTGCCCCATTTCACACGATTAACTATTTAATTTTATATAATGGATACAAAAGCTCTTAAGGTCATCTAATTATTTCTCAGCGACTATATATATATATATAGCTATAACATTGGCAACATTAGAATAACAATGACCTAGATATTCATGGTCTCACAAAATAAGAAAGGAACATCGTCCTCACAATTTTATTGGTTGATCTTCTCTCTGACATTGGTGATGGAGTAATAAAACTGTCAAATAAATAATTATAACTTCTATGTCACCTGTGGCTATGTTTGCGGAAATGTAAAGGTGGTATAATCGCTCGGTTGATTGAGGAATTAAACAAAGTTTTTCAATTGTATTATTTTAAATTGTCATTATGGTAACAGCATCCAACCAGACTAAATACCGCTGCTTCTTAATATTTATCTTCATGTGATTATTTCTTGTGAATTGATATAAAACGACACAAAAAGATTCCACATAATCGCAATAACTATACAAGTCTCTATGTTGCTCAAACATTAGAGTAACAAATAGTTTGAAGTTCACATCAGTTGATTCTGCGATCATACTCTGCTGTTCAAGTATTCACTTTTGCTTCTTCTTCTTCTTCTTCTTCTTCTTCTTCTTCTTCTTCTGCCTTCAATGTTAATTTGGCCTTTACTTTTTTTGTCTTTCTTGTGTTTTGTTAGTAATTTTATATATTTTTTGTTACTGAAAATTAACCAGACTATATTGACGTTGAATTCGATTGGATTGAGAACCGGAAAGGCTGGATACCGATCCACTGAATCCAAATATTGTACCGAGTCCCACGTCGGGGCACCTCCAAGAGGGAGAGATGATGTGAAGGGAGAAGGCGGGCGGCCGGAACCAGGAGTGACTGCAGAGTAATGACAGGGTCCCTACAGTTTCATATAGGTGCCCCGGCAGCCGTACAGACACACTGGGGTTCCCGCCCCACATAGAGTCCTTCGCTCCCTAGGGGGTGTTCCTTATACTCCGGCAACCAACGTCACAATGTGAAGACGTGGAAGTAACTGAGCTGCATTCTCGAGAAATCATGCTTACAAACCGTGGTATTTATGGTTGTTCAACAGTGCTTTAGCATAATGTTCTCTCAATTCTTTTATTTTGTTCTTTACTGTCTTGAGCGTTTTAATTATCTCGTTAAATATCTAGTAGTTTCACAAAGAAGCGGGGATAAGTAAATGGATTTTATTATTTCGTATTCGAGGTTAAAAAGCTGCCGGTGCAACCACCTAGTAAATTAATACGTTATAAACACATATTTGGCCTCCGACGTATTTGCCACACGAGGTGTCTGGAGAATCCGAAGTATGATAGCAGAGAGGTTACGGATGAAGTGTTGGCAGATTCAAACTGAAACTCGCTCTTCCTTCGATAGATTTCTTACGTCTTAAATGGACGTAAACATACAAACTTGGGATTAACAAAATTAAATGTCTTTACGTATGATATTATACGTGGTGCGTATATGTTCTAAGGTCTCCGATTTTTTCTGAGGACTGGGAGCAGGTGGAAACATACGGTTTGACTTAAAATACGCTGGTACTCTTTGTAAATATGTTACAGAGACGGTATCGCCGTATGGACCCTATTGGCTTAGCTAGAGAGAGTAAAGGTTTTTATAATTAAAATGGAAGCGTTTCTCATTACAAAAACAACGGAAAATCATTTTTTTTCTCCACTTGAGAGCTGTGACATCGCTAGTTGTGTGAGACATGCTGATGATGTCATGAATGTGAAAATATGCAGTGGGTGTGGCAGTTCAAAGAAGGCCGAACGTCGAATGAAAATGAACCGCCACAACCTCGGTCTCGCACCAGACGGTCAAACAACGTATCAACTACGGTTTTTTTGTTTTACTTTCTCTACTACGTATAGTAAGTAGGGGAAGTATTGCATTCCACCCAAAAATTCGATACCGAGATTTCACCGGAAATACATGTTTTGAGACCTCCTGAATCCAAAAAAGCATTTTTGGAAACATGTCCGTGTGTGTGTCTGTGTGTGTGTCTGTGTGTGTGTCTGTGTGTCTGTGAACAGCATAACTCAAAAACGAACAGTTGGATAAGCACCAAACTTGGTATTTAGGTTCAGTATCTTCCAGCGATGCGACACGAAGGTTTTCAAGAAAATCCCCCCACCCCAGACTACCCTTTACATGGAAGATTTTTCGAAAAGTTTAATTTTCTCAAAAATGGCTCTAACGATTTTGATGAAAATATCATATGTTTAAGATAATGTCATGAGAAATGAAATGTATATCTCGAATTTTCTGGGAATGTCTCCAAAAGTATTCTTCATTGTGAACGACTTTTGCATAACTGGTAAACCATAAGAGCTAGGCAAAATTTTACTACACAAAAAATGTAGATCGCGTTAAAATACACAACTTATGTCATATACATTTCTTTTGTTGAGTGAACCGTTTTCGAGATATTGCTTGTTATTTCCTTAAATTTTCCAATACTTATACTTTTTCTCAAATTCGTTATTCATTTTTTTATGTCCTGGACATGCAAAGAGAATGGAATGCGCCACATAGCAACCAGCGTTAAAATATTTGACTATCGCTTAAAAGCTACCATATTTCCCTTGCATCTACAACAAAATTACCAATAAGATTGACATCTCGATATCTCGATTAACATGAAGCATATGGAGAATAGGCGTTTGTAAAAATAAATTGTACAAGAGTAGAGAAAGTCATGTGAGTGTAGCACATCAGATTTTTTTTTCAACATCGGTGAATACTGAAAGTTCCACACTTAATTGGCGATCCTCAAAGGTATATTACTTTCTCTACTACGTATAGTAAGTAGGGGAAGTATTGTATTCCACCCAAACATTCGTTACCTAGATTTCACCGGAAATATATGTTTTGAGACCCCCTGAATCCAAAAAAACGCATTTTTGGAAACATGTCCGTGTGTCTGTCTGTCTGTGAACAGCATAACTCAAAAACGAACAGTCGGATAAACACCAAACTAGGTATTTAGGTTCAGTATCATCCAAGGATGCGACACGAAGGTTTTCAAGAAAATCCCCCCACCCCAGATTACCCTTTACATGGAAGATTTTTCGAAAATTTTAAATTTCTCAAAAATGGCTCTAACGATTTTGATTAAAATACCATATGTTTAAGATATTTTCATGACAAATAAAATGTATATCTTGAATTTTCTGGGAAGGTCTTCAAAAGTATTCTTCATTGTGAACGACTTTTGCATAACTGGTAAACCATAAGTGATAGACAAAATTTTACTAGAGCAAAAATGTAGATCGCGTTAAAATACACAGTTTATGTCATACACATTTTTGTTGTTGCGTGAACCATTTTCGAGATATTGCTTGTTATTCCCTTAAATGTTTCAATACTTTTCTCAAATGGGAATTCGTTATTCATTTTTTTGTCTTGGATATGCAAAGAGTATTAATCTGTGGCAAAGGGAATGGTGCTGCACCTAGCAACCAGCTATTAAGAGATATGTATGTGCTTAAAGGCGACTGTATTTCCATTGTAAATATATATTCCCCTTACATCTACAAGAAAATTAGCAATTAGATAGAGTCTGCAAATGTTTATCTCGTTTAACATGAAGTAGATGGAGAATAAGCGTTTGTAAAAATAGTTTGTACAAGAGTATAGAAAGTCAGGTGAGTGTAACACGTCAGATTTTTTTCTGTTCGTGCAACAAGGTAGTCATTTTATATGTTCAGTGCTGCATATTTTTCATCTAATACAGAAATATTTAACATATACAATGAAATAGAGGTGAAGCTCGTGAATAGGAAGATTTTACACTCCCAGGCTACCGAGGTAAACTCTTTGGAAAAATACATGTTATAGTCTACGATCATTGAGAAAAATTATCTTCTCAGTTGTTAATTATAAAATAATCAATTAAGCCATTTCCAATGTTAGCTGAGACACCTTTTGTTTGGCTTTTGTTTGCTTGTTTTTTTCGTCCACCAAGCTAGGGGTACCATGTTCCGAAGTTCTCTAGTTCCCAAAATCATGGGTTCAAACCGGCGGTCTTTCACCACCAATATAGAATGGGACACTAAGAACCATAGTAGTTAAAGGGCGTCCATAAATAAAACTGAATTTCATTTTGCTCTGTAACCACTAGTTAGAGAAGGTATTCAATTCCACCCAAAAGTTTTATAAGGAGATTTCGCAGAATTACATGTTTTGAGAACCCTAAATCCAAAAACGTTTTTAAAAATGATCCGTGTGTGTGACTGGAACATCATAACTCCAAAACGAAATGTCAGATAGATACCAAACCTGGTACTTTGATTCAGTACCCTCCAAAGATGAGATGTGAAGATTTTCAAGAAACTCCCCCGCCCCAAACTACCTTTTACGTGGAATAATTATCGAAATTTTGTATTTTATAAAACTTTTTCTAAAAATTTTGATTAAAATACCACGTATTAAATATATTCACATGACAAATAAAATGTATATTTTGCACTTTCCACGAAAACGTACTACACAGAACATGTAGATCCCTTTAAAATGCATAATTTATTTAAAATTACGTTATTGCTGTGGCATCAGCCATTTTCAAGATATCCGTTATTACTAATTCTATTTTTAATTTCTCTACTATATTTAGTAAGTAGGGGAAGTATTGTATTCCACCCAAAAATTCGATAACGAGAATTCACCGGAAATACATGTTTCGAGATCCCCTGAATCCAAAAAAGCATTTTTAGAAACATGTCCGTGTGTGTGTCTGTGTGTCTGTGTGACTGTGTGTCTATCTGTGAATAGCATAACTCAGAAACGAACAGTTAGATAAACACCAAACTTGGTATTTAGGTTCAGTATCTTCCAAGGATGCGACAGGAAAGTTCTCAACAAAATCTCCCCACCCCAGAGTAACCTTTATATGGAAGATTTTTCGAAAATTTTAATTTTCTCAAAAATGGCTCTAACGATTTTGATTAAAATAGCATATGTTTAAGATATTTTCATGTCAAATAAAATGTATATCTTGAATTTTCTGGGAATGTCTCCAAAAGTATTCTTCATTGTGAACGACTTTTGCATAACTGGTAAACCATAAGCCATTTTTGAGAAAATTAAAATTTTCGAAAAATCTTCCATGTAAAGGGTTATCTGGGGTGGGGGGATTTTCTTGAAAACCTTCGTGTCGCATCCTTGGAAGATACTGAACCTAAATACCTAGTTTGGTGTTTATCCGACTGTTCGTTTTTGAGTTATGCTGTTCACAGACAGACAGACACACGGACATGTTTCCAAAAATGCTTTTTTTGGATTCAGGGGGTCTCAAAACATATATTTCCGGTGAAATCTAGGTAACGAATGATTGGGTGGAATACAATACTTCCACTACTTACTATACGTAGTATAGAAAGTAATATACCTTTCAATATCGCCAATTAAGTATGGAACTTTCAGTATTCACCGATGTTGAAAAAAAAACCGTAGTTGATACGTTGTTTGACCGTCTGGTGCGAGACCGAGGTTGTGGCGGTTCATTTTCATTCGACGTTCGGCCTTCTTTGAACTGCCACACCCACTGCATATTTTCACATTCATGACATCATCAGCATGTCTCACACAACTAGCGATGTCACAGCTCTCAAGTGGAGAAAAAAAATGATTTTTCGTTGTTTTTGTAATGAGAAACGCTTCCATTTTAATTATAAAAACCTTTACTCTCTCTAGCTAAGCCAATAGGGTCCATACGGCGATACCGTCTCTGTAACATATTTACAAAGAGTACCAGCGTATTTTAAGTCAAACCGTATGTTTCCACCTGCTCCCAGTCCTCAGAAAAAATCGGAGACCTTAGAACATATACGCACCACGTATAATATCATACGTAAAGACATTTAATTTTGTTAATCCCAAGTTTGTATGTTTACGTCCATTTAAGACGTAAGAAATCTATCGAAGGAAGAGCGAGTTTCAGTTTGAATCTGCCAACACTTCATACGTAACCTCTCTGCTATCATACTTCGGATTCTCCAGACACCTCGTGTAGCAAATACGTCGGAGGCCAAATATGTGTTTATAACGTATTAATTTACTAGGTGGTTGCACCGGCAGCATTTTAACCTCGAATACGAAATAATAAATTCCATTTACTTATCCCTGCTTCTTTCTGAAACTACTAGATATTTAACGAGATAATTAAAACTCTCAAGACAGTAAAGAACAAAATAAAAGTATTGAGAGAACACTATGCTAAAGCACTGTTGAAAAACCATAAATACCACAGTTTGTAAGCATGATTTCTCGAGAATGCAGCTCAGTTACTTCCACGTCTTCACATTGTGACGTTGGTTGCCGGAGTATAAGGAACACCCTCTAGGGAGCGAAGGACTCTATGTGGGGCGGGAACCCCAGTGTGTCTGTACGGCTGCCGGGGCACCTATATGAAACTGTAGGGACCCTGTCGTTACTCTGCAGTCACTCCTGGTTCCGGCCGCCCGCCTTCTCCCTTCACATCATCTCTCCCTCTTGGGGGTGCCCCGTCGTGGGACTCGGTACAATATTTGGATTCAGTGGATCGGTATCCAGCCTTTCCGGTTCTCAATCCAATCCAATTCAACGTCAATATAGCCTGGTTAATTTTCAGTAAAAAAAAAATATATATGAAATTACTATCAAAACACAAGAAAGACAAAAAAAGGAAAGGCCAAATTAACGTTGCAGGCAGAAGAAGAAGAAGAAGAAGAAGAAGCAAAACTGAATACTTGAACAGCAGAGTATGAGCGCAGAATGAACTGATGTGAACTTCAAACTATTTGTTACTCTAATGTTTGAGCAACATAGAGACTTTTATAGTTATTGCGATTATGTGGAATTTGTTGTGTCTTTTATATCAATTCACAAGAACTAATCACATGAAGATAAATATAAAGAAGCAGCGGTATTTAGTCTGGTTGGATGCTGTTACTATTATGACAATTTAAAATAATACAATTGAAAAACTTTGTTTAATTCCTCAATCAACCGAGCGATTATATCACCTTTACATTTCCGCAAACATAGCCACAGGTGACATAGAAGTTATAATTATTTATTTGACAGTCTTATTACTCCATCACCAATGTCAGAGAGGAGATCAACCAATAAAATTGTGAGGACGATGTTCCTTTCTTATTTTGTGAGACCATGAATATCTAAGTCATTGTTATTCTAATGTTGCCAATGTTATAGCTATATATATATAGTCGCTGAGAAATAATTAGATGACCTTAAGAGCTTTGGTATCCATTATATAAAATTAAATAGTTAATCGTGTGAAATGGGGCAGAATTTCGAATTCTAAGCTAGGCTGAAAGTTTTGCTTTGTGCAACGATGTAGACGCCTATAAGGAACATAATACATACATACATACATACATACCTACATACCATACCTACATACCTACCTACCTACAGACCTACATACCTACAGACCTACATACATATATACATACATACATACATAGCTATCTACATACCTACCTACATACCTACATACATACATACCTACCTACCTACATACATACATACATACATACATACATACATACATACATACATACATACATACACTGACTTTTTATATTAAGATTGCCTCCTATCCATTGTAGCCCGCTATAGTCATATTGGAGGCGTTGACTTGAGACGTGTTTTGGTAAGTCTTTGAAACGAGCGAGATGGCTCGTTGTAACTTGTGAGTCTTATATTCAGAACGCCCGTGGTTCGATTTCTGTGCCAGTCACTCTGGCTATGTGTTTTATGTCATTTCACCGCTTCGGAAGACAATGCCGCGATGGTTCCCTTTCTGTCCCGAATTCTCTGTCCCCAGTATTTCCATTCATCTGTTTATCCTCATCTGTTTCAGGTGTGCACGATCAGGCGACGGTGATTGGTGTGTTCCGATAGGATGGAGGAATTTGCGTTTTACCGTTTGGGGGAATTACTGGGGCCCCCTTACTTCATGGGAGTATCTCGTCTATTCCCAGGAGCCCCAGGTTGGGGGGTGTCTGGGGCTTGGCTAGCCCACGTCATAATTAGCGTCATGATGGAATCCTCCAAGTCGTCCTCCGTGGTCTAGGGGTACTACATTAGCCTCTAATTCCTGAGGTAGCGGGTTCAAACCCGGCGGAGGGTAATGGATGTTTTCGGGTGTAAAAATTCTTAGCATACCTTTCTCCGGAAGGGAAATAAAGCCGGTGGTCCCATGTCGTAGATTTACGGAACGTAAAACAACCTCAAGCCAGAACTAACGTTCTTTCGCGCCCAATATGAAATGGGAGGCTAAGGACCATAGTAGCTAAAAAGCGTCACATCCTATATTGGGGGCATGATAGACCGGAAAGTTTGTCAGAGACCTCTTTACCAGGCTTGAGGTAGTTTTACGTGTCATAAATCTAGGACACGGGTCCAACGGCTTCACTGCCCTTCCAATGGAAGCCATGCTAAGGATTTTTACGCCCTCCGACGCGTTTGAACCCGCGACCTCGGGAACTGGACGCTAAGCATGGTAACCAATATACCACGGAACAGGACAAATCTACTTTTAATTTAATTTTGCCTCCTCTACCACAAACTGGTTGTGCAAGTATAATATACAGATTAGATACAGATAATTTAGAATGAAGTGTAACACATTTACAGATATATAGCTATACATTATAATATAAATATTATTGGTTGCAAATGAAAAGAAATATCTGTGAAGATAGATAACAACGATGTAAAAGTATGGTACTAAGTACCACTTTATTTGAAGTCGCTTTCTTCTGAATCACTCAGTAGATTTTGTGGTAACTTTCCTTTTAAGTCTGGTTCTGTGAGGTCTTCTGAAAACAATGCTTAATGTGCGGGCTCCAGGAGCTGATGGTAGTTTTTTGAAAATGATCTGCAGAGGGTTCATTAAAAAATAATAGTGAAGGTGGTTGTTTCTTACATACCAGGTGGTGCCCGTCCGAAGGAATTTGTTTTGTATAACTTGTAAACGATCAATTTGCATTTTGCTGGCTGTGCTCCATATAGGAGCAGCGTATGAAATATGTGGACGTATTGCGAACGTAAATAGCAGAGCTGAATATTAAAGACAAAGTTTTGAACACGTGTTAATTAGGGAATACAGTTTTATACGTCTGATGTTGGCAAGTGTTGCTCTATGATAGATGAGGGAGTGCCAAGATAATTTTGTGTCAAGTATTACCCCTAATTATTTCACTGCCATGTTAGTTCAGTATGTAGAAGAAATAAGAGAGCTGGATCATGAAAGGGTCTTAGTAAGAAGATGTTGTTTTTCTTTTGTTGATATTTAGCATGATAAGCCAAACAGCGAACTATTCATTGACACGTGAAAAGACGACTGATGATTGTACTTAGGATGTGGTGGGAACAAAATATAATTATGTCGTCTGCGTGCGTGGCAATACATGTGTTTTGCATGCTCGGGAAATCGTAGTTGCATATATTATATAGAATTGGTGCTAAAACTGAGCCCTGGGGAACTCCATAATAAATCTTCGAAGAGTTGATGTGTAGCTATCAATGCGTACTATAAATTGGCGGTCTGTTAAAAATAACCTTGAACAATCTTGATCATATTGTCAGGAAGTACAATTCTGTATAATTTTAAAGGTAATCAAAAGCTTGTCGAGAACGTACTGTTTTCCTCCGAAACATTTTTTGGTAGATTCAGTGATTCTTAATAACTGACAAACAGTTGAGTGCTGTAAACAAAAACCGAACTGTAAGAGCAAAATAATATTTGGATAAACAAAATAACATAAATGCTTCATTATAATATTCTAAAATAACTTTGATAACGTGGCTAGTAGATTAATTGGTCGATAGTTGAATGGCATGTGTTTTTGGGTATTTGGGCTTATAAAAGACAATTTATGCGAAATTCCATGGTCAAATAAAGTAGCTAATTCTCAAGTATGCATTGAAGATTTCATTTAGTTCGTGGAAGAGACTTCTTGGTCAGATACTTGAGGAGAATGTTGGGTATTATATTATACCCGGGTAACTTTTTATTTGGAAGTTTCTGAATTATATATGCTAATTCTTGTGGAGACGTGTTGAAAATTCTGCTTGAGATAAGTGATTTATGACTGTTTTGATAAAGTTTATACTCGATGTCTGACGTTGGTTTGTCGTTACCAAGGATGTTTGGGAAAATTGTTTGTTCATAATAAGCAGCAACAACATTGCATATTGATTGGGTATCGATGTATACCTGAGAATCTACATGAAGAGCAAGACTGATGGTTGGTTCTCGAAGGATCCGTGCTATTGCATGCCAGAGGGTGTTTGGTAGAAAAATTAAACTGAGCTTTATTTATGGACTGTAATTACTATGGTTCTTAGTGTTCTATTCTATATTGGGCGAGAACGATCGGAAATTTTGCTCAGATGCCTCTTTATCGGCTTGAGGTTCCTTTATGTGCCGTAAATCTATGACAGGAACCACTGGATTTACTTCGCTTCCGAAGGAATCCATGCTAAGAATTTTTACGCCCAATAAAAATCAACCACCCTCTGCCGCTTTTGAACCCGCGACCTCGGGAGCCAGAGGCTATTATGGTATCTCTAGATCACGGAGAACGACATTTTCAGTTGAACAAAGAGAGGATAAATAGAATATGATTTGATATGAATTAAGACTATGGTGTTGTAGTTCAGTTCTATCCATTAGTATAAAACGATTGAGCCATCGTAGTCTATTAGGTGGCCATTCTCTTCTAAGCTTGTGCTCTCTCTTGTGAGCTTAATAATATTTGACGGTAGACAGAAATGTTCATGTGGACGTGTGGGAGCGCGACTACATTCTAATGTTGGAGCAGATGGTATCTGTAAAATGTTTGACAGCATTGTCGATTTCTTATGGTGTCGCTAGCTAATATGTTGAGATTAATACAGAATCCAGATTACACTGAAAATTATCTCAAATGAAATTGTTTGTTAGTCCTGGTTTTTGAACTGTTGAAGTAGGCTTTACCTGGAAAATGTCCAGAACTGGGCAATGGTCCGAATCAAGTGCAGTAAAAAATGTGGCGAACATTGAAGAATGCATGCTTTTGTGTAGTGCATTTGTCAAGAATGTCGGGAGGAACTGCTAGATTGTAAGAATAATACTCGGCTAAGATTTGGTGCTAAGACGTGCTCATATTTTGTGTTTGCATAATTAGAAAGAAGGTGACCATTGGTGTTTCTTGTTTGGCAGCCCCATTATAATTTTTTGCAGCTGTTTAAGTCTCCCAGTAGGAGTGTTGACCCAATATCTCGAAAAAATAGTGTCAGATAACTGACACTTAATGACTATGATGGAGAGCTTGTAAACGCAGAGAAGCACAAAATCATTATTTTTGATTGTATCTTAATCCTATGATTTCTAGGTCCATAATATTGGAAAGCATTATTACGTACATCACGTTTGATGCTGTGCTTGATTAATATAGCGGCTCCTCCAGAAGCTGTCAGAAAGTCTCAAGATTTCATTCGGTGTAAAATGAGTTGATGTGATGTGACAATGTCAATATTGTGACTCAATAGGAATTACGTTTAAAACGAAGACCGTTAGTGTTCCAATTCACAACTGTGAGCAGATGAACAGAAGTAGAATTATGCATGCCATTCTGGGTAGATAAGGAAAGTAGAGAGGTAAAAAATTTGTCAGATTGCTGGCAAATGCGGTTGCATAAGTGCTATAATATGGGGAACAGACTGAACTAAAAGATCACAGAGAATCGAATTGACTGAGGAATCGGTTGCGGATTAACTTCGTTTTCGTAAGCCGGCGTTCTTAACTGCTCCACCATAACTGTATTGTTGTAAACGGGATACTGGTTTAGCTACTAGATGTTGTGGTGAATTGGAATTCCATTCTTTTCTTTCTGAATTTGCCAAATTGGACGAATGCCGTTGGAGCGGGAGAAATGCAGAAAGATCAGGAGGAGAAGGAGAAGTAGGATTTTCAATTTTATGTTGCATCTTTTGGGGAGGAGAAATGTGCTGATTAAATACCCTTTGCTTAATTTTCGGATAGTAACGACAGTCTCTATTGTTGCCAGAATGCTCCTGGTTGCAGTTGACACACTCTGGAGGGTTCGGTTTGGACCCCTGCACTCAATGAAATGATGGGTCCCAAAACACCTCACCTCGATATGACCTGGCAGTAATTCTTGGTATCCTCGAAGTTCTGGCGGGGAGTACACTGCGGGATGTCTCTACATATCTTCTTCGTGGTTCTACTTTGACAATTCTGTTAATTAGATGGTTGTCATTGAGGACGGGCTTTCCTTGATCGCAGTCGGTGAGTTCCACCGCACACAAAGAAATGGTTCAATGTTCTTTCCATGCACACGTGGGTAACGGTTCCATAAATAATCGGCAATGGTAATGCCACAAAATGTTGAGTTAGGGAACGAAAATACACGTATTACACACTCTAAAATGAGATATGAGTATTTTGGAAGTTTTGATCCACCCACCCTCATTAAGACACCTTATTATACACCAAATAAGTCGCTAAATTATTGTCGACAAACTACTTAATTTTGTTACTAGTGCCCATGTGCGAAGGAAAGTGCCAACCCATGAGTATTACCGAAATCCGCGAAAATAGTGATTTTTTTCATCTTCTTCCAAAACCCATCGATACAACTGTATGCATCATTAAGAAGTGAAATACTTAGACGACTGTATGAAATTCGCTGTCGACAATCACTATGCAATTTCTAATATTGTAAACGTTTTTTCAAACAAAATTATATACATATACACCAAAGAAAAGTGTCTGTGGAGCCAAGGTACGCACGCTCGCTTCATTGCATGCTTTGCTGTGACCACTGTTGCTAATTAATATAACTGTATAATTATCCTAAGCATGGAGTAGTAATATTACTGCGAATGGAGAGGTGCAAGGAATATTAGTTTAGAACAATTGCGGAATATCCAATTAGATGTTGTTTTGCAAAAGCAATTCTCTTCGTTCTGTTTGAGGAACTAATGAAGGGCTTTTTGCAGGACCGGTGAGCACTCAGATACTCGTCTTCCAGTCGGCATTTTAGAGTAGAGACATGGACATCCACCCTATAGTTTTGCCGCAGATCAGCAGTAGTTTACTGAGCTGACACCCGAGGATCTGCTAACGATTGTTTTCTTGTGATAGTCTCTACATTGTTACATACTCGTTTTTTCTAGGTTCACCTTGCCGAGGTTTATTGAGGATATCTCTCGTACTTTATTGTTTTTGTAGCATACAGATACCAGTTTGGATATATCAAAAGCACGAGCAACCCCTGCATCAGTCTTCCCCTGCTTCAGAAGTAGTATTACTGCTTCCTTGATATCTATGGAATATTCCTTACGTTTACACTGTGTCACAATTGTCTTCTGTGAGTTTTAATAGGAGTCTGTAAAATAACAAGCATAGTAGCTGATAGAGGAGGATAACACTTATGTCAAAATACTTTTGAACCATCATTTGTTGTTATTGCCCCATTTTGTATTCACTTACCTAGACAAGATGTTTCTGCTGCGCTTTGGCAAATACTAAGACCCCCTGCATCTGTTTATCCTGTGGGTCCTGTATCTTTGTGCATGATGCCGTCTCTTGGAACTAAATACACTTTGTCAAAATACTTATGAGCACTACTGTACATATTTGAGCCAAAACAGTTAGACATTTTTTAGAAAACAAAAATAACGAACGATTTTGCCACCTAAATTATAGTTTGCGTGTAAGGAGATATTCTTGAAAATCTCCGTGCGCATCCTTGGAATATCCTGATTATAAATACCAAGTTTAAGAGTTAACTAAATTTTACTTTTTGAAATATGTTTTTTGTACACACAAAAATACAGATCTTGTTCTAAAAATGCATTGTTTTAACCAGATAACCTCAAAACGTCTACTTTCGGTGAGATCTCGATATAAATCTTTTGTGGAATGCAACACCTCCTATACCTACCATAGGTGAATAGTAGGGATAGTAAACATTATAAGACATTGAAAAGTACAAAACCACAGTAATCTCGAAAGTGGCTGAAGCTGCAACAAAAACTATTTGAAAGAAACTGGGTGTTATAAGAAATTCTACATTTTTTGTGTACTACAATTTTGTGTAAGTCTTAACGTTTCCCCGTTGTAGAAGATTATACAAAGTTGCTTCAGAAGAAAGAGGACTTCATAGGCTATTGTCAGACGGTTATTCAAGATATATGGTTCATTCGTCATGTAAATATCTTAAATATATGGAACCTTAATCGAAAGGTTAGCTCAATTTTTGAGAAAGACAAAAATTTCGAAAAATATTCCTTGTAAAGTGCTGTGGGGGATTTTTGTTTGTTAAGTTCTTCGTGTTGTACTTTTGTGAATACCCAACCCAAATACCGCATGTTATATCATGTTTGGTCACCAACACACACACACGGAATTTTTTCAAAAGAAAATGGCTTTTTTTGTATTCAGGGGGTCTAAAGGTATGTATTTCCGCTTAAATCTCGACATCGAACTCTTGAGTGGAATTCAAGATTTCCTCTACCTGTACCAAGCGAGGCGGCGTGTGCGACTCGCATTCGGGAGGTCCCGTGTTCGATTCCCGGTGACCATCCACTCTGGCCCATGTGTTTTTCGTGGTTTTCCCGGGTCGGTAGGCGAATACTCGGGTGGTTCCTCTTCTACCAACGACCTTCCTTCACCCATTTTCTGTATCCATCTCCTTCATGTCATCTGTTTCAGGGTTGTAGGGTCAAGCGACGGTATTTGCGTCGTCCTCCGTGATATAGTGGTTAACATTCTAGCTTCTGGTTCCCGAGGTTGCGGGTTCAAACCTGGCGGAAGTCGATGGAATTTTTCTAGCGTAAAAATCCTTAGCCTCTTGGCTTCCTTCGGAAGGGAAGTAAAGCTGGTGGTCCCGTGTCGTAGATTTACGGCACGTAAAAGAACCTCAAAGATGACTAAGAGGCCTCTGAACAAAATTACTGGTCTTTCACGCCCAATATTGAATGGGACGCTAAGGATCACAGCAGCTAAAGAGCGTCCATAAAAAAAGACGGTGTTTGGGCGGGTGGCGATTCTGCCGTGGCTTAGCGGTTTGTAGATTTCTTCTCTGGTACCGTTGCGGGACTTGTCAGTTAGGACGCGCCTCCAAGTGGGCCCCACCAGGGGTCCGAGGGAGTTCGGAGGCTGGAGGTGGGCTCGGGTGACGTCGGATGCGTTCGAACTGGAAGCCTTAGGTACCCCGTCCATACCTGCGCCCTTCATCATCAGGATCTCATCTCCTTGCGTATCTCTCCCCTCATCCCTCCCTCACAAGGGTCACGGTGGAAGCAAAAGGGGCCGTTGTCCTCTGTCCCGGTTGAAGGGAACCCCTCCTTTCGTCCGTACATTTATCTTTACCTTCCTTTACCTGTTAGGTAGCTAGTAGGGAAAGTAAAAAGTCCCAACGCAGAGCGTAATTCCTATTAATTTATTTTCGAAAGTGTAGAAAACAGGGTTCAAAATGAGTGAACAATTCTAAAAGTTAATCCATACCAGAAAGAAATCGCTCATTGCGTGTGCATTATCTTTCTGACATGAGCAGGCTATTATTCCACTTTTTGTTTTGCATGTAAGGGTTAATGTATGCAGGCAGATCTCACTTACGCTTTCATTAGAGGTTTCATTGATCGTACTGCAACTGAAGCAATGCTGTAAGTTAAACGCTATTGATAATAACAGTACACAAACTATACTGCTGTTAGAGATTGTCATAATGTGTGTGCCTTCCGTGTCGGCTGGACGACCGCTTCGAGCTTTTTAGACGGAACAAGGTAATGAACTAAGGTATATACGCTTTCCGCTGTGCTACATAAGCTTCAGTGAGTTTCTTAAAGCTTAAGCCTCACGCCATATTATGTTTTTTAACGGTTGCTGAATGCTTTGTGTCAATTTTTTATCTCTTTCTTTCCTTTATCGGGCGGGGGGGGGGGCTTGGGCCTAACTCGCCAAGTGTGTGTGTGTGGGTAAAGGTAAGGTTTGAACGAACGGCAGGGCCCCCGAAACCTGGGCAGTGCACCGCACACAAGCCAAGCACTTCTTTCTGCTTCTACCGTGACCCCTGGGAGGGAGGGATGAGGGGAGAGTCCAGAAGGACGACCAGATCCGGATGATGACGGACGCAAGCACGGAGGGAGTCCTTAATTTTTCCGGACTGAACGCATCCACGCCGTCTGGATCCACCCATAAGCTCTGAGCTTCCGGGGTTCCCCGAAGGAAAGACTGTCCGAAAGCACCCGGAATCGGGACCCAACTGAGCTATCCCTGGAACGATGTCAGGAAAAACCTCAACAGTACGCACAGTCACGACACAGCCGCAACTCGCCGAACACAGTCATCCGATCGTACACCCCTGAAACAGATGACAGGGAAGGAAATGGGGGAGGGTAGGAGAATCATGGTAGAAGAACTACACAAGCATTCGTCTGCCGACCTGGGGAAATCACCATGGGTCATAGAGGACGGTTGCCAGGGATCGAACCCGGGACTTCCCGAATGCGAGTAACACACGTTACCGCGGTACCACATCGCTCGGTTGCGTGTGGGTAACAGTGATTCTAAATTAATAACACTTTCATTGCTTTTCACCGCTATAGGTTTTACTTCTACTACTTGCCTATAGTAAATGGTATTGCAATTTGCCGAAGTATTCGATACCGAGATATCACCACAAATACACCTAGGACTTTCGTTTAATAGAAAAAGCGTTTTAGATAAAGTCTGTGTGAATTTGTGTGCGAGTGTCTTTGAACAGTATAACTTAAAAACGAAAAGTTGGTTAAATACCAAACTTGGTACTTAGTCCAACATCTTCCAAGGATATGACACGAAGAGTTTGAAGAAAACCCTCCAACACAAATCAGCCTTTACATGGAAAATGTTTTTTGTTATGTTTTATTTTCTAATAGATGGCTCTGAAATTTTGATTAAAACAACAACTACGTTTAAGATATTTGTATGACAAGTAAAATGTATATCTTGAACTTCTTTGGGAATGGCTTTTGAATTCCTCTTCATTCTAAAAAGCTTTTATAGAATTGGTGAACCGTAAGAGATAGGCAAAATTTTAGTATATAAATAATACAGATCTTGAATTTTCTGAGATTTGCCTGTGAAGTCATTATGAGTTGCTTCTGCGTAATTTGTAAGCTTTAAGAAGAGCAAAACATTAGTAAACAAAAAAATTACCATTTATGTAAAATAAAAATGTTTGGGCCGTTCACCATTTCCGATATATTCTTTGTTATTGGTTTGGATCTTTAAGTACTTAATTATTTTTAAGTGCTAAGCCGCGTTTCCTTTCTTTTTTTATCTCTCTCGTGGCGATGTAAAGAGAACGAAGTTTCAAAGCCATCACATAGGTACGGATTTGACTATCGCTTAATCCCACGGTATTGCCCTTGAAACTGTAACGAAATGTGTAACAAAACCATTTCTGCTAATGTTTTATCTCGATTAACATGTAGCAGATAGGAGAATAAGCTTTCGCAATGACAGTTTGTAAATGGAAGTCATGTGAATGAAACGCATAGGATGTTTATTTATTTGACGGAGCCGAGTAAAACAAGGTATGAAATTACGTTGCACTAAACCAAGTTATTGCCACGTTACACGAATAAACATTTGCTTAATTCTATCGCTTACTAACTGGTCTAATAAAACACTGATTTATATCGCGGCCAAACAAATGGGTTGTATCATTATAGGCGTGGACTGAGTTCTGAATTCTGATTGAGGCGTGTCGACACTCTTTTTATTTCAATCACGCTCCGTCACACGGTTTAGGACATTCTCTTAATGCTGACGGGTCATTCTTTCTCCCGTTGTCTACGTGCAATGCCAGGCATTGCTAATTCTCAGAGATCCAATTCTAAATGGAATTTAATTATTCAAATAGCTTAAACCGAAACCATAACTTAGACTTCACTAATAGCTGACGCCGGCCTGAGTCGCTAGTTTCTTCCGTACCAAAATGTTAATCTTTGCCTCTTTCCCACTTTCATTTCTTACACAAAATATCAGGTACGTGATGTTTAACATTAGAAGTAATATACAGGGTGAACCAGAACTCCACCGACAAATTCTCAGGGGTTATTCAGTGATACCTTCAGTATTTGGTATAGGGGACCCACGGTCTCCAGCGGCTCGTTACGGAGTAATTGCATTTCGTTTGGCTTCTTACGCCAATTAGCTTTGAATTTTTTGCACTGAAAGTACTGCACAACAGTGCAAATGTCGACAAGTATGCACCGTGTGTTTTGTTTGTAAGCAAATAGTTTCCATTTGCTCATGGACCTGCTGTTATCAATACTAATGCCCTCTTTAAAGCGTTGACCTCAAGTTTGCATTTCAGTACTGCTCGGTTTTGTTTAGGTTTGGTTTTCCCGGCAGTGTTAGTTGTGCGTTAATAGTGATGCACAGTAATATGGATAGGTTTACTGATTAAACGAGATGTGTATGCTTACACTGAATGCAATGGAAGAACGGCACAACAACACCTGTTTCCGTAATAACGGCAGCCACATCACAGTACTTTTGCATCTGTACATAGGCGCCTATGAGAAACTGGATCCTTCTGTGTTAGAATGGAAGATACTAACCGTGCGATGTGTGTTGGAACACCCGATCTGGAAGAGAATTCTTACACGCGATTGGTGACAATCCTGCCACTAGTAGTCGGCGCGCTGCACGAGATCTGAATACAACAATCAACTGCTTTGAGAGTCTACATGAACAACAATTGCACCCGTATAATCCACCAAAAAATTCAGTTTCTTAGTTATGAAACGCTTTCAACTACTATATTTTTTAGCGTTTCGCTCTATATTGGGCGTAAAAGCCCCGATATTTTGCTCGGAGGCAATTTTTTCATGCTTGAGGTTTTTTAGGTGCCGTAAATCTATGACACGGAACCACCAGCTTTACATCCATTTCGAAAGAAGCTATGCTAAGGATTTTTACGCGCGAAAAAGTCCATCGCCCTCCGCTGTGTTTGAACCCGGCACCTCGGGAACTAGAGGCTAGCTCTATACCTCTAGACCACGGAGGACGACATATCGTCCACAGAAGGTGCAGTCATTACAGCCAGCGGACTTCCCATTTCGAGTGGAGTTTACAAATTGGTTCCTACAGCCATGTATTGTTTACAGACGAGGCCAAGTTTACAAGAAAAGGCATTTTAAACAGTAGGAATAGCCGTGCATGGGATTACCAAAATCCACATGCACTTGTGTGTCGATCCTATCAACTGCAGTTTGCATGGGCTGGTATTGTTAACGATTTTGTGATTAGGCCTTACGTACTTCCTGATACACTGAACGCAGTTGTGTAGAAAACGTTCCTTCAGCATGTTCTCTCACAGTTCATAGAAGATGTGGACCTGAGAATTCGTGAGCTTACGTGGTTTCAACATGTCGGGGCGCCACCACACTTTGTACTCAATGTTAGGAACCACACTCATGTACAGTTTGGATGGCAATGGATTAGCCGCGGTGGTAAGGAGCCTAGTTTACGAGACTCCGGTCGATATCGCATGGACGTGGTTGCTGGGATTATCGCAACCGCGGAAGTAGTACGCCAAACTCCTGCAATGATCGAGGGTGTAAGACAGTCGATGGTACGTCGCTGTACACTCAGCCGTGATCATGGCGGTCGATATTTTGAATAATACCTGTAAGGGAACAGTTCTATGTTTGTTACGTATTCTACCGTACACTAACAAATGAGTTTAAAGACACTGTGATAAAAGTGTAAGTGTTTCGTCTGCAGGATGCTGCATTACTCTGTATTTTGTGTTTTACGTTTTGATTATACAAGCTTCTTCACTGTTGTGAAGGTATTTTCACAGAAACAAGGGCGATTGTGATGATAAATCGAATAAATCATTACATTATTATTCTGTAACGAGTGGGTCTCTTATACCAAAATACTCAGAAGTATCCCTGAGCAACCTCTGAAAGCTTGTCGGTGGAGTTCGGGTCCATCCTGTATAAATATTTAGATAGCTGGAAGTATATCATATCATTCATTAAATATTGCCATCATTTCTACCATCATTAATATACTGCATTACAGTTTTCATCAACACTTGCATACATATTTACTTCATTTATGGTAGAGTCTATCTCCGCTGTCGCAATTGCAAATGAATATGCTCTGGTAATTTTCAATTGTGTACTAATAAATTAAGATAACATTCATTCGTTGAAGTTAAAAATTCATGGTTGGAGTTTATAGACCATAAACCGACTAATCCAGATTGCTTCGTTCCCTCTCTTTCTCCCTCATACTGGAGATTGCAAGTGGGAGGTACGAGAGTCAAATTGACCTTCAACTGATTTGCAATGCCTGGATGCAAACGTCAGTAGCAAGAAGTATATTAATGAGAAAATGCGATGGGATTAGCACTTCCTGACTGGCTGAACTTTTGCGCTACAGCTTTCATGTTTGTATACTGGTAAATAGTTTTATTTTAATATGTTTACTTTAGGGCTTTTTTGATCATAGGAGCGAACTTCTCTCACGTGAACCATCGAATTGAAATCCGCAGAAGGAAACATTCATGAAACCTCTAGATCTAAAAACATTATTACTACCCTTGCTAGTTCAAAGAGAAGAACTGAATGAACGAGGAACAAATTGTTACTATTGTCCTTACAAAATATATTTGATATGTACAGAGTGAACGTGTAGTTTTTTAATTTCTGTTAGAGTTTAACCACGTGTAAATAAGTTTGGCGGTATTCGATAGGTTTTGAAGCCAGGATTTTAAAGTATTTACCACATTCCTATTACATAGAGGGGTTATGAATACAATTATACGTATAGTTAAGTAAAAGAATGATGAATGATCATTGCAATTTCAGTTGCTATTGAAAGGCCACGGTGTTTTCAAAAAAGTACCAAAGATGAAATTTTTCTGCAAACAAATAAACTTCAAGTTGTCAGTTATGTTTGATTTTCTCTTCTAGCCTTTTAGTTATGTTAAAATTATTTCTATTTTGGTGATAGGCCATTAGGTTTTATAGCGCAAATAAAAATGCATTTTGTAAAAGGTACGGACGTGCTGGGGGGCGGCCCACAACTGGGGTAGAGCACCACAAGTA
The DNA here is from genome assembly GCA_030765065.1 of Deroplatys truncata. Taxonomy (NCBI): domain Eukaryota; kingdom Metazoa; phylum Arthropoda; class Insecta; order Mantodea; family Mantidae; genus Deroplatys; species Deroplatys truncata. The sequence goes on along the minus strand of CM060988.1, from coordinate 22,652,439 downwards.
AGCCACAATGGCCCTTTTTGCTTCTACCATGGCTCCTGGGAGCGAGGGAGAGAGAGAGATCCATAGGGTGATCAAATCCGGATTACAACGGGCGCAAACATGGACGGAGATCCTAACGCTTCCAGATCGAATGCATAGCACGTTCCACGGGCTCCCTCACAAGGCATGAACCACCGGCACTATCCCCGGGCGGGGCTCACTTGGAGGCGAGACTTAACTGAATAGTAGTAGTGGTGGTGGTGATGGTAGTAGTAGTAGTAATTAAATACTTAGTATTACATTAATTGCGTAACACAGTCAAATAGGTCATAGGACCGTACATGCTCTATAGGAAAGTACCTGGTCTGTAAACCTGACTTGCATAATCAACCAGAAAACATGTTTTGTATTCACAACATTGTAAACATACGCATAAAACAAAAAATACTCTGAATCAACCACGCATGCACACACACGCGCTCAAGTACCACGCATTTTTAAACAAAATTTACATAAACACCTTATCTCTTAGTACACGTATTTCGATTAGGTATGTGCCCAAGCTTTGCCAGTTTTGGCTGTTAGAATCAAGTCCCAGCATACTGTCCTCCGCCTGTTGGAAGCCAAAAATACTTCTGCTAATACTTTTTTCCCAACACCCTCCGTCTACACGCATGCTGCCAAAATATGTGTCCAGCATTGCTGTTCGTCACATAATGGGCAAATCTTCCTACCAGCATCGTCAACAATCTTGCGAGCTTTCCACCCTCCCAAACTAAGCCATACTATTCTCGTCCCCTGTTTTATACGAAATTCCAAAATATATTGTTTCTTTACCCCACCCAATTTTTATTTCATTTTTTAGCTCCAGTGTTGATCTTTGTCTACATTCAGATTCTATTTCCTACTTGTTTATATCACATAGTCGTCTTTTCACTTTTTCACGGCACTGTATCAATTTTCATTGCACCTTTGCCATATATCGTTTAAGCCAATTTTTGACAGTCCCAGTTGTAGCCCCGCCACCCACTATATAGCATATCGCTCTCAGAGTTGGTTAATTATTCGCAGCCAGTACCTAACTACGTTTATTTAAGCAAATACAGAGTCCTCTCAGCATCCTACCTCTCGAAGAACTCCATTCTAATTGAGCAGTTCCACAACGACGCCAGGGAAGAAACCTCTACAGAGCGCACAGCCACCGCCCTGCCGCAACCCGCCGAAAACCGTCGCCTGGACGTACATCTCTGAAACAGATGACAAGCAAAAAGATGGGTACACGAAATGTGGGGCAGGAGAGTCGTCGTAGAAAATGAACTATTCCGCACTCGCCTACCAACCCGGGGAAACTAAGATTAACTCATGGATTAGAGTGAACGGTGGCGAGGGATCGAACACGGGACCTCCAGAATGCAAGTCACATTCGTTACTGCAATGTCACTTCGCTCGGTAAATGGATTTGATACTTCTTGTATAATTGTGAATTTTAATAATTGATGCTATGAAAAAACATAAATAATCAACAAATCTATTGATATTACACAACATTATATACTGCCTACTTATTGGAGACAAAATAAAACAAAATGATATGACAACATGCTTAGAAAGTAAGAGATAAAAATAAGTAGACTTACATTGAAGATAAACATACTACCATTAAAAAATCTGTTGTGCTACACTCACATGACTTTTTCTACTCTTGTACAAACTATTTTTACAGATGCCTATTCTCCATATGTTTCACGTTAATCGAGATATTGAGATGTTAGTCTTATTGCTAATTTTCTTGTAGATGCAAGGGGAATTGGTAGGCTTTAAGCGTTAGTCAACTATTTTAAGAGCTGCTTGCTATGTGGAGTATTCCATTCTCTTTGCATTACCAGGACAAAAAAATGAATAACGAATTGTCATTTGAGAAAAAGTATAGGTATTCGAAAATTTAGAGGAATAACAAGCAATATCACGAAAATGGTTCACTCCACAAAAAATATATATGACATAAATTGTATGTTTTAACGTGAACTACATTTTTTGTGTAGTAAAATTTCGTCTATCTCTTATGGTTTACCAGTTACGCAAATGTCGTTCACAGTGAAGAATACTTTTTAAGACATTCCCAGAAAATTCGAGATAAACAATTCATTTGCCATAAAAATGTCTCAAACTTAGGGTATTTTATTCAAAATCGTTAGAGCCATTTTTGAGAAAATTAAAATTTTCGAACAATGTTCCATGTAAAGGGAATCTGGGGTGGGGGGATTTTCTTGAGAAACTTCGTGCCGCATCTCTGGAAGATACTGAACCTAAATATCAAGTTTTGTGTTTATCCGACTGTTCGTTTCTGAGTTATGCTGTTCAGAGACAGACACACGGATAGACACACACGGACATGTTTCCAAAAATACTTTTTTGGATTCAGGAGGCCTCAAAACATGTATTTCCGGTGAAATATAGGTATCGAATTTTAGGATGAAATGCAATACTTCCCCTACTTACTATACGTAGTAGAAAAAGTAAAAAGCAACATACCGAAACTGATTATAACTTACTCCAATAATAGTGTCGTTTTGCGTGGTGTAGTGGTTACCATGATAACCTCTAGTTCCCGAGGTCACGGCTTCACGGGCGATAGAGTTTTTGGGGCGTAAAAATCCTTAGCATGGCTTCCTTCGGAAGGGAAGTAAAGCCGCCGGTCCCGTGTGGAATACAGGATGTAACAAAAATGTACTGTACAAATTGCAGAGCACATTCCTCAGACGTAGACTAAGAAATTATGCTATGAACATGGGTCTGGAAAGGCTTTATTACCATGTTACAACTCATTTTCTCCAGAATCATGTTCATGTAACATAATGTCTTCGTCTATGTGTGAGGAATGTGTCCTGCAATTTGTGGCGTACACTTTTGTTAGAACCTGTATTTACGACATGTAAAGGAGCCTCAAGCTTGATAAGGAGGTCTCTGTGCAAAATTACAGATCTTTCACGCCCAATATAGAATGGGACGCTAAGAACCACAATAGTCAAAGAGCGTCCATAAATAGAGCTCAATTTAATTGACTCTTAATAGTGTATTGGATAGGAAATAATTATCTACAAAATGACTTTTGTTCATAACTTATACTATATCATCATGAACTACATCGGTATCATTACGTCATCTGCTCTTGCAACAACATTAAATGTCACTAAAGGGAACAAACGTGACATAACAATGTTCAGGAAAACAAGAAAAAAGTATTAATTAGATTTAAGTTAAAGAAAAATATGTTTGTGTTGAGAATATCAAGATGCTGGACTTGATTTGAGGCGTATTCTAGTAACAGTTTGTGTGACAGAAAGGTAATATTATGTAAGATAGCTTTTGTCTATAACTTCAGCATGATGAACTATATCGTTATCACTGATGTCATCGACATTAGATACATTCGGTACATGCCTGTGGAGTGGTAGGTGATGTAATCTTTGTCCTTGATGGTGGACTTGATTGGATAAATGAAGTTTACGTTTTAGCATAAAGTGCATGGAGGATCTGGTATGTTTTGCTATAAAAGGGAACATTTATTGAGGGCTATAAGTGACACACTATATTTATAAACTTCCGGAAAGTACAGCCACCTAATATCTCAATTTTGAATATTGATTTTATTTTGTATCTTTTGGAAACTACACAGCGGCCATTTTAAGGTAAGGCCATAGACCGGCTATATGCGTAGCACGCTGCACTGCAGTGATTTCGGTACTTTTCATTTGAGCAACTGGCGGCGCATTGCGCGTACAAGGTTATCTTTATCAGCTATGCTTCAGTCGCTGCTTTGTGTTTGTCCTGTAAAGGGAATTGTGCATTGTGCATCTCAAAGGTAAAACTTTATTCAAGGCATCTGTGTTGTGTGATTTGTTTAAGAGCGTTACTGTCTTGATTTTAGTCCACTGCAATTCCTGCCGACAAATTCACACTTCGACAACCAATTTTTATGAATGATACACAATTAAAAAGGGAATCATGTAGACGATTTCAGGAGAAATTTCCTGGTATTCTAGTTTCAGGTAGATAAACTGTTAGACGTCTGAGTAGTTTAAATATGTGGGGTTTACATCACTCACAGACTGATGCAAAGTCCTGAACAATGTTAGTATAGCCCATAAACCTGATATAGAAGCCTCTGCAATGTTAAAACGGTATGTGCTACAATGTCCTTATGTTCTGATAGGTTCTATGTGTATGTGAAGGAGTTTATTTGTACTCATCGCTTCTGCTCCCCTCACTCACTCTCTCTCTCCTGTGGTAAAGAGTTTTGTGTGTGTGTGTGTGTGTGTGTGTGCGCGCGCGCTACAATCCCGTTATGTTATGATAGGTTGTATGTGAAGGAGATTTCTATGTCCTCATCGCTTCTCCTTTTCTCTCTCTCTCTCTCTCTCCTGTGGTAAAGAGTTGTGTGTGTGTGTGTGTGTGTGCTACAATCCCGTTATGTTATGATAGGTTGTATGTGAAGGGGATTTCTTTGTCCTCATTGCTTCTCCTTCTCTCTCTCTCTCCCTCCTCTGGTAAAGAGTTGTGTGTTTCAGTAATGCAATCATATGTGCTGCAATCCCCTGCAAGTGCGTGTACGTGTTTTCATGTGCATCAGTATCCAAGCAAAAAAAAATTAAACATACGTCTCTGGTTAAATGAGAAGGCAATGAACGAAAAAACTATAACTATCACAATGTGAGGATTCAGAGAAAAATGTAAACTTCTCGTGCTTCTTACGAATATTCCATGGTTATCCCACCACGTTCAAAGTACGATAAAAGAGCAATGTAATGCATGACCGATGCGTTTAAGTTACGCTATGTGTAGTTATCTGATCACACTAAGCATAACATGAAAGACGATCCAAGTTAAAACAGTGGCAATGTATGACTTCGAAGCATAAAACTAAAAAAATTAATAATGCAGTTTAAGTTCAACTTCCCGCTTAGAAATAATGCTTATAAGCTCTAAAGCGAACTGTATCTCTCTGCGGACCATAATCATACGTTTGAGAGGAAAACCTGTGCTACGGAATATGACGAACGGTATTTTTCCTGCACTATAATTATCGGCAAGCAGGGCACGTGTGGCAAGGTAAAAAATCAAACTCTAAAAAAGCGAAGTACCGTCCACTGATCGTAATTATACGTCTGAGACTAAAGTCTATTAAGGGGCAAGATGACGGGTGAATATGCTCCCAGAGTATAATTAGCTATGATCAAATGCATGTACGTGTGCACTTTGCTCAAGTACACCCGACGAAAAAATAAAATAACGATATATAATGCATGCAGCTGTTTACACGCATGTATTAATAATTCAACTAAAAAAGTACAAAAACAGTTATGAACCCAGAAAATAAGGTTTAATCCTACTGAATGAAGGCCACTAATAGGCAAAGAGTTGTGCGCGCATATATATGATATGACTAAAGAATCTTCGACTGAAAGTCACCCATTGTCGATAAACGTATTTTGTATAAATCCTTAACATTTAAGAACTAAGATCTTAGTATCTGTGCGAGCGTGATCTATGATGCATAATATATAAGAAATAACATGTGAGCCATGTGAGGGCCTACGGGTGGTTTGACAAATTTAAAATGAAATGAGGTCAAAACAGCTTCTATAATAAGGATATGAAAATCACTCCAGTGTCATCGGTGGACGAGAGAGTACAGCAAACATGGATGGTAAGTGAACAATTTTTTTCCTATAAAACATTCAGCTTATGACAGTTTTGCTCTCGGTGTTTTAGCTTTTTTTTTTTTTTTTTTGCTTCTTAAACTTATATACTCGTGCAAGTCTATTGAGACTAAGATATTTCCGTTGAAAGAGCTTGTATTAAAAGTCCTTGAAAACATGTTTGACCTAAATATAAAGTGCCTGTATTAAACTCTTGTCGAAACACGTTTGAAAATGTTACAGATGACATAGTAAACCAACTAAATGAACTGGGAGATGGTAGGACTATTCTACTTACGAAAAACTTGCAGATTTGGAGATGAACGTCCAATTCAAAATAAATGGACTTAAGACAGTATGTACAACATACGGAGAGTGCATAGTTCTAAATCTGGAAAAGTATCAAATCTTTCTCCCGGAACGATTTAGAAACATCTCAGCAGAACAGAAAGCTGCAATGAATTCTGGAGGATACCAGCTTGTGTATACGGGTCAGGAAAGCCTGCCGAGTGGATACAAGCGTCATATGATATACCGTTTTACAACCAAAGGTACCTACAATAAGTTGTCATTATATAAAGTTGCAAATCTGTTACAATAACGTTAAATAGTTTAAATGAAAATCATATATGTATTTAATTATTTTTAAACGGAAAAAATTCCTTGCATGTGTTAAAGGTAAAACATTCAGCATTATAATTTGCTTCACTTTTAAGAATGAATGTATATTAAATACTTGCATAGTTTTTTGAAAGAAATTTGCAATGAATGTGTGGCATATATACACAAATAATGATAACAATAATAATAATAAAAATTTGTTAGAGAAAAATTACAAAATGATTTTCCTTTCTTAGATTCAAAAACAACCGATACTGCATAAAAAATCTGATGTGTTACACTCACATGACTTTCTCTACTCTTGTACACACTATTTTTACAAACGCCTATTCTCCATACGCTTCATGTTAATCGAGATATCGAGATGTCAATCTTATTGGTAATTTTCTTGTAGATGCAAGGGAAATATGGTAGCTTTTAAGCGATAATCAAATATTTTAACGCTGGTTGCTATGTGGCGCATTCCATTCTCTTTGCATGTCCAGGACATAAAAAAAATGAATAACGAATTTGAGAAAAAGTATAAGTATTGGAAAATTTAAGGAAATAACAAGCAATATCTCGAAAACGGTTGACTCAACAAAAGAAATGTATATGACATAAGTTGTGTATTTTAACGCGATCTACATTTTTTGGGTAGTAAAATTTTGTCTATCTCTTATGGTTTACCAGTTATGCAAAAGTCGTTCACAATGAAGAATACGTTTGGAGACATTCCCAGAAAATTCGAGATATACATTTCATTTCTCATGACATTATCTTAAACATATGATATTTCATCAAAATCGTTAGAGCCATTTTTGAGAAAATTAAAATTTTCGAAAAATCTTCCATGTAAAGGGTAGTCTGGAGTGGGGGGATTTTCTTGAAAACCTTCGTGTCGCATCTCTGGAAGATACTGAACCTAAATACCAAGTTTGGTGCTTATCCGACTGTTCGTTTTTGAGTTATGCTGTTCACAGACACACAGACAGACACACAGACAGACACACAGACAGACACACACACGGACATGTTTCCAAAACTGCTTTTTTTGGATTCAGGAGGTCTCAAAGCATGTATTTCCGGTGAAATCTCGGTATCGAATTTTTGGGTGGAATGCAATACTTCCCCTACTTACTATACGTAGTAGAGAAAGTAAAAATTTGCTGACACAATATCGCTAATATAGAATTGTAGCATTTCAGACAGCAGCGAATACATCTCCAACACAAAGGCAGAATCTGGAAGGAAGCAAGGTATGTAATTCAGTTTTTCGAATGTATGCTGGAAAAATTATAGACTTGCAAAAGTAATCTCAGTTTTAAGTAAAATCATGTACCCTTTTATTTTATCAGTTTGCTGAAATAGTCATGTTTACATATTTATTATTCTAAAAAATTATATTCCATCCTTGAAAATTATAAACTCAGTTAAAAAAATAATGTGTCTATTTTTGTAAGAAACAAAAAACCAATGCGCGCCTAGAACATTATCATGAATGTGTGAACAACAAAAATATATGTTCCTTTTTTACAGATGTTTGTAAATAAGTTTATTAACAGTTTGTTGCATAATTTTTTCAGAGAGCAGTAAAAGAAGAAGATATCCCAGAAATATAAACACTACAGAAAGCCACGAGCAAAAAAGGTAAGATTTACAGTATGCATTAAAAATCGTTATTTCCAGATAGATTTCAGCTTAAAATAAAGGAATGTATCATACATATTTGTGTATAAGAGATAATCGCAGTGGAAAAATAGATTTCAGTAAATTAAAATTAATTGCAGATGATGTAATTCATATTTACTCAAAAACAAAGAATTAAATTTGACAGATGATGATGAGAGGAAATTAAAAAATACTGATTATTGTAATCTATGTGAACGCAATTAAAGTCAGACCATTTAAAAGTCTAAGACTACTGTCACATCTCTAGGAAATTCTAGGTCCGGCACACAATTCGTGTAATTTGAATAGGAAACTACTATATTTCATACCAATCATTTTCCACTGTTTATGAAATTGCGATTCACATTTTCTCATGAAGAATATTGCTTATGATCGAGAACCGATATCGTGCATTTCACAAGCATTAGAAAATTTTCTATCATTCAGTAAGAGATACACATATAATGGAAAATCTATATATTTTAGATTTCTTGACAGTTATAGATTCCATCATAAATTGAGCAATTAAGCTGATGTGCAAAACCCTTAGGATTTTGAAACTACAAACAGAGATTTCGAAAATCCCATACATCAACAACTAATGAGACGCAAAGGTGTATTTCCATACACATATCTGGATTGCGTAGGGAAATTGAAAGATAACACATTACATGATATTTCACAATTTGATAATATAGCAACAAGAGACTATTTACATGCACAGATAGTATCGAGAGAATTAAATATTAGAAATTTAGGTGAATACAGAGATCTATACCTTAAGACCGACAAAATGTTATTAACAGACATTCTTTAAAAATTCAGACATTTATATAAACTGGATCCATGTCACTATTACACTATACCAGGGTTAGCATTTGATGCAGTGCTGAAATCAAGTAAGGCTAAATTATCACTAATGACTGACAAAGATGTGTTAAGAGTTTTTCGAATCGAGGGCTTTGTAGAGTGTCCAGGCGATACTCCAAAGCGAATAACAAGTAGGTACATGCAGGATTACAACGAATCATTACCATCTAAATATTTAGCACTTTCAGTTTGCACAAATTTATATGGGTATGGAATGTGTAATAGTCCCATGCCTTACGGTGAACTCAAGTGGCTAAATAGAGATGAAATTAACACATCAGATTTCTTAACCGTACCGTCAGATTCGGAAACGGGATATGTGCTCGAAGTCGATCTGGAATAACCTAAAGAAATCCATGACAGTCATAATGATCTTTCATTGTGTCCACAGAGTGAGATACCTCCGAAAGATTGAAGCAAAATACTGTTGGCGACACTATCAGATAAGTCTAATTATGTGTTGTATTACCGTAATCTGCAGCAATGTGTAGATTAGGAATGGGGTTGAAACGCATACATAGAGCAGTGGCTTACAAACAATCATTTTCGTTAAAAATATATACTGACTTGAACGGTGACAAACGTGCTAAAGAAAAAACATTTCGACAGAATTTGTGGAAAAAATAATAACTGCAATATGTGGTAAATTTATCGAAAATGTACGCAAGTATAACGATTTTCATCTTGTTACCAGTTTGGAACAGGCACTTCAATTAATATCACGTTTTTTCGATACCTCATATTCGACAAGAACCTTGTGGGGATCGACTTGTGAAGGGAAGAAATTCACATGTGTAAGTCCATATACATAAAACAGGCAATACTTGACATTTCTAAATATGTGATGTATGACTTTCATCACAACATTCTGAAAAAGAATCTAAACGATCTGACTTCAAATTATACCGGTACAGATTCATTTCTGTTTGAAACTAGTACAGATGTTTATGAATTTATCAAAACTATCCTTCGGTATTTTGGTACAAACAATTACCCATCCGATAACATATATTCGACCTCTGGTAAACAAAAAGGACTTGGTTGATTTAAAGATGATTATCTGGTAGAATAATGACAGAAAACACAGGGTTAAGATCGAAATTTTATGCATACCATTTCGATGGGGAATTAATTAAAAAGTCGAAGGGAATTTCAAAGATATCAATGCGTTCAATAACTTTCGAGGATTATTTATCCTGCCTCAATGACATGAACTTTACACATTTCACTAAAAAAATAACATTCAGAAGTTATAAGCACGAGGTTCCCAGTAGAAATGAACAAAATTGTATTGATAGGGTTTGTTACCAAACGTTATATGATTGAAAAACCGCATAAAACTTTAATTTGGGGACATTATTTTATTCCTGCAGATCCTTCTACTTCTGAGCACAACTAACAACTTATTCTTCCCTCAAGAGAGAAATTGCATGTCTGTTATACATTTTAATTCTGCTTCAGAACATTATGACACGTTTGTTCGCTTGTGAAGTCACTTTTGTAAGTGTAAAGAAAATGAAACTGTCCTACTTGAATTTGTTTGTATTATAACACTTTTCTCGCTGAAGAGAAAATTTGATTTACATCATTTGCTTGTGATTTCATTTCATGTAATTCCGCTTAAGAAACAGAATGCAAGCTTATGAATAAAAAAAGCCAACTCGAGAACCTTTTTCTCGTACCATTTAATTAATTCTGCATAAGAAACACAATGCAAATAATTCAAGGGTTTTGTTATGATAGTTTGTGTAAAATCGCAGTGGTTTCTTTTATGACATGTATAACACGAACTGTAACCTTAAAGCAAATTGGTTTAGTATGATATTTAAAGTTGAGAAATATGATGTTTGCTCAAATTAATTTTTTCATGTAAAGTTTAATGTATAGCACAGGTACAAACTTTTGTAACGGTAAAAAGCATGAAACTATCCTACCTGATTTTTGTTTCGAAAATCACATTTTTATGGAACAGAAAGTCAATTTTATAACGGTGAAAAGATATTTCTTTATACCACATCCCGAACCATTCAACTTGATTTTGCTTTATGATGCTTGCTGTATCACATGTTATGTTTTATGGAATGCATATTACAGATACTACTGCACTTTTTAACGGTAAAAGAAGTTTTTTTACATATTATCAGTTTAATGTGTTTGTGTAGTTCAAAACAGAGGAGATATATTCTGATATTTCAACTTTATGTTTGTGTGACATGATATGTATTATGGATTATGCATCACAGATCCTACTGCACATATATCATTTTTTGTAACGTTAAAGGGTTATTATCAGTTTATGATATTTGTATATTTCAGAAACATGGAACATGTTAAGATAGTTTTAACGTTATGTATGTGTCATATGTTACGTTTTTATGAATGTATATCACAGATGCACAAATAAACACTTTTGTAACGGTAAAGGTATTTTTCATTTCATATTATCAGTTTATGGTGTCTGTATTGTTTAAAAACAGGGAATAGCTATAGAAATAATAATAACTCAATTTCTTTTGGATTATATTTGCATAATTTGTTAAGAACGAAAAAATAATACCGCATAATATACCATATCCTAAATCCTTCATTTTTATAGCTCTTTTTCTTACTAATCTTAGCTCATCTACTTTAATACAGCTCTTTCTATTCATTCACTTCATGGAAAGATTAGTCACTTGACAAGTAACCTTTCCCTCGTCGTCGGAAAACCTTTTGTATGAGATATGTGTCAGGGTACCGAGTTCTTAATAATTCATGACCGTAGAATCCACCCGGTATTTTCTTTCCCTCACCATCTTCCAGATGGTAGGTGGGTGGGACTGTGTGTCTTAACCTGACAATGCGAAAAATTTCAGTGCTCCGATTAGGTGTGTACCCTTTCTCGAGTAGACTATTATGCCTAGAGATCCTCACATTGTCTTCAACATTGAATCTCCTGGCGTTCCTCTTTTCGTACCCCAAAACATCACGACGATACACCATGAGTAGGAGATCGCTGTTCCCGACGTTGCGAGGCTTCATCTGAATCGTCGAATGGTAAGTATTGTTGTAGGTGTTAATGATACTTGGCAAGATATCCAGCCATTTATATGGACCTTTAGCCAAAAATTCCTTATGCATCATTTGCGTTCTTATTAAACGTTCGATAGCAGCAGCCTTAATGACACTGAATGTACTACAGTAATTAATTCCATACCTGGTCATTAATTATCTGAAATGTTTATTGTAAAATTCCTTGCCATTACGGAATTTAATATTCTTAGGCGCTGTTTCCAAATCCTCCGATATATCTCGCATTGCTTTTGTAACGTTCACTCCGGTCTTGTGTTTTACAGGTCTTGCATAGTCCATTTTGAGTAAAAATTAACAGAAATAAGAATATACTGTTCTGTTTTGTTTTGTGTATGATATCATTTTAATAAGGTCTATTTCTAGTAAGACATTAACATGTTTACTATTTTCCTGCGCAGAAATCTACTTCTGGTGGGGGAATGTAATTCATTAGCGATGTTTTGTCTAATCATGCTACTATTTTTGAGTTTCTCAATTCTGTGATGACCTCTTGAACTTCCGTTGTATGATTCAAATTGCCAGCCTCCCTCGATGCAATTAGAAATGTGAGTCTGCTAATCAGACTATTAGGATCGGACCAGTATACACAGTCCAACGTGCTCCTTCCGTACGACACCGAACCAGTCGTAGTGTCGATTATCCTGCGTATGATATTCTTATATTTAAGCACCTTGTTCCATCTCAAACCACCGCTCCTGCTGTAGCCCTGTCTGTGAACGAGAGTTTGCTTCAAAATCTGAGAATAAAGATCCAGATCATCTTCCATATACGATGAGGGCTGAAGTATGGGCTTGAATAATAGTTCGTACAACCCCGGGCTAGCCCCATAAGTCTCATCTTCTATCTGAACATTGTTATCTGCAAATGTAATTAATTTATTTTCTATCTTATAATCCCCATCTTCGTACCGTACTTCAAAGGTAACGTCCAGATTGCTGCCGCTAGCTGTTCGAACCTTCTTTAGATAATTCGCAAGGATATTGGCTTCTTTTTCTTCTTCTTCGGGGTGAGAGAGAGGTTTGCGCTTTTCTTGATTCTTTATTATAGCCTTCAGAGGAACGGTGACGGGCTGAAGATCCAGGACATCGTACGTTGGGTTTCGAACTTGAGGCTCTTTAGGATGTAACCTTTCCCTTATCGCTTTGCTGTGTCGAGCGATGGAAGCTTAAATCTGATTCCTTCTAAGTCCATCTTAAAATGAATGCACAATTCAGCTGTTGCTGTCAATACATAGGAGATCTTCAATTCAATACTTAGAATGTGTCCATCTTTAGCACGATTAACTGGAGCAGTGAAGTTCAACTTAACGTCTATCATGACGGGTGCAGGATAGCTTTCAACTAGCTTATCGTTAAATGCATGTAGTATGAAAGGCTCTTGAGTCCGTTCGTTGACCCCTGATGACGTCATCACCGCAGGGCATGTAACATAAACAAAGCTGCCGCCGCCGCCGCTGCTGCGTCCACGTGTTGTCGCGTCGACCTTGGTGTAGCTAGCACGTGATCACCCTAAGGCATGAAGGCCGCTGCGACCACACCTAAACAGGTGTTTATTAGAACCCGGCCTTGGTCTAGATAGCACTTTCTTGGCATTGAATGTATCATCTAAATAAAATATTGCACTAGCTGATCCTTTTATTTAATTGCTACTGATTTTTCTAGGTATAATTGAGGATGGGAGAGGATTTTCCCCTTATTCGGATGTAAAGGAAAAAAGTTGGAAAATAAAAGACGTGAAGGTAAGTTCGTTTTTTTTTATTCATTCTTATAAGATACAAGTGTCGAGTTTATTTCGTCACAAATAACATCGTAAAGGACGAAACATGAAGCATTTTCTATTGGAAGTACATAAGTGCTACTACCTGAAGCACTGTTAACATAGTCTTTTATATCTGTTGTAGCTAAGACATATTTTGCAAGTTGATGTTGCAACACATTTGCATTGCACAATAGAAAGTTTACACCATCTAAACAAAGGATGACTTGTGAGTTTTCGCATTGTATCCTGGCACGATGCCCATTTATGGATTTGAGGCGAAACTGTTCTTCGATGCATCTGTACGACTGCCCTTTGCAGAGATGTTCGGCAAGTTTAGGTAGGTGATTCAGCAGAGTCGCGAAGTAGTAGGACGAGAGGACGACTCTTCCCTGCTTTACTCCGCCAATTTCCACGTGAGCTTCGTAATTTCTTCTTTTGAAGAACCCCAGGCTGATGTATCTGGAGTGATGTTTGTTGAGAAAGTAGGTCCTGCGATGCAACATGGGTTCCGGAGGAGGAGTCACCCGGCGCAGTGGCATTCTGATCTGTTTACCTCTTGAGCTCATCTCGTCGATTGCTCCACAGCTGAAACAAAAGAAGCATCGTGTCTGTTAGAGCTATCAGCAGGACATCTGGTGTTAAGTTTTTTAAGCTTATGATGCTTCAACCAATTGAACATGGCGTGAGCGTGTTTGCATGCACAGTGAGTGTTTGAGAACTTATGACAAGGAAATCCGCAGTGTAACTGATGATAGAGATTTTCTGGCTTGGGGCAACTAAATTCTTTTCTTAAATTGATAAACGTTCTATCGCAGAGTGCGGAAAGAACTTCACATTTATCCTCGTCATAAGCGAAGAGAGAGATGTGCCCCGCCACCGCCTCTTCCAGCACAGTTTTTAGCATGCTATAAGGAACGTAACCATCATTGAAATGCATTCCATTTTTATTTTCTTTGTTAAATGCATCTAATTTACTATTCCAGGGATATGGGCTTGCAAAATGAAAGGTTTGAACAATCCCTTTTCCAATGATCGCCAATTCCTTTATGATTAATTCTTTGCCGTTTCCTCTGAGCGCTGTATAATCTACGACAAGACCTCCTTCCATCTTGCACAAAGACTGGCCGAAAAATAAATGAGCTACTTACCTTTATACCCGGTAGGCATCGCTGTCCCTTGTTGCACCGCCAGACTGGAAACTCTCTGTGGAACATCTCCCTGGCCTGACGATCTGGATTGGCAGAGTTGAACAGGGCTACGAACTCGTTCATGGTGTATCCTCTGGTGCAGACGTAGAGAGTATAGAGGCACGCGTACTGGCCGCAGATGTCGGAGTAGAGGCTTTGAAGTTGGCAATGATTCACAATAAAGTGAAATGGCATAAAGCATTTCAAGGATTTTATAAAGGGAGGGAGGCCGTACGAACCGAAATACCATGCAAAAGAATTTGAATTTTGAGTTACAGCTATCCAGTGTGAACCAGGTAGGTTGTGAAGATCTAAATTTATTACGAATGTTGACGGTTTAGTAAACTCTGTAGGCAACATGTCCGATGCAAAAACTCCTGCAAAATTTGGAATGCCTCGCAAAGTTTGTTCTATTTGTAAGGTGTTCATAATTAATAATCGGTATGCACTCTCAGATCTTTGTCTATTTGAATAGAATTTTCGTACTCACAGTACATGATACACGTGATGGCTTGTGTTAACTTTGTTTTAAATCTGAGCTCTATTCTTATATTTCCGTTATTTAATAGAGACACATGACCTTCTGAAGCGGCACTGTCTGGCGTTAAATCGAAAAGCACTAGGAAGTAACCCATTATATACATATCGTGCGTGATTTGAATTCCGCTGTTGGTGTGATGGATGCCAGAACCGGAAAAGAGCGTTTGGTACGCTAACGTTGAACCTTTTTCGTTAGAGGTATCGATATAAAGACCTTCTGCCGGAATTTGCTGGCCGTTAACGTAAATCGCAAAATATTCCAAATGGAAGTGCTTAAAATTGAAAGGATTTGTGGTGAGAGTTCCGGAAAAATTTGTATTTTCTGTCATACCTACGAGTATCCTTTTAGGGAGCGGACCTAATACAGCATTGTCTATAGAGATGGTACTTTGCCCTGCTGCGATAGTAAAGGACCTGACATCGACTCGCGTTATATCGTATCTCGCATTTACTTTTTCTAAAGCATTCATATGGGCCATTAAGAGGCTAGGAGCTGGTTTTATCTATTTCACGTATAGAGTGGCATCCAGGAATTGAAATCTAGCATGTAGATCCGCACTTTCACTCATTATATAAAACGAGTCCTTCGCTTTAGTCAACTTGATTTGAAGTGTAAGTCCCGGTAGTAACAAAGTGGGTAAATTGAAAATATCCCCATGTAATCTACCAAACATGACTATTTCTTTAGACGCATTGCTCCTGTGATGACGTTCTTTCCATCCACGATTAGAATCTCCGGCTTCCAGCGTTTCGTTTTTCGAAGCATCGGCCCCGGAGAGACCGTGGAGAGCCGTGTCGATGTACCAGAAAGCGTTAGTAAGATGGCTTTTCGATGCATCGTGACCGTACGTTAATAAGGTTTCTAAATAGCTACGATAATGATAAAGATCTTCAGACGGAGTGATGGATGTTCCATTTAGGGAAACGCTCAATTGGCTAAACAAGGAGTGCAATAAATTGTTAACACCCGTCGTTTTATCTGTTGCTGCTAAGTTGGAACCATCCGGCTTTACAAAGTTTCCTTTTACCATCAAATAAACATTTAAATCGATGTAGTGTTCCTTATCTCCAGGAATAACAAATTCCAATACGGATTGATCTACTGGTGCGATGGGTTTGATAAGGGTAGTGAAGTTTCCTAACACTGCCGACTGAATTGGTTTTTTTGCAAAAATATCAAATTCGGATTTTGTGCAGGCGATCATGTTGCTATCTCGGGAGCATGTGCTGGTGGCATCGTGTTGCACCCTGTATTTAATCAAAAATGTCTCTAGCTTTTTTGGCTTTATATGGAGCTGATCTCCTTCTCTTGCCCTTTCCTTGTTGTAACCTACCAACTAACTTTTTTGTACCTTCCGTGACTCGTTTTGCCTTTGGTACCTTCCTGTCGTGCAGCAATATCGGTCATGATGTTTGCACCCGTGGTGAGGGCTTCCCTGCCCAAAGTTTTTGCCCCGGATAGGAGGATGGGCTTAACAATTCTGAATAGACTACCCAAAAAGTTACCTATGCCTCTACCTTGCTGTACGTATGGGCTTCCTACGTACAGCGGTCCGATGTACTGACCGAGGCGCCCTCCACTCTGGTTTACATAGTACGCTGTAAGCGGGTCCATTGCCAAATGCATGGATTTTAAATTTAGAGGCCTAATTTATATTGACCCGCTTAAAGAAATCCATTGGGAATGAATTTAAATTTAAATATTAAATTCCCAACGGTTTTCATTTACCCACCTAGCTATACCTAGTGCCTCCGATCTGGCACACCTGACGGTGTTAAACTGATGCCACCGACAGGCAGGTGCAGTAACTAAAAATTCAATATTTAGGTTGCACCCTAGGTTTTCTATATTGTAGACTCTAAAGTCATCTCCTGCTGTGGGTTGCAATACGTTACCAAGCATGCTCCCCTTTACAAACAATATTCCATCTGGAATTTTGGGAGCAAACTCGACGTGGCCTGAACTCCATGGTATACCGTGAAAATTTTCGGATAACCATGTGTTCGTCCGTCTAAACTTTATTGGCCACGCATTTTGCGGAAGATTTGGTTTACGGATCAGTTGGTGCAATACCACCTGTTCCGTCTCAATTTCCACGACGGCCAATTCTTTTATCATAACTTTTCCCTCTGGATTATAAAATCCTTGAAAGGCTGAAGAGTATTCAACGGCCATCTGAAAAAAAAAAACAAAAAACATTATTTAACTTTCTTAAAATGCAGCACAGCAATGGTAGGCATAACGCTACTGCTCAAGCGAGCCAGATCACCAAACTTGTTAACCATTTCAATTGCTACGGTTCGAAAATGATTAAGTTCTACCGGAACGTAAAATATGTTTTCAAACTTGTGATGACTAGTGTACGAGGGAAACTGAATAATTCTTATGCACCTAACGTAGGAGCTACCGAGCAGCTGCGGTTCGATGAGATTGCAGTAAACAAAAATGGGTTCGGTTCCTGAAAGAAACTGAAAAGAGCTTTTTCTGTGCGATCTAAGGAAAAGGGTTTTCATATCGTTAGTTACTTCTGTGAGCATATTTTGATTAACAATTTTATAGGAATCGAGATTTGGCAGAGAATTTTTTATGGTGTCCACAAGATCACCTAGACCATAATATATTCTGGTAGGAAAAATATTTTTCCGTTAAAAATTGTTTCCGTTTTACTTTTAGTAATCTTTAAATGAATACTGTTAGCCTTTCCGCTTGGTTTTTGTGGAATGGAATGTGTTGGGACCCATACTTTCTTAGCATTTTCCAATTCTTTTATCTCTCTTTGATGAGAAATGAGGTAACCCTGCAGCTCCGACAGGAGCAATTCCCGATGTTCATCGTCTGTTACCTGATTCTTTAGCGAAGTGTACAACTCCTTAAAGCCCTTAAACTCCATTTTTTCAAACACAATTCTACCAGCTCTTGTTATGACGACATTTTTGGTCAGTTCTCCAGCTTCGTTAAGTATGTTCTCATCTATGGACTCGTAACCGTAAGAATACGAAAGCTCTGCGAGACCTACAACCCACTTATCTCTCTGAAGATTGATCGGTTGTGCTAAATCGTTACGAAAACTAGCATGCAAATTCTCGGGATACAAATCGACGCTAGAATCGCTCAACACGGTTACGTAAAACTCATCCATGATGCATCGATCCAGCTGTCAAAGTCGGGACCATATCCTTTCCAGCGGACGAGATGCTGCGTTCTGGCATTCCTCACCCTAGTTTTTAGTATTTTATCTATTTTATACAAAGTGGATTTGTTAATTTTTACCGGAGTTAGTTCGTAACTGTAAAATTGACCTTCTATAGGAGTTCCGTTCAGATCGTGTAGTTCGTACACGGGTTGCGGCGAACGTTTTATAGCCTTTACAACTTTGAAAATTTCCGTTGAGAAATTTTTTTCGTAGCCTTTGGCAAATTTCATCTTTTCTTTGCTTATTCTCACGGTTTGTCCTTCGGCGAACTTGACGGGTCTGGGTTTAATGCTACCTCGTTTTCTCTCTAGCCTTTTCCATATTTGTAACACGTTTTTCTCATTTACTTCGGTTGGAGCCACTCCTATTGACGAATGGATGGTGCGATTATATGCGCGAACAAATTTATCGAGATCGTCTATATATCTGTACGAGTTCCTGTATGTAAAATACTTGTATATTTTAGACTTAATGGTACGATTAAATCTCTCGACCATGGCGCACTTTACATCGGGGTTTCTGCAAACTTGATGCTCGATGTCCTTCTCTTTTAAAAGCTTCTGAAATGCAGATCCTAAAAATTCTTTTCCTCTGTCGGATCTGACTGCTAGAGGAACGGAATCTAAGATGGCTTCAAAGGCCTTTGCAGTTTCAGTACCAGATTTTGATCTTATGGGGTTTACACGTGCAAATCTGGAAAAAATCTACACACGTTAGGAGATACTGAACTCCATCGTTATACTTTCTAATGCTTTTAAAATCGGCCAAGTCGACTTCCCACACATCGTTAACGTTATTCACCGTGTAGTGGTTCCTCTGAAATTTTCTCCTCGCAGGTTTGTGTAAAGTGTAGGCATCTTGTTGGAGAAGCCAATCCTCCGTTTTACGTCTATTTCCCGTAAGAGATGCAAGTTTCTGCACGGTGGAAAAAGCCGAAGGTTGTTCGGGATCGTAAAAATACTTCTTATTCATTGCTAATAATCCATCCACGTCTTGGACGGAAACAACTCGGCAATTATTTCTTTATATTTGCTACCTCTGTTCGATTTTATCTGATTAAAGGCTTCGTTATTCTGCAGGTGGCCGTTGGTTAAAAGAAGAATTTGTCTATATTTACTCTTGTCCGAAGAAGTGACTTTCGAGAGATCTACCTTCTTCCTAGTGAGCAATTCCCAGAGACCCAGAGTTCCCTTAAAGTACCTATCCTTTACATACAAATCGTTGTCTTCTATACGAATAATGGAATCGCCAATTTTAAAGTTGTCGTCCCTATAATTGTAAATGCCGAATACGGTATCCGTTGCCCTAGGAGTGTGCAAATATGGAGCTACGTAAGTACCTGCTATGTACCCAAAGCTTCTATTTGTAAACTGTTCTACTTCTTTTTTCTCGTGGGCCGGCAATGGCAGAGGCCTTACTTGTTCTTCGTCAAACTCTTCTTCTTGCTCTTCTTCTTCTTCTTCTTCCTGCTTCTCGTAGACTGTTTCCGGAGGGAAGACGAGCCTCTTTTTGACCCGAGGAGAAGGGGAGGTTCGGGGAGGTGGTAGTGGCGGCGGCGGCAGCGGTTGCGGCGGTAGATACGGTCGGCGGCGGCGGCCACTGGATTTAAATTTGATCAGCTCCTCGTACGCATCCTTTTTCTCCGCTTTTTCTTCTTCGACGTCGCCTTTTTCTTCAAGCAGTGGGTGTCTATGTAACGCTGAGAAACTAAAAATGATTTTTGCAGCATCTAACGCTGTATTAGAGACGAAAGTCCGGTCAGTACGGCAGTCAGCAGAGGAATCAAAAAACCTCCCTTTTGAATTAAAAACCTTCTCTTATTGTTAACCTTTAGAGATTTATCCACCACTCGCCTCAGACTATTTTTATATCTTCCTAGATTGCGAATGATGCATTTGCTTAAATTACAATTGCCCCTTAGAACATTTAGAGCGCATTCTGCAATAGTCAACACTAACTCTTTGTCGGACTTCTCCAAAATGGCTTTCCTAAGCTTAGGCTTGGCGCTTTTAAGCACGTGCAGCATGTGATAGTTGGATCTTATCCGCTTGCTCATGCTGATATGCTACGACAGGGAGCTCCGATGGAAAGATGTTGGTTCTAAATCGTAAACTGCTATCGGTCTCCTGGCACAGATCGAAAAGCATATAGCCGTGAGGCTTTTCCGTAGCATCCAGATACGCCTCGAAAAGCGATTTCCAATTTTCGGGGTATATTTGTCTGGCTAGATGAGCCACTTGATTTTTATCTCTTACGTTTTTAAAAACCACAATGTATTTAGCGTTTAACGAGATGTCTCTGCAATACCTGCCTTGATGAAACAAATTTTGAGTGATTAAAATTACGCTTATGTTTCTATGATGACTTCCCTTCGTGAACAGGTCGCACACCTCTCTGGAATATGCAGAGTTTAAGAGATCGTCTAATATTACTAGTTTTGGCTCTCCTTTCTGGTTCTCAAACTCCGGCACACCTACATGAAATTTTACGTGTTTTAACTTTGGCACGGCCGATTTTTCGCTATAACACCACAATATTTCTTTAAATTTTCCAACAGTGCACAAATGCTTCAAATGTTTTACTAAATTTACACAAAATACGGTCTTACCAGAACCCGAACTACCACTAACGATCAGCGTAAAGGGGTGCTGAAATTTTACTACGGGAAACATTACATCGTCGAAACATCTTTAGTTTTTCCCTCAATTCGTCCGTTAACCTGTACATTACGTAATCTACATCGAAGGGAGGATATTGAGCAAACACTTCTAAGGGAATGAGCGCTATCTCCTCGTTTGTACAATATTTTAAGCCTCTCTGCCTTCTTCGGTTTTCCACGTACTTGGATACTGCTCGTTCCACCTCGGAATCCATAATGAGAGGAGGCGGCTCGTTCAGTCAGGCTTTATATATCCGAAAGGGACGGAATCGTTAGAAATTCTTCTTCTCTTGTGAAAACAAATTCTATGGATTTTATCTTCCGGTTCGGAGACGATATACACGCCATGGGATCTTTTGCGGTTTATTTTCATTTCCGTAGTAACTTCAATGTTTCGATCCACGTTTTCTCCAAGAATTAAATCTTTTATTGAATCAAAATTAACCAACTGTAAAGAAGCGTAATTCAATGTTATCCCTCTCACTTTACAAACAGCTTTGAAATCACCATTTGGTAGGCGTATTTTATACGCGTAATTTTTTGGGCTTCCGGATACAAATTCTGAAATGTAGGAATCCGTTCCATAGTCCGCTAGCTCATCCGTCATGTCTCCCAGGTTATCGCCGCATTCGACGCTACACTTCTCGCTTTCCCTAACCGTAAACAGTATCGAATCCGTATCTGTGTATAATATGTCCCTATTCAGTGCCTCTAGGTAGGTGTATAGCTTAAGCCTTGCACCTGCGGTAACGTAGGCTCCTAACACTTCATTGGTGTTTGCCAGTGGAGGGCACTCGACCTCTTCGGCATATTTCCACGAGAGCCAGACTATCTCGTCGCTCGCAAACATTAGGTTCTGCACCTCTATGCCGGGCGTGGTCAGGAACGTAAACAATTCCGCGGACTCCCTAATCATTTTCGTGCGCGACCGATTGCTTTGTTCGGTGAGCTTTCCCCAAAAACTGTTTAGACACAATTTTCCTAGAGACCTTGCACCTGGATTTTTTCTAATTTTCGACTTATCCAAAAGAATTCCTTCGCTCTGAAAAAAGCTTCGAACGTATTTCTCCTTATCCTCATCCCTCTTAACCCAAGAGGGATACCCGCTGGCCTCTGCTTTTAATTTTAAAAAACTATTAATGTAATCTACAAAGAGACCTCCTTTATTTTCATTATTATCATACTGTTCCATTTTATATTCGTAAAATTCAAAAATTTCTCTCACTTCGTAACCCATTTCAACGGCTTTTCGTACCTCGTCTACGATCCAAGTACCAATTAGTTCCCCGTGGTGGCTACATTCACCGTCATTTTCCTCCTTCGCACAGATGTAACAAAGACCAAATATTAACTTTTGTCGGCATCTAAAGGGCAAGACGGGATGATAAAGACTTCTATTTTTTGCCGAAACTCTACATTTTATAACCCCCTCTTTTTTAAGCATTTCGGTAATATTGGCGCAATCTTCGCCAATGTGAATTATGGGATGACCTACGGGAAACTTAAAATATTTACATATATAAGGATACAGAGACATCACGTCGTAATACTTAATGCGAGTTTTTTCGTCGGCTTTGCAATAGGTTTTCAATGCTTCCGTTCTACCTCCGTAGAGGGAATCCCTAAGAATGAGTGGAACATTTTTCACAAAGGGATCGTTGTGTAGAGCCGGATGTTGTTTCAGAATGTCCTCAAATTCACACTCCCACATGACGTGACAGACGTAACCTGCCGACACAATTTTATCTATTCGACTCATGGTGAGCTCGTATCTATCTGCAAGCGTCTCTGTTCGCGTGTCTACGACGGGCACATCTCTATTAGTAAGACACACGTGGCCATGGTGGTAACACCCCATGAATTGAAACACCTCTCTCGTCTCCTCACAAAAACCATCTAATTTGAAGTTAGGTAATTCGGGTATTCTCACCTCTCTACCATTACCTGCATGTTTAATGCAAATCCCCCTTTTAATTTCTTCATACCTAAGCCACATGAGAGCTTTTATGGATTGTTTATCGGCTTTCCTATAACCTCCACAAGGAATAAGTCCTATAGTTTTCGGTTTCAAATATTTTTTTCTAAATACTTTGTTGCATGCCGAAGCTATCGTAATAGATTCTTGAAATACGTCAATACTTCCGATGTCTAGGAAAGTATTTCTAAATATAGAACACGCTTCTCTCAACACTCCAACATCTGCCATGCAGTAGGCTTCAATCTCTTTTCTAAAATCAAAAATGCCATCTTTTTCCTTCTCATACCATTCGAAAAATTCTCTGCGTTCGTCTTGCATCATATAATCGATGCCGTAATGAACGGGGTCGGGATAACAACCTACATAGTTCATATTTTCAAGAGTATTAAAGAAATGCGGAAAGTGGCCTTTTGTCACACAATCTATTCCAAAAGCTTTCGGTAAACTTCTCAATTTCATGGGTAAAAAGTTCAAACTATCCAGAAAGGTTATGTGTTCCATTTTCATGGATAAAATTTTAGCACCATTCATTACTAAATCCGGTACCCATCCCTGTTTTATTGCATAATCTAAGATGAACATGAGATCGTAAGCTCTGGCATTATGTGCAATTGCAATTATCCTTTCACAAAAAGGTCTATTTTGGCGCAAATA
This sequence comes from Deroplatys truncata, assembly GCA_030765065.1. Taxonomy (NCBI): domain Eukaryota; kingdom Metazoa; phylum Arthropoda; class Insecta; order Mantodea; family Mantidae; genus Deroplatys; species Deroplatys truncata. The sequence continues at coordinate 22,628,578 of CM060988.1, read as the reverse complement.
TTCCATAAATTGTTTGATGCAGCCATTGCCCCAAAATGAATGCCTACGCTTTCCACACTGACTGCACCCTTCGGTCATATCCTTGTTCTTTTCGCAAAGAAAACAATAGTGTTCTAAGCAGAGTAAATTTGGAATATGAAGATATGTATTGTCTCCTATTTGCGTGTTTTGAGTACATTCTATGTCGTAAAATACGAATAAGACCTTTTCCGATGATGGTTTTTTTGCGCTAAGCGTTGGCATATAGCAAAAGTGGCCCGGCATCTCGTTACTTTTACAGCTTCTACAATATGACATATAGCACTGATGATTTGGCTTTAACCGTTGACTACAAATTAAACAATGACGCTTCCATTCGCAAATTATTTGAGTACCAATTTTATTCTGCACATGATTATTCATGCAGTTTTGGCTTCGAAAGTACCTATTGCATTTATTACAGTATATGTAGTTTCCTTCAAAAATGCAGGGCGGAAGTGAATTACATCCGGAGCATCGATAATTGCATCTATGCGTCTTTGCTCCATCGTAACTCATTCCCTTATTGCATCCTTCGCAAACATATTCTTTAGACATGGCACCCGTGAGACTTACAATCACATTATAGTGTTTTTCCTGTGCATCATACAGGAGATTTAAACGTTTTTGTGAATTTGTGTTCCCATCATATATTATATTTTCGCAACGCAATCCTTCATAAACCACGATTCTGTATTCGGAAAGATGGTCCTGAAATTTTTGCAATTCTGCTATTCCTCCACCATTGCTTAGATCAACATTTGCGGCCTTTAGAATCTCATCGACTTTGGAATAAATTTTTCGACCTTTTCTATAACTGATGTAATTTGGGTCTCTATCGAAATGTGCTATAGCTACCAATAGAGCATGAGCTAAGCATTTTGTTCTGCTTTTAATTCTAACGATGGACATTTTTATGTGCGTCAATGCGGATAAATGTCTACCTTTTGTTTTGATTCTACCATGTCCTAAAGGCATTTCAACGTGATCTACTTTTATGGATAAAGTATCTGTGGCATAAAAATTAGCGTTAGATTGGCATACTTTCTCTATAACAGCCATTAAAACATCCAAAGATACCTGATCGCTTCTGCGGAAGCTTAGTCCTATCGGTTTATCTTGTACATTCACAGAGTTGCTTATTGACAGACCCACCATATCACTGGGTTTCGTACCATCTAAAACAATATCCAATACAGCTTGCATGCTATTTCTAAAGTAAAGGATAGGATTTTCATTTTTGGAAGCAGGATTTATCTGAATATCGTAATGCCTCCCGTGAGCGTTGAACCTTTTATACTCTCTACGTATTTCATTTTGGACGTTAATATTTTCCATGCTAAAATAACAGACCAAAATAATATAAGCGTGCGTAAAAGCTAATTGAATTTCCAAAGCCTGATAACTTTGTGTTACTTACATTTTCTGTCGTGCGGTAGCAGATTTAACAGCAGCAGGGTTTAACGTGGAACTGTTGGTGGTCGAGGTTGTCTCTCCCGTCTTATATACCTAATAGATGCAGTTTAAAAATGCAACTTTCACTTGTCGTCCTTGTGCTGATGCAATGTGCATCTGTATATAAAGAGGCCATACATTGCATTGAAACATCAGTTTACTCCTAGACGCTGCAGCAATCATCAACAAGGTAAATTATTTTACTCTATTTATTATTCTTAAAAGAAACCTAAAACTATTTCAAATAGTTATTGGTGCATACTTATCTTCTTTACAGAATGGATTTCCTTACAAGATTTAATCAAGAAAAGAATATTAAATTGATGCAAATTAGGGATCTATTAATGAATGTTCCATATAAAGTGATCGGAGCTACAAAAGTCGCCACCAAATATGGACCCTCAATATCTATTAAACTTCAGAAAAGCTCTGAAAATCCATTGGAGGTCTTTCTTCCGAGAAAATATACCAACGTGTTTAAGGAAACGGACATTGATGATATTAATAATGAAAAACTTTCGTTAACGTTTTTATTTTTAGGGTTTACGTCTAATAACGGTTATGATATTTTATTTCAGAGGAACTAAAAGTTCTCTCTATCTTTTCAGATGACCCTTCAGATCAAGTTACTTAGATCTAATATTAAGAGACCCGTAAGATGCACTGAAGAATCCGTTGGTTTAGACATTTTTTCACCTAAAGCGCATGAAATACAACCTCTGCAAACCGCAATGATCCCAACAGGAATTTCTGCAACACCCCCAAAAGACACTTATCTTCGCATTGCTGAAAAGTCTAGCTTAGCGCTTTTAGGTTTATCAATAAGAGGAGGGTGTATAGATAGAGATTTTACAGGGGAAATTTGGGTATTAATGTTAAACAACTCAAATAAAAAACAACATATTCTTAAAAATCAAAAAATTGCTCAATTGATATGTGAAAAAATATGTATACCAAAAATAAAATATGTTAAAAAATTAAGTGTTACCTATAGGGGTAACAATGGGTTTGGCAGTACGGGAAAATTTTAGTAATTTATTTTTATTTTTCATTTTTATAGATGGATACTTTCATCTTTAGTTCTACAAGGGAATTAACAAACAGATATAATTTACTACAAAAAGAAACTGGTTTCAAAACGTTTTTTGAAGAGTTTGTACCTGTCCGTTTTCCAGAATACTGGTCTACTATTGTTTGGATTATGCATTGGCTATCGAAAGAAAATATTTGCTGTGCTCCGTGCTATATGGCCGGAATAGTGGAGATAGAACCTAAATGTATTTGCTTATATGTTGCTATAAACAAAAATCAGAAGGAGGAAGAGATGTTAAGATTCATGTTATGTCCAAATGCTAATTACGTTACAAATAACGTTAATTTTATATTTAGCCATTCAAAAAAATGTAGTCTATTTTATTTGCCTACAAAATCTTTATTTTGGAAAGTGGAATGCCAAACACATGAGTTTATAATTAAGGTAACCTACGTTCATACCAAAGAACCTGTAACCTTGGAAAACAATTGGGTGGATTTCATGTATTTTCTTTTTAGACGTTTTAGGTTTGTCTTTCAAAAACGTGTAATGTTTGGTTCATTTCACAACGATCTGTTTTCTATGCAGTATCTTTGTGATCCCATAGCAAAGGTAAATGGTTGGGGGTCAAACCCAAGCACCACCTTACAAAAATATAAAAACCTGTTTCACTGTAGTAACACAAATACTTGCAATTGCAAAATCTGTATTAAGAGCCCTCCTTCATTAAAAGGTTTAGCATCGAACATTTTATTTGAAAACGCAAAATTAAATTTTTTGCATGCAGACACACATTATAATAATTTTATGTATATAATTTTTAACGCATACGAATTCAATCTTTCAATTGAACAAATAATTCCTATAGATTTTCCTATTGAAATTAAAGCCTTTTATTACCCTATCGACACTAACAAACGATGCCACCTTTTGTGTTACAGAGAAGAACACTATAGAGCTTTTAAACATAGAAAAGTCATTAAATATGAAGATTCATTTATTGACGAAATGCTTTACGCAAAAGATAATTGGTTTTGTTGTATATGCTCTAAACCATTATTTGTACTTATTAATATGTAAAAAAATATAAAGTTTTGCTTTATGTACTCACAGGTATTGTACTTATTAATATGTAAGAAAAAATATTCATTGTGTATACTCTAAACCATTATTTGTACTTATTAAAATATAAATTTTGCTTAGCTAACTATATGTACTCAAAGATATTGTTCTTATTAATATGTAAAACAAACATTAATTGTTTTTGTTGTGTATGGTCAAACCATTAATATGTGAAAACATATAAATCTTTGCCTCAAAGATAATGTACTTATTAATATGTAAAAGAAAATATTATGTTTGCTTATTCTAACAAATGTACATCTTATAAAATATATATGTTAAACTCATAGCTTACCTTATTTATTCCCACTTACCTTATTTATTCCTATTCCCATCTGTTGCTATTCCCCTTCAAAGTCATAATCTTACAAAGACAGTGCAAGCTTTATATACATTGCAACAAGGAAATGAATCTAGCCGTAACAAAGTAAAGGCGCGTGACCTAATATGCAAGTCGTTGCATTCGGAAAGAGAAATCTCGTCTTGGCACATGTAACCTTGTATGCAACGCTATGCAGCAGGAAGAGAAATCTAGTCTCTGCACGCGTAACCTTATTTGGAATGCGCTGCAGCCAGGAAGATAAATGCCAGTTGATCTAAACTTGGCAATCATTTACTTGCTGCTGTGTATTCTTTTAAGCCTACTTCACGTCAAAACGATATCGCAAGGCCTTCCCTAAGGCAACGAAAAATTTTGTTATTTAAAAAAATGATATTTCCATTGCAATGGTATCAAATAAACAATATTACTAATATCCAATAAATGCTATTTACTTATTCATTCTTTTTTATCAGTACTTTATAAAAAATAAATTTGTATTGTGTTGCCGCGACCAGAACCAACACAGCGGGTTTTAAAAGCACCTGTTTAGGTGTGGTCGCGGCGGCGGACTTGTCTGCGGCCTTAACCAAGGTCGATGCGACAACACGTGGACGCAGCAGCAGCAGCGGCGGCGGCTTTGTTTATGTTACATGCCCTGCGGTGATGACGTCATCAGGGGTCAACGAACGGACTCAAGAGCCATTCATACTACTAATGCAAACTTGTATCCATACTCGTATTGAGATGCGGTGATGAGTTAAAAGAGCAGCCAATCACCCATCCGCTAACCGAGGACTTGTAGTATTCGAGTCCCGACAATAGCATGTATCTCTGCAAGTTACCTCTGTACGGTTGCGTTTGCAATTTAATGATTAACTGTCCTCTCATTTGTCCTAAAACAGCATTTATTACACCCATTTGCGATTTAAGAATATCAAGATTATACATAGTTGAGCTTAGGTACTTATACATCGAACTTTGACTGTTTACCACGGTTTCAAGATTTTTTCTACTACTGTTCAGTTTAAAGCTGTCTGTGTTTCCGCATTTTTCTTTACAACTAAATGTCTAACATATTTTTTAGTTGCGGCATCGTTATGCTCCACGGGATCGGCTTCCTCCCTTATCCGTTTCTTTCGAAGGGAAACGTTTCCGTTTGAATCGGGAAGCGGCGTGCGTGCAATTATGTAATCTAAAAGATAATTTTTTATTCGGAACATCATGATCGTGAACTGGAGGCAATAGTGCCTTCATTCGTATCGTATCCAGAATGATATTATTATCTGCATCGCGTTTGAAGACATATTTACTCAGGTATTCCATTAGCCTGTGATGTTGAGCTTTGAGCGATGTTCGCACGTGCTGCCTAGCTATAGCATTCAAATTCGCCCATACGCTGATATGAAGCCTTTTCTGTGAACGTCTGCATTCGATGCTCGACGACAGTCGTAAGCGTACCCACATAGTGTTTAGTCGTTGCATCATAGTCTACATCAGATGAAGGGGAATAACTCTATAAGGTTATTATATAAAATAATTGAAAAAATTGAAATCAATTATAATTCCTATTTTAATAAAGCTTGCATCTGCACCTTTTCATTGATGATTCCCTCCCAAAGGCTCAAATAAAGTTGGATTTGTTGGGATTCTCCAACCATTTAGTGATGCTGTGAAATTATTATAGTGTATGATGCACAAAAATTTTTGATGTTTTAAGATACAGTTTGATTCTAATATTCCATAATCGCTTTTTCTTGAATTGATAGTTTCCCGTGTCATCTCGATTTATGATATACCGATTAAACACACCCCTGGACGGGATGACCCTGCGCGATCCGAATCTGTCGATACTCATGGCTGTAATGAGCGATACTCTCTATTTATTCACTCTGATAAATACATCGAAACCATTTCTGCATCATCCTTCATTCAGCGGGTATTCAGGTACTATGACAAAAAAGTATCTCGAGTATGATCCTTCATTACTCTCCTATACTTGCTTACACAGCTCTCTGAATTCCGTATACGGCATGTCAGTATTTACGTAATCGTCGTATATGTCTGAAGAGCAAAATCATATTTGTATTGACTCTAATTAGATGTTTGAGTACCTTTGCATATGATTGTGCTAGGTGTACAGAATCGACGTTGCGGTGTCTGCCCATGCTGTAATACGAAGCTATTTTACCCTATTTCTAGTTGATGAAGTCATCGAATACGAATATGAAACTTTGTCTGGCTTTGGAGGTTTCCAGTACTTTTTCACCGTCCTCAAACGCGTAAACTCCTATATCGGGTATGGTTTTCAGCACTTTGAGCAGGTACTGATATTTCGGTTGATGCTGTGATTTCGAGTAAATGTAAAGATTCTCAAACCTTACACCGTTTTCGTGGATTACCAGATTGAGTAAAATGTTCGTCTTTCTCGCATTTGAACTACCCAGAATGAGCCATCTGACGTTGCTCGGAAAGAGAAAGCCGTGCCTTCCCTCGCGAATGTCATTTTGGAAGTCTAAAGCTTGCATAGGTAACGAACACTATTGCTTCACTACTTCCATCGTGCGACTAAGATTATAAGTTATACGAGGAGCACTATTTATATTTTGAGCCTAATAATTAAAACAAAGTAATTTCTGATTGGAAACTGCTTTATTGGTTATCAAAATATTCTCCTTCATGATCAATACACTTTTGCATCCGTATGAACTATTTGTCAAAGCATTTATTCCAGTCTTCATGAGGCACCCCCAAAACATGGTTTTTGAAGGCATCAACGGCTTCTTCTGCCAACGAAATACGTTGTCCACGCAATTTGTTCTTGATGTTCGGGAACAAAAAGAAGTCATTGGGTGACAAATTAGGACTGTATGGCGGAAGACCCTCAATCGATTTTTTGAGCCTTCAAATACTCTGTTGTTAGACGAGATGTGTGTGCGCTCGCATTGTCTTGATGAAGAACGATCCTACGGTTCTTGTTGGTTTTCCTTACTTCACCGAAGGCTTCCGGCAAACAAATGGTTGTGTACCATTCGGCATTGACCGTTTTACGTCCTCTAAAGGCACTGTTACCACATGGCCAGTTTTGCTGGAAAAACAGGCTATCATTTTCTTCTAAGTGCTTTGAGTGCGAACAACTTTTGTTGGATTTGCTTCTTCTTGAGAACCCATACTGTCGACTGCTGTTTACGTTCCGGCTCATACACATAGATCCATGATCCGTCACCTGTTACAATCTTATATATGTCGTTTGAGGCACCGCTATTGTATTTCTTGAACATTTTGGTACACCAATCGACACGAGCATTTTTTTGAGATTGCGTCAAATTATGAGGGATCCAACGAGAGCAAACCTTTTTCACGGCTGAATAATTATGCAATACTTTATATATGCTGGTGGAACTAATGCCTAGAGTTGTTTCCTCAATCTCACAATATGTCGCATGCGATCTTTCATTATTAGTTTTTGCACAGCATCAATGATACGCTGGACTTCAGAAACGAAACAATTACAGTGAGACTACACATAAGACGGAATGGGAATAAATTTTGAAACCCATTACTATAATAAAAAGCTTCTCTCGAGATTGTAACCTACTCAATGTTCTACGCGCAAACCGCTAACACATCCAACCGAGAGTTCCTCGAGCGTCTGAGCTTCAAGGTTCTGCAATGGATGCTTTAGATGTGACCGGAGTTCCGACGTTTGACGATAAGATTAGTAAGGAGGAGGAACATGTCTTCCAACCTTACAATACGTCTGCTCTGGTTGTGAATGGTGAAATTAGAATACCATGCCAAGCCGAGGATTTGTATACGCGCTTCCTAGCAGAAGTTGCCTCTAAATAGAAGGACCCATGACAAAACCTACTGGTGAAGCTTCATCTGCAAAACTGAACAACAATGCCATGGTATTTCTGTTTGATGAATTTCGCTTAGATCTGAATGGTACTACAATAGATATAACGAGAAATCCCGGAATTTCTACGACTATGCACAACTATGCAGTTCTCAACACTTTGGACTCCAATCGCTGCAGAACGCCGGCTGGACCTATTCCGGAGAAACTGTAGACATCGCGAACACATCGAATGGTGTCTTCAACGCTATCGTTCCTCTTTCGATGCTTCTGGGTTTCGCAGACAATCACAAGGAGCTCATACTTAATAACAAGTTTGAAGTCGTTCTCATTAGATCTAAAAATTCTAATAATTGTCTGATGGGCATCGATCCGACTATCATTAAACTAAACCGCATCGAATGGAGGATGCCCGTACTTAGACTCTCCGAGAAACTTAAACTCGTCAAGTCAGATCGCCTGCTGCACGTTGCCTTTCGAGCACTGAACCTTCACACTCAAACGGCAGCACCGCAGACTAAAGCGCTCACGTGGAACGTTACAACATCGAAGCTTGAGAAATCGCGTTCTGTCATAGTGGGTGCACAGACAAACGACTGAAGTACCTAGCTAAAGATAGCTCTATCTTTGATCACTGCAATATCACCAATCTGAAGCTTTATCTCAACAGCGAATGTTACCCTTTTCATGACCTGAATTTTGATTTTGCAAATTCAAAGTTTGCATCTCTGTATGATCAGTATTCTAAATTTCAATAATCTTATTATGGTAAAGAAAATTACCCCGTTTTGAAGAGAAGTGATTTCCTGAAATATGCACCCCTATTCGTCATAGACTGTTCTCATCAACCGAAGGAGATCGTGACTGGAGCCGTTAAAATCAGATTGGAAGTTCAAGCATCGGCGAATTTTCCTGCACAAACATTGTTTTGTTTAATTATTCATGATAAGTTGTTCACTTATAAATCCCCAATTCATGTTGTTCAATCCATCATATAAGAAATGAAACGTATTTTGTTTATATCAATAAAGAATGGAATATTATATTTTGTATTTACTTTAGCATATATCTCCTTTAACTTTTTTCTGACACTCCTACCTCTAACATCGTATGAACACATTGATTTATGAACGCATTCGATTGAAATAAATGTATTTCAGTATATGGAATTAGTCTCTTCAGTCCTGCTATTGTAACAATGTCCATGTTTATGACATTTTCGTTTAGACACGTAGAGACAAATGCTATTTCATTAACTTGTTTCATATGCACTGTTATATGCATATATTATATTCTCACTCTACGATAAACGAGGAAGCTTACCGTCCTTCCCATACGTTTCAATCATAGCTATATTTTGAACTATTATCTGCCAGTCCTATTGTGTTATGTATACAAAGGTTTCGTCACCTGCTTTGATGAAAAGGGATGCGAGTTCGTAATGGAGTCCTATATACACACGACGCTTGTAGCTGATGGAGATGTTGTCGAGCATAAACACACTATTTGGATTAATCTTTCTCTGACTTTTCTGGAATGGGGTCAAGGATGAGTACTATAACATTCTCTCGAAAGGCTTCCAACATCTCTGTTTTAACACGTGATTAATCATTAAACCTCTTTGGTTTATTCACAATAATTCTGCTTAACTTTCTTCTTTTTCTTCCACACGTTCTTTCTCCTCCACGGGCTCGGACGTCGACACCGACCGATCCACGTCGCGGTGCGGTGGCACAGCTTCTCCTTCGGACATTCTGTAAAAATACACATTTTTTACTTAGCTATCATTTTTTCTCCCCATATCTATTCTATCACATGTTTTTTACTTAATTATCCTTTTCCTTTAAGATAACGTCACAGAACTCTCCACAACGGAAAAATGACGACATTTATTGATGCTGTGATGGTTCTTTACAGATGATGATATGCGTATCGCTATCGCATATTTTTTCATGCTTATCTGGACAATGCTGCTTCATTTGCTCGTAGTCATTGAGGTTCACCCAGCAACAATTGTCGCTATCACTCGCGATTCTGATATTTTCACTATTCATCATGCTGGCTCACAGTCGACTGTGATCTTAGATCCGTTCTCGTTTCACATATCGTGCTTTGTGGGGGGAGGGGTGGGGAGTTTGAACATACCCGTTCTTGCATTGGTGGGGTGTCGTTGCTAGCCTTCCGCTGATTTCCTTTTTTTTTGGAATATTCATGTAGCCTACCTACCTGATTATCATACACGTTTCTTATTCGTTATTCCATATTGACCGTCATCCTCAAACCTAGACTTGCCATCCTCTTACCATTAATATGATGTTTACCATGATTTACACAATACATTCGTAAACTATATCTTACTGAGAAACACACGCACACACACACATATGCGATTTTCAGGGGGGGGCAGTAAATTGATGGGATGAGAAAATAGTTTTTTCGTTCATTGCCTTCTCATTTAACCATAAGTGTATGTTTTATTCTTGGATACTGATGCACATGAAAACATATACACGCACTTACAGGCGATTGTAGCACACGTAATTGCATTATTGCAACACACAACCCTTTACCACCGGGGAGAGAGAGAAAGAGTAGCAGAAGCGATGAAGATAAAGAAATCTGTTTCACATACAACCTATCATAACATAACGGGATTGTAGCCCATGTAATTGCACACACAACTCTTTACCACAAAAGAGAGAGGGGGCAGGAAAAGCAATGAGCACAAAGAAACTCCTTCACATACACATACAACCTATCAGAACATAGGGGGATTGTAGCACATGCCCTTTTTAACGTTGTAGGCGTTTCAATATCAGATTTATGGCCTACACTTTGTATCATTCTGTGAGTGATGTAATACTCCTACATTTAAACTACTCGTCCGGTTAATAAGTTTTGGGAAACGGGATCACTAAACGCTAAACCTAGGTAGCGAAAACGAGATGTTGCAACGGAGGAAAAAGTTGACCAAAATGGGTCATCTTTATGTGGGAAACTAAAAAAGGGGTTTTAGGATCAATCCTCCCACCACAGACGAACTTAAGGACAATATAAAAACAGAAAGTATGAACATTACGCAAGAAAAATTAGGTTTATTTATGGACGCTCTTTAACTACTATGGTTCTTAGCGTCGCATTATATATTGGGGTGAAAGACCGGATATTTTGCTTAGCGGTCTCTTTTTCTAGCTTGAGGTTCTATTACGAGCCAAAAATCAGCAACACGTGGACCACCGGCTTTACTTTCCTTCCGAAGGAAGCCAAGTTAAGGATATTTATCCCCGAAAAAATTCATCTCCCTCCGCCTGGTTTAAATCCGTGACCTCAGGACCTAGAGGCTAGCTGGTACCCCTAGACCATGGAATACGACACATTATGTAGTAATAACTTACGTGTGTAAATGGAAATTTCATCCGAAGATGCCAGGTATGTCTTCACGCAGATGAACACCAATGTTACTATCACTCGTGAGCAAGTAATGCTGGAGTTACGCATACGCGCGATCAGTGGCTCGCCATAAAATGACTACATTGTACGTTATATAGATGCACTTACGCTTACATTTCTCTTTGTTTCCAGCAAAATATACCACAAATTATCCAGGATATACAGATTCCCCTGACGATGTTTCTGGCTATAACTGTGTTCCTGCTGCCAGCAATAGACTGCTCTGCACGGTTCTTTCCGGATGTGGACATTTCTAAGTTTTGTGAAGATATGCAGAGAATGTTCCTCACAAGAAAAATGTATTTGCTTTACGATGATAAAGCTGGTAAGTATTGGTGCATTTTCCATTATCTGTCTATTAATTTGTATTTTAAACCAGAAATTCGTTCCACTGGATAATCATATGAAAAGAATTTTAATTACGAACTTGACTTATCACCAGGGTTAGGATTTTTAGGTGCAAATTTCAGATGAAAACACGAAGGGAAAAGGTGCTCAAATAAGGTGAAAAAGGGACAATAAGGTGCTGGTTTATTTAAGGGGACGCATAACTGAAACGGCTACTTTCTAAACTATCCATTCAATTCGGCTGTATCTTTAACCACGTGTCCGTGTTCTTAGATATAATTGTGTTGTGAATTTCAATCAAAATCTGAATTAGTTTGCAAGTTTCAAAATATAAAATTATGGGTATATGCAAAATGCAAATGCAAATGCATATTTCCCCCTCCCAAAACCTCTTATGTTGCTTCTATGTCAAGGAACTACAAATCTACAATATAATGCTTTTTTATTAGTTTAAGAGAAAATAAAATTTTGCAGTTTTGTATTTGCATTTTGTTTTCGTTTATTTTGTATACAACGTTATCTTCAAAAATTAGAAGCGCAAAACCTATTCATTACACAGAAAAATGATACAACAGTTTTATTTATTTATTTGGGTTTTAAAATAAGCATAACAAATGTCAATATGAATGGACGAAAACTATGGAACATTTTGAATATGCAGAAATGCTGAAAATAAAAAAACGCCTTAAAATGAAGTTTTAAAAATATAAACAGCTACCAAACAAAAGTGCAAGGGTGTTTAAAAAGTCTGGTAACAATCCTGAAGCGTTCGCTAGGTCAAAAATAAAAGTGGATTCTAAAACTACAACCAATTTAGAATTTTTGGCGAACATATCCTTTTTTTTTTAGTTTTTTTGATGTTTTGGGTTAATTTCAGTTATGCATTCCCTTAATGAAACGATTTCTCTTTCCTCTATTCTAATTTATTGAACCACAAACAACAAATTATCACTCGTCATAAAGCATAAATCTGAGGTACTTCATGATATTAAACATCTACACATTTTTAAATGTAAGTCTGTTTCTATTAGGAGATAGACTGACTTTGTATATACTAAAGCTTCTTTCTACATGCACAGAAATTACTGGGGCAAACCTTGTATTCGCTCGGAATGGCAACTCTACAGATGTGGCGAATTCCTCAATGCCTGGATTCTTCTGAAGACTAGATTCAAGCTTGTCTTTGGCAAAGCCATCTAACTGCATCCTCACGGAAGTAAAATATACCATTGTTTTTCCTGCTCCAGACCTTCCCATTCGTTTAATAGCTGCAGGCAGGTACTTGTAACTATGGACACAATATAGTTCTGTCTGCAAATTATGTATTTTCTCCGGTAACAGAAGTAGCTGTGCCTTGGAAACTGCACCTGCGTCGAATGGATACAAAGAAAGCACAAACTCTTCAATTTTGTCAAAATTCTCACGTAACATAGTAGCACACTTAGTCGAAGATCCCCAGGGAGTAATGACCGGGAAATTTGGAAGGGGCAGGCCAGTGGTTTCCCTGTAGTAAACAACACGGCTCGGAGCTTTCGTAGTACCTTCTTCAGGGCAGAGATGGATTGATTTGCGATGTCGCATTCGTTCCTTATGTATTAAAAAACCCTGTGAAGGGCATGAGCCAAGCACGTCACATGCTTCAAGTTAGGAAATAAAAGTTACAATTGGTTAACAGCTGAAACCATGTATGGAGCCTGGTCCGCAACCACAAGAAGTTTTTCAAACTCGATACCAGTAGGCCAGAGTTTTTGGCAGAAGTCCATAATGGATTGCATTGGCTTTTTGCAGCTCGTACAATTTTTAACAATATGGGCTTAACTTTCTCCCCTGCTAAGGGAAAAACTAAAATGTTCAAAACATATCATTCCATTAAGTCTATTGCTTCATCCACAACGATTCCCACATCGCAATCAGACACTTTCTCGTTGATTCTTTCTATGGTTTCTTGGTAAATAGGCTCCATGTGGTTCTTACTTCCTCTAATACGTATAGTAAGTAGGGAAAGTAATTCCACCCAAAAATTCGAAACCAATATTTCACGGGAAATACATATTTTGAGACCCCCTGACTCCAAAAAAGCATTTTTGGAAACATGTCCGTGTGTGTATCTATGTGTTGTGTGTGTGTGTCTGTGAACAGCATAACTCAGAAACAAACTTGGTATTTAGGTTCAGTAACTTCCAGCGATGCGACACGAAAGTTTACAAGAAAATCCCACTATCTCAGATTATCCTTTACATGGAACATTTTTCGAACATTTTAATTTTCTCAAAAATGGCTCTAACGATTTTGATGAAAATATCATATGTTTAAGATATTTTCATGACAAATGAAACGTTTATCTCGAATATTATAGGAAGGTCTCCAAAAGTATTCCTCATTGTGAACGACTTTTGCACAACTGGTAAACCATAAGACATAGACAAAATTTTACTACACAAAAAATGAAGATTGCGTTAAAAAAACAATTTATGTCATATACATTTTTTTTTGTCGAGTGAACCATTTTGGAGATATTGCTTGTTGTTCCCCTAAATTTTCCAATACTTATACTTTTTCTCAAATTCGTTATTCATTTTTTTTTTGTCCTGGTAATTCAAAGAGAATGGAATACTCCACATAGCAACCAGCTGTTAAAATATTTCACTATCGCTTAAAGCCTGTCAATTCCCCTTGCATCTACAAGAAAATTAGCAATATGATTAGCATCTCGATATCTCAGTTAACATGAATCATATGGAGAATAAGCGTTTGTAAAAATAGTTTGTACGAGAGTGGAGAAAGTCATATTAGTATAACACATCAGATTTTTTCTTAAAGTACTCTCATTGGGCATTGACATCTTTGTGAGTTTTTTTCAAGAAATCCCTTGAAGGCTGATGGTTCACCTTATTGAGTGGAGTTCCTGTTTGTGTAATAGCTGCACACTAATCAATGTTTATTTCCTTCAAATTTTGCCTTTTTGAAGAACTCTGTTGAAACGCATTTCGTAATAGAGGTTGCCGTGATTTGTTTGCTCGAAGAGTCTTGTTCGTTTGATGCTTAGAGCTGGAAATTTGTTGTTGGATGCGATCTCGCTGGTGTTTTTCATCATCAAAATTCCTGAACCACAAATAGTACATCGCATAACAGTTACATCAGTGTCTATGAAATCTTGTTTGAATTCCTCAGCCAGAACAATAAATCGAGCACTGGACACCTTTGCCATGGTAAAATCTAGTACTAGTAACTCGTTTGGAGAACCAACACTAGTTCACCTTTTAATGTAGAGTCAACTGAAGAATTCAACGCCACAGCCGGGATTTGAACATGGTTCTCCCGCTATCCGTGCGGTTGCTTTAAACATTGAACTACTGTGACAACCCCGGTGGGGCATTGAATTCCCCAATTCACTCAAATTATTTCCCAGACATACCTACCAAGGCATTTCCATCGAGATGACAAACTTAGCGCCGACCAGCTTATTGCAAGTACTTCAGTGGTGGGTACATAATTTATTCAGTGTTTTTAATTTTTTATTGTCATTGTATAAATTAATTATACTTGCCTAGGCCAGGCTAAGACCTATTATAAGCATACCTAATTTATACAATAACAATAACAAAACTAAAAACTAGTTCACTTGCTAACACAATGAGACTGTCACACAATCACTCTTGCGCCCATTCGCTGTCCACATTCTCTTATAACACCGCGGTAATTAGCACGCTGGAACTTCAGTCTCAGCGATTTCTAGTAGCTTCTAGCAGAAACCAATCTTAATAGTTCTCGGAACTGCGCGGATGAGGTTACGGCCGTCTCTGCGTGCCCAGCCTTCGCCTCCACGCAAAAAGATGACGTCTCTTACAGTAACGAACTCACATTCGCGAACAGCAGGCTACTGGTTCTGGTGGGATAGAATCACTCATTGTCAATTGCATTATTGCGGGCTACTTCATAGCGGCGAAGCGAGAGAAAGAGGTTTTCGTCGAACGCACAATTATTTTCCATTGTTGCTGGTGTGCTTTCAATTCCCGCGCGACATTTACTGAAAGAGGTAGGCTTACTATTCGCACGTACACAGCAAGCTGAGGAGAGTTAATTGAAAGTTAAAGAATAAATTGGAATGAAACTTAAAAGAAAAAAGGGGAAGGGGATTGTGGGCATAGTTGGGGGAAAATGGACTAAAGGTGCCAAAAAGGGGTAAAGGTCCCCAAAAAGGGAAAACATTGCGAGAAAAATGCCTCTTTTTGCAACTACGAGTAGAAACAAAAGTGCACACTGTGATATCTTTCCGCACAGCTTTAACTTACCCTAAGAAAAAAGATGAACACCTAGAAATCCTAACCCTGGTTATCAAATAATAACTAATAAATTAACAAACATAGAGAGTAAGCTAAATCATGTTAGTTTTTATATATCATTAAGATGCTTAATGTAGGCTATTCTTAGGTGGCCTTGAGGTCCTAGTTCGAATCGTACCCCTGTGAAGCTCTAATGGTTAATAAATATGAAACTATGGATGTATGGACGATGAGATTGAAATGTATTTTACAAATATAATTATTTATATTAAACCTTGGTGTATACTTAGGTATCCCGATGCATAGACTCGATTACTTATTTTCCATCTTCTTTTTCTTGTTCTCTCTTTTTCTTTATTTTCCGTTTTTATCCTTCTATCTATCTCTTTCTTTCTTCTCGACATGCTTACATCCTAGCATGGATATGTACACGCACACTTACACACAGTGCCTTTATACATACATATACACACAGTCACATGCGCCAGGATTGGAAATTATTATGTTTTACAGATTTCAAAAAGACTTTGTTTCATTTCCCTATAATCTAGCAATTACCTTTAGGCTACCACATTCATATGAATTTCATCCAGGTGCGTGTTTTTATAGCATGTGTAAAGGCACTAAGGTGATACTCTCTGAGTGATAGGGAGAGAGAGGGGGGAATTGAAACAAGTTGGGATAGAAATGCTGAGGACTTCTACGCATGTGCAGTAGGTGATAATTCCATTGGTGCAATAATCCTGTGTCACGTAAACACACCTACACAAAGACGCGCGTGCGCCGTAAGGGATTTTAGGATTCATTATAAACAACTAACGATGCTATCTAGAGCCATTGTGAGCATATAAACTCTAGATCAAATATTTTGTAACGCCCGTGTGCTACAGTTTAATTGAGGCCAGTGTCATTGTTTTCTACACAGCAGGTGTAGTGAGCTTTTACATAGCTATACAAAGTAGTGGTGGCTTTTACATCGCATTTATTTTTTGTTTAAGGGATACAGTGCCTGAAAGACGAAGTGGTGCAGGAGTATGACATTTTAAGTTTTTTTAAAAAAACGTAGAGCTTTCATCGCTGGCGCAAATAGATTTCTAGTCCCTAAAGCATTAACATTCATAGACTTTCTCTATACATTCTTCTTCCATTTACATTCAAATAATTTTCTCTACTCATTCATTGTTTCTCTACACATTTTTCTTCTATGAAAATTCGCATGATTTACCTTACTCATTTTTTCTTGCTCTACAAATTCTTCCTCCATCAACATTCATACGATTTTCTCTACTCATTTTTTCTCCACACGGTCTTCCTCCATCTACATTCACATGTTTTTCTCTACCCGCTCATTGTTTCACCATCTCAGATTTCTACACCCGCTCTTCTTTCATTTACACGATTCTATCTACCCACTCCTTGTTTCACATCTCACGGATTTCTACATACACTCGTCTTCAATTCACGATCGCACAGTTTCTCCACATACATGATATTCACAAACTACAACTTCTACCATGCCACCCTAACCTGTACAAAGACCTACGAATATATCCGAACACAAAGATACACGAGCATGCTTACAACCCCTGCTTTGTCACAAAACTAGCACTTCTACCAAGCACCCTATCCGTATACGGAGACCTACGAGTATTATACCCCAACCCATAGGCATAAACATACTTACAAAAACTGCAGTCATGTAGCAACACACACATGTACACTTACAGTACAAGCACCCACACGCACGCACATGCACCCGAGCACTTATACACATACACGCACACTCACATACACTTCAGCAGCTTGCGTTAGCAGCTGGACTTAAAAAGATGGCTGAAGCGCGCAGGTTCCTATCGGCTCGGAAAGTTCAAGATCTTGAAATAGGTCTTAAATATGAAGCAAAGGTCTTAAAGGGAGCTCAAACAAGATACGGTAGAAGAATCGTGTCTTCGCTGGAGGATTTGCAAGTGTCCTTGCCTCAACGATGTAATTGGATAACCGAAGAAGAGCTTGCAGAAATGCCAGGAAAATTATATTTAGTGTACAATGGAATGACAGAGATGGCAAAATTTAAGACATGCAGATTGCCTTTGTCTCATAGTGAAGGTATGTACAACTACTAATCCTAAGTATTCAATGTTTTCCCATTTCACAATGAAAAAAAATTATAAATAAAACAGCCTTTTCATTGATATTATATATAAAAGATACATGCTATAGAGTTTATAAAAAAAAAATCATGAAATCACAAATTCACATGTTTTGAATTAAGTTATATCTATCATGTTGAAATTACGTCGGATATCCGAATGTTTATACAAATCTTTCGTGTATCATTTTCCATGTAGCCTAACAAAAGCATGTAATTTTTTCAGGCTACCTCCATTTCCAAAAGCATGTTTTCCAGACATATTGGACAATGTTTCAGATGAAATTAGGGGAAGAAGAAGAACAGATTTGAAGCTCAGGAAAGGATGCTGACGCACTTGGAGGATGGAATAACCAGCCTCACTACATCGCCGAATCATGCAATAAGCATGGGCATAGACATCTACATACAGAGAAGTCGTAATGTTAAGATAAAATTCTTATATAACATTCCAGGGCATATAGTGAAAAACACAAACAATTTTGTATACATTCCAATACATAGTTGAGAGCTGGTTCGAGCGAGTCTCCCTATATTCAGTGAAAATAAGAATTGGAAGCTGTAATTTAAATGGTTGTGAAAAATACTCTTTTAAATGGTGATGAGACTTTTAATTTAAAGAGACTTGAATCCTATATACATTAACAGTATGAAGACTACTTGTCCTGTGGGGAAAATGAAGAAACTAAAGAGACCTTCATTTAAATAATAAAGTAAATTTGCATAACCTAACCATTGCAAGTGTAACGTCATATGCAGGAACGATGAGTTGGAGGAAGAAATTGATGGAATTGTATGATAATAAATAATAAAAAGAACGAAGGTGTTGTTTTGCAAACTCTTTTATTCATTAAAACCTTTACATTCCTAATGAAAGGGAAATGTCGATCACAATGATTAGTTTAAAATAAAAGCTTTATCCCTTGAGACAGAGACTTGTATCTAAATACTTTATCATGCATTATCAAACAATACAATGACATGTGTGCAGGGATATTTGTACTAGATTTAATTTATATTCTGATGTTGACAGCTCCATTTACAAATTCCTCTGTTTGATGCGAGGGATCTATAACATATATAGGGTTATGTTTAATAAAATATTTTGTCTTCAATAAAGGGCAATTCTGTTTTTCATAATAAGAGTTTGAGTACATATCATAGAATGTTGGAAACCTCGAGTTTGCAAAGTCCAATCTCTGGACGTGATAGCGATAACATACACGGTTAAGATAGTCTCAAAATAGTTACAGCGATCAAAATAGGGAGCAGTCTTTAGATGCAGTACCCGATCTTGAAGTCTGAGTGCCTAAAATTACAAATTTCGGCTTCTGTATTTTTGATGTGGGAGTAACATTTCAGGTGAACGATTTAGCTTGCGGTAGAGTATGCAGACCCATGGTTCTAAACTGGGGAAACAGAGGCTTATCCGATTTGGCAGTCTCTAGGATTTCAATCATTTCAGCATCAGAAAGTCGAATCACAGGCATTCCCCACTCGGTTTGTACAAGATTAACAGTAGCATTCTCTTCACCCTGAGGCGCTACAATGCAGTTTTTTGAGTCCTTGGATCGAATCACTACCAACTCAAATTTGCTATTGTGTATGAGTTCCTTGTGATCGCAATTAAAATCCCAAAAGCATTATAAGCGGTACTATAGCATTGAAGGCTCCTTTTGCTGGATGTACAATGTCCATATCTTCTCCTGCATAACACTATCCAGCATTCAGCAGGCGATTTGATTGACAGCAACATAGTTGCGTAAAATTGATACGATGCAAGGGTTTCTGGTTCGTTCAATAGTTGAACCGTTCATATCTAATTTAATCTCCTCAAATTTGAATGCAATAGAGTTATTGGCAAGCTTTGCAGTAGTGACTGCTCCATTACTTTTAGTAATACTTCCATTGATGTATAGACAACTTCAATTATATAAGTATATAAATCTTCTGCTTGACAAGCGATTCTAATTTCGTCATTAACGTCCAGAGCTGATGCATTATAAGACAAAACGTATGTTCCTTCTAAAAACTCGGAGCTATGGAAATAAAAATGACAAGTTCCCATCCTTTTTATAGCAACCCAATGAGTGCCTTCATTCTCTGAAGTATCGAGATTTACGATAATTCATCACACGAAGGCCTTTCCCTATGTGTTCGGGTATACTTGTAGGTCTTCGTACAGTCTCGGCTGCTTGGTAGAAGTGGTAGTTTGTGACGATCATGTATATGGAGAAATCTGTTTGATGGTGAATGGAAGAAGAGTTTGTGTATAAATCCGTGTGATGGTGAAACAATGATTGGGTAGAGAGAATAGTGTGAATGTGAATGGAAGAAAAGTGGGTGTTGAATACCATGTGTTGGTGAAACAATGAGGGGTAGAGAAAATCATGTACATGGAAGAAGAATGTGTAGTGAAACAAGGAAGGAGTAGAGAAAATCGTATGAATGTTAATGGAGGAAGAATGTGTAGAGAAACAAATAATGAGTAGAAAAATATGTACGAGAATTAATGGAAGAATGTGTAGAGAAAATCGTATGAATGTTAACGTTTTAGTGACTAAAGAGCTACTTGCGCCTGCGATGAAACCTCTACATTTTTATAAAAAAAACTAAAATATGATACTCCTGCACCGCTTCGTCGTTCAGGCACTGTATAGTTTAAACAAAAACTAAATGCTATTTAAAAAGCCACTACTAATTGGTATACCTATTTAAAAACTCACTCAGCTTGCATTGTATTAGCGAAAATAAATGCTGTGTAGAAAACAATGACACTGGCTTCAATTAAATGTAGCACACGAACATTATCAATTTTTAATGAGAGTTAATAAGCTCACAATGATTTTAGCTAGCCGTTTATATTGAATCCTAAAACCCCTTACAGCGCAAGCGCGTCTTTTTGTAGGTGTGTTTACGTGACACATGATTATTGCACCAATTGAATTATCACCTGCTGCACATGCGCAGAGGTCCTCAGCATTTTAATTCCTACTTCTTTCAATTCCCCCTTTCTCTCTCCGCCGCTCTCTCTCAGAGAGGATCTCCATAATACCTTCACACATGCTACAAAAATGTGCTGTGATGAAAGTCATGTAAATGTGGTAGCCTGAAAATAATTATATGTTGCTATGTTACAGCGAAATGAAACAGATATTTGAATTCTGTAAAGACATAGTAACTTCCAATGCTAGAGCCTGTGGCTGTGTGTGTAACTGCACCGTGTATGTATGTATGTATGTATGTATGTTTGTAGGCGTATGTGAGTATATGTATGTGTAAGGGCACTGTGTGTGTGGATGTGCGTGTATATGTGTATGATTGGCTGTATGCACGTAGAGAAGAAAGAGATAGATAAATAGATAGATAGATAGATAGATAGATAGATAGATAGATAGATAGATAGATAGATAGATAGATAGAAAAAGAGAGCAAATGAAAAAAATGAGGGAAAAAGAGAAAGAAGAAAGAAAACAAAGAATGGAGTCTATGTATCGGGATACCTAAGTATACACCAGGGTTTAATATAAATAAGTATATTTGTTAAATACATTTTAATCTGACAGTCCATACTCGCATAGTTTAAGATTTATTAAGCATTAGATTTTGACAGGTGTAATAGTCGAATTAGGTCCTCAGACCGTCTAAGAATATCCTACATTACGCTTCGTAATGATATATAAAATTAGCATGATTTACCCCACTGGTCTACGTTCCTTAATTTATTAGTTATTAGGCATTAAAGTTTCGCTACAATATTACTCGAACTCGGACCTCTGGATACCTGAGAACGTCTTTCATTAATCCGGGTAATGCTACAATAATGTTTTACCCTATTCAAGTATCATTTTTCATTACCAATTAAACATTAAAGGTTTGTTTGCAGTACGATTCCGACACGGACCTAAAGATACGCCAGGGTTTAATCTAGGTAATGATATATGTTAAACACATTTTTAGGTCACTTATTTTTATAGCTATTAAACATTAAAGTCTTGTTTTTGTCATTCAATTACAGAGGCTTGTAAGGTGAATGCTTCCTTGTCAAGCAGAAAGTTTATTGCTCCCAGGTATTCTCTGTTATTGAAGGTTGCCCCGGGGAGGGGTATGTCGCCTGTCGGCTTTTTTTATGGCACAGATGTGTGTTTGAAGGAGCTGGGAGGTATAAAAAACAGAGAAGAGAATGCAGAGGGGATTGCGGCAGGTGTGCTTTCGTAGCACAAACACGCTCGGTACTCTGGAATGCAAGGGTATGGAGAGAATAGCGCCTGTCGTTTTACGGTGTGATTTCAAACAGAATTTATTATATCCATTGTCCCTTTTGACAAGTGGTTGAGGACCTTAACAACACATCTGTAATTACCTGTCAACCTTTCCTAATGGAAAACATTACATTACAAAATGTATGACCTTGCTGCCACAAAAAGGTACCAGAGGGGGCGTGACAAGTGGAAGGGGGACTTAATTAGTATATTAGTTGCAAATTCGTGCATATTAAGTGGCCCTGAATGCCCATTTTATAACTATTGGCACTTAGGAGGTTTCTTTCACTAAAGACTCCTCAAATACCCTACAAATGCTCTATACTTAGGTCTTTTTTGTTGTTAAAGTTCTTGAAAAATGCGGTTCCTTGTATTACAGTTTTAACCATAATTCCTAGCACCTATCATTGTTTTTCCTACCTCTCCCATATAAACGCATTTCCCCCTCGTTCAACTAACTCCTAGCATAGCATCTCTCTCCGTTTTACTATTCCTCCCACATAAACGCATTTGCCTCATTCAAACCCCTGTCTAGCCTAGCATCAGCCCTCATATTCACTATCTCCCCCATATAAACGCATACTCTACTCATCAATCTCTGTCTAGCCTAGCACTTCTCCTCGTATTCCCTGCCTTTCACATATAAACGCAATCTACCTTTAACATTTGTTTAGCTTTGCACCTGCCCTCATATTTCTTACGTTTCACATATAAAGCGTATCCCCTCCTTCAGCATCTGTCTAGCCTATTACCTCTCCTTGGTTTCCTCTCTAACCCATATAAAGCACATTCTATCCTTAACCCTTTCTATCCCAGTTTTGCTATCCTACCATATAAAACGCATTTCCCTCCTTCACCCATGTTGCACGTAGCTGCTCTCCTCGTTTTCCCTATTTCTCCCATGTAAACGCATTTTCCTCCTTGAACCATCGCATCTCTTCCGGTTTTCCCTATACTTTCCCATGTAAACGCAAAAAAGTGAGCCAGCTTTCCTCTACATATACTACTTTCATTGAATCATACACAGTTATACTTGCACCTAGGAGTTTGTTTTTCTCAAGATGAGAATTCCTCTATATCTTGTTATGTTATGTATTATCATTGAACCTCCTTGCATTTTCTTTTAAATCATGCAGCTTAGCTGAAAGAGAACTGTAAATTTGTTCCTTATTGTATCTTAGAAAGTGAAAAGTTGAAATAAGAAAATGACCATACGCTAGGTTTCAAACCGTGAATCCTCAGCACACTTGTTCAGTGTTGCGTTTTACCATGAGTTATAACAACAGATGTTAGTCCATGGGGTATATACAACATAGATGTTGATTGTGTTAAAATCATTTCACGTGTTTTCCGTTTCCTTGCATATTATCCAACGTCAGGTAGCTAATAGCTCAGCAGCAGGAAAATTGCTACTTTTTTGCGACATTTGGTCATTATTTCGTTACATTGGGTTAATATAGCCATAGAAATCCTTGAAGTGAGTCACAGGTTAAAATGACGACCACTACAGTACACATCTACGACCATGGCCGATTTGGTTTTCATACCCCGTGATCACGAAGCTTCTCCCGCACTGTGTTTCCATACAATCACAACAATTTTACGTTAATGTCACGTTAATGGATGCACTACGGTTGAAGTAGGTAACTTGTACGAGCACGGAAGCTTATCGGTTTCTGCACACCATCCATGCTCTCAACTACAATAATTTAATTTAAACATTACTTCGTTCTTGCCCAAAAATTCCGTACTTAATTATGTACACAACAACTACCTTCCACAAAACTGACCTTTCTTTTGTCAGACAATATATACATTATTATTACCATTATTTATTATACTTATTATTATTGGCAATGGCTGCAGTTTATAATTATCAGATCTGGGACTTGGCTTACAATGTGTGCACGCTGTGAGTATAGAAAGGGTAGTGTGAGCTTACTCAGTAGTAAACAAGGTCAGCCGCCACAGGGGTATATTAACTTGCCAATAAACTTTTTTAATAGTACAAGATGCAAATTACGTAAGCAGTGTTGAGAATCGTTCCATAGAACTGGAGATATAACAAAGTTTAACATTTTACAATAGTGTTGAAGAAATTAATTTATACAATACAAAAGTGTAAGTTTACATGTTCAACGTCTATTCAATTTTCGAAATTATTACAATGTATAACAACATACGTTTTAAACTTTTCTGAGTTGAAGCTTCTTCTTCTGCAGTTTAAACAATGTTTGTGGTTTTAAAAAGTTCTTTCCACATCACACGATGTCTCAAAGGCAACATTAAAGAGCTGCAGATGATATTGTGTTGTAAGCGCTATTTCGTGGTGCCTTTGTAAATGATGTTTAATATTTACCATCTTCAAATAGCCTGGACTCTTCTCATGGACGGTTTTCACTTTCTGCTTTACGTTAATCATAACAGCCCAGCAGTTGCTCTCTCACTCTTTTGGGTTAGTTCTATGAGCCCTATTGCTTTCCTAAACGTACTATGGTTTTGGACAGGTCTGAAAACTGTTTTAATGGACAGAAAATATTCGTTTGATGTGGCTGAAATGAGGAATTGAGAGGCTCGTACTGCAGAACTGTGCTCTTTGTCCAAAACCATAAGAGTTTTGATAACATTGATCCACATACTATAGAGCCGCATTTAGCCAGGTGCCCGATGGGTTTAAGGAGGTAAAGGAACATTAAGTGTAATTTCCTAAATTTCCGTTTTCTGCTTGGATCTTTCAAGAATATTTTTTTTTTTTACGTATGTGATGAAATTATCTACCCACTGTGACTGCTGCGTCTACACGTTGAAGCCCTGCGCCAAACAGATTAGATGCAGCATTTACAATGGTATCTAAAATTTATGGCCTGCTTTTGTGGTGCAACTTTCAGAATCGGTGATGAAAAGGAGTACATTATCCGTATTTATTCCTCCTGGGTCCAACAGAGACACGCGTTTTGAAAGATGTCTGCAATTGTTTTGTGGTTCACCTCTGTAATAAGTTCCGAGGTTAACAAAACTGCTTCGCTTGGTTTGTGTGGCAAGAATATTCCCACTGCGACATTTGTAACACGCCTACCAACAACAGTTTCGTCAGTAGAAATCCACATTTTATTTTCGCCCATTCGTTTTCATATTTGAGATATTGCATCATTATAACTTTGTGATAATTGGCCTTAAGCAACGTTGTTTGGGAAGTGTGATTTTGTATGAACTGTTTAAAATGTGCATTTTCTGCCGTCTACATTGATATATATGCACGTAGCATCATTTTAGATAAATCCTGAAGTTAAATATGACCTTGTTTGTACTTCGGCCTCTGTTTTTGTTAACACTCTTGCTTTATGCTTTTTAGTGCTGTCTCAGCCATTTGTGTTTGGTACCCTTGATTGCATACCTTGCGTTGAATATTTTCTCTGTTCTGTGTGAAAACATATCCTCTTGTTAATTCCTCTTGTAACATGCTTTTACGTGCCTCTGACAATGTCTTCATTTTACTACCTCCACACAACGCCAGCGTCCACACTTGTACGGCACTAAGTGTGTTGTTGACGAATGACATAGTAGTATTTTGTCGCGTCGCAACAAACTGGTATTTCTCATGAGGTCCTAAAAGTCCTAGCTCTGATAATTGTAACTGCAGTGATATTTCACATTTCAGGACTATTTGACTAAAATTTTGTAAACACCCATAATGTACACTCCAGAGCCGCTATGGTGTTGACTTCGGACAATATTTCGTGAGATAATGCTTCATTGCGTCGAACGAACATTTTCTGCTACTGTTTTCAGTCCATCCACACACTGTACACTTGCAATCGCATTACAACAATGCGATTGTCAGTAAAAAGGAAATGGCATCGGGAAGCTTTCTTTATGTCACATTCTAAAGCAATAATTGCCTTTAAATCTACACGGATAGGGGGATTGTAATGCTGCTTCTGAATTAAATTAATGCCCTTGATTCTCATGAGATAAATCGCCCGTTTGCGACGTTGCCTTTCAGGAATATGCAGAAATGCTTCACATTTAATGTCGATCCCTTTAGTTGACATTAGGGATGACAGGGAAGATATGCTAGAAAGTATTGCCTCATGTACTGAAGTGTTTCCTTCGGTTTTTATTTTTCTGTGGATAAATTTATGCAGAAGTTTCGAATGGACATGGCGTAAAGTCATTTCCCAGTCTATCAGTACGCAAGGCAAACTTTGGATATTTCTAAGGTCCATTATTATAAACATAGTTTGATTTTACGTTTAGTTAAACAGAACCAAAAGTTCAACAGCAGGTGTCGTTTATAATCTTATAGTTAAATTAAGCGTACACAAAGGTGAAATTTCTAAATTCTCCATTTATAAGAATATGTTTTTGAAATTGATACCGCAAGTAGCCCTCCAAATCATTATCATGTATGCAAATCTTCATTACAATATCTACAACAGTTTTCAAGTTATTGTTTAATCATTTTAATGGTATACAAAAATGGTCCATACAATGAAAAAAATAAAATTTTACAATATAAATATCTATTCTAACTCTAGCGATTATTAGAGTAAAAATGTTGGAAGTAGAGCTTTTACAGATGCCATGTTTTTTAGACGACATTATAGATAAGATGTCTTGTTCTCTACATAACTTGAAGGAAATTAAACAAAAAGTGCATCGTGTGGAATATAATGAACGCGTAAAAATGTAGGAAAAACCAGAAAGCGAGAAAAATAGCATTCAAATTCTAAAGCCCTACTTGCCTTTGTGCGTAGGCACATTAAAAAACTGTGTAACATTATTTCTAGTCATCAGTAATACACCAAGCACAGATTACATACTGGACAATTAAATCTTAAGGTTAGACCTACATATAAACAAAAAACGGACCTTTGAAGACTTTCGCTCAAATTCCACCTGTATGTACCGCAGTGCAATGGTGTTGGTATACACCATACACCTTCTTCTCCTCCATAATTATTAAACTTTTCCAAGGTTTGAGAAGGCTGAGAAAAGTAGACGATCACTAATCTTCTCCTCTTTCTTGTTATATTGCAACCAAATGCTATTGGTAGATCTCTCAGCTTAGAAAACGACAGGTAATGTTTGTTTGTGCAATCGAAGTGAAAATGACTGAAATGAAGTAAAAGATAGCGAAGAGATGTGCAAAAATTTGTACTGGAAAGGTAGATAAACGTTGGTCGAAGTGGAAGGCTTTCTCGTAGGTATACAGAACGTAGAGGAGGCTAAAAGGCAGGCAAATGTTTATAGAAATATGCCCCTTGATGTTTATGTGAGGCATGGGTCAATTGCATTGTGTGGTCTCTAGCTTTTATGTTTACACCTAATTTTCACTAATGTACTCTTATTTTAATAGGAAGCAAATTATAAAATGCATCGTTGTAATTCTCATGTTTCGTACCTTTTTATTGCGTGCTGTATCCGTTTCGGATTTAACGAAATAAGATTAACACCGTCTGCTTTGTAGGTCTGAAACTATTTAAGAACCGTGGAGATTCCAAGTGTGAATATGATGAGGTCTACTTAGGAAAATTTTGCCTCTCCGAGGTGTTTCGATTATCTCGATAACTTATGGAGGAGAGTTCTAGTTAAGTTAAACTGAAGTTCAACCGAAGATTAAAGATTATAATACGGAATGTAAAAGAAAAAAAAGTCTGATGTGTTGCACTCACATGTCTTTCTCTGCTCTTGCACAAACTATTTTAACAAACGCTTATTCTCTATCTAGTTTATGTTAATTGAGATAAACATTTGCAGAAACTATCTTATTGCTAATTTTCTTGTAGGTGCAATGGGAATATGGTCGGCTTTAAGCGAGAGTCAAATCTTTTAAGAGCTGGTTGCTAAGTGGAACATTTTATTCTCTTTGCACGTCCAGGACATAAAAAAACGAATGACAAATTCCCATTTGGCGAAAACTACAAGTACTGGAAAATTTCAACAAATAAAAGGAATATCTCGGAAATGGTTCACTCCGCAAAAAACATGTATATGACATAAATTGTGTGTTTTAACGAGATCTATATTTTTTGTGTAGATAAACATTATCTCTTACGGTTTACCAGTTATGCGAAAGCCATTCAGAATGGAGAAGACTTTTGGAGGCATTCCCAGAAAATTTATGTTATGCATTGAATTTGTCTGAAAATACTTTAAATATGTGATGTTTTAATCAAAATCGTTACAGCCATTTTTGAGAAAATTAAAATTTGCGAAAAATGTTCCATTTAAAGCGTAGTCTGGAGTGTGAGGATTTTCTAGAAAATGTTCGTGTCGCATCTTTGAATGATACTGAACCTAAATTCCCAGTTTAGTATTTAACCTATTTTTCATTTTTGTGTTACGCTGTTCACAGACACAGACACACGAACCTTCTTCTAAAAATGCCTTTTCTTGGGATTCAGGGGACCTCAAAACATGCATTTGCTATACGTAGTAGACAAAATAAAATATTATATTTTAAATTTAACCCAGGATTAAAACATCGTTTGTAATACCGACCTTAAATCAATCTAAACTCTCTATTTGTGCTTCAGTTTAGCATCATTTTCTGCTATTTTCCATAGTTCGATAAAGAAAGAAATGGTTCTACAAATAGAGAGCTCTAAACGTTAAACGAAAACGTGGACTTATTGATGATTTCTATTTTCATGTTACGTACACAAAGCAATTATTTATTATTTATGTGGCAGGACATTAATGATTTCATCCGACAAAAGCAAAAGAAATAAATATAGCAATACTACAAAAGTACTAAATCTGCATCCTCTGGTAGCGTTCCATAACAATGAAGCATAACGAATTTTATGTTTTTATAATTTAAATAAACATATCGAAGTATCTTTCCTGATTCTAGATCTTCAGACCTTGTAGCTAATCATATCTTTCGTATATACAAATTGATTTACGTTTGAAGGCTCTAGTAAAAGAAGGAGCTATGCCACTTTGACAACAAAAATTGAGTTTTCTAATCATTGTTTTCGAGGCATTATTTGTAAAATAAATGGTTAACTTTTTACTTTCTTAAATTATGGTTAAGTAAATTATGCTACAGGAAAAACATAAATTTCAATGTAAAAGTATACGTTGTGAACATGCATGGCATAATTTTTGTGCGGAAAGCCAAACAAATCTATATTGGCATATCAAATAGTTTTATCCAAGCTTAAGTATTGTTTTATGAAAGTAAATCGTGCTAACAGGCTTACATATCAACTGCATAAAAGCAAATTGATATCTCCTCTGGTGTATCTTCACTGGCCAATGTTTCTATAAACTTTAGTTTTTGGTAAACGCCATGAAAGACTGGGGGAAAATATGGCATTGTTGTCATGAGTTCCTTAATTTCAGGGATGGTTATGGTCTGTATTTATGGACAGAGTAATGGTACATCTTCAAGAATTTTAACCATGTAAGGATGATCAAGCATGAGGTCTCTTCTGGTTTCCTGGCATCTTCCAGTCCATGCCACTGTTGTATGTCAGAATAGGTGTATTTGAGAAAGAGTATGTCTGGTTGTTTATCAAATTCACAGCGGTTATTTTTCTGATATTAATGTAAGTGCCATTTACTGCAACTCCACTCTTTATCATTTTACTGTTTGACTGCTGAAGATCCCTGAGATCCTGCGTTTTCATTCGAATGACCGTAAACAAATCTTTGACTCTGGCCTTTTCCACAATTTCATTCCACTGGGCAGGTGTGTAAATGTGATCTGTTTCTCGGAGTTTCTTTTCTATCGCGCCAAAGTCTCGATAGATATGTCCAAGAACAAGGAATTGATGTTGGATGGACTCATAGAGTCCTTTGGTAAGGATAGAATTAAACACTGCATTGTTTCTGTTTTTTCCAGTACAAGAGACTGAAAAAGAAGTAAATGGCTTTGCTCCTTCTCTCGCCCAAAATACTGATGAGGGCGTATTTCCGAATATACAGAATCAGCTGCGGAGAAAGCGGGAGCTATGCCACGTCATACTAGTTCACATGATAGACGACAGATGACAGGAGAACACCAGAAATGGCAAAATTTCAGAAAAGTTTTGGCATAGCTTCCTGCATTTGTTTGTGCATATTGATTTAATCTTAAGCCGTACCAAGAATTTACAGATTAATTTTCCCGTTAAATACAAATATGTGATGGTTGAAGGTCTTCATTTGATGTTTTCGGACGTTACGTATTAGCATAACACAGGTGGTTTTCATAAATCATACATAAACGTTTTAAAATTTAAGGTTCGAAATCAATGGCTTGTATTGTATATAAGCTGAAGCAATTACTGTCACAAGTGAAATTGGTTTAAGAATGACTTTGTTTCAATAACTACATTGCTTCTAGGTAAACTTATATAGAATACAAACTATCAAGAGACAATTGTGCATCACTTTCCCAACAACAGCCCATTTATGCTAAGTAATTTACAAACTTACTTATATAAGAATCTGTCTATGATATAAAGACGAAGGATGTGTAATTCATTTCTGGAGATGTGATGGTGCAAGCAGCCAAAACTGCTTCTGCGCAGCAAGAGAGTGGGGTCTGACGATGGTACCGGAATTATTGACCTCCACGAGTAATAGTTTTACAAAGACATGATAGTGAGATAAATAAATAATTGCTATATATAATTTCCATCTTTTCATAATTGCTACATAATGTAAGAGGAACGAGTTACAATTCTACCAATGTATAAGAAGTCATTACCAGACTAGTTACGTGTTCAGGCAAAGCAATTAGTTAGAAGTCAGAGTAGCTAATGCAATTTCGGTGTTCCGGCGAACTCAGTCAACAAGAAACCCATTAGCTCAAGGTTCAGGTAAACAGAACTCAGTACGTTCAGAAATCAGAGAGTTGAATGGAAATGCACGTATAAAAGGGAAAGAATTCTCAGAATTTGTCAAATCAAAGTGTAAAAGCTGTGTTTCAGATGCGGATAAGAAGCTCAAGATTTGGCAACATATGGCGTAGAAAGTTTGTTGGAGTAGTCATGAAGTAGGTGGGAGTTAAGTTGATAAAGGCAGGTATAGGGCCTTTCAACAAGCGTGTCCCATCTTTAACATGTGATAGCTGCTGTTGTTATTGAGTTACAGCAGTCATTTTTTTCATGTGGTTACAGTTATTATTGACAAATAGCCATGGAATGTTACAGCATTCACTAACGTGTAGAAATTGCGAAACTTTATTATCAAAATGGATCATCTGTTCGCCAAAAGCTTCCGTCTATTGCGTGAAGTTTACGGTGTGCATAAGCATCTCTGCGAGAGAACGATTCGGCGTTTGATCGATAAATTTGAAAGAAGTGGTTCTGTCAGCGATCAAAGAACGCCTGTACGTAATCGACGTAAGCGCTCCAACGAAAACATAGGCGCCGTTCGTGAGAGTGTACGCGAGAACGGAAACAAATCAATTGCTCGTCGAGCGCAAGAATTGGGGCGAATTCTGCATCTGGACTTGACGTTTCACGCTTAAAAAATGGTGTTAACTTAAGAATTAAAACCCAACGACCATAGGTTGCGCTGTGCATGCTGACTGGGCTATGGAGCAATTGGAAGCTGACCCGGAGTTTTGTCGAAAAATCATCTTCAGCGACGAAGCCCACTTCTAGATGGATGGTTGTGTTAACAAACAAAACTTCCGCTATTGGAGCAATCACAATCCAATTCGGGGTTCAAGAATGACCATTTCTTTTCCAAAAGGTTACTGTGCGCTGTGGAGTTTGGTACGGTGGAATCATTGGTCCATATTTTTTCCAAGATCAAGATGGAGAAGCTCTAACTGTCAATGAACCGGACTCTTATAAGGGACTATTTTGGCCTCAATTGGATGGTATGGATCTCAGAAACAACTGGTTCCAGCAAGATGGTGCCGCATGTCATACTGCTCTCGAAACAATCGATCTTTTGAAGGAGAAGTTCAGAGGTTTCATCATTCCCCGTGGTGGTGGTGATGTTAACTGACCCCCGAGGTCATGTGATGTAACGTCGTTGGATTACATCTTGTGGGGTTATGTTAAATCTCGAGTTTATGTCAACAAGCCAGAAACAGTAAATGATCTTATGAATAACATCACGCGTGTTATTCATGAAGTTGGACCTAATTTACGTTCTTCTGTTTTTGAAAATTGTGTCAACCGTATACGCACAACCCAAAGAAGTCGCGGCAGTCACTTAACTGATGTTCTCTTCCACACATAATGGCATTAATTATGTTCCAAAATAAAAAAATAAATAAACCTCTATCATTTATAGAACGTGTGTTATTTAAGCTCAAAGATAGGACACTCTTGTTGAAAGACCCTATCTATTAAATTTATCAATTAACTTAGCTGGTGCTGTCTATTCTCACACCCAACCCACGCATACCCTCAGAGATAGATCCCAAGGTCACCACTGTAGCTGCCGGCCGCAGATTCATCAACGATGAAGATATTGGAGACAGCATCAAGGTGTCTCACATATGGAGGGAATATATCGTCAAGGAACAAAAGACATGAGTGAGTTACAAATGGGAAGGGTAAACAGCAGTTACTGTTCTTGTTGTTGGTAGTGAAATAAAATGGACAGGAAGACAGGAGTAGTATTTCCGGGTACATTCAGGATAATTAGCAGGCCAAATCAGACAAAAAAGGCAAATGACAGGAAGCGTTACATTTGTTCTCTCCTTAAAGAATTGTTCAGAATCAAACTATTATTACTTTATTTGCTGCCTACCTATAATAAGTAGAGGAAGCATTACACTCTACCTAAAAACTCAATACCGAGATCTCACCAGAAATAGTACGTTTTGAGACTCCCTGAATCAAAAAAGCAATTTTCATAAAAAAAGGTGTGTGCGTCTGTGAACAGCATAAATGTAAAACAAAAGGTTTAAAAATCAAACTTAAGTTCAGCATCTTCAAAGGATGCGATATGCATATCTTCAAGAAAATATCTTCACCTCAAAACATCCTTTACATAGAAGATTCTTCTTATTTGTTTATTATGACTATAACGATTTCGAATAAAACACCATATGTTTAGCAAATGAAATGCATATCTTGAGTTTTCTAAAAACATCATAGAAAACAAAAGCTCACACACCAGAAATGTAGATATCTTTAAATCACAGAATTTATTCAAGATTTATTTATTGTGCCATCAGTCATTTTAGAGATGTTCATTGTTATTAGTTTCAAATTTTCATTGACCTTTTTTGAACTGCTTTCGCTACTGAACTGTTTCTCGTGATGATATGGAAAGAGGTACCCACTTTTAAACATTTGATTATCGCTTCGGCTTCTACATCGCCTTTGTACCTAGAATGACGTGTATGAAGAAGCTAATCTGCAGACGTTTATCTTAATATCATGAAGAAGATAGAAGAATAAGCTTTAGTAATTACAGTGAATAGAAGCTGTATAAAATAACTGATAGTAGGCATCCAAAGAAACTGATGTGAATGGAACAGAGCTTTTCAGTGTCTGTGTTCGGTGTAGAAACTTCCAAAACTTAATCTCTTCCCCTTCAAGGTCGTTATCATAGTCTTCTTCTTTTTCTCACCACTGTCGTGCGTAATAACACGATAGGCTTCCAATTTGCTAGGATGGTTTCGGTTTTCGACGGGAATAGTTTACAAGCTTGTTATAGGGGATTCCACATAACTCAGGTTACTAAAAGACACAGATGGCTAATGCCGTATATCAGGGCGGTCAACGTTTTAACTTCAGATACTAGATATACAGTCAGAGAAATCACCAGACTACCTATTTTCAACCTATTTCGGTCTTCTGCTAGTATTATCAGTCATTATCATGCTTCTCTACAGAGAATGTTACAACATTCTTTTTTTCGATGCTTCCTTCTCCATGATCGCTGATTACCAATAAGCTGACTGCACCTGATGTGCTAAATTAAGAGCTGAACTATGCTATGGACTTAATTTATGTAACATGTATATGTTATTAAATGTTACAAATTATCGTACTGTAATAGTATGAAGAACAACATATATTTAAGCTTTAATATGATTTCGGCGTACTTACCTAAACCAAACAACTAAATTTCTAAGTTTTCTTATTCCCAGGTCTTCTTACTTTAAAAATAAAGCCCCAAACAGACAACACTTACCCAAACATTGCAAAAACAATTCAAATTTCTAGTGTACCCGAAGGTAAGACATAATAATTAATAACCCAATAATAATTAAATAATTAAACGATCGTATAATTAGTGTAATTAGGAAACTAATCTAATGTAGATGCTAATGTAATTAACATTATACTCAGCGTGTCGTTGGTGATTAAGTTGGTAATTTGAACATCTGAGAATGCAAAAACAAGGCTCCAACATAACAGATACAATATAACTAACTTTCCAAATACATGTAACAAATGTGCATTTGTGGAGGAATGGAACCTAACAACCCGAATATCACCAGATTCTAGTGATTTATATCAGAATTGTGGAAAAATGCCAAAGTTGCACTTTAGCAACCATTCGTAAATTGTAAGCTCTTAAAAATAATTGCCTACATTAGGTGCTTTCCGCGTTCAACGTTGATCATTACACTCATTGCATACAGGTTTTAAGAATAAATCTGAGCCTGAAATATAAAACAATAAGCATTTTTGTCTACCCCTCACGAGTTGAAACAGGCCAGAGGGCCTATTCCTGGTAGTAGATCATGAAGTATATTTCTCTGCATAAATGAAATAATTACTTTTTATTCACGACTAAAATACTAATTTTTCAGCATCCTCTCTTCCCTTTCCTTCCCCCGCCACTTCTTTATGCGCTGTAGCATTTAATTTTTGTATATCCCTCACTGTGAGCTCTAGTCGAAGCTTATCTGATTGATAAATTAAATACTAACAGCCTTCCATTACATTTGACCCTCATAATGCACAATTTATTGATACACAAGCCACGCAAATCACATATTTCTAAATGGCATGTTTGTGGAATGCACGGGTAGTATCATTGTAAGCTTAACTGTAAATTAATAAATACGTAGTTGGTAGCGTTAATGTTAGTAACCGCTCTCCAAAGAATAATATGTACTATTTATCATACATATGTATACCAGATGGCCCACATAAGCCGTCATTATTTGAAGTTGTTTTATACCGAATAGCGCGGATGCCAAAAAGTTTGCAGTAGCACAACTACAAAGGGGACTGCATACCGACAGAAAGGACACCGCTAAATGAAAGGTCAAGCTTGAAAACGAATACTTCAACTGCTTTCACTGGTCCCAGAACTCATTCGGTAGAAAAACTGCCTGCTATGACGTTCCGGTTTCGATTATCGCCTGGGTTCCAGAAAGTTACCTTTAAACAAAAATATTTCATGGTATGCCCAGGCTCTGGTGATTGAATGTGAGAGTACCATGTTGTGTGTGTGTGTGTGTGTGTGTGTGTGTGTGTGTGTGTGTGTGTGTGTGTAGAGGGGGATATTATCTGCTATTTAATATGCAATTCGCCCATTCACAAGAACTGAGGATTGAGCTTGACGCAAACCTTGACACTTGTCAAGTCATTTAGTTCAATGACAGTTAATCTGCAATCAGTACAACTATATGACACCAATTGATGCAGAAAAGTTGACAAGACTAAACATAATAATATTTTTATTATGTTTATGTACCCTTAAAAATTAGTTAGAATTAAATTATTTTCTATTATTGCATTATTCATAATATGCATGTGCAAAAACGAATTGATATAACGGCTTTTCAGGCCACTTTATGCCTGGAATGATACATTATTTCTTAAAATTATTTTTATACATAAAAAAGCAAGAAAGAAACGTGCGCCGAAGAATATGTCGCGTCTGAAAATATTCAAAAAACAGCCTTCGGGCCTCAGCTGCATTCTGGTGCGTCTCCGCACGGATCGTAACCATATCCGTGTGTTCGTTATTGGTGAACTTTGCCTTTTTGTCTGAATAACCTGGCTCGAACTGCATGGGTGACCACGCGACGCTTATGAGTACGAAACTACCACGTTAACACCTGCAGTCAGCAGCACTACCTCAATGACCTGAAGCTTTGTACCTGCACTGCCCCTTTGAACATCAGTGATGCGGCAACTTCTTTTAGACCTATGTATGCGGAAAACATACAAATGCAAATAACGGCTTGTTTGAGTCACCTGGTATATGAACAAGAATATGGAGTCTCCATGTTGGATATGCTTACTCTATGGTAAGCTGACTATTGAGAGTGAAGCTACACTACATATTTTTCTTTTTTATTTCTCTTTTTCTTCTTATTTTAGCAACTCATAATTCATTACAGCAAACCCAGATAAACGTTTCGCTACGTGAAGCGAATGTCAATACTTTTTGTTTTCTATACTATGTATAGTAAGTAGGGGAAATAAAACTGTATTCCACCCAAAGATTCCATGTTGAGATTTCACCGAAACATGTTTTAAGGCTCCTGAATATAGAAAAAGGATTTCCAGAAAAATGTTCGTGTGTGTGTGTGTGAACAGCATAACTCAAAAATGAAAAGTTGGAGAAATACCAAACTTGATATTTAAGTTGAGTATTCTCCAAGGATGCGACACGAGGATTTTCAAGAAAATCCCCCCAACATCAACTACTCTTTACATGGAACATTCCTAAAAAATTGCTCCAACGATTTTGATTGAAATACCATATATTAAGATATTTATATGCCAAATAAAATGTATATCTTGAATTTTCTGGGAATAGCTTTTGAAGTCCTCTTCATTTGGAAAGGACTTTGTATAATGTTGCAGAATTTGTTAATGTTAAGCGATAGACGAAAACGTGCTTCACAAAAAATGAAGATGCTTTAAGCACACAATTTATTTCAAATACGTTCGTTTGTAGTATAAGCATTTTCAGAGATATACGTTATTAATTGTTCGAATTGCTCATTTCTTGATCATTTTTAAAGTCTTTTCAACTTTCAGTTGTTTCGCGCGATTGCAATGGAAACAGTATGGAATTTTAAGGCCAGCATATAGCGTCCAGTTCTAAAACATTTTACTATGGCTTTCCTCTTTGTAACTATAACAAAATTTGTAATTTAGCTATTTATGCAAAGGTTTATTTTGGACTAAAACGTATTACAGATAAAAATAGGTTTTAGTAAGAATAGTTTCCATACTATAAACGAAACAGGGTAGAGAAAGTCATCTGAATGTATCGCATCAGATTTTATTAAGTATCCTGTTTAATTATATTTTCAGCCATGTGAAAATAAGCAAAAATGACGAAAATGTGGAGTTATTTAATATTTCCATTCTTTCTTTTTCTTCTTTCCTTTTTGTGCTTCTTATTAGGTTATACATCACACTTTCACTTTACACCTTAGTTTAGCATTGGCAATTCTCAGAGCTCCAAATGGCTATTTAATTGGACCTGTGCCATTTGCTAAAACACAGTGTAAAATTCCAGGCAATTATTGCCAGTATTAGCCAAATTCTAAGGGAAGAATGCACAACGTGTGAGTAAATACGAGCAACTTCATGATAAGCATGACTTCAGCTGTGTTTCATACCCTACTCCACTTTCTCAAAGATCTATCAACGTATGCCTATCAACGTCTTCAGGTTGGAGGAGAAGCAAGAAGTGTATCCCCTAAAGATTGCTTAGACTGAACTAACTGAACACCGTAATGTGCCACTAATGTGTGACAGTGGTGGAAAACATCACTACGTATATATAAAGAATTTTGAAAAACGCATTCGAGGTCAGAGAACTAAACATAAAGAACGTGTTTATACCTGTAAGCGCTGTTTTACACATTTTGAAGATCGATATGGGCGAATTGGGTTGGAAAAACTAGAAGACCATGCAGCCATCTGTAATCAACATGATGTTAAAGGGTGGTTGTTCCTACCAAGGAGAAATCAATTGTTCAATTTAAATTTTTGAAAGGATGTTGAAAGTACCTTACGTCATCTACGCAGACTTTGAAAGCATTCTCGCTCCATATCATATATGTCTCCCCAATCCTGAAACTTCATATACATCCCCTTATCAAGAACATGTACCTATGAGTTTCTATGTTTACGTGAAACCTGCTCAATCGGTTAACATCCAGAAAATGGTCTTCCTAAGCAACCCTGTGTATACCGTGGTTATGATGCGTTCAGAAGTTTATGGAATACCTGTCATCCTTTGCAAAGGAAATTAATGGTATATACAAATCTGCTATGCCTCTGAAACTTATAGATCATCAGGAGAAGGATTTCAATTCCTCTGCAGTATGCTATTTGTGTGGAAACACCTTTACTAAAGAGAACTACAAAGTACGCGATAATGATCACATCACTCGTGAATATCGTGGAAGTCTACATAATGAATGTAATTCAGCCTGCAAACACCTATAAATACATTCCCGTGTCAGTGGGTATGACTTGCACTTCATTGCTAAGGAGCTGGGATGTACAAGTGAGCGGGTGGAGGTAATTCGTAGCTCTGAAGAAAGCTATATATCATTCTCCAAGTATGTAGGAGATATAAAGCTTCGATTTGTGGATAGCTTTCGGTTCCTCAGTACAAGCTTGGGTAATCTGGTGAAAAATCTAACATCGTATCCTCAAACACTGAAGCACTTCGCAGAGGACAAGTTGAAGTCGATGACTCGAAAGGGAGTATTTCCCTATGATTACGTCACGTCACGCGATGTTTTGAATGTCAGCTGCTTGCCTCCTAACGACTAGTTCTAAAATAGCTTAAATGAAGCAGAAATTACTGATGATACTACAGTCATGCTATAAATGTATGGGAGCTGTTTAATGTGAGTATCCTGGGCGAGTACAGCGACCTATATTTAACCTCAGATGTACGTAACCTCAAAACACACAAAGTCGATCCCGCTCATTATTTTACCTCTCCAGGACTTACCTGGTACGCATGTTGGTGTATACTGGAATTCCTCTGGAATTGCTACAGGATTATGATCAACTACTCATGATAAAATCTGGTATAAGAGGTGGTTTAAGTCAAGTTTCCCACTGGTATGCCAAAGCAAACAACTCTACATGGATAAGTATGATCCGTCCATACCATCCCAATTTATTACATACGAGGACGCCAATAACCATTATGGTTAGGCAATGTGCCATACCCTCCCTTATGGTGGATATGAGTGGGTTTCACCTTAATAAATCGACTTAGAAGCACTACAAAAAGATGATCTTCATGGATACATATTAGAAGTCGACACCGAGTATCCGGCAGAACTTCACGACCTACCTTTTCTCCTGAAGCCCAAGGAATCATATACAAATACACTGATACTCCATCTTAGACCTGGAATGAAGTATGTAGTACATTACATGACTTTGAAGCAAGTTCTTAATCATGGGTTAAGTTTGAGTAAAATCCGTCGTGTGCTACAATTCCGACAGCCTTAGTGGTTAAAACTTTGTGTGAAATTTAACAATACGCTATGACAACAGGCTGCAAAGGACCTCTACAAGCTCTTTAACAACGCCATGTTTGGAAAAACTATGGAGCACCATTCTAATCCTATGGATATACGACTGGTTACAAATGAGAAGACTCTGGAAAAGTTGATCGCCAAGTCTACGTTTATGGATAGGACCATATATTTCGCTACTCCAGCTGCTGTGCATATGGCCTCTCCTCAGATTGTATTCAACAAGCCTATATACAATAAAATGAGTGTGGGACATCTCCAAGGCATTAATGTATCACTATCATTACGACGTGTTTTTGCCATATTATGGGGCTGAAAACCTGACAGTTATGCATATTATATAAGTTATACTGATTTATTCTTCATCGTGTAGCAACTGAAGATGTGTACCAGGACAAGCTACTGAGCACCTGGATACAGCTGATTGCCTTGTCGAGCATATATGCTACTGTACTCAGAACAAAAGGGTGCTGGGGAAATTTAAAGATGAGCCCTATAGCAATATCATCCTAAGCTTTTTTGGACTACGAGCTAAGATGTATGCATTAGTTATGCAAGGATCGATGATAAAAAAATTAAATGTATAAAACGCAATGCTATTAAGCAATAAATTACATTTTACAATTATATGGACTGTCTTAAAACCCCTGAAATCATAAGAACGCCCATGAATCTGATCGTATCAAGTGAGCATGATGTTACCGCCGTGCAAGTGAATAAAATCACATTGTCTTTATTTGATGATAAAAGATGTTCATGCCGAGGATGGAATACCTACATATCGTATGGGCATTATCGTATTACAAACAGTGCTTAAAAATGTGCCCTGGATCTCAAGATGAATATTCACTCAGCGAGTCTACTATCTTAAAAAATCGAAGTTTACCCATGTGCGCTGTGTACACCCAGCATACACCTGGTGAAGAAAGAAGAAGAAAGAAATGTAAAGGAAGGCTTCAACCCTGCCATTAGGAGCAAAATCATAGTGGTGTCTCAAGCATAGATAAAGGAGAGAGACGTCTAACCTTACAATCATTATCTAATGAAGCAATGATTAAACTGATAAAGATGTTACAGTTGGCTAAAAAGTGTAACCATATAAAACCATAAAGCTGAACAAAAACGTTATAATACCTCCTCAACCATGTGGGTAGTCTAGCTTAAATTACCTCTATATACCTTCATTGTAGCCCTAGACACTGTTTATCCCTCTACGTCTCACACACTAACTGTTTAACATATAAAACTTTGCAAGATTTAGAAGAAAGTACATAAAGAGTTGTTAAATTAGATAAGAAATGTTTATAATCTAATTACTCTCTACATTACCATGAATACCTGTGATAGTATGTGAACTGTCTCTTAAACTGACTTAAATACCTGTGATACTACTCGAATTGTGCGAAATTACCTTAAATAGCCCTGGTACGAATCGCTGCTCTGAATTACCATGAAAACCTATGATACTATCCGGTTTACCCTAAATATCAACCATACTATCTGAATTATCCTAAATCCTGCATTAGCCTAAATACCTACAATACTACCTGGATTACTTGTGAAATCACACACAACTATGACGCATCCAGCCCTATAGGGTACGTGATACTGGGAATCCTGGACGCTAGAAGGCAATATAGCCTTTGTTAGCGGTTTAAGCCTTTTTGAAGTCAATAACACTACATGATGTTATACATGGACAAACATTACACATACATCAATACTAACCTCCATAGCCTCTTTCCTCGTTTTCCCTATATTTCCCATATAAACGCATACTCTGCTCTTCAACCTCTGTCTAACCTAGCACCTTTCCTCGTACTCCCTATTTTTACCGTATAAATGCATACTCTGCTCCTCAAACTCTGTCTGGCTTAGCACTTCTCCTCGTATTCCCTACCTCTCAGATATAAGCGCATTCTACCTTTAACATCTGTCTAGCTTAGCATCTGCCCTCGTATTCCTTACCTCTCACATATAAAGCGTATCCCCTCCTTTAGCATTTTTCAAGCCTAGCATCTCTCCTTGGTTTCCTATCTCACCGGTATAAACCTACAGTCCTCCTCCTTCAGCCTCTATTTTGCTTAGCATCTCTCCCTGTCTCCCCTATATTCCCCATATAAACGCCTACCCTACTCCTCAATTTCTGTCTAGACTAGCATCTCCCCTTGTATTGCCTACCTGTCTCATATAAAGCGCATTGTCCCACCCTCAACTCTCTCCTAGCATAGGATCTCTCTCCATTTACCATATCTTCCTCACATAAACGTATATCCTACTCCTCAACCTCTGTGTAGCCTACTACCTCTCCTCGTATTCCCTGCCTCTATCATATAAAGGGCGTTCCCCCTTCTTTAGCTCTGCTCTACCTCGGATCTCCCCTTGTTTTCCCTATCTCTCCCTAATAAACGCATGTTCCTCCTGGAACGCTTCTCCAACCTAACTACTCCCATAGTTTTCCTCGTCTCTCCATACAAACGCATACTCTACTATTCAAACCATCCTAGCCTAATACCTCTCCCCACATAAAAGCCATATTCTATCCTCAAGTTCTGTCTAGTCTAGCACCTCTCCTCGTATTCCCTGTCTCTCCCGTATAAGTCCATATTCCCCCTCCTTCAGCATGTGTATAGCCTATCATGTGTCCGCGTTTTCGCTATCCCTCCTATGTAAACGTATACTCACACCTCAAGCTGTGTGTAACCTAGCAATTCTCCTCGTATTCCCTACCTCTCTCATATAAAGCACATTCCCCTACTTCAGCCACTGTCTAGCCTAGCATCTCTCCCAATGTTGTTTGTTTGACATTATAATTACATATTTGTAGCGTATGGTGCGTTTCCACTGTGCTCTATTGTGGCAGTGTCTCATATGTATGTGTACGCAATAACGTTTATATGCAATGATTTGTGGTTTTTTGTTAATTATGATTTAATTTATAATTATGCCTCGGCTCCGTCAGTTGCATATTTGGTACAGCAAGTATCTCTTAACAAGGGTGGTACAACTGTAGAAACGTTTCACACACTTTACACAAGTTATAATTTTAAATTCTCACTTCTTCATTAATTCTTGAGGGCAGTTGAATAATATTTCGAATAATAACAAATTACAAAAGTATTCACTTACGGAGGTGTAAGATATTAAGTTCTCTATGTATACTGACGAACTGCAGTTTACAGAGAATTTCTTAAGTTCTTTATTCGCGTTAAAAGGTTTTATATATATATATATATATATATATATATATGAATATTAAATA
Source organism: Deroplatys truncata (assembly GCA_030765065.1). Lineage (NCBI taxonomy): Eukaryota > Metazoa > Arthropoda > Insecta > Mantodea > Mantidae > Deroplatys > Deroplatys truncata. Next base: position 22,585,617 of record CM060988.1, on the reverse strand, counting down.
AAATGCATTTTACGGTTGTAGTAAATATCTGTTCCTAACTACATTTTTTTAGAGGTCAAAATTTATTTCTCCGCACTGCACTAATATTTCATATCTGCACACTCTGAGCTTCATCCACTGAACTGATTTGGCTTGGGTGCGTTACCTCTTAGCGTCAAGAGCTTAAAATTTTAAATTTAATGTTTCAGTTTTCTGATTGGCTAAGCCTACTCTAGCAGAACACTGTTGGTTTGACTTTCCTTGGCTTTTTGCACCCACGTGACTATTTACAAGCTTATCGACGTTAAATCAGTATTTTTCCATCGGCTGTTGGTAGTCTTTCTTAGTTTTCTAACTTATTGTTCTGCCAAGGTTACAACTCATTGTTAGCCACCCTCTGCTTTCCACTTTATGACACTGTTTGCTACAGAAAAAACCACCTTGCTTCTACCCTCACAGCTCCTACGTTTCTACACTAAGAAATGCGTTCACATAATATTTTGCACATATATACAATAAATATACATAACAAAATGGCTGTAATATACACTTAATAACAATTACTGATCGCTTATAGGCGGGCTAGTACTTTTATATTACATAATTAAAGTGATAGCAGTTAAGGGATAAAAGGTACTGTCTCACTATTCAATTGGATTTGAGACCTCGTTTTTTTATTATATAAGCTAAAAGTATGTATTAGCAACCACATATTCATGATTGAAGACATAATAGCGTATTTCTATAATAGTTTAGAAAATAGTGCTTTTGTTATTCAGGAATTGGTAAAGCTCATTAATAAATTGCTTACTTTTACTTACAGGAATTTTAAATACATTTTAGGCCCTAAAACCTAATGTTTAACTTATGGAAACCGTATTCTTTGTGCCTAAAACTGTGTCCTTAGTGTCTATTTTCAAAATTTGAGAGTCTATTTTAGGTGCCCAAAAATTGGTTTTTAAGAGGCTAAAATCCGAGGCCTACTGAAGAGCGGTGGTTCCAAAGGCGCCGATATGGCCTTAGATGTTTAAAGGTGGCACATAAATGGAACATAAAAATACATATTCCGTACCCATACTCGACGGAAGTCTGAATGACGACAGCTCTATTTCCCAGAGTGGCAGCTTGACTATCTACCTCACAATGCGGCAATGCGGCGTGCACAAACAGGCCCATATACATCCATGTATATTCAGGTCAAAGGACTATTGCATGTGAGTGCTACCTGAAAGACCTTGCGACGTATTTTTCAGATCGTACGACACAAGACATTGTGCGACTGTCGTGTCGCATGGTATAAATGCTTCCATTTAACATAATGTACTTTCAGATAGCGTCGCACATGGCGCACAACATGAAATTGCATGCATAAATGAGGCTAAGATGGAGGTAAACTTTACGAGGAAGCTGACAGATCAAAAACGAGGCCACGGCTAGATTCACTACAGGGCAGGAGAATCCCCCCTAAAGGGTTTTCCCCTTTAAAACACCAAAATAAAGTATAAAACATTTTAATAAGATTAATTAAAATATATAAAACTGGGCTTCATATAAGCTTCACGGCTAGTTCTTCGCATATTGTTCAAGGTGAAGCACACACTAGTACCCTTGAGGCAAAACAAGAATTATAAATAGGAACAGAGACGCGAGTACCCTTAACGTACGTCGGAACAGTCATAAATAGCTTTAAAAAGCAGTCAGTCACGCCTTATACAGTCAGCAATGCACGGTTTCACCTCGATTTGAAATTATAAATTTAAGAATAACAAGAACAACTCCAATAAGTTTAGACAGAATCAATACCTGTTAAAGACTAAAATTTACAAAAAAAATCCCGTACCTGTGGCTGTGCGTAAAATTAAAGGGCTGCTTATATATATCCGATCCGAAAGGCTTAATAGCAACGAGTAAACCCAAGCAGCGACACAACTTCTGGCTGTAATAAATTTTGCTAGGCCATAAAATTAAGGGACACACCCAGAGATCTGACCAAAGGCACAGCCAGAATCCAGCTTACATGAGAGAAGGCAGGACAGCCTAGTAGTCACCCGATCCCGCGAACCTAGCACGGCAGTGGCCATGAAAGGAACGCGAAGAAACTGCCAGAAATTCGCGGCGGAAATACCGAAACTATTCGTGAGACAGCGACAGAAGGAATTAATAAACATGCATTCAGCACATTATTTTAAAGTACTCAAAAATTTTATTCACTATAGTTTCATTACTACGTGCTTGAAATTTCCAGGAGAACTTCAGAAATTAAGAAGTTAAATATATTTGGTTTATTTATTAAACAATGTAAAGTAATTCATTTATACTTAAACATTTACCATGATACATATTCGTAAAACAAAAACATTTACTAACTAAGTAGCTCCATTCTGTGTACACTAATTGAAAATATTCTGTGTCTGCACAAACATTTCATTGCATTGGTTATTTACGTTCAAAATAAAAACTCAGCACATATGCCTACATATATTAAACCGTTTGGTACAAGGAGCATTTCATACTAGCACATTAGTGTGATTACTTAGAAATTAAGAAGTGGCAGTGTCGGAGTGAACTTCATGGAGCTTCTTTTCTTCTCTTAACTGTTTCTCCGATCGTTACAGCAGATAAATTGTAATTGCGTCAACTGACTGAGCAACACCGATCGAGATGGTTCTGCGGTAACGTGCCAGGCTCGTATTTTGGAGGTCCCGGGTGCTTATTGCCGTCGTCCGCCCGCTCTGACTTTGGGTTTTTTTAGTACTTTTCCCTGGTCGGTAAGGCGAATGCTGGGGTGGTTCCTCTACTACCATCATTTCCCTTTCCTCGTTTTCTTCTAATTCCGTTTCCTTGTCATGTTTTAGGTGTGCTTCTAAGTTTCGCGGTGTGAGGCGGTGCCGGACAGATTGCGCAGTGGACACAGGGGGCTGCCTCATCGCAAGGGTTATTCAGTGCCCCCTCTGGGCAGCCTCAGTAGTGGGTCCAGTCTTTGAGCTAGGAGATATTAGGGATTTCTGTGTGCGTCTCTGTGGTCTGTGTGGCTACGGTATACAACCTCTTATGGTATTCGTTCAATTCATCCCTTCCTCCTGAGGGATGCTAGTCGTAATAGATCTCTGTAGGTTTCAGTGTACGAGATGTCCCGGCTCATTGTGTACCCTACACCAATAACCACTCATTTAGGTTGCTGGTCTTGTTTGCTCATAAATGACACAAAAGCAATGCACCGCATTCCCTGACTGTTTAAAATCGCGTTTCATGTGTTTCCTAATTAACTCCTGAAACAGCTCTGCGTTCCCAAGATTGTAACTTGTTTAGCTTGCTCAGTTTTATACCTTCGGCAACAGAATGGCAAATAAAGAAACGGAGTAAGAGACTACTTATGACAATATCGTCAGGTTTGTATCAGCACACTTGACACCAAGGTTTAGTTTGAATCTTGAAAGCAATGTAACAAATTCGCCCAATGTGCTGTTGGCCCAGAAGGGTATGTTTGTGTGCCTAAAACTTCAGTGGAAGAAGAGGCCTAACACCTAACTAGTCACCTTCATTTACGCTCTGTTACAGAATTTCATTATAATTGGTTGTTATTTTTTTAAAACTATTAAAAGCTACGTGTATTGGTTAATGCGACCGAGAGAGGTGGCGCGCGGTAACACACCAGACTCGCATTCGGGAGGTCCCGGGTTCGATTCCCGGCGACCGCGCACTCTGAAACATGTCTTTCTTCGGGAATTTTCCGGGGTCGTCAGGCGAATGCTAGAGTGGTTTCTTTGAGCCCGAATTTCCTGCCGTTCCATTTCGTTGAATTCACCATTTCATTCATCCTTCACCCGTTAGGACTGTTCAGGGTTGGAAATGTCGGCGATGTGTTTCGGTGCGGCGTGGCAGGGAAAAATGATGCTCTCTGTGAATTTTTTTCTGTCTCTTGGCCTTCCATTGGTTGTCGGGATTAAGAACCGTCTCTTCAGAAAGTGGATTTGGACCTTTTATGTGGGACGGGATCCCCGGCCTGCCTATCCGAATGTTGGGGCGTGTCAATATGGAGAGCATAGGGATCCTGTCATTGCTGTGCCGCCACTCCTGGCTCCAGCCGTCCGATGTCTCCTTTAATCTCCTCCCCCCTCTCAGGGGCACCCCTTTGAGAGGAATAGGTATCTACAGTATCCTCCCTGATCGGTGCCGAGGCCCCTCCGAAACTATGAGTAATAAGTTATTGATTAATGCAAAAATATCTAGAGACATATTTCTCAACAAATCTTTACCTTGACAATATAATTTCACGTTGCGTAAAGCCAAAAGTCGCCTGATATATCTGTCTCTTTCTAACGTCCGTGTTTTTTTTCTCTAAATGTACAGTCTTGTGTTTCCGTTTATTCGTCCTCGAACCTGAAGTAGTGACTTCAGTAGTCCGCAAGGCTAATTTGGTATTTTCACAATGTACATTCATTTGTACCGTACATGTGAATATTTGTCAACTGTGCAATTGGGAACACGTGGAGTACAAGAGAAAGCAAACTCGAGATCCACCTATGAGTTCAGGTCTATAATCGGACGTTTCTAAAGATGACATTCCAATCAATTTACCATCAAACAAACGGTGACTGGATGTCCAGCTCAATGTTGTGCACAGATTCTCCTATCCCTCCATTTTACTGCTGCCTTGAGTGAGAACAAAATAAAGGCAGACACATGTGCCTGATAAACGACAAACATCACGCCACAGGAATGAATCTCGAATGCGAGTTCAGCATTGCCCAAGGGTAAAAAACGAGTATGAGGCCGGTAGGCCTTAGCAAGACGCAGTGAATCTGTGTTTTCTAGACTTAACCTGAGTTTAGCTGGATTTATCGTGTGTGTATTTGAATAGCTACTACTGTATTTACTTGTCATAGCTAAGTTAACAGCTGTCAGCATGTACGTTTTTCACGCATGCGCAATGTTGAACTCGCAGTCTGTTCATTATTGAGGCGAGTCATTTGGAGGGGGAGATGGGAAAGAGACGGACACGCCAGACAGCCGCTGAAGAAACCGCCGCAGCCCCTTTGGCACCAGCCGAAGGGGCCGTCGCCGCGCCGTCATCTGAAGAAGCTGCTCCGAGCCTCGCCGCCGCTGATTTGGCGGCCGTTCCCCCGGCATCTGCCGGGAGCTCAGCCTGCATGCCAACGGTGACCGGGCCTTATTGGGCAGCGGTCACTGCATCGCCACGGCACCAGCAGTCCACCCGTCTCTTCCAGTCAGCACCACACCTCTCCTCCAACCGCAGCAGTCGCCAACAGCACCGCACCTCTCATCACCACATCCATCGCAGCAGCCACCACCACAACATCCTACACCACTGCGGTGCAGCGCAGTGATTTCCGAAGTTCCTCGAGATTTGCCTACAAGTAACATACTCTACGCCGCTCAACACCGGTGGCCTTCTACCTTGAAGTTAGCCGAACGGAAAGACACCAGCCTTGCCGCAGATTCTGCTGCTACGGCCATGACTTCACAACCTGCGCTGCACCACCTCGGTGCCACTACTGTGGTGCACCGAGTTTGACAACACAGTGCACCAGACATGATCTCCGCCGCCGACGTCGGTTCTGCGCCTCCTGCAACGGCCACGGCCACTTCACCGGGCAGGAGCAGTGCCCACTATACCCACGAAGCCATCGATAAACACCGCCTGAAACCACGTACACTGCTCCAGCCGCTCCTCCAACGACAACGCCACCTCCAGCTCCGGCCATCACCCTGCAAGATGCGGTCCAGGATATCCACACGGAGGTCCTTAACATCGGATTCCGCATCTCTCTACAGGAAGAGCTCATCTCATCACTCACCACAGGCGTCAACTCCGCAAACTCTGAGCATCATCTCCGCCGACTAGCCGCCACCGAATCTTCACTTCAAGATCTACACGCCATCACCGCCGCCAACTCTGCTAACACTGAGCATCAACTCCGCCGTCTCACCGCCTTGGAAGCCACTATTCAGGACTTACACGCCATCACCACCGCCTTCGCATCAGCCTTCCAGTCCTTCACCACCAGCTGCCTGCAGCGATTCGACAGCGCCAACACCTCCATCAGTGGCCTGGGTGCATCCATCGCCTCCCTGCCACAGACGACAACACCGCCAGCTCCTACAGAGTGCCTCGAGGAGTTTAGGCACACCATTTCAGGACTCGCCGACACAGTGAAGACTCTGCACACTACCATGACCGTGTGGACTTCCGTCCTCACCGGCCTGAAGAGTGGGCAGCAACGACTGCCCACCTACTTGATGTCAATCGAACACGCTATCCTGTTTCCGAACACAAGGCTCAGCCACCATCGTCCAACCTCAGCGCACCCCACACGGGGCGCTCTACAGTACCCCAGTTCAATGCAATAAACACTAATAAAGTTCCATACCCAATCCCGCCACTCCCCGGGGGGGGGGCAGTCAGGGCCCTGGCACGGTCATGACTGTTTCCCGGACTCTTCCACGTCTTCTGCCAGCGTTTCATAAGCTGGCAGATACCTTTGGCTTACTAACGGGGGTGCTCAGCGGAACCCCATCACCTTTCCTTACTTCTCCCTTCAATTCCGCTCCTCAAATCTTCTTCCTACACCCGTCCACTACCCCCCGAAAAAATTCATTTGTGAAAGATGACATTTTTTCTGTGACGTTGCAATCGCCGGCTATCTACAGTAATTTATTGCTGGAACTTCTGTGATATTGCTGATTAAAGGCTGGTTTCACCAACGGTCATATTTTTTCGTGTTAATTTGATTTATGTAACCCCAGGACCGAGCGAGGCGGCGCCGCCGTCACATGGGTGACTGGCATTCGGAAGGTCCTGGGTTCAACCTCCGGGGTCGTCCAACCTAACCGAAGGTTTTTCGTGGATTTCTTTGATCGCTAGGCAAATAATGGGTTGAATAATTTGATCCGAATTTTCTTGTCGTCCCTTTCATGACAACATTTAATTTGCTTCTTTTTCACCGCTATACCGGGCTGATCACCCAAACTGGATATGCTATGATGCAGTGTGTGCTTGCTCCTCGATATGCTACTGGCTCAAGGTATTGGACCGTAAGTCCTTGGGAGTATAAGCCCTACAATGAGGAGTGTAATCGGTTAAAGAAGAAGCAACCCCAGGTTTATATCTTTATCTCCAGAACATAGAAGCAGGTTTTACCACGAGGTTGCTAACCCGGATACAGAAACATAGCCATGATTTATGCGTGTTATACGAGCCAGTAATTTCTCATACCTAACTAGGAAGAAACGCTGCCCGCTGCTTCCGGCTGGTGCCTTTTTCTGTGCAATTTGAAAATCAAAACAGCGTTGATTAAAGTACAGGCACACGTGCTCTGCTTTTCAAATTTGCGGTTTGCAAACCACTCATGTGAATAAAATTATATCTTTGGTTGTGAAGTTTCAGCTTGCCACATATAAATAATTATTATTCGCTTAATTGTTTTTTATTTTATTTTGAAGAATTACAACACTCATTTGGAATTTTTCATAAAAATAATGATTTAAACACATGGGCTTTGGAAAGGAAGTGGGGAGATGGAAACTGCTCATTAATTTAACTGTACTACACAATATGTCGAGAATGAAAAAAGTATACAAGTGACAATACACGATGCAGTAGACTAACGGAGGTTAGATGTGGTGACAGAAGAATAATAGTTATCAACCCTGCGGTGCACAAGTATTTAACAAATTAGTGAAATTTCTATTTCTTATGAATTAGCTGCTTACATTTTGAATGAGAATTCCAATTATTTTCCTATTCCCTATTTGTTCTGAACAAAAAGTACATATTGTTATGCGATATGTGACTGTATATTTGGCCGCTAATAAATATTAAAATGTAAACATTTGAAACAGTGAATAATAAGCCAATAAGAATATGTAATCGTCTGACATCAAAACGCGCAAGATAATATTAGGAAGCGTAAATGTGTTTTTGTAATTTTAATGTATGTGTTAGATTGTAAGTATGTTTCGTTGAGGCTGTTGGTGGCTAGAAAAGTGCACAAAGTTACATTTTCAGTGAGAAGGTGTAAAAACAGGTAGTAGGTAGTTGAAGCTTACCCAAGACTCGTCCTTGATATATGTAAAGCTAGGGGAGCTAAGGTAATTTTCCACTGGCGAACAGACGAAGCAGCAGAAGTCGTTGCAGGTTAAAAAATTAGAAAGCTAGTCACGTGCTAGGTTGCAGCAAAGAGTAGCTTGAGAGTTAAATTTATAAAATTTCCAGTAAAGGCAATGTAGCCAATGAGATTTAAATGCGCAGATTTTTAAAATGCTAGAGTGTAGGAAGTAAGAGGTAGCGTACCCACTAACGCTAAGATTAGTATTTCGGTGCTCATCAATCTGTGTAGATCGTAATTGCATCTGTTAGTGATACGGGAGTGATTGTAACCGTAAATCATGTAAAAAGCACAGAAATTATATTTTATTTTTAAAGATCTTGGCATTGAGAGTACGCAAACACTATTTTAATATACTTGTGATTAATATGTAACACACAAAGTGAGGACAGAAATTTTCTGTTGGTAACGACATACACATATAAAACACAATAGTTTCAACGAAGAAAGTAATGTAATACTACAACACTGCAAAGGATTAAAATTGCTCCTAATGTGCATTAAAAATTGGGCATTATTTTTAAAATGTCTATGTTTTAAATTTCTTTTACACAAATACATCTTCCTTACGCGTCTCCACCCCTGTCAAGTTATCCATGCTCTCCAAATCTAAACTGATTTAACCGAGGCAAGAACAGAACCCCAAAATAATAAGGATCTACAATAATAACATCCGTAGCTAACTGTATAACATAAACAAACACCAAGATAGGTGCCAGATACCATTACACAGAATACCGACACAGAGACGAAACCGTGTCACAAAATCTACATCGTTGTATACACTCAAATATCTGTATCGCTCTCTCATCCATCTTGCTCGCCTCGCATTTCTGTCGTATATTCGTATTGCACTTTGAGTTGTGTACATAAGCATCTTTTATGTCGTCTATGGGCAGCGAAGACTTTTTTCGTCATTATTGTTAACTCTTCGGTCCACCAGTAATTTCTAACACATCTTTGCGATTTTTGGTAGACGTCTCTCACATAAATGGGTTATAATTTTCAGTAAGTTTATTTATAATTTCATTCTGTGTTTTACATTGCTAACATATTTGTTTCCTGTCACAATCCTACTTAAAATAATTTATGCTGCCTTTTGGAAATAATTCCATTTTTCATTATTGGTTTTGTATTTACAGGTAGTGCTACTTGTATATGTGCTTTCTGAGCAGTTTTTGAGTTTTATAATTATAAGTCTGTTATCAGAGAGTGTAGGTAATTCGCAACTGCCCATTCAGAAATCAATGATTAACATCTATGAAGCTCTCCGTCTGACGACTGAATGTTGGCCTATTTCCATTATTTAAAATAACTAAATTATTACATACAAAAAACCAAAAAACAATTTACCGTTTATATCATTTATGGAGCTACTCCAGTTACAATGTTTAGCATTTATGTCACTGGTTATAAGTAAACATTTGCCTTGTAATTCTGAGCAGATCGAGTGAAGTTGATTTAGGGCGTCATTAAAATCACATTGGGGATCTAATAAATGTTACACACATGCGTTTCTTGCCCATAAAAAAGGACACAGACAACAACTCTATCTGGACCAGTTTTATAACATTTCAGGTCTATGTGACTGTTGCTGCGCGTCTCCTTTTTTCATAGTCACTGTTATCATTACCTAACACATTTACGTGATAATTTAAACCGAAGTCTATAACCCGGTTCTGTCTGGTGTTGGGTTCTTGTATGCACGGTATTGCCTAGTTCTTATCGGTTGGTTTGTCATTATATAGAACTGAATTACGAAGTAGTTCTTGTATCGGTAGTAGAGATTTGTGTATATTCTGGTGGTAAATTACAAGTTCATCCATAGTTTATCTTGGACCTTATGATATCCAGCATTTTCTTTAATGCACGGCAGTCAGATGACGTGGCCGTATGGTTGGTATTCACTAATTTGAAATTAGCTGGCTGTTGTATCCCTTGCAGTTGGCACATTCTGTTTTTGTTCTTGTACATTCCTTTAACTAGAGCTTTTCTGCACAATGTGGGCATCGGTTACTTATTGCGCAGAACAATTGTGACAAGGTATCACATGAAAATGATCATTATCCGGGCAGCTGTTATAAACAATATACAAGTCTTCCTTTTTGTATCACCGCCCGGTAAAGCTTAAGTGTGACCTCCATTACCGTAGACTGTGTTCTACCGTTACGAGCGTGTTTTACAAATACACTTCTTTAGCTTCTACACTTTTACTTCTCTGTGGGATCAGTAAGAAAGTGCTTAACCCAGGGATTCCGTTCTATAATGCCTTGTACCATTTCCTCTTCCGGAAAGCTTGCCTCAATTTCGTGAATGGTTATTCGTGGATGTCTTTTCTCGAGAATCGCAGCAACAAGATTAGTACAATTATTTTGAACTGTCTGGAGGTATTCAGAGCAATCTTCCCTGTTCCTGAGCTCAATTACCATACTCTTATTTCTAATGTTCTTCACTTTATTTATACGCATATACATCTTGTTCCTTATTGCAGTTTGAATTAATTTGTTGTTCACTGTCAGACACAAGAATTTCCTTTGGAGACACAATCACTATATTTTTGGTACACTGCGCTTCACCTCTCATGGACTTCTTATTTTGTAAAATGCTAGCATAAGATTGTTGGCTATGTTCGACGAACGATTTCTGTGATTTCAACAGCTGTTTAAATATTTTGAAAATGCCTTTAATTTTGAGTGCAGAGTGCGATTTCACTCAATTTTGTTGCATTTGCCTTATCGATTTTAAAAAATTGTAGAGTGCAATTAACGTCAATTTCTCGGCTCGATATAGTTCTCCAACGTTATGATTCACCGGCGTCTCGTAAGTTTGTATAACTTAGTTAATAACATTATTAATTTTTTCCTCCATATTTCAGCATTTCAAAGTGAACATATTCTGGAGCAGTAGCTTTCCCATTCTTACCAAATTATACATAAATAATAACAATAATAAGCGAGCTACATCTTTGGCAGAGTTTGGTTGCTGAACGCACTATTTACACCATCCGAACATCCCTATTTAATAAGGAATGAAACCATAGAAGTCGTTAGATGAGACCAGCGACTACTAAAGGAAGCGGGGAGTATTGTGTTGTCAGTATATAAGCAGTAACAATAGAATGGGTAGGTCAAGGCAGCTCATTGACTTCGAACGTGGACAAGTCATTGATTGTCACTTGAGTAACAAATCCATAAGGGACATTTCAATCCCTCTGGAGCTGCCCAAGGCGACTTTTGGTGATGTTGTGAAGTGGAAACGTGAAGAAACAACCACAGCTAGATCCGGACCAGCAAAACCACATTTAATGACGGAGGGTGGTTGTAAGCAATCGCAAGGAATCAGTGGAAGGAATCACTCATGGGTAGCATAGTGGTACCAGCAGTCCAACCAACACAATGACTGTGTGTCGAGAGTCAAAAGGTTTGGAGTACCCCGGTCGAGCTGCTGCTCATAAGCCAAACATATCGGTAGTCGATGCTAAGCAAGGTTTGAGGTGGTGTACAGAGCGCCACCACTGGACGGTGGATGATGGAAGCGAGTGATTAATCACGCTATACTCTGCAGCAATCGGATGGATGGGGTTGGGATTGGCGAATGCCTGGAGAACGACACCTGCCATCATGTTTAGTGCTAACAGTGAAGTACGGAGGAAGCGGTGTTATAGTATGGGGGTGTTTTTCGTGGTTAGGTTGTGACCCCCTTATTCTGCTTAAGAAAAATCTAAATGAGGAAGGATATGAACATATTTTAAACTATTGAGTACAGCGTATGGTAGAGCAGGAGTTCGCAGATGATGATTGTATCAAAATGAAAATCCATCCTGTCATAAAGCTGCATCTGCGAGACAATAGTTTGTGGATGATAACATTCCTGAAATGGACTGGTCCGCCCAGAGTCCTGACATGAACACAAGTGAACATCTATGGAATGAGTTAGAACGCCGACTTCGCTCCAGAGCACAGCGTTCAACATCATTAATTTCTCCGGTTTCGGCTCTTCAGGAAGAAAGGGCTGCGATTGTTCTACAGACATACAGAAACCTCATAGAAAGTGTCCTCAGCAAAATTAAAAGTGTCCTAAAGAGTGAAAGGTGGACTCACTCCATATTAATGTACAGTAATAGTGAACGTGACACGTGTAAACATTAAGTGCAATTAAGATAGGTGTCCCGATACTTTTGATCAGGTAATGCATGCAGACGTAAAATAGGAATTTTAACGTGGCTATTACATTCATTTGATATTGACCAATAAGATTTAGCACTGTCTCGGATATCGAATACTTACGGTCGTTTAACTTTAATGCCATTTTGTCGGTTAAAACGTCAGTTAGTTTGTGATCCATACTACTATCAGTATGCAGTGATTAATATGCTACGTCATCCATCTCAATCGTTGGCACTAAGGAGAAATTACGAAATCGTACTACCTCAAAATCCACTTCAGTCCAGTACACTTGAGCGTTCATCATTGCAAGTCTGTAGTTTCTTTCAACTGTAAACATGGGAAATTGTGCTTTTAATCAATTATATTCATATAGTGTTACATTCAAATTTATGAGCTTGTCTATTTCTGGAAAATATGCTCCATAGCAAGTACCGCTGATACCTCCACTTTCACATGGAGAATCTTAGTATCAGAGAGAAAACAACAATAGCTGTAGTAATAGAACGGTCATCAGCATGCAAAGGCAAGTAATACCTTCATCTTCACATTGAGAATCATACGTGTCGGAAAACAAAGAATACCTAGCTGCAGTAATGGCGCAGTCATAGCAAGCAAAGACCAGTGATACATGCACTCCACATTCACATGGAGAATCATATGTATTAGAGAGGCAAATAAACGGAAGCTGCAATTATAGAGTAGCCATTAGAATCCAAGGGTCAGTGATACCTCCACATACACCTGAAGAATCATACATATCAGAGAGGCAAACAACTGTTAAGTGCAATTATAAAGCAGTCATTAGAATGCAAGGGTCAGTGATACCTCCACATTCACATGGAGAATCATAGGTATCAGAGAGGCAAACAACAGTTAGCTGCAATTATAGAGCAGCCATTAGAATGCAAGTGCCAGTGATAGCTGCACGTCCACATGGAGAATCATACGTATCAGAGAGGCAAACAACAGTTAAGTGCAATTATAGAGCAGTCATTAGAAAGCAAGTTCAGTGATACCTCCACATCCACATGGAGAATCATACGTATCAGAGAGGCAAACAACAGTTAAGTGCAATTATAGAGCAATCATTAGAATGCAAGGGTCCGTGATACCTCCACGTCCACATGGAGAATCATTCGTATCAGAGAGGCAAACCACAGTTAAGTGCAATTATAGAGCAGTCAGTAGAATGCAAGGGTCAGTGATATCTCCACGTCCACATGGAGAATCATACGTATCAGAGAGGCAAGCAACAGTTAAGTGCAATTGTAGAGCAGTCATTAGAATGCAATGGTCAGTGATACCTCCACGTCCACATGGAGAATCATTCGTATCAGAGAGGCAAACAACAGTTAAGTGCATTATGGAGCAGTCAGTAGAATGCAAGGGCCAGTGATTACTCCACGTCCACATGAAGAATCATAGTATCAGAGAGGCAAACGACAGTTAAGTGCAATTGTAGAGCAGTAATTAGAATGCAAGGGTCAGTGATACCTCCACGTCCACATGGAGAATCATACGTATCAGAGAGGCAAAAAACAGTTAAGTGCAATTATAGAGCAGTCAGTAGAATGCAAGGGTCAGTGATATCTCCACGTCCACATGAAGAATCATACGTATCAGAGAGGCAAACCACAGTTAAGTGCAATTATAGAGCAGTCAGTAGAATGCAAGGGTCAGTGATATCTCCACGTCCACATGGAGAATCATACGTATCAGAGAGGCAAGCAACAGTTAGCTGCAATTATAGAGCAGTCATTAGAATGCAAGCGTCAGTGATATCTCCACGTCCGCATGGAGAATCATATGTATCAGAGAGGCAAACAACAGTTAAGAGCAGTTATAGAGAAGTCATTAGACTGCAAGTGTCAGTGATATCTCCACGTCCACATGGAGAATCATATGTATCAGAGAGGCAAACAACAGTTAAGAGCAGTTATAGAGCAGTCATTAGACTGCAAGTGTCAGTGATATCTCCACGTCCGCATGGAAAATCATATGTATCAGAGAGGCAAACAACAGTTAAGAGCAGTTATAGAGCAGTCATTAGACTGCAAGTGTCAGTGATATCTCCACGTCCACATGGAGAATCATACGTATCAGAGAGGCAAACAACAGTTAAGTGCAATTGTAGATCAGTCATTAGAATGCAAATGTCAGTGATATCTCCACGTCCACATGGAGAATCATACGTATCAGAGTGGCAAACCACAGTTAGCTGCAATTATAGAGCAGTCATTAGAATGCAATGGTCAGTGATAGCTACACGTCCACATGGAGAATCATACGTATCAGATAGGCAAACCACAGTTAGCTGCAATTATAGAGCAGTCGTTAGAATGCAATGGTCAGTGATAGCTACACATCCACATGGAGAATCATACGTATCAGATAGGCAAACCACAGTTAAGTGCAATTATAGAGCAGTCGTTAGAATGCAATGGTCAGTGATAGCTACACGTCCACATGGAGAATCATACGTATCAGATAGGCAAACCACAGTTAAGTGCAATTATAGAGCAGTCAGTAGAATGCAAGGGTCAGTGATATCTCCACGTCCACATGGAGAATCATACGTATCAGAGAGGCAAGCAACAGTTAGCTGCAATTATAGAGCAGTCATTAGAATGCAAGCGTCAGTGATATCTCCACGTCCGCATGGAGAATCATATGTATCAGAGAGGCAAACAACAGTTAAGAGCAGTTATAGAGAAGTCATTAGACTGCAAGTGTCAGTGATATCTCCACGTCCACATGGAGAATCATATGTATCAGAGAGGCAAACAACAGTTAAGAGCAGTTATAGAGCAGTCATTAGACTGCAAGTGTCAGTGATATCTCCACGTCCGCATGGAGAATCATATGTATCAGAGAGGCAAACAACAGTTAAGAGCAGTTATAGAGCAGTCATTAGAATGCAAGCGTCAGTGATATCTCCACGTCCACATGGAGAATCGTACGTAGCAGAGAGGCTAACAACAGTTAGCTTCAATTATAGAGCAGTCATTAGAATGCAGCGACCAGTGATCGCTACACGTCCACATGGAGAATAATACGTATCAGAGAGCCTAACAGTTACTATCAATTATAGAGCAGTCCTTAGAATGCAAGTTCAGTGATAGCTACACGTCCAAATGGAGAATCATATGTATCAGAGAGGCAAACAACAGTTAAGTGCAATTGTAGAGCAGTAATTAGAATGCAAGGGTCAGTGATACTCCACGTCCACATGAAGAATCATACGTATCAGAGAGGCAAACAACAGTTAAGTGCAATTGTAGAGCAGTAATTAGAATGCAAGTTCAGTGATACTCCACGTCCACATGAAGAATCATACGTATCAGAGAGGCAAACAACAGTTAAGTGCAATTGTAGAGCAGTAATTAGAATGCAAGAGTCAGTGATACTCCACGTCCACATGAAGAATCATACGTATCAGAGAGGCAAACAACAGTTAAGTGCAATTGTAGAGCAGTCATTAGAATGCAAGAGTCAGTGATACTCCACGTCCACATGAAGAATCATACGTATCAGAGAGGCAAACAACAGTTAAGTGCAATTGTAGAGCAGTAATTAGAATGCAAGTTCAGTGATACTCCACGTCCACATGAAGAATCATACGTATCAGAGAGGCAAACAACAGTTAAGTGCAATTGTAGAGCAGTAATTAGAATGCAAGAGTCAGTGATACTCCACGTCCACATGAAGAATCATACGTATCAGAGAGGCAAACAACAGTTAAGTGCAATTGTAGAGCAGTCATTAGAATGCAAGAGTCAGTGATACTCCACGTCCACATGAAGAATCATACGTATCAGAGAGGCAAACAACACTTATGTGCAATTATAGAACAGTCATTAGAATGCAAGGGTCAGTGATACCTCCACGTCCACATGAAGAATCATACGTATCAGAGAGGCAAACAACAGTTAAGTGCAATTGTAGAGCAGTAATTAGAATGCAAGAGTCAGTGATACTCCACGTCCACATGAAGAATCATACGTATCAGAGAGGCAAACAACACTTATGTGCAATTATAGAACAGTCATTAGAATGCAAGGGTCAGTGATACCTCCACGTCCACATGAAGAATCATACGTATCAGAGAGGCAAACAACAGTTAAGTGCAATTGTAGAGCAGTCATTAGAATGCAAGAGTCAGTGATACTCCACGTCCACATGAAGAATCATACGTATCAGAGAGGCAAACAACACTTATGTGCAATTATAGAACAGTCATTAGAATGCAAGGGTCAGTGATACCTCCACGTCCACATGAAGAATCATACGTATCAGAGAGGCAAACAACACTTATGTGCAATTATAGAGCAGTCATTAGAATACAAGGGTCAGTGATAGCTACACGTCCAAATGGAGAATCATATGTATCGGAGAGGCAAACAACACTTATTTGGAACTATAGAGCAGTCATTAGAATGCAGGGGCCAGTGATACCTCCACATTCACATGTAGAATCAAATGTATCGGAAAGACAAATAACAGCTATAATAATGGCGCAGACTGGATCGTACTCTCCTATCTATCTGGTGATGCATACAAGTGGTTAAACACTTGTTTACCTAAGTATATGAATAGCGTTTGTCGGAAGTGAAACCAACTATAATTTCTCGCCTTTGTTTCAGGGTTTATGTAGGCCTTACAGAGGTATTCACATTCGGATGTCTGCACATCACATGACCACAATTACCTGCAATTAGCAGCAACTCAGGGAAGCCTTATCAGTGGCAATATTGATTTTCAACTATTGTAAACGACCACACCGAGAGGGAGGCTCAGGTGGTAACATTTGTGGTCCGCATTCGGGAGATATCGGGTCCGACAACCAATCTGATCGAATGCTTTTTCACGGTTTTCCTTTTTTGCTTGGCAAATACTGGTTTAGATAATTATATTCACGAATTTTCCTATCATCCCTTTCGTCACTACATTTTATTTCCTTCTTCACAGCCAGCCCAGGCATTGAGCTCATCACCCAACCTGGATATGGTATGATTCAAACGTTTGCTTGCTCCTCGACAGGCTACTGGGCCAAGGCATTGGCTTGTAAGTCCTTGGGGATGTAAGTCCACTAAAGAGGAGTGTAATTATTTAAAGAAGAAGGATACGACCACGAACATAAAGATCATTGGTGTCCCATATTAAAGTGCTCGACTAATAGTCTGTAACGCCTGAAACTTTGTCGGTTGAATTTTTTAATAGTCTGTAAATACTTTAAAAGGCCAGTTGATATCTACCCCATACATCTGGTACAAGAGATTTTGATTGAAGTGAAGAAACAAGTATCATTTAGCACCTAAAGTTAACAAAATGTTGTCAGTTCTTGATCAAATGCATAATTTAATGTATTTTTGTATACAGTTTCTCATTACTAAAATGGTTTTGTATATTTTTGGTTTCTCATTACCCCAGCTTCCATTTACATAAGTAATATTTCATCCCTCTCTTTGAGTAGAATCACCTAACCACGAGGTATCGATATGCCTTTCATGTGGCACATACATCATTAAAATAAGCGTTGGTTTTCACATTCAGGGTTGCAGATGTTTTGTGTACATTATTATTTACGAGGGCGCGTTCCTTGCGCTCGTTTGTTATCACATAGGATTACAGGAACGGTGTTGCTTTAACTAGGTCTTCCTCCTGTAACCGTTATATTTTAATAACACGGTATCCAGTATGTAAGCATTCGTTTTTATACAGTTACACACCAGCGAGGTGGCATTGCGGTAACGCTTTTGACTCGCATTCGGGAGGTCCCGGGTTCGATCCTTGGCAACCGCCCACTTTGACACATGGATTTTTCGCGGTTTTCCCGAATAAGCAGGCAAATTCTGGGGTGGTTCACCTTCTACCACAACTTTCCTGTCCGCCATTTCCTGTACCCATCGTATTCCTTGTCATCTGTTTCAGGGTTGAAGGAACAGGAGACAGTGTTCGATGGGTTGTGGCCGGGCGGTCACTACTCGTTCTGTGGAAGTTTCTTCCTGACGTCGTCCAGGGACGGCCTCTGGGTGCTTTCGGTCAACCGCTCCTTCGGGAACACGCCCTCCACGGATGATCGTGGCCCAATGGCTCGGGCGACGTTGGAGCCATTCAATTCGGAAACATTATGGACCCCGTGCGTAATACGCCCGTCGACATCCGGATCCGGTCACCGTCAGTAACTTTAGTATGTTTATAGAGTTACATTATCGGGACGAAACTTCCACCAAAAAGCATGCATCTTTGTAATTTTATGCTTTGTCATAACGACTTCCATTTTGTCGGCTAAGAATCTCCCTCCTTGTAAGATTGTATATACACATCGTTTAATCTTAAAAGCTTCTCTTTCAATAAAACTCCATCTGTCCTATCCTTAAAATACGTGTCTTATATTAAACTGTAATGGAAATTCGGAGGTCTATAAACTTAGGGAGTTAGATTAGGATTTCAAACAAGGTATTAAGCTACCGAAAAAATACATTTAATTCCATCAAGTATGTCAAAAGAATGCCCAGTCGAATGTGTAGATTAATAAATCAAACAGAAATAACTTGATATGTTGTACTCACGCTACGTTCTAAACTCACTCTTCTACAAAATATTCATAAAAATCTACTTTTACTTAATCAAGATACACTTTCATTGCATATTTATACCTTTGCTTGTAAGTACAAGGAGGATACAGTAGGCCAAAGTTATAATCAGAACTTTAAAAATCTTATCGCTGTGTGACGGCTTTGAAATTGTATGGTTTTGCTGTCACGAGATAAAAGAAACAAAAAGCAATACGGACTAACCGTTTGAGAAATGTAGTATTTGAAAATTCAAACCAGTAATGAAGAATATCTTAGAAATGACTGACGCACAATAATTAATTGATATAAATTTATGCTTTAATGAAATGAGAAGTAGAGAATTCAAGATATATATTTTATTTGTTAGGCATACATCTAAACCATGAATTTTGGTCAAAGTGGTTTGTCATTTATGAGAAAATAAAAAATAACGATACACTTTTCATACATAGTGTACTTTGGGGTGTAGAGGTTTATTGAAAATCTTCCTATCATCATCCTGGGAAGATGGAGAACTTTAGTACTAAGTATTGTATTTGACTGGCTTTTCGTTTCTTATTTTTCTTTTTTTATCTACTACGTACCTAATAGGCAGAAAAAAATTGAGTTGTACTTATGGACGCTCTTTAACCGCTATGGTTCTTAGCGCCCCCTTCTATATTGGGCGTGAAAGACGGGTAATTTTGCTCAGAGGCTTTTATCAGGCTTGAAGTTGTTTTACGTGCCTAATTTACGACACAGGACCACCGGCGTTTACTTCCCTCCGAAGGGAGCCATGGTAAGGATTTTTACGCCCGAAAAAAATTCATCGCCCTCCGCCGAATTGAACCCGATACCTAATAGGTAGAGGAGGTATTGCATTCCACCCAAAAATTCGATACCGAGATTTCACCACAAATACATGTTTTGAGATCCCTTGAATAAAAACAAAGGATTTTCAGAAAAAGATCCGCCGTGTGTATATGTGTGTGTCTATAAAATGCATAACTCATTGCATGACTACCAAACTTGGTATTTGTGTTTAGTACCTTCCAAAGATGGGACATGAAGATCTACAAGAAAATTCCGCACACCAAACTACCTTTTTATGGCACATTTTTCGAAATGTTTTATTTTGTAAAAACAGCTCCATCGATTTTGATTAAAATACCATGTGTTAAATATTGAAAAATGAAAAATAAGACATAAAAATAAAAAATGAAAATGAAAAACAACATGCATATGTTAAATTTTCTGGGAATAAGCTGTCAAGTCCTCTTCATCCGGAAGGAATTTTGTTTAATCTTGTATAACTAGTAAACGTTAAAGGATAGACGAATGCATACTACAAGAAATGTAGATCTCTTTAAAACACAATGTATTTCAGATACCTTTTTTGTGGTATCAACCATTTCTGAGATATTCGTTATTAATGGTTCGATTTTTTCAATAGTTAGCCATTCTTTCCAAGTCCCGTAGATTTTCACTTGTTTCTCGGGACTGCATGGAAGCGGTATGGAGTTTTAAGGCCCGTGTATGGCGTCTAGTTCTTAAACATTTGACTATCACTTTTCTCTTTGAACCCTAACTAAATTATCTGGGAGATATAGAATTGGACCAAAAAACAAATAGGTCACGTAATCGGCAGCTGTTTGGAGCATCATATTACCTCTGTGTTATTACCTTGGGATTTCTAGAAGGGAGCTACAGAAATTAAAATAGTGTGGATGACAATGACTCTGTACCATTACTGTCTGCAGGAGGAATCCCCATCTCTAATCAACTTCCAAAAGTGGCTTCCGTTAGAGAGATACAAGATCCGGCGACAAACTCGGTTATAGATGTCCTTAATTTGCAGTTAAAGTTTACACTGTGTAAAAAGAGAAAGAAAGAAAGAAAAGCTATATTGTGTTTTTAAAGTTGATTTTGTAGCAGTAGCCTTTGTGGGTGTTGTGTTGTTAATTAATTATGGCTACACGTTAAACCAGGTTCTTCTTAATTTGAATAAGTTGTCCAAAAGCTTCCTCTCTGAACGCTGCCCTCTACTGCTGGAGATGTGAAGCCGGTTGCAGTCTCCTCTCATACCTTAGCTTTCTCTAGTCATTAACAATATGCCCGCTAGCAGTATTGCGGTGAAGCACATCTCTTATGCAGGTGGTGCGGGATAGCAAGTGGTGGTAAATTATAAACATCGGGATGCTGTTATGGAAAGTACTTTATAGCTTCGTGGTTGCAACACGAACGTTAAATAAACAGAAAAGACACTGTGAATCACTTGCGTGGACTAAGGTAACATTAAATCTAACACTTGGCACCCCCTCCCGCAAGCGTTCTTATGTTTTCTTAATCGAACTCGTCTAATTTACATTTCAACTTTGTGTGCAATGAGTGTGCAGCTACTTAATATTTACGAATCACTGTTCTTCTTCTTCTTCTTCTCCATCAATTATTCAACCTTTCCAAGGTTTGTTCATCTCTAATTAATTAATTAATTATTACCGCATTTACAACTTTCGTTAGCTTCACCGCCTACGCAGATGCGGGTGGCTTCACGAGGTCGCCGGTTCAAATCCGGCAGAACACGATGGATTTTATTTTGGGGGGACGTAAAGATACTCAGCATTGCTTCCTTTGGAGGGGAGTAAAGCCGTTGGTCCCAAGTTGTAGATTTCCGGACGTAAAAGAAGCTCATGCCTCATAAAGAGGCCTCTGAACAAAATTTCCGATCTTTCACGCCCAATAAAGAATGGGACGCTAAGAACCATAGTAGTTATACAGCGTCCATAAACAAAACCCAATTTAATTTAATTTAATTTACGTGTAACTTCTAACTCATCTCGCAGCCAAATACTTTAATATGAAGTTATGTTTTTCGGCTTGGCGTCATATACGTAAGTTTAAAATTGTTCTCCACCATAGAGTACTCGTCTATCATTGGCTACTGTCACTTATGTTTGAACCTGATTTGCAGATCCCCCACTCCACTTTTGCAACTTTCCGTATGGGAAACTTACAATATTCACAGCATTTCCCGGTTTTATTAGCTTTAACAAAGGTTTCTCAAGGTCCTTTCCTATATCGTCCCCACCCGAGATTCTTACTGCATATCAACTTGTCCATCCTGCGCAGTTAATATTGAACATCCTAAAATTGCACTATAACTTATACCCTAATATGTATACAAAAATGCTTATGATTAATGAAACGTTCTCGCTGTCCTCGTCATTTTGAAACCAAACCTGATGTATGTATGATGAATATTAAAGGTTTTGAATATTTACATGCAGATATAACATAATTAGTAAAATTATAATTAACAAACGGCTGGTACTTGTAACAAAGTTACCGTTTCAATTTTATTTATATGTATCTTTACGGTTATTGAATTTGTTTACCGTTTGTTGGTTGAAAACTAAATGTGTAATGTAGCTATATCTGCAAACGTTTATCTCATTAAAATGAAGTAGATAGACCAATACATTTTCGTGAGAATAATTTGAATACCCGTTAATAAACTGTAGAAGGTAGAGAAAGCGATGTGAGTGTAACACATCAGATGTTTTAGTTAGTGTATGTTGTTCAAACACACACACATACACGCACACACGAGCGTGCGCGCGCGCATCTTCTTTTAATCATGCATTATTTTATTAAGGTAGCCTTAAAACGTGTGTTTCTGGTGAAACTGAATGGTATCGAATTTTTGGGTGCAATAAAATATTTCATCTAATTATTATAGCTAGGTAGTACTGAGCAAGATGGGTCCACTGTAACATGTCAGAGTTGCATTGGGAGCCGGGTTCATTTCCCGTCGACCACCCACTCTGCCCTGCGTTTTTCTGTTGTTTTCATTAGTCAGTCGGCGTGTATTGCGGTGGTTTCTCATCTACCGCGATTTCCTTTCCTTCGTTTTCGTTTCGTTCCGTTTTTTTCTCATCTTTCAGGTGTGCTTCTAGGTTTCGTGACGTATGGCTGTGCCGGATAGATAACGCGGATGCATGCTTAAAGGAAAGCGGATACTAGAGGACTGCTTGTTCGGCGTGTCGTTCATCTCCGTCTCTAAGCAACTCCAGCAGTGGGACGGGTCTTCGAGCCAGGAACTGTTAGGGACTTCCCGTGTCTCTGTGAACTGTCTGCCTGCGGTCTGCAGTCTTCTGTGGTGCCTTCACATCATTCCTTCTTTCTATGGGATGGTAGCGGTAATATATCTACGTAAGTTGCAGTGCGAAACGTGTTCCCTTCTGTTGTATAAACTATACCTATATCCATACGTAAATAGCAGAGAAAGTAGCAAACTTAATATCCATGGGGGAAGAAAGCTAGCATTTTGTACGATTTGCAATGATTTTGTTTATAACTAGAAGTAATACATAGTAATTCATAATATACACAAATATTCACTGTTTTTGACGCTCCAGGAAATTATGGTATATAATTCTTGAGATGTAAGTATCTACATTTGTTGGAATAGGCAACCCAGAAGACATTAGTAATGGTAAAATATCCGTTGTGTTTATCATTACATCACATAGAACAACTCGCTTGTGTTTAAGTTGTTTAACTTAAAAGCCTTCATGCTATTGCTAACCTTGTCACCTCGTGCGAGGCAAGTGTATCTGGCGTACTAATATTTAGCTTTGATTACTACATTAAACTGATACACTGTGTATTATTGACTGGATACCTTGTATAGTATTATATTGTTTATAATATTGTAACTTTGTCCAATTTTATTAGCTGCCACTTCTTTCAGTTCCCACTTACACTGCTTTGAACTAATTCAATGTTCACTGGGACTTCACTTACTTCACACTGTCACTTCAGTAATGTGAAGTAGTTCAGTTTCCCCGTCACTTCGCTTTCTTCGTGATCTAGCCTCTTGTCCCGGGCGGTTCACCCGCTGGGGAGTCAAACACAGGACTTCTACAATCTCTCGTTCCGTAGCACTCGCTGCACGTCACAAGAGCCGTCACCAACTCGCTCGGAGAACCGCACTTGATGTCGCAGCAGATACGAAATCACCAACTCTCTTACTCACTCACCGAACGACTCAACTGACTGACTCCTGTCGGGGGAATGTTCACGTATATAGGCAATGGAATCTTCCAAAGAAATCCCTACAACTATATGGAATCACATACTGGAGGCAGGGGGAGAGAAACTTCCAGAATATTCCTGTTATATGCTTCTTGTGTATATGCCGGGAGAGAGCCCGACTTATCTTGGTTTATCTTGCCCCTGGCCGAACTCCCGATAACCTTGGGCCATAGTCACTTCTTCACAGTATGAATACTAATCTAGTATTCCATAATAAAATAAGTACACAATATAATAATAGTAATAATAATAATAATAAATATACGTCCGTCATGAATAAAACTCCTGAATATTGCCAGTTAGATAATTGGTTTAACCTACATATCCGCAGCTGCGCTTTTTGTACCAGTGGTTAGGATGGCGAGTTTGTAAACAAGGGTTTCTGAGTTCTAATCCCGCTCACGTCTGTAGTGTTTTATATCCCGAATGCATTATGTACTTTACATATATATATATATATATATATATATATATATATTGTGGCATGTGCACAGATTGTAGTAATAGCCGTGCCCTCTGGTTACTCAAGCTGAAGGTTGGCAGCTTATCCGAGGAGGGGCGTTTGAGGGGAAATAGTCTCATTGGAGGGGATATGGCGTTAGGACGCCAAGCTTAACGAGTTTTTTTCAAGAGTCAGTGTCTAGTCTTCGCGGTGTTGAGATGTACGGATAGTTGTGCAATGATAGGGCGTCCTCGTCCCGGCAGACACATGGGTAAGCATATTTAATAAATCTTCTACTTAAGCTTCTTCCTTGACTTTTTAATTATGGTAGTATAGAATCCTTGCCTTTCCCTTCAGCCAGGAATTATGTGAGTGTAAGAATGTTTGTGAATTTAACTTTAGCTGCGTCCCTTTGTCGGTGCCCCTTAAATTAAAGTTTCCTTTGTTTGAATAGCGATCCCTCTCGCAGCGAGTAGCTCTCCCCTGAAAGTTAAATAATTAATTACAAATTATTGAGGTACGCGACAAATTGGTGGAGGCGCCGGGTAGAATTGAATTGTTTTGAGATTTTAAGTGCAAAAATTTTTTTTCCCTCCAAATGTAACGGTTTGTCCTCCACGTGGTCGTGAAAAATGTAAAGTTCTTTCTGGCTGAAAGGTAAGGATTTTTATACTTTTATTTGTGGATCTCTTCTTCTAAATTTTGTTTCCATCATTTCTGAAAGTTTGGTGTCGAAATTTCAATTTTGAGTTCATTTTTGCATATTTTCCCATTGTCTGCCGGGTGACGCTAAAACTTCTGACTCCATTTTCCCCTTGTTTTGGCTTCATTTCCTTTAAATTATATCACTGTGTTCCGTTCTTTGTGCTGGTTGTTTTAAAAAAAAAAAATGTTTTTGTGAAATTTGAGAAGAAACGAGTGATATAGGTGTTGTTTCAAAATGTGCTCGTCACGTGTTGGCTATCCGTTTGCAAATCTTCTTTTCTGTGCTTATTAGCAGTGGTTTGGAAATGTATAACTTTATATTCCAGTGCTTGTGTTTCTAGCTATTTACTGCACTTTTCTGAGTTATTTTTCGTGTAACTTTTATGTTCGCATGTGTGTTGTGTAATTCCCGCGTGGTCGTGCATTTCAGCTATAATTTTTAGCTTGTGCACGTGTTTTGGCCCGTTTATTTGCGTGTGCATATCAGATTATATACATTTGATTTTAGAAAAAAAGGAGAGAAGTTTCGTGTGCTAGTTTAAATTACAAGTTTGTTTTCTGCTCCTTTTGAGAATCTTCGCGGTGGTCACAGTAAGTGTGACGTAGTTTTTTTTTAAGTTCCAGTTCGAGGTTTCTCACTGCAGCTATCATTTTGTTATCTTCCATATGTTCATTCTGCTTATAAATCTTGGTATTGTGTCCAAGTGGCTTGTGTAGCCGTGTGTTAGTATAATTTTCTGATATTTCGCCGCGGGCGCTTAATGGTGTTCTTTCTGCAACTGTTTTATTTGGCTATGTTCTACTCTTGCTACTTACATTCATGTGTTGCTATAAGTGTTTAGTGTGGTGTAATCTGAATTGCTTGGTCCTACGGTTTGTTTATTGGTTGTGTTATCTTTTGTGCTGCAATCATGCATAAGCGACGTCCTGCACAGAAAGTTGATATAGTAATTGCTCCAGTTGGCGAGCACAGTGTGGTGGAATCTGTCCAGTGTTGGTACGACTGTTACTCAGTTATCAGCTGGCTGCCGCCGGTCATTGACCCCTCTCACATGGAGCATTCCAACGAGTTGTCGCCGTATGAGTTATTTTAGAATGTTGCAATGTTGGCTACTACTGCTATTGGCCGCTCTGAGAATGATGATAATTTTGCTTTACCGTTGCCAAGTTTGGTTTAATTCCGTAATGTATATTTTTAAGGGAAGATCTTTCGCAGTTACTCATGTAAGTAAAAGTTTCAGGAGCTACCAATCTTGCCAGTATCTACACCTAATTAGGTTTGATGTGCTTCTAATATGGACCAGTACGATGTGGATGTTGATACACCAGCTGTACGTGTGTTACCAGATTTTGGACAATTTGCACGGGAATTTTGTGGTAAACGAGTAAGAGAAAAGAAAAGATTCACCTGTAAGTATGTAATCATTGTGAGTGCTAAAGTTTGGACGAATGAAACAGTTTTACGACTCACACAGGTATGCTAAATTTATTGTTTCAGTGACTGATGCTTAATTAAGCTTTGTTTTTCAGGAATATGTGATATGAATGTCTCTGCTAAATTACAAGTGTATTATTATTGTGGGTGTAATCTAAATTTTGAATTATGTTTTGGTAACTGCAAATCATTTGTTTTGTTGTTGTATTATACTGCAGGAATGTGTTTCAGGTGTACTATATGCTTAATTGAGCTTTCATTTTCAGGAATGTTATGAGACAATATTGTTTTGAGTAATGATGTGATGTTGTTTTGTTGCATTCGATTTGATTTGATATGATATGACTCGATTTGATTTTGGGTTCCATAATGATGCTGTGATCTTTATTTGCAGAAAATTTGTTGCATGAATAGTGTTTGTATGTATGTGTGTATTTGAGGTTATGTGATATAGGTGAGATTTGCCTCGGTGGGAGTGCCAAAGAGTAACCCCGATGGCGTAGTGTGAGGTTATGTGAGAAATAAGAGTTGAGATTTGCCTCGGTGGATGTGCGTAAGAGTAACCCCGACGGTGTTGATGAGGAGAGATGAGAAGAGATGAGATGATGTCAGCTTCGGTGGAGGTGCCACAGTGTAACCCCGATAGTTGAAGTGTATGAATGTGTTGATTTTTCAGGAGGGCTACATGTACCTGGAAAGTTGATGTGATGATTGTACTGATTTTGCTTATTGGTGTTGCTGTAACGTGCCCAGTATAGCGTGTGTGATGAATTCACACGAGAGATTATATAGATGGAAGTGAATGTAATGAAAATAATTTTTTTTCTCTGTTTATGCAACAAGTTTATTACCATCTTAGATAGCAAATTTTAATACCACCTGTTTTCCAGCTTATTTCTTGATTTTGAGGATGTAGATGCAACATTATAATGTCATGTTATTTGTGTAATTCCTGAATTAATGTGATTTCTTGAAGGTTATGCCTATGTCAAATGTTTTGAATTTACAGCATGTTAAATGAGACACGTAAGTGCAGATGTTTTGTTTTGGAGAGAAAATTGAAAGATGATGATGCTTGAAGTAATGATCGAGATTGCACTATTACTGCTACTGCTAATGATTATGAAAGATGATGGTTAAACTGCGACGAGAAAGATAGTGATGTGAATAAGAAGTTATATTGATGACAAGAGTAGGACACTAGTAGTTGAAAGCATGTCACGTGGCGTAGTTTAGAAATGTATTGTGGATGTAGCTTGTAGTGATGTATACACTAGTTTGAGTAGATAGTTAAGTCGCTGTTGTGTGTAATTTGGGGCCATGGTCAGTGTGAATGAGTTCATTTCATCGTCATGTGTGACTGTCTTGTAAGTGCACTTACTTTCTTTTGTTAGTGATACCAGCTGGTTCTTAAGATGTAATATTGGGATCCCAAGATAAGGTTATGTTTCATTTCTGTCATGTTTATGTGCTTTGAGTCTGTTTTACTGTTATTTGGATTATGAAGCATTGTAAGTTCAATTTTGGATGGCAACTCTGTAAAATTTCTTTTTATGCCAAGTTGTTCTAATTTTCTTTTCTCTTTACTTGCCCATGTCAAAAGAATTTTTTTTTGTGTACACTTTTCATACTTTAAAATCTTTATTTGTAAAGGACATACCCTTCTTTTCTGTGTGATTCTTTGTGGGAGCATCCTGTTTATTGTGTCGTGGTTTTGTTTTAGAATTATGCTGTGGTAGAGAGCGAGAAAATCCAAGAGCATCCCCGGGGCACACCAGAAGTCAAGAAACACCACAGGGAAGCTGTCGGGCAGCCACTACACTGCCGTGGCATAAGGAGCCACCATGTCGGGGGGCAGTCCAAGCCAGCGACTGCCCACCCTGTTGTCATCACCAGAGACCTGCGGTGCTAATCCTACACCAGGACAAATCGTCGTTGTGGGCACTGTCTCAACCACCCACAAACAGTTACGGCAGTTCATCACCCTTTTGCGCAGTGTAGTGTGTCTGTGAACTAAGGCAGCGTGGTGTGCGTGTGCGGGATGCCAAAGCTAGTGCATTAACAATATTACGTCGACTGCACTTACATCGCTCTCGCTTCTCGTTATCGCCCAGCACCATTGTCGTCGGCTGGGTGCAACCACAAATATGTATTGCTCTTTTATTTTACATCACACATTTCTATGTCATTTTTTTTGGTATGTCTTTCTTTTGTTTTTTCCTGTATTTTGTACTTATGTTCTTTCTGTCGACGAGGACGTCGACTTGGGTGGCCAGGGGGAGATGTGGCATGTGCACAGATTGTAGTAATAGCCGTGCCCTCTGGTTACTCAAGCTGAAGGTTGGCAGCTTATCCGAGGAGGGGCGTTTGAGGGGAAATAGTCTCATTGGAGGGGATATGGCGTTAGGACGCCAAGCTTAACGAGTTTTTTTCAAGAGTCAGTGTCTAGTCTTCGCGGTGTTGAGATGTACGGATAGTTGTGCAATGATAGGGCGTCCTCGTCCCGGCAGACACATGGGTAAGCATATTTAATAAATCTTCTACTTAAGCTTCTTCCTTGACTTTTTAATTATGGTAGTATAGAATCCTTGCCTTTCCCTTCAGCCAGGAATTATGTGAGTGTAAGAATGTTTGTGAATTTAACTTTAGCTGCGTCCCTTTGTCGGTGCCCCTTAAATTAAAGTTTCCTTTGTTTGAATAGCGATCCCTCTCGCAGCGAGTAGCTCTCCCCTGAAAGTTAAATAATTAATTACAAATTATTGAGGTACGCGACAATATATATATATATATATATATACAGAGCCAAAACTGCTGATTAAAATTTGTACTGCCCCTGAAACATATATAACCAACATCACTGGTGTGTCGTGTACAACTATGATATATAGCTTCAAGAAACGCACGCCTATTCGGAAACATCCTGTGTAGGTATTTTTATTCCCAAAACTATATTAATCGTTATGTAAATAAAATTAAATTGCGTGGAAACTGAAGAATCGGTGAGGTAATTAATAACATTCTTGACTCTCATCTCTGTGCTATAGTCCAAGAAATTGTTATTGACAATCGAATTGAGAAAGTTTAACATCTTGCCGTATTTGTATGTACCTAGGTATAATTATATATTTGCCATCTTATACAGTTTTCCAATAACATTTACGGGATGAGAGACCTTTTTACGAGTTAAAACAAACAAATGTTTTTGCGGTTCTGTGGGCAGATTCGAAGTACTGCAGATTTTCACCACGCACATGAAAAAATACTACATTCTATGGCATTATATCGCTACTTGGAATTGCAGACTGAATATACCGCACTAAATAGTATACTGCTACGATAGAACATAACTTAACTGTGAGTCTGTCCTTCATCACGGCCGTGGTCCCCCTTCACTGGATTGCAACCAAATACATAGTGCGCGGATTAAAAATTTCATAGTAACACTAATGACCTCTAGTAACCAGCAGTAAATGACCGTGAACATTCAGTAATGGGCAATGCTAATTGTAAAGTCAGCTCCCTCACATAAATTACTTTGTCTGATTCGATTCTATGGGGTACATTAGTTTCCCATTTGTTGTGAAGTTTTTGTTTATAGTTTATGTTGTTAAGCGTGAAATAAGGACTAGAAATCTGTGTATGCTTACGAAGTGGTGGTGTTTGCTTTAATAGGTGGTTATTGTGGTACAAAGGAGAGTTTAAGCATGTGCAACAGAAAGAAGCGAAAATACCAGGTTTTAAGCATTCTTATAAATGGAATTCTCTTTAATTTTACATGTAAAATTTGTACATATTGTGCACTGAACGTATATATATATATATATATATATATATATATATATATATATAAATGTGTGTGTGTGGGAGGTAGGTGTGTGTGCTGTGAGGTTTACATTATTTATTTTATGCGATTGTGATAAATATATTTATATAATACTAGGATGTTCAGAACAAAATTTGTTTAAGAGGGACGATAAAATTGGCTTTAGAAATTTTGGATGCTTATGTAAGCAGGGAAGTATCCCAAGATCGCAAGGTTTCGCGAATGTCTGAGCACATGAATAGAATGTGCAGAAACATGCCTGACGGCGTTTACGTCAGTGCTGTCTAAAGCACGCTATCAGCATACTTTCTGATATTTAAACTCAAAATAGGTTATAGTAGTAGTGTAGACAATTAAACTAAATCTGGAACCAGACTTATACACCAGTAAATTTTCCACCCTTCATCATTTCTCATTCTCGGTCATCCCTCTGCCCAGGGTCTTCCGTCAGGAAAACTGAACTACGTCCCTGTGCTGGTTCCATCCATTGAGGGCGCCAATGGCGTCGTCACACTATATCCAATAGAGAGTCATGCAACTTAGTGAACTGTGTTGCCTAAAATATATGTTGGCCTGGAGAAACAGATTTTCTGACTAAATCCTGATGTGGAGACTTGTCTGCTTTAGCGGACAATGATATTTATAATAGCTATTGGCAGCCTTGAATTTTAGTAGAATAGACTGTCCTACTGCAAAACTTACTTATAACTTTACTAGAAGCACGGTCGAGGGCACGGAAACGTGCCGCTGCTTCTGATTTCCACGAGTGTTTTTTTATTTAATATTGGCAGAAACTTATATTTTTACCAGTCCTAGGTGAGCCAATCTGTTATTGGTTTGAATTCAAGATCGACACAATGCATTAGCCTGTGAACTAACTCCAGGCCTAGGTGAGCGGTGAAAGGGGAGAGATACAGAAGCACTTCACTTGAGTGGCTGAAAGGCATGCTTTGCACGACACAACTGTGTCACCAGTCCCTGATGAGTCCGTCTCGTATTGGTTTGGTGTCAAACCAATGAGTGTCAGCACTCATACATTAACCTAATACAGGTCGGTTTTAAGCTCAGAACGAAGAAAAACGGGAAGTAAGACGAACATTGGTAATACCAGGAAAGGGGAGTGGCAGAGGGGGTTCAGTTTTCCTTCCCAATATAAACTACTGCGCATTATATCGGTACGATTCTTGCTCTCGACATCTGAACCCCTGTCTTCGTTGAGTTGTTCGGATTGGGTTGGGCTTGGCGGGGCAGTGTCCCAATACTCTTGGAAGATTGAGTACACCTGAACAGTGATGCTTAGAAGAGTGCGAGATGCCTCAATATTCTCCAGTACCAGCCTGGAGAACTGAAAGACGGTGAGCTAGACACTGTTGCCCACACCGAGGTTCCTTGGCAGTCTTCCGAGGAACTTTAGTTCATGCATTTACTTCTCTCTCCCTCTCTCTCAGTAACTTCCTTATACGTCGAATCTCATACAGTTCAGTACGAGGATTCTTCATTTAATCTTCTTCTGTTAAATACAAAAGCTTCAATCATTTATTCATTTGAGCAATATGATCTCAAATAGTCTGTCCATAGGGATTACAGTACTAAATTACAGATCTAAATAGGTTTATGCGTTACAGATGTGCTTCTCATTCTGTTTTTAAGAATCCAAGTCCTTTACATTTCATGTGAGAATTCAATTTAAAGTGAAGGAACAAAGTTGTTTAAGGGAACTGTGGTGCGATTTCTAGAATGCTTCCTGAAAGCTATGTGACACTTAATACAGGAACTAGAACACTCCTGTGCGTGGTTATCGTCCTTGTCAGCAGCAGAGCGTCCCAGCTGCACTTGACAGCGCTGTTGTAGCGGTGCGCCTCTGCAACTAAGCCTATCATGCATGTCTAGGAAGTTGCCTGCGCAACATGGCTAGATAGGTAACTTCATTCCAAGTTAATCACAAATAGCATCTCGTAATGCTTGCTATGTTCTATAAAAATACTGAGAATTAAAGGTTTTTATTATCAACTTTTAAATGATACTTTATGAAATCTCTAAGTTTAATTTATAAAGCTGATTTTTACTTTCTTTAACATATTCATAGATGGTGCTATGGTTTGCATTCCACCCAAAAATTGGATACCGAAATTTCACCGGAAATACAAGTATTGAGGCACCAAATAAAAATATTTATAGAAAAACGTCGTGTGTGTCTGTGTGTGTGTGTGTGTGTGTGTGTGTGTGTGTATGAAAAACATAAGTCAAAAATGAAAAGTTGGATAAACACCACACTTGGTATTTACGTTTAGTAAGATGGGACACGAAGATGTTAAAGAATTTTCGAATTGTTTCATTTTCTAAAACAAAATGCCCTAACTAGTTTGATTACAATAACATATATTATAGATGTTTACATGAAAAATAAAATTCGGAAGGAATTTTGTATAACCGGCAAACGTTAAGTGATAGGCAAAACGTGCTACACAAACAATGTAGATCTCTTTAAAACATATAATTTGTTTCAAATAATTGTTTTTGTGGCTTCAGCCATTTCCGTAATTAATCACTTCAATTGTTCAATGCTTAGACATTGTTTTAAAATCCTATCATTTTAAATTATTTCTAAGGGCGTCATGGAAGCAGTATGGAATTTTAAGGCCTGCATATATCGCCAGTTCTAAAACATTTGACTATTGCTGTTTCCTTTAAATCTTAAGATTAAGATATATATATATATATATATATATATATATATAATCGTGTATTATAGATATTTCCGGAAAGGTTTATGTCGATTTAAGTGAAATAGAAAAATAAATGTTCGTAAGAATAA
Source organism: Deroplatys truncata (assembly GCA_030765065.1). NCBI lineage: Eukaryota > Metazoa > Arthropoda > Insecta > Mantodea > Mantidae > Deroplatys > Deroplatys truncata. The sequence goes on along the minus strand of CM060988.1, from coordinate 22,552,469 downwards.
TATGTATACCCAATAATAATTTATAGAGGGTGGAGAAAGGAATGTGAATATAACACATCAGATGTTTTTAAAATAGGCATTTTACATTTAAAAAGTGTCTTACTTCATAGAAAAACCTAAGATATGTTAACATTCACATGATTTTGTTTTGCAGTCTTCTAAAGTTATTATTACAAAAGTTTATTCTTCTGTCTATTTTAAGTTAACTGAAATCAGCTCTAATTACGCAATCGTAGCATACATCAGGCTAAATCCGTAGTGAAATGTTTTAAAAGCCGGTCGCTATGTGATGACTTTGAAATACTATGACACGAGAAGGAAAGGAAGAACGACTTCCCATAAAAAGGTATAAGTATCGAAAATTCAAAACAGTGACAGGAAATATCTCGGAAATGGTTAACTCAGATTATGTTTATCGTTATGGTCCATCGAATATCAAAAGTCATTCAGAATGAAGAGGATCTCAGAGACTAATAATTATTCTAGATAGTAAAAGATAATATACATTTTATTTGTTGAGAAAGTAGGTTGAACATACGCTGTTTTAATCAGAATAGTTGGAGTCTTTTTTTGATAAAATAAAAAATTCTGAAAAACATTCCATGTAGAGGGATTACTTGAAAATCTTTGTGTCCCATCTTTGGGAGACACTGAACTTAAATACCAAGTTTCGTATTTGTCCGACTCTTCATTTTTAAGTTCATAGACACACACACCCATCAACTTTTTTCCAGATACTTTTTCTGGAACCAGGGGCCTCAAAACATGTGTTTCGGGTGAATTCTTGATATTGAATTTTTGGGTGGAATGCAATAACTTCTCTACCTACGCGGTAGAGAAAATAAAGGTGTGTTCTCTGGGCTTTCAAATGAGAGGTTTATGAAGTCTCTAAAATAAAAGTATTTATTAATGTCTCTTGGAGAGTAGTATATTGAAAACCTTGACACATATTAACAGATATAATAATACTATTTAATATTACTTTGAAACACTCGCATTATACTTTTGCCATAAGCAAACAAAGATATCCATCATTGTAATTAATCGTTCTTTCGCACCTGGAATATACGGGGACGCTTACCAATGTATATTCAGGGGTTTATAAACGGCCCATTTTGCGAATAAGGCTGATTTTTTTAACCTTTTCGTTCAAGAGTACGGAGTACCCCAGGGATCGGCACTAAGCGTCACACTGTTTACTATAGCAATTAATTCGATCTCAAATCTGTTCCTCCAGGTGTAGCATCATGCTTATTTGTAGACGACTTTCTCGTCTACAGTATATACCTCTCAGCGTACGCAGTTTTTGGAACGTAAATAGCATTGTTTAGACAATCTTCGACAATGCAGTTCTGAAAGCGGCTTTCGTTTCTCAGTTGAGGAGTCATCTGCGGTCATTTCTGGCACCGTAAGAGACAAACATATACCATCTTCGCTCCGATTCTTTCCAGATTTGCTTCCATCCGCAGATTCGAAGAGATTCCTTGGGTTGACCTTTGATGGGAAATTTAGCTGGTATCGCATATAGCACAGTTAAAGCGCGATGTGACCGTTCTCCGAATATCTTGAGGGTATTAACTGGCAAACTGGGAAGGGGATTGGAAATCGCGCACTGATCCGATGCAAGTTAGACTATGGGTGTATCGTTTATTCTTCAACACTACCGTCTGCGCTGAGAAGATTAGACACAGTCCATAATCGGGGCATTCGTGTGGCTGACGGAGCTTATCCAACTAGCCCAATTTGAATCGACAGAACCCTTAAAAATTATTTCGTTTATTAACGACACTGTCAATTCCCAGGACCATATCAACGCCACCGGTGTGTCGAAATTTCGTCCTGTAGGAGTTCTTTTACATGTCAGTAAATTTACTGACATGGGTCTGTCGCTTTTATGCACACTTATAAACCATCGGTCTATGCCGGGTTTGAACGCGCGACCTCGAGATCAGAAGGCCAACTGAGCCACCCAGACCGACAAGGCAGAACGCAATATTGGCATTATGTCCCGTAGGAAATTATAGTTCTGGGCTTAAATGTATGCTTACGCATCCAACACTTATTACTTGTATCAACACCGCGTTGGATGAACGATATAGGAACAGCTCTATTAGTCCAAGGCCTACACTGTTCGTTTCCGGGGGCTTCTTAGAAAGAATGCTATTGAAATATCTAGCATGTTTTGTAAGGGGGAGAGGGTATAACCCCTTTGGTTACGTGTGCCATCTCATGTAGATCTTGAGATGACGGTTTACCGGAAATCTACGATGCCCACGTTTAGTATTCACGCTTACTCTTTTAGAATTCTTGTCAGGTTACAAGGAGGGAATTTTCATCTACGCCGATGGATCTAAAGTACCAATGGTGTTGGATGTGCCTAAGTTTATAGAACTGAACCCCATACATTCGGTTTTCATAATAGCACTTCCATTTATAGTGCAGAGCTGTATTCCATATACCGAGGACGTTCTGTATGTGCAAATATTGAGTGATTCCCTAATTGCACTTCAGAGTCTTTGTGAGCTGTACAACTACCATCCTACTGTACAGCGCATCCAGGATGTCCTCAATGTTTCACAGGCCTCTGGCGTTAATGCGGAGTGTGCTTGAATTTGGTCGCGGTGACTTGCCGGGGAACAAACTGGTCGATTTGGCAGTAAGAGCGGCAACCACAGAGCCCAGGTTGCAATTATTATGATTGTTGTGCAGAGAGTGATGCTATCATGCTGGCGCTACTGAGACCAGCTCTCTGCGGAAATAAGCTTAGAGTAGCGAAGTACATTATGATAATCTGAATAACTTCCTCTCGCGTGTATCGTCGTGAGGAGGTGATTTTGGCTCGGTTGTATAATGGCCACTGCAATTTTACGCACGGTTACCTTCTTAAGGCAGACTCCGCTCCTCTTTATCCGCTGTGTAGCGAGGGTTTGTCGGTCCGTCATGTGTTGCGATTGTATTTATAAAGCATATATTCGAGGTATTCTGCAGCTGCCGGTCAGCCTTGCAGAGTCTTTGCGAACGATAACTAAGCTTTCGAAAGAGCTTTTCAAAAGTAAACTTTAAATGACAATGTAATCATGTTGATATCTAGTTTTTCGTACCTCTATGCTTAGTTCTGTGTCTTTATCTTTATCTCTGGCTTTTGGTTTATGTTTTTTTATATTGACCGTTATGTCTGGTCTTTGCCTGACTTTTTTTCTATTGTTCTTTATCTCTGGGCTTTGACATGATCTGTTTTCTAAAGGCGCTAATTACCCTGTAGTTGAGCCTCCTTAAAGAAAATTATTATCGTCATCACATAAAACAAGGTTGCAAACGTAGTCATAGATGAATATAACATTTTGCTATAAATCATTCCATTTAACCTTAAGACTAAAAGGCAAAAACCAAGGTATTTTACGAACTTCAAACTATTTTCACTTGTTAAAATGTTTAGATCACTAATTTTCCTTTCTCTACCACGTACATAGTAATTGGAGACGGTATCACATTCCACCCATAAATTCGATACCGAGATTTCAGAGGAAATACACGTTTTGAGACCCCCTGAATAAAAACAAAGCTATCTTTTAAGAAAAAAGGTCCTTGTGCATGTCTGAGAACAGCATAACTGGAAAACGAAATGTCGTATACATATCAAACTTGCTAGTTAAGTTCAAGAAACTCCGCCATCCCAAACTAGCCTTTACATGAAATCTTTTTCGAAGTTTTTTATTTCTTTTCTCAAAAATGGCTGTAACTAATTGGAGTAAAATACAATATATTCAAGATTTTTACATCAGAGTAAAATGTATAGCTTCAGTTTTCTCGGAATAGTCTGTAAAGTCTTCCCATTCGGAAGGAGTTTTGTATAGTCTTGTATAACTGGTAAACCTTAAACTATAGATGAAAACGTACCATCTGATGTAGATCTCTTTCAAATAAATGACTTATTTTGTGGCAGCGCCCATTTCCAAAATAACCGATATTAATGCTTCCAATTGGTCGATGCTTTATATTTTTTATTTTCATTCTTTTAAACTTCTGTGGATTTTTATTTGTTTCTCGCTATTACATGGACAAGAGTATGGAATTTTAAGGCCAGCATATAGTGCGCAGTTCTTAAATATTTTACAGTCGCTTCTCCATTTGTATCTATAACGAAGTGTGTAATGTAGCGCTTTCAGCAAAGGCTTATCTTGATTAAAATGAAGTAGATATAAAAATAACCTTTCGTGCGAGTTGTATGTGCAGTCAATAATAAACTATATAGGGTAGAAAAAGTAATGTGAATGTAACGCATCAGATATTTACACTTCAATTCTTGAACAAAAATTGATAATTAGGCACGATGGCTCAGGCGGTAGCGTCTGTGACCTGCATTTTGGAGGTCCCGGGTTGAAATCCCCTGAGCCGATCAATCTGACTGGGGTCTTTTTGTGATTCCTTTCAGTCACCAAGGTAAATACCGGATTGGATATTCAATACCACGACTACTCACCTTAAGACTAAAACAGTAGTAAAACATGAAACATAAGTGGTAACATTATGCTCTCCCATCTAATCACAGATCATGAAAACAGGTAGCGGCAGCCTATTGCTACCTGTTAGACACGTGTGGAAGCAGAGGTACAGTTCCTATACACATCCTCGTGGGCACATGTCGAGACTGCCATCTTCCCGTCACCTGGCAGAGATACAGTTGCTATAAACATGCTTCTGTGGACACGTGTCAAGGCTTCCTCTGCCGGCCACCAAGTAGAGATACAGTTGCTATAAACATGCTTCTGTGGACACGTGTCAAGGCTTCCTCTGCCCGCCACAAAGCAGAGGTACAGTTGCTATAAACATGCTTCTGTGGACACGTGTCAAGGCTTTCCTTTGCCGGCCACCAAGCAAAGATACAGTTGCTATAAACATGCTTCTGTGGACACGTGTCAAGGCTTTCCTCTGCCGGCCACCAAGCAGAGATACAGTTGCTATAAACATGCTTCTGTGGACACGTGTCAAGGCTTCCTCTGCCCGCCACAAAGTAGAGGTACAGTTGCTATAAACATGCTTCTGTGGACACGTGTCAAGGCTTCCTCTGCCCGCCACAAAGCAGAGGTACAGTTGCTATAAACATACTTCTGTGGACACGTGTCAAGGCTTTCCTTTGCCGGCCACCAAGCAGAGATACAGTTGCTATAAACATGCTTCTGTGGACACGTGTCAAGGCTTCCTCTGCCCGCCACAAAGTAGAGGTACAGTTGCTATAAACATGCTTCTGTGGACACGTGTCAAGGCTTCCTCTGCCCGCCACAAAGCAGAGGTACAGTTGCTATAAACATGCTTCTGTGGACACGTGTCAAGGCTTTCCTCTGCCGGCCACCAAGCAGAGATACAGTTGCTATAAACATGCTTCTGTGGACACGTGTCAAGGCTTCCTCTGCCCGCCACAAAGCAGAGGTACAGTTGCTATAAACATGCTTCTGTGGACACGTGTCAAGGCTTCCTCTGCCGGCCACCAAGTAGAGGTACAGTTGCTATAAACATGCTTCTGTGGACACGTGTCAAGGCTTTCCTCTGCCGGCCACCAAGCAGAGATACAGTTGATATAAACATGCTTCTGTGGACACGTGTCAAGGCTTCCTCTGCCGGCCACCAAGCAGAGATACAGTTGCTATAAACATGCTTCTGTGGACACGTGTCAAGGCTTTCCTCTGCCGGCCACCAAGCAGAGATACAGTTGCTATAAACATGCTTCTGTGGACACGTGTCAAGGCTTTCCTCTGCCGGCCACCAAGCAGAGATACAGTTGCTATAAACATGCTTCTGTGGACACGTGTCAAGGCTTTCCTCTGCCGGCCACCAAGCAGAGATACAGTTGCTATAAACATGCTTTTGTGGACACGTGTCAAGGCTTTCCTCTGCCGGCCACCAAGCAGAGATACAGTTGCTATAAACATGCTTCTGTGGACACGTGTCAGGGCTTTCCTCTGCCGGCCACCAAGCAGAGATACAGTTGCTATAAACATGCTTTTGTGGACACGTGTCAAGGCTTCCTCTGCCGGCCACCAAGCAGAGGTACAGTTGCTATAAACATGCTTCTGTGGACACGTGTCAAGGCTTTCCTCTGCCGGCCACCAAGCAGAGATACAGTTGCTATAAACATGCTTCTGTGGACACGTGTCAAGGCTTCCTCTGCCGGCCACCAAGCAGAGATACAGTTGCTATAAACATGCTTCTGTGGACACGTGTCAAGGCTTTCCTCTGCCGGCCACCAAGCAGAGATACAGTTGCTATAAACATGCTTCTGTGGACACGTGTCAAGGCTGCCTCTGCCCGCCACAAAGCAGAGGTACAGTTGCTATAAACATGCTTCTGTGGACACGTGTCAAGGCTTCCTCTGCCCGCCACAAAGCAGAGGTACAGTTGCTATAAACATGCTTCTGTGGACACGTGTCAAGGCTTTCCTCTGCCGGCCACCAAGCAGAGATACAGTTGCTATAAACATGCTTCTGTGGACACGTGTCAAGGCTTCCTCTGCCCGCCACAAAGCAGAGGTACAGTTGCTATAAACATGCTTCTGTGGACACGTGTCAAGGCTTCCTCTGCCGGCCACCAAGTAGAGGTACAGTTGCTATAAACATGCTTCTGTGGACACGTGTCAAGGCTTTCCTCTGCCGGCCACCAAGCAGAGATACAGTTGCTATAAACATGCTTCTGTGGACACGTGTCAAGGCTTCCTCTGCCGGCCACCAAGCAGAGATACAGTTGCTATAAACATGCTTCTGTGGACACGTGTCAAGGCTTTCCTCTGCCGGCCACCAAGCAGAGATACAGTTGCTATAAACATGCTTCTGTGGACACGTGTCAAGGTTTTCCTCTGCCGGCCACCAAGCAGAGATGCAGTTGCTATAAACATGCTTCTGTGGACACGTGTCAAGGCTTTCCTCTGCCGGCCACCAAGCAGAGATACAGTTGCTATAAACATGCTTTTGTGGACACGTGTCAAGACTTTCCTCTGCCGGCCACCAAGCAGAGATACAGTTGCTATAAACATGCTTCTGTGGACACGTGTCAAGGCTTTCCTCTGCCGGCCACCAAGCAGAGATACAGTTGCTATAAACATGCTTTTGTGGACACGTGTCAAGGCTTCCTCTGCCGGCCACCAAGCAGAGGTACAGTTGCTATAAACATTCTTCTGTGGACACGTGTCAAGGCTTTCCTCTGCCGGCCACCAAGCAGAGATACAGTTGCTATAAACATGCTTCTGTGGACACGTGTCAAGGCTTCCTCTGCCGGCCACCAAGCAGAGATACAGTTGCTATAAACATGCTTCTGTGGACACGTGTCAAGGCTTTCCTCTGCCGGCCACCAAGCAGAGATACAGTTGCTATAAACATGCTTCTGTGGACACGTGTCAAGGTTTTCCTCTGCCGGCCACCAAGCAGAGATGCAGTTGCTATAAACATGCTTCTGTGGACACGTGTCAAGGCTTTCCTCTGCCGGCCACCAAGCAGAGATACAGTTGCTATAAACATGCTTTTGTGGACACGTGTCAAGACTTTCCTCTGCCGGCCACCAAGCAGAGATACAGTTGCTATAAACATGCTTCTGTGGACACGTGTCAAGGCTTTCCTCTGCCGGCCACCAAGCAGAGATACAGTTGCTATAAACATGCTTTTGTGGACACGTGTCAAGGCTTCCTCTGCCGGCCACCAAGCAGAGGTACAGTTGCTATAAACATGCTTCTGTGGACACGTGTCAAGGCTTTCCTCTGCCGGCCACCAAGCAGAGATACAGTTGCTATAAACATGCTTCTGTGGACACGTGTCAAGGCTTCCTCTGCCGGCCACCAAGCAGAGATACAGTTGCTATAAACATGCTTCTGTGGACACGTGTCAAGGCTTTCCTCTGCCGGCCACCAAGCAGAGATACAGTTGCTATAAACATGCTTCTGTGGACACGTGTCAAGGCTTTCCTCTGCCGGCCACCAAGCAGAGATACAGTTGCTATAAACATGCTTCTGTGGACACGTGTCAAGGCTTTCCTCTGCCGGCCACCAAGCAGAGATACAGTTGCTATAAACATGCTTCTGTGGACACGTGTCAAGGCTTCCTCTGCCGGCCACCAAGCAGAGATACAGTTGCTATAAACATGCTTCTGTGGACACGTGTCAAGGCTTTCCTCTGCCGGCCACCAAGCAGAGATACAGTTGCTATAAACATGCTTCTGTGGACACGTGTCAAGGCTTTCCTCTGCCGGCCACCAAGCAGAGATACAGTTGCTATAAACATGCTTCTGTGGACACGTGTGAAGGCTTTCCTCTGCCGGCCACCAAGCAGAGATACAGTTGCTATAAACATGCTTTTGTGGACACGTGTCAAGGCTTCCTCTGCCGGCCACCAAGCAGAGGTACAGTTGCTATAAACATGCTTCTGTGGACACGTGTCAAGGCTTTCCTCTGCCGGCCACCAAGCAGAGATACAGTTGCTATAAACATGCTTCTGTGGACACGTGTCAAGGCTTCCTCTGCCGGCCACCAAGTAGAGGTACAGTTGCTATAAACATGCTTCTGTGGACACGTGTCAAGGCTTTCCTCTGCCGGCCACCAAGCAGAGATACAGTTGCTATAAACATGCTTCTGTGGACACGTGTGAAGGCTTTCCTCTGCCGGCCACCAAGCAGAGATACAGTTGCTATAAACATGCTTCTGTGGACACGTGTCAAGGCTTTCCTCTGCCGGCCACCAAGCAGAGATACAGTTGCTATAAACATGCTTCTGTGGATACGTGTCAAGGCTTCCTCTGCCGGCCACCAAGTAGAGGTACAGTTGCTATAAACATGCTTCTGTGGACACGTGTCAAGGCTTTCCTCTGCCGGCCACCAAGCAGAGATACAGTTGCTATAAACATGCTTCTGTGGACACGTGTCAAGGCTTCCTCTGCCGGCCACCAAGTAGAGGTACAGTTGCTATAAACATGCTTCTGTGGACACGTGTCAAGGCTTTCCTCTGCCGGCCACCAAGCAGAGATACAGTTGCTATAAACATGCTTCTGTGGACACGTGTCAAGGCTTTCCTCTGCCGGCCACCAAGCAGAGATACAGTTGCTGTACATATGCCTCTGTGGACACGTGTCAAGGCTTTCCTCTGCCCGCCACAAAACAGAGGTACAGTTGCTATACACATGCCTCTATAGGCAGGCGTTAAGGATGCCATCTGCCCGTTACCAATCAGAGGTACAGTTGCTGTACACATGCCTCTGTGGGCACGTGTTAAGGACGTCAAGTGCCCGTTATGAAGCAGAGGTACAGTTGCTGTACACATGCCTCTGTGGACACGTGTCGAGGCTGCAATCTGCTCATCAGTAAGGTGAGGTACAGTTGCTGTACACATGCCTCTGTGGACACGTGTCAAGGCTTTCCTCTGCCGGCCACCAAGCAGAGATACAGTTGCTATAAACATGCTTCTGTGGACACGTGTCAAGGCTTTCCTCTGCCGGCCACCAAGCAGAGATACAGTTGCTATAAACATGCTTCTGTGGACACGTGTCAAGGCTTTCCTCTGCCGGCCACCAAGCAGAGATACAGTTGCTATAAACATGCTTTTGTGGACACGTGTCAAGGCTTTCCTCTGCCGGCCACCAAGCAGAGATACAGTTGCTATAAACATGCTTCTGTGGACACGTGTCAGGGCTTTCCTCTGCCGGCCACCAAGCAGAGATACAGTTGCTATAAACATGCTTTTGTGGACACGTGTCAAGGCTTCCTCTGCCGGCCACCAAGCAGAGGTACAGTTGCTATAAACATGCTTCTGTGGACACGTGTCAAGGCTTTCCTCTGCCGGCCACCAAGCAGAGATACAGTTGCTATAAACATGCTTCTGTGGACACGTGTCAAGGCTTCCTCTGCCGGCCACCAAGCAGAGATACAGTTGCTATAAACATGCTTCTGTGGACACGTGTCAAGGCTTTCCTCTGCCGGCCACCAAGCAGAGATACAGTTGCTATAAACATGCTTCTGTGGACACGTGTCAAGGCTGCCTCTGCCCGCCACAAAGCAGAGGTACAGTTGCTATAAACATGCTTCTGTGGACACGTGTCAAGGCTTCCTCTGCCCGCCACAAAGCAGAGGTACAGTTGCTATAAACATGCTTCTGTGGACACGTGTCAAGGCTTTCCTCTGCCGGCCACCAAGCAGAGATACAGTTGCTATAAACATGCTTCTGTGGACACGTGTCAAGGCTTCCTCTGCCGGCCACCAAGTAGAGGTACAGTTGCTATAAACATGCTTCTGTGGACACGTGTCAAGGCTTCCTCTGCCGGCCACCAAGCAGAGATACAGTTGCTATAAACATGCTTCTGTGGACACGTGTCAAGGCTTTCCTCTGCCGGCCACCAAGCAGAGATACAGTTGCTATAAACATGCTTCTGTGGACACGTGTCAAGGTTTTCCTCTGCCGGCCACCAAGCAGAGATGCAGTTGCTATAAACATGCTTCTGTGGACACGTGTCAAGGCTTTCCTCTGCCGGCCACCAAGCAGAGATACAGTTGCTATAAACATGCTTTTGTGGACACGTGTCAAGACTTTCCTCTGCCGGCCACCAAGCAGAGATACAGTTGCTATAAACATGCTTCTGTGGACACGTGTCAAGGCTTTCCTCTGCCGGCCACCAAGCAGAGATACAGTTGCTATAAACATGCTTTTGTGGACACGTGTCAAGGCTTCCTCTGCCGGCCACCAAGCAGAGGTACAGTTGCTATAAACATTCTTCTGTGGACACGTGTCAAGGCTTTCCTCTGCCGGCCACCAAGCAGAGATACAGTTGCTATAAACATGCTTCTGTGGACACGTGTCAAGGCTTCCTCTGCCGGCCACCAAGCAGAGATACAGTTGCTATAAACATGCTTCTGTGGACACGTGTCAAGTCTTTCCTCTGCCGGCCACCAAGCAGAGATACAGTTGCTATAAACATGCTTCTGTGGACACGTGTCAAGGTTTTCCTCTGCCGGCCACCAAGCAGAGATGCAGTTGCTATAAACATGCTTCTGTGGACACGTGTCAAGGCTTTCCTCTGCCGGCCACCAAGCAGAGATACAGTTGCTATAAACATGCTTTTGTGGACACGTGTCAAGACTTTCCTCTGCCGGCCACCAAGCAGAGATACAGTTGCTATAAACATGCTTCTGTGGACACGTGTCAAGGCTTTCCTCTGCCGGCCACCAAGCAGAGATACAGTTGCTATAAACATGCTTTTGTGGACACGTGTCAAGGCTTCCTCTGCCGGCCACCAAGCAGAGGTACAGTTGCTATAAACATGCTTCTGTGGACACGTGTCAAGGCTTTCCTCTGCCGGCCACCAAGCAGAGATACAGTTGCTATAAACATGCTTCTGTGGACACGTGTCAAGGCTTCCTCTGCCGGCCACCAAGCAGAGATACAGTTGCTATAAACATGCTTCTGTGGACACGTGTCAAGGCTTTCCTCTGCCGGCCACCAAGCAGAGATACAGTTGCTATAAACATGCTTCTGTGGACACGTGTCAAGGCTTTCCTCTGCCGGCCACCAAGCAGAGATACAGTTGCTATAAACATGCTTCTGTGGACACGTGTCAAGGCTTTCCTCTGCCGGCCACCAAGCAGAGATACAGTTGCTATAAACATGCTTCTGTGGACACGTGTCAAGGCTTCCTCTGCCGGCCACCAAGCAGAGATACAGTTGCTATAAACATGCTTCTGTGGACACGTGTCAAGGCTTTCCTCTGCCGGCCACCAAGCAGAGATACAGTTGCTATAAACATGCTTCTGTGGACACGTGTCAAGGCTTTCCTCTGCCGGCCACCAAGCAGAGATACAGTTGCTATAAACATGCTTCTGTGGACACGTGTGAAGGCTTTCCTCTGCCGGCCACCAAGCAGAGATACAGTTGCTATAAACATGCTTTTGTGGACACGTGTCAAGGCTTCCTCTGCCGGCCACCAAGCAGAGGTACAGTTGCTATAAACATGCTTCTGTGGACACGTGTCAAGGCTTTCCTCTGCCGGCCACCAAGCAGAGATACAGTTGCTATAAACATGCTTCTGTGGACACGTGTCAAGGCTTCCTCTGCCGGCCACCAAGTAGAGGTACAGTTGCTATAAACATGCTTCTGTGGACACGTGTCAAGGCTTTCCTCTGCCGGCCACCAAGCAGAGATACAGTTGCTATAAACATGCTTCTGTGGACACGTGTGAAGGCTTTCCTCTGCCGGCCACCAAGCAGAGATACAGTTGCTATAAACATGCTTCTGTGGACACGTGTCAAGGCTTTCCTCTGCCGGCCACCAAGCAGAGATACAGTTGCTATAAACATGCTTCTGTGGATACGTGTCAAGGCTTCCTCTGCCGGCCACCAAGTAGAGGTACAGTTGCTATAAACATGCTTCTGTGGACACGTGTCAAGGCTTTCCTCTGCCGGCCACCAAGCAGAGATACAGTTGCTATAAACATGCTTCTGTGGACACGTGTCAAGGCTTCCTCTGCCGGCCACCAAGTAGAGGTACAGTTGCTATAAACATGCTTCTGTGGACACGTGTCAAGGCTTTCCTCTGCCGGCCACCAAGCAGAGATACAGTTGCTATAAACATGCTTCTGTGGACACGTGTCAAGGCTTTCCTCTGCCGGCCACCAAGCAGAGATACAGTTGCTGTACATATGCCTCTGTGGACACGTGTCAAGGCTTTCCTCTGCCCGCCACAAAACAGAGGTACAGTTGCTATACACATGCCTCTATAGGCAGGCGTTAAGGATGCCATCTGCCCGTTACCAATCAGAGGTACAGTTGCTGTACACATGCCTCTGTGGGCACGTGTTAAGGACGTCAAGTGCCCGTTATGAAGCAGAGGTACAGTTGCTGTACACATGCCTCTGTGGACACGTGTCGAGGCTGCAATCTGCTCATCAGTAAGGTGAGGTACAGTTGCTGTACACATGCCTCTGTGGACACGTGTCGAGGCTGTCATCTGCTCATCAGTAAGGTGAGGTACAGTTGCTGTACACATCCCTAGGCTGCCATTTTCCTGTCACCAAGGAGAGGTACAGTTGTTATAAATATGCCGCTGTGTACACGTGTCAAGGCTGCCATTTGCCCGTTACCAAGGAGAGTTAAAGTTGCTGTACACATGCCGCTGTGAACACGTGACGAAGTAAGACGGTATGGTACAGGGTTAAGACCAAGAAGGCTAACTGTCCTCCACACACCGATCTACAAGATGTTTTCTAACAGATCTAACAGTCGCGATATGACTACTTGGTTAAAACGATGTAGAGTAATAAACAGAGAAAAAAAAGAACATTAACTAAACGTTATGGTCTTATTCATTTTCTAAGTTATTCCATAATTTTCCATTTTCCCTTTCTATATGGCAGCTATACAAGTGTATACATTAATTTATAATTTTTGTACACTAATTTTAATTCAGTTAATAGGTTTCATGGTTTTGTTTGTAATTCTTACGTATTTTTCCAAATTTTGGAGTATTTATAGCTCATTTTTCAAACAGTTTTAGCGCCAAAATACAATTCCTAGCGATCCCTTTTCCCTTTTGCTCTTTTTACTGATGCATTCCTCCTGGAAGTTGAAACGCCGACAAACATAAACAAGTTCTATATTTTTCGTTACAATATAGAAATAGTGGCCCGGTTAGGTAAAAGGTGGTTTTACAGCAAATGTGTGATTTTGTGATTCTATTAACCAACTGCTGTATTCAATTAGAACCTAATTAATATTTCAGCTTCAAGTTACTCTGCCGACGAATGTAAGCAAGCTCCATGTTTTTAAAGATGAGATGGAAATGTCACTCACCTTGGTTCACTTGAAAGGCACTCCAGAGTGAATAGTGTAGTTTTTTCTATCTTTACCACGTATATAGTAGGCAGAGAAGCTACTGCATTCTATCCAAAAATTTCAATATCGAGATTTCACCGGATATACATGTTTTGAGACTCTCTCTGTGTGTGTGTGTGTGTGTGTGTGTGTTGTGTGTGTGTGTGGGTGTGTGTGTGCGCGTGTGTGTCTGTAAACACCATAACTCAAAGTCAGATAAACATCACACTTGGTGAAATTTAAGTTCGGTACCTTTCAATTACGAAGATTTCAAAAATAATTTTCCCACACCAAACTACACTTTGCATGGAACATTTTTCGGAAATTTGTATTTTGTAAAAACTGCCAAACGATTTTGATTATAATACCATATATTTATATTTACATGACAAATTAGATATATATTTGAATTTTCTGGGAATAGCCTGTGAACTCTGTTTCATTCGGAAGGAATTTTGTATAATCTTGTATGACTGGCAAAGTTAAGCGGTAGAGCAAAAAATGCTAAACAAAACGCGTATATCTCTTTAAAACGGACAATTTATTTTAAATAAGCTTTTGTAACATACGCCATTTCTGAGATATTCTTTATTAATAGTTCGAATGCTTCAGTACTTGGTCATTCTATTAAACCTGTCAACATTCAGCTGTTTCTCGCAGTTGCATGGAAACAGTACGACATTTTAAGGCCAGCATGTAGCGACCAGTTCTTAAATACTTGACTGTCGCTGTTCCCTTTGTATCTACACCGAACTGTGTAACGTAGCTATTTCTGTTAATGTTTATCTCGATTAAAAGTAGATAAAATAGGCTTCAGTAAGAATAGTTTGTATACCCACTAATAAACGATAGAAGGTTCAGAAAGTCATGTGAATGCATCATATCAGATTTTTACTTTCTCTACTACTTATCTATAATAAGTAGAGGAATTATTGCATTCCATACAGAAATTCGATATCGAGATTTCACCAGAAATATAGGTTTTGAGGCTTACTAAATAAATATAACATTTTTAGAAATAGGTGTTTGTGTGTGCGTGTGTGTGTGTGTGTTTGTTTCCGTGAACAGCATAACTCAAAAAACGAAAGGTCAGTTAAGTACCAAATTTGGTATTTAAGTTCTGGAGGTTACAAGGATGCGACTCGAATATATTTTTAAAAACAAATTCCCCCACCCAAATTATCCTTTACGAGGAAAAATTTATTTTATCAAAAAAGACTGATTAAAATACTATTATGTGTTTAAGCTATTTGCACGACTAATAAAAAGTATATCTTTTATTTTCTAGTAATAGCATACGAAGTCCTCTTCATTCTGAATGAATGTTTTATAAGTTGTAACAAATGCATAAAAAAACTAGCAACTTTTAGTGACAAATAAGTTTTTTTTGTCATTATACATTTCCGAGATATTTTTTCTTATTTGTTTGTATTTTTAAATACTTATCTAGGCGTTTTTAGGTGGTTAGTCACTATTCCTTTTCTCTAGTGATAACATAAAAATAACGGAATTTTAAACACATCATATAGCAAAACGCTCTTTAAAAATTGATAAGTGCTTTACCTGCGGTATGGTTTGTATCTAAAATGAAATATGCATTAAAATCATTTTTATAAATTTCTATCCGAATTAAAATGAAGCAGATAAAAGAGTAACCTTTTGTAAGAATAGTTAGTCGAAGAATAGGTAAACACATAACATCTCTTTAAATTCGTTATGTGATATTATTCCAAAAAGAATTCAATTCAAATTCAGTCCTAAGAACGCTGAGGAAAAGAAAATCGGTTTAAATGCAGGTCCAATATTTTGGAATAGTGACAGAGTGGTGTAGGCAATTAATTTTGGAGCTAGTTCATTTGTAAAGACAGAAAGTGAATGTGGATCTGTTTCGTATGAGAACTTTGAACCATCCATGTGTATTTGACAAGTATGTGACCACATAGAAAGAGAACTGATTGGCTTTCAGTTGTTAAATATACTGAAAACAGAATATTAAAGTACCTTGAGGTAAGAGGGACATTATCGCTAATCTCCATAACATTATCCTTTTAACAGCCTGTGCCCTTTTATGCCCTGTCGCTACCGCTATGCTTGTTAAAAGGTTAAGGGTGAAAATGCCATTCAGGTAAACTCTAGGCGTGGGAACTCGGCCTATTCCATTCATCTCCAAGGGTATTCAGCGCGATCCCAAATGAAATGGAGAACTGATTATGGCGAGAATCCTCTGGTTTTTTACTTTCTCTCCTAGGTAATTCAGTAAGTAGAGTAAGTATTGCATTCCAGCCAAAAATTCGAAGTCGAGATTTCACGGAAATACATGCTTTGAGGCCCTCTGAAGCCAATAAAAGCAGTTCTGGAAAAAGGTTGGCGCGCACGCGTGTCTGTGAACAGCATAACTTAAAAACCCAAAGTCAGTTAAGGTAATGCACAGCTGTGAAATTTGCCAAAAATTGTGAAAAAGTAAAAAATTAATGCTTTTCATAATGTTAAGTTACAATTCAGTTCTATTTTATGGACACTCTTTAACTGCTGTGGTCCTTAGCGTTCCATTCTATATTGAGCGTGAAAGACCGGAAATTTTGCTCAGAGACCTCTTTATCAGGCTTGACGTACTTTTACGTACCGTAAATCTACGACACGGGACCACTGGCTTTAGTTCCCTTCCTAAGGAAGCCATGCTAATGGTTTTTACACCCGAAAAAAAGCATCGCCGTCCGCCGGGCTTGAACCCGAGTATGGTAACCACTACACCACGGAGGATTTTCGTAATGCGACCAGCGGCTATGACCCAAGGTTATCGGGAGGTCGGCGTTGAGCGGTCGGTATAAACAACGATAACTGCGCTCGCCAGCGTAAACACCGAGAGTACTATCGGGAAATAACTAGAACTTTTTGAAAGCTTCTTCTTCTTCTCCTTCCTCTCCGATAATAATAAGAAAAATGTATGTAAAGAGTTGATAAACAATTGAATTTATGAAGAAAATAACACATATTTTAATAATGGCTGATGTAATGATATTTAAGCGTAATGGACAGTGTTATACTCATGACTAAATATGCAATTAAAACTGGAATTATTAACAATATTAATTTGCATCATACTTTTGCTTTCTTTTTCCAGTTATTCGATACTTTGTAGGATAACTTAGGTCTTTTTAAAGTTCTTTATTAGGCAATTTATAGGTCTTCCCAACTTCAGAGCACTACTCATAATACTTTCAACCGATAAAGGGAAGAACATCCTGAATTTTAAACAATCGCCAATACTAGATTGTCGCTAATGCTTATTTTTGTGGCTGTTTCCTCATTGAATAACTCCTCAGGTCATATCGGCGCCGGCTTTGAGTTTGGAAACAATATCTGATGTTCACTCGCTTAATGTGGTTTCCCATTAGATTTATATTCCTTTTTGGAACACACAGCACTCTGGTATATTCCCGGATTGCACAGAGGGTTGCATATTAAAATATAAGTTACCCGCCCCAGTCCCCAGCGATAAACCAGTACCTGACCACGTGAATACAGAAGCAGTCAAAACAGTGCCTCTGCCTGGCTACAAATTTATCCTTTGGATTTAATTGCTTCCCTAGCTATTATCATGCTCATATAATCGTTTTCAAAATATGATGTCGATATTAACTTCCTGTAACGATGACAATTTAGTGTTACGTTTTCTACTACATATTCATGGAATATTGTATTTCACATAAAAGGTTTATATGGTGATTTCACGGGAAATACACGTTTTGGGGTCCTTGAACTCAAAAAAGCTAATAGAAATGAAATGCCAGGTTGGGTATTTACCCAACTTAGTATTTTAATTCAATGTCTTGAAAAGACGCTGTACGAAGATTTAACAAAAAGGTCTTCCCCAACTATTCATTAAATGGAAACCTTTTTTAAACTCAATTTCCTCAAAAATAACTTTAAAAGTTTTGATTAAAATACAATATGTTTAAGCTTTTTAAATAGGAAATAAGATGTATATCTCGAAGTTCTTGGGAACAGTCTGTGAACCACTCTTCATTTGGAAGGAATTTTATGTAATTTCATATAACCATAAATATATGAGAAAAACAATCACAATTTATTTCAAATAACTTTCCTAGTGGCATCAGCAAAATCCAGAATATCCGTTATTGTTGATTTGAATGCTTCAGTACCCTTTGTCATTTTTTTAAAGTGCTATTGCTATTTAACTGTTTCTCGTGATGTCAGGGAAAGAGTGTAGAATACTAAGGCCAGCATACGCGACATCTGTATCCCCCTGGTATCTACAATGTAATTAATTATTTCACGAAGATTTTCAAGAAAATCTCCCCACCCCAACTACCGTTTATATTTTTGGAAATGTTTCACTTTCTAAAAAATGGCTAACTATTTTGACCAAAATGCCATACATTAACAATAAAACTATAAAATTAATTTTCTGGAATAGCCTGTAAATTCCTCTTCATTCAGAAGAAATTTTGTATAACCTTGTATAACTTTTCGTCTATTGTAGCATTGGACGAAAACGAAACAGAAAGGTGGATCTCTTTAAAATACACAACTTCTTTCAAATAAGAGATTTTTACTGCATAAGCCGTTTCTGAGATATTTGTTATTAATCGTTCCAATTGTTCATTTCTTAGTCAATCTTTAAAGTGCTGTCAACATTCAGCTGTTTCTCGCGATTGCATGGAAACGGTATGGAATTTCAACGCTAGCGTAAGCGTCCAGTACTTAGACATCTGACTATCGCTGTTCCCTTTCTATCTATAACGAAATGTGTAATGTAGTTATTTCTGCAAAGGTTTATTTGGGTTATTAGTATAAAAAAATCTGATGTGTTACAATCACATGACTTTCTCTACTCTTGTACAAACTATTTTTACAAACGCTTATTCTCCATATGCTTCATGTTAATCGAGATATCAAGATGTCAATCTTATTGGTAATTTTCTTGTACATGCAAGGGGAATATGGTAGGTTTTAAGCGTTAGTCAAATATTTTAAGCGCTGGTTGCTATGTGGCGCATTCCATTCTCTTTGCATGTCCAGGACATAAAAAAAATGAATAACGAATTTGAGAAAAGGTGTAAGTATTGGAAAATTTAAGGGAATAACAAGCAATATCTCGAAAACGGTTCACTCAACAAAAAAAAATGTATATGACATAAATTGTGTATTTTAACGCGATCTACATTTTTTGTGTAGTAAAATTTTGTCTATCTCTTATGGTTTACCAGTTATGCAAAAGTCGTTCACAATGAAGAATACTTTTCGAGACATTCCCAGAAATTTCGAGATATACGTTTTATTTCTCATGAGAATATCTTAAACATATGATATTTTAATCAAAATCGTTAGAGCCATTTTTGAGAAAATTAAAAGTTTCGAAAAATGTTCCATGTAAAGGGTAGTCTGGTGTGCGGGGATTTACTTGAAAACCTTCGTGTCGCATCTCTGGAAGATACTGAACCCAAATACCAAGTTAGGTGTTTATCCGATTGTTCTTTTCTGAGTTATGCTGTTCACAGACACACAGACACACACGGATATGTTTCCAAAAATGCTTTTTTTTGGATTTAGGGGGTCTCAAAACATATATTTCCGGTGAAATCTAGGTATCGAATTTTTGGGTGGAATACAATACATCCCCTACTTACTATACGTAGTAGAGAAAGTAATAAGCTTTTGAAAAAATAGCCTGTATACTCACTAATAAACGATAGAGGGTAGAGAAATTCACGTGAAGGTGTCTCACATCAAATTTTAGGAATTAGTGTTCTTATAAGCCTACCGCCTAACATAAAATTGTAAGATATAGTGTAGGACCTTTACTATTCCTTACTTACAAGTTCATGTTACAGGGCGGAGGGGGAAGATGGTGTAGATTGTAATGGAATGTAGAGTAATACGTGAACCTAAACAGATAATTATTACACAATGTCCATGCAATTACATTATGTCTTGAAAGTCTTTAAATACGCCATAATAATTCACTTTAGTCTCAACTACCATTAATAACATAATTTTTATAAACTTAGCCACATCTCTAAAATTCAATAAAAAGCCAACCATCTGTGCATTCAGTGAGACACAGTAGTGGTTGCATTGTTCGCACGGTTTTCTAGAAAGGTTCAATTTGATAATTGCAGGCGAAAGTCTAGTTTTGCATTGAAGCGGCTTCTCTACTTTGTTTTTTAAAGGTGTATAGGCGGAGAATTCCGCTTCACAGAGACAGCCAGCAGTATTACATGTGCTTCTTCAGTGGTTTTGATTTCATCTGATAAATTCAGCCAAAACTGCGATAGCATTTGATCTTGAAACCGATCTTAAGTTAGGTGTATGATTAGAATCCACGAGGGTCTCGTATTCCACTGCATTTTACCGGTGATTGTATGTTCACGCTGAACACCTTCTGTACTCATTTGGAGGCATCAAAGTTCTCTTGAGCTGACGGAAAAGAATATTCAAGCGGCACTATAAATGACTTGAGATGCGCGGCAGTATTTTTCTATATTTTTTCTTGAAGCTTGATGTTAGTTTCCTTCAACCTAGCCAGGTGGCTCCGCAGTAATACGTGAGACTCATATTTGGGAGATCCCGGGTTCGATTCCCGTCGACCGCCCCTCTGTCCTTCGGTTTTTCATGATTTTTCCGGCGAATGCAAGAGTGGTTTCACATCTACCACGATTTCGCTTTCATTCCGTTTCCTTTTTATCTTTCGGGTATTCTTCTATGCTTCGTGACGTAGGACGGTCATCTCAACTTCCTGGGGATGGTAGCCGCAATGGATCTATGTAGATGTAAGTGTAAAAGGTGTTTTCCTCCATCGTATAACATTCGAGAAGGTGTTTGTGGAACGGAAACAACCCATATCTTCTTTTTGCATGTACTCCAGCCCAAGCATAAGTTATATTTTAAAATAGGACGCCTTGGCGTTTGCATATATTACACTGGCAGTTTAACCTTATAGTGATAGATTCTGTCATTCCCTTTGCCAAAACCTTCGGCCAAATACGCCGATTTCACAGAGCCAATCTTCATCATTTAAAAGCGTTGCCAATGGAGCGTTATGGTGTATCAGAAATGCTGCCACCTCTGCAGGTAGTTCAGTCTACTATCTCAACGGTTTTCCTCGTGACAGCATCTCTTTTTAGCGTACAGTAGACAGGGCTGTTGATGGCTTCTTGCTTCATACGTGCATTAAGACGCGTGACTATATATTACAGGTTGTTACTTTTACGACATCATTCAACACTGTTATAAGTTCAGAAGATATATATCTCGAGGTTTTCGCGTGCAAACGCAATCGCTGCTCCTTATGCTGTATCTTTAGTTTTGGGAATAGCTAAAGCATTGTGATCTGTCATTGCCGTTACACTATCAGTGCATACTGTAACGGCCCTTCGCGAGATTCGATCCACGTTCGGGAGGTTGACTAAGATTTTATAACGTGGTGTTATTGGAACAAACCAGGCAACGTGGACAGCACGTTGCTGAAGTTGCATAGTGAGGGGTATTTATTAGCCACGTTTTTTAGGTCAAGCTCTCATTCTTGTCACCGGCACGTTGCTGCAAAGACACTTCGCATCTGCGATATAATTAGACATCAAACCCCTGCCTAACACAGTATATTTTTACTAAGTGAATCAAGTCCTGCTAGATCTGTCTTTGGTTTAGTCCTTGTGTTTATATCTAAGCTGTACACTTTGGGATCCTCAAGGCGTCTAATTAAATGGTTTAGCCATAGTTTTTATACAACCTTGTTGTGCAAGTTATTTGGCAGTCCCCAGCTCCACATTGGCATCCCTGCTCCTCCAGTACCGAATGCACCTACCTCTGGCTTACGTCATCCCAGTTTTTAGCAACCCCCGAGGTTTCCAACCCGAGATTCACTAAAACATATTTGCACCGTATTCCCGCGGATTGCATTTGATGTAAAGAATTCACTCAAACTATTAAATGTTTCACCACATAATGCGTTTGTTGGTGCGGTCTGGTCCTTCCGGTAGCTTTATAGATACAGATAAACAAATATCATTTGGACTGCTAACCAGCGCAGTAGTTACAACAATTTGTGGTGGAAATTCTAGTAACCGTGTTATGTAATAAAAGAATGTTGGAGACTAATTTAATAGCTTGTCCATCAAGCAAACACTTGACAATATCGATTGTACACTCGCTTCCATTTGCACCGGCGGCGCAGCTTTGGGAGGCATGTATTTATGTTTTACATTATGTTGCCATTAAAATATTACTTTCGTGGATATATATATATATATATATATATATATATATATATATCTAGTACTGTACTAGACATTACGGCGGAGTAATATATATATCCACCTTGCTATAAATGCATACTCCGCCGTAATGTCTAGTACAGTACTCCAAAGCTATGGTGCATAAAAAGAAGTGAATACGAGAGCAACTTGGAAAGTACGTTCCGTTCTGGTCACTCACGAGTAGGAGAGGAGGTGGCTTTGCTATTTTGATTCACTGTGTAGCTTGTGCGGTGGTTCTGTTGTCCAGGTGGCTGTGAAGTGGAGGACGGAGAGAGGAGAGAGGAAGAGCGAGATGGAGGTGTGGGTTATGATGTCTTTTCCTCTCGGAACGATGAGATCTTCATGTAAGCGCGTGTACATGTTGACAGAGATATAAATAAATTCTTGATTCCGGCTATACAATTATTGCCCAATTTGTTGCGATCTGATTAACATTCTCCAACTCCTCGTGACTTCGCCACAAACCACTCCGGCATAAGGGACACCTAAGTCTCTCTTTCGGCGCGCTGTATGTTTATATAAACGCTTGAGTTTCCACTTCTGTGTTACCCGTTAATACGATTCACTACTCAGTTCTAATAAGCTACTATTCGCATGACGAAGTTGACACTGATCATAAGTTTGAGACAGACATGCACATGCCTTTTGGAGTTTCTCAGTTCTAATACGTAATTATTTGCATGACGAAGTTACACTCTAATGGTAAGTTTGAGACAGCATGCACATGACTGGAGCTTCTCCACACTGGATATTTGACCCCTGTCTTTCATGGTCACGTGCTATTTGTTGGTCATATGACGTATATTTGGTTTCCTATACGTGGTTTTTAACATTTCTGGAAAAATATGATTGGTATTTCTCAATTCCTGGTCCCCTGTTTCTATACGGTCCCATTAGCCTGCTAGGAGAAATTTCTTGTGTACTGGTTAAGATTTAACTATAAGGCTCGTACGCTTTGGCTTTCATTTTTATTGACATAACCCCTCTAACAGTTTCTTGTGGTCTTGAAAGAGTTTGCTTCCCGAAAAACTGGCAGCGGTCTTACCCAGAGGTAAGGACTCTTTTGTGGTTATCCGGATGCCTGCTTTTGTTAACCTAGTATAAAGACCTGTGCTAACGGGACGTCCGCTGAACCCTTAGTTTCTGCTTCCAAGAATATTCTGCAATTTCCCTTGTCTGCAGAATGCGTTAATATTCTCAATGTGTATTTTGCTTACAGATATCGTCTTAATAATATTTTAACGTATATAGTATCGTAACTAATACTCATCACGTTCTCGGCGCATTACATGAATGAATGAATGAATTAATTAATTAATTAATTAATTACTGACGTGAATGCATATTATTACTTAATTACCGACAGGAATAGTCGGTTGCAATGGTTCCGTACGCTCCTGAGATTGTTGGTGTGAGGTTGCATTCAACTGTTACCAGCAGTGTCACGTGAGCATACATTTTGGGTGTTCACCAAATTTTAGTCAGACAGCCCTGAAAATGTACAATAACGTCTGTTGCATAATAGTTATGATTATGAACAAGTTCATAAATCATCTGCTAATAATAATTACAAAAATACCAATAATAATAACTTTTCTGACGAAAGTAGGAGTAGTTTTGATAATGTTTGTGGTGTACATAATGAAGTACACCATGCTAGGGCAAGACCAAAGTATTGTGTAAATTAAATTGTACTTGAAATTATGAATGGTATCTGGAAACCGGGAGACGTTTCCGCGCTTGTGAACCTTGCTTGATTCTGTAAAATGACTAACTAGTGTGGTGTGTATTGAGTGGCATTGAGTAAAACTGTGTGACAGTGAATACTGAAAACTGACGCAGTACGTTTTAAGTAGCTAAATAAAATTATAACCACAGATAAAATAAATATTAACATTAGGGATAGTATTAAATAAGACTGGGAATCGAGTGTTACTGTAAATGTGAATAAGGGTTGGGTACAAAGTGTCATCAGCGGCCGGATACGGGTGGTTTTTCCCTCTATTGTTAAGTGTCCTGTCAGGTCTCCTGAAAAGCAGATGTGTAGAAAAGGGTCAATGTTCTAAAAATCCCGATAGCTTTAGACACCAATGAAATAAGCTAGAAATCAGGTGATAGTGAAATGGGGAGATAGGAAATGTGAAAGAGATAAACAGGGCAGTTTAGAAGACACACTTCATCGTGGTAGTTCCTTGGAGATGGTTCTTAGAAAATGTGTCGGCGGATAGGGTGCGATGATATGAAGCGTAGCAATAAGAAAATGCACGCGCGTGTGTGTGTCGAAGTAATAGCAGGAGTTAGATTGTAAAATGGTGACGGGAAATAAACGAGCAGGAAAATAAAACAGTCGTATTCACCACTAACCCAGATCCAAGATCCATGCAAATCCCTGAGCTAGTACCGAACCCGGGACCATTCCTGCAAATCCCGTGCCGCCAAATCGACAAGTACCCCCGCGAATTGGCAATACCGCCGCCAAACAGTGCTGGAAATGCTTGAGCGACGGTGCACTTCTGCAAGTGTGCACGACCCTTACTATTTGACCCCATGTGCTAACTACGTCATATCAGTTGCACATGCACAGAAGCTCCTTAAAACATTCACTAGTCAAGATGTGCTAGGGACCATGTCACATTTCACGGAGTTTAGAAGAGTAGCGCTGTAGATTTTAACGCATTAATTTTAAATTACGTCACATACGTCACGTTTACCAGCACTAAATAAAATAATATATATTATATATGTATATTATATATATAAAACCGATAAATCCTCAAGGTGTCAAAAGTTTGGGTGTTTACGTGCTCTTGTGCTCTTATGCAGCAGCCGCTACTGCCTATTTCTTTCACTAAGACAGGCTTGTAAACTCTGCATAGTAATAAGAAACTCCCTCCAAGTGTGAGGCACGTGCACTGCTACGGTTTCTATGGGCAGAAAGGAAAAGAATCCTCAGCTGTAACTCATCGTGACGTTACTGCATTCGACGGGGACAATTTGATGAGGTTCACGTTGGTGTCGTCGTCCTCCGTGGTCTAGGGGTATCATGCTAGCCTCTAGTTTTCGAGGTCGGGGGTTCAAACCTGGCGAAGGACGATGAATTCTTTCGAGTATAAAAATCCTTAGCATGACTCCCTTCGGGAAGGAAAATAAAGCCAGTGATTCCGTGTTCGTAGATTTACGGCACGTAAAAGAACCTCAAGCTGATAAAGAGGTCTCTGAGCAAAATTTCCAGTCTTTCACGCCCAATATTGAATGGGACGCTAAGGATCATAGCAGTTAAAGAGCGCCCATAAATAAAATTTAATTTAATTGTTGGTGTCGTCACTTCCAAGCTGGACATCCTAACTTATGTCAACCACCTGTCGTAAACGACGGACTTATTGCAAATGTGGCTGACATGATCAGACAAAATAATCGTTTCACAATTTTACAAACTCCACAGGCATTTTCGCAAACCACTGTGTGCTAAAACTACTGTCTGAAGCCCAAGAAACCTGAAGATGGCAGGGAATTCCTTCAATGCTATGAAAGTGAGGATGGAAGCTTTCTCGTCCAGATTTTCGCGGGAGACGAGACGTAGGTGCGGTGAGTGAACATCGAAACAAAACGACAGATTGGGGTCACACCAACTCTGCTACCGTACCACAAAAATGCATTCACACATCTTCAACAATGCATACAATCCTACAGGCGGCTTCTGGGCAAAGGGGATTTCAACGCTTTTGAGGCAGTACGAAAAATGCTGCCTGAAAGTAAATTGAAATTATGTTGAAAATTCATTAAAGTACTTACATTTCATTTGTGTGTGATAAAAGTTCCAACAATAAAGTACCTTTGCTTATTTCCAGAACTCTCCTCGTGCAAGGATTAATGAGAGTCCCTGCATGAGTATGTGCTTCACCGGCTCAAGGTGTATGTGATTGTTTAAGAAGCTTCCGGTACTTTGTCACTATTGGTTTTAACAAGTGTCATCATAATTTTCTGTGAAGTCAAATATTTCGTTACACTTCCTCCTGCAGAACACAGACAATTTATTTATTAATACAGGATGAGTTCCCTCGAAATGACACCGCAGCTTGGCAGGGAAAGTAAATCTATTAGTCAACATGCTTTCACAAATCACACTGCGAGGCCGACCTCTAGTTGCTTCTGTGAATCCCAAACTCAAGTAGCTTTCTTCCTACTTTCGTTTTATATTGTCAGGTATTTGCCTCCCCCCTGCCATATTTCTGCTGCGCTTTCCAAGCAATGATTGAGGTTGCACAGCTGGTTCAGAAATGTTTCTTTTGAGGAAAGCTCTTCGGAGAAACAAACCTGGAGTACTTGCCTGGTTACTGAATTATTTTGTCGTTGGCTCATCTGGCGAAGTAATGGAGTCAGCTGGTGGTTTGCTTTGCCTTTCTTCCTTTAAATCACCTGTATTAACTTTGCTTAACGAAATGGAATATGATGATAAATAAACTTATCTTCATTACACATAATACAAACTAAAGGAAAATAGGTGCTCTCGTTAAAATTATCCTTACACCGCTTAAAACGTGTGAAATTTGTGATTAAAAGAAGCCCTTAATTTAAAAACAAAGTTACTGTATGTTATCGAAAGATGTTAAAAGATTATTTAATATTGAAAACAGGAACTTAAAGCTTAACTATACTCTGAGAAAAAAATAATTGTTGTTAAATGTTGTCACAAATTTTGCAATTTACTATTGTGGTTACTTAAATCGTCAAGAAACAAACAATAAACTAGTGTTTAAACACGCTTTTAATGTCAATCAATTATGGAAATATAAATTTATTTCTTACATACTAACTTTATTCAAAACCAACGAAACACCAGAATCCGTCAATAAAGTAACATCTAATAATGTTAATGCATCACACTATCAACAATATATAGTAAATTGTCAAACATTTAAATTGTCCCAGTAAACTCGAGGAAAAGTTTACAAATAAAGTTTGGAATATTTCCTTAGGAATATTCACTGTAAAGCAACTCCAATTTTACTATCCAGCCAATCTCTATGTATATTGGGTAAAGTTTCGAGAAATTATGAGCGGATCCCTGGTCGAAAATGAGCGAATATGAAATTTCAATAATAGGCCGGCGCGGCACTAGCGACAGCGAAGCTAATGAACGACCATGTGTTGCCTGATAGAAATACCGCGGAATTCAACTTAAATCATCACTCAAAATATAATTTATAGTTTTTGAAACTGATTATACTTTTTGTTTCCAATTTTTAATTAAATTAAATTTTAATGTATTTAATCTTCCTGAAGCCAAGGTTGGGAACCACTGTTCTATATTTGTTCCTTAAATTTCATCGATAAGTTCTGGATATTGTGAAATACATTAAATGCTTTAAAATAATTTGAATTCAAACACACAGGAAAAGCTTTCCTAATTTAAGGCAGCAGCTATTATCATAATCTGTTTTAAGAAAAAATAAGGTAAAGAAACCAAAGGGTCAAATTGATTGGGTGCTCGCAAAAACCGGCCACGCATCAATTCTTTGAAAAACGATCATGATGAGATACATTCGCATGATTTCCTTACTCACTCTTCCTCAAAGCTTTAAGCGTTTATTATTCTAGTTACATCTTGTTAATCCAGACAAACTTTCATTCAAAGTTTACATATTTCGTCGTAAAATAGAGTAAGAAAAGCGATAGTAAGATTTTCAAAGAGCGTGTCGCTATGCGATGGCTTTGAAATTCCATACTCTTTGGCCACCAGAAAAAAAGAAAACAAAAAACAATAACAACTTCCTATAAATTGAAATTAAATTGAGTTTTATTTATGGACGCCCTTTAACTGCTTGGTCGTTAGCGTCCCATTCTATATTGGGTGAAAGACGGTAATTTTTCTCAAAGGCCTCTTTATCAGGCTTGAGGTTCTTTTACGTGGCGTAAATCTACGACACGGGACCACCCTTCCGAAGGAAGCCGTGCTAAGGATTTTTACGCCCGAAAAAAATACATCGCCCTCCACTGGGTTTGAAACCGCGACCTAGGGAACCGAAGCTAGTCTTCCTATTTGAGATGAGTATAACTAACTGAATATTGAAACCATTAACAAGGAATAACTCGGAAATCTTCACAAAAACATCTCTTTATTAGTGGGTATACAAATTATTCTTACATTTTAATCCAAATAAACCTTTGCAGAAATAGCTACGTTACACATTTCATTATAGATACAAAGAGAACAGCGACAGTCAACTGTTTAAGAACTGGACGCTATATGCTGGTCTTAAATTCCATGCTGTTTCCATGCGATCACGAGAAACAACTGCATGTTGAAAGGACTTTAAAGAATGACCAAGTAATGAACAATTCGAAACATTAATAACGGATATCTCAGAAATGGCTTATGCTACAAAAACTCTTATTTTAAATAAAGTATGTGTTTTAAACAGATCTACATATCTTATGTAACACGTTTCCGTCTATTGCTTAACGCTTATCAGATTATGTAAAACCCTCTGGAATGAACAGAACTTTATAGGCTATTTCCGCAAAATTCAGGTATACATGTATTTGTCATGTAGATATCTCTCACATATGGTATTTCAATAAAAATCGTTAGACATTTTTTATAAAATCAAATAGTTCGAAAAATGTTCAATGTAAAGGGTAGTTTAGGATGGAGGGATTTTGATGTAAATCTTCGTGCCGCATCTTTGCAAGATATTGAATATAAATACTAAGCTTGTTATTTATCCGAATTTGTGTATTTGAGTTCAGAGACACACAAACACTCACACATATACATGTTTCCAAAAATGCTTTATTTGGTTTGAGGGGGCCTCAAAACATGTATTTCCAGTGAAATTCTGGTATCGAAGATTTTCGTGGAATGAATACTTCCCCTGATTACTTTACGCGGTAGAAAAAGTAAACAAATTATTTGGCATAAATTGCGTGCTTTAGTGAGATCAACTTTTATCTATCTCTTACGGTTTACTAATTATGTAAAAGTCAACAATCAGTAAGAAGAGAAAATATTGTCAGGAAAATATTTTAAACATGTGGTATTTTAATCAATATCTTTAAGAGCCATTTTGGAGAAAAACAAAGTTTTGCAAAATTTTCCATGTAAAGAGTAATTTTGGCTGAGGTGATTTCCTGAAAATCTTCATCCGCATCCTTGAAAAATGCTAAATTTTAAACACATTTTGGTGTTAGTCCGACTTTTCGTTTTTGGAGGTATAGGTACTGTTCAAAACCATACACGCGCGGAGCTATTTTTAAAATGCCTCTTGTTTTGGATTCATGGAGAATATTTTTTGGGTAGAATACAATACTTACTCTACTTATTATAGGTAAGTAGTAGATAAAGTAAAAAGTTATATTACAGTTCGATCTACTGCAGAAGTTGCATTACTTCCTCTCTGAGTTCGGCTAACCTTAAGGAAATCACTGTAACGGAATACAAAATATTTTAATTATATCATAGTATATTGGAAACGTGTCATTTTATTTTGTAATGGCAAAACTAGACAAACTTGCCACTTTGCATAGGAGACCGCGCAGATGGCGTAACTGTGTAAGATGGCTGTGTTTCTATTTTATTCCTATGTGTGGTAGAGTCTATGGGTGATTTGTTTTATTGACGTTTACAGAGGCTGACTTTTCCTTTTCTGTGCAAGCAGTATTCAATTCATACTTGTAACACAAGTTTATCATTAAACAATTAATAAGAACCTTTAAGATGTTGGAATGCAAATGTTTAATTAATTACTGACAAAGGAAATATTTTATGACATAGTTAAAACGTCATGTTAAAGCATAATGGCAGCCGTCATTTTTTTAGCACTGGTAATACTCGAAATTTCTTCCACACTTAATCGGCGACCCTCCAAAGCATATGTTTCTACTCGCGCAACTGTAACGTTTGACCAGCTGGTGCAGGCCGAGGTTGTGTCGGTTCGTTTTGACACGACGTTTGGCCTTCTTTGGACTGTCGCACCGCCGAACTAAAACTTTTCTCATTCATGACCACATCACCGCATGTTCCACTCAACTAGCGATGAATTTCAATGGGTGTCACAGCATGCAAGTGGTGGAAACCAATCATTTTTCGCTGTTTTTTGTAATAAGAACGTCCCCATTTTAAGTACATGGATAAACAAATAAGTTCCCGAACACTATTTTTAATTTTTTATAGGCTAGCTGTATCGGTTTGTGCGCGCGCACGTCGACATGTTCTTTTGTCTCCGCTTGTGGCATGTTCCACCGTTATCACTCTGGTGAGCGTTGCGTTGTTGCACAGTGAATATGGCTGCACCGCTCACTTTTGCACCAAAGAAGAACAGCGCGCGGTTATCAGTTTTTTGTCAACTGAAGATGTACCAAAAGCCGAAATTCATCGAAGATTTTTAGCATAATATGGGAGCAATGTTTTACCACCGGTCAAGTGTGTACGAATGGATTGAAAAGTTCAAAAATTGTCGGACAACTGTGAAGGACGAGGAAAGAGCAGGACGCCTATCCATATCCACTAGTGACGCCAACATTGAGCAAGTGCGTGTTCTGATTCAGAGAACAGAAGAACGACTGTCGATGAAGTGGCAAACCATATGTATTTTGGTCCACTTAAAAATGCCTTAAGGGGCCATCGATTCACCACAGAACAAGAAGTGAAGGGAACGGTGCGTGCATGACTTGCTGCTCAGCCAAAAAGTTTTTTTTTCTAAGGGTATCAGGAAGCTTGTCCAACGATAGATCAAATGCATTGAGAGGCAAGGAGACTGCGTTTAAAAATAAGGTAATTGTACGTTTCTATTGCTGCTACAATAAATTTAAGAAATTATATTGCGGTACTTACTGACTTATCTTGATAAATCCACTCATCATTCTATCTGCAGTCACTAGGGTCCTGTTCACTGTACAGTGTTACTGTCTCTGTCACTAATTTACAAAGAAAGCAGCGTATTTTAAGTCAATCTGCGTGTTTCCAGCTGAACCCAATCCTGAGAAAAACAAATCCGAGGCTTTAAAACTTGAACGCACCTCCTACAACGAAATGTATAAATGTGCAATGAAAGATTTTCTTGGTTAACAAAAAATGGAGGAATGAGACTTAATAAGAAGAGTGAGTAGATAAAGTCATGTGAATGCAACACCTCATAACTTTTTATTTTGCACAATGAAGAAAGCACAGCGGTTTCCACGTCACTGTTAGCAAAATGGAATGATTAGCGACGGTTGTATTCCTCTCTCGGATACTATTGTCTTGCTGTGCATGAAAAGCTGCATCGAGCAGAACTGATGTAATTATTTCAAACTGGTTGAATGAAGCCTAGAAAATGGTCTCACTCTGTGGGTACTACTTAACACCTCTAAATATAATGTAAAACACTGATTGCTATGCACTTCAGTAACTAACATTCTAATTTTAATAATAACTATAATTGCAGATGTTGGACAAAAACAAGAGCTTGCAAAGCTGCAGAAGGAGTTTCCAATTCCGACCACAACTTTGCCGCTAATGGAGAGCTCCAAGGCAGTCTGGCGTTCATTACTAATCGTGCCATGGACAACTCCAGACACCCTCGGTGTATTGCAAAAGGTAAATATCCTTTTAAACACACCAAAACCTAAAGGTAGAATTTCAAACACTGCAGGCGAGCTAGAAAGCTTTACATTATCTTAATACTGAAGTAATCTTCATTGTGACCAACTTTGGTTTCAAGTCCAATCACATGGCAATAACCCTTTGTATTTGCACATGTTTAGTAACTCCTTGGTTTGATTAGGTTTTACCTTTCATTGTATTTTTACATGATTAATCTCTCATGGCCTCGCATTATTCGTTATATTGGCAGCGTTCTGATCTAAAACGTTATTCTTTTATCTATTAACCTGCATAACCTGCATGGCGGAAATTATGAATTCAGAAGAAGTACAAATGGAAGAGCCTGGTGAAAGTACAGAAAAACCTAAATTGAGTTTTATTTATGGACGCTCTTTAACCGCTGCGGTCCCAGCGTCCTATTCCATATTGGGCGTTAAAGACTGCAAGCGGCAGAACTCAAAAAAACATTGACGTGAGTATTTTCAAATTGGAAATCTACGCTCCTTTAATACCGAGCCGGGCCAATCACAGGCCCCGGCTGCTCAACAGCCCCAAGCACCGCCAACAGTGGCGGCACAAAAACAATCGACGGCCGCGGCAGTGACCACAACACCGGCTACTGCCACGACACACACACCGGCGCTGCCAGCAACAACGACGGCCTCATTGGCAGGCTTTGGTGATACCATCTCACAAAGTGATATGGAAGAATTCCGGGCCCTATCCCTGTGGTTCGGTGATCTTATCAAAAGGGCCCTACCTGCACTTCGGAACTGCAAACTGCAGTTAGCCAACCCACAGTTGAGCCCCATACAAAAGCACAAAGTCATGCTCGAAACGCTGGAGCATTTGCTCCCTAATTCCGCTTCGTAATGGCTACCAGACTCGTCCGGAGGACATTACGAGCTGCGTTCTGGAACGCAAAAGGAGTAAGGGGGCATTACCCCAGCGTACTTAAGTTTGTTAACTCCTACGGAATTGTTATTCTAATGGTCTGTGAAACACACTTGATTGCTGGTACTACCTTCTCGCTGCCAAGTTACGTCACACATCGGCAAGATCGGGTCGGCCGACCGGGGGGCGGTACAGCTATATTCATCAAAAACCATATCACGCATACACCCTTCCCTCTCCCACCAGTACAGCATGTGGAAGCCTGTGCCATTCGGCTTGTCATTGGCGGGCTAGACACATTGCTGATAGCGGTTTATGACCCTCCAGATCATCGCTTCTATGAAGCAGATTACCGAACCTTACTTAACCTACACCCAGCGATTTGCATTGCAGGAGACCTCAACGCAAACCAAGGGCTCTGGCACAGCCGCACGGTTAACCAGAAAGGCCGGGGACTCTACCGCCTCTACCCAAGCCTAATCGCGCACGGACCGAGAGGGCTTAAGTTTCATCCGGCCCGCGGCAGGCCGGATATTCTCGACAACATGATCATCAAAAATATTCCATTTCATCTAGAGATCTCGGCGATAAACGAGCTGGACTCCGACCATGACCCAGTCCTGGTGTATTCCAACGTTTCAATGCCAGCACTGGTCAGCCCAGACTGGGTAAACAAGGTCGACTGGGATGCAGCCGTCTAAGAACTGAACCGGTCTGTCGATCCGCGCCCACGTATCGATTCCATCGATGCGCTGGAAGCGGCGGCGGCAGACTTCTCCCAACAGATCCTGACTGCAGTACGTGCACACACCCACCGCATCCAGTCTGACATCCCCAACCCGAGAACCATTCCTAATGAACCCCGGCAGCTGCTAAAAGCCAAGGCAACTGTACTGAAGCTATAGCAGCGTTTCCGCCATCCCAGGATAGGGGCAGTATACCATCGGTTCAAAACCCTGGCAAGGCGACTGCTCCGTGTGCACAGGAAGGTGGCCTGGGAAAGAGCAATGGAGACTGTACACCTACAAGAAAGGAAACCATGGTGGATAATCAAATCCTTGAGGAAGGATAAAACCCAGTACCAGCATCCTCTGCACGGCACTCGCGGGAGACTCGCTTTCGAGCCCCACGAAAAAGCCACGGTGTTTGCAGACCATCTGGAACTTCAATTCGAACCGCAGGAGGACCCCCAGGACGAAGACTTCACTGAACTCGTGGAAGCGACTGTGGACTACCTGTATGAGGAACCACAACCGCGCCACGAGGAGGTCCATCTTCCCATAGTCACCCCTAAACAGGTGGCTTCCGAGATCCGAACACTCAACCCGAACAAATCCCTTGGACATGACGGCGTCACTGCACCCATGCTCCAGCACCTTCCCAAGAAGGTCGTCATCCATTTGACGCGGATTTTTAATGCGTGCCTTCACCTCCGTCAGTTTCCAACTAGTTGGAAGGAGGCATGGGTGGTATGCATTTTAAAGCCCGGCAAGGATCCGGTCTTTCCATGCAGTTACCGCTCTATCAGCTTACTCCCAACCGTCTCAAAAGTCTTTGAGTAGTTGCTTCTAGCCCGCCTTACACCTCTCTTTGAGGAAAGGCAGCTCCTCCCGGACCATCAGTTTGGTTTTCGCCATGGGCACTCCACAACCCTGCAGCTACTGCGATTGGCCGAGAAGACCTCCCTGGGCTTCCAGGAGAACTTCAAGACCATAGCAGTGCTGCTGGACGTAGAGAAGGCCTTTGCCACAACGTGGCATCAAGGCCTTTTGTACAAACTCAAGGAGTGAGACATCCCTCCCGCCTATCTCGCCCTGATAAGCACTTTCCTCCGGGATCCCACATTCAGGATGAGAGTGGAGGGGAAGGTTTCCGCTGTCCGTCCCATAGCCGCTGGAGTCCCAGAAAGCAGTGTACTCTCCCCGCTTCTCTTCGCGGCCTACATGTCGGACTTCCCCACGGAACCCGGGACTTTTACGTGCCAATATGCCGACGATGTCCTCATAATGGCACATAACAAGAATGCCCGATTCTGTTTCCCTCCACTCAGCGACAGCTTCGAGCCATTGGTGGAGCGAAAAGTGGAGGATGGCCATCAGAACTGGGAAGAGCTCTGCGCTTCTCCTGGTGAAGGACCGTCGGTGGCGGCCCGAGCGGTCTCTGTGGTTGCGTCGGAGGAGAATCCCCTGGGTTACCTCTGCCAAATACCTCGGAGTCACCCTCGACCGCGGCCTCACTTTCGCACCACATGTCAGGGCAAAGGTCGACCTCGGCCACTCCGCGCTCAGGCAGCTGTACCCTGTATTCCGCTCCACAATGCCCACACGCCTCAAACTACGTTTATATCAGGCGATTATGCCGCCCCTGATTCTGTATGACTGCGAGGTCTGGGGATCGGCGACAGCGACAACTATCCGCAGGCTACAAACCGTCCAGAATAGGGCGCTTTGGATGATCTATGATACCGGGCGTAGATTCCCGTCACACATCCTACACACCCATTTCGGTCTCCCATACATCGTGAACGTGGTGCGGGAGAGAACCCGTACCATGTACACGAAGCTCACTTACCACACCAACCAGCTGGTGAACTCTTTGGGCCGCTAAGACCACAAGGCGCCAAGGCGGAGAAAGAGCCACCGGTTGCCGAAGGACGGCTTGGGCCCCCGAGGCTGAGGTCTGCCAATCCCTCATTTCACAAACTTCCCCAAGTTAAGCAGCATTGGGCTCGGTCGCTGGCTGGATGAGTGACCATCTAGCAGCGACCCGCCCTGTTGCCGACTTGAATGCCCCCATCCCATTACCTAGTATTCCCATCTTGCTTTGCTGCCATGCCGACCTGCTTAACTTGACGACCACACAAGCGGTCGCCCAAATTAAGCAGCATTGGGCTTGGTCAGCACATGGGCGGACTAGCGACCATGTGGGAACACCGAGACCCAGCCAATGGTAGCGCAGAAAGTGAAACCCCGCTTAAGACAGATTGACAAAAAATCAAAAGTTTGTGTAAATTCTTTTAACCTTCCTTATCGCACAGGTAAAGCCGCATACGCGGCTAGGTACTGTGGCGATCACATTCCGCCCAGGTGAACCTGGGCGACCTGTTCTCGATTGCTGCATTGCTGGATTGCCCGAGAAAATCCATCGCCGTCCGTCGGGTTTGAACCCGCGACCTCGGGAACCAGAAGCTAGTATGGTAACCAGTACACCACGGAGGAAGACGAACTTACAGAAGCAGCAGTAAGAACAACACTATAAGCATACTTACCCAGAAAATCCAGAAAGCAATATAATATAGCATTTAATCGCTTCATAGACTGGTGTAAGGTAAAACATGTTGAAAATAATTTCACTGAAAATGACCGACAGGAAATCAACAAAACATGAAAACATCTGACATCTCACCTTTCTAACGTCATTTCTCTAGTTTCCAGAAGGCGTTCTAAAGGTGATCTCTGTTACTTTCAGGAATCTAGTATAATATAATTGATATTTTACAAATTCGACCGCTGTCTAAAATATAGCATATGCCACACGTGTTAAATGTGGTTTTATTTTGTTCGTAGGGTTGCGAAACGAAGGTCATAGGGATTCCTACTCACAAAATAAAACTCTGCTTTTACCTCTTGCATTATAATCTACTATTATGTTCCAGAAAGGCAAACTGCATAACTGAGACAGTTTTTTATTTTCACCAAGCATTAGACTTCACCTCTTTAGTATTCATTTTACAGATCATTCTTCCTTGTGTTTATACAGCAGAGAGATAAATTCAAACAGCGCTCTCTCTCACTCTCTCTCTGTCACCTACCTAGCAAGTAGAGGAAGTACTGCATTCTACCAAAAAATTGGATATCATGATTTCACCGAAAATGCATTGTTTGAGGTTCCCTTTGCCGAAAAACAATTTTTTTAAAAATTCTGGAAAACTCGATAAATACTAAATTTGGTATTTTAATTCAGCATCTTCCAAGGATGCAACACGAAGATTTTGTAGAAATAACCCCAAACCAAGGTGCACTACACATCGTTTCCTATCTTCCCAAAAATACCTCTAACGATATTGAATAAAATACCATTTATTTAAGATATCTGCATAACAAACCGTACTCTTGAAGCTTCTGCGAATAGCCTGTGAAGTACCTGCTCCTCACTAGATGACATTTGTGTAACTGCCAAACCGTAAGAGACAAACTCTTACTGTGCAAAAATAAATGTAGATCTCCTAAAGTATGTAACTTATGTCAAAAAAAAACGTTTTTGCGGCGTTAAACATTTCAAAGGTGTTCGTTGTTAATGATTAGAATTTTAAAATACTTTACACTTTTCTCAACAGCAAATCTCTATTATTTTTATTTTCTCTACTATATACTTACAGCAAGAGAAGAACTATTGTATTCCATCCAAAGATTGGATACAAAGATTTCACTGGAAACATATGCTTTGAGGCTCCTTGAATACAAGATTAAACCACTTTCACTTTCCTACCAGTACCTAATAGGTAGAGATGGTATTGCATACCACTCAAAAACTCTGCATCTATTTTTCACCGGAAATACAGGTTTTGAGGTCTTGCAAATCCAAAAAAAGCATTTTTAGAAAACTTTTGGTATATGTGTGTGTCTATGAACAACATAACTCAAAAATGAAAAGTCGGATAAATACCAAACTTGGTACTTAGGTTCGGAACCTTCCAAAGGTGCGATAGGAAGATTCCAAAGAAAATCTTCCGAACAGAAACTACCACTTACATAGGCGATTTTTTATTTTCTAAAAATGGCTTAGTAGGGGAGATTTGCGTGTTTCAGATCACTTAATATGCAGGAATGTGCAATTAATATGCTAATAAGACCTCCCCCTCCACCGGCCACGCTCCCAGTAATTTTGTTGCAGTGGAGGTCATAAATTGTGTGATGTATAATGGAAAGGTTGACAAGTGTGCTATTAAGGTCTTCCTTTCCTTGTCAAAATGAACAATGGGTGTAATAAATTTTACTTTATAATTGCGCCAACAAAAGAACAAGTGTTGTTGTCTCCATCCCCTTGCATTCCGCAGTACCTGCACACGTGTTCGTTAGGAAGCCTACACATGTAGCAATCCCCTCCCCCACTGCATTCCATTCTCTCCAAACACGCACACCTGCGCAATAACAAAACACCAGACTGGTGCCATAGCTCCCCCACCCGCCGGGACAACCTACATTGACCGTGAATACCTGGGCGCAATAAATTTCCCTACTCGACAGAGAGGGTAACCATACAGTTGCTCTGGACAATGGGTAATAAATCGCGCTTTGTTATAGCCACGACATCCTGGCGCTTGTGCTAATGTACCCGACCTGCCTTTTGTTTGACAGCAAAAAAGAAAAGAAAAAAAGAGATACATTTCCACGGTGCAAGCTTCATTACCTGAGTAGCAATACATTTTTTTGCTCTACAGAGAAGGTTACAGCTGTGTGTCATTACATCTTGCGAGCCTTTTGTTTGACTGCAAAAAGACAGATGTGGTTCTATTCCCCCTCCACTTGCATTCATCAGTAGGAGATTCTCGCACAAAGAAAGATCTTTCTTCGCACCCCTGCACGAAGACCTACGGACATCTCCGAACATAGATATACACGATCGTAACAGCCCTAACACTTCCTCCAAGCACACGAACCTGCACGAAAACCTACGGACATCGCCGAACATGAATATACATGTTCGGTGTATTCTAACTCTTTGTTTTTGCATCCAACATCTCTTTAAACAGAGATATCAAAAATGTCTAACATATATCATTACCTATATTAAAGCACGTTGTATACTTGATACTATTAGGTCTTTGTTCGAATCTTACTGCAAGGAAAAGTTTAATGTTTAATTGCTAACGAAAAAATTATACTTTGATATGGTAAAACATTATTATACCATTACCCTGATTAATGAAACGCGTTCTCGGGTATTCAAAGGTCTAGGCTCGAGCCTTAATGTAGTGAAACAGAATACTAATAACTATTAAAATTTAGGAACATAGGCGAGTAGGGTAAATCATGTTATATTTTATATACCATTACGATGCTTAATGTAGGATATTTGTAGGTGCCCTGAGGTCCTAGTTCGAAACCTACCCCTGCGAAACTCTAATGCTTAATAAATATTAAGTTATGGAAACATGCACGGTCAGATTAAAATGTATTTAACAAATATAGTTTTTATATTAAACCCTGGTGTATACTTAGGTATCCCGATGCCTAGACTCGATTCTTTTTTTCCTTTCTTCTCTCTCTCTTTCTTTCTATCTCTTTCCTTCTTCTTGACTTGATACATCCGAGCATTCATATATATATATATACACGTGCAGATACACAGAGCCATTACACATACATATACACCCATACACATGCATACGTATACATACACCAGTACATTTACACACACACATACGCCAACAAACATACTCACATAGACCAGTGCACACACACGTAACATACTTACACTTCCTCCAAACACATGAACCTGCATGAAGACCTACGAGAGTCACCGAACACAGATACATATGTTCAATATATTCTAAGTCTCTGTTTTTGCACCTATTGTCTCTTTCAAACAGCGATTACAAAAAACCTTTATGTGTATTTCTCTCTGTAATAGGAGTTATCATTCCCCTCCCCTCACTGCAGCCCTCGCCTCTAAGCACGTCTTGATACTCCTGCATAAACAAAAAACACATTCTTCCCGCCCTACAGAGCGTTTCCCCCACCAATCCTCTCTGCATGTGATTACATGTAACGGAAGAACCGGTTTTCTATCCCGTGTATATAAGGAACCCCTACTCGCACTGCTCTGAATATTTTCGAAGTGTAATCGATACGACAATACGATGGACGATTTTTGGAGCGAATGTGGAGACGAGTCATACCATTATACATATCATAAAGAGTCGTGCAATGGCATCATGCACTCTATAGTATGTAACATGCCTTCCTATCATGACCAGGTGTGTTCTCGAGCTATATGCACAGACGACTGCCCAGTCTACGAAAAAGCATAATGTAAGTACAGATTTTTATTCTTGAATACAATTTCTAAAAAGTGTGCAATTTTTCTATAAAGAAGAGTGAAAATAAAATTACTCATTGTTTTGTATTTCTTCCTTTCCAGGGAGACTGATTCCGAAAGTGACGGTGAGATGGACAGCGTCATCTCAAGTCATAACACACTGTGGCATTCAGAGTACTGCAATGGATATACTCACTCTGTACTATGTGAAAAGCCTGAGGTACACGACAAGATGACGTCATACTTTTCATGCAATGAGAGCTGCAGTGTATTTCTTTTCAGGCACAGAAATTTAAAGTAAGTAGCCTCTTTTAAAATGTGCAACATAATTATACATTGGTATCGTCATACAGGTAACCTCAGAGATCAGTAATGTAAAAATTAATTGCGTAGGCGATAATAACATGCTTTGCTATTTCGATAAATAGTACTATAATACAGGGGTATCTGGATGTTGCATTGGAAACTTTTATGTCTTTGCAGAATTCAAATGACGACACCTGCACCTAAAACGATATACATTCGGGTGATAAAGAATCAGAAGATATAGTGGAATACCCCATCACAGCGCAGTTGGTTAATCACATACATGAGGAACAGAAGGAGTCCAATTCCCAGGCGGTCGAGGATCTAACACCGACGACCACAGAACCTTCCCCAGGCAAGTAGGCAGAACTCAAGAAAACATTGACGTGAGTATATTCAAATATGGAAAAGAATCTTTGTTTCATTTCCCTGTAACCTAACAAAATGCAATTATTTTCAGGCTACCTGTACTTAAAAAAGCATGTTTTCTAAGACTTTTATTGGAGAATGTTTCAGGCGCTGCAATAGGGAGGAGAAGAAGAGGAACAGCCTTGCAGATCTGCAAAGGAGGCTGACGCTCCTGGAGGATAGATTAACCAGCATCGACACTCCCAAGAAACATGCTGGTAAGAAGCGGGTGCCGAGACGTCTACATCTTAGAAGGCACAACATTAAGATAGGGTTCTTCTACGACCTTCCAGTGCTTATAGTGAAAAACACACAAATTTGTATACATGACAATGCCAGACTGGGAGATAATTTGAGAGAAACTCCCTCTATTCAAAGCGTTCCTCTAATCGAAAAAGTGCCGCGAGTGGAATATTGTGAAAACATTGTTTTCTCTTATAATATAATTGCTTATATGGAAGAGTCCAAAATAAGATTTTTGAACACTAATTTAAATTATTGTGAAATGCTTTTAAATAGTGATGAAATTTGCACCCTAAAACATTTGAATCGTGTATATATTACCATTTAAGCAACCTATCTGTTGCAAATGTAATGTCATATGCTGGACAGAGGAGCTGGATGAGGAAAGTACTGGAATTCTATGATAAAAAATAATAAAAAGGAATGTAGGTATGCTTTTACATCATGCTTTATTAATTAAAAAGTCCTTACATTCCTAATGAAAAAAGAAATCGTTATATTGCAATGATTGTTTAAAATATAAGCTGTATTACATGAGTCAGAGGTTTACATGTGAATACTTTATCATGAATTATCAAGCAATACAATGAGATCTGTGCAGGGATATTTGCACTAGCTTGAATTTATATTCTGATGTTGACAGCTCTATTTACAACCTGCTCTGGTTGATGCGAGCAATCTATAACAAATATAGGAGCAAGTTTAAGGAAATTTTTCTCTTCATTTAAGGATAATTCTCCTTTTTATAACAATTTTCATGCAAATCTCG
Source organism: Deroplatys truncata (assembly GCA_030765065.1). NCBI lineage: Eukaryota > Metazoa > Arthropoda > Insecta > Mantodea > Mantidae > Deroplatys > Deroplatys truncata. The sequence goes on along the minus strand of CM060988.1, from coordinate 22,511,119 downwards.
AGTTTCCAAATTCCAAATTTATGTCATGGTGCGCATAACATTCACTATTAAGATAAAGTTTCAACTTAGTTATGTTACAATGATAAAGAATGGAACAGTCTTTAGATGCATTACTCGAACTTAAAGTCTGAGCACTCAAAATGATAAATCTCGGCTTCTCCATTTTTGATATGGTGGCGACATTCCTGGTGAATGATTTAGTTTGCGGCACAGCAGTCTGAGTATTCAGATCCATGGTTCTAAATTGGGAGATACAGCGGCTTTTCCGACTTGACAATCTTGAGAATTTCAACATTTTCAGCATCAGAAAGTAGAATCACAGACATTCTCCAATTGATTCGTACAAGTTTAACACTGGCATTCTCTTCACACTGAAGCCCATAATACCGTTTTGTAGTACTTGGATCGAATCAGCACGAACTCAAACTTGCTATCGAGCGGTACCATAGCATTGAACGCTCAATTTGCTGCATGTACTATGTCCCTGGCTTCTCCAGGATAGCACCATCTAGCATTCAGCAGACAATCAGATTCCACTGGGTTGAGAGCAGCATAGTTGCGTAACGTTGATGCCATCCCGGGGTTTCTGGTTCGAACTATAGTGAGCCGTGCATATCCAGTCGAAACTCCTAAAACACTAATGACAAAGCGTTATTGGTAATCTTTGCCGTAGTGGCTGCTCCATTAGGTTTAGTAATACTACCCTCGATGTATAGATAACTTCATTTAGTTAATGATTATAAATCCTCGGCTTGACAAGGGATTCTAATCTCGTCATTAGAGAGAACTACCCAGGCGCAGCAGATGTGAAAAACGCATAGATCGAGTGTCCACTTTTACCGTCGATGAAAGAGCCTGCTGCAATACTGCACTCGATTCGTATGATGCTCACCTTAAATTTATTCACCAGGAAATCAGTTTCAGCCAGCTGATTAGCTGAAATAACTTTGTCACTGAAGCCCAAGAACGATACTATAGAACGATCATTGGAAAAGTCAACGGTGAAAGGACATTTAATTTCAACCTTCATTGTGTTATTATTAGGTCTAATAAAGAAGACATTCTCATCCACCCCTAGCTTATCTCTGATGTATTCATTAATATAAGCAACCTCGTAAGTTTCATTAGGTATTCCAATGATCTAAATTTCATCATTGTGTATGTAATGGAATTGATTGTGACTCTGATCAACATTTGTAATGGAATAGAAGGTTTAAAAGTTTAATAGGGCAACATTATAATGACCCTTTGGATCTATCTGAAGGGGGGATTTCAGGTATGTAGTAAGAACGGATTCGTTGCCACTGACAGCAATACTGCAACTCATTGCGACAAGCACAAGTGCCCGCAGATTACTGAGCTGAAACTTTGAAATCTCTTAGTGTTATACAGTACCTCAAAACCTGTGAGGTACCTTTCTATCTCTTCTGGAGGCTTCAACTTTCCAGAGCTATCGAAATAAAATGACACGTTGTCATTCTTCTTTATAGCAACCCAATGCGTGCCTTGATTCTCTGAAGTATCGAGATTGACTATTCTCTTCTCTGTAACGAGCGCTTGAAGGTAGATGATCGATGATGTATACACTCTAAAATGAGGAATCTTTATACGTTGGGCATACAAGCCGAGATCTATGTAACTCAGTGCTTTTTTGGGACAAGTATAGCCCTCTGTAGGAGTTTTTGAATTCCATTTCTTGTTCAACCTTCTTTTCGTTTCGGCGTTCCTCGCCTTATTCTTCTTCACTCGAATGCCTTGCCATCTTGCGCCAATTGCACTACTATGTCTCATTTCGGCCAGTCGTTTATCTGCAGCCTTTTTTTATTTACGGCTGTAGCAATTTGTGCTGCACCTCCAGCGGCGTCACCTAGGGCTGCAATAATTTATATGAGATGTAGAAATCCTCCTCGTTTCTTCTCCTTGAATCCGGCACCAACAGCTACCTTTCCCCTCATATTTGTTGTTACTGGTCGCGCTGCCAACATTTCGCCTAATTTAGCATCAGATGATTGCACTCTTTTCCACGCGTTTTCAGCCAAGATTTTGCCTGTAATGTTTATCGAACCAGAGTCCTTATGGTGAGCGCAGGCAATGTCGTGATGTTTGCACAATTCGTCTAATTGGTTGATTCCAGGGTCGCATCTCTTTAATCCTTTTTCTAGCTTTGGTCCAGGTCCGCAGTATCTGTAACAAGGCAAATGTGCTTCAAATGACAGCCGATTAATGAGAGAGTTAATTAAACCGGACCTCTTGCGACCTTAACCTCCTTAACTGTCATGGTATACTGATTGATTTTTATTGGTGGATAGCCCTTTTATACTCTGTCATTGCTTACATTTGTTAGCATATATACATTAAGTGTGATTTATTTTATTTTAATTGCTACGATGGAGCTAGTGAAGCAATATTGCTCGCTTCCTATTCAGGTGCTAGACTTTGAAAGCGACTTTAAGCGTGATCGTCACGGAGAGGTGTTTCCTGACAATGTAAGAGCGCTAATTCTTGGCCGCTCCAGTGCTGGAAGAACAAATGTATTACTGAATATGATACTTCACGAGAATGTACAACGCTACACCAACCAAAATATTAATATCTCATTAAGCTGCTTGAAAACATAGAGGGTATAGGAGTGAATACTCATGAAGACGGATAAAGCTTCATGCATCCATCGCAAATTAAAGAAAATTCAATCTTCATTTTTGACGACGTCATCACAGAAAAGCAAGACAAGGTTGCCTGCTTTTACAGCTTGGGCAGACTCGAAATGTGCAATCTATATATATACACTGTTACATAAACAGTGGCAAAACACTTGGAAACTATGGCGAACCGACAGAAATCAATGGATAACCATCTGGCAACTACAATGGATAATGTCAATCCACGTAAAACACAGATGAGGGTTATAAATACATTAGTAGAGCAATTCAGAGGGGAGCGCATAATTACATTGCAATCTTTGGCTTTCAGGGGGAAATCGCAGAGGAACATGTTAACAACAGGCCCAGAATACTACAAATCAAGTGTAAATTGAGAGGCAATTTCCTGCTATATGACGTCAACAATACCTCCTACTACAAGACTTGATACATTACTTGAAATAAATTACAAGTCGGTTAGAGCTCTGCCCGCACCAATTGAAAGTGGCGATAGACTAAGCTTCACTGCTCCTGCAAATCGTGTAAGGGATGTCAATTTTCTAAATATAGAGCTGAAAATCTCCTATAAACTAAAGACAGCTAAGTAAATAGGGTATATATTAATGCGAAAGGCCAATTTCAGTGTCATTTCAAGATGTATAGCGAGAGCATACGACTTAAAGAATCTGTAGCTGTGTATACCAGGGCTATAAGAGAAAAGTTGCGCTCACTTAAAGGTCAGCAGTTAGAAACCCAGAGATTGATGAATGAAGCTCTTCAATCATTGACAGATCCGCTTCAAGATTACTGGAAATACAGAAAAAGAATACTACAAGCAAGCAGGAATCACCGAAAGACGAGAAACTCCACAACTACCTTAATAAAGTTCGAAAGAAGAACAGAAATGAAATGTATTCATCATATGAGGTAGGCTATAAGGATGGTAACTACATGATCGGGAACAAGATTATTGATTTCATCAATAATAAAGTTTGAATAGGGGACGAAACGTATGAAACCACACCTGCATTGAAGGAGCTCATATTCAAGAGAATACCTGAAATTCATGCATACACTGAAGATGACCTTGAAACATACAGTAAAATACTTAAAGCAACACATGTTCATCAAACAAACTTCAGCATGCATGGGCAGCGGAGATCGGGTAATTCCTACAAGTATATAAGCGTTATATGCCCTCTAGTAACGAAACTCAAGGGATTAGGACTACAGTGGAAAGAACATCACCCTAATGGAAAGCAAGACTAAATCTTTTGGACCGACCCTAATGATCTGGTGAATCGTCTGAGGTTACTTGTAGCATTCAGAGACGCCGGCAATAACAACCATACTCAAGAAATTGAGATTATTCAAGAACTAAAAGCAGCAAAGACTATAGCATGACAGCAGTGAAGCAAAATATAGCAAGCGAGCTCCATGCTCCAGCCCGGAGAAACTTCATGCATCGAAAGATTATCAGCAAGCGACTCCATGACTTGGTGCAGATAGACTTGGTGTAGATGATACCACATGCAATTACCAATAGGAATTTCAAGTACATGCTTGTTGCAATCAACGTTTACTCTAAAATGGCATATGCGAGACCGCTAAAGGACAAGACAGGACTTCAATTTACAAGTTCAAGTAAGAAAGATATACTACAAGATATGGTAACCCCTCCCAGGAACGTCCAGAGTAATAACGGGAAAGAATTTGATAATAAGCAATTTAAAAATTTAATGGCAAAATATATCATCAATAACTGCAGTACCCATATGCATGTTAAGGCAGCAGCTGTTGAACGATTAATGAGAACCTTAAAGAATATGATGTATCGTGAATTTCTAGCCCAAGGTTCATACAAGTGAATAGATCTATTACCTCGAAACATTACAAGATATAACAACACTTACCACACCACTATTAGAATGAAGCTTATAGAGGTGAAGGACAATGATCTTCTTCTGATTGTATATAACTACACTCAAGATCGAAGAGAGAAGAGAGGGGCAGGAAAGTTTAGTGTTGGTGATTATGTGAGGATATCCAAGGACAAGCGACATTTTGAAAAGAGGTTTGAAAATAATTGGAGTGTTGAAATATTTAAAGCTCTTCGAGTGAATCACACCAATCCCGTTATATACATACTAAAAGGCAGGAGATAAAGGGGACCTTTTATGGACGCGAACTGCGATCCACATTGTGCCCTGATACATTTCTGGTGGAGAAATTATTGCGCAAGCAGGGAAATAGGATTCTTGTAAAGTGGTATGGATTCCCTAATACTCAGTGGATTGACAGAAAGGATTTATTGTAAAAAACATAATGATGAAAATAAAGGGGCTTTCATTCCGCAATAGTGTGTGCTTTTTATTTCATAATGGAAGTTTTTCCAGTAAAAGCATTTTTCCCTTAAAGAATATAAAAGTAAATAAACAAAGTTCATTATTCAAAAAACATATTTTTACACGGTTTAACGCTTTATGTGATCACGGGGTTACATTTTGCTTACATGTTATGATTGAAAAACCAGTACATGCATAAAAACAAAAAAATCATAACACTTTCAATAATAGCTGCAAATAAAAAAAGATTAATGTATATCCATAAAAACTAAAACAATTTACATATATTTATATATGTATGTATACACACAACTAAGGATCACCAGGTTTTTATTTTTTTTGCATTTTATGCTTAAAAAAGCCAATACACACATAAACACTCGAACATGATGTTAACTTTTGCTTACATTTTATGATTTAAAAAATCAATAAATACATATACACAAAATATTTAAATTAAAGAGATCATAAAACTAAAAAATTTACATATATATAGGTACATTTTTCCTTGCACTTTATAACTAAAACCCCAATATATACATAACACACATTCATCACGTTACATTTAAGCTCATCCTTGAACAATCCGATCACTTTTGTTGTGTAATTCCATAACTGTTTTGTGTTTCATAATTTGACGTATCAAAGTGTTCCTGGTTTTCCTTGATAAATTCGTAGACATTATTTGAATTTTCCAATAGAAATGAATGAGAATTCATGTTAAACAAAATTAAACTCTCTAAGTTAGGCTTCAGTATCTTGTAATAGAAACTGTACGTGATGTGTTTTGAGCTATCCAGGATGGCTTGCCCTATATAGATGGCTTTATTCATGTGCACTTGCTCTCTGGCGAGTCCTATCCCTACAACATTTTCTGCAAATAAAATGCTTCGAAAGTAAGTTGGTCGCCCTGTCAAATTTTTGCATTACTTCCAACTTGTAACGATATGGAAGTCATTGTGTTTAAGAACGTTCTCAATGAATTTGCTATATACAGAGTTATTCATTTTCTTCTGTAAATTCTGACCGAATTTGGAGGTTTCCCTTGCACGTCTCTGTATTTATCTGAATGTAGGATTTCAGCCATTCTGACTGGTGATGTGCTACCAATCTATGGAACTTCTTTAGCTGCATGCCTAAATCAATGCTCTGCTGGAAGTTTATGTATTGCAGGGTGTACTACCCTTTATTCTCTTGTGTTACCAGCATTTCTTGTATTGGCCTCCAGGTGGTGTCTCACTTTTCGGGCAGAAAGGAACGTCATTGTGCTCATCGTGGAGATGCTCAGGGTGCTCAAGGTCAATCTCCAGGAAGTATTCAGTTTCGGAATTAGAGACAACAGCAAAGACGTTTATACTTGACATGTCCTATTGCGAAAGCCACCTTAGGTTTTTATGTGGCATAGGATTGGTCATCAAAGCACCACATAAATTATTATTGTCTAGATAGGCTTAACATAGGGTTTTTTGGTTTTGATTATGTCCAGCATGGTATTTTTGTTGGCGTTTGCATGCTTCCTTGATACGGTACACATACAACCCTTGATTCCTCCCTCAAAGAATTTAATCAATTCTTCGTCATGAATAAGGTCAAGATTGACCTTGGTCACCTTGAACATGACGTCGAATGCAAGTACGGCAGTGTATAGTACCAGCAAGGGTACAAATTATGCATCTCTAGATAGAGGTCCCCAAACTTCTCGAATGCATCGGCCAACAAGAGCGTGTACGTTTTCAGGTACATGTCGCTGTATTCACCCAGATTTCTTATATTTTAGGCATACCAGACTTTTACGGCGTGATTGTACTCTTCTTGTGATGTCATTTTGCAATTGAAGGCAGTGCTGTTTCCTGTAGTCTGGAAGGCGAGTCAACGTAGCTGTATGGGAATATTTCCTTAGATCTCACCAACTGCTGATGTTCGGGATCGGGATACTTAGAGTTCGTGATCTTGAACTCATCACTGCTCAGCATGCTGGCTAAACTAGGTAGCTTGTCGTCCAAGAACTTCAAGCTATCTAGAAACCCGAAAAGGATACTTCTGTGCTTTTTGCTGAATAAAATATATCTCTCTGAGGAGCTTGAGATGAACGAAATGGGTTGATCATCATATGCCAGGTATTGCATCAGGAAATGACTGTCATAATTGCTAAGACAATGAAAAAAGACGGGTATAAAATAAGGTACCCGCCTATTTAAATTGCATGCATTATGAGCAACCCCAGAAATACACCAGTCATATGAAAGTGATCGCGTACCTTCAAGTCATCTACCTCAAACTCCTTCTTGCATATGTGGCAATGACGAGTATTACCGAAATCAGCCACGTCACATGCATTCATGGTCATTTCTTCATTGCGGCTATATTGGTCAATTGCCATATCGGCTATTAACCGAAGCTCAATGAAGAACTCCTTGATTGCATAAGAACTTCTGAATAGCTTAAATCTCGATAAGTCGTCATGGCGACATATGAGCTTAAGAGGTATTGATATAGCCTCATGATGATGGATAACCCGAGTTCAGCTCTGATTAGCCGACGGCTCGCAGGACTGGACTCTGGCCAACACGCTCTCAATATCGGCATATACAACAAAATTTACAGGAGTACTCTTCGAGTAGGATGAGAACTCAGTCACTTCCCCCTGCTTAGGCATTTTGAGAACCTGACACTTCATGCACTTCAATTGATGTTTTAAAAGCACCAAGGTTACTTTGCTGAAGAACCAACTTTGTCTTGCTATTGAAAAAGACGGCTTCTGCATGCTCTTTTTCAGGAGATTGTATTAAGTGTGTAATTTCGTGTGAAATGTATTCTTTAAAGCCTGGAGAGCTCCCGAGTACAGAAACCATCTCTCTCAATACATGGCTTCCACACTCCTCCAGAAATTGCCCGGGACCAACTATCTCTAGAATGTTTTCTATACGGCTATTAAAAAAGCGTCCCTTGAAAGCTGATTCAATAACCTTACTCTAGCTGGGTGTGACTCACCTTTAGTTTTTTGGCGTTGTTGCTTGAGGCCTCGACGTCAAGGGTGGAGGAGGAGGCGGTGGCGGTGGTGGTGCCAGCAGCGGTGGTTGAATTCTCCTGATAATGAACGGTACGCCCGACGCCTGATGGCTCTGAAATTGGCGATGGCGGGGCCATGAAAGATCCTTAATGGATTAGGGGGTTCATTCCTTGGCCGTGCTCCTCTTTAGCTTCGCGAGGTCTTTTGGAACCACGGAGCAAAAATTGGTTGTTTACATCTTCAGGCTTCGGGTTCGTGTCCATTAGTGAAGGTTCTATAACAATAGCAAAGCGGAGTTAAGTGTACTGCAAGTTAAAATATAATAGAAATGTGAAGGAATATATTGATTAAATCATTGGAAGAATTTTTTTTAAATTTACGTGTGAACTATTTATGTACTTACATATTTTAATGAATAAAGTGAGTAAAACTGCATAAGAAAAGTTATGTGTTAACGTAACGCTGGTTATATATGTAACGGTGCTAGAGCTAGAATAAATGAAGTTAAAAAAATTCACCATTCGATTCGGAAGCATCTGCGTGTACATGGTTCTCTATGCGCAATTCACACAGCCGCACACCCCCTCAGTAGTAATAACCATCCACGGATCTCCTACAGGCATCGTGCAACATTCTCGAACCCAGGAAGAGGCGGAGACAGGCATTCTTGCGAGAATATGGGCGAAGGCAAGCTACTACTCTCGTCCATCTCCTCTGCCACGCTTGACTCCGATTCAGGAACTAAGACAGTAGAACCAAAAAAAGCAGAATCAGCTCTACATCGATTTTTTAAATTGAAAGGTTGACTGTAAATTGATTCACTTGAATAATTAAAATTCTGATGCACCCATGAATTTGCTCGCAGATTATACATCCAGTAAAGAAAAGCTAATATGTTTTTAGAAAAAGTTCAAGCATGATAACATATCTAGACTTACCATTCACATCGTTAAGCATCTGTAATAGAGCAGCTCTGTGTTCACAGTTAATGCAAGAACGAAACTGTTCTGTAGTTATGGCAATGTCGTCATACCCCTCTGTAACGGGAGTGACACCCTCAAATCCTGGAGACGACGGTATGATATAATACCCCCGATTAGATTGGTGACGAGGGTTACTAACATCACTAGGAGCATAGTTGCTATGCATCGGCACAGCTGGAGACTGACCTCCGCCAGGGGTGCTGCCATGTTGTATCCTGAGGCAATATTGTCATTAGCAGGTTCTCTATACATCATAGTTGCAACGCTAAGCCGAGAGCCCCCGCCTCTGGTTTATGTGATTGTGGCGGCTCTCACTGTGTTTGTAGTATTACCTGGAAAGGTATGCAAACTCGATTGTCTTTTTATAACAGGTGAAAAGTTGCATCAGTAGAGAAAGCATTGTGATATGAAAAAAGAATGAGTAGAGAAAATCATGTGACTGGGAATGTGTAGAGAAAACAAGGAATGAGCGGAGAAAATCGTATGAATGTGAGATAATCGCATGAATGTCAATGGAAGAAGAATATGAGAAAACAATGTGTAGAGAAAATTGAATGAATGCTAATAGAAGAATGTGTAGAGAAAATCGTATGAATGTTTATGGAAGAAGAATGTTTAGAGAAATTGAATGAACGCTAATAGAAGAATTTGTAGCGAAAATCGTATGAATGTTTATGCTTTAGGCACTAAAGAACTGTTTGCGTCATTGAGGAAAGCTATACATTTTTTAAATAAAAATTGGACGTTAATTATTAAACGAAATAAGTTCAGATAAAAAATATATGATACTCTTGCAACGATTCGTTTTTCGCGTACACTATATTCACTCTTAAGTCGATCCGTGGCAACACAAACCCACGTGGTCAGTGCACCGTGGTGCAACACGGTAGCAATGCGCGCAGGAAAGTAGTCCCATGCTAATACTCTGAATTTTAGAATGAATTTATCCTTAAATAAGTATAATATTCTATACAAATACCTAAGGTTATACTTAACGCTGATTTATGCCATAAAACAGAGCTAAAAGTCCCATGATGCAATTTGTATGAGTCGTCTGACATCCGGGTAGGCGCAGAATATTGTTTACAGCCAGAAAACAGCAGTTGAGTATAGTATCATGCAGGACGATGAATTTGCTCTTGCGTTTTCGTCGAATTACGTAAAGCATTAGCCCCTGCAAATCATTGACTAGTGGTGAAAAAGAAATACTGTTTAATCTTGTTTATAAGTTATGTGAGAAATGTCCAATACTTTCCGCGAAAGAAATGGTGAAATTAACTTCTGAGTTTACAGGTGTTTCGAGTACAAGTATAAACAGTACTTGTGCAGAAAAATCTGAAAGAAGAAAAGTGGTTATACCCAGAAAAAACTACCATTCTTATCATCTTTAAACCTTAACAGAATATGCTAGTCGCCGTTTCAGTTGCCGAAATAAGGACTCTTTTTTCACTACGTGCCGCCTGTACTGGCCACATGGTCTGAAAGTGTGACAGTATTACTAATGCGAATGGCGGAAGTATACATATAGCGGTGCACTGGTCACCTAGGGTTTGTTTTAACGCGGATCAACCTAAGAGTGAATACAGAGTAGTTATGTAAAAACTCACTCACCTTGCATAGTATTATTGATGATGATGGATGCTGTATAGAAGACAATAGCACTGACTTCAATTAAAGTGTAGGACACGAATGCTTTAAAAACGCAACGTTGAGTTAATAAACATACAATGGTTCTAGCAGGCGTCGTTAGCTGTTTATATAGAGACCTAAAGCCCCCAGGTGATGCCAGCGCATCGTCATGGTGCGCCGGATGTTACACGTCACATGATTATTGCATCCAATGGTATTATCTCATGCTGCACATGCACAGAGAGAATTACCTGGCATGTAATAAATGTTGCCCCCGTGGGCAGAGTCGGTGCCATGATGGCTATCTGTAATTAATGCGCGTGTTCCTTGTCGAGCGGGAAATTTATCGCTTAACAGGTAATGAAACTTGCACATTGGGAACGGTCTCTCCATTTTTTGCCGTCAAACAAAAGGCAGGTCTAGCATAATAGCACAGGTGCCAAAATGTCGTGACTAATACAAATCGTGATTTATTACCCATTGTCCAGCGCATTTGTATGGTTACCTTCTCTGTCGAGTAGGTAAATGTATTGCGCCCAGGTACTCACGGTTAATGTAGGGTGTCCCAGCAGGTGGGGGAGCTATGGCACCAGCCTGGTCTTTTGTTATTGCGCAGCTTTGCGTGTTTGGATAGTATGGAATGCAGTGGGGGAGGGGATTGCTACATGTGTGGCATTCTTAACGAAGACGTGTGCAGGTACTGTGGAATGCATGGGGATGGAGACAACAGTACCTGTTCTTTTGTCGGCGCAATTACAAAATATAATTTATTACACCCATTGTTCATTTTGACAAGGGAAGGAAGACCTTAATAGCACACCTGTCAACCTTTCCATTGTACATAACAAAATCTAGGACTTCGGCTACCACAAAAGGTACAAGGGCGCGTGGCCTGTGGAGGGGGAGGTTTAATTGGCATATTAATTGCACATTCCTGCATATTAAGTGATCTGTAGCCCGCAAATTCCCCCTAATTGGCTTCAACGATTTTGATTATAATGCCATATATTAAAGATATTTACATGACAAATGAAGTGTTTATCTTGAATTTTCTGGGAATAGCCTGTGAGATTCCCTTTATTCGTAAGGACTTTGTCTAATCCTGGATAACTGGTAAATGCTAGGGGATACACGAAAATGTACTACACAAGAACTGTAGATCTCTTTAAAGGACACGATTTATTTCAAATAAGATTTTGTGACAAGCCATTTCTCAGGTATCCGTTTTTAATGGTTCGAATTGTTGATTACTTGGTCACTGTTTTAAAGTCTCGTCAATATTCAGTTGTTTCTCGCGATTGCATGGAAACAGTATGAAACTTTACGGCCAGCATATAGCGTCCAGTTCTTAAATATTCGACTGTCGATTTGCTCCCCGTATCTATAATGAATTGTGTAAGTAGCTGTTCCTGTAAAGGTTTATTTGGATTAAAATATAGTAGGAGGAAAAATAAGCTTTAAAAAGAAATGTTTCTGGTAACCACTAATAAAGATAGAGTGTAGAGAAAGTCATGTGAATATATTAGATTAGAATTTTATAGAAAGGTCCGTGAGTTAAGTTAATGAGTGTGTGTGCACATATGTGTCTATCTTCCCAACTGTCTGTCTATGAACAAAACAAAAAAAAAATGTGTGGATGAATATCGAAGTTGGTATTTTACTTCACTATCTCATACGGGTGCGACACATAGACTCTCAAGAAAATTCTGCACTCCAAAATAGCCTTTACTTGAAAATTTTCCAATACCTTTAATTTTCTCAGAAATGAATGTAACAATTTTAATCGAAATACAATACTTTCAAGTTCTTTGGATGCCTAATAAAATGTATATTTTGAAATTCTTGTGAATAGCTCCTGAAGTCCGCTATTTTTTTTTTGGTTTGATTGTTTTATAATTTGTTACAAGCAATCTGTAAAAGGATAAGCAAAAACTTACCTAGGAAAACTTTGGAGATCATTAAAATACGTAAATCATTATAAAATTAACATTTATGTAATTTTAGCAGTTTTAAAATAATCTATACCGAGCGTCAACTGGCGGACATTCATGAAATTTTGTACTTATTTATTTCTCCCCCCTTCCTTTGCTTTCGGTCCCAAGAGCTCGTGATCACGAACAGGCATTTGGATAATTCTTCGGCTTGGTTTTCCGCGCCTTGGTTCTTTTTGTGGTTTTTCATGGTCGGTAGGCGAATGTGCGGTAGTTCATCATCTACCACAATTTCCTTTCCATTACTTCCTTTTCACTCCGTTTCGTTCTCATTTTCAGGTGTGCTTCTAGCTTTCATGGAGTTTAGCGGTGCCCGACAGATGATGTGGATGCTTGCTCAAAGGAAAGACACTAGAGGGCTGCTTGGTCGACGGGTCGTTCATCGCCCTCTCTAGGCAGCTCCAGCATTGAGACGGGTTTTCGAGCCTGGAAGTGTTAGCGTTGGGGACTTCTGCACGTCTCTATGGCCTGTCTGTGGTCTGTAGCCTCCTGCGCTTCCTTCACTTCATTGCTTCCTCCTGCGGGGTGTAAGCCACAATAGAGTTATGCAAATCATAGCGCACGAGATGTCCTTCTCCGTTGTATAATCTATACAAATTAGCGTGAAGAAGTATCAGTTTGTAAATGAATACCATAATATATATATATATATATATATATATATATATGTGTGTGTGTGTGTGTATGTGTGTGAATTGTTGTTGGCAGAGAATGTCATGTGAATCTAGCGCATAGACGTTTTTAATATACCGCTCTAGCTCTATACCATCAATATCTGGAAAAACGTATTAACATGACTTTAATATGTAGTGAATATTGTACAAATTTGTTTTTTAAACTTCCGACTTATTTGCAAAACTCGCATAATCACTTCTTTACCACTAGTTGGAAAATTAAAATAAAATCGACACAACCACACAGCAGACGAGGTAAATGGCTCCGCGGCAAGCTGTGAGGCTCGCATTCGGGAAGTCCAGGGTTCCATTCCTTTCTGCCGGCCGCTCTGACCTTGGTTTTTTCGTGGTTTTCCTATGTGCATCATTTCCTGCATGCATTATTTCCTTTCAGCTACTTCATCTTCATATGTTACAGGCCGGACAAATGCGGTTGGTGCGTTGCTGCGGGTTGGTGAAATTTGCGGTATGTAAGGATTTCTCACTGGCGCTTGGATGGCCGGCTGGTTCCCCTTTTTGGGGGATGTCGTTCGTCCCGGAACCCCCGGGTTGAGGATGCGCAGGCGGGCTCCTGGCGTCAGATTCTGAAATCGCTAGACACCTTGTCGTTCAGATCTATACTTTTCCTGAAATAATAAACACACATGAGGTAAACAAAGGCGAGAGGCAGCCTCAAGTAAGTGAACAGAGTGAATGCTCGCATTTAGGGATGGGACCTCGATACGGTCGATACCTCGATACTCTCGATACTCGTTGGAATCGTAGTATGTCTAATACTTTAAGATAAGCCTTCGGTTCTTTTTAGATACTTATAAATGCTAAGTTTTGCATTATTGAAAGTTGTTGCGTTTAACTTCTTGCTAAATAAGGAATGAAAGGAGTCGAGACTTCATGTTATTGCCTCGCACGTATGTCCAAAGACTTGCTGGACCATAATCCTTGATAGACCTTAACTGCGTTTCCTGTAGCTGAATCAATGCAACATTCATATACTTTTATGTCTAAATGAAAACATGCAAAATGATGGGGAAGGAATAGATATACTCATGTAACATGCAACTTTAATTGAGTTGTGAATGAAGCTGATTTAGATGACACAGTAAGTCAAGTTTCAGCAATAGCCTGGTTGATGACTCACTTCAATCATTATATTTACTATAGGCCTCTGACGAGGAAACGTTTGCGGGGTGGTCTGCTCTCCGGAGCAGTGAAGGGAATAGTACCACGTGGCAGTTCACGATGATGTCATAAGTAGATCTAGTGTCTACAATAAAAACATCGCGCAACGTTAGTATTCCAGCGTGTTTCAATTTGGATCAGCGTGTGTTTTCTAGTGATTCATAAAGTTATTTACAATGCCCGTAAGAAAAAAAGAACCCTACACAGCCAACCCCGAGAAATAGTTGCTAGCGTTCGTTGTTAAATTCTGCGACGAGAAAGCAATCAAAAGCAAGTAGTCATTCAGAATTACTAGAGAAGAGCGTATGGTTCGAAGAGGCTCTATGTCGTTGAATATGTTGAAAGTAGAGCCGTAATCTTTCTCAGATGGCGATAGAGTTGTTGATGTCAGCACATTCCTTACAGACACATTCTTGTGAGAGGAAAACAGTACCTATAGTTTGTGTAAATCATCGTGACAGTCACCCATTCTTGAAGCATATATGCGCAATAGCACTGACCAGTCCACTTGCATAATAAGAGAGGTGGGGGGACCAGTGTTCCACCTGCTGCGAGCTCAACCTTACACATTTGTTTACAATGCGTTGTGTATGTGGCTGCCTCCGAGTTCTATCACTTGCTCCCCACCACTCCTCATTTCTCCTCTCTTGCGCATATGAAGTGTCACGACAATTTACACAAGCTGTACTTCGGTGACCAAAATCTGTGATTCCAGCAGAAACAAATCAGTGCTGAAGAGTGAGTTAGTACAACTCATGAAAATGTTTGCTCTTTCCTTCCATGTGTTACTTAATGGTCAAAGCAAGCCAAACTTTATATTAAACATGTATACATATATACTAATATATAAAGATGGGTAGTAGGAAGCCTTAATACACAAACTTAGCTATGTTTCCGATTGTTATATGGCCAATCACTTATTACCGGATGAAAACAATGCATGTTATGTGGTAGTTGTGAGTAGTGGTAGAAAGATGTAACGCACAGATTACTTTTAGTTGCTTGAGTTTCATGTAAAATAGACATTAGTTTATATTTTCAAGATTGCAGAATAAAGAAGATTTGCTAGTATTTGGTTTTCTATGGATAAAAAATTATTTTAAAAGAAAGTTTCCATCACAAAGTATTTTTACATAAAAAGAAAAGCAAAGAAATTATTATTATTATTATTATTATTATTATTATTATTATTATTATTATTATTAATCTTTTGACTAAGGATAAGGGGCACATAACCTGCAGCATTTTCAATATAAAAATGCTGCCAATTGGAGAATGTGAAAGAGAAACAATTTCGGAATTAGCATAAGATACAAAACTGTTAAATGAGTTCCTACATATATAACTACTAATAAGTTGTAATTCGGTGAACAAGCTATCGCCTTTACAGTTTTTTTTCCATAAAGAGAGCATCGAGTATCGGTGCTCAAAAATGAGTATCGGTGAGAGTATCGAGAAACAGTAGTATCCTTCCGTCAGCACTCTCATTAGACCCTGACCACAACACTAAGCCTGAGTAGAAAATAGATCCCATGTTTTGTTTGTTATTACTTTTAAAATGCACTAACGGATGCGTATGTTTAGTATGCTACATTTTCACTGTTTACTGAAGCTCTGCAGTTGTCAAATAATGAATGCAACTGTACTACTGTCCATGTGTTGCGCGGAATAATACAAAGTATGTTTCTTAGAGCGGATCCAGTATAATTCCCCTTTCACCCAGGGGTCAAACATGTCACAAAGGGCCTTTGTATGATGCTAAGCTCCTGTGGCTGGAGGCCCCTCCTTCTGATTAATCCTAATCCTATCTCACAGGAGTACATTTTACAGAGCAAAACTTCATGTTTTATGGTAATTAAATATTGTTCCACACAAGCCGTATGTAGGACAAGGTTGGAAATGCAGAATCAGACAAGATTTATCACTGATTGGCCTAATAGTTAATTAAACTATGAAGCCCGGGACTTAAAGTAACTTACAACATTGTAAGTCGCCATTGGGGATTGTGCTCTGTAAACAATTTGAGATCTCCTTGTAGTTTAGCGGAAAAAATGGAGTAAGTTGGGGAATTTAATGTCGCATTGGCATGTTGTCAGTCAGTCTGTGGGTTAAGCCAACCGAACGGAAACTGGAAGATCCGTGCTTCAAATCCTAGCTATGGTTTTGAATTTTTCAGTCGTCTCATTTTACGTGTCATGCTTTATATTTGATTTTAGTATTTTGGTAACAAAATCTGGAAAAAAATCTGAAAAATTCCGATATCCTGTTTTTTGAATTTTATTACACACGCTTGTTTTTAACTGTAAAAAATATCGAAGCCAAAATGTCTATTTAATAAATGATCCTGTACCAATTAGGTAAAACTCAATTTTCTCATTTTTTTTTTTTGTTTTCATCATTTTTTACTCTTCAGAGTGCTCCTTGCACCACAGTTTATAAGTTATTGCCTTGAAATTTTCAGGGGCGCTTCCGGATTTATGAATTTAAAAGCTATTGTGCAGTAATTAAAAATAGAAATAGTTCAATTAAAACTATTTTTATAGCTGAAATTGAAAAAAAGTTTAAGATGTTCAGTAAACTGCAAATAAAGGAATGTTCTCTTAAAGCAATTAAAATTAAAAGATGCCTACAAAACAATTTATTAATGCTTGTATACTATGCTCAAATTAAAATTTTGGGATCGTTGTGGTAAACCGTAGGGTCCAAGAAACATTTCATATTGACATGACAAAAAATTATAATTATGATCTAAAAGATCAGTATCTTAATAACGATTTGCTATAGCTCTTTAAAGCTTTTTATGTACTATATGTTTTATTTCTCAGTATATGGTAAAGAAATGAATCAGAGGAAAACTGTGGATGTCTTTATTTTCACAGATGCATTGCCTTAAGTGCTATGTATTCTGAAGTGCTAGTAACCAACCGTCCTCATTTCAAACCCTGTTGTATGAAACGTGTAACTAATTAAACTGTATATGGCGACATGATTCCATTTCCAGTCCATGTCCGATGGAACTGTCCAGTTGATTTCCTATGTGTATGGTTTGTGTCCCCAGAGCGTAGAAAGCACCCATTTCCAGCTGGGAGGATCCCCTTAAAGCAAAAGGGAAAGCGAATCTAGCATGGCAGAACTTACTAGTACTTAGTACAGCAGCCAGTGCCTTGCTTACAAACTGTTTCTCTGAAGTAGCCACCTCCCTAACTAAAGAATTGCATTAATTTTACGTAACTCATATTACACCGATATGCGCCACACGTTTGTTTTTATTTTGAAAATAACTCTACCTCAGCAGAATAACAAACCTACTGTTATGGCGTTCACCTTCTTTCTACTATCTCTAGTAGTTAGCTGTAGTTAGTAGGGGAAGTATTGCAATCCACCCAAAATATCGATACGGAGATTTCACCAGAAATACACGTTTTGAGACTCCCTGAAAAAAGAACACATATTTTGAAAAACTTCGGTTTGTGTGTGAACAGCACAACTTAAAGCCGAAAACACGGTTAGAAACCAAAATTTAATTTCAACGTTTCTCAACGATTTAAAGAATTTTTAAAATTTCCCACACACAAAATAACCATTTACATAGAAAAATTTTCGTTATTTATTATTTTACCAAAAATGCCCCTACCAGTTTTGATTAAAATAGTATATATTTAAAGTATTTATATGAGAAATAAAATGTATATCCTAAATTTTCTGGAAATAGCCTCTGATGTCTTCTTCAATCGGAAGGACGTTTATATAATTTGTAAACCGTAAAAGAGAGACAAAATCTTACTACATCTCATTATAACACATGAAATACCGAGCGAGTTGACGCCGTGAAAACGCGCGAAACTCTCATTCAGGAGGTCCGGGTTCGATTCCCGGTGACCGCCCACTTTGATCGATGGGTTCCTTCGGGGTTTTTTCCAGGTCGTCAGGCGAATGTTGGAGTCATTTCTTTGAGCCCCGAATTTCCTGTCGCTACATTTCGCTCCATTAATCATTTCATGTATCCTTCGCCCTCAGGTTGTTTCAGGGTTGGAATTGTCGGCGATGGTGTAACGGTGCGGCGTGGCAGAGTAAAAAGGATGCTCTCTGTGGAACTTTCTCCATCTCTCGGCATTCGGTTGCTTGGCGAGGTAAATGGACCGCTCCTTCGGAAGCAAGTTGGTGGGACGGGGGTCCCTGCTCTGCCTGTCAGATAGTTGGGGCGTCTCAATTTGGAAAACTGTAGTGACCCTATCATTGCTGAGCTGACACTCTTGGTTCCAGCCGCCCGGTGTCTCCTCCCACCTCCTCCTCCCTCTCGGGGGCACCGCTTTGTGGGGGCATAGGTGCACTATCCTCACTGGAGCAGCGCCAAGTCTCCTCCAACCATCAGGGAAAAATAAAACACATAAAATAATCTTCGTAGCACTAACGATTTCTGAGATATTCTTTGTTATTGGTTGAACATTTAAATACTTTTACTTTTTCGACTGCTATGTCATTCTTCATGTTTTGTTTCTTGTGGCCATGCAAAGACAAGAGATAGCTGTTTTTAAAATACTTGACTATCGCTTAAGCCTCTGTATTTGCCTTTTACGTACAACGAAATATGTAATAAAACCATCTCTGTAAGGGTTTGTCTCAAATAGCATGAAGCAGGTAGAGGAATAAGCCTTTGTATGAATTGTTTGTGGAAGATTGGGAACAGAAAGTTATGTGAATGTAAGATAAGGTTTTTATTTCCATAGTGGTAAGTAGCTATTTGGTTTTTCCCGTGGTGATGCAAAGACAATGGGAATTCAAAGCCATCACAGAGCGATTCTTTTTTAAAAATCTTGACAATCGCTTTAGCCTACGGTATTCGTCTTATACCTACAATGAATGTGTAAAGCACCGGTCTGCTGTGCAAAGGGTCTCGGGTTCCATTCCCACCTGCGGGTGGACATTTTTCTCTAACCAAAGATTTTTGCTTATTATCTCCAGGGTCTGGAAGTATGAGTGAGCGCATGAATATGTATGATCTAATGAATAAAACCCAAAGTTTACCAGAAGTGCAACGATAAGCAAATACGAGTTGCCTGTAGACAACATGCTCAAAAGGAAAGGCCGCCGATAGGACCATTGCAGTTAAATGCGTAAATAAATGGAATATAAAAAAAATGATGTGATATACTCACTTTACCTCTTCTACCCTCTATCATTTATTAGTGAGTATACAAAATAGTCTTACTGAAGCTAATTTTTATGTCTACTTCATTTTAATCCAAAGAAACGTTTGCTAAAAAGCTATATTACGCATTTTGTTATAGATACAAAGGGAAAAGCGACAGTCAAATGTTTAAGAACTGGACGCTATACACAGGTCTTAAAATTTCATAATGCTTCAATGGAATTGCGAGAGACAACTGAATGTTAGCAGAACTTTTAAAGAATGACTAGGCATTGCAAAATTCGGACCATTAATATCTCGGAAATGGCTAATGCCACAAAAAAGGCTGTTATTTGAAATAATAGAATGCAGTTTTAAAGAGATGTACATTTCTTGTGTAGTACGTTATCGTCTATCGCTTAACGTTTACCAGTTATACAAAATCTTACAGAATACCTTCAGAATGAAAAGGCCTTCAAAGACTATTCCTGGAAAGTTCAAGATTTGGTTTTACTTGTCATGTAAATATCTCGAATATTTTGTATTTTAATCAAAATCGTTAAAGCCATTTTCTAGAAAATAAAAGATTTCGAAAAATGTTTTATATAAGGGCAGCTGGGAGTGGGGAATTTTCTTGAAAAATGTCGTGTCGTATCCCTGGAAAATACTGAACTAAATATCAAGCATGGTATTTATCCGACTTTTCGTTTTTGAGTTATGCTGTTCACAGACACACACATACACATGTTTCCAAAAAAGCTTTATTTGGTGCCTCAAAACATGTATTTCTGCGAAAACTCCATATCGAATTTTTGGGTGAAATACATCTACTGGGTACGTGTTAGAGAAAGTATGAAACGAATGTGTAGATCAGTTGGTAGAGCATCTGCCTGCTGTGCGAAGGGGCTCGAGTTCAATTCCCGGCTGGGGTGGTAATTTTTCTCTAGCCAAGATTATTCTCTATACTCCTTAGTGCCCAAAAATATGAATGAGAGTCAATGTGTGTGTGATCTAACGAATAAAAGCCAAAGTTTACCAGTGACCAAATGACAAACGAATGCAAGTTGACACCATTGCCTGTAGGCAATAATAAGTTCCAAAGGAAAGGCCGCCGATAAGAACATTGTAGTTAAAGGCGGGGTATAAATGGAACTTAAGAAATGTGTAATGTAATTTATTTAGATGAACAGTAAGAATATAGAAGAATAAGATTTTGTAAGTGGTTTGTAGAAGAGTAAGTAGAGAGTCATATGAATGCAACACATAATTCTTATAAAAATTATCCTTGTGTTGTCGTTTTAAATTTGTACAACAAAATTTAAGTTGTTGTCCATCATTTAGCTATAAAACATGGTGCCAAGGTATAAAACTTTAAATTTAATTACACTTTGAATAAAAGTGATTTAGTTCAATTGTCATTTTCAACTAAGCCATTTTATGTGCTGTAAAATGGCTAAAAATTTAGACTGAGAAAATGCAGGAAAACCTTCAGGTAACTTAATATGTTCAAACTTCCTTAGGGTGAACATACCATGTTACCGTGTGTTGGTAAATTTGAAATCAACAGTGACTAATAATCCACAATAATATAACAATACAATTAAAATATAGCTTTCCTCCGAAGTCTCACTTGTGTAATATTCGTTTCTTAAATCATTGCAGGAAAAAAATTTATATTCTTGAATGTTCCATTAGCATATTCCAAACGCAATTTCTAACAAGTAAAACCAAATAGCATTCAAGCCCCATAAAGTAGTACTTAACTTCTTTTAACGAAATTGAAACCTTCCCTAAGGTTTCGTTCTCGCTCTCAAGTAAACTGAAGATGTTCCTTACTGCTTATGTAAATAACTATTTTCGGCGACATTGTTTTGTTTTATCTACTTCCTGTTCATTGTGTCATGGTGGAAAACTGAATTTTCTTCATTCATCGCTGGTAACCTAATCTAGTTGTGTATTTTTAATTATTTTACTGCATATATATATGCATGCACTATATTAAATCCTCTAACTTGTGAGATATTTATTTTTTCAGACATCTACTGTAATCATATCACCAGCGAGATGGCTCCGCGGTAACGTCAGAGGTTCACATTCGGGAAGTTCCGGGTTCGACTCCCGTTTGAACCTCACTCTGACTTTGTGTTTTCTGGTTTTTCCTGATCGGTAGGTGAATACTGGGGTAGTTTCTCATCTACCACGATTTACTTTCATTCCGTACTTTGTTGTGTGCTTCTGGGTTTCGTGGTGTACGGCGGTGCCAGACAAATGACGCGGATACTTGTTCAAAGGAAAGGGTACCACGTTGACACTAGAGGGCTGCTTGGGCGTTCATCGTCCTCTCTAGGTAACTGCTGCTGTGAGACAGGCCATCGAGCTTGGAAATGTTAGGGGATTCCGCGTGTTTTTGCGGCCTGTCTGACTACGCCTTCTAGAACCATGCAGTTCATTCACTTCATCCCTTCCTCCAAGGGGGTGATAGCCACTCTACATCAATGTATGTCACCGTTGATGAGGTGTCTCTCTCGGTTGTGCAACCCATACTTATACTTAGAATCATATTTGATAGTTGACTTTCACCATTTAAGTCTTATCTGAGCATTTACTTTCTTTTCACTTTCTCTACCAGGTACATAGCATGTAGAGAAGGTATTGCATTCCACCCATAAATTCGGTGCTGAGATTTCACCGGAAATGTATGTTTTGATGCCCCTGAATACAAAAGAAGAAGGCATACTTAGAAACAGTTCCGTGTGTGTGCCTGTCTGAGTGTCTGTGACCAGCATAACTCAAAAAGCAAAAGCCGGATTAAATACCAAACTTGGCTAAGTTCAGTATCTTCTGGTGATACTACATGATGATCTTCAAGAAAATCCCCACACTCCCAACTTACCTTTATATTGACACATTTTTCCAAAATTTCGAAAACACCATATATTAAAGACATTTATATGACAAATAAAATGTATATCTTGAATTTTCTGGGAATAGTCTTCGAAGTCCTGTTCATTCGGAAGGAGTTTTATATAATCTTGTAAAACTATTAAACGTTAAGTGATAGACGAAAACGTACTACACAAGAAATATAGATCTCTTCAAAACAATTTATTTCAAATATGTCTTTTTGTGGTGGCTTAAGCCATTTCTGAGATATCGTTACTAATGCTTCGAATTGTTCATTACTTGAAAATTCTCTTAAAGGCCTGTCACGTTCAGTTGTTTCTCGCGACTGCGTGGAAACAGTATGGAATTTTAAGGCCAGCATATAGCGTCCAGCTCTTAAACATTTGACTATTGCTGTTCTCTTTGTATCTATAACGAAATGTATAACGCAGGTATTTCAGCAAAAGGTTTATTTAGATTAAAACTAATTAGATAGCAAAATATACTTTCGTAAGAATAGTTTCTAAATCCAGTAATAAGCGATAGAGGGTAGCGAAAGTCCTGTGAATGTAAAGAATCAGGTTTCTTAATATTTACTTACGATTTAATTCATGCAGCGGCTAAGTATGAACTACGAGTTATTGTTTTTCTAGGGCCAACAATCAGGCGTATATAAATCATCGCCATTTTGCCACCAGTTTTAGTTTTGGTGACCTTGCTAATGGAACCACCATGTTCAACAGGTTTTAGTAATTAATTTTGTTTTCGGTTAAGCAATTTTTCTATCGGGGAAAGAGAATAAGACTGAACAATTTATTGTCATAGCCGGGATTTGAACCAGAGATCTTCGGTTTACCGTCCCGCTGCTCTAACTGAGCTACCATCGCAACATACCGGCACGACATTGTTATACTCCAACTGACTCATATTTCTTCCTGTAAAACCCAAGGCGTTTTTAAATGCATTTTGAGATAATATACCCTAGAAGCGACTTATAATTGCATAGTTAATTTAATTCTCGGGCTTGCTAGTGAACCACTATTTGTTCAATCAAAGTTAATTTAAATATATTAAAATACTATATCTAAAACTGCTGTTGTTGAAAGTAAGCATACAATGCGCATGCTTTGAGTGCATTCGTCTGGTGTTTTCAAACTTTTTCTCGTTCTGCAATGTTGCACTTGTCTCGAAATCTACTAATGTATCTTTTAGTAGAGGTTCTGCTAAATTCTTAGGACCGGTTGTACTGTAGCACACGACTCGGGCTCTAATTTTGTTTTAAATAAAATTATTTTCCAGTTATTGGTTATTATTATTATTATTATTATTATTATTATTATTATTATTACTTTCTCTACTACGTATAGTAAGTACGGGAAGTATTGTATTCCTCCAAAAATTCGATATCGAGGTTTCAACAGAAATACAAGCTTTGAGGCCTCCTGAATAATAATAATAATAAAAAAACAGATTTTTAGAAAAAGCTCCGTGTGCATGTGTGTCTGTGAACAGCATAACTCAAAAAGGAAAATTCAGATCAATACAATACCTGGTATTTAAGTTCAATACCTTCCAAAGATGCCACAGAAAATGTTCCTAAAAATATCCCTTTACGTGGAAAATTCTTCGAAAGCTTTTGTTTTCTAAGAAGTGGCTGTAACAATTTTATTAAAATATCATATGTTAAAGATATTTACGAATACATAACAAACAATACATATATCTTAAAATATCTGGGAATAGCCTGTAAAGTTAGGTTCATTTGGAAGAAATTTTGTATAATCTTGTGTAAGTGGTAAACAATAAGCGATAGACGAAAACATACTACACAAAAAAGATAGATATTTTTAAAACTAACAATTTACTTCAAACAAGTTTTTTGCAGCATAAGCCATTTCTGAGATATCCGTTATTAGAGGTTCGAATTTTTTGTTTCTTGGTCATTCTCTTAAAGTCTATCAACATTCAGATGTTTCTTACGATTGCGTAGAAACAGTATCGAATTTTAAGGCCAGCGCACAGTTCCAATATATTTGACTAACGCTGTTTCCTTTGTATCTATAACGAAAAGCTTAATGCAGCTCTTTCTACAAAGACTTATCTGGTTTAAAATTTAATAGACAGTCGTGTAAACGTAACACATTAGGTTATTATTAATACTATTAGTTCGACGAAGTGCTGTTGCCTGCGATGCAAAGTAACTCGGACTCATTTCCGGTAACCACATAGGAATCTTTCTCCTTGGGGTCTAATGCGGGATGCACACAGGTCCTAGAGAGCCACTTCATATAAATAGAGGCTGAGGTCCCGGAATCCGCATGTAGTTAGTGATAAGTTGACGGCTACTACCTTATTGACCACATGTGACCCCTATTACCACACACACTTCGCGGTGAGGAGGGACTGAAGGAGGCGGAGTTTGCGGTTGCCGTGACGTAACTTTATTCGCAACTGACAGAAGCAGGCATTTATTTATTATTAATATCTACTACTAATACTGCGATGATCTCTGCATGCTGCAATAATTGTGTTATTCCGGGTATAGCAACATCATGAAACAAAAATGTGAGAAATTAATTTTGTTCGACTTTATTTTCGCATTACATGGAAAAGCTTGTTTTTTTATTTCCTCAAAAATGGTACTAATGATTTTGATTAAAATATCATAAGTTAAAGATATTCATATCACATATAAAATGGTATATTGAATGCGGTGTATTAATTTTCTTGGTTTCTTTTTTCAGGCTCAAGCCCTACAGCTATTTTTGAAATTAATCCTGGGTCCGAGGGATGGGCCCGAGCCCGTGCAGACCTCTACCCTCTAGTTAGAAATGTCTATCTTATGTCATACAATTGTCAAAAACACGCCTTCATGCACTCTGCGCCTAATTATTAATCAGGTTCAGATACACTTTCCCAACAAGAATAGTCGAAGTAGTTAATACATGGACCTGTGAACGGGAGGTCTAGGGCTCAAATCTTGCCAGGACCATTCTTCCTGACTGAAGCATTTTCCTTGTTTTCCTCAGTCCTTACAACTGACAAATACCGGGAAGGTATATTAAACGTAGAAATGGAACCTTACCTTCCCAAACTTTCTTTCTAAATTATTTCATTTATAATTAGTTGTTCTGGTTGGTTGGAAAGGTAGAATCAAATTGAAAAATCCAATGTCATGGACGGGATTTTAACTGCCGATCTTCATATCTCCATTCGATTGCTATAATCAAGTGTCCTGCAATGGGCACATGTCGGCACACATTAAATTTGCCAAATGGCCCGCATCTTTGTTTTTTTCCCGTAAACCACAATGAGATCTCAAAAGGCATGCTTTTTGTTGGTTAGAGCATCCAAAAGAAGAACGGAAGATCCGCGATTCAAATCCCGGCTATGGAATTGAATTTTCAATCTGATTCTACTTGTCCAACCTTGTTCTACAGACGGCTTGTGTGAAAGGACAATGAATTACCATTAATTGTACTAATAGTTAAACTATGAAATCCGGGACTGGGAGTATTTACGGCACTGTAATTCCCAATGGGGTATGTCATCTGAAAATGATTTTGAGATTTCCTCGTGGTTTAGCGGTTAAAAATAAAGGGGGACCTCGATACCGAGGCAGAATACTTTAAGTAGGCCATAACAGCCCTTTTTGCTTCCAACGTGACCTTTGTGAAGGTGGGATGAGAGGAGAAAACCGAAGGACAACTGGATCCGGATGATGAAGGGCGCAAGTGTGGATAGGATCCCTAACGTTACCAGATCAAACGTATTCGACACCGCAAGCCGCTAAACCCTGGGGGTCCCCCGAACGGCCCATGCCTAACTGAGCAGCCCCGCAACGATGTCAGGGAAGAAACCTCGTAGAGCACACAGTCACCGCCCAGCTGCACACCATCTCGTCCTACAACCCTGGTGACAAGGAAGAAGATGGGAACAGGTAATGAGAAGGATGTGAGAGTCGTGAGACAAGATGAACCACCTCAGCATTCGCATGCGGACCCGGGGAAACCACGAAAAACCGATGGGTCAGTTTGGGCGGTCGCCGCGGATCGAACTAGGGACCTTCCTAATGCGAGTTGCACATCGCTCGATGTTTACCGGGAAAAATGCGAGTCATTTGGGAAATTCAATGTCGTGCCGGTACCTTGCCATGGTAGCTCAGTTGGAGAGCAGCTGATAGCGACGGAGATCGGAAGATACGCGGTTCAAATCCCGGCCATGGCATTGAATGTTTAAGTCTGATTCTATCATTTCAGTTGATGTATAACCAGTGTGACCGGCTATGGTGCCCTTTGAAGTAAGAGAGGGCGTGAAACACGATTCAAACTACGAATGTGTTGACAAGGACTCCAAACAGTTA
This sequence comes from Deroplatys truncata, assembly GCA_030765065.1. Taxonomy (NCBI): domain Eukaryota; kingdom Metazoa; phylum Arthropoda; class Insecta; order Mantodea; family Mantidae; genus Deroplatys; species Deroplatys truncata. The sequence goes on along the minus strand of CM060988.1, from coordinate 22,484,295 downwards.
TCCATAAAAGCTAGTGCAGCGACTGCATAAATATAAGCTTTAAGTATGTGGGTGGTTGAATCAAGGGCTTGAGCACGGACAAACACAATGATAACGACTCTAACCTTTACACGCACCAGCCTGTGAGATATTAGTTGTTCAACTGCCCTGGGAATGTGATAAGCACCACGCAATAATATGATTTAGCAATGACATGCGCTAATCAAGGCATATAGTTTAAGATTATGTCCTTGTGGGTACACGGAAAGCGCTTTCATTTTTCACGGAAAGCGCCCAAGAACAGGGCAGCGAAGACTAGGAATTATAATTACAAGGCGCATTAACTCAGTGATACACGTTTCTTTCAGCTTCAAATAATTATTGTTCTGAGTGAAACAAAACTTTATATTGTGACTTTTCTTTTAACTGTTACTTTTCTCAGTTCTCACTCCCACTGTTTCATTGACAGTTCACTTTACTGATGTCATTTCATTAATAAACTAGTTTAATACTTCTTCACTTCACTTTCTTAGTGACGTCGCCTCTTCACTCCGGATTCAAGTGTGAAGTGACGTGCACAAACCGTCCCTCTGCAGTAGCACTCGCCTCACATCACAGCGGCCGCTACCAACTCGCTCGGAGAATTGCTCTTTATCGCACCCGAAACTCACTCGGTAGCTCGCTCGCTCACTGACTCAATAACTCTCCTCACCTCGCACTGACTGTCCAAGAAAAACTCACCCACCAGCACCGAATGCCTCTCGCGAGAGCGCTCGCTTATATAGTCTGTGGAATCTTTTCACAAGACTCTCAAACGTTCCAGAACAATTTCGACACACTTTCCAGTGGAGGGGCGGAATAAGAAGCTTCCAGAAGATTCTAGTTATTTGCCGATAACGCGCCCGTTGTTTACGCTGGCAAGCGATGGCTATCGTTGTTTACTCTGACCGCTCGGCGCCGACCTTCGATAACCTTTGGCCATAGCTGCTACGTCACAATAACCTCAAGTCTAATAAAGAGCAAAAAAGCAAAATTACCTATCTTTCACGCCCAATATAGAATGGGACGCTAAGGACCATAGTAGTTAAAGAGCGTCCATAGATAATAATAATAAAAAATAAACATGTCACAATATAAATTCAACAATTTCAGGGTTTTTCATGTTTATCCATTGTGATAAACCGTATTTGAAGCGTAAAGAGTTAATGGGTGTTTATTAATACTAGGGCATAAAACACTGTTCACAGTGGCTTCAACGTCAACTGAAATGAGTCAGCTTATTTATTACATAAATTGTGACGTAGCGGCTGTGACCCAAGGTTAACGGGAGATCTACCCCAGGCAGTAGAGAGTTAGTGCGCTCGTCCAGCGTCAACACCGAAGGGCTATCCTTAGATAACCAGAATCTTCTGGAAGTTTCCCCTTCTAAAATGTTCTTTAGTGAGGAGTTAGCGAGACGTTTCTGGTGCAACGAAAAGTGCTGCTCTCATGCTTCGTGTCGCATATTTGGAGGATACTGGCATTTATCGAACATTTCTTTTGAGTTATGCTGTTCACAGATACTACATCTGCTTCTAAAACAGGTTTTTGGGATTCAGGATGCCTCAAAACATGTAGATGTCCGGTGAAATCTGCTGGTGGGAGGAGCAAACAATACACCCAGTGTTGTAATTTTGGTTGCTATTGTTGCGGTCAATGGCAATGGTATTCATTCTTCTGCTCCCACCTCCTCCTAAAGAAACTTCTGTTAAATGTGGCTGAAATTTTAGTTCTAATTCGGATGCCTAGAGTTCCTGAGTGCATCCTCTCGTGGATATGAGTTGGGAACTTGGAGTAAGGTAAAACAAATTACCATGAAAGTAGTATTTCAGCTTCATTTACTTTGTTCGAGCAAGAGCCTGCGCGGTAAGGTGTGGAGCTCACATTCGGGAGGTCCTGGTTCAATTACCGTAGACTGTCCACTCTGACCTAGAGTTTTTCGCAGTTTTCCCTGGTCGGTAGGCGGATTCCGGGATGTCTCTCATCTACACGATTTCCCCTGCATTATTTCACTTCCATTCCGTTTCCTTCCAATCTTTCAGGTGTGCTTTTAAATTTCGGGCCGGACAAATGGCGCAGGTGCCTGCTCAAAGGAAAGAGTACTCACCGGGGACACAGACATCTACTTAGTCGACCGGTCGTTCAGCAGCCTCTCTAAGCAGCTCCAGGAGTGAGACGGTTCTTCGAGCCTGGGAATGTTAGAGGCTTCCGCGCGTCTCTGTGTGCTGTCTGCTTGCGGCTTGCATCCTACTGTGGTTTCTTTACTTCATCCATTCCTCTTAGGGGCGGTTTGCCACAGTAGATCTATGTAGGTCGCAGTGCGCGAGTTGTCCGACTTCGTTGCATAACATCTATCTACCTATACCTGTACCATGTTTGTCAAAGAGGAAACTAAATGCCTAAGATTACCCCACAAATTGTTTTTTAAATTTTTGTTCTGTCTTATAGTTTGTAATATCCTGTTTAATTTCATACATATTTTATCATTGTAGGCGAATAATTATATTTTAAATATATTTTTAAAAACGTATCATTTTGTACTGAATGCTGCACCACCTCACAAAAAAATCATGACTTCTACACACTTTGAAGTAAGGAACTAAACTTTAGCGGAAGTTTAACTCTAGAAATTGGTACCACTGTTAAGTATGGCAGCTGTGAGCTGAAGCCATGTGGTTTCTTTCTATACAAATGTATGCGAATTTGTTTTCAACAGCTTTTCCCCTGAATGATGTTTTCGGTATAAATGACCCGTTTTCTGAGAAACTATTAAAGACAGATCAACTAAATTTTAGGATTATAAACCGTCTTCTAAGTGCTGTTGTGGATCTACCTTTGTGTTAATATTGTAACAAATGAGAGCATCAGTTACTGGAAAACACATTTTATTTATCACTTCGGCACTCAGCGTAAAACAAACGTTACACTTGAGTCACTGTTGACACACACTCGGAACACAACCCAATCAAACTGTCGAATCAAAATTCACATTGGCATTCCTGAATCACAACTTAAACTGAACTGCTGAGTCACAACTCACAACTGAACTGTTGAGTCACAACTCACAACTGAATTGCTGAGTCACAACTCACAACTGAACCCCTGAATTACTAACAATTGAACTGCTGAGTCACAATTCACAACTGAACTGTACTCGGCATAGTCCACTTTTAACTTCGCAACTTCTTAACTAAGTGAACTAACATCTGAACTGTCAAACCGGGCACTGGTCAAAATCTTAAGAAAGCCACTGATACAAAGCGGAACATTCTCGAAGGGGAGGTTACTAGAACCTGCTGAAAGGAAACTTCTGGAAGAATAATTAACCAAACTGCAGGGAGGCGGCACACAATGGGCTTGATGCGCTAATCATTGTTCTGAAGGGCCGGCCGGAAGCTCCACACAGACGCCAAGCCGGGATGCGCTTGCCGGCGGCCCGCAGGTAACTTTTCGCGCGCGGCACAATATGATGGCTGATTATTTTTTAAAAAAAAATTATTGGTTTAAACTTTAGTCAAAAGAGAGTATAATTGAGTAAAAGTTATACTTTCCTTAATAAACAAAACTTAATAAATAAACGCAAATCATTGAACTTAGAAGACATTTATCCAACATTCACCACCCTAGGCTGCCTCTTACTTGATTAACTGTTCTAAACCTATTCTAGGGGAAGATGCAAGACTTCAAAGGAAACCACAAACCAAGGCTTAAGGCGTAACGGCTGATCCCGGAGTGTAGACCAGGAATGTCCCCCAAATGTACGTTTAAACAGAAATCAACTCTAAGTTCTGGGTTTATTACGCTTATTGGTCAGGTACTTGACAATCATGACATGATAGCACAAAATTAACTCGAACGAGATAGCATAACGGTAGCTTGCCTGCACTGAAATTACAAGTGTACATACTGTATGTTCACAATATTCATCTCACGCTGGCCTAGTGGGAATAAAGTGCCTAACCAATCCCCATGGGGCAATAAATAAATTATTCACAAAGATACCCTGAATGAACTCTATAAACATGAACAATTAATTATTCCAGATAAAATAACAATTTCATAAACTCTGGCCAGATTAACAATTGCAATAATAAGCCCCATTTAACATGTTGCCCATAATCTCCCTGTCTACAAATATATAATATTACAAGCACAATTAAATAAAAGCATATAAAGGTACTTAAAATGATTGAATACTCTCAGGAGAATTAACCAGATTACTTAACGGCCGCGTGTTCCAGACTAATCGTATTAATACACATGACCGAGTTACAGTTATTCAAAGTAAAGGAAAAAGCAAATCTCGACTCTGCCTCCGTTAAATTTCCCCATCTATATAGCGGACGGCAGCCAGCAAAACACAAGGGCCAAGCCCGATGAAGAACTATACAGGTCAGAAAACCTCTAGATAAAAGCGAATTTCATAGTTAACAACCCGTTTGAAAACTCACCAAAGTTGCGGATATGCCCGCTGGCACAGATAGAGAAAGACTCCCCGCCCAACGTGAAGCGCCAGGCGAGGAAAACTCGGCCAAACCGAAGCACAACCCGCGGAGAAATATTGAATTACGAAGAGCGTAAAGCCACCTGATGTAATCTAAAGGAATTACCATTCATAAATTGTGGCATCGGTACAAACTGTAAAAAATTGAGCTAGATATCTAAAGTAGTTTATGAGAATGGGTCATGAATTTAGCAAATTTATCCCTGGATAGGATTTATAATCTCCCCGTAAGAAAAGCTTATGGTGGTAATTTTAAATGCTTGTTTCTTTGAATTGTATTAACGCTAGTAATATTGTAATTTGTTCCAAATTTCAGATGTCACAGACGATCCCAATGTCTCACTGGAAGTGGTTACTGTTGACCAATGAGGATATACCCCAACACCAATTCAGCGCGATACAGCTCCCTTTAGATTGCGAGTTTTTAATAGCCAACTGGAAAGAGAGAAGTTTAACTTTCTCAGAAGTGTACTATCAAGCTGAGTTCCAACAGAACATCATGGCTACTTGGTCCTCAGATACGGGCCTGAAGCTGCTTACAGACAAGTCTTGGTTTATACGACGCAAGAATCTTGGAAACTACACAGTTGTAGCCGCCGTAGAACCGGATGTAAGTGTCTACCTTAGTAGTACAGTCAGTGTATTTGTTTACTATGCACTTCTGTTAAACCCACAGAATTGAGGAAACCATGACTGGCACACAATTTGATGGCCAATGAGTTTGGCCGCTCAGCGACGTTGCCACATGATAAAGCAATGTATCGGTGAAATTTGGTAAAAAATATGAAGATTTTGATTTGTTGTTTTTTTACATTTTTATTATACTTATATAACTTGTACCTTCATGCTACACAATTGGAAGCCATAAGTGAGTATTCAATTGGTCCTCTACTATTTAGATAAAACACCACTTTGAACCTTAAATTCCATTTTCCTCAGTCCCTTTTTTAGCATTTTTCACTTTTCAAAATGCTCCTTGCACCACACTTTATAACTAATTAGCTGGAAATGTTAGGACAGCATCAGAAATTATTAATAAAAATCATTTCTGTAATACTTAATAAATCTGATGTGTTGAAGTCACATTATATTCTCTACCCTCTATCGTTTATTAGTGTGTAGACAAACTATTTCTACTAAAGCTTATTTTTCTATCTACTACATTTCAATCCGACTGACCTTTGTAGAAATAGCTACATTACATATTTTGTTATATTGATAGGCAGTAGAAAGGAAACAACGAAATCAAATGTTTAAAAGATGGACGCCACATGCTGGCCTTAAAATTCCACTCGCTTTGCTTGTAAGCTTTGATTTAAGTACCAGTTGCTATTAGCCTAAGCTTATATAAAAAAAAAACTAAACATAAGCTCAGGAACATATGCTCACTGTCATTGGCGGTATTTGTTATTCGTGTGTTGCATTTTGTTTGTACACTTGGAAACTGCAAGATCTAACCTAACCATTTAAATAAATACTAACTAAATAACTGAATATCCAGTACCTCCAATAAAAAAACTAACACTATAATAAACAAAGAATTCATTTACGGCTAAAATTTGTTTGTCCTTGTCTACTTTAATTCTTTATGAGATATTTAAATTTATTTTCTTTTATTTATTCGGTGGTGTTTATACAATTCTATACCCTAACTAGTTAAATTTTGATTTATAATGAATTCACTGTTTTACCCTAAATTCTCAGCACTAGTATATATACTAAATTCACAGTTATTAAATTTACACTTCACTTTCATGTCACTTCACTGATCTAATAGTAATTTATATTAATATCATATTAATTAATTCACTGTACTCCTCGCTTTTACATTTATTATTTAATATCCAGCAAAACTATTGTTCATGCCGGCAATAACTGCCACTTATACTCCTCCCTTATAACAGCACCGATCTCCTCACTTTTTTCTTCAGTACACCCCACTTCTCCTCGCACCATTCACCAGCTACCGCCTCCTTTATCATTAGCCATCCATCCCATCCGATCATCCCGCTTCTCCTACTTCCATAATATAGATCATCCTTCTGTCCCTCCATAATATACTGCGTTGTTTACATATTTATTTACGTCTAGTGGTTGTAACAGTCAATAGGTTGAATCTTGTTGTTATATGTTATTTTAAGTATCATTATATTGTCCATTAATTATTAGTAATATTGTTCCTATGGTTATGTAATTATTAATTGTCTATGTAATAGTTTATAATATTGTCATGCAATCCATAGGGTCCTTATTTGAGTACGTATTAATATGTGATAGATCATAATTTCTTCTCTTTTATATCTCTCCCTTCTTCTTCCTTCCTTCCTCTCCTTACCTTCCTCTTTTTCCTACTTCTTATCTTCTTTCTTCTTCTCGTTCACTTATTCTTTCATCTTCTTCCCCATCTCTCTCTCTTCTTTCTTCTCCTACCCTCCTCTTTTCTTCAATTACTTCTCCTCTTCCTTCTTCCATATAATCTACATCCTCCAACACCATTCAATCTCCTTATCTAAATTCTTCTCCCTTCTATTTACTTAACTGTTTCCTTTTTGTTTATTTTTATTATTATTTTTTATTTCTTATCTTCCTTAACCCTTATCTGTTTTCTTAACCGCCTCATCATTTACTTCATCTATAGATTCTTGTCTCTTCTTCCTACTTTACCGCTATATATCTTTTACGTACATTTAACTTCCACTACTTTTGAATAATATCATCTATCTCCACATTTCTTCTTCCTATTATAATCCAAAACTAACTTCAAATACTATCATTATTATAATTATCCTACTCTTTTTCTTCTTCGCTCTCTTCTTCCTCTCCTACTTCTTCATCTCTTCTTTCTTCTCCCTAAGAGATAAATTGATGTAATCGTATGCAATCTGATCTTCTTAGTATTACTTCCTCTTCATTGGATACTAAAATGTGTTCTTGTGGTATCACTACATCCCTCGCAAAATTGCTTATTTTTAAGGCAAATTGCTCTAGATGCTTATATATTTCTTTATTTCTAAGTATATTATTCACTTGGTGGCCACTCAACGCTGTTCTTTCTTGTGTAACCTGTTCTGAAAAGTGTACACATTCAAACAAAACGTGTTCTGGGTTGGCTTGTCTTTTACACATGCTATATATATCGTCCTATGTTCTGTTAATTTTTTTCCAGTAGGTTTTGTAAGGTTACCTGTAAGGTAACGGATCATTCATTTGGTAGGTTGAATATGATTTAACATCAATCTTTCCGAGATATTATTAAATAAATTAAAAGTTTTTCTAGCCTCAGTGTTTTCCCATTCTCATTGCCACTGAGTTTTTAAATTAAATTTTATATCACGTATGTCCGCCAGTTATTGCATATGCTTTCTCCATGTTTCCTTTGTTAAAGCAAAAAACTGCGCCTCTTAATTTTATTATTAAATCATTTGGTCATATGCCTGTAGCTACTAATAGGGCCAGGGTAGGTCAGGTAGTTAACGCTCCAGTAAATCTTAACAACACTTTTCTCTGAGATCTTCGTAATACGGTTTTTTATCTAGACGTCATTCATCCTCATTGCCCGGATCCCTGCTCCATACATTATTATTGAAACAAAGTTGCTGGTGCAATAGGTTGATATGGAATTCAGTGGGATATTAAAATTTGATTTAACCAATCTAGTTTAGGTCATCATTACTTTTCAGATTTTTTCCGAACATATTCCGTGTGTTTTCTAAACTTAAGACGCCCATCTAAATAAATACCTAAATATTTAGCTTCTCTTTGGCGTCTGATGATGTGATTATCATACTTTATTATGGATGTCTCTTAAGGTTTCCTTTGAGAACCATATATCCTGATTTATTTGGAGCTACTTGGAGTTTGATATTTCTGCACCAATTGCTTAGTTTATTAGTTAAGTTATTTGCTCTGTTTTTTATTTCACTTCTACTGTTTCCTTCTATTAAAAATAACACATTTTCCGCATATGCTACGGTGGTTTTAACATTTCCATCAGTAATTAATTCATCCAACAATATTTCTAACACAATATCCCAAAAGTTGGTCCCAAAATCCAGCCTTGGGAACAACACTCGGCAATATCTTTATACACCCTTTATATGGACCCTCAGTCATCTTTTAAAATGGCATACAGGCATTTTTGGAATCCTTTCTCCCGTAATCTTTCAAATAATACTGGCCACCATAAATTGTCAAATGCGCCGGAAATGCCAATTAAAATTCCAATTAAATATTCAGAGGGCGTTGTCTTAACAGTTTCCATTACACGATTTATCGCGTCTTCTGTAGATTTCCGTTTCCTAAAACCAAATTGGTTTCCATTCATACCTATCATTAATCTAAATTCTTTTAATTTTTACAAAGAAGTTCTTCTAGAATCTTTCCTAAAGTATTCAACAAGCACATTGGTCCGTAGGATTCTGAATCTTTTGGATCTTTTCATCACTATTCTTCAAAATAATTACTTTAGTCTCTTTCCAACAATAAGGAAAACGCCTTTTCTGTATAGAGTCGTTAAACAGTTGTAATAAAAACGGTGTAATTTTATCTTCCAAGGCTACTGTAACTTCGTTTGTTATGCCATCTGCCCTGCTGCTTTCTTCATTTTTAGCTTGCTTAGAGTTAGTCTGATTTCTAAAATATCAAAGGGAAATATGAATCTATTATTTCTCTATGGCGCATTCATATCTATTCTTTTTTGTATACGTAAAATCTTGTCCATACCTTTATCATCCTGAGGAAGTAACTTATTTAGGAGAACATTTACTGAATTTTGCCAATTTGCTGTCATTTCCCCATTATCCTTTTGCAGAGTGTATAAAATTTCGAGTCTTTTAATTTTCTCCATTATTATTTTATAGGGCATACCCCATATATTTGTTTCTAATTATTTTTCAACAATATTTTTCCAAGAACCTTTTCTAGTTTCTTCTAAACTGTCCTTATATTTCATTTTTCCCTCTCTATATTTATTCAAAAATTTCTCTTTCGTCCGCAATTATTGATCTTTGATAAATCCTTCTAAGTTTCCTAACATTTCTACATTGCTACGTGCCTTCTGTAATGCATAGGTCCAAATATTGTCATACTACTTTTTAGATTTAAGCATTGGAACTGATTTTTCTATCGCCTTTTGTATTGACTGAACTAAATTTTTAGCATCCTTGTCGACATATTCCCCTTCATATTCCAGTTGTAAGTTATCAAACTCTAGTCTTTTGAGACAGAGATACCAATTTGCTTGTTTGTAATTATAAATTTTATCTCCTTTTCGTTCTTTGTATTTAGGTTTCCCAATGTGGTAATCGAAATTAATTAATCCATGGTCACTGGTCGTCATATCATGACCAGCTTTCCAGTTTAGGATTTTACTTTTTGAATGTAAATTACATAGAGTAATATCGATATTTGCTGTAGCACCGACTATGTTTTCAAACGTAGGAGGATTATTTGGTTAACTTTCAATAAACAGATTTTGTTCAGAGATAAGGTCTTCCAGTTTTTCTCCTCGTTCATCCTTAATAGTTATTATTCCACTAATCAGATTTGGCATTGGCATCGCCGATAAAAATATGTTCAAAGTTTTTAAAAATATTACTAATTTCTTTTATTTTGTTTATGTATGAATGAACGGTATGGCTGTATGAAAATATTGATTTGTTAAAATAAATTTTCCACTATCGTATGTAATTTCAATACAATTGGTATGTGAATCCTCTAGTTGTGGGATATTAACTATTTTCAAATTTGGATTATAAATGGTAATCGATGCAATTGAATTCTCGCCGTAGCTCATCGTTCTAGCTATAACTAGAACAGCTGTTACTTTTCCTTTGCACGTATAAGGTTCCTGTACACATAATAAATCTAAATTTAATTCCTTTGCAGTTTTCCTAAGTTCAGACTTCTTTACTTCTCCGGGCATTTAATTGTCCAATTTTAATAATCCTTTACTAGTTGCATCTACCATGTTGTCTTATAAGTAAAACGTACCCAGAGTTTGCAAAAAAATGTTTGGAGTCTTTCTTAAATTCCTGATCGGTTACCTCTCTAGTTAGTTTATGAACTCTAAAAAATCTGGTGGTGGAGATGTTCCTTGGCCTTGGTATTTTCAGTTTGGGAGCGGTGGGTAATGTTTGTTTAGGTTTAGATTTGGTTTTAGTATTACTACCTAACTGTTTAATGCAACTAGTGAAAGGAGTCTCCCTATAATTATTATTACTTTTGGTGATGTAGGTGTTTTGCTTTATAATAGGATTTTTGTGTTTAAAATATATATTGGCATATTTGCAAGGCATTAATGGGGGAAATGGGTCTTATGGGCTCACATTTAAGGATATTTCAGGATGATTTGCTCCATGGTGCCGAATTTGAGCGTAACAATTGGGCTATCTTTGATTTATATCAAAATCAATTCCTCCGTAACAAAGCATAAAATGTTTATATACTTCATTGTCTAATTTATTATCCCTTCTTTCAAAAACTACGTTTAATAGTTTCAGTAGTTCCGTTGGATTTGTTGTTATATTTTGGGACTTTAGATCTATGCGATCAATAGCGTCCGGGACAGGAAAATTATTGATTCACCATTCTCATGTAGCTTAGGTATTACATACCGCAAGGCGGCGAGCGAAGTTCTTTATCCTCTAACCGACTCATCATTAATGAGACGTCAAAGTCCAAATAAATCTGGCTTACGCCTACAGTCTTATTGTCAGAATTTTTGATTGAGTGCATCTGTTCTCTGATTGCGTTTTGATTCAAATTGGCTTCCATATTGCTATCTATATCTTCTTCATTTCCTTCTGTGTTATCAATTTCACTCACCTCATATACTTCAAATTCAATATTATTATTATTATTATTATTATTATTATTATTATTACTATTATTTGCTTTTATATAACTTTGCTATCTTACCAAGAAAATTTAAAAAACTTCTACGTGTTTTCCAACGTAAACTCAATTCTTTTACCTCCTCTTCAATTTCTACTTTTTACTTTCTCTACTATGTATAGTAAGTAGGGGAAGTATTGTATTCCACCCAAAAATTCGATACCGAGATTTCACCGGAAATACATGTTTTTGAGAGCTCCTGAATCCAAAAAAAAAAGCATTTTTAGAAACATGTCTGTGTGTCTGTGTGTGTGTCTGTCTGTGTGTCCGTGAACAGCATAACTCAGAAACGAACAGTGGATAAACACCAAACGTGGTATTTAGGTTCAGTATCTTCCAAGGATGCGACACGAAGGTTTTCAAGAAAATCCCCCCACCCCAGACTACCCTTTACATGTAACATTTTCGAAAATTTTAATTTTCTCAAACATTGCTCTAACGATGTTGATTAAAATATCATATGTTTAAGATATTGCCATGAGAAATGAAATGTATATCTCGAATTTTCTGAGGATGTCTCCAAAAGTATTCTTCATTGTGAACGACTTTTGCATAACTGGTAAACCATGAGAGATAGACAAATATTTACTACACAAAAAATGTAGATCGCGTTAAAATACACAATTTATGTTATATACATTTTTTGTTGAGTAAACCGTTTTCGAGATATTGCTTGTTATTCTCTTTAATTTTCCAATATACTTTTTCTCAAATTCGTTATTCATTTTTTTATGTCCTGGACATGCAAAGAGAATGGAATGCGCCACATAGCAACCAGCTCTTAAAATATTTGACTATCGCTTATAAACTACCATATTCCCCTTGCATCTACAAGAAAATTAGCAATAGGACTGGCATCTCGATATCTCGATTAACATGAAGCATATGAGAATAAGCGTTTGTAAAAATATTTTGTACAAGAGTATAAAAAGTCATGTGAGTGTAACACATCAGATTTTTTAATCTCTTCTTCTACGTTGTTTTCATAGTTTAATAAGGCATCATAGTTCACTATATTTTCTTCTTAATATCCATTTCGTGACTGATTTATGTATTCTTAACTTTTGCGGTAAATTAGGTTTACTATGTAATATTACTCCCTGGATTTCTATTTCTATAGTTGTCAAATAATCTCCGGCAAACTCCTTATCTTCTGTCTGTGTTTCTTTATCTACGTTATTCATCATGTTTTTTTAATTTTAATTTATGCGCTATAACTCCTTTAAGGTACCGTTTAACCCTGCTTGGAGTATTCCTTCTTTTTAATTTTCTTCATAATTTATCCATTTTCTGTTTATCCATAGTCTGTTCTGGCAATAATTCTTTACCACATCACTTTATTGCTGGGACAGTCTTGTTTGCCTCCACATTTCTTATTTCGTCTACTGCATGGGACACAAATGGGTTGCTATTCTTTGTTTGTACAATCCTTGCGCTCATGCTCTTCTTCTCCATAATGCCCAGATATTATCTTAACTATCTTTATTGAAAAATTTGGTCACATGCCCGTAATCATAACATTTCAAACATTTTTCCACAGATATAAAAGCCTTGGTGCTGACGATTGGAAGCCAATAAAAAATCTGCCGTTAGATATTCTTATGTTTCTCAGTCTGGAGGACACCGTTGCCCTGTTTCTGGGACCGTTTTAAATCTTAGTTAAAATCTTTATTAAACTCTTGTCTGGTTACATAGTTCTCAAAGACCTGTATAAATATATCTTCTTTTAAATCTTCTTCGTTAACACCCGTTAACACGTCGTACATTAACATTAGAGGATTCCTCTTCTTGGTCGGTTCAATTCTTTGAATTGTTGCTATTTATAACTTCTTCTAAGGTCTTCTTCACTTTCAGTCTCCATTATTAGATTCTTCCCAGCTATTCTAAGACTTCGTATTTGAATTTTCTCTTGTGCTGGTTTAAGGTTTTGTGATACACATTTCTGTAGGTCTCTGATATCGGTGATTTTGCAAGATGATATAAACACAGTATGTCTTTTAATCAGTGCTGTGCGTTGAAGCTGCAACATTTTCCCCGTTGGTGCAGATGTGGCTGTCACTTGGGCACAGCTTCTTGTCAGTTCTAGAGGTTTCTTATCAAAAAGTTCCTTGGCTAATTTGGCCTCGGCCTTTGATTTCTCTGCTTCAATCCTGGCGTGCTTATGAATCTTTTGCGATTTTGCTAATAGCACATAAGCTTCGTTTTTCTTATCAGACACAATTTTTTCTCTGGTTATAGGTGTATTAAGTTCTTATATAATATCACTAAATAATTCTAAGGGTCCCATTGTAATATATTTTTCTGTTCTTCCTCTTTCTTCTTTAACTGATTTTCCTCCCTTCTTAATTTCTCCCTCTCTCGTTTCCGATCTGGTGATCTACTTAAAGTGTGGCGAGGTAAAGACACCTCTTTTCCATCCATTTCTCATTATGAGGGGAAAAAAAACTTAACTACACTTCTTTTTCAAATAAGGGTTAATAAATGTTTTACTTAAATACCAACTAATAAGAGAGAGAGAGAGAGAAAGAGAGAGAGAGAGAGACCTCACTTATAGCGTCGGCGACCGTAAGATGTTATTCACCTCAAGTACTGTATGACTGGTAAACACGTGCAGCTTACGTCGCAACTTCTCAAGTAGCTGGCTGGCCGCCACGTTCTTATTATGATGTTTCTTACAGATAATTTAGTCACTATACCTTTCCGGACTATGTGGCTACTAAACTTATAACTATCTTCATATATAATACTTACAAAGCGCTTCCTTCTAATATCTCACTTTTCAAAATAAACTCAGAGATTCCTACACTAACACTAAAACAAAACAGAGCACTTTCCCAAACATCCGCCACGCTCGGTATGCTGAGCGGGAGGCAACTGAAGAAGAAACAACTGAAAATCGACGGGACTTGAAAATAATGACAAAGTATTGAACAAATCGAAGCATTAAAACGGATATCTCGGAAACGCCTGATGCAAAAGAAAGTTATTTGAAATAAATAGTGTGTTTTAAACGGATCTAAACTTTTATGTTGTGGCTACGTTTTCGTCTATCTCTTAACGTTTACAAGTTATACAAGATTTGAAAAAATTCCTTCCTAATGAACTGGACTTCACAGGCTATTTCCAGAGAATTCAAGATATACATTTTATTTTGTATATAACTACATTTAAACTGTGATACTTTAATTAAAAGCGTTGGAGCCATTTTGTAGAAAGTAAAAAATTTGGAATTTTCGTACCGAAACTAAATGCCATGTTTGGTATTTATCCGACTTTCATTTTTGAGTTACGGTATTCACAGACACTCACACACACAAACTTTTCTAATTTTTTTTACACCAGGGACATCAAAATTGTTACAGGTGAAATTTCGGTATCAGTTTTTGCGTGGAATGCAATACCTTCTCTACCTACTCGTATGTACGCAGTAGAAAAGTAAACATGTGAAATAGCCCAGTGAAATGAATGATTTTCATAAATCAAATTGAAAGTTGAGAGATTCAATAACATGTGAACCACAAAAACTTTTCTCTTAAGCTAATTGGGCAGTATTCATTGATTTCAAGTTGGTCTGGACTATCTCCAGACTACTTTGGTCTGGACCAAAGGCCGACCAAGTTGTTGACATTTATAGACAATAAAAAGCCTGGGACCAAGAAAGGCCGCGGCTCAGCAAGGATAAAATTGTACACGACGAAGAAAGGTAGTTCTGCACATGCGCGACTTCCATAGAGCAGTAAACTAACCCCTGTTACTCCCTGGTTTTTAAGTTTCTATGGTCGTTTCACAACCGTTTTTTCATCGCTTCAGTGGTCACTCCTCGCCCTCAGCAAAAAATGGAGATAGCCAAGAAGCATGCATTAAAACGGTCGTAGGAAAATGCCTGTTTAATCATTTCAATAAAAATATGATTGTCAACTTTTAACCTTAAAACTTCGGAATGAAATCGAATTGAAATAGCAAGCAACAATTTGCTGTTATTTGTTAAAATGTATCTCACCCTGGATCTCAACCACATAATTAAATGTTGTGTGCTAGTAATTATAGAGAAATAATTACCTGAGGAAATCCTGATATATCATAAACCTCCCGGGAATTTTAACACTCCTCTCCTCGCCGGGAAAACGTGTAAAGCCTGAAGTACTTAACCTAAGTGATTTAACTCAACGCGACGCAACGTGAAGGTCTTACACATTGTATTAAATGGAGCTATTTTGGGTTGTCTTAACGTGACTTAATTTAACGCGACACAGCTTAAGAATTTGGCAGTATCAAACTTTTTCTTCCCGTTGCGTCAAGTTTAAGGTTGCATGGTAAATAGAACCAATTAGCGTGAAGCAGTAGCATGAAGCAATAAAATAACAATCAATGAAGATTCATTCCCGTTACGTTAAGTGCATGCTAATTAGACCTTTACTTTTGCAGCATTTCTTAGCGTTACTTCCCGTCATGTTAGTAAAGTTCATGGTAATCGCGGTTTAACGAAGGGAAGTCTAGCAATGGCACACGAGACATTATTTATAAAGCAGCTTACTAAAGTCTTACTAAAGTCAGTAGTGTTTTCCTGATACCCTCCTCTTGCATAATATGAAAGTGCTGTTAACATTTGCGTATCAATTGAGATTTTCAAACCTCGGTTATCGTCTCTGTCATATAGGTTAGAATGAACCAGTTTTATCAGCCTTCTAGCTTTTGCTTTATTAAACCTGTATTTGTTTTGAAGTTTAGGTCATCATACTTTCAATTTATGTCTAATCTAGGTTCATAGTTTTACTCCACCGGCTTATTTCGCGGATTCTAAACACAGAGTCCACTCCCATCACTCCGTATTCATGCATTTCTAAAGATGGCCTGTATTTAATCTACCCCCTGTGGTAGACCTAAATTTGGTCCGGGCCAAGGCGTTTGATTCCCGAATCAACTCAAGTGCCGGTCTATGAATAAGAAAATCGATAGTCCGCTGTATATCCACCGGAAATAGCAAGTTGGTCCGAACCAAAATCAACTGTGAATACCACCCATTAAGATTAAGAAATACCTGAACAGCAATGTTTTTATACCGGTATACTAAGCTCAAATTTCTCGTAAAAGTGCGGTAGCGATACGATAAGCATTTCATGTTACCATATGAAAAAGTGATTCATTATAAATACAGGAATTAATATCATAACAATTGCTTGACATAGCTTAATAAAATGACTTGTGCACTATATTTTTTATGTTCTGATTATGTGGTAAAAAAGATAAAGCAATCAGAGAAAAACTGTGGAATTTTTTATTTTCACGAACGAATTGCCTTAGCGGACAGAGACAGTAAAAAGTGTAAAAGGGAAGAAGAATGTAGGTCTCTAGGAAATACAACTTGTAATGCATTTCTAAACCATAGAGAAAAGTAAGATAAAAAATCTCACCTTGATAAAAACAAAACTTGCGCTGGCCGAGCATAAAACTCCTTAAGATAAAACAGTTGCATTGTATTGCAAGGTTCTTAAAAATATAATGCACATTTCAAATTATACTGCAGCTCTAATGACGTAAAACTTCTCCTTGTGCTTTTAGTTGAGCACTGTCACAGCTCATATATTGCTCTTTGACATTTTGGACAAATGCCAATAAAACATAGCAAAGGCAATCACTGCAGCTATTCTACGAGCACTCACTGAATTTACTGCAACTAACGCAAAGGCTGCAACCTCTACTAAAGGTAAAACTTCTCAGCTAAACCTTATCACCGGATATAGGATTTGTATGCACAAAGAGTATAAGAAATATGCATGCATTTATGCTGTGAAAATCCCTTAAATATGCCCTATAAATTCGAAAATATGCAGTGGACATGCGCTAAACTTATTAACTTTAAGTTTATACATTTTGAAAAAAGATATGGACGAACTAAGGGACTCCCAATACTGGGCCAGAGCACTACAGATAGGGCGCAATGGTCCATTGTGCTTCTATGTGACCCCTGCGAAAGAGGATGAGGGAAGAGCCCCGAAAGGGCGACCAGATCCGGATGACGAAGGATGCAAGCATGGACGGGGTCCCTAACGCTTCCATACCGGAAGCGCCGGATGCCGCGCAGGCTCACCCACAAGAAATCCTGGAGCCGCGGTCCCCACGGGGCCCACTCGGAGGCAGGTCCTCACTGGGAGTCTCGCAACGATATCAGGAAGAAATCTCTACAAAGCGCACATCCACCGCCCAGCCGCAATCCGCGAACACCGTCACTTCATTCTAAAGCCCTGAAAACAGATGACAAGGAAGATGGTGGGTACAGGAAAGACGTGGTAGAAGATGAACCACCCCATAATTCGCTTGCCGACGGGGAAACCAGGAAAAACCGGTGGGTCAGAGTGGGTGATCGACGGGTTCGAACCCGGGGCATCCCGAAAGCGAGTCGCACACGTTACTGCGACCCCACCTCGCTTGGTTATACTTTTTGATACAATGTGTATTTTTCCTTAAACACCATTCTCGTAATTTGAGTTGCAGCATACAATGATAACTTTCTCGAAATGCTCAATGTAAGCTTATGGCATTTATCGGTTAACACAAGTTTGTAAGCCGAGAAGAATCTGTCCACTCTTCAGATGTTATTGGGCCAAATTTGAAATCATTTGCTAATTATGGGGAAATTTCTTCATCAAGCGCTATGAAGCACACATCGCTTTAATAGCAGGATTTCCCTCCAAAGCACTGCACAATTTATCGCTTAATTTTCCTGCATACTTTAAAGAAGCATTCTTAAGTTTACTCTGAAGGTCCACATAGGTGATTCCATAGTAAGGTCTTCATTAGTCTTTCACTAAGACGTTTAAATATTAATTCTAAAATTTAAAAATACGTGAAGTATATGCTCGATGCATGGAAACATTGTAAACTATCAGAAATGTGCAATTATATGCACTATAAAACAAGATAGAAAAGGAGATCAAGGGACACATTATTTTTGCGAAACTTAATTATACTATATCAAAAGTGAAAGTCTGAATGCGTCATATTCACATGATTATCTCTACACTGTATCGCTTATTAGTGGGTATACAAGTTATTCTAACAAAAGTTTATTTTCCTATCCACTTCACTTTAATCCAAGTAAACCTTTCTGGAAATAACTGCATTGTACATTTCTTACCGATACAAATGAAATAGCGATTATCAAATGTTTAAATACTGAACGCTATACGATGGCCTTGAAATTCCAAGCACGTAAAACAACCTCAAGCCTGATAAAGAGGCCTCTGAGCAAAATCTCCGGTCTTTCACGCCCAATATAGAAACGGGGGGCTAAGAAAGTTAAAGAGTGTCCATTAAAAAAGCTCAATTAAAGCTCCATACTGTTTCCGTGACATCCCGAGAAACAATTGAAAATCGACAGTACTTTAAAGAAGTGGCTAAGAATGGAACAGTGCAAGCCGTTAAAGACGGATATCTTGAAAATGGCTTATGCCACAAAAACGTTATTTTAAATAAACCTTACCTATGTTTATGTTTTTTGTGTGTTACGCTTTCGTCTATCGCTTAAGGTTTGCCATTTAGACAATATTGCACAACATTTATTATGAATGAAAAGGACTTCACAAGGTATTTCAAGAAAATTCAACATATACGTCTTATTTGTGATGTAGATATTTTTTACATACAGTATTTTAATCAAAATTGTTAGAGTTGTTTTAAAAAACAAAAATTCTCGAAAAATATCCCATGCAAAGGGTATTTATAGCTGGGGGCTTTCTTAAAAATCATCGAGTCATATTTTTGGAAGGTACCGAACCTAAATACAGAGTTTCGTATTTATCCGACTTTTCGTTTTTGAGTTATGCTGTTCACAGACACACACACACACACACACACACACACACACGCACGCACGAACGCACACCATAGAGCATACACATGGACCTTTTACTAAAAAGGTTTTTCTAGATTCAAGGGACCTTAAAACATACATTTCCAGCTATATCTCGGTATTCACAATTTTGGGTTGAATCCTGTCTACCTACTATGTACATGGTAGACAAAGTAAAAACAAACTAGTATGCATTTGCACAGAAATCTGATGTCTGCTTATCACTCAGCTGAAATGGTGACTGTTTAAATTACATGGTGATAGGATGAACAAAAGAGGCAGAAAGAGAATTGGGCTTGAAAGCTTTTCCTATTCTAACTTTTTTAGTCATTTAACAATCATTCTTTGACTTGCAACAAGTATGCATTAAAAAACCTAAAATCGCTAATCCAATCACTTCTATTTAAAGAGCTTTAGGACTGAATGTCTAAGAAAAATAATCAAAATATTTTTGGGGCCCAACAAATGCGTTTACTCCATATTCTCCACGGTATTTTCCTTTCACTATAATTCTTGATTTCATCTGTACATATCAGAAAATAGTTTTTGCGTATTGCTGCGGAGTCGCAATTTCGTTTATGCGACTGTTACGCAATGTAGTGACAGAACAGCCAACTTCTAACTAATGAATTAAACATTCTTTGGCCTTCTCTTTCTTCTAGTGCCTCTCTCAATTCATAATTACACCGGTCCGCCTCGGTGGGAGGCGAGCGGTCTAACCACTCGGCCACGGCTTTTAAGGAACACCCTGCAGAATATATGCCCTTAATTTAGTTCTATATTTTAATATGTAATTAATTGACTCATTTAAAGTAAACAGCAAATAACGGCGCTATTTCTGAGAAATCTATGCACAGAATTGAGTTTCAAAATCAGTTAAATGAAGTTCCATTTAGTTACTCCCCACGTGATATGAATTAAAATATCCGGCATATTATTTCATTTATACTGGTTCACCAATTTTCATAGCATTTTTGAATGAGTAAAATTTTTTACAGAAAATTGTCTGTTTTCCTCTTACCTGTAACTTATGAATTAAGGAATGTTAAATACTTTTACTTCCTTTCACGCCATTCCTTTCTAGTGCTCCGTCTGCTTAGAAAGCTGATTTAATTTTAAAATCCTTATATATCTTTTTTCTTGTTATTAATATCTCTGGTAGCATATTTAAGAGCACTTTGATACTTCTTGTAGTGAATTCATACGTTAAAGAGTACTTTTCATGAATAAAAGAATGTCCCTTAAAGTAAGGTCGCAGATCTTTTGATTCTAAGTCATTTCATAACCTATATGTTTACTTACTCCCTTAAATCAGCAGCAGATGTTTATTTCCATTATAATTAACAACTCTAGTGCAGCGTTGTGCTACAGCCTAGTTATACATACATACGGAGTGTTTAAAAATACAGGGCATAATTTTAGGTATGCATTTCCCATATGTAGACAAAACGAAGTCCATTACAACATGTATCCGGAAACGCTTGGTTTCTGACTTATGGCCTTCAAAATATTCACCGGGAAGTATTTCTTACCGCAGGTAGTATTGTTTACAGAAGATCTTCGAAGTGTCCAGCTCCTGCTACAACAAAGACCTCACGTCTACTTTTTATGGCCATGCGAAAACTACCCCAAATTCCAGGAGAGTAGGATAAGTGTGTTCCTTCCTAAACAATGACATTAATCGCCCATTGTTCCTTTCCAAACAATAGAATAAATGAACCGTTGTTCCTTCAGAAGCAATAGAAATAATTACCCTTGTAATCCGATTAGTTTAATTGGCTGTGTAATCAGATAACAATTTTTTTCACACCTCCCCTTCTCCCTCCTTTGTGTTGCTCCGGCATGCCGTCAAATTTGATTGACAAGGGTTTGATAACGGATGACAGATTTAAACTATTATCACACTTTATTGACTTCAAAGGACTGAAACCGCGACCAAAGCATTTGCCGCCCTCTAGGACAGGAATTTGCCATTGACTTCCCTTGTGGATCTTGTGTCCCCTTGTCCCCTTGTCCTCCCGGTGATCGCGTACCACTGCCTCCTAAATCGATGGAAGAGATTTGGGCCACAAGAACGCCCACAATTAATTGACCGTGTAATCTGATTAGTTTCATCCAGCGTGTAATTATATTGTTTACAAATGTTTTGACGGTGTCGTTATTTTTCCGACACAGGAAGCCCCCCTCCCATTCTTTTGTGTGGGTGAAGTCCCCCCGCCGCTAAATCTCTAAATATATGGTCGCGTGGCATAGGTTGATTAATATAATTAAACCTACATTAATTGACTCGCTTGCCTTCAAGGACTTGTCAGTATGTGTGTAGGAGCGAAACCGCGTGCAAGAAGTTTTTACTCTCACGGGTTTTGACTTAATTTGTATATTAAATGAGTCGGCTAATTATTTAGTCGGGGAATAATTTATTATATGTGTAATGACCCGTCGTCTTTGAGGTGGCTTATTGCCGAAAGAGACTGCATCACTAAGTGCCTGTCAATCAATAAGATAACGACCGTCCATGTGTAACATCATCTCGCCTCATGGACTTCAAAGCCTTCAACCGCTACCAAAG
This sequence comes from Deroplatys truncata, assembly GCA_030765065.1. Lineage (NCBI taxonomy): Eukaryota > Metazoa > Arthropoda > Insecta > Mantodea > Mantidae > Deroplatys > Deroplatys truncata. Next base: position 22,462,461 of record CM060988.1, on the reverse strand, counting down.
GTTATATCACCTTCTAGCGGCTTGGATTCCCGGTATCACGTACCCTAAATAGCTGATCAGGTACCATTGATCGATTAATACAATTGTCTAATTGAGTATTATTTTGATATGGTATAAAGAGTTGATGCCGATAAAGTAGTCCGCTCACCACCGCAAGCACGCGCGTTCACACAAATCCTTTTTCTGAAACTCTCTTACTATCTCTCTCTCTCGAGTGCAAGGAAGGGGGTACCTCCGTTACGCGTATTTGTTTGATTAATACAATTATGCGTATATTAATTGACTCGCGCACCTGGTTGTCACCGTATATATGTGTTATCACACCTCATTGGCCTTAACATGTCCAGCAGCCCTTCCCCTTGTAATCAAAAACCGGCAGCCGCCTTCTGTCTGGCGATGATGGCAGTAAGAGGTTTCGATCTACGTTTCACCCCCTCCACGATATAATAGACATTGAGCGACAGCTGGCGATAAATCGAAAAGATTACCTAAGTTAACTAAGCGTTAATAAGTTTACGAGTGTATACTATTACAAATTAATAACGGTTGTCTAATTCTGCTTTGAATGAAATTTTCAGTCTTATAAAAATATTACACTTCTTAGATTAATTAAAAATGTATGACTAAAAACATAAAGTTAGCGTAAATGATTCCTTAAAAAATGCGCAAGATGCTAACGTATTTTAATGGATATATTCGTTAGCATGAAAGTATCCATCTTCTCTCGTACGGATTCTCACTCGGACTGAAACACAAAATATCGGCAAGCCACTGGCATACCTACCCGCACCATAGCTATCAGAGAGAGAAGTGGATTCAGAACGATGGGCTTGTTCTCTCATATGCGGTCAGCTGGTTAACTCCATTTTCCCCATCCCACCCCTGCCCGTAACCGCTCCCTCTGTCTGTCACGTAGAGAATATTTTCCCTGCTAGACCAGTTTCCGTATGAGGTAACCAAAGCTTGGAGCCCCCAGGGGATATACTTCTAACATTTCCAAAAAAATAAAAGGAATAAGCCGGTCGTAAATCTTTTGAAATAAACATATTTACAACTAAGGGAACTCTCGCTCTCAAGATTTTTATTTCTAAGCTTTGTTTCCACGCTGGCCTGACTCTGAAAAAATTAAAAAAATTAAATATGGAAACATTTAAACCGGCAGGACAGCAAACCATTGGCTTTGACCCTAATTAAATATTAATCTTGTGACAGCTTACACGCGCAGTCTACCACAAATAAAACATGAAAACCCATCCCCACTTTATAATCGAAAAGCTTTTGCATTAGAGGAACTGGCATCATCCTGGGATTGGATGCGCCCGCAAGTTATACGCCAGTCTTAAACACTCCTGCTGGATGTGTTCTATATCCCCTGAGGTGTCGAAATCCGACCTCGCTAGCTGATTATGATGCTCCATTCCACTTTCAAAGACATTCAGAATCTTCGGATTTTTCGCAATAATGGTACAGTTTACTTCGCTTTTCAGGAACGAGATAACATCTCCGAACCCGTGAATGCTGGCGGAGGTATAAATCATAGATAATACTGATACGTGACACGAGATGGTAGGTTCGAACTCTGATCGGTAATATTTAATACTGATTCATAATAAAGTTGAGTGTGGAAATAAAAAACATTGGACACCAGCGGGAATTAGACCCTGAACTCTACCGATACAAATGTTTTATGAATAAAGAAACGTAGGTGTATAGTGTACGTATCGTTTTAGAAAAAACTAATGTATAACAGTTACATGACTTTTTATACAAACGCTTATTCCTCTGTCCACAACATAAGAAGGATTTCTCATTTGAGGAAATAAATAAGTATTGCAAAAATACATATAACATGGGCCTAGGGCTTTAAAACGTACATTTTCGGACACTCGGGATAAAATACAGGGCATATCTTCAAAACAAGTATTTCCATCAAAATAAGACGTTGCAGGAAGATAACTTTCTCGGGCTCTCCATAGAAAAAATCTCATATATTACACTCACATAGCGTTCTCTACTCGTTTCTACAAGGGCTTATTCCTATGTCTACGATATAAAAACGAATTCTCATTTGCGAAAATACAAGTATTGTAAAAATGTAATTAACATGGGGACCTACGGACTTAAAAGCGCACATTTTCAGACACTGGAGGTAAAATACAAGCCATCTTCAAAACATGTATTTTCTATGGAATAAAGTGGTACAGACGGGGGGCGTTAACATGGGAAATTTTGGGGAACTTAAAAAATACGGCATCGAAAGTCGTATTGAGTACCTAGTGGGGATTCGAACCACAGAGACTTCAAATAAAATGCAATACTTATTCATTTTTGAAATGTTTTCTAAAAATGCGGTCTTCGAGAAGTGAAATCATACATCCTGGAAGTCCGTACTTATCGGAAAAGTAAAAATGTAAACAATATGAGGACCTGGGGACATTAAAACATACATCTTTGGACACTCGAGGGAAAATACTAGGACCTTCAAAACATGCATTTCCTCTAGAATAAGGGGTTGCAAAAGCAGGACGTTAACATGGAAAATTCTGAGGCAACTTAAAACATACAATTTCGAAAGTCGTATTAGGTACCCTAGGGGGGAATCGAAGCACTGACACTTCAAATATAAAGTTAATACTTATTCGTTTTTAAAACGTTTTCTAGAAATGCATGCCTGCGGTCTTCGAGAAGTAAAATCATACATCCTGAAAGACCATGCTTATCGGAAAAAGCTCTCCACACATCCCTTTAAGCGTCTTTAATCTAAACCAGAGAATGCGATATCCTGAATGTCGTTAAAAGGGGTCTGGAGTCCTTACACTTGAGTGAACATTTTAGTAACCGAATTCTGTGACACTACTGAATAAGTCTCAACATGTCTAGCGTCACCATTAGTAGGACATCCCACTCTGTGACGTCACTGAATAGTTTGTGAGTGTAAACAGGCTGTTCGGTATATAAGGAGCGATCGACGCTAGAGTGGTCATTTATTGTTTCCAGTGTTCATTCAGTGATAATCGAAATGGTAGGTGATAATCGTGAAGCTGATGTAAATGATTACTGAAGTGAATTTGGGGAAGATTATTATCACTACGTATACTTCCATACCGAAACATGCAATGGTTTAATGCATACAGTATTGTGTACTCAGTTATCCTATTATGATCAGATGACTACATTACAGAGAGCTGTCCTGTTTACCAAAGAGGTGATGTGTAAGTAATATTTTTTCTATAATTCAGTAATGTATTGCATGAGTGTTAAATTAAAGTTGAAGTTAATTTATTGTTCCAGAGAAAACCACATGGAGCAGGTGCAGGATCTTAGTGATGTCGACGAAGTTGATGTCTTTGTATCTAAACGCCTGACTGAATGTAAAACTGAGTCGTGTACCAGATACATGCATTTTGTACTTTGTACTAACCCGACCGAATACGAGCGCATGCCATCTTTCTTCCTACGCAACGACAATTACGTAACGACGTAACCACACTTGGAGGAATATGGGAAATCAAATGCTGTATATGTGATCGGTTTATATGGCCTTATGTGGATAAGGCACATAAATAATGCTAGGTTAGGTTAGATCCTACCCTTATATTCACACCTCATTGCTAATTTAGCTGGTTTATTTAAACTCAGTCTCAGTGCTGCTACAGTATTTTTAAGGACATTATCATTGAATGCTCTGTTCAGAGCCTGGTTATCCATATATTCTTAATATTATATAATAAAGTGATATTTTTTACTAGACAGACACAGTTTGTACGTTCGTGAATTATCTCACAGGCTAACGAGCGTGTACACAAAATCTTTATCACCACCTCCACTTTTAGAGTTGTAAACGGCCAGGATCCGGTTCTCTCATGAGAGAGCTGGTGTGGAAATGATAATACCTGTATGTTAATAATGATTAAAATTAATAACAATTAAACATTGGAACTGCCAGAATGTGTAAAACCCGGAAAAGAACTGAATTTGTTAGAAATAAAAATGTGGTGGGGGCAGTTTGAAAATAATTATATCTCTATGTTCATAATGATGAAATTAATAATACCTTATTTCTCAGAGTATTTGCTTGACGTGGCTGAATTGGTGCCATCGTTGAATGTAATGCAGGAATATGCACAAGTGGCTCTGAGCATGTGGGTGTGTAAGACTGTGTATGTGTATGTCTGTGTGTTCGTTTATGTGTGCGTGTGTAAGATTGCATGTTTTTATCGTGACTTGTTTAAGTATGTTTTCTTTTGGTAGGGGGTGATTGGGATTAAGGCGGGAAATATGGCAGGATTGGATTTCGAATATAGGATGCCTGTAATTCGTCTTTCTGATGATGAAAGGGTTCACATTCTAAAAATTGTCCAGCCCGGTAGACCTCTACACATCGCCTTTCGTTCCATGGTTCTTCACACGCAACCTGCTGTACCCTAGACAAGATGTTTCAAATGGAATGTAACAATAACGTCTAAACTTGACAAACCTCGTTTCATCATAGTGGGAGCGCAGACTGCAAGATTATACCAAGAACAGTTCCGAGTTTGATCACTGCAACATTACTAATTTGAGGGTAATCCTCAACATGCTACCCCTACCATGATTTGAGCTTGGACTTTAAAGTTCAAAGTTTGCTTCACTATATGAAATGTACTGTAAACTTTAAGGTTCCTGTTATGAAAGATAATTATCCCCTCTTGAAGAGAGAGGATTTTCTTCATCGTGCACCATGTGGAACTTCAACCACACAAAGGAATGGGAAGGGCTTCCTGTGTCGGAAAATACCGACACAGTCAAAACAGGTAATTACACGCTCGATAAAACTTATCATATTACACAATCAATTAACTGTCGGCGTCTTGTGGCCCAAATCTCTTGCATCAATTTAGGGGGTGGCACGCGACCACCGGGAGTACAAGAGTGCGGAAGGTCCACTTGGAGACATGCGAGCATAAATTTAGGGGAAGGGATGGGCAAATTCCATTCCTAGAGGGTGGCAAATGCTTTGGTCGCTGCTTCAGTCCTTTGAACTCAATAAAGCGAGATAATCTTACACACCTGTCATCTCGTATCAAACCCTTGTTAATGAAATTTGTTAACTAAATGATAGCTCCTTTGACGGCATGCCGGAGTGAGATTGGGAGGTGTGAAAACGCTTGTATCTGATTATACAGTCAATTAAACTAATCGATTTAAAGAGTCATTAATTATATTGATTCTGAAGGAACAATGTGTCATTAGTTCTAGTATTTAGGAAGGAACAGTGGGTCAGTAGTGCCAATGTTTGGGAAGGTTTATACTTACCCTACTCAGGAGTATTGCGCATTTCCTCAAAACCTGCCACAATTCGATTCTGAAGGGATTCCACGTCAGGCACTGGAGACGAATACGCCAATGCTTTAAAATGATCTTACAAGTAGAAATCAAATCATATGAGGGTGGTGGCAAGCAATTGAGCCACCTCTACCTATCCATCGATCAGGAAATCTTCTAACCAGGTACCGTCGAGCGGTTTGACTGAAGTGTGCAGGAGCGCCATAATGCAAGAAGTGAGTTTGTTGACGAATGCTCAGTGGAGTGTCCTCATACACATGAAGTATGGTGTTTTTCAGGAAGTGTGAACGCCTGCCCCGTAAGTCTGTATACAAGTACACGGGATCCAACTAACTGATCACCAATGATTCTGGTTCACATGTTGAGAGTGAACCGCACTTGGTGATGAGATGAAACAGTCGCATGTGGCTTGCCATATGCCCATACATGGTGATTGTGGAAATGTGTTATACCATCTCGTGTGAACTTTGTTTCGCATGTGAATAATACTAAAACAGGAAAGTTCGAATTTGTAGCACACTGCTGCACAAACCACTGGCAGAACATCAATCGAGCAGGGTAATTGCTGGTAACAGGGTCTGTACATGTTGCAAATTATAAGGATGCAACTGTTTCTCTCGCATCAGTCTCCAGACAGTCGCATGAGGAACATTCACCTGCGACGCTAAACTTCGTATACTGATAGGAGTCGTGTACACATAATCCAGAATCTGGAGTTGCAGATCTTGGTTGTCCCGTCCCCAAACCAGGAGATGTAAACTTCCCATGAGCGCACTGACGGCGACCGAGAGATTCAAATGTCTTCCGATCTGAACATCTTCGCTTTGGGTACCTCTTTGTTACACACGACGAGCCGGCGCAGCATTGCCATCCGCCTTAGCGTACATGAAATTTATTTCTGCTGGCTCCTGGATTTATACCTTCTGTTATTAAAACATTCTGTATATATAATGGCGGAGAACTTCAAGCTATTTGGTACAAATTGAACTGCTCTCTGCCGTAGAACAGCCCCTATTTCACAGCTGGAAATGTTTGTTGGTGTGGCTATATACCTTAGGTGCTCTATCTTGCCTGTGGTTTTGGGTGCGGCGGAGCTAGGTTAAATAATGTGCGGTACGCGTGCGCAGAAAATGACGGGGCAGGTAGAAGCACCCAGTGTGTAGCCTATTTTGTTAATTTTTGGAAACGTATTAATATACTCACTTTTAAAGGTAATGTTGCGGTCTAAACATTGATTTTTAGACTCACTTATAATAAACCATTTGTAATATTTAAAAGAATTTACAACTTTAGTGGAGTAAATGCAAATATAACAATATAAACACACACAAACGAAAACACAGTTGCACAGTGGCACAATTACACGGTCAAGATATTTGATTTTTTAAATGAAGTTCATTGTGGAAAACAAACAAAATCTATTGGGAACACATCTGTATACTCTGTCAAATAAAAATGTTAGGAAAATTGCAGGTTTATAAGACAATTTGCATACATCTTCCGTTAAAGCATCCGGTTATTTATTACAATTTTATTAGTTTGCCAACTTCCTTATAATTTTTAGAATAAATCAACTTTTGGTTTAGAAATACTACTCTGCCTTCCTCTTACTTGTAACTTAATAAATCAATCATCTCAAAGACTTTTACTTCCATTCTTTTCCATTGCTTCTTACGATTAAAAGGCTGATTTAATTGCTGTTGCCTCCTTTTAAATGTTCTGATAAACTTTCTTCTTATCGTTAATGTTTCTGATAGTGCATTTTAGAGCGTTTTGAAATTATTCGCATCAATTTCAGAAGTTACAGTACTCTTCATGGATAAAAGAAGCCCACTTTAAATCCACTCATTAATGAACTATACACTATCTGATTGCTGGAAGCATGGCTTTGGGCTGCAAATCTGTGTTAGTGGATAAAACAGCTTCTCATTTATCTTAATCATTTCGGTTAAAAGATCTACTTAATCGGTTCAGCGGTCGTTCAATGCTTCTGTTCCCATTTGGCGCATATGCAAAGTTTTGCGCGGAACATGGCCTTGCAGTGATCTTTTATGTTTGACATTCAATATATTTTGAGTTTCACTTCTGCATTGCTGATTCTTTGATGTTTCAGTTTTAGTAACAACATCTGAATTTATCCATTCTTGTACAAAGTTTAATTGCTCTCAAGAATCTCACCTCAGTAGATACCAATTGTTGAAGATGTTTTGCTCTGTAGATCCGGTTTTCGCTACCGTAAAGTGATTTTGGAACAGCTAATGTTATGAAACCTTATATTCCCTTCAGGGCTTTTAATGTTACATACCAAATACCGCAAATGTACGAAATTGGTGTATCTTATTTAATAAGTCCTGTCACTTTAATATTCTAACCACCTAAGCATTTAAAGCGTATAACCTATTCTAAAACCTTGTTTCCCCTTATTTTAGATTTGATATGATATTTCTCTTTTAAAACCATTGTTTTGATCCTAGGTAAGAATATATTAAGAATATGAAATTGACATAGAATTTAGGACGATTTAGTTATAAAAATTCAGAATTAACAAATCTCAGAAGAAAACAATTGCAACCACTATTTCTGAAATAGGAAAGAACTTATAGGCACATAGAATACAGAGAGCTGTCGCAAGCACACATTTTTATGACTGTTGAACCCTGGATACTAACGAACTTTCTTCCTCTCACTCCCTCCCCGAAGGGGGGAGAGCTTGGGCCCCATTTCTCCCCCTCCCAGTGGCGACCAATCAGGAAGGTCCATATCGACTATGCAGTTAATCTATAAAGAGGGAATGTGGAGATGGAGAAAGGTGTGCGGGCACCTCTACTGCACTTCGAGATTTAGTGGTGACAGATTGAAGCGCTCCCATGGTATAGTATGTAGCAGCGATAAATCCTCCAGGGTCCTAGGAGACATTCTTAACTACTACGTCCAGTGTGCCCCCGAGGGGAATTCATCAGGTAGCATGAACCTGAATTTATAGGATTGAAAATGAGGGATTTGCATTCGCTTGTGTAGATATATTGACAGTTCATAGTGTTAGTATGCGATTAGTCAATGTGGTGGAGTAAAATAGTGGGATGACAAATGTTTAGCATTCAGGATTATAGATGCACACCTCCTGTGCTTCGGTGCCATGTTAGTCGCTATAAGGCAATATAAGGCAAAGTTGAATTAATTTAGTACTTATGAGCTGGCTTATGCTAGCGATATATTAATTTAGAGTAATAGTAATAAAATTAAGATTATTAATTATTATTATTATTATTATAGATGCCATAGGACATGTGATCTACTCCTTACATTTTGCGGATGACCAAATGATAATACCAGTATATTACGAAGATATTAAATTCATAACAAGGAAATTAATTTCAACACATGAGAAAGGTGGTTTGACAACTAATAAGGAGAAAGCAAAATACATGTTCACAGGGGAAATTCAACAAGATTTAACACTAAACAATAATTTTATTAATAAAAACAGAGAGAATTACATTTATTTCGACATCATGAACTCTAAAGTTGGTGGAATGGAAAACAATTAGTGTTAGAAACACCCATGGCAGAAAAGTATTCCTACTCAGTGGGATACTATGAGACAGACATACACCACAAATAAAAGCAGCATATATATTTTATAATTCAGTAGTTAAGAAAATAATACACTACGGTTCAGAAATTTGGCCAGTAAAAAGAAGAGAAGAAAGGACATTATTAGCAAGCGAAATGGATTTTTGGAGAAGAGCAAATGGAACTTCTAAAATGGTAAGACTTAGAAATAAATTAATTCACTATGCACTAAAATAGACAAAGTTAAAGAAGAAAGACCTTGTACGTTCATTTTTACAAATATGGAGAAAGACAGGTTACCAAAGTTCTTCTGATGGAATCCTCTGGACAGAGAGAAGAAGCAGACCTAAGAAGACATGAAGGAGAAACACCTTCCTGAGAGGTTATGGGAGGATAGAGAAGTTTGGAGATTGAGAATACGGAACATGTAGCACACATAAAAACAGTAATGATGATTGTTATTATTACCACGTTGATGTGCAAAGAAGCAATATATAAACTGAACGATATAGCTAAATAATATAGCATGACATTATCCATGGAGAAAACAAGGAACATGACACTTAAAGATATGCACCAGTGGCAGCAAAAATAGTCATTGAAAATAAAGTAATAGAGCAGCATAATGCATTCAGTTACCTAGATTATAAAACAACGTACACAAGTATTAAGATCTGGAAGTAAAACTAAACAGACAGATAGACACTTTTACAGTACAATTGTACATGCAATTCAAAAATAAAGTTAGAAAAGAAAATATATTAAAGTTATATAAAACAATGGTTTTACCCTACCTGCTATACAGAAGAGAATGCTGAAGATCAACCAAAGATCAAATGAGAAGAATAGAGTCAACAGAAATGAAATTTCTTTGAACTATAGATGGATGCGCGCTTCAGACCACATTAGAAGTGAAAAAATTAGAATAGAATTAAAAGTTTTAAGCACGAATGAAATTATTAAACAATATACAGAAAAATGGAAAAATCATACATTAAGAATTTCCGAGGGATGAATAACCGGAATAATTTTAACTATAAGCCAAAAAGGAGAAGAAATGTGGGAAGACCACTATGAAAATGAAATGACCAGTTTCTATAAGACGGAACAGACTGAAAACTGTAATCCTCTCAGGTGAAGATTATTATTATTATTGCTGCGTCAGAGTATCCTCTACAGTATAAGATATATTTATATTTTGCATTTGTCAACAAATGGATTGTCATAATCCATTATCCAATGACATAATAACAAATTGGGACTCTCTCTTTTCCCCTGGAGCAGCCTTGGCCCAGAGGGCGAGGACTTCGCGGGCTACGTTGTGTATATGAAGGATATTAATGTGTGTTTCATCTGCTAGTATATGTGAAGTATTATTTTCATTATAATTGACTAAATAGTGAATAGAAATACATATACATCAAGGCTAGATATGATCTTGGTCCAGGTCTTTATTGCTTCCAGACCTCTACTGCCCTCGAATCTCTTCGGACAAATCAAAAACAAACTTCCGGTCTACTGGTAGCTCACCAGTCACTTCCTTATACAACACACAGGAATAGTGGTGGTCAAATATAAAATACGTACTAAAGCTGTGGATACTGCTGTCATTGTATGAGCCACTTTCTCCATCAGCAAACTCTTGAACTACTACACCTTCTTTACTGTCCTGATCATTATCAGAAAACTCAAATTCCTCACCTGAGAATTCATCGTGGTTTATGTGACTTTCTCCAGTATTTCTGCATCTGTTGCACTTCTTGTATTTATAGCTATGTCAAATAGTGATATAAAACTGAGCTCTTGTTTTAACCAACAGTGCTGTTCTAATTACCATTGTTGTCGAGTATTTCAACTCCTAAGAGACAACCTTTGGATTGATTTCGTACACATTGCAAAGTAGCAGCCTGAAAATAGAGAGAAATAATGGGAGGGACCAAATTAACCCAGCGGTCCTTCTAGGGTCTGGATATCGCCTTTATATTTCATAATCCAATATACGTATGACATTACAACAAATAGTGGATAATATTCCATATAAACAATTGATGAAATGCCATAAAATATCTGTCTTAAGGTTTGGTCAGTTAACAAGTAAAAATTTCGTATTGGGGCCAATTTGGCCCCGTCGTCCTGTCTAGCCCACAATCGAGTGAAGTTTTCGTGCCTGATATATGTCGATGCTACTAACGTTATTTAGCAATTATTGGTATTATTCTATCCTGGAAGATCTGAAGTCTATTTAGCGTGCTTTTGCAGCATAGGCTCATATGGGAGTTGCATAAGAAATAATTGGCCTAATTAACGCTTTGTACAAGGTGAGTCAAATTTTTAGCTGAATTTGGTTGTTGAGCGCGATGTTTCCGCTTTTAAGGACGCGGCAAATTCAAAGCGCTAATGGCGAAGAAGAAATAAAATTCAGATTTTTTCTGCGTAAACTACCGAGACCCAACCAAATACAAACCTCAAGAAAGTAGTCTAAAATTCGCATCTTGTTAACTTCAATAAAAACATTGCGCAGGCCAAACAGAAAACTCTCTTGGCAAACCAGTTGTAGCCGCCTCGTTACCATTTTCTTAACCATCTTCACGCTGAATTCTAATCATCAGTATTAGAAAACATCCATGTCTTCCAGCAGATTTATGATTGATGGCCACAGAGTTTCTTGGAGTCTGCTTCTTTATCATAATCTGTTGTTTCAAACGCTCCCCATATGGTCTATGACCTTTGGGAGAACCTCGAGCCATCCATCGATGATTGTATCTATTTATTAGCTATAGGCACGCGGTGGATGGCGTCGGTTGCCTCCATTGTAGCACGAGAATGAGTCTGGCAATGGAACAAGTATAGCTACAGCGTTTACTCTGAAAGAAACCTTAGGGATACTTTACATGGACTACTCAGAGGTGCAGGACCAGATTAGCTCTGGAAATCCAGTCTTTTTTCCGCCAGTCGTGGCGTTCACTAATATTTCTACATTCGCCAAACTAATTTCTTTCAGCTACTTCAATCACCGTATTTAAACTACACCGATAAGGAGATACCCTAACACATAATGGGGCGTTTCAGCAGACACTTGATCAAGTCTATGTTTTCCCCCATGGTTTTATGAGCGACAACGCCCTGAAATTGGCCAAGAAGTTGAGCAGGATCGTAATCGGGATTCTTCAGCTGCAACCAATTCTGAAATTCATGCCTTCCAGATGAAAGATTAGGAATTTTCATTAGCGCTGTGGCATTTTATAACCTCTGCCACGTTGGCATTATCACGTTGGAAAGGCTTCTACCATGGCATGCGCACTCAAATATTCCGTCTACTTTGATCCAGTGAAGGGCGTAGATCTTACTTCATCATCCGGCGGTGGCAACAGCTAAATTTCCCCTTGTTAGTGTTGAATCACGAAATAATTTTCTTTCACATTCCGGTTTTTAAACTGCCACTTAATTAAGTTTTCACTATTACTGTTTTAATCTGGTTCAACCTTCACTGAAACTTCGTTTCGTTCACACTGTCACTTCATCAATGTAAACTAGTTCAATTCCCCGTCATTTCACTTCCTTCGTGACATAGCCTGTTCTTCCTGACGGTTCACTTGCTGAGGAGTTGTACACAAGACTTCTACAATCTCTCACTCCGCAGTAGCACTCGTTGCTCATTACAGCAGTTGTCACAAACTCGCTCGGGGAACGGTGCTTTCCGTCGCATCAGGAACACACTCGCTAACTCGCTCGCTCCCTGACTAACTCCTCTCGCGAGAACCCTCGTTTATATAGGCAGTAGAATCTTCCACAGAACATTCTATTTAGACACACCTATAAATATGTTCTAGAGACGGAGGGGAGACTTCCATAATATTCTGGTGATCTGTCGATAGCGCTTCTGGTGTTTACGCCAGGCGAGAACGCGTCTTATCTTTGTTTATCTCCGACTGCCCTGCGCCGACCTTTGGCCATAGTCGCTGCGTCACAATATTTATATTTGTATTTTAGTCTGAATATCTTGTGTTCCTCAGAAGATAAAGTGGTTATTATTCTTGAAATATCACCATAAATACAGTCATTACAAATTTGTGCACCCTGACGGATATTTTTGAATACGCTAATTATTTCTTTCCTCTTTGTTTCACAGAATGTGAGCATCGTTCTGAAGGATATATCTCCAGAAGCTGAGCCTGAGATAATCGGAGGCTACTTTGGTGCTGTTTGGACCTTACTGGAACAGCAACTCAACTTTAGGTGGGTTCAAAGCTGTGCGTGACACAGTGAAACATTTAATGCAAACTCTGCATTAAAAACAGGTGGTTAATGTATTCAACATTCTGCATACTTGGCTCATTATGACACGCGTGCCAATAATAGCAATGACATGTTTTCTGGAGCAATGACGTAGTACTGGTATTACAAGTTGCCGTGGCTTATGGAGAGAACATGAAATTATTTTGTGATACTCATTTCTCTGAGCAAAGTACATCGGTACATCATGAAATATACAATAAATAAGTCTGAATTTATAATTACTTACCATACTGTGCTGATAACAATCTGTTTCATAATACTGTTCACTGCTCTCCCAAGAAGAGAATATATTATTAATAAATAAACTGCAGGAGAAAACTTAGCGTCTAATTTACAAATGCATGAAGACGCTCTCCTTATGTCAGCTATGGTTGCCGAATTATTTCACGACATATTTCCTACAGTTTATAATGCTAAGATAGCATAAAGTGTTGCACCCAATTCATAGGTCATCTTAAGGCACACCGGAATGTCCTGTCTTTGCAATGTTAATTTAAACATATTCAATGTAGCTTCTTTCTTAATCTAGGGTGCAAATACAGCTGATTTTTTTACTATAGGCTGGATTGTACTTTTGGCTAAGCTTTAACACAGGGGTTTTGAATTTTTTTGTTTCTCTGATTAAAATATAATTTTTATCACTATGTATGTTACTTTCTCTACTACGTATAGTAAGTAGGGGAAGTGTTGTATTCCACCCAAAAATTCGATACCGAGATTTCACCGGAAATACATGTTTTGAGACCCCTTAATCCAAAATTTTTTTGTTTGGAAACATGTCCGTGTGTGTGTCTGTGTGTCTGTCTGTGAACAGCATAACTCAGAAACGAAAAGTCAGATAACCACCAAACTTGGTATTTAGGTTCAGTATCTTCCAAGGATGCGACACGAAGGTTTTCAAGAAAATCCCCCACCCCAGATTACCCTTTACATGGAAGATTTTTCGAAAATTTTAATTTTCTCAACAATGGCTCTAACGATTTTGTTTAAAATATCATAGGTTTATGATATTTTTATGACAAATAAAATGTATATCTTGAATTTCCTGGGAATGTCTCCAAAAGTATTCTTCATTGTGAACGACTTTTGCATAACTGGTAAACCATAAGAAATAGACAAAATTTTACTACACAAAAAATGTATATCGCGTTAAAGTGCGCAATTTATGTCATATACCTTTTTTTGTTGAGTGAACCATTTTCGAGATATTACTTGTTATTCGCTTAAATTTTTCAATACTTATTTTCTCAAATGGGAATTGGTTATTCATTTTTTTTTGTCTTGGATATGCAAAGAGTATTAATCTGTGGGAAAGGGAATGGTGCTGCACCTAGCAACCAGCTATTAAGAGATATGTATGTGCTTAAAGGCTACTGTAATTCCAAATTGCCCTTGTACATATATATTCCCCTTACATCTACAAGAAAATTAGCAATAAGATAGAGTCTGCAAATGTTTATCTCGATTAACATGAAGCATGTGGAGAATAAGCGTTTGTAAACATAGTTTGTACAGGAGTAGAGAAAGTCACGTGAGTGTAACACATCAGATTTTTTTTCTTAACTGTTATATATATAATCATTTGTGCAAACCGGGAAATAATTAATACTTCTAAAAAAACCGTGTTTAGGATATGAAAAATAGTATCATACACATGTCGTTAAAGTTTCAAAGCAATATCTCTTCTAGAAGTTGAGATCTAGTTCCCGAGGTCGCGGGTTGAAATCCGGCAGAGAGCGATGGATTTTTTCGGGTATGGCTTCCTTCGGAAGGGAAGTAAAGCCGGTGGTCCCGTGTCGTAGATTTACGGCACGTAAAAGAACCTCAAGCCTGATAAAGAGGCCTCTGAGTATAATCACCGTCTTTCAATATAGAATGGGACGCTAAGGATCACAGCAGTTAAAGAACGTCCATAAATAAAACTAAATTTAATTTAACTTTTAGAAGTTGAGAAACGCTTCATTATATGTGAAAAAAATTGTAACTTACGGAAAAGATCCTTCAAAGCTTTCAAATCATTTCTGCTCCGTACGATGGTTCATCCTCCATTTCATTCCCCGGTTTCCTCTGGCACCCTCTTTTGTGCTGCCTCGCCTTCTGCTCTGGTGGCTTTAGATGTCCTAATGCTTTGTGTAATTTGGTCATTGCCTTTATTGTAATGCAGCCTATTGAAATGCCCATTTTTGTAACTAAATGCACCTTATTATACCATCATTAATGTGCCACAGCACCATACAATATTCACAAATGAAGTGTGTCAAAGTATACAAAATCTATCATGGTTTATGTAAACTCTATAACTGATGAAACATTCTGGGTGTTCCACCAGGGACACCATTTTCTAACAAGTGCTTTATCTGCCAGATCCATGAATATTGGTTTTACAATTTCTAATATTGGGCCTAAAGACCATGTGTCTGGTGATAGTATTCTTCTGTTTCCTTCTCTCTGAATTATTTGCACCAACTATCATTTCTAGAGGAATACAAACCATGTTGAAGATGGTGAAGCTAAGTGAACAAATAATGCCCCTATAGTTTTCCTCGTGCCTTCTGCGTTTCTAATGTTTTGGCTGATGGCCAGCCTATAATAGTTTTGAATTCTGTGTATGGTAGGTACGGATAATCTGTTTTTTTTTCTTCTGAACCTGTACCACCACTCAACTTCTGAACCCTTATAACTTGTTTTTAACCTTCTCTGTTTGGTGCCCATTCGTTTTTATATGTGCCCAATGTAGTATAATTTCTGTATATGCAGATCGTCTCCATATGGTTTTGCAGCTATTACTTCTTTGAATGCTTTGGGATACCTATACCCTAAATAGTTTATGTATTTAACATTGTACATAGGAAGAGAATTTTAAAAAATATCTACTGTTCCTTGTTGCTAACTTGCTGTTTAGCAAAGCTTTGAAAATGGTCATTAAGAAGTGCCATGCTCACGTATCATCAATTTTAAACTTTTATCAAATAGGTTTAAAATTAATTAAGCAAAAATCATGTTTTAAAGCCGAAAGATTATAGATTAAGTTAAAATAAAAAACCGAAAAACAAAATTTTCATGATCTTTTACAATTCCGGAGTGCTTACTACATGAAGATTGTCTCACTTTGTTCGTGAGACAAACATTCATTTGTGCCATAATCATCATTATCCTTTTGTTGCATGGATTACTACTATACACTTCACCAACTTCTTGGTAAGTTACGTCACTCACCAAGACCTCTGAAAATCGCCTCATTGCCTTTCCCTGACTTTCCAAGGCGGTAGAGTTTATGTGGAATCGTACTGGGAAGAGGTATAAATAAAATGCGGGATCAAAAGAGGAAGGCAAAGGTGATAAGAATGGTTTAACTAATAATTATTCAATCAATAATTGTAAATGCGTAGGTTAGCAAATGTAGATGTTCTGTGCCACGAGCAAAACCAAGTAATTGAAATTTTAAAATGAGCCATGAGCTATGTACATATGAAAATGCAAGGACAAAGTTAATGATTCAAGTTCTTAAAGTATTCATAAATCTTTCCTAGCGTATCGACGTACATTGAGCTGGCCAATTACAATAATAGTAACACTCACAATAATTACAGTGTTAACAGGCACACTGAATACTTATGCCACTAATCAGTCATGCCAAAACGAATATAATACACTCAACTTTTAATTACCAACTCAGTTACACGAACGGATAAAAGTTGAAATTAATGCGTATCACCTTCGCATAAATTAGCTTACGTAATATTAAACTCAGTTTCCTCAACAATTTAAAATTGAATTTACATTAGCCTTAAATTTTCCCTCGTTAACTAAATAGCTATTAACCAGTTGAGACATTACGACGTGTTGAAAAAATCACCGTAAGTATTACCTTCACGGAAAGCAGAATTTAGGATTTAGAATAGTGAAACAGTAGATCATATCCTGCTGATATATATATATATAAAACATATCTGTATATATTATTTATATATGTGTATATCTGTATAAATTATTAAATTTGAATATATTACTAAAGCCAGGTGATATAAACCATGCTTTCCCTGGTCTGAGTGATTGCGATATAACATAGACGGAGCTGGCTGAAGGGCGGTGATGACCTCGCTGAAAGTTTTAGGTTTTAATTTATTTTATTGAGTGATAATGTCCGGGATCAGGTACAATGGGCTCGGCTTTCAGGTTACAATTGGAATTATTTTATACTTTTGGGCTTTCTTTTTGGGCGTCTTTATGGTTGGCCCTGGACCAATACATAAGCCCCCTTTGGGCTTCCGAGAACATTCAGGTTGCTCTTGTGTTTATTTCACACAGGCTTTGGTTCTTGAAATGTTTGTTTCATATTTACACATAAACAAAAAGTTTACATATACACATATTTACACACACGCAGTCACACAGATTCCTCCATCCCCATTCACACACGCACTGTTACTCTCGCCTGCACTCTTTACGCAGTCACTTTACAAGTCACATGTTTTACTGTGCGGCCAGTGCGTCGTGTGGATTATGTCGTGGGAGGCGGCTTCTTCATTGGAGATTGCGTGGCCCTGAGCCGGTGGCGGTGGGCGCGCGGTAAAAGGTGTTAGAAAATCTTTATGCTTTGGTGTTTTCGATGTTTGGACTCGCCACTTCCATGGTGGAGGTTAGAACGTTTCAATGTCTCCATATGCGCGCCCACGTCGTAGTGGCTCTTTTTCTTATGGCATCGGTCAGTAGGGGTGGAAGTTTATTGATGTAAGGTGAGGTTGTTTGTGAGTAGAGGTGGGCGAAGGATTTTCCGGAGGGACAGGTTCTGTATTACTTATAGTCTTTTCAAAGGGGTTCTGGATGCATTAACCGAGGCCACGCCTGCGTAGAGGGTCTTCAGTTCCTTACTTCTGAATATGGAGGCGCGTATCTTTAGATGCTGCCGCACTCTGTTGGCTGTATTTCTGAGGTGGGCGTTCCAAGAAAGTCTGCGAATGAACGTGACTCGCAAGTATTTGGCCACCGGCCTGAGCTCCATTGCCAGAAGTTTCAGCATCCTGGAAAAATATATAAGCTGATTTTGTTTCAATTAATTTCAATTTTCCATTCATGAACCCAAGAAAGGAAACGACCAATGTAACACTGGATCTCAAGAAGGCTGAAATGTGGATTTCTATGGTGGTTGTATATTGCATTGTCGTCAGCGTACATGGTAATCTTGCATCTAGCGTCCACGGGAATGGAGAGTATGTCCACGGGAATGGACATTACTGCCCTTGTGATACGTCCGCCCGTATGGCTCGCTCATGTGAGGAGGAACGGTCCACCTGGACGTAGAAGTGCAGATTTTCTAAGAAGCTGTGCATCAAAGATAGGTAATTTTGGAGACCGGGAACATTGCGGTGCAGTTTATAAAGTAGGCCATCGATCAAAGGCGATCAAAAATAAACAAACGTGGAAGCCCCATTGTTGATTTATTCGGTGAAATTATCAACAAGACATAAAAGTTGTAGTTCAGTGGAGTAACCTTTTTTAAAGCCAAACCGTACATTGGAGAGCTCTGGCATCTCAAAATTTGTTTTTTTCATCCGAAAAAGTATAAATCTCTCACACAATTTTCCAACGGTGCACAAGAGACTAATGGGTCGATAACCTTGAGGGTGCCTGGTACACTTTCATGGCTTTGGAACATAATGAACTTGGCTTGTTTCCATATTTTGATTGCATCGTAGACAAGCATTAAACATTTCTGTGAGTTATACCAGGGCTTTTCTCGGGATGTCTTTCAGTTTCCAATTGAACATCCTATCCGAGCCGGCGGCCTTCCCATTAGGTAAATTTCTAAAGAGATTGAACACTTCCTGAGGTTTGATGGGTGCTATCGGTTGCTCGTGCTTCTGCACCACCCATGCTTGTACCCAGGTTTGCACTTCTTGTTGCTTTGAAGGATTGGTGGTATCCTCGCGAAGGCGAATTTTGCTGACTTTACAAGCCCTTGTATTAATGGTGGTTGCTGGCAGATTTAATTCCATCTGCCGCTTTTGACGCTATTATTACTATATACCCAATTTGTTTATTGCACTTTTTAAATGCTGTTAATATTGGTTTTGTAATAGGTTTTCATTATATCAGGGAATGATTTTTATTTCCTATCTTACACCTTGTCCCGCTTTAAAGGACTAGGTAAGGTTTATCTTAAACAGCGGAATTTTGGATTGCTTTCTCCTTCGGATGCAGGATTTGTCAGCTTTGTACTAATTCCCAGGCTTTTTACGTTAAGATTTTAGTACCAGCAATATTGCTTCAAACTTTACTTCTTTCCAGAGTAATGCACATATGCACTATATAGGAAATGTATTTTTGATTCAATGGGGTTGAAAATAAGCCTCTCAGTCGCCTTTCATGACGTTGTGGGGTTATCCTTATTGGTAATGTTTTGCTTTCCATTAATGCCTTTGTTGGCCTGTGTATATACATGTTGGCTCTTATATTTGTCACCATTTTTGGATGTATCTTATATCACCTTAAGTTTTCAGAATTTCTACCATCGTTTAGTGCATATGTGCTGTTACCTAACTTCTGTGGTTCTAAAGTGTTTTCATTTATTCTTTATTTTGTGCGAAAGGAGAAATAGTTCCTTTTTTGGAAAAATAAATAGCTGGTTGTTTCAGACTTTCTCCCATCTGAGTTTTGCTCTTTCACATTTGAAATACTGCTGTATTATTTTTATACATATAGGCTGTATTTTAATATTAGTTTTCATTGGCGTTTAATGGTTTTTAATTTTAATTGTTATATTTAGTTCTCTCGTTAGTTTTAGCCTTTAAATTTTGCAGTTGTTTATACGCCACTTGGATAATTCATTATTTTCTTTTAATTATTAAATTTGCTATCACATTATTTCTGCTTTAGTATTTTTTAACCTATTATATGCCGAAATAAAGTTTTCAATTACAATTTCATTCTGAACCTTTTGCTTAAGTATTTTTTGTTTAAAACTAAAATTAAGAATTTACTCTTGCTATTAACTTTTGATTAAAGTTTGATTGATCAGTGGCACCTTATTATGCTTTTAATTTTTGTTAATGATTTATGTTTATTCTGTTTGTGTATCATTTTATTATTTTTCAGCTCTTTTGATTATTTTATTGTTACTAATATATTTGTGATTCTTTCTGGGTTTGATGGTGTTGATTCATTGATGTGCAAAAAAAAGCCATTCGATACGGGTATTCTGTTTGTGTTTACTATGAAAGAATTTTGGTCTGGGTTCAGTTTTCCCCTTTAGATCCTGCTCCTATGTTTTTGTCTTAAAATCCCCTGTGGCATTCGTTAGGGCCTCTTTTATGGTCTTGCTGGCATCCCTTGATTTCAGTCGTTTATGGTGACTGCTTGGTTTCTGTGACTCCATCACGCTATTTTGCCTAGTGGAGCCATTGAGGCCATTGGAACTGGTAAACAGATCCTTATGTCCTCAGATAGCCAGGCTGCACTTAAGTTCTAAGTGGTTATAAGGTAACATCAGGACTGGTTTTAAACTGCCCAAACATGTTAACAAGCATGGTTTAACAGAATGAAGTTTAACTCATCTGGGTGCTGGTTCATAGTGGCATAGAAGGAAATGAAAGAGTTGATGACCTTGCAAGACAAGGAGCAGTTTCACAATTTATTGCGCCAGAGCCGACTCTTGGAACATCTGGATGTTTAGTAAGAGAGGCTATTAAGAACTGGTCCAAAGCAGATCATAAAACCTGGCTCTAAGCTCCAGGACACAAATGGTAGACTATTTATTAGAAAACCATGTAAGAAAATAGCTGAAATCTTACTTTAAATGTAACAGACTTCAGCTGAGAACAAATATTGTATTTCTCACAGGTCATGCTCCTGTGAAAAAGCATCTTAACACGATGGGAGTGTTTCAGGGTGACTTAGATTGCAGATTATGCAAGAAAGAACCTGAAACAGATCAGCACATTGTATGATCATGAGACCTTGGCTCACAGGAGATATATTGCTTTTGGGGAAATGTTTCTAGAACCAGAAAAATCTGAAACCATATCTATTATGAGACTGTATTACTTGGTAAAGGATAATGAATTAGCTTTAAAGCGATACAGGTAGCACAATAAGATCAAGGTTGAAGTTCCTCCGGAGTAATGACTGAAATCCGTATCGTATGAGGCAAGACACCTTTGCACCGATTTCTACGAAACTTGGAACAGATAACCTTTAATATAAGGCGAAAATTGCTGTCTAGCTTAGAATTCGAAATTTCACACAATTAGTTAGTTAAGTTTCTTGGGACTACAAAAGCTTGCAAGACCATCCATACCTTCTCGATGATAATCGTAATAGGTCGAACATTGCCAACATAAAAACAATTAGTTGGGCTTTCATGCCCTCACAAAATAGCAAAGGTACAGCGAGTTCACATATTTGTTGATCTCCTCCCTGACAGTTATCATGGAGTAATAATACAGACAAATACATAATTACAACACCTATCCCACCCATGATAACAGCAACATCATCAAACAGATAATATACCACTTCCTTTTATCCTCATACTATTAGATATAAAACAACACAAACGCATTCAACATAAACGCATTGACTACAAAAGCCTCCATATTGCTAACATTTTTTAGTGTTATTTATGGACATTTTTTAACTTCTATGATTCTTAGCGTCATATTCTATATTCGGCGTGAAAAACCCCAAATTTTGCCCAGAGATCTCTATCAGGCTTGAGGTTCTATAACGTACCGTAAATCTACGACATGGGGCCACCGGCTTTACTTCCCTTCCGAAGAAAACCATTCTAAGAATTTTTACACCTCAAAAAATCCATTCTCCTCCACCGGGCTTCAAAACGCGACCTCGGGAACTAGAGGCTAGCATGGTACCCCTAGACTACGAAGGACGACTATATGTTGCTGAAACATTGCTAAAGTAAGACTACTAAATAGGTCAGTAGATATAACATGGCGACTTGAGAACAATGGGCTATTGTTCTGGTGAGAACAAAGGAATTAATGACCTATTGTTCTGACTTCAAGCCCCGCCCCCTCCCTTTGTGCGCTACTATTTGCCGCCCGGTCGCGTGCCGCTAGCTCCGCCCCCTTCCCTTTGTGCGCTTACCTAATGCCGACAGTGTCTGTGCCGGCAGGTCCTCCCCCCTCCCCCCTGCGGTCAGGTGCCGGTGACCCGCCCCCCTCCCTCACCCATACGCGTGTCCTCCCTCCCCTTTGTGTTCTGGTTGGTTCCCTGTGGATAGGTGGGAGAGTGTGTATTGATCCTATACGTCGGTCGCGTACCTTCCCTAGGTCTAAATCCCTGCCGTGTGATTGGCTTGGGGTAGGGGATGTGCCGCTCGGGGTGAGGGGTTATATGTGAGGGTTCTCGGTGCGTGACGTTGGCTTGGAAATCCACCCTGGCGATGTGGGAATGCGATTCTCGATGCCTGCCGCACATCGGCAAATCGTTTGAGTACATAATTGCCTCAATCAATTAGGTAATGTGTGTTATTGAAAAAAGAATCGCCATCATATTACTACTAATGCAATTAAACGCTATTCTTCGAGCAATTAAGTATTTTTGATTGAATCGCGCGCACCTGCCCCTAAACCGTCATTTATAACCTACTATTGTCAACAAATTACACGACTAATGAAACACGGCTAGTCTGTCGATGAAAACAATTAAGTATTTTTGAATGATTAATTGACTCGCACGCAACTGTTCGTTATCGTATATGTGTGGTAGCATGTGTATAATTATTACGAGTAATAACATTTATTTAATTCTACTTTTGAGGGAAAATATATTTCGGATTTATAAGAATATTACAACACTTAGATGAAAGGACAGACTTGACGTAACAGTCGTTATCGCGTGATAATTGCGGTGGAACACCGACCGCAACCTTCCGCTGCGAGACGTTTCACTGGAATGACTGGCTCACGGTACTTTCAAGGGACAAGTCGACTAGCGCACCCCCTCCACTCACGCTTCAGTTCGCTACCTACACGAGCGCGCCAAGTGGTAATATGAGTGAAACTCCAGCGAGTGTTCCCTCACAGCGCCCCTGGCGGTCATACCCGAAAGTTGTGAATTCACCATATTTAAACTCATTATGGGTGCAAGACGGCCATCTTAACTCTATATAATTCTGCGAAATATGATTCCGGAAAAAAATAAAGGTGAATTAACATGCGAGGTGCGTTCATGTTGGCTCCGGAGGAATTGATTATGAAATAAATAAATAAATACGTTATTAAAAATAAATAAGACTCTCGCTGATCGATGAATACAATGAATAATTAATGTAATTGACTCGCGCTCCTAGAGATATCTCACCCAATTATTCATCTACCATGAATATCTCACTTCTAATGAAACGACGCAGTCTATCGATTAAAAACAATTAAGTTTTTTTTGATTGATTAATGTAATTGACTCGCGCGCAACTGTTCGTTATCGTATATGCGCGATTATTACGAGTAATAACGTTTGTTTAATTCTTCTTTTGACTGGAGGGTTTATAAAAAATATTACATTGCTTAGATGAATTAAAAAGCAACTTAAAGCGAAATTGCAAATAGCTTGTATGTGACGTTAACACGAGAACCCTTTACGAAAAAATAAGACGCAATGTGACAGCAATGCCCCGTCCATCATGAGAAGCGGTTAAACCAGACGCTTGGGTTTTCCCCCAGTACCTGCTCTTAATGGCTAGGGGTATCCAGCACATCGGAGTACGCTTCAACTGATGTTAAAAATAAAAGCCCGCTATGTCTCTTCTCACACGAGAGAAGTAATAATTACAATTCAAAACAGGCGTACCTGTAAGTAACACGCACGAAGACTACAAATATAAATTTTATATTCGTTTTAAATGTTCTTTCTAAAGACGTAGCGAACTTTGAGAAATTCAACGAATTATTCACTTGCGTACACTGCTTGAAAGAAATATGGTGTACACCCCTGAAGAATGCATATGTAGACACATTAGCAGACGACAGTCCCTTCCGCACCATTAATTATCTTCAGACGAAGGTAAAACCAAGGTCTTGTATAGAGCCCTTAGTGAACAATGACAGTCGTTTCCAGTTGATTAAACAGGCTAAGTGCTCTGAAAAACCACAGACCCTCGGGGTAAATAACTATTAGCGACACAAAAGATTTTCTTAAGAGCTTCCCCTGTGCAGAAATTCCATCATAGACAGTGGAAAACCAAGTCAAGACATGTTTTAAGCTTACCACAAAAAATGTTTTCCCGATAATTAATATAATTCTACATGAAGAATATTAATGATTAAGTTTTCAATTAAACGTATACTGTATAGATTCTGTACTTAAACATTCCATTGTATCTTTGTCATTATTTAAATACTCGCATACAAGAATTGCAAACATGATATCAAAAAAATTAAACTGATTTTTTTTTCGGAATGTTAAACAAAGAAATATGATTTGGCGAGAGTAATATGAAGAATAAAAGTATTCAGACTGATAGATATTACATACGTTATTAAAAATAAATAAGGCTCTCGCTGATCGATGAAAACAATTAAATATTTTTTATTAATTAATTGTATATGAATTGACTTGCGCATCTGATTGGTAACGCATGTGCATGATTATTACGACTAATAGCATTTGTTTAATTCTAAATAAATAATGAAATATGGAGCCTAGCCTATACAATCCTCGTTACTCTTAATTTATTCCATTTTTAAAAAGATTGGGCTTAGTAAATATAGGACGAGTACGATTTTAAATACCCCGTCCATTCGAGAGATATTTTTTCGAATATTCCAACATGTTAATATAAACTTAATACACACACACACACAAATTCATTTCAAGTAATCTAACGATATTGAATAAAATATTAAATGTTTAAGATATTGTAATGAGAAATGAATTGTATATCTCGAATTTTCTGGGCTGCAGGCAGGATCGCTCATCAAATACCGTAATGATTCAGACACCCGAACACCCGAATGGTAAGCATTCTTCAGAGTTTTTAAATAAGTAATGTAACAATTCATATTAACTTCTTGTTCATATTCTTTATTATTATTTGTATTATTATTTCCAGGAAGTGGACTTTATTTTGGTATCGACCATCCATCGAGCGCTGCACAGGCACCGCCAGGCTTCCAAACCTTCCTGGTACCAAATCATCATGGAGGCGGCTCTGCCACCCGTACATGCAGCAACACTCGTAAGGTAGGAATTTACAGACTGGTGTTTGAGCATTTGTAACTAAAAATTACATAATAGTAGACATACATTGGCGATTCTAGCACAAAAAGTCCTACCTCCGACAGCATAGTTCTGGATTGTATAAGGAGAAAAGGATATATTTAAGGGGAGTTTCTCACCCATATGCAGTCACATAACTCTATCGATCTCCCAGAATGCTATGTATTTTTAACGTAGGTGTTTAAAACATGTATTTTTTTCACGTATAGAGTGTAGATTCTTTAGAACTCTATACTTAAACATGCTATACTATTATTATTATTTATTTTATCCAGGAAATGGACTTTATTTCGGAGGCGGTATCGGTCAACATGCGAGCGCTGCACCGGTACCATCAGGCTTCGCGACCGTTGCACCAGTAGGCTTCGCGACCGCTGCACCGCGACCCCCAGGCTTCCAGACCTACCTGGTACCAAATCAGCAGGGATGGGGGCCCTGCCCCATACATGCAGCAAGCACCGAACGGTAAGAATTTTTTCAATATTTTACGAAGTTCTTTTACACATTCTATATTATTATTAATATTGTTATTATTTTCAGGAAGTGGACTTTATTTCGGAGGCGGGTTTTTCTGGGAATGTCTCCAAAAGTATTCTTCATTCTGAACGACTTTTGCAAAATTGATAAACCATAAGAGATAGACAAAATTTTACTACACAAAAAATGGAGATCGCGTTAAAACACATAATTTATATCATATACATTCTTGTTGTTGAGTAAATCGTTTTCGAGATATTGCTTGTTATTCCCTTTAAAATTTTCCAATACTTATACTTTTTCTCAAATTCATTATTCTTGTTTTATGTCCTCGATATGCAAAGAGAATGGAATGCACCACATAGCAACCGGCGTTAAAATATTTGACTATCGCTTAAAACCTACCATATTCACATTGTATCGACATGAAAATTACCAATAACATTGACATCTCGATATCTCGATTAACATGAAGCATATAGGGAATAAGTGCTTGTAAAAATAGTTTGTACAAGAGTAGAGTCATGTGAGTGTATCACATCAGATTTTTTGATATTGGTTTAAATTTTCAAATACTTTTAACTTTTCTCAAGCGGTAACTCGCTATTCGTTTTTCCCGTGGTAATGCATAGAGAATAGAATTATAAAGCCATCACATAGCATCAGACGTTTTTTAAACATCTGTAACGTGTCTATTCACAATCGAAAGGTTGCTGGTTCGAGGAAAATTATATCTACAGAAACAATACATTATTTTCGCTCTGTGATTAATTCGGTAATGTAACAATAATTAACAATGAATTTTTAGCGGTAAATGTAAAAAACAAAATATATTTTTTATTTCCTAGCGTCATACGCAGAAGCATTCCCCTTAAGGAACGCTGGCGTGAGCGATGGTTTCCCCCATAACAGGTTTAGACTTGCTTACGAAATGTCCCTGTGCGAGGCTAGCATTTCCCTCTCCTTCTCGAATTTTTGGAATAGCCAATCAAAATTGCTGTATTATATACCGTCACACCTCTCACCCCTTCAGATTTTATCAGGCGAAGCGATATAAAAGCAATAGCTTCTCCGGCGATTTCACTGTATTGTGACAACACAGCGAGCTAAGATCTCAGCAAACTTTTCTCATTCAAAGTGAAATTTCAACGAACATCATGTCTTGTAAGTTGTAACAAAACACATCATTTACTTTAAAAGTTAAATTATTACTCTGTACATTTAACTTATATTCGCGTTCTTGTTTTTAGTGCATGGCATTTATATGCGAATAGCTGAGTATTCTAAAAGTTAATAGCTAGACAAGTGAATTTTCTGAAATGTGAACAGTTTAGGTTAGTATTCATTTTAGGCAAGCTTATTCTACATTTAATAGCTAACTGCGCGAATTCTCAAAATGGGAACAATTTAGTTAAGTATTCACCTTGTTGAGTAATTATTATTCCAGATATTTAAATACAGGATTTCACAGAGTGAATTATATTCCTTTTTGGAGAAAATACAATTATTTGAATACCTTATTAACGTTTTTGCTTTAGAATATTACAAAAAGTCTGTTGCGCGAATCATTCGCTCTAACAAAGTAAATATCTACATTATATTAAAACATTCAAATTGAAAAATACAGTACTTAATGAACTTCATTAGTGAATCAGAACCTCAATTATATTTACACATATTATCATTTTCAGAAAAAAGTTAATAAGTTTGTAACTTTCAAATAAATGAAATTTTGTTATGCAACACATTCTCTAATAAAGAATATGTTTTTTTCTCTTCCTAATGCAGAAAGTTTGACATCTCAACTTAACACATTGGCTGAGGGTAGCATTTACCCAACCGTTCAAAGACTACAAGATCTTCAGCCAGAGGAGCCTTATAATATAAAATCCTTAAGAAAAATTGATACTCGATACGGTGCTAGAGTCGTTGCGCTTTTAGAGAATAAGCAAGTGTTTCTCCCGACAAGATATTCAACCCTAACAAGCCAACAGTTGGAGGAAATGCCTGGGAAGTTTCAAATGGTATATCATGGAGTAGTACCAGCCGGCAAGTTTAAGACATGTAAATTGTCTTTTCTTCCTATTAAGGTTTGTAGAAATAATTCAGCTATTATTTCAAAGCTTCATTTAGAGTTACATTCGTTGAGTTTATAAATTCGCACTCCAGTAGGATAACATTTGTCTAAAGTATACATCAATATGTAAAAAAATAACGTCCAGGATGTAGTCTGAGCGAGGATCTGCAGAAAGAAGTTTAATAGTCTATTCACTGATTCTTTACCTCAAAGCAGATACCTACAGCAAGTTTCAAATAATTTCCAGCAGGATAGCAGTTGTCAAAAGCATGCATCACTGTATTAAAAAAATATGTGTAAATAATGTCTAGATTGTACTCTGTGTGATTTCGTGCAGAAAGAACTTTAATACCCCTCGCAGTGATTCTCCACATCGAAGTATATACCTACAAGAAGTTGCAAATAATGTGAATGTGTGTTACAGGAATGCCCAACTGAATGTAAATGAAGAGGAAGAAGGAGATAGCTTAAAACATCATAAACAGAAATGTGATAGGAACTTTCTCAACACCTCCCAGTAACCTCAATCAATGAAGAATTGCACCAGCGCGGAACATGCATGGAAAAAACATCCGCGTGTGTAGAATATAACAATAATATATATATATATATAAATTATGTACTCATTATTACTGCTATACCAGCCTATACCATTGATTTCATAAATAATTTCATAATTGTTTAAGGAGAAGGCCTATCTTAAAAACATTGATGCTAGATGAAATCTAAACAAAAAGATTATTGAACTATTACTGAAAGAGACTTGAATAAATGGGAATCTAGAAGCCAGAACCATCTTAATATTGGGCTGTATGATATGAGGTGTATAAAAAGATTAATAAAAAATTGAGGTCTATGTAATATAAACAACATTTATTTTTTATAAACATTTTCCTATTACATTCCTATACAAAAAACATACATATTTCCTAAAGACAAAGGTGATAGTCTAGACATTCTAAAACACTCAGTTATATAATCATATACATCACACAGAAAGAGACCTGCATTATCCATAAAAAACTAAACATCTCAAGAATGTCTGGATGATGTATTTTATAAGTACAAGGTTTTGATATTTCAAAGTTCCTGTTAACCATGACTGTAATTGATTAACACAATTTCTCGATCCTGTCATGCTATAACTTTAGAAGCTTTCAGCTTACTTATAATCTCCTCAATCTCTCGTGTGTGACTATTATTACCAGCATTCCTCGATGCAATTAGTAACCTCAATATATTTACTAGTCTATTTGGATTTTCAAGCGTAGATATCACTGAATCATCATCATATGAAGATTTCATATTCTCGCGACTCCCGCTGTATCCAGATTTTTCACCATCAGTAGTCTCCAGTGAAGGACAGAGGCTTGATCCGGTATAACATTCCCCTCTATACATCTTCGGATCTTCGAGTGTAGGAGAGAGAGTCGATCCAGTATAACATGTTGCTCTATGAAGCTTAAATCTTGACAAAGAACGATTCTTAAAAATCCGCTCGCATATACAGCATCTAATGACGTGTTTTCCTCCATGTGTAATGTATGAAAAATTGAGTTTCTCATCCGCTAGTTGCACAGATTTTCTCCGGCAGGAGCTCATGCTAAAACTAAAAGAAATTAAATGAATACGGGAATGCTAACGCTCGAAGGAATTAAAAGCGAATGAATGAATTCATAACACGCAGCTATGTATATATCCAGTGTGAGGACGCCGGAGGGAATCGCAATCTTCGCATAGCAGCGGGAAAGGATGCTCTCTGGAAACATTTGTGGAGAAGGAGGCTCTCAACAGAACATGGCGAATGCGAGTATGGAAAAAGGATGCTCTCTGGGAACATTCGTGGAAAAAGGATGCTCTCAACAGAACATAACGAGTGCGCGCATGGAAAAAGGATGCTCTCTGGAAACGTTTGTGGAAAAGGCTGCGTAACAACCGGATTGCGCTATGTACCTGACCAGTTTGTTACATAGCGTGATTCCATTGTTACATAGCGTGATTCCTTTGTTACATACCGCGATTCCTTTGTTACATAGCGCGATTCCTTTGTTACATAGCGCGATTCCTTTGTTACATAGCGTGATTCCTTTGTTACATAGCGTGATTCCTTTGTACATAGCGTGATTCCTTTGTTACATAGACTGATCAGTTTGTTACATAGCGTGATTTCTTTGTTACATGGCGTGATTCCATTTGTTACATAGCGTGATTCCTTTGTTACATAACGTGATTCCTTAGTTACATGGCGTGATTCCTTTGTTACATAGCGTGAATCCTTTGTTACATAGCGTGATTCCTTTGATACATAGCGTGATTCCTTTGTTACATAGCGTGATCAGTTTGTTACATAGCGTGTGAGCTTGTTACATAGCGCGATTCCTTTGTTACATAGCCTGATCAGTTTGTTACATAGCGTGATTCCTTTGTTACATAGCGTGATTCCTTTGTTACATAGCGTGATTCCTTTGTTACATAGCGTGATTCCTTTGTTACATACCGTGATTCCTTTGTTACATAGCGTGATTCCTTTGTTACATAGCGCGATTCCTTTGTTACATAGCGTGATCAGTTTGTTACATTCCGTGATGAGCTTGTTACATAGCGCGACTCCTTTGTTACATAGCCTGATCAGTTTGTTACATAGCGTGATTCCTTTGTTACATGGCGTGATTCCTTTGTTACATAGCGTGATTCCTTTGTTACATAGCGTGATTCCTTTGTTACATGGCGTGATTCCTTTGTTACATAGCGTGATTCCTTTGTTACATAGCGTGATTCCTTTGTTACATAGCGTGATTCCTTTGTTGCATAGCGTGATTCCTTTGTTACATGGCGTGATTCCTTTTTACATAGCGTGATTCCTTTGTTGCATAGCGTGATTCCTTTGTTACATAGCGTGATTCCTTTGTTACATACCGTGATTCCTTTGTTACATAGCTTGATTCCTTTGATACATAGCGTGATTCCTTTGTTACATAGCGTGATTCCTTTGTTACATAGCGTGATGAGTTTGTTACATAGCTTGATTCCTTTGCTACATACCGTGATTCCTTTGTTACATAGCGTGATTCCTTTGTTACATAGCGTGATTCCTTTGTTACATAGCGTGATTCATTTGTTACATAGCGTGATCTGTTTGTTACATAGCGTGATTCCTTTGTTACATAGCGTGATTCCTTTGTTACATAGCGTGATTCCTTTGTTACATAGCGTGATTCCTTTGTTACATAGCGTGATTCCTTTGTTACATAGCGTGATTCCTTTGTTACATAGCGTGATTCCTTTGTTACATAGCGTGATTCCTTTGTTACATAGCGTGATTCCTTTGTTACATAACGTGATTCCTTTGTTACATAGAGTGATTCCTTTGTTACATAGCCTGATCAGTTTGTTACATAGCGTGATTCCATTGTTACGCAGCCTTTTCCACAAACGTTTCCAGAGAGCATCCTTTTTCCATGCTCGCACTCGTTATGTTCTGTTGAGAGCATCCTTTTTCCACGAATGTTCCCAGAGAGCATCCTTTTTCCATACTCGCATTCGCCATGTTCTGTTGAGAGCCTCCTTCTCCACAAATGTTTCCAGAGAGCATCCTTTCCCGCTGCTATGCGAAGATTGCGATTCCCTCCGGCGTCCTCACACTGGATATATACATAGCTGCGTGTTATGAATTCATTCATTCGCTTTTAATTCCTTCGAGCGTTAGCATTCCCGTATTCATTTAATTTCTTTTAGTTTTAGCATGAGCTCCTGCCGGAGAAAATCTGTGCAACTAGCGCATGAGAAACTCAATTTTTCATACATTACACATGGAGGAAAACACGTCATTAGATGCTGTATATGCGAGCGGATTTTTAAGAATCGTTCTTTGTCAAGATTTAAGCTTCATAGAGCAACATGTTATACTGGATCGACTCTCTCTCCTACACTCGAAGATCCGAAGATGTATAGAGGGGGATGTTATACCTGATCAAGCCTCTGTCCTTCACTGGAGACTACTGATGGTGAAAAATCTGGATACAGCGGGAGTCGCGAGAATATGAAATCTTCATATGATGATGATTCAGTGATATCTACGCTTGAAAATCCAAATAGACTAGTAAATATATTGAGGTTACTAATTGCATCGAGGAATGCTGGTAATAATAGTCACACACGAGAGATTGAGGAGATTATAAGTAAGCTGAAAGCTTCTAAAGTTATAGCATGACAGGATCGAGAAACTGTGTTAATCAATTACAGTCATGGTTAACAGGAACTTTAAAATATCAAAACCTTGTACTTATAAAATACATCATCCAGACATTCTTGAGATGTTTAGTTTTTTATGGATAATGCAGGTCTCTTTCTGTGTGATGTATATGATTATATAACTGAGTGTTTTAGAATGTCTAGACTATCACCTTTGTCTTTAGGAAATATGTATGTTTTTTGTATAGGAATGTAATAGGAAAATGTTTATAAAAAATAAATGTTGTTTATATTACATAGACCTCATTTTTTTATTAATCTTTTTATACACCTCATATCATACAGCCCAATATTAAGATGGTTCTGGCTTCTAGATTCCCATTTATTCAAGTCTCTTTCAGTAATAGTTCAATAATCTTTTTGTTTAGATTTCATCTAGCATCAATGTTTTTAAGATAAGCCTTCTCCTTAAACAATTATGAAATTATTTATGAAATCAATGGTATAGGCTGGTATAGCAGTAATAATGAGTACATAATTTATATATATATATATATATTATTGTTATATTCTACACACGCGGATGTTTTTTCCATGCATGTTCCGCGCTGGTGCAATTCTTCATTGATTGAGGTTACTGGGAGGTGTTGAGAATGTTCCTATCACATTTCTGTTTATGATGTTTTAAGCTATCTAGTTCTTCCTCTTCATTTACATTCAGCTGGGCATTCTTGTAACACACATTCACATTATTTGCAACTTCTTGTAGGTATATACTTCGATGTGGAGAATCACTGCAAGGGGTATTAAAGTTCTTTCTGCACGAAATCACACAGAGTACAATCTAGACATTATTTACACATATTTTTTTAATACAGTGATGCATGCTTTTGACAACTGCTATCCTGCTGGAAATTATTTGAAACTTGCTGTAGGTATCTGCTTTGAGGTAAAGAATCAGTGAATAGACTATTAAACTTCTTTCTGGAGATCCTCGCTCAGACTACATCCTGGACGTTATTTTTTTACATATTGATGTAAACTTTAGACAAATGTTATCCTACTGGAGTGCGAATTTATAAACTCAACGAATGTAACACTAAATGAAGCTTTGAAAGGATAGCTGAATTATTTCTACAAACCTTAATAGGAAGAAAAGACAATTTACATGTCTTAAACTTGCCGGCTGGTACTACTCCATGATATATCATTTGAAACTTCCCAGGCATTTCCTCCAACTGTTGGCTTGTTAGGGTTGAATATCTTGTCGGGAGAAACACTTGCTTATTCTCTAAAAGTGCAACGACTCTAGCACCGTATCGAGTATCAATTTTTCTTAAGGATTCTATATTATAAGGCTCCTCTGACTGAAGATCTTGTAGTCTTTGAACGGTTGGGTAAATGCTACCCTCAGCCAATGTGTTAAGTTGAGATGTCAAACTTTCTGCATTAGGAAGAGAAAAAAACATATTCTTTATTAGAGAATGTGTTGCATAACAAAATTTCATTTATTTGAAAGTTACAAACTTATTAACTTTTTTCTGAAAATGATAATATGGGTAAATATAATTGAGGTTCTGATTCACTAATGAAGTTCATTAAGTACTGTATTTTTCAATTTAAATGTTTTAATATAATGTAGATATTTACTTTGTTAGAGCGAATGATTCGCGCAACAGATTTTTTGTAATATTCTAAAGCAAAAACGTTAATAAGGTATTCAAATAATTGTATTTTCTCCAAAAAGGAATATAATTCACCTTGTGAAATCCTGTATTTAAATATCTGGAATAATAATTACTCAACAAGGTGAATACTTAACTAAATTGTTCCCATTTTGAGAATTCGCGCAGTTAGCTATTAAATGTAGAATAAGCTTGCCTAAAATGAATACTTAACTAAACTGTTCACATTTCAGAAAATTCACTTGTCTAGCTATTAACTTTTAGAATACTCAGCTATTCGCATATAAATGCCATGCATTAAAAACAAGAACGCGAATATAAGTTAAATGTACAGAGTAATAATTTAACTTTTAAAGTAAATGATGTGTTTTGTTACAACTTACCAGACATGATGTTCGTTGAAATTTCACTTTGAATGAGAAAAGTTTGCAGAGATCTTAGCTCGCTGTGTTGTCACAATACAGTGAAATCGGTCGGAGAAGCTATTGCTTTTATATCGCTTCGCCTGATAAAATCTGAAGGGGTGAGAGGTGTGACGGTATATAATACAGCAATTTTGATTGGCTACTCCAAAAATTCGAGAAGGAGAGGGAAATGCTAGCCTCGCACAGGGACATTTCGTAAGCAAGTCTAAACCTGTTATGGGGGGAAACCATCGCTCACGCCAGCGTTCCTTAAGGGGAATGCTTCTGCGTATGACGCTAGGAAATAAAAAATATATTTTATTTTTTACATTTACCGCTAAAAATTCATTGTTAATTATTGTTACATTACCGAATTAATCACAGAGCGAAAATAATGTATTGTTTCTGTAGATATAATTTTCCTCGAACCAGCAACCTTTCGATTGTGAATAGACACGTTACAGATGTCTAAAAAACGTCTGATGCTATGTGATGGCTTTATAATTCTATTCTCTATGCATTACCACGGGAAAAACGAATAGCGAGTTACCGCTTGAGAAAAGTTAAAAGTATTTGAAAATATTAACCAATATCAAAAAATCTGATGTGATACACTCACATGACTCTACTCTTGTACAAACTATTTTTACAAGCACTTATTCCCTATATGCTTCACGTTAATCGAGATATCGAGATGTCAATGTAATTGGTAATTTTCATGTCGATACAATGTGAATATGGTAGGTTTTAAGCGATAGTCAAATATTTTAACGCTGGTTGCTATGTGGTGCATTCCATTCTCTTTGCATATCGAGGACATAAAACAAGAATAATGAATTTGAGAAAAAGTATAAGTATTGGAAAATTTTAAAGGGAATAACAAGCAATATCTCGAAAACGATTTACTCAACAAGAAGAATGTATATGATATAAATTATGTATTTTAACGCGATCTCCATTTTTTGTGTAGTAAAATTTTGTCTATCTCTTATGGTTTATCAATTTTGCAAAAGTCGTTCAGAATGAAGAATACTTTTGGAGACATTCCCAGAAAAACCCGCCTCCGAAATAAAGTCCACTTCCTGAAAATAATAACAATATTAATAATAATATAGAATGTGTAAAAGAACTTCGTAAAATATTGAAAAAATACTTACCGTTCGGTGCTTGCTGCATGTATGGGGCAGGGCCCCCATCCCTGCTGATTTGGTACCAGGTAGGTCTGGAAGCCTGGGGGTCGCGGTGCAGCGGTCGCGAAGCCTACTGGTGCAACGGTCGCGAAGCCTGATGGTACCGGTGCAGCGCTCGCATGTTGACCGATACCGCCTCCGAAATAAGGTCCATTTCCTGGAAAAAATAAATAATAATAGTATAGCATGTTTAAGTATAGAGTTCTAAAGAATCTACACTCTATACGTGAAAAACATACATGTTTTAAACACCTGCGTTAAAAATACATAGCATTCTGGGAGATCGATAGAGGTATGTGACTGCATATGGGTGAGAAACTCCCCTTAAATATATCCTTTTCTCCTTATACAATCCAGAACTCTATGCTGTCGGAGGTAGGGCTCTGTGTGCTAGAATCGCCAATGTATGCCTATTATTATGTAATTTTTAGTTACAAATGCTCAAACACCAGTCTGTAAATTCTTACCTTACGAGTGTTGCTGCATGTACGGGTGGCAGAGCCGCCTCCATGATGATTTGGTACCAGGAAGGTTTCGAAGCCTGGCGGTGCCTGTGCAGCGCTCGATAGATGGTCGATACCAAAATAAAGTCCACTTCCTGGAAATAATAATACAAATAATAATAAAGAATATGAACAAGAAGTTAATATGAATTGTTACATTACTTATTTAAAAACTCTGAAGAATGCTTACCATTCGGGTGTTCGGGTGTCTGAATTATTACGGTATTTGATGAGCGATCCTGCAGCCTGCGGCCCAGAAAATTCGAGATATACAATTCATTTCTCATTACAATATCTTAAACATTTAATATTTTATTCAATATCGTTAGATTACTTGAAATGAATTTGTGTGTGTGTGTGTATTAAGTTTATATTAACATGTTGGAATATTCGAAAAAATATCTCTCGAATGGACGGGGTATTTAAAATCGTACTCGTCCTATATTTACTAAGCCCAATCTTTTTAAAAATGGAATAAATTAAGAGTAACGAGGATTGTTTAGGCTAGGCTCCATATTTCATTATTTATTTAGAATTAAACAAATGCTATTAGTCGTAATAATCATGCACATGCGTTACCAATCAGATGCGCAAGTCAATTCATATACAATTAATTAATAAAAAATATTTAATTGTTTTCATCGATCAGCGAGAGCCTTATTTATTTTTAATAACGTATGTAATATCTATCAGTCTGAATACTTTTATTCTTCATATTACTCTCGCCAAATCATATTTCTTTGTTTAACATTCCGAAAAAAAAATCAGTTTAATTTTTTTGATATCATGTTTGCAATTCTTGTATGCGAGTATTTAAATAATGACAAAGATACAATGGAATGTTTAAGTACAGAATCTATACAGTATACGTTTAATTGAAAACTTAATCATTAATATTCTTCATGTAGAATTATATTAATTATCGGGAAAACATTTTTTGTGGTAAGCTTAAAACATGTCTAGACTTGGTTTTCCACTGTCTATGATGGAATTTCTGCACAGTGGAAGCTCTTAAGAAAATCTTTTGTGTCGCTAATAGTTATTTACCCCGAGGGTCTGTGGTTTTTCAGAGCACTTAGCCTGTTTAATCAACTGGAAACGACTGTCATTGTTCACTAAGAGCTCTATACAAGACCTTGGTTTTACCTTCGTCTGAAGATAATTAATGGTGCGGAAGGGACTGTCGTCTGCTAATGTGTCTACATATGCATTCTTCAGGGGTGTACACCATATTTCTTTCAAGCAGTGTACGCAAGTGAATAATTCGTTGAATTTCTCAAAGTTCGCTACGTCTTTAGAAAGAACATTTAAAACGAATATAAAATTTATATTTGTAGTCTTCGTGCGTGTTACTTACAGGTACGCCTGTTTTGAATTGTAATTATTACTTCTCTCGTGTGAGAAGAGACATAGCGGGCTTTTATTTTTAACATCAGTTGAAGCGTACTCCGATGTGCTGGATACCCCTAGCCATTAAGAGCAGGTACTGGGGGAAAACCCAAGCGTCCTGGTTTAACCGCTTCTCATGATGGACGGGGCATTGCTGTCACATTGCGTCTTGTTTTTTCGTAAAGGGTTCTCGTGTTAACGTCTCATACAAGCTATTTGCAATTTCGCTTTAAGTTGCTTTTTAATTCATGTAAGCAATGTAATATTTTTTATAAACCCTCCAGTTAAAAGAAGAATTAAACAAACGTTATTACTCGTAATAATCGCGCATATACGATAACGAACAGTTGCGCGCGAGTCAATTACATTAATCAATCAAAAAAAACTTAATTGTTTTTAATCGATAGACTGCGTCGTTTCATTAGAAGTGAGATATTCATGGTAGATGAATAATTGGGTGAGATATCTCTAGGAGCGCGAGTCAATTACATTAATTATTCATTGTATTCATCGATCAGCGAGAGTCTTATTTATTTTTAATAACGTATTTATTTATTTATTTATTTCATAATCAATTCCTTCGGAGCCAACATGAACGCACCTCGCATGTTAATTCACCTTTATTTTTTTTCCGGAATCATATTTCGCAGAATTATATAGAGTTAAGATGGCCGTCTTGCACCCATAATGAGTTTAAATATGGTGAAGTCACAACTTTCGGGTATGACCGCCAGGGGCGCTGTGAGGGAACACTCGCTGGAGTTTCACTCATATTACCACCTGGCGCGCTCGTGTAGGTAGCGAACTGAAGCGTGGGTGGAGGGGGTGCGCTAGTCGACTTGTCCCTTGAAAGTACCGTGAGCCAGTCATTCCAGTGAAACGTCTCGCAGCGGAAGGTTGCGGTCGGTTTTCCACCGCAATTATCACGCGATAACGACTGTTACGTCAACTCTGTCCTTTCATCTAAGTATTGTAATATTCTTATAAATCCGAAATATATTTTCCCTCAAAAGTAGAATTAAATAAATGTTATTACTCGTAATAATTATACACATGCTACCACACATATACGATAACGAACAGTTGCGTGCGAGTCAATTAATCATTCAAAAATACTTAATTGTTTTCATCGACAGACTAGCCGTGTTTCATTAGTCGTGTAATTTGTTGACAATAGTAGGTTATAAATGACGGTTTAGGGGCAGGTGCGCGCGATTCAATCAAAAATACTTAATTGCTCGAAGAATAGCGTTTAATTGCATTAGTAGTAATATGATGGCGATTCTTTTTTCAATAACACACATTACCTAATTGATTGAGGCAATTATGTACTCAAACGATTTGCCGATGTGCGGCAGGCATCGAGAATCGCATTCCCACATCGCCAGGGTGGATTTCCAAGCCAACGTCACGCACCGAGAACCCTCACATATAACCCCTCACCCCGAGCGGCACATCCCCTACCCCAAGCCAATCACACGGCAGGGATTTAGACCTAGGGAAGGTACGCGACCGACGTATAGGATCAATACACACTCTCCCACCTATCCACAGGGAACCAACCAGAACACAAAGGGGAGGGAGGACACGCGTATGGGGGAGGGAGGGGGGCGGGTCACCGGCACCTGACCGCAGGGGGGAGGGGGGAGGACCTGCCGGCACAGACACTGTCGGCATTAGGTAAGCGCACAAAGGGAAGGGGGCGGAGCTAGCGGCACGCGACCGGGCGGCAAATAGTAGCGCACAAAGGGAGGGGGCGGGGCTTGAAGTCAGAACAATAGGTCATTAATTCCTTTGTTCTCACCAGAACAATAGCCCATTGTTCTCAAGTCGCCATGTTAGATCTACTTAGGTCGAAGTTAATATAGATGTTTTCTGCGATTACACTCCGATGCTCGGATATTCTCATAATATGATTTGTAGTTTC
This sequence comes from Deroplatys truncata, assembly GCA_030765065.1. Taxonomy (NCBI): domain Eukaryota; kingdom Metazoa; phylum Arthropoda; class Insecta; order Mantodea; family Mantidae; genus Deroplatys; species Deroplatys truncata. The sequence goes on along the minus strand of CM060988.1, from coordinate 22,423,187 downwards.
TCATTTTTTGTAAACAGCGGGTTTCTTTCTCTATGGGGAGCTTGTGATGCTTTATAATCAGAACAACAAAAACTCATTTGGCTAGTAAAAATTACATTGGACATAAATAACTACAACAGCATCAAACTAGTTGAAGAACCACTTCTTAATGCTATTCATCTTTTCTTTATTATTTTTTTTGTCTTTCGTGTGTTTTCTTAGCAGTTTTGTGTATGCTGATTACCGAGAATGAATAGAGTCATTTTGATGCTACTTAAGCTGCTATTACTTCATCCTTACCGAGATTTTCTCTGTAAATAACGACGAGGAAGCACAAATGTGACAATGCGGAAGTCACTCTGCTGCATTTACAGAAATCACCACAAACTGAAGTATTTGTAATTGCTAAGTAGTTCTTTTGCATCGTATTTTCACAGCATTTTAATCCCTTTTTCTTTCAGGAGTCCTGAGAGTGTTAATTCTTTTTTTTAATTTATTTTTTTAAGGTCGCTTTAACCACTTTGGTCTAATCGCGACCGATTTAGGTTCAGTATAACAATTTTAGAAATCTTACAATGATTTTACAAAAGCATAACTATTCACATTGAAAATAACGATAGTCTTACAATTAGTTATTTCACATTGAACATAACAATGGTTTACAAGAACAATTAATACACAATAAATTATACAGTAATTTTAGAATCATAAGTTTTCCTGATTAAAAAAAACAACAACAATTACTTTTGATTAAATATCGTTATATAGTTCAATTGCTTTAATGAAGTTGATAATATTTCGACAGTGAGAGGGTTCATTCAGTGCTGCATGAAGGTTTATTGGTATACCAAATTGCTTTCTCTGCTGTTGAAACTTTGAACATCTCAGTATAATATGTTCTACTGTTAGTGCTGTTTGACACTTATCGCAGGCAAGTGGAGAACCTCTGATTAAAAGGTAGGAGTACGTAATTTGGTTGTGTCCAATTCGCAGGCAGTTATTTTAATTTGGTCTCTACGTTTGAGGTTTTTAACTGGATACTCTGCAGTAGAAGTCTGGTGCACATTGTGAAGTTTACTGTTGTTGTTCTGTATTCAACTATTTCATCACTGATGTTTTATTTGTCTCTCGAAGTGAGTAACTGCATCGTAGTAGGGTGTAGCTATAGTTGAGTGCTGTGTAGGTAGACATATTGATTCCTTTGCAGCATTGTCCACTTTTTTATTTCCTATAATTTTCTGATGAGAAGGTACCCATATAGGAATAATGGAAATTTTGTTTAGGGTAGATAGGTCAGTGTAAAGTGAATGTATGTCTTGGGCGATGCTGTTGGTGGAGTAAACGTTTTGGAGGGATTTTAAAGCCGACAGGGTGTCGCTGTTGATAAGGTAGGTGTGATAATGTAGTGTTTTCAATATATATTGGTGTGTTTTTAATGGCATTCAATTCACAGCTGAAGACTGAAAAAAGCGATGGTAATTTGTGCTGAAGCTCTTATCACCGCACACTATAGCGCAACCATTACCTTCTTCACTTTTGAAGCCATCGGTGTAAATGTGAAAGCTATTTGGATATTTATTAATGTTTTATTTAAATAACTGTTGCTAAATTAATGAGCTGGTATTTACTTTTTGTGTTCATTTAGCTCAATATCAATTAGTGGTAATCTATTTCTCCAAGGCGGTCCATTCGATTTTCTTGTCTTGAGGTTATACAGGGTATTGTCATATTTAGTTCCTTTACATATCTGTGTATTCTAATGTAGAACGGTAAGGAATGTGTCTGTTGTATAGGAAACTGGTCTTGAAGATATTTTGGGGAAATATGTGAATGTATCCTGGAGACGAGTGTAGCTGTTATCTTGAGGGTATATGTGATACTAAGCTGTTTTCTGTGATATTCTAGTGGAATTCATTAGACTCAATCAACATACTGCTTACAGGACTAGTACGTAAGGCACCTAATGCAATCCGAATGACAGAATTTTTAATGGTATCAAGCATTTTTAGGGATGAGGGTCTGGCAGAACTGTATATTATGGAACCGTAATCCAGCTTTGAGCGAATGATGGCCCTGACATCAGCACATAGGTGTCGGCTACCCAGTTTAATGCCTCTAACTTACTTTATTAGCTCCCACACTATTTGAATTTGGGCCTGATAAGACTTTTTGCTTTCTTTAATAGTGCGTCTAGCTACAGCTCGTAATTTTTGAAAAAGCAATTTGTTTTCTGGACTTGGGTGGCGTTTGCACTTGTAATAGGCTGTACTTTTATTTTTGATTTATTTTTTGCAGTGTTGATTCCAGCAAGGAATGTTTTTATTGTTATGGTTAACGTTTACAATAGCAATACTTGATTTCGCAGTGTTTAACATGGTGTCAGTGAAATTAGCCATTATTTCACATGCTGTAAATTCAGGAAATCTTTCAAGAGGAATTAATGAAGTGATAAGGTTGTCTAGAATGTTTAAATTCGTTCCAGTTTGCGTGACGCAGGTTCTATTTAAATACGGACGTGGTAATTCTTGATATCTGATCAGTATGTAACATAATTGGAAAATGGTCACTTCCTATTGGGTTATCATAGACATACCAGGTAAATAGGGGCACAAGGCTAGGAGAACAAAGGGTAAGATCTATGTTGCTGTAAGTTCCGTGAGTAATATTATAACGTGTCGGACTGTCAGAATTTAGTGGGATCAAATCGTGTTTTTTTATTAAAGATTCCACTATTCTACCTCCTTGATTAGTATATGAACTGCCCCAAAGAGAGTTATGCGAGTTGAAATCTCCAGAAATAATAAATGGCTTTGGTAGCTGTACTATTAGTTCTGTTAGGTCCTCTAATTTAATATTTTGGCTGTTTGGAAGATAAACATTGCATATACACATAGTAATAAGCGTTAAGATTGTCACTGCAACAGCTTCTAATTCAGATGTTAGGGTGAGATTACGATGCGCAATGCTATGGTGTGTATAGGTGGCTACGCCTCCACTTGCATGTACTGCAGAGGTACGATTTTTATGATATGCTGCGTATTGTTTAATGTTAGCTACATACTGGTTTTGGAAGTTAGTGTCTTGCAAACAGATAAAAAGAGGTTGGTGTTTGTGAATGGCATGCTGTAAATATTCATACTGGAGTCGAAATCATTTATATTCCATTGGAGCATAAAACGACCCAGTATAAAAAGATTAGTTACTGCCGTCTGTTAGGTAGTAGAGTTGCAAGTGTCTTCAGCAATTTTCTTTTTAAGAATGAAAAACGTCGTTTCATATGTTTTCCTTTTAATAGACAGTAATGTGCACCCAAAATTTCTATCATGGGCTGAACATCTGTATTTTCTAAATATTCCAGCGCAACAGCTACTGGATTCGAATTTCCTTTAGCTCTCTCTAAGGGAGTTTTGGGTTACATATAGTTTAGTAGGTGTTTGTTTTGAGCGTCAGATAAACTTTCTTTTAGTGGAGTAAGTTGTGAATCTAGATCGTGGTTGTTCTGTATTTTCAGTTGAGGCTCAGTTTTCGTTTTTTTTAGCTTGTTCTGGCTTATTGTGGTTTACAGTTGCCGGACTTGCAATTGTTTTTGTTCCTGGTTGTTCTTTCATATTGACAATGGCCGAGTCAGAGGAAGTAGAGAGTGGACATTTCGTTGGCTTTAGTGCGAGTGTTGCCGCCTTTTCTGAAATAACTGGCTTTAATGGTGGGATTTCAGTAGTATGTGTGCTGTGACCAGGTTCTGTTTGTGGTTCAGTATGTTGTTATTTTCGTGTTTACAGTCTTTTGCTACATGGCCTGATTGTTTACATATGAAACATGACAACGAGTCAGTTGTCAGGTACGTCCAGTAAGTCGAACCATCATATTCCAGATGCATGGACTTTGGGATTTTATCTGGGCGTACATAAACTTGTCTTCTAAAACTTAGAATATGGGAAAACCCTTGTTCTGACATCCCCGCTCCAAGAAACGTTATAGTTGATCCCAAAGGAATATTTAGAGCTTGTATTTCACGCTCAGTACATAGTGAGGAATTACGGGGCACATATTTTAAATTATTACTCTTTAAAATTTTGTTAACAATGGTGTTATTTCTAAAGATACGTCTACAATATTAATTCTAGTTTTATTCTCAGTTAATTGCTGTGCTATTTCCTTGTTTGCTACACAGAGGCAGATACACTTTCTGGCAATTCTAGACGCAAAGCGTATATTTGTAGGCTTAATTAGCTTACCAATAGCATATGTCAGTCCATCCACAGAATCCAGGACGATAGCTTGTTCTTTCGTAGGGCAGACATGCTTCTGCGTAACAATGACATAGATTCTAGATGATTGGGGTCCATTTGGTTGTTTGGTCCTCTTGTTTAGAGGTCATTTCGATGTAACAATTGGTTTTGTTGCTTCGTTTGGAGAGGTTAGGTACGTATGTAGGACTTTAGCTCCCTGGTCGTACTTAACGTGATTGAGATGTTTTAGGTTAGTAACTGTACTGAAAATAGCTTACAGTAATAAAAATGAATTAAAACACTCCTGTAGATCTCTTACATGAAATTTTAGTTATTAACTGCTCAATAACTAATTAAAACAGGCATAGCAACACGCGGAACGTTTCTACAGAAACCATGACCTTCTGTATTTCCCCTTTAAGCATCTTGTGTAACAACTTTTAGATGTCTTTAGATATTGCGTAAGTAGGTTATTTAGAAGAGATCTGGCGCAGTTTTTTGCGTTTATATGGGAAAGGATAGGGAAAACGAGGGTGGATGCGGAGGAAAATGCGTTTATATGGGAGAGATAGGGAATACGGGGTCTGATGCTAGGCTAGACAGTGGAAGAAGGAGTGGGAATGAGCTTTATATGAGAGAGATAGGGAATATGAGGAGAGGTGCTAGGTTAGACAGATGCTGAAGGAGGGGGAATATAGGCTTATACTGGAGAGATAGGGAATACGAGGGAAGGTGCTAAGATAAACGAATGTTAAAGGTGGAATGCGCTTATACAGGTAACATAGGGAATACAAGGAAAAAAGCTAGGATAATCAGAGATCTAGTGTAGTATACGTTTATACGACGGAAGTAGGGAAACGTTGATAGGTGTTAGGGAATCGTTAAAGAAACTGTAAACAAAGAACCGCATTATTCAAGAACTTTAACAACAAAAAGACAAGAGAATAGATCGGTTGTAAAGTATTCGAGGAGGGGTCTTAGTGGAAAAACCCCCTAAGTCAGTAGTAGGGAAATGACAGTTTATGCCCACTTAATATGCGTGGAATGTCTATTCATATGCAAATGAGGTCCCCTCCCCCACTTACCCCTTCCACAGCAGCTCCTTGGTACTTTTAGTTGCAACTGCGGCCATAAATCTTGTTGAGTACAATGGAAGCTTCACAGTTAAGCAATTAAGGGTATCCTTCAGCTGTCAAAACGAAAAAGGGGTCATAAATTTTACGCTTCTGTAACAAAGGCGAGATGTTTTTCCTACCCATTCCACATCAGCCTACGTGCTTTCCTGCACTGCAGCAACTCACACCACTCCTATTGTTTCTCGAACACGTGGAGGAAGCCATCCATCAATGTCAAAATGAACAAGAGCTTGCAGGACAAAGGAAGAGATTCTATTGTGTGCCTTTCTATTGTCCGGGGCAAGGCTACTTTAGAAAGAACACCTGACATACTCATTCCACTAGCTTTTAACAAAAGAACAATGCTTGCCCTTCAACTGTCAAAATGAACAAAGGCCATGATGAATTAGGGTCGTGACAAAAGAGAACCTGGAGCCTGTTAACAGAGGAACAAGTTCTATTGTCCGGGGCAAGCCTTCTTTCTGGCATTTCTCATTCCACTGCCGGTCCCTTTCCATTGTTTCTCGAACACCTGATAGCTTAACAAAAGAATCTGAGGGTGGCTTTATGCCCGCCCTGTCCTTGTTCGCGTGAAAGAGAGAGACACACTTCAACAACGTCAGAGTCAGCCATCATGGTTTTTGCCCTGAGGGGCTGTTCTCTCCGATGTTTTACGAGATCCTACGTATATACCCGAGCATAGTTAATAAGCATTCTGTTTGGCTCATTTCAAGCAGCGACTCAGAAAAAGCGCCTAATATACATTTCATTACATGCATTAAACCTCTGCGTGGATATCCATAGATCGGTGTTCTATGCTTACTGCAATCAAAAGTTTATTGTTAATGAGAAATTGATGATTGATATTATTATATCATTACCCTAATTAATAAAAAGGCGTTCAGAGGAGTGTAGCTCGAATCTTACCAAGTGAAACTCTAATACGTAATAACTATTAAACTATGTGCGGGCAGATTAAAATGTATTTAACAAATATAATTTAATTTTTATATATCATTACCCTAATTAATGAAAGAGCGTTCAGAGGATTCTAGCTCGAATCTTACCCAGCGCAACTCTAATGCTTAATAACTATTAAGCTATCAAGGTCAGATTAAAATGCATTTAACAAATATAGTTTAATTTTTTATATGTCATTACCCTAATTAATGAAAGGGTGTTCGAAGGGTTCTAGATCGAATCTTACCCAGCGCAACTCTAATGCGTAATAACTATTAAACTATGCAAGGTCAGATTAAAATGTATTTAACAAATATAATTATTTATATTAAACACAGGTATATACACTATGCAAGGTCAGATTAAAATATATTTAACAAATATAATTATTTATATTAAACACTGATGTATACTTAGGTATACAAATTAATACTTTGCTAAGGTAAAACATTAGTATATCATTACACTGATTAATGAAAGGATGTTCAGAGGGTCCTAGCTCGAATCTGCGTAACTCTAATGCTTAATAGATATTAAACTAGGGAATTATGGGCGATCAGATTAAAACGTGTTTAACAAATATAATTTAATTTATACGACATTACAATGTTTAACGAGTTGTATTCTTAGGAACCCAGAGGCCCCTAGTACGAATCTTACCCTGCGAAACGCTATAATAACTATTAAATTATTGAAGCAGGGGGCGGTCGGATTAAAATTGCATTTAACAAATATAATTGTTTATATTAAACCCTGATGCATACTTAGATATCCCGATCCTTAGACACCATTCTTTCTATCTATCTCTTTCTTTCTTCTCGACTTGCACACATCCAATCGTTCACATATACACGAGCACATGCGCATACATCAACACACATACACTGGTGCACGCACAACACATACATATACCTGTTCACTTACATATACCCACACTCACACACATACATACGCATACACCCATGCACGCACACACACATGTACATACATACACCAGTACGCACACTCACACACTCGCGCACACACATATGCCTGTTCGCTTACACATGCCAACACAAGCCCACCCACCCACATACACACATGCACAACCACACACACACATACACATATACATGTTCACTTACACACACCAACACATCACACGTACACACACGCGCGTAAGCACATACACATACGTACACGACCGCGCACACACACGCAAGCACATACACATATATATACGGTCACTTACACACACGCACGCACACACCCATGCACATACACACGCATACACATATACCTGTATACTTACACACACCAACACCAACCCACACACGTACACACATACACACACATACACCAACTCACGCACATGTCCTGAATGAAAAGAGACAAAATGATGCAATAAAAACTAATTATAGCTCGGGATGCGACGCGTCATTTACGAATTGTTCGAAACTGGTCTGAATGCATGGGTTCGAATCCTAGGAGTGATTACAAATTCATCTTCTAATAACTCCAAAACTAATTAAAATAAAGACGGTAAATAAACTTTATTACTTTTATGTCATTAACTCGTTTCTTGTGCATGTATATTAGAGTACCAGGTGTCATGGATTCGATCCTTAATTTGAAAATTTCAATTATCTCAGAAACTAGCAGGAATAAAGGTGCGGACCAAAGCATGATTGTTAGCTCCTATGATGGACAATTAATGGCTTATATAATTTCCAATCAGTTGTCCCTAGCTCGAATCCCGATCTTTCAGTGACTTCCTTAATTGAAGTTGTGCGATCCTCCTTTGTTTCCTTCTTTTCATCGCAAACACCTGTTACTACAAATGAAACATTTGAGTGTTTACATTGAGAAGTAAGTTTACTGCTGTGATTTTGTGAACAAATATAAACAACTATGGTGACTTTATAAAAGATACAGTTTGTAAACCTTCTTTCAGCGTCTTTTCCTTTGAAGGAGTATTGATTGAGAGAATTTCGTAACTCTTAATTTTATTAATTCATATCTTATTTGTTACAGTACCATTTTAAGTGTTGCTTATTTTGGCTTTCTGTTCACTGTTTTCGTTGCTTATAGTTTGACTTTTCATTTATGCCAGTAAGAGACGATCATCTTTAATTTTAATGTTAAAAAGTATTTTTCGGTGAAATCACTCAAAGCGATTGCTGTTTCTACGAGCCAAATAATGATACATTTGGCCAGGTTGAAAACACACATTGCATTAACTGCTTTAGTAAAAAGAGCTGGTGTACGTACTAATAAACTATAAAGAGTAGAGAAAATCATGTGAAAGTATCACATTAGAGTTTTCATCATATGATTACTCCGTTACTTATTAACTTATTCACCTTTCAACTTTTAATTAACTGAAGGTTGACAGCTTATGTATCATATGCAGAAAAAATTGTGTGAGTTTCTTGAACTTCTTTGTGCCGTTGGAACATAATGAGTTTAAATACAAGTTTTGTTCTTATCCGAATTTTCGTTTTTGTACTTATGTTGTTCACAAATACTCGCGCCTTTTTCTAGAAATCCGTTTTTTTACATTCTCTACTACGTATAGTAAGTAGGGAAACTATTGTATTCCACCCAAAAATGTTATACCGAGTTTTCACAGGAAATACATGATTTCAGACCCCCTGAATCCAAAAAAAGAATTTTTGGAAACATGTCCGTGTGTGTGTCTGTGTGTCTGTTTGTCTGTGTGTCTGTCGGTGAACAGCATAACTCAGAAACGAACAGTCGGATAAACACCAAACTTGGTATTTAGGTTGAGCATCTTCCAGAGATGCGACACGAAGGTTTTCAAGAAAATACCCCCACCCCAGATTACCCTTTACATGGAAGATTTTTCGAAAACTTTAATTTTCTCAAAAATGGCTCTAACGGTTTTGATTAAAATATCGTGTATTTAAGATATTTTCATAACAAATAAAATGTATATCTTGAATTTTCCGGGAATGTCTCCAAAAGTATTCTTCATTGTGAACGATTTTTCCATAACTGGTAAACCATAAGAGATAGACAAACTTTTACTACACAAAAAATGTATATCGCGTTAAAATACACAATTTATGCCATATACATTTTTGTTGTTGAGTGAACCATTTTCGAGATATTGCTTGTTATTTCCCTAAATTTTTTAATACTTATTTTCTCAAATGGAAATTCGTTATTCATTATTTTGTCTTGGATATGCAAAGAGTTATAATCTGTGGCAAAGGGAATGGTGCTGCACCTAGCAAGCAGCTATTAGGAGATATGTATGTGCTTAAAGGCTACTGTATTTCCAAATTGCCCTTATAAATATATATTCCCCGTACATCTACAAGAAAATTAGCAATAAGATAGAGTCTGCAAATGTTTATCTCGATTAACATGAAGTAAATGGAGAATAAGCGTTTGTAAAAATAGTTTGTACAAGAGGAGAGAAAGTCATGTGAGTGTAACACATCAGATTTTTATTTATTGGGTCTCAAAGGAGGTGTTTCCAGTCAAATCTCGTTATCAAATTTTGGGTGGAAAACAATACATTGTCTAAACAATACATTGTACGCAGTAGAGAAACTAATTGCGGAATGTAAGACTGATAGATTCATCAATATAATTTTGAATGTGTTCCTGTGTTTAGAACGAAGTTTAAGAGGGCGCCAGACGGAGCTTGGGGTGCCGAGACCTTGAATGGTTCCTGGAATGGAATGGTGGGAATGGTGCTGCGAGATGAGGCAGATGTGGCAATCACATCCTTCACGATGACCACGGCTCGTCTGGATGCTGTCAGCTTCATGGCTCCCTTCTGGAAGGACGGGTAAGATGAATATCGAAACAAAACACACTCACTCGTTTCTCAGACCAGAGAGTATAGAGGAGGGAGCATGTGGATGCATTTATTAACAAATCAGCCACACGGACTACGTCATAAGCTCTCTAGTTTTAGCTCATTTGTCCTTGCGCTACTGGTGGCAGTCTCGATCAGTAATTTTGTAGAAGATTAATACATTCCCTACTACGAGGGAAGTAGGGGAAGTATTGTACTCCACCCAAAAATTCGGTGTCGAGATTTTACCACAAGTATATGTCTTGGGTCTCCCTGAACCCAAAAGAAGCATCTTTAGAAAAAAAAATATTCACGTGTGTGTGACTGTGAACAGCATAACTCCAAAACGAAGAGTCGTTTAAATGCCTAACTTGAAATATATGTTCGTCATCTTACGGGGATGCAACACGAAGATTCTCAAGAAATCCTCCCGTCCCAAAATACCTTTAACACGAAAATTTGTATTTTCTCAAAATGGATCCAACGACTTTTATTAAAGTATCATGTAGTTAAGATACCTTATAGTAAATGAAATCTATATATTGAAATTTCTGGGAAAAGCCTCTGAAGTCCTCTTAATTATAAATGACTTTTACATAATTGTTAAACCGTAAGAGAAAATCAAAGTCTTGCCACACAAAAATGTAGATCTCGTGCAGATCTACGGGATCTGCAGATTTATTCGTCCATTGCCACCAGGTGGTTGTTTGTGCATGACAGTACTTTGAAGCGAGTTTATCACCAGTGCCTCTAGCAGAGGACTAGTGAAAGACGAGTGGAAGGGGTGGGTGGCAACAGTTTTGAGGTGACATTAGTGAAATGGGACTTGTATTGTACCTTTCCAGTATTTGATTTGGAACGCGTTTTTCTTGCGTCTCGTAAACTCGAAATCTCAACATGTATGCTAATAGGTAACTCAAATAACTGAACGTCTTTTGTAGCATAGACTGTTTCAGCTTAGCACTCAACCATACAAATTCTGGAATCGGTGTCACTTCTATCTTGCGCGCAAAAAAACCACAAAGTCTCCTAGTGAAAGACAGTTCTGCACCGCCGCAGTGCAACAACTTGTTCCTGAAGTCGGAAACACATGCATTTGAGGTTCAATTCTGCGGCTCCCCTATGAGTCAAGGGGTTCGCTGAAGTGATGACGTCATTCTTTAAACCGACCGGCGATAAAGGTCGAATAAATCTCAAGACACGTTATGAGCTCGACATGGTAGCGTAGTTTGGATGTATGGAGGTACACTCTGTTTAGTAGGTTTAATTCCACTGCACTGAAGTTATTGTGAATGTTGTTTACAGATACGGGGTTACACTTACAGTAAATTTAAATGTCACATGTGGTTTATTGCTTATTACTATCTCATAATAGTTTGCCCGACTCTCTGGTGTCACGTTAGCGTGTCTGCCTCACATTCAAGAGGTTCAGAGTTTGAATCTCGGTTAGGGTAAATTACCCGTTAAGTGTTTTGCTCCCTGAACTTTCCCTTATCCTGAAAGGATCAATGTTGGGATTAGCATAAAGCTCTATGGACACCGGGATCATTTGAGCTACACCTCACTCATGTTATTCATTCATCGTACAATATCACCTTCTCGGATAAAGGACGTTAAGTCTATTTAATTTAGCTTATAACACGCTATTTTATTCATATATACGTAACCTAATACGCACAAGCTGCAGGCAGGTTAAGGTTCAGCCCTAGTGCGCTTGATGCGTACCCAACGGGGGCACGTAAGAAAGGGGTTTTTACCGCAGGTTTTCTATTTCGGGATGGGTATAAGGGCTGGTGTTAGATTATGATATTTAGGTGTGTAGGAGGTAGCCTATTACTCCTCCACGGCTGTCTGTTAGGGTACAGTGGCCCTTCTGCAGCTTTATGGATAGTAGGTTTACATTTATATTCTTTGGAAAAGAATTTTGAAACCAACCATCTCGCTGCTGTTGGAGATGCTTCAGTGTTATCTGGTGTGTATCGCTTAAAGCGGCGGATTGTGGGATTATAATCACCAAGAGACTAACCAGGACACTCTGTTGTTGAGGAAAACTATCGTAGAATTTTGTGGCCGGCCTAATTTCATGTTCTCACAATGTAGACTACTTTACGAAGTCTCATCCCTTCTATATGTCATATGGAAGGAATGGGGCTTCATAAAATAGTCTCACAAGAAATGAGCGGCCAACAGAATTGATGGACCGAAGTCTCCCATTCTGCGCCACTTTTACCGTAACAGCCAGTTGTCTGCTGTCACAGCTCAGACGTCGCAGGTAAAGCATGCGGGGAATGATCAGGTCTACGTAAAGGTCTAACTTTAAGCGAACAGGCCGGACCTTATTATGGGGTACAAAGACTATGGCTATCTGAGCCCGAGGAAACAGGTCTCGGATGCTTTTGCAAAAGGTTAAGCTTTTATAGAGTTTCACTTCCATTTAGGTGAAGTTCTTCCATTCAATCCTTTGGTCTTGGTACCTAAAGGTGGGGCAGTCTGCGGCGGAGAGTAGAATGGTGTGGATCTTGTCCACGTTAACGGACATGCGCTAATTCCTGCTCCACCTTTTTGACGAGGCAGAACTATAGGTTTGAAAATTCTAAGGATGTGCAGAAAAGCAGCATGTTATCAGCGCACTGTGCCTACGTGTAGATATCTTCCCCGCGACTGTAACCTTGAAAGTGCGGTGTATAAAATAGCTGTGTTGAGCAGGTGTGCTGGTAGTCCTAGCTGGATTAATTTGTACAGAGACCCGCGTGCAGGTCGTTGAGAAGGTCTTCTCACTATCCAGAGACAACCAAGTAGAGAATAAACCCTCCCTGAAAACCGAGGGCTGCCACCTCCATCATACGCAGCAGCTTCTGAGGTGTTGAGTGCCCAATCTAAATTGGTGGTCGGGGATAGCCTGAATATCTCCCAGTAGTGGGGACAAGCTGTTGAGAACCATCCCCCCGAAAAATTTTGAGAGGTTTGAAAGGAAGTAGATGGACCGGTAGTTGGTTGGATATACTAGGTCTTTTCTGGGCTTCAAAGAACATTTTGCTCATTATAGTCTTTCGGATGTAACTGAGCCCTATCCAATTAGCACTGGTAAGGCCTTAACAACCCAAAGAACACGGCTGAGGCTCAACAACACATTATGTGTTCCAGTTACTGAAGTGGGATAAATTGTAGTAAATTGTGGGCGGCAACACTGACCCCTAACCCTTCTATTATGTTCCGTGGTTTTACTGCATATCACCGTTCCTCTTGGTTATACCTTAAGGTCTGCCTCAGAGGAAGTGTTACAAATTCCCTGTACTTTTATAGCCCCGAACCGGTGGTAATACGTTTGTTTGAAACGGCATTCTTTCACGTCTTAAATACAGCGCTTGTTTCAGAAGGCACTGAGCTTGCCATGACGAATGGAATCGAAAAAGAAAACAAGAAAAACATGTTGCTATGGGATGTTTTTTTAATTTCCGTGCATGTGCACAAGAAAAATCTTATGCTTTGTATTTACATGACCTTCTTCACTCTTCTACAAAATGTTCTTACAAAAGCTTATTCTATGTAGTTCTATGTTAATCCAGATAAATTTCATTACAAATTTCATTATAAGTAAACGAAAAATACAGTAGGCTAAAATGGTATTCGGATTTTTAAAAAGTGGATCCTATGCTTTGCCTTTGAAATATGATTCTGTTTGCATGACCACAAGAAAAGCGAGTAGTGCCCAGCCAGCATAAAGTATAATTATTTGAAAATTGAAACCAACAACAAAGATTGTTTATTCACCGAGCAAGTGGCGCCATGGTAACGTGTGCGACTCGCATTCGAAAGGTCCCGGATTCTGTCCCCAGCGACAGCCCATTCTGACAGATAGGTTTTTCGCAATTTCCCCGAGTCGAGAGTCGAATGCTGGAGTGGTTTCCCCTCTACAACAGCTTTTCTGTCCCTCATTTCCTGTTACCAGAATTTTCCTTGTCGTCTGTCTCTGAGTTGAAGGCCCAGTCGAAGGTGTTCGGCGGATTGTGGCTGGTCGGTGGCAGTGCGTTCTATAAAGGTTTCTTCCCTTGCGTAGTTGCCGGGACTGCTGAGTTAGGCCTTGTCTACGAGTGGGCCCCGCCCCGGAGAGTCCGCTGCTTGTTCAGTTGCTTGTGAGAAGACCCGGACGTCTTCGGATGTGTTCGATCTGGAAATCTTAGGAACCCCGTCCATGCCTGCGCTCGCTATCTTCCATATCTGGTCCCTATTGGGTCTCTCCCTTCATCTGTCTCCGTCAGGGGTCACGGTAGACACAAGAAGGGCCGTTGCTGCCTACTTGCGTGCTCTGTCCAGGTTACGGGGATCCTTCGTTCATCGGGACCTTTACCTTTAACATTTTTATTCAACTTCAACTGTGCATTTCACTGAGTTTTACATTTTTGTGTAGGGAGATTCTGTCTATCTCTTACGGTTTACAAATTATATCTGCATTCACAACGAAGAGGGCTTCACGGGTTATTCCCTTATTTCTCATGAAAACATCTTAAACATACTTTGGTATTTTAATCAACTCGTCAGAGCTATTTTTGATAACATAATAAGGAGAACAGATTTTCAGTGTAAAGGGCAGTTTGAGGTATGGAAATTTTGTTGAAGATCTTTGTATTGAATCCTTGGAAGATGCTAACATAAATATCAAATTTGATATTCAACCGAGCATTCGTTTTTAGTTATGCACCTCATACTCTCCCCCTCTCTCACGCACACGGACCTTCTTCTGAGAAAGCTTTTTACTTTCTCTACTACGTACATGGCAGGTGGAGAAGCTATTTCATTCCATCCAAAAATTCTATACAGAGACTTCACCGGAAATACATGTTATGAGCCCCCCTTGAATCCAAATAAAGCCTTTTTAGAAATATGTCCGTGAATGTGTCTGTGAACAGCACAACTCAAAAACGAAGCATCGGTTTAGTATTAACTTGGTATTTGAGTTCAGTGTCTTCCCAGGATGCGACACAAACATTTCCAAGGAAATACCCCACTTTAACTATCCTTTACACGGAGAATTTTGATTTTCTAAAAAATGGTGTTAATGATTTTGTTTAAAATACCATATGTTAAATATTTACATGGGAAATAAATTGTACGATACGTTTGGTCACAGGTCTATTTGAATCACAATAACAACATCGCTCATGAGACAAGGCTTTTATAGACTGTAATATGTGCCTACATATATACTTTACTTTCCTACATAATCGCCGTTCACATCTACACACTTGTTTTAACGCTGCACCAGCTTCTTTACCCCCGGCGTAGAAGTCTGCTACTTGGGAATTGAGACAGTTGTTAACGCTCGTCTCGAGTTCACTGTCGGTTTGAAATCGTTGTCCACTCAGCCACCGTTTCAAATGCAAGAAGAGGAAATAGTCGCTTGGTGCCGCCTTGTCGGGACTGCACGGATGGTGATCAAAGAATTCCCAACGAAACTCTTGAATCTTCTGTTTTGGTTTTGGCAGCGGTGTGCGAGCGGATGTTGTCATGTAGGAGGATGATGCCAGACGACAGTTGCGTCGATTTTGGATCGCACTTCTCAGTTTGGTAAGCCTAATAATTACACGTCAGTTGTATTTGTTGACACACGGACCATAAAATCAATCAAGAGGACGCCGTTTTCGTCTCAAAACACGATAGCCATTATTTTGCGATTCGTGTACGGCGATTGCTTACATTTTTTTTGGTTTGGATGAACCGGAACGGCGCCATGCATTGGCTGCTGTTTTGATTCAGCGTTGGTGTACACTATCCATGTCTCGTCGCCCGTAACAATGTGGGAAAGTAAACCATCTCCATCTTATTTATACGGCTCCAAAAACTGTCGTACACTAAGCATTCGTTGCTCTTTGTGCTGACCGGTGAGCAGTTTTGCACCCACCTCGCAAGTTTCCGATATCCAAGCTGTATGGTGACAATCCTGTAAAGTGGTTCCAGCAACATTTGGGAATTCATCACCAGAACAATAATTGTCAAACGGCGATCACTTCGAAGTTTTTGGCTCACTTGCTCGACGATGTCGTCGGTGTGAATACTGGGCCTAACACTACGCTGTTCATCGTGCACATTTGTGCGGCCATTTCGAAATTCTCGTCACCAGTGTCGAACCTGTTTGTCATCCATTATGTCCGGTCCAGACACGCGTCATAACTCACGATGGATGTCCGCAGCTGACGATCCTTTTGCCAGCAAAAATCTAATCACACCACGCACTTCACAACTGGCGGGATCTACGATTGTCGCGGCCATTGTGATCTGCTCTCACCGACTGGCAAACGCCTACTGTGTCACAACAACACTGCGGTTTGTTCCCCAGGAGTCAGTAGACAGCGCTGCAGGCATGACATGTCATTCAGGCCTACCATCCGTTAAATACTGTTCACCGCACCTTAGTTTTGGGATACGTCTCGTATATCTTGAAATTCCTTGGAATAGCCTAGGAAGTCATCTTCAATCAGAACCAATTTTGTATAATCTTGTACAATGGTAAACATCAAACGCTGTGCGAAAACGTACCACACTAAAAATGTGACCGCTTTAAAACACACAACTTATTTGAAGCAAGGTTTTTGTGGTATATGCCATTTCTAAGATAACTGTTATTAAATGTTCGGATTGTTAAACACGTGTCATTATTTTTAAGTCCTATCGATTTTCAGTTGTTCCTCCCTATTGCACAGAAACAATATGGAATGTTAAGGCCGGCACATACTGTCTAGTTCTTAAACATTTGGCTACGCTGTTCTCTTTGTATTTATAACGAAATGTGTAATGTAGCTATTTTTGCAAAAGTTTATTTGGATTAAAATGTAATACACAGAAAAATTATCTTTAGTAAACATTGTTATTATACCCACTATTAAAGATAAAGGGTAGAGAAAGTCATGTGAATGCATCACCTCAGATTCTTCTTTTTACTCAAGGATCCTCAAAACGGCATTTATGGTGAAATTTAGGTACCTTTGAATTTTTGGATGGAATACAACACTTCATCCACTTCGTATAGATAAGTAAAAGATAAAGTAAATATGTCTGGGAAATCCTCGATGAAAAAGGCAGAGCTATGTCTTTGTGTGAAAATATTAGACCAACAGTTTCTAGTTTGAAACAACACAAAAAGCACAGAAATATTAAGTTTAGGTGGAATAATGCGTGTTTATTGTAAAAAAATTTATAGAGAGCCGGTGTTTAAACATTTGACTCTTCATTTCTGTTTTTATAACACTTAACGCCTGGTCGTAGTAAACACAGCACCACAGGTGAGGAACACGCATAACAATGATGCGATATTTGGGAAGGGCCTCCGTTCACCAGTCCACGCCTTAACGTCCTCGGCCAGTGGTGTTGAGCTTCATTCTTCTATACGCTCCTTGTACCTACAGCAAAATGAAACAATTTCGAGTTTATCCCGATTAACATGAAGTAATATAGAAATGTAACATGGTTGAGTGTTAAAGTATAACACCATTACCCATTTAGGACTTTTGTTCTAAAATAGTAGGTTGTGATTTTAACCTTCCCCATATTTTACGTATGTAGTAAATCCTTTTTGAGTAATTTTTTTGTCATTTTGCTTTTCATATGCTTACGACTAGCATACATCTACAGACCTTCGTTTCGACGCGTGGCCATGGCACAGCTGCACTGTGCTGTTTCTAACTGGTTCTGTTCCCCTCTACTTTTCCTCCTCAACGTGTGCAGTTAAATAGTAGATGTGAAGTCTGTGCTATACAGAATTTGATAAGCTCTCAAAGCATGTGTTTCAGTACTATAGTGAATTAGTGCCACAAATTCTGTATAATTTAGTACACAGAATCTTCATCTACAACTTGAGTACAGAATTTCTACAATTAGGTATTGGCTACTGTTAGTGTCCCGCGTTTAATTTTCTTACCGACGATGCATGTTTTACTTACATGCCCATGAATTAAGGACTGCTTGTGCAGATTCTCTTAATAGGTGCGAGGGATGATTCTCAATACATCCTATGACAAAGGTATGCATTTATTGTATAATTGGTCAGTCTTTTGAGAAGTAGAAGGGGGAGATAACATCGGTAGCTTTGCGGCTATTGCAAAGTGCCGCCAAGCGTAAGAGACCTGCAGTAGGTACAACCTGTTTTCTAGCTTTCCACCCTCTTAAAAGACTGTGACTAAGATATAAATCTAATTTGCACGAGACATCTGTGTGCTTCCACGGTAACGTGTGCAACCGAATCCTGGAGGATTCGGGTTCAAGTCCCCGGGGCTGAACAACCTGATCAAAGGTTTTTTCACGTTTTTTTCTCGGTCGCTAGGCGAATACTGTGTCGGATAGTTTGTTCCACGAATTTTCCTAACTCCCTTTCATTGGCACATTTCATTTTTTTCTTCTTCACCTGAGCTAATCACCCATCCTGAATATGCAATGATCCAAAGTTTGCTTGCTCCTCGACAGGCTGCTGACCCAAGGCATTGGCTTTTAAGTCCTTGGGGGTGTACTACAAATAGGAGAGTAATCCGTTGAAGAAGAAGAATCTAAGCGCTTGAGTTTAAGGGGCTATGAATAGCTGATTCCGCCGGAAAACAGGTAGTTCCCGATGGCAAAAAGAATTCCCATTAGGCCGGCCACACGGCCAAACGAAGGTTACACTTGCCTCATAAAATACTATTATCTTGACACTCTACTACCTTGTCATTACCTAAATGAAACGAAAATATTACTTTTAATGCCAGAAATTAATTAGAGAGAAAAAGTAACATAGATATATCTTAGAACAGCCATCAAATATTAATCAGTAGACAAGCTGTTGTGATTAATTGTATGCTTTTGTTTTCAGGTTGATTCTGTTCATACGCTCACCAGATGCGTTTTACCGATCATGGTTCCAGATTTTGATGCCCTTTAACCTCACGCTTTGGATCGGCGTGATGTGTGCTCTTATCGTACTCACAGTTGCCCTGACCATAACCTCAAGCTTCTGGAACAGTGATCTGCACGGCAGCAGTTATTCCTCTCGATATTCTCTATCTCACGCCTTCTTTATTCTTCTGGCGAGTTTCTGTCAGCAAAGTAAGTAAAGTTAAATGTGTTATCTCCTAAACCAGGATCTTAGTGACGTTACAGAATGCCATTTTAGGGAAACTAGAGAACGGTAATCCCCTGATACTTTCACCTGAGTTTGGGTCTAAAACTCAGATGAGTCATGCAACCTTTTTATTTGTATGACTGGTTTATAAACTCCAGAGCTTCAAAACACGTTTGTTTGTGCTTCAGTCAAACGCGATTTTGATGTAGGAAAAGGCACCTACCGGAAGCAGCGGTAACAGTCATTGGTTTGTTATGTGTGAGAAATTGCTGGCTCGTATAGCATGAATAAACCAAAGCTACGGATTCTTTACCTGGGTATGCAACCTGGTGGTGAAACGTGCTTCTGTACTCCAATAATGAAGACATATACCCTGGTTTACGTTAACACAAATAACATCAAATAATCGCCGTTGGTGAAACAGACCTTGAAATCACTGTATACACCTATGTAAATGTATCTTATCATAAGAGATGTCAGAAATGCCCTTCTGTACCCACACATTTCTGGTATCATCTGGAAATTTTTACTTACACTCGAGAGTTCAATGTTGGGCATTGAGGGAATTTCTCACCTGATATTTCATTTGTTGCATACGCTTTATTTTTCAAGTTCCCTGTAGAAAAAATCTGATGTGTTACACTCACGTGACTTTCTCTACTCTTGTACATACTATTTTTACAAACGCTTATTCTCCATATGCTTCATGTTAAATGAGATATAGGGATGTTAATCTTATTGCTAATTTTCTTGTAGATACAAGGAGAATTGGTAGGCTTTAAGCGATAGTCAAATATATTAAGAGCTGGTTGCTATACCAGGACAAAAAAAATGAATAACGAATTCCCATTTGAGAAAAAGTATAAGTATTGGAAATCTTAAGGGAATAACAAGCATTATCTCCAAAATGGTTCACTCAACAAAAAAATGGGTATGACATAAATTGTGTATTTTAACGCGATCTACATTTTTTGCGTAGTAAAATTTTGTCTATCTCTTATGGTTTACCAGTTATGCAAAAGTCCTTCACAATGAAGAATAATTTTGGAGACATTCACACAAAATTCGAGATATACAATTCATTTGCAGTAAAAATATCTTAAACTTATGGTATTTTATTCAAAATCGTTAGAGCCATTTTTGAGAAAATTAAAATTTTCCAAAAATGTTCCAAGTAAAGGGTATTCTGGAGTAGGGGGATTTCTTGAAAAGCTTCGTGTCGCATCTCTGGAAGACACTGAACCTAAATACCAAGTTTGGTGTTTATCCAACTGTTCGTTTCTGAGTTATGCTGTTCATAGACAGACACACACACACACACGGACATGTTTCCAAAAATGCTTTATATGCTTTCAATGCAGTTCAAAACATTTATTTCCTGTGAGATCTCGGTAACGAAATTTTGGGTGGAATACAGTACTTTTCCTACTTGTTATACGTAGTAGAGTAAGTAAAAATAGCGTATATCAGCTAACTGTGAGGGCCATAATGCTTTACTAATTACCCTATCTTCAAAAATTTCCTGAATTAAGTAGAATCAGATGACTGAAAAATTCAATGCCATAGCCGGGATTTGAACCATAAATCTCCCGGTCTCCGTCCGGTAGCTCAGTGGTTAGAGCAACCAGACGGAGACCGGGAGATCCGTGGTTCAAATCCCGGCTATGGCATTGAATTTTTTGAGTCATCTAATTCTACCTTTCCAACCCTGTCCAACACACAGCTTGTGTGAAAGAACAATTAATTCCATTCCTGAATTAAATTTAAGGACTCATCAGCAGTATGCGCGGTAACAAAGCCTTGTTTGGAAAAACCCAGACTGGCATTCAAAATTGGTCAGCTCTTCAAAAGTGTGTAAGTCGTTCTTGTACTTCTGCATTTATTTTTTGTTAATAAAATATAACTCCTATTACTCTATATGCATTTACTGCAAACCACAGCAATTTTTGTGCCATGCAAGGGAATCTCGTGTGTAAAACTGGGATTTTCTGTTCTCCAATATCTGTTATTTTGCAACGCAATAACCATATAAATGGAACCATGCTTCGTCACAGAAAAATACTAATGCGTGGATCTATTACTCCATTTCGCAAAATCCAATTACAGAAATTTACCAGACTGTAATGATGACATGAACAATAAGATGTGTGTAACAAACCTTCATATATTCTAAGAAATAAAGGAGAACATCACGCTATAAATTTACTCAGTTTCGAATATTGAACTCTCGAGTTCACATTTCCCCACTCATTTCCTGGGAAGAAGCCAGAAATGTGTGGATAGAGAAGGATATTTCCTACATCTCTTATAATAAGGTATGTGCTTATTATCACTATAATTGTAACTGTGAGAACGTGAGGCGGTTTGGGGATATCATAAACCTTTTCGGCGAAGGTCCGAACTGCAGCGACCCTTGCGCAAGCAGTCGTGTGGTGGCCGCACTGTGAATGAAAATCACTGTATTAATCGCTACCAATTGTTTAATCAAGGTGCGGTAATAATGACAACATTATTTATCAAAAATCTAATAAAAGCACACCTTTGTGTCATTTCTCGTGTGGTTTTGCTTTCTCACCATCATGTTACCATTTGAAAGTGAAAGTATAAACACTTGAGCTAAATAGAACGGGGTAAAATACCGTTTTTGTATCACAAGGAGTGCAATTACTTTAGAAATTAGCTGCCGATGAGAATGGCTATTTTATATGCTTGACTTGTCAACAACCTTACTCTTTGCCCAGTTTCCACTGGTAATCTCCAAATCCATATAGTGCATTTGCGTCAAATAAGTACGCCGCTGTATTAACGCAGTAGTGCTATTAGCATCTTATCAGCAGCAAATGTTCGCTTCAGCAGATACCTTCCGAAAAGGCTTAGTAATTTATGCTTGCTAACACATAAATAGGCCCGGGTTCAATCCCAGGGACCTGCATGTGGGATTTGTGGTGGACGAAGCGGCGTCTGGGCGGGTTTTCTCCGGGTTCTCCGGTTTCCCCCGCCATTCATTCCACCAACTGCTCCATCATCACCTTTCCTTTCATCCATTTCACCAACATTTCGTTTCATCTACTTCCTTCATCCCATACCAGGCATCGGGCTGATCACCCATCCTGGATGCTGTCTGATCCATGAGTGTCTGCTCCTCGACGGGCCTCTGACCCCAGGCACCCGCTTGTAAGTCCTGGGGGGTGTAAGTCCTACATAAGAGGAGGGTAAACAGATAATGAATGAATGAATGAATAACACATAAATAGGATCCCTATCTTCTACGTAACATAGACCGTTATTTACGTTCAGTGGGCTTGTGGATATTACAAAGGAACCAATAAACTTGTTTACAACTTGCAAACTACATTAATGATTTAGCACAACTATGAACTTTATTTCTCAAAGTATTAGTGACCGATAAAATGAACATGACTCTAATGAAGCAGATTTTTCAAGACTAGCATATCGTTTGTCACATAGGAACTTAAGTTGTGTTCATATGAACAAAGTACACATTTAATGAAAAGATAAAAGCTGATTGTTCCATAGGTTGAAAATTAAACTAGAATTTACCTTGAACCAATTTATATCATAGGCCTGTGGCGATGATCATGGTCTTGTGTTAGTAATATATGAAATAAGTTAAATCCAGTAAAACACGAATTCCATTTATTTTGCAAAAAAAGATTAAGAATGCTTTAATAAGACATTAAACATGTATGGAAAATCTAGAGGACTATTTCGACACTTCCATATAATTACAATATACTAAATGATTTGAATTTAAATATACCGTTTTACAATAAAACAGGAAACATACGTTATATGAGGGCAATCGGAAAGTAACTTCCGGGCCGACCATCCACGACCAGGTGGGGCGATGGCAGCGCTATTCTTGACTCGCTGTGTAGCTCAGTACGGTCCTGTCAATGTAAATGTAAGGTAGTATTCAACTGTTCCTTTCACCAAGACAGGCTTGTAAAATATGTACAGCAATAAAAGCTCCCGACAAGTGTGAGGTACGTAGAATGACGGTTTCTATGGGCAAAAATACAAACAGCAATGAAAGTCATCGTGAGAATACTACAATCGACGGGAACATTACGAATGAATATTGATCGACATTGGTATCGACAGTTCCATGTCGGACGCAATAACGTCCATGATGAAGAACGAAGTGGGTGACCGTCTGTTGTTAGCGACAAACTTGTTGCAAATTTGAGTGAGTGGTCAAAGCAAATCGTTGCTTAACGTTTCAGAACTTCATGAACAATTTTCGCAAATCAGTAGGATTGTCCTAGTGAAGTGGCGACACAAAGGCAAGGCTATCGGAAGCTTTGTGCTCTGTGGGTATATCGAAAATTTCATCTGAAGTCCCAAAAAGTAATGGAGATGGTTTTTACTGAAATCAGGAGACATCTCAGCTCTAGACTCAAGTCATCAGACGCTCAGCACGACATACATAGAAAAGATGCACACATGTGATGTCACAATTTAAAAAAGTTGCAACTCACGATTGCGGCATTATTACATAATATTGAGACACCTGGTGTCAACAATTGCTATTATTACTTTCAATGTTATAATATAATTAAAACATTTAACTAACTTTACGTAAAATACGAACAAAGTATCTTAATTATTCAGACACAAAATTACAATATTGAAACACAAAATCATAAATATTTTTCTGAGAATTGATTATGTTTTAGCATATCTTTTCTGGAGTCCAGGTTTTCATCAAATTCCTCACATGTCATGGGAAAATTTGTGTCAACCTAGGTTGAACTGTTTTAACACATAGCCTTGAAGATTGAGGCGCCCACATCAAGTATCATTGCTGAAAAAGTCCTATCCACAGACACATTCCTCCCTGAAAAACTGGAAGCAGTGATAAATGAAATACGTAGAAATACTCTGTCCGCAATTACCTCAGCATCCAATGAAAGAATATGCCAATTGCGTCTGCTGGCACCGATGTCTTAATCGATATGCGCGACTTTCGGCTTAACATCTTTCACTTTAATGGCTTATAATAATTAAATTGTGTGCGAAAACAGGGACATACTTTGGAAATTTATTGCAAATCGGGGACAAGTGATAATCGGGCATAAAATATGAATTTGGGGACTGTCTCCGGAAACCGGGGATGTATGGCAACCTTAGTATATTAAGTTCAGGGGTTGTTACTTTTTTTCGATAATATTCCGTCGCCTACAGCTGCATGCGATCAGAATCTCCTGCAACAGTTCAAGTGTGAGCTTTTTGATCATCCAGCGCATAGCCCTAACTTGGCTCCGAGCGAATATCAACTATTCCCAAAATGAAGCACAATGAGGAAATGGCTTTGATCACAATGGTTTGAAACGGATGAGGAGCTCAAAGAGAGCGTTACAGGGTGGCTAATATCAGAGGTCTACGCAGAAAGAATTTCAAATCTCACGGAGCTTTTTAATGCTTACTTTACACTTGCGTGTAACACTTCCAAAAATAGTGTAACATTCCTAAATAAATATTCATGGAGGTTATTTTCGAATTACCGTCATTCTACAACTAATTACAAAGCACTAGTAGAAATATAGATATAACAAGAAAACATTGCTAAAAGAACATGCTATTTGATATTATTTAAAATTATTATATCGCACCAACACAAATAACTTATAATCAGAATTCGTGCGTCGATATCCAAAAGAGAACAGGTTAGTAACACACAAACCACTCATAATAGAAGAAAAGTTGAGTCTTTAGAATTAAAATATTACAGACGCAGACACTACAAAGAACAAAATATAGGAAATAATTTAATCCAAGAATAGCTTTCATTTCGTGTTAAAATATGCCTTGCATCATTTAGCTGTTTTATTTAGCTGTATACTTAAATTAGACAGATTTTTCCAGCAATGTCTAGTAAATTTGTCCTCTTTGAGAGCAAAAAATATGTTGTTTCAGTTTTATATTATGTTGCTCTTAAAACCCTTTTTCGAGGAGGTATTTTGTAAAACAGAGTTTTATTTAGTTATATACTTAAACATGGTTAATTACTTGATGATGAGTAAGGCTATTGATCAAATTTGTAAATATCTCACAATTTTCACAATTCACAAAAATATGTACTTTAAAATGACTAGTATGAATGATTTACCACAGTAATAGAATTTAGTAGAAGTGAAGCCAGGGTAAGGGGAAAAAATGGAGCCAGAAGTTTTAGCGTCACGCCACCGACAGACAATGGAAAATATATAAAAATGAACTTAAAATTGAAATTTAGACACGGGACTTTCAGAAAACAATACAACAGGAATTTAGAATAAAGAAACCACAAATGATACAACCAAAACCCTTACTCTTAAGCCAAGAAAAAGATTTACATTTTTAACGAACACGTGGAGGACCAAAAAGGTTACATTTTAGTGAGAAAAAAAATTTTTGCAGTTAAAAATCTCAAAAAATATCCGGCCAAAATACTCGGCGCCTCACACCAAGATGTCGTGACCTCTAAACAACTCGCTCAATGAGGTAGAACACTCGCTAATAAGGTACCACGAAGTTAACAAATTGAATAAAGGCGTGGCCACGACAAGGGACGCAGCTAAATGAAAATGAAAAACATTATAGGATAACTACTAAAAGGATACCTACATGGTTCAGAATGTAAGAAAGGAGCTTTATAATATGGTAAATGAAACAGGTATAGCTTGGATGGTATTATGTTGTATTACTGAAAGGGTTTACATTACCTCCTTGACTTGATGTCCATTCGTCGAGGACGCCATACATCCCGTGTATGGAGAGTACGTAATAACACGACCTGTCCGGTGCGCTCCTACTCACTGACTGACTAGCCAAAACAAGCCAAGCCATGCTTACTGCAGCGTGGGGACGCTATCTATGCTCTACCCCCACCACTCTTACGTCATCCCCGATCCAGGCGACCAAAGGACACGTATGCACTTAACAATGCCTGCATACGTCACAATATGTGAATAATCTAGAACTGTGCACGTGAAACACGATGCCACTGCATGTGCGAAAAGGTAAACAGATTCACACACCTCCTCCTTGTTATATATACTCCATCTATGAAGGCCAGTAAAAGCCTCCCAACCCTACTGTAATGGCTTAAATGGAAGCGAGTGTGTTTGTTTAAAGGTTGCCGGCCGTCGTAGCCGTGGTCGCTGGAGTGGTCGCTCCGGCGCTCCGCCAAGCTGAGAGTCGCGGGTTCGAGTCCCGCCACGGGCATGGGTGTTTGTGTGTGTATGTGTGTTGCGGAAATAAACGGTATGGAGACATAACACACAGTAGCATAAACTGGGTACAAGGGAACTTTAAAAAAAGGTTGAACTGGAAAAGTTTCAGAATAATGCTCATTATTAAAAAAATAAACAATTTATTAACTACCTGGATTAAGCAACCACATTTTTTTAAGTAAGCTGTTCAATTCTTACATTAGAACATGAAAAGTTTCCTTTAAAAGGTTTTGCAAAAACTAAACAATTTCATGCTCCTTTCAGCAAACAATTAAATCCTCAGCATTAAACAGTTCAGAGTTGCTTTCCCCAGTCGAGTTCAGTTCATTAACAAACATAAAACGTTACTTGCACAAGCCGTTCAATTCTCAGGGTTGAAACATTTAAACTCTTTTCACAAAGTATTTAGTTGAAGCACACCAAATGCAAAGTAACTTTCACAAGAAAATTAAAGTTCCTGTTAATACTGGTCAATACTGTGATTACAAGTTTTATGGTTCCTTTCCCAAATTAATAAGTTATGCAAATTACAGAATATAAATAACTTTAATCAGACGTTTGAGTGCATTGGGAAATGCCAAATTACTTTTGGAACTGTACAATTGTTGGAACTGAAAGCTTAAAGTTACTTTCAGACAACTAGTAAGATATGAAACATACAAAATGTCAAATTACTTTCACGAGACTATTAAATTATTAAGCTTATATTCATACATTGTGGCCATTCAAATGTAACAGAATCTTCATTGGCTTTTAAATCAATCAGAAAATATTTACAATGTTCAAGGAAAGAGAAAAAATCCTCTCTGACAATTTTACCAACTCATTTAGGGCAGTGTAAAATGAATTAGTCTATCAAAAACACGAAATCCAGGAATTAATCCTTGGCCAATTAAAAAAATCGGCCAATCATGCGGGCTTAAAATAAAATCAGCACACACCGGCACTATGATTGGGTTTTCGAAAGGAAATTATGCTCTTAACGTGCCCAATAAAATACCGGGTTCGCGTAAATATCTATGCACGAAGGAGAAAAACTTATTTCCTGGACTGCATTTGCTTTTTGAAACATGGAATATAGCAAGAGATAGCACTATATTCCACACAACAGATGGTATTTCTGTTTCAACAGCAGCTACCGTGCGCGAATGTAAACAATTTGTTTACCAACAGGACACCCAGCGCGCATACCGTGGACATTTGCACTGCCGTACCTATCGTGCAGTATTTTCAGTGCAATACAGATACAAAGCTAATTGGGGCAAGAAACCAAACAAAATGCAATTACTCTGTAACGAGCCGCTGGAGACCGTGGGTTCTTTATACCAAAATAATAATGACAACCTCTGAAGGCTTGTCGGTGGACTTCTGGTTCATTGTGCATGCAGAGCAAAGTAAGGGATGCCGGTATTCAAAGGGATTTGTAGAAACGGCAGTTTGATAGTTATAGATCTTAATACATGTTATCATCCTGTAATAGGCAAGAATACAATTTTCTTACATGAGTAGGGCATTACAGATAGAAAACTTGAAGTGGGTAATAAAAGTGCAATGAACGCGTGTATTCTTCTTAGAGCGCACATTTGAAAGCAGTAAATTGGTCCCAATTTTTCTCACTTGACGAGTTAAACATCTCTGAAACCTTAGAGGATGGAAATGAGACAGAATGATGTGTCTTCTAATCAGGGTGGAAGTTTCCAAATCCAATCAGTATATGAATGTTGCAGTCAAGAACCGAGAACACGTAAAAGTAACACGTAAGAGATTGGAAACACAGATAGTGTTATCCGAAATTGCTCCAAGGGCACCATCAGCGTGTCTTTAAAACTTTAACAAAACTTCGCTAGAGGCTTCAGGGAATCGTGAGTCCGCTGAAAAAAGCTCGCAAGTTCAGTAATGAAGAAAAAACCTTTTACATCCGTTAACTGCCCATATCTGTTAACACTAAAATTTGTTATTCTCAATTACAGAACTGCGAATGAAGAAAGAGAACATTGGATTGCGATTCCAATAATTGTTCATCCCAGATTCTCTTTATGTTTTGTTTAGCATAAACCTTAGGAAGTATTTCACAAAGCCGATTTTGATAGGAGTAAGTGACGTAAGTTACTGGCTATTTTGTTTTAAATTAATTTAATCAGAAATATATTTTAATGAGACAGCATCCATTTATTTATGCACTCCACTCCCCTCATACATAATGTCGTGAACCAGCTTTTTTAACAGTACAACAAATAAAACGATGGATACACGGATTACAACACCACGTATTGTTTGGAAATTGTCTGTAAATCTCCGAACGACTATGAACATCAAGTAGCAATTTACTACCGTTCCAAGCAGAAAATGGAATACATTACTAAAATAATAATTATTCTAAAACAAAAAGTGAAATAACTATACATGTATGCTTCATAGTTCTCTCCGTAACGAAACAAAGGAATTACTATGAGCACAGGAAATGACGGGCGGGGAGCGAGAGAGAGATGAATAAATTCAGCGTTATACAGGCTTATTTGCCAAATCTATCTTCCAATGTTTCGACTACCTTTCTTACAGCCGTTAGGCAATGTATCAAACATAAGGTGACGGTTATGTTCATATACTTTCACAAATCAGAATTAATTAAGTTATCTTTAACATATAAAATAACTATTTTCATGTTTTAATTCACACTTTACCCTGTATAGTTTATTAGCTGGTATACAAATTATTCTTATGAGAGTTTATTTTCCTATCCACTTCATTTTAATCGAGATAAGCCTTCGCAGAAATAGCTGCATTACACATTTACCCATAACAGCAATAGCAAATGTTTAAGAACTGGACGCAATATACTGGCCTTAAAATTCTATAGTTTCCACGACATTACGAGAAAAAACTTAAAATCGACGGGACTTAAAAACAATGACAAAGTATTGAACAACTGGAAACATTAATAAGGGATATCTCGGAAATGGCTGATGTCACCTGAAAGTTATTTGAAATAAATTGTGTGTTTTAAGGAGATCTACAGTTCTGTGTTTTCGTCTATCACTAAACGTTTGTCAGTTACATCAAATTATAGAACATTGCATCCGAATAAGGAGGATTACACATGCTATTGAGAAAATAACATATATATATATATTTTATTTGACATATAAACATCCTTAATATGTTGTATTTTAATAAAAATTATCAGATAAATAAAAAATGTCAAAAAATGTTCCATGTAAAGGTTAGCTAGGGTAACGGGATTTTCTTGAAAATCTTCGTGTCGCATCTTTGGCAGACATTGTACGTAAACACCCAGTTTGGTATTTATCTGACTTTTCGTGTTTGAGTTATGCTATTCACAGACACGCACACACACATATACACACAGAAACACACACATCATACACCTCCTTCTAAAAATTACATATTTTGGATTCAGGGGACCTCAAAACATGCATTTACATTGAAAGTTCGGCACCGAACTTTTGTGCGGAATGCAATACCTTCTCTGCCTAGTATGTACGTGGTAGAGAAGGCAAAATACTGAGTAACTTTCACATACATTTTTATACCCCTACTCCTACAACATATTCTTACAAAGGCTTTATCCTAATGATTTTGTTACACATTTAGTTGTAGCTTCAGTAGTCAAATCTTTTAAAAGTGGATCGCTATGTGACGGCCCCTGAAATTGCCTTCTCGTTGAATGACCACGAGAAAATTACGGATAGCAACTTCCTATTTGAAATTCATAGCAATAAACCTTTGCTGAAATACCTACATTACACATTTCGTTATAGACATAAGATAACAGCGATAGTAAAATGTTTAAGAACTAGACGCTATATGCTGGTCTTAAAATTCCATACTGTTTCCATGGCACCGCGAGAAACAACTGAAAATCGACAGGAGTTTAAAGGTGTGGCTAAGAATTGCACAGTTCGAGCCATTAATAACAAATATCTCGAAAATGACAGATGTCACGAAAAAGTCATTTGGAATAAATTGTGTGTTTTAAACTGATCTACATTGTTCGTACCAATACGTTTTCGTCTATTACTTAACGTTTAACAGTTAAGATTATATAGAAAATCCTTGCTAAAGAAGAGGACTTCACACGCTATTCCTATAAAATTTAAGATATATATTTTATTTGCTATGTAAATATATTTAATATGTAATATTTTAATCACAATCGTTAGAGCCATTTTTTTAGAAACTCAATAAGCAGCTAAAATATTCCATGTAAAGCGTAGCTTGAAGTCTGAAGATTTTCTTGAAAATCTGTGTGTCGCATCCTTGGAAGATACTGAATTTTTAATAGCAAGTCTGGTGTACAACCGACTTTTCGTTTTTGATTTATGCTGTATATAGAAATAGGCCAGATTTTTTAAAAATGGGTCTTGGTTTTATTCAAGGAGCCTCAAATGTGCATTTCCGATATAAGTTTTGGCTGGAATGCAATACTTTCTCTACTTACTAAAGGTAAAACAAAAGCCACATATTCCTGGGAGCAGCAGCGGTGGGTAGCAACGAATGAAGAGAGGTAAGGAGAGAAATATATTTTCTATGACTGAGGGGCGGATTGGTCATCTGTTCCATCACGAGAGCGCCGAAACTTCCGTCGCACAGCCCCATTAGCTAGGAAAGTGC
Organism: Deroplatys truncata; assembly: GCA_030765065.1. Taxonomy (NCBI): domain Eukaryota; kingdom Metazoa; phylum Arthropoda; class Insecta; order Mantodea; family Mantidae; genus Deroplatys; species Deroplatys truncata. The sequence continues at coordinate 22,392,138 of CM060988.1, read as the reverse complement.
AGTGTTTATCTGGCAAATGGCAGCACTGATGCTGGCTTCATTAATGAAAACAAACTTCATGGTACACTCAGATAGATATGACAAATGACTCCTGTTTGGGTCTTCATGCTTATCACGAAGCATAGTGCATACAGGTGTACACAAATGCTTATAGGGTTCATCCTTATGGTTTCTCTGCGGTATGGAATATAATTTTGGATCATAACTTCAATTGAATAAAATATGTTTAGGTTACCATAACACAATATCTTATTCATTCTGCCATAGAATTATCTCTACTGGGAAATCCTAACTTAACCTGTATTCCATCACACATTGTTATAACGGGCAACGAAACCGCTGATACAGCGGTTGAAGAAGCCATCAGATAGCCTCTGTTAAAGGCAATCAGATTTTCTTATCAGGACTACCAAAAATATAGAAAGGGAACTACCCTGCAACAATTAAAACGTAATTGGTACTCTACGGCTACCAGCAAGCTCCGCATTTGTCCTGCACCCATTTCCAACTCTTCTTTACTTGTTCTCACCTGACTCCTCATCAGGCACACACATTAACTCACATACATCTTCTAACTCACCATCCTCCACCTACACGTGATCAGTGTCAAGGCGCATTCACGGTCCAGCATCTAATTACAGTGTGTTCTCGACTTGCCAATCGCTAATGACCTAGAAGTTGAGCGCCCTTAAACAAACCAAGACTTGCCAATTGGACCAGCTATGCCTCTCTACCTCACATCTTCCTAATATCTTCCCTACCTAGTCGAAGTAACAAGCGCCTGGTTTCAGCAGCTGCATAGGCAATACTTCAGCTTGCGCCTGGCCGAAGGAAAATGCTACCAATGTTACGGTATCTGCATTAGCATCCAGCGCTTCTCGTTATGCGCAGTCAACAGATGGCAGGTTAAGGAGATCGTGGGGGTTCTGCAGCTGACGATTGACGTCAATTCGCGTGATCGGCCGAGAAGAAGGAAGAATCCTCTGTCGTCAAATGTCGAGTTAGCAACACTTAATTCGGACACTAGGGAACCGGCTTCGCACACACGTAATTTCGGCCTAATCTAAATTCCACGGGTAACATTTTGGCGTAAGCAAGCTTCTAAATTTCATCTATCCTGTGCGTGTGGCGAAATTCAGAATGTGCCGGAATAGAGCGAACTGTCATTATATTAAAGAATAATTGTGAAGGGATTTCACGTGTTTCAATAGCGCAAGAGAGACTAAAGACTTATACTTTGAATACTGAACGTAGTAAAGGCAAGCTCTTCATTTAGAAAATATAATTTGATTTGTCAAAGTTAAAGAAAATATGCTGGTTTTCATATAGCTGCAAGATAAATAAATTTCAATTGTGTAGCATATATTTCTTTAAGCTTAGGTTTAAATGCTTTCCTTATTTAGGATGGAATTATAACGTTACCAAAACCTCTGGGGATACTTCTCAATATGAAGTATTTCTAATTAAATGGGCCCAGCAGTTATTCCAGCATTTAAGTATTTGTAATACGCCACCACGCATTCAGAGACTTCATAATGGTGCTCCTAAAAATCTTTGTGACGCTCTTAGTGAATCATATTTACGTTACATCCTGCAGTTTACGAAAGGTGCTAATGTATACAACTGTTTATAGTTGTTGGATGCTTATAATTTGTAAAATCTATGAATATGCTTTAGTCGAGATATGATGTCTAAATTAACTTTACTACATAAGTCAATAAATAACAAACAAATTACAAGTGTTCTAAACGGGATGTATCTGTGACACGGCAAATCAACCGGAGTTCATTTTCTGCAACATTGACTTAAGCATGCCTGGTGTAACTGATACTTCGTCTCAACTCAGCAGGTGGTAGGTTTTATCTTCCGCACTGTGACTGTTGGAATTCCTAGATCGCGACTCGCCCGTCGCACACATTTTTTAGGATTGTGCGTGAAACACATCTAGGTCTTATTTTCTGCTTTCGAATCCTAACTCGGTACCGTCTTCCGAAATTTAAACAACCTTACTCGATCTAGTCTTCCAAAATGTAAACAACCTAACTCTGCCCTGTAGGAAATTAATCTCACTCTAGTTCCTAATGCATAATTTCGCTTCCCATTTTAAACAGCTCGGAACTTTCAGCATACCTATGGTGACTGCAAAACAATATTTCAGTTTTATGCTTCATTAATACCGATTTTAACCGCAAAATCAGATGTTATATAAAACACGTTCCTCTTCTAAATGCATAAATTCCACAAACAAAGTAGCTGAAAAATCTGAATTATTACAAAATATAAATTATAAATAAATGAAAGGTTTTGAAAACCCTCAAAATGTGCAATCCAGAATAACCTTTGTTCTTTTGCGAAGGGTTATCAGCAATGTCGCGGTCACAGCCAAATACAGGTTGTTAATACAATTAGTGGCCGGCGGAGAGGACGACGAATGGCAGCAGAGCGCGGTAGGTTTACGGGAGAAAGAGACTGCAAATCGTGGGGCGTAAAATGTTTACTGAACGCATTACTAAAAACGACGACAATAATAATAACAATAATAATAATAACAATGGCACACTAACCTATATTATAAGCTATATTGAAAATAATGTCCAGCAATACATCGATGACATCTGCGTATGAAATTCCTGTTCACTTCCATTGGCTCCTGAGACATAACTGCAGCAATTTCTTGTGTGATATTTGCTTTAGATCCTCAATTTCCCCATAAATAAAAATCACAAAGATTCAAAATTCTGAAAGCACTCTTGACGGTGTAAGATATCGAAGAGATATTTTACAGCCTTTCTTTGAACAACTGACAGACATTGAATGTCAGCAGTCATTCTTTCAGCTGGACTCTACTACTGCACGCCGCTTGCGAAACACCTGAGTTAAATACCGAGGTTTCTTAGTACACAATTATCCGTACTGGGTTGTGTCCCGCTCTTCGGCCTGATTTGGCGCCTCCTTATTAACATTTATGAGGAAACTGAAAGAACAAGGTATCAGAACAATCCCCATACAGTTCATATTCTGAATGCAAACTTCACATGAAAAATTGTTGCAATTACGCCTTAGGAGCTAATGGAATTGAATGAAAATTTTATACGCAGATGTCAAGGATGTATTGCAGCCGAGGGGCAATACTTTCAACATCTCTTATAAAACACAGGTTGGTATCCCATTATTATTATTATTATTATTATTATTATTATTATTATTATTATTATTATTATTATTATTATTATTATTATTATTATTCCTGACTTCTTTATTTATGTTAAATGTGCGCCATTAACAGAAGTAGAAAAGAAAAATTGAATCGACAGAAATGAAACTTTTAAGACCTTTTGCTGGAGTCATATTTCGATCGCAAATGCAACAAGGAAATAAGGGATGAATTCAAAATATTTAAACTCATAGAAAAGATTAACTCAAACAAAGAAAACTGGAGACACCATATTCGAAGGATTACTGAAGGAAGCTTATAAATAAGTGTTAAAAGAATACAAACCATTAGAAAAACGGAATATAGGAAGAACAAGACGTAAATGGAGAGAAAATTTTGATTAATGGGGACAAAATGGATCTTATACAAGGTTCAAACCTTGAAGATACTGATGATTATAAATACAAATAATCTCAATGAAGAGTTTCCTAACACTTCATACGAAAAACAACATAAATAAAGCAGTAATACGCATTAGGATGTTGTAGTAGCGTAAGCCCATGGACAAATAACTCTTAGCACTAGCACGTGTCAAGGATATGACAGTCAGGTTTCCAATTCGGTCTGTCTTTTTCTTTTAACCTGCCCAGAGTTTAGAAAAATTGCTGCCTGTGCGTAGGTTGATCCACTGAACAATCCGGGGTTGATCCGGGGCAAGCAGGTGCAGGAAGTAGAAATCTCAGAAATGTAGGTACACCTCTAGCTAAAACGACTCTCCGACAAAGTGATGTTAAATTCAATAGTGGCAATAAATGTACACGATGGGAAGCTTAATTAAAGTCACGTCTTAAAGAAATTGTGCCTTCGCTTCCTTTATACCAGAATACAAACATTTCCACGCACTTCTGGCCTAAGGTAAACCCAGAACTGAGATTTCATGCTCCCACTTTCGCCCTAAATAACTTACAAGCATCTTCAAAATGCCTGCATGCCTGTATCGCTTATAAAGATGTGAAGGGTGTACAGGTTCAGGAATTGAAATGGCTAGTCAGAGGCAACCCAGTACTCCCTTTTTGTGACGGAGCGTCATAGAAGAAAATTCTAATTAGTCCTTGAAAAAAAATCTGATCTGTTACATTTACATTACTTTCCCTGGCCTCTATCGTTTATTAGTGGGTAGACAAATTATTCTAATTAAAGTTTTTTTTTTCCATCCACTTCATTTTAATCGACATAAACCTTTCCGGAAAGAGCTACATTACACATTTTGTTACGGATACAAAGGGAACAGCGAGAGTTAAATGTTTTAAACTGGACGCTATACGTTGGCCTTAAAAGTCACTATCCTTTCCATGACAACGCCTGAAACAGCTGAAAATCGAGAAGAATTGCAAAGTATTGATCAATTAGAACTATTAATAACAGATGTCTCGGAAATGGCTTTTGCCACGAAAAACTTCATTGAAATAAATTAGCTGTTTTAAAGAGATCTACAATTTCCGTATAGTACTTTTTGGTCTATCGCTTAACCTTTACCAGATATGCAATATTATACAAAGTAAGCCACATCTCCACCGACAAACTTTCCGAAGTTGTTCAGGAATACCTTCTGAGTATTACGGTGTAAGACCCCCATGGTCTCCGGAGGCTCGTTACAGAGCAATAATGTAATTATGATTTCTTCAATTTGTTACTCCAATCGACCTTATTTCACTGAAAATATCTCCATAACAGCGAAGAAGCCTATATACTACGCAATAACCAAAACTTACAACATACGACGAAAAGTACTGCTGCGTCCCGCAGATGAATCATGTACACCTTTATCACAATGTGTTTTCAATCTGATTTGTCAGTGTACAATACAGTAGGTATGTAACGAACGCAGAACTGATACCGAATAGGTACTGTTCAAAATGTTGACCTCCATGATCACGGCAGAGTGTACAGCGATGCACCATCGAGTCTTACAGGCTCAAGTATTCCAGGAGTTTGGCGTACTGCTTCCGGGGCTGCGACAATCCTAGCAATCAGGTCCATGCAAGTATCGACCGGAATCTCGTAAACTAAGCTCTTCACACGGCCCCCAGAAGAAGAAGAAGTTCATCGGCGTCATGTCTGGTGACCGAGTTGGCCATGGAACAGGATCACCGCGACCAATCCATAATCTCCAAACGGTACATCAATGTGGTTCCTAGCATCGAGCGCGAAGTGTGCCGGCACCCCGTCATGTTGAAGCCTCATAAGCTGACGAATTCACAGCCCCACATTTTCTATAACTGTGGGAGGACATACTGAAGGAACGTTTTGTACACGGCTTCATCAAGTCACCAGTAAGTGCGGAAGGTCCAATCTCAAAACCGTTAACAATACCAGCCCATATATTCACAGCAAACTGCTGTTATAGGCTGGACATACCAGTGCGTGTGGATTTTCGTAATTCCATACACGGCTATTTCTACTGTTGAAGATGCCCTCTCTTGTACACTTCACCTCGTCTGTAAACAATACCAAAGCAGGAAAATTGTGGTTTTCTGCAATTACTGAAGGAACCAATTTGCATTCTCCACTCGAAATGGGAAGTCCGCTGGCTGCAATGACTGCCCCTTCTATGGATGATACGGTTGCAAATGTTGGTCATGTACGACTATCAGAACAGTTAACTGGCTTGTGTTCATAGCTGGTGCAACGCGCCAACTACTAGCAGCAGGATTGTCACCAATCGCATGTAACACATTCTCTTCCTGATCGGGTGTTCTGGCATACCTCGCACGGCCAGTATCTTCCATTCTAACATGGAAGGATCCATTTTCTCATAGGCGTCTATGTAAAGATGCAGAATAACTGTGATGTGGTTGCCGTCGGTGCGGGAACAGCTCAGCACAGCGCCGTTGTGCTGCTCTTCCATTGCATTCATTGAACCCATATATGAGGTGAATATTGCCCAACTCTTCATTAGTAAGCCTATCCATACTGCTGTGAATCACTGTTAACGCACAACTAACACTGCCGGGAAAATAAAACGATAGACAGCACCGAGCAGTACTGAATGCAATCTTGAGGACAAAGAATGAAAGAGGACGTTACTGTTGTCAACAGCAAGTCGGCAAGCGAATGGAAGCAATTTGTTTACAAACAAGACACATAGCGCATAACGTCGACATTTGGACTGCTGTATCTGTCGTGCAATATTTTCAGTGCAATACAGATACAAAGCTAACTGGGGCAAGAAACCAAAGAAATGCAATTACTCTGTAACGAGCCGCTGGAGACCTTTATACCAGAATACTCAGAAGGTATCTCTGAACGAACGTTGAAAGTTTGTCACTGGAGTTCTGGTTCAGCCTGTATAAATTTCCTTCCCACTGAAGACTTCACAAGCTATTCCCAGAAAATTCATAATATGCATTTTATTTGTCGTGTAAATGTCTTAATATGCGGTATTGTAAACAAAATCGCTAAAGCCATTTTTCAGAAAGCCAAAAAATTCGAAAGATTTTCCATTCAAGCACATATTGTTGTTTAGTTTTGAGTATTTTCTTGAAAATCGTGTTATCGCTTCTTTGGTAGATACTGAACTTAAATACCAAATTTTATATTTTATTTGCCCTTCGTTTTCGAGTTATGTTGTTCACAACCTCAAGAAATGTATTTCTGGTGAAATTTCGATACCGCATTTTTGGGTGGAACGCAATATCTTCTCTACGTACTGGTACATGAGAGGGAAAGTATAAGTTAACCATATGGATGCAAAATTATGGCAGGAAAGTGTACTTAAATGATAAAATACAAAGTTAAAATCTGTCGTTTCTAGTGATAGTGCTTTAAATAGACCCTGTGTCAACATTATTAGCACTAATTATTCTTTTGATTCACTACTTCATGTAGAAGTAATACTTTCATATATCAAACAAGCAAAGTTGATAAAAATAGCTGATAACTATACAGCTATGAGTGATAATGTTGCTGTTGTCACATGATGAACAGATTCAAATATCTCTTTTGATTTGTCCTGTATGCGCACAGTTGCTAAGAATACACCGATAAACGTGGCCAGAATGGGGACACAGATAGTACACCTGCTGTTTGTTCAAACCTAATGGGGGAGAGAATAGATATATGGGTGACTGAGTTGTCTGTAAGGGCTGACGTCATCAATAAGTAAAGCTTATTCCACTCGTGTGATAAAGCCACCAGTGACCTCTCTGATGTGAATGGAACTAGGGCAGGAAGCAATTTGTGTTCTATTGTAGTACAGAGTAAACAAAAGAGTAATAACCATAGGAGTTTCTGTCTCGGTGACATTTATAGTAACCAACATTTATAATAACCTGGACCAAAACAAAATATAGCTTTTGAGATGACTGAAATAATTAATTTAATTTACAACAAAGCAATTATATATGCTATCAAATTTTTAATGTTTCACTAACAAGAATTATGGAAACGGTTTAATTCAAAATGAATTTACTTAATGTTTTTATTTTTCACTCTTTCAGAATAATGAAAAGTGCTGAATAAAGAGGGATTAGGAAATTTGCATTGAGGATTATTTCTGTGCTGCACCTTAGTAGCATGGGACCATTTAATGGTCTATAGAAGCTCTAAATTTACCGATATTAAGAAAATAATTATTTAATGTGAGAATACAAGCATGACGATAATGTGAATTAAAATCAAATACAGAAAATCTAAATTGTATTCATATTTTGATAATTTCATCTATGTATTACTTTAAGAAGAAGACCGCATTGTATGAAGTTAAAGGATAGGTTTCTAGAGGTTATCCACTTGTAGCGTTCCCGCCACGTCGTTGATGTGGATGGTTGCGGTTGTTGTTGCGCCAGGCTCTGGAGGCGACCTTTTGACCTCCTCGTCTTGGACATGAATGCACGTTCTCAGGATCTGTCTTTCTCGTCATGGTATTTGTCCTTTGCATAAGTGATAAAGCGTGGACGTGGGAAGGATTTTTTCGATTGCAGGTGATTTGTAGTTGCTCTTGAAGAAGTAATACTGGCCACCTTTTCAAGCACCGATCTCCACACTTTGTCGCTGCAACGTTAACTTTGATTTACTCATCTACCGCATCAACGCCTACAGGTATTTCGTATCTGAAACCTGTTATTTTGCGTAAACCCATCAATATTTACCTTTTGTTCTCGGTCGACATGGCAGTTATATTGCTTCGACACTTGGTTACTTTCCGACATCGTATTCGACCGTTTTTAGGCGAGAATTTACTTTGCATAGTCCCTCAAGCTTATTTTCTTCTCGAAGATTACTGATCTTTGCTGATCCACATACACTGTTATCGCAATTTGTTCTTTTCCAATTTTAGTTGATAACTGATGCTTGTATTTCCGCACTGTCTTGGGCGAATAACTTACAATGCGTCGCATTTTATCTCGCGCAACATGCCCGTTTAAGGAGCAGGATGAACGGAGTGAGCCTCCAATCTCGCTAACATCACTATATATATCCACTTCTTTATATCTTCCTCGGCGTCAAAATCTTCCTACTTTACTATTGGCCGCTTTGCTTTATGCTAGATCTTATCATTCGTTTATTGGCTAGGTTTTAAACTTTTGAACTTCAACGGCTGCTCGCTTCATTCGTTGCAAGACACTGTCGTACTTAGAGCCGGTTCTATAATGTCCCGATAAGCTTCCCTATAGTTACTCTCCAATTTTTTTTCTGGCAGCGTGTTGCCTTAAGTTTGTCATTCTGAATTCGACAGAAGCGCCAACCATTGGGGAATTCGTAAACTAGAAAACAAACGAGAATTTCCTTTCGAAGCAGACAGCAACAAATAAAATAGAAGTTGGATTTATCACGTGTTTCATTTGCCATTGTTTTAGAATAAAAGAGAAGTGCGAGGTGAAACAGGACTCAAAACTTCACCCATGACTACTGCGAAAGAGCGTTAAACCTTGTAGAAGCGTATAAGATTTCACGAAAAAAAAGAAAAAAAGATATGATGCGGTAACCTGGTGGATGAAAAACTGCTCAGAGAGAGACAATCGCGTCAGAGTTCACATAATCCTACCTCTGTGTTTGTATTTGCTGATGTATTCCTCGTTTCCTTTTGCTCCTTCTACTAAACCAAATCTGTACTGTAATAATATTATAAAGGAAGAAATTTACTGCATACAGTGTAAGTGGGTTAACCTTAAAAACCTTTGATAATTCTTTCAAAATTGAAAAACACAACACTTTGTGACTTACATCACTATAAAATATCTTATAGAAATTAATGAAAAACTAATACGGTTTTTCTTGCGTGTTAGAATACGAGCACATCGGAGTTATAAAAGAACATGTTTGTAGACTGTCCAGGGAGAGGTTAAGGTAGTCAGACGTTCCGCATGCGCAAATACCGGAGTTTTTCATCCATATTAGGGATAGCCGGAAATGTACAAAATTACAATAATTATATAACGTAGAGGGGAGTATTCTCTAGATGATTACACAATGATTTCATAAAAACGGCGCGAGGTATATGTAATTAATTAAAACATCACTCGCGCTTAAAACATTCTGATATTATTCATTCACATATCCTTCTCTACCCTCTATCGTTTATTAGTGCGTATACAAAATATTCTTAATAAAGCTTATTTTTCTATCTACTACATTTTTATCCAAATAAACCTTTGCAGAAACAGCTAGATTACACATTTCATTATAGATACAAAGAGAACAGCGATAATCAAATGTTTAAGAACTGGATGCTATATGCTGGCCTTAAAATTCCATATTGTTTCCATGACATCGCGAAAAACAACTATGTTGAAAGGACTTTAAGAAAATGACCAACAAATGACCAATTCGAACATTTAATAACTGATATTTTAGAAATGGCTTCAGTCACCAAAAACTTATTTAAAATAAATTGTGTGTTTTAAATAAATCTACATTTTTTGTGAAGTACGTTTTAGTAAAGGGTATTTCAACAAGAGTGTCCTATCTTTAATATGCGATAGCTGCCGTTGTTATTGAGTTGCAGCAGTTATTTTTTAATTTGGCTACAGATGTTATTGACAAATAACCATGGAACATTACAGTATTCAACAACGCGTAGAAATTGTGAAAATGTATTATCAAAATGGATCATATGTTCGCCAAACCTTCCGTGTATTGCGTGAAGTTTACGGTGTGCATAAGCGTCCCTACGAGGGAACGATTCGGCGTTTGAACGATAAATTTGAATGAAGTGGTTCTGTCAGCGATCAAAGAACGCCTGTACGTAATCGACGTAAGCGCTCCAATGAAAACATAGGCGCCGTTCGTGAGAATGTACGCGAGAACGGAAACAAAACAATTGCTCGTCGAGCGCAAGAATTGTGGCTTTTACCGACCACAACCTAGCGAATTCTGCATCTGGACTTGAAGTTTCACGCTTACAAAATGGAGTTAAATCAAGAACTAAAGCCCAACGACCATAGGTTGCGCCGTGTATTCGCTGACTGAGCTATGGAGCAATTGGAAGCTGACCCGGATTTTTGTCGATAAATCATCTTCAGCGACGAAGCCCACTTTTGGATGGATGGTTGTGTTAACAAACAAAATTGCCGCTATTGGAGCAATCACAATCCAATGCAGATTCAAGAATGACCACTTCATCCCCAAAAAGTTACTGTGTGGTGTGGATTTTGGTATGGTGGAATTGTTGGTCCATATTTTTTCCAAGATGAAGATGGAGAAGCTTTAACTGTCAATGGAAAAAGATACCGGGCTCTTATAAGGGACTATTTTTGGCATCAATTGGATGGTATTGATTTCAGAAATGTCTGGTTCCAGCAAGATGGTACCACATGTCATACTGCTCTCGAAACAGTCGATCTTTTGATGGAGAAGTTCAGAGGTTTCATAATTTCCCGTGGTGGTGATGTTAACTTGTCCCCGAGGTCATGTGATTTAACGCCGATGGATTACTTCTTTGGAGTTATGTTCGAGTTTGTCATCAAGCCAGAAACACTAAATGATCTTATGAATAACATCACGCGTGTTATTCGTGAAGCTGGACCTAATTTACGTTCTGCTGTCATTGAAAATTGGGTCAACCGTATACGCGCAACCCAACGAAGTCGCGGCGGTCACTTAGCTAATGTTCTCTTCCACATGTAATGACATTAATTATGTTCCAAAATAAAAAAGAAATAAACCTCCATCATTTATAGAACGTGTTTTATTTAAGTTCAAAGATAGGATACTCTTGTTGAAAGACCCTTTATATAACTTAACGTTTACCAGTTGTACAACGTTATACAACATGTCTTGTAAATGAAGTGGACTTTACCGGTTCTTAATGGACAATTTAAGCTATTCATTTTATTTCTACTGTAAATGTTCTAATATATGCTGCTTTAATCAAAATCGTTAGAGACATTTTTTAGAAAATCAAAGTTTTCGAAAAATGTTCCATGTAAGAGATAGTTGGTGATTTTCTTGAAAATCTTTGTGTCGCATCCTTGGAAGATACCAAACTCGACTTTTCGTTTCTTAGTTATGCTGTTCACAGACACAGACACAGATGCACACGCACACGGGCAAACAGACACACACGGGACTTTTTCTAAAAGCAATTGTTTTGTATTCAGGGACCTCAAAACATTTATATTTGGCGAAATCTCGGTGTCGCATTTTTGGATGGGAAAAATGTGCTACTATGTGCGTGGTAAAGAAAGTAAACGCTACCCATGAAACGTCGGGTAAGCTAGCTAGTGTTTTATAAAAGCAAGCTTATAAATTTCGTCTTCGTCCAACGTTTGTAAATAACTTTGTCTTTCTCTTATGACCTCGGCTTCCTTTTGTTATGCAGTAACATCATTTCCTCACCGTCGTCCGATAAATACAATTCTTCATGATTACTATTATTGCTATGATAATAATAGTGTCAGTCCTGAATGTGAAAGCTTCTTACTTGTCGGATAATGGACATATCGGCTATTCCAGCTAGCTCAAAACTTATTGGCAAAGATATCTTCCGAGTAGTGCTATCTAGAGGTTGTACAGCGCCAATCGCAAAGTAATCCGCGAAATAACTTTATCGGCAACTTATCGGCACTTTGCAGAACCGGCCTTTAGGGGAATAACCGTGCGGATGCAAGGGAACGACTATGAACCTACCCCCGCGTTTGAATCTTTGCAACAGAATCGCAACTGACGCTTTCAATTATTTTCTATTGGAAATCTTGATGAAACAAGGTACACAGCAGCGCTGTTTATTGGCTAATATTTGCAAAACCTAAAACACTTGTATTCTTCAAGGGCTTTCTACTGATATAGTTTACGGTACTCTGAGACTAAAGCTATGGAAAATGATCAAGTATGGCATTAATAAGTTCATAACTCTTTGGTACATAGTATTTAATATTACCTTTTATGTGTCTGGAAACATCGCTGCACACTATATACTACTCCGTTATTGTGCTGAACAGTGCAGAAATAATGAGAGAAAGACCAAACATAACATGTTGGTAGAATCATACAAACCGGATAAGTGAGCGCAACTTGGCAGATGGAATCAAGGTTAATGCTTTTGGTTTGATTGAGATTAATGAGCCCTCCCGTAGAGAAAACTTGTAAACAAGAAAAGCATACATAAATACCATACACTTATCCAAATAAAGACGCAAAGTACTGTGTTATAAATACGTGTCCGCCTCCAACACACTCAGTTGACGACAGATTTCAAGATGCAAAATAGAATATGGTCTTTTTCCCATAATATATTTTGTTCCCGTTCAAATCAACGTCCGCGAATGTGTTTACTCATAAGACGATTACAGCGGGAAGCTCTGGAAGTTAAGGAAAATAATGATTCACTTGCTTCTTCAATTATAAAATTTAATCCATGACTATCTGGTACAAAGACAGAACTTTTGTTTGTACTAATTTCCAGCCACAATTTGGTTTTCGGGGGACAATGTGCAATTCTGTCTTATTGTAACGAAATATGTCTCCAGCAACAATAGGCGCAATCTGTTGACTAGTTGTCCTGTTGCATCTGTTCTGGCGGATTGGCTTAGGATTCAGTGCCACTGGACTCTTATCTGTGAACATGTGTGCACGTTTTATGCCAAATGTGTGCAAGTCTAGACAGGTTATTAAGGATAGCAAAAGGGTATCATGGAGCAAGTTTATAGCTTCATTTAATCGACATACACCTTCATCTGTCATATAGGATAAGTTAAGGCGTATGGCCGGGAAATCGACCCAGATGCCCAGCGCTGGTCTTCACACATGTGCAGGAGCTGTTGCTGATAGCTTTACATGGCTACAACATTTGGCAGGGCTTTAGCTCAGGTTCTACCTCAGATAACTATTTGCCCGAGGTCCTTCCAGTTAAGGATCGGGTAGAATCTCAAAGTTTCTCGTTTCTTTCTAGAAACCTTGAAGATAATAATCGCCTTTTCGCCAATGTGGAGTTAGAACATGCCCTTTTATCTTCACGACTATCAGCGCCAGGAACACAGGGTATTCATGTAAGAATGTTGCAAAAGCTCCCTCCTGGAGATAACACTCTCCTGTTCGACGTCTTTAATGGTACCTGGGTTGACACCACTTTTCCAGATAAGTGATGAGAGGCCACTGTCATACCCATTTTGAAACCTGAAAAGGACCGTCATCTTCCATCCAGCTACTGTCCTATTTTCCTCACCAGTTGCACTTGCAAATTGATGGAACTCATGATCTATGGGCAGTTGGTATGATGGCTGGAAACTGCCAGCCTTCTGACCAACGCCCAGTGTGGTTTCCGACGACGCCATTCCACCATGGATCACCTTGTGTCGCTATTGACGTAGATTATAACGAATTCCTGCAGAATTGTCAAACCGTTGCAATATTTTTGACCTCAAAAAGGCTTATGAAACTATGGGCGAGCAGAGACACTACGTTCCCTAGATACCTGGAACATCTGTGGACGCTTATCACTGTTCCTTCCGGAGTTTATGAAGAACCGTGTTTTCCGAGTAATTCTCGGCTCACTTTTTACGAACCTCTTTATTCAAGAGAAAGGTGTACCTCAGGGATCCGTACTAAGCGTTAAACTGTTTGCTATAGCAATTAATTCTGTCTCGGAATGTGTTCCTCAAAGGATATCGTCATATTTATTCGTAGACGACTTTGCCGTCTATTTTACTTCTCAGAGCACGTCGTTTTTGGAACACCGTCTGCAGCAATGTTTAGAAAACCTTCAAGATTGGAGTTCCATAAGCGGCTTTCGTTTCTCTACTGAGAAGTCCATTTGCGTTAACTTCTGGCGCCGTAGACGACGATTACCACCTTCGCTACGATTCGGTCCAAATTTGCTGCCATTCGCAGATGAGGCGAGATTCCTGGTGTTGACGTTTGACAGGAAGCTTAGCTGGTCATCGCTTACAGCACAGTTGTAAACACGATCGGATTGTTCTCTGAATATCTTGCGGTTATTAAATGGCACCTATTGGGCATCGAATCGGACAGTTCTGCTGCGACTGTATCGCACACTGGTCCGATCCAAAATAAACTATGAGTGTATCGTTTATTCCTCAGCACGTCCATCTGTGCTGAGAAAATTAGACGCAGTTCGTAATCGGGGCATTCGAGTAACTATGGTTGCTTTTCCAACGAGCCTAATTGAGTTTTTACGCCGAATGGAAGAACCACCTCTGAAATATGGGCGTGATTTCCCGTTAGGCAATTATGGCTTTGCGCTTGAATGTATCGCACTACAAGCAAAGTTAGCTTCTTTTTTCCGCATCGCGCTGGACAAACGTTATAATAACAGCTCCATTTCTCCAAAACCGACATGTGTTCGTTTTCAGGATGCTTTAGACAGCACGACAATGAAATGCCTAACATGTTTCCTAAGAGGGAGAGGGTATTTCCCCCTTGGTTAGGTGCGACATCTCACGTAGATCCTAGGATGATGGTATACCGGAAATACCTATATGCATTGTCCGTATTTGTTTATTTATAATTTCTGTCCGGTTACAATGATCGGATTTTTATTACACTGACGGATCTGAGTGCTCCAACGGTGTTGGATGTGCTTGTGTTCATGGAACCGAATCCCATACCTTCGGTTTTCATGGTAGCACTTTCATTTATAGTGCTGAGCTGTATGCTATATACCGAGCCCTTTTGTATGTGCGCCGTCGACAATTGGGAACCTGTCTCATCTTGAGTGATTCTCTTAGTGCACTTCAGAGTCATCGTGAGCTGTACAACTACCATCCCATTGTTAAGCAAAATCAGGATGCCCTCCATGCTTTATACGCTTCTGGCGTTAACGTGTAGTATGCTTGGCTACCCGGTCACATTGGCTTGCCGGGGAATGAAACTGGTGGACTTGTCAGCTAAGGCGGCGACCACAGAACCCGGTGTTGTAATATCTTGTGTAACATCGGAAGAGTTTAGACTTGTCGTGCGGTGCTATATCCTGCTGGCATTAGGAGTGATTAGCTTTCCGCGGAAATAAGCACCTTCCGATATACTGGGTACCTTCCTCTCATGTTTCTCGTCGTGAGGAGGTGATTTTTGCTCGGTTGCGTATTGGCCATTGCAGTTTACACATTGTTACCTTTTTACAGGGGACCCTGCTAATCTTTGTCCGCTGTGTAGCGAAAATCTGTCGTGTGTCATGTGCTGCTAGAGTGTATTGCACCTCAGAAACTGCCGGTTTGCCTTGTAAAGGTCCTAGCGGACGATAAACACACGATTACAAATGCTTTTAAGCTTCTGTCCATTCAGGATTTAGAGACATTATTATCCAGTTTTTCGTACCTCTCGGTTTAGTTTTGTATCTTTAAACTTTTTGTGACTTTTGCTATGCTTTTTATCTTACTCTTTATCTTTGGCGTTTGCCATGGTTTTTATACTGCTGTATTTATCTCTGGCCTTTGCCATGATCTGTTTTTTTAAGGGTGCTAATGACCTTGCAGTTGAACGGCCTTAACTCCAAATCATCCCCTCACGTTTTATGCGTCCCTGTGGATTGTCTTCTGCAATATCCAGCATTAGTAATTCTTTTGCAAAGCTTTACTCGGTCTCCAACATTCTTTTCAGTAAGAATAGGCATTGCTGGTTCTTTATAAGCCACCATTACCCAATCCGTAGATTTAACGTATCGCCTCACAGTTATTTCGGTTTTGAAAAATCGCCAGAAAAGTTTAGTTACTTCACTACACTTCTTATTCCTGTTACCTAATTAATATACACATATCTAACTCTGTTCTTAGTTTTAGGAGTAAGTTTTATTGGTCTACCACGTTTTTAAGCGTCTGTAACGCCGTCATCATCTTTCCTTGTCCATTTTCCTTGTGTATTAATTTTCAAACTTCGACTAATTTCTTTATTGACATGCAGACTGAAAAAACATTGAATTTTGAACCTTACATGTTCTCGTTATGAGGGTGACTCCATGAACAAAGATCTGTACAATGGACCGTGAGTTTCTCACCCCGGTGAGAACTTTTAGTTTAAATTAACCCTGTCTCATAGGATTTTATGTTCATAAAGTTCTTTTCACGAGCACTGAATATGAAAGATTAAACCCTGGAAGTTAATAAATTAAGCTGTTTTAAAGTATGAATTACCTTTGGTGATTAAAAAGGGTGATGGCCTAAAGAGTGAGAGAAAAAAGGTCCAATTTCAAGCACTACTTCTTCATGTGTATACTGCTAACGCAATACAACAATGCCGCAAATGAGAACTGTTCTACCTCCTGCCTTGGTACCAACGTTAATAATAACAGAACAGCAAGAATGTTCGTGCATTTCAAATTAACATAAATAATTTTGATTGCAAAAAAAAAGTGCAGTAATGCAGTAGGAGTGAGAAACTTTCGAACCAGCCTGTACCTATATAGAAAATATGTGTAATACAGCTATTTCTGCAAAGGTTTTTATCTCGATTAGAATTAATTATACAGAAAAATAAAGCTTCATAGGAATAATTTGCATACCCACTAATAAGCTATTTGAAGCTGTATCAGATTTTTTAAAACAGTTGTCACTAGTCTTTCTCGATGTCTTGGAAAGAGAGTGGAATTTCAAGACCAGCTAGCGTCACGTTATAAACCAATTGACTATCCTGTCTGCTGTATCGTCTTTGTGTCTACAACCATTTCTGCATACATTTGTGTGTATTTACCTAAAGTAGATAGAAATATAAAGGATTTTGTAACAAAAGATGGCAGAAAGGGTATACAAATAACAATATTTCCTAGAGAAAGTTATGTGAATGTACCGCATCGGAGTTTTACACGAGGTTGCAGTTATAGATTGTACTACAGTAAGAGTTTATCGGAAGAATCCTTCACAAACATTAAAACATCTGCCGTTTTGAAAAACTGAATGTTTTTATTTGTTCTGTGAAATCCTTAATCTTAAGACATATTTATTGTATCTGTTTAGTCGAAGCAAAAAGTTCAATGTTTAAATCCGCGAAAGCTTAATAAGAGCAATACCCTGATTTACAACCTGACATAAAATTTTCCCATTCGTTTTTATGGTTTAGCTTTTTGTACATACATTCTTATCTACACGTCCAAGACAGAAGGGGAAGGAAGAGACAGGAAACAAATCTTCTGACAAAACTATGCATCATTGTCTCTCTGGCTGTAATTTTTTATTAAATGACGTGCATTAACACTCAATGAAGCATTTCTTTGTTACACAATATTTCATTGCATAACCGTAATTTCAATGCATTTAAGGTAATGTGACGGCATGATTTGGTGTAACGTGAAATTATGTCAAATCTAATAGTGTGTTTACGATGCAATTATAACAAGCTAACAGTTGGGGCTAATTCTTATTTATATTTGTTTCAATACTCAGAAACCCTGACTGATACTGCTCTAACGAGTCTAAAGTAGGGATGGGACCTCGATACCGCCGATACCTCGATACTCTCGGTATCGCAGTACGTCTAATACTTTAAGATAAAGCTTCGATACTCTTAAAAGTTTAAGTTTTGCATTATTTAAAGTTGTTGCGTTCAACTTAATGCTTATCACAAATGAAAGGAATCGAGACATTTTGTCGCCTCGCACATGTTTCCAAAGATTTTCTGGACTATAGTTCTTTTTAGACCTTGACTTGTTTCCTGTGGCTGAATGAATGCAACATAATGGGGGAAGGAGTAGGAGAACTCCTGTAACTGAATTGTGGATGAAGCATATTCAGCTATTTGGCGCTATGTATTGTGCAGTAAGGAACTTTTGTTCCTTACTGACCGAACCTCGTAGGCGGCGGGAGAACGAATAAGAGCCGCCGTTTCGGGCTACTGCTGCCGCGCTACTGCCACCAGGCGGGACTGTCCGGCCGGCATATGATTGGTGCGTCTTAGATCAGTTACGCATGCGAAATTTTTCCGACTAAATACGTTTACTTTAAAGGAAACAAAATTGGGTAGCTTACTTTCTCGATGCGCCTCGTATTAATAAAAGAATCTCTGCAAATATTTATCTGAGGTGATATGAAGCAAGAAGAAGAAGAACAAGCTTTTGTTAGAATAGTTTGTAGAACACTAAATAGCCAAGGTCATATGAGTGTAACACATCACATTTTTACTTTGTCTACCGCGTACATAGTGGCAGATAAGTATCGCACTCCACCCAAAAACTATGATATGGGGATTTCACTGAAGTACATGTTTTGAGCACCCTTGAACCCAAAAATTATTTTTAGAAAAATGTCCGTTTTTGTGTGCGTGTGTCTGTCTGCCCGTACGTCCGTCTGTAAACACATTAACTCATACTTGGTATTTAAGTTCAGTACCTTCCAAAGAAGCGACAAGAGATTTCTTAACAAAATCTTACTTCCAAATACTACAATTTACACGGAAAAGTTTTTGAAGCTTTTTATTTTCTAAAGAATGGGTTTAACGAATTCGATTTAAAATACCATATATTAAATATATTTACATGATAAAATATATATCTTCAATTTTCTAGGAATAGTCCTTGAGCTCGTCTTTATTCGGAAAGAATTTTGTATAATCCTGTATAACTGATAAATGTTAAGCCATAGGGAAAACGTACTACACAGAAAACGTAGATCTCTTGAAAACACACAATTTATTTCACATAATTTTTTGTGGCATCAGCTATTTCCCAGAATATCCGTTATTAATACTTCGAATTGTTCAATACTTAGGCATTGTTTTCAAGTCCTATTGATTTTCAGTTGTTTCTCGGGATTGCATGGAAACAGTATGGAATTTTAAGGCAGCGTATAGCGTCCAGTTCTAAAACATTTGACTGTCGCTGATCCCTTTGTATTTATAATGAAATGTGTAATACAGCTGTTTTAGGAAAGGTTTATTCCGATTAAAATGAAGTAGATGGGAAAACAAAGCTTTTGTGAAAATAATTTGTATACCCGCGAATAAGATATGGAGAGTAGAGAAGGTAATGCAAATATAACACATCTGAATTTGTACCAAACTCTTGAAAGAGCAAAACATAGTATTTTAATTTAAAGCTATGCACCAGACCTCTGAAGCGCGTTCACTCGCACTGCAATAGTTACAGTACAGTTTTTTCGACCTGAAGCTGCAGAAACGCAAACGATCAGAAGGTTGGAGAATGGATAGGAGAAAATACCGACAGTATTCCCCTAGCGTGGTGCAACAGGAATGCCTAAGGTACGCGGCCGTTCTCTTACAAGTAACCCATAACTCCTCTCGGGAGATAATGGGCTCCTCCAGCTATTGGGCATCCAGCAGAGTAGGACCAGGTGGAAAAAAGGTACTTTACATGGTGCGGAATTCCTCAATATACTGCCAACAATCAGGGCCTTGTTGTGTGCTTAAACCATTACTGCTTCATAAACTTTTGGTGTGGTAAAGCCAGATATGTTGCCTACCCATAAGTATTAGTTTATAACCGCGAGCTCTGCCGGAACTTACTATTTCTCGTGTATACCATTATAATAAAGAGAGAGTAACTGTATGTATGTTATGTGACTTTGTCTAGTTACTAAACTGTCACTTCTCTCAGTTCTCACTGTCACTCTTTTGATGTGCTTCAAATGTTCACTGCAACTTCACTTAGTTCACACTGTCACTTCAGTGATGTGAGCTGTTCAACTCCCGGTCACTTCACCTTCGTTGTAATGTAGTCTTTTTTCAGAGGGCTCACTCTTTGGGAAGTCGAATAAGACTTCTACAATATCTCGCTCCGCATTAGCACTCACTACTTACATGTCGCAGCAGTCATCATTAACTCGCTCGGAGAACCGCACTTGACGTCGCAGCAGAAACTCATTCAACTGATTAATTACTCTTGCGAGAATGCTTATGTAACTAACACAATATTCCATAGAATATTCTAGAATTATCTGGAGCAGGGCGAAACTTCAGGAATTTCTGGTTGTTGGCCGTTACCTCTTCTGGTGTTTACGCCGGGCGCGAGCGCGACTTATATTTGTTTATCTCCTAATGCCTGGCGCTACCTCCCGATAACTTTGGGCCATAGCGGATGCGTCACAGTATATATGTACGTATTTATCTGTAGGTTTATCTCAAAAACCACTCAAAATATTTCGAATTTTTTTTATCAATTAAAAGCCCTGTTCTTTCTGATGGACATGCGTTATAAAGCACCTTCTAATCTCAATTCATAAATTACTAAGACTAAAAGAGATATGCAAAGCCTTCATTGACAATGCGATGTTGTACTCCACAGAGAATGCATCAAGAACAAAAGCCTATTAGTGCAGACTTCGAAGATAATGCGTGTAAAACAATAGCTGGTTACATTTTATTCCAAACAGTGTGCATTAATGGCCGTAATGCAACAGTAAAACAAAAGAGCTTAAAAAGTTGTAATTGATGCTGCTTATAGCGGTACGAATCATGTGTTAGATATATTTCTTTTATTGCCATTTATCAAAAACTCCAATTTGTGTGTAATGAACAGGGGACAGATTTTAAGGTGCTGAAAAGGCAATTTAGAACTACTAAGCCTTAATAGTAAAGCTTTATAATTTAATTACAAGTATGAATAAAGGTAATTGAAGTAATACAAACACAAACGCAATTTGTGCAGTATTAATATTTGAGTACCTAATATCAAACCCGGACATCTGTCCCCTTATTCAAGATTTAATCAGTAGTGTATTCCGATAGGATTTTTTCTGTTCATTTCATTGGTGAAGTCCTTTACTTTAAAAAATGGACGCAAATATGGTTAATTAAGCGTTGAAGATTACTATTTACTTCAAAAGTGGACACCTACACAAGAGCTTGGTTTCAAACTCGGACATTTGCTTAAAGAACCAATGGTAATACTGAATAAGATCACGTTATCTTTAAAACAGAAATGATGACGGCTTGTACCGGGTGTTATCTTGCTGGTTAAGATTTTATGAATTTTTCAACTGTTACTATTAATAAGTAAAAAGCTACATGATTAAAATGGAGAAAAACATTTCACCAGTTACTGAAGAAAATGCCAGGAAGAGATTATGGCAGCCAGAAAATTGGAAAAGGAATATGGAAAAGGGACTAAGCTAAGAATAACTGGCAAGCCACGCTGCTCTCTTGTTTTATTTATTATATGAAATTATAGATTATTGGTATGAATTCTGAAGAAGGAATATGTGCTCCACGTGTGGGAGCCAACTTGAAGTAGATATTATTTCTGCTCCTCGCTTGGAAGCCAACTTGAAGAAGATATTGTCTTTACGTTGGAGCTGTTTATTAATTTCTCTCCACGTATGGACGTCAATTTGAAGAAGTAGTTGTTTTTGAAGTTGATGTTTGCACCACCCTTTGGACGTTAATTTGAAGTAGATTGTTTGTTACGTAATATGCTGCTACGTATGAGAAGCCGATTTTAAGGTGTATTTTTGTTGTTACGCTCCAAGTTTTTAATATATATATATATATATAATCTTTGTTATTAAACTGCTTTTATAGATAGTATTTATGTTTGTATTTGCCTCGACTGCGTCAGTATTGTTTTAGAGTCACGTATCTCTTGGTCATGTATCTATGACGTGGTGCAACAAGTATGTAGACACAGATTTTAAGTTTAAATTCACGTTTTTTATTAATCCTTGACACAAATTAAATAGCACTACACTGATATTAAGAGCTGTGAGATTCTTTAATTTAATGTTTGCACTTTGTTAACGCGTATACATATTTTACGATTCACACGAATACGTAATACTTCTTTAGAGAACACATCTTCCATCCGGTCAATACCAAGGTCTGCAGGCAACTGAACCTATTTCAACCGTCAAAACCCGTAAGCTTTTGTATTTCAAGTCTCTGATTCGCTAATCCTAGTCCAATAGAATACCTGCATTTAATTAAAGATTTTCTGGCTGTTGATTGGCTATTTTTAAACTGTCACAAAATTTACATTATGGTTGCTTCAATCATGACTAGTAACATTTATACTCTCAAACTCATTATTGCCTCAAGGTTACCTTATAGTACGTTCCACATGTGTTAAAACTGGTTTAATTTTGCTCGTAGGGTTGCGAAACTCGGCCTACAAACTTCGTTTTACAAACATTCCTACTCGCAAAATAAAACCCTACTTTTAACACTTGTATCATAATCTAATATTTTTAACATTATAATAAACTCAAAACCCAACATTTGCAAACTAAAATATGAATGTGTTAGGGTTTATTTATAACGATATAACAAACACATGTAATCCAAGTAAAGTAGAGTGATGCTAACTAAAGGGCCATTCATAATGAATCCCAAGCATTAATATATCGACGTCATACTTATCATAAAGCTAATGCGATATGTTGTCATTCACAACGACAAATCGCATTAACCAGCTGAGCTAAATCGCGGCATGCGGATCGACTATCGACAGTACACACGATAAAAGAATGAACAAGAGTTAGCTACCCTGTTAAAAGACCTTAAACTCATAGAAACCACCAACTACCGCCATAGTTTGTTTTGCTGCAACTTTTGTACAATGCTTTTCCTTCACACTGTGGCCACAGCACGGCTGCTTCCGCGCCAGCCGCCGCAGTTCTGACTGTCCTCGAAACAGTTATAATATCCGCGCAACCGCCTCACATTCTGGCAGTTACTGTAGCAATAACAATCAATATGCACGTACCTTATCATAAGAGATGTTGGAAATGTCCTACTCTTCCCGCACATTTCTGGCATCTCCTGAGGAAATTTTCATTCACATTTGAGAGTTCAATATCCGAAATTGAGTGAATTTCTCCTCTGATATTTTGTTTTAGTTCTTCCAAAGTATGTTTTTTTTTTCACAAACTTAATTTTTGAAGTTCTCCCATAGATGAAAATCGCATACACTTAAATTAGGGAATTCTGAGGGACATAATACTTTATAAATTACCCTATATATTCAAAACATTCCTGGATTGAACTTGCACTGTGCGCGCCCCTCTTTAAGAAAAACTCGTATACGAGTATTTTAAGTAAAAGGAGGAATCATATGACAGAGGTCCGTACAAAGAAAACGGCAAGAAGCAAGTCAGCGCAAGTATTTACCGTATTGAAATTCTGTACACATTAACAATATACATGTCCTTTATATTAAAACAATGACATATTAGTGAGCATGAAATAATGACATAAATCTTATTAGTTCAATCATAGGTCTCCGATTGATTAACACGTCACTTTGCACATTTTGCACTTATCCGTACAGTTGCCTGGATTCCATTTAATATAAATGTAACTTGGTTTGCAACAGTATTTAACAAATACCTAAAAAAGCCCCCCCCCCAAAAAAAAAGAAATCGGGGTATCGTGCCGTTAGCGAATGTAACGTTTATATTGGAAGCCGCCAACTCTCGCTATAACGACAATACATCACGGATTATTTAACATAATCAAACGAACACTGCAATGGTAAGACGGTCTGTTCCTGCCAATTTCTATTTCATGTTACATTGCCTATAAATGCTACAATGAAAGCTAAACCATTCACTTACCCGGGCCAATAAAACTGCACACCCCTCTGTAAGCAGTAGTCAACCCAAGCGCCATCATCAAGAACTACTACCGGCGCACTAGCGTCCCACGGCTTAAACAAAAATTATCTGAGTGGAATGGCTGAAAATATAACGATATCTTGTGCCCAACAATAAACTCCATACAAACCTGTCAGCTGTGTGCGCGGTAGAAAGTCTTGTTGGAAATACTCAGGCTGACATTTAACGTAGGTCACCTGTTCAAAAAATGGTGTAAGTCATGCCTACACCTCTCTGCATTTATTGTTTGCTCAGAGAATATAACTCCTATTATTCTATATGCATTTATTGGACACCACATGCCAATTTTAGCGTATGTAGGAGAATCTCGTGTGTAATTCGGACTTTTCTATGCCTAAGTATCTGTTATTTTACGACGGAACTTAACCGTGTAAATGGAAACATGCTTCTCAGAGAAGAATATTAAGCGTGGGTCAATTATCCTATCATTGACATTTCATAAAATCCAGTTACAGAAATTTACCCGACTCTGATAATCACGTGAAAAATAAAGCGTATGCAGCAAACCCCCATACATTAGAAACACTAAAAGAAAATATCATGCACGAAATTAACTCAGTTTCAGATATTGAACTCTGTAGTATAAATGAAATTCCTTCCAAGGTGCTAGAAATTTGTGAGTAGATACGGACAACATTTCCAACATCTCTCGTAATAAGATATGTGCTAACTAATCTTGTCTCGTAATGTAATTTAAATGTAAGAGCGTGAGGCGCTTGCGCGGATATTGTAACTATTTCGGCGGGAGTCCGAGCTGTAGCGACCGGCGCGGGAACCGCCGTGTGTCGCAGTGTGAAAGAAAGGCACTATAGATATCCCAGCGATTCCTGACCTATGATCCTACACAGAAAAGCAGTTAGCGAGTCAATACATTGCGACGAAAAGTCTGATGTGAGACTGTAGAATGATAATGTGACGAGGTGTATGGAGAACCACTTTTGATTGGCTACTTTTTTATGTTTGACGTAGACATAAGCATGAAAGGTTTCTATGTTTATGTCAGCCAATGCAATGTGAGCGCGTGCATCAAGATAACGTCAAACAAGCTTCTATGCTTGTGTCTTAAGTTCATTCTTGAATGTCTGCTAAGTCGTAGAGCCTCAGGATTTTAATATCGTCTTCAGAAGAAATCGGTCAGATGTTTACAATGGATCTGTTCAAGACTTCCCTCAAAGTATGAAATGTTTCTCTTCGCACTAATCCGTCACTGCCTGGAGCTTTCTTCAACGACCGCCAATTTCCAGAGCACTTCCGGGCAAGTTATTTACAGAATGACTGTCGTAGCGGGAGTCACACCTAGATTGGCGATCGTCCACTTGGAGTATTGCTAGAGATGACTGAAGTATTGCCCAGAACATCCCCGCCAAGATAACCGAGGCTGCTGTTTTAATATCCCATCAGGTCCACAAACTAAGATTGGCATTACAAGACCTGGATGCGGAAGACTAATAAGAGCACTGTCAATTAAATGACTAGATATCAGGACTTCAGAATGATTTGGGTCGCTAGAAAGAGGAATTACGTCTCTGGAATTTAGACGATTTCAATTTGAACAGAGAGGACGATAAAGGAAGGGACTGGAGAAATGTCGAACTCTTTTATTACTGCAAGTATTCATCCAATTTTTACTTTCCCTACTACTTGCGTGTAGTCAGCAGGGGAAGAATTATATTCCATCCAAAAAATTCGATATGTATATTTTATTGA
The DNA here is from genome assembly GCA_030765065.1 of Deroplatys truncata. Lineage (NCBI taxonomy): Eukaryota > Metazoa > Arthropoda > Insecta > Mantodea > Mantidae > Deroplatys > Deroplatys truncata. The sequence continues at coordinate 22,366,272 of CM060988.1, read as the reverse complement.
AAATACGCTTTTTGAGACATCCTGGAGAAAGAAGACAGTTTTAGAAACACAGTCTTTTATGTGTGCACCTGTCTCACCGTAAACAGCGTACCTCAAAAACGAAAAGTGGGTTAAATACCAGACTTGGTATTTATTAAACAAACTCTAACGATTTTTATTACAGTACTATATATTTTAGATATTTGCTTTACAAAATTTATATATTGAATTTTCTGATAATACTCTGTGAATTTCTCTTCATTAAGGAAGACTATTTCTATAATAGTTAAGCGCCAAGAGATAAACAAAATCCTACTCTTAAAAAATATATCTCTTGTGAAGTTTTATATTTTATGTCAAATAAAATCCTTGTTATTGATTTGAATATTCATCCTTTTCAAGTGGTAAGCCGCTTTTCGTTTCTCTCATGACCATGCAAGGAGCATGCAATTTCAACGCCATCATATACCGATAACTTTTAAAAGCTGACTATCGCTTAAATTTATTGTATTCCCTAGTACGAAATGTGTGACAAAACCATTTCTGCAAATATTTATATCGACTAACATGAAGCAGGTATAGAAATAGGCTTTCGTATAAATGGTTTGTAGAAAGTGGGTAGCGCATTTTATGTGAATTTAGTATATCAGATTTGTTCTCGGTGAATTGCACCTCTTTCTACATGGAGAGTCCATTGAACTTTTGATCACCGCAAAAAGTCTGGTATATAATTATAGAAACGTTGATTGATTTGAATGCAGCTACATATGCAGGCATGCTTAGCCCTAATTGTGTTTGATGAATAAATAAAATTTTAATGAGTATCCTAAGGGTACAAATAAATAAATCCACCTTCTGTGTATATGTGTGTATCCATGCGACCAGAGAAGCCATGTTCAGAAAGCAATGACTGCGTATTCTCTCTAATTTTGCATTTAATTTCCACATTATATCCGTTCGGGAATTTTAGTATTTATTTACCGTTCTAGACCACGTTGATACTACACCAACATAACTCTACGCCACTTGAGGGGAGAGTATTTAGCGCCAACATTCGGCAAGTAGGTGGAAGAGTGACATGCACTGCATGTAGGGAGGGGTATGTATAGTTACTGTATTCCTAAACTATAACTAGTCCTATCTAGGACTACGACTTACCTTATTTAATGATTCCACACTGATTCATCACCACTGCTGTCATGCATTGCAACCTCGCATTGTCTTCCTCACTGGGTAACCCACCAAGTTCAATTACAACTCGTATTTGTACCATTACCAGTTGTCTTTACCTGCTGGAGTTTTCCTACACGTTCTCACGACACCTTCCACTTCTCTATAGTAACGAATTTATTGCATTAACTACGAGCTTTGGTATTTCATTTGCAGCTTGTGTCACGTTTTCTCTGCCACCCTTCTTTTTACAATGTTCCATATGTATTCTATAGGATTTAATCCCAGTGATACGGCTGAAGTCTTAATACTTGGTGTCCATGCTGTCAAAACAGTGTCAATTCTGTATATGGTTGAAGGTTTATGAATTTTCATCAATTCTAGAAGTTCTGCCTTCGTCATGGAAACCTCATAATCTATCCATTTTCTGTAAGTCAATCTTTAATCGTGTATTTATTGCGAGACTTGTTTGCCGACTTAATTTCCACGACACCTTGGAAAGGCTCGTTGTCCATGACGATCAGTTCATTAGATGGAAGATTAGGTAGCAATTTCTCCTTTGTCAATTTAAGGGGAGATGTGCAAATTTTGTCAAAAACTGATTTTTTGTAACGTTTTTATTTGATAGATTAGACATTTGAGCACATGTTCCAAGGGTATTTTGTTTGGTTTTCCAGTTATAAATTAAGTTTAAAAGCTTTAGCAGTGCAACAGTACCACACAAATTTTTCAAAAATGCACTAGTTTTGTTTGTTAATTTCAGTTTATATTGTAATTTATTCCAATAAAATTGTAAATTATCTTCAATTATGTAAGTGGTTTATTACAATTAATGACAAAATACAATATTAATTTAAAAAGTGAGTTTTTCCGAAAATTTACAAGACATGTATCACACTGTTTTATCTGCCCATTCATCATCCAGGCATGCCGTGCCATTGTTTATTTAGTTTTACATGAATTACCAAACTTTGAAAACAAAGTTAATCCTCTGCACCGTTTTCTAGAAACTAATATTTTTCTACAAATAGTGTACGTTTTCCCTTAGACTACTCAACTCAGAGCGGTGAAACTTGGTAGCATCCTCTAACAGTGTACAACAAAAAATTCTATGCAGCAGCTTTTTAATCCTTTGAAAATAATAGTGTTTATGGTTATGCATACCAATGAATTTAAGGTATTTTTAAATCAAACTTTTTTACTTAAAAATTAGCATTGTAATTAAAGATTTGCTGTACACAATTTGTCATCAGTACATAAGGATTTTGAGCACAAAGGTTTATTAGAATTGATTGATTGAATACTTGGAAAGATGCACCATACGGAAGTTTTGGTTTTTAAATTTTGTTTATCAATGATGATCTAAACCTGCCAGAAAAATGCTTCAAACTGTCAGTACTACTGAACGAATTATTCCAAATGCTAATGTCAAGTTTCATTAATTATCTTAGCTAATGACCTGGAAGTTGAGCGTCCTTAAATAAAAAAAATAATTATCTTAAATACTTTGGAAGTTACAGCTAATTGTGTGTAATCATGCATTTTCACCTGCATCCCCCCTTAAGAAAATTCTCGTAATTCATCTCACGATGATAATTTCCAGTTTCCTATTTGGCTTTGAAAATTAAAGTTGCATTTGGAATGAAGCCACTTTCTCCATTGGAATGAGCGACAATGAACCACTGTCTTGCAATTTAGTTTTTCTTCACTCCTATTTCACTATCACTCTGCCAACACTTACTAACTGTATAGGAGGCTGAAACCAGGTCTCATCAATGTAAGTCACAAACTTCATTTTATCTCCATATTTCTCATGTTTTACCATCAGAATCAATCTTGAATTTTTACATATCTTAAAGCTGAAGCCAAGGCCTTCACAACTTTACGGAGGATTTCCGTATCTCCTTTAAAACGAATTTGCTCTCTGGTTCGTACACGTATTTTATTTAAAGGGATACCTCTTTTTCTATAGCCTGAAGGGAGTTGCGTATATTACACATGACAGTTTTATAAAAATCGTCAAGCATCACTTTTGTAGGCCTTTTCCTCGTCTTTCCTGGTGTTGTTAACTTGCTGCTTGTTACCTCAGCCGTTATTCCTTCTTACCTTATCTGTACAACTGTCAGTTCAGAAATACCAGTGGCCGCAGCTGCCCGCCGTGGCGCTGACCAACAGCAGCTTCAGAGCACCAAGTCCTTTTTCTTCATCAAAATATTTGATAGTGTTGTATGTAATGCCTCTAGCCTCAATATGAATCACCTTTTTTAGACACACGCTGCATAGTTTAATTTTAAACCAAACTAAAAATCTGATGTGTTATATTCACATGACTTTCTCTGCGCTTTATAGCCTACCAGTAGGTATACAAATTATTGTTACAAAATTCAATTATTAGTCACTCTTACGAAAGCTTTTTTCCCATCTACTTTATTTTAATCCAAGTAAACCTTTGCAGAAGCTATATACAAAGGCAACAATGATAATCCAATGTTTAAGAACTAGGCGCTATGCGGCCTTTAAATTCCATACTCCTATGACATCGCGAGAAACAACTGAATGTGGGCAGGACTTTAAAAGAATGACCAAGTATTGATCTATTGGAACCATTACTAACGGATATTTCGGAAATGGCTGATGCCATAAAAAAGAAAGTTATTTGAAATGAATGTGTATTTTAAAGAGGCCCACATTTTTTGTGTAGTGCGTTTTCATCCAATTATACAACATCATATAAAGTTCTCCCGAACGAAGAAAACTTCGCAGGCTATTCCCAGAAACTTAAATATATACATTTGATTTGTCATGCAGTATGTAAATATCGTTAATACACGATATTTTGATTCAAATCGTAAGAAGCATTTTTAGAAAATAAAAAAATTTCGAAAAATGTTCCATGTAAAGGGTAGTTTTGTGTAGGGGGATGTACTTGAAAATCTTGGTGTCACATGGTTTGAGGACCTTTTTCTAGAAATGCTTTTATTGGATTCAGAGACCTCAAAACATGTACATCCGCTCAAATTTCGGCATAGATTTTTTGGGTGGAATGTAATATCTTCTCTATCTGCTATATATGTGGCACAGAAAGTAAAAAACTCTCCAGAAAACAAAATTGGTAACATTTTGGGCGTGTTTATGAAACAGCATAGAGGAAACCACTCCTTGACTCATTAGTGAGTCAACCCAGCAACTGACAATACTGAAGACAAAGTGAATACCCATTAACATAAAACTCATCCCAAGCAGCCCAAGCTACAAAGTTGGGATGGCAGATAGTAACTCGCATACATGCGGCATGCCGAATATATGGTGGTGGAGTAGTCGATATTTATTTCCTTCACACAACAGTCACAAGTATCACAAGCAGAAGACTCAAGTTTTTACATTCTCTACCACGTACCTTGTAGGTAGAGAAGGTATTACATTCCACCCAAAAGTTCGACATCGAGATTTCACCGGAATCCAAATAAAGCATTTTTTGAAATATGTTCGTGTGTGTGCCTGTGTGACTGTGAACAGCAAAGCTTCGAATTGTTCATTTCTTGGTCATTCTCTCAAAGTCTGTCAACATTAAATTGTTTCTCGCGATGTCATGGAAACAGTATGTAATTTTACGGTAGCATATAGCGTCCAGTTCTTAAACATTTGACTACCGCCGTTCTCTTTGTATCTATAACTAATGTGTAATGTAGCTATTTCTGCAAAGGTTTATTTGGATAAAAGTCTACTAGACAGAAAAATAAGGTTCAGTAAGAATAGTTTGTATACCCACTAATAAACGATAGTTGTAGAGAGAGGCATGGGAATGTATCACATCAGATATTTTAGAATAGATTTTGTTGCTGTGCCTTATGTTTAAATGGAGAGCTCAGTTCTGCTGGTTAGTTTTGACTCTACCAAGTTACATTTTTAATTTGTGTACTATTTACTTATAGTAAATAATGAAAAATTGCGGGAGTTTAATTGTTGCAGCGATTGCACCACGTAAGGGTGCCAAATTTGAAGCATGTTTTAGACCACACAGTAATAGATGCCAATTTGCGGGAGATATGTTTCTAGGAGTGTTCGCCCCACGTACGGTACAAACTCTCCATTGACCTTCGCCCCGCGTTTACTTTATGTGTAATAACTATTTTAATGTTATTTATTTAAATATTATATATGTATGCCTCGGCTTCGTCAGTAGTAATTTGCAGAACATGTATCTCTTAACAGGGCTGGTACGGCTAAAGAACAAGGCCCACAGAAATTATAATTGTATTTAACTTTTTTTTATTAATTCTTCACACGGTTTAAATAACAATTTACTGATATATCTTACTATAGATCTGTGAGATTATTGTTAATTGCACTTTTTTAACACGTAAGCTTTATATATTTCTCACCGCAATGAATTTTCATGTCTCACACTGAATCCATACCAAACCGAACTGCTTGGTTATGCAATCTTGTAGCGTCTACCTTTTGAATTTGTACATTTTTTCTATTTCTAGTCTCTAATTGGCTAAGCCTACTCCAATAGAATACCTTTATTTAACTTTTAGCTTTTCTAGTTTTTGATTGGGTACTCATAAACTGTTTTAAATATTACATTATTGTTGTTCCAAGAAGTATTAGTAGCCTTTTTAAACTTTCTAATTTATTGTTGTCTCAAGGTTACCTCATTGTTAGAAACTTTCGGTTTTTTACTTTGTAATTCTGTTTGCTACTTCTATTCTCACAGCTCCTACATTGTTAAACAACGTAATCCATTCATATAACATTATTATACATGTACATAATAAAATAAGCATTAACAATGACATACATATTATATATTATATTATACACATATTGCTTTTAAGGGGGGCTGTTATTTTCTTATATTATATAAAATACTGCCTCAAATTCCACCTTTTAGAAATATTTAAAAATTATATTCTCTTTTGTTTTGGCTTTTAAATGTTTAAATGTTTTCTGAAAATCTCCTGAAAGAACGAAACATAACCTTTTTATTATAGTACTTGCTATTTCTCACTGGCACTATTTATGTAACACGCACTGGTTTTCAGAATACTCGCGTAGCAGAGTATTTTATCTCTGGTCTGCCATGTGTTTGACACTTTTAAGGTCAATGATCTGGTGTTCAATGACCTGGGTAAAGTTTGTTGGTCACGGTAGGAGTAACAAGATCGTTTGCGACCTACTTGCGGTACTCTGCACCCCAGTTGCGGGGGCTCCTCCATTCGTCCGTACCTTTACGCTTTACCCTTACATGGAAGAATGCTTGATACTTTTTCTTTTCTCAAAATGGCTTTAACGATTTTGATTAAAATGTTATAGGTTTAAGATATTTGCTTGGCAAACAAAATGTTATCTTGAATTTTCTTAGAATAGCCTATGAAGTTCTATTCATTCAAAATTATTTTTGTATAATTAGGAAACCTTAGGAAGTAGTCAAAATGTTACTACACAAGGAATGTAGATATCGTTAAAACACACAGTTTATGTTAACTAAAATATCTTTGGGCGTTAACAACATCCGAGATATTCTTTGTTATTTGTTTGGAATTTTCAAATACCTTATATTTTTCTCAAATGCAAATCGCTTCATCTTCTTCTTTTCGTGTTCATGCAAATAGACCATAATTTCAAAGCCATAACATAGCTACCGGCTATTAAAACGTTTGACTATTACTTTAGCTATTTGAGGTCTGGTAACCAATGGCAAAGCGTCAGGGAAGACGTAGACAACATCTATCCAAGATATCCTGAAGCGAAAAGCTATTTTATTCCATTGCTTAATTATGCCATTTTATTATTCTTCGCATTATACAGCTTCATTATATCTCCCACTTAGCAAGTCTTCGACTGTATTTGGGAATTTACACGTCTCTGACGAGAACACAAAGGTGCGAGAGGTCTGCGGTAGGCGTCTGTTCAACTGTGCGTTTTGTCAGGGCTTGTGAATGGGGGAAACAGACAGGTCATCTTACCACAGTAGTTGTGAAACTGTGTTTTCCAACAGCCAGCTTTCTCCGCCTAGTAGATAGACTGGCCTGTGTCTCCTTATACTGTGATAGGCTGTGGGACTTGAATTTTGCCGGAATCAGGCGCGTATAGAGATCAGAAAAACTCCGGACTTACCCCAGAATTTTACCTTCCGTCCGGCGTCCGAGTGAATTTCTGAAAAATATAGAATGTCCCACATTCACGGATGTAAATATTTTTTAGTTTCAAATTGATTCGGAGATGGAGAAGGACGACAAAAGTGTTTGTTGAAGATAGTAGAATTGCTTCTATATTCCTGCATACAGCACTAAATGTTCAGGGAATTTTTTTAACAGTTTCATTCAACTAGAAAGCAGACATAGATACACGAAAGAAAGAAACGGGCCATTTATTGACTCAATAGAAGTTACTGTTCTTGTAAAATGTAACTTTACGCATTCAAATTGTATGAAATCTCAAGATCATATGTCAAAGTCAAATATTTTATTTGAAGTATGTTTTTCACGGAAGTATAATTGTTAAAGTTCTTTGAGAAATGCTGTGACTCTTTTATTTTTATTATATGAACACTTACGAAAATATAGAAGCTATGTGTACACATCTGAGTACTAATTTAGGTTTGGAGTTTAATTTTTCTACATGAAACATTTTTATAGTGTTATACATATGTGTAATGTCCTAAGTTTCATTAAAAGAATGGTAACCCTGGCTAATTGGCTCCCTCTAAAGTATACTTTAGCGGTTAATTTCAACCGATTGGTAAACTTAAAAACACATTACAAACAAAATTATATACCGCTGTGTAAGTACGAAACATTACATGCTTATAAATAATTAACAAACGGTAACTTAAACTCTGTGTTCGTATTCGTTGGGGAGAGCATCGGTTCGTCCGAGAAAGCTCTGTTCCGAAACAGGAGGAGGGGGAGAAGGAGGAGGAAATGAATAAGAAGAAGAAGAAGAAAGTGCCTACACTAGTAATTAGTTCACACGTCGCCACGCTTATATCTACAACGCAGATATGTGCAATGAAGCTTTATCTGTATTAACAGAAGTAAATAGAAGAATAAGCTTCTGTAAGAATACTTTGTAGAAGAGTGAGTACAGAAGGCCATGTGAATGCTAATACAACAAACTTTTACTTTTTCTACTGCTTATAGCAAGTAGGGGAAGTATTGCATTCCATCCAAGAATTCGATATCGAGATTTCACCGGACGTTCATGTTTTGAGGTGCCCTGAACATGTCCGTGTGAGTGTCTGTCTGTGAACAGCATAGCTCAAAAACGAAAAATCAGATAAACACCAAACTTAGCATTTGAGTTTAGTATTCTCCATCGATGCGACACGAAGATTTTCAAGAAAATCCTTCCAACCCAGACTCCACCTTACATGAAAAATTTTTCGAAGATTTTGATTTTTTTAAAAAATGCCTCTAGCGATTTTCATTAAAATATAACATGTTTAAGGTATTTTTATAGCAAATTAAATGTATAATTTGAATTTTCTGGAAGTATCCCCAAAAGTCTTCTTCATTCTCAATGACTTTTGCATAACTGGTAAACCGTAAAAGAAGACAAACTTTTATTACACAAAAAATGTAAATCTCGTTAAAACACAACTTTTGTCGTATACCTTCATTGTTTCTGTGGGGTGAATCATTTCCGAGATATTACTTGTTATTTGTTTAAATTCTCCATTACTTATAAAGTTTTTCTCAAATGGGAATTCGTTATTCGTTTTTTTATGACCTGTAGAATGAAAAGGAGAATGGAATGCTTCACATAACAACCAGCTTTTAATAGATTCGACCAACGTTTAAAACCTACCATATAGTCATAAGATAGTTTCTGCAAATATTTATCTGGATTAACATGAAGCAGATGGACAATAAGCGTTTACAAAAAGAGGTTTGCACAAGAGTAGAGAAAGTCATGTGAGTGCAACATATTAGATTTTTTTAAAGTGATCTCGTCCTTCAGTTGTTTCTCGCGATGTCATCAAAAGTTTATTGAAATCTAATGTCAGCATATGCTGCCCCGCCTTTAAGCATTTGACTGTCGATTCGTCTTGCTGTGTTCTCCTTCTACTTACAATAAAATGTGTAACCAAAGTATTTCTTCAAAGGTTTATCTCGAATAATAGAAGAATAAGAATTTATAAGAATAGTAGAGCACAGAAAGTCATGTCCAAAAATTCTATATGGGAATTTCACCGGAAATAACACCCTGAATCCAAAAAACATTCTTAAAAAAAGTCCGCGCGCGCGCGTGTGTGTGTCTGCGAACAGCATACCTCAAAAACCAAATGTTTAAGTCCAGTATTCTCTAAAGATACGACACGAGGATTTTAAGAAAATCTTCAACCCCAACTACCCCTTACATAGAGCATTTTTAGAATTCTCTTATTTTTTCAAAAAGGACTACAACGGTTTTGATTAAAATATCATATATTAAAACATATACATGATAAATAAAATGTAAATGTTGAATTGTTTGTTAACAGCTTGCGATGCCCCTTTGATTCGGAAGTTGATATTATCTTGCATATTTTGTAAACGTTAAGTGGTGGAGGTAAACGTACTACTGTACAAAAAGTTAAGACAATTTTAAAACACATAATTTATTGGAAATAAGTTTTTTGTGGAATCATCCATTTCCGAGATATCCGTTGTTAATGGTTCGAATTGTTGTATACTTTAGTCATCTGTTAAGGTGACTAGTGCGTGACGAATAGGAAAAACAAAGAAAACTATGACAATATTTGAAGTATTTTATCTCATAAAAGTTGCTCTTAGAATTTAATGTGATTTATATAGTCCCTTTCTGAATCATTCAGAAATATTTTAATATACGAAAAATAATTTTTAATTGCATAGTTACTCGTAAAGACACAATTGTATGTCAGGTGGAAGAACATTCGCAAAAAGTTCCACTACGACGTTTGTACCTATAATCGCAAACTAAAATTAGTTTAAAGGCTTCAAATTTTTTCTGAATCTTTGCCACGAATAGTTCTATTAATTGAGGCAGTCAAGTGCAAAACTCGTCTTATCCAAAAATTAAAATAATTGAGTTAGACATGGGATTCAATACTTCTAGCAGTTCTCTACGAACTGGTGAGTTTGGGTTTGAACAAAACTCATCTGATACACCTTCAAGAGAGCCCCGAAAACTGCTGTTCAATGCAAAATTCTTCAAATCCATGGTGGCGGTTGATGCAGAACTCGTCTAATGCATGTTACAATTCAGAGCAAAACTTGCCTTATCCAATGCTTGTTCCACTACAGTTGTGTTGTGTGAAGAGCAAAACTCGCCTTAACCAGCAATAAGAAATATAGCAGTTTCGCTTCTTTGTTTCCCTACATTGGCAGTCCTGTGCGATTCCAACTGTTTTTAATTTAGTTTTTAGTTTAAGGTGCAGACGTGTTATTATGGAGTCCTTTGATATCCCGAAGTTGGTGGAAAGGGTAGAACTAGGAAACGGGCATTCCATGAATCGAAACGTGAAAGAGAGAAGAGGGTATGTATGATCGAATTGCAATTAAGTAGTATTCTTCTATTGTTGACAGATATGACTCATATATGAATAAGCAGATGTGTTTACAATACAGTCTCAATTGTTACAGGCATTCAGCAACCTCGTCCCACGCTTGCCTGCCTGCATTCACAACAGCAAGTCATTCCAATGCAGTAACTTGACACAGGACATAAGGAAATTCCACGAAGACTTCTACAGCTACAGTTCTAAAATTAAACAAGACTGCGTTATACTGACTTACAGTTCAACTGATATACCTAAACGGCAGCGTGCAGTCAAAGATTATTCTCGGAAGGGTTTTACAACAAAGTATCACGTGAAACGTGTACAAGGTGTGCCAGTTCAGCTGTGTCAGAAAACCTTTCTGGACATTTTGCAAATATCAAAAGACAAGAGTACAAAAGACACCTTGAAACTTGAGTGACGCCAAAGGAATTCCGAGGTGGAGACAGGGTGTCACAAAAAATAATAATAAGAGAGAATCTGCAATTAAATTCATACAGAAGTTTTAAGTACTTGGCGTCCATTATTATAGGAGCAAAACATCAACACGGCTACATTTACCAAGGGAATTACGCATTAATAAAATGAGACGTATGTATAATGCAGAAGCATCTAATTCATTGAAAGTGTCTAAGAGTTTCTTTCGTAACATTTTTAATGCAAAACTTAATATAGGCTTCAAAAGCCCTGTTTCTGATGTATGCTCACCTTTTCTTTCTTATGCTGAGAAAATAAAGTTGCAAAAAAGATAAAACTAAACATTCTGATTTGCTGATAGCTAAACGAATACATAAAATTAGAGCTAAGGCATATTTTGATCTCCTGAAAGAAGATGATAAAGTAGTAACATTTTCATTTGACTGTCAGAAAAATATATTACTGTCAATAGTACAGGATCCAACACCATACTACAACAGACATTTATACATATATAACTTTTCCATTGTGCAGGGTTCATCCAAGACAACATTGACAAATCAGAATGTTTGTAATTCTGTTTGGACAGAAACTGAACGTCCTAAAGGTTAAAACCAAATTGTGTCAGCAGTATACGGTCAACTGTGCAAATCCAAATTTTCTGGAGTTAAGAAAGTAAGGCTATTTGCAGATGCCTGCTGTGGACAAAATAAAAACACCGCTATGACAGACACGTATAATAAATGGCTTGCTATTCAAGCATCACAGAACGTGCAAGTGATAGAAATGATCTTTCCTATTACTGGCCTTTCATTCATCCCTCCCGATCGTGTTTTCGGGCAAATAGTGAAATAAATAAGAACGCGAAATACTACCAGTAGCCCTGAGGAATATTTTGAAATCTATAAAAATCCTGGAAAGTTAATCAGGCTAGGGACAGATGTATCTGTAAAATAGTGTAAGTATGCTGTAAAGGAAATATTTAAGTCACCAAGATCCTGGCATTTTAAATTTAAGACATCTAAACTTATTATTTTACAACGTTTTACCTCAGACAAAGTTATAGTGAGACGTAAGGCAAACTATCGGTCCGATTTGTGTGTAGGCAAGACCATTCTTAAGCGAGGCAAATCCTTAGAAATACATTTTCAAAGAATTTACGAGGGCTGATCAATAAAGACTGAGACTGATTTTTTTCTGTAGTTTCCTTGATAGTTTTATGTCTCTACCACAAATACTTGAAAAGAGCAGGGATTCACGTATAATGTCCATAAGCGACAGCACTCTCGTAACGGTAGGTTGGTAGTAATGCTGTATACTGTCGACCCTACTTGAATTTCGCAGACCACAAAATGGAGGTGACACGATAGGAGCAATACAGCGCAATAAAATTTTATTTTCGTTTAACTCATACAGCATTGAAACTTTAGAAAAGTTGAAGCAAGCATACGGTGAAGATGCACTACCTCGTGCAACGGTGTTTAGGTGGTTCAAGGACTTCAAAGAGGGGTGAGTCTTCTGTGCTAAGCAAGGTGGGCCTGGTGTTTCGAAATGGAATGATTTACCAGCATGCAGTTTCCCCCTCACACTACTGTTACGCAGCTACTACACGTCAGTATTGGCTACACTAAGGAAGCACATTACAAGGAAACGTCCAGAACATCATCGGAATGGGTGGCGACTTCATCACGACAACGCGCGGCGTCACATCGCAAATCAAGTCCAGGAATTTTTGGCTAAATTCAACATTATCTGTGTTCCGCATCCGCCTCAAAGCCCCGGTCTTATTCCCATTACTAAAGGCAAAGCTCCGGGGCATTCGATTTGAGAGCACTGAAGCAGTGCTAAAGAAAAGTGAGGCGATTCTCAAAGACCTGACAAAGAATGGCCTGCACCATGTGTTCGAGGACTGGCAGAGACGATATAAAAAGTGCATTCAGTTAGGAGGGGACTACTTTGAAAAGATCATGTCAACATTGAAATGGAGTAATAAATATCTGCGAAAAAAAAATTAGTCTCAGTCTTTATTGAAGTCCTCGTAGATGTGGGTGTAAAAGTAAAGGAGGAAAAAGTTAAAGATGTGAAAAATTTATTAAAAAAACATTGAGTGATAACTATGTGGAAAATGAAAGCCTGTATTTTACAAGAATTTAATATCTCCTCACAATATTGCCAATGACGATAAAGAAGTAGGTGCTGTTTGTGAGAGTTTCTGGGATACTGAGGAAGGACAACTTAGAATTTGATATATTTGTTTTTGAACAATACGTATTAGTATTACAGTTTAAACATAATATGTAAGTTTTACAAGTCATTAGATATATGTGATATGAAAACTGGTCAATTTTAGTGAGCAAACTATGAAAGGGTGCTTCGTTGATATTCTTATGCGAAATTGGTGAAAAAAGTGAAAATTTAGTTTTTTTTAACTAAATTGAAATCAGAAATGGTTATAATTATACAGATATTGCAAGATGTCATGTATTAACATTGTCAAACACAAATATTGAGAAGTAAATGCCAAAATGGTTGCACTTAATTGTAACTTAGCATTGTGTTTCCACTAAAACTCGCCAAATCCACTACCGTTGTCTGCAAAACTCGCCTTATCCAAAACTAAATTTTGATTTACCACCATATTATTTGAGACTGATTTTCAAGAGAATCCATGCATCTTTAAGGGTCTAGTCCGGACATTATAACATTAAGAAAATTTTCAAAGTTCTGCTGTTGGCGTGATATTAGTTTTTCACGTTTTCTGAAAATTCGTTTTACCTGGATAAGGTGAGTTTTGCACTTGACGGCCTCAATTAGATCAGTAGCTTACTGTTTCTATCATTACTTGTGTGCAATAAAATTTTAAGGTAGAGCATAAAGATCCTATATTAAAGGTTCATAAGTTTATAAACAGTGTGTGAAATTTTTACATCTCTATAATAATAATAATAATAATAATAATAATAATAATAATAATAATAATAATAATAATAGTCTAATTTTCAAATATCTGTGTGCTGAAGTTGCATACAAGGTTTCAGCCTTATAACCCAACAAGTTTTGAGTAATGGGTACAAAGTCATACATGGAACTTCTTTTTTTTTTGTTTATGTTTTCCACCTGACACACAATAGTTTCTAAAAAGTAACTATGGGATTAAAAATGGTTTCCTATATATTAAAATATTGCTCAAAGATTGCATTAAGAGATATATAAATCATAATAAATGCTAACAGCAACTTTACAGTTAAAATATTCACAATCTTTTTCCTATTTGTTCTCATACTAGTCCCCAAGCCCCGTAGATTTCAGTTGTTTCTCGCAATGACATAGAGAGAGTAAGGAATTTGAAGACTAGCAAATAGTATTCACTTGTTTAACATTTGAATGTCACTACTCCCTTTGTATCTATAACAGCTATTTTCGGAAAGGTTTATCTCGAATAAAATAAAATAGAAAAATAAACTTTCGTAAGAACGATTTAAAAACCTGCTAATAAGCGATAGCCAATAGAGAAAATAATGTGAATGTAACATATCAGATTTTTTTCTCTGCCCTCTCTTTTGGCAATGCAAAGAGAAAAGGTTTCCAAAGCGACCCGCTCTTTAAATATTTGTGTTTCGCTTAAGCCTTGTATTGCTCTGATCCCGTTGAACCCACAAGGAAATACTTAGTAAAACTCTTTCTGGAAATGCTTATCTGAATTAGCATGATGTAGATAGAAGAATATGCGTTTGTGAGAATAGTTTGTACAAGAGGGAATAGAGAGAGAGTCGTGTGAGTGTAACGTTCAAATTTTTACATTTACGATCGGCGTGTCGATATTTCTACCTACAGGTGTTCACATTAAAGTCAAGTCTGTAAACCTGGTATGATAACGCTATTTTAAATGAGCCAATTGCAGTGAGCAAGAGGTGCGGTTACGAAGAGATACTTTGAAGGGTGATAAAAACAGGGCTTTTGGTGTACTCCCGATAAGGGGCTTTAAACGTGACCTCTCCAGCTTCACTATGTTCTTTATACTCTCCGTTTCTGTCATTCCCCCTCTGTGCATCTGATTTCCATCAGTTCAGCTCTGCTGCCTCGTTGGTATTCGGGTTATAATCTTTCAGGGTCAAAACTTGATGTTCCCCTCTGGCTTCTGAATTCCTCTCGCACACAAAACTATGGCAACAATACGCACCATGCATGAGGTAACGCACTATATTGTATGTATAATTTTACGGTCCACCTTTATTGCATTATTAGCTGGATAAGTCGACGTTGCACGCGTAGCTTTTTAAACTCGAATGAACATACAATTTATTTCATTCTACTCAACCCCGTCCTTTATGAAACTAAATGACACTTAAACAAAGCGTTAATTAACACTCTCAGGACAGTATAAAGAACAAAATAAAACTACTGAAGAAGCACTGTTGCACAATCAGAAACACTGCAGTTTGTAATGATGATTTCTCGTGAATGCAACTGAGTAACTTCCACGTTGTCACATTCGGGCGGCCTATTTATTGAGGAAGCTTCAGTTGGGAAGAAATAATAGCAGCTTAAGTAACGTCAGTATAACCTTGTTTATTCCCATAACTAACACACCCAGTAACAGGAACACAACTTACTCTGACGCAGCGGCTATTGCTCAAGGCTATCGGGAGTTCAGCGCCGGGCGGTCCGAGTAAACAATATAACTGTGGCTAGCCAGCATAAACAGCAGGCGTGATTTCGGGGGATAACTCGAACCTTCTGGAAACTAGTTCTCTCCCTTCCTCCAGGAAGTGTGTCCAAATAGTTCTAGAACGTTTGAGAATCTTGTGGAAAGATTCCATTGACTTCATAAGGGAGCGCTCTCGTGGGAGTCAATGCGAGACGAGTTGAGTGCGAGTCGAGGGTGAGTTAAGTTGCGGGTGAGCTTCCCGTACGATTCTCCGAGCAAGTTGGTGACGACTGCTTTATCGTGCAACGAGTGCGGAGTGACGGGTTCTGGAGGTCTTGTGTTCGACTTCCGAGTGAAGTGAACCGTCGTGAAGTGAACTCTCAGTGAAGGTGAACTACAAAAAAAAAAAACCAAACAGTGACAGTTACAGTTGAGAAAAGTGGCACTTAAAAGAAAACTGGTCAAAGTCACAATACTCATTAAACTGCTAAGAAAACATAAGAAAGACCAAGTAAACGAAAGGGCAAAATTAACATTCAAACGAGACTAAACATGAGAAACTATAAATTATAGTAAGTGTATACCTCAACACCAGAGTATGATAGCAGAATGAATGGATATGCATTTCGACTTATTCATTACTCTTATGTTAGCAATGTTTGAGCACCATAGAGGCTTTTGTAATTAATGCGACTATGTTGAATACTTTTGTGTAGTTTTATATCAATTCAGAATAAATAATTATATGAAGATAAACAATAAGAAGCAGCAGTGGTATTTTGTCTGGTTTGATGCTCCTGCTATAATCACGGTCTAACATAATACAGCTGAAATGTTTGTTTCTCAACTAAGCGATTGTAGTCCCTTTACAATTTCACAGCCATAGCCACAGGTGGCATCAAAATCAAACCAAACCTATGGCGCGCCAGCCCAGAATCGGACCAAAGCCTACCGTCCCAAACGCTGCATCCGCCATCCTGTCCACTACAGGCGATATTGGTGAAGGGAAGTACTCTTTTCGTGGTCAACGTCCCAGATCCCTCTCGGCCGGTTAAGGCAGTCTTCTCAAACAGGGGCGCTCCGTTTCTATCATGTAGCTCCTCAATTGGCCCCTCAGGTACCTAAGGAAGCTGAGTCCACTCAGTATCAGACCTCACAACGGGGGAAAAATCCCCACGTCAGTACCGCGGACCGAACCTGTGTCCCCCGAGCCAGAGGCTACCACTACTCTACGGGGACGGTCCACAGGTGGCAGAACTGTTATAATTATTTATTTGAGTATATCACTCTTCAGATCAATGTCAAAGAGGAGATCAACAAACAGTATGTGAACACGCTGTTCCTTTGTTATTTTGCGAGATCGTGAAAGCCTTAAGCAATTATTATTCTTAAATTGCAATGTTCGACCTATTACGATTGTCAATGAGAAAAATATAGATGGTCGTGCGAGCTTACGTAGCCATCACATAAAATTAAATAATTAATCGTGTGAAGTGGGTCAAAATTTCAAATTCTAAGCTGGACAGTAATTTTCATCCTGTGATAAAGGTTATCAGTGCCAAGTTTAGTCAAAAACGTGAAACGGTGAATAAGTCTATAAAGAACATATATACTTGCGTACATACATACAGTCACAGACACAGACATACATACATGTGTAGGTTATTTAGGAGAGAGCTGAGCACTGTTTTGGGCATGTATGGGAAAGGATAGGGAAAACGAGGGTAGATGCCAGTTTGAGGGAGCCTTCAAGGAGGAAAATGGGTTTATATGGGAGAGATAGGGAATACGACGGCTGATAATAGGCTAGACAGGGGTTGAAGGAGGGAAATGCGTTTATATGGAAGAGATAGTGGAGAAGTGCTAGGCTAAACAGAGGTTGAGGAGTAGAGTATAGTTTATATGAGAGGTATAGGAAAACGAGGAGAGGTGTTAGGCTAGACAGAGTTGAAGGCCAGAGTATGTCTTTTATATGGGAGAGGTAGGGAATACGAGGAGAGGCGCTAGGCTAGACAGAGGTTGAGGAGTACAGTATGGGTTTATGGAGGAAAATAGGGAAAACGAGGAGAGCTGTTAGACTAGACAGGGCTTGAAGGCTAGAATAAACCTTTTATATGGAAGTGATAGCAAATCGAGTAGAGGTATTAGGCTAGCAGAGTTTGAGTATGTGTTTATAAGGAGAGACGAGAAAACGGAGAGAGATCCCATGCTAGGATAGACAGGTGTTAAAGGTAGAATGTGTTTTATATAGGTTAGATAGGAAACCAATGAGAGATCCTCAGCTAGACATTGGGCAGGAGGGGAATGCCCTTTATGAGAGGTAGGGGATACGGAGAGAGATACTAGACCAGACAGAGTTTGAGAGTAGAGTATGCGTTTATATGTATGAGAGGTATAGGATCAGGAGGAGAGGTGTTAGGCTAGACAGATACTGAAGGAGTAGAAGTATGAGCTTATATACAGGAGAAATAGGGATTACGATGGGAGGAGCTAGACTAGTCAGGACTTCAAGGGTAGAATATGACTTTTTATATGGGAGAGAGAGTGCAAACCGAGGAGAGGTATTAGGCTAGGAAGGTTTGAGTATGCGTTTATAAGGAGAGACGAGAAAACGGAGAGAGATCCTATGCTAGGAGAGAGTTGAAGGAGAGGGAAATGTGCTTTATATAGAGAGATAAGACACACGAGAAGTGCTAGGGCAGACATGTTGAGGAGTAGAGCATGCATTTATATGCAAAAGACAGGGATTACGGGGGGAGATACTAGACTAGACAGAGATTGAGAGTAGAGTATGCGTTTGTATGTATGAGAGGTACAGGAACACAGGGAGAACTCTTAGGCTAGAGTGATACTGAAGGAGTAGGAATATGGGTTTATATACAGGAGAGCTAGGGGATACAAGGGGATGTGCTAGACTAGTCAGGACTTGAAGGGTAGAATATGGTTTTTATTTGGGAGAGTGAAAACGGCTTTAGACGCGAACTTCATGGAAAGCTGTTTCCTGTCAATGATAGAAAATAAATCTAGAGAGCTCCAGCACGTGACTCTCTCATGCTAAATATGTAGCCCATTCTAGTTAAAGAATATCCCACTCACGCAAAAGGTAATCCACTCACGCTAAAAAGGTAACCCACACACACAAAGGTAACCCACTCACGGTAAAAAGGAAACCCACTCACGCAAGAAGGTAACCCACTCACGCAAAAAGGTGACCCACTCTCGCAAAAAGGTAACAAACTCACGCAAAGGTGACCCATTCACGCAAAAAGGGGACCCACTCATGCAAAAAGGTGACCTACTCCCGTAAAAAGTTGACCCACTCACGCAAAAAGGTGACTAATCAAGCAATAAAGGTGACCCACTCACGCAAAAAGATAACCCACTCACACAAAAAGTGACCCACTCATGTAAAAAGGTAACCCACTCACGCAAAAAGATACCCACTCACGCAAAAAGGTAATCCACTCACGTAAAAAGGTGACCCACTAACGCAAAAAGGTAAGTAACTCAGTATCACAGGGGGGGAATGATTTCGGAATGTCAGTATAGCATAGTACCGTATGATTTCACAGGTAATTCAGATGGTGGCGTAGGTATTTAGGATAATTCAGTTAGTGTCATAGCTATTTAGGGTAATTTAGGTAGTACCACAGGGTAGGCCGGATTCCTTGGTTACTTTGTGTAAAGCTCCGTATGATTTCACAGGTAATTCAGATAGTATCGTAGGTATTTGGCCTAATTCAAGTATCATAGGTGCTTAGAGTAACTCAGCTAGTATGGCAGGAGGGTAGATTCCATGCACAGGGCGTATCATAGCTACGTATGATTTCATTGCTAATTCATCTAGTATCGTAGGTATTTAGGCTATTCAGCTAGTATCATAGGAGGAATGATCCCAGAGGTTGGGTATAGCATAGTTTCGCATTTCACAGGTAAGTCAGATAGTATCGTAGGTATTTAGGATAATTCAAGTATCATATATGTTTAGAGTAATTCAGTAGCATTACAGGAGTGTAGGTTCCAGGGGTTGGTTATAACATAGTTGCATCTTTTACAGAGAGTTCAGGTAATATCGTAAGTATTTGGGGTAATCAGAATAGTTTCACAGATATTCGTGTTAATTTTGATCAGCGATTTTTATCACAGCTATTTAAGGTAGTTGCAGGTGATTCGGCTTGCGTCAAAGGCATTTGAGAAGTAATTCAACTAGTATCATTGATATTTAGGGCAAGCCAGATAGTATCACAGGTGCTCGTGCTAATTTTGAGCAGAGATTCGTATCAGAGCTATTTAAGGTAATTTCACATGATTCGGCTAGTATCACAGGTATTTAAGTCATTCTAACGGGTAATTCAAATAGTATCACGTGTATTCATGGTTATATGCAGAGTAATTAGATTATAAACATTTCTCATCCAACGTTACAACACTTTATATACTTTTTTCTAAATCTTACAAACCTTTATATGCAAAACAGTTAGTGTGCGAGGCGGAAAGGGATAAACTGTATATTGGTTTACAAATTGAAAAGTTTGCATCAACATGCCTTTATTTTAGTTCGTTGTAGGTACCTCTCACCTTTATCTAGGCTTGAGACTAGCACCAGGGTAGCCCCTAATGGCTGGGTTAACACCTTCCCTTCATCTTTTTCTTTCTTCATCAGGCGTCTGCTAGTTACATACACAGCACACGGATAAACTTAATTTTTTTTAAGATTGTAGACTCACAAGAAAACCTTCATTTTCGACTTACATTCTCTTAAGCACTGTCTGTAATACTGTAGTGTCTACACGCATAGGTAGTTATCCCATCCTCAGCAATAACTCTTTTATCATCAAAGGGATTCAATGTAATTTTATTCACTTGCACTGTGGTAACAGCGTGATTTTGTGATAGGATTAGATTCATGGGCGTTTTGATGATTTCACCGGTTTTAAGACAGTTCCGTATAGCTGTCAAACGTAATGTACTGCTTAATAGCGCTACGTTTTATACCGTTAATTTTTTTATCATTGAACCGTGGATATCTAGTGCACACATCTTAGGTCGTAGTCCGACAAAGCGCTGGATGGTTTTACCATTAGCCTCATTTTTATATTTCCCAAGCACCTTCTTCTTTAGAGCTGAATAGCATATATGGTTGACAGGGTAATCAGCAGTATCCAGATGCTCAAACAAACGTAGCTTGTCCTGGTACAGATCTTCAGTTGTTACATGATGAATGAATGAATCAGTGTCCATATACATAAGCTTCAGGTTTTCAGCTCCGTAATATGATAACAGCACATCATAATGATAATCATGCATTAATGTCTTGGAGACGTCCAACACACTCATACCAATGTGTATAGGCTTGTTGAACTCAATCCGACGGGAGGCCAAATGTACAGCAGCTAGATTAGCAGCATATAGCGTCCTATTGATGAACGTAGGCTTGGCTACGGTTACGCAGGTTCTCCATAGTTTTTCCAAACATGGCGTTGTTAAAGAGCTTGTAGAGATCCTTCTCGAAGTCATTTGCAGCTTGTTGTCGTAGCCTGTTGTTAAATTTCACATAAGGTTTTAACCACCGCGACTGTCGGAATTGTAGCACACGATGGATTTTTGTTAGTCGTAACCCATGATTAAGAGCTTGCTATAATGTTATGTAATGTACTACGTACTTATTTCGAGGTCCAAGTTTCTTTGTAGATGATTCCTACGGTTTCATACACGCAGGCAGGAAAGGTAGATCGTGAAGTTCTGCAGGATACTCAATGTCAACTTCCAATATGTAACCAAGAGGATCATCTTCTTGTAGCGTTTCTAAGTAAATTTCTGCACATGATACCCACTCAAATCCACCTAAGGGAGGTCGTGACACATTTCCCAGCCATATTGGATGTCGGCGTCCTCGTAAGTGATAAATTGGGTTGGTCTCTAGGGATCAAACTTCTCCATATAAATGTTATTAGCCTCTGCGTACCGATGAAAATCTTGACATAAACCTCCTATTATACCTAATTCCACCATGAGTAGTTGATCATAATCTTGTAACAGCTCCAGCTTAGTTCCTGTATACAGTAACATGACGTCCCATGTAAGTCCTGCACAGGTAAAATAATGTACAGTATTAACTTTGTGTGTTTTTGAGGTCTTGCTCTCTGAGTGTCTCAAAGATATCGGTTAAAAGAAGTACATACGAAGTTAAGTAGAGATCGCTGTACGACTTTCCTGCCCCTCATTTCCCGTTCTCATCATTTCCTTCATTGCCACTTGTTTCAGGGTTGTAGAAACAGCGACGGTGTTCGGTGGGTTGCGGCTGTGCGGTGGAAATTTGTATCTGTTGTCGGAGGGACTACTCACAAGCAAATATTCCGGAGTGGCAGATAAAACTGTTGGACTTTCTGGTAGTGTTGGATGCAGCATTGCTGAATGTAGGTATAACTGTGCAGAACTGCAGAACTCGAGGGAATTACAGTACGCGTACAGTATTTACAAATCGTTATTCTGAAACATCATAATTTGCCATTCAGTATATGTGGCCGTCCGTTACGTCATCGATTAATGGCAGGCAAACTGCTGACGGCTGTCCAGTGTATCACAGTCCATGCTGTGTTTTACTTATTGTGAATATAATTGTGGTGGTGCTATGCTAACTTGAGCGACTCGCATTCAGGAGGTGCCGGGTTCAAATCATTGGTTCTACCAATCGCTCTTAGCGGTTTTCTTCGGATAACTTGATCCGCGAATTTTCTTATCGTTCCTTTCATTACTACATTTCATTTCCTTCTTCTTCTTCGCCGTCATACCAGGCACTGGGATGATCATTCATTCTGGATGTGTTATGATCTAGAGTGTGCTTGCTCCTCGACAGGCTATTGACCCAAGGCATTGGCTTGTAAGTCCCCGGGGGTGTAAGTCCTACAACGAGGAAGGTACCCAATTAAAGAGAGAGAGAGAAGAGTATGAATTGTGAGTAAAATGAGTTTTCTCCATTGCTTCCGATATCTGAATCGAAAGGATATGAGTAGATTTATAATGAGAGATCCAGCGCAAAGGATTTGCCGCCATCTGATAAGGTTCTTTGATCTATGCCGCTAGCCCCGCCCCCTCCCTTTGTGCGCTACTATTTGCCGCCCGGTCGCGTGCCGCTAGCCCCGCCCCCTTCCCTTTGTGCGCTGATCTAATGCCGACAGGGTCTGTGCCGGCAGGTCCTCCCCCCTCCCCCTGTGGTCACGTGGCGGTGACCCGCCCCCCTCCATCCCCCATACGCGTGTCCTCCCTCCCCTTTGTGTTCTGGTTGGTTCCCTGTAGATAGGTGGGAGAGTGTGTATTGTTCCTATACGGTGACTACATTCCCGCCCCCCTCATTGTGACTTGTCTAAATCCCTGCCGTGTGATTGGCTTGGGGTAGGGGATGTGCCGCTCGGGGTGAGAGGTTATATGTGAGGGTTCTCGGTGCGTGACGTTGGCGGTGTGGGAATGCGATTCTCGATGCCTGCCGCACATCGGCAAATCGTTTGAGTACATAATTGTGTCAATCAATTAGGTAATGTGTGTTATTGAAAAAAGAATCGCTATCATATTACTACTAATGCAATTAAACGCTATTCTTCGAGCAATTAAGTATTTTTGATTGAATCGCGCACACCTGTCCCTAAACCGCCATTTATAACCTACTATTGTCAATAAATTACACGTCTAATGAAACACGGCTAGTCTGTCGATGAAAACAATTAAGTATTTTTGAATGATTAATTGACTCGCGCGCAACTGCTCGTTATCGTATATGTGTGATAGCATGTGTATAATTATTACGAGTAATAACATTTATTTAATTCTACTTTTGAGGGAAAATATATTTTGGATTTATAAGAATATTACAACACTTAGATGAAATGACAGACTTGACGTAACACTCGTTATCGCGTGATAATTGAGGTGGAACACCGACCGCAACCTTCCGCTGCGAGACGTTTCACTGGAATGACTAACTCTCGATATTTGGACTGGCAAGTCGACTTCCGCATCCCCTCCACATGCGTTTCAGTTCGCCAGCTACACTAGCGCGCCAAGTGGTAATACGAGTGAAACTCCAACGAGTGTTCCCCCACAGCGCCCCTGGTGGTCATACCCGAAAGTTGTGAATTCACCATATTTAAACTCATTATGGGTGCAAGACGGCCATCTTAACTCTATATAATTCTGCGAAATATGATTCCGGAAAAAAAAATAAAGGCGAATTAACATGCGAGGTGCGTTCATGTTGGCTCCGGAGGAATTGATTATGAAATAAATAAAAAATAAATAAGACTCTCGCTGATCGATGAATACAATTAAATATTTTTAATAAATATTGTAATTGACTCGCGCGCCTAGAGATATCTCACCCAAATTATTCATCTACCATGAATATCTCACTTCTAATGAAACGGCGCAGTCTATCGATTAAAACAATTAAGTTTTTTTGATGGAATAATGTAATTGATTTGCGCGCAACTGTTCGTTATCGTATATGCGCGATTATTACGCGTATATAACTATTACGGCTAATAACGTGTGTTTAATTCTTCTTTTGAATTGCGGGTTTATAAAAAATATTACATTGCTTAGATGAATTAAAAAGCAACTTAAAGCGAAATTGCAAATAGCTTGTATGAGACGTTAACACGAGAACCCTTTACGAAAAAAAAAACAAGACGCAATGTGACAGCAATGCCCTGTCCATCATGAGAGGCGGTTAAAACAGGACGCGTGGGTTTTCCCCACTACCTGCTCTTAATGGCTAGGGGTATCCAGCACATAGGAGTACGCTTCAACAAAGCCTGCTATGTCTCTTCTCGCACGAGAGAAGTAATAATTACAATTCAAAACAGGCGTACCTGTAAGTAACACGCACGAAGACTACAAATATAAATTTTATATTCGTTTTAAATGTTCTTTCTAAAGACGTAGCGAACTTTGAGAAATTCAACGAATTATTCACTGGCGTACACTGCCTGAAAGAAATATTGTGTACACCCCTGAAGAATGCATATGTAGACCCATTAGAAGACAAGGGCAAACTCTTCCGCACCATTAATTTTCGTCAGAAGAATGTAAAAACAAGGTCTTGTATAGAGCTCTTCGTGAACAATAACACCCGTTTCCAATTCATTAAACAGCCTAAGTGCTCTGAAAAACCACAGGCCCTCGGGGGTAAATAGCTATTAGCGATACAAAAGATCTTAATGGCTTCCCCGGTACAGAAATTCCATCATAGACAGTGGAAAAACCAAGTCTAGACATGTTTTAAGCTTACCACAAAAAATGTTTTCCCGATAATTAATATAATTCTACATGAAGAATATTAATGATTAAGTTTTTTCAATTAAACGTATACTGTATAGATTCTGTACTTAAACATTCGATTGTATCTTTGTCATTATTTAAATACTCACGTACAAGAATTGCAAACATGATATCAAAAATTAAACTGATTTTTTTTTCGGGATGTTAAACAAAGAAATATGATTTGGCGAGAGTAATATGAAGAATAAAAAGTATTCAGAATGATAGATATTACGTACGTTATTAAAATAAATAAGGCTCTCGCTGATCGATGAAAACAATTATATATTTTTTTATTAATTAATTGTATATGAATTGACTTGCGCATCTGATTGGTAACGCATGGGCATGATTATTACACATGTATAACTATTACGACTAATAGCATTTGTTTAATTCTAAATAATGAAATATGGAGCCTAGCCTAAACAATCCTCGTTACTCTTAATTTATTCCATTTTAAAAAGATTGGGCTTAGTAAATATAGGACGAGTACGATTTTAAATAGCCCATCCATTCGAGAGATATTTTTTGAATATTCCAGCATGTTAATATAAACTTAATACACACACACACAAAAATTCATTTCAAGTAATATTTGTGCCACATTAAGTATTTGCGAATGAGTTTTACTTTCTATACTACGTATAGTAAGTAGAGGAAGTGATGTATTCCACCCAAAAAAAAAATCGATACAGAGATTTCATCGGAAATACATGTTTTGAGACCCTCTGAATCCGAAAAAAGCGTCTCTGTCTGCGAGTGTGCCTGTGAAACATAACTCAGAAACGAAGAGCCGGATAAAACACCAAACTTAGTATTTAGATTCAGTATCTTCCAGAGATGCGACACGAGGGTTTTAAAGAAAATGCCTCACAACAGACTATCCTTTACATGGAACATTTCTCGAAAATTATAATTTTCTCAAAAATGACTCTAACGATATTGAATAAAATATTAAATGTTTAAGATATTGTAATGAGAAATGAATTGTATATCTCGAATTTTCTGGGCCGCAGGCTGCAGGATCGCTCATCAAATACCGTAATGATTCAGACACCCGAACACCCGAATGGTAAGCATTCTTCAGAGTTTTAAAAAAGTAATGTAACAATTCATATTAACTTCTTGTTCATATTCTTTATTATTATTTCAGGAAGTGGACTTTATTTTGGTATCGACCATCCATCGAGCGCTGCACAGGCAGCGCCAGGCTTCCAAACCTTCCTGGTTCCAAATCATCATGGAGGCGGCTCTGCCATCCGTACATGCAGCAACACTCGTAAGGTGAGAATTTACAGACGGGTGTTTTGAGGATTTGTAACTAAAAAATTACATGATAGTAGACATACAATGTCGATTCTGGCACACAAAGGCATGCCTCCGACAGCATAGAGTTCTGGATTGTATAAGGAGAAAAGGATATATTTAAGGGGAGTTTCTCACCCATATGCAGTCACATAACTCTTTCGGTCTCCCAGAATGCTATGTATTTTTCACGAGGGTGTTTAAAACATGTATTTTTTTTCACGTATAGAGTGTAGATTCTTTAGAACTCTGTACTTAAACATGCTATACTATTATTATTTATTTATTTTTTCCAGGAAATGGACTTTATTTCGGAGGCGGTATCGGTCAACATGCGACCGCTGCACCGGTACCTCCAGGCTTCGCGACCGTTGCACCAGCAGGCTTCGCGACCGCTGCACCGCCGCCTCCAGGCTTTCAGACCTACCTGGCACCAAATAAGCAGGGTGGGGGCCCTGCCCCATACATGCAGCAAGCACCGAACGGTAAGAATTTTTTCAATATTTTATGAACTTCTTTTTACACATTCTATATTATTATTAATATTGTTATTATTTTCAGGAAGTGGACTTTATTTCGGAGGCGGGTTTTTTCTGGGAATGTCTCCAAAGTATTCTTCATTCTGAACGACTTTTGCAAAACTGATAAACCATAAGAGATAGACAAAATTTTACTACACAAAAAATGGAGATCGCGTTAAAATACATAATTTATAACATATACATTCTCGTTGTTGAGTAAATCGTTTTTCGAGATATTGCTTGTTATTCCATTAAAATTTTCCAATACTTATACTTTTTCTCAAATTCACTATTCTTGTTTTATGTCCTCGATATGCAAAGAGAATGGAATGCACCACATAGCAACCAGCGTTAAAATATTTGACTATCGCTTAAAACCTATCATATTCACATTGTATCGTCATGAAAATTACCAATAACATTGACATCCCGATATCTCGATTAACATGAAGCATATAGGGAATAAGTGCTTGTAAAAAATAGTTCGTACAAGAGTAGAGAAAGCCATGTGAGTGTACACATCAGATTTTTTGATATTGGTTTAAATTTTCAAATACTTTTAACTTTTCTCAAGCGGTAACTCGCTATTCGTTTTTTCCCGTGGTAATGCATAGAGAATAGAATTATAAAGCCATCACATAGCATCAGACGTTCTTTAAACATCTGTAACGTGTCTATTCACAATCGAAAGGTTGCTGGTTCGAGGAAAATTATATCTACAGAAACAATACATTATTTTCGCTCTGTGATTAATTTGGTAATGTAACAATAATTAACAATGAATTTTTAGCGGTAAATGTAAAAAATAAAATATATTTTTTATTTCCTAGCGTCATACGCAGAAGCATTCCCCTTAAGGAACGCTGGCGTGAGCGATGGTTTCCCCCATAACGGGTTTAGACTTGCTTACGAAATGTCCCTGTGCGAGGCTAGCATTTCCCTCTCCTTCTCGAATTTTTGGAGTAGCCAATCAAAATTGCTGTATTATATACCGTCACACCTCTCACCCCTTCAGATTTTTATCAGGCGAAGCGATATAAAAGCAGTAGCTTCCCCAGCGATTTCACTGTATTGTGACAACACAGCGAGCTAAGATCTCCGCAAACTTTTCTCATTCAAAGTGAAATTTCAACGAACATCATGTCTGGTAAGTTGTAACAAAACACTTCATTTACTTTAAAAGTTAAATTATTACTCTGTACATTTAACTTATATTCGCGTTCTTGTTTTTAATGCATGGCATTTATATGCGAATAGCTGAGCATTCTAAAAGTTAATAGCTAGACAAGTGAATTTTCTGAAATGTGAACAGTTTAGTTAAGTATTCATTTTAGGCAAGCTTATTCTACATTTAATAGCTAACTGCGCGAATTCTCAAAATGGGAACAATTTAGTTAAGTATTCACCTTGTTGAGTAATTATTATTCCAGATATTTAAATACAGGATTTCACACAGTGAATTATATTCCTTTTGGAGAAAATACAATTATTTGAATACCTTATTAACGTTTTTGCTTTAGAATATTACAAAAAGTCTGTTGCGCGAATCATTCGCTCTAACAAAGTAAATACCTACATTATATTAAAACATTTAAATTGAAAAATACAGTACTTAATGAACTTCATTAGTGAATCAGAACCTCAATTATATTTACACATATTATCATTTTCAGAAAAAAGTTAATAAGTTTGTAACTTTCAAATAAATGAAATTTTGTTATGCAACACATTCTCTAATAAAGAATATGTTTTTTTCTCTTCCTAATGCAGAAAGTTTGACATCTCAACTTAACACATTGGCTGAGGGTAGCATTTACCCAGCCGTTCAAAGACTACAAGATCTTCAGCCAGAGGAGCCTTATAATATAAAATCCTTAAGAAAAATTGATACTCGATACGGTGCTAGAGTCGTTGCACTTTTAGAGAATAAGCAAGTGTTTCTCCCGACAAGATATTCAACCCTAACAAGCCAACAGTTGGAGGAAATGCCTGGGAAGTTTCAAATGGTATATCATGGAGTAGTACCAGCCGGCAAGTTTAAGACATGTAAATTGTCTTTTCTTCCTATTAAGGTTTGTAGAAATAATTCAGCTATCCTTTCAAAGCTTCATTTAGAGTTACATTCGTTGAGTTTATAAATTCGCACTTCAGTAGGATAACATTTGTCTAAAGTATACATCAATATGTAAAAAAAAATAACGTCCAGGATGTAGTCTGAGCGAGGATCTCCAGAAAGAAGTTTAATAGTCTATTCACTGATTCTTTACCTCAAAGCAGATACCTACAGCAAGTTTCAAATAATTTCCAGCAGGATAGCAGTTGTCAAAAGCATGCATCACTGTATTAAAAAAATATGTGTAAATAATGTCTAGATTGTACTCTGTGTGATTTCGTGCAGAAAGAACTTTAATACCCCTTGCAGTGATTCTCCACATCGAAGTATATACCTACAAGAAGTTGCAAATAATGTGAATGTGTGTTACAGGAATGCCCAGCTGAATGTAAATGAAGAGGAAGAACGAGATAGCTTAAAACATCATAAACAGAAATGTGATAGGAACATTCTCAACACTCCCAGTAACCTCAATCAATGAAGAATTGCACCAGTGCGGAACATACATGGAAAAAACATCCGCGTGTGTAGAATATAACAATAATATATATATAATTATGTACTCATTATTACTGCTATACCAGCCTATACCATTGATTTCATAAATAATTTCATAATTGTTTAAGGAGAATGCCTATCTTAAAAACATTGATGCTACATGAAATCTAAACAAAAAGATTATTGAACTATTACTGAAAGAGACTTGAATAAATGGGAATCTAGAAGCCAGAACCATCTTAATATTGGGCTGTATGATATGAGGTGTATAAAAAGATTAATAAAAAAATGAGGTCTATGTAATATAAACAACATTTATTTTTTATAAACATTTTCCTATTACATTCCTATACAAAAAAAACATACATATTTCCTAAAGACAAAGGTGATAGTCTAGACATTCTAAAACACTCAGTTATATAATCATATACATCACACAGAAAGAGACCTGCATTATCCATAAAAAACTAAACATCTCAAGAATGTCTGGATGATGTATTTTATAAGTACAAGGTTTTGATATTTCAAAGTTCCTGTTAACCATGACTGTAATTGATTAACACAATTTCTCGATCCTGTCATGCTATAACTTTAGAAGCTTTCAGCTTACTTATAATCTCCTCAATCTCTTGTGTGTGACTGTTATTACCAGCATTCCTCGATGCAATTAGTAACCTCAATATATTTACTAGTCTATTTGGATTTTCAAGCGTAGATATCACTGAATCATCATCATATGAAGATTTCATATTCTCGCGACTCCCGCTGTATCCAGATTTTTCACCATCAGTAGTCTCCAGTGAAGGACAGAGGTTTGATCCGGTATAACATCCCCCTCTATACATCTTCGGATCTTCGAGTGTAGGAGAGAGAGTCGATCCAGTATAACATGTTGCTCTATGAAGCTTAAATCTTGACAAAGAACGATTCTTAAAAATCCGCTCGCATATACAGCATTTAATGACGTGTTTTCCTCCATGTGTAATGTATGAAAAATTGAGTTTCTCATCCGCTAGTTGCACAGATTTTCTCCGGCAGGAGCTCATGCTAAAACTAAAAGAAATTAAATGAATACGGGAATGCTAACGCTCGAAGGAATTAAAAGCGAATGAATGAATTCATAACACGCAGCTATGTATATATTCAGTGTGAGGACGCCGGAGGGAATCGCAATCTTCGCATAGCAGCGGGAAAGGATGCTCTCTGGAAACATTTGTGGAGAAGGAGGCTCTCAACAGAACATGGCGAATGCGAGCATGGAAAAAGGATGCTCTCTGGGAACATTCGTGGAAAGAGGATGCTCTCAACAGAACA
Source organism: Deroplatys truncata (assembly GCA_030765065.1). Taxonomy (NCBI): domain Eukaryota; kingdom Metazoa; phylum Arthropoda; class Insecta; order Mantodea; family Mantidae; genus Deroplatys; species Deroplatys truncata. Next base: position 22,335,463 of record CM060988.1, on the reverse strand, counting down.
TAACGAGTGCGAGCATGGAAAAAGGATGCTCTCTGGAAACGTTTGTGTAAAAGGCTGCGCAACAATGGAATCACGCTATGTAACAAAGGAATCGCGCCATGTAACAAATGAATCGCGCCATGTAACAAAGGAATCGCGCTATGTAACAAAGGAATCGCGCCATGTAACCATGGAATCGCGCCATGTAACAAAGGAATCACGCCATGTAACAAAGGAATCGCGCCATGTAACAAAGGAATCGCGCCATGTAACAAAGGAATCGCGCCATGTAACAAAGGAATCGCGCCATGTAACAAAGGAATCGCGCCATGTAACAAAGGAATCGCGCTATGTAACAAAGGAATCGCGCCATGTAACAAAGGACTCGCGCCATGTAACAAAGGAATCGCGCCATGTAACAAAGGAATCGCGCCATGTAACAAAGGAATCACGCTATGTAACAAAGGAATCACGCTATGTAACAAAGGAATCACGCTATGTAACAAAAGAATCACGCTATGTAACAAAGGAATCACGCTATGTAACAAAGAAATCTCGCTATGTAACAAAGGAATCACGCTATGTAACAAAGGAATCGCGCAATGTAACAAAGGAATCACGCCATGTAACAAAGGAATCGCGCCATGTAACAAAGGAATCGCGCCATGTAACAAAGGAATCGCGCCATGTAACAAAGGAATCGCGCCATGTAACAAAGGAATCCCGCCATGTAACAAAGGAATCGCGCCATGTAACAAAGGAATCGCGCTATGTAACAAAGGAATCGCGCTATGTAACAAAGGAATCACGCCATGTAACAAAGGAATCGCGCCATGTAACAAAGGAATCGTGCTATGTAACAAAGGAATCACGCCATGTAACAAAGGAATCGCGCCATGTAACAAAGGAATCACGCCATGTAACAAAGGAATCGCGCCATGTAACAAAGGAATCGCGCCATGTAACAAAGGAATCGCGCCATGTAACAAAGGAATCACGCGATGTAACAAAGGAATCACGCTATGTAACAAAGGAATCACGCTATGTAACAAAGAAATCTCGCTATGTAACAAAGGAATCCCGCCATGTAACAAAGGAATCGCGCCATGTAACAAGGGAATCGCTCCATGTAACAACGGAATCGCGCCATGTAACAAAGGAATCGCGCCATGTAACAAAGGAATCGCGCCATGTAACAAAGGAATCGCGCCATGTAACAAAGGAATCGCGCCATGTAACAAAGGAATCGCGCCATGTAACAAAGGAATCGCGCCATGTAACAAAGGAATCGCGCCATGTAACAAAGGAATCACGCCATGTAACAAAGGAATCGCGCCATGTAACAAAGGAATCGCGCCATGTAACAAAGGAATCGCGCCATGTAACAAAGGAATCGCGCTATGTAACAAAGGAATCGCGCTATGTAACAAAGGAATCCCGCTATGTAACAAAGGAATCGCGCCATGTAACAAAGGAATCGCGCCATGTAACAAAGGAATCGCGCCATGTAACAAAGGAATCGCGCCATGTAACAAAGGAATCGCGGTATGTAACAAAGGAATCGCGGTATGTAACAAAGGAATCACGGCATGTAACAAAGGAATCGCGCCATGTAACAAAGGAATCGCGCCATGTAACAAAGGAATCGCGCCATGTAACAAAGGAATCGCGCTATGTAACAAAGGAATCACGCCATGTAACAAAGGAATCGCGGTATGTAACAAAGGAATCGCGCCATGTAACAAAGGAATCGCGCTATGTAACAAAGGAATCGCTCCATGTAACAAAGGAATCGCGCCATGTAACAAAGGAATCGCGCCATGTAACAAAGGAATCTCGCTATGTAACAAAGGAATCGCGCTATGTAACAAAGGAATCGAGGTATGTAACAAAGGAATCACGCCATGTAACAAAGGAATCACGCTATGTAACAAAGGAATCGCGCTATGTAATAAAGGAATCGCGCTATGTAACAGAGGAATCGCGCCATGTAACAAAGGAATCACGCCATGTAACAAAGGAATCGCGCTATGTAACAAAGGAATCACGCCATGTAACAAAGGAATCGCGCCATGTAACAAAGGAATCGCGCCATGTAACAAAGGAATCGCGGTATGTAACAAAGGAATCGCGCCATGTAACAAAGGAATCGCGCCATGTAACAAAGGAATCACGCCATGTAACAAAGGAATCGCGGTATGTAACAAAGGAATCACGGTATGTAACAAAGGAATCACGCCATGTAACAAAGGAATCGCGGTATGTAACAAAGGAATCGCGCAATGTAACAAAGGAATCGCGCCATGTAACAAAGGAATCGCGCTATGTAACAAAGGAATCGCGCTATGTAACAAAGGAATCACGCCATGTAACAAAGGAATCGCGGTATGTAACAAAGGAATCGCGCCATGTAACAAAGGAATCGCGCCATGTAACAAAGGAATCGCGCTATGTAACAAAGGAATCGCTCCATGTAACAAAGGAATCGCGCCATGTAACAAAGGAATCGCGCCATGTAACAAAGGAATCACGCTATGTAACAAAGGAATCGCGCTATGTAACAAAGGAATCGCGGTATGTAACAAAGGAATCACGCCATGTAACAAAGGAATCACGCTAAGTAACAAAGGAATCGCGCTATGTAACAAAGGAATCGCGCTATGTAAAAAAGGAATCGCGCCATGTAACAAAGGAATCGCGCCATGTAACAAAGGAATCGCGCTATGTAACAAAGGAATCACGCCATGTAACAAAGGAATCGCGCCATGTAACAAAGGAATCGCGCCATGTAGCAAAGGAATCGCGCTATGTAACAAAGGAATCGCGCGATGTAACAACGGAATCGCGCCATGTAACAAAGGAATCGCGCCATGTAACAAAGGAATCACGCCATGTAACAAAGGAATCACGCCATGTAACAAAGGAATCACGGTATGTAACAAAGGAATCACGGTATGTAACAAAGGAATCGCGCTATGTAACAAAGGAATCGCGCTATGTAACAAAGGAATCACGCTATGTAACAAAGGAATCACGCTATGTAACAATGGAATCACGCTATGTAACAAACGTTTCCAGAGAGCATCCTTTTTCCATGCTCGCACTCGTTATGTTCTGTTGAGAGCATCCTTTTTCCACGAATGTTCCCAGAGAGCATCCTTTTTCCATGCTCGCATTCGCCATGTTCTGTTGAGAGCCTCCTTCTCCACAAATGTTTCCAGAGAGCATCCTTTCCCGCTCCTATGCGAAGATTGCGATTCCCTCCTCCGTCCTCACACTGGATATATACATAGCTGCGTGTTATGAATTCATTCATTCGCTTTTAATTCCTTCGAGTGTTAGCATTCCCGTATTCATTTAATTTCTTTTAGTTTTAGCATGAGCTCCTGCCGGAGAAAATCTGTGCAACTAGCGGATGAGAAACTCAATTTTTCATACATTACACATGGAGGAAAACACGTCATTAGATGCTGTATATGCGAGCGGATTTTTAAGAATCGTTCTTTGTCAAGATTTAAGCTTCATAGAGCAACATGTTATACTGGATCGACTCTCTCTCCTACACTCGAAGATCCGAAGATGTATAGAGGGGGATGTTATACCGGATCAAACCTCTGTCCTTCACTGGAGACTACTGATGGTGAAAAATCTGGATACAGCGGGAGTCGCGAGAATATGAAATCTTCATATGATGATGATTCAGTGATATCTACGCTTGAAAATCCAAATAGACTAGTAAATATATTGAGGTTACTAATTGCATCGAGGAATGCTGGTAATAATAGTCACACACAAGAGATTGAGGAGATTATAAGTAAGCTGAAAGCTTCTAAAGTTATAGCATGACAGGATCGAGAAATTGTGTTAATCAATTACAGTCATGGTTAACAGGAACTTTGAAATATCAAAACCTTGTACTTATAAAATACATCATCCAGACATTCTTGAGATGTTTAGTTTTTTATGGATAATGCAGGTCTCTTTCTGTGTGATGTATATGATTATATAACTGAGTGTTTTAGAATGTCTAGACTATCACCTTTGTCTTTAGGAAATATGTATGTTTTTTTTGTATAGGAATGTAATAGGAAAATGTTTATAAAAAATAAATGTTGTTTATATTACATAGACCTCATTTTTTTATTAATCTTTTTATACACCTCATATCATACAGCCCAATATTAAGATGGTTCTGGCTTCTAGATTCCCATTTATTCAAGTCTCTTTCAGTAATAGTTCAATAATCTTTTTGTTTAGATTTCATGTAGCATCAATGTTTTTAAGATAGGCATTCTCCTTAAACAATTATGAAATTATTTATGAAATCAATGGTATAGGCTGGTATAGCAGTAATAATGAGTACATAATTATATATATATTATTGTTATATTCTACACACGCGGATGTTTTTTCCATGTATGTTCCGCACTGGTGCAATTCTTCATTGATTGAGGTTACTGGGAGGTGTTGAGAATGTTCCTATCACATTTCTGTTTATGATGTTTTAAGCTATCTCGTTCTTCCTCTTCATTTACATTCAGCTGGGCATTCCTGTAACACACATTCACATTATTTGCAACTTCTTGTAGGTATATACTTCGATGTGGAGAATCACTGCAAGGGGTATTAAAGTTCTTTCTGCACGAAATCACACAGAGTACAATCTAGACATTATTTACACATATTTTTTTAATACAGTGATGCATGCTTTTGACAACTGCTATCCTGCTGGAAATTATTTGAAACTTGCTGTAGGTATCTGCTTTGAGGTAAAGAATCAGTGAATAGACTATTAAACTTCTTTCTGGAGATCCTCGCTCAGACTACATCCTGGACGTTATTTTTTTTTTCATATTGATGTATACTTTAGACAAATGTTATCCTACTGAAGTGCGAATTTATAAACTCAACGAATGTAACTCTAAATGAAGCTTTGAAAGGATAGCTGAATTATTTCTACAAACCTTAATAGGAAGAAAAGACAATTTACATGTCTTAAACTTGCCGGCTGGTACTACTCCATGATATACCATTTGAAACTTCCCAGGCATTTCCTCCAACTGTTGGCTTGTTAGGGTTGAATATCTTGTCGGGAGAAACACTTGCTTATTCTCTAAAAGTGCAACGACTCTAGCACCGTATCGAGTATCAATTTTTCTTAAGGATTTTATATTATAAGGCTCCTCTGGCTGAAGATCTTGTAGTCTTTGAACGGCTGGGTAAATGCTACCCTCAGCCAATGTGTTAAGTTGAGATGTCAAACTTTCTGCATTAGGAAGAGAAAAAAACATATTCTTTATTAGAGAATGTGTTGCATAACAAAATTTCATTTATTTGAAAGTTACAAACTTATTAACTTTTTTCTGAAAATGATAATATGTGTAAATATAATTGAGGTTCTGATTCACTAATGAAGTTCATTAAGTACTGTATTTTTCAATTTAAATGTTTTAATATAATGTAGGTATTTACTTTGTTAGAGCGAATGATTCGCGCAACAGACTTTTTGTAATATTCTAAAGCAAAAACGTTAATAAGGTATTCAAATAATTGTATTTTCTCCAAAAGGAATATAATTCACTCTGTGAAATCCTGTATTTAAATATCTGGAATAATAATTACTCAACAAGGTGAATACTTAACTAAATTGTTCCCATTTTGAGAATTCGCGCAGTTAGCTATTAAATGTAGAATAAGCTTGCCTAAAATGAATACTTAACTAAACTGTTCACATTTCAGAAAATTCACTTGTCTAGCTATTAACTTTTAGAATGCTCAGCTATTCGCATATAAATGCCATGCATTAAAAACAAGAACGCGAATATAAGTTAAATGTACAGAGTAATAATTTAACTTTTAAAGTAAATGAAGTGTTTTGTTACAACTTACCAGACATGATGTTCGTTGAAATTTCACTTTGAATAAGAAAAGTTTGCGGAGATCTTAGCTCGCTGTGTTGTCACAATACAGTGAAATCGCTGGGGAAGCTACTGCTTTTATATCGCTTCGCCTGATAAAAATCTGAAGGGGTGAGAGGTGTGACGGTATATAATACAGCAATTTTGATTGGCTACTCCAAAAATTCGAGAAGGAGAGGGAAATGCTAGCCTCGCACAGGGACATTTCGTAAGCAAGTCTAAACCCGTTATGGGGGAAACCATCGCTCACGCCAGCGTTCCTTAAGGGGAATGCTTCTGCGTATGACGCTAGGAAATAAAAAATATATTTTATTTTTTACATTTACCGCTAAAAATTCATTGTTAATTATTGTTACATTACCAAATTAATCACAGAGCGAAAATAATGTATTGTTTCTGTAGATATAATTTTCCTCGAACCAGCAACCTTTCGATTGTGAATAGACACGTTACAGATGTTTAAAGAACGTCTGATGCTATGTGATGGCTTTATAATTCTATTCTCTATGCATTACCACGGGAAAAAACGAATAGCGAGTTACCGCTTGAGAAAAGTTAAAAGTATTTGAAAATTTAAACCAATATCAAAAAATCTGATGTGTACACTCACATGGCTTTCTCTACTCTTGTACAAACTATTTTTACAAGCACTTATTCCCTATATGCTTCATGTTAATCGAGATATCGGGATGTCAATGTTATTGGTAATTTTCATGACGATACAATGTGAATATGATAGGTTTTAAGCGATAGTCAAATATTTTAACGCTGGTTGCTATGTGGTGCATTCCATTCTCTTTGCATATCGAGGACATAAAACAAGAATAGTGAATTTGAGAAAAAGTATAAGTATTGGAAAATTTTAATGGAATAACAAGCAATATCTCGAAAAACGATTTACTCAACAACGAGAATGTATATGTTATAAATTATGTATTTTAACGCGATCTCCATTTTTTGTGTAGTAAAATTTTGTCTATCTCTTATGGTTTATCAGTTTTGCAAAAGTCGTTCAGAATGAAGAATACTTTGGAGACATTCCCAGAAAAAACCCGCCTCCGAAATAAAGTCCACTTCCTGAAAATAATAACAATATTAATAATAATATAGAATGTGTAAAAAGAAGTTCATAAAATATTGAAAAAATTCTTACCGTTCGGTGCTTGCTGCATGTATGGGGCAGGGCCCCCACCCTGCTTATTTGGTGCCAGGTAGGTCTGGAAGCCTGGAGACGGCGGTGCAGCGGTTGCGAAGCCTGCTGGTGCAACGGTCGCGAAGCCTGGAGGTACCGGTGCAGCGGTCGCATGTTGACCGATACCGCCTCCGAAATAAAGTCCATTTCCTGGAAAAAATAAATAAATAATAATAGTATAGCATGTTTAAGTACAGAGTTCTAAAGAATCTACACTCTATACGTGAAAAAAATACATGTTTTAAACACCCTCGTGAAAAATACATAGCATTCTGGGAGACCGAAAGAGTTATGTGACTGCATATGGGTGAGAAACTCCCCTTAAATATATCCTTTTCTCCTTATACAATCCAGAACTCTATGCTGTCGGAGGCATGCCTTTGTGTGCCAGAATCGACATTGTATGTCTACTATCATGTAATTTTTTAGTTACAAATCCTCAAAACACCCGTCTGTAAATTCTCACCTTACGAGTGTTGCTGCATGTACGGATGGCAGAGCCGCCTCCATGATGATTTGGAACCAGGAAGGTTTGGAAGCCTGGCGCTGCCTGTGCAGCGCTCGATGGATGGTCGATACCAAAATAAAGTCCACTTCCTGAAATAATAATAAAGAATATGAACAAGAAGTTAATATGAATTGTTACATTACTTTTTTAAAACTCTGAAGAATGCTTACCATTCGGGTGTTCGGGTGTCTGAATCATTACGGTATTTGATGAGCGATCCTGCAGCCTGCGGCCCAGAAAATTCCAGATATGCAATTCATTTCTCATTACAATATCTTAAACATTTAATATTTTATTCAATATCGTTAGAGTCATTTTTGAGAAAATTATAATTTTCGAGAAATGTTCCATGTAAAGGATAGTCTGTTGTGAGGCATTTTCTTTAAAACCCTCGTGTCGCATCTCTGGAAGATACTGAATCTAAATACTAAGTTTGGTGTTTTATCCGGCTCTTCGTTTCTGAGTTATGTTTCACAGGCACACTCGCAGACAGAGACGCTTTTTTCGGATTCAGAGGGTCTCAAAACATGTATTTCCGATGAAATCTCTGTATCGATTTTTTTTTTGGGTGGAATACATCACTTCCTCTACTTACTATACGTAGTATAGAAAGTAAAACTCATTCGCAAATACTTAATGTGGCACAAATATTACTTGAAATGAAGTTTGTGTGTGTGTGTGTATTAAGTTTATATTAACATGCTGGAATATTCAAAAAATATCTCTCGAATGGATGGGCTATTTAAAATCGTACTCGTCCTATATTTACTAAGCCCAATCTTTTTAAAATGGAATAAATTAAGAGTAACGAGGATTGTTTAGGCTAGGCTCCATATTTCATTATTTAGAATTAAACAAATGCTATTAGTCGTAATAGTTATACATGTGTAATAATCATGCCCATGCGTTACCAATCAGATGCGCAAGTCAATTCATATACAATTAATTAATAAAAAAATATTTAATTGTTTTCATCGATCAGCGAGAGCCTTATTTATTTTAATAACGTACGTAATATCTATCATTCTGAATACTTTTTATTCTTCATATTACTCTCGCCAAATCATATTTCTTTGTTTAACATCCCGAAAAAAAAATCAGTTTAATTTTTGATATCATGTTTGCAATTCTTGTACGTGAGTATTTAAATAATGACAAAGATACAATCGAATGTTTAAGTACAGAATCTATACAGTATACGTTTAATTGAAAAAACTTAATCATTAATATTCTTCATGTAGAATTATATTAATTATCGGGAAAACATTTTTTGTGGTAAGCTTAAAACATGTCTAGACTTGGTTTTTCCACTGTCTATGATGGAATTTCTGTACCGGGGAAGCCATTAAGATCTTTTGTATCGCTAATAGCTATTTACCCCCGAGGGCCTGTGGTTTTTCAGAGCACTTAGGCTGTTTAATGAATTGGAAACGGGTGTTATTGTTCACTAAGAGCTCTATACAAGACCTTGTTTTTACATTCTTCTGACGAAAATTAATGGTGCGGAAGAGTTTGCCCTTGTCTTCTAATGGGTCTACATATGCATTCTTCAGGGGTGTACACAATATTTCTTTCAGGCAGTGTACGCCAGTGAATAATTCGTTGAATTTCTCAAAGTTCGCTACGTCTTTAGAAAGAACATTTAAAACGAATATAAAATTTATATTTGTAGTCTTCGTGCGCGTTACTTACAGGTACGCCTGTTTTGAATTGTAATTATTACTTCTCTCGTGCGAGAAGAGACATAGCAGGCTTTGTTGAAGCGTACTCCTATGTGCTGGATACCCCTAGCCATTAAGAGCAGGTAGTGGGGAAAACCCACGCGTCCTGTTTTAACCGCCTCTCATGATGGACAGGGCATTGCTGTCACATTGCGTCTTGTTTTTTTTTTCGTAATGGGTTCTCGTGTTAACGTCTCATACAAGCTATTTGCAATTTCGCTTTAAGTTGCTTTTTAATTCATCTAAGCAATGTAATATTTTTTATAAACCCGCAATTCAAAAGAAGAATTAAACACACGTTATTAGCCGTAATAGTTATATACGCGTAATAATCGCGCATATACGATAACGAACAGTTGCGCGCAAATCAATTACATTATTCCATCAAAAAAACTTAATTGTTTTAATCGATAGACTGCGCCGTTTCATTAGAAGTGAGATATTCATGGTAGATGAATAATTTGGGTGAGATATCTCTAGGCGCGCGAGTCAATTACAATATTTATTAAAAATATTTAATTGTATTCATCGATCAGCGAGAGTCTTATTTATTTTTTATTTATTTCATAATCAATTCCTCCGGAGCCAACATGAACGCACCTCGCATGTTAATTCGCCTTTATTTTTTTTTCCGGAATCATATTTCGCAGAATTATATAGAGTTAAGATGGCCGTCTTGCACCCATAATGAGTTTAAATATGGTGAATTCACAACTTTCGGGTATGACCACCAGGGGCGCTGTGGGGGAACACTCGTTGGAGTTTCACTCGTATTACCACTTGGCGCGCTAGTGTAGCTGGCGAACTGAAACGCATGTGGAGGGGATGCGGAAGTCGACTTGCCAGTCCAAATATCGAGAGTTAGTCATTCCAGTGAAACGTCTCGCAGCGGAAGGTTGCGGTCGGTGTTCCACCTCAATTATCACGCGATAACGAGTGTTACGTCAAGTCTGTCATTTCATCTAAGTGTTGTAATATTCTTATAAATCCAAAATATATTTTCCCTCAAAAGTAGAATTAAATAAATGTTATTACTCGTAATAATTATACACATGCTATCACACATATACGATAACGAGCAGTTGCGCGCGAGTCAATTAATCATTCAAAAATACTTAATTGTTTTCATCGACAGACTAGCCGTGTTTCATTAGACGTGTAATTTATTGACAATAGTAGGTTATAAATGGCGGTTTAGGGACAGGAGTGCGCGATTCAATCAAAAATACTTAATTGCTCGAAGAATAGCGTTTAATTGCATTAGTAGTAATATGATAGCGATTCTTTTTTCAATAACACACATTACCTAATTGATTGACACAATTATGTACTCAAACGATTTGCCGATGTGCGGCAGGCATCGAGAATCGCATTCCCACACCGCCAACGTCACGCACCGAGAACCCTCACATATAACCCCTCACCCCGAGCGGCACATCCCCTACCCCAAGCCAATCACACGGCAGGGATTTAGACAAGTCACAATGAGGGGGGCGGGAATGTAGTCACCGTATAGGAACAATACACACTCTCCCACCTATCCACAGGGAACCAACCAGAACACAAAGGGGAGGGAGGACACGCGTATGGGGGATGGAGGGGGGCGGGTCACCGCCACGTGACCACAGGGGGAGGGGGGAGGACCTGCCGGCACAGACCCTGTCGGCATTAGATCAGCGCACAAAGGGAAGGGGGCGGGGCTAGCGGCACGCGACCGGGCGGCAAATAGTAGCGCACAAAGGGAGGGGGCGGGGCTAGCGGCATAGATCAAAGAACCTTATCAGATGGCGGCAAATCCTTTGCGCTGGATCTCTCATTATAAATCTACTGATATGTATATGCTTCTTTTATGAATAAAAAGGTAGAACTAACAGAACAAGTGTGTAAAATAATAAACTCATGCATCGGAGAATGCCCGTTTACAACATCCGTAATTAGCACCAACCAATCCGAAGATAATGATGTCTAGGATCTGATTGTGAATCTGGGACAGGTAGCTCGCCGCAGTTGGGATGCATATATGAGCCATCTCCGGAAAAGAAACCAAGAGTAACACCATCTGCAGAGACGGTTAAGTAGTTAACTATTGGTTACTTCCTGATGCAGCCATTAACCTCACATATCAAGTTTAATCACACGTTTCGGTGTAAAGTTACTGTACAAACGTAATTATAATATCATTCTTTATCAAAGTTGAGCACGATGCTCTCTCGTGTTTTCTGCAGTTATATCCTCACTAGAGTATCCAAATTAACAGTCAAAATCACAATAAGTGGCAAACCTCGAGTGGAAAGCAAGAAATGTAAAATATTCCTTTTGGCCATCTAAACCTATTACGTAACACATGTGTGAGATTTTTATCTGCACCTCCTGAATGTTTGTTTGTCAATTACGACCTATCTCCTAGTGCTCTCGGGAGGGCGCCTCTTTGGTGGAACCACGGGGTTAAGGGCTTGTGGGTGGGTTTGGGTGAGGTATGCATTCGAACTGCAAACGTTAGAAACGTCGTCCATGCTTGCGCACGTCATCATACGGATTTGATCGCCCTTCGGGTCTCTCTCCTGATCCCTTCCTCACAGGGGTCTCGGTAGAAACACAAACCCGCGTGCTCTGCCCCGTTGCGGGGGGGCTATGTTCGTATGCATCTTCGCCTTTACTTTTACTCGTAACGCCGCGGTTGGTGGCCGGAACTCTAATACTATCTGTTAGTCCAAATGTTAGGAAAAATGCCCTTTTTACTGAGTTGTAGTAAATCAAAGGTTTTTAAGTGTTTGGGAGTGATAGAGCCAGGTTTTGTGTGTACCAAGCTTATTATGGCGTATTATTAATTTTATTGTCATTGCCAGATGCACCGTTGTGCTGTATTGTTGCTACCAGGCGTAGCATTATTGTGTATCTTTAGTTATATTTTGGCTTAAAGGTCTTTCCTTTCGGTGCGGACCACGCCTAAGGGAAAGATCTGTTTGAAACTGTCTGGTATGACATCAACCCTGCCTGGTTTTGGCTAGACACGGTTGGTGGTGGAAAAGAAGTGTCACTCCAGTAGAAGTGGTCGTTGGAGCCAGACGTGTGTGTGGTCGGTCTACGGTTTAGTGTTATCTCCCGCACCCTGTTTCCTTTGTTCATTATGTAGAGCCGCCAAACGTTTTCTAAAGAAATTCCATGTATTTGAAGGTGATGTGTGTTATGTAATTCTTCAGTGTAATATAAAACCCACCCTTCCCCTTAATCTACACGTCATGATCCCGGACTCTCGCTGCGGCGAATTGAGCTCCAATATGTATGTTGGAGTGATCTAAATTAATTGATCTAACTGCCTATTTGATTCTTAAATCCCAATTTTTGCTGTTTGCTAAAATCAGCTTAAGCTTTTTCAGTGCATTTTCAATTTTACTGTTACATTCAGGAAACTCTAAATAATGGTCACCTTTTTATTCGGAACTTGCGATATCCTTATTTTGGAAGTGTTCATATGTGTGTTTTAATGTTTGCGATCTAATAAAAGTTGAGCATTTTTCTTGGAAAGTGAATTCCCCAGTATCAGGAAGTATTTTAGGGAAACATTTTGATGGTCAATTACTGTCACGTGAAAGCAGACATAACATTATTGAGTTCAATGCCTAACATCAGTCATTCGTTGAAAAGTACATAACTTCATAGTTATATTAGTGAATTATTTGCCCATGTGTTTTCAATTTTTGGAACAGTTTTATTGGGTAAGGTTTATGAAAAGACAAATAGAATTCTTTCAACACCTGTTGTCACATTTAGCACGCAATCACAGTTTTCATTAGATGTAAGTTAATCATTAGTTGATGCCAGCAGAGTCTACAATAAGAACATTTACAACAGTACCTTGTGGTAATGTGCAACAATAAAGTTTTATGAAATGTGAGGTTTTAAGCGAGATATTTGTCAATAAATGTATTATGATTGTGACGTTTTTAGTCTTACCAAGCACTTTCTTATGTTTTAACTCCTCTTTTTTCCATTTATTTTGACTGTAACATATTCCCAAATATCTAGGTTCCAGTTGTGAGGATAATCCAGGGGGTAAAGACCGTTTGGGCATTGCCGCAGCTCAGATCGCTGTCAGACTTCTATCCAAGATCGAATACTCTCAGTGCTGTATGAGCTTCTGTCGAAATAACTTATTGTATATTCTGTGATTCTTCAAAATGAAGTGTTGTTGCGTAATTGTTGTGCAGTGTGATGATCTGGTGAGACACGTACCTGATGAAGGCGCTGAAGGTCTAGTGGCGCATGTTGGTCATCTCCGTAGTGGTAGCCTGGGGGTAATCTTCTCCTTCCAGTTGGTGTGTGTTACTTGTATGGTTCATGTGCGTATGTATTATTAAAGTGTGTGTAATTATTTTTATACGCTCCGGTAGCTCAGGGAGGCACTTTGCTCTTACAAGGAGTGAGAAGACACAGGAGATATGTAGAATAACTAGTACACTGTTCTGTAGGTTATAGTTAAATTGAGTTTTATTTATGGACGCTATTTAACTACTATGGGCCTCAGTGTGCCATTCTATATTGGGCGTGAAAGATCGGTAATTTTGCTCAGAGGCCTCTTTTTCAGGCTTGAGGTTCTTTTACGTGCGGTAAATCTACGACACGGGATCAGCGTCTTTACTTCCCTTCAAAAGGAAGCCATGCTAACGAATTTTACGCCCGAAAAAATCCATCGCCCTCCGTCGGGTTTGAACCCGCTGTTTTGGGAACTAGAGACTAGCACGGTACCACTAGTCCACGGAGGACGACTTGTGTAATTTAGGCATATATATAAAAAATTGTTTTTGTTGTTTACACACAAAAAAGATAAATGCGTTTATACATAACTAATGAAACTTGCCTGTGAGTCGTAACGAACTTGTATGTATGTATACTGTAAAGATCTTTCCACGACACGAGTTATACACTTGTGCACTGAGGGTAACAATTACGTGATCGTGTTGTTTCAGTAAGAATGTCGTAGCGTCGTTTCGATGTTTTAACTTAAACTTGTATCTTAACCATGATTGGCTCTATGGATGGCGTGTTCCTCGATATAACCAATGGCAGCAATGTTCTTCCATATGTATTGGTTTGTTGACTGAACTGTCACCCAGCTTTTTCGAGAGGGTGTCTTATTGTTAGAGATAGCCGCAAGACCTTGAAGTGTTCCTTTGTACTTAGGGTTTCTCTCCCTTACCACTGTATGTGTTTGTAACAAGCAAGTATCGTGTTGCGCCTTAACGACTCACATGACATGACTTACTTTTATAACATCTTAAACTTATACAAAAATGTAGCATTACAAATATATTACATTTTTAGTTACATTGCATTAACCATGCAAGATTGGCTTTGTTAAATAACATTTTAATTAACACCTAATAATAAATAAATAAATATATAATAATTCCCGTTACAGTGTGATATAAAGTTTCGGCAACTCTGAGGTGAGATATATTGGATTTTGAAATTTCGGAGGTTGAAACCTACAAACGTTTAGCGTCAATTAAAGGAAATGTATAGTAATACCATAATGAACGAAAGATATGTGAGAAAGTGGTGTGAAACACTGAACAATGGACGAACAAATGTGCACGAGGAAACTCAACTCGAACGTTCGTCATTCATTACAGATGATTTGAAGAATAACGTTAACACAAAGAACGTACAAGACAGACGTGTTTTAGTACAAGAGTTACAGATACCAATGTATATTTCAATAATGGAATTAATTCTTCTTTCACACAAGCCGTGTGTTGGACAGGGTTGGAAAGGTAGAATCAGATGACTGAAAAATTCAATGCCATAGCCGGGATTTTCTTTAGTTTCTGAACCTATGTCCAAATATCTTGAACGGTGGCAGCCCACTATAACAGCGGAATTCTAAAGCTTGTGGACAGATATGACAAATGCTTAAATAATGGGCCTGATTATAATGTTTCAAATTTATAAGTAACATTTTTACTTTCTCTGCCACATACATAATAGTTAGAGAAGGTATCGCATTCCACCCAAAAATTTGATACCGAAATTTCACCGGAAATACTTGTTTTGAGGCCCCTGAATCCAAATAAAGCATTTTTTGGAAACATGTCCGTGTGTGTGTCTGTGTGCAGCATAATTAAAAAACGATAAGTCCGATAAATGCCGAACTTGGCATTTGAGTTTAGTGTCTTCCAAGCATGCAACGCCACGATTTTCAAGAAAATCCCACACCCCAACTACCCATTACATTGAACATTTTAAAAATGGTACTAACGGTTTTGAGTAAAATAATACACATGAAAGATGTTCACATGACAAATAAAATGTACATCTTGAATTTTCTGGGAACAGCCTAGGAAGTCCACTTTATTTGAAACAAATGTTGCATAATCTTATTGGTGGAATTAACTGTTATTCCACACAAGCCGTGTGTTGGACAAGGTTGGAAAGAAGGTAGAATCAAGCGACTGAAAATTTCAATTCCATAGCCGGGATTGGAACCACGGATCTCCCGGTCTCCGTCCAGTTGCTCTAACCACTGAGCTACCATGGCAACATACCGGCACGTCTTTAAATTCTCCAGCTGACTCGCATTTTGTATAATCTTGTGTAACCGGTAAACGTTAAGCGATAGTCGAAAACTACTACACAAGAAATGCAAATCTGTTTAAAACACGCAATTTATTTCGAATAAGTTTTTTTTTAGGCATAAGCCATTTCTGAGATATCGGTTTTAAGCTTCAAATTGTTAATTTCTTGGCCATTTTCTTTAAGTCCTGTCAATATTCAGTTGTTTCTCGTAATTGCATGGAAACAGCATAGAATTTAAGACCAGCATACAGCATGCAGTTGTTAAACATTTGACTACTGCTGTTCCCTTTGTATCTATAAATAAACCTGTAATGTAGCTATTTCTGCAAGGGTTTATTTAGAGTACAAAATTGAGCTATAGTAGGAATAGTCTGCATACCCAATAATAAACCATAGAGGATGGAGAAAGTCATGTGTATGTACCACATCAGATTTTTACTTTCTCTACGTATAGTAAGTAGAGGAAGTGTTGCATTGCACCCAAAAATTCGTTACCGAGATTTCACAGGAAATACATGTTTTGAGCTGCACTGAATGCATATAAAGCATTTTTGGAAACATGTCCGTGTGTGTGTGTCTGTCTATGAAAAGCATAACTCAGAAACGAACAGTCGGATAAACACCAAACTTGGTGTTTAGGTTCAGTATCTTCCAGAGATGCGACACGGTGCTCAAGAAAATCTCCCACACCAGATTACCCTCTACATGGAACACTTTTGGAAAATTTTAATTTTCTCAAAAATGGCTCTAACGATTTTGAATAAAATACCATAAGTTTAAGACATTTTTATGGAAAATGAATTGTATAACTCGAATTTTCTGGGAATGCTTGTTATTCCCTTAAATTTTCCAATACTTATACTTTTTCTCAAATGGGAATTCGTTATTAATTTTTTTTGTCTTGGATATGCAAAGAAAAACGTGCTGCACATAGCAACCAGGTATTAAGAGATATGTCTATGCTTAAAGGCTACTGTATTTCTATATTGCCCTTGCAAATACAAAACAAGGGGAACATAGTAGGCCTTAAGCGATAGTAAAATATTTTTAGAACTGGTCACTATGTGTAAAATGTGATTCTCTTTGCATGTCAAGAAAATAAAAAACTATTCTGTTGGCGTAAGAGAAATGAGAACGTAATAACAGTCAAAATGATATTTGTAATACAAGCAAGGATACGGAAAACCAAAACACAAAGGAAGATATGATTATATACGAACGGAAGTACTGATGTGTGTGGATAAAGCAAGGTGTGATTATAAACGAGCGGAAGTGCACTCGGATAAGGCTAAAATTGAAGTACAAGTGAGGCAGCACGTGTTTCCAGCAAAACAGTAAACTGGAAGAAAAAAAAATCACTCACATGACTTCCTCTACTCTTGTACAAGCTATTTTTACAAACGCTTATTCTCCATCTACTTCATGTTAATCGAGATAAACATTTGCAGACTCTATCTTATTGCTAATTTTATTGTAGATGTAAGGGGAATATATATTTACAAGGGCAATATAGAAATACAGTAGCCTTTAAGCAAATACATATCTCTTAATAGCTGGTTGCTAGGTGCAGCACCATTCCCTTTGCCACAGATTATTACTCTTTGCATATCCAAGACAAAAAAATTAATAACGAATTCCCATTTGAGAAAATAAGTATTGACAAATTTAAGGGAATAACAAGCAATATCTCGAAAATGGTTCACTCAACAAAAAAACGTAAATGACATAAATTGTGTATTGTAACGCGTTCTACATTTTTTGTGTAATAAAATTTTGTCTATCTCCTATGGTTTACCAGTTATGCAAAAGTCCTTCACAATGAAGAATACTTTTGGAGACATTCCCAGAAAATTCGAGATATACAATTCATTTGCCATGAAAATATCTTAAACTTATGGTATTTTATTCAAAATCGATATAGCCATTTTTGAGAAAATTAAAATTTTCCAACACTGTTCCATGTAAAGGGTAATCTGGGGTAGGGGATTTTCTTGAAAACCTTCGTGTCGCATCTCTGGAAGATACTGAACCTAAATACCAAGTTTGGTGCTTATCCAACTGTTCGATTCTGAGTTATACTGTTCACAGGCAGACACACAGACACACACAGACACACACAGACACACAGACACACACACGGACATGTTTCCAAAAATGCTTTTTTTTTGGATTCAGGGGGTCTGAAAACATGTATTTCCGGTGAAATCTCGGTATCGAATTTTTGGGTGGAGTACAATAATTCCCCTACTTACTATACGTAGTAGAGAAAGTAAAAATATGATGTGATACATTCACATTACTTTCCCTACCCTCTATCGTTTATTAGTTTATTTTTATTTAAGCTTATTACTTTCTCTAATACGTATAGTACGTAGATATATTACATTTCACCTAAAAATTCGATATTGGGATTTCACTGGGAATATATATTTTGAAGCCCCATTATGCAAAAATGCCCGTATGTGTTTCTGTATGACTGTGAACAGCGTAACTCAAAAACGAAAAGTCGAATAAATACCCAATTTGATATTTAGGTTCAGTATCTTTAATAGATGCGACAGGACGATTTTCAAGAAAATTCCCCCATTCCAGACTACCCTTTACGTGGAAAATTTTTCGATTTTTTTTCTCTGGGAAATGGCACTAACGATTTTGATCAAAATATCATATTTTAAGATAATTTCATGGCAAATGAAAGGCATATCTTGAATTTTTTGTGAATTTCCCCAAAAGGCGTCTTCATTCTGAATGAATTTTGCATAACTGGTTAACCGTAAGAAATAGACAAACTTTTATCACAAAAAACACACACAATTTATGTCATATACATTTTTTGTGGGCAGTGAATCCTTTCCGACATATTCCTTGTTATTTGTTTGAGTTTTCCGATACTAAATACTTTTTATCAAATGGGAATTCGTTATTCGTTTTGTTTTCTTTCTTTTCTTTTTGTATGTCCTGGGCATGCAAAGAAAATGGAATGCTCCACATACCAAGCAGCTCTTAAAAGATTTGACTATCGCTTAAAGCCTACCTTATTCCCCTTGCCTCTACGAGAAAATTAGCAATAAGATTAACATCTCGATATCTCGATTAACATGAAGCATATGGAGAATAGGCGTTTGTAAAAATAGTTTTACAAGAGTAGAGAAAGTCATGTGAGTGTAACACATCAGATTTTTACTTTCTCTACTACGTATAGTAAGTAGGGGAAGTACTGCATTCCACTCAAAAATTCGATACCGAGATTTCACAGCAAATACATGTTTTGAGGTCTCCTGAATAAAAAAAAGTGTTTTTGGAAACACGTCCGTGTGTGTGTGTCTGAACAGCATAACTCAGAAGCGAACAGTCAGAGATACTCCAAACTTGGCATTTTGGTTCAATATGTTCCAGGGATGCGACATGAAGGTTTTCAAGAAAATCCCTCTACCCCAAACCACGGCTTACATGGAACATTTTTCGAAAATTTTTATTTTCTCAAAAACGGCTCTAACGATTTTGATTAAAGTATCATATGTTTAAGATATTTTTATGGCAAATAAGATATATACCTTGAATTTTCTGGGAATGTCTCCAACAGTATTCTTCATTGTGAACGACTTTTGCATAACTGGTAAACCATAAGAGATAGACAAAATTTTACTACACAAAAACTGTAGATTGCGTTAAGATACACAATTTATGTCATATACATTTTTTTGTGGAGTGAACCATTTTCAAGATATTGCTTGTTATTCCCTTAAATTTTCCAATAATTATACTTCTTCTCAAATGCGAATTCGTTATTCATTTTTTTGCCTTGGATATGTAAAGAGTATTAATCTGTGGCAAAGAGAATGGTGCTGTACATAGCAACCAGCTATTAAGAGATATATCTGTGCTTAAAGGCTACTTTATTTCTATATTGCCCTTATAAATACAAAACAAGGGGAACATAGTAGGCCTTAGGCGATAGTCAAATATTTTTAGAACTTGTCGCTATGTGTAAAATGTAATTCTCTTTGCATGTCAAGAACATAAAAAAAGAACAACGAATTCTCAGTTGAAAAAAGTGAATGTATTGGAAAATTCACAGAAATAATCAGGAATATCTCGAAAATGGTTCGCTTTACGAAAAACATGTTTATGACATATATTGTGTATTTTAACGAGATCTACATTTTTCATCCAGTAAATTTTTGTCTATCTCTTGCGGTTTACCAGTTATGCAAAAATCGTTCAGAATGAGGAGAACGTTTGGGGACATCCCCAGAATATTCAAGATATACATTTTATTTGCTATAAAAATATCTTAAACATATGATACTTTAATCAAAATCGTTGGAGCCGTTTTTGAGAAAATAAATATTTTCGAAAAATGTTCCATGTAAGCGGTGGTTTGGGGTAGAGGGATTTTCTTGAAAACTTCCATTCGCATCCCTGGAACATGTTGAACCTAAATACCAAGTTTGGTGTTTATCTGACTTTTCGTTTCTGGGGTATGCTGTTCACAGACAGACAGACACACACACAGACACACCACACATACATACGGACATGTTTTAAAAAATGCTTTAAGTTTTATGTCCTGGACATGCAAAGAGAATGCAATGCTCCACATAGAAACCAGCTCTTAAAAGATTTGACTATCGCTTAAAGCCTACCATATTCCCCTTACAACACCTACAAGAAAATTAGAAATAAGATAGAGTTTGCAAATGTTTATCTCGAATAACGTGAAGTAGATGGAGAAAAAGCGTTTGCAAAAATAGTTTGTACAAGAGTAGAGAAAGTCATATGGGCGTCACACATCAGATTCTTTATGTTACAGTACTTTTTACTGTCTCTACTAGTTAGCTTTAGTAAGTAAAGGAAGTATTGCATTCCACCCAAAAATTCGATAGCAAGCTTTCACCGGAAATAGATGCTTTGAGAATCCTTAAATTAAAAAATAAAGAATTTTTAGAAAAGTTACGTAATTGTCTGTGTGTATATGTTAACAGCCTAACTCAAAAACGAAAACTGGATTAAATACCAAACCATTTATAAAAAATGGCTCTTAAGATTTTGATTACAATACCATATGTACAAGATACTCTAATAAATACTGAAAAGTTAGTCTTGAATTTTCCGGCAATAGCCTCTGAAATCCTTTAAATCATTCTGAATGACTTTTGTGTAATAGATAAACCGTGGGAGACAGACAAAATCTTATTACTAACATGTAGTCTTGCAAAACCACGCAATTTACCCACGCCTGTGTTCTTTCTTCCTTTCTTCTTCTTTTGTGGAGTTGTCCATTGGGGAGATATTCCTTATTATTGGGTTAAAGCTTCAGATATGTATACTTTTCTTATTAAAGAAGCCGTTATCTTATCTTTTTTATTTCTTTTCCGTAGTCATGCAACAGAACAGAATTACAAAGTCACGCTTTCTTGAAATATTTGACTATCGCTTAAGTCTACTGTATTTTTCTATCCCCATTGCACCTACAAGGAAATATAATGAAACCATTTCTAAAGCTGTTTATCTCGAATAACAAAGTAGATCAAGGAATAAGCTTTTGTAAAAATACTTTGTTGAAAAGTGGGTAGAGACACTCATGTGCGAATAACATCAGATATGATATTAAATTACAGCTAAACGGTTTTTACATCCTGGATTACCTCATAATTTGACATTTTAAAACCAAGGTGAGTGCTTCCAGGCGGCAGGTACCAGTACTCTTACGTCTAAGTAATAATAATGTACATAAGTGTATTGTTTTGCTTCGTAATGTGCACTGTTACTGTAAGTGTAAACATACTAATACGACAAAAGTATCTAGTTCCATTTTGTTCCACTATCTTTCCTTAAATTTGCTTTTATTCGGATGTAATTTTAATATAAGCACCTATTTCGACATCTTCTTCAGGTCAAGACGCACCCTTGCATTGGCCTTCTCGGATCGTGTATGTGGCATCCTATATGATGGCCGTAGTACTCTTGGCGGCCTATTCAGGAACCTCCGTGGCCTTTCTAGCGGTCCGATATACTTGGCTACCTTTCAGCACATTACAAGACCTTCTGCACGATGGGACATACCGTCTGGGCGTGCTTGACCAATCAGCTGAACTGGATTACTTCCAAGTGAGTAAAGTACAGCTTTATTTGTCCCTAGGAAAAGAGTACAGACCCATAAAAATACACTGCACAACTCTAAATTCTAAATATTTTGCAACAGTTAACACTTGACACTCTGCTGGCACATGTAAATAGTTCCTAATATTGGCACTTGGGGTCTTACCGACCTGTGGTATTTTAAAGGGTATACACATTGTTATTATCTCAAGTTTTATAAGTATTTGTTATATTGTGTAACAGCTTATATATGACGTCAAACTATACATTCTTTGATTATTGGATTGAGATATTGTTTGAATATGTTAATGGAAGATTTGTTTTATTTAAGTACATATGCGATTAAGGAAGTTACTTAATACATATGAAAATTGTGATCATTGCTTACCAATGAAAATATATGTATGTTAAAACGCATGTTTCTAGGAAAATATAAAATAACCCCGAAAAATATTCAGGAAACCAAAGAAATACTATAACCTTAAGAATTCAAAATTGCATAACCTACCTTAATAGTTGCTGTCGGTGTGAAGAACCCAATTCATTTGTGAATATATGAAGGAGAAAATAAAACACCAACGAAAATATCTATTAACATTTATATAGAAACAGTTGTTATGGACAAGGAGAAAATTTTAAGAATATATAACTTGTTTTCTTACCAATGATTGGCACATACATATTTTGACATCCTCATTTCTATGTATTTCTATGTATTCTATGAGATTATATATTCTATGTATTTCTATGAAAAGAGTATATTTTCTCAGACATATTATCTTATGAGTAGTTTAAAAAGGAATACTAGATAAGAAGGCGGCGTGTTTTGTTTGTTGAAAATCTGTATATTTAATGAAGTTCAATAAAATACAAAAATAAATTAAAAGAGGTGTACTAATTTAATAATTGGCTATCCGTACCATGCAAACCGTGCAGATATAAGGACTCATTGTACTAGTAGATGTTTTAAAACAATTCGATGCAATTGTTTTGTGTCCTTGTTATGAAGTATGTTTTCAATAGCACATATACAGGTCACTATAGCATTATTATTATTATTATTATTATTATTATTATTATTATTATTTGTTCTATGTGTATATTCATATTATCTTTATAGTTTCGAAACCTTTTATTTCATATAAGATACTGAAAATGCTAAATTTCTTTTTTGTAACATTGAAAATCATAATCTCTGAATTCCCCCCCCCCCCCCCGAAAAAAAGAACTGAATTGTTTCTGGTGCTACTTAAATGATTAACACTGTTGTCTCAAAATTCTATCATTCATATTGTTTTTTGGAGGTTTATAGCGATATCCAAAGACAAGAAGACA
Source organism: Deroplatys truncata (assembly GCA_030765065.1). Lineage (NCBI taxonomy): Eukaryota > Metazoa > Arthropoda > Insecta > Mantodea > Mantidae > Deroplatys > Deroplatys truncata. Next base: position 22,312,132 of record CM060988.1, on the reverse strand, counting down.
ATTTTTTGTTTCCTTTTGTATGCATCTCCTATTCATTAGTCTATTATTAATATAAGGATGCAGCAACCGTCTTTGTAGCTGCAGCAGACTTTGTCTCCTCTTATGAGTAGAGTAGAAGATAATCATTCTCAGTAGTGATGTAGTCATACAATCATAATGGCAATCAATCCCTGCAATACCAATCATATTATACAACAACACAGGAGGCCAAAGTTTGGTGTTCGTTTCATTGGAAATACCTAAAAGCTTATCCCTTGCCTTAACTCATCCATTGTATTTATTATAAAGTTCTGTTACTTCTGAATTCTTCTCTTCACCATTACTGTTTTGTTGAGTGTAACGAAGACATAACTATGGCTGAGGATGATTTTAGGGATAAAAGTTATATAAGTAACAAAGATTCATAAAATCCGAAGACACGTGAATGTACTTCTCTCAAAAGTTTTAGAAGTGGGTACTTCCCCTTCAGGACCTGGATTGACACGAAGAACATTGAGTTAAACTTTGTTATACAGGAGCCTCTTTGTATCAGATCATTCCATTTTTACTTTCTCTACTACGTATAGTAACTAGGGGAAGTATTGCATTCCATCCAAAAATTCCATACTGAGATTTCCCCGGAAATATATGTTTTGAGGTGCCCTGAATCCAAATAAAGCACTTTGGGAAACATTTCCGTGTATATGTCTGTGTGTCTGTCTGTGTCTGTGCCTCTCACTCTGTCTGTGTGTCTGTCTATGAACAGCATAACTCAAAAAGGAAAAGTCGGATAATTGCCAAACTTGATATTTGAGTTTAGTATTTTCCAAGGATGCGACACGAAGATTTTCAAGAAAATCCCCCAACGCAGACTACCCTTTACATGGAACATTTTTCAAATATTTTTATTTTCTCAAACACAATTTATGTCGTATGCATTTTTTTTCGAGTGAACCATTTCCGAGATATTCCTTGTTATTTGTTTGAGTTCTCCAATATAGTTTTTTTTTTCAAATGGGAATTCGTTATTCGTTTTTTTATGTCCTGGACATACAAAGGGAATGGAATGATCCACATAGCAACCAGCTCTTAAAAGATTTGACTATCGCTTAAAGCCTGCCATATTCCCCTCTCACATACAATGAACTTAGCAATAAGATCTCGATTAACATGAAGGAGATGGAGAATGAGCATTTGTAAAAACAGTTTGTACAAGAGTAGAGAAAGTCATGTAAGTGCAATACATCAGATTCCTTTTAGTGAAATTATCTTAAACCGAAATATCATTAGCACTTACTGGAACATCATCATGCCCTTCAATAACATCGATTACCCTTTCCTGCTCTTTTACATCATTACCATATTTATCTTTTTCTCTGTGTAAAGAATAAATATTCATCATCATTTGTGTCAAAAGTCTCCTCGTCATCATCTGCCTCCAGTAAAACCTGAAGAAGATTCTTGTCAGCATCTTCGTCGGGGAACTTCGCATCCTTTATGTTGAGGCAGAAATTTTAATACCTGAATAATTTCAATTGTATTTTATAAGTAAATTCAATAATAGCCCGCCTTGAAACAATATATATGTAATAATTATTTAAAATGTATGTAACAGTCATTGCAAATGCTTATTTTTATTACAAACATGTTTTATAATGTTATGTGAATACATTATATACTTTAATAATGCAAGAGCTGTGAGAATAATAAGTTTTAAGTTGCTAACAATGAGGTAATAATAAGGTAACCTTGTAGCAATAATGAGTCTGAAAGTTTGAATATTGCTAGTTATGATTAGAGCAACGATAATGTAAAATTCTGTGACAGTTTAAAATTAGCCAATCAACAGGAAAGAAAAGCTTTAAGTAAAATGCAGATATGCTATTGGACTAGAATTAGCCAATCAGAGACTTGAAATACCGAAGCTTACAGGTTTAACGGTAGAAATAATATTCAGTTGCTGGCAAACCTTGGTAGTGACCAGAAGGAAGATGTGTTCTCTACAGAAATATTACGTGTGAATCGTAAAATATGTATACGCACTAAGTGAAAGTATTAAAGATTCTCACAGTTCTTAAAAGTGTAGTGCTTTATTTAAAAAAATGTACAGAGGATAAATAAGAGAAGTGAGTTTAAAAACTTAAATTCTGTGATGTCAACAATTATTGCCATACCGCACCCTGCCTAAGATACATGACTCTACAAACATTACTGACGCAGTCGAGGCAAGTTCAAACATAAATAATATACAGAAGCAGTTTTAATACCAAAGTTAAATATTATAGTGTAAAACTTGGAGTGTAACAACAAAATTACAACTTAAAATCAGCTTCTCGTACGTTGCAGCATATTACATAATAACAGTAACTATTATGTAATCAACAAATTCAAACCGACACCCAAAGCGTGTTGCAAACTCCTTAAAGCAACTAATATTTACGTAAATAAAAATTACGTAACAAACCATCTACTTCAATGTAAACATTTATTGTAACTTTAAACTCTTTCATTACAAATATGCTGCATTATTGCTAAAGTATCATTTTTCAGAAATTATGTTAGTGACAAAGAATTGATACTGATATTATTTCATAGCGTTCGATTAGCTTACGTGATGAAACCAGCCACTTACTGCTGTATCTCTTCAACAATGCTGTCTATGGTTACCCAAAAGTATAATTAGTTTTTTGGTCAGGTTAGCCAGCAAAAACTACTAAAGAAAGCCTACCAAAGAGGAAAAAAATGTTGGAGTCCTCAAATGCCTCAAGTGCTCATTGCCCTTCATTCTTGTATTACATCTGAATAATTCTGAGAACAACATCTTATTTTATATTTTCACGTCTGGATATCAAATAAATCATTTCCAAAAAGAGATTCCATAAACCCTTAACATTATGCAAGCAATAACTGTGGAAATATAAATAAAAAAGTAGCGTTGGGTCCAGAAAACCCCATATGCTGGGGTAGCCAGAAGCTGTCAGCCTATAGATCGCAGAAGGTCAATGCATCACAATACTATAAAGAACTAAGAAAAGGGCTGGCCCCGTAGCTCAGTCGGTATAAAAGTTGCCTGTTGTGCTAGGGGTGCCGGGTTCGAATCCCGGCTGGGGTTGTGAGTTTTTCTCTGGTCAAGATTATTCCCTATTCTCCCCAGATTCTGAAAGTTTGAATGAGAGTGTGAATGTGCAAGTTATCTAATAATTGAAACCTAAGGACAAGAGAATACGAGTTTACACCATTGCCAGTAGGCAAAAAGTTCCAAAGGAAAGGCTGCCGATAAGACAAATGTAGCTAAAGGAAGGGTATAAATGGAACTATAAAAAGAAACTAAGAAAAAACTCTAATATGTTAAATTTACATAACCTTCTCTACCCACTTTATTTATTGCTTTCTCTACCACGCACATAGTGAGCAGAGAATGTATTGCATTCCACCTAAAAATTCTATACACAGATTTCATTGAAAATACATGTTTTGCGGTCCTATGAATAAAAAGGGATTTCTAAAAAAAAGTCCGTTGCGTGCATATGTGTGTGTGAACAGCATAACCTACAAACGAAAAGTCAGATAAATTCCAAACTTTATATTTAAGTTCGGTATCTTGCAATGATATGATACGAGGATTTTAAACAAAATCCCCCGGTCCCAATTACGCTTTACATGGAACGTTTTTGGAAATCCTTTATTTTCTCAAACATGGCTCTAACCATTTTTATTAAAATCTCGTATATTCAGGATATTACTTGACAAATAAAATGTATATCTTGAATTTTCTGGGAATAGCCTATGAAGTCCTCTTCATTCAGAAGGAATTTTGTGTAATCTTGTATAACTGGTAAACGTTAAGCGATAGATCAAGTCGTACTACGCAAAAATATACATCTCTTTAAACACACAATTTATTTCCAATAAGTATTTTGTGGCATAAACTATTTCTGAGGACATGAACGCGAGAAACACTTTGCAGGTGCACGACAACCTGTATGCCCATCGCCAAGGCCCCTTTGGGCAAGAGCACGACCCTAAAGGCGGGAGATCACGTGCGCATATCGAAACAGATGATGACGTTCCACAAGAGGCACAAGCAGAACTGGACCGACGAAATCTTCGAGATCGTCGCCGTCGTGAACGGGTACCCCGCGGTATATAAGCTAAAGGACCTCACCGGAGATGCCATTGAGGGCTCGTTCTATGCAGAGGAATTGTAAAAGGTGGCGCTCCCGCAGTCCTTCAAGATCGACGGGATATTGCAGACCAAACAGCATCTGGTGAAGTGGAGAGGGTAACCCGGCAAAGTTTAACTCCTGGGTCAAGTCTTCCGACGTGGTACCGGCATGATCAGGACCAGACCGTTCACATTGACGCTCGTCAGCAATGCCTCCATGGATCACTTCTGCGACGACACCACCTCAAAGTTTTCAAACATTCTGGCCGAGCGAATAGTGTTGCACGGTGAGTGGGAGGTGGCCTTGCAAAAGGTGCGATACTCTGTAAAATTGTACGTTTCAGAGCCTGACGAACGGATTGTGGGCACCAAGTACACCCTCATACTAAATCCCACGCAATCAGCCTTCAGGTGCCAACGTCCATCGTTTAGGACCCCGACGAGGTGATGAACAGTGTCAACGACATCATCTACCAGCACCTGCAGGTAAGGAAAATGTTCGTCTACGAAGCCACCAAATCGCTGATGGTCAACGACAAAGTCACCCACCCGGACCAGTTGCCCGACATGCCCTTCGCCGGTTTCGTAGAGAATGCTCTGTCGGTCGCGGTCCTACGACCCGAAGAGGAAGTCTTTTTGGATGCACCGAGGACCCATTCGGCGTCGAAAACGTCAAGGCCTAAACCTGCGCCCAAACCCGTTAGAGCGTCTTCGAAGCCGTCACTTGCCGCCGAAACTTCGTCACGGGTTCCGCCACGCGCGGCACCTCTGGCGCCGCCCGCCGCGGAAACGCCTCCCGCCGAAGACATGCACACTTCTGTAGACGTGCGCAAGCTGATAGATAGCGCCTCTGCCGGGGAACGAACCCATTGTATTGACATTTTGGTGCTAACACCATCTCTGGGCAACATGCTGGGATTCGAACCCTATACCAACGTCGCCCTTCAGATGCAGGGAAAATATCCCGTGGATCCGTATATGGGGTTACCCTTTACATGGAGGATTTTTCGAAACATTTGTTTTTCTAAAAAATGGAAATAACGATTTTTATTAAAATACCATATATTAAAGATATTTACATGACAATTAAAAAGTATATATTGAATTTTTGGGGAATAGCCTGTGAAGTCCTCTTCATTCGGAAATAATTTTGTACAATCTTGTATAACTGGTAAACGTTAAGTGATAGATGAAAACGTACTACACAAAAAATGTAGATCTCTTTAAAACACACAATTCATTATAACTAACGTTTTTGTGCTATGAGCCATTTCTTAGATATCCGTTACTAATGATTTGAATTGTTCAATATTTAACCATTCTTTTAAAGTCCTGTCGATTTTCAATTTTTTCTTGCGATGTCATGGAAAGAGTATGGAATGTTAAGGGCAGCATATAGTGTCCAGTTCTTAAACATTTGAGTGAGGATGTTTCCTTTGTATCTATGACGAAATGTGCAATACAGCTAATCCTAGAAAGATTTATCTCGATTAAAATAAAGTTTATGCGAAAATAAGCTGTGATAAGAATAATATGTATACCCACTAATAATCAATAGAGGGTAGAGAAAGTCATGTGAATGTAACACTTCAGATTATATATTTATTGTTGCAATCATAGAGTATAATAATATTTGGTAGTTAAATTTTAGCATTTAAGTATTAGCGAGCAAGGTGGCTGCGCGGTAATGTGTGAGGCACGCATGCGAGAGGTCCGGGTTCGATTCCCATCGACCACCCACTCTGACCTTGGATTTTTCGTGGTTTTTCCTGATTGCTAGGCGAATGCTGGAGTGGTTGGTCATCTAGCATGATTTCTCTCCATCATTTCCCTTTCATCCATTTTTTTCTCATCCTGCAGTTGTGTCTCTAGGTTTCGTGGCGTGGTGCTTGCTCAAAGGAAATGGTACCCCCTGTGGACACTAGAGGGCTGCTTCGCCGACGGTTCGCTCATCGCTCTATCTAGACAGCTCCAGCAGTGAGATGGATCTTCGAGCCTAGGTGTATTAGGACTTCCGCGCGTCTCTGTGGCATCTAGCCTCCTTTGATTCCTTCACTTCATCTCTTTCTTCTGGGGTATATTAGCCACAATAGATCTCTGAAGGCCGCGGTGCGGGACGTGTCTCCCTCCGTTTTATGACTTATATCTATACATTTTAAGTCTTATATGGACTTTTACTTCCGTTTTGTTGGTTAATATTTGATTACATTTAATTCACGTGCAGTTACATAGGAGGTGCAAGTTACTGATGTTATTAAGGTGAACAACCAGGCTCGGATGTTCGATCGCCAGTTCACACCAATGTTAATATTGTGACCTTGTTACTGAACCCAGCCTGCTCAACAACTTTTAGCAATCTATTTTATTCTCGCGTAATTATTGCGTTTATCATTCACTACCGTCGAAAAAATAGTAATCTCTGCAGTAGAAAATATTTAATTTTAACTCGTATTTTCAGGGTCTTCTTCGTTCTCCAGGGATGTATTTATCGTAATATAGTAGTGAAAATCGTCATTATTTGATATTAATACAATAGTCTATGATATTTATGCCCTATATACCATTTGCAAGCTGGTTTATATCCCAGAGCATCACTTATACCATTCGTTCTAAAGTAAACAGGAGTGAGTTCAGTGAATGTGCTTGTTGAATTTCCTTGGGCTTACAACTGAATTTTCATATCATAATTAACTACTATTATTGTTGTGTTATTCATTCTACAGTGTATTTGCATGTAGCCATCTGCACATAGAAGTCCACATTGTGTACTTCAGAATATTCATGTTTTGCTCATTATTCATTTTGTTGCCTATAGCGATTGCGACTGTTTTCAGCCATTTACCATGCCGTATTGCAGTAAATTAATACAACATAAATCATAAGAGGAATAAACACTTGGCGGTGTTTCCTCAACAAACAACATTATATTAACCTGATACGTGCAGTGTTGACAATTCCGGTGAAGAAAAGTAGTTAAAAGTGTCTGTCACAAAGGTAAAGGTAACTTAGGCACATGTTAGGGGGATCCCCGTAACCGGGGTAGAGCACCGCATACCATTTTTTACTTCTACCGTGAACCCTGGGAGGGAGGGATGAGGGAGGAGCCCGGAAGGGTGGCCAGATCCGGATGACAACGGGCGCAAGAATGGAAAGGGATCCCTAACATTTCTAGATATAACGCATCCGACGCTGCCCGAAATCAGCCAGGAACCCCTAACCTCGGTGGTCGCTCCTGGTGGGGGCTTCTTGGGAGACGGGTCCCGACTGAGCAGTTCCGACCGACGCCAGGGTAGAAACCTCTACAAAGTGCACATCCGCCGCCTAGCCGCAACCCGCCGAGCACTGTCGCCTGGACCCACTACCTTAAAACAGTTCATAATGAAGAAGATGCTGAGTACACGAAATGAGGGGCAGGATGTTTCGTGATATAAGCCGAACCACTCCAGCATTTGCCTACCGATCCGGGGAACCACGAAAAACCCATGAGTCAGAGTGAGTGGTCCCGGAGGATCGAACCTGGGACCTCCCGAATGCGAGTCGCACACGTTACCGTGGCACCACCTCGCTAGGTGACGTTAGTAAAGCCAGCTCTAAATAGTTTTTACATAAGCACAAATCAGGTTTCACTTAGGGAGAAATGACAGAGATTTATCAATCCAGTAAATAATTTTCGTGAATTGGTAAAGGAATTTGTTTTATTCAGGAATAATTGCCATGCTTTTGTTCACAAAATACTCAGTATAGTTAAGCTAGAAAAAGTAATTAGAGAGAAAATAAACCGGGATTCAGCGCTCTTCGGCGTACAGATTGCATGTATTTAACTGCCACAAGTAAATAAATATTAATCCACAGAAATTGTAACTCGCGGCTTGCAGATGCCTAGGGTTCAGATCGGTAGGAATTATTTACTTCGGAACCTCCCTGTCTGCGCTGACATCGAACTATGAAGATTTGGAAGTGACGTTGTGACTGGCATCTTTTACCTGCACGATCAATTTTTACTTTTTTACCACGTACGCAGTAGGTAGTTTCGACATGAAGATTTTCATGAAAACATCCCACCCCAAACTATCCTTCACATGGAAATTTTTTCGAAATTCTTTATTTTCTGAAATATGGCTCTAACGAATTTGATTAAGATACCAAATATTAAAAGTACATTATAAATAAAATGTATATCTTGAATTTTCTGGGAATAGCCTCTTAAGTCCTCCACATTCGGAAGAAGTTTTGTAGAATCTTGTATAATGTTAAATGTTAAACGATAGACGAAAACATATAACATAAAAAATGAATCACACAATTTATTTCAAATAACTATTATGGCGGCATCAGCCATTTCCGAAATGTCCGTTATTAATGATTCGAATTGTTCAATACTTATCCTTTAAGGTCCTGTGGATTTCCATCGTATCGTGTCCAACATTTGACTATCGCTATTCCCTTTGTACCTAAAAAATGCGAAATGTGTAATGAAGCTATTTCTGGAAAGGTTTATCTCGATTATATCAAAGTAATTAGGAAAATAAACTTTCGTAAGAATAATTTATATACCCGTTGATAAACGATAGAGGGTTGAGAAAGAAATGTGAATGCAACACATCAGGTTTTTAAGTATATAAAATCAACTTCTCTATGACATTATTGTGATTTAAATTTTACAGTTATACAGAGTAAAATGAAAGTGATTGAATATTTTGAAAAATGGCTAAATTGGCGCAATAATAACGCAAAATGGCTGAAAATGCCTGTAGTGACCTTTTTTTCGGAACCTAGTGACTGTATTTAAAAAGTTACATTTAACCATAAAGGGCTTAGCTGCCATCAGTGGATACGTACTTGAAAGGACAGTGTCATCGATGTAAACATAATGATAATTTGATCGAGCGTGGGCCACTCCCCTGAGTAAGGTCAAACCAGATATTCTGTCGCACGTAAACAAGATATAAGTTTAGGGACAGCCAGCGGAGTTAAATTGGATTATGAAAATGCTAAACCAAGTTAATGACGTGCTTCGTTACTTAGATATTAAACTTAAGCCTAGCCTTTACCTTTAGGCTTTACAGGATGTTTGAGGTTTCTCTGCTCGTCGTCCATTGCTGGCAGTTAAGGGTGGATGATTGAAGGGATTTTGGAGTAACGGCTGGGTGTTAGGAAGTGGTACAGGAATCACGTTGGAAATGTAGTGGTAAAGGGTTTCTTTCTTCTTACGTGGGTTTACTGACCTAGCATAGGAGGCGGTTATGTGGGTATCATTTCCTCTAGCCTTCGCATTAGGGCATTGCAGTTTTTCCGGAGCTTAGAATAGAAACTCAGAGATATGAAAGGGATGTCCCTGAGAGTAGGGATTTTTAGTTCCAGGTGCTCGTTGCAATTAGATATGTACCTTTGGGGTTTACAGCCACAGGGAAGTATTGCTTTGAAGGACTTGTAGGGTGTAGAGATGGGATTTTGTGATTCTGCCCAAATTTGGCCTATATAAATGTAAAGCTATTGACGAACGGAGGAACATCCAAAACCAAGGCAGAGCACCCTAAGCAGGCCATCCGCCTCCTGTGATTCTAACGTGATCCCTGGCAGGGAGAAATAAGAGGAGAAACCCGAAGGGTGACCAGATCTGGATGACGATGAGCACAAGCACGGTCGGGTCCCTAATGTTTCCGGACTGAACGCACCCAACGCCGCCAGGAACCACCCATAGGCCCAAGCCTCCGGGGCATTCCTGATAGAGCGCCTGCCCGAAAGCACCCGGCAGCGGGTCCTAACTGAGCTGTCCCTGGAACGACGCCAGAATGAAACCTCCACATAGCACACAGCCATCGCCCATCCGCAACTCGCCGAACACCGTCGCCTGGTTCTACAACCCCGAAACGGATGACATGGAAGTTGATGGATACAGGAAATGAGGGGCAGGATAGTCGTGAACGAACCAATCCAGCCTGCCGACCTGGGGAAACCACGAAAAACCCATGAATTAGAGTGAGCGGTCGCCGGAGATCGAACCCGGGAATTCCCGAATGAGAGTTCTGTCAGTTATACTGGGGTTCAACATTGCCATTGTTCGGTTAACTTTTTTGGCTAGCCACTCTATGTGGGCCTTCCAAGTAAGACGCCTATCCAGTCACACGCCGAGGTGTTTCACCGAATATTTGCTCCGGCCATAGTACGTGGGCTTCCCTGTGCCAGGTGAAGATGATGGCTTGTGATTCCGTGGCATTCATCTTTAGATGCCAGGTGTTGAACTGCGTAGTCAGCAGTTGGCGTGTCTCTAGAACCGTTCATCAGCTGTTTGGTGACTTGTTAAGGTCGTTGCAATTACTGTGGAATCTCACTGCCTGAAGTGCGGGAGTTGAGTTTATTCCTTGATTAAACGATATTTTGCTACCAAATCACGCAGTGGAAATAATATTATTTCATGACATTTTCTTCTTAAAAACGGAAGTTAATTTTATTAATGGATCTACCTACATGTAACGTAACTTCAGTATCTCTCTAAATTTATACTGACATACACGCCACGAATCTCCTAGTGGCCATTTTGGGCTATACACAGTTGCAGTCATAAGAAATATCTATAATGCTTTTCCTTCACACCGGGGCCACCGCACTGCGGCCGCTGCAGCTTGGACTCCCGTCGAAACAATTATAATATTCGCGCTGAAGCCTCAGGTTCTCTTATTTGCAATTAGCATTACAATGATGATAATAATAAGCACATAGCTTATCATAAGAGATGGAAATGCTGTTCTTCTCCATGCGCATATTTCGGGCAGCTTTTCAGGAAATTTTCATTTATACTGGAAGTTCACTATCCTAAATTCAGCGAATTACTCGTCTGATGTTCCCTTTTAGTTATTTCAATGTATGGGGTTGTTGCATACATCTTATCTTAAAGTTCCATCATAGATAAAAATTACATGCTATTTGTATGGTGAAGGCCATAATTATTTATTAATTACCTAATCTTGAAACTTTTTCTGGAATTCAATTTAATAACTCGTTAGCTGTAGGCGCGCTAGCAGTCTTTTTTTTTTTAAATCCAGACTGACATCAACGTCGGTCAAGTGATCAAAAATGTAGCAAGTCATTCTGTACCTCTGTGCATTTACTGTTTGTCAAAAACTATAGGCACTATTATGCATTTACTGCACACCACACACCAATTTTCACGTCATGTAAGGGAACCTCGTGTGCAAAATGGGGTTTCTCTGCACTCCAGTTTTTGTTATTTTTGGACGATATATAAACATGTAAATGGAATCATGCTTCGTCAGAGAAGAGTATTAAGCTTTATTCAATTTCGCGATCATTTCGCAAAATACAATTATCCGACTATGGTCACATGAAAAATAAGGAGAATGCAATAAATGTCATACATTGTAAGAGCTAAAAGAAAACATCAAGCCAGAAATTCACTCAATTTCGGATAATGAATTCTCTACTGTGAGAGAGAATTTCCTGAGTAGATGCCCAGGAATAGGTGTACAGAGAAGGACAACATTTCCAACATCTCTCATCATATGTATGTGCTTCTTATTATTGTAATTGTAACTTTGGCAACGTGCGGGGATGTTATAACCGTTTCGATGGGAGTCCGAGTTGCGGCGCAGGCGCGCGAAAAGCCGTGCATTGGCCACAGTGTGAAGGAAAAGCACTGTAGTACTCGACTGCAGTGCTTTGTGGAAGCATTACTTTCTTTCCCGTCTTATATTGTTTTGTTTGCATAGATTATCAAGACGCATGAACCGGATTCACATTGGAAACAAGTTTAGATCCTTAGATATATTTATTATTATTATTTTAAAATTCTATATAATCTACCTCTGCTAGTAGAGAAAGTTTTGTATTTCACACACAAATTGCATATTCGGGTTTATTCAAAAGTGAACAATGTGTATCCAAACAGAATTTGTTGTAAACAACATAGGTAAAAAAATCGAAGGGTCAAATAGGCCACAAACTTCAAATCTAGACTCGTTCTAGAATTTCATGTTAAGATTTTCAACAATATCCCTCACTTCACGTTATTTGCTTTCTCCATTCTTAAATAAAACTCTTAAACGTTTTCGTTGAAATATCATATTAAGTTTAGGGTATTAGCAAGATGTATGACTTATAATATATTTACAGTGTAGCTTTGATTGTTACATGGATCTAACGGACATAGGTTGTGTGTTATTAACTGCATCCTTCGTGTGTTATTATAATATTTATAATATGAATACGGATGTAATATTCCATATTAAATCGCAGTGTAATAATAATAATAATCATAATAATAACACTAATAACACTAATAACACATCCCGTCCGCCATGAATCAGACATCCGAAGATTACCTGTAACGTAGTTGCCTTGATCTACATTACCGCAGCAGTTTTCTGTAGGAGTGGTTGGTTAGCGGGTTTCTAACGAAGAGGTTCTGAGTTCTAATCCCGTTCCCGTCTGCAGCTTTGTATATGTGATACATATTGTAATTTACGCACACACATATGTATTAAGTCACAACTCATAATTATTTAATTTTGTACCACCCCTGAAACTCCTGCAACACAACCAACATTACCGATGGCTGGCCATGCACAAACACAAAATATCCTGAAGAATTGAACGAGGATTCGGAAATACCTTGAATTTGTTATACTCATACTAACATAAGTAATAAAATAATCGAATGCGTTGCATTCACATGACTTTCTCTACCCTTTATCGCTTATTCTTAGGAATATTGGCAAATTATTCTTAGGAAAGTTTATTTCATATCTACTTCATTTGAATCAAGAAAAACCGCTCACTACAATTTCGTTATAAGTGTAAAGGTAAAATCGATAGTCCAATGTTTCGAACTGGACGCTATATACGTTTTTTTATTTATGAACGCTCTTTAACTACTATGGTCCTTATCGCCCCATTCTATATTGGGTGAGAAAGACCGGAAATTTTGCTCAGAGGCCTCTTATCAGGCTTGAGGTTCTTTTACGTGCCGTAAATCTACGACACGGGACCACCGGCTTTACTTCCCTTCCAAAGGAAGCCATGATAAGGATTTTTACCCCGAAAAAATCCATCGCCCTCCGGCGGGTTTGAACCCGCGACCTTGGGAGGTAGAGGCTAGCACGGTACCACTAGTCCACGGACGACAACGCTTAGCTATATACTTACATACTCTTGCCATGCAGTCCTAGAAACAACTGAATGTCGGCAGGATTTTAAAGGAATGAATTATTTAACAATTCGAACCATTAATGATGCATATTTCGGAATTGGTTAGTGTCGCAAAAAAGAATCTATTTGAAATAACTTATGTGCGTTAAAGAGGTGTACATTACCGTGTAGTGCGTTTTCGTCTATGACAACGTTTATCAGTTATATAAGATTATACAAATATCCTTCCGAATGAAGAGGACTTTAAGGCTATTCCAAGAAAATTCAAGATATGCATTTTATTTTTCACGCAAATATCTTTAATATACGGAATTTTAATCAAAATTGTTAAATTTTTTGAGAAAATCGAAAATTTCGAAAAACGTCCGATGTGAAGGGTATTTGGGAATGCAGCAGATTTTCTTGAAAATCTTCGTGTCGCATCTTTGGAAGGTACTGAACTTAAATAGCAAGCTTGGTGTTTATCCGATTTTTACTTTTGAGTTATGCTGTTCACAGACACAAACACACACACGAACCATTTTCTAAAAATCTGATGTGTTAAATTTATATGCCTTTCTGTACCCTGCTTAATTTATTAATGGATATAAAACTAGTCTTACGAAAGCTTATTTTTCTTTCTGCTTAATACTAACCGAGATAATCCCTTGCGGAAATAGCTACACTACACATTTCATTATAAACACAAAAGGAATAGGATAAGCAAATATTTCATAACTGGGCGCTATATGCTGGCCTTATTCCATGCTCTTACCATGCAGTCGCGAGAAACAACGGGATGTCAACAGGACTTTAAAAGAATGACGAAGAATTGCACAATTGGAACCATTAATGTTAGATATCTCGGGATTAGCTTATGCCGCAAAAAAGTTATTTAAAATAAATTGTGTGTTTTATAGAGACCTACATTTTTGTGTTGTGCGTTTCCATCCATCACTAAGAGGTTTACAGTTGTACACGATTATACAAAATTCCTTCCAAATGAAGAGGACTTCACAGGATACTCCCAGTGAATTCTAGATATTGTCACGGTAATCTGGCTCGTTGTATGTTATTTGCTGAGCGCCTGTTATTGTTTTATTATTTTAAATTTTGGGTTCTTTGTTCTCCGGCTAGCTATTTTTACTCAGTCGAGCAAGTATCTCTGAGCAAGGCGTGTAAACGGAAAGGAATTGTTGCTGAAAGATAACATGATAAAATAATTTGTTTTTACACTTTTATTGCCGTCACAATTAATTAATAATTCACATATTTAATCTTTATACACGGCTGACTGAAACTGTTATATTTCGAATATAATTACTGTCGTATTAGTTGCCGCGTACTTCACATTTTGTAACTAACTTTACGACGTATACCTCGCGAGAGATTCTTCTAAACTGTATGGCGTGCACCTCACGAGAGATTCCTTAGAACTGCGTGACACATGTTTATGGCTCGAGAATATATACTCCCTCGCCCCGAATTGCCTAAATATTATAATAGAGCTGCTAATGGTTACAAAATCGCGCCAGCATTAGCGTCTGTTTTGTCAGCCAATCACTACTACTAACAAATATACTCTAGGGAAGATATTCCCTCCATTTCTAAAGAAAGGCACGCTACCCTGACGTCATTTGTTTGTCTCTTCTTAGTGATAAACAACTCACCCCCTCGGTTTATTGTTACCCACTTCTATTGTCAGTTTCAGTGAGGCCGTGGAAATATATTTCCTAACAATACTTATGGCTAACAAACATCTAAAATCCTGTACATACAATAATGTTAATTTACACTACAATCACTCTGGCATTCACAGTGTTGCGATATAAAATATTGCCTCATATACCCCACTAGAAACATAATTATAAATATTTATATCCTTTTTTTTTTGGAAATTTTATAATTTTTTTTTCTCTTGAATATTGTAACACACGGTATCTATCACTTGCACGTAAACTGCACACGCATTTAACACACGTTGTACGTCTTGCTTTTTTTTCGCCACTATTCACTGGCTCGGGTCTAATGTGTTTGTATGCCTGCGTCTGACCTTACAATTTTTCTTTCATGCAGCAAATACTTTACTCTGAACTATTTAGGTCATTGTTACAAAGTGGTTATGTCCTCTTAGGTTATTGACATAAAAATTTATACACTCAAACTTTTATCCTGGTTCATTTTGTAATTAATGAACATGTTTACCAAAATATTCATCCTCTACACAAATATATTTACATCTCTTAATTCTAAAACATAATTTCACTCAACTTATCGATTATCTGTGTGCTATATAAATGTTTGGCTTTAATTATACTTACCCTTTTTTATTGTTTTGTAGTTTATATTCACAATACCCTTTGAATTATATCTACATACCTTTACTTTCATGTGACATTAATTTATCCTTATTACATGCTTCATTTCAAATGTGGCTACAGGTTACTGAGAAAATGTTCTTTTACCCCTTTGAACATTTATTTCTGTCCTGAATTTATCCTTCCTTATGACATATATACATACTTAACCCTCTTACATTCCAATACTTTGTTCTGCAGTTTAGCTCTACTTATCCTGGACTTTTTTTTGCGGTCATTGATATTCCCTCCTGTGGATCAAATTGTCCATGGCTAAACATTGCTCGTATTCTATGCTGTATCATAAAGTTCCAAAACCTGCTCATGAATAACCTCTTAAAGGATTCATATGAAATTTCGCCCCCTGATACCATTTGTAGCCAATCTAAAAATCTCTGATCCAAACATCTTTTAACAACTATCATTTTCAATGCTTCTGGTATCTTTTTAATTTGAAAGTACTCTGAAAAGTCTGCAATAAACTGTACTGGATTGGAGTTTTCATTAAATTTTGGAAGTGGCAAATCACTTAAGATATAATTATAGTTTTACATTTCCCTTATTCCCATACATAAATTCTCTACTATTACTTTTGCACTCTGAGTTTCGGCATGGGCTATGGATGAAACCGCCGCGTACTCACATTGTTAGTCATACTTGAGGAAATACCTCTATCATTATTCTGTACATCAGATACATTGACATCACATATATTGACCCTTGAACTCAATTGTAACCTATCTACGGTACCTTGCAGATTTTCTGTTGTCTGTTCCAATTTTATACTGTTTTCATTTTGAACAGCTTGGTGATTGTTAATTTCAGAACTTAGTTTTTGATTCAAATTTGTAGACAAAATTTTGACATTTTTGGACAACTTATTTCTTTGTGTTTCCGACTCCTTCTGAATTTCAGATATCTCCCCTCTGGAATTAACTTGCACCTGAATTAAATCTGCATTCGTAGCCTCCATCATCTCTCTTAGCTCACTTGAAATGCTATTCATTCGGCTTCCTAACTCTGTACGTTTTACATCAATATGTTCAATTTTATTATTAACCTCACTTTTTTGGTTAGATATTTCTCTGCTCATATCTGACATTTTCTTTGAAAATGTTCCTATCTCACTTGCTATTATTTCTTGATTTTCATTTCTCATTTTTGTCATACTACCATCTAGCTCCATAAATTTCTTTTAAATTTCTTCCCTTAATTCCCTATTACTCTTTCCAATATATTCCATGTTTTGATTTAATTTTTGTTCTAATTTCTCATTACTCTTATCAATATTTTCCCTTAATTCCCTATTACTCTTACCAATATCTTCCATGTTTGGATTAAATTTTGCTCTAATTTATAATTACTCTTATTTAATGCTTCACCAAAATTTCTCAGCATTTCCATCATCATACCAACATCAAAATTAACATTTCCTACTGCATTTACATCCCTTTGTGAACCTTCATTTTCACCACCCTTTACATTTACTTCACCCCTGTTTGGTACAATACTCTGACCCACAGGTCTAATATATCTATCTCTGTGTCGGCTACCTGCTCTGAAATGTTTACAACAATCCCAGATGTTTGAGTTGACTGGCCTGCTACTCTATTCTCGCTTTCTTCACTGATATTTCCTCCCTCAAATCCTGCATTGTTTGAGCTATTTTCCGTATCCTGCATTGAATTACGGCCAACTGTTACATTATCCCCTTCCATAATTATTTCTTCAGTATTATCAGTGGACATTGTTTTCTTAATCCTTCCACTTCTCAACAACATTTAATTTTTTACAGTTTTTTGTTTAAGGATACACATACATTTTACAGTTTTCTAAACTTTTATGATGCCATCTGATGAGTGATGACCTTGTTTTGATGTCCAGCTTCGTGCTCCTCTCTCCTAGATGTATATGTCAACTCTGCTTTGTAGTACGATGGGTCTACGTCGTCTCGCTGTCTTGGTGTCGAATTCCCCTGTTGTCTTCTATTCTCGTAGTCGCTGATGTCTTCCCATCCGCGTCGTCGGTCGTTCTGGTGGTTGTTTCTGAGATCTGCGTCGTCCTAAAGTCTTGTAGTTAATTGCACCGCTCCATCGCCCCACGTTCTGATTATCCTGCCCCTTCCAAGTTATCTCGCCCCACGTTCTGGAAGCCATTTGTCGCGGGAATCTGTCTCGTGTTATCCTATTTGCTGAGCGCATGTTATTGTTTTATTATTTTAAATTTTGGGATATAAATTATTGCCTCAATATACGTTACATTTATCATGTAAATATATTTAATGGTATTATAATAAAACTGCTAGAGACAATTTTTGAGAAAATCGAAATTTTGAAAAATATTCAATACAAAGTGTAGTTGGGAGTGAGGGGGAATTTTCTGGAAAATATTCGAGTCGCATCTTTGGAAGGTTTTTATCGGACTTTTCGTTTTCGAGTTATACTCTTCACAGACACACACACACACACACACACCCACCCACACACACACACACACACACACACGAACCTCTTTCTAAAAATGCACTTTCTTTGTGCCTCAAAACAAGTTTTCCCATTGAAATCGCGGTATCGAAGGTAGAGAAAGTAGAGAAAGCAAAAGGCGAAGTAAGATCGCTATTCTGCTGTGGATACTTTTAATTAACCAGATTATTTAGTCCTAAGAGACATTGCTTATACATATTTGTACTTTTATTTTATAAGTACAGTTTTGAGGAAAAGCTACTGTATTCTTAAAACGGAAATTAAAATCCCGTACATCCCATTGCGGATATTGTCTACTGTTGAAGTACTAATAAACTATCGCAAACTAAATTTTCCGTTGAAAGATAGAGCACGTGGCTGCTCCCGTGAACTCCTACACGCTTGCTAATTGGAAGAACCACGAACCCGAAAATGTTTAATACAAAATGTTGTGATGGTAAAATCCCGACAGTAATTATTATCGGAATTTAACGATCTGTCACTTTCAGCTGACATGATGAATGGAGAGGTGAGGCGAGTTTCAGTTAGAAAGGAGCTAATAAACCCCTCGCAGCAGTGAAGCATTTTCTGCTAGAAATTACACCACGGTTGGAAGCAAGTCTTGCTTCCGGTGTTAATGAAATTGTGGAAATCTCGTTCTTTCTTAACGCAATGCATCAGTAAAATTTTAAAAATTATAAAAGTTTTGAATTTTTGTTTTTTGCATCCTTGTACTTTCCTGCTACACATTTAGTTCTTTTAATATCAACAATTTTAAAGCCACACATGTTTGCGTAATTATTCTTGTGCCATCTAGTAAGAGGCCGCATTGAAATTTAAACTCAGTATTTCTAAATTTATTTTTTCAGCATTTTTCGCTTTTCAAAACGCTCTTTGGACCATAATTTATAAGTTATTAGCTTGAAGTTTTCAGGAGCGCCTCAATAATAATGGATTTAAAATGGTTATACACTACTTATAGACTAGTTACTAATTAAGTTAAGCTGAATTTTATTATTGTCTATAATTTAAATTGAAAAATTTAAAAAATTAAATAACACGTACACAAAACTCTACTTTCTATACCATGTACCTGGTAGATAAAGAGGTAGTTCATTCTACCCAAAAATTCGATACCCGATTTCACCAAAAATACATGTTTTGAGGCCCCCTGAATAAAAAAATTCTAGAAAAGAGTCCGTGTATGTGTGCCTGTGATTGTGAACAGCATAACTCAAAAACAAATAGTCAGATAAACACCAAACTTAGTATTTAACTTCAGTACCTTCCAAAGATACAACAAGATGATTTTCAGGTAAACTTCCCCACCCCAAACTACCCTTTACAGGGAAGGTCTTTCGAATTTTTTTATTTTCTAAAACGTAGCCCTAACGATTTCGATTACAATTCCATATATTAAAGATATTTACATGACAAATAAAACGTATACCTTGAATTTTCTGGGAATAGTCGTTGTAGTCCTCTTCATTTAGAAGAAATTTGTATAAACTTGCATAAGTGAGAGTATGGCGATAGACAAAAACGTACTACCAGAAAATATAGATCTGTTTAAAACATATAAATTAATTCCAACAACTTCTTTTTTGACATCAGCCATTTCCGAGATATCCGTTATTAATGGTTCGAGTTGTTCAGTACTTAACCATTCTGTCGATTTGTCGATTTTGAATTGCTTCCCGCTGTGTCATGACAGGAGTATGGAATTTTAAGACCAGCGTATAGCGTCCAGTTCTTAAACACTTGACTATCACTATTCCGTTTCTGTCTATAACGAAATGTGTAATGCAGCCATTTCCGGAAGGATTTTTGTTTATTAAAATGAAGTAGATAAGAAAATAAACTTTCGTAAGAACAATTTGCATATCCACTAATAAACGATAGGGAATCATGTGAATGTAACGCATCAGATCTTTTCTCTTAAACTAATTAAATTTAAAAAGTGCCTCCACAGCAATTCTACATTAAATTCAAATTTACAATTTGCACGTGATACGATAAACGGTGTTCAATAAACATTTCATATTATCATATAAAAGTGATTAAACAAGAATAAAAATTATTATCTTAACAACGGTTTGAAGGCTGATTAAAATTTTTTGTGCGCTATATATTTTATGTTCTGAGTATGTGATAAAAAATCTGATATACATTTACACGAGTTTCTCTGCCCTTTGTCGTTTATTATTTGGTATACAAAGCATTCTTACTAAAGTTTATTTTTGTACATATTGCATTTTAATCAAAATAAACCTTTGCAGGAATAGTTACGTTATATGTTTCGTTATAAGTAGATACGAAAGGAACAGCGATAGTCAAGTGTTTAGGAACTGGACGCTATACGTTGCCTTAGAATCCCAACTGTTTCCATGCAATCACGAGAAACAACTGAATGTTGACAGGACTTTAAGACAATGATCAAGAAATAAGCATCCAATCATTTAATAACGGATATCACTAAAAATGCTTGTGCCACAAAAAAGTTTATTTAGAATAAATGTTGTTTTAAAGCGATCTACGTTTTTTGTGTAATACGTTTTCGTCTATTCCTTAACGTTTACCAGTTATACAAGATGATACAAAATTCCAGAGTTAATTTCCAGAAAATTCAAGATATACATTTTATTTGAATTGTAATATCTTTCATATATGACGTTTTAAACGAAATTGTTAGAAAGTAACTATAAAATCAGAGATTTCGGAAAATTTTCCATGTAAAGGATAGTTTATGGTGGGGGGAGCGTCTTGAAAATATTCTTGTCACATCTTTGAAAGATACTGAACTTAAATACGAAGTTTGGTACTTATCCGACATTTCGTTTTTGAGTTAGGCTGTTCACAGTCACGGACACACCTGTATTTTTGGACTAAAAACATGTATTTCCCGTGAAATCTCAGTATCAAAGTTTTGGGTGGAATGCAATACCTTCTCTTCGTACTGTGTACGTGGTAGGGAAAGCATAAGGTCGAAGCAATCGTAAAATCTACAGAAAACTGTAATGCACAACCCTGATTGCATTTACTGATGTTATCTTTTCAAGAATAGCTGAAGATAAGTACGTGATGAATGAAGTTCAAGGCTAGTACCTAGTTTAATGCTTGAAAGTATTTTAGTCATTTATATTACCGGCTAATTACAGAGATCAATGTAAACTTTCTCCAATCGTCTCATTTTGCTGTAAAACATATGTAAACACGTATAGTTTGCTTTTGCTGCGTGTATAAAAATGGCATGTGTCTCTTTTCTAAATCAATTTTGTGTCTGAAGTTTGTAATATTCATGATCTTTATTATGAACACTTACCTGTGACCACAAGGAACCAAATTTAAATTATTAATATTATAAAGAGGGAACATTTGTATGTATATTGTGATGCAGCGGCTACGGCGAAAGGTTATTGGGAGGTCGGCGCCACCAAGTCAAAGTTAAATAGAGATAAGTGACGCTCTCGCCCAGCGTAAACATTGGAAGCGCTATCGGTAGATAACCACAGTTTTCTGGACGTTTCTCTCTCCCGTCCTCCATAACGTGTGCCGAGATAGTTCTAGAATGTTCTGTAGAAGATTCCATTGCCTATATAAGGGAGCGTTCTCGCGAGATTCAGTTGAGTTGATTCAGTCAGTGATTGATAAGCGAATCGGTGAGCACATTTCTGTTGCGACATCAAGTGCAGTTCTCCAAGCGAGGTGATCACAACTGCTGCGACGTGCGGAGGGAGGGATTGTGGAAGTCTTGTGCTCGCTCCCCAGTGATTGAACCGTCCGGGAGAAGTGACTACGTCGTGCGTATTGCATTACGCCGCTGCGTCAAGAAGGAAAGTGAAGTGTCTGGGAAGGTGAAGTAGTTCACATTAGTGAAGTCACAATGAGAACTAAGTGAAGTTGAAATAGACAAAATAGTGAAGCGCTATCGAGAACTTAGACTAGTGACAGTTGTAAAACGTGACAAGTCACAGTATATAGGGTAAACTCAAAAACTACTAAACGGTATTTCATAATTCTTGCATTTCGTTCTAACGGACTTGGAGATATAAAATACATAATTTCATTTCACAAATTACTACTCGATTAAAAATTATTTGCAAAATGCCTGTATTTTAATAGGAACAATTGGCGTTATAAAATAACACGCTTGCGAAGAATGCCTTGACTTTTGCTTGAGAACTCCATGGAGTTGAAAATAGTTGCCGTTTCTCCGCAGAACATACAGTAAAATAAGACAAATGAAGTGGATATTTCATACCAAACAATACACAACATGTTAACTACCATACAGAAAAGCAAAAGAGAATCGAATCTATCTATAATGATAGGATACGTATACAATCCCAATGTTTTTTTTTTTTTTGTTTCTTTGTGGAAGCCCTTTAATTGCTGTGGTCCTTAGCGTCCCATTCTACTTTGGGTGTGAAAGACCGGTAATTTTGTTTAGAGGTCTCTTTATCAGGCTTGAGGTTATTTTACGTGCCGTAAGTCTACGACACGGGACCAGCGGATTTATTTACCTTCCGAAGGAAGGCATGCTTAGGATTTTTACTCCCGAAACAATCCATCGCCCTCCGCCGGGTTTGAACTGGCGACCTCGGGAACTGGAGGCAGGCTAGCATGGTAACCACTACACCACGGAGGACACATGCAATACCAGTGCCAAAATATTTGAATAGTCCTCTTGTAAGAAAACGAGCTCAAGAAGACATTCGGCAGCAGATGGACTACAGCAGCAAAAGTAAGGGGCAACTTTTAATCAAGACAGCAACCCAGAACAAGAGTGTGTCAACCAAACTAGCAAGAGACAATAGGAGAAAAGAAAAGTGAAGCACTGAAGAATCTGTATATGAACAAACAGTGAAGGGCTAAAGGATCAGTTTGTATTGTTCAAACGCATACATATGACCATAAGTACTAGAGTAGCTTTAAGAATGAGGAGGATCCTTCTCGTAATGACTAACCGGGGATGCCAAACCAAGCTACCTCTCCAAGGAGAGAGACCCGTGTGAGAGTGGTTTAATGTTATTTATTTAACATTATTGTAGCCCCACGTTGTGGACCAATTTGAAGTGGTTTAATGTTATATTTAATTTGTTTATTGAGCCCCACGTTTGGGAGCCAATTTGCGATGGTATTACTTATAATGTTTGTGTATGTGTGTTTACTTTAACGTGGTGAAGCCATCTTGTGACGTGATTCATTTGTTAGGTTTGTTAGCTCCATCTGGTGTTAGCAATTTGCGGCAGTATTATTTTTTGTTTGAAAAAATGCTACTGTTATTTTATTTAATTTTGGTTCTCTGTCCTCCGGCTAGCTATTATCCTTTTGGTCAAGCACTTCTCTTTATACAGGTTGTGTAAACGGAAAGGAATCTTTTATCCAAAGATAACACTGATGAAGAAATTTGTTTTACACTTTTATTGTCGAACACATTAACTATCACATTTACACATTGATCTTGACACTCGCCAAACTGAAACTGTTATAATAACTTCATTACTGATAATTCTTAATTCGCGTACTTCAACTTTTTGTATAATTAACTTTATAACACTTGAGATTTTTCATAACTCTGTTACGCGTAACCTGCAAATTGATATCCGACGTGTGCCGTACAAATACTTTCGACGAACTGACTGACTGAAGGCGACGTGTACTTTACAAATATTTTCGATGAACTGACGGGGTCTTTACCTCTAACCTACCTTTTATACACCTACACACCGATATGCCTAAAGATTATAACTGAGCTGCAATTGGCTAATAAAACGCGCCAACATTACGTAACTTCCTCGTTTCCAATAATGATAAACAGCTCACCCCCTCGCTGCATTATTGCACGCTATTATTGTTAGTTTCAGTAAGGCAGTATAAACTTACTTCCCAACAATAATTACAATCAATAAACATCTCAAATCAATGTCACATAAAAATGCATATTCATATTACAATCATTATTTACATTTAAGTAATTTGTGATACAAATTACTGCATCATATGCCCCACTAGAAACATAATTATAAATATTTACAACTTGTTTGGAAATTTTATAATTGGGTTTTTAGTCTCCTAAATCTTGGAACTCACACTATTTGTCACTTTCACTTAACACTTCACACGTATATAACACACGTCATATATTTTTCCTTTATCTCGCCACTATTTACTGGCTCTAGTTTAATGTGTTTTGACATTAATCTGACATTACAAAATTTTTTAGAGCAAATACTGTACCCTGGATTATTTAGTTATTGTTACAAAATTGTTTACTTTCTTAAGTTGTTGACAAAAATTTATACATGTAAGAATTTTTGTAATTATTAAACATATTTACCAAAAATATTCACCCTCTACACAAATATATTTACATCTCTTAAATCTAGGCACTGTTTCACATGTTCTGTTTGCTACATAAGTATTTGTTTTAATTATTTTTACCCCATTTTTGTAGTTTTGTACTTTATATTAACAATACTCTTGGAATTGTATTTACGTACTTTTACTTTAATATCATATTAAGTTTCAATCTTTACTTTCTTAATTTCAAATACTGTTACAGTTACTAATTCTTTTTTATAATTTGTTTCTCTTTTCTCATGACATATATATATAGTTAACCCTCTTACATTCCAATACATTGCTCTGCATTTCACCTTTAACTATCCGGCATTTGCTTTACATCTCATTGCTATTTACCCTCCTGGATCAAATTGTGTGTGGCTAAACATTACTCGTAGCTGTATCCTAACCTTCCAAAATTTGTTCATGAATAACCTCTTATATTCATATGATATTTCACCCCCTGATATAATTTGAAAACAATCTAAAGTTTCCTGAACAACACATCTTTTAACAACTGTCATTTTCAATTCTTCTACTATCTCTTTACTTTGAGAATACTCTGACAAATCTGTCATAAGCTGTACTGGATTGGAGTTTTCATTTTGAACATCATGGTACTTGTTAATTTCAGAAGTTAGCTTATGATGATTTATAGGCAAAACTTTAACTTCTTCGTACAATTTATTTCTTTGCATTACTGAATCCTTCTGTATTTCTGATATTTCCTCTCTGAAATTAACTTGCGCCTGATTCACATCTACATTCATAACCTCTTTCATCTCTCTTATCTCACTTGAAATATTACTCATTCTACTACCTAATTCTGTACATTCTACATCAACATGTTCTCTTTTAGTATTAACCTCACTTTCTTTGTTACATATTTCCCTACTCATGTTTAACATTTTCTTTGAAACTTCTCCTATCTCACCTGCTATTATTTCCTTTTCATCACTCATTTTTGGCATACTACTATCTAGCTTCGTAACTTTCTTTTCAATTTCTTCCCTGCTTTTATCTACTTTTTGCTCTAATATCTCATTACTCCGACCAATATCTTCAATTGATTTCCTATGATCTTTTTTATAGCTTCTCTCAATTCCTCAAAACTCTGATCTATTTTTTGTTCTATACTCTTAATAATATCTTCCCTCAATTTCTCAATATTCTTATTTACTGTTTCGCCAAAATTTCTCATCATTTCCATCATCATACTAGCATCAAAATGAACATTTCCTGCTATTCTATTCTGACTTTCTTCACTAACATTTCCTCCCTCAAATTCTACATTGTTTGAGCTATTTTCTGTAACCTGTATTGAATTACAGCTAACTGTTACACTATCCCCTTCCATCATTGTTTCTTTAATATTATTAGTAGCCATTATTTTCTTTATCCTACCGCTCCTTAAGTACATTTGATTGTTACAATTTTGTTTTCTAAAAACAAATTACGATACTCTGACCTTTGTGATGCTGTCTGTTGCTGTTACTTTGATGTCCAGCTTCCTGCCCCTCTCTCCTAGGTCCAGGACATAAAAAGAAAATGGAATGCTCCATATAGAAACCAGCTCTTATAGATTTGACTATCGCTTAAATGCTTCCATATTCCCCTTGCACCTACAAGAAAATTAGCAATAAGTTTTTGCAAATGTTTATCTCGATTAACATGAAGTAGATGAAGAATAAGCGTTTGTAAAGATAGTTTTTACAAGAGTAGAGAAGGTCATGTGAGTGCAGCACATCACATTTTTCTATCCACCACATTTTAATCCACATAAACCTTTGCAGAAATAGATACATTACACATTTCGTTATAGATACAAAGGGAACAGCGATATTCAAATGTTTAAGAACTGAACGCTATATGCTGGCCTTAAAACTCCATACTGTTTCCATGCAATTGCGAGAAGCAACTGAATGTTGACAGGACTTTAAGGAAATGACCAATTAATGAAAAATTCGAACCATTAGTAATGGATGTTTCATAAATGGCTTATGCTACAGAAAATTTATTTGAAATAAAATGTGTGTTTTAAAGAGATCTATATTTTTAGAGCAGTGTGATTTCTTCTATAGCTTAACGTTTACCACTTATACAAGATTATACAAAATTCCTTTGGAATGAAGAGGACTTCACAGGTTATTCCCAAGAAATTCAAGGTATATGTACATTTAATATGTCATGTAAATTTCTGCGATACATTTGTACTTTAATCAAAGTAGAACAATTTTTATAGAATCAAGCATTTACGAAAATGTTACATGAAAGGTTTAGATTTGGGTGAGTGGATTTTATTAAAAATTTTAGTTTTGCATCTTTGGAAGGTGCTTAATCAAAATACGAAATTTGCTATTATTTGACTTTTCGTTTTTGAGCTATGCTGTTCAGAGACACATGTACTAAACATGCATGTACTATAAACATGCTTTGTTTGGATTCAGGGGATTTCAAAGCATGTTAAATGTCGGATTCAAATTTTTGAGTAGAATGTAATACCTTCCCTACATACTATGTACTCAGTAGAGAAAGTAAAAAGGGGAAGGAGCAGAAAGAGCAAAGAAAGGAGAATACTGAGAAAATAGCATTCAGGTAGTGGAAAGCGAAGGACATGAATAAGGGCTAATCGAAAGCCGCAGGGCCAGGATGCTAAGCGCGAGATAGCCCTTAAAAGAAAGAGAAGTTGGACTTAAACTGTACTTCATTATAAAACAGCTTTTAGGCTTGACATACATGTTTCTGAAGTTTTTATATGGTGTTCGGTACAAGTGAATATTATATTCCATTCAATAATAATTACTACAAGAGGTATACTTACAATACAAAAACAGAGTGTCGGTTAGATCGATGTAACAATCAATGCTAAATGTTTGTACATCAGATACACTTGTGTCGTACAGGTGGCAGTGTGAGCAATAGTAGAACGATTTTAAATAAAATAACCGAAACAGAAACGAGTGGCTAGCCCGGTAGCGAGGAGTCCCGGTTTCGATTCCCGGCTGGGGTGGATATTTTTCTCTAGCCAAGATTAATTCATATCCTCCCCAGAGTCTGGAAGTGTGAATGTGTGTATGATCTAATGATTAAGAACCAAAAGTGCAATAAACCCAACGACAAGAGTTATACGAGTTAATTTCATTGCTAATATGCAATAAGTTCCAAAGGAATGGCCGCCGATAAGACCAATGTAGTTAAGTTTAGTTAAATGGAACTAAAAAAAAAAATTAAAAAAAGAGAGTGGCTACGCAATGTGATGGGAAAACAGTACCATTATTCCCTGATGTGATTTGGGTTGCCTTCCTAACAAAGAGGACGGCGATTCGGAAACACTGAATAAGGAATATGAAAATAAAAATCCAAGGGAAAAGAGAGTAATAAAGGAACGGGGTTGAGACGGTGTTGATTAACAGCAGCGACCTTCAGAATGTATTGGCATCATTAAGCATATGTATGGTTCTGTTAGTTTTATTCTGTTACCTGTAGTGCTTTAAAAGTACATTCGAAATATAGAGGGAAAAATATTACAGTAAAATTCAGATTTTAATGAACAAGCATCCTTTACGATACAGTAAAGGACTACAAGCAGCTTATGTTATAGCTTTGTGCAGTGGTTAGCCGACTGGATGTATTCTACAAAGAAAGAGGAAGGTACCTTTTGAAAAATCGTTTTAAAATGCGTCATGACTTTGTTTCCAACAGATTTTTGCATGGAGCTCTGGTTAATGTAGTAACTTTCTTCCATTGCATTCTACGTTAGCCTGTCGCTGCTCACGTTCTCAGTTGTATACAACTGCACGTGGAGGCGGACTACATGGTTGAGCCTTTTTTCTTGTACTGCGTAATATTCCAGTTTGTTTCCTTGCACTGAAAGCAAGTCACGTGGAAATTGTGATCTCACTTCTCTGATAAGGTTAATTTGGTAGTTTGCTGTTATTTAAATTAACGCTTTAATTTTGCGCTTTTCCTGATTTTGATGCTTTTATATTATTACTGATTTGTTACTTTACACCAAGGGTGGCGAAAATGTCTTCTTCCGCGAGTCACCAAATATGCAACACGCACTGCATCACTCAGTAGCCAGTGAAAAACAAACGGACGGTTGCAGAGAGGGAACGGCGCCTGCGAGTCAAAATATCTCGCGAGTCACGTTTTCCTACCTCTACTTTACACCTTCATATTCAAATGCTCTTTTGTTAACAGGTATTGAAATTTAAAATTACAGACGCCTACAAATCCCCAACAGATGTTCGAAAACTCGACGTAGATTTAACTTGTGGTTTGTGTACAAGGAGGAGACTGAAGCAATAACCAAATATTTAAAAATAGGGTTGCTATACGCTGGCTTGCGATTATATGTTCTTTGCTTGACATCATAAGAAACAAACTAATTATGGATTAGCAATTCAAAAAATCAAGTTTTGGAAAATTCAAATCAAGAACCAGAATATCTCGAAAACGGTTAGTTCCAGAAAAATATTTGAAATAAATTGTGTGCTTTAACGAGATCTACATTTTCAGCTTTTCTATCTCTTATGATTTAACGTTTGTACGAAATTGAAAATACGCATTTTATTTGTAGTGAAAATACATTAAACATAACAAGTTTTAATAAAAATCTTAGGCATCTAAGTAAAAAAAAAAGCCCATGTAAAGGTAGTTTGGGGTGAGAGCATTTTCTTGAAAATCTTTATGTCGCATCTTTGGAAGATAGTGAACTTACCTATCAAGTTTGGTATTTGTCCAAAGGCTTGTTTTTCATCTTAAACAGAAAGATACAAAGTGTTGAAATCTCGATATTGACATTTGTGATGAATTACAATACTTCCTCCACTTACTCTAGGTAAATCGTTGGTACAGAAAGTTATAACTGCACCATAGTCTCCATTGTTCCAGTGCTGGCTAAATAATATATTCCTTCTATAGAGCTGTCTCTTTCAGGCTACAGCTGACTAATGCAGAAGATTACTTGAACCACGAGATGGAAGACATGCGGCAATCCCTATTAATTATCGAAGATCCATACATTATTACCAAAATCAGGCCCCACCAAATCTCTGGAATTCGGCATTACCAATTACTGTCTTCCACTGCTATTACACCAATAGAAGTCCCTGTGAAAATCCGGTCATAACTTGGATGTGGCTTTTTATCTGTGCAAGTAAATACTGTTTCCAGCTAGAAATTTGACGCACTTCATTCAAAACAAACAAATAAAATATATGTGTTACATTCACATAACTTTCTCAACTCACCCATTACAAACTACTTTAACAAATACTTGTTCTTCCATGTACTTCGCATTAATCGACATAAAGATTTGAATAAATAGTTTTGTTACATATTTCGTTGTAGGCACAAAAAAAAGAAAAAAATACAGCAGACATACCTAATACCCAAATTCTGCAAACGCAGTTTGGTATGCAATGGCTTTGAAATTTCATTCTCTTTGTATGAGCACGCGAAAAAACGAATAGCAAAAAACTAGTAAAAAAAGCTGTTGTGTTACATTCACATGAATTTGTCTACCCATTCTTCAACAAAATATTCTTATGAAAGCTTATTTTTCTACCTACTTTATTTTAATCCAGACAAACCTTTTCAGAAATAGCTGCATTGCACATTTCATTACAGGTACAGAGGAAACAGCGATAGTCAAATGTTTTAGAACTGGACGCTATATGCTGGCCTTTCAATTCAGTACTCTTTCCAAGCAATTGCAAGAAACAACTGGAAGTCGACAGGACTTAAAACAATGAAAAAAGTATTGGTCAACTTGAACCATTAATAAAGGATAACTCGAAAATAGTTTATAAAACAGAAAAGGTTATTTGAAATAAATCGTATGTTTAAAGAGATTTTATATGAAGTACGCTTAAGTTTATCGGATATACAAGATTATACAAAACTCCTTCCAAATGAAGGGGACTTCACAGACTATTCCCAGAAACTTCAAGATATACATTTTATTTGTTATGTAAGTGTCTTAAGTAACTACAAAAGCGTATTTCGGGTGAAATTTCGGTATGGAAATTTTGGGTGGAACGCAATGTATCATGTGCTTACTATAGGTAAACAATACAAAAAGTAAGAATGTCCTGGTATGTCCGTCTCTGTGATGCTGGTTACTCCTTGGTGAATACGTCATTTATAAATCATGGTAATTTGCAAAATTCTAAAGCTGTGACCAGCATATCACACTTCTGAAGTAGGATATCACCTGTAGTGGTTCTCTCCAGTCAATACATTATTTCTGCCTCCGACAGGATAAATGATAGAGGATTCGAATCCTCGATATTCGACCGCCCCAATGAAAACTGTTTAAACATTTTCCCCACCCCCTTTTCCCTAGAGGATAAATTGAAATGGAAAGTCGACAGGGTTGGCCGGCCTGAAAACCACCACCTTGTACCTGTTAATGAAAAAATAAGTAAACATCTGATATGTTACATTCACATGACTTTCTCTACTTTCTAATCCATTAATGGTGGATATCCAAATCGTTCTTACGAAAGTTTATTGTTCTGTCTACTTCATTTTAATCGAGATAAACCTTTCCGGAAATAACTGCATTTTAGATACAATGGGAATGGCGATAGCCAAATGTTTAAGAACTGGGCGCTATATGTTGGCCTTAAAATTCCATACCCTTTCCATGATATTGCGAGAACCAGGTGAAAATCGACAGGTCTTTAAAAGAATGACCAAGGTATTGATCAACTCGAACCATTATTAACAGATATCTCGGAAATGGCTTATGCCTTAAAAAAGGTATTTAAAAGAAGTGTGTTTTAAATAGATCTACATTTCTTTATAGCTCGTTTTCGTCAATCGCTTAACGTTTACAAGTTAGAGAAGATAATACAAAATTCCCTTCATATGAACAGGACTTCGCTGTCTATTCCCGAAAAATTCAAGATATACATTTTATTTGGCAGGTAAATATCTTTAATATGTGGTACTTTAATCAGAATCGTTACTAACATTTTTTACAAAATAAAGGATTTCTAAAATCTTCCATGTAAAGAGTAGTTTTGAGTAAGAGGACTTTCTAAAATCTTTGTGTATCATCTTTGGAAGATGCTGAACATAAATACCAGGTTTGGTATTTATCAGACTTTTTGTTTTTGAATTATGCTGTTCAAGGACATATATGTGGACATTTACCTAATATGCTTTTCTTGGATTCAGGGATCCTCAAAATATGTATTTCCGGTGAAGTCTCGTTATTAAATTTTTGGGTGGAATGCAACACCTTCTCCACCTATTAGGCACGTGGTAGGGAAAGTAAAATTTTTATGTGGTACATTCACATGACTTTCTCTAACCTATATCATTCATTAGTGAGTATACAAGCTAGCCTTACAAAAGCTTATTTTTATATCTACTTCATTTTAATGCAAATAAACTTTTATAGAAATCGCTGCATTGCATATTTCGTTATAGATAGAAAGACGTCCAGTTCATATGATTAAGATGTTTTGATGACTTTTAAAATGTGTATATTGAATTGTTTAAGAATATCTCATGAAGTCTTCATTCTAAATGACTTAAATAATTGGTAAATCGTAAGAGATAGACGAAAACATACTACATAAAGATGCACATCTCCATAAAGTACAGTTTATATCACATAGGTACATTTTTTTGAGTTAACCATTTCCAAGATATTTCTTGTTCCTATTCTGAATTTTGAAATATATTTTTCCTTAATAGGAGGTTATTCGGTTTTCCTCGTGGTGATTGAAAGAGAAAGGAGCTTCAAAGAATTCGTTTAGTTTTATTTATACACGCTCTTTATCTATTATGGTTCTTAGCGTCCTATTCTATATTGGACGTGAAAGACCGTCATTGTTGCTCAGAGGCATCTTCATCACATTGAGGTTCTTTTACGTGCCGTAAATCTACGACAGGGGACCACCGACTTCACTTTCCTTCCGAAGGAATTCATGCTAAGGATTTTCACGCCCGAAAAAATCCATTGCCCAACCCACGACATCGGGAACTAGGGGCTAGTATGGTACTCCTAGGCCCCAGAGGACAACCGGAATTCCAAAATCACCACATAATGACTCGCTCTTTAAAAATCTATCACTTTACCTACTGTATCCTAGAACGAAATGTGTAAATGCGGATTCAGAGTTTATCTGATTAACAAGAAGTAGTTGTAAATAAAATTTTATAAGAATTATCTGTAAAAGAATGAGAAGAGAGAGTGTCATGTGATGTAATGCATCAGATTTTTCAAGTCTAAAGTCGCTATAACTTTTTTCTCTTGGTCATGCAAACATAGAATTTCAAAGCCAGCACAGGGCGACTCGCTTTTTAAAGATCTTACTATCGCTTTAGTTTACTTTTATTATATTTCTTATACAGTGGACAAAGTGTGTAAGTCTGTCTCTATTAAAAAGAGGTGTATAGAAGAATAAAGTTCTGTAGGAATATTTGTGCAGGAGTGAAGTTTAGAACCATAAGCCTAATATACCACACAGCAAGATAGTAGCAGGAATATAACTATATATGAAGAACTGTTAATGAATAGAAGGAATGGGAGATTTTAAAATATGAGGACAAACCGTCAATAACATAAAGAATCTTACTATGGCAAAAACTAAGGAAAAATTACAAAGTATGCTGGATTAATTGATGGAGACTTTAAGAGGATATGGAATGGAAATAAGTACGAAAAAGACAAAAGTGATGAAGATTTCAAGAATGAAGAACCTCTGAAGTGTTTGGTAGTAACAGCGTATTGCATAACGCACCTCAACTTCGTTACCTAGGAAACATTGTTACTAGAACTGCCCAATGCACCAAAGAAAGAATTGCAATGGCTAATTTTCAGATAAGGAAGAAGCTTCTGAACTGCTACGTTTGAAAGTAGCTTTATGTGAAGCTGAAACATGGACGCTGAACAAAATGAAAAGCAACTTTCTAGCGAGCTTTGAGATATGGTGCTGGAGGAAAATGGAAAATATTCGGTGGACGGAAAGGATAACCAACTAAGACGTCCTTAAAAGAGTGGACGAAAAGTGATATGATACTAGGGTGATACTGAAAATGGACGCTAAAGAACTGCTGTTACTGTTGAAGATTTGCCGTTGTTTAAGAAATGCTTGAAGAAATCGACGGACATCTTATGAATTTTATTCGGGCGACATTGGGCATTGGTATGAGTCAATTCCAAAACAGTTTGCATCAATGGTTAGGTATGAAAAATCTTGTTGTCGATGGATTCCACATAAACTGATTCCCGATCAAAAACAACAACGCATTGATTGGTACAGAGAAGCTCTGGATAATTTCAAGGCTGGTTTGGAATATCGTTACTGGTGATGAATCTTGGATGTATTGTCATGATCCTGAAAAGAAAGGTCAATCGGTTCAACGAGTGTTTCGAACAGACCCGAAGCCTACAAAAGTCTGACGAATTCGTAGTGCTGCTAAGAAGATGGTTCCAAGTATTTTTTTTCTAAAGTGGGCCGTATTATTGCTACAGCATTAGAATATAGACGGTACGTTACTGCTGATTGGTACACAAATGTCTGTTTACTGCAGATGTTTGAAAAGTTCGTGAAAAACGCCCAAAAGGAAAAATAGTGTTACATTATGACAACGCATCTTCACATACACCAAATCTAACAATGAGTACCTGGATGTCCTGAAGGTTAGCACCAGCATGCAGCCCTGACCTAGCACCTTGTGATTTCTTTTTGTTTCCAAAAATGAAAGATAAAGTGCGTGGATTCACTTTATCGTCATCAGATGTAGCGGAAGATTATAAAAACGTGGCTTCTGAAGTGCCTCGGGAAGAGCCCTATCACTGCCTTAAGGACTGGTTTCATCAAATGTTTTTGAAGAACAATAAAATCATTTTAATTTTTAAAACTAATCCTTGTTTGATTTTCTAAACATTTTCATTGTCACCCTCGTATTTTGCAAGCTGTACAGAAAGAGAAAAGTTAACTGGTTAGGATACATCATGAGAAGAGATCTTCGGCTAGATGCCATTGAAGGAAAAATGAAAGGAATGAGAGTACTGGGTAGAAGAATAGTTGAAATACTATAGCGTCCTTCTTTCTCGCGCGCCGGCCACCGCAGCTCGGATCCCCGCCAAAACAACTGTAATCTCCCCGCAACTGGCCACGTTCTCATATTTAGTTATAATTATAATGATAATAAGCACATAACTCATCATAAGAGATGTTGGAAACATTGTCCTTCTTACGCAACCATTGCTGGCATCTTCTCAGAGATTCTCATTCACACTCAATATTGAAATGAAGTTAACTCCCAATGTATGGGGGTTTGCTGCATACAGTTAATTTCTCAAGTTACTCCATAGATGAAAATCGAATGTAGGTAAATCAGGGGATCTTCCGGAACATAATGCTTTACTAATTGTCCTATCTTAAAAAATCTGATGTGTTACACTCACATGACTTTCTCTACTCTTGTACAAACTATTTTTACAAACGCTTATTCTCCATATGCTTCATGTTAATGGAGATATCGAGATGTAATCTTATTGGTAATTTTCTTGTAGATGCAAGGGAAATATGGTAGCTTTTAAGCGATAGTCAAATATTTTAACGCTGGTTGCTATGTGGCGCAATCCATTCTCTTTGCATGTCCAGGAAATAAAAAAAATGAATAACGCATTTGGAAAAAGTATAAGTATTGGAAAATTTAAGGAAATAGCAAGCAATATCTCGAAAACGGTTCACTCAGCAAAAGAAATGTATATGACATAAGTTGTGTATTTTAACGCGATCTACATTTTTTGTGTAGTAAAATTTTGTCTATCTCTTATGGTTTACCAGTTATGCAAAAGTCGTTCACAATGAAGAATACTTTTGGAGACATTCCCAGAAAATTCGAGATATACATTTCATTTCGCATGACATTATCTTAAACATATGATATTTTCATCAAAATCGTTAGAGCCATTTTTGAGAAAATTAAAATTTTCGAAAATTCTTCCATGTAAAGGGTAGTCTGGGGTGGGGGGATTTTCTTGAAAACCTTCGTGTCGCATCTCTGGAAGATACTAAACCTAAATACCAAGTTTGGTGCTTATCCGACTGTTCGATTTTGAGTTATGCTGTTCACAGACACACACACAGACACACACACGGACATGTTTCCAGAAATGCTTTTTTTGGATTCAGGAGGTCTCAAAACGTGTATTTCCGGCGAAATCTCGGTATCGAATTTTTGGGTGGAATGCAATACTTCCCCTACTTACTATACGTAGTAGAGAAAGTAAAAATTGCCTGAATTAAATTTAATGACTTAAAAGCTGTATGCGCTGTAGCAGATTCTTATTGGAAAAATCCAGACTGACATTCAACGTTGGAGCTGTTGAATAAAGCGGTGTACATCATTTCTGTACGTATGTGTTTGTTCAGAAAATGCATCCCATTATTCTGTATGCATTTACTGCACACCACACACAAATTTTCGAGTCATTCAAGGAAATCTTATGTGTAAAATCCGATTTCTCTGTGTTTCAGTAAGTTATTTCACGTTGGAACTTAACCGTGTAAATGGAGCCATGCTTCGTCAGAGAAGATTATTAAGTGTGGGTCAATTACTCTATCATTGGCTTTTGCAAAATGTAATTACACAATTTTATCCCACTTTGATGATCACATGAAGAATAAAGTGTATACAACAAACCACATACATGGAGAAAACACAGGCGGGAAATTCACCCAGCTTCAAATATTGAAGTAAATGAAAAAATTTTGAGAAGGTGCCAGAAATGTATGGATGGGAAGGACAATGTTTCTAAAATCTCTTATGATAAGCTATGTGTTTATTATGACTGTAAATGTAACTATGAGAATGTGAGGTGAACATGAGCTATGAGAACGTGTGAAACAAAAGTACTGTAGATGACATCAAGAAGAAGAGAATCTATGGAGAGTTAAGAGATCAGTAGAAAATATAGTTGGAGAGTGTAATTTTACATGGGATATAGACCCACATTAAGGTAGAGGTATCCAAAACTAAATAAATAAATAATGAAAAAAGGAGGGGGTAATTATTCACCATAAAAATTCTCTAGAGCACACTGCAATAACATCACAAAGAACGGGAAAAGGTAATTGAAATTATCAGCATGTCAACGTCGCGCAAGCGAGTTAGTGCTAAATAAAAAGCAATCTTTCACTTAGTGGTGTATCCAGTTTAACGCCGGTGTTCTGTGCTCCTCCAATCGTGATATCAGAAAGTTTCCCTCTTCATTCCTCTCTAAGCATTACCAACAAAATCTTCCCGTGTCTTTATGGGAGGCATTTATATGCGTCATTACTTCTTAATCTGGCCATATTTTCCACAATTTCTCACATTAAGAATAGGCATTCGACGCATACAAACAATAGACGTAATAAATCCACAACCCTGAGAAGTAACTTGTGTGGCACGCAATTTACACAAGTCGCTTCAAATCCGATTATAGTGTTGTGTAAACAGAGAAGCGAATCTCCACTTCCACTTAAACACTCCTAAGTACCTGAATATACCACAATTTGTATTGTTTGCCGGAGAACGAATAATACAATACTGTTGGCTTTTACGAAATGCTTAAATACTCCAAGGGCATTAATCTTCACTTCTGTATAATAAAAGCTCAATCGGTATGTCTGAATGTAAGGTTTGAAGCAAAAACTAAGCTGTAACTAAGTGCCTGTGTATAGTTAGGTACTTTAAACTATTCCCCCGAAAGTTCTAAGTTCTTCTTTTAGAATTCGATGTGTGTTTTCCTTTTCATTTCAGTTTAATTGAACTATGCCTTCTAAAGGTGAGGCAATTGGAGAGGAAAACCTCCCTTGCTATCGCCCACCAGGAGGAAGCGATGAGGTAAAGGAACCACAGGAGGCTACAGGCCGTAGACAGACAGGCCACAGAGATGCGTGGAAGTACCTAACATTTCCAAGCTTGCAGGACCTCCCAATACTGGAGTCCTGGAGAGAGGGCGATGAATGACCCACCAATCGAGTAGTCTCTGGTGTTCACGGGGAGTACTCTTTACATTGTGCATGCATCCGCGCCATCTGTTAGGCAACATGCCTGAAAGGTGAGATGGGAAGGATGGAAAGAAAATCGTGGTAGAGAAGGAACAACTCCAGCATTCGCCTGCCGACTCCAGGGAAACCGCGAGTCCCCACGGATCAGAGTGGACTATCGGCGTGGATCGAACCTGGGACTTCCCGAATGCGAACGCACAAGTTACCGCCGCGCCACCTTGCTCGGCGGCACTTGAATAAAAGCAAAATCAAGATCAAGGGTCTTCTTTGGGCACAAAAATTAAAAGCGTTTTTAATCAAACAGTTATGACTGATGATACTAACACTGCTAATGATTCGGGGTGTCAATGCTTTTCCAATTATATATGGCCGAAATACAGCCATAAAGGAAAGGCATTAAAAGGCATACTGGTTGCAGAGGTACCATATGGTACCATCTAACATGGCTCGGTAATTATTTAAACTTAATTAACCATATATAAAGTAATACTATTATAATATAAATGATGGAATGTTAAGAAGTGATTGCAACCATGCAACAGCACTATTGAAGATATTATTATGTATTTAATATTGTAACTTGTGTAGGGAAAACCTTGTATTAATATAATATCGTAACTTGTGATGGAGAGAGAAACCGTGTCAGCCTCCTGCCCACCTCCTTGGGACAGGCGGCATTGAAACACAAAGTGAAACATATACCCAAGGTTTACGGACAAAAGATCTCGGAATTTTGCAATTGGTTTCAAAGTTGGAAGTACGTTGTGTTTACCACAACTAAGGAGATTGTAGTCATAAAACTACTTACGTGATACAGCTTATATTCAACTAATTTTAACTAGTGCCATGGGAAAGAGAAGGTTAAGAACTCAACGAAGAGCCCAAATCTTAGCCTATAAGTTCAAAGTAAGGAATATGATCTAGCGAATGCAAAAATGGAAACAGTCACATGATTAAAAGGCGACAAAGGTAATCACGTGATATATGGGGAGCAGGAATGAAATCGGACATAGAAATTTAAAAATAGACAGTAATTTACTCCTCTGAACTCTGCGTTCGTGTAAGTAAGGCCGCGGCATTGCACGTTGGGAAAGATCGCTTTACGAAAGTGTTAGAGAACTTAGAAATCTCGCCGTCTTAGACATTATCGCTATGTTAACCGCAAGTAAATTCATAGTATTACAAATTGTGACAACCGAGTTGTTTGCCTCGAATAATTAATAGAGTGATGGCGCGCGTTCCAGAATGTGTACAATAACTGAATAATAAAGTTAACCTTTATTACGGTCGATGTTTTCATTATCACCAAAGGCACATAATTTACCCTCCTCTGTAGACAGTCAATACTGCTCAACCCTAACCAGCCAGAGAAGAAAATCTACACCGGAAGAGCAGCTCAGTCACAGGCTGAGGAATTCTGACTTCAGGACTAGGCATCCAGAACGCGGTCGACTTCATATATTACTTTTTCTTGTGTAATGTGATGATATCAAGGGACCCACTTAATCTTATAGCGTTTTGTTCTCCATAGAAACACCGCAATTGACAAAATGATATCTATAATCTCATTTACCCCATTGAATAATGCAGCGCAATTACTTTCTTCATGCGCCAAAAGATAAATGTTAATCAGAGTTCAAGATGGGGTCCACTGGGCAGTAATTGAGCCATTTTGTATTTCAGGTGCGTAATAGTAACGTGTACTGTTCTTGCTCGTTGACGTATGTCAAATGACCTGTCTTTCAAGGATATTACAATTCCTATAGCAATTTAAATTTGTTGCTGAGTGGCATTTTCCCACCACTTTAGATGTTAACGCCCCATGTAAAAGCAAAACCACATTTGATATATAAACACTGATGCGACTTGCTGCCCTCACTTCGTCGTAACAATAAAGCTTCTGCTCTTTAGAATATGACATTCTATCTCCCAAACTTTACTTACTCCAAGGATATCTCTTAACGTTCACAGGAAATGCCGCCCCTATTGGATGCTATTGTCTTCTCACAACAGCTGAGCTACCCATTAAAATACAACACAAGCACATGTAGACATGTCTGTACTCGACTGTCTCTTTGCAGAAATGCCGTGTGTATAGCGCTCACTAAGACAATGTTATCTTCCTTCTTAGTGTGTGAAAACTTAGACTCTATTCTGTTTTAATAAAACATTCGTTATCAAAATGAACTTGTAATAAAACTCTGATATGTTACAGACACATTACTGTTTCTATCCTTTATTAGTAGGTATACTCTTACTAAAGCCTATTTTTCTATTTACTACATTTTAATACAAATACATTTTTGCAGAAATAGCTACATTACACATTTCATTATAGATACAAAAGGAACCGCGATAGTCAAATATTTAAGAACTGGACGTCACACGCTGGCATTAAAATTCCATACTGTTTCCATGCAATCGCGAGAAACAACTGAATATCAACAGGTCTTTAAAAGAATGGCTAAATGTTGAATAATTCGAGCTATTGATAACGATATCTCAGAAATAGCTGATGCAATAAAGAAGGTTATTTGAAATAAGTTGTGTTGTTTAAAGAGATCTGCATTCTTTGTGTAGTACATTCTTGTCTATCAGTTAACGTTTACCAGTTACACAAGATTTTAGTTCTCCTTTAGAATGAAGAGGACTTCACAGATTATTCCCAGAAAATTCAAGATATACAGTTTATTTTTCATGTAAATATTTTTAGTATGTGGTGTTTTAATCAACACCATTACCAGTTTTTAGAAAGTGAAAAAGGGGACAAGTTTATTGTATGTAGGGTAGTTTGCGGTGGGAGAATTTTCTTGAAAACCTTTGTGTTGCATCTTTGGAAATTTCTGAGCCTAAATACCAAGTTTGGTACTCATCCGACGTTTAATTTTTGAGTTATGCTGTTCAGACACACACACACACACACACACATGGAGATTTTTGCAAAAATTTATTTGGATTCAGGGAGCCTCAAAACATGTATTTCCGGTGAAATCTCGATATCAAACTACTAGGTACGTCGTAGAGAAAGTAAAAGATGGTACGTTTAAAATCTGATACACCTCAATCCGACTTACACCCTTCTCAAAAAGACGGAGATGTGACAAATATCCAATTAATTAATATTTAAGGTACAGATGTCTTAGAGGTTATAGTCCTAAGAAAATGTCTAGCTATTACTACTGCGGTGAAGAGCCATGGAAAGCCATTTTAAAGACTTAAGCTAAGATTATGAAACTCATACGTACTGAAGGTCGTGTTTAAAGTTCAGATATGATTTATGTTTTTTTGATTTAATTTGTTCAGCTAATATTGATTACAAAATGTTTAGGAAGACGAAGGTTATTAATTAATAAATGCCTATTTAATTTGATACCAGGAACAGTGTTATGGATCGCAATTGGTTCTGCAATAACTTAAATTTACTTTATTCATATATCAATTAGAAATATAATTGAAGTAATTTTCTTAATCTCAGAATACATCGAATTGCTCGATAATTTATTTACACGTAAATAAAAACCTTCAATTTAATCTGTTACTTACTAGATACACCTTCTGATACACCTGTTTTGTTCCAATTTATCTCAGCAACAGGCATATTGTAACAAATGAGAACACCAATGTTTGCTAAACACATCTTATTTGTCACTTAGGTGCTCAGCGTAGCACAAATGTTATTCTTTTGATACACACCCAGAACAGAGTACAATTGATACGTCGAATCGAACCTCAAGTGAACTGCTGAGTCACAACTAACAACTATACTGCAGAGTCATAGCTCACAGTTGAGCTACAGAGTTACAACTCACAACTGAACTGCAGAGTCATAACTAACAACTGAACTGCAGAGTCACAACTAACAACTGAACTGCAGAGTTACAACTCACAACTGAACTGTAGAGTTACAATTCACAACTGAACTGCAGAGTCACAACTCACAACTGGACTGCAGAGTCATAACTAACAACTGAACTGCAGAGTCACAACTAACGACTGAACTTCAAACTCATGTCATAAACCACAGCTGAACTACAGAGTCGCAACTAACAACTGAACTTCAGAGTCACAACTAACAACTGCACTGCAAAGTTACAACTCACAACTGAAATGCGGAGTCACAAGTAACAACTGATCTACAGAGTCACAGTTCACAACTAAAATGCAGAGTCACAATTCACAACTGAACTGTAGAATCACAATTCACAACTGAACTGCAGAGTCACAACTCACAACTGAATTGCACTAGGCACGTCCGCCTTTAACTGTCCAAACTCTTTGAGTTCTTGACTGTACTTAACTTCGTAGCTAACCAAACTCAATTGAACTCTACACACAAGCAAGAGCAGCCACCTTATATAGCCCTCGCATACAAAACGGAATGTTCTAGAAAGGGAGGCTCTAGAACATACAAAAAGAATGTTATGGAACAGGAAAGCGCGCATAATGGACCATTGTCCGCGCTGGCTATTTTTCTGATGGCCGGTTGAGGGCCCCATCCAGGCGTTGAGAGTAGTGGGGATCGTTGAGATGTGGCAGAGACGAAGACTTGATTATTTAAACACGTCCAAAAGTAGCCCAGAATATTTTGTTACATATCCATGTGCGGCCAGGTTTGGTTACCTGAGCTTACCCAAATATGACGTCACCCTGGATGCCGCTATGATGCAGTCCCGCAGAACACACATACCCTAGTGGCTGTTTAGTTGGTGATCGTCATGCACAGCATACCATGGAGAGCCTTGATGAGTTAAAAGTGGCAAGATCTGATTGTCAAAGATTGAGTCTCAAGCTTGAGTCTCACAAAGTCCTTCAAAATAGACTGTCAAGATGGGTTTGCAACAGGAAGGCACGTAAGTCCTGTTTTAAATTAAATATCTTAAATGAAACAATGAAATGTAACTTGGAAGTTGTTTTCTTTGTTTTTGGTTTTTATTTATGGATGCTCTTTAA
Organism: Deroplatys truncata; assembly: GCA_030765065.1. Taxonomy (NCBI): domain Eukaryota; kingdom Metazoa; phylum Arthropoda; class Insecta; order Mantodea; family Mantidae; genus Deroplatys; species Deroplatys truncata. The sequence goes on along the minus strand of CM060988.1, from coordinate 22,269,696 downwards.
CCGCTGTGATCCTTAGCGTCCCATTCGATATTGGGCGTGAAAGACCGGTAATTTTGCTCAGAGGCCTCTTTATTAGGCTTGAGGTTCGTTTACGTGCCGTAAATCTACGACACAGGACCACCGTCTTTACTTCCCTTCTGAAGCAAGCCATGCTAAGGATATTTACGCCCGGGAAAATCCTTCGCCCTCCACCAGGTTTGAACCCGCGATCTAGGGAACCAGAGTGTAGCATGGTAACCGCTATACCACGGAGGACGACATGTAATTTGGAACAAAATCCTGAAAAAAGCTTCGTAAATGTAGCTAAATAGAAAAAATCTTAGTAAAACACTTAAGAAGAAAGCATCCGAAACATTACATGCCAAGGTAGTAGATTAGTCCAAAGGGAATAGCAGATAATTGCCAAAGAACAAAAAATGTTAATAAAACCGGTGGAACTGTAGCAGAACCATCATCAAGTTAGAGTTCGTAAAGGAAGTTTCTACCAACGTAAAGGTTGAGGACATATCTTCTACCACGTTAGATGAAAGTTCCAATATTAAAACAGGAAGGCACTAAGCTTTATAAACAATATTTAACCAACCCGCTGTAACAAGTTATATACTCATATTAATTAATAATAAAACTGCTTACACATCGTTACAGCTAGTCCTAAGTCTATAAAATTGGAAGGTAATTGTTTGTATTTAAGTATAGCATAATGCAAGTATTCTCGGGCCGCACATCGACGATGACTCTAAAATTCCAGGAAAGCACCTCGATGGACTAAAACCTCCGGGGCTGCACATGGACTGGAAAACAAGTTACGGACCGCGCGTTTGCATTACCGGGAGCACTTCTGGTGGCCCGCAAGTATAGGGTTGTCTCATAAGTTAGTTCGTTTTTCGTTATATTTCAATCACTAAGAACGCCTGGGAACACACTTCACCCGCAGCACAGCTACGACAGCGTAGTTGCCGATCTTTCTGTTTACAAACTTTAAACACAATGTCATTCAAAAGATAAATAACTTTGCAGTTACGTTTTGTAAACAAACTATTTATTTGCTGCAGTATACACCATTATTGTCAATATATTGCAATTTCTCTGGAAGTTTATAAATTCCATTCCTCCAAAATGTGGGGGTTTTTTGGTTGATGAACTCTTCGAGGTTCAGTTTGCAGTCCTCCAAGGAAGTGAAGCGTTTGCCATTCAGGAAATTCTGCAGGGAACGGAATAGATGAAAGTAGGATGGGGCAATGTCTGGAGAATACGGCGGTTGGGGTAACACACCCCACTCAAAATTACGCAAATTTTGACTCGCCATAGAGGTATGGAAACGCCTTGAATCAAATTCGTTTCACTCATTTCATGAAGAACCCATACATCGCGAGTATTTACGTAACCCACTTTTTTCAAGTTCCTAGCTACAGTAGCACGAACTATATTGAGCTACAATGCAACACCCAAGTTATCATTCGTAAATGGTTGACTATCATTTCATGGATTATTTCCACGTGTGTAACCATTGGCCTTCCAGATCGAAGTTAGTCTTTTATGGAAAAATTCCCAGCTCGAAATCGACTGAACCACTTTTGACATGCTCGATTCTTTACTGCATCTTTCTCGTAGACAACACAAATTTTCTGCTGGCATTGTGAGGCGGTTTTACCCGTACGACAGTAAAACAGCATAACATGTCGAAAATGTTCCTTTTTGTTTCCATAATTTGTAAACACACGTTCACGCTGTTCCTCCAACGTCAGTCACAAACACACACTGACATATCCAATAGCGAGTCTGGTTGTTTGACTTCTAAGCCGTAAGAGTGATTAGGCAACTACGATAACTTGAGTGTACATAGGGTTCAGGGTTTTCAGGCGCTATAGATGGACCTTGTGAGCAAAACGAACGAACATATGGGACAACCCAATAGCTTAGCGCGCGCAGTCACTATTTCGGAGAGCTTTAAATCATTTTAACAATATTTATAAAATCACAATTAAATCCAGTTTCAAATTCTGTTTCAGTAACAGTCCTTAATAAATAAAATTATAAGTTAGAAAGAAGCGGGATTGATCATTACTGAAACTTCTGTTGGGCAAGCCATGAAACAATGAAACAGAGCAAATTTGACATGTTAATCAATATTTGTCAGTAATGCAGCTACTAACTGTACATGGGTGAGGGAAAATGGCTACCGAGATGTTTTTCTTCCGCTGCACCACTGTCAATAAAATGGATACAGCGGAAATGGTGCATTTCACAAATCATCATTTGAAATAAATTGTTTTAAACAGACGTTCATAACTTTTGTTCTGATTTTCTTGGGTATGTGTTATAGTTTACCAGTTGTAAAAGCCTTTACAAAATCCATTCCGAATGAAGACGTCAGGGATTTTCCCAAAAAAATTCAAGATAAACATTTAATCTCTCATATGAATATCTCAAACATGTGGTGCTTTAATGAAAATCTTTATATCCATTTTGAAAAAAATAAAAATAACGAACGACTTTTTCATGTAGAGGGTAGTTTGGGTTGGGGAGACTTTTTTCAAAATCTTCTTGTCGCATCCTTGGAAGTCGCTGAACTTATATACGGTATGTATTTCACTATCGCTCACAAACACGTGCGCGCGCGCGCGCGCACACACACACACACACACACACAAACCGCATATAATATGTACATCCTGTAAAGTATCGATATATTTAGTTGGCATGCAATACCTTCCTCTAAAAAAACCGTGGCGCAACAACCCGTTGCCGGGTCAAGGCCTACCTCCCGGCCGCTGCTTTCCCTACCTCCGCCCACAACAGACGTCATTACTAAGGTCCAGTACTGGAGGGCGGGACGTGGTCAGAGCCCCGCATCTCTTATAGCCGGTATATGCTGCCTCCTTAATAGCTGCTGGTGAAGGTAAAAATACATTTTATTAAAATGTTAGGAGGCTTATATCTAAAATTTTGTAAACTTTAATAAGTGACATAATGCATAAGTTATATAAACTGTAATCTTAGCGTTCCTTCAAAGTCAGTTTTGCTGAAACTTAAAAACACCAATTTTTTTTAGGAATCTCGTTACGAATGTAGTTGAATGAAACCTTCTGATTCAAAATATGAATATTGAAATATTAATCAGAAGATTATTCCGTATCGTGGTGACAAAAGCGAAATCCTATAAAGATAATTATGTGTTTGACTGGACCATCGACTGTATACTATCTTCTTGGATGACATTGTTGCAACTGAAGGGAATGCGACCGGCAATAGTGGCCGAAATTAGATTCAAACTGCAAACGAGAGGTCTGCGCTTCGAGTACCGTCAGCACTCGGTTTTCGTCGTCCCAGGTTTTCCTCATACTTCATAAATGCTAATTGGTGGGGAGGTTTCCTAAACTCAGTCGTGAAAGATTACCTTCCTAATCTTCTTTCCCAGGTATCACTTCACTTCATTATTACCAGTGTCCACTGCCTACAGCAACATATGTACTAAGAATGGCCTTTAAATCGTTCATTGGGAAGAAAATGAGTTTTTCTAATCAGTATCTATGTTACGCATTGTGAGGAAACAGATAAAATAAGCTCGTTTACTTCAAAGTCTTAGCGTTCCAGTTTCAGGAGAGTTGTACTATTAAAAAAGCAACGAAGAGAGACTGCCATTGGTGCTAAAACTTCTTACGTATGTATGAACAAGGTTTAGCAATTGTAGGAAATAGGGTAGAAGAGAAGTACGTATGACAGCAAATAGTTGTGTGAACAGATCAGTAAACCAGGTCCAAGAAGGTGAATCACGGGGGATCCCTGCAGCAGGTACTGAGGCGTTCCAACGAGAAGAATAAGATTCAAGAAAATGATCTGCGTACAGAAGGGCAAGGTGAAGTATGGTCTAGAGGTAGAGGTTGCTTTTGTTTATGTTGTTGTGCTGCTGATTTGACGAATGGAGCTGATGCTGTGATCTAGAGGCGTCCCGAGGCTGCCGAGGCGCATCTGACGTTGCCGGCTGCGGCGGACGTTGTAGCTGAAGAGCACCCTGAGTGGCACGTTATGACAGCCAAGATGATTTGCTGGGTGATCATGATGGCAATTGACGCACTGTGCTGACGTGGCAGTCCGTTTAGCACACTGGGAGTAATGATGTTCACCCAGACATCGAACAAGCGGAGCTACAGCTGGCAATAGTTCTTGGTGTGACCATAGTTCTGACATCGAGTACACTGCGGTAAGTCTGCCATGCAGCGACGAATTTCCACGGTCACCAAACTGTAGAGTAAACGGGTAACTTTGAGAATACCTCTGTCTGAATTATTCAACAACTCGATGGCACAAAGGGGAATAGTTTGTTTAGCTCTGTTGATAAAGCGAGTGACTTTTTGAACAGAATACTCCTGAGCACACAGTTCAGCGTATATTTCCTGATCACTGAGAGAGCAGAGTATATTTGGAATGATCACAGAAAAAGGCTCATGTGTTGCGTTTCTATAGATAAAATATTCCTGCTCGATTCTAGTAAAATAGCGATTGAGATTACGAACATCAGAAGAGGTAGAGCAATATAACTTAACAATAAGTCCACGCAACTCCGTGTAAAACTCGGTCGTAACATTTTGCTTAATGTTATACAGGAGTAATTGATAATTGTGTACATCACGTAGACAGGGTGGAATGCGCTCCTTAGATGGAATCTGCCTAAGGAGTATTTTCTCTTGCAGTGTTATCTTCCAAAGATTAAAGACGATTATGGGTAGGAATGGCATACGCGGAGCATTTGAAGGCGCTGCTACACAAATACGTTTATGTTGTCCTGCCGGTGGTGAAGAGGGCGGAGCTGAGCGCACTAGGCTGGTAGATGTGGTGGCGCAGAGGCAGTTTAATGAGGGACAATCCTCCATATGGATATCATTTGAAGATTCTGCAGAATGGGTGGTCATAACAACCATTGAAGCACAGTGGTACACACGGGCAGCTGGAAGCAGTTGTAGTAGAGGTAACAGTTGAAGACAAGCTCGATAGTGAGGAATGAGCTAAGAGGTGCTCGAGTGGTACAGTCGCAGCAAGATGATGAACTGACACATGTTCCTGATCGGCATTAGTATAAGCTAAATTAAAAGCCGAGCGAAGAAAGTCACGGATATTACGTTCCGGCATGAGAGAGGTACAAGACACTTGTACAATAATACACTTAGGGTGTAAACGAAAGCAATAATTACGTGAATACACGCAATAACACACGGGAATGCAGAAATACAGCACTGAAAACTTAATTAAGTTCCTTCGAGAACTGAAAACGAATGCACAGAGAGATACGTAAATACGACCTTCCTCCGTGATGGCTGACAGCAGAGTCTCCATGACGAGTACTGGTGGTATGTTTTCGGCCCTTGAGGTGCACACGTTAATGATATCGTGAGTTGTCTGATGGCCTAGCACAGCTCTTTTTCAAATTTTACTGGGTTTCTATTTCTGATCGTGGTCTTTCCTCAGGCTTCTGTTGTATTTATTTGAAAGCAGACTGACATTTCAAGATTATTAGTAGTGTATGTTGGGCAGCCAGACGCGTTTCAGATCAAAATATTCTTCATGTATTTGTAAGATTCGAGGTGAACTGTTATTATCCGTGCTAAAATTTCCATCCCATGTCTCATTGGGGCTGTGAGTTATTACTGTTAAACTTTACTTTCAATGATTTTACATTTTGTTGTGGTTCTTTAGTATTTATTCGTATTCTTACTTCGCGTTTGGATGGTTAATGTGTCAGATTTTTATAGATGACAATCCTTTTAAAGTCTATTCTATGTTACGCGTATTCAAGGAGACTGTCAGTTCCTCTCGCCGACAGAGTATTAAGCTGGCGCGTGTGTTATGACCAGTGACTTTTGTTTACGAGAGCGGAGTGTTACTGGGCAGTAGAACATATATTTTCATGATGGTCTTCATGTTGTTCTTTCCTGTATTTATCAAACTTGCTCATTAGCGATGTAATTATGTTAATGAAAGTGGATCACTACGTGAAAATATGTTTGCTAACTTTGCAATGAACGGAAATGATATGACATATGTCCTCTCTGATTATAAGTTTTGAGCATTAAATCTGTATATATCTGGTGTTGCTTTGTAATATTTGTGGGGCAGTCCTTTTCCTGTGCTGATGCTCTCGTTTCCCCAATATTGCGGTCTGAACGTTTCCCTCCACTTAAAAACTCAAAATGTAAGTAAAAGCAAGTATAATAGTGCAAAGATATCAAATGTTTTATACAGCAAACGTTGCTGTGGTGACCAATATAATAGCTTAATTTCCTTATATTATTGGTGCAGTTTATATACAGAAATTAACACAAAATAACAATATTGTAAGTAAAAGTGATAGAATTGAGATTTCAATGATGAATGGATAGACGACTGAAAACATACACAAGACACAATAAAATTAAAGACAATTAGATATGCTTATAGCATTATGATTTGAATTTGCAATTTATTTATATTTTTAACGTTAGCGATGTTTTTGTTCGGCTGACATACATAAACAAATGTTATATTTCAACTGCTTACTTGGTTACCATGGCGATGTTTGTCGTATAAAAGAATTGACAGTTTGTCCAAACACACACAATAATAAAATATTTGAGATGGTATTGTGACGCAGCGGCTATGGCCGAAGGTTATCGGCAGGTCGTCGCCGAGTGGTCCAAATAAACAATGATAACGGCAGCATGCCAGCGTAAACATCGGCGTGGTATCGGCAGATAAGCAGAACCTTCCGGAAGCTTTATCTTCCCCCTTCTAGAGAAAGTGTGTGGAAATAGTTCTAGAACGTTCGAAAACCCTGTGAAAGTTTCCACTCACTATATAAGCAAGCGCTCTCGCGGGAGTCAGTTGAGTCGAGTGTGAGTTGAGTTGCGAGTAAGTTTCCCGACGGGTTCTCCGAACGAGATGGTGATGACCATGTGCGTGCAGCGAGTGTTACTGCGGAGCGACGGGTTGTGGAGATTTTTTCTTTGACTCCCGAGTGGAGTTAACAGTCCGGTGTGAAGAGCTTTCTCATGAAGGAAGTGAAGTGACGAAGAATTGAACTACCTAACTTAGTGAAGTGAACTTCTAGTGAGCTTGAAATGGATTAGAAATTAGAACAGTGACAGTGAAAACAGAGAAAAATAACAGTCTGTAAAAGCTGGACAGTTACATTGTTGTCAGGAGTGGAATTAAGAAGCCAAGATGGAGGAAATGCTTAAATTATTATTGGCCAGAATGGCCAAGAAGGAACGAAATGAAGACCAAAATATGCACATTGAAATCTGATCTCGGTGGTGAAATCGCCTCTCTCAAATCTGAGATAAAGGCAATGCTGAAAGTCTGAAAGGTGACTTTGCGAAGGATTTAACGGAAATTGAATCGGATATGGAAGATAACATTAAGACAGTGGAAGAGCGTCTAGATCTACAAGAAGTATGGCTAGAGGAGCAGATGATAGAGGCCGATCTGGACGAATCAGCAAATGACGGAGAGTGCTGCAGCCCAGTCACGATGCAACCTAATGTCATTTGGAACGCGGAGACCTAGAGGAGGGAGCAGCTGAAGAATCGAAGTATATGGCTGATCCTGAAGAATGTGTTATACAACCCGCGTGGGCGGACTATTCTCCCAGAGACCCGAGCTATGAGAACTGTTGGACACGATTGTCCTTTCCGGTGGTCAGGATGGGTGCACCGAAGACAGTGTGGGAGTTTGTAGCCAGAAGGACTAGGATGGAACAGCTGGTGCTCCCAGTGAAGGAACTCCTCGAGGAAACCCATGTCAGTTCTTCCGGGGAGCACTTGAGTACGAACAAACCTTGATAAGGCCACGACACCGATTCTATAGGTTGCATCTGTAAAGTGACGTGGAGAGATGGTACCCGCCATGCGACATCCATGCCACAGGCCCTGGGCCCCCGTCTAGCATTTGGTGTCAATCCCGAGGGAAGCTGATGGTGGTTCCTTGTGTTCATCCTGTTGCAGATCGTGGAGGTGTCCGGAGCGAACAGCTCTGAGGAGGGAGCTGTGTGAAGCATCGGCTATGGCAAGGGGTTATCGAGATGTTGGCGGCGAGCGATCCGAGTAAACAACGATAACGGCGGCTCGCCAGTGTAAACACCGGGCGTGGTATCGGCAGATAAACAGAACCTTGTGGCAGCTTTATCTCCCTCTTCCTCCAGAAGGCATGTCGAAATAGTTCTAGTACGTTCGAGAATCTAGTGGAAAGATTCCACTGACTATATAAGTGAGCGTTTTCGCTAGTGCGAGTCGAATGTGAATTGTGTTACGGGCGAGTTTCTCGTGGATCCTCCGAGCGAGCAGGTGACTACGCTGTGAAGTGCTACTGCAGAGAGTCGGGTTATGCAGGTCCTGTGTTCCACTCCCGAGTGAAGTGAACCGTCCGTGAAGAAGCTACATCATGAAGGAAGTGAAGTGACGGAAAATTCAACTAGTCGCTTTAGTGAAATGAACTAGTTAAGAAATTAGAAAGTGAGAACAGAGGGAAGTCACAGTTTGTAAGAACTATACAAAGTCGCAGTGTACAAAAAAAATAGTGTCATTTAAACATGTTTCCAATGACGCCACGACTTGCACAACAATCAGTGGTTTGCTTCTGCGACAAAATGGTTTCAAAGTACACTGTTTGAGGTGTCCGAGAGTTGTTTGTTTTAAGAACATTTCCATTTATCTGTAGCACAAAACATGCGAGACTTTTGTATATACTATATTTCACAAAAGCAATTGGTCAACTCCAATGAAATCTGCGCGAGAGGTTATCTGATACTCAGGCGCTCTTGCATAGATGGTATGAGAATGGAATTTAGCATTTGCTTCCCTTACTGTCCAATGCGGCAGCCATCAGCTTACCTCGCAGTTTTGAAAAGCAATATATCAGCAATCATTGAAAATTAACCGGCAAATACTGCAAATTCAACTTCTGTACACGTGTAGAAAGTGTGTAGTTATAGTGTTTCGATTAAATAGTGGACCAGAAGTAAAAACGAGTCCGGTGTTGAATGCTTTGCTAACAATCGTATGCTTAATCACCAACACGTTGTTTCTGTGAATTGAACAGCTGAAGTCATTAAAGCATGTTATTGGTGATCAACAGTGGTGGCGAAGCGTAGATTGAGTACCATGTAACGTATAGTTTCTTTTCTTTTTTTATACGGAACATCATTGTTTAAATAATCTGTGACAATTAATATAAAATATTAATGGAACCTAATTCTGATAAAGCTGCTCCTTGAGAGCGGTAAATTACATGGTTGATTTTATTTCGCGTAGCGTTGTAATTTTGCCTCCTTGAATAAACGCTGCAATACAATTGAAATTTTATATCGGGGTAGTTTATAAAATTGAGGCAGGTTGTAGCCCCACGTTTAGGTGCCAATTTGAAGAAGGTTTACTTTGAAGGAGGAATTGTATTGTAGTTCCACTGTTAGGGAGCCAAAACATGAAGTAGTTGCAACCACGTACGATACGAAGTTTCCGGTGACCTTCGGCCCAACGTTTAGGAATCAACTTTGTATTTTTATGTTTCTTTAAACTTTATATATTTATGTTTGCCTCGGCTGCGTCAGTATTAATTTGTAGAAACATGTATCTCTTAGCAGGGAATGATGCGGCTAAAGAATGTAGGCTTACACAAATTATAATTTTTACTTCACTCCATTTATTAATCGTTCACACGTTAAATAACACTTCACTGATATAGAGAGCTGTGAGATTGTTTATTAATTACTTGCACTTTTTAACATGTAAACTTTATAAAATTCTCGCCGTAATGAATTTTATATGTCTCACACTGAATACGTATCCAGCGAACGAACTCTTCAGGTACGCTGCCATCTAGCGTCCGGTTGGGAATGCTATCTACTAGCAACTGGAGTTTACCGCTTAAATTTGTAATTTTCTCTATTTCAAGTCTCTGTTTGGCTAATCTTACTCCAACAGAATACTTTTATTTAACTAAAAGCTTTACTAGTTTTTGATTGGCTATTTATAAACTGTTTTAAATATTACATTATTGTTCCAAGAATTACTAGTAGCATTATTAAACTTTCCAATTCATTATTGCCTCAAGGTTACCTCATTGTTACCTCATTGTTAGCAACTTTCTGCTTCTATTCTCACAGCTTCTACATTACTAAACTACCTAATATATTCTTATAACATTATTATACATGTACACAATAATATAACCATAATATAATGACTGTTACATACATTTTGTATATTATTACATACATATGCTGTTTTAAGGCGGGCTGTTATTATATTTATATATTATGTAATTTGACTGACATCATTTTAGTGTTAGAAATACTGCCTCAAAATATTAATTACAATCGCTGCAAAGAAAACAGGGAATACGTCTACCTCAACTATCAATCATTCCTCCCGAAATTAATAACATTTTACTTTAAGTACCCACATTCAAAAGTTGTCTGTATAAAGACCATTACCATGTTAATGAATTTACTTCATTCGTGCACTGTTAATGTTGGATGTAAGGAAGTTTTATATGCTCATGTTAGAAGGTTTCAGAGCAGGGAAATTAAAATGTTTCAGGCACAAGCAACGAAAATATAAATTTTAGAAACTTTGAATGAACTCGGCATGATTACGTTCCTTTATAGCTAATTGTGCAGTATTACTACAAATACCATGTTACGTGAGATTCGAAAGCAAATGAATTTGATATATTACATATCATGGGAAGGCATTTAATAGTCAAAAGAAGGTGTTAATGGTCACAGAAATGCATTGTTGGAAATACATTATGAAATTAATATTACTGAACTATAAATCCTATTAGGTGTAGGTATCATATTTTAAGTTTTTAACATCAATGGTGCTTGTAAATTACCACATATTCAGTATTCAAGCCTCCGTCATGTATGAACGTGAATCTGAAGGACACTATTTTCAAATGCCTACCAACGAGAACTTGTAAAAGGTATTACATTGTTTCAATCACTTCATCTTTATTTGTCTGTTAATAAAAGCAACTAAAGGAACTTATACTCCACAATGAATACAGCGATACTCGAGTTTGTTCTAAATAATGTTCTCTTTCTATCTCCAAAATTACTGTAAATGAATGTGTAGAAACAAAAGCGAAGTATTGAAACCATTTTCAGGGTGCTACGAACTTTAGGCCTGGTGAAATTTGTTGCTAAGTTAGCGGAAGAATAAGACTTAATATAAAATGAATAGAGAGGAGAATTCACCAACTGGGGATTAGCTGAGACCGTTGCAGCGTTATTCGTGGCATTCAAAGGTGTCAACTCTCGGTGGTTCCAACTTTATCTCCCGCATGCTTATTTTCCAAAACGGAAAATTAACAAACGTCTTTAGTTCATCTAGATTCTTTTATCAGGAATGGATAATCATCATAAGGACATACTTCTAGAAATTGAGTTAATGGGGACATGGCAACATCGTATAGTGCATTGAAATAATCAAAATGGCAACGTTACAGTACAGACGCTTGCTTCACGTTCAAGCAATCTGCAACTGGATTGTGTTCTGATTATTACACCATTAACTACTTTATTTACTGGCATTCAACAATGCATTTTATGACCATTAACACCGTCTTTTGGCTATTAAATGCTTTACCATGGTGTGTAATATATCAAATTCATTTGATTTCGATTCTCACATATCATGGTATTTGTAGTAATATTGCATAATTTCTATAAAGGAGCGTAATCATTCTGAGTTCACCCAAAATTTCTATATATATTTCCGTTTCTTGTGCCTGAAACATTTTATTTTCCCTGCTCGTCGAAACCTTCTACCATGAAGAAATAAGCTTCCTTACATCCACTGTAAACTAATGTAAACATTAACAGGGCATGAAAGAAGTAAATCCTGTAACATGGTCATGGTCTTAGAGATTTATACAGACATGCTTTTGAATGTGGGTTCTTAAAGTAAAATGTTATTAATTTCGGGAGGAATGATTGACAGTTGCGGTAGGAGTATTTCATGTTTTCTTTGCAGCAATTGCAATAAATATTTTATAAAGCATTCAGTTATAAAACTTCACTCGTATTGCAACGTTTGTAAGACGGGACAAAATACAACGCTATACGAAATAAAAATGAACAATGTAATTTACCTCTCTCAAGGAGCAACCTTATCAGAATTAAATTTCATTAATTTGTATTATTTTATATTAATTGGCATATATATATATATGTTACATGGTACTCAATTTACGCTTCGCCACCACTGTTGATCGGCAATAACACGTTTTAATGACTTTAGCTGTTGTATCCACAGAAGCAACGTGTTGGTGATTAAGCACACGATTGTTAGCAAAGTATTCAACACCGGACTCGTTTTTACTTCTGGTCCACTATTTAATCGAAATACAATAACTACACGCTTTCTAAACGTGTACCGAAGTTGAATTTTCAGTATTTGCCGGTTAGTTTTCAATGGTTGCTGATATATTGCTTTTCAAAACTGCGAGGTAAGCTGATGGCTGCCGCCTTGCACAGCAAAGGAAGCAAATGATAAATTCCATTCTCATACCATCTATGCAAGTGCGCCTGAGAATTGGGTGGAATATTGCGCAGGTCGCTTTGGAGTTGACTATTTATTTTTGTGATAGATAGTACAATGCAACACTAATATTTAACATTGCTTTAACAGGAAGCAAATGACAGTCTACTACAAGAAATGTATCGTCGCCTAATAGCTCCTGATGAACAACACCTGCCCACCACACACAGGGAGGGATTGGAAAGGCTATGTACTCGTCCTCGTTATGCCTTCCTGGGTCCGTACAGCATAATACTGAATTATGTTAACAGCTTAAGCTGCTCGATAACCGCCATACCAAGGGCATATATTCCGGCAACGTCAGCTATGGTCATCAAAAGGAATAGTCCATACCAGCGGCTCATGAACCACAAGTAAGTAATTCGCTAGCTTTTAAGCTTTTTCAGGGCCTGGTCAGTCTAATAAGGATCGTAAACCACGATCGACAACAGTAGCCAACAAAATTTAACTGTATCTGGATGGAAATTGCTAATTTGGGGCTATTCATACAGTAGCATCCGCTATATTTTAGCGAAAACATCAATGAAGTTACAGGATGTATTTTACAGTTGCTTGAAACTGCAGGTTTTGTTTTATTTTCCACATGGCTTCCGGCTACATTCAGACATTTGACATAGCTTGAACATTCCGATGCCATGTCTGTGATCGCAGCCAATCTATGACGCTGGACTACAGCTTCTCGTCATTGTCAAAACGTTGCGTGTCTGAAGAATTGTTAATCGCTAGGTGCCAAATCAAAGGCTCTATGAAGGTGATCAAACACTTCCCAGTTGAATTTTGGCAGTTCGGCTAGAGTATTCTACGCAGTATATGGGAGGACGTTATCGTTTAGGGAAACCGGTCCTGAGATGCACTTGCTGGGTGTTTGTTTTGAATGGCCCTTCGTAACATTGCTAGCGTCTCACGGTAACGTTCAGCAGTAATATAGGTTGCGTTTCCGAAAATTTCACAAGGATAACGTCTCTTCTGTCACAGAAGACAGTTGCAACACGTTTATCAGCGGAAAATATTTTTCGACATATATCGCTTTTGGTGAATTTAGTATTACCTCATGCCAAGATTGGTAGGTGTTTTTACTTTCTCTACTACTACAGTGGGAGGTATTGTACTCCACCGAAAAACTCGATGTCGATATTTCACCGGAAAGATATGTTTTGAGGTCTGCTGAACCCAAATGTCTAATGAAACCACCTCGGAGAGTACTATCACTCGTTTGACGCATTTCTCTGATTATAGGGGGGGGGAGTTTCGGCCCGGTAGACCTTCTCCCACAAACTTGTCTCTTATTTCCCATTTTTACCAGATGATCATTCTAACTGTACGCTTTTACATCGGACTTAGCGTTTTACTCTTCGTTCATACTAAAGACGGGTAAAAAGGAAGTAACAAACAAGAAAGAACATGCTGCTTCATTCACATGACTTTCTCCACTCACTCTTCTACAAACTAACTATTCCTCGTAAACACTTGTTGTTCTGCCACTTCCTGTTAATCGAGATAAACCTTCTCTACGCATTCAAATATTTCATTTCAGATACAGGAAAGATGCAATAGGATAAAGCAAAACTCAGACTTTTCAAAAGCAGATGATGGCTTTAAAATGCCATGCTCCTTGTCTAACAACGAGAAAAAACCAATAGGGACTTACCACTTGAAATAAGTGTATGTATTTGAAAAGTCAAACCAATAACAAAGAATATCTTGGAAATGGTTAATGTTTTATTTGATATAAATTCTGTACTTCAACGACACTTGCATTTTTTGTATAACAAGCAGGCATAGGAATTCTTATGCAGTTGGCTTTGAGGTATCTACACTCAAACCTTATGCGAATACAAAGAACGTAAACAACAACAGCTAAGGGCCACTGACGGCAGGTAAACACTGTCTTATAAGTGCTGTCTGCAAACGGCAACAGACTGTACGAGGGTTGAGGAATGATATATTATCTGCGACTTCCCTGCTTAAAGCCATGGGAGTTTATTAGGAAGCTAAGGAAACTAAGCGATAACTCTACTTCAAATTCTGGTTACACAGTAACGACTGAATCACGGGGTGCCCAAATTTAGGTTCGTTATACTTGTGTGTTTCTGGAAACAATGATTATAAAAATAACAAGTTAACGCTCGCGTAAGGTTTTACAAAAGTGATATAAGCGACACCTTGCTTCACAGCTCAAAATGTTGCAACTCACATTTCAGGGGATCTTTCATCCTATGATTTTATTTCTATGATCACCATTTTCCCTATATATGTATATAGGTTATTCAACGGAGGGGGACAAATCGCAGAACATGAACTGCACAGATCTATTGTAACTATACTCCCAGAGGGAAGGGATGAGGTGAAAAAACCACAGGAGGCCACAGGCCGCAGGCAGACTGCTCACAGACGTCCGCGGAATTCCCTAACATTTCCAAGCTCGCAGACCCGTCCCATTGTTGGAGCTACCAAGAGAGGGCGATGAACGACTACCCAATTAAGCAGCCTCCTGGTGTACACAGGGAGTACTCTTTCAATTGAGCATGCTTCCGCGCCATTTGTCCGACATCGTCATATGCCACGAAACCCAGAAGGACATCTGAGAGATGAAAGGAAACGGAATGAAAGGGAAATGATAGAAAAGAATTCGTGAAAGAGAAGAAACCACCCCAGAATTCGTCTCACTACCTGGGGAAACCACGAAAAACCCATGAATTAGAGTGGCTGGTCACCGGAAATCGAACCCTGGACCTGCCAAATGGGAGTGTTAAATGTAATTTCGGCCCTACTTCGCTCGGTATAAACGATAATTTTTTAGTCTGAACAAACTTTTCCCCATGCCTTAAACCTATAGAGCATAAAGTAATTTAGTTTGCGTAACATAAAAACTTTCAATACTTCATTTTTTCATAAATATTTGTTTATTGTCACGTTTATTTAAAAATCTGAAGCAGAAAACTTGGTTTATCACAATAGACAGTAAAAATTTGGTGTACACATTTTTAATACTATTTGAGAAAAGTGCACGTGTAGGTATGAAAAGCGAAGTTACGTGTAATTGAGAACAATGAAGCAATACAATGGGTATGTTATGCGTCGCCACGTTTAAATTGACAAATACAGTGCGGTCATTTTAATGTGAGGTGACAGACCGGCTATACGGGTAGCACGCTGTATTCCAGTGTCCTCGGTACTTTTCAGATGCACAATTGGCGGCGCATGGCAAGCTCAAGGTTATCTTCATCAGCTGCACTTTAGTCGCTGCTTTGTGTTCGTGCTGTTAAGGGAGCTGTGCTTGTGCATCTCAAAGGTGAAAGTTTATTGAAGACATCTATGTTGTGTGTGACTTGCTTAAGAGTGTTAATGTCTTGTCATTAGTCCACTGCAATGCCTGCCGACAAATTCACGCTTCAACAACAAATTTTGATGTACAAAACGTACGTAAAAACTGAATCATGTAGACAGGTCTGTAGACAATTTCAGGAGAATGTTCCTAGTATTCCAGTTCCAAATAGAGAAAATGTTAAGTTTAGGACAAAGGGATAGCTAAACCCTAAACTTAAGAAGCGAAAACGAAATGTTCTAACGGGGGAAAACGTTGTCGTAATTGGTGCATCATTCCAACCCTAAAAATAATGTTTATAAGAACCCACACCATAGAAAAACTTAAGGACAATATTAAAACGAACTGTGAAGATTATTACGCAATAAAAATTATGTGTACGAATGGAAATTTCATCCGAAGACTACCGGAATGTGTTCACGCAGATGGACACCAGTTCCAAGACCACCTATAACTAGGATAGTACTCATTATAGCGCATGTTATTATTACTCGCGAGTAAGTAACGTGCGAGTTACGAAAGGAAAAGCCCCTAGTCTAACAGACAGTGTGCGGAGCACGCATACGTGCGATCCGTGGCCTCACCATAAAACGAGCACCCTATACAAATGGTCAAATTGGTCAATAAGACCAGTTTTATATATAATTTAAAAACTGAAAATTCCTAATTTTTAGCACATAGAAAATGAAAAATGGAATTTTCTAAGCACCTCGACCTCTTAGTGCCCATAAATTCAAGTTACCCTTCAAAATTCTTTCGTTACGTCTTGACTTTAATGCTTAGAAAATTCTATGCCTAATAATAAGCTATTGCCTATCTCTTAGAGTTTACCGATTACACAAAAGCGATTCAAAATGAACAGGAATCACAGGTTATTTCGAGAACATTCAACATTTACGGTTTATTTGTATGGAAATATCTTGAATATGCGGTAGAAAAGTTTGATCTGTGTACCCGTCGTATTGGTCCCCAGATGCAACGATGTCTATATAACAAATGTGGCATAAGATTTATTACACATGTTTCCCGGATGAGTTCCCAGGCTTCGTTACCTTCAGTTTCTACAGATTTTTAAATCTGATGGGGCACTCCGATGTAATTCAAGTGTAACCGTGCAGCCACCGAGCGAGGTGACGGCCCAATAACGTTTGCGACTCGCATTCGGGAGGTCCCAGCTTCAGTCCCCGGCGACCGCCACTCTGAGCCATGAGTGTTTGGTAGTTTCCCAGGGTGGGCAGGCGAATGCTGGGGTGGTTTCTCATCTATCAGGATTTCCGTTCCATAATTTCCCTTTCATTCCGTTTCCTTCTCATGTTCCAGGTGTGCCTCTAAGTTGCGTGGTGTATGGCGGTGCCGGACAGATGGCATGGATGCATGCTCAATGGAAAGTGTAGTAGCTCCTCGGGACACCAAAGGGCAGCCTGGCTGGTGGTTCGTTCATCGTCCTACTTCTCGGCGGCTCCAGCGATGGGACGAGTCTGAGAGCTTGGAAATATTAGGGACATCCTCGCGTCTTTGTGGCCTATGCTTTCGTCCTGTAGCCTCCTGTGGTTGCTTCACCTCATCCCATCCTCCTGGAGGCGGTAGCCACAATATATATATATATATATATATATATATATATATATATATATATATATATATATATATATGATGCAGTGCGCGAGATGTTCTCCATTGAATAACCTATATCCATACCGTGCAGTTGTGTATTATAGTATGTTTAATTGGCAACAGTGATAAAATTTAGTATTGTTTTACTCAGTGTTGTACTCATTCTCAAGGGTTATGTAGATATAAAAGTATTTTTGTGTGCATATTCATATTAATAATGTTATGAAAGCAATTATTAATTCCTTTTAGTAACAATTAAAGATGTTAGACATTTAGTAAACAGTGAGATCTTACCACGTAGCTTATAAGTTCATTTTTTACCTTTCAACCTGCTTTTTGCTCTTGCTAATTATTTATTATACCAATACCTTGGGTAACTTTCTACAGATTGTCTTTTATTCACAGCGTTATTGTTGTAGAATACCATTAATTAAACCTAATATGTGGCGCCTTTTCTGTTAATATGACATACGATACAATGTTTAATTAAATTAAGTATATTTAATTTCCAATATGACAAAACAATGATTCGATACGTATGTAATCACTTTAAAATTAATTAGACAAGACCATTTACAATTATTAAGATATGCAATTAGTTCGGATGATTTCATAAATCCTATATATTTTAGATTGTTTATTCTTTGTCTCAAATTCTCCTTCGCCTTATTCAGAATATTTACACAAAATATATTTAAACATTTACTGACAATTGTTTACCTCATTATTTCTGCTACAAATAGATGTTATTTTAATCAAAGTAATTAGAGGCATTTTTGTGAAAATCAAAATATCGAAAATTTTTCCATTTAGGAGGTAGTTAGGGGTGGGAGATTTTTTTGATAATCTTTGTGTCACATTCTTGAAAGGATTTTGAATTAAATAGCATACGAGTTTCTCTGCTCAATATTCTATAAACTATTCTTAGAAAAGGATTGTATCTGCTTCATGTTAATCAAGATAAAAATTTGCAGAAATATTTTGATTACACGTTTTGTTGTAAGTTCAAGGGAAATACTTCTTAAGCGATAGTCAAAATTTTTAAAAGCGGGTCACTATGTGACGGCTTTGAACTTTGGCTCTCTTTGCATGACCAGGAGAGAAAAAATTAGCAACATAGCGGTAGGAAAAAATTATTATTACTTGAGAATTCTAGGTAATAGTAAGGAATATCTCGGAAATAGTTAATGCGACAAACTTTGACATAAATTGTACTTTTAAACGAAATCTATATTTTAGTGCAATAAGTTTCTGCCATTCTTTTACGGTTTATAGTTTATGCAAAAATCATTCAGAATGAAGAGGAATTAATGCATATTCACAGAAAATTCAAGATATACATTTTACTCTCCATGCAAATATCTTAAACATATGGATTAAGAGGGTCACTCTAAAAGTTTTGAGAATGAATGCAACAAAGTTTTAAAATTTTCGATCCGATCATTGCTCCTTCCAAAGTATTGTCCATTGCATTTTATGCCACAGTAGTATTAGTCCCGGATGAGCCAATTGATTTAACGATAATCCTGCCGCTAGGGGCGCTGGTGTCGCTAGTGTCGGTGCGTGCGACGGCGGCGGCGGTGTGTTTGAAAAGCGCCCTGAGCGGTAGGATTATCGTTATTGCAATTGGTTCATCCGGGACGAGTTGAAAGAATTGAGGATTAGGGTAAGGTGAAGGAAGAAGAGGAAGTGACGTGGAGTGTTTTCATTGGTTCGTTAATTTGGGTGGAAGATGAAGGAAGGAAGATGGAAGAGTATGGAGGTCGCGTGATGGAGAGGAGCTGGGTGGCGAGGTGTTGTCTGTGCGGAGGTCGGGACTGAAAGAGGGAAAATATGGGGGAGCGAGCGATAAAAAGTGTAACAGAAAGTGACGTGTGAAGTTGTGATTGGTGGGAATAAGAAGTGATGTTATTGGTGGAAAGGAGCAAATGAAGGTTGTTGATTGGTAAGAATAAGAGAGATTATGATTGGTGGAAAGAAAAAGGAGTGGGGTATGTTGGAGGTGATGGGAAAGGTAAGTTTTGCTAGCAACAAGATTTGCAAAAGCCTGACGTGAACTGATCAGCAATTTTTTTTGAACGTTGGATGGTAGTTTTCTTGAGTGGATAGAGAGATGGGGCGATATGAGATGCGGTGGCGAAAATGGGAACTAAACAAGGTGGTTGAGACAAGAGGTTTAAGGACGAGGAAATTTGGAGGTTAGTGGTGAACATGGCGGTCGCAAGAGGTGGGGGTAAGGAGATGCGGTGGTGAGAATGGGAACTAAAAGAAGATGGCGGTAGCAAGAGCTTAGAAGAGTAGATTTTGAGGTTAAAATAGTGGGAACTAAAAATGGCGGAGGGTCTGCGACAAGGAGATGCGGTGAGAACTAAACAAGATGGCGGACGCAAGAGGTGGGTAAGGAGGTTTGAGGTTACAGTACCAAAACACGAAAGGATATATTCCTACGCCAAGCAGGTCCGAAAAATAATTATGCGTGTGGTACTTACCTGTTACCGGTGTGGATGCGTCACCAAAAGCGCGGCACGCGAGGCGAAAAAATAAAAGCAAACTGTTTTTGAAAATGCTTAACCAGCTTTAAGATCAACCAACATCACTACGCACTGATATACCTAGGTTTTTAAAGCGGTACAGACACCCTTTGCAGAGGCGTAATTTAACTATACCAAAAACCTGGTACTGGACCATCGTGATGGTCGCTAGCGTACGTAGGAGCAGGGTTCTCATAGCCGGTCGAAAGCGGTCAAAAACGTGTACGACGTAGGTGTTCACAGTAGCTGCTGTCGAGTCAACCGTGGAGGTGTGAATAAACGAGATCTGTTCTCGCCGGCAATCTGGTTCGGAGATGTGAGCAGCGGCGAGGTGTTGTCTGTGCGGAGGTCGGGACTGAAAGAGGGAAAAGATGGGGAGCGAGGGATAAAAAGTATAACAGAAAGTGACGTGTGAAGTTGTGATTGGTGGGAATAAGAAGTGATTTTATTGGTGGAAAGGAGCAAATGAAAGTTGTTGATTGGTAAGAATAAGAGAGATTATGATTGGTGGGAAAGAAAAAGGTGTGGGAGTGGGGTATGTTGGAGGTGATGGGAAAGGTAAGTTTTGCTAGCAACAGGATTTGCAAAAGCCTGTGGAGAACTGATCA
This sequence comes from Deroplatys truncata, assembly GCA_030765065.1. Taxonomy (NCBI): domain Eukaryota; kingdom Metazoa; phylum Arthropoda; class Insecta; order Mantodea; family Mantidae; genus Deroplatys; species Deroplatys truncata. Next base: position 22,249,043 of record CM060988.1, on the reverse strand, counting down.
GCAATTTTTGAACGTTGGATGGTAGTTTTCTTGAGTGGATAGAGAGATGGGGCGATATGAGATGCGGTGGCGAAAATGGGGACTAAATAAGATGGTTGAGACAAGAGGTTTAAGGTCGAGGAAATTTGGAGGTTAGTGGTGAATATGGCGGTTGCAAGAGGTGGGGCAAGGAGACGCGGTGGTGAGAATGGGAACTAAAAGAAGATGGCGGTAGCAAGAGGTTAGAAGAGTAGATTTTGAGGTTAAAATAGTGGGAACTAAAAATGGTGGAGGTTCTGCGACAAGGAGATGCGGTGAGAACTAAACAAGATGGTGGACGCAAGAGGAGGGTAAGGGGATTTGAGGTTACAGTACCAAAACACGAAAGGATATATTCCTACGCCAAGCAGGTCCGAAAAATAATTATGCGTGTGGTACTTACCTGTTACCGGTGTGGATGCGTCACCAAAAGCGCGGCACGCGAGGCGAAAAAATAAAAGCAAACTGTTTTTGAAAATGCTTAACCAGCTTTAAGATCAACCAACATCACTACGCACTGATATACCTAGGTTTTGAAAGCGGTACAGACACCCTTTGCAGAGGCGTAATTTAACTATACCAAAAACCTGGTACTGGACCATCGTGATGGTCGCTAGCGTACGTAGGAGCAGGGTTCTCATAGCCGGTCGAAAGCGGTCAAAAACGTGTACGACGTAGGTGTTCGCAGTAGCTGCTGTCGAGTCAACCGTCGAGGTGTGAATAAACGAGATCTGTTCTCGCCGGCAATCTGGTTCGGAGATGTGAGCAGCGGCGAGGTGTTGTCTGTGCGGAGGTCGGGACTGAAAGAGGGAAAAGATGGGGAGCGAGGGATAAAAAGTATAACAGAAAGTGACGTGTGAAGTTGTGATTGGTGGGAATAAGAAGTGATTTTATTGGTGGAAAGGAGCAAATGAAAGTTGTTGATTGGTAAGAATAAGAGAGATTATGATTGGTGGGAAAGAAAAAGGTGTGGGAGTGGGGTATGTTGGAGGTGATGGGAAAGGTAAGTTTTGCTAGCAACAGGATTTGCAAAAGCCTGTCGAGAACTGATCAGCAATTTTTGAACGTTGGATGGTAGTTTTCTTGAGTGGATAGAGAGATGGGGCGATATGAGATGCGGTGGCGAAAATGGGAACTAAACAAGATGGTTGAGACAAGAGGTTTAAGGACGAGGAAATTTCGAGGTTAGTGGTGAACATGGCGGTCGCAAGAGGTGGGGGCAAAGAGACGCGGTGGTGAGAATGGGAACTAAAAGAAGATGGCGGTAGCAAGAGCTTAGAAGAGCAGATTTTGAGGTTAAAATAGTGGGAACTAAAAATGGCGGAGGGTTGGCGACAAGGAGATGCTGTGAGAACTAAACAAGATGGCGGACGCAAGAGGAGGGTAAGGAGATTTGAGGTTAAGATTTTTAGGTTAAAACAGGGCGTAAGCATGGGAACGAAATCCAAGATGGCGAAGGCAATGGTGTGGACGAGGAGATGTGAGGTGCGGTGGCGAAAATGGGAACTAAACAAGATGACGAAGACAAAAAGTGTAAGGACGAGGAGATTTCGAGGTTAGTGGTGAACATGGCGGTCGCAAGAGGTGGTGGGCAAGGAGACTTGAGGTTAAGATTTTTTAGGTTAAAACAGGACGTAAGTAGGGGAACTAAATCCAAGATGGCGGAGGCAAGGGTGGGACGAGGAGATGTGAGGCGCGGTGGTAAAAATGGGAACTAATTAAGATAGCGGAGGCATGAAGTTGAGGTTAAAAATTGAGGTAAACGTGGAGAGCTTAAACCAAGATGGCGGTGGCGTGGTGGTGAAAATGGGAACTAAACAAGATGGCGGAGGCAAGAAGTGGAGGGACGAAGAGGTCTGAGGTTATGGTCAACATGCGAAAGATGTCGAACGCAACAGATGGTGACGAGGAGATAGAATTGAGGATTAGGGAAAGATGAAGGAAAACAGGAAGTGACGTGGAGTGTTTTGATTGGTAAAAATAAGACGAAATGTGATTGGTGCGTTAATTCGGGTGGAAGATGAAGGAAGGAAGATAAAAGAGTATGGAGGACACGTGATGGAGTGGAGCGGAGCGGCGAGGTGTTGTCTGTGCGGAGTTTGGGACTGAAAGAGGGAAAAGATGGCGAACGAGGTATAAAAAGTATAACAGAAAGTGACGTGTGAAGTTGTGATTGGTGGGAATAAGAAGTGATGTTATTGGTGGAAAGGAACAACTGAAAGTTGTTGATTGGTAAGAATAAGAGAGATTGTGATTGGTGGAAAGAAAAAGGTGTGGGAGTGGGGTATGTTGGAGGTGATGGGAAAGGTAAGTTTTGCTACCAACAAGATTTGCAAAAGCCTCTCCAGAACTCATCAGCAATTTCAGCAGACGATGTGCGTGGCGATAGGCCCGCTGCGATGAAAGAGCTGCAAACTGCGCGATAACTTGAAAAATATTGCCCGCCGTGACGCATTGCGCGCGCGTTTACCGTAAACCGTTACAGTTGCCATACTTATATTACCCGTCTTTCTTTTTTCTTTTTCTTTTTTTTACGTTTGTTTTTTAAAAAAAATAATTAGTTTTTCGGGGGTTTTCTCTGGTTTGTAGACGAATGCAAGCTCTTTCTGCTTTTTCACAGGTTTTCCCTGGTTGGTAGGCGTTTGCTGTAGTGGTTGACGAAGCCCTTTCTAATTTTCGAGGTTTTTTCAGGTTTTTCGTGGTTGTCCCTGCCCGGTAGGCAAATGATGAAGTTTTTGCTTGTCAGCGCACGGATACTATATTCAGGAGGTCTCAAAACGTGTATTTCCGGCGAAATCTCGGTATCGAATTTTTGGGTGGAATGCAATACTTCCCCTACTTACTATACGTGGTAGAGAAAGTAAAAAAAGTATAAGTATTGGAAAATTTAAGGAAATAACAAGCAATATCTCGAAAAACGGTTCACTCAACAAAAGAAAAATATATATGGCATAAGTTGTGTATTTTAACGCGATCTACATTTTTTGTGTAGTAAAATTGTGTCTATCTCTTATGGTTTACCAGTTATGCAAAAGGCGTTCACAATGAAGAATACTTTTGGAGACATTCCCAGAAAATTTGAGATATACATTTTATTTCTTATGACATTATATTAAAACATATGATATTTTCATCAAAATGGTTATAGCCTTTTTTGAGAAAATTAAAAAAAGTGTACTATCTTGTTTTCACGGGTTTTCCAGATCGGTAAGCGTTAGAATACTCTTAGAGCTTTTATTTTGGATTCAGGAGGTCTCAAAACGTGTATTTCCGGCGAAATCTCGGTATCGAATTTTTGGGTGGAATGCAATACTTCCCCTACTTACTATACGTGGTAGAGAAAGTAAAAAAAGTATAAGTATTGGAAAATTTAAGGAAATAACAAGCAATATCTCGAAAAACGGTTCACTCAACAAAAGAAAAATATATATGGCATAAGTTGTGTATTTTTAACGCGATCTACATTTTTTGTGCAGTAAAATTTTGTCTATCTCTTATGGTTTACCAGTTATGCAAAAGGCGTTCACAATGAAGAATACTTTTGGAGACATTCCCAGAAAATTTGAGATATACATTTTATTTCTCACGACATTATCTTAAACATACGATATTTTCATCAAAATCGTTATAGCCATTTTTGAGAAAAATAAAAAAAAGTGTACTATCTTGTTTTCACGGGTTTTCCAGATCGGTAAGCGTTAGAATACTCTTAGAGCTTTTTTGAGGTTTTTTTCGCGGTTGTCCCTGTCCGGTAGGCAGATGATAAAGTTTTTCTATAACGTCGTCGTTTCGGCTTGTGGCGCACGGATACTAGGCACGTACTCGCGCGCGCACACACACACACACACACACAGACAGACACACAAACAGACACACACACGGACATGTTTCCAAAAATGCTTTTTTTCTGATTCAGGAGGTGTCAAAACGTGTATTTCCGGTGAAATCTCGGTATCGAATTTTTGGGTGGAATGCAATACTTCCCCTACTTACTATACGTGGTAGAGAAAGTAAAAAATTATAAGTATTGGAAAATTTAAGGAAATAACAAGCAATATCTCGAAAAACGGTTCACTCAACAAAATAAATGTATATGGCATAAGTTGTGTATTTTAACGCGATCTACATTTTTTGTGTAGCAAAATTTTGTCTATCTCTTACGGTTTATCAGTTATGAAAAAGTCGTTCACAATGAAGAATTCTTTTGGAGACATTCCCAGAAAATTCGAGATATACATTTCATTTCTCTCGACATTATCTTAAATATATGATATTTTGAACAAAATCGTTAGAGCCATTTTTTAATACAAAGAGAACGGGATTTCACAAGTGAAACAGTACTGTGATAACGATACCAACAAACTAATTATTATTCACCCACTGAAACAAAAAAAAAAAAAATCTGATGTGTAACACTCACATGACTTTCTCTACTCTTGTACAAAGTATTTTTACAAACGCTTATGCTCCATCTAGTTCATGTTAAACGAGATAAACATTTGCAAACTCTATTTTATTGCTAATTTTCTTGTAGATGTAGGGGAAAATATATTTACAAGGGGAATATAGAAAAACAGTAGCCTTTAAGCACATACATATCTCTTAATAGCTGGTTGCTATGTGCAGCACCATTCTTTTTGCCACAGATTAATACTGTTTGCATATCAAAGACAAAAACAAATGAATAACGAAGTCCCATTTGAGAAAATAAATATTGGAAAATTAACAAACAATATCTCGAAAACGGTTCACTCAACAACAAAAATGTATATTACATAAGATGTGTATTTTAACGCGATCTAAATTTTTTGTGTAGTAAAATTTTGTCTATCTCTTACGGTTTATCAGTTATGAAAAAGACGTTCACAATGAAGAATACTTTTGGAGACATTCCCAGAAAATTCGAGATATACATTTCATTTCTCACGACATTATCTTAAACATACGATATTTTTCATCAAAATCGTTAGAGCCATTTTTTTTAATACAAAGAGAACGGGATTTCACAAGTGAAACAGTACTGTGATAACGATACCAACAAACTAATTATTATTCACCCACTGAAACACATAAAAAAAATCTGATGTGTAACACTCACATGACTTTTCTCATCTCTTGTACAAAGTATTTTTACAAACGCTTATTCCCCATCTAGTTCATGTTAATCGAGATAAACATTTGCAAACTCTATTTTATTGCTAATTTTCTTGTAGATTTAGGGAAAATATATTTACAAGGGGAATATAGAAAAACAGTAGCCTTTAAGCACATACATATCTCTTAATAGCTGGTTGCTATGTGCAGTACCATTCTTTTTGCCACAGATTAATACTCTTTGCATATCAAAGACAAAAAAAAATGAATAACGAATTCCCATTTGAGAAAATAAATATTGGAAAATTTAAGTAAATAACAAGCAATATCTCGAAAACGGTTCACTCAACAATAAAAATGTATATGATATAAGTTGAGTATTTTAACGCGATCTACATACTTTCGTACTCACCTATAACAGATAGAGGGTAGAGGTCGTACGAACGTAGCACTTTGAGAATTTATATTCAACAGTTGGTGTTACTCCTTAAAAAGAAGTATCTGCTGATTGTATTTAATTCATATATTTTACATAACACGTATGCACTGGCACAACATAAAACACTACACACGATTTTAATATTGCACTAATAACATCAGGAATTACTTAGCTCAGCTCGTTCGCATTCAGCGTTACACGCAAAAGAACCGTGCGCTGACGACAGTGAAAGGCCTGAGAAGCGGAACTTCGTCAGCACTTCAATAAATGCAACCTTTATGTCGGCGGAGGGAATTGTGCAGTGGCGGCTCGTTTCAGGATGACTCTAGTTTTTAAAACTAGACAATTTTTTAGCGAAACGAGGCATTTAACTCGACACGCATGATGAAACAACGGTTGCGATAAGCGAGCTTATAAAAACCCGGTGCCAACAGCAAAAGCCCGTAGTGACAAACGGAAGCGATAGTGGGTTTTTCTACAAAATCGTTCTATTTGACGAAAAATAGTTTTAAAATAAAAACAAAATAGCCGCAGCACTTTGCAGGGAAAGAGCGATCGGTGCATTCGGACGATAAGATGGACCAACAACCCGGAGGAAGTCGCGATGACACCTTGCAGCCTACGTTCGAAATTATAGGACACAAGCAGAGGAGGCTGCCAAAGCTTTTTTCCGGCTTTACAGAGTCTCAAATTACGTTAAACCCGGTCCCCAGAGATGTTAACCCGGAGCAATGGGTATCGCATTTGTTTAACGATATTCTAAACTTTGCGAAAGAGAACCTGTTAGAAAACGAACCCGGATATTTAGGCATATCCATAACAGACGAAAAGGAGACGTCCAAAACCTTCAACATGAGCGTGAGGCGCATAGAGCCGATTAACATGAACTAGATGGGGAATAAGCGTTTGTAAAAATACTTTGTACAAGAGATGAGAAAAGTCATGTGAGTGTTACACATCAGATTTTTTTTATGTGTTTCAGTGGGTGAATAATAATTAGTTTGTTGGTATCGTTATCACAGTACTGTTTCACTTGTGAAATCCCGTTCTCTTTGTATTAAAAAAAATGGCTCTAACGATTTTGATGAAAAATATCGTATGTTTAAGATAATGTCGTGAGAAATGAAATGTATATCTCGAATTTTCTGGGAATGTCTCCAAAAGTATTCTTCATTGTGAACGTCTTTTTCATAACTGATAAACCGTAAGAGATAGACAAAATTTTACTACACAAAAAATTTAGATCGCGTTAAAATACACATCTTATGTAATATACATTTTTGTTGTTGAGTGAACCGTTTTCGAGATATTGTTTGTTAATTTTCCAATATTTATTTTCTCAAATGGGACTTCGTTATTCATTTTTTTTTTTGTCTTTGATATGCAAACAGTATTAATCTGTGGCAAAAAGAATGGTGCTGCACATAGCAACCAGCTATTAAGAGATATGTATGTGCTTAAAGGCTACTGTTTTTCTATATTCCCCTTGTAAATATATTTTCCCCTACATCTACAAGAAAATTAGCAATAAAATAGAGTTTGCAAATGTTTATCTCGTTTAACATGAACTAGATGGAGCATAAGCGTTTGTAAAAATACTTTGTACAAGAGTAGAGAACGTCATGTGAGTGTTACACATCAGATTTTTTTATACAAGAAAATTAGCAATAAAATAGAGTTTGCAAATGTTTATCTCGATTAACATGAACTAGATGGGGAATAAGCGTTTGTAAAAATACTTTGTACAAGAGTTGAGAAAGTCATGTGAGTGTTACACATCAGATTTTTTTTTTTTTTTGTTTCAGTGGGTGAATAATAATTAGTTTGTTGGTATCGTTATCACAGTACTGTTTCACTTGTGAAATCCCGTTCTCTTTGTATTAAAAAATGGCTCTAACGATTTTGTTCAAAATATCATATATTTAAGATAATGTCGAGAGAAATGAAATGTATATCTCGAATTTTCTGGGAATGTCTCCAAAAGAATTCTTCATTGTGAACGACTTTTTCATAACTGATAAACCGTAAGAGATAGACAAAATTTTGCTACACAAAAAATGTAGATCGCGTTAAAATACACAACTTATGCCATATACATTTATTTTGTTGAGTGAACCGTTTTTCGAGATATTGCTTGTTATTTCCTTAAATTTTCCAATACTTATAATTTTTTACTTTCTCTACCACGTATAGTAAGTAGGGGAAGTATTGCATTCCACCCAAAAATTCGATACCGAGATTTCACCGGAAATACACGTTTTGACACCTCCTGAATCAGAAAAAAAGCATTTTTGGAAACATGTCCGTGTGTGTGTCTGTTTGTGCGTCTGTCTGTGTGTGTGTGTGTGTGTGCGCGCGCGAGTACGTGCCTAGTATCCGTGCGCCACAAGCCGAAACGACGACGTTATAGAAAAACTTTATCATCTGCCTACCGGACAGGGACAACCGCGAAAAATACCTCAAAAAAGCTCTAAGAGTATTCTAACGCTTACCGATCTGGAAAACCCGTGAAAACAAGATAGTACACTTTTTTTTAATTTTCTCAAAAATGGCTATAACGATTTTGATGAAAATATCGTATGTTTAAGATAATGTCGTGAGAAATAAAATGTATATCTCAAATTTTCTGGGAATGTCTCCAAAAGTATTCTTCATTGTGAACGCCTTTTGCATAACTGGTAAACCATAAGAGATAGACAAAATTTTACTGCACAAAAAATGTAGATCGCGTTAAAAATACACAACTTATGCCATATATATTTTTCTTTTGTTGAGTGAACCGTTTTTCGAGATATTGCTTGTTATTTCCTTAAATTTTCCAATACTTATACTTTTTTTACTTTCTCTACCACGTATAGTAAGTAGGGGAAGTATTGCATTCCACCCAAAAATTCGATACCGAGATTTCGCCGGAAATACACGTTTTGAGACCTCCTGAATCCAAAATAAAAGCTCTAAGAGTATTCTAACGCTTACCGATCTGGAAAACCCGTGAAAACAAGATAGTACACTTTTTTTAATTTTCTCAAAAAAGGCTATAACCATTTTGATGAAAATATCATATGTTTTAATATAATGTCATAAGAAATAAAATGTATATCTCAAATTTTCTGGGAATGTCTCCAAAAGTATTCTTCATTGTGAACGCCTTTTGCATAACTGGTAAACCATAAGAGATAGACACAATTTTACTACACAAAAAATGTAGATCGCGTTAAAATACACAACTTATGCCATATATATTTTTCTTTTGTTGAGTGAACCGTTTTTCGAGATATTGCTTGTTATTTCCTTAAATTTTCCAATACTTATACTTTTTTTACTTTCTCTACCACGTATAGTAAGTAGGGGAAGTATTGCATTCCACCCAAAAATTCGATACCGAGATTTCGCCGGAAATACACGTTTTGAGACCTCCTGAATATAGTATCCGTGCGCTGACAAGCAAAAACTTCATCATTTGCCTACCGGGCAGGGACAACCACGAAAAACCTGAAAAAACCTCGAAAATTAGAAAGGGCTTCGTCAACCACTACAGCAAACGCCTACCAACCAGGGAAAACCTGTGAAAAAGCAGAAAGAGCTTGCATTCGTCTACAAACCAGAGAAAACCCCCGAAAAACTAATTATTTTTTTTAAAAAACAAACGTAAAAAAAAGAAAAAGAAAAAAGAAAGACGGGTAATATAAGTATGGCAACTGTAACGGTTTACGGTAAACGCGCGCGCAATGCGTCACGGCGGGCAATATTTTTCAAGTTATCGCGCAGTTTGCAGCTCTTTCATCGCAGCGGGCCTATCGCCACGCACATCGTCTGCTGAAATTGCTGATGAGTTCTGGAGAGGCTTTTGCAAATCTTGTTGGTAGCAAAACTTACCTTTCCCATCACCTCCAACATACCCCACTCCCACACCTTTTTCTTTCCACCAATCACAATCTCTCTTATTCTTACCAATCAACAACTTTCAGTTGTTCCTTTCCACCAATAACATCACTTCTTATTCCCACCAATCACAACTTCACACGTCACTTTCTGTTATACTTTTTATCCCTCGTTCGCCATCTTTTCCCTCTTTCAGTCCCAAACTCCGCACAGACAACACCTCGCCGCTCCGCTCCACTCCATCACGTGTCCTCCATACTCTTTTATCTTCCTTCCTTCATCTTCCACCCGAATTAACGCACCAATCACATTTCGTCTTATTTTTACCAATCAAAACACTCCACGTCACTTCCTGTTTTCCTTCATCTTTCCCTAATCCTCAATTCTATCTCCTCGTCACCATCTGTTGCGTTCGACATCTTTCGCATGTTGACCATAACCTCAAACCTCTTCGTCCCTCCACTTCTTGCCTCCGCCATCTTGTTTAGTTCCCATTTTCACCACCACGCCACCGCCATCTTGGTTTAAGCTCTCCACGTTTACCTCAATTTTTAACCTCAACTTCATGCCTCCGCTATCTTAATTAGTTCCCATTTTTACCACCGCGCCTCACATCTCCTCGTCCCACCCTTGCCTCCGCCATCTTGGATTTAGTTCCCCTACTTACGTCCTGTTTTAACCTAAAAAATCTTAACCTCAAGTCTCCTTGCCCACCACCTCTTGCGACCGCCATGTTCACCACTAACCTCGAAATCTCCTCGTCCTTACACTTTTTGTCTTCGTCATCTTGTTTAGTTCCCATTTTCGCCACCGCACCTCACATCTCCTCGTCCACACCATTGCCTTCGCCATCTTGGATTTCGTTCCCATGCTTACGCCCTGTTTTAACCTAAAAATCTTAACCTCAAATCTCCTTACCCTCCTCTTGCGTCCGCCATCTTGTTTAGTTCTCACAGCATCTCCTTGTCGCCAACCCTCCGCCATTTTTAGTTCCCACTATTTTAACCTCAAAATCTGCTCTTCTAAGCTCTTGCTACCGCCATCTTCTTTTAGTTCCCATTCTCACCACCGCGTCTCTTTGCCCCCACCTCTTGCGACCGCCATGTTCACCACTAACCTCGAAATTTCCTCGTCCTTAAACCTCTTGTCTCAACCATCTTGTTTAGTTCCCATTTTCGCCACCGCATCTCATATCGCCCCATCTCTCTATCCACTCAAGAAAACTACCATCCAACGTTCAAAAATTGCTGATCAGTTCTCGACAGGCTTTTGCAAATCCTGTTGCTAGCAAAACTTACCTTTCCCATCACCTCCAACATACCCCACTCCCACACCTTTTTCTTTCCCACCAATCATAATCTCTCTTATTCTTACCAATCAACAACTTTCATTTGCTCCTTTCCACCAATAAAATCACTTCTTATTCCCACCAATCACAACTTCACACGTCACTTTCTGTTATACTTTTTATCCCTCGCTCCCCATCTTTTCCCTCTTTCAGTCCCGACCTCCGCACAGACAACACCTCGCCGCTGCTCACATCTCCGAACCAGATTGCCGGCGAGAACAGATCTCGTTTATTCACACCTCGACGGTTGACTCGACAGCAGCTACTGCGAACACCTACGTCGTACACGTTTTTGACCGCTTTCGACCGGCTATGAGAACCCTGCTCCTACGTACGCTAGCGACCATCACGATGGTCCAGTACCAGGTTTTTGGTATAGTTAAATTACGCCTCTGCAAAGGGTGTCTGTACCGCTTTAAAAACCTAGGTATATCAGTGCGTAGTGATGTTGGTTGATCTTAAAGCTGGTTAAGCATTTTCAAAAACAGTTTGCTTTTATTTTTTCGCGTCGCGTGCCGCGCTTTTGGTGACGCATCCACACCGGTAACAGGTAAGTACCACACGCATAATTATTTTTCGGACCTGCTTGGCGTAGGAATATATCCTTTCGTGTTTTGGTACTGTAACCTCAAATCTCCTTACCCTCCTCTTGCGTCCACCATCTTGTTTAGTTCTCACCGCATCTCCTTGTCGCAGAACCTCCACCATTTTTAGTTCCCACTATTTTAACCTCAAAATCTACTCTTCTAACCTCTTGCTACCGCCATCTTCTTTTAGTTCCCATTCTCACCACCGCGTCTCCTTGCCCCACCTCTTGCAACCGCCATATTCACCACTAACCTCCAAATTTCCTCGCCCTTAAACCTCTTGTCTCAACCATCTTATTTAGTCCCCATTTTCGCCACCGCATCTCATATCGCCCCATCTCTCTATCCACTCAAGAAAACTACCATCCAACGTTCAAAAATTGCTGATCAGTTCTCCACAGGCTTTTGCAAATCCTGTTGCTAGCAAAACTTACCTTTCCCATCACCTCCAACATACCCCACTCCCACACCTTTTTCTTTCCCACCAATCATAATCTCTCTTATTCTTACCAATCAACAACTTTCATTTGCTCCTTTCCACCAATAAAATCACTTCTTATTCCCACCAATCACAACTTCACACGTCACTTTCTGTTATACTTTTTATCCCTCGCTCCCCATCTTTTCCCTCTTTCAGTCCCGACCTCCGCACAGACAACACCTCGCCGCTGCTCACATCTCCGAACCAGATTGCCGGCGAGAACAGATCTCGTTTATTCACACCTCCACGGTTGACTCGACAGCAGCTACTGTGAACACCTACGTCGTACACGTTTTTGACCGCTTTCGACCGGCTATGAGAACCCTGCTCCTACGTACGCTAGCGACCATCACGATGGTCCAGTACCAGGTTTTTGGTATAGTTAAATTACGCCTCTGCAAAGGGTGTCTGTACCGCTTTAAAAACCTAGGTATATCAGTGCGTAGTGATGTTGGTTGATCTTAAAGCTGGTTAAGCATTTTCAAAAACAGTTTGCTTTTATTTTTTCGCCTCGCGTGCCGCGCTTTTGGTGACGCATCCACACCGGTAACAGGTAAGTACCACACGCATAATTATTTTTCGGACCTGCTTGGCGTAGGAATATATCCTTTCGTGTTTTGGTACTGTAACCTCAAACCTCCTTACCCACCTCTTGCGTCCGCCATCTTGTTTAGTTCTCACCGCATCTCCTTGTCGCAGACCCTCCGCCATTTTTAGTTCCCACTATTTTAACCTCAAAATCTACTCTTCTAAGCTCTTGCTACCGCCATCTTCTTTTAGTTCCCATTCTCACCACCGCATCTCCTTACCCCCACCTCTTGCGACCGCCATGTTCACCACTAACCTCCAAATTTCCTCGTCCTTAAACCTCTTGTCTCAACCACCTTGTTTAGTTCCCATTTTCGCCACCGCATCTCATATCGCCCCATCTCTCTATCCACTCAAGAAAACTACCATCCAACGTTCAAAAAAAATTGCTGATCAGTTCACGTCAGGCTTTTGCAAATCTTGTTGCTAGCAAAACTTACCTTTCCCATCACCTCCAACATACCCCACTCCTTTTTCTTTCCACCAATCATAATCTCTCTTATTCTTACCAATCAACAACCTTCATTTGCTCCTTTCCACCAATAACATCACTTCTTATTCCCACCAATCACAACTTCACACGTCACTTTCTGTTACACTTTTTATCGCTCGCTCCCCCATATTTTCCCTCTTTCAGTCCCGACCTCCGCACAGACAACACCTCGCCACCCAGCTCCTCTCCATCACGCGACCTCCATACTCTTCCATCTTCCTTCCTTCATCTTCCACCCAAATTAACGAACCAATGAAAACACTCCACGTCACTTCCTCTTCTTCCTTCACCTTACCCTAATCCTCAATTCTTTCAACTCGTCCCGGATGAACCAATTGCAATAACGATAATCCTACCGCTCAGGGCGCTTTTCAAACACACCGCCGCCGCCGTCGCACGCACCGACACTAGCGACACCAGCGCCCCTAGCGGCAGGATTATCGTTAAATCAATTGGCTCATCCGGGACTAATACTACTTGCCACGTTCTTCTTTGTAGAGAGTGCAACTACATTTTTCGTAAGCAGCCACTGCAGTTTCAGGCGATTCAAATCGTTGACTTCGGGGCCATATCTGGATGTAGGGAGGAATGGACAAATATTTGACTCCTGACTCCTGCAGAAATTGAGTTGTTTCTAGTCCATTGTGGGCAGAGGGGTTGCTGACCGGTGTTAGGTCGCTTTGTTCTAAGTTCATTGAAGTCTTGTGGCAGACGTTTTGTGATGTACCATCTGGCAGGGACAGTCTGTTGACACAATATGTGTACTAGCTGAGAAGAATGAACAGATCATCTTCTTGCCAACACTTCTTCGTCGCTTCACTTTTGCTAGGGATTCCTCCTCTTGCAAGGCATTGGCTTACCACAACTCGTTACTGCCCATTCTCAAAACTTTCAGTGATCCCAAGTATTCCAAATAAAATCGCTACAATCATTTTTGAGAAAATCAAAAATGTGGGGTGGAAGATTTTCTTGTATGCGAGATTTTGTTTTTGAGTTATACCGTTTACAGACATACACATATGCGCTTTTTCTACAAATGCTTTTTTGTTGATTCAGGAGCCCAAAACATATTTCCAGTGAAATCGCATTATCGAATTTTTGGTTGGTATATAATGCTTTCTGTACTTAATATAGGTGAGTAGTAGAAAAAGTAAAAAACTAAAAGCATTGCAACTCCATAATTAACATTTCTTGAACGAAACCTTTGAGAGCTTTTGTTTTCTCGTGTGAATATTAGGTTACAGCTGCCTGGAAAATTGTATTCATGACCACATTGGAGTTCCAGAGCAAAATTACATCTGTATAAATTTACATAGCTTCTCCAGGTAGAACTACACATTTCCATTGTAATCCTTTCGATTCCTATGCGGAGCAGAGTTCTTTCCATTTAGAGTAAGGACACTTCGAGGTCCTAGGAAACTGCCAAGCTGATTGCTCCAATTCTTACTATGGGATCCACTCGACATCAAGCTCAGGACAATGTGTTTCTGCTTAAAATGTTTCTCCAAAAGGAAATGTATTCTTAGCTATCACCCATTCATTTTTTTCCTCAGAGGGAGTTGCACGGTTCCGGGATGCAAATAACACTACTGTGGTGTAAAGGTTTTATGCTTCTGAATTTGTAATAGGTTTGCACAGTTATCATTTAAAAAGTAAAGTGTAGGTATATTTTAATAATTACTACATTTGCAGAGGAATTATTACTAAGAAAAAACCGGATCTGTTACAGTCACATGACATTATCTAACTAATATAGTATATTTTAGCATAGTTTCAAAACCTATTCCTACAAAGGCTCATTTTTACATTTCTCTGCCAGTATACATAGTAAGTAGAAGTATTGTACTCCACCCAAAAAATACATGTCGAGATTTCACCGGAAATGTATATTTTGAAGTCCTCTGAACCCAAAAAATAATTTTTAGAAAGAGGTCCCCGTGTGTGTGTGTCTGTGAACAGCATAACTAAAAACCGAAAAGTCGGCAAATATCAAAGTGGTATTTAAATTCAGTATCTTTCAAAGTTGCGACACAAAGATTTCAAGAAATCCCCTCATCCCAACTACCCTTTACATTTAAAATTTTTAGAAAGTTTTGATTTTATAAAAATAGGTCTAACGACTTTGATTAAAATGCCATATATTAAAGATATTTAAATGAAAAATAAAACTTATATCTTGAATTTTCTGGGAATTGCCTGTAAGGTCCTCTTCACTCGGAAGGAAATGTATATAGACTTGCATAACTGATAAACGTTAAGCGGTAGACGAGAGCACACACAAAAATGTGGATCTGTTTATAACACAATTTATTTCAAATAACATTTTTGTGACATCAGGCATTTCCATTAATGGTTCGTTGTTCAATGCTCAGCTCTTCGTTCAAAGTTCTGTCGATTTTCACTTGTTTCTCGCGATGTCATGGAATGAATATGGAATTTTAAGCCCAGCGTATGGCGTCCAGTTCTTAAACATTTCACTATAGCTACTACCTTTGAATCTATAATTAAATGTTTATGTCGATTAAAATAAAACAGGAAAACAAACGTTTGTAACAACAATCTGTATACCCACTAATACGCGATAGAGCGTAGAGAAAGTCATGTGAATGTAACACATCAGATTTTTCTATGTACTTAATGTTAATCCAGATCATCATTTACAGAAATAGTTTCATTATACATTTCCTTGTAGATATAGGCAGAATCTGGCTATCCTCTTTACTATCTTGCTACCGTGGGTTGTAAGTTGCTGTCTGTGATCCGGCTGGAACGTAAACTGCTACACTGACTGGAATGCCCTAAAATGGTGATTGTAACTTCCTCCACGAGAGCTTTTTTCCTCCCACTTTATGTAGACTTGGGACTGCCTAGAAAAATAATTTTTTGGGTGTGGTTAAACATTTTTGTCATGTCACATTCTGCATTTGCATTTCGTTCATTCACGTCCATTTAGAGAAGAATTTTGTTTTTATATGAAACTGACTTAACTGTTGAAACCTAGATCTTTGGCCCTCTGAGCAGCCCTGAGACACTTGTTGGATGTGTAGAAGTTTTTAGTAAGAGTGTTTGTCTCTTCCGGACTGAATTTCTCATATAAATTGAATGTCTATGTGACCTCAAGTCAAGATTTTCACTAAAAAAAAATATGTGATGTATAAGTTTATCTTGGAGGGACTTAATGTCGCCTTTTAGATCAGTTCTGACATGTGTTGCAATTTACACATCCAAGTAGATAGAACCATTACCGCGTAGGAACTTATGCCCTTTGGTACACCCTGAAAAGCGCGACTGGAATGACCGGTTTTCTGATTTTGCGTTTTTAGGTTAGTAGGTTATTTAGGAGAGATCGAGCACAGTTTTTTGGGCATATATGGGAAAGGATAGGGAAAACGAGGCTAGATGGGGAGGTTCAAGGAGGAAAATGGGTTTATATGGGGGAGATAGGGAATACGACGTCTGATACTATGCTAGACAGGGTTGAAGGAGGGAAATACGTTTATATGGAAGAAATAGTAGAGAGGTGTTAGGCTAGACAGAGGTCGAGAAGTAGAGCATGGTTTATATGAAAGGTATAGGAAAACGAGGAGGGGTGTTAGGCTAGACAGAGGTCGAGAAGTAGAGCATGGTTTATATGAAAGGTATAGGAAAACGAGGAGGGGTGTTAGGCTAGACAGAGTTGAAGGTTACAGCATGTCTTTTATATGAGAGAGGTAGGGAACAGGAGCAGGGGTGTTAGGTAGACAGAGGTCAAGAAGTAGAGTATGGTTTATATGAAAGGTATAGGAAAACGAGGAGGACTGTTAGGCTAGACAGAGTTGAATGGTAGAGTATGTCTTTTATATGAGAGAGGTTGGGAACAGGAGGAGGGGTGTTAGGCTAGACAGAGGTTGAGGAGTAGAGTATGGTTTATATGAGAGAGGTTGGGAACAGGAGGAGAGGTGTTAGGCTAGACAGAGGTCAAGAAGTAGAGTATGGTTTATATGAGACGTATAGGAAAACGAGGAGAGGTAATAGGCTAGGAGGGTTTAAGTATGCGTTTATAAGGAGAGACGAGAAAACGGAGAGAGAACCTATGTTAGGATACACAGGTGTTTAAAGCTAGAATGTGTTTTATATAGGTTAGATAGGAAACCAAAGAGATACTCAGCTAGACAGGGGACAGGAGAGGAATGCGCTTTATGAGAGGTAGGGGATACAGGGAGTGGTGTTAGGCTAGACAGAGGTTGAGAGTAGAGTATGCGTTTATATGTATGAGAAGTATAGGAACAGGAAGAGGGGTGCTAGGCTAGACAGAGGTCAAGAAGTAGAGTATAGGAAAGGTATAGGAAAACGAGGTGGACTGTTAGGCTAGACAGAGTTGAAGGGTAGAGTATGTCCTTTATGTGAGAGAGGTAGGGAACAGGAGGAGAGGTGTTAGGCTAGACAGAGTTGAAGGGTAGAGTCTGTCTTTTATATGAGAGAGGTAGGGAACAGGGGTAGGGGTGTTAGGCTAGACAGAGGTTCGAGGTGTAGAGTATGGTTTATATGAGAGATATAGGAAAACGAGGAGAGATATTAGGCTAAGCAGGTCGAGTATGCGTTTATAAGGAGAGACGAGAAAACGGAGAGAGATCCTATGCTAGGATAGACAGGTGTTAAAGTTAGGTTAGATAGGAAACCAAGGAGTGATACTCAGCTAGAGGGGGGCAGGAGGAATGCGCTTTACGAGAGGTAGGGGATACGGGGAGTGGTGTTAGGCTAGACAGAGATTGAGAGTAGAGTAGGCGTTTATATGTATGAGAAGTATAGAACAGGAGGAGGGGTGTTAGGCTAGACAGAGGTTGAGGAGTAGAGTATAGTTTATATAAGGGTATAGGAAAACGCGGAGAGGTGTTAGGCTAGACAGAGGTCGAGGAGTAGAGTATGGTTTATATGAGAGGTACAGGGGAACGAGGAGAGTTGCTAGGCTAGACAGATAGTGAAGCAGTAGGAATATGGACTTATATACAGGAGAGATAGGGAATAGGAGGGGAGGTGCTAGACCTTGAAAGCGACTTTAGACGTGAACTTCGCGGAAAACTGTTTCATGTCAATGCTCTTGACTTGCCTATCATGTAACCCATTCAGGGAAAAGGTGACCAGCAAAGGGAAAAAGGTGACCAGCAAAGGGAAAAAGGTGACCAGCAAAGGGAAAAAGGTGACCAGCAAAGGGAAAAAGGTGACTAGCAAAGGGAAAAAGGTGACCAGCAAAGGGAAAAAGGTGACCAGCAATGGGAAAAAATGTGACCAGCAACGGGAAAAACGTGACCAGCAATGGGAAAAAAGGTGACCAGCAAAGGGAAAAACGTGACCAGCAAAGGGAAAAAGATGACCAGCAAAGGGAAAAATGTGACCTGCAAAGGGAAAAACGTGACCAGCAAAGGGAAAAACGTGACCAGGAAAGGGAAAAAGGTGATCAGCAAAGGGAAGAACGTGATCAGCAAAGGGAAAAAGGTGACCAGCAATGGGAAAAAATGTGACCAGCAACGCGAAAAACGTTACCAGCAAAGGGAAAAAGGTGACCAGCAACGGTAAAAACGTGACCAGCAAAGGGAAAAAGGTGACCAGCAAAGGGAAAAAGGTGACCAGCAAAGGGAAAAAGGTGACCAGCAAAGAGAAAAAGGTGACCAGCAAAGGGAAAAAGGTGACCAGCAAAGGCAAAAACGTGACCAGCAAAGGGAAAACCGTTACCAGCAAAGGGAAAAAGGTGACCAGCAAAGGGAAAAAGGTGACCAGCAAAGGGAAAAAGGTGACCAGCAAAGGGAAAAATGTGACCAGCAAAGGGAAAAAGGCTACCAGCAAAGGGAAAAATGTGACCAGCAAAGGGAAAAATGTGACCAGCAAAGGGAAAAATGTGACCAGCAAAGGGAAAAATGTGGCCAGCAAAGGGAAAAAGGTGACCAGTAAAGGGAAAAATGGGACCAGCAAAGGGAAAAAATGACCAGCAAAGGGAAAAAGGTGACCAGCAAAGGGAAAAAGGTAACCAGCAAAGGGAAAAGCTAACCCACTCACACTAGCAGGTAAGTAATTCAGTTAGTATCACAGGGTAGGACAGATCCTGGGAAGCGAATATAGCATAGTTTCGTATTTCACAGGTAACTCAGCTAGTATCGTAGGTATTTAGCATAATTCAAGTGTGATAGGTGTTTAGAGTAATTCAGCTAGCATTACAGGAGGGTAGGTTCCAGGGTCGGTTATAACATAGCTTCGTATTTTACAGTTAGTTCAGGTAATATCGTAAGTATTTGGGTAATCAGCATAGTTTCACAGATACTCGTGATAATTTCGATCAGAGATTTGTATCAGAGCTAGTTAAGGTAATTTCACATGATTCGGGTAGTATCACAGGTATTTAAGTCATTTTAACAAGTAATTCAACTAGTATCACAGCTACTCATGGTAATAGAGAGAGTAATTAGATTATAAACATTTCTCATCCAACGTAACAACAATTTATATACTTTTTCTAAATCTTACAAACTTATTATATGTTAAACACTTATTGTACGATGCGGAGAGGGATAAACTGCATATTGGTTCACAAATTGAAAAGCTTTGCGTCAACATACCTTTATTTTATTAGTTCATTGTAGATGTCTCTCCCCTTTTATCTAGGCTTGAGACTAGCACTAGGATTGCTCCTAATGGCAGGGTTACCACCTTCCCTTCCATCTTCTTCTTTCTTCATCAGGCGTCTGCTAGTTGCATACACAGCACACGGATAAACTTAATTTTTTAAGATTGTAGACTCACGAGAAAATCTTCATCTTCAACTTACATTCTCTTAAGCACTGTTTGTAATGGCGTAATGTCCATATGCATAGGTAGTTATTCCATCCTCAGCAATAATTCTTTTATCATCAAAGGGATTCAATGCAATTTTATTCACTTGCACTGTGGTAACATCATGCTTTCGTGATAGGATTAGATTCATGGGCGTTCTGATGATTTCACAGGTTTTAAGACAGTCTGTATAGCTGTCAAACGAAATGTACTGCTTAATAGCGCTACGTTTTATACCTTTAATCTTTTTTATCATTGAGCCTTGAATATCTAAGGCATACATCTTAGGACGTAGTCCAACAAAGCGTAGGATGATTTTGCTATTAGCCTCATCTTTAAATTTTCCCAATACCTTCTTGTTCTGAGTAGAGTGGCATATATGATTGACAGGGTAATCAGCTGTATCCAGATGCTCAAGAAAACGTAACTTGTCCTGGTACACATCTTCAGTTGTTACACGATGAATGAATGAATCAGTGTCCATATACATAAGCTTCAGGTTTTCAGCTCCATAATAAGGCAACAACACGTCGTAATGATAGCTATACATTAATGTCTTGGAGATGTCCAACACACTCATACCAATGTATATAGGCTTGTTGAATACAATCTGACGAGAGGCCATATGTACAGCAGCTAGATTAGCAGCATATATCGTCCTGTCGATAAACGTAGGCTTAGCGATCAGCTTCTCTAGAGTTTTTTCATTGGTCACCAGTCGTATGTCCATACGGTTACGCAGGTTCTCCATAGTTTTTCCAAACATGGCGTTGTTAAAGAGCTTGTAGAGATCCTTCTCGAAGTCATTTGCAGCTTGTTGTCGTAGCCTGTTGTTAAATTCCACATAAGGTTTCAACCACCGAGACTGTCGGAATTGTAGCACACGATGGATTTTTGTTAGTCGTAGTCCATGACTAAGAGCTTGCTTCAAAGCCATGTAATGCACTACATACTTCTTTCGAGGTCCAAGATGGGGTATCAGTTTCTTTGTAGATGCTTCCAATGGCTTCATACACTCAGGCAGGAAAGGTAGATCGTTGTGTAGATCGTGAAGTTCTACAGGATACTCGATATCGACTTCTAATGTGTAACCATGAGAATCATCTTCTTGTAGTGTTTCTAAGTTGATTTCTTCAGGCGAAACCCACTGAAATCCACCATAAGGAAGGGCGTGACACATTGCCCACCCATATTGGTTATTAGCATCCTCGTATGTGATAAATTGGGTTGGTCTCGACGGATCAAACTTCTCCATATAAGGGTTATTAGCCTCTGCATACCGATGGGAAACTTGACATAAACCTCCTCTTATACCTGATTCCACCATGAGTAGTTGATCATAATCTTGTAACAGCTCCAGCTTAATTCCTGTATACAACAACATGGCGTCCCATGTAAGTCCTGGAGAGGTAAAATAATGGGCAGGATCAACTTTGTGTGTTTTAAGGGTTTGCTCTCTGAACGTCTCAAAGACATCAGCTAGGAGTAGTACATCTGAGGTTAAGTAGAGATCGCTGTACTCTCCCAGGTTTCTCACATTAAACAGCTCCCATACATTTCTAGCATGATCATAGTCAGCATCACTAATTTCTTCTTCATTTAATCTATTGTAGAAGGTGTGCTTAGGAGGCAAGCAGGTCTCGTTCAGGGCATCCCAGGAAGTGACGTAATCATAGGGAAATACCCCCTTACGAGTCATCAACTTCAATTTGTCTTCTCCGAAGTACTTTAGTGTTTCAGGATATGAGGTTAGATTTTTTACCAACTTATCCAAGCTTGTACTGAAGAAACGGAAGCTGTCCACAAATCGAAGCTTTATATCTCCTACATACTTGGTGAATGAGATATAGCTTTCTTCAGAGTTAGGAATTACCTCCACACGTTCACTTGTACAACCCAGCTCCTTAACAATGAAATGAGAGTCATATCCGCTAAGGTTATGCATGAAGACTGGTATATATTTAGGTGTTTTACAGGCTAAATTACATTCATTATGAAGACTTCCACGATATTCACCGCTGATGTGGTCATGGTCGCGTACTTTGTAGTTCTCTTCTGTAAAGGGTTTTCCGCACAAGTAGCATGTCGTAGAAGACTCAAAATCCTTTTGCTGTTGATCCGTAAGTTTCAGAGGCTTAGCAGATTTGTATACGGCATCAATCATTTTTGCAAGAGATGTCAGGTACAGCATAAACTTCTGAGCAGCATCAGCACCACGATACACATAGGGTTGCTTAGGAAGACCAGTTTCGAGATGTTCAACACTGGATGTAGGCTTCACGTAAACACAGAAGCTCATTGGTGTGTGCTCTTGATAAGCGGTTGTATAGGAAGTTTCAGGATTGGGTATACACGTGTGGCATGGAGTGAGAATACTCTCAAAATCAGCATAGATGACATAAGGTACTTCCAGCATCCTCTCAACATTTTTAAACTGTACAATTGATTTATCCTTGGTAGGCATAACTACCCTTGCAACACCATGTTGATTACAGGTGGCTGCATGTTCTTGTAGTTTTTCCAGTCCGTTTCGTCCATATCGATCATCAAAATGTGTAAAACAGCGCTTACAAGTATAAACCCGTCCATTATGGTTAGTTTTCTGTCGTCGAATGAGTTTCTCAAAATTCTTTATATATACGTAGTGATGTTTTCCACTATCATCATTCAATAGTAGCATGTCGCAGTGCTCAGGTAGTTCAATATCAGCAACCTTTATCGGATACACTTCATGCTTCTCATCTAGCCCGAAAACGTTAATAGACATATTGTTAAGCTTCTCAAATTTAGGTATTTGAGAAAGTGGAGTAGGATAGGAAACACAGCTGAAGTCGTACTTGTCTTGAAGTTGTTTGTATTTGTTCACACGCTGTGCATTCTTCTCAACATATTTGGCTAGTACAAAGTAAATGAAACATTTCTCGTCGGTAAAGTTCTGAATGTTTATACACGCTTCTTTAGCTCCGACAGATGACGGTAGTGGTATGTAGCTACTTCCTCGCAACGGATTGTACTTGTTGATACGAAGTCGAAGTCCTTCCACTGCAAGCAAAGCCCAGTTGCTACCCTTAAGCTGAGACTCCTCCATTTCAGTCACCAATTTCTTGAATTTCGCTTCCAGTGTTGAGTCCAGATCTGTTTCTAGGAAAACAGGATGATTCCTTGTTTTAAATGTTTTGTCGCAGGTTTCTCCAATACTGTTAACAAATCGACACTCCGCCAGCAGATTAATTTTAACACTCTTGTGAATACCAAGCTCTTTATACACAGCCTGGATTATCCGTTGTTTTGCCTCTTGCAGATACATATTCAGGTCCTTATGTGATTCACATCGTATAAAATACGATTTCAATCGTCCTTCGAATGAAGTTTCGTATTCTTTCATATCACAGTCCTCCATTGCTGACAGTAACTGATGTTTAGTGGGCTCCAACCTTCTTTTCTTCTGAGGGATGCTTATTTCACATATATCTTCATGTCGCTGCCCCTTATAACCATCATTGAAGGTCAAGCTACAATGTTTACATTTGAAGAGCTTCTTACAGGTCATCTCGTGTCTTCTCTTGTGATAACCTCGGAGGAACTTCTTCCCACATTTTCCGCATGCATATCCAGTAGCGCTTGGAATAATATTCTTTTACGCTGAGTTATTCATCTTTATTCTTGATGTAATAACGTATTAATCCTTCTTCAAGGGAAATGTAGACCTCTTCACCTTGATATCACTTAGAAAGCTGATTATTCTTGGAGAGAACACAATGTTAACACCTCAAGACTAATTAGCGCAATGAACTCCAATGCCCTAGATAACCGTATTTATAGAGGGAGCACGAGCCTTTTAGATCAATCATAAACTCGCTCCATAGCTATCTGTATATGTTTGCTCCACGCGTATTAACCTCACGCCCAGAGTCAGGATGTTTATGACGTCACACCCAGAGACAGGATGTCTGGCAGTTTCAAACACGTTTAAACTCGTCTCGTAACTACCTATATATGCTGTCACACCAACAAGAGAAGTATTCCCACACGCTCATTCAGTCAGATGTTCCATTCCAAGCCTACCAACACCCATTACACCAAAGCTAGCACAATCTCAAAGGCTTAAAAGGTAACGTAGAGGATTTTCCCCATTATTTACTTAAATGTACGTATATACTACATTATTTCATGTTTTCATTCCCTTTTCAATTCTTCCTTTCCATAATCTTTCAGAAAGACCATTACATTTCACTACAATCACGAGAAAAGCATTTTTTCCAGAGTTTCACAGATTCTAAGCTTCTAGAATCGAACCCTGTAATAGTTTTAATAAATGTATTTTTAGTAATTTAGCTCCCTCACATCAGCATCTACCATTTAATCTTTACTCGAACATGATAGGATTCATAGGCTTGAAGATATATGAAATCACCCCTTCGGGATTCGATCTGAGTACTTTAAAGTACCTTTTTTTGTCATGATAACGATATTTAGGAACTAGGTACTCTGTTTACGGTTTACTTGACGTGTCTATATAAATTAGATGACGAGTTATTAAATTTGCAAGTAAATTTCATTAAATCGGTATTCGAACCCAGAACACCAGGAACAAAATAATTTATAATATTAGCTTGACATGTTAAACAAAGCTGTGTGCAGTTACGCTATCAATCTAAGTGATATATTCTAGTGTACAGAGGAAAATTAAGGAACTCATTAAAAGATGGGAATCGAACCAAGCACAACTGATTGACAATTATATACAGCATTAATTACCCAGTACAAAACCTATCAAACATGCTTTGGCCCACTCCTCTACCTCATTTAGTTCCAGAGATAATGAAGATTTAAAATTAAGAATCGAACTCAGGACACCAGATCCCCAAATATAGATCCGCAAGAAACTACCTATTGATATAAATGTAATAAAGTTTATTCGACGTCTTTATCTTAAGTAGTTTAGGAGTTATTAAATTTATAATTAAATTACATTTTATCGGTATTCGAACCCAGAACACCAGAAACAAAATTATTTATAAAATTAGTTTGCTATGTTAAAAAGAGTTGTATACAGTTACGCAATCAATCTAAGTGATATATTCTAGTATACAGAGAAAAATTAAGGAAATCATTTAAAAATCGGGATTCGAACTAGGGACAACTGATTGGAAATTATATACAGTATTAATTACACATTATAACGGCTATCAAACATGCTTTGGTTCATCCCTCTATCTCTCTTAGTTTCCGAGATAATGAAGATTTAAACTTAAGGATCGAACCCAGGACACCAGGTATCCAAATGTACATTCAGAAGAAACTACCTAATGATATAAATGTAATAAAATTTATTTGGCGTCTTTATCTTAATTAGTCTCTGAGTTATTAGACGTTGAATTTGTAATTACTCGTGGGATTCGAACCCAGGCATCCCGGACAACTCGGATTAATATCTCAAGGACGCGGCGCATTCCAAAAAATTGACTAGTTTTTATCCCATTGTTCTATCTCTTTTCATTCAGGAGATATAAGCGATTAAACAGTAGGGTAGAAATGAGAGTTCTGGCGCAGTTAATTTATGCATGGAATGCAATTAATATGCTAATTAGCCCCACCCCCACTAATTAACCCCCTCTCATTTCCACCTACTGTTTAATCGCTTATATCTCCTGAATGAAAAGAGATAGAACAATGCGATAAAAACTAATCAATTCTTTGGAATGCGCCGCGTCCTTGAGATATTAATCCGAGTTGTCCGGGATGCCTGGGTTCGAATCTCACGAGTAATTACAAATTCAACTAGTGTGAGTGGGTTAGCTTTTCCCTTTGCTGGTTACCTTTTTTCCCTTTGCTGGTCACCTTTTTCCCTTTGCTGGTCACCTTTTTCCCTTTGCTGGTCCCATTTTTCCCTTTACTGGTCACCTTTTTCCCTTTGCTGGCCACATTTTTCCCTTTGCTGGTCACATTTTTCCCTTTGCTGGTCACATTTTTCCCTTTGCTGGTCACATTTTTCCCTTTGCTGGTAGCCTTTTTCCCTTTGCTGGTCACATTTTTCCCTTTGCTGGTCACCTTTTTCCCTTTGCTGGTCACCTTTTTCCCTTTGCTGGTCACCTTTTTCCCTTTGCTGGTCACCTTTTTCCCTTTGCTGGTAACGGTTTTCCCTTTGCTGGTCACGTTTTTGCCTTTGCTGGTCACCTTTTTCCCTTTGCTGGTCACATTTTTCCCTTTGCTGGTCACCTTTTTCCCTTTGCTGGTCACCTTTTTCCCTTTGCTGGTCACCTTTTTCCCTTTGCTGGTCACGTTTTTACCGTTGCTGGTCACCTTTTTCCCTTTGCTGGTAACGTTTTTCCCGTTGCTGGTCACATTTTTTCCCATTGCTGGTCACCTTTTTCCCTTTGCTGATCACGTTCTTCCCTTTGCTGGTCACCTTTTTCCCTTTCCTGGTCACGTTTTTCCCTTTGCTGGTCACGTTTTTCCCTTTGCAGGTCACATTTTTCCCTTTGCTGGTCACCTTTTTCCCTTTGCTGGTCACGTTTTTCCCTTTGCTGGTCACCTTTTTTCCCATTGCTGGTCACGTTTTTCCCGTTGCTGGTCACATTTTTTCCCATTGCTGGTCACCTTTTTCCCTTTGCTGGTCACCTTTTTCCCTTTGCTGGTCACCTTTTTCCCTTTGCTGGTCACCTTTTTCCCTTTGCTGGTCACCTTTTCCCTAAATGGGTTACATGATAGGCAAGTCAAGAACATTGACATGAAACAGTTTTCCGCGAAGTTCACGTCTAAAGTCGCTTTCAAGGTCTAGCACCTCCCCTCCTATTCCCTATCTCTCCTGTATATAAGTCCATATTCCTACTGCTTCACTATCTGTCTAGCCTAGCAACTCTCCTCGTTTCCCTGTACCTCTCATATAAACCATACTCTACTCCTCGACCTCTGTCTAGCCTAACACCTCTCCGCGTTTTCCTATACCCTTATATAAACTATACTCTACTCCTCAACCTCTGTCTAGCCTAACACCCCTCCTCCTGTTCTATACTTCTCATACATATAAACGCCTACTCTACTCTCAATCTCTGTCTAGCCTAACACCACTCCCCGTATCCCCTACCTCTCGTAAAGCGCATTCCTCCTGCCCCCCTCTAGCTGAGTATCACTCCTTGGTTTCCTATCTAACCTAACTTTAACACCTGTCTATCCTAGCATAGGATCTCTCTCCGTTTTCTCGTCTCTCCTTATAAACGCATACTCGACCTGCTTAGCCTAATATCTCTCCTCGTTTTCCTATATCTCTCATATAAACCATACTCTACACCTCGAACCTCTGTCTAGCCTAACACCCCTACCCCTGTTCCCTACCTCTCTCATATAAAAGACAGACTCTACCCTTCAACTCTGTCTAGCCTAACACCTCTCCTCCTGTTCCCTACCTCTCTCACATAAAGGACATACTCTACCCTTCAACTCTGTCTAGCCTAACAGTCCACCTCGTTTTCCTATACCTTTCCTATACTCTACTTCTTGACCTCTGTCTAGCCTAGCACCCCTCTTCCTGTTCCTATACTTCTCATACATATAAACGCATACTCTACTCTCAACCTCTGTCTAGCCTAACACCACTCCCTGTATCCCCTACCTCTCATAAAGCGCATTCCTCTCCTGTCCCCTGTCTAGCTGAGTATCTCTTTGGTTTCCTATCTAACCTATATAAAACACATTCTAGCTTTAAACACCTGTGTATCCTAACATAGGTTCTCTCTCCGTTTTCTCGTCTCTCCTTATAAACGCATACTTAAACCCTCCTAGCCTAATACCTCTCCTCGTTTTCCTATACGTCTCATATAAACCATACTCTACTTCTTGACCTCTGTCTAGCCTAACACCTCTCCTCGTTTTCCTATATCTCTCATATAAACCATACTCTACTCCTCAACCTCTGTCTAGCCTAACACCCCTCCTCCTGTTCCCAACCTCTCTCATATAAAAGACATACTCTACCATTCAACTCTGTCTAGCCTAACAGTCCTCCTCGTTTTCCTATACCTTTCATATAAACCATACTCTACTTCTTGACCTCTGTCTACCTAACACCCCTGCTCCTGTTCTCTACCTCTCTCATATAAAAGACATGCTCTAACCTTCAACTCTGTCTAGCCTAACACCCCTCCTCGTTTTCCTATACCTTTCATATAAACCATGCTCTACTTCTCGACCTCTGTCTAGCCTAACACCTCTCTACTATTTCTTCCATATAAACGTATTTCCCTCCTTCAACCCTGTCTAGCATAGTATCAGACGTCGTATTCCCTATCTCCCCCATATAAACCCATTTTCCTCCTTGAACCTCCCCATCTAGCCTCGTTTTCCCTATCCTTTCCCATATATGCCCAAAAAACTGTGCTCGATCTCTCCTAAATAACCTACTTAGGTTGTATAGCATTAATACAAATATGGATGGATAAAAAGCAACAGCAAACATTTGGGAAGTTAGCAAAGAGAAACGTATGAGATACAAGGGCTTTGTAAATTGTTTATATTCTTTTAGTAATGCATGAAGGGAAATTATGCGGTGTTCTTTAAACAATGACCGTCAGAGAGAATTGGACTTTTTAATTGTGAAATATTTATCAAAATCCGTTGAGAGATTTTTGATATTACCCTACACACACACACACACACACACACACACACACACACCACCACACACACACACACACACACACACACACATTCAATTTTCTAGGTATGTTTGAAAGGTATGATATTTGAAAAATCAACTGGCGGTTAGGAAATACCAGTTTACACGATTTTAAGAAATGCCTTTTATTTTGTTTGGTTAGATTATAAGTATATTACCTAAGACTGTTACATATTTATACACTTACCTACGTAAATATTTAAAGTTTACTTATATAGCTGGTTACTTAGATAGACTAAAAGTAAGGCCAGAAAATGCATGTATTACACATATACATATCAATACACTACGAACTGTGATACTCGCAAAACATATATCAGTGCCTTGCAAACATGAGCAATTGGATAATAATTAGGTTATAGCTTTAACCAAATATTAAAGAATATATTAGTGAATTTGCCTATTGGTTTGTGGCAGGCGAGAGATTCTCGCTTTTCATGGATTTTAACCACTGCTCCTTCAAATTTTCATTCCTTGGGAACTTGAACAGATAGACTTTGCTGCTATTTTTATAATTTCCCATGCAGTAGAGAACACAGGACTTAAAAACCATTGCTGAAAACACGTTACAAACACAAACTATGCAACTAAATCAATCACCCAACCGCGGTAACCGGAAGGTCCTAGGTTCAAATCCTCGGGCCTACCAATCTGACCGAAAGCTGTTTGCGGTTTTCCTCGGTTGCTAGGCGAATACTGGGTTCGTTTATTTGATCAGCAAATTTTCATGACTACATTTCATTTCCTTATTCTTCACCGCCATACCAGACATTGGGCTGATAACCCATCCGGGATATGTTATGTTCCAGAGTTTGCTTGCTCCTCTACACGCTACTGGCGCAAGGGGTGTAAGTTCTGCAAAGGGAGGGTGATCAGTAAGAGGAGAGAGAAAGAGAAAGAGAGGGAAAGAGAAGTATGACTGTGAGTAAAAATGAATATGCTCCATGTAGCAGAATACCTGTTACGATATTTGAATCGGAAGGTTATGTATATGCTTCCATTATGAATAAATAAATAGAACTAGCAGAACAAGTGTGGAAAATAACAAAAAACATGCACCAGGGAATGTTGCCATTCTTACGTTTACAACGCTCAATATTCATGCTAATGAATCCCAAGATGATGGATCTACAGAACTGATTGTACATCTGAGACCGATAGTTCACCACAATTGGGATGCATATATTCTCCATCTTCGGAAAGGAACTAATCCTTAGCATGGCTTCTCAAGAATCTCAAGCTTAATAAAGAGGCCTCTGAGCAAAATCGGCGGTCTTTCACGCCCAATATAGAATAGGACACTAAGGACCACAGCAGTTAAAGAGCGTCCATAAATAAAACTCAATTTAATTTTTATGTTAGGAAAGGAACCATGGGTGATACCATTTGCAGAGAAGGTCAAAGTAGTTCTTATTGGTTATTTCCTGGTGCTCCTAAACATCACATGCCAACGTTTAATCATAAATTTCTGTGTAAAGTTACTGTATAGGCATAACCACAATATTACTTTATCCAAAGTGAGCACGATGCTCTCTTGTTTTCCTGTAGTTATATCCTCATGATGGTATCCAAATTATCGGTCAAAATCATACTAAGTGGCGGCTCTCGACTGCAAAGCAAGGAGTGTAAATATTTCTTTCGGTGTTCTAAACAGATTTCGTAACAGATGTGTGAAATTTTTATCTGCACACCCTGAATGTTTGCTTGTAAGTCTCCCAGAGGAAGGGATGAGACGAGAGAGTACGAGTATGGCAAATCTGATGGCGGCAGGTACAGTGCAAAAGTTCCCTAACGTTTCTAGATGTCTAGGCATCTATAAATGCTTGAGCTCTTTGCCCCCTCTATTTCAACGGATAGATACGAGCAGAAGGCTCATATA
This sequence comes from Deroplatys truncata, assembly GCA_030765065.1. Taxonomy (NCBI): domain Eukaryota; kingdom Metazoa; phylum Arthropoda; class Insecta; order Mantodea; family Mantidae; genus Deroplatys; species Deroplatys truncata. The sequence goes on along the minus strand of CM060988.1, from coordinate 22,218,759 downwards.
CGACAGGCTCTACAACCCTGAAACATGAAAGTTAATGTACTGAAAGGACATACATTCACACAATCATGGACCTTTTTATAAAAATACTTTTTTACTCTGGAACCTCAAATTGCGCTTTTCTGGTGAATTCTCGTATCAAAATTTTGTTATTGAAATTCAGTGTATAATCGAACGCATATAGCTGATACGTAAACAGACGCAGTGTTCATTGATAACATAAATGCTGAGTAGGTTCATACAGCTTCTGGGACCATAACATTTGCTTATATTATTGCTGGAAAGTTCAGATCTTCCATTTCAATAACCTTGTGATCTATATAAGGCATTACACACTGCGTAGTCTTTGAACGTTGGTGCTATTTGTAACTGTGGCTGCGTTGAATGATATTAGATCGTTTCCCCGAGCTAATTCTCTCGTGGGTAATTGAAATAATCACACTTTCATGGTCTTTTACCACTACAACTTTTATTTATTTCTCAGAGTCCAATGTAACCAACATTACTTTCAAGTAATAAATATCGTTTACATCCGAACTAAGAGCTCTTACACTGGTTTATATCGCCTGCAGTCAAGTGAGCTAAGTACATGAGAGGCGCGGACTAAGTTCTAAATGCGGACTGTTCAATGCAAAATAAATGAATGAGGCGCGTCGACACACGACTGTTTATCTTATTATGTTCCGCCTTCCGGTTTAGGACATTTCATCCAACGCGATTGATTACATCAATAGCTGTCTAATTCTCAGAAACTATAACCTACGTCATTCTATATGAAATTTACCTACTCCATTAACTTACGAAGAACTTGTGGAGTTCACTAATAACTGACCCCCTTCTGAGCCACTAATTACTGTCTACCAAAATGTTAATGTTCTCCTCTTTTCTAATTCCAAATAGTACATAAAGTATGAAATTGTTTTCTTTAAATAAGAATTGGTATAAAATGTTTAAATTCCTGCAATTATATTACGTATCCTCATAACATTAAATATTCTCTTTCATATTATTTTCAGTACTAGTCTACCTTGCCGTTTCTTATGAATCGCTTGCACACGTATTTATTTAATTTATTAAACACTAGCTACTAGAGGGATCTACGTTTACTGTCTCAAGAGTCACTGGAAAACCTAAAGCAGACTTTCACGGTAAGGAAATTCTGAAAAAAGGAAAGGAAATCATTTCGGAAACAAAAGCAGTCGAATTTTCACATGCACAAAATATGTCAATAACCATAGCAGAAAGCCTTGCATTACTGGAGTTGCGAAACCACATCGATTTTCATTTGCTTAAGTGGCGAAAGTACTACATCATTAATGAAACCTCCGTGCTGTGATAATAATGATTGAAATTTCAAGTTAGAAATCAACAATTCAGCATGAGTATTGAAACACAAGCTCAATCACAAGCACATAACATCACCATTGTTTGTGAACTAAATGCCGCGCTTCCCATCAATAAAACATTTCACTCCCTGTTCTAAAATAGAATCGAATGAGGAAAGGAATAACGTTCTGGAAATGTGTCATCCGACAACATTTGGCTGGTCAATTTTTACTCTCTCTACCTCGTATATAGTAGGCAGAGAAAGTATTGCTTTCCACCCAAAAATTCGACACCAAGATTTCACTGGAAATACATGTTTGAGACGCCCTGAATCCAAAAAAAACTACTGCGTCTGTCCTTGTGTTTGTACGTGTGTGTATGCCTGTGGTCAGCATAACTCAAAAACGAAAAGCCGGATAAATACCAAACTTGGTATTTAAGTTCAGTAGCTTTCAAACATGGGACAAGAAGGTTTTTCAAGAAAATTTCCACCCCAAACTACCCTTTATATAGAACATTTTTCGAAATCTTTCATTTTCTCAATGATGGCTCTAATAGTTTTGATTCTTATACGCTATATGAAAGATATTTACATGTCAAATAAGATGTATATCTTGAATTTTCTGAATGTATTCTTCATTCGGAAGGAATTTTGTACATATAATGTTGTATAACTGTTAAATGTTAAGCGATAGGCGAAAACCTACTACACAAAAAATGTAGATCTGTATAAAACACACACTATTTGTTGGAAATAATTGTTCTTTCGCACAAGCCGTGTGTTACACAAGGTTGGAAAGGTAGAATCAGACGACTGAAAAATTCAATGCCATAGCCGGGATTTGAACCACGCCCGGTTGCTCTAACCACTGAGGTACCATGGCAACATGCTGGTACGCCATTAAATTTTCCAGCTGGCTCGAATTTTTCCCGGGAAACCACAAGGAGATCTCAAATGTATTGAGATGTCGTACCCCAATGGCGACTTACATTCTTTGTAAGTACTTAAGTCCCGGGATTTATAGTACAATCACTATTAGGTCAATTAATTCGAGTTAGCTGGAGAATTTAATGGCGTGCCGGCAAGTTGCCATGGTAGCTCAGTGGTTAGAGCAACCGGACGAAGACCGGGAGATCCGTGGTTCAAATCCCGGCTATGGCATTGAATTGTTCAGTCATCTGATCTACCTTTCCAACCCTGTCCAACACACGGCTTGTGTGAAAGAACAATTATTTCCATTAATTGACCTAATAGTGGTTGAAACTAAAAGCCCGGGATTTAAGTACTTACAAAGAATGTAAGTCGCCATTGGGGTATGACATCTCAATACATTTGAGATCTCATTGTGGTTTACCGGGAAAAATTTGTGTCAGCTGGAGAATTCAATGGCATACCGGCATGTTGCCATAGTAGCTCAGTGGTTAGAGCAACCGGACGAAGACCGGGAGATCCGTGGTTCAAATCCTGGCTATGGCATTGAATTTTTCAGTCGTCTGATTCTACCTTTCCACACCCTAATTATTGCTAACCATTTATTTTAAATAATTTTTCTGTGGCATCAGGATTTTCAAGATATTCATGATTAATGTTTCGAATTGTTTGTTCAATACTTAGCCATTCTTTAAAGCCCTGTCGATTTTCAGGATTTCCTGTTTCTCGCGATTGCATAAAAAGATTAAGGCTAAAGTATAACGTCCAGTTCTTAAACATATGACTATCGCTGTTCCCTTTGAATCTGTAACCAAATGTGTAATGTAACTATTTCTGCAAAATTGGTCTCTATTAAAATTAATTAGATAGGAAAATAAGCTTTCGTAAGAATCGTTTTTATACCCATTAATAAATGCAGAGCGTAGAGAAAGTCATGTGAGTGTAATACATCCGCATTTTTCTTTACCGATGAATACAGTTTAGCGGAAGTGCGGAGTTCTAACAAGATTTACACTTCGATAGAATCGGTTTTGTAGCTGGGTTACTTGTTCTTCCCGGAGCCCAGTATAAATTGTTTTCTATAAAGATTAATTACGCCAAAGTGTGTTACCATATGCTGCTGAATAGAATGTTGTTTGTCATTGGTGTTGCGGTCTGCCTTAGGCTAATGTCCCCTAGACATGAAGCACTTTCACTGTCCTATACCGCTTTAAAGTTTTTATTTATTTACCAGAGTTTAATAAACAAAGTATTAAATGACGTTACACAATAAGGTAAAGGTACGTATCCGGAGGGGCCCCCGCAGAGCACCGCACGCAGACCAGTCGGTCCTTTATGCTTCCAACGTGACCCCTGGGAGGGAAGGATGAGGGGAGAGACCCGAAGAGTGACCACAGTCGCATGCCTACGGGCGCAAGCATGGACGGGATCCCTAACGTTTCCAGATAGAACGCATCCGACACCGCACGATACTTGCCCACAAGCCGCCAATTTCTAGGGTGTCCGGAGCGAAGCCCCACGCTGAGGAAGGACCTAACTAGCCGTACCGCAGCGACGCCGAGGAGAAACCTCAGCCACAATCCGCCGAGCACCGTCACCTGGTCCTAAGACTCTTAAACAAATGATGGGTACAGGAAATGAGAGGAACGAGAGTTGTGGTAGAAGCATTAGCCTGGCGACACGGGGAAACCACGAAAAGCCCATGTACTCGAATAGGTGGTCGCCGGGGATCGATCCCGAAACCTCCCGATTGCAGGCCACAGACGTAACCGCCTAACCCGCTCGGTGACGTTATACAAAGCCAAGCTACATTTTAACGCGTTACGCGAATAAACACTCTCCTATTGCGGACGTTTCTTTCAATAAATTAAGGCAATGCATCTGAAAACATCCAATAACCTACACTTAACTTCTGTTTGCTTTGAGTTTTTTACCATATACTCAGAACAAAACATATACGCATAGCGCGCACAAAGTTAAGCGAGCTATGCCAAACCGTTGTTAAGATATTAATTTTCATTCCTAATCAATAATTTTTGGTGTGATAAAATGCTCTTTTAACACTACAGTATACTTTTATTCTCCATTTATTTTACGTCGCTTTAACCACGTGGTCATATCGCAACGGATTTATTAGGAGACCGGTGAGCCGGACACAGCCTTCTACGTCTCATCCGTGTACCACTCCGTCTTACTTCGTCACATGTCCATAGAGGCATGTACATAGAAGCTGTACCCCTGCTCCTCTGACAGGCAGATGGAAGCTTCGACATGTGTTCGCACAAACTTTAGTGCATAGCACAGTAACTCTGCTTCTACCGTACCGGATAGATGGCATTAAGGTGCCGTCAAGTCTACATGCTTTCATTAACCGTTTATAGATGGCAGAGTATTTGCTATTACCACATATTTTTCTTATTTGCTATTGTTTTTGACAAAATGGAACATTGGGTAAGATTGCTCGATCCAAAGAAATTGATCTCAGGACTTCCCAAATGTACGCCACAAGGCAACCCACTCGGTTACAGTTTATTGTTATCACTCCCAAATTTTTATTTGAACTTAGCATATAAATTTAAAGAAATTACCATGCACGCATTTCTTAACTATAATTACGTTTTGATAGAAACATTTTTTGTAAACCTGTTAATCAATTTTTCAAACTTTTCAATGTGAGTTGTGTAAAATACTCCATTTTAGCTGATCTATTTAATTCTTATTTAACTAATGCACAACAGTCTATACATTCATAATTCCTAAAGCTCTCCTGAAAAGCAGGCATGGGAATTGTTAAGTGGTTGTCTTCAGGTTAGATGCATTCAAACCATTATCATTAAAAATAACGTAAACAATAGCGATTAAAGGTCAATGGTGGCAGATAAAACACTGAGGTAGGCAAAGCTTGTGTCGCGACTCAAGAGTGTACTCACAACGTAACGTGACTGAAAGCGCACACAGTCTGGCTGAATGGTGCGAGAGGGTTGTAAGGAGTAAAAATTCAGCGGTGGAGTTCGTGATGCCATTATGTACTAAACCATCGTCTTCCACAAAACGGAAGCTTCGTGCGGAATGGGAGGATGAGTTGTTTTATTGTACAGAAGGAGAGAATATGAAATGCTTAATTTACTCAAAAACATTAAGTGACGTATTTACAGGCAAAATCCAAATACACTACTATCTATGTGATGCTTCATGTGGTGAAATTAAAGATATACGTTACACAGGGAAGTTATTGTAGTTTATTATTATTATTATTATTATTATTATTATTATTAGCAGCATTAGCATTAGTAGTAGTAGTGGCATTAGTAGTAGTAGTAGTAGTAGTAGCATTAGTTGTAGTAGTATTAGCAGCAGTAGTACTGGTAAGAGCATTAGTAGTAGTAGTAGCAAGTAGTAGTAGCATTAGCAGTAGTAGTAGTAGTAGCATTACTAGTAGAAGTAGTAGTATTAGTAGTAGTAGTAGTAGCAGCAAGTAGTGGTAGTAGTAGCAAGTAGCAGCAGTAGTAGTAGTAGCAAGTAGTAGTAGCATTAGTAGTAGTAGTAGTGTCATTAGTAGTAGTAGTAGCATTAGTAGCAGTAGTACTGGTAGTAGCATTAGTAGTAGTAGTAGCATTAGTAGCAGTAGTACTGGTAGTAGCATTAGTAGAGTAGTAGTATTAGTAGTACCAGCATTAGTAGTAGTATTAGTAGTAGTACTGGTAGTAGCATTAGTAGAGTAGTAGTATTAGTAGTACCAGCATTAGTAGTAGTATTAGTAGTAGTAGTAGTAGCAAGTAGTGGTAGTAGTAGCAAGTAGAAGAAGTTCTAGTAGTAGTAGTAGCAAGTAGCAGTAGCAGTAGCAAGTAGTGGTAGTAGTAACATTAGTAGTAGTAGTATTAGTAGTAGTAGCAAGTAGTGGTAGTAGTAGCATTAGTAGTAGTAGCAAGTAGTAATAGTAGCATTAATAGTAGAACCATTAGTAGTAGCAAGTAGTGGTAGTAGTAGCATTAGTAGTAGTAGTATTAGTAGTAGTAGCAAGTAGTGGTAGTAGTAGCATTAGTAGTAGTAGCAAGTATTAATAGCAGCATTAATAGTAGAACCATTAGTAGTAGCAAGTAGTGGTAGTAGTAACATTAGTAGTAGTAGTATTAGTAGTAGTAGCAAGTAGTACTAGTAGTAGCATTAGTAGTAGTAGCAAGTAGTAATAGTAGCATTAGTAGTAGTAGCATTAGTAATGTAGTAGCAAGTAGTAGTAGTATTAGTAGTAGTAGTAGTAGTAGCAAGTAGTAGTAGTAGCATTAGTAGTAGTAGTAGCAAGTAGTAGTAGCTTTAGTAGTAGTAGTAGCAAGTAGTAGTAGTAGCAGCAAGTAGTAGTAATAGTAAGTAGTAGTAGTAGCAGTAGTAGCAGCATTAGTAGTAGTAGCAGTAGTAGTAGCATTAGTAGTAGTAGTAGCAAGTAGTAGTAGTGGCAGTAGTAGTGGCATTAGTAGTAGCAGTAGCAGTAGTAGCATTTGTAGTAGTAGTAACAAGTAGTGTTAGTAGCAGTAGTAGCAATACTAGTACTAGCAGTAGTAGTAGCATTAGTAGTAGCAACTAGTAGTATTAGCAGCAAGTAGTAGTAGTGGCAGTAGTAGTAGCATTAGTAGTAGTAGCAGTAGTAGTAGCATTTGTAGTAGTAGTAGCAAGTAGTGTTAGTAGCAGTAGTAGTAGCAATACTAGTACTAGTAGTAGTAGTAGCATTAGTAGTAGTAGCAGTAGTAGTAGTACCCAGTAGTAGTAGTAGCAGTAGTAGTAGTAGTAGTAGCAAGTAGTAGTAATAGCATTAGTAATACTAGTAACAGTAGTAGTAGTAGTAGCATTAGTAGTAGTAGTAGTAGTAGCATTAGTAGTAGTAGTAGTAGTAGTAGTAGCAAGTAGTAGTAGTAGTAGTAGTAGCAAGTAGTACAAGTAGCATTAGTAGTAGTAGTAGCAAGTAGTAGCAGCATTAGTAGTAGTAGTAGTAGCATTAGTGTAGTAGTAGCAGCATTAGTGTAGTAGTAGTATCATTAGTATTGGCAGTAGTAGTAGTACTAGCAGTAGCAGTACTAGTAGTAGTAGTAGTAGTAGTAGTAGTAGTAGTAGTTGTAGAAAGTAGTGGTAGCATTAGTAGTAGTAGTGGCATTAGTAGTAGTAGCAGTAATAGCGGCATTAGTAGTAGTAGCAGCATTAGTAGTAGTAGCATTAATAATGTAGTAGCAAGTAGTAGTAGTAGCATTAGTAGTAGTAGTAGTAGCAAGTAGTAGTAGTAGCATTAGTAGTAGTAGTAGCAAGTAGTAGTAGGTTTAGTAGTAGTAGTAGCAGCAAGTAGCAGTAATAGTAAGTAGTAGTAGTAGCAGTAGTAGTAGCATTAGTAGTAGTAGTGGCAGTAGTAGTAGCATTAGTAGTAGCAGTAGCAGTAGTAGTAGCATTTGTAGTAGTAGTAACAAGTAGTGTTAGTAGCAGTAGTAGTAGCAATACTAGTACTAGCAGTAGTAGTAGCATTAGTAGTAGCAAGTAGTAGTAGCAGTAGTAGTAGTGGCAGTAGTAGTAGCATTAGTAGTAGCATATGTAGTAGTAGTAGCAAGTAGTGTTAGTAGCAGTAGTAGTAGCAATAGTAGTACTAGTAGTAGTAGTAGCATTAGTAGTAGTAGCAGTAGTAGTAGCAAGTAGTAGTAGTAGCAAGTAGTAGCATTAGTAGTAGTAGCAGTAGTAGTACCAAGTAGTAGTAGTAGTAGTAGTAGCAAGTAGTAGTAGTAGCATTAGTAATACTAGTAACAGTAGTAGTAGCAAGTAGTAGTAGCAGTAGTAGTAGCATTAGTAGTAGTAGCAGTAGTAGTACCAAGTAGTAGTAGTAGTAGTAGCAAGTAGTAGTAGTAGCATTAGTAATACTAGTAACAGTAGTGGTAGTAGCATTAGTAGTAGTAGTAGTAGCAAGTAGTAGTAGTAGCAAGTAGTACAAGTAGCATTAGTAGTAGTAGTAGCAAGTAGTAGCAGAATTAGTAGTAGTAGCATTAGTGTAGTATTAGTAGCATTAGTAGTGGCAGTAGTAGTAGTACTAGTAGTAGCATTACTAGTAGTAGTAGTAGTAGTAGTAGTAGTAGTAGTAGTTGTTGTAGAAAGTAGTGGTAGCATTAGTAGTAGTAGTAGTAGCATTAGTAGTAGTAGCAGTAATAGCAGCATTAGTAGTAGTAGCAGCATTAGTAGTAGTAGCATTAATAATGTAGTAGCAAGTAGTAGTAGTAGCATTAGTAGTAGTAGTAGTAGTAGTAGTAGTAGCAAGTAGTAGTAGTAGCATTAGTAGTAGTAGTAGCAAGTAGTAGTAGGTTTAGTAGTAGTAGTAGCAAGTAGTAGTAGTAGCAGCAAGTAGTAGTAATAGTTAGTAGTAGTAGTAGCAGTAGTAGTAACATTAGTGGTAGTAGTAGCAAGTAGTAGTAGTGGCAGTAGTAGTAGCATTAGTAGTAGCAGTAGCAGTAGTAGTAGCATTTGTAGTAGTAGTAACAAGTAGTGTTAGTAGCAGTAGTAGTAGCAATACTAGTACTAGCAGTAGTAGTAGGATTAGTAGTAGCAAGTAGTAGTAGTAGCAGTAGTAGTAGCAGCAAGTAGTAGTAGTGGCAGTAGTAGTAGCATTAGTAGTAGTAGTAGCAGTAGTAGTAGCATTTGTAGTAGTAGTAGCAAGTAGTGTTAGTAGCAGTAGTAGTAGCAATACTAGTACTAGTAGTAGTCGTAGCATTAGTAGTAGTAGCAGTAGTAGTAGCAAGTAGTAGTAGTACCAAGTAGTAGTAGTAGCAGTAGTAGTAGTAGCAAGTAGTAGTAGTAGCATTAGTAATACTAGTAACAGTAGTAGTAGTAGCTTTAGTAGTAGTAGTAGTAGTAGCAAGTAGTACAAGTAGCATTAGTAGTAGTAGTAGCAAGTAGTAGCAGAATTAGTAGTAGTAGCATTAGTGTAGTATTAGTAGCATTAGTAGTGGCAGTAGTAGTAGTACTAGTATTAGCATTACTAGTAGTAGTAGTAGTAGTAGTAGTAGTAGTAGTAGTAGTAGTAGTAGTAGTAGTAGTTGTAGAAAGTAGTGGTAGCATTAGTAGTAGTAGTAGCAGTAATAGCAGCATTAGTAGTAGTAGCAGCATTAGTAGTAGTAGCAGTAATAGCAGCATTAGTAGTAGTAGTAGCTTTAGTAGTATTAGTAGATAGTAGTTTTTTTTGTTTTTTTTATAAAGGGGGGAAAACCCTCATGGGCATCAGGGGAGGTACCCTGATGTGCCGGACTCATACCGACTAAAAAAAACCCTCTTTTTTCACTTGCTCACATTGCGGAAACTGCCTCTCAGCATTACTTCACAATGAAGCAATCATGTTTATCTCCCGTTTTCATCCATTTCTTTAGCCTTTATAATTTTGATTATCATGTCTTGAATAGTTTTCCATTTATTCTCAGTTTCCAGCATTAATGTTATATAATTTTCAACAGTTATTTCTTGTCCAATTTGTTTTATACCTGCTTGTCTTATTGTATTCCATTTTTTACATTTTAGTACAGTATGTTCAGGTGTATCCTTTTCCTGACAATACAGACAGTTTTCACTATTAGTAATAGCCATTTTAAACAAATAGGTTCTAAAGCGTCCGTGCCCTGATAGAAATTGAGTAAAATAGTACTCAACTTGTCCATGTTTCCGGTTTATCCAGGGTTCTATATCTGGTATCAATTTCTTGGTCCATTGAGCCGTCTTGGTTTCCTGTGTCCATTCTTCTTGCCATGACTGTATCATTTTTTTCTCTTATCTTATCCTTTTGTGCGTTTCCATGTTTTTCAGTTGCGTGTACACGCTCCCGAGCCACTAGGTGTATGGGTATAGTCCTGGCTATTACTTGAATTGCCCGTATAGATACGGTCCTATACGCACTAGCAATTCGGATCGCAATCTTCCGCTGTACACTTTCCATAATTCTCCGGAAGGTCTCTATTTCCATCCATGTTTTCCAGGCAGGTGCGCAGTACAACATTATTGAGTTTATTACACTACTCAGTAATCGCCTCTTTTCTGATTTGGGTCCTCTCACATTTGGCATTAATCTTCCTAGAGCAGCAATACTTCTTTCTGCCTTGCCAGCTACATACTTAATGTGTGGCCACATGCTCAGATTGTGTCCCATTTGAATACCCAAATATTTTATGTTCTTACTGGATTTTATTTCTTGTTCACCGAAGTTAACCTTTATTTCCTTTAGAGATCTTCGTCCTTCCAGTATTATCATTTCCGTTTTGTCTGGTGCCAGGTATAATCCTTTTTTGGTCATCCATATTTCTATTTTATTCATAGACCACACAATTTTTTCTTCCACTTCATCTTTTGTTTTGCCACATACTATTAACGCTAAATCATCAGCATATCCTATAGTTTTTACTCCAGTTGGTAATTCCTCCTTTAACACTGGATCATAGTATATATTCCATAGGGTGGGACCTACAACGGAACCTTGCGGGACACCACAACTCATACTCATTTTTGCATTATCACCAATCAGTATATTTCTGTCTTTTAAGTAACTGCAAATAACTTTAATTAAGTATGGAGCTACTTCCCTTCTTATAAGTTCATTTATTATACCTCTCCAAGGTGTTGAATTAAAGGCATTCCTGACGTCCAGAGTAACCATAACAGCATACATATGTTTTTCCTTTGCGTCCATCTGTACAATTTGTTTAACTGTCTCTACTGCATCCAGGGTTGATTTGCCTTTTCTAAAGCCGAATTGCATTTGTGCAAGTCCTCCTTTTCTTTCAATTTCTTTTATCAATCTTGTATTTATAATTTGTTCATAAAGTTTTCCTATTACATTTAATAGGCATAAAGGTCGGTATGATACACTGCCACAAGCTTTTTTGGGCTTTTCAATTAACATTAGCTTTGCTACCTTCCATTTTCTAGGGAAAATTCCTTTGACTAAGAGCGTATTTATAACTTTTACAAACACTTCCGGATTTTGCGATGCAATAGCCTTTATAGCTTCTGGAGGGATACCATCGGGTCCCGCTGCTTTTCCTGATTTAATTCGTTTACCTGCCTCTTTTATTTCGTCTTCCTGACATAAGGGTATTTCTTCTTTATTAATGTTAATCTCTGGCCATTCATTTATTTTATGTGCCGGAAACAGTGTTTTAGCAATATCTAATTGCTCTTCATCAGTAAGTTTTATTGATTTATTAATCCCTATCTTACCCGTCACTATTTTATACCCTTTACCCCATGGATCAGCATCCACCTCATTGCATAGCTTATCCCATGCATCTTTTTTGCTGTTTTTATAGCTATTTTAAGAGCATTTCGGCTTTCTCGATATTGATTTTGTGTGTCCATCTTTTCACATTCTGCGATGTTACTTCTCCGGTTTGTCCTCGTAACTTTTCTGCGTGCTGCAGTACATTGCTTCCTTAATTGGGCAATTGTTTCACTCCACCAATATGCCGGTTTCTGTTTTCGTAAACCATATACTTTTCTTTTAAACGCATAATTGCATGCTCTTTCTAATATTTGATCTAATTGAACTGGTTGATTTTTATATTCTATACATCTAACTTCCTGCTGTATCTTCCCAAGCATTAGTTCTTTATTTTCTTCTTTATATATCCATCCTTTTCTTTGGCTATTTATTTTCGATACCACCACAGGAGTTTGACTATATAGTTCAATATAAATGTTTTTATGGTAGCTTAAGTTCTCTTCGTCGTCCACATACCATTTATTTATTAACTTAGCTATTTCTTGTGAGCAAATTGTGATATCTATGAATGAGGATCCATCGTTTCTTTCGAATGTTGGTGTTTTTCCATCATTTAGTATATTGTAATCTTTTCCATTTATCCATTCAGCCAACGTCCTACCCTTTTTATCTTCAATTGGTGAGCCCCAACAATATGCTTTAGCATTAAAATCTCCACCTATTAATATGTTTTTACGTTTCTCTCCGTGTTGGTCGATACCATATCCCATTTCATATAGGAATTGTTGTAATTCTTCTTTTTTTTGCTTTGGGTGAAATGTAACAAGAGTAAATTACCATCTCATCCGTTTCCATCCATGCATATCCATTTCCTTTTCCAGCTTTCTGTGACCTAGCCCCATGAGCAGGAATATAAATAGCGGCATCATTTCTTTCATCCTTTATCCACCTTGGGTTAGATTTTATCATATTCTTATTTGGTTCCGCTATTACTGCTAAGTCTATGCAATGTACATTACATTTATGTATAAGAAGATCCATTGCTCGTTTGCTTCTATCAAGATTTACTTGAATTATTTTCGTACTTGGTTCGTAAATACACTCATTTTCTCCCTCTCATGCACTTTCACAAGTCTTCTATATTCAGGACATCTCATCGATTCTGCTTTATGTTCACTGGATTGGCATAGATAACATTTAATAGGGTTTTTACATTCTTTTGATTTGTGGCCTATTTCGCCACAACTATAGCACATTTGTACTATTTGTTCATTTTCATTGGAGCAGTCTCTTGCTATATGTCCCACCTTGTAGCATTTATAACAACGTTTTAAAACATTTACAGCCTTCACTCTCCACCTATCCCATCCATTTCCTATTTTCCTTTTATTTATCATCCTATTTGCTGCTTCCGTGCTAATGGTTGCAAACGCGTACCTTACTCCTTGTGTATTCACCTTTTCTGCCAATTTAAGCTGTGAAATCTCTTCATTTTCTTTTAATTCTTGTTTTAAAACAGCCTTAACTTCATCTTCCCGCACAGTCTCATCTATATCTAGGATCATGACTGTTTGATTTGCGGTCTTCAGTTTAACCTCTGCTACGTTTTCCAGTTTAGTGGTTAGCAGCTGCTTGAAAGCTTGTCTATCACTTGTATTTTTCCCTTTTATTTTAAGCTGTACACTCCCATCACTATTTTTGTTTTTTTGATTTATAATTACCCCACTGGTATCTACATTTTGTCTGATATTCTTTATAATCTCTGCATATGTTATCTCTCCAATGGGTTTCAATATTATCGTGTCTTGATTTTTAAGTTTTCTTTTCCCTACCTCACTTCCATCTTCCAATGTCTTGTTTTGTTTTACTTTATTGGTATACATTGGTATTTGGCAATCCATTTTCCTAGCAAAATACTCCAGGACTTTTCTTACGCTTCTTTCTGTTTCTTGATCTGTAGTTATACATGAGGTTTTTATTCTTCCTTTTCTTCTAGCCATATTTAGGATCTTTTCTATATTAATCATCAAATTAACTTTGTCTACACTTGAGTTTCCACTATTTTCTGTACCTATAATGTAAATATATCTCTTATTTATACTGGTTTCTAGGTCATCACCCAAAGTCTCGTTTGTTATTATATTAGTAACCATTTTCCCTGCACTTAGGTTGACTTCTTCTAGCGATTTTCGAATTTGTGGATTTATATACAAGATGTTTTCCATTATCTTCCCTTCACTATCATCTTTTCCTTTGGTGACTATGATTAAATCTTCATCCTCCCTCTTTAAGGCTTCTCCGCTTATCAATTGACACCTTTGGAAAACTTCTTCAGGCCAATTTATGTTCAGTAATTTTTCCAATTCTTGCTCACTTAAGTCCTTGTTTAAGTTACTTTCTATTTCCCTGATCACCAACTCTTTTTCTTCTTGTTGTTTACTTATGGTCTGAGTACTTCTCTCGTTTGTTTCTTTAACTACCGATGAACGATTTTCCTCAGCAAATTCCTCTATTATTTCTGTTATAAAGTTTATTGAACTTGGCATTATTTTCATATAACCGTCTAGCATGCTAATTGCAGTTTTAATTTCTTTCTTGGTATTGGGAATTTCTTTAATTATCCTCCGTAGTGTATCTACCTCATTTTCCATTTTCTGTAACAGTTTCTTATGCATTTCGTGTTCCTTTTCGGCTCTCTGTAAGAATAGAGTGCGATCCTCTTCACTCTTCATTATTTGTACATAGCTTTCAGTTCTTTTTCTTTTAACATCTCTACAGAGACATTCCGTAGCATGTCTAGACTCACTGTGTGGGCCCAGCTGACTGTCACTTGTATATTTGCTTGCCAAAGAGTAGGACTCTATACTTAGGCTTCCGGTAGAGCCTCGCCTTGGTCCAGGCGGTGATCTCCTGATTAAGGGGCGTTATTTAAAAGGATCTGATTCATCCATATTTTGTGCCTTTTCTGCTTCCATAGCTTGTACTTCACTTAGTTTTGTTCCAGTATCATTTCCCTGCAACCCGGCCTGGTTCCCTACCGCTGTTGCTTGGCAGTCGCTTGATAACGGTCGGTTGGGGCCTGCCCTCTCACCACCATCCCCGACCGGTTCTGGGGATCCGAAGACCCTGTCCCGTAAACTACATTCCTGAATACTCTTATCCATAATTGAAAATTAGAGTTTTACCAAGTCACAGCCAATCGGCACCAATAAATCCTACCTTGCCAGAGCCCTGTTTGCCGTCCAAGATCGCTTTTGGACGTTGCCCGCCCCACACGTGGCCGAATTAGTAGATAGTAGTAGTAGCATTAGTAGTGGCGTTAGTAGTAGTAGTAGTGGTAGTAGTAGCATTAGTAGTAGTAGTAGCAGGTAGTGGTAGTAGCATTAGTAGTAGTAGTAGTAGTAGCATTAATAGTAGTAGTAGTAGTAGCATTAGCAGTAGTAGTAGCAAGTAGTGGTAGTAGCATTAGTAGTAGAGGTAGCAAGTAGTGGTAGCAGCATTAGTAGTTGTAGTAGTAGTGGTAGTAGCATTAGTAGTAGCAGTAATATCAGCATTAGTAGCACTAGTAGCGTTAGTAGTAGTAGTAGTAGCATTAGTAGTATTGGTAGTAGTAGTAGTAGTAGTAGTAGCATTAGTAGTAGTACTGGTAGTAGTAGCATTAGTAATAGTAGCATTAGTAGTAATAGTAATAGTAGCAGTAATAGCAGCATTAGTAGCAGTAGTAGTAGTAGTAGCAGCAGTAATAGCAGCATTAGTAGCAGTAGTAGTAGTAGTAGCAGTAATAGCAGCATTAGTAGTAGTAGTAGTAGCTTTAGTAGTAGTAGTAGCATTAGTAGTAGTAGTAGTAGCATTAGTAGTGGTAGCAGTAGTAGTAGTAGCAGCATTAATAGTAGTAGTGGTAGCAGTAGCATTAGTAGTAGCAAGTAGTGGTAGTAGTAGCATCAGTAGTAGTAGCAAGTAGTAGCAGAATTAGTAGTGGTAGCATTAGTAGTAGCAGTAGTAGTAGCATTCGTAGTAGTTGTAGTAGTAGCATTAGTAGTAGCAACATTAGTAGTAGCATTATTAGTAGTAGCTTGAGTAGTAGCATTAGTAGTGGAATTAGTAATAATAGCAGCAGCATTAGCAGTATTATTAGTAGTAGCATTAGTAGTTGTAGCAGCATTAGTGGTGGTAGTAGTAGCAGCATTAGTGGTGGTAGTAGCAGTAGCATTAGTAGTAGTGGCATTAGTAGTAGCATTAGTAGTGTCAGTAGTAGTAGTGGTAGAATTAGTAGTAGATGTAGTAGTAGTAGTAGCATTAGTAGTAGCTGCATTATTACTGGTAGTAAATTTAGTAGTAGTAGCAGCATTAGTGGTGGTAGTAGCAGTAGCATTAGTAGTAGTGGCATTAGTGGTGGCAGTAGTAGTAGTAATAGTAGCAGCATTAGTGGTGGTAGTAGTAGCACTAGACGTAGTGGCATTAGTACTAGTAGTAGTAGCCTTAGTAGTAGTAGCAGTAGTAGTTGTAGCATTAGTAGTAGTAGATTAGCATAAGTAGTAGTAGAAGTGGTATTAGCATTAGAGTAGCATTGGTAGTAGAAGTAGTACTAGCATCAGTAGTAGTAGTAGTAGTGGTAGTAGCATTAGTAGTAGAAGTAGTTGTAACGTTATTGGTAGTGGTAGCATTAGTAGTTGTAGTAGTAGCATTAGTAGTACCATAGTAGTAGTAGTAGTAGTAGTAGTAGAAGTAGTTTTAGCTTTAGTACTAGTAGTAGATTTAGCACTAGTAGTAGCATTAGTGGTAGTAGTAGTAGTAGCATTAGTAATGGTAGAAGTAGTATTAGCATTAGTTGTAGTAGTAGCATTAGTAGTAGTAGTAGTAGTAGCATTAGTAGTAGTAGGAGCTTTAGTTGTAGTAGTAGCATTAGTAGTAGTATTAGCATTAGTTGTAGTAGTAGCATTAGTAGTAGTAGGAGCATTAGTAGTAGTAGGAGCATTAGTAGTAGTAGTAGCATTAGTAGTAGTAGGAGCATTAGTAGTAGTAGATTAGCATAAGTAGTAGTAGAAGTGGTATTAGCATTAGAGTAGCATTGGTAGTAAAAGTAGTATTAGCATCAGTAGTAGTAGTAGTGGTAGTAGCATTAGTAGTAGAAGTAGTTGTAGCGTTATTAGTAGTAGTAGCATTAGTAGTTGTGGTAGTAGCATTAGTAGTAGTATTAGCATTAGTAGTACAATAGTAGTAGTAGTAGTAGAAGTAGTATTAGCTTTAGTACTAGTAGTAGATTTAGCACTAGTAGTAGCATTAGCGGTAGTAGTAGTAGCATTAGTAATGGTAGAAGTAGTATTAGCATTAGTTGTAGTAGTAGTAGTAGTAGCATTAGTAGTAGTAGGAGCATTAGTTGTAGTAGTAACATTAGTAGTAGTAGTAGCATTAGTAGTAGTAGGAGCATTAGTAGTAGTAGTAGGAGCATTAGTAGTAGTAGTAGCATTAGTTGTAGTACTAGCATTAGTAGTAGTAGGAGCATTAGTTGTAGTAGGAGCATTAGTAGTAGTAGGAGCTTTAGTTGTAGTAGTAGCATTAGTAGTAGTATTAGCATTAGTTGTAGTAGTAGCATTAGTAGTAGTATTAGTAGTAGTAGTAGTAATAGCATTAGTAGTAGCAGTAGTAGTATTAGCATTAGTATTAGTAGTGGTAGTAGTAGTAGCAGCAGTAGTAGTAGCATTAGCAGCAGCAGTAGTAGTAGTAGTAATAGTGGCATTAGTAGTAGTAGTAGTTGTAGTAAGAGTAGTAGTAGTAGTAATAGTAGTAGTAGCATTAGTAGTAATAGCAGTAGCATTAGCAGCAGCAGTAGTATTAATAGCAGCAGTAAGTAATAAGTAGTAGCAGGTAGTAAGTAGTTGAACGTGCGAAACTATTCTGTAGGAGTTAACTGCAAAGAACCTTGTACAGAAAGTTCCCAAAATTGATTACTGTAAATACAAATTTAAATATGCTAGTTACTACTTACCTGGGAGATCGGTCAATCCCTAAAACCTCTTCAAGATGGTGAAGTTCTGAGACTATGACAAAAGCTGTGGAAGTTATGTCAGCTCAAGAACTTCCCAATTCAACATATTAGTTTATCTCAAAGAACCATTAAAAGGAGAATGTAAAATCTTTCCAAAAAATTCAGATAGTCACCTGAAACTTAATATAATAGTGAACTAAACTGCCATAAACCGTCACAACTGTAACTCCCCCCTTCTCTCGCTGCAATGCATTACTTCCGTATTTCTTATGAGGTTTACTTGTGTTGTGGGCGCAAAACTGGCTTCTATTCACCACTGACTGGTGTGTGTCTGAGTGTTATCTGCAAACTATACGAGGAATAGGGGGTGGATTGTTATATGCGACGTCACTGCGAAAGTCCAGTAAGAATTCAACCTAATATTCTTTAACCCTGGCTATAGTGCTTGGAAATTCATGCCGGCTCATAAGCTATGAATTGTGGTCCAAGGAGCATTTTGAACATTGAAAAGTGCTGAAAAAAAGGAATTGAGAGAAAATGGAGTTAAAGTTAAATACGTTGCTTTATCTCAATGGCGCAGGATCAATTAAATATTGTTTTGTGGCTTTAAAGTTTGTTGATATTAAAAAGCGCAATATTTATCATCCAAGTATAAGCTATAATATAATACAAATGCAAAAACAAGATTCCGGAAACTTTCACATTTTTTAACAAACTTCACCGATGCATTGCCTTAATGTCGTTCAATTTGGGAGGTCCGGGATTTGATCCTCGGAGATTGCCCACTCTGGCTCATGGGTTTTTCGTGGTTCCCCGGGTCGACAGGCCAATGCTGGGGCTGTTCATTCTCTACCACGACTCTCCTCCCTCTCATTTCCTGTACCCATCACCTTCCTCGTCATCTGTTTGAGGGCTGTAGGACCAGGCGACAATGTTGGGCGGGCTGCGACTGTGCGCTCTGTAGGTTTCTCCCCTGGCGTCGTGGCGATAACTGCTCAGTTAAGTCTCTCTTTCGAATGAGCCCCTAACCCCGGATGACTGCTCGAGGTTTAGCGATTTATTGGCTGGACCGGGTGGCGTCGGATAGGTTCAATCTGGAAACATTATGGACACCGTCTGTGATTGCGTCCGTCGTTATCCGGTCACCCTTTGGTTCTCTCCCCTCATCCCTCTCTCCAGGTTTCACCGGTAGAAGCACAAAGGGCCGGCTGACCTGGTGCAGTGGTCTGTCCCGGTTTCAGCTCCCCTCACTTTACCTTCACCGGATGCTACAAGAACACTAAGGCTGGTTCACATTAACCTGAGAACGGAAACAGAACGGGAGAATATTTTGGTTCAAAATAGCAGGGTAAGGAGAACGATAATGCATGTCAAAAGCCACATCGATAAGAGCGTAATATCGATTTTGCGCATTGGGATTTCATTTGTTTCCAACCAACCAATGATATTTCTTCACCTGCTTCCAATCCAGGCAGCAAAAATGCTTTCATTCCTTTATTAATAGCGTACATTGAAGTTGTTGCTATTTATTAATTTCTATCGGTTTTTACCTCTTTTTAACTTTTGCCGTTATTTGTGAAGCAATAGCCTGTTTTGAGTTGCATATAAAAAGAAGAGGTGACGTTTTCACTAGTAGAAAAAGCAAGTGCTCCTAAAAATATAGGCATTTTAAAGATCTGGCCGTAGTTGGTGGTAATTACAGCTGTAGCTTTGGCGGTACAGGAGCTAACTTGCAGGACGTCAACTGTTGAATAATCATTGATTGGGTAGAGGTCGTTGCGTTCCACGTTTATGTTGATTTTGAATTGTATTAGTGTTTACTTAAGTATGCTAAACTTTTTAATTGTGTTAACAGTACAATGTTGTATTAAATGCAATACGATGCAAAAATTAGCGCTGGAAAGCGATTCAATCAACAGAGGTTTCGATTTACTGACAGACATGAAACTAATAATTCTGATTGTAAGGTTGGCAGTAATCAGTTTAGTGTAAAGTCCGCCACTTTGAACTCTTGGGAACTGCCATTAATTTTTCCCCTATATTCTAGAATTTTTTACAGTTTCACCTTTCCAGCTTGCAACCAGAGAGAGCTCTAGCAGTTGTTTCATGTCACGGCCACCTTGAAATACACGGCTCTGCCCAGCCCCCCCAAAATGGGTTAAATAAAAACTAATCCTTCTTTGAAAAACGTTATGTTTATTTTATGTATTCGACATCACTGAATCCAAATATATAGGTAATATTTCTCTAACACGTACCATTTTTGGGGCAGGTAACTCCGAAATTGGAAGAACTTACATTTTTTGTTAAGTTTTAATAGCAATTTGTCCCTATGATCTTAGTTTAAATGTAAAACTGATAACTGCCACCAATAACTTAATTTTTAGATAGGATTTCAAAGGCTTCATGATGTTCTCTGGATGAATATCTTGACATTACAATGGGAACTTAGAAAGCGCAGTCTGTTGAGGCGGTATTTTTTACACTTAAATAACTTCAGTCGAATTATATAATATATAGATTCAATAACAGCCCGCCTTAAAGCAATATGTTTTTCTAACAATATATAAAAAGTGTATATTATAGTCATTGCAAATATTTATATTATTGTATCCATGTGTAGTAATTTGTAGTAGGTATAATATAGCGACTCCAGAACAATGGACCATTGTTCTGGTCAGAACAAAGGAATTAATGACCTATTGTTCTGTCTTCAAGTCCCGCCCCCTCCCTTTGAGGGCTTAGATGCCGACTGTTCGCGCGTGCCGCTAGCCCCGCCCCCTCCCTTTGTGGGCTTACCTAATGCCGACTGAGTCTGTGTCGTCAGGTCCTACCCCTCCCCCATGTGGTCTGGTCGCGTGCCAGCGGCACCCGCCCCCTCCAGTTTGTGGTGTGATTGGTTGCCTGAGGATAGGTGGGAGAGTGTGTATTGTTTCCATACGCTGGTTACATTCCCGCCCCCTCATTGTGACGGGACTAAATCCCTGCCGTGTGATTCGTTCCCCTGCGGATATGTGGGAGAGTGTGTATTGTTCCTATACGCTGGCGACGTCACCCCGCTCTCATAGCGTCCTGTCTAAATCCCGCCCCTGTTGAGGTGTGTGGTAGGGGAATGGTTCTCTCGATGCCTGCCGCCCATCGGCAAATCGTTTGAGTACATAATCGTGTCAATCAATTAGATAATGTTCGTCCATGCATAAAACATTATTGAAACAAAAAGAATCGGCAATTTATTACTACTAATCTCTGCACATCGCGCTTCTAATGAAACGCGGCTCGACGATTGATGAAAACAATTAAGTATTTTTGATTGATTAATTGTATATGAATTGACTTGTGCACCTGGAGCTATCCCCCCATTTTTCACCTACTAATGTCCACACATTGCACTTCTAATGAAACGCGGCTAGACGGTCGATGAAAACAATTAAGTATTTTTGATTGATTAATTGTATATGAATTGACTCGAGCGCCCCTGGTCGTCATTGTATATATGTGCTAGCATGTGCATGATTATTACGACTAATAACATTTGTTTAATTCTACTTTTGAGGGAAAATATTTTTTGGATTTATAAGAATATTACAACACTTAGATGAATCCATAGCTGAACGGACAGAGTTGCAGTAACAGTCGTTATCGCGTGATAATTTCGCGAAAACCCGCGCGCAACCCTTCCTCCATGGAACGTCTCACTTGAGTGACCGGTCGTTCAAGAACAGCCGTAAGCTAGCATTCACTTCCCCCTCCCTCGTTGTACAGAGCGCCTCTTGCACACCGCGTGACCCCTAGGTGAGAGAGCGGTAAGCTGCCTCTTCCGCTGAACGACGAAGACGCCGGAAGTAGACATTTTAAAAGTTTAACGAATGCACTGCGCGGTCTTAACCTCTCTCGGGCAACAGTCCGACATGTAATGAAAAACCAGGCAGCCGACTTCGGTCTGGTAATAACCAGTTTCGACCCCACTCCACGACTGTGTGCGTGACGTCACTAACAAGTCTCGATGTGTAGACTAGCCAGGCTCCATTCTGTCGGCGTCGGTAAATCATGTTAGCGATTTGATGAGATAATTAGGTCAATCAATTAGGTAATGCGATATTAAAAAAAAGAATCAATGTTTATATACTGCTAATGCCAGGCCATCATGCCTCTAAAGGGCTGAGATTATTAAACGCTGCTCGTCGACCAATTAAGTATTATTGATTGATTAATGTAATTGACTTGCGCACCTGGAGCTATCTCACCCATATTTCACCTACTAATGACATCGCATTTGAAATTAAACGCGGCTCGTCGATCGATGAAAACAATTAAGTTTTTTTATTAATTAATTGTATATGAATTGACTCCCGCACCTGGTTGTTCTCGTATATGTGTGATTATTACGCATGTATAAGTATTACAACTAATAACATTTGTTTAATTCTTCTTTTGAGCGGAGGGCTTATAAAAAATATTACATTGCTTAGATGAATTAAAAAAGCGACTGAAAAGGACGTTGTAAATAGCTAGTGTGAGACGTTAACACGAGAACCCTTTACGAAAAACAAGACGCATGCGACCGCTGTGCATCGTCTAAGACAATGAAGCTTAAGAAGTGGTTAAAACAGGACGCTAGGGTTTTTCCCCGGTACCTGCTCTTAATGGCTAGGGGTATCCATCACGCCACATGCTGGGGTACGCTCCAACTGATGTTAAAAATATAAGACCGCTATGTCTCTTCTCACTCGAGAGAAGCAATAAAAAGATTTGCTTTGTTGCTCTTTTAATTAAGCTATTTATAGTTTGGCCGGAAATAAGCTTCAATAGAAATGTATATAGGTAGAGACATTCGAGGAAAAATACAGAGCAGGGAATTTCAAAACAGACAGTGTCCATCATACAAGCTCTCTCTCCCTCCCCTTACACAGCCTTCAAAATACGCATAACTTTCTTAGTAGATATAGAACTATCGCGAAAGGAGGTAATAACATGGAGAGAGGACTTCTAAATATGCATTGTGTCCAACACGTAAGCTCTCTCTCCTTACAGAACCTTCAAAACATGCAGGGAACTTTCAAAACAGACACTGTGTCCATCATACAAGCTCTCTCTCTCCCCTTACACAGCCTTCAAAACAGGCATACCTTTCTTAGTAGATATAAAATTATCGCGAAAGGAGGTAATATCATGGAGAGAGGACTTCTAAACATGCATTGTGACCGAGACGTAGGCTCTCTCCTTTTCCTTTCAGAACCTTCAAAACATGCAGGGAACTTTCAAAACAGACAGTGTGTCCATCATACAAGCTCTCTCTCTATCCCTCTCCTTACAAGAAATTCGAAACATGCGCGAAGTCCTCAAATATAAATTTGATATTCGTTTTTTAAATGTTCTTTCTAAAGACGTAGCGAACTTTGAGAAATTCAACGAATTATTCACGTGCGTACCCTGCTTGAAAGAAATATTCTGTACACCCCTGAAGAACGCTTACTGTGTTCTTGGAAGAAATGTTCATGTATACCCCATTAGCGGACAATGGCAGACGTTTCCACTACATTAAACATCTTAAGAGACTTTAAGAATGCATACTGGGTCCTGTATACCCTCTTTAGCGGACAATGGCAGACGTTGTCCCTTCATTAAACATCCTAAGTGCTCTGAACAACCCCAGACCCTCTGGGTAAATAACTTTTAGCGATACAATAGATCTTAATGATTAGCTTAATGGGATCCTCTTGCGGAAAGTCCGTCACACACCGTGGAAAACCCAAGCCTAGCCATGTTTTAAGCTTACGACAACAATTTTTTCCCCGATAATTAATATAAATTCTACATGAAGATTATTAATGATTAAGTTTCATAGCTCTTATTTCTTTCAATTAAATATTGAATATGACTCTAGCGTTAGGAAAATTAAACGGTGAGAGGCAATATTTTCTACGCTGAAATTATAATTAAACGTATACTGTATAGATTCTGTACTTAATCATTCGAATGTATCTTTGTCATTATTTAAATACTCACATACAAGAATTGCATACATGATATCAAAAATTAAACTGTTGTTATCGTAGAGAAAGCTTATTTCATTTAAACAGACTGGTGTTTGAGCAATTGAACTAAAAATTATTTAATAGTAGGTATACAATGCCGATTCTAGCACACAAAGTCCTACCTACGACAGCATAGAGTTGTGGATTGCATAAGGAGAAAAGGATATATTTAAGGGGAGTTTTTCACACCATATGCAGTAACATAACTCTTTCGGCCTCCCAGAATGCTATGTATTTTTCACGAATGTGTTTAAAACATATATTTTTCAAAATGGGAGAGATTGAGTTCAAAATTAAGCGATCGAATGTATCTGATAGATTTTGATCTTTGAAGCTAGCCTGTTTTTTTACGGTCCAGTTTATAGATGAATGAAATATTTGATGAATAACAACCTTATTTAACAGGGGTAAAAGGTGTTTAAAGATTGTTTTGATAAAAATTACGTTGTGGTAACGTGCAAGGTTTGAACAGGAGAGTTCAACGGTTTGATTCCCGGTGACTACCGTAGCCGACTTTAGAACCTGCATGGAGGTTCACGAATACATAGTCTACCCATTAACGATTTTTTATAAGCGCGAGTGTTGCCTTACAAGGAAAATTATATCAACAGAAACAATACCTTCTTTTTTCGTTATTTTCACTCTAAAATTATTACTAAATAATACCTTGGTGCTAACCTCAGCGTCGCCATTCACATTCATATCATGTTAGAATAATTCTTTGATTGCATACGGACAATTCAAATTTAATACTTGGGTGAATTATTTTGGTAATATAACAATAATTAACAATGAATTTTAGCGGTACATGTAAAAATAAAATATATTTTTTATTTTCTAGCGTCAAATGCAGAAGCATTTCCCTTAAGGAGAGGTGGCGTGATGCCGGATTTCCCCATAACAGGTTTAGGCTTGCTTACGAAATGACCCTTTGCGAGGCTACCATTTCCCTCTCCTTCTACTCGAAGGTTTGGAGTAGCCAATCAAAATCGTTGTATTATATACCATCACACCTCTCACCCCCTTCAGCTTTTATCGGAGGAAATGATATAAAAGCAGCAGCTTCTCCGACGATTTTCACTCTATTGTGAGAACACAGCGATCTAAGCACTCTGCGAACTTTATTCTTTCAACGTGAAATTTCATCGAACATCATGTCTGGTAAATTGTATCACCAATTAATTTTCATTAAAAAGTTAACTTATTACTTAGTACATTTAACTTATATTTGCGTTCTTGTTTTTAATGTCGGACATTTATTTGTAAATAGCTGAGCATTCTAAAAGCTAATAGCTAGACAGATGAATTTTCTGAAACGTGAACAGTTTACTTAAGTATTCATCTTGTTGAGTAATTATTATTTCAGATATTTAAATACAGGATTTCACAGAGTGAATTATATTCCTTTTGGAGAAAATACAATTATTTGAATACCTTATTAACGTTTTTGCTTTATAATATTACAAAAAGTCTGTTGCGCGAATCATTCACTCGAACAAAGTAAATATTTACATTATATTAAAGCATTTAAATGGAAAAATACGTACTTAATGAACTTCATTAGTTAATCAGAACCTCAATTATATTTACACATATTATCATTTTTATTATTATATTATACCGAAAAAAGTTAATAATTTTGTAAATCTCAAATATATGAAATTTTGTTATGCAACACATTCTATAATAAAGAATATGTTTTTTTCTCTTCCTAATGCAGAAAGTTTGACATCTCAACTTAACACATTGGCTGAGGGTAGCATTTACCCGGCCGTTCAAAGACTACAAGATCTTCAGCCAGAGGAGCCTTATAATATAAAATCCTTAAAAAAATTAATACGAGATACGGTGCTAGAGTGGTTGCAGTTTTAGCCGATAAGCAAGTGTTTCTTTCGACAAGATATTCAACCCTAACAAGCCAACAGTTGGAGGAAATGCCAGGGAAGTTTCAAATGGTATATCATGGAGTAGTACAAGCCGGCAATTTTAAGACATGTAAATTGTCTTTTCTTCCTGTTAAGGTTTGTAGAAATAATTCAGCTATCCTTTCAAAGCTTCATTTAGAGTTACATTCGTTGAGTTTATAAATTCACACTTCACTAGGATAACATTTGTCTAAAGTATACATCACTGTTTAAATAACGCCTAGAATGTAGTCTGGGCGAGCATCTGCAGAAAGAAGTTTAATAGTCTATTCACTGATTCTTTACCTCAAACCAGATACCTACAGCAAGTTGCAAATAATTTCCAGTAGGACAGCAGTTGTCAAAAGCATGCATCACTGCATTAAAACAAATATGTGTAAATAATGTTTAGATTGTAGTCTGAGTGATTTTGTGCAGAAAGAAGTTTAATACCCCTTGCAATGATTCTCCGAATCGAAGTATATACCTACATTAAGCTGCAAACAATGTGAATGTGTGTTACAGGAATGCCCGGATGAATGTAAATGAAGAGGAAGAACGAGATAGCTTAGAACAACATAAACAGAAATGTGATAAGAACATTCTCAATCAATGAAGAATTGCAGCACAGTGCAGCATGGAACATGCAAGGCAAAACATTCGCGTGTGTAGAATATAGCAATAATATATAAATTATGTACTCATTATTACTGCTATAACCACCAATACAATTGATTTCATAAATAATTTCATAATTGTTTAAAGGAGAATGCAATATCTTAAAACATTGATGCTACATGAAATCTAAACAAAAATTATTGAACTATTACTGAAAGAGACTTGAATAAATGGGAATCTAGAAGCCAGAACCATCTTAATATCGGACTGTATGATATGAGGTGTATAAAAAGATTAATAAAAAAATGAGGCCTATGTAATATAAACAACATTTATATTTTCTAAACATTATCCTATTACATTCCTTCAAAAAAAAACCGAACAGTTTTTTCCTAAAGACAAAGGTGATAGTTTAGACCTTCTAAACATGCAGTTATATGGGAAAGGATGCTCTCCTGAAACATTAGGCATCTAGACAGAAATTGTTCACAGAGCCGGAGACGCCAGAACGGATGGAACAGACGCCAAGTTCAAATCTTTAAACAGCAGGGACACCCCTTTTTTCCTGCCATGTCTCCTGAACCACCCTTACAGCTTAACATTACGTTACAATGCCACGTAACCAGATTACCGTCGGGCAGTCGCTCAGACCTTTGATTTTTTCGTGGTTTTCCCTGGTCTGCATGCGAATGCCTGTGCTTCTAAGGCACTCTGGGTGAATTACCGTCGGCCACTCGCTCAGACCTTTGATTTTTTCGCGGTTTTTCCTGGTCTGTAGGCGAATGCCTACTCAAAAAGATACTTGCCCTTTCCTCGGTTGGCAGCCTCACGAGTTAAGCTTCCGAATCTGCGCGATTACACACGATCAATACATACATCTTCACAATACTTTACTTACTCTAAGCACCCGAACCTGTACGGAGACGTCCGAACACCACCGAGCAATACATTATCGTTGCAATACTTTGCTCACTCGCTCTAAGCACGCGAAGCTATACGAAGACCTATGAATACAGGAAATCGCAAATAAACACCGCTGACCGCCTCTCTAAATACTCGAACATGCAGGAAGACATACGGTCATGTGCTTGTCAGAACCTGTAATCAGATCGGAATGACAGGCTTTAATGTAGATATTTATTTACAACCATAACAAGAACACATCACATCTAAACAATGTCTTAGACAGGAAGTTTCTCTTTAAGACACGTTATGTATGGTATTCGCTTGTTTAGATTCAATGTTTTTATCCGTGAAAGGTAGAGGCCCTGTCCCCTACCCTTTGACTGTCACACGTCGTCGCCTTGCTTGACAACGTCGTCACAATACGCTACTACGTCGTCACGATACCTAACAACATTCAGAAGGCCCCTGATCATCAACATTCAGGTGACAGAGACGCTGCACGAGATGGAACGTTTCCAGATCTCGGCTCGTTCCAGCTAGTTGCGCGCTTCCACCATCTATCTTCTAAAGTAAAGTTTGGTTTTTGGTTTAGTTCTGTACAGCTTGCATTGCGCTGGATATCCTTAACGTTTCCAGATCTATGATCGTTCCAGCTAGTTGCGCGCTTCTATCATCTACCTTCTAAAGTAAAGTTTGGTTTTTGGTTTAGATCTGTACAGCTTGCATTGCGCTGGATATCCCTAACGTTTCCAGACCTAGGATCGTTGCAGCTAGTTGCGCGCTTCTACCATCTACCTTCTAAAGTAATGTTTGGTGGTTGGTTTAGATCTGTACAGCTTGCATTGCGCTGGATGTCCCTAACGTTTCCAGATCTCGGATCGTTCCAGCTAGTTGCGCGCTTCTACCATCTACCTTCTAAAGTAAAGTTTCTTGGTTGGTTTAGATCTGTACAGCTTGCATATCGCTGAATGTCCCTAACGTTTTTAGATCTCGGATCGTTCCAGCTAGGTGCGCACTTCTACCATCTACCTTCTAAAGTAAAGTTTGTTGGCTGGTTTAGATCTGTACAGCTTGCATTGCGCTGGATGTCCCTAACGTTTGCAGTTCTCGGATCGTTCCAGCTAGTTGCGCGCTTCTACCATCTACCTTCTAAAATAAAGTTTGTTGGTTGGTTTAGATCTGTACAGCCTGCATTGCGCTGGATGTCCCTAACGTTTCCAGATCTCGGATCGTTCCAGCTAGTTGCGCGCTTCTACCATCTACCTTCTAAAATAAAGTTTGTTGGTTGGTTTAGATCTGTACAGCTTGTATTGCGCTGCATGTCCCTAACGTTTCCAGATCTCGGATCATTCCAGCTAATTGCGCGCTTCTACCATCTACCTTCTAAAGTAACGTTTGTTGCTTGGTTTAGATCTGTACAGCTTGCATTGCGCTGGATGTCCCTAACGTTTCTAGATCTCGGATCGTTCCAGCTAGTTGCGCGCTTCTACCATCTACCTTCTAAAGTAAAGTTTGGTTTTTGGTTTAGATCTGTACACCTTGCATTGCGCTGGATATCCCTAAAGTTTCCAGATCTATGATCGTTGCAGCTAGTTGCGAGCTTCTACCATCTACCCTCTAAAGTAAAGTTTGGTGGTTGGTTTAGATCTGTACAGCTTGCATTGCGTTGGATGTCCCTAACGTTTCCAGATCTAGGATCGTTCCAGCTAGTTGCGCGCTTCTACCATCTACCTTCTGAAGTAAAGTTTGGTTTTTAGTTTAGACCTGTACAGCTTTCATTGCGCTGGATATCCCTAACGTTTCCAGATCTAGGATCGTTGCAGCTAGTTGCGAGCTTCTACCATCTACCCTCTAAAGTAAAGTTTGGTGGTTGGTTTAGATCTGTACAGCTTGCATTGTGCTGGATGTCCCTAACGTTTCCAGATCTCGGATCGTTCCAGCTAGTTGCTCGCTTCTACCATCTACCTTCTAAGGTAAAGTTTAGATCTGTACAGCGTGCACAGCGCTGGATGTCCCTAACGTTTCCAGATCTAGAATCGTTCCAGCTAGTTGCGCGCTTCTACCATCTACCTTCAAAAGTAAGGTTTAGATCTGTACAGCGTGCACCGCGCTGGATGTCCCTAACGTTTCCAGATCTATGATCGTTCCAGCCAGTTGCGCGCTTCTAACACCTACCTTCTAAAGTAAAGTTTAGATCTGTACATCTTGCATTGCGCTGGATGTCCCTAACGTTTCCAGATCTCGGATCGTTCCAGCTAGTTGCGCGCTTCTACCATCTTCATTCTAAAGTAAAGTTTAGATCTGTACAGCGTGCACAGCGCTGGACGTCCCTGACGTTTCCAGATCTAGGATCGTTCCAGCTAGTTGCGCGCTTCTACCATCTACCTTCTAAAGTAAAGTATAGATGTGCACAGTTTGCATTGCGCTGAATGTCCCTAACGTTTCCAGATCTCGGATCGTTCCAGCTAGTTGCGCACTTCTACCGTCTACCTTCTGAATTAAAGTTTAGATCTGTACAGCTTGCATTGCGCTGGATGTCCCTAACGTTTCCAGATCTCGGATCGTTCCAGCTAGTTGGGCGCTTCTACCATCTACCTTCTAAAGTAAAGTTCAGATGTGTACAGCTTGTATTGCGCTGTGTCTCCCTAACGTTTCCAGATCTCGGATCGTTCCAGCTGGTTGCGCGCTTCTATCGTCTACCTTCTAAATTAAAGTTTGTTGGTTTGTTTAGATCTGTACAGCGTGTATCGCGCTGGATGTCCCTAACGTTTCCATATCTCGGATCGTTTCAGCTAGTTGCGCGTCTCTGTCACCTGAATGATGATGATCAGGGGCCTTCTGAATGTTGTTAGGTATCGCGACGACGTAGTAGCGTAGGGTGACGACGTTGTCAAGCAAGGCGACGACGTGTGACAGACAAAGGGTAGGGGACAGGGCCTCTACCTTTCACGGATAAAAACATTGAATCTAAACAAGCGAATAGCATACATAACGTGTCTTAAAGAGAAAGTTCCTGTCTAAGACATTGTTTAGATGTGATGTGTTCTTGTTATGGTTGTAAATAAATATCTACATTAAAGCCTGCTGAGGTAGTATTTACTATCCAGTAGAACTAAGAGATCTGGATGTCATGCAAGCTGAGGTAGTACTTACTTTCCAGTAGAACTAAGAGATCTGGATGCCATGCAAGTTGAGGTAGTCATTCCCATCTGATTACGGGTTCTGACAAGCACATGACCGTATGTCTTCCTGCATGTTCGAGTATTTAGAGAGGCGGTCAGCGGTGTTTATGTGTGATTTCCTGTATTCATAGGTCTTCGTATAGCTTCGCGTGCTTAGAGCGAGTGAGCAAAGTATTGCAACGATAATGTATTGCTCGGTGGAGTTCGGACGTCTCCGTACAGGTTCGGGTGCTTAGAGTAAGTAAAGTATTGTGAAGATGTATGTATTGATCGGGTATAATCGCGCAGATTCGGAAGCTTAACTCGTGAGGCTGCCAACCGAGGAAAGGGCAAGTATCTTTTTGAGCAGGCATTCGCCTACAGACCAGGGAAAACCGCGAAAAAAATCAAAGGTCTGAGCGAGTGGCCGACGGTAATCCAGTCAGAGTGCCTTAGAAGCACAGGCATTCGTATGCAGACCAGGGAAAACCACGAAGAAATCAAAGGCCTGGCGACTGCCCGACGGTAATCTGGTTACGTGGCATTGTAACGTAATGCTAAGCTGTAAGGGTTGTTCAGGAGACATGGCAGGCAAAAAGGGGGTGTCCCTACCGTTTAAAGATTTGAACTTGGAGTCTGTTCCATCCGTTCTGGCGTCTCCGGCTCTGTGAACAATTTCTGTCTAGATGCCTAATGTTTCAGGAGAGCATCCTTTCCCATAGAACTGCATGTTTAGAAGGTCTAAACTATCACCTTTGTCTTTAGGAAATATGTTCGGTTTTTTGTGAAGGAATGTAATAGGATAATGTTTATAAAACAAAAATGTTGTTTATATTACATAGGCCTCATTTTTTTATTAATCTTTTTATACACCTCATATCATACAGTCCGATATTAAGATGGTTCTGGCTTCTAGATTCCCATTTATTCAAGTCTCTTTCAATAATAGTTCAATAATTTTTGTTTAGATTTCATGTAGCATCAATGTTTTAAGATATTGCATTCTCCTTTAAACAATTATGAAATTATTTATGAAATCAATGGTATTGGTGGGTATAGCAGTAATAATGAGTACATAATTTATATATTATTGCTATATTCTACACACGCGAATGTTTTGCCTTGAATGTTCCATGCTGCACTGTGCTGCAATTCTTCATTGATTGAGAATGTTCCTATCACATTTCTGTTTTTGTTGTTTTAAGCTATCTCGTTCTTCCTCTTCATTTACATTCATCTGGGCATTCCTATAACACACATTCACATTATTTGCAGCTTGTTGTAGGTATATACTTCGATTCGGAGAATCATTGCAAGGGGTATTAAACTTCTTTCTGCACAAAATCACTCAGACTACAATCTAAACATTATTTACACATATTTGTTTTAATGCAGTGATGCATGCTTTTGACAACTGCTGTCCTACTGGAAATTATTTGCAACTTGCTGTAGGTATCTGGTTTGAGGTAAAGAATCAGTGAATAGACTATTAAACTTCTTTTTGCAGATCCTCGCCCAAACTACATCCTAGGCGTTATTTACACAGTGATGTATACTTTAGACAAATGTTATCCTAGTGAAGTGTGAATTTATAAACTCAACGAATGTAACTCTAAATGAAGCTTTGAAAGGATAGCTGAATTATTTCTACAAACCTTAACAGGAAGAAAAGACAATTTACATGTCTTAAACTTGCCGGCTTGTACTACTCCATGATATACCATTTGAAACTTCCCTGGCATTTCCTCCAACTGTTAGCTTGTTAGGGTTGAATATCTTGTCGGAAGAAACACTTGCTTATCGGCTAAAACTGCAACCACTCTTGCACCGTATCTCGTATCAATTTTTTTAAGGATTTTATATTATAAGGCTCCTCTGGCTGAAGATCTTGTAGTCTTTGAACGGCCGGGTAAAAGCTACCCTCAGCCAATGTGTTAAGTTGAGATGTCAAACTTTCTGCATTAGGAAGAGAGAAAAACGTATTCTTTATTATAGAATGTGTTGCATAACAAAATTTCATTTATTTGAAAGTTAAAAAATGATTAACTTTTTCGGTATAATATAATAATAAAAAATGATAATATGTGTAAATATAATTGAGGTTCTGATTCACTAATGAAGTTCATTAAGTACTGTATTTTTCCATTTAAATGTTTTAATATAATGTAAATATTTACTTTGTTCGAGTGAATGATTCGCACAACAGACTTTTTGTAATATTATAAAGCAAAAACGTTAATAAGGTATTCAAATAATTGTATTTTCTCCAAAAGGAATATAATTCACTCTGTGAAATCCTGTATTTAAATATCTGGAATAATAATTACTCAACAAGATGAATACTTAACTAAATTGTTCGCGTTTTTGAGAATTCGCGCAGTTAGCTATTAAATGTAGAATAAGCTTACCTAAAATGAATACTTAACTAAACTGTTCACATTTCAGAAAATTCATCTGTCTAGCTATTAGCTTTTAGAATGCTCAGCTATTTACAAATAAATGTCCCACATTAAAAACAAGAACGCAAATATAAGTTAAATGTACTAAGTAATAAGTTAACGTTTTAATGAAAATGAATTGGTGATACAACTTACCAGACATGATGTTCGATGAAATTTCACGTTGAAAGAATAAAGTTTGCAGAGTACTTAGATCGCTGTGTTCTCAAAATACAGTGAAAATCGTCGGAGAAGCTGCTGCTTTTATATCATTTCCTCCGATAAAAGCTGAAGGGGGTGAGAGGTGTGATGGTATATAATACAACGATTTTGATTGGCTACTCCAAACCTTCGAGTAGAAGGAGAGGGAAATGGTAGCCTCGCAAAGGGACATTTCGTAAGCAAGCCTAAACCTGTTATGGGGAAATCCGGCATCACGCCACCTCTCCTTAAGGGAAATGCTTCTGCATATGGCCCTAGAAAATAAACAATATGTTTTATTTTTTACATGTACCGCTAAAATTAATTGTTAATTATTGTTACATTACCAAAATAATTCACCCAAGTATTAAATTTGAATTGTCCGTATGCAATGAAAGAATTATTCTAGCATGATATAATTGTGAATGGCGACGCTGAGGTTAGCACCAAGGTATTATTTAGTAATAATTTTAGAGTGAAAACAACGGAAAAAGAAGGTATTGTTTCTGTTGATATAATTTTCCTTGTAAGGCAACACTCGCGCTTATAAAAAATCGTTAATGGGTAGACTATGTATTCGTGAACCTCCATGCAGGTTCTAAAGTCGGCTAGGGTAGTCACCGGGAATCGAACCGTTGAACTCTCCTGTTCAAACCTTGCACGTTACCACAACGTAATTTTTATCAAAACAATCTTTAAACACCTTTTACCCCTGTTAAATAAGGTTGTTATTCATCAAATATTTCATTCATCTATAAACTAGACCGTAAAAAACAGGCTAGCTTTAAAGAATAAAATCTATCAGATACATTCGATCACTTAATTTTGAATTCAATCTCTCCCATTTTGAAAAATATATGTTTTAAACACATGCGTGAAAAATACATAGCATTTTGGGAGGCCGAAAGAGTTATGTGACTGCATATGGGGTGAGAAACTCCCCTTAAATATATCCTTTTCTCCTTATACAATCCAGAACTCTATGCTGTCGTAGGTAGGACTTTGTGTGCTAGAATCGGCATTGTATACCTACTGTTAAATAATGTTTAGTTACAATTGCTCAAACACCAGTCTGTTTAAATGGAATAAGCTTTCT
The DNA here is from genome assembly GCA_030765065.1 of Deroplatys truncata. NCBI lineage: Eukaryota > Metazoa > Arthropoda > Insecta > Mantodea > Mantidae > Deroplatys > Deroplatys truncata. Next base: position 22,184,940 of record CM060988.1, on the reverse strand, counting down.
CTACGATAACAACAGTTTAATTTTTGATACCATGCATGCAGTTCTTGTATGTGAGTATTTAACCCTCCGTCAGTCGCTAGGGGCCAGAGAGACCCCTGGCATTATATAAATGTTATAAGTTTCAAACGAACGCACCTATGCAATTGCCTGACTAGGACATCTAACATTACACCTTTGGCGATTATTTGCTGCAGCGATAACCTTATCTGTTTATTTGTTTGGCTGGAGGAATGAATAATCAGCAGTTACGTGTCGCACAGGTCAACCAGGCCCCGCGCGCCTGCTCTCGTTACATACTGTTGACAGATTTGTTTCTTATTAGCTTTTGTGCAATATTGCTTTGCTATGCAAGGAACTGTTACCGCTTCGTCATGAATACGAGTAAAAGGTACGATCTACAAAATCCCAAGGATTTGGAAGAAGTACATCGTCTACTTTGCAATGATGATGCCTTGCCCGTGGATGACAACTTATATGAATCAGATGACTCTGATTCAGAAGATAAACTCGAAACGAGATCTTTAGATTCAGAAACTGACCATGAAGATTAAGAGGAAGACGATGAAAGCAGCTTGTGTGGTAGCATGTATTTTATAGGTAACATCATATGCGTATCATAGTAATTCTTCTTCTTCTTTTCTTCTTCTTCTTATTATTACTATTACTGACAATACATTCTGTTGTTATTTACAGGAAGAGATGGAACAAAATGGAAAAAAGCACCTTTGAAAATGACACAGACAAGGGCTTACAATATATTGACCAAACTTCCTGGTGTGGTAGGAGCTGCCAAAAATGCGAAAACGGAATTTGATTGTTGGAACCTTTTTGTTACCGAAGATATATTTGAATTGATTGTTGAAAGCTCAAAAACTTACATTAGTAGTGTGCAGCACAAATTTGATCGTGAAAGAGACATCAGGCCTACAGATGTAATACAAATAAGAGCTTTCCTAGGCTTATTGTACCTGGCAGGAATTTTTCGTGATGGACGCCAGAATATTCACGATTTTTGGAGAACCGATGACCTTGGAATTCCTCTATTCCGAATGGCTATTTCTGAAAAACGACTCCGTTTTCTAATACGCTGTATTCGCATTGATGACAAAAGTTCAAGACTGGAGCGACGAAGATTGGATAAATTGGCTGCTGTTAGAGAAATGTTTACTTTGTTTCTGAACAACTGTCAGAACCATTATTCTCTTGGACAAAATGTAACTGTCGACGAACAGTTGCCGGCATTTCGTGGTCGATGTGGTTTTCGACAATATATACCATCCATGCCAAACAAGTATGGCATAAAGATATTCTGTTTGAGTGGTGCAAAACTGTTTTATACAACTAACATGGAGATTTATTGTGGACAGCAGCCGGATGGACCATATTTGCAAACTAACTCGGCAGAGGCTGTAGTGCTGAGACTAACTGAACCAATCTCTGGCACTGGACGAAACGTTACTGCAGATAATTGGTTTACTAGTGTATCGCTGGTGAATGAATTGCGCAAAAGACAACTTTCTTTCGTCGGTACAGTGCGAAAGAACAAAAAAGAGTTACCCACTAATTTTACTTCTCCAAAAGATCGCAGTCAGTACGAAAGCATATTTGGCTTCACAAAAAATGAAACGCTTGTTCCATATGTTCCGAAAAAGGGTAAAACAGTAGTTTTGCTCTCAAGTCTACATGTTTCATCCACACAGTTATCAGAAGGTGCTGAGAAAAAGCCTGAAATAATCCTGCATTACAACGACACTAAATCTGGAGTTGATGTAGTAGATAAATTGTGTGCTACATACAATGTAGCCAGAACAACGAGAAGGTGCCCCATGGTAATTTTTTACCATATTTTGAACATTGCAGGTATCAATTCTAGGGTTATCTTCCTTGGAAACCAAAATAAATATTCCACAAGGCAAGAGTATTTGAAAGCACTATCTTTAGCCTTACTGTTGCAACAGCTACAAAGGGGAGCAACAGCATCAAATCTACCCGGTGATTTGAAAGGCCTTTTGACAAAATATAAACCTGAAGAATCCGGCGTAGATGAATTGTCAAACACACCACTATGCACATTGAAAAGGAAACGATGTGAGCCTTGCAACAAAGACAAAATGAACTCCAAAACTAAATATGCATGTGGGAAATGCAACATCCCCCTGTGTTTGAGCAAACATGCTAAAATTATTTGCGAAAGTTGCTTAGTCGGGGAAAACACGTGTGAGATAGTAGATGATTCTGAGTAACTGAACATTTGAAATTACAAGTTGTAGGTATACCTGCAAATGACAATGTATTTCTTTATACTTACTGTAATACAATTTATAACGTATATGTACTCATATTTTAGCTTGTATTTTTGTGTTGTAAGACAATACCTATTAATGAAAGCCTTGTACGCTTAATCTAAATAAAGGTAAAAACAGGAAAAAAAGAAAATAAACGAAATAAAACAAAAATACAAACAATAACAACAAAAATATAGCGCGGGTCTACTAGGCCCTGCGCGACTAACGGCGTTCTACCAAAGCGCGCACCTGACGGAGGGTTAAATAATGACAAAGGTACATTCGAATGATTAAGTACAGGATCTATACAGTATACGTTTAATTATAATTTCAGTGTAGAAAATATTGCTTCTCACCGTTTAATTTTCCTAACGCTAGAGTCATATTCAATATTTTATTGAAAGAAATAAGAGGTATGAAACTTAATCATTAATAATCTTCAAGTAGAATTTATATTAATTATCGGTGAAAAAATTGTTGTGGTAAGCTTAAAACATGGCTAGGCTTGGGTTTTCCACGGTTTGTGATGGAATTTCTGCACACAGGAACCCATTAAGTTAATCATTAAGAAAAGCTATTGTATCGCTAAAAGTTATTTACCCAGAGGGTCTGGGGTTGTTCAGAGCACTTAGGATGTTTAATGAAGGGAAACGTCTACCATTGTCCGCTAATGAGGGTATACAGGACCCAGTATGCATTCTTAAAGTCTCTTAAGATGTTTAATGTAGTGGAAACGTCTGCCATTGTCCGCTAATGGGGTATACATGAACATTTCTTCCAAGAACACAGTAAGCGTTCTTCAGGGGTGTACAGCATATTTCTTTCAAGCAGGGTACGCACGTGAATAATTCGTTGAATTTCTCAAAGTTCGCTACGTCTTTTGAAAGAACATTTAAAAAACGAATATCAAATTTATATTTGAGATCTTCGCACATATTTCGAATTTCTTGTAAGGAGAGGGATAGAGAGAGAGAGCTTGTATGATGGACACACTGTCTGTTTTGAAAGTTTCCTGCATGTTTTGAAGGTTCTGAAGGAAAAGACAGAGAGCCTACGTCTCGGTCACAATGCATGTTTAGAAGTCCTCTCTCCATGTTATTACCTCCTTTCGCGATAATTTTATATCTACTAAGAAAGGTATGCCTGTTTTGAAGGCTGTGTAAGGGTAGAGAGAGAGAGAGCTTGTATGATGGAGACAATGTCTGTTTTGAAAGTTCCCTACAGAAAGCAATGCATGTTTTGAAGGTTCTGAAAGGAAAGGGAGAGAGCCTACGTGTTTTGAAAGTTCCCTACAGAAAGTAATGCATGTTTTGAAGGTTCTGAAAGGAAAAGGAGAGAGCCTACGTCTCGGTCACAATGCATGTTTAGAAGTCCTCTCTACATGTTATTACCTCCTTTCGCGATAATTGTAAATCTACTAAGAAAGGTATGCCTGTTTTGAAGGCTGTGTAAGGGGAGAGAGAGAGCTTGTATGATGGACACAGTGTCTGTTTTGAAAGTTCCCTGCATGTTTTGAAGGTTCTCTAAGGAGAGAGAGCTTACGTGTTGGACACAATGCATATTTAGAAGTCCTCTCTCCATGTTATTACCTCCTTTCGCGATAGTTCTATATCTACTAAGAAAGTTATGCGTATTTTGAAGGCTGTGTAAGGGGAGGGAGAGAGAGCTTGTATGATGGACACTGTCTGTTTTGAAATTCCCTGCTCTGTATTTTTCCTCGAATGTCTCTACCTATATACATTTCTATTGAAGCTTATTTCCGGCCAAACTATAAATAGCTTAATTTAAAGAGCAACAAAGCAAATCTTTTTAATGCTTCTCTCGAGTGAGAAGAGACATAGCGGTCTTATATTTTTAACATCAGTTGGAGCGTACCCCAGCATGTGGCGTGATGGATACTCCTAGCCATTAAGAGCAGGTACCGTGGTAAAACCATAGCGTCCTGGTTTAACCACTTCTTAAGCTTCATTTATTAGACGATGCACAGCGGTCACATGCGTCTTGTTTTTCGTAAAGGGTTCTCGTGTTAACGTCTCACACTAGCTATTTACAACGTCCTTTTCAGTCTCTTTTTTAATTCGTCTAAGCAAAGTAACATTTTTATAACCCCTCCGCTCAAAAGAATAATTAAACGAATGTTATTAATTCTAATAGTTATACATGCGTAATAATCACACATATACGAGAACAACCAGGTGCGGGAGTCAATTCATATACAATTAATTAATAAAAAACCTTAATTGTTTTCATCGATCGACGAACCGCGTTTAATTTCAAATGCGATGTCATTAGTAGGTGAAAAATGGGTGAGATAGCTCCAGGTGCGCAAGTCAATTACATTAATCAATCAATAATACTTAATTGGTCGACGAGCAGCGCTTAATAACCTCATCCCTTTAGAGGCATGATGGCCTGGCATTAGCAGTATATAAACATTGATTCTTTTTTTCAATATCGCATTACCTAATTGATTGACACAATTATCTCATCAAATCGTTAACATGATTTACCGACGCCGACAGAATGGAGCCTGGCTAGTCTACATATCGAGAATTGTTAGTGACGTCACGCACACAGTCGTGGAGTGGGGGTGAAACTGGTTTTTACCAGACCGAAAGCGGCTGCTTGGTTTTGCATTACATGTCGGACTGTTGCCCGAGAGAGGTTAAGACCGCGCAGTGCATTCGTTAAACTTTTAAAATGTCTACTTCCGGCATCTTCGTCGTTCAGCGGAAGAGGCAGCTTACCGCTCTCTCACCTAGGGGCACGTTGTCTGCAAGATGCGCTCTGTACAACGAGGGAGGGGGAAATGAATGCTAGCTTACCGCTGCTCTTGAACGACTGGTCACTCAAGTGAGACGCTCCATGGAGGAAGGGTTGCGCGCGGGTTTTCAGCGAAATTATCACGCGATAACTGTTGTTACGGCAACTCTGTCATTTCAGTTATGGACTCATCTAAGTGTTGTAATATTCTTATAAATCCAAAAAATATTTTCCCTCAAAAGTAGAATCTAACAAATGTTATTAGTCGTAATAATTATACACATGCTAGCACACATATACAATGACGACCAGGGGCGCGCGAGTCAATTCATATACAATTAATCAATCAAAAATACTTAATTGTTTTCATCGACCGACTAGCCGCGTTTCATTAGAAGTGTAATGTGTGGACATTAGTAGATGAAAAATGGGGGAGATAGCTCCAGGTGCGCAAGTCTATTAATATACAATTAATCAATCAAAAATACCTAACTGTTTTCATCGATCGACGAGCCGCGTTTCATTAGAAGCGCAATGTGCAGACATTAGTAGTAATAAAATGCAGATTCTTTTTTTTCAATAATGTTTTATGCATGGACGCACATTATCTAATTGATTGACACGATTATGTACTCAAACGATTTGCCGATGGGCGGCAGGCATCGAGAGAACCATTCCCCTACCATACACCTCAACAGGGGCGGGATTTAGACAGGACGCTATGAGAGTGGGGTGACGTCGCCAGCGTATAGGAGCAATACACACTCTCCTACATATCCTCAGGGGAACCAATCAGACGGCAGGTATTTAGTCCCGTCACAATGAGGGGGCGAGAATGTAACCAGCGTATGGAAACAATACACACTCTCCCACCTATCCACAGGGAACCAATCACAGCACAAAGGGGAGGGGGCGGGTGCCGCCGGCACGCGACCAGACCAAATGGGGGGAGGGGTAGGACCTGACGACACAGACCCAGTCAGCATTAGGTAAGCCCACAAAGGGAGGGGGCGGGGCTAGCGGCACGCGCGACCAGGCGGCATCTAAGCCCTCAAAGGGAGTGGGCGGGGCTTGAAGACAGAACAATAGGTCATTAATTCCTTTGTTATATTATATCTACTTATAAGAAGTGTATATTATAGTCATTGCAAATATTTATATTATTGTATCCATGTGTAGTAGTTTAATAATGTAGGAGCTATGAGAATAATATGTTAAACGTCGCTATCAATGAGGTAACAATGAGGTAACCTTGAGGCCATAATGAGTTTGAGAGTTTAATAATCTTACTTGTGATTCTTGTAAGCAATAATGTAATTTTAGTGACAGTTTATAAAAATAACCAATCAACAACCACAAAAAGCTTTAGTTAAATGAAGGTATTCTATTGCATTAGGAATAGCCAATCAGAGACTTGAAATACAGAAATTTAGAAGTTTAGGCGGTTGAAATCAGTTCAGTTGCCTGCAGACAGCATGACAAACCAGACGCAAAATGTGTCCTCAAGAAATATAATATGTATTCGTGTGAGACGAAAAATAAGTTTAGGTTTAACACGTAAGTGTAATTAATTAATAAAAAGAATCTCACAGCTCTCTATATCAGTGAAGTGTTATTTAAATCGTATCAAGTATTAATAAAAGGAGTAAAGTAAATCTATAATCTGTGTAAACCTACATTCTTAAGTCGCACCACAACCCTGCTAAAAGAAACGTGTCTCTAACAAATACTGACGCAGCCGAGGCAAACATAAATATATAATATTTAAAGAAACAATAAAATTACAAAGTTCATATTTTTAAAAATTGGGGCAAAGGCCACGGGAAACTATTTACTATACGTGTGGTTGCAATACTTCAAGTGTTTGGCTCCCCAATAGTTGAACTATAATACAATTCCTGCAATACAAACTACTTCAAATTGACGCCCAAAGCGTGGTGCAAACTCTTACAACAAAATACATACTTCAAATTGGCATCCATACGTGGAATTAAATAAATAAACAACTTCAAATTGGCTGCCATACGTGGACCTAACAAACTATCTTCTTTGCTGTTTGATAACCAGCAGGAAGCGTATTATTGGAAACATACATCCGCCAATACCTCTCGCACTTTCAGTTAACATGAAAGAAAGTTTTACATAAAATAAACTACGAGGACCATCAATGGAGTATACTGCTGATCTTAAAGTTGTAGCGTTTCTGTCGGGGCTACAACAGGGATGTACAAAAGTCAACTCCTTCATGTGTGAGTGGGACAGTCGCTAAGGGACAACACTATATTGTGAAAAAATGCCCACGCCGTGAAGAAAACAATACAATTAAAAAAAGGGCCACATGAAGCGTTAGTCGACAGGGCAAAAATTATATTGTCCCCTCTTCACATTAACATTGGTTTAGTAAAACAATTTGTGAAGGCAATGATTAAATAAGGTTCAGGATTCGCTTACCTGAAGGAAAAGTTTCTACAAGTTAGCAAGGCCAGAACAAAACTAGTCGTTTTCGTTGGACCTCAAATAAAGCAACTATTTCAGGACGCCGTATTCAAAGATAAATTGAATTTATTTGAGAGAAGAGCCTGGAACTCAATTTGAAAGTGCATGTTGCAACTTTCTGGGAAACAAGAAGTCAAAATTACGAAGAAATTGTGGAGTGTCTACTTGCTTCATTTTGTTACATGGGCTCTAATATCTCTGAAACCGCAATTTTTATGTTTTCTCCGCAAATATGTGAGAGGCTTGTAATAAGCACGGTGAAAGTCAGCAAGATGTAACTGAAATGGAAAGGAGATGCAGCTGGAAATGGAACGAAAGCATTTTAACCGACTGCTGTTAGACTCCTTTGCGAAAGACATCTGAAGAGCTACATACAAGGACAACAAAATAAGCTATCCATTAAAATGGCAGTTTTCTTCAGTTGTAACAGTGTTATGTTTTGCTAGTGATAAATTACAATTAAAGTTTAAAATAAAAACAGCCGAAGGTGCAGCGAGTATTAGTATTATGTGTACATGTGTATTACTAAATGTATAGAGTCGTGTTCAAGTGTCCAACCTATTAAATGTTAACCAGAACATTCATAATTGAAATAATTCAGTTCAGTAAATCACAATTTCTTCCAGAATTGTGAGTGTTATTTAACTATTTCACTTAATTTGTTTGTAACGATATTGATATATTTTGCACATCAGTATCATCTTCTTTCTGCAATGCAAGTAACGTGGTTCTATTTTTAGCGGTAACAGTTACATTAGCTCTATTTATGCATATTTTGATTGCACATTTATTTGTTTACAGTTACATGCGATGTTATCATTCGCCATTACTTACCCAATCTGAGATAAAAACAAAGTATCGGGTCAAAATTTCAAATGTACAGATAAAATTCTTAGTTTTGTTTCTATACATTTATGGGTATTTTAAAAATGATACGTGGTAGAGCAATTTGGTTTCTTAATTAAGGTTCAGCGTCGTAAAAACCATATGAATTACCGCTATTTCCCAAGATAAATTTAGTGCTGACCAGCGTAATTTCTAGAGTGAATTGTTTAATATGCATGATATATTTCTAATATGGCGATACGGGAACGAGAACCAGAAGGTTAAAACGTAACCAAGCCTTCCTATCTGTTCCCAAACACCCGGAAAGCTTCTCGTTGATTGTGAACGCTCCCATTAGAATACATGTATTTTAACTTTGTCTTTCTTGCTCTGGTTACCATTCTCGCTTTTTGTGATACAGCCTTAGGCTAATTTCCATCAGTGAAGTTCAACCGAGTTAAATGCTTGAGAGGGGTGCAAAGAAATCTGACTGCTGACTGCGCAATCAATGCATGAACATACTAGGTATCTTTACTCTTTGCTCGGAGCTGTTATTACGATTGTGGGCAAATTCAAAGTGTTACAGATTCACAACCATGGACATAACAGATCATTAAATTCTACTTAATTATACTGTAACTTAAGATTATAGACTGAATGTACCGCGCTAGTTGGTATACAGGCTATGATAGGCTAATCTGTCCATTCAGGCAGGTGTCCCCCAGGGCTCCTTAGCCCCACTTCTCCCTAGTGCTTTCATCTCTGATCTCCCGCACTTTGAGCTTGCAGAAGTACCGTTATGTACCGACGATACAGTTCCTTAATACTCCTAACAAGATCTTTCTACAGCTATTGCTAATTTGCAGAGTACCTTGAATTCTCTTATTTACTGGTGCTCTACATGACGCATTTCACTTAACCTTCACAAGAGTGAGGCCAAAATGTTCTCTCTCTGTAGCGTTCTCAGCACCCTATCCTTATACATATCCATGATATCTGTATTCCCTGTTTACCTTCTTCTGTTCCAGTAAGTATCTTGGATACCACCCATACCTGGCGCCTACATATTAACTGTATTGTTAACCTAGCTTCAGCCCGACTTTCTCAGCTCTATCCGTTAGTCATTACACTTACACCCTAAGGAAAAGAAAAAAGGAAAGAACAAAAAAACAGATCAGCCTCTCGAACCCCATATTTCTCGAAGTCCAACTTGTTTCCTCGTTCGGTTCACAATGGTGTCCCACGACGCGTGCCTTTTTCGTTCTGTTGCCACCTTTCATATTGAGTCCCAACAGATGAATATGTGCTAACAGCAGAGCTGTTATGAGCAGGTTTGAGTAATGAGGCCTATCGAGGTTCGTATTCCGAGCATGCTTTATTATTTTTATGCAAAATATTGTGCAGCGCGATGATTATTTCGCCAATTGTATTATAAATCTTAATTGCGAAGACTTCGATTTCAAGGCATTTATGCTCACACATAAAAACTGAAACACTCTCCTTTACGTTTTCAAACTATATATGAAATAAGTAAATATTATATTCCTAAAAGAAAAAGCAAATAAGAATACAATTTATTTAATATTGGGAGTGTGAACCCTCTACTTCTATTACTACCATCATTCTACGGGCCATGGATGATATCAAATGAATAGTCAAGTTTTATGAGAGGATACTTCCTCCCAAGCATTCTGTATTTGATGCCACAAAAGCTCTTTTGCTTGTGTTGTCTTGCAGGCCAATTTAACTTCAAAATTTTCTTCAACTCCGCCCACACTATAGCAATAGATTAAAATCAGGTGAGCCAGGAGGCCAATCAATCACTGTGATGTCCTATCTTTGCAACAAGCACTTTGAAAACTGCTGACTTGTGTGGATAGTATGGTTATGCTGCAATTTAATAATTGCATCTGGATATATGACCTTACAGTAGGAACCATTATGTTTTCGAGGATTTATTTATACTTGGTTATTTACTGTATCATTAAGCTGCCACAACACCCTTAGACCATCTTGTGACTCCAACCCCAACACGACACAGATACGTGACCTTAGCGATCCAATTGTGCCACGTATTTTGCGTCACAAGCCTTTCCTCTGGGACGGAAGTCACTTACTTTCTTCCCAATTGTAGAGAAAATGTCCCCTCATCTGTGAATATAATCCTATTCCAGTTATGGTTGGCAGTTTCTTCTGCAAATGCGAGGCGACATAACTGTGATTGTCTGTAAGATGCGGCTTCTTAGCTGCCGATTAAGCAAAGAGCCCTGATATAGTCAAAGGATACAAGGCCGTGCGGTTCGACCCAGGGAAATTAGAATTACTTCTAATTGTAGACACACGTTGGAAGGTATTGCTGTTTGCCTCTTTTAGAAGTGCAGTGTTTTGCTGAAGAGTGGACAATCGTCTTCGACCCACGATGAAAACTCCCTTCCCTGGATAACCGCATCCACCTCGTAGCCCAAGATATAAGGACTTCAAGTGATCTTGCAGCCTAAAACACAGGGTTTCCAGCTACGTTCGCTAACGCAAGGAAGGATCTACTTGTAACTTCGTCTTTATGTGTGCGCTCAACGTTAGCAAAAGTCAGTATGACTGCTAAAATATCAAGCAGAACTACAAGGCTATGAGGTGTGCGCGCATGATCACGCCAGAGCCATTCATAACTGAAGAATCGGACAGAGGGTTTGCAGAACCAATATTAGGTTAATTAAATATTTGGTTTAGTCTTTCACTTTAGTGCTTTTCCTAATATGGCATTTATTTTGGAAACAAAATAACAGCTTTTTTATTCATGAATGTCTTAGAATTAAGAATATCTTATGCATGGAAAACATACGGCATTGCCATATATTTAATAAATTAAAAATTAAATAATAAAGAAAATCACGCTAAGGATTCGAAACAGATTTTTCTAATTACCAGGCACACGCGTTTTACCGCTTGGCTACCACAAATACAGTCCAAGTGAAAGGCATCTTCCTACTTATCGCATAGCTTTTAAATGAACTCGGGTGATATTAAGTCGTGTAATGTAAACACAGCGTCAGCGAATGCTTTCATGTTTTCCGAAACGAACTCCCTCTCTGGCTGTAGCTCATTTAGTTTGTCTTAGACATATCTTGGACTTGATATGTGTCTATTGGTATACCGTTCCCTCATTCGACCTATCCTAAACTACACTGGTCCGATTTGGGCTGGAGCTTGCAAATCGCAAATACATCGTTTGCAGCTATAGGTATAAATAGCTGAACTGAGGGGAAAACCTCGTGCACCGCGATCTACATACATATATTGTGCCCACCATCCTTCCAGGAGGACGGGATGAAATGAAGGAACCACACAGGAGCCTAAAGGCCATAGGCAGATAGGCCACAGAGACATTTGCAAATCCGCCGACCCGTCCCATTGTTACAGCTGCCGAGAGAGGGCGATGAACTATTCGGGCAGTCCTCTGGTATCACGGTGAATATTCCGTCCAGTAACAATGCATCCAAGCCTTCTGTCCGACATCGCTTTACACCACGAAATATAGAACAATCGAAAGAGTCGTCCTGCGTGGTCTAGGGGCACCGTTTTCTAATTCCTCAACTCTCAGGTTCAAACGCGGCTGAGGACGATGAATTTCTCGGGCGTAAACATTCTTTGCAAGGTTTCCTTTGGAAGGAAAGTAAAGCTGTGGTCATGTGTCGTAGACTTACGGCACGTAAAAGAACCTCAAGCCTGATAATGAGGTCTCGTAGCTTAATTTCCAGTCTTTCACGTCTAATGTAGAATGAGATGCTAAGAACAATAGTAGTTACAGAGCGTCCATAAATAAAACTAAATTTAATTTAACAATTGAAGGATGAGAAGGAAATGGAATGAAAGGGATTAAGAGAAAGGAAATCTCGGCAGAGAAGAAACTACCCCAGTATTCGCCTGTCGACCCCGGGGAAACCATGAAAAACTCATGGGTCAGAGTGAGCGGTCGCTGGGGATCAAACCCGGGATCTCCCGATAGCGGGCTATAGACGTTGCCGCGTGAGCCACCCCATTCGATTGGTTTGCAGGTAGCTAAGAAAAAGTACTGCAGTTTGCTACCAGTACTCCTTGCATCGTGCGAAACCATCACTACACCAGGAACTAGGCCTTCTCTCTCTACAGCAGTTCACTCGCCAAACAGCATGCCGTTTACATATTCTTGCACCTACAGGAGGTTCCTGGAACTATGGAATATCATCTAGGTGTCTGAATGCGCCGGCCAACGTGCCTCAATATATCTTTACTTAGTTCTTACTCAAGCCTCGATGACTCCGACCTTTACTTGCTTACAGACTGTTCAGATCCTCAGTTGCGTTGTATCTGTGATCTATTGTGCTACTCCCTCTTCTGTGATACATACTGTTTGTTCTGTTCAAAGAGCTACTTTATGTAGCCGGCCTCTGCACCATATTAGTTATTCTTTCCTTTCTGTATATTGTCCTTGCTGGTCTGTAACGCATTGTTGCTGATCGATCTTTCGTAAAAACAAAAGAAAGATAAAGAGCTTATTTGTGTGTCCATCCTCCATGACGATCATGGAGGCTGCAACAAAATGCATAGCGTACAGATTAGAATTCGTTTGCACCATAGTCACCTCTAGTAACTAACAGTAACTGGGTGCGGACATTCAAGAACGGATGACATGAACTGTAAAGTCATGTCCCTCAAATGAATTAACATATTCGGATTCTATGGCTGCAGGATGTAAATTTCCCATTTTTATGACACTTTGTGTTTATTATTATGTTAAGAACCGTAAAATATGTACTACAAATCTTTGCACAACTTATAAAGAAGTGTTCTTTAATCTAACACTTATCTATGGTACCATAAAACATTTTAGTATATGTGACAGATATCGAGTCTTCATGGATTTTTATAAAATGTTAATTTTCATTTGCTTTGCATGCAATGCTTGTTCAATTACTTCACAGAGCATATTACGCACTCTGAATTCCATGCATTACAAAATTATTACACCTTATTGGAAGAGGGAAAGTTTTACGGATTCCACTTTCAGGAAGTTGGCAGTTATGAATGAACTAGGCTCGTCGACACACGCCTTTTCATTTCGTTAAACTCCCACTCCCGGGTTAGAACATTATCTTATTACTCACGCATTGTTAATTCTCAGAATCACAACTTTGTCTTAATTTATCTGGAACTTACCAACCCAGTTCGTACTTTCCCAGTTTCATTTCTTACACAAGATATTACTGAAGTTTTAAATAACAATTATTGTACAAATATTTAAATGGCTGCAGTCATATCTTGATCAATATAAATTAAGAGCATATTGGGGAAAATAACGTTCTCAGTTCATCACAATGTCGCTTTTCTCCTGATATAAGTATACATGATGTTATACAAGATTTATTACATATTGCGTATAAAGCTTTTGAGGAGAAGGAATATGCTCTTGTGCTGCTATTTGATGTGATAACCCTTGTGATTACATACCACATGATTTATTATTAATGAAATAGACTACTCTGGAATAAGAAATATTGAGTAAAATTTGTTTTATATTTATTTAACTCTACATAACCATGAATTTTTATAAATGGCTTAAAGAGTAAAAATCTTGGTGTAGATTTTTGAGTACCTCAAGGAACTGTTTTAGGACCTTTTCTATTTTTTCATAAGCGTGCCATGTAATATACATATTGAGACGATTCTATGTTATAATGATTCAACTTTTATTCTAACACATAACGAAGTTTGCTGTTCTTAATAATACAATTTATGATGCCCTAAATGGTTTTTAACAATGCTCTTTAACTAACTCTGACAAAAAGTTACTTTTAATATTAGGCAAATCTCAAGACAACTGCAGAAAACAGTTTTTTGAAGCTCTTAAGCATATTGCTGGATCGAGAATTGAAATTCACATGTTGAGATGGTCTGTGAAAAGATATCTAAGCCTATATATTTATTCAGAATAATTTATAGCGAAGTGCCACGAAGCTATCTAAAGCCAATATACTTTGCATTTGAAAGTGTTTTCAGCAATGGGCTACCAGTATATGGGAATTGTAGCAAACTTAATAAATTTTATTTCTACAAAGAAAGTCTATACGGATATTATGACATACTTTCCTTAATGCCCATGCAAGCCACTTTTGAAACAAATGACAACCTTAACAGTGTAGAAGTGTTATATATTATAATTACTGTTCTATGTTCACAGTAATGTGAATCAGCTTGCACTGAACAAACATGTACGCAGCTTAAGTACTTAGGCAATATTTTATATCACAACATGCTGTGAATGCCAGAGTGATTATAGTGTAAATTAATATTATTGTATATACATGATTTTAGATGTTTGTTAGCCTGTTAGGAAATACGTTTGCACGGCCTAACTGAAACTGACAATAGAAATGGGTAACAATAAACCGAGGGGGTGAGTTTTTGTCACCAAGATGAGAAAGCCGGAATTGAGGTCACAGGGTAGCGTGTCTTATTCAGAAATGGAGGAATTTTCTTCCCTAGAGAAGATATGTCAGTAGTAGTGATTGGCTGACTAAAAGTGACGCTAAAGTTGGCGCAATGTGGTAACCAATAGGAGCTATATTAGAATGTTTAGGCAATTTCAGGTGAAGGAGTGTACATATATTCTCGAGCCATAAGGAAAGGCCGCACAGTTCTGAAGAATCTCTCACGAGGTGCACGTCGCAGAGATAGCTACAAAATATAAAGTACGCGAAGTAATTGGTGCGCGTAACTAAAACGACGGTAGTTACATTCAGAAGTATCACAGCTTTAGTCAGGCATGTGTAAAAATTAAATATGTCAAATACTAATTAAGCGTGATGGCAATAAAAGCCTAGATTCAGATATTCTTCATCAGTGTTATCTTTTAGCAACAACTCCTTTCCGTTTACACACCCTGCTTAGAGATACGTGCTCGACTGTATTACAATAGCTAGCCGGAGGACAAAGAACCCACATTTAAAAATAATAAAACAAGAGGCGCCCGACAAATGAGATAACACAGATAATTGAGAAATTGCGACAAATGGCTCCTAGAACGTTGGGCGAGATAACTAGAAATGGAACAGTAAAATTAATTACAAGATTTTAGGACGGCGCAGATCCCAGAAACAACCACCAGGACGACCGACGATATGCGAATGAGAGGACAACAGAGACTACGGGAACAGAGGACAACAGGGATATTCAACTCCAGGACACCAGGACAGCGAGACGGTGTAGATCCATGGTAATACGACGCAGAGGCGACATAGATATCTAGGAGAGAGGGGCAGGAAGCTGGACATCAAAACAAGGTCATCTGATAGCATCATAAAAGGTTAGAAAACTGCAAATTTGATGTGTAGCCTAAAACAAAACAAAAAAATGTGAGAAATTAAATGTTTTTGAGAAGTGGAAGGAGTAACAAAATAATGTCCACTAGCAATACTGAAGAAATAATTATGGAAGGGGAGAATGTAACCGTCGGCAGTGAACCAATGAAGGTCACGGAAAAGAGCTCAAACAATGCAGGATTTAAGGGAGGACATATCAGTGAAGAAAGTCAGAATGGAATAGCAGGTTAAGTCAACTGAGACATCTGGGATGGTTGTAAACATTTCAGGGCAGGTAGCCAACGACAGAGATAGATATCTTGGGCCTGTGGGTGAGCCTATTGTATCAAACAGGGGTGAAGTAACTGCAGCGGGTGGTGGAAATGAAGATTAGCAAAGGGATGTAAATGCAGTAGGAAATGTTAATTGTGATGATGGAAATGCTGAGAAAGTTTGGTGAAACATTAAATAAGAGTATTATAGACCAATTAGAAAGTAATATGGAAGATATTGGCCGGAGCGTAGAACAAAAACTAACTCAGAAAAATGAGAAATTAGAGCAAACGTTGGATCAAAACAGGGAAGAAGTTGAAAAGAAAGTTATGGAGCTAGATAGTAGTATTACAAGAGTGAGAAATGAAAATCAGAAACTAATAGCGATTGAGATAGGAAAAATTTCAAAGAAAATGTCAGACCTGAGCAGGGAAATATGCAACCAAAGAAGTGAGGTTAATACTAAATGTTATCATTTTAGTGTAAGATATACAGACTTAGGAAACCGAATGAGTAGCATTTCTAGTGAGCTAAGAGAGATGATGGAGGCTACGAAGCAGATTTAATTCAGGTGCAAGTTAATTTCAGAGGGGAGATGTCTAGAATTCAGAAGGATCCGGAAACACAAAGAAATAATTTGGCCAAAGAAGTGAAAATTTTGTGTATAAATTTGAATCAAAAACTAACATCTGAAGTTAACAAGTACCAAGCTGTTCAAAATGAAAACAGTAGAAAATTGGAACAGACAATCGAGAGTCTGCAAGGTACTGTAAATAGGCTAAAATTGAGTTCAAGGGACAATACACGTGACAATGTCAATGTATCAGATGCTAAAAGTAACGGTAGAGGTATTTCCTTAGGTATGACTAAGAATGTGTGTGGCGCGGCGGGTTTATCCATAGCCCACGCCGAAACTCAGAGTACACAAGCAACAATAGAGAATTTAAATATGGGAATAAGGGACATACAAAACTACAATTATATCTTGAGTGATATGGCACTTCCAAAATTTAATGAAAACTCCAATCCAGTACAGTTTATTGAAGACTTGACGGAGTACTTTCAAATTAAAAAGATACCGGAAGCATTGAAAAATGATAGTTGTTAAAAGATGTTTGGACCAGAATACTTTAGATTGACTACAAGTGGTATCAGGGAGCGAAATCTCATATGAATTCTTTAAGAGGCTATTCATGAACAGATTTTGGAACGTCACGATACAGCATAGAATATGAGCAATGCTTAGCCATGGACAATTTGTTCCACGAGAGGGAATATCAATGACCAATTATTTACTGAAACATACAAGTCAAGTTAGGAATTTGTCAGCTCCGATCAATGAGGAAGATTTTGTGGGTTTGCTCACAAGGCATTATTCTTTAAGGATACAAAATTATGTATTAATTGCAAAACCACGTAGTATCTTCGAGATGACAGAATTGATATCAGCTCTGGAACATCAGGAAGAAGATATATCTCGAGAGTGGGAGCATAGATTTTTAGACGCGCGAGATAGGCGAAATTACCAAATTAGCCATTATCACCAAAGTAGAGGACAAGAAAGACACCATGAGAATAATACAAGGCAACGTTAACAATCATACGTTCCGAATTTTGAAAGACCGGAGATAGATGGGAGACCAGGTCGGCAAGAAGAAATAAGTTACGTCAGGACAGAAAAATTGCCGGAAAGTGGGCAAGATCAAGGAAGACGTCATTTCAAGCAACGAGAAAATTTCACTCATTGCAGGGAAAACACAAACCCCAAAGATCTGAGGAAGAGAATGAAAATTACCTGCCAAGAGGACATAATTTCAGAAATCCAGGATTTTGGACTCGAGGAAGGAGACCTCAAAACAGTAGAAGCGAAAATGAGATAACTTTAGCACCGGTTAGGAACGGCAGTCCCATATATGAACAGGGAAATAACCAGGAAAACTGTCAATATACTCCTGTGCAGTAGGTTCTCAGGACGTCTTCAATAATTCATTATTCATTAGCAAAATAAACAATATGCCTACACACACTCTGTAAGAAGATTACAACAAAGAAAGATAAGGAGGAACATTTCGAGTCACCTCAATTCAAGATAGAAATCGCGAAGAAAGAGATTATTGCAACTATAGATTCCGGTTCAGCAGCTTCAATTTGTTCGCAGAAATTTTATATACATTTGATAAATGAAGGTACCAAAATTATAGCTCTTCGCACCAGTAACTTAGTTTGTCGTGTTGCAATCGGAAGAACGTCACAGGTCATAAAAACAAGCTCTACTAAACATACTTATCGGCGGAGAAAATTTAGAGGCGATGTTTCTAATTGTAAACCATCTGATTTGTGACATAATTTTAGGATGTGACTTCCTACATGAATATGAAGCACATATAGATTTTAAAGATGAGGTGTTAAACATGACAAAAGAAAATGGTGAAATAATTGTATTGTTTATAAAAGAGAAAGTCTCCGTAATTGAGAAGAGAAAGGAAGAATAGGATCTTTGTGGTCAGGAATTTTTGTGCCAGTAATTGAAACACATGGAAATGGGCAAATAAAGCAAGTGGTCACAAGATTTGAAGGGAACACCACGCCATATTTTCGACAGCTATTAGAAAGGCCGAAGGAAGTAGAGAAATTTACGACTCGAACAAAAGACGGCCGTGCAAGCGAGACAGAAGAAACAGGATGAGTGAAGGAATACTACACAAGTGTGAAGAGGCTTACAACCTTACGAATAAAGAAAAACAAATCCTTCATGACGTATTGACGAACAATCGTTCGGTATTTAGTGATATCCCAGGCAGATGTAACGTATGTCAGTATACATTTCAGGTAGAAGATGTGCCATCATATAGGCATAAGTATGATAATCTGCCTATAAGTCTTCGGGACGAAGCTAGAAAAATAATAAATAGCATGTTAGAAAATGGGATTATTGAGCAAAGTAATTCTCGGTATATAAATTCGATCTGTTGGAGTATAAAACCAGATGGTAGTTTGAGAATACCATTAGATGGTAGATATGTCAACGAATTTATGAAGTCATTTCATTTTTAAAGTGAAGGAATCGAACAACTCATGACGAAACTTTCAAGAGGGAGATTTTTGACATCCATTGATCTCACTGCGTCATATTGACAAGTTGAACTAGACCCACAAGTGCGTGATTACACTTCGTTTCAGTACTCCGGGATCCAGTATCGCTTTTATGTAAATACCTTTGGTTTAAAAACTCAGGAAGTGTATTTTTGAGAGCAATTCACTACATTTTTGGAAATTCTGCAGATGACATTTAAATAAAGTATATTGACGACTTCCTGATCATCAGTCAAACATTTGAGGAACATATGAATAATGTACATTAGATGTTAAATAAGCTGCAACATGGTATGGCTGTAAACATACGAAAATAAAAAATTTGTGTCAAGGAAATAAATGTTCTGGGTTATGTAGTGGATGAACGGGGTATTAGACCTGACCAGAAGAGAATAGAAACCATAATAAAAATGCCACCACCAAGGAACGTAAAGCAAATTAGACGTCTGTTAGGGGTATTGAACTTTCAGAGCAAGTTCGTACCAAGGTACTCGGCTGAAATAGAACCACTGCGGCAGCTACTCCGAAAGAATATCAAGTGGAGATGGACGAGGATCATCAAAAATGTTTCGAGAGGGTCAAAGAAGTCTTTGATAATTCCATATTGCTCGAGATGTCCAGAGAAAATATAAAGTACGAGATTTATGTAGACGCATCAGTGCAAGGATTCGCCGGAATTTTAGGACAGCGAGACGTCGCTAATGAGCTTCACGTCATTAGTACAGTCTCTAGAGGACTTACAAACATTGAGCGG
Source organism: Deroplatys truncata (assembly GCA_030765065.1). Taxonomy (NCBI): domain Eukaryota; kingdom Metazoa; phylum Arthropoda; class Insecta; order Mantodea; family Mantidae; genus Deroplatys; species Deroplatys truncata. Next base: position 22,165,117 of record CM060988.1, on the reverse strand, counting down.
AATTCTGCAGTGACTAAAAAATTGGAGCATTTATAATTAATTGGGTTCAAGAACCTATATTTATCAGCAAAAGGTGAAAGTATATTCGGATCACCTTAGCCTAATTTTCTTTCAACGGTGTAGATTATGTAGTGGAAAACTTGCTAGATACATTCACGCAATATCAGCATTTTATATTGAAGTTATACACATTCCTGGCAAGAATAACACCTTCAGCGATTTGCTATCGAGATCAAACTACAAGCCACAAATTTCCGAGAATATTGAAAGGCCCAGAACTGAAGTCAAAATATTGACAATTGAAATTCCTTTAAGCAAAGAAGTGATAAGAAAATTAAAAAATATGGGGAAATTCAAAATGAGGACGTAAAATTATTCGAACTAAAAGGAAATGCCCATTAACTGAAGAGGCAAAGAAAAAACATTGTAGCAACTCGGAATGGAACTTTATACAAAAAGCATGGAAAAGAAATGCCTGATTGGAAGGTAATGGTTCCGAAAAGCATGGAAAAGAAGTTAATTAAGAATCTTCACAAAGGGTTAGCACACCCAAGGACGGACCGGACGACTTCTATGATTTTGGAAAATGCATACATATCCAAATTTCGTCAGAAGGTTCGGAAATTCATCTCGTGCTGCAACCTATGTCAGAAGGTAAAGCAAATAAATGCAGCTTATGCATTTGAGACCACTTCAGTTATAAGAGATAAGCCAAGGTGCGTAATTAGTAATGACATTCGTGGTCCTATGCCTCAAAGGCAATTTGGAAACAAATATATATTTGTCTGTTATGATATATTCAGCAAATATGTTAGAAGTTGCCTTTGAGAAAACCTACAAGTTTAGCATGTCTGAATAAGCTACTCAAGTCGTATGTGATAGAGGAAGGACCAATCCAATCCGTATTAAGCGACCATACTTCGTCCTTCACAGGAAAAAGATTTATGGAGGGACTAAAAGAAAACGGCATTAAACAATATTTTTCGTCAAGATACAGACCGAAATCCAACCCAGTGGAGAGAGAATTTAAGGAAATTTCGAATTACCTAAGGCTGCTGTGTCATCGAAAACAAATTCAATGGTATGGATACGTAAATTTCGTTCATAATCTACTCAACAAAACAGTATATAATGTAACAGGATACAAACCATGTGAATTTAATGCAGGAACGAAGATAAATATAATATGCAAGAAAATTCCGGAAGTCATTCCAGATGAGCACTCGATACCACAAACGGAAGAGGAGATGTTCCGACAAGCATTCAAAAGAATGAAGAAAAAGGCCATGAAAAGAAAAAGGAAACATGAAGAGAAGAAAAGAAAAGAACGGAAGAACAGAATAGAATATTTCGTTCTGGTTAAAAATAAGAAATTGTCCGATAAGGCAAACAAACTTTATTGGCGAATGCTATTAAAATATCATGGACCTTATGAAGTTGTTGAATTATATGGAACAAACACATATGAATTATGTAACCCAGCAACCCCAAAACCCATTGGAAAGTTCCATATCGAGGTGCTGAAACAATACAACATCGAGGATAAAAATGAAATAGAAGATCAAAAAGATGAAAATGAGTAAAGCTATGATGCAAAAGAAAGTATTGGAATGTAAAAGGGTTAACTATGTATATGTCATAAGAAAGAATAAATAAATGTTTTAAGGCAAAGGGAGTACATATTTTCTTAATAACCTGTAGCCACATTTGAAATGAAGTATGTATTAAGTATAAATTAATATCATACGAAAATAAAGGGGTATAGAGTAGTAACTATAATTCAAAGGGTATTGTGAATATAAAGTGCAGAACAATAAAATAGGGTAAGACTAATTAAAGTCAAACATTTAAGTAGCACACAGTTAATTGGTATGTTGAAAGAAATTGTCTTAGCATTAAGAGATGTAAATATGTTTGTGTAGAGGATGAATATTTTGGTAAATAGGTTTAATAACTACAAAATGAAGCTTGAGTGTATACATTTTTATGTCAGTAACCTAATAGGGTATAACCACTTTGTAACAGTTAGCCAAATAGTTCAGGGTACGGTATTTGTTGTATGAAAGAAAACTTGTACAGTCAGACGCAGGTATGTGAACACATTAGATCCGAGCCGGTGAATAGTGGCGAGAAAAAGGCAAGAAGTATAACGTATGTCAAATGCGTGTGCAGTGTTTCTTGCAAGTGATAGATACCGTGTGTTACAGTATTCAGGAGATAAAACACACAATTATAAAATTCCCAAAAAAGGTTATAAATATTTAAATTATGTTTCTAATGGGGCATATGAGGCAACATTTTATATCAAAACATGCTGTGGATGCCAGAGTGATTATAGTGTAAATTAATATTATTGTATATACATGCTTTTAGATGTTTGTTAGCCATATGGACTTGTTAGGAAACAAGTTTCCAATGCTTAACTGAAACTGAAAGTAGAAGGGGGTACCAATAAGCCGAGGGGGGCGTTGTTTGTCACCAAGAAGAGAAAGCCGCAATTCAGGTCACAGGGTAGCGTGTCTTTTTCAAAAATCGAGGAAATTTCTTCCCTAGAGGAGATATGTCAGTAGTAGTGATTGGCTGACCAAAAGAGACGCTAAAGTTGGCGCAATGTGGTAACCAATAGGAGCTATATTAGAATGTTTAGGCAATTCCAGGTGAAGGAGTATACATATATGCTTGAGCCATAAGGAAGGGCAGCACAGTTCTGAAGAATCTCTCACGAAGTACACGTCGCAGAGTTAGTTACAAAATGTAAAGTATGCGAAGTAATTGGTGCGCGGAAACTAAAACGACGGTAGTTACGTTCAGAAATATCACAGTTTCAGTCAGGCATGCATAAAAATTAAATATATAATTATTAATTAAGCGTGACGGCAATAAAAGTCTAGATCAGATATCCTTCATCAGTGTTATCTTTTAGCAACAGCTCCTTTCCGTTTACACCCTGCTTAGAGATACGTGCTCGACTGTGTTACAATAGCTAGCCGGAGGACAAAGAACCCACATTTAAAAATAATAAAGCAAGAGGCGCCTGACAAATAAGATAACACAAGTAATTGAGAAACTGCAACAGTACTGGAAATATGACAAAATTACATGTGCATTTACTAGACTAAACAAATTTACGGATAGTTCTGTGCCAACCAGCATTATAGTACGCAGTAAGCTACCTATCCATATGAGAGAACTGAATGGTGCACAGTACCAACTAAAGTAATTGGCTGGTTGATTACTGATGTTTGTATAATGTGGACGAATTTATTAATAGTAACATAATCATGTGGTACTATATTAAATTTTAGACGTATTTATATACACCAGGTGGCCCACACAAGTTATCCTTAGTTGAAGTTAGTTTATAGCGGATAGCGCAGATGTCAAAAGAAACTTTAAACCGATTTTTTACATTTCATCCTGTACATCCATTCATTGTAACGCCACTATTATGATTCACTTGTTCCTTACCTAAGCAGAGCTGCAAAGGGGACTCCACATCAACACAGAGGAGACCGCTAAATGAAAGACTAAGGCTTGAAAACGAACACTTTAATTGCTATTACTGGTCCCAGAGTTCATTCAGTAGAGAACCCTCCTGCTATATTCCGAGTTCGATTCCCGGCAGGGTTCTAGAAGGTTGTCTTTAAACAAAAACATTTCACGGTATGCTTTGAATGTAACAGTACGTATGTGTGTGGAGGAGTATTATCGGTTATATAAGCAATGCGCTCATTAACAAGAATCCAGGTTTGCCGCTTGACGTAAACCTGTGCACACGTGTTAATTCATTTAGTTCTATGACCGTTAATCTACATTCAGTACAGATATATGACACCAATTGGTGCCGCAAAATTAACAGGACTAAACAAACTTCTATTTTATTGTATTTATGTACCCTTAAAGGTGCGTTAGAATTAAATTATTTTCTATTACTGTAATATTTGCAAAAACATACCCGCCTTTGTGGGTGAATTGATGTAAAGGCCTCTCAGGTCTACATTTTACCTGAAATGATCCATCATTTCTTAATATTATTTCTGTACGTCCCCACACCCGCCCCCCAAAAAAGAAAATACCTACGCAAAAGGCAGATGCCGCATCTGAAAATGTTCAGAACACAACCTTCGGGCCTCAGCTACATTTTGGTGCGTCTCCGCACTGATCGTAACCATATCTGTGTTCGTTTATTGATGAACGTTACCTTTTTGTCTGTATGACCTGGCCAAAATACATGCAGAGACCACGCGACTCTTATCGGTACGAAACTATCATGTAAAGACCTGCAGACAGCAGCACTGCCTCAGTGACCTTTCGCTTTGTACCTGCACTACCCCTTTGAACAGCATAGATGCGACAACTTCTTTTGCATCTATTTATTCGGGAAACATAAAACAGCAATGGACAGCTTGCTTGGGCCATCTTAGCTATGGATATTGCATCAAACCCTAATGTCTGAATGAATAAGAATAAGAATAGAAACATTAATTAAATATTCCCTTTCCTGTTATTATCATTATTCTGCGTTGCTCTTTCTTATGAATCACTCTCATACATATTTATTACTTCACACTGATTACTAGGTAAGTCTACCTATACTAGTAAGGCTTCCACGCAGAGAGGAACTAGGTGGTTATGTTACGTCAGAAAGAACTAAAACAAGCACAATAGCAAGGGTATTTAAATGAGCGTATTATAAGAAAACATTTGTAACAGGAAAGGTCATTAAAAGACAGACGGTACAGAGTCACGAATATGGCTTCCCTATATAGAGTCTCAGGTGAACTATTGGCTTCTGGTTTATGAACTTTAATTATCAACCGATGTTAGCAGGTAGAACGTGCATAGTATCTGGTGATATGAGAGCGGAATATCACAAGGTCATTATTTTTGAAGTGCAAATGGAAGTGATTGCTATGTGTCCTTTAACCAGAATTTCCTGGAAGCGACCCACAATGCTTAACTTATGCACATGTCGATTTGGTGTTCTCACCTACGTGCTTAAGTTTCTTAATGACATTCAGTCCTGGAACTTCTACTTAACTCATACATTGCAATTTGCTTCCATACATTACATTAAGTTCACATAAAGAATTATATAATTGTTACCTTATCTAGTATACACGGAGCGAGGTGGCGCCATGGTAACGTGTGCTTAAAATCTACAATTTCTGTGTACTAAGATTTTGTCTGTCCCTTTCGATTTTTTCCTGATTATCGGAGGCGATTGGGCACTGCTCCAATAATGATATTATGTCTATGTCTCACAAGGGGACGCCTCGTAAGGGAGGAGGTGAGAGGATACCCTGGGCTCGGAACCAGGAGTGACGGCACTGCAATTACAGGGTCCCTACGGTTTTCAGATTGAGCCGTTCCGACAGTTGGACACGCAGACCGGGAGCCCCCACCCCACACAGAGTTTTCAACAACCCGCTCCAAAGAGGCGGTCTGTTTACCCCGGGAACCAACCGAAAAGTGGGGAAAGTTCCGCAGAGAGCATCCTTTTTCGCTGTCACGCCGCACCGAAACACTATCACCGACACTTTCAACACTGAAACAGACCGAACGGATGAAGCGCGAATGAAATGATGAATGGAACAAAACGGAACACAGGAAATTCGGGGGCTGTAAGATTTCACTCCAGAATTTGCCCGACGATCCCAGAAAATGCCCGAAAAAAACCTATGGGTGCGAGTGGAAGGTTACTGGGAATCGATCCCAGGACCTCCCTAATGCGAGTCGCATGCGTTACCGTGGCGCTCGGTTTCTTATGATTTACTAACTATGCAAAAGTCATTCACAATGAAGAGGAATATTCTTAGAAATTTCAAGCTATGCATTTGATTTCTCATGAAAATATTTTAAGCATATATCATTTTAATTGAACTTGTGACGGCCTTTCTGAGAAATTCCAAATTTTCGAGAAAGTTTCATGTAAGGGGCACTTGCGGTAGGGGATTTTCTTAAAAATCGTTTGTCCCTTCCTTGTAACATGCCGAACTAAAATTCAAAGTTAGATATTTATCGGACTTTTCGTTTTTGAGTTATGTTGTTCACATTGGGTGCAATACGACACTTCCTAATTTTATATAGGTAAGTACCAGAAAAAGAGAAAATGACAAAATATTTAAAAACTAAAACTAATAACAAAGAAAACTTCGCAAATACTGATCATAAAAAAAATTCTGGCGTGTTACATTCACATGTCCGTCTCTACTCTCTATAGATTAATAGTGAGTAAACAATTATTATTCCGAAAGTTTATTTGTCTATCTACTTCATTTTAATCGAGATAAATCTTTCCAGAAATAGATGTATTATACGTTTCGTTACACATACACAGGGGATAGCGATAATCAAATGCTTAAGAACTGGGCTCCATACGGTGGCCTTAAAATCCAAACTGTTTCCATGCAAAAGTAACAAACAGCTGAAAATCTAAAGGACTTCAAAGGTATGAATCAGTGCTTAACAACTCAAACCATTAATAACGGATGTTTCGGAAACGTCTAATGCCACAGAAAACGTTATTTAAAATAAATTGTGTTTTTAAAGTGATCCCAGTTTATGTGTAGTAGGTTTTCGTGCAACGCTAACGTTTATCAGTTACCTATACAAGATTCTATAAAATTCCTTCTGAATGAAGAGGAATTCATAAGCTATCCCAAAAAATTTAAGATATACATTTTATTTCATATGTATATGTTGAATATATGGGGTTTAAATAAAAATCATTACAGTATATTTTAGAAAACAAGAAAAATCGAAACATTTTCCAAGTAAAGGGTATTTTGGGATGGAGGGAGTGTGTTGAAAATCGTTCTGTCGCATCTTTGGAAAGAATTGAATTTAAATACCAAGTTGAGTTGAATGCAATACTCCTCTATGTGCTATGTATACAGGAGTGCATAAAATGTGGCCCATAATGGAACACAGCGGTTTATGTTGGCATTGACCAAATCTAGGCCCATCCCTACCAGAGTGTCCACCTCCGTTTTTCTAAGCATAATTCTAGCCACTGGATTGGCAGAGTACTTAACCTCTCCCAAAGTATGGCCGAACTGCCAACATTACAACTTAAACCTTATATTTTCATGCTACACTACAGCTTTCTTATTGCCGTTTAGTAACGGCAACAACTTAACATTCGTCTCCATGTCACTGATGAAAGCTCTTATATATGTAATTGTCGTTCAGCTTAAAATCAAATGCAAATAATTCTTCAGCCCTTTCCCTAGGAGGCTGAATTATTAGCAGTTGGTGTAGTCTTTCCTTGTGTGCCAATTGTAGCGAAACTCTTTCAAAGAGGGGTATTTGAACCACCCCTTCATTCCACATATATTATAAACATTGTTTATTGGATGTGTGCATGAATTGTTTTTCACGCCAGTCTCATAGAGAACTGATACCGGCTGGGTCCCTCATTTTTTGTAACTTCTTTGGTTTCCCCAGTGCTAATAAAGCTGAAAGTAGAAGTTGAGATGAAATGTTTGTGTTCTAGTGTTCTGCAGCTACAAAGGGCCGGCCTGCTTTCGCGTCTGCTAGCAAAAACAACTCCTCGGCTGCCTCCGGCCTCTGAACACTCCGGGGAAGTGCACAGCGTTGCTTTTGAGCATATCGTGCTCATAGTTATGCTTCTGGGAATTGGAGCATTTATATCCTTCCTGTTTCTCCTACTAGAAATCGCACTGAACAATCTTATTAAACATCGAAGGACTCAACTTAGAGATTCAAACAAGTTTCCCTGTAAAGTTGACTACGTCGCCTGACAAAAGGTAAGTACCAAAATTGAGACTAATTATTATATTAATAATAATGTAAAATAATAGTAATAAGCAAAATACTTGTTATGTAATTAAATATTAAGTACAACCTTGCTAGATGTGTAGGAGTTTAGTTGGAGCTGTGGGACGGTTGAATAAAGCAGAAAAACAACATTTTTATTAACATTAGGGTACAGGCAAACCGACTTGTAGGGGAATGACACGATAGCAGAACCTTAAGTCATTGTGTATAATAAAGTCACAAGCTAATTCACCGTATATTACTTTCTCTACTACGTATAGTAAGTAGGGGAAGTATTGTATTCCACCCAAAATTTCGATACCGAGATTTCACCGGAAATACATGTTTTGAGACTCCCTGAATCCAAAAAAAGCATTTTCGGAAACATGTCCGTCTGTGTGTCTGTATGTCTGTCTGTGTGTGTCTGTGAACAGCATAACTCAGATACGAACAGTCGGATAAACACCAAACTTGGTATTTAGGTTCAGTATCTTCCAGAGATGCGACACGAAGGTTTTCAAGAAGATCCCCCCATCCCAGAGTACCCTTTACATGGAAGATTTTTCGAACATTTTAATTTTCTCAAAAATGGCTCTAACGATTTTGATTAAAATATCATATGTTTAAGATAGTTTTATGACAAATAAAATGCATATCTTGAATTTCCTGGGAATGTCTCCAAAAGTATTCTTCATTGTGAACGACTTTTGCATAACTGGTAAACCATAAGAGATAGACAAACTTTTACTACACAAAAAATGTAGATCGCGTTAAAATACACAATTTATGTCATTTACATATTTTTTGTTGAGTGAACCATTTTCGAGATATTGCTTGTTATTCCCTAAAAGTTTTCAATAAGTTTCTCAAATGGGAATTCGTTATTCATTTTTTTGTCTTGGATATGCAAAGAGTTATAATCTGTGACAAAGGGAATGGTGCTGCACCTAGCAACCAGCTATTAAGAGATATGTATGTGCTTAAAGGCTACTGTTTTTCTATATTGCCCTTGTAAATATATTTTCCCCTACATCTACAAGAAAATTAGCAATAAGATAGACTTTGCAAATGTTTATCTCGATTAACATGAACAAGATGGAGAATAAGCGTTTTAAAAATACTTTGTACAAGAGTAGAGAAAGTCATGTGAGTGTAACACATCAGATTTTTTTTGAAGAGAGATCACATGTCTGGAAATAGCGAATGATAGCCTGTTAAATATTTCGAGAACGTTCCAAGCTAAAGGAACGCATCCAATAAGATTTTTAACAAGAATATGTTTGAATGTTTAAGTCTAATCTTAGGAAAGTTAGTGATAGCGTCTCCAAGCCTAAATCAGTTGGGTGTAAGTTGCGTGATGCCATGCGTGTAATCTCTCCGAAGGCGGAGTTATTATTTACCTCACATAATGTAGTGGGAACATTAAAATTATCTAAATTTGAAACTGTAAGTTATTAAAACGGAAACGAGGTATAATTTAGGCACGTGTGACACATAGTTCTATTATTAATCGAGCACTTATAAAAATAATACATTGATTGCTTGCTAAGTGACCTAGCTTAGGAATTTTCTACAGCTCTAACTAATTCGGTTATTGCTACAGTAACAGTGTAACGTCTTACCACCGCATATAGTGCTTGTGTAATTAAAGTATTGTGTTCCTCCACTGACTTTCTCATGTGTTAGTGTTGTTACTACATACTATCCTTCCCATACCAGATCATGATACATGCTCTATCGTTAACTCATGCAACAGCAACCGTGGCAAGAAGTAAACATAACATTATTGACAATTTAATAGTAGCAACCTAAAGACTAAGATAATTATTAGAGATTATATATTAATTCAGATGTTAGCATATCAAGGTGCGAACCTACTGCGAGTTAGACTACCAGCAACGAGGAGTCTACCCCAGAATATAACACTTGGAAATTCCATGTTCTAATCACATTAGGGAGTATCCGAGTTGGATTCCCGCCGACCGCCCGTTCTGGCTCATGAGTTGTTCGTGGATTCCCCGGAGTCGGCAGACAAATGCTGGGATGGTTTCTCCTCTACCACGATTGCCTTTCCTTCGTTTCCCCACATTCCGTTTCCTTCTCAACCTTCAGGTGTGCTTCTAGGTTTCCTGGTGTATGGTATTACTGGAGAAATGGCGCAGATTCGTGCTCAATGGAAAGAGTATTAACTATCGACATCAGAGGGCTGCTTGATTGGTGGGTCGTTCATCGTTCTCTCCCCGGTACTCCAGCGGTGGGACGGATCTCCGAGCTTGAAAATGTTAAAGGACTTTCGCGCGTCTCTGCGGTCCCTCATCTCATCCCTTTCTCTTGGGGGGTTGTGGCCACAATAGATCTGTGGTGGTCGCAGCGCGCGGGGTGTTCCACTCCGGTGAATAACCTATACCTATACCTATGTATCTGATTCTTCTATAGTTCTACTTCACGTTTATCTATATCAACACCTCAAAAACCGCGCAACACATTTTAATAATTCTTTCAGCATTGAAACGCCCAAGTCCTTCTGATCGACAGTCTAAAATAAATATTTTCATTTTATAAATTAATAAAACATTAAAAAATATTTACAAAACCCTTGTACTTGAATACGAACAGATTGGACTTAAAAGAGAAGATGCTTACAAAGACTTTCAGTTGAGAATAGCATAGAGTAGAAAATAACTGCTGTTGCTCCACACAATATGCATGTAAAATAAAACAAATGTTGACCATATTTCATTCCTAACAATATATCGCATGTAGATGATTATAGATAAGCAAAAAAGCAGAATTGAATTTAGAAGTGCCAACACATTTTAATAATCTGACGTAAGAATATTTTGCCTTATTTTCTTTGTATCTTATGATCAAGATCTTTTGCAGTGTATATTAAATAATCACATACAGAGAAACTTGTATCCAATAAACACTAGAAATCAGTCAACTGATACTATATAATTAATAAGTCAGAAGATTATTTTTCTGGATAGTCGCCTGGGAGTGGGAAATCTTCATATTCACCAGTTTCACCTCTAATTCGTTGTATATGTTAAGCTCTATCTGAAAACTATACAGCTTGTATTATTAAATAACTTGAGGCCAAAAAGAAGGTGAAGAGATTTAAAGTATCAGCTACAGTGAGTATTTAAAAAAATTACTCGACTATTCCAAGATATTGTTATACGTATCGCCAAAGAGTACTTAAGGCTGTGCAGCTTTCTAAATCTTGAAGGACTGTTGGGGTAGTCAGGCGTTTCGCCGATGTTTCACTTGGTTAGCTTGAATATCAGATAATATTTCATCGTTATTAGTAATAGCTGGGGCTGTACGAAATTATAATTATAGGGCATAAAAAAGGGAATTTTCTAGGGCACTGTACAAGCATTTCATAAAGAACGGGGTGGGGTTAATTAAATTAATTAACCCGTCATTCGAGTTTGACAAGGTACGTTAGGAACGTCAGGCACCCAGTTAATACTTTATACCTGGTAAGTCAGCTGCCCCTATTTATTTTTGAATTTATGCAAACGTGCTAAGCGACTTGTGTGACTTATGCCTTCTTGAATTCCTTCTAATGGCTGATTTGCATTACACTTTATACAGGAGGGATAGATAACTTAGTGCATAAGTGTTTCACGGGACTAAATGCAATCGCCATGTATGCCGATTGCAAAAACATCCTACCCTGGCAGTGGGAGCTGCAGCAGCCCCTTTAGTTGATTTTACAAACATTTTTTCTTTAGCATTCATTCATATAAACCTTCGAAAACGTCTATGAAGGAACAACTTATCACATACATCGGTTGACAAAACTATTTGAAAACAAAATGGCAGATCTATACGCAGTGCGATCAATTGCATTTAAGCTGTCAACCAACAAAAGTTCGTTGTACAGCCTTGTAAAAAATGCTAAGTATTAGGTAGATAATTTCCCTTCCGTCACAAACTATGGCATATTTCAGTCATACAGTAATTCAAACGACTGATGTGAATTTTTTATTTGGGTAATTATGCAGAACTAGGGCCGCCAGCATTTCTACCGCGACTTACGTCTGTTTTGCACACTAACGGGCAACCGTGGGAATGAGTGGATTTGGGTGGGGAACTGTCGTAATAAAAACTAACTCCTACTTTCTCGTTTTCTCCCTTTTTCCCGCTTCTTATCTTCTTTCCTCCTCTTTATCCTCTCTTTTCTTACCCTTTTAATACCATCTTACACATGTACATACATTATTTTACAATTCAGGTTAACTCTAGAGGACTAGATCCCAGAAACTCCAACTCTACAATCCAACACGTTATCCACCGTTATTGTGTGAAGACTTCATGTCAAGTTGCTCATTCAACATGACATGTCATGTCAACATGACAAGAACTATGAAATAATAAAATCGTATTTTACTTCCAGCGTACATTTTCACTTCCTTTCCTTTATTCACGAAATTCAGACCATAAGATCGTAATTTTACTTCCTTTTAGCTTCAATAAGGAGTTACTGAAATCGTCGATTTGTTTTACCCTCTGTTCGCTAACTCTCCATTTTCATGACAACTTCATACGTCACAAGGTCAAAGGGCAACATGTGATTGACCAAATGTGAAACTACCTGACCGGTGACACATGCCAGTTGCGTTTGTAAAATGGAACCGAGCACTTCGGAAGGACTGGGCTTCAATTCCTGTAACGGGTGTGTAATTACAGCAACGACGTTCATAACAACCGTACCGAACACAGAAAAACTGCGGTCGTCTTTTATTAATCACGGAGTGTTATCAAATACCCGTAGTTGTAAAAACTGTGGTGCTCCTTTAAGTGCAAACTGGAACACAAAAGTTTCAGATGCAGGAAGAAAGTTAGCGCCGGCAAAGGAGGAGGAAAGAGTGCAGCTTCAAGACCTCTGTTTATGATAGCACCTTCTTCTCCCACGTACATTTAACACTAGAAACAGTGTGTTTGTTGCAGTGTATTGGTTATCCCGAGACCCACCACGACAAATATATTTGGAGCGTGAATTAGGTGTATCTGCACACACCGTGGTGGACTGGTCTTCATTCTCCCGGGAAGTTTGCCTAGATTGGTGCTTCAAAAACTAAAAGCTAATTGGGGGAGTCGGTATTACTGTGGAAATCGACGAAGCAAAGGTGGGAAAAAGGAAATACAATTGTGGCCGTGTGATTGAGGGGCAGTGTGTTTTCGAGGGGTAGTACGCGGAAATCCACTAAACATATTTGTGGTGTCTGTAGAAAACCGCGCCAGTGCCTCTGTTTTAGCTGCAATTAAGGAATACATCATACCAGGCAGCACAATAGTAAGCGATTGCTGGAAAGGCTACAACTGCCTTACAGACGAAGGTTTTCTGCATTACACAGTTAACCACAGCGTTAATTTTGTGGACCCTGATACCGGAGCACACACACACAAAATATTGAACGCGCCTGGAGGGAGGTACGATCCAAAGTTCCCTGGTACGGCCGTAAAAAGCGCACTACAGCGGTACCTTGCTGAATTTATGTTCAAGCGAGCATATCCAGACCAACGCCACCGACTCCATACATTCTTCATAGCGGCTGGACAGCTGTATCCCCCATACCATTTGTAAAAGGTAAGCTTTAGGCAGAAAGCCGGAGCTTATATTACACAGTTTAAAAGTAGGCATGATAATTAGAAAGCTTGTAAACCACCCACCCTCAACTTTTACTATACATTCTTGTATAAGCAATAAATCACTAAATGCCAATGTTTGTTAAAACCATGGATGCGCGAAAAAAGTGTCAAACCATAAATACTAGTGAAACCCGCGAAAATAGCGAGTTTTCAAACTTCTTACTAACACACTCGTTTCCATTATTTCGTATACAAACACTAACCTTAAGGCTAACCTCGCATTAAATATAGAAAACACAGCGAATATTTTTGCCAACAACTTCCAAGACTTAACAAATCTGTTACAACTTTTCAATGAATCCCATCTTTTGAATGATCCTTCAATCTGTTATTTATAGTGAACATTTTAACACACCTTCCGCGAATTCGGAAACCTAAACGTATATAAAAAAGCTAACCTAAGGCTAACATTTCGTGAATTCATATATATATATATATATATATATATATATATATACACCTGTAGTGCCTCGGGTGCAATACGTGTGTATGAAAAGTACTTAAAATGCCTAAAAAGTGTTTAAAATGTTTAAACTGTATTAAAATCCTCACTATAAATAACACCGAAAAATCATCCAAAAGATGCGAATCATTAAACTGATTCAGTGAAACTTCACTAAAACATACATGGATCCTTTACGCGTATGGAATAATAGCGACGGTAGCCAAGCTCAAGCGACATATGGCGTTGTTGCAGAGGATAACATTGAACTTCTTCCTCCGACAATGAAAACCAGGTTTTAGGTACTACAAATTAATATTAACTATATGTTTACCTCTCAAATGTGTCACAAAGCTTCTTTATCATCTCCTGCTCCTTTTTGCCAGCCATCTTAATAAATATCCGCAAATATGCGTCGCTACGCGCATGCAATCAATTACGGAACCTTTCGAAGAACAAAATTGGTAAAAACATAATCATAATCAGCATAAAAGAATCTACCATTAGCAACGGAATTCGTTGATTTTTTCGTGCGCCCTAGTTCTGCATAACCTTTATATGAGTTAAAACTAGCAAAACGAGCTCCAAACACTGTATGAAGCTGCAAAAAGCATGTGAAGATTCGAGATGGGGTCTGCATTCTGCAATTACTTATTCGTATACGTAAACCCCCTCGCTAGGTAGCAATAGCCGAATGGTATTATAATGGTACGTTTACCACTGTACCACTTTAGTTCGGGTTCAAATCATTCGTGTTAAGTTCAAAAATGTAATTACATTTTGTTATATCCCTTTGGGCCTATAATTTGATATTATGATACACAGAACATTTTTATAACATTATAAGTGTGTAAAAAATAGAATAGTCGCCATGTTTCCCTCTGACAAGTGGATAATCTTTTAACACTTAAATGATTTCAGTTCAATTATATTATAACATATAAATTCAGTAACAGCCCGCCTTAAAGCAATATGTGTATGTAACAATATATAAAAAGTGTATATTACAATCATTATATATGTTTATATTATTGTATACATTTGTAATAATGTTATGTGAATGTATTACGTAATTTAATACTATATATAGCTGTGGGAATAATAGATTAAAAGTTGCTAACATTGAGGTAACAATGATGTAAACTTGAGGCAATAATGAGTAAGAAAGTTTAATAATGCTACTAGTTATTATTGGAGCAACAATAATGTAAATTTTTGAGACAGTTTAATAAATAGCCAATCAACAACCAGAAAAAGCTTTAGTTAAATGAAGGTATTCTATTGGAGTAGGATTAGACAATCAAAAACTGAAATATAGCAAAATTTACAAATTCAGAGTTCAGTTGCTTGTAGACAGTGTTCCTAATCGGACGCGAGATGGGTCCTCGAGAAATTTAATACGTATTCGAGTGTAAAACGAAAAATAGTTTACGTGTTAAAAAGTGCAAGTAATTAACAAAAATCTCACATCTCTCTATAACAGTGAAGTGTAATTTAAATCGTGTCAGGCATTAATAAAAGGAGTGAAGTAAAATTATAATCTGTGTAAGCCTACATTCTTCAGTCACACCACTCCCTGCTAAGACATTCATGTTTCCAAAAAAATATGAATACTGACGCAGCCGAGGCAAACATAAATATATAATATTTAAAGAAACAGTCAAAAGTTAGTATTTTTTAAACATCTGGGACAAAGGCCACCGGAAAGTACATTTAGGGCGAAGGCTACCAGAAACTTTTTACCATACGTACGGTTGCAACTACTTCAAGTTCGGCTCCCCAACAGTCGAAATACAATACAACTCCTACTTCAAATTGACGTCCAAAGCGTGGGGCAACTAACGTAAAGACAATAACATCTTCAAATTGGTTCCCAAAGCGTGGAGCAAATAACGAAACAATAAAATTAACAGACTTCACATTCAGCCAAGTTTAAAACACTTCACACATGCAAAGTGGCTTTAGCTATTTGCGCATGCGTCAATGTTTGGCGTGAATAAACTCTACATTTCTACTGAGTGTTTGAAATGTTTCTACGAGACACGGCTGCTATCATAACGTATACCTACAAACGTCGAGTATGTTGACATGCTTTTAATCTATGGAGAAACAAGGTGTAATACACTGCCAGTAAAGCGCTTGTATGAAGGAAGCAAGGCACCTACTGCAGACACTTTACGAAAGGTTGAAAGAGGCCTTCATGAAACAGGATGATTTGGAAGAGCACCACCTGCTCGCAATGCTCCAGTAACCTCTAGAGGCAATGAAGCAGCTGTGCGTAACGCAAAAGAAAACAATCCACATACCAGTTCAAGGACCATAGCACAAAATCTGCACATAAGTCTAAGTGTGTCCTCAGTAGTGCGCATATTGCACCGTAATACATATCATCCATACCATCTACAACCACACCAGGCTCTCCACGGATGCGACTTTCAAGCGGGAGTGATATGGAGCTCCACCACACTGATCACTGCTTGTAAGCAATCAGTTACATAGAACATATCTGCAAAACTGGATTGGCCGAGGGGGCTAAATTGCATGGTCCCCTAAATCACCTGATCTCACCCCACTGGATTATCTTTGTGAAATCATTTAAAGGAACGTGTTTACGATCAAGAACCGCAAAGTACAAAACATCTACGGACATTCATACGTCAAGAATGCAGGCAGATTACACCGTGCATGTTGCAGCGTGCAAGAAGGTCTCTCTGGCAAAGTACCCAAATGTGCATTGATGAAGGCGGTCGTCATTTTGAACATTTACTTCGTTGGTAAAATGCACGCTATTTAGCAATTTACTGTGCGGTTTACCCGTTAACTTAGCATGTTTACAACTCCTTTGTCAGTAGAAGAAGTAAAACATAAGGTTTAACATGAATAAAAAAACAAGTAGTACATTCAATAGCGTCGACATGCGCCCAAAAGAATGAAAGCTAAGTACGTAATATATTTACAACACCAGATACAGTGCAGATTATTAGGGTAAGCATGATTCAAAATTGTTATATGATTGTAATTCTTGTGTCTTTGGCTCACAGGAGAGCCAACAACAAAAATAAATAAACTAGTAGACAAAAATTCAGAAAATAAACACAAGAAGAAGGAGAAAAGGAACTTGATGTAAATATTAGATTCGAACCTCCGAAGCTGACCTTTGCTTTACAAATTTAGTTAACTCACTCGACCAGAACGCACGCTTTCTATTCTGCTCTCTGGGAGAACATTCTTTTACCTCCTTAAAAGCATTATACTCAATGAAGGGCCGTCCTTGTCTCATTCAGGCCTGTAAACATTAATGGTGGTTGCGTATATACCGGATAAAAGGGCAGAGCAGCAATAACAGTTGGTTTGCTAAAATGGTCAAAGTTTTCACGTTAGTTTAAAAACTGCGGATTGCATAGATACGAATACCTAGCGGCAGCTGACTCACCTGATATAGCTACTCCATTGTTAGCAGATTTAAGGCTAATATTGGCTACTTTGTGTAATCGGCTGATTTGAAGTTCCTGCGTTTTACTTTCTCTACCACGCACACTTGGGTGCAAAAAAACAGAAAAAAAGTGCATTATATAATGAACTGCGTATTAAGTTGGTAAGGGATTAGTAAAGCAGCTCCTCCGTATCTATGGCTCCATTCCACCCCTCAGCTATTTCTAGCAAACCAAGTTGATTGGCGGCTTTTGGATAGCCTTTTTTATCGCGATAGCTTATGTGTACCAGAGACTAGGAGCCAAGACAGTTTTAAATTCTTTAAGAAAACATAATCAATTCAGTTTTATTAATTGCCCTTCCGTAGGCTGAAAGGATAGAATCAGAATGAAAACGTATTTAAGTCGACATTGAGGTATATTATCTCAAGAAAATTTAAGGATGGCTTGTGTTTTACTGCGAAAATTGAAGTCACATGCAGAATTTCATGACGTGTTGCCAGATTGACATCGTAGCTGAGACAGCGGAGTAATGGTACGGAAACTTCAAGATCGGGGATTCGAATCCCGACTATAGCATTGAGCTTTCTTACTCTGGTTCTACCTTTCCATAGTTAATTCGGAATAAGTATTATCTTAAACTTTATTAATAAAGTTTTGCAAGACAAAGCAATTAAATACGATTGCCAACTGTTTTCCAGTAATATAAAAATGCTGTTTTTCGTCTTTTTGTAATACCTATTCATTTTACATGGTTCATTTCGTATAACTCAATTCCTTACTATGCTTAGTTGTGATATTTTATAATTCAGAATCAATATTTCCGTTGCTCTTGTTGCTTTGCAATAAACTATTATTAGCAGAAAATAATAATAATAATAATAATAATAATAATAATAATAATAATAATAATAATAATAATAAACCTGTCTGCTTTAACCTATTAAATGACATATGTAAAGTAAAATACTTTTGTATCTCTCCTGAAGAGTGCTTTTTATTTTCTCTACTACGTATAGTAAGTAGGGGAAGTATTGTATTCCACCCAAAAATTCGATACCGATATTTCACCGGAAATATATGTTTTGAGACCCCCTGAATCAAAAAAAGCATCTTTTGAAACATGTCCGTGTGTGTCTGTGTGTCTGTATGTCCGTCTGTGTGACTGTGAACAGCATAACTCAGAATCGAACAGTCGGATAAACACCAAAATTGGTATTTAGGTTCAGTATCTTCCAGGGATGCGACACGAAGGTTTTCAAGAAAATCCCCCACCCCAGATTACCCTTTACATGGAATTTTTTTCGAAAATTTTAATTTTCTCAAAAATGGCTCTAACGATTTTGATTAAAATATCATATGTTTAAGATATTTTCATGACAAATAAAATGTATATCTTGAATTCTCTGGGAATGTCTCCAAAAGTATTCTTCATTGTGAACGACTTTTGCATAACTGGTAAACCATAAGAGATAGAAAAAGTTTTACTACACAAAAAAATGTAGATCGAGTAAAATACACAATTTATGTCATACACCTTTTTTGTTGTGTGTACCATTTTCGAGATATTGCTTGTTATTCCCTTAAATTTTTCAATACTTATTCTCTCAAATGGGAATTCGTTATTCATTTTTTTTGTCTTGGATATGCAAAGAGTATTAATCTGTAGCAAAGAGAATGGTGCTGCACATAGCAACCAGTTATTAAGAGTAATGTCTATGCTTAAAAGCTACTGTATTTCTATATTGCCCTTGTAAATTTATATTCCCCATACATCTACAAGAAACTTACCAATAAGATAGAGCCTGCAGAAGTTTATCTCGATTAACATGAAGTAGATGGAAAATAAGCGTTTGTAAAAATAGTTTGTACAAGAGTAGAGAAAGTCATGTGAGTGTAACATATCAGATTTTTTTTCATCCTGGTAATGCAAAGAGAATGGAATACTCCACATGGCAACCAATTCCCATTGCATTTATAAGAAAATTAGCAATAAGGTTAACATCTCGATATCTCGATTAGCATGAAGCATATGGAGAATAAGCCTTTATAAAAATAGATTGTACAAGAGTAGAGAAAGTCATGTGAGTGTAACACATCAGATTTTTTAAGTTGTAACGTTATATCACTTATCTTATGGCTTGTAATCTCTACAAGATAAAATATGTCATAATGTTCGTCTTACCCCCCTCACCCCGGCTTCCTAAGCTTCTGAGCCGGAAATCCGTTCATTGGTTAGGGTTTGAGTGCCAGACCTTTGACATCAAACCAATAAGATATGGACAGATTTTATTCAACCCTTTATATCGCATAGTTAAAGCCAGGTTAATAGCTAGGCACTCTGGCTATTTACATGCCGTCCAGGTAAATCTGGTCTATATGCTGAATTGTTGGTGTGACTGGCGACTACCGTGCAGTCATTCAGGTAAAATGCTTTCGTTTCCCTCCCCTATCGCCGCTCACTTTGCTCAAACTAATAAGAGATTAGCACATTTGGGTAGGTGTGGAACACAATTGACAAGGGAATTCTGCCAACATTAAATAAAGAAAAGCATTATAGGAAACCAAACGCACGACTGTATATAATAGGTAGAGAAGGTATTACTTGCACCCAAAATTCTATATCATATTTCATCGGAAATATATGTTCTGAGGCCCCTCTGTACAAAAAAGTATTTTTACAAAAAGGTCCGTGTATGTGTGCGTATATGCGTGTGTATGTGTGTGTTTATCTGTGAACATCATAACTCAAAAAGGAAAAATCGGATATATACCAAACTTAGTATTTAAATTCAATATCTCCCGAAGTTGCGACACGAAGATTTTAAAAAAATCCCTACCCTTAACTGCCCTTTACAAGTAATGTTTTTTAGAACTTTGTATTTTCTAAACATTTACTCCAACATTTTGATTTGCATGACAAATAAAATGTATATCCTTAATTTTCTGGAAATCTTCTTTGTTTGAAAGGAATTTTGTATAATCCCCAATAATTGGTAAACGCTTAGCAATAGACAAAAGCACAGTACACAAAATATGCACATCTCTTTAAAACACACAATTTCCTTAAAATAACTGTTTTGTGGCATCAGACATTATAAGAACATATGAGTTATTTACGGTTTAAATCGCTAAATTCCTTGTAATTATTTAAAAGTTCTGAGACACTCTGTTGTTTCTCGCGACTGCATGAAAATAGCATTGGGTTTAAGAAAGTGTCCAGTTCTCAAACGTTTGATTATCGCTATTCGCTTTGTATTTGTAATAAAGGTGTAATGTGACAACTTCTGCGAAGCTTTGTCTTAATTAAAATGAAGCAGATAAAAAATAAGCTTTCGTAAGAATAATTCTTTTCGCACTGATAAATGGTAGACGGTAGAGAATGTCACGTGTATGTAACACATCAGATTCTCTTACTTAGTTTTACGTTCTTTAACCAGATAGATCATATCGGACGATGAATGAATGAAATGATTGAAATTATGTTCAAATGAGCCCAGGGTCCTTAGAGTTTAAAATTACCCGACATTCATATTTTCAGAATAAGGGAAAACTCCGGATAAAACAACCTTATACTGGTAATGAATTAACTGTTCTTCACGCTAACATATGTGTAGGACAAGTTCGGAAAGGTAGAACCAGAGGATTGAAAAACTCAATGCCATAGCCGGATTTGAACCACGAATCTCCCGGTCAGTCCGGTTGCTCTAACCACTGAGCTATCATGGCAACATGCCGGTAGAACATTGAAGTCAGCTGGAGAATGTAATGTTCTACCGGCATGTTTCCACGGTAGCTCAGTGGTTATAGCAATGCCCGGCTATGGCGTTCAACAGTCCTGTGATTCTACTTTTCCAACCTTCTGTTAACTCAACCTGAGAGTCGAACTCGGGACCTTTTGAGTGGAGGCGAACACGCTACTTGACACCACAAGGTGAGATAAGAATCTTTAGTTTTGCTGAAGATTGTGTAGCATTTTGCATTGTTTCCAAAATCACCTGTTGCTATACTCTTATTATGTCTTATTTCAACTGTTTACTCTACTGTTAAATACTTCTGAGTGTTACCTAACGTGTTCGGATTCAAAATTATAATTCTGCAAGTACGCCATACAAAAATACAACCACGTGGTAGACAAGGCAAACACTTGACTTCTGGGTGCCAGAGCAGCGCAGTAGTTTCGTTTCCGGCTCTCTTACTGAGGGTCGGGTGTTCCATTCCCGATTCTGGTGTGGCGATTTTAATTCGGTCCTATCCACGCCTTCGCCTCTGACTTGCTAATATGAAGTACCCCCGAAGACCCAACGTGGTTCGGAGTCCACGGTAAAAGCTGAAGCTCCTCTCATTCTATCGCTATCCTCATCATCACCCGGGTGCCTCCACCTCAGAAGTGGGTTCTGTCATCGTTTGGTGGAATGAGGTAACCCCCGAAGGTCAGTAGCCATTTGGGGAGCGTAAGAAACGACGGCGTCGCTGTGACTTCTTACGATAGGGTAAGAGTGTGGGAGTGAATAACCGCATATTATTTAACGCTCAGGCGAGCTGCCAACATAACGGTGAGGAGGTTCTGTGGGAGAGAGGTTCTTTGCAGGAGCAGCTGATTAATGGGCACCACTCAATGATTTATGTAGAAGAAAACAAATGCAGATAGGTATAACCTCAGATTTTCTACATAGGTGAAGTTATACCTCGTACTGATATTTACTTAATAACTATTTTGTGTTCTGTCTATAATTACTTAACCTCACTCTTTATCTCGCTACGCATCATATTAGTTAATTGCTACACTGTAGTTTGGGATTAACTTCGGTGTTATGTAGCTTCACTGCTTCCGTAAAACTACTCATTGTGCTCATAAAATTTTAACTACGATACTGTTTTAAATGGTAACTTTATTTTACGTCATGCTTATCTCTCTTCCTGTAACGAGTGAGACTCGCATTCGAGTGGTCCCGGATTGGATTCCCGTCGAACAGGCTACACAACCAATGTTTTGTTTCTTGTGGTTTCCTAGGTCGGTGGGCAAATACTGGAATTGTTTCCCTACTATAACCAATTTCCTGCCATTTCCCCATCATTTCCTTTCATTTGTTTCATCTCATATGTTTCAGGGTCACAAGACCGGTGATGACGGTTGGTGCGCTAAGGTGAGATGGTGGTTTGGGCAACGGAAACATTTCTCCATTGCTCTTGGCTGACCGGCTGGGATCTGTTTTTCTGGGAACGACTCGCTTCATCGGCTGAAGATTGCAAAGGCAGGATCTCCGTCGTCACTAGTGGTACCATTCTGGAATCGTTAGGCTTCCCAGCTTTGTCTGCCTGCATGGTCGCCCGGATCTCGTCGCCCTTACCTTCCTACTAAGAGCCACATTGGAAGCACAAAGGGCCTGCTATGGCCTGCGAGCAATGCTATGCTCCAGTGTGCTGCACTTACCGTTGCAGTTTGGTTGGTGCAGTTCGGAAACGTACAAAACCCAGTTAGAGAGAGTCACTATACCCTTGGAAACATTACTGACCAATGACTCCCATGGAAAGGTGATTGTGAAGGGTTGCTGATTATGGAACACGTTGCTTGGATATAAATTAAATCACTCAATTAAAAAAACATTTGTATAAGTATATTAAGGTTTTAAAATGATTACGCTAATATAAACTATAATATTGTTAACCAATTTCTCAAGCTGAAAGTTCGGTGGCAGCAATCGCCCAAATATAATGGCGTAGAGTGATGCTGCAAAACATGCCAGTAATTAATTTTATTACGGAAGGAATTATGACGGTAGCACACGTCCAAATGTAGCGCTGCTAATTCTTGAAGCGTATTCATAAAACGTTCAATAATTGCATAATCATGAAATTAATAATCTTGAATTTTGGACAATAATTAAAACTTTTATAACAATTGTAATAAACTATACAACCAACTCATGAAGCATTGCGCAGTTCCGGATCCGGTATGACCGTATACCTACAGGTATACTTGGAGCTGTTCCACAAAATGGCTGTCTCGTACTTTCTAGAACTTCAAGGTATCTGCTTGCAAAAGTACATAAAATACACTATTCATCCAATACTACATTCAGCCAGCACATGCATATTGCCAAGTCCTGTTTTCACATGACTTTCAGTTGCGAGAGAGAAAATATGCAAAGATTACTTAAACATGATTGAATTTGGAAAGAAATTCCAATATCACAAACCCTAATCAGAGGCTTGCAACCAATACCGGAATTCTAAATGTAATTTACAACCAAAATGAATTTCACATATTACTTTACCCAATGGCACTTCCCAGTTCCTCTTTGCCTGAAAATAAAACGGCGCTTTGGTCGAACAGCTGGTAAAAGTCGTTCTTCTTCTTCTTCTTCTTCTTCTTCTTCTTCTTCTTCTTCTTCTTCTTCTTCTTCTATGGTGTTCAACTCCAGACTTCGTCATTCTGGTTGATAACCAAGCACAAGCACGCTAAAGAGAGAGGAGAAGTAAGCACCAATCACAGCATGCTGAATAAGGTTGCCCGACAGGCGCTGCAATCAAGCCAAGCGGCTGTTCAGAGAACCATTTGTTCTGGTCCCATTGCAGCCAACATACTTTAAGTATGCTGAGTGACGTACAACCGTCACAAGTGCCTGGAGGTCTGACTAATCCTAATCTGTCAGTCGAATGTTCCAAAAAAACTATCAAATCATTTCAACGCAACTTGCTACAGGTGGAAAAAAAATCCGCTACAAAGAGACTACATTATATCAATACCATAAGTCGTTTATACTCTCTCGGTTGGTAATTTAGGACTATTTTGGTGAGGGTAATTAACTTTTTATTAAAGAAATAATTAAATTAATATGAATTAAATCATTGCACATTTCATAGTAAACTGTAAATAAATTAATTAGTTAATTACCTGAGAAATGTTTATACTGCCAGTAGCTTTTAGATTCTTCGTGTGTTTTTGGGTTTCACAGTGTTTCAAAACATTATTTTGCTGTAGCACTGTCTTCTTTAACTGGTTGTAACCATTATGAAAAAAAACCTTCTTTCAACTGCTTTTCCGAAAAAAAACTGCTTTCTCACTTTCTTTTCATGCTGCGACAATTTTGTGCCGTATTCCCTTTCTTCCTTAGCGTGGAATATCCTTTTTCAATCATTATTATGTATTTGTTAATACTTAAAATGACTAAATTAATTTTCAGAATATAATTGTAACTTTGTATATGTTTCTTTTAGTAATAACCATTCATTTATTTTTTAAAATAAACGTTCACAAAAGTCGCTACATTTTCCCACTTCTTCGCCTTTCGCCACAATGACTCCCAAAAGCTCAAATTTCCCTACGCGTAGGGGAATTTCGCTATGGTGCTAACACTGATCAGCTCAACTTTAATCTTACTGTCATCGTGTTCGTTTGTCGCATCATCTCTACGATGTATTGTGTTAAGCTTTTTGGTTCTCAAAAACGTATGCTTAAAGAAACTTATCATTTATATCGGACAGATTCGTGTCCAGTAACCAAGCAGACGTTTTCTTTTACACTCTGAATGGCAAGTTATCGCCTTATGAAAGCATAGAATAACTTATTCTGTGGTTTTATCCTTGATATATTCTATTTCAGCATCGTAAAACTACTTAGCGCCTAACCACCGAATAGGGGTTTACTTCGAGTTCGTACAACCGTTCTTAGCGGAGTTAAACCCTCTCTTTAACCTAGTGTGAAAATAAAAGAGGCCTGTTTAGAAGCTAACACCGCAGTTAGCACGACGGGTTAAATCTGAAATGCGGCTTGAAGCATTATGCTAATGTAGCTTGGTGTTAGAAGTTAGGATACACACCACAATGCCTGCGGTGGAGAGCAGATTTAAGCTAACATCGCACAGCAAAGTGAATAAGCCGACATGTATGTGTACGTGCACGATCCTTTACTGAGAATCGATACCGAGAACAGAACGTGTATACATCACGGGGCCAGATCTACTGAAGCCGGTGACATAGGGCCCAAGCCTCAGTAGCCACATATTTGCGTCTCATGTGGCTAAATTGTGCTATTACTAGAGCTTTGGGTGGTATAAGTTAAAAGATATGTGTATATAACATTGTGTTGGACGTAATTGGAAATGTTGGAACCAGGTTTTATTTTGTCCTTTTAAACTCCAGCTGCCTACTTAAAACAAATGCCAGTTTTTTGCCTTTTTAAAATCAATTTAATTGCTTTCAATTTACTTCCAGTTTTTTTTATTACATTCAAGAAATATCATATGATGGCCACCCCTGATCTCGGACCCTCTTGAATGTGAGGATTGCCTTCTTTGTCGTGTATACTGTCGGTGGTTGTCTATCAGGTTGCCATATTAGCTCAGTTACGATTGGCTGCTGTTTATGTTGTCATTTGTCGTAGTGAATGCCAGTATATTCAAAGAGGACTTCCTACATCCTGAACCGCTAGAAATGGCTCCGCGGTAACGTATGAGCCTTGCTTTAGGGAGGTCCCGGATTCGATTCCCTTGCACTCTGACCTTGGATTTTTTGTGGCTTTACTGGTCGGCAGGCGAGTCCTGG
Organism: Deroplatys truncata; assembly: GCA_030765065.1. Classification (NCBI taxonomy): domain Eukaryota; kingdom Metazoa; phylum Arthropoda; class Insecta; order Mantodea; family Mantidae; genus Deroplatys; species Deroplatys truncata. The sequence continues at coordinate 22,139,251 of CM060988.1, read as the reverse complement.
GATGGGTTCTCATCTACCGGGATTATCTTTCCATAATTTCCCTTTATTTCCGTTTCCTTCTCATCTTTCAGGGCTGCTTATAGGTTTCGTGATGTATGGTGGTGCCGGACAAATGGTGCGGATGCATGGAAAGCGTACTCCCCGTGGACATTGAGGATTGCTTTGTTAATGGGTCGTTCCTCGCCTTCTCGAGGCAGTTCCAGCAGCGGGATTGTTAGGGACTTCTGTGCGTCTCTATGGCCTGTCTGCCAGCGGCCAGTAGTAGTCGTCCTCCGTGGTGTAGTGGTTACCATGCTATCCTCGGGTTGCAACCCGACGGAGGGCGATGGATTTTTTCGGGCGTATAAATCCTTAGTATGGCTTCCTTCGGAAGGGAAGTAAAGCCGGAGTCCCGTGTCGTAGATTTTCGGTATGTAGAAGAACCTCAAGCAGTCAAAGCGCGTCCATAAATAAAACTTAATTTAATTTCGCGGCAGTGGCTCCCTCACTTCATCCGTTTCTTCTGGAGGATGGCAGCCATAATAGATCTATATAGGACATGTGCGCGATGTGTCCCGCACCCTTGTATAACCTGCACTACGTTTAACCGAGCGAAATGTCTCCACAGTAACGTGTGAAGCTCGAACTTTGGAGATGTTGGGTTCGACTCCCGTCGGGGCGATCACTATGACAATTGGTTTTTTGTGGTTTCGCCGGGTCGGTAGTCGATGCTGTGTGGTTTCTCTTGTACCAACAATTTTCTGTCTATCGTTTCCTTTCATCTGTTGAAAGGTTGAAGGGCAGACGATGGCGTTCGGTATGTTGGGGCAGGGCTGTGGATTGTACGCTTTGGAAAAGATTTGTCCTTGGCGTTTGGTCGAACCGCAAAGGACCCCTTTTTGGAGATGGCTCTGGTCCCTAAGAACTGGCTACGGCGTGGCTATTCGGCATTAGCTCCATTTAGCATAATTAGGGTACCGGCCTTGCTTGCGCACTTCGTCATCCGAATCTAGTTCCCCTTCGGACTCCCTTCCCTCCCTCCCTCTCTGCCAGGGATCACGTTAGAAGCAAAAAGGATCCTTGTTGTCTACTTCGGTGCTGTGCTCCAGATTTTTCGATGACCCTTCGTATGTGCACTCTTTCTGCATCCTGAACGTTTACTAATAAACCTTCCCTCATTTGCTCAACTGGTATCTTCTTATTTGTTACGTACCCTTAGGCTCAATTCTTGGCTAAACTACCGAACGACTTGGCCCAACACCATGCTTTACGCGACAGAGGGCGCGTCCACATGCATTCCAAAGGAAGAATTGTGCATGTTCTTCGTAGCCGCTACTGCTCTACTTGTGGTAGCGGTAATCCCTTCACGGGCCAGACTTCCTCTCCGCTCTACCCCGAGATCATTTTCAATGCCGTCAATCGCCATATTCAGATCCTCCACATACACAGCCAGTGCCATCGTCACCGTACATCGCTCATCAGGAGCAGATACCATCATCTCCCGTAGGAAATGACCAGCCGCCAAACGATAACGCTTTTGGTGTTTACGCTGGCTAGCGTTATCTATCGTTCTTTATCTCCGAATGAGGAACGCCCCTCCCCCGATAACCTTGACCATAGCCGCTGCGTCACAGGATATCATCATGTTACGTCTAACCCTCTTCATGACATATACTTTGTTTTTTATTACATATTTTAGTGTATTCAGAAAGAAAATACTAAGATAAAAGTTAAATGAAAACGGGCAGCACTTTTGAAACTCATATTACATTATTATTGCTATGTGTGAACACTGGAGAGAAGGATATGTTTATGTGCAACACGGTGCAACCTGTCGGAGCCACTGGGAGAGTGCTAAACAGGACTTCATAAGAATGAAATCGAGCATCGTCGGCACAGAAGACGCCACATTGGACGTGTAGATTCCATTGGAACAAAATATTGTAGTATGTTTTAATGGAATATGAGGTCAAATCACGTGAATACATTGTATTGTTGTGATAACACCCAAAGGTCTGATGACAAGTTATCACAGCTACGTAAACACCATTGATTCTGCATCTCTTAAATTGCTGTCATACACTTCATTTGTGTAACTGTCACTTATAAATAATTAATTTAACGTGTAAAACATAATATATGCGCATTTAGAACTTTGCATTTCGTTTTAATAATTAAAAGGTTTCCTCATTCAAAGCCGGATGTCTAAAGTAAGTGTGTAAAAGCTGTTCGAAGGGAAAACAGGAAATCCTCAAGATACAGTAGCCGCTGGGGTTGTCATTTTACTGACGACTGCTTCAAGCTAAGGCCTAGGGAAGAGAATATAAGATTCTTAAACGAAAGCGAAGTCCCTTCTGTATTCAAGTTTCCTTCCCACCTGTTATAAATCACAGTTAAGCGAGGAATACTGAATGGGCTACCAGCTGTATTAACACCAGCAAGGGTAGTATGTTGTTTGTGCATAGCGAGATACTGTGGTAATTGTTAAATGAGCACCCCAGTAATAGCACATAGTAATACTGTGCTAATTTCAGTACGCATTTACTCACATTTCTGTTTATGCCCATACAAGGTTGATTTAACCTTCAAGCATGAGATGCAGGACCTATAACACCAAATTGAAAAGTGTTTGTTTCATTTTTATACATTTTCGTCAGAATACAGATTTTTATGGGAGCTTTAATTTTAAAAAAATATGCACAATAAAAACCCAAAGCTGGTACTAATACTACTGATGTAGTTTTGACCTGAAAGAACCGGGTAACTGTTTACTAAAGCTACATCAAACAATGCCCCCCTTAAGGTCTAAGACAGTTAATTCGAATCTGAAGACAAGTCTAACTAGGCAGTATTAACGTTTTACATGTAACTTCCGATTTCGAAAATTATATGTAAACATTTTTTGTCCCTTAACCATAAAATGCTAAGGGTATAATTCATTTCACTTGCCTGTAAAATGCTGAAGACCTAGTTAATTTCTATTGTAGGATTTTCACCTACTCACTTGCAGCGGTATTGTCAGTGAACATAAATCTGAGCAATGCTTACAAATTGTAAATGACACACCTGTAATTTCGTTGTTTAAATACAAGAAAAAGCATCGGATCAGCTTTAATATTTCCTCAATTGTAATTTTACTGAGGTTAATGTGAATGTTTCTTTATTAAAATGATGCCAGAAGCGTTGCTTTGTGATGTTTTAAAGCATATGCAGCTATAGGATCGCATTCCCTGATAGATCGTCCAGTGTAGCGGCTCCAGCTGATCGGAGCACGGCATGTCTTATGACCGGCCATTCCTGACGCTGTCATTGACTAGGAAAGTATTTGAAGATAATTCCATAGGAGGAGGATTATATTGTGTCAGGGACCGTGCATGGTTTACCTCTATGTCCAAGTGAAATTTCCACACCTAATAGTGAGGGTGGAACAGTGAAAGCTAGTGAAGTTAAAGAAGAAGAAGAAAACCAAATACAATGCAAGTTTGAAGTGCCATTTCTAACCGTGTAAAAAGTAGTTGTTAAATACAATTTATTAACAAGTCATTAAAATTTTACTTATCTTCAACTTCATAATTTTTTAAACTTTCAGCCTTAGAATATTGTATTCTGTACCTTTTAAATCCTTTACCATTTATAGCAATTAGGTCATGTAAAAATGGATAAATAATTGTGGTCGACACCGGCCTTTGATTTTACAAGATTTCCGGCGGAAAATACGCAAGTTGCCCGTTGTCAGTCTACTGTTATGGACTCAAACGCGGGTGGAAAGGCAAGTGTCATTTCTTTGTATTCTAGGGGAACTTGGGAGAGGCCGTTAGTTTCTAACGAACAGATATAGGAGCCGTTGTCGTTCAAAACTTTGAGCTGTAGCCAATCGAAATGTGATCAATTCAGACAGTATATGGTAAGTTAACAAGTTAACAAAGGTTCACATAAGATCTATAAGGCAAAGTTATCCATCTGTACCAACAAAAACTCACGCAGAGCCTTCAATCCTATTCAGAAACACCTCCGTCTCCTCCAAGAGTGGTGCAGGCCAATGGCGATTGTCCACAAATTCCGAGAAACGCCACACCATTCCGCTTGCTAAGCACCACTTTCTTTCAAACCTCCCCTCATTCACATATCTCCGGAGAAGGATTGAATGGACGGGTACCATCACTTAGAAATAAGGCTAAGGGCCTAATTTTTGGGGAGCACATCAGGAACCTGTAGCATCAGGCCTCTGGAGCTACGGCCTCTTTATATCCCATGCTGAGGTCCGGGATTCTTGTTCTCTTGAAGCTGCGATTTTTGCAGCAACCATAGTCCCCGTACTATTGTACTCCTGTTAGATATGGAGCATGCTCGCACACTCCAGTTGCTGCTTCTGCAGCGGGTGGAGAATAGGCGCCTTCGGGCTATCTATTATGTGTGCTGTTCCTTTCCCGTGAGACTCATCTTTTCCTTACATGGAGGATGAAATTAGGCGCCGGGTTGCAAAATTTTAACACCAGCTGCCACTCCATTAGAGCGCCCTCGTTTGGTCTCTTGGGAATTATAATCCCTAAACACGCCATTTGAAGTGTCACTGGCTTTCCCGCATGGCGTTTGGGCAGATCCGGTAACATCGAAGCAATTCCACCAGCAGTTAAGTCCGAACTCCTATACAACAAACCCAAGAGATGATTTTACACTCAAAATTTCCATAAAAAGCCCAAAATTAAAACTTTTTAAAACTAAAACAACACCAGGTGTGCACAAGGGTCGTTGCACCATGACTGGTAACCATTGCCCCCAGGGGCTGACTTTTTGTGAGTACGGGTTTGGCGTGCCCGGGGTGCCGAGCCTTTCATCGCCATCATCATCCTTCCACCCTCGTCAGGTGGGTTCGTCCTCGTGACCGGGTGACTCAAGGTAGGCTCTCGTGCGTTCTGTGCAGTTCATTCCATGACGCCCCTCGCCATCATTTCTTACTTCTCTTCTATTTACGCACACTTCGTCCCACGTCCATTCATTTACACATCTATTTTCCTTCTTCGCCGCCCACACACTTTTAATTACTTTTAACCTTTTATTTTAATCCTCCGTGGACACAGCCTGACGGATACCCGAGTACTGTGTGCGCAGCTGGGTGAGTGGGTAATGGCGTCATCCCCACTACCCGGGGTCGTCATGTAGGGTATGTGTTCGTATCCGCTGTTCAACTGCAGTCCCGCAAGGGGGCTATTGCATGAGCTGCTGACTTCTGACGGCGATTGGGTCCCTCTGTCTATGTTTTGGGAGTTGTGACCCTGGGGTGAGATTGCTATAGATAGGCCACTCGCCCAGGCTGGGGTAACGACCGGGAAGTCAGGGCCCGATGTCGTAGACGGTTGCAATGGTGGAGGATTTCTTTCGCTATGGAGCACCCTTTCTCCATTATAAACAACAAACGCCGAAAATTTATTGTAACAGAAGTAGCACCGCCGACATCCGGTTGTTACTTGGTCATTTCCCGGACAGAGGAAGGTCGGTTTTTTGAGAAGGTGAAACCTTTTATCATACAAATGGTCATTGATTCTATTGCTGATCCGGTTCAGTCCTCCACTCGTCCTCGAAATGGTTCATTGTTGTTTCAAACCAAATCCGATAAACAATGTAATACCCTATTGCGCGCCACGCTTCTCCACGGTTATCCCATCCGTGTTGAAAAGCACCGCACCTTGAATTCCTGTCGAGGCGTTGTCACCACTCACAGCCTCGAAGGACGGAATGTCGAATGATGAACTGGTCGAGTATCTATCCGACAAAAGGTAACAGCGGTTCATCGAGTGCAGGCTAAACGCGACGGAGTATTGGTACCAACTCGTACCCTGTTTCTCACGTTCGATGGTGTCGATCTACCCTGTAATATTTCGGCACATAACGAACGTATTTTGGTGAGGCCCTATATTCCTAGACCTCTGCGTTGTTTCAAATGCCAACGTTTTGGGCATACGCAAGTCTCGTGTAAGAGTGCCGTTACTATCTGTGCCTCATGTAGCCAGCCGTTACACGATGGTACCTGTTCATCCGGTTCCGTCTGCGTTAACTGCAAAGGGTCTCATTCTGCTTCATTTGCCGACTGTCCGAGGTACTTGGACGAGAAGGCGATCCAGGAGATCCGAGTAAAGGAGAAACTCTCCTTCACCGAAGCCCGGAGGCGTTACCATGCTCGCCTGCCTTCGCTCCTGCGATCAGGAACATTCAGTTCTGTTGTTGCCTCGCCAGTGCACCGGAAGGATGCACAGACTCAAACCTGAACCATGACTGCATTGACCGCCACAACCATCCGGCCGTCCACTTCAGCTCCAGTTATCAAGCCCTCTAAACCTGGTCCAAAAGTTATAAAGTCACAAGGCACTGAGAAAAAATCAAAGCGGACATTTCGTAGAGAAACGTTTTTGAATGACCCTCCGCGTGCACGCGGTAAGAAGAGTTCACCTTCTCCTCCTCGAAGGTCGCAGTTCCAGGATGCTCCTGGGGCAGGCCGCGCTCAGCGGCCACATTCACCCATTGCCACCCAGAACCGATTCTCGGCGCTTGAATCGGTTTCTGGCACTGAGCGCGTGGGCCTGCCTTCGAGGAGCCTATGGAGTCTGACCAACTCCATACAAAAAGCCCGAGCCCCAAGGTTAAGCAAAAACTTATTTTGAGCCGCCCTTCTAAGTAAGAAGTTTATCCCTTTTATTCATGACTATCCTGACCTGGAATTTACGTGGTGTACGATCGCATAGGGTGGAACTGCAACTTTTATTACATTCCCATGGTCGTGTGTTTGCAGGAGACTAAGCTTCGCCCTCACGATCCTTTTGATATCCGAGGGTATACTCCGGTTCGCTACGATCTTGAGCTGGAGGAGGGTACTCCTGCTCATGGAGGAGTCATATTATTAGTGCGTAACGACGTTCATTTTCAAACTCTCACTCTTATGTCCGACTTGCAAGCTGTTGCCGTCAGGTTTCAATTCACCGGCTTTTTCTTTTCGGTTTGCTCCATCTATACACCTCCGTCGTCTCCCCTCGCTCACGAGAACGTTCGCGCTCTCCTGTCCGCTCTCCTAAAACAATTTCTTTTGTTGGGAGATTTTAATGTCCATCACCGCCTGTGAGGTTTGCCACGGGCTTGTGCGAGAGGAACTCTTCTTTCCGACCTTTTTGATCAGTTCAACCTCTCCATCCTCAATACAGTTGAACCTACTATTCTTACGGATTCTTCTGGCACATTCTCTCACTTGGACCTTGCCGTTTGCTCACGTCAGCTTGCTAGTTGTCTGCAGTGGAACGTCGTCGCTGACACCTACTCCAGCGACCATTACCCCCTCCATCTTTTCTCTTCTGTCTCACCACGTCCAGCATTCCAGAGTTCCTACCTGGATATTCCGAAACGCCGACTGGAGATTGTATTCCAGCCTCGTGTGTTTTGCTGACCAGCCCTTCACTGACGTTAACCAAATGGTGCAGCACCTTACGTCTACGATTCTATCTGCCGCCGAACGGACCATTCCCCGACTATCCTCTCACCCTCGGCGTATTCCTGTTCCGTGGTGGAACGAGGATTGTCGGGACGCCGTTCGTGCTCGTAGAACTGCGCTTAAGGTGTTTCGGCGACACCCTACACTTGATAATTTGGTTACTTTTAAACAATCGCGCGCCAGGGCTCGTCGCATTATTCAAGATAGCAAGAAGGCATCTTGGACTCGTTTTGTCGAGTTTTTTAATCGCTTCACACCTTCCTCTGTTGTTTGGGATAAACTTCGTTGCTACGTGTCGCATTGTACTGTGTCTGGCCTTCAGGTTTCCAATGCCACCATAATGGACCCGGCTGCCATTGCTAACACTCCGGGTGCTGCCTTTGAGGCGTTTTCCAGTTCTGCTCATTATTCCACCGGCTTTCGCACCCTCAAAGACCGGCTGGATTCCGAAACTTTAGTTTTCGGTCTGCTAATAAGGAGTGTTAGAATGAAACTTTCACGATGCGGGAGCTGAAGCATGCTCTCCATTGTTCTCGGCACTCCGCTCCTGGGCTGGACAGCATTCATGTGTTGATAAAGAACCTTTCAGCCGACAGTAAACTCTTTCACTTACAGGTCTATAACCGTATTTGGTAAGAAGGCCTTTTTCCTTCCATTTGGCGTGAAGCCACCATTGTCGCTGTACTTAAGCCTGGGAAGGACCGCCAACTACCTTCCAGCTACAGCCCTATCTCCCTCATCAGTTGCATTAGTAAGGTGATGGAGCGCATGATCAACGGGCGGTTGACATGGTGGCTTGAGTCTCAGAAACTTCTAGCGAACGCTCAGTGCGGATTTCGTCGCCATCGCTCTACCGTCAACCATATGGTGTCTGTCGACGCATATTATGAACGGATTTCTGAGAAAGTGTCAAACAGTAGCTGTGTTTTTTGACCTAGAGGAAGGTTATGACACTTGTTGTAGGGGCGGCATTTTACGTACACTCCACGCATAGCATTTACGTGGTCGTCTTCCCATATTTCTTCGGGAGTTTATGACGGACCGCGTCTTTCGTGTACGTGTGGACTCGGTTTTATGTAGTCGTTTTATTTAAGAAAACGGTGTACGGCAGGGCTTTGTACTCAGTGTCACACTTTTTACGATTGCTATCAAACCCATTGTTGAATGTATTCCACGTGGCCTTTCATCGTCCCTTTTTGTTGACGTTTTTGCGATTTATTGCAGTTCACGGCGGACCTGTCTGCTCGAACGCTGTCTCCAGAGCTGTATCGACCGTCTCTACGCCTGGAGTAACGCCAAGGGCTTTAATTTCTCCGCCGAAAAATACGTCTGTATTAATTTCTGGCGTCGGAAGGCTTTCCCTCCGCCCTCTCTCCATCTTGGGCCTGGGATACTTACGTTTGCAGACGAGGCGACATTTTTGGGGTTGATCTATGATAGAAAGCTCAGCTGGACTTCGCACATTTCCTTTCTAAAAGCTAAGTGTGACCGTTCTCTTAATCTTTTACGTGTTTTAAGTGGGGAGCTGATCGGACCGTCCTTCTGCATCTTTATCGCTTTTGGTCCGATCCAAGCTTGATTACGGGTGCATTGTCTAATCGTCGGCACGTCCATCTGTGATACTCAATTGAATGTCATTCACCATCGCGGCATAAGCGTCGCTACAGAAGTCTTTCCAACCAGCCCTGTACACAGTCTGTATGCTGAAGCTGCAGAGCCTCCGCTTTCCTTCCTGCGTGAGATGCTTTTATGCAGTTATGCATGCCGGCTCTCAAACTTGCCTGACCACCCGTCTTTCGACTTATTTTTTGAGGATTCGCTTGATCGGTAATATTTAGTTAGCTCCTCTGCATTGCTCCCTCCAGGGGTTCGATTTCGACAGCTTCTTCGGCATCTGGACGTTATGACAGAGCCGACCCTTCCCAAGGGGGAAACGCGTTTCCCTCAATGGTTGCGTGCTGAGGCCCACTGTCACCTTGGGTTAACGTCGATGACGAAGAATGAGACCCCTTCTTCAGGTCATTAGACCAACGTTTTTAGAATTTCGGGCGCAATTCGCGGACTTTACTTTTATATATACTGATGCGTCTAAGACTGATGTTGGAGTAGGGTGTGCCTTTGTTTTACCTTTCGTTTATCCGAGCAATGTTCGATTTTACCGCCAAACATTTTAGCAATTATCAGTTACTTTTATACGTCCAGCGGCATGACTTACGGTACTTTTTTATTTGTTCAGACTCTCTGAGTGCTCTTCAAAGTATTCGCGCGCTGTACATTTACCACCCGCTCGTACAGTGCATACATGACCTGCTCCACTCGCTTGGTGCTTCTGGCATCAGCATCTCTTTCGCGTGGCTTCCAGGTCATGTGGACAGCTCAGGGAACGAGTCTGCCGACGCCGCTGCCAAATCGGCGATTTTGTCACCCAGATTTTTTACTTCGATTGTTCCCTCGTCAGATTTGTGAATTATTTTACGTCATTGCATTCTCTCGCTTTGGAGCGATGAGTGCAAGGCCCTCCGGGGGAACAAGTTGCGGAAGGTTAAGCCTCTCCCGTTAGTCTGGGGTACGTTTTCTCGTTCGTGTCGTCAAGAAGAGGTAATTTTAGCTCGTCTACGAATCGGACATTGCCTTTTTAGTCATAGATACCTGCTCAGTGGTAACCCCGCTCCACTCTGTGAGCAGTGTGATGCGCCCTTAACGGTACGTCACAATTTAACAGACTGTCAAGTTTTCACTCCGTTGCGCGTTCGTGTGGGTCTGCCTGTTGGCATAGCCAACGTTCTGGCAGACGACGCGCGTGCTGCAGAATGCCTTTTACGTTTTATAAGTGCAAGTAGTCTTAATCGGCGCATATGATGCGCTGAGCGTCTTTTAGCTTTGTGATTTTATATTGTCTGTTTTAATGGGACTCTACTCCTGAGTGGACATGTGACGCTCATGTTCCATGCGTTCTACAGTTCTTGACACGTTGTTTTACTCTTTTAGTGTTTTGGCTGCTCTGTTTTTTGTGGTGGTTTTACAATTTCATGGCTTGGTTTAGAGTGTTCTTAATTCTGCGGCTTTTACCCGTCGTTTATTTTTGGATCTTACATTTTATACTTTGTAAGGGCGCTGATGACCTTAGCTGTTTAGCGCCCTTAAACCGCATTTCATCATCATGGTACCCATTGAGGAGCACATCTTGCTACCTCATTTTACACCCCTAAATAAATTACACCCGTCACCCTGCAAACACCACATGGTCAAGCCCTATTCAGAGCAGGTGCACGCATAACACTCCTTCGGGCTGCCCTCAGCCTGCCAACAGTGAGATTCGGGGTTTGTTCTGCTCATTCTGCATACACTGCTACAATATGATGTGTCCATTGTATATTCACCAGTATTATCGCGAATTTCAAGTATCAGTTTCTTCACGCTATGTGACAGAAATTGACTATAACACTACTAAAGTGTGCGTCATGCATGTGTTTTTCTTGAAGTGACAATGTAATTATAATACATTAAGTATAAAATTAGCGCGCCACAAGCAACGCTGAAGTTCGCATCTAGAATATGTTACAGTGTCGGAGCAAAAAATCCTTAGGGTCGGCAGAGTATAAGAAAGGATCGTGATATGTTTACCTGAAAGAAAGACGAGTACCTGGTAAAACTGTATTACACGCTTAAATGAAAGATGTGAACTTACATTGACAAAGCATGGCTGTCGGAGTTTAGAAATTACGTTGGTTGCATCTTGCAGTGCACCTGAATATCACAAGGTATCGCGTTTCCTTCATCCCTTGACAGCGGAAGACATGGAATAGATGAACCTTGAGATATACTCTTCCATCGTATTGAGAACGTCGAGGAGATCAGGGAGGTCATCTCCTAAGTTCAACATAACCACATACACACATCGTCTTCGAGTAGCGTCTGACCACCTCATAAAATTGCTACATGTTAAGTTAGTAAGAAATAGATGAAAACAAGTGATTGGGAGTAGGGAGAAAATAAGAGTTCTAGCCAAATTGATATGTAGGAATGCAACTAATATGCTAATTAGGTCTCCCCCACCCCTGCCCAGCCCCCGGTACCTTTTGGTTGCAGCTGCGGTCATAAACGTTTTTGAGTATAATGAAAAGCTGACAGGTGAGCAATTAAGATTGTCCGTCACCTGTCAAAATGAATAATGGGGATAATAAATTATGCTTTTGTAAAAAAGGCGGAGACGCAATTCTACCCATTCCATGACCGCACACGTGCACTTCTGCTCCTGCAATAACCCACCGCTAGCCGCATTGTTTAGCGACCACGTGCAAAAGAACAAAGGTTGTCGTTCACCTGTCAAAATGAACAAAGGGCATAATATATTACGCTTGTAACAATAGAGAAGGCTGGAGCCTCGTAAACAAAAGATGAGACGCTATTGTCCAGCTCCACTGAATTCCCTGCACGTGTGCACCTTTAGGAATGCCACCTGCAACAACCAACTTCCCAGTCGCATTGTTTGACGACCACGTGCAAAATAACAATAGAACAGGCTGGACCCGTGGTGACAAAAGGTTGAATGACAAAGGGAGCAGATTCTATTGTCTTCCAATCCATTGTCCAGAGCAAGAGTTCGTTAGAAAGATCGCCCGTGTAGCATAAGGCTTCCACAGCCATATAACAAAAGGACAGGCTGGAGCTGAGCTATCAAAGAGACGTCATTATCTAAACTCTATTGAATTCCCGTACACGTATATGTTAGGTGAAAACAAAAGAAACTCGTGGAGGCTTTATAGCTGATCCTATCTTTGTTTGACCGAGGGAAAAGTGAGAGGACTCAGTTCCCACGGGGGACAAACATCATATACCTGCTAGACCATAAGTTCCACCCCACTCCACCTAGACTTTCTGGCGTCTATCTCACAATTAATTACGGCCCCCTCGCCATCCTGGCACCTGTGTTGCCTGATGTTAGTTCTCTCTGCGCATGTGCAGCATGAGATAATTCCATTGGATGCAATAATCACGTGCCATGTAACATCTCCCCCGCCATCCGATTCGCTGGAATCGCCTGAGGGCTTTAGGTCCCTATATAAACAGCTATCGACGGATGCTAAAGCCACTGCGAGTTTATTAACGTAATGCTAAGGACGTTAAACATTCTTGTGATACAGCTTAATCGAAGTCAGTGCTATTGCCTTCTACACACCATCCATCGTCATCAATATATAATCGGAGGTGAGTGATTTTACATAACTATGTGAAAGGACGAATCGTTGCAAGACTATCATATTGCCTATGCGAATTTCATTTCTTTAATAATTAACAGCAGAAATTTTTTAAAAAAATGTAGAGCTTCTATCAATGGTGCAAATAATTCTTTAGATCCTAATGCGTAAACATTCACACGATTTCTCTAATCATTCTTCTTCCATAAACAATCTTACGATTTTCTCAACGTATTCTTCCTCTATTAACATTCATACGATTCTCGCTACACTTTCTTCTATTAACATTCATACGATTTTCTCTAATCGTTCTTCTTCCATTAACATTCATACGATTTTCACACAGTTCTATTTACATTCATATCATTTTCTCTACTTATTCTTCTATTAACTCTCAAATGATTTTCTTTACACATACTTCATACATGTACATACATACGATTTTCTCAACACATTCTTCATCTATGAACATTCATACGATTAACGCTACACATTCTTCTATTAGCATTCACACGATTTTCTCTAATCATTATTCTTCCATAAATATTTCTACGATTTTACAACACATTCTATTAACATCCATATCATTTTCTCTACTTATTCTTCTATTAACATTCATAAGATTTTCTCTACACAAGTTTCATACATTTAGATTCATTCGATTTTCTCAACACATTCTTCTATTAACATTCATACGATTTTCGCTACACATTCCTCTATTAGCATTCATATGATTTTCTCTAATCATTATTCTTCCATAAACATACATACGATTTTCAGAACACTTTCTATTAACATTCATACGATTTTTTCTACACATCCTTCTATTAATATTCACACGATTTTCTCTACACTTTCTTCTTGCATGAACATTCATAGATTTGCTCTACACAGTCTTCATACATACACATTCATACGATTTTCTCAACACATTCTTTTTTATTAACACCCAGAGGATTTTCTGTATAAATTCTTCATACATAAACCTTTATAGGATTTTAGCTAGACATTCTTCTTCAATAAACATTCATACGACTTTCTCAACACCTTCTTCTATTAACATTCATACGATTTTCTCTACACTGCCGTCTACTATGAACATTCATAGATGAACATTCATAGTAGATAGAAGATTTCCTCTACTCATTCTTCTTTATAAGACATTCATACGACTTTCTCTATACATTCTTCTTCCATTTAACATTCATATGACTTTCGCTACACATTCTTCTTACAACATTCATACAATAATCTTAGCAGATTCTTCTTCTATTAACATTTATTTATTTCTTTACACATTCTTCTTCTTTAAACATTCATACGATTTGCACAACACAATCTATTAACATTCATACAATTTTCTCTTCTCAATCGTCCTGCATAAACATTCATACGATTTTCTGTACTCATTATTTTCACATCACATTGCTTTCTCTACTCGTTCGTCTTTTATCGGTTATAAAAGAACAAACCAATTTTCACGATTAAAATTTTTTCGCAGGTAATACTGCAAACGCCATGGGAGGTGCCAAAGCCACATTTGCCAGAGGAGCAGGCTCTCGACTTAACCAGTTAGTACAGGATCATAGAGAACCTTTTAACAGCAATTTCATATCAGGATACAACATACCAGCACCCCTGGCGGTAGACCAGGCATCAGCTGTGCCGTTGCATAGCAGCTATATCTCTAATGATATTAGTAGCTCCCGTCACTAATCTCATCGGGGGGTGATTATTCCATACTACCAGGATTTGAGGATGTCACTTCCGTTACAGGGGTGAATGCAGACATGGACAGTTAAACAGAGCAGTTTTGCATATGCAATAACTGCGAATACAGAGCTGCTGCAACACAGATGTTTAACGATGTGAATGTGAGTTTAGATATATTATCACACTTAACATTTTTCTAGAAAATATTAGCTTTATCCTTAATGAATGTATAACCAGCGAAAAATTCATGCATACATTAGAATGTGAATTATTAAATGAAATATTCAATTTGCTATAATCTTTTCAATTTAGAATATTCACGGTGAAGCTAATTGTGTTATTTGTTTTAGTCTCTGAAGCAAATTCATTCTGAGCTGGGGAAATGGAAGAGGGTGGTAGCTTGCCTTCACCCATATTCTCGTAAGACTACCTGTCTCCGTCTCCTCCTGGGTTCGAGAATGTTGCACCTATGCCTGAATGAGATCCATGGATGACTATTTCTACTGATAGGGTGTGCGAATGGGGCATACAGGCCCCTGTACATGCAGTTGCTTCGTGAATTTATTTGTGAGTTTTTTAACTTCATTTATTCTGATCTATCATCGTTACATAAATAATTAACGTAACGTTAACGCATAACTTTTCTTAATCAATGTTTAATAATTTGTTTTATTAAAATATGCAATATCATAAATAATTAACATAACATTAACACATGACTTTAAGCTTTTTTCTGCAAAGATTTAATAAATATATATTTTTGCATTTCTATTTTAACTGCCATTCCAATTAATCCGGTTTTGTTATTGTTATAGAACTTTCAACAGTGGATACGAATCCCTAACCTGAGTATACAGACAACCAAGCATTGCTCCGGGGTTCCAGAAGACATCACGAAGCTGAAGAGGAGCATGGTCAAGGAATTAACCCCCTCAACCATCCAGGATCTTTCATGGCCCCTCCATCACCAGTTGCAGGACCATCAGGCATCAGCCGTTACGAGTATTATGGCAACTCAACCACCACTGCTGACACCAACTCCGACAGTAACGATCTCACATACAGCAACAATGCCAAAAAACTAAAGGTTAGTCATACCCAGCTAGAGTATAAGGTTAATGAATCGGCGTTCAAGGGACGCCTTTTCAATAGCCGTATAGAATGCATTTTAGAGATTGCTGATCCCGGTATATTTCTGCAGGAATACAGACGGCTTGTATTGAGAGAGACGGTTTCTGTACTCGGGAGAAGCTCTTCGGGTTTCAAAGTAAACACATCATTAGAAATTACATACCTCATACAATCTCCTGAAAAAGAGCATGCAAACACCATCTTTTTCAATATCAAAGCAAAGCTGGGCCTTCAATCAAGTAATCTTGATACCTCATAAACTTCTATGCTCGATGAAATTCTAGAAAAAATCTCGAATTTCGAAGGAGATGCACGTCAAAATCTCTGCTCGCTGTCAGGGCTCTTGTTATTAGAACTAGCTTCTGTGACCCCTTGAATACATCGTGATGCATAGAGTTACCCAGTGCAATCAGGGCTAAGAAAGCTGCATCAAACATAAAAAAGACGATGAATACTTTTTGCATGGTGTTTGCTCGCTGCACAGTATCCCGCAAAGCGCCACTGTTATAGAGTGAGCAAATACCCAGCAGCAGAGTTATTAACTGCATTCAATTACAGTGAGATAGACATCCCTGTAAGCCTACACAAAATTTCAGACTTTAAACAGTAAAACACAGAAGTATCAGTTTCAGCATTTGGATTAGAAAGGGAGTGCTCAATTATACCATTACACCAAACCAGCAGCAGGAAAGACTTCACCGTAACTATTACTAATTGAGCCAAATGGAAGATCTCACTACTGCCTGATTATGTCAAGGCTGACTTCAATGCAAATCAGTAAATATAATGGGAAACAATGGGTATACAAACCCTCGTAAAGCACTTTAATAATGAAGGTGCTTTTTAAAAAGCATCAATTGCAGTGCATACAGTGTCAGGTGCTCAAAATCTCTAAGAAGGGTGAAGTAATTGAGTTCTCATCCTACTTGAAGGGCACTCCTGTAAATTTTGTTGTGTATGCCGATATTGAGAGCGTGTTATCCAGAGTTCAGTCCTGTGAGCCGCCGGCTAATCAGAGTTGAACTCGGGCTATCCAGCATCACGAGGCTATATCTATATCTCTTAAGCTCGTATGTCGCCATGACGACTCATTGTCGAGATTTAAGCTATACGGAGGTCTTGGTGCAATCAAGGACTTCTTCATTGATCCTAGGTTAATAGCTGATATGGTTATTGACCTATATAGCCGCAATGGACAAATGACCTTGACTGCACAGGACGTGGCTGATTTCGGGAATGCTCGTCATTACCACATATGCAAGAAGGAGTTTGAGGTAGACGACTGAGAGTATGCGACCACTGTCATGTGACTGGTGTATTCCTGGGGGTGCTTATAATGCATGCAATTTAAATAGACGGGTACCTAATTTTACACCCATCTTATTTCATTGCCTTAGAAATTATGTCAGCCATTTCCTGATGCAATACCTTGCATATGATGGTCACCAAATTTCGTGTATCTCAATCTCCTCAGAGAGATATATATCATACAGCAAAATGTACAGGGCTATCTTTTTTTAGGATTCTAGATAGCTTTAAATTCTTGGACGACAAGCTATCTAGTTTAGCCTGCATGCTGAGCGGTGATGAGTTCAAGATCACGAACTATGAGTACCCCGATCCCGAACATCAGCAGTTGGTGAGATCTAAGGGAATATTACCTTACAGCTACGTCGACTCTCCTTCTAAACTAGAAGAAACACAACTGCCTCCAATAGAAAACTTTTACTACATGTCGGAAGAAGACCACAATCACTCTTTCAAACTCTGGAATACATTTTAATATAAGAAATCTGGGTGAATACCTGTATCTGAAAACGGGTACGCTCTTGTTGCCCGATGCATTCGAGCAGTTTAGGGACTTCTCTCTGGAGGTACATAATTTGGACCCCTGCTGGTACTATACCCTGCCAGGACTTGTATTTGATGCCATGCTCAAGGTGACCAAGGTCAATCTCGCCTCATTCATGAAAAAGGAATGGTAACATTCTTTTAGGGAGGAATCAGGGGTGGTATGTATATTGTATCAAAGAGGCATGCAAAAGCAAACAATCAATACCTTCCTGGACATGATGAAAAACAAAAAACCTATAATTGGTCTATCTAGAAATTAATAGTTTATAGGGTCCTTCAATGACCAGTCCTATGCCACACAAAACATGAGGTGGCTTTCGGCAGAAGAAATTGCAATGATAAACTTCTTTGCTGTTGCCCATGATTCCCCAACTGGATAGGTTTTGGAGGTCAAACTTGAGTACCCTGAGCATCTCCACATGTGGACAATGACCTTCCTCTCTGCCCGAACAGCGGGATGCCACTTGGAGGACAACACAAGAAACTACTGACTGGCAACACTTGAAAATAAAGAGAACTATACCTTGCAATAAAGAATTCTCCAGCAGTGCATTGATTTAGGCATGAAGCTAAAGAAGATCGATAGAGTGTCTTCATATGATCGGTCAGAATGGCTGAAATCCTACATTCATATAAACACAGAGAGACGTGCAAGGAAAACTTCCAAATTCGGTCAGAATTTATGGAAGAAAATGAATAACTCTGTATATGGTAAATTTATTTGAGAATGTACGCAAATACAATGACTTCCGTATCCTTAAAATTTGGAAGCAATGCAAGAAGTTGACAGCGCGACCAACTTACGTTCGGAGCACTTTATTTGCAAAAAGTCCTTTAGGGATAGAACCTGCCATTAAAACTTTAAGTCTTAAAATAAAATAACGGAACACATAAAAATTTAATAACTTATACATATAAAATAATACAAATATAAATAAGGTATTGTATCAATGCATTATTTTTAAAACAAAACAAAAAACAAACAAAAGTAAAATTTTACAAACATCGTTCTTTCGTAAAAAAAAGAGAGAGGTTGTGCACATGTATAAACCCATCTATATAGGGTAAGCCATGCTAGACATCTCAAAACATCTAATGTACAGTGGTTATTACAATGTATTAAAGCCAGGCCTATAGAATTTGATTTTGAATTGTATGGACACGGATTCATTTGTACTTGAAACTTCAACTAACATCTACAAATGTATCAAGGATAACCAGGAACACTTTGATACATCAAATTATGAGGCACAAAACTGCTACGGAATTAGACAACAAAATAAAAAAGTTATCGGCCTGTTCAAGGATGAGCTTGCAGGGATCCCTATGATAGAATATGTTGCGTTAAAGTCAGCTGTCTGAATCTGATTTCCTTGTCAAGATATTTAAGGTGAGCATCATACGGATCGAGTGCAATATTGCAACAGTCTCTTTCATCGATGGTAAAAGTGGACACTCGATCTAGGAGTTTTTCCCGTCTATTCCTCCTGGGCATCATATTTCTCAAGAGCCTTTAAACCCAATCTACCTTCCATTCATAAACACCATTGATATAGAGCAAATTAACCTTCGTATAGTTGACCAGAACGTAATATCGTTGACTTTAGAAACGAAGTTATAAGCATAAGGCTTCACGTTGCAATGGCAATAGATTTTAAAGAAGTCAGCGACGTCGAGGATATAATAATGGAGTGATTCGACGCACGCGTCATACTCTGCCCTAGACACTCAGCGGGATAACATCACGCAGTCGGCAGTTCCTCCAGGTATTGGGCTTCAGAACCCTATAATCATGGACATCTTCAATATTACCGAGACACCGAGATTCGACGACAAGATCACTAAAGAAAAGGAACGTGCGGTTTTACTGTATAATACATCAGCTCTGGACGCTAATGACGAGATTAGAATCCCTAGTCAAGCTGAGCATTTATATACATTACCTAATCGAAGGTATCTATACATCGAGAGGAATATTACTAAACCTAATGGAGCAGCTACTACTGCAAAGCTTACCAATAACGCTATTGCATTCATGTTTGAGGAGATTCAACTGGATATGAACGACTCAACTATTGATTGAACCAGAAACCCGGGATGGCGTCAACCTTACGCAACTATACTACTCTCAAACCATGGAATCTGATCGTCTGTTGAATGCTGGATGGTGCTATCCTGGAGAAGACATGGACATTGTAAATGCAGCAAACAGAGACGTTAACGCTATAGCACCGCTTTCGATGCTTCTGGGATTTGCTGATGACCACAAGTAACGCATACTCAATAGCAAGTTTGAACGGATGCTGATTCGATCCAAGGACTCTAAAAACTGTACTAAAGCACCTCAGGGTGAAGAGAATGCAACCCTTAAGCCTGCACGAATCGAGTGGACAATGCCAGTGATTCGGCTTTCTGACGCTGAAAAGGTTGAAATCCTCAAGGTTGTCTAGTCGGACAAGGCTCTGTGTCTCCCATTTAGGACCATGGATCTGCATACTCAGCCTGTGTGCCGCAAGTTAAATCATTCACCTGGAATGTCGCCACCACGTCAAAAATGGAGAAGCCGAGATTTATCATTTTGGGTGCTCAGACTTTAAGATCAATAATGGATCTAGACTGTTCCTTTTTTATCATTGTAACATAACTAATTTGAGACTTTATCTTAATAGTGAATGTTATCCCTATCATGACATGAATTTGGACTTTGGAAACTCGAGATTTGCATCATTGCATGACATGTACTTAAGGTTTCAAAAGTCTTATTATGGAAAAAAGAATTATCCTTTATTGAAGAGAAAATGTTTTCTTAAATTTGCTCCTTTATTTGTTATAGATTGCTCGCATCAACCAGGGGAAGTTGTAAATGGTGCTGTGAACATCAGAATAGAAATTCAAGCTATTGCAAATATCCCTGCACAGACATCCTTGTATTGTTTAATAATTCATGATAAAGTATTTACATTCAAGCCTCTGACTCATGTGATGCTGCTTATATTTCAAACTAATCATTGTATGGATTTATTTTTTCATTAGGAATGTAAGGATTTTTTATGAATAAAAACATTATGTGAAAGCATACATTCATTCTTCTTTATTATTATTTGTCATACTTTTCCATCACTTTCCTCCTCCAACTCCTCGTTCCAGCATATGGCATTACACTTGCAACAGTAAGGTTACCTAAATTATAATCTATAAAAGATTCAAATCTTTTTAACCTTCAAATTTCATTCTATTTAAAAGTTTGTCTCAGTCATTTAAATTAGTGTTCAAAAATTTTATTTCGGACTATTGCATATAAGCAACAATATTATAACAGAAAACAATATTTTCGCAACATTCCACTCGCGGACACTTTCTCGATTGGAGGAATGCTTTGAGTTTAGGAGGACTCTCTCGAATTATCTCCCGGTCTTGAATTGTCAAGTATACAAACTTGTCTGTGTTTTTCATTATAAGCACTGGAAGATTGTAGAAGAATCCTATCTTAACGTTGTGTCTTCTAGGGATGTAGACGTCTCGGCACCCGCTTCTTACCGACATGATTCTTGGGGTCTCGATGATGCTTATTCTATCCTCCAATAGCGTCAACCTCCTTTGCAGGTCTGCAAAGCTATTCCTGTTCCTCTTCCGCTTATTGCACCGTCTGAAACATCACCCAATAAAAGCTTTAGAAAACGTGCTTTGCAACTACAGGTAGCCTGAAAAGAATTGCATTATGTTAGGTCACAAGGAAATGAAACAATGATTTGTTCTAGATATGAAAATACGTCAATGTTTTCCTGAGCTCTGCCGGCTTGTCAGGGGAAGGTTCATTGGTCGTTGGTGCTAGATCCCCAGCCAACTGTGAATTGGACTCCTTCTGTTCCTCATCTATGTGATTAGCACACTGCGCTGCAATGCGATATTCCACTATATCTTCTGGTTCTTTATCATCCGAACCTATCTCGTTTTAGGTGCAGATGTCGTCATTTGTATTCTGCCAAGACAATAATTTCCAGTGCTAGTTACATACAGCTGCCCTTGTACTACAATACTATGTATCGAAATAGCACTGCATGTTAGTTTCGTCTACGGAATGAATTTTTTACATTAATGATCTCTGAAGTTACTTATATGACGATAGCAATGTACAATAATGATACATATTTTAAAAAGCTACTTACTTTAAATTTCTCCGCGTGCAGGGGAATACACTGCAGCTCTCATTGCATGGAAAGTATTGTCGTATGCCTCACTTAATATTAACTTAGAAATGCAGATGGGAGCAACTCGCTTGTGAGAGGGATCGTTAATCAAACAAAGAACTTTAAACTCGAGGCAACGACGAGGACGCAGCTAAGTTAACTTTACAAAAATAAACTTACACCAACATATTATCTGGCTGAAGGGAGAGGAAAGAAACTCTACACTATCATAATTAAAACTGCAAGAGAATGGATAGCTGGTAGATTTATTATAAAAGTTTTCTTACCCCATGTGTCTGCCGGGCGAGGACGCCATGTCTTAGGCAGTTGTCCGTCTGACTCACTCGAAGCCTACTCACAGAATAAACCGAAGCCACGCTAAATTGGCGTCAGTAACGCCATATCCCTTCCAATGACACTGTTTCCCCTGAATCGCCCCTCTCACGGACAAACTGCCGTGCTTCGGTATCCAGAGAGCGTCTTAACAAGACTATCTGTGCACATGCCACATCTCCCCCTGGCCACCGAAGTCGACGCCCTCGTCGACACAAGGAAAATAAAGATAATAAGAAAGATGACAATAACAAAACAAAATGACATACAAAAATGACATACACATGTGTGATGAACCAAAATATGACAGAATAATATACATGTGTGATAAGCACCCAGATGACGACACAATGTTACTGGGCGGAGTAGAGTTTCGAGAACCTTAAGTGCTGTCGACTAACATTGTTAATGCACTTATCTTGAGCATCCCGCACACGCACACACCACGCTGCCTCGGTTCACAGGCACACTACACTGCGCAAAATATCGATGGTCTGCTGTAACTGTTTGTGGGTGATTTTAGACAGTGCCCACAACGACGATTTGTCCTGGTGTAGAATTATCACCGCAGGTCTCTGGTGATGACAACAGGGTGGGTAGTCGCTGGCTTGGACTGCCCCCCCCGACATGGTGGCTCCTTATGCCACGGCAGTGTAGTGGCTGCCCGACAGCTTCCCTTCTGGTGTTTCTTGACTTCTGGTGTGCCCCGAGGATGCTCTTGGATTTTCTCGCTCTCCGCCACAGCAAAATACTAAAACAAAACCACCACACAATAAACAGGGTGCTCCCACAAACAATTACACATAAAAGAATGGTATGTCATGTACAATTAAAGATTTTAAAGGTTGAAAAGTTTACACTAAAAATTCGTTTGACATGGGGCAAAGAAAAAGAAAAAAAAATAAGTACAAATTGGCATAAGAACGAACGTTTACAGAGTTGCCATCCAAAATTTAACTTACAATGCTTCACAATCCAAATAAAACAGTAAAACAGACTCAGAATACATGAACATGACAGAAATGAAACATAACCTTATTTTGGGATCCCAATATTAACTCTTAATAACCAGCTGGTATCACTAACAAAAAAAAGTAAGTGCACTTACAAGACAATCACACATGACAATGAAATGAATTCATTCACACTGACCATGGCCCAAATTACACACAACACTCACTTAACTATCTACTCAAACTAGTGTATGCATCACTACAAACTACATCCACAATACATCTCTAAACTACGCCACGTGACATGCTTTCAACTACTATTGTTCTACTCTTGTCACCAATACAACTTCTCGTCCACATCACTATCTTTCTCATCTCATTATTATCAACATCTTTCATAATCATCATCAGTAATAGTGCAATCTCGATCATTACTTCAGTCATCATCATCTTTATCGCAACTTTCAATTTTCTCTTCAAAACAAAACATCTTCACTGACGTGTCTCATTTAACATGCTGCAAATTCAAAACATCTAACATAGGCATAACCTTCAAAAAATCACATTAACAATTCAGGAATGACACAAATAACATGACAGTATACTGTTGCATCCACATCCTCCAAATGAAAATTAAGCTGGAAAACAGGTGGTATTAAAATTTGCTATCTAAGATGGTAATAAACTTGTTGCATAAACAGAGAAAAAAAATTATTCACATTACATTCACTTTCATCCATTTAATCTCTCGTGTGAATTCATCACACACGCTATACTGGGCACGTTACAGCAACACCAATAAGCAAAATCTCTGAAAACATACAACTGTCGGGGTTACACTGTGGCACTTCCACCGAAGCTGACATCGTTTCATCTCTTCTCATCTCTCCTCATCTCATTAACACCGTCGGGGTTACTCTTACGCACATCCACCGAGGCAAATCTCACATATATCACATAACCTCAAATACACACATACATACACACACTATTCATGCAACAATTTTTCTGCAAATAAAAATCACAGCATCATTATGAAACGAAAAATCAAATCGAGTCAAATCAAATCATATCAAATCAAATCGAATGCAACAAAACAACATCACATCATTACTCAAAACAATATTGTCACAGAACATTGCTGAAAATGAAAGCTCAATTAAGCACATAGTACACCTGAAACACATTCCTGCAGCATAATACAACAAAACAAATGATTTGCAGTTCCCAAAACATAATTCAAAATTTAAATTACACCCACAATAATAATACACTTTTAATTTAGCACAGACATTCATAGCACATATTCCTGAAAAGCAAAGCTTAATTAAGCATCAGTCAGTGAAACAATAAATTTAGTATACCTGTGTGAGTTGTAAAACTGTTTCATTCGTCCAAACTTTAGCACTCACAATGTTTACATACTTACAGGTGATTTTTCTTTCTTTTCTCTTACTCGTTTACAACAAAATTCCAGTGCAAATTTTCCAAAATCTGGTAACACACGTACAGCTGGTTCATCAACATCCACATCGTACTGGTCCATATTAGAAGCACATCAAACCTAATTAGGTGCAGATACTGCAAGGCTGGTAGGCTCCTGAAACTTTTACTTACATGAGTAACTGCAAAAGATTTTCCCCTAAAAATATGCATTGCGGAATTAAATAAACCAAACTTGGCAACGGTGAAGCAAAATTATCAGCATTATTATAATCACTATTTTTCCGCGAGTGTACAATGCAAAACTTTTTCAATATATATACGTGACCTCTTTCATTTTATTACTTTAAATATTTCAAACAGATGCCACACTTTTTATACACACGTAAATTTTAAACACGCAACACACGAATTTTAAACGAATTTGTTGCACTTTCGAGTCGTTAATACTTTCAATATGACGCAATCTAGAATGCAATGTTACGTAAATCAACTCACACACGCAACCACGCTATCAACGACACAAATATCACCCAATTTCACAATTCACTTTCCACAATTTTCAAAACTTTATACTTCAAAATGACCAGCACGAACAACCTAACACAGTGATATAATTTAAAGGAAATGAAGCCAAAACAAGGGGAAAATGGAGTCAGAAGTTTTAGCGTCACGCCGGCAGACAATGGGAAAAATGCAAAAATGAGCTCAAAATTAAAATTTCGAAACCAGACTTTCAGATATGATAGTAACAAAATTTAGAAGATGAGAATCACAAATTAAAGCATAAAAATCCTTACCCTTAAGCCAGAAACAAATTTAGATTTTTCGCGACCACGTGGAGAAGCACAAACCGTTACATTTTAGAGGGGGAAAAAATTTTGCACTTAAAAATCTCACAACAAATTCAATTATACCTGGCGCCACCGCCAATTGTCGTATGCCTCACTTAATATTAACTTAGAAATGCAGATGGGAGCAACTCGCTTGTGAGAGGGATCGTTAATCAAACAAAGAACTTTAAACTCGAGGCAACGACGAGGACGCAGCTAAGTTAACTTTACAAAAATAATCTTACACCAACATATTATCTGGCTGAAGGGAGAGGACAGAAACTCTACACTATCATAATTAAAACTGCAAGAGAATGGATAGCTGGTAGATTTATTATAAAAGTTTTCTTACCCCATGTGTCTGCCGGGCGAGGACGCCATGTCTTAGGCAGTTGTCCGTCTGACTCACTCGAAGCCTACTCACAGAATAAACCGAAGCCACGCTAAATTGGCGTCAGTAACGCCATATCCCTTCCAATGACACTGTTTCCCCTGAATCGCCCCTCTCACGGACAAACTGCCGTGCTTCGGTATCCAGAGAGCGTCTTAACAAGACTATCTGTGCACATGCCACATCATGGCGCCAGCTGGTTGAGTACCTCAGGTTTTGCACACAGTACAGAGTGTGTATACCCACTGCAGTACTCTAAATGCCACAGAGAGCTGTGACTTGAAATGATGCTGTCCATCCCACCGTCACTTCCGGGATCAGTCTCCCTGGAAAGAAAGAAATATAAAACAATGAGCCATTTTATTTTCACTCTTCTTTAGAGAATCATTCATTTTTAGAGATTGCATTAAGGATAGAAATCTGTACTTACATCATGCTTCTTTCGTAGACGGGGTAGTGGTCTGTGCATATGCATCGAGAAGTCATCTGGTCAGGATAGGAAGACATGTTACACACTATAGAATGCATCATACCATTGCACGACTCTTTATAATAATATGTATAATGGTATGAGTCTTCTCCACATTCGCTCCAAAAATCGACCATTGTATTATCGTCTCGATTACACATGGAATAATATTCAGAGCAGTGCAAGGAGGGGCTCCTTTATACAGGCGATAGGAAAACCGGTTCTTCTATCAAATATAATGACGTGCAGAGAGGATCGTTTTGGGGAAAACGCTCTGTAGGGAGCGGGGAGGAATGTGTTTTTTCTCTATGCAGGAGAATCGGGATGTGCTGGGAAGATTCAGGGAGGGGCGGGAGGGGAATGAAAAATTCTATTATAGAGAGGGATACACGTAAATATCTTTCTTATCTCTGCTTGAAAGATACAATTGGTGCAAAAATATATTGTACATGTATATCCATGCTCGGTGATTCTCATAGGTCTTCGTGCAGATTTGTATGTTTGGAGGAGGTGTAAGTATGTTATGTGTATGCGTGTGTGTATGCGTGCACTGGTGAATGTGGGTCTGTCTAAGTGTGTGTGTGAGTAGGTGTACTGGTGTACGTGTATCTGTATGCGTGTAATTGCGTGTGTGTATGCGTGCACTGGTGAATGTGGGTCTGTCTAAGTGTGTGTGTGTGTGAGTAGGTGTACTGGTGTACGTGTATCTGTATGCGTGTAATTGCGTGTGTGTATGCGTGCACTGGTGAATGTGTGTCTGTCTAAGTGTGTGTGAGTAGGTGTACTGGTGTACGTGTATCTGTATGCATGTAATTGCGTGTGTGTATGTGTGCGTGCAATTGTACTGGTGTGTGTGCGTGTGCATGTGTGTGTATGTGCACTGATATGTGTAATGTGTAAGGGCTATGCCTATGGATGTAAATATGTATGTGTAATGGCACTGGCATGTGCTCGTGTATATATGAATGGTTGGATGTATGTACGTCAAGAAGAAAGAGATAGAAAGAAAAAGGAGAAAGAAAGAAAATAAAAAATCGTGTGTATGCATCGGGATATCTAAGTATACACATGGGTATATTTGTTAAATACATTTAATCTCTGCATGCATGCTTCCATAACTTAATATTTATTAAGCATTAAATGTTTCGCAGGGTAAGATTCGAACTCGGAGCTCTGGATACGCGTGAACGCCTGTCATTAATCGAGGTAATGATATGATAACGTTTTACCCTATCAAATTATCAAGTTTTTCATTAGCTATTAAAAACATTTAACTTTTGTCTGCAGTAAGATGCAAACACCGACCTAAGGATGTCCAATTATGCACAGGGGTTTAATACATGTAATGATATGTTAAACACATTTTGATATCACTGTTTGAAAAAATGTCAGCTGCAGAACAGAACATTATAACTATGCTCGATGATTCTCGTTGGTTATCGTGCAGATTCGTGTGCTTGGTAGATGTTTCAGACTTTCACTAACGTGTATGTCTATGTTCGGGTATATCCGTAGGTCCTCATGAAGACTGCTGCGGGGCAAAGTCGGTGCTAGGATGGCGATGTCAAGCGGTGAATTTATGACATAGCAATTAGATTAAACTTGCCTCGGGGGAAACGGCTCTTTCTCTTTTCCCACAGTCAAACAAAGACAGGTCCAGGTATATGGGGAGGGGGTTACTGCAGGTGTGGTCTTCCAAAGGTGCACGTGTGTGGGACAATGGAATGGAGGACAATAGAATCTGCTCCCTTTGTCATTCAATCTTTTGTGAGATCAAGTCCAGCCTGTTCTGTTGTTATTTTGCACGTGGTCGTCAAACAATGCGACTGGGAGTTTGATTGTTGCAGGTGGCATTCTTAAACTTTCACACGTGCAAGAAATTCAATAGAGCTGGTACAATAGCGTCTCATCTTTTGTTTATAAATCTCCAGCCTTCTCTATTGTTACAAGCGTAATATATTATGTCATTTGTTCATTTTTACAGGAGAAGGAAAACCTTTGTTCTTTTGCACGTGGTCGTTAAACAATGCAGGTAGCGGTGGGTTGTTGCAGGTGCAGAAGTGCACGTGTGCGGCTATGGAATGGGTAGAATTTCGTCTCCGTCTTCGTTACAAAAGCATAATTTATTATCCTCATTGTTCATTTCGACAGCTGATGGACAACCATAATTGCTCACCTTTCAAGCTTTCCATTATACTCAACAAAGTTTATGACGACAGCTGCAACCACAAGGTACTAGGGGGCGGGGAAGGGGGAGACCTGATTAGCATATTAATTCCACATTCCTGCATATTAAGTGGGGTAGCACTCTTATTCTCTCCCTACTATTGGGGTTCTTTGAATACTGATAAAACATTACAGATTTAGTGATAAAAGATAACGGTTAAAATTTGTGTAATAGGCAGTTAGGTTAGATGTTATACTAAATAAGTAATAAAACCTTTACTGCAGGATTTAAATAATTAAAAAATGAATAACCATTGATACAAAGAAGAATTTGGAAAATTCATTATGCATTTTTTATTCAATGTTAGACATTTATTAAATCGACTTATTAAAGAAGCTATATTAATAATTAAAAATATAATTAATTTAAAAATACTTAAGGCGACCAAATAATAACTTATTTAAGGAATATAATAATCATGGTTTAATGTTTAATATGGGAATTGACGGTGCTTAATTGATGGACAAACGAGCTGAGAGTAGAAAGAATAACGACGAAGAACTTAGCTAAATAAACCGAGCGGGATAGCTCAGGCTCTAACGTCTGTTGTCCTAATTCAGGAGGTCGTGGGTTCGATTCATGCAGCCGATTTTCCTGACCCATGTATCTTTTCGGAGTTTTTCCGGGTGGCTAGGTGAATGCTGAGAGGGTTCATTACATTCCCCAGGTTTCCTGTCCTTGCATTTTACTTACATTCTCATTCCAATTTAGCTTTCATCTGTTTAAGGGTTGAAATTGTGGGCGGGAGTCTCGGCGTTACATGCTCTCCATAACATTTCGTCCCCTCGAGTGAGGGCAGCCTCCGCGTCCCGGGCCCCCGGGGATTGTAAGCCCGAGGGGGAGAAGGGGAGCCATCCGAGGAGCTTGAATCGGTAAAAGGAAGGCACCCTGCCCTTTGCCGTGTCTGTCTCCTGGTTCAGCCATCCATATTTTCCTCTTACCTCACCCTTCCCACCCGGGGTACCCGTCAGGGGCCTCAGGTACAAAAGATCTTGTAAGTCGAGGTGCTGAGTCCCCTCTACAGTTTGTCTAGTTGTAGCCTAGCTAAATAAACCTGAGAGTAGAAATAAAAGAAACGAAGAATTACTTAAATAAGGATTGATGAATAGTTAAATAAAAACAATTAAAATGAGAAGATGTAGACAATATTGAGTAACTAATGTGAAGTAAAATATTGATTGAATTTATAAAACACACATTTAGGTTAAGAGCGATGATGGTTAACAGTAGTAGACGCCAACTGGTAACCAGTTTGAAAAGCTGGTGGCTTGCAGTAGCAATATAGCTGTGGGAAACATTATTAGCATTAATTATCTTAATATGTACACTTAATTTACTTTATTTTAGTTAATTGGGTTGCGAACGGGTTCCACTTAGGGTTCCACTTAGGGTGGAAAGAAATTAGTATTAAGCATTAATTAATAAACAATACAGTTGGAATATTCAGTTTATTCAACCAGATACAGGAGCATGTGATTTATTTATTTTATTGTCCAAGTGGAGTTAGGTATACGCGGAAGAGAGTGGAGTGTTTGTCAATAAGAGGAGCTATTTGCAATTTTCTAAAGCTTGTTTCGCAAGTTGTCTAGAATTTTCTGGAATGTTTTTCATAAACTCATTCTCCCGAATTGCTGATTCCGGACGACTTTATTACGAAAGCGCAAAATCACGAAAACGAATGATCCGATACAAACAATAGGAAAGCATTGTTAAGCTAAATAAAATGTGAAACACATAAATTCAATATGAATACATTATTATCAACCTTTATAAAGTGTGCTTCTTGTGGCGTGGCCAAATTAGTATTCAGCGTGTTTGTATATTATAGAATTAAATTCGGAGGTGAGCAATTATGGTTGTGTAGTAAGAAGGTGCATCCTGCGTAGTGGGCTGCAGTGTGGTGTACTAGTTTTCGGCCATGGAATGCGCTTGGGTTGATCCCACCCTTGGGAGTGCGGGTTTTCAGTCCCGGGTATAGTAACCGTGGGCACTCAGGATATTGAAGCAACTGAGTAACTGCGATAAGCAGCGACCCGGTCTCAAAATGAAACTGCTGTGGTCCTTAGCGTCCCATTCTATATTGGGCGTGAATGACCGGTAATTTTGTTCAGAAGTCTCATTATCAGGTTTGAGGTTCTTTTACGTTCCGTAAATCTATGACACGGAACCACCGGCTTTAAGTCCCTTCCAAAGAAAGCCATGCTAAGAATTTTTACGCCCGAAAATATCAATCGCTCTCCTCGGGAGACTCCGGCCTCGAGAGCCAACATTGCGGCTGGGGATGCCTGATGCTGGTAGCATCTCCTCGTATCGGTTGGATCACCAACCTCCACCGCGCGTATTTGGGCGTGAGGCCACCAGTCGATTTTGCAGGCTAAGGTCCTGAATGGTCAGTAGGGCCAAAGGGTTTTAGTAACAGGCTGAGGAGTAAGGAATGCAATACCGTGGACTCGGTATCAATGTCTTGAGAAGGTCAGATCACTCTCCATACTCACACCCTTCTAGTAGAAAAGGGGCGTTGGCCGACATATTTGGAAATGGTTGAATACGGAATCACTGGAGTTACAGTCCTTACAAATATTACCTAAAAACCGCATATAAAATAAATCCTCTGACGCTATAGGTCGCGAAGGGCCTGGGACTGCCAACCGGACGCCGGTCTCACGCCCACGTACGCACGGCAGAGATGAGCAATCATCCAACCGATACGGGGAGGTGTTGTAGCCAGCATCACGCATCCCCCAGTCGGAAAGTTGGCTCACGAGACCAGGACCGCTGCCTATCGCTGCTCCCCACTCTCCTCACGATGCGGAGTTGGCACCGGTCCTATATCCGGGATCCAAAATCCACACCCCCATGGATGGGATCGAACCCGGGAGCAAATCGTGTCCGGGAACAGAGCACCACTCTGCAGCCCACGGCACAGGATAAGAACCGCCTATAGGGAACGCAAAATAACTATGACTCGTAGTTTAAACCATAAGTGGAGCTCTTTTCACCAAAACAAGAAATGCAGCTTAGATATTTCTTGTATACCAAGTTGGCTCTCCTATGTTTTCGGTTGGCGTACTTCGATAATGTCGTCCTGAAACGGCTTCCTCTTCATTAGGTGCAGTACTGCTTCAATTATTACTGTCTTAAAGAATAACTCCTTCAGCCAAACATTTTATTATGCTGTACTACATAAAGATGTGGTTCTTCTTTTAGAGAGTAGTCAATTGTATTCTGATTTTTCTGGAACTGTTTTTATTTCAGCGTACATTTGAAATGTTCTGTAAAATCTGATTGTGCAATGACCAATTGATGTTCAGAATATCTCAAGCTCTATCAAAATTTCACACCGTTTTCTTTATTTGAACTACTAGACAAGCTCAGTAAAATAGTTTCTGCAAACAGTTACTGTCTCACAACCAGCCACACTTCTACACCACGATGTTTTAAAATGTCAGTTGTAACACATCGCACCTTTCCTTTCTATTTTATGCGCTGAAATGGCTTAGGATTACCCATAAATATCATGTGTCGTCCTAGCCCACCGCGAAAAGAATATTCGTAACATGCAACACACTATGTCACGTTTCGGATTCGTTGAAAATAGCCAATGTTTAAGTGGTTTTAAGATATAAACTCTTTGTGGATACTTTAATCCACGCTAGCGGACTTCCAAGACCATACACACAACGACAATAATCGCTAAGTACAGATTTTTTTTCGTATATAAAATTAACTGGCAATGAAGGTCGGAGTCCGAAAACTTTGAGTGTGAAAAGTGATTTGAGAGAGCAGACATTCGTTACCCAAGAGAAGTTTGCAAGTTTAGAAAGTATTTAACAGATGTCAGTGATCACCAAATAGCCTCTGCAAGAGATCTTTCTACTAGAAAACATCCAAGTTTTTAGCTTCACCATAGTCTCGAATCAGGTAGTTTGTGGGAGTACACATAACTCATACAGTCCAAGCTTGAGTTGCTTGTCCTGGTAACCAGACCTAAACACTGCAGCTGCAAATTTCAGAAGCGAGAAAAACTACACCTGCTGATGGAATCTGCGGCTTTCGCATCGCTTCTTTACAACCCGCTTTCCTTATTCCTTGCTATGCCGCGGTAACACTTCAGAATGGGCAATGTACGCCCTTAATATAGAGATTCGTAAAATTATATTACGGCATGTGAGTAGTGGAATATTTAAATATGAAGTGCTTAAAATAGAGATAACATTATGTTCGAATGTGCCCAGTTAAAACAGTGGAAGTGACACTTTACTAGCTCTACCTGAGGAGCCGTAGAATTGTTGACAAGGCATAGCGACAGAGACAAAGATAAGACTCCATTTGCGCATGCGATTTCGTGTCGTGTGGCAAGTGCGACGAGACCTGAAAATACGTACATTGAGTTAAAGGGAAGCATTTATACCATGTGACGCGTTAGTAGCACAATATTCTGTGTCGTACGAACTCAGACACGTCGCAGGATCTTTCAAGTTGCACATATGCGACAGTCGCAACCCTCAGTATACTTGACTATATAGGATTTTTTTATGCACGTCGCGATGTCGTATTGTGAGGGAGACAGCTAGGTCAGTGCTGCCACTTTGAGAAATTCAGAAATGTAGTTTGGTATTGCAGTGTAGTTTATGCTTTCACGTGTTTTGAGAGTGATCTGATTTTCGTCGTTCAGACATATCAAATAGAGATACGGAGACTTTTGATGAGGAAATACTTCATATTAAGAGTTCAATGGGATATTTGGTCAGCAAATTACAACGTTCGTGACAAGAAGAAGCAGTTTTCCAAATAGGTTCCTAAGCCCACTGTCTACAAACCTTTTACGGTTTATCGAATGTATACTTCAATGCCGTTTTCGTCTGTTTTTCGAGTTTGTAGCAATAGTGCAACGCAAGGATCCATATTAACTGTCCAAACAAATGTGGAAGCAGGCTTGTAGAAATGATTTACCAACGATACACAGCGCAATACGTCGCGGGCATAAATAGGCCACTAAAAATTACGCTGCATCGTGTCATTCCTTGTCGTACGACACGAAGTTCATGTAAAAATGAGGCCTAAGTGCTGTTATCTCTGTCTCTATTTCACACACACTATTTATTGTCGCGGGTAGCATTAACGGAAGCAACTAAAATAAACCTATGAGCGATGAACGTTGCAGGGATTTTTAAGTGTATTAATTACGAAAACAATCGCCTTTGTACAGAGATGGAAAATTGATGCTGGTGTTATATTAAAGATCACGAGTAACTTATTATTATTATTATTTTAAACAACCCATGAACATCATTTTAATCTAATGGCATTTCTGTCACTTTTCAACATAGTCTCCATTTCTTCACACATATTTTTCCCATCTTCGTCTGAAAATTCTCTTGGAATTGATGTCCGTTTCGATTGCCCGAAGACACTGACAGCCCGCTTTCCGAACGTCCTCCAATGTCTTGTTTCAGGCTCATAATGATGGCTTTTATCGTCTGACAGTATATTTACCATAGTCATCTCCTTCGTTTGGAAATCTACGAAGAAGGCTTTGGGCGATGTTTCTTTTCTGAACTTTTTGTCTTAGGTCAAGAAACGTGGGGTCCAATGGGCACAAACTTTTCGATAATCCAGTTACTATAAGTTTTGTTACGATTTCATTCACAGTGACACGTGTGGATTCTCTTATGTACTCATGAACTCTTTCCTTGTTGTGTACCGCGGAGGCAGCTCGAGGGCGAACGCTACGAGCCTCATCTTTGAACTGTTTCACCCATCTCGTAACACTGCTGGCGCCCATACACGCTGAGTCTGAGGTAAATTTCAACAGCAGAGTTTTCCTCTTCAATGCCAGCACGTTGTCGAAACGAAATATCGATATCGACCATTTGATAAATACCATTCTTATGCGATCCCGTTTGCCTATGATCACATGATAGACGCTAATGCTGTCAAAATGTGCACCACCTAGTATGAGGCATGTAGATTACGATAATGAAGCCGTTTTCATTGCATTGTTGGAACTTCAGTTAAAAGAGAGGGTTGTTCACGATTTTCAGTATAATTCTCGAATAAGTGAACTGCCAAAACACCATCATAGTCGTCATCTTCCTCGCGATATTCATTCATATCTGCATCACATTCACTGTCCTAGAGGTTAATGATCACATTTTGAACTATGTCCTCCCTGGCAATTTATTACTGTAAATCTTCTTTATGTAACTTTTCGACATGTGTAACTAGATATTTGGTTCTGTAGCGGACTTTGTTTGCGGGCCGCTCAACATCCGCAAATAAAAACGTTTTATTCAGTTTTGCTATCTCGTCCTTTACTGTAGCCCAAATAAGTTTTACAGAGTCATAATGAGTCATATAGTAGCCAGCGAATAACTTGATAGACCATTTGTAGAACCATCTGGTCTAATTCATAATTTTGTTTTGTTTTGTAAGGAGTACCTCCAGTTTTGTTTCTGTTGCTTCAAAGGCTACATCATGTTTATGCAACCATTCTTGAATCTCTGCTTTTCGCCAGTTTGTGTTGGGCAGCTTATCTAATGCTGTATATCTAGGGTGATAGCTAACGTTGACCATTGTTATGATAGAATCCTCTTGCAAATAGTTTAAGAATACGTTAAGAAACCAGTCTTTAAAACTTCATTATTCATTTCTGATAATTTAGCGTTGCACCGGGTGCCCTCAGCCCCTTAAAACGCAAAAACATGAAGAGGTTTGAGGAAAGAGCGCCGTGTAGACCTGATTTCCAGCGGAACAGCGCTTGTAGACTTGTATCACTAACATCTCCAGCAGATACAAGTGTACATTGAATGGTAATATATATTCCTGCTGTACGACTATTATATAACTGGTGATTCACACGGTTAACGAGCGACGTTGTGTATTGTGCCTCAGCTGCTGTGGCCGGGCTTTGTAGTGTGAATGCCGTGTCCTACAGCATCTGCCGGCTGGTTGGTTGGCTGGTGAGCGGAAGGAGGAGGCGGTCTCCCCTTACGTAAATCCCAAAGATAATATCGAAGTGCAAAGAGATATTTCTAGATCTTTCCTCCCCGCCTCCCTCGAACTTTCCACACAGCTCAATAGGTACATCCAATGCTTTTCGTACACACTGTGGCTACCACTTGACGGCTCGCGCGCGGGCCGCCGCAGCTCAGACTCCCACCGAAGCAGTTATCCCTGCAACCGCCTCAAGTTCTAATAGTTACAATTGCAATGATAATACTTTATCATAAGAGGTGTTGTAAATGTTGTCTTTCTCTCTCCACACATTTCTGGCATTTTCTCAAGAAATTTCATTTATACTTGAGACTTCAATATCTGAAATTGAGTGAATTTCTCGCCTGAAGATTTCTTTTAGTTCCCACAGCGTAAGGGGTTTGTTACATACACTTTGTTTCTCATGTAAACATCAGAGTCGGATAAATAACTGTATTTGGCATTTGCGAAAATATAGAGTAATTTAATCCACTCTGAACATTCTCCTTTGCATATGAGATTCCCTTGAATGACAAGAAAATTGGTTTGCGGCAAATGCATATAGAATAAGAGGACCTGTGTTGTTCGAACAAACAACACATACAAAGAGTCACAGAAAGGACCCATTTTGAACAGGCATTGAATGTCAATGATTTTCCAATAAGACTTTGCTACTGCGCATAAAACTGATGAATAATTAAACTTATTTTTTTCACTATTTACCCTCCCCGTTGTTTGGGCTTACACCCCCAGGACTTACAAGCGGATGCCTGAGGTCAAAGGCCTGTCAGGGAGCACAGACTATGCATCAGAGAGAACAGTCAGGAGGGGTGATCGGCCCGAAGCTTGGTGTGAGACCGAGGATGGAAATGGTAAGAAATGGCGTTCGGATAAATGAAAGGAAAAGTAATAGTGCAGCAATTGGTGCAACGAATGACGGAGGAAATCGAAAAAACCGCCCAGGCGCAGCTTTGTCCACCAAAAATCCGATATGGTTCCCTGGGATGGACCTCGGGCCACATTGGTGAGAGGCGAGCGGTCTAACCACTCGGCACGGCGCCGCTTTAAATAATTAAATTTAATCCAGGAAAATGCTTAAGACAGGGTAATTAGTCAAGAATTATTACCCTCACGATCCCCTGATTTAACTATATGTGATTTTTATCTATGCGAGAACTTGAAATATAAGGTGTGTACAAGAAACCCCACACATTTAAAGAGCTAAGAGTAAAAATACAGCAAGAAATTCACTCAAATTGGGATTTTATACTGTCCATCGTGAATGGAAGTTTTCTGAGAAGGTGCGAGAAATCTGTGGAAGGAGGATAACATTTCCAACATCCTTTACAAGGTATGTGCTTATTATAATCGTAATTGTAAACATGTGAATATGGGGCGGTTGCGGCAATATTATAACAGTTTCGGTGCGAGTCCGAGCTGTACCGGCCGGCGAGCGAGTCGCCTTGAGGTGGCCACAATGTGTAGGAAAATCACTTTATATGCGAGCGCACTCTCGAGTTGGTAATTCAGGTTTGTTGCATTTGTTGTGACATACAGCTATGTTCCACCGGAAGAGAGAAGTCCCATGTTCGAAAGTTGGTGGCCGGAAGAGAGAAGAGGAGTTCCGTCTTCGACAATTGGAAGAGGTTGGTGGGAAGAAGGAGTTGCTTAGCGCATGATTAATTACATCGCTGCGCGCAATCATCTATGAATTAAGCCACAATATGTTATTATGCGCAACGAGGTATAGTTTCTCAATGAGATAAGTAAGGTTAATTCCGCCATGTGAGCACGATTTTTTATCCTGGACCACTAAAACTCAGCGGTCAAAGGGCAACACTACATCGTTTCTATACTTAGCAGCAGGAACTAATTTACGTTTCATCGAACAAACTAAGTCAATACGACCAGTATGAAATGTTAACAGTAAAGATTGCCATGAGCAAAGCATTGTAAATAACTTAAAAATTTAAGTATGTAATAATATAATTAATACTCAAATGTTGTACATCTCATAACGATGCATACGCTCTAAGGATTGTCGAAGCATTCGTTGGCGATAAAAAATAAATACATAGCAACGGGGTAAAATAAAAGTAAAGCTTTCAAAAGAGCATTACGCCATTTTGAACTGAAAACAAAAGAAAACTAAATATTTACAGAAAGGCAATTAAGGTAGAATCAAATTATTTATAATCAACTGGAGAATAAGCAGATGAAGTTATGTTAAATAAGATTAAAAGAAGCAGAGACATTTACTTGTAATTAATTTGCGCGCTGTTTTATAAAGCAGTAAGCAGGCAGCTTCATAACTCTGCTAAGAATAAGCGTAGAGTATTTTCATTTATTAATAACATTAAAGTAGAAATAGAAGGTATGTTTGAGCGCATAGAGAGATGCCGACAAGCGATAAGCTTCTTTGTTCTACGCCGACAAGCCCCGCCCCCTCCCTTTGAGGGCTAACATGCCGCCAGGTCTCGTGTCGCTAGGCCCCGCCCCCTCTCGCTTTGTGTGCTTACCTAATGCCGACAGTGTCTGTGCCGACAGGTCCTACCCCCTCCCCCATGCGTTCTACTGTGGCGTCCTGACTTGAAGGAATTGTTTTCTCGAGGCCTGCCGCCCCGCGGCAAATTAATTAGGTAATGTTCGTCAAACATTTTTTTATGACTACTAATGCCTGCACATTGCATCCTCGAGCAATTAAGTTTTTTGAATAATGAATTGTTGACTCGAGCGTGAGTATAAGTAGTCTGCTCACGGGAACAGTCTGTCATGTAATGAAAACACTGCAGCCTTCTTCTATCTGGGGAAAGCGCTTGTCCATTAGCTGGCCATGTTAGACGCTTTCACCACATTAATAGACTTTTAAGTTTGCATTCCGGATCTGTTTACATACATTAGCGAACAACCTACTTCTGCATGGTGGTAACGGTGACCTACATTAGCTGACCACGTTAGACGCTTTCAACACATTAGCGAACAATGTCAGTAATTGTTTTCCTAAGTGCTCTGCATAACTCTCACCACTTCAGCATTTAGCGATGGAAATGATATAAAAAGCAGCAGCTTCTCCAATGAGTTCCAAGTTGACCAGGATGGCCGGGATCGAATCCTAGGAGTGATTACAAATTCAGCTTCTAACAACTCAGAGACTAATTACGATAAAGACGTCAAATAAAGTTTATTACATTAATGTTATTAGATAGTTTCTTGTGAATGTATATTTGGGTACATTGTGTCCAGGGTTCGAATACCGATAAAATGTAATTTAATTATACATTTAATAACTCCTAAACTAATTAAGATATAGACGCCAAATAAACTTTATTGCATTTACGTTATTAGGTAGTATCTCGTGGATGTATATTTCGGTACCTGGTGTTCTGGGTTCGATCCTAATTTTTAAATCGTCATTATCTCAGAAACTAAGAGAGGTGGAGGAGTGAACCAAAGCATGATTGATAGCTCCTGTGATGCGTAATTAATACTGTATATAATTTTCAATCAGTTGTTCTTATTTCGAATCCCGATCTTTCAATCACTTACTTATTTTTTCTCTATACTCTAGAATATATCACTTAGATTGATGCTGTAACTCCATACAGCACCTTTAAACATATCAAACTAATATTGTAAATAATTTTGTTTCTGGTGTCCAGGGTTCGAATACCGATAAAATGTAATTTAATTATAAATTTAATAACTCCTAAACTAATTAAGATAAAGACGCCAAATAAACTTTATTGCGTTTATGTTATTAGGTAGTATCTTGTGGATGTGTAATTAGATACGTGACGTGTTGGGTTCGATCCTAATTTTTAAATCACCATTATCTCGGAAACTAAGAAAGCTAGAGGGATGGACCAAAGCATGATTGATAGCTCCTATGATGGGTAATTAATACTGTATATAATTTTCAATCAGTTGTTCTTATTTCGAATCCCGATCTTTCAACCACTTATTTATTTTTTCTCTATACTCTAGAATATATCACTTTGATTGATGCTGTAACTGCATACAGTACCTTTAAATATATCAAACTAATATTGTAAATAATTTTGTTTCAGGTGTCCAGGGTTCAAATACCGAAAAAATGTAATTTAATTATAAATTTAATAACTCCTAAACTAATTAAGATAAAGACGTCAAATAAACTTTATTGCGTTTATGTTCTTAGGTAGTATCTTGTGGATGTATATTTGGGTACCTGATGTTTTGGGTTCAATCCTTAATTTTTTTTAAATCGTCATTATCTCAGAAACTAAGAGAGGTAGA
Organism: Deroplatys truncata; assembly: GCA_030765065.1. Classification (NCBI taxonomy): domain Eukaryota; kingdom Metazoa; phylum Arthropoda; class Insecta; order Mantodea; family Mantidae; genus Deroplatys; species Deroplatys truncata. Next base: position 22,099,816 of record CM060988.1, on the reverse strand, counting down.
GGAGTGGACCAAAGCATGATTGATAGCTCCTATGATGGGTAATTAATACTGTATATAATTTTCAATCAGTTGTCCTGATTTCGAATCCCGATCTTTCAATCACTTACTTATTTTTCTCTATACTCTAGAATATATCACTTAGATTGATGCTGTAACTGCATACAGCACCTTTAAACATATCAAACTAATATTGTAAATAATTTTGTTGCTGGTGTCATGGGTTCGAATACCGATAAAATGTAATTTGATTATAAATTTAATAACTCCTAAACTAATTAAGATAAAGACGCCAAATAAACTTTATTGCGTTTATGTTATTAGGTAGTATCTTGTGGATGTGTAATTAGATACCTGACGTTCTGTGTTCGATCATAATTTTTAAATCACCATTATCACAGAAACTAAGAGAGGTAGAGGAGTGGATCAAAGCATGATTGATAAGTTCTATACTGGATGATTAATGCTGTATATAATCGCCAATCAGTTGTGCTTGATTCGATTCCCCATCTTTTAATGACTTCCTTAATTTTCCTCTGTACACTAGAATATATCACTTAGATCGATGATGTACCTGCATACAGCTTTGTTTAGCATTTTGAGCTAATATCATAAATTATTTTGTTCCTGGTGTTCTGGGTTCGAATACCGATTCAATGAAATTTATTTACAAATTTAATAACGCGTAATCTAATTTAGATAGACATGTCAAGGTAAACGCAAACAGAGTATCTAGTCCTTATATATCGTTTTCATGACAAATATTACTTTAAAGTACTCAGATCGAATCCCAAAGGGGTGATTTCATATATCTTCAAGCCTAGGGATCATATCAGGTTCTAATAAAGATTAAATGCTTGATGCTGATGCGGGGGAGCTAAAATACATTTATTAAAAGTATTACCCGGTTCGATTTAGAAGCTTAGAATCTGTGTAACTATGGAAAAATTGCTTTTCTCGTGATCGTAGTGAAATGTAATGGGCTTTCTGTGAGAAGGTGGAAAGGAAGAATTGAAAAGGGAATGAAAACATGAGATAATGTAGTATATACATACATTTAACTAAATAAGGAGGAAAATCTTCTCGTTACCTTTTAAGCTTTTACTTTAAGTATTGTGATAATACAGATGGAATTAACCTTGGTACAATAGGTGGTGGTGGTGGTGATGGTGGTTGTAGGCTTTGAATTTGAAATATATGTCTGAATGAGCGTGGGAGAATGCTTCTCTTGCTGGTGTGACAGCATAAGCAGGTAGTTATGAGATGAGTTTAAACGTGTTTGATGCTGTCAGACATCATGTCTCTAGGTGTGACGTCATAAACATCCTGCTTCTGGGCGTGAGATTATATGGCTGAGATTAATACACGATGAGTGATCATATACAGCTGGTTATGGAGCGAGTTTATGATTGATCTAAAAGGTTCGTGCTCCCTCTATAAATATGTTATAGGCGAAAGGATGCTCTCCTGAAACATTAGGTCCCTAGACAGAAATTGTTCACAGAGACGGAGACGTCAGGATGGATGAGTGCATCTTATATATGAGAGAGGTAGAGGAATATGAGGAGAAGTGCTAGGCTAGTCGGGGTTTGAGGTGTGGAATATGCGTTTATATGGGAAAGATAGGGGAAACGTGTACAGATAATAGGCCAGACAGATGCTGAAGGACGGGAATATAGGTTTATACGGGAGAGATAGGGAAATACAAGGAGAGGTGCTAGACTAGACTGATGCTGAAGGAGAGGATACGCTTTATACGGAAGAGATAGGGAATACGAGGAAAGGTACTAGAAGGGTAGAATATAGCGTTTTTATATAGGAGAGCTATCAAACCGAGGAGAGGTATTAGGCGGGAAGGCTTGAATGACAGAGTATGCGTTTATATGGAGAGACGAGGAAAACGAAGGTAGGTGCTAGGTTGAGAGAGTCTTCAAGGAGGAAAATGCATTTATATGAGAGTGTTAGGGAATACGATGAGAGGTGCTAGTCTAGAGAGGGTTGAGGAGTAGAGTATACGTTTATATGGGAGATATATGGAAAACGGTAGAGATACAAGGGTAGACAGTGGTTGAAAGAGTAGGAATGTAGTTTATACGGTAATATAGAGAGTAATTCGATTATAAAACTTTCCTCATCCAGCATTACAACACTTTTATATACTTATTTTCTAAACCTTACAAACTTTATATATGTTAAACACTAGTGCGCGAAACGGAGAGGGACAAACTTTAATTCAGAGTAACAGATCGTTGACATGTAGATGGTAGAGGCAATCCACTAGCTGGAACGATTCAGGAGCTGGAAACGCTAGGGGCACGCAGCGTAATGCAAGTTGTGCAGTTCTATACACAGCACCAAACTTTATTTCAGGAGATAAAATTTCGTTGAAACGTAGATGACAGTAGCGCGTCACAATGTTGAACGGTCCGAAATCTGGAAATGTTAGGGACAATCCGTTGTGTGGATGACTAGTGTTTCCAGAGAGCATCCTTTTTCACGAATGTTCCCAGAGAGCATCCTTTTTTCCATGCTCGCACTCGCCATGGTCTGGTTACGTGTCGTTGTAACGTAATGTTACGCTGTTAGGATGGTTTAGTATACATGACAGGCAAAAGGCGGGGGTCCGTACCCTTAAAGATTTGAACCTGAGCTCTGTCCCATTCAACCTGACGTCTACGGGCTCCGTGAACAATAGTTGTCTAGATGACTAATGTTTCAAGAGAGTATCCTTCCCCCGTGCTATGCATTGATTGCAATTCCCTCCGTCGTCCTGATATACACTTTGTCCCTCTCCGTTTCGCGCACTACTGTTTAACATATATAAAGTTTGTAAGGTTTAGAAAATAAGTATATAAAAGTGTTGTAATGCTGGATGAGGAAAGTTTTATAATCGAATTACTCTCTATATTACCGTATAAACCTACATTCCTACTCCTTCAACCACTGTCTACCCTTGTATCTCTACCGTTTTCCATATATCTCCCAAATAAACGTATACTCTACTCCTCAACCCTCTCTAGACTAGCACCTCTCATCGTATTCCCTAACGCTCTCATATAAATGCATTTTCCTCCTTGAAGACTCTCTCAACCTAGCACCTACCTTCGTTTTCCTCGTCTCTCCATATAAACGCATACTCTGTCATTCAAGCCTTCCCGCCTAATACCTCTCCTCGGTTTGCTAGCTCTCCTATATAAAAACGCTATATTCTACCCTTCTAGTACCTCTCCTCGTATTCCCTATCTCTTCCGTATAAAGCGTATCCTCTCCTCCTTCAGCATCAGTCTAGTCTAGCACCTCTCCTTGTATTTCCCTATCTCTCCCGTATAAGGCTATATTCCCGTCCTTCAGCATCTGTCTGGCCTATTATCTGTACACGTTTCCCCTATCTTTCCCATATAAACACATATTCCACCCTCATACCCTGACTAGCCTAGCACTTCTCCTCATATTCCTCTACCTCTCTCATATATAAGATGCACTCATCCATCCTGACGTCTCCGTCTCTGTGAACAATTTCTGTCTAGAGACCTAATGTTTCAGGAGAGCATCCTTTCGCCTATAACATATTTATAGAGGGAGCACGAACCTTTTAGATCAATCATAAACTCGCTCCATAACCAGCTGTATATGATCACTCATCGTGTATTAATCTCAGCCATATAATCTCACGCCCAGAAGCAGGATGTTTATGACGTCACACCTAGAGACATGATGTCTGACAGCATCAAACACGTTTAAACTCATCTCATAACTACCTGCTTATGCTGTCACACCAGCAAGAGAAGCATTCTCCCACGCTCATTCAGACATATATTTCAAATTCAAAGCCTACAACTACCATCACCACCACCACCACCACCTATTGTACCAAGGTTAATTCCATCTGTATTATCACAATACTTAAAGTAAAAGCTTAAAAGGTAACGAGAAGATTTTCCTCTTTATTTAGTTAAATGTATGTATATACTACATTATCTCATGTTTTCATTCCCTTTTCAATTCTTCCTTTCCACCTTCTCACAGAATGCCCATTACATTTCACTACAATCACGAGAAAAGCAATTTTTCCATAGTTACACAGATTCTAAGCTTCTAAATCGAACCGGGTAATACTTTTAATAAATGTATTTTAGCTCCCCCGCATCAGCATCAAGCATTTAATCTTTATTAGAACCTGATATGATCCCTAGGCTTGAAGATATATGAAATCACCCCTTTGGGATTCGATCTGAGTACTTTAAAGTAATATTTGTCATGATAACGATATATAAGGACTAGATACTCTGTTTGCGTTTACCTTGATATGTCTATCTAAATTAGATTACGCGTTATTAAATTTGTAAATAAATTTCATTGAATCGGTATTCAAACCCAGAACACCAGGAACAAAATAATTTATTATATTAGCTCAACATGTTAAACAAAGCTGTATGCAGGTACATCATCGATCTAAGTGATATATTCTAGTGTACAGAGGAAAATTAAGGAAGTCATTAAAAGATGGGGAATCGAATCAAGCACAACTGATTGGCAATTATATACAGCATTAATCACCCAGTATAGAACTTATCAATCATGCTTTGATCCACTCCTCTACCTCTCTTAGTTTCTGAGATAATGGTGATTTAAAAATTATGATCGAACACAGAACGTCAGGTATCTAATTACACATCCACAAGATACTACCTAATAACATAAACGCAATAAAGTTTATTTGGCGTCTTTATCTTAATTAGTTTAGGAGTTAATAAATTTACAATTAAATTACATTTTATCGGTATTCGAACCCATGACACCAGAAACAAAATTATTTACAATATAAGTTTGATACGTTTAAAGGTGCTGTATGCAGTTACAGCATCAATCTAAGTGATATATTCTAGAGTAGAGAGAAAAATAAGTAAGTGATTGAAAGATCGGGATTCGAAATAAGGACAACTGATTGAAAATTATATACAGTATTAATTACCCATCATAGGAGCTATCAATCATGCTTTGGTCCACTCCTCTACCTCTCTTAGTTTCTGAGATAATGACGAATTAAAAAAAATTAAGGATTGAACCCAAAACATCAGGTACCCAAATATACATCCACAAGATACTACCTAAGAACATAAACGCAATAAAGTTTATTTGACGTCTTTATCTTAATTAGTTTAGGAGTTATTAAATTTATAATTAAATTACATTTTATCGGTATTCGAACCCTGGACACCAGAAACAAAATTATTTACAATATTAGTTTGATATGTTTAAAGGTACTGTATGCAGTTACAGCATCAATCTAAGTGATATATTCTAGAGTATAGAGAAAAAATAAGTAAGTGGTTGAAAGATCGGGATTCGAAATAAGAACAACTGATTGAAAATTATATACAGTATTAATTACCCATCATAGGAGCTATCAATCATGCTTTGGTCCATCCCTCTAGCTTTCTTAGTTTCCGAGATAATGGTGATTTAAAAATTAGGATCGAACCCAACACGTCACGTATCTAATTACACATCCACAAGATACTACCTAATAACATAAACGCAATAAAGTTTATTTGGCGTCTTTATCTTAATTAGTTTAGGAGTTATTAAATTTATAATTAAATTACATTTTATCGGTATTCGAACCCTGGACACCAGAAACAAAATTATTTACAATATTAGTTTGATATGTTTAAAGGTGCTGTATGGAGTTACAGCATCAATCTAAGTGATATATTCTAGAGTATAGAGAAAAAATAAGTAAGTGATTGAAAGATCGGGATTCGAAATAAGAACAACTGATTGAAAATTATATACAGTATTAATTACGCATCACAGGAGCTATCAATCATGCTTTGGTCCACTCCTCCACCTCTCTTAGTTTCTGAGATAATGACGATTTAAAAATTAGGATCGAACCCAGAACACCAGGTACCGAAATATACATCCACGAGATACTACCTAATAACGTAAATGCAATAAAGTTTATTTGGCGTCTATATCTTAATTAGTTTAGGAGTTATTAAATGTATAATTAAATTACATTTTATCGGTATTCGAACCCTGGACACCAGAAACAAAATTATTTACAATATTAGTTTGATATGTTTAAAGGTGCTGTATGCAGTTACAGCATCAATCTAAGTGATATATTCTAGAGTATAGAGAAAAAAATAAGTAAGTGATTGAAAGATCGGGATTCGAAATAAGGACAACTGATTGAAAATTATATACAGTATTAATTACACATCATAGGAGGTAGCAATCATGCTTTGGTTCACTCCTCCACCTCTCTTAGTTTCTGAGATAATGACGATTTAAAAAATTAAGGATTGAACCCAGAACGTCAGGTACCTAAATATACATCCACAAGATACTACCTAATAACATAAACGCAATAAAGTATATTTTGTGTCTTTATCTTAATTAGTTTAGGAGTTATTAAATTTATAATTAAATTACATTTTATTGGTATTCGAACCGTGGACACCATGTACCCAAAGATACATTCCCAAGAAACTATCTAATAACATTAATGTAATAAACTTTATTTGACGTCTGTACCGTAATTAGTCTCTGAATTATTAGAAGCTGAATTTGTAATCACTCCTAGGATTCGATCCCGGCCATCCTGGTCAACTTGGAACTCATTGGAGAAGCTGCTGCTTTTTATATCATTTCCATCGCTAAATGCTGAAGTGGTGAGAGTTATGCAGAGCACTTAGTAAAACAATTATTGACATTGTTCGCTAATGTGGTGAAAGCGTCTAACGTGGTCAGCTAATGTAGGTCACCGTTACCACCATGCAGAAGTAGGTTGTTCGCTAATGTATGTAAACAGATCCGGAATGCAAACTTAAAAGTCTATTAATGTGGTGAAAGCGTCTAACATGGCCAGCTAATGGACAAGCGCTTTCCCCAGATAGAAGAAGGCTGCAGTGTTTTCATTACATGACAGACTGTTCCCATGAGCAGACTACTTATACTCACGCTCGAGTCAACAATTCATTATTCAAAAAACTTAATTGCTCGAGGATGCAATGTGCAGGCATTAGTAGTCATAAGAAAAATGTTTGATGAACATTACCTAATTAATTTGCCGAGGGGCGGCAGGCCTCGAGAAAACAATTCCCTCAAGTCAGGACGCCACAGTAGAACGCATGGGGGAGGGGGTAGGACCTGTCGGCACAGACACTGTCGGCATTAGGTAAGCACACAAAGCGAGAGGGGGCGGGGCCTAGCGACACGAGACCTGGTGGCATGTAAGCCCTCAAAGGGAGGGGGCGGGGCTTGTCGGCGTAGAACAAAGAAGCTTATCGCTTGTCGGCATCTCTCTGTGCGCCAAACATACCTTCTATTTCTTCTCATTAAATTTAGTTTTATTTATGGACACTCTGTTAGCTGCTGTAATTCTTAGCGTTCTATTCTATATTGGGCTTGAAAGAACGGAAATTTTTTTCATAGGGCACTTTATCAGGTTTATTTTACGTGCCGTAATTCTACGACACGGGACCACCGGTTTTACTTCCCTTCTAAAGGAAGCCATGTTAAGGTTTTTTACGCCCGAGGAAATCCATCGCCCTGCTCCGGGTTTGAACGCGCGACCTCGGAAACCACAGACTAGCAAAGTACCTCTAGACCACGGAGAACAACTATTAATAGCCCGCTTAAGTAAATGTAATATTATTCATGGGAAAATACATTGATTATAAATAAATAAAATAAGACATAATAAGAGATGCCAGATCCTAGCACGAGAAAAGTGAAATAAATCAGTACAGTTTTGATTATAGAAAGAATTAACAGAATTTTTTTCTAACTGATTTTAACGCCCTGCGTTTATCCCTTGTGCGCCCGTTAACAAGCCTCAGAAATAATTATGATAATTAGTAATAATATTACTGAATCTTTAGCTTATAGTTTCTTAACTGAAAAGAGCGAGGAATCATAAAATACACCAAGACACTACACAGTGTAATATCTGGAGCTTATGATGTACCGGCACAAGCTTGACAGCCGGCTATGAGACCGGAACTAGTACTTCAGCACATGTCAATATGAGGAATTCTTAACAGCGTCATGACCGAAATAACAAAGCCGTGGGTTCTTCCACCTAGACCAGTCAATCTGCAGAAGAATGCAGGCTTACAATAACCTTGCAAGGATTCTACCGGACCGTACTGCCAATTTGTGCAGAGGAATGATATTCGCTCTCGTTTATGCCTTGAGGTGAAATGGCCGCTTGCTTCAAGGTTTCGGTAGACGGAGAACCAAATGACGGGTATTTCGTCATCGATTGTTTCCACATCACTTATGTATCCGGACGACAGACGCGAGATCACAGGTGGGTATTACTGCCTCGATTTGACACGCCTATGTACGAGCAGTACAAAGCAACATACCACCAGCATCGGCGCACAAACATTCCCAGAGGATATATCATAATCGATTTCAAGCACTTAGCATCAAGGCCCTTCCTTCGTTCCACTCCAGGTCGAAACGGGTCGCTATAGAGAGAACAGTAAGAAAATCCTGCCTAGGGAGGCCTTTGAAAGCTGTCTCTAAAAGGAAGCGAAACACATTGCAGACCATAATAAAAACCAGCGTAATATGCAATATAAGATGAAGAGGACGTTTAACTGGAACATTTGCATACATTTAATAAAAACATGACTCTGTAAGAATATTCACTCCTTATGCCATATTCATGTAGGTTCTGTTTCAAAATAGATATTGATGATAGAAAAATTCGGGATCTGGACCATTCCGGAAAGCCATATGCGTGATGGTCAGTTTGTAGTGGAAACAATGATACATCAACGTAAATATCGATATTAATGCAAATAATATTATAAAAGTGCAAATATTTGATAAGTTAAATGTAATGGACGCTAGCTAGCCATACACGTCAAAGGCATGGGCGTGAAGCCAAGCCGTACCAGGCGTAGAATTCTCTGGGGTGATACGAAGCACAGGGCCTAGGCTGAACGTGGTCAGCAGAGACGCTGGTGTGAGAGAAACAGATAGAGGTTGAAAAGAGATAGCAGCAGGTTGGGACATAAATGGAAAGTCCAGACGCGTCATAAAGGAGATGTGAGATTAAATGTTCTCATACGACGCTAAGGTGATCAGCCATCACAGTAGTGCTTTAAATAAATTAGAAGGAAAATATTGCCATTTACGGGCTGTATAAATAAGGCAGAAACCCGAGATTCGCACGACTTGCAACAATTTCGTCAGGGGGCGACGTTCACGCCATTCAGTTGGCTGAGCGTATACAGAAGCTGTTAGCAATTTACGAAAGATATATATTGTGGGAAGTACAGCTTGATAGATAGGTCCCATAACCCAGTAACCTAATTGAGGGATACAATTCATGGCTAGCTGCGAACAAGTTAAATAAGTTACAGTTAAAGTGAACTTAAACTTCTTATTTCGTCTCCTGTTACCATTTCCAAGATAAAGTTAAGAGCATAGGCCAACAGAGAAGTGTCGTATGGACATTCTCTTACAGCAACTCAACACACCCACTTCAGGAGGAAGACAATGAGCAGTCGGAGAGGCCCGTTGCGGATTCCACGATTTCATAATTGAAAATGTCTTATGTGTTAATTTTACATGCCTTTCCCTACTCACTCTTCAAAAACTATTCTCAACAAAAGCTTATTCTTCTATCTTATTAATCGAGGTAAATTTTCAGTACACATTTAAATATGTTGTAGGTATAAGAATGATGTAGGCTAAAGTGATACACATTTTTAAAAAGCGGGTCGCTATGTGACGGCTAAAATCCCATGTTCCTTGCATAATAACGAGAACAAAACTCACCTTACATTCACATGACTTCCTCCGCCCACTATCGTTTATTTCGATACGTCTACAGACTTTTCTAACGAAAGCTTATTTCTCTTTATGCGTCATGTTAATTGAGGTAAATCTTTGCAGAAATATTTTTATTACACATTTCGTTACAGAATTCAAGGAGAATGGAGGAAATCGAATCAACAGCCATATGTTTAAAAGTGAGTCGGTATATGTTGGCTTTAAAGTCCATGAAAAGGTGAGAAACAATCGAATATCGACACCAATTAAGAAATCTTATGTGTATTTTCACATTACTTTCTCTTAACTCTGTCGCTTATTAGTGGGTATAGGATTGTTTTTATGAAACATTATTTTGTTATCTGCATTGATGGAGGTATACCTTTGCAGAAACAGCCACATTAAACATTTCGTTACTCGTAAATATAAAGAAAATAGCGATACTCAAATGTTTAAGAATTGAACGTCATACGCTGGTCTTAATATTTCATACTATTCCCATGGCGGAGCGAGAAACGACTGAAAATCAACAGGACTTTAAAAGAATGACAAGTTATTGAATAATTTGAAGTATTAATAACCGATATCTCGGAAATGGCTGATGTTTTAAACATATCTACATGTTTTGTGTAGTACGTTTTCGCCTCTCTTAACGTTTACCAGTTATACAAAATTATACAAAACCCCTTCAATGAAGAACACTTCAAAGGCTATTCGCAGGAGGTTGAACAAGATATACATTTTATTTGTCATACAAATATCTTAATATATGATATTTTAAAGAAAAGCGTTAGAGCCATTTTTAGAAAATCACGAACTTCGAAAAACTTTCATATTGACGGTAGTTTGGGGTGGGAGGATTTTCTTGAAAATTTTCGTATAGCATCTTTGGAAGATACTGAACTTAAAAACCAAGTTTGGTGTTCATGTGAACTTCGTTTTTGGGTTATCCTGTTTACAGTCACACGGACCTTTTTCTAAAGATGCCTTCTATGGATTCAAGGTGCCTCAAAATATGTATTTGCGGTGAAATCTTGTATCACATTTTTGGGTGCAATGCAATACCTGCTAGGTAGCTGATAGGGAGTGACAATTCTAAAGCTTGAAAAATTCAAACCCGTAATAATCTATATACCTCGCAAATGGCTGGTGCCACCAAAATGTTATCTGAAGTAAATTGTGTGCTTCAAAGCGGCCTACATTTTTTGGGTAGTAATTTTTGTCAACCTCTTATGGTTTAGCCGTTATATAAATTCCTTCCAGATGAAGAGGACTTCACCGTGTATTCCCAAACCATTCAAGATACACTTTATATGCATTTGTCATGCAAATATCTTAAATATATGGTAATGAATCAATGTTACAGCCATTTTTGAGAAAATAAAAGGTATCCGAAAACCTTCCATGCCAAGGGTAGCTTGCTGTGGGAAATTTTCTTGAAAATATTTGTGTCATATCTTTGGATGACGCTGAACTTAAGTGCTACGTGTCTACTTATCACTGTTTTCGTTTTTGGATTATGCTGTTCACACACATACACAAAACTCTTTGTTAACATGCTTTCTTTGAATTTGGGGCCTCAAAACATGCATTTCTGGCAATATCTCGACATCGCACTTTAGGACTGTATATACAATTATTCCATACTTAAGTTCGTATAAAATAAAATTAAAGCAATCTTCTGTTGCATTCACATTACTTTTTCTACCCTACATAGCTTATTAGTTGGTATACAAATTATTCTCACGAAATTTATTTTCCTACCTACTTCATTTTAATCGATACAAACCTTTCCGAAGATAGGCTGCATTACACATTTGTTATGGATACAAGGGGAATAGCGATAGTCAGATGTTTTAGAACTGGATGCATACGTTGGCCTTAAAATTTCACGCTCTTTGCGTGCAATCGAGATAAATAGCTGAATATCGTTGCAGAGAAGGTAATAAATATTCTTGTTTGGAAAAATTATAGTGAACCAGTTTCGGCAAAAGAAATAATTAGCGTATTCTACCTAAACACTTTGGGTGCATGCATCGCAAGAAGTACAGCACGGTACCACTAGTCCACGGAGGACGACATGAAAGGGAGGCACTGGAGGGGAAACTGCAAAAGAGATATACCAGGTGAGTCAGCTACCCCTATTTATTTTTTAATTTATGCAACATGCTAAGCGACATATGTGACTTGCGCCTTTCTTGAATGGCTTCTAATGGCTGATTTGCATAACACTTTATAGAGGAGGGATAGATAACTCAATGCATACGGTCTTACGGGACATAATGCAATCGCCATGTATGTCGATGCACCCTGATACTGGGAGCTGCAGTGGTACTTTTAGCCAATTTTACAAACCTTTATTCTTTAGCATCATTCTTGCACACCTCTGAAAACGCCCCTGAAGGAACAACCTATCACATGCATCGGTTTACAAAACCTTTTGATAACAAAATGTCAGATCTACGCAGTGCGACCAATTGGATTTAAGCCATCAGTCAGCGTTGTACAGCCTTGTTTAAACAAAACGCTAAGTATTAGGTAAATTTCGCTTCTGTCACAAACTATGACGTATTTCAGTTCATACAGTAACTGTAATGACTTATGCAGTTTATTTATTTGGGTTAAAACCATTAAACCAAGCTTAAACACTATATGAAGCTGCAAAAGGCGTATAAAGATTCGAGATGGGGTCTAGTTCTGCGATTGCTAATTCGTATAAGAACCTCAGCTCGCAAGGTAGCATTGGCCTAATGGTATTATCATAGTTGCTTTAACACTATGCCACATCAGTTCGAGTTCAAATCTTTCGTGTGAAGTTGAAACGTTTTATTACGTTTTGATTTTATCCTTTTAGGCCTATAGATTGATATTATGATACAAATAACATTTTTGATAATATTATAAATGTGTACAAATAGAATAATCCCCTTGTTTCCTACCGAAAAGAAGATGAACCGCAAGGCCCAAATCATCCACGGACACTCATATGTGAAGAATGCAGGCAGATTACACCGCGCATGTTACAGCATGCAAGAAGGTCTCTACCGCAACGTACACAAATGTGCATTGATGGAGGGGTCGTCATTTTGAACATTTACTTCGTTGATGAATTCCACGCTCTTTAACAATTTGTTAAAGTTCTGTTTACCGTTAAATTAGCACATTTGGAACTCGTTTGTCAGTAGAAGGAGTGAAACATAAGGTTTAAACATGAAACAAACACTGTTAGACTTAACATCGTCGATATGTGCCCAAAAGAATGAAAGCCAACTACGTAAAAGGATTTACAACACCAGATACGGTACAGATTATTACGGTAAGCATAATACACAAGTATTTGATTGTAACTCTTGTTTCTTTGGCTCACAGGAGAGCCAATAGGAAAAATAAATAAATTGGTATACTAAAATACAGAAAATAAACACAAGGAGAAAGGAAAAGAAAGAAGCAAAACAAATAGATGTTTGTTTTGGATTCGAACACCCGAAGCTAACCTTTGCTTCACCACATTCCGGCACCTAACCATTCGGCCAGAACCCACGTAATCTGTCCCGCTCTTCGGGAAATCATTCCTCTATCTCCTTGGAAGCATTATATCCATGAAAAGCCGCCCATTTTTAAGGCTTTCGCAGCTCCTTGGTTCTCATTCAGAACTTTAATCATTAATGGTGGTTGCATATAATACCGAATACAAGAGCAGAGCTACAATAACAGTTTGTTTGCTAAAAGAGTCAATGTTTCCAAATTAGACTATAAATTGTGGGTTGCATAGATACGAATACCTAGGGTCAGCTGCCTCACCTGGTATATAGAGAGTGAGAGTGGAGATTACCTTACGTGACCTTGATTGGATTGCCCAGAGTGAAACCACTATAGTGAAATAGAATAACCTCTTATGACAACGGCCTCCTACTTACGTTGGGGTAGCTCAAATATTACTCATATACGGAGCCAGACCATGTTAAATGCATGATGTTTTCTGATATAAAATTCATTCCCTTAAAATAATAAAATTGTAAGTTTCGTATTCGCCTTTGGTCTAATTACCTAATCACTTCTTCAGCTAGTTCTAATGTAATAGGGATGATGATGATCACTGAGTAGTCCCTTAAAGAAGTCTACACGTAGACTGTAAAGCTCTTTCTGCCCTATATTCTAGGCACGTTCAGTGTTCCTATGAAACGGATCACGACCTGAATATCTGCCCTTCTTATCTCCTCAGATTCCAAAAAGAAGGACCTTAAAGATGCATACCTATGAATAACGAAACCTTTACATTCGCGTAGTACATGCTGTGAAGTCTCAAAATCCCTCATACATTTCTGATTTAAGGGATCTTGTGTAAGATCCAATATGTATAAATGTCCGTTCAGAGTGTTGTAGCTCGTGAGAGAGCCCACAGCCCTTCTGAGCTTATATCTGGTCAAATTTAGGAGAAACTCACTCACTTTACAGTCAAGCCTTAATGCCAAAGCATGGGCTATCTGGCAGTGGTTTGCATGCTCCATATTTCAAGATGAGGCCTCGCCGTAAGCTGGGTTATCTCATACTTGACAGTTTTAGTTGACACATTACAGAAGGGCTCAGGCCCAATAAAATTTAGCCCCTAACCCTTCTTTGAAGGAGTGTATGCCATCTCGTTTCTTCTAACACCAGCTTGCTCAGGAACACAACGGAGTCAAACCGGAAAGCTGGTACTGAGTCTATCCAACATCCTCTGGAATTGCCACACCAATCTAGATGTAGTTTTAACCGCCCTAAGGACTTCCAAAGGTGTCATATTGTTACATGTTAGGGATAAAGGTCGAAAAGGTTAACAGAAAATGATTAATTTAGGACATCCTAACACACACATGGGGCAAACTCGCTGGCAGTAAAACGTCCGGGTCCTTGATGTGTAAATTTAAGGGGAAGGCGTGGATTTTTTATATTACATTGAAATATTACATAACACACATTGCCTAGGATTTATTCACAAAAACGTTTGGCTTCTCTACATAGCTAACAAAGGAAACAGAATGAAGGGAGATGACAGAGTCCGTAGACCGGCCACACACGACTGGTTGCAACGACCGCTTACTCTCGAGTGACGCTATCTGGTCCCCACCAACCGTGTCTAGCCAAAGCCAGACAGGGCTGATGTCATGGCAGACAATTTCAAACAGATCCCTCCCTTTGGTGTGATCCACGCTAAAAGGAAAAACCGTCAAACCAAAATATGACTAAGGAGACCCAACAATGCTACGTCTAGTAGCAACAATAAAGCACAACAGCGCATCTGGTAATGACAATAATATTAATTTGCCACAATACTATCCGAGCAGATGTACACACCAACATTGCCTAGACCTCAAACACCTCAGTTTGGAAAACCTTGGAAACTTGACTAAGGGGAATGACAAGCTAGTTTAGGGACCATGCAATAGGGGAGCTCTGGGCATTACAGAACCCCAAGTCAATACAGAATTCACTACACTTAAAGACTAGTAGGGCGTTGCAAACTATCGGAGACTCCCTTAGTTACATAGAAGCCGTTCCCGTGCATTTAACAATGTGAGTTAACTAAAACCTAATGGAATGTGTGCGTTATTGCCAGAGTGTTGTATATTCAATCACGTAAGTAAAACAGGTTATATTTTATTCCATATGTACCATAGTGTCTTTAAAGGTGAACTTTAAGCTGCATATTGATATAATTACATGGTAAATTAATATGCTCTTTCTAACCTAGACACAACCATAACCTTAGCCACTCGGGACAGAACAGGACCAGGTTCTGTTCACACACCACCGCGGAACCCAACTCACTCAGTAAGTCAATTGATAGCGTTATTTGTGTTTAATTAAAACAGTTTGAATATATTATGAAAATATAACATGTTTACAGATCTACATCGAATTTTATACTTGGATGTTCGACATATCCTATATCTTTGTATAATATCATACATTTTGGAACAGTGTGTCCTACAAGGGACATTCTTAAAGGCATAAACAGCCTTCCTATGTGCCTTAAATTGTATTTTTTAGACAAACCGCGTACACCTTGAACTACAAATATTTCTGTCAATTTTAAACATTTCTATTCTTCATTTCCTTTCACACATTTTTCTCATCGTTCTGTTAGTTTGAAAATTCTCTTCCGGTAGAAGTCCGTTTCAGTTGCCCAAAGACGCTGACGCACCGCTTTCTGGATATTCTCCAGCGTCTTGTTTCAGGCAACTAGCTTTCATCGCCTGTCATCATACTCCTAAAACATCAAGTCCGCTTCGAAATCTCTGAAGAAGGCTTTGAGTGATGGTTCTTCTATAAATTTTGTAGTCTTTGGCCAATAAACGTGGGCCCCAAAGGTCAGAAACCCTTCGATTACTGAAGCTTTGAAATAGGGAGTGGGCCTTGATGTCGTCGATACCTCGATACTTTCGATTATATCGAATTATGTCTAATGCTTTTAATAACCTTCGATATTTTTTCATCAGATTTAAATTTTTAACTTTTGCATTATTAATAGTTGCTGCGTTTAACTTTATGCAATTATAGATAAGGAATAAAAGGAGTGGAGACTTCACATTATTGCCTCGCACGTGTCCCGAAAGAGTGGATGGGCTCTTAAAAGATCTTGACAGCGTTTCTTGTGGGTGAACGAGTGCAACATTCCACAGACTCTTGTGCCTAAATGAAAACATGCAAAACAAGGCGGAAGGAGTAGAGGTTCTACTGCAACATGCAGCGTTAACTGAGTTGTAAATGAAGCTGTTTTAGCTGATGCACTAAGTCACTAAGTCACTTTGGCTTGGTGACTCACTCTCTACCATTATATTTACCTACTCCGCTGACCAAAATCCGTGAATCTAGCAGAAAAAATCAGAACTTAAGACCAGATAATACAGCGCATGGTAACATTTGTTCTTTCAAGAATGCTCATGTGCTTAAACAAAATCCTTGATTCCTTTATATCTCTGCTCTTGAATATAATACTTCCATTATTTTTTCTTTAAATCCTTAATTGTGCCCAATATGTCTTTGCATTAAACATGTATATGCTAATGTATGAGAGTGGGGTAGTAGAGAGGCTTGAACCACAAACTTACTATGTTTCCGAATGTTATATGGTTAATTATTTATTACGGATTGAAGAAATACATAGTAGTAGAATGATGTAACACACACATTATTTTTAGTTACTTGACTTTCGTGTAAAGTATATGTCAGTTTACAGTTTCATGGTTGCAGAGTAAAAGGGAAATGCTGGTATTTGTTTTTGTATAGTTATAAAATACTTTAAAAGAATGTTTTCGCACAAATTTATAGTAACACAAAAAGGAAGCAAATACATTATTATTATTACTATTATTCTTATTATTATTACTATTATTATTATTACTATTATTAATCTTCACTAGAAGTAGGTGGCATTAACAAGATAAAAAAAGTTGCTGCCAATTGGAGAATGTCAAACAGGAACAACTTCGGAATTAGCATACAATACCAAATCAATTACATGCGTTTATATACAAAAATTGCCTACAAGAACATAACTGAGGGAACAAGCTATCGCTTTTATAATTCTTTATAAAGTGAGTATCGAGTATCGAATATCGGTGCTCAAAAATCAGTATCGGTATCGAGTATCGTGAAATAGTGGTATCCTTCCGTAACTACGCTGAATCATTTCCTGACCGCATTATGCCTATTAAAAGTTTAGTTGTGATTTGATTCACAGTAATAACGTCTGTGTTCTCTAATGAATTCATCAACTCTTTCCTTGCTGTGTACCGTGGAGGCAGCTCGAGAGAGACCGCTACGAGCCTCATCTTGGACGTTTGGGTTCCCATCTTTGAAATGATTTACCCATCTCCTAACACTGTTTCGCCCTTATACGTTGAAGTCTGCAGTGAATTTCAGCAGCAAATTTTTCCTCTTTAACGGCAAATTTAGTGAAAGCACGCTGTCGAAACGAAACATCGATGTAGACTACCTTCAAATATTGCCTATGGTCACGTGATGGAAGCTAAAGACGCCACAATGTGTCAACACGTAGTGCAAAGTTTATACATGAAGATAATACAGTTGTTTAATTACATTTTTATACTGTAATTGTAACAAAGTGTTGCTCACAACTTCCATATGTCCATCATACGAGGGCGATACTGAAAATATTTAGAATGCCGTGTTTCTAAAAGCAAATAGAACTTGTTTGATTCTTGGTCGGAGATGGAGAAGAGACGGACACGCCGAGCCGCCGCTGAAGAAACCGCCGCCGTCCCTTTGGCACCCGCCTAAGGGGCAGTCGCCGCGCCGTCAACTGATGAAGCTGCTCCGGGCCTCGTCGCCGCTGATACGCCGGCCGCTCCCCTGGCATCTGCCGGGAGCGCAGCCTCGCCGCCGCCGTTGACCGGGCCTTCTTGGGCACTGGATGAGCTCGAGATGGCGAAGAGGAAACATCGCAGAGGCGCCGAGCCTGCTAAGGCAGGAACCTCCTCTTCTGCCTCGGCTTCTCCGAGGGAACCTCACCGCAGTCGCCACAGCCTGGGCCGTCTTACGCCTTGGCCGCAGCTTCACCGCAACCGCGCCAGCATTCGCCGCCTCACTCACCGGCACCCACGCTGCCGATTCTGGGTGCTACCCAATCACCGCAGTGCCAGCCTGTGCCTCATGGGAGGTACACTGCTGTCATCAGAGGGGTCCCGAGGGATCTGCCAGTCAGGTTTCTCACCACCTCAGCTCACCAGCAGTGGCCTTCTGCCTTGAAGGCCACCAGGATTATCGGAGCACAGGGACCCACGTCGCTCGTCAGGATGGAGTTTGCAGACCCTGGCGACTACGGAGCGGCCTTGAAGGCAGGCCTGCCCTTATTATGGCGGTGCTTACGTATCGAGGCTAGCCGAGTAGGACGCCAGGCTCCCTGCCGACGCTGCTGTGCCTACGGGCACTGTGAGACGTCGTGCACAGCAAAACCAAGGTGCCACTACCGTGGCACCTCCAGCACCACTGCTTCGTGCCAGCAGCACGACCTGCGCCACCAACGCCGCTACTGCACAACTTGTGGAAGAACGACTTATTTCACCGGTCAGGCGCTCTGACCCCTGAATCCTCGCAGGAAGGCAACGCCGAAACCGCCTGTCTCCTCCACACCACCGCAGATGACACCACAACAACCACAGCCACCTTCGCGTACATCACCAGTCACCGCAGAATATACACCAGCACAGACGACGCCACTTCAACCACAACCACCATCGACTACATCAATAGACGCCATAGAATCTACACCAACACACTCAACCGAAGTGGCGACGCGGGAAGCCTTCAGGATCTTCATGCTGAGTTCCTGAACATCGGTGCCCGCTTAGCCGCTCTGGAAGAGACCATAGCAGACATTACAGAGCAACTCAAAGAAATTCCAATTTTCCAGACACTGGCTGATGTCAACCATGAGGCCATCGGCGAGTTTCCGGCCCGGCTGAAGAAAGTCTACGACCGCCTCTACGCTGTGGAGGATAAAGTCGCCAACATCACGCAGCCGAACAGAAGGCATCAACGTCACCATCACTGACCTTAACATTACCACCAGGAATCCTCTCTCATCCTCACCTTGAATTTGCCGCGGGGGCAGACTGGGCCTCGGTCAAGTCTGTCTCCCGGCAATAACTCCTTACTCCACTGGCGACCGCACTGCGTCCCAGCTTTAACCATCACCTTGGACTGCGCGGGTGCTTTAGACGGTACCGCAGCAAACCTTTTCCATTCAATCCGATGGAGGAGTTTTTAATGGGTATGCCGACGACTCGGTGAGTCCCACACTCTCAGTCCCGACTCCCATCGGGGCTGGGGTCAGTGATTAAATCATTTTCTCCTCCACTCGAAAAAAGGGCAACGGTCACTGCTTCGCCCCGGCACCAGCAGCCTCAGCGCTCTTGCCCAGTCAACATCGCACATCATCTCCAACCGCAGCAGTCGCCTCCAGCACAGAACAACTCAACGCAGCAGCCACCACCACAGCATCTTACACCACTGCCGTTGTCATCTCGATGCAGCGCAGTGATTTCTGGAGTTCCCCGAGATTTGCCGATCAGATACGTACTATCCGCAGCTCAACTCCGATGGATTTCTACCTTGAAGGCCACTCGAATCATCACATCTCGAGGACCTACCACCTTCGTCCGCCTGGCATTGGCTGATCCGGCCGACCGTGAAGCAGCCTTGAGGTCCGGCCTGCCCTTAATAGGGCAGGTTCTACACATAGAGACTAGCCGATCGGAAAGCCGCCAGCCATGCCACAGATGCTACTGCTACGACCACAACATCTCAACCTGCGCTGCACCACCCAGGTGCCACTACTGCGGTGCACCGAATTTGATGACGCAGTGCACCAGCCACGACCTCCGCCGCTGACGTCGGCACTGCGCCTCCTGCAACGGCCACGGCCACTTCACCGGCCAGGCGAAGTGCCCACTATACCCAAGAAACTATCGATCGACACCGCCGGCAACTGTACACACAGCTCAAGCCACTCCTCCCACGCCAACGCCACCTACAACTCCGGCCTTCACAGACACCACCCTACGAGATGCGGTTCAAGATATCCACATGGAGGTCCTCAACATAGGATCCCGTATCTCCCTACAGGAAGAACTCATCGGATCACTCACCACCGCCTTCTCAACCATAGTCATTATTTTCACCACCAGCTGGCTGCAGCGATTAGACGACACCGACCGCTCAATCAGTGGCCTGGGCAAAGCCATCGCCATTCTGCCACAGACCTCAGCACCGCCAGCTCCAACAGATTACCTGGAGGAGTTTAGACACACGTCATCAGGTCCTGCTGACCTGGTAAAAACCCTGGACATGACGACGGCCGAGTGGACTTCGGTTCTCTCCGACTGAAGAGTGGCCAGGAAAGAATGTGCAATTATATGATTGCACACGTACAAGTAGGCTCCTTTACGTATGGCAGCACTAGACACCATCGCCAAACTTGAGCGCACCTCTCGAGGGGCGCTCAAACAATTCTTGAAATGATGCAATAAAAGACAACCACGCCACAATCCCTTCTAATTCCTCTCCACGAAACTCCCCGCGTGTGGCGACCAGGGCCTTGGTCATGATCGTCACCCGGACCTTCCCTTACTTCGCTGCCAGCGCAATAAGCTGGCAGTTATCCTACCGCGTACTAACGGGGGTGCAACAGCGGAAACACAATACCCACCCTAACTTCTCCTTTCTACTCCACGCCTAATCACTTCCTATTCCCGAAAACAAAAACTAAACAAAACAAATAGTTTATATTAGACAGCTTCTTCCTAATGTTTTGCGAACTGATTGGCATGTAGTTTCTTCAAATTTCTATCACAGTTTGTTAACTATCATCATTTAAAAATGTTTTCACCCAAAAATGAATTTGACTGGAGAATATTTTCGGTCTGTAATATCTTTTTACGATCTTAAATCGTCATTAACGCCTAATTAATGAGAAGATCGGCTTGGAAATACATTTAGTGAAGAAGCCCCATCTAAGGCAACAATTTATAATTGGTACAACTAATTTAAAAGGATCGACTTTTTCTTAGTAATGAATTTCGTGAAGGACGCCCAAGAACTGTTATTGCAGATGAAAATATTTCCGCTGTTCAAGCAATGCTTGAAGAAGCTCGACGGACATCTTATGAATTTATTTGGGCAACATTGGGATCGGCATGAGTCAAATCCAAAGCATTTTACAGCAACAGTTAGACGTGAGAAAACTTTGTTGTCGATGCATTCCACATAAACTGACTCCGATCAAAAACTTCAACGCATTGATTGTTGCAGAAAAATCAGGAAAAATTTCGAGGCGGCCCTTCAAATTTGGTTTGGAACATCATTTTTGGTGAAGAATTTTGGATTTATTGTTGTTATCCTGAAAATCGGCTCAATCGGCTCAATTGGTCTTTCGAACAGAACACAAGCCTAAAGAAGTCCGCCTAATTCGCAGTGCTGGTAAGAATGTGGTTGATAGTTCCTTTATATTTTTCTAAACCGGGCGATATTGCTACTACAACATTAGAAGACAGACGTACCGTTATTGCCGGTTCGTACACGAATGTCTGTTTACCGCAAATTTGTTAAAAAAGTTCGTGAAAAACGCCCAAAAGAAAAATAATTCTACATCATGACAACGCATTTTTGCATACAGAAAAAAAGCTGAGTATCTGGATGCCCTAAAGATCAGCACTATGGACCCTCCACCATACAGCCCTGACTAGCACATTGTGATTTCTTTTTGTTTACAAAAATTGAAGATAAAGTGCGTGGAATCCCTTTTTCATCATCAGATAAAGCAGTTGAACATTATATATACCTGATTTCTAAAGTACCTCTGGAAGAGTGACATCATTGTTTTAAGGACCGATTTCATCCAGTACAACAATGCATTGATGTCACGGGAAAAATTTTGAAAAACAATAAAAGGAATTTAAAATTTTTAAAGCTAATCCTTGTTTGATATTCTAAAGGTTTTCAGTGTCACCCTTGTATACTTAAACCTGCATTTGTAGGTATTATTGTTGCAGCACGAAGCGTCACTTCTTCTAAGACTCAACGGTCTATGTTAAATTGCATTCTCTATCTTTGCTCTTCTGTTCCTTCTCACGGTATTGACTTTGAGGGATGGATATCCTAAAACCATATAATCTCTCTCCAGCTCCTCTTGCATACATTTTCGGATGCAATGAATTTTAATTTGCTCCGAGACCACTGATTCTATCTCCATGAATAATTCCTTTCCTTAGCAGTTTCAACTTCCACTTCTATAATCCCAGCTTTCAAAGCGGGAGTACTGCTTTCACTGAACACAAGTTTGCTAATGTATAATTGCTATAATCCGTGCTCTCGTAACCTTTAATGAGAGTTATTAAGCACCTTAGGCAATAGATAAGAGTGTTTATATAAGTTACATGTGAACGGTGTGTGATTGGAGGTTTTGAACTACATGTAGTAATTGATTCTCGTAAATACACCAACATTAATTCTCGAAATGCGAAGCAGCATGTATCGATTGGAGCTTAGGCTACAAAGTGGAATGCCTCTCAATTCCTTTGACCTAATATCACCTATACGTTAATATCTCGTTAACAGTTTATGCATTATTCCTGCGTTAACCTAATTAACAAACAATTTAACCCCATTTTAATCACTTCCTGGAAAAACAAAATCATTCATAAGGGTAAGTCTTACTTTCTCTATCGGTCGGGTTACCGAGTGCGGTAACGTGTTAGGCTCGAACTTGAGAGGCTATTATTTCGGTTTCTGGAACCGCCCAATCTTATTATGGGTTTTTCATGGTTTTCTCTGTTTGACAAGATGAATACTTGGGTGGTTTTTCTTCTATCACGAATTTCCTTTCCTCATTTCGTATAATTTCGTCTCCCCTTTCATGTTGTAGGTAGGCTTAGGGGCTGTGCAATGCCTGTCGGTGTCAGACAGATGCTCCTTGGAAAGTTCTTCTCTTCGCTACCAGATGGCAGCCTTCGCTGAGCAGCCCACCTGTGGGACTGGTTCATCAAGCTTGGAGTCATTAGGAATTCTCTGCACGTATCTGTCATGGGCCTTCCTGCGGCCCCTTCACCTCAAGCTGTTCCCCCTGGAGGTATAAGTACAAAAGGTCCGCGTTGGGTCGAGGAGTCAGTCAGTGTATCTATTTGGTTTAGAAACAACGCAAGTTGATTGAATCGCTTTCCAGCGCTAAATAATGCATCCTATTGTATTTAATGAGAAATGTATTGTGAAAACAAATTAAAGAATGTGGAACGCTTATTTAAGCACTGTAACAGTTTTAAATAAGCGCGCAGTGGAACACTCGGCTTCTACCCAAACAAAAATTATTTTCTTTAAACTCAGCAACTGGCGTCCTGCACTACTGGCCAATATAGCCAACTGAATAGCTGAGTTAACGCAAACTACGCCCGTATCTTTATCATATTTTAGGAGCCGTTGCTGGAACTAATGTCAACTAAACATACACAATGTCACCAAAAGTAACCAGAGAGCGCTATAATGGAGTAAATGTGTCACAGTTGGCCTTTGGTGAATTTCAATAGCTTGTGTTCCCTATAGCAAGGACGGGGTGTCTATCAATTCCAACATAATACGAATCCTGACGCCGGCTAGCCCCGTCTTAGTCAACCTGGGGGTACCGAGAAGTACCGAGAGTAGACGAAACACTGCCGAAAGGAAGGGGCGCCAGCAGCCCCACCAAGCAGCAGGAAGAAATACTTCCATAACTTAAAATACGCCATCCTGCCGCAACACACCAACCGACGTCCCCTGCCGTACATCCCTAGAACGGATGAAAGGAAATAACGGGGGCATGAAATGGACAGGAAATTCGTAGTAGAAGGAGATCCATCCCGGAATTCACCTACAGACCAGGAGAAGTCACGGAAAAAAACCATGGCCAGAGTGGCCGACCCGAAGAGAGTCGAACCCGGAACCCGAATTCGTGTGTCACATGTTACCGCAGAGCCTCTCGTTCGGTAAGTATGCTGAGCAGTTCTCTCCATTCTTAGTACTACACATCCAAGAAACCATAGGACATATGCGAAAACATGCTACAGAAATGTGTAGAACTTATTCAGAAAATTCACTATGTGTTTTGGTAACCTCTTCCATAGGATTAGTAGGAGTAAGAGTACGACTAGGGGATTTAGTACCTCGATTTACCAGATGTTTTGTACCTAAGCCCCTGACGGCGTGCCCCGGGAGGGAGAGGTGAGGTGAGATGAGACACAACGCGACCGTGCACGACAGGGCGGATGGCAGGGTCCCTACGTTTACAGATTGAAACTCCTCGGATGGCAACTGGTGCAACCGGCTCCCCTCCGCCCCCACAAGCTTGCACATCCTACTGGTGGAACAGGGACTCAGAAAACGCCCCCATTCCGGGCGACGAAGAGTTACACAGAGCATCCTTTTTTCCTGTCATGCAACGTCGAAACTGCCGCCAACATTTTCAACCCTGAAACAGACCAAGCAAATGAAAGGTGAAGTAAAATGTGATTAAGAGTGAAATGGAGGGACAGGAAATTCGGAAGATGTAATGAACGTTCCCAGCATTCGCCTAGCGACACGTGTAACCCCGGAAAAACCCAAAGGTTAGAAGGATGTGCCGGGGGAATCGAACCCACAACCCCAGAATGCAGGCCCAGACGTTACCGCCTGAGCGATTCCTCTAGCTTTCCATTGCATTAACTGCGTTGCAATATATTTGTTGTTTTATGGCCAAGTTTAATTTTAATTTTAATCTGATTTTTCCTTTTTAATTCATCCGTTGATAAGCAAAAATCGACTGGTGTTATAAACAGGTGATTGTCGCTTCCGAATCTTATATACTGCACATATCTGAGTCCGTATTGTCTAATGCAGCCACAAAAAACCCGCTGGCCGCAGTGCATGTGCTTGAATACAGCACTGTGCTGACTCAGTGCGGGTTGCGCAGTGAAAGAAGTCCGTCCTCCGTAGCAGCGGTGGTCAGTACGGATGTGTACGGCATCTATGATTGCAATGTTTGGTTTGACCTATGTATGTGAAGCCTTATTTTTAACTATGAAACGCAAGAAAGGCCCTCAGAGAGCCAAATTCAGTGATCATAACTTAAAGTGTGCATTAAGAGTCCAGAGTTGTGTTTCATTGCCTCCAAATGTGACAAATATTTTGAAAACTAGAATATTTCGGAAGGTAAGAGTATCTACCGAGGAGAACTGAATGTATCAAATTCTTTACATGTATTCACTGCACAGTTTAAATTCGTTTAATTTGAAGTCCTCCTTATAATATTAGGGTAGAGGGGCTTTTTCGCTTAATTCGAGTTTGGATCCAAATTAGAGAATGAAGGAAGCACAAATAGTGTAATATTAAAACATCAACAGCTTTTATGTTTACCAGTGAGTGTATTTCGGCAACAATTAAATCACATTTTCACAGAAATAAAGCAGAAGAACATTGAATTAGCACGTGCATAAAGAAGAAAATCATAAAATATCGGGGTTTTTCCGCTCAATGCAGGGACTTGTTCAAAAGCTTTTTTCTGATAAAATATGACAAACACTCGCATGGTACCGTGTTCAAACTTCTTCTTCTTCTTCTTCTTCTGACATTTAATCCAGTCACCATTTAACACAGACTTAACTGATAGGTATCGTAGGTTCCAAAACCCGCAAGCAATATTTCTTTTCCTCATTTTCCACAGCAGCATAGCGAACGTCCTGTTCGCCATTTGTTTAAACATGTTGTAAACCATTCTTTTCATACCATAAGTTTTTGTTAACCCACGATTGATCAATATTCTTTTCCTTAGCACATGCAAATGCTGCTCTTTTGATTTTTTGGTGTACAGCCAAAACCACGACCAGCTAAATATTTAAGTCTTTCAGCCAGATCTTTCTCCTCATTTACGGTAAAAACGGTGGGGTGTCCAACTGGTCGAAATATAGCTCCGGCTCCCATTGCGTTTCCTTTATTTTATATGATTTTCAGGTCTTTAAGTGTGGAAAAAGCGGAGTGAAAATGCCTGCTGCTCCTCTTAGGTTATATTTCCTTGAAGCACATTAGAGAGAGCGCGACGAATGTCTTCATCTCTCCATTCTTCACTTGGGCGTTTTCTTTTATAAGTTCGTACACTAAAATATATGTACACGCATTTCTTGTATTGAGAACAATGATATAAAAAAGTGGAATAGCCCGCAAACTATTGAGCGAAATACCTCAATTGCAGGGTTTTTAAACTACGCGCCTTGAAAATAGGACGAAACACATTCTGCATTTCTGCTAGCACAACACACAGTAACCTCTCCTCTGATGCACACAAGTTTCCATTACAACAAGCTAGCGTCGCTTTACGCTCTATCCCTTATGTTCATAAGAAGAAATATTTATCTTTGCTAAACAATACATTGCGTTTGCTTACCTTCAAATGATTTTCTTCTTACTGATCCAGAACTATAACAGTAACCATTAAATTGTTACGTAGTACCGTCTGCACAAGCTCACAGCAGTATGTCACGCATAAGACAAGATTTGAACGCCCTCAATACATGTGCAGTAACAAACTTTATTTTGAGCGGAGTAGCCCCTTAAGCAAAAAAGCGCCGCTCTACCCTATCACTATACAGTAAGTTTTATTTTATTATGTTATACTTGTGCCACTTTTCCTGAATAAAAATTGCGCTAATTTCCACTCTCAAAGTACTGTTTCGTTCTTATAGTAAAAGATCTTGTGTACATATGCTATCATTTGTTTATATAGGACTAAAAGCTATAGTTGATTTGTGTTGGGCTGTTTTGTCTATAATTTAATACCAAACACAAGAAGAATATTAAACCACGTATAGCACAATATGTGGCTGATTCCTTTTCTGCTAGCCTTTCTTAATATCTTAATGGTAACGTAACTACAGATTATCGGATACCATTGCCTGAAGTAGTTATTGACTCATAGGCGCAAACTCGCCGGCACAGACCAGTGACCTTCAGCGTCGTGTGCACACTACAGAAACGGCGTGCTTGGGAGTTGATTGTCCCTGGTCTAATCTAATATAATTCTTAAGAAAATACATTTATGCTGATTAAACCATAAGATATTATGAAGAATACCTGTGAGAAAATAAAATAATGGGTAATGATGGACAAAAACACTTAGCAGATTTTCTTTTTATTCTTTTGTTTTCCTCCCTTTCCTTAGTTCCTTTTTTCTTTCTTTAAACCCTTGGGTTCCTTAAACGGAAGTAGATAATGAAGATACCAAGTTATGTATTGATAACTTGTGCACTGAAAAACATTTCACAGCCATATCTTCTCGGAGTTTATCGAAGGAAGCCTAAAGTGGCACTCAGAATTCCATGTACCGAACAGAATAAGCACTACAAGGTCGTAATCTTGTCTGCGAGTGAAGATGGCTTGGATGAAACATTACTGAAGAGTAATCTTGAATAAGAGCAAGCGAGCATCCCTGAAGAGAAGCGTTCCAGGTCAACAGGAAGAAATAGGAACTCTTCATTCTATCCTTCACAATAACATTTTCAGGTTTACGCAATTCGGCTATCTTGTGAACATAAGCGACAGTCTTTTTTTTTCTTTCGTGTGAACTAACAAGAAGTCTTTCTTCTGGACCTTTTACTATCTTTATACCTACCTACAGTAACAGAGCGGGATGCGTAACAGCGGTAACGCTTGTGGCGCACATTCGGGAGGTCGTGGATTCGGTTCCCTCGGCCTACATTCCTGATCCATAGGTTTCTTCGGGGGTTTCTCCGGGTCACTAGGGGAATGTTGAGATGGTTAATTACATCTCAGAGATTTCCTGTCCCTAAATCTCACCTCTATTCTCATTTAACTTCAACCTTTCATCTGCTTGGTCTGTTTGAGGGTTGCAAGTGTCGGTGGGAGTTTCTGGTAGAGGAAAAGAATGCTCTACGTAACTCTTCGTCCCCAGCAGCGGGCGCAGTCTGCAAGTTCCGGGCGCCCCAGTATGATGTGCAAGCCTGCTCCTCTGCCAATTGCAACTGCTGCTATCCGGGGAATTTCAGTCTGCAAAAGGTAGGGACCGTGCCCTCTGCCCTGTGTGCCTTCTGGTCCACCGCCCTCTGTCTCCTCTCACCTCAGTCCTCCCTTCCTCCCGGGGGCACACCGTCAGGGGCTTAACACAAAAATCTTGCAGGTCGAGGTGCAAAATCCCCCTGCGCACCCAGCTCTACTCTTGCTCTTATCTATAGTAAGCAGAGAAAGTATTGCATTCCGTCCAAAAATTCTGAAACCAAGAAAGAAAAAAAATCTGTTGTGTCACACATTCACATGACATTCTTTAGCCTCTATCTTTATTAGTGGTTATACAAACTAGTCTTACAAAAGCTTATTTTTCCATCTAATACATTTTAATCGAAATAAACCTTTGCAGAAGTAGCTACAATACACATTTCATTATGTAGATGCAAACGGAACAGTGATAGTCAAATGTTTAAGGACAGGACGCTACACGCTGGCTTTACATTCCATATTGTGGAATGTTCATGGGACTTAAAAACAATGACTACGTAAGGAATAATTCAAATCATTAATAACGAATATCTCAGAAATGGTATATACTACCAGACATTTGTTTGAAATAAACTGTGTGTTTTAAACAGACCTACATTTTTTTGAGAAATACGTTTTCGTCTTTCGCTTAATGTTTACCAGTTATGTAAGATTATACAAAATTCCTTCCGAATGAAGAGGACTTAATAGGTTATTCCCAGAAAATTCATGATATACATTTTATTTCTTATGTAAATAACTGTAATAATATATGGTATTTTAATAAAAATTGCTAGAACTATGTTTATGAAATAAAATTCGGAAAAAAGTTCTATGTAAATTGTAGTTTTGGGTGGGGGTATTTTCTTGAAAATCCTCTATCCTCTATCTACTAGGTAAAGAAAAAAAAGAAAAAAAGAAAGAAAGAAAGAAAGAAAAGAAAAGCATTTTAGAAAAATGTGTGTATATGTGTGTGACAGAAAGAGAGCAGCATAACTCAAAGCAAAGAATGTAATAAGTGTCAAACTTGACATTTAAGTTCAATATCTTCTAAGCCGCGACATAAAGATTTTCAAAAAGTCTCCCATTCCTAAGTAGTAGGTTATTTTTTATTTTCTCAAATTTTTCTCTCGTTTTCTCTATTAAAGTCATGAACCGTTACCTCACAAGCTATTCCACATATCAGACTGACAATTTTTACAGGTTGTAGATGTATGTCTTAGTTAACTGGTCTACTTTTACACAATCAGTTGGTTTATGAAATAAGTGAAGATTGTTTTCTTTATTATACCATCCTATGATTAACATTTATTAGCAGTTATTAGTATTATGATTAAACATTTGAACTTTGAGGTTACTATTATAGGAGACTTTAATGTTAGATGTGGAGAAGAGCAAATTCGAATTGTATGTATTGGAGAGCTGGAAGAAAAAATGGAGACAGTGAAGAGGAACAGTAAGGATAAGAATGTAATAAAGAGAGTTATAGGCTAATAGATTTTTGTGAAGAAAACAATCTTTTAATGTGCAATGGTGTGAAGGGGAGTGATTCCTTAGGAGAGTTTACATTTGTGAATAAAAATGGTCAAAGTGTGGTAGACTATATGTTGTGCTCAAGGAATTTAGGGGATATGCTTGTTGAACTTGAAATATTAAATATTGGGCTGACTAGTAGTCATTTCCCACTGTGGGCAAGGTTAAATAGGAGTAGTGAGAGAAAGTTGCACAGCAAACAAATAAAAGGGACAAATTAGACATATATAGGTGGGAAAAGTAAAGCGAACAATTATTTAGGTATAATTTAGAATGAAATATAACAGGAAATAATTTTGATGAAGCAGTACCAGATGGAAAAATGGGGAAAATTATTAGTGTAGTTAAAAATGCAGGGAAGGAAATGAAACTAAGCTTAGAAAAGGTCAAGAGAGATGGGATGGTAAGGAATGTGCAACAGTAAGGAAGAGAGTAGAGCGTGAACTAAGGCGATGGAGGCAAGAAGGAGATGAGAACTGAAAAGCAAATTTTTTGCTAGAGAGATGGCGTATAGATGATTATTAGAATTTAAGAAAGATGAAGGGAGACAGAAGATTCGTAAAAGATTAAGGAAAGCAATAAATATACAGGATAATGGAAAAATTTGGGAAATTATAAGAAACATGTATAAAAGTAGAACCTTTAAGAATAGTATTGCGGTTCACACTTGGTGTAGTTGTTTTAAGGAATTACTGGATTGTATGGAGTACAACTGGTTAAGGACTAGATCAGAGATAAGGCTAGTTGAAGATCTTCACAAAGAAATTACTGATAAGGAGATATGGGAGATAGTTAAGAAGTTGAAGACGAATATGCCGGCCCTCGTAGCCGTGGTCGCTGGAGTGGACGCTCCGGCGCTCCGCCAAGCTGAGGGTCGCGGGTTCAAGACCCGCCACGGGCAGGGTGTTTGTGTGTGTATGTGGGTTGCGGATATAAGCGGTATAAGGAACAGAAAAACACAGTAGTATAAACTGGGAACAACAAGAGAACTTTAAAAAAAAATAACAAATGAGGCTTGTGGAATAGATGGTATAACAGGGAATGGCGGAAAGTTTCGAGTGAGGATGTGAATAGAAGAGAATTGTTAAAGAAAGTGTTAAATTATATTTTTGAGGGAGGAAAGGTCACAAATACATGGAAGACGGGTATTGCAGTACCACTTTACAAAGGTAAGGGGGACATTAATAATCCTTCTAATTATAGAGGTATAAGTTTATTATCAATATTAGGAAACATATATACTGGGGTTCTGGCAAGAATATTGCAGGATTGGGCAGAGAAAGAGAACAGGCTATCGGAATTTCAGGCAGATTTTAGGAAAAGAGATGTACAGTCGATAATGTTTTTGTCATTAAGACAATAGTAGATAAATATTTGTCCAAGAAAAGGGGTAGAGTATATATGGCGTTTGTAGATTTGGAGAAGACATTTGATATAATACGAGTACATGGGAACGCATTATGGTTGAACCTTTAGTTAAAAGGAGTGAGTACAAAGATAATTAGAGCAATTCAAAATATTTATACAGAGAATAGGTTCTGCATAAATATGGATGTGAACAGAGTTTAAAAAGCAATTAAGAATAGTGTAGTACTTAAGCAAGGATGTAAGTTGAGCCCCATACTATTTAATCTGTTTATAGATGATATCCTACAAGAAATTAGCAAAGGGAATGTACATTCACCTACAATAAATAATAGGGAAATCCCAGGGCTATTGTTTGAGATGATCTAGTAGTGGGGTCCATATCTATTCGGGGATTATCGAGAGCTCAAAATGTTTTGGGGGGATTTTGCATAACTTGTAGGATTATGGTTTCCAAAAAGGGATATAAATTAAAAAGAGAAGAAAAATGGAGTATGGAAGGACAGGAAATAGCCATAGTGATAAAAATGTACTATTTGGGGGTTCAGGTAAGTAGTAATGGAATTTGGAATGATCAAAAGAAAGCAGTTTTAGTTAAGGGTAAAATTGCCATGAAGGGGATAATATCATGTGTATTTAAAATACCAGGTATACAAATCAAATGGTTAGAACGAGTATATAAGGCAATAGTGGAAGCCAAAATGCTCTATGGGATTCAGGTTTGGGGATATGATCAAGAGTGGCAAGGAGTGAATTTAATATTTAGAAGTTTTGGTCGTTTAATTTTGGGTTTACCAACTGAATCACCGAAGGGAGTAACATTGTTGGAACTAGGGAAATCAGGAAGTAAAGGGTTAATAATTGATAGATTGATAAAGTTTTGGCATCAGGTCAGAGCTTTGGATGACCAGAATATTATAAAACAATGTATGATTATGCAAGAGAAATTCCCAGTGCCTGGTAATTGGGCCTTATCTGTACAAAAGGTTATTGAGGCAATAGGTATGGGGAATATATGGAGAGAGAGAATTATTAGGAGGAAGGTTCTTGAAGGAAATCAGACAGAGAGTTGAGGATATCAATATACAAGATATCTTTAGCAGTATTAGGGACAAGACAACCTTGGTTTTGTACAGTCAAATCAAAAACGATTGGGGCAGGGAAAAGTACATTGAAGTGTGCAATAAATTGGAATGGGAAGATTGGGCGTGGTTTAGATTTGGAACAATGAAGTTAAGGGGAGTGAAAGGGGGAATGGATCCACAGAAGTGTCCATTATGCGCGGAAATGAGAATGACCTACACTTTATCTTGGATTGTAATGAGACTAAACAATGGAGAGATCAGTGGATACCAGTTGGGGGTTGAAATTACCGAGACCAATAATTAAAACGAGAATTGTAAAGCTTAAAAATACAGAAATGATCATAAAATTGGGTAGACTATTAGAAAAGACTAAACAAAAATATAAGAAAGGAATTTCAAAATTATAAATTTGTATATTTTGCAAGGATGCCTATCAAGTAAATTGGTATAATTATTAAATAGGTGTGTTTTACATGTAAGTAGTTAGGAACCTGGTGTACTCATATGATGTGTAAATAACCACAGTGTTCACTATATATACATTTGTATATTAGAAAGGAAGAGTTAGTAGAATATATAGAAGTGGTTGCAAATATACAATTTCACTAAAATAGGTTAAACACCTCAGTTATAACTAGTTTCAAAGAATCACTTCCTCATCGTCAGCTGATTGCAAGAGGTTGGCTTTCCTCTGATGATTACAGATGTCTCTTTGTCCCTCTAGTGGTGGTTCTACAAGTTTAGTGATCAAATATTTGTCCATAGGGATGTCGAAATTCATTAACCTTGGACCAAATTTCCAAAGTATTTTCTACCAAATATTTAATTCAGTAGTTTTTTGTGCCTGCTTGACAAGTGATACTGTGTCCTCAATTTCAGATAATCTGGCTAGCTCTGGCTGTGCTATCCCATTCGGCGATGCTGTTGGTAAACCCACAACTTTATACAAAAACCTTTGTTAGTTTTATCGACATACTTCCAAGCATTATCTACATCCTATATTTCCACCCCGTAAAACATTTTGGCCTCAATTGCGGCTGTGAAGATTCTTTCTAACCAATTAACTCTTATATAGTATTTTCTGTAAGAATGCTCTTACAGTACTCGTGGCTGCATTTCCTTTGGCCATTGACATTTTTTCCTCTTCCATTCCAACTTTCATTCGAACTTAATATTGCCTCTATATATCAAATTTACTTCCACCTCAATTTCTTTACCATTCATCTACCATTTTTTATCCTTGCTCATTTGGTACCCTCTTTTGAACATCTTTGATTTCATTTATTTCTAATCCCCAATTTGCCTCTGAAAGAGTGTGATCGCAAGATACGAAGCCTTCATGTGTGCATGAGGCACACGCTCCACTTCAACTGTCTTTCTGAAAACTCCGCTTGATATACATCGACTCACTGAATCGTCTGCAAAATGTAACCCTGGGATGTTAATGGTAGATGCACACTTTCTCTTTGAATATCCTGCATTATGTCATCAGTAAAGTGATTAAATAACACTAGACCTAATTACATCCAAACCATAAATTAAAATTTCCCTTTTTATCATTTTGAATCTGTAGTATAAACAGTGATCCTTTGTAAATTGGTATACATTCCCAAGGAATGTCACTCCATACTGAGTGGGACGTGCATTCCTCATTAAGAGCAGCATTGTATGTTTTATGTGCATTCATTTTTCTGTTACATTACATGAAATATGCAGGTAGCTTTTGTCTGTGCTGTAGGGAACATTAAACAGCGCAATTTGTGCATCCTTGCTAAAAGAATGTCACGTTACTGCGGAATCTACAACATTCACATATCTGTTTCATATTTTACAGCAAAAAAAAAAAGGATAAGTTTACACATTTATATCATAACAGGGTAAGAATTTTCCCGCGCTAAAACTGGGTGTCTTTAAGCTCTAAAAACTTCATATTACCTACAGCAAATATGTTGTTAATACCAATCTTTATATAATATAGTTATGTAGGTAAAGTAAATACAATACTTCTCCCTCACACTGCGGCCGCTCGCTGCTCGCGCGCTGACCAAATCAGCTCTGACTCCCGGCAAAACAGTTACAGTTTCTGCACAACCACCTCACATTTCCACAGTTACAGTTACAACTATAATGACAATAAGCACATACTTTATTATAAAAATCTGTGTATTACATTCACATGACATTCTCTGCCCTCTATCACTCTTTACTGAGTATAAAAATTATTCTTACGAACGCTTATTTTCCTATTTACTTCATTTTATCGAGATAAACCTTTCCGGAAACAGCTCAATACGCATTTCTTTATAAATACAAAGGGGATAGAGACAGTCAAGTGTTTTAGAATTGGACACTATATGCTGGCCTTAAAATTCCATAGCCTTTCGAAGATATCGCGAGAAACAATTGAAAATCGGCTATCTCAGAAATGGCTGATACCACAGAAAAGTTATTTGAAGTAAATTGCGTGTTTTATAGAGATCTACATTTCTTGTGTAGTATCGCTTAATGTTGACCACTTATACAAGATTATATAAAATTACTTCCGAATGAAGAGGACTTTCAAGGCCATTCCCAGAAATTTCACATATACATTTTCTTTGTCATAAAAATATCTTAAATATATGATATTTTAATCAAAATCGTTAGAGCCATTTATAAGAGTATCAAAATTTTCGAAAAACGTTCCATGTAAGAAATAGTCTAGAGCGGGGGCTTTTCTTGAAAATCTTTGTGTCGCATCTTTAAAAGAAATTGAGCCTAAATACCAAGTTTGTTATTTCTCTGAATTTTCGTTTTTGAGTTATGCTGTTCACAGTCACACAGACACAAACACGGATCTTTTTTTTTTTGATTTAGAAGGTCTCAAAATATGCACTTCCGGTGAAATCTCGATATCGGACTTTTGGGTAGAATACAATACTTCCCGTACTTACTATGCATAGTAGAGCAAGTAAAATTCTGATGTGTCACATTCACATGACATTCTCTGCTGTCTATCACGTATTAGTGGGTATACAAAATATTCTTACGAAAGCTTATCTTCCTATTTACTTCATTTTAATCGGGATACACCTTTCCGGAAGCAGCTGCATTACACATTTCGATATAATACAAAGGGAACAGCGATAGTCAAATGTTTAAGAACTGGACGCTATATGCTGGCCTTAAAATGCCACACTGTGTCCATGCAAACGCGAGAATTAATTTAAAATCGACAGAACTTTAAGGGAACTCGGTAGTCAAATGTTTTAGAACTGGACGCTATATGCTGGCCTTAAAATTCCATACTGTTTCCACGCAAACGCGAGAATTAAATGAAAATGACAGAACTTTAAGGGAACTCGGTAGTCAAATGTTTAAGAACTGGACGCCATATGCTGGCCTTAAAATTCCATACTGTTTCCATGCAAACGCGAGAATTAAATGAAAATGACAGAACTTTAAGGGAACTTGGTAGTCAAATGTTTTAGAACTGGACGCTATATGCTGGCCTTAAAATGCCATACT
The DNA here is from genome assembly GCA_030765065.1 of Deroplatys truncata. NCBI lineage: Eukaryota > Metazoa > Arthropoda > Insecta > Mantodea > Mantidae > Deroplatys > Deroplatys truncata. The sequence continues at coordinate 22,063,979 of CM060988.1, read as the reverse complement.
GTGTCCATGCAAACGCGAGAATTAATTGAAAATCGTCAGAACTTTAAGGGAACTCGGTAGTCAAATGTTTTAGAACTGGACGCTATATGCTGGCCTTAAAATTCCATACTGTTTCCATGCAAACGCGAGAATTAAATGAAAATGACAGAACTTTAAGGGAACTCGGTAGTCAAATGTTTTAGAACTGGACGCTATATGCTGGCCTTAAAATGCCATATTGTTTCCATGCAAACGGGAGAATTAATTGAAAATCGACAGAACTTTAAGGGAACTCGGTAGTCAAATGTTTTAGAACTGGACGCTATATGCTGGCCTTAAAATTCCATACTGTTTCCATGACATCGCGAGAAACAACTGAAAATCGACATGACATTAAAAGAATGGCTAATTATTGAACAATTTGAACTATTAATAACGCAAATCTCGCAAATGGCTGATACCACAGAAAAGTTATTTGACATAAATTGTGTGTTTTATAGAGATGTACATTTCTTGTGTAGTATCGCTTAATGTTGACCACTTATACAAGATTATATAAAATTACTTCCGAATGAAGAGGACTTTCAAGGTTATTCCCAGAAGTTTCAAGATATACATTTTGTTTGTCATGTAAATATATTTAATATATGACATTTTAATCAAAATCTTTACATCCATTTTTAGAAACTCAAACATTTCTAAAATGCTCCATGCAAAGGGTAGTTTTTTGTGGGGGATTTTCTTGAAAATTTTTGTGTCGCATCTTTGAAAGATACTGAACTAAGTACCAAGTGTGGCGTTAAGCCAACTTATCGTTTTTGAGTTATGTTCACAGGCACACACACCACATAGATACATAGGCGGACACAAACGGACCTTTTTCTAAAAGTGCTTTTTTGGGTTCATGGGCCTCAAAACGTGTATTTCCGGTGAAATCTCGGTATCGAAATTTTGGGTAGAATGCAATACCTTCTCGACCTATTATGTATGAGCCAGGGAAAGTATAAATGTTAGAAATGTTGTCCCTCTCTATCCAAATATTTCTGGAGTCTTTCAGGAAATCGCCATTATTGTCGAGAGTTCAATATCCAAATTTGAGCAAATTTGTGACCTGCAGTTTTATTTGAGTTCTTCCATTGTATGAGGGTTTATGTATGCACTTTATTTTTCCAGCCTGCATTTAAAATCGCATACTGTTGTATCAAGGTATCGTGAGGACCATAACCCTATCATTAACATTTTCCGGAATTAAGTTTAATGCCACCTCAACTGTACAGGCTTGTTTGAAAATCCACCTCCATATTCAACGTCGGTCGGCTGATCAATAAATGGTGTAAGTTGTTTCTGTATCTCTCTATATTTATTGTCTGTTCAAAAAGTATAGTTCCTATTTATTCTGTATCCATTTACTGCACAACATACACAACAATTTCCGCGCCATTCAATGGAATCTCGTGTGTTAAATTGAGTTTCTCTGTGCTCCAGTATCTGTTATATTGAAACCATACTTCGGCAGAGAAGAACACAAAGTGTGGGTGAGTTACTCTATCATTGACATTTCGCAAAATACAATTACAGAAATTTACTCGCTGTGATTGTCACGTGAAAAATAATGTATGTTAATAAATCCTCAGTCTTTGAAGAACTAAAAGAAAAGGTGAGAAATTCACTCCATTTCGAATACACAATTTTTGAGCGTGAATGAAAATCTCTTGAGTAGATGCCAGAAACATTTGGATGGATAAGAACAATATTTGCAGCATCCCTTATGATAAAAAATAAATAAGTCCTGTGACGCCACAGTCCGCGAAAGGCTTGGGCCTGTCAAACCGACTACTGGTCTCACGTACATGTACGCACGGCACAAACCGGCGATCATCCAACCGATACGGGAAGGTGACGTGGCCCCTAAATTGGCTCACAAGGCCAGGACCGTACGTATCGCAGCTCCTCGCTTTCCTCGCGATGCTGAGTGGGTAACGGTCCTATACCCGGGATCTAAAATCCGAATCATCAAGGGTGGAATCGAATCCCAACGCATTCCGTGGCTAGAGCACAAGAGCACCACGTTTCAGAATACTGCGCTATGGCGCCGGACTCTCTCATAATAGAGTACGCGCTTATTATCATTGTAATTTTAACCGTAAATGCGAGAATTTGAGGCGGCTGCGGGGTTATAATAACTGCTTTGTGGAGACCGAGCTGCGGTGTCCGGTGCTCGAGCAGCCGTGCATTGGCCGCAGTGTTAGGAAAAGTCACTTTTCTATAATTCATCAAAGAATTCAGTAGGGAGGTTTTGTCGAAAATGCTCTTTTTACAAGTAAATAAGTGCTCTCCCGTATGTGCATAGCCGAGCGCACAGATGTTCTCAGGCTTCAGGTTTCGTATATTAATAGTGTTTTCCTATTTTCATAATGTCCTTATTTTATGTGTTCCACACCAGGTCGGGTGAGCCAGTCTCCTCTCGGTTTGAATTAAGTCCGATACAAACACATCAGCATCTGAATGCAGGTTAGAGTTAGGTAAGCGGCGAAAGGGGAGGAGTACGGAAAATTTTCACCTGAGTGGTAGGAAAACATGCTTCACAACAACGTTCCACACTAGTACCTGAATGTGTCCGTCTCAAACTAGTTTGATGTCAAAAGTCTGGCAATCAAACAATGACTTTTGAAGAAAGAAAACAAAGGTCAGTTTCAGGGTCAGGAGCGAAAGAAAAGGGGAGAGTAAGACAAAAAAAATTCTGATGTGTTACATCGCATGACTTTCTCTACTCTTGTACAAACTATTTTTACAAACGCTTTTTCTCCATATGCTTCATGTTAATCGAGATATCGAGATGTTAATCTTACTGTTAATTTTCTTGTAGATGGAAGGGGAATTAGTAGACTATAAGCGATAGTCAAATATTTTAATTGCTGGCTGCTATGTGGAGTATTACATTCTCTTTGCATTACCAGGACAAAAAAATCTGATGTGTTACACTCACATGAGTTTGTCTACTCTTGTACAAACTATTTTTACAAACGCTTATTCTCCACATTCTCCATGTTAATCGAGATGTTAACCTTATTGCTAATTTTCTTGTAGATGCAAGGGGAATATGGTAGGGCTTAAGCGATAGTCAAATCCCTTAAGAGTTGGTTGCTATGTGGCGCATTCCATTCTCTTTGTATGTCCAGGACAAAAAAAAAATTAATAACGAATTCCCATTTGAGAAAAAGTGTAAGTATTGGAAAATTTAAGCGAATAACAAGCAATATCTCGAAAATAGTCCACTCAATAAAAAAATGTATATGACATAAATTGTGTATTTTAACGCGATCTACATTTTTTGTGTAGTAAAATTTTGTCTACGTCTTATGGTTTACCAGTTATGCAAAAGTAGTTCACAATGAAGAATACTTTTGGAGACATTCTCAGAAAATTCAAGATATACATTTTATTTGTCATGAAAGTATCTTAAATATACGATATTTTAATCAAAATCGTTAGAGCCATTTCTGAGAAAATTAAAATTTTCGAAAAATGTTCCATGTAAAGGGTAATCTGGGATGGGGGGATTTTCTTGAAAACCTTCGTGTCGCATCTCTGGAAGATACTGAACCTAAATACCAAGTTAGGTGTTTATCCGATTGTTCTTTTCTGAGTTATGCTGTTCACAGACAGACACACAGACAGACACACAGACACACACACACACACACAAAGACACACAGATACACACGGACTTGTTTCCAATTTTTTTTTTTTGGATTCAGGGGGCCTCAAAGCATATATTTCCGGTGAAATCTCGGTATCGAATTTTTGGGTGGAATACAATACTTCCCCTACTTACTATACGTAGCAGAGAAAGTAAAAATTGGGCTGACAGGGTGATTTACATCTCCCAAAATATGGCCGAAATACCGAAGATTAACATTGCCACTTAAATGTTATATTTTCATGCTACATTTCCGTTTTCCTAATGCTGGTTTTCGTATAGCTGTTTACTAGCAGCAATAACTTAGCCTTCGCCTCCATGTCGCTGATGAAAGCTCTCATATGTGTAGATATCGTAGCTGTAGTTGAGTTTAACCACACATGTATATACTTCTTCACCCCGAATTATTTCTAATTGGTTTAGCCTTTCCCTGTGTATCAATCGTAGTGAATCTCTTTCCTAGAGGGTATCCCAACCACCCCTTCATTCCACATAGATTATAAATATCGCCTATTGGTAAGTTTGTATGTACCCATATTGTTTTTCAGGCCAGTCACATAGACAGCTGATACCGGCTAGATGGAGGGAAAAACTGATTATCTGAGGGTGGAGAGAGAAACACTGTGACGATGTAAGGGAATGGGCAACTTCTGACACAGTATACACATACTTGTAAAATAAAATCTTAACTTAAATACTCTTTCATTGGTTTACAAAGTCTCCTGTGAATGTTATATATTTTGGAAACCATAAAAGATGGGTAAAAAGTTAATATATTCCTTTTATATCAAACCAGTTGCCTTACTGGACACAATTAGCTGTTTAAACTCGAATAACGAATCAATTTCATTTACTTCCCCCCGTTTTTATGACATTTTTGTTCATTGATATACAGGGCTTTTATGGGTACTCCTTATAACATAGCCCTGGCTATTTCTAACAGTATATGAAAAATCCTGTGAAATTCCCCCAAAAGGATGTGAAATATCGGCGAAACGTCTGACTTCCTCAACCTCCTCCGACAGTCCTCCAAATTCTGAAAATGCTGCCTGGCCTATAAGCACACTTTGGCGGGGAAACAATCATAGATCGGAATGGTCAAGTAATACCTGGGAACTGCCTCTCATTGAGCAGATCCGCTCATCGTCTACGCTGATAAGCAAGAGGAGTAGGTAGAACACTAATGCGTCAGTTTCCCACTGACCTGCGTTTACTCGGAATTGCCCCGTTGATTTGTGCAAGTATTGTAACGCACGAAGGGATAGCTGAGCACATGGAATAAGTCGCGATTGGATCACCCGGTATAACCAAATATACGTGTAGCTGGTGAATGCAAAGGTTCCGCACTCTCAGACCATCAAGTTAACTGTTTTTGTAAATATAAACAGGCTGCTACCATCGAGAAAAATAATATTCAAGATGTCGTTATAAAATATCGGTTCACTAATTTCTAATCTTAGCTGTTTTCTCCCCTTATATAATTATTTAGCACTTTCTGCTAGCGAACTTAACAACATAAGTACAAAGGAAACAAAGCAAAACTTTCTTACATCAGGGTTAATAGAAGGCACAATATGGCATTACACTAGTGAAAGAATTATCAAAAGCGGTTTGTGTGGTTTTTAATATTTCTCTAAACACACACACACACACACACACAAAGACGCACATATACATACATACCAGGTGGCCCAAACAAGCCATCCTTTGCAGATTTATGTTTCCCGCATACAAAAGTGTAAAAGAAATTGCCACATCACTGCTGTTTAAAGGGTCAGTACAGTACAAGGCGAAAGGTCACTGAGATAGTACTGCTGTCTGCAGGTGTATACGTGATAGTTTCGTAGTGATAAGCGTCGCGTGGTCGCCTGCATGCAGTTCGAGCCTGGTCAATCAGACAAAAAGATAACGTTTACCAATAACGAATGCACAATATGGTTACGATCTGTGCGGAGACGCACCAAAATGCAGGTGAGCCTCGAAGGCTGTGTTCTCGTAATTTTCAGGCGTGGCATCTGTCCTCTGTGCATGTTTTTTATGTAAAGAAATAATATTAAGAAATGCTGGATCATTCCAGGTAGAATGTGGGCCTGAGAGGCTCTTACACCAATTCGTCCACCAAGGGACGGGCATGTTTTTGCACATGCTTATTATGAATAAAGGACTATTATAAAATAATTTAGTTCTAACGCACCTTCAAGGGTACATAAGTGTCATAAAATTTAAGTTTGTTTAATCTTGTTAACTTTGGGACGCCAATTGGTGCTACATACTTTTAATGATTGTAGATTAACTATCATGGTACTAAATGACTCAACACGTGTGCTCAGATTACGTCAAGCGGCGATCCTAAATTACTTTTAAAGAACGAATTGCTTATTAAATAACCGATAGCATGCCCCCCTCCCACACACACATAGGTACTCTCAAACACCACACTCTGGGAATACGCAAATTCCTTTTGTTTAAAGACAACTTCCTGGAACCCAGCCGGAAATTGCACACCTCATATAGCAGGCAGTTTCTCTACCCAATGAGCTCTATGACCACTAATAAGCAGTTAGAATATTCGTATTCAAGCATTGGTCTTTCATTAAGCGGTCTCCTCTCTGTCGGTATGGAGTTCCCTTTGCAGTTCTGCTTAGGCAAACCTTTTCCGCGCTATCTGGTATAAACTAAATTCAACTAAGGGCGGTTTATGGGCCACCTGGTACATACATACATAGAGACAGACAGACAGACATACAAATTTTATGTCTTTATAGTATTAATAACCTAGCAAGATGGCTGCGCGCTAACATGCGGTGCTCGAATTCGGGAGGTTCCGGGTTCGATTCCTTGTGTCCGCCCATCCTAACAGTGGAATTTTCGTGGTTTTCTCTGGTTGACAATGGCGGATGTTGGAGTTTCATTTTCCATCACGGATTTCCTGTCTCTCCTATTTCCTCTCATTTTGTTTCCCTCTTTGATGATTCAGGTTGACTCTGAGGCTGTGGTTCGGTCGCTGTCGGGCAGATGACGCAGAGGCTTGCAAATTACAACTTGTTCCCGGTCCTGCTAGAGGGAAGCCTGTTGAGCCTCCGTTACTGGGTCGTGTTTCCCCGGCCCCGCTAGAAGGACATCTCCAAGCGACCCTCCCATGGCCTTGTGGACAAACCTGGAACTATAAGGCGACTCTACGCGTCTCTGTGGACTTGCACCGGCCTTCTCTGCAAACCACACGTCTCCTGCAGTTCTCCCACCTCATTCGTTCCTCCCGGAGTTCTACGCACAAAAGATCCATAGAAGGTTGAGGTGTTAGTATTCGCTTCCGTCACCAGGTCATTGTCATAATATTCGTACAGAGTCACTGATACCCTTTAGGCGATACTTTCCTTACCAAATAAAGTGTTTTACTTAGAACGAAGTACTCGGTGTAGTATATTCTAGTGCGCCATTTGCTGCTTTGGAGAACATTTGAATGGAATAAAAGGAATCAAATATGAATCACTGTTTATGTACAGATTTGTAGTAATTATCACAAGCAACTTCATTAAAAGTAAGTTGATACTGTTCGATCTTGACCGAAATTTCTTTCTGAAATTTGGTTCAACATTATTATATAATGGACAGCCCACAAAAGCTGTCCTTCGTTGAATTAGTTAATCCTGCATAGCCAAAAGGTTTGCCTAAGCACAACTGTAAAGGAATCCATCCTTGAAAACAAACATATTCACTGCCATAACTGCTCCCCTAGCCCAGTAGTGGAGGTAGGGGTGATTATACTGAGGGGGCGCCTTGCGTGCTGTAACCTGCACACATCTATTGTGGCTACCACCCCCAGGAGGAAGGGATGAGGTGAAGGAACCATAGGAGGCCACAGACGTAGGCAGACAGACCATGGAGACGCGCGGAAGTCCCTAACATTTCCAAGCTCACATATCCGTCCCACTCCTGGAGCCACCGACAGGGTTCGGAGAATGATCCACCAATCAAGCAGTCCTGGAGTATTCTATGGTCAATGTTCTGAAATCTGCGGAACAAATCATAGATTCATACCCATTGTAGTTGAGAGAGTTTTAATCAATAATTTCCTTTATTTAACTTCAAATTATATTGAATCATTAGATGGCTGAAAACAGGTAATGGTCTCTTAAACCAGAAAATAGTAAAATAGTGATTACTTCTGATGGTTATAAATCAATTAATCTAAGAAGTTAGTTAAATAAATAACACTAGTATGTCAAACTAAAATTATTATATATTAATACATCTTTATACCTCAAATAATACCTTCAGATTGGTTGATTCTATTGCTCTTCTTCTCAATTTTACTAATATTATTTAATGTAATAACTTTTTATCTACCTCTTCATAAAATTTCCTCAACTGCAAATAAAACTTTATCAAAGACTAAAACGTGAAAATGATAACTAATTTATTTTCAGTCTTTGATCCCTCATCAAATTTTATAAATTTTCCTATAAGTTGATCAAGAACATGGATTGGATTATTTTTAATCCCCTCTTCTTTATGATTAATTTCCTCACGCAATAAAATCTTATGAAATTTCATTATTTACAAACTCTACCAGGAATTCAAATTATTAACTAGAAAAAAAAATTAATAAAGGATCAACTCTTATTTTCATTTCAATTTTCTCAATTATCTTATATAATAATTTTATAGGTTTATTTCCTTATATCTTTACTAGAACAAGTCATATCGTTATAACCCTATCTCTCGCTTTACCCTTATGACTAAGATTTATATTCTTTGGATGATTAAACAATTCTAAACATATATTTATTCATCTAGTTCCTCAAGGAACTCCTAGTTTATTAATACCATTCATGGTATGTATTGAAACCATTAGTAATATAATTCGTTCTGGAACTCTTGCTATTCGGTTAGCAGTAAACATAATTGCCGGACATCTTCTATTAACTTTATTGGGAAGTACCGGAAAAAATCTAATTAATCTCCTAATCCCTTTATTAATTTTAACTCAAATTATACTTTTAACCTTAGAATCTGCCGTTGCTATCATTCAATCTTATGTTTTTGCTCTATTAAGTACTCTTTATTCTAGAGAAGTAAATTAAATATGTCAATACATATCAACCACCCCTATCATATAGTTACTTACAGTCCATGACCTATTATAGCAGCTTTAAGAATCACAATTACAATATTAGGATTTATTAAATTCTCATATAAATTTAATGAAAAATTAATATTATTAGGAATATTAATCTTAACTTTAATTACTATTCAATGATGACGAGATGTAGTACGAGAAAGTACCTATCAAGGATTTCACACAAAGAAAGTGACTTCAGGTTTACGATGAGGAATAATTTTATTTATTATTTCAGAAATTTTTTTATTTTTATCTTTTTTTTGAACTTTTTACCACAGAAGATTAACACCCACTATCGAATTAGGATCAATATGACCACCCATAGGAATTATACCTTTTAATGCCCTTCAAATTCCTCTGCTCAATACAATAGTACTTTGAGCATCAGGAATTACATCACATGAAGTCACCATAGATTATTAGAAAATAATTATAGCCATGCTGCTCAAAGATTAACGTTTACTATTATCTTAGGTATCTATTTTACTCTCCTTCAACTCTTTGAGTACCATGAAGCCTCATTTTCTATTGCAGATTCAATTTTCGGATCCACCTTTTTTGTAGCAACTGGATTCCATGGACTCCACGTTATTATCGGAACTACATTTTTAGCCGCATGTTTATTTCGAATAATTAGCAAGCATTTTACATCTAATCATCACTTTGGGTTTGAAGCAGCTGCTTGATATTGACATTTTGTAGACGTAGTATAATTATTTTTATATATTTCCATTTATTGATGAGGAAGATAAGTATTTATTTAGTATAAAAAGTACATTTAATTTCCAATTAAAAAGTCTAAATCTCACCAGAATAAGTAATCAAAATTTTAATCATTACATCATTTATTATCATGAGAATTACTTTTACCATTATACTATTAACTAACTTATTATCAATAAAAAATATTGATAATCGGGAAAAAAATTCACCCTTTGGATGTGGCTTTGACCCAATTAGATCCTCACGTCTTCCATTCTCCCTTCGTTTTTTTCTAATTGCTCTTGTTTTTCTAATTTTTGATGTAGAAATTGCTCTAATTTTACCAATAACTATTATCCCACTAAAGTCAAATATACTATCTTGAATATTAACAAGAACTACATTCTTATTGATTTTAATCCTTGGTTTATTTCACGAAGGAAATCAAGGATCCCTTAATTGAGCAACTTAGTAATTTAAGGGTTATAGTTAACCATAACATTTGATTTGCATTCAAAAAATATTGATATATCAATTTTCCTTATTATAAGTAAAAAGCAATTTCATTGTAATCAGTTTTGACCTGATAGTAAGATAGTTATTACAACATCCTTATTTGATTGATTGATTGATTGAAACCAAATAGAGGTATATTATTGTTAATAATAAAATTGAAATATTTTCCAATTAAGAGAATGTGCTGACCAAACATAAGTTGCTAACCTATTGTTTAAGTGGTTTAAATCCATTTACATTTTATTTATATAGTTTAAGTATAAAACATTACATTTTCATTGTAAAAATAAACATATCCTAATTTTATAAATTAATTTATTCATTTAAAGATAATAACTATCTCAATAACAGCTTCAGTGTTATACTCTCTATAAGATATTTAAATAAGTAAAAAATAATATTATAAGTAAAACAAAAAAAAATCATTAAATATGATTTTATATCATTATATTCAAATTTTTTATTTAAACCTCTTAATTTTATTAAAACATAATATAAATTTTGAGCTCCGAAATATTCTCTTCAACCTTAGTCAACACATGTAATAGAACCGAGACCAACTATTAAGGGTACCTTGTTAGCTCCTCTAGTAAAAATTAAAGGTATATATCACATTGAACCAGCATAAATTGTTATTTTATAATATTTAAATATTATAAAATAATAATTTATGCTATATTTGAATAAAACTCTTCCTAATCTTAAACCTATAAATCTAACTATTGAAGGCATTATTTTTATAAAAAATGGTATATAAATAAAATAAGGAGTAAAAAAAATCAACCAATTTAATGCACCACCCCCAATTACTGCAAAAAACATTAAACCTAATATTCCATAAATTATTATTCAATTTTCTTCACCTAATTTAAATATAGATATTAAATTAAAATCTCCTCGTAAAGTATAATAAAATAAACGAAAAGAATAACTAACTGTCAAGCCAATAGAAATAAAAAATAATACATATATAAAGATATTCAAATTTCTTAAAGAAGTTATTTCTAAAATTATATCCTTTGAATAAAAACCTGCTAAAAAAGGTAAACCACATAAAGCAAAATTTGATACTATAAAACAAGATAAAGTAAAAGGTATAAAAATTGATAAATTTCCTATGAGACGAATATCCTGTGAATTTTTTATATTATGAATTACTATTCCTGCACATATAAATAATAATGCTTTAAATAGAGCGTGAGTTAATAAGTGAAAAAAGGCTAAATCTGAAAAACCTAAAGATAAAATTCCTATTATTAACCCTAACTGTCTTAGAGTTGATAAAGCAACGATTCTTTTTAAGTCATATTCAAAATTTGCTCCCAATCCTGATATAAATATTGTTAAAACAGAAATTACTAATAAGTACCTTAATAATAAATCTGGAAAAACCTTACAAAATCGAACTAATAAATATACTCCAGCAGTAACTAAGGTTGAAGAATGAACCAAAGCCGAAACAGGCGTAGGTGCAGCTATTGCTGCAGGTAACCAAGCTGAAAAGGGAATTTTTGCACTTTTTGTTATTCCTGCTACAATAACTAAAAAAGAAATAATTATTATTTCTTTTTTAGTTATTGTACAATCTAGATAAAAAATATAATTTCATCTCCCAAAATTTAACATTCATGAAATTGCTATTAATAAAGCTACATCTCCTACCCGATTTGATAGAGCAGTTAACATACCAGCATTATAAGATTTAATGTTTTGATAATAAATTACAAGACAATAAGAAACTAAACCTAACCCATCTCAACCCAATAAAATTCTAATTAAATTAGGACTAATAATTAAAAATACTATTGATAATACAAATATTAAAACTATAAAAACAAATCAATTTAATGAAAAATCCCCAACTATATAATCCTCGCTATATAAAATTACTAGTGATGAAATCAATAAAACGAAACTTATAAATATAAGCGATATTCAATCCAATAGCAATGTTATAACAGTTAAAGAAGAATTTAATCTAACAATCTCCCATTCAATAAAAATAATTAAATCATTTATAATAAAATAAATTCCAACTACAAATAATAATAAAGAAAAACCTAATAAACAAAAAAAACTAATAATACACAATGATAAATAAATCATAACTTAAGATAATAAATTAACTATATCTATGATACCACAAATCATAATGTTATTATAAACTACCTAAGTATAATTTCCACTTAGAATCAAATTAATACATAATCTCTTTTTAAAATTAATAAATTTAATGGTAACCAATGTAACATCAATAACAAATATTCACGACAATATCCTCTTACTCTTCTATAAATACCAGAATAATAAATCCCATGTTGACTATATGAATATAAATATAACATATAAGCAGCTCTAAAAAATGAAATAAATATTATAAAAAATATTGATATTCACATTCAACCCAATATTCTATTAAATAATCCAATTTCTCCTAATAAGTTAAGTGAGGGGGGGCCGCCATATTAGAAGACGAAAGTAAAAATCACCATAATGTTATTCTTGGTATTAAATTCAATAAACCCTTATTAATTAATAATCTTCATCTTCCTAAACGTTCATAACTAATATTAGCTAAACAAAATAAATCAGATGAACACAAGCCATGGGCAATTATTAATACAAAAGCTATAAAAAATCCTCAAATATTTAATGTTATTAAACTACCTACAACTAAACCTATGTGAGCTACAGATGAATAAGCAATTAATACTTTCATATCTATTTGACGTAAACATATTAAACTAATTATAAATCCACCAATTAATCTAATAGATAATCAAAATATATTGATCAATACTCCAACACCAGTTAAACACTCGCAACAAACCATAGCCCCCCAATTTTAATAATACCCCTGCTAAAATTATTGAGCCAGAAATTGGAGCTTCTACATGTGCTTTAGGCAATCATAAATGTACTAAATATATAGGCATTTTAACTAAAAATGCTAAAATTATGCTTAAGTATAAATAAAAATTAAATAAATCACTCTTATAAATTAATGAAAAAATCAAATTATTAAATTAATATAAAAATATATTATACCAATTAATAAAGGTAATGAAGTCAATAAAGTATATAATAATAGATAAATACCAGCCTGTAACTGCTCAGGTTGATAACCCCAACCAAAAATTAAAAATAAAGTAGGGATTAAACTACTTTAAAAAAAAAATATAAAATGTAATCAAGTTTATACTCCAAAAAGCACAAACTAACATAAATAACAATATTAAAATTACAAATATAAATAAATTACTATAAAGCTTATACCGAATTACAGAATAACTAGCTAAAATTATTAAAGTACAAATTCAAAATCTCAGCATAATTAAACCATATGATAAATAATCATATCCAAATATATAACTTAATCTTATTCAACCGAAAAAATCAATTTTAATTAAAAATACAAACGACATAAAAAACAAAAAATTCTGAATTAATAACCATCTTTTACTTACAAAACATAGTGGAATTAAAAATAACAAACATACTATATATCCTAACATTGTAATAAATCAAATGAATTAAAATAATCATTTCCATAGGTTTGAATTATAGAAACTATAATTGATGGTCCTAATACACCCTCACAAACTGCAAATGATAAAAAAACTTGTCATACAACTCCCCACTTATTAATATTAAATATCAATACAAAATAATAAATAATACTAAAACAATAAATTCTAAACTTAATAAGGTTATTAATAAATGCTTGCGCTTAGAGGAAAACACTCACAAACCACATAAAAATATTAAACAAAATATTATTAACATTGTTTTAATAGTTCATAATAAAACATTGGTTTTGTAAACCAAAGATAAGAATAATCAACTTTTAAAACTTCAAAGGAAAGAAACCTTATCATCAATCCCCAAAATTAATATTTTATTATAAACTATCCTTTGACATCCTATATTTACTGTTAACAATAAGATTAACTCTTAGAATCATTTTAATTTTTTTAAATCATCCTATATCTATGGGATTAATTCTTTTTACTCAAACATTATGTTTATGTTTAACTAAAGGCTTTATATCCCCAAGATTTTGATTTTCTTATGTATTATTGTTAATTTATTTAGGGAGGGTACTGATTCTATTCATATATGTTACTAGACTAGCCTCAAATGAATTATTTCTATATTCAAATAAAATCTTATTAATCATCATATTTTTACCCGTTATTTTTATAGTAATTTATTACATAAATCCCTATTATCATATAAATTTATATGATAATATAGAAAATAGAATTAATTTTATTTTTATATCAAATAATTTCTTACTAAAAATATACAATCAACCAACAAATATTATCACTGTTCTAATTGCCTCATACTTATTTTTAACTCTGATTGCAGTTGTTAAAATAATTAACATTTCTAAAGGACCCTTACGACAAATAAATTAATGTATAAACCCCTGGTGTGCAGAGGCTACTCTTTCCATTGAACATGCATTCGTGTCATTTGTCCGGCACCGCCATACGCCACGAAATCTAGGAGCATACCTGAGAGATGAGAAGGAAACTTAATGAAAGGGAAATTACGGAAAGGAAATCGTGATCGATAAGAAACCTCGTCACCATTCGCCTTCCGAGCCGGAGAAACCCGAAAACCTATCAGAGTGGGTCAGAGTGGGCAGTTTCCGGGGATCGAACCCGGAACATTCCGAATAGCTCAGAGGTACAGTATCTGCTTCCTGTGCAATGGATCCTGGATTCCATTCCTGGTTGTGCTCGAGAACCTTTTTTTTTTAATAAGAACGTTTCACGGTATACCCAATGTCTGAATGTCTGTGTACGAGTAGGTACGTGTGTATTATTAGTTAATTCTCTTCATCAAATTTAATATGAATGGGTTTTTACCAGTGGCAATTCTGAATATAATTGGTTATTAAATAACCGATAACATGCACACACACACACACACACACACACACACACACACATTCAAACACCTCATCCTTGGTTAATCTTAGAACCTTCTTGAATAACGAAAAACCTTTCGAGTCCAGCTTGGAACCGAACCTAGCATCGCTTTCACAGTAGGCAGGTGCTCTATTGAGTGAGGTAGGGGTCCAGTCATAGTAGTTAATGTGTTTGTCTTTAAGTAGTGGTCTTTCGTTTGGCAAATCTCCCAGTCTGTATATATGGATATCCCTTTACAGTTCTGCTTAGATAAATATTTTGACATCTGTGTTATGCGGGATAAACTAACTTCAAGGAAGGACGGCTTGTCTTGGCCAACCGATATATCCTGCAAGAATATTGAAGCACCCTTATTATTCATTTCAGTACATAAAACACATTTTATGTGCGAACCACAAATTACAGCATAAACGTACCAATTTCTTTTTATATCCTTATAAAATATATGAATAAACAACATTTGTATGCGCAGAGGGGATTTCACCAGCACGTTTCGGTCCCAGTATAAGAGTAAACAATGTCTATTTAATCAGTGTGAAACTACAACCGCGATATTCACTTATTAAAATAGCTTCCTGGTGGTACAGAGTTAGGCTCGTTACGCGCAATCTGTTGATATTGCCCCTTGAACAGTTCTATGACAGATCGTTCAGGAAAGTGAATGCCAAATTCAGCACACGTTTTCCTAAAAATGGGATAGAGCTGAGACAGATGGTCGTGATCGATGGAGGGGAACATGTGATGCAGACAGTGATGACCGAAGTTGGTGAGTGCCAGGAGCAGGTTTCCACACACCGCTGGGCGGTCTCGCACTGTATCCAGCTGTGCCAAGCCAAAATCCCTGTCACTCCTGCAACAAAACGATGGTTGTGTAAGTTTCTTTAGTAGACGCTCTATAATAAGTTTATTTTTATCCATCAGTTGTATATATGCAAATGATCAGGTGATAATTACAAGTCTGGAGGAAGAAATACCAAAGTCAATATGCATATACTAAATGAGATAATTATCTACGTAAATCTACATACATATGCCAGCAAGAGGTGGCTAAAGATTGATGTAGTCCATAAAATGTTTTCTAGAGAAGTTCTAGGATTACCCAAGAGCTCATCAAGGGGCATGGCTCTGGTAGATTTAGGAAGGGTAGGGAGAAATATAATTCAGTGAAGAAAATTTTGAAGTATTAATACAGATTCATACATTTAAATGACAGTAATATAATAAAAGAATGCACACAGTTCCAAAAACATCTATTTGGAGCAAAATTTTATTTGGGAAGATGGGAAATGTGTTAGAAGAAACCGGCATAAGGAGTATTTGGCTATTAGGTAAAAACAATAAGAGTGAACTTCGGAAGTGAGAATGACGGTGAAAGACATAGACAAACAAGAGATATGGGCTAGTTTTGAGTACAAAAGTTCATTCACTTTGTGCAAAAAACAGCTAAAAGAATTTGGGGGAGGGGCAAGTATGAAGACATATGGCAATAAATTTGAAATAATAGGTCTTGCTTTGATGCATAAAGGAAAACTACTTTTAAAAAGGTTAGGAAGTAATTACTCGGAATGTGTAACAAATTGGGTAATATGTTCCATTGTTTAATAGAATGTGGGAAGGTTAAAAGACGGAGAGATGACATATGGAACAAAAGGTGCGAAAATTTTTAGGAAATGTAAGAAATAAGTGGACAAGGAGCTTAAGAAAGGACATACAAAATGGTTACAGCCTGGAAAGTGAAGAGATGGTACAGTAGCTCCATCCCATACATACAACCTAGGAGCTAAAGTATGAAAGAGCTAGTTTATAGACGCACTACATTTTTACATCTTTAAATGTAAATTATGTTTGTAATATTGTAATTAAAAAGGACTGAAATAAACATAAATCTATATCTGCAAACAAAACAAAAATAATGACATTCAATGCCAATGACAAAAAAAGATTTAAATAGTAATTATCAATAAACAGTTTGCACATAAAAAACATTCAATTATTTAGGATACAGGACTGAGACCAGAGAACGGAGGGAACACCTGGCACCTCGACCCAAAGCGGATATTTTGTGCTCTACGCCCCCAGAAGGAACGGATGAGTTGTGAACAACCGCAGGAGACTGTAGTTCGCAGGCAGAAAGAGACGCGCAGAGGTTCTTAAATATTAGAAGCTTGAAGACCGGTCACACTGGCAGGCTTCTCATAGAAGGCTTCCATCAGGTGGACCATGTAGAATCCGATCTACCTGAGGCGACTCAGAGAAGGCTGCATTAGGTAAGTCCGAGAAGAACTTTCCAACGACAGACATCTGCGCCATCTGCCCGATACCGACCAAACTGTACCGCCCCTAAGCCTATCTGAAGCTTGAAAGGCAAGCAAAATGCTAGGAAATAAGGAAAAGGACGTTCATGGTAGAAAATATTCCCTCCCAGAAATCGCTTTGCCAACCAGGAAAAACCACGAGAACCCATGATCAGAGCGGATATAATATCACACTTAGAAGATATGAGCTCTTGGAAATGAAATTAAATGGATTTAAACAAATGTGCCACACAAAATGAAGAAATTTCAATACAAAGGTAAGGAAAAAGACACAGATGAAGTTCTGCAAAGTTATGGCAATAGCAATGTTTGTATATGGCACTGAGATATGGACATTAACTGCGGTACAAACAGCCGAAATAAAACTCATAAGAACAGTAGAAAGATAGCAGAATGGAGAAAAAGGGAAACACAAATACTAGAGAAGAGCTACATATTGTGATTTGTCCAATTTTTCAACTGACACTTCCCTCTGTTCTGACTGTCACTGTTTTGAAGTTTTATCTAGTTTGAATTCACTGAGTGTTCACTTCACACTGCCGCTTCACTTAAGTGAACTAGCTCAATTCTCCATCACTTCACTTTCTTCTTGACTCTTTTGAAATTTGACTTCACTGAGAGTTCATTTCACTCTATCCCTTCACCTAAGTGAACTAGTTATTCTCCGTCACTTCACTTTATTCTTGACCTTCTATCTAATTTGGATTCACTGGGAGTTCACTTCACTCTGTCCCTTCACTTAAGTGAACTAGTTAAATTCTCCGTCACTTCACTTTTTTCTTGACGTTTTATCTAATTTGACTTCACTGGGAGTTCACTTCACTCTGTCCCTTCACTTAAGTGAACTAGTTCAATTCTCCGTCACTTCACTTTTTTCTTGACGTTTTATCTAATGTGGATTCACTGGGAGTTCACTTCACTCTGTCCCTTCACTTAAGTGAACTGGTTCAATTCTCCGTCACTTCACTTTTTTCTTGACATTTTATCTAATTTGACTTCACTGGCAGTTCACTCTACTCTATCCCTTCACTAAAGTGAACTAGTTCAATTATCACTTCACATTTCTCTTGACGTAGCCTCCTCTTTCGGACGGTTCACTCGCTGGGGAGTCAAACACAAGACTTCTCCAATCTCTTCTGCAGCAGAAACACTCATTGCACGTTACGATAGAAGTCACCAACTAGCTCGGAGAATCGCTATTGATGTCGTACTAAAGACACACTGCTCGCTCACTGACTTACTCAAAAATGTTATTGCCCTGACGAGACGCTGGCTTATACAGCCCATGGAAACTTCCACAGAGTTCACGAACGTTCGAGAAAGAGAAACATACAGAAGATTCTGATTACCTAGCGATAACGCTCCCAGTGTTCATGCCGGGAACGGCACTTATCGTGGTTTACTCCGACTGCCCTGCTCCGACCTCCCGATAACCTTGGGCTATAGCCGCTGCATAGCAATATTTATACTTTGAAATAAAAAAATTGTAGAAAATAGAAATAATTGAAAACATCTACTGAGAATGCAAGACTCAAAAATACTAAGAAATATGTTAGCAGTATAACCCAAGTCGGAAAGAAGATTTCGACGTCCATAGGTGAGATATAGAGACAGTCGTTTCTTCAAGAGCATGGAACAGTTTAGTGATGGACTGAGTCGCGGCGGTGATGATAATGTTAATGATTACCCTGACGACCGGAGTCATTGCTCATCATTGGCTGTATCTATACTTCTAAGGTAACATAAGTTTTACTGTATAACAATTTAGGAAAGGTGCGCGGGTAGCGCAGTGGTTTCGCTTCCAGCTCTGGTACTGACTGTCCGGAGTTCGATTCGCAGCTCTGGGGTGGCGATTTTAAGTCGGCCCTATCCACACCTTAAGGTCTGACTTGCTACTGTGAATTATCCCCAACGTGGTTCGGAGTCTACGGTAAAAGCTGTAAGTCCTATCATTCTATCGCCATCCTCATCCTCACTCCCATCGAAAACAACGGATACCTCCACCTCATCGCTTGGTGGAATGAGGTATCCTCTAAATGTCATTAGTTATATGGGGAGCGTTAGAAACGACGATGACAATTTAGGAAAGTGTCACTGCTATTTTGATAACAATCTGTCAAAATAAAACGTTAGCAGTTGCTTGTACCTTGATAAACTTCCAATTATTGAGAGGAAAATGTTGGACAATGTGATAAGGTGTATCATGCTTTTAGATTTAGCATTGGAATGTGCAATTTAAAGTGCAATTACACGCTATAACAAAGAAAACAGAAAATTAATTGGAATAATAATATGATTAAATTTTTTAGTTTGCCAAGGCTTACGTTAAACAGTATTTAGTACGCATTAGTTCACTGTCACTTAAGTTAAACATAATTTGGTAGGCTGTCAAAATGGAAGTACAGTGCTTAGTGCTACAGAGACGTACATTAAAGTTCATACAAAGTGGCCCTTAAAATATATCGTAATAATGTTTCTCCCTCCGTAAGGTTTCCACCTTACTTTACCCAGCCGGTATCAGTTCTCTATATAACTGGCCTGAAAAACAATTCAGGGACACAAATACGAACCAATGAAGCATGTTATGATCGATATGAAATAGGGTGGTTCAGATGCGGAATCTATGAAAGAGTGTCATTACGACTAATACACAAGGAAAACTAAGCGGAAGAAAACATAATTGACCTTCTAAAGGATGACGCAGCCACGCTACGTGCTCCAACCACTGAGGCAATACCTTTGACTCACGGTTGCTGTTTTTCTCCTCCTAGTTGTTTTTTTTTTTTTTTTGTTTTTTCCACGCCTGCTCGAGCATGAGATCTTAATCACTGGGTATACGTGAGTGTATGTACAAAGAAACACAAACGCTTTCTTGGAACATTTTTATTCACCATTAAAATAAGACTTAAGATTTGCCGATCACTTTTAAATTCTTGCGATGTTACTGTGTCTTTTCCAAGACCCAAGATTATCAATTACATGTGATCGTCCGACCCTCTTGCAAGTTCACACGCAGAGAATATTGTTCAGCACCCCAAGAGGGCCCCAACAAGAGTGTGTCCTCACCACACGGGCGTCCCAGCGAGAATGTATGTTACCACACGCGCGATACAAGGAAAAACCTCCTAACTTCCCCTCTCTCCCCTTAAACATTTCGCACCAAAACTGAGCGTTATGAAGCTTCTAGTGACCTTCACATCCTGGCCAGTGCAACCGCTCCCATTAATTCCAAGAGAAACTGGCTTCAGCGGTTTTACCCTATATACCTGGGGATTGTCCCTAATTAGCTAAACTGTGCCTGTCTGGCCTTTGTGTTGCTTTTAACAGTTAACAATTTTTCCAATGCTTCACCTTTTAATACATATACTGATTTTAAATATTTTATTATTTGTTTTATTTCGCTATCCTTCCCTGCTTATTATGATAAATATTGACTTTATAATTTCGCCTTCAAGGAAGCGGTTTGTTTGCATGTATCGTTAAACTGAACGATGGCTACGACATTTACGCTTTATGCTTTCATCAGCGACATGGAGAAAAAGGTTAAAGTTAATTGCTACCATGGAGCGGCATTAAGAAAACCGACATTAGTGTAGTGTGAAACTACAAGGTGTAAATGTATTAAAAGAGCAAATGTACAAAACATTCTTTACCTTCGTGTTTTGATTTCTATCTTTTTATTTGTGAAATTCGATGAAGCATTTCCTTAACGGTATAGGTATACAAAGATGGAGGCTCCTCGCGCACTGCGACCTACATTGATCTATTGTGTCTACCACCCCAGGAGGAAGAGATGAAGAGAAGGAACTATAGGAGGCCACAGGCCATAGATAGTCGGGCCACAGAGACTCGCGGAAATTCCTAACATTTACAGGCTCAAAGACCCGCACACTGCTGGAACCGATCACCAGTCTATCACCCTCTGGTGTTCACGGGGAATATCCTTTTCATTCAACATGCATCCGCGCCGTCTGTCCGGCACCGCCATACACCGCGAAACCTAGACACATGAAGGATGAGAAGGAAACGGAATGAAAGGAAACTGATAGAAAGCAAATCATAGTAGGGAAGAAACCACCCCAGAGTTCGCTTGCGGAACCCGGGGGAAGCACGAGAAACCCATAGATCAGAGTGTAAGGTCCTTGGGATCGCACCCGGGACCTCCCGAATGCGAGTCGCACACGTTATCGCGGCATCACCTCGCTGGGCTGCTTTAACGGTAGCCCGCTAGTGAGAATATGGACAACTAACTTGTAATGTTAGTTACGTAAACTACGTGGGTCCTATACCGGAACAAAAATATTATCGTCCAGATGGTATGTTTGAAGACAAGTATAAGGATTTTGAACAACAGTACCAAGCAAAAGTGTCTTCTCATTGCTTTTTTAACATGAGAGACGAAATTATAACTTATTGTAAAATGGACGTCAGTAGAATATATAGGGGATAGCTGGGCCACTTTTTTGCGTTTACATGGGAAAAGTTAGGGAAAACGACGGTGGATACGACGGCTCAAGGAGGAAAATGTTTTATATGGGGAAGATAGGGAATACCAGGGTGGATGCTAGACTAGACAGGGACTGAAGTAGGGAAAAATGGACTTATACAGGAGAGATAGGAAATACGAGGAGAGATGCTAGACTAAACAGGGCTTGAAGGAAGAATATGACTTTATATGGGAGAGATAGCAAACCAAGGAGAGGTATTAGGATAGGAGAGTTTGAATGACACAGTATGCGTTTATATGGAGAGACGAGGAAAACGATGGGAGTAGCTAGATTGGAGGAGCGTTCAAGGAAGAAAATACGTTTATATGGGAAAGATAGCGAATACGAGGGACGATGCTGGGCTCGACAGGCGTTTAAGGAGGGAGATGTGCTTCATATGAGAGAGGTAGGGAATACGAGGAGAAGTGCTAGGCTAGACGGAGTTTGCTCTGTGGAGGTTGCGTTTATATGGGAAATATAGGAAAACATTGTTACGTTAGTATAAGTGGATAAGTCCAAGTTTACTGCTTACGATGATAAAAGTTATTGAAGAGGTTGAAATAGAACATAATCGCATGGACATTACAGCATTACAAACAATACTGAAGAGAATGTAACTTGGATTTCAAGTGAATGATTTTTTCCATGAGACAACAATTTTTAAATGAAAGTTTATTCGAGTACTGCTCACATCTGATGAAGAAGGAAGAGTAAGAAGACGTAAGGGGCCGTTGACCCTGCCATTAGGAACAAATCATAGGCTAGATACATGCTGAAGGAGAGGGAATATGGACTGACATCCAGGAGAAGTAGGGAATACGAGGAGACTAGACAGGGCTTGAAGGATAGAATATGGTTTTTATATGGAGAGATAGATAACGAGGAGAGTCATTAGCCTTGGAGGGTTAGAATAGTAGAGTATGCATTTATATAGAGAGACGAGAAAAACGAAGGTAAATGCTAGGTTGAGACAGCCTTCAAGGAGGGAATACGTTTACATGGGAGAGATAGAGAAAACGAGGAGAGATGCGAGGTAGAGCAGGGTTGAAGGAGGAGAACGCCCTTTATACGATAGAGGTAGGGAATACGATGAGAGGTAGTAGGTTAGACAGAGGTCAAGGAGTACGGTATTCGTTTATGTGGAGAAGATATGGAAAATGCAGAGGGATTCTATGTTAGGAGAGAGTTGAAGAAATGCAATGCGCTTTATATGAGAGAGCGGGGGAATACGAGGAGAGGTGCTAGTCTGGACAGAGGTTGAAGAGTACAGTATGCGTTTATATGGGAAAATATTGAAAACGGGGAAATGCTAGGCTAGACAGAGGCTGAAGAAGGGGGAATGAGGTCAGAAAACTAAACATAATGGACCTGTAAGCGCTGTTTTGCACCTTTTGATGATCAGTGCGGACGAAGTGGACTGATAAAACTGGAGAAACATAAGGAATTGCGTAAACCATATGATGTTACTATGGAGTATGATGGTTATTAAGAATACAAAGTGAAAGGATTACTGAAATTAACTTATGTTATATGTGCTGATTTTGAACATATTCTGAAAAAAAAAACCAAGAACAATAAGAACATACAGCATGAAATCATTACAACACTTCTGAATTTCGACATCATCTCGATGTCATATTGTTACGTTAGTATAAGTGGATAAGTCCAAGTTTACTGCTTACGATGATAAAAGTTATTGAAGAGGTTGAAATAGAACATAATCGTATGGACATTACAGCATTACAAACAATACTGAAGAGAATGTAACTTGGATTTCAAGTGAATGATTTTTTCCATGAGACAACAATTTTTAAATGAAAGTTTATTCGAGTACTGCTCACATCTGATGAAGAAGGAAGAGTAAGAAGACGTAAGGGGCCGTTGACCCTGCCATTAGGAACAAATCATAGTGCTAGTCTCAAGCAATGTTAAGTAAAGCTTTTCAATTAAGACTCTCAAATAATAAAACGCTACAATTTCACTAAACGAAACTCGAAGTTAGCTATGGTTAGGCTATGTCAGGATGTTTGGTGCTAGGTTAAGGTGTACAATTGGGAATAGATTATTAGAGTTGTCTAGTTTCGAGTCAGAATGCCTGGTATCAGGTTAGGATGACACCAGATTAGGTTAGACGATGACTGAGTAGAACAGATGATGAAAGGATGGCCTGGGATTGACTAGGTTAGACTAGGCTCCGCGTAATGATTGCGCAAGTTATGAAGGATGGGTTTGCTTAGATTGTCTTAACAATGGGTTGGTTACATGTTTTTCCTACGTCTTGTTTCATGGTTACAAGCTTATGTTACGCGGTGTTATTTCTTATTACGTGGTTATGTTATATGGTGCTATGTCTTGTTACTTTCTTTCGGGCTTATGTTACTTTCTTACTTCGCGTTACGTCTTGTTACCAGATTATGTGCCTATGTTACGTGGTGTTACATAATTATGTTACGTCTTCTCACGTGGTTACTTGCTTATGTTACGTGGTGCTACGTCTTGTTACTTTCTTACGTGCTTGTTACGTGGTTCTACGTCTTGTTACTTACTTTCGTGCTTATATTACGTGGTGTTACGTCTTGTTACGTGGTTATGTGCCTATGTTACGTTGCGTTACGTCTTGTCACGTGGTTACGTGCTTACGTTACGTCGTGTTACGTGGTTATGTTAAGCGGTGTTACGTCTTGTCACGTGGTTACGTGCTTATGCTACGTGGGGTTATATCTTGTCACGTGGTTACGTTGGTTACGTTTACTGGTTACGGTGGTTACGTCGTGTTACGTGGCTAGCATAAGTAGGGTTACAAGATGTTACGTGATATTACGCGGCAGTGTAAGTGATGTTACGTGGTGTTACGTCATATTACGTGTTTACATGATTATGTTACGTGTTCCTACGTTTGTTTACGTGCTTATGTTACATGGCGTTACGTGGTTATGTTACATCTTGTCATATGGTTAAGTGCTTATATTACTGGTGCTACGGTTTGTTACTTTCTTACGTGCTTATGTTACTTGGTGTTATGTGGTTATGTTACATCTTGTTACATGGTTACGTTGTTATGGTACGTGGTGCTACGTCTTATTAGTTTCTTACGTGCTTAAGTTACGTGGTGCTACGCCATGATACATTCTTACTTGCTTAAGTTACGTGGTGTTACGTCTTGTCACATGGTTACGTGCTTATGTTACGTTGTGTTACGTAGTTGCGTGATTATGTTACGTGGTGTTATGTCTTGTTACGTGGTTATGTTAGGCGGTGTTACGTCTTGTCATGTGTATACGTGCTTATGTTACGTAGTGTTACGTCTTGTTACGTAGATATGTTAGGTAGTGTTACGTCTTGCCACTTGGTGACATTGGTTACATTTACTGGTTACATTTGTTATGTTTACTGGTTACGTTTGTTACGTCGTGTAACGTGGTGTTACGTGGCGGTGTGACGTGATGTTACGTGGTGTTAAGCCTTGTTACACGGTTACATGATTATGTTACGTGTTGTTACGTTTGGTTACGTGCTTATGATATGTGGTTTATTTAAGTATTGTCACGTGTTTACGTGCTTATGTTACGTGGTGCTACGTCTTGTTACTTTCTTATGTACTTATGTTACATGGTGTTACTTGGTTATGTTTCGCTTGTTACTGATGACGTGCTTATGTTACGTGGCGCTATGTTTTGTTACGTCGGTTAGGTTAGACCATGATAGGATTGAATAGACAATAAGATGATTCAGAGCAGGCGAGGTAGTCATAGGTTAGGACGTTCGATGTAGGGGTTAGTTTAGAATGCTTCTACATGTACTAAAACTATAAACCAATATACAGTTTATCACTTTATGTCTCACACACCAATTGTTTAACATATAAAAGTTTGCAAGATTTAGAAAAAGGTATACTGTCTAGCTTAGCATCGACCTTCGTATTCCCTATCTCTCCAAATATGCCCATTTCGCTCTCCTTCAACACTCTCCTAGCATAGGATCTGTCTCCGTTTTCCCGTCTGTCCATACAAACGCATACTTTATTATTCAACCCTTGCCATCCTAATACCTCTCCTCAGTTTGCTACCTCTCTCATATAAATCACATTCTACTCTTAAATCCTGTCTATCCTAGCATCTCTCTATGTTTCCCATATCTCTTCCGTATAAAGCGTATCCTTCCCTGCTTCAGCATCTGTCTAGCCGATTATCTCTCAATGTATTCCTTACCTCTCACATATAAATGTTTTTTCTAGTCTCCTAGCCTGCAAGCCTATCATCTTTTCACGTTTTCTCTATTTTTCCCATATAAACGCATAATCTACTCCTCAACCTCTGTCCGGCCTAGCACTTCTCCTCGTATTCCCTACCTCTCACATATAAACGTATTCTACCTTTAACATCTGTCTAGCTTAGCACCCCCCTCGTATTCCTTACCTCTCACAAATAAAGCGTATCCCCTCCTTTATTATCTGTCTAGCCTAGCATCTCTCCTTGGTTTCCTACCTCACCGGTATAAACCTAAATTACCCCTCCTTCAGCCTCTGTTTAGCCTAGCATCTCCCCGATTTAAATATTTTCCCATATAAACGGATACCGTACTCAACCTCTGCCTAGATTAGCACCTCTCCTCGTATTCCCCACTTCTCTGATATAAAGCGCATTTTCCTCCTTGAACCGTCGCATCTACCGTCGTTTTCGCTATCTTTCCCATATAAACGCAAAACTGTGCTCGCTCTCTCCTATATATGCTACTAATAATAAGTATTGGAACATTCAAACCAATAATAATAGGTGTAACTGAAATAGCGCATACAATAAGTTTATGTCTCTCTCTTATGATTTAGCCGTTATACAGAACTCCTTCCGAATAAAGATATATGACAGTCTATTACCAGAAATGGATGCTGTAGAATTTCAAAACAATACCCTGTGGATACCTACATGGGAAGGAAAAATGCACCCATAAAAAGTTATCTAAGTGAAAAAAGAAATCGTCTAAACCCCGATGCGTTCCACAGTGCACTATGTACTAAGTAGAAAGTATATATTCTCATGTGTTGCGCCTCTGTGCGCATGAAAACGGAACTAGATTTCTTTAAAGATCTTCCCGTTCAAACCAACATTGAACAGTATGAAATTGTTCATCTTAATCCTCAAAATACTTTATCAGCGAATTCCCACATCATTTCTCAGTACTCCTCTAATGGCGACGACTACTTCGAGCTTTCTTTCGTGGTTCTTGAAGCTTGCGTTAAAATTGTCAAAGTCGGCGATAATAAACTCGGAGATACAAACGAAGTTTCGTTTGTTAACAACTCACTAAATTCTCTCTTCATTCAAGTTGCCGTTTCTTTAAATAATGCCAATATTTCCATACCTCAACAGATGCACCCCTGTCTAGAGACCTTGCTCAGTTACTCCTCCTATGTCATGAATATCGTTTGTTGCAATCCTTAATCTGGTTTAAGGAGACTGGACGGTTTTGCACTAAACGCTCGCTTAGAATACACCAAAAAAGTTGGTGGTTGAATTAATGGGTTGTCTCTCGTGCGGTCAGATTAATCAAAATCTGGTTTTGCTTAATAGTGTTTATCTCACCATTTGATTTACACCGTCGCCTCTTCGGCTTCACCTTACTTCCGGTTATGCTGCGTTTACCGGTTACAATCAATTTATTTCTGCCTAATCTCAAATGGGTTTATATCCACTGCAACCATAAAACTTCCCATTCAGAATGCACTTGCCATATCTAATGGTAAATCATTCTTTAAGAATATCGATGTTCAAGCCTTAAGCTTCGACCAAGGAAACATCTCTGCCTCCTTTAGTGACGTACTTGTTGGAAAGGTATCTCTACGTGTCATTCTTGCATTGGTATGCGATAAGGCGTATACCGTGGTATTTCAAGAAATCCTTATAATTTTCGTTACTTTAACTAGTTCGTTCTACAACTATTTGTTAACAATCACTCCGTTCCTACTCAACCGCTACAACCTAATTTCGCTAATGGGTTTTACAGCAAGGCACTCAATCCCGCCTTAATGCCTTAGGAAAAACATTTAGGAATAGTGGTATCAACATTTCTAGAAACAAATATCACAACGAATTTGCTCTATTCACTTTTGATTTGGTGGCTGATATGATAGTCGATATATGGCAGCCGACAGCGATTATGTCTTTGTATAGCACCAGGGTAGTGTGACTATAAAATTGGAATGTATTTTACCAGAACCCATTTGTCTTTACATGATCTCGGAAATCTACAGAACCGTTAAAGTTCACTTCAGTGGATCGGTTCTTGTATCAGGTATTCCCATCAAATTAATTCTTATTTACATAAATACCCTGTATTTATTGGCATATATTTTAGCCGATACTAATTTCATTCCTATTGCAATGGTAATGAACATTGAACCCACACACAAATCCTGGAAAACACTGAATTTGCATTATCCTTTCCAAAGACAGATACAATTAATGTTTTGACAGTTACGCTTTGCCTCCTCTGTTGCCTTTAGTGCTCAATTTTTGTATCACTATTTCGGTACACATAATACGCGACAGCTTCAAGGAAACGATGCCGTTATCTCTGGACATTATGCTATCTTTTTCTCTTAATTTAGAATCTCCAATTACGGTTACAACAAACTCATTTCCCAAACCCCCACTTCAAAGTGCACCTCCGCTTTTCAATCCTCCAAACCGCTTACACCATACTTACAAGCATATTACTACTCCACCATTATCGCTCACTCTGCATTTGGCTATCGAAAATGCAAGTTCTGCGTCTCTTGATCTCATAAACTTCTTATTAGTAAAGGTATCTAATTATTCCTAATCGTTCTGTAATAACAATTCCTCAACAATTCAGAAACTAAGTATCATCTATAGTGTGTCACCAAAACTCCTCGTTACATCGCCAACTGCGGTAGATGCAAGTCCGTGACATTTCAGTCTCCAGAGGAGTGGTCTGCAATCATCGAGAAACTAGAAAACAAAATCGACGTTTACTTAAGTGCCAGCGATAAGCAACCTCATCCAAGGAATTCATCACCGGTAGGCTTACTCTACATTTTAAATGTACATTTTTGCAACTCCAGTTATCGTCATCAAACCGTCCGGCATCGCACTATTTGCAGAAGAATGGGCTCTCTCAGAAACCTCTACAACCTCCACAAGCCCAACTTTGCTTCCTAATCTGCTCTCACATTCCTAAAGTTCCTTTTAAAGTGCACTCAAAAACCTCTTATCCGAAACAAACCTGAAGCAATTTTTCTTTATCCACCTGGCATTAGAATACGCAATCCCGCTGCGTTATGCCTTCCCTCTTCCTAATCTTCTAAATTTATCCCACCACCAACTTTGCCGTCCTACCACAATACTCTATACCCATCGTTACCCTCCCTCCGGTATTGCTTCCTCTTCAGTCGTGGTTAAGTCAACATGCCACGCAGTGTGCTCCAAGAACTAATCAGCCGCGGCCAAACACCGCATATCATCCGCGTCAAGGAACTAGTTCGCAACGTATCTTATCTAGTGACTGTATCCAGATCTGTCAACACGATTTGTGGATTGAGAACTGTCCTGAGGCTTCAAGATGGTAGGGAAGTGTTCCTACCGTCAGCATACGGTGACCTTGACGATTCCGCTTATCAACTGAACTCGGCGCCAATCCACATCATCTACAATGGAACGGCTTCATTTCCAATACCAACGAACTCAGAAAACACGTACTGAACTTCAAAGAGGTTCCTGCTACAGAATGGCATGCGCAATGGAATACCTAGGTTTTAATTTACTCGTTTCTGGTTACAGTGGTTTTTGTTTTTTATTTTTTCTCTTGTTTTTCATTGTTCATTGCTTTACTCTTCTGTTTCCAGGTAACAACTCCATGTCTACTGTTTGATTTAAGATGTCGGGATCTGTATCCAAAAATGGTGACCTCATCAACGAGAATGATTTCAACATTAGCTCTACCCACATTGAGGGATTGAGTGATATCAAAATCATCATCGTCACAGTCAACATTTACAACATCGGTACAGTATCCATACTCTTCCACTCTTCAAAATATCTCCTACCAAGTGCGACGCGGTGTGCCATCTCTCCCTTAACGACACCTTGCTGCCTTCGGTGAATGCTCCATCCTTCATCGCCCGCGTCTACATTTTTTTTAAAAAAAAAAAAAGAAGCTCTCCTGTTGGACCCAGTTTATGCTACTGTGCTGTACTGCTTTCATATTGCTTATTTCCGCAACACACATACACATACACACACAAACACCCATGCCCGTGGCGGGACTCGAACCCGCGACCCTCAGCTTGTGGGAGCGCTGGAGCGACCACTCCAGCGACCACGGTTACGAGGGCCGGCAAACATTTTAAACTACGTCCAAAACATCAACTTCAGCCTGGAGCACTTCAGGTTTGAAACTCAAAACGCCTTTCAAGACGAACTTCCATACATGTTTTCTCCTGCTTATGTTGCTACGTTTAAGAATCCTTTTGTGTGCCATTAATAAACAACATTTTCCTGGTACGTATTACTTTTATTCAATAAAGATCACCACACCCTCGATGGATGGTTTCTCGATTATCTAGGTCTAACGACAGTAACGTTCCAAGCGCGCTTTTTCATTCCCTACCCAAACCATCTGACTTTGAACCTAAAACCGTTCGCCGAGGATCTTTACTACTACCGTATCCCTTAAAACACAGACTTATAACATCATTTCTGTGCAGCAAAATATGAAAACAAGAATCACTTCAGCAGGATATTAGTAACCCATGGGCACATCCACAAGGAACGTAACCTACGGTTTCAGCGATTGCGTAACAAACGTCCTTTACTAGCCAACTATTACGGTTTTCCCGTAAAATATACTGTAGCGTAGGCCTTTTTACCACTTTACGGCAAAGGAGGCGTTTTTACGGCTTTGTGGGAAGATTGAAGGCGTTACATATTTTCACGATGAACATAAACGGAAATAAATTCAGTTGTAGTATATTATAACTTAAGATTACAGACACCTAATGCACCGTGATAATTGGTGTAGAGTGCTATGATAGGCCAGAGCTTATCTGTGTGTCTAACCTTCGTCACGATCATAGTTTTCCTATGATGGGTTGTAGCAAAATGCATAGAATGTGGATTTAAAGTTTGATTGCATCACTAGTGACCTCTACTAACTAGCAGTGATAAGCGCGAAGATTTATTAATGGGCACATGAATTATAAAGTCAACTCCTTCAAGTAAATTCTGTATCTCATTCGCATTCCATGACTGAGGCATATGAGTTTCCCATTTATGTGACTGTTCGTTTATAGTTCGTCTTATGAAGCGTAAAACATGAACTAAAATCTATGTATAGTCTAGGAAGTATTACTGTTGACTTTAATACGCGTTTATTGTGGTACCAGGAAGAATTTTAGCATGTGTGTGACAGAAAGGAGAACTAATACCAGGTCTTCAAAAATTCTTATAAAACAGAATTCGCATTTATTTTACATGTTAATTATGTGCATTTACTGTCCTGAAAATGTTGCACATATTAAATTTCATGTCATCCAAAATTATGAGGCCTTGCTGGACAAGGTAGAGTTCCAATTTCAGGAAGTTTGCAATTATTCGCGTCAATACAGAATCGTAAAATGCGTTTTCTACCTATAATTATTGTCCTAAAATCAACTTATACGTTCTTACCTAGGAGCATCGCCATCATGGAATATCTCAGGGTGGTGATGTGCACCATTGAGACTAATGACACCAAAGAAGAAGCTGGCGACAACAATGATCCACAGCCACATTGTTATCACGTTGCCTAATCCACATCCTGTCAGGTACATAAGCGATGGTAATATTAATCCAATGGCGTCTTCCTTTGCCAGTCCATCGATCTGTCCTTTAAACAATAGCAGCATCCTGCCAAAACAAACCAATACCTCAATTCAATGTTTAGTGTTGAGAGTCATTGCTACAACATGCTGCTAGGATATTTTAGTGTTGGAACTCATGGTTAAACATAATATCCTTAATTATATATTGGGAATGGCGGCGCCGTGGCCGAGTGGTTAGACCGCTCGCCTCCCACCGAGGCGGCCCGGGTTCAATCCCAGGGACCTGCATGTGGGATTAGTGGTGAGCGAAGCGGCGTCTGGGCGGATTTTCTCCGGTTTACCCCGCCATTCATTCCGCCAACTGCTCCATCATCACCTTTCCTTTCATCCATTTCACCAACATTTCGTTTCATCTATTTCCTTCCTCCCATACCAGGCATCGGGCTGATCACCCATCCTGGATGCTCTGTCTGATCCATGAGTGTCTGCTCCTC
Organism: Deroplatys truncata; assembly: GCA_030765065.1. NCBI lineage: Eukaryota > Metazoa > Arthropoda > Insecta > Mantodea > Mantidae > Deroplatys > Deroplatys truncata. The sequence goes on along the minus strand of CM060988.1, from coordinate 22,031,904 downwards.
GACGGGCCTCTGACCCCAGGCACCCGCTTGTAAGTTCTGGGGGTGTAAGTCCTACATATGAGGAGGGTAAACAGATAATGAATGAATATTTCTTAAATTGTTTTCTATATTTATTAATATTTCCATTAATGAATGATTCCTTAAAGTTCTGGGGTTAGGTGCACAGAATAACTAATTGGAATACCAAATATGTTGAATTTAACATCTCATCCAACTATTCTGTGCACATACAGATGAATAGTGCGTGAACAAATCATTCAAAATGAACATGTCCTTTCCCTTAAGGGGGACTAAAGGGTAAATTTTTTATCTTATACAGTTTTTATGTTAGAGGCTTTAGTTTTTGCATAAAGATCAACACTTATATATGTATTAATACCTATAGGTTTCATAAATTTATGCTCTATAGTTTTTAATTATAGAGTTTTTTAAAAGAATGTCAATTTATTCTCCCACAAATTTTAACCTTTTTCCTAAACATTTTTCACAGTATTCTAGTTTATAGGAGTAAAGGAGTACATTTACAAGTGTTTAAAGTTAGGGTTAATGAGAAAGTAAAAAATATTTGCCATAAGTCGAGGGGAAAGCTTCAAAATTTTTGTACAATTACAAATTGCTTTACCTATAGTTTTCAAAATATTATATGAGATAAAAAACTAAATGCAATTTTTTGTAGGCTCTATTTAGAAACATGTGTTTCAGCTTCCCAGTTAACACTCCAGAAGCTATAGAGTTTGAACTTAGCAAAATCCAGAAAAACTGAAATGTGAGAAAAATTCTCTTAAAGTTTTGCATTCCATTAAAATATAACAACATAATTTCACTGTCTTTTTCACTTGATTTATGTTCCCTCCATTGCTTTGATGCAATATTTTTACAGCGAGATAATGACTTCTTTCCTTTATGCATGTTGCTTTACTGTATTTACAAATATTGTGGCATTTGTGTGGTTTTGGCAACATTGTTTGGTGTGTATTTTAGGTTGGTAGTACGCACCGGTAATGATGCAATAAACCGGTTGTATATTGAGTTAGCGTCTATGACGATCTGTCTCTTGGAATGTAGTGAACAGTGCGGATGTCAGGTCAGGACGCTCCGTCAAACAGAAGGTAACAAGTGTCGTTTCTAATTTATAATATATTCTGTACATCTAAACTTTTACCATGTGAATTATTAACGTAGATAGTTCCTTCTTTCCTTCCCCACAATGACCTAGGCATATTTTAAGAGTTTTCAGGTGTTTAAGTAATTTGTTGAGCTCGCCCCGTCAGACCTCCTGTAGATTGCTCTGATTGAAACTCCTGTACCGTGCTCTACCCCCTGTAGTATGTGATAATGTAATAGGTTACGACAATATAACCTAACTAATTAATCCTAAAAGAAACACTGATAATATATACGATGGTAACCTAGATGTAGCTGTCCTCAAAAATTATTATTTACAGAAATCTTGCACCCAAAATAAACTTTTGAGGAACCACGGTCATTCAAGATGTGATCTGAGGAACGTAGGTCTTTAAGTATGTCGCCATTAGTGTCACTTCCGCTTGATACAGCGAGTTTCAATTCAAATGACTAACGTAACCACAATATTCAAGATTGTTACCACCACTTATGGAAATGGCTTTCACTCAACCTGAGTAGACTCACACATGTGCCACCTGGCGGGAACAACTCAATCTTCATGAAATTGGTGTTTACCACATTTACTTCCGAAACGTTTAGTTCTGTTGCTCTTTATAGTCTTTTCTACCAGAGAATAGGTCTGCACATAAACATTGCACAGAGTATCATTCTGCGGTTGACCTCTCGTAAACACATTTGAAGCTTCCTTCCTTCCCCTCGGCTAATTATTTCCGGGAGTTCAGAATCTGCCATCATGACCACCCAATTCTATATTAGCTACGTGCTATATTTCACTGCACCAGCACTGAGTGTTAAACAAATACATGTCCCCATACGTATAAAGAAACTAAATACACCAATGTACTAATTCGAGATTGGATGAAGAAATGTCATGAAATAATGTTTTTGCTAAGGATAGGACCTCGATACAGACGATATATCAGTGGTATCGAAATGTGTCTAATAATTTGAGATAAATCATCGATAGTTTTTGATGCTTTTAATTTTTTAAGTTTTTTTTAAAGCCTCTGCATTTGGTTTTATGCTAGATAAAGAATGTGTCGTAGTATGCTGTTCGTGTTATCTTATTTGCTGGCGCTGTTATTGTTTTACTATTTTGAATTTTGGGTTCTTTGTCCTCCGGCTAGCTATTATTACTCACTTGAGCAAGTATCTCTTGAACAGGGTGTGTAAACGGAAAGGAGTTGTTACTAAAAGATAACACTGATAAAAGAATTTGTTTTTACACTTTTATTGCTTCACACTTTATTATATTTAATCTTGATACACGCCTGACTGAAACTGTTATATTTTCGAATGTAACTACAATCACTTATTTGCCGCGCACTATTAATTCGCGTATTTCACATTTTGTAACTAACTTTACGACGCGACAGATTCTGTAGAATTGCGTAACATGTACTTCGTGAATGCTTCCGTGTAACTCGCGAGAGAGATTTCTTAGAACTGCGCGACGTTTGCCTTGTGAATGATTCTGTAGAACTGCGCGATATTTGCATTGGCTCTAGAATTTATACTCCCTCACCTCGATATGCCTAAACATTATAATAGAGCTGCTATTGGTTAATAAATCGCTCCAACATTAGCGTCTATTTCGTCAGCCAATCAAAATTACAAACAAATATGCTCTAGGGAAGATATTCCCTCCATTTCTAAAGTAAGGCACGCTACCCTGACGTCATTTGTTTGTCTCTTCTAATTGATAAACAACTCACCCCCTCGCTTCATAGTTACCCGCTCCTATTGTCAGTTTCAGTGAGGCCGTGTAAACTTATTTCCTAACAATGCTTATAATTAACAAACATCTCAAATCATTGTCATACAATAATGTTAAATTACATTACAATCACTCTGGCATTCACAGTGTTGTGATATAAAATACTGCCTCAAATTAAAGTAGTCGAGACTTCACGTTTTTGCCTCGCACATGCCTCCAAAGGGTTGCTGGACTATAGTTGTTAATAGACATTGACTATGTTTTCTATGGCTGAATCAATGTAACATTCCATAGACCCTTGCGTCTATACAAAACATGCAAAACAATGGGGGAAGGTGTACAGGTACTCATGTGACATGCAACGTTAACTGAGTTGTGAATCACCCTGATTTAGCTAACGCACTAAATCGCGTTTCTGCAATAGCCTGGCTTGGTGACTCACTCTCAGCCATTACATTTGCCTACTCCAGTGACCAAAACCTGTCACTCCAGCAAAAGTAAACCAGAACTCAATACCGGGCATGGATATATTTGTTCTTTCTTTCCATCTGTTAATTTATGTTTATACAAGTCAAGCTCGTGTCACCAGCATAGCTTACAGATATACCTATACAACAGGTGATACTATAGAGCCCGATGCACCATCAAGATAAAAAAAATCTGATGTGTTACACTCACATGACTTTCTCTACTCTTGTACAATCTATTTTTACAAACGCCTTTTCTCCAAATGCTTCGTGTTAATCGAGAAATCGAGATGTCAATCTTATTGGTAATTTTCTTGTAGATGCGAGGGGAATATGGTAGCTTTTAAGCGATAGTCAAATATTTTAGCGCTGGTTGCTATGCGGTGAATTCCATTCTCTTTGCATGTCTAGGACATAAAAAAATGAATAACGAATTTGAGAAAAGTATAACTATTGGAAAATTTAAGGAAATAACAAGCAATATCGCGAAAACGGTTCACTCAACAAAAGAAATAAATATGACATAAGTTGTGTATTTCAACGCGATGTACATTTTTTGTGTAGTAAAATTTTGTCTATCTCTTATGGTTTACCAGTTATGCAAAAGTCGTTCACAATGAAGAATACTTTTGGAGACATTCCCAGAAAATTCGAGATATACATTTCATTTCTCATGACTTTATCTTAAACATATGATATTTTCATCAAAATCGTTAGAGCCATTTTTGAGAAAATTAAAATTTTCGAAAAATGTTCCATGTAAAGGGTAATCTGAGGTGGGGGGATTTTCTTGAAAACCTTCGTGTCGCATCTCTGGAAGATACTGAACCTAAATACCAAGTTTGGTGTTTATCCGACTGTTCGTTTTTGAGTTATGCTGTTCACAGACACACACACAGACACACACACACACAGACACAGACACACACACACACAGACATACACACGGACATGTTTCCAAAAATGCTTTTTTTGGATTCAGGAGGGCTCAAAACATGTATTTCCAGTGAAATCTCGGTATCGAATTTTTGGGTGGAATGCAATACTTCCCCTACTTACTATACGTAGTAGAGAAAGTAAAAAAAATCTGATGTGTTACACTCACATGACTTTCTCTACTCTTGTACAATCTAATTTTACAAACGCTTATTCTCCATATGCTTCATGTTAATCGAGATATCGAGATGTTAATCTTATTGCTAATTTTCTTGTAGATGCAAGGGGAAGTGGTAGGCTTTAAGCGATAGTCAAATATTTTAACGCTGGTTGCTATGTGGCGCATTCCATTCTCTTTGCATGTCCAGGACATAAAAAAAATGAATAACGAATGTGAGAAAAAGTATAAGTATTGGAAAATTTAAGGGAATAACAAGCAATATCTCGAAAACGGTTCACTCAACAAAAGAAATGTATATGACATAAGTTGTGTATTTTAACGCGATCTACATTTTTTGTGTAGTAACATTTTGTCTGTCTCTTATGGTTTACCAGTTATGCAAAAGTCGTTCACAATGAAGAATACTTTTGGAGACATTCCCAAAAAATTCGAGATATACATTTCATTTCTCATGACATTATCTTAAACATATGATATTTTCATCAAAATCGTTAGAGCCATTTTTGAGAAAATAAAAATTTTCGAAAAATCTTCCATGTAAAGGGTAGTCTGGGGTGGGGGGATTTTCTTGAAAACCTTCGTGTCGCATCTCTGGAAGATACTGAACCTAAATACCAAGTTTGGTGCTTATCCGACTGTTCGTTTTTGAGTTATGCTGTTCACAGACACACACACAGACACACACACAGACACACAGACACACACACAGACACACACACGGACATGTTTCCAAAAATGCTTTTTTTGGATTCAGGAGGTCTCAAAACATGTATTTCCGGTGAAATCTCGGTATCGAATTTTTGGGTGGAATGCAATACTTCCCCTACTTACTATACGTAGTAGAGAAAGTAAAAATCTGATGTGTTACACTCACATGACTTTCTCTACTCTTGTACAATCTATTTTTACAAACGCCTATTCTCCATATGCTTTATGTTAATCGAGATATCGAGATGTCAATCTTATTGCTAATTTTCTTGTAGATGCAAGGGGAATATGGTAGCTTTTAAGCGATGGTCAAATATTTTAACGCTGTTTGCTATGCGGCGCATTCCATTCTCTTTGCAAGTCCAGGACATAAAAAAATGAATAACGAATCTGAGAAAAAGTATAAGTATTGGAAAATTTAAGGGAATAACAAGCAATATCTCGAAAACGGTTCACTCAACAAAAGAAATGTATATGATATAAGTTGTGTATTTTAATGAGATCTACATTTTTTGTGTAGTAAAATTTTGTCTATCTCTTATGGTTTACCAGTTATGCAAAAGTCGTTCACAATGAAGAATACTTTTGGAGACATTCCCAGAAAATTCGAGATATACATTTCATTTCTCATGACATTATCTTAAACATATGATATTTTAATCAAAATCGTTAGAGCCATTTTTGAGAAAATTAAAATTTTGGAAAAATGTTCCATGTAAAGGGTAGTCTGGGGTGGGGGGATTTTCTTGAAAACCTTCGTGTCGCATCTCCGGAAGATACTGAACCTAAATACCAAGTTTGGTGTTTATCCGACTGTTCGTTTTTGAGTTATGCTGTTCACAGACACACACACAGACACACACACACACACACACACAGACACACACACAGACACACACACAGACACACACACCGACATGTTTCCAAAAATGCTTTTTTTGGATTCAGGAGGTCTCAAAACATGTATTTCCGGTGAAATCTCGGTATCGAATTTTTGGGTGGAATGCAATACTTCCCCTACTTACTATACGTAGTAGAGAAAGTAATTACTGCCAATTGGAGAACATCGAACAAGAACAATTTTGGAATTAGTACATAATACAAAATTAGTTACATTTGTTTATACGCAAAATAAACACATAATTCAGTGAAGAAGCTATCGTATTTACTGTTTGTTTTATAAGGTATCGAGTATTGGTGCTCAGAAATAACTATCGGAATCGAATATCAAGAAATAGTGGTTTCATCCCACCACTAGTTATTGCTGTCCACTGCAGAAATAACATTTTCTCATTGTTTAAGAAAAGTCTATGCACCGTGGGCATATGACACTTATCACAAATTCATCCACTTTACACAAAACACTGCACTCTTGTTTCATTTTCTTTTTTGGAGTTTTCACAATTCCCATCTCCTTCACTTCCTTCCTCGCATTGGAAACACAATTCACAAACACACCAATTGCTTACGATGTTAATTTAATGACATCCTTAACAGTAACGATAAAAAAAGTTTAATACATTCAAAACATTTGTTTTCCACCAGTTCACTCAAGGTTTAAAAAGTAATTAAAAGTATCTTCTTAAAATTGATAAAATGCCAGTAAAAGGTGGCATAGTGTTCTAATAGAGAGCACTGAACTCAAGCATAGAGAAACACATAGGCAAATATATTTGGTCAAATACCGAAGCATTTCTTTAAGGGGATTCAGGAGTCCATCCCTGACATTTTCTTTGTGCTAACTTGTAACAAATTCATAGCATTAGAAAGGGAAAAGAAATGTTTGAGAAAGGGAAAGAATGATTATATTTCCTGGCTTGTGTAGTAGGTTATCTCTGGCTTTATTTTTAGTAGCAAGTAATCTGAATTTTTGGTTATGTTTGTTATTAAAAAGTAATATTATGTACTCCAGTATTTGAATTGTGAACTGTATACTTTACATGTAGAAACCTTATACCATAACAACAAGAAATAAACTCTTCTTCCGGTAGATTATTCTTCTTCTCTACTTTCATCCCATAGTCCCCGGCTACTTTATTGCTCTGTGTCAAATTGCTTTCTGCACAAAACGACTTCAATTCAAGTCTCTAGACATTACCAACGTCTCTTGTGGCGATTTGCCAACAACTTGTTCGTAATAACATTTCCACTCAACTACTGGGACGCAGGTCCTGTCTGGTCATGAAGAATGTAGGAAATCTGGGACGAGCTTCGTAGTAACACCCATGTGTGCCTTTGAGGCTAAGCACTCCAAAAGTTAAAAGTTGTGAGACATTTTCATTGACCGAATCTATGCTAATGCACATTCCTTTTTTATTTGTTATTTAAAAAAGCACTAAAGTAAATAATTAGCAATTTCTTTATATTTACAATAGTTAAAGGCTGATTGTCTTAAAAGAAACTGCTTTTCCAGAATATGATCATTAATTAAACTGAATGTTTCCACATTTGGGGGAGGAGGAGGAGGAAACAGTGATAGCAGTTATATTTTATTCAGAGCGTATTTTCAAGTTAACTCCATGGTGAGCTGAACTATATTAAATGGGAAACACAATTTTTAACATATGTTCTTTTTGGAAATAAAAGTAAACGGGTTTTGTGTAAAACATGTTTTTGTTAAATCAAAAACTATTTTAAAATATGTTTAAGAAATTGGAAAAGAAATTAATAATGTCAGCATTAAAATGACGTTTCTGTTTTGTCGGAGTAATCAAATCTAAATTTAATGCTCTCCCTCCTCTCTCTCTACTTTACGTGGGTTTAACTAAGTGGTCATATTGCCACAGATCTGTTAGGAGATACCTCGTGGCTCGGTGTGTGGCGGATGCAGCCCTTCTATGTCTCATCCCCATACCTTACTGTCTTACTTCGTCACGTGTCTACAGAGCTCAGTGCTAGGCAACAATACCTATGCTTGTGTGACTGGCAGACGACTTCTTAGGCATGTCTGCAGAGACCTTAGTGGTAAGTAACTGTACCTCTGCTTCTGTGACGGGCAGACGGCAGCTTTGACGCGTATCCACAGAGACTCAGTGCTGTGTAACTATATCTGTGCTTCTTAACGGGCAAACGGCAGCTTCGACACGTGTCCACAAAGACCTTGGTGCTAAGCAACTGTATCTCTGTTACTGTGACGGGCAGACGGGAGCTTCGACACGTGTCCACAAAGACCTTGGTGCTAAGCAACTGTATCTCTGTTACTGTGACGGGCAGAAGACCGCTTTGGCACGTGTCCACAACGACGTTGGTGCTATGCAACTGTATCTCTGCTGATCGTCCCCCGTGGCCTAGGAGTACCATGGTAGCCTCTAGTTCCCGAGGTTGCAGGTTCAAATCCGGCGCAGGATGGTGGATTTTTCGGGAGTAAAAATCATTAGCATGGCTTCCTTCGGAAGGGAAATAAAGCCGATGGTCCCGTGTCATAGATTTACGGCACGTAAAAGAACCTCAAGCCTCACAGAGGTCTCTGAGCTTCCGGTCTTTCACGGCCCAATTATGAACGGGATGCTAGGGACCATAGTAGTTAAAGAACGTTCATAAATAACAATTGGATTTAATTTGTATCTCTGCTTCTACACATGCCGAACAGATGGTATTAGGGTGCCGTCCAGCCTACCTGATTTCATTATCTGTGGACAGATGGCAGAACCCTCGCTATTACCACCATTTTCACATTTACTATTGTTTTGGACTTAAAGTGGAACTTTAGATCGCGATATTAAATATCCATGCCGGTATTTACCTTGGCGACTGATGGAAATTAGAAACCATTTCAGATCCATGTAAAGGGTAATTTGGTGTGGGGGATATTCCAGAAAATCTTCGTATCGCGTCTTCAGAAGGTACAGAAACTAAATACCAAGTTTAGTGTTTAGCAGTTTTTAGTTTTTGCTTTATGCTGTTTACAGACACACACATACACAGGCACATAGGATACTTTTCTAAAAATGCTTTTTGTTTTATTCAGAGCCTCAAAGGATGTATTTCCGGTGAAATCTCGGTATCGTATTTTTGGGTGGAATGCAATACATTTTCTACCTACTATGCACATAGTAGAAAAGTAAAAAAATCTTATGTGTTACATTGATATCACCTTCTCAACCCTCAATGATTTATTGTTGAGTAGCAAACTATTCTTACGAAAGTTCATTTTTCTATCTACTGCATTATAATCGAGATAATCCTTGCAGAAATAGCTACATTACACATTTCGTTATAGATACAATGCAGCAGCGATAGTCAAATGTTTTAGAAGTGGATGCTATACGCTGACCTTAAAAATTCCATACTCTTTCCATTCAATCGCGAGAAACATCTCAAAAGCAACAGGACTTGAAAACAAGGACAAAGTATTTAATAATTCGAAACATTAACTATGGATATGTCAGAAATGGCTTATGCCACAAAAATGTTAATTGAGTGCTTTAAAGAGATCTACAATGAACACTTCATTCCAGAAAGTTCAATATATACATTTTACTTGTCATCTTTAATATATGGTACTTTAATCCAAATCTTTAGAGCCATTTTGAGAAAACAAAAGTTTTTAAAATTTTCCATATACAGTATATTTTGGGGTGGGGGATTCTCTTGAATATTTTCTTTTCGCATGCTTGGAAAGTACAAAACCTAAATGCCAAGTTTGGTGTTTATCCGACTTTTTGTTTTTCAGTTATGCTGTTCACAGGTGCGCACACACACGGACATTCTTTTAAAAATCTGGTGCGATACATTCATATGACTTTCTCTATCCTCTATCGCTGATTAGTGGAGTACAAGTTATTCTTACAAAATCTTGTTTTCTTATCTACTTCGTTTTAATCGAGATAAACCTTTTCGAAATATAGCTGCACTATACATTTCGTTTTAGATACAAAGCGAACAGCGATAGTTAATGATTTAGAACTGGAGCTTTACGCTGACTCTAAAATTCCATACTGTTTCCATGACATCGTGAGAAACAATAAAGTCCACAGCATTTAAAGATATGGATAAGTATTAAAGAATTCCAACCATTAATTCCATTAATAACGGATATACTGGAATTGGCACATGCCTCAAAACGTTATTTGAAATGAATTACTTGTGTTAAACATATTTCTATTTTTGGTGTAGTACGTATTCGCCTATCCCTAACGTTTCATTTATACAAGTTTATACAAAATTCCTTTCTAACGAACAGGACTTCACAAGCTACTCCCAAAAAATTCAAGATGTACATTTTATTTGTCATGTAAATATCTCTATTAATTAGTGCTTAAATTCAAATCATTTGATCCAGTTTTGAGAATATAAAAATGTCCAAACATGTTCCATATAAACAGTATCCTGGGTTGGGGTGATCTTCCTGAAAATCTTCGTGTCGGAACTTTGGAAGATAGTGAACCTAAATAGCAAATTTGGTGTTCATTCAACCTTGGTTTTTGAGTTATACTGTTCTTTCGTTTTTTATTTACGCTGTTCACAGACACACACACACAAACACACACACACACAGAGGCCATTTTCTAAAAGTGGTCTTCTTAAAATTCAAAACATGTATTTGCGGTGATACATCAGTATCGAATTTCTGGATGAAATGCAACACCTTCTCTACCTATTATGTACGTGGTAGAGAAAATAAATATAAACCAATCTCCGAGATGGCTCATAATACAAAAAAGTTATTTAAAATGCATTAGGCCTTTTTAAAAGAATTCTACAATTTTTGTTCAGTAGGCTTTCGTCTATCTCTTGTGGTTTATCCGTTTAAAAGAGAGCTGCGACAATTGTTGATAGTTTCTAAGATATTTGCACAAGTATCAATGTGAACCTTTTTTAAATTAACAGTAGTAAACCAAGTATGCATGCTAAGGAGAAAAATAGAATCACATACATTTTTGTTTACAGTACCGTGATGGTGTTGCATTACCCTGCAAATACGTACTAAGCGAGATCGGTGGCCGATAGGGGGACATATATGTAGCTGTATTTGATTGGTTACTTAAATCAGGCGATACAGAGGCCCTTAAACATACTGGTAGCTGCGGCTTTACAATAAATGATCATCCTGGACATTTGCAAAATGCAATTATGACAAGGAAAACTATAAACAGTTTTCTAATTGTTCATGCATTTACAACCGAATAGCGCATGTAGGTTTGAAGGTACTTTAATGAATATGGAGAGCCTAAAATGTGTATACCTTTTTAAAACCGATAACGAAATGCTCCTACGGAGATCTTTGTGTCAGATCCTTTATGGATACATTAGTAATATGGAATGCGATGAAAGTTTTGTGCTAAACGATGTTTGTAGATGTTAGGATATAATAATAATAATAATAATAATAATAATATGTATTTTAGGACATAGTAATAATAGTAATATAAGTTGTAGATTTTATGGTACACCTGTTAACGTGTTAACAAGCGATAATAATTCTATATTAGTAGAAATTATGGACTGTAAGAATTTAATAGATAAATATGAATTATCACCCGGTTTGGATTTGAATTGGAAATTAACTGTCGAATAAACAGAGCTATTAATGCTATACAGCGTAATTGACGATATGAATACGTATTTTTCAGATAATTAGATTTACGTATTTGGGAAATGTGGAAATGGTGAATGGAACTTAAATATAGGAGGAAAACAGGTTGCAGGTAGAATTAAGTGCGGAGCTACTTGGCCTGCTGAAGGGAGGTTAAATATTAGACCGGGATCTGGTGCTACTACTACAGAAAATGGTCGTGTGCCTCTAAACAGTTTACGAAAAGTAATGGCTGCAAAACGGGAAACTATATATAAAGCTAAGCAAAAGCTGGAACGAGACTGCAATAAAAAGTTATAGATTTAAATGAAGAATTAGATCATTATTTAGAACAATGATAATCTTAACGAAAGCTTGCAAAAAGCAAATGAAATAGTAAAAAGTATGAAAAAGGCTTTAGATGTTAGACAACACAATCAAACACAATGCAAAATTATAGTTAATAAAATAAATGCCGATGTAAACAATGTGCACAAGATGTCATCAGATTCAAAAATTTACTACACTTATTCTAACGTGCGTGATGGAAAAGTTAAAGCATTACAATAACAGGAATTGCACGTTAACTACAACGATGATTTACAATTAACAAGCCAGGAGAAGGAAGAGGAAGTAATTGGAGATAATGATGATGATCTTGCCTATATATGACAAAGTTGGTAAAGTGTGTATGAAGTTTATTTTTTTTTACATTCATCCTACATACAAAAGTAACCTCAATAATATAGATTTACACATAATAAAGAAGTCTGAATAACATTATACATATAAAAAAGTCGGAATAAAATTTTACACAAAGGAAGAAAGCCTGAGCAATATTTACACACAATAAGGGAGTCTGAATAATATTCTCAGATAATACAAAAATTTGAATAACATTTACACATAATACTGAACAATTACTAATAAATTAGCAATTATCACACTCATCACTACAAATCCTGTCGAAGGGCGTATAATGTAGTGGAGGTACATTACCCACACTGAAGGTGGCAGTGCAATAAATGTGTCTCCAGCTATATTATGCAGTACTTCCCAATGTTTTATAACCTGAATCGTCAACATATGTGCTTCCTGGTGTGCTGTTATGTGTTCTTTTTATGTTTTGTATCTGTATTATACATCCAGGCAGTCACTTTACGTTGCTTGTCCCCTTTGCTTAACGCACTCTTTGGTGCTCTCATTTTTTTTTTCCTCTGTGGTTTGCTGACGTGGCATGTGCTTTGGCCGTACGCGCTGAGTGGTGGATTTCTGTCCGCATTGCAGGGATAGCTCTCTGCCCGGCAACTACTCATGCGGATGGTGGAAGTTTTTGTAATGAATTTTTAAGGAACGTCTTTGTGATTTTCGGTGGATCGACCTTATGTAAAGGTAGGCTTTATTATCAGTTTTATGTCCTGGTAATGGTGAGTGAATTTTGGGGCGGAAAACGTTATGTGTGTTTGAAAATAAGAGTTCGTAAAGTGACTGGCTCTTGGAGTTGTTCATAGGTTTAGTGTGTTTTGTTTCTTTTCCAGTTGAGTTATATTTTCAGTACGTGATTTTCAGTGTATAGTTAGTTTAAAATTTGTGATAAGAGCTTTACACAGTTGTGCAATTTGAAAATGCATATTTTGATTCATGAAGGTAAAAAGCATCAGTAGTGTGAAATTTGTGAGAAAAGCTTTTGGCATTTGTCGTCTGAAATTGCACAGTTTGATAAATGGAGGGCAAGAAGCAATTTAAGTAGAAATTTGTGAGTAGGGCTTTACATATTTTGGGCACTTTGAAAATGCATAGTTAATTCAAAATTACAGATATTCTGTTGTGTAAATTATGAGAGCAGTAATTGCAGTTAAAACCCAGTTATGCTGAACCCATTTATGCTGAACTTTGTAACTGAAAACGGTTGGGTTGTAAAGCTATCTACATCTAGCTTAGCTGGACTTTGAAGCTCTCGGTTTCCTGAATTTCATTAAAGTCTGTTTCGGTCTTGTTCAACATTCTTAGCTAGTCTTTGACTAGCTAAACATAATTAAATTTTTTGGTCTGATGTTTATAGTGGCCTTGTTTTATAAACTTTCTAAATTGATTTGGTTTGTTGAATTTTTGGATTTACTTAATTTTGCTGTATTTAAAACTTGCCTTTACTGCTCTGCTCAATTGGTTTTGGTTGCTTTACTCTTTAAGCCATTTTTGTTTTACAGTTATTCTTTTATGGTTGCTTTACGGTTCTGGTTATTAATGTTTGTTTATTATTATCATTAAAGTACCCAAAAACAAACTTATCAATAGTAGTATATTTTTGAGAGTTCTGGTTTCCTTTTGTTTTCCCCTACGGCACTCGTTAGGGCTTCCCTTTTCGTTTGGCCGGGGTTCCCTAACTCAGTCAAACAGCGGAATCATTGCACTGGTCACATAATACTTTCGATACAACAGCCACGTCATTTTTAATAATATTTTAAAGTTCTCTACTCAAGCGTAGTATTTTTTCGGTACCTAAATTTTAGTCCAATTGATACATGAACAATATGCCCTGGTCACACAACATATGGTCCAACATTTGTCACCGAAATTCCTGTCTCAGTTTTAGTCCGTTGTGATGCAAACATGTTTAAGAATTCCTATTGGAAAGCATTATTATTTTCCATAGTGCATTTGGCATTACTGTCACCATCTTCACCACCACTATCGCCATCATCATTATTATTATTGTTACTGTCAGCTTGATTCCTATTGTTAAAAAATCATGTTTGTACTTTTATACTGTTATTAACTTCCAGATTATTTTGGTCTATGTCAGCTTGAAACATATCCGTTACATCCGTGAGGACTTGCTGCAGATTACAAACTAACTGTGTAACTCTATTCCTTCTTATACTTAAAATATTATAACAGTGGTGGCTTTGCTGCAGCACTTGTGGCTCTTCCTCCTGCTGCAGATACTACAGCACCTATGGCTCTTCGTGCTACTGCTGCTGCGGATATTACAGCACCTAGGGCCCTTCCTCCTGTTGCAGATACCACACCACCTATGGCTCTTTGTGCTGCTGCTGCGGATATTACATCACCTATGGCTCATTGTGCTACAGCTGCGGATGCTGCAGCACCTGTGGCTCCTCCTGCTCTGAAAGATCCTGCGGAAGCACTTGAGCCAAGTGGAGCTGCAAATCCAGCTTCATGCACGGCTCCCGTCAATTTAAAGATATTCTAAAAGTTTGCAGAATTTCCTGTGCTCAGGTACCGCAGGTATGGAGGCTTTAAGACGCCTTACCCTGCTTGATAAATCTAGAGGAACATCCTGACTCCTATTTTTTGTAGATAGATTTAGCGAGGTATTAGCACACTCAACACGCCTACTGGTGTTAACACTACTTGCAGCACCATTGCGAAGTTGAGAACTGAAATACATGTTTAATTGCAAATATTTTGTAACTGCTTGGAACACAGCTCCTAAAAGCGATATAACGGCAAACGACAGCTACTCTCACATATAGTTATTATAGGCATAAGATTAACACGTGTTACTGTCAGCTACAAACAAAAAGGGCAGCAGTCATTAATGTCAATTTAGTGAACCGTGTTACCCCTAAATAAAGCAAAACCCATTGACATGAATGCATTCAACCTGGTTAACCTTTAATAGAGCAAACGTCATTGACACCAATGCACACAACCATGCTAACCTTTACTAGGGCAAAGATCGTTGACATCGATGCAGCCTACCATGTTAACCTTTACTAGAGTAAATGTTATTGGCATCAATGCACTTAACCATGTTAACCTTTACTAGAGCAAAAGCCATTGATATTGATGCAGACAACCATGTTAACCTTTTATAGAGCAAAGGTCATTGGCATCAATGCAGTCAACCATGTTAACCTTTACTAGAGTAAAAGTCATTGGCATCAATGCACTTAACCACATTAACCTTTACTAGGGCAAAAGTCATTGACATCAATGCAGTCAACCATGTTAACCTTTACTAGAGTAAAAGTCATTGGCATCAATGCACTTAACCACGTTAACCTTTACTAGGGCAAAAGTCATTGACATCAATGCAGTCCACCACGTTAACCTTTACTAGAGCAAAAGCCATTGACATCGATGCAGACAACCATGTTAACCTTTTATAGAGCAAAAGTCATTGACATCAATGCAGTCAACCATGTTAACCTTTACTAGAGTAAAAGTCATTGGCATCAATGCACTTAACCACGTTAACCTTTACTAGGGCAAAAGTCATTGACATCAATGCAGTCCACCATGTTAACCTTTACTAGAGCAAAAGCCATTGACATCGATGCAGTCCACCATGTTAACCCTTACTAGAGCAAAAGTCATTGACATCGATGCAGTCCACCATGTTAACCTTTACTAGGGCAAAAGTCATTGACATCAATGCAGTCCACCATGTTAACCCTTACTAGAGCAAAAGTCATTGACATGAATGCATTCAAGCATTTTAACCTTCATTAGAGCAAAAGTCATAGACATGGCTGCAGTCAACCATGCTAACCTTTACTACAGCAAAAGTCGTTGACACCAATGCAGACAACCATGTTAAAGTTTACTAGGGCAAAAGTCATTGACATTAATGCAGTCAACCACGTTAAACTTACTAGGGCAAAACTCATTGGCACCAATGCAGTCAACCACGTTAAACTTTACTAGGGCAAAAGTCATTGACGTTAATGCAGTCAACCACGTTAAACTTTACTAGGACAAAAGTCATTGACATTAATGCAGCCAACCACGTTAAACTTTACTAGGGAAAAAGTCAGTGACATTAATGCAGTCAACCACGTTAAACTTTACTAGGGAAAAAGTCAGTGACATTAATGCAGTCAACCACGTTAACTTTTACTAGAGCAAAAGTCATTGATGTCAATGCAGCCAACCATATTAACCATTAGTAGAGAAAAAGTGATTGACATGACTGCAGCCAACCTTTACTAGGGCAAATTTCATGCACGTCAATGAAGTCAATCATGTTAGTTCTTAATAGGGCAAACGTCGTTGACCTCAATGCAGTCAACCGTGTTAACCTTTGATAGTGCAAAACTCTTGACATCAATGCAATCAACGTATTAACCTTTAATAGAGCAAAAGCCATTTACATCAATGCAGTCAACCATGTTAACCTTTACTAGAGCAGAAGTCATTGACATCAATGCAGTCAACCATGTTAACCTTTACTAGAGCAAATGTCAATTGAAATCAATGCAGCCAACCATGCTAGCTTTTACTAAAAATCCATGGACTCAATGCAGTCTACCATGTTAACCTTTAATAGAGCAACAGCATTTGACATCATTGCAGCCAACCATGTTAATCTTTACTAGGGCAATAGTCATTGACATCAATGCAGCCCACCATGTTAGCTTTTACTAAAACGTCATGGACGCCAATGCAGTCAACCATGCTAACGTTTACTAGAGCAAAAGTCGTTGACACCAATGCAGACAACCATGTTAACCTTTACTAGAGCAAAAGTCATTAACATGACTGCGCCAACCATGTTAACCTTTAATATGGCAAATGTCATGAACGTCAAAGCAGTCAATCATGTTAACCTTTAATAGGGCAAGAGTCAGTGACATCAAAGTAATCAAACATGTTAACCTTTAATGGAGCAAAACCTTTGACATCAATGTAATCAACGTGTTAATCTTTACTAGAGTAAAAGTTATTGACGTAGGTGCAGCCAACGATGTTATCGTTTAATAGAGCAAAAGTCATTGACGTCAATGCCCTCAACCATGTTTACCTTTAGTACGGCAAGAGTCATAGACTTTAATGCAATCAACCATGTTAACCTTTAAAAGGGCAAAAGTAATTGACTCAATATAGTTAAGTGTGTTAATCTCTAACCTTTACGAACGCGAGGAATTTTAACCTTCTTTGCTAACTTCGGAATA
Organism: Deroplatys truncata; assembly: GCA_030765065.1. Taxonomy (NCBI): domain Eukaryota; kingdom Metazoa; phylum Arthropoda; class Insecta; order Mantodea; family Mantidae; genus Deroplatys; species Deroplatys truncata. The sequence goes on along the minus strand of CM060988.1, from coordinate 22,014,314 downwards.
AACAGGTGAAATTGTGTATGCTTAGGTAAACATAAAAGTGTGCGAACATGCAAAGTAGTTAACATATTGCGCCATTTTGTGTGATGCTTAAGTGTGCTAAATGTGTAGTATAATTATGCAAAGGCGGTTTATGTGAGTATTTGTTACTTGTTTTAACAGAATGAGGAAAAAACACTTAACGTGATGAAACATGTTTCAAGGTGTTAACGAGCTGTTCTATAAAAACGTGTAAGGTTTTTGTTGATAACTGTATTAGTCTGCCGCTGATGTTTGTTTTAACACCTAACGTGTTAACGAACCAAAGGTCGACACGGTTCGGCGCATTGCCAATATTTTTCACGACCTTCTGTTATCGCGAACAGTCGCAAGGTCAGCAAGGTCAAACACTTTTGACCTTTGCAACTCATCACGATAAGAACAACGTGAGAGTTGTCGACTTCAATGCAACTAACTATGTCTACCTTAAATGACGTCACTGACCTCTGAAGTTTCGCTGGCGCCAGGGTGGACTTTGACCTTCTGCCTACCGCGTGGTTCATACTACAGATAGTTATTGATCATAACTTAAAGTCGTAGGATTGTCACATATTGTTTCGGTACGTGGTGGGTGTTTTAAGGTGGACTCCTGAATTAATTATGAATTATAATCGTATATATGTGAGTTATATAATTTGATGATTTATTAATTGTAACTCTAGTTATAAAAGTGATTCGTGGTTCAAACGAGAAGGATGATGTGTAATATGTGAATAACACAGAATCAGCTAAAGCTGAAGAGTAAAGAGTTCTAATATAAGTAGAAACGAAACCTGGCCGTTAGGTTACGAACATGAAGCAGAATAGGCTCAAGAGTGCAACCTGCAACCAAATAAGTGAGGAATAAAGCAATTATTCCTTAGCCGCAAAGAAAATCAAGAAGCCCCCGTATCAGAGCGTGGCAAGAGACAGTAGAACTAAAACCATCATCAGATATTTAAAAAGCTATATACTGAGGATATGGTGGTTTTGATAGTGCATTATCGTTACGTGACCACGAGAAAAACGCATAAGTATATGAAAATTCAAACCAAATAAAAAAGAATACCTCGGAAATGATTAACGACCAAACATATTTAGACATAAATTGTATGCTTTAAGAAAAACTACATTTTTACTTTATCTACCATGTACACTCGTAGTAGGTAGAGAAAGTATTGTATTCCACCCAAAAATTCAATACTGAAATTTCACCGGAAATATATATTTTTAGGCTCCCAGAATAAATCGTTTTTTGGAAACATGTCCGTCTGTTTGTGTGTGCGTGTCTGTGAAAAGCATAACTCAAAAACGAAAAATGGCATAAATACCAAACTTAATAATTTAATTTAGCATATTGAAATTATGCGACACAATATTTTCAAAAAGTCTCCTCAACCCCAACTACCTTTAGATGGAACACTTTTGGAAAATTTAGATTTTATAAAAAATGGTTCTAATGAGTATGATTAAAATACTATGTATGAGATATACTTCGATTACAAATAAAATTGAAATTTCTGGGAATAGCCTTTGTAGTACACTTCCTTTGTAAGGAATTTTGTATAAACTTGTATAACTGGTAAACGCTTAAGCGATAGACGAGAAAGTACCATACAAAAAATATAGCTTTCTTTAAAACACACAAACTTAGTTAAAATAAGCTTCTTTGGCACAAGCCATTTTTGAGATATCGCATGTTAAAAGTTCCAGTTATTCAATAGTTATTATTCTTTTAAATCCTGTCGATTTTCAGTTGTTTCTCGCGATGTCATGGAATCAGCATGGAATTTTAGTATTACCATATAGGGTCCAGTTTTTAAACCTTTGTCTATCGCTGTTCTCTTTGTATCTAAAACGAAATGTGTAATATAGCTATTTCTGCAAAGATGTATTTGGATTAAATTGTAGTAGATAGAAAAATAACCTTCAGTAAGAATAGTCTGTACCCACTAATAAAGATAGGGGATAGAGACGGTCAAGTGAATGAACATAATATTTTTTATAGTGAGATTATATCTATCTCTTATGGTTTACCGGTTATATAACATTCATTCAGAATGAAGGGGACTTCATAGGATATTCCCACCAGATTGTAGATGTATTTTATTTGTAGCGCAAATATCTTAAACTATAGTATTTTAATTCAGGAAGCAACATTTGGATTTTCTCTGACAAGCTGCGCTAAAAGCAGCTCCAAGTTGTCAGATAACATCTCAGTTTGTCTGGAACTGCCTAATAAACCTGCAATTAGCAAAATACAACAGTGTTAATCTTGGGTGGATGCCTGGACATAAGGGAATTCTAGGCAATGGAAAAACAGATATCCTGTTGAGAAAAGGATCTGCTTAATAATTTACTGGACCTGAACCAATGTTTGGCATAGCCTTTAAACTCTGTTGGAAGAACCATTGCTGAGTGCATTGATCATAACCAGCAATTGCGATAGATTCAAACAGAGGGATGCGAGCACAGTAAGGAATGATAAGTAGTATATCTTCTTCACTCACTGAAGATGTAATCTGAAATAAACCTGATAACCGGGCTCTTGACTGGACATTGCAGATTAGGAAACACCTTCATACAATGGGAATCTTTAGAGAGGAACCAGTATGCAGACTGTGTGGCAAAGAGGATGAAACTGCCTCTCATATCATCTTCATGGGTAGGAAAACATATGAACCCAAATGGTTTTCCTAAAGAAAACGTAGTTAATAAACTACTGTCCCTAACTAAAGTAACAGGAACTATTTAACTAAAGCGATAGTGATAAGAGGTAATACAGCAAAGGCTTAGGTTTCGTGTTAAGGGCAATTACAACCCGACTCCATCCTTTAAAATGATATTTTCAGCACAAAATAGAGTACCATAAAACGCGAAACAAAGAATTGTTGTTATTATTATTATTATTATTATTATTATTATTATTATTATTATTATTATTATTATTATTATTATGATTAGCCTTGATAACAATAGGGGATATACAGTCAGGGGCATTATCAAGATAAAACAAAATTTCTGCCAATTGGAGAATGTCAAACATTCATATTTATCGTATGCTAATTAGCATATAATACAAATTTGGTTACATGTGTTTACACACAGAAAAGTACTAATAAGAACGTAATTTAATAAACAAACTGTCGCCTTTATAGCTTTTTATAAAGTGAGAATCGAGTTTCGAGTATCGGTGCTCAAAAAATCAGTATCGGTATCGAGTATCGAGAAATAGTCGCATCGTCCCATCACTAGTCAAAATCATTTATAATCCAATAGGGTAGCGAAACGAGGACATCAGAACAAAAGAAAACAAAAAAACAGACGGCATTCGTTTTAGTGTTTGTAGAGGTTAGACAAATATATACTGGATGAAAGCTTACCTGGTGAGTCTTTGTCCCAGGAACATCGCGCTGTATATGAAAGGACTGTATATCCAAGGTCCATAGCGCGCCCACCGGGATTTACTAGGATCTGGTAGAAAGCGGAATATTGGCTCGAAAAGAGATAACTCCAGATCCAGAAGAGAGTTGGGGTACAGGTGATGGCTCAAGACGTGGCTGATCCTCCAGTCCCTGCAAACAGAAGAATCACATCACACAAATGAGAAGTACGACCGCAAAGGATTCTCGTGCAAAACGGCCTGTGACTATATATTACCCTAAAGTATTCTCATAAGTAAACTCGTGCGTTTGATATGGTCGATAGTTGGAATTATCATAAGTAAGCTTATTAACATCGCGAGTAACTGCAAGTAGTGAGTTAATTTTTTTCTAAGGAATATCACAAGCTCCTGTTATTTGGTTTGGCTATTTCAGCAAATAATACAAGAGTAGAAGCTAAAAATAAATTTAAAAATTAACTACGTTGGAATATATGGCATAATTTTAATTGTCTTTTTCCTTTTGTTCTGTTTTTACCACACAAGGCCCTCTAAAGTTTACTGGATTATTATAAATATCATATCTTTGCTGTTAAATGTCCTTGAAACTATACAAAATGAAATTCTATTTTAACGGCTGTATGGCAATGATCAACTAAGGTTATGCAATATAATCCGTAAGTAGTTAGTTTTTATATTTATTTCAGCTTCCGCTCTGTATTATTCGCTAAAATAATGAGGTTTCAGCTTCATTGAACAAAATTTAATGGGGATCTTTAAACCGTACAATTTTTAAAAACACGTTATTAAAATTACAAGTTGATGAAATTTCTTTTTTGTTGCAAACAACAGATGTGCTGTTATTAGAGATGGAATTGGAAGATATTGATGTACATTCTCTTGTAGACTCTAGATTCCGCACTTTGTTGATTATTATCTAATGATGCTGCTCGTTAATTTGTTACTGTATCGATAGTTTGGTCGAAGAAGTTATGTGCGGAGGTATATTTCGTTGCGTATTTTAACAGTGAAACCCGCAACTGAATTTGTGTTGGAAACACTAACGGAAGCCTTATTATCGGCAGGAAGCCGTTGATTATCGGGACATGAGCTAACCAGCCTGGCTAATATTGAACTCACCAGCGCTGTTTACTGCGGCTATTGCTGAATGGAACATGTATTAATAGTATATTATGCAACGAGACTATAATAGTAGTAATTAAAACGCGAGTATTAACGCGTCGCTTCGCTCGCTCGGTTAATACTTATCATACGAGCGTTTTAATCACCATTATAGTCAAGTTTCATACGACTGTTTATGCTCGACCATGTATCTAAATTAAAGGTTTCATAAATATTCGTTTCTGGTTTGAGTAATGTGCTACAATCGTTATTCGTTTATCTATGGTTACAATACAATTGTCAAACAAAGTTGCTAATACTTTAATGAACAGGTGTACTTTAATGAGGCCCATTAAAGTACTGCTACCAGTCGTATAAATACCTAAACAAGATTAATAAACTTAAAACAGTTTAGATATTTTATATAATATTATTTAATTGAGTTGATTATACAGCATGTCCTTATATGTCCTTTAAGAAGGTATTCTTTGTTTCTTCAACTTACAAATCGAAACATTTACGAAACAACCGCAACAAGTTCAAACAATGGCGAATCAAGTGCGACAATCTCATTTCTAAAAGACTCCACTAATAGATAGTCTACCGTGATTGATCTTAACTGACATGGACTGTGAATTAAATTGATCAACATCGAATGTCTGATCGATGACGTAAATAGTCACTTATATATACTAAATCGTAAAATTAAATGGGTGTGAGCCCAGAGATGATATGCATTTAATATTTGTCGTATCTAATATTTAATATAATCGTAATTATTATTGTTATAACTTATGTATCAAGTGGGTAATCTTCATAATTATGGAAGGAGTGAAACTTTGTGAAACTGCTGAAGTAATATTTCATACACACATTATACAGTGCTTTTCCTTTACACAGTTACTACCGCATGGCTGCTCGTGCGCCCAACTCCCGTCGAAGCAGTTATATCATCGAAACCGCCTCAGGTTCTCACACTTAGAGTTACAATTGCAATGATAATAAGCACATACCTTATAAGAGATTTTGGAAATGTTGTCCTTCTCTGCCCTGCATTTCTGAAATTTTTTCGGAAAATGTTCTTACATACTGGAGAGTGAATATATTATAAGAACTAAAAGAAAACATGAGGAGAGAAATTCACTCAATTTCGGATATTGAATTCTCGGGTGTGAATAAAAATCTCCTGAGCAGATACCAGTAATGTATGGACAGTGAAGAGCAACATTTCCAATATTTCATATGATAAGGCATGTGCTTATTATCATTTTAATTGTATTTGTAACTATGAGAACGTGAGGCGGTTACGGAGATACGCATTGTAATTGTTCGGTCGGTAGTTCCAGCTGCGGCGACCGGCGTGCGAGCAGGCGTGCGGCGGTCACAGTGTAAAGGAGAAACACTGCATTTATACTTTTCTTGTCAGTAAATCCTTACCTTGAAGACATAAGCGAGAGATCGAAGTAATACATCCGGAAGTTGTCTTTAAGATGGAAGAAGTTGTGCGCCGCGATGACAGTGCAAGCCAACAAAAACCCTGATATAATTCCTATTAGATATGAAGAGTAGGTTGCTGTAATGAGCGAAGTGATAATGGCACCGCAGCAGAGAATATCAATAACAAACTGTGATCTTCTTGAGGGACCAGGGTTTCTGTAGCTCAACTCCTTCATCACCTTACTCTTTAGACTTCGGTAAAATCCATTCTGAAAGTTCATAGCATAAAGAAATATCATCATGTGATTACAATAACATTTTTCATATTGTAAATCAGGAACTTAGTGAGACATTCCTGACTTGTAATCAATTGTCGATACAATTACGTCAGTTAACCGTACTAGAACTCAGGAAATATTAACCTGACCCCTAAGTAGAAGCTTATTTCTACTTTTGGTAGAAAAATTAATTAAACAGTTTAATTCCTCTTGTGACATTTATTTTATGTGTTTACTACATTTACCAAAACTGAACTTTTTCCTGCCTTTCAGTTGTGACCTACGATGTCATTTCCCTTAAACACCTGGAGAGGTCATATTCACTCCTTTATACAAAACTATGTTTCTTTTTCCTTACTTGACAAGTAAGTTCCGTTTCATGTGGTGACAGTGACGAGTAAATTTATATCAACAGTTACAAATTATAACAACAATGCTTGTACAGCAAAGCTTGTATTTAGAAATTAATAATAGCAATAATACCTCTTCACCAGATATTTTGTTTCTTGTTCAACTCAGTCGTAAGTAGGAAGTTGTATTGTAAAGCAGTAAAAGCTTGTAAGATGAAAAATTATATCAATAGGTGCCCCTTACGAGAACATGAAATGATTCCACAACTAATGAATGCTCTTGATGATAATTTTCTTAGAATAAAGTGATTATAATATTAAACACTGTGTTTTTACTGAAGGTCAAATTAAACCCCTTCAAGCGTTCTATGATGGCGAATTGGAAAGTTTTTTAGAAAATCAAATGATAATTTGTTTTACAAATTTTAAATGATTTTATTTTTTATTTTTCAAAATATTCCACATTAACATCAATGCATTTTTGCATTCGACGAAACCAGTCCTTAAAGGTACGATGCCACTCTTCCTGAGCCACTTCAGAATCCAACTTTTATAATATTCCACTGCTTCATCTGATGACAAAGGGTGATTTCGTGCATTTTATCTTTAATTTTTGGAAACAACAGGCATTAAAAGTGCTAAGTTAGGGCTGTATAGGGGAGGGTTCATGGTGCTGACCTTTAGAGATCCAGATACTCAGTTGTTAGTTTTGCTTATGCGGCGATGCGTTGTCACGATGTAACGTTATTTTTCCTTTGGGCGTTTTTCGCCCACCTTTTTAAAAACTTTGCGGTAAAAAGGCATTTGTGTACCAATCAGCAGTAACGTTACATGTGTCTTCTAATGCTGTAGTAGTATTATGGCACAGTTTAGAAAAAGAACTAGCAACCGTATTCCTAACAGCACTGAGATTTCGTCGGAGTTTTGTAGGCTAGGTTATATTCGAAAGACCCATTGAGCCGATGGACTTTTCTTTTAAGGATCGTAACACTAATCCAAGATTAATCACCAGTAACGATATTCCAACCAAATTTGAAGTGCCACCTTGAAAATTTTCAGAGTTTTTCTACACCAAACAATGCGTTGTTGTTTTTGACCGGGAGTCAGTTAATGTGGAATCCATCGAAAAGTTTCTCACATCTAACTTTTGATATAAAATGTTTTATAATTTACTCATACCAATGCCCAATGTTGCTCCGAATAAATTCATAAGTTGTCCGTCGATCTTCTTCAAGCATCGCTCGAACAGCGGAAATATTTTCATCAGTAACAGCAGTTCTTGTGTGTCCTTTACGAAAAGCATCACAAAGAAAAAACCTATATCTTTTGAATTCGCTGTACTAATTACAAATTGTTGGTTTATATGGGGATTCTTCGCCAACTGCATTTATAAGCCGATCTTCACATTATTTAGGTGTTAATGACGATTTAAAATCGTATTAAATCATAGCCCGGAAACGATTTCTGGAAAATTCATTTTCGGGTGAACACAAAGTTTTAATGATGATAATTAACAAATACATATTGGAGCAAATCGAACAAACTATACGGCAATCAACTCGCAAAACATTAGAACGTAGTTGTCAGATATAAACAATTTCATTTATTTTTAGAAACATGACATTCTAAAGGTTTTCACTATCGTGCTCATAGTATGTAAGAAAAATCAGGTAGTCCAACAGTAGCGCCTAGTGTATAAGAGCACAAGAGTACGCGAACACCCCAACTTTTGACACATTTGCACAATTATTGGTTTCTTTGAATGTTAATATATATGAGGTAATTTACAATCTACGGAATTTTAATCTAATCTCGATGACATATGGCAACAGGTTTGGCAGCACATCTCCACTTGGGCACGTTTTAGGTGACTTCTGTGCGTGTGCAAGTGCTATGACGTAACTTATGGATCAAATCGAGACTGTCTGCAATTACTCAGCCCTGGCCGCCGTATCGGTTGAGTCGAAGTAGCTCATGCAGTTAAATACAATTTATCACCTTCATTACATTCACATTAAAGAGAAAACGCGTATACAGGGTGGACCATTCAAATTGAGACTGTAGAATATTTTCAAAACTAAGCGTTGTAGAAAGAAATATCTTGAATAAAAGTTGCTTGATATTATGGGGAAAGTAAATACCATTAGTCGTGTTTTGTTTGGAGGGCGTCGAAATGTTCATTTTGGGATCACTTTAAATTGACCCTAATTGTAGATTCCTATTTTGAAAAATTAAATTTACTCTAAAATGACCATCATATCCTTCTCCAAATAAACCGCGAGTGATGACATTTACTTTCCCCCATAATATCATGCAACATTTATTAAAGATATTTCTTTCTACAACGCTTAGTTTTGGAGACATTTTACAGTTCTCAACTTAAATGGTCCATCCTGCATAGTATTAAAAAGCGTTTCAGTATGGAAAACTGTGATAATTATAAATAATGGTTTACAATTAATATGTGATAATATAACCTACATGCGGTAACATATGGCATGTGATTTCATGGTTTCACAAGGCGCTGTAGGTTACTAGGGAAGTTAAAGGATGTTGTATAGAGTTCATGAATTGCAGATATGCTAATTGTATTACAGTTTTTTTATTTTGTTACTATGCTGACATTTAGAAAACTTGTAACCAAGTTTGCCATGTATACAGGCAAATAAATTAAACCACATTGTCCAGAGTTATTTGCTGAACTTGAACGTTTTATGCAATAGCCTTGGGTAAAAAGTTAGGCTATGAATAACAAAAATATTCCTAAGAATATCTTGCGTAATATTAGCTGCACCTGTGAATACGCTATTTTCCGCCATTTCCATATATTTCCCTTTTGTTTTTACCTGTGAATTTAGGTAAACTGCATGTGACATAATGGAAATCACTTTTATCTTCGCTTTGAAAGCAATTATTTTTTTCATCAAGAATGATTTATTGAAGTTCTATTCCTGGGCTAATTGGGCCAACCTAACCCATGAATTGTTTCAGGTACAATGATGTGGCAAAATCCCAAGCATTTCTTTCTTTCATTGCCTGATACGTACCAGCATATGATTAAGACAACTCTGTAGCCCAAATTAACATTTCTGTGGAATATTTTGCTGTTTCATTATACACAATTGCGTTGTTTCGCTAGAGTAACTATATTAGTAGCCCTTTCTGTTTCAAAACTATTAGCAAAAAAATTAATTGCAATCATAGTTTGTACATCAACTCCAAATAAATTACATTAAATTAAACTTTATTTATGGGCACTCTTTACCTGCTGCGGTTCTTAGCGTTCCATTCTATATTGGGTGTGAAAGACTGTAAATTTTGCTCAGAGGCCTCTTTATCAGGCTTGAGGTTCTTTTACGTGCCATAGATCTACGACACGGGAATTACCGGCTTTACTTCCCTTCAGAAGGAATCCAGGCTAAGGATTTTTTCGCCCTCCGCCGGGCTTGAACTCCCACCTCGGAAACTAGAGTCTACATGGTACCCCTAGACCACGAAGGACGACATCAACTTCAAAGCGTTCACTGCTGTAGCTCGGAAAGTAACTTAGTAAATTATCAATTTGGTTCCATATATTACAAATTAAGCCCTCCTGATCCTTTGATTCCAGAATTCATTTTACATTTTCCGGACGGAAAAACGCTGATATTCAAACTGCTATTAACTTTAAAACTTACTCTGAGAGAAGGTATATTACCAAATGCCTCATCTTTCACTTTCATAAATAGTATACAATCATCTTTCATTACTAAAACTAAGGGTGAAATGTTTCTTTACGTACATAGCCTGACTTTTGGCTCTTAAAATCAGAAATTGCGTCATTTACACACACTTTTTACTCCTCTTATCTTTTAATTTACTTTATATCTGCTGGACACTCAGTATGAACCACAGCATACTTCTATTCTACCTTATGGTACCTTTACATTGTGACAGAATCGTTGGTTAGGAAATACGCTAGGATAGGCATCGTCTCGGAACTTTTTAGGAATAATAACGGGCTTACCTCATTTTAATAGTGGAAATGTTCCCTTTTATTATAAATTTCTCTTCGAAGTCTTTGGTGCATACCAATGGATTATCTGTCAGTACAAAATTGTCACGGTGGATAAATCCAGTCCGGTTTCCTCTTAAAACTTTGTCCTTTGGAAACCTGAATGCTGAGGTATTTATAACACCAAAGTTGGATTTACGCCCAGTAACACAACAAGAACGACACTTACCCCACATATAACGACACAAACTGTTTATACTGTGTTCCATTTTGCACATATGTCTCACAAACCCAAAAAAGCAAAGCTGTACTATGCACATTTGTTTACAAGCCAACCGACTAAGGCGCCATTTTGTTAAATATCAATAATGGCATTAGTGTCTGATATATTGCTAAAGGTTTTGGTCATATACATACGGGTTATTCATACTTGAAGGCGTGCATTAGCGCCCAAAGCTTCTCCCGTGCTGTTTCCATACTAAAACTACAATTTTGCATCATTACCACTAGGTGATAGCACATTACGGCAGAACAGCGTAACGTGCACGAGTGCGGAAAATTCTCCCGGTTTCTCCGTACATCTATATTCACAGCTACAATTTAATTTAAACATTACTTTGTTCCTGCCTTAATACCTTGTTCTTAATGTAATAATATTAATAGTGATAGTAGTACTGATAGTAGTAGTAATAGTGATAGCAGTACTGATAGTAGTAGTAATAGTGATAATAGTACTGATAGTAGTAATAGTGATAGTAGTACTGATAGTAGTAGTAATAGTGATAGTAGTAGTATTAGTGACAGTAGTATTGATAGTAGTAATAGTAGTAGTAATAGTGATAGTAGTAATAGTGATAGTAGTACTGATAGTAGTAATAGTGATAGTAGTACTGATAGTAGTAGAAGTAGTAGTAATAGTGATAGTAGTAGTAATAGTGATATTAGTACTGATAGTAGTAGAAGTAGTAGTAATAGTGATAGTAGTAGTAATAGTGATATTAGTACTGATAGTAGTAGTAATAGTGATATTAGTACTGACAGTAGTAGTATTAGTGATAGTAGTAATAGTGATAGTAGTACTGATAGTAGTAGTAATAGTGATAGTAGTACAGATAGTAGTAGTAATAGTGATAGTAGTACTGATAGTAGTAGTAATAGTGATAGTAGTACTGATAGTAGTAGTAATAGTGATAGTAGTACTGATAGTAGTAGTAATAGTGATAGTAGTACCGATAGTAGTAGTAATAGTGATAGTAGTACTGATTGTAGTAGTAATAGTGATAGTAGTACTGATAGTGGTAGTAATAGTGATAGTAGTACTGATAGTAGTAGTAATAGTGATAGTAGCACTGAAAGTAGTAGTAATAGTGATAGTAGTACTGATAGTAGTAGTAATAGTAGTAGTAATAGTGAGAGTAGTAGCAATAGTGATAGTAGTAGTATTACTGATAGTAGTAGTAATAGTGATAGTACTACTGATAGTAGTAGTAATAGTGATAGTACTACTGATAGTAGTAGTAATGGTGATAGTAGTACTGATAGTAGTAGTAATAGTGATAGTAGTGCTGATAGTAGTAGTAATGGTGATAGTAGTAGTAATGGTGATAGTAGTACTGATAGTAGTAGTAATAGTGATAGTAGTACTGATAGTAGTAGTAATAGTAATAGTAGTACTGATAGTAGTAGTTATAGTGATAGTAGTACTGATAGTAGTAGTAATAGTGATAGTAGTATTGATAGTAATAGTAGTAATAGTGATAGTAGTACTGATAGTAATAATGGTAATAGTGATAGTAGTATTGATAGTAATAGTAGTAATATTTATAGTAGTATTAATAGTGATTTAGTACTGATAGTAATAGTAGTAGTGATAGTAGTACTGATAGTAATAGTAGTAATAGTGAAAGTAATAATAGTAATAGTGATAGTAGTACCGATAGTAATAGTAGTAATATTGAAAGTAATAGTAGTAATAGTGATAGTAGTACTGATAGTAATAGTAGTAATAGTGATAGTAGTAGTAATAGTGGTAGTAGTACTGATAGTAGTAATAGTGATAGTAGTGGTAATAGTAATAGTAGTACTGATAGTAGTAGTAATAGTGATAGAAGTACTGATATTAATAGTGAAAGTAATAGTAGTAGTGATAGTAGTACCGATTGTAATAGTAGTAATAGTGAAGGTAATAGTAGTAGTGATAGTAGTACTGATAGTAATAGTAGTAATAGTGAAAGTAATAGTAGTGGTAGTAGTACTGATAGTAATAGTAGTAATAGTGAAAGTAATAGTAGTGGTAGTAGTACTGATAGTAATAGTAGTAATAGTGATAGTAGTACTGATAGTAATAGTAGTAATAATGATAGTGGTAGTAATAGTGATAGTAGTAGTAGTGATAGTAGTACTGATTTTAATAGTAATGGTGATAGTAGTAGTGATAGTAATACTAGTAGTATTAGTGGTACTAGTAGTAGTAGTAGTAGTAGTAGTAGTAGTAGTAGTAGTAGTAGTAGTAGTAGTAGTAGTAGTAGTAGTAGTAGTAGTAGTAGTAGTAGTAGTAATAGTAGTAGTAGTAGTAGTGGGATTTGCAAGTCTCTTTCTTAATGAGGATCAATCACACATGATACGTGAGGAATATATAATTGAGCCTGTTATCAATATTTCAGTACCTTTGTTGGAAATAATGAAGTATCTGTAACTAAAAGGAAAGACATGTTAAGTATATCATTTGCGGAGAAAGAAGAATATTTAGGTGTCACCACCAACCTGGATAATTGTTAATAACGACCATCTACTTAACAAAAGAGAATCAGATATTAATGGTGTACCTCTGAGCAATGCATCCAAATCTACGTTCTCACAAAGTTGTTTGTAATGGGGAAAACGATGCGTACTGCAGATATGGATCCTTAGAGAAAAGGATGAACAAAAACTTTGCGGCATGTTGACATTTTGGTGGTTACGTTTAATTATTACGGCATTACATTCAAAACCTAAACAAGACTTAGTCAACTGGGGAGCAGTAATATCATTTACTCGTTTTATGAGCATTAAGAAGCATTGTACAATACCGTAACATTGAGCCGTATGCATACTATTACCCTTCGTTTTACGTATAGGAAGAGCGTATACTTCATTTCGTATGCATAAACACTAGCCTAATGCTACGAAGTTTACACTACCATGCCATAGGTTTACCTCTCGATAATAATCCAATTTCCTATTAATCGGGTGCTTCCGCTTCTATTCCGTCACGGCCATTCTCATTTAAAACTAAACGAAACTCCAGCAATAAACATAACCTGTGTATGTAAAACGTCTAAAAGTTTTAGAAATATGAGAAACGAGAACAAATACAGTTCGTAAGTTTGCTGAAGCAATATCTAGTGTTACTAAACAGATCACATAGCCCTGCATTGAGAAGTAAGACAGCTTCAACGGTGCAGGAATTGAAGATGATGACGTTGCCAATGAAATAATCACTAAACCACTCCATATTCTGTTTACCGAATTGATATAATTGCTTGAAGTCAGAATCTCCTGTCTGTTTCCCTTCCTTAAACGTCTTTCTAGCCGGAACTTGAAGAAATGCAGCCATTTTACTTTATTATGGACGTTTGCTAAACAAGCAAAGCCTGGGGAAAGGTATTCTGTGATTTTTCTTAGTATTGCCCACGAAGCAAACTCTTTCCCTAAATTTTATGCATGACAATCATTCTAAGGGTTGAAGTATAACCTACTAGATCAAAATTGAGTTTTATTTATGGACGCTCTTTAACTACTATGGTCCTTAGCGTCCCATTCTATATTGGGCGTGAAAGACCGGAAACTTTGCTCAGAGGCCCCTTTATCAGAATTGAGTTTTACGTGCCGTAAATCTACGACACGGGACCACCGGCTTTACTTCCCTTCCGAAGGAAGCCATACTCAGGATTTTTACACCCGAAAAAATCCATAGCCCTCCGCCGGGTTTCAACCCGCGACCGCGGGAACTAGAGGCTAGCATGGTAACCACTACAGCACGGAGGACGATACCTACTAGATCGATATTGTGCTAAGAGGAAAAGCATATACTAAGCTGTATATGCATGCTGATATTAATGTTTCCTTCCAAAACTGTAGGAAAAAGAATTTACTGTATTTTATGCATACAGCTCTTATCTATAAGCCAGCACAAGTAAACAAATGAAATGTGAGACAATATAAACGTGTCTGTTTACCTCGTGGAATGTGTACGGAGAATTCCGTGGGGATGTGGCAGGGCCGACCTTGAAATGCTGCAGCAAATGGCTTGCAGTAGGAGATACATGATGGCTCTCGAACGCTTCGGTTATGTCTGTTCCCTGTGGAAACAAATCAATTGTTATGATTATGTTGCATTAATATACACTAAGAATACCTATCTGTGTAATTTAAAAAAATCCACAATTTCAGATTCATTAATTTGAAAGTTTAATACAGAAACCAAGGTTTAATATATGTGAGGGCCAAATTTCCTGCATATGTTTAAATTAGTTACAGAGATATTGCTTTTACTATTCTTTTATTTTTCTTCTACTCTTTTCAAAAATTGCTTCACACGGTGCAATTATCCCTTGGAAAAAATGATGTTTAATAATTGTACTCTTTAATTGTAAATAAATAAACTGTAGAGACGAATTTTTCATTATCCTACAAGTTTGGAAGAAAATAAATATTAATGTGAGAATTCGGTTTATTGCTTAAAAATATACACAGTGTGAATATTATTGTTTAATAATATTGCAACTAAGCATGTTAACAAAAACTCATCTCATCGTTCTTTATGCTATTATTAGCCAGAAGGTACACAAAATGTCATTTATTTACATCTAAAAGTTCACTGTGTAGAACAGTTTCAAAATGAGAATGTGCCAACAAATATAAACTCAAGAAAAGGGAGTTTATAAATTATAACACTTAAGTAATAACTATTTGAATTGTAATTTTATTTAAATTTTTTAAATTTATATACTTTAAAAAACGTTACTTTTTCATTTAAAAAATAAATAAAGAATTAATATTATATATATATATATATATATATTCAAAGATATTTAATTATTTCAATAACAGCTTCAATGTTATACTCGATTATAAGATATTTGACTAAATAAATAATAATATTATAATTAATACCAAAAAAGTTTGTTTAAAAAGCTTTTAGTGTACGAAACGTGTTTTTAAAGTGAATACTGTTTTAATATTTTGCCGGTGCGGCGCTGTAGTTGCGGTTATGAGCATGCGCGATCACTGTCTCCATTTATTAAGAAGCCAGACGCACCTGTGAACGATCGTCACTTTGTAACGAATGTACAACAAACGAAGGACCCCCGACTGTGAAGTCAGATCAGTGATTCGTTTTTTGAATGCGAGAAATGTTACAGTAAACATTTATCGCCAATTGTGCGAGGTTTATCGGGATACAATAATGGGTCATGGAATGGTGAGGAAGTGGGTTAGACAGTTTAACAAAGGTTGTGAAAATGTACATGATGAGCCACGGAGCGGCCGACCGTCTGTGATCACGGATACTTAATTTTAAGTTCAGTCCTCTACAACATTCTGACAGAACGCTTAGAATTTCGGAAATTGTGCTCAAGATGGGTGCCCAAAAATCTTACTGATGAGCACAAGAACAAGCGATCGGTCGCTGCACTGACCTTTCTCACGCGATATGCTGAGGAGGGCGGAGAGACATGGGTGTCTCACATCACTCCTGAATCAAAACAACAATCCATGGAGTGGAGGCACACTGCACCCCCCCCCCGTGAAGAAGAAATTCAAACAGAGATATCCGCACGCAAGATCATCTGCACGGTTTTGTGGGACAGACAAGGTGTGTTGCTGGTTGAATTCTTGTCCAGGAATGCAAAAATACGTCTATTGTGAGACACTACGAAAGCTTCTTCGTGCAATACAGAAAAAAACACTGGAATCGTTTTGGTTCATGACAATTCCCGGCAACATATTCAAACAAACTCAAGATCTGATCGCATTGTTTGGTTGGAAACAATTTGACCATCCTTCCTACAGTCCTGATTTGGCACCAAACGATTTTAATCTGTTTCTTAATCTGAGAAAATTCCTTGCTGAAAAACTTTTCAACAAGGATGATATGGAAAAGGAAGTGCAGACTTGGCTTTTATCACAGGAGGCAACATTTTTTGACGAAGGTATACAAAAACGTGTTTCCCGTTATGACAAGTGCCTGAATAATGGCGGTGATTATTTGGAGAAGTAGTGCTAATGTGTAAGATAATGATAGATATTGAAGTACTTGGAGAATAATGCTGTGTTATTTTATTATTTTTTTATTATCGGTACCTAATTTAAAATCCCGCCTCTAACTTCAGACCATCCGTATTCTTATGAGCACTTCTGCAACTACTTTGATATTTTAAGATTCCTAAAGCCATCACTTGAATGATTTGTTGACTTTAATGTTGGCAAAACATCGCTTTTTGCTACAAATTTATAGGAAGCTAGGCTTACACCGGTCATTTAAATCGCTATGTGAGATGCTTTAAAATATCATGCAGCTATAAAAATTACATTACAAAAATCTTATGTGTTGCACTCACATGACTTTCCCTACACTGCTACAAACTTATTTACAAACGTTTATTCCCCAACTACTTCATGTTAATCGAGATAAACATTCTTATTGCTAATTTTCTTGTAGGTGCAAGGGGAATAGATACATAGACTTTAAGGATGGTCAAATATTTTAAGAGCTGGTTGCTATGTGGAGCATTCCATTCTCTTTGCATGTCCAGAACATACAAAAAATAATAACGGATTTACATTTGAGAAAAAGTACAAGCATTGAAGAATTCAAACAAACAACAAGGAATATCTCGGAAATGGTTCACTGGACAAAAAAAAATTTTGTGACATAAATTGTGTGTTTTAACGAGTGTGCATGTTTTGTGTAGTAAAATTTTGCCTATCTCTTACTGTTTACCAGTTATGCGAAAATAACTCAGAATGAATAGGACTTTTAGAGACATTTCCAAAAAATTCAAGATATACATTTCGTTTGCCATAAAAATATCTTAAACATACGATATTTTAATCAAAGTCAATAGAGCCATTTTTGAGAAAATCAGTTATCGAAAAATGTTCCATATAAAGGGTAGTCTGGGGTGGAATAATTTTCTTGAAAATCTGCGTGTCGCTTGCTTCAAAGATATTGAACTGAAATACCAAGTTTGGTGTTTATCCAACTTTTCATTTTAGAGTTATACTGTTCACAGACTGACAGACACACTATTTGCATTCAGAGCGCCTGATAACATGTATTTCTGGTAAGATCTCTGTATCGAATTCTTGGGTAGAATCCAGTACTCCCTCTACTTACTGTAAGTAGTAGTGAAAGTAATAAAGTAGACGATTTGTGGTATTTAATAGCACTAAAGACCATGTTTATAATTTTTGGCAATTTTTCTTTTTTTATACAGATAGGCGCTCTTAATGTTCTTAACTAGTAACCTGCAAAAGAGTTTACAAAGACCGTATGCCCAAGTACCTTATAGGAACCACTAAACCCTATTCAGAATAAATTAACCTACTAAATAAAAACACAAGTTGGAGCATTTGACCGCCCGAGTGTGATGTGATTGGTCACCCAAACACCATACCTCCTTTCTTCTACTACCATGGCAAACAGATCAGCTGTTTTAATTTTAAGCTTCGAAACATGATTCTCAACGCCACGATAACCTTAATGTACAATTATGAAATAAGACATTTTTTCACATTGCTATATTTAAACAAGTAACATGCGCATAACAGAACTAATTCGATTTACTCCCGTTTAATCCGAAGCGCTGTCAAGAACTGACGCCTGGCTCTCCAATATTTGTGCCTCGACAATGCTATGTGTTCTCTGTTTATTATCAGTTAACTTTATTACTTTCTATTTTGACGTAACCCATAGGTGTTTCTAAGAGCAGGTTGTGAAATGCCGACATCTTTTAAGTCCAGAAAATCTGGATTATTTGTTGACTGCATTTAAAACCGTCTCTATTGTTGATGGTTCGTTATAAAAAATAGCATGAACTTTGGAACGGGTAGCACACTTTACAAAATTCCCCAGTTTGTTCAACACAGTTCTGGCTTATTTCAATACCTGTTCCGTTAAATTCTTTGCAAATATGTTTCACAGACCGCCGAGAAGCTCCTGTAAACTTGGCCGTGACTTGCACTGTATCATTCACGGCACTGTGGGATGTCTCTGAATTGAAAAATTGAACACATTCAGCACTATTTGCTTTTTGGCACTCTGTAATGGATGTTTTCGTTTTGACATCAGACATGTTCAGGCTATTGAAAATGCTTACCAATGGTTCCTTAACTGCATTTGCACTTGACTGAATCATAGTAAACAGCTGTAGCACTTAAAATGGCGCCTAAAGGCTGTATAAAGTGAGTCCACACTGTTCAACACATCAACTTTAACATTTACCAATTAATAAAACGTTTCGTTCAACATGTTAAATGTCTTAAGCATGTGTAACTGTGAACTTTTAAACTTCCTTCTCACCAGTTGACTTGTTGGTATATAAAAATCTCTCAAATAAAATCAAACAAAAAGCAAAATATTGGACTCCAAATCTGAGGATTTGGTTTGCTGTTTGTCTCTGTGCTTGGTAATAATGAAAACGAAAATATGCTTTCTGGTTAATCGGCACAGGAATAAAAATATTTTCAACGAGCTTAAAACTAAGGACAAGCTTGGCTTAACAATTTGTTGAGAATGAGTGAAAGTGACTTCAATTTTGTTTTGAGTAATGTAGAGCCTATAAGTCACAAAAGGGAGGCACGTTTGAGAGCAGGCATTCCAGGTGCAGGACTTGAGGCTATTTTGCATTTGGGGGGGCCGTTCTCTGCCATATTGTGAGCGGAGAGAGGCTATCCTTTATTTTTATATTCCTCCAGAGCAACAATGAATTCCACATAGTCCGTATAACTATTGGTCCTTTGTACCTTGTCCCTGTGCACTTTACAAGGAACGTCCCACAAGGATGCCTCAACATACTCTATTTCATTACTGAAGGTGCCTTGTCTTTCCTTTCGTCCACTTCACGTGGAGCAAACGAAATGAAGGATACGAGCACATAACCATACGAGTGAACAAGGGAGCACGTGATAAATAACGTGCAGCAATCTGAAGTAAGTCGTTGCCATGGACAGTGCGAAATGTCCGAAGCTCGCGCGATCACATACGAAGAGCAAATTGCTTTAACAAATTATCCATCGAACGCGGTAATCCCCAACATGTTAAAAGTGTCAAGCGCATCAACCTCGTTTAACATTATCAGTCAAGATGGGATGGCCACATGCAAAATATTAACATTTTGTACTTCACAAGTTTGTTAAATGCTAATGAGTGTAGACATGGCTTAAGTTGAACAGGTCGTCTGCTTTCTCCTAAATAAATATCCTGTTGCAGCTATGAGCCTCGGTTATCCTTAGAAGGCCCGACCGACCGACAGGCCGGGTGCCCTTGTCCAGCAAAACACCAGCGGCGCCATCAAGAGATAAGAAGTTTCCATCATCCCACTTCTCGAACGTTCTGGAATTCTGTGAAAGAGATGCTACATAAGCGAGCATTCTCGCCAGTGAGCGAGTTAGTAAGTGAGTTGGTGAGCGAGTTTCTGATGAGACATTGTGCGGTTCTACAAGTGAAGTTGTGACGTACAGTGAGCGTTGCTTCTGTGAGAGATTAGAGACGTGTGTTCGATTCCCCAGCGAGTGAATCATTTGAAGAAGCGGTTGCTGCGTACATATTTGTCTACTCGGATGGTTATGAAGAAAAGTGATGTGACAGAAAATCGAACTAGATCACATTAGTGAAATGATAGCGTGAACTAAGTGAAGTCACAGTGAAAGTTAAACTAGATCACATTACTGAAGTGACAGTGTGAACCTAAGTGATGTCACAGTGGGAGCTGAACTAGATCTCATTAGTGAGTAACAATCAGAGCTGCACAGACACTATGCTCAAAATAATGCACACTCTCTGTAATAATACTTATTTTATTCGTTAATTTTTAATGGAATCTTTATAATTAAGTGATAAGTTTTGTGAAATAGTATAAGGGCAGGCAGTAGTTGTATTTCGGTCAACGTCCAATTATATTATTTCTGTGCTTCGTGTTACATGCAGTAGGCTAATTATAATGGATAGAGAATAGTTGATATCTCTCCGTCCCTTTAATGATCTCTCTGATTATACCACGCCTGGAGAGCAAGGAAAAGGCTACGAAAGGCAATGGCGGTTACTCCATAATGCTTCTTTAACAAATTATTAGTCACCAACCAATTGTTCGGTATTCGTAACTTCGTAAGAAAACAAAAGTTTGTTAGGAATAAAGATGTGATTGTTGAACGCAACAAAGCCCGTGTCCTTCTTGCTAACGCGTTTGTTACACAACAATTCGCGTACACGTCGCTTTAGTGCTGCTGTAAGAGGAGAACCATGATATGAGTTTTACATGATGAATATTTATTTATTCGTTTTACCGTAAAATGTGAATGTCACGGATTACGCTTGAGTAAGCAATGTTCCGTGTGGTAAATGATGCTCCCATTATAGATTTTAAGAGAAGAATTTTAATAGCAAAATAAATGTTGTATAATGCCGTATCGTAATAGAAAGTAAAGTTATTGATTTAAGAAGATTGCGTTCAAAGAATGATAAATCTTGTGTTGATTTGCATGATTCACGAATATATTTGCATCATTTTTGTGTTAAGATTAGGAAATGGGCACTTTTGAGAGCTGTAGGATATTATAGCGATACGATTGCGTCCCCAGAATCATTTTAAATTAATTTCCAATCTGTTATTCTTTGTTCAGAGTATTTTGAGACAATGGATAGCGGAAGGTAGAAAACCGGTTCCTCGTGCCCAGTGCGCCACGCGTGGCGGCTCTTTGTGATAAATGCCGCACCGGCCGGGCGACGTCCTTATTTCCTCCTTCCACGGTCTCAAAAGACTCTGAACAGAGAATAAAAGAAGTGGCTAACAGAAGGCTATTTACCAGCTTCTCCTAAGGACAGAAAATTTAATTTATATTGATGCTCCTGGAAGAGAAAGAACATAACAGAGGGTAGCCACTACCCCTATGGGATGATAATGTATACTTAATAAATTAGCATATTAAAAATAATGTGATGTGTTACATTCACATTGCTTTCTCTACTCTATGGATTATTATCTACATATTCAAACTATTCTTACGAAAGCTTGTTACTTTATCTACTACGTATAGTAAGTATGGGAAGTATTGCATTCCACCCAAAAATTCGATTCCGATATTTGACAGGAAATACATGTTTTGAGACCCCTGAATACAAATAAAGTCTTTTTTTGGAAACTTGTCTGTGTGCGAGTGTCTGTCTGTCTGTCTGTGAACAGCATAACTAAAAAACGAAAAATAGGATAAGTACCAAACTTGGTAATTGAGTTTAGTGTCTTCTAAGGATCCGACACAAAGATTTTCAAGAAAATACCTCCAACGCAGATTACCCTTTACTGAGAACATTTTTCGAAAATGTTGATTTTCTCAAAGTGGCTCTAAACATTTTTATTAAAATATCATATATTTAAAATACTTTTATGGCAAATGAAATATCTCCAAAAGTCCTTTTCATTCTGAGTGACTTTCGCATAACTGGTAAACAGTAAGCGATAGACAAGCGTTTACTGCACAAAAAATGTAGTCATACACTTTTCTGTTTTTGGAGTGAACCATTTCCGAGATATTCCTTTTTATTTGTTTGAACTTTCCAATACTTATACTTTTCCTTAAATGGGAATTCGTTATTCGTCTTTTTTATGATCTGGACATCCAAAGAGAATGGAATGCTCCACATAGCAACCAGCTCTTAAAATATTTGACTATCGCTTAAAGCCTACTATATTCCCCTTGCACCTACAAGAAAATTAGCAATAAGATAGTTTTTGGGAATGTTTATCTCCATTAACACGAAGTAGAGAGACTAAGCGTTTGTAAAAATAGTTTTTATAAGAGTGGAGAAAGTCATGTGAGTGCTACACATCAGATTCTTTTTCTGTATATATGCTGCGGCAGTAGGACATGCATTCTGCAGCCTGTTGTGGAACAGCAGGAACGAATTAGATGAAAACATATATTAGAAGTAAGCTAGTATTCTGGAGTTTATCAGTGCCTCATTGCTTTTTTAAAATACAGCTACCAAGCAGCTTCCAGCCAACGAGAACATTCCTGTAAACTCTTGTGAAAGTTCTGCATAACTCGCCCCAAAAAAACAGGCTCAATGGCACTAATTTCGTTCCTTAGGTTTTCTTTCAGGTGGATGATATACGGGGCTTGTTGTAACGCACCCTACTTTTCAAATAATCCCATAGGAATTGATGCAGTAATTTGTATCACAAATTATTTAAATGTAAAGAGTAATTATAGAGTGAATATGCATTTTTGTGTGACATTGATTTGAGATGTTTGTTGATTGTAATTATTGTTGAGAAGTAAGTTTATACGGCCTTACTGAAACTGACAATAATAGCGTGCAATAATGCAGCGAGGGGGTGAGCTGTTTATCATTATTAGAGACGAGGAATTTACGTAATATTGGCGCGTTTTACTTTAGAATTTGCTGGAACATTTTCCCTAGAGCATATGTATTCATAATTTTCATTGGATATAAAAATAGACGCTAATGTTGGCGCTTTTTATTAGCCAATTGCAGCTCAGTTATAATCTTTAGGCATATCGGGGTGTAGGAGTATAAAAAGGGCTAGGTTAGAGGTAGACCCCGTCAGTTCATCGAAAATATTTGTACGTTACACGTCGGCTCCAGTCCATTATACGTCGTAGAGCAGTCATGGTGAATACCTCACATAGTTTATCGATTCGCAGGTTACGCGTAGCAGAGTTATGAAAAATCTCAAGTGTTGTAAAGTTAATTATACAAAAAGTTGAAGTACGCGAATTAAGAATGTGCAGTAATGAAGTTATTATAACAGTTTCAGTTTGGCGAGTGTCAAGATCAATATGTAAATGTGATAGTGAATGTGTTCGACAATAAAAGTGTAAAACAAATTCTTTCATCAGTGTTATCTTTGGATAAAAGACTCCTTTCCGTTTACACAACCTGTATAAAGAGAAGTGCTCGACCAAAAAGATCATAGCTAGCCGGAGGACAGTAAACCAAAATTAAATAAAATAACAGTAGCATTCTTTCAAACAAACACTAATACTGCCGCAAATTGCTACCACCAGGTGGAGCTAACAAACCTAACAAAGAATCACGTCACAAAATGGCTTCACCACGTGGAGTAATCACAAATACACAAACATTATAAATAATACCGCCGCAAATTGGCACCCAGAACGTGGGGCAGAATAACCAGGAAGGAGCATAATAACCAGGAAGGAGCAAAATAACCAGGACGTGGAGCGAATGGAGCAGTGAACTGAACTACAAGACGCAGATTCCAGAAACAACAACAGGGACGACAGACGACGCGGATGAGTGGACATCATAATTCCGAGATTAAAAGGCAACAGGAGAATTCAACTACAGGACACCAAGACGACGTAGATTCATCATAATACGACGCAGAAGCGACATATACATCTAGGAGAGAGAGGCAGAAAGCTGGACATCAAAGCAACATCAGTAGATAGCATCAGAAAGTTTAGAAAAGTGTGATTTTAATTCTAAAAAGAAAAGAAGTGTAAAAATTTGAATGTACCTTAGGAGCGGTAGGATAAAGAAAACTATGTCCACTAATAATACAGAAGAAACAATGATGGAAAAGGATAGTGTAACAGTTAGCTGTAATTCAATACAGGTTACAGAAAATAGCTCAAACAATGTAGGATTTGAGGGAGAAAATGTTAGTGCAGAAAGTCAGAATAGAATAGCAGGAAATGTTAATTTTGATGCTAGTATGATGATGGAAATGCTGAGAAATATGAATGATAATATGCAAAAGAATAATGAGAAATTAAGGGAAGATATTAGTAAGAGTTTAGAACAAAAACTAGATCAAAATAAGAAAGAATTAAGGGAAGATATTAGTAAGAGTTTAGAACAAAAACTAGATCAGAATAAGAAAGAATTGAGGGAAGATATTGGTAAGAGTAATGAGAAATTAGAAAGGAAAATAGATCAAAACAGGGAAGATATGCAAAAGAGTCATAGGGAGTTACGGGAAGGTATTGGTATGAGCTTAGAACAAAACAGGGAAGAAATTGAAAAGAAATTTATGGAGCTAGATAGTAGTATGACGAGAATGAGAAATGAGAATCAGGAAATGATAGCAAATGAGATAGGTGAAGTTTCATAGAAAATGTTAGACATAAGCAGGGAAATATCTAACCAAAAAATTGAGGTTAATAATAAAATAGAACATGTTGATGTAAAATGTACAGAGTTAGGTAGCCGAATGAGTAACATTTCAAGTGAGTTAAGAGAGATGATGGAGGCTACAAATGCTGATTTAATTCAGGTGCAAGTAAATTTCAGAGGGGAAATATCTGAAATTCAGAAGGAGTCAGAAACACAGGGAAATAAATTGTCTGAAGAAGTTAAAGTTTTGTCTATAGATTTGAATAAAAAACTAACCTCTGAAATTAAATAAGCACCAAGCTGTTCAAAATGAGAACAATAAAAAACTGGAACAGAAAATAGAAAGTCTGCAAGGTACTGTAAATAGGTTAGAACTGAATTCAGGGTAAATATATGTGAAGTGAATGTATCTGATGTACAAAATAATGATAGAGGTAGTTCCTCAGGTATGACAAATAATGTGAGTGATGCGGCGGCTTCATCTATAGCTAATGCTGAAACTCAGAGTGCACAAGTAACACTAGAGAATTTAAATATGGGAGTAGGGAATTTGCAAAATTACAATCATATCTTAAGTGATTTTCCACTTCCAAAATTTAATGAAAACTCCAGTCCAGTACAGTTTATTGCAGAATTATCAGAGTATTTTCAAATTATAAAGATACCTGAAGCATTAAAAATGATAGTTGTCAAAAGATGTTTGGACCAGCAAACTTTAGATTGGCTACAAATGGTATCAGGGGTTGAAATTTCATATGAATCCTTTAAGAGGCTATTCATGAACAGATGTTGGAATGTTACGGTACAGCACAGAATTCGAGCAATGCTTAGTCATGGTCAATTTGATCCACGAGAGGGAATATCAATGACTGATTACTTACTGAAACATGCAAGTCAGGTTAGGAACTTGTCACCTCCAATCAATGAGGAAGATTTTGTGAGTTTGCTCACAAGGCATTATCCTTTAAGGATACAAAATTACTTATTAATTGCAAAACCACGTAGCATCTATCAGATGACAGAATTAATGACAGCTTTGGAACAACAGGAAGAAGATATATCTCGGGAGTGGGAGCATAGATTTTTAGATGTGCGAGATAGACGAAATTACCAAGGTAGTTATCAGCAAAGTAGAGGACAAGACAGACGTCATGAGAATAATACCAGACAACGGTATCAATCATACGTTCCACAATTTGTAAGATCGAGGATAGATGGGAGACCAAGTCGACAGGAACAAATAAATTATGTCAGGACAGAAAGATTGCCGGAAAGAGGGCAAAATTATGGAAGCCGGTACATTAGACAAAGGGGAAATTTCACTCACTGGAGGGAAAACAATAACCGGGAAAGATCTGAGGAACGGCAAGAAAACTACGTGCCAAGGGGACATAATTTCAGAAATCGAGGATTTCGAACTCGAGGAAGGGGAACTCAAAATAACGGTAGCGAAAATGAGATAGATTTAGCTCCTGTTAGGAATGGCAGTCCCGTACGTGAACATGGAAGTAACCAGGAAAACTGTTAATAGACTCCTGTGCAGTAGGTTCTCAGGACGTCTTTAATAATTCAGTATCCATTACCAATACAAATAATATGCCTACACACACACACCCTGTAATAAGATTGCAGCAACAAAAGATAAGGGAGAAAATTTCGAGTCACCTCATGTTAGGATGGAAATTGCGAAGAAAGAGATCATTGCAACTATAGATTCTGGTTCGTCAGCTTCAATTTGTTCGCAGAAATTTTACATAAATTTGATTAATGAAGGTAACAAAATTATGGTTCTTCCTACTAGTAATTTAGTTTGTCGTGTTGCAATCGGAAGAACGACACAGGCCATAAAAACACAAGCTCTGCTTAACATATCGGCGGAGAGAATTTTGAGGTTATGTTTCTAATTGTAAACCATCTGATTTGTGACATAATTTTAGGATGTGACTTCCTACATGAATATGAAGCAAGTATAGATTTTAAACATGAAGAGTTAAAAATGACAAAAGACGATAGAGAAATAAAGGTACCATTTATAAAAGAGAAAGTTTCTGTGATTGAGATGACAAAGGATGAGAAAAATCTTTGTGACCAAGAGTTTTTTGTGCAAATAAATGAGACCGATAGAAATAGTCAGATAAAGCAGGTGGTCACAGAATATGAAGGGAACACCACGCCATATTTTCAACAGCTAGTAGGAATGCCAGAGAAAGTAGAGAAATTTACAATCCAAACAAAAGACGACCATGTGAGCGAGACAGACAACAGCTGGGAAGAGAAGAGAAATGAGGAAATAATACACAAGTGTGAAGAAGCTTATAACATTACGAAAACGCAAAAACAAATCCTTTATGATGTTTTGATGAACAATAGTTCAGTATTTAGTAATATCCCAGGCAGATGTAATGTATATCAGCATACATTTCAGGTAGAAGACGTACCACCATATAGGCACAAGTATGACAATTTGCCTATAAGTCTTCGGGACAAAGCTAAACAACTAATAATTAGCATGTTAGAAAATGGGATTATTGAGCAAAGTAATTTTCAATACATAAATTCAATCTGTTGGAGTATTAAACGAGATGGTAGTTTGAGATTAACATTAGACGGTAGATATGTCAACAAGTATATGAAACCAGATCATTTTCAAAGTGAAGGAATCGAACAACTAATTACGAGACTTTCAAGAGGGAGATTTTTGACATCCATTGACCTCACTGCATCATATTGGCAAGTGGAATTAGATCCACAAGTGCGTGATTACACTTCATTTCAATACTCGGGGATCCAGTATCGTTTTTGTGTAAATCCTTTTGGTTTAAAAAACTCAGGAAGTGGGTTTTTGAGAGCCATTCACAGTATCTTTGGAAATTCTGCAGATGATTGTTTAATAAAGTATATTGATGATTTCCTCATCATTAGTCAAACATTTGAAGAACACATGAATAATGTCCATTATGTGTTAAACAAACTGCAACAACATGGTATGACTGTAAACATACAAAAATCAAAATTTTGTGTCAAGGAAATAAATTTTCTGGGTTATGTAGTGGATGAACGAGGTATAAGACCCGACCAGGAGAGAATTGAAGCAATAATGAAAATTCCACCACCAAGGAACGTAAAACAAATTAGACGTCTCTTAGGAGTATTGAACTTTCAGAGTAAGTTCGTACCAAGGTATTCGGCTGAAATACAACCACTGCGGCAGCTACTCCGAAAGAATAATAAGTGGAGATGGACAGAGGATCATCAAAAATGTTTTGAGAGAGTAAAAGAACTCTTTGCTAAGTCCATATTGCTCGAGAGGCCCAGAGAAGATTTGAATATGAGATTTATGTCGACGCATCAATGCAAGGATACGCCGGAATTTTAGGACAGCGAGACATCAACAATGACTTTTATGTCATTAGTACAGCTTCTAGAGGACTTACAAATATTTAGCGGAATTCTTCAGTGACTCAATTAGAAATTGGAGCACTATATTTCTCATTAATTCGTTTTAAAACCTATATTTATCAGCAAAAAGTGAAAGTATATTCAGACCACATCAGCTTAACTTTCATTCAACGGTGTAGATTATGTAGTGGAAAACTTGCTAGATACATTCATGCAATACCTGCATTCGATATTGAGATTATACACATTCCTGGCAAGAATAATACCTTCAGTGATTTGCTATCAAGATTAAACTACAACCCACAAATTCCCGAGAATATTGATAGGCCTAGAAATGAAGTCAAAATATTGACAATTGAAATTCCTTTAAGCAAAGAAATGATGAGAAAATTGAAAAATATGGAAGAAATTCAAAATGAGGACGCAAAATTATTTGAACTAAAAGGAAATGCACCACTAATTGAAGAGGCAAAGAAAGAAACTGTAGCAACTCGGAATGGGAAATTATACAAGAAGCATGGAAAAGAAATGCCTAGTTGGAAGGTAATTGTTCCGAAAAGCATGGAAAAGGAACTAATTAAGAATTTTCACGAAGGGTTAGCACACTCAGGGACGGACCGGACAACTTCTATGATTTTAGAAAATTTATACATATCCAAATTGCGTCAGAAAGTTCGGAAATTTATATCGTGCTGCAACCTGTGTCAGAAGGCAAAGCAAATAAATGCAGCATATGCATTTGAAACTAATTCGGTTATAAGGGATAAGCCGAGATGCGTAATTAGTATTGATATTCATGGTCCGATGCCTCCAAGTCAATTTGGAAACAAATATGTATTTGTTTATGATATATTCAGCAAATATGTAAGAATTTACCCTTTGAGAAAACCTACAGGTTTAGCATGTTTGAATAGACTACTCAAGTCATATGTGATAGAAGGACCGATCCAATCTGTATTGAGCGATAATGCTTCGTACTTCACAGGAAAAAAATTTATGGAGGGACTGAAAGAAAATGGCATTAAACAATACTTTTCGTCAAGATACAGACCGAACTCCAACCCAGTGGAGAGGGAAATTAAAGAAATTTCGAATTATTTAAGGGTACTGTGTCATCGAAAACAAACCAAATGGTATGGATACGTGAATTTCGTTCAGAATCTACTAAATGAGACAGTAAACAAGGTGACTGGATAAAAACCATGTGAAATTAAGTTAGGAAAGAAGATAAATACAATGTGTAAGAAAATTCCAGAAGCCATTCCTGATGCGCACTCGATACCACAAACAGAAGAAGAGATGTTCCGAAAAGCATTCGAGAGGATGAAGAAAAAGGCCATAAAAAGAAAAATGAAACATGAAGAAAGGAAAAGAAAGGAATGGAAGATCAAAATAGGAGATTTAGTTTTGGTTAAAACCAAGAAATTGTCGGATAAAGCAAATAAACTTTATTGGCGAATGTTTCTCAAATATCATGGACCATATGAAGTTGTTGAAGTATATGGAACAAATACATATGAGTTATGTAACCCAACAACTCGAAAAAGCATTGGAAAGTTCCATATTGAGATGCTAAAACCATACAACAATGACGATAAAGGTGAAACAGATGACCAAGATGATAAAAAGTAAATTCAAGATAGTTAAAGCTGAAATGCAGAGTAATGTATTGGAATGTAAGAGGGTTAATTATGTATGTATGTCATGAGAAAGGAAAAATAAAATTCTGGACATAACTAATTGTTTAAAGGGAAAAATAACATTTTCTTAGTAACTGTAACAGCATTTGAAATGAAGCAGGTAATAATTAAAACTTAATGTTATATTAAAGTAAAACTACATAGATATAATTCCAAGAGTAGTGTGAATATAAAGTACAAAACAACAAAAATGTGGTAAAAATAATTAAAACAAATACTTATGTAGCAAACAGAAAAATGTGAAACAGTGTCTAGATTTAAGAGATGTAAATATATTTGTGTAGAGGGTAAATATTTTTGGTAAATATGTTTAATAATTACAAAAATTCTTGAATGCATAAATTTTTGTCAACAATATAAGAGAGTAAACCAATTTTGTAACAGTAACTAAATAATTCAGGGTACAGTATTTGCTATATAAAAAAAATTGTAATGTCAGATTAATTTACAAGTTGTAAATATTTATAGTTATGTTTCTAGTGGGGCATTTGATGCAGTAATTTGTATCACAAATTATTTAAATGTAAAGAATGATTATAGTATGAATATGCATTTTTGTGTGACATTGATTTGAGATGTTTGTTGATTGTAATTATTGTTGAGAAGTAAGTTTATACGGCCTTACTGAAACTGACAATAATAGCGTGCAATAATGCAGCGAGGGGGTGAGCTGTTTATCATTATTAGAGACGAGGAAATTACGTAATACTGGCGCGTTTTACTTTAGAATTTGCTGGAACATTTTCCCTAGAGCATATGTATTCATAATTTTCATTGGATATAAAAATAGACGCTAATGTTGGCGCTTTTTATTAGCCAATTGCAGCTCAGTTATAATCTTTAGGCATATCGGGGTGTAGGAGTATAAAGAGGGCTAGGTTAGAGGTAGACCCCGTCAGTTCATCGAAAATATTTGTACGTTACACGTCGGCTCCAGTCCATTATACGTCGTAGAGCAGTCATGGTGAATACCTCACATAGTTTATCGATTCGCAGGTTACGCGTAGCAGAGTTATGAAAAATCTCAAGTGTTGTAAAGTTAATTATACAAAAGGTTGAAGTACGCGAATTAAGAATGTGCAGTAATGAAGTTATTATAACAGTTTCAGTTTGGCGAGTGTCAAGATCAATATGTAAATGTGATAGTGAATGTGTTCGACAATAAAAGTGTAAAACAAATTCTTTCATCAGTGTTATCTTTGGATAAAAGACTCCTTTCCGTTTACACAACCTGTATAAAGAGAAGTGCTCGACCAAAAATATCATAGCTAGCCGGAGGACAGTAAACCAAAATTAAATAAAATAACAGTAGCATTCTTTCAAACAAACACTAATACTGCCGCAAATTGCTACCACCAGGTGGAGCTAACAAACCTAACAAAGAATCACGTCACAAAATGGCTTCACCACGTGGAGTAAACACAAATACACAAACATTATAAATAATACCGCCGCAGAATTAATCAGCTGCAGTCTGATCAGGAGATCTTGGAGGGCAGGCTATGTCCCTAATCGCGAAACTAGGCGTCCTGGAACGATGTTTCGCAGATAACATCGAGGAGTGTGCACTGTGGTGTCATCTTGCTGAAACGATAATTCATCATAAAAATTAATTTCGTCAGGAATTTGTAACACTGTGATACCGGTCTAAGTTGACGGTTTCAGTATGACCACCTTCTTCGAAAAAGTACTGCCCGATAATTCCAAAGGCAGAGACGTCACATTAGACCATTAATTTTGGCCTGTACAGTGGGTTTTACCCACACTTGTAAAGCTTGTTCACCACTACAGTAGCAATAATTCTCTTTATTTACATAACCAGAAAGGTGGAACTGTGCCTCACCCGACATAATCAGTCTGTTCAGAATATCCGGATTAGAATTCAAAATGTCAGCAAATTGTCGACAAAACTGTATTCTAGGAAGTTTATCAGTTGGTTTAAATCGATGTACGGATGAAATTTGAAGTCTCAGTGTGGGATGCTGCGAAACGTCTGTCAGATGTATTCAAAGCCATTGACCAACGCCTTGCAGAGGAGTTAGACTTTATTGAATAGCTTCTCTCGCAATGTTCTCAGGTATGGGGACTGCTTTTGCACCACCAACAACTTTATGACAAACATTCCCAGAATTGTTCCACCAAACACGGCTTTTGTGGAAGAACAATTAATTCCATTCCCAGAATTATTTCATTTACTCAACCACTATAGTACAGTGTTTCGGGACGCAATTCGTTCATGCCGTGGCATGTTAAATTCATATCTAAATCTTCTCTGCACATAAGTGATCGATTTCAACTCAAAACAAGTTATTACTATGAACACACGTTTTGCCACAGATCATTTATCCATATTATCCTTCACAACACTGATTAAAACAATTGCATGGTTTAATAGTCTCATTAGCAACACTGATGGTTACGTCACTCAAGGCGCTAGAAACGAGCGCATTCTAAAAACCGTCACACCCCAGTGCCTACCCTGTACTTCATTATAACGAGATCTTTGCAGGAATAGCTACATTACACATTTAGTTACAGATACAAAGGGAACAATGTTTAAGAATTGGACAGTATATCCCGGCCTTAAAATTCCAAAGGTTTTCTTGACATCGAGAGAAGCACTCAAAATCGATAGGACTTGAAAAGGATGACAAATTTAAACAATTTGAACCATTAACAACGGATATCTTGGAAATGGCTATGCCAGAAAAAAGTTTTCTGGAGGTAAATTGTATGCTTTAAAGAGATTTACATTTTTGTGTAGTACGTCTTTGCCTATCGCTTAACGTTTACCAATTAGACAACATAACACAAAGCTCCTTCCGAATGAACAGGACTTTAAATGCTATTCCCAAACACTTAAATATATACATTTCATTTGTCGTGTAAATATCTTTAATGTGTGGTATTGTAATCAAAATGTTAGAGACATTTTTTAGAAAGTGGACATTTCGAATATTTTTCCATGTAAAGGTTAGTTTGGTGTGTGGGATTTTCCTGAAAATCTTGGTGTCGCATCCTTGGAAGATACCAAGTTTGGTATTTAGCAGACTTTTCGTTTTTGAGTTACGCTGTTCACAGAGAAACACACATGGACATTTTTTTAAAAATCTGATGTGATACATTCACAAGACTTGCTCTTCCCTCTATCATTTATTGTTGGGTACAAAAACTACTCTTACGAAAGCTTATTTTTCTGTCTGCAACATTTTAATCCAAATAAATCTTTGTAGAAATAGCTACATTACACATTTCTTTCTAAATACAAAGAGAAATCTGATAGTCAAATGCTTTAAGAACCGGAAGCTATAGGCTGACCCTAGAATTCCATACTGTTTCCATGCAATCACGAGAAACAATTGAACGTTGGCAGGATTCAAGAGATTCAAGAGAAACAAATAAAAATGAACATTTCGAACCATTAGTGGCGAATATCTCGGAATGGCTTATGCTATAAGAAGGATTATTTGAAACAAATCGTGTGTTTTAAAGAATTCTATATTTTTGTGCAGTACACTTTCGTCTATAGCTTAACGTTTACCAGTTATACAAGATTATACAAAATTCCATCCGAATGAAGAGGACTTCACAGGCTATTACTAGAAAATTCAAGACAAAAATTGTACTAGTCATTTAAATATCTTTCACATATGGTATTTTAATTAAAATCGTTAGATCCATTTTTAAGAAATAAAAATTGTCGAAAAATCTTCCATGTAAAGTGTAGTTTGAGGTGGGGAGATTTTATTGATAATTTTCGTGACTTATCTTTGGAAGATACTGAATCTGAATTCTAAGTTTGGTATTTATCCAACTTTTCGTTTTTGAACTGTGCTATTCACAAACACACGTATACACACGCGGACATTTTTATAAAAATGTTTATTTGGATTAAGGGGGCCTCAAAACATGTATTTTAGGTAAAATCTCGGTATGAAATTTCTATGTGAAATGCGATATCTTTTCTGCTTCAAGGTGCGTGGTAGAGAAAGTAATACCCCGAAATAAAGTACTTGTAACTGCAATATTTCCCCAGATAATACCTACAACTAGTAAAACTAAGCTTTCTTTTCACCACGACCTTCCAATTAATGAACCTAAAATAATATGAATATTATCAGTTACCAATGATGTTTTCTATCAAAAATGACTAAGATGTAAGAACAGTTCCACAGAATTGAAATAAAGCTGAATATTGCCAAATCCCGAATAAAGGTATAGGTACCTGCATACTTATGCTTGATGATATACATTAAAATTTCAGAAAAATCTACGTGACAAGTGGCATCTTTAGAAAATGTAATTAAAAGCCAAAATCCATACAGACAATGATTCAATTATTGCGGGGTGATATGGATTATGAACTTGCATCAAAACAATATGAAACAGTGCTGATATTTCTTTTGTTTGTCTTTCCTGACTTAAAATATATTCATTTTATAGTCCCACTGCCACAGCTGGGTAAGATCTCAAGATCGTGAGTATCCATATAAGTATAACCTATATTTTTCTTATGAAGTTTTCACAGCATGCTTTGTCTCCATCTCGGCAAGAAAAAGTAACAAAGGCACCCGGGTTAGTTTTCTGGCACTGGTGGCAGCGTGAAAACAAAACTGTATCGCAGAGCGCACGAATTTTCGATTAGTCACTCTAGTTGGCTAACAAACCGCTACAAAACAAATATCAGGATAATAAACAAGTTGCAGAATACCAAATAAAGGCACATTTGTTAAAAGCGTTTCTTTAAGCTTAACAAATAGTTGTAATCGCCTTCTTAACGACAAAGTTGCAGAATAGATCCGTGAAGTTAGCAACAAACGAAAGGTGCCCAGTCTCCCGTATTTAATGTGCCACAGCAGTGGGGTACGTTTCTGTTACTTGGACACCTTCTGTGTAGCAGTAATAGTCTTTGACATTTGAGTTTTTGCAGCTTGAGCCTAGAGTAATCTAATGCTTCAGAATTTGTTTAAGACATAATCAGAACAATATTTGTATTGGTATGCCGTTTTAATTTGACATAAATCATTCAGTAAACGTTTAGAAATATATTGCAATAAACAACAAAGCTTCACTTATCTTTAGAACTACGTTTATCACTACGTATAAATGTTTCTATATAGCTCTTATGTTATTAAATAACCGTTGTACCAAAGGAGAGGAACAGCGGTTTAAAATTGCACCTAATGTAATCATCTGCAACAATTGCGACCGATGATTGTTCCACCGCCAATTGTTACTTATAGACTATGCAGCATTTCCGGAATTTGAAAGACCGTTGTAGGTACGTTAAGGAGGTTAGATTTCCGCCAATGCTTCACATTTTTTTCGCGAACATCATAGGATTTTTCATAAGTTCGGCCAGCCAGCTATTTTATTAAACCTACAAATGCAAAATTCCATCAAATTTATTAGTCATTGTTGCTATACAACTATTCTGGCACCCGTGCTAGAAAGTGCCCTTTCACCGCCATTACAACGTCTTGATAACGCTAGGATAGTATAGGAGTAGAAGGGGAGAGGGACATAGCACGTCACCCTATGCAGATCGTTTGTGCCTAGGCCCCTGACGGGATACCCCTAGGAGGGACAGAGGGCAGCCGAACCAGTAGGCACGTCAGGGAGAAGGCAGAGTCCCTACCATTTAAACTCCCTGGGTACTGGCTGGTGCAGCCGGCGCCCCAGTCCCCTGTGGGCTTGAAAACCCTAAGATTGCATCAGATACATTATGTGTAACATTTCTGAAAGTCCCATGCAAGAAGCTACCAACAAAGCATATGTGCAATGCAAGTGCATGAAATAATAACCAGAAAACTTAACGGTTCTTCAGGAGCACGCCATTCACATGAACATAAGCATAGAAGCCTGATTCACATTATCTCAAGCACACTTTCACATTGGTTGACGTTTATATAAACATGGTTATAAACTTATACACGTAAAAGTTCTCAAGCTCCAAGTTTTCATGTTTGTGGCTTTGTCAAACATAAGAAAGTAGCCAATCAGAGCCCTACCACGCGATTATTCTGCTATTTTCATCGCCATGTATTGACTCGCTAACTGCTCTACTGTGTAATATTACTTGCCAGGAATCTGTGGGATAACTATGCAAATCGCAGTGAAAGAAATTGCGATGTTTAATGGTGCCATTTTGTGAGTTTGACTTCCTTTAATGCGTAGGTAGCTGTTGTTCATTTTGGTACATATATACTGACGTGCACAAAATGTGGCCCATAATGGAATGCGGCCGTTTTGTGGTAGTGACAAAATCTAACCCAGCTAGGTCCGTACCTCAGTCGGTAGAGCACCTGCCTGCTGTGCGAGGACTACCGGGTTCGATTCCTGGTTGGGGTTAGGAATTTTTTTGTAGCCAAGGTTATTCCCTATCCTCCCCAGAGTCTGGAAGTATGATTGTGTGTGCAATCCGATTATTAAAACACCAAAAGTGCAAAAAACCCAACGACAAGAAAGCACGAGTTAACACCAATACCAATTGGCAATAAATTTCAAAGGAAAGGCCGCCGATAAGACCAATGCAGGTAAAGGTATAAATGAAACTAAACCAAATGAAGCCCCATCCCTACCAACGTAACCACCTCTGTTTTCTAAGCATAATTCTAGCCACTTGTTTGACAGGGTATTTTAACTTCCCCAAAGAATAGCCGAACTGCCGAAGGGTAATATTGCAACTCACACTAAATATTTTCATGCTACAATGATGTTTTCTTACTACCGTTTAGAAGCGGCAACAAGCTTAACCTGTGTCTCCATGTCGTTGAGGAAAGTTCTCATATATCTAAATGTAGTAGCCATCGCTCAGTTTAACCACACATGCAAATAATACTTCATCCCTTCCTCTAAAAGGCCAAATTACTTGTTTTTGTTGAACAAACTACAATGTGCTGATAGACGTGACATAACTCTACTAGAATGGCGTCTATTATACTTCAGCGACGTATTATGACTTTACAAGGCTGCGCACGCAGCACTCCAATTACTTTTTAACACCTTTAAAGCAGCATTCCACTGGTATTCATTCCCCAAATAAACAACGAAATATGCGTAGCTTATATAGGGGGAGTCTAGCGCACTTTTTGAGCATACGTGGGAAAAGAGAGGGGAAATAAGGGTAGATGCTCAGTTGATAGAAGCTTCAAGGAAGAACATGAGCATACCTGGGAGGGATAGGGAATACGAAAGCGATGCTAGGATAGAAAGGGCTTGATGGTAGCACATGCAGTTATACAGAAAAGATAGGAAATAAGAGAAGTGCTAGACTAGACAGATGCTAAACACGGGGGCATGAGCGTACATGGAAGAGATAGGGAATACGAGGGCGATGCTAGGATAGAAAACGCTTGAATGGTAGAACATGCAGTTATACAGGAAAGATAAGGAATAAGAGAAGTACTATTAGACAGATCCTCAAGGAGGGGGAATATGGGCTTATACGAGAGAGATAGGGAATACGAGGGAGATGCTAAGATAGACGAATGCTAAAGGTGGAATGCGGTTATATGAGAGAGATAGGAAACCGAGGAGACGTATTAGGCTAACAACGCTAGAATGGCAGGGTATGCGTTTATATGTGAGAGAAGAGGAAAACGGAGAGAGAGGTCCTACGCTAGGAGAGAGTTGAAGGAGGGGGAAATGCGCTTATATGGGGGAGGTAGGGAAAACGGTGATAGGTGTTAGGGATTCTGGTTGAAAACCAGTGATGCAAAGAACCTCATTATTCAAAAACTTTGACAACAAAAGGGTTTAAGTATAGATCATTTGTAGGGTATTCGAGGAGAGGTTTTTAGTGAAAAAACCAGCTAAGTCAGTAGTAGTAATTTGGCGGTTCACAATCGCATAATATGCAGGAATTTACAATTTATATGCTAATTAATGTCCCTCCCTTCCACCTGCCACGCCTCTCTGGTACCTTTGTGGCAACGGAGGTCATAACTTTAGTGATGTTTAATGGAAAAAGGTTGACATGTAATATGCAGCTGTGTTATTAAGATCCTCCACCTCTTGTCGAAAGGGACAATGGGTGTGATAAGTTATGTTTTGTTATACGCACCGCCATCATGGTGCCATACCCACCCCACTGGAATACATTCATTACCAGAGATACCTGGGAGCAGTACAGTTTTGTACAATAGCATACGAGCTAAGGATGCTCGGTATACATTAAAACTTGCCCGTAACACAATAAAAACTTGTCTTCGGTTCTAACAATGGCTGTTCATGTGTATCAGTCTAGCAGAAATATATGCCTTATTCAAAAAGTTAACACTAGCACAAGTCTCTGTAATTGAATGAAAACCAAAACTGTAATGTTTAATAACTGTAGTACTAAATGACTTACAATGTGTTTAATATATATCATTACCTATATTAAGCCCTGGTGTATACTTGGGTATCCTTAGGTTCGTGTTCGAATCCTACTGCAACAAAAGCTAAATGTTTAATTGCTAATGAATATGAGACTTAGACGGATAGGATAAAACTCAATAATATTGTAGCATTGCCTGGATTAATGAAAGGTGTTCACAGATATCCAGAGTTCCGAGTTCGAGTCTTAGTGTAGCGAAACTTTAATGCTTAATAACTATTAAATTAAGGAACATAGACGTGTAGGGTATGTGGTGTTAATTTTTATATATCCTTATGATGCTTAATATAGGATATTCTTAGGTATCCTGAGGTCCTAGTTCAAATCTTACGCTTACTTCTGAGAAACTCTAATGGTTAATAAATATTAAATTTTTGGGGTATGGACTGTCAGATTAAAATGTGTTTAACAAATATAATTATGTATATTAAACCTTGGTGTATACTTCGGTGTTCCGATGCCTAGGCTCGATACTGTATTTCCTTTCTTCTTTCTCTTCTCTCTTTTTATTTATTTTTCTCTCTTTTCTTTCTATCTATCTCTTTCCTTCTTCTTGAACTACTACATTCAAGCCCGCATATATACACGCACACATACACAGCACCCTTACACTTACATATACAGAAATAGACAGACATGCACACACATGATTACTTACAGTACATGCTCGCACACGCACACACATACGCCCGAGCACATACACAGAAACATACATGCATGCACACACACACACAATCACGCAAAAATAAACGAACATCACTGAACAGGTAGCTACACAATGTCGTATCATTTCTGCACTCCCCAGGCACACGAACCTGCACGAAGAACTACGAACACCCCAAACATGGATATACATGCCCAACACATTCTAAGAACTTGCTAAGCACCTGACCGTGTACGAATACCTACCAACACTTCTAAACTTGTATTGAAATATACGAGATTAGGCTCTTAATCACCGTTTTATTATTAAGATTCAGTATATGATTGATCTAAATAGTTCCGTGCCCCCTTTATAATTAGGATACCTTCAGATAATATTCTTGATTATGCTAATCAGTCTAGAGGCGTTAACATCGTGTTCACTCTAAGAATTAACGGCTTTCGAAATATTTATCAAGGTGAAGACGTCTAAATTTTCTTGAACAAGCATTAATGCGTTACTATATCAAGAATAAGGATGAATAAGTCCACATATAAGGATATCATTCCTAGTGCATCAAAATATTCTTGTGCTAAAGGTGGAAGAAGATTTTAACGCGGGTATGATAAAGGAAAGCATGGGCTAGTTTTCAAGAAGCTCTTTAAGAGTAAATAATGTAATGTAGCCTTCAAAGACAGTTATAAGGACCAGCCACGCGAAGAAGCATGTGAAATAAGCATGCCTGCGAAGAAACGTAGATTAGAACTACTAAACAAGAGTTATTATCTACAATGGAGGAATGTGATATAAAAGAATACCA
This sequence comes from Deroplatys truncata, assembly GCA_030765065.1. Classification (NCBI taxonomy): domain Eukaryota; kingdom Metazoa; phylum Arthropoda; class Insecta; order Mantodea; family Mantidae; genus Deroplatys; species Deroplatys truncata. The sequence continues at coordinate 21,974,432 of CM060988.1, read as the reverse complement.
AACCTCATTCGATGGACGCTTAAAATCGTATTTTATACGATACGAATCACCTAAGGATGTGAATATATATCTGCATGAGGCAAAACAACGATAATCCAGGTTGTACATAAAGAGCGTGCTATTCACAAGAGTGTGAAAATTAATCTGCTAGCTGTGTGTCGATTTATTCACAGTGTCGGAGAAACCTGTGAGAAAACATTTAAAACCCTAAATCAACCTGTTTTCCTAGAAACGGATCTGGACACTCTGTTGGAAACAAAATTCAAGAAATTGATTACTGAAATGTAGGAATCACAGCTTAAGGGTAGCAGCTGGGCCCTGCTTGCTGTGGAAGGCGTTAGGGGGAAAATGAGTTTTACTTACGGACGCTCTTTAACTACTATGGTCCTCAGCGTACCATTCTATATTGGGCGTGAAAGACCGGTAATTTTGCTCAGAGGCAACTTTATCACACTTGTGGTTCTTTTACGTGCTGTAAATCTACGACACGGGACCACTGGCTTTACTTCCCTTCCGAAAGAAGCCATGATAAAATCCATCGCCCTCCGCCGGGTTTGAACCCGCGACCTCGGGAACTAGAAGGCGTTAGGCTTCGTATCAAAAAGTATAACCCGTTACATAACACTACCACCAACTGTTGAAGCAAGAAATACCTGCATAAACATCCAGAACTATAACGACGAGAAATGCTTCAAGAATTCTGCACTAATTAATATGCTGAGAAGGATGCACAACGCGTCAGCTAATATGAGCAACTTCAAAATAAATACTACTTCAGCTTTGTTTCTTATCCAACACCAATTTCTCAAATATCTAAGTTTGAGAAGCTTGACATGATGTCTATAAACGTTTTCGAAATGGATGAGATGCACCAATAAAGGTTGCTGAGACTGAACTACATGAACACCGTGACCTGCTACTATTGAGTGACAGTTTTGGAAAACATCATTACGTATATATAAAGAATTTTGAAAAATGTATTCGATGTCGGAATACCAAGCATAGAGAACGTGTTTATAACCTGTAAGCGCTGTTTTACACATTTGATGATCGATTTGGACTATAAAAACTATAAGAATAATCATACATCTGCAATCAACATAGCGCTGTAAGGGTAGTAATGCTTATAAAGGAGAAATCAGTTGTACATTTTAAAAATTCTGAAAGGATGTTTAAACCACCCTACGTCATCTGTGCAGACTTTGAGAGCATCCTCGCTCCATGTCATATGTGTATACCCAATCCTGAAACTTCATATACAACCGCTTATCAGCAACGTGTGCCAATGAGTTTCTTTGTTTACGCGAAACGTGATCAATTTGTCGAACATCTGGAAACGGATCTTCCTAAGTATCCCTTTGTATATTGTAGTGTTGATGCTGTTCAGAAGTTTATGGTGTACCTATCATCTCTTGCAAAAAGATTAAAAAAATATACAAATCTGCCATGTCTCTGAAACTTACAGATCAACAGCAGAAGGATTTTGCGTTTTCTACAGCATTCTACTTGTGTGGAAAACCCTTAACTGGAGAGAACTATAAAGTAGGTGATCAAGATCATATCAGCGGTGAATATAGTGGAAGTCTGCATAATGAATGTAATTTAACAAGCAAAACATCTAAATATATTCCAGTCTTCATGCACAAACTCACTGGATATTACTCGCATTTCATCGTTAAGGAGCTCGGTTGTGCACGTCAGCGGGTTGATCTAATTCCTAGCACAGAAGAAAGCTATATATCATTTTCCAAGTATGTAGGAGATATTAAGCTTCGGTTTATGAATAAATTTCAGTTCCTGAGTACAAGCTTGGATAAGCTGTAAAAAATCTAACATTGAAATCTGAAACACTGAAGCACTTTGGAGAAGGCAAGTTCAAGTTGATAACTCGTAAGGGAGTATTTCCCTATGATTACATCACGACATGTAATGTTTTGAGCGAAACGTGCCTGCCTCTTAAGGACACCTACAATGGGTTAAATCAAGAAGAAACTAGTGATGATGACTACAATCATGCTAGTAATGTATGGCAGCTGTTTAATTTGAGAAACCTGGGTGAGTTCAGAGACCTCTATTTAACCTCACATGATCTTCTTCTAGCTGATGTGTTTGAGACATTTAGAGATCAAAACTTCAAAGCACACAAAGTCGACGCTACTCATTATTTTACCTCTCCTCTTTTTACCGCTTTTACCTCTCTAGAATTTTTGTAACATTGGATAAGAAATGCTTATAATCTAATTACTCACTGCATTACCACTATATAAATACCTGTTATGATATCTGAAATATCTGTTAAAATGTCTTCAATACCTATTATACTACCCGAATCATATGAAAATTAACTTAAATAGCTCTGGTACAAATCAATGTCCGACATTATGAACACCTGTGATTCTATCCGGTGTATCCCAAATATCAATGATGCTTTCTGCATTCTTGTTAAAATGGCTCAAATATCTTTTAATACTAGCTGAATCACCTAAAATTACATTAAATAGCTATGATAGAAATGGCTGATCGAAATTATCACGAACACCTGTGATACTACTGTGATTACTCTAAATAACAACAATACTACTGAATAGTCTGTGAAACCATACGGAGCTATGCTACACTCAACTCCTAAAATCCGTCTGTCTATGGCATTAACTGAATTATTTGTGAACATCGTGCACAACTACACCGTCTTCCAAACCCTTGAACCTTTCCTCATTGTGATACTATCTGAATTGACCTAAATACCCGTGATACTATCTGAATTACCTGTGAAATCATACATAACTATGCTATAACCACCCATGTAATCAGCCCCCTAGTGATACAATTTCAATTAACCTGAATACCTCCGATACTATCTGAATTACCAGTTAAATCAAACGAAGCTATGTTACATCTAACCTCGAGAATCTTCTCGCCTTGTGATACTAACTGAATTAATCTAAACATTCACGATACTACCTGAATTACCTGTGAAATCATACGGATCTATACATACCTACCTATGGAATCTGCTAGCCTGCTGAATGCTGGATTATGCCACAATGGAGAATAGTAGTGAGTGTTAGCGAAAATTGGTTACGCTTTAGCGAGAGCGGCGTACGTTATAGCGAACAACGGGTTACGGTTTAGCGAGAGTGGGTTGCTTTTTAGCGAAAAATGGGTTATCCTTTTAGCGAAAATGGGTTACTTTAAGTGAGGGTAAGTAACGTGTTAGCGAGAGTGGGTTACCTATTAGCGAAAATGGGTTACGTTTTAGCGAGAGCGCGTTACCTTTTAGCGAAAATGGGTTACGTTTTAGCGAGAGTGGGTTACCTTTTGGCGAGAATGGGTTTCGTTTTAGCCAAAAAATGAGATACGTTTTAGCATAAGTGGATTACATATTAGCTCAAATGCGTTACGGTTTAGCGAGAGCATGTTATCTATTATCGAAAATGACTTCTTTTCCATCTCTGTTTATGATGAACTGATGTAGCGACATTTAGCTGGTGCAGTTCCTTTGTGATCCAAACCTGTCAATGCTCATGACGAACTAAAAATGAACAAATTATTTAGTATCCACTTTAATATATGCATCGAATCCACACCTTTATCGACAATCATTCATGGCAAAGTCGGGAACTATTACGATAAAGGGTCCTCATTTTGAAGAGCTATTCCAAACACCTTTGCTCAAATATTTAAATTCCGCATACGACATGTCTGTGTTTACGCAGTGTTCATATATGTGCTTCAAGTTTAAATTATCCTGCATGAAAGGTAAGATCATTTTCACATTATCTCGAATTACATGCTTTGGGACTTTGACATAGGATTGTGCTAGATATATAGAATCCACATTTCAAAGCTTGCCAATGCTGTAAAAGGATACAATTTTGTTTCCCTTTTTGTGGTGTCATCGTCAAATATAATGGTTGAATTTCCCTTAATTTCCGATGGATGCATGACGCTTTCTCCGTCTTCATGAGTATTCACTGCTATACCCACTATGGTTTCAAGCAGCTTAATGAGATGTTGATACTTTGGCTCGCATATCGACTTTGAATACATGTGCACGTTTTCAAAACGTACTCCATTCTCGTGAGGTACCACATTGAACATTACATTTGTTTTGCCACCTTTGGAGCTGCCTGGAATTAGAGCTCTACTATTGCCAGGAAACAACTTTCCGTGACGATCGCGTCTAAAGTCGCTTTCAAAGTCTAGCACCTGAATAATCAGCAAGCAATATCGCTTCACACGCTCCATAGTAGCAGCTAAAATAAAATAAATCATGTTTAATGTATATATGCTAATGAATGTAAGCAATGGCAGAGTATAAAAGAACAATATACGAATAAAATCAATTAGTATACCATGAGAGCTAAGGAGGTTAAGGCGACAAGACTTTCCCATTTAATTAACTCTCTCATTAACCGGCTGCCATTTGAAGCACACCTACCTGGTTACAGATACTGCGGCCCTGGAACAAAGCTAGAAAAGAGATTAAAGGGAGGAGACCCTGGAATCAACCCCTTAGACGAAGCGTGCAAGCTTTACGACATTGCCTACGTCCAGGACAAGGACTCTGGTTCGAGAAACATTTCAGACAAGATCTTGGTTGAAAAGACGTGGAACAGAATGCAATCATCTGATAATACATTAGGCCAAACGTTGGCAGAGCAACAACAATTACGAAGGGAAAGGTGTCTGCTTGAGCTGGATCGAAGAAGAAACGAGAGGATTCCTACCTCCCATATCAAAGAATCTGTTCTTGCTACATACCTGAATCCCCCAATCTTCAGATAGATCCAAAGGGACATAATGAGATTGCTCTATTGAATTTTTGAACTTTCTATTCCACTACCAATTCTGATCAGAGTAATAATCAATTTCATTGCATTTACAATGATGAAATTAAGGTTATTGATATTACAAATGGAACTTACGAGATTACTGATATTAATGAATACATCAGAGATAAGCTAGGGGTGAATGAGAATGTATTCTTCATTAGACCCAATAAAGGTTGAAATTAAATGTCCTTTCACTGTTGATTTTTCCAATGATCGTTCTATAGGATCGCTCTTAGGCTTCAATGACAATAGAGATATTCCAGTTAATCAGCTGGCTGAATTTGATTTCCTGGTGAATATGTTTAAGGTGAGCATCATTCGAATCGAGTGCAGTATTACAACAGGCTCTTTCATCGACGGTAAAAGTGGACACCCGATCTATGAGTTTTTCCCAACTGTTCCGCCTGGATACCATATTTCTCAGGAACCATCAAATACAATTTACCTACCGATCATAAACACCAACGTCATGGAGAAGATTATCTTGGTGTAGTGGATCAGAACGGTAATATCAGTAACTTTAGAAATGAAGGTATAAGCATAGGGCTTCACGTCCGTTGCAATGGCAATAGATTTTAGAAGAAGCCAGCGACGTCGAAGATATAATAATGGAGTGACTCGGCGCCAGTGTCATTCTCTGCCTTTGACGCCCCAAGGGTTAACATCGCGCAATCGACAGTTCCTCCAAACATTGGGCTTAGAATCCTATAATCATGGAGTCTTCAATGATACGGAGACACCAAGATTCGGCGAAAAGACTATCAAAGAAGAGTAACATGTTTTTGCCATATAATACATCAGCTCTGGACGCTAATGACGAAATTAGAATCCCTTGTTAAGTTGAGCATTTATATACATTACCTAAACGAGGTTTTCTATACATCGAGGGAAGTATTACTAAGCCTAATGGAGCAGCTACTACTGCAAAGCTTATCAATAACGCTATTGCATTCATGTTTGAGGAGATTCGACTGGATATGAACGGCTCAAATATTGATCCAACTAGAAACCCCGGGACCGCATCAACTTTGCGCAACTAAGCTGCTCTCAACCCAATGGAATCTGATCGTCTGCTGAATGCTGCATGGTGCTACTCTGGGGAGGACATGCACATTGCACATGCAGCAAATGGAGCCTTCAGTGCTATAGTACAGCTTTCGATGCTTCTGGGATTTGTTGACGACCGCAGGGAGCCCATCCCGAATAGCAAGTTTATTTTGGTGCTGATTCACTCCAAGGATTCTAAAAACAGCATTATAGCGCCTCAGGGTGAAGAGAAAGCTACTGTTCAACTTGTTCGAATCGAGTGTGGAATGACTTTCGCTTTCTGATGCTGAAAGGGTTGAAATTTTCAAGATTTTCAAGACGGACAAGCCGCTGTTTCTTCCATTTAGGACCATGGATCTGCATACTCAGTCTGCTGTGCCGCAAAATATATCATTCACCTAGAATATCGCCACCACATCAAAAATGGAGGAGCCGAGATTTGTCATTTTGGGTGCTCAGAATTTAAGACCGAATAATGCATTTAAAGACTGTTCCCTTTTTGATCATTGTAACATATCTAATTTGAGACTTTATCTTAATGGTGAATGTTATCCCTATCACGGCATGAACTTTGGACTTTTGGAAACTCGAAATTTGCATCATTGTATGATATGTACTCAAAGTTCCAAAACTCTTACTATGAAAAAGAGAATTACCCTTTATTGAAGAGAAAATATTTTCTTAAATTTGCTCCTATATTTGTTATAGATTGCTCGCATCAACCAGAGGAAGTTATAAATGGAGCTGTTAATATCAGAATAGAAATTCTAGCTGGTGCAAGTATCCCTGCACAGACTCTATCGTAATGTTTAATAATTCATGATAAGGTCTTTATATACAAGCCTCTGACTCATGTAATGCAGCTTTTATTTTAAATCAATCACTGTAATATAGTTATTTCTTTTTCATTAGGAATATAAGGATTTTTAGTGATTAAAAACAAATTGTAAAAGAACACCTTCATTCGCTTTCTTATTATTTTTATCATACAATTCCAGTACTTTCCTCCTCCAACTCCTCGTTCCTGCATATGGCGCTACACTTGAAACAATTAGGTTACCTAAAAGGTAATGTATACATGCTTCAAGCCTTTTTAGGGTGTAAATTTAATCACTATTTAAAAGTAGTTTACAATCATTTAAATTAGTGTTCGTAATTCTTTTCTTGTCCTCTTCCAAACACCTTTAGACACAATAGCACAATAAAGACTACTGTCTGAAGGTATCCTGATTTTAGAGATGGCACGGAACTTTTTAGATAAATCATATACTGAGTGTTAATAATAAAACTGTGATTAAGCGCCTAGTCTCTTATATTGCAACATGTGTTTACATAGAAGTTCGGAAGTGTTCGTAGGTGTTCGTAGAGGTTCGGGTGCTTAGAACAAGTTTTAGAATGTGTTGAGCATGTATATCCATGTTCGGAAATGCTCGTAAGTCTTCGTGCAGTTTCGAGTGGTTGGGGGAGTGTAGAGATGTTACGAGCGTGTGTAGTTACTTGTTCTGTGGCGTTCGTATATATTTGCGTGGTTGTGTGTGTGCATGTATGTTTATGTGTAAGTGCTCCATTGTATGTGCATGCGTGTGCGAGATAGTATTGTAAGTGTGTATGTGTATGTGTAAGGAAGCTGTGTATGTGTGCGTGTATATATGCATGTCTAGATGTATGCAGGTCAGGAAGAATGAAAGAGATATACGAGTATAAAAAGAAAAGGAGAGAAGAAGATAAAGAAGAAAGAAAACAAAGAATCGAGCCTAGGCATCGGAACACCGAAGTATACACCAGGGTTTAATATAAATGATTATATTTGTTAAATACATTTTAATCTGACCGGCCATACCCCAATAGTTTAATATTTATTAAGCATTAGATTTTCGCAGTAGAAAGCATAAGATTCGAAATAGGACCTCAGGATACCTAAGAATATCCTGCATTAAGTTCGTAATGATATATAAAATTATCATGACATACCCTACCCATCTATGTTCCTTAATTTAATAGTTATTAAGCATTAAAGTTTCGCTACACTAAGAATCGAACTCGGAACTCTGGATATTCTGTGAACGCCTTTCATTAATCCAGGCAATGCTACAATATTATTGAGTTTTAATGCTCTCCGTCTAAGTCTCATTTTCATTGGCAATTAAACATTTATCTTTTGTTGCAGTAGGATTCGAACACGAAACTAAGGGTACCCAAGTATACACGAGGGTTTAATATAGGTAATGATATATATTAAACACATTGTAAGTCAATTAGTACTACAGTTATTAAACATTACAGTTCTGTTTTTCATTCAATTACGGAGACTTGTGCTAGTGTTAACTTTTTGAATAAGGCATATATTTCTGCTAGACTGATACACATGGAGAGCCATTGTTAGAACCGAAGACAAGTTTTTATTGTGTTACGGGCAAGTTTTATCGTATAGCGAGCATCCTTAGCTTGTATGTTATAGTACAAAACTGTACTCTTCACAGGTATCTCTGGTAATGAATGCGGCCCAGTGGGGTGGGTATGGCACTGTGTTGGCGGATCGTATAACGAAGATGAACAGTCATCTCCTTTGTACCGAAAAAAAATTATAGCTTCCCAGGTAATCAAGGTGATCCCGTAGGGTGGGTATGGCACCATGATGGCGGTGTGTATAACAAAACATAACTTATTACACCCATTGTCCTTTCGACAAGAGGTGGAGGATCTTAATACCACAGCTACATATTACATGTCAACCTTTTTCCATTAAACATCACTAAAGTTATGACCTCCGTTATCACAAAGGTACCAGAGAGGCATGAAAGGTGGAAGGGAGGGACATTAATTAGTATATAAATTGAAAATTCCTGCATATTAAGCGATTGTGAACCGCCAAATTACTACTACTGACTTAGCTGATTTTTCCACTAAAGACCCCTCCTCGAATACCTTATAAATGATCTATACTTAAACCCTTTTGTTGTCAAAGCTTTTGAATAATGAGGTTCTTTGCATCGCTGGTTTTTCAACCAGAATTCCCAATACTTATCACCGTTTTCCCTACCTCTCCAATACAAACGCATTTCCCCCTCCTTCAGCTCTCTCCTAGCGTAGGACCTCTCTTTTCGTTTTCCTCTTCTCTCACATATAAACGCATACTCTGCCATTCTAGCGTTGTTAGTCTAATACCTCTCCTCGGTTTCCTATCTCTCTCATATAACCGCATTCCACCTTTAGCATTCGTCTATCTTAGCCTCTCCCTCGTATTCCCTATCTCTCTCGTATAAGCCCATATTCTCCCTCCTTGAGCATCTGTCTAGTAGCACTTCTCTTATTCCCTATCTTTTCGTATAACTGCATGTGCTACCATCAAGCGTTTTCTATCCTAGCATCGCCCTCGTATTTCCTATCTCTCCCACGTATGCTCAGCCCCCTCCTTCAGCATCTGTGTAGCCTAGCACTTCTTATCTTATCCCCTATATCTCCCGTGTAAGCCCATAATCATCCCTCCTTCAGCATCTGTCTAGCCTATCACTTCTCTTATTCCCTATTTTTCCTGTATAGCTGCATATTCTACCATTCAAGCCGTTTCTATCATCGGCCTTGTATTCCCTATCTCTCCCATGTATGCTTGTTCTCCTCCTTGAAGGTTGTATCAATCTAGCATTTACCCTCATTTTCCCTATCTTTTCTCATGCATGCTCAGAAAGTGCGCCAGCCTCCCCCTATATAAACTACTAATATGTGTGTTTAAAATTAATTCTGGAATGTTAGAATCGGGCGACTGAAAAATTTCGATTTCATAGCTGAGATTTGAACCACGGATCTCCCGATCTCCTTCCGGTGACTCTAACCACTGAGGTTACATTGCAACTTGGCGGTCGGCATTAAATTCTGCAAATGATTCGCATTTTTTCGCGGTAAACCACAAGGAGATCTCAAATTGTATTGAGATGACATACCCAATGGCGACATACGATGTCGTAAGTCCTGGGCCTCATAATTTTGACTATTATTAGGTCAATTAATGAAACTAATTGTTCTTCGAAACACGTCGAGGAGAACTGATGCCTGTTGGGTTTTCAATAGTTAGTTATCTCAGGGTAGAAACCTTACGGAAGGAAAAACTCTATGGTGATCTTGGGGAATGGGCTAATTATCTACAACAGTGTGCAAAACCTGTTTAGTGGTGTGTACCGTCTGTGGCGTTTTGCAGGCCACCATATTACATATTTCAGCTTTCTGACGCTGTTTTGCGATTTCTTGCAATTTATGCTTCTGTTTGTCGTTTGAATGACAACACATCACCCTAACTTTAAATTTTATTTCCTCATTTTACATCACTGACCAATATCCAACAGAAGTATGAGTATATTTACTGTACCTTGGTTAGTATGAGCCAATCGGCTCCTCCGGGATGGTTTCGTATCCAAGAAGACAAGTCATACAAGTGGTCATGAACACGCCAAAGACCTTCAGCTCCGTCGTCTTTCTGTTTACCCTTCAACCAGAGGGAAGGTGATTTGAGCGGGTCATCTCTGTAAGTTGGGTATTTGGGTACAGGCGACGGGAACATTTCTCTTGGTGCCATCTGGGGAAAAAATGTCTGATGTGTTACATTCACATGATTTACCTGCCTTGTATCGCTTATTACTGAGTAGATATACTTACGAATACGACAGTTTATTTACCTATCTACTTCATTTTAATCAAGATAGATCTTTGTAGAAACAGCTACACTACACATTTCGTTTGGGTACAAAACTAATAGCGATAGTCAAATGTTTAAGAACTGAGCGCTATACTCTGGCCTTAGAATTACATACTCTTTCCATGACATCGTGAGAAACAGCTGAAAATTGACGAGACTTTTAAAGAATGATTAAGTATGGAACAATTCAAACATTAATAAGAGATATCTAAGCATTAGCTTATGCCACAAGAAAGTTATTTGAAACAAATTGTCTATTTTAAACACATCTACATTTTTAGTACGTTTTCGTATGACGCTTAACGTTTACCAGTTATATAAGATTATACAAACTCCTACCAAATGAAGAGGCTTTCAAAATCTATTCCCTGAAAATTCAAGATATTCATTTTATTTGTTATTTAAATCTCTTTAATATATGGTAGTGTAATCAAAATCTTTAGAGCCATTTTTAGAAAATAAAAAAATTGAAAAAATGTTCATTGAAGTAAAGTTTAGGGTGGGAGATTTTCTTGAAAATTTTCATGTTGCAAGTTTGAAAGGTACTGAAGTTATATAAAATTTGATATTCATCCGAATTTGCCTTTCTGACTTAGGCTGTTCACAGACATACACTGGCCGTTTTTTAAAACTGCTTTTTGCGATTTCGGGAGCCTCAAAACATGCATTTCCGATGAAATATCGATATCTAATTTTTGGGTGGAATACCATAACTTCTCTACCTAGTATGTACATGGAAGAGAAAGTAAACATAAATAATAATAGATAGTGAAATTTGTGCAATTGTTACACATGAGATATTTAACTTCGCTGCCGCTTATCCAAGCTATTATATTCGGTACAGAAGGTTGATGTAAGAACTCTATGGAATTGGGCATTTTCAAGCCCCCTTAATAATAAAAAAAGCGCTGTGCAGCAAAAGTTCTATGTGAAGACGCGATTGTGTGTCTGTGAACAGCATATTGCACAAACAAAAGTTATCAACAGTAAGCATGTATCGCATCTGTTACCTTTGGGTGCCACTATGTCCAGATAGTCCAACTTATAGAGGTTGAATTTTCACCACTGACAGACCTAAACGTAACAAGAGTAATGTTTATGGTCTGAAATGCATTAAATTCATCATTCTGTATTATTACATTCAAGAAATTAGCTTAGTATTAGATTCTAACCTTTTAAGAGCTTCGATTGAAGAATTCAAACTCCCAATTCTCACATGCATTTTCAAAACGTTGCAGTTTATTCCAAGGGTTCAGATTTTTAGAATAATTCGTTCGCATTTCGGTAACAACGGCATTAACTGTTAAGCAGTAGTTGTCCATAAAACAGCCAAATCCATTATTAAACAATTGCTGCATAAATGTGCTTCACTCTTTAATTAATAAATGTATTCATTTCAGTTATTAACTTACTTTCTGACATGGAAATCCGTTGTTAAAATATTTTTTCCCTAAACGTTTAATATTTAGGAAGAAGGTAAAGGCACGGACGAACGAAGGGACCACCTCAATCGGAACAGAGCACCACAAGTAGGCCGCAAAGGCCCATTCTGCTTCTACTGTGACCCTTGAGAGGGAGGGTTGAGGGGAGAGATTCCGAAGGGCGATCAGATCTGGATGACGACGGACGTAAGCATAGATGGGGTCCCTAACGTTTCCGGTTCCAACGCATCCGACGCCGCCCGGGCCCACCTACAAACCTCCAGACTGTTGGCGGTCCCCCCTGGTGGGGTCCTAATTGAGCAGCCCACCAATGACGCCAGGGAAGAAAGCTCTACAAAGCGCACATCCAGCACCTAGCTACAACTCGCCTAATACCGTCGCCTCGTCTTAGATACCCGAAATAGGTGGCAATGGAGGAGATGATGGGTACAGGAAATTAGGTGCAAGAAAGTCGATGTAGAGCAGGACCTACCCCAGCATTCGCCGAGCAAACCACTAAAAACCAATGGGTCAGGAGTGGACGGTCTCTGGGCATCGAACATAGGACCTCCCGGATGCAAATCGCACACGACACTACGAAATTACCTCGCTCGGTTTAATATTTAGTATATTCTTAGTGATATGAATTATTGGATTGTTAACGAAGAAACAACGAAGAAGCAATCCTTTGTTCAGCAACATAGGAGTCTTAATATTTACTTCCACGTCTCCCCTTTTCCCCAGTAATTGATTTTCGTTGGATGCAGCAATGTTTCAGTCGGAAATCTGAGTATTGCTTAATTGTGGTTCAGAATTTTCTTCTAACCTATTGCATCATTATCTGGCTGTTTTTGAGGAGTACGAGCATCATTACCTACGAAACACTGACAGTATATGAGTTTTCATCTAATCTATTGCATCATTATCTGGCTGTTTTTGAGGAGTACGAGCATCATTACCTACGAAACACTGACAGAATATGAGTTTTCATCTAATCTATTGCATCATTATCTGGCTGTTTTTGAGGAGTACGAGCATCATTACCTACGAAACACTGACAGAATATGAGTTTTCATCTAATCTATTGCATCATTATCTGGCTGTTTTTGAGGAGTACGAGCATCATTACCTACGAAACACTGACAGAATATGAGTTTTCATCTAATCTATTGCATCATTATCTGGCTGTTTTTGAGGAGTACGAGCATCTACCTACGAAACACTGACAGTATATGAGTTTTCATCTAATCTATTGCATCATTATCTGGCTGTTTTTGAGGAGTACGAGCATCTACCTACGAAACACTGACAGTATATGAGTTTTCATCTAATCTATTGCATCATTATCTGGCTGTTTTTGAGGAGTACGAGCATCATTACCTACGAAACACTGACAGAATATGAGTTTTCATCTAATCTATTGCATCATTATCTGGCTGTTTTTGAGGAGTACGAGCATCTACCTACGAAACACTGACAGTATATGAGTTTTCATCTAATCTATTGCATCATTATCTGGCTGTTTTTGAGGAGTACGAGCATCTACCTACGAAACACTGACAGTATATGAGTTTTCATCTAATCTATTGCATCATTATCTGGCTGTTTTTGAGGAGTACGAGCATCATTACCTACGAAACACTGACAGAGTATGAGTTTTCATCTAATCTATTGCATCATTATCTGGCTGTTTTTGAGGAGTACGAGCATCTACCTACGAAACACTGACAGTATATGAGTTTTCATCTAATCTATTGCATCATTATCTGGCTGTTTTTGAGGAGTACGAGCATCTACCTACGAAACACTGACAGTATATGAGTTTTCATCTAATCTATTGCATCATTATCTGGCTGTTTTTGAGGAGTACGAGCATCATTACCTACGAAACACTGACAGAATATGAGTTTTCATCTAATCTATTGCATCATTATCTGGCTGTTTTTGAGGAGTACGAGCATCATTACCTACGAAACACTGACAGAATATGAGTTTTCATCTAATCTATTGCATCATTATCTGGCTGTTTTTGAGGAGTACGAGCATCATTACCTACGAAACACTGACAGTATATGAGTTTTCATCTAATCTATTGCATCATTATCTGGCTGTTTTTGAGGAGTACGAGCATCATTACCTACGAAACACTGACAGAATATGAGTTTTCATCTAATCTATTGCATCATTATCTGGCTGTTTTTGAGGAGTACGAGCATCATTACCTACGAAACACTGACAGAATATGAGTTTTCATCTAATCTATTGCATCATTATCTGGCTGTTTTTGAGGAGTACGAGCATCTACCTACAAAACACTGACAGTATATGAGTTTTCATCTAATCTATTGCATCATTATCTGGCTGTTTTTGAGGAGTACGAGCATCATTACCTACGAAACACTGACAGAATATGAGTTTTCATCTAATCTATTGCATCATTATCTGGCTGTTTTTGAGGAGTACGAGCATCTACCTACGAAACACTGACAGTATATGAGTTTTCATCTAATCTATTGCATCATTATCTGGCTGTTTTTGAGGAGTACGAGCATCATTACCTACGAAACACTGACAGTATATGAGTTTTCATCTAATCTATTGCATCATTATCTGGCTGTTTTTGAGGAGTACGAGCATCTACCTACGAAACACTGACAGTATATGAGTTTTCATCTAATCTATTGCATCATTATCTGGCTGTTTTTGAGGAGTACAAGCGTCATTACCCACGAAACAGTCACAGTACACTTTTTGGGGGGGGGGTTTTCAGAACAGAGCACTGGTGAGTAATACTGACTTACACTGGATTTTATTTTCCAATTTTCCAGTTCTCGGCCACAACTGAGGTTCCTGTTTTACTTTTTCTGCTGCTTACTTAGCCGGAGGAAATATTGTAATCCATCCAGAATTACAGTAACGAGATTTCAAGGGATGTACACGTTTTGTGATCCCCTGACCCTACTGGAAGCATTTTTTTTTTCAAAAAGGTGTGTCTGTAATCAGCATAATTAACAAACCAAATCTCTGCTAAATACCAACAGCGTATTTCAGTTCAGCGTTTTCCAAGAATGCGTCATGATCCCAAACTACCCATTACATAGATTAAAACGATATTTTTTAATTTTTCAAGCACATCTACAAACACTTTTATTCAAATTTCATATGTAATTACAAACAAAATACACATTTTACTTCTCACGTCAATATATTAAGTTTTTGTAATACAAATATCGTAAACATATTGAATTAGTCAAACTCGTTAGAGCTACGTTTATGAAAATAAAAAAAAATAATAAAATGTTTTCCATGTTAAGGGTAGTTTAGGACGGGGTTTTCTTGAAAGTTTCCATTCGTATCCTTGGAAGATGCTAAACTTAAATACGAAGTTTCCAAACTTAGATTTTTGAGTTGTGCTGTCTACACAGACGCAGACACATGGACGTTTTTCTAATAGTGATTTTTCTATTCGGGAGATCTAAAACACGTATTTCCTGTGAAATATTGACATCGAATTTTTAGGTGGAATACAATACCTCCTCTATCTACCTATACACGGTAGAGAAATGTTATAGTATATCGTGAGTAAATTAACGTGGGTAGAAAAATCATTTTTACTTTCTCTACCACGTACCTAGTAGAAGGAGAAGGTACGAAGATACATTCCATCCAAAAATTGAATATCCAGATTTCAGACAAAATACGTTTTTTCAGGTTTCCTAAATGAATCAAAAAGAATTTTTAGAGGAAGTTCTGTGTGTGTGTGCGCGGGCATGTGTGAACAGCATAACACAAGAAAGGAAAGTTGGATAAATACTAAACATGGTATTAAGTTCAGTGTCCTCTAAAGATACGAAAAGAACGTTTTCAAGAAAATCTCTTCACCCCAAACTACAATTTACTAAAAAATTTTATATTCTGAAAAATGTTTGAGACTAATTTTACTATATTTCTGTATATTGATGGCATTTAGTAAACAAATAAAACGTATATCTTGAATTTTGTTGGAATAGCCTGTAAAGTCCTCTTCATTTGGAAGAAATTTTATATAGTGTTGTAAAACTGGTAAAAGTTAAGCGATAGACGAAAACGTACTACAGAAAATTTAGATCTCTTTAAAACAATTAGTTTATTTCAAATAACGTTTTTGTGGCATAGCCATTTCCGAGACATCTGTTATGAATGGTTCGCATTGTTCAATACTTTTCCATTCTTTTAAAGTGTCCTGTTGACATTCAGTTGTCTCTCACGATTGTATGGAATTAACACCAGCATATAACGTCCTATTCTTAAACAATTGACTATGGCTGTTCTCTTTGTATCTAAAACAAAGTGGGTGATTTAACTATTTCTGCAAAGGTTTTATCTCGATAAAAATGAAGTACATAGAAGAATAAGCTTTCGTAAGAATAATTATACGATAGAGAAATTCAGGAGAATGCAACATATCAGATTGTCGTCGTCGTTGGTAGAGAAACTTGTCTGAATTTATCACACTAAGTTTTGAGTGCTAAGAACCCAGCCCAGTCTAAAACTCTGAATTACTGAAACAAATGAAGTTAATCCTATTTACTGACAATATGTAAAATCGTTTAAAGTTTAATTATTGCATTTGATTCATAAACTGTAAGTGGCTAACCTACGTGTTTGGGTGCTGTGAAGAAACCAATCACAAACTGAATCTCTTTGTGAGTTTTACTTGCCTTTAAAACAAACGATGAGCTTCGCTATCAGACGACCACTGCAAGCGATTATAAAGCGCTACTGACGCAGCACTTTAAGCTGTTTAGATTCTTTTTTCGCAACTGTCTTGTTATCAACATATTATTTTCCGTCTTATCTATTATTCATTCCTCGTAAATCATAATATTCAGCAAAGCACTAGACTTGCTGTTGAAAAACAACTTAATGTCGAAGATAACCGATCAAGCGCGACTGGGAGACTGGTCCTTTCTAAATACTTGAGACCGAAAAGGGAATTAGCATAAAGGGAAGTACCGAATTTCATCTCAGCAAAATTCTAATCTTACTAATGTATTTAATTAGATAAGGGCTTATGCCAAGCCGTGTTCATTACTATGGGTTAACTCCAAAATCACTTAAAGTTTTAAGGCACAACAAGTTAGTGTATTGTGCAAGAAGATATAACGGTAGTAATTTAGACCCACCGCTCGTTTCATAATGCCATAAGAGATTCTCAATTACCATTATATTCAAATTGCATACGACTGTTTTTTTGGTCGACCACTATAATTTCAAAATGTTGAGTTTCTACAAAAATACCTGACCTTGTTAACTATGTGTAATCGAATACTGGACGGATGGCAGCATGATGGTGTGACCTTGAGCATGATTGCGAGTAGTGCGACAGATGGCAGTACTGTTGAGTCCAGGTGAATGTATTGATTTTTTGCAGGTAAGGTATATTGAACAGTATTGAAACTAAGGAAATGAACTCAATTTGCTACAATATTAAAATTACAACTAATATATTTATTTTATTTCAAATGCACATATATCATTGTTCATCTTCGCAATGGAACACAGTGGATTACTGCTTTAAAGGTGTTAAAAGGTATGGGAGATCTGTGCGCGCCACCTAGTAAGATAATAATGAGTCACTGAAGCATTATGGATGCCATAACAGTCCAGTTACGTCATAGGTATTATAGTGTGGTCGACCAAAAATAACATTCCAGTTTGACAGACATGCCTATTAGCGTACTCACCAGGCAGCTTGAGATTGTAACCTGAATGTATTTCTATCACTCTATCAATATAAAACAATAATACATTATAGAGTATACAATGGAGGCTCGCGTATTGCGACCTATGGAGGAACATTGCGACCACAGGAGGCTACAGGACGCAGGCAGACCATAGAGACTCGCGGAAGTCCCTAACAATTCCTGGCTCCAAGACAGTTCCACTACTGGAACTGCCCAGGGAGGAAGATGAACCATTCTTCGACCAAGCAGTCCTCTAGTGTCCACGGAGAATACTCTTTCCTTTGAGCAAGTATCCACGTCATCCATCCCGCAACGCCTAGGGACAGGAAATCTAGAAGCATACATGAAACATGAGAAGGAAATGGAATGAACGGGAAAAGATGGAAAGAAGTCGTGGTAGATAAGAAACTACCCAAGCATATGCCTATGGACCTGGGAAAACCACAAGAAACCAAGTTCAGAGTAGACGGTCGACGGTAATCGAACCCGTGCATGGCTCATACGTTACTGAGGAGGCATATAGCTCCGTCCTGTATTTCTGCTAAATTAGTAAACAGAGAGCTAATCGGATAAGTAAAGCGGTGTAGTTTCATGTCCGCACTTCACATAGCAACCAGTGCAACACGAAATCTCTGACTCGAGTTCCCAACCGCTTCAACAATGTATTTACAGAACACAACGTTCTAAGCTAGAACAACCAGAAAGTACAAGGCAGTCAACATAACACCTAAAAATCTTTGAAGTAGAACAGGACAAATTGCTATGCTGCGTCCAAGTATACTCCAGGTCCTATTTATATTTCTTACAGTTATGTGTAATGAATTGTTTCAGGAAACATGATATGACACTAAAGAGTACACATTACAAAAATTCCGAATTTCTAACTTAATTATTAATCATATTTAAAATCAAAATAATAAAACTGAGGCCCAACTGGACCCCGCATAGTAGTAGGGGGGGGATTAAAGGTAGGAAAATGTTACACGAGAATAGAGAATTCTTTAAAATATAAAATAAATGATGAATAACTTTTATGAACCAGTGTTTTTTTTTCCATATCCATTCATGTTGTCATGGTGGAAGGTTGCATTTCCTGCATTCAGTGCTGATAACCTAACCTATCTGCCTGTTTTCTACATGTATATGTGCATGAATCCTCTAACTGTTGATACATGCATTATTACATTTATGTAATGTAATCATATCTGAGAGTTGATTTTTATCATTTGAATCTACCTGGGGGTTTACTTCCTTTTTATTTGCCCCAAACAGAGGGTGCAACACTCCGCTCCCAAGCGGCAGTCCGTATACCCCGGCAACCAACAAAAGACGAGGGACGGAGAAAGTTTCACAGAGAGCATCCTTTTTCCCTACTACGAAACACCATCGTAGACACTTCCAACACTGAAACAAGCTTAATGGGGTGAAGGATGAATGAAATTATGAATGGAACGAAATGGAATGACAGAAAATTCTGGGGCTGAAATAAACCACTCCAGAATTCGCCTGAGGACCCAGGAAAACCCTCGAAAAAATCCATGGGTCAGAGCGGGTGGTCGCCGGGAATGGAACCTGAGAACTCCCGAATGCAGGTCTCAGGCATTACCACGGTACCACCTCGCTCGGTTTCAACAGGTGTTCGGAATTAATTCCATTTTCTCGTAAGAGTTATTTGTATTATTCAGTATTGTCGAAAATAATAGCGTGCTGTTGGAGAATCTTTGACGTAGAGGCTACTTGATATCGTCTCCTATTTTGCAACTCTTCCTCGTCCTCCAGCGATGCACCTGCCGCACTTGTATTGTAACATACTATTCTTGAACATCGTCCACTTCCAACATATTCCTGCCTGCGTCCCTCAGTTTCAACAGATTAAAATAAAATTTTTGTCGTTGTACTGCATAAACATATGAAAATGAGCGATGCCTCTGTCCACCAAGAACAGTGTTTTTCAATGGTGAAAGGATTTTCACGGTTGACTCCGAGATTCCCTGAATTACTCATATACTAGTCTCATAATATTACTACAGGAGTATAGATTATTACTTATACATACCCAGTTGTGGCAGGGATTTTTGCTTCATATTATTTACAAAACATTAATTTCGAATCTGAAATTTTAAATCTTATGATTCAAAACCTATTAAAACCGTCTCTTACATCTAATGTGTGGAGCGGGATGGCTTCGGCGGTTGTGTCTGTGGGCCGCATTCCGGAGGTAGTGGGTTTGATTCCCGTGCCGACCTTCCTGACCAATAGATTTTTCGGGGGTTTCTCCGGGTCGACAGGAGAATGCTACGAAGGATAATAAATTCCCCCAAATTTCCTGTCGCACCATTTCGTTCCATTAATATTTTAACTATTCTTCACCCCATTGGTCTGTTTCAGCGTTGGAAATGTCGGCGATGGAGTTTCGGTACCACCTGGCAGAAAAAAGGATGCTCTCTGTGAACCCTCCGTGTCCCTCTGCCTTCGCCTGGTTGCCGGGGTATAAGGACCGTCTCCTGCGAGGACGTTGGACCTCATGTGGGCCGGAGACCCCGGTCTTCCTGTCTGTCTGCCGGGGATTTATATCTGGAAACTTTAGGGACCCTGTCATTTGCTGTGCCGTCACTTCTGTTCCCGGTTGTCCGGTGTCTCCCTTCATCTCATCCCTTCCCTCCGGGGGCGCTCCCAATGTCCGACTTCTCTGGATCTGTGCCGAAATCCCTTTCGCTTTTCCTTCCTTCCTACATGCAATGTTTTATGTAAATACGTAATATCTTGAAGGTATAACACGATACCCTTCAAGCACCACATATTTGTTTACATTTAAAAAAACTAAACGGTAGCTCCTAGATAGGGCTTAAGTTTAAATCAGCAATGCTAACCGCGTCTTTGCCTTTGAAATAATTGCTCATGTGCAATGATGTTCACTTGTTTAGTATTCTGTTCATCTCTGGGTCTGTTCACGTTAGGTTTTTCTTTATAAGCATTAAATATTCAAACACCAGACCACAGAGGCAGTCTGCGTGTATTTGTTTATTCACATCGTAAAATACATATTGTGACTTGCTTCAGCTTTTCAACTGTCACTTCTCTAAGTTATTAATACTTCACTGTTTTTATCTAAATAAACTTCAATGGCACTTCACCTATCTCACACTGTCACTTCAACAATGTGAACTAGTTCATTTTTTCCGTCACTTCACTTTCCTTTATAACGTAGAGGCATAATGCAATACCCACGACACAGTCGATTCTTCCGGACGGTTCACTCGCTGGGGAATCGAATACAAGCCGTCTCCCATCTCCTGCAGCAACAGCACACACTACACGCGAGGAAATACATTGCAGGTGGTTAAATCAGGGAAATGAGGGGCATTAGAAGAGAAAGCTTACAAAACAAATCTACACACTTAAATGAGCTTAAAAATAACATTTGCAAGAAATTGCTGCCATTTCTAAGAGGGAACTGCAGAGTGTAATGACAATTTCCTAAGCAGCTGCGAGAAATGCTTCAAACACGAAGTG
The DNA here is from genome assembly GCA_030765065.1 of Deroplatys truncata. Lineage (NCBI taxonomy): Eukaryota > Metazoa > Arthropoda > Insecta > Mantodea > Mantidae > Deroplatys > Deroplatys truncata. The sequence goes on along the minus strand of CM060988.1, from coordinate 21,953,203 downwards.
AGGCAGTTCTAACATCTCCTCACTTGATGGACGTGAATTATTTACTTTTTACTTTCTCTACTACGTATAGTAAGTAGGGGAAGTATTGCATTCCACCCAAAAATTCGATACCGAGATTTCACCGGAAATACATGTTTTGAGACCTCCTGAATCCAAAAAAAGCATTTTTGGAAACATGTCCGTGTGTGTGTCTGTGTGTGTGTGTGTGTGTGTGTCTGTGAACAGCATAACTCAAAAACGAACAGTCGAATAAACACCAAACTTGGTATTTACGTTCAGTATCTTCCAGAGATGCGACACGAAGATTTTCAAGAAAATCCCCCCACCCCAGACTACCCTTTACATGGAACATTTTTCGAAAATTTTAATTTTCTCAAAAATGGCTCTAACGATTTTGATGAAAATATCATATGTTTAAGATAATGTCATGAGAAATGAAATGTATATCTCGAAATTTCTGAGAATGTCTCCAAAAGTATTCTTCATTATGAACGACTTTTGCATAACTGGTAAACCATAAGAGATAGACAAAATTTTACTAAACAAAAAATGTAGATCGCGTTAAAATACACAACTTATATCATATACATTTTTTTGTTGAGTGAACCGTTTTCGAGGTATTGCTTGTTATTTCCTTAAATTTTCCAATACTTATACTTTTTCTCAAATTCGTTATTCATTTTTTTATGTCCTGGACATGCAAAGAGAATGGAATGCGCCACATAGCAACCAGCGATAAAATATTTGACTATCGCTTAAAAGCTACCATATTCCCCTTGCATCTACAAGAAAATTACAAATAAGATTGACATCTCGATATCTCGATTAATATGAAGCATATGGAGAATAGGCGTTTGTAAAAATAGATTGTACAAGAGTAGAGAAAGTCATGTGAGTGTAACACATCAGATTTTTTAACTGATTATGTTATGTATGTTAGCAAAACCTTACGCGACAAATTACTACGGACTATTATATTTACTGCGGACTTCCTGTAACCCGCGCCGCCGACACATCAACCAGTCCCACCGGCCGGCCAAGTGCAGCGAAACCGGTCCCTCAAAAAATTGCTCACCCGATAAAACGTACTGCTATATGGCGAATATTACATTATTATAATATTTTCCCAGCAGAGTTGATCATTGTCAATACAATAACAAAAATAACATTTACAATAATAATGTTTATTGCATTACATTTATTTAAATTAAGCCCTTTCTACCCAGATTAATTGATCTGAGACGAATTAAGAGCTCCCAACGTCTCTCTACTGATTGACAGCAGCCGTGACACTCTTTCACAATTTATTCCAAAAATTGGTGTCGATGTTTCGATAAGAAATAATTTTAGCCACTTTCTAGTTAAGCATATTCACAATTCTATTAGTCGCATCCAAAAGATCCGTTTCGGCTTTAAGTATTACCCTTTACCGTTATAAAAATTAGGACATCTTCCTTTTCAATTTACTCCCTATATGAGCTCCAAGAAGCCATCTAGTACACGTGTACAACATACATTTAATTTACTCTGGGAGACCCAGATGTGTTTTGCTAGAAAGGTCCTCATCAATTTTATTTCTCTGTCCCGTTCAAACAAGGGCCAGTTTAACTTGACATCTCTCTTGACATTTCCATCATACATCTTCATTAATCTATGTCTGAAATATACGCCCTCTTTCAGTTGACAAACACGTCTAAGACATACCACATCTCTCCCCCTCTCTCTCTCTGTTTCTCCCTCTCTCTTTCTCATCAGCTCAAGAGAATCTCATTTTTACTTTCTCGTTTAAGTAGAGTAAGTAGGGGAAGCATTGCATTGCATTAAAATATTCGATACCGAGATTTCACCGGAAATGCATGTTTATAGGCCCCCTGAATCCAAATAAATTATTTTTTGGGGAAAATGTCCGTGTGTGTTTGTGAACAACATAACTCAAAAACGAAAAGTCAGATAAATACCAAACCTAGAAGTTAAATTCAGCATCTTTCAAAGATGCCACACGAATATTTTCAAGAAAATCCCCAAACCCAGACTACCCCTTATATGGAATACTTTTCGATAGTGACTCTAACGGTTTTGGTTAAAATACCACATGTTTAAGATATTTTCGTGGCAAATGAAACGTAATCTTGAATTTTATCGGAATGTCCCTAAAAGTCCTCTATACATTCTGAATGACGTTTGCATAACTGGTGAACCGTAAGAGATAGACAAAATTTTACTGCACAAAAAATGTAGATCTCGTTAAAACACAAAGTTTATGCCACATAATTTCTTTTTTTTTGTCGAGTCAATAATTTCCGAGACATTCCATGTTATTGGTTTGAATTTTCCAATACTTATACTTTTTCTCAAATGGGAATTCGTTATTCGTTTTTTTATGTCCTGGACGTGCAAAGAGAATGGAATACTCCACATAGCAACCAGCTCTTAAAAGATTTGACCATCGCTTAAAGCCTACCACATTTCCCCTTGTACCTAAAAGAAAATTAGCAATAAGAGGATAGAAGATGGAGAATAAGCGTTTGTAAAAATAGTTTGTACAAGAGTAGGGAAAGCCATGTAAGTGCAACACATCAGGTTTTTTTTTTTAAATTAACTATCGTGCTTGTAAACTTCGTATCCCTTTCATCAGAAGTAAACATTCTACATTCCGCTAATTCTAAAGGGTTTAAACGAATGTAGAAATAAACAAAATCGTATCTGTTACATTCAATGACTTTCTTCACCCTCTATCTTGTATATTGGGTTAAACAAATTATTGTTACGAAAGCTTATTTTTTTATCTACTTCTTTTCAATCGAGTTAAACCTTTGCAGAAATAGCTATTTGGTTACAGATATAAACGAGATAGCAATAGTCAAATGTTTAAGAACTGAACACTATGCGTTGGCCTTAAAATGCCGTACTCTTTCCAAAATGAAAATCGACACGAGTTTAAAATAGTCTCAAAGTACTGAACAGTGCGAACCATTAATAACGGATGTTTCGGAAATGGCTTATGCCACAAGAAAGTTATTTGAAGTAAATTCTATATTTTAAAGCGAGCTAGATGATTTGTGTACTATGTTTTCGTCTATCGCTCAACGTTTACCAGTTTTACAGGATTATAAAAAATTCCTTCCGAATGAAGAGGAGTTCAGAAGCTATTCTCAGAATATTTAAGGTATCAGAAATTTAAAAATGTCAGAAGTGTTCCAAGTAAGGGGTAATTGGAATTGGGGGATTTTTTCTTGAAAATATTTGTGTTGCATATTTAGCAGGTACTAAAACGAAATACCAAATTTGCTATTTATCGGACTTTTCGTTTTTGAGTTGGCTGTTTACAGTCACACACAAACACCTATACACAGACCTTTCTCTAAAAATGCTTTTTTGAATTCAGGGGATCCAAAATCTCATTATCTAATTTTTTGATGATATGCAATACTTTCTCTATCTACTATCAAAAGTTAAAATATCTGATGTGTTAACAGCCAGATGGCTTTTTCTACCCCTGTACAAAGTATTATTAGAAACGCTCATTCTCCATCTACTTCATGTTAATCGAGATAAACACTTGCAGAATATTACTGCTAATTTTCTTGTAGGTACCTACTCTTTTGACAATTGTATAGGATGTATATAATTGTGTTGTTTCTACAGCCAGTCACTTACGCTGCTATCTCTATGTTCGTTTATGTGCCGCTCCGGTTGTTTATTTCCTCCATGAATGGTGGACGCGGTTTTTCCTTGGCTTGTTGCTAGCTGGCGACTGGGTTCTTGTGGCAGCTGGAGACAGACGCCGAGTGTGCGTTTGCTGAATTTCGTTCCGGAGTGGAATCGCTCATTAGTTTTCTTAGTAGTAATAGTCCCGGATGAGCCAATTGGATTAACGATAATCCTGCCGCTAGGGGCGCTAGTGTCGCTAGTGTCGCTGCGATCGACGGCGGTAAGTTTGAAAAGCGCCATGAGCGGAAGGATTATGGTTATTGCAATTGGCTCATCCGGGACGAGATAAAAGAATTGAGGATTAGGGAAAGATGAAGGAAAAACAGGAAGTGACGTGGAGGGTTTTGATTGGTAAAAATAAGACCAAATGTGATTGGTTCGTTAATTCGGGTGGAAGATGAAGGAAGGAAGATAAAAGAGTATGGAAGACACGTGATGGAGAGGAGCGGAGAGGCGAGGTGTTGTCTGTGCGGAGATCGGGACTGAAAGAGGGAAAAGATGGCGAACGAGGGATAAAAAGTATAACAGAAAGTGAAGTGTGAAGTTGTGATTGGTGGGGATAAGAAGTGATGTTATTGGTGGAAAGGAACAACTGAAAGTTGTTGATTGGTAAGAATAAGAGAGATTATGATTGGTGGAAAGAAAAAGGTGTGGGAGTGGGGTATGTTGGAGGTGATGGGAAAGGTAAGTTTTCCTACCAACAAGATTTGCAAAAGCCTCTGCAGAACTCAAAAAGCCTCTGCAGAACTCATCAGCAATTTTTGAACGTTGGATGATGGTTTTCTTGAGTGGAAAGAGAGAAGGGGCGATATGAGACGCGGTGGCGAAAATGGGAACTAAACAAGATGGCGGTGACAAGAGGTCTAAGGACGAGGAAATTTCGAGGTTAGTGGTCAACATGGCGGTCGCAAGAGGTGGGGGCAAGGAGACGCGGTGGTGAGAATGGGAACTAAAAGAAGATGGCGGAAGCAAGAGCTTAGAAGAGCAGATTTTGAGGTTAAAATAGTGGGAACTAAAAATGGCGGAGGGTTGGCGACAAGGATATGCGGTGAGAACTAAACAAGATGGTGGACGCAAGAGGAGGGTAAGGAGATTTGAGGTTACAGTACCAAAACACCAAAGGATATATTCCTACGCCAAGCAGGCCCGAAAAATAATTATGCGTGTGGTACTTACCTCTTACTGGCGCTGATGCGTCACCAAAAGCGCAGCAGCTTGACGCGACGCGAAAAATAAAAGCAAACTGTTTTTGAAAATGCTTAACCAGGTTTAAGATCAACCAACATCACTACGCACTGATATACCTAGGTTTTTTAAAACGGTACAGACGCCTTTGCACAGACGTAATTTAACTATACCAAAAACCTGGTACTGGACCATCGTAATGGTCGCTAGCGTACGTAGGATCAGGGTTCTCATAGCCGGTCGAAAGCGGTCAAAAAGTGTACGACGTAGGTGTTCACAGTAGCTACTGTCGAGTCAACCGTCGTGATTCGAATGAACGAGATCTGTTCTTGCCGGCAATCTGGTTCGGAGATGTGAGGAGCGGTGGCAAAAATGGGAACTAAACAAGATGGCGGAGACAAGAAGTGAAGAACTAGGGGATTTGAGGTTAGTGGTCAATATGGCAGACGCAAGAGTGGTAATCAGAAGTCGATGTGCGTCACGATATGCCCGCTCCGATGAAAGAGCTGCAAAGTGCGCAATAACTTGAAAAATATTGCCCGGCGGGACGCATTGCGCGGCGCGCGCGTTTGCCGTAAACTGCTACAGTTGCCATACTTATATTATCCGTCTTTTTTTTTATCGTTTTTTTATACTTTTCTTTATTTTTCGTTTTGTTTTTAAAAAAAATAACTAGTTTTTCGGGGTTTTCTCTGGTTGGTAGACGAATGCAAGCTCTTTCTGCTTTTTCATAGGTTTTTCATGGTTGGTAGGCGTTTGCTGTAGTGGTTGACGAAGCCCTTTCTAATTTTCGTGGTTTTTCAGGTTTTTCGTGGTTGTCCCTGCCCGGTAGGCAAATGATGAAGTTTTCCCTTGTCGGCGCACGGATACTAGGCACATACTCGCACACACACACACATTCACACACACATACATTCGCTCACTAACTCTTTCCATTTTTTGGGCTTTTAAAAAATTAAATAGGCACACACACATTTAATAGTAGCGATACCGCTTGATAAGGCGCAAATAGCACGTTGTTTGTTAGGGCAATGCATGTTGAAAGTTGGCACACTGGGAAGTTGGTTCGCACAAAATCCACACAATGACAAAATTGAAAATGTATATATATTTTAACACAAAAGTGTGCAGTGCAAAAGTAAATAAAAATTTAATAGGCACACACACACACACACTCTAATAGTAGCGTAAAAAAATTTAACAAACAAAATCCACACAATGACAAAATTGAAAATGTATATATCTTTTAACACAAAATGTGCAGTGCAAAAGAAAATAAAGATTAAAAAGGAACACACACACATTTAATAGTAGCGATACCGCTTGATAAGGCACAAATTGCACGTTGTTTGTTAGGGCAATGCATGTTGAAAGTTGGCACACTGGGAAGTTAGTTCGCACAAAATCCACACAATGACAAAATTGAAAATATATATATATTTTAACACAAAAATGTGTGCAGTGCAAAAGAAAATAAAAATTAAATAGGCACACACACACAAACACACACACATTTAATAGCAGCGATACCGCTTGATAAGGCACAAATTGCACGTTGTTTGTTAGGGCAATGCATGTTGAAAGTTGGCACACTGGGAAGTTGGTTCGCACAAAATCCACACAATGACAAAGTTGAAAATGTATATATATTTTAACACAAAAGTGTGCAGTGAAAAAGAAAATAAAAATTAAATAGGCACACACACACATTTAATAGCAGCGATACCGCTTGATAAGGCACAAATTGCACGTTGTTTGTTAGGGCAATGCATGTTGAAAGTTGGCACACTGGGAAGTTGGTTCGCACAAAATCCACACAATGACAAAATTGAAAATGTATATATATATTTTAACACAAAAGTGTGCAGCGTAAAAGAAATTAAAAATTAAATAGGCACACACACACTATAATAGTAGCGTATAAAAAATTTAACAAACAAAATCCACACAATGACAAAATTGAAAATGTATATATCTTTTAACACAAAATGTGTAGTGCAAAAGAAAATAAAAATTAAATAGGAACACACGCACATTTAATAGTAGCGATACCGCTTGATAAGGCACAAATTGCACGTTGTTTGTTAGGGCAATGCATGTTGAAAGTTGGCACACTGGGAAGTTGGTTCGCACAAAATCCACACAATGACAAAGTTGAAAATGTATATATATTTTAACACAAAAGTGTGCAGTGCAAAAGAAAATAAAAATTAAATAGGCACACACACACAAACACACACACACATTTAATAGCAGCGATACCGCTTGATAAGGCACAAATTGCACGTTGTTTGTTAGGGCAATGCATGTTGAAAGTTGGCACACTGGAAAGTTGGTTCCCACAAAATCCACACAATGACAAAATTGAAAATGTATATATGTTTTAACACAAAAGTGTGCAGTGCAAAAGAAAATAAAAATTTAATAGGCACACACACACACACTATAATAGTAGCGTAAAAAAATTTAACAAACAAAATCCACACAATGACAAAATTGAAAATGTATATATCTTTTAACACAAAATGTGCAGTGCAAAAGAAAATAAAGATTAAAAAGCAACACGCGATACCGCTTGATAAGGCACAAATTGCACGTTGTTTGTTAGGGCAATGCATGTTGAAAGTTGGCACACTGGGAAGTTAGTTCGCACAAAATCCACACATTGACAAAATTGAAAATGTATATATATTTTAACACAAAAATGTGTGCAGTGCAAAAGAAAATAAAAATTAAATAGGCACACACACACAAACACACACACATTTAATAGCAGCGATACCGCTTGATAAGGCACAAATTGCACGTTGTTTGTTAGGGCAATGCATGTTGAAAGTTGGCACACTGGGAAGTTGGTTCGCACAAAATCCACACAATGACAAAGTTGAAAATGTATATATATTTTAACACAAAAGTGTGCAGTGAAAAAGAAAATAAAAATTAAATAGGCACACACACACACATTTAATAGCAGCGATACCGCTTGATAAGGCACAAATTGCACGTTGTTTGTTAGGGCAATGCATGTTGAAAGTTGGCACACTGGGAATTTGGTTCGCACAAAATCCACACAATGACAAAATTGAAAATGTATATATATATTTTAACACAAAAGTGTGCAGCGTAAAAGAAATTAAAAATTAAATAGGCACACACACACTATAATAGTAGCGTATAAAAAATTTAACAAACAAAATCCACACAATGACAAAATTGAAAATGTATATATCTTTTAACACAAAATGTGTAGTGCAAAAGAAAATAAAAATTAAATAGGAACACACGCACATTTAATAGTAGCGATACCGCTTGATAAGGCACAAATTGCACGTTGTTTGTTAGGGCAATGCATGTTGAAAGTTGGCACACTGGGAAGTTGGTTCGCACAAAATCCACACAATGACAAAGTTGAAAATGTATATATATTTTAACACAAAAGTGTGCAGTGCAAAAGAAAATAAAAATTAAATAGGCACACACACACAAACACACACACACATTTAATAGCAGCGATACCGCTTGATAAGGCACAAATTGCACGTTGTTTGTTAGGGCAATGCATGTTGAAAGTTGGCACACTGGAAAGTTGGTTCCCACAAAATCCACACAATGACAAAATTGAAAATGTATATATGTTTTAACACAAAAGTGTGCAGTGCAAAAGAAAATAAAAATTAAATAGGCACACACACAAACACACACATTTAATAGCAGCGATACCGCTTGATAAGGCACAAATTGCACTTGTTTGTTAGGGCAATGCATGTTGAATGTTGGCACACTGGGAAGTTGGTTCGCACAAAATCCACACAATGACAAAATTGAAAATGTATATATATTTTAACACAAAAGTGTGCAGTGCAAAAGAAAATAAAAATTAAATAGGCACACACACACAAACACACACACATTTAATAGCAGCGATACCGCTTGATAAGGCACAAATTGCACGTTGTTTTTTAGGGCAATGCATGTTGAAAGTTGGCACACCGGGAAGCTGGTTCGCGCTGTGGTCAGCCGACTACTTCGTCAGCATTCGTTCACACGGTCAGTTTTCATGCTATCGTGCAGTTTGCACGACGCGTACAGCACGTGCTTTCCCCGTGTGATCGCCAAACACCGTCACAGCTGTGATAGCTTGACGGCTTATTTCATGTTCATATTCCTTTTGAACGCATTTCGTTTAGAGGTATTGTTTATTTGTTTTTCATGGCAATACGTTTTTGGCATAAGTTTTTTGCATTAATTTTATATAATGGATTGCGAAAATGGAAGTTTCTATTTGTATTTATGACAACTATGAAAATACAAGGAGAAGGACAGGCTTTTTGCACCTACCATGCTGTTGCTGATAGTGCGTTCGGCGGCCATATTCGACAGGAAGCGGTTGGCGGCCATATTCGACACCTTATTGCAATGCGTGCAACAAGGGCACACAGCCACTTGTTGCTGGCGTCGAAAGTTTGTGCGTGATTTTTCTCAAATTTTATGCACCGCACATCACAAAATCACTACACACGACACTGATAGTTTTAAATATTTGACACTGATGTTGAAGTTGTGGCGGGGCACTGTTTTTAGCTCCACACGCACTTAATAAATCACATAAGCGCTAGTGGGGAGTGCAAGCTCAACCACTATTAGCAACATGTAGCAAGAGTTATAGTTCTGCTCGCGTTAGTCTTTTCTCCTACGATGTCGTTGGTGATGGTGCGGTTGGCGGCCATATTTGACAGTTTATTGCAATGCGTGCAACAAGGGCACACATTCCCTTGTTGCTCGCGTCGAAAGTTTGTGCGTGATTTTTCTGAGATTTTATGCACAGCACATCACAAAATCACTACACACGACACTGATAGTTTTAAATATTTGACACTGATGTTGAAGTTGTGGCGGGGCACTGTCTTTAACTCCACACGCACTTAATAAATCACATAGCCGTGCGGAAATACTTAACCTTCCGCGAAAAGCCCTAGTGGGAGTGCAAGCTCAACCACTATTAGCAACATGTAGCAGTATCGGAGTAGTATCGGAGAAAGTAGTAGTATCGGAGAAAACAGTAAAAAGAACGATTCTCATGTGCAGCGGAAGCAGCAGTACGTGAATGACCGTGTGCTGATGAAGCAGTCGATGTGTGTTACAATATGGCAGAGCTGCAAACTGCGCGATAACTTGAAACATGACCGTGAGAACGGTGCTGATAAAGCAGCCGCGTTTAAAGAGCTGCAAACTGCACGATAACTTTAAAAAAAATGGCCGTGGGAACGGATGCTCATCAGCGAGAAAATCTTTTAACTGCGGTTTTATGGTCGATGGTAGGGAAAAGTGCAGCGGTGGATGGACGGATGGTGTGACCGGAAGTGCACCGGAAACAAATTGCATTTCAAATGGCAAATGTGTAAGAAGGACAAATTCAAATGCTGTACGCTTCAATTGTAATATAACTTTGTTTCTATATCTGAATGTCAATATATTCAGTGCTTTGGGGCTGTATGGATTGTTACTTTTACTTAGAACTGCTTTAAATCCCTGTTTCATTTCCTTTAACTTTTGGTAATGCAAACAATAATTACTCTGGGGGAATGCTTTATTTCTGATACATTCTATAACGGGCCAGGCATTTTACTTTTCTAGTTTTCTTTTTTACTTCCTCTACTACGTATAGTAAGTAGGGGAAGTATTGTATTCCACCCAAAAATTCGATACCGAGATTTCACCGGAAATACATGTTTTGAGATCCCTGGTTCCAAAAAAATGCATTTTTGGAAACATGTCTGTGTGTGTGACTGTGAACAGCATAACTCAGAAACGAACAGTCGGATAAGCACCAAACTTGGTATTTAGGTTCAGTATCTTCCAGAGTTGCGACACGAATGTTTCCAAGAAACCCCACCCCCACCCCAGACAACCCTTTACATGGAACATTTTTCGAAAATTTTAATTTTCTCAGAAATGGTTCTAACGATTTTGATTAAAATATCATATGTTCAAGATATTTTCAAGACAAATGAAATGTATATCTCGAATTTTCTGGGAATGTCTCCAAAAGTATTCTTATTGTGAACGACTTTTGCATAAGTGGTAAACCATAAGAGATATACAAAATTTTGCTACACAAAAAATGTAGATCGCCTTAAAATACACAATTTATGTCATATACATTTTTTTGTTGAGTGAACCATTTTCGAGATATTGCTGGTTATTCCCTTAAATGTTTCAATACTTATTTTCTCAAACGGGAATTCGTTATTCAGTTTTTGTCTTGTATATGCAAAGAGTATTAATCTGAGGCAAAGAGAATTGTGATGCACATAGCAACCAGTTATTAAGAGATATGTATATGCTTAAAGGCTACTGTATTTCTATATTGCCCTTGTAAATACAAAACAAGGGGAACATAGTACGCCTTAAGCGACAGTCATATATTTTCAGAACTGGTCGCTATGTGTAAAATGTAATTCTCTTTGCATGTCGAAAGATCGTTTCTGCAAATGTTTATCTTGATTAATATGAAATAGATGGAGAATAAGAGTTTCTAAAATTAGTTTGTACAAGAGTAGATAAAGTCATGTGAGTGTTACACATCAGATTTTTTTTTAGTAATTGTGACATTTTATGTATCGACTACTTCTAGATCGGCCTTGCAAGGACATTGCAAATGACATGTATTGTTTAATTCATTTCCATCATAAACCGTAAGGAACTGAAAAATAATAAAAATAAAATCAAGTCAGCATTAGAAAGATACCTTATCACTCACACCTTGAATACAGAGGAGGATTTCATTCATTCAAAAAAATAATGGTACTACTAATTTTACTCCAAAACTTAATGCAGTTTTGTAAATACTAAATATAAATATTTTAAATGTAAATAACATTAGTTTATAAGTTTTAGTAACTGACACTCTACATAAGAGTTACGATTCGTGTTCACAAATGTGCACAATGTATGCAGTTTTGACGTAAATTGCATCCTAGATTACACCAGCCCTCTTAAGCTGACCTAACTCACTATAGGCTCTGGAAATTGATATATTATGATATAAGAGACATTTTTGAGAAAATTAAAAATAACGAAAACTTTTGCATGTAAAGAGTAGTTTGAATTGGAGAGATTTTCTTCAAAACCTTCGTCTCGCACCCCTGAAAGGTCCTGAACTTAAATGCCAAGTTTCGTATTTAAACGAGTTTTCGTTTCCCAGTTGTACTGTTCACACACACACACGCGCGCGCGCGGATCTTTGTCTAAAAATTTTTGGTTTTTTGGGTCAGGGAACCTCGAAACGGTGAAACCTCGACATAGAATTTTTGGTTGGGGTACAATACTTCCTTTACTAACTGTAAGTACATAGTAGAGAAAGCAAAAATAGAATTGTAAACTCTCAAACATTAAATTGAGTTTTATTTGTTTGTACACACAAAAGTTAGCAAGTCTATTAAACCAAGGCAGAACTGTAAGTGTTCATGATGCAACTGCGTTAATGGCGTTAGAAACGGCTGATGTGAAACAAACACAAAACCTATGAAAAAGCAGAAAGAGCTTGCAGTCGTCTACCAACCAGAGAAACCCCCGAAAAACTAGTTAGAGATTTGTGAGCGTGTGTGTGTTTGTGTGTGTGAGCGCACTGAGCATGCGTGCGTAAACAGGGGTAAATAACGAAATAGGAAAAAGGACTTAAGTTTAATTGTCTACCCACCAGGGAAAAGCACGAAAAAAAGAAAGAGCTTTGGCAACGGTTGCAGCAATCGCGTACCAACCAGGGAAAAAGCCATGTAAAAGTAGAAAGAGTTTGCATTTGTCTACCAACCAGGAAAAACCCCGAAAAAACAGTAAAAACTTCATCGTTTATTGGTTGGCTGCAAAAAGAATGTACAAGCAACTGCACCACAAAGTGTTTTACCGATGCTAAAAACAAAATATTAGTGGTTTTTTTTTGTGAACGGCACATGGCTTGCCTTCACCGGTCCGACGTGGTCCTCAATGTCATCAAGGAGGCGTCCCACGGACGGTTGCCAATCCCTCGGGAGGACGGTGACGACGATGTCGGTGACGAAGTAGCACACTGGATCTCCAATTCGCTTCAGGTGACAAAATTACACTAGGCACTTGTGTGGCGTGGTGAAAGCCGCAATCACGGCATTGGAAGCGTGGATCGCCTTGGGGCTCTCCTCGGAGTTACCTCAACACCACGTACATGACCTGGTTCGTCACGGGTACGCAGGTCTGCACTACCACTTCCTAGGCGTTGAGCAGGTCCAGGAGGCGATCGTACCGGTACACCAGCTAGCACGTGGACATGTTATCGCGCTGTGGTGTTGCGTGTGCGAGGTATGGAAACTCAAGGAAGAAAAACATGCACGACCGAGGGTTAAAAAGTAGAACAAGTAGTGACGTGGAACGTTGTGATTGGTGAAAATAAGACGATCTCTGATAGGTGGACAAATTGAAATAACGTGATGTGATAGGCTAAAATAAAATCAAAGGTGATTGGATGAAAAATGACGAGAAGGAATTAGCGGTGAATTAGTGAACTAAGATGCCGAAGATTTTTTTTTTAAAAAAAAAAAGACGCATAATATAAGTATGGCAACTGTAACGGTTTACGGCAAACGCGCGCCGCGCAATGCGTCACGCCAGCGTGGATCACCTTGGGGCTCTCCACGGAGTTACCTCAACACCATGTACATGACTTGGTTCGTCACGGGTACGCAGGTCTGCACTACCACTTCCTCGGCGTTGAGCAGGCCCAGGAGGCGATCGTACCGGTACACCAGCTAGCACGTGGACATGTTATCGCGCTGTGGTGTTGCGTGTGCGAGGTATGGAAACTCAAGGACGCAAAACATGCACGACCGAGGGTTAAAAAGTAGAACAAATAGTGACGTGGAATGTTGTGATTGGTGAAAATAAGACGATCTCTGATAGGTGGACAAATTGAAATAACGTGATATGATAGGTGAAAATAAAATCAAAGGTGATTGGATGAAAAATGACGAGAAGGAATTAGCGGTGAATTTGTGAACTAAGATGGCGAAGATTTTTTTTAAAAAAAAAAGACGCATAATATAAGTATTGCAACTGTAACGGTTTACGGCAAACGCGCGCCGCGCAATGCGTCACGCCGGGCAATAAAACAAAAAGCGTATTCAGCAAGATGCCGGCGTGACGCATTGCGCGGCGCGCGTTTGCCGTAAACCGTTACAGTTGCCATACTTATATTATGCGTCTTTTTTTTAAAAAAAAATCTTCGCCATCTTAGTTCACAAATTCACCGCTAATTCCTTCTCGTCATTTTTCATCCAATCACCTTTGATTTTATTTTCGCCTATCACATCACGTTATTTCAATTTGTCCACCTATCAGAGATCGTCTTATTTTCACCAATCACAACGTTCCACGTCACTACTTGTTCTACTTTTTAACCCTCGGTCGTGCATGTTTTGCGTCCTTGAGTTTCCATACCTCGCACACGCAACACCACAGCGCGATAACATGTCCACGTGCTAGCTGGTGTACCGGTACGATCGCCTCCTGGGCCTGCTCAACGCCGAGGAAGTGGTAGTGCAGACCTGCGTACCCGTGACGAACCAGGTCATGTACGTGGTGTTGAGGTAACTCCGAGGAGAGCCCCAAGGCGATCCACGCTTCCAATGCCGTGATTGCGGCTTACACCACGGCACACAAGTGCCTAGTGTAATTTTGTCACCTGAAGCGAATTGGAGATCCAGTGTGCTACTTCGTCACCGACATCGTCGTCACCGTCCTCCCGAGGGATTGGCAACCGTCCGTGGGACGCCTCCTTGCAGGCATTGAGGACCACTTCGGACCGGTGAAGGCAAGCCATGTGCCGTTCACAAAAAAAACAACTTATTTTTTGTTTTTAGCATCGGTAAAACACTTTGTGGTGCAGTTGCTTGTACATTCTTTTTGCAGTCAACCAATAAACGATGAAGTTCTTACTGTTTTTTCGGGTTTTTTCCTGGTTGGTAGACAAATGCAAACTCTTTCTACTTTTACATGGCTTTTTCCCTGGTTGGTACGCGATTGCTGCAACTGTTGCCAAAGCTCTTTCTTTTTTTCGTGCTTTTCCCTGGTGGGTAGACAATTAAACTTAAGTCCTTTTTCCTATTTCGTGGTTTACCCCTGTTTACGGACGTATGCTCAGTGCGCTCTCACACACACACACACACGCTCACAAATCTCTAACTAGTTTTTCGGGGGTTTCTCTGGTTGGTAGACGACTGCAAGCTCTTTCTGCTTTTTCATAGGTTTTGTGTTTGTTTCACATCAGCCGTTTCTAACGCCATTAACGCAGTTGCATCATGAACACTTACAGTTCTGCCTTGGTTTAATAGACTTGCTTACTTTTGTGTGTACAAACAAATAAATCTCAATTTAATGTTTGAGAGTTTGCAATTCTATTTTTGCTTTCTCTACTATGTACTTACAGTAAGTAAAGGAAGTATTGTACCCCACCCAAAAATTCTATGTCGAGGTTTCACCGTTTCGAGGTTCCCTGACCCAAAAAACCAAACATTTTTAGACAAAGATCCGCGCGCGCGCGTGTGTGTGTGTGAACAGTACAACTGGGAAACGAAAACTCCGTTTAAATACGAAACTTGGCATTTAAGTTCAGGACCTTTCAGGGGTGCGAGACGAAGGTTTTGAAGAAAATCTCTCCAATTCAAACTACTCTTTACATGCAAAAGTTTTCGTTATTTTTAATTTTCTCAAAAATGTCTCTTATATCATGATATATCAATTTCCAGAGCCTATAGTGAGTTAGGTCAGCTTAAGAGAGCTGGTATAATCTAGGATGCAGTTTACGTCAAAACTGCATACATTGTGCACATTTGTGAACACGAATCGTAACTCTTATGTAGTGTGTCAGTTACTAAAACTTATAAACTAATGTTATTTACATTTAAAATATTTATATTTAGTATTTACAAAACTGCATTAAGTTTTGGTGTAAAATTAGTAGTACCATTATTTTTTTTGAATGAATGAAATCCTCCTCTGTATTCAAGGTGTGAGTGATAAGGTATCTTTCTAATGCTGACTTCATTTTATTTTTATTATTTTTCAGTTCCTTACGGTTTATGATGGAAATGAATTAAACAATACATGTCATTTGCAATGTCCTTGCAAGGCCGATCTAGATGTAGTCGATACATAAAATGTCACAATTACTAAAAAAAATCTGATGTGTAACACTCACATGACTTTATCTACTCTTGTACAAACTATTTTTAGAAACTCTTATTCTCCATCTATTTCACATTAATCAAGATAAACATTTGCAGAAACGATCTTTTGACATGCAAAGAGCATTTCATTTTACACATAGCGACCACTTCTAAAAATATATGACTGTCGCTTAAGGCGTACTATGTTCCCCTTGTTTTGTATTTACAAGGGCAATATAGAAATACAGTAGCCTTTAAGCATATACATATCTCTTAATAACTGGTTGCTATGTGCATCACCATTCTCTTTGCCTCAGATTAATACTCTTTGCATATACAAGACAAAAACTGAATAACGAATTCCCGTTTGAGAAAATAAGTATTGAAACATTTAAGGGAATAACAAGCAATATCTCGAAAATGGTTCACTCAACAAGAAAATGTATATGACATAAATTGTGTATTTTAACGCGATCTACATTTTTGTGTAGTAACATTTTGTATATCTCTTATGGTTTACCACTTATGCAAAAGTCGTTCACAATGAGAATACTTTTGGAGACATTCCCAGAAAAATCGAGAAATACATTTCATTTGTCTTGAAAATATCTTGAACATATGATATTTTAATCAAAATCGTTAGAACCATTTCTGAGAAAATTAAAATTTTCGAAAAATGTTCCATGTAAAGGGTTGTCTGGGGTGGGGGTGGGGTTTCTTGGAAACATTCGTGTCGCATCTCTGGAAGATACTGAACCTAAATGCCAAGTTTGGTGCTTATCCGACTGTTCGTTTCTGAGTTATGCTGTTCACAGTCACACACACAGACATGTTTCCAAAAATGCATTTTTTTGGAACCAGGGATCTCAAAACATGTATTTCCGGTGCAATCTCGGTATCGAATTTTTGGGTGGAATACAATACTTCCCCTACTTACTATACGTAGTAGAGAAAGTAAAAAAGAGAACTAGAAAAGTAAAATGCCTGGCCCGTTATAGAATGTATCAGAAATATAGCATTCCCCCAGAGTAATTATTGTTTGCATTACCAAAAGTTAAAGGAAATGAAACAAGGGTTTAAAGCAGTTCTAAGTAAAAGTAACAATCCATACAGCTCCAAAGCACTGAATATATTCACATTCAGATATAGAAACAAAGTTATATTACAATTGAAGCGTACAGCATTTGAATTTGTCCTTCTCACACATTTGCCATTTGAAATGCAATTTGTTTACGATGCACTTCCGGTCACACCATCCGTCCATTCACCGCTGCACTTTTCCCTACCATCGACCATAAAACCGCATTTAAAAGATTTTCTCGCTGATGAGCATCCGTTCCCACGGCCATTTTTTTTAAAGTTATCGTGCAGTTTGCAGCTCTTTAAACGCGGCTGCTTTATCAGCACCGTTCTCACGGTCATGTTTCAAGTTATCGCGCAGTTTGCAGCTCTACCATTTTGTAACACACATCGACTGCTTCATCAGCACACGGTCATTCACGTACTGCTGCTTCCGCTGCATATGAGAATCGTTCTTTTTACTGTTTTCTCCGATACTAACGTGAGCAGAACTATAACGCTTGCTACATGTTGAGAATAGTGGTTGAGCTTGCACTCCCACTAGGGCTTTTCGCGGAAGGTTAAGTATTTCCGCACGGCTATGTGATTTATTAAGTGCGTGTGGAGTTAAAAACAGTGCCCCGCCACAACTTCAACATCAGTGTCAAATATTTAAAACTATCAGTGTCGTGTGTAGTGATTTTGTGATGTGCGGTGCATAAAATTTGAGAAAAATCACGCACAAACTTTCGACGCCAGCAACAAGTGGCTGTGTGCCCTTGTTGCACGCATTGCAATAAGGTGTCGAATATGGCCGCCAACCGCTTCCTGTCGAATATGGCCACCGAACGCACTATCAGCAACAGCATGGTAGGTGCAAAAAGCCTGTCCTTCTCCTTGTATTTTCATAGTTGTCATAAATACAAATAGAAACTTCCATTTTCGCAATGCATTATATAAAATTAATGCAAAAAACTTATGCCAAAAACGTATTGCCATGAAAAACAAATAAACAATACCTCTAAACGAAATGCGTTCAAAAGGAATATGAACATGAAATAAGCCGTCAAGCTATCACAGCTGTGACGGTGTTTGGCGATCATACGGGGAAAGCACGTGCTGTACGCGTCGTGCAAACTGCACGATAGCATGAAAACTGACCGTGTAAACGAATGCTGACGAAGTAGTTGGCTGACCACAGAGCGAACCAGCTTCCCGGTGTGCCAACTTTCAACATGCATTGCCCTAACAAACAACGTGCAATTTGTGCCTTATCAAGCGGTATCGCTGCTATTAAATGTGTGTGTGCTTGTGTGTGTGCCTATTTAATTTTTATTTTCTTTTGCACTGCACACTTTTGTGTTAAAATATATATACATTTTCAATTTTGTCATTGTGTGGATTTTGTGCGAACCAACTTCCCAGTGTGCCAACTTTCAACATGCATTGCCCTAACAAACGACGTGCAATTTGTGCCTTATCAAGCTGTATCGCTGCTATTAAATGTGTGTGTGTTTGTGTGTGTGTGCCTATTTAATTTTTATTTTCTTTTGCACTGCACACTTTTGTGTTAAAATATATATACATTTTCAATTTTGTCATTATGTGGATTTTGTGCGCACCAACTTCCCAGTGTGCCAACTTTCAACATGCATTGCCCTAACACACAACGTGCAATTTGTGCCTTATCAAGCGGTATCGCTGCTATTAAATGTGTATGTGTTTGTGTGTGTGTGGCTATTTAATTTTTATTTTCTTTTGCACTGCACACTTTTGTGTTAAAATATATATACATTTTCAACTTTGTCATTGTGTGGATTTTGTGCGAACCAACTTCCCAATGTGCCAACTTTCAACATGCATTGCCCTAACAAACAACGTGCAATTTGTGCCTTATCAAGCGGTATCGCTACTATTAAATGTGTGTGTGTGTTCCTTTTTAATTTTTATTTTCTTTTGCACTGCACATTTTGTGTTAAAAGATATATACATTTTCAATTTTGTCATTGTGTGGATTTTGTTTGTTAAAATTTTTATACGCTACTATTATAGTGTGTGTGTGCCTATTTAATTTTTATTTTCTTTTGCACTGCACACTTTTGTGTTAAAATATATATACATTTTCAATTTTGTCATTGTGTGGATTTTGTGCGAACCAACTTCCCAGTGTGCCAACTTTCAACATGCATTGCCCTAACAAACAACGTGCAATTTGTGCCTTATCAAGCGGTATCGCTACTATTAAATGTGTGTGTGTGCCTATTTAATTTTTTAAAAGCCCGAAAAATGGAAAGAGTTTGTGAGCGAATGTATGTGTGTGAATGTGTGTGTGTGTGCGAGTGTGTGCCTAGTATCCGTGCGCCGACAAGGGAAGACTTCATCATTTGCCTAACGGGCAGGGACAACCACGAAAAACCTGAAAATCCACGAAAATTAGAAAGGGCTTCGTCAACCACTACAGCAAACGCCTACCAACCAGGGAAAACCTATGAAAAAGCAGAAAGAGCTTGCATTCGTCTACCAACCAGAGAAAACCCCGAAAAACTAGTTATTTTTTTTAAAAACAAAACGAAAAAAAAGAAAAAGAAAAAAAGAAAAGTATAAAAGAAAAAACGAAAAAAAAGAAAAAGACGGATAATATAAGTATGGCAACTGTAGCAGTTTACGGCAAACGCGCGCTGCGCAATGCGTCACGCCGGGCAATATTTTTCAAGTTATCGCGCAGTTTGCAGCTCTTTCATCGCAGCGCACATCGACTGCTGTTTACCACTCTTGCGTCTGCCATATTGACCACCAACCTCAAATCCCCTCGTTCTTCACTTCTTGTCTCCGCCATCTTGTTTAGTTCCCATTTTTGGCACCGCTTCTCACATCTCCGAACCAGATTGCCGGCAAGAACAGATCTCGTTCATTCGCATCACGACGGTTGACTCAACAGTAGCTACTGTGAACACCTACGTCGTAGACTTTTTTGACCGCTTTCGACCGGCTATGAGTACCCTGATCCTACGTACGCTAGCGACCATTACGAGGGTCCAGTACCAGGTTTTTGGTATAGTTAAATTACGTCTGTGCAAAGGCGTCTGTACCGTTTTAAAAAACCTAGGTATATCAGTGCGTAGTGATGTTGGTTGATCTTAAAGCTGGTTAAGCATTTTCAAAAACAGTTTCCTTTTATTTTTCGCGTCGCGTCAAGCTGCTGCGCTATTGGTGACGCATCAACGCCAGTAAGAGGTAAGTACCACACGCATAATTATTTTTCGAGCCTGCTTGGCGTAGGAATATATCCTTTGGTGTTTTGGTACTGTAACCTCAAATCTCGTTACCCTCCTCTTGAGTCCGCCATCTTGTTTAGTTCTCACCGCATCTCCTTGTCGCCAACCCTCCGCCATTTTTAGTTCCCACTATTTTAACCTCAAAATCTGCTCTTCTAAGCTCTTGCTTCCGCCACTTCTTTTAGTTCCCATTCTCACCATCGCGTCTCCTTGCCTCCACCTCTTGCGACCGCCATGTTGACCACTAACCTCGAAATTTCCTCGTCCTTAGACCTCTTGTCACCGCCATCTTGTTTAGTTCCCATTTTCGCCACCGCGTCTCATATCGCCCCATCTCTCTATCCACTCAAGAAAACTATCATCCAACGTTCAAAAATTGCTGATGAGTTCTGCAGAGGCTTTTGCAAATCTTGTTTGTAGGAAAACTTACCTTTCCCATCACCTCAAACACACCCCACTCCCACACCGTTTTCTTTCCACCAATCATAATCTCTCTTATTCTTACCAATCAACAACTTTCAGTTGTTCCTTTCCACCAATAACAATACTTCTTATCCCCACCAATCACAACTTCACAAGTCACTTTCTGTTATACTTTTTATCCCTCGTTCGCCATCTTTTCCCTCTTTCAGTCCAGATCTCCGCACAGGCAACACCTCGCCGCTCCGCTCCTCTCCATCACGTGTCCTCCATACTCTTTTATCTTCCTTCCTTCATCTTCCACCCGAATTAACGAACCAATCACATTTCGTCTTATTTTTACAATCAAACCCTCCACGTCACTTCCTGTTTTTCCTTCATCTTTCCCTAATCCTCAATTCTTTTATCTCGTCCCGGATGAGCCAATTGCAATAACCATAATCGTTCCGCTCATGGCGCTTTTCAAACTTACCGCCGTCGATCGCAGCGACACTAGCGACACTAGCGCCCCTAGCGGCAGGATTATCGTTAATCCAATTGGCTCATGCGGGACTATTACTACTTTTCTTTGTGTGCTGGCCAGTGTTTGTGACATTTACATTTATGTGGCTTAATATTTACCAGCCAAATGGTTAGTTTATTTGTCAAAATTCTACTGGCGGCGTCAGATTTTCCGTGCGTTTGATGAAGGATCTTTGTCACTTCTGTACAAGTAAAGGTAGTCTTTTGTCTTCAGCTTATATATTTTGGTTGGGTGTGAATGGAGATTGTGCGGGAAGCGTAAAGTATTACGTTCGCAGGAAATTTTGACTGGCTGTCAATTTTATGCACAATTTTTAGTGCGTTCGGCTTATTGCTGTCTTTCTCGATTCTGCACACGCAACGGTGAAGTAGGACATGTATGACTTCGCATTTCTATTTGGCCATGTTGTTTTGCCGTCGTATATGATTTCTGTGAGTTATAACTGTTAAGGAGGGGCGTTTTCGCCCTTTGTGTTTTGAGGCATTTGTATGCCAAATGGACTTTTATGGTAAAGTTTCATTTCAAAGTGTTTATAGGAATCTTCCATTTTAATGTGTTAATGAAGTTTTCGCAATTTATTAAAGTGTATGTTCTTAACGTTGGCTGAATATTGTAAAACTATTTCTTAGAGGAGTTCGAGTGTGCCTGACGTTTATACATATATTTAATTGTGCCTGCCTCTTATAATAAAATATATTTTGTATAATTCTCTTTCATGTTTCTTATATTGGTTTACATTTTTTCTATTCATTGGAATATTAATGGTATGGGGAATAAATTATGCTAGGTTTCACCATTTTGATCTAGATATAAAAGGAAACTGTAGCGATTTAGGGAAAGTGTTCTCTTTGTGTCCTTTTGAGCTAGAGTTTGGCCTTATCAATCCATGAATGGAATAGTGTTTTGAAATTACTTAAGTTTTCCTGGTTTTAAAACTGCAAAATTCAACTGATTGCACTATTGGACAAAATAGTTTGCTTTAAATGGATCGGTTGTAACTTTTTTGGCTGCTATAATTTTGCTTCCTTTTTGAATTGAGGCCTTTCCCCATTTTTGATCACCTTGTTTGTGGGCGCATGGCTGCTTCTGGCTTAAGTTTCTCTGGTTGAAATAACTTTAGATTTCCTTTTACTACCGTTCGCTATGGTATTTGCCTTTTAGTGCGTGTGTTTGCTGTAGTTTTAATTTTTGCTTTCTGTAAAGCGTTAATTTGCTTAGGTTTATGTATAAATAATTATTCTTTTCCAGCTGAATTATTAAAATCGTTGTTTTAGGCATCTTGTGATTAGGCACTCGCACTAACCTATTACTTAAATTGATTGAGCAATTTTCCCCATGATATTTAAGGATTATTGTATCTTTTAATTAAGTTTCAAATTTAGAGCTAGCTAATTGCTTCCTTGTGCCTTGTAATCATATTTATGTTCATTAGATTAATGCCGTGTGGCATTTGAAACATTTAAAAAGCACCCTGAAACAACTATTTGTGAAGGTAATTAATTATATTTTAAACAGAAAGCAATGCAGTGGTAGTTTACTTCAACGTGAAGCAACTGTTTGCATCTAGCAGCATTGCTAGTTTTTTATTTCCAAGCACTATACAATGTTGCCATGTCCCCATTAACTCAGTTTCTAGAAGCGTTTCTTTATCCCTCTTCTTCATTCCTGATAAAGGAACCCAGATTAATTAAAGACGTTTGTTAATTTTCTACTTCAGAAGATAAGCCTACGGGAGAGCAGGATGGAACCGCCAACATTCCACTTTTGCATTCCACTGATAGCGATGCAACAATCTCGGTTATTCGTCTGTTGAGCTTTGAGCTTTCGCGCTCTGTTCATATGATATTAAGTTTTATTCTGTCGCTAACATACCAACAAACTTCACTGCAAAGCGAAAGTTCGTAGCATCCTGAGAAATGGTTTAAATGGTTTAACTATTTTGCTTTTCTTTCTGGATATTCATTTACATATACTCAGGGAAAAAAGAGAACATTATCTAAAACAAACATGCTTTAGTTGCTTGTATTAACGACGGACAAATGATAATGAAATCGTTAAAACGATTTCACGTTCTTTTTAATGGGCATTTGAAAATAATGAAATTGGGATTCAAATTCGTACACAATTTACAACGCTTATGTTTTCTGCTCTTTAACATCATAAAGTATTAAAAGCGTGTGCATGAAACGACCCTTCCGTTAGTGTAATATTCTCTGTCATTCTTAGACATTCGTTGCAAAAGAACGCAATGTGCCTTGTCCACGTGGTTGCCAAGAGCTGACAGCAGCAAACAGGGGCGAAATCATATGACGTTTCTCGCCTGTTTCCCAGATAGAGATAAGATCTTTCGCTTAATCGTAAGATGATCAAGAAATGGCTACACCGACATCATTGCGGAAGGCGTTGAATGGACCAAGTTGCTACCAAGATCAGGAAGGCTTCCGCTGCACATAACACACTGGTAGCAGAAGTGAGGGAGCATCCTATTACACACAGATCCATTTAGCTGGATAAGACCGTTGAATACGTATGTTCTCATGAAAGTATACGGCGGAGGCTAAAGAAGGTTGACCCTGCCACCAAGACAATCTTCACTGAGGCTCGCAAAGTCACAAATTTGAATGAGTCCAAAGAAACATCCAGCTACCGCATGCCTATTGGGATCTAACAATCTGGTCGAACGAGATGATGTTCCTATCTGACCAGTTATGTAGGGTGTCTCTCTGTAGGCCACGTGGCACAAGATACGATCTCAGACATCTTGTGCGTGGAATTCACTTACTTCTGGGACTGTATGACAGAATTTGGACCAGGACAACTGATCGGTGACGGAGAGAATGACCAGTGCGGTTTATATTGATATCCTAGAGAACACTGTTTTGCCATCTTTGCGGGATAATTTTGTGGAACAGGGGGAATATTTTATTCACGACAACAGCGCTGTGCACAGATACAATTTCACCAAAACTGATTAATAAGACACCCAGAAATTGTGTGCATCGATTGGCCCCCAAAATCTACTGCTTTGAACCCTAATGAGCACATGTGGGCGTTCGTAGTTCAGGAGTGCGAGATGCACCAAGAAGACAGAGTGCGGGAGGTTCTACAAGTCCATGTCTTGGAACTGCGGCAACATTACGTGCGTAACCCTCGTCAGTGGTCAAGGCTCGTATCCATCATGCAAGAAAGCCTTCAAGGTGTAATTGACAATGACGTGGCTACTCTAGGTCAGCGGTGGCGAAAGCGCGAATCGCGAGGCACTGTGACTCGCAGGCGCAACTCCTTTTCTAGCCGTCTATTCATTTGTTTTCCATGTGTTGCTGAGTGGTATAGTGCGTGTTGCATATTTGATGACTCGAGAAAGAAAGGCATTTTCGCCACCCTTCCTCTAGGTTTTAATCTGTCTTGCATCCCTGAGTGTTATGGATCTGAATGTAACTTGATACTTGGTTTTATGCTTCTTCTTCTTCAAATGCTGAAGAATGTTGTAAGCAGCCCTTGCGTTTTTAATTAGATATTAATCTGTCTTGCATCCCTGCGCATCATGGGTCTTAATTTAACGTGATACTTGGTTTTTCCATTTCTTCTTCAAATGCTGAAGAATATTGTAGGCAGCACTTGCATTTTTAACTGTTCATTTTTGTCGTTATTCTTTTGTGGCTTCATTTCCAGCAAAAAATATTTTTTTATGTTTTAAATCCTACAGTTCTCTAACTTTTGCACATTAGAAACAAGGAGTGTCAATAATTAAGTTATATTTATTACCTTCCCAGAATATACACTGTCTTCAAGAACCTATTTAAAAGCCATCACATTTGAAAAATTTTATTTGAATCAACATTTCTAGCACCTAAAACGCTTTAATGTAAGCGTCTCATTTGTTTTTGGTCTACTGTGCAAACAAAGTGGTTATCACAGCACATAGTTTTGTTTTATTAATATCTTGTAAACGGGGAGCACCAATAAGGGTTTTAATTTCATTTACATACCGAATATGGCCTTCAATCCAGTTTTTTAACAGCATCACTCTCTGAATGGTTATTTTCATTACAATTCCTGAAAGTTAGAGAAACGTGTCCTAACAGAGATGTTCTGGTGTTTTTCAAATTATCCTTAAATTTTAGGCCAGGCTAAATATTAAGAGCTGCAAAACTGACTTCTATTACCTTGGTGCAATGGTTATGATTTATCACTCATTTATAAGGCACGCGTTCGAAACTAGCATCTACCTTACTTTTTTCCTTAACTATCCCGTTGAATATAAAAATACCAATGATTCTTTGTTTTGATATTAAGTATAACTAGTAACAACTCAGGTCTAACAAGGTGAATGAGTGATTATGGGTGCTCGAAATAAATAGAGCCATGATGGAAACCTTGAGAAAAAAGACAAAGTTATAGATTCATTGCAAACAGGATTCCATTTTCACCTTCGTTTGTAAAGCAGACACTATTGCTACACCAAGGTGGAGGGTTTGAATATGAAGTTAATATTATTGAACTATAATACCTATTGGGTAAATCATATTTTTAAGTTTATAACACCAATGGTGTCTGTAAATAACCGCATATTCAGTATTCAATCCTCTGTCATGTATGAACGTGAATCTGCAGGACAATATTTCCAAATGTCTATCAACGGGAACGTGTAAGAACTATTACATGGTTTTAATCATCCCATTCTTATTTGTTGTTAATAAAATCAACTTAAGGAACTTATACTCCACACTGAATAATGTGATATTCGTGTTTGTTGTAGATAATGTTCTCTTTTTATCCCCTAAGTAAATGTAAACAAATATTTAGAAACAAAAGCAAAATATTTAAACCATTTCTCAGGGTGCTATCAACTTTTTGCCTTGCACTGAATTTTTTGCTCAATTAGCGGTAGAATAAAACTTAATATCCTATGAATAGAGCGCAAATTACCCAATTGAAGAACAGACGAAATCGTTGCATCGCTATCAATGGGATTCAAAAGTACCAGCTGTCGATGGTTCCATCCTCGCCTCCCGCATGCTTATTTTCTGAAATGGAAAATTCACAAACGTCTTTAATTAATCCGGATTGTTTTATCAGAAATGGAGAATCGAGATAAAGAGACACTTTGGAAATTGAGTTAAAGGGGACATGGCAGCATTGTATAGTGCTTGGAGATAAAGAAAATGGCAACGCTGCTAGTTACAAATGGTTGCTTCACGTTCAATTAATCCACAACCGCATTGTGTCCTTTTAATATATCACGAATTACTTTGTTCACTGACATCCAGTGCTTATAACAATGCATTTTTGTGACCATTAATACCTCTTTTTATTATTAAATGCATAATCTTTATGTAATCTATTAAATTCGATTACTTTCGATAATTTCAGTCTTATTCTCACATAGCGTGGTATTTGTGTCGTATTACTGCAAAATTAGCTATAAGGGAATGTAATGATGCTAAGTTCAATTATTTTTGTTTCTTGTGCCAGAACCATTTTCTATTTCTGTGCTTGTCGAGACCTAACATGAAGTTATAATGGTTCCATTGTAAGCTAATGCAAACATTAACAATTGTATGTAAATTCTTTGGCACGGTAATAGTCTTAGACGTTTATAGAGAGATGCCTTTGATTATTATGGGTGTTAAAGGAAAATATCATTGATTACGGGAGGAATGACTGACAGTTGAAGTAACCGTATTCTCTGTTTTGTTTGCAGCAATTTCAATTAATATTTCATAAACCATTCAGTTGTAAAATGTGAATGGTATTGTAGCGTTCGTAAGACGGCTGTTGATCGGCACTAATACGCTTTAACGAGTTCATCTATCCGAAGCACAGAAACGTGTTTGTGATTAAGCTTACGTTTGTAAGCAAAGCAACTAACACTGGAATCGTTTTACTTCTGGTCCACTGTTTAATCGAAACACAATAACATGTTTTCTACACGTGCATTGAAGTTGAATTTGCAATATTTGCCCGTTAGTTTACTGAAATATTGCTTTTGAAAACCGCGAGGTGAGCTGATGGCTGCCGCCTTGCACAACAAGGGAAGCATAAGACAAATTTTATTCTTACACCATCTATGCAAGAACACCTGAGAATTAGGTGGGCCTTCGCGCAGGTCACACTGAAGTTGGCCATTTACTTTTGTGAAAAATAGTACATGACATTGAATGAAATACAAGGATCATTATTTGGTATTGTAACGTGGTCGGGGCTGCCGCTCAAGTTACGCTAGGTGTCCGCCTTGCCCTCGCGACGTTCCGCAGGCTGCTCTCTCGTACCTGAAGATGCTATAAATCAAGCTTATCCCTAACACCTCTTATCTCAGGAGTGGGTGATGGCAACAATGCAATCATGTGTTCGGTTATTAGATGCATTTTATTTCAGTTGGAAAAGTATATAAGCGGTTAGTAAAGTTATTTCCTTTAATTGCTTATTTAACAGCTTTTCTCCGAATTCTTATTTCCCCCCTTTACTGCACTACTTGTAATAATGTTAGTGGAAAGAATGGTTCATTGTCGTCACTCATTATCTCCCTCACCTGTCTTTTAACAACTTGTCGTGAATTCAACATCTGACTGTTAAGAATACGTTGGGTTGCTCCGAGTCCGAATTGCTGCTGGCCGGCTGAGGTTTAGCCTGAGAGTTTTTGCTGGGTCCTACTCTCATTGCGGTTTTGCCGCAGGTTTTTATTTGAGGATGGATATAAGGAATGACTTTTCTGATTTAGGATGTAATAATTAAAATAGGAAGAAGCATGTTGCTCTTGGACGGCTAGCTGTTTGGATGTAGCACTCCTATTGCACCCTGGTGGGTGTGATTTTAAAAAGTGCAATGTTATTGAGTGTGAGAATGAATTTTGTTACCCAATCAGCTCTTGGATGGATTATAATGGAGCTCAGATATAGCTACTGATAGAAAGGCTCCAGTGTTATCCGGTGTGCCCGCAAGCCATGCGGGGAACCGGATGTCGCCTGAAACGGCGAGTTCTGGGATTATAATTCCCAAGAGACCTGACCACGGCACTGTTGAGGCAAACTGTCGCAGAATTTCCTGCCCGGGTCTAATTTCTTCTTCCACTTATGGAAGGGAAGAGGCTTCGTGAAGTAGTCTCAAGGGGAAAAAGCGGCCGACAGAATAGATGGACCGAAGTCCCCTATTCTGCGCCTGTTGTAGCCATATCAGCCAGTTGTCTGTGGCCATGCCCCAGATCTCCCAGGCGTAAAGCATAAGGGGGATTATCGGGGCTCCAAAAAGGTGTAACATTAGACGAACATTCATTCCGGACCTTAGCATGGGGTACTGGGAAGCCTTTATCTAGCTTCACTCCTAGTAGGTGATCGAATCCCTCAATTCAATCCTTAGACCTCTATATCCAAAGGTGGGGGGTTGTTCGGAAAGGGTTTTCCTTCTGTATGTAAATGCGCGCATATTCGTGCCAATAATTGTATCAACTATTCTTATTGGTGCTTTACATAGCGCTGTATAAGAATTCAGTCGTTCGTATTTATGCTGTCACGCTTTTAATGAATATTTGGTAATTCCTATGTATTTCTGTCTCTTTCAATAGTCCTTTCTCTCATACAAGCTGTCACTTTTTCTAAATCCTAATGTTGTTAATGATACATCTGGTAATTCGTGCGTATTTTTGCTTCTTTCTCTCCTCGGTCATCTCTTTCTTATACATGCTGTTACGTTTTCCTGCTCCGTTTTACTAAACTTGCTTTTCTGTAAAACGTGATTTTACAAATATTCCTTCTTACATACAATAGTTCATAATACGTTTATACTATTGCTATTTGTAATATTTTTACTATTTGTATCTTCCCCTTTCCTACCTTATTTCCATTTAAAAAACGTATTTTTTTAATATTGCTCTCCCTATGTTTATTTACATATATGTGATCATAATATTTATATTCACTTATGCATATTAATGATGGGGTAGACCTATGCTCGCCCTACAGCATACAGCTGCCTTGTTAGATTTGTCAGGGAATAAAATGTAAATAAAGTATGTCTGCTAATTTAAAATATTATAAGGTGAGCAATGAATAACGTTGTTACTAAACTAGTCATAAGAATAATAATTCACTTCGTTTTGTAAACAATTATATACGTTTTATCACTAATTAGTAATTTCTCCTTTTCCCTCGCGTTTCTGTCTATATCTTGGTAGTTTTTCGATGGTTTTATTTCAAGAAACCTTTACTTCGGATGCAAGTTTGAGGATCAGATTTAGTCCATAGCTTTTCTTCTTCTTCGCTAATTCCCATACTGATTTATTTTATTCGTTTGGGGAAATTTATATTATTTTATTCTGACTTCACGTGTTCAAAATTTGTCCATTGTTGTACACCCATACATACTCTCAAGTGCTTCATTTCAGTATTGTTTCTACTCTAACATATGAATCCCATGACTTCAGCAGTATGGTTAATACTAGTAAAGATTAGCAGTGACAGTGATGGTGGCAGTAGCAGCAGCATCAGTGAAGATAGAGGTGCAAGTGCTGGAGATGATGGCGTGGGTACTGGTAGTGGTGTTGTTGGTGCTGGTAGTAGTGTTGGTGGTGTTGATGGTGCTGATGTTGGTGATGGTACTGGTGGTTGTGTTGGTGGTGTTGTTGCTAATAGTGGCGACGGTATTGGTGCTGGTAGTAATGGCTACAACAGTGAAGGTAGAGATGGTGTTGTTGGAGTTGCTATTGGTGGTGATGTTGGTGCTGATAGTGGTGACGGGTTGGTTCTGATAGTGATGGCTGCAGCAGTGAAGATGGTTTTGCTGGTGATGGTGCTGGTGGTGTTGCCATGAAGGTAGATATGGTGGTGGTGATAGGAGAAGAAAGAGTAGTAATTGTGTTATCTGCAACAGTATTAGGCTATTGCAGGTGGTATATCTCAAATTGCCTATGGTCTACTAAAGTAGTATAAATATCTGAGTAGAATAGTTGTAACTGAAATTATTTGTACGGGATTACGTTTCAAATTAATGTATTAGTTTTCATACTCCATTTCTTCAAACAGCTCATTTGTCTGAAACAGTAAGAAGAGTTCGCGTCGTTGAAATAGTTTGGTTTGTTCCATTAATAAACGTGTATGCAAAGCTAACCTTGTATTTCGAACAATTTCCCTACTGCAATAAATACAGCCTTACAAACATATCTGGACAACAAATATGATAAATTATTAATCAGAGCCTTCCAGTTTTATATTCACATTAATGACAAGCAGGTAACTAATTGTCGATGAATTCAGGTGAGAGGATTAAGGGATGATATGGAGGGCTGATCAATTGCGGTGTCTGTAAACATCCATAGGATCATCCCTCGCTTTTAATGCAAAATAATCATTCGGATTACCCCAATTTGCATATCCAGCTACATACTACCCTCGGTCTGCTTCGAACAAAACATTCTAAAGTGCTGCTGGATCGTATCCTGCTTCTGGCTTATTAATATATGGAATCTTCCGCTCATTTGCTATGAAACTCCTAAAGTTTACATGATTGCAGCGATACAAAACTGAAAATCCCTTCTAATTGTTCTTCTTTTAAAGAACATTGAAAACGTTACACGTAATGGTGTTCCACAATTGTAATTAGAGGTGTGTGTCTAATTCTCTGCCTTGATTATATATGCATATTCTTAGTGTTACTCCAAGGTTTTAAGCGTAAACAGATATTATGTTTGTTCCAAAATCATCAAAATTAATGACTTTTCAATATCTGATGAAATTAAGCTTGTTACTTTCTCTATCATGTAAATAGTAGTTAGAGGAGAGAGGTATTACATTACACCAAAAATTCGATACCAAAATTTCATCTTAAATATATGTTTTGAGAACCCCAGAATCCAAAGAAAAAGCATTTTTATAAAAAGGTCCGGGTATGTGTATCGGTGTGGGTGTGTATGCGCGCGCGCGTGTGTCTGTGAACAGCACAACTGAAAACCGAAAAGTCGGATAAATATGAAACTTAGTATTTAAGTTCAGTATCTTCTACAATGCGATACAAAACTTTTCAAAGAAATCCTCCACCCCAACTACGCTATACATGAAATACTTTTCGAAATTTTTTATTTTCGCAAAAATGCCTCTAACGATTTTGATTGAAATTCCATATATTAAAGATATCTACATAACACATAAAATGTATATATTGAATTTTCTGTGAATACCCTGTACAATCCTCTTCATTTGGAAGGAATTTTATATCATCTTCTATAACTGGTAAACGATAAGTGATAGAGGAAAAAGTATTCCACAAAATATGTAGATCTCCTTAAAACATATATTTTTTCCAAATAACTTTTTGTGGCATCAGCCATTTCCGAGATATTCGTTATCAATTAATTCGTTATTCAATACTGTCATTATTTGTAGCTCCTGTATATTTTCAGGCTGTTTCTCGTGATATAATGGAAATAGTGTGGAATTTAAGGCCCGCGTATATCGTCCAGTTCTAAAACATTTGAATTTGGATGTTTCCTTTGTACGTATAAACAAAATGTGAAATATAGTTATTTCTGTAAATGTTATATCGATTAAAATTAAATAGACATACAAATAAATTTTAGTAAGAAAAATTTGTGTACCAACAAATAAACGATTGGAAATAGTCATGTGGAAATAACGCATCGATTTTTTTTTGTGTAACTCAAAACTGTGTGAAATGGTTTATGAGCATAACAGTTCTTAAGGATAAATTTCTCTGCAGGGGGAAGAGAACGATTACATTCCTTCTAATATGTGCTTCATAGAGTTATTACAAACAAAAATGTATAATAGCATTTAGTTCTGTCACCAGCCTTTTCAAAAAAGGCATTTTTCCAAATTGGATGGTTTATTCCACGAGAATGTATGAGGATAATATCTTATTTCTTGTAAGATATTTACTAGATATTGTAAGATATTTACTCTTATTTCTTGTAAGAGTAACCTATTGCTGATCTAGTTTCGGTAGTAAGTATGTGATATCCTACAGGATTTTGATATAATCATTTTCCGAACACCGTTTTACAGACGTAATGTAGCTGGAGACACAGGCAACATTGCTAAGTCAAGGTAGACACAGGCAACATTAATAAGTCAAGGAAGGTCGGTGTGAGAACCGGTTTCCTGTCATAAACAAAACAGCATACCTGAACTCGGAGGTGGGGAATTAGTGGTTTTGTTTTCCACACGAACCTTAATTCAAACAAACACGACGAAAGGATGGTGCAGTTTTTTGGCAAAATGACAATTACAACTTCGTAGCTATTGACCTACACTAACAGCATGGAAGTAATGCCTTCATTGTCCAATAAATGTTTCGAGGTCGCTGACTGAAGCTGTTTGTCAGCTCCACTAAAAGTTGAGTTATTATGGAGTAACATCGTAGTACGCATTGAAACTCACAGACTTAGTCATAAAGGAACCGGTGTGTTTAGTGGATAAATATACACTATGTGATCAAAAGTATCCAGACACCCCCACAAACATACGTTTTTCATCTTGGGTGCATTGTGCTGCCACCTACTGCCTGGTACTCATCCGCGACCTCGGTAGTCATTAGACATCGTGAAACAGCAGTATGGGGCGCTCCGTGGAACTCACGGACTTCGAACGTGGTCAGATGATTGGGTGTCACTTGTGTCAGAAGTCTGTACGCGAGATTTCCACACTTTTAAACATCTCTAGGTCCACTGTTTCTTATGTGATGGTGAAGTGGAAACGTGATGGTACATGTACAGCATAAAAGCGTAAAGGCCGACCTCGTCTGTTGACTGACAGAGACCGCCGACATTTGAAAGGGCCGTAAATAGTAATAGGCACACATCTATCCAGATCATCACACAGGAATTCCAAACTGCATTAGGATCCACTCCAAATACCACGACAGTTAGGCGTGAGGTGAGAAACCGTTAATTTCATGGTCAAGCGGCTGCTCATAAGCCACACATCACGCAGGAAAATGCCAAACGACGCCTCGTTTGGTATAAGGAGCGTCAACATTACACGCTTCAACAGTGGAAAAAGTTGTGTGGAGTGACGAATCACGGTACACAATGTGGCGATCCGATGGCAGGGTGTGGGTATGGCAAATGCCCGGTGAACGTCATCTGCCAGCGTGTGTAGTGCCAACAATGAAATTCGGAGGTGGTGGTGTTATGGTGTGGGTGTTTTTCTGGAGGGGTCTTGCACCCCTTGTTTTGCGTGGCACGATCACAGCGCAGACCTACATTGATATTTTAAGCACCTTCTTGCTTCCCACTGTTGAAGAGCAATTCTGGGATGGCGATTGCATCTTTCAACACGATCGAGCACTTGTTCATACTGCACGGACTGTGGCGGAGTGGTTACATGACAATAACATCCCTGTAATGGACTGGCCTGCACAGAGTCCTGACTTGAATCCTATAGAACACCTTTGGGATGTTTTGGAACGCCGACTTCGTGCCAGGCCTCACCGACCTGCATCGATACCTCTCCTCAGTTCCGCACTCCGTGAGGAATGGGCTGCCATTCCCCAAGAAACCTTCCAGCACCTGATTGAAGGTAGGCCTGCGAGAGTGAACGCTGTCATCAAGACTAAGGGTGGGCCAACATCACGTTGACTTCCAGCATTACCGATAACGGGTGCCACGAACTTGTATGTCATTTTCAGCCAGGTGTCCGGATACTTTTGATCACGTAGTGTACTTATAGCACGAGGTTTACAAGATACTGAGTGCCTTGATATGTTATTAGTGTATGGCTTGCAATATCGCCAAAATTGAATCCTCTGAACGTTTTGTTCTGGGAGGATATGTAAAGCAGGGTATATAAAAGCGATTACTGAATGACGAATCTTTGAAACAACCTATCCATCTGGCTGCGGAGGAATTGCGCAACAATGAGAGTTTTTGCTAGAGTACGACGTAATTGGTTACGAAGGTGTGAAGCTTGCAGGTGCGCAAATGATGAACATTTTGAACAATAACTGTGAATCGTGTGAATCATTTGGCTTACTACTTATTGTTTTACTGTCCATGTTAAAAGTACCATTTAGAAGACTTTGTAAGAAGCTAAGTATGTGTTGTTTTGTTTACATATCAGAAATATCATTTGGTTCATTAAATTAGCAGTATCAAATGCAAAACGTATTTAAGTTTAATGTTGAAGAGCTGGTTAACCGTAGATTCTGAGTTGAGGTTACAAAATGTGCAATTGGAAGTTGTAGATTCAATTAATAGAAGATTACAAACAGAAATGTTTATCTACACTCATGAACCACGCGCCATACAGCGAAAGTGAAGCCTGTTAACGCACTGACCTTTTAGTTTTGAAAGGGAGAGTACCACCCACGCTACCAGCTACGCGGCTACCGCTGCGTCGTTGCAAGAGAATGCATTTTATGTCTCGAAAACCCAAAATATATCCACAGAAAATAGTCATAGAAAAAATAAACCATAAAGAATATGTTCCATATAATGAAATCTGTAACTGGTTTGAATTAATGTAATAACTTCCGTTCCTCCCGCTATATAATCTTGGGCACAATTAAGTTTTTTTAAATCAGATTTCTTTAATATAATCTACATTTTCTCTAAACTGCAGCTACACCAAGACACGTGTCTCAAAAAGGCGATATTTTTTCTACTGATTGGACATTGGTCACATATACTGCACTAAAGAAACAAAAAAACCAGTAGGATAATGGATACCATAGGAAAAGTGAATTAATCAGTCATAAAATGCAAACGAGATGGCTCACAGGTAACGTATGAGGTTCGCATTCGATAGGATTCGAGTCTCGTTGAGACGGCCACCCTAACCTTGGGCTTTTACGTGGTTTTCTCAGTTCGGTATGAGGATATTTACTTTTCTACCTCAAATTTCTTGCCTATCATTTCCTTTCACTTGTTTCAGCTGCATATATTTCAGGGCTGCAGGAACAGGCGAAGGGACGATTGAAATAGCAATGGATAAAGAATTTCTCCTTGGAGCTGGGATGGCCGGCCTCCTCCTGGGGGGCTCCTTGATGACCGCGCAGAGGGTTCGCTCCAGCGTTAGCATTGCTAAAGCGCATCGTCGCCGGATCTGGTCGCCCCTCGGGTCTCCTCTTCATCCCTTCCTCTCAAAGGTCACTTAAGACACAATGAGTCCGAAGTGCCTACGTGAGGTGCCTAGCTCCATTGGCTGTGGACCTCCTCAGTCTGATTATCCTTTTATAAAATCCTGCATGAAGGCGCCTTTTAAATTGCACTTGCCTTAAGAACAGTAATTGAACAAATGTGTTGATAAAAGTTTATCTTCCTTGAAATAGTGAGCGGGAAGTTTTCCCTCTTGCATGAAACACTCATGAATATTGTGAATTAATGATAAAGATTTATAAAACAACAAAATGCAGAATTCGTGAGAGTTGTGCTTCTGCCCTCTTACAGATTAGTCACGGTCTTGCTATCTTTTATAGCTTAGCTGGAGAAAGTGTGTTAAGGACGGATTGTTGTACCAAACGCTACGGAAAAATACACGTTTAGTAGAGAAAGCCAACGAATGAAATTTAAAAGTAACCAATAGGAAATATAGTAAACGATTAAAAATTTGGATGTAAGGGAACGCTAAAACACTCAAAAGAAAAGAGCTAGACCTGAATAAGACAACAGCGTGCTTCAGGGGTGCTAGTAGTAACATCTCCTACAGGAGAAATTGCGGGACGAGGTGTCGGGAGTTGACGCAACGGCCATTCTGGTTATGAAAGCCATACGCAATTAGTGTTACAAATAAATTTCGTAATAGTTTTCCAAGAATTGTGAAAGTATTTTAATGTTATGACTGTAACACTACAGGAATACTAAACGGAAATAAATGTGCTGATATAAAGCGTCGTCGCATTCCTTGTAGGACACCGAGGATTTGCTTGCAATCCTCACAAAAACCTTCAGATTAGGGAAACTTATTTCCTAATCATTCCAATACCGACATTCACCAGACATGAGGTCGGCGCCAAGAACAACTGAGCGGCCAGAATGATGACGACGCCGACGCCCGCCTCAAAGGGCGGAATCATAAATTTTAAAAAGAGCATAAATATAAGTACGCAATCGTTCGTCCGTGCTATTAATAATAATAATAAAAGCTATTATGATCTGGGGAGCCAAATTAGCAGAAAATTAATTAAATTTTCAATTCTTTGTTTCACTTTCATGGGCATTCTGAACTGCTATTTACCTCAAAAGTAAGCGGGACTACCTTAAATGTTTATTTCTGTTTAACTATACATTTCTTCTAAGCTTTCTGCAAATGTATTGTCCAAACGTTTCCCCGTAATAGTCAATCTTTCCGTAACACTTAAGCCCAATTCCGAACTTATAACTGAATATACAAATAAAGAATTACCTATGTGTTATTCTCTTCAGATGCCCCAAGCAAACAATGAAAACGCCGAGATGTGAAGCGGAAAATAAAGAGACAAAATGTGCAGTCATGCAAATTCAAGCCTGCCAGGAGCATACGGGAATTCTCGTGAGCTGTTTTTTAAGCTTACCAAATAGAAATTAAAATGGGAAGTGTGCTGGTAAAAATTATGTAACTTTTAGCTTTCGCTATATGTGTGGGGGAAAGCTACTTTAAAGGCAAAGTTAACTAAATTGTGACTGTAAGAGAAAAATAGGAAAGCTTAGTTCTTTCATACTCAGAAGAAAATTTTGTAAATTTCCTGAAGATGAACTAAATGCAACCTATATTACACAGGGTCCTTTGGGAAGAGATAAAGACATTTATTTTGGAATCCACAAGAATAAAGGATCCCTCATTATCTCTAAAATATTTTTGAAAACTCCAATTGCTTTCTTACATGAAATTTAATTTACTTTTCCTATCGAAATTAATTGTTTCGCAAGCATTCAGAAAAATTGAAAAGAGTTAAGAAACCTATAAACAAACAAACAAAAACACTTGAGATTAAAATAAAAAGTCCTTTTTGAGAGGATAAACCAGTGTTAATGTTGGATAAATACTTTCATGACATTTCTCGAGGAGAAAAGTAACACCTAAGCACAAGCTTACGTAACGTAACGATTAAGGCATTCTGTTGTATTTCTCCTGCAAAGTGTCTGAGGTTTGCATTAAAGGAAATCCTATGGAAAACTGTAGCTGCAGAACCAAGCAATACCTGAGCAAGTTATGAGAAAAAATTAAGAAACTAGAAAAAGGGGTAAAAGAATCCTATGTATACCCGTTTCATACAACCATGAAATTGATGGGGTAAATCAGATGAAAGGAAATGAAGCAAACAGGAAATTATGGACAGGAAATACAGGATACAAGTGAAATCAACTCAGAATTCGCCTATCGACCCGGGGAAACTATGAAAAAGGCCATGGTCAGAGTGAGTGGCCACCGGAAATCGAAACCAGGACCTTCTGAATGCGAGCCTCACACGTTACCGCGGAGCCATCTCGCTCGTTGTGGACAGAGTAAATGAAAATCTTATCATATTTATGAAATAAGAATTATTTGTTTTAATTGTATCTTTAATCCTCTAACAGAAGCTCACGAA
This sequence comes from Deroplatys truncata, assembly GCA_030765065.1. NCBI lineage: Eukaryota > Metazoa > Arthropoda > Insecta > Mantodea > Mantidae > Deroplatys > Deroplatys truncata. The sequence goes on along the minus strand of CM060988.1, from coordinate 21,915,326 downwards.
AATAATTGTTATAAATTATCGATACCACCCATAAAAACATAAAAGGGAATGAATTTGCAGATACAGAAGCTAAACCTTAGATACAAAAGAGACGTTTTAAATGCAAGTTTACCAATTTCAAATATTGTAGCGTATATGTGTGTGCATTGTCGCGTCGGGCACATTACTGCTTTGTAGCATGACATTGTTGAACTAATCATTTTGATTGAGGTTTGAATTTTATCCGAAGCGGCATCTCACACCACCTCCTGGCCAGAGGTGGATTGAGGAAGGGGGAAGTAAGCGTTCTTTTCTTTGTGTGTTTAGCGTGGCGTCAGTCAGTAGCCAGTGAGTCGTGTGGGTGTCTTCAGGGCGAGTGGTTGTGTATATATCATAAGTTCTATCGTGTGAGTGTGGAACATCTCCCTCCAATGTTTGTCCTGTATTTGTTTGTGTATGATGTAGTGCCACCAAGGCATTTATAATAAACCACAGGTAATTTGTTATGAATATTCCACGTGCATTTTGTTATGAATATCCCACGATTAATTTAAATTTCGGCAGCTAAATAAGTAGTAAAACAGATGGGGAAATGAGAACAATGGGCGTTGTTCTGATCAAAACAATAGGATTAATGACCCTTTGTTCTGTGCCGCCGACCGCGCCCCCTATCCTTTGTGGCCTGGTCTGAATGCTGCCCTGCAGAGGGGTAGAACAATGGGCTATTGTGCTCGCACGAGGATAAAGGGGAGTGTTCCCTTCGCCGGACACGCCCCATATATGTGGTCTGACCTAAATTCCGCGCGGCAGAGGATTAGAACAATGGGCTATTGTCCTTTGCTGATCTGAATGCCGCCCGGTAGAGGTGTAAATAATGGGCTATTGGCCTTTGTGGCCTGGTCTGAATGCCGCCTGGCATAGGAGAACAATGGGCTTTTGTGTTCGTACGAAGACAATGGGTTATTGATCTCTCGCTAATGGAGCACTCTTTGAGCACTACTGATACCGGCAGCCGGAAACCGTCGAACAATGGGCTATTGTTCAAAAGGTGAGATCGTTATTGAAGAAAAATCAAGGATTTATACTGATATCGTCCTGGTATCTTGCCTCTAAAGGATTGGAAGCAGACCCTCCATCGAAGTATCCCGCCGCATGTATTTTGATTGATTAATGTAATTAAACGCTTGTCATTGGTCGATGAATACAATTATTCCAATTAAGTATTTGTGATTGATTAATGTAAATAAGTGTATATGAATTGACTCCCGCACCTGGTTGCCATTGTATATGTGTGCGTTAAGGTGATTACTACGTGTGTATAATTATTACGACTAATAACACTTGTTTAATTCTGCTTTTGAGGCAAAATGTTTTTGGCGGGTTATAAGAATATTACATCACTTAGGTGAATTAAAAAAATTCCATGACTGAAAGGACGGAGTTAACGTAAATAGTTAACACGAGACGTTATGGAGTGATTCTTTCACGGAAAACCTGAGCGCACGGTCCATTTCTTGCGGGTGCTGTCGGGCTTGTGATGTACTCTCAGATCTGCAACCAAGGGTAGACCAGCTCATCCCTACCCCACATTCGCTCATGCCTTCCACTCCTTCCGTTTCTCTGCCTGTCACTCCTTCCGTGCGCTTCTTTTACGCGCTTTAGCGGCCAGCGGCGGAGGTTCACTATTCCGGCCTGCGAGGAAGAAGGCGGAAGTCCGCCATCTTGGGTTTTTTAACACACGGAGGGCGGTCATGTTGGATCATTTTTATTCCGAGGAAATAACTCGCATAAATCATTTGAAAGGGTGATACGGAACTTCGCTCTTTAAGATTATTTTTCTAAGCTTTGTTTACACGTTGAGTGGGCTCTTAAAAATAAATAAATAAAATTAACATTATAGTTAAATAATACATGCGTTACTCATAAATAAATAATGAAATATGGAGAGACTTAAAACTAAACATTCCCTTTTATCGCTCTTTCAATTAGCACTGGTTAAAGAGTGATCATAAAGTATTTTTTTATTCCCGTAACAAAAATGAACAGACGACTGTAACATACTCGTGATTGTTTAGACATGGAATGTCTAAAGCGGTATTGAATACCAGCAGGAAATCGAACTCTGAACTCAAGCTAAAAAGTACATGGACTTTCAAAACATGCATTCCTTTCTTAGTAATATATAAATATAGCGAGGTGTAAACAACATACGGAGAGGACTTCCAAACATTCCCCTTTTAAAGATATGTTGACTACTCCAGCAGAGAGATCGAACCATTACGAAGATTTCAATATAAATTTGATATTCGTTTTAAAACCTTTTTCTAAAGACACACACTTGTGGCCTTCCAGAAATTCGACAATGAGTTATTCAGTTATACACTCCTTACAAAATATGTTGTACACCCTTTGAGAAAGGTAAACCATGGTGCGCTCGTGTTTTTCCAGTTTCTAGACTATCTGCTCGCCTTTACAACTTAATCGATGGGATTCCTCAGTAGAGATAACATCACCCATATACCTGGGATTGCTTCAAATATAACCTTTTTAGTGGGTTTCTAGCAATACATGTCTTCAAAAGAATTGCCCAGACTTATACACGCGAATGGATTCCCCCTACAGATACTGGGAATTACTAAGTCTAAAAATTATTAAACTCCTACAGTGCTCCAGGAAAATTAAATCAAGAGAAACAATGCCTACTTTTCATCACTGGTACTGAAGTTGTTAAATAATGCATGCAATACGTTATAAATAAGTAATGAAATATGGAGACTACCCTAAACAAAACAATCCCATTGTTGCTCTCTTAATTAACGCTAGTTAAAGACGTCTCACAAATAAAACTCAACAGAAATATATAAAGACACTCGAGGTAAACTACAGAACGTCTTCATGCATAGTCTTATAGAAGTAAAATAATATAGGCAGGGACATTAAAACAGTTGTTGTCGATAAAGTATCCCACCCACCACGCAACAAACGCATAGGCAGGGACTTTAAAGCAGTCATTGTCGGTAAAGTACCACACCCACCACGCACACACACACTTATAGGTAGGGACTTTAAAACAGTCATTGTCGATAAAGTATCACACCCACCAGCGCATGCACGCTCATAGATAGGGACATTAAAAGTCATTGTCGATAAAGCACTCCGCCCACCATGCAATCACGCTCATAGGTAGGGACTTTAAAACAGGCGTCGATAGAGTACCACACCAACCAGCGCAAGCACGCTCCTAGTTAGGGACTTTAAAACAATCATTTTCGATGAAATACCACACCCGCCACGCAAGCACAGCCATAGGTAGGGACTTTATAACAGTCATTGCCGAATAAAGTACCACACCCACCCTCGCAAGCACGCTCTCTCTGTCTGCCCTTTGCGCTAGCACAATGCTGCAGTAATATAACTACCAATTATCTGATACATTATGCCAGAGACACCAAGGATTTATAGAGCGGTTTACACACCCCTTGCAAAATATGTTGTATGTCCCTGAAGAGGGTAAACCATGTTGCGGTAGGGCTTTCCCAATTAGAATAGCCCATATTTATACACACGAGTGGATTTCCCCCTACGGACACTGGGGATTACATCAAGAGAAACAATACCTTCTTTTCATTACTGACACTAAAATTTTTGTTAAACAATACGTTATTTACAAAATAACAATACGAAATATGAATCATCCTAAACAGACTGGTGTTTTAACCTCCATGTCTAAAAATCATATGATTACGCATTTCTCCAAGGTGATAATAAATAGCGAGCTTCTTTGAGAGGTAGCGTGTCTACTTCACATTCGAGCGGTCCCGAGTTCGAATATGGGTTACCTGAGTTACCGGACAAGGGCAAACCCACGCAATAAGCGTCTCTATAAGCGCAGGTGTAATATATTTCCTGGGGTTAGGTTGTATTGATACTGTATATAGAACACTGTACTTATACATTCGTAACAATCGCAATTATTGTTGTTATTATTATTATTATTATCTTCAAGAAAGCTTATTTGTTTATTCCATTTAAACAGACTGGTATTTCAGCCTCTGTGTCTAAAATTATATGATCCCGCATTGCTCCAAAGTAATAGTAAATAAATAGCGAGTTTCTCTGAGAGGTAGCGTGTGTACTTCACATTCGAGAGGTTCCGAGTTCGAATCTCGGTTAGGTGAGTTATCGGGTAAGGGAAAACCCTCCCATTAAGCGTCTTTATAAGCTCAGGTGTATATTGCGTGTTTTTAAAATGATTTCTCATTCGCCTGAAAATCACGTTCGTATCGAAAAAAACTCCCGATATAGATGATGCTGTAAATCTTCTAACTTGCTTAGTCGTATTCATTTATATAACTGTCAAATACAACAATCGTTTGTATAATGCCGACAATAAACTGATTTTTATAGAATGTTAAACAAAGAAATATGATTTGCAGAGAGTGATAAGATCAGCATGGTATTTAGAATTAAAATGGGAGAAAGAATTTGACTTAAGCATCCCTTCATTTCTAGAAAATCCTCTTAAATATATAGTGAATAAGGTGATCCAGCAGCAGATGGGTGATGTCTTTGTGTCGGAACGTGCTTCATGGTTTAATCTTGAAGAAACAAGATCCATAACTAGGACCGTCGGTTATCAAGATCTTTGCTCTAACACGAGCACACAACCTAGTCATTTGCATGTAACGTACTAACTAATCGATCGGAATGGTTCAGCTGGTAATGTCTGTGGCCAGCATTCGGAGGTTGTGAGTTCACTTCCCAGTAACTGACACTCCTGACCCCCGGGGTTTTTCGGGGTTCTTCCAGGTCGCTAGGCGAATGCTGCTTAGGTTCATTACAGCCAAGAATGTTTACTCCATTCGGTTTCACCAAACATTCTCCTTTTACCATATCTTTCATCTCCCCGGCTCTGGCCGGTAACATTTAATACTGAACATGCGATACAAATGCTTTATGAATAAAGAAACGTAGAGGCATATTGCATGTAGATAAAAGGATAGGAATGACGTAGTGTTTAAAACAGACATTTTTGCACCATCGAGGTAAAACACAAAGAAAACCTTTAAAACATGCTTCCCGAGAATATAAGGTTTACAGGTCGTGCATATAGAGTGCTATCCTTAAACAGTCGTAGAAGGAAGGGAAAGCCATTCGATGTATGGTTTTTACTTTTCTCTTGATAGGACAGCATATACAGCTAGTAATGATCCATGATTAAACATGTCAGTCGGTGACTATACCGTCTATCTTATGGTGTGACGTCATACGGTAAGGATAGAGTATTGCTACGAGTGATATACAACAATCCCGGTTTTTACGATATGGTAAAGACGGTAACGTCTGTGGTTCGCATTCCAGAGGTCCCGGGATCGATTCCTGTCAGTCGCTCAATCTAGCCCCGGATTTTTCGCGGTTTTCCCTGGTTGAACAAAAGCGAATGCCGGAGTGGTGTATGCTACCACGATTTCCTTTCCCTTTCAATCTATTTCATTCACATCTTTCACGTGTGGTTCTAGGTTTCGTGGCATATGTTGAATGCTTGCTCAAAGGATACTTGTCCCTTGCTCGGTTGACGGGTTGTTCATCCCCCTCACTAGCTAGCTTGTTCTTCCTCTCTCTCTCTCTCACACACACACATACGCACACCCAATCATGCATAAACAGACATAAATACCGCTGATCAACTCTCCAAGTGCCCGCATCTGCACGAATGTCCACGAATACATATATGCATGCGTTCACTTCCACCAAGCACACGAAGCTGTACGAAGACCTACGAATACGCACGATCACACAAACATTTTTGAGAGCCCTCTCTTGGTAATCGAAATTGCACGAATAGCTGCGGAGACGCTAGAGCACATTGATAAATATGTTCACTTCCTCCAAGCACACGAAGCTATACGAAGACCTATGAATACATGCAATCACACATAAACATCCCTGACCGATTCTTTAAATACTCGAACGTGCACCAAAATCTACGGGGATGCCCTTACCAGAACCCATAATCAGATTGGAATGACAGGCTTTAATGTAGATATTTATTTACAACCATAAGAAGACCGCATCACATATAAACAGTCTCCTAGACAGGAACGTTTTATTTAAGTCACACTGTGTATGCTATTCGCTTGTTTAGGCTCAATAGAGATTCTAAACTTACATATCGGATAACAGTTGTAGGCAATTTAGGGTACTCTTAATGTTAAGATAATTTTATCGAAGATTCTCTTAAAGGAACGTATGAGAGGCAACATTTACCGGATAATGCTTCTTATATATGGTTACAATTGCGGGTTCGCGACTTCAGATGCATGTATCCGACAATCAACTAATTTATTAACGGTTTTTCTCAGGCGCTTGATAAATACCCGGTTATATATTCAACAAGGTGACCCAGAGCCTGCTGCGGAGATGTTTCTTGTCGGAATTGGCTTCATAGTTTAATCTTTAAGAAAGAAGATCCATAACTGGAACCATCTGTAATCAAGATAGTGCTCTAAGGCGACTACACAACTAAGGAAATTTGAAACTGAGTTTATTTATGGACGCTCCTTAACTGCTGTGGGGCTTAGCGTCCCATTCTATATTGGGCGTGAAAGACTGGTAATTTTGCTCAGAGGCATCTTTATCAGGCTTCAGGTTCTTTTACGTGCCGTAAATCTACGATAAGCGACAACCGGATTTACTTCCCTTCCAAATGAAGCCATACTAAGGATATTTACGCCCGAATATTTGAGCCCGCGACCTCCGGGACTAGAGGCTAGCATGGTAACCACTACACCACGGAAGATGACACAGAACTAAGCTCATTTGTGTGTAACACACTAAAACGTCGAGTGGAATGGCTCAGGTGGTAACGTCTTTGACTTGCATTCGGCATGGAAGGTACAATCCCAGCAACCTAGACCCCCTGACCGTGAGGTGTTTTCGAGGTTTTCCGGTCGCTAGGCGAATGTTGTGAAGGTTAGTTCCAACTCTGAATTTTTCCTCCTACCGTTTCACCGCCATCCTCATTTTACTTTATTCTTGTTTGTTCCGCTGGTATGTGAATTATATAGTCCGAGTTGTTTTCTAGGTTTAGGAGGGCGGACCCTTCGCGGTTGGTCTCGTTGCAATCCCAAATTTGGTGTTTTGCGTTTAGGTCGCCTGCAATTATTGCCCTGTTGTTTAGCTGCATGAGTGCATCTATGTCTGCTATGTCTAGTGTGCCTGGTGGAGCATTCGCCGCCGTTACTAATACGCGATTTTGATCTATGGTGGTGTATATACTTGTGGCTTCAAGTGTTCTGAGCTGAGGTTGAGGTGCTAAATCGTGAGCAATGTTTTGTTTTATTATTATTGCGGTTCCTCCTCCGCGCCTGTTCCTGTCATTACGGTGTATTGTATATCCTTTTAGGTTGAATCTGTCGCGATCACAGAGATGGGTTTCGGTAATTAGCGCTATGTGTGTATTGTGTTGCGAGAGAAAGTGTTTTAGTTCGGCCTTTCGTCTGCGCACTCCTCGGGCATTCCAGTTAGTGATATTTAGGATGGGTGTGTGATTCATAGGAAGCCTGGAGAGGTAAGGAGTTGGAAGAAGTCGCGGTACGAGGCAAGGATGGAGCGGGTCTCCGACGGTCCCGACTTTGCCAGAAGTTCCAGGATCTGCATGCTGGAACTCTCGAATGTCAGCAGATTCCCAACCTGTGCGGAGGATGTGGTGGTAGGTGTTCCTGTGGTGCTGTAGTCTCGGATCTGCGAGGGTCTCTTCTCTGGTCGGCGCCTCCCTCGCAGATTGACGTGGCTTACCTGGTGGTTGTTTGCGTTTCTGAACCCTAGGCCTTTCCACCCGAGCGGTCGCTTCAGCCGACACCACCGTCACACTGGAGGAGGGAGACATTCGCTCCGGAGCTGCTCCTCGCGCACGGCCCCCCACTTTCCGCTCACCAGAGCGACCACCATTTCCCGAAAGGTTGCGCGCCGCTGCCACCTGTCTCTGGTACTCGGGACAAGCCCGGTACCTGGCCCCGTGGCCCGAACTGAGACACAGTGCGCACTTCCTCTCGGGGATGGTGACGCCGCAGGTCCGCGAATCGTGAGGTGCCGTGCACTTAGAGCAGACAACTGCGCTCTCCGTGCACTTCTCCTGCGGTGCCGAAGCTACTGGCATCGGCTACACTGCACAGGGATAACCGGTCTACGGTACGGCTCCACCTTCACTCGAAAGTGAAGCACGTACTCGAGATGCCGTAAGCGGTCTAGGTCGTCCGCCGTCGCCAGGTCCACCAGGTAGAACGGCAGAGGCGTTCGGGCCCGGTCAAACCGTCGTAGTTGCACGACCCGAAGCACTGAAAAGTCCTCGGCATGCAACTCTGCCTTAATAGCCTCTTCCGCGCCGTCGAATTAAACGTGCTTCACTACAGCACGGAATGTCTGGCGGTCGTTCCTCGTCGTCATGGTGAAGGATACCCTGCGTTCCCTCACAAAGGCAGTCATTAGCGCGTAGTCCCCAGCGGACCTGGTGCGCACGAGAAAGTCCTGAGAAATCGGGGCCCTCGAGATGACATACCCGTCGTTCCGGTGCAGGGCGTCGAACTCTTGCAGCGTCTGAAAAAGAGTAACGTGGGTTTTGGAGACATAGATGGGAGGTTGGAGACAGGTGGAGAGGGCTTGGGCGTAAGAGGATGGAGAGCGCCTGGGGACTGGGTTGGGGGGTCGGAGCGGGTTGAGAAGGGGACGGAAGAGGAAGGAAACCAGGACGAGGGTTGATGGGATGGGCAAGAAGGGCAGAAATAGGAGAGGACGGGCCGGGGATAGGGGAGACAGGACGACGGGGTGGGGTGGGCTGAGGGACACAGGAGCGGACGGAAGAGGACGAGAATGAACGGGAAGCAGGGAGTGTACAACTGAATAACTGATTGTCGAATTTCTCGAAGACCACTGGTGTGGCGTCTTTAGAAAAAAGATTTTAAAACGAATATCAAATTTATATTTGAAGTCTCCGTAATGGTTGGATCTGTCTGCCGGAGTAGTCTACATATCTTTCGAGGGGAATGATGTTTATACGTCCTCTCCCTATGTTATTTACACCTTTTCGCGATACTTATATATTTACTAAGAAAGGAATGGATGTTTAGAAAGACCATGTATTTTTAGCTTGAGTTCAGAGTTCAATTTCCCGCTGGTATTCAATACCTCTTTAGACATTGCATGTCTACGCAATCACTAGTGTCTTACAGTAGTCTTTTCATTTTTGTTACGGGAATAAAAAATAAAGTTTTTATCTATGATCTCTCTTTATCCGGTGTTAATTAAAAGAGCAACAAAAGGGAATGTTTTGTTTAGGGTACTCTCCATATTTCATCATTTATTTATTTCATTATGTATTTATTTATAAATAACGTATGCATTATTTAACTATAATGTTAATCCATATTTATTTATTTATTTATTTTTCAGAGCCCACACTACGTGTAAACAAACCTTGGAAAATAATCTTGAAGCGCGAAGTTCCTTATTACACTTTCAAATGATTTATGCTAGTTATTTCCTCGGAATAATAATGAGCCAACATGGCCGCTCTCTGTGTGTTAAAAATCCCAAGATGGCGGGCTTCCGCCTTCTTACTCGCAGGCCGGAAGAGTGAACTTTCGCCGGCCGCTAGAGCGCGTAAAAGAAGCGCACGGAAGGCTGTGACAGGCAGAGAGTGGGAAGGAGTGAGAGGTAGGTGCGAGTGTGGGCTAGGGATGAGCTGGTCTACCCTTGGTTGCAGATCCCAGATTACATCATAAGTGCGATAGCGCCAGCAAGGGATGGACCGTGCGCTCGTTAACTTCTCGTGTTCTATTTACGTTAACCCCGTCCTTACAGTCATGGATTTCTTTTAATTCACCTAAGTGATGTAATATTCTTAGAAACTCAAACAAAAAAAAAACATTCTACCTCAAAAGCAGAATTAAACAAGTGTTTTAGTGGTAATAATTATACACGCGTAATAGTCACCTTAACACACACGTATACAATGGCAACCATGTGCGGGAGTCAATTCATATACACCTATTTACATTAATCAATCAAAAATACTTGATTGGAATAACTGTATTCATCGAACGATGACCAGCGTTTAATTATATTAATCAATCAAAATACTTGCGGTGGGGTACTTCGATCAAGGGGTGCGTCTAGTCCTTTACAGGTACGATGCCGGGACGTTAGCAGTATAAATCCTTGATTTTTCTTACAATAACGATCTGACCTTTTTAGCAATAACCCATTGTTTGAGGGTCTCCGGCTGCCGGTATCAGTAGTGCACAAAGAGCTACCTCCATTAGCGACGAGAACAATAACCCATTGTCCTAATATTCTCCTATGCCAGGCGGCATTCAGAGCAGGTCACAAAGGACAATAGCCCATTGTTCTAATCCTCTGCCGTGCTGCATTCAGGTCAGACCACAAAGAGGGGGCGTGTCAAGCGTACGGGAAGAATCGCCATTGTCCTCTTACGAGCACAATAGCCCATTCTTCTACCCCTCCGCAGGGCGTCATTCAGACAAGGCCACAAATGAGGGGGGCTTGGTCGGCGCACAGAACAAAGGGTCATTAATCCCATTGTTCTGATCAGAACAATGTCCCTTTGTTCTGGTTTCCCCATCTTTTACTACTTAAGTACCTGGTCCACTCGTTGCCGCTGCGCTACGTCTTCCATTGTTTATGCCGGGGTAACTAAATTTAATAACTACCTGCAAAATCTTTTGGTCTCACCCCGGTATATAAAAATTTGTTCAACATGTTAGAATTTAATTACTTAAATGAGAATGAAGGAAGCTATTAAAATGCACTAAAATGAAAATATAGTAATCATTATTTTGAAAACCATTATAAATGGAGTCAGATTCTTTGGTTTTACAACATAAGGAGATTATCTAAAACAATAGTTACAATTAAGAGAATAAGAAGCAATCACAGCTCTCTAAGCTCAAGTTTAATTACATATTACACCACAGACAATGTCCCTGTGCAAAAGAAACGCATCATATTTTAATATGTCCTAAATTTAATACAGAGATGGAAAAAACCGTATAGAGACAATAAAAGCAACTTCAACTACAGCTACAGAACTAATAAAAACTTTGAATAGCCAAACATGTAAAATTACTAAACCGTTTAAACAGAAGTCAGATTATAGTATAGTAGCAAAATGTGATGTGATATATTCACATTACTTTTTATACCCTCTATCGTTTATTAGGGAAACACAAAGTGTTCTAACTCCAGCCTATTACTTTCTCTACTACTTATAGTAAATAAGGAAGTATTGCATTCCATCTAAAAATTCGATGTGGATATTTCACCAAAAATACATATTTTGACGCACCCTGAATTCAAATAAAGTATTCTGGGAAACTGTCTGTGTCCATGTGTTTATTTCTCTGTGTCTGTCTGTGAACAGCATAACGAAATTTCGGATAATAATTAAACTTGATATTTGAGTTCAGCATCTCCCAAAGATGTGACACGTAGATTTTTTTTAAAAACATTCCCCTAACCTCACTATCCATTCTTGAAACGTTTTTCAAAGTTTTTATTTTATAAAAAAATGTTTAAAATACCATATGTAAAAGATATTTTCATCAGAAATAAAACGTATATCTTGAATTTTCTGGGAATAGCCTACGAAGTGCTTTTCATCGGTAATGAATTCTATATAATCTTGTATAACTTGTAAACGTTAAGCAATAGGCGTAAACGCACTACACAAAAATACACATCTCTTTAAAATAAATAGTTTATTCAAAGTAAGTTTTTTGTGGGATAAGCCGTTTCTGATGTATCCGTTATTAAAGCTTCCAAATGGTAAATACTTGTCATTCTTTTAAAGTCATATCGATTTTCAGTCGTTTCTCGCGATTACATGAAAACAGTATGGAATTTTAAGACAGCATTTAGCTTTCAGTTTTTAAACATTTAACTATCGGTGTTCCCTTTATATCTATAACGAAATGTGTAATGTAGCTACTTTTGCAAAGGTTTATTTGGGTTAAATGTAGCAGATAGAAAAATAAGCATTAGTAAAAATACCTTGTATATTATCTAATAAAGATAGAGGGTTGAGAAAGTCATGTGAATGGATCGCATCAGAATTATTTTTCTCTCTACTGCCTTTTAATCCAACTAAACCTTTGTAGAAATAGCTACACTACACATTTCCTTATAAATACAAATAAAACAGCAGTAGTCAAATGTTTAAGAACTGGACGCAGGTCTTAAAATGCCACACCTTTCCCACGAAATCGCGAGAAACAAGTGAATGTTGAAAGGACTTGCAGGGAATGACCAAGAAATTAACAATTCGAATCTTTATTAACGAATGTCTCAGAAACGGCTCATGCCACAAAAAAATTTATATTAAATAAATTGTGTTTTAAAGTGATGTACAATTTTGGTTCAGTACGTTTTCATCTATTGCTTAAGATTTACGAGTTATACAAGATTATACAACATTCCCTCCGAATGAAAGGAACTTCATAGGCTTTCCCCAAAACTTCAAGCTATACATTTTACTTGTCAAGTAAATATCTTTAATATCTAGTATTTTAATTCAAATCGTTAGAGCGAGATTTTTAGAAAATAAAAAATATCGAAAAACGTTCTATGTAAAGGGTAGCTGTGGGTGGGGGGCCTGTTTTTCGAAATCTTCATGTCGCATGTTTGAAAGTTACTGAACCTAAATACCAGGTTTGGTTTATCCGACCTTTCCCTTTTAAGTTATGCTCTTCACAGAAAAACAGGCAGACACACAGACATACACACGAACAGGTTTCCAAAAATATGATGTGTTGCACTCACATGACTTTCTCCACTCTTGTACAAATTATTTTTACAAACGTTTATTCTCCATATAATTCATGTTAATTGAGATAAACATTCTTATTGCTAATTTTCTTGTAGGTGCAAGGGGAATGTGGTAGGTTTTAAGCCTAATCAAATCTTTTAAAAGCTGGTTTCTATGTGGTATATTCCATTTTCTTTACAAGTCTAGAACATAAATAAACAAATAGGGAATTCCCATTTTAGAAAATTAAAACAAATAGGAAGGAATATCTCGGAAATGCCTCACTGAACAAAAAAAAAAGAAACATAGAGAAAATGAATGTGGTTATGACATAAATTGTGCATTTTAACGAGATCCACATGTTTAGTGTAGCAAAATGTTGTCTATCTCTTACAGTTTACCAGTTATGTGAAAGACATTCAGGATGAATAGGGCTTTTGGGGACATTCCCAGAACATTCAAGATATACATTTCATTTTCCATAAAAATATCTAAAACGTATATTGTAATCAAAATCATTACAGCCATTTTTGAGAAAATCAAAATTTTCGAAAGATGTTCCATGTAACGTGTAGTGTGAGATGGTGTTGGATTTTGTTGAAAATCTTCATATCTTCAGAAGATACTAAACTCAAATACCAAATTTGGTATTTATCCGACTAGTTGTTTTAGCTATGCTGTTCAGATAGACAGATAAGCACACACGGACATGTCTCCGAAAATGGTTTATTTGGAAATAGGGCATCTCGAAAAATGTATTTCCAATGAATACGCGGTATCGAATTTTTGGGTGGAATGCAATACTTCCCCTACTACTATACGTAGTTGAGAAAGCAAAAGGTCTGATTTGTTGTTCCTACATGACCTTCTCTACTCTTGTACAAACTATTTTTTAAAAACGCTTATTCTCCATCTGCTTCATGTTAATGAGATAAAAGTTTGCAGAAAGTACCTTATTGCTAAGTTTCTTGTAGATGCAAGAGAAATATGCTAGGCTTTAAGCCATAGTCAAATTTTTTAATAGCTGTTTGCTATGTGGGGCATTTCATCCTGTTTGCATGTCCAGGACATTAAAAGAAAAATAACGAATTCCTATTTGAGAAAAGGTATAAGTATTAAAAAATTCAAACAAATAGCAAGGATTATATCGGATATGAGTCACTTAAAAAAAAGAGTATGTGATAAAAGTTGTACCTTTTAGCGAGATCTACAGTTTTTGTGGAGTAAAAGCTTGTCTTTCTCTTAGGTTTACCAGTTATGCAAAAGTCATTCAGAATGAAGAGAACTTTTGGTGACATTCCCATAAAATTCCAGATATGCATTTCATTTGCCATGAAAATACCTTAAGCATTCATTCATTATCTGTTTACCCTCCTCTTATGTAGGACTTACACCCCCCAGGACTTACAAGCGGGTGCCTGGGGTCAGAGGTCCGTCGAGGAGCAGACACTCATGGATCAGACAGAGCATCCAGGATGGGTGAAGGAAGTAGATGAAACGAAATGTTGGTGAAATGGATGAAAGGAAAGGTGATGAGGAGAACCCGGAGAAAACACGCCCAGACGCCGCTTCGTCCACCACAAATCCCACATGCAATCCCTGGGATTGAACCCGGGTCGCCTCGGTGGGAGGCGAGCGGTCTAACCACTCGCCCACGGCGCCGCCTACCTTAAGCATATGATATCTTAATCATAATCGAGTGATTTTTAACAAATCAAAACTTTGAAAAATGTTCCATGTATAGGATAGTCCGAGAATTGGATGAGTTTCTTGAAAATCTTCGTGTCGTCGCATCTTTGGAATGTACTTACCTAAATACCAAGTCTGATATTTTTACGACTTTTCTTTTTGAGTTGTGCTGTTCATAGACATATAGACATACAGATACACACACGAACATGTTTGCAAAAATGCTTTATTTGGATTCGGGAGCATCAAAACATGCATTTCTGGTGAAATCTCGGTATCGAATTTTTGAGTGGAATGCAATACTTCCCCAATTTACTATACGTAGTAGAGATAGAAAAATAGGTATTGAAATTTAAAATAACTCCTTTATTGTGAATATTATATTAAATTTGTAACTGTACAAATGTTTTAACACTTGAAATTTTGTGTTCATTAATATTTAATATTTAGAATTTTACACACTTCAACCATTGTAATCCGGCTGTATATACTGGGATTTTTTGGTTAATAAACTTAATAAAACAAAAGTATTATGATTTATAGTTTATAACGTCCTTTAGATGGCGCGCTGAAAGTGGGGTCATTTCCTACAAATTGGACAAAATTCAAACAGGCGTTTTCGTTTAGAAGGATTTAAACCCAACAGAAACACAAAATGGGTTAGATTCTACATTGAAGGATTCTTCCCCTTCGTTTTCGACGGTTACAAATATGTGTTGCTGGATAGAAATTTTGTCGTACGTCCATTCAAGTTGATGATGTCAGCAGAGCGTCCCAAACCCACTATGACCATCGATATTGTGACAGATATTCACAATCCCGTACTCAGCGATCGCCGATTTAAGGTACGCAAGTTGGCGGACATTGTAAAGAGCTCGATAGGTCCTTTCCACTACATTTTACATGAGTTTTTGGGTATGAGAATGTTTTCGAGTCTTCCGACGTTGCATAACGGTAAATGAAACATGAATTCATTGAGGCCAGAGACGTGTGGACAGTCCAAACAGTGGCTGGTAACAGATGAAATTGCACCATGGAAACAGAAAACGCTTTCATCTGTAGGAAAAACGTGGTGGCTGCTATTTTCTGGGATTTTCATGGTGTGGTGCGCATAAAGGGCAGAAACTTCACCTGAGAGTATTTACTCTTCACTATTGGCCAACTGAAAAATGCACTCAGGTTAAACGTCCGCAGCTTGCCAAAATGAAGGTTCTCTTTCAGTACGATAATGCACCTTTGCACTCGTCTGGAATTGTTGCTGCAAAACTGCATGACCTTTGCTTCTATGTGCTTCCACGTCCACCACATTCGCTGGATTTAGCTCCCAGCAATTGCTTTTTGTTTCCGGACTTTAGAAAGTTAATGTCTAGCTGGACGAGGATTCACATCAAATACTGAGGTTGAAGTTGACACAGGTGCTTATTAAAAAGTTGCAAAGTCATTGAACCAAATGACTTGATTTAAAAAACAAATACGTTGAAAGAAGGATTTCTGTTAAATCTTGTTTTATTGGTCAGGCCGAGAAGTTTTAGAACGCCCAAATAGCATATAAATGTTTCGCACTGCATAAAGCAATTCTATGTACAACCGTTACTTCCTCATAACTGTCTACTCTCCACTAGATCCAGAGTGATTCTTAACCTATGACTTAGGTTTTTATGGATTTAAATTTTGACTTGGGCCCGAAAGATCTAGTTGTTGAAGAGGCCCTTAAACCCCACTCACTCACTCATTCACTCCCTCGTTCACTCCAGAGTGATTCTTTTCCACGTTATCATACCTTAATTTTCTATTCTTCCTCTTCGTTAATCCATTCGTATATCATCCTTGTTATTCTTACTTCTTCCAATCTCATTGTATGCCCATGCCAACTTCTGTTTACTTTCTTTAATACATACTTACCATGTGCTCCGTTTAGCCCAATGGTTTTATTTCCAGCTCTCATACTGAGGGTCCGGTGTTCGATTCCCGGCTCTAGGGTGGAGATTTTAAGTTGCCCTAACCACGGCTTCACCTTTGACTTACTCGTGTAAAGTATTCTCAAGGCCAACGTGGTTCGGAGTCCACAGTAAAAGTTGTAGCTCCTCTCATTCCACCGCAACCTCCTCCTCACCATCCTATCATTGGAAACAAACAGATTCCGCCTCTGGTGCCTCCACCTTAAATGGGCCTAGTCATCGCTTTGGGATGAGGTATCGCCCGATGGTCAAAGGCCATATGGGGAGCGTTAGAAACGATGACGACGTACTCACAATAATAAGAGAAAGCATTATATTCCACCCAAAAATTCCACATCGGTATTGTACTGAAAATATGTTTTGAGGCTCTTTGGATCCAGACAAAGTATTTTTAAATTAAGGTCCACGTATGTGTGTCTATAAACAGCATAACTCAAAAAGTAAAACTCAGATAAGTACTAAACATGGTATTACAGTTCAGGAATTTCCAAGAATGCGACACGAAGATTATGAAGAAAATTCCCTACCCCAAACTACCATTTTATTATTTTTTATTTTCTGAAAAGTGGCTCTAACGATTTTAATTAAAATATCACATTTTCAGTTATATTCATCACAATTGAAATGTATAACTTGAATTTTCTGGAACAGCCCCTGAAGTTCTCTTTATTCTAAACCACTTTTTATAACTGATAAACTATAAGAGATAGAAAATTTATCACGCAAAAAATGCATACGATTTATTCTAATAATTTTTGTGGCGTTAACCTTCTCCGAGGTATTCTTTGTTACTGCTTTGAATTTTAAGACACTTTATACTTTTCTCAACTGCAAATCGCTTTTTCATATCTTTCTTTTTCGTGTTCATGCCAAGAGAACAAAATTTCTGAGCTATCACATAGCGATCGACTTTGAAAGATGTGACTATACTTTACCTTACTGTATTCTTTTTAAACCTACAACGTAATGTGTAAATGAACAATAAAATTTTATCCGTATTAAGAAGAACTAAACTGAAGAATCATCTTTTGTACGAATAGTTTGTGGAAAAATGAGTAGAGAAGGTCATGTGTAACACATCAGATGTTTCTTCATTTCGGTCCACTTACTTATTTCAATTCAACTTGTAATTCATCAAATAATCCAGTTCTACTACAAAAGTAAATATATTTGATATACCATAATAAATGAGTATGCTGGCCAAACAAAGGCTATGGATATAATAAGGAAGTTCGTAGTTAAACACGAAGTGTAGCAATAAACGGTTCATGTCATACGAGGGTCACTCTGAAACTTTGGAGAAAGAATGCAATACATAAAAAATAAAATTTAGATCTTATTATTACATCTTTTCAAAGTATTCTATGTAAAGTCTCAGCCTTTCACAATAAAGTTCAAATGCCGCACACAATTCTTCTTAGGAGAAAGCTAAAATGCATTCTTCGTAAGCAGTTACTGTAGCTTTAGGTGATGCAAATCGTTATTTGTTTTTTATTTTGAGGAATAGAAAAAAGTCGCATGGGGCCAGATTTGGATTATAGGGAGGATGGGACAAATATTTGACTCCTAACTCCTGCAGAAATAGGATTATTTAGTGCTGTGTGGGCAGAGGCATTATCACAGTGGAACAAAATTCCACCCAGATCAGTCTTACGACGTTTTGTTCTACGTTTATTGAAGACTTTTGGCACACATTTTGTGAAGTACTATCTGGCAGTGATAATCTTCTGTCCCTCAGATGGCAGTGTCACAATATGGCCACTGGCTGAGAAGAACGAGCAGATCACCAACACGTTTTGCTTGTCTCACTTTTGTTGGGGGATCCTCTCCAGGGAAGACCCGGACCGATGACAGCCGCTTAGTTTCTGGACCATCTGGTATAACCAACTTTCGTCACCTATTGCGATGTTAAATATGGTTTTTGATCTTCCCCATCAATATTTTCTATCATTTCCTAGCACCATTGCACATGTGCGTGTTTCTGCTCATTTGTGAGGCGGTTTAGAAGCCAACGACTGCAAAGCTTCCTGACGTGAACTTTTTCTGTAAGGATGGTGCTCACTGCTACCGATACAATACCTTCCCGCAACATGTGATCTGCTTTCATCACATTTTCATTCATTGATGTTGTAGCCGGGAGTCCTGCGCGGTCTATCCCGTCCTCTTCTAAACTCTGCAAAACATGAATAAATCGTGGATTGCAGAGGGCAAATATCCCCAAATTGCCCGATTCAGTCTTTCAAGGCATTTTATCTTTCCTAAATTATTGACTTTAAAGTCGTAGAAAATCATAGCACGGAAATGCACTCGCTTGAGATCATCCTAGCGTATGGTGTACTAACACCTGCATGCATACACAGAAAAGCTGACGTTGCACGTTGTGGGAGCGCATCAAGGTTTGCCCAAGTTACTATCTGAACTTTAATCTAAAGCTACGATGGCCTACTTTAGCTTACCACAACTCATTGTTTCCCATTCTCATATCTTTCAGAGTGATCCTAGGTAGGCCGAAAGGTTTGTTGAAACAATTTTATTGGTGGTTACTTTTAACCTGTAACATTTCCCTCACAATATTATAACGAGTATGTTTAATTTATACTATATTCATTTTGAATTTTGGTTTTCCTTCTAGCTGAGATTCTGACCATTAATTATAAGCTGCTACCGCTTTCGGAATTACTAAGTGTTTACAGATCCCGATAATGGGATTTTCTTAAGCCCCTGCGTCACCTGTGAGGAATTTTCCCATCAAGTCATCGGGCCATTAACGACGCTTGAATTTCTCCACGTCTTATGGGAATATCTTTTATTAGCGGTATTCTTTGTAAACTGCAGGTGTTGCAGATACAGTTGTTCAGTCAGAATGTTTTCATTGACAGTGTGGTACATTTATTGTGATGTAACCTGCTTACAGGCCCACAGTAAAGTCGTTCACTATAAGTGAGGGGATTAGTCGAGGAAGCACACTTGCTGAACTAGTGCTCCTTTAAATACAAGTCATGGTAAGTGTACAGAAACGACAGGAGGAAATCAGCACGGCTTCCGTGAACAAACAGCATTTGTTACCGTTCTAGGGTACTTCATGACTTTATTTTATTGAATATTGGTGGTGTCACCACGTAGGTGTTGTCACACCTTGTGTTGTGTGTCGCATCAATAAGTCTACCTATGCTAGTTATGTCAAATCATTGGCAAATTACAAATAGGTGAGGAGTGGCGACCTTTTTGTCGATCGATCTTTCCAGAGGATAATTGCGAATATAAGGCAAATGTGTGCTCGTAAATGCTCTTGAACATGAGAGTAGTATAAGTCCCGGATGAGCCAATTGGATTAACGATAATCCTGCCGCTAGGGGCGCTGGTGTCGCTAGTGTCGCTGCGTGCGACGGCGGCGGCAAGTTTGAAAAGCGCCCTGAGCGGGAGGATTATCGTTATTGCAATTGGCTCATCCGGGACTGTTTTCTTTATTTATAATTTGAATACAGTACATTGGATAAAGGTATGAATACATAGTTGAGACTAACATTATGTATTATTTGCTTAACATATGAATACATATTTTTAGAATAACATAATGGATTATTTGATTACAGGAGATTAACATATGAATACAATAAATGAACAATATAAGAAATATTAGGAGAAAAAAAGCACATTAAAATTCATAGTTTGTTGAGGCACTAGGACACACAGATTTCGCGCACAACAATGATTTTAAAGTACGTGGTGCACTTTGAGTCCTCGTCATCGCTGCTGCTGCTATCGACGGTAAATTGGTGGATAGGTTTGGTGATGCAGGTGACGAGCAGGTGAGAGAAACTTTCGTTGACGAACTCGGTGAAGGTTGGTATATAGATGGGGATGGTAAATTCGTTGTAATGGCTGGTTGAGAAGCATCCTGTGGATGTGACTTTGTTGGTTAGAGCAGGAATGTTGCTGTTGCCGAGGTATATGATGCATAGTGCGTCTTGTTGATGCTGGTGCACTTTGGTAGGTACGCATTTGACGTGGACGGCGTGAGCCCCTTGGACGTCGAGTGTGATGGTGACAACTCTGCTGCTGCAGAAATAGGAGTTGGAGATGCAGAGGATACGGATAGGTGAAGTTGCGTTGAGAATGAGTTGTAGGTTAAGATTGTTCCCCACGGGGACGGGATAGGTTTCGTCGGACATTATTTAGGGTTATATGGGGAGAACGTGACGATGTGACGTTTGAAACCGTTGCGTAGTTTTTCCTCGCCTGCGTATATGATGCAGAATGAAGTAGAGTTGAGTTTGTTGATGAGTTCTGGAGAGGCTTTTGCAAATCTTGTTGGTAGGAAAACTTCTGTGTCGTTCTCGAGTTTGGCGACGAGCTTTGAACCGTGAACGGTGTCGAGTGTTTTGACGCCGACGACACGATACGGTACGTGCTGTTGAAGCGTAGATACGCTGAGAGTGTCGGCGCTGCGGGAAAGTTCTTCTAGCTCTTTAATGGCGTCCTGTGACATTATGACGGCACAGATGGCAGTTTTTGATAAACGGGGGAGGACCGTCTATATGAGTGGTTTGATGAGGAAGGTTGTAGTGTTGTTTACACCTGCGATAAGGTGCGCAAACTACCTGTGCGTCTTTGGGAAGCTGGTTCCACACAAGGTCGACGTCGCTTGGGGGATAGCGTTCAAAGATGAATATGCCGTTCTGCAGCAGCACTTGGCGTTCCCTGGGCAGTAGCAGGTGGATTCTTCGTCCGTTATCGAGATACCGAAAGAGCACGATGAAGCAGTTCATGTGGTGTTTCTAGCGGAGTACCTTCGAAGGAATTGTTGAATTTGCTTGTTGAGTTGATCGAGGTCTTCGTAGAAACCGAGTTGACACTGTGTGCACAGGCGGGTGAGACGGTGCTTAAGTTCGCAGCTGCACGTTTGGTGAAAGCAAAACGAGCAGTGGAAGTCTTTACACGTCGGTCCTGGCATTCCCCCACGGCTGGCTAGCACCGAATGAAGGGGAAAAGAATGCGCGTGCATAAATATAACCCAACTGCCGGAAGCAGGAAATCACTGGTGGGGGAAAAGTTCATTGGAGATTTACCACATCAGGGGAAGCACTGGTGGGGGAAAAGTTGGTTGGGGAAACACCACATCAGGGGGAAGGAGTGGTGGGGGAAACGTTCGTTGGAGGTTGACTACATCCGCCGGAAGCGCTTAGCGATAATTGCACAACATCCGCAGGAAAAACACTGTGTCCGTTGATTTAACGGTTTTCGTCTTGGAGGAGAACTCTGTTTTGAACGGTGCTGAACATGCAAACGACCACATTAGGGGAAGCACTGGTGGGGGAAAAGTTCGTTGGAGAATTACCACATCAGGGAAAGCACTGGTGGGGGAAACGTTGGTTGGAGGTTCACTACATCCGCCGGAAGCGTTTATCGATTATTGCACAACATCCGCAGGAAAAACACTGTGTCCGTTGATTTAACGGTTTTCGTCTTGGAGGGGAACTCTGTTTTGAGCGGTGCTGAACATGCAAAACGACCACATCAGGGGGAAGCACTGGTGGGGGAAAAGTTCGTTAAAGAGTTACCACATCAGGGGAAGCACTGGTGGGGGAAACGTTTGTTGGAGGTTCACTACATCCGCCGGAAGCGCTTAGCGATTATTGCACAACATCCGCAGGAAAAACACTGTGTCCGTTGATTTAACGGTTTTCGTCTTGGAGGAGAACTCTGTTTTGAACGGTGCTGAACATGCAAACGCCGTGAATGTGATCGGGTATGATATAGGGTGATTCGCGA
Source organism: Deroplatys truncata (assembly GCA_030765065.1). Taxonomy (NCBI): domain Eukaryota; kingdom Metazoa; phylum Arthropoda; class Insecta; order Mantodea; family Mantidae; genus Deroplatys; species Deroplatys truncata. The sequence continues at coordinate 21,893,108 of CM060988.1, read as the reverse complement.
CCCAAATGCGCCGCTAAGCACGTGCCGTAGCACATGGGGTTTTCGTTTATCATTTGCTGCATTTTGTCAGTGGAAATGTATTGCTGTTCGTAGAAAACGATGTATAAACCTCTTGCGGGCACAAATTGGAACCACTGATGTTGTGCGTCTTCTTCATCTGCTTTGAAATGGATATCGTTGAAGTACATGTTAGATAGCACAAAATGAATTTTGGTTTCGCAGCTGTGAACTCTGACGGAGACGGATTTTCCGTCGTAGGTGCTGTCGACGAAGCGAAGTGCATAAGGTGTATTTTATGGGGGTGACCGTCCACCTCGTAGTTTTTAAACACCTTACTGTCATGGTAGTACACCGACAGGTAATTTCTGTAACCCATGATGCGGGAGCGAAGGGTGCGAGATGATTGGGTGAGGTGCGGTTGGAACGCTGGTAGAAATACATGCGCACTAAGGACTATTTTGTGAGATGCGCAGTGCGAAATGGGTGTTGAGGAAATGATGAACCTCGAGGAATGTTCTAAAATTGGCGCACCGTATGTACTTGGTGAACTGCGTGAAATTCATGTTATGTAAGGGAACGTTGGAGGCATGGTTGTGAAGCATGTACTTGTGGTATGCCATGATTTGATTTTGCACATCCGTCTCTTCCTTCTTTTTGTGATACATGATGTCGGTAATGATGCGCTGCAGGGCATGCAACACGTGCCATTCTTGTTGGTTGAGCGTAACGGATGCGCCTTGCGGGTCTTTGAAAACGAGCTTTAGCTTTCCGAACACAAACTTAAACACGATGGTGACGCTGCCGCTGAATTGAAATTGCTGTAGACGTCCCTGTGGGTCATTCAAGCGTTAGTGAATGATGGGGATGGCTTCGACGAGTTTGTGCCACTGCGAGGAACTCATGACGACTGCGTTGTGCTGTCCACATTTGGCAATGGTGACGACGAGATGGTGCGGCGGCTGGGGGGAGAATCCCACACTGACGAATTTAGTTTGCTGCGGGTTGAGGAAGTAGATATCCGCCAGAGGACCCACAACTGCACTGTGTTGGAACTGTGCTGGCGGAGCAGGACTGTCGGGATGCTGTTGGAGGTCGAAGATGGGTAGTTTCCTTTTTTCCCCGGGTTTTGAGGTGGTCGGGGTTTGACACCCGGTTATACTGGAACACACAAAACAATAATAATAATAATAATAATAATAATAATAATAATAATAATAATAATAATAACAATAATAATGTAAGGGATAGAGAGATAAACGGGATAGAAAAAAGCACGCTAATACATAGGTGCGGACCTACCTGGTCGGCGTGCTGCATGGCAGCATGACTGTATCCGCGTGCTGCATGGTACACTCTGAATGAGGCGAGCGGCACCGTGACGTTGCTTTTTATATGAGCAGGAGCGTCTTCTGAAAGCACGTGCAAGACGATGGATTAGGTTAGATGTGATGAATAGTGACACACACACACACGTACTCACCTTCAAAGGTTGACAAGTTTGCTGAGCGTCAGAGCTCTTTGCGCGGCATGCGTCTTTGAACGTTTTGCGAATGACGACGTCATTATGCGCGTGATTGCTGACGTGAAATTTTGAGAAGAATTTATGCTTAGGTAAGCCGGAGCAGCGGTGGGTGAGGTAGGCGATGACGTAATGACCGCAAGTGGTGCTGTCGAAACCTTGCAGCCTTCTGGCGTTGGTGGACCAACGCGTCCCGCAGACCGAATTTAAGAACCGGAGAAAATGGGGCGAAAGCGGTCCTATGCCGTAACTGTCAAAATATTCTCCATGCGAGTTTTTGTCCACAAAGATGCAAACCCAGTGTTGCCCGGATTTGGTGCTGGGGTCGGTGTTAGCCACTAGCGCCAAGGGAGGCGTTCGAATGCCGTGAAGTACGGGTAGTTTATCGCAGGGGTAGACGCCTAAAAAGTGAGAGCGCGTAGAGGGGCATGTCGATAGAAACCGTTGAATTTGAAAGGTGTTCATGATACCAAAATGGATCGGTTGGCGTCGATGTCGACCGTGCGATGTATTTCCGCTAGCAGCAGAAGTATGACCGGTTCTGTCAATTTATCGGCAAAACCGATGCTTATAGAGACGGTTCCGTGGCGCTGACCCGAGATGTGAGACTCGTTAGCGCTCATGTCTGCAGTGAGATCGAAAACCATTATCGTATACCCTTGCGGGTAGGTTTCTCTGGAGATGAAGTGTCCCTCGTCCTTGAAATGAATGCCTAGGCCGTCCTGCAGGGTTTGAAAGCATTGCAAATAGTGTCCCTTTGTAAAGACGGGTTGCAGAGGTTGGGAGGGAACGGGTTACCCGTTCACGTAGAGCTGAAAGAAGTTCATTTTAAAATGTTTCAAGTTGTACGAATTTGAGTTAAAATGGCCGGAATAGGCCTTGTCGGTGACCATGGCTACTACCACTCTCCTGGGAACTTGCCCTACGCACACGTCGCTAAACGTCATTGCCCTGGACTCCTTGGGGATGCTGAGAGCGTGAAAGCTGACGTCCTTGAGATGGTACTTTGCGTTGCCCTTTGCGAGCACGGCCTGGTGCGCGAGCTTTATGGTCGGCGAGGGCCACACCGATTTTAAGCGCAGCGTGGCAGACACGATGTCGGCGTACCCCTTAAAGCTATCTAAGTCGGAAAACAGATAAAACTGGGGAGAGGCGGGAGTGAGCTTGACGGTCATGCTAACGTTGTTCAAAAGCAGCTTATCCTGTCTAAACAGAGCGTTGGACAGAGGACCGATGAGCTGTACGACGTTGCTCCCTTTGGTAAACCCCTGACGCCACTGAAAACCCGCATTGGCGATAAAAGTGTCCATGATGCCTGCCGTGTCCTTTCTCCAGAGGGTGGATTCTAGTTTGGTGTTCATGGCATCTTCGGAGTAATTGAGAAGCGTCTCGAGGTAGGATCTATAGGGGTAACCGGCTTGCGGCATGGAGACGATGACGTTATTGAGGGTTACCTCCACCTGTTGAAACAGGGAATTTAAGGCGTTGTTGACCAGAGTGGCGTTAGCGTCAGCGTTTAAGGCCTCTCCTTTGTCATCTACAATGCGCACCATGAGTTCGAGTACGACGTAGGTCAAGTCTAGGTAATCGTCCGCATTTCCGGAATAATGAAAGGTGATGGGGGCATTTTTCATTAAAGCGTTTTGAGGGTTTAGGTATAGGAACCGTGACTCCTCGATGCTCATCTGAACCGGCACCTCTGTAAAGAGGTCCAGTTCGGAACTCATGTGGACGGCCGCGTCTGCCATTACGAAAATATGTCTTGCACCATACGCCTACCGCGTTTCAGCTTCGACTGCTTACTCTTTTTGGATTTGCTCGGTTTTATTCTCTTGAGGCGCCTGGCGCCGGAACCGAGCATGGCATCGAGCTTTTCGTCGGCTTTTCGCTTTAAATTGTATGCGGACTCCTTCAGCCTCCGTTGGAGCGCTTGCTTTGGCGCTGCTTCCGCCACAGTCACATCGGACAGAACGTGAGCGCCCGCCTTTAAGGCCTCCTTTCCGACTGCTTTTGCTCCGCTCTTTAAAAACGGTAGCAACCTTCTGAGGAGTCCTCCGAGGGCTGAAAAGAGACCGCTGCCTCTTTGGTAGCGCTTGCCCCTGTAGAGAATGAAATCGCGATCGTGGAACGCGCCGCCGGTCTGATTGAGGTAGTACCGCGTTACGGCGTGCACGTCCATTACGCCTGTTTTGGACGAAAAGCGAGAACTATAGTAGAGGAAAATCCGTCGGCGAATGGCAAGAGATCGCCGTAACCGTTCCTTAAATCTATGTTGACCGTCCTGAAGTCTTGCTGAATCAAGGGTACCCAATTTTGGGGAAAAAACGTCTTTTCGTCGCTCATGTAAGTGTTGTTGCTTTTTTCGTATTCCACGGCCGCGCTCTCTATGACTTGGGCGAAGGTGTCGCCCACGACTTGCGGGGTCACTAGATTACAATAGATGAACATTTCGTAAGGAAACCCCATATAAGGATCTACGGGGTGTTTAGCAGCTTTTTCGAGAATGACGTTGACGTAGGGCTCGAAACCCAACATTTTTGCCATAGCGGGCGTTAAGAGCAAACTGTGGATGCGGTGTAGAGGTCCCGGAGGGTCCTCCGATTTTGAAACGTCTCGTTTGGGTCTGACGGAACGAGCCGCCGCGGGTTTCTGCTGCCCCGAATCCCGGGGCTTCGGTTTCGGTTTCGGCTTGGGTCTCTGGTGGGGCGCATCGTTGAGAGCTTCGTATTCGCCGACCGCGTACGGTACGGCCGTGCGCGCGACATTTTCCACAAACCCGTCGAACGGAATGTCGAGTAGTGGTTCGGGATGGGCGACGGCGGCATTCACGCCCACCGTCTACTTGCGCTCGTCGAAGAGGAAGAAGTTTTCCACGTGCAAGTGTTCGAGTAGAACGGCGTTGACGAGGTTCACCAAGTCTTTGGGATTGTGCACGATGCCTTTCGGCATTTGCAAACTGAATTTGGAATGCGTGGGGAGGAGCGTCATGGTGTACTTGGTGCCCACCAGACGGGCATCGTCTGGCGAAAGGTTATAAAATTTCACCGGATACCTGACATTTTGCAGGGCGACCTCCCATTCTCCCTGCAGAACGATTCTCTCGGGCAAGATGTTAGAAAATCTGGCCGTGGTGTTGTCGGTAAAGTGTTCCATGGAAGCGTTGCTCACGAGAGTGATGGAGAAGGGCTTGGTCTTAATCATGTCGAATCGATGGTCGAAGCCAGAACCCACGAGTTAAACTTTGCCGGATACCCCTTCCACTTTACCAAGACCTGCTTGTGGCGCCCTCGGCCCTTGGTCTGTAAAACGCGTTCGATCTTAAACGTCCGAGGTAGCGCGACCTTTTGTAGCTCCTCGGTGTAAAATGTGCCGTCTATGGCTTTTCCGGCCAGATCCTTCAACTTATATACCACTGGCCGACCACGCACCACCTCGGCTATCCGAAATATTTCGTCCGTCCAATTCTGCTCGCAGCCCTTGTCGAATTTCATTTTTTCTTTAGAGATGCGCACGTGATCGCCGACGGAAAATGTGGGTTTCCCTGCGCGAGGTAGGGTCCTATTTCCGTAGAGATTGCGGTACACTCGTAAAATGTTAGATTCGTTCACGTCCTTCGGAGCCATTTTTATGGACCTGTGATGCGAGCTATTGTACGACTCGAGTAAGGCCGGAAGGACTTCCAGGTATCTGTAACTGTTTTTGTGCGTGAAATACCTCCACATCTTGGTTTTTAAGGTGCGGTTGAAGCGCTCCACGACGCTGGCTTTAACGTTATTTTTGGTTTGTAATGTTTCACGTCGTGTTTCTTCAGAAAGTCGCGAAAAGTCTTGTTGGTAAACTCGGTTCCCTTGTCCGTTTGGAGGACCCTGGAGACGCGTTGGGAGAATATGGAGCGAAACGCTTGCGCAACCTCGGTACCCAGCTTCGATTTCAGGGGTACGGCCCAAGCATATTTGGAAAATACGTCGATAACGGTCAGAATGTACACGTAAGGTTTGTTATGTTCCTTCACGCTGTTCATGACGTTTAGATCGGCCTCCTAAAGATCGTCCATATTCGTCACGTGATAACATCTGGTGGGGAACCGCTTTCTGACCGGTTTGTGCAGAGTGTAACTGTCCTGGTTTTGAAGGAAGGACCCGATGTTCGCCTTAGACGCACCCGTGGCCTTTCGAAGGGGCTTGACCGTACCCAAACCGGCATAGTGTTCCGGTTTGGCATAGTATCGCCTTAGCGCCTTCCATTCCTTCATGCTTTACTTGTACAGGGGTTGCCAGACGCGTTTGCAAAAATGGTACGACGCGGAAGGCGATTTCGATTTCTTTTTCGGAGTGGCAGGGTTTGCCCTCTTCTTTTTGCGAGGCGAGAGGAGGTTGACCTTTATGGTTCGGGGTTCGACCTCCTGCTTCACCGGCACGCGTTCGTGCACGTCTTCGTAATCGTCGTCGTCGTCGCCGAGGAAGGGCTTTCTGACTTGTGCCACGAGATCGAGGTAGTTGTCCAATTTATGTTTTACGAGCCGCCACTTTTCGTCGGCAGAGAGCTTTGCGCTCTGCAGGTTCTGAATTTCTTTAGCCATTCTGGATATGGTGCGGTCTATAGCGTGAAGCTTATCGACGGTCTTTGGTTGCGGTGCAACGAGGATCTGCTTGCCGTACTTCATCCTGTTAATTTCGACACTAGCGCGCCGCCAAGCGAAGCCAAGACGGGCAGGAGAAATGCCGGCAAAAAACCTCATTTTTGAACCGAGATGCTCTTCTTCTTCTTCAGAGGAACCCGTTTATCCGTCAACTTCCTCCAAGAAGCCTTGTGCTTCTTTAGGCGACCCAAGCACTTTGCGGGAAGTTGCACGTGACCTCTGCACACGTTGAGCATACATTCGCTAAGGGCCTTGATCAGATCGCCATCGGCATTTTTTAACAACTGTTTGCGCAGAGGGGCTTTCGCCTTGGCCAGAGCCGTCAAATTACCGTGCTGTCTCGCTATGCGAGGACTGGTCAGCGACGCAAGCCTTAACCTACCTCTAGCCATGCTTGCGCGATAATGACGTTCGCTCCGAAAGCGGTACTTTTTATTTAGACTCAATGGCCTCAGTTGGGTAAGACTCTGCCGGGATAATATAGAACGAAACGAACCCGAGTCCTCTCGGCGGTCTCAGTTGGGTACGAAATAAGAGAGGTTTTCCCCCGGCAGCACGCCGGTTCGATACCTGTATCGGGCGGGCGTGTACTGAGTGCAGTCCAACACGAGATACCCGTGAGGGCGTTCGGTGGGCTTCTCGAAGGCCTCCAAGAGAAACCTAGAGTTCCTGGGTTCGATCTGCTGGCACAGTCTCTCGGTCTGCATCTTGTCCCGGTTGTTTTTGAAGACCACGGCGTAGTTTGCATTCAGAGAGATGTTGCGATATTTCTGACCCTGCGGAAAAGCGTTCTGCAGGATGTAGACGATGCCGAAGCGCTTGTGATGGGAGTCTCTGGTGAAAAAATTGGACACGTCCTTCCCGCCACCCTCCAGCATCAGATCGTCTAGGATGACCAGGTCGTTCTCGCCCACCGAAGCAAGTTCGAGTATGCCCGCGTGGGTCTCGCAACGCAGAGCCGAGGGTTCGAGTCTCGGCGAATACTCCGGAGGGTGGCACCACAGCACCCTCCTGGGGCGCACGTCGAACATCCGGTGCGCGTGGCGTAACAGGTTTTTCACGAAGGTCGACTTGCCGCACCGCGACGGCCCCGCCACGAGCATCGTGCTGGGAAACTCGAATCGCCCCAGGTCTCGGGGACCGGGCATCGTCTCCTCAGGGGCGCCCGGTTCGAAATGACTTTGGCGCGGCTGTAGACGTCTCATTTATGCGTTGCTCTTGAACCCGTAGGGATAGGAATCGTGATCGCCGGCGAGTACGCGCTTGTTGACCACCATCCTAAACGTCTTCGAGCTGGGTTCGGTGACGACCGTCCAAGACGGTTTCCGCGAAATCTGCGTGCCCGCCAGCTTCACCGCACGGTCGTTGTCCCTCAGCACCACGTCGCGAATCACCTCCGCGTTCACCAGCTCCAGGTTGCCCGAATTGAGCGTGATCCCCTTCACCTTGCACACCGAGAAGGTCTTGTCCGTCTCGGGGCAAACGATCTCCAAGCAGTAGCTCTTGGGCCCCGCGGAGGCGAACCGGGCGATGTAAGAACCCCGCCCGTACTTCTCCAGTTCGTCCGTCATGTCCCCCAGGAGGCGTCCAACGGACGGCGTCCAGTCACCCGGAGCGGCGGCGACGACGACGGAATCGGTGTCGAAGTAGCAGACCCGTTCTCCCAGCCTCTTGAGGTAGGAGTAGAGCACCAGGCGCGCGTGAGCCGTGGTGTAGTTCGCCAGGGCGGCGTTGGCGGTGGGGTTCACCTTGCGGTGCTGCTCGCAGTACTTCCACACAATGCGTACATGATCCGGTCGGTGACGGGCACGTAGGTCTGCACTTCCACGCCAGGGTCGTTGAGCAGCTCCAGGAGGCGGTCGTACCGGTCCACCAGCTCGCACGTGGGGAGGTTTTCCCTCTGCCCCAGTTTGCCCCAGAAGCTGTTGAGCATCAGCTTGGCCAGCTCCCGCCTACCGGGGTTGGTGGCGATGGCCTGGGGATCCAGGGGTACGCCTTCGTGTTCGAAGAATTGCTCCACGTACTGCTGCTTTGCGGCAGGGTCGTCGCAATCCGACGGCCAGCCGGAGGCTTCGGTCTTGATCTTCAAGTACTGATTCACGTAGTCCTCGAAGAGACCCTTGGCTCCGGTGGTCGGTTCGTGCTGCACCACGTCGTACTCGCAGATCTCGTGGACCCGGAGGAGGCGGTACCCCTCCTCCAGGGCGACCTTCATCTCGTCGACCACCCAGGTACCCGACAACGCCCTCTCGCGCTCACCGCGTTGGCACTCGTCTTGGCTCTCCGCCTCCGCACAAGCGCGGCATAGCGGGAACATCAGCTTGCCGCCAATGCGCGCCGGTAGCACCGGGTGGTACAGGTGTTGCGGCGGTAGAACCTCGCACTTCACCAACCCGCCCCCCACGTCTTCCAAGCGCGGGAATCGATCCACGTGGATCTTGGGATGGCCCGCGGCGTAGGGCTTCGTCTTGTTCACGTACGGGTACAGGCTGCATACGTCGTAGTAGTAGATCTTGCTATCCCCCTTCGCCTCGCAGTACGTCTTGGTGCATTTGGTGCGACCTCCGTAGAAGGCGTCCTGGGGTTCAGGGGTTCCGGTACCGCAAAGTCCCTTGCGTGGCGCGCGAGGTCCTGGTTGGCCTCCATCGCGGCGTTGAACACGCACTCCCACATTACCACCACGGCGTAGCCGGCGGCCTTGATCTTGGCCGTGACCTTCTCGGTGCTCTCTAACCTGGAGGTCATGGTTTCGTGTCCGAGTTGTATATCACCGCATGGCAATTGTGAAAGCACCGCCTGCAGCCGTGGTAAAAGCAGCCGTGGAAAAAGTACGCGGTTTTTTCGGCCTCTCTGTACCCGTCCACCTTGTGCCCCACGATTTTAACTTCGCGTTCTCGCATGGCGTGCTGGATGACGATGCCGTTTTGCATCTTTAGGCAAGTTAGCCATATACATGCGGCGCGAGACTGCCGGTCCGCTAGTCGATACCCGCCCGCTGGCAATAGGGCAATTTTTTTAAGCGGCATGAAGCGCTTTCTATACACGCACATGCACGCCTGCGCGATGGTGACGCATTCTCTGAACGGGTCTATTCCGTTCTCGTCCAAGAATTCCCTTCTGAATTTGGAAACTCCCTGACTGAGTAGAAATACGTCCATCTTGCAATACGCCACCATTTCCGCCCTCATGTCGAAGACGTACCCGGAGGACGGCTTTTCTTCGTGCCGCTGCTCGAAGGCTTTCCGACCCTCCGCCGACATGCCCTCCGGACAGTAATGCCTTTTGTCGGGAATCGAACCCACGTACTGCTCGTTTTCCTTCGTGTTAAACAGGTACGGGAAATAACCTTTGCATTCCTTCAATCCGAAGGTCTTGGAAAAGCGGGAGAGTGGCATGGGTTTGAAGTTGAGCGAGTCTAGAAATGTGACGTCACCGTACCTCATCCTGTAGATCTTGCTTCCGTTCATGATGAGCTCCGGTGCCCAGTCTAAGTGCACCACCATGTACTTCAATAAAAACTGCCCGTCGTAAGTTCTGAGGTTATGCGCCACGACGTAGACGTCCCAGGCTTCGAACCTCGCCTGCGCGATGTGCTCGAAAAACTGCTTCACGGGTTCGTCCATAAACACCCATTCTTTGCAACCGCATTCGGTACAGTATGCCGTCTTGTGGCGTTCGTCGATGCAGTGCGGGCAGGCTTGGTACAACACGCACAAGTTAGGTACATGCTCGTATGTGTCCTTTTTGCCGGTATATGGAATGTTTTGCGTGCATTTAAAGTCGATAAACATAAACACGTACCGGTATCTTTTGTTCTTTGCGGCATACGGCTGCATATAGCACATGTGGCTAGAATTCACGTGTGTCTTGCAATGATAGCAGTACTTTTCCCCGCACTCGTGCGCGGTTTTTCTGTGCCTCGCATTCACGAGCTTATTGCAAGACGTGCACACCTTTTCTACATCGCACACCGACAGCGCCTTTGGGTAAAAAACGCCTTTCTTTGCGTGGTTTGCAAAGCATGTCGGTCCCTTAAAATCTCTGTTGCACCCGGCGCAGCGTATGTAGGCGTCAAATCGCGCATCGCACTGTTGATGGCATTTAGCAAACCTGGCGTCGCACCTATGAAATTCTTTTTTGTGTGCCGAGGGATAATGACACCGGCGGCAATACCATTTGCATTTAAAGCACTTGTGAAGGTTCACGATAGCTTTAAAGTGCCCGGCGTGGAGCATGATGTCGATGTATTTATCGCATTTCTTATCCGACGCGTACAGCACGTGCTTCCCCGTATGATCGCCAAACACCGTCACAGCGTAGCCCTTTAACGCAGCGTCAAAGCGTCTGACGTCATTTATCGTGCAGCTGTCGTGGCCTTGACCGATGCTCGCACACAAGGCTACGGCCTTCGATTTTTGCAGATAGTCGGAGCGCGTCATCGTTTTATAGTTGACGTCGCGATCCACTTTGGCTTTAACTACAACAATGGCTCTTGATAAACACAAGTTGTCTTTGTTGGCTATTTCGACAATGCCTTTATTGTCCCTACAGGCATCGCAAGGTTGGTGGCACGAACCCGAGACCTCCTTGGTCCACACAAACGTCACATGAAGAGGCCCGCTTAGCAAGAATTGTTGGTTACTTTGCATTACTTTTTCGATGCTTCCAACAATGACATCCGCATTCAATTGCTCTACGCGCCTCACGCTCATGTTGAAGGCTTTAGACGTCTCCTTTTCGTCTGTTACGGATATGCCTAAATATCCGGGTTCGTTTTCTAACAGGTTCTCTTTCGCAAAGTTTAGAATATCGTTAAACAAATGCGATACCCATTGCTCCGGGTTAACATCTCTGGGGACCGGGTTTACGGTAATTTGAGACTCTGTAAAGCCGGAAAATAGCCTTGGCAGCGTTCTCTGCTTGTGCCCTATAATTTCGAACGTAGGCTGCAAGGTGCCATCGCGACTTCCCCCGGGTTGCGGCTCCATCTTATCGTCCGAATGCACCGATCGCTCTTTCGCTGCAAAGTGCTGCTGCTATTTTGTTTTTATTTTAAACCATTTTTCGTCAAATAGAACGATTTTATAGAAAAACCCACTATCGCTCCCGTTTCTCACTACGGCCGGTTGCTCTTGGCACCGGGTTTTTATAAGCTCGCTTATCGCAACCGCAGTTTCAACATGCGCGTCGAGTTAAATGCCTCATTTCGACACAAAATTGTCAAGTTGTAAAAACGCAGTCTTTTGCAGTGCATTTCCTGTCACGATCCGCCACTGCACGATCCCTACCATCGACAATAAAACTGCATTTAAAAGATTTTATCGCTGACGAACATCCGTTTCTCACGCTCAATTTTCACATACATCAGCACACGGTGTTTGCACGTAGTGCTGTACATGAGAATGACTAAAGTGAGCAGAACTGTAACGCTTGCTACCTGTTGTTAATAGTGGTTCAGCTTGCACCCCCACTAGTGCAATATTTAAAACTATGAGTGTCGTGTGTAGTGTTTTTGTGTTGTGCCGTGCATACGTGTTATGTAAAATGTAAGAATTAAATAGAATCAGCAGATACTTCCTTTCTAAGGAGTAACAGCAACTGCAGAATAAAAATTCTCAAGTGCTACGTTCGTATGACCTCTATCCTCTATCTCTTATAAGTGAGTACGAAAGTTTATTTTCATATCCACTTAATTTTAATCCAGATAAACTTTTCGGGAAACGGCTGCATTACACATCCGTTATACATCCAAAAGGACGCTATACACTGGCCTTAAAATTCTAAATTCTTTCCATCAACATGGCGAGCAAGAACTGAAAAGCGACATGCCTTTAAAAAAGAATGGTTAAGCATTGTACAATTCGAACCATTTATAACAGATATCTCGGAAATGGCTGACGTCACAAAAAAGTTATTTCAAATAAATTGTGTGTGGTTTTAAAGAGATCTAAATTTTTTGTATTGTATGTTTTCCTCAAACCTTAGCAGTTATACAAGATCATAGAAAATTTCTTCCGAATCAAGAGGACTTCACAGGCTATTTCCACAAAATTCAAGATATACATTTTATTTTTCATATAAATGTCTTTAATATATGGTGTTGTAATTAAAATCGTCAGAGACAGTTTTAGAAAATAAAACATTTCGGAAAATAGTTCATGTAAAGGGTAGTTTGGGGTGGAGGGACTTTCTTGAAAATCTCTGTGTCGTATCTTTGGAAGGTACTCAACCTAAATACCAAGTTTAGTATTTATCCGACTTTTCATTTTTGAGTCATGCTGCTCTGACACATACACACAGAATTTTCTAAAAATGTTTTTTATTCAGGGGACCTCAAAACAAGTATTTAGTTTTCCAGTGAAATCTCAATATTGAATATTTGGATGCAATGCATACCTCCTCTACCTACTATTTTACGTGGTAGAGAGTGTAGAAATACCAACCTCTTCAGCAATGGTGTTTATTGACGAGAAGCGTAGGCGTAAAAGTTAAAAATATAGATCGGTGCACGCTAAATTTATAAAAAATCTGTATTCCTGGTTTCCTTAAGAAATAAATGCACAATTTGTAACAAGGAAATTTTGATACAGCAACTTAGTTCTTTCGAAATCTTTGGAAAACCGTATCTTTATTTTTTTTTTCGGTACCGAAATTTAACAATTTCTTAAAACAACTTGTAAAATTGTATATACAACTCTGTAGGGAAGTTTATACTAATTTTGTGAATGTTTATAGGATGCACAGGTCCACAGTTGTCCAGCTTGACAATATAAAAGGTTTTAGAACGAATAGCAAATTACTAAAAGCCCCTAAATCAATATTATTACATGCAGTTGTGAAAAATATTACAGCTATGATTAATAAATTCTGGAATTACGAGAAATTTGTTAATATTAGTTTAAACGTATATAGTTGCAAGAAAAGTGAGTATAGCTAGCTCGAAACTTAGCGTTGTTGTCACAAATAAAGGATATAGAGAAAACTCTGATTTTCATAAAAGTAAGATTAAAACTACTTGCTTAAGGTAAAATGCTTGTCTCGTATTAAGAATATTCTCAGATATTCGGAGAATGGCGCGAAAGTTGAGTCTGACGCCTTGTTATTTTATTCCGTTTTTTCTTCAAGTGGGTTTCTCTATTGTTACATTTGTATAGTCACTGTAACTATTTTTACTTTCTCTACCACGTACATAGCAGATACAGGAGGAATTGCATTGCACTCAAAAATTCCATACCGGGATTTCACCAGAAATACATCTATAGATTTGCACATTTCAACTCATTACATAATTGGCTTGTATTGTGCATGATGTTTCATTTAAATACCCACAAACTGGGCCTGTGATTATTACTTATTGTTTTTATGTGTTTCAGTGGGTGAATAATAATTAGTTTGTTGGTATCGTTATCACAGTACTGTTTCACTTGTGAAATTCCGTTCTCTTTGTATGAAAATGAAAAAAGAAAAGATAAAAGAATGACGAGTTTTAGTGAGAAAGGTCTAAAGCTTTTAAACATTAAAATCAACATGGAAACTTTGTAAATAGACAACGCCACAAAGTAATAATAATAATAATAATAATAATAATAATAATAATACACATAAATTGTGTGCTTTAACGTTCTTGTACAGTTCTTGTACAGTAAGGCTTCGTTTCCTACGGTTTAACAGTTGTACAAAAGACATTCACAATGAGACTACTTCACAGCTATTCCCAGAAAATTGAAGTTATACATTTTATTTGTCATGCAGATATCTTAAACATACCGTACCGTAATCAAAAGGGTTAGAGCCATTTTTAAGACAATAAAAATAACGAACTTTCTTCCAATAAACGGGTAGTTTGCGGTGTGGGAATTTTCTTGAAAATCTACGGTTTGTTAAATTTTTTTTATACGCTACTATTATAGTGTGTGTGTGTGTGTGTGTGTGTGCGCGAGTATGTGCCTAGTATCCGTGCGCCACAAGCCAAAACGACGACATTATAGAAAAACTTTATCATTTGCCTACCGGACAGGGACAACCGCGAAAAACCTGAAAAAGCTCTAAGAGTATTCTAACGCCTACCGATCTGGAAAACCCATGAAAACAAGATAGTACACTTTTTTGCCGCTTTCGACCGGCAATGAGAACCCTGCTGCTACGTACGCTAGCGACCAGGTTTTTGGTATAGTTAAATTACGTCTGTGCAAAGGGCGTCTGTACCGCTTTAAAAAACCTAGGTATATCAGTGCGTAGTGATGTTGGTTGATCTTAAAGATGGTTAAGCATTTTTCAAAAACAGTTTGCTACACGCTACTATTAAATGTGTGTGTGTGCGAGTATGTGCCTAGTATCCGTGCGCCGACAAGGTAAAACTTCATCATTTGCCTACCGGGCAGGGACAACCACTAAAAACCTGAGAAAACCTCGAAAATTAGAAACGGCTTCGTCAACCACTACAGAAAACGCCTACCAACCAGGGAAAACCTATGAAAAAGCAGAAAGAGCTTGCATTCGTTTACCAACCGCAGAAAACCCCCAAAAACTAGTTATTTTTTAAAAAAACGAAAAAACAAGAAGAAAAAAAAGAAAAAAAGGAAAAGACGAATAATATAAGTATGGCAACTGCAACGGGTGTGTGTGTGTGTGTCTGTGTGTGTGTGCCTATTTAATTTTTATTTTCTTTTGCACTGCACACATTTGTGTTACAATATATATGCATTTTCAATTTTGGGAAAACCAATGAAAAAGCAGAAACAGCTTGCATTCGTCTACCAACCAGAGAAAACCCCGAAACACTAGTTATTTAAAATTGCTGATGAGTTCTGGATAGGCTTTTGCAAATCTTGTTGGTAGCAAAACTTACCTCTTCCATCACCTCCAACATACCCCACTCCCACACCTTTTTTCTTTCCACCAATCATAATCTCTCTTATTCTTACCAATCAACAACTTTCATTTGTTCCTTTCCACCAATAACATCACTTCTTATTCCCACCAATCACAACTTCACACGTCACTTTCTGTTATACGTTTTATCCCTCGTTCGCCATCTTTTCCCTCTTTCAGTCCCAACCTCCGCACAGACAACACCTCGCCGCTCCTTAACCTCAACTTCATGCCTCCGCCATCTTATTTAGTTCCCATTTTTACCACCGCGCCTCTCTTCTCCCAACCAGATTGCCGGCAAGAACAGATCTCGTTCATTCACACCTCAACGGTTGACTCGACAGCAGCTACTGTGAACACCTACGTCGTACACTTTTTTGACCGCTTTCGACCGGCTATGAGAACCCTGCTCCTACGTACGCTAGCGACCATCACGATGGTCCAGTATCAGGTTTTTGGTATAGTTAAATTACGTCTCTGCAAAGGGCGTCTGTACCGCTTTAAAAACCTAGGTATATCAGTGCGTAGTGATGTTGGTTGATCTTAAAGCTGGTTAAGCATTTTCAAAAACAGTTTGCTTTTATTTTTTCTTGTCGCGTGAAGCTGCTGCGCTTTTGGTGACGCATCCACACCAGTAACAGGTAAGTACCACACGCATAATTATTTTTCGGGCCTGCTTGGCGTAGGAATATATCCTTTCGTGTTTTGGTACTGTAACCTCAAATCTCCTTACCCTCCTCTTGCGACCGCCATCTTGTTTAGTTCTCACCGCATCTCCTTGACGCAGACCCTCCGCCATTTTTAGTTCCCACTATTTTAACCTCAAAATCTGCTCTTCTAAGCTCTTGCTACCGCCATCTTCTTTTAGTTCCCATTCTCACCACCGCGTCTCCTTGCCCCCACCTCTTGCGACCGCCATGTTCACCACTAACCTCCAAATTTCCTCGTCCTTAAACCTCTTGTCTCAACCATCTTGTTTAGTTCCCATTTTCGCCACCGCATCTCATATCGCCCCATCTCTCTATCCACTCAAGAAAACTACCATCCAACGTTCAAAAATTGCTGATCAGTTCTCGACAGGCTTTTGCAAATCTTGTTGCTAGCAAAACTTACCTTTCCCATCACCTCCAACATACCCCACTCCCACACCTTTTTCTTTCCACCAATCATAATCTCTCTTATTCTTACCAATCAACAACTTTCGTTTGTTCCTTTCCACCAATAACATCACTTCTTATTCCCACCAATCACAACTTCGCATGTCAATTTCTGTTATACTTTTTATCCCTCGCACCCCATCTTTTCCCTCTTTCAGTCCCGACCTCCGCACAGACAACACCTCGCCACCCCGCTCCTCTCCATTACGTGACGTCCATACTCTTTCATCTTCCTTCCTTCATCTTCCACCCGAATTAACGAACCAATCAAAATACTCCACGTCTTTTCCTGTTTTTTCTTCATCTTACCCTAATCCTCAATTCTTTTAACTCGTCCCGGATGAACCAATTGCAATAACGATAATCCTTCCGCTCAGGGCGCTTTTCAAACTTGCCGCCGCCGTCGCACGCAGCGACACTAGCGACACTAGCGCCCCTAGCGGCAGGATTATCGTTAATCCAATTGGCTCATCCGGGACTTATACTACTATGAGTCAATTCTCGAGATGTTAGCATTTTAGCCCTCAAACATCCGTTATAGGTTCCTCATATAAATTAACATTTCCTGGCTATTTACATGTTCTTGAACAGGCAAGCTATAGCCCTCTTCCTGCTTCAACGCACTAAGGGTGAAGGAGGCGCCAGCGATATCTTAAGTCACCCCTTATTAACGTCCTTACAGATGATCACAGATGGATGTATATTACTTCTTGTGGGAAGCACACGTACGAGGGTACCCCAGGAAGTATGACCCATCTAGCATTCCCGCGGTACAGATCGCTGTCAGGATTGTATCCAAGGTTGAATGGTTCCCTTGCATCTTTTCTCGGTTTTGTGTGAGTCTCAGTCGAAATAAGTTGTTATTGTGCATTTTGTGATAGTTCAAAATGAACTGTCTGGTTCAAAATCCACCGACACGTTTGTGAGGTGAGAGGTACTGGATTTTTGAAATTTCTAAAGTCAACTAAGCACGTGTATGGTGATACGGTAATCACTGAAAGAATTATTACAAGATGGTGTCAAATGTTTAACAATGGACGAACAAATTTGTATTACGAAACACAGAATAATCAGTTCTCACTGTCGCCTCGCTAATGTAATTTACCTTATTTTTCAATGTCAGTTTACTTAGTTTCCACTGCCCCTTCACTAATATGATCTGGTTAAACATTTCTGTCACTTCACTTAGTTATCACTGTCAATTCCCTAATGTAATCTAGTTTATCCTTCACTGTCAACCCACTTAGTTCCACTGTCACTTCACTTTAAGTGTTCTAGTTCCATTTTCTTGTCACTTAACTTAGTTATCACTGTCACTTCACTTATCTAGTTCAATTTTCCTGTCACTTCACTTAGTTCTCACTTTCACTTCACTAATGTGATCTGGTTCAATTTTTCGCTTCACTTAGTTTTCACCGTCAATTCACTAAAGTGATATAGTTTATTTTTCACTGTCAACTTACTTAGTTCTCACTTCACTTATGTAATCTAGTTCAATTTTCCTGTCACTGTTCTCAATGTTAATTCACTAACGTGATCTAGTTTAGTTTTCACTGTCACTTCACTTACGATTTCTAGTTCAATTTTCCTGCCACTTCACTTACTTTTCACTTCACTCTACTAATGTGATCTAGATCAGCTTTCACTGTCGCTTCACTCAATTCTGGCTTTCGCTTCACTAATATGATCTAGTTCAATTTTTCAGTCACTTCACTTATGTGTTCTAGTTCAATTTTCCTTCCCTTTACTTAGATCCTACTTCACTTCATTAATGTGATCTAGTTAAATGTTCAGTCCCTTAACTTAGTTCTCACTGTCACTTCACTTATGCGATCCAGTTCAATTCTCCTGTCCCTTCACTTAGATGTCACTATCACTTTACTAATGTGATCTAGTTAAATTTTTCCTGTCACTTCACTTTTCTTCACGACCTAGCGGCGTAATGAAATATGCACGAAGCGGCCTTTTTTCCCCTTCTGGTTCACTCGCTGTGGAGTCGAACACAAGACCTCTCCAAGCTTTCGCAGTTGTAGCACTCGCTGTACGTTACAACTCTCCCCGAAACCCCACTCGGAGAGCAGAGTGAGTTACTAGCTCACTCCCGAGAACATTCGTTTATACCGCAACTGTTATTT
Source organism: Deroplatys truncata (assembly GCA_030765065.1). Taxonomy (NCBI): domain Eukaryota; kingdom Metazoa; phylum Arthropoda; class Insecta; order Mantodea; family Mantidae; genus Deroplatys; species Deroplatys truncata. Next base: position 21,874,787 of record CM060988.1, on the reverse strand, counting down.
TCTAGACTCCTAGAATAATCGGGAAGCGGGAAGATAGAAGCTTCCAGAAGAATCCGGTTATCTATTGATAGCACCTCTGGTGCTCACGCTTAGCGAGAGCGCTACTGCGTATATTAATCTCCATTTATATCTCCTATTGCCCGCTGGTCGGCACCAACCTCCCGATAAGCTTGGACCACAAGTCTCTGTATCACAATACTGAAGAGTTGGTATGTAGCAGTCGGTGGCGTATGACTGTAATTTCGCTTACATATATTTTAATTATTCTGCCATAACCTAAACTAACATACAATTATATACCACTGTGTTAGAAAGAAAGCAATGCAGCGTATTTTCTAATAATTTATTTTAACCGAAATGCTCAACGTCTGCACTGTGTAGGTAGGTATTCACGTTTATTTGATCCAGTGTTATCCATTTTATTATATGACCTTATTCAACGATTCTGCTGTATTTACTTTTCTGCCGTTTAAAATCAATACAAAGGTAAAGCTGCCTAAAAGGAAAAAGGAAATATACAGAGACCATTATGGTAACAATAGCATAAACCTTATTGTTATTACATGTTATTAAACTCACAAAAGTAAACAAATTCACAAACTCCTTTGGCTCGAAGGGTTCAAACAGTAGAGAAAAGCAACTTTGTAACTTTTATTATGTAATTTTATAGAGAGTAATTCGCTTCAGGCAAAGAAACGGTAGGTGTATAAATCATTTTTCGAAACGCAAATGGATATATAAAATCGGTTAACTACATGTGAGGATGGGGAAAAAAGAAACAAAATAAGAATATCTGGTTGTTACACCCGCACGACTATCTCTTCTCTTGTACAAACTATTTTTACAAACACTTATTCTACAGCTACTTCATGTTAATCGAGATAAACACTTTCAAAAACCATTTTATTCCTAATTTTCTTATAGGTGAAGGGGAATGTGGTAGTCTTAGCGATAGACAAATCTTTTAAGAGCTAGTTGCCATGTGGAGCATTCCATTCTCTTTGCATGTCCAGGACATAAAGAAACGAATAACGAATTCCCATTTAAGTAAAAGTATAAGCATTGGAAAATTCAAACAAATAACAAGGAATATCTCGGAAATGGTTCACTCCACAAAAAGGTGTATACGACATAAATAGTGTGTTTTAATATATCCACATTTTTTGTGTAGAAGTATTTTGTCTATCTCTTACGGTTTACCAGTTATGCAAACGCCATTTAGATATAAGAGGTCTTTAAAGGACTTTCCCACAATATTCAAGATACACATTTTATTTCTTATAAAAACCTCTTAAATATACGTCGTTTTAATCAAAATCGTTAGAGCCAATTTTGAGAAAATCAAGATATTCGAAAAATGTCGCATGTAAAGGGTAGTCTGGGTGCGGAGATTTTCTTGAAAATCTTCACGTCGCATCTTTGAAAGATACTGAACCTAAATACCAAGTTTGGTGTTTATCCGAATTTTCGTTTTGAGTTATACTGTTCACAGACACACAGAGAAAAATACACGGGGCGCCTTCTAAACCTAGTTTTTTGGATTCAGATGGCCTCAAAACATGTCTTTCCGGTGAAATCCCGATATCGAATTTTTGGGTGGAATGCAATACTTCCCCTACTTACTATACGTAATAGAGAAGGTAAGAAGACATGGTGTGTTGCATTTATATTGAAAGGGGATATACCATACATATATAAGTATTGTACATAGTAATTGAAAGGGGATGTATCATACATATATAAGAATTGTACATAGCAATAAGCTAATTCACCAAAAACATGTTAAAAGATTCAACAACCAAGAATTGTACACAGCAGCTCGTAAGAAACGGATGAGCTAGCAAATTCCAGGTATAGGTGGAGCCCACCAGTCACCAAGCTAATCAACAGGGAGCCGGTAGCGGTAAGGAGAAATAAAAAAGACAGATAGATAAAAGAAAGAGACGGAAACTTTGAATCCGCTTCATGACGCGTCATGGTAACGCGTAGGCGCAAAATCTTGAAGTACAATATTCTCATACATGTTAACTTAACGCGGTCTGAGGACCAATTAGAAACGTCGTTACATTTTTAGGCGCAGAGGTAAGCGTCACTAGGCTGAGGTATATAAAGGGGAACAAAGCCCCAGATATTCACTCTCTCTCGATTCTCTTCAAGAAATTGGTCGACACGAGGTGCTACGCTCTCGACGACAGATGCACGTGTGTAATTAGTTAGGCTCCTGATTTACTCAAATAGTGGGATTGATATAATGGGAAAAGCTAGCTTCCCATAAATACTGAAATTGTTAATAAACCATTTTTATTAAGGGGAAATGCAGTATACCTTTAATTTGCCTCACCCACGATAACCTTAAAATCCAAACGTAACTATATAGGGAAATATTAGGAATGGAAAACACAGCAAACGACGAATATCTATAACGAGGACAAGAACACTGCGGCAGATAGCATCAACCAGAGGGACGACGCTTTCCAAATGCTACTGACCAATGATTCCCCGCTACAATATGACTTTCTCTACTCCTTCTACAACCGAGTGGAATGGCGGCAACGTTCGGCGTTCAATCTCCGGCGACCGCCCACACTGACTTGGGTTTTTCGTAGTTTTCGCTTGTCGCCAGGCGAATGCTTGGGTGATTTTTCTTATACCACGAAAGTTTCCGGTCCCCCATTCTTCATCATTTCGTTTGCCAAAGCCTTCCGGGGCTTGGCAGGGTGGTTTGGTGGTGAATATGCGCTCTGTGATGTTTCTTTCCTCATCTGCTTCGGAACCTGGACAGTTAGGACATTTTCAACAGGAGGAGCGATGGTATTGCCTACAGGAATGTTTCCATCTGTGAACCTTAGGGATCCCGGAATAGCCACATCTGCTGCTACTTGGTCCAAGCAACCACCCTTACGATCATTTTACCTCGTTCCTTTCTCCCGGAGGTTGTATACGGAACAATAGGACGCATTGTTTAAACCCTCCTCTATCCCTTGCGAAAAAAAATGTTACAGAAGCTTATTCTTCTATCTACTTCTTGATAATCGAGATAACTTTTATTACACATTTAGTTCTAAATATCATGAGATCGTTTTATGCTGAGACCACGGATCGCGCGTATGCGTGTCCGCACACTGTCTGTCACACTGCGGCTTTTTCGTTCCGTAATTCCCGCGTTACTCACTCACTAGTGATAGTCGCATGCACTATAATGAGGTGTTGCACCTTGTCATAAGAGGTGTTGAAAGTGGTGTCCGACTGCGTGAACACATTCCTGGTATCTTCAGATGAAATTTCCACTCACACTCATAATTTTTCTTATAAATTATCCTTAAGTTGGTCTATGGTGTGACATTATTCCTACAATGTGTTTTAGGGTTCTCCACAAACAGATGCACCAATTTCGTCAATTTTTCCTGTGTTAAAACATTTCGTTTTCCTGTGATAGCTTTAGCGTTTTGTGATCCTGTTGTCCGAAAAGTAGGTAAGAGATGGCGACTTGCGCAAACACAGATGCCGACAACTGATAAGATACAATGTAATATCCTTAATTCTGTGCCGCCAAATCCCGGCCCCTCCTTTGTGGCCTGACCATGAAAGCCGCCGACCACGCCCCTCTTTGTGGCCTGACCTGAATGCCGCGCGTTAGAGTGTTAGAACAAAGGGTTATTGTTCTTTGTGTGCTGGTCTGAATGCCGCCCGGTAGAGGTGCAGAACAATAGGCTGTTGTCCTTTGTGTGCTGGTCTGAATGCTGGCCGGGCACAGGAGTAGATCAATGGGTTAATGTCCTTGCACGAGGAAAATGGGTAATTGTCCCCGTCGCTAATGGAGGCGACACTTTAAGCGCTGCTGATACCGGCAGCCGGAGATCGCCGAAAAATGGGTTATTGTTTTCGTCGCGTGCCGCCACCAACGCCCCCGCAAATCGATGAAGGAGATACGTTCTTAAATATCTGTGTGAATCAATCAGGTAATGTCCGTCCATGCATAACATCATCTAACTTTATTTAAAAAAGCAAGTATATATACTGCTAACGTCACGGCATCGGGACTCTAAAGAGTTGCACGCGGACCCTTGATCGAAGTACCCAGCCACGTGTATTTTAATTGATTAACGTAAATAAGTGTATATGAATTGACTCGCGCACCTGGTTGCCATCGTATGTGTGTTAAGGTGATTATTACGCGTGTATAATTATTACGACTAATAACACTTGTTTAATTCTGCATTTGAGGGAATTTTTTTCTTGGACTTATAAGAATATTACATCACTTAGCTGAATTAAAAAAATCCATGACTGAAAGGACTGAGTTAGCGTGAATAGCTAACACGAGACGCTGTCGAGTGAAATCTTTCACGGAAAAACCCAAACGCCCGGTCCATTTCCAGCAGGCGCTGTCGCACTTATGATGTACTCTCGCGTCTGCAGCCGAGTGTAGCCCAGCTCACTCATACCCCAAACACTCCTTCCCTTTCCCTGCCTGTCACTGGCTCAAGCGAACAGCGGCGGACATCAATTTTGCGGCCTGCGAGGAAGAAGGTGGAAGTCGGCCATCTTGAGGGTTTAACACACTAAGGGGGACCATTTTGGCTCCCGAGGAAGCAACTGGTATAAATCATTTGAAAGGGTGATAAGGAACTTCGCGCTTCGATATATAATTTCTAAGGTTGTTTACACGTAAGGTTGACACTGAAAAGTAAATAAATACGGATTAACATTATATTCAAATAATACATACGTCCAAAATAAATAAATAATGAACTAAATAAATAATTAAATATGGAGAGAACCCTAAACAAAGCATTCCCTTTTGGTGCTCTTTTAATTAACATCGGTTAAAGAGCGGTCAAAAACAAATACTCCATTTCTTATATCCGTAACAAAAATAAAAAAGATGACTAACAGACTCGTGATTGTTTAGACATGCAATGTCTAAAGTGGTATTGAATACCAGCGGGAAATCGAACTCTAATCTCAAGCTAAGAATACATGGACTTTCAAAACATGCATTCCTGTGTTAGTAAATATATAAGTATCGGAAGAAGGTGTCAATAACATAGGGAGAGGACTTCTAAACACCATTATCTTCGAAAGATATGTTGACTACTCCAGCAGAGAGATCGAGCCATTACGAAGTTTTCGAATATAAATTTGATATTCGTTTTAAAATCATTTTTCTAAAGACGCACACCAGCGGTCTTCGGGAAATTCGAGAATGAGTTATTCAGTTGTTTACCTCTTGAAAAATATGTTGTACAAACCTTGAATGGAGTAAACCATGGTGCGATCGGGTTTTTCCAGTTTTGCGGGCATATTCGCTTACAGCTTAATGAAGGGATTCCTGACTATAGATAAAATCTACAAGTGACTTTTTAAAGTATAACTTTTTGAGTGGGTTTTTAGGAATACATGTATTCAAAAGAATTGCCCAGACTTATACACGTGAGTGGATTTCCCCTATAGACACCGGGGAATTCTTAAGACAAAAAATTACACGACCTCTACATTGCTCCAAGAAAATTATCTGAAGAGAAAAAACGATACCTTCTTTTCATTACTGCCACTAAAATTATTGTTAAATAATACATACAATACATTATAAATAAATAATGAATTATGGAAAGTACCCTAAAAAGATCTCCATTGTTACACTTTTAATTAACGCTAGTTAAAGAAAGCCCATAAATAAAACTCAATAGAAATATATAAACACACTCGATGTAAAATACAGAAGGTCTTCATTCTTGACGGTCTACAATAAGTAAAATAACATGATCACGGACATTAAAACAGGCATTGTTGATAAAGCACCGCACACACCGCGCAAGCACGTGCATGGGCAGGGACTTTAAAACAGTTGTTGTCGATAAAGTAACACACCTGCCAGCGCAAGCACTCTCATAGACACGGACCTTAAAACACTCATTGTGGATAAAGTAACCGCCGACTCGCGCAAGTAAGCGCATAATTAGGGACTTTAAAACAGGCTTTGTCGATAAAATTCCCTCACCTTCTCACGCAAGCACACGCGTAAGCAGAGACTTTAAAAGAGCCATTGTCGGTAAAGTCCCACACCCACCACGGAAGCACGCTCTCTGTCTGTCTCTCCTTTGCGCTAGCACAATGCTGCAGTAATATAATTACCAAATCACTGATACGTTATACCAGAGACGCCAACGATTCATATAGCGGTTTACACACCCCTAGCAAAATATGTAGTATATCCCTGAAGAGGATAAACCAGGTCTCGGGAACATCCGGGCAGCAGGATTCCCTCCCATTATGCGTCTTTATAAGCGCAGGTGTAATATATTTCGGGAGGTTATTGTGTATACATACTGTATACAGACTATAGAATACTGTACTTAAACATTCGAAACTATCGCAATTATTATTCTTCTTCTTCTTCTTCTTCTTCTTCTTCTTCTTATTATTATTATTATTATTATTATTATTATTATTATTATTATTATGCTTATTTGTTATTCCATTTAACCAGATTGGCGTTTCAGCCTCCATGTCTAAAAATTATATGATTCAGCTTTGCACCAAGGTAATAATAAATAAATAGCACGTAGAAGGTAGCGAGTTCGAATCTCGATTAGGTGAGTAACCGGGTGAGGGCAAACCCTCCCATTAAGCGCCCATATAAGCGCAGGTATATATTGCGTGTTTTTAAAATGATTTCTCATTCGCGTGAAAAGACCGTTCATATCGGAAAAAACTTCCCGATATAGATTATGCTGTAAATCTTCTAACTTGTTTAGTCGCATTTTATTTATATAACTGAAAAATACAAGAATTGTTTGTATGATACCGATTGTAAACTGATTCTTATGGAATGGTAAACCAAGAAGTATGATTTGGAAAGGGTGATAAGAAGATAATGGTATTTAGAATTAAAATGAGAGACAGAATTCAACTTAAGCATCCCTTCATTTCTAGGACATATATTCAATAAGGTGATTCAGAGCCTGATGTGGAGTTGTCCTTTGTGCCAGAACAGACTTCATAGTTTGAGCTTGAAGAAAGAAGATCCTAACTAGCGCCGTCTGTAATCAAGATAGTCCTTTAAGACGACTCCGCATCTAAGGTGATTTCCGTGTAACACACTAACTAATCGACCGGAATTATTCACACGGTAACGTCTATGCACCACATTCGGAGGTTGTGAGTTCAATTCCCAGCAACTGACACTGACCCTCGGGGTTTTTCGGGGTTCTGCCTAGTCGCTAGGCGAATGTGCGAAGGTTTTTTATAACCGCGAATATTTATCCCATTGCGTTTCACCCACATTCCCATTTTACTCCGCCTTTCATCTCCCTGGCTCTGGCCTGTAATATTTAATGGTGAAAACCGAGACTCGTGCGATACTAATGCTTATGAATAAAGAAACATAGATGTATATTGCATGTAGCTAAAAGGATAGGAATGGCGTAGTGTTTTAAAACAGACATTTTCGCACCATTGAGGTAAAACACAGGGAAACCCCTCAAAACATATATTTCCGAGAAGATAAGGTGTAGAGGTCCGGTATATAGAATGCTATCCTTAAACATCGTAGAAGCAAGGGAAAACCATTCGAGTGTATGGTTTTTACTTCTCTTTTGATGTGACATATACAGCTAGAAATGTCCCATGCTTAAACATGTCGGCCGGTGACTACACCGTCTATCTCATGGTGTGATATCATTTATGGTGAGGGTAGAGTACTGTCAAGAGTGGTATACAACAATTCCGTTATTTTTTACGATATGGTTCAAGCGAAAATGTCTGCATCTCGCAGTCGTGAGGTTCCGATTTCGATTCTCGTCGGTCGCGCGCTCTAGCTCGTATTTTTCGCGGTTTTCCCTGGCAAAGGCGAATGCTGGAATGGTTTATGCTACCACGATTTCCTTTCTCTTTCATTCCCATCTTTCACCTGTGCCTCTAGGTTTCATTGCACAAGGTGAATGCTTGCTCAAGGGATACTTGTCCCTTGCTCGGTTGACTGATCGCTCATCACCCTCACTAGTTAGCTTGTGTTTCCTCTCTCTCTCTCTCACGCACACACACTCAGTCATGCATAAACAGGTATATATACCTCTGAGATAGGGTGTATAAGTCCTGTACATAGAACGCTGTGCTTAAACACCCTTAGAAGGAAGGGAAGGCCATTCGAGTGTATGATCACAGATATTTTTCTTTATATTTCTCTAAGGCAGACCCGTTTCTACAACTTGGTTTATAGATGGATGAAATACTTGACGGTTGTCAGTCTTATTTAACTTGTTTAAAACGTGTTTAAACCATGTTTTGATAAATACTACTTCGCGGTAACGTGAGAGGCCTGCATTCGAGAGGTCGCAGGTTTATTCCCGGTGACCACTACTGTCTCATTTTAGGTACTGCACGAAGGTCTACGAATGCATAGATAACATGCGTACCCTTCCACCAAGCACCCAAACCTGCACGAAGATGTACGATCATACCCGAGCAATACATACATCCTCGCAATACTTCAAACACTCACTCTAAACATCCGATCCTACACGAAGGTCTACGGACACATAGATACATGGGTTTACTTCCATCGGGCACCCAAACCTGCACGAATACCTACACTATACCCGAAAAATACATACATCCTTAAAAATTTTAAACACTCCCTCTGAGGCACTATTTTAACACTTAAATAATATTAGTCTAATTATATAATTTGTAAATTCAATAACAGCCCGCCTTGAAGCAATTTGTGTATGTAATAATTTGTAAAATGTATGTAGGAGTCATTACATATTATTGTAAACATGTTCAGTAATGTTATGTGAATGCATTACGTAATTTAATAATGTAGGAGCTGTGAGAAAAATAGGTTTAAAGTTGCTAACAATGAGGTAACCTTGAGGCTATAATGAGTAAGGAAGTTTAAATGCTACTAGTCATTGTTGGAGCAACAATAATGTAAATTTTGAGACAGTTTTAAAATAGCTAATCAACAACCAGAAAAAGCTTTATTTAAATGCAGGTATTCTATTCGAGTAAGATTAGCCAATCAGAGACTTTAAATACAGAAATTTACAAGATTAGACGGTTGAAATCAATTCGGTTGTCTCCAGACAGTGCTCATAACCAGACGTATTGCTTCTAGACAGTGCTCATATCCTGACGCGAGATATGTCCTCGAGAAATTAATTACGTATTCGTGTGAGGCGTTTACGTGTTAAAAAAAATGCACGAAGACCTACGGAGATGCTGTTACCAGAACCCATATTCAGACTGGAATGATAGACTTTAATGTAGATATTTATTTACAACCATAACAATAACACTTCATATCTAAACAGTGTATGAGACAGAAAATTTATCTCTAAGGTACGCTAAGTATGCTATGCGCTTTTTTAGACTCAATAGAGATCCTAACATTACGTATCGGAAAACATTTGCAGGCAATTTAGGGTGCTCTTAAAGTTAAGATAATTTTATCGAGGATTCTCTTAAAGGAACGCACGACAGACGACATTTGCAGCATTATGCTTCTTATATACTTACAATTGCGAGTTCGCGACTTCAGGGGCGCGCGTATCTGACAATCAACTAATTTGTTCACGGTTTGCTCAGACGCCTGATATATACCCGGTTATAGATTCAGTAACGTAACCCAGAGTCCGATAGGGAGATGTGTTTCTGTCGAAACGGGCTTCATAGTTTAATATTGAAGAAAGAAGATCCATAACTAGGACCATCTGTAATCAAGACAGTGTTCTAAGACGACTACACAAACAAGATCATTTGTGTGTAACACATAACTAGTTGAGTGGAATGGTTCAGGCATTCGCAATCGAGGGTTCAATGCCTGCAACTTACATCCTGGCCCATGAGGTTTTTCACGGTTTTCCCAGTCGCTAGGCGAATACTGTAAAGGTTCGTTCCATCTCTGAATTTCTCCTCCCGCTGTTTCACCTACATTCTATTTTTACTCCACCTTTCATCTCCTTGGTTGTTTCAAGGCTGAAAGTGTCGGAGGGGAAGTCTCGGCATACGCACAGTAGGGAAAAAGGATGCTCTCTTTTACTTTCATTCAGGGAATGAGGGTGGTCTCCGAATCCTGGACCTCTCAAGAGATGTGTAAGTCTGAAGTCCTCCAGAGGGGCCACAGATTGCGCCAACTACCACCAGGGAACTTTTTAATCCGTGGAAGTTAGGGGCCCTGCCCTCTACCCTTTAGATGTTCCCTGTCTCTACACACCTTGCTTCTCGCACCCGTGAAATTAAAGACCCCAGCAGAGTCTGGATAATGTATTCTATATAGTAGAAGTTCTTGTTTACTATCGCCGAAATTCATTAATGCCATTATGGTGTCTGCCATGCTATAACTTTAGATGCTTTCAGCTCACTTCTAAATTTCCAGTTCATTCGGAGTTTGAAGCGTAGAAAGTAGTGAATTATCACCATAGGGAAACGTCAAATTAGTAAACACACGACTTCAGCTGTATTCTGATTCCTAGCCCACTGGAGGCTGAAGTGTAGGACTGAGAGGCGATTCAATATAATATTTCTCTCTATACATCTAAAGTCTTGACAAAAAAATGATTCTTCAAAACCGTTCGCATATATTAAATTTAACGACTCGTCTTCCTCCAAGTGTTAGGGATGAAATATTGAGTTTCTCATGAGTCGCTTGCATCAATTTTCTCCCAGAATAGCTCATGTTAAAACTCTAAAAGAAATTAATTGAATATGTGAATGCTAACGCTCAAATAACGCGCAACTATGTATATATCTTGAATGAGGGTGATAGGCAGCCTATGTATATACATAGAAGAGAAAAGGGATGCTCTCTGGAAACATTCGTCATCCAGACAGTGTTCGGTGCCAGCAACCGTAGACGTGGGGTTGTTTGGAACAGACTCCAGCTTCAAGTCTTTAAAAGCTAGGGACCCAGCCCTTTGCCTGTCATGCTTCCTGGACCTTCCTAACCGCGTAAATTCACGTTACACTGCCACGTTACCAGAAGATGCAGCCTGTGAGCAGAAGAAAACGATGCTCTCTGGAAGGATTCGTCACCCGGACAACGATTGTTCACGGAGGCTGCAGACGTCATGTTGGACGGAACGGGATCCAACTTCTTTAAACGGTAGGGGCCCGCACTTTGACTGTCATGTCTCCTGGACTGACCTAAACACGTAACATCATGTAACGTAGCCACGTAACGCAGCGTACACAGCGTAACCAGTAAACGTAATACACGTAACCAGCAAATGTAACAAGTTAATAACTAATGTAACCAATCTAACCAGTAAATTTAACCAATGTAACCAGTAAATATAAGCAATGGAACCAGTAAATATAATCAATGTAACCAATTTAACCAGTAATGCAACAATTTATCTAGTAAATGTATCCAATGTAACCAGTAAATGTAACCAATGTAATGATAAATTAACAGCGTAACGAGTAAGTATAACCAATGTAATCAATTTAACCTACAATTGTAACAATGTAACTAATGTATCTAATATAACGGTAAATGTAACCAAGGTAACCAGTAAAAGTAACCAATATATCCAGTATATGTAACTAACGTAATCAGTAAACATTACCAACGTAACCAGTAAACATAACAAGCAGGCATAACCAGAAGATGGTGCCTGCGAGCAGGGGAAAGGGATGCTGTCTGGAATACACGTCATCGGGACAGCGATTGGTCTCAGTCTGATTACGCGTCTCTGGAACCTTCACGTCGATGAACTGTTACCTTCTGAATTAAACTTTGATGATCGGTATAGACCCGTGCAGCTTACATTGCGCTGAACGTCCCTAACACTTCCAGCTGCTGGACCGTTCCAGCTAGTCGCGCGTCTCTACCATCTGCATGTCGACGATTTGTTAACTTCTGAAGTAAAGTTCGGCGGTCAGTTTAGATCTGTACAGCATGCATTTCGCTGGGTGTTCCTAAAATTTCCAGCCCTCGGACCGTTCCAGTTAGTGGCGCGTCTCTGTGATCTACTAATCGACGACCTTTTGTTTACTGAAGGATGAGGTTGGTGGTCGGTATATATCTGTGCAGTCTGCATTGAGCTGAGTGTCCCTAACGTTTCCAAACCCTGACCATTCCAGCTAGTCGCGCGTCTCTACCACATTTATATCGACGATCTGTAGTCTTCTGAAATAGAGGTTTGTGGTAGCTATAGATCTGTACACCATGCATTGCGCTGGGTGTCCCTAACATTTCCTGCTTTGGACCGTTCCAGCTAGTAGGGGTTCTCTACCATCTACATATCAACGAGTTGTTGTCTACTGAAGGATGAGATTGGTGGTCGGTATAGATCTGTACAGCATGCATTGCGCTGGGTGTCCCTAACATTTCTTGCTCTCGGACCGTTCCAGCTAGTCGAGGGTCTCTTGCATCTACATATCGACGATCAGTTGTCTTCTAAATTATGACGTTGGTGGTCGGTAAAGATCTGTACACCATGCATTGCAATGGGTGTCCCTAACATTTCCTGCTTCGGACCGTTCCAGCTAGTAGGGGTTCTCTACCATCTACATATCGACGAGTTGTTGTCTACTGAAGGATGAGATTGGTGGTCGGTATATATCTGTACAGCATGCATTGCACTAGGTGTCCCTAACATTTCTTGCTCTCGGACCGTTCCAGCTATTCGAGGGTCTGTTGCATCTATATATCGACGATCTGTTGTCTACTGAAGGAATGTTTGGAGGTCGGAATAGATCTGTGCAGTCTGCATTGCACTGGGTGTCCCTAACATTTCCTGCTCTCGGACCGTCCCAGCTAGTCGCGCGTCTCCAGCATCTGCATATCGACGATCTGAGATCTTCTGAAGTAATGTTTGGTGGTCGGTATAGATCTGTACAGCATGCGATACGGGGACCGTTCCAGCTAGTCGCGTGTCTCCAGCATCTGCATATCGACGATCTGAGATCTTCTGAAGTAAAGTTTGGTGGTCGGTATAGATCTGTACAGCATGCGATGCGGGGACCGTTCCAGCTAGTCGCGTGACTCTACTATCTACATATACACGTTCTGTTCTCTAGTAATGGAAAGTTTGGCGGTGGAAATAGATCTGTTAAGCCTTCATTGCGCTGGGTTTCCCTAACATTTCCAGCCCAAGGACCGCTCCAGCTACTCGCGCGTCTCTGTCATCCACATCTCAATGATCTGTTGTTTTCTGAAGTAAAGTTAGGATGTCGGTATAGATCCCTACAACTTACATTTCGCTGGATGTCCATAGCATTTCCTGCTCTCTGACCGTCTCTGTCATCTATATACCGACCATGTGTTGTCTTCTGCACAATGAGGTTGGCGGTCGGTATAGATCCGTACAGCCTGCATTGCGCTGGATATCCCTAACATTTTCAGCTCTCGAATCGTTCCAGCTAGTCGCGCGGCTTTGTCATCTACATGTTGACGATCTGTTGTCTTCTCAAGGTTGAGGTTGACGGTCGGTATAGATCTGTTCTGCATGCATTGTGCTGGATGTCCCTAACATTTCCTGCTCTCGGACCGTCTCTGTCATCTATATATCGAGGATCTTTTGCCTTCTGAAGTAAACTTTAGAGGTCGGTATAGATCTGTACAATATACATTGCGCTGGAGGCCTCTAACATTTCGTGCTTTCGGACCGTTCCAGCTAGTCGAACAACTCTGCCATCTTTATGTCGACGATCTGTTGCCTTCTGAAGGATGGGGATTGTGCTCGGTATAGGTATAAACGCTCGTTGTCCAAATGACGAATGTTTCCAGAGAGCATCCTTTTCTTCTGTCGCAACCTCTATCTTCTGATAACGTGGCAGTGTAACGTAATGTCACGCGGTTAGGAAGGTCCAGAATGCATGACATGTAAAGGGCTGGGTCCCTAGCTTTTAAAGATTTGAACCTGGAGTCTGTTCCAAACAACCCCACGTCTACGTGTCCTGAGACCGATCACTGTCTGGATGACGAATGTTTCCAGAGGGCATTCTTTTTCACTTCGATGTATATGCCTAGGCTCCCCTCCACCACGTTTCCCTATGGTGATAATTGACTGCTTTCTACGCTTGAAAATCCGAATAGACTTGAAAATTATAAGTGAGCTGAAAGCATCTAAAGTTATAGCATGAACAGACACGATAATGGCATTAATGAATTTCGGCGACAGTTAACAAGAACTTCTACTACATAGAATACACCATCCAGACATTTCTGGGGTGTTTAATTTTACGGGTGGGAGGGGCGAGGTGTGTGGAGATAGATAACATCTACAGGGTAAAGGGCAGGGCCCCTACATTTCATGGATTAAAAAATACCCTGGTGGTAGTTAACACAATCTGTGGCTCCTCTCGAGAACTGCAGACTTACACATCTCCTGAGAGGTCCAGGATTCGCAGACCATCCTCATTTCGTGGATGAAAGTTACAGAGAGCATCCTTTTTTCACACTGTTGTGCGTATGCCGAGACTTCCCTCTCCGACACTTTCGATCCTGAAACACCCAAGGAGATGAAAGATGGAATAAAATAAAAATGTAGGTGAAACAGCGGGAGGAAAGTTTCAGAGATTGAACGAACCTTCACAGCATTCGCCTAGCGACCGAGAAAACCGTGAAAAAACCTCATGGGCCAGGGGTGAGGCTTGCAGGAACTGAACTCTCGATCGCGAATGCAGACCATAGGCGTTACCGCCTGAACCATTCCCTTCGACTAGTTAGTATGTAACAGACAAATTATCTTAGTTGTGTAGTCGTCTTACAGCACTATTTTGATTACACATGGTACTACTTATGGATTTGCTTTCTTCAATATTAAACTATGAAGCCCGTTCCGACAAAAAGACATCTCCCTATCAGGCTCCGTGTTACCTTACTCAATATATAACCGGGTATTTAACAGACGTCTGAGCAAAACCGTGACCAAATTAGTTGATTGTCGGATACCTCCTCCTGAAGTCGAGATCTTGCAATTGTAAGCACATATAAGAAGCATAATCTTGCAAATGTCTGCCGTGCGTTCCTTTAAGAGAATCCTCGATAAAATTATCTTAACCTTAATAACACCCTAAATTACCTACGAATATTTTCCGATATGTAGGTTTAGGACCTATATTGAGCCTAAACAAGCAAATAGCATACATAGGGTAACATAAAGATAAACGTTCTGTATAAGAGACTGTTTAAATGTGTTGTGTTCCTGCTATGGTTGTAAAGTCTATTATTCCATTCTGATTATGGGTTCTGGTAAGAGCATGTCCGTAGGTTTCGTGCATGTTCGAATATTTAGAGAGGCACTCAGAGATGTTTATGTGTGATTGCATGTATTCATAGGTCTTCGTATAGCTTCGTCTGCTTGAACGAAGTTTTAGAATGGGTCAGCATTTATATCAACGTTTTCGGACGTCTCCTTACAGGTTCGGATGCTTAGAGTGAGTGTTTAAATTACTGTGAGGATGTATGTATTGTTCGGGTATAATCGTAGGTGTTCGTGCATAATCGGGTGCTTGGTGGATGTGAACGCTTGTGTCTATGTACTCGTAGACCTTCGTGTGGGTTCGGATACTTAGAGTGAGTGTTTAAAGTATTGTGAGGATGTATGTATTGTTCGGGTATAATCGTACGAATTCGTGCAGGTTCGAATGCCTGATTGAAGTGAACGCATGTATCTATGTATTCGTAGACCTTCGTGTAGGTTCGGATGCTTAGAGTAAGTATTGCGTGGATGTATTGCCCGGGTATGACCGTACGTCTTCGTGCAGGTTTGGGTGCTTGGTGGAAGTGTACGCTTGTATCTATGCATCCGTAGACCTTCGTGCAGGTCCCAATGTTAGACAGGGGTGGTTACCGGAAATCGAACCGGCAACCTCTCGAATGCAGGTCGCACACGTTACCGCGAAGTACTATTTATCAAAACATGGTTTAAAAACTATTTATACAAGTTAAATAAGACTGACAACCGTGAAGTATTTCATCCATCTATAAACCAAGTTGTAAAAACGGGTTTGCCTCAAAGACACATAAAGAAATGATATGTGATGATACACTCGAATGGCCTTCCTTCATTCTAAGGGTGTTTAAGCACAGTCCTCTATATACAGGACTTATACACCTTATCTCAGAGGTACTTATGTCTGTTTATGCATGATTGAGTGTGTGCGTGTGTGTGTGTGTGTGAGAGAGAGAGAGTGAGAGAGGAAACACAAGCTAGCTAGTGAGGGTGATGAACGATCCGTCAACCGAGCAAGGGACAAGTATCCTTTGAGCAAGCATTCATCATGTGCCACGATACCTATAAGCGTACCTGAAAGATGCGAATGAAAGGGAAAGGAAGTCGTGGTAGCATACACCACTCTAGCATTATCCTTTGTCAACCAGGGAGCACCGCGTGAATTCCGGTCTAGAGTGTGCGACCGACGGGAAACAAAACCGGAACCCCTCGAATGTAACCAGCAGACGTTAACGCCTGAACCATATCGTAAAAAACAACGGGATTGTTGTATACCACTCGTGACAATACTCTACCCACACCATGAGATAGACGATCTAGTCACCGACCGACATGTTTAAGCATGGGTCATTACTAGCTGTATATACTGTCACATCAAAAGAATAGTAAAAACCATATACTCGAATGGTTTTCCCTTCCTTCTACGACTGCGTAAGTATGGCATTCTATATACAGGACCTCTACACCTTATCTTCTCGTAAATATATGTTTTGAGGGGTTTCCCTGTGTTTTACCTCAATGGTGCGAAAATGTCTGTTTTAAACACTACGCCATTCCTATCCTTTTAGCTACATGCAATATACATCTATGTTTCTTTATTCATAAGCATTAGTATCGCACGAGTCTCGGTTTTCACCATTAAATATTACAGGCCAGAGCCAGGGAGATGAAAGGCGGAGTAAAATGGGAATGTGGGTGAAACGCAATGGGATAAATATTCGCGGTTGTAAAAAACCTTCGCACATTCGCCTAGCGACTAGGGAGAACCCCGAAAAACCCCGAGGGTCAGTGTCAGTTGCTGGAAATTGAACTCACAACCTCCGAATGTGGTGCATAGACGTTACCGTGTGAATAATTCCGGTCGATTAGTTAGTGTGTTACACGGAAATCACCTTAGATGCGTAGTCGTCTTAAAGGACTATCTTGATTACAGACGGCGCTAGTTAGGAACTTCTTTCTTCAAGCTCAAACTATGAAGTCTGTTCTGGCACAAAGGACAACTCCACATCAGGCTCTGAATCACCTTATTGAATATATATTTAAGAGAATGTCCTAGAAATTACGGGACGCTTAAGTTGAATTCTGTCCTTCATTTTAATTCTAAATACCATTATTTTCTTATCACCCTCTCCATATCATACTTCTTGGTTTACCATTCCATAAGAATCAGGTTACAATCGGTATCATACAAACAATTCTTGTATTTTTCAGTTATATAGATAAAATGTGACTAAACAAAGTTAGACAATTTACAGCATCATCTATATGGGGAGGTTTTTTCCCATAAGAACGATCTTTTCTGACGAATGAGAAATCTTTTAAAACATACAATATACACTTGCGCTTATAAAGGAGCTTAATGGGAGATTTTGCCGTTATCCGGTAACTCACCTAACCGAGATTCGAACTCAGGACCGCTCGAATGTGAAATAGACACGCTACCTCTCAAAGAAGCCTGCTATTTATTCTTATAACCTTGGAGCGATGCGGAATTATATAATTTTTAGTCATGGAGGCTGAAGCGCCAGTCCGTTTAAATTGAACAAAAAAATAAGCTTTCTTGACGATAATAATAATAGCAATAGTAATAATAATACGATAGTTTCGAATGTTTAAGTATAGTGTTCTATATACAGGATTTGTACGGCAGAACCCCCGGAAATACATTATACCTGCGCTTATAAAGATGCATAATGGGAGGGTTTGCCCTTGTCCGGTTGTGTCAGTAGGATGGAATCCTGCTGACCGGAATTTCCCGAGACCTGGTTAAGCTCTTCAGGGATATACTACATATTTTGCAAGGGGTGTGTAAACCGCTATATAAATCGTTGGCGTCTCTGGCATAACGTATCAGTTTATTGGTAATTATATTGTATTACTGCGGCATTGTGCTAACGCAAAGGAGAGAGCGACAGAGAGGGTGCTTCCGTGGTGGGTGTGGTACTTTACCGACAATGACTGTCTTAAAGTCCCTGCCTATACGTGTGCTTGCGTGAGCGGGAGGGGTGCTTTATCGACCATGTATGTTTTAAAGTCCCTACCTATGAGCGGGTGTGCTTGAGTGGGTGGGGGAACTTTATAGACAATGCCTGTTTTAAAGTCCCTACCTATGCGCTTGCTTGCACAAGTGGGCAGATACTTTGTCGACAATGATGTTTTAAAGTCATGTCTATGATAGTGCTTGCGCTGGCAGGTGTAGTGTTTATCGAAAACGACTGTTTTAAAGTCCCTGCTTATGCACGTGATTGCGTGGTGTGTGGGGTGCTTTATCGACAATTGCCTGTTTTAATGTCCGTGTCCATGTTATTTTACTTATCAAAAACCGCCAAGAATGATGACGTTCTGTATTTAACATCGAGTGTCTTTATATATTTCTACTGTGTTTTATTTATGGGAGTTCTTTAACTAACGTGAATTAAAACAGTAACAATGGGGATATTTTGCATAGGGTACTCTCCATATATCAGTATTTATAACGTATTGCAGGTATTATTTAACAATAATTGTGGCAATAATGAAAATAAGGTATCGTTGTTTGTCTTGATATAATTTTGCTGGAGGAATGTAAGATTGTGTAACTTTTTGACTTAGTATTCCCCGGTGTCTATAGGGAAAATCCAATCGCGTGTATAAGTCTGGGTAATTCTTTTGAAGACATGTATTGCTAAAACGCACTCAAAGGGTTATATAATGAAACATACACTTCTAAATGTCATCTCTACTCAGGAATCCCATCCATTCAGCTGTAAGTGCATATGGCCCCAAAACTGGAAAAACGCGACCGCACCATGGTTTACCCTCTTTATAGGGTGTACAACATATTTTTGCTAGGGGTTTACAACTGAATGACTCATTATCTACTTTCTCGTAGCTCACTGGTGTTAGTCTTTAGAAAAAAAGATTTTAAAACGAATATCACAAGTCTTCTTAATGGCTCGATCTCTCTGCTGGAGTAGTCAACATATCTTTCGAAGGAATGGTGCTTAGAAGTCCTGTATCTATGTTATTTAAACCTTTTTGCGATACTTATATATTTCCTAAGTAAGGAATGCATGTTTTGAAAGTCCATGTATTTTTAGCTTGAGTTCAGAGTTTTATTTCCTGCTGGATTTCAATACCGCTTTAGACATTCCATGTCTAAACAATCACTTGTCTGTTACAGTTATCTTTTTAATTTTTGTTACGGGAATAAAACAAATTGAACTTTTATTTATGATCGCTCTTTAACTGGTGTTAATTAACAGAGCAACAACAGGGAATGTTTTGTTTAGGGTACTCTCCATATTACATTGCATATTTATTTATAAATAACGTATGTATTATTTAAATATAATGTTAATCCGTATTTATTTTTCAGAGCCAACCCTTTGTGAAAACAAACCTTAGAAAAAGTATCTTGAAGCGCGAAGTTCCTTATCGCCCTTTCAAATGATTTATGCTAGTTTTTCCCCGGGAGCCAGCATGGCCGCCCTCCGTGTGTTAAACCCTCAAGATGGCATACTTCCGCTTTTTCCTCGCAGGCCCGAAGCGTGACCTCTGCCGCTGTTGTCTAGAGCGCAAGGAAGGCAGTGACAGGCAGGGAAAGGGAAGGAGTGTTTGGGGTAGGGGTGAGCTGGTCTACACTCGGCTGCAGACGTGAGAGTACATCATAAGCGCGACAGCGCCTGCAGGAAATGGACCGGGCGTTCGGATTCTTCCGTGAAATATTTCACTCGATAGCGTCTCGTGTTAGCTATTCACGCTAACTCAATCCTTTCAGTCATTGATTGTTTTTTAATTCAGCTAAGTGATGTAATATTCTTATAAGCCCACAACAATTTTCCCGCAAAAGCAGAATAAAACAAGTGTGATTAGTCGTAATAATTATACACGCATAATAATCACCTTAACACACATACACATATACGATGGCAACCAGGTGCGCGAGTCAATTCATGTACACTTATTTACATTAATCAATCAAAATACACGTGGCTGGGTACTTCGATCGAGAGTCTGCGTGCAACCCTTTAAAGTCCCGATGCCGGAATGTTAGCAGTATAAACCGTTAATTTTTTCAATAATGTTAGATGATGTACATGGACGAACATTACCTGATTGATTAACACGGATATTTAAGAACTTATCTCCTCCATCGACTTGGTGGCAGCACGCGACAAAAACAATAGCCCATTTTTCGACGATCTCCGGCTGCCGGTATCAGTAACGAACAAGGAGCCGCCTCCATTAGCGACGAGGACAATTATCTATTGTGCTCCTGCAAGGACAATAACCCATTGATCTACCCCTGTGTCCGGCCGGTATTCTGACTAGCACACGAAGGATAATAGCCTATTGTTCTGCGCCTCTACCCGGCGGCATTCAGACCAACACACAAAGGACAAATAGCCCTTTGTTCTAATACTCTACCGCGCGGCAATCAGGTCAGGCCACAAAGAGAGTGTGTGGTCTTCGGCTTTCGGGATCAGGCCACAAAGTAGAGTGTCGGGAGTCGGCGGCTCGGAACAAAGGATAGCGCATAACACCTTATTAGTTGTCGGCATCTGTTTGTGTGCTCAAGTCGGCATCTGTTACCTACTCCTGAAGTTATTAACCAGATATCTAACAGTCTCTCAACCTGGATTTGGAATACCAGGAAATCTCCTGAAATGGTCTACACACCTGTCTACATGTTTCAGTCTTTACATATGTATTTTTCATAAAAATTGGTTGTTCAAGCGTGAATTTGTCGGCAGGCATTGCAGTGGACTAATAAGTTAACACTCTTATCCAAATCAGACACAATACAGATGTCTTGAATAATTTTTCACCTTTGAAAGCCACAAGCATAAGCGCTCATTCACAATGAAATGTAAGCGCAGACGTAGCATAAGCGCAAGACTATGCATTGATGTTATTTAATGGAAGCATTCACATAGAGTCACGCAACGCGCAATGCAAGGGTTTACAAACTTGAAACTTTATGCTTGCGTTGCGTGCATAGAGGCAGAATTGTGCATTTCTTTCTCTTTGCATTGCCTGCTGTTCAACCGCAGACGAACACGATGTGAGGTTTTAGCCGTCTAATGTACATGAGTGCATTCTTCCATTAGGCCGTGCCACATAAATTGTGGGTGACCATCTCTCATTTCTCTTAAGAGGTTATAGGAGTGTCCTTAGTGAATTCTCTTTCATTTAGTGGACGAACTCGGCATCTGTGCCTACATTTCTATGCTCAGGCGCAAAGAGATAATGAACATTGCATTAGTATAACTTATGCAGCTCTATCATCACATGTATAACTTGCCGCAGTTTCCGGATATTATTCCGTACGCGGGAAGGAGGTATGAAATTGTTATAAACTCATATAATCGGGGTTTTTTAATACGCAGAGTTGATTGTGTGGTATCCTGGGTTCTTAAATTCTGTAGGAGTTGTTGCTTTATCGAAAACACTGGGGCCTTCTTGGCGACCGCTTAGCTTTTACGGAAATTTTGTCAGAAGATAATGGGAACGTGACGAAAAAAAATATGGCTAACGGAGTGTCGCGAAGCAAGCAAAATGTAGCTAAAGTGGATCATTCGAGTTTAGACGCGCAAATCCTACGGCTGTTCTGTGTCTACGGCTACGCCCTGTCGTCGCTCCGTAGAAGCGGCACTTGCGGCTTAGGACCCATGATGTTACAACTTTGGCAGCAGAATGCCAACGACAGCAACGCTAACGTGATGCAAGTGCGTGTGTTACATATTGATAACGAAAGTGCTCACTACCCACATATGCAATAATGGTCTTGCTTCCATAGTACTTGCACTACTTTCAATGTTTTGAGCAAACAGTCGTGACGTCACTATAATCTCTTATTTGGTATTGTTGGTTATGTTATCCCATTTGAAGCTTACAGTGGACTCGGAACATTTCCGTAGTTAGTTTAAGGATCTAGAAGCCCATGCAAACTTCCTGCGTTACGCCTACGGCAGCATTGTGAATGGTGTTCACTCACGCCCGCACTTATGCTGCATTACGTTAGCGCTTACATTGAATGAAGCCTAACTCTCCTTACAGCACGAAAAACAAAGCAGCGGTTGAAACAAAGATGATAAAGATAATCTTGAACGCGTCACGAGGTCACTAAAGTACAGCGTGCTATGCATATGGTCGGTCTGTGGCTTCATCCTAAAACTACCGCACTGTGTAATAAGGTCACAGAACGCTAAAGGGATAACAGATTCTTAAAGAATGTATCGCTAAGTGATGGCTTACAGATTCCATGTTATTTGCATGATCACTAATAAAGGAACAATTAATAGCGATTTAGGACTTTCCAAAACTTTATTAAGTGTTTGAGAATTCAAACCAATGACAAAGAATATTTCGGAAATGGTTAATGACAAAAAATTATATTTTACATGAATTGTGAACTTTAACGAGTACACGGAATCGCGCCGACATAATGCGCAGGGTTTATATTAATAAGGGAATTTTAAATCGCCTCTGGCACGTCTTGACATATAGTACAATCAAATGTGACTCGTGGGATGTGGAAGTGTTTATGGTGCAAGATAAGTGAACACACCGGACACTTCCTGGCCATAGAAATGCCAAGGTTTTACACCACTTAAATACTAAAGGTTCTGTGAATAACTCTGTATATAGCGATCTACCTGTGCCAACGTTGACTATGACACACAATATTACAAGTACGATAGTGCTACTACAGTTATGAGTTACATTCCTCAGAATAAATCTAATTTTGTCATGCAGGTTTAATTCATCGATTCAAGTCTTCTCCTTGATTCTACTAGACTGTATGTTAAACTCTACTTTAAAAAAAATGTGGACATTTAAAATAGTTAAAAAGTTTTTATTCTGAAGTAGTGAAAATTGATTAAATAACACATTTTTTGTGCGATAAAAGTATTTACACATTTGGAAAGCTACAAATTGATTATTAAAATATGACAAAACATAGAAATAAAATATCTTATGTGTTATATTCACATGACATTCTCTACTCATTTATTAATGCTATAGGAACCATTCTTTCGAAAGCTTGTTTTTCTATCTACTACATTTTAATCAAGACAAACCTTTGCAGAAGCAGCTACATTACAGTTAGTTATACATACAAAGTGAACAGCGATAGTCAAATGTTTAAGAACTGGACTCTATATGCTGGCTTTAAAATTCCATACTGTTTCCATGGCACCGCCAGAAACAATTGAATGCGGACAGGACCTTAAAACAATGGCTAAGTACTGAACCATTCGAACCGTTAATATTGAAATCTCGGAAATGGCGTATGCCACAAAAAGGTTATTCAAAATAAACTGTGTGTTTTAAAGAGATCCACATTTTTTGTGTAGTGCGTTTTCGCTATCGCTCAACGTTTATCAGTTATACAAGATTATAAAAACTTCCTTCCAAATGAAAACCACTTCATAGCCTTGCCTCAGTAAACTCAAGATATACGTTTTATTTCTCATGTAAAAGTATTTAATAAAATATATAATAAATATACTTTTAATAAAAAACGTCTTTGCTAATGCTCCCCATATGACCTATGACCTTCGCGGAGTAACTCATTCCACCGAGCGATGACTGGACCCATTTGGGAGGTGGAGGTACACAGCGGGCGGAATCCGTTGCCTCCGATGGTAGGGTGATGATGGGGATGGCGGTGGAATGAGAGGACCCACAGCTTTTACCGTAGACTCCAAACCGCGTTGGCCCTTAGGCATGAGCAAGTCAGAGGTGAAGGCGTGGATAGGCCCTAAAATCCCCACCCAAGAACCGGAAATCGAACACCGGACCCTCAGTACGAGAGCCGGAAACCAAACCACTGCGCTATCCCGAAGCCCTTAAACAAAATCGTTAGAGCCTTTCTTCAGAAAATAAAAAGTTTAAAAAAATATTTTATGTTAAGGGTAGTTTGGGATTTTGGGAGGTTTCTTGAAAACCTTTGGGTCTCATTTTTGGAAAATAGTGAACTTAAATAGCAAGTTTGGTATTCAATGTACTTTTCGTTTTTCAATTATGCTATTCACAGTCATACAGACAGACACACACACACACACACACATCTTTTTCTAAAAGTACTTTTGTCTTTTGTATTCAGGGGTCCTCAAAGCACGTATTTCTGGTGAAACATCTGTTTCGAGTTTTTGATCGGAAGGCAATGTACCTTATCTACCTACTATGTATCGGACATAGAAAATAAAAATTATTGTCTAGGAAACAAATGCGTATGTGTCCTTTTAGCTCGATATTGTTTTTATTATTGCTTTCTGTATCACTTAATTTTGAAAAAAATATATTTAGAAACACGCGTGCGGTATCTGCGCAAATGCGTGTGTGCAGGAGCCAGAAAGAGAGGGTAGGAAGAAAGAGAGCAATGTATCTCATAAACGAAGGAGTAGAGTATATTATGTGGAGTAGGATTTCGGCACGGAAGCACATAGGAGTCCTGTTGTATCTGCTGATCCTCCGATACGAAGTGTGAAACAAAGAATGCAGCGAGCGACTAGATCCGTGGTGGCAGACTTGCACACAGGCGGGATCCCTAACTTTTCCAGGTGTAAGATCCCGATGCCTCCCTCCCCTTCCTTTGGAGAGGTCTCGCTTGGGGATTCGTCACACACCGGACGTTCGGAGAGACAGTTAGTCAAAGTAAATCTCACAGTGACACGCCTCGTCACGGCGTCCACCTTCCAGATCCTCAGACCCTGAAACATAACAATTCGCGGCATTGCACAAACCACCACAGCATTCGCCTACCCACCTGGAAAATCCCTGCAAAAATCTCAAGCTCGGTTCAACGAGAATCGAACTCGGAATCTTCCGAATGCGAAGCTCTCACATTACCATGGAGACATTTCGCTCTGTACTTACGCTCAGAAATTTTCAAAGCTCTAACATAAGGATTTTGTTGAAATTTCGCCTCACTCTAAGTTACTAAGTTTGCATTTCTAACATTTAATTCCTAAACATTAGTGGTACATAACTATTTGCTTAGAATAACACTCTATACGGTACTCTTAAACTTTAACGAATTTCATATGCCTCTGTGTAACTGGGAAACCATAAAAGCTGAACATAACCTCATTACACCAAAACTATAGAGGTGACTGAAACACACAATTTGTGTCAAATATCTGTTTAGATGGCGGTAATTTTTTCACCAGTCGATACTCAGAGTAATCGCTGTGAAACGAGACTTCATTGCATCATTAGCTAAGACATTTGACAGTTCTTGATTAGCAACTTAAGCTTACAAATAATGTTACGAAAAATATAGTACTTAAATGAAATACGAATATTAATAATTAAAAGTGGCTCTAAACATAATTGCAGGACTCTCGTTAAACAAACTGAAAACGCAGCTAATATTAAAGACGGAATACCCCTCACATACGTAAGCTAGTATACATACCTGGGACAACAAATCTCCTTTCAAGAGAAAATGGAGAAGGAAATACAAAGAACAATCTCTCTAACCTGGAAGGCATTTTGGAGCCGTAATGTTATACTGTTGGACAAAACGCTATGCGGAAGAATTAAATTCCGCACACTGGAAACCTATGTTTGTTCTGTGTTACTCTATGGGTGCCAGACATGGTCACTAACAGAAAAACAAAGAAAGAATATCCAAAAATGTCAACGGAAGATGCAACGCATAATTCTGGGTGTGTCTCTGAAGGACAGAGTCTGTATTGCAACAATAAATCACTATCACAGACAATAGGCATGACACAAATAGTCACCAGAATTAACTGGAAATGGCAAGGCGAGACTTCAAGACATTGACATACAAGGCCCAAGGCAGATGCTGACAAAGATGCGCAGACATCTTCATGCAGCACGCAGGTTGGCAATGGTCATGGGCAGCGAGAGGAAGAAGGGGCTGTAAATTCCTGGAGAGACATCTGCGTAGTGACAAATAGTGAATAAATAATGTCTTCATTACACAGTGATTGAATAGTGCACCACACAAACTATCAGACAAAAGTGATTAAATAAACATGTGCAACGCCTAATGCGGACTAGCTCATCATGTTAGTAATCATGAGCTTTCCCTATTTGATAGGAGGCTTTGGGCCATTTTTCATTTTTCAACCTGGATCTAAGCAACAGTAAATTTCTTCAGGGTTTGCTCCTAAAGTAAAATAAATTAGAGCATCGGAACATAGCAACATTGTCGTGAGCATTTTAATCCATTCCAGAATAACAGTTTAATCTAAAGCAATTTAACTTAAGGTTCGCATAGCTAAAATTTGATCAACATTTTCGGCTTAAGAAAACCAGTTATGCCCGAAAACGTACTTTGAAACTTTAGCTTCAATTACCTACTATGGCGTTTGCTGTCGGAGTTCTTTAGGGCTTCAAAACGTGACAGTTTAGATGCACGTGGCCTTATGGCCTGGATTTACTTACAATGCCTTTTACTCGTCTGCCATTTCTTGCACTTTTGCGGGTTAAAAATGTTCCATGCGAGATGTAGTTTATAATCAATCCTGTGTAAATTCCATCTGAAACCACAGATTTCAACTTAAGTAACTGCAATATGGTTTTGCTACACTTTTAAGTAGCTCAATATATTGCATTAATTCGACCACTGACGATAAATTGTTTAAAAGATTACATTTAAATGTTAGATTTTTTTCTGACACAACCAAAGGAGTGAAAAAATGTATATGTTCGTTTGTTTACCAATATTTGAATAATGTGGTAGTAAGTGGTAGTTACGGATGTATGTTCAGCAACAAGCTCCATGTAAACCGCGTCCCCAATACCAGGGGACGATGTAGCGCATGTATGTTCCGCAACAGATTCATGGTCATGTGATATTTTTGTAGATGGGGAATTTAAATGTAACTTTCATGGTCACGTGATGTTTTTGAGCGCAAAGAGAACCTAACTGACATGTGTATTCCACAACAAGCTCTAGGGCATGGTGCCTTTGCGAGCAAGGGGGACCCAAGTAACATGTATAGTCCGCAACAAATTCATGGTCTCATGGAAGCGGAGGTATTAAATTTAAGGCTTAAATATTCACAGACCTCCAGGAAGCTGTAAAACATGTGCGAGCAAATGGTGTGAACAGAGGATATTCGGGGTTTCTCGCCGTCACGTGATCTGTTTTAGGGCAATGGGGACTTTTGTGACATATATGTTCGGCAACAAACTCTAGGGTGCCAAGCCTGGAGGGCAAGGGGAACTTAAGTAACACATATGTTCCACAACAGATCCATGGGCACGTGAGAGGCGAGGAAACAAATTGTTTAAAAAGGCTAGTATGAACCATTCCATACTTCATAACACTTGGGAAAGATTTTTCTCACGCCATATCTTATGACTCTACACACTTGTTTTAACTCACCCTTTGAAGACACGGCTACAATGTACACACATACTCTTATTAAGTCTTAGATGTATTACAAGGGTTTCGAAGAACTATTGCGTATTAAAAGCGGGAGGATAAAACATTTTGCATACCTCCTAGCACTTGGAAAAAACAGATGTAAGCAAATTCTGAGAGTATCAGATACCCAAGATTCCCACATAGGGGAACGCGACTCCATCCTGAAAAAAGAAATGCAGCATTATTCGAAGCAAGAGTTGATAAATCTTTCACATCCGTCACAGTTGCAAATTTAAAAAATTAATGAAACACATCTGGGAAAGCCATTAGCCATCGTGGATGCAGCTGTTCTCGTATAAAGTCCCTCCCGCAATTCTAATTATGCGCATGAGTCGCCCCACCTTTCTATAATCTTCCCTTCCATTATTGTATTAGTATATATGGATCCAGGCTCAGCATCCTGAAAGTATTATTTGGAAGACAATCTGACAAGGAGTTTTCTTAGGCTAACGATATTACTTTGGCATTAAAGGAAGATATTTGGAGCGAGTATGGAGAGGAATGTCATCATTTACACTTACTAACATTAAGAGGAATGTAATGGCTCATGCATTCGATTATATATAACTGCCATCATATCACGACCAGATGTCTTCACGAGATGTATGTACAAAGAACTACGCAGTCTACAGAAGAAGATACTTGTAAGTACAACATCGTTTATTCCTTCCTCGTTAAATTTATTCTACAGCTTGCGTTAAAAATAAATAATGAATTTAAAACACGTTTATTCTTTCAGAGGAGCGGATACCGATGAGGAAGAACATGATATGCATGATGTAGATGTCTTTGTGGAAAGATACGCTGCCTAGTGCCATCCTGAATTATGTAACCTTATATGCATGCAATCCTATGCAACAAACCAGAGGCGCATGATCGAATGACGTCGTACTTCTTGTGCCATAAAAACTGCAGTGTATTCCAACTCAGACAGAGAAACCTAAATCAAGCAGCATGGTAAAATTACTGTATGTGCTTATCGTTTGCGGAATCAATGAAAATCTATTGTTTGAAAACATTATCTTATCCCATAATCGTATGACGACGCCAGTGCCTGGAGAGAATTTAGATCCCAACAATCGTGGTATGAATGAAGTAGATGTCCTGGATGAACCGCAGCTTTTGGTGGCTATAGATGACCGGGAGAGGCCACACGATTTCCAAGTAGATGACAATCTAGTGCAGGTGACTTTCGAGCACTCACCCGAAAAATAAGCAGAATCACACAAAACATTGCTGTGAGTATCATTATCATATTTATGAAATAACATTCATAAATAAAAAGGGTAACTGCTACATCATTCTCTTTATGATATCTGACAAATGCAATTTCTTTCAGGTAGAACCACTACTCCGCTTTAAAAACATGATTTTTCTAACAGTTACAATGCGTGTATTGTTTCAAGTGCGGTAGTAAGAAGAAGGAAAAGAAATTCCTCTGCAGATATCCATAGGAATTTGAGGTAACTGGAAGGATGAATTACCCAACACTCCCAAGAAAGATACAATCACGCGTGCTCCAAGGCGTCTAAGTCTCGAGAAACAATAGTGTCAACATAGGACTATATTATGAAGCACAGTGCTCTTCATAAAAGCATACAATAACTTTGTGTACATGACATTATATGACTGACGGGTAACTAAAACGTTTCCCAGTATTTGAAGCATACCTGAAAGTGAATAAGTGCCCGTGTAGTGAATACAGTGAACATATTGCATTTTCATATAATATCATTGCATTTAGGAAGGTGGGAAAATTGAATACTACGTTAAATTATGATGAAATACATTTAAATCACGATGGAATATCACAAATAAGAACACTTGAATCCTATATAAGGCAGACATTTGGAGAACCTAGTCATGTAAATGATTTAATTCTGTAGGGTTAAGGAGCTAGTGCTGGAAGGCAATGGAAATATATGATAAAATTAAAGAAATGATTATTTGACTTATAATTTGTTTTAATTAATAAACAGAACCTTACATTTCCTTGCAATCCTCATTAAAACACCTATATTGAAGTCTCTTTAAAAGACTGAATCATATGAGTGAGGAGTTTGTATGTAAATACTTTTTCATGAATTATCAAGCAATACATAGGGGGCTGTACAGGAATATTTGCACCATTTAAATTTCCAGCCTAATATTCACAGCTCCATTTACAAGCTCCCTAGGCTGATGCAAGCAGTTTATGATAAATATCAGTGCATGTTTAAGGAAATCCTTTCTCTTCAATAAGGGATAATAACAACAATAATAATAATAATAATAATACTCATAATAATGTCTTTCGAATAATAGGAGATTTGAAACTCTTAATACATTTTACATAAGGACGCAAATCTCGAGTTTCCAAGGTGCAAGTTCATATCATGGTAGGGATAACATTAACTATTGAGGTAAGGTGTAAAATTTTCATGTTGCAATGATTAAACTCGGAGCAGTCTTTAGTTCCATTATTTACTCTTGAAGCCTGTGCGCACACAATAACACATCTTGGTTTCTCTGGTTTCGGTCTGGTTGCAACTTTCCATGTAAGGGATCTAGTTCGCGGTATTGCGGTGTTTAGGTTTATGGTTCGAAAGGGGATATGTAGCGGTCTGTCTAACCTGACAATCTTGAGGATTTCCAACTTTAGCGATACTATTGCGTTGAATGCTCCTCTTGCTTAATGGACAATTCCACATCTTCTCCAGGGTAACACTATCCGGTATTCAGTAAACGATTGGATTCCATAGGGTTAAGTGCAGTGTAGTTGGGCATAGTTGATGTAATCCCTGGATATCTTATTCTATCTGTGGTCGATCCTTTCATGCTCAGTCGAATCTCATTAAACACAAATTCAATAGCATTATTGATGATCTTGGTAGTAGTAGTTGCTCCATCACGTTTATTAATAGATCCCTTAATGTAGAGATAACTCCGGCTAGGTAGAGCTTTACAAAGGATTCTAATCTCGCCATTTGTGTCCAGAGTCGATGTATTATAGGATAGAAACTTATGTGGGTGTTTCCGTCACATTGAAGATCCATTACAGAATTCTGAAGCCCTAAGTTCAAGGAACTTGCGATTTCTTAATGTTAACACCCTGAGTGCCAAAGACACATAGATGATGGGTTCGACGATGCACTAGCTTATTATACTATCTCGCAGGCGTCTTCTTCTGCTAAAATTTATTTCCATTTAGACGGACGCGAAGTGTTATGCCTATGTTCTCGTTTCTAAAGTTAATGATATGACTGTTCCGGTCCACTACTTGAAGAGTTATTTGATTGATAAAGCTGGTGCCCATGATAAGTAGATAAATGGGATTTTGAAGCCTTTTGCGAAATGTAAAATTGAAATTGAGTTTTATTTATGGACAGTCTTTAACTACTGTGGTTCTTAGCGTCCCATTTTATATTTGGCGTGAAAGACCGAACATTTTACTCAGAGGCCCCTTTATCAGGCTTATTGTTCTTTTACGTCCCGTAAATCTACGACAGGACCACCAGATGTACTTCCCTTCCGAAGGGAACCATGCTAAGGACTTTTACATCGGAAAAAATCCATCGCCTTCCGCCGGGTTTGAACTCGAGAGCCAAACGCTATCATGATACCCCTAGACCACGAGGGACGACTCTGAAAAAAACTATACCCAGACGGAACAAAGAGGAGAAACTCGTAGACTGAGTGTCCGATTTTACCGTCGATGAAAGAGCTGTTGCAATACTAAATTCAATTCGTATGATGCCCACCTTAAATATGTTTACTAGGAAATCATATTCATTCAGCTGATTAGCAGGAATGACTGGCTTTCATTGAAACTTAAAAGAGGTCCAATAGAGCACTTCCTAGAATAATCCGTAGGAAAAAGGTGTTCAATTTCAGCCTTCATTGTATTATAGGCCAATAAAGAAGACATTATCACCTAATTGAAGCTTATCTTTGATACGTACATTAATATAAGAAATCTCATGAGGTCCATGAATCTATTGTTACACCCTACATTGTTGTAAGGGCAATGAAAGTTATTATTACTCTGATCAACAGAACGGAACGTTTCAAAATTCAAAAGAGCAATCTCATAATATCCTTTAGGTTCAATTCTCAAAGGAGGATCAGGTGTGTGGCAAGAACAGATTCACTACTACTAATAGCAATTGTGGAACTCATTGTGATAAAAATTGCAAACAGAAGTGTCCGCAGGTGACTGAGCTAAAACTATTAAATCTGCTGGTATTATACATCATTTTATCACCATTGAGATACCTTTCTATCTCTTTCATAGGCTCCAGATTCGTAAACCTATCGAAATAAAATGCAATGTTGCTTTTCTTCTTTACAGCAATCGAATATGTGCATTCATTCTTCTAAGATTCGAGATTCAGGGTAATTCTCCCATGGTAATGGGGTTTTGAAGCCTCTCATGGAGCATATATACACCCCTAACATAGGAATGTTAAATGTCGAGGATACAAGTTTCTGGTTTTAAGTTTTAAGGTTCTGGCAATTTTAGAAGCAACTTCTATAGATGCAGTCAGAGGGAAGATTGGTAGAAAGCCTATACTTCTCTTCTTATTCTTTCGTTGACGCAGTCCGTTTCCTTTTGCTTTCATCTTTCTGTTATATCTCATCATTTTTGTAACCTGTTTGTCTGCAGCCTTTTTCTTATTCAATGCTGTGGCAATTTGAGTCGCGCCTCCAGCCGCAGCACCTAGAGCTTCAATAATGGGTATGAGAGGTAGAAATCTACCATTCCCTTTTTGCTTCATCTTTCTTGAGCCAACCCCAACAGCCACCTTGCCCTTCACAATTGCTTATTACCAGCCTCGCAGCCAAATTCTCGCCTAAAATAGCCTCCAATGCATGAACTCTTTACCAAGCCTTCTCTGCTAATATTCATTCATTCATTATCTGTTTACCCTCCTCTTATGTAGGACTTACACCCCCCAGGACTTACAGGCGGGTGCCTGGGGTCAGAGGCCCGTCGAGGAGCAGAAACTCGTGGATCAGACAGAACATCCAGGATGGGTGATCAGCCCGATGCCTGGTATGGGATGAAGGAAGTAGATGAAGTGAAACGTTGGTGAAATGGATGAAAGGAAAGGTGATGATGGAGCAGTTGGTGGAATGAATGGCGGGGGAAACCGGAGAAAACCCGCCCAGACGCCGCTTCGTCCACCACAAATCCCACATGCAGGTCCCTGGGATTGAACCCGGTCCGCCTCGGTGGGAGGCGAGCGTTCTAACCACTCGGCCACGGCGCCGCCCTCTGCTAATATCTTATCAGAAATATATTTCGAAGCAGAGACCTTGTTCTTAGCTAGGCGATGTTGTGCTTCATCAAACGGGTTAATTCCACCGCCTGCTTTCTTTAAGCGTTTTTCTAGCTTTATCCCGGGTCCGCAACATTTATAACCAGCTGAATGTGCTTCAAACGGCAGCCAATTAATGAAGGAGTTAATTAACCCAGAATATCTTGATATCTTAATCCCGTGATACACTAATTGGTTTTAAGATTGTATTAGTTTTTTATACCTTCTTTTTACCCTAACCGCCCAATCAATGTGTTACACCTCTCCTTAAACACCAATAAAGGAAATTTATAAACATCTGATATGTATATGCGAAGGAAAATTGCTCTCTGCCTATCAAGGTGCTAGATTTGAAGGTGATTTTAGACGTGACCGCCACGGGAATCTATTGCCAGCTAATGCCAGAGCTGTTATCTTAGGCAGCTTAAGCGCAGGAAAACAATGTATTACTGAATATGCTGCTCCATGAGAATGGTTTACCTTTGAAAACTTGTAGGTCTATTCAAAGTTCCTTTATCAACCAAAGTATCAATATCTGATCAAGTTACTCGAAAATGTTGAAGTGAATACTTCAATGAATAGAAGTGAATACTTATGAAGACGGAGAAAATGCCTTGCATCCCTCTGAAGTTAAAGAAAACTCCTTATTTATATTTGACGTCATCACTGAAAAATGCCCAAGATCACCTCCTTTTACAGCATGGACAGATGCCGAAATATAGACTCTCTATATTTAGCAATCTTATGCTAAAGTGCCGAAACATCTAACCCGCGATAATGCGAAAATTACTATTCTCTTCAGGCAAGATAATTTAAACTTCAAACATATGTGTATAAACATATATGATATGTGTATCTTTCAAACTTAGATTTTCTTGCCTGTATATATATAGGATATGGCGCTGAGATATGACTGTTTTTAAAACGCGCTTGCTTCTTGTGATTTTGAAAACACTATGGTAAACGGAGAAAATAAATTTAACAAATCTGGCAATGTTTGTGATAAATTTGTTGGTAGTGCAAATACAGTCCGAACGCCTAAGAAGATTGCGAAAATTAGAGAAGCTGTGCAGCAAAGACCAATTCGCTCTGCAAGGCGTCAGTCAATGGCTCTGAATCTATCGGAAAGAAGTTTTCGCCATATCCTACGCCGTGACCCCAAATTTTATCCGCACAATTTAAATTTGTTCATCGAGTTAAACCAACTGATAAACTTCTTCGAATGCAGTTTTATAGACAACTTACTGACATCTTGAATTCTAATCCGGATCTTCTGAACAGAGTGATTGTGTCAGGTGAGGCACATTTCTACCCTGGTTATGTAATAAACAGAATTTTTGCTAGTTAATGAAGTGATAAGCTTTACAAGTGTGGGATAAACCACTGCACATTCCAAAAGTAACGGTCTGGTGTGGCGTCTCTACCTTTGGAATTATCGGCCCCTACTTTTTCGAAGAAGGTGGTTGTACTTTGAACGCCAACTCAAACGGTGCCAACAAATGCTCGTTGTGTTGGAGATTCCTGACAAAATTAATTTCGATGATGAATTATGGTGTCAGCAAGATGGCGCCACAGTGCACACAGCTCGTGGTACAATGTATTTTCTGCGAAACATGCTTCCAGGATGCATAATTTCATATTAGGAGACAGTGTGGTCGCCAAGTTCTCCTGATCTGCCTGAAGCTGATTATTTCCTATGGATTACTTGAAAAGTAGCGTGTATCACAAAAACTCTCGCAACATCAGTTAGATGAAAGAAAGCATAGGGACGGAAATTAGTGTCATTGATCTTGTTTTGTTGGTTCGAGTCATGTAGAACTTTAGCAGCAGATTTCAAGAAGGAATTCGTTGCCATCAAGGTCACTTACAAAAATCTAGTTTTTAAAACGTAATGAGACATTAATAAACTGCATTGTACTAGCTTACTTACAGTATATGTGTTTTCCTTTAATTCGTTTTGAATGTCCCACAACAGGTCTATATAAACTGTCATATCCCGCTGCCGCACCCTACATATACGATTCATGAAGATTATGTAAACATATGTTCTATACTGAATTAAAAGACTTGTGCAAGAGTATTTGTGAGAGTGCTTCGGAAGAAAGACGCTATGTAGTGATAGTTTTCGAATTCCCAATCAATGGTGGTCGATATAGGAACGGTTTGACGTATATATTAGAGTAGAAGAAAGACTAAAATGATCACTCATAGTTCGAGATGAGTGTTGACTGGTTAGGGTTACAGAGGACTGCTCCAATTAAAAGAGTACTTCATCATTTCGTCATTAACAGAGATGGAAAAGGAAACTGTCAATTCAAGAACAAGGGATCTTGCATTCTTCAGGATCCGAAAAAACACAATGACGCAACCACTAAACGCTATGTTGATACTCTTACGTCTTCCACTGCAAATCGAATGCAAGAATTCACCGAAAAATCGGCAACCAGCGCATGGGTGAACTTCAAACTACGCCTAGGTATCACATCTAGAAATCACTAAATGTCCAGTATGAGGCTATAATGAAATTTCTTGGCAAATATGTACTTAAATGAGATTCAGACGGAAATGCTTCCTTTCATAAAAATGACAAGAGAGATTGCAGATCCGTTCGACGGCAGTGATGCAGTAACTAAAGAGTCTGTTAAACACATTGCTGGAAAGCAACAAATTAGGCGCAGCAAGATCTAAACAGGAGAGTAGTCCCTATTAGAAACGATAGTACTGCAATAATGGGAAATGATGGAAATTTTGGCGAACCTGCAGAATTCCATTGATAAACACTTCATAACAACTATGAGTAATGTCAATATTCTTAAATCAGAGGTGTATGCCATAAACGGTTATTATAACAAATGGAAGGACAACGCGTTATTAACCTGTTGACGAAACCTTTCAAACGGAATTCACTAAGATACATGTTAACATTGAGTCTCGAATACCAGAAAATCACCTGTAAACGGAGAGGTCACTGCCTGCTATATGACATCAGCGTCGTCTTTTGTAAGAGCATTTACATTATTTACTATAAACAGTAATATAATTAAAACCTTTCCTGTCCCTATTGCAAATAGAGATGCATTACCTTCACTACTCCAGTCAATCGAGCACAAGACGGTATATTGCGAATATTGAATTGAAAATTACATATAAACTGACGCCAGCAGAATAAAGTAGCATCTATACTGACATGAAAACATAACCCAATGCTATTTTAAGTTGGACAGCGGGAACACAAGACTTAAAGAATCCGCAGGCAGGCGTACAAAGTCTATAAGGGAAAAGTTACGTGCACTAAATGGCCATCAGTTCCAGACCCAGAGAGTAATAAGTGAAGCTCTTCAGCCAGTAGTAGAGCTGTTACATGATATACTGGAAATATAGAAAAAGAATGCTGCTCCTTCAAGGAAAGAGGAAATTCAGAAAAAGAATATTCCACCTAAAGAGAGAAAGATGAGAAAATCTTAAACTTCCTGCATAAAGTTCGAAAGAAGTATAGGAACGAAACACACGAATTAGATACGATGATGGAAGCTGCATTCTGGGGAACAAGATGATTGACTTCCTAAATAATAAAGTAAAGTAGTGACGAAACGTATGAGGCTAGTCTAGATTGAGTGAACTCATCTTCTAAAGGATACCTGAAATACAGAAGAGAATTTGGATACATACAGCAAAATACTAAAAGCAACACATGTTCATCGGCGAAACTACAACAGACACGGTCAACTGAGATCGGGTATTCCTACAAGTATAAAAGCGTTATACGTCCTTTAGTGAAAAACATAAGGGCGTAGACTTGTAGCGGGAAAATCTTCGTCCTGACACGAAGCAAGGCTACACCTATTGGAACGCTTCCAACGGCCTGGTGAATCGCCTGAAATTTCCCGTTGCATCCAGAGACGCTGGAAATAATAATCACATCCAAGAAATTGAGAAGATTATTCAAGAACTGAAATCGACTAGCATTATAACATGGCGACAGTCAGCTAAAATATAGCAAGAGAGTTTCATGTCCCTGTCCGAAAGATTGTCAGCAAAGAACTCCATGACTTGATGCAAATGGACTTGTTTGAAATTATCCCCATACAAGGATCAAAAAGAATTTAAAAGATGATAAATTTTGAGAGGTCGAGAATTGCATAGCCAATGTAGATTGCTTTCTTCATGAGGATCTCCTGTATACCGATTTAGTTTTCATAAAAAGTCAGACTGCGTACACACGTCGGAGGAGCCATCAACTTCCGTGCTTGTTCTCAGATAGGCACAATACGGGAATCTCTGCACATGCGCACATTTTCAATGAACTTGCCGTTGTTCATTTCTTACCAATGGTTTTGCCAAACATAGAAGTTTCCCTGACTGGCTTCTTGGAGTTAAGAAGCCATTCAGCTTCGTCATAAGATATCACCCGATAAATATATCTCATTCACAGCCCCACATCTAAGCGCAGCTGCAATATTTTATAATGCAAGGCATACTTGCTTTTCTTTTATACTTGCAATCAGTTTCTTGTATTGGCTGTCGGGTGGTATCTCGCTCCGGAGACAGAGAGGAAAACGTTATGAGCGTCATGGAGATCGCCAAGATACTGTAGATCCACCTATAGAACATATCCTGTCCTAGAGTCCTCGGTGATCGCAGCGAGGTCGATGGCGTCTATCTCTTCCCTCTCAAGCCATCTGAGGTTCCCTTACAGCCATGCTATTGCCATAAAGTTGTGATGGCCCAGTAGGACAAGAAGTTTCTAGGTTTATCAGAATTGTAGTCTGTCATGTATTCGTGGTTGGCTTTGACGTATCGCTTTGATACAGTGCCGGCACGAAAACCTTCCTCGAAAAATTCTATGATACTGGGTTCGTTTATTAACAGCAAACTTGCTTTCGTTGTCCTTAGCATGGCGTCGAAGGCTAGTCATGGTAGAGTGTAATACCAGGCGGGTGCAGCGGTACATCTACAGCGACAAGTCTGTAAATTTCTCGAATACATCCTTTAAAAGCAGAGTATCGGTCCTTAGGTAATGGTCATTGTATTACCCGAGATTCTTTACGTTGATGGTGCTGCATACTTTAAGTACATACGCATAAACCTCTTCTGTGGTACCATCAAAATGCTCGATCGTGGGAGCTCTTCTTGGATCTTATCGACAGTATCCAGAAACGAATAGTGGAATTAGTTCTTTAGTTTCAAGTAGGCTTGGAATACTGCAAGACTTTTTGAATTATCCGCCAACGTATAATAAGATCTACACAATATTATTATTGTCTATTTTTATGAAGAACACTGGGGCTTCACAATATAGTCTTATGTTGACAGACTACGATTTTGAGCACATACCATATGTTTAAGATACTTATATGACAAATAAAATACACATATTATATTTTCTACGAATAGAATGAACTCAGGCACCAAATCTGGTGTTTTTCCTACTCTCGTAGTTGAGTTATACTGTTCACAGACGCACACACGGACCTTTTTCTAATAATGTTTTTTCGGATTCAGGGAGCCTCAAAACATGTACTCCCGTTGAAATCTCTATATCGAGTTTTTGGGAGGAATGCAATATCTTCTTTAACTACTATGTAAGCGGTAGAGAAAGCAAAATTCTGATGTGGTACATTCACATGACTTTCCCTAACCTCTATCGTTTACTAGTGAGTATTCAAAACATTCTTGCTAAAGCTTATTTTTCTGTCTACTACATTTTAGTTCAATATAACTTTGCAGAAATAGCTACATTGCACATTTGGTTATGCATACAAAGAGAACAGCTATAGTCAAATGTTTAAGAAACTGGACGCTATATGCTGGCCTTAAAATTCCATACTGCTTCCGTGCAATCGCGAGAAACAATTGAATGTTGAAAGGGCTTCAAAGAATAACCAAGAAATGAACAATTCGAACCATTAATAACGGATATCTCAGAAATGGCTTGTGCTACAAAAAAGTATTTAAATGAATTCCGTGGTGTAAGAAATCTACAGCTTTGAATCGTACGTTTTCGAATATCGCTTAACGTTTACCAGTTATAGAAGTTTATACAGAATTCCTTCCAAATGAAGAGAAATTCAGAGGCTATTCCCAGAAAATTCATATACGTTGTATTTGTCATGTTAGTATCTTTAGTATATCATTAGTATCTCAATCAGAATCCTTAAAGCATTTCTTAGAACATAAAGATTTTCGAAAAGTGTTCCATATAAGGCGTAGTGGGGGTGGGGGGATTTTCTTTAATATCTGCGTGTCGCATCCTTGGAAGATACTGAACTTAAATGCAAAGTTTGGTATTTATCCGACTTTTCGTTTTTGAGCTATGCTGTTCACAGACACACAGATAGACACATACACGACCTTTTTCTAAACATGCTCTATTTTGAATCGGGGGTCTCAATACTTCTGTTTCCAGTGAAATCTCGATATTGAGTTTTTGGGTGGAATGCAATACCCCTACGTACTAGGTACATGGTAGAGAAGTTAAAGGTGTCTTTTTAAATTATAATTGTATATGTGTACTTCAGGAATTACCGAGCTTTTGTAACTAATAATTTCAGAAATGAAGATTACATCCAAAAAATTGAGTTTTATTCATGCACACTTTTAAATGCTATGGTTGCTAACGTCCCATTCTATATTGGGCGCGAAAGAACGGAAATTTTGCTGAGAGGCCTCTTTATAAGTCTTAAGGTTCTTGTATCTGCCATAAATGTATGACACGGAACAACCGGCTTTACTTCCCTTCTGAGGTCCTACTGAGAATGTTTACGCCCGAAAAAAATCCATCGCCCTCCTACAGGATTGAACCCGCGACCTCGGAAACTAGTGGCTAGCATAGTACCCCTAAACCACGAAGGGCGACTGGTTATAGCTGCGCGGAGTACAGTGAAAGTATATAACCCCCACCATGAATTGAATACGTCATATTATATTATACGTATCATAATATAATTTACACAAACTCTTTCATAGGTAAGAAAAAAGAAAAGAAAAAAAGTTGTAACTACTCATTTTATTAAAAATGCTCGGAAACGTCATCTTTAATATGCTGAAAGGAAACGTTTACAAAAAGAAGCAGACTTCTCAGCCATTATTATGTACAATGTGTTATATTATAGACAAAATTTTAAGTGGGAACATATTCTTTTCATTACTTTTCCGAAGGACAATTACCTTATTTATTGGCACGAAGAGTTTTCTTTGTCTAATACGCAAACTTTGTGTTTAGGAACAGTTTAATTATCGGCTTCTTTAACAACGTTCTTCGGGTCGGTCAGAATGGCTCAGGCGGTAATGTCTGTGGCTCGCTTTCGGGAGGTCCGGGTTGAAATCCCGTCTGGCGACCATTCTGACTTGAGCTTTTTTCGTGGTTTTCCTAATTAAGTATCCCAATTGGATACTTAACGCCACAATCCGATTTTTCTACCTCAAGTCTAAAACAATAATAAGCAATGAAAAACAGATGCAAAAAGGATGCTCTGCCATCTATCCAAAGATAGTGAAATCAGGTCGACTAGAACGCACCCTAATGCCATCTGCCCGGCACGTGTGGAAGCAGAGGTGCTGTAAACAACCCTCCGTCACAAAGCAGAGGTACAGTTGCTGTACATATGCCTTGTGTACATGTAAGGAAGCAAGATGGTATTGTACAGGGATGAGACCTAGAAGACTAACTGTCCGGCACACTCGTATCTGTTAGGTATCTCTTAACAGATTCATCGTGATATAACGACATAGCTAAAGCGACGTAAAGTAATAAATGTAGAAGAAAAAAATTCTCTAGAATTTACACAACCATTGTAACATGTGAAATTGTAATTATTTAATAAGGTGTTCAAAATGCTCACCGTTTACAATCTGGTAGTGCCTAAGTCGATACGTGAGTTATTGTTAAACATTTTCAATCATTGCTGATGGTGTATCTCTGCATTCTTTCCTGATCCTCAATTTTTAACTCTTCCATATTAGCAGAGCTTGTAACAAAGACTACATTTCAAATATCCCTATAAAAAGTGGAGTGAGACGTGTTCCCATAGAAACCAAACCCTTTGTATGAAACAAATGAAATTACACATGCAGCTAAATCATGATAAAAAGATGCTGTGCCATCTATCCACAGATAGTGAAATCAGGTCGACTAGAAGGCACCCTAATGCCATCTGCCCGGCGCGTGTGGAAGCAGAGTTGCTGTAAACAACCCTCCGTCACAAAGCAGAGGTACAGTTGCTGTGCACATTGCTCTGTGGACATGTAAGGAAGCAAGATGGTATTGTACAGGGATGAGACCCAGAAGACTAACTGTCCGGCACACTCGTATCTGTTCAAGAGATTCATCGTGATATAACGACATAGCTAAAGCGACGTAAAGTAATAAATGTAGAAGAAAAAAATTCTCTAGAATTTACACAACCATTGTAACATTGTGAAATTGTAATTATTTAATATGGTGTTCAAAATGCTCACCATTTACAATCTGGTAGTGCCTAAGTCGAGACGTGAGTTATTGTTAAACATTTTCAATCATTGCTGATGGTGTATCTCTGCATTCTTTCCTGATCCTCAATTTTTAGCTCTTCCATATTAGCAGACCTTGTAACAAAGACTGAAAAAACATTAAAAAGCAATATATTGTCGTTTAAAATTCTTGTCGGTAACAGTACATGTGTATGATAATGACTGAAAATTTTGTTTCTGGATTCTATTTTCCTTTCAAAATATTAAATTTGAGTGTACGAGCATTTTCTAAAAAAAACTGAGTTAATTTTAGTTTTATATGGATTATTGCTTACTTATGAAAGACCCTGTATATCTTTAATGCCTTTATTTGTCGAACATGCTTATTCCACTTTTAGCATCTTTTAACCTATCAAAGCCAAAGCGTTTGTTTTTCTGTTGAAAATAAAACTAATACCAATTATTAATTGTTAGAATATTTAGATTCAAGTTAAACATAAGTAGTATTTTATAATCTCATGGCTATGATCTGTAAATTATGGACTGGCATTATACGCTACCGCACGGATCCTGTGGCAGAAAGTGTTGTA
The DNA here is from genome assembly GCA_030765065.1 of Deroplatys truncata. Lineage (NCBI taxonomy): Eukaryota > Metazoa > Arthropoda > Insecta > Mantodea > Mantidae > Deroplatys > Deroplatys truncata. Next base: position 21,832,864 of record CM060988.1, on the reverse strand, counting down.
CTTGAGATAAACCAAAAAGTACTTATTTATATATAATCATAGAAACTTTATATATGGTAATATTTTAATAAGATATTACCTACTAAAGAATGTTGTGAATTTTGATTCCGTAATGATTGACAGGAAGAGATAAATAATTAAATAATGAAATGATAGTGGAATAAAGAAATCATTACAATAAATAATTTCGCATATTAAATGAATGTATAATGTGATAAACCTGAGTTGAAATGATTTATCCGGAGAAGGTGATTAGCAAGAAAAGTCATTAGTAACAGCCGAGGAGCAAACGGTTACTATAAACATTCTTGGAATGACTTATAGTTCAGCACGTTTCCAAAGTCACGTACACTAGAATCCTGAAAAAAGAGAAAGGGAAGGCAATTCTTAGAATCAGGGAGGTACCCCATACCATCAGGGTAACAGACGCACATGTTTTGAGTTTTGAGATTGGAGCGCGTATGAGGAGATGTTGGTAGGGTATTGATATGTAGGCGGAAGTTACGTTACGAAATAGGTATGCATCCTAAACAGAGACATATTCGTGGATATATTCGTGATATCGCTCTTGAGAATTAGTCACTTAATGTGGTGTTTAGTCGTGTGTCATTTTAAGCGCTTAGTGACGCGTCTGTGTAAGATCTAGCGCTCACCGTGAGGAATTTGGCCTGTAAGCATTTTAGTGACTCAGAGCAAGTTACGCTTTTGGTTTCTTTTATTGAGAAAACAGCTATTTCAAACCGCAAAATTGACACTGCAGAAGTTAGCCGGTATAATATTTAAATTGTTATAGTTTCGAGTGCTACGATTCATAATCAGTTTCAATCTTTATCTTCAAACGATCCTCAACTCGTCTCAGTAGCGCAAGTATTAGATCACATTAAATTTCTCAGTCAATTTAAACTCGTGCTATCATTTCACAATACGCCCACCTTATCTCGAGAGAAAGATCTCATAGCTATACCACTGTAGCAACCGACAGCAGAATCAATAGCAGATATTGAAGCAAGGGGTACGGTTTCAAAAAACAATTTGATGTGTTACACTCACATGACTTTCTCTACTCTTGTACAAACTATTTTTACAAACGCTTATTCTCCATATGCTTCATGTTAATCGAGATATCAAGATAGATATCAAGATCTTATTGCTAATTTTCTTGTAGATGCAAGGGGAATATGGTAGGTTATAAGCGATAGTCAAATCTTTTAAGTTGCTATGTGGCGCATTCCATTCTCTTTGCATGTCCAGGACATAAAAAAATGAATAACGAATTTGAGAAAAAGTATAAGTATTGGAAAATTTAAGGGAATAACAAGCAAAATCTCGAAAATGGTTCACTCAAGAAAAAAGTGTATATGACATAAATTGTGTATTTTAACGCGATCTACATTTTTTGTAAAGTAAAATTTTGTCTGTCCCTATTGGTTTACCAGTTATGCAAAAGTCGTTCACATTGAAGAATGCTTTTGGAGACATTCGCAGAAAATTCGAGATTTACATTTCATTTGTCATGAAAATATCTTAAACATATGGTATTTTAATCAAAATCGTTAGAGCCATTTTTTGGAAAATTAAAATTTTCGAAAAATGTTCCATGTAAAGTGTAATCTGGGTTGGGAGAATTTTCTTGAAAAACTTCGTGTTGCATTTCTGGAAGATACTGAACCTAAATACTAAGTTTGGTGTTTATCCGACTGTTCGTTTCTGAGTTATGCTGTTCACAGACACACAGACACACGCACAGACGGACACATAGACACACGCCCGGACATGTTTCTAAAAATGCTTTTTTTGGATTCAGCGGATCTCAAAAGATGTATTTCCGGTGGAATATCGGTATCGAATTTTTGGGTAGAATGCAATACTTCCCCTAGTTACTGTACGTAGTAGAGAAAGTAAAAAGAAGTAACAACCGGACCGGCTTCCGGCTTTAAATTTCACGAAATAGGGAACAAACCTTCCGAATCAAAATTCACTCATTCCTTCCGAATGCGAGAATTACAAATTTTCAGTGGCACACGGGCACTGAGAAGTCTCAGAAATCAGATGCTGAAGACACTCAGTCTTACACTACCACTTACCCTAAATGCAGTTGGACTCTATGGTGAAATTGAGTTTTAAATCCATTCACATACATGTTCAGAGATGCGCTGAGGATGTCTCCTCTAAATTCTGTGTGACGTACCTCTTCCTCATATGCGCAAAGAATCCAAGTGTTATGTATCGTTGTGTTCAACAGCCGTGTATAAATGTACTATGTAGAACACCCATGGTCCAACTTGATCTCTTTTCTGTACAGGAGTTAGGAGTTATGAATAGTCAGACGGGGAGGCCTCCAGTAACTGGAGCACAACACCGCATGTAAGCCATAGTAGGCCTTTCTGCTTCCAGCATGACCCCTGGGAGGAAGGGATGAAGGGGAGACCCAAAGGGCGAACAGATCCGAAAGAATAGATGTGCCAGCAAGGATAGGGTCCCTAACGATTCTAACGTAACACCAATCCTGACGGCGGCTAGATCTACCTTAGCCTCTCCCAGGAAGGAATGCGACCCCAGAAGTTCTGCCAAGCACCAGGAAGACATCTTTGCATAGCGCAAATTCACCGCCCTGCCGCAACACACCAACCGCCTCGCTTCGTCTTACATCCCTGAAATGGATCAGACGAAACAAATGAAATGACGTAATCGACAGGAAATTCGTTGCAGAAGGGGGACCACCCTATGCCCGGAGAAATCACGAAAAGATGCATCTTCATAGTGCCCGGCCAAACAGAAATCGAACCCACTACCTCCGCATGCGAGCCTTACAGGTTACTGAGGAGCATCTCTCGCGGTTCCATACAGGAATACGTTCTCCTGCATGAAGTCTATACTACCAACAAGCGGTTGCACTTGCCTGTTATATGTGCACACGGAAAATATTGTGCAGCAGCGGCTATGGCTCAAGGCTATCGGGAGATCGGCGTCGGGCATGTGGAGAGGTAAAGAGAGTTAAGCAGCACACTCAGCATTGTAAACATAGATAACTAGAGTCTTCTGGATGTTTCCGCTTCTAGAACCTTCTGTGGCTCTGAGGAAATTTTCAATAGGTATATAAGCGAGCGCTCTCGGAAATTGGGTTAGTCAGTTAATGAGCGAATTAGCGAGTGCCTTTCTGACGCAATATCTATTGTGTGACTGCGAGTGTGTTTGTGATGTCAGTTGCGACGTGCAGTGAGTGCGAGAGATTGGAGAAGTCTTGTGTTCGATTCCCCAGGGAGTGATCCCTCCGGAAGAAGAGACTACATCGTGCGTGTTTCGTTACGTCACTGCGTCACAAAGAAAGTGAAGTGACAGTTAAAACTTGAACTACATCACATTAACAAAGTGTTAACGAGAACTTAGCGAAGTGACAGTTAAAGCTTGAATTAGATCACATTAACAAAGTGTTGGTGAGAACTTAGCGAAGTGACAGTTAAAGCTTGAGCTGAATCACATCAACGAGGTATTAGTGAGAACTTAGCGAAGTGGCATTTAAAACTTGAACCAGATCACATTAACGAAGTGTTAGCGAGAACTTAGTGAAGTAGCAGTTAAAACTTGAACTAGAGCACATTAACAAAGTGTTAGCGAGAACTTAGCGAAGTGATAGTTAAAGCTTGAATTAGATCACATTAACGAAGTGTAAGTGAGAACTTAGCGAAGTGAGAGTAAAAGCTTGAACTGAATCACATCAACGAAGTATTAGTGAGAACTTAGCGAAGTGGCATTTAAAACTTGAACCAGATCACATTAATGAAGTGTTATTGAGAACTTAGTGAAGTAGCAGTTAAAACTTGAACTAGATCACATCAACGAAGAGATACTGAGATCCTAGTGAAGCGTCCGTTAAAGATTAGAGCAAATCACAATATATTATATTTTTTCAGCTTGCATACATTGATTACATGGTGTTATGAGATCACAGTGACAACTGTATTGTAAACCCAGGAAGTGACAGGAAGAAATACTTGTTTGCTCTGCGCTTTACCTTGGGTTCCCCTTTTCGTTTTTAGCTCCTACACTATTTACCTGCAGTAAGTAGAGGAAGTATTGCATTCCATCAAAAAATCTGATTCAGAGGCTTTACCGGCGTTTGAGGTTTCCTGAACAAAAAAAGGTTTCTTTTAGAAAAGGAAATAATTCTATGTGCGCATACATGTATGAACAGCATAACCAAAAAACTAAAAGTCTGTATTTAGGAGGACTATTTTTTCAAGCTCGATCGCGCAGGAGCGCAACCACACGAGCTTTGGAAACTGTTTGTGCACGGAGGGCGACTGCGCTTGTCCCCCACTCTACCCTCTGCCACAGCCAACTTCACCATGCCATTGTGAGCCTAGCTTTTGGCACGGAAACATGGCCGCAACAATTGACTCTCCCGTTAAATGTGAGTTGCGTAGTGTAATTCGGTTCGATCAAGCAGAAGGGAATAGTGCAGCTGATATTCACCGAGGAATGAGTCGGGTATACGGTCCAAGCTGTATGAGTGATGTGTTGTGCGTGAATGGTGCAGGAAGTTTAACGAAGGCCTGACCGATGTTCACGATGAAGGAGGTCAAGGACGCAAGTCTGTCGCTATAGATGACATTGTTCAGCAAATTGACCAAGAAGTTCGGATCGACCGAAGGTTTACCATAAGCGCGTTGAGTGAGAAACTTTCTGCACCTTCAAGATCATCTGCTTACAAGATCGTAACAGAGCACATGCACTGTAGGAAATTGTGTACTCGATGGGTTGCGAAGATGATGTCTGAGAACCAAAGATGTCGCCGGATGGCAGCAGCGTTGACGTTTCTCCCCGTTATGAGCCTCCAGGTGGCGATTGGTTAATGAAAATTGCGACTGGGGTTCATTATGCAACCTCTGAAATAAAAGAACAATCTCGTCAATGGGTGCACACACACTCACCAAACAAACCCCAAAAGTTTAAGCAAAGCTTCAATGACAAGAAGATGATGGCTATAGTCTTTTGTGACCAAGAAGGTGTGTTGCTGGTGAAGTTTCTGCAACTGTTTATTGCGAGACATTACAATGACTGCGGAGAGCCATATAGAACAAACGAAGACGCAAGCTGAAGTCTGGGGTTGTCTTGCTTCATTACAATGCTCGCCCTCACAGTACGTGTCACCCAAAAAATTCTTAGAAACTTCGATGGGACGTTTCCGACCACCCGCCGTATACAGCCCTGATTTGGCGCCGAGTAATTTTCACCTCTTCCCTGGACTGAAAATGTGGCTGGGAGGGCGGAAGTGCGAGAATGATGAAGTCCTTCAAACCAACGTCCGTACCTATCTTAACTCACTGGCGGCAACATACTGTGCAAAGGGTATCATAAAGCTAGTCCACAGGTATGACAAATGCCTCAACCTTAATGGCGATTATGTTCAAAAGTAAACACATTTTTACTTAACATTTGGTAATAATTTTTTTTGGTTATGTACTCTTGTCTTTTAATTATGACCTATTGGAGGTTGAAAAAATAGCCATAGTGAGTTCTACATCTTCCAAGGATGCGATATGAAGACATTCAAGAGAATTTCCCAACCCAAACTACACTTTATTGGCAGAGTTTTCATTGTCTTTTGTTTTCTAAAAAAGATGGCACTATCAATTTTTATTAAAATATCACGTTTAAAATATTTGCATGAAAAATAAACTGGATTCTCTGAGAAGAGGCTGTAAAAGGTGAAAGTGTGGGCGAACTGAGAGGCCACCGCAACCGGGGTGCAGAGCACCGAAAGTGGGCCGCAACGGCCCATTTTGCTTCTACTGTTACCCTTGGGAGGAGGGATGAGGGGAGAGACCCGAAGGGCGATCAGATCCCGATGACGACGGGCGCAAGCTTCGACGGGATTTCAACGTTTCCAGATCGAACGCATCCGACGACGCCCGGACCCACCCATAAGGTCTTAACCCCCGAAGGTCCCGGAGGCGGTTCCGAACTGAGCAGTCCCGCAACAACATAGCGTACAGCTACTGCCCAGCCGCAACCCTCCGAACACCATTGTCTGGTCCTACAATCCTGAAACACATGGCAAGGAAGATGATGGGTAGAGGAAATGAAGATGAACCATCTCTGCATTCGTCTGCCGATCTGGGGAAACCATGAAAAACCCAAGGGTCAGAGTGGGCGGTCGCCGGGGATCGAACCCAGGATTTCCAGAACACGTTACCGCGGTGCCACCTCGATCGGTAGAATAGGCTGCAACGTCCTCTTCATTTGGAAGGAATTTTGTGTAACCTTATAACTGGTAAACCATAAGAAATAAAAACATACTAGCGAAATCAAACGAATACTTGTGGCATCAGCCATTTCCGAAGTATCCATATGTTGCTTTGAATTTTCCAATAGTTGTCATTTTTTACATTCTTTATTGCGTATAGTAATTAGAAGTATTGTATTTCACCCAAAAATCCAATACTAGCATTTCACGAGAAATGCATATTTTGAGGTACCCTGAAACCAAAATGAAGAATTTCTTTGAAAAATGCGTGTATTATATGTATGCGTGTGTGTACTTGTGAACGAGATTACAGAACGAAGATTCAGCTAAACTTGGTATTTAATTCAGTATCTTTCAAATATGCGACACAAAGGTTTTCAAAAAAATCCCCCTCACCGAATATCCTTTACATGGAATCTTTTTCGAAATGTTCGACTTTCACAAAAAATGACTCTAAAATGTATATATTAGAGATATTTACATGACAAATAAAATCTACATCTTGCATTTTCTGGGAATAGCGTTTGAAGTTCTCATCATTTTGAAGGAATTTTATATAATCTTGCATAACTAGTAAACGTTAAGTGATAGCTGAAAACGTACTTTATAAAGACGTAGATCTCTTTGAAATTCACTACTCATTTCAATCAGTTTTTCTGTTGCATAAGCCATTTCCGAGATAACCATTATTAATGGTTGGAATTGTTCAATACTCTTTCATTCTTTAAAGTTTTTCGCATTCAGTTGTTTCTCGCGATGTCATGGAAACAGTATGGAATTTTAAAGCCAGCATATGACGTCCAGTTCTTAAACATTTGACCGTCGCTCTTCTCTTTGTATCCATAAAGAAATGTGTAATGTAGCTAGTTCTGCAAAGGTTTATTTGGATTAAAATGAAGAAGGTAGTAACCTAAGCTTTCCTAAGATAAGTTCTTATATCTGTTAATAATACAGGGTAGAGAAAGTCTAGTGAATATAACACATCCAATTTTAAAGTTGTTTCTCTCGATTTCAACAAGTGAGTTTCGGATTTCATAGCAGCATATAGCGACTCGCTTTTTAACATTTGACTATAGCTGTTTATGTAAATAATGAAACTGCTTATGCATAAGTTTATTACATTTAACTTGAGGCAGATTAGAAGAATAATATTTACCATGAATAGCTTCTAGAGGCTACAGAAAAAAAAATCTGATGCCATTCCATGACTGTCTCCAGCCCTCTATTGTTTATTAGTTAGTATACAAACTGTTTTTACTAAAGGTTATATCTTCTACTACATTTTAATCCAAATAAGTCTTTGCAAAAATGCCAACATAACACATTTTGTGATGGATACAAAGAGAACAGCGATAGTCAAATGTTTAAGAACTGGATACGCTATGCGCTAGCCTTTTTTGCGACAAAAAATTGAAATAAATCGTGTACTTTAAGGAGTTCTACATTCAATAGTACGTTTTCGTCTATCGCTTAACGTTTACCAGTTATATAAGATTATACAAAAAATTTCCAAATGAAGAGGAATTTACAGATACAAAAAAATTCAAGATATACATTTTGTTTATAAAATACCAGGTATTTTAATCAAAATACCAACAGCCAGCTTTTATGAAATAAAAAATTTCCAAAAATATTCCATGCAAAGCGTGCTTTATACAGACAGATACGCACACACATGCGCGCACATACATTTTATTTTAAAAATGCTTCTGTATTCAGGGGGTTTCAAACCGTGTATTTCCGGTGATATCTCTATATCGAATTTTTGAGTGAAAGTAAAACCTTCTCCACCTACTATGTGTATGGTAGAGAATGTAATAAAGATTACTGGATAGAGAAACTCATATGAATGTAACACAATATTATCTTTGCAAAGAACGATGTTGTTTCTTCCCAGTATTTAGCCGTGCTTGTTCTGCGTTTAAAATGGCTCATTATATTTTATTCAAACATGCTTGAAAACCTGTTCCAATCCCAATACCTTGCTATCAAGTCGTAAGCGAAAATAATATGTATGTTCAGTTGTTCTCAGCGTCACAGTCCATTGAAATCCCAGAGAGGTTACGGTAAAGGAGTGGAGGTTTGAAGTACCCTCAACACGTGGCTTGCCATTCAAAGCTAAACTGGTTCAAGGATCACGTTCATGAGGGAAGTCCTGGAGAGGTGTGTAGCCCATCCATTGCTTTCGTACAATACCAAACCAAGCTCTAAACATTCTGTCTCAGTCCGCAATAAATTGTAAAGTAATGATTGTATGGCGCATAGAAAAGCTGGATTGTAATTCATGTCTTTGTTTTTACTCTTCACTGAAAAAGGAATTATTGTATGAAGCTCACAAATATCTGGAGTTCAGCGTGGGTAATAGAATATTGAAACAGTAATAAAATAACGAAACACCGAAAACGTGAAGCAAATGTTTGCGATGCCTTTGTTTCACACCTAGACCATCGTATGGCTGATCGTGCATCGGCCGCTGCAGCATGGACTGCCGCCGAAATAGTTATAATATCGTCGCAACCACCTCACGTCCTCGTAGTTAAAGTTTCTATTACATTGTCAATAAGCACATAATTTGTTATAAGAGATGATGGAAATGTTCCTCTCTCTTCACATTTCTGTCATCTTCTAGGGGAATTTTCATTCACACTCGAGAGCTCAAAATCTGAAATTGAGTGGCAATGTTTTCTTTTAATTCTTCCAGTGTATGGGGCTTGTTGCATATTTTTTACTTTTCCTGTGACCATCAGAGTGAGTAAATTTCTGTAACTGGGTTTTGAGAAATGATACAGTAACTCATCTACGCAGTCGTCCTCCGTGGTCTAGGGGTAGCATGCTAACCTTTGGTTCCCGCGGTCAAGGGTTAAAACCCGGTGGAAGGCGATGGATTTTTTCGGGCGTAAAAATGCTTAGCATGGTTTCCTTCGGAAGGGAAGTAAAGCCGGTGGTCCCGTGTCGTAGATTAACGGCACGTAAAAGAACCTCAAGCCTGATAAACAGGCCCCTGAGAACATTTTCGGTCTTTCACATGTGTTATAGAATGGGATGATAAGAACCATATTATTTAGGGTACGTCCATAAATAAAAACTATAATATTTTGGATCCACGCTCAATAGTCTTCTCTCCTTATATGTCTATGTTTCATCGCAAAATAACAGATATTAGAGTACAGAGAAATCCGATTTTATGCTCGAGTTTCCTTTGCATGACGCGAAAACTGGTTTATGGTGTGAAGTATATGCATACAGAATAACAGGACCTATATTTTTTTAACAAACAACAAATGCACATAGCTATGACTTACTCTCGCCACATTTTGATCAACTGATCGACATTGAACATCTGGATTTTTCGAACAAGACTTAGTTGTCATGCATAGAGCTGATGAGTGGTTAAATTTAATTCAGGAAATGTTTGACGATAGGGTAATTTGTAAAGAATTATAGTCCTCATGATCCCTTGGTTTAACTATGTAATTCTTCTACATTATAGTTAGAAGATAAGGTGAACGTGAAATACATGGAAAGATCTGCTGCGGATCTGAACATGAATATAGAACAAAAAGGCACAAAGGTTAACCGTGTTAGGAAATTCAATACGGACACTTACACAAAAAATAAATGGATCTCGATATGAAGTTAAAATGCTTTATTATACTTTTCATGCCTTCTGTTTGGTAGTGATAACCATTGGTCAAAGAAAGGTGTGGCGGATTTAGTTCACGTGTATAAAAAATTGAGGTACACGATTGATTTAGTTGATATCCTGTTTGCTAGTGTATTTGTAAAATTTGCTGCACTTCGAAACTTGATCTGCTTGAGGAAAAATCACTGGTAGTAGTAGTAGTAGTAGTAGTAGTAGTAGTAGTAGTAGTAGTAGTAGTAGTAGTAGTAGTAGTAGTAGTAGAGGTAGTAGTAGTAGTAGTAGTAGTAGTAATAGTAGTAGTAGTAGTAGCAGCAGTGTGGTAATGGTGGTGGTGATAGTAGTAGTAGTAGTAGTAGTAGTAGTAGTAGTAGTAGTAGTAGTAGTAGTAGTAGTAGTAGTAGTAGTAGTAGTAGTAGTAGTAGTGATGGTAATACATATTGCATCATATAACAAACCATTTTGGGGAAGTAATTGTGGCACTACGAGTGCAAAAATGCTTCAGCCGCAACAGTAGTTTTCAGTGAATTATTATTATTATTATTATTATTATTATTATTATTATTATTATTATTATTATTATTATTATTATTATTTAAAGTTACTTGCATATTAAAACCTGCTTCTCTCTAAGTTCTTCACACACACTAACAGTTGACTTAAGAAGGGCATTTCCATTGACTTTCTTTATGGGAAAGCCAGGCACAAGATCCTTCATCTTCAACTTAAGTGGCGGAATCTTGCTTAACCATCATTGTTGTATGCCTTACGTTGGGCTTTGCCTCCTTTATAAGAAAGTTTCGGAGTTATATGAACTTCTTCCTGTAAGAGGCTAACGAGCTTTTCGTTGTCTTCCAGCTACTGAAAGTTTCCTTTTCAGCCCCTTGTGTTGGCTGAATGCTTGTAGTGTGGTTCCGAAAATCATTAATTAGTTTCTTCAAGCGAGAAGGATTAGGCAAAGTTAAAACATTCTTCTCACGCGGAAAGTTCTAAACAACTGGATAAGAATGTAATATTTCGGAAGCCAGTAGCAATATCTGTACTGTATAGCTTTTGTTTCTTAAGTACTAATTCACGCAGGATACAATAAAAGTTAACTTATTCCTTGTGTTTTCCTTCTCCTTGTGCTTCTTCGACTACACACTGCGGCAGTATCTCCTCCTGTCCGATGTTGTTGGGGTTTTTAATGCCCGTTGCTCGCGGCTTTCCTTTCTGTAGCCTCCGCGTTGACTTCAGATGTTCGAAGTATCCTGGTTCTCTGCATATTTTTATCCTCGGCTAGCTGAAGTCATTTCTAGAATATGTGAGAGCATGGACTTTTTCTTGGTAAAGGAAACGTAGATCTCGGGTGTGGTAAAGGAGAGAAAATAGACGTGTTTTAGTTACAAAAAGACGACACTGATGTTTCTTTTATTTAGCTACTTCTGGTGGTACACAACACTAATATTGTTGCCGTTAAAATACTGTCCACTACTGTTGAAACACGGTGCTGATATGACGCTAAGTTTATATACTTAGTAGATCTCTTTACGCGTAGCGATTCTTATGTGTGTTGCGAAAACTGTCTTAATTCACCTTTGGCGCGATATCTCTCAAATATCCTGCAGCATCTCTCCCTGCCTGTAGTTTAGAAAATGACCCCTGAATTTGTTTCTAGCAGATCCATTTATAGTCGCAGGCTTCTTGGGCTGCTTCATTTCCTATTGGTGCATTTTTAGCGCCACTCAACGCGTCTCACTATTTCCTATAAATTTACAGAGATCTCATTGGTCCAATTTTAACATAAATCGCGGCTTTTCCTAATTTTACCGTTAAGTTTGTTGTCTCCCTCACTCTGGTCACGGCGAATTAGCGTACAAAGGAACAAAAGCTCTACGCCCTCGCTGTATGAACAATGCCCCTGCTACCAGAGAGACATCGTAAAACTAGGCTTTTTGCTTCGAAGACACTTTTCCTGCAGCTAACATATCTCGTCGTGGACAGTATTTTAACCTAGCGCTTAAATTATTTACATTAAACAATTTATAACTCCTCTAATATTAGTAACCTAAAAACAGACATATCGTTAAATCACCCTTCTTGAGCTACACAGGCAGTAAAAGAAAAAGCTTTGTACATAGCGTAATTTAACCTCACTAAAAATTAATTAATCAAATTATTAATAATTACCTACCTCGGGCTCGGCCTAGAGTTGCCGTTTCAATACCGAAAGGTAAAGGTAAAGTTACGGACGAACGGAGGGGGCCCCCGAAAGCTGGGCAGAGTACCGCACACAGGCCGTCGGCACCTTGTGCTTCTACCATGACCCTGGGAGGGAGAGACGAGGAAAGAGACCCGAAGTGCGCCCACATCCGGAAGACAACTGGCGCAAGCACAGACGGGGAACCTAATGTTTCAGATACATCTCCTCTAACGCCTCCCAGCTCACTCTATAGTGCCTCGAGCCTCCGGGGGTTCCCCGAAGGAGCTCCCACCCGAAAGTAACTAGAGGCGGGTTCCACTGAGCAGTTGCTCGACGACGCCGACATCAGGATGAAACTTCCACAAGCGCACAGACACAGTTCAGCCGAAACCCGCCGAACACCGTCGCCTGGCCCTAGAACCCTGAAACAGATGACTAAGAAGATGGTGGCTACAGGAAATGCGAGGCGGGAGAGTCGTGGCAGGCATTCGCCTTCGGACCCGGTCCAGAGCGGGCGGTCGCAGGCGATTGAACCCGGGACCTTCCGAATTCAGTCTCACAAGTTGCCGCAGCGCCACCTCGCTCAGTGTCTACATATCTAGCTTCTCGTTTTAAAAGTTAGTCCTCATCTCACAATCTTCACACACGCTCACATACTTTCAATACCACTTCAACGAACATGTCTCTACTCACCATCTTTCACCGCGAAGGTTGCTAGCTTCCGAAATGTCTTTTTACACATTTTTTGACATTTTTAAAACTGTTTGTAATGTAAAAATCGTATGTGTTACATCACATGACCTTCTCTACTCTCTGTCGCTTATTAGTTGGTGCAAAGATTATTCATTCGACAGTTTATTTTCAAATCTACGTAATTTCAATCCCGATAAGCCTTTCCGGAAATACCTGCATTACACATTTCGTTAGAGATACATAGGGAATAGCTATAGTGCTTTGGAACTGCACGCCATACGTTGGCCTTGAAATTCCGTACTCTGTCCATGACTTCGCGAGAAACAACTGAAAAAAGACAGAACTGTAAAACAATGACTAAGTATAAAATAATTCGAACCATTAATATCTCAGAAATGGATGATTCCTAAAAAAAAGTTATTTGAAATAAATTGTGTTGTTTAAAGGGATCTATATTTTGTGTGTAGTACGTTTTCGTCTGTCGCTTAAGTTTATATATGTTTATAACGTTTATTTACATCTCCTCTCAAATGATGTGGACCTCAAAGGCTGTTCCCAGAAAATTAAAGATATACCTGCATTTTATTTGTCATGAATATATTTTTAATATATTGTATTTTAATCAACATGGTTGGAGCCATTTTTTAGAAAATAAGAAAGAAATCGAAAAGTATTCCATGTGAAGGGTAGTTTGGGGAGGGGCGACTTTCTTAAAAATTCGTGTCTCATCTTTTGAAGCTACTGAAACTAACCAGCGTTTATCCGAATTTTCGTGTTCAATTTACGTTGTTCACCGACACACACACGACACATACGCACACGCACATACGGGGACCTCTTTACAAAAATTCTTTCTTTATTCAAGCTCTCTTAAAACATATATTTTCGGTGAAATCGCGGTATCAAATTTTTGGGTGGAATGCAATACCTCCTCTATCTACTATGCACGCGGTAGAGAAAGTAGTAATACCTATACCAAAAAATCTGATGTGTTACAATCACAAGACTCTCTCTCTCTGCCGTCTATTGCTTATTAGTGGGTATACAAATTATTCTTACGAAAGTTTAATTTTCTATTTTCTTCATTTTATTCGAGATAATCCTTTTCCGAAATAGCTGCATTACACATTTCGATCCAGATGCAAAAGGAATAGCGTAGTCAAATGTTTTAGAACTGGACGCTATATGCTGGACTTAAAATGCAATTGTGAGAAGCAACTGAATATCGAAGGGACTGAAAAGAATGACAAAGTATTGAATAATTCGAACCATTAATAATGTACCACTCGGAAATGGCTTGTGCCACAAATAAGTTATGTGAAATAAATTGTGTGTTTTTAAGAGATTTGTATTTTTTGTGTAGGATGTTTTCGTCTATCGCTTAACGTTTACCAGTTATCGCACAAGATTATACAAAATTCCTTCCGAATGAACTGGACTTATAGGTTATTCCCAGAAAATTAAAAATATACACATTAGTTGTAATGTAAACATGTTTAATATGTGGCATTTTAACCAAAATCCTTACACTTTTTTAAAAATAAAAAATTTCGAAAAATGTTCCATATAATGGCTAGTTTGTGGGGAACGTTCCTGTAAACCTTCGTGTCGCATTTTCAGAAGGTACGGAATCTTTATCCGAATTTTTGTTTTTTTGTTACGCTGTTCACAGATACAGGCGCACACACACGGATATTTTTCTAAAAATGTTTTTTTTATTCAGAAGGCCTCAAAACGTGATTTCGGTATAATCTCGGTATGAAATGCAATACTTTCTATATATACGACGCAGAGAAAGTAAAAATCTGATGTGTTACACACACATGACCTTCTCTACTCTTTATTGATTTTTAGTTGGTCTACAAACTATTCCTACTAAAGCTTATTTTTCTATATACTTCAGTTAATCTGAATAAATCTTTGCATAAATAGCTACATTACACGTTTATTTATAGTCGTCCTCCGTGGACTAGTGGTACCGTGCTAGCCTCTAGTTCCCAAGGTCGCGGGTTCAAACCCGGCGGAGGGCGATGGATTTTTTCGGGCGTAAAAATCATTAGCACGGCTTCCTTCGGAAGGGAAGTAAAGCCGGTGGTCCCGTGTCGTAGATTTACGGCACGTAAAAGAACCTCAAGCCTGATAAAGAGGCCTCTGAGCAAAATTACAGGTGTTTCACGCCCAATATAGAATGGGACGCTAAGAACCATAGTAGTTAAAGAGCGTCCATAAATAAAACTCAATTTTTTTTTAGATAAAAAGAGGACAGCAATAGTCTAATGTTTAAAAACTAGACGTTATATGCTGGCCTTAAAATCCCATACTATTTCCATGACTTCGCGAGAAACTTAATGTTGAAAGGAATTTAAAGAATGACCAAGTAATAAGCAATTCGAACCATCAATAACGAATATCTCGGTAATGGCTTAATGCCACAAAAAGATTGTTTGAAATAAATTGTGTTCTTTAAAGAGCTGTATTTCCTGTGTAATATATTTTCGTCTATCGCTTAACGTTTACCAGTTATGCAGGATTATACAAAGTTTCTCCCGAATGAACAGGTACTCATTCATAGCTATTCCTAAAAAATTAAAGATATACATTTTATTTGTCATATAAATATCATTAATAAGTGATAATTTTATCAAAATCTTTAGGGCATATTTTTAGAAAATCAAAGAATTCAAAAGTCTTCAATGTAAAGGTTAGTTTGGGTCGGGGGATTTTTTTTTGAGAAACTTCGTGCCACATCTTTGAAAGGTAGTGAACCTAATTACGAAGTTTGGTATTTATCCGACTTTTTGTACTTGAGCTGTGCTGTTTATAGACACACACACGAAGGTTTTTCTAAAATAGCTTTTTTTATTCAGGGGACCTCAAAACATGTATTTGCGGTGAAATCTCGGTAACGAATTTTTGGTGGAGCGCAATGTCTCCTCTACTTACTGTGTACGTTGTAGAGAAGTAAAAATTGAATGGGAAACTTTTGACTGCCGACAGAGCACATTAATATTGTGTGCGAAAGTGTTAGTCATTCAAAAAATTGTTATGCACCTCGTACAATTTTGCAGATTTGAAGACTTCGGCATGCTCTGTTTTCGAATACTAGTACATAGCATAGTTCGAAATAGTCACATGGTTATAATATGGCAACACAATAAACTGTACATATTTCCTAATAACCATACAGAGAACCTATCTCTTAAAGTCGAAGTTAATACACAGTCTGGTCGAAGAATGTTTGGGGGTACACATTCATAGCAATGCAACCGTAGTTTCTTCAGAGAATCCAAAGACTGACTCATAACAGACTGCACGATAGGACATCCATATAGCCAATGGTTTAGCGTGTCCTCTCCGTCGCACTTAAACCACTTACTAGAATCAGTAAGATAACTTTGTTACATATCACGAGTGGGCAGGATATCATGCACCACATGAAACCATAAGGATCTGATTCTAAATGGAAGACATTTCGAGCAGATGTTGTGAAACAAATCAGAATCAGTGTCCCGTCAATTCATTGCCACAGTTTGTCAGAGGCTTGTAGACCTTAAATGTGTTTCGTCGTAGTTTGCAAATTGTAGTTATAAACATAATTGTTAATTTTCAGGTAATATCCTCTTTTTCGTTGTACATATAGTTCTATACATATATTTTAGGTGTTCAGTTTTTTAAGTTTGCTTCCATATATTTTCAATTAACTTAAGTCTTCTAATATTTGTGTTGTTTCTGTTTTGTACTCATTTGAATATAATTACATGTATCAACATTCAATTCAGAATGTCCTATACAGAATTATTCGTTAAGGTAGAGCGAAAGATAAGGTCAAACGGCCTTAAACCTGCCACATAGTAACTTGATAATACTAAATGTGAACGCGAGCGCGATGTTGCATGCAGATCAGGGATACGAGCGCCTCTCGGGTCATCTATCTGGCCGCGGATGGGGCTAATGACCGGTCCCCTTCAGAACAATAACCGTAGGGAACAATAGTCCATTATGTGCTGCCTCCCTGCTCCAGAGGATTCCTTTGGGTTTTTCGAGTAAGTTCCTCTTCTAGAAACTCCCCTGTGTATGCGGGGCCTGTATAAGGGGCTGCTCTGCTCAGTGACATCAATTGAGTTTATTGGTTAGTTAAGATGCTACGAAGTGAAAAGTGGACAGTGCCAGTGCAGTTCAGTTGTGAGTTGTGACTCAGCAGTTCAGTTGTGAGTTGTGATTCGACAGTTCAATTGTGTTGTGTTCTGGGTATGTTTAATAATGAGTCATCATTTAGGGCTTCCAAGGTGGCGTGATACAGTGCTTAGGGATTTTTCAGCAGACAATAAAATATTGAGGATACAAAATATGCGTGAAGGAGAAGTAAGTCCATTACAACGTAACAGTATTGAAAATGCAAACCTTATTGTAAAGATCAGTGTGAGTCTGCTAAATGAAATGTGCAACCATTGTGAAGCGAAGCAGTTGAAAAATTAATTGTGAATGGAAATTTCAAATTTATGTTGCCATAATGGTTTGCTCCATTTTCCGCAACCACAGATAAACAATAATCTTAAGGATCTAATGTTAAATAATGCTAACTTGATGAAACAATGACAGAGTATAATAGTATAATGGCATTGGATTCCTTTTCTGATAATCGTAGTCATATTCCTGGAGTAGTTCATTACTGTTTCAAGATTCAGGGACAGATTCTTAGATACATATCAGACTTATTACGCTCATAAATTGCCTAGCATCTTATAATCAATTATATATATAACCGATTCCAGTCTTGTCAACAGGATTAGATGTGAATATGAAACAAATTTTTCTTTCAATCCACAAACAGTTCACATTCTGTCCAGTATTCCAACATCGCTTATGTAGCATAGGTATTTCATGTTCACTTTAATAAGATGTGGTAATTCTTTAACATTAACTATGTCACGTAACAATGAAATATTTATAAATAGTAGAAAAGTAATGTACAAATCCACTGTTGTACAAAGTAAATTTAAATGAACTTATCCTACCACTGATGCACATAACATTCGCCAAAGCCCTTTTTTGTTATTTCTAAATTAAAATTTCGTAGTGCATTAAATTCGCGTAAATAAGGTATTATTTTGTTGTGTTCAATGTGTCATACTAGATTATTGTTTATTTTGTGTATGATTTTAATGAGTATCATTTAAGAGGACGTCCACATCGGCGTGGTATAGTGCAAAGGGACTCTTCAATTGCAAGATCTATAATACGCGTGATGGTACAAAATATTTGTGGCAGAGATACAAGTCTTTTAAGTCGCAACACTAACCCAAATGAAAACTAATGCAGAGCGGAAATTTGCTCGCAATAAGCTATGTGCAACTAAGCTATTCTTGATAAATATATTTCTGCTTTCAACAATTAGTCTTTAATTCGCAGATAACGTTGTGATTAGCCGTTAGTGTATACATATAGGTGGCGCAAAAGTCACTACACACTTATTTAACATATCTTGCCTGTTAATGTTTAATAATTTAAACATGACACAGGCCTACCAACAAATTTCAGTACACATCACTTCTTTTTGTATCCAAGCTGTCTCCCTTCATCAAGTCGTCCTCCGTGGTGTAGTGGTTACCATGCTAGGCTCTAGTTGAGGTCGAGGGTTCAAACCCGGCGGAGGGCGATGGATTTTTTCGGCCGTATAAATCCTTAGCACGGCTTCCATCGGAAGGGAAGTAAAGCCGGTGGTCTCGTGTCGTAGATTTACGCCACATAAAAGAACCTAAAGCCTGATAAAGAGGTCTTTAAGCAAAATTACCGGTCTTTCACGTCCAGCATAGAATGGGACGATAAGGGCCAAAGCAGTTAAAGAGCGTCCATAAATAAAACTCAATTTAACTTAATTTCGCTTCATCAACACACCGTTGAAGTCTATCTGAAACACACTGACACATATGCAAACACAGATGAATGCTGTTATCCAGATTGTGGAAGGCGTCCTCATTTAAACCAGTCAGCTCTGCAAAGTTTGTAGTTTTCTTCCATAGACTTCGTCTTTAATCATACCCAAGGAAGAAACACATTGGGGGACCGTGGTGAGAACTTAATTGCAGCACGACTCCAGCACTCTTTCTTTGGAAACGTTACCAAGGTACGTCCTACAAGCTAATGCATAATGCGCAGGAGCTCCATCATGCTGGAAGTAGAGTTGATCATATTTGTCCATATGCATGATGATTCCTGGTGTAACCTCTAAGAGTAGAGCCAAGCACTTGTCTCCGGTGAGATTTCCGTCAATAAAGTAGGCCCAATTACACTATGTGGCGATATTGCAGCTCACACATTTACACCGGGTTGATTTAGCGGTTGCTCCAAAACAATTCCGTGTACTAATAAGTACAGTTCCTTCTTCTTTCGTTAACATTATGAGAAAACTGTTATTTATGTTATCAAGATGATGTTACTAATGGTAACGATTCATTTATTAACACTATGTATCACTTCCTACCAACATATCAGCATACGTAGTACGCCCTGCCAACCTAAATACATATATATCCCTAGGTGTGTAGTGAGTTTTGCACTACCCTGTATATAAGTATCTCTCTGTGTGTGTGAGTGTTTACCTTATAGGTTTCTACACGTTTACACCTATTTCGACCAAATTAGGCACAGATAATCTTTAGCACAAGGCAAAATTTACTGCCAGTTTAGAATTCGAAATTCCGACCTATTTCACAGATTAGTTATTCAATTTTATGTGGTGCCTTCAAAAGCTCACTATACCATCTATATCTTTCTCAACGATAGTCGCAATAGATCGAACATTGCCAACATAAGAATAATTACTTAGGCTTTTACGGCCTCACAAAGCAACAAAGAGTTCACATATTCTCTCTGCTCATGGAGTAACAACAAACCAAATAAATCACAATCGCTATGCCACCTGTGGCTATGATTGCGTAAATGTAGAGTTACAATCGCTTGGTGAAAAGTTATCGTTTCAAGCTTATTATATTGAACTTTTATAACAGCAACAGCATCAAAGCAGACAAAATACCACTTATTCTTATTATTCTTTATCTTTATGTGGTTATGCATTATGAATCGATATAAAATAACACAAAAGTATTCATTATAATCTCATTGACTATAAAAGTATCTAAGGTGCTCAAATATTGCTAACATAAGAGTAATCAATAAGTCGAATTTCATATCCATTCATTCTGCTATCATGCTCCGGTGTTCAGTTATTACTTATTATAATTTGTAGTTTCTCATTTTCTGTAAGCAGCGGGGTTGTTTCCCTACGGGAAGTTTGTAGTGCTTTTATGAGCATAAAAACATAAACTCAGTGACATATAAAATGACAGCGAGCATTGATAACAATAGTATCAAGCCAGTTGATGTTACTGTTATTCTTCTTTTCTTTGTATATTCATTTTGACCTTCATTTTATATTGCCTTTCGTGTGGTTTCTTAGTAGTTTAGTGTGGGTTGGTTACTGAGAACGAATAAGGGTGTATTGATGCTACTTAAAGTCCTATTATGTATTTCCCAGCGAGAGTTTCTCTATAAATAACGACGAAGCAGCCTGAATGTGACAGCGTGGTACCGTCACTCAGCTGCATTCACGAGAAATCATAATTACAAAGCCAATATATTTGTGGTTATTCAGCAGTGCTTTTGAATAGTGTTTTCCCAAAATTTTGTTATTGTGTTGTTCTTTATAGAGCCCAGAGGGTTTTATATAACTCTCTGTTTAAGATCTTGTGTAATAATTTTTAGATTCCCCCAAAGAAACGTAAAGCTATTTGTTAATTGTACCTAAGGCTAATTTTGTAGGGGTAAACTGTCAAACGGAGGGCAACACCAGGGGATTTTAGCTAGTGAAAACTAAAACTGGAGCTTTTAAGGTTTCGAATAACCTGATAAGCTTACCTGTCAGTAGGTATAAAGTGACAATTCAACGGCATAAAAGAGTACCGACACGGTCTCAAAACACATTAAAAGCCTTAAAAGCATGATTATCATATCCGTTACCCTTAGACATAATGTAGATGCTACACACCCCCATCACTTAAAAAGTAATGTGACCGCGAGCTTGAAGCTTCCTGAGGCCGCGGATGAGCGCATCCGGTCCAACACCTGGGTGGGCTCTCGACCGGCCTTCAGAAGAATAGTCGTGCAAAACTGTAGGCCATTATGCGATGCTTCCCCGCTCCATTTGGGCAGTTCCAAGTTTTGTGTGGCCTATATAGGGGGCTGCTCTTGCGTGGAGTTCATTTAGTTAAGAAGAACGAATTTAAGTTTAGTCAAGAAGTCGAAGAGTTTTGGCATTGCGAGTGCAGTTCAGTTGTTAGTTGTGACTCAGTAGTTCAATCGATTCGTCGGATCAGTTGTGTTTTGTTCTGATTATGTATCAAAAGTGTATTCAAGTGTAAACTTTTTCTACGATGAGCACTTGGGTGATAAATAAAGTGTGTTTGGCAACAACTGGTTTGCCATTTGTTACAGTATATTTCGCGAGCAAAAAAGAAAACTTGTAAAACATATAAATTCCTCCCCCTCTTTCCTTCTCTCAGGTGTGGACGGTTTGCCCTTTATTACTAACATGCTAGATGACTGACAGAGACCTTATCCACTCTGTATTGTTTAATTTCGGTAATAAAATTAAATAATATTAAAAGTGCCACTAAAATTGAAAAGTATGTTACGTGTTACTTTCACATGATATTCTGCAGTCAGTCTTCTACGAGCTACTCTTAGAAAAGTGTTCTCCTATTCAATTCTTGTTAACAGAGATAACCTTCATTACGCATTTACACATTTCGCTGCAAGTATAGTCACATTTTTAAACAGCGGATGAATGCGCTGACTGGATACAATGCTCCTTGCACGACCACGAGAAAAAACGAATAGGACTTACACTTGAAAAAAAGTATAAGCATTTGAAAACTCATTTTAATAGCAAAATATACCTAGAAAGCAGTTTATGCTAAAACAAAAATTTTGTTTAATATAAACTATGTGTTTTAACGAGTTCTACATTTTTTATATAGTAAGATTTTGTCTATCTCTTAGTATTACGAGTGTAGCGGGGTTTAAAAAAGAAGAAAGGTGTAATGATCGGTTCTTGGTGTTGGGTTGGTAATTCGGAAGGATTGATGTTGCTGCCGGATACTCAGGTAGAGGAATATGGGTTCTGGAACTCTTACCTCAGGGAGTGTGGATGGGAGATGAATGAAGCTCATAGTTCTTCTCTCAGATGGCCCGTTTATTGAAGATCCACACTGTTGTCCTCATCCGAATATCCTTTCACACAATACGCATTACTCCTGTCATCCCCTGCTATTGTTTCCGTGATTTACCCCTTTTTAAGTACTTTTCGAAGTTAAAGAAATGTTACTTTAATGACTTAACCTTTAGTCATGTTAAAGCTATCCTGTTGCTCACGTTTACTTTAAACACTTTTCGAATACATAAATAATTACTCTAGACATTTGCACTGTTTCCCTCTCGGATATAAAATACTTTGAATTTCTACATCTATCTTATTCTCCCTCACTACACGACACGGAGTGACCTTCTCTACCCCACGGTTCGACACAAAGTGAAGCATCTTACACCCGTCTGAAAGTTGCTCTCTCTCTCATAGATAATTTTCTATTTCACGCCTCATTTCTAGTTTCAATCTATCTTTTTGC
Organism: Deroplatys truncata; assembly: GCA_030765065.1. Taxonomy (NCBI): domain Eukaryota; kingdom Metazoa; phylum Arthropoda; class Insecta; order Mantodea; family Mantidae; genus Deroplatys; species Deroplatys truncata. The sequence continues at coordinate 21,810,422 of CM060988.1, read as the reverse complement.
TATGCACGTGACTTCTATTAACTCGTATTGGTTACCTCTCTGAATTTTTCTTCATCTTCCATTGGCTCTTAATTTCGTCGTCCGAGCATCGCCCGCGTCTACCATTAACAACTTATGTTCGCTAGATAGAATTTTCTGTGCGCTTGACTGAATTCGGTTTCCGGCCCGTTGTCTTCGCATCCTGAGAGCCCTACTCGGTTCCTATTGTGACTTATCGCTTGCTAATGTCTCTATTCCTGTACGTTCCTAAGTCTTCAACCTTTTTACGGTTTTCGCCACGTCTCTTCATTCTCAAATACACGTTTTATACATTTTATTTCATTATTTATGAATATATAATCTTTACTTTATTACTTTCGTTATGATTTTATTCCCCCCTTATCTAATTGTTAATTTTCTCTTTTATTCTTCCCCCATATTGGTATTCCCCTCCTTATTTTGATTAGATGTTTATTAATATTCTTATTATGGTTTATTATTTATTATTCATATTATTCGGGCGGATCTTATCACTTCACGAGTCACAGAATAGTAATTTAGAATGAAGAGGTCTTCACAGGCTATACCCCAAAAAATGTGATATATACATTTTATTTGCTATGCAAATATCTGTATTTTAATCAAAATCCTATAGCTATTTTTGAGAACTTCAAAAATACCATAAATGTTCCATATAAAAGTTAGTTTGGGTTTGGAGGATTTTCTTAAAATGTTCGTGTCGCATTCTTAAAAGAGGTGAACTTAAATACCAAGTCTGAGGTGTATCTAACTTTTCGTTTTTGAGCTAAGCTTCTCGCACACACATGCACATACGGGCATTTTCCGATAAATGCTTTTTATTTGGATTCAAGGGGCCTTGAAACATGTAACTCGGCATACATTTTTGAGTGGAATACAATGCCTTTTCTACCTATTATCTACTAGTCAGACACAATATAAGTGCGCTTGGAGGAGGACGCGGTGTTTTTGTTGACATCGCCTAACGTCATCAAGACTTGGGATCAAAGGGGAGTGAGGGGCATACCGATAGGACATGTGCACTTGCACGAAGAAAACAGTACAGTATTTTGCAGACCTCAACCGCGCTAGTAAATGCAACTCAGAACTGCAGACGTTTTCTTTATCTGACTGTCCTTTCAAAGCTCCTCCCACTTGTTCCTTAACTATTTAGTTCCTCTTCCCACCGCACGCACTTATATCGTGGTTGACTTGTACGTGACAGAGAAAGGTACAAGTTTTCATAAGAACTGTTTGTGAAAGCCATATAAACGTAAACGAAGTCGGTGGATACAGCAGTGTGAATGTAATACATGAGATTTTTTTAGTTCCAAATAACGAACTAGCACCCGCATGGCCCTTGTCTCTTTAAACCTAAACGATATTAGTTTTCACTTATTTTAAGGTAGATTCTATTTCTATAAGAAGCTTTATTTCACAGAGACTAAATTTACTGTACAGAAAGCGTTTATGTAACAAAGCATCCTAAGGCCCTTTTGCCTGTGCAGTGATGCTTTGTAAACAATAAAACGGGATTTCATATTCGGTTGTTAAACTGTTTTGCCTGATTTCACACATTGTTATGATGTGGATATTTAACTTATCTGCAATAACATTATGAGCAGAGAAAATTGCTTGCTTAAGATTGGTGCAGTGGAATCTGAAAGTAGCTAAACTAATCTCAGCAAATAATAAGGTTATCTATTAGCTGACAATAAAGAGGAAACTGTTGGTACTACATTGATTAAGTACGAAAGTGCATACTTTTACTTTTTTTACTTATCCTTATTGAGTAGAGAAAGTATTCTATTCCATCCAGATTTCGATACCGAAATTTGAATGGAAACACCAGGTGGCCACACAAGTCGCTCTTCGTTGAAGTTAGTTTATCCCGGATAGGATATCAAAAGGTTTGCCTAAGCAGAACTCTAATGGGGACTCATCACCGACAGAGAGGAGACGCTGCTAAATAAAAGACCAATACTTAAAAACATACACCAATTGCTTACGACTGGTCCCGTAGTTGAGTCGTTAGAGCATCTGCCTACTGCGTGAGGAGTCTGGGATTCGATTGTCGGCTGGGCTCGAGAAAGATTTCCTTAATCCAGAACATTTCATGATATGCCCAGGATCTGGTGTTTTAATGAATATGAGTGTGCGTGTTTGTGTTTTATTGGTTATTTAACAGCCATTCCGCCCATAAATAAGAATTCAGGATTACCGCTGGGCAATAATCACATTCAAATACATGCTCACCTTGGTGGATGCGTCTCTCGGGATCAGCATGGACGCGTCTTAACATTTTTGCTGATATTGAAGCACAGACAATTCTAGTCTCGTTTCGCACCTTCCGGGCTTTGATATAAACCCACAAGAAGGGAAAAAAACCAGGAAATGATCTTACTCGCCACCGAATGCAACCATGTTCGGGGTACACATTGTTGGGCTTCTCTTAAACTCCTCTAGAATAATTGGAAGGTGCAACAGTGATTTAGACTAAGTAAACTGGAACGTCTTCTGGAAGGTTCCCAGTATTCAGCCCATTCTGAAGGAATTACAATAAAGCTGCCCAATATGCCTAGGAACCAAATAAACTGGCCAATGTCTCCCCGAATACCACATGCTATCACCTCACTGAATCTGCGTGTGACGTGGTCGCAAATGTGAGGATTCTCAGGACCAAATAATGAAAGTTTTGTTTGCATTGGAGTAACTGACAAAATAATATTCCTTTCCCCCTGAAAACCTGCCTGGTGAAATCCGGATTTCCGTTTACTTTATTTAATAATATTCTTCAAAGAGGTAAGCAATTTTGGTAATCGTTCCCATAAAGCTGTTGGTGCTATTTTCCCTGTTTCAAAATCCGTTGTGTTCAACTCGCAGGTCAGTAGTAGATCTTCTTAGCCGGAATTCTGAAAAAAACTGATGGTTAAAAAATAATAATAATATCTGGAATGATCCATCAGATCTTAATTGCATCCTTGTAAGTCCAATACGCGCGCAAAAAGCAGACCACGTTGGAAAACGTTCAGAATAGGCCTTCGAGTCTCAGCCATATTTTGGTACGTCTTCCCGTAGATCATAACCAAAACCGTGTATTCGTTGTTAATGAACATTTACCTGATACCTGTTTGCCTGAATGACCTGGCTCGAACTGCAAGCAGGCGACCACGCGACTCCGAAACCACGAAGCAAACACATCCAGAGAGCAAGCACAATCTCAGTAACCTTTGTCCTCTTACCTGCACTGTCCCTTTGAAAATCAGTGACGCGGCAATTTATTTTGCACTTATGTATGTGGGAAATATAAAACTGCAAAAACGCGGCTTGTTTGAACCACTTGGTACACGTTATGAGACTCTCTGAATCCAACAAAAGCTTTATGTGTACATGTGTGCATTACTAAAGTCCACTAAATACCAAATTTGGAGATTATGTTCAGCAATTTCCATAGATACGACACTAAGATTTACTAAAAAATTCCCTACCCAAACTATCGTTTACATGGAAAAATTTTCGCTATTTTTTTATTTTCACAAAGAGTCTTTAACGATTTTGATAAAAAAGCAATATGTGAAAATATTTGAGTGGCAAATAAAATGTTTATCTATAATTTTCTGTGAACAGCCTGTAAAACCTTCCTCATTCAGAAGAGATTTTGTAGGTTTAATTTTCTATAACTAGTAAACCATAAGAGATTGACAAAAACGTACTACACGGAAAATCTAGAACTCCACAAAACACTCAATTTATTTCAAATAACTTTTTGTGGCATCAGCTATTTCGGAGATAGCCGTTGCTATTAGTTTGATTTTTAATTTCTACATTGCTTTTAAACACTGTCGCTCTTCGGTTGTTTCTGAGGAATGTCGTGGGAAGAGTATGCAACTTCAAGGGCAGCATACATATAGCGACTGGACTTTTAAACATCTGCCTATCGATTCGACTCCCGCTATCCCCCTTGTATTTTCAATGAAACGTGCCATGAAACTATTTCTGCTAAGTTGGAAAGGTAGAATAAGACTGAGAATTTAATGACAGCAGCGATTTGAACCACGGATCTTCCGGTCTCCGTTCGGTTGCTCTAACCGAGCTGCCATGGCAACCTGCCAACAAATAGTATCTTAATCTTCTTCTACAAAAAAAGCTCAGTATTAATTAAAAGCATTAATGATGCGAAAAATAATAAATTCTGAATTGGACATTAAATTCCGCAACTGCCTCGCGTTTTTTCGGGTAATCCACAATGAGATCCCAAATTAATTTTCAGATGACACTCCCAATGACGACTTATAATGTCTTAAGCACTTTAAGTCGCGGGTTTCATAGTTTCGCCAGCTAATAAGTCAATCGCTGGTAATTAAATGCTGTTTCACACAAGTCGTGTGCGGGACAATGTTGGAAAGCTGGAATCAAATTGAAGTTCAATGATATAGCGAAATTTTGAACCACTGATCTTTATTTTCCGTCCGGTTGCTCTAACCAACTGAGATACCATGGCCTTGTGCCGGAAGTTGTGTGAATGTCTCACATTACACATATTTAACTATACCTCATACACACCGAGTGAGGTGGTGCGGTAAGTGTGTGACTGGATTCTGGAGGTCCCGGGTTCAATTCCCGGCAACCGCCTGTGCTGACCCATGAGCTTTTGTGGTTTCCCGGGTCGGCAGGCGAATGCTGGGGTGGTTAATCTTTTCTCACGACTCTCCTGCCCCTCATATCCTGTACGCATCATATTCCTTGTTATGTGTTTTAAGATTGAAAGACCAGGCGATAGTGTTCGGTGAGTTGCGGCTGGAGGATGGATGCGCGCTCTGTAGAGGTTCCTTTCCTGGCGTAGTTACGTGACTGCTGAGTTAGGTCTCTCCTCCGATTGGGTCCTGTGGGGGAGGTTGACCGCCGGGTGTTCGGTGGCTTATAGGTGGGCCGAGGCGTCGTCGGATGTGTTCGATCTGAAAACTTTAGGGACCCCGTTCATTTTTGTACCCGTCGTATCTGGATTTGGTCGACCTTCGGGTCTCTCCCCATCATCCCTCCCTCCCAAGGGCCCGGAAGAAGCAAACAAGGCTCTTGCGGCCTACATGCGGTGCTCCGCCCTGGTTGCGGGGGCCCCTGCATTCGTCCGTAACTTTACCTTTACCCTTTACCTCAACTTAATAAAATTGAAACATTTTCGAGGACATTCGTCCTCATCATCAGCAGTCTGGTGACTTAAACATTCCTGCTTCCTATCTCTTCCGGTGAAATCGAATCGTAATCCCCATTCCACAAACGCTTTATCAATTGTGTCCAAGGAAGTCAGCGGAGCTATAAAACCAGTATGGTTGTATTGAATTGGAGCTGGCGCTGCCTCAGAAATTCCGTTGACCAGTTACCTAACTACCAACAGAATCACAGTGTGGGAACAGCGGTAAATTTTCATTGCTATTAATTACTTTGTGGTGCGTAAACGAATGAACATTTGATTAGATAATAATTCGTAAAGGATGTATAACGCTGTATCGCACTGCAGTAGTTTATTTTAGACTGTGTCTGCAAATTGAATCAAAACGCAAATTAGTGTTACATTTCCCATGTCCCAAGAGTGGTTTGCTTTTCAACTAATTAGCCGGCACAATGGGTACACTAATTGTAGTTTATCTTCAGAACGCATATTTGTTTATTAGTTTGAAACAAACTAAAGGGAATGTGTAAAATGTCGTGCATTAAAAAGTGGCCCATTTCCCATGGTTGCCATAGTGTTTTTCTGTCCATAGTTTCCATCTTCAGGGATCCAACGTTCGATTCCACCCAACCAGTATCAATTTTTATGTGATTGGCCTGAAAAACTATTCCGGGATATAAAACATAGCCAATGAATGATATTGATAATGTTTGTGGAATGAAGGGCTGGTTCGAATACTATCTCTATGAAAGAATTTCTCTACGATTGGCACACAAGAAAAGACTAAACCAATTATACTGTAATTCGGCCTTCTAGAAAAAAGGGTGAATAATTATTTATGTGTGAGGTTAAACTGAACGAATGCTACGACATATACATATATGTGAGCTTTATCAGCAACATGGAGACGAAGGTTAAAGTTGTAGCTGCTACTAAACGGCAATAAGAAAACTTGCATTAGCAAGGCAGCCCCGTAACGCGTGCGACCTGACTGTGGGAGGTCCCGAGATTGATTCCTGGTGATTGCCGACTCTAATCCATGAATTTGTTTCGTTTTGTTTCCGGGTTGGCAGGCGAATGCTAGAGTGGTTTACTTGACCTCCAGAGTTTCCTGCCCTTACATTTCGTTCAGTTAATCATTTCAGGCATCCTTCACCCCGTTAGGTTTGTATCAGGGTTGAAAATGTCAGCGAAGATGTTTCGGTGTGGTGTGGCAGGGAGAAAGGATGCTCTCTGTGGTTTTTCTCAATCACTTGGCTTTAGGCTGGTTGCCGAGTGTAAACGAATCTTTGGGAGCGGGGTGTTGGACCCACTGTATGGGTCGGGTGTCTCCCGTGTGTCTGTCCGTCCGACTGTCGGGGAGTCCCAATTGGAAACTATAGCGACACTGTCATTGCTGTGCCGTCACTGCTGATCCCGGCAACCGGCGTCTCTTCTAATGTCATCCTTCCTCCTGGGGGCGCCCATTTGTGGGGCATAGGTACAATGTCGTCACTGGAGCAGTGTCGAGTTGTTTCTGATAACCAGGGAAAAACAGGATTAACAAAGGAGTAGTTTAGAATGAAAATATAAGGTTTAAGTTGTAATGTTAAAAACTCAACTAAAACTCTATTCCCATAGCAGGTCCTTGGCCTGCCAATGTGACTATTAGTCTCACTCCCACATACACCGGGCAGAGGTGGGAGATCATCCAGACGATACGGGGTGGAGATGTGGCCGGCATCACGCATCCGCCAGTCGGAATGTTGGTTCACGAGCTCGAAGTCTTTGCCTATCGCAGCTCCACACTTTCCTCGCAATGCTGAGTGGGCACCGATCCTATACCCGGGACTTAAAATCCACACTCCCACGGGCGGGATCGAATCCGGGCGCATTCCGTGGCCTGGAACTAGGACACTACGCTCCAGCCCATGGTGCAGGATTAAGTTGTAATCTTACTTTTCGGCAATTCGCCATATCTTGGGGGAGGTAAAGTACCTTGGTAATCAGTGGCTAGAATTATGCTCGAAAAACAGATGTGGTCACGCTGGTGGGAAGTGGGGATAGATTCTGTCAGTACCAACATAAGGAGTTCCGTCCTATTATGACTCATATTTTATGCACGCAGTATACCTAATATGTGCGCAGTAAAAGAGTTTACCTTCCGCCTTAAGTGCCCTCCTACTGCTATGCAACAAACGCTGCGGTATTGTTGTAAAAAGCAGTTGCTATTTTTCATGTTTATTGATGCAGCAAAGAAGAAGAAGAAGAAAAGAAAAAGAACAACAAGTCGATATGAAATTTTAAGGCACCATGTGTTATGTTATACTGGGTGTGGAAAAATAATGTGTAGAAAATTGTAGAGTAGAAAGACGTGGCAAAAATAAGCATTTAGAGGATAGGAATTATACCATAATTATTAACGGAAAAATATGAATAATTAAATAAAGAAATAATATTAAGATACAGAAATAATTGCAATAAATAATTTTCGTATATTAAATCAATGTATATTGTAACAAGCTTGGGTTGAAACATTTTTTCCGGAAAGACGAAGGCAATCAGGAAATCAGGTTAGCCGAAGTCATTACCGACAGACAAAGTAGCGAGCACATTAGCTTAAAGATTCTGAGAATTCAGTTCAATACGCTTACACAGTCACGTTGGCCAAAATTCTGAAAAATAGAAGTGAAAAGTGTTTCCAAGAGTTTAACTAGGCCAGCAGGGTAACAAGGTTAAGACTCTAGAGATTTGGCAACATATAAGCCAGAATTTTCGACGGGAGTAATTCTAATGTAGGTGTGGCTTAAATTATAAGAAGGCGGGCGTCTAAATCAGATTACTCTTCTCTGGTACCATGATTGGATACAAATCAACGTTCATGCACACAGTTGTGCACCCATTAGCTTCTCTCTCTGGTATCGCCAGCGGTACTTGTTCATGTGTAATTTTAAGCGCCTATGATGCGCTTGTGAGAGTAAGATTTCAGGCTATCGCGAGGGATCATTCCGAGCAACACTTTAGCAACTCTCTTCAGGTTAAGCTTCTAGTCATTTGTTGCGGAAAATGTTATTTCCAACCGTCACTTTAATACTGCAGAATTTAGCACATTTAATAATTCAGTTATTTCAATTTCAAGTGCTACGAATCACAATCAGTCTATTTCTTCATCTCAAATAGTTGGCAACTCGCTCCAATTACTCAGAATTGGTTCACAACAAGTTTCTGAGCCAATTTAAACTGGCATTGTCCTTCACAATACGCCCACGTATACCCTGCTATACTCATAGCTCTACCACTGAAGCAGCTGCCAGCAGAATCACGAACAAATGTTGGAGACAACGAGAAAAGATGGCAACTACATTCGTGTATCAAACTGGTGAACCGTCATCGCGGCATCTATATTCTGCTTCAGGAACGTTTTACTGCGCTACATGCATCAATACTAAATCTACATTTTAGAGTCTGCGACTGTTAGACCTATTTGTGGCGTGTCAGATGTAAACAAAACACATTCTTGTACAGTACTATCACTGTCACTAGGTGTATCTGATGTAAACCCTACTGGATGGTACGCTTCCCCCCTTCCTTTTACTTATTCTACTGCGTACCTAGTAACCGAGCAGGATGGCTTGGGATGTCTGTGGCCCGTGTTTGGAAGGTCGTCAAATCAATCCCCGGCTAGCGTCCACTTTGGCTCATTGGATTTTCGTGGCTCCCCTGGTCACCAGGCGAATGCTGGGGAGGTTCACTTTCTGCCACGACTCTCCATCCTCTCATTTCCTGTACCCAACATCTTCCTTGTTATCTGTTTCAAGGTTGTAGGACCAGGCGACGGCGCTCTGAGGGTTGTGGCTGGGCGGTGCCTTGCGCTCTGTGAAGGTTTCTTTCCTGGCGTCACTGCGGTGCTGCTCAATTAGGTCTCTCCTCAGCGTGGGGCTCTGCTCCGGGAGATCCTGGAGGTTGGTGGCTTTTGGGCGGGGACCGTGTGGCGTCGGATGCGTTCTATCTGGAAGCATTTGGAATCCCGTCCATGCCCGTCGGCATCCGGATCTGGTAGCTCTTCGGGTCACTCCTTTAATCCTTCCCTCTCAGGTAACGTTGGAAGCACAATTGGCCGATTAGCCTGCGTGCTCTGCCTTGGTTCCTGGGACCCCTCCGTGATACGTACTTTTACTTTTAAGTACCTAGTAAGTAAAGAAGGTATTTACATTCCTCTCAAAATTTCGGTACCGATTTTTCACCATAAATACATGTTTCGAGGCCCCTTCGGTGCAAAAAAAGCGTTTTCAGAACAATATTAATGTGTGTGTCTATGAACAGCATAACTCAAACGTGAAACGTCGGATAAATACAAAACTTGACATTCAAGTTCAGTGTCTTCCAAGGATGTGACACGCAAATTTTCAACAAAATCTCCCCATCCCAACAACCCTTCACTTGAAGGTTTTTCGAATGTTTTAATTTTCTCAAAAATGGTTGTAACGATTTTGATTAAAATATCATATAGGCAATACAAATATTTGCATGACAAATAAAATATATACCTTAAATTTTCTGGGTATAGTTTGTGAACTCTCTTCATTCGGAAGAAGTGTTGTATACCTAATATTGTATGACTTAACAGTTAAACTATAGACGCACGTAATGGACAAAAAGTGTAGATTCTTTAAAACACACAATTTATTTCAAATAATTTTTTGTGGCATAAGGCATTGCCGAGATATTTGTTATTAATGTTTCGAATTGTTCAATTCTTTGTCATTCTTAATTATAACTAATATGATTTTCCGGGCTGTTATGCCGTGGTCTGCTGAAGAAAGATTTCCCAGACGTTTCGTCCACAACTGCGGTGGACATCTTCAGTGGCGCGGACGAAGTCTTCTCGGTGAAAGTATCGCAGCGTCTGATGCGTTGGCCGTTAGTGCCGCTCTCTTTATAGTGTGGGCGCTCTCTGCTGATTGGCCCGCTGGTATGAGGGGGCTGGCGCCGGCTGTGTTGTTGCTCTCTTCTGATTGGCTCGCAGTATTTTTCGGCTTTGTATGACCTTTCTTGTTTTTGATGACTAGATGCCAGTTACTGTTGAGTTTCAATGCTTCTTCTTTCCTATTGAAATTATTGGGATGTTTATAAATCTCTATTGCTTCGCGTTGTAGCCGGGTATGGTAATGCTTTATGGAGGAAAGAATGTTGGTGTCCTGAAATCTAATAATGTGTTCGCCCTCGGCTTCAATGGCATGTTCGGCGACTGCCGATTTTTCTGTATGGCCCAGGCGGCAGTTTCTTTTGTGTTCGCTCAGTCTGGTGTTAGCGCTCCGCTGTGTGGTACCAATGTACACTGAACCACACGAACAAGGAATACGGTAAACACCGGCCGATGACAGGGGGTCTCGGGGGTCTTTGGAAGAGCGCAGTAGGCTGTTTAATTGTCTTGTAGGTTTGAATACTGTTTTGACGTTATGAAGTTGAAGTATATGTTCAATACGGTCAGTGACATTTCTGAAATATGGCAGAAAGACGATGGACTTGCTTTTGGGTTGGTCCTGAGTAGCCGGTCGGGGCTTGGCCGGACGGCAGGCTCTTCTCACCTCTTGGACTGAATAACCATTTGATTGTAGAGCTGTTTCTAGGTGTCGGATTTCTTGTGGAAGTAAGTGTGGTTCACAAATACGGGAAGCACGGTTTGCGAGTGTCTTAATCATAGCACGTTTTTGTCTAGGATGGTGGTTGGAGTTCTTGTTAAGGTAACGGTCTGTGTGTGTGGGTTTGCGGTAGACAGTATGACCCAGCGTGCCGTCAGCCTCCTGCTAACGAGTACATCTAGAAAGGCTAGTTGGCCATCCTTTTTCTTGTTCCATTGTGAACTGTATACGCTGATTGATGCTATTTAGATGTAACAAAAAATCTTGAAGAGCTTGTTCACCATGGGGCCAGATGACGAAGGTGTCATCCACATAGCGGAACCAGGCTGTTGGTTTGAGTGGAGCTGAGTTTAGTGCCTTTGACTCAAATGCCTCCATGAAGAAATTGGCCACAACAGGGCTAAGGGGGCTGCCCATGGCAACACCGTCTATTTCCTCGTAGAATGACCGGTTCCACTGGAAATAAGTCGTAGTCAGGACATGGTGAAAAAGTGTAATGATATCATCAGAGAAGATGGGTTGTAACAACTTCAGAGTTTCTTGTACTGGAACCATGGTGAATAGAGACACAACGTCAAAACTAATTAGTAAATCCTTAGGTAGCAATTTGAGGTTGCGGAGAATTTGAATGAAATGAGTAGAGTCTTTGATGAAAGAGTCGGACAAGCCGACATGGGGTTGTAGAAGACCGGTTAGGTATTTAGCTATGTCGTATGTGGGAGAACCAATACCACTAACAATGGGCCTGAGCGGAACCTCTGGTTTATGGATCTTGGGTAGCCCGTAAAGTCTAGGCGGCTGAGCTTCGGACTTGGTAAGGCGGCGTTTGTCTTCCTTCGAAAGCGAGGAGTTCTTGATCAAAAGATTGGTTTTCCGCAGAATACGGGCTGTCGGATCACGTTTAATCTTATGGTAGGTTGCTGGTTGCAGGAGTTCAGAGATTTTCTGTTTATAGTCTTGTTGGTTAAGAATAACTGTGGCATTACCCTTGTCCGCTGAGCAAACAATGATGTCTCGGTTGGAGTTCAGCTTCTTTAATGCAGTTCTCTCTTGATTGGTTAAATTACTGGTAGGAGGTTTGGCCTTCTCGAGAACCCTGGCAGATTCCCGGCGAATTTCGTCAGCTGCAAGCCTTGGCAGAACTCGTATTCCTGCTTCAATGTGAGAAATGATGTCTTCAACTGGCAACGTTGGAGTGACAACAGCGTAGTTGCCTCCTTTAGCAAGGAGTGACGTTTCAGCAGGTGACAGCTGGTGATAAGATAAGTTCACTACCGTGCGGCAGTGGTTGAGAGTAGTCGGCGGTTTGATGGAGGCAGTAAGGCCATAAAACTTCTTCTTGTGACGAGTGGTCATGCTGTTGTGATTGTATGTCATAGAGCTGTAGGTGATTCTGTCAGTGTTGTCCCAATCATAACTGTGTAGTGAGTTACTTACTTGAAGATGTAAGATGAGTGGTTGACTATTGTTGGCAGAGAGTTGTCGTCTGGTCTGATGGATGCGTTCTCTGAGCAAGGCCCATTCAGAGCGATTGGGAAATCTTTCTTCAGCAGACCACGGCATAACAGCCCGGAAAATCATATTAGTTATAATTGTGACACCGGCCGTGATAACCTACGTTCTTACATGACCCGCCTCTACGGGGAGGAGGCATACCGTCTGATCCGTCGACTAGAAGTGCTACGCAAACAAAAATCTTCTTTGCTGTGTTCACTTGCCTTTCTTCTACGCTGCCGAGACTCGGGAATTATTCCTAAATTCCTACGACAGAAACGACATTTCACCACCGCTGCCGCCAACCGCATTTACAATCGCTCTGAATGGGCCTTGCTCCGAGAACGCATCCATCAGAGCAGACGACAACTCTCTGCCAACAATAGTCAACTACTCATCTTACATCTTCAAGTAAGTAACTCACTACACAGTTTTGATTGGGACAACACTGACAGAATCACCTACAGCTCTATGACATACAATCACAACAGCATGACCACTCGTCACAAGAAGACGTTTGATGGCCTTACTGCCTCCATCAAACCGCCGACATCCCAATAATTTCAATAGGAAAGAAGAAGCATTGAAACTCAACAGTAACTGGCATCTAGTCATCAAAAACAAGAAAGGTCATACAAAACCGAAAAACACTGCGAGCCAATCAGAAGAGAGCAACAACACAGCCGGCGCCAGCCCCCTCATACCAGCGGGCCAATCAGCAGAGAGCGCCCACACTATAAAGAGAGCGGCACTAACGGCCAACGCATCAGACGCTGCGATACTTTCACCGAGAAGACTTCGTCCGCGCCACTGAAGATGTCCACCGCAGTTGTGGACGAAACGTCTGGGAAATCTTTCTTCAGCAGACCACGGCATAACAGCCCGGAAAATCATATTAGTTATAATTGTGACACCGGCCGTGAAAACCTACGTTCTTACATCTTTGTCATTCTTTTAAAACCTTATCACATTCAGTTGTTTCTCGCGATGACATGGAAACATTAAGGAATTTAAGGCATGCATATAGTGTCCAGTTCTTAAACATTTGACTATCGCTGTTCTCTTTGTATCTATAGCAAAATGTGCAACGTAGCTGCATCTGCAAATCTTTATCCTGATTAAAATTACATAGATAGAAAAATAATGATTTCGTAAGATTTATTTCTATATCCATTAATAAACGATAGAGAAATTCATGTGAATGTAACACATCAAATTCTTTAATTGGCGTAATATGTATGCCATAATAATAGCTTATACTAGGAGGATACTCTTTATTCAACAGTTGGGGAAATTGTGGGGTTCGATACCGCTTGAGGGTATATGGGGATGCGGAACTTTAGGGTCTAGGCTTCCGCTTCCGTGAGAGCCGTGTGAGTTGTGGGCATAAATGAGGGGGCAGGTGGAATGTCATTTCCGAGGGACCTGTCAGCAGTGACCTGCATGTTGTGGTGATTATCTGATACATATGTCTTCCGGCGGTGGACGGGACACTTTGGCGTCGACCGAATGAGGTTGCGCCGCGGTAACTTGAGTGACGCATTCAGGAGGTCTCGGGATCATCCCGCAACCGCCCATTCTGACTCATGGGTTTTTCGTGGTTTCCGCGGGTCGACAGGCGAAGGCTGGGGTAATTCGTCTTCTACTACGATTTTCGTATCCCTGATTTCCTGTACCCATCATTCCTTGTCATGTTTCAGTGTTATAGAACCAGGCGACGGTGTTCGGCAGGTTGCGGTTGAGCTGTGCATGTGCGTTCCGTTAAGGTTTCTTCACTGGCGTGGTTGCAGAACTGCTCAGTTTGGACTCACCTCCGGGTGCTCTCGGGCGGACGCTCCTTCAAAGGGACCCCCGGAGGTTAGAGGCTTGTGTGCGCTCCTGGGATACATGGGATGCGTTCGATCTGGAAACGTTAGGGACCCCGCCCGCCCTTGTCATCCGGATAGTTTTTCCCTTCTCTCTCTCCCTCATCCCTCATTCTTAAAGGTCGTGGTAGAAGTAAAAAGGTCGTTGTGGTCTACTTGCGGTGCTCTGCCCCGGTTTCAGGAGCCCCTCCGTTCGTCCGTACCTTTACCTTTACCCTTTAAGTGGCTCAGCTTGGTTCAGTATGTCTTCTATCTGGTTAAGCCGTGATGATCTTCTCGGTGTGTCGGTTAGGTATTCCGTTTATCTGCGTGTGCACATTGTCCTTCCGGTAGTGGTTGATGTAGCCGACTATCTTGTCCTGTTGTTTGTTGATGAGTTCCTTTAGTCTGTCGAATTCTTTCATAGTAAATGGTTTCCGGTAGTGTACGCTGTAAGATGTGCGCATCGTAATGCTATCTGTGATGCTTCATAGTGTTGTTCGTAGATCCTGGGGAGCTGAGGTTTATTCTGCGAGTTGGGAATGAGGGTTGGGCATGAGGGTTGTGAAGTGGTGCATTGTGGACGTGATGAGTGATGGTCTGGATGTTGGCGTTGAAAGAGTGGATGGAGTCTGGATGAGCGGCGGCGTTTGGCTGGGGTGACATCTTTGCGGCGGTGAAGGAGTGGGGTGAAGGTTGTAGATGCTCGCGGTCGGCTGTCTTCGGGTGTTGCTTGGACACGCCACTTGTCCGTAAAGTGACCCGTACAATCACAGATAGCACAGTACACAGAACGATGTGTCAAGCCATGTGTAGGTTGCGGCGGAATAGCTTTGCAAACGTCAATCGAGGGATCGTACTGGCAGTACTGGCGGCAAGAGTAGGGACATGTGCCCCGTCTGGTCTCGATCTACCCTTCAGTCAAGGCAGAACGGTGGTCATCCCCGTCCTAAAACTTAAACCTGACCACCGGCTATGGTTCTCGCGGTGACCAGCGGTGGGGAATGGCTCCAAAAAGCAGATTATCTGGGAAGTACCCTTGCGCTGAGACGCGGCAACGACGTGTGGTTTGGATGCAGCTGCAGTGAGGAAGTGGTGGCTGTAGTGTTGTGTTTTTCGGCGATGTGGGTATAGGCTGGGCTATTACTGGCGATGGCGACGTAGTCACTTCGATTGTGGCTATCTGTGAGACAGGGACGAGATCGTGCTTTCAATCTGCCTCGGAGGGTCGACGACTGTTGAGGAGGTTTTCTTTGCAGTCGTGTTGCCACTGCGGTGGTTGTGAGCGAACTGGACAAGGATGATACGGTAATACTACAGTTCACTACAGGTATGGTCATTTTTGTCCACGCGTGTCAGCGAATTCCACCCATCCTCTTCTCGTTTGCATTTACAACACACAAACAGTCTTCTAACCTAGTGGTGTAACACTGCTTTAGGAGATGCATTTCACAATGTGTGGTGCAACATTTAGAGAGAAACGGGATGTTTCGTATTTTGTGGCATAAAAATACGTTGCAAATATACTGTGTGTAAATGTTGTAAAATCTGTTAGTATTGATTGCTGTTTGTTGATTTTCCCTACAAATGTTTAAGCGATTATATATTTATACCTTCAACTTGGTAGTAAGTATGGATATTTTGGGTTTCAAACTTTTATTCCAAGATTAATAATGAATAAAGCACTCAATTCTATTATGTCATTTAATACAGCTTGCATTTAAATAAATAAGCATTTCTAGCTTTTCAAAAATAAGAGTCTTATTACGCCACTGCTCAGATAAAGAGGTAGCAACGTTACGAAAAAGTACAGCTCCACAGCCCTCACTCCTGGATGTGACATACGGCTCGCCCATACTGGTGTACTATACGCAGTCATAAAACTCCACACGTAGAGGAAATGCATAGGTTTAATACAAACATTCCTGTTGGCTAGCTACTGCGATCATCTCAGCAGACGATAAAACATACTTTCGTAATCATGTTCTTTTAGAAAAATAAACACTTTCCTCCAGTTATTTAGCCAGTATAGAGTATATTTATTTAACATTTTAATGAAGTATAATATATTCTACCATACACACAAAGGCACCGAAAATAATAGCAAAAACTATTATTTTTAGGTTGTAGGCATAATGACATTTACTATAACTTGAATGGTTGTTTTCATGCATAAATTGTGTCAACCACAACTAGGTCCTCAATACACTCTTACAGATCTACATTCTAATGTAGGTGGCATTATGAACTGACCTTAATGGAACTTTTGTATACTGGAAGAGCATTTCTTTTTAGTGTTAGTAAAATGTATAGGACTACAAAGTCCTCCTTTCAAATTATTATTATTACGATTATTATTAACGAACATTTCCATAAAAGGCCTCTTTCTCTCAAAAAAGGAATTAACAAGTTGTTTGGTTTGTTAAAACCATTCTGTTAGAGCGCTCTATTCGCACAGATGCAAAAGAACACTTTCAGCTTCGTGATTGCTGATACCGTAATTATTGTCAGGAAGATATAAATAATCAAATAAGGAAATAATAATAAGCCAGAAAAATAATTGCAATAATTAATTTTCGTAAGTAAATAGATAGGGCGGCGCCGTGGCCGAGTGGTTAGACCGCTCGCCTCCCACCGAGGCGGACCGGGTTCAATCCCAGGAACCTGCATGTGGGATTTGTGGTGGACGAAGCGGCGTCTGGGCGGATTTTCTCCGGGTTCTCCGGTTTCCCCCGCCATTCATTCCACCAACTGCTCCATCATCACCTTTCCTTTCATCCATTTCACCCACATTTCGTTTCATCTACTTCCTTCATCCCATACCAGGCATCGGGCTGATCACCCATCCTGGATGCTCTGCCCGATCCATGAGTGTCTGCTCCTCGACGGGCCTCTGACCCCAGGCGCCCGATTGTAAGTCCTGGGGGGTGTAAGTCCTACATAAGAGGAGGGTAAACAGATAATGAATGAATGAAAAGTAAATAGATAATTAAGCCAATGTATAATGTAATAAGTTTGAGTATAAAAGATTTATCCAAAGAAAAAGGTAATTAGCGAGCAAAGTTATTAGTAATAGCTGAAGAGCTAACGCGTTTGTGTAAGAATTCCTGGAATGCAGTTAGGGTTATTCGTTCAGTACGTCTGCAGAATCACGTAATTCTGCAAATTAAAACGGATATTAAATTTGGAAATTCGGAAAGGTACCCCATAATAACAGTGTCACATACGTATATGTAAGAGCTGTGAGATTGGAGCGCCTATGAAGGAACCTTGGTGGGGCAATTCTAAAGTAATAAAAGTGCGTGCATTGCTAAAATTAGCGTTCTGTCTTAACTTTTATTTCTTCGTGTACAGCCTTAGGTGCCTACAGTCTTTTACGGTGATCAGCAGTTTGCGGCATCTAAGACCGCGTTGGGTGATCAGTTATTTACCGCTAGCCCCTAGGGGTTTTGCCTGTAAGCCCTTTAGTGACTCACGGTAATTACGCTTCTAATTTCTTTTATTGCCGAGACAGTTATTTCAAACTGTAAAACGAATACTGCAGAGGTTAGCAAGTATAATAATTCAACTGTTATACCTTCGATTTCTACAATTCATAATCAGTTTCATTCTTTACCTTCAAACGGTCAGCAGCTGTCTTCAAGAGCTCAAGTACTAGATCAGATTAAATTTCTCAGTCAATTTAAACTGATGCTATCCTATTAAAATACGCCCTCGCATACCCTGAGAGAAAAATCTCATAGCCAACCAGTGTAGCAGCCGGTAGCAGAATCCACAGCGTATATAGAAGCAAATGGTCAAGCTTCAAAATTAACAACCTTCGACCAGCTACATTATTACAGTAGACTGTGGTGATACTGTCGAAACCTC
The DNA here is from genome assembly GCA_030765065.1 of Deroplatys truncata. NCBI lineage: Eukaryota > Metazoa > Arthropoda > Insecta > Mantodea > Mantidae > Deroplatys > Deroplatys truncata. Next base: position 21,792,429 of record CM060988.1, on the reverse strand, counting down.
TTATATTTACTCCATTTCCGGGGGGTAGAGCGCAGGACCGATATCTAAAGTATCGCATCACATTTTCCTAGCAGGAGGGTCGACGGGGGAAAGCTAACAAAACTCTTAATAACACGTGTAAACCACTGAAATATTATTAACTCAACATGGATTAGGATGGAGGGGTCACTATGTAATTAATTCACATATTATAAAGTTAGATGTCAATATATTACACAAAACAGAGTGATAGAGATTACCTTCTTGTTTGACGAAGCGCCATCCTAAACACGTCTTGCGCTATTCACTAGCAAGACTCAAATTGAGAGCGTCTTGCCTGCTGCCTCAAGATAAAACCAGTTAACACCTCCTCTTCTACGTCACTACCTGTTTAAATTGCCAACCGAAGAATGAACCATACAATGTTACCACACCACATATTCTTACAGTATTGCCACACCATACGCCACGTATTCCCCTAGCTCCCCAAGTCGACGTCGTCGTCGTCGAAACAAAAAGGCATAAAAAATACATCAAACAAAAAAAATGACATTCTTGACATAAAGATAGCTTACAAGGAATATTATTGTTATAAAGATTATCATCTTGATGTTTGAAATAATATAATGGAGCAAAAAGATCTAACAAAAGCAGTTGAGTGCCTTATTGCCTGTTAACATGTTTGTCATAAACACAAAATAAACACATAATGGAGTCTTGAGTGCCAGCGACGATATTTGTTCAAATGTATATTACAAGTTTCCGAGTGAGCCCCACACATGCACATTGTACATTGCTGCCACTATCAAACTAAATCTACACTGCACAAATTCTTGAACTATTTGCTCATGATTGAACCTCCAACATCTCCCATAATGAGGAAATATCAGCTGCAGAGTCCTTTCTCACTACCAACGTAATTCAATGACGATGAGGGGGCAATCGCTGTCTTGGATTGCTCCGCTAAAAGTGGCCACTTTGCCACATAAAGTGCAGGTAATACAAACAGGCAGCAGCTTCCCTTGGTTTACATCCAGCATCTGGTGTGTCTTGTCACAGCGGGCTCACTGCACAGTGGACGCTCGTACTCTCCAAACAGCATAATATCACTACAACATGAATTACAAACAGGTATAACTTTGGCTCCCAAAACAAAATAATACATAAAATAGGAAAAAATTACGTCATTAAAAATAGCATGAAGAGAAAATGCCACAAATTTGGCATTACAAGGATTACAAACATGTAATCCTTGGAATGAGAAAAAAATGATTACATACTGACATAAAAACTGAATTTTACAAAAGGTTACAAGTCAAAGTTATACAATAAATGCTTAAGAATCACAGTAAAGATACATGAAAAGGTCAAAGCACATGAATATGGTATCAATTACATCCATCAACTACACATAATAAAGCAAAATACAAATATAGCAAATATGACATAACAAATCATTTGGGATCCCAAAATTAAATCTAACCAGCTCGTACAAACTAACTGGCAAGATAACAAAGTGCACTTATCATTCACACATAACAATAAAACAGAGTCATTCATAATACTATATCTCAGAAATACAAAACAGTCACTTTAATAACTGCCAAAACTACTGTGAACATTACTACATGCTTCAGAATAAACGCCTCATTACATGCATTAACCTACAAATACTCATGCTTAGCTCTCAATAACAACAGAAATTCTCATTAATGTCATTATTCCTATCATCATCCTCATCATACACAATAATCACTGAGGGAAAAAATATACTCACTGACATGTCTCATCAAAGTAGCTGCAAAATAGTGCAAAAACAAGGATACGTGACATAAGCATAAACTGAAAAAGTCACATTAGCACTTCAGGAATGACACAAATATAACATAGCATTATACTGTTGCATCCACATCCACAGGATCAAGATGAAGCTGGAAAACCGATGGTACTAAAACACGTTGCATAAACTCAAAAAATATTTTCATTATATTAAACCTCTTATATAAACACATCACACACGCTATACTCAGTACGTTCCTGCAACACCAATATGCAAAATATCTCTCAACTCGTCACAAATTTCCAGGGACGTGCTAGCCCTCCTGAAAACTCAGAACATTCAAACTTCAAGGGTACATTGTAGCTATCCCATCGAAGCTTACATTAACTCATTACATATTTAACACCACTACTAAAGGGGTTACTCTTTGGCACTCCCACCGAGGCAAATTCTCCATATAATATTCACATAACCACACACAGTCACAAAATTTATGCAACACTTCTATAAAAGAAAATCACAGCATCATAATAAAACACAAAATCAAGCCAAAAGAATGCAACAGAATAAAGCACATCATTAAAAAAGTAACACTTCTACGTATTCCTGGAAGTTAAACAAAATTAACCACACAGTACACATCAAACAAATACACTGAGCATAACATAACAAACCAAATAATAACCTCCATTACCCAAAACAAAATCCAAAATCTTCATTACACTCAATGGTGATACACCTTCAGCAAAAATATATAATACATTTCATTCCAACATCAAGGCAAAGATGAGGATAAAGGCAGCATATACAAAACTCAGAATTTATAATCTATAAGGGCCCACAGGATCATAGTGCGGGTAAAGGCGTGATACATGAACACTCTGATGTTGGTATGAGGAGCATGAGGTCGACCAACAAGATAAGTGACAGGAGTGATCTGTTTGATAATTTCAAAAGGTCCAAAATATTTATGTAACAACTTAGTACATTTGCTTTTCTTTTTATAGGAGTAAAAACTTTCACTAATTGTCCTACAGTATACACCACATCTCTATGTTTTGCATAAAATGTTTCATTTTGTTTCACTTGTTTAGTAATGTTAGAAATAGCAACCTCACATGCCTTCTGAATCTCTTTTGTTTCACAAAATGGTCATTACATGTAGCTTGCAATTGAACCTGATTAGGCAAAGAAGGTTCCCGACCATATATAAAGAAAAAGGGTGAGAATTTTTGGTGACTCCTGAACACTTTAATTATAAGAAAAAATTACATAGGGCAAAATTGAGTCCCAGTCCTTTGATTGATATCAACAAAATGGCTAAGCATATTCAAGAGGGTTTGATTAAATCTTTCATTTAATCCATTACAAGCTGGATGATAAGCACTAGTAAAACTGGAAGACACTGAGAGAGATCTCAACAATTCTTGGGTCACTTCACTGAGAAAAACTGAGCCTCGATCTGCAATAAGGTAGCAGGGGCCCTATGCCTACAGATGATGTTATGCAGAATAAACTTAGCAACACGTGGAATTGTTGCTGAAGAGAGCGAAGCAGACTCGACCCAGCGAGAAGCATACTCCGTTGCGACTATAATGTACTTATGTCCTGAATTAGAGCGTAGGAGAGGCCCAAGCACATCAATACCCCATCGCTCGCCTACTGAAGTAACAGGAATTGGTTGTAATAGATCCACAGGCTTCTGATTTTTAGGTTTTTTTCTAGTTTGACAACTGGGACAGGTACGCAGAAAGTGCTGAATGTATTTTTTTATCCCAATCCAATAAAACCTGGAGTGAATTTTGGCAAATGTTTTGGAGAAACCCAAAATGACCTGAAATGGGATCATCATGGCACGAGGATAAAATTTCATGTTTAAGTACTTCTGGAATAACCAACAGATGAAGAGGGCCAGTGGAGCCAGCAGTTTTACGGTAAAGAACACCTGATTTGAGAGTGTATGTTGAAGCTTGCCCCTGGATTTTAGCAAGAGCTGACTGAGGGTCATGAAGCATAAATATGCTGAAGTAACACAGGATCTTGTTTCTGTTTGTCAGCCACTTCAACTGAAGACAATAACCATGTGGTCAGTTCCTCAAGCTACTCAAGTTCGTTCTCTTTAGGTTGTAACACACGGAATCTTGATAAAGCATCAATATCATGGTGCTTCTTGCCACATTTATAGCAAATAGTATAATCAAATTCTTGTAATTTCAAACTCCATCGCGCCAGGCGTCCAATCAAATCCTTTAAATTGTTCAAATAACAATGGGAATGGTGATCGAATATAATGTGGACCTTATAGCCATATACAAAACTACGAAAGTGAGTAAGCCCAATCAAAATGGCCAACAATTCCAACACAGGAACACTGTAATTACGTTCACATTTAGGCAATGGCCTTGAAGCATAGCCGACTGGTTTCAAAACATTATCAATATTTTGGTACAAAACAGAAGCGACTACTAGTCCACTGGCATCAGAATGTAATTCAGTATATGCACCAGGAGTATAGTGAGCTAAGACAGGGCAGAGACTAATGAGTCTTCTAAACTTTGAAAGGCAGATTGCTGATCAATTCCCCAAACGAAACTTTGATCTTTCCTGGTCAATTGAATAAGAGGTTGAGCAATATTTAAATAATCTTTTATGAACTTCCTATTAAAGTTATATAAACACAAAACTTTCCTTACATCTTTGACATTTTTAGGACGAGGCAAATTTTGAATAGAAATTACTTTGTCAGTATCAGGAGAAATACTATCTTTAGACAGTTTTTCTCCTGATCTAACAGTTTGATCTTTTGAATAGCAAAGAAACACATTTCTGTTTACGTTTTAACTTATGAGCATCCAGGCGTTGAAAAACAGCTTCAAGATTTGTAATAACTCATCAAAAGTTTTTGCAAAAACGACAATATCATCCAAATATGCAATTGCCTTTTTGAAAGTCAAATCACCTAACAACTTGTCTGCAATGTAACTAGAAATGTAGGAGCATTCGTAAGTCGCAAACTTAAGCGAGTAATCTGGTATTGTCCCTGAAAAGTAACAAAGGAAGTATATTTCTGACTATCCTCTGCAATGGGCTATCCTCTGAAAATAGGCTGACAACAAGTCCAATGAGACAAACCATTTAATCTCCCCCAGATAACTTAACAAATCATTTATCAATCGCAAAGGGAAATAGGTAGTTTCGTAACAACATTTAATTTCCTGTAATCAACACAAAATCACATGGAACCATCTTTTTCACTAACACCACAGGAGAAGCCCAAGAGGACTGTGATTCCTTAATAATTCTAGCGTCTTGCATTTCCTTAACTTGTTCAGCAATTACTTCTTTTTGCTTATGGGGAACCCTGTAAGGTCTTTGTTTAATTGGTTTAGAAGCAGCACTTTTAATATCATATTCTCTAACATCAGTAGTACCTAGATCTTGTAAGGAGGTAGCAAAGATATGACTATATTTGAACAACAATGATTGCAATTCATCTTTTTGAGTATCTGATAATTTACTGTTTACATTAAAATCAAACTTTGAACCTGGCATAGGGGTGACATCTGATGGTGAAACAGAATTATTCTGGACTAATGCAACATGACAGACTTTAGCTAAGACTCTGTTAGCAAACAATGTTTGTGGGACTGCAGTATTATTATGAACTAGTATAGCTAATTCAGATGCAGAGTGACATAACAATGGTGGAAATGAAATGTTCTTCTTTTGCATAATGCTGACAACAGGTTCATACATAACCGCATTACTTATTTTTGACGAGGGTTGGACTGTCACCTAGCAAGTAGATAACGGTGGAATTTTCACATCATTTATAACCGCCACTTTAATACAAGAGTCGGCACTACATTCATTAGCATGCAAAGGATTCACTGCCATATAAAAAAGGACCTTGCACCTGGTGAATTGGTATGCTAAAAGAGTTTTCCTCAGAGGAATTCAGTGTTATTACACTTTGTGTATAATCGATTACAACACCATGAGCATGTAAAAAATCATCACCTAGAATTAAGTCATCAGAGATATCTTTCACAACTAATGCATCTTCCTGAAAAAGAACATCATTAATATGAAATTTCAAGGCAGTGTGATAAGGCGCATCAAGTAACTTGTTACCGGCAGTTCTAAGTAACATCTCTATAGGTTTCAAATATCAGTAATATGAACAATATTTACTACACTAACTGCGCTTCGTGTATCAAGCAAAATAGAAACTTCTGTATGGTCAATACGACCAAGAAATTGTAAGATCTGACCTGATAGAGTAGCGACATCGTGTTGAAGTGACACGAAGATGGAGGGCGGCAGCTGTATCGCTAGGTCTCGTGCGCGGCTCGGCGCCAGTCGGTTTTTGAATGTGGAAAGAGCTGCGACAAAAGCTAGCTATATGGCCCCGCCGATTACATCTGTAGCATATGATGGATGAGTGTCGTTGATCCATATTTGATGCTCGTGGAAACTGTGTAGGACTCTGAAAAGGTGGCACAGCAGATGGCGGCTGAAACTGATTAACCTTGTTACACAATTGCTCCACACGATCAATCAGCTGTGTCATTGGATCTGCAGGTACGTCACCAGCAGGAGTAATATGTCCTAACTGACCAGGAATCGGAGAAGCAACAGCAGGAACAGATGTTATAGTAAGCACAGTAGATAGTGCGACCCGTGACTGGGCAGATGGTAAATGTTGTCGATTCTGCACATAAAATTGTGCCTTATCAAATCTCTGATAATTTGAATAACTTCATCAACAGTCTGCGGATCTAGTGATAACAGTGCTTGGACATACAGAGGCCGAAGACCCCTAAGAAGATGTTTAATTTGTTCAGCCTGAGACATATCTGGATTAACCTGATTACACACTGATAACATATCATAGACATAGTTAATAAGAAGTTAATCATCTAATTGTACACGCTGTCTGAGTTGGATTTCTAACATGTCGCTTTGATTAGTGATCTGAAATGCATTCAAAAACCGCGTGGCCAAGCAAAGCCAATCATGGCGAGGATGCCGATGGCGAAAGGTTTGAAACCACACTGCAGCGGTATTTTTCAAATGGCATGGAAAAAAATCCAATTTTATATCAGACCACGCATTAGCAGTAGCAACAATTTCAAAATCTTGGAGAAAATCATGTACTGAAAACTTACTAGAATTTTCAAAATAAGAAGGTTCAATGACCGGTCTAAAGACAGTTGGCTGCATGTACTAACAGAAACAGGCGGATTAGGCATTTCTGGTAACAATTGTGCAATAGCAGGTGTAATAGCACTAGAAATATATTCTTCTTCACTGTGTTCACTAATTGTTGCAATAACCACATCGAACGTTTGTGTAGTGCGTCATTTAGGCATTTTAGCAGCACACAATAAGCACTTTAGACTATTGAAAGATTACAACCTCAAGCAGTAAATAAGAAAAAAAATGTTAAAAGTCAAAATTACAAATTACAGCAAACAAAGTAATTATATCACCAAAGAGCATCAAATGCAGTCTTTATATCAGTGGTACTACAACTAAGCGCCGACGTTCGCTTATGGGAGACTAAAACACCATACTATATTTTCAGACTTGACACCCAAGCAACTTGGATACAACACGAACATTTTTAAGCAGACAATACACATTAGCAAAAAATTTAGCAAAAATGATGTTTAAGTGAGGAAACTCAAACTGGAGGTAAAAAAAGTAATTCACACCTACTGTGACTAGCGCTCAAATTAACATATGAGAAGCAGAAAACGCCATACACAACTCAGTTATACGTACCTAAGTGCGATGCACAAGTATGAACTCCTAATGTATCCACTTCACTTGATATACAAACACACGCAACGTAATTCACAGAACACTTAAACTGTAAGAAAAGCACTTCATAATCTATAATTCCTTCTAACTTACGAAATCAAGCAAGGTTATGCAACAAAAAGCAACACACGTGCTTACATAACAGTTACAACAGGAAAAATACACCAAAATATGGTAATGCGTAGAAGGCTAGAATAAGTGCAAAATACAATGAAAGCTATAATAAATATTAGTATTGAGCACTAAAAATAGAAATTTCAGGAACACAAGGTAACACGTGGCAATTACATTAAGCAAAGTTCAAGATACAACTCAAATTCCCACAGGTCACAAAAATACTTTAAAACACGAGAAATATATAAGGAATATTGCAGAAATTAACGTATACAAAAGAATTTAAACCATGATAAGGGAAAAGGCGAAGCCAATGTTAACGACGCTCCGCCAATAGAAAGACATTGTAAAAACTCAAAGTATACTCACAATAATGCTCGGGACGTTTAAGCAAATACTTATATATGAATTTAAACCACAAAAAGACAATTTCCAACAAGAAGCCTTTTACCAGCAAGTTGAAACTAGAAGCTTACAGATTACATTGGAACACGTCGAGAACGAAATTACGCGAGGTATACATTTTCAAGGCGTAGAAAAAAATTCTATACATAAAAATATTAAATTATGCCCGACCTCCACCAATTTGTCGAAACCACTTTTATATTTACTTCATTACCGGGGGGATAGAGCGCAGGACCGAGATCTAAAGTAATAGCATTACATTTTCCTAATACGAGGTTCGACGGGGGCAAGTTAACAAACCACTTAATAACACCTGAAAACCATTGAAATATCATTAAATCAACATGGATTAGGAAGAAGGTGTCACATATGTAATTATCACATATTATAAAGTTGGATATCAAATATATTATACCAAAAGTGAGTGATACAGGTTACCTTCTAGTTTGACGAAGCGCCATCCTAAACACGTCTTGCGCTATTCCCTAGCGAGACTCAAAGAGAGAGGGCGTGTTTTTCGAGTGGAAGAGAAAAACACTGTTACGTGCTAACCTCAGCCCCGATGGGAATCGGGTGGTTGAGAGTGTGAGGCTTGCCAGTAGGTGGCTATGACGACTAAAAAAACTCCTCCACCGGAAGGAAACATGAAGAATGAAAAAGAAGTAATTCAAGTGAGTAAATGCAGCAGTACCGCTATTGCACCTGCGCATTCTGGGAGCGGATATAATGGCTGCTTCAAGGAACGTAAGCCAGGAGAAATGAGAGCCAGGACGTAAACATGACCTAGGCTCTGCTTACGCCCTTAGGAATTCACAGTGAGGAATTAAAGGAATTAGGGTGATGCGTCTCCGGCTGAAGACCCTCTCATTACTGGTCGTAATTTATTTGCTGCCCTGAAATATAGATTACATAGTCATTAGTATTTATTAAATAAGTGAAGCTAGTTTGCTGCTCAGACCTTAGGCCGTGTTGAAACACAAGCGAAACTGTCCCCCTTAAGCCTCGAGGTCTGTAGTCAACCTGAAACAATCAATTGATTTGGATTAGTATTCTTACTATTTGGCTGTAAGCCTCGTCATCAATATTTATTGGTACTAATCAGCTATTGTTATGTTTAATGTTGTCTTGACGATAAACCGTGTCATTAAATTGGTGTTATTGATGACTAATTTAGTGTTTTCTAGTCATATCGATTTGATTTGGTTTGGTCAAATATTAAGTGCCCACCTACAACGCAGCCTACCCAATCATGGCGCGGCTGCACACAGACGTCACTCTGGAGGAGGAGCCTTTCCCCTTAGGACCGCCTTGACTCAAAGAGCAAGGACTTCAAGGGCCACTGTGTCAAGTCAGAAAGTGACCATGCCATGGCTAGTGTGTGTACTTTTATGTCTAATTACGTTCGTATTAGGGCGTCTAGGAAGTCATGTATATTGATCTCTGGTTCCTCCAGGCCAATGCTTCTATCAAATAGTGAAAGAGGTCTTTTGTATTTACCTCTGTCGTTGTTGTAATTACCTAAATCACGGATTAGAGGGTTTAAATATTTGTTCTTCGTGTTGCACAAGTTGTAGCTTTGTATCTTAATAAATTCTGCTATAGAGTGAAGCTTTAACTCCTCGTGAACCAGATACGCCGGAACGACCGGCGGGAGTTTCGCTATAACTCTAATTATTTTGTTTTGAAGGGTTTGTAGCCAATGTAGGTGTGACTTCGCAGCATATCCCCAAACTGGTGCTGCATAAGATATTATGTGTCTTATTAGGGTTTTATATATCGTGAGGCCCATGTTTAGCTGAAGTTGACTATTGATGTTAATGATAGGGTAGAGTTTGTTTAGCTGGACATTGGTCTTTGCCCTTACGGTATTTATGTGTTGATTCTAGGTTAGACTTTGGTCCATTGTGACTCCTGGTTACCTGGTTCTTCCACACTGTTCTTTCGCTGTTGTATGCCAAGGGCGGTTGTGCATGTCTAGGTAGTCTGTGTCGCACTCTTTTGTAAAAATTATTGATTGGCAATTGTTGGTGTTTGTTTTAATTCACCATTTTGTGTACCATGGCTCTAACTCATCTAGGGAATTCTGTAGCCGGTGGTGTAATATGCTGGGCTGTGTGGACTGTGTTAATAGCGCCGTATCGTCGGCGTAAATGTATTTTTCAGTACACGTGAGTTCTGGCATATCATTAATATATAGATTAAAGAGTATTGGTCCGAGCAAACTTCCTTATGGAACTCCCGCCCTGATAGGCCTAAGGGAGGAGCTGGAATTCTCCACCGATGCTCGGAACTGACGTTCGCTAAGGTAGTCTCTGATAAAGTCGATCATAGAGTCGGCAAAGTTGTATGTCTTGAGTTTGTGAATGAGGCCCACATGCCATACTTTATCAAAAGCACGCTCGATATCTAAGAATATGGCTCCAGTTGATTTATTGGTATTGAAACCTTTGGTACTTAATTCAGTTAATCGTGGAAGTTGAAGCGTCGTTGAGTGCTGAGACCTAACACAAAATTGTTCTGGGACTAAAAGGTTGTTTTTCTGAATGTGTGAGTTCGTTCATTTTAGAATCACTTTTTTAGTAATTTCCCAATTGTGCATAATAGGCTAATTGGCCTGTAGCTTGTGGGTAACTTTAGATTTTCGTTTTGCTTCGGGAGCATTATAATTTCTGCCACTTTCCATTGTGGCGGGAATCTGCCTTTGTCTAGGGTGTAATTAAATATTTTGACTATGAGCAGTAGTACTCTCAGCGGGAGATTCTTTAGAACCACATTGGGTATTGTGTCAGGTCCGGGAGCCTTCCTTTTCGGCAGGTGGGCGATGATCCAAACTATTTCATCTGCATTAGTTTTTAGCATTTTATTATGTGTGATTGAATATTCGGTTGGATTTATTTCGTTCTTAGTTTCTTGTATTTGATTAGCTTGCCCCCTGGAGGCTTGGGCTTGAAGGTGTCTTCAAGATTCGATGCAAAGACCTTCGTCTTGGCCTGAGGGGTTTCAGCTATCGTGTTATTAATTTGATTAATTAGTGGAGGGATATTAGTTATTGAACGCGTGAGGCATTTTGCTATGCGCCAAATTGAGTTTGTTTACGGATTTAACTTTTCAAGTGTTTGATTCTATTCGTTGCCCACATATACCCTAGTTCGGGTTCTTGTCTCGTTTTTGAGTTCCATGTATTCTTGTTGATCAATCGGATTCCTAGTTCTTTGCCATTTGCGCCTTGCCCTGTTGCGATTCTGATGCAATGATTTAATGTCCGTCGGGTATTGAGGGTTTATTGTAGTCTTGTATTTAAGCGGTACGCATTTAAGTGTCGCTAGTTTTATGCCTAAGTCTAACTTGTCTATGGCTTTATCTTGCGATTGTGGCGAGTTTATATCTAAATCGGGGAGACAGTGCTCTACGGTGTTCTTGAACTCCTACCAATCTACCTTATTGTAATTTAGCCTAGGCGGCTCCGCTTCAAAGGCTACCGGAAGTGCAATTTCCATTAGGACCGGTAAGTGATCTGACGTTAATTCATTTAAAACTTTAATTTCTGTGTCAAACGAAATGTTTTTCATTATGGCAAGGTCCAGAACGTCTGGCATGTGATTATTCTTATACGGTATGTAAGTAGGCTCTTCTGGGCCGTATGTGAGAATGTTGGTATTATTAATGTAGTTTAATAATTTAGTACCTTGTGGATTCGGTTTCATACTATGCCATGGCGGATGCTTACAGTTATAGTCTCCAGTCTCTATGACCTTCGCCCCTAAATTCATAATTTTGTCTATATCCCCTGTATCTACATCTCCTGGAGGGTTATAAACCAATGCTAGTGTTATTTTAGTATTAAATGAGAATATATTAATTGCTGTAGCTTCCAAACGATTTAATTCTGGAACATGTGCTTGATGATGTCTAATGTTGGTTTGAACGACTATTGCTGTCCCCCTCCCCTTCGATCTCTGTCCTATAAACCGAGTACCCTGGGATCGAAAAACGGTCTATGTCCCCTAAGTGGGTTTCGGTAAGTAACGCGATTTGTATTAAGTTGCTCTGGAGGAAGTCTGCTAAATCCTTACATTTTCTACGTACTCCTCGGCAATTCCAGTGTATTGTGCGAATCTTATCTGAGCTACCCATGGCAGTGGTTGTGAAGATTGGTGATCAGTTCCGTGAGGTAGTGTAGCGGCTGCGGTGTGTCAGTCCCATAAGAGAAAACTTCAGGAGCCGGTCTAATTGTCCCTCAAGGAAAGCCATTGGGACAGTGCTTTTGGGCCTGCCAATTAGATGCATTAGCTTGCCCACGACAGTGCCTGATTTCGCCGGTAGCTTCTTCCCTGACAGCGGAGTGGGAGCGACTTTTGAGAAGGAGGATGAGGCCCTCCTGCCTTCGTAATGGGTTCTGAATGTGTGCTGTTTGTATTCTGTTCCTGTCGGGGGGTCGCTCATTCCTTGTTGGGCCCTCGTTGGTGATTAGTCGGGGGCCTCAACCGCAGGGTGCTCGGCTACTGGGGCGGGTTGCGTCCTGCCTTTCCTGTCCCTGATGAGCCACCCTGCGTGTTGCATTTCTGCACTGCACCTAGCGGCAGCCTTTGCATAGTTCCTAGTGGTAGTCCTTCCTACATTCTGTGGGGTTTTTGCGGCTGCGCGCCGTTTGTTGGCACGGTCCTCGTGACTGCTGCGTGGTAAGCGGTGCAACCTCGCCAAGTTGAACCGTGGCCGCTCTGGCCGCATAACACACATTTCCGTTCCGTAGGCGGAACGGAGCAGTTCCTGAGGGGTGTGATCCTGAACATCTCGCGCAGACGTAGTTGGGGGATCTACATTCTCTCTGTACGTGCCAGAAATGCTGGAATTATGTACATTGTTTAGCCTCGGGATCGGTCCTATTCGTTTCTACCCTAACTCTAAACTGTGACAAGTATGTGAGGCCCAAACGTTTGCTATTTTCTGAGGTATCTGCCACCTCGATGAGGTAAATCGGCGGAGGGGTGCCACGCCAGTTGACTTTGCGCATTTGTACGGTTCTAAGCGTCGTTATCCATAAGTATGCCAGGTCTTGCTTAATTTCATCTCCGGTGAGCTCGGCGTGCAGGCCTTTCATTACAAACCTAATTGTTCTCTCCTGGGGATAAGAGAGTAAGTAAAACTGTACGCCTTTGGACTTGAGGTATTCTACCAAATTTGGGTAGTCACTCAAGCAGGACATTTTGACTGCAAAGTCACCGGAGGTTCGTGCGGTTGTGATAGTGTATTCGTGTTTTGGTGTACAGGTCCTATCGAAGTCACTTGTAATGGTCTGTATTCTTGCTGCATGGCTTTTGTGTATGAAGACTGGCACAAGGTATGACCTCTTGGAATTTAGTGTATTTGTGGGTGTGTTTGGAGTAGCAGTCTGTTTGGTCGCTGTGTCTTGTCTTGTGTCCGTCGAGGTGCTGGCTACAGTGAGTCTGGAGTGGTAGGAACGGGTTTCTTGGGTGCTGGAAATTTTTGTGTAGGTTTTGAGTTAGGATTCGCGGGCTTGTGTTTGGTGGAAGAGGATTTAGAAGGGTTACTGCGTAGGGAAATGGCGGTCGTCTCTGTAGAGGAAGAAGAGGTTGCCTTGGAGTTTCCTGCCATTGCGTCTAGGTGTGTTCGTGTAAGAAAGAGATGTGTGTTTAAACTATTGTGTGCAACCCCCTTCCACAGTAACTCCCTACACATTAACCCCCCTAGTGTGTAACCACCTAATAGAATGAGCAAAAGAAGAATATATTCGAAGAAAAAAGCAGCTAGTGAGCGCTGAAAAGCGCGGGGATACAGAGGGCCGGACCTCAGAGAGGCGCTTAAGCAGGTCTTTCGACTGCTCGCAATGGCCGTATTCTCCCTACTCGTCTAATCTGTGGTACGCATGCTCAGAGAGTTAGCGATGGCTTTAGTATTACTATCGTGGCAATGCTGAGCCGATGGCTTTGGTACAAGTACCACAGCAATGTCGAGCCGTATCCAGCGGTGGCTGCTTCTTCTCTCTTATCTTGGAGCTCCTCTAGTAGTTGTTGTCTGCTTGAAGTCTCGAAGCGAAGTTAGAGAGCCTTGCTTGCTGCCTCAAGATAAAATCAGTTAACCCCTCCCCTTCTACGTCACTACCTGTTTACATTGCTAACCTAAGGGTTAACCATACAGTGTTACCACACCACATATTCTTACAGTATTGCCACAGCATACGCCACAATACTGAGAACTTTTTTTTCAGTACAAAGGGTACAGTAAAGTACGAGCATGTGATGGCTAGTTTCTGATTGTGTACCAGTACTCATTACTTGAAATAGTACTTGCACGCTTATCACGCGAGGTACATTTAATTTTGACTGGCAAATCAAGATCCTTCATTAAGTCAGATTTCAATTATGTTCAGGCAGCGCTCCTGTTGTTATACTGCATTTGCGACCCCATGCTCCTAACCATGAAAACCATGTTTTGGTTCTGCTTTTATGCTCTACAATTTTCCGCACCTTGTTTCACATCTTGTGTTGCATAATGCTTTTCTTTCACAGTGCAGCCACTGCACGGTGGCTCGCGCACTGGGCGCTACTGCTCGGGCTTTCGCCGAAACAGCAGCAATATCCCCGCAAGGGCCTCAGGCTCTCATAGTTACAATGATAATAAGCATATACCTACCTTATCACGGGAGATTTTGTAAATATTGTCCTTCTGTCCCTACAGATTTCTGGTATCTTCTAGGGAAATTTTCATTCACATTCGAGAGTGCAATATCCTAAAATTGAATGAACTTTTCACCTGATTTTTTGTTTTAGTTCTTCCAATGTATGGAGTTTATTCTTCAAGAGACCATCCGAGTGGGTAAATTTCTATAATTGAATTTTACGAAATGTCAATGATACAGTAATTGATCCACGCGTAATATTCCTCTCTAACAAGCACGGTTCCATTTACATGGTTGTGTTCCGTCGTAAAATAGCAAATACTGAAACGATTTGTGAGAGTTACAGGCGCAATCTCACGCAGACGTCTCCACTCGTCTCCAACACAACTCCCGCGATCAAGGATACCGCTCGTTAGAAATTTAATGGATCGACACGTACTATACACCCCGTTACTAGCATGCAGCAGGCACTACAACACCACCGCTAATCACCAACTTAACTTAATCTATGAGTAAGGATTTTCTGCTCTTTCTCTTCTCCTCTCTTTCGCAACCTTTTCTCACTGAAGCTACACCATTCTCTAGGTAGGCCTCGGCCATGGAAACCGCCGCAAAGAGCTCCCGCCATCAAGCAGTAATCATCAATCCTCCCGCAAATAACAGAGATGCAAAACTTTACTCCCCTAAACCTCGACCTTCCTTTATTATTCCTTCCTTTTTATCTCCTATGTTCGCCCTTATTTCTCTCCAGAAAATGATCACTTAACAAAATATGTTGTTAAGAGAACTGGGATGTCATTACGAAGCAAACACATGGTAGTATTTTGAACCCTGGTTACATAATAACTACCGAATCAAGGGTAACCAAATTTGATTGTTTATACTTTAAGTACTTCTGGAAACATTAATTATAAAAATATTAAGGTAACACTGGCTTAAAGTTACATAAAAGTGGTATAAATAACACCCTGCTCCATAGCTCAAAACGTTGTGACTAATACTTCCGATACATTTTCCTCCTGTGATTTTATTTCTATGATCATTTTTCCATAAATCACATGAAAGATAATTCTACATTGCGAAGAAAGTGTTTTTCTAATATCTTTAATCTGTCGAGAATGAAAAATAATTGAGTTTGTGTGACATAAAGGGGTCAATGTTTATTATAAATAGCTTTTTTGCCTTTAAGCTTATTTAAAAATCTGAAAAACTTAATTTAGCTTAAATAAATAATTCAAATGAATATTTTGTAAAAGGTTAGTATGCATATCTTTAATACTTTTTGAAAAAAGTGCACTTCAACTATGAAAAAAATAGGGAAAATGAGAAAATGGAATCAATACAACGAACATGGTTATGTACCGCCATGTTTAAATTGGGAAATTTAAAGGTCCAAATTAGTCAATAAGCCCAACGAGACATATGCCAGGTGGCCCACACAAGCCATCCTTAGTTGAAGTTAGTTTATACCGGATAGCGCGGATGCCAAAACGTTTCCCTAAGCAGACTAAGGGGACTCCACACCGACGGAAAGGACACTGCTAAATGAAAGACCAGTACCTTCAATACCCCTTTGAACAGCAGTAATACGGCAACATCTTTTGCACCTTGTATGCGGGAAACATAAAATTGCAAAGGACGACTTGTTTGTTGCATCTTGTATATATATATATATATATATATATATATATATATTCCTTCAGCTATAAAATTATATATATGTATAAATTTTATAGCTGAAGGTTTCTGTTTTATATCTCATAGAAAATGAAAAATCGAGTAATTGAAGCATGTTGACCTCCCAGTGCCCTTAAATCCCTTGCGCCAACGACAACTAAAAAGTTGTGTGACAATATAGTCGATCTGTTTATACTTTTAGAAGACCTTCCGTTCCACAAACCGACAATGAGGAATATTTGTAAATACAATTAAAATGACTTGTAAAACTGTGGCCAAACTTTAACATCGTCCACTGAAGGCTAAAGCATTCGCAGAGTCATGAAGTTTTGAAAGAGCTAATCAAGATGTGCAAAACATGCGAACTACTTGGATCAAGACCAATAAAACATCTTACTGGATTAAAGTTCCTAGATATGTACAACTCCTGAAAAATGTCTCTCACAGTGGAGTTAAAATATCAGCGTATGAAGCACGGCTTAGATGTCCTCCAAACAAGGGTAGCTTCATCTGGTATAAAAGCAGAAGTTTTGGAAAACACTCATTCTAAAGATGAGTTTGAAGATGTGTTGCCCTGACCTCAGAAGAAGTAATTGGTCAAGAAGCAGGAGCACAAGTAGAGGATGAAATATCCTAATCAACTTAGAATAATCCACAGCAGATAGTGAAAAGAATGAAACACTAATATGATAAACAATAAAACGATGCTAACCTATATTTGTTTTTAAATGATGAATTGTTTTGTGAAAAGCTCTGGTAAAGTTTATGATTAACGTTAAACACAATGTTGACTAATATTTCTTAATTTATGATTAAGTAATTTGTTTAAAACTCCAGTAAAATGTTTGTGACTGGCCACTGGCTTCTAGATTTTGTTTACTACATTTTTCCATGATGACTTTAGCGTCCTACGTTGCTAAGGTACTATTTTTACTTTATCTACTAAGTAGAGTTAGTAGGGGAAGTATTGTATTCTACCCACAAATTCGATACCGAGATTTCATGGAAACACATGCCTTGAGGCTCCCTAAATCCCCCCAAAAGAGCCTTTTTAGAATTAACCACCATGTGTATGTGTCTGTGCGTCTGTAACAGCATAACTCAAAAACTTAAGTCGGATAAACACACACTTGGTATTTAAGTTCAATATCTTCCAAAGATGCAACACGAGGATTTTCAAGAAAATTCCAACTCCAAATCAGCCTTTACACGAACCAGTTTTCGAAACCTTTCATTCTATAAAAATTGCTATAACGAGTTTGATTAAAATACCATATATGAAAGATATTTTTATCACTTAAAATATATATCTTGAATTTTCTGGGAATAGCATGTGAAGTCCTCTTCATTCGGAAGGAGTCTTGTATAATCTTTTATGACTACAACACTAAACGTTAAGCGATAGACGAAAACGCACTACACACGAAATGTAGATATCTTTAAAACACACTATTTATTTTAAATAACTTTTTTGTGGCATCAACCATTTCCAAGATATCCATTATTAATAGTTCGAATTGTTTCATACTAAGCCATTCTTTTTAATTCCTGTCTGTTTTCAGTTGTTTCTCGCGATTGCATGGAAACAGTACGAAATTTTAAGACCAGCATATAGTGTCCAGTTTTTAAACGTTTGACTGTCACTCTTCCCTTTGTCTCTATAATGCAATGTGTAATGCAACAATTTCTGGTAAGGTTTGTCTCAATTAAAATGAAGTAGATAGAACAATATATTTTCCTAAGAATAACTTGTATACTCGCTGATAAATGATAAAGGGTAGAGAAAGTCATGTGAATGTAACACATAAGACTTCTTTATTTAAACATTAATTACACAAACACATTTACGCTCTCAACCAAACTTCCAGACTCTAGAGAGGATGGGAAATAATCCTGGCTAAAGAAGAATTCCAATCCTCCTGTCTACAATCGAACACGAGACCTTTTGATTTGGAGACTAACCTGCTAACCACCAGACCACACTGCAGTTAATGTACTTGTACTTGTCTATGTGATAAACGGAGTTACATTGTAAGAATGTATTCTGGAGCACAAGAAGACACAGTAGGCTACATTAGCTCAAGCAACAAACAAGGTAGAACATTGATTCATGCTGAGCATCGGGTAAAGAATAAGTTCCGCGATGTCTTTTGTTTCCTTCACAATGTGGGAATCTCACCAGGCTTGTTTCGACAAGAATTAAAAAGGAGGAGGCATCATGCTGAGAGCAATAACGAAATATGTACCTGTAGTGTAATATACAAGGCTTACGTACTCTTAACTTTAAAAACCTAACTGTCGTTTAGTTAAGTGCTGTTATGCCATAGGTGAAATTTAAAGAAAATCAGCTCTATTTACAGCCTTCAAGCCACAATAGTGAGTAATGGAAATAGTTACGTAATTTACATTGCATAGCTACATAAGGTAAAGGTAAAGATTCTGACGAATGGAGGGGCCCACCGAAACATTCAGGCAAACAGTAACACGTTCACCAATTACGAATACACGGATATGGTTATGATCTACGGGAAGACGTTTCATACAGATTTATGGAACGATTTCTGGAATCACGTACCTGTTTGCAGAAAGCTCAAGTAAAATAAACAAAAACCCGGATATCATCAGTCAGGTTTTTATGGGGAGATGAATGTTACTTCGTTAGTGTCTTCTTGTAAACATAATATCCATTATTGTGCTCCTGAGGATTCTCATTGGTCACGACCACATCACACACAGACTCGCCTCTATGTTAGTAAGTTGATTTCTGACAGATTAGTGGCTAAACTCCGAACTACAGCACAATGTTGCCAAATTAAGCAACACGTGCTCAGCTAACATCAGGATATGATAATAATGAAACAACCCAAACGGAGACAACAGGACTAATTAAATAATAACAATTAACTAATAAGAGGTAGCAAATAGCTGAAGGCGGAAAAAACAAGACACAGCAACTGCAAGCTGAAGCCAAGAGCGTAACGCGAAGTGTGAATACAGGCAATGAATGACCACGTGGTAAGTGGTGGTGTGGCGTGGGTAACTGGCAACTAGGCGGCTGTTGTCATAGCAACGGGTCTGCCGCGCTCACATGCTTTTCCGAGTGCAGTGTTTATTTCAAAACCAAACCAACGAAACTAGAGGTATAAGTGGGGTTTACCGTGTAGTACTGCATTTGGGGAGACATAACTGGCCCAGTTTATTTGTCCCTAAGCATACTGGGCAGCTTCATTTGCAGTTCCTCCAGAATGGGCTGAATATTGAGGGCCTTCTAGAGCACCTCCTAATTTAGTTAGCTCTAATTCCTTGGTTTCGGCACAATGGTGCACCTCCCATTATTCTAGACGAGTTAAGAATATCTCAACAACGTGTACCCCGGACGATGGATAGGTCATGGTGGTTGCATTCGGTGGCCAGCGAGATCGTCCACTAGATTTTTTTATTATGGGAATATATCAAAGTCAGGGTTTACAAAACGGAACCAGAAAATAAAGAAATTGTAAAGAAAGTCTGTGCTTCAATATCAACAGCAATGTTAAGATGTGTTCATGCTGACACTGAGAGACGCTTACACCAATGCATCCACCAAGGCGGATATGTATTTGAACATGCTTATTGTGAATGATGCATTAATAGAATATAATCAAATTTAGCCTAGCTTTAAAGGAGCATAAATATATAAATATCGTTTGCTTAATCTTGTCAACCTTGTAGCACAAACTGTTGACATATAGTTGCACTGATTGTAAATTAACTAAAACAATTATATTCCCTAACACTTATCGCTTATGTTCAGTTTTTGCTAGAGGAAATCCAGAATTCATGTTTGTTGGGGAAATAGCTATGAAATAAGCGATAAAACGCACACACGCGTGCAGACACATTCAAACACCGAATCCTGGATATTACGCGAATCGTTCTTAATTAAAGAAAACCTTCTCTAGCTTATTTGCGCAACACAAATACACACACCAACACCCATGCCCGTGACGGGACTCCAACCCGCGACCCTCAGCTTGGCGGAGCGCCGGAGCGGCCACTCCAGCGACCACGGCTACGAGGGCCGGCAACATTGGTCATTCGTTTAGCCAAGTCTCCTCTCTGTCATTATGGAGTCCCCTTTAGAGTTCTACTTAGACAAACCTGTTAGCACCCACCCTATCCGGGATTAACTAACTTCAAGAAGAATGGCTTTTGTGGGTACCTGGTAGAATTCCAACTTCCGGAGTTACTCTTCAATTTTAGTTATGATTTAAAACAGAAGAAAGGAGTTATAAGTATTGCACTGCGGCCCCCTCCTCTGAGCGAGATTTTCACTATCCACTCATTAAATGAGAAAAAGAGGGTATTAACTACTAGAGATCCGTACAAACAGAAAGACGGCAAGATACAAGTCTGTGCATGTATTTACCGTATTAAAGACATATTTACAAGATCTGCAATGCACATATATTGCACAGAAGCATTTTACATATGCTAACCGAAGAGATCTTGAAGTAAGTTCATAGCTCGTTTTGAAGATTATATAAATAACTCATTATACCAGGTTGGGAATTTAAGAAGTTGCCTGGATACGAGTATAGCACCTACATAATTCATTTATATAATTCTGACACAATTATAACATTCAACATAATTATGACGCCCCATTTTTCTTTAAACTTCTGCAAATTAGAGTTATACATGTCCAGTATCTAGAACTCCCGTAATTCAGAAATGCCTTCCCACTTATTGAAATTACTTGAACGCATAGGAAATTGCAAACGGTCAGATTCGTCCTATCGTATTATGTGAAATAAAACCCAAAGTACGATATGCAGGACACTTATCAGAATATACAATCCTCCACGAACAAAACGGACCGACGCTCAAGAGAAAGAAAAAAAACACTCAACCTTTCTCGTCTAAGGCCTCTAAGACTCTCCACAAATTTTCCCCCTACCCCTCTATAGCCAGAACAACTATAGCGCCTACCACCAGCACAAGCTAAACAGCGCATTAGCGCACATGGCATAAACATAAATTAACTCTAACGGTGGTAAATACGAAATTTATAGGTAGTGGTGCCGAAAGAAACAATCGGCACAGTATAAAACCCCTATAATAATTTGTGAACACCCTGTATAAATAAATTTCTACAAATGGCATCTATGCACCTGTTGGTTTGTCTGCAGATATTCCCACCTGATGGATGACTTTAAAACGCTAAGATATACCTACTTAATCATAATAATATCCTCCTACTGTGTTGCTTCTGAAATCAATTGCAACCAGCAATTAAACAGCATTGTGCACTATGAACTGTATGTGTGTGCAGTTTTCAATACCTAAAGGAACATTTCGTCCAAAAACGAAATCAAACATACCTTGATACTGTTTGCCCACGCTTCGCCACAAAAGATTAGCAATTCCTAGATGCCATGAGTCTATCGAAGAGCTTCCTGAACACTCGGACAAGCTGTGTTCACTCTGTATGAATGACTGCAGTATATTCTTTGCCAGTGAACACATTGATCACGCATAGAAGGAACTGGAAACAAGAAAACTTGCAGTATTACTGTTGCTAGCGTTTAAGAAAGTTTTATTTCGTATTACTGGCTTTATAAGTGCATATTTAGATATCTTAATATCATTTTATGCTTTCACCCCTTAATGTCGAAATCGTTTTGCTACATCTCCGCTCTTCCACTAAATCCTAAACCTACTTTCATATACCTTTTATGGCACTACAACCGTAGCGATTCGAATAGCCGTAATGGTTAAAGTGAGACGAAATGGACCGACCGTCATGGTTCGAATCCCAAAGACTGCATTCAACTGTGCCCGTGGTAAAGTACGAGGAGGGCCCAAGTAAAATAACTGCTCTGATGCACACTTGTATTCTGACGGGGCTACATTTGGATGCAGCTGCATGAGTTTTGCTTCCTATTCATTAAAAAAAACACTAAAATGTTATTGAAAACATTTTAATACTTTCACAATATAACACAACTAAACATACTTGTATTTCATTACTGAAGGTTATTATAAATTAAATTTAAAGAAAAAATTAAAAATCTAAACCCTTAATAAAACACATTGTTGTGAAATATGGTACAACAGGCACACACAAAAACGCAATCTAAATCTAACGCACTCTTTACAAATAAAGATGAACATGAACAAAACCGAGCGGGATGGCTCGGGAAGCAACGTCCGTGGCCCGAATTCGGGAGGTCCAGAGTACGATTCCCGGTGAACACCCACTCTAACCATGGGGTTTTTCGTGGTTTTCCCCTGATTATCAACGCAAATGCGGGTTGGTGTGTTTCACCACGATTCATTCTTTCCCCCGTTTCCTCTCATTTCCTCTCTATTTTACTTTTAAGGTGTGCTTTCAGGTTCTGCGGTTGTGGCGGTGCTGGGAAGATAGCGTGGATGCATGAGCGTTGGAAATATTTCTCCCCGTGAACACCAGAGTGAGCTTTCCTGCCTGCTAGGGTCGCTGAGTTGCGCTCTTGGAATTCCTCGCCACTCGTGCGCGGGTGTTTGAACTGGAAATATTAGGGACTTCTGCGCGTCTCTGTAAGCTTGGCTACCTGTGAACCTGGGATTTCCTACGGCTGCTTCATTTCATCCCTGTCTCACAGGGGGCAACAATAAATCAAGATGGTAGCAGTGCGCGAAGTGTCTCCCTCCGATAAACACGTCCTACACGAATGGAAACCTTTATCTTATAAATCCAAATCACATAAAATAAACCAAAATAATATTGGGTTTATAAACCCTCATCATCATCATCATCCATCAATCTTCGGGCACTGATGAGATCCGATTTCCACATTAGTATGGAAGAGATGTTACAGTATCCCGGGCTTCTTAAAATTTGTGCCCATAAGCCATCTTTTGTTCTGTTAGATGTGCAGGAAAATTTGAGGGTAACCTTTCTTTTACCTCAAACCACACATTTTCTATAGGGTTCAAATGTGAGCAAGGAGGCCAGTTTTATCACTCTGATAACCTACTTCTCTGAAAACCAATTTTAAGCCGCTCAACATGTGTTGAAGGAAGGTTAAGCTGGACGAATTCAATAATTCCGTCATGAAATATCACCCTTACAGAGAGAGTTAAGATATGCTCAAGTATGACTCCACATTGCGTTCTGTTTAGAGTATAGTCCAGCTTCTAAAATGCATCCAAACCTTCCTTCGATATTCGGCCCAACACACAAATACCTGACCATGGCTGTATTCTTTAGCCATGTATCCTGCATCGCATCGGGAACCCTCTGAACCGTAAACAATCACTTTCCCCTTAGGGAAGTGTAAAAGAAAATGCCATCTGTATGAGAGTATTCTGTTATCCAGTCGCGGTTGTTATTTTCCTCTGCAAACGCTAAGCGAAACAATCTGTGATCGTTTATAAGGTGTTGCATCATAGGTGCTGTTCTAGGTCATTTATATGAGCACAATCAAAGAATTACGACTTTGCTGCCATTGGAAGTGATTTCTCTCTGCTTCTGCAATTAAAGCTGCCCTCTGGTTCGGGGTGGATACACGTCTTCTTCATGAAGCAGGACAATGCCGTTCAATGCCTTCTCGCCACCTCAGGGCGTAGATTTAGGAACTTCAATACGATTTGCAGCCTCACCAGTAGAAAAGCCTGCGACATTCACTAATGCAAGGTGAGATTGTCTTATGTCTATGCTCTTGTGTGCGTGCTGTGTCATCGGCAAAGTCAGAATGATTCGCCGAAAACAAACCTGTCCAAGGTTGTTGCGTTTACGCAGACTTCTGCGCACCACACAGAATGCGCACGCAGCATATTTCATTTAGATTGAATAAATATGACCGGTATTTTCTAATAATCATTATTAGGATGTAAAAGGGAATGTATTGGAAATAATACAAGAGAAAAGATTAAAATGGCTTGGTAATGTTAAATAAATGGGAAGCAATAGCTATATTGCTATGAAGCATGGCGTCCAGAGGACTAAAAGATGAAGGTGTAGAGGATAGGGTTTGATGAAGAAATCAAGTTATGAATTGTTATGGGAAAACTACTGTATGGGAGATAATTCTTAAATATATATGCATATATAGACACATACATACACCTTGATATGCAGAGCTATAGAACCTAAGACTGTCAGGCAACAAATTCAGATCCAGGGCCATCAAAATAAATAGCTGATATATATATATATATATTAAAACACAGACACGACACAAAGAGTGTATATTAGGCTATAGAGAAGAGCTTTATTGTCCGAAAAATTTGTGTTTTATTTATGGACGCTCTTTAACTACTGTGGTCCTTAGCGTCCCATTCTATATTGGACGTAAAAGAACCGAAATTTTGCTCAGATGCCTCTTTATTAGGCTTGGGGTTCTTTTAATTGCCGTAAATCTACAACACGGGACCATCGGGTATACCTCCCTTCCAAAGGAAGCCATGTTAAGCATTATTATGCCCGAAAGAATTCAATCCCCTCCGCAGGATTTGAACCTGCGGTCTTGGGAACTAGAGGCTAGCATGTAACCACCACACCATGGAGGATGACTTATTGTCCCAATTATACAAGTTTTTTCTGCTTATGTTTCTAATCTACGCGGTTAATGTGTATATCAGATATTTATTGTGAGACCGCTGTATATATATGCGTTACAGATGACACGAAATTCAGGTGCTGGCACCTCAGTCACTAGCCCGCTGATTAGCGCTGTGGTGGAAGTCGGAAGTTCAAATCACGCCTGCGAATACATTAGGTTTTATTCATTTCTGTTCATGTTTCGAGAACGTTCTAGCAAATCATAATTTCTTTCCTATGCACTAGAAAGTGTATTTGCCTATAAATACGATGTTGCAGACATTCGAGCTGACTGTGTAGCATTGTTTTCAAATAGAGAGTATCTAAGACATGTTATTAGTATACGGGCAAGCGCAGCAGAAAGCAACAGAGGCACGTCGTCTATAGCAACAGAGGTTTCCGCAGAGAGCACTTTCCGCAGATGGCACGCTTTTGCGAGCTGCGAACCGCCTTCTAGAGTCAGGAACAGTGTACAAGACCCTACATACACGAACAGATCACCCTGTCTGTGACCAAGCAACGACGGATCGTATGACTGACTATGTAATTCAGCATCCGCATTGTTGTACGAGGGACATTCGCAGGCATTTCAATATTAACCAATCTTCCGCGTGGCGAATACTACATCCTGCAAAGTTTCACCCTTATCATCTTCAAGTACACCAGGAGCTACCGCAGCCGAACCATGGACGCAGAGTGGTGTACGCTAGGTGGCTCATACGACAAACTGAAGGAGATCCACATTTTTGGTAACTTCTTATTTAAAGACGAAGCAGGGTTCCAAAACACAGACCATGTAAATCGCTACAACATGCATTACCGAAGCTTTGTAAATCCACATTAAACGCGAGAGGTAGCCTTACAAGACCGATTGGGTTTCAACATTTGGGTTGGTATATTTGGTGATCACCTAATAGGCCCGTCCCACTCACTGGAAATCGCTATATGTGGTTACTACAACACCAGTTGCAGTACCGACTAACTATGTGGTACCAACATGATGTAGTGCCAGCTCATTCGGCCCGTCGTGTAACTGCTTATCTCGATGCCACCTACCCTGAGCGATAGATTGGATGGCACGGACCAATAGGGTGGCCAGCACGCTCACCAGAAATAACCCCATTAGATCTCTTTTTGTGACTTATCTTCAAGATATCGTGTACCAGGGGTGGTCAATGACCCGTCAACAGCTTAGGAAACGCATAATCTTAGCTTATCGTGACATCACACTGGCCATGTTATGCCAGATTGGGCTGGCGATGACTGTTCGACTGTCACCTTGCATCCGCCGGCATGGTGGCCAGTTGGAACACCTATTACAACCGCTTGGAAGAAACGGGTAAATCGTAAAGGTTTATTTGTGCGATGATCCGGAATGGTGTCATAGTCAGTATTAAGTGCACTACTTTGGGCACCAGAGAGGTTCACAACGATCATAATATGGGCTTGCAAACGTTATCTGGTTTGTATGTACGTACTGCATTTTGGTAACCCTCAGAAAAATTTATTCGTTTCTTTTGTATGATAGAACAGCTTTAAATAATAAAATATTATTTAATATGCCTTATATTTGTAAGTTATAATTACATGTTGTATGCATTTATTTATGATGTTTATTAAGGCATATTCTAACAAGTAACAATGAACTCCACATTATTAAACTAAATAAGTGAAATGACACTTCAATGCCAAACTATCAGTTCTCGTTAAATTTATTAAGTATAAAAAGTACCTTCAAGTGGCAGTATTTGAACCTGGGACCTTCATCACTGAAGGACAAAGCGCACACTGTTATGCTACGAATGCAACTCACTGCACGCATAGCGGTGCAAAGCAGTCATTTCGGCCGAAATTGATACGACGCGATGCAGTAGACAGTATTTATGGCATAGACAGTACAACGCCGGCACTGCATAACTTTTCAATCCGCAGGCTGAGAATATACACTATCTGATCCAAAGTATCCGCACACCCCCACAAACATGCGATTTTTGTCTTAGGTGCACTGTGCTACCAACTACTGCCTGGTACTCAATATCCGCGACCCTATTAGTCATTAGACATCGTGAAACAGCAGAATGGGACTCTCGGTGGAACTCACGGACTTCGAACGTTGGTCAGGTGCTTAGGTGTCACTTGTGTCAGAAGTCTTTACGCGAGATTTCCACACTCCTAAACATCCCTAGGTCCACTGTTTCTGATGTAAGACTGAAGTGGAAACGTGAAGAGACATGTACAGCACAAAAGCGTACAGGCCGACCTCTTCTGTTGACTGACGGGGACCGCCGACGTTTGAAAAGGGTCGTAAAGAGTAATAGGTAGACATCTAACCAGACCATCACACAGGAATTCCAAACTGCATCAAGATCCACTACAAGTACTATGACAGGCGTGAAGTGATGAGAAGCCTTGGAATCCATGGTCGAACGGCTGCTCATAAGCCACACATCACGCAGAAAAATGCCAAACGACGCCTCGCTTGGTGTAAGGAGCGTCAACATTACATGATTGAACAGTGGCAAAGCGTTGCGTGGAGTGACGAATCACGGTACACAATGTGGTGATCCGATGGCAGGGTGTGAGTATGGCGAATGCCCGTTGAACGTCATGTGCCAGCGTGTGTAGTGCTAACAGTGAAATTCGGACGTGGTGGTGTTACGGTGTTGTCGGATTTTTCTTGGAGGGGACTTGCACCCCTTATTTTTTTGCGTGGCACGATCACAGCGCAGAGCTACATTAATATTTTAAGCATCTTCTTGCTTCCCACTGTTGAAGAGCAATTCGGGGCTGGCGATTGCATCTTTCAATACGATCGAGCACCTGTTCGTACTGCACGGGCTGTAGCGGAATGGTTACACGACAATAACATCCCTGTAATGGACTGACCTGCACAGAGTTCCGACTTGAATCCTACTTCGTGCCAGGCCTCACCGACCTACATCGATACCTCTCCTCAGTTCCGCTCTCCGTGAAGAATGTGCTGCCATTCCCCAAGAAACCTTCCAGCGCCTGATTGAAAGTATGCCTGCAAGAGTAAACGCTGTCATCAAGGCTAAGGTATTGGCCAACACCATATTGACTTCCAGCATTACCGACTAACTTGTACGTCATTTTCAGCCAGGTGTCCGGATACTTTTGATCACGTAGTGTGTATGTACATATATACACACATATTGTGACCGCGCGCTCGGTGCCACCTGCGGGTCGCTTTGACAAGTCCCTCCCAGCCCGGAACTTGGATTGTCCTACGGCGGGCTGTCGGAACAATAGACAATGTGGAGACAACAGGACATCTAGTGTGGAATAAAAATCCCCTTTTGTGCCGCTTATAGCTGGCGCAAAACTTCTAGAATCTTGACCCTGATTGCCACCCCAGCTGCCGAGCCTAGGCATGGTTTATGTTTAGCTTACTCAACGAAAGTGATGTAATACCTTTGCTTACTCACAGTGCCTAACATATACAGTCTGCATAAAAAGTGTTCTGCATTTGGTTGTAATTTCAAAGAGAGCAAGCAGTATCTAAATAGTGCTGGTTTTATATTTTCTGATATTTATAACCATGGCTCCTACGTTTTCAAAGTTAAGTGGTAAGGTATTATTAGTCAAAGCAGGGAAATAATTGCATATGTCCTCGACTTCAAAAGCAAGTAGTAGAGATGAAGGAAGAAAATATATGTTCTCCCGAGTTCCACAGGGCTATAAGAGAGTGGAAGAAAGAGTAGCCAAAGCAACCGGTGTTTCACTGAGTTTCATTCTAGAGTTCTCAAAGATAAGAAAAAAAATACATGGATGAAGCGGTACCATTTGACACACCTGAAAAGAAATGTAAGGTCCCTAAACGTGTTACAGAAATAAAGATTTCGACAAATGCGTCATTCGGTCCGGATTCACAATTTCCATGTGGAAGAAAATACTGTGCCAACAATAAGCAGATTACTCATCAACCTGAAAGACAGAATAAATTTTCAAGGTGATTTTAGAAGTCCCAGAAATATTATAAAATATCTAGAAGAAAAGTGGAAGAAAACGAAATCAAATAAGAGAGTTCTAATAGAAATGCATAACATACGATCTCAGTGGTAAGAGTACCTTACTCTTCTCCGGAGGCACAAATCAGAGGGTCGAACTATAGTGTATGAAGATGAGTTATACATACTCAGCATTCATACAACATCTAAAAGTTGGAGTGACGATAACGAAGTAGTTTGCAGGTACCTGTTGCCATCGTTCATACTGGTGGAAGGACTGGCTTCGTTCCAAATGCCCTTCTCATTTACAAGTCATAAATGGAGAGAGAGATTTTCATCAAGAAATAAATACAGAAAATTACATGAAGTAGATCAACATCATGTTGATACCTAATATGCCTGTGGGTCCGTTCTGGCTATCGACAATGCTTCTTACCATAACACTGAAATTGACAAACCGCCCACCTCAAATTCCTTGAAAGAAGAAATGAGAGCTTGGTAACTTAAGCATAATATAGCTTTCAATGAAAGCATGAGTAAAACAAATATAATTTAGTTAAAGTCAACAAACCGCTTCAGAAGTCATACATACTTGACCATATATTAATACGACATGGCCGTAATGTAATTAGACTGCCACCGTATCACCCACATCTAAACCCAATCGAGGTAAACTTGGCTGATGTCAAAAAATGGATGGCATGCAGAAGTATCACTTTTAAATTAAAATATGTAGAGCAGTCATGTCGCCAGGGATTTGCAGAAATTGGAAGGTCAGAATGGGAAATTGTCGACATGTTAAACAAATTGAGAATCATTATTTTGTAAAAGATGGAATTGTATAAAACTAAATAAAAAGAATTCACATCCAGTAAAATGGTGCAGAAAGTAGCGATAGCAGTGATGACGACAATGATGTGCTTCCGCAAAATAGGGGGTCTGTCAGATGTGGAAGAATTGGTGGCAGATGATTGACAGTGGTTTTATATTAAGCGCTTTTTGCAGCGGTGGATTTAAATATACTGCATGTAACTATACGTTTATCAGTGCAGTTGAGTGCAGTGAATAATCGGTGTGCGGATATTTGACATTGACTGCACCACGCCATTCTCCAGGATGCAGACGACCGGTTAGCTCCTTATCTGGTAAGTAACTCGCTTCATAGCTGTCATTAAGATTTTCACATGTCTAGAACTGTGCGGAAATTATACTTGTTCCGGAACCTTGCTTCAGCATGTTCTAGTAGGTTCTTGTTCTCGAAAGTTCCACTTTGTATGCGAGACCTATACAAAGCGTAGCTCTACGAGAACGGGCAGTCGAGTATGTTGAGTTCAGTTGACTTCTGTTAGACTGTTGACTTCTAGTGTATATATGTATACTAGTCTTAAAGATTACTATGTGAAAGAAACAATAGAAGCGATACTAAGCAACTAATTTGTCATATGTTACAACGTGCCGGAATGCAAATCAGTGCTCTTAATCACAGCAACACTGCACACACTGCCACAAAGCTGAAAGAACCCACACATTAGCCTAGCAGCGTCTACAATACACTCCACGTAACCCATCTACCGCAGTAGCCACAGCTTTGCTGAATACATTATAAACCGTGCGCTGTATCGAGTAGGAGTAGTTCAAGAGGTGACTTTTCTTCTTGCCTTAGGCTGTAAAAGAATAAGCGTGTCCTTCTCAGCAGCTATACTTCTGCAGAAAATTTTGGTAGTTCAATAACCAATTTATGTTGTCAACAAAGGGCAGCTTGTCTGCACCTAAATTGCTCATATATCCTTTACGAAACATTACCACCACCTTTACTCCAAGCCAAAGGATTAGAACGTTAGCATGTCAATATCTTACACTGCTTTCATTGCGGGATTATTGATGCATGGTGAGGTTAATTATTGCACTTCATATTCACATCTGCTGACATCGCAGCATCACTCAGCATAACAATGAGGGTTGAGCACCGCCTGCAATGTGGCAGGTGAACAGATTTCTATATAACTTTCGCATTTTAGAAATATCTTAGAAAGCAATATCATGCAAAGGGAAAAAGGTTTTATATATTACATTCACATCATTTTCTCCACGCACAATCGTTTATTTTTATATGGCTTTTATAAAGCATTTTAAGAAAACTCATTTGTGTATCTATTTAATGTTAATCGAAATAAACCTTTCCAGAAAACTTCATTACACATTTCGTTGTATATCGGTAGAGTGTGAGGTGTTCTTGGTTTCCTAATGTGTTTTTCATTATTTACTGTTGGCAAAATATATTTATCATCTGTGTTCCACACCAATCTCTTATTTGTTTAAATTCAAGTCCGATATACACGCAGTAGCCTATGAACAAACGTCAGGCCTAGGTGAGTGGCGAGAGGGGATGAATATGGAAACCTTTCACCTGAGTGGCTGGAAGGCACACTTCGCAACGACTGTCAACGCCAGACGTGGATGAGTCCGTCTCATATTAGTGTTATGCCAAAACTCAACCATTAACCTAGGAACACAGTTCGGGTTCAGGATCAGGAGCGAAGAAAAATGAGGGAGTAAGGCAAACTTTAAGTGGAGCGCTAGGTCGAGGTAAGAGGCGGGGGTGGTAGTGGCAGAGACGGCTTAGTTATTTCCGAATCGGTAAACAGATATTCAAAAAGCGAGTCGCTATATGCTGGCCTTGAAATTCCATACTCTTTCCATGACATCGCGAGAAATAATTGAATGCCAACAGCACATAAAAATGACAAGTATTGAAATTTTAAAACCAGTAACAACGCATATCTCAAACATGGCTTGTGTCACCGAAGAAGTATTTGAAGTAAATGTGTGTTTTAAGGAGAGATACATTTTTGCACAATATGTATGTCTTTGTCCATTGGTTTGCTTCCGAATGAAGAGCATTTCATGGGCTATTCCCAGAAACTGTAAGATACACACTTTATTTTTCATGCGAATATCTTAAATATACTACATTTTAATTAAAGTCGTTGCACCTATTATTGAGAAAATCAAAAATTTTCGAAAAAATATATAATGTAAAGGAAGTTAGGGGTGGGCGATTTTCTTGAAAATATTTTGTCCCATCTTCTGAAAATCCTGAACTTAAATACAAGTTTGTATCATATCGACTATTCGCTTTTGAGTAATGCTGTTCACTGACACATAAAGACGGGCCTTATTCTACAAATTCTTTGTTTGGATTCAGTGCCCATTAAACATAAATTTCCACTGATTCCATAATATGGAATTTTTTAGGTGGAATACAATCTTCTCTACCTACTACGAATGCGGTAGAGAAAGTAACAAAACTACAGCATAAATGTGCACCACTTTTAAAATAGTTATATACAGTAAATAGATACAAGTCAAAAAACATTTCGTTAATTAAAAACAAAAATTGACAACCTCTGAGACACTCAGTATACCATTAACGAAACGAGCAAGGTGGCGCCGCGGTAACGCATACGGCTCGCGTTCGCGAGGTCCGGGCTCGATCCCCGACAAACTTCTACTCTGACCCAGAGGGTTTATGTAGTTTCCTCGGGTCAACCGGCGAATGCTGGGATGCTGCATCTTCTTCCACGACTCTCCTGACCTTCATTTCCTGTAACCATCATCTTCCTTGTCACCTGTTCCAGGATTGTAGGGTCAGGCGACGGTGTTCGGTGGGTTGCGGCTGTATGGATGACCGTGTGCCCTGTGAAGGTTTCTTCCTGACGTCATCCAGGGACCGCTCGGTTGAACGCTCGCTTCGGATTCCTTCGGGCTGGAGCTCCTTCGGAGACCACCCAGAGGCTCGGGGCCCAATGAATGCCTTCGGGCAGCATTGGGGGCGTTAAATCTGGAAATATTAGAGAACCTGTCCGTTCTTGCGCCCGTTGCCATCCGGATCTGGTCGCCCTTCGGTCTCTCCCTCATCCTTCCTTCCCAGGGGTCACGTTAAAAGCACAAGGGGCCGGATGGCCTGCATTCGGGCTGTATCCCTTTTTCGTTGGCACCTTCCGTTCGCCAATATCTTTACCGTTTCATCACTAATGATAGCTTTGTGCATTACTTCCCAATCAATTTTAAGATGATTTGTGCTTGCAAGCGACAAGGCGTTGTAGATTAAGTAGTACTTTCCTCTGATCCTTATTGGTTTTGTTTCGTAAGGTTAGTACACGCACTCTCATTGTCCTGGATCAGAAGCCTGTCAGGAGAATTGTGGCCTTTTGACCAAATGCTTTGCGCTAATGCCAATCCGGTTCAAACGTATGGTAGTAATACATCACATGTGTTTACGTTATACTGGAGTACCCCAAGAAGAAAGGCAGCTCTCCCAGAATTGAGCCAATTCTAGTTTGATCCTGAGAAATAGAAGGCAAACATGGATCTTGCAACATGGCGTTGGACTACACCGGGTGGCCCAACCGCGACACATTTTACTTGTGTGGATATCCCTTAGTGCGTTAACGGATTTGGAGAACTCAACGGAGCTGTTCCAAGCAAACGTAGGTCACTGGCGAAATACCGTGAGCTCCCTTCGTTGTACTCCTGTTGCTTATCAGCGAAGACGGCTAGAAGATCACGGCACACTCAAGTCAGACCGATACTTGTGAGTGTTAAAATGTGTAACAATGGTCAGGGTACGTCTTATGTAATAGAAAAAATAAATAAAAAACTTTTAAACAATAGTAGGGGGAAAATGTTTCTAAACATGTTTAGTAATTTTTGCGAGAAGTATTGAACTTCGTCCACGGATGACATTCCCTCATTAGGGAGATCGTGGGTTCTATGCCCGTAGCCGAACTTCGTGACCCATGGGCTTTTTCAGGGGATTTTCCTGTTTCCCAGGCGAATGGTGGGAAATATTCTCACATCCACCGAATTTCCTGCCCCTCTATTTAATTTCCATTTTCATTTCATTTCATCATTCATCCGTTGTTCTCTTTCAGGGTTGGAAGCGTCGGCGATGGTGTTTTTGTTTAGGGTGGCAGGAGAAAAGGATGCTCTTTGTGACTCTCCGCCGCTCGGCTTTCGGCTGGCTGCCGGGGGTATCCGAAACCCCTTGAAGAGCATTGGATCCCCTCTGTGCGGGGCAGGATCTCCGGTCTGCCTGTCCGTCTGCCGGAGAGTCTCTGTCTGGAAACTTAGGGACTCCACCATTCCTGTGCCTTCACTTCTGGTTCCAGCCGTCCGGTGCCACTTTTCCCGGACAGCCCCCTTGTGAAGCGTAAGTACAATATCCTTTGTGTGGATCAGTGTCGAGTTCCCGTCGTAGCCAATCCAATCTAAAGTGTGACATTGCGACATTAACCTTAGAATACACTGGTGTGTCTAAGACGAGCATATACAGTGCTAGAAAAGAACGCACTACACTCAGATCTTTAATCTGACTAAGGGAGCCACGTAGTTAGTTTAATGCTAAAAAGTTTAGTATCATCGTAGATATTTAAATGATAACAGTAGGAATAATAACAAAAGGTCTGCTGCTTATCAGGCACCAGTTCCTACAATAGAAAGTTGGCACATTCTCTACAATCTGCTCGCCTGATATATGCATTTGTGCGGCAGAGCGATACATTGCTTCATAGTAATCAGCGGCGGCTGCTGTATAAGAGTGCAAGAGCATGTGAGTAACCTAACTGCTCTCACTGGCATATTTGTTGTCGTTGTTTTTAATGCTATCAAACTTAAGGTATATGTGGTATTTTAAAACATATAACATTTAAATCTACTGCGCTGCACCTCTAAACTCGCTGAAATGTGGCAACAGTGGTAGCACATCTTCACTTATGCTCATTTTAAGGAGCTTTTGCGCATGCGCAAATGATGTGATGTATTTACCTTATGTGTGAAATAAATGTGAATAGTGCACATTTGAAAGCGTACAAGAAGATTCTTCCGTGCTGCGTTTACATACTGTTACTACAATTTTACGTTAATGCTATTAGATGGTAGCACACTGCCGCCGACAGTGCTATCTATTATTTAAATACAACCACTGTAACAGAAGCAGGTAATCTGCACGAGTGCGGAAAATTCTCCCACTTATTTTAGATTATCCAACTCTCAAGTACAATTTAATTTACACATTAATTCGTTCTTGCCTAAAAACGCTTTACTTAATTAGACACATAAAACAACAATCACAACAAACATCCAGAAAAACAACCATTTCGTCAGAAAACTGCATTGTTGCTATTATTATTATTTTATCTTGGGGAGCGGCTGGAGTTGTATATGTTTGTTCATAATCATAACTGTCATGTAGCAGATGGTATTTCACATTTTCAAGGCTGTCTGACTAAAATTGTGTGAACATCCAGAATATATACTTACGAACCGCTACTGATAGTAAGACTAAACATCAGTATAATGTAAACTAACGTTTTTGCTGCACAGTTTTGCTACGCCACTGTGTTATTTAAGTCATCGCTGACAGACGTTCAGTTCCTTTTTCGTTCTGGCCGATAGAGAAACTAACTCTCTGCCCGATGTTGCACCAATAGGCTTTAAAATTCGAATGACGATTTAATTAATTTCTTCGACCGGCCTCTCCCGTTCTTTAGGAAACTATTGTTCAATGATAGAGAAGATTTATATGGTAAATCGTCCCTTTATCCATTGTAATGTAACTTCGTAGTCACCAATATTCCTAATAACGGATTAAAAATCCCCTAAAATATCAATGCAAAAGGATGTAAAACATCGGCGGAATATCTGACCTCCTTAACTTCCCCTCAACATCTTCCAAGTTCTGGAAATAATGAATAGTCTAGAAGTACCCATTGACGGTAGAAATGTACCGACAGGAATGGTGGAGTATTTTTTTTATATAATTGCAGCAGGTGAAATGTTAAACCCTTATACCTTATCCTTTGTCCGTAACGTTCCTAACGTTTGCAATAAAATATAGATGAAACTGGTGATTTGGAAGATTCCCCACTCCCAGCCACCAAGTTAACCCCTTTGGAACCGACGCATACCATCTAGAAGAAGAATCTCTCAGTTGTTAATTATAAAATTTTGGTTGACGGATTTCTAATGATAGCCGGCCACAACTTTCTCTCCTTGTGCAATTAATTTAACATACCCTGTAAACGGCGCTGATTATAGAATGCAGAGGAAATAAAGCAAAGCTTTCCTACTTTAGGGTTATTATATATGTTCTCACAAGCTGATTCGATTCTCTTTTGTTTTGCTGTGTCTTATTTGTTAAATCGTGACCAACTACATCGATACCGCTTGGAATAAAATATCAACCGTATTTGTCTTATTATGCATGCATATTCTGTGCAGTAAAATAACCACATTTTCTCCATTATATTGAATTGTGTTTTATTTATGAACGCTGTTTAACTGCTATGGTTCTTAGCGCCCCATTCTATATTGGACGTGAAAGACTGCAAATTTTAATCAGAAAAATAAAATTGAGTTTTATTTATGGACGCTCTTTAACTACTATGGTTCTTGCGCCCCATTCTACATTGGGCGTGAAAGACCGGTAATTTTGCTCAGAGGCCTCTTTTTCAGGCTTGAGGTTCTTTTATGTGCCATAAATCTACGACACGAGACTACCGGCTTTACTTCCCTTCTGAAGGAAGCCATGTCAAAATTTTTTACGCTCGAAAAAACAAATGCATCGCCCTCCTCTGGGCTTGAACCCGTGGCCTCGTGAACTAGAGGCTAAGCTTGTTACCCCTAGACCAAGGAGGACGACATTATACTTCATTGCATTTTCAACTAAAAGGCAGGAGCTTCTTCGCAAGAAGATTCTTTTATAACTCTAACGTGGCCATATTCAAGTACAAGGGCTTTGTAAGTCCTTTTAATACTTCATTCATCTATAAACTTAGATTAGGTATTTTATGGGCCCATGTACTCAGAATGAATTTTTAAAATGTGAAAGAAAATCGGTTTCATGGTTTGGGATTACCTTACATACACACACCGACACAATACAAGTGCTCTCTCTTTTTAGTATTAATATACATTATGACTGATCGTGTTCACAACTACACTGAATTACACAAACAACTGGAAATCCTCTCGAGCTCCTTAGATCCGTTGGTATTCTTGCGGAGTACCAATTAATATCTACGATGACATACTGAGGAGTCAGTCAAACTCTATCAGGCAATTGTGGCAGCAAACATACCTCTGTTTATACTGTAAGTGACTTTGTTCTACTGAAAGACCAGGATGAAAGTTGGAGTCCAGTACAGCAGGCTTTCCCAGAACTTGCTTCCCGAAATTGTTTGGACGTAATGACGCCTATTAAGCATGGGCCGCTACTAGCCAGAGAACTATTGAAGATGGATGGCAATTAACTTCAAGAATTTCTCACAATTCCTCATGAAAGATTTCCATGCATTGCTATCTTAACTCATATATCTTCCCAGCTCTCGTTAACTCACGAAGCAATAGTATGTAGTCACGCCATTTATACCCTAAAAGAACTGACAAATGATTTGAGAAAAAACTATTACACAGGTTCCCAAAGTGTGCGCCACCAGTGTCGCAAAGGGCAACGTGGCTGTCCCGCCACCCTTTTATCAAAAAGCCACTCGCCCTTGCTAGTAGGCTTAATGATGAAGATTTCTAGTTAACTTATCCTTTTCAAATGATCTGTTTTGAAGGTTAAATATTCTGAACAGTTTCTTGTGGTGTAGAAAGGCAAACATTTGTCATCCCTTCAGTAAAGTCTAAGGACTCAGAAAGAACAGCGAGAAACAAAGAAAGAAACAAAATAGAAAGAGAAGAAATATTTTACTGTGGAAGAACAATGTGATAAAAAGCTATTATATGATGTTTCCCTTCCTGAAACACTTACTACAACAAATTGGCTTGATGTTAAAATTGAGCCGTAAAGTGTTTTCATCAACCACTTATTAAAATGGAGCTCTGTTTCGAAGAATACCTCCAAAAAGTAAATCAAAAGTCACAGAACCTCGATCTCATAATGTAGTTCATATGGGTGAGTGCCGAGGAACGTGGAAACATCGTGTGGTATCTATATCATGCTGCTTTACCTGGAAACGACCTGCGTCTCACAGTGTAGTACTTATGGCTGAATATCATGGGATACGGACACCACATGTGATACGTACCTCCTGCTGCGGGCTAGTTTTACCAGGAACACGAATATGGTCTCATAATGTAGTACTTATGGCTGAATATCATGGGATACGGACACCACATGTGATACGTACCTCCTGCTGCGGGCCAGTTTTACCAGGAACACGAATTTGGTCTCATAATGTAGTACTTATGGATGAATATCATGGGATAGGGACACCACATGTGATACGTACCTCCTGCTGCGGGCTAGTTTTACCAGGAACACGAATTTGGTCTCATAATGTAGTACTTATGGCTGAATATCATGGGATACGGACACCACATGTGATACGTACCTCCTGCTGCGGGCCAGTTTTACCAGGAACACGAATTTCGTCTCATAATGTAGTACTTATGGCTGAATATTATGGGATACGGACACCACATGTGATACGTACCTCTTGCTGCGGGCTAGTTTTACCAGGAACACGAATTTGGTCTCATAATGTAGTACTTATGGCTGAATATAGTGGGATATGGACACAATATGTGGTACGTGTCGCCTGCTGTGGGCCAGTTTTACCAGGAACACGAATTTGGTCTCATAATGTAGTACTTATGGCTGAATATTATGGGATACGGACACCACATGTGATACGTACCTCTTGCTGCGGGCTAGGTTTACCAGGAACACGAATTTGGTCTCATAATGTAGTACTTATGGCTGAATATAGTGGGATATGGACACAATATGTGGTACGTGTCGCCTGCTGTGGGCCAGTTTTACCAGGAACACGAATTTCGTCTCATAATGTAGTACTTATGGCTGAATATAGTGGGATATGGACACAATATGTGGTACGTGTCGCCTGCTGTGGGCCAGGTTTACCAGGAACACGAATTTGGTCTCATAATGTAGTACTTATGGCTGAATATAGTGGGATATGGACACAATATGTGGTACGTGTCGCCTGCTGTGGGCCAGTTTTACCAGGAACACGAATTTCGTCTCATAATGTAGTACTTATGGCTGAATATAGTGGGATATGGACACAATATGTGGTACGTGTCGCCTGCTGTGGGCCAGTTTTACCAGGAACACGAATTTGGTCTCATAATGTAGTACGTATGGCTGAATATCATGGGATACGGACACATGTGGTACGTGTCGCCTGCTGTGGGCCAGTTTTACCAGGAACACGAATTTCGTCTCATAATGTAGTACTTATGGCTGAATATCATGGGATACGGACACCACATGTGATACGTACCTCCCGCTGCGGGCTAGGTTTACCAGGAACACGAATTTGGTCTCATAATGTAGTACTTACGGCTGAATATCATGGGATACGGACACATGTGGTACGTGTCGCCTGCTGTGGGCCAGTTTTACCAGGAACACAAATTTCGTCTCATAATGTAGTACTTATGGCTGAATATCATGGGATACGGACACATGTGATACGTACCTCCTGCTGCGGGCCAGTTTTACCAGGAACACGAATTTCGTCTCATAATGTAGTACTTATGGATGAATATCATGGGATACGGACACCACATGTGATACGTACCTCCTGCTGTGGGCCAGTTTTACCAGGAACACGAATTTCGTCTCATAATGTAGTACTTATGGCTGAATATAATGGAATACGGACACCACATGTGATACGTACCTCCTGCTGTGGGCCAGTTTTACCAGGAACGCGAATTTCGTCTCATAATGTAGTACTTATGGCTGAATATAATGGAATACGGACACATGTGGTACTTATCGCCTGCTGTGGGCCAGTTTTACCAGGAACACGAATTTGGTCTCATAATGTAGTACTTATGGCTGTATATCATGGGATACGGACACTACATGTGGTACGTATCGCCTGCTGTGGGCCAGTTTTACCAGGAACACGAATTTGGTCTCATAATGTAGTACTTATGGCTGAATATCATGGGATACGGACACCACATGTGGTACGTATCGCCTGCTGTGGGCCAGTTTTACCAGGAACGAACTTGATATCATAATGTAGTGTATAAGGCCAATGTCGTGGGGTGTATACACATCATGTGGTACCTATCTTATGCTGTGGACCAGCTTTACAAGAAACACGACCTGGATTTCATAACGTAGTACCGATGGCTAAATTTCCTGGGATGTGGACACATCGTATGGCACCAATCTCAGACTTTGAGTCAGCTTTACCGGGAGCGTAATCATGATCTCTGTCTTATAATCTACCTCTTATGAGTCAATGTGGTGGGATGTTAACACATCATGTGGTACCATCTCCTGCTCCAGCCAACCTTACCAGGAGCATGATCATGATCTGGATCTCATAATGTACCTCATATGAGTCAATGTCGTAGAATGTTAGCACATCATGTGGTACCATCTCCTGCTCCAGCCAGCTTTACTAGGAACACAAACCGTGTCTCGTAATGAAGTTCTTTGGGTGAATGTTGTTGGATGTGAATACATCATATGATACCTATGATGCATATTCATTCAAGGAATCTTTAATTTCATTCATGAAATAAACCAACTGTTACGATTAATTGAAAGGGAATTCATATTATACCTTCCAATTCTAGCAAGGGAAATTACTATACCTTTAACCGACCCAAATACCAAAACATCTTTTTGAAGCACCTTTACCAAGCACACGATTTTTGTTTCACAATGTCGTGGGATGTTGACACATAATGTGGTACTTAGCTGAAGCTACTAGAAATCTTTATCAGGCACATAAACTACGTCTGGTGATGTACTCCACCTAGATGAGTGTTGTGAATGGTGCAAAAATCACGTAGTACCTATCTAATGTTGGAGGTAGCTTTACGAGGAACATGACCTGGGTTTTATAATATAGTCCGTATAGCTGAGTACCCTAGGATATGGACGCATCATGAGGCATTTATCTGAAGCCGCGAGCCATCTTTGCCAGAAACACAACCTGGTCTTAGTATGTAGGACATATAGGCGAGTGACCTGGGATGTGGTTGCATCATGTGGTACTTATCTCAACCAACTTACCAGGCTTTACCAGGAACACTATATGGATTTCATCAAGAAGCCCATGTGAGTGAATTCCGTGTGTTTTGGACACATCAGGCGGGTACCTATCAAAACTTACATGTCAACTTTACTAGGAACATGATCTGCGTCTCATAATTTAACCCTTTTGAGTGAGTGCCGTGATATTCGGACACATCAGGTAGCTCTTGTCTGAAGCTACGGGACAGCCTTATTACCACTAACGGGATCTGCGTATCATAAGCAGCTTTATATTTTGAGTCCGTGGAATGTGGACACCTCTTATGGTACCTATCTCAAGCTACCTGCCAGCCATGACCAGAAACATGATCTGAGCCTCATAATATAAATTATTGGCTTGAGTGCCATGGATTGTGGACACAAACTGTGATACCTCACCCACACTACGGGACATCTTTACTAGGAACATAATCCGGGTCTCATAATGTAGTCCATATGGGTGAGTACCGTGGGATATGAACACATCATGTACTACGCATCTCAAGACGCGTGCTAACGTTACCAGGAGCATGAATTGTGTATCACACAGTAGTGAGTATGAGTGAGTACCGTGGGATGTGAACATACCATGCGGTACCTATCTCAGGGTTCCAGTATGCTTTACCAGGAACATGATCAGAGTCTCATAATGTAGTCCATATGTATGAGTGCCGTGGAATGTGAACACATCATCCAGTACCTATCCCACGTTGTGAGTCAATTTTACCAGCAACATGATGTGGGACTTTTAGGTAGTCCATGTGGGTAAGTACCGTGGGATGAGGACACGTGTAGTACTTATCTCAAGCTACGAGACATCTTTACCAGAAACGAACAATATGTGGGACTCATAATGTAGTACTTATCTCCAGCTGCAGTCCAAATTTAAGGAACATGATCTGGGACTAATGATGTAGTCCATAACAGTTAGTACCGTGGAATGGGGACACATCATGCAGTACTTATCTCAAGCTGCTTGCCAACTTTAAGGAATATGATCTGGGACTAATGATGTCCATAATAGTTAGTACCGTGGAATGGGGACACATCATGTAGTACTTATTTCAAGCTGCGTGCCAACTTTAAGGAATATGATCTGGGAATAATGATTTCCATAATAGTTAGTACCGTGGAATGAGGACACATCATGTAGTACTTATCTCAAGCTGTGTGCCAACTTTAAGGAATATGATCTGGCACTAATGATGTCCATAATAGTTAGTACCGTGGAATGGGGACACATCATGTCGTACTTATCTCAAGCTGCGTGCCAACTTTAAGGAATATGATCTGGCACTAATGATGTCCATAATAGTTAGTGCCGTGGAATGGGGACACATCATGTAGTACTTATTTCAAGCTGCGTGCCAACTTTAAGGAATATGATCTGGGACTAATGATGTAGTCCATAATAGTTAGTAACACGGAATGGGGACACATCATGTAGTACTTATCTCAAGCTGCGTGACAAATTTAAGGAATATGATCTGGGACTAATGATGTCCATAATAGTTAGTACCGTGGAATGAGGACACATCATGTAGTACTTATCTCAAGCTGCGTGCCAACTTTAAGGAATATGATCTGGGACTAATGATGTAGTCCATAATAGTTAGTACCGTGGAATGGGGAAACATAATGTAGTACTTATCTCAAGCTGCGTGCCAACTTTAAGGAATATGATCTGGGACTACTGATTAGTCCATAATAGTTAGTAACGTGGAATGGGGACACATCATGTAGTACTTATCTCAAGCGGCGTGCCAACTTTAAGAAATATGATCTGGTACTAATGATGTCCGTAATAGTTAGTACCGTGGAATGGGGACACATCATGTAGAACTTATCTCAAGCTGCGTGACAACTTTAAGGAATATCATCTCAGACTAATGATGTAGTCCATAATAGTTAGTACCGTGGAATGAGGACATATCATATGGTACTTATCTCAAGCTGCGTGCCAACTTTAAGGAATATAATCTGGGACTAATGATGTCCATAATAGTTAGTGCCGTGGAATGGGGACACATCATGTAGAACTTATCTCAAGCTGCGTGCCAACTTTAAGGAATATCATCTGGGACTAATGATGTAGTCCATAATAGTTAGTACCGTGGAATGAGGACACATCATATAGTACTTATCCCAAGCTGCGTGCCAACTTTAAGGAATATGATCTGGGACTAATGATGTCCATAATAGTTAGTACCGTGGAATGGGGACACATCATGTAGTACTTATCTCAAGCCGC
Source organism: Deroplatys truncata (assembly GCA_030765065.1). Lineage (NCBI taxonomy): Eukaryota > Metazoa > Arthropoda > Insecta > Mantodea > Mantidae > Deroplatys > Deroplatys truncata. The sequence continues at coordinate 21,749,150 of CM060988.1, read as the reverse complement.
GTGCCAACTTTAAGGAATATGATCTGGACTAATGATGTAGTCCATAATAGTTAGTACCGTGGAATGAGGACACATCATTGTGTACTTATCTCAAGCTGCGTGCCAACTTTAAGGAATATGATCTGGGACTAATGATGTCCATAATAGTTAGTACCGTGGAATGAGGACACATCATGTAGTACTTATCTCAAGCTGCGTGCCAACTTTAAGGAATATGATCTGGGACTAATGATGTCCATAATAGTTAGTACCGTGGAATGAGGACACATCATGTAGTACTTATCTCAAGCTGCGTGCCAACTTTAAGGAATATGATCTGCGACTAATGATGTCCATAATAGTTAGTACCGTGGAATGAGGACAAATCATGTAGTACTTATCTCAAGCTGCGTGCCAACTTTAAGGAATATGATCTGGGACTAATGATGTCCATAATAGTTAGTACCGTGGAATGAGGACACATCATGTAGTACTAATCTCAAGCTGCGTGCCAACTTTAAGGAATATGATATGGGAATAATGATGTCCATAATAGTTAGTACCGTGGAATGGGGACACATCATGTAGTACTTATCTCGAGCTGCGTGCCAACCTTAAGGAATATGATCTGGACTAATGATGTAGTCCATAATAGTTAGTACCGTGGAATGGGGACACATCATGTAGTACTTATCTCAAGCTGCGTTCCAACTTTAAGGAATATGATTTGGGACTAATGATGTAGTCCATAATAGTTAGTACCGTGGAATGGGGACACATCATGTAGTAGTTATCTCAAACATCGTGCCAAACTTAAGGAATATGATCTGGGACTAATGATGTAGTCCATAATAGTTAGTACCGTGGAAGGAGAACACATCATATAATACTTATCTCAAGCTGCGTGCCAACTTTAAGGAATATGATCTGGGACTAATGATTTCCATAATAGTTAGTACCGTGGAATGGGGACACATCATGTAGTACTTATCTCAAGCTGCGTGCCAACCTTAAGGAATATGATCTGGGACTAATGATGTCCATAATAGTTAGTATCGTGGAATGGGGACACATCATGTAGTACTTATCTTAAGCTGCTTGGCAACTTTAGGGAATATGATCAGGGAGTAATGATGTCCATAATAGTACCGTGGAATGGAGACACGCCATGTAGTACTTATCTCAAGCTGCGTGCCAACTTTAAGGAATATGATCTGGGACTAATGATGTCCATAATACTTAGTACCGTGGAATGGAGACACACCATGTAGTACTTATCTCAAGCTGCGTGCCAACTTTAAGGAATATGATCTGGGACTAATGATGTCCATAATAGTTAGTGCCGTGGAATGAGGACACATCATGTGGTACTTATCTCAAGCTGCATGCCAACTTTAAGGAATATGATCTGGGACTAATGATGTAGTCCATAATAGTTAGTACCGTGGAATGGGGACACATCATGTAGTACTTATCTCTAGCTGCGTGCCAACTTTAAGGAATATGATCTGGGACTAATGATGTAGTCCATAATAGTTAGTACCGTGGAATGGGGACACATCATGTAGTACTTATCTCAAGCTTCGTGCCAACTTTAACGAATATGATCTGGGACTAATGATGTCCATAATAGTTAGTACCGTGGAATGGGGACTAATCATGTAGTACTTATCTCAAGCTGCGTGCCAACTTTAAGGAATATGATCTGGGACTAATGATGTAGTCCATAATAGTTAGTACCGTGGAATGAGGACACATCATTGTGTACTTATCTCAAGCTGCGTGCCAACTTTAAGGAATATGATCTGGGACTAATGATGTCCATAATAGTTAGTACCGTGGAATGAGGACACATCATGTCGTACTTATCTCAAGCTGCGTGTCAACTTTAAGGAATATGATCTGGGACTAATGATGTCCATAATAGTTAGTACCGTGGAATGAGGCCACATCATGTAGTACTAATCTCAAGCTGCGTGCCAACTTTAAGGAATATGATCTGGGAATAATGATGTCCATAATAGTTAGTACCGTGGAATGGGGACACATCATGTAGTACTTATTTTGAGCTGCGTGCCAACCTTAAGGAATATGATCTGGGAGTAATGATGTCCATAACAGTTAGTACCGTGGAATGAGGACACATCATGTAGTACTTATCTCAAGCTGCTTGCCAACTTTAAGGAATATGATCTGGGACTAATGATGTCCATAATAGTTAGTACCGTGGAATGGGGACACATCATGTAGTACTTATCTCAAGCTGCGAACCAACTTTAAGGAATATGATCTGGGACTAATGATGTCCATAATAGTTAGTACCGTGGAATGAGGACACATAATGTAGTACTTATCTCAAGCTGCGTGCCAACTTTAAGGAATATGATCTGGGAATAATGATGTAGTCCATAATAGTTAGTACCGCGTATTGGGGACACATCATGTAGTACTTATCTCAAGCTGCGTGCCAACTTTAAGGAATATGATCTGGGACTAATGATGTAGTCCATAATAGTTAGTACCGCGTAATGGGGACACATCATGTAGTACTTATCTCAAGCTGCGTGACAACTTTAAGGAATATGATCTGGGTCTAATGATGTCCATAATAGTTAGTACCGTGGAATGACGACACATCATGTAGTACTTATCTCAAGCTGCGTGCCAAATTTAAGGAATATGATCTGGGACTAATGATGTAGTCCATAATAGTTAGTACCGTGGAATGGGGACACATCATATAGTACTTATCCCAAGCTGCGTGCCAACTTTAAGGAATATGATCTGTGACTACTGATTAGTCCATAATAGTTAGTAACGTGGAATGGGGACACATCATGTAGAACTTATCTCAAGCTGCGTGCCAACTTTAAGGAATATCATCTGGGACTAATGATGTAGTCCATAATAATTAGTACCGTGGAATGAGGACACATCATATAGTACTTATCCCAAGCTGCGTGCCAACTTTAAGGAATATGATCTGGGACTAATGATGTCCATAATAGTTAGTACCGTGGAATGGGGACACATCATGTAGTACTTATCTCAAGCCGCGTGCCAACTTTAAGGAATATGATCTGGACTAATGATGTAGTCCATAATAGTTAGTACCGTGGTATGAGGACACATCATTGTGTACTTATCTCAAGCTGCGTGCCAACTTTAAGGAATATGATCTGGGAATAATGATGTCCATAATAGTTAGTACCGTGGAATGAGGACACATCATGTAGTACTTATCTCAAGCTGCGTGCCAACTTTAAGGAATATGATCTGGGACTAATGATGTCCATAATAGTTAGTACCGTGGAATGGGGAAACATCATATAGTACTTATCTCAAGCTGCGTGCCAACTTTAAGGAATATGATCTGTGACTACTGATTAGTCCATAATAGTTAGTAACGTGGAATGGGGACACATCATGTAGAACTTATCTCAAGCTGCGTGCCAACTTTAAGGAATATCATCTGGGACTAATGATGTAGTCCATAATAATTAGTACCGTGGAATGAGGACACACCATATAGTACTTATCCCAAGCTGCGTGCCAACTATAAGGAATATGATCTGGGACTAATGATGTCCATAATAGTTAGTACCGTGGAATGGGGACACATCATGTAGTACTTATCTCAAGCCGCGTGCCAACTTTAAGGAATATGATCTGGACTAATGATGTAGTCCATAATAGTTAGTACCGTGGAATGAGGACACATCATTGTGTACTTATCTCAAGCTGCGTGCCAAGTTTAAGGAATATGATCTGGGACTAATGATGTCCATAATAGTTAGTACCGTGGAATGAGGACACATCATGTAGTACTTATCTCAAGCTGCGTGCCAACTTTAAGGAATATGATCTGGGACTAATGATGTCCGTAATAGTTAGTACCGTGGAATGAGGACACATCATGTAGTACTTATCTCAAGCTGCGTGCCAACTTTAAGGAATATGATCTGGGACTAATGATGTCCATAATAGTTAGTACCGTGGAATGAGGACACATCATGTAGTACTAATCTCAAGCTGCGTGCCAACTTTAAGGAATATGATCTGGGAATAATGATGTCCATAATAGTTAGTACCGTGGAATGAGGACACATCATGTAGTACTTATCTCAAGCTGCGTGCCAAACTTAAGGAATATGATCTGGGACTAATGATGTCCATAATAGTTAGTACCGTGGAATGAGGACACATCATGTAGTACTAATCTCAAGCTGCGTGCCAACTTTAAGGAATATGATTAGGGAATAATGATGTCCATAATAGTTAGTACCGTGGAATGGGGACACATCATGTAGTACTTATCTCAAGCTGCGTGCCAACTTTAAGGAATATGATCTGGGACTAATGATGTAGTCCATAATAGTTAGTACCGTGGAATGGGGACACATCATGTAGTACTTATCTCGAGCTGCGTGCCAAACTTAAGGAATATGATCTGGGAGTAATGATGTCCATAATAGTTAGTACCGTGGAATGGGGACACATCATGTAGTACTTATCTCGAGCTGCATGCCAACTTTAAGGAATATGATCTGGGACTAATGATGTAGTCCATAATAGTTAGGACCGTGGAATGGGGACACATCATGTAGTACTTATCTCGAGCTGCGTGCCAATTTTAAGGAATATGATCTGGGACTAATGATGTCCATAATAGTTAGTACCGTGGAATGGGGACACATCATGTAGTAGTTATCTCAAGCTGCGTGCCAACTTTAAGGAATATGATCTGGGACTAATGATGTAGTCCATAATAGTTAGTACCGTGGAATGGGGACACATCATGTAGTACTTATCTCAAGCTGCGTGCCAACTTTAAGGAATATGATCTGGGACTAATGATGTAGTCCATAATAGTTAGTACCGTGGAATGGGGACACATCATGTAGTAGTTATCTCAAGCTGCGTGCCAACTTTAAGGAATATGATCTGGGACTAATGATGTAGTCCATAATAGTTAGTACCGTGGAATGGGGACACATCATGTAGTACTTATCTCAAGCTGCGTGCCAACTTTAAGGAATATGATCTGGGACTAATGATGTAGTCCATAATAGTTAGTACCGTGGAATGGGGACACATCATGTAGTAGTTATCTCAAGCTGCGTGCCAACTTTAAGGAATATGATCTGGGACTAATGATGTAGTCCATAATAGTTAGTACCGTGGAATGGGGACACATCATGTAGTACTTATCTCAAGCTGCGTGCCAACTTTAAGGAATATGATCTGGGACTAATGATGTAGTCCATAATAGTTAGTACCGTGGAATGGGGACACATCATGTAGTAGTTATCTCAAGCTGCGTGCCAACTTTAAGGAATATGATCTGGGACTAATGATGTAGTCCATAATAGTTAGTACCGTGGAATGGGGACACATCATGTAGTACTTATCTCAAGCTGCGTGCCAACTTTAAGGAATATGATCTGGGACTAATGATGTAGTCCATAATAGTTAGTACCGTGGAATGGGGACACATCATGTAGTACTTATCTCGAGCTGCGTGCCAACTTTAAGGAATATGATCTGGGACTAATGATGTAGTCCATAATAGTTAGTACCGTGGAATGGGGACACATCATGTAGTAGTTATCTTAAGCTGCGTGCCAACTTTAAGGAATATGATCTGGGACTAATGATGTAGTCCATAATAGTTAGTACCGTGGAATGGGGACACATCATGTAGTACTTATCTTAAGCTGCGTGCCAACTTTAAGGAATATGATCTGGGACTAATGATGTAGTCCATAATAGTTAGTACCGTGGAATGGGGACACATCATGTAGTAGTTATCTCAAACACCGTGCCAAACATAAGGAATATGATCTGGGACTAATGATGTCCATAATACTTAGTACCGTGGAATGGGGACACATCATGTAGTACTTATCTTAAGCTGCGTGCCAACTTTAAGGAATATGATCTGGGACTAATGATGTAGTCCATAATAGTTAGTACCGTGGAATGGGGACACATCATGTAGTAGTTATCTCAAACACCGTGCCAAACATAAGGAATATGATCTGGGACTAATGATGTCCATAATACTTAGTACCGTGGAATGGGGACACATCATGTAGTACTTATCTTAAGCTGCGTGCCAACTTTAAGGAATATGATCTGGGACTAATGATGTAGTCCATAATAGTTAGTACCGTGGAATGGGGACACATCATGTAGTAGTTATCTCAAACACCGTGCCAAACATAAGGAATATGATCTGGGACTAATGATGTCCATAATACTTAGTACCGTGGAATGGAGACACACCATGTAGTACTTATCTCAAGCTGCGTGCCAACTTTAAGGAATATGATCTGGGACTAATGATGTCCATAATACTTAGTACCGTGGAATGGAGACACACCATGTAGTACTTATCTTAAGCTGCGTGCCAACTTTAGGGAATATGATCAGGGGGTAATGATGTCCATAATAGTTAGTGCCGTGGAATGGAGACACACCATGTAGTACTTATCTTAAGCTGCGTGCCAACTTTAGGGAATATGATCAGGGGGTAATGATGTCCATAATAGTACCGTGGAATGGGGACACACCATGTAGTACTTATCTCAAGCTGCGTGCCAACTTTAACGAATATGATCTGGGACTAATGATGTCCATAATAGTACCGTGGAATGGAGACACACCATGTAGTACTTATCTCAAGCTGCGTGCCAACCTTAAGGAATATGATCTGGGACTAATGATGTCCATAATAGTTAGTGCCGTGGAATGAGGACACATCATGTGGTACTTATCTCAAGCTGCATGCCAACTTTAAGGAATATGATCTGGGACTAATGATGTAGTCCATAATAGTTAGTACCGTGGAATGGGGACACATCATGTAGTACTTATCTCAAGCTTCGTGCCAACTTTAACGAATATGATCTGGAGTAATGATGTAGTCCATAATAGTTAGTACCGTGGAATGGGGACACATCATGTAGTACTTATCTCTAGCTGCGTGCCAACTTTAAGGAATATGATCTGGGACTAATGATGTAGTCCATAATAGTTAGTACCGTGGAATGGGGACACATCATGTAGTACTTATCTCAAGCTGCGTGCCAACTTTAAGGAATATGATCTGGGACTAATGATGTCCATAATAGTTAGAACCGTGGGATGGGGACACATCATGTAGTACTTACCTCAAGCTGGGTGCCAGCTTTAAGGAATATCATCTGGGACTAATGATGTAGTCCATAATATTTAGTACCGTGGAATGGGGACACCCCATGTAGTACTTATCTCAAGCTGCGTGCCAACTTTAAGGAATATGATCTGGGACTAATGATGTCCATAATAGTTAGTGCCGTGGAATGAGGACACATCATGTAGTACTTATCTCAAGCTGCGTGCCAACTTAAAGAATATGATCTGGGACTAATGATGTCCATAATAGTTAGTACCGTGGAATGGGGACACATCATGTAGTACTTATCTCAAGCTGCGTGACAACTTTAAGGAATATGATCTGGGACTAATGATGTCCATAATAGTTAGTACCGTGGAATGAGGACACATCATGTAGTACTTATCTCAAGCTGCGTGCCAACTTTAAGGAATATGATCTGGGACTAATGATGTCCATAATAGTTAGTACCGTGGAATGGGGACACATCATGTAGTACTTATCTCAAGCTGCGTGCCAACTTTAAGGAATATGATCTGGGACTAATGATGTCTATAATAGTTAGTGCCGTGGAATGAGGACACATCATGTCGTATTTATCTCAAGCTGCGTGCCAACTTTAAGGAATATGATCTGGGACTAATGATGTCCATAATAGTTAGTGCCGTGGAATGAGGACACATCATGTCGTATTTATCTCAAGCTGCGTGCCAACTTTAAGGAATATGATCTGGGACTAATGATGTCCATAATAGTTAGTACCGTGGAATGAGGACACATCATGTCGTACTTATCTCAAGCTGCGTGCCAACTTTAAGGAATATGATCTGGGACTAATGATGTCCATAATAGTTAGTGCCGTGGAATGAGGACACATCATGTAGTACTTATCTCAAGCTGCGTGCCAACTTTAAGGAATATGATCTGGACTAATGATGTAGTCCATAATAGTTAGTACCGTGGAATGGGGACACATCATGTAGTACTTATCTCAAGCTGCGTGCCAACTTTAAGGAATATGATCTGGGACTAATGATGTCCATAATAGTTAGTGCCGTGGAATGAGGACACATCATGTAGTACTTATCTCAAGCTGCGTGCCAACTTTAAGGAATATGATCTGGACTAATGATGTAGTCCATAATAGTTAGTACCGTGGAATGGGGACACATCATGTAGTACTTATCTCAAGCTGCGTGCCAACTTTAAGGAATATGATCTGGGACTAATGATGTCCATAATAGTTAGTGCCGTGGAATGAGGACACATCATGTAGTACTTATCTCAAGCTGCGTGCCAACTTTAAGGAATATGATCTGGGACTAATGATGTAGTCCATAATAGTTAGTACCGTGGGATATGGACACATCATGTAGTACTTATCTCAAGCTGCGAACCAGCTTTACCGGGAACATGAGCTGGGACTAATGATGTAGTTCATAATAGTTAGTACCGTGGGATATGGACATATAGTGTGATACCTATCTGAACCTGAAAATAAACAGATGTTTTTAATTTTCTTGAAAACCTTTGTGTTGCATATTTGAAATCCATTAAACTTAAGTATAAGCTATCGTATTTATCCGGCATTTCGTAATGGAATTAGCTGTTCATAGGTATACTCACACACATAGACACACACCCAAAGAGAGACGGGGAGTTTCTAATGGTGCGTGTTTTGGATTCAAGGTGCCACAAGACATGTATTTGCGATGAAATATCGAAAGCGAATTTATGGATTAAATGCAATACTTCTAGGTACGAGGTGAAAAATAAGGATGACTTCGAACACATTTATTAAACTATTACATTTTTACATATTAACGTGTCAAATGAAACATGTGCTGGATTTTATAAATGTCTTGTGCATTTTATGTTCTTATTGCGTTTTGTATAACTAGGAAACATTATAGCAATCACAAAACTTACTAAAGCAAAAATGTGGAATCCTGTAGTATACAAAATTATGTAGATTGACTTTTCTTAGCAGCCATAGCAGTATTCTAAGTGTTCTGTTGTAGGTATAACACTCTGCTGCATAGGTGTCTTTGGACATAAAAGATGATCAGCCAAAGTTTTAGCACATTTAAGTGTTTTTGTAGTTGTTTTCATATACCAGGCTTATCGAATATAATAAAAGTGTTTGTGGCTATTTTATATCTCAAATATTTTTATTATTTAAGTTCTATCGTAGTTCTTTTACGACAAAAAGCAAAATCCCCATACATATAACCTAGTGATCAACCACGTGTAACATCACAACCGTTGTGAGCCCTCCCCTTCCATTACCACAGACACAGTTGAGTATTATTTCTTAATATTATCCCTGTATGCCAAAACAACCGGTGCTTAGAAGAGAGATGCCGAGTCTAAAAATGTTCAGAACACAGTCTTCGAGCCTCATTTGCATTTTGGTACCTCTCCATACAGATCGGAATCATATCCGTGTGTTCGTTATTGGTGGACATTACGTTTTTGTCCCAATGCCTGGCTCTAACTGCATGCATGTGACCACGCGACTTTTATCCATACGGAACTAGCACGAAAACACGTGCAGACATCGCACTACCTCAATGACCTTATTCTTTGTATCTGCACTGCCCCGTTGAATATAATGCGGCAAGTCCTTTGCAGCTTTGTAACAAGGAAATATAAAACTTATTAAAACGGCTTATTTGGGTCAACTGTTGTATTGTTTGCCGTATAAATATCTTACATACGTATATGGTATTTCAAAAAATGTCCTTACAGCCATTTTTCCACATAATAAACATTTTGAAAAATTATGTAAATATAAGCGGTAGTTTGGGATCTAATATTGCTTAGAAAACTTTGGTCTCAAATCTTTGGAAGATATTGAATCTAAATACCAAGTTTTATTTATTTCATTTTTCAGTAATTTTACTAAAAAGAACCTTAGCTTCTATATTCAGGGGCCTCTAAACATGTATTTCCGGTGAAGTCTCAAAAAAGAATTTTTTAGTGGAATCTAAAACCTTCTCTGCCAAATAATAACCTATTCTACAGTGGACTATTGAGTTTTATAAAGTATATGAATACTGTTTGTGTTGTGCAATACAAACATAAAATGATACCTTGACATATACAGGAATTAACGTTATAGAATTGCATGGTGATCTGGGCTGGGATTAGTGAGATTATGACGTAACTTGTATTTCACTCATTGTCTAGCATATCAGTTTTAATTCTTACTCTTACCGTATAGCTGTAGCTCTGAGAGGTTTTTGGTGTGAAGTCGACCATAGACATGGATGCACGAAAAATTCACAGAACAACAATGGATTAATCAACCTGGTGATCTTAGAGATTTGAAACTGACGTTCAGTATATACAATTTACTAGAGTTGGGACCTCGATACTCTTGTTACCCAATGGTATCGATGTATGTGTAATGCTTTGAGATAAACCTTGGATACTTTTTCGATACTTTTAAGCTTTAAAGTTTTATATTATTGAAGGTTGTTGCGTTTAACTATACGCTAGATAAGGAACCAAAAGAGTCGAGAGTTCACGTTATTGCCTTGCACGTGAAACAAGCAGTAACAAATTACAACTTAAGACGTGAGTAAATACAGCGCATGGAAATATTTGTTCTTTCCTTCTATACGTTAGGTTGGTTTACACAATCCAAACTTGAGTCGCGATCGTAGCTTACAAGTATACCGTAAACTAATTTCCATATTATGGATAGAAAGTCCTTTAAAAGAAACTGCTCAGCAAAAAATATAGTCATATAAAAATGAGGTAAATAATTTATTATTATTAGACTGGTTAACGATTGGGGATACATAACCTGCTGGATTATCAAGGTAAAAAATTGCTGCCGCTTGGAGAATGCCAAATAGGCACAATTTCGTAATTAGATACAATACAAAATTGGATACATGCGTTTATACACAGAAAACTACTAATGATATTATATATTCAATGTACAAGCTATCGTCTTTACAGGTTCTTATAACAGCGAATGTCGAGTATCGAGTACCGCTGCTCAAAAATAAGTATTGAGAAATAACATTATCCTCCCATCACTAAATTTATGCAAATGTATATATATATATATATATATAATTCCTCCCGATTTAATAATATCAGCAGCCCTTTACTAGAAGGTTAAAAAAATTCAATATACTTATTTTTCATTTACTGAATCATGCCCATCACAGGTACATACAAGGATCTCTATTTTCTAAAATGTTTTTTGTATTCAGCAAGCCTCAAAATATGCATAACTAGTGAACTATCGATATAGAATGTGTGTACGGAATGCAACATTTGCTCTAACTGCTAGATACTTGGTAGAAGAAGTAAAAAGATATTAAATTCAGCTGCACTTGTTAAACTCCAAGTATACATTATAGTCCGGAACACATACTTCCTCCTACTACTAAGTATGTAGTAGGAAAATTATATACCTCTGAGACACAACACTTGCACTATCTAGGTATGTCATTGGGAAAGCAAAACCGTATTCAGATGAGCTACACTTGTTATATCCCCAAGGATTTTCCTCTGGAATACAATACTTCCTCCACCACTAGGTACCTGGTAGAGAGGGTAAAAAGGTATTTAAATCAGCTGCATTTTCATAACCCCAAATATACATTATATACCTCTGGAACACAATACTTCCTCTACTATCTGGTACGTGGCAGAGAAAGTAAAAAGATATACAGATCAGCTGAACTTCTTATATCCCCAAGGACACATTATGTTCCTCTGGAACTCATACTTCCTCCACCCACCAGACACCTGGTAGAGAAAGTAAAAAGGTATTCAGATCTGCTGCACTAGTTATAATTCAAAGCACACATCATATTCCTCTGAAACACAATATCCCCTCCATCTACTGAGCACGTAGCAGAGAAGGTAAACAGGTATTCAAATCAGCTCTACTTATTATATTCCCAAGGACAAATTATATTCCTCTGAAACACAATACTTCCTCTACCTACTGGGTACGTGGTAGAGAAATTATAAACGTATTCAGATCAGCTGAACTTGTTATATTTCCAAGGACAAATTATATTCCTCTGAAACACACTACTTCCTCCAACTACAAGATACCAGATACAGAATGTAAACAGATATTCAGATCACCTGCACTTATTATATCCCTAAGGACACATTTTATTCCTCTGGAACAAAATACCTCCTCTACCTACTGGGTACTTGAGGTATTCAGATTAGCTGTATTTGTTATATCCTCAAAGATACATTAAATTCCTCTGTAACCAACACTTCCACTACCTTTGGGTACTTGGTAGAAAAAGGAGAAAGGTAATCAGTTCAGCTGGACTTGTTACATACTCAAAGATATATCATATTCCTTGGTAGACAATACTTCCTCTACTGACTGTGATGTATTAACGTAACATACCGTTATTTCCATTTATATTTATTTAATATAGCTGTAAGTGTTGCTATAATTTTACTGCACCTTTGCATTCACTGAAATGTGTGGTCTCCGCTATTACTGACTTTTAATAGAAAATATCTTGCGGTATTGTAATAAGATAAAGGTGGTAATGAATACTATGGAGGTTGCTATATGTCACCTGATCAGTGAATAGCCTAAGGACGTATATTGGATTCTAAATTGGTAATATATGATGGCGAAGGCATTAAAATATATTGTCTACGTAATTTATATATATTATATATAATACTTTATTTAATTTTCAGAATAGATTTACCAAGCCCATGCATATATATGCGTGTGTAATTAGTATATATCTTTTACAACCTCTAGGCTCTGTAAGTATTTAATTATGTTTGCCTCAAAAAACGTATTTCGATTCACAACTTAAATATGTACAATCTTTAAGTTTCAACCACAATAAGAAGGTATTACAATTTTAACACGTTGTAAATATTGCTGTTCTCTATTGCTTTAGTAACCTTAACTGATTTAGAAAACCCTCCTAAATTCACCCTTTTTCACTAATATAAATGACAATGTCTTCTCTTGTTTCTTAATGCTTTTTATGTTACGTGTATGGGAAACGCTTTCTCACCTATCGCCTTCCTCACTAATCGTTTTAAAGGTAATTTTGAAAGGTTTACTCACAAAAGGCATTGATGGAGAAGTTGAAAACTTGGATAGGCCCGAGAAGGAATTGGGTACGGGCGTTACACCCTTTGACACCACGAGTTTTGCTGGAAAAGCTTACAGTCGGTTTTCCCGCTTCCGTGTGTCTTTCTTCTTTCACCAGGCCTGCCGGGAGCTCTCTCATAGATTCCTTCGTTGTCCGCTAGAGCAGTCGCCGCGGATTGGCCTAGACCTTGATGAATCACGGGGCTCTTTAGTGAGACGTTGTCGATTCACAATGATGCAGCTGGATGGCTCCAGATCTCCCACCATCATCCGGATGCTGTAGTCTTCGTGTTTCACAGAAAAGCGAGGAAGCAGAAGCCCCAAAATGACTCAAGACTCACCCAGCAAGAACGTAGGCGGCAGTAACGACATTATATGGCTGGTCATTCTCCCAGTAGGCCTGACATAAGAAATGCACAGCGAGGATAAGAATGGAGCAACGCATGAATTTAAAAGTTACAGTCTAAAACCCCAAAGGGCATGGCTAGGAGAAAAACAAACGTTAGCAATGCTACGAGAGGGAAGAAACAGGCACGAAATAAACGAAAGAAAACAATCATTATACGGGAGGAGCTCAAAATGCATCAACGTTATAAAGGTGAATCCCCTAAAACTTGCACCCCAAATATTTCGGAAATGGAAAGTGCTATTGATGTGCAGTTTCCACAGCATTTATCGGAGGTCAGGGACTCGTACATTTAGCCTATAAACAGATTTCAATAAAACAGAGAATGTGTATTTTTTGAGCGAAAATACAATTTTTTAAATGGAACAATGCCTAGCTGCATCAACAGATTAAAGATAGGGTCAATTAGGATGTCAATAGCGTTTGATACAAGATTCTAGTGCAAGTGGTTTACGAGAAATCTTGTTTTGAAACTTTTACGCACCGACACTTGTACAACCTGTGGTAGTACAAACTAAAAAAAAGGGTGGAATTACAATATTTCTGTGAATTCTTACAAGTAAAGAGAACATAGTCCTTCAAAGGTTGTGTTCAAAATGACCACCGGCAGCTTCGATACACGCTTCCAGTCTGCTATGGAAAGACTGCTGCACACGTTCTAGAATTTCAGCGGAAATTTCATACCTTCGTTTCATACCTTCTGGTGTAGTTGGTACATCCTTGTAGACAGTGTCCTTTAGCCTTCCCTACAGAAACAAGTCTAAAGGGTCAGATCCGGTGAACAGGGCCGGCCAAGGTACAGGCCCTCTTGTCCCATCCAACGATTTGGAAACAATCCGTTAAGACAAGCCGTAGTACTTCGTACACCATGGACTGGACACCCATCATGTTGGTACCACAGGTTCCTCCTAGTCTGCAAAGGAACGTCTTCTAGCATTTGTGGCAGATGGTCTGTCACGAGAATTTTACAAAGGGGAAGGGATAGCAAAGTCTAAGAACAGACGGCAACTGTTGCACTATTATTACGATTTGTTAAATCATTTATATGACCTACAACGCCATGGACAGGACGTGACAAATCACTTTTCTGCAATAAAGAGGAGAATGTGTTGTCTTTAGGAGGAGCTTTATCGCGGTGCACAACTGCGTTCTGGCGACCCTTCTGTAGTACGAGAAGAGAAAAACTCGCTTTTTCATATAGCGTCTGAAAAACGTCGTGGTGAACGGAAATACATATCCTACTTACGCGCTTCCACAGGGGATTTCTTAGCAACAACGCACGACATACTTCAGGAGGCCTATCAACACTTTTCTGATAAATTCGGAGCAGTTGAAGTTGATGTCTCTGGTCAGCAAGATGTTTATCGTCATATAACACAACAGATATCCCAAGATGCCAATACCGTCTTAAATCAGGAGATTACGTCTGAGGAATTGTGGGCTGCCTTAGCCTCAGCCAGTCTGGACTCGGCGCCTGGACCTGATGGACTCAGTTATCGGTTTTACAAAGCCAACTGGAAGATCCTTAAAGATATCTTACTCGACGTCATGTTGGAGGTACAGCGTCATACAGGCACCTTAACGGGGTTTAATGAAGGTATCGTTGTGTTAATCCCTAAACAGACGGTTACAAGAACTAAAATCGTTTCGGCCTATTACGCTTTTGAATGCGGATTACAAGTTGTTCACAAAGATCTTGGCTAACAGGTTGAGGGCCTATCTGCCTGACATCATTGGACCTAGACAAACGTGCGGTATACCGGAGAGGAAGATCACACATATTCTAATGAAGTTACGAGATGTCATTATCGCTGGTGAACTGAATCCCAACATGGTGGCAGCCTTTTTGGCTTTGGATTTCACGGCCGCCTGTGATAGGATTAACCACGATTATCTATGGGGTGTTTTGAAGAGTTTTGGATTTTCACAGCCATTTCAAAGCCTTCTACAATCTCTTTATCGAGATGCGCACTCCCGAGTTCAAATTAATGGCTTTCTTACGCGACCAGTACTTATAGCACAGTCGATACGGCAGCGAATGTCCCCTCTCTATGATGTTGTATACTATGTGCGTTGAACTGCTGATTAGAGGCATGGCGACTTTACATTCTCATTCCAAGAATCCGTTCAATTGTGAAAGAATTTTGGCTTATGCTGATGATGTTACCTTGATTCTCGCTCATGCTGATGATCCTGACAAACTGGCGCCGCTATTAACGACATACCAGGATGCCTCTGGAGCTTTGATAAATTATGGCAAGTCACACTTATTACCATTGAATAGCTGGCCAACGGACACTGCTCGATTAGCTGTAGCAGTTCAGTGAAGATATTGGGCGTTATTTTTACTTCCAGGCTGGAAGGGTTGATAGCGCAGAATTGGAAGCGACTTGTACCTCTGTGCATTTCTCTTATGACCTCAAAGTTGACACGAAATTTAAACTTTGTGCAAAACATCTGGCATGTTAACACCTTTGTGCTCGCGAAACTCTGGTATGTGGCCCAGGTGATACCGATGTTACCACAATATTCCCAGCAACTAGAAAGGGCGCTTGGCTACTACGTGTGGAAAAATCACTTCTATAAAGTAGCCCGACCCCAATTACGCAGAGCAATCACGGAGGGTGGTTGGAATCTTATTGATGTGCAGATTAAATGTCGGGCTTTGTTGCTCCATTCTGTATTGAGTGCTCTCCACAGACAAGGTGCCAATCACGTTGTGCAGTTTTGTATGAACATGGTTGGGACCGCTGCCGGACACTTCAAACGGGTTCTGACAGACTATAGAAGAATACTATCTGTGATAGATACGTCGCAGAGTATTCCCACCACCAAAACGTTATATACCACGTTGCTGAAAGATTCCATGACAGTGCCTGCGATAGAACGGAAATAACCTAATTCACCATGGCAGCGGATATGGAAAATGTTGCTGATAAACTATATACCCTTGGAGTGGAAGGTTTCTTTTTATTTCTTCATCAACGAATTGATACCCACAGAGTCCAAGCGATATAAACATAATTTATCCTCGGCACCTTGGTGTAAGCGTTGTGGTGGTGTGGACACTCAAATTCATCGCATAACCACCTGTGTTAGTATCAGGGACATCTGGAATTGGACCAAGAAACATATAGGTCATTTAATCGGCAGCTGTTTGGAACATCGGACTACGTCTGTCCTATTAGCTTGGGACTTTCAGAAGGGAGCTACCGAAATTACACAGGTGTGGTTAACATTGGCACTATATCATTACTGTTTGCACGAAGAATCCCCAACTCTCCTCACTTTCCAAAAATGGCTTCGGTCAGAGCGATACAAGCTTCGGCGACAACCCCATGATATGGAACGTATTAAATTTGCAGTTGGATTATACGCTGTGAAAAAAAACTCAAAACTCCACTGATTCCACTTCCACGTGGGATTGTGCGAGAACTAATTTGCATATCTACTGCAACGGCAGCCAAAAGGTTAATCTCTCTTAATGCCTCTTCTCCAGTCACTTGTTTGCTCCTGTTACGTTTTCTGGGTGATACAGTATACCACTTTCACGTAATTTTTTGAAGAGGTTGATAAATAATTGCCGAGATGGTTGACGTCTTTTGGAATACGTTTCCGCAAACACCGTACAGAAACGAATTGCATTCTTCCTACATTCTCCATACACCATGTGCATGTCGGCTTTTTCTTCATTGGTAAACCCCATCTTCCACTCACGACTTATTGCTTGAACTGGCACAAGCTAACTGATCAGAAAGTCGCAATTCAATCAGTCAACAGAAAACACAATGCAAACAAAGGATTACAACATCGTACCTATCAACTAAGCAGGTTGAATGGGACAAACAATTGTCGGGGTGGAAAATTTTCAAAATACGACTGCTCGTAACCACTTCCACTAGAATCCTGCAACAAAGACCATTGTCATTCTAATTTACCCTACCTATATTTTGTTGATGTAACTAGGCATTGTTCAATTAAAAAATTGTATGTTTGCTAAAAAATACACTTTCTCAGTATTATTAAAACCTGTTTGTAGGCTAAGTGTACGAACCCCTGACTACCAATCAATGCTGTGAAAACTGCACATCAATAGCACTGTCCGTTTCCGAAATATTTGCGATGCAATTTTAGGTGATTCACCCTGTATAAAACGTTGAAAAAATAAAACAAACTCTAAAACAAATGCATAGAAGTAAATGAAAAGAAATAGTTTGTAAACCAAAGGAAAAAACTATCAAAAAAATATGGTACCGCACAATAAACGAATAAATGTATTGGCCAAATCACATGAAAAAATGTTCAATAAGCCACATCTTTGTGCAAGCCAAGCCACTGCCAGTGTCATTAAGGAACGTAATATCTAGCAAAACGCGAATGTAACAAATAGGGTGAAAGAATCGACAATCCCTAGGACGCCTCTCTGACAAAGACTAGAATGGATATAAACCAATAAACACATCAATAGAAAAAGAGACGCCATTAAATTAATGATGCAATGAAGTGTGTAACGTTAGGGATAACATTTATAGTAAACACATCTCCTTAGAAAACGACTAATGTGCATGATAACCGTGTGCAGCCTGATCAGACTTTAATGAGAGGGTATCTCCTATAGAATAAATATAATGGACCCACTTAATTATACGTAAGTATATATACTTATGCATAATTGAGCAGAGAATATGTATGTATGTATGTATGTATGTATGTATGTATGTATGTATGTATGTATGTATGTATGTATGTATGTATGTATGTATGTATGTATGTATGTACGTATGTGTGTGTGTGTGTATTCACCGATAAAAGAACACCTACAAGAGAGCTACATCTCGGGGACACAACAAAACACAAAAACAAGGCAACACAACACACAACAAATACCCAGAAGAACACATATGACACAAAAGTGAAAGGCAGAAGAAAGGAATAATGCATTACTCAGGGAGGACAAGGGACACAAACCAAGCTCGTTTGTGAGAAGACAACTCTCAAGTAAGAAGAACGCACATGATCCATATAAAGGAAAAAATTCCCTGCACACTACCGCATTAGGCCGAGCTGTAAAGAAGGTTTAGTTATGTGACAGGAATTGATTTAATTTGTGAGCCATGTGTCGTTGTCCTAGTGCCCGTGATACAACCCCGCAACAAGAAGGACACGTCGTTAGTAAGTTTTTGATAATTCCATATAGTCCAAATAAAACGTGCTGCCAACTTATAAGTGAATCTGTGTGCGGCATCGCTCTGGGGAATGGGAGTGAAGCAAAACAAGATCACCCAGATGACAGAAGTGTGCCAGCTGGCAATGGCGGTTGTGACGTTCAGTATTTCGGCGGTGATCGCGCTATAGAGATTTCAAGGCACTCTCCCATCGCTCACGTAGGACATTTGGATCAGAAGACTCTGTAAACAGATGAGAAATACTCCAGAAATTACTAAATGGTAGGAGCAACATTGAAGACCAACCTATAAGATAATTGTTGATCCACCTGTCGTAATACAACCTAGGATGAAATGACAACGTAAAAGCATCTACAACTAGCGGATGCAAACCCCACAGCTGTTTTACCAAAGATATTTTCTGGCAGAAAGTACTTTAATAACGTTTTCGGCAGCTGAATTTGCGCTTAGTGTTAACATGCAATCCATGCCATAAAATAGAACATAGGCTAGGCAATGTCTCGCACAGGGACAAGGCAGTAGGACTACCTGTGCAACCTGTGGTAAGTCCCAGGAAAATAAAGGTTGCAACCTAGGATTGAAAGGAATCTAATAAATGAAATAAGTGTGAAAGATAACCATATAAATGAAATAGGTGTGAGAGAACTTAATAAATGAAATATGTGTGAAAGAGAACCTAATAAGTAAGTTTCATTTTGCTATTGCGAAAATAAAGAAAAAAACAAGTTAGTTTTCAGAGAGTAACTGGGGGAAATTCAGGGTCTTTGGATATTGAGAAATAAGTACCAAAAACGTAATGTTTAGACCAGATCATAAACTCTCTGTAGTTTCGCAGCTACCTGAAAAATTAGACCTGCTACTACGAAGGGATTGGTTAGAAGCGCACAAGGGTGAATTAAGGGTCCCGTGGAAGCATAAGGCAATAAAAGTAAAACCAATGTGTGAAGTTTTAATAGAGTTTGGTACGTCAGAAGAAGGTGTGAGGTACTGTAAAAGACAGGAAGTAGGTGATAATTTAGTTTGCTCTGAAAGCATTATAAACTGCAAGGGAGGAAGGTTTTGTTGTTTAATAATTAATTTGAACGAGGATGAGCGGGTAGTGGTAGTAAGTCCGTAATTGACAAACCTGATGTAAAAGGCAAGGAAATTAGAATTAAGAAGAAGAAAAATGAGCTGATATTTTCTAAGTTAAGGTTTGCACATATGAAAGAGGGAGTAGAAGAGCAGAAGCAATTTTTTTTTAGAATGCAGGCAATAACACATCGCATTCCAACACCAGCTATACCACCTGGTAGATCTATTACGTTAAATAATTACATGACACCGAAACAAGACCAGCAGGAGGTGAATAAATGGCTGCAGGATATGCTAGATCAGGGCGTTATAACTCCTAGTTTGAGCCTATTGGGTTTTCCAATCTTAGCAGTTCCAAAGAAAGTGATGCTTCTGGTACTAGAAAATGGAGAGTTTACATTGACTTTAGAAAATTCAACGAGGTGACAGTAGGTGATAGTTATCCCCTGCCTAACATACAGTAAATTCTAGATAAATTTGGAATAATTCATTTCTTTTCTGCTCCAGATTGTGCTAGTAGTTATTGGAAAATTTTCTTAGTGCCAGAGGACCAAGCAAAAGCTACCTTCAGTACGAGTAAAGATCATTTTCATTTTACAAGGATGTCTTTTGGGTTAAAATCAGCTCCAGCTACTTTTCAAAGATTAATGAACACTATCTTGATGGGGTTAATTGGGTTTAAATGTCTGGTTTATTTAGATAATGTAATCCTTTCTGGTAAAACTTTGGAGGAGCAGAATTCTCGGTTAGGACAGGTTTTTCAAAAGTTGATAGAAAACCAAATGCAATTAGAACCAAATAAAATGTGAATTTCTTAAAAGGAAATTGCATTATTTAGGTCACAAAGTTACACCTGGATTTGTTTATCCTGATCCCAAGAAAGTTGAAGCTATAAGTACATTTCCAAAACCTAGGACACCCAAATATATAAAGTCATTCTTATACTTGGCAGGTTATTATATAAAATTTATACCAGCATTAAGCACAATTGCTAAACCGCTTAATGTTTTACTAAAGAAAGGAAAAGAAGGGAATGGTCGGAAAAGCAGGAACAAAGTTTTCAGGAATTAAAAGGTGAATTATTGAAATATCCAGTATTGCAATTTCCAGATTTTTCGCATCCCTTTATTTTAACAACTGATGCTAGCAATTAAGCAATCGGAAGTATTCTTAGCCAAGGGAAAATTGGTAGGAATAGGCTGTAGCTTTCGCAAGTAGAACACTAAATGACGCAGAAAGAAGTTATAGTACAGAGGTAAAAGAGTTACTACATATAGTATGGTCTTGTAAGCATTTCCGTCCGTACTTACTAGGTAGAAATTTCACAGTAGTAACAGATCATAAGCTTCTTTTGTGGATTTTTCATGTTAAGAATCCGAGTTCTAGACTTCTTAGATGGGGATTGTTATTGGAGGAATATGAATTTCAAATAGTACATAAAGCAGGTAGCAAGAATGTAAATGCAGATGCTCCTAGTAGGTATCCCTTTCCAGAAATTAACGCTGTTCTAAACGCAGAGGAAAAAATCTCTAAAGAAAGAAGGCAGAGGTTATTGAAGGAAATGCACTTATTTCCTATAGGAGGGCATCAAGGTACTCAAAGAACGTATGAAAGTTTAAAGTTGTACACTTCTTGGTCTAATATGTTTAAGGATGTAGAGAATTGTATTAAACTATGTTAGGCTTGCCAACTAAACAAAATGACGCTTCCAAATACTAAAGCTGAATTACAAATCACAGACACAAATCGCAACCTTGGAATGAAATATACTTGGATATTGTAGATCCATTCATTGTCCATCCCAGATTCAGGAAATAAATATTTGTTAACATGTCAGGATAATTTGTCTAAATACTTGATAGTAATTTCCATGATAGACCAATGGCAGATAAATTTATAAATGAAATTATTCTGAGATAGGGAATTCCAGATCAGATTTTAACAGACCATGGATCTGAGTTTATGAGTCAAGTATTTCAGGAATATTGCTAATTACTTAAAATTAAGAAGTTACATACAAGTGTTTATCACCCAGAGACGAATGGAGGTTTAGAAGGGTCACATAAGGTTATTGTCGAATATTTGCGTTGTTTTGGAAACCAGTTGCATACTGATTGGGATAAATGTTACAGGCTTCACATAAAATAACCGCTCATACTGTGACAAAATACACACCTTACGAATTGTTATTTGGTTGGAAGGCAAATCTTCCAGGATTATTGCAAAGAGATCCTCAGCCATTGTATAATTACGATGATTTAGTAAAAGAAATTGAACAGAAATTCCAAGTAGCATGGCAAAAAGTAAGATCTAATTTACAGGAGCGGAAAGAAAACAATGTGAAAAAATTAATGAAAATATAAAAGCAAGAGCATATGACAAAGGAGACTTGGTATTCATATATAATGAGCAAAGACAGAAAATAGATCCCTTATGAAAAGGACCTTACGAGGTGATAAAGGTAAAGGGCCCCAATGTTTCGTTGGAAAAAGTAGGAATAAAAGGAAAAAAGACAATCCAAACGCATGTTAATAGGACCAAACCTTATTTTGCAGGTGCGGTACAAGATGAGGGTTAGGTTTCTGATCAAGGCGAGTGGTGGTAGCAGCTTCAGAGAGAAGCGGTAGGAAGCGTGATTGCAGAACAAGATGTAAAAGCTCAGTAAAGGTAATTAGCAATTGGGCAGACGTTTACTTCAATCATGGAGAAACATTGTATTCCTATCCAGTAGAATGTAATTTAACACACGCAGATTTAGAACCTGTAAAACAGCTACGGGGACAAACAAAACATCTGGTGCAAACATGTGAAAATATATAGAATTAAACGTGGTATATGTATACCAATTGTAAACCTTAAATTCCGTATCTTCATTCAAAGCGTAAAGTGGTAGACACGCTAAAACATGTTTGGGGAGATTTAGTTGGGCTGAATAAAAATTCTAGACGCAAGCACAGCCCTTTAGATTTTATTGGCAGTGTATTAAATGCTCTTTTTGGGACACCTACTGAAAATGAACCTCAAATATATGCAAAGCACATAAGACATTTAGAATCAGATCATAAAGATTTTTTGCGAATAGCTTCAGAACAGATGCCTGTTTAAAAATCTACATTGATAACTATGAATTCCACTATTAAAGATGCAGCCTTAAACGAAAATAAAATTAAAGAATTAATAAAGAAGTTGCCATTAGATACAAAAAGAACAAAATATAGCTTTACGTTATGAACTGGAGACAAGTATGCTAATAAATGAACTGATAGAGCAGATTCAGAGAGAAATTTAAATTCACAAAAGGGAATTTTGCAACCTCAAATTATTACATTTCAAAAGAAAATAGAGCTTTTGAAAAAGGAAAGCATGCCAGATATAACGATGTCCCCCTCTTTCCCTTCTTCACAACTTTTGTCCTTGATCCAACCAACAATGTATACTCAAGGATCAATATTGTTTTATGTAGTGAAGATACCATTATTGCATAAAAACAATTTCATTTGTATAACATTTTGGCATTTCCAGTGATTATGCAATCAAATTTGACTGCAAGTTCATTGACTATCAAAAAGACTATGTTTATGCACACAATCTATGGCAAAAATATGGATGTTTAACAGTTATGGGCTTGGAAAAGAGTCGTAAATCAAATCAGTTAACTTATGTGTGTTATAGCCACACTGCGGAGCTCTAACTTGTGCCTTCTTATTTCCTGAGCTGTCTTGCTCTCGAGTTTAGGCTCGCGGCTTACCTACAATCTCGAAAAACTTAAAAATATACACGACACGACGGAAGTATTAAGCGTGAATTGAAATTCCGAAAGGAAACCATTCTAAACCACATAGCAGTCAAGAGTGTAAGGAAATCAACACACTCTTGAGCGTGTATTCACAAATTCAGCTACGCAGGTTTGTGATAGTACGGCGAATTGCGAATGAATTGCCTGAATCCAAAAGAAAAGTGCGGAAGAAACGCGCATGAAAATATTAAGTATTATCAGAAACTAGTGTATCTGAGTACCAAAGGAAGAATAAATAGACTACAAAAGTAGCAATGACACCTAATAGGCCGGTTTACGTTTTCTAAATGCATCTGAAACAACGCACAAATAAGAATGACCCTGTGCGGTATGTTTCAGGAAGAGTCTTTCCTTGGAGTAACTTGCAATTTTGGCATTTAGTAATCCAATTTGTGTGCTGTGAGATGGTTTAGAGGGCAAATAAGTCTAAAAAAATTAACAAATCGGGAGATGTCCTGATACACGTGTCTCCAGATAAAATACTGTCTAATTTTGGAATTCATTTTAAATATACGAAGATCAGCCCCAAAGGGAGAGGTGTGAAAATAGAGAAAAAAACTGTCGGGATCAACCCCTTAGGCTGCAATATCTTAACTTTAGAACTTGGGAAACAGATAATCAAGGCTTTATTACAAAAATGATAACCCCTGGTGTATCCCAATCATCGTCTTTACCACATCAGAGCTAACTCAGGAGCGTCATCTTGGTGGTGTGAAATAGAAGTGAAAAATCTCGGAAAATCCTTAGGAAATCTAAATGACGACGCGAATGATGATATGCACACCATTTGATGTCGTGGAGGTTCCGAAAACATGCACGAGAGTGCATCGGCAACCTAATTTTCAGTGTTCTTAATATAGGAAACCTGAAATTCGAACGCACTATGTTTAACTGCCCAAGAGCGATTTTACCTGTCTAGTCAAGGTGCAGTGATATATAAGGTCAAGAATGGATTACAATAAATTATATTTGCGTTGGATTATTATTGTAATATAATCCGAAGTTGGATATAATTGTAATTTTATAAAGATTATTAAAATGATTTATAGCTCTATAATACGTAACACATCGCCCTTCGCCCCTATTATTATCGAGCGTGTGACAATACCCCGGTGATGTCTCGATTGTCACATTCAAGAAAGAACTGAGGGTATTCTAAAAATGGGCGGAATTTCTCGAAGGCAGTAAGGACGAAATGTAATAGATAGGTCGACGTGTTTCTTTCGGACCTTCAGGTATATGGCCGTTACCGAAAAACACAAGGGTCTGTCAGCACGATGAAGGGTTGATCAAAATCCAGCATTGCCAAAACGGGAGGATTCATAATTGAAAAACTTCAAAGTGTCAAAAGTGTTGTGATGGACACTTTCCAATCAAATTTGACCGCTTTTTGTGGAAGTGCATACAATAGCTCAGCTGCATAGCAAAATGTGGAATAAAGTTTGAAAAAATGTAGCCAGCCCTAGAAATGAAGGTAACTTTTCCTAGAGAATGGAGGTGGAAAATCACGTACAGAAAACGTACGATCCGAATCGACAGAAACGCCACGTGGTGATATAGGTAATATGTCCCAAAAATTAAATTTGTGAAACGGCAAACTTCACCTTGAATGGACTCTCAGTCCAACCTGTCTGTTCTAGGTAAGCCTTGAAAAACAAAGTGCAGATGTTCGATATGTCATTAGAACTAGACGGATATATTACCAGATCATAAAGGTAATTAAATACAAATTTAAGTTTATACTCGTGTAGGATCTCATCAGTGGGTGTGATAGCATCTGTGCACCAGTAGACTAGCCAGATGGAACGCGGGAAAATTGAAATAGGGAGCTGTAGGATGTTTCGAAGATTCGGCAAGTGGAATCTGATAATGTGCTTAATTTAATTCCAATGCCATAAACACATCGGCCTCCCGGAAATAATGTGCTGCTTTATGAATTTAAGGTAACGGCAACGCATCTACAGGTGCGAGTTTATTCAGTTTGCAATAGGCGAAAACAAGGCCGAAATCATCATTTGGTTTAGGCACTAACAAGCACGAACTGGAAAACGCACTATTGGTCGGTTCAATAATGCCTCGATTTAATTACTCGCGTATCTTGCGACGAAGTAAGTCCAGTTTAGGTGGTGTCAAACGGTATGGAGGTGATCGGACAGGTGCAAATATCATAATTCCATATTGCGAAATTACGTCTAAGATGTCAGTTATAGACCTTGGGAAACTGAGTAATAATCGCCAAAATGGCTTTTCTGTCATGGGGTGATAAATGCAAAAGATCTAAGTTCACAGCAATTGTACATGCTCTTACGGGCAACTTACTAGGCATATTTGGAGAACCGAATGAGAAAGAAACGGAAATCGTAAGACGGATCTGTTCTAATTCAGCGATATTTTGGTATTATTAAAAATGTTGACCCAAGGACTATAGAAAACGGTAAGTCACTAATAATTTGAAAATAGGTATCCCAAAAAAACCGCAATTTTCATATGCAAAACTATTCTTCACAAAATTGTTAAATGCGTACCAGAAAAATATTTAGTACCACTTAACAATATAGTTTGCAATACACCATGCTTGTTCATTGGTAACCACTACCGAAGGCCATTGTTAAAACATTAACAGTACAGACTGAATGAAATAACGCGTAAGTAAAAGTAGACGCCAACGCAAGAAATGAGAAGGCATGAATTTGAAGAGGCGCATTGAAATGAGTGCGCCTTGTCGCTAGTCAAGAAGGCAGATCTTGAACTAAATTTAACTGTCAGCGACTTTAAAAAAAATAATCAAAGAAATGTCCTCGTTTATTGCAAAATTACAAAACCGTACAGCAGCAGATTTAGGATTTCCTACTCCATCCGTTGTAGAAGGCTTACGGTGTAAAACAGTAGCCTTCGAACCAGAATGTGTAAATTCTGTCCGTACGGTTTGCACGGCGGATGGTAACGTTTGTGATGAGGGCTTTGCAAATTATCGGTTAAGTTAACAACTCAAATTACTGCGGAAAAGGTGACACGTGTGCATGTTGTGGTACCGATTTAACTAGCGTGTCCAAATCTTGAAATGATGGTTAGGATGCCTAGCAAATGCGCAAGGTACCCGAGTTTGGGTATTCATCTCTATCAATAATATTGACACGTCTGTTGTTCGAAATCCTGAATGCAAAAATCACGCGCAAACAATTTAACACGTTCAAAAAATGTAATGAATCCCTGCAAAGATTTTTGCAAGGCGTATTAATATTCATGCATGCAATGAGTTCTAAGTGAAAAGAAAATTCCAATACTCGGGATTGAAATTATCTAAGTTCGTATTCCTACTCTAATACAGCATGTAATATAAACGTATTTTGCCCCGGATAATTGTGAATAACAATGTTTACAGTTCTCCAGGATGATAAACAGAATGGGAACAAAATTCACGTAATTTAAAAAAATCTCATGTGTTACACTCACATGACCTTCTCTACTCTTGTACAAACTATTTCTTCATATGATACATGTGTTAATCGAGATATCGAGATGTTAATCTTATTGCTAATTTTCTTGTAGATGCAAGGGGACAGTCAAATATTTTAAGAGCTTGTTGCTATGTGGAGTATTCCATTCTCTTTGCATTACCAGGACAAAAAAAATCAATAACGCATTCCCATTTGAGAAAAGGTATAAGTATTGGAAAATTTAAGGTAATAACAAGCAATATCTCGAAACTGGTTCACTCAACAAAACGTATATGACATAATATGTATATGACATAAATTGTGTATTTTAACGCGATCTACATTTTGTGTGTAGTAAAAGTTTGTCTATCTCTTATGGTTTACCAGTTATGCAAAATCCGTTCACAATGAGGAATACTTTTGGAGACATTCCCAGAAAATTCGAGATATACAATTCATTTGCCATAAAAATGTCTTAAACTTATGGTATTTTATTCAAAATCGTTAAAGCCATTTTTGAGAAAATTAAAATTTTCGAAAAATGTTCCATGTAAAGAGCAATCTGGGATGGGGGGATTTTCTTGAAAACCTTCGTGTGGCATCTTTGAAAGATACTGAACCTAAATGCTAAGTTTGGTGTTTATCCGACTGTTCGTTTCCGAGTTATGCTGTTCACAGACACACACACAGACAGACACGGACATGTTTCCAAAAATGCTTTATATGCATTCAGTGCACCTGTATTTCCTGTGAAATCTCGGTATTGAATATTTGGGTGGAATGCAATACTTCTCCTACTTAATATACGTAGTAGAGAAAGTAAAAATGTAAAAAACGCTAAAGCTTGAGCAGTATTATATAAATGGTCAATTAAATTCTGTACGGGACGTTTAACACAAGGTAATTTAAACAAAAAGTTAGAAGTCGTAAGCTGTGAGACAAAAAAACCGTCAAATTTGTTTTCGGTACTACAGGTTTTGGCTTGAACCAAGTTGCTTCGGTTCACACAATGAAATCGGAGAGTCGGTTAAATAAGTCAATAAATTTTGATAATGGAGTGATAATGTTATGGGGACGCAAGTAAAATTTTAAGTCTGTCGATATAATATGCTATGCGTGCTTTCAAACAGCGTAATGAAGCTAGTGAAAATTCTCCTAATTGTTCTGTAATTAATACCTAAAACTCTTTAAGCTATACATATGTTCCCTGAATTCAACTTGTAATCTCAGTTTCGAAAAACGTTTCATATCAGTACCAATTTCCAAATTGCTACGCAAGAGTTGTAGTAACTTCGGAAGAGTATCACTACTATAATATGACAAGCCACGCAGTTTGGCATAAAAAAGAAGTTCGCCTTTCCTTAGAGGACAATATTTAGAAGCGGTACGTACTCGAAAGGCAAGAATAAACAATCGCCAGTAAGAGTACAACAATATTAGGAGTTGGGAGAGATAAGAATGAAAGAGAAAATTGTAGAAATATTTTACACTTCTAGAATATCAATTTTCCGAAGAAGAAACGAATAAAAATATATCAGTACGAAACATTCTCGCACGCTCTGCTTCCATGTTTTGCTGTATTAACATGATATATTATTATTTCACATTATATTTCATTTTATTGCAAATATCATAATTTTATTGCGGCTGAGTATTCTATGAAATATGTGAATCAAAACCATTGTTGATTTTTAGCATATCTTATGCAGAGGGAATAAGAGAGGGAGTGAGAGAGAGGTAGTAATGGATACTATGGTCCTTGATATATACGTCACCTGATTGGTGGATACCCAAGGACGTGAATTGGTAACATATGAAGTAGAAGGCATGAACGTGTATTGTGTCTACGTAACATGTTTTCGGTAAATAATTACCATGTATGTATGTGTGTGAAAGTATATATACATATAGACTGTGATTCGTAACTATTTGTCGAAAAAAATGTATGTTTGTGTTTATGCATTGAATTAATGCCTATTTTACAACAAACCTTAGCGAAATATTGAATTAACTTTACGTCTCACAACATATAGCAATTCATAATTTAAATATATATAACCTTTAAGTTTCAATGGCAATAAAACGCATTATAATTTTAACAATATGCACATTTTTGCTCCTCCCCTAATATAATAGCAAACCTTTGCTGCCTTAAGAACACTCCTAAATCCAATATTTTTTCAACAATATTTCATTCTCTTTTCGTATTTTTCGTTGCTTTTTGTTTTATGTACACACGAAACGTTTTCTCCCCAATATCGCCTTCCTCATTATATGTTTGAAAAGTAGTTCTGAATTTTTTTCTCATAAGGACATTGGTGGAGAAGTTGAGAGTTTTGACACGAAAAGGAATTACGTATAGCCGTTGCACTCTTGACCCCACGCGTGTTGCTGGCGAAGCCTATCCGTTGCCGTGCGCCTCTTCCTTCTTCAGGCAGCAGCAGCGGTAAACTGGGGGCGTCGATTTTTCTGTTATGGCAGGTCTCCCACCCGGGTGTTGCCATTCCAGGGCTTAGCTCCTACTAGCTTTGGGAGCTTTTTTCGTTAAGGGGACATTGGGGTTGGACTTGATATGTAATGTTTGTTTTGACTCACTTGATAGCTTGGTTCAGGGTGATGAGTTGTGTATCTGGATGTCTCTCAGGACTTTTTGCGGGGCTGCTCTATTCTCCTAGTACAAGTCTGGGGCGTTGTGCCTCTCCCCTAGATCGTGCTGGTACTCTCCGAGTCGTCGTATAAGGGCAGTTGTTGGGGAGCTTAGTATAGCAGGGTTGGGAGATAGGATGTAATCCGTGAGTGTTGCGAGTTGGAAGTATTGGCGGATATTTAGATTTGGGATATACCACGGGGAATTGGTAGATATCTTCAGATATCGGAATTGTAGATCTTGGGAGCTCCCTTGTCGGAGTTTCCTTCTTTGGCCACTAGAACTTATCGCCGCGGGATTTGCCTAGACTTTGACGAATCACGGAGCTCTCTAGTGAGACGTTGCTGACTCACGATGATGAAGCGAGTTCCTCTGACTCCAGATCTCCCACCATCATTCGGAAGCTGTAATCTTGGAGATGCATAAGAAAGGGAGGAACGAAGAGACCCTAAACTCACTGGATGCATGGTAGAGAAAGTAAAAAGGTATTCAGATCAGCTGAACTTGTTATATCCCCAAGGATACATCATATCCTTACACTAACTGTTCCAAACTCTGCAGGGGATAGGCATTGACTATAATTAAAGACAATTTACCAGATTGGAAACAAACTTACTAGCGCTGGGATTAGAACTGAAACCGCCGACCTCAGCATTACAGAATATGAGTTTTGTTCTTGATATAACAAATGCCATAACACGATAATGGTAACTTGACAATGAGCGCAACAATAAAACTTGAAATAAAACTTAACTTGCTAATGTATACGGATGTAAAGTTATGTAGTCCAAGGAATCTGAATAACAGAACTTACCAAGAATTCGCTATAAAAGAACGCAGCGCGATTAAATCTTCTCCATACACACCGAACTTAGTAGGTGAGAGAGCATAACATTGTGAGGAAATATTTCAACAACAGATTTGCTGCCTTACATCAGAGACATTAAAGCTGTTAAAAATTGACACTTTAGTACATAAAGTGTAAGTCTTTAGTCAAAAGATGCATTGGTAATCTGTGAAAATGAAAATTGGCCAAGACTTGAGAAAAACACACTACTGTTTATTCCAAAACGAATGAATGCGCCCTAAACCGTAAGTTTTGAAATTTGGAGCATTTGCTCAGAAAACTTTCTCTACCAGTTGCCCGCGATACGTAGAAGTACTATTTACGCCCATAATAGGAAACAAGCACTTCCTCTTCTTTCTCGAGTTACCCTAGTCGTTTGGAGGACGTTCACCCCCAGGACTCACAAGTCAATGCCTGGGTTCAGACGGCTATCGCGGAGCAGACAGACTTGGATCGGATAGAAGAGGCGGGGTGGTTGATCAGCTTGAAGCGTGGATTGAGAACGAGGAAGGGGATGATATGAAATGACGGGATGAAGTGGATGAAAGGAAAGGTGATTATTGAGCAATTCGTAGGATAAATATCTTGTTCTTTTTAAAGAAAAAAATGTTTTGAAGTCCCTTTTCACAAGGCTCTCGGAACGCTACCTGAGGTTAACGACGGAGTTATGAAGTCAATCTCCAGTACCATGTACAGTCGTGCCATGTGTTACGTTGATGGTGGATGTATGTTGTTGGTTGGAGCTTTATCTTTGGTTTTTTTTCTCAAAGTGATGAATGAAGGTTTAAATGAGTGCATTAGGATACCTACCATATGTGAATGCACACAAATAACTATGTGAATGTAATACAATGGTTTTTACGTGTTACACGGAAGAGAAAATTACAAATACTTGAGCTATATTATACACACAACAACAACAACAACAACACACACACAAAACAGACTTACACACATGAACCATGTGAATTTAATACATCAGTCTTTACGAGTTACACGTAAGGGAAAATTACAAATACTTGAGCTATATTATACACACAACCACACACTCATGAACCATGTGAATTTAGCACATCAGTCTTTACGAGTTACACGTAAGAGGAACTTACAAATACTTGAGCTATATTATACACACAACCACACACTCATGAACCATGTGAATTTAGCACATCAGTCTTTACGAGTTACACGTAAGAGAAAATTACAAATACTTGAGCTATATTATACACACAACCACACACTCATGAACCATGTGAATTTAGCACATCAGTCTTTACGAGTTACACGTAAGAGGAACTTACAAATACTCGTGCTATATGCACACAAACACACACACACACACACACACACACACACACACACACACACCACATGGACATTTGAATGTGACACATCTGAATGTTACGCATCAGTCTTTATGAGTTACACTCAACGGAGACTTACAGTTACATGTTCGTATATTGTTGCAAACACTGTAACCGGGTGCTCACCAGTTTAGTGTCCAATTTCTGAAACCTTGCGCTTTAATTCAGCAAAATAAGTCTTTAAATGATTTCGAAAATTTCTGCTGCTGAGGAACAGACCAACTGGGTTTAAACACGAGTTCAGCAACATCAAATGTACACCAACAAATGTGTAATGATAGGTATTAGTCTTATGGATTATCATCATTATGTTTAGTGGAACATGTGTTACACAAAAGATGATAACAAAAGACAGGATCACCTTTGCTCCTCTCTTTCGTGCACGTGTTTCATTTAACATGGCAGAGGTTTGTTCCCCAGGGATAGTTCTACGAAGTATTCTTGCTGTTAGCACAGAAAACACAGTGATGACTATCAGGGGCAGCGGACACAGAAAAGCAATCCTCACGTATCGTAGTGTTAATTTATGTTTAATGGAAATGTTGTAAGCATAAGCTACAGCTGCACTTACTCCAGTGACTGCTGCCAAAAGCCAAACTAACACCAGCAGCACAGCAATTGCTTTACGGTTTTTGAGAAACTGCTGTGCTCTACTCCCAGGTTTGGAGGATGAGGCCAGGTACCTCAACAAGCTGAGGAGCACTATGGAGTACACGCTGACGGCAGTGATTAGAATATTCACGTAATTTATCGCCCACTGTGTGTTTACGTACATTTCCGAACTCGACCGTCTTTGCAAGCTATAATTCAACAGAACATGGTCTGCCAGTAGCAACATATCGCCTACAGCAAGATTCATGACCACCATATTGGATTCTGTTCTCAAATTTTCGTGCTTGAAGTACATCATCACAATCATTAAATTTCCCATCATTCCAAATATGAAGAATACACTTCCAAATGTTGGAAAAATATACTCCATCCAGTAAAAATGAGACAACCTATGTCTCAAACCTTCGTCAAATATACGTATAAGCGTTTCAAGGGCACCAATTGCGACGCAAGTCTCATTGGGAACATCGTGTTCCTGAACAAAGTTAATCACATCTTCTAGCATAGCTTTAGTCCTATGCACATGTGAGGAGAATAAATTTTGCTCATTATATGTAAGTTCATTGAAATCATCAATCTGCTGTAGAAAGTGTATTAAGAGGAGCGTGTGATTGTAGAGTTGTTCAGAACACCTGACTGCTGGTCCAGATACAGTCTCGCAGCGTCCTATTATCCAAGATATAAAAAAGAAGTCGCAGGAAGAACTGGTGATTGAGTAGGCCGCTGGCACAAAACCGAACACCAGAATCCACATAATATATGTGTGCATCTGTAACAAACCAAACAATTTTAAAGGATTGTAGCATTATTCTTGGACATTAAAATAACAAAATAAATTAGCAATCTTTAAATAGAAATTTAGAATGCATGCAAATACAGTCGAATTGAACCGGTTTAATGCTATAAACATTTCTGTTTAACACTCGTCACAGCTATATTCCTAAAACATCTTTCTGTAGTTGAGAGCTGCCTTCTCTCAATAGAATTTCCGAGTTTTATATCCGACTGAGAATTTAATTCTCACATTCTCTACCGCTTGCCAATGATAGGCAGAGGAAAACATTCTATTCGACCCAAATATTTGATAACGAGATATCCGCAGAATTAATATTTTGAAGTCCTCTGAATCCAAATATGCGGAAGGTTTAGAAAACCGATGTATGCTTCTCTGTATGTGTGTGTGTATCTTTGTCTTTTGAGTGTGTTTCTGTAAAGTGAAACCACAACTCAAAAATGAATTGTTTTATGTGAGGTGTGTTTTCAAAGTAAGTGCTGATATTTAAAAAAAAGAATCTGATGTGTTACAATCACATGACTTTCTCCGCCTTCTAACGCTTATTTTCCTGTCTACATCACTTTAACCCGAACAACCCTTTGTAGAAATAGCTCCATTACATATTTCGTTATAGATACAAAGGGAACAGCGATAGTCAAATGTTTAACAACTGGACGCTATATGGTGACCTTAAAATTGCAAACTGTTTCCAAGACATCGCGAGAAACAACTGAATGTTGAAAGGATTTTAAATAATGATTAAGTGATGAACAATTCTAACCATTAATAACGCATATCTTGGAAACGGCTGATGCCACAAAAAAGATTATTTGAAATAAATTGTGTTTTAGGATATGATAGAACTAGAAGCGGAGGGGGAATTAGCATTTGGACATACGCAAAAATTTTGTATTTCCCTGACGGGGAGTCCCCGGGAGGTAGGAATGAATGACAGGAGACATAGGGCGGACGGACCAGGACGAACACAGGAAGAGGCAGGATCCCTACGATTTACAGATTTGAACTTCCCGGTGTTGGCTGGTGCAGCCGGTTCCCCTCCCCTCTGTGGGCTTACACATCCCCTGGTGGGCGCTGGACCCGGAGACCGTTCGCAGTTTGGAGTCCCAATGTTTACTCAGAGCAATCGTTTCCGCTGCCATGCACACGACAAGACCTCTCGCCGACACTTGCAATCCTGAGAAAAACCAAGCAGAGGAAACGTGAAATGAAATCAGAATGGAGAGGAATTGCAGGGACAGGAAATTCGGGGGATACAGTGATCCTTACCAGCATCCGCCTAGCGGCCCGGGGAAACCCCTAAAAACGCATGAGCCACAGGAATCGAACCCACGACCTACCGAATGTGGACCACAGATGTTACTGCTTGAGCCAAGCCGCTCGGTAATTGTGTGTTTTAAAGAGATCTACATTTCTTGTGTAGTACGTTTTCTTCTGTCGTTTATCGCTTACTAGATTAAACAAAATTCCTTCCGAATGAAGAGGACTTCAAAGGCTGTTCCCAGAAAATTCAAGATATAAATTTTATTGTCATGTAAATATCATTAGTATATGGAACTTTGATCAAAATCGTTAGAGCCATTTTTAAAAAATACAAAGTTTCGAAATGTGGGGTGAGAGATTTTCTTTAAATTCTTCATGTCGCATTTGCAGAAGGTGTTGAATCCAAATACCAAGTTTGGTGTCTTCGTTTTTGAGTTAAGCTGTTCACAGTCAGACTCTTGAGTATGTGTGACTGGGCATTGTCATTCATTATTGTTTCCCCATAAATCTCACACAATTGCCGAGGAGTTTTTGCTGACGTAACATTTCTCGGATTGAAAACACGAATCACTGATCTGACTTCACAGTCGGCAGGTCGTTCCATTGTTTTGGACATTTGGAAACGCTCTAACAACAGGAAAACAAATTGACGATCAGACGATCACTCACAGGTGCGACTGGCTTACTAATGAATGGAGGAAGTGATCGCGCATGCTCAAAATTGCTGCTGCAGCGGTAAAATATTTAAGACAGCACTTACTTTAAAAACAATCGTACAATTATATTGAAAGCATATTCATGTAGGATGGAGAGCAAATATTTTTACTTCATTCACCTACAACAATATTTATGTGGAAAATGTTTGTCATATGCGTAAAAATCTAATATGTTACGTTCACAAGACTTTCTCTACCCACCATCATTTATATTTATATACATTCTAAGAGCTGTTCTTGCAAAAGCTTACCCTTCTATCTGCTTCATATTTGTCGGCATAAACGTTTGCATATATAGTTTCTTGACACATTTACTTTTAGTTACAAGTAACCGAAGTAATAATCCAAAGTTTAAAAGCGGATCGCTTTACAGGCTTTGAAATTATATACTCTCTCCATGATATCGTGAGAAACAACTGAATACCGACAACACTTGAAAAAATATTATGAGTTACATTCACAACACTTTCTGTACGTGTATCGCTTACTGGTGGATATACAAATTATTCTTATGAAAGTTTATTTTCCTATCTACTTCACTTTAATCCAGGCAAACCTTTCCGGAAATAGCTGCATTACACACTTTTATGGATACAAAGGGAACAATACAGTGAAATGTTGAGGTCTGGACGCTATAACCTGGACTTAAAATTCCATACTGTTTGCATGACATCACCAGAAAGAACTGAAAATCGATAGGACTTTCAAAGAATGGCTAGGTATTGAATAATTCGAACCATTAATAACGGATATCTCGAAAAAGCTGGAGACACAAAAAGTTATTGTGGGTTTTAGAGAAAGATACCCACATTTTGCGTGGTACGCTTTCGCTTACCACTTAACTTTACCAATTATACAGTTTACAAGAAATTCTTTCCGAATGAATGTGACTTCGCAGGATGCTCCCAGAAAATTCAGGATGTACATTTTATTTTTCATGGAAATATATTTAATTCGTGGTATTTTAATCCAAATCATTACAGGCATTTCTATAAAATCAAAATATTCGAAATACGTTTTCCAAGTAAAGTGTATAGCAAAGTATGGGATGAGGGGACTTTCTTGAAAATCTTCGTGGTGCATCCTTGAAAGCTACTAACTTAAATACCAAGTTGGGTACTTATCCGACTTTTCGCTTTAGAGTTAAGCTGTTCATAGACACACCAAACTTGGTATTTAAGTTCAGCAACTTCCAAGGATTGGACTCGAAGATTTTCAAGAAAATCCCCCACGCAAACTACACTTTACATGAAAAGCTTTCGAAAATTTTGATTTTTTCAAAAATGGCTGTAACGATGTTAACTATAATGCCATATGTTTAAGATATTTGCATCACAAAGAAACTATATGTTGAATTTCCTCGGAATAGCCTCTGAAACTCTGTTCATTTTAAATGAGTTTTGTATAAATGGTAAACCGTAACATAGAAAAATATTAATACATAAAATACGCAGGTCACATTAAAGCACAGAGATTATTTAAAAACACATTATTATTATTATTATTATTATTGTTATTAACTTTTGCTTAACGTCTATTGTATTCCCCACTTCCATTGTAGCTACAACGAAATATAGAAGAAAACTATTCCTACAAGTGTTTATATCTCTGTTAGCATGAAGTAGATAGAAAAATAGGAATTTGTAAGAATAGCTTGTTGAAGAATGCATACAGAAAGACGTGTGAATATAACACATCATATATATGTATATATATATAATTTGTTATGTGAATGTGTTAAATATACGGTACTTAATTGAAAGACGATTTGAGAAAATAAAAACTTTTTTAAAAGGTTTCCACACAATGGGTATTTTGGATTCGGTTGATTTTCTTGAAAATCTCTGAATAGCATCTTTGGAAGTCGCTGAACTTAAATATGAAATTTTTTATTTACACATTTCCTTTTTATCTTCACTACTACGTATAGTAAGCAGAGGGCATGTTGCATTCCATTAAAAAATTCAATATCGAGATTTCGCCGGAAATACATGTTTTGAGTCCTTCTGGATCCAAACAAAAGCATGTTTAGAAAAAGATCCGTGTGTGTGTGTGTGTGTGTGTGTGTGTGTGTGTGTGTGTGTGTGTGTGTGTCTGCCTTGGATCAGCATAACTCAAAAACGAAATGTCGGATAAATACTAAACTTATTATTTAGGTTAAGTATCTTTCAGGGGTTCACACAACGATATTCAAGAAAATCCCCCCACCCCAGACTAGGCTTTACATAGAAAATGTTTCGAAAATTTTAATTTTCTCCAAAATTGAACGAACGATTTTAATTAAATTATCATATGCTTAAGATATTTTCATGCCAAGTTAAATGTATATCTTGAATTTTCTGGGAATGTCCCCAAAAGCCCTCTTCTTTCAGAATGACTTTTGCATAATTGGTGAACGGAAGGAGAAAGCCAAATTTTACCACACAAGAAATGTAGCTCTCGTAAAACGCAGAATTTATGCCACATACATTCCTCTTTTTTTATTTTTTTTTTCAAATGGAAGTTCGTTGTTGTTTTTTTTTCTTTTTATGTCCTGGACATGTAAAGAGAAGAATGGAATACTCCACATGGCAACCAGCTCTTAAAATATTTGACTATCCTTAAAGCCTACCATCTTCCCCTTGCACCTAGAAGAAAATTAACAATGTGATAGTTTCTGCAAATGTTTATCTCGAATGCCATGAAGTAGATGGAGAATGAGCATTTATAAAAATAGTTTGTGCAAGAGTAGAAAAAGTCATGTGAATGCAACACAGAATTTTTATTTATGTCCTTCACAGACGCACACCAAGAAAGAGCAAGAGAGAGGGGGAGAGAGAGAGTTGATCCTTTTTTCTAGACGTCGCTTTTTAGGTATCCAGTATATTTTCGTTGATATCTCAGCACCGAATTTTTGGGTGGAATGCATCCCTTCTTCTAAACATTATACGTAAGTATTGGAGAAAGTAAAAATGATTCCAAACACTTTTATTAAACCGTTAAATTTGAGATATTAGCATGTCAAATAAAACGCATATCCTGAAATTTCTATGAATACCTTGTGAATGCAAGGTTCTAATTGTGTTTCATATAGCTAGAGAAGCTAAAAATTTCATAAAGGCTACAAATTCAAAATTGTGGAATTTTCTAACATACACAATTTATGTGAAACTTTTGGTTTTTTTAGAGGCATTGACAGTATCCTAAATATTCGTTGTGTAGGTTTAAGGTTTACCACAGCGAATTTTGTTACGTTATAACGTGTTTGAAAATGTGCTGTTCTTTTTCTCTCTTGGCATTTTTCTCTCTTTACTAAAAGTGGGTCACGTGTTATGAACAGGTGAATTTTGTTTGCATATAACCGAGTCGACTTTGCCAGCTTTTAAACCGTTTCCAAATAACATTCATCGTGAGGGAACAGTCACTTTTAAAGGGATACCTCACATATATAAAGTATTTTTATTTAGTTTTGAGTAGCAAGTGGATTACAAGCGTCT
Source organism: Deroplatys truncata (assembly GCA_030765065.1). NCBI lineage: Eukaryota > Metazoa > Arthropoda > Insecta > Mantodea > Mantidae > Deroplatys > Deroplatys truncata. The sequence continues at coordinate 21,710,277 of CM060988.1, read as the reverse complement.
CACAAATGCATGTACTAGAATTGAAATAACGTACAGGGAACATAAACTTGTATCAACTATGGCAGTACGGTAGATTTAGAAATCAAATTACAGAAACTTTACAATCACTTTTTGTTTTCCCTAGAAGGTACGTAGCAGGTACAGGAAGAATTGTACTTCTCCCAGAAATTTGATATCTTGATTTCAACGAAAATGCATGTTTTGAAGCCCCTGATTAAAAGCATTTTAGAAAGTGATCCGTATATGTGCGTGTGCGCGTGTGTGAACAGCAAAATTCAGAAGGAGAAGGTTTATTTTAGGGGCGGCTTCTTTATACAGTAGCACGTTTTTCTACAACCATAAACCTGACTTTCCGTTTAGTGTAAATAACTTTACTATTTATACATTTCGGTCTGATCTTGTGTAGTGGACTTCAGCATGCGCTATATTGTTTGCAGGTGCCAAATAGTACACTGTCGGCAGCAAACTATAGTCATGTAATGGCTATGACGAACCCACGGTGTGCAGAGGTGTGTGGTGGGAAAGTGCGGGGCATAAGGCTGTGTGTTGTTGGTTAACCTAAATGTCGGAGAGCGTGGAATAGAATGAAGGCGTTAACTTTCGCCTCATAAACAGCGCCATCGATTGGTTTTATTGGAAATATTTGACTCACTTCCGGTGTTACAGTTGTGCATATACTGAACGTTACTTTGCTTGTACGTTGCATTTGCACTTGTTGTGCTGTATTTCACTTGATGAATCAGAGTGAAACACAGCTAAGCGGTGCTATCCGGAATAACTATGAATTCCGTTCAGCCTCCTTTAGCACCCTTTTTCAAAACTAAACTTGAAACGAAAAGGAAATTAAACGTCTTGGTAGACCTACACCAAATATAGAACTCACTCAGCTGTTAAAGTAAAACATCCTGTCATACATTCACATGACTTTCTCTAACCCTCTATCACTTATTAGTGGGTATACAAACTATTATTACTAAAGCTTATTCTTTCATCTACTGCATTTAATCCAAATAAACCTTTTCAAAATAGTTACATTGCACATTTCATTATAGATACAAAGAGAACAGCTAGAGTCAAATGTTTTAACAACTGGACGCCAGAAACAACTGAAAATCGATGGGACTTAAAAGGAATGACAAAATATTGAATAAATCGAACCAATAATAGCTGATATTTTGGAAATGCTACTGAGATATCTTATGCTAAAAAAGGTTATTTGAAATAAATTATGTGTTTTAAAAAGATCTACACTTTTTTTGTGCGGTACGTTTGCGTCTATCGCTTAATGTTTACCAGTTATCCAATATTTTACAAAATTCCTTCCAATGAAGAGAACTTCACAGGCTATTCCAGAAAATTCAGGATACACGTTCTATTTGTCACGTAGCATCTATAACATATATTGTTTTAATTAAAATAGAGCCATATTTTTAAACAATAAGAAAATTCAGAAATATTCCATGTAAAGGGCAGAGTATTTTCTTGAATTCTCTCCCTGTCGCATCTTTGGAAGGCAGTGAACCTAAATATCAAGTTTGGTATTTATCTAATTTTTCGTTTTTGAGTTATGCTGTCCACAGACACACACACAAACACACACATGACCTTTTTCCCAAAATATATTTTTTTTTATTCGGGGGACTTCAAAATAATATCGAGTTTTTGTGTGCAATGCATTCACCTTCTCTACCTGCTATTTATGCGGTAGAGAAAATAACAAGATGTTTTAATAGGAATTTTAACAGCGACGTATATGAGAATATAACTGAATATGTGACTGTGGTGTTAAAAATGTCGTCTATTAATTTCGCTCATATTTCTTTAGTGGTGAATAGTAGTGAAGATCCATGCATGAAACATTGTGTGAATGATTTGTAGCATCTTCATGACTTCCCCAAAAACATGGCTTATAACAACACAGATACAAATAAATTTATAATGAACATAATGTAATTCGGAAGTCTGTAACGTTAATAACTAGCGTTTATGAAACAAAATCTACGATGGAGTGTTTGTTACTTCAACAAACAGAAATTTCAGCTACCTATATCCTTGTGAACCACCGAAACATTCAAAGTCACCAGCCACCCCGATTTAAACGCTACACCTGACGTCTTCCCAGGATGCGACACGAAGATTTTCAAGAAAATCCTTTCACCCTAAAACTTTCCTTTACATGGAAAAAACTTCGTTATTTTTGGATAACCCAAAAATGGCTCTAACGATCTCATCAGGTTATCATGCATTTAACATACACGACAAATAAAATAAATTCCATTAATTCTCTGTGAATAGTCCGCGAAGACTTCTTCATTCTGCATGACTATTTTTATAATTGGGAGATCTTAAGAGATAGATAATATCTACTATGCAAGGAATGTAGATTAGGTTAAATTCCACATGTAAAATAAAATTTGTTGTGGCATTAAACATTTCCGAGATATTGTTTGTTATTGCTTTGAAATTTCATACATTTATGCTTTTTATAAGTTGTAAGTCGCTATTCGTTTTTTCTCATGGTGCATGGAAGAGCATATAATTTCAAATCAATTACATTGCGATCTGCTTTTTAAAAAGATGTCCATTTCTTTAGCCTACTGTGTTCATCTTATACCTAGAAGGAAATGAGTAAATGTATAATGAAGCTTTATTTCGATTAAAAAATACCATATCTAAAATGAAAGCGTTGCAAGAATGGTCTCTACAAAAGTGAGTAGAGAAGTTTATGTGAATGCAACACATCTCTATAATGTGTCTAATAGGAAGAGCAAATATGCATGGTATTCCATTTAAAAATTCGATACTCATGATGCACCGGAAATATATGCTTTTTGACGCCAAGGATTTAAAAAATCAAGAGTTCTTAGAAAAAGTTCACGTGCGTTTGTGTGGGTGTGTGTGCGTGGATGTGTGTAGGTGAATGGGTATGCGGGGTGTGGTTGGGCGTGGGAAGTGGTTGTGTGCAGGTGTGTGGATGGGTGTAGGGTGTTTGTGTGGGTGAATGTGAATGGGTGGGTGTGAGGGCTGAGGGTGTGTTTGTGTGTATTTTTATAAACATTATAACTCAAAGAACGAAACCTCAGATATTTATCAAAGCATTTTCATAGGATGTGACATGAAGATCCATGCAAAGTACCCTCTGTAGGAAAGGTTTTCCTTATTTATTTTGCTTTCTCTAAAGGGTTTCTAAAGATTTTGATTAGAGCACAAAAGAAATCTATATCACAAATAAATACATATCTTGAATTTTCTGGGAGTAGCCAATGAAGTCTTCATTTGAAAAGAATTTTGTACAACAAGTAAATCATAAAAGATGAACGAACTTACTACATCAAAAATCTGATGTGTTACATTCACATAACTCTCCCTCTCTGCCTCTATGATTTATTAAGTGAGTATACAAATTAGTTTTACCAAAGTTTATTTTTCTATCAGCTTCATTTAAAACGAGGCAAACAATTGCAGAAACAACTACATTACATGTGTGTTTCGTTATAGATACAAAGGGAAGAGCAATAGTCAAAAGTTTAAAAGCTGGACGCTATATGCTGGTCTTAAAATTCACTGTGTACATGCATTCCCGAGAAAAAATGAAAATCGATGGGATAAGGAATGACAACTTATTGAACAAATCAAAACATTCATCACGGATATATCGGAAATGGTTGATGCTACAAAAAAAAAGTATTCGAAATAAACTGTGTGTATTAAAGAAATCTAAATTCTTTGTGTAGTACGTTTTTGTCTATTGCTTAACATTTACCAGTTATACAAGATTACATAAAATTTCTAACGAATGAAGAGGACTTCACAGGCTATTCCCAGAAAATTCAAGATATACACTTTATTTGTAATGTAAATATATTTACTGTGTGGTATTTTAATCAAAATCGTTACAGCGTTAGTACGCGAGTACGCGTGCGAGCAGCTTGCCAGGTGTACCTTCCTAAGTTATGAGGAATGTAACACGAGAATGTTACTATTGAATATGACTTGTAATTATGAAGAATTACAGAAAACTGGACATGTTCTCAAGTGAAGTAACGTAACAATTACCTATAATGATCACTATCCATGCTCTGAATTTGGCTTGTAATTAGAGACATTACAGAAAACTGGACATGTTCTCAAGTGAAGTAACGTAACAATTACCTATAATAGTAACTATCCATGCTCTGAATGTGGCTTGTAATTAGAGATATTACAGAAAACTGGACATGTTCTCAAGTGAAGTAACGTAACAATTACCTATAATGATCACTATCCATGCTCTGAATGTGGCTTGTAATTAGACATATTACAGAAAACTGGACATGTTCTCAAGTGAAGTTACGTAACAATTACATATAGCAGTTTATTGTTGACGTTCTAATCTCACTGTTATACGAATTCTTGTTGTTATGTATAATACAAACGGAGAACAGTATTACTCAAAACGTAGCAATAAGTGCTCCTTAATATAACAATAAACCGTTATATACTTCTTTAAAATAGCCTTCATTACTAAATAATTTGGAAGTGCCGTCATTCAGTGTACACAAGTTACTGTTTTTAAGGATTACATATTGACAATTTTCCAACTTAAGCAAATTTCGTTCTACCTAGTGTACTTCTTTATTTAGATGCTATTGTTTCTAATTTTTTCTCCCTAGGATTCTTGCTTTTATGTTAAGGTCAAGTAACGTTATTTTAAATAATATTTATTTCAAAAACTTTTCTAATGGGGACATCCTTGAAAAAGGTAATGATTTTCTTTAAAGAATGGTCCCTCCCCATCCACATGGGAGCTGCACACGGAACCTCTGGCTTGAGAAGCGATAACGCTGACCCCTACGCAGCAGAAGCATGCAAATATGTATTCTCTTTTTATTCTAGAATAGGTTTCCTAAAACAGCAATGTTTTAAAAAATCTACTTACCTCAGGAAACATCTTAATGAGTTCAACAAAACAACTACAATAAAAGTTAGCTTGCTACTGTTGTCTTGAAAGGAAATTTTCAGACTGGCTTACTGTTTTAAAACACAACCCAACCCTCGGAATATTCTTATCTTCAGTTGATATTGAAAACCACAATATCCTATTTTGGCCGGAAGTAATGCTATGTGACATTATCGGCGAGCAGGAAATTTAAATAGCAAAAGCCGCACAGAAGTTTCTTTAAAGCAATGTCATGTGTACAAATCTTGTCCATGTTTACCGAATTTAGCTCATAATGGAATATAACATTGTGAAGAAATGTTTGTAAACCAAGTGTATTCCAATTGCCTTGTCTTACAGATTGGTCACGTGGTTCTACCAAGGTTTTATGATAGTTTCAATCGCAGACAGTGTTACAAAATTAAAACATTTCCATCATTCACGAATATTTAATTCAAACCCAGATAAAAAACAACACTAAAAGGCCCAATTTCATACATAAATGAAACTTGCGTTTAGCTCTATAGCGATGATACCCACAAAAACAAGTGAAGTAGCTTGAATAATACAATCCTAAACAACAAAACTTCAACCGCATATGACAAAATAACTACAAAAAATGTTAAAATTATGTGCTGACAGCATTAGCATATTTGTAAATCAAATATTAGCATCTGCTTTTACAAAGAAACATTCCAAGAGGCGTTAAAATATCCTATAGATAATCCATTATATAATAAACGGCAACAAAGTCCAATTTCGATCCAAATACCAATTTATGGAGTGAATAAGTTATGTTGAAAAAATGCATCACCATCTGCGTAGAAATAAAGTTTTAAGAAGGAGACAGTTTGGATTTAGGAAAAAAGGTACCAACCAATCATGCTACTTTTAAGTTAACTCATGAAATTCTCAAATCTTTTGATAATAAATTTAACACACTGAGTGTACTCTGTGATTTATCAAAGGCCTTTTACTGTGAAAATTATAACACACTCATCAAAGTTATCCAATTAGGAAATTAAGCGCAAATCTTACGAATTAATTGCACCGTAGTTACGAAACAGAAAGCAACAAAGTGATAATAAACTCTTCATATAATATTAATAATCGGTCTGAAGTAAAGCATGGTGATCTACAAGGGTCAGTTTTGGGTGTATCATTATTTTACTATATATCGCTGATCTTCCCTCAGTAAGAAACTAACATGCTTGCTTATCTCAGATTTATACAACAAGATTTTAGCACATAAAATACATTATTTGACTTTAACAAAACTAATATCAAGTATTAATATACCAAATACATTAATTCACAAAACATATTAGGACACTATAGATCTGGAGATACAATATAAGGTAAAGATATTGTAACGAGCTACAGAGGAGGTTGGAACAGGCCAGTATTGCCAACATTCAGTAAGATGGTGAAACGATGGAGGTAACGCCATTGTGGGACATGGGGCTGTCCGGTCAGCAGACCAAAGAGTATTTAACGGCCACAGAATTAGGTCACACCCTCACTCTCTGATCACTCTCTGATCTCTCACTGATTGCTCACTCATCTCTGTTCAACATACTCGTACGACCAAGCTCTGGCCAACAGGGGTGTGTCACAACTCACCATAACTAAGTTAAAGTTTTAGCAGTTTGAACCTCAAGACTACCGTAACACAGGTGAGATGCAGTAGTGATGAGCTCGTGTTTGTACGATCTATCAGTCTGTCTGTCTAGCTACCTTCCCCTGCTAACCATGTAAATTAGGTACATTTTATACCACCCCGGCTTATTATTCGATGCCTCTTCCCTACCTCACCCCATGTACCCCACCTAACTTCTCGATACCATCACGCTCTTCCACCTGAGCCTACCGCCTTTCTGGTTGTCAGCATCCCTCGGAGCTAACCACCCTGCTACAATATCAAAATTCTAGTAAAATAAAATTCCATAGCCTCTTATAGTTGTAATATGAATTGGAAACAAAATATTGATTAAAATTTACTCAAACTGAGCACAATTTTGGGGATAAGATCAGTAATTCATTTTATAACAAAGATCATCCAAGTGCAGTCCTCTCCTTATATAAATTAAATAAAAGAATGACAGTGGCAAACGATCAGCTCATTGTAAGAACTATTCAAAACGTTTTAAATTTTAAAATTACTTTGTGATTATATTTTAGTTGTAATTTTATTTGTAGTAGACGACGCAGAAGTGATCAGAATAAGAATCACTTATACACAGCTAAGAGACCACACACACACACACACACACACACACACACACACACACACACATACACACACACCAAAATTATAATAATTTGTAGGCATTACAAAACGCAGTTCACTACAATCTTATAATATTATTTAATATCCTTCCATCGTCTGTAAAGGAACTGAATTAAGGTCAGGTTAGAATTACAAAAATATCTTATCACTCATACAATTCTTACAGAGGTACTTTATTCCATCTAAAATAATTATTATGCCTTTTCCTCATCATGCCAATAGGGATTTCTAAATATGCTAAAAGTAAATAGTGCATGTTCTCATTTTTACATATTCTAAATGTAAATAATTTAATTTCGCATTAAAAATATATTATTCCCTAAACCATTCTAACAGAGGAATGCTTCATTCAAGCTAAAATAGCTGTAATATTTTTCTTCATAGGATTATTATCGTTTTGTAAATATGCTAGAAGTAAATACCATAAGTTATTATGTTTTACATATTGTAAATATTAGTACATTAGGTTACCACTCGTGTATTGGCAAGTTGGCATGTTAATTTAAATTAAATAAAATACAATAGAAATAGAATTTCCAAACACGAGGTGTGTGCCTATTTCATCCAATCTACGTTATGTGTGTAATTTTTCACATTATAGAGTTAGAGTAACTCTTCTAGAGTTGTTCAAACACACTAAAGCATGCAAAGATGGAAATGCTATTGTTATGCTATAAGGTTCCTTGTGCTCTGAAATGCTGTATACAGGATGGAAGGAACTTATTACATTCTTCCCAATATGTGCTGCATAGAATAATTACAAACGAAAAAGTATAATAATGCTTTGTTCTTTGATCATATGTTTTCGGAAAAAAACACCTCTGTTCCAAATCAGATTTTTAATTCAACAAGAATATATGAAAATACTAGTTTCTTACCCGTAAAATGGGCAGAGTGACCTATTTATGGAATAGTTTCGGTAGTAGCTATGTGATATCCCACAGAGTTTGAAAAAATTAATCATTTAAAAAGATATTCCAAACTCTTATTTGCAGAAAAAGACTGTAGAAATCGACAACATTGTAAAACGCGAGGTAGGTCACGCGATCTGAACCGGCTTCCGGGTGTAAACCAAACATAGTGAAACCCATCCTCACATTTAGCTGAAGGATGACTAGGGATTTTGCTTTTCACACGTCCCTTAATTCAAACAAACACGACGAAAGGGTGATGTAATGTTTTGGTGAAATAACAAGTAAAACTGACAAGCTTGCATTAGAACCGTGGAAATTGGAAGGAATGCCTTCAGCGAACATTAAGGGCATAATTATGTATTTATTTTTGGTTTACATGTCAGAAAGATGATTTGGTTGATTACATTACAGCAGTATCAGTTACAAAACGTATTTAAGTTTGGTGTTGAACAAACTGATTCAAATACCTAGATTTTGAGTATAGTTACCAATACACCATTGGAAAATTCAGATGCAGTTATTAGGAGCTTGCTTTCGCTCATAAGAAACCACCACTGTGAAAGTGAAGGCGAAGCCTGTTTACGTGGTGCCCTCCAAACGCTTTAATAGTGAAAGTGACATCCCCACTGCCATGGATCAGCAATCCCTGCAAAGTTGCCAGCTTGTCTCTTTCATGTTCTCGAGAAACCTAAAATATCTCCGCAGGCAATAGTCATGGAAAAAATGGAAGTTACGAAATTTGTTTCAACTAATGAGATTTGTAGCTTCCCTCCCGTCCGGTATACAGCACCCTTAAAGCGAGTTTAGGTCGGAGTGGAGAGACGGAGCAGACGGATCGCACTGAACACAGAAAGACAAGGGAAGGTCTTTGTGACGATTGTAAATCTCAATGTTGTTTTATGTAAATAAGTGCACGAAAGCTTAATGCACCTAGATTTATTGTTTTATACAGTACTTACCTTAAATGTTTCTTATAAAATATGTTTTTGTAGGTCTTGTAGTTATTTTAATCGTAATCAGATTCCTCAGAAATAGCTTCTTCTTGCGCTAATTCTGTAATATGTCATATGTTTAGACGCACCCAAAAGTTATTAAAAGTAAACGCAATTTAGATCTGTGACAGCCCTTATGTTACGTACACGTTTAATCGGCTCACCGGAAATTAATAACAACCGGTACATACGAGGTGAGATCAAAAAGTTGTCGGAATGGCGTCACAACAATGCTGACGCTGAGATTTCTTTAATTCTTACCCAAACTGCGTTCCTTCCTCATAAATATGAGAGATCACGTGACTTCCTGTGACCATGCAGTGACGAGGTAGACGCTCTAGAGTGAACACGTGTTTTGCACGTGCTGCGATTTTTCCGCGTAGCAAAAATGTCAGAATACGAAGAACAAAGAACGAAATTCAAATTTTGCTTTAAACTCGGTAAAACTGCAACAGAAGCCTATGAAATGTTAAGAACAGCTTTTGGGGAGGGCGTTATGGGCAAAACTCAAGCATTTGAGTGGTTTTCGAAATTTAAAAGTGGTGTGACATCAGTGTGCAGATCGTTCGGGCGACCCTGTTCCAGCAAAACTGATGAAAATATCAATTAGGTGAGGGAAATGTTCTTAAATGATAGGCGCATTACAATAAAAGAACTTTCTGACTCATTAAGACTCTCCTTTGGAAGTGTTCAAAGCATTTTGAAAGAAAATTTGGACATGAGGGGAATTGTCGCCAAGTTCGTGCCCCACATGCTTTCAAATGACCAAAAGTAAAGCCGTGTGATTTCCTGCACAGATCTTAAAAACCCACAGTTTATGGAGAAAATTATTACTGGTAATGAAACATGGATATATGGGTACGATCCAGAAACGAAGCAACAATTTTCACAATGGAAGAGTCCTTCATCTCCACGCCCGAAAAAGGCCAGACAAGTTCGATCCAAAGTGAAGTCAATGACCATTGTGTTGTTTGACATTAAAGGCATTGTGCATAAGGAATTTATGCCACAGGGTCAAATAGTAAATCAAGTGTTCTACAAACAAGTGCAGCGAATATTAAGGGAGAATGTGCGGCGCAAACGGCCGGATAAATGGAGGAGTGGTGACTGGTTTCTGCATCATGACAATGCGCCCGCGCACAAAGCCCTTTCTGTTCACCAATTTTTGATACAAATAGGATGAACACTGTTCCCCATCCTGCCTATTATCCAGATATGGCACCAGCGGACTTTTTTATTTTCCCCTGACTTAAAATGCGGCTCCGAGGACACCGTTTTAAGAACATTGATGTCATCCATCGCGAATCGCAGAAGGCTCTTAACATGTTGAAAGAAGAGCATTTCCAGAGGTGCTTCCAGCAGTGGCAGAAGCGCTGGGACAAGTGTATCAACTCTCAAGCAGACTACTTCGAGGGTGACAGTGCAGATTAGACAAAATAAACTGTTGTGTAGTATTTATTACGTCATTCCGGAAACTTTTTGATCACACCTCGTATCAAATTTTAGCCTTAAAATGTGGAACATAAAAGAACGGCAAGCTAATTTTTATTAGAATGTTAATGCAATAAATATTCTTGTTTTATATAACTTCAATAGGTTCACATTACACACAGTTTTTGTGTTACAGGTGAGTCTATCTCCTTGGATATGGAAATTATAATAGAAAATTAAATGTAAAAAAACAGATTTCCACAGGCTACTTATAAACAATATACACATTATATACTTTTCAATATTTTAAACATTTAATGTCATTTGCACAATCATATTTAATAACATAGAACAACGTTAACCATGTAAAACGTTGTTTAGATTGGGCGGAATCTCCAAGAAGCCTTTGATATCGATCTGCTGGTATTCATAATACAGGGATAGGAGAACCTATGGGACCCAGAGCGTGTTCTTGATAAAGCTGGCTTGCAGTTTGAGATAGGCGCCACATGATATGGCACCCACCATATTGGACTACATTATCAGACATAGATCGCGTTCCTGGTAAAGCTGATTCGCAGCTTGAGATAAGCTCAACATGATGTATTCTAATCCAACATACTTACGCATATGGACTACATTATGAGTCCCAAATCGTGTTCTTGGTAAAGCTGGATGGCAACTTGAGATAAGTACAACACGATGTATACTCATCCAACGGTATTTACCCATATAGACTACGTTATGAGTCCCACATCGTGTTCTTGGTAAAGCTGGATAGCAACTTGAGATAAGCTCAACACGATGTATCTTCATCCAACGGTACTTACCCATATAGACTACATAACGAGTCCCACATCGTGTTCTTGGTAAAGCTGGATGGCAACTTGAGATAAGTACAACACCATGTATCCACATCCAACGGTACTTACACATATGGACTAGGTTATGAGTCCCACATCGTGTTCTTGGTAAAGCTGGATAGCAACTTGAGATAAGCTCAACATGATGTATCTTCATCCAACGGTACTTAGCCATATAGACTACATTACGAGTCCCACATCGTGTTCTTGGTAAAGCTGGATGGCAACTTGAGATACGTACATCTTGATGTGTCCCCATCCCACGGTATTACCTATATGGCCTACATTACGAGTCCCACGTCGTGTTCTTGGTAAAGCTGGATGGCAACTTGAGATAAGTACAACATGATGTAATCTCATCCAACGGTACTTACTCATATGAACTACATTATGAGTCCCACATCGTGTTCTTGGTAAAGCTGGATGGCAAATTGAGATAAGTACAACATGATGTATCCTCATCCAACGGTACTTACTCATATAGTCTACATTATGAGTCCCACATCGTGTTCTTGGTAAAGCTGGATGGCAACTTGAGATAAGCACAACATGATGTATCCTCATCAATCGGTACTTACTCATATGAACTAGATTATGAGTCCCACATCGTGTTCTTGGTAAAGCTGGATGGCAACTTGGGATAAGTACAACATGATGTATCCCCAACCAACGATACTTACTCATATAGACTACAATACGAGTCCCACATCGTGTTCTTGGTAAAGCTGGATGGCAACTTGAGATAAGTACAACTTGATGTGTCCCCATCCCACGGTATTACCCATATGGACTACAATACGAGTCCCACATCGTGTTCTTGGTAAAGCTGGATGGCAACTTGGGATAAGTACAACATGATGTATCCCCAACCAACGATACTTACTCATATAGACTACAATACGAGTCCCACATCGTGTTCTTCGTAAAGCTAGATGGCAACTTGAGATAAGTACAACATGATGTATTCTCATCCAACGTACTTACGCACATGGACTACATTATGAGTCCCACATCGTATTCTTGGCAAAGCTGGATGGCAACTTGAGATAAGTACAACATTATGTGTCCCCATCCTACGTTACTACCCATATGGACTACATTATGAGTCCCACATCGTGTTCTTGGTAAAGCTGGATGGCAACTTGAGATAAGTACAACTTGATGTGTCCCCATCCCACGGAACTACCCATATGGACCACATTATGAGTCTCACATCGTTTTCTTGGTGAAGCTGGATGGCAACTTGAGATAAGTACAACTTGATGTGTTCCCATCCCATGGTACTACCCATAAGGACTACATTATGAGTCCCACATCGTGTTCTTCGTAAAGCTGGATGGCAACTTGAGATAAGCTCAACATGATGTCTTCTCATCAAACAGTACTTACGCATATGAACTACATTATGAGTCCCACATCGTGTTCTTGGTAAAGTTGGACGGCAACTTCAGATAAGCTCAACAAGATGTATTCTCATTCAACGTACTTACGCATATGGACTACATTATGAGTCACACATCGTGTTCTTGGTAACGTTGGATGGCAACTTGAGATAAGTACAACATGATGTATTCTCATCCAAGGGTACTTACCCATATGAACTACATTACGAGTCCCAAGTCGTGTTCATGGTAAAAGTTGGGTCGCAACTTGAGATAAGCATGATGTATTCTCATCCACGGGTACTTACCCATATGAACTACATTATGAGTCCCACATCGTGTTCTTGGTTAAAGTTGGATCACAACTTGAGATAAGTACAACATGATGTATTCTCATCCAAGGGTACTTACCCATATGAACTACATTATCAGTCCCACATCGTGTTCTTGGTAAAGCTGGATGGCAACTTGAGATAAGCTTAACATGATGTGTCCTCATCCAACGGTACTTACCCATATGGACTACGTTATGAGTCCCACATGGTGTTCTTGGTAAAGCTGGATGGCAACTTGAGATAAGCTTAACATGATGTGTCCTCATCCAACGGTACTTACCCATATGGACTACGTTATGAGTCCCACATCGTGTTCTTCGTAAAGCTGGATGGCAACTTGAGATAAGTACAACATGATGTATTCTCATCCAAGGGTACTTACCCTATGAACTACATTATGAGTCCCACATCGTGTTCTTGGTAAAGCTGGATGGCAACTTGAAATAGGTACAACTTGATGTGTCCCCATCCCACGGTACTACCCATATGGACTACATTATGAGTCCCACATCGTGTTCTTCGTAAAGCTGGATGGCAACTTGAGATAAGTACAACATGATGTATTCTCATCCAACGGTACTTACGCATATGAACTACATTATGAGTCCCACATCGTGTTCTTGGTAAAGTTGGACGGCAACTTCAGATAAGCTCAACAAGATGTATTCTCATTCAACGTACTTACGCATATGGACTACATTATGAGTCACACATCGTGTTCTTGGTAACGTTGGATGGCAACTTGAGATAAGTACAACATGATGTATTCTCATCCAACGGTACTTACCCATATGAACTACATTATGAGTCCCACATCGTGTTCTTCGTAAAGCTGAATGGAAACTTGAGATAAGCTCAACATGATGTATTCTCATCCAACGTACTTACGCATATGGACTACATTATGAGTCCCACATCGTGTTCTTGGTAACGTTGGATGGCAACTTGAGATAAGTACAACATGATGTATTCTCATCCAACGGTACTTTCCCATATGAACTACATTATGAGTCCCACATCGTGTACTTCGTAAAGCTGGATGGCAACTTGAGATAAGTACAACATAATGTATCCTCATTCAACGGTACTTACCCACTTGGAGGACATTATGAGTGCCACATCGTGTTCTTGGTAAAGCTGGATGGCAACTTGAGATAAGCTCAACATGATGTGTCCTCAACCAACGGTACTTACCCATATGGACTTCGTTATGAGTCCCACATCGTGTTCTTGGTAAAGCTGACACGCAGCTTGAGATAAGTTCCACATGATGTGTCCTTAATTCCAAGGTAACTAACCCATAAGGACTACATTATGAGTCCCACAACGTGTTCTTGGATAAGATGACTCGTAGCTTGAGATAAGTTCAACGTGATGTGTCCTCATTCCACGGTAACTAACCCATATGGACTACATTATGAGTCCCACATCGTGTTCTTGGTAAAGATGACTCGTAGCTTGAGATGAGCTCAACATTTTGTGCCCTCATTCCACGGTAACTAACCCATAAGGACTACATTACGAGTCCCACATCGTGTTCTTTGTAAAGATGACTCGTAGCTTGAGATAAGCTCAACATGATGTGTCCTCATTCCACGGTAACTAACCCATATATACCACATTATGAGTCCCACATCCTGTTCTTGGTAAAGCTGACTCGTAAATTGAGATAAGCTCAACAATTTTGTCCTCATTCCACGGTAACTAACCCATAAGGACTACATTATGAGTCCCACATCGTGTTCTCGGTAAAGATGACTCGTAGCTTGAGATAGGTTTAACATGATATGTGCTCATACGACGGTAGTTAACCCATATGGACCACACTTTGAGCCCTAGTCCCACATCGTGTTCTTGGTAATCCTGGCTCGCAGCCTGAGATAAATACTGCATGATGTGTTCTCATTTCACAGTACTGAGCCCATATGGACTACATTATGAGACCCACATCGTGTTCTTCGTAAAGCTGGATGGCAACTTGAGATAAGCTCAACATGATGTATTCTCATCCAACGTACTTACGCATATGGACTACATTATGAGTCCCACATCGTGTTCCTGGTAAAGCTGGATGGCAACTTGAGATAACTACAACATGATGCGTCCCCATTCCACGGTACTACCCATATGGACTACATTATGAGTCCCACATCGTGTTCTTGGTAAAGCTGGATGGCAACTTGAGATAAGTACAACTTGATGTGTCCCCATTGCACGGTACTACCCATATGGACTACATTATGAGTCTCACATCGTGTTCTTGGTAAAGCTGGATGGCAACTTGAGATACGTACAACTTGATGTGTCCCCATCCCATGGTACTACCCATAAGGACTACATTATGAGTCCCGCATCGTGTTCTTTGTAAAGCTGGATGGCAACTTGAGATAAGCTCAACATGATGTATTCTCATCAAATGGTGCTTACCCATATAGACTACATTACGAGTCCCAAATCGTGTTCATGGTAAAAGTTGGGTCGCAGCTTGAAATAAGCATGATGTATTCTCATCCACGGATACTTACCCATATGAACTACATTATGAGTCCCACATCGTGTTCTTGGTAAAGCTGGATGGCAACTTGAGATACGTACAACTTGATGTGTCCCCATCCCACGGTACTACCCTTATAGACTACATTATGTGTCCCACATCGTGTTCTTCGTAAAGCTGGATGGCAACTTGAGATAAGCTCAACATGATGTATTCTCATCCAAGGGTACTTACTCATATGAACTACATTATAAGTCCCACATCGTGTTCTTGGTAAAGCTGGATGGCAACTTGAGATACGTACAACTTGATGTGTCCCCATCCCACGGTACTACCCTTATAGACTACATTATGTGTCCCACATCGTGTTCTTCGTAAAGCTGGATGGCAACTTGAGATAAGCTCAACATGATGTATTCTCATCCAACGTACTTACGCACATGAACTACATTATGAGTCCACATCGTGTTCTTGGTAAAGTTGGATGGCAACTTGAGATAAGTACAACATGATGTATTCTCATCCAACGGTACTTACGCATATGAACTACATTATGAGCCCCACATCGTGTTCTTGGTAAAGTTGGATGGCAACTTGAGATAAGCTCAACATGATGTATTCTCATCCAACGGTACTTACCCATATGAACTACATTATGAGTCCCACATCGTGTTCTTCGTAAACCTGGATGGCAACTTGAGATAAGCTCAACATGATATACTCTCATCCATCGTACTTACGCATATGGACTACATTATGAGTCCCACATCGTGTTCTTGGTAAAGTCGGATGGCAACTTGAGATAAGTACAACATGATGTATTCTCATCCAACGGTTCTTTCCCATATGAACTACATTATGAGTCCCACATCGTGTTCTCCGTAAAGCTGGATGGCAACTTGAGATAAGCTCAACATGATGTATTCTCATCCAACGTACTTACGTATATGTACTACATTATGAGTCCTAAATCGTGTTCTTGGTAAAGCTGGGTGGCAACTTGAGATAAGTACAACATGATGTATCCTCATCCAACGGTACTTACGCATATGGACTACATTATGAGTCCCACATCGTGTTCTTGGTAAAGCTGGATGACAACTTGAGATAAGCTCAACATGTTGTATCCTCATCCAACGGTACTTACCCGTATGAACTACATTATGAGTCCCACATCGTGTTCTTGGTAAAGCTGGATGGCAACTTGAGATAAGTACAACATAATGTATCCTCATTCAACGGTACTTACCCATTTGGACGACATTATGAATGCCACATCGTGTTCTTGGTAAAGCTGGATGGCAACTTGAGATAAGCTCAACATGATGTGTCCTTATCCAACGGTACTTAGCCATATGGACTACGTTATGAGTCCCAAATCGTGTTCTTGGTAAAGATGACTCGCAGCTTGAGATACGTTCCGCATGATGTGTCCTTAATTCCACGGTAACTAACCCATGAGGACTACATTGTGAGTCCCACATCGTGTTCTTGGTTACGATGACTCGTAGCTTGAGATATGTTCAACATGATGTGTCCTCATTCCACGGTAACTAACCCATAACGACTACATTATGAGTCCCACATCGTGTTCTTCGTAAAGCTGACTCGTAGCTTGAGATAAGTTCAACATGATGTGTCCTGATTCTGCGGTAACTAACCCATAAGGACTACATTATGAGTCCCACATCGTGTTCTTGGTAAAGATGACTCGTAGCTTGAGATAAGCTCAACATTTTGTGTCCTCATTCCACGGTAACTAACCAATAAGGACCACATTACGAGTCCCACATCGTTTTCTTGGCAAAGATGACTCGTAGCTTGAGATAAGCTCAACATAATGTGTCCTCATTCCACGGTAACTAACACATGAATAGTAAATTATGAGTCCCACATCGTGTTCTTGGTAAAGCTGACTCGTAGCTTGAGATAAGCTACCCATTGTGTGTCCTCATTTCACGGTAACTAACCCATAAGGACTAGATTATAAGTCCCACATCGTGTTCTTGGTAAAGACGACTCGTAGCTTGAGAAAAGCTAAACATTTTGTGTCCTCATTCCAAGGTAACTAACCTATATAGAGTACATTTTGAGTCCCACATCGTGTTCTTGGTAAAGATGACTCGTAGCTTGAGATAAGCTCAACATTTTTGGTCCTCATTCCACGGTAACTGACCCATAAGGACTATAGTACGAGTCCAACATCGTGTTCTTGGTAAAGCTGACTCGTAGCTTGAGAGAAGTTCAACATGATGTGTCCTCATTCAACGGTAACTAACCCATATAGAGTACATTATGAGTCCCACATCGTGTTCATGTAAAGCTGACTCGTAGCTTGAGATAAGTTCAACATGATGTGTCCTCATTCTACGGTAACTAAACCATAAGGACTATATTATGAGTCCCACATCGTGTTCTTGGTAATGATGACCCGTAGCTTGAGATAAGCTCAACACGATGAGTCCTCATTCCACGGTAACTAACCCATATATAGTACATTATGAGTCCCACATCGTGCTCTTGGTAAACCTGACTCGTAGCTTGAGATAAGCTCAACATTTTGTGTTCTCATTCCACGGCAACTAACCCATATAGAGTATATTATGAGTCCCACATCGTGTTCTTGGTAACCATGACTCGTAGCTTGAGATAAGCTCAACATTGTGTGTCCTCATTCCACGGTAAAAAACCATATGGACTACATTATAAGCACCACATCGTGTTCTTGGGAAAGATGACTCGTAGCTTGAGATAAGCTAAATATTTTGTGTCCTCATTCCAAGGTAACTAACCCATATAGAGTATATTATGAGTCCCACATCGTGTTCTTGGTAAAGATGACTCGTAGCTTGAGATAAGCTCAACATTTTGTTTCCTCATTCCACGGTCACTAACCCATATAGAGTACATTATGAGTCCCACATCGTGTTTTTGGTAAAGATGAAACGCCGCTTGAGATAAGCTCAACATTTTGTGTCCCCATTCCATGCTAACTAACCCATATAGAGTACATTATGAGTCCCACATCGTGTTCTTCGTAAAGCTGGATGGCAACTTGAGATAAGCTCAACATGATGTATTCTCATCCAACGTACTTACGCATATGGACTACATTATGAGTCCCACATCGTGTTCTTGGTAAAGTTGGATGGCAACTTGAGATAAGCTCAACATGATGTATTCTCATCCAACGTACTTACGCATATGGACTACATTATGAGTCCCACATCGTGTTCTTCGTAAAGCTGGATGGCAACTTGAGATAAGCTCAACATGATGTATTCTCATCCAACGGTACTTACCAATATGAACTACATTATGAGTCCCACATCGTGTTCTTCGTAAAGCTGGATGGCAACTTGAGGTAAGCTCAACATGATATACTCTCATCCAACGTACTTACGCATATGGACTACATTATGGGTCCCACATCGTGTTCTTGGTAAAGTTGGATGGCAACTTGAGATAAGTACAACATAATGTATTCTCATCCAACGGTACTTTCCCATATGAACTACATTATGAGTCCCACATAGTGTTCTCCGTAAAGCTGGATGGCAACTTGGGATACGCTCAACATGATGTATACTCATCCAACGTACTTACGCATATGGACTACATTATGAGTCCTAAATCGTGTTCTTGGTTAAGCTGGATGGCAGCTTGAGATAAGTACAACATGATGTATCCTCATCCAACGGTACTTACGCATATGGACTACATTATGAGTCCCACATCGTGTTCTTGGTAAAGCTGGATGACAACCTGAGATAAGCTCAACATGTATCCTCATCCAACGGTACTTACACATTTGGACGACATTATGAGTGCCACATCGTGTTCTTGGTAAAGCTGGATGGCAACTTGACATAAGCTCAACATGATGTGTCCTCATCCAACGGTACTTAGCCATATGGACTACGTTATGAGTCCCAAATCGTGTTCTTTGTAAAGCTGACTCGCAGCTTGAGATACGTTCCGCATGATGTGTCCTTAATTCCACGGTAACTAACCCATAAGGACTACATTATGAGTCCCACATCGTGTTCTTGGTTACGATAACTCGTAGCTTGAGATAAGTTCAACATGATGTGTCCTCATTCCACGGTAACTAACCCATAACGACTACATTATGAGTCCCACATCGTGTTCTTTGTAAAGCTGACTCGTAGCTTGAGTTAAGTTCAACATGATGTGTCCTCATTCTACGGTAACTAACCCATAAGGACTACATTATGAGTCCCACATCGTGTTCTTGGTAAAGATGACTCGTAGCTTGAGATAAGCTCAAATTTTGTGTCCTCATTCCACGGAAACTAACCCATAAGGACCACATTACGAGTCCCACATCGTGTTCTTGGTAAAGATGACACGTAGCTTGAGATAAGCTCAACATGATGTGTCCTCATTCCACGGTAACTAACACATATATAGTAAATTATGAGTCCCACATCGTGTTCTTGGTAAAGCTGACTCGTAGCTTGAGATAAGCTCAACCTTTTTGTTCTCATTCCACGGCAACTAACCCATATACAGTATATTATGAGTCCCACATCGTGTTCTTGGTAAAGATGACTCGTAGCGTGAGATAAGCTCAACATTGTGTGTCCTCGTTTCACGGTAACTAACCCATAAGGACTAGATTATAAGTCCCTTATCGTGTTCTTGGTAAAGATGAGTCGTAGCTTGAGATAAGCTAAACATTTTGTGTCCTCATTCCACGGTAACTTACCTATATAGAGTACATTATGAGTCCCACATCGTGTTCTTGGTAAATATGACTCGTAGCTTGAGATAAGCTCAACATTTTGTTTCCTCATTCCACGGTAACTAACCCATATAGAGTACATTATAAGTCCCACATCGTGTTTTTGGTAAGCATGACACGCCGCTTGAGATAAGCTCAAATTTGTGTCCCCATTGCATGGTAACTAACCCATATAGAGTACATTATAAGTCCCACATCGTGTTCTTGGTAAAGATGACTCGTAGCTTGAGATAAGCTCAACATTTTGTGTCCTCTTTCCACGGTAACTAACCCATATAGAGTACATTATGAGTCCCATATCGTGTTCTTGGTAAAGATGACTCGTAGCTTGAGATAAGCTCAACAATTTTAGTCCTCATTCCACGGTAACTAACCCATAAGGACTATAGTACGAGTCCAACATTGTGTTCTTGGTAAAGCTGACTCGTAGCTTGAGATAAGTTCAACATGATGTGTCCCCCTTCCACGGTAACTAACCTATATGGAGTACATTATGAGTCCCACATCGTGTTCTTGGTAAAGCTGACTGGCTGCTTGAAATACGTTCAACATGATGTGTCCTCATTCTACGGTAACTAACCCATAAGGACTATATTATGAGTCCCACATCGTGTTCTTGGTAAAGATGAATCGTAGCTTGAGATAAGCTCAACATTTTGTGTCCTCATTCCACGGTAACTAACCCATAAGGACTACATTACGAGTCCCACATCGTGTTCTTGGTAAAGACGACTCGTAGCTTGAGATAAGCTCAACATGATGAATCCTCATTCCACGGTAACTAACCCATATATAGTACATTATGAGTCCCACATCGTGTTCTTGGTAAAGCTGACTCGTAGCTTGAGAAAAGCTCAACATTTTGTGTTCTCATTCCACGGTAACTAACCCATATAGAGTATGTTATGAGTCCCACATCGTGTTCTTGGTAAACATGACTCGTAGCTTGAGATAAGCTAAACATTGTGTGTCCTCATTCCACGGTAACTAAACCATATGGACTACATTATAAGCCTCACATCGTGTTCTTGGGAAAGATGACTCGTAGCTTGAGATAAGCTAAACATTTTGTGTCCTCATTCCAAGGTAACTAACCCATATAGAGTATATTATGAGTCCCACATCGTGTTCTTGGTAAAGATGACTCGTAGCTTGAGATAAGCTCAACATTTTGTTTCCACATTCCACGGTCACTAACCCAAATAGAGTACATTATAAGTCCCACATCGTATTTTTGGTAAAGATGACACGCCGCTTGAGATAAGCTCAACATTTTGTGGTCTCTTTCCACGGTAACTAACCCATATAGAGTACATTATGAGTCCCACATCGTGTTCTTGGTAAAGTCGACTGGTAGCTTGAGATAAGTTCAACATGATGTGTCCTCATTCAATGGTAACTAACCCATATAGAGTACATTATAAGTCCCACATCGTGTTTTTGGTAAAGATGACTCGCCGCTTGAGATAAGCTCAACATTTTGTGTCCCCATTCCATGGTAAATAACCCATATAGAGTACATTAATAGTCCCACATCGTGTTCTTCGTAAAGCTGGATGGCAACTTGAGATAAGCTCAACATGATGTATCTTCATCCAACGTACTTACGCATATGGACTACATTACGAGTCCTGAATCGTGTTCTTGGTAAAGCTGGATGGCAACTTGAGATAAGTACAACATGATGTATCCTCTTCCAACGGTACTTACGCATATGGACTACATTATGAGTCCCACATCGTGTTCTTGGTAAAGCTGGATGACAACTTGAGATCAGCTCAACATGTTGTATCCTCATCCAACGGTACGTACCCAAATGAACTACATTATAAGTCCCACATCGTGTTCTTGGTAAAGCTGGATGGCAACTTGAGATAAGCTTAACATGATGTGTCCTCATCCAACGGTACTTACCCACATGGACTACGTTATGAGTCCCACATCGTGTTCTTGGTAAAGCTGACTCGTAGCTTGAGATAAGCTCAACATGATATGTGCTCATACGACGGTAGTTAACCCATATGGACTACATTTTGAGCCCTAGTCGCACATCGTATTCTTGGTAAAGCTGGCTCGCAGCTTGAGATAAATACTGCATGATGTGTTCTCATTTCACAGTACTAAGTCCATATGGACTACATTATGAGACCCACATCTTGTTCTTCGTAAAGCTGGATGGCAACTTGAGATAAGCTCAACATGATGTGTCCTCAACCAACGCTACTTACCCATATGGACTACGTAATGAGTCCCACATCGTGTTCTTGGTAAAGCTGACTCGCAGCTTGAGATAAGTTCCATATGATGTGTCCTTAATTCCACGGTAACTAACCCATAAGGACCACATTATGAGTCCCACAACGTGTTCTTGGATAAGATGACTCGTAGCTTGAGATAAGTTCAACGTGATGTGTCCTCATTCCACGGTAACTAACCCATATGGACTACATTATGAGTCCCACATCGTGTTCTTGGTAAAGATGACTCGTAGCTTGAGATGAGCTCAACATTTTGTGCCCTCATTCCACGGTAACTAACCCATAAGGACTACATTACGAGTCCCACATCTTGTTCTTGGTAAAGATGACTCGTAGCTTGAGATAAGCTCAACATGATGTGTCCTCATTCCACGGTAACTAACACATAAATAGTAAATTATGAGTCCCACATCGTGTTCTTGGTAAAGCTGACTCGTAGCTTGAGATAAGCTACCCAATGTGTGTCCTCATATCACGGTAACAAACCCATAAGGACTAGATTATAAGTCCCACATCGTGTTCTTGGTAAAGATGACTCGTAGCTTGAGATAAGCTAAACATTTTGTGTCCTCATTCCAAGGTAACTAACCTATATAGAGTACATTATGAGTCCCACATCGTGTTCTTGGTAAAGATGACTCGTAGCTTGAGATAGGCTCAACATTTTGTTTCCTCATTCCACGGTAACTAACCCATATAGAGTACATTATAAGTCCCACATCGTGTTTTTGGTAAGCATGACACGCCGCTTGAGATAAGCTCAACATTTTGTGTCCCCATTCCATGGTAACTAACCCATATAGAGTACATTATGAGTCCCACATCGTGTTCTTGGTAAAGATGACTCGTAGCTTGAAATAAGCTCAACATTTTTGGTCCTCATTCCACGGTAACTAACCCATAAGGACTATAGTACGAGTCCAACATCGTGTTCTTGGTAAAGCTGACTCGTAGCTTGAGATAAGTTCAACATGATGTGTCCTCATTCAACGGTAACTAACCCATATAGAGTACATTATGAGTCCCACATCGTGTTCTTGGTAAACATGACTCGTAGCTTGAGATAAGCTCAACATTGTGTGTCCTCATTCCACGGTAACAAAACCATATGGACTACATTATAAGCACCACATCGTGTCCTTGGGAAAGATGACTCGTAGCTTGAGATAAGCTAAACATTTTGTGTCCTCAATCCAAGGTAACTAACCCATATAGAGTATATTATGAGTCCCACATCGTGTTCTTGGTAAAGATGACTCGTAGCTTGAGATAAGCTCAACATTTTGTTTCCTCATTCCACGGTCACTAACCCATATAGAGTACATTATGAGTCCCACATCGTGTTTTTGGTAAAGATGAAACGCCGCTTGAGATAAGCTCAACATTTTGTGTCCCCATTCCATGCTAACTAACCCATATAGAGTACATTATGAGTCCCACATCGTGTTCTTCGTAAAGCTGGATGGCAACTTGAGATAAGCTCAACATGATGTATTCTCATCCAACGTACTTACGCACATGAACTACATTATGAGTCCACATCGTGTTCTTGGTAAAGTTGGATGGCAACTTCAGATAAGTACAACATGATGTATTCTCATCCAACGGTACTTACGCATATGAACTACATTATGAGTCCCACATCGTGTTCTTGGTAAAGCTGGATGGCAACATGAGATAAGCTCAACATGATGTATTCTCATCCAACGGTACTTACCAATATGAACTACATTATGAGTCCCACATCGTGTTCTTCGTAAAGCTGGATGGCAACTTGAGGTAAGCTCAACATAATATACTCTCATCCAACGTACTTACGCATATGGACTACATTATGAGTCCCACATCGTGTTCTTGGTAAAGTTGGATGGCAACTTGAGATAAGTACAACATGATGTATTCTCATCCAACGGTACTTTCCCAAATGAACTACATTATGAGTCCCACATCGTGTTCTCCGTAAAGCTGGATGGCAACTTGAGATACGCTCAACATGATGTATCCTCATCCAACGTACTTACGCATATGGACTACATTATGAGTCCTAAATCGTGTTCTTGGTTAAGCTGGATGGCAACTTGAGATAAGTACAACATGATGTATCCTCATCCAACGGTACTTACGCATATGGACTACATTATGAGTCCCACATCGTGTTCTTGGTAAAGCTGGATGGCAACTTGAGATAAGTACAACATAATGTATCCTCATTCAACGGTACTTACACATTTAGTCGACATTATGAGTGCCACATCGTGTTCTTGGTATACCTGGATGGCAACTTGACATAAGCTCAACATGATGTGTCCTCCTCCAACGGTACTTAGCCATATGGACTACGTTATGAGTCCCAAATCGTGTTCTTTGTAAAGCTGACTCGCAGCTTGAGATACGTTCCGCATGATGTGTCCTTAATTCCACGGTAACTAACCCATAAGGACTACATTATGAGTCCCACATCGTGTTCTTGGTAAAGATGACTCGTAGCTTGAGATGAGCTCAACATTTAGTGCCCTCATTCCACGGTAACTAAACCATAAGGACTACATTACGAGTCCCACATCGTGTTCTTGGTAAAGATGACTCGTAGCTTGAGATAAGCTCAACATGATATGTCCTCATTCCACGGTAACTAATCCATAAGGACTACATTACGAGTCCCACATCGTGTTCTTGGTAAAGATGACTCGTAGCTTGAGATAAGCTCAACATGATGTGTCCTCATTCCACGGTAACTAACACATAAATAGTAAATTATGAGTCCCACATCGTGTTCTTGGTAAAGCTGACTCGTAGCTTGAGATAAGCTCAACGTTTTTGTTCTCATTCCACGGTAACTAACCCATATACAGTATATTATGAGTCCCACATCGTGTTCTTGGTAAAGATGACTCGTAGCTTGAGATAAGCTCAACATTGTGTGTCCTCGTTTCACGGTAACTAACCCATAAGGACTAGATTATAAGTCCCACATCGTGTTTTTGGTAAGCATGACACGCCGCTTGAGATAAGCTCAAATTTGTGTCCCCATTCCATGGTAACTAACCCATATAGAGTACATTATAAGTCCCACATCGTGTTCTTGGTAAAAATGACTCGTAGCTTGAGATAAGCTCAACATTTTGTGTCCTCTTTCCACGGTAACTAACCCATATAGAGTACATTATGAGTCCCATATCGTGTTCTTGGTAAAGATGACTCGTAGCTTGAGATAAGCTCAACAATTTTAGTCCTCATTCCACGGTAACTAACCCATAAGGACTATAGTACGAGTCCAACATCGTGTTCTTGGTAAAGCTGACTCGTAGCTTGAGATAAGTTCAACATGATGTATCCCCATTCCACGGTAACTAACCTATATGGAGTACATTATGAGTCCCACATCGTGTTCTTGGTAAAGCTGACTGGCTGCTTGAAATACGTTCAACATGATGTGTCCTAATTCTACGGTAACTAACCCATAAGGACTATATTATGAGTCCCACATCGTGTTCTTGGTAAAGATGAATCGTAGCTTGAGATAAGCTCAAAATTTTGTGTCCTCATACCACGGTAACTAACCCATAAGGACTACATTACGAGTCCCACATCGTGTTCTTGGTAAAGACGACTCGTAGCTTGAGATAGGCTCAACATTGTGTGTCCTCGTTTCACGGTAACTAACCCATAAGGACTAGATTATAAGTCCCTTATCGTGTTCATGGTAAAGATGAGTCGTAGCTTGAGATAAGCTAAACATTTTGTGTCCTCATTCCACGGTAACTTACCTTTATAGAGTACATTATGAGTCCCACATCGTGTTCTTGGTAAATATGACTCGTAGCTTGAGATAAGCTCAACATTTTGTTTCCTCATTCCACGGTAACTAACCCATATAGAGTACATTATAAGTCCCACATCGTGTTTTTTGTAAGCATGACACGCCGCTTGAGATAAGCTCAAATTGGTGTCCCCATTGCATGGTAACTAACCCATATAGAGTACATTATAAGTCCCACATCGTGTTCTTGGTAAAGATGACTCGTAGCTTGAGATAAGGTCAACATTTTGTGTCCTCTTTCCACGGTAACTAACCCATATAGGGTACATTATGAGTCCCATTTCGTGTTCTTGGTAAAGATGACTCGTAGCTTGAGATAAGCTCAACAATTTTAGTCCTCATTCCACGGTAACTAACCCATAAGGACTATAGTACGAGTCCAACATCGTGTTCCTGGTAAAGCTGACTCGTAGCTTGAGATAAGTTCAACATGATGTGTCCCCATTCCACGGAAACTAACCTATATGGAGTATATTATGAGTCCCACATCGTGTTCTTGGTAAAGCTGACTGGCTGCTTGAAATACGTTCAACATGATGTGTCCTCATTCTACGGTAACTAACCCATAAGGACTACATTACGAGTCCCACATCGTGTTCTTGGTAAAGACGACTCGTAGCTTGAGATAAGCTCAACATGATGATTCCTCATTCCACGGTAACTAACCCATATATAGTACATTGTGAGTCTCACATCGTGTTCTTGGTAAAGCTGACTCGTAGCTTGAGAAAAGCTCAACATTTTGTGTTCTCATTCCACGGTAACTAACCCATATAGAGTATGTTATGAGTCCCACATCGTGTTCTTGGTAAACATGACTCGTAGCTTGAGATAAGCTAAACATTGTGTGTCCTCATTCCACGGTAACTAAATCATATGGACTACATTATAAGCCTCACATCGTGTTCTTGGGAAAGATGACTCGTAGCTTGAGATAAGCTAAACATTTTGTGTCCTCATTCCAAGGTAACTAACCCATGTAGAGTATATTATGAGTCCCACATCGTGTTCTTGGTAAAGATGACTCGTAGCTTGAGATAAGCTCAACATTTTGTTTCCACATTCCACGGTCACTAACCCAAATAGAGTACATTATAAGTCCCACATCGTATTTTTGGTAAAGATGACACGCCGCTTGAGATAAGCTCAACATTTTGTGGTCTCTTTCCACGGTAACTAACCCATTTAGAGTACATTATGAGTCCCACATCGTGTTCTTGGTAAAGTCGACTGGTAGCTTGAGATAAGTTCAACATGATGTGTCCTCATTCAACGGTAACTAACCCATATAGAGTACATTATAAGTCCCACATCGTGTTCTTCGTAAAGCTGGACGGCAACTTGAGATAAGCTCAACATGATGTATCTTCATCCAACGGTACTTACGCATATGGACTACATTATGAGTCCCACATCGTGTTCTTGGTAAAGCTGGATGACAACTTGAGATCAGCTCAACATGTTGTATCCTCATCCAACGGTACGTACCCAAATGAACTACATTATAAGTCCCACATCGTGTTCTTGGTAAAGCTGGATGGCAACTTGAGATAAGCTTAACATGATGTGTCCTCATCCATCGGTACTTACCCACATGGACTACGTTATGAGTCCCACATCGTGTTCTTGGTAAAGCTGACTCGCAGCTTGAGATAAGTTCCACATGATGTGTCCTTAATTCCACGGTAACTAACCCGTAAGGACTACATTATGAGTCCCACATCGTGTTCTTGGGTAAGATGACACGTAGATTGAGATAAGTTCAACGTGATGTGTCCTCATTCCACGGTAACTAACCCATAAGGACTACATTACGAGTCCCACATTGTGTTCTTGGTAAAGATGACTCGTAGCTTGAGATAAGCTCATTATGATGTGTCCTCATTCCACGGTAACTAACCCATATATAGTACATTATGAGTCCAACATCGTGTTCTTGGTAAAGCTGACTCGTAGATTGAGATAAGCTCAACAATTTTGTCCTCATTCCACGGTAACTAACCCATAAGGACTACATTATGAGTCCCACATCGTGTTCTCGGTAAAGATGACTCGTAGCTTGAGATAAGCTCAACATGATATGTGCTCATACGACGGTAGTTAACCCATATGGACTACATTTTGAGCCCTAGTCGCACATCGTATTCTTGGTAAAGCTGGCTCGCAGCTTGAGATAAATAGTGCATGATGTGTTCTCATTTCACAGTACTAAGTCCATATGGACTACATTATGAGACCCACATCTTGTTCTTCGTAAAGCTGGATGGCAACTTGAGATAAGCTCAACATGATGTATTCTCATCCAACGTACTTACGCATATGGACTACATTATGATTCCCACATCGTGTTCTTGGTAAAGCTGGATGGCAACTTGACATTAGTACAACATTATCTGTCCCCATCCCACGCTACTACACATATGGACTACATTATGAGTCCCACATCGTGTTCTTGGTTAAGATGACACGTAGCTTGAGATAAGTTCAACGTGATGTGTCCTCATTCCACGGTAACTAACCCATATGGACTACATTATGAGTCCCACATCGTGTTCTTGGTAAAGATGACTCGTAGCTTGAGATAAGCTAAACATTTTGTGTCCTCATTCCAAGGTAACTAACCTATATAGAGTACATTATGAGTCCCACATCGTGTTCTTGGTAAAGATGACTCGTAGCTTGAGATAAGCTCAACATGATGTGTCCTCATTCCACGGTAACTAACCCATATATAGTACATTATGAGTCCAACATCGTGTTCTTTGTAAAGCTGACTCGAAGATTGAGATAAGCTCAACAATTTTGTCCTCATTCCACGGGAACTAACCCATAAGGACTATTTTATGAGTCCCACATCGTGTTCTCGGTAAAGATGACTCGTAGCTTGAGATAAGCTCAACATGATATGTGCTCATACGACGGTAGTTAACCCATATGGACTACATTTTGAGCCCTAGTCCCACATCGTGTTCTTGGTAAAGCTGGCTCGCAGCCTGAGATAAATACTGCATGATGTGTTCTCATTTCACAGTACTGAGTCCATATGGACTACATTATGATACCCACATCGTGTTCTTCGTAAAGCTGGATGGCAACTTGAGATAAGCTCAACATGATGTATTCTCATCCAACGTACTTACGCATATGGACTACATTATGAGTCCCACATCGTGTTCTTGGTAACGCTGGATGGCAACTTGAGATAAGCACAACTTGATGTGTGCTCATCCCATGGTACTACCCATAAGGACTACATTATGAGTCCCACATCGTGTTCTTCGTAAAGCTGGATGGCAACTTCAGATAAGCTCAACATGAAGTATTCTCATCAAACGGTACTTACCCATATAGACTACATTACAAGTCCCAAATCGTGTTCATGGTAAAAGTTGGGTCGCAACTTGAGATAAGCATGATGTATTCTCATCCACGTGCACTTACCCATATGAACTACATTATGAGTCCCACATCGTGTTCTTGGTAAACGTTGGATTGCAACTTGAGATAAGTAACCAATGATGTATTCTCATCCAAGGGTACTTACCCATATGAACTACATTATAAGTCCCACATCGTGTTCTTGGTAAAGCTGGATGGCAACTTGAGATAGGTACAACTCGATGTGTCCCCATCCCACGGTACTACCCATATGGACTACATTATGACTCCCACATCGTGTTCTTCGTAAAGCTGGATGGCAACTTGAGATAAACTCAACATGATGTATTCTCATCCAACGTACTTACGCACATGAACTACATTATGAGTCCACATCGTGTTCTTGGTAAAGTTGGATGGCAACTTGAGATAAGTACAACATGATGTATTCTCATCCAACGGTACTTACGCATATGAACTACATTATGAGTCCCACATCGTGTTCTTGGTAAAGTTGGACGGCAACTTGAGATAAGCTCAACATGATGTATTCTCATCCAACGGTACTTAATTATATGAACTACATTATGAGTCCCAAATCGTGTTCTTGGTAAACCTGGATGGCAACATGAGATAAGTACAACATAATGTATCCTCATTCAACGGTACTTACCCACTTGGAGGACATTATGAGTGCCACATCGTGTTCTTGGTAAAGCTGGATGGCAACTTGAGATAAGCTCAACATGATGTGTCCTCAACCAACGCTACTTACCCATATGGACTACGTAATGAGTCCCACATCGTGTTCTTGGTAAAGCTGACTCGCAGCTTGAGATAAGTTCCATATGATGTGTCCTTAATTCCACGGTAACTAACCCATAAGGACCACATTATGAGTCCCACAACGTGTTCTTGGATAAGATGACTCGTAGCTTGAGATAGGTTCAACGTGATGTGTCCTCATTCCACGGTAACTAACCCATATGGACTACATTATGAGTCCCACATCGTGTTCTTGGTATAGATGACTCGTAGCTTGAGATGAGCTCAACATTTTGTGCCCTCATTCCACGGTAACTAACCCATAAGGACTACATTACGAGTCCCACATCTTGTTCTTGGTAAAGATGACTCGTAGCTTGAGATAAGCTCAACATGACGTGTCCTCATTCCACGGTAACTAACCCATATGGACTACATTATGAGTCCCACATCGTGTTCTTGGTAAAGATGACTCGTAGCTTGAGATGAGCTCAACATTTTGTGCCCTCATTGCACGGTAACTAACCCATAAGGACTACATTACGAGTCCCACATCGTGTTCTTGGTAAAGATGACTCGTAGCTTGAGATAAGCTCAACATGATGTGTCCTCATTCCACGGTAACTAACACATAAATAGTAAATTATGAGTCCCACATCGTGTTCTTGGTAACGCTGACTCGTAGCTTGAGATAAGCTACCCAATGTGTGTCCTCATATCACGGTAACAAACCCATAAGGACTAGATTATAAGTCCCACATCGTGTTCTTGGTAAAGATGACTCGTAGCTTGAGATAAGCTAAACATTTTGTGTCCTCATTCCAAGGTAACTAACCTATATAGAGTACATTATGAGTCCCACATCGTGTTCTTGGTAAAGATGACTCGTAGCTTGAGATAGGCTCAACATTTTGTTTCCTCATTCCACGGTAACTAACCCATATAGAGTACATTATAAGTCCCACATCGTGTTTTTGGTAAGCATGACACGCCGCTTGAGATAAGCTCAACATTTTGTGTCCCCTTTCCATGGTAACTAACCCATATAGAGTACATTATGAGTCCCACATCGTGTTCTTGGTAAAGATGACTCGTAGCTTGAGATAAGCTCAACATTTTTGGTCCTCATTCCACGGTAACTAACCCATAAGGACTATAGTACGAGTCCAACATCGTGTTCTTGGTAAAGCTGACTCGTAGCTTGAGATAAGTTCAACATGATGTGTCCTCATTCTACGGTTACTAACCCATCAGGACTATATTATGAGTCCCACATCGTGTTCTTGGTAAAGATGACTCGTAGCTTGAGATAAGCTCAACATTTTGTTTCCTCATTCCACGGTCACTAACCCATATAGAGTACATTATGAGTCCCACATCGTGTTTTTGGTAAAGATGAAACGCCGCTTGAGATAAGCTCAACATTTTGTGTCCCCATTCCATGCTAACTAACCCATATAGAGAACATTATGAGTCCCACATCGTGTTCTTCGTAAAGCTGGATGGCAACTTGAGATAAGCTCAACATGATGTATTCTCATCCAACGTACTTACGCACATGAACTACATTATGAGTCCACATCGTGTTCTTGGTAAAGTTGGATGGCAACTTGAGATAAGTACAACATGATGTATTCTCATCCAACGGTACTTACGCATATGAACTACATTATGTGTCCCACATCGTGTTCTTGGTAAAGCTGGATGGCAACGTGAGATAAGCTCAACATGATGTATTCTCATCCAACGGTACTTACCCATATGAACTACATTATGAGTCCCACATCGTGTTCTTCGTAAAGCTGGATGGCAACTTGAGATACGCTCAACATGATGTATCCTCATCCAACGTACTTACGCATATGGACTACATTATGGGTCCCACATCGTGTTCTTGGTAAAGTTGGATGGCAACTTGAGATAAGTACAACATAATGTATTCTCATCCAACGGTACTTTCCCATATGAACTACATTATGAGTCCCACATCGTGTTCTCCGTAAAGCTGGATGGCAAGTTGGGATACGCTCAACATGATGTATACTCATCCAACGTACTTACGCATATGGACTACATTATGAGTCCTAAATCGTGTTCTTGGTTAAGCTGGATGGCAACTTGAGATAAGTACAACATGATGTATCCTCATCCAACGGTACTTACGCATATGGACTACATTATGAGTCCCACATCGTGTTCTTGTTAAAGCTGGATGACAACCTGAGATAAGCTCAACATGTATCCTCATCCAACGGTACTTACACATTTAGTCGACATTATGAGTGCCACATCGTGTTCTTGGTAAAGCTGGATGGCAACTTGACATAAGCTCAACATGATGTGTCCTCCTCCAACGGTACTTAGCCATATGAACTACATTATGAGTCCCACATCGTGTTCTTGGTAAAGCTGGATGGCAACTTGAGATACGTACAACTTGATGTGTCCCCATCCCACGGTACTACCCTTATAGACTACATTATGTGTCCCACATCGTGCTCTTCGTAAAGCTGGAAGGCAACTTGAGATAAGCTCAACATGTAGTATTCTCATCCAAGGGTACTTACTCATATGAACTACATTATAAGTCCCACATCGTGTTCTTGGTAAAGCTGGATGGCAACTTGAGATACGTACAACTTGATGTGTCCCCATCCCACGGTACTACCCTTATAGACTACATTATGTGTCCCACATCGTGTTCTTCGTAAAGCTGGATGGCAACTTGAGATAAGCTCAACATGATGTATTCTCATCCAACGTACTTACGCACATGAACTACATTATGAGTCCACATCGTGTTCTTGGTAAAGTTGGATGGCAACTTGAGATAAGTACAACATGATGTATTCTCATCCATCGGTACTTACGCATATGAACTACATTATGAGCCCCACATCGTGTTCTTGGTAAAGTTGGATGGCAACTTGAGATAAGCTCAACATGATGTATTCTCATCCAACAATACTTACCCATATGAACTACATTATGAGTCCCACATCGTGTTCTTCGTAAACCTGGATGGCAACTTGAGATAAGCTCAACATGATATACTCTCATCCATCGTACTTACGCATATGGACTACATTATGAGTCCCACATCGTGTTCTTGGTAAAGTCGGATGGCAACTTGAGATAAGTACAACATGATGTATTCTCATCCAACGGTTCTTTCCCATATGAACTACATTATGAGTCCCACATCGTGTTCTCCGTAAAGCTGGATGGCAACTTGAGATAAGCTCAACATGATGTATTCTCATCCAACGTACTTACGTATATGTACTACATTATGAGTCCTAAATCGTGTTCTTGGTAAAGCTGGATGGCAACTTGAGATAAGTACAACATGATGTATCCTCATCCAACGGTACTTACGCATATGGACTACATTATGAGTCCCACATCGTGTTCTTGGTAAAGCTGGATGACAACTTGAGATAAGCTCAACATGTTGTATCCTCATCCAACGGTACTTACCCGTATGAACTACATTATGAGTCCCACATCGTGTTCTTGGTAAAGCTGGATGGCAACTTGAGATAAGTACAACATAATGTATCCTCATTCAACGGTACTTACCCATTTGGACGACATTATGAAT
The DNA here is from genome assembly GCA_030765065.1 of Deroplatys truncata. Lineage (NCBI taxonomy): Eukaryota > Metazoa > Arthropoda > Insecta > Mantodea > Mantidae > Deroplatys > Deroplatys truncata. Next base: position 21,676,065 of record CM060988.1, on the reverse strand, counting down.
GCCACATCGTGTTCTTGGTAAAGCTGGATGGCAACTTGAGATAAGCTCAACATGATGTGTCCTTATCCAACGGTACTTAGCCATATGGACTACGTTATGAGTCCCAAATCGTGTTCTTGGTAAAGATGACTCGCAGCTTGAGATACGTTCCGCATGATGTGTCCTTAATTCCACGGTAACTAACCCATGAGGACTACATTGTGAGTCCCACATCGTGTTCTTGGTTACGATGACTCGTAGCTTGAGATATGTTCAACATGATGTGTCCTCATTCCACGGTAACTAACCCATAACGACTACATTATGAGTCCCACATCGTGTTCTTCGTAAAGCTGACTCGTAGCTTGAGATAAGTTCAACATGATGTGTCCTGATTCTGCGGTAACTAACCCATAAGGACTACATTATGAGTCCCACATCGTGTTCTTGGTAAAGATGACTCGTAGCTTGAGATAAGCTCAACATTTTGTGTCCTCATTCCACGGTAACTAACCAATAAGGACCACATTACGAGTCCCACATCGTTTTCTTGGCAAAGATGACTCGTAGCTTGAGATAAGCTCAACATAATGTGTCCTCATTCCACGGTAACTAACACATGAATAGTAAATTATGAGTCCCACATCGTGTTCTTGGTAAAGCTGACTCGTAGCTTGAGATAAGCTACCCATTGTGTGTCCTCATTTCACGGTAACTAACCCATAAGGACTAGATTATAAGTCCCACATCGTGTTCTTGGTAAAGACGACTCGTAGCTTGAGAAAAGCTAAACATTTTGTGTCCTCATTCCAAGGTAACTAACCTATATAGAGTACATTTTGAGTCCCACATCGTGTTCTTGGTAAAGATGACTCGTAGCTTGAGATAAGCTCAACATTTTTGGTCCTCATTCCACGGTAACTGACCCATAAGGACTATAGTACGAGTCCAACATCGTGTTCTTGGTAAAGCTGACTCGTAGCTTGAGAGAAGTTCAACATGATGTGTCCTCATTCAACGGTAACTAACCCATATAGAGTACATTATGAGTCCCACATCGTGTTCTTTGTAAAGCTGACTCGTAGCATGAGATAAGTTCAACATGATGTGTCCTCATTCTACGGTAACTAATCCATAAGGACTATATTATGAGTCCCACATCGTGTTCTTGGTAATGATGACTCATAGCTTGAGATAAGCTCAACATGATGAGTCCTCATTCCACGGTAACTAACCCATATATAGTACATTATGAGTCCCACATCGTGCTCTTGGTAAAACTGACTCGTAGCTTGAGATAAGCTCAACATTGTGTGTCCTCATTCCACGGTAAGAAACCATATGGACTACATTATAAGCACCACATCGTGTTCTTGGGAAAGATGACTCGTAGCTTGAGATAAGCTAAATATTTTGTGTCCTCATTCCAAGGTAACTAACCCATATAGAGTATATTATGAGTCCCACATCGTGTTCTTGGTAAAGATGACTCGTAGCTTGAGATAAGCTCAACATAATGTGTCCTCATTCCACGGTAACTAACACATAAATAGTAAATTATGAGTCTCACATCGTGTTCTTGGTAAAGCTGACTCGTAGCTTGAGATAAGCTACCCATTGTGTGTCCTCATTTCACGGTAACTAACCCATAAGGACTAGATTATAAGTCCCACATCGTGTTCTTGGTAAAGACGACTCGTAGCTTGAGATAAGCTAAACATTTTGTGTCCTCATTCCAAGGTAACTAACCTATATAGAGTACATTATGAGTCCCACATCGTGTTCTTGGTAAAGATGACTCGTAGCTTGAGATAAGCTCAACATTTTTGGTCCTCATTCCACGGTAACTGACCCATAAGAACTATAGTACGAGTCCAACATCGTGTTCTTGGTAAAGCTGACTCGTAGCTTGAGAGAAGTTCAACATGATGTGTCCTCATTCAACGGTAACTAACCCATATAGAGTACATTATGAGTCCCACATCGTGTTCATGTAAAGCTGACTCGTAGCTTGAGATAAGTTCAACATGATGTGTCCTCATTCTACGGTAACTAAACCATAAGGACTATATTATGAGTCCCACATCGTGTTCTTGGTAATGATGACTCGTAGCTTGAGATAAGCTCAACACGATGAGTCCTCATTCCACGGTAACTAACCCATATATAGTACATTATGAGTCCCACATCGTGCTCTTGGTAAACCTGACTCGTAGCTTGAGATAAGCTCAACATTTTGTGTTCTCATTCCACGGCAACTAACCCATATAGAGTATATTATGAGTCCCACATCGTGTTCTTGGTAACCATGACTCGTAGCTTGAGATAAGCTCAACATTGTGTGTCCTCATTCCACGGTAAAAAACCATATGGACTACATTATAAGCACCACATCGTGTTCTTGGGAAGATGACTCGTAGCTTGAGATGAGCTAAATATTTTGTGTCCTCATTCCAAGGTAACTAACCCATATAGAGTATATTATGAGTCCCACATCGTGTTCTTGGTAAAGATGACTCGTAGCTTGAGATAAGCTCAACATTTTGTTTCCTCATTCCACGGTCACTAACCCATATAGAGTACATTATGAGTCCCACATCGTGTTTTTGGTAAAGATGAAACGCCGCTTGAGATAAGCTCAACATTTTGTGTCCCCATTCCATGCTAACTAACCCATATAGAGTACATTATGAGTCCCACATCGTGTTCTTCGTAAAGCTGGATGGCAACTTGAGATAAGCTCAACATGATGTATTCTCATCCAACGTACTTACGCATATGGACTACATTATGAGTCCCACATCGTGTTCTTGGTAAAGTTGGATGGCAACTTGAGATAAGCTCAACATGATGTATTCTCATCCAACGTACTTACGCATATGGACTACATTATGAGTCCCACATCGTGTTCTTCGTAAAGCTGGATGGCAACTTGAGATAAGCTCAACATGATGTATTCTCATCCAACGGTACTTACCAATATGAACTACATTATGAGTCCCACATCGTGTTCTTCGTAAAGCTGGATGGCAACTTGAGGTAAGCTCAACATGATATACTCTCATCCAACGTACTTACGCATATGGACTACATTATGGGTCCCACATCGTGTTCTTGGTAAAGTTGGATGGCAACTTGAGATAAGTACAACATAATGTATTCTCATCCAACGGTACTTTCCCATATGAACTACATTATGAGTCCCACATAGTGTTCTCCGTAAAGCTGGATGGCAACTTGGGATACGCTCAACATGATGTATACTCATCCAACGGTACTTACACATTTGGACGACATTATGAGTGCCACATCGTGTTCTTGGTAAAGCTGGATGGCAACCTGAGATAAGCTCAACATGTATCCTCATCCAACGGTACTTACACATTTGGACGACATTATGAGTGCCACATCGTGTTCTTGGTAAAGCTGGATGGCAACTTGACATAAGCTCAACATGATGTGTCCTCATCCAACGGTACTTAGCCATATGGACTACGTTATGAGTCCCAAATCGTGTTCTTTGTAAAGCTGACTCGCAGCTTGAGATACGTTCCGCATGATGTGTCCTTAATTCCACGGTAACTAACCCATAAGGACTACATTATGAGTCCCACATCGTGTTCTTGGTTACGATAACTCGTAGCTTGAGATAAGTTCAACATGATGTGTCCTCATTCCACGGTAACTAACCCATAACGACTACATTATGAGTCCCACATCGTGTTCTTTGTAAAGCTGACTCGTAGCTTGAGTTAAGTTCAACATGATGTGTCCTCATTCTACGGTAACTAACCCATAAGGACTACATTATGAGTCCCACATCGTGTTCTTGGTAAAGATGACTCGTAGCTTGAGATAAGCTCAAATTTTGTGTCCTCATTCCACGGAAACTAACCCATAAGGACCACATTACGAGTCCCACATCGTGTTCTTGGTAAAGATGACACGTAGCTTGAGATAAGCTCAACATGATGTGTCCTCATTCCACGGTAACTAACACATATATAGTAAATTATGAGTCCCACATCGTGTTCTTGGTAAAGCTGACTCGTAGCTTGAGATAAGCTCAACCTTTTTGTTCTCATTCCACGGCAACTAACCCATATACAGTATATTATGAGTCCCACATCGTGTTCTTGGTAAAGATGACTCGTAGCGTGAGATAAGCTCAACATTGTGTGTCCTCGTTTCACGGTAACTAACCCATAAGGACTAGATTATAAGTCCCTTATCGTGTTCTTGGTAAAGATGAGTCGTAGCTTGAGATAAGCTAAACATTTTGTGTCCTCATTCCACGGTAACTTACCTATATAGAGTACATTATGAGTCCCACATCGTGTTCTTGGTAAATATGACTCGTAGCTTGAGATAAGCTCAACATTTTGTTTCCTCATTCCACGGTAACTAACCCATATAGAGTACATTATAAGTCCCACATCGTGTTTTTGGTAAGCATGACACGCCGCTTGAGATAAGCTCAAATTTGTGTCCCCATTGCATGGTAACTAACCCATATAGAGTACATTATAAGTCCCACATCGTGTTCTTGGTAAAGATGACTCGTAGTTTGAGATAAGCTCAACATTTTGTGTCCTCTTTCCACGGTAACTAACCCATATAGAGTACATTATGAGTCCCATATCGTGTTCTTGGTAAAGATGACTCGTAGCTTGAGATAAGCTCAACAATTTTAGTCCTCATTCCACGGTAACTAACCCATAAGGACTATAGTACGAGTCCAACATTGTGTTCTTGGTAAAGCTGACTCGTAGCTTGAGATAAGTTCAACATGATGTGTCCCCCTTCCACGGTAACTAACCTATATGGAGTACATTATGAGTCCCACATCGTGTTCTTGGTAAAGCTGACTGGCTGCTTGAAATACGTTCAACATGATGTGTCCTCATTCTACGGTAACTAACCCATAAGGACTATATTATGAGTCCCACATCGTGTTCTTGGTAAAGATGAATCGTAGCTTGAGATAAGCTCAACATTTTGTGTCCTCATTCCACGGTAACTAACCCATAAGGACTACATTACGAGTCCCACATCGTGTTCTTGGTAAAGACGACTCGTAGCTTGAGATAAGCTCAACATGATGAATCCTCATTCCACGGTAACTAACCCATATATAGTACATTATGAGTCCCACATCGTGTTCTTGGTAAAGCTGACTCGTAGCTTGAGAAAAGCTCAACATTTTGTGTTCTCATTCCACGGTAACTAACCCATATAGAGTATGTTATGAGTCCCACATCGTGTTCTTGGTAAACATGACTCGTAGCTTGAGATAAGCTAAACATTGTGTGTCCTCATTCCACGGTAACTAAACCATATGGACTACATTATAAGCCTCACATCGTGTTCTTGGGAAAGATGACTCGTAGCTTGAGATAAGCTAAACATTTTGTGTCCTCATTCCAAGGTAACTAACCCATATAGAGTATATTATGAGTCCCACATCGTGTTCTTGGTAAAGATGACTCGTAGCTTGAGATAAGCTCAACATTTTGTTTCCACATTCCACGGTCACTAACCCAAATAGAGTACATTATAAGTCCCACATCGTATTTTTGGTAAAGATGACACGCCGCTTGAGATAAGCTCAACATTTTGTGGTCTCTTTCCACGGTAACTAACCCATATAGAGTACATTATGAGTCCCACATCGTGTTCTTGGTAAAGTCGACTGGTAGCTTGAGATAAGTTCAACATGATGTGTCCTCATTCAATGGTAACTAACCCATATAGAGTACATTATAAGTCCCACATCGTGTTTTTGGTAAAGATGACTCGCCGCTTGAGATAAGCTCAACATTTTGTGTCCCCATTCCATGGTAAATAACCCATATAGAGTACATTAATAGTCCCACATCGTGTTCTTCGTAAAGCTGGATGGCAACTTGAGATAAGCTCAACATGATGTATCTTCATCCAACGTACTTACGCATATGGACTACATTACGAGTCCTGAATCGTGTTCTTGGTAAAGCTGGATGGCAACTTGAGATAAGTACAACATGATGTATCCTCTTCCAACGGTACTTACGCATATGGACTACATTATGAGTCCCACATCGTGTTCTTGGTAAAGCTGGATGACAACTTGAGATCAGCTCAACATGTTGTATCCTCATCCAACGGTACGTACCCAAATGAACTACATTATAAGTCCCACATCGTGTTCTTGGTAAAGCTGGATGGCAACTTGAGATAAGCTTAACATGATGTGTCCTCATCCAACGGTACTTACCCACATGGACTACGTTATGAGTCCCACATCGTGTTCTTGGTAAAGCTGACTCGTAGCTTGAGATAAGCTCAACATGATATGTGCTCATACGACGGTAGTTAACCCATATGGACTACATTTTGAGCCCTAGTCGCACATCGTATTCTTGGTAAAGCTGGCTCGCAGCTTGAGATAAATACTGCATGATGTGTTCTCATTTCACAGTACTAAGTCCATATGGACTACATTATGAGACCCACATCTTGTTCTTCGTAAAGCTGGATGGCAACTTGAGATAAGCTCAACATGATGTGTCCTCAACCAACGCTACTTACCCATATGGACTACGTAATGAGTCCCACATCGTGTTCTTGGTAAAGCTGACTCGCAGCTTGAGATAAGTTCCATATGATGTGTCCTTAATTCCACGGTAACTAACCCATAAGGACCACATTATGAGTCCCACAACGTGTTCTTGGATAAGATGACTCGTAGCTTGAGATAAGTTCAACGTGATGTGTCCTCATTCCACGGTAACTAACCCATATGGACTACATTATGAGTCCCACATCGTGTTCTTGGTAAAGATGACTCGTAGCTTGAGATGAGCTCAACATTTTGTGCCCTCATTCCACGGTAACTAACCCATAAGGACTACATTACGAGTCCCACATCTTGTTCTTGGTAAAGATGACTCGTAGCTTGAGATAAGCTCAACATGATGTGTCCTCATTCCACGGTAACTAACACATAAATAGTAAATTATGAGTCCCACATCGTGTTCTTGGTAAAGCTGACTCGTAGCTTGAGATAAGCTACCCAATGTGTGTCCTCATATCACGGTAACAAACCCATAAGGACTAGATTATAAGTCCCACATCGTGTTCTTGGTAAAGATGACTCGTAGCTTGAGATAAGCTAAACATTTTGTGTCCTCATTCCAAGGTAACTAACCTATATAGAGTACATTATGAGTCCCACATCGTGTTCTTGGTAAAGATGACTCGTAGCTTGAGATAGGCTCAACATTTTGTTTCCTCATTCCACGGTAACTAACCCATATAGAGTACATTATAAGTCCCACATCGTGTTTTTGGTAAGCATGACACGCCGCTTGAGATAAGCTCAACATTTTGTGTCCCCATTCCATGGTAACTAACCCATATAGAGTACATTATGAGTCCCACATCGTGTTCTTGGTAAAGATGACTCGTAGCTTGAGATAAGCTCATTATGATGTGTCCTCATTCCACGGTAACTAACCCATATATAGTACATTATGAGTCCAACATCGTGTTCTTGGTAAAGCTGACTCGTAGATTGAGATAAGCTCAACAATTTTGTCCTCATTCCACGGTAACTAACCCATAAGGACTACATTATGAGTCCCACATCGTGTTCTCGGTAAAGATGACTCGTAGCTTGAGATAAGCTCAACATGATATGTGCTCATACGACGGTAGTTAACCCATATGGACTACATTTTGAGCCCTAGTCGCACATCGTATTCTTGGTAAAGCTGGCTCGCAGCTTGAGATAAATAGTGCATGATGTGTTCTCATTTCACAGTACTAAGTCCATATGGACTACATTATGAGACCCACATCTTGTTCTTCGTAAAGCTGGATGGCAACTTGAGATAAGCTCAACATGATGTATTCTCATCCAACGTACTTACGCATATGGACTACATTATGATTCCCACATCGTGTTCTTGGTAAAGCTGGATGGCAACTTGACATTAGTACAACATTATCTGTCCCCATCCCACGCTACTACACATATGGACTACATTATGAGTCCCACATCGTGTTCTTGGTTAAGATGACACGTAGCTTGAGATAAGTTCAACGTGATGTGTCCTCATTCCACGGTAACTAACCCATATGGACTACATTATGAGTCCCACATCGTGTTCTTGGTAAAGATGACTCGTAGCTTGAGATAAGCTAAACATTTTGTGTCCTCATTCCAAGGTAACTAACCTATATAGAGTACATTATGAGTCCCACATCGTGTTCTTGGTAAAGATGACTCGTAGCTTGAGATAAGCTCAACATGATGTGTCCTCATTCCACGGTAACTAACCCATATATAGTACATTATGAGTCCAACATCGTGTTCTTTGTAAAGCTGACTCGAAGATTGAGATAAGCTCAACAATTTTGTCCTCATTCCACGGGAACTAACCCATAAGGACTATTTTATGAGTCCCACATCGTGTTCTCGGTAAAGATGACTCGTAGCTTGAGATAAGCTCAACATGATATGTGCTCATACGACGGTAGTTAACCCATATGGACTACATTTTGAGCCCTAGTCCCACATCGTGTTCTTGGTAAAGCTGGCTCGCAGCCTGAGATAAATACTGCATGATGTGTTCTCATTTCACAGTACTGAGTCCATATGGACTACATTATGATACCCACATCGTGTTCTTCGTAAAGCTGGATGGCAACTTGAGATAAGCTCAACATGATGTATTCTCATCCAACGTACTTACGCATATGGACTACATTATGAGTCCCACATCGTGTTCTTGGTAACGCTGGATGGCAACTTGAGATAAGCACAACTTGATGTGTGCTCATCCCATGGTACTACCCATAAGGACTACATTATGAGTCCCACATCGTGTTCTTCGTAAAGCTGGATGGCAACTTCAGATAAGCTCAACATGAAGTATTCTCATCAAACGGTACTTACCCATATAGACTACATTACAAGTCCCAAATCGTGTTCATGGTAAAAGTTGGGTCGCAACTTGAGATAAGCATGATGTATTCTCATCCACGTGCACTTACCCATATGAACTACATTATGAGTCCCACATCGTGTTCTTGGTAAACGTTGGATTGCAACTTGAGATAAGTAACCAATGATGTATTCTCATCCAAGGGTACTTACCCATATGAACTACATTATAAGTCCCACATCGTGTTCTTGGTAAAGCTGGATGGCAACTTGAGATAGGTACAACTCGATGTGTCCCCATCCCACGGTACTACCCATATGGACTACATTATGACTCCCACATCGTGTTCTTCGTAAAGCTGGATGGCAACTTGAGATAAACTCAACATGATGTATTCTCATCCAACGTACTTACGCACATGAACTACATTATGAGTCCACATCGTGTTCTTGGTAAAGTTGGATGGCAACTTGAGATAAGTACAACATGATGTATTCTCATCCAACGGTACTTACGCATATGAACTACATTATGAGTCCCACATCGTGTTCTTGGTAAAGTTGGACGGCAACTTGAGATAAGCTCAACATGATGTATTCTCATCCAACGGTACTTAATTATATGAACTACATTATGAGTCCCAAATCGTGTTCTTGGTAAACCTGGATGGCAACATGAGATAAGTACAACATAATGTATCCTCATTCAACGGTACTTACCCACTTGGAGGACATTATGAGTGCCACATCGTGTTCTTGGTAAAGCTGGATGGCAACTTGAGATAAGCTCAACATGATGTGTCCTCAACCAACGCTACTTACCCATATGGACTACGTAATGAGTCCCACATCGTGTTCTTGGTAAAGCTGACTCGCAGCTTGAGATAAGTTCCATATGATGTGTCCTTAATTCCACGGTAACTAACCCATAAGGACCACATTATGAGTCCCACAACGTGTTCTTGGATAAGATGACTCGTAGCTTGAGATAGGTTCAACGTGATGTGTCCTCATTCCACGGTAACTAACCCATATGGACTACATTATGAGTCCCACATCGTGTTCTTGGTATAGATGACTCGTAGCTTGAGATGAGCTCAACATTTTGTGCCCTCATTCCACGGTAACTAACCCATAAGGACTACATTACGAGTCCCACATCTTGTTCTTGGTAAAGATGACTCGTAGCTTGAGATAAGCTCAACATGACGTGTCCTCATTCCACGGTAACTAACCCATATGGACTACATTATGAGTCCCACATCGTGTTCTTGGTAAAGATGACTCGTAGCTTGAGATGAGCTCAACATTTTGTGCCCTCATTGCACGGTAACTAACCCATAAGGACTACATTACGAGTCCCACATCGTGTTCTTGGTAAAGATGACTCGTAGCTTGAGATAAGCTCAACATGATGTGTCCTCATTCCACGGTAACTAACACATAAATAGTAAATTATGAGTCCCACATCGTGTTCTTGGTAACGCTGACTCGTAGCTTGAGATAAGCTACCCAATGTGTGTCCTCATATCACGGTAACAAACCCATAAGGACTAGATTATAAGTCCCACATCGTGTTCTTGGTAAAGATGACTCGTAGCTTGAGATAAGCTAAACATTTTGTGTCCTCATTCCAAGGTAACTAACCTATATAGAGTACATTATGAGTCCCACATCGTGTTCTTGGTAAAGATGACTCGTAGCTTGAGATAGGCTCAACATTTTGTTTCCTCATTCCACGGTAACTAACCCATATAGAGTACATTATAAGTCCCACATCGTGTTTTTGGTAAGCATGACACGCCGCTTGAGATAAGCTCAACATTTTGTGTCCCCTTTCCATGGTAACTAACCCATATAGAGTACATTATGAGTCCCACATCGTGTTCTTGGTAAAGATGACTCGTAGCTTGAGATAAGCTCAACATTTTTGGTCCTCATTCCACGGTAACTAACCCATAAGGACTATAGTACGAGTCCAACATCGTGTTCTTGGTAAAGCTGACTCGTAGCTTGAGATAAGTTCAACATGATGTGTCCTCATTCTACGGTTACTAACCCATCAGGACTATATTATGAGTCCCACATCGTGTTCTTGGTAAAGATGACTCGTAGCTTGAGATAAGCTCAACATTTTGTTTCCTCATTCCACGGTCACTAACCCATATAGAGTACATTATGAGTCCCACATCGTGTTTTTGGTAAAGATGAAACGCCGCTTGAGATAAGCTCAACATTTTGTGTCCCCATTCCATGCTAACTAACCCATATAGAGAACATTATGAGTCCCACATCGTGTTCTTCGTAAAGCTGGATGGCAACTTGAGATAAGCTCAACATGATGTATTCTCATCCAACGTACTTACGCACATGAACTACATTATGAGTCCACATCGTGTTCTTGGTAAAGTTGGATGGCAACTTGAGATAAGTACAACATGATGTATTCTCATCCAACGGTACTTACGCATATGAACTACATTATGTGTCCCACATCGTGTTCTTGGTAAAGCTGGATGGCAACATGAGATAAGCTCAACATGATGTATTCTCATCCAACGGTACTTACCCATATGAACTACATTATGAGTCCCACATCGTGTTCTTCGTAAAGCTGGATGGCAACTTGAGATACGCTCAACATGATGTATCCTCATCCAACGTACTTACGCATATGGACTACATTATGGGTCCCACATCGTGTTCTTGGTAAAGTTGGATGGCAACTTGAGATAAGTACAACATAATGTATTCTCATCCAACGGTACTTTCCCATATGAACTACATTATGAGTCCCACATCGTGTTCTCCGTAAAGCTGGATGGCAACTTGGGATACGCTCAACATGATGTATACTCATCCAACGTACTTACGCATATGGACTACATTATGAGTCCTAAATCGTGTTCTTGGTTAAGCTGGATGGCAACTTGAGATAAGTACAACATGATGTATCCTCATCCAACGGTACTTACGCATATGGACTACATTATGAGTCCCACATCGTGTTCTTGTTAAAGCTGGATGACAACCTGAGATAAGCTCAACATGTATCCTCATCCAACGGTACTTACACATTTAGTCGACATTATGAGTGCCACATCGTGTTCTTGGTAAAGCTGGATGGCAACTTGACATAAGCTCAACATGATGTGTCCTCCTCCAACGGTACTTAGCCATATGAACTACATTATGAGTCCCACATCGTGTTCTTGGTAAAGCTGGATGGCAACTTGAGATACGTACAACTTGATGTGTCCCCATCCCACGGTACTACCCTTATAGACTACATTATGTGTCCCACATCGTGTTCTTCGTAAAGCTGGAAGGCAACTTGAGATAAGCTCAACATGTAGTATTCTCATCCAAGGGTACTTACTCATATGAACTACATTATAAGTCCCACATCGTGTTCTTGGTAAAGCTGGATGGCAACTTGAGATACGTACAACTTGATGTGTCCCCATCCCACGGTACTACCCTTATAGACTACATTATGTGTCCCACATCGTGTTCTTCGTAAAGCTGGATGGCAACTTGAGATAAGCTCAACATGATGTATTCTCATCCAACGTACTTACGCACATGAACTACATTATGAGTCCACATCGTGTTCTTGGTAAAGTTGGATGGCAACTTGAGATAAGTACAACATGATGTATTCTCATCCATCGGTACTTACGCATATGAACTACATTATGAGCCCCACATCGTGTTCTTGGTAAAGTTGGATGGCAACTTGAGATAAGCTCAACATGATGTATTCTCATCCAACGGTACTTACCCATATGAACTACATTATGAGTCCCACATCGTGTTCTTCGTAAACCTGGATGGCAACTTGAGATAAGCTCAACATGATATACTCTCATCCATCGTACTTACGCATATGGACTACATTATGAGTCCCACATCGTGTTCTTGGTAAAGTCGGATGGCAACTTGAGATAAGTACAACATGATGTATTCTCATCCAACGGTTCTTTCCCATATGAACTACATTATGAGTCCCACATCGTGTTCTCCGTAAAGCTGGATGGCAACTTGAGATAAGCTCAACATGATGTATTCTCATCCAACGTACTTACGTATATGTACTACATTATGAGTCCTAAATCGTGTTCTTGGTAAAGCTGGATGGCAACTTGAGATAAGTACAACATGATGTATCCTCATCCAACGGTACTTACGCATATGGACTACATTATGAGTCCCACATCGTGTTCTTGGTAAAGCTGGATGACAACTTGAGATAAGCTCAACATGTTGTATCCTCATCCAACGGTACTTACCCGTATGAACTACATTATGAGTCCCACATCGTGTTCTTGGTAAAGCTGGATGGCAACTTGAGATAAGTACAACATAATGTATCCTCATTCAACGGTACTTACCCATTTGGACGACATTATGAATGCCACATCGTGTTCTTGGTAAAGCTGGATGGCAACTTGAGATAAGCTCAACATGATGTGTCCTTATCCAACGGTACTTAGCCATATGGACTACGTTATGAGTCCCAAATCGTGTTCTTGGTAAAGATGACTCGCAGCTTGAGATACGTTCCGCATGATGTGTCCTTAATTCCACGGTAACTAACCCATGAGGACTACATTGTGAGTCCCACATCGTGTTCTTGGTTACGATGACTCGTAGCTTGAGATATGTTCAACATGATGTGTCCTCATTCCACGGTAACTAACCCATAACGACTACATTATGAGTCCCACATCGTGTTCTTCGTAAAGCTGACTCGTAGCTTGAGATAAGTTCAACATGATGTGTCCTGATTCTGCGGTAACTAACCCATAAGGACTACATTATGAGTCCCACATCGTGTTCTTGGTAAAGATGACTCGTAGCTTGAGATAAGCTCAACATTTTGTGTCCTCATTCCACGGTAACTAACCAATAAGGACCACATTACGAGTCCCACATCGTTTTCTTGGCAAAGATGACTCGTAGCTTGAGATAAGCTCAACATAATGTGTCCTCATTCCACGGTAACTAACACATGAATAGTAAATTATGAGTCCCACATCGTGTTCTTGGTAAAGCTGACTCGTAGCTTGAGATAAGCTACCCATTGTGTGTCCTCATTTCACGGTAACTAACCCATAAGGACTAGATTATAAGTCCCACATCGTGTTCTTGGTAAAGACGACTCGTAGCTTGAGAAAAGCTAAACATTTTGTGTCCTCATTCCAAGGTAACTAACCTATATAGAGTACATTTTGAGTCCCACATCGTGTTCTTGGTAAAGATGACTCGTAGCTTGAGATAAGCTCAACATTTTTGGTCCTCATTCCACGGTAACTGACCCATAAGGACTATAGTACGAGTCCAACATCGTGTTCTTGGTAAAGCTGACTCGTAGCTTGAGAGAAGTTCAACATGATGTGTCCTCATTCAACGGTAACTAACCCATATAGAGTACATTATGAGTCCCACATCGTGTTCTTTGTAAAGCTGACTCGTAGCATGAGATAAGTTCAACATGATGTGTCCTCATTCTACGGTAACTAATCCATAAGGACTATATTATGAGTCCCACATCGTGTTCTTGGTAATGATGACTCATAGCTTGAGATAAGCTCAACATGATGAGTCCTCATTCCACGGTAACTAACCCATATATAGTACATTATGAGTCCCACATCGTGCTCTTGGTAAAACTGACTCGTAGCTTGAGATAAGCTCAACATTTTGTGTTCTCATTCCACGGTAACTAACCCATACAGAGTATATTATGAGTCCCACATCGTGTTCTTGGTAACCATGACTCGTAGCTTGAGATAAGCTCAACATTGTGTGTCCTCATTCCACGGTAAGAAACCATATGGACTACATTATAAGCACCACATCGTGTTCTTGGGAAAGATGACTCGTAGCTTGAGATAAGCTAAACATTTTGTGTCCTCATTCCAAGGTAACTAACCCATATAGAGTATATTATGAGTCCCACATCGTGTTCTTGGTAAAGATGACTCGTAGCTTGAGATAAGCTCAACATAATGTGTCCTCATTCCACGGTAACTAACACATAAATAGTAAATTATGAGTCTCACATCGTGTTCTTGGTAAAGCTGACTCGTAGCTTGAGATAAGCTACCCATTGTGTGTCCTCATTTCACGGTAACTAACCCATAAGGACTAGATTATAAGTCCCACATCGTGTTCTTGGTAAAGACGACTCGTAGCTTGAGATAAGCTAAACATTTTGTGTCCTCATTCCAAGGTAACTAACCTATATAGAGTACATTATGAGTCCCACATCGTGTTCTTGGTAAAGATGACTCGTAGCTTGAGATAAGCTCAACATTTTTGGTCCTCATTCCACGGTAACTGACCCATAAGAACTATAGTACGAGTCCAACATCGTGTTCTTGGTAAAGCTGACTCGTAGCTTGAGAGAAGTTCAACATGATGTGTCCTCATTCAACGGTAACTAACCCATATAGAGTACATTATGAGTCCCACATCGTGTTCATGTAAAGCTGACTCGTAGCTTGAGATAAGTTCAACATGATGTGTCCTCATTCTACGGTAACTAAACCATAAGGACTATATTATGAGTCCCACATCGTGTTCTTGGTAATGATGACTCGTAGCTTGAGATAAGCTCAACACGATGAGTCCTCATTCCACGGTAACTAACCCATATATAGTACATTATGAGTCCCACATTGTGCTCTTGGTAAACCTGACTCGTAGCTTGAGATAAGCTCAACATTTTGTGTTCTCATTCCACGGCAACTAACCCATATAGAGTATATTATGAGTCCCACATCGTGTTCTTGGTAACCATGACTCGTAGCTTGAGATAAGCTCAACATTGTGTGTCCTCATTCCACGGTAAAAAACCATATGGACTACATTATAAGCACCACATCGTGTTCTTGGGAAAGATGACTCGTAGCTTGAGATGAGCTAAATATTTTGTGTCCTCATTCCAAGGTAACTAACCCATATAGAGTATATTATGAGTCCCACATCGTGTTCTTGGTAAAGATGACTCGTAGCTTGAGATAAGCTCAACATTTTGTTTCCTCATTCCACGGTCACTAACCCATATAGAGTACATTATGAGTCCCACATCGTGTTTTTGGTAAAGATGAAACGCCGCTTGAGATAAGCTCAACATTTTGTGTCCCCATTCCATGCTAACTAACCCATATAGAGTACATTATGAGTCCCACATCGTGTTCTTCGTAAAGCTGGATGGCAACTTGAGATAAGCTCAACATGATGTATTCTCATCCAACCTACTTACGCATATGGACTACATTATGAGTCCCACATCGTGTTCTTGGTAAAGTTGGATGGCAACTTGAGATAAGCTCAACATGATGTATTCTCATCCAACGTACTTACGCATATGGACTACATTATGAGTCCCACATCGTGTTCTTCGTAAAGCTGGATGGCAACTTGAGATAAGCTCAACATGATGTATTCTCATCCAACGGTACTTACCAATATGAACTACATTATGAGTCCCACATCGTGTTCTTCGTAAAGCTGGATGGCAACTTGAGGTAAGCTCAACATGATATACTCTCATCCAACGTACTTACGCATATGGACTACATTATGGGTCCCACATCGTGTTCTTGGTAAAGTTGGATGGCAACTTGAGATAAGTACAACATAATGTATTCTCATCCAACGGTACTTTCCCATATGAACTACATTATGAGTCCCACATAGTGTTCTCCGTAAAGCTGGATGGCAACTTGGGATACGCTCAACATGATGTATACTCATCCAACGTACTTACGCATATGGACTACATTATGAGTCCTAAATCGTGTTCTTGGTTAAGCTGGATGGCAGCTTGAGATAAGTACAACATGATGTATCCTCATCCAACGGTACTTACGCATATGGACTACATTATGAGTCCCACATCGTGTTCTTGGTAAAGCTGGATGACAACCTGAGATAAGCTCAACATGTATCCTCATCCAACGGTACTTACACATTTGGACGACATTATGAGTGCCACATCGTGTTCTTGGTAAAGCTGGATGGCAACTTGACATAAGCTCAACATGATGTGTCCTCATCCAACGGTACTTAGCCATATGGACTACGTTATGAGTCCCAAATCGTGTTCTTTGTAAAGCTGACTCGCAGCTTGAGATACGTTCCGCATGATGTGTCCTTAATTCCACGGTAACTAACCCATAAGGACTACATTATGAGTCCCACATCGTGTTCTTGGTTACGATAACTCGTAGCTTGAGATAAGTTCAACATGATGTGTCCTCATTCCACGGTAACTAACCCATAACGACTACATTATGAGTCCCACATCGTGTTCTTTGTAAAGCTGACTCGTAGCTTGAGTTAAGTTCAACATGATGTGTCCTCATTCTACGGTAACTAACCCATAAGGACTACATTATGAGTCCCACATCGTGTTCTTGGTAAAGATGACTCGTAGCTTGAGATAAGCTCAAATTTTGTGTCCTCATTCCACGGAAACTAACCCATAAGGACCACATTACGAGTCCCACATCGTGTTCTTGGTAAAGATGACACGTAGCTTGAGATAAGCTCAACATGATGTGTCCTCATTCCACGGTAACTAACACATATATAGTAAATTATGAGTCCCACATCGTGTTCTTGGTAAAGCTGACTCGTAGCTTGAGATAAGCTCAACCTTTTTGTTCTCATTCCACGGCAACTAACCCATATACAGTATATTATGAGTCCCACATCGTGTTCTTGGTAAAGATGACTCGTAGCGTGAGATAAGCTCAACATTGTGTGTCCTCGTTTCACGGTAACTAACCCATAAGGACTAGATTATAAGTCCCTTATCGTGTTCTTGGTAAAGATGAGTCGTAGCTTGAGATAAGCTAAACATTTTGTGTCCTCATTCCACGGTAACTTACCTATATAGAGTACATTATGAGTCCCACATCGTGTTCTTGGTAAATATGACTCGTAGCTTGAGATAAGCTCAACATTTTGTTTCCTCATTCCACGGTAACTAACCCATATAGAGTACATTATAAGTCCCACATCGTGTTTTTGGTAAGCATGACACGCCGCTTGAGATAAGCTCAAATTTGTGTCCCCATTGCATGGTAACTAACCCATATAGAGTACATTATAAGTCCCACATCGTGTTCTTGGTAAAGATGACTCGTAGCTTGAGATAAGCTCAACATTTTGTGTCCTCTTTCCACGGTAACTAACCCATATAGAGTACATTATGAGTCCCATATCGTGTTCTTGGTAAAGATGACTCGTAGCTTGAGATAAGCTCAACAATTTTAGTCCTCATTCCACGGTAACTAACCCATAAGGACTATAGTACGAGTCCAACATTGTGTTCTTGGTAAAGCTGACTCGTAGCTTGAGATAAGTTCAACATGATGTGTCCCCCTTCCACGGTAACTAACCTATATGGAGTACATTATGAGTCCCACATCGTGTTCTTGGTAAAGCTGACTGGCTGCTTGAAATACGTTCAACATGATGTGTCCTCATTCTACGGTAACTAACCCATAAGGACTATATTATGAGTCCCACATCGTGTTCTTGGTAAAGATGAATCGTAGCTTGAGATAAGCTCAACATTTTGTGTCCTCATTCCACGGTAACTAACCCATAAGGACTACATTACGAGTCCCACATCGTGTTCTTGGTAAAGACGACTCGTAGCTTGAGATAAGCTCAACATGATGAATCCTCATTCCACGGTAACTAACCCATATATAGTACATTATGAGTCCCACATCGTGTTCTTGGTAAAGCTGACTCGTAGCTTGAGAAAAGCTCAACATTTTGTGTTCTCATTCCACGGTAACTAACCCATATAGAGTATGTTATGAGTCCCACATCGTGTTCTTGGTAAACATGACTCGTAGCTTGAGATAAGCTAAACATTGTGTGTCCTCATTCCACGGTAACTAAACCATATGGACTACATTATAAGCCTCACATCGTGTTCTTGGGAAAGATGACTCGTAGCTTGAGATAAGCTAAACATTTTGTGTCCTCATTCCAAGGTAACTAACCCATATAGAGTATATTATGAGTCCCACATCGTGTTCTTGGTAAAGATGACTCGTAGCTTGAGATAAGCTCAACATTTTGTTTCCACATTCCACGGTCACTAACCCAAATAGAGTACATTATAAGTCCCACATCGTATTTTTGGTAAAGATGACACGCCGCTTGAGATAAGCTCAACATTTTGTGGTCTCTTTCCACGGTAACTAACCCATATAGAGTACATTATGAGTCCCACATCGTGTTTTTGGTAAAGATGACTCGCCGCTTGAGATAAGCTCAACATTTTGTGTCCCCATTCCATGGTAAATAACCCATATAGAGTACATTAATAGTCCCACATCGTGTTCTTCGTAAAGCTGGATGGCAACTTGAGATAAGCTCAACATGATGTATCTTCATCCAACGTACTTACGCATATGGACTACATTACGAGTCCTGAATCGTGTTCTTGGTAAAGCTGGATGGCAACTTGAGATAAGTACAACATGATGTATCCTCTTCCAACGGTACTTACGCATATGGACTACATTATGAGTCCCACATCGTGTTCTTGGTAAAGCTGGATGACAACTTGAGATCAGCTCAACATGCTGTATCCTCATCCAACGGTACGTACCCAAATGAACTACATTATAAGTCCCATATCGTGTTCTTGGTAAAGCTGGATGGCAACTTGAGATAAGCTTAACATGATGTGTCCTCATCCAACGGTACTTACCCACATGGACTACGTTATGAGTCCCACATCGTGTTCTTGGTAAAGCTGACTCGTAGCTTGAGATAAGCTCAACATGATATGTGCTCATACGACGGTAGTTAACCCATATGGACTACATTTTGAGCCCTAGTCG
Organism: Deroplatys truncata; assembly: GCA_030765065.1. NCBI lineage: Eukaryota > Metazoa > Arthropoda > Insecta > Mantodea > Mantidae > Deroplatys > Deroplatys truncata. Next base: position 21,656,271 of record CM060988.1, on the reverse strand, counting down.
CACATCGTATTCTTGGTAAAGCTGGTTCGCAGCTTGAGATAAATACTGCATGATGTGTTCTCATTTCACAGTACTAAGTCCATATGGACTACATTATGAGACCCACATCTTGTTCTTCGTAAAGCTGGATGGCAACTTGAGATAAGCTCAACATGATGTGTCCTCAACCAACGCTACTTACCCATATGGACTACGTAATGAGTCCCACATCGTGTTCTTGGTAAAGCTGACTCGCAGCTTGAGATAAGTTCCATATGATGTGTCCTTAATTCCACGGTAACTAACCCATAAGGACCACATTATGAGTCCCACAACGTGTTCTTGGATAAGATGACTCGTAGCTTGAGATAAGTTCAACGTGATGTGTCCTCATTCCACGGTAACTAACCCATATGGACTACATTATGAGTCCCACATCGTGTTCTTGGTAAAGATGACTCGTAGCTTGAGATGAGCTCAACATTTTGTGCCCTCATTCCACGGTAACTAACCCATAAGGACTACATTACGAGTCCCACATCTTGTTCTTGGTAAAGATGACTCGTAGCTTGAGATAAGCTCAACATGATGTGTCCTCATTCCACGGTAACTAACACATAAATAGTAAATTATGAGTCCCACATCGTGTTCTTGGTAAAGCTGACTCGTAGCTTGAGATAAGCTACCCAATGTGTGTCCTCATATCACGGTAACAAACCCATAAGGACTAGATTATAAGTCCCACATCGTGTTCTTGGTAAAGATGACTCGTAGCTTGAGATAAGCTAAACATTTTGTGTCCTCATTCCAAGGTAACTAACCTATATAGAGTACATTATGAGTCCCACATCGTGTTCTTGGTAAAGATGACTCGTAGCTTGAGATAGGCTCAACATTTTGTTTCCTCATTCCACGGTAACTAACCCATATAGAGTACATTATAAGTCCCACATCGTGTTTTTGGTAAGCATGACACGCCGCTTGAGATAAGCTCAACATTTTGTGTCCCCATTCCATGGTAACTAACCCATATAGAGTACATTATGAGTCCCACATCGTGTTCTTGGTAAAGATGACTCGTAGCTTGAAATAAGCTCAACATTTTTGGTCCTCATTCCACGGTAACTAACCCATAAGGACTATAGTACGAGTCCAACATCGTGTTCTTGGTAAAGCTGACTCGTAGCTTGAGATAAGTTCAACATGATGTGTCCTCATTCAACGGTAACTAACCCATATAGAGTACATTATGAGTCCCACATCGTGTTCTTGGTAAACATGACTCGTAGCTTGAGATAAGCTCAACATTGTGTGTCCTCATTCCACGGTAACAAAACCATATGGACTACATTATAAGCACCACATCGTGTCCTTGGGAAAGATGACTCGTAGCTTGAGATAAGCTAAACATTTTGTGTCCTCAATCCAAGGTAACTAACCCATATAGAGTATATTATGAGTCCCACATCGTGTTCTTGGTAAAGATGACTCGTAGCTTGAGATAAGCTCAACATTTTGTTTCCTCATTCCACGGTCACTAACCCATATAGAGTACATTATGAGTCCCACATCGTGTTTTTGGTAAAGATGAAACGCCGCTTGAGATAAGCTCAACATTTTGTGTCCCCATTCCATGCTAACTAACCCATATAGAGTACATTATGAGTCCCACATCGTGTTCTTCGTAAAGCTGGATGGCAACTTGAGATAAGCTCAACATGATGTATTCTCATCCAACGTACTTACGCACATGAACTACATTATGAGTCCACATCGTGTTCTTGGTAAAGTTGGATGGCAACTTCAGATAAGTACAACATGATGTATTCTCATCCAACGGTACTTACGCATATGAACTACATTATGAGTCCCACATCGTGTTCTTGGTAAAGCTGGATGGCAACATGAGATAAGCTCAACATGATGTATTCTCATCCAACGGTACTTACCAATATGAACTACATTATGAGTCCCACATCGTGTTCTTGGTTACGATAACTCGTAGCTTGAGATAAGTTCAACATGATGTGTCCTCATTCCACGGTAACTAACCCATAACGACTACATTATGAGTCCCACATCGTGTTCTTTGTAAAGCTGACTCGTAGCTTGAGTTAAGTTCAACATGATGTGTCCTCATTCTACGGTAACTAACCCATAAGGACTACATTATGAGTCCCACATCGTGTTCTTGGTAAAGATGACTCGTAGCTTGAGATAAGCTCAAATTTTGTGTCCTCATTCCACGGAAACTAACCCATAAGGACCACATTACGAGTCCCACATCGTGTTCTTGGTAAAGATGACACGTAGCTTGAGATAAGCTCAACATGATGTGTCCTCATTCCACGGTAACTAACACATATATAGTAAATTATGAGTCCCACATCGTGTTCTTGGTAAAGCTGACTCGTAGCTTGAGATAAGCTCAACCTTTTTGTTCTCATTCCACGGCAACTAACCCATATACAGTATATTATGAGTCCCACATCGTGTTCTTGGTAAAGATGACTCGTAGCGTGAGATAAGCTCAACATTGTGTGTCCTCGTTTCACGGTAACTAACCCATAAGGACTAGATTATAAGTCCCTTATCGTGTTCTTGGTAAAGATGAGTCGTAGCTTGAGATAAGCTAAACATTTTGTGTCCTCATTCCACGGTAACTTACCTATATAGAGTACATTATGAGTCCCACATCGTGTTCTTGGTAAATATGACTCGTAGCTTGAGATAAGCTCAACATTTTGTTTCCTCATTCCACGGTAACTAACCCATATAGAGTACATTATAAGTCCCACATCGTGTTTTTGGTAAGCATGACACGCCGCTTGAGATAAGCTCAAATTTGTGTCCCCATTGCATGGTAACTAACCCATATAGAGTACATTATAAGTCCCACATCGTGTTCTTGGTAAAGATGACTCGTAGCTTGAGATAAGCTCAACATTTTGTGTCCTCTTTCCACGGTAACTAACCCATATAGAGTACATTATGAGTCCCATATCGTGTTCTTGGTAAAGATGACTCGTAGCTTGAGATAAGCTCAACAATTTTAGTCCTCATTCCACGGTAACTAACCCATAAGGACTATAGTACGAGTCCAACATTGTGTTCTTGGTAAAGCTGACTCGTAGCTTGAGATAAGTTCAACATGATGTGTCCCCCTTCCACGGTAACTAACCTATATGGAGTACATTATGAGTCCCACATCGTGTTCTTGGTAAAGCTGACTGGCTGCTTGAAATACGTTCAACATGATGTGTCCTCATTCTACGGTAACTAACCCATAAGGACTATATTATGAGTCCCACATCGTGTTCTTGGTAAAGATGAATCGTAGCTTGAGATAAGCTCAACATTTTGTGTCCTCATTCCACGGTAACTAACCCATAAGGACTACATTACGAGTCCCACATCGTGTTCTTGGTAAAGACGACTCGTAGCTTGAGATAAGCTCAACATGATGAATCCTCATTCCACGGTAACTAACCCATATATAGTACATTATGAGTCCCACATCGTGTTCTTGGTAAAGCTGACTCGTAGCTTGAGAAAAGCTCAACATTTTGTGTTCTCATTCCACGGTAACTAACCCATATAGAGTATGTTATGAGTCCCACATCGTGTTCTTGGTAAACATGACTCGTAGCTTGAGATAAGCTAAACATTGTGTGTCCTCATTCCACGGTAACTAAACCATATGGACTACATTATAAGCCTCACATCGTGTTCTTGGGAAAGATGACTCGTAGCTTGAGATAAGCTAAACATTTTGTGTCCTCATTCCAAGGTAACTAACCCATATAGAGTATATTATGAGTCCCACATCGTGTTCTTGGTAAAGATGACTCGTAGCTTGAGATAAGCTCAACATTTTGTTTCCACATTCCACGGTCACTAACCCAAATAGAGTACATTATAAGTCCCACATCGTATTTTTGGTAAAGATGACACGCCGCTTGAGATAAGCTCAACATTTTGTGGTCTCTTTCCACGGTAACTAACCCATATAGAGTACATTATGAGTCCCACATCGTGTTTTTGGTAAAGATGACTCGCCGCTTGAGATAAGCTCAACATTTTGTGTCCCCATTCCATGGTAAATAACCCATATAGAGTACATTAATAGTCCCACATCGTGTTCTTCGTAAAGCTGGATGGCAACTTGAGATAAGCTCAACATGATGTATCTTCATCCAACGTACTTACGCATATGGACTACATTACGAGTCCTGAATCGTGTTCTTGGTAAAGCTGGATGGCAACTTGAGATAAGTACAACATGATGTATCCTCTTCCAACGGTACTTACGCATATGGACTACATTATGAGTCCCACATCGTGTTCTTGGTAAAGCTGGATGACAACTTGAGATCAGCTCAACATGCTGTATCCTCATCCAACGGTACGTACCCAAATGAACTACATTATAAGTCCCATATCGTGTTCTTGGTAAAGCTGGATGGCAACTTGAGATAAGCTTAACATGATGTGTCCTCATCCAACGGTACTTACCCACATGGACTACGTTATGAGTCCCACATCGTGTTCTTGGTAAAGCTGACTCGTAGCTTGAGATAAGCTCAACATGATATGTGCTCATACGACGGTAGTTAACCCATATGGACTACATTTTGAGCCCTAGTCGCACATCGTATTCTTGGTAAAGCTGGCTCGCAGCTTGAGATAAATACTGCATGATGTGTTCTCATTTCACAGTACTAAGTCCATATGGACTACATTATGAGACCCACATCTTGTTCTTCGTAAAGCTGGATGGCAACTTGAGATAAGCTCAACATGATGTGTCCTCAACCAACGCTACTTACCCATATGGACTACGTAATGAGTCCCACATCGTGTTCTTGGTAAAGCTGACTCGCAGCTTGAGATAAGTTCCATATGATGTGTCCTTAATTCCACGGTAACTAACCCATAAGGACCACATTATGAGTCCCACAACGTGTTCTTGGATAAGATGACTCGTAGCTTGAGATAAGTTCAACGTGATGTGTCCTCATTCCACGGTAACTAACCCATATGGACTACATTATGAGTCCCACATCGTGTTCTTGGTAAAGATGACTCGTAGCTTGAGATGAGCTCAACATTTTGTGCCCTCATTCCACGGTAACTAACCCATAAGGACTACATTACGAGTCCCACATCTTGTTCTTGGTAAAGATGACTCGTAGCTTGAGATAAGCTCAACATGATGTGTCCTCATTCCACGGTAACTAACACATAAATAGTAAATTATGAGTCCCACATCGTGTTCTTGGTAAAGCTGACTCGTAGCTTGAGATAAGCTACCCAATGTGTGTCCTCATATCACGGTAACAAACCCATAAGGACTAGATTATAAGTCCCACATCGTGTTCTTGGTAAAGATGACTCGTAGCTTGAGATAAGCTAAACATTTTGTGTCCTCATTCCAAGGTAACTAACCTATATAGAGTACATTATGAGTCCCACATCGTGTTCTTGGTAAAGATGACTCGTAGCTTGAGATAGGCTCAACATTTTGTTTCCTCATTCCACGGTAACTAACCCATATAGAGTACATTATAAGTCCCACATCGTGTTTTTGGTAAGCATGACACGCCGCTTGAGATAAGCTCAACATTTTGTGTCCCCATTCCATGGTAACTAACCCATATAGAGTACATTATGAGTCCCACATCGTGTTCTTGGTAAAGATGACTCGTAGCTTGAAATAAGCTCAACATTTTTGGTCCTCATTCCACGGTAACTAACCCATAAGGACTATAGTACGAGTCCAACATCGTGTTCTTGGTAAAGCTGACTCGTAGCTTGAGATAAGTTCAACATGATGTGTCCTCATTCAACGGTAACTAACCCATATAGAGTACATTATGAGTCCCACATCGTGTTCTTGGTAAACATGACTCGTAGCTTGAGATAAGCTCAACATTGTGTGTCCTCATTCCACGGTAACAAAACCATATGGACTACATTATAAGCACCACATCGTGTCCTTGGGAAAGATGACTCGTAGCTTGAGATAAGCTAAACATTTTGTGTCCTCAATCCAAGGTAACTAACCCATATAGAGTATATTATGAGTCCCACATCGTGTTCTTGGTAAAGATGACTCGTAGCTTGAGATAAGCTCAACATTTTGTTTCCTCATTCCACGGTCACTAACCCATATAGAGTACATTATGAGTCCCACATCGTGTTTTTGGTAAAGATGAAACGCCGCTTGAGATAAGCTCAACATTTTGTGTCCCCATTCCATGCTAACTAACCCATATAGAGTACATTATGAGTCCCACATCGTGTTCTTCGTAAAGCTGGATGGCAACTTGAGATAAGCTCAACATGATGTATTCTCATCCAACGTACTTACGCACATGAACTACATTATGAGTCCACATCGTGTTCTTGGTAAAGTTGGATGGCAACTTCAGATAAGTACAACATGATGTATTCTCATCCAACGGTACTTACGCATATGAACTACATTATGAGTCCCACATCGTGTTCTTGGTAAAGCTGGATGGCAACATGAGATAAGCTCAACATGATGTATTCTCATCCAACGGTACTTACCAATATGAACTACATTATGAGTCCCACATCGTGTTCTTCGTAAAGCTGGATGGCAACTTGAGGTAAGCTCAACATAATATACTCTCATCCAACGTACTTACGCATATGGACTACATTATGAGTCCCACATCGTGTTCTTGGTAAAGTTGGATGGCAACTTGAGATAAGTACAACATGATGTATTCTCATCCAACGGTACTTTCCCAAATGAACTACATTATGAGTCCCACATCGTGTTCTCCGTAAAGCTGGATGGCAACTTGAGATACGCTCAACATGATGTATCCTCATCCAACGTACTTACGCATATGGACTACATTATGAGTCCTAAATCGTGTTCTTGGTTAAGCTGGATGGCAACTTGAGATAAGTACAACATGATGTATCCTCATCCAACGGTACTTACGCATATGGACTACATTATGAGTCCCACATCGTGTTCTTGGTAAAGCTGGATGGCAACTTGAGATAAGTACAACATAATGTATCCTCATTCAACGGTACTTACACATTTAGTCGACATTATGAGTGCCACATCGTGTTCTTGGTAAACCTGGATGGCAACTTGACATAAGCTCAACATGATGTGTCCTCCTCCAACGGTACTTAGCCATATGGACTACGTTATGAGTCCCAAATCGTGTTCTTTGTAAAGCTGACTCGCAGCTTGAGATACGTTCCGCATGATGTGTCCTTAATTCCACGGTAACTAACCCATAAGGACTACATTATGAGTCCCACATCGTGTTCTTGGTAAAGATGACTCGTAGCTTGAGATGAGCTCAACATTTAGTGCCCTCATTCCACGGTAACTAAACCATAAGGACTACATTACGAGTCCCACATCGTGTTCTTGGTAAAGATGACTCGTAGCTTGAGATAAGCTCAACATGATATGTCCTCATTCCACGGTAACTAATCCATAAGGACTACATTACGAGTCCCACATCGTGTTCTTGGTAAAGATGACTCGTAGCTTGAGATAAGCTCAACATGATGTGTCCTCATTCCACGGTAACTAACACATAAATAGTAAATTATGAGTCCCACATCGTGTTCTTGGTAAAGCTGACTCGTAGCTTGAGATAAGCTCAACGTTTTTGTTCTCATTCCACGGTAACTAACCCATATACAGTATATTATGAGTCCCACATCGTGTTCTTGGTAAAGATGACTCGTAGCTTGAGATAAGCTCAACATTGTGTGTCCTCGTTTCACGGTAACTAACCCATAAGGACTAGATTATAAGTCCCACATCGTGTTTTTGGTAAGCATGACACGCCGCTTGAGATAAGCTCAAATTTGTGTCCCCATTCCATGGTAACTAACCCATATAGAGTACATTATAAGTCCCACATCGTGTTCTTGGTAAAAATGACTCGTAGCTTGAGATAAGCTCAACATTTTGTGTCCTCTTTCCACGGTAACTAACCCATATAGAGTACATTATGAGTCCCATATCGTGTTCTTGGTAAAGATGACTCGTAGCTTGAGATAAGCTCAACAATTTTAGTCCTCATTCCACGGTAACTAACCCATAAGGACTATAGTACGAGTACAACATCGTGTTCTTGGTAAAGCTGACTCGTAGCTTGAGATAAGTTCAACATGATGTATCCCCATTCCACGGTAACTAACCTATATGGAGTACATTATGAGTCCCACATCGTGTTCTTGGTAAAGCTGACTGGCTGCTTGAAATACGTTCAACATGATGTGTCCTAATTCTACGGTAACTAACCCATAAGGACTATATTATGAGTCCCACATCGTGTTCTTGGTAAAGATGAATCGTAGCTTGAGATAAGCTCAAAATTTTGTGTCCTCATACCACGGTAACTAACCCATAAGGACTACATTACGAGTCCCACATCGTGTTCTTGGTAAAGACGACTCGTAGCTTGAGATAGGCTCAACATTGTGTGTCCTCGTTTCACGGTAACTAACCCATAAGGACTAGATTATAAGTCCCTTATCGTGTTCATGGTAAAGATGAGTCGTAGCTTGAGATAAGCTAAACATTTTGTGTCCTCATTCCACGGTAACTTACCTTTATAGAGTACATTATGAGTCCCACATCGTGTTCTTGGTAAATATGACTCGTAGCTTGAGATAAGCTCAACATTTTGTTTCCTCATTCCACGGTAACTAACCCATATAGAGTACATTATAAGTCCCACATCGTGTTTTTTGTAAGCATGACACGCCGCTTGAGATAAGCTCAAATTGGTGTCCCCATTGCATGGTAACTAACCCATATAGAGTACATTATAAGTCCCACATCGTGTTCTTGGTAAAGATGACTCGTAGCTTGAGATAAGGTCAACATTTTGTGTCCTCTTTCCACGGTAACTAACCCATATAGGGTACATTATGAGTCCCATTTCGTGTTCTTGGTAAAGATGACTCGTAGCTTGAGATAAGCTCAACAATTTTAGTCCTCATTCCACGGTAACTAACCCATAAGGACTATAGTACGAGTCCAACATCGTGTTCCTGGTAAAGCTGACTCGTAGCTTGAGATAAGTTCAACATGATGTGTCCCCATTCCACGGTAACTAACCTATATGGAGTATATTATGAGTCCCACATCGTGTTCTTGGTAAAGCTGACTGGCTGCTTGAAATACGTTCAACATGATGTGTCCTCATTCTACGGTAACTAACCCATAAGGACTACATTACGAGTCCCACATCGTGTTCTTGGTAAAGACGACTCGTAGCTTGAGATAAGCTCAACATGATGATTCCTCATTCCACGGTAACTAACCCATATATAGTACATTGTGAGTCTCACATCGTGTTCTTGGTAAAGCTGACTCGTAGCTTGAGAAAAGCTCAACATTTTGTGTTCTCATTCCACGGTAACTAACCCATATAGAGTATGTTATGAGTCCCACATCGTGTTCTTGGTAAACATGACTCGTAGCTTGAGATAAGCTAAACATTGTGTGTCCTCATTCCACGGTAACTAAATCATATGGACTACATTATAAGCCTCACATCGTGTTCTTGGGAAAGATGACTCGTAGCTTGAGATAAGCTAAACATTTTGTGTCCTCATTCCAAGGTAACTAACCCATATAGAGTACATTATGAGTCCCACATCGTGTTCTTGGTAAAGATGACTCGTAGCTTGAGATAAGCTCAACATTTTGTTTCCACATTCCACGGTCACTAACCCAAATAGAGTACATTATAAGTCCCACATCGTATTTTTGGTAAAGATGACACGCCGCTTGAGATAAGCTCAACATTTTGTGGTCTCTTTCCACGGTAACTAACCCATTTAGAGTACATTATGAGTCCCACATCGTGTTCTTGGTAAAGTCGACTGGTAGCTTGAGATAAGTTCAACATGATGTGTCCTCATTCAACGGTAACTAACCCATATAGAGTACATTATAAGTCCCACATCGTGTTCTTCGTAAAGCTGGACGGCAACTTGAGATAAGCTCAACATGATGTATCTTCATCCAACGGTACTTACGCATATGGACTACATTATGAGTCCCACATCGTGTTCTTGGTAAAGCTGGATGACAACTTGAGATCAGCTCAACATGTTGTATCCTCATCCAACGGTACGTACCCAAATGAACTACATTATAAGTCCCACATCGTGTTCTTGGTAAAGCTGGATGGCAACTTGAGATAAGCTTAACATGATGTGTCCTCATCCATCGGTACTTACCCACATGGACTACGTTATGAGTCCCACATCGTGTTCTTGGTAAAGCTGACTCGCAGCTTGAGATAAGTTCCACATGATGTGTCCTTAATTCCACGGTAACTAACCCGTAAGGACTACATTATGATTCCCACATCGTGTTCTTGGGTAAGATGACACGTAGATTGAGATAAGTTCAACGTGATGTGTCCTCATTCCACGGTAACTAACCCATAAGGACTACATTACGAGTCCCACATCGTGTTCTTGGTAAAGATGAGTCGTAGCTTGAGATAAGCTCATTATGATGTGTCCTCATTCCACGGTAACTAACCCATATATAGTACATTATGAGTCCAACATCGTGTTCTTGGTAAAGCTGACTCGTAGATTGAGATAAGCTCAACAATTTTGTCCTCATTCCACGGTAACTAACCCATAAGGACTACATTATGAGTCCCACATCGTGTTCTCGGTAAAGATGACTCGTAGCTTGAGATAAGCTCAACATGATATGTGCTCATACGACGGTAGTTAACCCATATGGACTACATTTTGAGCCCTAGTCGCACATCGTATTCTTGGTAAAGCTGGCTCGCAGCTTGAGATAAATAGTGCATGATGTGTTCTCATTTCACAGTACTAAGTCCATATGGACTACATTATGAGACCCACATCTTGTTCTTCGTAAAGCTGGATGGCAACTTGAGATAAGCTCAACATGATGTATTCTCATCCAACGTACTTACGCATATGGACTACATTATGATTCCCACATCGTGTTCTTGGTAAAGCTGGATGGCAACTTGACATTAGTACAACATTATCTGTCCCCATCCCACGCTACTACACATATGGACTACATTATGAGTCCCACATCGTGTTCTTGGTTAAGATGACACGTAGCTTGAGATAAGTTCAACGTGATGTGTCCTCATTCCACGGTAACTAACCCATATGGACTACATTATGAGTCCCACATCGTGTTCTTGGTAAAGATGACTCGTAGCTTGAGATAAGCTAAACATTTTGTGTCCTCATTCCAAGGTAACTAACCTATATAGAGTACATTATGAGTCCCACATCGTGTTCTTGGTAAAGATGACTCGTAGCTTGAGATAAGCTCAACATGATGTGTCCTCATTCCACGGTAACTAACCCATATATAGTACATTATGAGTCCAACATCGTGTTCTTTGTAAAGCTGACTCGAAGATTGAGATAAGCTCAACAATTTTGTCCTCATTCCACGGGAACTAACCCATAAGGACTATTTTATGAGTCCCACATCGTGTTCTCGGTAAAGATGACTCGTAGCTTGAGATAAGCTCAACATGATATGTGCTCATACGACGGTAGTTAACCCATATGGACTACATTTTGAGCCCTAGTCCCACATCGTGTTCTTGGTAAAGCTGGCTCGCAGCCTGAGATAAATACTGCATGATGTGTTCTCATTTCACAGTACTGAGTCCATATGGACTACATTATGATACCCACATCGTGTTCTTCGTAAAGCTGGATGGCAACTTGAGATAAGCTCAACATGATGTATTCTCATCCAACGTACTTACGCATATGGACTACATTATGAGTCCCACATCGTGTTCTTGGTAACGCTGGATGGCAACTTGAGATAAGCACAACTTGATGTGTGCTCATCCCATGGTACTACCCATAAGGACTACATTATGAGTCCCACATCGTGTTCTTCGTAAAGCTGGATGGCAACTTCAGATAAGCTCAACATGAAGTATTCTCATCAAACGGTACTTACCCATATAGACTACATTACAAGTCCCAAATCGTGTTCATGGTAAAAGTTGGGTCGCAACTTGAGATAAGCATGATGTATTCTCATCCACGTGCACTTACCCATATGAACTACATTATGAGTCCCACATCGTGTTCTTGGTAAACGTTGGATTGCAACTTGAGATAAGTAACCAATGATGTATTCTCATGCAAGGGTACTTACCCATATGAACTACATTATAAGTCCCACATCGTGTTCTTGGTAAAGCTGGATGGCAACTTGAGATAGGTACAACTCGATGTGTCCCCATCCCACGGTACTACCCATATGGACTACATTATGACTCCCACATCGTGTTCTTCGTAAAGCTGGATGGCAACTTGGGATAAACTCAACATGATGTATTCTCATCCAACGTACTTACGCACATGAACTACATTATGAGTCCACATCGTGTTCTTGGTAAAGTTGGATGGCAACTTGAGATAAGTACAACATGATGTATTCTCATCCAACGGTACTTACGCATATGAACTACATTATGAGTCCCACATCGTGTTCTTGGTAAAGTTGGACGGCAACTTGAGATAAGCTCAACATGATGTATTCTCATCCAACGGTACTTAATTATATGAACAACATTATGAGTCCCAAATCGTGTTCTTGGTAAACCTGGATGGCAACATGAGATAAGTACAACATAATGTATCCTCATTCAACGGTACTTACCCACTTGGAGGACATTATGAGTGCCACATCGTGTTCTTGGTAAAGCTGGATGGCAACTTGAGATAAGCTCAACATGATGTGTCCTCAACCAACGCTACTTACCCATATGGACTACGTAATGAGTCCCACATCGTGTTCTTGGTAAAGCTGACTCGCAGCTTGAGATAAGTTCCATATGATGTGTCCTTAATTCCACGGTAACTAACCCATAAGGACCACATTATGAGTCCCACAACGTGTTCTTGGATAAGATGACTCGTAGCTTGAGATAAGTTCAACGTGATGTGTCCTCATTCCACGGTAACTAACCCATATGGACTACATTATGAGTCCCACATCGTGTTCTTGGTATAGATGACTCGTAGCTTGAGATGAGCTCAACATTTTGTGCCCTCATTCCACGGTAACTAACCCATAAGGACTACATTACGAGTCCCACATCTTGTTCTTGGTAAAGATGACTCGTAGCTTGAGATAAGCTCAACATGACGTGTCCTCATTCCACGGTAACTAACCCATATGGACTACATTATGAGTCCCACATCGTGTTCTTGGTAAAGATGACTCGTAGCTTGAGATGAGCTCAACATTTTGTGCCCTCATTGCACGGTAACTAACCCATAAGGACTACATTACGAGTCCCACATCGTGTTCTTGGTAAAGATGACTCGTAGCTTGAGATAAGCTCAACATGATGTGTCCTCATTCCACGGTAACTAACACATAAATAGTAGATTATGAGTCCCACATCGTGTTCTTGGTAACGCTGACTCGTAGCTTGAGATAAGCTACCCAATGTGTGTCCTCATATCACGGTAACAAACCCATAAGGACTAGATTATAAGTCCCACATCGTGTTCTTGGTAAAGATGACTCGTAGCTTGAGATAAGCTAAACATTTTGTGTCCTCATTCCAAGGTAACTAACCTATATAGAGTACATTATGAGTCCCACATCGTGTTCTTGGTAAAGATGACTCGTAGCTTGAGATAGGCTCAACATTTTGTTTCCTCATTCCACGGTAACTAACCCATATAGAGTACATTATAAGTCCCACATCGTGTTTTTGGTAAGCATGACACGCCGCTTGAGATAAGCTCAACATTTTGTGTCCCCTTTCCATGGTAACTAACCCATATAGAGTACATTATGAGTCCCACATCGTGTTCTTGGTAAAGATGACTCGTAGCTTGAGATAAGCTCAACATTTTTGGTCCTCATTCCACGGTAACTAACCCATAAGGACTATAGTACGAGTCCAACATCGTGTTCTTGGTAAAGCTAACTCGTAGCTTGAGATAAGTTCAACATGATGTGTCCTCATTCTACGGTAACTAACCCATCAGGACTATATTATGAGTCCCACATCGTGTTCTTGGTAAAGATGACTCGTAGCTTGAGATAAGCTCAACATTTTGTTTCCTCATTCCACGGTCACTAACCCATATAGAGTACATTATGAGTCCCACATCGTGTTTTTGGTAAAGATGAAACGCCGCTTGAGATAAGCTCAACATTTTGTGTCCCCATTCCATGCTAACTAACCCATATAGAGAACATTATGAGTCCCACATCGTGTTCTTCGTAAAGCTGGATGGCAACTTGAGATAAGCTCAACATGATGTATTCTCATCCAACGTACTTACGCACATGAACTACATTATGAGTCCACATCGTGTTCTTGGTAAAGTTGGATGGCAACTTGAGATAAGTACAACATGATGTATTCTCATCCAACGGTACTTACGCATATGAACTACATTATGTGTCCCACATCGTGTTCTTGGTAAAGCTGGATGGCAACATGAGATAAGCTCAACATGATGTATTCTCATCCAACGGTACTTACCCATATGAACTACATTATGAGTCCCACATCGTGTTCTTCGTAAAGCTGGATGGCAACTTGAGATACGCTCAACATGATGTATCCTCATCCAACGTACTTACGCATATGGACTACATTATGGGTCCCACATCGTGTTCTTGGTAAAGTTGGATGGCAACTTGAGATAAGTACAACATAATGTATTCTCATCCAACGGTACTTTCCCATATGAACTACATTATGAGTCCCACATCGTGTTCTCCGTAAAGCTGGATGGCAACTTGGGATACGCTCAACATGATGTATACTCATCCAACGTACTTACGCATATGGACTACATTATGAGTCCTAAATCGTGTTCTTGGTTAAGCTGGATGGCAACTTGAGATAAGTACAACATGATGTATCCTCATCCAACGGTACTTACGCATATGGACTACATTATGAGTCCCACATCGTGTTCTTGTTAAAGCTGGATGACAACCTGAGATAAGCTCAACATGTATCCTCATCCAACGGTACTTACACATTTAGTCGACATTATGAGTGCCACATCGTGTTCTTGGTAAAGCTGGATGGCAACTTGACATAAGCTCAACATGATGTGTCCTCCTCCAACGGTACTTAGCCATATGAACTACATTATGAATCCCACATCGTGTTCTTGGTAAAGCTGGATGGCAACTTGAGATACGTACAACTTGATGTGTCCCCATCCCACGGTACTACCCTTATAGACTACATTATGTGTCCCACATCGTGTTCTTCGTAAAGCTGGAAGGCAACTTGAGATAAGCTCAACATGTAGTATTCTCATCCAAGGGTACTTACTCATATGAACTACATTATAAGTCCCACATCGTGTTCTTGGTAAAGCTGGATGGCAACTTGAGATACGTACAACTTGATGTGTCCCCATCCCACGGTACTACCCTTATAGACTACATTATGTGTCCCACATCGTGTTCTTCGTAAAGCTGGATGGCAACTTGAGATAAGCTCAACATGATGTATTCTCATCCAACGTACTTACGCACATGAACTACATTATGAGTCCACATCGTGTTCTTGGTAAAGTTGAATGGCAACTTGAGATAAGTACAACATGATGTATTCTCATCCATCGGTACTTACGCATATGAACTACATTATGAGCCCCACATCGTGTTCTTGGTAAAGTTGGATGGCAACTTGAGATAAGCTCAACATGATGTATTCTCATCCAACGGTACTTACCCATATGAACTACATTATGAGTCCCACATCGTGTTCTTCGTAAACCTGGATGGCAACTTGAGATAAGCTCAACATGATATACTCTCATCCATCGTACTTACGCATATGGACTACATTATGAGTCCCACATCGTGTTCTTGGTAAAGTCGGATGGCAACTTGAGATAAGTACAACATGATGTATTCTCATCCAACGGTTCTTTCCCATATGAACTACATTATGAGTCCCACATCGTGTTCTCCGTAAAGCTGGATGGCAACTTGAGATAAGCTCAACATGATGTATTCTCATCCAACGTACTTACGTATATGTACTACATTATGAGTCCTAAATCGTGTTCTTGGTAAAGCTGGATGGCAACTTGAGATAAGTACAACATGATGTATCCTCATCCAACGGTACTTACGCATATGGACTACATTATGAGTCCCACATCGTGTTCTTGGTAAAGCTGGATGACAACTTGAGATAAGCTCAACATGTTGTATCCTCATCCAACGGTACTTACCCGTATGAACTACATTATGAGTCCCACATCGTGTTCTTGGTAAAGCTGGATGGCAACTTGAGATAAGTACAACATAATGTATCCTCATTCAACGGTACTTACCCATTTGGACGACATTATGAATGCCACATCGTGTTCTTGGTAAAGCTGGATGGCAACTTGAGATAAGCTCAACATGATGTGTCCTTATCCAACGGTACTTAGCCATATGGACTACGTTATGAGACCCAAATCGTGTTCTTGGTAAAGATGACTCGCAGCTTGAGATACGTTCCGCATGATGTGTCCTTAATTCCACGGTAACTAACCCATGAGGACTACATTGTGAGTCCCACATCGTGTTCTTGGTTACGATGACTCGTAGCTTGAGATATGTTCAACATGATGTGTCCTCATTCCACGGTAACTAACCCATAACGACTACATTATGAGTCCCACATCGTGTTCTTCGTAAAGCTGACTCGTAGCTTGAGATAAGTTCAACATGATGTGTCCTGATTCTGCGGTAACTAACCCATAAGGACTACATTATGAGTCCCACATCGTGTTCTTGGTAAAGATGACTCGTAGCTTGAGATAAGCTCAACATTTTGTGTCCTCATTCCACGGTAACTAACCAATAAGTACCACATTACGAGTCCCACATCGTTTTCTTGGCAAAGATGACTCGTAGCTTGAGATAAGCTCAACATAATGTGTCCTCATTCCACGGTAACTAACACATAAATAGTAAATTATGAGTCCCACATCGTGTTCTTGGTAAAGCTGACTCGTAGCTTGAGATAAGCTACCCATTGTGTGTCCTCATTTCACGGTAACTAACCCATAAGGACTAGATTATAAGTCCCACATCGTGTTCTTGGTAAAGACGACTCGTAGCTTGAGATAAGCTAAACATTTTGTGTCCTCATTCCAAGGTAACTAACCTATATAGAGTACATTTTGAGTCCCACATCGCGTTCTTGGTAAAGATGACTCGTAGCTTGAGATAAGCTCAACATTTTTGGTCCTCATTCCACGGTAACTGACCCATAAGGACTATAGTACGAGTCCAACATCGTGTTCTTGGTAAAGCTGACTCGTAGCTTGAGAGAAGTTCAACATGATGTGTCCTCATTCAACGGTAACTAACCCATATAGAGTACATTATGAGTCCCACATCGTGTTCTTTGTAAAGCTGACTCGTAGCTTGAGATAAGTTCAACATGATGTGTCCTCATTCTACGGTAACTAATCCATAAGGACTATATTATGAGTCCCACATCGTGTTCTTGGTAATGATGACTCGTAGCTTGAGATAAGCTCAACATGATGAGTCCTCATTCCACGGTAACTAACCCATATATAGTACATTATGAGTCCCACATCGTGCTCTTGGTAAAACTGACTCGTAGCTTGAGATAAGCTCAACATTTTGTGTTCTCATTCCACGGTAACTAACCCATACAGAGTATATTATGAGTCCCACATCGTGTTCTTGGTAACCATGACTCGTAGCTTGAGATAAGCTCAACATTGTGTGTCCTCATTCCACGGTAAGAAACCATATGGACTACATTATAAGCACCACATCGTGTTCTTGGGAAAGATGACTCGTAGCTTGAGATAAGCTAAACATTTTGTGTCCTCATTCCAAGGTAACTAACCCATATAGAGTATATTATGAGTCCCACATCGTGTTCTTGGTAAAGATGACTCGTAGCTTGAGATAAGCTCAACATAATGTGTCCTCATTCCACGGTAACTAACACATAAATAGTAAATTATGAGTCTCACATCGTGTTCTTGGTAAAGCTGACTCGTAGCTTGAGATAAGCTACCCATTGTGTGTCCTCATTTCACGGTAACTAACCCATAAGGACTAGATTATAAGTCCCACATCGTGTTCTTGGTAAAGACGACTCGTAGCTTGAGATAAGCTAAACATTTTGTGTCCTCATTCCAAGGTAACTAACCTATATAGAGTACATTATGAGTCCCACATCGTGTTCTTGGTAAAGATGACTCGTAGCTTGAGATAAGCTCAACATTTTTGGTCCTCATTCCACGGTAACTGACCCATAAGAACTATAGTACGAGTCCAACATCGTGTTCTTGGTAAAGCTGACTCGTAGCTTGAGAGAAGTTCAACATGATGTGTCCTCATTCAACGGTAACTAACCCATATAGAGTACATTATGAGTCCCACATCGTGTTCATGTAAAGCTGACTCGTAGCTTGAGATAAGTTCAACATGATGTGTCCTCATTCTACGGTAACTAAACCATAAGGACTATATTATGAGTCCCACATCGTGTTCTTGGTAATGATGACTCGTAGCTTGAGATAAGCTCAACACGATGAGTCCTCATTCCACGGTAACTACCCATATATAGTACATTATGAGTCCCACATCGTGCTCTTGGTAAACCTGACTCGTAGCTTGAGATAAGCTCAACATTTTGTGTTCTCATTCCACGGCAACTAACCCATATAGAGTATATTATGAGTCCCACATCGTGTTCTTGGTAACCATGACTCGTAGCTTGAGATAAGCTCAACATTGTGTGTCCTCATTCCACGGTAAGAAACCATATGGACTACATTATAAGCACCACATCGTGTTCTTGGGAAAGATGACTCGTAGCTTGAGATAAGCTAAATATTTTGTGTCCTCATTCCAAGGAAACTAACCCATATAGAGTATATTATGAGTCCCACATCGTGTTCTTGGTAAAGATGACTCGTAGCTTGAGATAAGCTCAACATTTTGTTTCCTCATTCCACGGTCACTAACCCATATAGAGTACATTATGAGTCCCACATCGTGTTTTTGGTAAAGATGAAACGCCGCTTGAGATAAGCTCAACATTTTGTGTCCCCATTCCATGCTAACTAACCCATATAGAGTACATTATGAGTCCCACATCGTGTTCTTCGTAAAGCTGGATGGCAACTTGAGATAAGCTCAACATGATGTATTCTCATCCAACGTACTTACGCATATGGACTACATTATGAGTCCCACATCGTGTTCTTGGTAAAGTTGGATGGCAACTTGAGATAAGCTCAACATGATGTATTCTCATCCAACGTACTTACGCATATGGACTACATTATGAGTCCCACATCGTGTTCTTCGTAAAGCTGGATGGCAACTTGAGATAAGCTCAACATGATGTATTCTCATACAACGGTACTTACCCATATGAACTACATTATGAGTCCCACATCGTGTTCTTCGTAAAGCTGGATGGCAACTTGAGGTAAGCTCAACATGATATACTCTCATCCAACGTACTTACGCATATGGACTACATTATGGGTCCCACATCGTGTTCTTGGTAAAGTTGGATGGCAACTTGAGATAAGTACAACATAATGTATTCTCATCCAACGGTACTTTCCCATATGAACTACATTATGAGTCCCACATAGTGTTCTCCGTAAAGCTGGATGGCAACTTGGGATACGCTCAACATGATGTATACTCATCCAACGTACTTACGCATATGGACTACATTATGAGTCCTAAATCGTGTTCTTGGTTAAGCTGGATGGCAGCTTGAGATAAGTA
Organism: Deroplatys truncata; assembly: GCA_030765065.1. Lineage (NCBI taxonomy): Eukaryota > Metazoa > Arthropoda > Insecta > Mantodea > Mantidae > Deroplatys > Deroplatys truncata. The sequence goes on along the minus strand of CM060988.1, from coordinate 21,636,434 downwards.
CAACATGATGTATCCTCATCCAACGGTACTTACGCATATGGACTACATTATGAGTCCCACATCGTGTTCTTGGTAAAGCTGGATGACAACCTGAGATAAGCTCAACATGTATCCTCATCCAACGGTACTTACACATTTGGACCACATTATGAGTGCCACATCGTGTTCTTGGTAAAGCTGGATGGCAACTTGACATAAGCTCAACATGATGTGTCCTCATCCAACGGTACTTAGCCATATGGACTACGTTATGAGTCCCAAATCGTGTTCTTTGTAAAGCTGACTCGCAGCTTGAGATACGTTCCGCATGATGTGTCCTTAATTCCACGGTAACTAACCCATAAGGACTACATTATGACTCCCACATCGTGTTCTTGGTTACGATAACTCGTAGCTTGAGATAAGTTCAACATGATGTGTCCTCATTCCACGGTAACTAACCCATAACGACTACATTATGAGTCCCACATCGTGTTCTTTGTAAAGCTGACTCGTAGCTTGAGTTAAGTTCAACATGATGTGTCCTCATTCTACGGTAACTAACCCATAAGGACTACATTATGAGTCCCACATCGTGTTCTTGGTAAAGATGACTCGTAGCTTGAGATAAGCTCAAATTTTGTGTCCTCATTCCACGGAAACTAACCCATAAGGACCACATTACGAGTCCCACATCGTGTTCTTGGTAAAGATGACACGTAGCTTGAGATAAGCTCAACATGATGTGTCCTCATTCCACGGTAACTAACACATATATAGTAAATTATGAGTCCCACATCGTGTTCTTGGTAAAGCTGACTCGTAGCTTGAGATAAGCTCAACCTCTTTGTTCTCATTCCACGGTAACTAACCCATATACAGTATATTATGAGTCCCACATCGTGTTCTTGGTAAAGATGACTCGTAGCGTGAGATAAGCTCAACATTGTGTGTCCTCGTTTCACGGTAACTAACCCATAAGGACTAGATTATAAGTCCCTTATCGTGTTCTTGGTAAAGATGAGTCGTAGCTTGAGATAAGCTAAACATTTTGTGTCCTCATTCCACGGTAACTTACCTATATAGAGTACATTATGAGTCCCACATCGTGTTCTTGGTAAATATGACTCGTAGCTTGAGATAAGCTCAACATTTTGTTTCCTCATTCCACGGTAACTAACCTATATAGAGTACATTATAAGTCCCACATCGTGTTTTTGGTAAGCATGACACGCCGCTTGAGATAAGCTCAAATTTGTGTCCCCATTGCATGGTAACTAACCCATATAGAGTACATTATAAGTCCCACATCGTGTTCTTGGTAAAGATGACTCGTAGCTTGAGATAAGCTCAACATTTTGTGTCCTCTTTCCACGGTAACTAACCCATATAGAGTACATTATGAGTCCCATATCGTGTTCTTGGTAAAGATGACTCGTAGCTTGAGATAAGCTCAACAATTTTAGTCCTCATTCCACGGTAACTAACCCATAAGGACTATAGTACGAGTCCAACATTGTGTTCTTGGTAAAGCTGACTCGTAGCTTGAGATAAGTTCAACATGATGTGTCCCCCTTCCACGGTAACTAACCTATATGGAGTACATTATGAGTCCCACATCGTGTTCTTGGTAAAGCTGACTGGCTGCTTGAAATACGTTCAACATGATGTGTCCTCATTCTACGGTAACTAACCCATAAGGACTATATTATGAGTCCCACATCGTGTTCTTGGTAAAGATGAATCGTAGCTTGAGATAAGCTCAACATTTTGTGTCCTCATTCCACGGTAACTAACCCATAAGGACTACATTACGAGTCCCACATCGTGTTCTTGGTAAAGACGACTCGTAGCTTGAGATAAGCTCAACATGATGAATCCTCATTCCACGGTAACTAACCCATATATAGTACATTATGAGTCCCACATCGTGTTCTTGGTAAAGCTGACTCGTAGCTTGAGAAAAGCTCAACATTTTGTGTTCTCATTCCACGGTAACTAACCCATATAGAGTATGTTATGAGTCCCACATCGTGTTCTTGGTAAACATGACTCGTAGCTTGAGATAAGCTAAACATTGTGTGTCCTCATTCCACGGTAACTAAACCATATGGACTACATTATAAGCCTCACATCGTGTTCTTGGGAAAGATGACTCGTAGCTTGAGATAAGCTAAACATTTTGTGTCCTCATTCCAAGGTAACTAACCCATATAGAGTATATTATGAGTCCCACATCGTGTTCTTGGTAAAGATGACTCGTAGCTTGAGATAAGCTCAACATTTTGTTTCCACATTCCACGGTCACTAACCCAAATAGAGTACATTATAAGTCCCACATCGTATTTTTGGTAAAGATGACACGCCGCTTGAGATAAGCTCAACATTTTGTGGTCTCTTTCCACGGTAACTAACCCATATAGAGTACATTATGAGTCCCACATCGTGTTCTTGGTAAAGTCGACTGGTAGCTTGAGATAAGTTCAACATGATGTGTCCTCATTCAATGGTAACTAACCCATATAGAGTACATTGTAAGTCCCACATCGTGTTTTTGGTAAAGATGACTCGCCGCTTGAGATAAGCTCAACATTTTGTGTCCCCATTCCATGGTAAATAACCCATATAGAGTACATTAATAGTCCCACATCGTGTTCTTCGTAAAGCTGGATGGCAACTTGAGATAAGCTCAACATGATGTATCTTCATCCAACGTACTTACGCATATGGACTACATTACGAGTCCTGAATCGTGTTCTTGGTAAAGCTGGATGGCAACTTGAGATAAGTACAACATGATGTATCCTCTTCCAACGGTACTTACGCATATGGACTACATTATGAGTCCCACATCGTGTTCTTGGTAAAGCTGGATGACAACTTGAGATCAGCTCAACATGTTGTATCCTCATCCAACGGTACGTACCCAAATGAACTACATTATAAGTCCCACATCGTGTTCTTGGTAAAGCTGGATGGCAACTTGAGATAAGCTTAACATGATGTGTCCTCATCCAACGGTACTTACCCACATGGACTACGTTATGAGTCCCACATCGTGTTCTTGGTAAAGCTGACTCGTAGCTTGAGATAAGCTCAACATGATATGTGCTCATACGACGGTAGTTAACCCATATGGACTACATTTTGAGCCCTAGTCGCACATCGTATTCTTGGTAAAGCTGGCTCGCAGCTTGAGATAAATACTGCATGATGTGTTCTCATTTCACAGTACTAAGTCCATATGGACTACATTATGAGACCCACATCTTGTTCTTCGTAAAGCTGGATGGCAACTTGAGATAAGCTCAACATGATATGTCCTCAACCAACGCTACTTACCCATATGGACTACGTAATTAGTCCCACATCGTGTTCTTGGTAAAGCTGACTCGCAGCTTGAGATAAGTTCCATATGATGTGTCCTTAATTCCACGGTAACTAACCCATAAGGACCACATTATGAGTCCCACAACGTGTTCTTGGATAAGATGACTCGTAGCTTGAGATAAGTTCAACGTGATGTGTCCTCATTCCACGGTAACTAACCCATATGGACTACATTATGAGTCCCACATCGTGTTCTTGGTAAAGATGACTCGTAGCTTGAGATGAGCTCAACATTTTGTGCCCTCATTCCACGGTAACTAACCCATAAGGACTACATTACGAGTCCCACATCTTGTTCTTGGTAAAGATGACTCGTAGCTTGAGATAAGCTCAACATGATGTGTCCTCATTCCACGGTAACTAACACATAAATAGTAAATTATGAGTCCCACATCGTGTTCTTGGTAAAGCTGACTCGTAGCTTGAGATAAGCTACCCAATGTGTGTCCTCATATCACGGTAACAAACCCATAAGGACTAGATTAAAAGTCCCACATCGTGTTCTTGGTAAAGATGACTCGTAGCTTGAGATAAGCTAAACATTTTGTGTCCTCATTCCAAGGTAACTAACCTATATAGAGTACATTATGAGTCCCACATCGTGTTCTTGGTAAAGATGACTCGTAGCTTGAGATAGGCTCAACATTTTGTTTCCTCATTCCACGGTAACTAACCCATATAGAGTACATTATAAGTCCCACATCGTGTTTTTGGTAAGCATGACACGCCGCTTGAGATAAGCTCAACATTTTGTGTCCCCATTCCATGGTAACTAACCCATATAGAGTACATTATGAGTCCCACATCGTGTTCTTGGTAAAGATGACTCGTAGCTTGAGATAAGCTCAACATTTTTGGTCCTCATTCCACGGTAGCTAACCCATAAGGACTATAGTACGAGTCCAACATCGTGTTCTTGGTAAAGCTGACTCGTAGCTTGAGATAAGTTCAACATGATGTGTCCTCATTCAACGGTAACTAACCCATATAGAGTACATTATGAGTCCCACATCGTGTTCTTGGTAAACATGACTCGTAGCTTGAGATAAGCTCAACATTGTGTGTCCTCATTCCACGGTAACAAAACCATATGGACTACATTATAAGCACCACATCGTGTCCTTGGGAAAGATGACTCGTAGCTTGAGATAAGCTAAACATTTTGTGTCCTCAATCCAAGGTAACTAACCCATATAGAGTATATTATGAGTCCCACATCGTGTTCTTGGTAAAGATGACTCGTAGTTTGAGATAAGCTCAACATTTTGTTTCCTCATTCCACGGTCACTAACCCATATAGAGTACATTATGAGTCCCACATCGTGTTTTTGGTAAAGATGAAACGCCGCTTGAGATAAGCTCAACATTTTGTGTCCCCATTCCATGCTAACTAACCCATATAGAGTACATTATGAGTCCCACATCGTGTTCTTCGTAAAGCTGGATGGCAACTTGAGATAAGCTCAACATGATGTATTCTCATCCAACGTACTTACGCACATGAACTACATTATGAGTCCACATCGTGTTCTTGGTAAAGTTGGATGGCAACTTGAGATAAGTACAACATGATGTATTCTCATCCAACGGTACTTACGCATATGGACTACATTATGAGTCCCACATCGTGTTCTTGGTAAAGCTGGATGACAACTTGAGATAAGCTCAACATGTTGTATCCTCATCCAACGGTACTTACCCGTATGAACTACATTATGAGTCCCACATCGTGTTCTTGGTAAAGCTGGATGGCAACTTGAGATAAGTACAACATAATGTATCCTCATTCAACGGTACTTACCCATTTGGACGACATTATGAATGCCACATCGTGTTCTTGGTAAAGCTGGATGGCAACTTGAGATAAGCTCAACATGATGTGTCCTTATCCAACGGTACTTAGCCATATGGACTACGTTATGAGACCCAAATCGTGTTCTTGGTAAAGATGACTCGCAGCTTGAGATACGTTCCGCATGATGTGTCCTTAATTCCACGGTAACTAACCCATGAGGACTACATTGTGAGTCCCACATCGTGTTCTTGGTTACGATGACTCGTAGCTTGAGATATGTTCAACATGATGTGTCCTCATTCCACGGTAACTAACCCATAACGACTACATTATGAGTCCCACATCGTGTTCTTCGTAAAGCTGACTCGTAGCTTGAGATAAGTTCAACATGATGTGTCCTGATTCTGCGGTAACTAACCCATAAGGACTACATTATGAGTCCCACATCGTGTTCTTGGTAAAGATGACTCGTAGCTTGAGATAAGCTCAACATTTTGTGTCCTCATTCCACGGTAACTAACCAATAAGTACCACATTACGAGTCCCACATCGTTTTCTTGGCAAAGATGACTCGTAGCTTGAGATAAGCTCAACATAATGTGTCCTCATTCCACGGTAACTAACACATAAATAGTAAATTATGAGTCCCACATCGTGTTCTTGGTAAAGCTGACTCGTAGCTTGAGATAAGCTACCCATTGTGTGTCCTCATTTCACGGTAACTAACCCATAAGGACTAGATTATAAGTCCCACATCGTGTTCTTGGTAAAGACGACTCGTAGCTTGAGATAAGCTAAACATTTTGTGTCCTCATTCCAAGGTAACTAACCTATATAGAGTACATTTTGAGTCCCACATCGCGTTCTTGGTAAAGATGACTCGTAGCTTGAGATAAGCTCAACATTTTTGGTCCTCATTCCACGGTAACTGACCCATAAGGACTATAGTACGAGTCCAACATCGATTTCTTGGTAAAGCTGACTCGTAGCTTGAGAGAAGTTCAACATGATGTGTCCTCATTCAACGGTAACTAACCCATATAGAGTACATTATGAGTCCCACATCGTGTTCTTTGTAAAGCTGACTCGTAGCTTGAGATAAGTTCAACATGATGTGTCCTCATTCTACGGTAACTAATCCATAAGGACTATATTATGAGTCCCACATCGTGTTCTTGGTAATGATGACTCGTAGCTTGAGATAAGCTCAACATGATGAGTCCTCATTCCACGGTAACTAACCCATATATAGTACATTATGAGTCCCACATCGTGCTCTTGGTAAAACTGACTCGTAGCTTGAGATAAGCTCAACATTTTGTGTTCTCATTCCACGGTAACTAACCCATATAGAGTATATTATGAGTCCCACATCGTGTTCTTGGTAACCATGACTCGTAGCTTGAGATAAGCTCAACATTGTGTGTCCTCATTCCACGGTAAGAAACCATATGGACTACATTATAAGCACCACATCGTGTTCTTGGGAAAGATGACTCGTAGCTTGAGATAAGCTAAACATTTTGTGTCCTCATTCCAAGGTAACTAACCCATATAGAGTATATTATGAGTCCCACATCGTGTTCTTGGTAAAGATGACTCGTAGCTTGAGATAAGCTCAACATAATGTGTCCTCATTCCACGGTAACTAACACATAAATAGTAAATTATGAGTCTCACATCGTGTTCTTGGTAAAGCTGACTCGTAGCTTGAGATAAGCTACCCATTGTGTGTCCTCATTTCACGGTAACTAACCCATAAGGACTAGATTATAAGTCCCACATCGTGTTCTTGGTAAAGACGACAGTAGTATTAGTCCCGGATGAGCCAATTGTTTTAACGATAATCCTGCCGCTAGGGGCGCTGGTGTCGCTAGTGTCGGTGCGTGCGACGGCGGCGGCGGTGTGTTTGAAAAGCGCCCTGAGCGGTAGGATTATCGTTATTGCAATTGGCTCATCCGGGACTGTTTTCTTTATTTATAATTTGAATACAGTACATTGGATAAAGATATGTATACATAGTTTTTTGATTAACATGATGTATTATTTGCTTAACATATGAATACATAGTTTGAGAATAACATAATGGATTATTTAATTACAGGAGATTAACATATGAATAGAATAAATGGACAATATAAGAAATATTAGGAGAAAAAAAAGCACATTAAAATTCATAGTTTTTGTTTTGAGGCACTAGGACACACAGATTTCGCGCACAACAATGATTTTAAAGTACGTGGTGCACTTTGAGTCCTCGTCATCGCTGCTGCTGCTATCGGCGGTAAATTGGTGGATAGGTTTGGTGATGCAGGTGACGAGCAGGTGAGAGAAACTTTCGTTGACGAACTCGGTGAAGGTTGGTATATAGATGGGGATGGTAAATTCGTTGTAATGGCTGGTTGAGAAGCATCCTGTGGATGTGACTTTGTTGGTTAGAGCAGGAATGTTGCTGTTGCCGAGGTATATGACGCATAGTGCGTCTTGTTTATGCTGGTGTACTTTGGTAGGTACGCATTTGACGTGGACGGCGTGAGCCCCTTGGACGTCGAGTGTGATGGTGACAACTCTGCTGTTGCGGAAATAGGAGTTGGAGATGCAGAGGATACGGATAGGTGAAGCTGCGTTGAGAATGAGTTGTAGGTTAAGATTGTTCCCCACGGGGACGGGGTAGGTTTCGTCGGACATTATTTAGGGTTATATGGGGAGAACGTGACGATGTGACGTTTGAAACCGCTGCGTAGTTTTTCCTCGCCTGCGTATATGATGCAGAATGAGTTAGAGTTGAGTTTGTTGACGAGTTCTGGAGAGGCTTTTGCAAATCTTGTTGGTAGGAAAACTTCTGTGTCGTTGTCGAGTTTGGCGACGAGCTTTGTACCGTGAACGGTGTCGATTGTTTTGACGCCGACGACGCGATATGGTACGTGCTGTTGAAGCGTAGATACGCTGAGAGTGTGGGCGCTGCTGGAAAGTTCTTCTAGCTCTTTAAGGACGTCCTGTGACATTCTGACGGCACAGATGGCAGTTTTTGATAAACGGGGGAGGACCGTCTATATGAGTGGTTTGATGAGGAAGGTTGTAGTGTTGTTTACACCTGCGATAAGGTGCGCAAACTACCTGTGCGTCTGCGGGAAGTTGGTTCCACACAAGGTCGACGTCGCTTGGGGGATAACGTTCGAAGATGTATATGCCGTTCTGCAGCAGCACTTGGCGTTCCCTGGGCAGTAGCAGGTGGATTCTTCGTCCGTTATCGAGATACCGATAGAGCACGATGAAGCAGTTCATGTGGTGTTTCTAGCGGAGTACCTTCGAAGGAATTGCTGAATTTGCTTGTTGAGATGATCGAGGTCTTCGTAGAAACCGTGTTGACACTGCGTGCACAGGAGGGTGAGACGGTGCTTAAGTTCGCAGCTGCACGTTTGGTGAAAGCAAAACGAGCAGTGGAAGTCTTTACACGACGGTCCTGGCATTCCCCACGGCTGGCTAGCACCGAATGAAGGGGTAAAGAATGCGCGTGCATAAATATAACCCAACTGCCGGAAGCAGGAAATCACTGGTGGGGGAAAAGTTCGTTGGAGATTTACCACATCAGGGGAAGCACTGGTGGGGGAAAAGTTCGTTGGAGAAACACCACATCAGGGGAAGCAGTGGTGGGGGAAACGTTCGTTGGAGGTTGGCTACATACGCCGGAAGCGCTTAGCGATTATTGCACAACATCCGCAGGAAAAACACTGTGTCCGTTGATTTAACGGTTTTCGCCTTGGAGGAGAACTCTGTTTTGAACGGTGCTGAACATGCAAACGACCACATGAGGGGGAAGCACTGGTGGGGAAAAGTTGGTTGGAGAATTACCACATCAGGGGAAGCACTGGTGGGGGAACGTTCGTTGGAGGTTCACTACATCCGCAGGAAAAACACTGTGTCCGTTGATTTAACGGTTTTCGCCTTGGAGGAGAACTCTGTTTTGAACGGTGCTGAACATGCAAACGACCACATGAGGGGGAAGCACTGGTGGGGAAAAGTTGGTTGGAGAATTACCACATCAGGGGAAGCACTGGTGGGGGAACGTTCGTTGGAGGTTCACTACATCCGCAGGAAAAACACTGTGTCCGTTATTTAACGGTTTTCGACTTGGAGGAGAACTCTTTTTTTGAACGGTGCTGAACATGCAAACGACCACATCAGGGGGAAGCACTGGTGGGGAAAAGTTGGTTGGAGAATTACCACATCAGGGGAAGCACTGGTGGGGGAACGTTAGTTGGAGGTTCACTACATCCGCCGGAAGCGCTTAGTGATTATTGCGCAACATCCGCAGGAAAAACACTGTGTCCGTTGATTTAACGGTTTTCGACTTGGAGGAGAACTCTGTTTTGAACGGTGCTGAACATGCAAACGCCGTGAATGTGATCGGGTATGATATAGGATGCTTCGCGACCCGAATGCGGGAACGAAGGGCGCGAGATGTTTGGGTGAGGTGCGGTTGGAACGCTGGTAGAAAAACATGCGCACTAAGAACTATTTTGTGAGATGCGCAGTGCGAAATGGGTGTTGAGGAAATGATGAACCTCGAGGAATGTTCTAAAATTGGCGCACCGTATGTACTTGGTGAACTGCGTGAAATTCATGTCATGTAAGGGAACGTTGGAGGCATGGTTGTGAAGCATGTACTTGTGGTATGCCATGATTTGATTTTGCACGTCCGTCTCTTCCTTCTTTTTGTGATAGATGATGTCGGTAATGATGCGCTGCAGGGTATGCAACACGTGCCATTCTTGTTGGTTGAGCGTAACGGATGCGCCTTGCGGTTCTTTGAAAACGAGCTTTAGCTTTCCGAACACAAACTTAAACACGATGGTGACGCTGTCGCTGAACTGAAATTGCTGTAGACGTCCCTGCGGGTCATTCAAGCGTTTGTGAATGATGGGGATGGCTTCGACGAGTTTGTGCCACTGCGAGGAACTCATGACGACTGCGTTGTGCTGTCCACATTTGGCAATGGTGACGACGAGATGGTGCGGCGGCCGGGGGGAGAATCCCACACTGACGAATTTAGTTTGTTGCGGGTTGAGGAAGTAGATATCCGCCAGAGGACCCACAACTGCACTGTGTTGGAACTGTGCTGGCGGAGCAGGGCTGTCGGGATGCTGTTGGAGGTCGAAGATGGGTAGTTTCCTTTTTTCCCCGGGTTTTGAGGTGGTCGGGGTTCGACATCCGGTTATACTGGAACACACAAAACAATAATAATAATGTGAGGGATAGAGAGAGATAAACAGGATAGAAAAAAAAGCAAGCTAATACATAGGTGCGGACCTACCTGGTCGGCGTGCTGCATGGCAGCAGGACTGTATCCGCGCGCTGCATGGTACACTCTGAATGAGGCGAGCGGCACCGTGACGTTGCTTTTTATATGAGCAGGAGCGTCTTCTGAAAGCACGTGCAAGACGATAGATTAGCTTAGATGTGCTGAATAGTGACACACACACACACACACACACACACACACACACGTACTCACCTTCAAGGGTTGACAAGTTTGCCGAGCGTCAGAGCACTTTGCGCGGCATGCGTTTTTGAACGTTTTGCGAATGACGACATCATTATGCGCGTGATTGCTGACGTGAAATTTTGAGAAGAATGTATGCTTAGGCAAGCCGGAGCAGCGGTGGGTGAGGTAGGCGATGACGTAATGACCGCACGTGGTGCTGTCGAAACCTTGCAGCCTTCTAGCGTTGGTGGACCAATGCGTCCCGCAGACCGAATTTAAGAACCGGAGAAAATGGGGTGAAAGCGGTCCTATGCCGTAACTGTCAAAATATTCTGCATGCGAGTTTTTGTCCACAAAGATGCAAACCCAGTGTTGCCCTGATTTGGTGCTGGGGTCGGTGTTAGCCACTAGCGCCAAGGGAGGCGTTCGAATGCCGTGAAGTACGGGTAGTTTATCGCAGGGGTAGACGCCTAAAAAGTGAGAGCGCGTAGAGGGACATGTCGATAGAAACCGTTGAATTTGAAAGGTGTTCATGATACCAAAATGGATCGGTTGGCGTCGATTTCGACCGTGCGATGTATTTCCGCTAGCAGCAGAAGTATGACCGGTTCTGTCAATTTATCGGCAAAACCGATGCTTATAGAGACGGTTCCGTGGCGCTGACCCGAGATGTGAGACTCGTTAGCGCTCATGTCTGCAGTGAGATCGAAAACCATTATCGTATACCCTTGCGGGTAGGTTTCTCTGGAGATGGAGTGTCCCTCGTCCTTGAAATGAATGCCTAGGCCGTCCTGCAGGGTTTGAAAGCATTGCAAATAGTGTCCTTTTGTAAAGTCGGGTTGCAGAGGTTGGGAGGGAACGGGTTGCCCATTCACGTAGAGCTGAAAGAAGTTCATTTTAAAATGTTTCAAGTTGTACGGATTTGAGTTAAAATGGCCGGAATAGGCCTTGTCGGTGACCATGGCTACTACCACTCTCCTTGGAACTTGCCCTACGCACACGTCGCTAAACGTCATTGCCCTGGACTCCTTGGGGATGCTGAGAGCGTGAAAGCTGACGTCTTTGAGATGGTACTTTGCGTTGCCCTTTGCGAGCACGGCCTGGTGCGCGAGCTTTATGGTCGGCGAGGGCCGCACCGATTTTAAGCGCAGCGTGGCAGACACGATGTCGGCGTACCCCTTAAAGGTATCTACGTCGGAAAACAGATAAAACTGGGGAGAGGCGGGAGTGAGCTTGACGGTCATGCTAACGTTGTTCAAAAGCAGCTTCTCCTGTCTAAAAAGAGCGTTGGACAGAGGACCGATGAGCTGCACGACGTTGCTCCCTTTGGTAAAGCCCTGACGCCACTGAAAACCCGCATTGGCGATAAAAGTGTCCATGATGCCTGCCGTGTCCTTTCTCCAGAGGGTAGATTCTAGTTTGGTGTTCATGGCATCTTCGGAGTAATTGAGAAGCGTCTCGAGGTAGGTTCTATAGGGGTAACCGGCTTGCGGCATGGAGACGATGACGTTATTGAGGGTTACCTCCATCTGTTGAAACAGGGAATTTAAGGCGTTGTTGACCAGAGTGGCGTTAGCGTCAGCGTTTAAGGCCTCTCCTTTGTCATCTACAACGCGCACCATGAGTTCGAGTACGACGTAGGTCAGGTCTAGGTAATCGTCCGCATTTCCGGAATAATGAAAGGTGATGGGGGCATTTTTCATTAAAGTGTTTTGAGGGTTTAGGTATAGGAACCGTGACTCCTCGATGCTCATCTGAACCGGCACCTCTGTAAAGAGATCCAGTTCGGAACTCATGTGGACGGTCGCGTCTGCCATTACGAAAATACGTCTTGCACCTTGCGCCTACCGCGTTTCAGCTTGGACTGCTTGCTCTTTCTGGATTTGCTCGGTTTTATTCTCTTGAGACGACTGGCGCCGGAACCGAGCATGGCATCGAGCTTTTTGTCGGCTTTTCGCTTTAAATTGTATCCGGACTCCTTGAGCCTCCGCTGGAGCGCTTGCTTCGGCGCTGCTCCCGCCACAGTCACATCGGACAGAACGTGAGCGCCCGCCTTTAAGGCCTCCTTTCCGACTGCTTTTGCTCCGCTCTTTAAAAACGGTAGCAACCTTCTGAAGAGTCCTCCGAGGGCTGAAAAGAGACCGCTGCCTCTTTGGTAGCGCTTGCCCCTGTAGAGAGCGAAATCGCGATGGTGGAACGCTCCGCCGGTCTGATTCAGGTAGTACCGCGTTACGGCGTGCACGTCCATTACGCCTGTTTCGGACGAAAAGCGAGAACTACAGTAGAGGAAAATCCGTCGGCGAATGGCAAGAGATCGCCGTAACCGTTCCTTAAATCTATGCTGACCGTCTTGAAGTCTTGCTGAATCAAGGGTACCCAATTTTGGGGAAAAAACGTCTTTTCGTCGCTCATGTAAGTTTTGTTGCTTCTTTCGTATTCCACGGCAGCGCTCTCTATGACTTGGGCGAAGGTGTCGCCCACGACTTGCGGGGACACTAGATTACAATAGACGAACATTTCGTAAGGAAACCCCATATAAGGATCTACGGGGTGTTTAGCAGCTTTTTCGAGAACGACGTTGACGTAGGGTTCGAAACCCAACATTTTTGCCATAGCGGGCGTTAAGAGCAAACTGTGGATGCGGTGTAGAGGTCCCGGAGGGTCCTCCGATTTTGAAACGTCTCGTTTGGGTCTGACGGAACGAGCCGCCGCGGGTTTCTGCTGCCCCGAAGCCCGGGGCTTCGGTTTCGGTTTCGGCTTGGGTCTCTGGTGGGGCGCATCGTTGAGAGCTTCGTATTCGCCGACCGCGTACGGTACGACCGTGCGCGCGACATTTTCCACAAACCCGTCGAACGGAATGTCGGGTAGTGGTTCGGGATGGGCGACGGCGGCATTCACGCCCACCGTCTGCTTGCGCTCGTCGAAGAGGAAGAAGTTTTCCACGTGCAAGTGTTCGAGTAGAACGGCGTTGACGAGGTTCACCAAGTCTTTGGGATTGTGCACGATGCCTTGCGGCATTTGCAAACTGAATTTGGAATGCGTTGGGAGGAGCGTCATGGTGTACTTGGCGCCCGCGAGACGGGCATGGTCTGGCGAAAGGTTATAAAATTTCACCGGATACCTGACCTTTTGCAGGGCGACCTCCCATTCTCCCTGCAGAACGATTCTCTCGGGCAAGATGTTAGAAAATCTAGCCGTGGTGTTGTCGGTAAAGTGTTCCATGGAAGCGTTGCTCACGAGAGTGATGGAGAAGGGCTTGGTCTTAATCATGTCGAATCGACGGTCGAAGCCAGAACCCACGAGTTAAACTTTGCCGGATACCCCTTCCACTTTACCAAGACCTGCTTGTGGCGCCCTCGGCCCTTGGTCTGTAAAACGCGCTCGATCTTAAACGTCCGAGGTAGCGCGACCTTTTGTAGCTCCTGGGTGTAAAATGTGCCGTCTATGGTTTCTCCGGCCAGATCCTTCAACTTATATACCACCGGCCGACCGCGCACCACCTCGGCTATCCGAAATATTTCGTCCGTCCAATTCTGCTCGTAGCCCTTGTCGAATTTCATTTTTTCTTTAGAGATGCGCACGTGATCGCCGACGGAAAATGTGGGTTTCCCTGCGCGAGGTAGGGTCCTATTTGCATAGAGATTGCGGTACACTCGTAAAATGTTAGATTCGTTCACGTCCTTCGGAGCCATTTTTATGGACCTGTGATGCGAGCTATTGTACGACTCGAGTAAGGCCGGAAGGACATCCAGGTATCTGTAACTGTTTTTGTGCGTGAAATACCTCCACATCTTGGTTTTTAAGGTGCGGTTGAAGCGCTCCACGACGCTGGCTTTAACGTTATTTTTGGTTGAGTAATGTTTCACGTCGTGTTTCTTCAGAAAGTCGCGAAAAGTCTTGTTGGTAAACTCTGTTCCCTTGTCCGTCTGGAGGACCCTGGGGACGCGTTGGGAGAATATGGAGCGAAACGCTTGCGCGACCTCGGTACCCAGCTTCGATTTCAGGGGTACGGCCCAAGCATATTTGGAAAATACGTCGATAACGGTCAGAATGTACACGTAAGGTTTGTTATGTTCCCTCACGCTGTTCATGACGTTTAGATCGGCCTCCCAAAGATCGTCCATATTCGTCACGTGATAACATCTGGTGGGGAACCGCTTTCTGACCGGTTTGTGCAGAGTGTAACTGTCCCGGGTTCGAAGGAAGGACTCGATGTTCGCCTTAGACGCGCCCGTGGCCTTTCGAAGGGGCTTGACCGTGCCCAAACCGGCATAGTGTTCCGGTCTGGCATAGTATCGCCTTAGCGCCTTGCATTCCTTCATGCTTTACTTGTACAGGGGCTGCCAGACGCGCTTGCGAAAATGGTACGACGCGGAAGGCGATTTCGATTTGTTTTTCGGAGTGGCAGGGTTCGCCCTCTTCTTTTTGCGAGGCGAGAGGAGGTTGACCTTTATGGTTCGGGGTTCGACCTCCTGCTTCACCGGCACGCGCTCGTGCACGTCTTCGTAATCGTCGTCGTCGTCGTCGTCGCCGAGGAAGGGCTTTCTGACTTGTGCCACGAGATCGAGGTAGTTGTCCAATTTATGTTTTACGAGCCGCCACTTTTCGTCGGCAGAGAGCTTTGCGCTCTGCAGGTTCCGAATTTCTTTAGCCAATCTGGATATGGTGCGGTCTACAGCGTGAAGCTTGTCGACGGTCTTCGGTTGCGGTGCAACCAGGACCTGCCTGCCGTACTTCATCCTGTTAATTTCGACACTAGCGCGCCGCCGAGCGAAGCCAGGACGGGTAGGAGGAATGCCGGCAAAAAACCTCCTTTTTGAACCAAGATGCTCTTCTTCTTCTTCAGAGGAACCCGTTTATCCGTCAACTTCCTCCAAGAAGCCTTGTGCTTCTTTAGGCGAGCCAAGCACTTTGCGGGAAGTTGCACGTGACCTCTGCACACGTTGAGCATGCATTCGCTAATGGCCTTGATCAGATCGCCGTCGGCATTTTTTAACAACTTTTTGCGCAGAGGGGCCTTCGCCTTAGCCAGAGCCGCCAAATTACCGTGCTGTCTCGCTATGCGAGGACTGGTCAGCGTCGCGAGCCTTGACCTACCTCTAGCCATGCTTGCGCGATAATGACGTTCGCTCCAAAAGCGATACTTTTTATTTAGACTCGACGGCCTCAGTCGGGCAAGGCCCTGCCGGGATGATATGGAACGATACGAACCCGAGTCCTCTCGGCGGTCTCAGTTGGGTACGAAATAAGAGAGGTTTTCCCCCGGCAGCACGCCGGTTCGATACCTGTATCGGGCGGGCGTGTACTGGGTGCAGTCCAACACGAGATACCCGTGAGGGCGTTCGGCGGCCTTCTCGAAGGCCTCCAAGAGAAACCTAGAGTTCCTGGGTTCGATCTGCTGGCACAGTCTCTCGATCTGCATCTTGTCCCGGTTGTTCTTGAAGACCACGACGTAGTTCGCATTCAGAGAGATGTTGCGATATTTCTGACCCTGCGGAAACACGTTCTGCAGGATGTAGACGATGCCGAAGCGCTTATGATGGGAGTCTCTGGTGAAAAAATTGGACACGTCCTTCCCGCCACCCTCCAGCATCAGATCGTCGAGGACGACGAGGTCGTTCTCGCCCACCGAAGCAAGTTCGGGTATGCCCGCGTGGGTCTCGCAACGCAGAGCCGAGGGTTCGAGTCTCGGCGAATACTCCGGAGGGTGGCACCACAGCACCCTCCTGGGGCGCACGTCGAACATCCGGTGCGCGTGGCGCAACAGGTTTTTCACGAAGGTCGACTTGCCGCAGCGCGACGGCCCCGCCACGAGCATCGTGCTGGGAAACTCGAATCGCCGCAGGTCTCGGGGACCGGGCATCGTCTCCTCAGGGCGCCCGGTTCGAAATGACTTTGGCGCGGCTGCGGACGTCTCATTTATGCGTTCCTCTTGAACCCGTAGGGATAGGAATCGTGATCGCCGGCGAGCACGCGCTTGTTGACCACCATCCTAAACGTCTTCGAGCTGGGTTCGGTGACGACCGTCCAAGACGGTTTCCGCGAGATCTGCGTGCCCGCCAGCTTCACCGCGCGGTCGTTGTCCCTCAGCACCGTGTCGCGAATCACCTCCGCGTTCACCAGCTCCAGGTTGCCCGAATTGAGCGTGATCCCCTTCACCTTGCACACCGAGAAGGTCTTGCCCGTTTCGGGGCAAACGATCTCCATGCAGTAGCTCTTGGGCCCCGTGGAGGCGAACCGGGCGATGTAAGAGCCCCGCCCGTACTTCTCCAGCTCGTCCGTCATGTCCCCCAGGAGGCGTCCGACGGACGGCGTCCAGTCGCCCGGAGCGGCGGCGACGACGACGGAATCGGTGTCGAAGTAGCAGACGCGTTCTCCCAGCCTCTTCAGGTAGGAGTAGAGCACCAGGCGCGCGTGAGCCGTGGTGTAGGCCGCCAGGACGGCGTTGGCGGCGGGGTTGACCTTGCGGCACTCCTCGCGGTACCTCCACACCACGTACATGATCCGGTCGGTGACGGGCACGTAGGTCTGCACTTCCACGCCCGGGTCGTTGAGCAGCTCCAGGAGTCGGTCGTACCGGTCCACCAGCTCGCACGTGGGAAGGTTTTCCCTCTGCCCGAGTTTGCCCCAGAAGCTGTTGAGCATCAGCTTGGCCAGCTCCCGCCTGCCGGGGTTGGTGGCGACGGCCTGGGGATCCAGGGCGACGCCTTCGTGCTCGAAGAATTGCTCCACGTACTGCTGCTTTGCGGCAGGGTCGTCGCAATCCGAGGGCCAGCCGGAGGCTTCGGTCTTGATCTTCAAGAACTGATTCACGTAGTCCTCGAAGAGACCCTTGGCTCCGGTGGTCGGTTCGTGCCGCACCACGTCGTACTCCCAGATCTCGTGGACCCGCAGCAGGCGGTACCCCTCCTCCAGGGCGACCTTCATCTCGTCGATCACCCAGGTACCCGACAACGCCCTCTCGCGCTCTCCGTGGTGGCACTCGTCTTGGTTCTCCGCCTCCGCACAAGCGCTGCATAGCGGGAACATGAGCTTGCCGCCGATGCGCGCCGGTAACACCGGGTGGTACAGGTGTTGCGGCGGTAGAACCTCGCACTTCACCAACCCGCCCCCCACGTCTTCCAAGCGCGGGAATCGATCCACGTGGATCTTGGGGTGGCCCACGGGGTAGGGCTTCGTCTTGTTCACGTACGGGTACAGGCTGCATACGTCGTAGTAGTAGATCTTGCTATCCCCCTTCGCCTCGCAGTACGTCTTGGTGCAGTTGGTGCGACCTCCGTAGAAGGCGTCTCTGGGGTTCAGGGGTTCGGGTACCGGAAAGTCCCTTGCGTGGCGCGCCAGGTCCTGGTTGGCCTTCATCGCGGCGTTAAACTCGC
This sequence comes from Deroplatys truncata, assembly GCA_030765065.1. Lineage (NCBI taxonomy): Eukaryota > Metazoa > Arthropoda > Insecta > Mantodea > Mantidae > Deroplatys > Deroplatys truncata. The sequence continues at coordinate 21,618,409 of CM060988.1, read as the reverse complement.
ACTCCCACATTTCCACCACGGCGTAGCCGGCGGCCTTGATCTTGGCCGTGACCTTCTCGGTGCTCTCTAACCTGGAGGTCATGGTTTCGTGTCCCGAGTTGTATATCGCCGCATGGCGATTGTGAAAGCACCGCCTGCAGCCGTGGTAAAAGCACCCGTGGAAAAAGTACGCGGTTTTTTCGGCCTCTCTGTACCCGTCCACCTTGTGCCCCACGATTTTAACTTCGCGTCCTCGCATGGCGTGCTGGATGACGATGCGGTTTTGCATCTCTAGCCAAGTTAGCCATATGCATGCGGCGCGAGACTGCCGGTCCGCTAGTCGATACCCGCCCGCTGGCAAGAGGGCAATTTTTTTAAGCGGCATGAAGCGCTTTCTATACACGCACATGCACGCCTGCGCAATGGTGACGCATTCTCTGAACGGGTCTATTCCGTTCTCGTCCAAGAATTCCCTTCTGAATTTGGAAACTCCCTGACTGAGTAGAAATACGTCCATCTTGCAATACGCCACCATTTCCGCCCTCATGTCGAAGACGTACCCGGAGGACGCCTTTTCTTCGTGCCACTGCTCGAAGGCTTTCCGACCCTCCGCCGACATGCCCTCCGGGCAGTAATGCCTTTTGTCGGGAATCGAACCCACGTACCGCTCGTTTTCCTTCGTGTTAAACAGGTACGGGAAATAACCTTTGCATTCCTTCAATCCGAAGGTCTTGGAAAAGCGGGAGAGTGGCATGGGTATGAAGTTGAGCGAGTCTAGAAATGTGACGTCACCGTACCTCATCCTGTAGATCTTGCTGCCGTTCATGATGAGCTCCGGCACCCAGTCTAAGTGCGCCACCATGTACTTTAATAGAAACTGCCCGTCGTAAGCTCTGAGGTTATGCGCCACGACGTAGACGTCCCAGGCTTCGAACCTCGCCTGCGCGATGTGCTCGAAAAGCTGCTTCACGGGCTCGTCCATAAACACCCATTCTTTGCAACCGCATTCGGTACAGTATGCCGTCTTGTGGCGTTGGTCGATGCACAGCGAACAGGCTTGGTACAACACGCACAAGTTAGGTACATGCTGGTATGTGTCCTTTTTGCCGGTATATGGAATGTTTTGCGTGCATTCAAAGTCGATAAACATAAACACGTACCGGTTTCTTTTGTTCTTTGTAGCATACGGCTGCATATAGCACATGTGGCTAGAATTCACGTGTGCCTTGCAATGATTGCAGTACTTTTCCCCGCACTGGTGCGCGGTTTTTCTGTGCCTCGCATTCACGAGCTTATTGCAAGACGTGCACACCTTTTCTACATCGCACACCGACAGCGCCTTTGGGTAAAAAACGCCTTTCTTTGCGTGGTTTGCAAAGCATGTCGGTCCCTTAAAATCTCTGTTGCACTCGGCGCAGCGTATGTAGGCGTCAAATCGCGCATCGCACTGCTGATGGCATTTAGCACACCTGGCGTCGCACCTATGAAATTCTTTTTTGTGTGCCGAGGGATGATGACACCGGCGGCAATACCATTTGCATTTAAAGCACTTGTGAAGGTTCACGATAGCATTAAAGTGCCCGGCGTGGAGCATGACGTCGATGTATTTATCGCATTTCTTATCCGACGCGTACAGCACGTGCTTCCCCGTATGATCGCCAAACACCGTCACAGCGTAGCCCTTTAACGCTGCGTCGAAGCGTCTCACGTCGTCTATCGTGCACCTGTCGTGACCTTGACCGATGCTCGCGCACAAGGCTACGGCCTTCGATTTTTGTAGATACTCGGAACGCGTCATCGTTCTATAATTGACGTCGCGATCCACTTTGGCTTTAACTACAACAATGGCTCTTGCTAAACACAAGTTGTCTTTGTTGGCTATTTCGACAATGCCTTTATTGTCCCTACAGGCATCGCAAGGTTGGTGGCACGAACCCGAGACCTCCTTGGTCCACACAAACGTGACGTGAAGAGGCCCGCTTAGCAAGAATTGTTGGTTACTTTGCATTACTTTTTCGATGCTTCCAACAATGACATCCGCATTCAATTGCTCTATGCGCCTCACGCTCATGTTGAAGGCTTTGGACGTCTCCTTTTCGTCTGTTATGGATATGCCTAAATATCCGGGTTCGTTTTCTAACAGGTTCTCTTTCGCAAAGTTTAGAATATCGTTAAACAAATGCGATACCCATTGCTCCGGGTTAACATCTCTGGGGACCGGGTTTAACGTAATTTGAGACTCTGTAAAGCCGGAAAAAAGCTTTGGCAACCTCCTCTGCTTGTGTCCTATAATTTCGAACGTAGGCTGCAAGGTGTCATCGCGACTTCCTCCGGGTTGTTGTTGGTCCATCTTATCGTCCGAATGCACCGATCGCTCTTTCCCTGCAAAGTACTGCGGCTATTTTGTTTTTATTTTAAAATTATTTTTCGTCAAATAGAACGATTTTGTAGAAAAACACACTATCGCTTTCGTTTCTAACTACGGGCTTTTGCTGTTCGCACAGGGTTTTTATAAGCTCGCTTATTGCAACCGTTGTTTCATCATTTGTGTCGAGTTAAATGCCTCGTTTCGCTAAAAAATTGTCTAGTTTTAAAAACTTAGAGTCATGCTGACACCAACCGCCACTGCACAATTTTCACCGCCGACATAAAGGTTGCATTTATTGTATTGCTGACGAATTTCCGCATCTCTCACCTTTCACTGTCATCAGCACACGGCTCTTTTGCGTGTAGCGCTGAATGCGAACGAGCTGACCTCAGTTATTCCTGATGTTATTAGTGCAATATTAAAACTATGAGTATCGTGTGTAGTGTTTTATGTTGTGCCAGTGCATACGTGTTATGTAAAATGTATGAATTAAATACAATCAGCAGATACTTCCTTTCTAAGGAGTAACACCAACTGTTGAATATAAATTCTCAAAGTGCTTCGTTCGTACGTCCTCTACCCTCTATTTCTTATAGGTGAGTACGAAAGTTTATTTTCATATCCACTTAATTTTAATCCGGATAAACTTTTCGGGAAATGGTTGCATTGCACAACCGTTAGACATCCAAAGGGACGCTATACACTGGTCTTAAAATTCTAAATTCTTTCCATCAACATGGCGTCATGCCTTTTAAAAAAGAATGGCTAAGCACTGTACAATTCCAACCATTTATAACACATATCTCCAAAATGGCTGACGTCACAAAAAAGTTATTTCAAATAAATTGTGTGTGTTTCCTCAAACCTTTTCACTCACTAGGGGCTAGAAAATCGAATTTCTTGACTTTTTGAATACTCAGCATTTTTCGTATATAGAGGCTTATTATGAGGTGATACATTCATTTATATGATTTTTAAGCAGTTTGAAAGAAGTGAAGTAGAATGGCTAAGCATTGTACAATTCGAACCATTTATAACAAATATTTCGGAAATGGCTGACGTCACAAAAAAGTTATTTCAAATAAATTGTGCGTGTTTTTAAAAAGATCTAAATTTTTTGTGTTCTATGTTTTTCTCAAACCTTAGCAGTTATACAAGATCATAGAAAATTTCTTCCGAATCAAGAGGACTTCACAGGCTATTTCCACAAAATTCAAGATATACATTTTATTTTCATATAAATGTCTTTAATATATGGTGTTGTAATTAAAATCGTCAGAGACAGTTTTAGAAAATAAAACATTCCGGAAAATAGTTCATGTAAAGGGTAGAAGCAGTTTGAAAGAAGCGAAGTAAACGCGATTTTTCACTCACTAGGGGCTAGAAAATCGAATTTCTTGACTTTTTGAATACTCAGCATTTTTCGTATATAGAGGCTTATTATGAGGTGATACATTCATTTATATGATTTTTAAGCAGTTTGAAAGAAGTGAAGTAGAATGGCTAAGCATTGTACAATTCGAACCATTTATAACAAATATTTCGGAAATGGCTCACGTCACAAAAAAGTTATTTCAAATAAATTGTGCGTGTTTTTAAAAAGATCTAAATTTTTTGTGTTCTATGTTTTTCTCAAACCTTAGCAGTTATACAAGATCATAGAAAATTTCTTCCGAATCAAGAGGACTTCACAGGCTATTTCCACAAAATTCAAGATATACATTTTATTTTCATATAAATGTCTTTAATATATGGTGTTGTAATTAAAATCGTCAGAGACAGTTTTAGAAAATAAAACATTCCGGAAAATAGTTCATGTAAAGGGTAGAAGCAGTTTGAAAGAAGCGAAGTAAACGCGATTTTTCACTCACTAGGGGCTAGAAAATCGAATTTCTTGACTTTTTGAATACTCAGCATTTTTCGTATATAGAGGCTTATTATGAGGTGATACATTCATTTATATGATTTTTAAGCAGTTTGAAAGAAGTGAAGTAGAATGGCTAAGCATTGTACAATTCGAACCATTTATAACAAATATTTCGGAAATGGCTATCGTCACAAAAAAGTTATTTCAAATAAATTGTGCGTGTTTTTAAAAAGATCTAAATTTTTTGTGTTCTATGTTTTTCTCAAACCTTAGCAGTTATACAAGATCATAGAAAATTTCTTCCGAATCAAGAGGACTTCACAGGCTATTTCCACAAAATTCAAGATATACATTTTATTTTTCATATAAATGTCTTTAATATATGGTGTTGTAATTAAAATCGTCAGAATCAATTTTAGAAAATAAAACATTTCGGAAAATAGTTCATGTAAAGGGTAGTTTGGGGGTGGAGGGGTTTTCTTGAAACTCTCTGTGTCGTATCTTTGGAAGGTACTCAACCTAAATACCAAGTTTAGTATTTATCCAACTTTTCATTTTTGAGTTATGCTGCTCTGACACATACACACACAGAATTTTCTAAAAATGTTTTTATTCAGTGGACCTCAAAACAAGTATTTAGTTTTCCAGTGCTGTTTCACTTGTGAAATTCCGTTCTCTTTGTATGAAAATGAAAAAAGAAAAGTTAAACGAATGTCGAGTTTTAGTGAGAAAGGTCTAAAGCTTTTAAACATTAAAATCAACATGCAAACTTTGTAAATACACAACGCCACAAAGTAATAATAATAATAATAATAATAATAATAATAATAATAATAATAATAATAATAATAATAATAATACACATAAATTGTGTGCTTTAACGTCCTTGTACAGTAAGGCTTCGTTTCCTACGGTTTAACAGTTGTACAAAAGACATTCACAATGAGACTACTTCACAGCAATTCCCAGAAAATTGAAGTTATACATTTTATTTGTCATGCAGATATCTTAAACATACCGTACCGTAATCAAAAGGGGTTAGAGCCATTTTTAAAACAATAAAAATAATGAACTTTCTCCCGCTAAACGGGTAGTTTGCGGTGTGGGAATTTTCTTGAAAATCTACGGTTTGTTAAATTTTTTTATACGCTACTATTTTAGTGTGTGTGTGTGTGTGTTTGTGTGTGTGTGTGTTTGTGTGTGTGTGTGTGTGAGTATGTGCCTAGTGTCTGTGCGCCACAAGCCAAAACGATGACATTATAGAAAAACTTTATCATCTGCCTACCTGCCAGGTAAAACGCGAAAAAACCTGAAAAAAGCTCTAAGAGTATTCTAACGCTTACCGATCTGGAAAACCCGTGAAAACAAGATAGTACACTTTTGAGGTATTGCTTTGTTATTTCCTTAAATTTTTCAATACTTTTTTACTTTCTCTACTACGTATAGTAAGTAGGGGAAGTATTGCATTCCGCCCAAAAATTCGATACCGAGATTTCACCGGAAATACACGTTTTGAGACCTCCTGAATCAAAAAAAAAAAAAAAAAAAAAAAAAGCATTTTTCGAAACATGTCCGTGTGTGTGTGCCTGTCTGTGTGTCTGTCTGTCTCTCTCTGTGTGTGTGTGTGTGTGTGTGCGCGCCAGTACGTGCCTAATATCCGTGCGCCGACAAGGTAAAACTTCATCATTTGCCTACCGGGCAGGGACAACCGCTAAAAACCTGAGAAAACCTCCAAAATTAGAAACGCCTTCGTCAACCAGTACAGAAAACGCCTACCAACCAGGGAAAACCTATGAAAAAGCAGAAAGAGCTTGCATTTGTTTACCATCCGCAGAAAACTCCCAAAAAAAAAAAAAAAAAAAAACTAGTCATTTAAAAAAAAAAAAGGAAAAAGACGAATAATATAAGTATGGTAGAAACAGCTTGCATTCGTCTACCAACCAGAGAAAACCCCCGAAACACTAGTTATTTAAAATTGCTGATGAGTTCTGGATAGGCTTTTGCAAATGTTGTTGGTAGCAAAACTTGCCTTTTCCATCACCTCCAACATACCCCACTCCCACACCTTTTTTTTCTTTCCACCAATCATAATCTCTCTTATTCTCGCCAATCAGCAACTTTCATTTGTTCCTTTCCACCAATAACATCACTTCTTATTCCCACCAATGACAACTTCACACGTCACTTTCTGTTATACTTTTTATCCCTCGTTCGCCATCTTTCCCCCTCTTTCAGACCCCAACCGCCGCACAGTCAACACCTCGCCGCTCCTTAACCTCAACTTCGTGCCTCCGCCATCTTGTTTAGTTCACATTTTTACCACCGCGCCTCTCATCTCTCAACCAGATTGCCTGCAAGAACAGATCTCGTTCATTCGCACCTCGACGGTTGCCTCGGCAGCAGCTACTGCCAACACCTACGTCGTACACGTTTTTGACCGCTTTCGACCGGCTATGAGAACCCTGCTCCTACGTACGCTAGCGACCATCACGATGGTCCAGTACCAGGTTTTTGGTATAGTTAAATTACGCCTCTGCAAAGGGTGTCTGTACCGCTTTAAAAACCTAGGTATATCAGTGCGTAGTGATGTTGGTTGATCTTAAAGCTGGTTAAGCATTTTCAAAAACAGTTTGCTTTTATTTTTCCGTCTCGCGTGCCGCGCTTTTGGTGACGCATCCACACCGGTAACAGGTAAGTAACACACGCATAATTATTTTTCGGACCTGCTTGGCGTAGGAATATATCCTTTCGTGTTTTGGTACTGTAACCTCAAACCTCCTTTCCCACCTCTTGCGTCCGCCATCTTGTTTAGTTCTCACCGCATCTCCTTGTCGCAGACCCTCCGCCATTTTTAGTTCCCGCTATTTTAACCTCAAAATCTACTCTTCTAACCTCTTGCTACCGCCATCTTCTTTTAGTTCCCATTCTCACCACCGCGTCTCCTTACCCCCACCTCTTGCAACCGCCGTGTTCACCACTAACCTCCAAATTTCCTCGTCCTTAAACCTCTTGTCTCAACAACCTTGTCTAGTTCCCATTTTCGCCACCGCATCTCATATCGCCCCCATCTCTCTATCCACTCAAGAAAACTACCATCCGACGTTCAAAAATTGCTGATCAGTTCAAGACAGGCTTTTGCAAATCTTGCTGCTAGCAAAACTTACCTTTCCCACCACCTCCAACATACCCCACTCCCACAACTTTTTCTTTTCCACCAATCATAATCCCTCTTATTCCTACCAATCAACAACTCTCATTTGTTCCTTTCCACCAATAAAATCACTTCTTATTCCCACCAATCACAACTTCACACGTCACTTTCTGTTACACTTTTTATCCCTCGCTCCCCATCTTTACCCCTCTTTCAGTACCGACCTCCGCACAGACAACACCTCGCCACCCAGCTCCTCTCCATCACGCGACCTCCATACTCCTCCATCTCCCTTCCTCCATCTCCCACCCCAAATTAACGAACCAATCAAAAACACTCCACGTCACTTCCTCAATTCTTTCAACTCGTCCCGGATGAGCCAACCGATTTAACGATAATCCTACCGCTCAAGGCGCTTTTCAAACACACCGCCGCCGCCGTCGCACGCACCGACACTAGCGACACCAGCGCCCCTAGCGGCAGGATTATCGTTAAATCAATTGGCTCATCCGGGACTAATACTACTGACGACTCGTAGCTTGAGATAAGCTAAACATTTTGTGTCCTCATTCCAAGGTAACTAACCTATATAGAGTACATTATGAGTCCCACATCGTGTTCTTGGTAAAGATGACTCGTAGCTTGAGATAAGCTCAACATTTTTGGTCCTCATTCCACGGTAACTGACCCATAAGAACTATAGTACGAGTCCAACATCGTGTTCTTGGTAAAGCTGACTCGTAGCTTGAGAGAAGTTCAACATGATGTGTCCTCATTCAACGGTAACTAACCCATATAGAGTACATTATGAGTCCCACATCGTGTTCATGTAAAGCTGACTCGTAGCTTGAGATAAGTTCAACATGATGTGTCCTCATTCTACGGTAACTAAACCATAAGGACTATATTATGAGTCCCACATCGTGTTCTTGGTAATGATGACTCGTAGCTTGAGATAAGCTCAACACGATGAGTCCTCATTCCACGGTAACTACCCATATATAGTACATTATGAGTCCCACATCGTGCTCTTGGTAAACCTGACTCGTAGCTTGAGATAAGCTCAACATTTTGTGTTCTCATTCCACGGCAACTAACCCATATAGAGTATATTATGAGTCCCACATCGTGTTCTTGGTAACCATGACTCGTAGCTTGAGATAAGCTCAACATTGTGTGTCCTCATTCCACGGTAAGAAACCATATGGACTACATTATAAGCACCACATCGTGTTCTTGGGAAAGATGACTCGTAGCTTGAGATAAGCTAAATATTTTGTGTCCTCATTCCAAGGTAACTAACCCATATAGAGTATATTATGAGTCCCACATCGTGTTCTTGGTAAAGATGACTCGTAGCTTGAGATAAGCTCAACATTTTGTTTCCTCATTCCACGGTCACTAACCCATATAGAGTACATTATGAGTCCCACATCGTGTTTTTGGTAAAGATGAAACGCCGCTTGAGATAAGCTCAACATTTTGTGTCCCCATTCCATGCTAACTAACCCATATAGAGTACATTATGAGTCCCACATCGTGTTCTTCGTAAAGCTGGATGGCAACTTGAGATAAGCTCAACATGATGTATTCTCATCCAACGTACTTACGCATATGGACTACATTATGAGTCCCACATCGTGTTCTTGGTAAAGTTGGATGGCAACTTGAGATAAGCTCAACATGATGTATTCTCATCCAACGTACTTACGCATATGGACTACATTATGAGTCCCATATCGTGTTCTTCGTAAAGCTGGATGGCAACTTGAGATAAGCTCAACATGATGTATTCTCATACAACGGTACTTACCCATATGAACTACATTATGAGTCCCACATCGTGTTCTTCGTAAAGCTGGATGGCAACTTGAGGTAAGCTCAACATGATATACTCTCATCCAACGTACTTACGCATATGGACTACATTATGGGTCCCACATCGTGTTCTTGGTAAAGTTGGATGGCAACTTGAGATAAGTACAACATAATGTATTCTCATCCAACGGTACTTTCCCATATGAACTACATTATGAGTCCCACATAGTGTTCTCCGTAAAGCTGGATGGCAACTTGGGATACGCTCAACATGATGTATACTCATCCAACGTACTTACGCATATGGACTACATTATGAGTCCTAAATCGTGTTCTTGGTTAAGCTGGATGGCAGCTTGAGATAAGTACAACATGATGTATCCTCATCCAACGGTACTTACGCATATGGACTACATTATGCGTCCCACATCGTGTTCTTGGTAAAGCTGGATGACAACCTGAGATAAGCTCAACATGTATCCTCATCCAACGGTACTTACACATTTGGACGACATTATGAGTGCCACATCGTGTTCTTGGTAAAGCTGGATGGCAACTTGACATAAGCTCAACATGATGTGTCTTCATCCAACGGTACTTAGCCATATGGACTACGTTATGAGTCCCAAATCGTGTTCTTTGTAAAGCTGACTCGCAGCTTGAGATACGTTCCGCATGATGTGTCCTTAATTCCACGGTAACTAACCCATAAGGACTACATTATGACTCCCACATCGTGTTCTTGGTTACGATAACTCGTAGCTTGAGATAAGTTCAACATGATGTGTCCTCGTTCCACGGTAACTAACCCATAACGACTACATTATGAGTCCCACATCGTGTTCTTTGTAAAGCTGACTCGTAGCTTGAGTTAAGTTCAACATGATGTGTCCTCATTCTACGGTAACTAACCCATAAGGACTACATTATGAGTCCCACATCGTGTTCTTGGTAAAGATGACTCGTAGCTTGAGATAAGCTCAAATTTTGTGTCCTCATTCCACGGAAACTAACCCATAAGGACCAAATTACGAGTCCCACATCGTGTTCTTGGTAAAGATGACACGTAGCTTGAGATAAGCTCAACATGATGTGTCCTCATTCCACGGTAACTAACACATATATAGTAAATTATGAGTCCCACATCGTGTTCTTGGTAAAGCTGACTCGTAGCTTGAGATAAGCTCAACCTTTTTGTTCTCATTCCACGGTAACTAACCCATATACAGTATATTATGAGTCCCACATCGTGTTCTTGGTAAAGATGACTCGTAGCGTGAGATAAGCTCAACATTGTGTGTCCTCGTTTCACGGTAACTAACCCATAAGGACTAGATTATAAGTCCCTTATCGTGTTCTTGGTAAAGATGAGTCGTAGCTTGAGATAAGCTAAACATTTTGTGTCCTCATTCCACGGTAACTTACCTATATAGAGTACATTATGAGTCCCACATCGTGTTCTTGGTAAATATGACTCGTAGCTTGAGATAAGCTCAACATTTTATTTCCTCATTCCACGGTAACTAACCTATATAGAGTACATTATAAGTCCCACATCGTGTTTTTGGTAAGCATGACACGCCGCTTGAGATAAGCTCAAATTTGTGTCCCCATTGCATGGTAACTAACCCATATAGAGTACATTATAAGTCCCACATCGTGTTCTTGGTAAAGATGACTCGTAGCTTGAGATAAGCTCAACATTTTGTGTCCTCTTTCCACGGTAACTAACCCATATAGAGTACATTATGAGTCCCATATCGTGTTCTTGGTAAAGATGACTCGTAGCTTGAGATAAGCTCAACAATTTTAGTCCTCATTCCACGGTAACTAACCCATAAGGACTATAGTACGAGTCCAACATTGTGTTCTTGGTAAAGCTGACTCGTAGCTTGAGATAAGTTCAACATGATGTGTCCCCCTTCCACGGTAACTAACCTATATGGAGTACATTATGAGTCCCACATCGTGTTCTTGGTAAAGCTGACTGGCTGCTTGAAATACGTTCAACATGATGTGTCCTCATTCTACGGTAACTAACCCATAAGGACTATATTATGAGTCCCACATCGTGTTCTTGGTAAAGATGAATCGTAGCTTGAGATAAGCTCAACATTTTGTGTCCTCATTCCACGGTAACTAACCCATAAGGACTACATTACGAGTCCCACATCGTGTTCTTGGTAAAGACGACTCGTAGCTTGAGATAAGCTCAACATGATGAATCCTCATTCCACGGTAACTAACCCATATATAGTACATTATGAGTCCCACATCGTGTTCTTGGTAAAGCTGACTCGTAGCTTGAGAAAAGCTCAACATTTTGTGTTCTCATTCCACGGTAACTAACCCATATAGAGTATGTTATGAGTCCCACATCGTGTTCTTGGTAAACATGACTCGTAGCTTGAGATAAGCTAAACATTGTGTGTCCTCATTCCACGGTAACTAAACCATATGGACTACATTATAAGCCTCACATCGTGTTCTTGGGAAAGATGACTCGTAGCTTGAGATAAGCTAAACATTTTGTGTCCTCATTCCAAGGTAACTAACCCATATAGAGTATATTATGAGTCCCACATCGTGTTCTTGGTAAAGATGACTCGTAGCTTGAGATAAGCTCAACATTTTGTTTCCACATTCCACGGTCACTAACCCAAATAGAGTACATTATAAGTCCCACATCGTATTTTTGGTAAAGATGACACGCCGCTTGAGATAAGCTCAACATTTTGTGGTCTCTTTCCACGGTAACTAACCCATATAGAGTACATTATGAGTCCCACATCGTGTTCTTGGTAAAGTCGACTGGTAGCTTGAGATAAGTTCAACATGATGTGTCCTCATTCAATGGTAACTAACCCATATAGAGTACATTGTAAGTCCCACATCGTGTTTTTGGTAAAGATGACTCGCCGCTTGAGATAAGCTCAACATTTTGTGTCCCCATTCCATGGTAAATAACCCATATAGAGTACATTAATAGTCCCACATCGTGTTCTTCGTAAAGCTGGATGGCAACTTGAGATAAGCTCAACATGATGTATCTTCATCCAACGTACTTACGCATATGGACTACATTACGAGTCCTGAATCGTGTTCTTGGTAAAGCTGGATGCCAACTTGAGATAAGTACAACATGATGTATCCTCTTCCAACGGTACTTACGCATATGGACTACATTATGAGTCCCACATCGTGTTCTTGGTAAAGCTGGATGACAACTTGAGATCAGCTCAACATGTTGTATCCTCATCCAACGGTACGTACCCAAATGAACTACATTATAAGTCCCACATCGTGTTCTTGGTAAAGCTGGATGGCAACTTGAGATAAGCTTAACATGATGTGTCCTCATCCAACGGTACTTACCCACATGGACTACGTTATGAGTCCCACATCGTGTTCTTGGTAAAGCTGACTCGTAGCTTGAGATAAGCTCAACATGATATGTGCTCATACGACGGTAGTTAACCCATATGGACTACATTTTGAGCCCTAGTCGCACATCGTATTCTTGGTAAAGCTGGCTCGCAGCTTGAGATAAATACTGCATGATGTGTTCTCATTTCACAGTACTAAGTCCATATGGACTACATTATGAGACCCACATCTTGTTCTTCGTAAAGCTGGATGGCAACTTGAGATAAGCTCAACATGATATGTCCTCAACCAACGCTACTTACCCATATGGACTACGTAATTAGTCCCACATCGTGTTCTTGGTAAAGCTGACTCGCAGCTTGAGATAAGTTCCATATGATGTGTCCTTAATTCCACGGTAACTAACCCATAAGGACCACATTATGAGTCCCACAACGTGTTCTTGGATAAGATGACTCGTAGCTTGAGATACGTTCAACGTGATGTGTCCTCATTCCACGGTAACTAACCCATATGGACTACATTATGAGTCCCACATCGTGTTCTTGGTAAAGATGACTCGTAGCTTGAGATGAGCTCAACATTTTGTGCCCTCATTCCACGGTAACTAACCCATAAGGACTACATTACGAGTCCCACATCTTGTTCTTGGTAAAGATGACTCGTAGCTTGAGATAAGCTCAACATGATGTGTCCTCATTCCACGGTAACTAACACATAAATAGTAAATTATGAGTCCCACATCGTGTTCTTGGTAAAGCTGACTCGTAGCTTGAGATAAGCTACCCAATGTGTGTCCTCATATCACGGTAACAAACCCATAAGGACTAGATTATAAGTCCCACATCGTGTTCTTGGTAAAGATGACTCGTAGCTTGAGATAAGCTAAACATTTTGTGTCCTCATTCCAAGGTAACTAACCTATATAGAGTACATTATGAGTCCCACATCGTGTTCTTGGTAAAGATGACTCGTAGCTTGAGATAGGCTCAACATTTTGTTTCCTCATTCCACGGTAACTAACCCATATAGAGTACATTATAAGTCCCACATCGTGTTTTTGGTAAGCATGACACGCCGCTTGAGATAAGCTCAACATTTTGTGTCCCCATTCCATGGTAACTAACCCATATAGAGTACATTATGAGTCCCACATCGTGTTCTTGGTAAAGATGACTCGTAGCTTGAGATAAGCTCAACATTTTTGGTCCTCATTCCACGGTAACTAACCCATAAGGACTATAGTACGAGTCCAACATCGTGTTCTTGGTAAAGCTGACTCGTAGCTTGAGATAAGGTCAACATGATGTGTCCTCATTCAACGGTAACTAACCCATATAGAGTACATTATGAGTCCCACATCGTGTTCTTGGTAAACATGACTCGTAGCTTGAGATAAGCTCAACATTGTGTGTCCTCATTCCACGGTAACAAAACCATATGGACTACATTATAAGCACCACATCGTGTCCTTGGGAAAGATGACTCGTAGCTTGAGATAAGCTAAACATTTTGTGTCCTCAATCCAAGGTAACTAACCCATATAGAGTATATTATGAGTCCCACATCGTGTTCTTGGTAAAGATGACTCGTAGTTTGAGATAAGCTCAACATTTTGTTTCCTCATTCCACGGTCACTAACCCATATAGAGTACATTATGAGTCCCACATCGTGTTTTTGGTAAAGATGAAACGCCGCTTGAGATAAGCTCAACATTTTGTGTCCCCATTCCATGCTAACTAACCCATATAGAGAACATTATGAGTCCCACATCGTGTTCTTCGTAAAGCTGGATGGCAACTTGAGATAAGCTCAACATGATGTATTCTCATCCAACGTACTTACGCACATGAACTACATTATGAGTCCACATCGTGTTCTTGGTAAAGTTGGATGGCAACTTGAGATAAGTACAACATGATGTATTCTCATCCAACGGTACTTACGCATATGAACTACATTATGAGTCCCACATCGTGTTCTTGGTAAAGCTGGATGGCAACATGAGATAAGCTCAACATGATGTATTCTCATCCAACGGTACTTACCAATATGAACTACATTATGAGTCCCACATCGTGTTCTTCGTAAAGCTGGATGGCAACTTGAGGTAAGCTCAACATAATATACTCTCATCCAACGTACTTACGCATATGGACTACATTATGAGTCCCACATCGTGTTCTTGGTAAAGTTGGATGGCAACTTGAGATAAGTACAACATGATGTATTCTCATCCAACGGTACTTTCCCAAATGAACTACATTATGAGTCCCACATCGTGTTCTCCGTAAAGCTGGATGGCAACTTGAGATACGCTCAACATGATGTATCCTCATCCAACATACTTACGCATATGGACTACATTATGAGTCCTAAATCGTGTTCTTGGTTAAGCTGGATGGCAACTTGAGATAAGTACAACATGATGTATCCTCATCCAACGGTACTTACGCATATGGACTACATTATGAGTCCCACATCGTGTTCTTGGTAAAGCTGGATGGCAACTTGAGATAAGTACAACATAATGTATCCTCATTCAACGGTACTTACACATTTAGTCGACATTATGAGTGCCACATCGTGTTCTTGGTAAAGCTGGATGGCAACTTGACATAAGCTCAACATGATGTGTCCTCCTCCAACGGTACTTAGCCATATGGACTACGTTATGAGTCCCAAATCGTGTTCTTTGTAAAGCTGACTCGCAGCTTGAGATACGTTCCGCATGATGTGTCCTTAATTCCACGGTAACTAACCCATAAGGAATACATTATGAGTCCCACATCGTGTTCTTGGTAAAGATGACTCGTAGCTTGAGATGAGCTCAACATTTAGTGCCCTCATTCCACGGTAACTAACCCATAAGGACTACATTACGAGTCCCACATCGTGTTCTTGGTAAAGATGACTCGTAGCTTGAGATAAGCTCAACATGATGTGTCCTCATTCCACGGTAACTAATCCATATGGACTACATTATGAGTCCCACATCGTGTTCTTGGTAAAGATGACTCGTAGCTTGAGATGAGCTCAACATTTTGTGCCCTCATTCCACGGTAACTAACCCATAAGGACTACATTACGAGTCCCACATCGTGTTCTTGGTAAAGATGACTCGTAGCTTGAGATAAGCTCAACATGATGTGTCCTCATTCCACGGTAACTAACACATAAATAGTAAATTATGAGTCCCACATCGTGTTCTTGGTAAAGCTGACTCGTAGCTTGAGATAAGCTCAACGTTTTTGTTCTCATTCCACGGTAACTAACCCATATACAGTATATTATGAGTCCCACATCGTGTTCTTGGTAAAGATGACTCGTAGCTTGAGATAAGCTCAACATTGTGTGTCCTCGTTTCACGGTAACTAACCCATAAGGACTAGATTATAAGTCCCACATCGTGTTCTTGGTAAAGATGAGTCGTAGCTTGAGATAAGCTAAACATTTTGTGTCCTCATTCCACGGTAACTTACCTATATAGAGTACATTATGAGTCCCACATCGTGTTCTTGGTAAATATGACTCGTAGCTTGAGATAAGCTCAACATTTTGTTTCCTCATTCCACGGTAACTAACCCATATAGAGTACATTATAAGTCCCACATCGTGTTTTTGGTAAGCATGACACGCCGCTTGAGATAAGCTCAAATTTGTGTCCCCATTCCATGGTAACTAACCCATATAGAGTACATTATAAGTCCCACATCGTGTTCTTGGTAAAAATGACTCGTAGCTTGAGATAAGCTCAACATTTTGTGTCCTCTTTCCACGGTAACTAACCCATATAGAGTACATTATGAGTCCCATATCGTGTTCTTGGTAAAGATGACTCGTAGCTTGAGATAAGCTCAACAATTTTAGTCCTCATTCCACGGTAACTAACCCATAAGGACTATAGTACGAGTCCAACATCGTGTTCTTGGTAAAGCTGACTCGTAGCTTGAGATAAGTTCAACATGATGTGTCCCCATTCCACGGTAACTAACCTATATGGAGTACATTATGAGTCCCACATCGTGTACTTGGTAAAGCTGACTGGCTGCTTGAAATACGTTCAACATGATGTGTCCTCATTCTACGGTAACTAACCCATAAGGACTATATTATGAGTCCCACATCGTGTTCTTGGTAAAGATGAATCGTAGCTTGAGATAAGCTCAACATTTTGTGTCCTCATACCACGGTAACTAACCCATAAGGACTACATTACGAGTCCCACATCGTGTTCTTGGTAAAGACGACTCGTAGATTGAGATAGGCTCAACATTGTGTGTCCTCGTTTCACGGTAACTAACCCATAAGGACTAGATTATAAGTCCCTTATCGTGTTCATGGTAAAGATGAGTCGTAGCTTGAGATAAGCTAAACATTTTGTGTCCTCATTCCACGGTAACTTACCTTTATAGAGTACATTATGAGTCCCACATCGTGTTCTTGGTAAATATGACTCGTAGCTTGAGATAAGCTCAACATTTTGTTTCCTCATTCCACGGTAACTAACCCATATAGAGTACATTATAAGTCCCACATCGTGTTTTTTGTAAGCATGACACGCCGCTTGAGATAAGCTCAAATTGGTGTCCCCATTGCATGGTAACTAACCCATATAGAGTACATTATAAGTCCCACATCGTGTTCTTGGTAAAGATGACTCGTAGCTTGAGATAAGCTAAACATTTTGTGTCCTCATTCCAAGGTAACTAACCTATATAGAGTACATTATGAGTCCCACATCGTGTTCTTGGTAAAGATGACTCGTAGCTTGAGATAGGCTCAACATTTTGTTTCCTCATTCCACGGTAACTAACCCATATAGAGTACATTATAAGTCCCACATCGTGTTTTTGGTAAGCATGACACGCCGCTTGAGATAAGCTCAACATTTTGTGTCCCCATTCCATGGTAACTAACCCATATAGAGTACATTATGAGTCCCACATCGTGTTCTTGGTAAAGATGACTCGTAGCTTGAGATAAGCTCAACATTTTTGGTCCTCATTCCACGGTAACTAACCCATAAGGACTATAGTACGAGTCCAACATCGTGTTCTTGGTAAAGCTGACTCGTAGCTTGAGATAAGGTCAACATGATGTGTCCTCATTCAACGGTAACTAACCCATATAGAGTACATTATGAGTCCCACATCGTGTTCTTGGTAAACATGACTCGTAGCTTGAGATAAGCTCAACATTGTGTGTCCTCATTCCACGGTAACAAAACCATATGGACTACATTATAAGCACCACATCGTGTCCTTGGGAAAGATGACTCGTAGCTTGAGATAAGCTAAACATTTTGTGTCCTCAATCCAAGGTAACTAACCCATATAGAGTATATTATGAGTCCCACATCGTGTTCTTGGTAAAGATGACTCGTAGTTTGAGATAAGCTCAACATTTTGTTTCCTCATTCCACGGTCACTAACCCATATAGAGTACATTATGAGTCCCACATCGTGTTTTTGGTAAAGATGAAACGCCGCTTGAGATAAGCTCAACATTTTGTGTCCCCATTCCATGCTAACTAACCCATATAGAGAACATTATGAGTCCCACATCGTGTTCTTCGTAAAGCTGGATGGCAACTTGAGATAAGCTCAACATGATGTATTCTCATCCAACGTACTTACGCACATGAACTACATTATGAGTCCACATCGTGTTCTTGGTAAAGTTGGATGGCAACTTGAGATAAGTACAACATGATGTATTCTCATCCAACGGTACTTACGCATATGAACTACATTATGAGTCCCACATCGTGTTCTTGGTAAAGCTGGATGGCAACATGAGATAAGCTCAACATGATGTATTCTCATCCAACGGTACTTACCAATATGAACTACATTATGAGTCCCACATCGTGTTCTTCGTAAAGCTGGATGGCAACTTGAGGTAAGCTCAACATAATATACTCTCATCCAACGTACTTACGCATATGGACTACATTATGAGTCCCACATCGTGTTCTTGGTAAAGTTGGATGGCAACTTGAGATAAGTACAACATGATGTATTCTCATCCAACGGTACTTTCCCAAATGAACTACATTATGAGTCCCACATCGTGTTCTCCGTAAAGCTGGATGGCAACTTGAGATACGCTCAACATGATGTATCCTCATCCAACATACTTACGCATATGGACTACATTATGAGTCCTAAATCGTGTTCTTGGTTAAGCTGGATGGCAACTTGAGATAAGTACAACATGATGTATCCTCATCCAACGGTACTTACGCATATGGACTACATTATGAGTCCCACATCGTGTTCTTGGTAAAGCTGGATGGCAACTTGAGATAAGTACAACATAATGTATCCTCATTCAACGGTACTTACACATTTAGTCGACATTATGAGTGCCACATCGTGTTCTTGGTAAAGCTGGATGGCAACTTGACATAAGCTCAACATGATGTGTCCTCCTCCAACGGTACTTAGCCATATGGACTACGTTATGAGTCCCAAATCGTGTTCTTTGTAAAGCTGACTCGCAGCTTGAGATACGTTCCGCATGATGTGTCCTTAATTCCACGGTAACTATCCCATAAGGACTACATTATGAGTCCCACATCGTGTTCTTGGTAAAGATGACTCGTAGCTTGAGATGAGCTCAACATTTAGTGCCCTCATTCCACGGTAACTAACCCATAAGGACTACATTACGAGTCCCACATCGTGTTCTTGGTAAAGATGACTCGTAGCTTGAGATAAGCTCAACATGATGTGTCCTCATTCCACGGTAACTAATCCATATGGACTACATTATGAGTCCCACATCGTGTTCTTGGTAAAGATGACTCGTAGCTTGAGATGAGCTCAACATTTTGTGCCCTCATTCCACGGTAACTAACCCATAAGGACTACATTACGAGTCCCACATCGTGTTCTTGGTAAAGATGACTCGTAGCTTGAGATAAGCTCAACATGATGTGTCCTCATTCCACGGTAACTAACACATAAATAGTAAATTATGAGTCCCACATCGTGTTCTTGGTAAAGCTGACTCGTAGCTTGAGATAAGCTCAACGTTTTTGTTCTCATTCCACGGTAACTAACCCATATACAGTATATTATGAGTCCCACATCGTGTTCTTGGTAAAGATGACTCGTAGCTTGAGATAAGCTCAACATTGTGTGTCCTCGTTTCACGGTAACTAACCCATAAGGACTAGATTATAAGTCCCACATCGTGTTCTTGGTAAAGATGAGTCGTAGCTTGAGATAAGCTAAACATTTTGTGTCCTCATTCCACGGTAACTTACCTATATAGAGTACATTATGAGTCCCACATCGTGTTCTTGGTAAATATGACTCGTAGCTTGAGATAAGCTCAACATTTTGTTTCCTCATTCCACGGTAACTAACCCATATAGAGTACATTATAAGTCCCACATCGTGTTTTTGGTAAGCATGACACGCCGCTTGAGATAAGCTCAAATTTGTGTCCCCATTCCATGGTAACTAACCCATATAGAGTACATTATAAGTCCCACATCGTGTTCTTGGTAAAAATGACTCGTAGCTTGAGATAAGCTCAACATTTTGTGTCCTCTTTCCACGGTAACTAACCCATATAGAGTACATTATGAGTCCCATATCGTGTTCTTGGTAAAGATGACTCGTAGCTTGAGATAAGCTCAACAATTTTAGTTCTCATTCCACGGTAACTAACCCATAAGGACTATAGTACGAGTCCAACATCGTGTTCTTGGTAAAGCTGACTCGTAGCTTGAGATAAGTTCAACATGATGTGTCCCCATTCCACGGTAACTAACCTATATGGAGTACATTATGAGTCCCACATCGTGTACTTGGTAAAGCTGACTGGCTGCTTGAAATACGTTCAACATGATGTGTCCTCATTCTACGGTAACTAACCCATAAGGACTATATTATGAGTCCCACATCGTGTTCTTGGTAAAGATGAATCGTAGCTTGAGATAAGCTCAACATTTTGTGTCCTCATACCACGGTAACTAACCCATAAGGACTACATTACGAGTCCCACATCGTGTTCTTGGTAAAGACGACTCGTAGCTTGAGATAGGCTCAACATTGTGTGTCCTCGTTTCACGGTAACTAACCCATAAGGACTAGATTATAAGTCCCTTATCGTGTTCATGGTAAAGATGAGTCGTAGCTTGAGATAAGCTAAACATTTTGTGTCCTCATTCCACGGTAACTTACCTTTATAGAGTACATTATGAGTCCCACATCGTGTTCTTGGTAAATATGACTCGTAGCTTGAGATAAGCTCAACATTTTGTTTCCTCATTCCACGGTAACTAACCCATATAGAGTACATTATAAGTCCCACATCGTGTTTTTTGTAAGCATGACACGCCGCTTGAGATAAGCTCAAATTGGTGTCCCCATTGCATGGTAACTAACCCATATAGAGTACATTATAAGTCCCACATCGTGTTCTTGGTAAAGATGACTCGTAGCTTGAGATAAGCTAAACATTTTGTGTCCTCATTCCAAGGTAACTAACCTATATAGAGTACATTATGAGTCCCACATCGTGTTCTTGGTAAAGATGACTCGTAGCTTGAGATAGGCTCAACATTTTGTTTCCTCATTCCACGGTAACTAACCCATATAGAGTACATTATAAGTCCCACATCGTGTTTTTGGTAAGCATGACACGCCGCTTGAGATAAGCTCAACATTTTGTGTCCCCATTCCATGGTAACTAACCCATATAGAGTACATTATGAGTCCCACATCGTGTTCTTGGTAATGATGACTCGTAGCTTGAGATAAGCTCAACATTTTTGGTCCTCATTCCACGGTAACTAACCCATAAGGACTATAGTACGAGTCCAACATCGTGTTCTTGGTAAAGCTGACTCGTAGCTTGAGATAAGTTCAACATGATGTGTCCTCATTCAACGGTAACTAACCCATATAGAGTACATTATGAGTCCCACATCGTGTTCTTAGTAAACATGACTCGTAGCTTGAGATAAGCTCAACATTGTGTGTCCTCATTCCACGGTAACAAAACCATATGGACTACATTATAAGCACCACATCGTGTCCTTGGGAAAGATGACTCGTAGCTTGAGATAAGCTAAACATTTTGTGTCCTCAATCCAAGGTAACTAACCCATATAGAGTATATTATGAGTCCCACATCGTGTTCTTGGTAAAGATGACTCGTAGCTTGAGATAAGCTCAACATTTTGTTTCCTCATTCCACGGTCACTAACCCATATAGAGTACATTATGAGTCCCACATCGTGTTTTTGGTAAAGATGAAACGCCGCTTGATATAAGCTCAACATTTTGTGTCCCCATTCCATGCTAACTAACCCATATAGAGTACATTATGAGTCCCACATCGTGTTCTTCGTAAAGCTGGATGGCAACTTGAGATAAGCTCAACATGATGTATTCTCATCCAACGTACTTACGCACATGAACTACATTATGAGTCCACATCGTGTTCTTGGTAAAGTTGGATGGCAACTTGAGATAAGTACAACATGATGTATTCTCATCCAACGGTACTTACGCATATGAACTACATTATGAGTCCCACATCGTGTTCTTGGTAAAGCTGGATGGCAACATGAGATAAGCTCAACATGATGTATTCTCATCCAACGGTACTTACCAATATGAACTACATTATGAGTCCCACATCGTGTTCTTCGTAAAGCTGGATGGCAACTTGAGGTAAGCTCAACATAATATACTCTCATCCAACGTACTTACGCATATGGACTACATTATGAGTCCCACATCGTGTTCTTGGTAAAGTTGGATGGCAACTTGAGATAAGTACAACATGATGTATTCTCATCCAACGGTACTTTCCCAAATGAACTACATTATGAGTCCCACATCGTGTTCTCCGTAAAGCTGGATGGCAACTTGAGATACGCTCAACATGATGTATCCTCATCCAACGTACTTACGCATATGGACTACATTATGAGTCCTAAATCGTGTTCTTGGTTAAGCTGGATGGCAACTTGAGATAAGTACAACATGATGTATCCTCATCCAACGGTACTTACGCATATGGACTACATTATGAGTCCCACATCGTGTTCTTGGTAAAGCTGGATGGCAACTTGAGATAAGTACAACATAATGTATCCTCATTCAACGGTACTTACACATTTAGTCGACATTATGAGTGCCACATCGTGTTCTTGGTAAAGCTGGATGGCAACTTGACATAAGCTCAACATGATGTGTCCTCCTCCAACGGTACTTAGCCATATGGACTACGTTATGAGTCCCAAATCGTGTTCTTTGTAAAGCTGACTCGCAGCTTGAGATACGTTCCGCATGATGTGTCCTTAATTCCACGGTAACTAACCCATAAGGACTACATTATGAGTCCCACATCATGTTCTTGGTAAAGATGACTCGTAGCTTGAGATGAGCTCAACATTTAGTGCCCTCATTCCACGGTAACTAACCCATAAGGACTACATTACGAGTCCCACATCGTGTTCTTGGTAAAGATGACTCGTAGCTTGAGATAAGCTCAACATGATGTGTCCTCATTCCACGGTAACTAATCCATATGGACTACATTATGAGTCCCACATCGTGTTCTTGGTAAAGATGACTCGTAGCTTGAGATGAGCTCAACATTTTGTGCCCTCATTCCACGGTAACTAACCCATAAGGACTACATTACGAGTCCCACATCGTGTTCTTGGTAAAGATGACTCGTAGCTTGAGATAAGCTCAACATGATGTGTCCTCATTCCACGGTAACTAACACATAAATAGTAAATTATGAGTCCCACATCGTGTTCTTGGTAAAGCTGACTCGTAGCTTGAGATAAGCTCAACGTTTTTGTTCTCATTCCACGGTAACTAACCCATATACAGTATATTATGAGTCCCACATCGTGTTCTTGGTAAAGATGACTCGTAGCTTGAGATAAGCTCAACATTGTGTGTCCTCGTTTCACGGTAACTAACCCATAAGGACTAGATTATAAGTCCCACATCGTGTTCTTGGTAAAGATGAGTCGTAGCTTGAGATAAGCTAAACATTTTGTGTCCTCATTCCACGGTAACTTACCTATATAGAGTACATTATGAGTCCCACATCGTGTTCTTGGTAAATATGACTCGTAGCTTGAGATAAGCTCAACATTTTGTTTCCTCATTCCACGGTAACTAACCCATATAGAGTACATTATAAGTCCCACATCGTGTTTTTGGTAAGCATGACACGCCGCTTGAGATAAGCTCAAATTTGTGTCCCCATTCCATGGTAACTAACCCATATAGAGTACATTATAAGTCCCACATCGTGTTCTTGGTAAAAATGACTCGTAGCTTGAGATAAGCTCAACATTTTGTGTCCTCTTTCCACGGTAACTAACCCATATAGAGTACATTATGAGTCCCATATCGTGTTCTTGGTAAAGATGACTCGTAGCTTGAGATAAGCCCAACAATTTTAGTCCTCATTCCACGGTAACTAACCCATAAGGACTATAGTACGAGTCCAACATCGTGTTCTTGGTAAAGCTGACTCGTAGCTTGAGATAAGTTCAACATGATGTGTCCCCATTCCACGGTAACTAACCTATATGGAGTACATTATGAGTCCCACATCGTGTACTTGGTAAAGCTGACTGGCTGCTTGAAATACGTTCAACATGATGTGTCCTCATTCTACGGTAACTAACCCATAAGGACTATATTATGAGTCCCACATCGTGTTCTTGGTAAAGATGAATCGTAGCTTGAGATAAGCTCAACATTTTGTGTCCTCATACCACGGTAACTAACCCATAAGGACTACATTACGAGTCCCACATCGTGTTCTTGGTAAAGACGACTCGTAGCTTGAGATAGGCTCAACATTGTGTGTCCTCGTTTCACGGTAACTAACCCATAAGGACTAGATTATAAGTCCCTTATCGTGTTCATGGTAAAGATGAGTCGTAGCTTGAGATAAGCTAAACATTTTGTGTCCTCATTCCACGGTAACTTACCTTTATAGAGTACATTATGAGTCCCACATCGTGTTCTTGGTAAATATGACTCGTAGTTTGAGATAAGCTCAACATTTTGTTTCCTCATTCCACGGTAACTAACCCATATAGAGTACATTATAAGTCCCACATCGTGTTTTTTGTAAGCATGACACGCCGCTTGAGATAAGTTCAAATTGGTGTCCCCATTGCATGGTAACTAACCCATATAGAGTACATTATAAGTCCCACATCGTGTTCTTGGTAAAGATGACTCGTAGCTTGAGATAAGCTAAACATTTTGTGTCCTCATTCCAAGGTAACTAACCTATATAGAGTACATTATGAGTCCCACATCGTGTTCTTGGTAAAGATGACTCGTAGCTTGAGATAGGCTCAACATTTTGTTTCCTCATTCCACGGTAACTAACCCATATAGAGTACATTATAAGTCCCACATCGTGTTTTTGGTAAGCATGACACGCCGCTTGAGATAAGCTCAACATTTTGTGTCCCCATTCCATGGTAACTAACCCATATAGAGTACATTATGAGTCCCACATCGTGTTCTTGGTAAAGATGACTCGTAGCTTGAGATAAGCTCAACATTTTTGGTCCTCATTCCACGGTAACTAACCCATAAGGACTATAGTACGAGTCCAACATCGTGTTCTTGGTAAAGCTGACTCGTAGCTTGAGATAAGTTCAACATGATGTGTCCTCATTCAACGGTAACTAACCCATATAGAGTACATTATGAGTCCCACATCGTGTTCTTAGTAAACATGACTAGTAGCTTGAGATAAGCTCAACATTGTGTGTCCTCATTCCACGGTAACAAAACCATATGGACTACATTATAAGCACCACATCGTGTCCTTGGGAAAGATGACTCGTAGCTTGAGATAAGCTAAACATTTTGTGTCCTCAATCCAAGGTAACTAACCCATATAGAGTATATTATGAGTCCCACATCGTGTTCTTGGTAAAGATGACTCGTAGCTTGAGATAAGCTCAACATTTTGTTTCCTCATTCCACGGTCACTAACCCATATAGAGTACATTATGAGTCCCACATCGTGTTTTTGGTAAAGATGAAACGCCGCTTGAGATAAGCTCAACATTTTGTGTCCCCATTCCATGCTAACTAACCCATATAGAGTACATTATGAGTCCCACATCGTGTTCTTCGTAAAGCTGGATGGCAACTTGAGATAAGCTCAACATGATGTATTCTCATCCAACGTACTTACGCACATGAACTACATTATGAGTCCACATCGTGTTCTTGGTAAAGTTGGATGGCAACTTGAGATAAGTACAACATGATGTATTCTCATCCAACGGTACTTACGCATATGAACTACATTATGAGTCCCACATCGTGTTCTTGGTAAAGCTGGATGGCAACATGAGATAAGCTCAACATGATGTATTCTCATCCAACGGTACTTACCAATATGAACTACATTATGAGTCCCACATCGTGTTCTTCGTAAAGCTGGATGGCAACTTGAGGTAAGCTCAACATAATATACTCTCATCCAACGTACTTACGCATATGGACTACATTATGAGTCCCACATCGTGTTCTTGGTAAAGTTGGATGGCAACTTGAGATAAGTACAACATTATGTATTCTCATCCAACGGTACTTTCCCAAATGAACTACATTATGAGTCCCACATCGTGTTCTCCGTAAAGCTGGATGGCAACTTGAGATACGCTCAACATGATGTATCCTCATCCAACGTACTTACGCATATGGACTACATTATGAGTCCTAAATCGTGTTCTTGGTTAAGCTGGATGGCAACTTGAGATAAGTACAACATGATGTATCCTCATCCAACGGTACTTACGCATATGGACTACATTATGAGTCCCACATCGTGTTCTTGGTAAAGCTGGATGGCAACTTGAGATAAGTACAACATAATGTATCCTCATTCAACGGTACTTACACATTTAGTCGACATTATGAGTGCCACATCGTGTTCTTGGTAAAGCTGGATGGCAACTTGACATAAGCTCAACATGATGTGTCCTCCTCCAACGGTACTTAGCCATATGGACTACGTTATGAGTCCCAAATCGTGTTCTTTGTAAAGCTGACTCGCAGCTTGAGATACGTTCCGCATGATGTGTCCTTAATTCCACGGTAACTAACCCATAAGGACTACATTATGAGTCCCACATCGTGTTCTTGGTAAAGATGACTCGTAGCTTGAGATGAGCTCAACATTTAGTGCCCTCATTCCACGGTAACTAACCCATAAGGACTACATTACGAGTCCCACATCGTGTTCTTGGTAAAGATGACTCGTAGCTTGAGATAAGCTCAACATGATGTGTCCTCATTCCACGGTAACTAATCCATATGGACTACATTATGAGTCCCACATCGTGTTCTTGGTAAAGATGACTCGTAGCTTGAGATGAGCTCAACATTTTGTGCCCTCATTCCACGGTAACTAACCCATAAGGACTACATTACGAGTCCCACATCGTGTTCTTGGTAAAGATGACTCGTAGCTTGAGATAAGCTCAACATGATGTGTCCTCATTCCACGGTAACTAACACATAAATAGTAAATTATGAGTCCCACATCGTGTTCTTGGTAAAGCTGACTCGTAGCTTGAGATAAGCTCAACGTTTTTGTTCTCATTCCACGGTAACTAACCCATATACAGTATATTATGAGTCCCACATCGTGTTCTTGGTAAAGATGACTCGTAGCTTGAGATAAGCTCAACATTGTGTGTCCTCGTTTCACGGTAACTAACCCATAAGGACTAGATTATAAGTCCCACATCGTGTTCTTGGTAAAGATGAGTCGTAGCTTGAGATAAGCTAAACATTTTGTGTCCTCATTCCACGGTAACTTACCTATATAGAGTACATTATGAGTCCCACATCGTGTTCTTGGTAAATATGACTCGTAGCTTGAGATAAGCTCAACATTTTGTTTCCTCATTCCACGGTAACTAACCCATATAGAGTACATTATAAGTCCCACATCGTGTTTTTGGTAAGCATGACACGCCGCTTGAGATAAGCTCAAATTTGTGTCCCCATTCCATGGTAACTAACCCATATAGAGTACATTATAAGTCCCACATCGTGTTCTTGGTAAAAATGACTCGTAGCTTGAGATAAGCTCAACATTTTGTGTCCTCTTTCCACGGTAACTAACCCATATAGAGTACATTATGAGTCCCATATCGTGTTCTTGGTAAAGATGACTCGTAGCTTGAGATAAGCTCAACAATTTTAGTCCTCATTCCACGGTAACTAACCCATAAGGACTATAGTACGAGTCCAACATCGTGTTCTTGGTAAAGCTGACTCGTAGCTTGAGATAAGTTCAACATGATGTGTCCCCATTCCACGGTAACTAACCTATATGGAGTACATTATGAGTCCCACATCGTGTACTTGGTAAAGCTGACTGGCTGCTTGAAATACGTTCAACATGATGTGTCCTCATTCTACGGTAACTAACCCATAAGGACTATATTATGAGTCCCACATCGTGTTCTTGGTAAAGATGAATCGTAGCTTGAGATAAGCTCAACATTTTGTGTCCTCATACCACGGTAACTAACCCATAAGGACTACATTACGAGTCCCACATCGTGTTCTTGGTAAAGACGACTCGTAGCTTGAGATAGGCTCAACATTGTGTGTCCTCGTTTCACGGTAACTAACCCATAAGGACTAGATTATAAGTCCCTTATCGTGTTCATGGTAAAGATGAGTCGTAGCTTGAGATAAGCTAAACATTTTGTGTCCTCATTCCACGGTAACTTACCTTTATAGAGTACATTATGAGTCCCACATCGTGTTCTTGGTAAATATGACTCGTAGCTTGAGATAAGGTCAACATTTTGTGTCCTCTTTCCACGGTAACTAACCCATATAGGGTACATTATGAGTCCCATATCGTGTTCTTGGTAAAGATGACTCGTAGCTTGAGATAAGCTCAACAATTTTAGTCCTCATTCCACGGTAACTAACCCATAAGGACTATAGTACGAGTCCAACATCGTGTTCCTGGTAAAGCTGACTCGTAGCTTGAGATAAGTTCAACATGATGTGTCCCCATTCCACGGTAACTAACCTATATGGAGTACATTATGAGTCCCACATCGTGTTCTTGGTAAAGCTGACTGGCTGCTTGAAATACGTTCAACATGATGTGTCCTCATTCTACGGTAACTAACCCATAAGGACTACATTACGAGTCCCACATCGTGTTCTTGGTAAAGACGACTCGTAGCTTGAGATAAGCTCAACATGATGAATCCTCATTCCACGGTAACTAACCCATATATAGTACATTGTGAGTCTCACATCGTGTTCTTGGTAAAGCTGACTCGTAGCTTGAGAAAAGCTCAACATTTTGTGTTCTCATTCCACGGTAACTAACCCATATAGAGTATGTTATGAGTCCCACATCGTGTTCTTGGTAAACATGACTCGTAGCTTGAGATAAGCTAAACATTGTGTGTCCTCATTCCACGGTAACTAAACCATATGGACTACATTATAAGCCTCACATCGTGTTCTTGGGAAAGATGACTCGTAGCTTGAGATAAGCTAAACATTTTGTGTCCTCATTCCAAGGTAACTAACCCATATAGAGTATATTATGAGTCCCACATCGTGTTCTTGGTAAAGATGACTCGTAGCTTGAGATAAGCTCAACATTTTGTTTCCACATTCCACGGTCACTAACCCAAATAGAGTACATTATAAGTCCCACATCGTATTTTTGGTAAAGATGACACGCCGCTTGAGATAAGCTCAACATTTTGTGGTCTCTTTCCACGGTAACTAACCCATTTAGAGTACATTATGAGTCCCACATCGTGTTCTTGGTAAAGTCGACTGGTAGCTTGAGATAAGTTCAACATGATGTGTCCTCATTCAACGGTAACTAACCCATATAGAGTACATTATAAGTCCCACATCGTGTTCTTCGTAAAGCTGGACGGCAACTTGAGATAAGCTCAACATGATGTATCTTCATCCAACGGTACTTACGCATATGGACTACATTATGAGTCCCACATCGTGTTCTTGGTAAAGCTGGATGACAACTTGAGATCAGCTCAACATGTTGTATCCTCATCCAACGGTACGTACCCAAATGAACTACATTATAAGTCCCACATCGTGTTCTTGCTAAAGCTGGATGGCAACTTGAGATAAGCTTAACATGATGTGTCCTCATCCAACGGTACTTACCCACATGGACTACGTTATGAGTCCCACATCGTGTTCTTGTTAAAGCTGACTCGCAGCTTGAGATAAGTTCCACATGATGTGTCCTTAATTCCACGGTAACTAACCCGTAAGGACTACATTATGAGTCCCACATCGTGTTCTTGGGTAAGATGACACGTAGATTGAGATAAGTTCAACGTGATGTGTCCTCATTCCACGGTAACTAACCCATAAGGACTACATTACGAGTCCCACATCGTGTTCTTGGTAAAGATGACTCGTAGCTTGAGATAAGCTCATTATGATGTGTCCTCATTCCACGGTAACTAACCCATATATAGTACATTATGAGTCCAACATCGTGTTCTTGGTAAAGCTGACTCGTAGATTGAGATAAGCTCAACAATTTTGTCCTCATTCCACGGTAACTAACCCATAAGGACTACATTATGAGTCCCACATCGTGTTCTCGGTAAAGATGACTCGTAGCTTGAGATAAGCTCAACATGATATGTGCTCATACGACGGTAGTTAACCCATATGGACTACATTTTGAGCCCTAGTCGCACATCGTATTCTTGGTAAAGCTGGCTCGCAGCTTGAGATAAATAGTGCATGATGTGTTCTCATTTCACAGTACTAAGTCCATATGGACTACATTATGAGACCCACATCTTGTTCTTCGTAAAGCTGGATGGCAACTTGAGATAAGCTCAACATGATGTATTCTCATCCAACGTACTTACGCATATGGACTACATTATGATTCCCACATCGTGTTCTTGGTAAAGCTGGATGGCAACTTGACATTAGTACAACATTATCTGTCCCCATCCCACGCTACTACACATATGGACTACATTATGAGTCCCACATCGTGTTCTTGGTTAAGATGACACGTAGCTTGAGATAAGTTCAACGTGATGTGTCCTCATTCCACGGAAACTAACCCATATGGACTACATTATGAGTCCCACATCGTGTTCTTGGTAAAGATGACTCGTAGCTTGAGATAAGCTCAACATTTTGTGCCCTCATTCCACGGTAACTAACCCATAAGGACTACATTACGAGTCCCATATCGTGTTCTTGGTAAAGATGACTCGTAGCTTGAGATAAGCTCAACATGATGTGTCCTCATTCCACGGTAACAAACCCATATATAGTACATTATGAGTCCAACATCGTGTTCTTGGTAAAGCTGACTCGAAGATTGAGATAAGCTCAACAATTTTGTCCTCATTCCACGGGAACTAACCCATAAGGACTACATTATGAGTCCCACATCGTGTTCTCGGTAAAGATGACTCGTAGCTTGAGATAAGCTCAACATGATATGTGCTCATACGACGGTAGTTAACCCATATGGACTACATTTTGAGCCCTAGTCCCACATCGTGTTCTTGGTAAAGCTGGCTCGCAGCCTGAGATAAATACTGCATGATGTGTTCTCATTTCACAGTACTGAGTCCATATGGACTACATTATGATACCCACATCGTGTTCTTCGTAAAGCTGGATGGCAACTTGAGATAAGCTCAACATGATGTATTCTCATCCAACGTACTTACGCATATGGACTACATTATGAGTCCCACATCGTGTTCTTGGTAACGCTGGATGGCAACTTGAGATAAGCACAACTTGATGTGTGCTCATCCCATGGTACTACCCATAAGGACTACATTATGAGTCCCACATCGTGTTCTTCGTAAAGCTGGATGGCAACTTCAGATAAGCTCAACATGAAGTATTCTCATCAAACGGTACTTACCCATATAGACTACATTACAAGTCCCAAATCGTGTTCATGGTAAAAGTTGGGTCGCAACTTGAGATAAGCATGATGTATTCTCATCCACGTGCACTTACCCATATGAACTACATTATGAGTCCCACATCGTGTTCTTGGTAAACGTTGGATTGCAACTTGAGATAAGTAACCAATGATGTATTCTCATCCAAGGGTACTTACCCATATGAACTACATTATAAGTCCCACATCGTGTTCTTGGTAAAGCTGGATGGCAACTTGAGATAGGTACAACTCGATGTGTCCCCATCCCACGGTACTACCCATATGGACTACATTATGACTCCCACATCGTGTTCTTCGTAAAGCTAGATGGCAACTTGAGATAAACTCAACATGATGTATTCTCATCCAACGTACTTACGCACATGAACTACATTATGAGTCCACATCGTGTTCTTGGTAAAGTTGGATGGCAACTTGAGATAAGTACAACATGATGTATTCTCATCCAACGGTACTTACGCATATGAACTACATTATGAGACCCACATCGTGTTCTTGGTAAAGTTGGACGGCAACTTGAGATAAGCTCAACATGATGTATTCTCATCCAACGGTACTTAATTATATGAACTACATTATGAGTCCCAAATCGTGTTCTTGGTAAACCTGGATGGCAACATGAGATAAGTACAACATAATGTATCCTCATTCAACGGTACTTACCCACTTGGAGGACATTATGAGTGCCACATCGTGTTCTTGGTAAAGCTGGATGGCAACTTGAGATAAGCTCAACATGATGTGTTCTCAACCAACGCTACTTACCCATATGGACTACGTAATGAGTCCCACATCGTGTTCTTGGTAAAGCTGACCCGCAGCTTGAGATAAGTTCCATATGATGTGTCCTTAATTCCACGGTAACTAACCCATAAGGACCACATTATGAGTCCCACAACGTGTTCTTGGATAAGATGACTCGTAGCTTGAGATAAGTTCAACGTGATGTGTCCTCATTCCACGGTAACTAACCCATATGGACTACATTATGAGTCCCACATCGTGTTCTTGGTAAAGATGACTCGTAGCTTGAGATGAGCTCAACATTTTGTGCCCTCATTCCACGGTAA
Source organism: Deroplatys truncata (assembly GCA_030765065.1). Taxonomy (NCBI): domain Eukaryota; kingdom Metazoa; phylum Arthropoda; class Insecta; order Mantodea; family Mantidae; genus Deroplatys; species Deroplatys truncata. The sequence continues at coordinate 21,585,742 of CM060988.1, read as the reverse complement.
CTAACCCATAAGGACTACATTACGAGTCCCACATCTTGTTCTTGGTAAAGATGACTCGTAGCTTGAGATAAGCTCAACATGACGTGTCCTCATTCCACGGTAACAAACCCATATGGACTACATTATGAGTCCCACATCGTGTTCTTGGTAAAGATGACTCGTAGCTTGAGATGAGCTCAACATTTTGTGCCCTCATTCCACGGTAACTAACCCATAAGGACTACATTACGAGTCCCACATCGTGTTCTTGGTAAAGATGACTCGTAGCCTGAGATAAGCTCAACATGATGTGTCCTCATTCCACGGTAACTAACACATAAATAGTAAATTATGAGTCCCACATCGTGTTCTTGGTAAAGCTGACTCGTAGCTTGAGATAAGCTACCCAATGTGTGTCCTCATATCACGGTAACAAACCCATAAGGACTAGATTATAAGTCCCACATCGTGTTCTTGGTAAAGATGAATCGTAGCTTGAGATAAGCTAAACATTTTGTGTCCTCATTCCAAGGTAACTAACCTATATAGAGTACATTATGAGTCCCACATCGTGTTCTTGGTATAGATGACTCGTAGCTTGAGATAGGCTCAACATTTTGTTTCCTCATTCCACGGTAACTAACCCATATAGAGTACATTATAAGTCCCACATCGTGTTTTGGTAAGCATGACACGCCGCTTGAGATAAGCTCAACATTTTGTGTCCCCTTTCCATGGTAACTAACCCATATAGAGTACATTATGAGTCCCACATCGTGTTCTTGGTAAAGATGACTCGTAGCTTGAGATAAGCTCAACATTTTTGGTCCTCATTCCACGGTAACTAACCCATAAGGACTATAGTACGAGTCCAACATCGTGTTCTTGGTAAAGCTGACTCGTAGCTTGAGATAAGTTCAACATGATGTGTCCTCATTCAACGGTAACTAACCCATATAGAGTACATTATGAGTCCCACATCTTGTTCTTTGTAAAGCTGACTCGTAGCTTGAGATAAGTTCAACATGATGTGTCCTCATTCTACGGTAACTAACCCATCAGGACTATATTATGAGTCCCACATCGTGTTCTTGGTAATGATGACTCGTAGCTTGAGATAAGCTCAACATGATGAGTCCTCATTCCACGGTAACTAACCCATATATAGTAGATTATGAGTCCCACATCGTGCTCTTGGTAAAGCTGACTCGTAGCTTGAGATAAGCTCAACATTTTGTGTTCTCATTCCACGGTAACTAACCCATATAGAGTATATTATGAGTCCCACATCGTGTTCTTGGTAAACATGACTCGTAGCTTGAGATAAGCTCAACATTGTGTGTCCTCATTCCACGGTAACAAAACCATATGGACTACATTATAAGCACCACATCGTGTTCTTGGGAAAGATGACTCGTAGCTTGAGATAAGCTAAACATTTTGTGTCCTCAATCCAAGGTAACTAACCCATATAGAGTATATTATGAGTCCCACATCGTGTTCTTGGTAAAGATGACTCGTAGCTTGAGATAAGCTAAACATTTTGTGTCCTCATTCCAGGGTAACTTACCTATATAGAGTACATTATGAGTCCCACATCGTGTTCTTGGTAAATATGACTCGTAGCTTGAGATAAGCTCAACATTTTGTTTCCTCATTCCACGGTGACTAACCCATATAGAGTACATTATAAGTCCCACATCGTGTTTTTGGTAAGCATGACACGCCGCTTGAGATAAGCTCAAATTTGTGTCCCCATTCCATGGTAACTAACCCATATAGAGTACATTATAAGTCCCACATCGTGTTCTTGGTAAAAATGACTCGTAGCTTGAGATAAGCTCAACATTTTGTGTCCTCTTTCCACGGTAACTAACCCATATAGAGTACATTATGAGTCCCATATCGTGTTCTTGGTAAAGATGACTCGTAGCTTGAGATAAGCTCAACAATTTTAGTCCTCATTCCACGGTAACTAACCCATAAGGACTATAGTACGAGTCCAACATCGTGTTCTTGGTAAAGCTGACTCGTAGCTTGAGATAAGTTCAACATGATGTGTCCCCATTCCACGGTAACTAACCTATATGGAGTACATTATGAGTCCCACATCGTGTACTTGGTAAAGCTGACTGGCTGCTTGAAATACGTTCAACATGATGTGTCCTCATTCTACGGTAACTAACCCATAAGGACTATATTATGAGTCCCACATCGTGTTCTTGGTAAAGATGAATCGTAGCTTGAGATAAGCTCAACATTTTGTGTCCTCATACCACGGTAACTAACCCATAAGGACTACATTACGAGTCCCACATCGTGTTCTTGGTAAAGACGACTCGTAGCTTGAGATAGGCTCAACATTGTGTGTCCTCGTTTCACGGTAACTAACCCATAAGGACTAGATTATATGTCCCTTATCGTGTTCATGGTAAAGATGAGTCGTAGCTTGAGATAAGCTAAACATTTTGTGTCCTCATTCCACGGTAACTTACCTTTATAGAGTACATTATGAGTCCCACATCGTGTTCTTGGTAAATATGACTCGTAGCTTGAGATAAGCTCAACATTTTGTTTCCTCATTCCACGGTAACTAACCCATATAGAGTACATTATAAGTCCCACATCGTGTTTTTTGTAAGCATGACACGCCGCTTGAGATAAGCTCAAATTGGTGTCCCCATTGCATGGTAACTAACCCATATAGAGTACATTATAAGTCCCACATCGTGTTCTTGGTAGAGATGACTCGTAGCTTGAGATAAGGTCAACATTTTGTGTCCTCTTTCCACGGTAACTAACCCATATAGGGTACATTATGAGTCCCATATCGTGTTCTTGGTAAAGATGACTCGTAGCTTGAGATAAGCTCAACAATTTTAGTCCTCATTCCACGGTAACTAACCCATAAGGACTATAGTACGAGTCCAACATCGTGTTCCTGGTAAAGCTGACTCGTAGCTTGAGATAAGTTCAACATGATGTGTCCCCATTCCACGGTAACTAACCTATATGGAGTACATTATGAGTCCCACATCGTGTTCTTGGTAAAGCTGACTGGCTGCTTGAAATACGTTCAACATGATGTGTCCTCATTCTACGGTAACTAACCCATAAGGACTACATTACGAGTCCCACATCGTGTTCTTGGTAAAGACGACTCGTAGCTTGAGATAAGCTCAACATGATGAATCCTCATTCCACGGTAACTAACCCATATATAGTACATTGTGAGTCTCACATCGTGTTCTTGGTAAAGCTGACTCGTAGCTTGAGAAAAGCTCAACATTTTGTGTTCTCATTCCACGGTAACTAACCCATATAGAGTATGTTATGAGTCCCACATCGTGTTCTTGGTAAACATGACTCGTAGCTTGAGATAAGCTAAACATTGTGTGTCCTCATTCCACGGTAACTAAACCATATGGACTACATTATAAGCCTCACATCGTGTTCTTGGGAAAGATGACTCGTAGCTTGAGATAAGCTAAACATTTTGTGTCCTCATTCCAAGGTAACTAACCCATATAGAGTATATTATGAGTCCCACATCGTGTTCTTGGTAAAGATGACTCGTAGCTTGAGATAAGCTCAACATTTTGTTTCCACATTCCACGGTCACTAACCCAAATAGAGTACATTATAAGTCCCACATCCTATTTTTGGTAAAGATGACACGCCGCTTGAGATAAGCTCAACATTTTGTGGTCTCTTTCCACGGTAACTAACCCATTTAGAGTACATTATGAGTCCCACATCGTGTTCTTGGTAAAGTCGACTGGTAGCTTGAGATAAGTTCAACATGATGTGTCCTCATTCAACGGTAACTAACCCATATAGAGTACATTATAAGTCCCACATCGTGTTCTTCGTAAAGCTGGACGGCAACTTGAGATAAGCTCAACATGATGTATCTTCATCCAACGGTACTTACGCATATGGACTACATTATGAGTCCCACATCGTGTTCTTGGTAAAGCTGGATGACAACTTGAGATCAGCTCAACATGTTGTATCCTCATCTAACGGTACGTACCCAAATGAACTACATTATAAGTCCCACATCGTGTTCTTGGTAAAGCTGGATGGCAACTTGAGATAAGCTTAACATGATGTGTCCTCATCCAACGGTACTTACCCACATGGACTACGTTATGAGTCCCACATCGTGTTCTTGGTAAAGCTGACTCGCAGCTTGAGATAAGTTCCACATGATGTGTCCTTAATTCCACGGTAACTAACCCGTAAGGACTACATTATGAGTCCCACATCGTGTTCTTGGGTAAGATGACACGTAGATTGAGATAAGTTCAACGTGATGTGTCCTCATTCCACGGTAACTAACCCATAAGGACTACATTACGAGTCCCACATCGTGTTCTTGGTAAAGATGACTCGTAGCTTGAGATAAGCTCATTATGATCTGTCCTCATTCCACGGTAACTAACCCATATATAGTACATTATGAGTCCAACATCGTGTTCTTGGTAAAGCTGACTCGTAGATTGAGATAAGCTCAACAATTTTGTCCTCATTCCACGGTAACTAACCCATAAGGACTACATTATGAGTCCCACATCGTGTTCTCGGTAAAGATGACTCGTAGCTTGAGATAAGCTCAACATGATATGTGCTCATACGACGGTAGTTAACCCATATGGACTACATTTTGAGCCCTAGTCGCACATCGTATTCTTGGTAAAGCTGGCTCGCAGCTTGAGATAAATAGTGCATGATGTGTTCTCATTTCACAGTACTAAGTCCATATGGACTACATTATGAGACCCACATCTTGTTCTTCGTAAAGCTGGATGGCAACTTGAGATAAGCTCAACATGATGTATTCTCATCCAACGTACTTACGCATATGGACTACATTATGATTCCCACATCGTGTTCTTGGTAAAGCTGGATGGCAACTTGACATTAGTACAACATTATCTGTCCCCATCCCACGCTACTACACATATGGACTACATTATGAGTCCCACATCGTGTTCTTGGTTAAGATGACACGTAGCTTGAGATAAGTTCAACGTGATGTGTCCTCATTCCACGGTAACTAACCCATATGGACTACATTATGAGTCCCACATCGTGTTCTTGGTAAAGATGACTCGTAGCTTGAGATAAGCTCAACATTTTGTGCCCTCATTCCACGGTAACTAACCCATAAGGACTACATTACGAGTCCCATATCGTGTTCTTGGTAAAGATGACTCGTAGCTTGAGATAAGCTCAACATGATGTGTCCTCATTCCACGGTAACTAACCCATATATAGTACATTATGAGTCCAACATCGTGTTCTTGGTAAAGCTGACTCGAAGATTGAGATAAGCTCAACAATTTTGTCCTCATTCCACGGGAACTAACCCATAAGGACTACATTATGTGTCCCACATCGTGTTCTCGGTAAAGATGACTCGTAGCTTGAGATAAGCTCAACATGATATGTGCTCATACGACGGTAGTTAACCCATATGGACTACATTTTGAGCCCTAGTCCCACATCGTGTTCTTGGTAAAGCTGGCTCGCAGCCTGAGATAAATACTGCATGATGTGTTCTCATTTCACAGTACTGAGTCCATATGGACTACATTATGATACCCACATCGTGTTCTTCGTAAAGCTGGATGGCAACTTGAGATAAGCTCAACATGATGTATTCTCATCCAACGTACTTACGCATATGGACTACATTATGAGTCCCACATCGTGTTCTTGGTAACGCTGGATGGCAACTTGAGATAAGCAAAACTTGATGTGTGCTCATCCCATGGTACTACCCATAAGGACTACATTATGAGTCCCACATCGTGTTCTTCGTAAAGCTGGATGGCAACTTCAGATAAGCTCAACATGAAGTATTCTCATCAAACGGTACTTACCCATATAGACTACATTACAAGTCCCAAATCGTGTTCATGGTAAAAGTTGGGTCGCAACTTGAGATAAGCATGATGTATTCTCATCCACGTGCACTTACCCATATGAACTACATTATGAGTCCCACATCGTGTTCTTGGTAAACGTTGGATTGCAACTTGAGATAAGTAACCAATGATGTATTCTCATCCAAGGGTACTTACCCATATGAACTACATTATAAGTCCCACATCGTGTTCTTGGTAAAGCTGGATGGCAACTTGAGATAGGTACAACTCGATGTGTCCCCATCCCACGGTACTACCCATATGGACTACATTATGACACCCACATCGTGTTCTTCGTAAAGCTAGATGGCAACTTGAGATAAACTCAACATGATGTATTCTCATCCAACGTACTTACGCACATGAACTACATTATGAGTCCACATCGTGTTCTTGGTAAAGTTGGATGGCAACTTGAGATAAGTACAACATGATGTATTCTCATCCAACGGTACTTACGCATATGAACTACATTATGAGTCCCACATCGTGTTCTTGGTAAAGTTGGACGGCAACTTGAGATAAGCTCAACATGATGTATTCTCATCCAACGGTACTTAATTATATGAACTACATTATGAGTCCCAAATCGTGTTCTTGGTAAACCTGGATGGCAACATGAGATAAGTACAACATAATGTATCCTCATTCAACGGTACTTACCCACTTGGAGGACATTATGAGTGCCACATCGTGTTCTTGGTAAAGCTGGATGGCAACTTGAGATAAGCTCAACATGATGTGTCCTCAACCAACGCTACTTACCCATATGGACTACGTAATGAGTCCCACATCGTGTTCTTGGTAAAGCTGACTCGCAGCTTGAGATAAGTTCCATATGATGTGTCCTTAATTCCACGGTAACTAACCCATAAGGACCACATTATGAGTCCCACAACGTGTTCTTGGATAAGATGACTCGTAGCTTGAGATAAGTTCAACGTGATGTGTCCTCATTCCACGGTAACTAACCCATATGGACTACATTATGAGTCCCACATCGTGTTCTTGGTAAAGATGACTCGTAGCTTGAGATGAGCTCAACAATTTGTGCCCTCATTCCACGGTAACTAACCCATAAGGACTACATTACGAGTCCCACATCTTGTTCTTGGTAAAGATGACTCGTAGCTTGAGATAAGCTCAACATGACGTGTCCTCATTCCACGGTAACTAACCCATATGGACTACATTATGAGTCCCACATCGTGTTCTTGGTAAAGATGACTCGTAGCTTGAGATGAGCTCAACATTTTGTGCCCTCATTCCACGGTAACTAACCCATAAGGACTACATTACGAGTCCCACATCGTGTTCTTGGTAAAGATGACTCGTAGCTTGAGATAAGCTCAACATGATGTGTCCTCATTCCACGGTAACTAACACATAAATAGTAAATTATGAGTCCCACATCGTGTTCTTGGTAAAGCTGACTCGTAGCTTGAGATAAGCTACCCAATGTGTGTCCTCATATCACGGTAACAAACCCATAAGGACTAGATTATAAGTCCCACATCGTGTTCTTGGTAAAGATGACTCGTAGCTTGAGATAAGCTAAACATTTTGTGTCCTCATTCCAAGGTAACTAACCTATATAGAGTACATTATGAGTCCCACATCGTGTTCTTGGTAAAGATGACTCGTAGCTTGAGATAGGCTCAACATTTTGTTTCCTCATTCCACGGTAACTAACCCATATAGAGTACATTATAAGTCCCACATCGTGTTTTTGGTAAGCATGACACGCCGCTTGAGATAAGCTCAACATTTTGTGTCCCCTTTCCATGGTAACTAACCCATATAGAGTACATTATGAGTCCCACATCGTGTTCTTGGTAAAGATGACTCGTAGCTTGAGATAAGCTCAACATTTTTGGTCCTCATTCCACGGTAACTAACCCATAAGGACTATAGTACGAGTCCAACATCGTGTTCTTGGTAAAGCTGACTCGTAGCTTGAGATAAGTTCAACATCATGTGTCCTCATTCAACGGTAACTAACCCATATGGAGTACATTATGAGTCCCACATCTTGTTCTTTGTAAAGCTGACTCGTAGCTTGAGATAAGTTCAACATGATGTGTCCTCATTCTACGGTAACTAACCCATTAGGACTATATTATGAGTCCCACATCGTGTTCTTGGTAATGATGACTCGTAGCTTGAGATAAGCTCAACATGATGAGTCCTCATTCCACGGTAACTAACCCATATATAGTAGATTATGAGTCCCACATCGTGCTCTTGGTAAAGCTGACTCGTAGCTTGAGATAAGCTCAACATTTTGTGTTCTCATTCCACGGTAACTAACCCATATAGAGTATATTATGAGTCCCACATCGTGTTCTTGGTAAACATGACTCGTAGCTTGAGATAAGCTCAACATTGTGTGTCCTCATTCCACGGTACCAAAACCATATGGACTACATTATAAGCACCACATCGTGTTCTTGGGAAAGATGACTCGTAGCTTGAGATAAGCTAAACATTTTGTGTCCTCAATCGAAGGTAACTAACCCATATAGAGTATATTATGAGTCCCACATCGTGTTCTTGGTAAAGATGACTCGTAGCTTGAGATAAGCTCAACATTTTGTTTCCTCATTCCACGGTCACTAACCCATATAGAGTACATTATGAGTCCCACATCGTGTTTTTGGTAAAGATGAAACGCTGCTTGAGATAAGCTCAACATTTTGTGTCCCCATTCCATGCTAACTAACCCATATAGAGAACATTATGAGTCCCACATCGTGTTCTTCGTAAAGCTGGATGGCAACTTGAGATAAGCTCAACATGATGTATTCTCATCCAACGTACTTACGCACATGAACTACATTATGAGTCCACATCGTGTTCTTGGTAAAGTTGGATGGCAACTTGAGATAAGTACAACATGATGTATTCTCATCCAACGGTACTTACGCATATGAACTACATTATGAGTCCCACATCGTGTTCTTGGTAAAGCTGGATGGCAACATGAGATAAGCTCAACATGATGTATTCTCATCCAACGGTACTTACCCATATGAACTACATTATGAGTCCCACATCGTGTTCTTCGTAAAGCTGGATGGCAACTTTAGGTAAGCTCAACATAATATACTCTCATCCAACGTACTTACGCATATGGACTACATTATGAGTCCCACATCGTGTTCTTGGTAAAGTTGGATGGCAACTTGAGATAAGTACAACATGATGTATTCTCATCCAACGGTACTTTCCCAAATGAACTACATTATGAGTCCCACATCGTGTTCTCCGTAAAGCTGGATGGCAACTTGAGATACGCTCAACATGATGTATCCTCATCCAACGTACTTACGCATATGGACTACATTATGGGTCCCACATCGTGTTCTTGGTAAAGTTGGATGGCAACTTGAGATAAGTACAACATAATGTATTCTCATCCAACGGTACTTTCCCATATGAACTACATTATGAGTCCCACATCGTGTTCTCCGTAAAGCTGGATGGCAACTTGGGATACGCTCAACATGATGTATACTCATCCAACGTACTTACGCATATGGACTACATTATGAGTCCTAAATCGTGTTCTTGGTTAAGCTGGATGGCAACTTGAGATAAGTACAACATGATGTATCCTCATCCAACGGTACTTACGCATCTGGACTACATTATGAGTCCCACATCGTGTTCTTGTTAAAGCTGGATGACAACCTGAGATAAGCTCAACATGTATCCTCATCCAACGGTACTTACACATTTAGTCGACATTATGAGTGCCACATCGTGTTCTTGGTAAAGCTGGATGGCAACTTGACATAAGCTCAACATGATGTGTCCTCCTCCAACGGTACTTAGCCATATGAACTACATTATGAGTCCCACATCGTGTTCTTGGTAAAGCTGGATGGCAACTTGAGATAAGTACAACATAATGTATCCTCATTCAACGGTACTTACACATTTAGTCGACATTATGAGTGCCACATCGTGTTCTTGGTAAAGCTGGATGGCAACTTGACATAAGCTCAACATGATGTGTCCTCCTCCAACGGTACTTAGCCATATGGACTACGTTATGAGTCCCAAATCGTGTTCTTTGTAAAACTGACTCGCAGCTTGAGATACGTTCCGCATGATGTGTCCTTAATTCCACGGTAACTAACCCATAAGGACTACATTATGAGTCCCACATCGTGTTCTTGGTAAAGATGACTCGTAGCTTGAGATGAGCTCAACATTTAGTGCCCTCATTCCACGGTAACTAACCCATAAGGACTACATTACGAGTCCCACATCGTGTTCTTGGTAAAGATGACTCGTAGCTTGAGATAAGCTCAACATGATGTGTCCTCATTCCACGGTAACTAACCCATATGGACTACATTATGAGTCCCACATCGTGTTCTTGGTAAAGATGACTCGTAGCTTGAGATGAGCTCAACATTTTGTGCCCGCATTCCACGGTAACTAACCCATAAGGACTACATTACGAGTCCCACATCGTGTTCTTGGTAAAGATGACTCGTAGCTTGAGATAAGCTCAACATGATGTGTCCTCATTCCACGGTAACTAACACACAAATAGTAAATTATGAGTCCCACATCGTGTTCTTGGTAAAGCTGACTCGTAGCTTGAGATAAGCTCAACGTTTTTGTTCTCATTCCACGGTAACTAACCCATATACAGTATATTATGAGTCCCACATCGTGTTCTTGGTAAAGATGACTCGTAGCTTGAGATAAGCTCAACATTGTGTGTCCTCGTTTCACGGTAACTAACCCATAAGGACTAGATTATAAGTCCCACATCGTGTTCTTGGTAAAGATGAGTCGTAGCTTGAGATAAGCTAAACATTTTGTGTCCTCATTCCACGGTAACTTACCTTTATAGAGTAAATTATGAGTCCCACATCGTGTTCTTGGTAAATATGACTCGTAGCTTGAGATAAGCTCAACATTTTGTTTCCTCATTCCACGGTAACTAACCCATATAGAGTACATTATAAGTCCCACATCGTGTTTTTGGTAAGCATGACACGCCGCTTGAGATAAGCTCAAATTTGTGTCCCCATTCCATGGTAACTAACCCATATAGAGTACATTATAAGTCCCACATCGTGTTCTTCTTAAAGATGACTCGTAGCTTGAGATAAGCTCAACATTTTGTGTCCTCTTTCCACGGTAACTAACCCATATAGAGTACATTATGAGTCCCATATCGTGTTCTTGGTAAAGATGACTCGTAGCTTGAGATAAGCTCAACAATTTTAGTCCTCATTCCACGGTAACTAACCCATAAGGACTATAGTACGAGTCCAACATCGTGTTCTTGGTAAAGCTGACTCGTAGCTTGAGATAAGTTCAACATGATGTGTCCCCATTCCACGGTAACTAACCTATATGGAGTACATTATGAGTCCCACATCGTGTTCTTGGTAAAGCTGACTGGCTGCTTGAAATACGTTCAACATGATGTGTCCACATTCTACGGTAACTAACCCATAAGGACTATATTATGAGTCCCACATCGTGTTCTTGGTAAAGATGAATCGTAGCTTGAGATAAGCTCAACATTTTGTGTCCTCATTCCACGGTAACTAACCCATAAGGACTACATTACGAGTCCCACATCGTGTTCTTGGTAAAGACGACTCGTAGCTTGAGATAAGCTCAACATGATGAATCCTCATTCCACGGTAACTAACCCATATATAGTACATTATGAGTCCCACATCGTGTTCTTGGTAAAGCTGACTCGTAGCTTGAGATAAGCTCAACATTTTGTGTTCTCATTCCACGGTAACTAACCCATATAGAGTATGTTATGAGTCCCACATCGTGTTCTTGGTAAACATGACTCGTAGCTTGAGATAAGCTAAACATTGTGTGTCCTCATTCCACGGTAACTAAACCATATGGACTGCATTATAAGCCTCACATCGTGATCTTGGGAAAGATGACTCGTAGCTTGAGATAAGCTAAACATTTTGTGTCCTCATTCCAAGGTAACTAACCCATATAGAGTATATTATGAGTCCCACATCGTGTTCTTGGTAAAGATGACTCGTAGCTTGAGATAAGCTCAACATTTTGTTTCCACATTCCACGGTCACTAACCCAAATAGAGTACATTATAAGTACCACATCGTATTTTTGGTAAAGATGACACGCCGCTTGAGATAAGCTCAACATTTTGTGGTCTCTTTCCACGGTAACTAACCCATATAGAGTACATTATGAGTCCCACATCGTGTTCTTGGTAAAGTCGACTGGTAGCTTGAGATAAGTTCAACATGATGTGTCCTCATTCAACGGTAACTAACCCATATAGAGTACATTATAAGGCCCACATCGTGTCTTTGGTAAAGATGACTCGCCGCTTGAGATAAGCTCAACATTTTGTGTCCCCATTCCATGGTAACTAACCCATATAGAGTACATTAATAGTCCCACATCGTGTTCTTCGTAAAGCTGGATGGCAACTTGAGATAAGCTCAACATGATGTATCTTCATCCAACGAACTTACGCATATGGACTACATTACGAGTCCTGAATCGTGTTCTTGGTAAAGCTGGATGGCAACTTGAGATAAGTACAACATGATGTATCCTCTTGCAACTGTACTTACGCATATGGACTACATTATGAGTCCCACATCGTGTTCTTGGTAAAGCTGGATGACAACTTGAGATCAGCTCAACATGTTGTATCCTCATCCAACGGTACGTACCCAAATGAACTACATTATAAGTCCCACATCGTGTTCTTGGTAAAGCTGAATGGCAACTTGAGATAAGCTTAACATGATGTGTCCTCATCCAACGGTACTTACCCATATGGACTACGTTATGAGTCCCACATCGTGTTCTTGGTAAAGCTGACTCGCAGCTTGAGATAAGTTCCACATGATGTGTCCTTAATTCCACGGTAACTAACCCATAAGGACTACATTATGAGTCCCACATCGTGTTCTTGGGTAAGATGACACGTAGATTGAGATAAGTTCAACGTGATGTGTCCTCATTCCACGGTAACTAACCCATAAGGACTACACTACGAGTCCCACATCGTGTTCTTGGTAAAGATGACTCGTAGCTTGAGATAAGCTCATTATGATGTGTCCTCATTCCATGGTAACTAACCCATATATAGTACATTATGAGTCCAACATCGTGTTCTTGGTAAAGCTGACTCGTAGATTGAGATAAGCTCAAGAATTTTGTCCTCATTCCACGGTAACTAACCCATAAGGACTACATTATGAGTCCCACATCGTGTTCTCGGTAAAGATGACTCGTAGCTTGAGATAAGCTCAACATGATATGTGCTCATACGACGGTAGTTAACCCATATGGACTACATTTTGAGCCCTAGTCCCACATCGTATTCTTGGTAAAGCTGGCTCGCAGCTTGAGATAAATACTGCATGATGTGTTCTCATTTCACAGTACTAAGTCCATATGGACTACATTATGAGACCACATCTTGTTCTTCGTAAAGCTGGATGGCAACTTGAGATAAGCTCAACATGATGTATTCTCATCCAACGTACTTACGCATATGGACTACATTATGATTCCCACATCGTGTTCTTGGTAAAGCTGGATGGCAACTTGACATTAGTCCAAAATTATGTGTCCCCATCCCACGCTACTACCCATATGGACTACATTATGAGTCCCACATCGTGTTCTTGGTTAAGATGACACGTAGCTTGAGATAAGTTCAACGTGATGTGTCCTCATTCCACGGTAACTAACCCATATGGACTACATTATGAGTCCCACATCGTGTTCTTGGTAAAGATGACTCGTAGCTTGAGATAAGCTCAACATTTTGTGCCCTCATTCCACGGTAACTAACCCATAAGGACTACATTACGAGTCCCATATCGTGTTCTTGGTAAAGATGACTCGTAGCTTGAGATAAGCTCAACATGATGTGTCCTCATTCCACGGTAACTAACCCATATATAGTACATTATGAGTCCAACATCGTGTTCTTGGTAAAGCTGACTCGAAGATTGAGATAAGCTCAACAATTTTGTCCTCATTCCACGGGAACTAACCCATAAGGACTACATTATGAGTCCCACATCGTGTTTTCGGTAAAGATGACTCGTAGCTTGAGATAAGCTCAACATGATATGTGCTCATACGACGGTAGTTAACCCATATGGACTACATTTTGAGCCCTAGTCCCACATCGTGTTCTTGGTAAAGCTGGCTCGCAGCCTGAGATAAATACTGCATGATGTGTTCTCATTTCACAGTACTGAGCCCATATGGACTACATTATGATACCCACATCGTGTTCTTCGTAAAGCTGGATGGCAACTTGAGATAAGCTCAACATGATGTATTCTCATCCAACGTACTTACGCATATGGACTACATTATGAGTCCCACATCGTGTTCTTGGTAACGCTGGATGGCATCTTGAGATAAGCACAACTTGATGTGTGCCCATCCCATGGTACTACCCATAAGGACTACATTATGAGTCCCACATCGTGTTCTTCGTAAAGCTGGATGGCAACTTTAGATAAGCTCAACATGATGTATTCTCATCAAACGGTACTTACCCATATAGACTACATTACGAGTCCCAAATCGTGTTCATGCTAAAGGTTGGGTCGCAACTTGAGATAAGCATGATGTATTCTCATCCACGTGCACTTACCCATATGAACTACATTATGAGTCCCACATCGTGTTCTTCGTAAAGCTGGATGGCAACTTGAGATAAACTCAACATGATGTATTCTCATCCAACGTACTTACGCACATGAACTACATTATGAGTCCACATCGTGTTCTTGGTAAAGTTGGATGGCAACTTGAGATAAGTACAACATGATGTATTCTCATCCAACGGTACTTACGCATATGAACTACATTATGAGTCCCACATCGTGTTCTTGGTAAAGTTGGACGGCAACTTGAGATAAGCTCAACATGATGTATTCTCATCCAACGGTACTTAATTATATGAACTACATTATGAGTCCCAAATCGTGTTCTTGGTAAACCTGGATGGCAACATGAGATAAGTACAACATAATGTATCCTCATTCAACGGTACTTACCCACTTGGAGGGCATTATGAGTGCCACATCGTGTTCTTGGTAAAGCTGTATGGCAACTTGAGATAAGCTCAACATGATGTGTCCTCAACCAACGGTACTTACCCATATGGACTACGTAATGAGTCCCACATCGTGTTCTTGGTAAAGCTGACTCGCAGCTTGAGATAAGTTCCACATGATGTGTCCTTAATTCCACGGTAACTAACCCATAAGGACCACATTATGAGTCCCACAACGTGTTCTTGGATAAGATGACTCGTAGCTTGAGATAAGTTCAACGTGATGTGTCCTCATTCCACGGTAACTAACCCATATGGACTACATTATGAGTCCCACATCGTGTTCTTGGTAAAGATGACTCGTAGCTTGAGATGAGCTCAACATTTTGTGCCCTCATTCCACGGTAACTAACCCATAAGGACTACATTACGAGTCCCACATCGTGTTCTTGGTAAAGATGACTCGTAGCTTGAGATAAGCTCAACATGATGTGTCCTCATTCCACGTAACTAACACATAAATAGTAAATTATGAGTCCCACATCGTGTTCTTGGTAAAGCTGACTCGTAGCTTGAGATAAGCTACCCATTGTGTGCCCTCATATCACGGTAACAAACCCATAAGGACTAGATTATAAGTCCCACATCGTGTTCTTGGTAAAGATGACTCGTAGCTTGAGATAAGCTAAACATTTTGTGTCCTCATTCCAAGGTAACTAACCTATATAGAGTACATTATGAGTCCCACATCGTGTTCTTGGTAAAGATGACTCGTAGCTTGAGATAGGCTCAACATTTTGTTTCCTCATTCCACGGTAACTAACCCATATAGAGTACATTATAAGTGCCACATCGTGTTTTTGGTAAGCATGACACGCCGCTTGAGATAAGCTCAACATTTTGTGTCCCCATTCCATGGTAACTAACCCATATAGAGTACATTATGAGTCCCACATCGTGTTCTTGGTAAAGATGACTCGTAGCTTGAGATAGGCTCAACATTTTGTTTCCTCATTCCACGGTAACTAACCCATATAGAGTACATTATAAGTCCCACATCGTGTTTTTGGTAAGCATGACACGCCGCTTGAGATAAGCTCAACATTTTGTGTCCCCATTCCATGGTAACTAACCCATATAGAGTACATTATGAGTCCCACATCGTGTTCTTGGTAAAGATGACTCGTAGCTTGAGATAAGCTCAACATTTTTGGTCCTCATTCCACGGTAACTAACCCATAAGGACTATAGTACGAGTCCAACATCGTGTTCTTGGTAAAGCTGACTCGTAGCTTGAGATAAGTTCAACATGATGTGTCCTCATTCAACGGTAACTAACCCATATAGAGTACATTATGAGTCCCACATCTTGTTCTTTGTAAAGCTGACTCGTAGCTTGAGATAAGTTCAACATGATGTGTCCTCATTCTACGGTAACTAACCCATCAGGACTATATTATGAGTCCCACATCGTGTTCTTGGTAATGATGACTCGTAGCTTGAGATAAGCTCAACATGATGAGTCCTCATTCCACGGTAACTAACCCATATATAGTAGATTATGAGTCCCACATCGTGCTCTTGGTAAAGCTGAATCGTAGCTTGAGATAAGCTCAACATTTTGTGTTCTCATTCCACGGTAACTAACCCATATAGAGTATATTATGAGTCCCACATCGTGTTCTTGGTAAACATGACTCGTAGCTTGAGATAAGCTCAACGTTGTGTGTCCTCATTCCACGGTAACAAAACCATATGGACTACATTATAAGCACCACATCGTGTTCTTGGGAAAGATGACTCGTAGCTTGAGATAAGCTAAACATTTTGTGTCCTCAATCCAAGGTAACTAACCCATATAGAGTAGATTATGAGTCCCACATCGTGTTCTTGGTAAAGATGACTCGTAGCTTGAGATAAGCTCAACATCTTGTTTCCTCATTCCACGGTCACTAACCCATATAGAGTACATTATGAGTCCCACATCGTGATTTTGGTAAAGATGAAACGCCGCTTGAGATAAGCTCAACATTTTGTGTCCCCATTCCATGCTAACTAACCCATATAGAGTACATTATGAGTCCCACATCGTGTTCTTCGTAAAGCTGGATGGCAACTTGAGATAAGCTCAACATGATGTATTCTCATCCAACGTACTTACGCACATGAACTACACTATGAGTCCACATCGTGTTCTTGGTATAGTTGGATGGCAACTTGAGATAAGTACAACATGATGTATTCTCATCCAACGGTACTTACGCATATGAACTACATTATGAGTCCCACATCGTGTTCTTGGTAAAGCTGGATGGCAACATGAGATAAGCTCAACATGATGTATTCTCATCCAACGGTACTTACCCATATGAACTACATTATGAGTCCCACATCGTGTTCTTCGTAAAGCTGGATGGCAACTTGAGGTAAGCTCAACATAATATACTCTCATCCAACGTACTTACGCATATGGACTACATTATGAGTCCCACATCGTGTTCTTGGTAAAGTTGGATGGCAACTTGAGATAAGTACAACATGATGTATTCTCATCCAACGGTACTTTCCCATATGAACTACATTATGAGTCCCACATCGTGTTCTCCGTAAAGCTGGATGGCAACTTGAGATACGCTCAACATGATGTATCCTCATCCAACGTACTTACGCATATGGACTACATTATGAGGCCTAAATCGTGTTCTTGGTAAGCATGACACGCCGCTTGAGATAAGCTCAACATTTTGTGTCCCCATTCCATGGTAACTAACCCATATAGAGTACATTATAAGTCCCACATCGTGTTTTTGGTAAGCATGACACGCCGCTTGAGATAAGCTCAACATTTTGTGTCCCCATTCCGTGGTAACTAACCCATATAGAGTACATTATAAGTCCCACATCGTGTTCTTGGTAAAGATGACTCGTAGCTTTAGATAAGCTCAACATTTTGTGTCCTCTTTCCACGGTAACTAACCCATATAGAGTACATTATGAGTCCCATCTCGTGTTCTTGGTAAAGATGACTCGTAGCTTGAGATAAGCTCAACATTTTTAGTCCTCATTCCACGGTAACTAACCCATAAGGACTATAGTACGAGTCCAACATCGTGTTCTTGGTAAAGCTGACTCGTAGCTTGAGATAAGTTCAACATGATGTGTCCCCATTCCACGGTAACTAACCTATATAGAGTACATTATGAGTCCCACATCGTGTTCTTGGTAAAGCTGACTGGCTGCTTGAAATAAGTTCCGCATGATGTGTCCTTAATTCCACGGTAACTAACCCATATAGAGTATATTATGAGTCCCACATCGTGTTCTTGGTTAAGATGACTCGTAGCTTGAGATAAGTTCAACATTATGTGTCCTCATTCCACGGTACCTAACCCATAAGGACTACATTATGAGTCCCACATCGTGTTCTTGGTAAAGCTGACTCGTAGCTTGAGATAAGTTCAACATGATGTGTCCTCATTCTACGGTAACTAACCCATAAGGACTATATTATGAGTCCCACATCGTGTTCTTGGTAAAGATGAATCGTAGCTTGAGATAAGCTCAACATTTTGTGTCCTCATTCCACGGTAACTAACCCAAAAGGACTACATTACGAGTCCCACATCGTGTTCTTGGTAAAGACGACTCGTAGCTTGAGATAAGCTCAACATAATGAATCCTCATTCCACGGTAACTAACCCATATATAGTACATTATGAGTCCCACATCGTGTTCTTGGTAAAGCTGACTCGTAGCTTGAGATAAGCTCAACATTTTGTGTTCTCATTCCACGGTAACTAACCCATATAGAGTATGTTATGAGTCCCACATCGTGTTCTTGGTAAACATGACTCGTAGCTTGAGATAAGCTAAACATTGTGTGTCCTCATTCCACGGTAACTAAACCATATGGACTACATTATAAGCCTCGCATCGTGTTCTTGGGAAAGATGACTCGTAGCTTGAGATAAGCTAAACATTTTGTGTCCTCATTCCAAGGTAACTAACCCATATAGAGTATATTATAAGTCCCACATCGTGTTCTTGGTAAAGATGACTCGTAGCTTGAGATAAGCTCAACATTTTGTTTCCACATTCCACGGTCACTAACCCAAATAGAGTACATTATAAGTCCCACATCGTATTTTTGGTAAAGATGACACGCCGCTTGAGATAAGCTCAACATTTTGTGGTCTCTTTCCATGGTAACTAACCCATATAGAGTACATTAATAGTCCCACATCGTGTTCTTCGTAAAGCTGGATGGCAACTTGAGATAAGCTCAACATGATGTATCTTCATCCAACGTACTTACGCATATGGACTACATTACGAGTCCTGAATCGTGTTCTTGGTAAAGCTGGATGGCAACTTGAGATAAGTACAACATGATGTATCCTCTTCCAACGGTACTTACGCATATGGACTACATTATGAGTCCCACATCGTGTTCTTGGTAAAGCTGGATGACAACTTGAGATCAGCTCAACATGTTGTATCCTCATCCAACGGTACGTACCCAAATGAACTACATTATAAGTCCCACATCGTGTTCTTGGTAAAGCTGGATGGCAACTTGAGATAAGCTTAACATGATGTGTCCTCATCCAACGGTACTTACCCATATGGACTACGTTATGAATCCCACATCGTGTTCTTGGTAAAGCTGACTCGCAGCTTGAGATAAGTTCCACATGATGTGTCCTTAATTCCACGGTAACTAACCCATAAGGACTACATTATGAGTCCCACATCGTGTTCTTGGGTAAGATGACACGTAGATTGAGATAAGTTCAACGCGATGTGTCCTCATTCCACGGTAACTAACCCATAAGGACTACATTACGAGTTCCACATCGTGTTCTTGGTAAAGATGACTCGTAGCTTGAGATAAGCTCATTATGATGTGTCCTCATTCCACGGTAACTAACCCATATATAGTACATTATGAGTCCAACATCATGTTCTTAGTAAAGCTGACTCGTAGATTGAGATAAGCTCAACAATTTTGTCCTCATTCCACGGTAACTAACCCATAAGGACTACATTATGAGTCCCACATCGTGTTCTCGGTAAAGATGACTCGTAGCTTGAGATACGCTCAACATGATTTGTGCTCATACGACGGTAGTTAACCCATATGGACTACATTTTGAGCCCTAGTCCCACATCGTATTCTTGGTAAAGCTGGCTCGCAGCCTGAGATAAATACTGCATGATGTGTTCTCATTTCACAGTACTGAGTCCATATGGACTACATTATGAGACCCACATCTTGTTCTTCGTAAAGCTGGATGGCAACTTGAGATAAGCTCAACATGATGTATTCTCATCCAACGTACTTACGCATATGGACTACATTATGATTCCCACATCGTGTTCTTGGTAAAGCTGGATGGCAACTTGACATTAGTACAACATTATGTGTCCCCATCCCACGCTACTACCCATATGGACTACATTATGAGTCCCACATCGTGTTCGTGGTTAAGATGACACGTAGCTTGAGATAAGTTCAACGTGATGTGTCCTCATTCCACGGTAAGTAACCCATATGGACTACATTATGAGTCCCACATCGTGTTCTTGGTAAAGATGACTCGTAGCTTGAGATAAGCTCAACATTTTGTGCCCTCATTCCACGGTAACTAACCCATAAGGACTACATTACGAGTCCCATATCGTGTTCTTGGTAAAGATGACTCGTAGCTTGAGATAAGCTCAACATGATGTGTCCTCATTCCACGGTAACTAACCCATATATAGTACATTATGAGTCCAACATCGTGTTCTTGGTAAAGCTGACTCGAAGAGTGAGATAAGCTCAACAATTTTGTCCTCATTCCACGGTAACTAACCCATAAGGACTACATTATGAGTCCCACATCGTGTTCTCGGTAAAGATGACTCGTAGCTTGAGATAAGCTGAACATGATATGTGCTCATACGACGGTAGTTAACCCATATGGACTACATTATGAGCCCTAGTCCCACATCGTGTTCTTGGTAAAGCTGGCTCGCAGACTGAGATAAATACTGCATGATGTGTTCTCATTTCACAGTACTGAGCCCATATGGACTACATTATGATACCCACATCGTGTTCTTCGTAAAGCTGGATGGCAACTTGAGATAAGCTCAACATGATGTATTCTCATCCAACGTACTTACGCATATGGACTATATTATGAGTCCCACATCGTGTTCTTGGTAAAGCTGGATGGCAACTTGAGATAAGCTCAACATGATGTATTCTCATCCAACGTACTTACGCATATGGACTACATTATGAGTCCCACATCGTGTTCTTGGTGAAGCTGGATGGCAACTTGACATTAGTACAACATTATGTGTCCCCATCCCACGCTACTACCCATATGGACTTTATTATGAGTCCCACATCGTGTTCTTGGTAAAGCTGGATGGCAACTTGACATAAGTACAACATTATGTGTCCCCATCCCACGCTACTACGCATATGGACTACATTATGAGTCCCACATCGTGTTCTTGGTAACGCTGGATGGCAACTTGAGATAAGCACAACTTGATGTGTGCCCATCCCATGGTACTACCCATAGGGACTACATTATAAGTCCCACATCGTGTTCTTGGTAAAGATGACTCGTAGCTTGAGATAAGCTCAACATTTTGTGTCCTCTTTCCACGGTAACTAACCCATATAGAGTACATTATGGGTCCCATATCGTGTTCTTGGTAAAGATGACTCGTAGCTTGAGATAAGCTCAACATTTTTAGTCCTCATTCCACGGTAACTAACCCATAAGGACTATAGTACGAGTCCAACATCGTGTTCTTGGAAAAGCTGACTCGTAGCTTGAGATAAGTTCAACATGATGTGTCCCCATTCCACGGCTACTAACCTATATAGAGTACATTATGAGTCCCACATCGTGTTCTTGGTAAAGCTGACTGGCTGCTTGAAATAAGTTCCGCATGATGTGTCCTTAATTCCACGGTAACTAACCCATATAGAGTATATTATGAGTCCCACATCGTGTTCTTGGTTAAGATGACTCGTAGCTTGAGATAAGTTCAACATGATGTGTCCTCATTCCACGGTACCTAACCCATTAGGACTACATTATGAGTCCCACATCGTGTTCTTGGTAAAGCTGACTCGTAGCTTGAGATAAGTTCAACATGATGTGTCCTCATTCTACGGTAACTAACCCATAAGGACTATATTATGAGTCCCACATCGTGTTCTTGGTAAAGATGAATCGTAGCTTGAGATAAGCTCAACATTTTGTGTCCTCATTCCACGGTAACTAACCCAAAAGGACTACATTACGAGTCCCACATCGTGTTCTTGGTAAAGACGACTCGTAGATTGAGATAAGCTCAACATAATGAATCCTCATTCCACGGTAACTAACCCATATATAGTACATTATGGGTCCCACATCGTGTTCTTGGTAAAGCTGACTCGTAGCTTGAGATAAACTCAACATTTTGTGTTCTCATTCCACGGTAACTAACCCATATAGAGTATGTTATGAGTCCCACATCGTGTTCTTGGTAAACATGACTCGTAGCTTGAGATAAGCTAAACATTGTGTGTCCTCATTCCACGGTAACTAAACCATATGGACTACATTATAAGCCTCACATCGTGTTCTTGGGAAAGATGACTCGTAGCTTGAGATAAGCTAAACATTTTGTGTCCTCATTCCAAGGTAACTAACCCAAATAGAGTATATTATAAGTCCCACATCGTGTTCTTGGTAAAGATGACCCGTAGCTTGAGATAAGCTCAACATTTTGTTTCCACATTCCACGGTCACTAACCCAAATAGAGTACATTATAAGTCCCACATCGTATTTTTGGTAAAGATGACACGCCGCTTGAGATAATCTCAACATTTTGTGGTCTCTTTCCACGGTAACTAACCCATATAGAGTACATTATGAGTCCCACATCGTGTTCTTGGTAAAGTCGACTGGTAGCTTGAGATAAGTTGAACATGATGTGTCCTCATTCAACGGTAACTAACCCATATAGAGTACATTATAAGTCCCACATCGTGTTTTTGGTAAAGATGACTCGCCGCTTGAGATAAGCTCAACATTTCGTGTCCCCATTCCATGGTAACTAACCCATATAGAGTACATTAATAGTCCCACATCGTGTTCTTCGTAAAGCTGGATGGCAACTTGAGATAAGCTCAACATGATGTATCTTCATCCAACGTACTTACGCATATGGACTACATTACGAGTCCTGAATCGTGTTCTTGGTAAAGCTGGATGGCAACTTGAGATCAGCTCAACATGTTGTATCCTCATCCAACGGTACGTACCCAAATGAACTACATTATAAGTCCCACATCGTGTTCTTGGTAAAGCTGGATGGCAACTTGAGATAAGCTTAACATGATGTGTCCTCATCCAACGGAACTTACCCATATGGACTACGTTATGAGTCCCACATCGTGTTCTTTATAAAGCTGACTCGCAGCTTGAGATAAGTTCCACATGATGTGTCCTTAATTCCACGGTAACTAACCCATAAGGACTACATTATAAGTCCCACATCGTGTTCTTGGGTAAGATGACACGTAGATTGAGATAAGTTCAACGCGATGTGTCCTCATTCCACGGTAACTAACCCATAAGGACTACATTACGAGTTCCACATCGTGTTCTTGGTAAAGATGACTCGTAGCTTGAGATAAGCTCATTACGATGTGTCCTCAGTCCATGGTAACTAACCCATATATAGTACATTATGAGTCCAACATCGTGTTCTTGGTAAAGCTGACTCGTAGATTGAGATAAGCTCAACAATTTTGTCCTCATTCCACGGTAACTAACCCATAAGGACTACATTATGAGCCCCACATCGTGTTCTCGGTAAAGATGACTCGTAGCTTGAGATAAGCTCAACATGATATGTGCTCATACGACGGTAGTTAACCCATATGGACTACATTTTGAGCCCTAGTCCCACATCGTGTTCTTGGTAAAGCTGGCTCGCAGCCTGAGATAAATACTGCATGATGTGTTCTCATTTCACAGTACTGAGTCCATATGGACTACATTATGAGACCCACATCTTGTTCTTCGTAAAGCTGGATGGCAACTTGAGATAAGCTCAACATGATGTATTCTCATCCAACGTACTTACGCATATGGACTACATTATGATTCCCACATCGTGTTCTTGGTAAAGCTGGATGGCAACTTGACATTAGAACAACATTATGTGTCCCCATCCCACGCTACTACCCATATGGACTACATTATGAGTCCCACATCGTGTTCTTGGTTAAGATGACACGTAGCTTGAGATAAGTTCAACGTGATGTGTCCTCATTCCAGGGTAACTAACCCATATGGACTACATGACAAGTCCCATATCGTGTTCTTGGTAAAGATGACTCGTAGCTTGAGATAAGCTCAACATGATATGTGCTCATACGACGGTAGTTAACCGATATGGACTACATTTTGAGCCCTAGTCCCACATCGTGTTCTTGGTAAAGCTGGCTCGCAGCCTGAGATAAATACTGCATGATGTGTTCTCATTTCACAGTACTGAGCCCATATGGACTGCATTATGAGACCCACATCTTGTTCTTCGTAAAGCTGGATGGCAACTTGAGATAAGCTCAACATGATGTATTCTCATCCAACGTACTTACGCATTTGGACGACATTATGAATGCCACATCGTGTTCTTGGTAAAGCTGGATGGCAACTTGAGATAAGCTCAACATTATGTGTCCTTATCCAACAGTACTCAGCCATATAGACTACGTTATGAGTCCCAAATCGTGTTCTTAGTAAAGCTGACTCGCAACTTGAGTTACGTTCCGCATGATGTGTCCGTAATTCCACGGTAACTAACCCATAAGGACTACATTGTGAGTCCCACATCGTGTTCTTCGTAAAGCTGACTCGTAGCTTGAGATAAGTTCAACATGGTGTGTCCTCATTCTGCGGTAACTAACCCATAAGGACTACATTATGAGTCCCACATCGTGTTCATGGTAAAGATGACTCGTAGCTTGAGATAAGCTCAACATTTTGTGTCCCCATTCCACGGTAACTAACCTATATGGAGTACATTATGAGTCCCACATCGTGTTCTTGGTAAAGCTGACTGGCAGCTTGAAATAAGTTCCGCATAATGTATCCTTAATTCCACGGTAACTAACCCATATAGGGTATATTATGTGTCCCACATCGTGTTCTTGGTTAAGATGACTCGTAGCTTGAGATAAGTTCAACAAGATGTGTCCTCATTCCACGGTAACTATCCCATAAGGACTACATTATGAGTCCCACATCGTGTTCTTGGTAAAGCTTACTCGTAGCTTGAGATAAGTTCAACATGATGTGTCCTCATTCTACGGTAACTAACCCATAAGGACTATATTATGAGTCCCACATCGTGTTCTTGGTAAAGATGACTCGTAGCTTGAGATAAGCTCAACATTTTGTTTCCTCATTCCACGGTAACTAACCCATAAGGACTACATTACGAGTCCCACATCGTGTTGTTGGTAAAGACGACTCGTAGCTTGAGATAAGCTCAACATGATGAATCCTCATTCCACGGTAACTAACCCATATATAGTACATTATGAGTCCCACATCGTGTTCTTGGTAAACATGACTCGTAGCTTGAGATAAGCTAAACATTGTGGGTCCTCATTCCACGGTAACTAAACCATATGGACTACATTATAAGCCTCACATCTTGTTCTTGGGAGAGATGACTCGTAGCTTGAGATAAGCTAAACATTTTGTGTCCACATTCCAAGGTAACTAACCCATATAGAGTATATTATGAGTCCCACATCGTGTTCTTGGTAAAGATGACTCGTAGGTTGAGATAAGCTCAACATCTTGTTTCCTCATTCCACGGTCACTAACCGAAATAGAGTACATTATAAGTCCCACATCGTGTTTTTGGTAAAGATGACACGCCGCTTGAGATAAGCTCAACATTTTGTGTCCCCATTCCATGCTAACTAACCCATATAGAGTACATTATGAGTCCCACATCGTGTTCTTGTAAAGATGACACGTAGCTTGAGATAAGCTCAACATTTTGTGTTCTCTTTCCACGGTAACTAACCCATATAGAGTACATTATGAGTCTCACATCGTGTTCCTTGTAAAGTCGACTCGTAGCTTGAGATAAGTTCAACATTTTGTGTCCTCATTCCACGGTAACTAACCCATAAGGACTACAGTACGAGTTCAACATCGTGTTCTTGGTAATGCTGACTCGTAGCTTGAGATAAGTTCAACATGATGTGTCCTCATTCAACGGTAACTAACCCATATAGAGTACATTATAAGTACCACAACGTGTTTTTGGTAAAGATGACTCGCCGCTTGAGATAAGCTCAACATCTTGTGTCCCCATTCCATGGTAACTAATCCATATAGATTACATTAATAGTCCCACATCGTGTTCTTCGTAAAGCTGGATGGCCACTTGAGATAAGCTCAACATGATGTATCTTCATCCAACGTACTTACGCATATGGACTACATTATGAGTCCTGAATCGTGTTCTTGGTAAAGCTGGATGGCAACTTGAGATAAGTACAACATGATGTATCCTCATCCAACGGTACTTACGCATATGGACTACATTATGAGTCCCACATCGTGTTCTTGGTAAAGCTGGATGACAACTTGAGATCAGCTCAACATATGTATCCTCATCCAACGGTACTTACCCATATAAACTACATTATAAGTCCCACATCGTGTTCTTGGTAAAGCTGGATGGCAACTTGAGATAAGTGCAACATAATGTATACTCATTCAACGGTACTTACCCATTTGGACAATATTATGAGTGCCCCATCTTCTTTATGGTAAAGCTGGATGGCAACTTGAGCTAAGCTTAACATGATGTGTCCTCACCCAACGGTACTTACCCATATGGACTACGTTATGAGTCCCACATCGTGTTCTTGGTAAAGCTGACTCGCAGCTTGAGATAAGTTCCACATGATGTGTCCTTAATTCCACGGTAACTAACCCATAAGGACTACATTATAAGTCCCACATCGTGTTCTTGGGTAAGATGACACGTAGATTGAGATAAGTTCAACGCGATGTGTCCTCAATCCACGGTAACTAACCCATAAGGACTACATTACGAGTTCCACATCGTGTTCTTGGTAAAGATGACTCGTAGCTTGAGATAAGCTCATTATGATGTGTCCTCATTCCACGGTAACTAACCCATATATAGTACATTATGAGTCCAACATCGTGTTCTTTGTAAAGCTGACTCGTAGATTGAGATAAGCTCAACAATTTTGTCTTCATTCCACGGTAACTAACCCATAAGGACTACATTATGAGTCCCACATCGTGTTCTCGGTAAAGATGACTCGTAGCTTGAGATACGCTCAACATGATATGTGCTCATACGACGGTAGTTAACCCATATGGACTACATTTTGAGCCCTAGTCCCACATCGTATTCTTGGTAAAGCTGGCTCGCAGCCTGAGATAAATACTGCATGATGTGTTCTCATTTCACAGTACTGAGTCCATATGGACTACATTATGAGACCCACATCTTAATCTTCGGAAAGCTGGATGGCAACTTGAGATAAGCTCAACATGATGTATTCTCATCCAACGTACTTACGCATATGGACTACATTATGATTCCCACATCGTGTTCTTGGTAAAGCTGGATGACAACTTGAGATAAGCTCAACATGTTGCACCCTCATCCAACGGTACTTACCCGTATGAACTACATTATGAGTCCCACATCGTGTTCTTGGTAAAGCTGGATGGCAACTTGAGATAAGTACAACATAATGTATCCTCATTCAACGGTACTTACCCATTTGGACGACATTATGAATGCCACATCGTGTTCTTGGTAAAGCTGGATGGCAACTTGAGATAAGCTCAACATGATGTGTCCTTATCCAACGGTACTTAGCCATATGGACTACGTTATGAGTCCCAAATCGTGTTCTTGGTAAAGCTGACTCGCAACTTGAGATACGTTCCGCATGATGTGTCCTTAATTCCACGGTAACTAACCCATAAGGACTACATTGTGAGTCCCACATCGTGTTCTTGGTTACGATGACTCGTAGCTTGAGATAAGTTCAACATGATGTGTCCTCATTCCACGTTAACTAACCCATAACGACTACATTATGAGTCGCACATCGTGTTCTTCGTAAAGCTGACTCGTAGCTTGTGATAAGTTCAACATGGTGTGTCCTCATTCTGCGGTAACTAACCCATAAGGACTACATTATGAGTCCCACATCGTGTTCATGGTAAAGATGATTCGTAGCTTGAGATAAGCTCAACATTTTGTGTCCCCATTCCACGGTAACTAACCTATATGGAGTACATTATGAGTCCCACATCGTGTTCTTGGTAAAGCTGACTGGCAGCTTGAAATAAGTTCCGCATGATGTGTCCTTAATTCCACGGTAACTAAACCATATAGAGTATATTATGAGTCCCACATCGTGTTCTTGGTTAAGATGACTCGTAGCTTGAGATAAGTTCAACAAGATGTGTCCTCATTCCACGGTAACTATCCCATAAGGACTACATTATGAGTCCCACATCGTGTTCTTGGTAAAGCTGACTCGTAGCTTGAGATAAGTTCAACATGATGTGTCCTCATTCCACGGTAACTAACCCATAAGGACTACATTACGAGTCCCACATCGTGTTCTTGGTAAAGCTGACTCGTAGCTTGAGATAAGTTCAACATGATGTGTCCTCATTCTACGGTAACTAACCCATAAGGACTATATTATGAGTCCCACAACGTATTCTTGGTAAAGACGACTCGTAGCTTGAGATAAGCTCAACATGATGAATCCTCATTCCACGGTAACTAACCCATATATAGTACATTATGAGTCCCACTTCGTGTTCTTGGTAAAGCTGACTCATAGCTTGAGATAAGCTCAACATTTTGTGTTCTCATTCCACGGAAACTAACCCATATAGAGTATATTATAAGTCCCACATCGTGTTCTTGGTAAACATGACACGTAGCTTGAGATAAGCTAAACATTGTGTGTCCTCATTCCACGGTAACTAAACCATATGGACTACATTATAAGCCTCACATCTTGTTCTTGGGAAAGATGACTCGTAGCTTGAGATAAGCTAAACATTTTGTGTCCTCATTCCAAGGTAACTAACCCGTATAGAGTATATTATGAGTCCCACATCGTGTTCTTGGTAAAGATGACTTGTAGCTTGAGATAAGCTCAACATTTTGTTTCCTCATTCCACGGTCACTAACCCAAATAGAGTACATTATAAGTCCCACATCGTGTTCTTGGTAAAGATGACTCGTAGCTTGAGATAAGCTCAACATTTTGTGTCCCCATTCCATGCTAACTAACCCATATAGAGTACATTATGAGTCCCACATCGTGTTCTTGTAAAGATGACTCGTAGCTTGAGATAAGCTCAACATTTTGTGTTCGCTTTCCACGGTAACTAACCCATATAGAGTACATTATGAGTCCCACATCGTGTTCTTGGTAAAGTCGACTCGTAGCTTGAGATAAGTTCAACATTTTGTGTCCTCATTCCACGGTAACTAACCCATAAGGACTACAGTACGAGTCCAACATCGTGTTCTTGGTAAAGCTGACTCGTAGCTTGAGATAAGTTCAACATGATGTGTCCTCATTCAACGGTAACTAACCCATATAGAGTACATTATAAGTACCACAACGTGTTTTTGGTAAAGATGACTCGCCGCTTGAGATAAGCTCAACATTTTGTTTCCCCATTCCATGGTAACTAACCCATATAGAGTACATTAATAGTCCCACATCGTGTTCTTCGTAAAGCTGGATGGCCACTTGAGATAAGCTCAACATGATGTATCTTCATCCAACGTACTTACGCATATGGACTACATTATGAGTCCTGAATCGTGTTCTTGGTAAAGCTGGATGGCAACTTGAGATAAGTACAACATGATGTATCCGCATCCAACGGTACTTACGCATATGGACTACATTATGAGTCCCACATCGTGTTCTTGGTAAAGCTGGATGACAACTTGAGATCAGCTCAACATGTTGTAACCTCATCCAACGGTACTTACCCATATGAACTACATTATAAGTCCCACATCGTGTTCCTGGTAAAGCTGGATGGCAACTTGAGATAAGTACAACATAATGTATACTCATTCAACGGTACTTACCCATTTGGACGACATTATGAGTGCCCCATCTTGTTCATGGTAAAGCTGGATGGCAACTTGAGCTAAGCTTAACATGATGTGTCCTCATCCAACGGTACTTACCCATATGGACTAAGTTATGAGTCCCACATCGTGTTCTTGGTAAAGCTGACTCGCAGCTTGAGATAAGTTCCACATGATGTGTCCTTAATTCCACGGTAACTAAACCATAAGGACTACATTATGAGTCCCACATCGTGTTCTTGGTTAAGATGACACGTAGCTTGAGATAAGTTGAACGTGATGTGTCCTCATTCCACGGTAACTAACCCATATGGACTACATTATGAGTCCCACATCGTGTTCTTTGTAAAGATGACTCGTAGCTTGAGATAAGCTCAACATTTTGTGTCCTCATTCCACGGTAACTAACCCATAAGGACTACATTACGAGTCCCACATCGTGTTCTTGGTAAAGATGACTCGTAGCTTGAGATAAGCTCAACATGATGTGTCCTCATTCCACGGTAACTAACCCATATATAGTACATTATGAGTCCAACATCGTGTTCTTGGTAAAGCTGACTCGTAGATTGAGATAAGCTCAACAATTTTGTCCTCATTCCACGGTATCTAACCCATAAGGATTACATTATGAGTCCCACATCGTGTTCTCGGTAAAGATGACTCGTAGCTTGAGATAAGCTCAACATGATATGTGCTCATACGACGGTAGTTAACCCATATGGACTACATTTTGAGCCCTAGTCCCACATCGTGTTCTTGGTAAAGCTGGCTCGCAGACTGAGATAAATACTGCATGATGTGTTCTCATTTCACAGTACTGAACCCATATGGACTACATTATGATACCCACATCGTGTTCTTCGTAAAGCTGGATGGCAACTTGAGATAAGCTCAACATGATGTATTCTCATCCAACGTACTTACGCATATGGACTATATTATGAGTCCCACATCGTGTTCTTGGTAAAGCTGGATGGCAACTTGAGATAAGCTCAACATGATGTATTCTCATCCAACGTACTTACGCATATGGACTACATTATGAGTCCCACATCGTGTTGTTGGTGAAGCTGGATGGCAACTTGACATTAGTACAACATTATGTGTCCCCATCCCACGCTACTACCCATATGGACTTTATTATGAGTCCCACATCGTGTTCTTGGTAAAGCTGGATGGCAACTTGACATAAGTACAACATTATGTGTCCCCATCCCACGCTACTACGCATATGGACTACATTATGAGTCCCACATCGTGTTCTTGGTAACGCTGGATGGCAACTTGAGATAAGCACAACTTGATGTGTGCCCATCCCATGGTACTACCCATAGGGACTACATTATAAGTCCCACATCGTGTTCTTGGTAAAGATGACTCGTAGCTTGAGATAAGCTCAACATTTTGTGTCCTCTTTCCACGGTAACTAACCCATATAGAGTACATTATGGGTCCCATATCGTGTTCTTGGTAAAGATGACTCGTAGCTTGAGATAAGCTCAACATTTTTAGTCCTCATTCCACGGTAACTAACCCATAAGGACTATAGTACGAGTCCAACATCGTGTTCTTGGAAAAGCTGACTCGTAGCTTGAGATAAGTTCAACATGATGTGTCCCCATTCCACGGTTACTAACCTATATAGAGTACATTATGAGTCCCACATCGTGTTCTTGGTAAAGCTGACTGGCTGCTTGAAATAAGTTCCGCATGATGTGTCCTTAATTCCACGGTAACTAACCCATATAGAGTATATTATGAGTCCCACATCGTGTTCTTGGTTAAGATGACTCGTAGCTTGAGATAAGTTCAACATGATGTGTCCTCATTCCACGGTACCTAACCCATTAGGACTACATTATGAGTCCCACATCGTGTTCTTGGTAAAGCTGACTCGTAGCTTGAGATAAGTTCAACATGATGTGTCCTCATTCTACGGTAACTAACCCATAAGGACTATATTATGAGTCCCACATCGTGTTCTTGGTAAAGATGAATCGTAGCTTGAGATAAGCTCAACATTTTGTGTCCTCATTCCACGGTAACTAACCCAAAAGGACTACATTACGAGTCCCACATCGTGTTCTTGGTAAAGACGACTCGTAGATTGAGATAAGCTCAACATAATGAATCCTCATTCCACGGTAACTAACCCATATATAGTACATTATGGGTCCCACATCGTGTTCTTGGTAAAGCTGACTCGTAGCTTGAGATAAACTCAACATTTTGTGTTCTCATTCTACGGTAACTAACCCATATAGAGTATGTTATGAGTCCCACATCGTGTTCTTGGTAAACATGACTCGTAGCTTGAGATAAGCTAAACATTGTGTGTCCTCATTCCACGGTAACTAAACCATATGGACTACATTATAAGCCTCACATCGTGTTCTTGGGAAAGATGACTCGTAGCTTGAGATAAGCTAAACATTTTGTGTCCTCATTCCAAGGTAACTAACCCAAATAGAGTATATTATAAGTCCCACATCGTGTTCTTGGTAAAGATGACCCGTAGCTTGAGATAAGCTCAACATTTTGTTTCCACATTCCACGGTCACTAACCCAAATAGAGTACATTATAAGTCCCACATCGTATTTTTGGTAAAGATGACACGCCGCTTGAGATAATCTCAACATTTTGTGGTCTCTTTCCACGGTAACTAACCCATATAGAGTACATTATGAGTCCCACATCGTGTTCTTGGTAAAGTCGACTGGTAGCTTGAGATAAGTTCAACATGATGTGTCCTCATTCAACGGTAACTAACCCATATAGAGTACATTATAAGTCCCACATCGTGTTTTTGGTAAAGATGACTCGCCGCTTGAGATAAGCTCAACATTTCGTGTCCCCATTCCATGGTAACTAACCCATATAGAGTACATTAATAGTCCCACATCGTGTTCTTCGTAAAGCTGGATGGCAACTTGAGATAAGCTCAACATGATGTATCTTCATCCAACGTACTTACGCATATGGACTACATTACGAGTCCTGAATCGTGTTCTTGGTAAAGCTGGATGGCAACTTGAGATCAGCTCAACATGTTGTATCCTCATCCAACGGTACGTACCCAAATGAACTACATTATAAGTCCCACATCGTGTTCTTGGTAAAGCTGGATGGCAACTTGAGATAAGCTTAACATGATGTGTCCTCATCCAACGGAACTTACCCATATGGACTACGTTATGAGTCCCACATCGTGTTCTTGGTAAAGCTGACTCGCAGCTTGAGATAAGTTCCACATGATGTGTCCTTAATTCCACGGTAACTAACCCATAAGGACTACATTATAAGTCCCACATCGTGTTCTTGGGTAAGATGACACGTAGATTGAGATAAGTTCAACGCGATGTGTCCTCATTCCACGTTAAATAACCAATAAGGACTACATTACGAGTTCCACATCGTGTTCTTGGTAAAGATGACTCGTAGCTTGAGATAAGCTCATTACGATGTGTCCTCAGTCCATGGTAACTAACCCATATATAGTACATTATGAGTCCAACATCGTGTTCTTGGTAAAGCTGACTCGTAGATTGAGATAAGCTCAACAATTTTGTCCTCATTCCACGGTAACTAACCCATAAGGACTACATTATGAGCCCCACATCGTGTTCTCGGTAAAGATGACTCGTAGCTTGAGATAAGCTCAACATGATATGTGCTCATACGACGGTAGTTAACCCATATGGACTACATTTTGAGCCCTAGTCCCACATCGTGTTCTTGGTAAAGCTGGCTCGCAGCCTGAGATAAATACTGCATGATGTGTTCTCATTTCACAGTACTGAGTCCATATGGACTACATTATGAGACCCACATCTTGTTCTTCGTAAAGCTGGATGGCAACTTGAGATAAGCTCAACATGATGTATTCTCATCCAACGTACTTACGCATATGGACTACATTATGATTCCCACATCGTGTTCTTGGTAAAGCTGGATGGCAACTTGACATTAGAACAACATTATGTGTCCCCATCCCACGCTACTACCCATATGGACTACATTATGAGTCCCACATCGTGTTCTTGGTTAAGATGACACGTAGCTTGAGATAAGTTCAACGTGATGTGTCCTCATTCCACGGTAACTAACCCATATGGACTACATTACAAGTCCCATATCGTGTTCTTGGTAAAGATGACTCGTAGCTTGAGATAAGCTCAACATGATATGTGCTCATACGACGGTAGTTAACCCATATGGACTACATTTTGAGCCCTAGTCCCACATCGTGTTCTTGGTAAAGCTGGCTCGCAGCCTGAGATAAATACTGCATGATGTGTTCTCATTTCACAGTACTGAGCCCATATGGACTGCATTATGAGACCCACATCTTGTTCTTCGTAAAGCTGGATGGCAACTTGAGATAAGCTCAACATGATGTATTCTCATCCAACGTACTTACGCATTTGGACGACATTATGAATGCCACATCGTGTTCTTGGTAAAGCTGGATGGCAACTTGAGATAAGCTCAACATGATGTGTCCTTATCCAACGGTACTCAGCCATATGGACTACGTTATGAGTCCCAAATCGTGTTCTTAGTAAAGCTGACTCGCAACTTGAGTTACGTTCCGCATGATGTGTCCGTAATTCCACGGTAACTAACCCATAAGGACTACATTGTGAGTCCCACATCGTGTTCTTGTTTACGATGAATCGTAGCTTGAGATAAGTTCAACATGATGTGTCCTCATTCCACGGTAACTAACCCATAACGACTACATTATGAGTCCCACATCGTGTTCTTCGTAAAGCTGACTCGTAGCTTGAGATAAGTTCAACATGGTGTGTCCTCATTCTGCGGTAACTAACCCATAAGGACTACATTATGAGTCCCACATCGTGTTCATGGTAAAGATGACTCGTAGCTTGAGATAAGCTCAACATTTTGTGTCCCCATTCCACGGTAACTAACCTATATGGAGTACATTATGAGTCCCACATCGTGTTCTTGGTAAAGCTGACTGGCAGCTTGAAATACGTTCCGCATAATGTATCCTTAATTCCACGGTAACTAACCCATATAGGGTATATTATGTGTCCCACATCGTGTTCTTGGTTAAGATGACTCGTAGCTTGAGATAAGTTCAACAAGATGTGTCCTCATTCCACGGTAACTATCCCATAAGGACTACATTATGAGTCCCACATCGTGTTCTTGGTAAAGCTTACTCGTAGCTTGAGATAAGTTCAACATGATGTGTCCTCATTCTACGGTAACTAACCCATAAGGACTATATTATGAGTCCCACATCGTGTTCTTGGTAAAGATGACTCGTAGCTTGAGATAAGCTCAACATTTTGTTTCCTCATTCCACGGTAACTAACCCATAAGGACTACATTACGAGTCCCACATCGTGTTGTTGGTAAAGACGACTCGTAGCTTGAGATAAGCTCAACATGATGAATCCTCATTCCACGGTAACTAACCCATATATAGTACATTATGAGTCCCACATCGTGTTCTTGGTAAACATGACTCGTAGCTTGAGATAAGCTAAACATTGTGGGTCCTCATTCCACGGTAACTAAACCATATGGACTACATTATAAGCCTCACATCTTGTTCTTGGGAGAGATGACTCGTAGCTTGAGATAAGCTAAACATTTTGTGTCCACATTCCAAGGTAACTAACCCATATAGAGTATATTATGAGTCCCACATCGTGTTCTTGGTAAAGATGACTCGTAGGTTGAGATAAGCTCAACATTTTGTTTCCTCATTCCACGGTCACTAACCGAAATAGAGTACATTATAAGTCCCACATCGTGTTTTTGGTAAAGATGACACGCCGCTTGAGATAAGCTCAACATTTTGTGTCCCCATTCCATGCTAACTAACCCATATAGAGTACATTATGAGTCCCACATCGGTTTCTTGTAAAGATGACTCGTAGCTTGAGATAAGCTCAACATTTTGTGTTCTCTTTCCACGGTAACTAACCCATATAGAGTACATTATGAGTCCCACATCGTGTTCCTTGTAAAGTCGACTCGTAGCTTGAGATAAGTTCAACATTTTGTGTCCTCATTCCACGGTAACTAACCCATAAGGACTACAGTACGAGTTCAACATCGTGTTCTTGGTAATGCTGACTCGTAGCTTGAGATAAGTTCAACATGATGTGTCCTCATTCAACGGTAACTAACCCATATAGAGTACATTATAAGTACCACAACGTGTTTTTGGTAAAGATGACTCGCCGCTTGAGATAAGCTCAACATCTTGTGTCCCCATTCCATGGTAACTAACCCATATAGATTACATTAATAGTCCCACATCGTGTTCTTCGTAAAGCTGGATGGCCACTTGAGATAAGCTCAACATGATGTATCTTCATCCAACGTACTTACGCATATGGACTACATTATGAGTCCTGAATCGTGTTCTTGGTAAAGCTGGATGGCAACTTGAGATAAGTGCAACATGATGTATCCTCATCCAACGGTACTTACGCATATGGACTACATTATGAGTCCCACATCGTGTTCTTGGTAAAGCTGGATGACAACTTGAGATCAGCTCAACATATGTATCCTCATCCAACGGTACTTACCCATATAAACTACATTATAAGTCCCACATCGTGTTCTTGGTAAAGCTGGATGGCAACTTGAGATAAGTGCAACATAATGTATACTCATTCAACGGTACTTACCCATTTGGACAATATTATGAGTGCCCCATCTTCTTTATGGTAAAGCTGGATGGCAACTTGAGCTAAGCTTAACATGATGTGTCCTCACCCAACGGTACTTACCCATATGGACTACGTTATGAGTCCCACATCGTGTTCTTGGTAAAGCTGACTCGCAGCTTGAGATAAGTTCCACATGATGTGTCCTTAATTCCACGGTAACTAACCCATAAGGACTACATTATAAGTCCCACATCGTGTTCTTGGGTAAGATGACACGTAGATTGAGATACGTTCAACGCGATGTGTCCTCAATCCACGGTAACTAACCCATAAGGACTACATTACGAGTTCCACATCGTGTTCTTGGTAAAGATGACTCGTAGCTTGAGATAAGCTCATTATGATGTGTCCTCATTCCACGGTAACTAACCCATATATAGTACATTATGAGTCCAACATCGTGTTCTTGGTAAAGCTGACTCGTAGATTGAGATAAGCTCAACAATTTTGTCCTCATTCCACGGTAACTAACCCATAAGGACTACATTATGAGTCCCACATCGTGTTCTCGGTAAAGATGACTCGTAGCTTGAGATACGCTCAACATGATATGTGCTCATACGACGGTAGTTAACCCATATGGACTACATTTTGAGCCCTAGTCCCACATCGTATTCTTGGTAAAGCTGGCTCGCAGCCTGAGATAAATACTGCATGATGTGTTCTCATTTCACAGTACTGAGTCCATATGGACTACATTATGAGACCCACATCTTAATCTTCGGAAAGCTGGATGGCAACTTGAGATAAGCTCAACATGATGTATTCTCATCCAACGTACTTACGCATATGGACTACATTATGATTCCCACATCGTGTTCTTGGTAAAGCTGGATGACAACTTGAGATAAGCTCAACATGTTGCACCCTCATCCAACGGTACTTACCCGTATGAACTACATTATGAGTCCCACATCGTGTTCTTGGTAAAGCTGGATGGCAACTTGAGATAAGTACAACATAATGTATCCTCATTCAACGGTACTTACCCATTTGGACGACATTATGAATGCCACATCGTGTTCTTGGTAAAGCTGGATGGCAACTTGAGATAAGCTCAACATGATGTGTCCTTATCCAACGGTACTTAGCCATATGGACTACGTTATGAGTCCCAAATCGTGTTCTTGGTAAAGCTGACTCGCAACTTGAGATACGTTCCGCATGATGTGTCCTTAATTCCACGGTAACTAACCCATAAGGACTACATTGTGAGTCCCACATCGTGTTCTTGGTTACGATGACTCGTAGCTTGAGATAAGTTCAACATGATGTGTCCTCATTCCACGTTAACTAACCCATAACGACTACATTATGAGTCGCACATCGTGTTCTTCGTAAAGCTGACTCGTAGCTTGTGATAAGTTCAACATGGTGTGTCCTCATTCTGCGGTAACTAACCCATAAGGACTACATTATGAGTCCCACATCGTGTTCATGGTAAAGATGATTCGTAGCTTGAGATAAGCTCAACATTTTGTGTCCCCATTCCACGGTAACTAACCTATATGGAGTACATTATGAGTCCCACATCGTGTTCTTGGTAAAGCTGACTGGCAGCTTGAAATAAGTTCCGCATGATGTGTCCTTAATTCCACGGTAACTAAACCATATAGAGTATATTATGAGTCCCACATCGTGTTCTTGGTTAAGATGACTCGTAGCTTGAGATAAGTTCAACAAGATGTGTCCTCATTCCACGGTAACTATCCCATAAGGACTACATTATGAGTCCCACATCGTGTTCTTGGTAAAGCTGACTCGTAGCTTGAGATAAGTTCAACATGATGTGTCCTCATTCTACGGTAACTAACCCATAAGGACTATATTATGAGTCCCACAACGTGTTCTTGGTAAAGATGACTCGTAGCTTGAGATAAGCTCAACATTTTGTGTCCTCATTCCACGGTAACTAACCCATAAGGACTACATTACGAGTCCCACATCGTGTTTTTGGTATAGCTGACTCGTAGCTTGAGATAAGTTCAACATGATGTGTCCTCATTCTACGGTAACTAACCCATAAGGACTATATTATGAGTCCCACAACGTGTTCTTGGTAAAGACGACTCGTAGCTTGAGATAAGCTCAACATGATGAATCCTCATTCCACGGTAACTAACCCATATAGAGTACATTATGAGTCCCACATCGTGTTCTTGGTAAAGTCGACTCGTAGCTTGAGATAAGTTCAACATTTTGTGTCCTCATTCCACGGTAACTAACCCATAAGGACTACAGTACGAGTCCAACATCGTGTTCTTGGTAAAGCTGACTCGTAGCTTGAGATAAGTTCAACATGATGTGTCCTCATTCAACGGTAACTAACCCATATAGAGTACATTATAAGTACCACAACGTGTTTTTGGTAAAGATGACTCGCCGCTTGAGATAAGCTCAACATTTTGTGTCCCCATTCCATGGTAACTAACCCATATAGAGTACATTAATAGTCCCACATCGTGTTCTTCGTAAAGCTGGATGGCCACTTGAGATAAGCTCAACATGATGTATCTTCATCCAACGTACTTACGCATATGGACTACATTATGAGTCCTGAATCGTGTTCTTGGTAAAGCTGGATGGCAACTTGAGATAAGTACAACATGATGTATCCGCATCCAACGGTACTTACGCATATGGACTACATTATGAGTCCCACATCGTGTTCTTGGTAAAGCTGGATGACAACTTGAGATCAGCTCAACATGTTGTAACCTCATCCAACGGTACTTACCCATATGAACTACATTATAAGTCCCACATCGTGTTCCTGGTAAAGCTGGATGGCAACTTGAGATAAGTACAACATAATGTATACTCATTCAACGGTACTTACCCATTTGGACGACATTATGAGTGCCCCATCTTGTTCATGGTAAAGCTGGATGGCAACTTGAGCTAAGCTTAACATGATGTGTCCTCATCCAACGGTACTTACCCAATTGGACTAAGTTATGAGTCCCACATCGTGTTCTTGGTAAAGCTGACTCGCAGCTTGAGATAAGTTCCACATGATGTGTCCTTAATTCCACGGTAACTAAACCATAAGGACTACATTATGAGTCCCACATCGTGTTCTTGGTTAAGATGACACGTAGCTTGAGATAAGTTGAACGTGATGTGTCCTCATTCCACGGTAACTAACCCATATGGACTACATTATGAGTCCCACATCGTGTTCTTTGTAAAGATGACTCGTAGCTTGAGATAAGCTCAACATTTTGTGTCCTCATTCCACGGTAACTAACCCATAAGGACTACATTACGAGTCCCACATCGTGTTCTTGGTAAAGATGACTCGTAGCTTGAGATAAGCTCAACATGATGTGTCCTCATTCCACGGTAACTAACCCATATATAGTACATTATGAGTCCAACATCGTGTTCTTGGTAAAGCTGACTCGTAGATTGAGATAAGCTCAACAATTTTGTCCTCATTCCACGGTATCTAACCCATAAGGATTACATTATGAGTCCCACATCGTGTTCTCGGTAAAGATGACTCGTAGCTTGAGATAAGCTCAACATGATATGTGCTCATACGACGGTAGTTAACCCATATGGACTACATTTTGAGCCCTAGTCCCACATCGTGTTCTTGGTAAAGCTGGCTCGCAGCCTGAGGTAAATACTGCATGATGTGTTCTCATTTCACAGTACTGAGTCCATATGGACTACATTATGAGACCCAGATCTTGTTCTTCGTAAAGCTGGATGGCAACTTGAGATAAGCTCAACATGATGTATTCTCATCCAACGTACTTACGCATATGGACTACATTATGATTCCCACATCGTGTTCTTGGTAAAGCTGGACGGCAACTTGACATTAGTACAACATTATGTGTCCCCATCCCACGCTACTACCCATATGGACTACATTATGGGTCCCACATCGTGTTCTTGGTTAAGATGACACGTAGCTTGAGATAAGTTCAACGTGATGTGTCCTCATTCCACGGTAACTAACCCATATGGACTACATTATGAGTCCCACATCGTGTTCTTGGTAAAGATGACTCGTAGCTTGAGATAAGCTCAACATTTTGTGTCCTCATTCCACGGTAACTAACCCATAAGGACTACATTACAAGTCCCATATCGTGTTCTTGGTAAAGATGACTCGTAGCTTGAGATAAGCTCAACATGATGTGTCCTCATTCCACGGTAACTAACCCATATATAGTACATTATGAGTCCAACATCGTGTTCTTGGTAAACCTGACTCGAAGATTGAGATAAGCTCAAAAATTTTGTCCTCATTCCACGCTAACTAACTCATAAGGACTACATTATGAGTCCCACATCGTGTTCTCGGTAAAGATGACTCGTAGCTTGAGATAAGCTCAACATGATATGTGCTCATACGACGGTAGTTAACCCATATGTCCTACATTTTGAGCCCTAGTCCCACATCGTGTTCTTGGTATAGCTGGCTCGCAGCCTGAGATAAATACTGCATGATGTGTTCTCATTTCACAGTACTGAGCCCATATGGACTGCATTATGAGACCCACATCTTGTTCTTCGTAAAGCTGGATGGCAACTTGAGATAAGCTCAACATGATGTATTCTCATCCAACGTACTTACGCATATGGACTACATTATGAGTCCCACATCGTGTTCTTGGTAAAGCTGGATGGCAACTTGAGATAAGTACAACATAATGTATCCTCATTCAACGGTACTTACCCATTTGGACGACATTATGAATGCCACATCGTGTTCTTGGTAAAGCTGGATGGCAACTTGAGATAAGCTCAACATGATGTGTCCTTATCCAACGGTACTCAGCCATATGGACTACGTTATGAGTCCCAAATCTTTTCTTAGTAAAGCTGACTCGCAACTTGAGATACGTTCCGCATGATGTGTCCTTAATTCCACGGTAACTAACCCATAAGGACTACATTGTGAGTCCCACATCGTGTTCTTGTTTACGATGACTCGTAGCTGGAGATAAGTTCAACATGATGTGTCCTCATTCCACGGTAACTAACCCATAACGACTACATTATGAGTCCCACATCGTGTTCTTCGTAAAGCTGACTCGTAGCTTGAGATAAGTTCAACATGGTGTGTCCTCATTCTGCGGTAACTAACCCATAAGGACTACATTATGAGTCCCACATCGTGTTCATGGTAAAGATGACTCGTAGCTTGAGATAAGCTCAACATTTTGTGTCCCCATTCCACGGTAACTAACCTATTTGGAGTACATTATGAGTCCCACATCGTGTTCTTGGTAAAGCTGACTGGCAGCTTGAAATACGTTCCGCATAATGTATCCTTAATTCCACGGTAACTAACCCATATAGGGTATATTATGAGTCCCACATCGTGTTCTTGGTTAAGATGACTCGTAGCTTGAGATAAGTTCAACAAGATGTGTCCTCATTCCACGGTAACTATCCCATAAGGACTACATTATGAGTCCCACATCGTGTTCTTGGTAAAGCTTACTCGTAGCTTGAGATAAGTTCAAAATGATGTGTCCTCATTCTACGGTAACTAACCCATAAGGACTATATTATGAGTCCCACATCGTGTTCTTGGTAAAGATGACTCGTAGCTTGAGATAAGCTCAACATTTTGTGTCCTCATTCCACGGTAACTAACCCATAAGGACTACATTACGAGTCCCACATCGTGTTGTTGGTAAAGACGACTCGTAGATTGAGATAAGCTCAACATGATGAATCCTCATTCCACGGTAACTAACCCATATATGGTACATTATGAGTCCCACATCGTGTTCTTGGTAAAGCTGACTCGTAGCTTGAGATAAGCTCAAAATTTGTGTTCTCATTCCACGGAAACTAACCCATATAGAGTATATTATAAGTCCCACATCGTGTTCTTGGTAAACATGACTCGTAGCTTGAGATAAGCTAAACATTGTGTGTCCTCATTCCACGGTAACTAAACCATATGGACTACATTATAAGCCTCA
Organism: Deroplatys truncata; assembly: GCA_030765065.1. NCBI lineage: Eukaryota > Metazoa > Arthropoda > Insecta > Mantodea > Mantidae > Deroplatys > Deroplatys truncata. The sequence continues at coordinate 21,542,851 of CM060988.1, read as the reverse complement.
CATCTTGTTCTTGGGAAAGATGACTCGTAGCTTGAGATAAGCTAAACATTTTGTGTCCTCATTCCAAGGTAACTAACCCATATAGAGTATATTATGAGTCCCACATCGTGTTCTTGGTAAAGATGACTCGTAGCTTGAGATAAGCTCAACATTTTGTTTCCTCATTCTACGGTCACTAACCGAAATAGAGTACATTATAAGTCCCACATCGTGTTTTTGGTAAAGATGACACGCCGCTTGAGATAAGCTCAACATTTTGTGTCCCCATTCCATGCTAACTAACCCATATAGAGTACATTACGAGTCCCACATCGTGTTCTTGTAAAGATGACTCGTAGCTTGAGATAAGCTCAACATTTTGTGTTCTCTTTCCACGGTAACTAACCCATATAGAGTACATTATGAGTCCCACATCGTGTTCTTGGTAAAGTCGACTCGTAGCTTGAGATAAGTTCATTTTGTGTCCTCATTCCACGGTAACTAACCCATAAGGACTACAGTACGAGTCCAACATCGTGTTCTTGGTAAAGCTGACTCGTAGCTTGAGATAAGTTCAACATGATGTGTCCTCATTCAACGGTAACTAACCCATATAGAGTACATTATAAGTACCACAACGTGTTTTTGGTAAAGATGACTCGCCGCTTGAGATAAGCTCAACATTTTGTGTCCCCATTCCATGGTAACTAACCCATATAGAGTACATTAATAGTACCACATCGTGTTCTTCGTAAAGCTGGATGGCCACTTGAGATAAGCTCAACATGATGTATCTTCATCCAACGTACTTACGCATATGGACTACATTATGAGTCCCACATCGTGTTCTTGGTAAAGCTGGATGACAACTTGAGATCAGCTCAACATGTTGTATCCTCATCCAACGGTACTTACCCATATAAACTACATTATAAGTCCCACATCGTGTTCTTGGTAAAGCTGGATGGCAACTGGAGATAAGTACAACATAATGTATACTCATTCAACGGTACTTACCCATTTGGACGACATTATGAGTGCCCCATCTTCTTTATGGTAAAGCTGGATGGCAACTTGAGCTAAGCTTAACATGATGTGTCCTCACCCAACGGTACTTACCCATATGGACTACGTAATGAGTCCCACATCGTGTTCTTGGTAAAGCTGACTCGCAGCTTGAGATAAGTTCCACATGATGTGTCCTTAATTCCACGGTAACTAACCCATAAGGACTACATTATGAGTCCCACATCGTGTTCTTGGTTAAGATGACACGTAGCTTAAGATAAGTTCAACGTGATGTGTCCTCATTCCACGGTAACTAACCCATATGGACTACATTATGAGTCCCACATCGTGTTCTTTGTAAAGATGACTCGTAGCTTGAGATAAGCTCAACATTTTGTGTCCTCATTCCACGGTAACTAACCCATAAGGATTACATTATGAGTTCCACATCGTGTTCTCGGTAAAGATGACTCGTAGCTTGAGATAAGCTCAACATGATATGTGCTCATACGACGGTAGTTAACCCATATGGACTACATTTTGAGCCCTAGTCCCACATCGTGTTCTTGGTAAAGCTGGCTCGCAGCCTGAGATAAATACTGCATGATGTGTTCTCATTTCACAGTACAGAGTCCATATGGACTACATTATGAGACCCACATCTTGTTCTTCGTAATGCTGGATGGCAACTTGAGATAAGCTCAACATGATGTATTGTCATCCAACGTACTTACGCATATGGACTACATTATGATTCCCACATCGTGTTCTTGGTAAAGCTGGATGGCAACTTGACATTAGTACAACATTATGTGTCCCCAACCCACGCCACTACCCATATGGACTACATTATGAGTCCCACATCGTGTTCTTGGTTAAGATGACACGTAGCTTGAGATAAGTTCAACGTGATGTGTCCTCATTCCACGGTAACTAACCCATATGGACTACATTATGAGTCCCACATTGTGTTCTTGGTAAAGATGACTCTTAGCTTGAGATAAGCTCAACATTTTGTGTCCTCATTCCACGGTAACTAACCCATAAGGACTACATTACGAGTCCCATATCGTGTTCTTGGTAAAGATGACTCGTAGCTTGAGATAAGCTCAACATGATGTGTTCTCATTCCACGGTAACTAACCCATATATAGTACATTATGAGTCCAACATCGTGTTCTTGGTAAAGCTGACACGAAGATTGAGATAAGCTCAAAAATTTTGTCCTCATTCCACGCTAACTAACTCATAAGGACTACATTATGAGTCCCACATCGTGTTCTCGGTAAAGATGACTCGTAGCTTGAGATAAGCTCAACATGATATGTGCTCATACGACGGTAGTTAACCCATATGGACTACATTTTGAGCCCTAGTCCCACATCGTGTTCTTGGTAAAGCTGGCTCGCAGCCTGAGATAAATACTGCATGATGTGTTCTCATTTCACAGTCCTGAGCCCATATGGACTACATTATGATACCCACATCGTGTTCTTCGTAAACCTTGATGGCAACTTGAGATAAGCTCAACATGATGTATTCTCATCCAACGTACTTACCCATATGGACTACATTATGAGTCCCACATCGTGTTCTTGGTAAAGCTGGATGGCAACTTGACATTAGTACAACATTATGTGTCCCCATCCCACGCTACTACCCATATGGACTAAATTATGAGTCCCACATCGTCTTCTTGGTAAAGCTGGATGGCAACTTGAGATAAGTACAACTTGATGTGTGCCCATCCCATGGTACTACCCATAAGGACTACATAATGAGTCCCACATCGTGTTCTTCGTAAAGCTGGATGGTAACTTCAGATAAGCTCAACATGATGTATTCTCATCAAACGGTACTTACCCATATAGACTACATTACGAGTCCCAAATCGTGTTCATGGTAAAAGTTGGGTCGCAACTTGAGATAAGCATGATGTATTCTCATCCACGTGTACTTACCCATATGAACTACATTATGAGTCCCACATCGTGTTCTTGGTAAAAGTTGGATCGCAACTTGAGATAAGTAACCAATGATGTATTCTCATCCAAGGGTACTTACCCATATGAACTACATTATAAGTCCCACATCGTGTTCTTGGTAAAGCTGGATGGCAACTTGAGATAGGTACAACTTGATGTGTCCCCATCCCACGGTACTACCCATATGGACTACATTATGAGACCAACATCGTGTTCTTCGTAAAGCTAAGATGGCAACTTGAGATAAGTACAACATGATGTATTCTCATCCAACGGTACTTACGCATATGAACTATATTATGAGTCCCACTTCGTGTTCTTGGTAAAGTTGGACGGCAACTTGAGATAAGCTCAACATGATGTATTCTCATCCAACGTACTTACGCACATGAACTACATTATGAGTCCACATCGTGTTCTTGGTAAAGTTGGATGGCAACTTGAGATAAGTACAACATGATGTATTCACATCCAACGTACTTACGCATATGAACTACATTATGATTCCCACATCGTGTTCTTGGTAAAGTTGGACGGCAACTTGAGATAAGATCAACATGATGTATTCTCATCCAACGGGACTTACTTATATGAACTACATTATGAGTCCCAAATCGTGTTCTTGGTAAACCTGGATGGCAACTTGAGATAAGTACAACATGATGTATCCTCATTAAACGGTACTTACTTATATGAACTACATTATCAGTCCCACATCGTGTTATTGGTAAAGCTGGCAACTTTAAATAGGTACAACTTGATGTGTCGCCATCCCACGGTACTACCCATATGGACTACATTATGAGTCCCACATCGTGTTCTTCGTAAAGCTGGATGGCAACTTGAGATAAGCTCAAAATGATGTATTCTCATCCAACGTACTTGTGCATTTGAACTACATTATGATTCCTCGTCTTCTTGGTAAAGTTGGATGGCAGCTTGAGATAAGTACAACATGATGTATTCTCATCCAAGGGTACTTACCCATATGAACTACATTATCAGTCCCACATCGTGTTCTTGGTAAAGCTGGATGGCAACTTTAAATAGGTACAACTTGATGTGTCCCCATCCCACGGTACTACCCATATGGACTACATTATGAGTCCCACATCGTGTTCTTCGTAAAGCTGGATGGCAACTTGAGATAAGCTCAACATGATGTATTCTCATCCAACGTACTTATGCATATGAACTACATTATGATTCCTCGTCTTCTTGGTAAAGTTGGACGGCAACTTGAGATAAGCTCAACATGATGTATTCTCATCCAACGTACTTACGCATATGGACTACATTATGAGTCCCACATCGTGTTCTTGGTAAAGTTGGATGGCAACTTGAGATAAGTACAACATGATGTATTCTCATCCAACGGTACTTACCCATGTGAACTACATTATGAGTACCACATTGTGTTCTTCGTAAAGCTGGATGGTAACTTGAGATAAGCTCAACATGATGTATTCGCATCCAACGTACTTACCTATATGGACTACTTTATGAGTCCCACATAGTGTTCTTGGTAAAGTTGGATGGCAACTTGAGATAAGTACAACATGATGTGTCCTCATCCAACGGTACTTACCCATATGGACTACGTTATGAGTCCCACATCGTGTTCTTGGTAAAGCTGACTCGGAGCTTGAGATAAGTTCCACGTGATGTGTCCTTAATTCCACGGAAACTAACCCATAAGGACTACATTATGAGTCCCACATCGTGTTCTTGGTTAAGATGACTCGTAGCTTGAGATAGGTTTAAACGTGATGTGACCTCATTCCACGGTAACTAACCCATATATAGCACATTATGAGTCCCACATCGTGTTCTTGGTAAAGCTGACTCGTAGATTGAGATAAGCTCAACAATTTTGTCCCCATTCCACGGTTACTAACCCATAAGAAGTACATTATGAGTCCCACATCGTGTTCTTGGTAAAGACGACTCGTAGCTTGAGATAAGCTCAACATGATATGTGCTCATACGACGGTAGTTAACCCATATGGACTACATTTTGAGCCCTAGTCCCACATAGTGTTCTTGGTAAAGCTGGCTCGCAACCTGAGATAAATACTGCATGATGTGTTCTCATTTCACAGTACTGAGCCCATATGGACTACATTATGAGACCCACATCGTGTACTACGTAAAGCTGGATGGCAAGTTGAGATAAGCTCAACATGATGTATTCTCATCCAACGTACTTACGCATATGGACTACATTATGAGTCCCACATCGTGTTCTTGGTAAAGCTGGATGGCAACTTGACATAAGTACAACATTATGTGTCCCCAACCCACGCTACTACCCATATGGACTACATTATGAGTCCCACATCGTGTTCTTGGTAACGCTGGATGGCAACTTGAGATAAGTACAACTTGATGTGTCCCCATCCTACGGTACTACCCATATGGACTACAATAGAGTCTCACATCGTGTTCTTGGTAAAGCTGGATGGCAACTTGAGATACGTACAACTTGATGTGTCCCCATCCCACGGTACTACCCATATGGACTACATTATGAGACCAACATCGTGTTCTTCGTAAAGCTAAGATGGCAACTTGAGATAAGTACAACATGATGTATTCTCATCCAACGGTACTTACGCATATGAACTATATTATGAGTCCCACATCGTGTTCTTCGTAAACCTTGATGGCAACTTGAGATAAGCTCAACATGATGTATTCTCATCCAACGTACTTACCCATATGGACTACATTATGAGTCCCACATCGTGTTCTTGGTAAAGCTGGATGGCAACTTGACATTAGTACAACATTATGTGTCCCCATCCCACGCTACTACCCATATGGACTAAATTATGAGTCCCACATCGTCTTCTTGGTAAAGCTGGATGGCAACTTGAGATAAGTACAACTTGATGTGTGCCCATCCCATGGTACTACCCATAAGGACTACATAATGAGTCCCACATCGTGTTCTTCGTAAAGCTGGATGGTAACTTCAGATAAGCTCAACATGATGTATTCTCATCAAACGGTACTTACCCATATAGACTACATTACGAGTCCCAAATCGTGTTCATGGTAAAAGTTGGGTCGCAACTTGAGATAAGCATGATGTATTCTCATCCACGTGTACTTACCCATATGAACTACATTATGAGTCCCACATCGTGTTCTTGGTAAAAGTTGGATCGCAACTTGAGATAAGTAACCAATGATGTATTCTCATCCAAGGGTACTTACCCATATGAACTACATTATAAGTCCCACATCGTGTTCTTGGTAAAGCTGGATGGCAACTTGAGATAGGTACAACTTGATGTGTCCCCATCCCACGGTACTACCCATATGGACTACATTATGAGACCAACATCGTGTTCTTCGTAAAGCTAAGATGGCAACTTGAGATAAGTACAACATGATGTATTCTCATCCAACGGTACTTACGCATATGAACTATATTATGAGTCCCACTTCGTGTTCTTGGTAAAGTTGGACGGCAACTTGAGATAAGCTCAACATGATGTATTCTCATCCAACGTACTTACGCACATGAACTACATTATGAGTCCACATCGTGTTCTTGGTAAAGTTGGATGGCAACTTGAGATAAGTACAACATGATGTATTCACATCCAACGTACTTACGCATATGAACTACATTATGATTCCCACATCGTGTTCTTGGTAAAGTTGGACGGCAACTTGAGATAAGATCAACATGATGTATTCTCATCCAACGGGACTTACTTATATGAACTACATTATGAGTCCCAAATCGTGTTCTTGGTAAACCTGGATGGCAACTTGAGATAAGTACAACATGATGTATCCTCATTAAACGGTACTTACTTATATGAACTACATTATCAGTCCCACATCGTGTTATTGGTAAAGCTGGCAACTTTAAATAGGTACAACTTGATGTGTCGCCATCCCACGGTACTACCCATATGGACTACATTATGAGTCCCACATCGTGTTCTTCGTAAAGCTGGATGGCAACTTGAGATAAGCTCAAAATGATGTATTCTCATCCAACGTACTTGTGCATTTGAACTACATTATGATTCCTCGTCTTCTTGGTAAAGTTGGATGGCAGCTTGAGATAAGTACAACATGATGTATTCTTATCCAAGGGTACTTACCCATATGAACTACATTATCAGTCCCACATCGTGTTCTTGGTAAAGCTGGATGGCAACTTTAAATAGGTACAACTTGATGTGTCCCCATCCCACGGTACTACCCATATGGACTACATTATGAGTCCCACATCGTGTTCTTCGTAAAGCTGGATGGCAACCTGAGATAAGCTCAACATGATGTATTCTCATCCAACGTACTTATGCATATGAACTACATTATGATTCCTCGTCTTCTTGGTAAAGTTGGACGGCAACTTGAGATAAGCTCAACATGATGTATTCTCATCCAACGTACTTACGCATATGGACTACATTATGAGTCCCACATCGTGTTCTTGGTAAAGTTGGATGGCAACTTGAGATAAGTACAACATGATGTATTCTCATCCAACGGTACTTACCCATGTGAACTACATTATGAGTACCACATTGTGTTCTTCGTAAAGCTGGATGGTAACTTGAGATAAGCTCAACATGATGTATTCGCATCCAACGTACTTACCTATATGGACTACTTTATGAGTCCCACATAGTGTTCTTGGTAAAGTTGGATGGCAACTTGAGATAAGTACAACATGATGTGTCCTCATCCAACGGTACTTACCCATATGGACTACGTTATGAGTCCCACATCGTGTTCTTGGTAAAGCTGACTCGGAGCTTGAGATAAGTTCCACGTGATGTGTCCTTAATTCCACGGAAACTAACCCATAAGGACTACATTATGAGTCCCACATCGTGTTCTTGGTTAAGATGACTCGTAGCTTGAGATAGGTTTAAACGTGATGTGACCTCATTCCACGGTAACTAACCCATATATAGCAAATTATGAGTCCCACATCGTGTTCTTGGTAAAGCTGACTCGTAGATTGAGATAAGCTCAACAATTTTGTCCCCATTCCACGGTTACTAACCCATAAGAAGTACATTATGAGTCCCACATCGTGTTCTTGGTAAAGACGACTCGTAGCTTGAGATAAGCTCAACATGATATGTGCTCATACGACGGTAGTTAACCCATATGGACTACATTTTGAGCCCTAGTCCCACATAGTGTTCTTGGTAAAGCTGGCTCGTACTCTGAGATAAATACTGCATGATGTGTTCTCATTTCACAGTACTGAGCCCATATGGACTACATTATGAGACCCACATCGTGTACTACGTAAAGCTGGATGGCAAGTTGAGATAAGCTCAACATGATGTATTCTCATCCAACGTACTTACGCATATGGACTACATTATGAGACCCACATCGTGTTCTTGGTAAAGCTGGATGGCAACTTGACTTAAGTACAACATTATGTGTCCCCAACCCACGCTACTACCCATATGGACTACATTATGAGTCCCACATCGTGTTCTTGGTAACGCTGGATGGCAACTTGAGATAAGTACAACTTGATGTGTCCCCATCCTACGGTACTACCCATATGGACTACAATAGAGTCTCACATCGTGTTCTTGGTAAAGCTGGATGGCAACTTGAGATACGTACAACTTGATGTGTCCTCTTCCCATGGTACTACCCATAAGGACTACATTATGAGTCCCACATCGTGTTCTTCGTAAAGCTGGATGGCAACTTGAGATAAGCTCAACATGATGTATTCTCATCTAACGGTACTTACGCATATGAACTACATTATGAGTCCCACATCGTGTTCTTGGTAAAGTTGGACGGCAACTTGAGATAAGCTCAACATGATGTATTCTCATCCAACGGTACTTACCCATATGAACTACATTATGAGTCCCACATCGTGTTCTTCGTAAAGCTGGATGGCAACTTGAGATAAGCTCAACATGATATACTCTCATCGAACCTACTTACGCATATGGTCTAACATTTTGAGTCCCACATCGTGTTCTTGGTAAAGCTGGATGGCAACTTGAGATAAGCTCAACATGATATACTCTCATCCAACGTACTTACGCATATGGACTACACTATGAGTCCTAAATCGTGTTCTTGGTAAAGCTGGATGGCAACTTGAAATAAGTACAACATGATGTATCCTTATCCAACGTACTTACGCATGTGGACTACATTATGTGTCCCACATGGTGTCTTGGTAAAGCCGGATGACAACTTGAGATAAGCTCAACATGTTGTATCCTCATCCAACGGTACTTACCCGTATGAACTACATTATGATTCCCACATCGTGTTCCTGGTAAAGCTGGATGGCAACTTGAGATAAGTACAACACAATGTCTCTTCATTCAACGGTACTTACCCATTTGGACGACATTATGAGTGCCACATCGTGTTCTTGGTAAAGCTGGATGGAAACTTGAGATAAGCTCAACATGATGTGTCCTCATCCAGCGGTACTTAGCCATATTGACTACGTTATTAGTCCCAGATCGTGTTCTTGGTAAAGCTGACTCGCAGCTTGAGAGTCCCACATAGTGTTCTCGGTTAAGATGACACGTAGCTTTAGATAAGCTCAACATTTTGTGTCCTCATTCCACGGTAACTAACCCATAAGGACTACATTACGAGTCCCACATCGTGTTCTTGGTAAAGATGACTCGTAGCTTGAGATAAGCTCAACATGATGTGTCCTCATTCCACGGTAACTAACCCATATATAGTACATTATGAGTCCAACATCGTGTTCTTGGTAAAGTTGACTCGTAGATTGAGATAAGCTCAACAATTTTGTCCCCATTCCACGGAAACTAACCCATAAGGACTACATTATGAGACCCACATCGTGTTCTCGGTAAAGATGACTCGTAGCTTGAGATAAGCTCAACATGATATGTGCTCATACGACGGTAGTTAACCCATATGGACTACATTTTGAGCCCTAGTCCCACATCTTGTTCTTGGTAAAGCTGGCTCGCAGCCTGAGATAAATACTGCATGATGTGTTCTCATTTCACAGTACTGAGTCCATATGGACTACATTATGAGACCCACATCTTGTTCTTCGTAAAGCTGGATGGCAACTTGAGATAAGCTCAACATGATGTATTCTCATCCAACGTACTTACGCATATGGACTACATTATGAGTCCCACATCGTGTTATTGGTAAAGCTGGATGGCAACTTGAGATAAGTAGAACATAATGTATCCTCACTCAACGGTACTTACCCATTTGGACGACATTATGAATGCCACATCGTGTTCTTGATAAAGCTGGATGGCAACTTGAGATAAGCTCAACACGATGTGTCCTTATCCAACGGTACTCAGCCATATGGACTACGTTATGAGTCCCAAATCGTGTTCTTAGTAAAGCTGACTGGCAACTTGAGATACGTTCCGCATGATGTGTCCTTAATTCCACGGTAACTAACCCATAAGGACTACATTGTGAGTCCCACATCGTGTTCTTGTTTACGATGACTCGTAGCTTGAGATAAGTTCAACATGATGTGTCCTCATTCCACGGTAACTAACCCATAACGACTACATTATGAGTCCCACATCGTGTTCTTCGTAAAGCTGACTCGTAGCTTGAGATAAGTTCAACATGGTGTGTCCTCATTCTGCGGTAACTAACCCATAAGGACTACATTATGAGTCCCACATCGTGTTCATGGTAAAGATGACTCGTAGCTTGAGATAAGCTCAACATTTTGTGTCCCCATTCCACGGTAACTAACCTATATGGAGTACATTATGAGTCCCACATCGTGTTCTTGGTAAAGCTGACTGTCAACTTGAAATAAGTTCCGCATAATGTGTCCTTAATTCCACGGTAACTAACCCATATAGAGTATATTATGAGTCCCACATCGTGTTCTTGGTTAAGATGACTCGTAGCTTGAGATAAGTTCAACAAGATGTGTCCTCATTCCACGGTAACTATCCCATAAGGACTACATTATGAGTCCCACATCGTGTTCTTGGTAAAGCTTCCTCGTAGCTTGAGATAAGTTCAACATGATGTGTCCTCATTCTACGGTAACTAACCCATAAGGACTATATTATGAGTCCCACATCGTGTTCTTGGTAAAGATGACTCGTAGCTTGAGATAAGCTCAACATTTTGTGTCCTCATTCCACGGTAACTAACCCATAAGGACTACATTACGAGTCCCACATCGTGTTGTTGGTAAAGACGACTCGTAGCTTGAGATAAGCTCAACATGATGAATCCTCATTCCACGGTAACTAACCCATATATAGTACATTATGAGTCCCACATCGTGTTCTTGGTAAAGCTGACTCGTAGCTTGAGATAAGCTCAACATTTGTGTTCTCATTCCACGGAAACTAACCCATATAGAGTATATTATAAGTCCCACATCGTGTTCTTGGTAAACATGACTCGTAGCTTGAGATAAGCTAAACATTGTGTGTCCTTATTCCACGGTATCGAAACCATATGGACTACATTATAAGCCTCACATCTTGTGTTTGGGAAAGATGACTCGTAGCTTGAGATAAGCTAAACATTTTGTGTCCTCATTCCAAGGTAACTAACCCATATAGAGTATATTATGAGTCCCACATCGTGTTCTTGGTAAAGATGACTCGTAGCTTGAGATAAGCTCAACATTTTGTTTCCTCATTCCACGGTCACTAACAGAAATAGAGTACATTATAAGTCCCACATCGTGTTTTTGGTAAAGATGACACACCGCTTGAGATAAGCTCAACATTTTGTGTCCCCATTCCATGCTAACTAACCCATATAGAGTACATTATAAGTACCACAACGTGTTTTTGGTTAAGATGACTCGTAGCTTGAGATAGGTTCAACGTGATGTGTCCTCATTCCACGGTAACTAACCCATATATAGCACATTATGAGTCACACATCGTGTTCTTGGTAAAGCTGACTCGTAGATTGAGATAGGCTCAACAATTTTGTCCCCATTCCACGGTTGCTAACCCATAAGGAGTACATTATGAATCCCACATCGTGTTCTTGGTAAAGACGACTCGTAGCTTGAGATAAGCTCAACATGATATGTGCTCATACGACGGAAGTTAACCCATATGGACTACATTTTGAGCCCTAGTCCCACATAGTGTTCTTGGTAAAGCTGGCTCGCAACCTGAGATAAATACTGCATGATGTGTTCTCATTTCACAGTACTGAGCCCATATGGACTACATTATGAGACCCACATCGTGTTCTTCGTAACGCTGGATGGCAACGTGAGATAAGCTCAACATGATGTATTCTCATCCAACGTACTTACGCATATGGGCTACATTATGAGTCCCACATCGTGTTCTTGGTAAAGCTCGTTGGCAACTTGACATAAGTACAACATTATGTGTCCCCATTCCACGCTACTACCCATATGGACTACATTATGAGTCCCACATCGTGTTCTTGGTAACGCTGGATGGCAACTTGAGATAAGTACAACTTGATGTGTCCCCATCCCATGGTACTACCTATATGGACTACATTATAAGTCCCACATCGTGTTCTTGGTAAAGTTGAGATAGGTACAACTTGATGTGTCCCCATCCCACGGTACTACCCATATGGACTACATTATGAGTCCCACATCGTGTTCTTCGTAAAGCTGGATGGCAACTTGAGATAAGTACAACATGATGTATTCTCATCCAACGGTACTTACGCATATGAACTACATTATGAGTCCCACATCGTGTTCTTAGTAAAGTTGGACGGCAACTTGAGATAAGCTCAACATGATGTATTCTCATCCAACGGTACTTACCCATATGAACTACATTATGTGTCCCAAATCCTGTTCTTGGTAAACCTGAATGGCAACTTGAGATAAGTACAACACGATGTATCCTCATCCGACGGTATTTACCCATATAGACTACGTTATGAGTCCCACATCGTGTTCTTGGTAAAGCTGGAAAGCAACTTGAGATAAGCTCAACACGATGTATCTTCATCCAACGGTACCTACCCAAATAGACTACATTACGAGTCCCACATCGTGTTCTTCGTAAAGCTGGATGGCAACTTGAGATAAGTACAACATGATGTATTCTCATCCAACGGTACTTACGCATATGAACTACATTATGAGTCCCACATCGTGTTCTTAGTAAAGTTGGACGGCAACTTGAGATAAGCTCAACATGATGTATTCTCATCCAACGGTACTTACCCATATGAACTACATTATGTTTCCCAAATCCTGTTCTTGGTAAACCTGGATGGCAACTTGAGATAAGTACAACACGATGTATCCTCATCCGACGGTATTTACCCATATAGACTACGTTATGCGTCCCACATCGTGTTCTTGGTAAAGCTGGATAGCAACTTGAGATAAGCTCAACACGATGTATCTTCATCCAACGGTACTTACCCATATGGACTACATTACGAGTCCCACATCGTGTTCTTGCTAAAGCTAGATGGCAACTTGAGATAAGTACAACACGATGTATCCTCATCCAACGGTACTTACACATATGGACTAGGTTATGAGTCCCACATCCTGTTCTTCGTAAAGCTGGATGGCAACTTGAGATAAGCTCAACATGATGTATTCTCATCTCACGTACTTATGCATATGAACTACATTATGATTCCACATCGTTTTCTTGGTAAAGTTGGATGGCAACTTGAGATAAGTACAACATGATGTATTCTCATCCAACGGTCCTTACGCATATGAACTACATTATGAGTCCCACATCGTGTTCTTGGTAAAGTTTGACGGCAACTTGAGATAAGCTCAACATATGTATTCTCATCCAACGTACTTACGCATATGGACTACATTATGAGTCCCAAATCGTGACTTGGTAAAGTTGGATGGCAACTTGAGATAAGTACAACATGATGTATTCTCATCCAACGGTACTCTCCCATATGAACTGCATTATGAGTCCCACATCGTGTTCTTCGTAAAGCTGGATGGCAACTTGAGATAAGCTCAACATGATGTATTCTCATCCAACGTACTTACGCATATGGACTACATTATGAGTCCCACATCGTGTTCTTGGTAAAAGTTGGATCGCAACTTGAGATAAGTAACCAATGATGTATTCTCATCCAAGGGTACTTACCCATATGAACTACATTATGAGTCCCACATCGTGTTCTACGTAAAGCTGGAAGGCAACTTGAGATATGCTCAACATAATGTATTCTCATCCAACGGTACTTACCCATATGAACTACATTATGAGTCCCACATCGTGTTCTTGGTAAAGCTGACTCGCCACTTGAGATAAGTTCCACATGATGTGTCCTTAATTCCACGGAAACTAACCCATAAGGACAACATTATGAGTCCCACATCGTGTTCTTGGTTAAGATGATTCGTAGCTTGAGATAAGTTCAACGTGATGTGTCCTCTTTCCACGTTAACTAACCCATATATAGCACATTATGAGTCCCCCATCGTGTTCTTGGTATAGCTGGATGGTAACTTGAGATAAGCTCAACATGTTGTATCCTCATCCAAAGGTACTTACCCGTAACAACAACATTATGAGTCCCACATCGTGTTCTTGGTTACGATGACTCGTAGCTTGAGATTAGTTCAACATGAATTGTCCTCATTCCAAGGTAACTAACCCATATTGAGTACATTATGAGTCCCACATCGTGTTCTTGGTAAAGATGTATCGTAGCTTGAGATAAGCTCAACATTTTGTTTCCTGATTCCACGGTAACTTACCCATATAGAGTACATTATAGGTCCCACATCGTGCTTTTGGTAAACATGACACGCTGCTTGAGATAAGCTCAACATTTTGTGTCCCCATTCCATGGTAACTAACCCATGTAGAGTACATTATATGTCCCACATTGTGTTCTTGGTAACGATGACTCGTGGCTTGAGATAAGCTCAACATTTTGTGTCCTCATTCCAAGGTAACTAACACATAAGGACCACATTACGAGTCCCACATCGTGGTCTTGGTAAAGATGACTCGTAGCTTGAGATAAGCTCAACATGATGTGTCCTCATTCCACGGTAACTAACCCATATATAGTACATTATGAGTCCCACATCATGTTCTTGGTAAAGCTGACTCGTAGCTTGAGATAAGCTCAACATTTTGTGTCCTCATTCCACGGGAACTTACCCATATAGAGTACATTGTGAGTCCCAGATCGTGTTTTTGGTAAACATGACACGCCGCTTGAGATACGCTCAACATTTTGTGTCCCAATTCCATGGTAACTAACCCATATAGAGTACATTATCAGTCCCACATCGTGTTCTTGGTAAAGATGACTCGTAGCTTGAAATAAGCTCAACATTTTGTGTCCTCATTCCACGGTAACTAACCCATAAGGACTACAGTACGAGTCCAACATCGTGTTCTTGGTAAAGCTGACTCGTAGCTTGATATAAGTTCAACATGATGTGTCCTCATTCCACGGTAACTAACCCATAAGGACTAGGTTATAAGTCCCACATCGTGTTCTTGGTAAAGATGACTCGTAGCTTGAGATAAGCTAAACATTTTGTGTCCTCATTCCATGGTAACTAACCCATATAGAGTACATTATGAGTCCCACATCGTGTTTTTGGTAAACATGGCACGCCGCTTGAGATACGCTCAAAATTTTGTGTCCCCATTCCATGGTATCTAACCCATATAGAGTACATTATGAGTCCCACATCGTGTTCTTGGTAAAGATGACTCGTAGCTTGAGATAAGCTCAACATTTTGTGTTCTCATTCCACGGGAACTAACCCATATAGAGTATATTATGAGTCCCACATCGTGTTGTTGGTAAAGATGAGTCGTAGCTTGAGATAAGCTAAACATTTTGTGTCCTCATTCCACGGTAACTAACCCATATAGAGTATATTATGAGTCCAACATCGTGTTCTTGGTAAAGATGACTCGTAGCTTGAGATAAGCTCAACATTGTGTGTCCTCATTCGACGGTAACTAACCCATAAGGACTAGATTATAAGTCCCACATCGTGTTCTTGGTAAAGATGAGTCGTAGCTTGAGATAAGCACAACATTGTGTGTTCTCATTCCACGGTAACTAAACCATATAGGGTACATTATGAGTCCCACATCGTGTTCTTCGTAAAGGTGACTCGTAGCTTGAGATAAGCTCAACATTTTGTTTCCTCATTCCACGGGAACTAACCCATATAGAGTACATTATAAGTACCACATCGTGTTTTTGGTAAACATGACACGCCGCTTGAGATTAGCTCAACATTTTGTGTCCCCATTCCATGGTAACTAACCCATATAGAGTACATTATGAGTCCCACATCGTGTTTTTGGTAAAGATGACTCGTATCTTGAGATAAGCTTAACATTTTGTGTACTCATTCCACGGTAACTAACCCATAAGGACTACAGTACGAGTCCAACATCGTGTTCTTGGTAAAGCTGACTCGTAGCTTGAGATAAGTTCAACATGATGTGTCCTCATTCAACGGTAACTAACCCATATAGAGTACATTATGAGTCCCACATCGTGCTCTTGGTAAAGCTGACTCGTAGCTTGAGATAAGCTCAAACATTTGTGTCCTCATTCCACGGTAACTAGCCAATAAGGACTATATTATGAGTCCCACATCGTGTTCCTGGTAAAGATGACTCGTAGCTTGAGATAAGCTCAACATTTTGTGTCCTCATTCCACGGTAACTAACCCATAAGGACTACATTATGAGTCCCACATCGTGTTCTTGATAAAGATGACTCAAAGCTTGAGATAAGCTCAACACTTTGTGTCCGCATTCTACGGTAACTAACCCATTAGGTCTACATTATGAGTCCCACATCGTGTTTTTGATAAAGATGACTCGTAGCTTGAGATAAGCTCAACATTTTGTGTCCTCATTTAACGGTAACTAACCCATAAGGTCTACATTATGAGTCCCACATCGTGTTTGTTGTAAAGATGACTCGTAGCTTGAGATAAGTTCAACATGATGTGTCCCCATTCCACGGTAACTAACCTATATGGAGTACATTATGAGTCCCACATCGTGTTCTTGGTAAAGCTGACTCGAAGCTTGAAATAAGTTCCGCATGATGTGTCCTTAATTCTACGGTAACTAACCCATATAGAGTATATTATGAGTCCCACATCGTGTTCTTGGTTAAGATGACTCGTAGCTTGAGATAAGTTCAACATGATGTGTCCACATTCCACGGTACCTAACCCATCAGGACTACATTATGAGTCCCACATCGTGTTCTTGGTACAGCTGTGTCGTAGCTTGAGATAAGTTCAACATGATGTGTCCTCATTCTACGGTATCTAACCCATATGGCCTACATTATGAGTCCCACATCGTGTTCTTGGTAAAGATGACTCGTAGCTTGAGATATGCTCAACATTTTGTTTCCTCATTACACGGTAACTAACCCATATAGAGTACATTATAAGTCACACATCGTGTTCTTGGTAAAGATGATTAGTAGCTTGAGATAAGCTCAACATGATGTGTCCTCTTTACACGGTAACTAAACCATATAGAGTATATTATGAGTCCCACATCGTGTTCTTGGTAAAATGACTCGTAGCTTGAGATAAGCTCAACATGATGTGTCCTCATTCCACGGTAACTAACCCATATAGAGTACATTATGAGTCCCACATCGTGTTCTTGGTAAAGCTGACTCGTACCTTGAGATAAGTTCAACGTTATGTGTCCTCATTCCACGGTAACTAACCCATAAGGACTACATTGTGAGTCCCACATCGTGTTCTTGGTAAAGATGACTCGTAGCTTGAGGTGAGTTTAACATTTTGTTTCCTCATTCCACGGTAATAACTCTATAGAGTACGTTTATGAGTCCCACATCGTGATCTTGGTAAATATGACTGGTAGCTTGAGATAAGCTCAACATTTTGTTTTCTCATTCCACGGTAGCTAACCCATATAGAGTATATTATGAATCCCACATCGTGTTTTTGGTAAAGCGGACTCGTAGCTTGAGATAAGTTTAACATGATGTGTCCTCATTCCACGGTAACTAACCCATAAGGACTACATTATGAGCCCCATATCGTGTTCTTGGTAAAGATGACTCGTAGCTTGAGATAAGTTCAACATGATGTGTCCTCATTCCACGGTAACTAACCCATAAGGACTACATTATGAGTCCCTAATCGTGTTCTTGGTAAACATGACTCGTAGCTTGACATAAGCTCAAAATTTTGTGTTCTCATCCAACGGTACTTACCCATAAGGACTGCATTATGAGTTCCAAAACGTGTTCTTGGTAAAGCTGACTCTTAGCTTGAGATAAGCTCAACATTTTGTTTCCTCATTCCACGGTAACTAACCCATATAGAGTACATTATGAGTCCCACATCTTGTTCTTGGTAAAGCTGACTCGTAGCTTCAGATAAGTTCAACATGATGTATCCTCATTCCACGGTAACTAACCCATATGGACCGCATTATGAGTCCCAAATCGTGTTCTTGGTAAAGATGACTCGTAGCTTGAGATAAGCTCAAAATTTTGTGTCCTCGTTCCACCGTAACTAACCCATATAGAGTACATTATGAGTCCCACATCGTGTTCTTGGTAAAACTGACTCGTAGTTTGAGATAAGTTCAACATGATGTGTCCTCATTCAACGGTAACTAACCCATATAGAGTACATTATAAGTCCCACATCGTGTTTTTGGTATAGATGACTCGTAGCTTGAGATAAGCTCAACATTTTGTGTCCCCATTCCATGGTAACTAACCCATATAGAGTACATTATGAATCCAACATCGTGTTCTTCGTAAAGCTGGATGGCAACTTGAGATAAGCTCAACATGATGTATCTTCATCCAACGTACTTACGCATATGGACTACATTATGAGTCCTAAATCGTGTTCTTGGTAAAGCTGGATGGCAACTTGCGATAAGTACAACATGATGTATCCTCATCCAACGGTACTAACGGATATGAACTACATTATGAGTCCCACATCGTGTTCTTCGTAAAGCTGGATGGCAACTTGAGATAAGCTCAACATGATGTATCTTCATCCAACGTACTTACGCATATGGACTACATTATGAGTCCTAAATCGTGTTCTTGGTAAAGCTGGATGGCAACTTGAGATAAGTACAACATGATGTATCCTCATCCAACGGTACTTACGCATATGAACTACATTATGAGTCCCACTTCGTGTTCTTGGTAAAGCTGGATGACAACTTGAGGTAAGCTCAACATGTTGTATCCTCATCCAACGATACTTAACCATATGTACTACATTATGAGTCCCACATCGTGTCCTTGGTAATGCTGGATGGCAACTTGAGATAAGTACAACATAATGTATCCTCATTCAACGGTACTTACCTATTTGGACGACATTATGAGTGCCACATCGTGTTCTTGGTAAACATGACTCGTAGCTTGACATAAGCTCAACATTTTGTGTTCTCATCCAACGGTACTTACACATAAGGACTACATTAGGAGTTCCAAAACGTGTTCTTGGTAAATATGACTGGTAGCTTGAGATGAGCTCAACATTTTGTTTCCTCATTCCACGTTAGCTAACCCATATAGAGTATATTATGAATCCCACATCGTGTTTTTGGTAAAGCGGACTCGTAGCTTGAGATAAGTTTAACATGATGTGTCCTCATTCCACGGTAACTAATCCATAAGGACTACATTATGAGCCCCAAATCGTGTTCTTGGTAAAGATGACTCGTAACTTGATATAAGTTAAACATGATGTGTCCTCATTCCACGGTAACTAACCCATAAGGACTAAATTATGAGTGCCAACACGTATTCTTGTTAAAGATGACTCGTAGCTTGAGATAGGTTCAACATGATGTATCCTCATTTCACGGTAACTAACCCATAAGGACTACATTATGAGTCCCAAATCGTGTTCTTGGTAAACATGACTCGTAGCTTGACATAGGCTCAACATTTTGTGATCTCATCCAACGGTACTTACCCATAAGGACTACATTATGAGTTCCAAAACGTGTTCTTGGTAAAGCTGACTCTTAGCTTGAGATAAGCTCAACATTTTGTTTCCTCATTCCACGGTAACTAACCCATATAGAGTACATTATGAGTCCCACATCTTGTTCTTGGTAAAGCTGACTCGTAGCTTCAGATAAGTTCAACATGATGTGTCCTCATTCCACGGTAACTAACCCATATGGACTGCATTCTGAGTCCCAAATCGTGTTCTTGGTAAGGATGGCTCGTAGCTTGAGATAAGCTCAACATTTTGTGTCCTCGTTCCACGGTAACTAACCCATATAGAGTACATTATGAGTCCCACATCGTGTTCTTGGTAAAGATGACTCGTAGCTTGAGATAAGCTCAACATTTTGTGTCCTCATTCCACGGTAACTAATCCATAAGGACTACAGTACGAGTCAAACATCGTGTTCTTGGTAAAACTGACTCGTAGCTTGAGATAAGTTCAACATGATGTGTCCTCATTCAACGGTAACTAACCCATATAGAGTACATTATAAGTCCCACATCGTGTTTTTGGTAAAGATTGCTCGCCGCTTTAGATAAGCTCAAAATTTTGTGTCCCCATTCCATGGTAACTAACCCATATAGAGTACATTATGAATCCAACATCGTGTTCTTCGTAAAGCTGGATGGCAAATTGAGATAAGCTCAACATGATGTATCTTCATCCAACGTACTTACGCATATGGACTACATTATGAGTCCTAAATCGTGTTCTTGGTAAAGCTGGATGGCAACTTGAGATAAGTACAACATGATGTATCCTCATCCAACGGTACTTACGCATATGAACTACATTATGAGTCCCACATCGTGTTCTTGGTAATGCTGGATGACAACTTGAGGTAAGCTCAACATGTTGTATCCTCATCCAACGATACTTACCTATTTGGACGACATTATGAGTGCCACATCGTGTTCTTGGTAAACATGACTCGTAACTTGACATAAGCTCAACATTTTGTGTTCTCATCCAACGGTACTTACCCATAAGGACTACATTATGAGTTCCAAAACGTGTTCATGGTAAATATGACTGGTAGCTTGAGATGAGCTCAACATTTTGTTTCCTCATTCCACGGTAGCTAACCCATATAGAGTATATTATGAATCCCACATCGTGTTTTTGGTAAAGCGGACTCGTAGCTTGAGATAAGTTTAACATGATGTGTCCTCATTCCACGGTAACTAACCCATAAGGACTACATTATGAGTGCCAACTCGTATTCTTGTTAAAGATGACTCGTAGCTTGAGATAGGTTCAACATGATGTGTCCTCATTTCACGGTAACTAACCCATAAGGACTACATAATGAGTCCCAAATCGTGTTTTTGGTAAACATGACTCGTAGCTTGACATAAGCTCAACATTTTGTGATCTCATCCAACGGTACTTACCCATAAGGACTACATTATGAGTTCCAAAACGTGTTCTTGGTAAAGCTGACTCTTAACTTGAGATAAGCTCAACATTTTGTTTCCTCATTCCACGGTAACTAACCCATATAGAGTACATTATGAGTCCCTCATCTTGTTCTTGGTAAAGCTGACTCGTAGCTTCAGATAAGTTCAACATGATGTGTCCTCATTCCACGGTAACTAACCCATATGGACTGCATTATGAGTCCCAAATCGTGTTCTTGGTAAAGATGGCTCGTAGCTTGAGATAAGCTCAACATTTTGTGTCCTCATTCCACGGTAACTAATCCATAAGGACTACAGTACGAGTCAAACATCGTGTTCTTGGTAAAACTGACTCGTAGCTTGAGATAAGTTCAACATGATGTGTCCTCATTCAACGGTAACTAACCTATATAGAGTACATTAAAAGTCCCACATCGTGTTTTTGGTAATGATGACTCGCCGCTTTAGATAAGCTCAACATTTTGTGTCCCCATTCCATGGTAACTAACCCATATAGAGTACATTATGAATCCAACATCGTGTTCTTCGTAAAGCTGGATGGCAACTTGAGATAAGCTCAACATGATGTATCTTCATCCAACGTACTTACGCATATGGACTACATTATGAGTCCTAAATCCTGTTCTTGGTAAAGCTGGATGGCAACTTGAGATAAGTACAACATGATGTATCCTCATCCAACGGTACTTACGCATATGAACTACATTATGAGTCCCACATCGTGTTCTTGGTAATGCTGGATGACAACTTGAGGTAAGCTCAACATGTTGTATCCTCATCCAACGATACTTAACCATATGTACTACATTATGAGTCCCACATCGTGTTCTTGGTAATGCTGGATGGCAACTTGAGATAAGTACAATATAATGTATCCTCATTCAACGGTACTTACCTATTTGGACGACATTATGAGTGCCACATCGTGTTCTTGGTAAAGCTGAATGGCAACTTGACATAAACTCAACATGATGTGTCCTCATCCAACGGTACTTACCCATAAGGACTACATTATGTGTCCCACATCGTGTTCTTGGTTAAGATGACTTGTAGCTTGAGATAAGTTCAACGTGATGTGTCCTCATTCCACGGTAACTAACCCATATGGACTACATTATGAGTCCCAAATCGTGTTCTTGGTAAAGTTGACTCGTAGCTTGAGATTAGCTCAACATTAAGTGTCCTCATTCCACGGTAACTAAAACATAGGGACTACATTATAAGCCCCAAATCGTGTTCTTGGTAAAGATGACTCGTAGCTTGAGATAAGCTAAACATTTCGTGTCCTCATTCCACGGTAACTTACCCATGTAGAGTACATTATGAGTCTCACATCGTGTTCTTGGTAAAGATGACTCGTAGCTTGAGATAAGCGCAACATTTTGTTTCCTCATTCCACGGTAACTAACCCATATAGAGTACATTATAAGTCCCACAGCGTGTTCTTGGTAAAGATGACTCGTAGCTTGAGATAAGCTCAACATTTTGTGTCCTTTTTCCACGGTAACTAGCACATATAGAGTACATTATGAGTCCCACATCGTGTTCTTGGTGAAGATGACTCGTAGCTTGAGATAAGCTCAACATTTTGTGTCCTCATTCTACGGTAACTAAACCATAAGGACAACAGTATGAGTCCAACATCGTGTTATTGGTAAAGCTGACTCGTACCTTGAGATAAGTTCAACATGATGTGTCCTCATTCAACGGTAACTAACCCATATAGAGTACATTATAAGTCCCACATCGTGCTTTTGGTAAAGATGACTCGTAGCTTGAGATAAGCTCAAATTTTGTGTCCTCGATCCACGGAAACTAACTTATATAGAGTACATTATGAGTCCCACATCGTGTTCTTGGTAAAGATGACTCGTAGCTTGAGATAAGCTCAACATTTTGTGTCCTCATTCCACGGTAACTAACCCATATGGACTACATTATGAGTCCCACATCGTGTTCTTGGTAAAGATGTCACGTAGCTTGAGATAAGCTCAACATTTTGTGTCCTCATTCCACGGTAACTAACCCATAAGGACTACATTACGAGTCCCACATCCTGTTCTTGGTAAAGATGACTCGTAGCTTGACATAAGCTCAACATGATATGTCCTCATTCCACGGTAACTAACCCATATATAGTACATTATGAGTCCCACATCGTGTTCTTGGTAAAACTGACTCGTAGATTGAGATAAGCTCAACATTTTGTGTCCTCATTCCACGGTAACTAACCCATAAGGACTACATTATGAGTCCCACATCGTGTTCTTGGTAAAGCTGACTCGTAGCTTGAGATAAGTTCAACATGATGTGTCCTCATTCTACGGTAACTAACCCATAAGGACTACATTATGAGTCCCACATCGTGTTCTTGGTAAAGATGACTCGTAGCTTGAGATAAGCTCAACATGATATGTGCTCATACGACGGTAGTTAACCCATATGGACTACATTTTGAGCCCTAGTCCCACATCGTGTTCTTGGTAAAGCTGGCTCGCAGACTGAGATAAATACTGCACGATGTGTTCTCATTTCACAGTACTGAGCCCATATGGACTACATTATGATACCCACATCGTGTTCTTCGTAAAGCTGGATGGCAACTTGAGATAAGCTCAACATGATGTATTCTCATCCAACGTACTTACGCATATGGTTTATATTATGAGTCCCACATCGTGATCTTGGTAAAGCTGGATGGCAACTTGAGATAAGCTCAACATGATGTATTCTGATCAAACGGTACTTACCCATATAGACTACATTACGAGTCCCAAGTCGTGTTCATGGTAAAAGTTGGGTCGCAACTTGAGATAAGCATGATGTATTCTCATCCACGGGTACTTACCCATATGAACTACATTATGAGTCCCACATCGTGTTCTTGGTAAAAGTTGGATCGCAACTTGAGATAAGCACAACATGATGTATTCTCATCCAAGGGTACTTACCCATATGAACTACATTATAAGTCTCACATCGTGTTCTTGGTAAAACTGGATGGCAACTTGAGATAGGTACAACTTGATGTGTCCCCGTCCCACGGTACTATCCATATGGACTACATTATGAGTCCCACATCGTGTTCTTCGTAAAGCTAAGATGGCAACTTTAGATAAGTACAACATGATGTATTCTCATCCAACGGTACTTACGCATATGAACTACATTATGAGTCCCACATCGTGTTCTTGGTAAAGTTGGACGGCAAATTGTGATAAGCTCAACATGATGTATTCTCATCCAACGGTACTTACCCATATGAACTACATTATGAGACCCACATCGTGTTCTTCGTAAAGCTGGATGGCAACTTGAGATAAGCTCAACATGATATACTCTCATCCAACCTACTTACGCATATGGACTACATTTTGAGTCCCACATCGTGTTCTTCGTAAAGCTGGATGGCAACTTGAGATAAGCTCAACATGATGTATCCTCATCCAACGTACTTACGCATATGGACTACGTTATGTGTCCCACATCGTGTTCTTGTTAAAGCTGGATGGCAACTTGAGGTAAGTTCCACATGATGTGTCCTTAATTCCACGGTAACTAACCCATAAGGACTACATTATGAGTCCCACATCGTGTTCTTGGTTAAGATGACACGTAGCTTGAGATAAGCTCAACATTTTGTGTCCTCATTCCACGGTAACTAACCCATAAGGACTACATTACGAGTCCCACATCCTGTTCTTGGTAAAGATGAATCGTAGCTTGACATAAGCTCAACGTGATGTGTCCTCATTCCACGGTAACTAACCCATATGGACTACATTATGAGTCCCACATCGTGTTCTTGGTAAAGATGACACGTAGCTTAAGATAAGCTCAACATTTTGTGTCCTCATTCCACGGTAACTAACCCATAAGGACTACATTACGAGTCCCACATCCTGTTCTTGGTAAAGATGAATCGTAGCTTGACATAAGCTCAACATGATTTGTCCTCATTCCACGGTAACTAACCCATATATAGTACATTATGAGTCCCACATCGTGTTCTTGGTAAAACTGACTCGTAGATTGAGATAAGCTCAATAATTTTGTCCTCATTCCACGGTAACTAACCCTTAAGGACTACATTATGAGTCCCACATCGTAGTCTTGGTAAAGATGACTCGTAGCTTGAGATAAGCTCAACATGATATGTGCTCATACGACGGTAGGTAACCCATATGGACTACATTTTGAGCCCTAGTCCCACATCGTGTTCTTGGTAAAGCTGGCTCGCAGCCTGAGATAAATACTGCATGATGCGTTCTCATTTCACAGTACTGAGCCCATATGGACTACATTATGATACCCACATCGTGTTCTTCGTAAAGCTGGATGGCAACTTGAGATAAGCTGAACATGATGTATTCTCATCCAACGTACTTACGCATATGGACTACATTATGAGTCCCACATCGTGTTCTTGGTAAAGCTGGATGGCAACTTGAGATAAGTACAACTTGATGTGTCCCTATCCCACGGTACTACCCATATGGACTACATTATGGGTCTCACATCGTGTTCTTGGTAAAGCTGGATGGCAACTTGAGATAAGTACAACTTGATGTGTCCCCATCCCATGGTACTACCCATAAGGACTACATTATGAGTCCCACATCGTGTTCTTCGTAAAGCTGGATGGCAACTTGAGATAAGCTCAACATGATGTATTCTGATCAAACGGTACTTACCCATATAGACTACATTACGAGTCCCAAGTCGTGTTCATGGTAAAGATTGGGTCACAACTTGAGATAAGCATAATGTATTCTCATCCACGGGTACTTACCGATATGAACTACATAATGAGGCCCACATCGTGTTCTTGGTAAAAGTTGGATCGCAACTTGAGATAAGCACAACATGATGTATTCTCATCCAAGGGTACTTACCCATATGAACTACATTATAAGTCTCACATCGTGTTCTTGGTAAAGCTGGATGGCAACTTGAGATAGGTACAACTTGATGTGTCCCCATTCCACGGTACTACCCATATGGACTACATTATGAGTCCCACATCGTGTTCTTCGTAAAGCTAAGATGGCAACTTGAGATAAGTACAACATGATGTATTCTCATCCAACCTACTTACGCATATGGACTACATTTTGAGTCCCACATCGTGTTCTTCGTAAAGCTAAGATGGCAACTTGAGATAAGTACAACATGATGTCTCCTCATCCAACGGTACTTACGCATATGGACTACATTTTGAGTCCCACATCGTGTTCTTGGTAAAGCTGGATGGCAACTTGAGATAAGTACAACATGATGTCTCCTCATCCAACGGTACTTACGCATATGGACTACATTTTGAGTCCCACATCGTGTTCTTGGTAAAGCTGGATGGCAACTTGAGATAAGTACAACATGATGTCTCCTCATCCAACCTACGTACGCATATGGACTACATTTTGAGTCCCACATCGTGTTCTTGGTAAAGCTGGATGGCAACTTGAGATAAGTACAACTTGATGTGTCCCCATTCCACGGTACTACCCATATGGACTACATAATGAGTCCCACATCGTGTTCTTGGTAAAGCTGGATGACAACTTGAGATAAGCTCAACATGTTGTATCCTCATCCAACGGTACTTACCCGTATAAGCTACATTATAAATCCCACATCGTGTTCTTGGTAAAGCTGGATGGCAATTTGAGATAATTACAACATAATGTATCCTCATTCAACTGTATTTACCCATTTGGACGACATTATGAGTCCCACATCGTGTTCTTGGTAAAGCTGGATGACAACTTGAGATAAGCTCAACATGTTGTATCCTCATCCAACGGTACTTACCCGTATAAACTACATTATAAATCCCACATCGTGTTCTTGGTAAAGCTGGATGGCAATTTGAGATAATTACAACATAATGTATCCTCATTCAACGGATTTTACCCATTTGGACGACATTATGAGTCCCACATCGTGTTCTTGGTAAAGCTGGATGACAACTTGAGATAAGCTCAACATGTTGTATCCTCATCCAACGGTACTTACCCGTATATACTACATTATAAATCCCACATCGTGTTCTTGGTAAAGCTGGATGGCAATTTGAGATAATTACAACATAATGTATCCTCATTCAACGGTATTTACCCATTTGGACGACATTATGAGTTCCACATCGTGTTCTTGGTAAAGCTGGATGGCAACTTGAAATAAGCTCAACATGATGTGTCCTCATCCAACGGTACTTAGCCATATGGACTACGTAATGAGTCCCAAATCGTGTTCTTGGTAAAGCTGACTCGCAGTTTGAGATACGTTCCGCATGATGTGTCCTTAATTCCACGGCAACTAACCCATAAGGACTACATTATGAGTCCCACATCGTGTTCTTGGTAAAGCTGACTCGTAGCTTGAGATAAGGTCAACATGATGTGTCCTCATTCTACGGAAACTAACCCATAAGGACTACATTATGAGTCCCACATCTTGTTCTTGGTAAAGATGTCTCGTAGCTTGAGATAAGCTCAACATTTTGTATCCTCATTCCACGCTAACTAACCCATAAGGACCACATTACGAGTCCCACATCGTGTTCTTGGTAAAGATGACCCGTAGCTTGAGAGAAGCTCAACATGATGTGTCCTCATTCCACCGTAACTAACCCATATATAGTACATTATGAGTCGCACATCGTGTTCTTGGTAAAGCTGACTCGTAGCTTGAGATAAGCTCAACATTTTGTGTTCTCATTCCACGGTAACTAACCCATATAGAGTATATTATGAGTCCCACATCGTGTTCTTGGTAAAGATGACTCGCAGCTTGAGATAAGCTAAACATTTTGTGTCCTCATTCCACGGTAACTAACCCATAAGGACTAGATTATAAGTCCCACATCGTGTTCTTGGTAAAGATGACTCGTAGCTTGAGATAAGCTAAACATTTTGTGTCCTCATTCCACGGTAACTAACCCATATAGAGTGCATTATGAGTCTCACATCGTGTTCTTGGTAAAGATGACTCATAGCTTGAGATAAGCTCAACATTTTGTTTCCTCATTCCACGGTAACTAACCCATATAGAGTACATTATAAGTCCCACATCGTGTTTTTGGTATACATGACACGCCGCTTGAGATAAGCTCAACATTTTGTGTCCCCATTCCATGGTAACTAACCCATATAGAGTACATTATGAGTCCCACATCGTGTTCTTGGTAAAGATGACTCGTAGCTTGAGATAAGCTCAAAATTTTGTGTCTTCTTTCCACGGTAACTAACCCATATAGAGTACGTTATGAGTCCCATATCGTGTTCTTGATAAAGATGACT
The DNA here is from genome assembly GCA_030765065.1 of Deroplatys truncata. Lineage (NCBI taxonomy): Eukaryota > Metazoa > Arthropoda > Insecta > Mantodea > Mantidae > Deroplatys > Deroplatys truncata. Next base: position 21,514,143 of record CM060988.1, on the reverse strand, counting down.
CGTAGCTTGAGATAAGCTCAACATTTTGTTTCCTCATTCCACGGTAACTAACCCAAAAGGACTACAGTACGAGTCAAACATTGTGTTCTTGGTAAAGCTGACTCGTAGCTTGAGATAAGTTCAACAAGATGTGTCCTCATTCAACGGTAACTAACCCATATAGAGTACATTATGAGTCCCACACCTTGCTCTTGGTAAAGCTGACTCGTAGCTTGAGATATGCTCAAAATTTTGTGTCCTCATTCCACTGTAACTAGCCCATAAGGACTATATTATGAGTCCCACATCGTGTTCTTGGTAAACATGACTCGTAGTTTGAGATAAGCTCAACGTTTTGTATCCTCATTCCACGGTAACTAACCCATAAGGACTACATTATGAGTCCCACATCGTGTTTTTGATAAAGATGACTCGTAGCTTAAGATAAGGTCAACATTTTGTGTCCTCATTCCACAGTAACTAACCCATAAGGACTACATTATGAGTCCCACATCGTGTTTGTGGTAAAGATGACTCGTAGCTTGAGATACGTTCAACATGTTGTGTCCTCATTCCACGGTAACTCACCTATATGGAGTACATTATGAGTCCCACATCGTGTTCTTGGTAAAGCTAACTCGCAGCTTGAGATACGTTCCGCATGATGTGTCCTTAACTCCACAGTAACTAACCCATATAGAGTATATTATGAGTCCCACATCGTGTTCTTGTTTAAGATGACTCGTAGTTTGAGATAAGCTCAACATGATGTGTCCTCATTCCACGGTAACTAACCCATAAGGACTATATTATGAGTCCCACATCGTGTTTTTGGTAAAGCTGACTCGTAGCTTGAGATAAGTTCAACATGATGTGTCCTCATTCTACGGCAACTAACCCATAAGGACTACATTATGAGTCCCACATCGTGTTCTTGGTAAAGATGACTCGTAGCTTGAGATAAGCTCAACATTTTGTGTCCTCATTCCACGGTAACTAACCCATAAGGACTACATTACGAGTCCCAAATCGTGTTCTATGTAAAGATGATCGTAGCTTGAGATAAGCTCAACATTGTGTGTCGTCATTCCACGGTAACTAAACCATAAGGACTACATTATGAGTCCCACATCGTGTTCTTGGTAAAGATGACTCGTAGCTTGAGATAAGCTCAACATTTTGCGTCCCCATTCCATGGTAACTAACCCATATAGAGTACATTATGAGTCCCACATCGTGTTCTTGGTAAAGATGACTCCTAGCTTGAGATAAGCTCAACATTTTGTGTCCTCATTCCACGGTAACTAACTTATATAGAGTACATTATGAGTCCCACATCGTGTTCTTGGTAAAGATGACTCCTAGCTTGAGATAAGCTCAACATTTTGTGTCCTCATTCCACGGTAACTAACTTATATAGAGTACATTATGAGTCCCACATCGTGTTCTTGGTAAAGATGACTCGTAGCTTGAGATAAGCTCAACATTTTGTGTCCTCATTCCACGGTAACTAACCCATATGGACTACATTATGAGTCCCACATCGTGTTCTTTGTAAAGATCACTCGTAGCTTGAGATAAGCTCAACATTTTGTGTCCTCATTCCACGGTAACTAACCCATAAGGACTACATTACGAGTCCCACATCGTGTTCTTGGTAAAGATGACTCAAAGCTTGAGGTGAGTTCAACATTTTGTTTCCTCATTCCACGGTAACTAACTCTACAGAGTACGTTTATGAGTCCCACATCGAGTTCTTGGTAAATATGACAGGTAGCTTGAGATAAGCTCAACATTTTGTTTCCTCATTCCACGTTACCTAACCCATATAGAGTACATTATGAGTAATACATCGTGTTTTTGGTAAAGCGGACTCGTAGCTTGAGATAAGATAAACATGATGTGTCCTCATTCAAGGGTAACTAACCCATAAGGACTACATTATGAGCCCCAAATCGTGTTCTTGGTAACGGTGACCCGTAGATTCAGATAAGCCCAACATTTTGTGTCCTCATGCCACGGTAACTAACCCATAAGGACTACATTATGAGTGCCAAATCGTGTTCTTGTTAAAGATGACTCGTAGCTTGAGATAAGCTCAACATTTTGTGTCCTCATTCCACAGTAACTAACCCATAAGGACTACATTATGAGTCCCACATAGTGTTTGTGGTAAAGATGACTCGTAGCTTGAGATAAGGTCAACATGATGTGTCCTAATTCCACGGTAACTAACCTATATGGAGTACATTATGAGTCCCACATCGTGTTCGTGGTTAAAATGACTCGTAGCTTAAGATAAGTTCAACATGATGTGTCCTCATTCCACGGTAACTAACCCATAAGGACTACATTATGAGCCCCACATCGTGTTCTTGGTAAAGCTGACTCGTAGCTTGAGATAAGTTCAATATGATGTGTCCTCATTCTACGGTAACTAACCCATAAGGAATACATTATGAGTCCCACATCGTGTTCTTGGTAAAGATGACTCGCAGCTTGATGTGAGTTCAACATTTAGTTTCCTCATTCCACGGTAACTAACTCTATAGAGTACGTTTATGAGTCACACATCGTGTTCTTGTTAAAGCTGACTCGTAGCTTGAGATAAGCTCAACATGATGTAACCTCATTCCACGGTAACTGACCCATATTTAGTACATTATGAGTAATACATCGTGTTCTTGGTAAAGCTGACTCGTAGCTTGAGATAAGTTCAACATTTTTTGTTCTGATTCCACGGTAACTAACCCATATAGAGTATACTATGAGTCCCACATCGTGTTCTTGGTAAAGATGACTCGTAGCTTGGGATAAGCTCAACATTGTGTGTCCTCATTCCACGGTAACTAAACCATAAGGATTACATTATAAGCCCCACATCGTGTTCTTGGTAAACATGACTCGTAGCTTGAGATAAGCTAAACATTTTGTGTCCTCATTCCACGGTAACTAACCCATATAGAGTACATTATGAGTCCCACATCGTGTTCTTGGTAAAGATGACTCGTAGCTTGAGATAAGCTCAACATTTTGTTTCTTCATTCCACGGTAACTAACCCAGATAGAGTACATTATATGTCCCACATCGGATTTTTGGTAAAGATGACACGCCGCTTGAGATAAGCTCAAAATTTTGTGTCCCCATTCCATGCTAACTAACCCATACAGAGTACATTATGAGTCCCACGTCGTGTTCTTGGTAAGGATGACTCGTAGCTTGAGATAAGCTTAACATTTTGTGTCCTCATTCCACGGTAACTAACCCATAAGGACTACAGTACGAGTCCAACATCGTGTTATTGGTAAAGCTGAATCGTAGCTTGAGATAAGTTCAACATGATGTGTCCTCATTCAACGGTAACTAACCCATATAGAGTACATTATAAGACGCACATCGTGTTTTTGGTAGAGATGACTCGCCGCTTGAGATAAGCTCAACATTTTGTGTCCCCATTCCATGGTAACTAACCCATATAGAGTACATTATGAGTCCCACATCGTGTTCTTGGTAAAGATGATTCGTAGCTTGAGATAAGCTCAACATTTTGTGTCCTCATTCCACGGTTACTAACTAATATAGAGTACATTTTGAGTCCCACATCGTGTTCTTGGTAAAGATGACTCGTAGCTTGAGATAAGCTCAACATTTTGTGTCCTCATTCCACGGTATCTAACCCATAAGGACTACAGTATGAGTCCACCATCGTGTTCTTGGTAAAGATAACCCGTAGCTTGAGATAAGCTCAACATTTTGTGTTCTCATTCCACGGTAATTAACCCATATAGAGTACATTATAAGTCCCACATCGTGTTCTTGATAAAAATGACTCGTAGCTTGAGATATACTCAAAATTTGTGTTCTCATTCCACGGTAAATAACCCATAAGGACTACATTATGAGTCCCACATCGTGTTTGTGGTAAAGATGACTCGTAGCTTGATATAAGTTCAACATGATGTGTCCTCATTCCACGGTAACTAACCAATATGGAGTACATTATGAGTCCCACATCGTGTTCTTGGTAAAGATGATTCGTAACTTGAGATACGTTCAACATGATATGTCCTCTTTCCACGGTAACTAACCCATAAGGACTACATTATGAGTCACACATCGTGTTCTTGGTAAAGAGTACTCGTAGCTGGAGATAAGCTCAACATGATGTCTCCTCTTTCCACGGTAACTAACCCATATAGAGTATATTATGAGTCCGACATCGTGTTCTTGGTAAAATGGCTCGTAGCTTGATATAAGCTCAATATGATGTGTCCTCATTCCACGGTAGCTAACCCATATAGAGTACATTATGAGTCCCACATCGTGTTCTTGGTAAATATGACTGGTAGCCTGAGATAAGCTCAACATTTGTTTCCTCATTCCACGGTAGCTAACCCATATAGAGTATATTATGAATCCCACATAGTGTTTTAGGTAAAGTGGACTCGTAGCTTGAGATAAGTTTAACATGATGTGTCCTCATTCCACGGTAACTAACCCATAAGGACTACATTATGAGCCCCAAATGGTGTTCTTGGTAAAGGTGACTCGTAGCTTGAGATAAGCCCGACATTTTGTGTCCTCATTCCACGGTAACTAACTCATATAGAGTATACTATGAGTCCCATATCGTGTTGTTGGTAAAGATGACTCGTAGCTTGAGATAAGCTCAACATGATGTGTCCTCATTCCACGGTAACTAACCCATATATAGTACATTATGAGTCCCACATCGTGTTCTTGGTAAAGCTGACTCATAGCTTGAGATAAGCTCAACATTTTGTGTTCTCATTCCACGGTAACTAACTCATATAGAGTATACTATGAGTCCCACAACGTGTTGTTGGTAAAGATGACTCGTAGCTTGAGATAAGCTCAACATTGTGTGTCCTCATTCCACGGTAACTAAACCATAAGGACTACATTATAAGCCCCATATCGTGTTTTTGGTAAAGATAGCTCGTAGCTTGAGATAAGCACAACATGATGTGTCCTCATCCAGCGGTACTTAGCCATATGGACTACGTTATTAGTCCCAAATCGTGTTCTTGGTAAAGCTGACTCGCAGCTTGAGATAAGTTCCGCATGATGTGTCCTTAATTCCACGGTAACTAACCCATAAGGACTACATAATGAGTCCCACATCGTAATTTTTGTTACGATGACTCGTAGCTTGAGATAAGTTTAACATGATGTGTCCTCATTCCACGGTAACTAACCTATAAGGACTACATTATGAGTCCCATATCGTGTTCTTGGTAAAGCTGACTCGTAGCTTGAGATAAGTTCAACATGATGGGTCCTCATTCTACGGAAACTAACTCATAAGGACTACATTATGAGTCCCACATCCTGTTCTTGGTAAAGATGCCTCGTAGCTTAAAATAAGCTCAACATGATATGTCCTAATTCCACGGTAACTAACCCATAAGGACCACATTACGAGTCCCACATCGTGTTCTTGGTAAAGATGACTCGTAGCTTGAGATAAGCTCAAAATGATGTGTCCTCATTCCAGGGTAACTAACCCATATATAGTACATTATGAGTATCACATCGTGTTCTTGGTAAAGCTGACTCGTAGCTTGAGATAAGCACAACATTTTGTGTTCTCATTCCACGGTAACTAACCCATATAGAGTATATTATGAGTCCCGCATCGTGTTCTTGGTAAAGATGACTCGCAGCTTGAGATAAGCTCAACATTTTGTGTCCTCATTCCACGGTAACTAACCCATAAGGACTAGATTATAAGTCCCACATCGTGTTCTTGGTAAAGATGACTCGTACCTTGAGATAAGCTCAAAATGATGTGTCCTCATTCCACGGTAACTAACCAATATACAGTACATTATAATCCCACATCGTGTTTTTGGTAAACATGACACGCCGCTTGAGATAAGCTCAACATTTTGTGTCCCCATTCCATGCTAACTAACCCATATAGAGTACATTATGAGTCCCACATCGTGTTCTTGGTAAAGATGACTCGTAGCTTGAGATAAGCTCAACATTTTGTGTTCTCTTTCCACGGTAACTAACCTATATAGAGTACATTATAAGTCCCACATCCTGTTCTTGGTAAAGATGACCCGTAGCTTGAGATAAGTTCAACATTTTGTGTCCTCATTCCACGGTAACTAACCCATAAGGACTGCAGTCCGAGTCCAACATCGTGTTCTTGGTAAAGCTGACACGTAGCTTGAGATACGTTCAACATGATGTGTCCTCATTCTACGGTACCTAACCCATATAGAGTACATTATGAGTCCCACACCGTGCTCTTGGTAAAGCTGACTCGTAGCTTGAGATAAGCTCAAAATTTTGTGTCCTCATTCCACGGTAACTAGCCTATAAGTACATTATGAGTCCCACATCGTGTTCTTATTAAAGATGACTCGTAGCTTGAGATAAGCTCAACATTTTGTGTCCTCATTCCACGGTAACTAACCCATATGGACTACATTATGAGTCCCATATCGTGTTCTTGGTAAAGATGACTCGTAGCTTGAGATAAGCTCAACATTTTGTGTCCTCATTCCACGGTAACTAACCCATAAGGACTACATTACTAGTACCACATAGTGTTCTTGGTAAAAATGACTCGTAGCTTGAGATAAGCAGAACATGATGTGTCCTCTTTCCACGGTAACTAACCCATATATAGTACATTATGAGTCCTACATCGTGTTCTTGGTAAAGCTGACTCGTAGATTGAGATAAGCTCAACAACTTTGTCCTCATTCCACGGTAACTAACCCAAAAGGACTACATTATGAGTCCCACATCGTGTTCTTGGTAAAGATGACACGTAGCTTGAGATAAGCTCAACATGATATGTGCTCATACGACGGTAGTTAACCCATATGGACTATATTTTGAGCCCTAGTCCCACATCGTGTTCTTGGTAAAGCTGGCTCGCAGCCTGAGATAAATACTGCATGATATGTTCTCATTTCACAGTACTGAGCCCATATGGACTACATTATGAGACCCACATCGTGTTCTTCGTAAAGCTGGATGGCAACTTGAGATAAGCTCAACATGATGTATTCTCATCCAACGTACTTACGCATATGGACTACATTATGAGTCCCACAACGTGTTCTTGGTAAAGCTGGATGGCAATTTGAGTTAAGCACATCTTGATGTGTCCCTATCCCACGGTACTACCCATATGGACTACATTATGAGTCCCAAATCGTGTTCTTCGTAAAGCTGGATGGCAACTTGAGATAAGCTCAACATGATGTATTCTCATCCAACGTACTTACGCACATGAACTACATTATGAGTCCACATCGTGTTCTTTGTAAAGTTGGATGGCAACTTGAGATAAGTACAACATGGTGTATTCTCATCCAACGGTACTTACCCATATGAACCACATTATGAGTCCCACATCGTGTTCTTCGTAAAGCTGGATGGCAACTTGAGATAAGCTCAACATGATATACTCTCATCCAACGTACTTACGCATATGAACTACATTATGAGTCCCACATCGTGTTCTTCGTAAAGCTGGATGGCAACTTAAGATAAGGTCAACATGATGTATCCTCATCCAACGTACTTACGAATATGGACTACATTATGATTCCCACATCGTGTTCCTGGTAAAGCTGGATGGCAACTTGAGATAAGTACAACACAATGTCTCTTCATTCAACGGTACTTACCCATTTGGACGACATTATGAGTGCCACATCGTGTTCTTGGTAAAGCTGGATGGAAACTTGAGATAAGCTCAACATGATGTGTCCTCATCCAGCGATACTTAGCCATATGGACTACGTTATTAGTCCCAGATCGTGTTCTTGGTAAAGCTGACTCGCAGCTTGAGATAAGTTCCGCATGATGTGTCCTTAATTCCACGGTAACTAACCCATAAGGACTACATAATGAGTCCCACATCGTGTTTTTGGTTACGCTGACTCGTAGCTTGAGATAAGTTCAACATGATGTGTCCTCATTCCACGGTAACTAACCTATAAGGACTACATTATGAGTCCCACATCGTGTTCTTGGTAAAACTGACTCGTAGCTTGAGATAAGCTCAACATGATGGGTCCTCATTCTACGGAAACTAACCCATAAGGACTACATTATGAGTCCCACATCGTGTTCTCGGTAAAGATGACTCGTAGCTTGAGATAAGCTCAACATGATATGTCCTAATTCCACGGTAACTAACCCATAAGGACCACATTACGAGTCCCACATCGTGTTCTTAGTAAAGATGACTCGTAGCTTGAGATAAGCTCAACATGATGTGTCCTCATTCCAGGGTAACTAACCCATATATAGTACATTATGAGTCCCACATCGTGTTCTTGGTAAAGCTGACTCGTAGCTTGAGATAAGCACAACATTTTGTGTTCTCATTCCACGGTAACTAACCCATATAGAGTATATTATGAGTCCCACATCGTGTTCTTGGTAAAGATGACTCGCAGCTTGAGATAAGCTCAACATTTTGTGTCCTCATTCGACGGTAACTAACCCATAAGGACTAGATTATAAGTCCCACAAAGTGTTCTTGGTAAAGATGACTCGTACCTTGAGATAAGCTAAGCATTTTGTGTCCTCATTCCACGGTAACTAACCCATATAGAGTACATTATGAGTCCCACATCGTGTTCTTGGTAAAGATGACTCGTAGCTTGAGATAAGCTCAACATTTGTTTCCTCATTCCACGGTAACTAACCCATATAGACTATATTATAAGTCCCACATCGTGTTTTTGGTAAACATGACACGCCGCTTGAGATAAGCTCAACATTTTGTGTCCCCATTCCATGCTAACTAACCCATATAGAGTACATTATGAGTCCCACATCGTGTTCTTGGTAAAGATGACTCGTAGCTTGAGATAAGCTCAACACATTGTGTTCTCTTTCCACGGTAACTAACCCATATAGAGTACATTATGAGTCCCACATCGTGTTCTTGGTAAAGATGACTCGTAGCTTGAGATAAGTTCAACATTTTGTGTCCTCATTCCACGTTAACTAACCCATAAGAACTGCAGTACGAGTCCAACATCGTGTTCTTGGTAAAGCTGATTCGTAGTTTGAGATACGTTCAACATGATGTGTCCTCATTCTACGGTAACTAACCCATATAGAGTACATTATGAGTCCCACACCGTGCTCTTGGTAAAGCTGACTCGTAGCTTGAGATAAGCTCAAAATTTTATGTCCTCATTCCACGGTAACTAGCCTATAAGGACTATATTATGAGTCCCACATCCTGTTCTTGGTAAAGATGACTCTTAGCTTGAGATAAGTTCAACATTTTGCGTCCCCATTCCATGGTAACTAACCCATATAGAGTACATTATGAGTCCCACATCGTGTTCTTGGTAAAGATGACTCGTAGCTTGAGATAAGCTCAACATTTTGTGTCCTCATTCCACGGTAACTAACTTAGATAGAGTACATTATGAGTCCCACATCGTGTTCTTGGTAAAGATGACTCGTAGCTTGAGATAAGCTCAACATTTTGTTTCCTCATTCCACGGTAACTAACCCATATCGAATACATTATATGTCCCACATCGTGTTTTTGGTAAACATGACACGCCGCTTGAGATAAGCTCAACATTTTGTGTCACCATTCCATGTTAACTAACCCATATAGAGTACATTATGAGTCCCACATCGTGTTCTTGGTAAAGATGACTCGTAGCTTGAGATAAGCTCAAAATTTTGTGTCCTCTTTCCACGGTAACTAACCCATATAGAGTACATTATGAGTCCCACATCGTTTTCTTGGTAAAGATGACTCGTAGCTTAGATAAGTTCAACATTTTGTGTCCTCATTCCACGGTAACTAACCCATAAGCACTGCAGTACGAGTCTAACATCGAGTTCTTTGTAAAGCTGACTCGTAGCTTGCGATAAGCTCAACATAATGTGTCCTCATTCAACGGTAACTAACCCATATAGAGTACATAATGAGTCCCACACCGTGCTCTTGGTAAAGCTGACTCGCAGCGTGAGATAAGCTCAAAATTTTGTGTCCTCATTCCACGGTAACTAGCCCATAAGGACTATATTATGAGTCCCACATCCTGTTCTTGGTAAAGATGACTCGTAGCTTGAGATAAGCTCAACATTTTGTGTCCTCATTCAACAGTAACTAACCCATAAGGACTACATTATGAGTCCCACATCGTGTTTGTGGTAAAGATGACTCGTAGCTTGAGATAAGTTCAACATGATGTGTCCTCGTTCCACTCTAACTAACCTATAAGGACTACATTACGAGTCCCACATCGTGTTGTTGGTAAACATGACTCGTAGGTTGAGATAAGCTAAACATTTTGTGTCCTCATTCCACGGTAACTAACCCATATATAGTACATTATGAGTAATACATCGTGTTCTTGGTAAAGCTGACTCGTAGCTTGAGATAAGCTCAACATTTTGTGTTCTCTTTCCACGGTAACTAACCCATATAGAGTATATTATGAGTCCCACATCTTGTTCTTGGTAAAGATGACTCGTAGCTTGAGATAAGCTCAACATTGTGTGTCCTCATTCCACGGTAACTAAACCATAAGGACTACATTATAAGCCCCACATCGTGTTCTTGGTAAAGATGATTCGTAGCTTGAGATAAGCTAAACATTTTGTGTCCTCATTCCACGGTAACTAACCCATATAGAGTACATTATGAGTACCACTTCGTGTTGTTGGTAAAGATGACTCGTAGCTTGAGATAAGCTCAACACTTTGTTTTCTCATTCCACGGTAACTAACCCATAAGGACTACATTATGAGTCCCACATCGTGTTCTTGGTAAAGCTGACTCGTAGCTTGAGATAAGTTCAACATGATGTGTCCTCATTCTACGGTAACTAACCCATAAGGACTACATTATGAGTACCACATCGTGTTCTTGGTAAAGCTGACTCGTAGCTTGAGATAAGTTCAACATGATGTGTCCTCATTCCACGGTAACTAACCCATATAGAGTACATTATGAGTCCCACATCTAGTTCTTGGTAAAGATGACTCGTAGCTTGAGATAAGCTCAACATTTTTTGTCCTCATTCCACGGTAACTAACCCATATAGAATACATTATAATTCCCACATCGTGTTCTTGGTAAAGATGACTCGTAGCTCGAGATAAGCTCAACATTTTTTGTCCTCATTCCACGGTAACTAACCCATAAGGACTACATTATGTGTCCCACATCGTGTTCTTGGAAAAGGTGACTCGTAGCTTGAGACAAGCATAACATTTTGTGTCCTGATTCCACGGTAACTAACCCATAAGGACTACATTATGATTGCCAACTCGTGTTCTTGTTAAAGATGACTCGTAGCTTGAGATAGGTACAACGTGATGTGTCCTCAATCCACGGTAACTAACCAATAAGGACTACATTATGAGTCCCAAATCGTGTTTGTGGTAAAGATGACTCGTAGCTTGACATACGCTCAACATTTTGTGTCCTTCTCTAACGGTACTTACCCATAAGGACTACATTATGAGTTCCTAGACTTTTCTTGGTAAAGCTGACACGTAGCTTGAGATAAGCTCAACATTTTGTTTCCTCATTCCACGGTAACTAACCCATTAGTGTACATTATGAGTCCCACATCTTTTCTTGGTAAAGCTGACTCGTAGCTTCAGATAAGTTCAACATGATGTGTCCTCATTCCACGGTAACTAACCCATATGGACTGCATTATGAGTCCCAAATGGTGTTCTTGGTAAAGATGACTCGTAGCTTGAGATAAGCTCAACATTTTGTGTCCTCTTTCCACGGTAACTAACCCATATAGAGTACATTATGAGTCCCACATCGTGTTCTTGGTAAAGATGACTCGTAGCTTGAGATAAGCTCAACATTTTTTGTCCTCATTCCACGGTAACTAACCCATATAGAATACATTATGATTCCCACATCGTGTTCTTGGTAAAGATGACTCGTAGCTTGAGATAAGCTCATCATTTTTTGTCCTCATTCCACGGTAACTAACCCATAAGGACTACATTATGTGTCCCACATCGTGTTCTTGGTAAAGCTGACTCGAACCTTGAGATAAGTTCAACATGATGTGTCCTCATTGCACGGTAAATAACCCATATAGAGTACATTATGAGTCCCACATTGTGTTCTTGGTAAAGATGACTCGTAGCTTGAGATAAGCTCAACATTTTTTGTCCTCATTCAACGGTAACTAACCGATAAGGACTACATTATGTGTCCCACATCGTGTTCTTGGTAAAGCTGACTCGTAGCTTGAGATAAGTTCAACATAATGTGTCCTCATTCCACGGTAACTAACCCATATAGAGTACATTATGAGTCCCACATCGTGTTCTTGGTAAAGATGACTCGTAGCTTGAGATAAGCTCAACATTTTTTGTCCTCATTCCACGGTAACTAACCCATATAGAATACATTATGATTCCCACATGGTGTTCTTGGTAAAGATGACTCGTAGCTTGAGATAAGCTCAACATTTTTTGTCCTCATTCCACGGTAACTAACCCATAAGTACTACATTATGTGTCCCACATCGTGTTCTTGGTAAAGCTGACTCGTAGCTTGAGATAAGTTCAACATGATGTGTCCTCATTCCACGGTAACTAACCCATATAGAGTACATTATGAGTCCCACATCGTGTTCTTGGTAAAGATGACTCGTAGCGTGAGATAAGCTCAACATTTTTTGTCCTCATTCCACGGTAACTAACCCATATAGAATACATTATGATTCCCACATCGTGTTCTTGGTAAAGATGACTCGTAGCGTGAGATAAGCTCAACATTTTGTGTTCTCATTCCACGGTAACTAGCCCATATAGAGTATATTATGAGTACCACATCGTGTTTTTGGTAAAGCTGACTCATAGCTTGAGATAAGCTCAACATTGTGTGTCCTCATTCCACGGTAACTAAACGATAAGGACTACATTATAAGCCCCACATCGTGTTATTGGTAAAGATGATTCGTGGCTTGAGATAAGCTAAACATTTTGTGTCCTCATTCCACGGTAACTAACCCATATAGAGTACATTATGAGTACCACATCGTGTTGTTGGTAAAGATGACTCGTAGCTTGAGATAAGCTCAACATTTTGTTTCCTCATTCCACGGTAACTAACCCATATAGAGTACATTATAAGTCCCACATTGTGTTTCTTGCAAAGATGACACGCCGCTTGAGATAAGCTCAACATTTTGTGTCCCCTTCCATGCTAACTAACCCATATAGAGTACATTATGAGTCCGACATCGTGTTCTTGGTAAAGATGACTCGTAGCTTGAGATAACCTCAACATTTTGTGTCCTCTTTCCACGGTAACTAACCCATATAGAGTACATTATGAGTCCCACATCGTGTTCTTGGTAAAGATGGCTCGTAGCTTGAAATAAGCTCAACATTTTGTGTCCTCATTCCACGGTAACTAACCCATAAGGACTACAGTACGAGTCCAACATCGTGTTATTGGTAAAGCTGACTCGTAGCTTGAGATAAGTTCAACATGATGTGTCCTCATTCAACGGTAACTAACCCATATAGAGTACATTATAAGACCCACATCGTGCTTTTGGTAAAGATGACTCGCCGGTTGAGATAAGCTCAACATTTTGTGTCCCAATTCCATGGTATCTAACCCATATAGAGTACATTATAAGTCCCACATCGTGTTCTTGGTAAAGATGACTCGTAGCTTGAGATAAGCTCTAAATTTTGCGTCCTCATTCCACGGTAACTAGCCCATAAGGACTATATTATGAGTCCCACATCCTGTTCTTGGTAAAGATGACACGTAGCTTGAGATAAGCTCAACATTTTGTGTCCTCATTCCACAGTAACTAACCCATAAGGACTACATTATGAGTCCCACATCGTGTTTGTGGTAAAGATGACTCGTAGCTTGAGATAAGTTCAACATGATGTGTCCTCGTTCCACTCTAACTAACCTATAAGGACTACATTACGAGTCCCACATCGTGTTGTTGGTAAACATGACTCGTAGGTTGAGATAAGCTAAACATTTTGTGTCCTCATTCCACGGTAACTAACCCATATATAGTACATTATGAGTAATACATCGTGTTCTTGGTAAAGCTGACTCGTAGCTTGAGATAAGCTCAACATTTTGTGTTCTCTTTCCACGGTAACTAACCCATATAGAGTATATTATGAGTCCCACATCGTGTTCTTGGTAAAGATGACTCGTAGCTTGAGATAAGCTCAACATTGTGTGTCATCATTCCACGGTAACTAAACCATAAGGACTACATTATAAGCCCCACATCGTGTTCTTGGTAAAGATGATTCGTAGCTTGAGATAAGCTAAACATTTTGTGTCCTCATTCCACGGTAACTAACCCATATAGAGTACATTATGAGTACCACATCGTGTTGTTGGTAAAGATGACTCGTAGCTTGAGATAAGCTCAACACTTTGTTTTCTCATTCCACGGTAACTAACCCATAAGGACTACATTATGAGTCCCACATCGTGTTCTTGGTAAAGCTGACTCGTAGCTTGAGATAAGTTCAACATGATGTGTCCTCATTCTACGGTAACTAACCCATAAGGGTTACATTATGAGTACCACATCGTGTTCTTGGTAAAGCTGACTCGTAGCTTGAGATAAGTTCAACATGATGTGTCCTCATTCCACGGTAACTAACCCATATAGAGTACATTATGAGTCCCACATCTAGTTCTTGGTAAAGATGACTCGTAGCTTGAGATAAGCTCAACATTTTTTGTCCTCATTCCACGGTAACTAACCCATATAGAATACATTATAATGCCCACATCGTGTTCTTGGTAAAGATGACTCGTAGCTCGAGATAAGCTCAACATTTTTTGTCCTCATTCCACGGTAACTAACCCATAAGGACTACATTATGTGTCCCACATCGTGTTCTTGGAAAAGGTGACTCGTAGCTTGAGATAAGCATAACATTTTGTGTCCTGATTCCACGGTAACTAACCCATAAGGACTACATTATGATTGCCAACTCGTGTTCTTGTTAAAGATGACTCGTAGCTTGAGATAGGTACAACGTGATGTGTCCTCAATCCACGGTAACTAACCAATAAGGACTACATTATGAGTCCCAAATCGTGTTTGTGGTAAAGATGACTCGTAGCTTGACATACGCTCAACATTTTGTGTCCTTCTCTAACGGTACTTACCCATAAGGACTACATTATGAGTTCCTAGACTTTTCTTGGTAAAGCTGACACGTAGCTTGAGATAAGCTCAACATTTTGTTTCCTCATTCCACGGTAACTAACCCATTAGTGTACATTATGAGTCCCACATCTTTTCTTGGTAAAGCTGACTCGTAGCTTCAGATAAGTTCAACATGATGTGTCCTCATTCCACGGTAACTAACCCATATGGACTGCATTATGAGTCCCAAATGGTGTTCTTGGTAAAGATGACTCGTAGCTTGAGATAAGCTCAACATTTTGTGTCCTCTTTCCACGGTAACTAACCCATATAGAGTACATTATGAGTCCCACACCGTGTTCTTGGTAAAGATGACTCGTAGCTTGAGATAAGCTCAACATTTTTTGTCCTCATTCCACGGTAACTAACCCATATAGAATACATTATGATTCCCACATCGTGTTCTTGGTAAAGATGACTCGTAGCTTGAGATAAGCTCATCATTTTTTGTCCTCATTCCACGGTAACTAACCCATAAGGACTACACTATGTGTCCCACATCGTGTTCTTGGTAAAGCTGACTCGAACCTTGAGATAAGTTCAACATGATGTGTCCTCATTGCACGGTAAATAACCCATATAGAGTACATTATGAGTCCCACATCGTGTTCTTGGTAAAGATGACTCGTAGCTTGAGATAAGCTCAACATTTTTTGTCCTCATTCAACGGTAACTAACCGATAAGGACTACATTATGTGTCCCACATCGTGTTCTTGGTAAAGCTGACTCGTAGCTTGAGATAAGTTCAACATAATGTGTCCTCATTCCACGGTAACTAACCCATATAGAGTACATTATGAGTCCCACATCGTGTTCTTGGTAAAGATGACTCGTAGCTTGAGATAAGCTCAACATTTTTTGTCCTCATTCCACGGTAACTAACCCATATAGAATTCATTATGATTCCCACATGGTGTTCTTGGTAAAGATGACTCGTAGCTTGAGATAAGCTCAACATTTTTTGTCCTCATTCCACGGTAACTAACCCATAAGTACTACATTATGTGTCCCACATCGTGTTCTTGGTAAAGCTGACTCGTAGCTTGAGATAAGTTCAACATGATGTGTCCTCATTCCACGGTAACTAACCCATATAGAGTACATTATGAGTCCCACATCGTGTTCTTGGTAAAGATGACTCGTAGCGTGAGATAAGCTCAACATTTTTTGTCCTCATTCCACGGTAACTAACCCATATAGAATACATTATGATTCCCACATCGTGTTCTTGGTAAAGATGACTCGTAGCTTGAGATAAGCTCAACATTTTGTGTTCTCATTCCACGGTAACTAGCCCATATAGAGTATATTATGAGTACCACATCGTGTTTTTGGTAAAGCTGACTCATAGCTTGAGATAAGCTCAACATTGTGTGTCCTCATTCCACGGTAACTAAACGATAAGGACTACATTATAAGCCCCACATCGTGTTATTGGTAAAGATGATTCGTAGCTTGAGATAAGCTAAACATTTTGTGTCCTCATTCCACGGTAACTAACCCATATAGAGTACATTATGAGTACCACATCGTGTTGTTGGTAAAGATGACTCGTAGCTTGAGATAAGCTCAACATTTTGTTTCCTCATTCCACGGTAACTAACCCATATAGAGTACATTATAAGTCCCACATTGTGTTTCTTGCAAAGATGACACGCCGCTTGAGATAAGCTCAACATTTTGTGTCCCCTTCCATGCTAACTAACCCATATAGAGTACATTATGAGTCCGACATCGTGTTCTTGGTAAAGATGACTCGTAGCTTGAGATAATCTCAACATTTTGTGTCCTCTTTCCACGGTAACTAACCCATATAGAGTACATTATGAGTCCCACATCGTGTTCTTGGTAAAGATGGCTCGTAGCTTGAAATAAGCTCAACATTTTGTGTCCTCATTCCACGGTAACTAACCCATAAGGACTACAGTACGAGTCCAACATCGTGTTATTGGTAAAGCTGACTCGTAGCTTGAGATAAGTTCAACATGATGTGTCCTCATTCAACGGTAACTAACCCATATAGAGTACATTATAAGACCCACATCGTGTTTTTGGTAAAGATGACTCGCCGGTTGAGATAAGCTCAACATTTTGTGTCCCAATTCCATGGTAACTAACCCATATAGAGTACATTATGAGTCCCACATCGTGTTCTTGGTAAAGATGCCTCGTAGCTTGAGATAAGCTCTAAATTTTGCGTCCTCATTCCACGGTAACTAGCCCATAAGGACTATATTATGAGTCCCACAACGTGTTTTTGGTAAAGGTGACCCGTAGCTTGAGATAAGCTCAACATTTGTGTCCTCATTCCACGGTAACTAACCCATATAGAGTACATTATGAGTCCCACATCGTGTTCTTGATAATGATGACTCGTAGCATGAGATAAGCTCAAAATTTGTGTCCTCATTCCACGGTAACTAACCCATAAGGACTACATTATGAGTACCACATCGTGTTTGTGGTAAAGATGACTCGTAGCTTGAGAAACGTTCAACATGAAATGTCCTCTTTCCACCGTAACTAACCCATACGGACTACATTATGAGTCCCATATCGTGTTCTTGGTAAAGATGACTCGTAGCTTGAGATAAGCTCAACATGATGTGTCCTCATTCCACGGTAACTAACCCATATAGAGTATATTATGAGTCCCACATCGTGTTCTTGGTAAAATGTCTCGTAGCTTGAGATAAGCTCAACATGATGTGTCCTCATTGCACGGAAACTAACCCATATAGAGTACATTATGAGTCCCACATCGTGTTCTTGGTAAAGCTGACTCGTAGCTTGAGATATGTTCAACGTAATGTGTCCTTATTCCACGGTAACTAACCCATAAGGACTATATTGTGCGTCCCACATCGTGTTCTTGGTAAAGATGACTCGTAGCTTGAGGTGAGTTCAACTTTTGTTTGCTCATTCCACCGTAACTAACTCTATAGAGTACGCTTATGAGTCCCACATCGTGTTCTTGGTAAATATGACTGGTAGCTTGAGATAAGGTCAACATTTTGTTTCCTCATTCCACGGTAGCTAACCCATATAGAGTATATTATGTATCCCACATCGTGTTTTTGGTAAATCGCACTCGTAGCTTGAGATAAGCTTAACATGATGTGTCCTCATTCCACCGTAACCAACCCATATGGACTACATTATGAGTCCCAAATCGTGTTCTTGGTAAAGGTGACTCGTAGCTAGAGATAAGCCCAACATTTTGTGTCCTCATTCCACGGTAACTAACCCATAAGGACTACATTATGAGTGCCAACTCGTGTTCTTGTTAAAGATGACTCGTAGCTTGACATAAGCTCAACATTTTGTGTCCTCATCTAACGGTACTTACCCATAAGGACTACATTATGAGTTCCAAAACGGGTTCTTGGTGAAGCTGACACGTAGCTTGAGATACGTTCAACATTTTGTGTTCTCATTCCACGGTAACTAACCCATATAGAGTATATTATTAGTCCCACATCCTGTTCTTGGTAAGGATGACTCGTGGCTTGAGATAAGCTCAACATTGTGTGTCCTCATTCCACGGTAACTAAACCATAAGGACTACATTATAAGCCCCACATCGTGTTCTTGGTAAAGATGACTCGTATTTTGAGATAAGCTCAACATTTTGTTTCCTCATTCCAGGGTAACTAACCCATATAGAGTACATTATAAGTCCCACATCGTGTTTTTGGTAAAGATGACACGCCGCTTGAGATAAGCTCAACATTTTGTGTCCCCATTCCATGCTAACTAACCCATATAGAGTACATTATGAGTCCCACATCGTGTTCCTGGTAAAGATGACACGTAGCTTGAGATAACCACAACATTTTGTGTCCTCTTTCCACGGTAACTAACCCATATAGAGTACATTATGAGTCCCACATCGTTTTCTTGGTAAAGATGACTCGTAGCTTGAGATAAGCTCTACATTTTGTGTCCTCATTCCACGGTAACTAACCCATAAGCACTACAGTACGAGTCCAATATCGTGTTATTGGAAAAGCTGACTCGTAGCTTGAGATAAGTTCAACATGATGTGTCCTCATTCAACGGTAACTAACCCATATAGAGTACATTATAAGACCCACATCGTGTTTTTGGTAAAGATGACTCGCCGCTTGAGATAAGCCCAACATTTTGTGTCCCCATTTCATGGTAACTAACCCATATAGAGTACATTATGAGTCTCACATCGTGTTCTTGGTAAAGATGTCTCGTAGCTTGAGATAAGCTCAACATTTTGTTTCCTCATTCCACGGTAACTAACTTATATAGACTACATTATGAGTCCCACATCGTGTTCTTGGTAAAGATGACTCGTAGCTTGAGATAAGCTCAATATGATGTGTCCTCATTCCACGGTAACTAACCCATAAGGACTACAGTATGAGTCCAACATCGCGTTCTTTTTAAAGCTGACTCGTAGCTTGAGATAAGTTCAACATGATGTGTTCTCATTCAACGGTAACTAACCCATATAGAGTACATTATGAGTAATACATCGTGTTCTTGGTAAAGCTGACTCATAGCTTGAGAAAATCTCAAAATTTTGTGTCCTCATTCCACTGTAACTAGCCCATAAGGACTATATTATGAGTGCCACATCGTGTTCTTGGTAAAGATGACCCTTAGCTTGATATAAGCTCAACATTTTGTGTGCTCATTGCACGGTAACTAACCCATATAGAGTACCTTATGAGTACCATATCGTGTTCTTGATAAAGATGACTCGTAGCATGAGATAACCTCAAAATTTGTGTCCTCATTCCACGGTAACTAACCCATTAGGACTACATTATGAGTCCCACATTGTGTTTGTGGTAAAGATGACTCGTAGCTTGAGAGAAGTTCAACATGATGTGTCCTCATTCCACGGTAACTAACCTATATGGAGTACATTATGAGTCCCACATCGTGTTCTTGGTAAAGATGACTCGTAGCTTGAGGTCAGTTCAACATTTTGTTTCCTCATTCCACCGTAACTAACTCTATAGAGTACGTTTATGAGTCCCACATCGTGTTCTTGGTAAATATGACTGGTAGCTTGAGATAAGCTCAACATTTTGTTTCCTTATTCCACGGTAGCTAACCCATATAGAGTATATTATGAATCCCACATCGTGTTTTTGGTAAAGCGGACTCGTAGCTTGAGATAAGTTAAACATGATGTGTCCTCATTCCACGGTAACTAACGCATATGGACTACATTATGAGTCCCAAATCGTGTTCTTGGTAAAGGTGACTCGTAGCTTGAGATAAGCCCAATATTTTGTGTCCTCATTCCACGGTAACTAACCCATAAGGACTACATTATGATTGCCAACTCGTGTTCTTGTTAAAGATGACTCGTAGCTTGAGATAGGTTCAACATGATGTGTCCTCATTCCACGGTAACTAACCCATAAGGACTACATTATGAGTCCCAAATCGTGTTCTTGGTAAAGATGACTCGTAGCTTGACATAAGCTCAACATTTTGTGTCCTCATCTAACGGTACTTACCCATAAGGACTACATTATGGGTTCCTAAACGTGTTCTTGGTAAAGCTGACACGTAGCTTGAGATAAGCTCAACATTTTGTTTCCTCATTCCACGGTAACTAACCCATATAGTGTACATTATGAGTCCCACATCTTTTCTTGGTAAAGCTGACTCGTAGCTTCAGATAAGTTCAACATGATGTGTCCTCATTCCACGGTAACTAACCCATATGGACTGCATTATGAGTCCCAAATCGTGTTCTTGGTAAAGATGACTCGTAGCTTGAGATAAGCTCAACATTTTGTGTCCTCTTTCCACGGTAACTAACCCATATAGAGTACATTATGAGTCCCACATCGTGTTCTTGGTAGAGATGACTCGTAGCTTGAGAAACGTTCAACATGAAATGTCCTCTTTCCACCGTAACTAACCCATACGGACTACATTATGAGTCCCATATCGTGTTCTTGGTAAAGATGACTCGTAGCTTGAGATAAGCTCAACATGATGTGTCCTCATTCCACGGTAACTAACCCATATAGAGTATATTATGAGTCCCACATCGTGTTCTTGGTAAAATGTCTCGTAGCTTGAGATAAGCTCAACATGATGTGTCCTCATTGCACGGAAACTAACCCATATAGAGTACATTATGAGTCCCACATCGTGTTCTTGGTAAAGCTGACTCGTAGCTTGAGATATGTTCAACGTAATGTGTCCTTATTCCACGGTAACTAACCCATAAGGACTATATTGTGCGTCCCACATCGTGTTCTTGGTAAAGATGACTCGTAGCTTGAGGTGAGTTCAACTTTTGTTTGCTCATTCCACCGTAACTAACTCTATAGAGTACGCTTATGAGTCCCACATCGTGTTCTTGGTAAATATGACTGGTAGCTTGAGATAAGGTCAACATTTTGTTTCCTCATTCCACGGTAGCTAACCCATATAGAGTATATTATGTATCCCACATCGTGTTTTTGGTAAATCGCACTCGTAGCTTGAGATAAGCTTAACATGATGTGTCCTCATTCCACCGTAACCAACCCATATGGACTACATTATGAGTCCCAAATCGTGTTCTTGGTAAAGGTGACTCGTAGCTAGAGATAAGCCCAACATTTTGTGTCCTCATTCCACGGTAACTAACCCATAAGGACTACATTATGAGTGCCAACTCGTGTTCTTGTTAAAGATGACTCGTAGCTTGACATAAGCTCAACATTTTGTGTCCTCATCTAACGGTACTTACCCATAAGGACTACATTATGAGTTCCAAAACGGGTTCTTGGTGAAGCTGACACGTAGCTTGAGATACGTTCAACATTTTGTGTTCTCATTCCACGGTAACTAACCCATATAGAGTATATTATTAGTCCCACATCCTGTTCTTGGTAAGGATGACTCGTGACTTGAGATAAGCTCAACATTGTGTGTCCTCATTCCACGGTAACTAAACCATAAGGACTACATTATAAGCCCCACATCGTGTTCTTGGTAAAGATGACTCGTATTTTGAGATAAGCTCAACATTTTGTTTCCTCATTCCAGGGTAACTAACCCATATAGAGTACATTATAAGTCCCACATCGTGTTTTTGGTAAAGATGACACGCCGCTTGAGATAAGCTCAACATTTTGTGTCCCCATTCCATGCTAACTAACCCATATAGAGTACATTATGAGTCCCACATCGTGTTCCTGGTAAAGATGACACGTAGCTTGAGATAACCACAACATTTTGTGTCCTCTTTCCACGGTAACTAACCCATATAGAGTACATTATGAGTCCCACATCGTTTTCTTGGTAAAGATGACTCGTAGCTTGAGATAAGCTCTACATTTTGTGTCCTCATTCCACGGTAACTAACCCATAAGCACTACAGTACGAGTCCAATATCGTGTTATTGGAAAAGCTGACTCGTAGCTTGAGATAAGTTCAACATGATGTGTCCTCATTCAACGGTAACTAACCCATATAGAGTACATTATAAGACCCACATCGTGTTTTTGGTAAAGATGACTCGCCGCTTGAGATAAGCCCAACATTTTGTGTCCCCATTTCATGGTAACTAACCCATATAGAGTACATTATGAGTCTCACATCGTGTTCTTGGTAAAGATGTCTCGTAGCTTGAGATAAGCTCAACATTTTGTTTCCTCATTCCACGGTAACTAACTTATATAGACTACATTATGAGTCCCACATCGTGTTCTTGGTAAAGATGACTCGTAGCTTGAGATAAGCTCAATATGATGTGTCCTCATTCCACGGTAACTAACCCATAAGGACTACTGTATGAGTCCAACATCGCGTTCTTTTTAAAGCTGACTCGTAGCTTGAGATAAGTTCAACATGATGTGTTCTCATTCAACGGTAACTAACCCATATAGAGTACATTATGAGTAATACATGGTGTTCTTGGTAAAGCTGACTCATAGCTTGAGAAAATCTCAAAATTTTGTGTCCTCATTCCACTGTAACTAGCCCATAAGGACTATATTATGAGTGCCACATCGTGTTCTTGGTAAAGATGACCCTTAGCTTGATATAAGCTCAACATTTTGTGTGCTCATTGCACGGTAACTAACCCATATAGAGTACCTTATGAGTACCATATCGTGTTCTTGATAAAGATGACTCGTAGCATGAGATAACCTCAAAATTTGTGTCCTCATTCCACGGTAACTAACCCATTAGGACTACATTATGAGTCCCACATTGTGTTTGTGGTAAAGATGACTCGTAGCTTGAGAGAAGTTCAACATGATGTGTCCTCATTCCACGGTAACTAACCTATATGGAGTACATTATGAGTCCCACATCGTGTTCTTGGTAAAGATGACTCGTAGCTTGAGGTCAGTTCAACATTTTGTTTCCTCATTCCACCGTAACTAACTCTATAGAGTACGTTTATGAGTCCCACATCGTGTTCTTGGTAAATATGACTGGTAGCTTGAGATAAGCTCAACATTTTGTTTCCTTATTCCACGGTAGCTAACCCATATAGAGTATATTATGAATCCCACATCGTGTTTTTGGTAAAGCGGACTCGTAGCTTGAGATAAGTTAAACATGATGTGTCCTCATTCCACGGTAACTAACGCATATGGACTACATTATGAGTCCCAAATCGTGTTCTTGGTAAAGGTGACTCGTAGCTTGAGATAAGCCCAATATTTTGTGTCCTCATTCCACGGTAACTAACCCATAAGGACTACATTATGATTGCCAACTCGTGTTCTTGTTAAAGATGACTCGTAGCTTGAGATAGGTTCAACATGATGTGTCCTCATTCCACGGTAACTAACCCATAAGGACTACATTATGAGTCCCAAATCGTGTTCTTGGTAAAGATGACTCGTAGCTTGACATAAGCTCAACATTTTGTGTCCTCATCTAACGGTACTTACCCATAAGGACTACATTATGGGTTCCTAAACGTGTTCTTGGTAAAGCTGACACGTAGCTTGAGATAAGCTCAACATTTTGTTTCCTCATTCCACGGTAACTAACCCATATAGTGTACATTATGAGTCCCACATCTTTTCTTGGTAAAGCTGACTCGTAGCTTCAGATAAGTTCAACATGATGTGTCCTCATTCCACGGTAACTAACCCATATGGACTGCATTATGAGTCCCAAATCGTGTTCTTGGTAAAGATGACTCGTAGCTTGAGATAAGCTCAACATTTTGTGTCCTCTTTCCACGGTAACTAACCCATATAGAGTACATTATGAGTCCCACATCGTGTTCTTGGTAGAGATGACTCGTAGCTTGAGATAAGCTCAACATTTTTTGTCCTCATTCCACGGTAACTAACCCATATAGAATACATTATGATTCCCACATCGTGTTCTTGGTAAAGATGACTCGTAGCTTGAGATAAGCTCAACATTTTTTGTCCTCATTCCACGGTAACTAACCCATAAGGACTACATTATGTGTCCCACATCGTGTTCTTGGTAAAGCTGACTCGTAGCTTGAGATAAGTTCAACATGATGTGTCCTCATTCCACGGTAACTAACCCATATAGGGTACATTATGAGTCCCACATCGTGTTCTTGGTAAAGATGACTCGTAGCTTGAGATAAGCTCAACATTTTTTGTCCTCATTCCACGGTAACTAACCCATATGGAATACATTATGATTCCCACATGGTGTTCTTGGTAAAGATGACTTGTAGCTTGAGATAAGCTCAACATTTTTTGTCCTCATTCCACGGTAACTAACCCATAAGTACTACATTATGTGTCCCACATCGTGTTCTTGGTAAAGCTGACTCGTAGCTTGAGATAAGTTCAACATGATGTGTCCTCATTCCACGGTAACTAACCCATATAGAGTACATTATGAGTCCCACATCGTGTTCTTGGTAAAGATGACTCGTAGCTTGAGATAAGCTCAACATTTTTTGTCCTCATTCCACGGTAACTAACCCATATAGAATACATTATGATTCCCACATCGTGTTCTTGGTAAAGATGACTCGTAGCTCGAGATAAGCTCAACATTTTTTGTCCTCATTCCACGGTAACTAACCCATAAGGACTACATTATGTGTCCCACATCGTGTTTTTGGTAAAGCTGACTCGTAGCTTGAGATAAGTTCAACATGATGTGTCCTCATTCCACGGTAACTAACCCATATAGAGTACATTATGAGTCCCACATCGTGTTCTTGGTAAAGATGACTCGTAGCTTGAGATAAGCTCAACATTTTTTGTCCTCATTCCACGGTAACTAACCCATATAGAATACATTATGATTCCCACATGGTGTTCTTGGTAAAGATGACTCGTAGCTTGAGATAAGCTCAGCATTTTTTGTCCTCATTCCACGGTAACTAACCCATAAGTACTACATTATGTGTCCCACATCGTGTTCTTGGTAAAGCTGACTCGTAGCTTGAGATAAGTTCAACATGATGTGTCCTCATTCCACGGTAAGTAACCCATATAGAGTACATTATGAGTCCCACATCGTGTTCTTGGTAAAGATGACTCGTAGCTTGAGATAAGCTCAACATTTTTTGTCCTCATTCCACGGTAACTAACCCATAAGGACTACATTATGAGTCCCACATCGTGTTTGTTGTAAAGATGACTCGTAGCTTGAGATAAGCTCAACATGATATGTGCTCATACGACGGTAGTTAACCTATATGGACTACATTTTGAGCCCTAGTCCCACATCGTGTTCTTGGTAAACCTGGCTCGCAGCCTGAGATTAATACTGCATGATGTGTTTCATTTCACAGTACTGAGCCCATATGGACTACATTATGAGACCTAGATCGTGTTCCTGGTAAAGCTAGCTAACAGTTTGTAATAGGCCCCACATGATGTGTGGACATCCTATGCCACTCATCCATATGGACTAAATTATGGGAACCAGATCGCGTTTCTGTTATGCTGGCCAAGGTGATGACTTTCGGCAATTAAACTCAAAACCTCGTTTATTACAAGATGTCTGCTTAAACTGTCATCAATCTCGGCTACGGTTGGAGCTGTTACCTGTTGTTATAATGTCATTATTATGATCATTAAAAATGATTAATATAATACTAATTGCTTTATCTGGCCTTTATGACTTATTTTCATATGTATTCCATACATTATTTTCACAAAGTTTATTTTATTTACTTTCGGTTTATAGTTCTAAATGTTTGCAGAAATTGTTTCATAATTAACGATGTTGCAATTACAGAAAAGCGTACAGGAGTTAATATGCTGGTCTACTGTTTATTTCTCCGCTTTGGTATTACATACTGTTTGTAGAATGCAGGAGGAAGGAAAAGAGTCGAACTTGAATATATATTTATTAATACTGGGAGATTCAAACAAGGAAGATATTTTCAAAATGCTGATCCTATAACAAAGCATCTTATTAAATGTATATTTTAATAACCTCTGCATTTTTACTCCTGTAAGCTTTCGCCTCTTTCCCATTCTCACTGTCTCTCTCATTATTTCCGCGTTATTACCATTGTATAAAATGCATTAAGAAGTTAGAGCAGTTAAAGGGCTATTCAGAAAAATGCAACGCCTACACTTCATTTTATAGGGAATAGAATTTTAGTAATATCGTATTCTTTTATAAAAATTGTGAGAGATATTTATAAAACCAAACACAAGTACTAAACCAGTATTCGTGTACAGTTATCCTGGAGTACAGGGAAGCTGTGAAATTATTTTAAACGTTATCTGCGCATACAAAAATTGTTATTAACCAACTTTTCCTTCTTACTTTCTCTGTCGCGAGTATAGCAAGTGGAGAAAATGTTGTATTCCATCTAAAAATCCGATACTGAGATGTCACCGAAAATACATTTTTGAGGCCTCCTGTATTAAAACATGGCATTATTACAAAACGTTTCATTTGTGATTGTATGACTGTGAGCAGCATAACTCAAAAACGATATGTCGGATACATACCAAATTTAGTATTTAGGCTTAGCATCTTTCACAGACGCAACGCTAGGTTCTTAAAATATTCCCATGACCTCAAGCTACCTTTTAATGTGAAAACCGTTGAGGTTTTTAACATTCTGACATCATGGTTATATCGAATTTCATTAAGATACCATATAATCAAGATATTTACGAGTGACAAATGAAACCTATATCTTGAATTTTCTGTGAAGTCGTCTTCATTCGGAAGCAATTGTGCATATAGGCAACATCTGACTGAATAAAGATGCAGATCTGTTTAAAACGCACTATTCATTTCAAATAACCTTCTTTAGTATCAACCATTTCTGAGATATACGTTATTGTTTGTGTGAGTTTTTCAAGTGTTCCTCGCAATGTAACGGAAACAGTATAGAATTTCAAGTCCTTCATATACAGAGACATGTAAGCAGTGAGTTTTTATTTATGGACGCTCTTTAACTACTAAGGTTCTTAGCGTCCCATTCTATATTGGGCGTGAAAGACCGGTAATTTTGCTCAGAGGCCCCTTTATCTACGACACGGGACCACTGACTGTACTTCCCTTCAGAAGGAAGCCATGCTAAGGATTTTTACGCCCGAAAAAATCCATCGCGACCTTGGGAACTAGAGGCTAGCACGGTACCACTAGTCCACGGAGGACGACACAGAGACAGGTGACTATCGATTCTGTTTTCTGTATTTCCATTGTATCTACAACAAAGCCTGTAATGAAACAAATTCTGCAAAGGTTATTTTCGCTTAACAAGAAGTAGCTAGGAATATTTCGTAGTACCTATATAAAAAGAAACAATAATAGGTAGAGAAACTTATGTGAAATTCACTAGAATTTTTTCAGTTAGTAAGTCCTTATTTGTTTTCTTCTCGCTGGCATGTAAAGAGCATGAAACTTCAATGTTATCACACAGGAAGCCGCTTTTTAAATATGACTATCAAGTTAATCTACTGTATTCTATTTATACCTTCAACGAAATGTGTATATATGTAATGTCCGTTTCTCTTTTTTAGCAAGAAGTAGGTAGAAATATATACTTTTGTAACCATTTTTATAGAAGAGTGAGTGGAGAAAATCACGTGAATGGAACAAATCCGATTTCTTTACATCGTGACACCTAGTAAACTCTAGAAGTTCACTGCATCACGCTATCCCTTAAATGAAAGTACCTCACGCAACAGTAGTACTTGCATAAATATACTAGGTGGCCCACTAAGTCGTCCTTAGTTGATTTTAGTGTATACCGGATAGCACGGATACCAAAATGTTTGCCTAACGGAACTTCAAGGAGGACCCCATACCAACAGAGGAGATCGCTAAATGAAAGACCAATGCTTGAAAAGGAACGCTTTAACTGCCATTACTAGTCCCAGAACTCCTTCGGTAGAGAAACTGCCTGCTATATGAGGTGTTTCGGGTGCGATTCCCTGCTGGGCTTCAGAAAGATATCTTTAAACAAAAACATTTCATGGTATGCCCAAACTCTGGTGTTTGAATGTAAGAGCACCTATGTATGTATGTATGTATGTATGTATGTATGTGGAGGGTGTGTTTTCATTATTTAGTAACCAATTCCCCCATTAACAATAATTCAGGATTGCCGCTTGAGTCATTTAAGTTATTTACTGCACAGACTGTTAATCTATAATCACCATTACTATATGGCATCAACTGATGCCGCAAAGTTAGCAAGAGGAAACGAAATGCTATTGTTATTATATTTATGCACCTTTATAGGTGCGTTACAATTAAATTGCTTTCTATTAGTGGATTAATCATAATAAGCATGTGCAAAAACATGGCCGCCCCTTGGTAGACGATTTCATGTAAAGGCTTCTCAGACCCGCATTCTACCTGGAATAAACCATAATTTCTTAATATCATCCGTGTACGTAAAAAATAAATAAAATAAAATAAAAAGTGCGCAGAAAACAGATGTCGCGTCTGAAAATGTTCAGAACACAGCCTTGGAGCCTCAGCTGCATTTTGGTGCGTCTCCGCACACATCGTAACCATATCTGTGTGTTCGTTGTTAGTGAACGTTACGTTTTTGTCGGAATGACCTGGTTCGGACTGAAGTAGGCGACCACGCGAGGCTTATCGATACAAACTACTACTTAAACACATGCAGCACTGCCTCAATAACCTTTCGCTTTGCACCTGCACTGCCCCTTTGAACATCGGTAATGCGGCAACTTCTTTTGCACTTGTGTATGTGGGGAACATAAAACTAGTAAACACATGCAGACAGCGGCAATATCTCAGTGACCTTTCGCTTTGCATCTGCACTGCCCCCTTGAACATCAGTGATGCGGCAACTTCTTTCTAACCCTTTTCGCGGGAAACAAAACTGCAAAGAACGACTTGTTTCTGCCACCTGGTACATCACTCAGAAAATAAGAATATTATATGAGGCAAAAAAATCCAGATAGAGCTATAAAATAAGGAAACTATTTACTTTTACCTTTAGGTTTTTAGTTTCTCGCATGTGCTTGGCGATTCTTACAATCAATTTTATGTTTGGACGATTATGAGATTAATTCACTCGCATTTCTTCATCCTGCATTTTTAAACCGAGGTTGTTTATCACAGAAAATTGTGCTTAGCAAGTATATGTGGTTGAAAATTGTAAGAGAACCACAAGAGCCTTTTTAAACAGATTCGGAAAGTCCTCCAGAATCTGCTTCAAATCACTCTCTTGATGCTTCATCTTCAAGTTTCTATCAGTTTCATATCTGTAAATTCTTCATCTAAGGAAAGTGCAATGCCACCAGATAAACAGAAATGGCCATCTTACCCAGCCATAAGCATTTGTGTTCAGATCTGGAGAGTAATTTTCTTTTTATCTATGAGTACTTTCAGAGCTGTATACTGAGTGCATAAAGGGTAGCCTATGCTGGGAGACAGCTGTTTATCTTGGTATTGACAAATCTAGCCCCAACCTCTGCCAGCGTTACCTCCTCGAACGTAATTCTAGCCACTGGATTGGCAGGGTGCTTTACTTCCCTCCAAATATGGCCGAAGAATAACATTACGAGGTAGTTGATCATAATCTCTCTGGCGGAATATCGAAGATCTAGCCCCAACCTCTCTAGGCGCGACCTCCACGAAAGTAGTTCTAGCCACTTGATTAGTAGAGTCTTTTACCTCCCTCGAAATATGGGCGAAGGACGGCATTACAAGCAAGTTGAGCATGTTCTCACTAGCGGAGTACCATTTATGAAAAGTTTCTTTGAATTTGGGCGATAAAACAATAAAACCAGAAATAAAGGATGAAGTACAGAATCTTTTGTTTTTCTCCTTTCTTTGATATAGTTAATCCTTGTATATTCAGTCTACACCACCATTTTCTTAATGTGGGTGTTTTTATTGTCGTTCAATGGCAGTAATAACCACAACCTTCGTCTCCATGTCGCTGATAAGAATCTTATACGAATGTATTAGCTGTTGTCCAGTTTAAGGACACGTGTAAATAATTCCACAGCTTTCCCTCTAGAAGATCGGGTTATGCTGTGTTGGTTTAGCCTTTCCTTGTGTACCAATTGTAGTGAAACACGTACATAGATGTGGTATCCGAACCGTACCTTCAATTAAAATCCATTAATTATAGCATCATTCCTTGGTTCGTTTTTGTATACATGAATTCTTTTTCAGACCAGTCACACAGAGAATTGTGGCCGGCTGGGTGGAGATAAGTGTTGATGGCCTGAATTGTTTTTCAGACCAGTCACATAGAGAACAGATACCGGCTGGTTGGAGTCAAATGTTGGTTACCTTAATTATTTCCAAACCAGCCACATAGGGAACTAATAAGGGCTGGGTGCAGTCAAATGTTGATTACCTGAATTGTTTTTCAGACTAGTCACACTGAGAACTGATACCGGCCGGATGGAGTAACATGTTGATTACCCGAAGCTGAAATTTTATGAAGGAAAAACACTATTGTGATCTAGAGGAATAGGACACCTTTATACACATTAAATCTTTATTTCCTTCGAATCATATTTAGCATTTTGTTAAGATTTTGTAATGCTAATTTCCCTTTGAAAAATCAAATTGCTCACTCATCTCTTAAGATAGTTAGGGTATCCTATTCTTTATCGTGCAAAGTGGAAGTGTACTTGCAATGTTTTGCTGGGGAAAGCTTATTTTGTACACCATTTCTAAGCAGATCCACAAAATCTGACCCATTCACGTTGAAAAAATCTGATGTTATACATTCATATGACTTTCTCTACCCCTGTCGTTTATTAGTGACTATACAAACTATTCTTACTAAAGCTTCATTTTCTGTCTACTGCATTTTAATCCAAAGGAACCGTTGCAGAATTACCTACATTACACATTTGTTATAGATGCAAAGAGAACTTTAGTCAAATGTTTAAGAACTAGACACTATATGCTGACCTTTAAATTCCATACTGTTTCCATGCAATCGTGAGAAACAACTGGACTTTAAAGAATGACCAAGAAATGAACAATTCGAACCTTTAAGAAAGGAAATTCTCTAACTATGTTGGGAATATAAAGCTACGGTTTATGAATACCTATCTTTTCCTGAGTACAAGTCTGGATAAGCTAGTAAAAATCCTAATATCCCGAAACACAGAAAAACTTTGGACGTGGGAAATGGAGTTTGGTGACTCCTAAGTGCGTATTTCCATATGCTTACATCATTGGCCGCCTTGAATGGGAAACAATTGCTTTAAAGGAAGGCGTTCTACAACAAATTAAATGCAGAAGAAATTAGCAATTATCACTACCATCATGCTATATACGTGTGGGAGCGGTTTTCCATAGGAAATTTAGGCGAGCACAGCGACCTCTACTTAACTTCAGAGGTTCTTCTCTTAGCTGATATCTTTGACACATTCAGAAAGCAGTGAGTAAAAACAGAATGATGATCCTGCTTATTATTTTGTCTCTCCAGAACGTACATAGACGCCGTGCTTCTATATACTGGAATCAACCTGGAATTGCCACACGATTACGATTAGCTTATCATGGTGGAACCTGGTATAAGGGGAGGTTTGTGCCAAGTTTCCCACCGGTATGCAGAAGCTAATAACTCCTACATGGAGAAGTTTGATTCTCTGAAACCATTTCTGTTTATCACATACGAGGTCACTAGTAACCAATGTGGTTGGGAAATGTGCCACACCCTTCCTTGTGTCCTCCATGGTGCAGTGGTTACCATGCTAGCCTCAAGTTCGCGAGGTCGCGACTTCAAACCCGGTGAAAGGCGATGAATTTTTTGGGTAGAAAAATCCCTAACATGGCTTCCTTCGGAAGCAAAGTATAGCCGTTGGTTTCGTGCGGTAGATTTATCGCATGTAAAGGAACCTCTAGCCTGATAAAGGGGCCTCTGTGCAAAATTTCCGGTCTTTCACGCCCAATATAGAATGAAACGCTAAGGACCCAGGCAGTTGAAGAGAGCCTATAAATAAAACTCAATTTACTTTAACTAAACGCTCTTCCATATGGAGAGTATGGGTGGGTTTCCCCTGAAAATATCATCCTAAACAGTTTGAAAGACGATGACCCTGGCGGATATATTTTAGATGTTGATATCGAATATTGTGCTGAGCTCCTTGATCTGATTAATGCTTTACCGTTCCTACCTGAATTTTGAAACCAAAGAATTCCTCTGTAAAGAAGCTAATTCTTCATCTTAGACCTCAATGAAGGTACGTTGTCCACCATAGGACCATGAACAGGCTCTCTCCTATGGACTACAGTTAACAGCAGTTCACGGTGTACTACGATCTCGACAATAGTGATGGTTAAAGCCTTACGTCAAATTTAATAATAAGCTATGGCAAGTTCCTAGAAACGATTTTGAGAAGGAGCTCCACAAGCTGTTTAACAATGCTGTGTTTGGGAAAACAATATGAAACATCTGAATTCGAATAGATATACGACTTGTGACAGATCGGGAGTTTGGAAAAACGTATAGCAAAACCTATATACATTAATACAACTATATATGGAGATAACCTGTATGCTGTGCACATAGCTGCAAGACATTATGTTTTACAGACTACTTTGCACAGGTATGAGTGTGCTAGAAATTTAAAAACCCTCATGTACTCGTATCAACATGAATATTATTTCCGTATATGTGGCTGAAAACCCCAAACACTTGTATAGACATACTGATTCATTCATATTCATTCATCGAGTGACTACTACCGATGTATACCGGGATAAGCTAAACATGCCTTAGTACCTAGATACTTCTGATTACCCAACAAACCATATATGTAATTCAAAACAAAGAGGTGTTGGGAAAATTTAAAGACGAAGCCATCGGAAAAATCATTAAACTCTTTGTCGGTATTAGACCTAAAATATACAGGTGGTAACACAAATGTACAGCAAAAATTGCAGGACACATTCCTCACACGTAGACGAAGAAATTATGTTATATGAACATGGGTCTGGAAACGCTTTGTTTCCACGTTACAACTCATTTTCTCCAGCTGGTTAATCATGGGAAACACACACAAACAGAACGTTGGAATTATTGGGAACATGTGACTTACGCCATTGCTTGTTTACAGATAACATCAACTGTTCCAGTGAGCAGTACCACCTTGGCAAGCACACGGGTTACTACGTATTAGTAGAGTTGATCATAGACTTGGCTCCTGCAATGACAGTGTACACAAATACAGAGATAGCAAATGCCCATTTAATGTATGTATTAGCAGACGGCAATGGCGCTTGCGCTCAATGTTTGTACCGGGAGAGATTTCCAGGATGAAGGTACCCCAACAGGAAAACTTTTGAACCCATTGATCGTCGTCTTAGGGAACTTGGGGCAATCCAACCTGATATCTGCGACAGGGGCAGACCAAGAGGGACGAGGACACCACAACAGGAGGCGGCAATTCTTCAGGCAGTTGACGACGATCCTAGGATCAGTACGAGACAAACAGCTGCAACAATGAATGTTGAGCACATGACTGTCTGGCGAGTGTTACACGAGGTCCGACTGTATCCATGCCATTTACAACGTGTGCAGGCGCTATCGGCTGCTGATTTTCCTGCACGGATACGGTCTTGCGAATGGTTTATGCAACAAAGTGTGAACCCTAATTTTAGTGCAGCGGCGCTGTGTACAGCGTCATTTCAACGAGATCAGATTGTAAATTATCACAATCGGCATATATGGGTTGACGTTAATCCTCACGCAACTATTGAAGCAAGTAATCAACAAAGATTTTCTGTCAATGTTTGGGCCGCATTGTTGGTGACCTTTTGTTAGGGCCTCACGTGCTTCCACCCAGCCTCAACGGACAAAGTTGCCATAATTTCGTAGAGAATGTTCTACCTGATCTGTTAGCAGATGTGCCTTTAGCTGTACGACAAAGCATGTACTTCATGCACGATAGAGCACCTCCTCATTTTAGTGTTAATGTCTGTCCACTTCTAAATAACAGATTCCGTGGCAGATGAATATGTAGACGTGGACGAATTTCTGGCCTCCACGTTCCTCGGGCCTAAACCCAAGGACTTTTATTTGTGGGGGCAATTGAAAACCCTTGTGTATCGAACCGAGTACCAGATGTTCAGTCTTCGTGTGCACATATTATGGAAGGCTGCAAAACTATACGGAATATTCCAGGGATACATCAGCGCATTTGGGATTTACTACGACGGCGGGTTTATGCATGTATCAATGCTCATGGAGGGCATATTGAACGTCTCCTGTGAGAAAAAATTACATCTGGTGTGCTAGTACGTTCTATTCTGGTATGTTTCTCATGATTAATGACTTGGATAAAATGAGTTGTAACATGGTAACAAAGCGTTTCCAGACCGATGTTCATATAACATCATTTCTTCGTCTACGTGTGAGGAATGTGTCCTGCAAATTTTGCCGTTCATTTGTGTTACACCTGTATGTCCTTCATATTGATGGAAATGTAATTAAAAAGATTAAGAATATTAAACGAAGCGCTATTACTTAGCCGCTTTATTACTTTCAATAGTTAAAACAATGAAATGCCGATTAATTTAATTCAATCCAACCATCCTATTGTTTCTACAATTGAAGCTAATAAAATCGCTGTATCACCTTATGACGCTAAAAGATTGATTGCAGATGATGGAATATCCACGTACGCTTATGGCCATTACATCACTCTGAGCCCTGTAAAAGAAAATGTGGTGATACCTTAATACGAGGGTGGATTGAAAAGTAACGCTGAATATTTTTTTACCAAAATGTTTAATAGTTAAAACAACAAAACAAAATCACAAATGAACTTACATCTTTTACCTACTTTTCGACATAGTCACCAAGTTTCTCAATACATTTCTCCCATTGTGATACCAATTTCAATATGCCTTGTTCGTGGAAGTCCATTTCCTTGGAGTATAGCCATTTGCGGACTGCTGATTTCACATCCGCATCTGTTGCAAAGCGTTGGACGACCAGGAATTTCTTCATGAGACCAAACAGATGTAAGTCCGACGATGCCACGTCCTGATTGTATGGTGGATGCTGGAGCACCTCCCAATCAAATTGGTGATTTTCTAATGAACAGCAGCAGCAACATGGGGACGAGCATTGTCATGAAGAATTTTGACATCGCCGGCATTCAGGGTGTGGCATTTGTTACGAAGGGCACGACGCAATTTCACCAAAGTTTTCGTGTGGCTGCAGCATTCACAGTGATCCCATGTTTAGCAAATTACACTAATACAACTCCATGCATATCCCAGTTCTAGCATGTTTCTACTCCATACTTACCTGCTGGGTTTCGAGCGTGTTGCGGTATGCCCATGCTCATTACCAGGGACGATTCCGTTCAGAAAGTTATGTCTTTCTGCGGTGTACCACGTTAGGTGGTTCAAGCTCGTCATCATTTGCTGTCCCTTGTGATTGTCTGTCAAGTCTTTAGGCACCCAGCGAGCATCAGGTTTACGAAACTTCAACGTGTCATGAATAATATCGTACACTGCACATAGCAAATGTTGAACTGATGCGATAAGGTTCGCAGTTGCACACGCCGGCCGTTCAAAATTGCCGTCTGAATACCTCTGACATTCTGCGGGTTTACATCTGTTACCGGCCTCCCGGAGCGTGGCGAATCAATAAGAATAACAAGGCCCTCTAGGAAGAATGCACACCACCTGGAGACATTGCTACGGTCCATACAATCATCCCCATACTCTCCACGCATGTCCCTGTTAATATCACTCGGCTTATGCCCTTTGGACCACAAACATCGAACCACACCTCTCTGCTCTTCACACGTGGACGACAGTAACATTTTTGTTGCTTAGTTCACGCTTCTCTTGCTAGAGCTGCACATAAAACCAAAAATGTTTTCTGTAGTGAAAACTTCAAACTATATGTCTGTGAAATTGCAACGTTCCAGCTGCAATACCAAGAAGAAAATATTGTCTGTTACTTTTCGATCCGCCCTGGTACGTTCCTTTTTTCGTGAGCCTGCTTAGATAAAATAGATGGTTACTCAACTATTACTCACATATACCCGACAGAAACATGATGAAGAAGGAAGAATAAAAATGATGGAACTACAAGGCGGTAACTCTGCTACAATGGTAACCTGACTTCAACATGGATAAAAGAAAAAGCACGCCAAGCGACGAACTAAAATAAATCTGAAATAAGGCTACGTTGTCATAAAACTTTCTAATTAAGACCCTCAAGTTATAAAAGCGGGATAAAACGCTACAATTTCACTAAAAGAAGCTGAAAGTCAGCTTTGGCTAATTTTGGATAGCTCTGATTAGGCTGGGTAGGATGTTCGGTATTAGGTTAGGGCACACGATTGAAGGAAAGATGATAAGGAATGTCTAATTTAAGTTAGAATGCTTAGTACCAGTTAGGATCCTGTCACGATAGGTTAGATAATAACAGGATAGAATACATGATGAGAGCATAGTCTGAAATGGGTTAGTTAGGCTCGCATACTTATTGAGTTATGAAGGGTGGATTACCATAGGTTTTCATAGCCACCGGTTGGTCACGTTTGGTTATGTCTGGTGGTGGCTTTTTTACGTTTGGTTACGTTCTGTTACGTTTTGTGGCTACACCTTTTTATGTTTGGTTATTTTGTTACGTCTGGTTACGTTTGGTCACCTTTTATTAAGTTTGTTTATGTTTCGTTTACCTTGGTTACGTTTTGGTTGTCTTTGCGTTACGTTTTAGTTATATTCGACAATGGCAGGATAAAATAGACGATGTGAAAATCTTGTAGACCAGATAGGTTAGGATATCTGAATATGCTTCAATAAGACTGTAAACCATTAAAAGATTCTCCATTCCCTCCCTCACACGTTAGCAGCCCACCATTTCTAACTTTATAAGAGATATAGATAAAGAGATTTAAAACTATACAAAAGGTCTAGAGCAGTAAGCACGAAATGCTTATAAAGTATTAAAACTTAGGAAAGGTACCGTAAATACTGCAGAAAAGGATGGAAAGGTCCAGATAATACCAACAAATTCCTTTAAAATATAATAAATGAGCATTAAAACAGGATCAAGCTACTAAAAACGTGTAAAATGTCTGTTTAAATGTGATAGAAAGGTTTTAAAGCGGTAAGAACATTCACAAAGAAATCCAAAGGTTGGTTGTTTCTCCGAATACCTCTACCAGAGCTCCTATCTCTCCAATGGGATGAAGGAAGTAGATGAAACGAAATGTTGGTGAAATGGATGAAAGGAAAGGTGATGATGGAGCAGTTGGTGGAATGAATGGCGGGGAAACCGGAGAACCCGGAGAAAACCCGCCCAGACGCCGCTTCGTCCACCACAAATCCCACATGTAGGTCCCTGGGATTGAACCCGGGCCGCCTCGGTGGGAGGCGAGCGGTCTAACCACTCGGCCACGGCTCCGCCTGTCCTCAAAACATGCCATATTTAAATACGAAAATTTGCATTATCGAAACTAAGATGTTTAAGTTAGTGCTGTTCACATGCTCATGCTTGGGAAGTAGGGTTTTCATCCTCAAAACGTGCCATACGAAAATTTGCATTTTATAAATTGAAGTTTTTGTTTCAGTTTTCTCTTTACATGGACAAGCTTAGCAAGGAGGCTTTTCATCCTCAAAACAATGTCATATTTAAATACGAGAACTTGCATTATTCAATCTGAAGTATTTGAATTAGTATACTGTTCACACTGATAGGCTTGGGAACGAGGGTTTTTATCCTCAAAGCAATGTCATATTTAAATACGAGAACTTGCATTATTCAATCTGAAGTATTTGAATTAGTATACTGTTCACACGGATACGCTTGGAAAGGAGGGTTTTATATCCTCAAAACGTCATATTTAAATACGAGAACTTGCATTATTCAATTTGAAGTATTTGAATTAGTGTACTGTTCACACGGACATGCTTGGGAAGGAGGGTTTTATATCCTCAAAACGCCATATTTAAATACGAGAACTTGCATTATTCAATTTGAAGTATTTGAATTAGTGTACTGTTCACACGGACATGCTTGGGAAGGAGTGTTTTATATCCTCAAAACGCCATTTTTAAATACGAGAACTTGCATTATTCAATCTGAAGTATTTGAATTGGTGTACTGTTCACACTGATAGGCTTGGGAAGCAGGGTTTTATATCTTCAAAACATGCCATATTTAAATACGAGAACTTGCATTATTCAATCTGAAGTTTTTGGGTTAATATGCTATTCACACGGACATTCATGGACCCCAGCATCGTGAAGCCCCAAAATTGAATTTCTGGTTCAAATAAAACATACTCCTTCTCTACTCAAGTAAATCCGCAACAAAAACCAACAGTCTTTATTAACATATGGCATCGATTATTATTTAGCAGAATGCAGTCAGTTGTTTTCAGGACATATTTTATCTGATTTATACTTTGTCTACCACGTACCTACCTACTCGGTAGGTGGAGAAGGTATTGCATCCCACCCAATAATTGTATACCGAGTTTTCACCGAAAATAGGTGTTTTGAGAACCTCTAAATAGAGAAGCATTTTTAGGTAAAATGTCCTGACTGTCTATGAGGTGTATGTGTGGGAAAGTTTGGAGTGGAAGGAATTTCCAGGAAATCTTCGATAACAGCCTGTCTGCCATTCATATTGCAGAGATAGGAAAAACCCCAAATGCAGCTTTGAGGCCTGAGATAGATACTTGTGATTTGTCCACATACAGCGGAAGTTACGATATGAACTAATTGATAAGACCCAGATCCTGTTCTGATAAAGCTGGCGAAGGCGATGACATTCGGAAACTGAAACCAAAACCTCGTTCACACTCATAACAAGAAATCACCTTAAACAAAATCAAACTCGGTTACGATTTGTTATTATTATTATTGTTGTTGTTATTGGAATTCTAAAGATTTTATGTCTTTCAATAATACTGCACCCTCAAGCTATTATGAATTATTTTCATATCTATCGTATTCTGCGCATTTTCTCACATATTTATATTTGTCTGTACTTGGTTTCTTCATTATAAATATTGGCTGGATGGTTTCAATGCACATCGTGTTCCAGTTACAGAAGATCATATAGCAAGTTGACGACATTGATCACTGTTATATCTACATTTTCCAGTCTTCATGTTACAAAACTTTTTCAGGATACAGAAGAAGAAAGAAGAAGCGAATTTGAATACGTTGTGCTTTAAATAAAAACGAGATTTCACCGAAAATACATGTTCCAGGCCCTGTAAATACAAAGAAGCATTTTTAAATAAAAGGCCCGTGTGAGTGTATGTGTGTGAGTGTGTATGTATGCATGAGTGTGTCTGTGTAAATAACATAACCCAAAAACGAAATCCCGGATGAATAATAAACGTAGTATTTAAGTTCAATACCTTCAAAGTGCGACACGAAGGTTTTCAAGAAAATTCCTCCACTAGAATCTGTCTCTTACATTGAACATTTTTCAAAAACATGGAGTTTCTAAAAAATGGCTCTAACGATTTTGATTACGATATTCAAGATAATTGCTTGGTAAATATAATGTGGGTATATGTTATCTTTTCTGAGAATAGCCGGTGAAGTTCTCGTTAATGCTATAATCTTGTATAATTGGTAAACGTTAAACAATAGAAGAAAATGTTCCTTTCAAAACATGTAGATTCTTCAAAACCAGCAATTTATTAGAAATATCCTTTTTATGGAATCAGCCATTTCCGAGATATCCCTTATTAATGTTACAAATTGTTCACACTTAACATTTCTTTTTAACTGCTGTTGACATTCAGTTGTTTGTCGTGTTGTCATGGGAAGAGTAAGAAATTTTGAGGCCAGCATATAGCGCCCAGTTCTTGACTATCGCTGTTCCCTTTTTATCTACAACTAAATGTGTAATACAGCTATTTCCGGAAAGGTTTATCTGAATTAAAGTGAGACAGAGAGGAAAATGGAATTTGGTAAGAATAATTTGTGTACCAACTAATAAGAGATAGAGTGTAGGCAAAGTTATGTAAATGTAACACATTCGATTTCATTCACTTCATCTCAAGTAGTGTAGATTCGCAGATTCTATATAAGACGTTTACTGTTGTCGACGTTGTTACTAATATTATTTTTATTATGGCTATAAAACACCAATAGGTGTAGTACACAATCATACGCTGTGCATTATGCTATTTTTACTTGCTTATAATGAATTAAATATATTGTCATAGTTTTACAGAAACTGCTCTACATATCCTAACGTTAATAAATATGTTATACCAAAGGAAAAAGAAACATCTTCCACTATGCATTGCAATTAGACGTCCAAAACCTTCGAAATTAATATCGAAACAAAGTTAAACCTGTTTCCCCAAACACAGAACGTTATGTGTCCCCTCTATTGAAATTTGATCATATAAAAGAATAAACAAGGTATACCGACCAGCAGCAGCTGTTACGCTCTACTACATTTTGAGGGAAGGGAAGCTAGGGTAGATAAGGCGTCTCATTCTTTCATCACACCTTCAGACTGTGACCTGTGTAGTCAGTGATGTTAACTAAAGAAACCGCCACTACGAAATCTAAATAGGGACCTCTGGAATGAGATATCAGAATCCCGCAGAGGCAGTGAAATACTTCTGTTGTTATTTGTGCAACAAAGTCCATTAAATGTTAATGCGAAAATACTATTGATTCCAACAACACTTTGCAATAAAGTTTAATTTGATATTCTTGTGTTGCAAGGAAATTTTCAGTCATATCTAAAAATGACTTCCTGGAATTCCGTTATCTCTTATTTGATATGAGAAATACACAATATGCTCTTTTAGAAACGGAAGTAATGCTATGAAATATTATCGGCGAGCAAGAAATCTATATAACGATACTGCAGTGAAGTTTCTTTAGCTGATGGATCATAAAGGTGTGACTAAATATTTGTAAAACAATGTCGCTGTCCCGAGAGTACGCCCGAAATAAATCATATTGCCGCTTTCTATCCTTTCATTCGTTCCCCAAACTAGACTTTATTTACTTTCGTTATTTGCTGTCTATAGTAAGAAGAGGAACTATTGTAATATCATAGAAAATTCTATATCAACATTGCAAGGAAATACACGTTTTGGGACTCCTGAATCCAAAATATAAATAATAGTAGTAAGCAGAGCAACAATAATAATTTTCAGCTACATACTCATGGGATGATACCACCAGTTCTCGATACAGGATACTTATACCGATATTGTTTTTTAGGCACCGATACGAGATACTCCTTTTATAAAAACTATAAATGCGATAGCTTGTTCTCTTAATAATATTCTTATTAGTATTTTTCTGTGTATAAACATTTATAACGAATTTCGTGCAGTATGCTGATTCCAAAATTATTCCTCTTTGGCATTTTCCAAATGGTAGCAATCTTTTTACTTTCTCTACTACGTAGGTATAGTAAGTAGGGGAAGTATTGTATTCCACCCAAAAATTCGATACCGAGATTTCACCGAAAATATATGTCTTGAGGTTCCCTGAATCCAAAAAGAAAGTCTGAGTGTGTGTGTGTGTGTGTGTGTGTATGTGTGTGTGTGTGTCTGTCTGTCTGTGTGTCTGTGAACAGCATAACTTATAAACGAACAGTCGGATAAACACCAAACTTGGTATTTAGGTTCAGTATCTTCCATAGATGCGACACGAAGGTTTTCAAGAAAATCCCCCAACCCAGATTACCCTTTACATGGAACATTA
Organism: Deroplatys truncata; assembly: GCA_030765065.1. Lineage (NCBI taxonomy): Eukaryota > Metazoa > Arthropoda > Insecta > Mantodea > Mantidae > Deroplatys > Deroplatys truncata. The sequence continues at coordinate 21,471,815 of CM060988.1, read as the reverse complement.
TTCGAAAATTTTAATTTTTTCAAAAATGTCTCTAAAGATTTCGATTAAGATATCATATGTTTAAGATGTTTTCTTGACAAATAAAATGTATATGTTGAATTTCTTCATTGTGAACGACTTTTGCATAACTGGTAAACCATAAGACATAGACAAACTTTTACTACACAAAAAATGTAGATCGCCTTAAAATACACAATTTATGTCATATACATTTCTTTTGTTGAGTGAACCATTTTCGAGATATTGCTTGTTATTCCCTTAAATTTTTCAATACTTATTTTCTCAAATGGGAATTTGTTATTCATTTTTTGTCTTGGATATGCAAAGAGTATTAATCTGTGGCAAAGAGAATGGCGCTGCACATAGCAACCAGCTATTAAGAGATATATCTATGCTTAAAGGCTACTGTATTTCTATATTGCCCTTGTAAATATATATTCCCCTTACATCTACAAGAAAATTAGCAATAAGATAGATTCTGCAAATGTTTATCTCGATTAAGATGAAGTAGATGGAGAATAAGCGTTTGTAAAAATAGTTTGTACAAGAGTAGAGAAAGTGATGTGAGTGTAACACATCAGATTTTTTAACTTTGAAACGCCACTGGTTATATATTTCCTATTGTTAGCCAACACTATAAATGATAATAATAATAATAATAATAATAATAATAATAATAATAACCACATTTCACAAAGGCTACCTAACTTTTTTTTCATCCGGCAATAAATAATTTTCGGAAGGGAAGTAAAGCCGGTGGTCCCGTGTCGTAGATTTACGGCACGTAAAAGAACCTCAAGCCGGATAAAGAGGTCTCTGAGCAAAATTACCAGTCTTTCACGCCCAATATGGAATGGGACGCTAAGAAACATAGTAGTTAAAGAGCGTCCATAAATAAAACTCAATTTAAATTTAGCCTTATAATACTCGAAACATAGTAAGCTTGTGCATTAAGCCTCTCTACTACACACCCTCAAGCATATGCATACACATGTTAATACAAAGACATGTTAGACATAATTAAAATTTTGAAGAAAAAACTTAAGTAAGTATTATATTCAATGTACAGATATAAAGGAATCAAAGACTTTTGTATAAGAGCTCAATTATTCTTTAAAGATCAAATATTTCCACGGGCTGTATTATCTCACGTCTTAAGTTCTGATTTTTTTCTGGTGGATTCATACATCAACGGAGTAGGCAAATGTAATGGCTGAGAGTGAGTCACAAGCCAGGCTATTGCAGAAACGTGATTTAGTGGGTCTTTTAAATCAGCTTCATTCACAACTCAGTTAACATTGTATGTTACATGTGTAGCTCTACTCCTTCCCTCATTGTTTTGCATGCTTTCATTTAGACACAAGGGTCTATGGCATTTTTCATTAACTCACCCATAGTAAACGCACTCAAGCTCTATCAAGAACTACAGTCCAACAACTTTTTAGCGACACCTGCGAAGCAATCACGCGAAGTCTCGACTGCTTTTATTCCTTATGTAGCATAAAGTAAACGCAACAACTATAAATAATGCAAAACTTAAAAATCGGATGTGTTGCACTGGAATGACTTTCTCTTCTCTTGTACAAACTATTTTTACAAACATTTGCTCTACATCTATTTCATGTTAGCCGAGATAAACATCTGCAGAAACTTATCTAATTTCTATTTTCTTGTAGGTGCAAGGGGAATTTGGTAGGCTTTAAGCGATAGTCGAATCTTTTAAGAGCTGGTTGCTATATGGATCATTCAATTCTCTTTGCATGACAAGACATAAAAAATAATTCGCATTTGAGAATATAGGTATTTAATTATTGGAAAATTCAAACAAATAACAAGGAGTATCTCGGAAATAGTTCACTCAAATATATATATATATATATATGTTGTGTGTATACATATATAACACAAATAGTGTGTTTTAAGGAGATCTACATTTTTTGTGTAGTAAACCTTTGTCTATCTTTTACCGTTTATCAATTATGAGAAGTCATTCAGAATGGGGAAGACTTTTGAGGACATTCCCAGAAAATTCAAGATATGCATTTCATTTTCATTAAAAATATCTTTCACATATGATACTTTAATCAAAACCGTTAGAGGAATTTTTGAGAAAATAAAAGGTTTCAAAAATCTTCCATGTAAAGGGTAGTCTGAGGTGGGGGATTTTCTTAAAATCTTTTTGTGGCATCCTTGGAAGATACTAAAATCAAATACAAAGTTTGGTATTTATCCGACTTTTATTGTTGGGTTATGCTGTTCACAGCAGACACAGAGACATACACGCATGGACATTTTCAAAAAATCCTGTATTTGGATTCAGGACGCCTCAAAACATGTATTTCCGATGAAATCTTGGTATCGAATTTGTGGGTGGAATTCAATACTTTCCCTACTTACTCTACGTAGTAGAGAAGGTAACATTTTAAAGTATCGAAGAAGCATCGAAAGTTCATCTCAAAATATTAGACATACTTCGATATCACCGTGTATCGAATCAGGGTATCGAGGTTGTGCTACTCTACTACTCACCTGTAGTAAGTAGAGGTAGTATTGCATTCATCCAAATATTCGATACAAGCATTTCACGGGAAATGCGCGTTTTCTGGTCACCGAATCCAAAACAAAAATATTTTAGAAAAGGGACAATGTGGAGCAGGACCCGCACGTGTGGTCGTGTATGCGTCCATGAACAGCGCAAGTAAAAAACGAAAAGAAATTGGTTAAACGCCAAACTTCATATTTAAGTTCAGCATCTTCCAAGGATGCGAAACAAATGTTTTCATGAAAATTCGTCCACTCCAACTTAACCTTTTGGATGCTTTTTATTTGCTCAAAGTTGGCTTTGATTTTGATTAAAATATCATATATTAAGATGTTTGCGTGATATAAAGTAACGAATTTTCTGTGAATAGCTGTGAACTCCGCCTTATTGTGTAATACTTTTGCATAATTAGTAACGTTTAAGAGGCAGACAAAATCTTACTACACAAAAATTGTAGACTCGTTAAAGACAACAATTTATTTGATAAAAAATGTTTGTGACGTTAAAAGTATTTCCGAAGCTATCCTTATTACCGCTTTGAATTATTAAAATCCTTCCAATTTGTTTAGGTTTTTTCTTGTGGTCATGTAAGGCTTGTGGAATATTAAGGTCATCACATAATGACCACCTTTTTAAATATCTCACTATTCGTTTAGCCTACTGAATTTTTCTTACACCTACAATAAAATGTGAAAGTGTGTAATGAAGCCACATCTAATTAACATATAATGTATATGAAAAATAAGCTCCTGTAAGAAAAGCCTTTAGAAGAGTGAGTAGAGAAGATCATGTTAAGGTATAACACACAATATTTTTACTATCTCTACCACGTACATGTATTTAGAGAAAGAATGGCATTCCACTCAAGAATTCACTGAAAATACATGTTTTGAGGTACCTGAATCAGAATAAAGCATCTTGAGAGAAAGGTCCCCGCACGCGTGTGAGTGAGTCTGTGTGTATGTGTGCGTGTTTGAGACCTGAATAGCTCCAAAAACGAAACACTAAATTGGGTGTTTAATTTCGTTATCCTCAAAGGCATACGAAGATTTTCAAGAAAGAACTCCCACCCGAAACTCCCCTTCAGATGAAAATGTTTTCGTTATTTGGAATTTTCTCAAAATTGGTTTAAATATTTGGCAAAAATACCTTACGCTTAAGATTTTTACATGACAAAGAAAATTGATATTTTGAATTATCTGGGAATAGGCTGTCATATTCTCTTCCTTAGGAAAGAACTGTGTATACAAAGTGTAAATCGTGAGAGATGGACAAAACTTAGTACCCAAAAATGTAGAGTCTGTAGAACACACGATTTATTTCTAATAATGTTTTTGTGGCATGAGTCATATAAGTTATATCTATTATTGTTAGTTTGAATATTACAATACTTGTTATTTTTCAGTTTTTACCGCGATGGCATGGAAAGAGAGAAGGGCTCGTATATAAACACTTGACTATTGCCTCGATTTCCTTGTTAAACATCTGACTATCGCTTCAGCCTACGGTCTACAACGAAATGTGCAGTGAAACCATTTCTGTTTTCATTTGTCTCGAGTAACAAGAAGTACACTAGAAAAGTCTTGTTCAGGAATAGTTTGTGGGAGAGTGGGTGGAGAGTCATGTGAGCGTAACACATGTGACTTATTTAGTAATGTTTGGTAATGATAAGTGCTACTATCATATAATAATACTAAACTCACAAAATTGAAGTTGTATCCAAAATTTTTATATTCACTATCCTGGCAGTGTGCCAGTATAGGACTCGCCAACTTCCCTTAGAGTCATTTTAAAAAATAAATGACTACGTAAATTCTAATTGAGGAATAGTGTTTTAAAATTGAATCCTTTAATTTTTGTAGATACACAGTTTTCCTTCTCTATAAGTTTCAAACCTTAAAACTTAGTACCCAAATACACATGCATGCAGCTTGACTAGATCATCTGCCCTGAGCACGATAATGTTACCACTTGCCATGTTCTTTCTGAATGTGGCTTGTAATTATGAGATATTACAGAAAACTGGACACATTCTCAAGTGAAGTAACGTAACAATTACCTATAATAGTTTTAAGTGCACGTTCTAACCTCATTGTTGTGCAGGGAACGAAGCCAGTCGTACATCTGTTGCTATTAATACAACTGAGTAGAGTATTGATATAAGCATAGTACAGTACGACATCTAAGGACATTTTAAGCACTTATAAATATCAAAGGAACCCTTTATGTAATTATTTTGAATATAAAATAAACACCTGCTGCATTACTAAGCAGGCAACGCAGGATTTTGTAAACCAATGAAAGCGATAATGGAATAAGGGAATGCCATTATGTCTGCCCAATGATTATCTATTCTACAATGTCTCATTCAGTTTTATAATGTAATGTAATATTTATTGAGTGCGAAAATAATCACAATCATATTGGGGGTGACTGCTTCTGGCCCTGGCCATTTTATAGTCATCTCCTCTCCTTTGATTATAATAATAATATATTAATCTATTGAGCATTAAGTTATTACATATTAGATGCCTTCTCGGATTACTATTACATGTTAATACAATTAGTAATTCTTATATTTATTTATATTTACATTATTTTCTTCTTTTAACCATCCATATCCATTTATTCCTATTCATTCCATACCATGAACTTTCTTTTCTTCTAATCTCTTTTTCTTTAGATACATTGATTTTATACCCTTCCATATTTTACACACATTATTTTCTCTAATAATTTTGATTACTTTCTCTGCTTACCTCTTTCCCCTATTCTTACTTAATGTCCCCATTATTCAGTTTTATAAAGTTATTTGCCTTTGTTGAATTCTGTTTGTGCTGTGCAACACAAACAAAAATGGACAATATTTATGTTGATACATTGATGCATACAAAAATTAACGTTACAGAATTTCAGGGTGATGTGGTTTAGGAATCGTGAGATGATGTGGGTTAGGAATCGTGAGATGATGTGGGTTAGGAATCGTGAGATGATGTGGGTTAGGAATCCTGAGGTGATGTGGGTTAGGAATCGTGAGATGATGTGGGTTAGGAATCCTGAGGTGATGTGGGTTAGGAATCGTGAGATGATGTGGGTTAGGAATCCTGAGGTGAGGTACTTTGTATTTCACTCATTCTCTAACGCATCAAGTGTAATGCTTCCCCCCTTACATGGAGGCACGACTTAATCAATGGAGTAAAGACAAGGTGAAGTTAGTACTGTGGAAGTGTATATACAACTTGCTGTTTAAAGGTGTAAATAATGCTAACTAATTTTTCTAATTTAAACAAATTTTGGTTTGACTCAACGTAATTATTTAGAGCTATGGCTTCTACATATTTGCCCTTAGGGTTTTTGCTTTTATGTTAAAGTCATATAATTTTTAGTCAATATTTATTTGAAATGATGCTCTAATATGGACAATGTTGAAGCATCGAATTATTTTATATAAAAAACATGTCTCCCCATCCAACTGGCAGCTACACCTCTGATTTAATTCTGGCTGAATTAAATAAAACAAAGATCCTATTGGTACAGAAAGAATGCACGAACCGTTTAAATTACGCAATCTATGATAATTTTATATTTTCAGAATATAGTGTTTTATGTTGAAGTTTTCCAAATTGATGCCCTGACCGGTCTCAGTATATGAGGGTTTGAACCACAGCGATTCTCCTTTCTCACCTCTTTTCATTCTTCACGTGTGTTCATTACAAAGAAATTGTGATTCAAATACCTTCCCTATTTTACAACAACAATGGGATAATAAAATATGTGTTAGGTTGGCCCCGTAGCTCAGCCGGTAGAGCACCTGCCTGATGTGCGAAAGGTCCCGGGTTCGATTGCCGGTTGGACGGTGGAACTTTTCTCTAGCCGAGATTTTTCCCTATCCTCCCCAGAGTTTGGAAGTATTAATAAGTTATTGTGTGTGTGTGTGTAAGAGAGAGAGGGGGGAGATGTAATGTATAAAACGCAAAAAAATACCAGAACTCCAATGACGACTTTATAGGAGTTATCACCATTGCCGATAGGCAATATGCTCCAAAGGTAAAAGGCCGCCGATATGACCCTTGCAGTTAAAGGCGGAGTGTAAATGAAACAATAAAGGAAATAGCTAAATATATACATATATATTAGCTAATCTGAAATTATTTGTGGTTGGACGTTTTTAAATTAAATAAAAGGAACACTTATTATATAAATAATAATGTAAAAGAGTGGAATGTTAATGGGAATAGAAAATGCTGAAATCCAGGCGACCTCAGAACATGTATTACCGGTAACATCTCTTAGATAAATTTTGTGTGTAACGAATTGCTATTAAGCCCTGTAGACTATGGGGATTCCTTTGTGCCACTTACAGTATAACACTTTCTTCCTCCTTCACCATCTCTCCCACTCCTTCATTACCTCCATTTCCAGCTGCTTCTCCCCTTCTCTCTCTGTCTATGCAACTATGATATACTGTCATTCACTAACGAGTACGCAAAGTTATTTAAAAATAATCATCATAATAATAAACAGTTCAAAATGCATATTTATCGCTGTACAATTCACACCTATAGCAATAACAATCTACATTAATATATTATTAATAATAATTAATTAATTAATTACGATGGAAGTGTTAATTTCTACAGATTATTAACGTCTTGGTTACACAAGAATTCACTAAGACTGAAGAAAAAAGATTCTTAAGGGTGGTCCACAGTAAAGTAAAAACGGGAATGTTTATCGACAACAACATGGAAATTCATTTGTTTTTAACTGCTCAACATACTTTCTATTTTGTTTACTTTTCAGCCTCATAAAGCAAGTTAACCAACTTCGAAATGCTGCACAGTCTTTTCTAGAAGTAAAGCCACTCCTATGTCTAGTTCGTCAAAACTAAAACGTTCTCTGATGTTTGTGTAATGGACATTCGTTTCCGTTTCCGGTTATTGTAAACCAGCCTTAGAAGTCTTTGGGAAGCTTGGCAAGCTCTCTCCAGACGAGTATTTACCAGTGTGGTCTCCAGTTTCAGATTTCTTGTGGTTTGCTTTAGGAAAATAACTCATTAACTTTTTTCGAAAATTTGTGCTGACGATGAACAATCCAACTGGGTTTAGACACGAGTTCAACGTTGGCAACAAGTATACAACCAATAAGTAATCATACTTAACTTCGAAAAATGGGTTAATGGTGTACGGAACGTGCGTTACGGAGAAGATGATAGCCAAAGACAGTATCATATTGGCTCCTCCCTTTCGTGTACATGTTTCGCCTAACGTGATAGTGGTTTTGCTCCCCGGGAATAATTCTGCGTACTATACTCGAGGTAGAAATAGAAAACACAGCCGTCACAACCAGGGGCAGCGCAGACAGAAAAACAAGAACCAGGGATCGTATTGTTATGTCAACGTTAGGTCCAATGTTAATTGCTCTATGTAGCGGCGGAATTACTCCAGTGACTGCTGCCCAAACCCAAACTAGCACTACTATACTCGAGGTAGCAGTAGAAAACACAGCCGTCACCACCAGGGGCAGCGCAGACAGAAAAACAGGAACCAGGGATCGTATTATTATGTCAACGTTAGGTCCAATGTTAATTGCTCTATGTAGTGGCGGAATTACTCCAGTGACTGCTGCCCAAACCCAAACTAGCACTAGTATACTCGAGGTAGCAGTAGAAAACACAGCCGTCACATCAAGGGGCAGCGCAGACATAAAAACAAGAACCAGGGATCGTATTGTTATGTCAACGTTAGGTCCAATGTTAATCGCTCTATGCTGCAGTGACTGCTGCTAAAACCCGAAATAGCACTAGCAACACAGCAATCCCTTTACGGTTCTGGAGAAACTCCTGTGTTCTACTGCCGGGTGTAGAGGCCTCGGCCAGTGGAGTGTACGCTGACGACAACAGAACGCAGAATGCAGATATTCTTTCAGCCAATTAGTGTTTGAGACTGTTTCTTCATTCATCAATCTAACATTGCAATAATATCACCACAGTACGTGTGGTCATTGATGAGTTCTACTATCATACATCTATCTCTTAAAGCAACCTGAAATCGATTTTCGTTGAAAAAACTTCTTTTTTCACTTTTGTGCTTGAGAATATCTTATTTTAAATGGCATATAACATATTACTGCAGAAAAGTTTTATCCACGTCAAATTGTGAACAGGGGTTGATGTGTCAACTTTAAACCACAGTTTATGAAAAGTTTATTTTTTTCGTGTATACATTTCTTTTCCAAAGTTCCTATTGAAACTAACCTGATGAAATTTTCAGGACTTGCTTGTATGAATGTTGTGCGGATACTAAGACAATATTTTATAATCATTGAAGTTTTAGAAAGTGTAGAAGTGACAAAGCAATGCAAAATTTTAAAAAATGTTTAAAAAGTCCCATCATGGGGATAATTATTACTTTCTCTACTACGTATAGTAAGTAGGGGAAGTATTGCATTCCACCCAAAAATTCGATACCGAGATTTCACCGGAAATACATGTTTTGAGACCTCCTGAATCCAAAAAAAGCATTTTTGGAAACATGTCCGTGTGTGTGTCTGTGTGTGTGTCTGTGTGTGTGTGTGTCTGTGTGTGTGTCTGTGTGTGTGTCTGTGAACAGCATAACTCAAAAACGAACAGTCGGATAAGCACCAAACTTGGTATTTAGGTTCAGTATCGTCCAGAGATGCGACACGAAGGTTTTCAAGAAAATCCCCCCACCCCAAACTACCCTTTACATGGAAGATTTTTTGAAAATTTTAATTTTCTCAAAAATGGCTCTAACGATTTTGATTAAAATATCATATGTTTAAGATAATGTCATGAGAAATGAAATGTATATCTCGAATTTTCTGGGAATGTCTCCAAAAGTCTTCTTCATTGTGGATGACTTTTGCATAACTGGTAAACCATAAGAGATAGACAAACGTTTACTACACAAAAAATGTAGATCGCGTTAAAATACACAACTTATGTCATATGCATTTCTTTTGTTGAGTGAACCGTTTTCGAGATATTGCTTGTTATTTCCTTAAATTTTCCAATACTTATACTTTTTCTCAAATGCGTTATTCATTTTTTTTATGTCCTGGACATGCAAAGGGAATGGAATGCGTCACATAGCAACCAGCGTTAAAATATTTGACTATCACTTAAAAGCTACCATATTTTCCTTGCATCTACAAGAAAATTACCAATAATATTGACATCTCGATATCTCGATTAACATGAAGCATATGGAGAATAGCCGTTTGTAAAATTAGGTTGTACAAGAGTAGAGAAAGTTATGTGAGTGTAACACATCAGATTTTTTTTAAGTAAGGACACATAATAAAATATATTGTTTCAGCATGAACACGAGGACCGTATGAATTTACCGTAAAAACTTTGCATATATAGCTTCAGTAGTTTCACACGAAAAGAAAAAATGTTAACACATAATTTAACATTGAGGAGATAAGCGACTCCAGGTTGCCTTAAGGATTAAATTTGTATCCATCATTTTTGTAATAACTATACTGGCATAGTGCGAGTATAGGTCCAGTCGACTTACCTTAAAGCCATTTTCAAAATAAAAGACAGCCTAAATTCTAATTGGAGACCTTGTTTTCAAATGGAATATTTTAACTTGGGTAGACACAAAGTTTTCCTTCTGTATAAGTTTCAAAACTTAAAGCGAATGCGCATGCGTGCAGCTTGCCTAGATCATCTGCCAAGCAACACGATAATGCTACAACTAATCATGCTCTGAATGTGACTTGTAATTATGAGATATTACATAAAATTAAATATATTCTTAAGTGAAGTTACGTAACAATTACCTTTATTAATTTTCGGTGCAAGTCTAAACTCACTGTCTTGCAGTGAGCGAAGTCAGTCGTATAATATGAACTCAGAGTAGATACAGTGTTAATAAAAGTGCAGCACATTACGACTTCTAAAGCCAATTTAAGAAGATATAAATATAAAAATAACCTTTTTTATGACACTTTTAAATATAAGACAAACTTATTCCTCTTTACTAAGCAGACAATGCATATTTATGTAAACAAATGAGAGCGATATTGGAATAAGTGGATGTCAGTATGCCTCCTGAATAATCATCTATTCTACAATGGTCAACTACGTTTTATAACGTTATGTCTTTTTGTTGAATTCTCTCTGTCTTTCTCAACAGAAACAGAAAATGGACATTATTTATGTTGGTACCTTGACGTATACAAAAATTCAAGTCACAGAATTGCAAGATGATGTCGGCTAGGATATTGACATTATGACGTACTATGTATTTCCCTCATTCACTAACAAGTCAAGTTTAATGCTCCCCATTACCCAATATCCTGTAGCTCTGATAAGGCTTTAGGGATAAGCACTTGCAGCATGACCATAGAACTTTAGGCACGACTAATGCCATGCAGTAATAGTAAAGGTGAATTTGGTACTTTGGAAGTGACGTCATTCAGTATATACAACTCACTGTTTTAAGCAGTAAATAATACTAATTTCCTAATTGAAACATTTTTATTTGACTATAATTGTCACATAATTTTATTTTATTCAATATTTCTTTTTAATAATGTTCTAATGGGGACAATATAGAAACATCGAATTATTTTAATCATAGAAAATCTCCCTTCATCCTCCTGGTAGCTGCACCTTTGGGCTAAGAAGCAAGAACACTGACCACTACACCGTAGAAGCAGTCAAATGTTTGTTCTTTTGATGCTGTAACATAGTTTCCTAAAACAAATACACTTTAAAAAGGTTTACTTACCTCAGACTGCATCTTGATGAGCCCAACAGAACGTCTGCAATAAAATGTTACTTACTGCTATCCACTGGAGAGGAACTTTCTAGACCGGATTGCTGTTTAAAACGGAGCTGCAGTCCCGGACTTCTTGTATTTATTTGGTGTTAGAAACTAAAATATCCTTTTTAGAACTAGAAGTAAGGCTATGTGACATTATCGCCGACCAGAAAATCTAAATAACGAAGCTTCTACAGAAATTTCTTGAAAAGAACCTTTGGAAATGAATGATAAGGTTTCTTTCCTTTGAAGTTTTAAAAAAAAATTATTTTTGATGTGTACAAATCTTGTCCATGTGCACCGAATTTTGGAATTTAACATTGTAACCAAATATTTGTAGAACAAGTGTATTCTAACTACTTGTCTTGTAGATTGGTCACGTGGTCCTGTTCAAGTTTGATGATAGCTTCAGTGCCAGACAATGTGTCATGAATGATTACAGAATTAAAACATTTCCATCACTCACACACATATATATATATATATATATATATATATATATATATATGATCTCAACTCAGAAATAAACTAACACGCTTATCTTAGATTTATCCAGAGTTATTTTTAGCACACTGATAAATCACTCTACAGTAGCAAAATTATTATAAAGTTTTAATACACTAAATATATTACTTCACACAAAAGATAAAGACATTGCACACCTGAGGTAGCAACACGAGGAAAAGTAAATCACTTAGTGTAGTAACATAAAATTTCTTAGTCTTATTATTCTTCGTAATAAGAATTAGAAACATTATATTTGTTACATCTTGCCCAAAGTAAACACTGTACTTTGCATACATTCATTTTACAATCAATAGCATCCAAAAGCAGTACTTTGTGAATAATTGTATTCTTAACGGCTTGTGGAATAATACAGACCTATTTATAATTTGAGGGGGATTCCAAAAAGGACTTTACCACAATAGAATAATATTATACAATATCCTTCCATTATCTACCTATAAGGGAACTGCATGAAGTTCAGGTTGGTATTCAAAATATAGTATCGCTCTGGCCTTCTTTGCATAGGACCATTCCATTCAATGTCAAATAATTGTAATACTTTTCTCCATCGGATTAATAGAGGTTTCAAATACTCTATTAACAAAGAGTGGTAAGATATAATTTCTACATATACTAAAAGCAAATCTTGTAATTTACTAGTGATATGTTTTAATCTAGCATATTCATTCAAATTATATAACAATTAAAATGTTTGAAAAACTCTACAACAGAGCTAGAATTTGTAAATGCTAGCTGTGTTGCTATTTTATCACATCTGTATTATATACATACGTCATTTCTCACGTGATATAGAGTTAAAAGGAACGCACTACTGTATCCTAAGATGAAATGTTATCTTACGTTATGTTATGTTATCTCATGTTTCTATATCTTATGTTGCTATGGCAACTTTTGTAAGGTTGCTAGCGCTCGCAAAAGTTATGTATACAGCAGACTAAGAGCGAGTTCAGGTCAGATCTGAGAGAAAGAGCAGAGAGATCATTCTTAACACAGAAAGACAAGTGAACGTCCTTGTTACGATTGCAAACACCTGCATTGTTTTAAGCACATGTGGTGCACGAAAATTCATTTAACACAATATTTATTTTAAAATTCCTAAATTTCGTTTCTTTAGCTACTTTAATTGTGATAATATTCGCAGAAATAGTTTTCTATTTGTACTACTTACTTCTGTCATGTAAATAATACTTTAAGACAATACCCCATTGTTTAAAAAGCAGTTGGCCAGTGAGAGTCGTTATGTTGAATGTGTTTGAATGAGGCCACCAGAAATTAATGACGATCATTTAGGTATTTCATTTTACTCCTTTAAAAGTGAAAAGCTTGGAAGGAAAACTCACCGAATATTTATTACAATGTTCATGTCACAATAATTTTTGTTTTATTTAAATTATATATGTTAACGCGATCTACAATTGTTTTCATGTTGGTGGTTTGTGTCTATCTCCTCGCAGTTATAGTAGAAAATTTAAAGAGAAATATGATATCTTCACAGGCTGTTTACAAATAATTATCCCAAATTTACTTTTTTTCTTTGTATTTCAAGTATTTATTATGATAATAAATTTCGCTAAAATAATATTTAAAAAAAATAAAATAAAACAACACAAAACAAAACCTTAACATGTAACAGAGTGTTTAGATTGGGAGGAATTTTCAGGAAATCTCCGGTATCAATTCCTATGGTGTTCATATTACAGCGTTAAGAAACCTATTCATCAAATAAGAACATCAAACATTACATTATCAAGTTTAATACAATATACGTATAAAAGATGAAATATTCCTCCATTTACTGTTCCGCATAGGAAAAGAATAGTTCCAGTTAAGGCAATTTGCCAAATGGAATCGAACCTCTTACCTCTGTTATTAGAATCGCTGCCTACAGAACAACAGAATGTGGATTCTTTTGTTGGTCTAACAAAACGGTAAAGGGATCACAACAATGAGCGCAACAGCAGGTATTCAATAACATTTTACATGCTAGTATTTTATTCGAAGAGAAATTTTTGCAAACAACTTCTTTCTAAAAGAACTCACTTCCGGGAATACTCTTATCCCTCAGTTGGTATTAAAAATATACAAGGAAGTAATGTTCTCTGTCCCATAAGAAACCTAAATAGAAAAACTTGCAAAGAATTTGCTTTAAAAGAACGCCATGTGTTCATATCTTGTCCTTGCGTACCCAACATAGCAGATGATGGAACACAACTATTTGTACAAAAATTGCATTACACCAGGGACATTAAAACTGTTAAAGGTTGACAACAAGTGTTTGTATCTCTGTGCAACAAATTTACTTTTGGTAATGCCTGTGAAATGAAAATGACCCAAGATTACAGGACAATAACTGCATTACACCAGGACATTAAAACTATTAAAAGTTGACAAGTGCTTGTATCTCTGTGCAACAAATTTACTTTTGGTAATGCCTGTGAAATAAAAATGACCCAAGATTAGAGGACAACAATTGCATTACACCAGAAACATTAAAACTATTAAAAGCTGACAACACGTGTTTGTATCTCTATGCAACAAATTTACTTTTGGTAATGCCTTTAAAATGAAAATGACCCAAGATCAGAGGACAAAAACTGACCTGCTGTTTATTCTAAAATAAATGAATGCGCCCTAAGCTCCAAGTTTTTTTATCTAGAACACTTGCTCAGACAACCTTCTCTACCACTTACCTATTATATTTAGAGCAAGTACTCTATTCCAACCACAATTCCTTAAGAATATGTCAAAGTTTTGAGGTTCATTCAGCCCCCAAAGCTCACGTTTAAAAAATGTCAATGTACATGTGGTGTTTCTGGGTAGACAGCAAAGCTCAAGCATGAAAATACCTGACTTAACATAAGAGACGAGCATCTTTCAAGCATTCCTCCCACCATCCCCCCAAAAACTCTTTGCTTGGGAAAATGTCCGTACTTTTTATTTCCTTTTTGAGAAACAGCTCTAAAGATTTTGATTAACATGTCATATGTTCACATACGAGTACATTCATGCACAATAAATTGAAATGTATATCTTGATATTTCAATGAATTCCTCTGCATTCTGATTGAATTATATGCAACAGAAGACCCTTTAGTACACAAAGAATTAAAGCTGTTTAAATTACGCAATTTGTGATAATGTTATAATGGAGCTGTTTTCAAAGTATTGCGTTCTATGTTAAAGTTTTCCAAATTGAGGACTCGACTATCTCGATCTCTGAGCGTTTGAAGCTGAGCGATTTTCTTTTGTCATCCCTTTGCTTTCTTAACGTGTGCTCGTGACAAAGAATTGTGATTGAAACAGCGTTCCCTCATTTTACATTAACAATGAGATAATAGACTGTGTGTTAGGCTGGCCCAGTACCTCAATTGGTTGAGCACCCTCATGCTGTGCGAAGGGACTCGGGTTCGATTCCTGGCCTGCAGGATGGAGTTTTTCTCTAGCCAAATTATTCCCTATCTTCTCCAGAGTCTGGAAGTGTGTGTGTGTGTGTGTGTGTGTGTGTGTGTGATCTAATGTATAACCCCGCCCCCCCAATCCAGAACTCCAAAGGCAACTGTATGCGAGTTGACAGCATTGCCGACAGGCAATGTGTTCGAAAGGTAAAAGGCCGCCGACATATAAATGGAACAATGAAAAAGAAATAAATAAAAAATGTATGTGCTGACTAATTTGAAATTTGTAGATAGACATAAACTTAATGCAACTTAATATTTCTTATATAAATAATATAGTAAACGAGCGGAATGATAATGGGAAAAGAAAATGCTAATTCAGGCGACCTCAAAACGTGTAGATACTTCCAGTAAACTCTCTTTATATAATTTTTGTGTATAACGAAATGTTTTCTAAGGCCTGTAAGCTACAGCGATTCTTTTCTCTCACTTCCAGTATAACACTTTATTCCTCCTTCACCACCTCTCTCGTTCCTTTATTACCTCCATTTCCGGCTGCTTCTCCCTATTCCCTCTCTCTCTCTGCCTCTCTCTATGCAGCTATGAGATATTGTCATTCACTAATGACTATGTAACGTTATTTATAAAACAAGCATAATAACAATCATCATCATAAAATATACATTTAGCATTGTACTATTCACACCTGGAGCAATAACTTTCCAAATTAATATATTATAATTATTATTATTGTAGTATTATTATCCCTGATTGGAAGTGTTAATTATTTCAGATTATTAACGTCTTAGCTTAACAAAAATTAGAATCTTAAGGGTAGTCCACAGCAAAGCAAGAACGGTATTGTTTATCGATAGCAACACGGAAAGTTGTTTGCTTTTACCTGCAAATGATATTTTCTCTTTTACCTGCTTTTCAGCCAACATAATGCAGGTTAACCAACTTCGAAACGCTACACAATCATCTCTAAATCTAATTCCTCAAACGAAAAAACTCATTCTAATGCTTTTCAAATAAAAAGTCAACATTAAAGTTTGTTGCTCCGTGATCTTGTTGTTCATGTCATACACATGCCGTTCCCGTTCCCGGTTGCTGTGAACCAGCCTTTGGAAGTATTGGTAAACCTCTGCATTAGACAGCCGTCTCCCCAGGCAAGTGCTTACCCGTTTGGTGCTCAGTTTCAGTATTGTTGTTCTTTGCTTTAGGAAAATAACTCATTAACCTTTTTCGAAAATTTCTGCTCACGATAAACAGTCCAACTGGGTTTACACATGAGTTCAACGATGGCAACACAGCAAGAATAAAGAAGTGATCAATGTCGTTTGGGAATAATAAACCAATGTGGTATGGAACGTGCGTTACAGAGAAGATGATAACCGAAGACAGAATCATGTTAGCTCCTCTCTTTCTTGCACGTGTTTCGCGTAGCATGGCAGTGGTTTGCTCCCCGGGAATACTTCTGCATAGTATTCTCGAGGTAGCAATAGAAAACACAGCCATGACTTTCAGGGGCAGTGCACACACAAAAACAAAAAGCAGGTTTCGTATTGTCCAGCCAAGCTTAGGGCCAACCTTGATCGTTTTATTTATTGGATTAATTGCTCCAGTGAGTGCTGCCAAAATCCAAACCAGCACTATCAACACAGCAATCCCTTTACGGTTCTGGAGAAACTCCTGTGTTCTACTGCCGGGTGTAGAGGCTGCGGCCACGTACCTCAAGACAGTAAGGATCACCATGGAGTACACATTGACGACAACGAACACAATATGCAGGTATTCTGTCACCCAGTTTGCGTATGACAATGATGCGTGATTCATCCATTTAGTACTGCAATAACACCACAGAATCAAGTCTGCGAGTAGGAACATATCGCCAAAGGCAAGATTAACGACCACCATGTTGGATCCCATTTGCAACTCCTCATGTCTGAAGTAAATCACCACAATCATTAAATTGCTTACTATTCCAAATATGAAGACAACAATTCCAAATATTGGGAAAAAATAATCCATCCAGTAAAGCATAAACAAACTCTTCCTCAAAAGCGGGTCAAGGAATTCTGTCATTTCTTTGAGCTGATCAATTGCGACGCAAACCTCATTGGAAATATTCTGCTGTTGACTGGATGTTTCTCTCACAAAGTAAATCAGATTATTCAATGCAGTTTGTAACCGATAGATACTTGAGTAGATAGCTTTTGTTTTGTAGTACTCTGGGCCGGGAAAAGCATCGAAATTAACTTTCTGCATTCTCAACAGTTTTATTCGAACCACGTTGCCATGGAGTTCTTCAGAACAGCTGACTGCTGGTCCCGTTACCTCTTCACAGCTTCCTACTAACACCAACATGTTGCAGGAAGAACTGGTGACTGAGCAGTCAGCTGGATCAAAACCAACCACCAGACTCCACAGAATAATTAATGTATAAATCTGTAACAAACAAAAGAGTTTTAAAGACCGTTCTTGAACATGAAAATAATCACCACCAAATGAGAGCGAACTTCTAAATAGGAATTTAAAATACAGTAAAATTGGAGAGCTTCAATGCAATTTTTGTCAAATAGTTAACACAACAATAATCTTAAAACAGTCTTCTGTGCTCGAGTGTTCAGCGTTCCTACTTCTCATCAGAATTTCCGAGTTCGATGTCAGGCTGAGAATGAAATTTTTACATTTTCTACTGCTTACCAATGATAGATAGAGGAAATATTGTATTTCGCTCAAACATTCAATAGCGAGACACCAGCGGAAATAAATATTTTGAATTGCTCTGAATTACAAAACGTAGTATGTTTAGAAAGCCTTAGTATATTTGTGTTTGTGTATGCGCGTGCGCGTGTTTGCGTGTGTGTATGTGTGTGTACGTTAAAGTTATCCTTAAAAAGCCAATAGTCAGATAAATACCGAACAGAATGCATATTTATTTACGATGGACAGTGAATATTTAACGTTATTCACCGAGCAAGGTAGCGCCGCGGTAACGTGTAACTTGCATTCTGGAAGTCCCGGGTTCGATCCCAGCGAACCCACAGTCTGACACATGGGTTTTTTGTGATTTCCCCGGTCGGCAGGTAAATGCTGCGTTGGTACTACTTCTACCACGACTTTCCTGCCCCTCATTTCCTGTTCCCATCATCTCCTCCATTGCCATCCGTTTTAGTGTTGTAGGAACAGGCGATGGTGTTCTCGGGTTGCGGCTGGGCGGTGAATGTGCGCTTTGTAGAAGTTTCTTCGCTTGCGTCGTTGCGAGATTACTCAATTAGGTCCCACTTCCGAATGGACCTCACTGCTGGGGGTTCGGAGCCTTCTTCTGGTTGGACATTGGCGTCGTCGGATGCGTAGGTATATCTGGATACATTAGGGATCCCGTCCATGTTTGCGCCCATCGTCGTCCGGATCTGGTGTCCCATCGCGTCTCTTCCCTCATTCCTCCCTCCCAGGGGTCACGACAAAAGTAATAAGGGCTACTTGTCGTCCTGTGCCCAAGTTGACGGGGGATCTCCGTTCGTGTGTACTTTCATCTCTAATGCTATTCACCCAAAAGAGACGAATTTCTGATGTATTGCATTCACATGAGTTTCTCCACACACAAGCTACTCTTATAAATCTTCTATCTGCTTCGTGATAATCAAAACCTATCCTTGTACGTATAAAGGACACAGTAGGCTGAAGCGATAGTCAGATGTTTAAAAAGAGGATCGCCTTTTGATGGCTTTGAAATTTCAAGTTCCTTTCATGAGCACGAGAAAAACAAATAGCTTGACTGCCTCTGTGGTCTGGTGGTTACCACCTGGGTTCGATTCCCGGCTGTAGCGTGGGAATGTTTCTTTAGCCAGGATGTCTGGAGTGAATGTGAGTGAGAGTATAAATGTGTGAACTTAATGTTTATAAAGAAAACCTAAGGAAAAATCTCAATGATTAACACATTAGTTAACAAGTGAACGTCATTACCAAAGGGCAAAAGTCGCCAATGTGACTTTAAATGTTAAAGAAGGCATATAAATGGAACAAATAGAGACTTGCCACTTGATAAAGACTGAGTGTTGCGTTCACATGACGTTTTCTACTCACTCTTCTACAATATATAATTAATAAGCTTGGCTACTACTTGCTAATTGAGATAAATTGCCTATACACACATTTGGTTTTAGGTACAAGAAGAATACAGTAAGCTAACACGATGGTTACAGTTTTAAAAGGCGGTTCGATATGTAAGTGCTTTGAAATTCCTGCATGACCACGAATAGCGAGTTGCCACTTCAATAAAGTATAATTATTTGAGAATTTAAACCATTAACATAGAATGTCTAGGAAATGGTTAAAGTCACAAAAATGTTATTGCCAAAAACAGGTGCTTTAACGAGATCTACATTACTGATGTAATTAGATTTTGTGCGTCCCTTACGGTTTACCAATTTTAGAAATGTCTTGTAGATTGATTGAGGACATCGAAGAATATTCGGAAAAATTTCAGATATACATTTTATCATGAAAATACTTTAGATGCATTTTACAGAAATTAAAAAATAACGCAAATTTTTGCTTTCTCTACCACGTTCCTTGTACATACAGGAGGTATTCCATTCCACCCACATATTCGTTATAGTGATTTTACCAGAAATACTATTTTGAGGTCCCATGAATCTAAATGAGCATTTTTAAGAACGCTTCTGTGTGTGTGTGTGTGTGTGCGCGCGCCTGTGAACAATAACACAAAAACGAATAGTCGAATAAATACCAAACTTGGTATTTAGCTTTAGTAGCTTCAAAAGTTACGACACGAGTATTTTCAAGAAACTCCCACCACTCCAAACTACCCTTTAAATCGAACGTTTTTCGAAATTATCGATTTTCTAAAAAAATGGCTGTAATTATTTTAATTACAATACTGTATATTGCAGATATTTACATAACAAATCAAATGTATATGCTAAATTTTCTGGAAATAGGCTATAAAGTCCTGCTCATTCGGAAGAAATTTTATATAACTTTGTATAACAGATAAACATTAAGGGATAAACGAAAGTATACTTCACAAAAACTGTGGATCACTTGAAAACACACAATCTATTTCCAATAACCTTTTTGTGGCAATCAGCCATTTCCGAGATACCCGTTATTAGTGGTTCGAAATTATTGTTCAATACACCCCAAGCTTTAAAGTCCTGAGAATATTCATTTGTTTCTCGCGATTACTTGGAAACAGTATGGAATTTTAAGGGCAGCATATAGCGTCCAGTTTGACTATTTCTGTTCCCTTTGTACCCTAACGAAATGTGTAAAGAATATATTACTGCAAATGTTTATCTCTACTAAAATTTAGTAGATACACAAACAAACTTTCATAACAATAATATGTGTGCCCACTAATAAACGTTAGAGGGTGGAGAAGGTTCATGTGAATGTAACACATCGAAATTTTTTCCTCTCCTCTCAAGTGTGGTAGATTTCGTACATTGCAAATATTACGTTCCTTTCATTATTATTGTTGTTATTATTATTATTATTATTATTATTATTATTATTATTATTATTATTATTTGCTACTGCCACGCCCTCGTTCAAGTTCGCTTCCTATGCGATTACATTAAAATTTGTACAAAAAGCAATCAGAGCATTTGGAGACTTACTCAACATAGCAGACGTTACCACAGCATCTTTCATTATACAAATGACCATACAGAGATGGCGATGGGCAATAGTTATGCTGACTCCAAAGGACGGTGAGTGTAGTAACTCCAGAAATGATGGAACTGCTGCCAGCCCCAAGGAGAATGCTTTGGTTACATTAAAATAAACAAATGTGTAATTAAATGTAAGAAACGTGCAAGAATAAAGTACAACTGCCAACCCCACAGACATTGCTGTGCTTACGTTAAAACCAACAAATGAATGAATATAAGAAACGTGCAAGAATAAAGTACAACTGCCAGCCCCACAGAGATTGCTGTGGTTGTGCTAAAATCAACAAATGAGTAAATGTAAGAAACGTGCAAGAATAAAGTACAACTGCTAGCCCCACAGAGATTGCTGTGGTTACGTCAAAATCAACAAATGAATGAATATAAGAAACGTGCAAGAATAAAGTACAACTGCCAGCCCCACAGAGATTGCTGTGGTTACGTTAAAATCAACAAATGAGTGAACATAAGAAACGTGCAAGAATAAAGTGCAACTTCTGCCCGCCCCACAGAGATTGTTGTGGTTACGTTAAAATCAACAAATGAATGAATATAAGAAACGTGCAAAAATAAAGTACAACTGCCAGCCCCACAGAGATTGCTGTGGTTACGTTAAAATCAACAAATGAATGAATATAAGAAACATGCAAGAATAAAGTACAACTGCCAGCCCCACAGACATTGCTTTGCTTACGTTAAAATCAACAAATGAATGAATATAAGAAACGTGCAAGAATAAAGTACGACTGCCAGCCGCCCCACAGAGATTGCTGTGGTTACGCTAAAATCAACAAATGAGTGAACATAAGAAACGTGCAAGAATAAAGCACAACTGCCAGCCCCACAGACATTGCTGTGGTTACGCTAAAATCAACAAATGAGTAAATATAAGAAACGTGCAAGAATAAAGTACAACTGCCAGCCCCACAGAGATTGCTGTGGTTACGCTAAAATCAACAAATGAGTGAACATAAGAAACGTGCAGGAATAAAGTACAACTGCCAGCCCCACAGACATTGCTGTGGTTGTGCTAAAATCAACAAATTAGTGAACATAAGAAACGTGCAAGAATAAAGTACAACTGCCAGCCCCACAGACAGTGCTGTGGTTACGCTAAAATCAACAAATGAGTAAATATAAGAAACGTGCAAGAATAAAGTACAACTGCCAGCCCCACAGAGATTGCTGTGGTTACGCTAAAATCAACAAATGAGTGAACATAAGAAACGTGCAAGAATAAAGTACAACTGCCAGCCCCACAGAGATTGCTGTGGCTACGCTAAAATCAACAAATGAGTGAACATAAGAAACGTGCAAGAATAAAGTACAACTGCCAGCCCCACAGAGATTGCTGTGGTTACGCTAAAATCAACAAATGAGTGAACATAAGAAACGTGCAAGAATAAAGTACAACTGCCAGCCCCACAGACATTGCTGTGGTTGTGTCAAAATCAACAAATGAGTAAATATAAGAAACGTGCAAGAATAAAGTGCAACTGCCAGCCCCACAGACATTGCTGTGCTTACGTTAAAATCAACAAATGAATGAATATAAGAAACGGACAAGAATAAAGTACAACTGCCAGCCCCACAGAGATTGCTGTGGTTACGTTAAAATCAACAAATGAGTAAATATAAGAAACGTGCAAGAATAAAGTGCAACTGCCAGCCCCACAGAGATTGCTGTGGTTGTGCTAAAATCAACAAATGAATGAATATAAGAAACGTGCAAGAATAAAGTGCAACTGCCAGCCCCACAGAGTTTGTCATGGTTGTGCTAAAATTAATAAATGAATAAATATAACCACACCTAATATATTGATGTAACATAAAGCTTGTAAGACCATAAATCATAATATATTATAAGGTGATGTAAGCTACTGTGGCAACACCTGTCCAAAAGCGGTGACCTAAATGCGGGCCTTACTTCCATGATATATGATTCATCATTAAGGAGATAAGTGATTCCAGGTTGTCTTAAGGATTAACGTTGTACCGAAAATTTCTGTAATAACTATCCCGGCAATATGTGAGTACAGAACTTCCCTTAAAACCTTTTTTCAAACACGAAAGACTGCGTAAATTCTAATTGGAGAATACGTTTACAAATGGAATATTTTTAACTTGTGGACACTTGATTTTCCTTCTGAATCAGTTCAAAACTTAGAACTTTACACGCGAATGTCTATGCGTGCAACTTGTCTAGTTCATCGGCCCTCTAATATGATAAAGATATGGCTTGTAATTATGAGTATTACAGAGAACTGAACACATTCTAAAGTGAAATTACATAACAATTACCCATAATTACATATTTAATCTCGCTGTTGTACAGTGAACGAAGTCGGTCGTATAAAACTTGTTGCTATGTATAATACCAACTCAGCACAGTTGTTTGCAGCCAGCACTGGTTAATTGTAAGGTTGAATGTTCAAGCAGACAGCACTGGCAAACTGTAAGGTTGGCTGTACTGCTTTTTGTATCCAGCATACATTCAATTAAATGTCGCCACATATTCTGCTGTTTTTATTTACGTAATTTCGGAGTTATCAGACATTGTTTGGTCCTCACACGCCGGATTAGATGTGGAAAAGTACATAGTTTGTGGTGAAATGATGGTGGTGCAAGAAAGAACTTGGAAATAACTAATGGTTACAGCACGAAGCCGCGTAAACATGGATAATGGTATGGTTAAGACATTTACAGTCCTACGGCAAAATCAGTAGCATCAGTTTAGAAAGCAAACAAAATCAGATGGCTTTAAAGCATTTATGAAGATTTTAAGGCTAACGAATGTGTTCATTGACAGTGAAAGTTAATGAAAATTGAAATTTGTAAATGCATGGCCATGTCTGTTGAAGCCCAACAAGATGGAGTAACTTGATGTTGGAATACTGCAGCGCCATCTGTAAGTAGTAATTGGAACTTCTTGGATTTGTCTTCGATGGATCAACAGAGAAGGCAGATGCCTAGACTATCATAACCATTTCATCTAAACAGTTAATTAGCTTCAATAAGGTAAGATAAGTACCTATTCCTATACCCTATCCCGTATGGCACTCGAAGTAAGAATTACTAAACTGAAGAAAAAACGTGCAATCATTAAAGGAACACTTACTAAGCTGGAAGCATTTAGAAATTCATGGAATGATCAAGGGTATAGTGGTCAATTGGAAGTTAGATTAAATTTACTGCAAGAAAATTGGCCAAAATTCATTAATTGTTAAGATGAGTTAGAAATGTTAGAAGAAGCTGAAACTAATGACCAAGAAAGATTAGAGCTGTTGAAACAAAGAGCTTCAGTGGAAAATATGTTACTGTGCGTAATTAAGTTTTTTACAAGGAAAATTAAAGGAGGCTCAGTGTTCACAAGGTTTTAATATGCCTGCTGTACCAGTAGTTATAGCAAAGCTTCCTCAGCTATCTGTGCCTCAACTTAGTGGAAATGTAAGTGAGTGGGTTAGTTTTAACAATACATATTTATCTATTGTTGGAAATAATGAAAAGATTCCAAACATACAGAAATTACATTATCTGATGTCAGCCCTACATGGGGATGCTAAAAGAATAATTTTGCACATTCCATTAATTGAGGACGGCTATGAGGACAATTGTGTGGAAATTGTTAGTAGTAAGATACCAAAATGAACAGCTCATTGTTAACACACATATTGATAATATCATGAAGCAACCTACAATTCTGACTGAGAATGCGACTCAACTGAGGAGGTTGGTTGATGTTACCAAAAGCAACGTGAGAGCATTAGATAGTTTCAATCAGCAAACAAGGAGTTGGGATTTGATGATAATTTACATTGTTGTTCAGAAGCTTCATAGCAAGACTAAACGGGAATAGGAGCTACACACTTCAGGCAAACAGCTACCAAGGCTAACTAAAGTGTATGAATTGGTACTGTAGGATTTAAGCACAGTTCAGCGAAACACACCCAAGGTCCCTCCCACTCTTTCCCACCAACTGCAGCGTACACACTGTTAAAATACGCTGGCGATGTTTCTGGTTTGATGTTTGCGTTATCCCATCTTCGCGCTTTAATTTTCTTAACTACCTTCCACGTGTGTATCGGATCTCTCTGTTCTGTCGCTATTCTTAAATTCGCTGCCATTTTGTTTTGCCATTCCGCCCTTACACTTATTAATATATCTTTATATTGCTCTATAATTTGGGTATACGAAAGACGCTTTTTCCTCAGTACCTTCTTTTCTACATACCTTAAACGCTATTTCAGCTTTCTTCTTCGCTTCTTTACATTTAGCGTTGTACCAGCCTAAGCATTCGCGATTCTTTTGTTATTTCGAATTCTCATGCTTCTACCAGTTATTTGTAAATTGTTTGTTATTGTTTTAATATGTTCCCGCTTCTTTCCTCCACTTCAGTTTTACATGTCCGATCACGCAAAATGGCAAGGAATTCCTCGCTTCCCTCTGGGTTCCATCGATATCTCACCATAGATGACAAAGCAATTTTTTTCATTTGTTTCCCCTACATTGTTTGAGCATCTATTCAGAGTGAGTAAGGTGGGTGAGTGGTGTGATTCGACTCTATTTACAATTTGGAAGTCCTCTGTTAATAGTATTAATTCCTGTGAACAAATTACATAATCAATAACACTTCCTCCATTACTATTGATAAACGTTAATTCCTCTACTTTATCTGACCTATATTTGCCTTTTAGGATTTCCAATTTAAACGCATCACAAAAGGCTAGTAATTCTTTTCCATCTGAATTTGGCACTGTATCCTTACTTCGCCGTACTTCTCTCGTACAGTCTGCTCCCCCTTTCTACAGTAATATTTGCGCTTCCAATTCTGGCATTAAAATCTCCCATTATGATGAAATCTGATTTTTGATATATTTCCTGAATTTCTACAATCCAGTCGGCCAAATTGATAAATAAATTGGGGTTGGTATATCGGGATGCTGCTGGTTGTCCATAAACTACAATAATACACAACTCAACTCTTGAGGCAGCAAGTAAAAAACAAGAATTTAAGCCTCAGATGCCGCATAACAATAAAACTGAGTCACACAGTTATGTAACAAGGGATGCTGACATTTTATGTAAGAGTGACCATAATATTCAGCACTGCAGTCAGATTAATCAATTCACAGTTGATAATATACATAAATTTGTAAAGGAAAATACGTTATGTTTAAATTGTTTAGCTACTAATCACTTCATACAACAGTGCAACTTCAGAGGCTGTAAAACGTGTGGAAAATATCACCACACATTGCTACATCAACCAACTAATACTGGATAAACTAGTTATCGTACAATGAAGGTGCAGTGTCATCGAAGTGTTTACCGGCTTCTGCGTAAGTTGAAGTGAAAGGTAACTTTGGGAGATTACACAAATGCTATGTTCTTTTAGACAGTTGTTCTTCTCAAATGAACTTTATTGCAACATCGTGTTGCAATCGCTTAGGGCTTAAGAAAATAAGAGCGGAGGTACCTGTCAAGGGTGTTAGTGATGCAATAACCACAACTACCCACATGACAACTGTTGAACTTTATTCAGATGTGACTAATTACAAAACTAGACTGGCGTGTCTTGTATTACCTCATATTATCAGAGGGAGAATGCCATCCATGTGTATTGATACGTCTCAATGGAAAATTCCAACTCATATAAGATTAGCAAATAGCAACTTAAATATACTTCATGAAGTCGACCTTCTGTTAGGAGCTGATACATTCTTTAATGTACTGCAGTGTTGCAGAATACACGTTTAGGATTTATAGTTTCGGGAACAATTCCATGTGGTGATGTTAAGAATCAAAGGCATGCAGAACGACACAAATTTTTCACACGAATTGCATACTCAAATGGAGAAACTTTGATTTTTGGAAAGTCTTAGTCATAAAGTATCTACCTTGGAAGAGAAAGAATGTGAAAGGCGGTTCCAAGACACCACTGTAAGGCAAGACGATGGAAGATACCAAGATAGATTACCTATTCGGAACGATCATCTGAAGTTGGGAGACTCATATGATATAATAAACACACGATTACATCAATGGAAAGAAGATTGGACAGACAACCAAAGCTAAGATAGAATTGCAACCACTTTATGGATGAACATTTGGAGCTAAATCACATGTCGCAAGTAAAATACATGGAAGTTACAAGGGATAGGAGGGAACACAGCCTTCCACCTTATTCTATGACACATCATGTAGTTGTGAAAGAAGACAGTTCTACCACCAAACTACGAGTGGTGTTTAATGGCTCAGTAAAGACAAGTTCTGGTATTGCACTGGATGATGCATTGATGGTAGGAGCCAAGCACCAAGAAGATATTGTTCCATTATCCAGAGATTTAGAATGCACAAAACAGCTTTCTGTGCAGATATTGAGAAAATGTACAGAGGGAATGTAGTAAACCCCAAGTACACAATTCTTCAACGGATTCTATGGAGGGAACATAAGGACAGACCGGTGAAGATTTAGGAATTGAAGACGCTGACGTATGGTACTTCATGTGCACCATTCCTAGCTATTAGATGTTTGAAACAGCTGGCAGAGACGAAGTCCTAAGATTTCCAGGGGCGCCAGAAGAATGTATGAGAGATTTCGATGTAGATGACTTGATTAGTGGAGCAGAGAATGAAAATGATACAATCCAATTACAAGAAGAATCAATAGAGCTGTTGAAATCAGGTGGAATTTGGTTGCAAAAATAGTCATCGAATCTTTCGGTGCTTATAGAAAGAATCCCATCAGGCGAAAGAGAAATGCATGCTCCTTTCAAATTTGCCAGTGATGATGACGGCGAAACGTTTGGTCTGCTATGGAACCACAAAACTGATAAGTTTCGGTTTTATAATAATTTAAAACAATGCAAGGATGTTACTAAATTGACTATGTTAGCGGATATTGCTTCAATATTTGACCCTTTAGGTTTACTAGATTCAATAATCGTAGAACACAAGATTTGTATGTGATCATTATGGCAGAAAAGGTTGGATTGGGATAACTTTCGTCCAAAAATCTTCAGGGAACAGTAGTATCACAGAAAGTAAGCGTCATATGTTAAACACAATTGAAGTTGACAGACTAGCAACATGCACTGGAACTATTCAGAAGTTTGAATTACGTGGCTTTTTAGATGCTAGTGAGGCACATTATGGTTGCTGTAATTACCTGAGGACGTTGGATAATTAAGGAAATATGAGGGTACACTTGCTTTGTTTAAAATTTAGAGTTGCACCACTAAAAGCACTTACAATTCTAATGTTGGAGTTATGTGGAGCACTCCTTTTAGCCCAATTAACATAAGTTACTGTGAAGGCTTTGAAAATAAACAACTTGAAAATAGTTTTATGGACTGATTCTACAGTGGTCTTAGCATGGTTGCACTCAAAACACTCTCGCTTGAAGCCTTTTGCTCGAAATAGGGTTGTAGATATCCAAGAATTAACTAACACCACAGATTGTCTGAATGGCTTAACAAGCAACTTATGAAATGCTAAATGGTTAAAGAAGGAATCGGAAAAAGTCAACAATGAAGTAAAACATCCTAAAGTATACACTACTCTAGTCACATTAATGTGCCAAGTAGTTAACCATCAGTTACACTCTTGTTCATCATGGTTGAAAATGAGAACACTTCTCACATTTTGTCTTAGATTTATTAGTAATTGCAGGAACGCTGATAACAAGATAAGAAGCGGTTTAACTGTACAGGAATTGGATGAGGCTGCTACCGCACTTCTGAGAGAAGTTCAGGCAAATGCATAAAAACAAAACGTGGAAAGCTTAAGGAAGAATGGCGGTGTTTCAAAGGGAAGTTCATTGACAACATTAAATCCATTCATTGATGACAAACTATTGCTCAGGTTGCGCGTTCGTTTGAAGAATACATTATTAGAGTTTGAACAGAAACATCCCGTAACTCTAACCTCAAAACACAATGCGACAAGGCTCATAGTAGAAGAGATACACAAACGAAATTCACACGCTAGTGGTCAATTACTACTGTCCTTAGCTAGGCAACAGTATTGGATAACCAATACAATAAGGAAAATTGTCAATAAATTCATGGTATGTTTTAAACTGAAGGCAACCGCATCAGCGCAGTTAAGGGTCAATTACCAGAAACTAGAGTTACAATTTTACATCCATTTGCTAACATTGGAGTCGATTATGGTAGACCAATTCTGATGAAGCAAGGTTCTGTTAGAAGCAAAACGAAGATTAAATGTTACATTGTACTATTTGTTTGTTTGGTTACTAAGGTGTAAATATTGAGTTGGTTACAGACTTGACGTCTCAAGCATTTATCGCTGCCTTGAGGAGATACACTGCAATAAGAGGACTATGTACTCATATTTATGGTGATAATGGAACTAACTTTGTAGGGGCGAATCGAGAATTGAAGGATCTTCTGAATGATGTCAAATTCAAGGAAAATATTCAAGATTACAGTTCACAAAGAGGCATAAATTTCCATTTCATACCACCAAGCCTGCCGCATATGGGAGGTTTGTGGGAAGCAGGGATCAGGTCAGTAAAGTATCATTTAGGGCAAACGGTAGGCCTAGCATGTTTGACTTAGGAAGAATTATACCCTGTGCTATGTCAAGTTGAAGCTTGCTTGAATTCCCGTCCATTACTGTCCCTTACCAATGACCCAGAAAATCTTGACATATTAACTTCTGGACACTTCCTAATTGGCACACCCTTACTTGCAGTTCCTAATTCTAAGTTATTAGACCTAAATCCTAGGTACTTGTCTGGATGGAAACTGGCACGGAAGATGACTCAATTATTCTGGAGAAAATGGTCAGTAGAATACCTGAATCAGCTACAACAGCGACACAAATGGAAATATGTACAACCCAACATGATGGTCGGAATAGTGGTACTGATCAAAGAGGATAATCTTCCCTCATTGCTGTGGAGAAGGGAATGGTGACGGAGATACATCCTTGTAGTGACAAATTGGTTCGAGTGGTCACAGTTAAGACTTGGAATGGACCAGTAAAAAGACCAATCACTAAACTTGCAATGATAGATCATTTGTAAAATTGTAATTGTGAATGTATTTATTCAAATTTAGCATTTGTACTTTGTTTAACTGAAACATTCAGTGCATACAAGGTAATTAATTGGCATTAATTAGGTTGGCGGAAGGTTAATGCAGCCAGCACTGGCAAATAGTAAGGTTGGCTGTACTGTTTTTGTAACCAGCATGGAGACACAGACAATTAAATATCGCTTCATAGTCTGCTGTTTTTATTTACGTAATTTCGGAGTTACTAGACAACAGTATTAGTAAAAATGTAGCACATTAGGACATCTAAGGAGATTTTAAGCACTTAAATATATCAAAGCAATCTTTTATATAATTATTTTAAATATAAAAGAATCCTGCATTACTAAGCGCACAATGAAAGTTTATGAATGAACAAATGAAAGCGATAATGGAATAAGTGGATGAATCCGCCGAATAATTATCTATTCTACAATGGACAATTACGTTTTATAAAGTTATGGTTTTTTGTTGAATTCTGTTTGTGCTGTGCAACATAAACAGAAAATGGACATGATTTATGTTGATACATTGACGTAACAGAATGCAAGGTGATGTGGAATACGAATAGTGATGTTATGGCGTACTTTGTGTTTCACTCATTCTCTAACACATCAAGTTTAATGCTGCCCCCTCACCCTAAACCTGTAGCTCTGAGCGGCTTAGGGGTGAAGCGCTTGCAGCGTGACCATAGAACATGGAGGCACCACTAATTTCATGGAATAATAAACAAGGTGAGGTTATTACTTTTGAAGTGACGTCATTCAGTATATGCAACTTACTAATTTTAAGGAGTAAATGTTACTATCTTATTTCCTAATTTAAACATATCTATTTGGTTTGACTCAATATAGTTCTGTATTTTAGACGCTGTCTTCTACGTTTTTGTTTCTCGAATGTTTGATTTTGTGATAATGTCACACAGTTTTATTTTATTAAACCTTTTTTTTTCTAATAGTGTTCTAATGGGGACAATATTCAGGTACCCAATTATTTTATTTAAAGAAAATTAGCCCCCATCCACTTGACAGCAGCACCTCTGGGTTTATGAAACGAGAACGCTGACCGGTACACCGCAGAAGCACACAAATATGCATAATTTTGTTCTTGTAGTATAATTTTCCTAAGACAATAACATTTTAAATAGATCTACTAAGCTCAGGAAACATCTTAATGGGCCCAACAGAACGTCTGCAATAAAATTAACTCGCTGCGATTCACTTGAAAGAAATTTCTAGACTGGCTTGCTGTTTTAAAATGTAACACAAATCTTATATATATATATATATATGGTGTTAAAAACCACAATATCCTTTTTATAACCGGAAAGAATGCTATGTGACATTATCGGCGACCAGGAAATCTAAATAAGAAGCTCTATATGGACATTTCTTGAAAATAAACTCTCATGTGTATAAATCTTGTTCATGGGTACCGAATTTAACTACCAACATAATATAACAGTGTAACCAATATTTAGTTGTCCTCCGTTGTCTGGGGGTTACATGCTAGCCTATAGTTCCCGAGATCGTGAGTTCAAATACGGCGAAGGGCTATAGATTTTTTCGGGCGTAAAAATCCTTAACATGACTTCCTTTGAAAGGGAAGTAAAGCCGGTGATTCCGTATCATAGGTTTACGGCACGTAAAACAACATCAAGCGTATTAAAAAGGCCTCTGAGCAAAATGTACGGTCTTTCACGCCCAATGTAGAATGACACGCTAAGAAACACAGTAGTTAAAGAACGTACATAAATAAAACTCAGTTTAATTTTTAAGCAAATATTTCTAGAAGAAGGTATTGTAATTTCCTTGTCTTACAGATTAACCACGTGTCCTGTGCAAGTTTTATGATAGCTTCAATGACAGACAGTGCCTCATGAACAGTTACAGAATTAAAATACGTCCATCACTAATGAATATTTCACGCTAGTAGTAGAAAACACACTGGTAAAGAAACAACACAAGAACCACCCAATTTCATACCTAAATGAAACAGGAATGTTTGTTTGTTACATCTGGTTTTTCACAGGGACATTACCAGACAGATTAAAATACTCTATTGTTAATTCGTTATAATATAACAAATGGCATCAATTGCTTACTTCGATCCACAGACCAGTTAAATTCCTAACAAATGGTAAAAAGGTATATCACCAACTATATCGAAATAATGTTTCACAAAAAAAAAACAGTTTTAATCTAGAAAAACTTGTAGCCAAATCCGCATGAAGCCTTATATTAATTCACGTAACAGATAAACACAGTCCTCACCTGAGGTAGTAACATGGAGAAAATTGAAGCACATAATCTAGTAACATAACATTTCATTTCTTAGTCCTGTTATTATTCGTAATAAGAAATGGCACCAACATATTTATTACACTTTACCCAAACTGAGCACTGTGTACTTTGCGTTAATTCGTTTTACTAATTATAGCATCCAAAAGCAGCACCTTGTGATACAGTACGTTTTATTCACTAATTGCATCTGGAATGCTGTAGTGGGAAAATTAGATAATGCAAGAATGGATAATATATACCTTATGCAAAATAAATAAAAGAACAAAAGTAGTGGTAAAACAATCAACTCTTTGAAAACTTTATTCATAGGTTTTGGAATTTACAATTATCATGTGAGCACATTATAGTTGTAAGTTTATTTATAGGAGACAACCCAGAAGTGTTCACAATAAAAATCAGTTATCCACAGCAAAGATACAACAGAGAGATCAATTTGAAGAGCATTTTAAAAAGGACTTTCCTATAATTGTATAATCTATATACCCTTCCAATATGTATAAGGGAAGTGCATAAGCCTCAAGGTGGCATTTCAGAATATCTTATTACTCTTACCTTCTTTATGTACGACCATTTCTTATAATGATAAATAATTCTAATACTGTTTCTCATTCGGATTAATCGAGATTTCTAAATACACTAAAAGAAAATACTGTAAGATATATCTTCCTATATATGCTGAAAGTAAATCATTTAAGTTACCAGTGATACGTTTTAAACTATCATATTGATATAAATATTAAATTACTAGATAGACTCTACAACACAGTTAGAATTTCATTAAATGTACATTATGTATACAACTTCTCACGTGATATATAGTTAAGAGTAAGTCACTACTGTATCCTAAGATTGAAATGCTATTTTATGTTATGTTATGTCATGTCATGTTATCTCATGTTTCGCTATCTCATATTTCTATAGTAACTTCTGTAAGGTTTCTAGGGCTCGGAAAAGTTACATATATAGCGGTCTCGGAGCGAGTTTAGGTACGATCTGAGAGACAGAGCAGGGAGATTACTCTTAACACAGAAAAAAGTGAACTCATTATTAATGACGTCATTGTAAATACCTGCTTGTTTCACGTACATAAGGTGCACGGAAACATATTTTTATTTTAAAAGTTTCCTAAAATAATTTTTCTATTTATTTGATTGCGATAATATTACACAGAAATAATTCTTCTTTGTTCTACTTGCATAACATAAATTAGTCGTTGAGACAACAGCCAAGGCTTTCGAAAGAATTGGCTCAAGATTAGCCTTTATGATACGTATGCTTGAAAGAGCTCAGTAGATAATAATGTTAAGTACATTAATTTTACTCCTTAAAATTTGAAAATTTTCCACGAAACGTCACGCAATACTTATTAGAACGTTAAAGACACATACATGTTTATTTTACACAAATTATATACGTTAACATGATTCACATGTTGCAGGTTTGTATCTATGTCCTTGGACGTCACAGTTATAAGAGGAAAATCAATGGGAAATAAGAGATCTTACAAATATTTATACACAATTTATTCCTTTTATCAATATTTCAAACATTTGTTATGTTAATAAAGTTCACTAAGATAATATTTGAAAAAATAAGATATGACGAAATATTTTGCATGTAAAGGGGTCTTTAGAGTAGGAAGAATTTCCAGGAAATCTTTGATATTGATCTATCTGGGGTTCATATTACAGAGACAAAGAACCCCGAACCTGTGCGTGTATCTGGAGATGGGTACCCATCCCGCAAGAAGTAACCTACATCCAATTTCTGATCGTTAATAGGGCGTAACTTAAGATATCCCCTGGCGCCTCCTTCACCCTTATTGCGTTGAAGGAGGAAGGGGTCTGTAGCTTGCCTGTTTAAGAACATGTAAAAGACTAGGAAACGCTAATTTATATGAGCACCTATAACTGATGTTTGAGGACCAGAATGCTAACATCTCGGGAAATGGGTCATATTTAAGAGCATTCCAAACAGATATTTGCTGT
This sequence comes from Deroplatys truncata, assembly GCA_030765065.1. Classification (NCBI taxonomy): domain Eukaryota; kingdom Metazoa; phylum Arthropoda; class Insecta; order Mantodea; family Mantidae; genus Deroplatys; species Deroplatys truncata. Next base: position 21,437,504 of record CM060988.1, on the reverse strand, counting down.
ATATTTGCATTTAACCACGTGAAAGATCGAAAAACATCGGTCACCATTCCTCACCTATACCTATTCGTAATTTTACAGTGAGCTGACAGAACTATTATACGAGTGCTTATTGGTGCGATACACAGCACAAGGCGTGCTAGCACCTACAAGGTGACACCACCTCCCAATAAAATGACATCATGATGTCGTGAAGTACCATAGAGACGGATACATATGCGGGAAGCCGTGTTGAATTCTTCCTGTCGTTTCTGTACCATGTGAAATATCCACATCCAGAAACACTGTTACATATGGACTACATTATGAGACCGAGATTGTGTTCCAATTAAACCTTGCTCTTAGCTAAAGACAGGTACCACAGCATGTGCCCATATCCCATTACACTCACCCATATGGACTACGTTATGAGACCCGAATCGTGAACCTGGTAAACCTTTTCCGCAGCTTGAGATAAGTACCACGCGATATATCCGCATCCCGCGGAACTCACTCACAAGGAAAAGATTATGATAATATCGTGTTTCTAGTAGAGCTGGCCCGACTCTTGAGATAGGTACCGCGTGATACATCCACGTCCTACGCACTCACCTATATGGACTACATTATGAGACCCAGATAGTGTTCCTGATAAGCCTGACCCACAGCTTGAGATAGGTACCACGTAATATATTCGCATCCCAACACATCTCGAGATAGTTACCACGTGATATATCCACGACCCAAAACATCTTGAGATAGTTACCACGTTATATATCAACATCCCAGCATATCTTGATTTAGTTACCACGTGATATATCCACAACACAACACATCTTGAGATATGTACTACGTGATACATCCACATTCCACGCACTCACCTATGTGGACTACATTATGAGACCTAGATAGTGTTCCTGATAAGCCTGACCCGCAGCTTGAAATAGGTACCACGTGATATAATCGCATCCCCACGGAACTCACCCATATGGAAAGCATTATGAGACCCATATCATATTGCTGGTAAACCTGGCACGCATCTTGAGATAGTTACCACGTGATACATCCACATCCCAAGACACACATTCATATTCAATACATTACACAGGTCTGCAAATAGAAAATTTGTTAAGATGTTTTACATTTGAAAGGTGATTCTTAAAATTTCAGCATCGCTGATTTAAAAAATGACTTCTTTTTTTTATCCATCACATCAGGTTATTTTAGAAATAAAAATGAAGTATTCATATATATTTTTTGCTGAAAATGTATATACTCATGAATTGCATGAGAGCTACAAATGAATTTGTGAGGGTTTTTATTGCCAAATATCATATTTAAATTCATTTTATACACATCTGGTCAATAAAACTATGTTCGTTCTGTATCGAATATCTGTCTCTTGGATTTTCTCTTGTGTTTCTGTGGAAGCCCTAAACAGCATCCACAGTAATCTGCAATCATTGAAAAATTCCATCGTCCTTGGTATCTCCTCTCCATTTCTCAAATATCCTGATAGAACCTCTCCGCTTGTTCCTTACTGACTGCCCCTAGGTTGTCAGGAAAGACGTCCAAATGTGAAAACAGAAAGTGTAATTTGAGACTCATGTTGCATCCTAAAGTTCCGAACTTCTGTGGTATGTTGTTCACAATTTTAACGTAGGTAGGATGTTTATTGTTTCCTAGAAAGTTGACCATAACTCCTTTCAATAATGCATTCTAAGCACGTTTCTCTTCAGAAATGATAGTCGCTTTAAACTGCCTGTCTTTAAATAGAGCTCTGATTTGTGGACCTACAAAGATTCTTTCATTTATTTTTGCTTCAGAAAAAGCGGAAAATTTGACACTTAGATATTTGAAAAAATCACCATCCTGATCAAGTGCTTTGAACTGTTTCATTACACCAAGTTTATATGAAGAGGTGGTATAAGAATTTTCTTGGAATTCATTAGGCTACCGCTTATTATGTTCTTACTACCTGGCGTTAAACTTTCTCTTTTGGGCCATTGCCTTGCTTTCAAATGTTTGTCTCTTGCCCTATTATCCCACTCGCATAAATAACATAGAACTTTTGTGAAGCTCTGTTGTTGACCTAAAATTATACAGATTACTTTTAAATCTCCACACATCAGCCATTGATGTTCAGCATATTTAATTATGTCCAAAACATACTTCAAACTTTCATAATTCTCCTTCAGCTGCACTGAGTGCACTACTGGAACTGAAGAAAGAACATTCCCATTCTGAAGCACCACACCCTTTTACTGGAATCAATAAATAGCCTCCATTCACGTGGATCATATGTAACACCACCCAGTTTCTTTATTATGTCTGTAATGTTATTACAGTAAACTAGATTTTCTTCTTCGCTGAAGTGTTACAGGAAAATATTTTCTCTGTTCCTGTAGAAAGTCACTGATGTGTCAGCTGCAAGTAAGTTGTTTTCTTGTAGTCTGGAACCTAACACCTCAGCTGCATCCATGGGAAGATTTTAATCCCTTACAATATCATTTAGCTTGGCTTTTGTTAATGGATTTGGCGCATTTGATGCTTCAGGAAGGAACTCCTCGGACACAAGTGATGATGGTGAATCACTGTTACTGCCTCTATCTGAAATAGCTTCACTACTGTCTGTGGGTGGCTTAGGTATAGGAATACCAAGGCCACTGGTCTCTAACAGATGGCAAGTTTGGGTATACAATTCCTGTTTTGTTCTATGCATTAAAACCCTTCACATTGCATGTATAAAAATAACAGTCAGTATTGTGATTGTGAAGTTCACTGCTCACCATAGGTATTCCAAAACGTAGTGATTGTTTCTTCCCCTTTATCCAATTTCGTACGCCTTCAACACTGCACACATTATGAGGAGCCCAAGACCTGTATTGATATATTTTAATTCCGAAGTAAGCTTTGTACGCTTTTCTTACAAATGAGTAATTCCTTTCTTTCTGTTTCTTTACAATAAAACTACCACTCACCTATAACAAAATGAATTTAGATTACTTATACACCTTCTTTCCATTATGCTGTACTGAGTTACATATGATAAAGATAACAAAATGGTAATATTTAAATGTTAACTTCGTGCTAATACAACAGCTATTAAGCCCTGTAAAAGATGAATTCTCAATACAAAATGGTATAAGCAGCTTAGACTGTGTTGTCACCTGTCATAAGGCAGTCAACTATGTCCTTTTGTTAGCTTTATTCCAATAGATGGCATTGTTGTAGCAGTGTGATGGTTCATTGTGACACAAAAGATATACAAATAAATAAGAACTGAGTATGTGTATTTTGCAATAAATGGTACGTGATACGACAAAATGAACTTCATTGTTTGAAATCAGGATAAGGAAGCTACTATAAAAAGACCTGAATACAAAAAAGCAAAATTACTGTTGACCTGTGTTATTAGACCCATATCGTATTCTTGGAAAACCTGCCACGCATCTTGACTTAGGTATCACGTGATATATCTACATTCCAAAGCAATCAATCATATGGACTACATTATGAGACCCAGATAAAATTCCTAGTAAAGCTGGTCCGCATCTTAATATAGGTACCATGTGAGGTATTCACATCCCACGTCACTCACCTATATGGACTACATTATGAGAATCAGATAGTGATCCTGGTAAACTTGGTCCACATCTGGAGGGAGATACCACGTGATATATCCACATCCCACGGCACTCACCAACATGGACTACATTATGAGACAGATGGTGTTCCTGGTAAACCTGTACCGCATCTTGAGATAGCTACCATGTGATATACTCACATCCCAGGGCACTGAATCATATGGACTACATTTATGAGACCCAGATCGTATTCCTGGTAAACCGGGTCCGCATCTGGAGATAGGTACCATGTGTTATATCCAATCCTACGGCACTCAATCATATACACTACATTATGAGACCCACATAGTGTTCCTCCTAAATCTGGCTCACAGCCTGAGGTAGATACTACGTGATATGTCCATACCCCGAGACACTCAATAATATAGACTACATTATGAGACACAGATAGTGTTCTTCCTAAATCTGGCTCACAGCCTGAGGTAGATACTACGTGATATGTCCATACCCCGAGACACTCAATAATATAGACTACATTATGAGACACAGATAGTGTTCCTCCTAAATCTGGCTCACAGCTTGAGGTAGGTACTACGTGATATGTCCATACCCCGTTACACTCAATAATATAGACTACATTATGAGACACAGATAGTGTTCTTCCTAAATCTGGCTCACAGCCTGAGGTAGATACTACGTGATATGTCCATACCCCGAGACACTCAATAATATAGACTACATTATGAGACACAGATAGTGTTCCTCCTAAATCTGGCTCACAGCCTGAGGTAGGTACTACGTGATATGTCCATACCCCGTTACACTCAATAATATAGACTACATTATGAGACACAGATAGTGTTCTTCCTAAATCTGGCTCACAGCCTGAGGTAGGTACTACGTGATATGTCCATACCCCGTTACACTCAATAATATAGACTACATTATGAGACACAGATAGTGTTCCTGGTAAACCTGGCTGGCAACTTGAGATAGGTATCAAGTGATATAACCACACTCCACGTCACTCACCTATATGGACTACATTATCAGACACAGATAGTGTTCCTGGTAAACCTGGCTGGCAACTTGAGAAAGGTACTACGTGATATATCCATACCCCGTTACACTCAATCATATAGACTACTTTATGAGACACAAATAGTGTTCCTCCTAAATCTGGCTCACAGCCTGAGAAAGGTACTACGTGATATATCCATACCCCGAGACACTCAATCATATGGACTAATTTATGAGACACAGATAGTGTTCCTCCTAAATCTGGCTCACAGCCTGAGAAAGGTACTACGTGATATATCCATACCCCGAGACACTCAATCATATGGACTAATTTATGGGACACAGATAGTGTTCCTCCTAAATCTGGCTCACAGCCTGAGAAAGGTACTACGTGATATATCCATACCCCGAGACACTCAATCATATGGACTAATTTATGGGACACAGATAGTGTTCCTCCTAAATCTGGCTCACAGCCTGAGAAAGGTACTACGTGATATATCCATACCCCGAGACACTCAATCATATGGACTAATTTATGAGACACAGATAGTGTTCCTCCTAAATCTGGCTCACAGCCTGAGAAAGGTACTACGTGATATATCCATACCCCGAGACACTCAATCATATGGACTAATTTATGAGACACAGATAGTGTTCCTCCTAAATCTGGCTCAAAGCCTGAGATAGGTACTACGTGATATATCCATACCCCGAGACACTCAATCATATGGACTACTTTATGAGACACAAATAGTGTTCTTCCTAAATCTGGCTCACAGCCTGAGAAAGGTACTACGTGATATATCCATACCCCGTTACACTCAATCATATAGACTACTTTATGAGACACAAATAGTGTTCTTCCTAAATCTGGCTCACAGCCTGAGAAAGGTACTACGTGATATATCCATACCCCGAGACACTCAATCATATGGACTAATTTATGAGACACAAATAGTGTTCTTCCTAAATCTGGCTCACAGCCTGAGAAAGGTACTACGTGATATATCCATACCCCGTTACACTCAATCATATAGACTACTTTATGAGACACAAATAGTGTTCTTCCTAAATCTGGCTCACAGCCTGAGAAAGGTACTACGTGATATATCCATACCCCGAGACACTCAATCATATGGACTAATTTATGAGACACAGATAGTGTTCCTCCTAAATCTGGCTCACAGCCTGAGGTAGATACTTCGTGATATGTCCATACCCCGTTACACTCAATAATATAGACTACATTATGAGACACAGATAGTGTTCCTGGTAAACCTGGCTGGCAACTTGAGATAGGTATCAAGTGATATAACCACACTCCACGTCACTCACCTATATGGACTACATTATCAGACACAGATAGTGTTCCTGGTAACCCTGGCTGGCAACTTGAGAAAGGTACTACGTGATATATCCATACCCCGTTACACTCAATCATATAGACTACTTTATGAGACACAAATAGTGTTCCTCCTAAATCTGGCTCACAGCCTGAGATAGGTACTACGTGATATATCCATACCCCGAGACACTCAATCATATGGACTACTTTATGAGACACAAATAGTGTTCCTCCTAAATCTGGCTCAAAGCCTGAGATAGGTACTACGTGATATATCCATACCCCGAGACACTCAATCATATGGACTACTTTATGAGACACAAATAGTGTTCTTCCTAAATCTGGCTCACAGCCTGAGATAGGTACTACGTGATATATCCATACCCCGTGACACTCAATCATATGGACTACTTTATGAGACACAGATAGTGTTCCTCCTAAATCTGGCTCACAGCCTGAGATAGGTACTACGTGATATATCCATACCCCGTGACACTCAATCATATGGACTACTTTATGAGACACAGATAGTGTTCCTCCTAAATCTGGCTCACAGCCTGAGATAGGTACTACGTGATATATCCATACCCCGTGACACTCAATCATATGGACTACATTATGAGACACAGATAGTGTTCCTCGTAAACCTAGCTGGCAACTTGAGATGGGTATCAACTGATATATCCACACCCCACGTCACTCACCTATATGGACTAATTATGAGACACAGATAGTGTTCCTGGTAAACCTGGCTGGCAACTTGAGATAGGCATCATGTGATATATCCACCTCCCACGTCACTCACCTATAAGGACTACATTATGAGACATAGACAGTGTTCCTGGTAAACCTGGCTGGCAACTTGAGATATGCACCACGTGACATATCCAAATCCTACGCCGCTCACCTATATGGACTAAATATAGAGACCCAGGTAGTTTTCCTGGTAAACCTGGCTGGCAACTTGAGATAGGTACCACGTGATATATCCACATTCTACGCCGCTCACCTATATGGACTACATTATGAGACCACGATAGTTTTCCTGGTAAACCTGGCTGGCAACTTGAGATAGGTACCACGTGATATATCCACATCCCACGTCACTCACCTATATGGACTTCATTATGGGACCTAAGTCGTGTTCCTGGTAAACCTGGCCAAGGCGATGACATTCATTAACTGGAAACAAAACCACGTTCATAATAAGAGGTCTCTTTAAAATATTTTCAAACTCGCTTACATGTTGGAATTTGTTGTAATGGGTGGTTATTACTATTATATGAGTATTAAAATCGCGTTGCTTTCTCCAGTCACTATAATTAATTGTTATATCTATTGTACGTGCTTTTCCCACCAAAGTTAGTTTACTTTAGTATTACTGTGATAAAGGTTAGCAGAAACCATACAATGCTGCAGTTACACCAGAGAGTGCACTGTATGGATAAGATAGTTCACTGGTGTTTGTTTTCCTGCTTTGATATTACAATCACTTTGCAGCATACAAGACAAATAAGGAACCGATCTTAAAGATGTATTGCACCATGTTGAAAAATTAAAAAGAAGGAAAGATTTCTTAAATTCCTAATGCCCTGAGTAAACGTCTTTGACACAAATTTTAACAAGCTTTACAGTTTGCTTGCAGAGATCTTTCGTCTCTCTCTCTCCCTCTCTCTCTCTCTCTCTCTCTCTCTCTCTCGCTCTTAGAGTCTTTATGCTTAATATAAGACGTTCCTTATTATTATTATTATTATTATTATTATTAATATTATTAAAACTACGAAAGTATAGTGCACAAATATATGTTTCACATTATGATACTTTCCTTGCTTATAATCAATTAAATATGTTGTCATGGTTTTACAGAAACAGCTCTATTATGGTAACGTTATTCAATATATTATTATAACAAAGGAAAAGTCATCCATTAGGCATTTACGATTAGGTGTCCAATTCCTTCCTATCAATATCGAAAAAAATTTAAACCTGCTTCTCCAGACAATAAATGTTAGTGTCGCTCCCCCCTCCATTGAAAACTGATCATATAAAAGAATAAACGAAGTATACCGAGTACCAACAGTTATTGCGTATACTATTTTGTGGAGAGAAGAGCTAGGGAAAATTAGGCGTCTCTTTCTTCCGTTACACTTCCTCGCCGCAGTGAAGTCAAAGATTTAACTAAAGAAAAGTTCACTACGAAATCGAACTGGGACCTCTGGGATGAGAAATCAGAATTCCGGAGAAGCAGTGTAATACCTCTGTTGATTACTATTTTGAACCAAACCTAATTGAATATTAATGTGAAAAAGTTATTGATTCCAACACTTTACAATAAAATTTAATTTGATGTTCTTTGGTTGGAAGGAAAATTTCAGAAGTTTCTAAAACTTACTTCCTGGAATTCTGTTATCTCTTATTTGGTATGAAAAAGAACACAATATCCTCTTTTAGAACCGGAAGTAATTCTATGTAGAATTATCCGCGAGCAAGAAGTCTAAATAACAAAACTTGCAGAGAATATTCTTTAGATGATAGAACATAAAAGTGTGAACAAATACTTGTAAAAAAATGTCGCTATCCCGAGAGCCGGACCGAAATAAAACATATTGCCTACTTCTTTCATTTCATTGGTGAAAGTATTTCCCTAACTCCGCTTTGTTTACTTTCGTTATTGCTTATCTATATTAAGTAGGTGAAGTATTGTATTCTCATATAAAATTCTGTATAAAGATTTTACAAAAATACAGATTTTGGGACTTCTTAAACACAAAACAATAATAATAATAAATTACAACAATTATAATAACAACAATAAGAATTTTTAGCTATCTAGTGATAGGACATATCACTATTTCTCGATATTCGATGCCGACACTCATTTTTGAGTACCGATACTCCTTAATCACTTTATAAAGTCGATAGCTTGTTCTCTGAATTAAGTTTTAAGTAACCAAATGTATATTGTATGCTAATTTCGAAATTGTTCCTATTTGACATTCTTCGATTGACAGCAACTTTTATCTTGATAATGCCGCAAGTTGTATTCTCCAAATGATAGTGAACACCAACAACAATAATAATAATAATAATAATAATAATATTAAACACTATACCTAACTACCACAAAACATATGTATTTCATTCACCAGGTAATAATTAATTATGCATATAACACTCGGAAACATAGTAAGCTTGTGCATTAAGCCTCTCTTCTCCCCACCCTCATAAATTAGCATATACATGTTTAATACAAAGACATATTAGACACAATTAAAATTTTAAAAAAAATTCAAGGATATATTATATTCAGCGAAGAGATCTTAGGGAATCAAAGAGTTTTGTTTAAGAACACAAGTATTCTTGAAACAACAAATATTTCCACGGACTGTATTATCTCACGTGTGAAGTTCAGATTTGTATCTACTGGATTCACAAACTTTGGGTAAATGTGATGGCTGAGAGTGAGACCAGGCTATTGCGAAACCTGATTTAATCCGTCTTATAAACAAACCAGCTTCATTCACAATTCAGTAACCTTGCATGTTAAACGAGTACCTCTATTCCCTCCCCCATTGTGTTGCGTGTTTTTGTTTACACACAAAAGTCTACAGGAAATGCAATCAAGATCTATCCAGAATTTTAGTCCAACAACGCTTTGGGGACACGTGCTAGGCAATAATGTGAATTCACGAATGCTTTCATTCCTTATCTAGTGTATAGTTAAACGCAACAACTTGCAATAATGCGAAACTAAGCATTTAAAAGTATTCATAAAGCATCGGAGGTTTATCTCTAAGTATTAGAAATACTTCGAGTATCGATCGACGGTATCGAGGTTCCAACTCTAGTGCTACTCTGATATTTACGTATTGTAAGCAGAAGAAGTATTGCATTCATATAAAGGTTTCATTGGAAATACACGTTTTCAGGTCACCTGAATCAAAAACTAAACAATTTTAGAAAAAAGTCTAGTGTGTGGGAAAGGGCCCGCGCGCGCGTGTCATTGAACAATGTAGCTCAAGAAACAAAACAAGTTGGTTAAACGCCAAATTTGTTATTTCAGTTCAGCACCTTCCAAGGATGCGAAACGAAGATTTTCACGAAAATACACCCAATCCAACCTAATTTTACATTTCATTACCTTTTATTTTCTCCAACTGGCTCTAAATTTTTTTTATTAAAATACCATATGCTTAAGATATTTGCTTGCATTAAAATCCACAATCTTCTCCGTATAGCCTGAGTACTTCCCTTTATTCTAAATGACTTTTGCATAATTAATAAATGCAAAGGGCTAAAAAAAAGGCTTACTACTAAAAGATTGTAGAATCGTTAATGACGACAGTTTATTTCAAACAAGCTTTCGTGGCGTTAAATATTTCGAGACTTTCCTTATTATCGGTTTGAATTATTGAACTACTTCTGATGGTTTTATTATTTTTTTTCAAGTAGAAAATATATTTTAGCTTTTTTTCTCGTGGTCATGCAAGGTGTGTGGAGTTTTGAAGTATCACATAGGGACCACCTTTTCAAATATCTGACTATGGGTTTAGCCTATTGCATTCTTCTTTATGCCTAAAACCAAATGTAAAGATGTGTAACGGACCCATATTACAATCAACCAAAAATATGCACAACAATAGGCTCTTGTAAGAATAGTTTTAAAACAGTGAGTAAAGAAAGTCATTTTAGAATATAACACATAAAATTTGTAATAACACTATCATGTATCTAGTTCGAGTAGGTACTGGAAGAACAGTATTTCACTTAAAACTTTAATATCAAAATTTCACTGGAAGTAAATGTTTTGAGGCTCCCTGAAATATAATAAAGAATGTTGAGAGAAAGGTCCCCACGAGCGCATTTGTATGTACTTTTGTGTGTATTCGAATCGAATAATCTAAAAACGAAACACCGGATAAATACTAAACTTGGTGTTTAACTTGTGTCTTCAAACCCATACGAAGATCTTCAAAAACGTTCTCCCACCCCAAGCTACACTTTAGATAAACAAGCCTTCGTTATTTGTGATTTTCTAAAAATAGTCTACAAGTTTTGACAAACATACCATATGTTTAAGATTTTTACACACAAATAAAGTGGATATCTTGAAATTTCTAGTAATAGGCTGTCATATATCTTCATTCGGAAGGAGTTCTGTATAACGGGTAAATCATAAGAGAGAGACAAAAACTTATAGCGCTATTTCAGTTACACCTATTATTATTGGTTTAAATGTTACAATACTTATTATTAGTAGCATATATAGGAGAGAGCGAGCACAGTTTTGCGTTTATATGGGAAAGATAGCGATAACGAGGGTAGATGCGACGGTACAAGGAAGAAAATTGCGTTTATATGGGAGAGATAGGGAATACGAGGAGAGATGCTAGTCTAGACAGAGGTTGAGGAGTACACTATGCGTTTATATGGGGAACATATGGGAAACGGAGAGAGATGATAGGCTAGACAGAAACTGAAGGAAGGGAATGTACAGGTAAGGTTGGAAACCAAAGAGAGATGCTAGGATAGACAGATGCTGAAGGAGGGAGGGATACGCTTTGTACGGGAGAGATAGGGAATACGAGGAGATATGCTAGGCTAGACAGGGCTTGAAGGGTAGAATATGGCTTTTATATGGGAGAGGTATAAGGTTAGGAGGGTTTGAATAGCAGAGTATGCGTTTATATGGAGAGACAAGGAAAACGGGGGTAGATGCTAGGTTAGAGGAACTTTCAAGGAGGAAAATGCGTTTATATGGGCGAGATAGGAAAAACTAGGAGAGATCCAAGATGGAGCAGAGCTGAAGAAGTGGAACGCCTTTATATGATAGAGGTGGGGAATACGAGCAGAGGTAGTAGGTTATGTAGAGGTTGAGCAGTAGGGCATACGTTTATGTGGGGGGAAGATATGGAAAACGGAGTGAGATTCTATGCTACGAGAGAGTTGAAGGAGGGTAATGCGTTTTAAATGAGGGAAGTGGGTCATGCGAGGAGAGCTGCTAGTCTAGAAAGAGGTTGAGAAGTACAGTATGCGTTTATATGGAGAATGTATGGGAAACGTGGAGAAATGATATCCTAAACAGATACTGAAGGAGGGGGAATGTAGGTTTATGCAGGTGAGGTAGGAAACCAATGAGAGATGCTAGGTTAGACAGATGCTGAAGGAGGGAGGATACGCTTTATATAAAGAGATAGGGGAAGCGTGGAGAGATGTTAAGATAGACAGCGTTAAAGGAGGAACAGGTTTAGAACGCAAAGCCACCGCACAATTAAAGTTAACGAATGGTTTGTCACCCATTGGCGGTATTTTCTCGACACTGAGGGTGAAGTCCCTCGACGTTAAAGTTCTAAATGTATGTGTCAATCAATCAGATAATGTTTGTCCTTACATAACCTCATCTAACGTTATTGAAAAAAAAATACTATTAATCTGCTAACGTCCGGGTATCGCGCCTCTAAATGGTTGGGTGCAGTCCCTCGATTGAAGTACACCTCCGCATGTATTTTGATTGATACGGTATAAAGAGTAATTCGGATAGTATCGTATATATGTGGGATAAACCGCTTAGTATCACAAGTGTTCATACTAATTCAGAGCACCGATACGTACCAGAGCTATTTAAGGTAATTTCTCATGATTCCGGTAGTAACATATATATTTAAGTCATTTTTACAGTTAATTCAGATAGCGTCACTGATATTCGTGGTAATATAGAGAGTAATTAGATTATAAACATTTCACATCCAAAGTTACAACAGTTTTATATACTTTTTTCTAAATCTTACAAACTTTTTATATGTTAAACATATGCGAGACGGAGAGGGATAAAATGTATATTGGGTTACAGTGAAGATATATAGAAGTATTCTAAACCAACACCACACCGAACGCTCTAACCTATCCCTACCTTGACTTCTCATTGTGTGTTCAATCCTAACATCGTCTAACCTAACCAACGTAACAAGACGTAACACCACGTAACATAAGCACGTAACCACGTAACAAGACGTAACACCACGTAACCACGTAACAAAAAGAAAATAAACCACGTAACCAACCCATTACTAAGACAATCAAAACTAACACATCCTTCATAATTTTGACCATCAGTACGCGAGCAGTACCTAGCTTAACGTAATGAATCCCAGAAAATCCTCTCATCATCTATTCTACCTAGTCATCGTCTAACCTAATCTGGCTAACCGGAGATAACCCCCAGTTTCTTTTGGTGAAATTGCGGCGTTTTATTCAGGTTTTATTATTTGGGAGTCTTAATTGAAAAGTTTACGTCAACATACCCCTATTTTAGTTCGTTTTATGCTCCTCTCCCCTTTATCTAGGCTTGAGAATAGCACTAGGATTGCTCCTAATGGCAGGGTTACCGCCTCCCCTTCCATCTTCTTATTCTTGTTTATTTATCAAATGCTGCTAGGTGTATACACCAGATATGAGTAAAAACTTCCATTTTTTAAATTGTAGACTCACGGAGTAAATCTTCATCCTCGACTTACATTCTCTTAATGTGTTGTTTGTAATGCTGTAATGCCCTTATGCATATATCGTTATTCCATCCTCAGCAATAACTCTTTTATCGTCGTATGGTGTCAATGTAATTTTATTCACTAGCACTGTGCAATAGCATGCTCCCGTGACAGGATCAGATACATGGGCGTTCTTATGATTTCTCTGGTTTAAGACAGTCTGTATAGCTGTCGAATGTGACATACTGCTTAATAGCACTACGTTTTATACCTTTAAACGTTTTTATTATCCTTATTATACTTTTATTTATTAAAATTTCATATCTCCTTCCCGCATACGGAATAATGTCCGGAAACGGCAGCAAGTTATATATGTGATGATACAGCTGCACAAGTTCTATTGATGCAAAGTTCATTATCTCTAGAGGATCCAGTAAGGAGACTACTATAACCTATTGAGAGAAAATGAGAGATGGTGACCCACAATTTTGTGGCACGGCCTAATGGAATAGTATACACATGTACATTAGACGGCTAAAGTCTCGTATCGCGATGGTCTGCTGTTGAACAGCAGGCAATGCAAAGTGAAAGAAATGCAGAATTCTTCCACTATGCACGCAACGCAAGCATAAAGTTTGGAGTTTGCAAACTCTTGCGTTGCGTAGCGCGTTGCGTGACTCTATGTGAATGCTTCCATCAAATAACATGAATGCAAAGTCTTGCGCTTATGCTACGCCTGCGCTTACATTGCATTGTGAATGGGTCCTTAACGTGATAACTAGTTATACTCGTTGTTTTGGTAACCGTTATTAGGTAACTAGTTAGTTTGTATCCGTAACTTTGGTAACCGTTACTGGGTAACTAGTTATTTTGTATTCGTTACTTTAGTAACCGTTACATTAAGGTAACCTTTACGTTATTTTCTGCCAATCCTTATTACAAACTATTCTTGTTAAGGCTTTTTTCTATCTACTACATTTAAATGCAAATAAGCCATTGTAGAAATGGTTACATTACACATTTCGATATAGGTACAAAGAGAACAACGATAGTCAAATATCTGGACGCTGTATGCTGGCCTTAAAATTCCATGCTCTTTCCACGCAGTCGGGAGAAACAACTTAATACTGACAGGACTTGAAGAAAATGAACAAGAAATTAACAACTTGAACCTTTAATAACGGATATCTTAGAAATTACACAAAAAACTTATTTGAAATACGTTGTGTGCTTTAAAGCGATCTACATTTTTAGTACGTTTTCGTCTATCGCGTAAGGTTTACTAGATTATACAAAATTTCTTCCAAATAAAGTGGACTCTACGGGCTATTCCCAAGATTTTAAAATATGCATCTTATTATACATGTAAATATATTCAATATACGGTATTTTAATCAGAATCGTTATAGCCAGTTTTAGAAAACAAAAAATTTGGAAAACGTTCCATGTGAAACGGCAACTCTAGGCCGAGCCCGAGCTAGGTAATTATTTATAATTTGATTAATTAATTTTTAGTGAGGTTAAATCATGCTATGTACAAATCTTTTACCTTTACTGCCGGTGTAGCTTAAGAAGGGTGATTTAACGATATGTTTGTATCTAGATTACTAATATTAGAGGAGTTATAAATTGTTTAATGTAAATAATTTAAGCGGTATGTTAAAATACTGTCCACGACGAGACATTTTAGCTACAGGAATAGTGTCTCCGAAGGCAACAAGTTTAGTTTTACGATGTCTCTCTGGTAGCAGGGGCATTGTTCATACATCGAGGATGTCTAGCTATTGTGCTTTTGTTAGGTAATTCGCCGTGACCGAAATGAGGGAGACAATAAGCTTAACGGTAAAATTAGGAAAAGCCGCGATTTATGTTAAAATTGGACCAATGAGATCCCTGTAAATTTATAGGAAATAGTGAGACGCGTTGAGTGGCGCTAAAAATGCACCAATAGGAAATGAAGCAGCCCAAGAAGCCTGCGACTATAAATAGATCTGCTAGGATCAAAATCATGGTCATTTTCTAAACTACAGGCAGGGAGAGATGCTGCAGGATATTTGAGAGATGTCGCGCCAAAAGTGAATTAAGACAGTTTTCGCAACACACATAAGAATCGCTACGCGTAAAGAGATCTAACAAGTATATAAACTTCGCGTCATATCAGCGCCGTGTTTCAACAGCAGTGGACAGTGTTTTAACGGCGACAATATTAGTGTTGTGTACCACCAGAAGTAGCTAAATAAAAGGAACTACAGTGTCGTCTTTTAGTAACTAAAGCACGTCTATTTTATCTCCTTTACCACACTTGATATCTACGTTTCCTTTACCAAGGAAAAGTCCATGCTCTCACATACTCTAGGAATTACTTCAGCTAGCCGAGGATAAAAAAATGCAGAGAACCAGCATACTTCGAACATCTGGAGTCAACGCGGAGGCTGCAGAAAGGTAAGCTGCGAGCTACGGGCATTACAAGTAACCAAAACAACTACGGACTAGGGAGTTACTGCCGCAAACTGGCGCCAACACTGTGGGGCACGAACGGAGGACGGCTCGAATAGAGGATTAGGAAACAACGCATAGAGGAGGAATCTTCAGAGGAAAGGGGCACAGCAGAACAAAATTACAACGCGAACTTCTAGTCTACCTACGTGGGATAACAAAACAGCTGAGAACATCGCTTCTAGAAATTCACCAGGATTCGAACTCGGGGCGCATCAATTAACATAGGAGAAGGTACAGGTTAGAACATTTATACAAAAAAAACTAACAAAAAGGCATGCAGAGTAGTTACTCAGTATTGGGAACACATGTTATTGAGAGGGGGTAAAGTCATTACTAGGGAGGTAGAACTTTCTAACGGAACCCTGAGTAGGTCAAGGGAAAATGTGGAAGAGCTGAATAGGGAGGTCATTGTCAGTATAACACCAGATGGAGGAAGTATGGAGGAAACAGAGGTAGAAGTTAGGCTGGAAGGACAACCGCCAATTGAGCAGGCCTTTGACCCAGGTCAGAACCCGCTGATGATATTCCTTCAACACTTAAGCACAAAGATAAACGAACAAAGTCAGAGGTTAGAGGGGAAATTAGGTGAGCAGAGTAAAAACTTAGAAAAATTAAGTGAACAAAATAAGAATTCAGAAGGGAAATTGAATGAGCAGAGTAAGGACTTAGAAAGAAACTTAGGTAAGCAGAGTAAGGACTTAGAAAGAAAACTGAGTGAACAAAATAAGAATTTAGAAGGGAAATTAAATGAACAGAGTAAGGACTTAGAAAGAAAAATGAGTGAACAAAATAGTTTAAGAACTGGATGATATATGCTGGCCATAAATTGTACTGTTTCCATGCAATCGCGAGAAACAACTGAATGTCGACAGGACTTAAAAGAATGACAAATGCATTGACCAATTCGAACTATTAATGACGGATATTTCCGAAATGGCTTATACCACATACAAGGTTATCTGGAATAAATTATGTGTTTTAAAGAGAACAACATTTTCTGTGTAGAGCATTTTCGTCAATTACTAAATATTTACCAAGATTATACAAGATTATACAAAATTACTTCCGAATGAAGAGGGCTTCACAGGCTATTCACATAAAATTCGAGATATAAATTTTATAGGTCATTAATTGTCTTAAATATATGGTATTCTAAACAAAACCGATAGTAATTTTTTACAAAATAAACAATTTCGAAAAATCTTCCATGTAAAGAGCAGTTTGCGGTGGGGGATTTTCTTGAAATCCTTTTATCGCATCTTTAGAAGATACCGAAACGTGCTGTAAAAACCCAAAAGGAGGCTTGGTAATGCTGCGGTAAACCCCACCCACATTTCACATCGTTCATCTGCATGCGTTTATTTCCGCTAACTCCTGCAACTAACAAACCTTGTACTAATCCTAACTGCCAACTTCATCTCATCTGCATGCTACTAACCACTGGGCGCCAATCAGGTCGTGTCATGCATGAGTCTCGTCCACTAACCTACTAACCGGGGTGTTCAAGCGGAACCCGACCCATCTGATCTGTCGTGCTAGAAACCCATTCACTAACCCAGCTCCCCTGCATGTTCATAGTTACTAACAGCATGTGCATGAGGAGGCGATGTAGCTCCTGCGGCTGATCGCCACCAGGGTCGTCGGGGTGGTCCGCCCCGTAAAAAATAAATATTTAAAAAAATAGGTGCCGAATACCAAGTTTGGTGTTAATCCGTTTTTCATTTTTAAATTATGCTGTTCACAGTCACACACACACACATACTCTCTCTCTCTCTCTCTCTCTCACACACACACACCAATACACACGGATCATTTTCTAAATATGCTGTTTTTATTCAGGGGCCTCAAAACATATATTTTCGGTCAAATCTCGGTATCCACTTATTGAGTAGAATCAAACGTAATCAAACGTAATCAAGGTCTATCAAGAACTATGGTCCAGCAACTCTTTGGAGACACTTGCGAGGCAATAACGCGTGAAGTTTCTTTCCTTATCTAGCATAAAGTTAAGCGCAACAACTTTCAATAATGCAATACTTAAAAACTTAAGGTATCGAAAAAGTATCGAAGGTTTATCTGAAACTAATGGGCATACTTCAATATCACCGAGTATCGAATATCGATGCATTGAGGGTATCGAGGTCAAATAAATAAATAAATAATAATAATAATAATCTTAGGGTGAATTAAGGCGAAATCAACTTTATTATAACTTCCTCCCAAGTTAAATTCCAAATAAATGCAATGGTAACAATAATAATAATAATAATAATAATAATAATAATAATAATAATAATAATAATAATAATAATATTAGTAGTAATAAGGGATGGCTATCGGTACTCGGTTGTATCGAAGTACGTCTAATATTTTAAATAAACCTTCGATAGTGTTTTGAACTTTAAAACTGTTAGTTAAAATTGTTACGCCTTGCTGTACAATAGTTCTTGATAAACCTTGACTACGTTTCCTGTGGGTGAATCAACGCCACATTCCATAGACTCTTCTGTATAAATGAAAGCATGCAAAACAATGGGGGAAGGAGTAGAGGTATTCATGCAAAATGCAGCGTTAACTGAGTTGTGGATGTAGCTGATTTAGCTGACGCTCTAAATTACGTTCCTGCAATAGCCTGGACTCGTGACTTACTCTCTGTTATTACATTTACTACCCCGATGACCAAAATCCAGCAGAAGCGAACCAGAAATTAAGATGTGGGATAATACAGCGCTTGGAAATACTTGTTATTTCCTTCCATCTGTCAGTATGTATATACACAAGCCAAACCTTTCTATTAAACATATACATATATGCTAATATATGAGGGTGGGTAATAGAGACGTTATTCCACACACTTACTACCCTTCGAGTGTTATATGTCTAATTGTAGTTACTCATTACCGGATGGTGGTGTAACACACACACATTATTTTGAATTGTTTGAATTTCATGTAAAGTATATATTGGTTTATGTTTTCAGGATTTCAGAAGAAGAATAAGATAACGAAGAATTGCTAGTATCTACTTGTCTTTCTATGGAAAAATTCTTTAAAATAAAGTTTTAGCACAAAATATAGTTACACAAAAGGGAGGCAAAGAAATAATAATAATAATAATAATAATAATTATTATTATTATTATTATCATCATCATTAGTAGCCTTGACTAGCGATAGGGGATATATAATCTGTGGCATTACCAAGTTAAAAAATTGCTGCCAATTGGAAAATGTCTAATAGGAACAATTTTGGAATTAGCATAGAATACAAAATTGGTTACATACGTTTATACACAGAAAATTAGTAATGAGAACATAATTCAGTGAACATTTTGATAAAGTGAACTTTTCTATAACAAAAATCGGTATTGATATCGAGTATAAAAAAGGTGGCATCGTCCCATCACTAATGATAATGATAATAATAATAATAATAATAATAATAATAATAATAACAATAATAATAATTTACGTTCAGGTAGCAGTAGATACTGCGTGTATAGCCAAGAGGGAGTCCACGCAATTCTCTTGCTTTCAAAGAGATAGTAGTTGAAATAAAAATATGATAATTATAGGCAAAATGATGAAACTCAATATTGTTTAGAAAAATGTACTGTTCGTAAATGAATAAGTGTTGTAACCTAAGTTTCATAAAATCGAAACAATGCTTTCTTTCGAAAGATTGAGAAGATGTAGGAAAAGATTATAGTAGCAACACAGCACCCAAAGGACATTTTATCTGTTAGGATGAGTGGAAGAAAAAGGAGCAGAAAAAGCAGCTTCCTTGTATTTCTTTTCCTTTGATCAGCTCCAATGACAACAGATATGCTAAACTTTACTTTGTGTTGACAAAGCTCACTAGTGTGTTTATTTTGTTAAAGGTTACAATCGATCTATACATGATTGAATTGAAGATGCTCTTGCAGCATCAGCAACATTTGATTTGTACTTTGTGTCCCGCGAAAACATCTACGAGAAAAAGTGGTGCAAATGCAAAATGTAGCAAAATTGGACTAGTTGGAACAGCGTAAAGCTGAAAAATGTCCAAGTTGAATGGAAAGCCTCGCAGCTCTCAAAATAAAGGAGAGCTTGATAAAGCTTCTACGTACGATGTCGTGCTGCACACGGAACTAATATGTTTTAAAGAGGATATTTCTCACTCAAATAATGATGGAAATCTATCATTAGAGATTAAAACCAAAGCGTAAAGAAAATGTTATGTACATTCACATGATTTTTGTAACCTCTATCGTCTGTTAGTGGGTATACAAACTAGTCTCACTAAAACTCATTTTTACGTCTACTTCATTTTAATCCAAATAAACCTTTGCAGAAATAGCTACATTACACATTTCGTTATACATAAAAAGAGAACAGCGATAGTCAAATGTTTAAGAACTGGACGCTATACGTTGGCCTTAAAATTCCATACTGTTTCAACGGAATCGCGACAAACAACTGAATGTTGACAGAACTCAAAAAATATGGCTAAGTATTGAACAGTTCGAACCATTAATGACGGATACCTTGGAAATGACTGAATCCATAGGAAATGTTATCAGAATAAATTGTGTGTTTTAAAGATATCTACATTTCTTATGTAGAACGTTTTCATTTTTCGCTTAACGTTTACCATTATACAAGATTATACAAAATTCCTTCCGAATGAAGAGGACTATTCCAGGCTATTTCCAGAAAATTAAAGATCTACATTTTATTATTCATGTAAATATCTTTAAGAAGATATATTTTTATTATATACTACATTTTAATCAAAATCTTTAGAGCCATTTTATAGAAAATAAAAAAATTCCTAACATATTCCGTCTAAACGATAATTTCGGGTTGGGAGATTTTCTGGATTCAGGAAGCCACAAAACACGTATTTCCGGTGAAATCTCGATATAAAATGTTTTGTTAGAATGCAGTAGATAACTTCTCTACCTTCTATGTACTTGGTAGAGAAAGTAAAAATGTTTTAAAGGGGATACTTCCCATGCAAACAAGGATGGAAATCTATCATTATTATTGTTTAATCTCCAAAGTATTATGAACAGTTGACACAAAATATACATTGTCACTGATAAAAATACACAAACAATAAAGTGAAATAAACATGAAGCAAAATCGAAAGATAAAAGTATGATATTGTAGCGTGTATGTGTGTGCATTGTCGCGTTGGACACATTATTGCTTTGTAGCATGATATTGTTGGGCATAATTATTTCGTTTGAGTGTTTGAATTTTGTTCAGCGCGGCATTTCTCTCCCCACCTCGTAGTCAAGGGGGGCGAGAGGAAAGGGAGGGAAGTTACTTTCTTTGTCTAGTGGCGTCGAGTAGTACCACAGATTAACCAGATTGTCAACTCAATGGTGGGGGTAAGGTGCCGCATAGGGCGCTTTTACGGACCTTTCGGGTGTCCGTTAGCGGAACTAACGCTGCGGTCGGTAATGCAGCGTACGTCATTATCAACTGATCATGCCTGCTGCTAGCCCCGCCCCCCGCTTTCGAAACGTGAGCAAGCCAACTGAAAGGAGTGCAAGTCTCGAATAAAATCACCTGCGTTTTTAATGGTTTTTCTCAATCTAGAGAGAAAACCATTAGACGCACAGGTGACTTTATTTAGAACTTGCACTCCTTTCAGTTCTTACTCATCTGCTAGAATACCGAAATCGGTTTTAATTGTCTTACACTGACAATGTATTTATATTCATTTTCAGTAAAGTGGGAAAATAGGAAAGGTTGTGGTATGTATGGTATTATGTAATATTACTCTTTGTATACAGCAGTTTACCATTCATCAACTTAACAGCTGTTAACCTTCATGACAGAAATGCCATTGATCCGCATTCTATAATAATAATATACAAATTATAATATAAATGATATCCTGCCATGTACAAAGAATGTCAGCATTTGGTTATACATAAAACACCACATAATATTTTATCACGTGTATTGAAAAATAAGTGAAATACATCAGCAAAAACAAAAAACAACTATTCAGTTACACAACTTTTTTTAATACAGCTGCATCTTATGCAACACAAACTTGAGCAAAATATCCTACACTAATGTCCCTTGATGTGGATTTAACAAGCATTGCATTTTTAATAGCTGCTTCTACATTATCCAAATAATCAATTTCTTAGCAAATAATTTGTGATTAGTTATTGCTCTTTGTTGGGTTATATTTGGAATATCTGTTGCAATCTGATCTAGTATCTATTTCCAAGGCACTTAAAATAAGCACTAACACCATGGATTCTATCTTCTTCTTTTTTTTTAAGTGAAAGAAGGTTAAAAATGTTTTACAGCTATTTTCTATTAGTCCAGCTTAAATATAAAAACTTGTAATATGTAGGCCATCAACTCACTGCTCTATGGTGCACAGAGAAGTGCTCATTTACTCAAACCTGTGCCCGAGATAGCACATGGGTAAAAGTTAAGTTGAAAAAAACAGAGGTAAAGGAAGTAAAAATTATTTTTCAGTTTGACTATAGAATCATAATATTCAACAACTTTGTGCTTAATACAGATTCGAACCAAACAGCTGTGAACATAAAGACAATCTTATGAGCACCATATTAGACATAATTTGTCCTTGTTTTCTTTGTACTGCTAAATTCTTAATACTTAAAATACTAATTATTCTTTCTTTGTACAGCAGCAGATTAAAATATTTTATTAATGTGCTGCAAATACATTACTAATAAATAAAAATAAATAAATAAAATAAAAATAAAAAAAATTAAACTGCAATACATATGACTTTTGTTTCCTCAGCAAACCGATATGTTTCATTACTATAAAACTTTTTGCCCCTCCCATGAAGTTGCACTAATTATGTTTTTTTTTAAAAAAATCATATTGACATTAATTATGACTTCTTAATAATAATAATAATAATAATAATAATAATAATAATAATAATAATAATAATAACCAAATAAATAATACACATTTTCCTTAGCATTATTCGTGACTCACAATTTTTAAATGAAAGGAGTTTTTTCACAACCACTTGAGGTGCACCATCATTTGTTATACTTCCCATACCAACATCACTTTGTATGGCAGTTAAAAGAACCACTTGCATGACTTCATAGAGGAAAATGGTACAACCCGAACTATTAACCAGTTTATGATGCCTGCTGTAATATTGTTATTAATGGGTTGTAAACCCTACGACATATGAAATTAAGTTAAATATTTCAAAAACAAAGTTCAGATAAATACACAAATTCTTATCAGGCTGCCTAGTTGGAATTTGCCAGTAATGTTATATTAGGAAGCCTAACAAACAATATATACATTTTTATTTTGTTTTTATGTTGTTTTAATGTCATTGTATATGAAGACAGTGAAAGCAAATCTTGGTTGCAAATGACAATTACAGAGTAGCTGTAATTTAAGAAAGCTATTGTCTTTAAGCTCAAAACTACTTTCATTAAATGGACTGTTAATGGTGACACTTCACATTCTCTGCAACACGAGGGTGCTATTTCTTATTGTTAAAGAATCACAAAGGTAACTGAAATCCTTGCTACTATTTTGTTTATTTAATGGATAACAAACATTTTAGAAAAATCATGTCTGTAGTAATTAACAACATTAACTCAAAAATTGTAGCTTTAAAGTTACTAACAGAGAATAACTAAAACCTACCAATACACTGAAATAACTGCCTAACACCAACTTTGCTTTTTCTGAAAATTGAGAACATGTTTCCAGCAGTAGTCCTCAATGTTTTAGTTAATTTTTCAACTGATGTTGAAATGAAACTCCAAATTTTAAGGAATGTTTGATGTTACATGGCAATAAATTGCTGTATAGTTGAGAGAAACCTTCATACTATATTAATAATGTTCCTGGGGGTGATCCTGCAACTCATCATACCCAAATTACCTTGACTCCATAGTTTGGGTATCTGCCAGCATATCTCTGGTAGCTTGAGATGGTGACTGCGCTAAACAAACGAAAGGAGAAAAAAAGCTCATTAAAGTTCCAATAATTAAATAATAAGGTTAATAAAAGTGCTTTGAAGGTGATGGACTTTGCATCTAAACATCCATGACTGACATTTCATCACTAATTGCTGCATTAATCAAAGTTAAAACTATAAAATATCCTGTTTTGTTTAACATATCCTCTGTTCATTTGCAGCAATTATTTTGCTCATTATTCAGCAACACAGAGCAAAACATTCTTTAATTTTATAAATATGACACAGTATTTTCACTTATTTACTATAAAAACTTGCTTTTTTATTTAAAGTTTCTTTTACTTAATCTAAAAACTCAATGGTTTTACAAAGAAATATTTTCTGTGTTAAGATACCACAAACTGTGTATAAGTTAAGCTAAAATCAAATAAACCAGTGGTAAGATTGTGCAGACTGAAACATTGAAACAGCTTATAAGTATCCAATACCAAAAGTTTTACATCTTTCTTTACTAAAGTTTGAAAATTTAAATGATTTCTGTGATAAAACAGCACTATTACTTTGTGCAGTTGGCAAGTGTTTAACCTTAGCACATAGTACTAGGCCATGGCATAATTATGTCCCAGAAATGTTCATGGTTTCATACAATGTAATCTCACTGTGAAAAAAGAAACACAAAAAGATAATTTAGAAAGATATGGCAACAACTCTGCCATTAGCTTATTAGAGAAAAATGAAAATTCTGTTAAATATAACTCACTTTAACTGATGAACGAAGGAAATCTGTGCCATAATCCTGAGGATACTACTTCTGGAGGTGTTGAACAGGAGAATGAACTGCAGTAGCCCATATATAAAC
The DNA here is from genome assembly GCA_030765065.1 of Deroplatys truncata. NCBI lineage: Eukaryota > Metazoa > Arthropoda > Insecta > Mantodea > Mantidae > Deroplatys > Deroplatys truncata. Next base: position 21,412,788 of record CM060988.1, on the reverse strand, counting down.
AAATTAACAGTTCTGAAATTCAAAGAATGCAAAAATTATTTACAATTTAAACCTTAAATTGTAATATTTAATTTCAGTTATAGCTTTCTAACAACTGTAAAGCCCAACTAGGATACTAAACAGACTTTTTTATTTTTCACTAGTATTTCACTCGTAAAATGACCATTATTATTAGTGTTATCATGCATACATTGATTAGATTCGAACTGCAGCTGAATTACAAAATGTAATATTGCTCATGAGTAGTCGATACAATTTTATTTTGAAAATAAATGTATATGTAATGCAATTCTGGTTAGGTTATGGATTTAATTTTGGTTATTCTATATTATTTACATTCATACATCCTACTTACCAACAGGCCTTTGAAAAAAAATAAATCGCTTCTTTCTTGGTATTTGTACGCTCTTGTATGCCTTTAAAATCTTGCCAGTTCTACTAAATCGAAGAATTTTCTTCTCAGGTTCACTCTCGCATCCGTTAAAATACGATCCGCAGCTTTAAAATTTCGTCTCAAATCGGATACACTTAGCCAACCTTAGGCTTTGTTCACACGTACATTGAGCTCAAATACTGTACAAACCGGTTCACTAATATTATAAAAACGACTTTATAAATGACAAACTGTTATAATATATTACATCTGGGACTGAATGTGTGTTATTTTTAAAACAATTTAATATTCAACACAGGAGTGTAGAATAATTGTGTTGGCAGTATTGAATGTTATATGTACGAGCTTGACAGTGTCATCTAGCGCCTGCATTTTAAGCAAAGGGCATATGCAGCGCTCAAAATGTACCTTTCGAGAGCCCGATGCGAGAACATCGATGATATACCGGAAGTTCCTATCCGAGTTGACATACGCTGAGTAGTACCGTCAGTCTTGTGTGTCTCTTCAGGGCGAATGGTTGTATGTAGAGTGCGTGGATCGTGTGTGTGGAACATCTGCCTCCAATGTTCGCCTGTAATCTTTTGTCTATGTTGTAGTGGCACCAGGGCAAATTTATAATGAACCACAGGTAATGCGTTATATGTGAATTTATGCCGGGGTAACTAAATTTAATTTTAGCTGCAGAACCTTTTGGCCTTACCCCGGTATATAATAATATACACAATTCTTAACAGTGGCTTACAAATGTTTAAAATACAAGCTAATGTGATGAGCTTAATAATAATATATATGTGTTAAAACAGATAAAATATTAAAATCAAATTATAATTGTTTATATATGTAATTGATAAATTTCAGAAACTGAATAGAACAGCATTTTTTGTTGAACATGAAACATAATGGTTTTTCAAAACAGCTATTACAAGTTAACAAACGTGGCTTAAGTTCAAGGCTGTCTCAAAAGCTATACAACTGAACAGAATGTGTTCTACGATTTGAATGCAGAAGAACTGAAGAGCAGAAGCACTGCGAGCCGTTTAGTGTTAAGATTTTTAATCTTTCAAAGTAGGAGTTGACTATGACCTGAAACTGCCTGAGTTAAATAAAAGTTTCCCGTAATACAGAATGTATCATAATTAATAGCGCGAACTGAACCGGTTGAAAATATACGATAATAGAAGCAAAAACGATCCAGTAAACATGGGTCCGCAAATAAGCCATGTGCGAGATTTATTATGCAAATGTGGGGTTATGAGCCGCCACTGATGTGAATTGCTTGAGGGTGTTCCCTTGAACAGCGTCGGAGTATGTGGTGCATGCACGATGGGGCACCGGCACATTTTGCTACTACTGTAAGAAGACACTTAACGTGGAGATATGGTCCAAGATGGATAGATCGAGGAGGGCCTGTACCTTGCCCTCCACGATTTTTCTGTATGGAGTCACCTCAAAAGTGTAGCGTACAGATTCCCGTTGATACCGTTGAAGTACTGGAGCAGAGAATTGTACGTGCTTGTCAAGAATTCCGAGATGATTCGGGGTGCTTGAAAGAATTCGAAACTCACAGCAGAGACGAGTGCAGTATTGAATCCAGATGTAAGGACACCACTTTGAACACTTCCTTTCACAGGGAAGAGTTCACAGTATTAATAACATGTAACATAGTAAAATAGAATTCTATCCCTTCTTAAGTTAAGCTATGAGTGAATTTTGAAGCAACTTAGAATGGTAATTATTAATCGAAAAGCTAATTTTCAAATTCATTTGTACTAATTAGGACGATGTTGCTTAATGAAGTCAGTGGCGGGTTTTAATCGCACATTTGCAATTATCTCGCACATGGCTCGTTTGGACCCATGTACGTTTTTGCTTCTACCATCGCGTACTTTCAACCGTTTCAGTTTGCGCTATTAATATGATACATCGTGTACATTTGTATGACTCCTGCTCTACAAAGCACACTTACCAGAGCAAGTAACTACTTCTTAATCGAAATAAACTTTAAATTCATATTTATGTATTTCGTTGTAGAAGCAGTATGCTAGAGTGTTAGTCAGATTTTTAAAGAGCGTGTCGCTGCGTGATTGTTCTGAAATGACATACGCTTTGCATGACCACCATAAAAAGAACGAATAGCGGCTTTTTTACTTATTCCACAGACTTAAACCCTATTTTACAATTTGAATATTAGGGTTGTCGTTTTATAACTTGGGAAGGGTTAAATTAGTATCATTATTTACAATAGTAGCTTACCAGTTGAGAAAAGTATAAGTACTTTTGAATTAAAACCAATAACAAAGAATATCTCAGAAATGGTTAACGCCAAAAAATATTTTCTTTCACATAAATTGTATGCTCTACCCAGATCTACATTTTCGTGGAGTAAGATTTGTCTGTCTCTTACGGTTTACCAATTGTACAAAAGTCATTCAGAATGAAGACGACTTAAAGGGCTATTCCCAGAAAATGCAGCGTATACATTTTATTTGTCATGCAAATATCTTACACTTAATTTTAATCAAAATCTCTAGTCATTTTTGAGAAAACCAATAATAATGAAAATTGTCCAATGTAAAGGATAGTTTATGTAGGGGAATTTTCTTGAAAATCTTCGTGTTGCATCTTTGTAAGCTGCTGAAGTTAGGTATTTATCGCACTTCTTGATTTGAGCTATGATGTTCACAGACACGTACCCAGACACGCACACAAGGATATTTTTCTAATTTTTTTCAAGGTGCCTCAAAAATGTATTTCCGTGAAATCTCGATATCGAATTTTTGGGTGGAATGCCGTAGCTTCTCTACCTACTATGTACAGTTCGGTGCAAAAAAAAAAAAAAAAAAAAAAAAAAAAACGTGCCGATGTTTTTAGTTTCCTATAATGTTTTTCTTTATTTAATGTTGGCAGAATCCTCTTATGAGTTTTTTTCCACGCCTACCTGGATGTACCTATCTCGTATTGGTTTGAACAAAGTGAGCGGCTGAAGGGGTGGGAAACGGATGCATTTTACCTGAAGGCTGAATGGCTAGACACTCGTCCGTCTGTTATTGGTTTGATGTCAAAAGTCTAGCACTTAAGCCCTAACCAATGAGCAATGATCGATTTCTGGCTCAGGAACGAAGGAAGCCGGGCTAGTGGATAAGAAAGACGTTGTGTCATAGACAGATATAATTATTTTTATCTTGTAGAGTATACAAACCATAAGTTAAATCATATAAACGCACAACATAAAATTAAGCACATGCAAACCATAAGGGCACATTTCAATGACAAGTAATTAATAAAGTGAAGTGGTTGGATGGAATTAGCTTGTAAAATGACTTCCTCCTCATTTAGAAGGAAGAAAGGGTATGAACAACAAACCAAAAGTATTGCCCCTAATAAGCAAGGTTATACCACAGCGAGGGCTGCGAATCTACTTCAAGAACAGCGTCAAACTGATGGAAGAAATACCACGACTGTGGTTAATGGACACGCAAACGAGGTGGCGGATTTGATTATAACTGCGTAATGCAATCCGCATGACACCAGAAGCTTCAAAAACATATCATAACAGGATGCAGAGCAAAAGTATGGGACATGTGAAGTAAACAGTATAATAAATAAAGCTTTCAGGCGAGATAAAAAGTACTTATTTTACTTTGAATAACTCATTTAATAGGTTAGAGCATTATAGGGCTATTGTTATTATTATTATTATTATTATCATTTTTATTATTATTCCCTTCTACTCATAATACTTTTTTCAAAGCAACAAGAGCAACAGACATATTCATTTTTAATTATAAAGTATCATAAACAAGCATAGTAAGGAACTGAGTTATACAAAATTAATCAGTAAAACGAAAAATCATTACAAAAAAGTCGCAAAACATAGCATTTTTGCATTATTTGAAAAAGGGTTGGTAATTTTTATATTCCTTTTCTTGCAAAACTCCGATAATAAAATTTATTTAAGATAATACTAATTCCGAATTAAGTACGGAAAGCTAAAATCAGAATAAAGAGTTCAATGCCATAATACGAATTCGAACCATCGATCTTCAGTTTTCCGTACCTCTGGTCTGCCAGTTTAGCTGTAACATCGACGTGATAATTCGTCATGAAATTCTCCATGTGACACCAATTTTCCCCGTGTAACACAAGGCATCCGTAACTTCTCTTGAGATAAGATATCACAAGATCGACTTACACACTTTTCATGCTGCTTCTACCTTTCCAGCTTACGAAAGAACAATTAATAAAGGAGAATTAATTATGCTTTCTCAATGAATCTGAAACTGCCTTGGATCCTGAGCTCCGGTGCACATCCGCCATTGCGGAAAAAGACCATACCAAAGCCGGCAATCAACTTCGTTTGCTAGAATTAGGTGAGGGGTGGGGTGGAGCCATCAATGAGGAGGAATCCCTTACCAACTTAACACACAATTCAATTTATAGACACTTTTTTTTGCACCCATGTGTACATTGTCATGCATAAAAAAGTGGCCTATTCCGCTACATCGATACGGTGTTTTTCCCACCGTAAGGTTTCCACCTTCAGAAAACCAAATTTGACTCCATCCAGCCGATATCGGGTCTCTATACGACTGGCCTGAAAAACAATACAGGGACATACAAACTAACTAATGAAAGATCCTTATAATCTATGCAGAATGGAGGGGCGGTTACAATACACCTATGTTAAAGAGTTTCGCTATGATTGGTTCACAAGGAAAGCCTAAACCATTTACAATATAATTCGGTCTTCTAGAGGAAGGGATGAAGAATTATTTGCATGTGTAGTTAAACTGAAAGACAGCTACTATATTATATACATATATATATATACATATATATATATATATATATATATATGAGAGCTTTCATCAGCGATATGGAAGCGAAGGTTGTTGCCGCAATAAGAAAATCAACATAAAGAAAATGGTAATTTAGTATGAAAATACAAGGTTTAAGTTTTAATGTTAACCTTCAGTATTTCGACCATACTTTGGGGGAGGTAAAGCATCCTGCCAATCCAGTGGCTATAATTATGCTCGAAAAAGAGAGATGGTCTCGCTGGTAGAGGGCAGGGCAGGATATTGTCAGTACCACCACAAAAATCTTCGTTCTATAATGGGCCACGTTTTACGTACTATATTATACGTGGTAGAGGAAGTAAAAATATTTATTCTTTTATTTACTTCACGTCACTCCAGATAAACATTTGCAAAAAAATTCTCTTATTGCATATTCCCTTGAAGGTACAGAAACGACAGGAAGAAATCAATTTGGCTTCCCTAAAAAAACCGCATTTGTTACGCTTCTTTGGTAAGTCATGACGTCATTACTGCATTTTATTGGATGGTGGTATCACCTTGTAGGTGCTATCACGCCTTGTGCTATGTATCGCACCAATAAGCATATCTATGCAGTTCCGTCAACTCAATGGCAAATTATGAATAGCTATAGGTGAGGATGTGTACAAAGGAAACAGGGAAATGCGGTAGGCTTAAGCGACAATCAAATCCATTAAGAGCGTATCGCTATGTGATAGCTTTGAAAGCCCCATACTCTTTGCATGACCACGAGAAAAACTTCTGTGTTAAATTGAATGACTTCTCCAACCTCTATAATAAATTAGTAGATATAAAAGCTATTCTTATGAAAACTTATTTTTCTATTTCATTTTAATCGAGATAAACCTTTGTAGCAATATCTACATTAACATTGCCTTATAAATACAAAGGAAATAGCGATAGTTAAATGTTTAAGAAGTGGACGACATATGCGGGCCTTAAAATTCCATACTGTTTCCATGCAATTGCGAGAAACAACTGAATGTCGACAGGACTTCAAAGAATGACAACTTATTGAACAATGCCGACCATTAATAACGGATTTCTTGGAAATGGTGTGTCCCACAAAAAGATTATTTGGTATAAATTGTGTGTTTTAAACAGATCATTTTTTGTGTAGTACGTTTCGTCTATCGCTTAACGTTTACCAGTTATATCAGGTTATACGACACCTTCCGAATGAAGAGGATTTCACACGTTATTCCCAGAAAATTCAAATATATTTTATTTGTCATATAAATGTCTTTTAATATACAGTATTTAAATCAAAATCCATAGAGTCGTTATTAACAACAACAATTTCGAAAAATCTTCCATCCAAGGGGTAGTTTGGGATGGGGAAAGCTTCTTGAAAATCCTCGCGTCGCATCGTTGAAAAAAACTGAACTTAAATACTAAGATTGGTTTTTATCCGGTTTTTGTTTTTGAGTTACGCTATTCAGAGACTCACACACAAGCACACGGACACAGGCAGACACATGGAAGTTTTAATAAAATTATTTTTCACTTTCGGGGAAGTATTAAATTCCACCCAAAAATTCGATACCGTAATTTCAACATAAGTACATGTTTTGAGGCCCCCTGAATACAAATAAAGTATTTTGGAAGCATCTTCGCGTGCGTGTATGTGTGTGTGTGTGTGTGTGTGTGTGTCTCGGTCTGTGAACAGCGTAACTCAAAAACGAAAAGTCGGGTAAGTACCAAACTTGGTATTTAAGTTCAGTGTCTTCCAAGGATGTGACACGAGTATTTTCAAAAAGCTCCCCCCACTCTGAGATACGCTTTACATTGAACATTTTTCGAAAAATTGTGGTTTTCTAAGAAATGGCTCAAACGATTTTGATTAAAGTACCGCATATTAAAAATATTCACATGATAAATAAGATGTGTTTCTTGAATTTTCTGGGAATAGCCTTTGAAAACCTTTTCATTCAGAGGGAATTCTATTTAATTTTGTTTAACTAGAAAGCGTTAAGCAATAGTCGAAAACTTACTACACAAAAAATGTAGATCTCTTTAAAAGATACAATTTATTTCTCAAATTAGCTATTTGTGAGATAACCGTTATTAATGATTCGAATTGTTCATTTCTTAGTTCAATTCTTAAACATTTGACTGTCGATGTTCCCTTTTTATCTACGAGAACGACATGTGTAATGTTACTATTTCTGCAAAGGTTTATTTGGATTAAAATGTAGTAGATACAAAAATAAGCTTTAGTAAGAATAGTTTGTATGCCCACTAATAAACGATAGAGAGCAGAGAAAGCTATGTGAATGTTTCACATCAGATTTTTTAATTCCGGGTGCCTCAATACATGTATTCCGGTGAAATCTTGACATTGAATTATTTGGTGGAATGTAATACTTCATCTATGTACTCTGTAGGTGGTAGTGGAAGTAAAAGTTATTGGATATAGGGTCAGTCAGTGTAAAATTCATGCATTTATACCCTGTGATAATGCATGATCTGTTTAAGTCGTCATGTGATACAGCAAATGATGCTACTGGGGTTGAATACAATTTCCTCATTTCAGTTTAACATATATTGCGTATGTGCATACAGTACACATCACATTATACGACCTCGAGCTTCCGTTAAAATTTGTGTTCGAGTACACACGTAGATGCAAAACAAAAACGTGTTTATATTTATATTATAAGCGTACAGGGGAGGGGCTTTGTTTTGGTATGTAACACTCCGTTCTGGAATATTGATGTTTTCCTCATCTCTAAGAAGATTGCTGTCAATAGCCAAGGGTTGTATGTCGTTGTCACAAGGGAAATCAGTTTTTGGCTTCTGAAAGGTTAACGTAATGTTCGTTGCATATAAATGTTTCCTGTACTCTCATATGGCTCACACGCTCCATTTGGAGAAAATCTATGCACTTATACTTAGGTGTGGTTCCCAGTGAACTTGACGTATAATAAAGAATAAAGTTAGTGAACAGTCTTATTCCATTGAGTACTTTTAATAAGTCCAATCTCCGTGGTGTGGGGATAGGAAGCTTGCATGACACTCAAGAGGCCCCCAGTTCGTACCTCTGTTAGGTTGAGTGACTTGGATAAGGTTGTTTTCTCCTAGTTTTCCCTTATCCTGTGAAGAAAATGTCGAGTAACTCTAAGGTAAAGTGACCACGAGTCAATCTGAGCCTCATTTAATCTATTTTGTTCATTTACAGTACGATATGACCTACCCGGTTAAAAGACGTTTAACTGCAAGCAGCATTTTGAGGTTTCGTATATTTTTACGTAACCTGTATGTTTAGTGTATAGGTTACTTTTGTATTTTGTATGTTTCTGAAGTTTGAGATGTCCTGTATCTCTAATGTAGGTATTGGTGATTCAACGGAGGGGACACCTCGAGCGCTGCGATCTACATAGATCTATGGTGGCTACCACTCCCCAGGAGGAAGGGATGAAGTGAAAGAACAACAGGTGCGTACAGGCCGCACGCATACAGATCTCAGAGACCCGCGGAAGTCCCTAACATTTCCAAGCTCGAAGACCCGTCCCACTGCTGGAGTCGCCGGGAAAGGGCGATGAACGACCCACTAACCAAGCAGCCCTCTGGTGTTCACGGAAATACTCCTTCCATTGAGCGTGTCTCCGCGCCAACTGTCCGGCACCGTCATACGCCACGAAGCCTAGAAGCACAAAATTAAAAATAAACTAAAATCTGCAATACGCCATCTTGGTACCTTGCTTTCTACACCAGGACGTGTATTCTAAAATTTGTAATTTAACACTGCTTTCATTTTATACATTATTGTTGTGCAGATTTTTACCTATATTCTAGTAAATAAAAGAAAATGAAATAAAATGAATTAAATAAAAATAATAAGGTAAAAATTAGAAATGTAATCATTATAATCGAATTTTAAATCAGCAATATATTCAACTATATTCATCTGACGACCCGGGGAAACCACGAAAAACCATAGATCAGAATGGGCGGTCGCCGGGATTGAACTCGGGACTTCTGAAGCGAGGCGTACATGTTACCGTAGCGCCTCCTCGCTCGGTGTATCTCTAATATATTTCAGAGGTTATGTACACATCCCACAATAAGTAATCTACATCCAATTTCTGATCGACTGAAAGGGCGTAGGAGGATGAAGGGGGCTATAGCTTGCCTATTTAAGAACATGTAAATAGCCAGGAAACACTGATTTATATGAGGACCTATAACTGATATTTGAGGACCATCCCCAGAATTGACTCATATTCAAGAGCATTTCGAAACAGACATTTGCTGTATATTCGCAATTAACCTTGCGAAAGATCCAAAAATCGGTCGCCATTCCTTTCCTATGACTATTCGTAATTTGCAAATGAACTGACAAAACTAGCATAGTGTGCCGTTGTACGATATCAATAGTATACTACATAATGTATACGTCATAATGCCCGCTGGAAAATTTGCGAAGTTAGTTCCCGCGTCATCTATATGTTGGTTCAGTGCCTTCTTCCTTGTTTCTCGATTTTCCCTTTACGCTGCGCGTAATTAGCTCTTCACCTTTTGTTCGCCTTAGCCATTTGTTGGGGGAGAGACGGTGGTCTGTCTGTGCTTGCGAGACTTCCTCACAGGGGTTCCCTGATATTTTATTTTTTGTGGTGTGAGAAAGCAATAATTTACGAGAGACATTAATATTTGAAGTATCCCTTGGCAATTTTCCAGATGTTGAGAGTTGACATTGTCTTTTTATAATGTTGTCAACCGTATTTGCAAAAAGGTAATGGCATTTATGCACTCTTTATTTCGTTATTTTATAAATTGGTAGTACCAGTGCTGCAAGTTTGTGGTTGATTGTTTCATCGAGTGCAAATCTGGCCTTTCATTCGCAAGCGTAAGCAGTTGAATATTCTGTTTAAGTAAATTCTAATGCGTATTATTATATAACTTCTTTACACCAGCTACTGCTTGGAGTTAAAGTATATAGAAGTACTACTTAACTGGTGAATATGGTAATTTTCATCTGCTCTGGTAATTTAATTTCTGTCATTATCCACCTTTTTCTCTTTTACAAAAGGTGAAGTAGCGGCAGACAATAAATACATATACATATTTATCGAGAAGCCACTGTTCTAAATTTGCGTGCAAATAAATATATTTCTATATGTGAGTCGGGATTGTCATAATTTATGTCAGATTATATTTTTTGTATGTGCGCTAGACGAATCCAAGTTTTATGGGTGTTCCATTTTACCTCTATCTTGTTTGTAACAGTTATGTAATGAAAGTTTGTTGTAAGGGAAGGTGAAGCCATATTGGGCAGCATAAGGTGTACCCGCTGTGATTATTTAATAAGTTAACGATTATATAATATTAAGGTATTACGCAGCACTGGGTTTAAATTATTTTTGTGCTTTAAGTAAACCCTTTACAACACCAGGGTACAAACTTCATAGTTTCTTTAAATAGTTCAGAATTTGTGCCTACCAACTATTTAAAATTATATCGTAACACATTACGTTTACTCAAGAGTTGTGGCCTATTTAGGAAATTTTCTTGAATATAGTTAATATGTAGATATTGTCTGCATACGACCTATGGTTTCTTATTCAAGCTGTGAATTATTCTATGATGTTCCTATAATTCCACTTCCGAACTTTATTCTTTGAACTTTATGTGAATGTTCAGTAATCTTTACTGGAATTCCACTCAGGGGCAAATAAATCGCATGTTTTCATTATTTTATATTTCTGCATTGTATTAAAGGCATACATGTGTTAATTACGTATTATTAATAACACATGAAGGAGGTGATATCGTGGTGTGTGGAGCTTTCACTTTCTTTACTTCTTTAAATGCCTTGCTCCGCATTAACACAGTGTTCCATTTGTATAGTGATATCAGTCGTTAAACATAAAGAAGGTGACTGCATAATTAGTTACGGCTTTGATCATATTGTCAAAAATTTATTAGCCTGCTTTCAGAATTAACTTTTATCTTGGCCTCTATAACTTTTGTCATAACTGTAACATACACTTATCTTTCTAAGGTTTTGTGACAGAGTTAAAGCATTGAAGTTATGCTATGTTTTACATGTTATATGATAGTGTTAAAGCTCTAAATTTCAGTTCATGTCATCAAATTGCTAAAGTTGATTTATTTCGTTTAAGGAATTTTGCTTGGGAAGCGGATCGGACAGTTTTGCTGCGACTCTATCACGCACTCATCTGATCTAAGATGGGTGTATCGTATATTCCTCAGCACGACCACCTGTGCTGAGAAGATTAAGGCAGTCCATAATCAGAGCATCCGTGTGTCTGTCGGTAAGGCTAGTGTATAACGTCGTGACAGTCCCTCACTCCTGAAGCATAGCTGTGCAATAACACTGACCAGCCCACTTGCATAATAACAGAGGTGGGGGTCAGCGACTGCCTCCGAGTTCTGATATGCATATTTCTGGTCCCTTGCCCCCCCCACCCTCACCACTTCTCCTCATTTCTCCTCTCTTGCGCATATGGAGTGTCACGACGTTTTGCACGAGCTGTACCTTTCCAACTAGTCCAGTTATTAGCCCTTACGCCGAATTGGTAGAACTTCCTCTCCGATATCGCTCTGATGTACCTTTAGAAAATTATGACTGTGGGCTTTAAGTGTACGTCTATACAATCAACGTTCGGTTCCTTTTCAACACCGCGCTGGACAAACGTTATTGGAACAGTTACATTAATCCAAAGCCTGCAGGTGTTCGTTTCCGAAAGCTTCTTACAAAGCATGACATTGAAATACCAAGCATGTTTCCTAAGGAGGAGAGGGTGTTCCCCTCTTGGTTAAGTGCGACGTCTCATGTAGATCTGGGATGATGCTATACCGGAAGTCTACGATGGCTACGTTTAGTAACTACACTTGTATTTTAGAATTTCTGTCGGTTACAATGACCGAATATTTGTCTACATCGACGGAAAATTAAATTGAGTTTTATTTATGGACGCTCTTTAACTGCTGTGGTTCTTATCGTCCCCTTCTATACTGGGCGTGAAAGACTGGTAAGTTTGCTCAGAGGCCCCTTTATCAGGCATGAGGTTCTTTGACGTGCCGCAAATCCACGACATCGGACCACCGGTTTTACTTCCCTTTCCAAGGAAGCCATGCTAAGTATTTTTACGTCCGAAAAAGTCCATCGCCCTCCGCCGGATTTGAACCGCGACCTCGGGAACCAGAGGCTAGCATATCGTAACCACTACACTACGGAGGACGATACATCGACGGATCTAAGTGCTCCAACGGCGTTTTATATGCTTATATTCTGGAATTGAACCCTATAATTCAGTTTTCGTGACAGTACTTCCATTTACAGCACAGAGCTATATGCCATATACCGAGCCATTTTGTATGTGCGCCGTCGAAAATTGGGAGAATGTCTCATTTGGAGTGATTCCCTTAATGCACTTCAGAGCGTTCGTGAGCTGCACAACTACCACGCCATCGTTCAGCGAATCCAGGATGCTTTATTCTCCTCAAGCGTTAATGTGGAGTGTGGTTGGAATATGTTGGCTTGCCGGGAAATCAACTGGTGAATTTTGTCAGCTAAGATGGCGACCACAGAACCCAGTATTACAATATATCGTGTAACGTCGGAAGGCTTTAGGTTTGTTGTACAGAGAGCGGTGATGTCATGCTGGTGCGAGGAGTGGTTAGCTCTCCGCGGAAATAAGCTTAGAGTAGTGAAGCAAATTCCAGTAAAATGGATAACTTCCTCTTATGTATCTCGTCGTGAGACGGTGATTTTAGCTCGGTTGCGTATTGGCCACTGCAATTTTACGCACGGTTGTCTTTTAAAGGGTGACCCTGCTCCTATTTGTCTGCTTGGTAGCGAAGGCCTGTCCGTTCGTCACGTGTTCCTCTAGCACATCTTCGGGACACTCTGCAACTGCCTGTCAGTCTTGCAGAGATATTAGCGGACGATAAGCAATTGGTTGATTGGATTTTTAAGTTTGTGTCAAAGGTAAATTTCAAAATGCGGATTCAGTCATATGAATATCACGTGTTTCATACTTCTGGTTTAGTTCTATAAATTCATATCTATTTCTGACTTGTGCTATGATTTTTGTATTGATATTTATCTCTTTTGCTATGGTTTTATACTCATCATTATCCCTGGTCTTTGCTATGATATTTTATACTGATGTTTATATCTGGCCTTTTGCCATAATCTGTTTTACAGCGGCACTAATGACCCAGCAGTTGAGTGCCCTTAAAACAATCAACATCATCGGAGCATTTATTCGTAATTTATCAAAGTAAAAATATAAAACAGTCATTATTCTTAGCGCTTATAGAAATAGTTCATACTTATTAGGGAATGAAAGCTTTACAGCCCTATTCTTCCAAAGATGCTGTTCATGGACTGTTTTCTGAAAATAACTCAGCGCAAGCGCTTATTCAATTCTCCGAAACATATAGCAATCGCATGTTTATATTTTACGAAATTCCGTTTCCTTAGATGATTCAACAGCTCATATTCACCATGGAAGGAATATCATGAAATATATAACACATTGCTGAACTGGCCATTTACATGATAAATGGTTTGTGAAAGATTAGAAAAGGAATAATGCAAAGAACGTATGGGTGATCACTCCTTTTTAGAAACAGAAACAGGAGTGTTCGATATAGTCATCAGATTTTAAAGTATCTGTCTAACGAGCTTGATGACTGACGGCAACGTCTGTAGCCCACAATCGGGAGGTTCTGGGATCGATCCTTGGCAACCGCCCACTCTGAATCATGGAATTTTTGGTCGTCAGGCAAATATTGGAGTGGTTTCTTTCACGGCCAGGAATTTCCTATCGCTCCATTTCGTTCTATTAATCATTTCATTCATCCTTCACCCCGTTTGGTCTATTTTAGGGTTGGAAGTATCGGCGATGGAATTTCGGTGCAGCGTGGCAGGGAAAAATGAGTGCTTGCCGGGGTATAGGGACTGTCCCCGGCGTGGGCGTTGGACCTCATACGGGATGTGGCTCCCGGTCTGCCTGTCCATCTGCCGGGGCGTTTATATATGTAAACTGTGGGGATCCTATAATTGCTGTGCCGTTCGGCTGCCCAGAGTGTCCCTTCACTTCTCCCAGGGGCTCCCTCTCGTGCGGGCGTAGGTATAGTATTTTGATTTACTGGATCGGTTCCGAATCCCTACGCCTCACGATACAATCCAAAGCATCTGTCTAGTATATTGGGATACAAATGTACTAAGCGCATAATTGGCGAACAAGGAAAAGTTTGAAAGTACGTCACGAAGTCAAGTAGTCTCTACTTGCGAGAATCTACAGTACGCCTAACGCATGTTTACTGCATACTATGTTTTCCATCATAGTTTATAACAGAAATAATACCTACGCAAAAATAAAATTAATAACCAACAGCTGATGAACATCGTGGTTCCAGCAGCAAGGTTACCAACATTAACCTTTGTGGCGAACTGGCGGTTCCATCCACGCCTGTTTGTTGATCTAAAGAACAATCAGTAACTAATAGCCTCATACTTAGCTCCTACATGAATTAAATCGTAAATAAATATTAACATATAAAAGGAAGTAACTATTCAAGTAAGACTTAAATGGTAAAAATTTGACGCGTTACATCCATATAGCTTTCTCTACGCATTCTTCAACAAGGTATTCGTACAAAAGCTTATTCTTCTATCTACTACATGTTAATCGAGATATTTGTCGTCCTCAGTGGTCTAGATATACCATGCTAGCCTCCAGTTTCCGAATAACGGAATCAAACCAGGCGGAGGGCGATAGATTCTTTCGGACGTAAAAATCCTTAGCATGACTTCCTTCTGAAGGGAAGTAAAGCCGTGGTCCCGTCCTGTAGATTTATGGCAAGTAAAAGCACCTCAAACCTGATAAAGAGGCTTCTGAGCAAACCTTCAGGTCTTTCACGCCCAATATAGAATGGGATGCTAAGAACCATAGCAGAACGTCCATAAATAAAACTCGATTAATTTTAATCAAGATAAATATTTGTAGAAATGATTTTATTACATATTCCCTTATAGTACAATGTAACAGGGGAATGCACCAGTCTTAAACGATGGTCAAATCTTTTAAGAGCTGGTCGCTACGTGATGGCTCTGAAAATCCGTTTGCTTTGAAAAAAAATTCTGATCTGTTACATTCACATGACTTTCTCTCCTCTAGCACTTATTTGTGGGTATACATATTACTTTTACGAAAGTTTAGTTTCCTATTTATTACATTTTAATCAAGATAAACCTTTCCGGAAATAGCTGCATTACACGTTTCATTATAGATACAAAGAAAATAGTGATAGTCAAATGCTTTAGAAGTGGCTGCCTTACAATTCCATATTCTTTCCATGTAATCGTGAGAAACAACTGAAAATCGACATAACTTTAAAATGACTAAGTATTGAACAAATCTAAAGATTAATAATGGATATCTCGGGAATGGCTGATATCACAAAAAAGTTATTTTAAATAAATTGTTTGTTTTAAAGAGATCTACATTTTTATGTAGTAAATTTTCGTCTATCGCTTAACGCTTACTGATTGTTGTACAAGAGTATACAAAACTCTTTCCGAATGAAGAGAACTTAAAAGGTTATTCACAGAAAATTCAAGATATAACTTTATTTGTGACGTTAATATCTTTAATGTATGGCATTTTAATCAAACTATTTACAGCTATTTTTATAAAATACAAAATTTCGAAAAATGTTCCGTACAGTAGTTGGGATGAGGAATCTTCTTGAAAACCTTGGAGGATAGTGAACTTAAAACCAAGTTTCGTTTTTAACCGACATTTCGTGTTTGAATTATACTGTTCACACACAGACCCTTTTCTGAATACACTTTTTGGATTCAGGGGGCCTCAAAGCATATATTTACAGTGAAATCTCGACATCAAATTCTTTTTTGGAATGCAACACTTCCCCTACTTACTATACTATGTAGTTGTATAA
This sequence comes from Deroplatys truncata, assembly GCA_030765065.1. Classification (NCBI taxonomy): domain Eukaryota; kingdom Metazoa; phylum Arthropoda; class Insecta; order Mantodea; family Mantidae; genus Deroplatys; species Deroplatys truncata. The sequence goes on along the minus strand of CM060988.1, from coordinate 21,396,615 downwards.
AACGTAAAAATTCAACTAGAAAACATGATTATATTCTGTCTGCAGTGACAAATATAAGTTAAAGGGCATAATACAGTTCATGCACATAAGTGCAGTAACATAGACAAACCACACAAGTGGGTTAGGTTACCAACACTGAATATCAGAAATTAACTTTCTACCATGACAGCATAAATGGGAAGTTGATGAGTAAACACGATAGTCAAAATATATGTTGCGTCTATAAATATTGATTTTTCATAGTGAGGGGACGATACCACTATTTCTTGTACTTGATACCGAGTCTGATTTTTGAGCACAGAAACTCGATATTGATATTCACTTTATAAAAATACTGTAACGGCTTGGTCACTGAATTATGCTCTTATTAGTAATTTTCTATATATAAACGCATGTAACCGTTTTTGTACTCTATGCCAATTCCGCAAATATTCCTATTTGACATTCTCAAATTGGCAGAAATTTATACTTTCTCTACTATGTATAGTAAGTAGGGAAAGTATTGTATTCCAACCAAACATTCGATACCGAGATTTCACCAAAAGTATATGTTTTGAGGACCTCTGAAACCAAAAAGGAATGTTTAGAAAAATCTCCGTGTATGTGTGTGTCTATGTATCAGTGTGTGCGTGTGTGTGTGTGTGTGTGTGTGTGTGTGAAAAGCGTAACTCAAAAACGAAAAGTAGGATAAATACCAAACTTGATATTTAGATTCCGTATCTTCCAAAGATTCAACACGAAGAGTTTCAAGAAAATTCCCCCACCACAACTACCCTTGACATGAAACACTTTTAGAAAAGTTTTATTTTCTAAAAATGGCTCCAACGATGTTGACTAAAATACCATAAATTAAAGCTATTTATATAACAAATAAAATCTATATCTTGAATTTTCTGGGAATAGCCTTTTAAGTCCTCTTCATTCGGAAAGAATTTTATATAATCCTGTGTAAGTGGTAAACGTTAAACGACAAACGAAAACGTGCAACAGAAAAAATATAGATCTCTTTAAAACACACAATTTATTTCAAATAGGTTTTTTGTGGTATTAACCATTTCTGAGATATGCGTTATTAGTGGATCGAATTGTTCATTTCTTGGTCATTCTTTAAAGTTCCTTCAACATTCAGTTGTGTCTCGCAATATCATGGAAACATGGAATTTTAAGGCCAGCATGTAGCGTTCAGTTCTTAAACATTTGACTATCGCAGTTCTCTTTGTTTCTATAACGAAATGACGTGTAATCTAGTATTCCTACAAAGAGTCTTTTTTATAAAAATGTAGTAGAAAGGAATAAGCTTTAGTAAGAATATTTTGCATACTCACCAATATAGATAAAGGATAGAGAAAGTCATGTGAATGTATCACATCAGATGTTTTATCTTAGTAATGCCACGCGTTATATATCTGGTATTGTTAGTCGAGATATAATAATACTAATAATAATAATAGTAATAATAATAACTAGAATAGTTTATCTTGCCTTTTTATGTAACCATATTTGGTGTTGAAAATGTTCCTTTGAAGGGTTTTCTATCTGTAGAAAAACAAATATTAGCAATTCTGCTTTATTCTGCAATCTTGAGAATATAAACTAATATATATTTTGCATGAAACTTAAACAACTAAACATAGAGTGATAGTTAAACCATTGTACCACTATTCACAACTACCACATTACTTGTGTATGTTTTAATCCGGTATTAAGAAATTAGCCACCTAACACTCCGAAACGTAGTAAGTTTGTGGTTAAGTCCCACCCTCACACATTAGCATATGCATGTTTAATACCAAGGCACATTAGACAGAATTAAAAATTTGAAGAAAAAATAAGGAGGTATTATATTCTATGTAGAGATACAAAGTAATCATAGAGCTTTGTTTAAGAACACCACTATTCTTGAAATAAAAAGTATTTCAGTAGAGCTAATATGAGAGAGCAGGCTGAAAAACAGTGTTAACGAGTATTACACGTGTACTCCGCTAATAACCGGCGCTAATGACACGTTTATGGAAATGCGTGGTAATACATATGTAACCGCTAATGACACGTCTAATGGATATGCGTGATAACACATACGTTACCCGCTTATGGCCGCCGCTAATGATACGTGTAATGGATATGCGTGGGAAAATTGCTTAATGATGCTCCCCCGCGACTTTGACGGTGGCATACCGCGTCGCGTGTTACCTGCCAGATTTGATTCACAAGGGTCTTCCGACAGATAATAGCCCTACTCGTGTATGATCATTGCGGTTAATTACACTTCTTTCAGCTTACATGCCGCCCGTCTTTGATCGGGTGTTGTATGCGGAAATGCCGAGAGACTCTTAAGATCGCCAACCTCCCTCCCAAATCGTTGGTCGCGTGGTATTGTGAATACCGAAGATCTCTCCTCCCTAAATCATTGGTCGCGTGTCGATTCTCAAGACTACAATGACTTACCGCCGTATATTAAGGACCGCATGTTCGCACCTTTTGTATATGTGTTTTTCGCACGGTGTAAGGATTGATGAATAATAATCGATTACATTAGAGGGGTTGAATGGATATCATAAATAGACTCGTAATTCTTAATTGTTCAAAGGAGTTTAGATTCTCGATAGTGGAGGGAATGTGTAAAAACATTTTCTGAGACCTTTTATTTACACACACGCGCTATCCTACTACAGAGTGTTTATCATAAACAGGGGTGTTGGGGAAACTGTGTATGAGCATCAATGCGATAAAGTCGATAAGGACGATAAAAAGGAAAGATTGAAACGATTTTCGAACCCTAACATCATCATCATCAACATTCCGGGATCGAGCCCTGTAGTGATATGAGAGATATTCGCAGTAACGAACCCCTTGGTATAAAGCATATGAGTAACGAACCCTGGTATCGCACTTAGGAGTGTTATGAGCGATATTCGCAGTAACGAATCCCTTGGTATAAAGCATATGAGTAACGAATCCCTTATCATCGAACCCAGGAGTGATATTAGCGATATTCGCAGTAACCAACCCCTTGGTATAAACCATATGAGTAACGAACCAGGGTATCGAACCTAGGAGTGATATAAGCGATATTTGCAGTAATGAACCTCTTGGTACAAAGCATATGAGTAACTACCCTGGATCGAGCCTAGGAGTGATATGAGCGATATTCGCAGTAAAGAATCCCTTATCATCGAACCCAGGAGTAATATGAATGATATTCCAGTCAAGCTACAGTAAAGATAAATCTCAACACTTGTATGAACGATTCCAAGCACGAGTGTAAGCATTCAACACGCCATGAAACAGCATTTCGGGTGGCTACATATCACTCGAACCGAGGACTGGTGTAAATCATACAATTCTGACTAAGGAAGGGTATGTAATAGCGATTAGTGCTCTATTCATAGAAAAAGCGCCAGACGTTCGCTCTGGTAATGTAGTGAACAAACGATCTCACTTAGCAAAGCGACATTAGCATGGACAGCGCCGGTATGTAGGTCACCACTTAGCAAGCGAGAGACTTTAGCATGGAAATAGCGCTCTCGATACAGAGAGTGCAAACTAATGTATGAACACAAGACTGATATTGCTTAGAATTAATGACAATAACAAATATAACGAGAAACAGTGTAACTCTTACGAATGTAGGTCACCGTTGTGCGATGTGAATACGTTATACACTCTCGAGGGAAAAATAAACAGACGTCACACAAAAACATGTAAATGGGGCCACCCCTACCTCCCATCGAGACGCTGGATGAGTGGTGTAAATCAGTATAAAAGACGGTGCACATTCAATATTTTCACTGTCTCGCAAGAAACCGACCAGTGTGCTCGTGCTCTTCAAAGTGACTATATATTTTACATTCTTCATTGTACTCCAATTCAGCAAAAACAAATGTCTGGTAAGTTTTTTAAAAAATATATTTTTATTACATGCATTGTTAGATGCTTACAAACTGAGCATATTTAAGAATCTTATACCACTTCCCTAGAATTCCTTGTTAAAAATAATCTGCATCATACCTGAAATGATTTGGACACTACGGTTTTAAAGATTTTTTAAAAAGCCATCTTGAATAGTATTCATTTCATCTGCGAGATCGCGTGTATTAATATTGTGCGTAAAACAAAATTGACAGTAGCTAATTGAACATTACTAATGTAGCCGTATTACTTCAACGTGCAGGATGCTGCATGTTTCAGCATGTTTGAACAAGTCCGCCAGGAATTTTAAGCAAGCGGAAAAGTATTCTGAAAGAACGTGTATTTCCTTTAAAAAGCATAACTGTTTCATTTTTTAAAAATTAAATCAATATACTCATATAGTCGTCCAATAATATACAGTGTTTTCATTACTCGTTCTTCATTTCTTAGAATGATGGTTATTGTGTTTTTCATAACAGCGGTTAATGTCATGCATCTATACGGTCATAAAGACATCTATTTAATTATCATAATGAAACAAATGTTTTAATATTGGCAACCACATTTATAAACAAGAGAGCGTAGATCGTGATTTATATTGCTTTAAGCTCTTCACTTAATAACACGCGGATTATGTGTAATTAAGAATTTCATTCCCTAAAAGGTACCTGATGTGAACGTCATACTTTTAATTCGTTAATAATATATAGAGTATTTAATATTTTCTCCTAATCTTTGTTTAGTTTAAAACGCAAATGAAAATTATTTCAAGCTAAAATACACTAACACAACACTGGAAAATATGATATATCAGAAATATACTTTTAGGAATTAAAATTAATTTTTATAAACGTATACTCATTTTGAAACAGAGAACCATGACTTGTAATATAATACCTTAAACTTTTCTTCGAATAAAGTAACTGAACTTCTTTAATAATATTTTATCTTTCTCTAACATAAACCGAATTTAATAGAAAAAAGCCTTTATTCTTCGAGTTTTCTGGTCTCAAGATCTCAGAAAATCATACAACCAGCTGCAAAACGCTACTTTTCTCGCTTCGCTTAGAGCAATTCAGCAGAAGCCGGAAGTATCAATAAGCGAGCTTTGCAGAGCTGTTCCGAGACCACTCCAAACTCTCAGAAACATTTTGACTCCCGCTATGGCTGAGGCGATCTGTTCCTCGCCAGTGTTTGGAGTTCCAGGCTGCAATGATAGGAATCATTATACTTTATTTGCAGAGTATTCCATTATATGAAAAAAATATTTATTTAGTATTCTTATTCTTTTCCATATTATTATTATTATTATTATTATTATTATTATTATTATTATTATTATTATTATTCCAGTGATATCTGCTTTTGCCGGTGAGCCGTCCTACTTTAACGTGAGCAACAATTGAGAATCTGCCTCCTTCATTCCTCCTGTAGCCAGGATGAGTGCAACACTGACACACCCTAATGGTAAGAGTTCTTTTTTACATTATTTGTAATGCATTTTATTACACAGAAACTTATTTAATTCTCCTATTCTTCTTCTCCACATTATTATTTTTATTCCAGTGATATCGCTTGGCGGTGAGCCGTCCGGCTTTAACGTGCGAGGCAATGAGGTTCCAACCTCCTACATTCCTCCAGCAGCCAGGACGGATGCTGCGGTCTCATGCTCTAATGGTAAGAATTCCTTTACATTCTTTGTAGTGCATTTTATTACCCAGAAATTTATTCTATGCTTTTATATTATTGATTACGTTACTATTTCAGAACGAGCTTCACCCCACCCGAAAATACTACATTTCGGCGCCAGCCTGAAGAGGGAGCCGAGCAGCATAGCCGTTGCATCATCAGCCTACCTCTCCTCCACCACCATTGCGCTGAGATCGGAGTCTCACAGCATGACCGCTGTAGTACCAGCCTCCTACTCCAGCAGCATCCCTTCAACATCCAGCGGGATAACTGACCAGCTGAGGGGGGAAAGAGAGCACGCTAACGATGAGCCTCTAGTCATCAAAAGATCCAAGGTTTGTGCTAGCAATTGTCAGGGGCAAGAATGCAAGGTTATTGAATCTGCATTCAAGGGACGTATTTTTAATAGTAGAATTGATAATACGTTAGAAATACTTGACCTCGGTGTGTTTTTGAACGAGTGTAAGAATCTTGTAATTAAAGAGATGAAAGATATTTAAACAGAAGCAGGTCTGGGTTAAAAATGAACTGTTCTCTGGAACTTTCATATTTAATCCATAAACCTGATGAAGAGATGAGAGTTTCATCATTCTTTAATTCTAAGACCACCCTCATCCTTGCATCAAGCGATCTTGATCAGATCTTCTCTTCAATAGAAGGGGATAGTTTGGAAAACGTTTCTAAATTTGAGGGGGAGCTTCATCAAAATCCCTATTTGCTGTACAAGCTATGGTAGTTAGCTCATCATTTTATGACCCTCTATGTGCAGCTTCCTACATAAATTTTCCAGCATAATCAGGAATATGCATGCTGTAATCAACATAAAGAATAAAGATAATTTCTGCTTTGCGTGGTGCCAGCTAGCCGCTATATACCGTTTAAAGAAGAATTCAGATAGAACAGAAGCATACCCATTTGAATTGCTTCTCAAAGCATTCAATTATAAGGTATTGAATTCCCGGCGCCTCTAAATCGTATTGAATGCTTTGAAAAGTAGAATAATGGGGTGTGAATTTCTGTGTTTGGTATAGAGGAAAATGAAAACATCCCGCTATACCAAACAACGGGAGAAAAAGAGCTTCACATAAATCTCTTATATGCAGAGGAAAATGAAAAGTCGCACTACTGTATTATTAGAGATTTATCTAAATTGATAAGTGCACAGGTCACTAAGCATAATGGTAGAACGTGGGCATGCGAGGCGTGCTTGAAGGGATGTGTCAACGAGAAGACGCTTGAAAGCCACAAATTAAGATGTGGAAAATGCCAACTGCTTAAGATGCCGCAAAAGGATGAGCGCATTGAGTCTAAGTCATTCTTCAAAAGCGTTCCTGTACCCTTTGTTGTTTACACAGACATTGAATCTGTTCTGGCAAAGGTCCACTCTTGCGAGCCCTCTAGCAATTCGAGTTGGACCCAAGCTATTCAAGAGCACGAAGCACTGTCCATAGCTTTAAAGCTTGTATGTAGACATGACAAGTCATTGTCGAAATTCTTCTTATTCAGAGGTCCTAATGCCATCGACGACTTTATCAAGCAATTAAAATCAATTGCTGGTGAAGTTATTGATGTGTATTCTAATCCAAAGCCAATCGATCTGACTTCTGAAGAGCAGCGGAATTTCGACAATGCCTCTGAATGTCACATATGCCTTAAGGGGTTTTCTATGAATGATATCCTCACGAGAGACCATGGCCATGTGAGGGCTCAATATGTGGGTGCTGCTCATAAGAAATGCAATTTAAATAGAAAGGATCCTGACTTCATACCTATCTTTTTCCATTGCCTATCGAATTATGACAGTCACTTTCTGATAAGACACCTGGCATATGATGATAAGCCAATATCAGGCATAGCACAAACATCTGAAAGGTATTTAGCATTCCGCAAAAGTTACAGGAACATCCAGTTGAGGTTTCTGAATAGTTTTAGATTCCTGGATGATAAGCTATCCAACCTGGCTGACATGCTAGAAGAGGGTGATTTTAAAATCACAAGAGCTGAATATCTGTTGAAGAGCATTTTAAGCTGACAATGAGCAAGGGTGTATTCCCTTATGATTAGGTCACATCGATGGAAAAATTGGATGAAACACAATTTCCGCCAAGGGAGGCATTTTACAGTAGTCTGCGAGACCAGGCCTTAAGTGAGGAGGAATACACGCATGCTGAAAAAGTCTGGGATATCTTTAGTATTCAGAATCTCGGTGGATACAGCGATTTATATCTAAAGACCGATATACTGCTCTTTCAGATATTTTCGAGAAGTTTCGAAATCTCTTGCTGGAAATATATAACCTCCCCCCAGCGTGGTTTTATACATTTCCAGGACTTGCTTTCGACGCCATGTTGAAATCAACAAAGGCAAGACTCTCTTTAATTCATGACAAGAGTATGCTGAAATTCTTCGAATCTGGAATTAGAGGTGGACTGTGTACTGTGGTGAAGGGGTACTCTAGGGCCAACCACGAGTACATGGAAAACTTTGATAAGCGTGCACCTGTCAAGTTCTTATCATACCTAGACATAAATAATTTATACGGCCACTCAATGAATAAGGCCATGCCTTATGGGAACCTTCGTTGGCTCCGTCAGGAGGAAATTAAAAACATTGATTTTACCAAAGTTCCGGAAAATTCCGATACAGGGTATGTACTAGAAGCTGATATTGAATATCCTCCCCATCTCCATGACACTCATAACAAACTTCCTTTCTGTCCTCAAAGTGCGATACTGCCAAACGGGCGACACAAGAAACTGCTAGCAACGTTAGAATATAAAAGCAAATAGGTCTTGCACTACAGGGTGATGCAGCAGTGTAGAGAACAGGGCCTAACTGTCAGACATATTCACAGAGTGGTATCGTACGACCAGTCTAATTGGCTAAAGACCTCATCGACCTGAATACACAGAAGAGAACCCAAGAGATGTCTCAGTTCGGGCAAAACTTGTGGAAAAAGATGAATAATGTGGTCTATGGGAAATTCATAGAGAATGTACCCAAGTACACGAATTTCAAAATTGTCTCCAGATGGGAGCAAACCAGAAAACTAACAGCACGCAGCACGTATCTCAGGTCTATAATCTTCGAAGAGAATCTTGTAGGTATTGAGCTGGCTAGAGAGAAAGTATATATGAACAAGTCAATCTACATAGGACATGCAATTTTGGAAATCTCCAAATTTATTATGTACGATATTCTTTATAATGTCATGAAGCCTAATTTAGAGGTTGAATTATATGGATGCAGACTCATTCATTTTTGAAACGAGTTCTGATGTCTATATATTCATTAAAGATAACCCCTACTATTTTGATACTTCAAATTATTCGAAAGATAATGCATATGGCATTCAGCAAGCCAACAAGAAAAGGATTGACTTGTTCAAAGACGAATTGAGTGGCATGGTTATGGGGAATATGTAGGTCTTAAATCTAAATTATATTCTTACAAACACTGAAGACAGGCTGTTAAGAAAGCTAAGGGCGTCACCAGAGCAGGTATGGATTCATTAGCCAACTAGAAAAGGATTGACTAGTTCAAAGATGAATTGAGCGACATGGTTATGGGGGAATATGTAGGGCTTAGATCTAAATTATATTCTTACAAATATTCAGGACAGATTGTTAAGAAAGCTAAGGGCGTTACCAGATCAGGTATGGATTCATTAGATTTTGATAAGTATTTCAATTGTTTGAAAGATCTTAGCATCAAGTATTACACAAAGCAGAAAACGTTTCGGAGTAAAAGACATATAATTTCAACCACTGAGAACAATAAATTGGCACTGAGGGGGAGATGATATGAGAAAGCTGGTGGAAGGAACATACGAGAAAATAGCCTGGGGTCATTATTCGCTTAGCACTGACAAATGTTAGCACCTTGCATCGTCATGTAAATAGTGTATATATTGTATAATCATTAATTTTTGCATATATACATATCCCATCATAAGACTTTATTATATATAAGCACCATTTTTAAATCATATCTTTTTTTCCTCAAATATATGCACTTTGGTATTGCACTATTGTGGGTTTTTTCAAATTATTGTAATATAGCATTTTCCCTCAACTATATTTTATATTGTATGTATCAATGAGGGTTTTTAAACTGTATATTATTTCCCCCCTCAGGTATATGTATATACTGTACTAATGAGGGTTTTTTTAAAATTATTGTAGAATTTTCCTCAAAAGTAATAAATGGAAAAAAGATAGTAAAACACTAATGGTTTACAGCCATAAACATTTCCTTTTATTGGTATTTTTCTTATACATTACACCAAATTCTCTTCATTGATCCATTGAGTATTTGCAAAACCATACCACTTTACAAGAATTCTGTTACCACGTCTACGTAGCACTTTTTCTATTAAATAAGTGTTAGGATACTTCGTCTTTTTGGTTCATGTCCGTAGAAGGCACCTTTTATCACCTCACCATACTTGTCCTTTAGTATGCATGAAGTAGATTTGGTACGCATCACACGAGTAACTTGGAAGATTTCAACACTCCAGTTAGATTCAAAACCCTTTTCAAAATGTCCTTTATGTTTAGATACTCTGACATAATCACCAGCACTGAACTTCCTTGCACCTTTCTTCTCTCTTCAACCTTGATTATAGTTATACGCCGTCAGAAGAAGGTCGCTGTTTTTCACTTCGTTGGGTTTCATGTGGATAGTCGAATGAAAAGTATCATTGTATCTGGTAATGATCTTGGGTATGAGGCCTAACCACTTGTGTGAGCCTAGGGTTAAAAACTCGCGAAACATCATATTCTTCAAGGTACGTATTAAACGTTCAACAGCTGCAGCCTTCACATTGCTTTAGGTGCTTTAGTGATTAATATTATACTTTAACCTTAATCGTTTAAAGAACTTGTTATAAAATTCTTTTCCGTTATCGCTTTGAATGTTTCTGGGAGTCGCCTCCAATCCTTGTACTATATTTTCCATTGCCTTTGCAACATTAACTCCTCCCTTGTCCTTTAAGGTTTTCATATGCCATTTTAGAGTAAAAGTTGATTGCGATCAGAATGTATTTGAAATTTTTGTTCACTCTCGCATAAGGTATCATTTCAATCAAATCAATTTGTAGCAAATCACTGAGCCCTTTGCTGATAATTTTGCGTCATAAAAAGTTCCTCCTTGCGGGTCAGTGAAGCTCTCTGGTGATATTCTGTTTGGTAGTCATGCTATAATTTTAGAGGCTTTCAACTCTCTGATTATTTCGTTAATCTCTTGAGAGTGGCTATTATTTCCAGCATCCCTCGAAGCAATAAGTAGCCTCAGTCTGTTCACTAATGTGTTAGGATTTCTCCAGAAGACGTAGTTAACCTCCTTATCAGGTTTATGCTCCTTCCATGTCAGTCCTAGAACTGAATGTGTATCGAGCAGGAGACGTATTATATTCTTGTATTTATACGATTTACCAGATCTCAAATGACCATGTCTGTAGCCACTTCTATGAAGATAAGTACTTTTCAGAATCTTAGCGTACGTCTCCAAGTCTTCACTGGTGTATGCAGAAATCTGAGGCGATCGCTTAAAGATGAGTTCCGTCAAATCAGCGGTAGACTCATACGATTCATCATTTATCAATATTTGATTATTTATAAAATGAATATCTTTATTTCCAAGCATATATCTCCCATCCTGATATCTCACTCCGTACAATGTATCAATACGAGCCTTATCTTTTGAGCGAACGTGTTGAAGGTAAGAAGAAATACTTGTAGAATCGCCATCTTCATTCTTGACAGTCTTCGCAGTCAACCCTCGTTAAGTATCCAAAATATCCTTGGTGGCGGTCACAGGCTTCAAATCTTCAGATATGACATGCTGAGTCTCAAACCTGAGACGTTTTAGAGCTCTCAGTTTTTCTTTTACAGCCCTGGTATCCTCGGCTACAAACTCTTTAAGACTTATGCTTTCACTATCCATCTTACAAATGATGTGAAAATAAACGATTACCTTCAATTTATAATCTGTGTCCAGCTTGACTTCTCAATGTGTCGATAGCCTTAGCTAACATCTCTATCGAAGTTCTCAGTTGTCCAGTTTCATTCTTATGTTCCTGTGTATGTGTCTTGAAAGCCTCAGCAAAGATTGCCGTATTGGCATACAGGCTTGTTTCCGATTCCTCTAGACCAGCCATTTGCTGAGTATGCTTGTTGAAGGTATCCACCACCATGTTCACATTTTCCTCCAATTTCTTAAGTTTATCACCGGAAGAATTAGGTTAGAAAGATATACTAAACCTCAGCCTTTAACTGCTTGACTATATCCTCTAGATCTGAAAGTTGACTCGTTATTTTCTCGAAATTGTTAATTTTCTGATTACAATTATTCTGAAGATTTGTTTTTTCTCTATCAAGCTCTGTGGTAACTTGTTTATTAGAGTCAATTATAGAATCTGACGTTTCTTTTGTAGACGTTGCTAGAGTATCCAATTTATCAGTAGTTTTGTTCAAATTTGCTATGACGACTTGCAGCTTCTTACTTATTTGCGACTCGATTTCCTTTGGCAAGTATTTCTTTAACCGCTGTATATCGCTTTTGAGAGTATTCAAATTCTCAGTCATTAAGTGATGGATTGCCGTCTCTAGACTTGAAACTTGCATCGTCGTTAATTTTTCCATATTATTCATTTTCTAATTACATATATTCTGGATGATTGTTTTCTCTCCATCAAATGTCTCTGCCAGTTGTTTAATGGAAGACATTAGCGAATCAGTGGTTTCTTTTGTTGAACTTTTAGAGTATCCACTTTACCTATAGTTTTGTTCAAATTTGCTGTGAACCCTTCTAGTTTCTTGTCTATTTGCATCTCGATTTCCTTTGGCAAGTACCTGTTTAACTGCTGTCGCGTCTCGTTCGATTTTCTAATGATCACACCTCTAGCATAGCTTTTATTTACAGCATCCATATCTCCAAGAGGACCTGCTATATCAATGATTCTCTTATTGTCGAATATATTGTAAGTTCCAGAAATGTGGTCCACAGCACAATTCTTAGTGGCATCTCTTACTTACATTTTTCTGAATTTCTATGCTGTTAACTGCCAGCGCTCCAGATCTCTGACTGAAATAGCTTTTAGTATGGTAATATAAGTTTCTTAGACAGTTGAATTCCCTCAGGGTGTTGATTATGGTCGGCCACCAGGCAGCATCAAAGGCTCCTTTTACATCAAGGCTCGTTAGAACTATCGTTAGGCCAGCTTGCAGGTTTTCGTTTATGTATTCCTTGACTGCCATTGCAGCATCTACAGTGTTTGTTTGTGGATGAATCCAATTGGTGGTTGTTCATTAAGTTTTGTGAATATACATGGTGCACTATTCTGTCGATTAAAACTATTTCCAATATTTTCCCTCTGATATTTAGTAGACTGGTTGGTCTGAGTTTTTGAGACTTCTGAGCTTTTCTCTTTGCCTGGTTTTACAATGGGTATTATTTTAAATTTTTTCCATTGTATAGGGAAAATACCTTTTGTTCGAGAACTGTTATAGGTGGCAGTCATATATTTCGGACAAATATCAAATGCTTTAAATAAACCTTTACTTGAATCCCATATTCTCCTGGAGCTTTACTTGCATCAATTTTTGTTGGAATATCTTTAATTTCTCTTTGTGTAAAGTTTTTATCGCTCTACGTTTGTATTGGACTATTGATTAAATTCCTAATATATTGTAGAATTCGTGTCTTCTTCAGGCTTGTCTTCTGGTACGAAGTGCTTTATAATATATTCTAATATATGATAGACCAGTAGTTAGTCGATATACTGCATCCCAGGAATTGTTTAATGGAGTTAGGCTGTAATATTGGTTCCCTGATTCTATCTTCTGTTTTCTTATGGTTGTCTCATATTTTTTTTTCATATACACTGTTTGTTGCTTTTATGTTATTTTGCCTTTTGATACCATTTTCTTAATGCATTAACTCTTTTCCTCATAATAATGAGCTCATTAGTCATCCAAAGGATGGATTTTTTATTGTTTGTCTTCTTTGGTATATTGCATTTTTTAAAGCCTTTTCGGCATGCTTTGGTTAGATTTTCTTCAAAATGCTTCACTATTTTGTTAATGCCTTCTTCCATTTCAGCAAATTACCAAGCTCTTTGTCTGCGTGTTTTGACTTCTAAAAAAATTTTACTTTTAATACATTGGCAAATTGTTCTAATACGAGGGGCACTATTTATATTTTGAGCCTAATAATTAAAACAAAGTATTTTCTGATTGAAAACTGCTTTATTGTTTTTCAAAATATTCTCCTTTATGATCAATACACTTTTGCATCCATTTGAAGCATTTGTCAAAGGATTTATCCCAGTCTTCTTGAGACACCTCCAAAACATGGTTTTTGAAGGGATCAACGGCTTCTTCTGTCAACGAAAATCGTTGTCCACGCAATTTATTCTTGAGTTCGGGAACAAAAAGAAGTCATTGGGTGCCAATTCAGGACTGTATGGCGGATGACACATCAATTCGATTTTTTGAGCCTTCAAATACTGTGTTGTTAGACGAGATGTGTGTGCGCGCTCGCGTTGTCTTGATGAAGAACGATCCTACGGTTCTTGTTGGTTTTCCTTACATCACCGAAGACAAAAAAATTGTTGTGTACCATTCAGCATTGACCGTTTTACGTTTCTCTAAAGGCACTGTGCTACATGGCCAGTTTTGCTGATAAAGCAGGCGACCATTTGCTTCGAAGTGCTTCGAGTGCGAACAACTTTTGTTGGTTTTGCTTCATCTTGAAACACCCATACGGTCGACTGCTGTTTACATTCCGGCTCATACGCATAGATCCATTATTTGTCACATGTTAAATCTTATATATGTCTTTTGAGGCACCACCATTGTATTTCTTGAGTAGTCTTGTACACAAATCGACACGAGCATCTTTTTGAGATTGCGTCAAATTATGTGGGATCCAACGAGAGCAAAACTTTCTCACGGCTAAATAATCATGCAATTTTTATATATGCTGGTGGAACTAATGCCTAGGTTTGCCTAAATCTCACACTATGTCGTATGACGATCTTTCATTATTATTTTTTGCACAGCTTCAATGTTTTCTGGCATAACAACTGATTTTGGACGACCTTCACGAACTTCATCATTGAGCGAACGGCGGCCACGATTAAATTCCTTTAACCGGCGTTTCACAGTGGCAAAGGATGGAGCTTCGTCGCCAAATGTGGAAGTTAGTTTATCGATGCGCTCTTGTCTTGATAATCCACGTCAAATGTCGTAATAAATCATTGCACGAACATTTTCAGGAGTTAATTCCATGTTTTTGTTGACACACAATTTTCAAGTTAGTGTAAACAAAACAAATGACGCTCTATTGACAAAATGTTTGAAGTAGATTATGGTGAAAATTTAAAACTTTCCATTGGAAACGTTAGATGGCACCTACAACATTTAGGGTTGCCAAGACTCAAAATATAAATAGTGCCCCTCGTATATTGTCGATAACTGTGTATTTTTTGGCTTGGAATTCAAGTTGTGTTTTATGATACCCTCATAGGTGATAGTCTGTGATCGAACAGCTTTCGTTTCTGCCACATTCCCATTCAGTGAGTTTAAATTATGGTGATAATAATAATAACAATAATAATAATACACTGTTGGAGGTAGTGAGGTCGACATTGCTGCTTCCATTAGCCCTTTCATATGTTGTGTTTTCACTTTCTTGTTTATAACGTAAAATTGTTTTGAAGCTCTATCTGGTGTTTGTAATTACATCCTGCGATGTTGTTGATCTGGCATTACTGTCCATGGCGATTAACAGTCCCGCTTCTTTCGTAAACGATATAATTTTATCTATTTTGTCTACATCAACATTAATGTCTGTTTCGATATCCAGATACATTCTGGCTACGTAGAACCTAAGTTTTCGGAATGTTATTTCTGCTACTATGTCATCTCCGTTAGATAACTGAGTTGTAAGTATTGCATCAATCTGTCTGTTGACGACTAAAATAGCAGTTATAGTTTTATTGTCCCTATATGTGAAGATTTTGTACCGTTGAGAGATTCTGGCTACTTTGTTGTGTATAATAATATATGCGTCCTGGAGAAGAACGATATCCGTTTTGTTCTGGTTTATTATTTCCATTAAATTATCAGTAGCGATTCTGGAGTGTTGTACGTTTATCTGCGTCATATGAAGTTGGGTATTACAACTCTGAGAGCTTTTGATATGAATCCATTTCTTATTTTGTGCCTTAAGGGTAGCCATGTTATTATACTGTGTTTTGTCTGTTCTTTCTGGTTACAGATTGTAAGGTGTACAGCTTTCATCCAAAGACGAGTGATTTTCATTTAGTTTCAGATTTGTGTTATACTTGCTATGAGTTATGTAGTTGGTTCACATGTGTTCCTGTTCTGGCGTTTTACAATATTTTAATTTATAGTTTCCCGCGCAAAGAGGACACACTTCTTCTCCAAGGCAGTCTGCTGCTTTGTGATTGAATTTACTGCACTTGAAACATCGGGTTAGTTTTACGTAATCCTCTACATATATTCCAACCTATCTTCAGCCTTCTGTTAACTAATGCTCTTCATGCTTCAGGATTCACTTCCTCCACGAGATTTCCAGTGTTTCTTCTGTTCCTAGCAATGAATATAGGCCTCACTGAATTCTCATTTACGTTAATCTGTTCAGTGTGTGGAATGCTTCCTTCAGTTGCATTTTGTGGTGATGCTTCATCCAGCACATTGTAGGTTATCATATATGGGATTCGAAGCTTGGGGACAATCACTTTTAGCTGTTGGCTGCATTGTTGTTTAATCTTGCCGCCAAGGAGATCGATTTCATGTTTTGATCCTGATGCCACAATTAGTCTTCCGTCTTTTAAAGTTTTCAGTGAACTTATTCCTATTTTCAGCTGTGTTTGATTAATATTACGTTTCAAAATTACCTTCATAGCTTCCATTGTTTCATTCAGTTTAGATTTGATAACAAGCTTATACGTATTTTTTATGTTTTCGGGTCCGTTGCCTCGGAGAACATCAGCATAGTTTTGCTTACCGCTAAGAGATGGCGTCACAACTTTTGTTTTGTGTACAGCGACTGCATAAGAGACAGTGGCGACAAGTGGTGTGTCGATTGTTATTGGTCAACAAGGTCACGTGGTATTATCCGCCATATTATTGCTGGTTGTGCACGTGTCTCCATATGCCAGTGCAAGTGTGCCGAATACAATCAGATTTTTCTGTTTATTTCATTGTAATAGCGATATAGCAACAAAAGATAACTAAGTAAGTTTATTCAGCGTTTAAACATGCCTGGCTTTGCTACAGTGCTTACAGCAAC
The DNA here is from genome assembly GCA_030765065.1 of Deroplatys truncata. Classification (NCBI taxonomy): domain Eukaryota; kingdom Metazoa; phylum Arthropoda; class Insecta; order Mantodea; family Mantidae; genus Deroplatys; species Deroplatys truncata. The sequence continues at coordinate 21,379,695 of CM060988.1, read as the reverse complement.
TCAACCAAGAAGGGCATGTTAAAGCAACATTTCCCAAAGGACAGATATTTTGTCAAGAACAAACGTTTGAACGGAAATGGATAATGTTTTCCAATCATTCCTTGAGAAGAGTATGAATTTGATTAGTATTATTGCAGTATACCTAGCTATCATGAACTCAAAAGAAAAATAATACATTGCTTTCTAATATATTAAACATTACTTCTAAATAGTGCAAGACAGCTACTAAGTGCTATGCCAGTAAATCTCCGTGTTGAGATATACTTTTCCTAACAGCAATATCAAATAGAAAATGTTTAAAATATATAAGCGGAATAGTAGCTTGTCCTCCGTGGTGTAGGAGTATCATGATAGTTCCCGAGGTCGCGGATTCAAACCCGGAGGAGGGCGATGGATTTTTTCGGGCGTAAAAACTTAGTATGCTTCCTTCGGAGGGGAAGTAATGCCGGTGGCCCCGTATCATAGGTTTACGACACGTTAAAGAATCTCAAGCCTATAAAGAGGCCTCTGAGCAAAATTTCTGGTCTTTCACGCCCAATATAGAATGAGACGCTAAGGACCACAGTAGTTAAAGGGCGTCCATAAATAAAACTAATTTCAATTTAATTTGGAATCGCAGCTTCTTTCAGAGTAACTACCCAAATGCGTCTTCCGTCAGCAGTGATTACAATACAGCTTATAGTTCCACTGCTCACGGGTTCAAATCCGACAAAGGGATTTGGACTTTTGGGGTGTAAAAATCCTTAGCATGGCTTCCCTTTTTCTCTATTTCTACCCAACTTTATTGCTCCCTCTCTTACATTCCTACTACCTCGTTCTTTCCCCTCTACACATTTCTTTCTCTTTAGATCCATCTCCCGCCATCTCCGCCATCGCCCCCTTTCTCTTCCTCTCTGTGCAAAGCACTGCATGTGGTGTTTTAAAACAGGCAATTAAACCGGCATTTTCGGGGTATTTATAAAAATTTAAACATTATTTCGGAACTATACCGTTTACCGCGATAACTGGCATAAATAGGTAATATTAACGAAAAAGAAGTTGTATAGCTTCTTAAATACTCATCCTATATAAATGTTGTGAGAAACAAAACCTTTCAGAAACAACATGATTATAAATTTTGTTATGTAACGTTCTCAATGAATCAATAATAAGCTATATTTCCTTATTTTGAATCCCACTGGAATCCCCCCGCCCCTTTGGGGAAAAGTAATTAATATGCCATATAGCCTATTCTATAAGTAAGACCTAAGGCATGTTAATTTCCTAGCTTCACAACAATCGGTTTCGCTATTCTTCCGTGAAAACGTAACATACACGTAAATACATTTTAAAAACGCTATTTTTGCATCACGGAAGCTCATTATATCCGTTAACATAAATTATTCACCAAAAATTAACAATTACGGGAACAATTATCGGCTTCAGTTTTAGTATTTGTATAAATTTGTAAATAAATTTCGATAACTTCACAAGTGGGAGCGATTGCCAAACGAGGATAACAAGAAAAACAATTAGCAAAAGGACATTTATACCCACTTTCATGAATCACTCATGAGTATTTATAAACAATGTAAAGCACAAGTATTTAAGCATGCGGGTACTACATTTGGTGCATGGCTTATTTTGTTTTTAACCTATAGCTAAGCGGATGCTCGGTTTTGTGTCTAAAATGAGAACGTGTGGTAATCATGTCATTTGTACATCACGATATCGTCATCACCGTCGTAATTCTCTTTTCTTTTGTGCATTGTCTATGATGTTGATAGCTTGTACGTAAGAAAGAACGATAAAATGCTTCGTTACTGATAAACACAATTCGTAGTGTAAGCAAGCATGGTGTGGTTCTAAAAGGCTTTGAACCTACGAAGAAGTCTGTAAATGTAGATTTTAGCTCCAGATTACATTCGATTCATCCTGAATTAAAACACTAGGCCTCCATTTCATACATTTTTATGGATGTATCCGTAGAGCCTTGGCTTGAGTTAGCAGGAGCATGGCGAATGGGCGGGGCTTAGGGCTTATTGTCACCACTGTCTCTAATATAGTCGCAGTATCTTTGTGATTATTTGTTCTTTGGTATTGATGTTATCCCTCCACTTTCGTGCGTCTTAACCTCATTATTCAGTTCACTAATAAGTTTCTCCATTGCTTCTAAATCCCTTTTCAACTCTGTAATTCACTTTCTTAATTCGCTAACCTATATTATACCTTTCTTCAAGCCATTTTCCAGACTACCTTCTTTTCTGTAACGGCGAGGAGTTTAATCAGAGCTTTATTCCAAATATTCATCAACGTCTTCTGCCATAATATCTGTCATCCTAATATTTGTTAAATATCATTTGTGTATAGGTATATGAATACTGCAACGAATAGGTACACACTACAATAGTAACGCAATCACTGCCTCCTAAAAGCCTTAAAATAACAAAGTTCTTAAAACCAAAAAGGTTGAAATCAATTAATCATAGAATGTTAACTAATCAATCCCTGCAGAAATCAATAATATCAATGACAATAACACAACGTAGAACAAAATAAAACACTGAACTTCATTAAACATGCATTTATGCCGTTAGAAGTAGCAAATTATTTGAGTTAGCTAATTCTCTTCAGCTTCTCTTCGCCGTTGCCAACCGCTGCCCTCCCACATCATGCAGACACACTATCTCACACGCAGACACTCATAGATACATACAAATATACACGTAGACACATACATACACACGCAAACATAGACACTTGTCTCACACGCAGAATGTATTACCGGTGAAATCTCGGTATCGAATTTTTTAGTGTAATGGAATAATAATTCTGCTTATAATAGTTAAGTGATAGAGAAGATGAAAGCTTAGCCTTTAGAGTATAATGCATTAAAAGTTGCGACATTTTTAAATTCATTAACTAAGCGGAAATTATGCTTTAATTTGCAAAATGTAGAAATAGTAGCGGCTGAGGAAAGAACTAAAAGCAGGAACCAAGGACTTCAATTATTGAGTTAACAATGGTGAACTATAACCATCACGTGATTTCATCATGATAACAATGGTACTCCATTAAGTGCAAGCGGGTCTTTTGTAAAAGAGCAAGGTCGAGCAGGCAATAGCGACAGCATATGAAGGAGATGAAATGCGAGGCACAGAAAGCTATTTGCATGGGACGACGTCATTTTTAGCGGTGGGCGGGCGGGCGGGCGCTTGAAAACGGATTCCCTTCATGCAAGTTTCGCCTTTCTGTTATTTCCATGCGGTTCGCTATAAAAGCAAATTACCCAAGCAAAGGTGCCGAGGGAAACAGCAGAATAGAGATGAAGCCTGCAATGATGAAAACTGCCGTCAAGACAGAAGTAAATGATCGTCGTAAATTATCATTGTTAGCTGTACTGCAATTGCAGACAGAGCTGAATTTTGCGGAATTTAATTCTGGATATCTTTTATATCAACGTTTTTGTGCTTACTTGCGATATCGTTAGGACTGGCTCTTTCTTCAAACCTCATCTGATTATCCTTCAGAAATATTCGGCCGTACATTATACATTGCGTTCCAACTTGCTCCAAAGTTTTACTTTCTCTTACTTACATATAATAAGTAGGGGAAGTATTGCATTCTATCAAAATCATACATAGATTTCGTCCAATATACAGTATTTATTTTTCTATACACTTTATTTTAATTGAGATAAAACTTTGCAGAAACAGCTACATTTCATTATAGATACAAATAGAATAGCGATAGTCAAATATTTAAGAAATGGACTCTATGTACTGGCCTTAAAATGTCATACTTTTTCCATTACATCGCAGAAACAACTGAATATCGACAGAACTTTAAACGAATGACTAACCATTGAACATTCAAAACCGTTAATATCGCATACCTCGCAAATGGCTGATGCCACAAAAAAGTTATTTAAAATAAACTGTATGTTTTAAAGACACCTACATCTTTGTGCAGTGCGTTTTCGTCTTCGTTTAATGTTCCTCAGTTACTCAAGTTTAAACAAATCTTCCCAATGAAGAAGACTTCACAAGCTGTTCTCAGAATATTCAAGATATACATTTTATTTCTAATGTAAGTATCTTCACTATATGTATTTTAATAAAATTCGTTACAGCCATTTCTAAGAATATCAAACAATTCGAAAAATGTTACACTTGAAGTGTAGTTTGGGGGGATGTTATTAAATGACCAGGTATATTATCCTACAATTTGTTTTCAAGTTATGCTATTCACAGGCACGCTCACGCGCACACTTACACACACGCACGCCCAGACGACCCTCTTCTACAAATGCTTTACTTTATCCAGGGGGTACCAAAACATGTATTTCCGGTGAAATCTCGATATAAATTTTTTTGACGGAGTGCAATACTTTTCTACCTACTATATACGTGTTAGAGAAAATAAAACAATCTAATATGTTACAATCACATCAGCTTGTTTATCCTATCTCTACATCGCTTATTAGTGGGTATATAAATTATTATTACGAAAGCTTATTTTCCTATCTACTTCATTTTAATCGAAATAATCCTTCCCGGAAATAAATAGCTGCATTACACATTTCGTAATAGATACAGGGAAGGGGAAATGTTAATGTCACCGAGACATAAATGTTGCAATATACTGTTATTTCTATTCACAACATTTATCTCATATCTAAGTGTGCTGTGCTATTAATATGTAAAGTGACTTTTCGTCCACCCTGTACAAAGGGAAGTCGAATGTTTAAGAACTGGACGCCATATGCCGGCCTTAAAATTCCATACATTCCATTACATCACGAGAAGCAAGTGAATATTGACAAAGCTTTAAAAGAACGCCAAAGTACTAACAATTCGAAACACTAACAACGGATATCTCGGAAATGGCTGATATAACAAAAAAGGTTATTTAAAATAGGTAAATTGTGCGTTTAAAAGAGATCTACATTTTTTGTGCTGTACGTTTTCGTCTATCGCTTAACGTTTACCAGTTATACAAGGTTATACAAAATTCCTTCGGAATGAAGCGGACTTCCCAGGCTATTAGCAGAAAATTCAACATATACGTTTTATTTTTAATGTAAACGTGTTTAACATAAGGTATAATAAAAATCCTTAGAACCAGTTTTGAGAAAATAAAAAAATTCAGAAAGTGCTATATGTAAAGAGTAGTTAAGGATGGGAGATTTTCTTGAAAATCTTCGTGTAGTATCGTTGGAAGATATTGAACTTAAATACCAAGTTAGGTATTTATCCGACTTTTCGCTTTTGAGTTACCTATGCTGTTCAGACACACACACACACACACACACACACACACACACACACAAATACATACACACACAGAGGCTCACAAGGATACTTTTATAAAAAATTTCTTGGGTTCAGAGGCCCTCAAAACGCAGATTTCCGGTGAAATCTCGATATCGAATTTTCATGTGAAATACAATACTTTCCCGACTTACTCTATGTAGTAGATAAAGTAAAAATTATATTTTGTATTCAGGTGCCCCAACATATATATTTCCTGTGAACCTGGATATGGAATTTTTGGGTGGAATACTTCTTTTACCTACTAGGTAGATCGTAGAGAAAGTAATAAACGAATGTGAGCAGAGAAGGCCATCTAAATGAAAGACATCAGAGTTTTTCTTTCGGGCATGCAAAGAGATCAGAATTTCAAAACCATCACGTAGTGACTCGCTTATAAAATATTTGACTATTGCCTAAGCCTATTACATTTCCCTTGTACCTGCAATGCAAGCTGTACTAATATTATATGGAGAACAAATGTGTGTTTGTTTATTTATGTAGGGTGATCTCAAATACTGTAGATGTGTAAGTAAAGCAACAGTGTTTTTCTTTATAGTAATGCTTAAATTGTATGAATATTTTTTATGTATGTAGGGTATACAACGATGAAAATATGCTTAATTTATTATAAAATGACTCAATGTATTCTGCAATATACACCTGTATATTATACTTGCAGAGGGTTTAATAATAATAATAATAATAACAATAATGGTAATAAGTAATAATAATGAATGTCTTATATGCATTATACAGAATGTATCATCATTGGCGTCAAGTATTTCGGGGACGTCCGTACAATATCGATCAGTGACAAAAACGTTCGTACGAACAAAGTTCCGAAAATTATTTATTACTGAGTTACAAGACAAAACTGAAGGTTATAAAAACTGCTCGAAGTGGTCTCTGCTGCTTCGATGCATGTCCTATGTCTCGTTCTATGCTATCGCGCACTTGATTGCAAATTCTAGAGTGTTTCGTATTTGCTGAAATTTAGTGTGGATATGCTCTCTCAGAGTGTCAATATCCGGTACAGCAGTCGCATAAACTTCGGACTTTAAATGTCCCTAGACAAAAATTCCATTGGATTCAAATCAGGATATCCAATAGGCCATACAATGAATACCCCTCGACCAATCCATCTAGGCGGAATCCATCCAATCCATCCACTTCAAACGTTTGGGCAGAACCTGTGTTGATGTCTGTCCTGTCGTACTTCATGAGGGTTTTCATAGGACCAAGTTATGAGTATTATGAAAAGTGAAGATATCGTCTGGAGTAAACCAGTTTCATCAGTGGACAAGACGCATGCTAAGAAATTCATGAACACTGCACAATACGATGGCAGAGTGTTCTTCTTGTCTCAAAGCCTGCCACATTTAATCCTTGCACCAATAGCGGCTATAGCATGAGTGCAGTGGTACTGCCACGAATACCTTCCCGAAATTTTTATATGATGCAATAAACACACTGTTCATATCACCGCCGCCACTACCACTACCACTACTACTACGCCATTTTTGTATGGTTACCTTCAAGTTAGTACCCTAACTACTATCCGAAGTGGCGGTTAGTTCATCTCTAGGAATAACTACCGGTTAGCTGTTAATTGGAACTCGTAATACTAAAATTTGTCCTAATAACTCTCAATTAATATCTAACCGGAGCCTTCACCAGAGATCGTAGTACAGGCCCTTAATGGTAGATGCACTAATACAGAGCGCCAGTACACACACTAATGAAACTAAACCAAACACCACTTTCCCTTCAAATCGCGCCTGTATTCTTACAGTCGCCCGCGTGCTGGTGTTAATTGTAGAGGCTTTACTTCTCTTTCAATCGTCTGCTGGACTGCTGGCAGTGCAGGCATCATTATAAAAATGATTAATTTAATTTTAAGCATAAAAAATGAAAAATTGATGACGAATTTGATATTGTGACGGTTATATTGGAGATATGTATATATTTTATGGCATTTATTATAAAAAAGAGGAATTTACCATGTCTATAATGTTAAGCTGGGAACGTGCGGTTGAGAGACACCAGGGACTAAAGTTTAAGGAAGTGCTGAGGATGCAATTAACCCTGGGTTCGTTCGCGGTCATTGTTGGCCATATGCGTGGATTCGGCTGACGTGGCTTGCAGGACGTTCATCTATAGCGTAACGTAACTTCGGGATCATTTATAAACCCCGGATTTTCGGTGCACGTGGTCCTTTTTTCGGCAGGTTGTTGCTACACGAATCTGCGGCACTTGGTAGTCGTTATGATACCTGATACTTTAGTTTTCCGCGAGTATAAAGCTCTGAATACTCAAAGATGAAGGCAGCTGCATCTCCCCGGGCGAAGGTAAGAATAACAAATCACTTCCAAGGTATCACTGTAAATGTGGGAGGTTCGAGGGAATTCTCTGAGGACACATTAAATATATTTTCCTAAACCCTGTGACTTTATTTGCTAGTGGAATGGAAATAATGGTTCCTATACTTTAGGTCAGCAGCTAGCGGATATACATGCTCTACCTACCTATCTACCTACCACATTCTACTAGGCTCCCCTAAGTAGGGTTCCTTTCCGCTCCTTGGTGGGAACCCATTTTCGTGAGGGTCCGTAAAAGCCGGCTGAGCTGTGGTATTGTCGCACAGATAAAAGTCCACGGTGGGGTGAACTTGACTTGTGGACTCCTTCACGAACCGTAGCGAAGACACCCCTCCATATCACCGCGACATAATAGCAAAGGACAATTTTCTGCTAGCGTTTACACTGCAAGTGATTGGTATCTTATTTCTCACTTCTCATTATAGCACACTTTGTCGTAGATGTACGATAAAGTTGGTGCTTATGAAGTCGTGACAGGTACCAACTGGCACCAATAGGGGCCCTTGCCTCTCCAGTCCCTGGTAGAGTCTAGACTGAAAGCTCAGAGTGCAATGAATTCGTGCCAGGACAGAAGTGGCACGGATACATAGAATAATAATATAATAAGGTTGCAAACTTGCAATTTGCAGTCGCTTCCTTCAGCTTCTATAGTTTTCTATTGTCAGATAAGCAATTCCATTGCGCCTTAAATAATAATAAGCATGACTGTATTCTTGATGTAATCGTGGAGTACACAGGTAATTTCAAATATGTATTTATTAATTTTATTAAGGTAGTGCCATGGCACGGAGGCACTACCCCCGGAGCCGCCCCTGTCTTGCACCCGCTGAAGGTGAAGAAGATTTTCAAGCAAAATTCTCCAAATAATCATGTGACTAAAGCCTTCCCTTACTGCAATGCTATCTGATTGGTTTGCGTTCACATCAAGAAGAATTCGTTCTTCACTGTCAATGATTCGTACCTCTCTTGGTCTCCCAACATCCGAAACATATCTCTCAAATGAGCCGCTCCCTGGTGAATTCGTGAACAAGGCCTGCCGGTTACCTTTCTGTTTAAAGCTAACGTTCTCGTTATGCATTCCAATCTGCAAGGCCATACACGTAGTACATATCGGTCTCTTCACTCACAGAATACGTTTTCTTTTGCCGTTTGTGCTCTGCAAAAAACAATCAGCGGACAACAATGTAATTCAATTATAAATTCCTTGCTCTATAACAAACAATCAGAAGATAACAATTCAATTTAACTATTGTTGGTGTCTCTAGTTCCCAAGGTCGCGGGTTCAAACCCGGCGGAGGGCGATGGGGTTTTTCGGACGTAAAAATCCTTAGCATGGCTTCCTTCGGAAGGGCAGTAAAGCCGGTGGTCCCGAGTCGTAGATTTACGGCACGTAAAAGAACCTCAAGTCTGATAGAGAGTCTGAGCAAAATTGCCGGTCTTTCACGCCCAATATAGAATGGGACGCTAAGGACCATAGTAGTTAAAGAGCGTCCATAAATAAAACTGAATTTATGAAGGACAAGAGATCTTTAGACCCATATTTATATGAACTATTTTTACTGTTCTGATGTTGGAAAGGCGTTCCCGAAATATTTGACACCAATAAAGGTACACTCTGTATACAACTACTATGATTTTTTTAGATAAAAAGGAAAATAATTCTGAGTGGTATTCACATGACTTATTCTACTTACTCTTCTACAACCAACTGTTACAAAAGCTTATTCTTATAGGTATCTATGTATTTCTTGTTAGCAGAGATAAATTTTTATTGTACAGTCCGGTTCAAAAAGAACGTGCGGATGATTTTGGTTTCCTATAATGTTTTTTATTTATTTAAAGTTGGCAGAATCCCTTTATCAGTTGTATTCCACACCTACTCGAATGCGCTAATTTCTTATTTATTTGATCAAAGTGAGCGGTGAAAGGGGAGAAAAACGGAAGCATATATCCTGAATGTCTACATGGTACTCGCCAGATACGTGCCAAATCTGTGCGTCCTTTATTAGTCTGATGTCAAAAGTCTGGCACTCAAACTCTAAGCAATGAGCAGTGGTCAATTTCCAGCTCAGGAGCGAAGGAAGGAGCAGGGAATTAGACAACCCTTATATGATACATAGATACATGCTTTTATCTTGTAGAGATTACAAAACATAAGGTAAGTCAAATAAAATTACAAATTAAAGCTAAGTGCATGCAAATCATAAGGCCACACTTTAATTACAAGTAATAAAATGAAGTGGTTGGGTGAAACTGGCTTGTAAACAATGTCCTCTTTATTATGTATGTAATTTGAAGGGAACAAAGGATATGGACAACAAACCGCAAATTATTTTCCCTAATGAGCAGGGTGATAGGCATGGAAAGGAACTAAGTTATAGGTACGAACCAAGTAAAATGATAAAGCATTACAAAAAGTTCGCAAAACATAGCATTTTCGCATTATTTACATTTCTTTTCTTGCAAAACTCTGATAATAAAATTTAAGATAATACTAATTCCGAATTCACTATGGAAAGGTGAAATAAAAATATCCAATTCCATAATCGTGACTCGAAATACAGATCCTGGGCTTCCCATTCCGCTGCTCTGCCATTTCAGCTATAATGTCAGTGCGATATATCATGAAGCTGTAGCGGGAAATGGTTGGTCGACTCTTGCAGCGTGCTCTTGTAGTGCTCTTCTTCCTCGGCTAGTGATGCTCGTCGGTAGTTGAGTATTCCATTCCTAGCTAATTGCTAAGTTTCTTTAATCTCAGGTTCTAGTGGGTGAGGCAAGTTAAAAATACACTGCAAGTTTTCCTTTATAACTGATGTTTATTTCATTATTCAAATAAATGTGGGCGGCTAGCTTTTCCCATTTACTTTATCCCACCACTTGAATATTTATCAGGAGCCTATCTATCTTCACACGCATCCCCACCCTTATATGCACCCACGTGCATCTGTAGCACCTTGCTTCGGCGTGACTTCTTGTTGCGCTGAACTGGTAATAAGTAAGAGTGCCCCCTCGGCAAAATCTGGTCTTATATAGGGCGGCTTACCCACGCTATCTTCTACGTTTGAAAATGTGACGATGCTTCCCATTGGCCCTCAGGCCGCGTTACCCAAGCATGTATGAAAATATGAGGCTTCAGAACCTTGCGCTTCAGCGCCATCATGTAGCGTCGTATCACTCTGTGCCAGGCACGGTCGTTATGAGTTCCAGGAATTCCCATTCAATTAGCTAGCGCGCCCTTTACTTACAAATAGCTCTGTACAAAGTTACATGTTGAATGTTTTAACATTCAGTGAATTAAATTATTGCTATACAATTCTTATGTGTATGGTTCTCCTTTCATATGTACAATGTATAATATGTATGATATATCCCCTTTCAAAGCCCTGCATCTGAATTCAATTTTTCTGGCAAAACCAGGCATCCTTAAATTTTCGTCAATGTGGAACTGCATACTTTTCATTCTGATTCTACCTTTCCAGCCTACGGAAGAACAGTTAACAAAACTGAATTGATTATGCTTTCTCAACAAATTTAAAAATGAATCCTAGCTTCTGGTGCACATCCACCATCGCGAGAAAAAGCCAATCAACTTGGTTGCTAGAACTAGTTATGGGGGGTGGAGCCATGAATGGGTAGGAATCCCTTACCAACTTAATACGCAGTCCATTATATCGGCACCTTTTTGCACCCAAGTGTACCTTTTCTTCTCGATATAAAGAGAATGCATTAGGCTAAAGCGATAGTCAACATTTTAAAAAGGAATCGCTATGTGATGGCTTCGAAATTCCATGCTCCAACATGACCACAAGAAAACAAATATGATGTGCTGCATTCACATGGCTTTCTCCACTCGCTCTTCTACAAACCATTCATACTGGATGTTATTATTGTATCTACTTCTTGTAAAACGAGTTAAGCCTTCAATAGGCATTTACCAATTTCGTTGTAGATATAAGAATGATACAGTAGGCTAAAGCCGATCGCTACATGATGGCTTTGAAACTGCATGTTCTTTGCATGACCACGAGAACAAACGTATAATGTCCTACCATGAACAAAGTGTAGTTGTTACATTCACATGACTTTCTCTTCCCATCACCTTCTACAAATTAACTTTACAAAGGCTTATTTTCTATTTAGTTCAGCTTTATCGAAATAAACCTTTCCTGAAATAGTTTCATTACACATTTCTTTCTAGATACAAAGGGGAATAGAGGAAACCGAAACGGTAGTCTGATGTTTAAAAGCGTGTCATTGCATGATAGGCATAAAATTACAGACTTTTTCCATGACACTGCAGGTAACAACTGAATAGCGACGGTAGTTTAGGAAAGTGACAAAATGTTGAACAATTCAAACGGATAATAACTGATATCACGGAAATGGGCTCATGCTACAAAAAGGTTATTTGATATGAACTTCGGGTTTTAAAGAGCTGTACATTTGTGTCTATTTCTTATGGTTTATCCGTAATACGAAGTTATAAAGCAAACTCCCATTAAAATTCCTCAACGGACTATTCCCAAAAATTTGGGAAATGAGTTTTATTTCACATGTAAATATTTTAAAATACGATGTTTTAATCAAAATCCATACGACCATTTTTGAGAAAATCAAAATTATCAAAATATTTTCCACATGAAAGGTCCGGAGATTTTCTTGGAAAACTTCGTGTCACGTCTTTGGAAGACACTGGACTTAAATACCAAATTTGACATCATCTGAGTTTTCGTTAAGTTATGCCTTCACAGACACACTCAACACACGCCCAGACACACAGCATGCAAACACACACACACATATATGCACCTTTTTTCTAAAACTGTTATATTTGGGACCAGAGGGCCTCAAAGTGTGTATTTCCGGTGAAATCTCGATAGAAATTTTTGGATGGAATGCGGTATTTGTTCTACTTACTGTAAGTACATAGTAGAGAAAATAAAAGGTATAAATACAACTGAATAACAAAGAATATTTCGGAAATACTCAGCAAACATTTTAATATAAACAGTGTGCTTTAATAATAATAACAATAATAATAATAATAATAATAATAATAATAATAATAATAATAATAATAAATACATGATTGGCGCACCAGTGTGCAGAATGAATATAGCTTTAGTTTCCAGCGCTAAGTTCTGTCACTGTTTTTGGACGTTTGTTCGGTTCAGCACGTGGCGTTTATCACATTTTAGTTCACAGAATTATTTGCAAGTACATTTAGTCGTCACTGTATGGATTTGATTTTTGTAGCATACTTTATGGTAGGAACCAGCACAACCAGCCTCGTTACAACGTTCCTCATGATTTGATTCGGTACTGTCCAACACCTGTCAGTCATAGCGCTTGTTGCATAGGAGTCCTTCTCGACCTTGCTTCTTTTCCCCAGGTTTTCTGCCATCTGCTTTCTGAAGGGCGGCGCCGTGGCCGAGTGGTTAGACCGCTTGCCTCCCACCGAGGCGGCCCGGGTTCAATCCCAGGGACCTGCATGTGGGATTTGTGGTGGACGAAGCGGGTTTTCTCCGGGTTCTCCGGTTTCCCCCGCCATTCATTCCACCAACTGCTCCATCACCACCTTTCATCCATTTCACCCACATTTCGTTTCATCTACTTCCTTCATCCCATACCAGGCTGATCACCCATCCTGGATGCTCTTTCTGATCCATGAGTGTCTGCTCCTCGACGGACCTCTGACCCCAGGCACCCGCTTGTAAGTCCTGGGGGTGTAAGTCCTACAAAAGAGGAGGGTAAACAGATAATGAATGCATTCTGAAGGCTCTGTTGCAGGGAGTAGTAGTTCGTAGTAAAACTCCTCCATCAGGAAAGGCCCTTTCTGTACACATATCTTAATGGGGTGTACTTGGACACACCAATTACTCGCTTGAGGAACGTTGTCTTCACTTTCTGGCATGTTTTAGGTCCTTCTTTATTAGGTTTTCTCCTATTTGATGTATGCCATATGTCAACATTGCGATAATTTTTCCTCTAAAGAATTTCATCGCCACCTCTAGGGAGATTTTCTGTTTATGATCTATGTCTTTTATGGCCCTTATGGCAGTTTTGGCCTCTCCTTTGCATGTTCCCCGGAAGTGATCCCAGTCGTTTTCAGGGTTTCTCCTAAGTATTTGTAGGTGCACTTCATTGTTAGATATTCTCCTTAAAGCGTGATGTCGTCCTCCGTTGTGTAATGGTTACCATGCTAGCCTCTAGTTCTCGAGGTCGCGAGTTCAAACTCGGCGGAATGCGATGGATTTTTTCGGGTGTAAAAATCCTTTGCATGGCTTCCTTCGGAAGGGAAGTAAAGCTGATAAAGAGGTCTCTGAGCAAAGTTTGGAATGGGACGCTAAGGACCACAGCAGCTAAAGGGAGTTCATAAACAAAACTAACTTTTTTCTAAGTGTAATTGTCTATGGGTATTTACTCTTTCCTCCTTTCCGGAAGGTCATCTGAACGGTCTTCTTCCTATTTACTGTTAGATGCTTTTCAACTGCCCATCTTGCCCTCAATATTCGTTGCCGTCATGACCATATCATCAACATAAATGTATATATTTGTGCGGGTGTTATTCGCCACCCTTTTACACCTACTGTTGCTAGGTTGAATAACAGAGGGCTTAACGGAACCCCTTGCAAAACTCCATTCGTTTGCTTGATGGGATTCTGATATGTCATCCTGTATTGCTACAAGATTGTACTGTAGTATCGATGTTATAGTTAGCATCAGGTCCTTTCTGATCATGTCTTCCAGATTTGTCATAATCTTATTCCTATCAAGTAGATCAAATGCTCTTTGGCACTTTGGTAATGAGATCTACAGTTTTTATATAATAAGATTTTCTCTCTCTCTCCCTCTCTGTCTCTCTGCTCAGAGCAAAGAGCACTTTATAAGCCATTTCCAAAAAATTCAAAATATACATTTCATTTGTCATGCAGATATCCTAAATATTTATATTTTAATCAAAGTCGTTACAGACATTTTTGAGAGAACAAAAAATAACAACATTCTTTCACGAAAAGGGCTATTTGATGGATTTTCTTCAAAATTTTCGTTTTGTATCCTTGGAAGACGCTGAACTTAAATGTCAAGTTTGGTATTTACTAGATTTATAATTTTTGGATTTTGTTGCTCCAACAGACGAGAAGGTAATGGGTATTATTGTTTGAAAATTAAAACAGCGACTAAGATTATCTCGGAAATTATTAACATCACGAAGATTTCTATTTTGCATAAGCTGCGTGTTTTAATATGACCTGCATTTTTTGTTTGTATTTTACGGTTTACCAATTATAAAAATCAATTACTTCACAGGCTGTTAACAGAAAACAAAAGACAAATGTTTTGTTTGGCATGCAAATATCTGAAACGTATAGTATTTTACTAAAACCCAATAGAGCCATTTTCGAGGTAATTAAAAATTACCAAATTTTTCTAAATAAGTGACAGTTTGGCGTGGAGGGATTTTCTTGAAAACCTTCGTGCCGTATCCTTGAAAGGTGCTGGATTAATTAACTATATTTATATTTACAGAATTTAGGTAATACTGCCTATGGACACACGCACACAAGAGCGCGGTCTTTTCTTGTCAAATTAAATTTTCTTTTTCTTTTTTTATTCAGGGCGTCTCAAAACGTGTAGTTTCCATGAAATCTCTGCATCGAACTCTCGGATCAAATGGGATACTTACTGTTAATATTGTAGCTGAGTAATAGGGAAAGTAAAACATCTGATGTGATACATTCATATGACTTTCTCTACCCTCTATCGTTTATTATTTTATTCTTGCTCAATTTTATCTATAATTTCTTATTTTAATCCAAAATGAACCTTTGCGCAATAGCTACATTACTCATTTCGTTAGAGATACAAAGGGAACAGCGGCAGTCAAATGTGTAAGAACTGGACTACCTATATATGCTGGTCTTAAAATTCCATACTGTTTCCATGCAATCGCGAGAAGCAACTGAATGTTGATAGGACTTCAAGAGAATGAACAAGAAATGAACAATTCGAATCTTTAATAACGGATATCCCAGAAACGGCTTATGCCATAAAACTTATTTTAAATAAATTGTGCGTTTTAAGAAAATGTACATTTTTGCCGTAGTACGTTTTCGTCTATTGCTTAAAGATTACCAGTTTTATACAGTATTATACAAAATTCTCTCCGAAATGAAATGAAATTAAATTTGTAATATTGAGCTTTATTTACGGACCTCTTTAACTGCTGTTGTCCTTAGCGTTCCAGTCTATATTGGGCGTGAAAGACCGGTAATTTTGCTCACAGGCCTCTTTATGAGGCTTGAGGTTCTTTTACGTGCCGTAAATCTACGACACGGGACCACCGGCTTTACTTCCCTTCCGAAGGAAGCCATACTAGGGATTCTTACGCCGGAAAAAAATCCATCGCCTTCCGAAGGTTTTGAGCCCGCGACCTCGGGAACTAGAGGCTAGCATTGGTAACCACTACACCACAGAGGACGACATTCTCTCCGAATGAAGAATACTTCATAGGCTATTCACGAAAATTCAAAGTATACATTGCATTTGTGATGTAAACATCTTTAGTATATGGTATTTTAATAAAAGTTGTTAGTCATTTTTTAGAAAATCAATAATTTAGAAAAATATTCCATGTAGAGAGTGCTGTGCGGTAAGGAGATTTTGTTGAAAATATTCGTATCGCATCTTTGGAAGATGTTGAACCTAAATAACAAGTTTAGTGTTTATCCGACTTTTCGGTTTTGAGTTATGCCGTTCACAGGCACGGTCATCGAGATACACAGATACACACACGGGCATATTTTTAAAAATGCTTTATTTGGATTCTGAGGGGCTCAAAGCGTGTATTTCCAGTGAAATTTCGATATCGAATGTTTGGGTGGAATGCAATAATTCCCCTACTTACTATAGCCACGCAGTAGAGAATGTAAAAAGGAACAGTAACCATTTGGCAATTCAAACTCTGGTGCATTACATTCACATGACTTTCCTACCCTCTATCGTTTATTAGTGGATACACGAATTACTGTTACAGGAGTTTATTTTTCTCTCCGCTTCATTTTAATTGAGATAAACCACTCCGGAACTATTTCGTAATAAATACAAAAAGAACAGTGACAGTCAAATGTTTAACAACTGGTCGACGCTATACACTGGCCTTAAGATTCCATACTGTTTCCATGCAATCGCGAGAAATATCTTAATGTTGACAGGACGTTAAGAGAATGAACAAGTAATGAACAATTCGAACCTTTAATAACGTATGTGTCAGAAACGGCTTAGGCCACAAAAAAAATAGTTCTAAATAAATTGTGTTTTAAAGAGATCTATCTACATTTTTGCTTTCTCTATAACATAAAGTAAGAGGGGGAAGTATTGTATTCCACCCAAAAATTCTATAACGAGATTTCACCGAAAATACATGTTTTGAGGCCCCCTGAATGAAAACATCTCAGAATAAGGTCCGCGCGTGAACAGCATAATTAAAAAACTAAAAGTCTGATAATCACCACATTTGGTATTTAGGTTCAGCAGCTTCCAAGGATGCGACAGAAAGATTTTCAAGAAAACACCCGCATAACAAATTACCTTTTACATGGGACATTTTTCGAAATTTGTTATTATCTAAAAATTGCTGTAACGAGTTTGATTAAAATAGAATACGTTGAAGATATTTACACGACAACTAAAATGTATTTTCTTGAAATAATCTGCGAAGTCCACTTCAGTTGGAAAAGTTTTGTATAATCTTGTGGAACTGCTAAATGTTAAGCGATATTCCAAAACATACTACAAAAAATGTACCTCTCTTTAAAACACAGAATTTACTTCAAATAAGATTTTGTGGCATATGCCATTTCTGAAATGTCCGTTATTAAAGGTTCGAATTGTTTTCTACTTGGTTATTCTTTAAAGTCCTTTCAGTATTTAGATGTTTCTCACTATTTCATGGAAACAGTATGGAATTTTAAGGTCAGCGTACAGCGACCACTACTTAAACATCTGACCATCATTGTTCCCTTTGAATCTGTAACGAAATGTGTAATGTAGCTTTTCCAAGGGTTTATTTGTATTAAAATATAGTAGATAGAAAAATAAGCGTAGTAAAAATAATTTGTATATCTACTAATAAATGATTTAGAGGGTAGCGAATGCCATGTGAATGTATGACAACAGATTCTTCGTTTAGTACGCTTTTGTCTGTCGCTCTACGTTTACCAGTGATGCAAGATTAAACCGGATGTTTCAAAAGTAGAGGGCATAAATTTAGGCATGAATTCCCCAGATATAGACATGTGTCCGGAAATGCTTGGTTTCTGAGTTATGGCCTTAATATCAGTGATATTCACCGGAACGTTATTCTTCCTGGAGGTAGTTGCCTTGACAGAAGATACGTATTAACAGGACACTTTGACAGTTCATTTCGAGGCGAAGGTTACATTGAGTGTTGCGTTCGACGTTCGACTGAGCGACATGTACTCATGTCAGAAGCTGGCAGAAATGCACTTCACGTACGGTAAGGCGGACGGCAATTCTGCATTTCTGCACTGACTCGTCATTTGTACCAAGAGAGATACCCACAGTGAAGATGTCCAGATTGGGAGACATTTGAACGTTTCCATCGCTGTATGTGTGATCATGGTAATCTTCTAGTATGGGAAGGGGACGACCAAGATCTACAACTCCAGATATAGAGGAGAGATTCTGGATTCTGTGTACAGGACTCCTTCTATCAGTACACGAAGGTTAGCGTTGCAAATGAATGTTCCTCGTATGAGTGTCTGGAGATTGTTGCGAGGGCAGCAGTTGTATCATCATCTGCAACGTGTACAGGCCCTGTCATCAGCAGATTATCCTGCTCAATTGATGTTCTGCCAGTGGTTCGTGCAGGAGTGTGCTATAAATTATATGTGGGGTTTCATACGCACTCTCAATATGTGGGCCGGTATCATTTATGATCGGTTAGTGGGACCCCATGTATTTGTAAATAGACTTACGAGGTAGGCGTACACAAACTTCCTGGAAAAACACCATACCTCATGTGTATGAAACACTCCACTGAGCATTCGTCAACGGGCACCCTTCTTGCATGATGGCGCTCCTGCACACTTCAGTCATACTCCTCGCCGGTACTCGGATCGAAGGTTTCCTGATCGATGGATAGTAAAAGTGTCCCAATTGCTTGGCCACCACAGCTCACTGGATGTGAACCCTGTCTATTTCTATTTGTGGGGCTATTTAAAAGCGTTTATGTATTCGTCTCCGGTGTCTGATATGGAATCCCTTCAGAATCGAATTGTGGCAAGTTGTGAGGAAATACGCAATACTCCTGGAATTTGGGGTCGTGTCTGCACGGCCATGAGATGTCAATGTAAGGCCTGTAGGTGACACTTTGAACATCTTCTGTAAAGAAAACTAACTGGTATAATAAATGCGTTCCAATGAATATCATTGTTTTGAAGGACATAATTCAGAAACCAAGTATTTCCGGATACACGTTGTAATGGACTTTTTTATTATCTACATATGGGGAACACATACCTGAAATTATGTCCTCTGTTTTTTAAACATCCCTCCAAATGAAGAGGACTTCAGAAACCAGTAATTCAAGATATACATTTTACTTACCATGTTAATATCTTTAATATATAGTATTTTAATCAAAATCTTTAAAGCTATGTTTTAGAAAATCAACAATTTCCATGAAAATCTTAGTTTGAGGTAGAGTTTTTCTACAAATTCTTCAAGATTATCTTTGGAAGATACTGAACTAAATGCCAAGTTTGGTATTTATACGACTTTTCGTTCTGTTTCCTTAGTTATGCTGTTCACACAGACGGATGTTTTCTAATAATACCTTTTTTTTGCTTCAGGGGCCACAAAACATATATTTCCGGTGAATTCTCGAAAACGATATTTTGGTTGGAATACAATACTTCCCCTACTTACTATACTTAGCAGAGAAAGTAAACATTAATGGATAAGGAACGATAATAAAGTATGATAACAATAGTAATAATAATACCCAAACAATAAACAAAAACAGCAAAGTAACGTAGTTATTTATGCCGCACCGTAACTAGCACATTATTTCGGTTTAAGCCATGCTTACTTTGCATGGTATCTTATCAGAAATACTGAATAACACTTTGCAAAACACCAGGAGCGTCGCTGATAGGTCTTTCCACAACACGTTGTACCTGGAATGATCCCTCAGTTCTTAATCGAATCTCTGTATGTGTAAAATCCTGCCCAGAAGGCGAACGTCGCGTCGGAAAGCTTCAGAATGCGGCCTTCGAGCCTCGGCTGCACTGCAGTGCGTCTCTCCATTGATCATTACCACATCTGTGTATTCGTCGTTGATGAACATTTCATCTCTAGTTTGTCTACATGAACCGACTCGAACTGCAAACAGACGACTACGCGACCTAATCATTACGAAACCAAAAAGTAAACGCATGCAGAGGGCAGCACTGCTCGCTTGTACTTGCACTTCTGCTTTGAACAGAAGTGACGCGGCAACCCCTTTTGCATTAACACACGCGGAAAACATAAACTGCAGAAAACGGCTTCCGTGGGCGACCTGGTATATAGAGGTTTTAATGACACACGTTTTGAGGTACCCGAATCATTGTATCTTCTCTGTCGATTAACGATACAGTCTTTTATCTTATTCATCAGGTGGCCCAACCGCGCCGTATCCGTTCTTGCGTTAAAAGAGTTGCAGAACTCAACGGGGTAATTCCAAGTAAACACAGGTCAGTGGGGAACTGATGAATTAGCGTATACGAACTTGGTATTCTTTTTAAGTTCCATTTACTCCCCGATTTTAACTGCAATGGTCTTGTCGGGGCCTTTCCTTTGGAATATATTATTGTCTATAGGCAACGGTGTTAACTCGTATTCGCTTGTCATTGGGTTTCTAGTAATCTTTGAGCTTTAACCATTAGATCACACATTCACACCCTCATTCATACTTCCATACTCTGGGTAGGATAGAAAAGGAGAATTCCCACCCCAACCGGAAATCAAACCCAGGATCCCTCTCGCACAGCAGGCTGATGTTCTACTGACTGAGCTGCGAGGCTAGCCCAACCTCCTCTTGCTTATCAGTAAAGACGATAAGCGGATGGTACTCATCGAGAGGGATTTCCCAGGCTTGCAATAGAGTGTACAGTCCATGATGATAGACAAAAATAGACCGAAAACGTCTTAGAATGTTTTCCACTTCAGTTACACTGGTATTATTTTCGGGGAATGAACTCACTTTTTAGATTAACAAATAACTAAAATGCCTTTGTTTGACCTATACGTATCCACCTATAACTATATGTCGTCCTCGTGGTGTGGTGGTTACCATGCTAACCTCTTATTCCTGAGGTCGCGGGTTCAAATCCGACTGAGGGCGATGGATTTTTTTCGGGCGTAAAAATCCTTAGCATGGCTTCCTTCGGAAGGGAAGTAAAGGCGATGGTCCCGTGTCGTAGATTTACGGCACATAAAAGAACCTTAGTCTGATAAAGAGGCCTCTGTGCAAAATTTCCTGTCTTTCATGCCGAGTATAGAATGGGACGCTAAGGATCACAGAAGTTAATGAACGTCCATAATTAAAACTCAATTTAATTTAACCCGTAACTATTTTTTAAAGTGCGTTTACGCCGTTCTTGTCTAAAATTGGGGACTATAAGCAACAAACAAACATGAGAGCACGCAGTGTTTCAATGGCATTTTTGCGTTTTCTATTATAAATGTCATTGTTGCTATTATCATTGTCATGATCATCTAACGGTACTGTTATGCTGAATTCGCTCATTGAATACGTATTCGATGTATTGTTTCTGCTGATTGTTACGATGTTCCAACTGTCTCCGTGAATCCATATGAAAGTTTCTGAGAATAATAGTAGTAATGGCAGTAGCAGCATTAGTAGTAGTCGTAGTCGTTGAGTTGTAGTCATAATCGTAGCAGCAGTAGTAGTAGTAGTAGCAGTAGTAGTAGTAGTAGTGAGAGTGGCGACGGCGGCGGCCGTGGTGGTGGTAGTAGTAGCAGTAGCAGTAAACTTTTAGGGCGCTAAAGCGCTACTACTCCACTGACATGTGTTTACTTGGAATTGCCCCGTTGAGTTCTGTAACACTCATAACGCACGAAGTCTGCACACGTCAGATGCGGCGTGGTTGGGCCAACTGGTATATACTGTGAAGCAGCGGCTATGGCCGAAGGTTATCGGGAGGTCGGTGAGGGGCAGTCGGAGATAACAATAAATAGCGCTCGCCAGCGTAAACACCAGAAAAGCTATCGTTAGATAACCAGAACCTTCTGGATGTTTCTCCTTTTCGGACGTTCGAGAACCCTCTGGAAATTTGCATTGGCTTATGTAAGGAAGCGTTCTCGCAAGAGGAGTTAATGGGTTGAGTCAATCAGTGAGCGAGCGAGCGAGTTGGCGGTGACTTTCCCGTGAGACATCAAGAGCAATTTTCCGAGCCATTTTATGGCGACTGCTTTGGCTAGCAACGCGGCCTGCTGCGGAGGGTCTTGTGTTCGACTCCCCAGCGAGTGAACATCCGCAAGAGGAGGCCACGTCACGAAGGAAGAGAACTGACGGAGAAATGAACTAGTTCACCTTAGCGAACTGAAAGAGTGAAGAGAACTCCCAGTAAAGTTGAACTCCATAGAAACTTAGAAGACTGACAGTTAAAAGAAAAATTGGTGAAAGTCACAATACTATAGAAATAAAATTAATCATCTTCTTCCCCAGAAGAAGTGAATGTTCTGTTCAGTTTAAGAATGTCTGCCAGAAACAATTTCAAATTAGTCTATATATATTATACTATTACCGGATTTTTAGTGCAAAATGAGAGAACGCTGTGTGACTCGCAATTTCTTTGTCATGAGCACACATGAAGAAAAGGGATTACATAGGAAAATCGCTCAGATATTAAGACCAGTGTAGGCCTCAACCTGGAAAACTTTCAAAATGGCCATGGTAAATAATTATTTGTCACAAATTGCGTAATTTAAGTAGTTTACATGTTTTGTGCAGGAATGGACAGCTTGTTGTATAAAACTCAATCAGAATGACGAGGACATCACAGAAAGCTCAAGATGTACATTTCAATTGTTGTACATATACCACAAACACATGCATAATAGTTTAATCAAAATCGTTAGAGCTGTTTCTGAAAACTGAAATAAAATCTATTTCCTTATGTAAAGTTACTTTGCAGAAGGCAAAAATTGATCAAACTGTTCACTTTACATCCCCGAAAGATGCTGTACTCCAAATGTTAAGTCAGGTTAATTTTTACTGTTCACCCAAAAACAGACCGCGCATGTTTACCTTTATATAAAATAAGATTTTGGGGGTTCGTGAACCTCAAAACGTGTTTTTATTAACAAAAATTCGGTATAAGACAATAATTCCTCTACATATCATACGGAAGTTGCAGAAAACGTTTTAAAACAAATATTTCAAGATCAAAAACTTAGAGTTTAGGCCGCGTTCATTCATTTTAGAATGAGTAGGTCCGTTGTTTACACTTTCATTTTACACGGATTACAAACAGTTAATCGAATCTGTATTTCTATGCACTTGTTGTGCAAAACTGTCAACTTTCATCAGTTTTAATATATTTGGTGTAGCATAGCACAGTAATTCTAATTCAATCGCTGTACAAACATTTGCGTTTCCATCATCTGCTAAGCCCCGTGAACAGGAACAAGATATGAATACGTGGTGTTCTTTTAAAGCAAATCGTCTATAAGTTTTTGGATTCCTTGGATGCCACATAATGTTACTTCCGGGTGCATTTTTAATACCAACTGAGAGATAAAGTGTTCCGGTAAATGAGTTGCCTTACAAACCTGCAAAAAGGTCAGAAATTTCCCTTAAAACAAAACAATAGGGGCTAAAATTTTATTACAGATGTTTTGTTGCAGTCATTAGTGTGTTCTCATTATTGTGTTATGGTCTTCGTTAGAGCATCAAAAGAATTCATAATCTGCTGTGCTGTAGTTTACGTTATAAACTCTTAATCTCAGAAGTAGCGGGCTTTAATACAGCCGAAAAGTAGTCTTTAAATAGGATCTTTAGATCACTTTCTTTATCACGTATCTAGTAGGTGGAAGAAACATTGTGTTCCAGAGGAATATAATATATATATATATATATACTTGAGGATATAACAAGTGCAACTGTTCTGAATACTTTCTGTACCTACCTAGTAGGTAGAAGACGTATTGTGTTCCAGAGAGATATAATGTATCCTTGGGGATATAACAAGCACAGCTGATGTGAATACCTTTTTGATTTCTTTACCACGTATATAATAGGTAGAGGAAGAATTGTATTCCAGGGGAATATAATGTATCTTGGAGATATAAAAATTGTAGTTGATCGAATAGCTTTTTACTTTCATCATCACGTATATAATAGGTAGAGGAAAAATTGTATTCCAGGGGAATATAATGTATCTTGGGGATGTAACAATTGCAGTTGATCGAATTGCTTTTTACTTTCATCACCACGTATATAATAGTAGAGGAAGTATTGTGTTCTAGAGGAGTATAATGTATCCTTGGGGGTTATAACAAGTACAGCTTATCTGAATTCTTTCTCGACCACGTATCTTTTATGTGGAGGAGGTATTGTGTTTCCGTCGAATAATCCCATATCGAGATTTTACCGGAAGTGCATTTTTGAGATCGCGTGAGTCCAAATATAAGACCAATTTTGCGCATGTATATACCTGTGAACGGTATAAATAAAAATTAAATGTCATTAATACCCAAACTTGGAATTGAAGTTCAATATCTTCCAAGGATGCTACAAGAAAATCGCTCCACCCCAAACCATCCTCTCCAAGGTAAATCCTTTGATACTATTTAGTTTTTTAGAAATACCACTAATGATTAACTAATTAATAGTAATAATAACAATTCAGTGGCGTGACAGTGCATTGTGGGCCTAGTACTACCAACCCGATTATCGGCCTCACTTCGACGTACGCACTGCAGAGGAGGATCATCTAACCATACAGGAAGGTGATGTGGCGAGCATCAGACATCCCCCAGCCGTAATATTGGCTTCCCTGACTGAAATCGTTGCCTATAGTAATTTCCTCATGATGGACAGTGAGCACGCTCCTATATCCGAGTGATAAAATACCACCCTGCTGGGTAGGAGGGAACCCAGGGGCATTCCGTGGCCGAGAACAAGAGCTCCACGCCCTCGCCCTAGTCTACACTAAGGACCTAAGATTAATTATCATACAATATTTAAGGTGTTTATACGACAAAGCTTGTATTTTAATCCTCTGGGGCTAGCCTGAGTTCTCTTCATTCGGATGGGGTATTGCATATTCTTGTTTGGGCGGTAAACCACAAGCGGTTTCTAATACATTTTTGTGGCATTAGCCACTTTCGAGATACATGTTATTTCTAATATTGAATATGCTGTCATTTTTTGAAGTGGTCACCGTTCAATTGTTTGTCGCGACTTCATTGAAGGAATGGAGTTACAAGGCCAGTATGTAGGCACCCGCTCTTAAGCATGTTACTATCAATAGTGTTATCTCCATCACGCTTGTGAAATGTGTAGTGAAACGATATCTGCAAATGTTTATCTAGGTTAACATGAACTAGATACAAAAGTAGACTTAGTAAAAGTAGTCTGTAGACCTTAGGAAAAATAAAGGATAGTGGTTAGAGAATATGGTGTGAATATAAAGCCCTGTCCACACTGATTAACATTTAACAAAACTTGTCAAGTGCAACATGTTAACAGTTTGCATGTTGGCCAAATTTCGATCACAGAATTGACCTAACATGTTAACCGAAAGAGTTGTGCTTGACACTTTTAACATGTTGGATGTTTTCCACTTTTAATGGAAAACTTGTTAAGTCAATTCGCTCTCTGTGTATGTGATTGGATGAACTTCGGAAGTTTCCAGACTGTAAACATGGCAGCTATTGTGATTCCTTCATGCTATTGTGTTCGGTAGTTCCATGTTGACTTGTTCTGTGCTTATATCTTTGATTTGGCTTGCTTCATGTGAAGTTATGGAATGGACGAAAGAAAAGACGCTTTCATTAATAAAATCTTTGAGGCTATCATTATGGAATATTGTAATATATGTAATAAAAAGGATGGACAATTATACCAAACTATGTGCAATTTATTGTTGTTCCAGAGGCAATATCAGAAAAAAAAATAATAACCTCACTTTGCTAGAGAATTGCAAAAAGGCTCAAGTCTGGCAGCTGGAATGGCTGCTCTCAAATGTGTGTCCTTTTTGTGAATTATAGGTTAGAAACCTTGCTCAAAACAAAGTTGAAGCCACTTTAACTTGTTCTCAAGAAATTGAAGTCAAATCTGCTCCGAATTTTAAACTCATTCAAAATATTTTCACTACTGTGCCAATTAACAAGATAGAACCTCATCACCTTCCATTTTTCTTTTTATTACATATCAAACACAGATACAAATAGCAATAGTCGAATCCTAATCACTGGAGTCCATTTTGCTTTTAGTTAAAAGGTTTTGTTGTCCCAACAAGTCAACTGGTGTGGATAGAATGTTAAACGTTCACAGTTACAACATGTTGAAGGCATTTAACATGTTGAATGAGGCATTTTGTTAATTGTTGAATGTTAACTGTTGATATGTTGAACAGTGTGGACTCACCTTAAGCATAACATGTTCAAAAAATCTGATGTGTTACACTCACATGACTTTCTCTACTCTTGTACAAAGTATTTTTACAAACGCTTATTCTCCATCTAGTTCATGTTAATCCAGATAAACATCTGCAGACCCTATCTTATTGCTAATTTTCTTGTAGGGGAAAATATGTTTACAAGGGCAATATACAAAAACAGTAGCCTTTAAGCACATACATATCTGTTAATAGCTGGTTGCTAGGTGCAGCACCATTCCCTTTGCCACAGATTATAACTCTTTGCATATCCAAGACAAAAAAAATGAATAACGAATTTGAGAAAAAGTATAAGTATTGGAAAATTTAAGGGAATAACAAGCAATATCTCGAAAACGGTTCACTCAACAAAAGAAATGTATATAACATAAGTTGTGTATTTTAACGAGATCAACATTTTTTGTGTAGTAAAATTTTGTCTATCTCTTATGGTTTACCAGTTATGCAAAAGTCGTTCACAATGAAGAATACTTTTGGAGACATTCCCAGAAAATTCGAGATATACATTTCATTTCTCATGGCATTATCTTAAACATATGATATTTTAAACAAAATCGTTAGAGCCATTTTTGAGAAAATTAAAATTTTCGAAAAATGTTCCATGTAAAGGGTAGTCTGGGGTGGGGGGATTTTCTTGAAAACCTTCGTGTCGCATCTCTGGAAGATACTGAACCTAAATACCAAGTTTGGTGTTTATCCGACTGTTCGTTTTTGAGTTATGCTGTTCACACACACACAGACACACACACACACAGACACACACACACACAGACACACACACACACAGACACACAGACACACACACGGACATGTTTCCAAAAATGCTTTTTTTGGATTCAGGAGGTCTCAAAACATGTATTTCCGGTGAAATCTCGGTATCGAATTTTTGGGTGGAATGCAATACTTCCCCTACTTACTATACGTAGTAGAGAAAGTAAAAAAGCTGGGTGTGTGCGTGTGTGTGTTTATGTGTGGTGTGTAGTTGTGTGCGCACGGTCGTAGCTTTGAACAGCATAACTCAAAACGGACATATACCAAACTTGGTATTTAAGTTCCGTGTCATCCAAAAATGCAAACACGTAACATAACCATGTACCCACGTAACACCGTGTAACATAACCACGTAACAAGACTAAGAACAACACGTAACCAAGGGACAAACGTAACACCACGTAACATAAGCACGTAAAAAAGTAACAAGACGTAACACCACGTAACATATACAATAACCACGTAACAAGGCGTAACATCACGTAAGATAAACACGTGACAAGACGTAACACCACGTAACATAAGCGCGTAACCGCGTGACAAGACGTAACATAACCACGTAACCAACCCATTGCTAAGACAATCCTAGCTAGCCCATCCTTCATAACTTAGACAATCAGTACACGAGTCTACCCTAATCTACCATACCCTACCCTACCCTAATCCAACCAATCCCAGATCATGCTCTCATCATCTATTCTACTCAGTCAAACCTAATCTGGTGTCATCCTAACCTGATACCATGCATTCTAACTCGAAACTAGTCATCTCTAATCATCTATTCCTAATTGTATACCCTTACCTAGCACCAACGATTCTAAGTTAGTCTAACCTGAGCTAACCTCGGGTTTCTTTTTAGCGAAATTGCGATGTTTTATTCCGGTTTTATTACTTGAGAGTCTTAATTGAAAATTTTACGTCAACATGCCTTTATTTTAGTTCGCTGTAGACACCTCTCCCCTTTATCTAGGCTTGAGACTAGCACTAGGATTTGCTCCTAGTGGCAGGGTAAACGCCTTCCCCTTCAATCTTCTTATTCTTCTTTCTTCATCAGATGTGTGCAGCACTCGAGTAAAATTTCATTTAAAAAATTGTAGTCTCATGAAGAAAATCATTCTCTTGAGATTCAAGTTACATTCCCTTAAGTACTGTAATGGTGTAATATCCTTACGATTATGTCGCTGTTTCTACCTCGTCAATAACTTTTAACATCATATACAGTAAACTTGATCTTATCCACATATACTAATGTAACAATACGACTTAGAGATGATGTCAAAATTCAGAAGGGTTGTAATGATTTCACTGTACTATGTTCTTATGGTTCTTGGATTTTTTTACGAGAATATGTTCAATAAATCAGCACATATAACATAAGTTAAGTTCAGCAATCTTTTCACTGTATCCTTACTAATCATCATAATCCATAGTAACATCATGTGTGTGCACAATTCCTTATGTTTCTCCAGATTTTCCAGTCCACTTCGTCCGCACTGATCATCAAAACGTGTAAAACAAGGCTTACAGGTATAAACACGTTCCTTATGCTTAGTTTTGTGACGTCGAAAGTGTTTCAAAATTATTTATACAAACGTAGCGATGTTTCGCACTACTGTCACTCAATAGTAGGAGGTCACGGTGTTCAGGTAGTTCGGTCTCAGCGACCTTTATCGGATACACTTCATGCTTCTAATCCAGACCGAAGATTTTGATAGACATACTGTTAAGCTTCTCAAATTTAGGTACTTGAGAAAGTGGTGTAAGAGAGGAAACGCAGCTGAAGTCATATTTATTTTCAACTTGCTTGTACTTGCTCACGCGTTGGGGCTTGATGCTGACGAATTTAGCTAACACAGAATACATAAAGCATAGCCCATCAGTTAAATTCTGGATGTTAATGCAGGCTTTTCTTGCTTAAACAGATGGTGGCAGGGGTATGTAGCTACTTCCTCGTAACGGATTGTACTTGTTAATACGAAGGTCAATTCTTTCTACAGCAAGCAGAGCCCAGCTGTTGCCCTTAAGTTGTGATTCCTCCATTTCAGTATCCAACATCCTCATTTTCGTTTCCAGCATAGAGTCTAGATCCGTTTCTAGGAAAAAGGCTTGATTCCGGGTTTTAAATGTTTTGTCGCAGGTTTCTCCAACACTGTTAACAAATTTACACTCAGCTAGCAGATTAATTTTCACACTCTTGTGAATACCAAGCTCTTTATGTACAGCCTTTCTGAGAGCACAACGATGTTGACACCTCAGAGTTAATTAGCAGAATGAAGTCCAATGTCCGAGATCGCCCTATTTATAGAGGAGGCAAGAACCTTTTTACATCAATTATATACGGAATTTTAATACTAAAAATGGTGATTAAGCGTCTAAGCTCTTATATTTCCATTCGTGTTACACTGATGTTCGGGTGTATCCGTGAGTCTTCGCGCATGTTCGGGTACTTGGTTCAAGTGAATATTAATAATAATAGTTTCATAATAGAACGTTTTACGCGTACTCCGAGAGTATTTATTACCTTGAATGTAAGTTCGTTTTGCTTTTTAATTGTCATAGATATTGATCATAACGTTTAGCGCTAAGTGTGTAGTTCCATTCAGTTGGCACATTCAGTTCTGATAATATCCAAGTAATGTTTTAAAAACATCGCAGAAAAAGTAATATTAATGTCAAACTGTTGAAGCAGTTTGGGAACAATTAAGTACAACATTAAATTTTCTTCAAAATGAGATATACTTTGCGTTTGTTACTGACAAACGAATAAAGATTTGAAAAATAATTCCCCTTACATGCACACTCACAACAGAAAACAACCGTGCCAGTCGTATAGTGTAAAAACGCCTATTTAGGTCTTGTATTCACTCATTCATTCATTATCTGTTTACCCTGTATGTAGGACTTACAGGTGGGTGCCTGGAGTCAGAGGCCCGTCGAGGAGCAGACATTCATGGATCAGACAGAACATCCAGGATGGGTGATCAGCCCGAAGCCCGGTATGGGATGAAGGAAGTAGATGAAACGAAATGATGGTGAAATGGATGAAAGGAAAGGTGATGATGGAGCAGGTGGTGAACTGGAGAACCCGGAGAAAACCCGCCCAGACGCCGCTTCGTCCACCACAAATCCCACATGCAGGTCCCTAGGATTGAACCCGGGTCGCCTCGGTGGGAGGCGAGCGGTCTAACCACTCGGCCACGGCGCCGCCCTTAGGTCTTGTATGCAAAATGTTAATAGATACGAGGAAACAACGTTTAGCGCAAAATGTGCAGTTCCATATAGCTGTTTTATCCGGTTAGGATAACATATAAGCTAAATTTTCAAAATAGTGACCCGAAGTGTTAATGCAGATAGGTTGATGTGCTTTTGTTGCATTGGTTCATTTGAAACCACTCTATTCTGAAAACTAAATTGCTTCCAAGTTACAAATCTGAAGATGCCATCCCCCCCAAAAAACTTTGTATTACGATTAACGTTCGGAATTTTTAAAATGCTTCTCTTCTCTGGTGTAGAATGGAATGGAATGAGTAACGGAGGGGACTCGACCCCGATCCAGTGAATGAGGATATTGTGCTTGTGCCCCTCAAGGGTGCGCTTCCGGGAGGGAGGGACGTGGTGAGAGACACCGAGCGACCGGAACTAGGAGTGACGGCACAGCAATGACAAAGCTCCTAATCTTTCCAGATTGAGACGCCCTGACAATTGGGCTGGCAAACCGGGGACCCCACCCCAAACAGAGGGTCCAACGCCCCGAAGAAGCGGTCCTTATGCCCTGGCAACCAGACGAAGACCGAGAGACGGATAAGGTTCCACAAAGAGAATCCTTTTTCTTACCACGCCGCACCGGAATACCATCGCCGACATCTCCAACCCTGAAACAGACCTAACGGGGTTAAGGATGAATGAAATGAGGAATGGAACGATATTCGGGGGCTGAGATAAATCATATCAGTATTCGCTTGACGATCCGGGAAAACTCGAAAAAAAACCATGGGTCAGATTGGGCGGTAGCCGGGAAGCGAACTAGGGATCTCTCGAATGCGAGTCGCATGCGTTATCGCGGCGCCACCTGGACGTAAACTGGAAGATCCCTAGTTCAAATCTCGGCTATGACATTGAACTTTTCAATCTGATTCTATCTTTCGAACCTTGTCCTACACACGGCTTGAGTGAAAGAGTCTCCTTGTTAATTGAGATGTAACTGCAATTGCAAACTTCATTGTAAGTATAAGAAGAATGCAGTAGCTTAAACGATAGTCAGATTTTTATGTGGTGTCTTTGAAGCTCCACGCTCTTTGCAGTACCACGAGAATTATAATTAGGAAGAATTATATTTAAATATATATTAAACTATTATTTTAAATTGAACAAACTAACGTGTTGTATTCACATACTTTCTCTTCTCACCATTCTACAAATTCTTTTTTCTAAATCTCATTTTTCTGTCTACTTCTTATAATCCAGATAAACTTGCAAATCACATTTAGCTCATTTATGTGGTGCGGGGGTCTGCCTCACATTCAAGAGGTCCCGAGTTAGAATCTCGGTTAAAGTGAAATAACTGGGTAAAGTTTTTTCCAGGGTTTTCTCTTATCCTGAGAAGATGAATGTTAGATTCTAATTTCTAGGGACCTCGAGCCCATTTGAGCATCTTTTAACCATTTCGTTCATTCACCGTCCGTAAAAGCCTACCCGGTTAAAGGACTTTAATTGAATACCAAAAGAAAAAGCTCACATTTACACGTTTCGTTGTAGTATATGTGGATAAAGCGATAGTCACATTTTCAAAACGCATGTCACTACGCGATGCTTTGAAATTCCATGCTGTTATATTACCGCGACAAAAACAAAGCGAACACAGACTTCTCAGTTACAAAAAGTATTCAAACCAATAACAAAAAATATCTGGGAATTAGTTAATCTCATAAAATATATGTATAACAAACTGCGTGCTTTAACGGGGGTCTGCTTTTCTTGTGTAGCAAATCTTTGTCCAATCTTTTAGAGTTTACCAATTATACAAAAGTTATTCAGAATGAAGAAGGCTTTAGAGGCTCTTCCCAGCAGTTCAAAATATATATGTCGTTTGTCATGAAAATATTTTAAACTGTGAGTATTTTAATCATAATCATTAGAGCCATTTTTAAGAAAATAAATTTCGAAAATCTTTCCATGTAAAGGGTTATTCAGGATGGGGAGATTTTCTTGAAAATGCTTGTCACATATTTGAACGATGCTGAACTTAAACATCAAGTTTGGAATATAACCGACTTTTCGCTTTGGATTTATGTTCACAGAGACGCAAGCATATGGAGCCTTTGCCCTAAAATATGATGTTTTGCATTCGCATGACTTTCTCTACTCACTCTTCTTACAAAGCTTATTTTTTACCTGCGTCATGTTAACACCAATAAATCTTCATCACTTATTTTCACAATTCGTTGTAGGTATAACCAGAACATATTAAGCTAAAGCGATAGCCAAATCCCTCAAAGCTGATCGCTACGTGATAGCTTTGGATTGGTTGGCTACGGAGAGGACTCGGCATTGATCCACATAGTAGATATTGTGCCTACGCCTCACAAGGCGGTGTCTCCGGGAGGCAGGATGAGGCGAGGCAGACACCGGGCGTCTGGAACCAGGTAAAACGGCACAGAAATGGTAGGGTCGCTAAGTTTTCAGATAGAGACTCCCCTCAGACGGACAGGCAGACCGGGACTCCACCCAGCACAGAGGGTGTCCAACGCCCCTCAAGAAAGTTAGGATATTCCGGACAGCCAGCCGAAAGCTGAGGGACGGAGAAAGTCACAAAAGGCGTCCTTTTCCCCTGCCACACTGCACCGAAACACCCACTTTTCCGCGGATCCATCTCGCTCCGTAAGAAGACATAATAGCGAAATCTGATTCACCATGCTCCAGCCATTAATCCCATTACTTTCATCTCAAGTTGCGTCTTTTTATAAATGTATCTGAAAGTTTAACTAAAGATCATGTTTCAATATATTAGTTTTAGAGGAGGATTTATTGTTCATTACAAATTTGTGAAGACAAAGAACCTTAAAAATAAACTAAACTCCGTGGCGCAAAGACTGGCCACAACATGCATCTGGTGTGAGGTGCAGTACTAGAGGTTAGGTCAGCGCCCAATTCCCTCCCAGTACGCGGTCTGCTCAACCTAGAGCCGCTACTTTTCAAACACGTAGCTCTTCAATTGTCCCCTCAGGGACCTAACCAGGTTGAGTGCACACCGAGCCAGGTGTGCACTCCCAGCGGGAAAAAATCCCCACCCGGGTAGTGGGAATCGAACCCGAGTCTCCCGCTTGGCAAGCAGCAGTGCTACCAGCGTGCTAAGGAGGCAACCACATAAAACTACCTAATTACTGAAAAAGTTGGGATGCAAAAACTGTTCCGTGGCAGACTGACTTATGTACCTAACGTGGTGACATCTGCAGAATTATTTTCACTGTGACTTCACTAAGCTAATCTATTTCAACTTTCACTGTGACTTCACTTAGTTCACAATGCCGCCTCACTAAGTTCTCGCCCTCACTTCACTGTTTTCAACTAATTCAACCTTCACTACGACTTCACTTAGATCACAATCTCACTTCACTTAGTTCTCACTGTCACTTCACTGTTTTGATCTAGTTCAACGTTCATTGTGACTTCAATAGTTCACACTTTTACTTCAATAATTTCTCATTATCACTTCATTGTTTTGATACAATTCGACTTTCACTGTGACTTCACTTAGTTCATACGCTCACTTCAATAAGTTCTCACTGTTACTTAACTGTTTTGATCTAGTTCACTTTCACTTTGACTTCACTAGTTCACATTTTCACTTCAGTAAGTTCTCACTGTCACTTCACTGTTTTGATCTAGTTCAACTTTCACTGTGACTTCACTTTGTTCACAATGCCACTTTGCTTACTTCTAACTGTCCCTTCACTAGTTTAATCCAATTCAACTTGGACGTGACTTCACTTATTTCACGTCACTTCAATAAGTTCTCACTGCTACTTCACTGTTTAATCCAGTACAACTTTCCTGTTACCACCTGTTACTTCACTAGTATGAATTAGTTTAGTTTTCCCGTCACTTCACTTTCTTCGCGATGTGGCGGCGTAATGAAATACACACCATGTGGCCTCTTCTTCCGGACGATTAACCCGATGGGGAATCGAACACAAGACCTCTCCATTCTCTTGCCAATAGCAGCATTCACTGCACGTCACAGCAGTGTCATAAACTCGCTCGAAAATAGCACCTTTCGTCACACCAAAAATGCACTCACTAGCTCACTTGCAAGAACACCCTCTTATACCAGGTGGTCCAATCGCGCCGTGTCTCAACTGTGTAGACATCCTTTCGAGGGTTAAAAGAGTTGCGGAACTAAATGGGGCAACTCCAAGTAAACACAGGTCAGTGGGGAACTAGTGAATTAGGTGAGCGAGCTTCCTTTTTTCTTTTTTTTTATTAATTTTGGGTTCCATTTATAACCCTCTTTTAACTACAATGGTCTTATCGACGGCCTTCACTTTGGAACATATTACTGTCAATAGGAAATAGTGTTAATTTTTGTATTCGACGGTCTTTGTGTTTCTAGTAAACCTTGGGCTTTCATCATTAAATCATATACACACATTCACACTCTCATTCACACTTCCAGACTCTGGGGAGGATAGGGAATAATCTTGGCTAGAGAAAAATTCTCACCCCAACGGAAAGCAAACTCGGGACCCTTCGCAAAGCGGGCAGGTGCTCTACCGACTAAGCTACGGGGCCATCCAAGCTTCGTCCTTCATGTCTTGCGTATCATCAAAGACGAGCGGTTCGCGCTCATTAAGAGGCACTTCCCAGGCTTGCAATAGTATCTACAGTCCGTCATGATAGATTGAAACAGTCTTTTGTACTAGAATGTACTGTCCGAGATGATAAACAAAAATATACCGAAAAGATCTTAGAATATTTCCACTTCAGTTGCAGGCTTTTTTTTTTTCGAGGGAATAAACTCACTTTATAGACCGACAAATAATTAAAATGTCTTTATTTGACCTATCCGATTCTCCCATAGCTATTTTTACTTTCTCTATTACCTATAGTAAGTAGAGGAACTATTGCATTCCATCCAAAAATTCAATGACTTCACCGGAAATTCATGTTTTGAGGCCACATGAATAAAAAAAACATTTTTGGAAAAAAAATATCTGTGTGGACATGTGGCTGTGTGTTTTTGTGTCTGTGAACAGGATAACTAAAATAACAAAAAGTCGGATAAATAGCAAACTTAATATTTAGGTTCAGTATCTTTGAAAGATGCGACACGAAGATTTTCAAGAAAATCTCCACCCCAGACTACCCTTTACATGGAGCATTTTTCGAAAATTTTATGTTTCCCAAAATGGATCTAACGATTTTGATTAAAATGTCATATATCTAAGATATTTTCATGTCAAATTAAACGTATATATTGAATTTTCTGAGAATGTCTCCAAAAGTCATCTTCATTCTGAATAACTTTTGCATAACTGGTAAACCATAAGAGATAGACAAACCTTTACTACACAAAAATTGTAGATCTCATTGAAACACAATTTATACCATATACATTTTTTTTGTGGAGTGAACCATTTCCGAGATATTCCTTGTTATTTATTTGAATTTTCTAATACTTATTCTTTTTCACAAATGGGAATTCATTATTATTACTTTTTTCAGGTCCTGGACATGCAAAGAGAATGGAATGCTCCACATAACAACCAGCTCTTAAAACATTTGACTATCGCTTAAAGCCTACCATATTTCCCTTGCACCGCCAAGAGATTTAGCAACAAGATAGTTTCTGCAAATGTTTATATGATTAACATGAAGGCGGTGGACAGTAAACGTTTGTAAAAATAGTTTGTACAAGAGTAAGGAAAGTCGTACCAGTGAACACATACGATTTTTAATTGTGTTTACACAGTACTTCTCTAACATTACGAACTATAAGCAAACAAACACGCAGTATTTCACTGCCATTTTTGTCACTTGCTATTATTCATGTTATTGTTACTATTATATTATTATTAACATCATCATTTAATGGTACTATTATGATGACTTCGCTCATTGAATAGATGTTCGAAATTTTGTCCCTGTTGATTGACACGATGTTCCAACCGTCTCCGTGTATCCATGTGCACGTTTCTGAGAACCACTGGTAGAGTAGTGGTGGAGTAGTAGTAGTAGTAGTAGTAGTAGTAGTAGTAGTAGTAGTAGTAGTAGTAGTAGTAGTAGTAGTAGTAGTGGGTTTATAGGGCGCTAATGTGCCAATTCCCAGCTGAACTATGTTTACTTGAAATTGCCCCTCTGTGTTTTGCCATTAACGCATGGAGAGTTATCTGTACAGTCATACACGGCGCGGTTGGACCAAGCGGTATAGTCAATGGAATCTTCCAGGTGGTTACGCTCGGCGAGAGAGCTGCTTATCTCTATTTGTCTATCCGACTATCCGGCGCCGATTTCCCTATAGGGCCACGACTCACAATATTGCATTGGACCGGAATAAAAGGAATGTGTATCTTTTGTTTGAATTGGTACCATGCATAAACAAGTAAAATATATTATGACATTTATTTAATTCACTGCAGTATAAATTTATATCGCTTTGCCTAAAATGAATATTAATTTTAATATTCCAGAATTTCAAACAAAACACATTTTCAGTAAGAATTTATTTATAGTAAGGAGCATTCATATGTTATATTGTCCTTTCTATACGTCACTTTCATAGCAAAGACAGCAACAGTGAGAGAAACAAAAACTGGATATGAAATACGAGTACTTCTTCATAACGAACGTAGGATCTTTTGATTATATAGCATTAAATGCATATAGCAAATATAAAAGAAATCTTAGACTTTTATCATAAACGCACTTCTCCGAATAAGGAATGTCAGATTAACTGCTGAATTAGTATTGCACAGATGAGTCACGTTTTTGTCTCAAATGATACAAATCATGCTTTTACTGCAGGATCACTAAATACAGTAGTCTGTGTTCATAGATTCTGTAGTTGTTTTTAACCTATTTGCGGAACTTGTATATCAGACTGGCTGACTGTTCATATAAAAGGGGTGCATATATTTTCATTACATTTTCATTTACCACTTTCACATAATAAATCGTGTGAAGAACATGTTTGAACATTTTTTTTGCATATTTAGCTGGAATAGATAAAGATGTTCAAAGCTTTTCTTAAGATACCACAAAGTTCTCGGCCTAACTCAAAGATATCATGAAGATGGAGAAATTAATAAAACAGTTGTTAAGTATTTTATATAGTACTTTACATGCCGCGCTGTAAAGCTGCAGAAGCGTAAATAGTCACTTGTGGTAATCGTGTAAAAAAATTAGTGTTGACATTTTCTACAAAATAGATAACAGTTAAATACTGAAATACCAGCTGTAATTAAGTACTGCGTTCTGAAGGCTTAACCATAAAGGAATTACAAACGAGTTAGATTCGATTTTACACAAGTTTTTCCCTTCGTTTTGGACATTAAAAGTAGGCTGCCGAATTTTAACGTGGTCGTATGTCCATTCAAGATGATGGGGTGCTCAGGGCGTCCCGAAACCGCCGCGGGATGGACAAAACTACACAGTGCCTTACTGATTGCTGATTGAAGATGCGCAAGTTGGCTGCATTGCAAAGACCGAGTTTTACATGAAGTTTTGGGTATGGTAACGCTTTCCCATCGATGCATGCCACATTTTTTATCAATGACCCCAAAATGCATTAAAAGGAAAATTTTTCAGGGGTGAAGTGTTTAAGCGCAATTCCAGTGCGTTTCTTAGAGGTTGATAAAACAACTGATGATTTTACCTCAAACACTGTTTCCGTAAACTGTACTTATGTAATTAACAACAGTAGTAAAAATATGAGAGAACTGCCGCACAAAGAGATGCCGACAACTGATAAGATGTAATGTGATATTATTTGTTCTGTGCCGTCGACTCCGCCCCCTCCTTTGTGCGCTGACATCAAATAGCCGCCGATCACGCCCGCTCAGAGTATTAGAACAAGGGGCAATTGACATTTTGTGGCCTGACCCCGAAAAGCCGCCGACCACACCCTCTGTTTGTGCGCTACTGTCATGCCGCCCGACAGATGTGTGGAACTATTGGCTATTGTCTTTTGTGGCCTGAACTAATGCCGGCCGGGGGAGGAGAACAATGGGGTATTGTGCTCTTCGCTAATGGAGGTGGATCGTTGTGCGCTACTGATAACTAACACCAGGGATTATTGAAAAATGGTATTGTTTACGTCGAGGTGCGCCCCCTCCGCAAATCGCTATAGGAGATAATTGTGTCGATCAATCAGGTAATACTAAACAATACATAACACCGGGGAGCTTCGAACAATGGGGTATTGTTTTCGTCGCGTACCGCCGCCGTAGCAAATCGATGTAGAAGATAATTGTGTCAATCAATCAGGTAATGTTCGTTCATGCATAACACCGTCTAACATTATTGAAAAAAACAATCAAGGGTTTATACTGCTAACGTCCTGGCATCGTGGATCTAAAGGTCTGGACGCAAACCCTCGATTGAAGTATCCCCGCCGCATGTATCTTGATTGATTAATGTAAATAAACGCTGCTCGTCGATCGATTACTACAATTAAGTATTTTTGATTGATTAATGTAAATAAGTGTAAATGAATTGACTCACGCACCTGGTTCCCTCGTATATGTGTGTGTTAAGGTGATTATTACGCATGTATACTTATTACGACTAATAACATTTCTTTATTGCTATCTTTCAAGGGAAAATTATTTGGGGATTTATTAGAATATTATATCGCTTAGATAAATCCATGACTGAAAGGACAGAGTTGGCAGAAATGGCTAACACCAGAGCTAACGAGTTATTCTTTCACTGAAAACCCGAGTGCGTACGGTCCATCTTGTGTACGGTGCTACCGCACGACTAACGACCTCTCGGATTTACAGGAATGGACTGCCTCATATCCCCCCCAAACATCCCGTCCCTCGCCATGCTTGCCAAGACCTTCCGCGCGCTCTCTAGCTGACAGTGACGATGCTGCTCTCTTCCGTCCAGCGAGATACAAGACGAATGTTCGACGTATAGGGTTTAACATGCGGATGGCAGCCATGTTTGGTTCCCGGGAAATAGCTAGCATAAATCATTTGAAGGGTGATAAGGAACTTCGCGCATCAAGATATTTTTCTACGGTTTGTTTACACGTAGGGCTGTCTATGAAAAATAATTAAATACAGATTAACATTATACTTAAATAACACATGCATTATTAATAAATAAACAACTAAGTACACAATGGAACATGGTGAGTATGCTAAACAAAACACCTCCATTGTTACTCCTTTAATTAACGCCACTTAAAGAACGCTCATAAATAAAACTTGGTGGAAGTATATAAAGACAGTGGGGCTAAAATACAGGGCAGCGACTTTAAAACATGCGTTGTCGATAACGCACTCCACCCACAGTGCAATCACACGCATAGGAATGGATTTTAAAACAGACGTTGGCGTTAAAGTACCACACTGCCAGCGCAAGCACACGCGTAGGCAGGGACATTAAAATAGTCATTGTCGGTAAAAAAACGCATCCATTACGCAAGTACACGCATTCTCTCTCTCTCTCCTTTGCAGGTAGGACCTTTAAACCAGAGATTGTCTATAAAGTACCGCACTGCTAGCGCAAGCACGTGCGTAGGTAGGGACGTTAAATCAATCATTGCCGGTAAAAAAACGCATCCATTATTCAAGCACACACACACACACTCTCTCTCTCTCTCACTCTCTACATTACGGCTGAGACGTCCACGATTTATATAGCCGTCTACACACCGCTTGCAAAAACATGTTAAACACGCTTGAAGAGGGTGAACCTGATCTCGGGAAATTCCCACTTAATGTACCGGAATCCTGAGGAGAGATAAAATGTAAGGCGAGTGTTTCAAATTTAACACTTGAGTGGGTTTTTAGCAATACACGCGTATGCATTTCCCCCAAAAAGCCGGGAATTACATCGAGAGAAACAAGGATAATATATTTTCATTACTGACGCTAAAATTATAATTAAATAATACGTTATAAATAATGAAATCTTTATAAGCGCAGGCATAATATATTTCCTAAGGGTATGGTGTATAAATCCTGTATAACGCCGTACTTAAACATTCGTAACATTCGCAATTATTGTTATTATTATCATCTACTTCTTTTATTCCCATAATAAAAATGAAAAGACGACTGCAACAGACCGTGATTGTTTAGATATGCAACCTTTAAAGTGGTATTGAATACCAGAAGCAAATCGAAATCTGAACTCAAACTAAAAAACACATGGACATTCAAGGCGTGCATTTCTTTCTTAGTAAATATATAATATATGGTGAGAAATTTTAAACAGCCCTCCCTTTGAAAGATATTTTGTCTACTCCAGCAGAGAGATCGAACCATTACGAGGACTTTAAATATAAATTTGATATTTGTTTAAAATCTTTTTCTAAAGACCCACATCAGCGGTCTTCGAGAAATTCGCAATCAGTTATTCAGTTGTACACCCCTTGCAAAAATATGTTGTATATCTCTGAAGAGGGTAAACCACGTCTCGGGTAATTCCCTGCAGCAGGATACTATCCTACAGACATCAACGGAGAATGGCAAACACTACCATTAAGCGCCTTTATAATCGCATGTGTATATTGTGTTTTTAACGTGATTTCTCATTCGCATGAAAAGACCGCTCTTATCGGAAAACCCCTGCTCATATAGACGATGCTATAAGTCTTCTTACTAGTTTAGTCGCATTTATTTATATACTCCTCTAATACAAGAATTGTTTGCGTGATACCGATAATAAACTGAATTTTATGGCATGTTAAACAAAGAAATATGATTTGGAGAGGGTGATAAGAAGAGTATGGTATTTAGAATTAAAATGGGAGCAATAATTCAACTTAAGCATTCGAGAGTATCGCAAAAGGTATTTTTCTTTTGTTTGTTTGAAGCAACCAAGTTTTACAGTCTGGTTTTTAAATGAATGAAATACTTGATGAATGACGACCTATTTAACACGGGCGAAAGGTGTTTAAAGCCTATTTTGATAAAACTATTTCGTGGAAACGTGTGAGGTTTGAATTCGAGAGGCCACCGGTTCGATTCCAGGTAAGGAGCCTGACAGACTTCCGTCTGATTTTAGCACCGGTATGAAGGTCTACGAATACATAGATAGAGGGCAAACCCTCCCATTAACTGTCTTTATAAGTGCGGTGATATATATTTCCTAGAGGACATGGTGTATAGATTCTGTAGAACTCTGTACTTAAACTTTCGTAACTATCGCATCAGTGCGATTATCAAGTTCGCTCTACAATCTTCGTTAAGTAATGCGTTATTTATACAATCATATGTATGAGGTTGGAGTACCAGGTGATGACATCAGCGTCACCGCTCACAATCAAATAATGATAGAATAATACTTCGATCGTAGACGGGTGCTTCAAATATAATACTGGAGCCAATATTTTGGTAATAATAAACATTGAATTTAGCAATAATATAATACATAATATATATTTTTTTATTTTCTAACGTCACATACAGAAGGATTTTCACTTACAGAGCTGTGGCGTGATGTAGGAATTCCCCCCCCCAACAAGTGTAAACGCGTTTTATGAAATTCCTCCTGCACGAGGCTAGCTTCCCCACATGCTCGTTGGGTTGGAGTAACCAATCGAAAATATCGATGTATTACGTCACACCTCTCGCCCCCAGCGTTATTGAGGAAATGATATAAAGAAGAGAGCTTCGTCGGCAATTTTCACTCTGTCTTGGGAGAGCACATCCATCTAATTACTCTTCAGACTTTACATCGCTCTGTGAGATTTCATCAAAAATCATCTCTGGTAAGTTTTAAAAGTATCTTATTTACTTTAAAAGTTAACTTAATACTCACTACATTTAACTTACAACTGCGTTCTTGTTTTCAATTACGGACATTTATATGCTAATATTTTAGTTTTCTAAGTTAATAGCTAGCCGCATGAATTGATTTGCTCAAAAAATGTGAACCATTTATTTAATTATTCATTTTTTTAAGTAAACTGGTTATTCCATGAGTTTAAATACGAGATTTCACTCAGTGAATTATAGTCCTATCCAGAGAAAATACCATTAAATGTAGCTAACTTCGCTAATTCATTTCTCAAAAAATGTGAACAGTTTAGTTAAGTATTCAGTTTTTGAAACAAACTTATTATTCCATGTGTTTAAATACGGGATTTCACCGAGTGAATTATGTTCCTTTCTAGAGAAAATACAATTATTTGAATACCCTCTTAACCCTTTTGCTTTAGAATATTACAAAGAAATTCTGTTGCGCGAATCATTCGCTCCAACAAAGTAAACGTTTACATGATATTAAAACACTTAAATCGAGAAATACAGTACTTAATGAACTTAATGTGAATCAGAACCTACATTATATTTACGCATATTATCATTTTTATTATTATATTATACAGAAGTAATTAATAGTTTTGTGACTTTCAAATAAAAGATTTTTTATCAAATGCATTCTCTAATAATCAATATGCTTTTGCTGTTCTTAATGCAGAAATTTTGGCATTTCAAGTTACAAATTGGCTGGGGACAACATTTTCCCGACTGTTCAAAGACTACAAGGCTTCAGCCAGAGCAACTTTAGAATATAAAAGCCATAAGAAAAATTGATACGAGATATGGTGCTACAGTGGCTGAAGTGTTAAGTGGAAAGCAGGTTTTTCTTCCTACAAGATATTTAACGCTAACATGCCAACAGTTGGAAGAAATTCCAGGAAGTTCCAAATGGTATATCATGGATTAGTACCAGCTGGCAAGTTTAAGACGAGTAAAATGTCTTTTTTTCCTGCTAAGGTTTGTAGAAATAATTCAATTAACTCTTCAATGTTTCATTTAGAGATACAACCTTTGAGTTTATAAATTCACGCTTCATTACGATAACATTTGCCTAAAGTATGCATCATTGTATTGAAACAAATATGTGTAAATAACGTCTAGGTTGTAGTCTGGGTGAGGTGATGCACAAAGAAGTTTAATAGTCCTTTAAATGATTCTTTACCTCAAAGCAACCAGCTGCAAATAATTTTCAGTAGGATAACATTCGTCTAAAGAATGCATCACTGTATTGAAACAAATATGTGTAAATAACGTCCAGGTTGTAGTCTGGGCGAGGTCATGCAGAAGGAAGTTTAATAGCCCTTTGAATGATTCTTTACCTCAAAGCAT
Organism: Deroplatys truncata; assembly: GCA_030765065.1. Taxonomy (NCBI): domain Eukaryota; kingdom Metazoa; phylum Arthropoda; class Insecta; order Mantodea; family Mantidae; genus Deroplatys; species Deroplatys truncata. The sequence goes on along the minus strand of CM060988.1, from coordinate 21,336,211 downwards.
ATACCTACAACAAGCTGCAAATAATATGAATGTGTGTTTCAGGAATGCAAGGATGAAGGTAAATGAAGAGGAAGAACGAGGTAGCGTAAAACAACATAAACAGAAATGAAATAAGAACATTCTCAACAACTGCCAGTGATCGTATTCAATGAAGAATTACAGCACCGGGTAGAATGGAATCTGCAAGGAAAAATATTTACTTGTGTAGAATATAGCAATAATATAAATTATGTACCCATCATTATTATTGTTTTACTTGACAATACCATTCATTTCATTAAAGATTCCATAATAGTTTAAAGGAGTATGCAATATCTTAAAACATTGATGCTACATGAAATCTAAACAAAAATTATTGTACTGTTTCTGAAAGACACTTGAATAAATGGGATCTAGAAGTCAGAGCCGTCTAATATTTGATTGTGTGATAGGAGGTGTATAATAAGGTTAATAATAATGAGAATTATTTTATATAAACAAGATTTATTTTTATACACATTATCCTATTACATTCCTTCACAAATATCATACTTATTTCCTTAAGACAACAGTGATTGTCTAGATCTTCTAAACACTCAGTTATACAATCATATACATCTCAAAAAAGGAGACCCATTATCCGTAAAAAATTAAACATCTCAACAATCTCTGGATGATGTATTTTATAAGTATAAGTTGTTGATATTTCGAAGTTCCTGTTAAGCATCGTCGAAATGGATTAATACAATTGCTTCATCCTGTCATGCTATAACTTCAGATTCTTTCAGCTTACTTATAATTTCTTCAAACTCCGCCGTATGATCACTAATACCAGCCTCTCTCGATACAATTAGAAGCCTCAATATATTTACCAGTCTATTCGGAAGTTCAAGCAAAGATATCACTGAATCATCATCATATGAAGACTTCAAATTTACGCGACGTCCGCTGTATCCAGATTCCTCACCAGCAGTAGACTCGAGTGGAGGACAGAGGCTCGATCCGGTATAACATTCCCCTCTATACATCTTCGGATCTTCAAGCGTAGATATCACTGAATTCTCACCATATGAAGACTTTAAATTCACGCGACTTCCGTTGTATTCTGACTCCTCGCCAACAGAAGAATCGAGTGTAGGAGAGAGAGTCGATTCAGTATAACATGTTGCTCCATGAAGCTTAAATTTTGACAAAGAACGATTCTTAAAAATCCGCCCTCATATACAGCATTTAATGAGTCGTTTTCCTCCATGTGTGATGTATGAAAAATTGAATTTCTCATACGTTGGTTGCGCAGACTTTCTCCGGCAATAGCTCATACTAAAACTGTAAAAGGAGTTAAAGAATACGTGAACACTAACGCTCGAAGGAATTAAAAGCGAATGAATTCATAACACGCAACTATTTACATAATTCGAATGAGGACAGCGGAGGGAACCTCGATCTATGCATAGCAGCGGGAAAGGATGCTCACTGGAAACATTAATCATCTAGACAGCAATTGGTCTCAGGATCCTTAGACGCGAGGTTGGTTTGAACAGATCCCGGGTTCAAATCTTTAATAGGTAGCGACCCAGCCTTTTGCCTGTCATGTTTTCTGGACCATCCTAACAGCGTAGCATCACATTACAACGCCACGTAACCAGAAGATGGAGGCTGCAAGTAGAGGAAAGGAACGCTTTCTGGAAACATTTGTCATCCCACAACGACTGTTCACAGTCGTAGACGTCAGGTTGGACGGAACAGACTCCAAGTTAAAATATTTAAACGCAGGGCGTTCCTAACATTTCCAGATCTCAGCTCGTCCCAGCTGGTCACACGTCTCTGTCATTTGTATGTCGACAATCTGTGACCTTCGGAAGTAAAGTTTGCTGGTCGGTAGAGATCTGAACAGCTTACGATGCGCTGGATGTCCCTAAAATTTCCAGCTCCCGAACCGTTCTAGCTAGTCGCGCTTCTCTGTCATCCGTATGTCAAGGATCATTTACCTTCTAAAGTAAAGTTTGGTGATTGGTTTAGATCTGTACACTTTGCATTGCGCTGGATGTCCCTAACATTTCCAGATCTCTGTCCATTCCAGCTAGTCGCACGTCTCTAACATCTTCATGTCGACAATCAGTGTCCCAAACATTTCCAGATCTCAGCCCTTTCCAGCTAGTCGGGCGTCTCAGTAACATGTATATCGATGATCTGTGGCCTTCTGAATGAACGTTTGGAGGTCGGTATAAATCTGAACAGCTTACGATGCGCAGTGCGTCCTTACATTTCCATTTCCTGGACCGTTCCAGCCAGACGCGCGTCCCTGTCATCCGTATGTCAACGATGTGTTACCTTCTGAAGTAAAATGTGGTGGTTGGTTTAGATCTGTACACTTTGCATTGCGCTGGACGTCCCTAACATTTCCAGATATCGGACTGTTCCATCTCAATCCGCGTCTCTACTATCTTCATGTCCACAATCTGTTGCCTTCTTAATGAAAGTTTGGTGGTTGGTATAGATCTGTGGTCAGCATTGCGCTGTGTTTCCCTAACGTTTCCAGATCTCTCCCGTTCCAACTCGTCGCGCGTGTATGTCACCTATATGTCGAGGAACTGTGGCCTTCTGAAGGAACGTATGGTGGACGGTTTAGATCTGAACAGCTTACAACTTGCTGGATGTCTAACATTTCCAGCCCTCGGACAGATCCAGCTAGTAGAGCGTCTCTACCATGTTCATGTCGACAATCTGTTGCCTTCTGAAGTAAAGTTTGGTGGTTGGTTTAGATCTGTACAATTGCATTGCGCTGGTAGTCTCTAGCATTTCCAGTTTTTGGAATGTTCCAGCTCGAGCCGCGTCTCTACCACCTTCATGTCGACAATCTGTTGCCTTCTGAATGAAAGTTTAGTTGTCGGTATAGATCTGTAGTCTGCATTGCGTTGGGTGTCCCTAAAATTTCCAGATCTCAGCCCGCTTCAGCTCGTCGTGCGTCTCTGTCACGTGTATGAGGATGATCTGTGGACTTCTGAACGTTGTTAATTTACTGTTTACGTTGTTACAGTTACTGTTTACGTTGTTACATTAACTGATTACGCTGTTACATTTTATGTTTGCGTTGTTACATCTTCTGATTACGTTGTTACATTTTCTGACTACATTGTTACATTTTCTAATTACAATGTTACATTTACTGATTACGTTGTTACATTTTCTGATTACGTTGTTACAATTACTATTTACGTCCTTTCAGTTTATGTTTACGTTGTTACCTATGCTGATTACGTTGTTACATTTTCAGATTACGTTGTTAAGTTGTTACATTTACTGTTTCTGTTGTTACATTTACTGATTACGTTGTTACATTTAATGTTTACGTGGTGTTCCGCGGTGTTAAATTACGTGTTTCTGCCGGTCCAGAAGTAGTGACGGTCACAGGGTAGGGTCGCTATCCTTTAAGGATTTGAACTTGGTTTCTGTTCTGTTGTGGGTATAGGCTTTGAGGTAAAGCATCATTCAAAGGACTATTAAACTTCCTTCTGCATGACCTCACCCAGACTACAAACTAGACGTTATTTACACATATTTGTTTTAATACAGTGATGCATTCTTTAGACAAATGTTATCCTACTGCAAATTATCTGCAGCTGGTTAAAGGTATATGCCTTGAGTTAGAGAATCTTTTAAAGGACTATTAAACTTCTTTGTGCATCACCTCACCCAGACTACAACCTAGACGTTATTTACACATATTTGTTTTAATACAGTGATACATACTTTAGGCAAATGTTATCGTAGTGATGCGTGAATTTATAAACTCAACAGTTGTAACTCTAAATGAAACATTGAAGGGCTGGCTGAATTATTTCTACAAACCTTAACAGGAAGAAAAGACAATTTACACGTCTTAAACTCGCCAGCTGGTACTATTCCATGATATACCATTTTGAACTTCCTGGCATTTCTTCCAGCTGTTGGCACGTTAGCGTTAAATATCTTGTAGGAAGAAAAACCTGCTTTCCACCTAACACTTCAGCCACTCTAGCACCGTATCTCGTATCAATTTTTCATATGGCTTTTATATTATACGGCTCCTCTGGCTGAAGACCTTGTAGTTTTGAACAGTCAGGAAAATGTTGTCCCCAGCCAATTTGTAACTTGAAATGCCAAAATTTCTGCATTAAGAACAGCAAAAGCATATTCATTATTAGAGAATGCATTTCATAAAAAATTCATTTATTTGAAAGTCTCAAAACTATTAACTCCTTCTGTGTAATATAATAATAAAAATGATAATATGCGTAAATATAATGCAGGTTCTGATTCACATTAAGTTCATTAAGTACTGTGTTTTTTCGATTTAAATGTTTTAATATCATGTAAACATTTACTTTGTTGGAGCGAATGATTTGCGCAACAGATTTTTTGTAATATTCTAAAGCAAAAACGTTAAGAAGGTATACAAATAACTGTATTTTCTCTAGAAAGGAACATAATTCACTCGGTGACATCCCATATTTAAACACATGGAATAATATGTTTGCTTCAAAAAGTGAATGCTTAACTAAACTGTTCACATATTTTTAGAAATGAATTCGCGCAGTTAGGTACATTTAATGATATTTTCTCTAGATAGGACTATAATTCACTCAGTGAAATCTCGTATTTAAACTCATGGAATAATCAGTTTGCTTAAAAAGATGAATAATTAAATAAACGGTTTACATTTTTTAGCAAATCCATTTATGCGGCTAGCTATCAACTGTAGAAAACTAAAATATTTGCATATAAATGTCCTTAATTGAAAACAAGAACGCAATTGTAAGTTAAATGTAGTGAGTAATAAGTTAACTTTTAAAGTAAATAAGATACTTTTACAACTTACCAGAGATGATTTTTGATGAATACTCACAGAGTCTGAAGTAAAGTCTGAAGAGTAATTAGATGGATGTGTTCTCCCAAGACAAGGTGAAAATTGCCGAAGAAACTCTCTTCTTTATATCATTTTCCTCAATAACGCTGTGGGCGAGAGGCGTGACGTAATACATCGATATTTTTGATTGGCTACTCCAACCCAACGAGCATGTGGGGGAGCTAGCCTCGTGCAGTGGGAATTTCATAAAACGCGTTTAAACTTGTTGGGGGGAATTCCTACATCACGACACAGCTCTGTAAGGGAAAATCCTACTGTATATGACGCCTGAAAATAAAAAATATATATTATGTTTTATATTATTGCTAATCTTCAATGTTTATTATTACCAAAATATTCGCTCCAGTATTATATTTGAAGCACCCGTATACGATCAAAGTATTATTCCATCATTATATGAATGTGAGTAGTGACACTGATGCCATCACCTGCAACTCCAACCTCATAATATGATTGTATAAATAACACAGTATTTAACGATACTTGTAGAGCGAACTTGATAGTCGCACTGATGCGACAGTTACGAATGTTTAAGTGCAGAGTTCTACAAAATATATACACCATGTCCTCTAGAAAATATATATCACCGCACTTATAAAGACAGTTAATGGGAGGGTTTGCCCTCTATCTATGTATTCGTAGACCTTCATACCGGTGCTAAAATCAGACGGAAGTCTGTCAGGCTCCTTACCTGGAATCGAACCGGTGGCCTCTCGAATTCAAACCTCACACGTTACCGCGAAGTAGTTTTTATCAAAACAGGCTTTAAACACATTTTTCCCGGGTTAAATAAGACTGTCATTCATCAAGTATTTCATTCATCTATAGACCAGACCGTAAAACTGGCTTGCTTCAAAGAAACGTAAAGAAAAATATCTTTAATGATACATTCGAATGCTTAAGTTGAATTATTTCTGGCATTTTAATTCTAAATACCATCGTGTTCTTATAACCCTCTCCAAATCATACTTCTGTGTTTAACATTCCATAAAAAACACCTTATTATCGATATCATGCAAATAATTTTTGTATTTGAGAAGTATATAAATGAAATGCTATTAAACAAGTTAGACGATTTACTTTGCCTCAAAGCACATAAAGAAAAATATCTGCGGTGATACACTCGAATGCTCAAGTGAATTCTTTCTCCGGGTTTAATTCTAAATACCATACTCTTCTTATCACCCTCTCCAAATCATATTTCTTTGTTTAACATGCCATAAAAATCAGTATAATATCGGTATCACGCAAACAATTCTTGTATTAGAGGAGTATATAATTAAATGCGACTAAAAAGTAAGAAGATTTACAGCATATGAGCAGGGGTTTTCCGATAAGAACGGTCTCTTCAGGCGTATGAGAAATCATTTTGAAAACACAGTATACACCTGTGATTATAAAGGCGCTTAATGATAGGGTTTGCCATTCTACGTTAATGTCTGTAGGATGGTATCCTGCTGCCGGGAAATACCCCAAACGTGGTTTACCCTCTTCAGAGATATACAACATATTTTTGCAAGGAGTGTACAACTGAATAACTGATTGTGAATTTCTCGAAGACCACTGGTGTGGGTCTTTAGAAAAAGATTTTAAACAAATATCAAATTTATATTTAAAGCCTTTGTAATGTTTCGATCTCTCTGCTGGAGTATACAAAATATCTTTCAAAGGGAGGGCTGTGTAAAATTTCTCAACCTATGTTATATATTTAGTAAGAAAGGAATGCACGCTTTGAGTGACCATGTATTTTTTAGTTTGAGTTAGGATTTCGATTTGCTTCTGGTGTTCAATACCGCATTAGAGGTTGCATATATAAACAATCACGGTCTTTTGCAGTCGTATTTTCATTTGTGTTATGGCAATAAAAGAAATAGACGATAATAACAATAACAATAACAACAATAATTGCGAACGTTACGAATGTTTAAGTACGGTATTATACAGCATCTATACACCATACCCTCTAGGAAATATATTACGCCTGCGCTTATAAAGATTTCATTATTTATAACGCATCATTTAATTATAATTTTAGCGTCAGTAATGAAAATATATAATCGTTGTTTCTCTCGATGTAATTCCCGGCGTCTTAGATAAAATACATTTGCGTGTATTGCTAAAAATCCACTTAAGTGTTAAATTTGAAACACTCGCTTTAGAAGTTATCTCTTCTCGCGAATCCCCTCCATTAGGTGTACAACATATTTTTGCAAGGGGTGTGTACGCCGAAATATAAATCGCTGACGTCTCCGGCGTAATGGAGAGTGCGAGAGAGAGAGAGAGAGTGTGTGTACTTGCGTGATGGATGCGTTTTTTACCGGCAACGATTGTTTTAAAGTCCCTACCTACGCGTTTGCTTGCGCTAGCAGTGCGGTACTCTATCGACAATGTCTGGTTTAAAGTTCCTAGCTGCAAAGGAGAGTATGTGTGTGTCTTTGCGTGATGGATGCCTTTTTTAGCAACAACGAATGTTTTTAAGTTCCTGCCTACGCCTGTGCTTGCGATGGCAGTGTGGTACTTTAGCGTCAACGTCTGCTTTAATGTCCATGCCTATGCGCGTGATTGCACTGCGGGTGGAATGCTTTATCGACAACGCCTGTTTTGAAGTCTCTGCCCTATATTTTAGCTCCACTGTCTTTATATATTTCTATTGAGTTTTATTTATGAGCGTTTTTTAACTTTGTTTACCGACAATTGCTGTTTTAATGTCCCTGCCTACACGTGTGCTTGCGCTGGCAGTGTGGTACTTTATTGGCAACGTCTGTTTTAAAGTACATGCCTATGCCGGTGATTGCGCTGCGGGTGGAGTGCTTTATCGACAACGCCTGTTTTAAAGTCCCTGCCCTGTATTATACCTCTACTGTGTATATATCTTTATTGAATTTTATTTATGAGCTTTCTTTATCTGGCGTTAATTAAAAGAATAACTGGGGAGGTGTTTTGTTTAAAGCACCATATTCCATTATTTATTTAATTCATTATTTAATTATTTATTTATTAATAACGTATGTATTATTTAACTATAATATTAACCCGAATTTATTTATTTATTTTTCAGAGACAGCCCTAGGTGTAAACAAACCGTAGAAAAATATCTTGAAGCGCGAAGTTCCTTATTCTCCTTCAAATGATTTATGCTAGGTATTTCCCGGGAACCAAACATGGCTGCCATCTGCATGTTAAACCCTATATGACGAACTTTCGTCTTGTCTCTCGCTGGGCGGAAGAACGCAGCTTCGTCGCTCTCAGCTAGAGAGCGCGCGGAAGGCCTTGTCAAGCATGGAGAGGGACGGGGTGTTTGGGAGGGGATACGAGACAGTCCATGCCTGTAGATCTGAGGGAGCGGGAGCACCGTACACGAGTTTGACCGCGCGCGCTCTGGTTTTCAGTGAAAGAATCACTCGTTAACGTCTCGTGTTAGTCATTTACGCCAACTCTGTCCTTTGAGCCATGGATTCATCTAAATGATATATTCTTATAAACTCCCAAAAGTATAATTAAACAAGTGTTGTTAGTCGTAATAATTATACACGCGTAATAATCACCTTAATACACACATATACGATGGCATCCAGGTGCGCGAGTCAATTCATATACACTTATTTACATTAATCAATCAAAAATACTTATTTGTATTCATCGATCGACGACAGCGCTTAATTACATTAATCAATCAATATACATGCGGGGGGGATACTTCAATCGAGGGTTTGCGTCCAGCCCTTTAGAGGCACGATGCCAGCACGTTAGCAGTATAAACCCTTGATTCTTTTTTTTTCAAAAATGTTAGACGATGTTATGCATGGACGAACATTACCTGATTGATTGACACAATAATCTTCGACAGCGATTTGCGACGGCGGCGGCACGCGACGAAAACAATACCCCATTGTTCGACGATCCCCGGTGTTCAGTATCGGTAGCGCACAAAGACCCACCTCCATTAGCAAAGAGCACAATACCCCATTGTTCTCCTCTCCCGGTCGGCATTAGGTCAGGCCACAAAATGGCAATAGCCAATTGTTCTACACCTCTACTGGGCGGGATGACAGTAACGCACAAACAGAGGGCGTGATCGGCGACTTTTCGGGGTCAGGCCACAAAAGGACAATAGCGCTTTGTTCTAATACGCTACCGCGCGGCATGCTAGTAGCGCACAAACAGAGGGCTTGGTCGGCGTCTTTTCGCTGTCAGCGCACAAAGGAGGGGCGGAGTTGGCGGCACAGAACAAAGGATATCACATCACATCTTATCAGTTGTCGGCATCTCTTTTTGCGGCCGTTCTCTCATATTATCACTACTAACAACCTATTTGAATTACCGTTAAATGGCAACAAAACCAAAATAAGATTTCCATATTACACAAAGTTACAATAGTGCTGCTATTGTTACATTCTATAGCAACGTCACAATTTCTTTGTATAGTAAGCACGATTATCGAAACCATAGCAGAACACCCTGTACAAATGTACAGAGGAACACCTACCCATAATTAATATGCATAATTTAACATTAAGGTCTCATTCGCATAGAAGCGTTATCGCAAATTGCTGTTGTTGTGAGCGAAGGTCTACCAGGGCAAGAGCCGAAGCTCAAGGCCCCCTCCTAAGCCCAAGGCTGGAGGCGCAATCGTGGGTGTACTCCATGAGACCAATACCTTATTCGTTATAAAGCCCCCCCCCCGTTTATGCGCGTCATCCCGAAAAGGGCGACTGCCGTAAACCTCGGTAGGGTCGACAGCAATCTAGATGCCGTCTACACATTATTGGTGCCGGAGAACATCGGGGCGTATAACAGCCCAGCCTTTGCGGAAAACTAGCCAGGCGTATCCAATCTCCCAAGGGTATCGGGAACCACTGCCCCGCAGAAGTCCATACCAATCCGAACAATTCCCTATCGGGAGGGGCTCGAATGTTCGACCCGGCGTACTTCTAGTAAAGTCAGAAGTACTACGAGTGCTTAGGGTCCGCAGCGCCCACACCACTGCAGCTGAAGGCAACACGAGCACAGAAACGTGTAGCCAGGTTAATAAATGAAGCCATTCACAATGATTTTCGTTAACGTCAACACGAAAACTATAGCCAGACGCTAACGCCAAACCTTCCTATATCTAATCTTTGATGTTAGCGTTAACGGATTCGACAATGAATAAATAAATAAATACCTATCACACTGCATAGAAACAGGAATGGGGATAAATTGAGTATTTTGATGAAAAGTTAACTGTTTTATTTGAAACTCATTGTTGTCTTTGTGACAAAAACATAAATCTTACAAAGATAATTTGTTAAAACAAAATATTTGGAAACTGACTGCGAATGAACTGAATAGGTTTCAATTATTACTATGGTGTCTTTTGACGTTGTGCGAAACTTATAAGAGGGTTGTAAATAAAGTAGTGGCAACTTAGTCCAGAAGGTCGCAAAGATCGAGCATGCGCAAACAGGATATGGGAGCAGTGGGATGATGCTGTTGTCGATATGTAGAGTGCATAAAACGATTGATCCGGTTAGATGGGACAGTTGCTGTGCAGCGTTGAAGTGAACAGAGTCGTTTCTACCGCTCCAGATCATGTTTAGAAAAAAGTGCGGTGGATAAAAGTCGAGGTTGGCAAGAATGCATATGAATGTTATCAAGGATTACGTGAAGTCTGTGGCGAGAATGCCTTCCGTATAGGACGGTGGGTCAAAGCGTTTGTGCGGTTCAGAATGAGACTGTCCATTCTTCAACTTCAGATTGGCGTTCTGAGTGGTCTCCTTTCCATAGACCATCGATGGACTGTACTGGAATTATCCATAGAAGTTCGTCTCATTCATCAAACGGTGTGGTGGCACATGCTCAAGAAATGTCTTACCCTGAGGAGGATTGCGTCCCACTGGGTTCACATTGACTCACCGACGTACAGAAATGACACCGATATGCACTTTCTGGTATCCACCTCGACAGATACCGCAATGACGGTGAAGCTTTTCTGCAGCGTATCATTACTATCGATGAGTCGTGGGCAAGAAACTACGAGCCTGAATTAAATTGTCAATCAAATGAATGATGTCACCAAGGTTCGCCACGTCCACAGAAATTTCAACAGGAACACAGTCAGATGAAGGTTATGCTGATTGTGGCATACGAATGCCAGGGTGTCATTCTTATGCATGCTGTGCCTCAAGGGGAAACTGTCAACGCAGTCTACTATTGCCGATTTCTAGAACACAATCTACGTCCGGTTATGCGGCGCAAATTTCCACGTTCATTGCGAGACAATATCCCTATCGTGTTGCATGACAACCCTCGTTGTTATGTCGCACACAATGTAACCAGTATATTGCGACAGTAGCATTGAGAGGTCCTGGAACACCCTCTGTACTTCCTGACATCAGTCTTTGTGACTTCGACCTCTTTCCTAAATTGAAAGAATGCTCCGATGCATCCGGTTTTATGATATAGCATCTGTAATTCGAGCAGTAGGGCGCTCCGCACTGTCATCAACAACTAATGCCTTGGCAACGGCATCCTACGGCTTCCCGACATATGGCAAAATGTACTAAACCTTGCTAGTGATTATATTAAAGGAATGTGATATACTGGGTGGACCATTTAAGTTGAGACTGTACAGCATCTCCAAAACTAAACGTTGTAGAAAGAAATGTCTTTAATAAAAGTTGCTTGGAATTATGGTGGAAAGTAAATGCATTAGTCGTGTTTTGTTTGGAGGACGTTATGATGATCATTTTAGGGTCTATTTAATTTCTTTTAATGGAAACCTACAATTAGAGTCAATTTGACCCTAAAATGGCCATCACAACGTTCTCCAAATAAAACACAACTATAGCATTTACTTTCCCCCCGTAGTATCAACAAACTAATATTCCAGACATTTCTTTCTACAACGCTTACCTTTGGAGATATTGTACAGTCTCAACTTAAATGCTCCAGCCTGTATATACATACAAATGTGTGTGTGTGTGTGTTGCCACTACTTTATTTACAACCCTCGTAAGTTATAAACTATTCCACTTTCTTCCATGTATGTCAAATATAACGCAACACAAACATAATCAATGCAGTTTGCAGCAACAAAAAATGAACTGCTGCATCATCGTTAATCACAGCAGCCTCCATTTTTAATCATTTTCACACTTCAATTGTCTTTTTATAGCGCTAACGTTTTGTTGGCACTGTGAATGGCAAGGCGACTCTTGTGTTCATGTTAAACCTTTGAGAGAGATTAAGACGTTGAGATTTTTGGAAGGAAGATTGTTTGTAAATTAAAGAAGGGATAGAATCCAAGTTTTGGCTTTGTTAAAAATTAGTTGAATAATTTTTGAGTATTTGTTAATTTATGCTAAATTAATAATTTATAAAGATTGTAACCTTTCTTTGTTCATTGAAAGCAATATTGTCTCATGTGATGTTAGACGGACTTGTTTATTTTACATTAATTTGGATTTTAACATTAATATGGCTCATTCTTCTAAATTCTAATAGAATCATATTTTACATTTTCTGCCTTAAGAAACTTTCTTAAGATGTGTACGTGACAGGATGTATGTGGGCTACCTCATTTCCTAGGTTTGGCTCAGGGGACTTTTTCATTTGCGTCATTTCCCATAGAAATTCTTAGAATAATGTTGCCTTTTGCAACATAGAACCGATCACGTGTTTCCGCTCAATCCTACACAAGTCCGCTCAATCATACTTAAAGTATGGCGTCGGCTTACCACAAACAGGATATAGACGTCATTAGGATTGAGTCGGTTCTTGCCTATTTAAGCAAGCGCCTGTGCGCGCTCGGGGGAGACCAACACATGCTAGATAGGGTCGAATCGCTGCCCGTCAGCATCCTAATCTGCTATCTACAACGATGGGTTCACAGGTCCGTCCACATTACACACGACAAGTACTTCAAGGTAAGATCTTATATGTACTATAGCTTTGTTCCCCTTTCAATGTAAACTCAACATTGCAAGTATCTGAACCAAGCAAGTAAAATTAAGCCAAGCTTGAGATGTTCTACCCTGACACCGCTATTCCCCCTATGTCCATCCAGTCATGGATGTGACAATATGGTGGAGGCGCCGGCTTCTGTAAATTATTTTTGAGAAGTATGGTTCGACCCCGTACCTCTGTTTCTTATTCCTTATAAGATGTATATGGTACAGGCACCGGCCTCTCTAATTCATTTTTAGACGTCCCCCAAGCGGCCAGCCACTTCAAATTTAATTTTTCAAGGTGGCATGGTTCATGTCAGTATCTCTCTGTATTTGCCTCCTTTCTAGAAAAATAGGGCGCAACACGCATGTCTTGAGTTGACAATATGGCGAAGGCGCCAGCTTTTCGAAATTATTTTATTGAAAAATGAGATCCGATCTTCGCCCTCTCAATTTTAAAAGCTTACAATTTTTTTCGCGGCTCCTAATGCCGACCACCTAATTTTAAATTTTTCTAGTTATTAAGTTCTTTTTAAATATTCAGCTTACTATCTAAGTATTATTTGAGTGTTGTATGTGTTCTTTTCTCCTTTGCATGGAATTATTACCAAAATATCCTAGCGATAGCCCTATTAGTGCCGAAATCAGAAAGTTAATCCGTGAATATCAGACTATTTTGAATACTAACACTCAGACTCAGAATCAAGCGCATATGTCCCATATTCATGTTAGATCTAATAGACGACTCCAAGGTTTGACTCCCATTCAGTATTTTGCACCAAAGGAACGTAGTTTAAGCGTGGGTGACCTGAACAACACAGTTTTGTCACAAGATTATTTTGAAACCTTACCGTCTTCAGGTTCAAGCTCGACGGAAGACATTATAGCAATGAATACGGCCTCTATGTCGGCCGCACCCTCGGTTCCCGAAGGGACCCAGTGCAAAACAGTCATTACCGCGAATGTGCCTTTTGCACGACCTTTCATTGACCTTGGAAAATTCGAAGGCAAACCCGGTCAGGACGTTGAAAACTGCCTCTATAACTTTGAAAGCAGAGCTACAGCGAATGGTTGGGAAGATAAGCACAAAATACAATATTTACCATGCTATTTACGAGACGCAGCAGCAAATTGGTTCAAAATATATTCCCTCCGTCACCCGCATCTTGAATGGATCGACCTAAAACATGCCCTTCAGACAGCATTCGTACCAGCGGCGCATGGTGATATTTTAGAATGCCGCTTACGTCACAGAGTGCAGGACCTGTATGAATCAACAGGGACTTACATATATGATGCACTAGCCCTCTGTGGCCAGGTAAATCCAGGCATGGCCGAATCTGAAATAATTCGCCATATTGTGCGCGGATTAAAGCCCTCGTTAATAAAAAGTGCCCTCCCCTCGAACCCACAATCTATTAGAGAGCTTATACTGGTTGTTCGGCGCGTAGAAACGGCCAGATACCTGGCTGGTAAAAGGGTTGATGCCCAACTACTTCCCGCATCCAAACCAGTATCACTGGTCATCCAACCAAATCCACGATCAGACGTAAAGCAACTGCAGCGCCAAATTCGTGACTTGCAGAAACAAATGCAAACTTTGCAATTTAAATATCAGAGGCCCATTATTGACACGCCTCGCAATGCCCGGCAGCAATATGATGCAACTAGACAAAGCCGTGGGCGTAGTAGCTATAGTCAACGCGGCGGTATTAACGTTGCCTCGAGAGGAACATGGCGTGGCCCTAATGCCTCCCTTCGCATGCCAAAAATAGTTTCACATGCTTTAAATGCAGACGGACAGGACATACTGCCCCGAACTGCAGACAACAATACCATCACCCAAACGGGCAAGGAACGTCACGGGAATAAGTTCCGTGACGTCCATCACCGAGAGTACACCAAAACAAGCGACGGCACTTATTCAGCCGGTAAATGTCATTACTATACAAGGTACGGTTGCCAATCAACCAGTGAGTAGACTGTTTAATACAGGCAGCGCAGTCAGTATAGTACAACAAAATTTTGTGACCACACCCACCCGATTCCGAAAGATTTGATACTAAGGACAGCAGATAATACATTACTAGATGTATGTTATTCCACCACTCTTTGCTTCAACATTAAGGGCATATCCTTTGAGGAGGATGTTCTTGTTGTTAAAGAGTTCGGACATGATCTCCTATTAGGCATGGATTTCATGAACCGATATAAAGCCCTCATTGACTTGGAAACATGCACAATTACTCTTAAACTTCCAGACTCATCCCAATTAGAATTACATTGTGGCGAATAATTAGGATGCCCATTGACACAAATTACCGTGGAATCCAACGAGGAAACCGCGGTGCCACACAAAGCGTGTTGTATACAAGATATACGCATTCCCCCTTTCACATCAGTAAATGTTAAAGTGAAACTGCCTCCTAATGTAATGGGTAGAATTCTCTTAGAACCAAAAGGAGCTATCATGCAGAAGAAAAATTTGCAAATATCCCCTATCTTTTGCGAAGCTCGTAAAGAATGTGTCATCCCAGTACACAATAATACAATGGAGCCTAAATCAATTTTTGCGGGAACCACTCTTGCTTATGCGCATGAAGTAGCGCTAATACAAGCTGCAAATTGGTTTCCCGAATATACACACTCAGTCGACATTAAAAATGCAACATTTAACTTCAACTCACAACTTACACAGGACCAACAAATACAACTGAGTGCTTTATTGCAGAAATACCGACACGTATTTCCTACACAATTAAAGGAGCTAGGAAAAACTACCATAGGTGAATTTAAAATTCAAGTCACTGATTACAAACCTATAAAACAAAGACCCTATCGTGTATCTCAGGCACAAAGAGAAATAATACAATCCCAGGTGCGTGAGAAGCTCGACGCAGGTATTATTAAGGAAGAGCACAGCCCTTGGGCTGCGCCTGTAGTCTTAGTCAAGAAAAAGAATGGTGAAATGCGATTTTGTGTTGACTATCGAAAGTTAAATGCAGTAACAACGACTTCATCCTACCCTTTACCCCTTATTGACGATCTCCTTAGTTATTTGAGAAATTCTCAATGGTATTGCACTTTAGCTTGCTCAGTGCATATTTGCAAGTTCCGATTGAGGAAAATAGCCAACAATACACAGGGTTCTGCACAGATCAAGGCCACTTTTGCTTCCAGAGATTAGCTTTCGGTTTACGCAACGCCCCAAGTTTCTTTTCGGAAATATCCAGTAAGCTGCTAGGTGATCTAAAATTCAAAAAGGCGTTGGTCTATCTCGATGACATTGTCGTATTCGCATCCACATTCCCCGAATTGCTTAACAATTTGGAGGATGTATTTCGCAAACTGCAAACACACAATTTTAAATTAAAGCCTGAAAAATGCTTCTTTGGAATGTCTCGAATTAAACTTCTTGGATTCGAAGTCTCGGCTAACGGGATTGAACCGGATTCTGATAAACTCCGCGCCATCACACAATTGCCGACTCCCAAAAACGTACGTGACGTACGCAAAGTGTTGGGCTTATTTAGCTTCTACAGAAGGTTTATACAAAATTTTGCTTCCATTGCGAGCCCCCTTCACGAACTGGCACGAAAGCACAAAGACTTTGAATGGACTCAAAGCAATCAAGATGCTTTTGATAAATTAAAGCTTCTGATGACTCAGGCCCCCGTTCTCGGTCATTTTCAGCCGGGAGCGTATACAGAAATGCACGTCGATGCCAGCACTATCGGGATAGGGATTGCTCTATTACAGAAATTAAATGGACAACTTCACCTCATAGCTTTCTGCTCTAGGTCTTTGAACAAGCATGAGAAGAACTATAGCATTTCCGAATTGGAATTACTTGCCATTGTTTACGGCTTGACACATTTTAGACCCTATGTTTATGGTTTTCCCGTCCATGTTGTAACTGACCATCATGCGTTATGCTGTCTACGAAATCTTAAAGACCTAACAGGACGTTTGGCTAGATGGGCACTCAAACTTCAAGAATATAACCTCACCATCCAGTATAAGTCGGGTAAACGTCATCTCGACGCCGATGCGCTATCCCGTTTTCCAGTTGATGAACCTACACCCCATATAGTTGAACAAACGGACGAACTTATCACTTGTTTGCTAACGCCAGTGCAAGTTGCACAAGAACAACAACGTGAACCTCACCTTCGACCATTAATTACTACATTAGAAAACCCGAACACGGGCTCACCAAAACTACAGCGGCAGGCAGCCTCTTACACCTTAAAATCAGGTGTGCTATACCGCAAAAATGCAGGAGCCTCCGGACTGTTGCACCTGTTGGTGATACCCGAACAGTTAAAGCATGAAATTTTATTTGCATGTCATGATGAACCCCTGTCAGGTCATCAAGGCTTTACCAAAACCTTCACCAAAATCAGTTCGCGTTACTACTCGATAGGAATGCGAAAAGAGATTGAGAAATACGTCAAGGGTTGTCCAAATTGTCAATCGCGTAAGGGACCCCGAAATGTTAAACCAGCCGGACTTTTACAACCTATACCTGTGTCTCATGTAGGCGCTAGATGGGGTATAGATTTGATTGGACCATTTAAAAGGTCAAAAAGAGGTAATACAATGGCTGTAATTGCTAGCGACTACCTGTCCAAGTGGACAGAGGGAAAGGCTATCCCGAAGGGTTCTATAGAGCATGTTGCAAAATTCATACTTGAAAGCATTATATGTCGTCACGGTGCACCAGTTGAATTATTATCCGACAGAGGAGCAGTGTTCCTTAGTGATGTAACCAAACAACTATTAAAACTAATGGGTGTTCAATCTACCTTCACTACGGCATATCATCCAACCTGTAATGGATTGGTAGAGAGAGCAAACCAGACAGTCATTAACATGATGTCACATTACACCTCCACGAAACAGGACGATTGGGACGCGGTGCTACCGCACGTACTCTTTGCATACAATACCATTAGACAAGAGTCTACAGGGATGTCCCCGTTTTTCCTACTCTACGGACGACATCCCACATTACCGGAAGAGGTTCAATTGAAAGCGACGACCGACAATCTGTTTGTCAAACAAATACAAACTCGAATCAAAGAAGCTAGAGAAGTTGCTAAAGCTAACATAACACGCAAGCAGAATAAGTATAAACAAATCTTTGACAGGAAGAGACGATCACTTAAGTTCCAACCAGGACAGCTAGTGAAATTGTTTACCCCGACACGTAAGAAAGGCAAATCAACTAAGTTATTACACCGGTACTATGGCCCTTATGAAATTGTGCAACAGACATCGCCAGTTAATTATAAGATAAGAAATACAACAGGGCCCAGAAGAAACGAAAGTATCGTTCATGTCTCCAGGTTATGCCCATACTATAAACCGTTCAGGAGAAATTAATTTCAGAAAAACTAAAGATCATAAGATAATAGGCGTATATATAACATAATTAATAGTCAATTCATATTAAATGTGGTAAAAGTACAGTTTTGTCTACTGCATTTCTTTTATTTTACATTATATTAAACAGCCGCAATAGGTCTCCTACCTATTATAATAGTAGCAGTACATAAATGGTAGAAAAAAAACACCACATTACAGCTAGGTAACCCAAGATAGGTACTAACGGCAAGCAACGAAGTGTAAATAAAAAAAAAAGAAAAAATGAACCTTACATAAATTAAAAACAGATTTAACTGACTCCGTCTATAATATAATTTATCTCCAGCATTAATCAAACATAAATAAGCAGTTAAATAAATAATACATAATAATAACAAATGTAAAATATGATTCTATTAGAATTTAGAAGAATGAGCCATATTAATGTTAAAATCCAAATTAATGTAAAATAAACAAGTCCGTCTAACATCACATGCGACATATATTTTGAATAGTTAAAACATCTAGAATATTGAGAAAATAGGAAAAACCTTAATTATTTTAGTTAATTGGATAGTCCACTGTAAATAAATTAAGGAAAAAAATTGTATTTCTTGAATTGCATATAGAGGGGTCAGACAACATGGTTATTGATTTGGTAACAATAACAATGTCAAGTACTATACATATAAGGTTTTCTGTAGAAGAAGGGGCATTCATAACATCTCTTAGCGCCGTAGCGCATTTTCGCGTCACCAGTATACGAGATCGTGGGTAGGAAATGTTAATATCAATATTCCGTACACCGGGAGTCATAATATTACAGAAATTAAGTTATTCGAGTGATAAAGTCATTTTCAGTTGTGAATCAGTTATTGTCTTGATAAAATATCAAGATTTTCAGAATAAATTAGTAGTTTCTGAGAATTCGCAATCTTATTCATAATACCTGCCCATACCATGACCCGAGATAACAGTAAAATAGAGTTCTCATAGCTCAGGCGATACAAAACACACGACGCAACACGAGAAGCGACGGAAAAATAAAATATGAACCCAGTGAGAGAGACATTGCAGAGATACGTCGACGCATCCAGATCATCCACTCTGGTGAGTGCAATAGATTTAAAAGTTACCGCCGGAATCAGCCGCTCAGCGCAAAATAAAAAATCCCGTATTAAACTGAGGGGGCGAAAACCAACATAAAACCTGTTATATGTTTATGTCGTCGCGGTAATGTTAATGTTTCTAACTGAATGGCCCTTTTAGACTATGATCACAATGCAAGAAATGTCCAGAACCGCAATATTCCAACTTACAGACTAAATAAAATGGGATTTTGTTATTTAATTATGCGCCTAAAATTATTTAATAAAATAGCATCAAATTATCTTAGGTTACCAATTGCTACTTTTAAACAAATGTTTTATGATTGGGTAACTTTAAATTCTTTATAAGTTTTACACAAGTATGCAAATCAGAGATTATCGGAAGGACGATGCCAGGCAGTGGAGACGTAAATGGAAATAAGTAGCACTCTCATCCAGCGTAAACATCAGAAGCGCTATCGACAGATAACCAGAATCCTGTAGAAGTTTCCCGCTTCTCGAACGTTCTGGAACTCTGAAAATTTCCAAAATTAATATAAGTGAGCACTCTGGCAACTTAATCAGTCAGCGAGTTAGCGAGTGCGACGAAAAGAACTATTCTCTTAGCGTATTTGTGGCGACTGCTGCGACGTGCAGTGAGTAGCTACTGCTGCAGAAGAGATTGGAAAGGTCTGTGTTCGACTCCCCAGCGAGTGAACCGTCCGGAAGGGTAGGCTAGGTCGTGGGAATTTTGTTACGCCACTATGTTGCGAAGCAAGTGAAGTGATAGTGAAAGTTGAATGAGATCAAAACATTGAAGTGATATTGAGAACTTAGAAAAGTGACAGTAAAAACTGTACAGAGTCACAATGTAGTGATTAAACTATAAGCATTGTGCCTACAATAATAAAGTATGTATCACATTAAGAAGCACATTCCAATTAATGAAACCACAAGAAACTAAAAATGTAGTTTCGCGGCAATTTTCTACTACTAACTTTCCCTTAATGAAAGTCAAAATGTGAGGTGGATAAAAATATATTAACCTGGACAGCTAACGTATTGTTACACTAGAAAGAAATTTTTATTTACGCAACTGTATAGGAAAGTGTGTTCTTTTCAGGACGAGTAAGATGAAACGAGTCCTAAAAATCTCACTTTCCTGCAGTTACGTACAATAGTCTGTTTCATACTATGTCGAAATAGTTTATATATTGCTCAAATAGTGTACTGTTGGACATGGACGCAGTTATTTGTTTTATATGCTTATTGCAGGGCTAGTGTACCTGTTCATATGGTGGTGTTGGAGGATGGAAATTAACTGAAAAGGAAAGTTCAATTTCAGTACTGGTTTGGAGACAGAAAAGCTGAATTTCCAAATATTATGTAGGATGTGCTAACGGAATGAGACACCTTGCGCACTGCACCTTAATACATTGTGGCTACACCCCCGGGAGGCAGGTATGAAGTAAAGGAGTCGTAGGAGTCACAAGCCCACAGAGATGCGCAGAAGTCCCTAATTCTTCCAATTTGAACAATCGCGCACCAGTGATGAGGAATCCCAAGAGGGCAACGCAGAGACCCTAAAAGGCGGGACAGCTCACTCTTGGGAGTAATCTTTCCAACGAGCATGCATCCACACTATCTGCCCGGCACCGCCAGCACACCTTAAACGTGAAATGGAGATGAAATGAGAGGAAATGGGGAAAAGAGAAATCGTGGTATAATACAGCACCCAGGCATACGCCTTGACAACCATGGGAAAACTATGAAAAAGCCCATGGTTCAAGTGGGCGATCATCATCAGGAATCGCTCCCAGGACCTCTCGAATGCGGGCCGCAGACGTTGCCGAATGAGCCAACCTGCTCGGTTCCAGATTGTATGAAACAAATACTGATTTTCTCTCCGATTCTTAGATAGAAAAGAGCTCTTTAGCCGCAAAAGCTTGAATCGTGCCTGCAATGAGTGTCTATAAAACAAGAGAGAACAGTCCTACAAGGGTTGTGTAGTGTCAGGAGGAATACCTAACTGAATTAGTGCACTTGACATTGAAAACAGACACTGTTTAGAACAGCATGTTAAATCCAGCCGCTTGTACCGTCGGTTAAACCTGACAGCAAGACACTCTAAGGATGCCAGCCTTTATTATCCGAACCCATCACTGCTCTAAAGGGCGCATATTCAATGCGACTTCTCTAAATTGAACGGCTGAGCATTAAGGGACGCCATGTGCTACTGAGAATATAAACTGGGAGCTCCTTTTCTGAAAAGCTCGCGCGTAATATCAGTAACATGTCACATTCACTCCACTCTCAATCGCTTATTAGTGAATATACAAATTATTCTTACAAAAGTTTATTCTCCTAGCTACTTCATCTTAATCGAGGTAAGCCATTTCGGAAATAGCTGTATTTCACATTTCATTACATATATAAAGGGAACAAAGACAGACAGAATTTTAGAACTGGACACTATATGCTGGCCCTAAAATTCCTATTCCTTCCATACATCGCGAGAAACAATTGAAAATCGACAGACTTTAAAAAGAATGACAAAACATTGAACAAATCCAAGTATTAATGACGGATATCTCGAAAATGGTTTATGCCAAGAAAAGGTTACATGAAATAAATTGTGTGTTTCGAAGAGAAATACTTGCTTTATTAATACGTTTACTTCTATCGCTTAACGTTTACCAGTTGTGCAAGATTATATAAATGTCCTTCCGAATGAAGAGGACTTCACAAACTAAATCTAGCAAATTCGATGTGTACATTTTATTTGTCAGGCAAATATCTTTTATATATGGTATTTTAACCAAAATCGTTAAAGGCATTTTTCAGAAAATACAAAATAAAGGATAGTTTTGATTTTCTTGAAAATATTACTGTCGCATCCTTGGAGGATATTGGAATTAAATACCAACTTAGGTATGTATCCGACATTTTGTTTTTGAGATATGCTCTTCACAGACACATATACGGATCATTTAAGTCTTTTGGGGGTTTCAGGGGGCCTCAAAACGTATGTTTTCGGTGAAATCTCAACATCGAAATTTTTGGAACATAATACTTTCTCTACTTACTATATACACAAGAGAAAGTAAAAATCTGACAGGTTACATTCACATGACTGAAAATATGATTTGGATTGTGGTTTTGTATTTCCGAGTTGGAAATAAAAGTTAGAAGCAAAACAATGAGCTCGAAAAGTATTTTATTCTAAATTAAAGTATTTGTGAAAGTAGTAGTGCAGTGAAAATTGATGAAAAAGTTAAGTGAATTGTGAGTTCATATTTGTGAGTTGGATAATAAAAGATAGGAGCTTAATGTTGAGTTTAAATGTATTTTATTTTAGATTCAAATAATATTGAAAGTAATACATTAATGAATTTTAGCTGGATTGTGGTTTTTAAAACGTCGAGTTTAAAATAAAATTCTTAGTTATAAAATTCTTTTATTTAAATTAAACAAGACGTGAGTATAGTGGTTTAAGAAAGCATCCTGTGCGTTACATTTACATGACTTTCTTTACTCACTCTTGTAGAAACTATTCTTACAATGCTTCTATCCATTTCGTGTTAATCGAGTTAAACATTTGCTGAAATTGTTTTATTGCATATTCCCTTGTAGGTACCAGAGTATAAGGGGAATATGTAGGCTTTAAGCGATAGTCAAATATTTCAAGAGTGGATCGCTATTTAATGGCTTTGAAATTCCGTTGTCTTTGTATAACCAAGGGGAAAAAAGATAAAAAAAACGAATGATGTACCATATGAGAAAATTCAAAGGAAAACAGAGAATATCTCGTAAATGTTTAACTTCAACAAACTTTTTTCTGAGATTTTGTTGTGTAGTAAGGTTTTTGTTTGTCTCTTATGGTCTACCAGTAATGCCAAAGTCATTCCAAGTGAAGAGCACATCAGAGGCTCTTCAAAAAAATTCAAGATATTATGCTTTCATTTATCACAAAAAGATCTTAAACATATGTTATTTTAAGCAAAATCCCTAGAAGCATTTTTTGAGAAAATGAAAAATACTTAAACGGCTTCAAAATGAAGGGTAGTTTAGGATGAGGAGTAGTTGTCTATACGGATTAAACAATGAATTAAAGATATTCCTGCCACCAGGGGGATTAAGCGCTAGTGTCGCGTTAATCCGCAAAAAAGGCGG
The DNA here is from genome assembly GCA_030765065.1 of Deroplatys truncata. Taxonomy (NCBI): domain Eukaryota; kingdom Metazoa; phylum Arthropoda; class Insecta; order Mantodea; family Mantidae; genus Deroplatys; species Deroplatys truncata. The sequence goes on along the minus strand of CM060988.1, from coordinate 21,312,767 downwards.
CAAAATTGACGACACAAGATGTCGGATGGTGCTAGTGTCGCGGTAGAAGTTATGAAACAAGATGCGGAATTGCGCAAGGCGTGAATTGTTACGTCACAAGATGTCGGCTTGCATTATATTGCAAGAATCAATACTGCAATATGGTGCAATAATTTGGAAAAAAAATATTTTAAAAAAATGTTAACGAACAGTAAGATAAACCTACAAGATTTTGTGAGGTGGCAGTAATAGCGAAGAAACCCAGATTGTTTAATCCGTATAGCTGAATAAGAATTTATTGAAAAGATAAATGGGTACAGAGTACAGCATATATTACGATACAATACACATGCTTTAGATATATAATAAATGCTTATACATATAGGTAATTTTAGACTAACAATACACATTCTTTGGATATAAAACAAATGCTTATACATTTTGTTTATTTTAGGCTAATACAAACAGATATAGAAAATGCTTATACATTATAGCATATGGTTGAATAGTTTATTGTTTTTTGAGTACACACTGTTTATTTTAGAGTACATTCTGCACTAACACCAACACATATATGAAAATGCTTATACACTATACCACAATGATGGAATGTGCTATAGTTTATTGTTTTTGTGCAGGAACACCATCACAAATAGGAAATGCTTAAACAATATATCACATGTATGGATTTTTATTGTTTGTGTTTATGTGTAGCACACTAACACACATGATATGTGGAGTCACTGATGGTCGTTGGTCGCTGTAAACATAATATTAAAGTATGTGGTAGCACTAATTTTAGGAAGGTTGAAGGGTTGATCCTCTTGATTGTAAGAAGGCCGCGGTGGGCGGTCGTCACAGGTGACACAGGTGAGGTGAATGTGGCGAAAATTAAGGTCCACGTCGGCGCCGATGGTGGGGACAAATAGAGGTGCAATGATGTTTTGGCGACTGCAACCGCCAGCTGAAAACGATCCCAAAGAGGCGGTGATGTTGTCTAAAGATGAAGTTTTGTTGTGCCCAAGATAGACTGTGCATCTAGCATGCCCGACGCAAGAGGTTGTTATGGAAGGGACAAACTGGACATTGACGATGTATCACCCGAGAAGACTTTGATGGTGACAATTTTGTGTTCACCAAAGGCGGAGATCTCCTGCGATACGACGCGGCAATCTTGGCGAAGCCACCTGCAGCATTGACGGTTCCATCTACGTCATAGATGATTCTGGAGGTAAGAATAGAGTGAATGTCCACTGGGTCGGATTTGCAAGGCATGCTGGCGGTCGAAGGGAGACTGACGTGAGGAAGGTTATTGGAAACCAGTGTATAGGTTAGGGCGAGAAGGATCACGTGTATGATGAGAAGGAGAAGGGAATGAATATTTTACGATATGTCGTTCGTAGCCTCTTATGAGCATTTCGTCCCCCACGTAAGTTAGGCAAACAGGAACGGAATTGAGCTCATTGATAGTCTCCTGGGACATGGCAACGAAGTTGGACGGCAGAAACAGTTCGTGGTTTTTAATGATGACGGCAATTTTTCTGCCGTACTTGGTAGAGGTAGCCCTGTCACCCAGGATCCTGTAGGGACGTCCTGTTTGAAGCTCAGCGATAGACATGAACGACAGGATTTCAGACATCTGGTTAAGAACACTAACGATGTTGCTCTCCACCATGTTGGTGAGGTTATACACAAATAGCCTGAAGCAACGAGCTTATAAGTGATGAGAGAGCAGAAGCCAACATACGGCATCAGGCATGGCGGCGATAAGAGGTGCAAAGTTGGTTAACCTTGGCGACAAAATGGACACTCTGCGATGATGGGAGCTGAAGCATCTATTTGAATGCGATGCCACGGCTGGTTCCAATGTTGCTTGCCCGAAGGTAAGAATTGGATTTCTGCTGCTGTTGCGGCGATACACGTTCCCAAGCGTGATCCAGATCATACGGAGGGAATCTTGGGAAGATGGACTCGGCGAGCAGCAGCACGGTGTGAAGCTCCGCATTGCTGAGTTGCGAGAGAGCTCGGTGATGCTGAAGGTATTTCATTTGAGCCGGGATCTCTGCCATTGAACCTGGGATACCTCTCTAGGTAGGCGTCTATTCTATGTTGCAACTTCTGCAAGCCGGTAAAGACGCCTGCGCTGCACTTCTCGCACCAGTAGGCACGAATGCTGCATCTACACTGGCGATGAAAGCACATGGAGCAGTGAAGCGGTGCACACGCTGCCGCAGGCATGGTAGGAGTGAAGAGCATTGAGCGTTATGTTTGGCTTATCACCAGATATCGCTTCTTTTATTGGTCGATGTGGTTCCCATGGGCGTGCATTTCCTCCTTTACGATGACCTTGTTGTCGTTAACGCGGTAGATCCAATCACCGTGAATAATATCCGGAATGATGTAAGATGCGGTGTTGCCCAAATGCACGGCAAAGCATCTGCCATAGCACGATTGCCCTTCGTTAATCATGTGTTGTAAGTTAGCAGTGGAGAGGAAGAAAACCTCTAAGAAGGCGATTTATAGACCTTTTATCGGTATAAACCGAAATAGCTGGTCCTCATAGATGGCGTCCGCGATTCCCTCGTCTTCGTTGCCGCGGTGCCAGATGTCTGCCGTGAACTGAATATCTTGCAGGTTGATGTTAGAAAAGACGTAATTGACGGTGTCGGCACAGCTGTGAAATTTCACAGTGACGATCTTGCCATCGTAAACGTCATCGATGAACCGCAGGGCATAGGGAGCATTCTTCTTAGAATGGTCCCCAACCTCGTAATTCTTGAGAACATTTGCGTCGTTGCAGTATACGGACACGTAATCCTGTAGCCGATACTTGGCAAACGTTGGAAGAGGTATGTGAAGGAGGAAAGGAAATTTATGGTTAAGATGTAGGATGCAGGATGCTTTGTTGGAAGTGTGGTTTAAGGTAATCTTGACGTCTAGGAATGTTTTAAAGTTGGCGCACCGGATGCACTTGGTGTATAGCTTGAAATATGATGGAATCGAAAGGGACATTGGAAACGAAGCTGTGAATCATGGACTTGTGGAAAGCCGAGATTTCGTTTTACACGTCGGACTCCTCTTTCATTTTGTAAATTAGGATGTCTGATATGAGTTTGCGAAGGCCATTCAGAGCGTCCCATTCCTCGGGGTTTGGAACGATGTTGTCGCCCTGTAGATCCTTAACGACGATGAGCATTTTGCCGAAATATTCTTGAAGAGGACACTGAAGCGGTCTGAAATCTAACATTCGTGTAGGTTGGTCTCGGAGAAGCGACTTCTTCGTTGAATCATGGGCTTCGCGTTCACCAGCATTTGCCACTCTTCCGCCGGCAGGGATTCGGCGGTGCTCGAGCCACAACTGGCTAAGGTGACCCTGAGCTGGAACGGCGTCTCAGGAGCAAATCCGACGCAGACAAACATGATTTGCGCCAGGTTGAGCAAGTAGATGTCGGATAGAGAGCCAAGGAGACACCGCCGCACCTGCTGTGCACTGTAACAGAAGGGACAAAGCGTTAGAAGCAATGAAGGAAAACAAAAATGCACACACAAGTGCTACGAGACTAACACGGTCGAAGATAGGTAGTCCTTCCGCTCCTCGTTTCTCATGGCGCACTGGAGCGTTGGTGCTTTGCGCAGGTCTTATAGGAGACAAAAAGAGCGCTGAAATGGAGGCAGAGGCATGAATAGAGAGAGAGGGGGAGATACAGTGAGTGAGAAGGGGAGAGACATTGTAGACTTACCTGCACTGGCTGGCAGGATTGGAGGGGGTGTGAGCTTATGGTGAGGCATACGCGATTGTAAGTTTTAAGAATGATCTGACGTTGAACCGGAAATAATGGCGACAAGATTTGGAAAAGAGTTTTTCACGGGATAGGTACGCAGAGCGGTGAGAAATGTAGTCGATGACATGATGTCCGCAGGCAACACGGCTATTTCCTTGCAGCCTAATTGAGCTGAGCGTCCAACGGGTCCCGCAGACCGAATGCAGGCATTTTAGAATGCGAGGCACAAACGGACTTAGACAGTAACTATCAAAATACTCCCCTCTACAGTCCCTCTCGACGAAGATGCAGACCCAGTGTTTGCCCGGTTGTGTGCTCGGGTCGGTGTTGACGAAGAGGGCAAGAGGAAAGTAAGAAAGAGAATACGAGTCGGAGGTAGCCGATCGCACGCGAAAATCCCGGAAACGGCGCGTGAAGGGGCAGACGGTTAGATTGCGTTCGCGGTGGTACGTGTTCATGTCACAAGGATGGAACTGTTGGCGTCTATTTCTACCGTGCGATAAATCTCCGCCGAAACGAGAAGCACGACGGCGTCTACCAGGGGCTTAGGAAAACCAATGCTTGTAGATACGATTCCGTGGTGCTGACCAGAGATGTATTGGGCATTGGCACTCCTGTCGGAGGTGAGATCGAACACATATATGGTGTAGTCGTGAGCATATTGTTCTCTCGAGATGGAGTGGCCCTCGTCCTTAAAGTGAATGACTAGGCCTTCCTGAAGGGTTTGAAAGCATTGCACGAATTGGCCGTTGTCAAAGTTGGGTTGAAGGGGCTGAGAAGGTATGGGCTTGCCGCTCACGTACCTCTGGAAGGAATTCATGTTAAGTGCTTAAGGTTGAACGGGAAGGAGGAGTACTGGCCGCTGTATGCCTTGTCGGAAACCATGGCGACGACCACCATTCTAGGGGTTTTAGCAATAAACACGTCATTGAACGTCATTCCGCTAGATCCTTTAGGAAGACTTAAGGAGTAAAAGTTGACATCTTTGAGATGGTACTTGGCGTGGCTCTTTGAGACAACGGCCTGATGGGCAAGTTTAATGGTGGGCAAAGTCCTGACCGTCTTGAGATGTAACTTTACGGATGCGATCTCGGTGTAGGCCTTAAAACCTTTCACGAGCGAGAAGAGCTGAAATTGTGGCGAAGAGGGCGTGAGCTTAATAGTGACGCTGACGTTGTTCAAGAGGAGGTTTTGCTGCCTAAAGAGCGTGTTTGAGAGGCATCACATGAGTTGCACGACACGGCCACCTTTGGTATGTCCGTGACGTTACAGCATCCCTGCATTGGTATCCCACGCATCCATGAGGCTGACGGTATCCATTTTCCAGAGACCCGCCTGCAGCTTAGTGTTCATGGCATCCTAGGAGTAATTGAAAAGCTCCTCGAGGTACATTCTGTAGGGGTACACGGGTTGCGGAATGGAGATGGTGACATTGTTCAGGGACACCTCTACCTGTTGAAACAGTGACTTCACAGATTTGTTCACCAGAGTAGCTTTCACCTCGTCCTTGAGAGCATTGCCATCGGCGTCTATAATGCATACCGTGAGATCGAGGACACCGTAGGTGACGTCGAGGTAGTCGTCGGCATTGCCGGAATAGTGAAAGGTGTTGGTGGCATTCTTTATCAGCGTGTTCTAAGGATTCAGGGAAATCACCCGGGATTCCTCCACGTTCATCTGAACGGCGAGGAGCTTAAACAGCTCTAGCTCGGAGCTCATGTGCACGGCGTCGGTATCGGCCAATTCGAAAAATGTCTTGAACCTTGCGCCTCCTGCGAGCGGGTCTAGACCGTGACTTTGCCGCGACACGAGACGGTTTTATACTCTTAATGCGGCGCAGGCCGGACCCGAGCATGGAATCGATCTTGACATGGGCCTTTCGCTTAAGATTGGTTCCCGCCTCTTTGAGGCTCCTCCTTAGCGCCTCCTTGAGAGCCGTGCCGGAGATGGCCACGTCGGCGAGTACGTTTGCGCCCACTTTGAGGGCCTGCTTTACAATCGCCTTGGCCCGCTCTTGAGAAACAGCAGAATGGTTTTGAAGAAACCGCCAAGAAAGGAGAATAGACCACTACCCCTCTGATAGCGTTTTTCCCTAAAGAGGACGAAATCGCGATCTTCTAGCGCTCCGCCGGCCTGATTGAGGTAGTACTGGGTGACAGCATTCAGTTCCATGATGGAGGCTTCGGCCTGTTCGAGAGCACTACAGTGGAGGAAGAGTAGTCTGCAAATGGTAGCAGATCGCCGTATCCGTTTGTTAAATCTATGTCGACGATCTTGAAATCATGCTTTACCAGGGGAACCCGATTTATCGGCGAGAACGTTTTCTCATCGGTCATGTAGGTGTTGTTACTTCTTTCGTACTCCACGACCACGATTTCAATGATCTATGCAAAGGTGTCGCCCACCACTTGGGGCACGACGAGATTGCAATAAATACCCATATACGGATCTACGGAATGCTTGCCCTGCTTGGCATGAACGAAGGCGGCGGCAGTGGGCGGCGCCAACTTTTTAAACGATTCGCATACCTTGGAGCCAATGTGACATTGCCCTTGCTCACACTAAGCATGTACTCGGAGATGTCCTTCAACAATTTGGGGCTGGCATTCTTAAGCAACTGCTTGCGCAGCGCTGGTTTTGCCCTTGCAAGCACAGACAGGCTGTCGTGCTGCCTCGCAATAAGCGAGTTGCTCACTTTGGCTATCATTAACCGTTTCCTCGCCATGTTGGTTTCACAATGGGGCCCTTCTCGTGCAGCACCCTGTATTTATCTACTCTTAGTCATTCGCAATAACGTACGATAAGCGCTCACCTGGTAGAACGCCGGTTCGGTTCTGTAGGCGTCTGGTGTATCTGGGTGCAGTCGATTACCAGATATCCGTGGGGCCTTTCCGTGGCTTTCTCAAAGGCTTCCAATAAAAATGTAAGGTTTCTCGGCTCCAGTTGCTGGCACAATCTTTCTATTTGCATCTTGTCCCTGTTGTTTTTAAACACAACGTTATAGTTTGCATTCAGCGATATTGTCCGAAAATTCTTCCCCTGCGGAAGAACATTTTACAAGATGTATATCACCCCAAAGCGCCTGTGGTGCTAGCCGTGGAATGATAAGGTAGTTTTCCCGCACGTCGTCCAGGTCAGGTATCCCTGGTTGCGCCTCGCACGCCAAAGGCAAATCTGCCAGTCGAGGCGAGTATTCCTCCAGGTGGCACCACAACACTTTGCGCAACGACTTATTGAACATTTGTGCGTCATTTAAAATGAGATTCTTCACAAACGTGGACCTTCCACAGCGCGAAGGACCTGCTACAAGCATGGTGCATGGAAGGGAAAAACGCGTGGGGCATAGGGAGGCGGAGATAGGCTTTGGCACAGCTACTGCGTCAATGACCGTCATACCCTGTTAGCAGGGTCTTGTTAAGGCGGTCAACACCTCCCCTTGAACCCGTAGGGTAAGTGTCGAACCCCTCCAAAATGACACGCTTGGTGACTACCATTCTAAAGGTTTTCGTTGCCAGTTCCGTGACCATGTTCCATAACGGTTCGAAATCTGCGTGCCTTGCAGCGTTACCAATTTGTCACGATCCTCCAGATCGACATCGCGGATCACGTCGGCATTCACCGTCCTTAGGTTGCCAGGGTTTAGCATAATTCCCTTGATCTTGCACACTGTGTACGTCTTTCCTGTCTCGTGGCACTGCATTTATAAGCAGTAACTTTTGGGGCCCGTGGAGGCATAGCGGGAAATGTACGCCCCATTCCCGTACTTTTCCAATTCGTCCGTCATGTCTCAAAGAAAGCTCCCCACGGGAGGCATCCACTGCCCTGGTGCACCTACCGCAATCAACGAGTCGGTATCAAAATTCCACACCCGCTCGCCTAGGCGCTTGAGGTAATCATACATCATTTAGCGCACATGCCCCGTTGTATAGGTAGCTATGCCGATGTTTGTGGTTCGACTTAGTTTAGGGCTCTGCTCGCAACACCGCTACACCACGTACATCGCGTCGACCGTAGCCGGAACGTAGATCTGAACCTCCACGACAGGGTCATTAAGCAGATCAATGAGCCTGGTATAGTGATCCACTAGCTCACAGGTGGGGAGCTTATCCCTCTGGCCAAACGTACCCCAGAAGATGTTCAGCATGAGCCCTTCGCAAAGTCTCGCCTACCCGGGTTCTTGAGCGATGTCGCCAGGAGTCAGGGTAACGCCTTCTCGCTCGTAAATCCGTCGCAAAAAGGCTTCTTTTGACTCGGACGTCGCGCAGCTTGCCGGACAACCGGAGGCTTTGGTCTTAATTTTCAGGAACTGATTGACGTAGGCCTCGAAGAGCCCCTTAGATTCTGTTGTGGGATCGAATTGCACCATGTCATATTCCCACAGCTCGTACAACTCCAGCACGCGGTAACCCTCCGCTAAGGCTACTTTCACCTCGTCCCCACCACGCGATAGCGCTCTCGCATCGCCGTTGTGTTCGCAATTCATCTGGCTGTCTGCCTCTACGCATGCGCGGCATTGCGGAAACATAAGCTTTCCATTCACGCGCACCGGCAGCACGGAGTGGTACATGTGCTGGAGCGGTGGGACCTTGCACTTCACGAACCCTCCCTTAAATTCGTTGAAGCTAGAAGAATGCTTAATGTGGATTTTCGGATGACCTACAGGGTACGGCTTTGTCTTTTTGACGAAGGGGTTCAGGCTGCACACATCGTAGTAAAACAGTCTTGCCGTTCCCACTTCCTCGCAGTAAGTCTTTGTGCAGTTGATGCGCCTTCCGTAAAAGGCATGCCTAGGGCCCAAGGGGTCAGGAGTAGCAAACTGTTTCGCATCCTGCGCTAGCTCAGCGATAGCCTTCACCATTTCGTTAAAGAACATTCCCACATTTCGATGACGGTGTAGCCGGCAGTTTTATTTTCTCGGTCACCTTTTCCGTGCTCTCAAATTGTTAGGCCATCGTCTCGTATCCCGTGCAAAATAGCACTGCGTGTCTATTCGGGAAACACTTTCGGCACCCGTGGTACCAACAGCCGTTAAATAGGTACACGGTTATTTTGCAAGCCTCGAATCCGTCCACCTTATGCCCGACAATCCTGACCTCGCGCTCTTCTTCTGCTGCTCAAACCATGTCAACCATATGCACGCTATGCGCGAATGCTTGTCGGCAAGCCGGTACCCTCCAGCGGGAATCACGGTTATTTGTTTTTCCGGCATGAAGCGCTTTCGATACACGTTCATACACGCTTGCGCAGTGGTTACACATTCCCTAAACTCGTCGATTCCGTTCTTGTCGAGAAACTCCTTCCTAAACTTCAGTAATGCCTGACACAGAAACGAAACATCCATCCTACAGTACGCAAACATTTCGGCTTCCATGTCTAAGGCGTGGTTAGAGACCCTTTACTCCGCGTGCTACTGTTCAAAGTCCGCTCGTGCATCTTCGGACATGCTGTCAGGGCAGTAATACCTTTGGTTTGGAATAGTCCCAACGTAGTGTTAGTGCTCTTTTGTGTTAAACAGGTACGGAAAGTAACCTTTACACGCCTGCAACTGAAACGTTTTAGGAAACCTGGCCATGGGCCATCGGCAGAAAATTTAACGAATCCAGGAAGGTTACATTGTTATGCTTTATTTGGTATATCTTAGTACCTTACACAACTAGCCCAGGCCTCCAATGCAAAACTCCGACCATATGCTTTAGCACCAATTGTCCGTCATAGGCTTTCAGGTTATGTGCGATTACGATGACATCCCATCGTCATACCGCGAATCCGTGACGTGATCGAACAGCTGCTTTACCGCATTCTGCGCAAATATCCACTCCTTTATTCCGCATTGCGTACAATACACCATTTGGTGTTTATCGTCTATGCACAACTAGCACACCTGATACAGCACGCATAGGTTAGATACATGCTTAAACACGTCTGCCTTCCCTTCATAGGAAGTGTCCCGCGTGCATTCAAAGTCAATAAACATCATCACAAAGTCATTTCTTAACTTCTTTGCACTGTACCACTGCATATAGCATATATGTTTCGCTTTCACGTGAAACTTACAATTGCTGCAAAACGTCTCGCCTCACCTGTGTGGAGTCTTGCTATCCCTCATGTTGTACAGCTTACGCACACCAAACCACTTTTTCCATGTCGCACACGGTATACCCTTTAGCATATACCCCTCCCTTCTTTAAATGATTCTCGTAACACACTTGCCCATTGAAGTCTAGGTGGCATTGGGCATAGCGCACATAACGCGTAAAGGGTTGCCTACACAGCATGTGACATTTTGTGCATTTGTTGTCACAACGGTGCTGCTCCCTTGGAATCTTAAACGATGGTTACACTCACGGTAATAGTCCTTACACTTCAACGCCATGTGGAGGTTTACTATCGTGTTGTAGTGCCCATCGTGAAAAATAAGATCGATGTGCTTGTCTCCATGGTTCGCAGACCTATACACTACCGTCTTTCCACTATGATCCCCAAACACGGTAATGCTGTACTCCTGTAAGCCTTCATCGTATCGTTTCACGTCGTTCACCCCACCACCTACATATCTAACAAGCGCCAAAGCCCTCTCCTTTTGTAGTTATTCGGATCGCATCATCGTGGTATAGTTAACGACTTTGTCCGCCTTTGCCTTCCCCATAATGATGGCCCTTGGCAGGCATATGACATCCTTATTTCGAATTTCCACAATCCCTTTGATTCTAAAGCACGCCTCGCACAGTTTATAACATCTGCCGGTGACCTCCTTTGTCCATACGCAAATTAGCTTTAGAGGCCCACCTAACACAAGCTCCTTATTGCTTTGCATAACCTTTGCACTCTTTGCAAAAACACGTTTTTGTTCACCTGATCGAACCTGCGTACGCTCATGCTCATGGGCGCAAAACCATCATGTGCTGCGTGAATTGTAAGTCCTATGTACCTGAGTTCATTTTCCAGCAGTTCGTTGTCTACATAGCCCAATACATCGTCAAACATGGTGCGCAACCACTGTTGGGCACTGTATATTCGGTCATTGATCTAACTGAAATGTCAGTCTCGGTAAACCCCGAATAAAACCTAGTAAAATTCTTTACCTACGTCCTGTAATGCCAAAGCTATGGTGCTCATCGGTTTGCTCTCCTGTCTACTTGTGCTTGGTACACCCTCCATTTACGCTGATATTTACACTGTATCCTAATAGGTCTATCCTCTAAATAACCAGCACTGCTAATTTAATTTCGTCCCTAGTATACGTGTGCAAACATTCATTCGCATTTCTGCCTTTCTCTCCTATATACTTTCGTGCATTTAACTCTGCTAACCTTATAGTCCTTCTTTTATTCGGTATGTGTGCAAATATATTCATTCATTCATTCATTCATTTAGGCGTCTTGCTTTAGCAATGCATTCCCTACTAGCCTTTTCGGCGCAATGTTTAACGTTGTTCTTTATGAGTGTGTGAATATTTATTCGTTCATTTAGGCGTCTTTCCGCCATGCAATCTAAAATAATCTTAATACTCTATCCTTAATAGGATATATATGCATATATACATTTATTCATTTCAACGTTTCATAAACTTTCTTTCCTTTTCCCCTACTTAATATTCGTCAACCTCAAGTATTCTGTTTCTTCTCTATTTCCTATCGCTATATTCATTAATTCATTTAGGCGTCTTTCTCTAGCAATGCAAACCTCTCCTATCCTTATACTGGCAATATTTAACGTTGTTCTATATACGATGTGTCTGCGAATATTCATTTGTTCTTTTAGACGTATTTCACACACTGTAACCTAAACTAACCTTATAACTGTTCTTCTTCACTCTATCCTTAATAATACAAATATACATTTATTCATTTGAGCGTTTCATATCCTATTTTGGCAACCTCAACTATTCTTTTTCTACTCTATTGCCTATGCCTCTTATAATTCAATATTCATTAATTCATTCAGGCGTCGCCCTCAATGCAATAGATTTACAACTGACTTCACAAGCAGTCAGAGTTTTCTCTTAATTTTTTACCGTTTCGCCCTATGCGTTTTATTCTCGTCTTATCGCAACAGCAATGAATAGAGTTCGCCTCAGCCACCGGATGTCATTAGCGCTACCATTTCTTATCGGAACCACTACATCCCAGTTCACCATCTGGTTCACATTCGGAGGACTTTGTTATCAATATCACATCGTTAAGTTCTCCACAATTTCAGGCTTTGGTTTTCCGGTTGGCCATTATTAATATTCTGTTATCTTTCCCATGAGACCCTACTTCCGCCATGTTGCTTTTCCTCCAATATATATCTAAGGTTCTCCTTCATTGCCTATTCATAATGGCTTCGTCTTCAGCTGCGTCATCTCGTTCAGGTAACGGCGAACATCTTATTCCTCTGAACCAACACAACACGTACATCGGCAACCCCTTGGTGCAGGAGCGTCTGCGCCTGCTCTTTGAAGACTCCTGGTGCTGGAACTTTCAGGGACCATTTGGCGGCGCCTCCATTGAGGCCGTTGACCGTGAGTACTTTCCTCCTGTCACTCCGGAGGCAAGCCATTCGTTCACCGGTAACCCTAGAACAACTCCGGGCAATTAATCCGACTCAGACATTATCTTCTTCGCCCCAGGCGCCAGAGGAATATCTTCCGGCCTCACCGTCCGTCGCCATATTCCGTGCCGCAGCGAATACGAGAGCAGCTAGCCTCAGAACATCGGCACTAGCAGCAACAATTACTTTCCCTTCATCTTCCATATCTGAATCTTGACTTTGATCTTCCTCGTGACGCCTTTAACCTTTGGTAAGCTTCTTTTTCTGTTTTTTTTTCAAATAAGTATACACATATTTTAGCATGGCTTTTAATCAAAAGTGCCTGTTTTGCAATGAGCAATTAAAACCATTTTACGCTAGTATAGACCACGTGTGCCCTTATTTTAAATGTCGTAGTTGTAACCGTAACCTGGACAGCTTTTTCCACTATGCCCTCTGCCAGTGGAGTGCCTTCAGTGTTAGCAGTTGCAACCATACCGGTAGGAGTTGCAACATGTGCAGATGCAATCCGGTCTGCTTGGAATGCCAAGTACGCCGGGCTTGCGTGCTTTACAATATTTCAAACCATACGAACACATAAGAATATATAAGCAAAATCAGTGTCAACGTCAACACTGTACTATTGAAGCTAATGTGTGCTGAGATCACTGGGGATGCTTTCACGAACCCGTATGTGTCTGCGTCCACTGCACTCGTGGCGTTTTCCAGAGTATCATCACGCCACTTATGCACACCTAAATTCATCTTAGCATCTATGTATTTACTTATTTTGTTTCTTCTTCTTCTTATTTCTCTTCTATTCTTCTCATATTGCAGCTGCTGTTTGTACATATATGTTTTTTATTATGCAATTTTTATACTTTTAGTCATTTCTGTGTTTCTATGTTTATTTGATTGTTTATTTTTAATTAAATTTGTATTTCATTTCATTGTTTATTTTTAAAATAAATATGTTTACTTGCATTTCTCTGGTTTCATCTCGTTTAATCCTTATTCGTATTCCATTCTCTAGTTAGCTAGTTAGCGTCTATTTATGTAGTTAGTTAGTTAGTTAGGTCTATTCCCGTAACCTTCCCATCCTAGTATGTTTTTTCTCAATCAAATGTGTGAATGTGCGTCTTCAATGTTCGTCATTGCAGGTATGTATTGGTTCTATATGTCATAGCTCAAATCATCCTCGTCTCCACCATTTTCATTATTAACCTCTCTTTCCTCTTTTGTTTCTTCTTCTTCTTCTCCTCCTCCTCCTCCTCCTTCAGCTATTTCCCCAAGTTCATCTTTGTAGTCCACTGCGCAATCGTTCCCACTCCCACTTGAGCACCATTTTCCTAACCTATCCACAAGCTCCTTCAAACCTTTAAATTCCTCATTCTTTTGATTCACATTATCCTTTACTTTATCCACCAACACTCTCTCTGCTTCACTTCATCCACATGCCGCACCACTACCCTCCTCTTCATTTCTTCCATTTCCTCTACTGCTTTCCGCATTTTCTTTTCCATCTCCTTTCTCTCCTTTTTTGCCTCTTCCAATTCTTGTCCTTTCTCCTCTAACTTATTTTCGTATTCCTTTCTCATTTTCTGCTTCTGCACATTTATGCTCGTTTTGCATTTCTCCAAAGCTGCCTTTCTTATGCCATTTATCGAGACCCTACCTACTCCTCCTCCTCCTCCACTTGCATTGAATTCTGATTGTATTCAAATTTCCTGCAGCTGACCATCCTGAATTTCTCTTAACCCTACCTACTATCTTCCCCCCTCCAGCAAAAAATACCTCCCAATGTCCATCCCCACATTCCCCAAAACGTACACGAATTCATCAGAAAAATATGTATTAATTTTATTTACAACACTGTACGTAACCACTAGCTCGCTCTCTTCGGGCGTTAGTTTCCAATTTAGTTTTAGCCCGTCCGGTAAGTCCACCGTGTCCATTATGAAACTACCATTTCTACTAACATTGTTTTATTGGTATTTGCATACATGTTCACGGATGTCTTATAAAGCTCACACTTTTCTTTCCCTTCCCCTTTCTTCCCCGGCACGCACCCACATCCACCATTTAACACATAAACCTCTGGACACACTATCTGACCCATTTTTAAGTTCCCGTAATAGAGATATCCACATTGCTACGTCCACCCCTCTGACATCTGATAACAGGCTTCAAACAATTGTACACATTCTTTAGCGTTCCCATGTTTGAAAAGTCTGAATTAAACCTATAACCGCTTTCCTTCCTATACATACACGAACAGTTTGACAACAGTTCGTTGTCCTTTTCACACTTTTTCGCATTTTCCAAATGGCCCGTCCCTTCATTTAACACAAATCCACATCTCCCAAAGCTCAGGCAACTGTCCTCTGCGCTATTGCCACCCACAACACCCCATCACAACTGTGATCATTTTCATTAATTAATTTCTCTTCTTTCTTTTTTCCCCTTTTTATACCCTTTTCACTTTCTCAAATTCAGCCTTCATCCAATCACAAACCGTTTTCTTTTTATCCAATCGCAGTACTTTATCCACGTTTTTTTAAATGTATACGGATAAACTTTCGGATTTTTTTCATTATTCCTGCCACCCACAACTCCATATTAGGCTTTTCAGAATTCTTTTATTATTTCTTCAACCTTTCTCGGCATATTACACTCCCTTCTTGCGTCACTAGCGCCATCTTGTAACATTGCCATTCAATAGTGTCAACCGCCATCTTGGATCATTCCAATTCTCTAGTGCCAACTGTCATCTTGCGACGCTACGCTGCACTAGTACCATCCGCCATCTTGCTGCGTTTCATTCCACTAGTGTTTACTGCCATCTTGCGGCGCTACGCCACACTATTTCCAGCGACACTAGCGCCTTCCGCCATCTTCTGTCGTCACGTTTTTCCGCCTTTTTTGCGGATTAACCGACACTAGCGATTAATCCCCCTGGTGGCAGGATTATCGTTAATCCATTGTTTAATCCGTATAGATAACTACTATGGAGCGCTTTCTTAAAAATCTTCGGGTTGTGTCTTTGGAATATACTGAACTGAAATACTAAGTTTGGTATTTATCGAGCATTTGGTTTTAGAGTTGTACTATTCATAGACACAAACACACACACATACATACCTTTTTCTAAAAATGCTTCTTATTGTGTTCAGGGGTCCTCAAAGCATGTATTTCCGGTGAAATCTCCACATCGAATTTTCGGATTGAATACAATAGGTACCTCCTCTTACCTACTATAGGAGCTGACAGCAAAAGAAAAATCTGATGGTTACACTCATATGAGTTTCTCCACATTGTATTGCTTATTGCGCAAATTGTTTTTACGAAAGTTTATTTTCCTATTAACTTCATTTTAATCGGAAATACATTACACATTTCGTTGTACATACAAAGGGAATAGCGATACCAAATGTTTAAGAACTGGACGCTATATGCTGGCCTTAAAATTCTGCTGTTTCAATGACATTACGAGAAACAACTGACAATCGACAGGACTTGAAAAGAATGCGTAAGTATTGATCAATTCAAACCATTAGTAATGCATATCTCAGATATAGTTGATGCCACTAAAAAGTTATTTGAAATAAATTGCGTGTTTTAAGGAGGTTTACATTTTTGGTGTAGTACGTTTTCATCTACGTTTACCAGTTATACAAGATAATACGAAAATCTTTCCAACGTAAGAGTAATTCACAAGCTATTCCCCAATAAATCAATATATGCATTTTACTTATCATTAAATATCCTTAATGTGGGACACTAATCAAAATCGTTAGAAGCATTTTTTTAGGAAATAAGAATTTTGCAAAAATGTTCAATGGAAGAGATAGTTAGGGGTGCGGGAATTTTCTTGAAAATCTTGTGTAGCATCTTTAGAAGGTACTGAACGTAAATACCAAATAACGTATTTAGTGAATTAAGTAACCGACTTTTGATTTAGAGTTACGCTGTTCACAGACACACACGCGGACGTCTTTCAAACATTCAGTTTTTTTAAGGGTCTTAAAACATGTAGCAGAAATGGTGAAGTCTCGTATCGAATTTTTGGGTGGATTTGAATACCTTCACAACCTACTGGGTACGTAGTAAAGAAAATAAAAATGAAGTAGAAATTATGTTAAAATGCCATAGTAACATACTATTATACATTCTGATACTTATCGATCATTAGTATTGCTTGTATGAAGCTCTTCAACTAATTCGGCAAAGAGTGGAAAAAATAATATCCCAGTACATCTTCGAACCATATTTCTCGCCTTGGAGCCCAATTTGTCTATTTGTCCAAAATATTTTTGCATCTTCGATAAGTGCTCTTTCTCCCTCTCCCTCTATGACTTTCTCCCTCCCCTCTTCACTCTCCCTCTCCTCTTTCCTTCTCCTACCTTTCCCTCTCTCCGTTTCATCCTCTCTACCTCACTCTCTCACACTCCCTTCCTTCACCGTCCCTCTCCATCCCCTCGACACAATCTCTCTCCCTCTTCCTCCCGTCTTGCTCTATGTATAGTTATACAACAGTTATTCCTCAATGGTGACCTGAGTTCTGCATAGATAGGTACGAAGACCCCTGAACAGCTGACTCACCTGATGTATTATGTTATTTCAAGGATACCTTTAACCTTTATTATCCCACTTACATTTCGTTTGCGAGATGAGGCTGTTTCAGTTAATAGTAGATTATGGTACTATACAAGGGGTAAAAGTAGGGTTTTATTTCGCAATCTTACAAGGAAAATAAAACCACTTTTAACGCGTATGGCATTTACTATTTTTTAGACTGCCCTGGAATTTGTAAAATATCAATAATATTATATTGATTCCTGAAACTAACAGATATTACGTTTAGAACACTGTCCCTGAAACAAGAGAAATGAGTTATAAAGGCGAGATGTCAGAGGTTTAGATGTATTGTTGATTTACTAGGAGTCAATTTCAGTGAAATTATTTTCAACATGTTTTGCTTTACACAACCAATGAGGCGATTAAATGCAATATAATGTTACTTCCTGGATTTTTTGGGTAACTACTTCTAGTGCTATTCTTCCTGCTGCTACTGTAATTTCACTTCGCTCTTCCATTTCAGTTACTTCTGAATTCATAATTTCCGCCATTTAATCTTTATATAGTTTTTACTGGATAAAAGAACAACGCTTTAAATAAGAGAAGGCTGGATGCTACCAATATAACGTATAGATTAACTCTACAACGAATTGCGATAAATAACTGAAGTATGACGATTTGTATTGTGAACAGATAATGCGAGCGACATGACATGTTAATCATGTAAAAATATATAATGAAAAACATCATCTAATCAAAGTGCGATAATCTAAAGGTTTTAGCTCGTGTGCATTGTGTTAGAAATTCTACTCTTAGGCAATGCTGTCTAAAAAGTAATTCTTGTCTGCTGCTTTTAAAATGGCTCATTTACGAGCCTACAAAGTATCTGATGAGTTCCAGGCAGCAGAATTGCCCCTGAAATTCGGGGGCGGCACTCCTTCCTTTCTCGAGCGCTGCTAAAATCGATGAAACGTGACTAATTAATTTTTACTTTGCATCTCGGAGCGGTTTTTCACCAGCAAAGGCGATCTGATTAACTCGAACGCTGTGCAAGATTTGATTATGGGCTGACTTCGTTCTTCGGCAGATGATGAATAGCAACAGTGGAGTTATTCTCCCTTCAATAGAGTGTAAATGAAGTTATAGATAACCTCTCTGAGTACGTGCTACAGTGGCATATCATGGTCTTTATGAACGACACATTTGGGACTGCATTTACGCAAAACAATAACATGAGTTTAGGTGGCAATTAAGGATGGCAGCACTGGTTTTGCTTTCTCAATTAGTACTTATTTAAGCAGGGTAGAGGATATACAACAAAGGGATCTTACCCACTACGACGAACGAGAGCTCTATTACACCCCCAGGAGGAAAGGATGAAGTGAAGGAACCACAGGAGGGTACAGACCGCAGGCGACACGCCACGAAGAAGCGCGGAAGTCCCTAACAGTTCCAGGCTCGAAGACCCGTACCACTACTGGTGCTGCCCAGAGAGGGAGATTAACCACCCGTTCAACCAGGCAGTCCCCTAGTGTCCACGGGTAACACTCTTTCCTTGGAGCAAGCATCCGCGTCATCTGTCCAACACCGCCACACGTCACGAAACCTAGAAGCACACCTGGAATCTGAGAAGTGAACGCAATGAAAGATAAATGAGGGAAAGGAGATTGTGGTAGATAAAAACCACCGCAGTATTCGCCTACCGACCAGGGAAAACCACGAAAAACCCATGGTCAGAATGGACGGTCGACGGGAATCGAACCCAGTACCTCCTGAATGTGAGTTTCATACGTTTCCGTGGAGCCATGTCGTTCGATTCAATCTACAGTAAGTAGAGGAAGTAATGCATTCCAATTCCACCAAAAAAAAATGCGAGAGATTTCACCGGAAATACACGTTTTGAGACACGCTAGTAGTAATAGTCCCGGATGAGCCAATTGTTTTAACGATAATCCTGCCGCTAGGGGCGCTAGTGTCGCTAGTGTCGCTGCGTGCGACGGCGGCGGCGGTAAGTTTGAAAAGCGCCCTGAGCGTTAGGATTATCGTTAAATCGGTTGGCTCATCCGGGACGAGTTGAAAGAATTGAGGAAGTGACGTGGAGTGTTTTGATTGGTTCGTTAATTTGGGGTGGGAGATGGAGGAAGGGAGATGGAGGAGTATGGAGTTCGCGTGATGGAGAGGAGCTGGGTAGCGAGGTGTTGTCTGTGCGGAGGTCGGTACTGAAAGAGGGGTAAAGATGGGGAGCGAGGGATAAAAAGTGTAACAGAAAGTGACGTGTGAAGTTGTGATTGGTGGGAATAAGAAGTGATTTTATTGGTGGAAAGGAGCAAATGAAGGTTGTTGATTGGTAAGAATAAGAGGGATTATGATTGGTGGAAAAGAAAAAGTTGTGGGAGTGGGGTATGTTGGAGGTGATGGGAAAGGTGAGTTTTGCTAGCAGCAAGATTTGCAAAAGCCTGTCTTGAACTGATCAGCAATTTTTGAACGTCGGATGGTAGTTTTCTTGAGTGGATAGAGAGATGGGGGCGATATGAGATGCGGTGGCGAAAATGGGAACTAGACAAGGTTGTTGAGACAAGAGGTTTAAGGACGAGGAAATTTGGAGGTTAGTGGTGAACACGGCGGTCGCAAGAGGTGGGGGTAAGGAGACGCAGTGGTGAGAATGGGAACTAAAAGAAGATGGGGGTAGCAAGAGTTTTAGAAGAGTAGATTTTGAGGTTAAAATAGTGGGAACTAAAAATGGCGGAGGGTCTGCGACAAGGAGATGCGGTGAGAACTAAACAAGATGGCGGACGCAAGAGGTGGGTAAGGAGGTTTGAGGTTACAGTACCAAAACACGAAAGGATATATTCCTACGCCAAGCAGGTCCGAAAAATAATTATGCGTGTGGTACTTACCTGTTACCGGTGTGGATGCGTCACCAAAAGCGCGGCACGCGAGGCGGAAAAATAAAAGCAAACTGTTTTTGAAAATGCTTAACCAGCTTTAAGATCAACCAACATCACTACGCACTGATATACCTAGGTTTTTAAAGCGGTACAGACACCCTTTGCAGAGGCGTAATTTAACTATACCAAAAACCTGGTACTGGACCATCGTGATGGTCGCTAGCGTACGTAGGAGCAGGGTTCTCAAGCCGGTCGAAAGCGGTCAAAAACGTGTACGACGTAGGTGTTCGCAGTAGCTGCTGTCGAGTCAACCGTCGAGGTGTGAATAAACGAGATCTGTTCTCGCCGGCAATTTGGTTCGGAGATGTGAGCAGCGGCGAGGTGTTGTCTGTGCGGAGGTCGGGACTGAAAGCGGGAAAAGATGGGGAGCGAGGGATAAAAAGTGTAACAGAAAGTGACGTGTGAAGTTGTGATTGGTGGGAATAAGAAGTGATTTTATTGGTGGAAAGGAGCAAATGAAAGTTGCTGATTGGTAAGAATAAGAGAGGTTATGATTGGTGGAAAGAAAAAGGAGTGGGGTATGTTGGAGGTGATGGGAAAGGTAAGTTTTGCTAGCAACAAGATTTGCAAAAGCCTGTCGTGAACTGATCAGCAATTTTTGAACGTTGGATGGTAGTTTTCTTGAGTGGATAGAGAGATGGGGCGATATGAGATGCGGTGGCGAAAATGGGAACTAAACAAGGTGGTTGAGACAAGAGGTTTAAGGACGAGGAAATTTGGAGGTTAGTGGTGAACATGGCGGTCGCAAGAGGTGGGGGTAAGGAGACGCGGTGGTGAGAATGGGAACTAAAAGAAGATGGCGGTAGCAAGAGGTTAGAAGAGTAGATTTTGAGGTTAAAATAGCGGGAACTAAAAATGGCGGAGGGTCTGCGACAAGGAGATGCGGTGAGAACTAAACAAGATGGCGGACGTAAGAGGAGGGTAAGGAGGTTTGAGGTTACAGTACCAAAACACGAAAGGATATATTCCTACGCCAAGCAGGTGCGAAAAATAATTATGCGTGTGTTACTTACCTGTTACCGGTGTGGATGCGTCACCAAAAGCGCGGCACGCGAGGCGGAAAAATAAAAGCAAACTGTTTTTGAAAATGCTTAACCAGCTTTAAGATCAACCAACATCACTACGCACTGATATACCTAGGTTTTTAAAGCGGTACAGACACCCTTTGCAGAGGCGTAATTTAACTATACCAAAACCTGGTACTGGACCATCGTGATGGTCGCTAGCGTACGTAGGAGCAGGGTTCTCAAGCCGGTCGAAAGCGGTCAAAAACGTGTACGACGTAGGTGTTGGCAGTAGCTGCTGCCGAGGCAACCGTCGAGGTGCGAATGAACGAGATCTGTTCTTGCAGGCAATCTGGTTGAGAGATGAGAGGCGCGGTGGTAAAAATGTGAACTAAATAAGATGGCGGAGGCACGAAGTTGAGGTTAAGGAGCGGCGAGGTGTTGACTGTGCGGCGGTTGGGGTCTGAAAGAGGGGGAAAGATGGCGAACGAGGGATAAAAAGTATAACAGAAAGTGACGTGTGAAGTTGTCATTGGTGGGAATAAGAAGTGATGTTATTGGTGGAAAGGAACAAATGAAAGTTGCTGATTGGCGAGAATAAGAGAGATTATGATTGGTGGAAAGAAAAAAAGGTGTGGGAGTGGGGTATGTTGGAGGTGATGGAAAAGGCAAGTTTTGCTACCAACAACATTTGCAAAAGCCTATCCAGAACTCATCAGCAATTTTAAATAACTAGTGTTTCGGGGGTTTTCTCTGGTTGGTAGACGAATGCAAGCTGTTTCTACCATACTTATATTATTCGTCTTTTTCCTTTTTTTTTTTTAAAATGACTAGTTTTTTTTTTTTTTTTTTTTTTTTTTTTTTTTGGGGAGTTTTCTGCGGATGGTAAACAAATGCAAGCTCTTTCTGCTTTTTCATAGGTTTTCCCTGGTTGGTAGGCGTTTTCTGTACTGGTTGACGAAGGCGTTTCTAATTTTGGAGGTTTTCTCAGGTTTTTAGCGGTTGTCCCTGCCCGGTAGGCAAATGATGAAGTTTTACCTTGCCGGCGCACGGATACTAGGCACGTACTGGCGCGCGCACACACACACACACACACACACACACACAGAGAGACAGACAGACACACAGATAGGCACACACACACGGACATGTTTCCAAAAATGCTTTTTTTTTTTTTTTTTTTTTTTTTTTGTTTTTTTTTTTTGATTCAGGAGGTCTCAAAACGTGTATTTCCGGTGAAATCTCGGTATCGAATTTTTGGGCGAAATGCAATACTTCCCCTACTTACTATACGTAGTAGAGAAAGTAAAAAAGTATTGAAAAATTTAAGGAAATAACAAGCAATACCTCAAAAGTGTACTATCTTGTTTTCACGGGTTTTCCAGATCGGTAAGCGTTAGAATACTCTTAGAGCTTTTTTTCAGGTTTTTTAGCGGTTGTCCCTGGCCGGTAGGCAAATGATAAAGTTTTTCTATAACGTCGTCGTTTTGGCTTGTGGCGCACGGATCGTAGGCACGTACTCGCGCGCGCGCGCACACACACACACACACACACACACACACACACACACACACTAAAATAGTAGCGTATAAAAAAACTGATTTGTTACACTCACATAACTTTCTCTACTCTTGTACAATCTAATTGGTAGCTTTTAAGCGATAGTCAAATATTTTAACGCTGGTTGCTATGTGGCGAATTCCATTCTGTTTGCATGTTCAGGACATAAAAAAAATGAATAAACGAATTTGAGAAAAAGTATAAGTATTGGAAAATTTAAGGAAATAACAAGCAATATCTCGAAAACGGTTCACTCAACAAAAGAAACGTATATGACATAAGTTGTGTATTTTAACGCGATCTACATTTTTTGTGTAGTAAAATTTTGTCTATCTCTTATGGTTTACCAGTTATGCAAAAAAGTCGTTCACAATGAAGAATATTTTTGGAGACATTCCCAGAAAATTCGAGATATACATTTTATTTGACATGACAATATCTTAAACATATTATGTTTTAATCAAAATCGTTAGAGCCGTTTTTGAGAAAATTAAAATTTTCGAAAAATGTTCCATATAAAGGGTAGTCTGGGGTGGGGGGATTTTCTTGAAAACCTTCGTGTCGCATCTCTGGAAGATACTGAACCTAAATACCAAGTTTGGTGTTTATCCGACTGTTCGTTTTTGAGTTATGCTGTTCACAGACACACAGACACACAGACAGACACACACACGGACATGTTTCCAAAAATGCTTTTTTTTTTTTGGATTCAGAGATTCTCAAAACATGTATTTCCAGTGAAATCTCGGTAACGAATTTTTGGGTGGAATGCAATACTTCCCCTACTTACTATACGTAGTAGAGAAAGTAAAAATGAATAACGCATTTGAGAAAAAGTATAAGTATTGGAAAATTTAAAGGAAATAACAAGCAATATCTCGAAATACGGTTCACTCAACAAAATAAATGTATATGGCATAAGTTGTGTATTTTAACGCGATCTACATTTTTTGTGTAGCAAACTTTTGTCTATCTCTTACGGTTTATCAGTTATGAAAAAGTCGTTCACAATGAAGAATTCTTTTGGAGACATTCCCAGAAAATTCGAGATATACATTTCATTTCTCTCGACATTATCTTAAATATATGATATTTTCATCAAAATCGTTAGAGCCATTTTTTAATACAAAGAGAACGGGATTTCACAAGTGAAACAGTACTGTGATAACGATACCACTGAAACAAAAAAAAAAATCTGATGTGTAACACTCACATGACTTTCTCAACTCTTGTACAAAGTATTTTTACAAACGCTTATTCCCCATCTAGTTTATGTTAATCGAGATAAACATTTGCAAAATCTATTTTATTGCTAATTTTCTTGTATAAAAAAAAAAATCTGATGTGTAACACTCACATGACGTTCTCTACTCTTGTACAAAGTATTTTTACAAACGCTTATGCTCCATCTAGTTCATGTTAATCGAGATAAACATTTGCAAACTCTATTTTATTGCTAATTTTCTTGTAGATGTAGGGGAAAATATATTTACAAGGGGAATATAGAAAAACAGTAGCCTTTAAGCACATACATATCTCTTAATAGCTGGTTGCTATGTGCAACACCATTCTTTTTGCCACAGATTAATACTGTTTGCATATCAAAGACAAAAAAAAATGAATAACGAAGTCCCATTTGAGAAAATAAATATTGGAAAATTAACAAACAATATCTCGAAAACGGTTCACTCAACAACAAAAATGTATATTACATAAGATGTGTATTTTAACGCGATCTACATTTTTTGTGTAGTAAAATTTTGTCTATCTCTTACGGTTTTTCAGTTATGAAAAAGACGTTCACAATGAAGAATACTTTTGGAGACATTCCCAGAAAATTCGAGATATACATTTCATTTCTCACGACATTATATTAAACATACGATATTTTTCATCAAAATCGTTAGAGCCATTTTTTTTTAATACAAAGAGAACGGGATTTCACAAGTGAAACAGTACTGTGATAACGATACCAACAAAACTAATTATTATTCACCCACTGAAACACATAAAAAAAATCTGATGTGTAACACTCACATGACTTTTCTCATCTGTTGTACAAAGTATTTTTACAAACGCTTATTCCCCATCTAGTTCATGTTAATCGAGATAAACATTTGCAAACTCTGTTTTATTGCTAATTTTGTTGTAGATGTAGGGAAAATATATTTACAAGGGGAATATAGAAAAACAGTAGCCTTTAAGCACATACATATCTCTTAATAGCTGGTTGCTATGTGCAACACCATTCTTTTTGCCACAGATTAATACTGTTTGCATATCAAAGACAAAAAAAAAATGAATAACGAAGTCCCATTTGAGAAAATAAATATTGGAAAATTAACAAACAATATCTCGAAAACGGTTCACTCAACAACAAAAATGTATATTACATAAGATGTGTATTTTAACGCGATCTACATTTTTTGTGTAGTAAAATTTTGTCTATCTCTTACGGTTTTTCAGTTATGAAAAAGACGTTCACAATGAAGAATACTTTTGGAGACATTGCCAGAAAATTCGAGATATACATTTCATTTCTCACGACATTATATTAAACATACGATATTTTTCATCAAAATCGTTAGAGCCATTTTTTTTAATACAAAGAGAACGGGATTTCACAAGTGAAACAGTACTGTGATAACGATACCAACAAAACTAATTATTATTCACCCACTGAAACACATAAAAAAAATCTGATGTGTAACACTCACATGACTTTTCTCATCTCTTGTACAAAGTATTTTTACAAACGCTTATTCCCCATCTAGTTCATGTTAATCGAGATAAACATTTGCAAACTCTGTTTTATTGCTAATTTTGTTGTAGATGTAGGGAAAATATATTTACAAGGGGAATATAGAAAAACAGTAGCCTTTAAGCACATACATATCTCTTAATAGCTGGTTGCTATGTGCAGTACCATTCTTTTTGCCACAGATTAATACTCTTTGCATATCAAAGACAAAAAAAAAAAAATGAATAACGAATTCCCATTTGAGAAAATAACTATTGGAAAATTTAAGTAAATAACAAGCAATATCTCGAAAACGGTTCACTCAACAATAAAGATGTATATGACATAAGTTGTGTATTTTAACGCGATCTACATACTTTCGTACTCACCTATAAGATATAGAGGGTAGAGGTCGTACGAACGTAGCACTTTGAGAATCTATATTCAACAGTTGGTGTTACTCCTTAGAAAGGAAGTATCTGCTGATTTTTATTTAATTCTTTACATTTTACATAGCACGTATGCACTGGCACAACACAAAAGCACTACACACAATACTCAGTTTTAATATTTGCACTAATAACATCAGGAATAACTGAAGTCTGCAAACAGTCATTTCCCATGTGCAGCCTTACGTACAGAAAACGTGTGTGGCTGATCTATGTGTAAAAAGAGCCTGAGAGCGGATGTACGTCAGCGGTAAAATCTTTTAAATGCATTTTTATTGGCGATGGTAGAAATCGTGCAGTGGTGGATCGTGAAAATTCATATAAATGGATGTATCACCTCATAATAAGCCTCTATATACCAAGAATATTGAGTTTTTAAAAAGTCAGCAACTGTACCTGTGTTTCTATACGTGAACGTAAGATGGCAGCTTCGATACGTGTCCACGGAGACCTTAGTGCTAGGCAACTGTACCTCTGTTTCTATACGTGAACGGCAGATTGCAGCTTCGATACGTGTCCACGGAGACCTTAGTGCTAGGCAACTGTACCTCTGTTTCTATACGTGAACGGCAGATTGCAGCTTCGATACGTGTCCACGGAGACCTTAGTGCTAGGCAACTGCACCTCTGTTTCTATACGTGAACGGCAGATTGCAGCTTCGATACGTGTCCACGGAGACCTTAGCGCTAGGCAACTGCACCTCTGTTTCTATACGTGAACGGCAGATTGCAGCTTCGATACGTGTCCACGGAGACCTTAGTGCTAGGCAACTGTACCTCTGTTTCTATACGTGAACGGCAGATTGCAGCTTCGATACGTGTCCACGGAGACCTTAGTGCTAGGCAACTGTACCTCTGTTTCTATACGTGAACGGCAGATTGCAGCTTCGATACGTGTCCACGGAGACCTTAGTGCTAGGCAACTGCACCTCTGTTTCTATACGTGAACGGCAGATTGCAGCTTCAATACGTGTCCACGGAGACCTTAGTGCTAGGCAACTGTACCTCTGTTTCTATACGTGAACGGGAGATTGCAGCTTCGATACGTGTCCACGGAGACCTTAGTGCTAGGCAACTGCACCTCTGTTTCTATACGTGAACGTCAGATTGCAGCTTCGATACGTGTCCACGGAGACCTTAGTGCTAGGCAACTGCACCTCTGTTTCTATACGTGAACGGCAGATTGCAGTTTCGATACGTATCCACGGGGACCTTAGTGCTAGGGAACTGCACCTCTGTTTGTATACGTGAACGGCAGATTGCAGCTTCAATACGTGTACACGGAGACCTTAGTGCTAGGCAGCTGTACCTCTGTTTGTATACGTGAACGGCAGATTGCAGCTTCGATACGTGTCCACGGAGATCTTAGTGCTAGGCAGCTATACCTGTTTCTATACGTCAACGGCAGATTGCAGCTTCGATACGTGTTCACGGAGACCTTAGTGCTAGGCAACTGTACCTGTGTTTCTATACGTGTCCACGGAGACCTTAGTGCTAGACAACTGTACCTCTGTTTCTATACGTGAACGGCAGATTGCAGCTTCAATACGTGTCCACGGAGACCTTAGTGCTAGTGCTAGGCAACTATACCTCTGTTTCTATACGTGAACGGCAGATTGCAGGTTCGATACGTGTCCACGGAGATCTTAGTGCTAGGCAACTATACCTGTTTCTATACGTGAACGGCAGATTGCAGCTTCGATACGTGTCCACGGAGACCTTAGTGCTAGGCAACTGTACCTGTGTTTCTATACGTGAACGTCAGATGGCAGCTTCGATACGTGTCCACGGAGACCTTAGTGTTAGGCAACTGTACCTCTGTTTCTATACGTGAACGGCAGATTGCAGCTTCGATACGTGTCCACGGAGACCTTTCGCTTCAGGTGACAAAATAACACTAGGCACTTGTGTGCCGTGGTGTAAGCCGCAATCACGGTATTGGTAGCGTGGATCTCCTTGGGGCTCTCCTCGGAGTTACCTCAACACCACGTACATGACCTGGTTCGTCACGGGTACGCAGGTCTGCACTACCACTTCCTCGGCGTTGAGC
The DNA here is from genome assembly GCA_030765065.1 of Deroplatys truncata. Taxonomy (NCBI): domain Eukaryota; kingdom Metazoa; phylum Arthropoda; class Insecta; order Mantodea; family Mantidae; genus Deroplatys; species Deroplatys truncata. The sequence continues at coordinate 21,285,167 of CM060988.1, read as the reverse complement.
AGGCCCAGGAGGCGATCGTACCGGTACACCAGCTAGCACGTGGACATGTTATCGCGCTGTGGTGTTGCGTGTGCGAGGTATGGAAACTCAAGGACGCAAAACATGCACGACCGAGGGTTAAAAAGCAGAACAAGTAGTGACGTGGAGCGTTGTGATTGGTGTAAATAAGACGATCTCTGATAGGTGGACAAATTGAAATAACGTGATGTGATAGGCGAAAATAAAATCAAAGGTGATTGGATGAAAAATGACGAGAAGGAATTAGCGGTGAATTTGTGAACTAAGATGGCGAAGATTTTTTTTTTTTTAAAAAAAAGGATAATATAAGTACGGCAACTGTAACGGTTTACGGCAAACGCGCGCCGCGCAATGCGTCACGCCGGGCATCTTGCTCAATATGATTTTTGTTTTATTGCCCGGGCGTGACGCATTGCGCGGCGCGCGTTTGCCGTAAACCGTTACAGTTGCCGTACTTATATTATCCTTTTTTTTAAAAAAAAAAAAAATCTTCGCCATCTTAGTTCACAAATTCACCGCTAATTCCTTCTCGTCATTTTTCATCCAATCACCTTTGATTTTATTTTCGCCTATCACATCACGTTATTTCAATTTGTCCACCTATCAGAGATCGTCTTATTTACACCAATCACAACGCTCCACGTCACTACTTGTTCTGCTTTTTAACCCTCGGTCGTGCATGTTTTGCGTCCTTGAGTTTCCATACCTCGCACACGCAACACCACAGCGCGATAACATGTCCACGTGCTAGCTGGTGTACCGGTACGATCGCCTCCTGGGCCTGCTCAACGCCGAGGAAGTGGTAGTGCAGACCTGCGTACCCGTGACGAACCAGGTCATGTACGTGGTGTTGAGGTAACTCCGAGGAGAGCCCCAAGGAGATCCACGCTACCAATACCGTGATTGCGGCTTACACCACGGCACACAAGTGCCTAGTGTTATTTTGTCACCTGAAGCGAAAGGTCTCCGTGGACACGTATCGAAGCTGCAATCTGCCGTTCACGTATAGAAACAGAGGTACAGTTGCCTAACACTAAGGTCTCCGTGGACACGTATCGAAGCTGCCATCTGACGTTCACGTATAGAAACACAGGTACAGTTGCCTAGCACTAAGGTCTCCGTGGACACGTATCGAAGCTGCAATCTGCCGTTCACGTATAGAAACAGGTATAGTTGCCTAGCACTAAGATCTCCGTGGACACGTATCGAACCTGCAATCTGCCGTTCACGTATAGAAACAGAGGTATAGTTGCCTAGCACTAGCACTAAGGTCTCCGTGGACACGTATTGAAGCTGCAATCTGCCGTTCACGTATAGAAACAGAGGTACAGTTGTCTAGCACTAAGGTCTCCGTGGACACGTATAGAAACACAGGTACAGTTGCCTAGCACTAAGGTCTCCGTGAACACGTATCGAAGCTGCAATCTGCCGTTGACGTATAGAAACAGGTATAGCTGCCTAGCACTAAGATCTCCGTGGACACGTATCGAAGCTGCAATCTGCCGTTCACGTATACAAACAGAGGTACAGCTGCCTAGCACTAAGGTCTCCGTGTACACGTATTGAAGCTGCAATCTGCCGTTCACGTATACAAACAGAGGTGTAGTTCCCTAGCACTAAGGTCCCCGTGGATACGTATCGAAACTGCAATCTGCCGTTCACGTATAGAAACAGAGGTGCAGTTGCCTAGCACTAAGGTCTCCGTGGACACGTATCGAAGCTGCAATCTGACGTTCACGTATAGAAACAGAGGTGCAGTTGCCTAGCACTAAGGTCTCCGTGGACACGTATCGAAGCTGCAATCTCCCGTTCACGTATAGAAACAGAGGTACAGTTGCCTAGCACTAAGGTCTCCGTGGACACGTATTGAAGCTGCAATCTGCCGTTCACGTATAGAAACAGAGGTGCAGTTGCCTAGCACTAAGGTCTCCGTGGACACGTATCGAAGCTGCAATCTGCCGTTCACGTATAGAAACAGAGGTACAGTTGCCTAGCACTAAGGTCTCCGTGGACACGTATCGAAGCTGCAATCTGCCGTTCACGTATAGAAACAGAGGTACAGTTGCCTAGCACTAAGGTCTCCGTGGACACGTATCGAAGCTGCAATCTGCCGTTCACGTATAGAAACAGAGGTGCAGTTGCCTAGCGCTAAGGTCTCCGTGGACACGTATCGAAGCTGCAATCTGCCGTTCACGTATAGAAACAGAGGTGCAGTTGCCTAGCACTAAGGTCTCCGTGGACACGTATCGAAGCTGCAATCTGCCGTTCACGTATAGAAACAGAGGTACAGTTGCCTAGCACTAAGGTCTCCGTGGACACGTATCGAAGCTGCAATCTGCCGTTCACGTATAGAAACAGAGGTACAGTTGCCTAGCACTAAGGTCTCCGTGGACACGTATCGAAGCTGCCATCTTACGTTCACGTATAGAAACACAGGTACAGTTGCTGACTTTTTAAAAACTCAATATTCTTGGTATATAGAGGCTTATTATGAGGTGATACATCCATTTATATGAATTTTCACGATCCACCACTGCACGATTTCTACCATCGCCAATAAAAATGCATTTAAAAGATTTTACCGCTGACGTACATCCGCTCTCAGGCTCTTTTTACACATAGATCAGCCACACACGTTTTCTGTACGTAAGGCTGCACATGGGAAATGACTGTTTGCAGACTTCAGTTATTCCTGATGTTATTAGTGCAAATATTAAAACTGAGTATTGTGTGTAGTGCTTTTGTGTTGTGCCAGTGCATACGTGCTATGTAAAATGTAAAGAATTAAATAAAAATCAGCAGATACTTCCTTTCTAAGGAGTAACACCAACTGTTGAATATAGATTCTCAAAGTGCTACGTTCGTACGACCTCTACCCTCTATATCTTATAGGTGAGTACGAAAGTATGTAGATCGCGTTAAAATACACAACTTATGTCATATACATCTTTATTGTTGAGTGAACCGTTTTCGAGATATTGCTTGTTATTTACTTAAATTTTCCAATAGTTATTTTCTCAAATGGGAATTCGTTATTCATTTTTTTTTTTTGTCTTTGATATGCAAAGAGTATTAATCTGTGGCAAAAAGAATGGTACTGCACATAGCAACCAGCTATTAAGAGATATGTATGTGCTTAAAGGCTACTGTTTTTCTATATTCCCCTTGTAAATATATTTTCCCTACATCTACAACAAAATTAGCAATAAAACAGAGTTTGCAAATGTTTATCTCGATTAACATGAACTAGATGGGGAATAAGCGTTTGTAAAAATACTTTGTACAAGAGATGAGAAAAGTCATGTGAGTGTTACACATCAGATTTTTTTTATGTGTTTCAGTGGGTGAATAATAATTAGTTTTGTTGGTATCGTTATCACAGTACTGTTTCACTTGTGAAATCCCGTTCTCTTTGTATTAAAAAAAATGGCTCTAACGATTTTGATGAAAAATATCGTATGTTTAATATAATGTCGTGAGAAATGAAATGTATATCTCGAATTTTCTGGCAATGTCTCCAAAAGTATTCTTCATTGTGAACGTCTTTTTCATAACTGAAAAACCGTAAGAGATAGACAAAATTTTACGACACAAAAAATGTAGATCGCGTTAAAATACACATCTTATGTAATATACATTTTTGTTGTTGAGTGAACCGTTTTCGAGATATTGTTTGTTAATTTTCCAATATTTATTTTCTCAAATGGGACTTCGTTATTCATTTTTTTTTTGTCTTTGATATGCAAACAGTATTAATCTGTGGCAAAAAGAATGGTGTTGCACATAGCAACCAGCTATTAAGAGATATGTATGTGCTTAAAGGCTACTGTTTTTCTATATTCCCCTTGTAAATATATTTTCCCTACATCTACAACAAAATTAGCAATAAAACAGAGTTTGCAAATGTTTATCTCGATTAACATGAACTAGATGGGGAATAAGCGTTTGTAAAAATACTTTGTACAACAGATGAGAAAAGTCATGTGAGTGTTACACATCAGATTTTTTTTATGTGTTTCAGTGGGTGAATAATAATTAGTTTTGTTGGTATCGTTATCACAGTACTGTTTCACTTGTGAAATCCCGTTCTCTTTGTATTAAAAAAAAATGGCTCTAACGATTTTGATGAAAAATATCGTATGTTTAATATAATGTCGTGAGAAATGAAATGTATATCTCGAATTTTCTGGGAATGTCTCCAAAAGTATTCTTCATTGTGAACGTCTTTTTCATAACTGAAAAACCGTAAGAGATAGACAAAATTTTACTACACAAAAAATGTAGATCGCGTTAAAATACACATCTTATGTAATATACATTTTTGTTGTTGAGTGAACCGTTTTCGAGATATTGTTTGTTAATTTTCCAATATTTATTTTCTCAAATGGGACTTCGTTATTCATTTTTTTTTGTCTTTGATATGCAAACAGTATTAATCTGTGGCAAAAAGAATGGTGTTGCACATAGCAACCAGCTATTAAGAGATATGTATGTGCTTAAAGGCTACTGTTTTTCTATATTCCCCTTGTAAATATATTTTCCCCTACATCTACAAGAAAATTAGCAATAAAATAGAGTTTGCAAATGTTTATCTCGATTAACATGAACTAGATGGAGCATAAGCGTTTGTAAAAATACTTTGTACAAGAGTAGAGAACGTCATGTGAGTGTTACACATCAGATTTTTTTTTTATACAAGAAAATTAGCAATAAAATAGATTTTGCAAATGTTTATCTCGATTAACATAAACTAGATGGGGAATAAGCGTTTGTAAAAATACTTTGTACAAGAGTTGAGAAAGTCATGTGAGTGTTACACATCAGATTTTTTTTTTTTGTTTCAGTGGTATCGTTATCACAGTACTGTTTCACTTGTGAAATCCCGTTCTCTTTGTATTAAAAAATGGCTCTAACGATTTTGATGAAAATATCATATATTTAAGATAATGTCGAGAGAAATGAAATGTATATCTCGAATTTTCTGGGAATGTCTCCAAAAGAATTCTTCATTGTGAACGACTTTTTCATAACTGATAAACCGTAAGAGATAGACAAAAGTTTGCTACACAAAAAATGTAGATCGCGTTAAAATACACAACTTATGCCATATACATTTATTTTGTTGAGTGAACCGTATTTCGAGATATTGCTTGTTATTTCCTTTAAATTTTCCAATACTTATACTTTTTCTCAAATGCGTTATTCATTTTTACTTTCTCTACTACGTATAGTAAGTAGGGGAAGTATTGCATTCCACCCAAAAATTCGTTACCGAGATTTCACTGGAAATACATGTTTTGAGAATCTCTGAATCCAAAAAAAAAAAAGCATTTTTGGAAACATGTCCGTGTGTGTGTCTGTCTGTGTGTCTGTGTGTCTGTGAACAGCATAACTCAAAAACGAACAGTCGGATAAACACCAAACTTGGTATTTAGGTTCAGTATCTTCCAGAGATGCGACACGAAGGTTTTCAAGAAAATCCCCCCACCCCAGACTACCCTTTATATGGAACATTTTTCGAAAATTTTAATTTTCTCAAAAACGGCTCTAACGATTTTGATTAAAACATAATATGTTTAAGATATTGTCATGTCAAATAAAATGTATATCTCGAATTTTCTGGGAATGTCTCCAAAAATATTCTTCATTGTGAACGACTTTTTTGCATAACTGGTAAACCATAAGAGATAGACAAAATTTTACTACACAAAAAATGTAGATCGCGTTAAAATACACAACTTATGTCATATACGTTTCTTTTGTTGAGTGAACCGTTTTCGAGATATTGCTTGTTATTTCCTTAAATTTTCCAATACTTATACTTTTTCTCAAATTCGTTTATTCATTTTTTTTATGTCCTGAACATGCAAACAGAATGGAATTCGCCACATAGCAACCAGCGTTAAAATATTTGACTATCGCTTAAAAGCTACCAATTAGATTGTACAAGAGTAGAGAAAGTTATGTGAGTGTAACAAATCAGTTTTTTTATACGCTACTATTTTAGTGTGTGTGTGTGTGTGTGTGTGTGTGTGTGTGTGTGCGCGCGCGCGCGAGTACGTGCCTACGATCCGTGCGCCACAAGCCAAAACGACGACGTTATAGAAAAACTTTATCATTTGCCTACCGGCCAGGGACAACCGCTAAAAAACCTGAAAAAAAGCTCTAAGAGTATTCTAACGCTTACCGATCTGGAAAACCCGTGAAAACAAGATAGTACACTTTTGAGGTATTGCTTGTTATTTCCTTAAATTTTTCAATACTTTTTTACTTTCTCTACTACGTATAGTAAGTAGGGGAAGTATTGCATTTCGCCCAAAAATTCGATACCGAGATTTCACCGGAAATACACGTTTTGAGACCTCCTGAATCAAAAAAAAAAAAACAAAAAAAAAAAAAAAAAAAAAAAAAGCATTTTTGGAAACATGTCCGTGTGTGTGTGCCTATCTGTGTGTCTGTCTGTCTCTCTGTGTGTGTGTGTGTGTGTGTGTGTGTGCGCGCGCCAGTACGTGCCTAGTATCCGTGCGCCGGCAAGGTAAAACTTCATCATTTGCCTACCGGGCAGGGACAACCGCTAAAAACCTGAGAAAACCTCCAAAATTAGAAACGCCTTCGTCAACCAGTACAGAAAACGCCTACCAACCAGGGAAAACCTATGAAAAAGCAGAAAGAGCTTGCATTTGTTTACCATCCGCAGAAAACTCCCCAAAAAAAAAAAAAAAAAAAAAAAAAAAAAAAAACTAGTCATTTTAAAAAAAAAAAAGGAAAAAGACGAATAATATAAGTATGGTAGAAACAGCTTGCATTCGTCTACCAACCAGAGAAAACCCCCGAAACACTAGTTATTTAAAATTGCTGATGAGTTCTGGATAGGCTTTTGCAAATGTTGTTGGTAGCAAAACTTGCCTTTTCCATCACCTCCAACATTCCCCACTCCCACACCTTTTTTTCTTTCCACCAATCATAATCTCTCTTATTCTCGCCAATCAGCAACTTTCATTTGTTCCTTTCCACCAATAACATCACTTCTTATTCCCACCAATGACAACTTCACACGTCACTTTCTGTTATACTTTTTATCCCTCGTTCGCCATCTTTCCCCCTCTTTCAGACCCCAACCGCCGCACAGTCAACACCTCGCCGCTCCTTAACCTCAACTTCGTGCCTCCGCCATCTTATTTAGTTCACATTTTTACCACCGCGCCTCTCATCTCTCAACCAGATTGCCTGCAAGAACAGATCTCGTTCATTCGCACCTCGACGGTTGCCTCGGCAGCAGCTACTGCCAACACCTACGTCGTACACGTTTTTGACCGCTTTCGACCGGCTTGAGAACCCTGCTCCTACGTACGCTAGCGACCATCACGATGGTCCAGTACCAGGTTTTGGTATAGTTAAATTACGCCTCTGCAAAGGGTGTCTGTACCGCTTTAAAAACCTAGGTATATCAGTGCGTAGTGATGTTGGTTGATCTTAAAGCTGGTTAAGCATTTTCAAAAACAGTTTGCTTTTATTTTTCCGCCTCGCGTGCCGCGCTTTTGGTGACGCATCCACACCGGTAACAGGTAAGTAACACACGCATAATTATTTTTCGCACCTGCTTGGCGTAGGAATATATCCTTTCGTGTTTTGGTACTGTAACCTCAAACCTCCTTACCCTCCTCTTACGTCCGCCATCTTGTTTAGTTCTCACCGCATCTCCTTGTCGCAGACCCTCCGCCATTTTTAGTTCCCGCTATTTTAACCTCAAAATCTACTCTTCTAACCTCTTGCTACCGCCATCTTCTTTTAGTTCCCATTCTCACCACCGCGTCTCCTTACCCCCACCTCTTGCGACCGCCATGTTCACCACTAACCTCCAAATTTCCTCGTCCTTAAACCTCTTGTCTCAACCACCTTGTTTAGTTCCCATTTTCGCCACCGCATCTCATATCGCCCCATCTCTCTATCCACTCAAGAAAACTACCATCCAACGTTCAAAAATTGCTGATCAGTTCACGACAGGCTTTTGCAAATCTTGTTGCTAGCAAAACTTACCTTTCCCATCACCTCCAACATACCCCACTCCTTTTTCTTTCCACCAATCATAACCTCTCTTATTCTTACCAATCAGCAACTTTCATTTGCTCCTTTCCACCAATAAAATCACTTCTTATTCCCACCAATCACAACTTCACACGTCACTTTCTGTTACACTTTTTATCCCTCGCTCCCCATCTTTTCCCGCTTTCAGTCCCGACCTCCGCACAGACAACACCTCGCCGCTGCTCACATCTCCGAACCAAATTGCCGGCGAGAACAGATCTCGTTTATTCACACCTCGACGGTTGACTCGACAGCAGCTACTGCGAACACCTACGTCGTACACGTTTTTGACCGCTTTCGACCGGCTTGAGAACCCTGCTCCTACGTACGCTAGCGACCATCACGATGGTCCAGTACCAGGTTTTTGGTATAGTTAAATTACGCCTCTGCAAAGGGTGTCTGTACCGCTTTAAAAACCTAGGTATATCAGTGCGTAGTGATGTTGGTTGATCTTAAAGCTGGTTAAGCATTTTCAAAAACAGTTTGCTTTTATTTTTCCGCCTCGCGTGCCGCGCTTTTGGTGACGCATCCACACCGGTAACAGGTAAGTACCACACGCATAATTATTTTTCGGACCTGCTTGGCGTAGGAATATATCCTTTCGTGTTTTGGTACTGTAACCTCAAACCTCCTTACCCACCTCTTGCGTCCGCCATCTTGTTTAGTTCTCACCGCATCTCCTTGTCGCAGACCCTCCGCCATTTTTAGTTCCCACTATTTTAACCTCAAAATCTACTCTTCTAAAACTCTTGCTACCCCCATCTTCTTTTAGTTCCCATTCTCACCACTGCGTCTCCTTACCCCCACCTCTTGCGACCGCCGTGTTCACCACTAACCTCCAAATTTCCTCGTCCTTAAACCTCTTGTCTCAACAACCTTGTCTAGTTCCCATTTTCGCCACCGCATCTCATATCGCCCCCATCTCTCTATCCACTCAAGAAAACTACCATCCGACGTTCAAAAATTGCTGATCAGTTCAAGACAGGCTTTTGCAAATCTTGCTGCTAGCAAAACTCACCTTTCCCATCACCTCCAACATACCCCACTCCCACAACTTTTTCTTTTCCACCAATCATAATCCCTCTTATTCTTACCAATCAACAACCTTCATTTGCTCCTTTCCACCAATAAAATCACTTCTTATTCCCACCAATCACAACTTCACACGTCACTTTCTGTTACACTTTTTATCCCTCGCTCCCCATCTTTACCCCTCTTTCAGTACCGACCTCCGCACAGACAACACCTCGCTACCCAGCTCCTCTCCATCACGCGAACTCCATACTCCTCCATCTCCCTTCCTCCATCTCCCACCCCAAATTAACGAACCAATCAAAACACTCCACGTCACTTCCTCAATTCTTTCAACTCGTCCCGGATGAGCCAACCGATTTAACGATAATCCTAACGCTCAGGGCGCTTTTCAAACTTACCGCCGCCGCCGTCGCACGCAGCGACACTAGCGACACTAGCGCCCCTAGCGGCAGGATTATCGTTAAAACAATTGGCTCATCCGGGACTATTACTACTCACGCTGTATTCAAAAACAGCTAGTTATGTATCAAGTGCGAAAAATAAGGCTTTAGGGGAAGAATTAAAAGCCGAGTACGACATACTGAATGAGTCAAATGATGTTTTTGGATATATGGTGCATACAGTAATTTTTAGTGAAAACTCTCTAAACTATATTAAATAAAATAAATAATAGTAGAGTATGATAAGCGTTAAAAGTAGGGTTTAATTTTGCGAGTAGGAATGTTTGTGAAACAAAGACCTACTTCTTAGGGCCTTCGTTTCGCAATCCTAGAAAATAAAATAACTTTTAATACGTGTGGCATATACTATATTTAGAAGGCGTTCGGATTTGGAAAATATCAATAAAATAACATTATCTGGATTCCTAAAACTAGGAGAAATCACGTTTAGAGCGAGAGCTACTCACGTGTATAGCGGGGTTCTTAAGACAAGAGAAATGACGAAAACGAGATCAACTCTCGTGTGCAGTAAGATGCCAGGTATTTTTATGTTTTGTTGATTTGCTAGCGGTATTTTCAGTGAAATTATTTTCAAACGAAGCGATTAAATGCTACGTAATATTGCTTTCTGGATTTTTCGGTAAGTGATTCTAGTGTTATTGTTTCTGCTACCTCTTTAATTTCACCTGGTTCTTCCATTTCAGTTTATTCTGAATTCATAATTGCAGCCATCTAATCTTTACATATATTACATTAGATAAAAGAATAACGTTTTAGATAAAAGAAAGCACAAGGCTGCCAATATAACGTATAGGTGAACTCCACAAAGAATTGTTATAAATTGAAGTATGACGATTTGTATTGTGAACAGATAATGCGAACTACATGAGAAATTAATCATATAAAAATACATAATTAAAAGTAAAACCTAATTGTACCAAGTCGAACTATTAAATATGCGCAAATACAAAGGGTAATTGCCTTGTGATTGGACTAAAGTTGGTCACAGTGGAGTGGTATAAAAATTGTATTGCCCTAGTGCGATAATGTAAAGATTTTAGTTCGTGAGCACTATGTTAAAAGTTCTCCTTTTAGGCCATGTTGTCTAAAAATGTAATATAAGTACTATATAAATATAAAAGGTATAGTCAGTCATTCGTTGACATATTCTCACAGCCCCTGAATCCTAAACATGCGCCGTAACAACACCTCCTAGGAAGCTTTGACAATAACAATACGAGATGCGCATGTACATGACAGTGCTTATTCTGAGCGCCCGTTTCTAAACAACAAGCTTGTGGTTGAAAATATGATTGGGAATCCCGAAGAAATTTCAATCCGAGACAAAAACTTGAATCGGAGCTGCTGTCAGAAAAATATCTGCAGCAGTATGAGAAGGAAAAGACTGCATTTAAAGACTGGTGCAAGGTAAGCAGCCTTTCTCTTGTGGACGAAGACAATTCCATGTTGGGAAATACATATTTCATTTTTGTGAAGTGTTTCTCATAAACAATAAAATGATGTTAACTTACATTTTGCTTTTAGATGATGAATTTTTTGTGAAAAATGCTGGTAATGTTTATTATTAACTTAATAAACTGTTAGCTTATATTTCTTGTTTTGTGATCAAGTATTTTGTTTAGAACCTTGTTAAAGTTGGTATGACTGGTACTGTCATTTGGATTTTGTTTATTACGCCGCTAAAGTACTATTTTTTTACGTCTTAACAATTCAAAAAGCTGTAGTTTTTAGAGAGAGAGTATAAGCATTTTTACTTTCTCTACCGCTTACATAGTAGGTAAAGAAGGTATTGCATTCCACCCAAAAATTCGATACCAGATTTCACCGGAAATACATTTTTGAGGCTCCCTGGATCTAAATAAAGCATTTTGGAAACATTTCCGCGGTTGTGTCTGTGAAAAGCATAACTCAAAAACGAAAAGTCGGATAAATAACAAAATTGGTAATTTTGTTCAGTATCTTCCAAGGATGCGACACAAAGATTTTTAAGAAAAACACCCAACTGCACTTTATATGGAACATTTTTCGGTATTTTTGATTTTCTAAAAAATGACTATAATAATTTTCATTAAAATATCATATAGAACGATATTTACGTGACAAATAAAATTTATATCTTGAATTTTCTGGGAGTAGCCTATGAAGTGCTTTTCATTCGGAAGGAGTTTTGTATAATCTTGTATAACTGGTAAACGTTGGTGGCTATGATTAATCCACTCAGCATTGGTTCTTCGAATAGAGTTTAAGGGTATGCTAAAAACTGGTTCAGTATATGTCTGAGCGGATCCTTTTCTTCCCAGAATATCTGCTTTTTCTTTGCCTAAAATTTCCTATTGTCCAGGCACCCACCCAAGATTAACCTTGATGTGTTTTGCCCATTGCATAAGGTTATTAGGCAGTTCCAGACTAACTTAGATGTTATCAGATAACTTGCAATTGGTTTTAGTGCAGCCTGACTGTCAGAGAAAATCCAAATGTTGTTTTCTTTGTAGCCTCCTTTTACACTCTCCCTGACACAGGTTTCTATTGCATGCTGTTCACAAAGACACACACCGCGCGCGCGAACCTTTTTTTGGGTTCAGGTGGCCTCAAAACATGTATTTCCAGTGCAATTTCGAATAAAAATTTTTCGGTGGAATACAAGTCTTCCTCTGGTTACTGTAAGTATGTAAAGAAATTAAAATTTGCAAACATATTATCGCTCCATTCGATCTGCACACTAATTCACGTTTATCTTTTAAACTTTCCGGTGTAATCAAAATACTAAAATGTTTATATTCTTCTAATTTTTATTTCTTTTAGGGATTGTTGTTCAAGAACCTCACTTTTCCCTGAATAGCTTGAGAACCCCGTTTGGTTTCTTTCGGAATTGGAATATTTTTGGAATGGATTTGATTTGTCTATTGGTTTGAGCATATGAAGTGGTTTCACGCTAAAGGAACGATTTCCCACTGTCTCATCTAGAACTTGCAACAGAGATCAGTGTGAAGAGAAAGGCAATAAGCACCACAAATTTCCCACATTAATTATTGCGTCTCGTTTATTGAGTTTCACGGTTTGCCGATTGGGTTCAACCTCATCCGTTCATGCATGTAAAGTGATTACCGCGCAAGCAAACAAGCGCAGCGACCTCGTGATGCGGTTACCACAGAGTGTTTTCTTTTTGGAGGGGAAAAACACTTAATCGCTAATTCATTGTACAATAATTGTACCTAAGAGGAGAAAGAAATACAACACTAGATGAACGTATCTTCATCAAATAAAACTAGGGATGGGACCTCGATACCGCGATACTCGGCGGTATCGAAGTATATGTAATACTTTGAGATAAACCTTCGATACTTTTAAATTTTTAAGTTTTGAATTATTGAAAGTGGTTACGTTTAACTTTATGCTAGATAAGGAAAGGAAGACTTCACGTTATTGCCTTGCACGCTTCCCTAAAGAGTTGCTGCACTGCAGTTCTTGATAAACATTGATGCTTTCCTGTAGGTGAATGAATGCAACATTCCATAGACTCTCGTGTATAAATGAATCCAAAACAATGGGGGAAGGAGTAGAAATAATCATTTAACATGCAGAGTTAACAGTTGTGAATGAAGCTGATTTAGCCAACACAATAAATCATGTGTCTGCAATAACCTGGTTTGGTGACTCAGCCATTGCATTTACCTACCTCCGGTGACCGAAATTTGCGAACCCAGTAGAAACAAATCAGAACTTAAGAACTTGAGATAATAAAGCACACAGAAATATTTGTTATTTCGTTCCATCTGTTAGTTTCTGTTTACGCATGTCAAACCTTTGTATTAAACATGTATATGCTAATGTATGAGGGTGGGTAGTAGAGAGGGTTAATCCACAAACTTACTGTTCCGAGGGTTATTTGGCTAATTACATATTACTGGACGAAAAAACAAATCCCTGTGTTATGTAGTAGTGGCAGAATGGTGTAACCACGTATTATTTTTAGTTGTTTGAGTTTCATGTAAATATATATGTTAGTTTATATTTCCAAGATTGCAGAATAAAGAAAAATTATTTATTTTTGTATTCCTATGTAGCATAGAAAATCCTTTAAAAGAAGGTTTTCGGGACAAAATATAGTTACATAAACATGAAAACAAACAATTATTATTATTATTATTTTAATGACAATATGGGTATATACCTGTAGCATTATCAAGATAAACGGTTACTGCCAATTGGAGAATGTCAAACAGGAACTATTTCGGAATTAGCTTACTGTACGAAATTGATTACACGTGTTTATACACAGAAAACTACTAATAAAGATATAATTCAGAGAAACAAGCTATCGCCTTTACAGTTTTTTATAAAGTGAGTATCGAAAAATACTGGTAGCGTCCATCACTAAATAAAGCTTCACTCTACATTAATGTTCTGAATTAATGGAATTTGATAAGAAATGTACACAAACAGGCAAACTTCGGTTTGATCTAAAATACCGCGTAGTAATACCGAGGTAATTATGTATAATTTTGTATAATTGGTAAGCCACAATACACAGACAAAGGCTTACTACACAAAAATTCAATATATATTAAAATCGCACAATTTGTTTCAAATAACTCTTTCTGTGACACAAGCCATTTCCAAAATATCCCTTGTTATTTGTTTAAATTTTCCAATACCTTGTCATTTAATTTTTTCCAGTACAAGGAACCCTGAGTTGTTTCCCATGTCATGGAAACGGCATGGAATTTCATAGCCGGTACATATTTGACTATCGCTATGAAAATGTCTAATGAAACTATTTATTCAAACGTTTATATCGGAGTTGCTGTAGGGGACACGAAGTTTAACCTATTCCCCGGTTTTGTTCATCGTATTCTCTACAGTCATTCATTTCGTAAATCGAGGTTATAGGAGAAAGTACAATATATTTTATGGTGTATGTTAAAATAAGCTTAAACACATATTTGTCAAACTTTAGACTTTATCTACTACACATGTCCTTACTGCAATTAGGAGTGAAGGTAAATGTAATGACACGGATGAACGGAGGGGCCCCGAAACCGGGGCAGAGCACCGCACGCAGCTCAGCTCCCTTTGTGCTTCTACCGTGACTCCCGGGAGGGAGGAACGAGGGCAAAGATCCTAAGGGCAACTAGATTCGGATGACACCGGGCGCAAGCACAGACGTAGTTTATAATGTTTCCATATTGAACTTCTGCAACGCCGTCCGAGCACAGTCTATTGGTCCCCGAGTTTCCGGGCGTCCACTGAAGGAGCTCCCGCTCGAAAGCACCCAGAGGCGGGTTCCAACTAAGCAGTCCCTGGAACTTCCACAGAGCGCACAGCCGCAACCCGCCGAACACCGCCTGGTCCTGCAACCCTGAAACAGCTGACAAGGAAGATTATGGATACAGGCAATGAGGAGCAGCAGTGTCGTAGTAGAAGATTAACCATTCCATCATTCGCTCGCCGACCCGGGGAAATCACGAAAAACCCATGGGTCATAGGTGGGCGGTCGACGGGGATCGAACCAGAGACATCCCGAATAGTAGTTGCACACGTTACTGCGGGCCACCTCGCTCGGTGTAAGTAGGGATAGCATTGTATTCCACCCAAAAACTCAATGTCGAGATTTAAAAATTAACCCAAAAAAGCATTTTTAGAAAAAGGTCCCCGTTAAGATCGGGACCGTCCAAAGATGTGACACAAGGGTTTTCAAGAAAATCTCCCCACTCCAGACTACTGGAGAAAATATACCGACGGCCAGTGCTATAATGAAACCGGGTGCTAAAATTAGCTTAGTAGAAACGTAAAGGAGAAATATTCCAATTTTACGAAGGATGACTGCGTCATACTCATCGCAGAAACAAATGACATACCAAACGGTGAACCCGAGAATGTCAATCCAAAATCGGAAAGTACAATAAATGCATTGCCAAATGGCAATCTGATTATTGTCAAACTACCTAGGAGACATGACCTGCACTTGAACTCCTGGATAAACAAGAAAACCGCTTCTGTAAACTCCGACGTAGTCGAGATGTGTAGAAAATACGAACATGTGGAGCTAATTAGCACCTACAACATAAGGCGGGAACTCCACACAAGGCATGGGATGTATCTCAATAAACTGGGAAAGAGGCTGTTGAGTGAAACACTAATCTAAGTGGCTTCGGTTTGTGTGAACAAAAAACATAGTGATCAAGGAGAACAAAGGGATGTAAATAGCGTAAACTCTTTGTGTAGACCAAAAATCTGGGCATGTCTTCATCAGAAAAGTACAAGGGTAAATTGTTGAAATTAATTCATCAAAACACACAAATGCTTTCTAATAAAATTGATGAGTTCAAAATATTTATATCAGAAGAAAATCCTGATGTACGAGTTGTAACTGCACATGGCTTAAAGGGTCCCAAATGTGGTCATAATTTCATTCCAAATTTAAAAGCTAAATTCTGCAGAAAGAATATACAATTGAGCGGGTAGGAATCTTTACAAGTCTAGATGTATAGGAATACTCAACAGATCTTGATACTCAATATTTTTGTGCTGAGGAACGTGCGGAATTGACAGGAACAAGTGTATCACTAAATAAATCAAAGATAACAGCCATTGGTGTATACAAACTTAAATATTTTTCTTAGTAAACTAAATTTATTGATAAACCATGTTTTGGTCAATACTAGATGTAAAATAATAATTTTAGGAGTTTTAAACATTGATTTTCTTCAAAACACAAATGATAGAGCCAAATTTCAATACGGTTAAATGAATACAACTTGCATACTATTATTAATGTACCAACTCGCATTACCAACAGATCAAGAACAGCTATTGATACTATTATTAATAATATAATACACTTACCCTACAGGGTAAATGTCATTCAATCTCGTTTATCAGGTCATATGGCACAAAGTATTATTTTTAATGGTATAAATGGGCCTTCTGCAAAACATAATAGCAATAATATATCTGTCAATAAAATGTTGTCATTCCATTAGGGAAGTTAATTTGCAAACAAGTGAATCAGAAGTTGGGTCCAGTGCTCGCAACCAGCTGTTCACTTCTGATTGATCTTCGTCACGGTGTTAAAGTGCTTACCTCCACGATGACCTTTGAGTCAGGGGAACATGTGAAAATCACTTGAGAAAAGATTTGGTGAATATGAAGGATGCGAGAAAACTTCCCAGTTGAATCTTCTGAGTCCGCCTGGGTCAAGATTCAACTTGGAAGTTTTCTCGTAACCTCTATATTCACTGGAGCTTAGTAATGTTTAATATGAGAGGAAAATGGAACAAACACCTATCTGTAACTAACTACAAAGCACGAGGGCAGTTAAATGAATTATTACGTACCCTCTCGCGGATACCGGATGTACCTGTAGATACATTAGAAAAGATGTATAACTCCATGATAGGCCTGTTCTGTTATACGGCAGTGAAATCTGGGGATGGGAAAGAGCAGAGCATGTAAATAAAACACAGGTAGCATTTTGGAAAAGAGTTCTTGGAGTTTCACAAGGCACATCAAATTCGGGGGTATTGAGGGAGGTAGGATGCTATGAAGACACAATACACTGCAAAATAAGAGCAGTGAAGTACTGGCTAAGGCTGATGCATGGGGATAACTCCACACTACGATCCAAATGTTATAAATACCAGCGAGAAAACCTGTCTCCTAAGTTTTGGGCAGCTGATTTGGAAAGGGGTTTGAGGAGAATAGGAATGGGATCAGTATGGCTAAGAGCTGAAACAAATGACAAAAACATATGGAAAGGTGTTAAAAGAAGACTAAGAGACATCAACCAACAGGAAATAGAATCGGACTGTAAAATTAAACCTTTTCTAAGTCTAGCAAATGAAATAAAATTGAACTGGGGTAAAGAGGCA
This sequence comes from Deroplatys truncata, assembly GCA_030765065.1. Classification (NCBI taxonomy): domain Eukaryota; kingdom Metazoa; phylum Arthropoda; class Insecta; order Mantodea; family Mantidae; genus Deroplatys; species Deroplatys truncata. The sequence goes on along the minus strand of CM060988.1, from coordinate 21,267,697 downwards.
TATATACTTAATTTAGGAAGAAAGGAAAGATCAGGAATGGCATGGTTTAGACTGGGGGGCTGGAGAGCACAGAAAATGACCGACGATTCTGGCAGGAGAATCTGCCCATTCTGTGAATTGGATGAGGACTGGGTACATATTTTGGCGGAATGTGCACAGTGGGAGAACCAGCGAACGATTAAACTCAAAGGAAAATTCTTAAGTCCCTTAAGAAAGAGATTGGCATGTTGGGATCTACTGGCTGACCAGAGGAACTGGCAAAACATGGGCAATTTTCTGGCTAAAGTGCGCGAAGCTAGGTCAAATTTGTTCAGTTAGACAAAGGTAATTTATTTCTATTTCCCTTTTTCTTGTTCCTTTTGTTGTGTTTTCTTTATCTGTTGTTTATTTTGTCACCCTATTGTATCTTAAATATGCATGTACGGTCAATGACCCATGCACTAAATACTTGTGTAATAACTTCAATAATTTGAAACCAATAAAGATACCTTATCTATCTATCTATCACTGGAGCTTACCCCAAGTGATTTTCACATGTTCCTTCAACTCAAAGGTAAGCACTTTTAACACCGATGATGAAGTCAAATCAGTGAACAGCTGGTTGCGAATACAGGATCCGACCTGGTACAACACTGGCTTGGAAAAACTTGTGTCACGTCCCCAAAAATGCTTGAAAAAACATGTTAAATATGTAGAAAAGTAACTGAAGGATTGTATAATATAAAAAAATTAATTCATTATGATCAATTGTTGTTAATGTTTTTTTATAAAATAGGGAAACTTACTTCATGGATGCCCCTCGTACACCCAGCTACGCTGTCCCAACACTTCCCTCCTATAAATGAGCTGTCACAAGTCACTTCTAGTTTAAATGCTACTGTAATAATCGACCCGATTGTAAAGGCTTCTAGTACAGTGTCTCCCATTCTAGTTCCTTGTATCCATGGTCAGAGCACGTAGCAATTGGTAAAGCTTGGTAAGTTGCTAGCCCTTTTGATTCCTTTTGTTTCCCCCGAATGTTCAAGTTCTTCTTTTACGAACAGAATTTGGATCTGAGCCTTCTCTGGTTCCCCTTTTGCGGGTTCAAGTTTCACTTTCTCTTCCTCTTACCATTCGCTGTCAGGAGGTGTTCATATTTTTATCGTAATAATGCACCAAATTATACATTACAATCTTCCAGTTTTCTTCGGGAGGTACTTTGGCAACCATGACATCAGGTATGTTTGGGAATAGAAGACATAACATTGATCAATGCTTTTCAGTCTCTTAACATTTTCAGACGGTTAAGCAAGGGGCGCATGCTTTTTATGTTTCTTTTTGCGTAATTAGGCAAACTTTGAAACTGTGGTGCTAATCGCGTCTCACGCTTAAAGGACAGTAAGTACATGTTAAATATGTACTCTATGTATGGTGGCAAATTTGGCACCCAATTGCGATCTGTCTATTGATTTAATGTCATCTTGTGAATGATACAACTCTAAACAGTGAAATATCTGCACTGTTATTTAATACAATTGTAATCTTCGCCTGCATTTTATGTCCCCTCTTTATACTTTTGGTACTTTTAAATACGATTTTATAAGAATAAAAACATATACCAAGAATAAGGAGATATAAAATGATAAAAGCTTTAATTTGGTAGCGTATCATCACTATTTAGCCTTGACAAAATTACATTCAACGTTGGTGGAACGTTTTTACACAGAAAAGAATTAACCATGCGCTACTCTTCTCTTTGCACTATCCCATTATATTGCGTTAACCTATCGTGTTTTTGTTTCCCCCATCCTTTTTGCATTCTTTTTGATGGGTCCTTAGAGGTCCTTTGATTCGTTCCATTTTTACTCTATACACTGCTGTTCTGAACACCTGGGTAGCCTTAGCTGCTTCCTTTACTGCCTAACTAACACTCATTTTACTTGAATAATAATCTAACATATTAATTATTACTCTTCTTAGTTTACCAACATTTCGTCTCTTCCTAGTTTCTCCCTCCATAACTATAAATATTTACGTAAAATGTTAAATAAATAACCTTCACATTTCACTACTTCACTCTATAAACGTACCCACTTCCTTACAACTGATATTAACCTTTACTGACTTCTACGTCGTGCCTGGCTTATTAAAAGAGTAGAGGGGTAACTTTTGTTGGTTATATATAATGAATGCAAGAAGATACAGGAATCCGGCTTCTTTTAAATACTGTCTCCAACCCTCCTCAACATTTTCTCTCACTTAGTCCCTGTTGTAAACCCAATAACCAAAATGTATTCGGTGCCTGACATTTCTACTGCACAGGTGTAGAATTTACCGAAAATATTTCATTTAAAGCATTATAATGTTCATGTTATTAAATATAGAAAATTCAAACTGGCAGGTATCAGCACGCTAGTTTAGTCTAGTTAAGAAAAAATACTATTTCGTTGTACCCTTTAGTTTATTACTTACTGCGTGATAAGCATAGAAACAGCAAATATCGGACTGTCGGCAAATTTCACCTTCTTTAGAAATTTGTGCCCACCAAAATTTACAAAGGCTCTAAAAATGACATAATCTGATAGTAGGATATATAGAGGAATTCGAGCACAGTTTTTTGCGTTTATATGGGAAAGGATAGGGAAAACGAAGGTAGATGCTAGGTTGAGAGAGTCTTCAAGGAGGAAAATGCGTTTATATGGGAGAGATAGGGAATACGAGGACTGACGCTAGGCTAGACAGTGGTAGGAGGGGAGTGCGCTTTATATGAGACAGATAGGGAATACGTGGAGGGTGCTAGGCTAGACAGAGGCTGAGTAATGTATGGTTTATATGAGCGGTATAGGAAAACGATGAGAGGTGTTAGACTAGACAGGGCTTGAAACGTAGTGCATGGTTTATATGAGAGATATAGGAAAACGAGGAAAGGTGTTAGGCTAGGCAGAAGTCGAAGAGTAGAGTAAGGTTTATATGAGAAGTATAGGAAAACGAGGAGAGGTATTAGGTTAGGAGAATTGAGTTTGTGTTTATAAGGAGAGACGAGAAAACGGAGAGAGATCCTATGCTAGGATAGACAGGTGTTAAAGTTAGGTTAGATAGGAAACCAAGGAGTGATACTCAGCTAGAGGGGGGGCAGGAGGGAATGAGCTTTAGAGAGGTAGGGGATACGGGGAGTGGTGTTAGACTAGACAGGGCTTGAAACGTAGGGCATGGTTTATATGTATGAGAAGTATAGGGACAGGAAGAGGGGTGCTAGGCTAGACAGAGGTTGAGGAGTAGAGTATAGTTTATATGAGAGGTATAGGAAAACGAGGAGAGGAGTTAGACTAGACAGAGGTCGAGGAGCAGAGTATGGTTTATGTGAGAGTCATAGGTAAACGAGAGAGGCGTTAGGCTAGACAGAGCTAGAGGAGTAGAGTATGGTTTATATGAGAGGTATAGGAACAGGAGGAGAGGTGTTAGGCTAGACAGGTAGTGTAGCAGTAGGAATATGGACTTATATACAGGAGAGATAGGGAATAGGAGGTGCTAGACTTGAAAGCGACTTTAGACGTGAACATAGTGGTCAATGTTCCAGACATGCCCATCACGTAACCTATTCAGGGAAAAGGTGACTCGTTCAGGGGAAAAAGGTGACTGCTCAGGGAAAAAGGAGGCCCACAAAGGGAAAAAGTTGACTAGCAAAGGGAAAAACGTAACCAGCAAAGGGAAAAAGGCGACCAGCAAAGGGAAAAATGTGACCAGCAAAGGGAAAAAGGCGACATGCAACGGGAAAAAGGTGACCAGTAAAGGGAAAAATGTCACCAGCAAAGGGAAAAAGGCGACCACCAAAGGGAAAAAGGTGAGCCATAAAGGGAAAAAGGTGACCTGCAACGGGAAAAGCTAACCCACTAACACTAACAGGTAAGTAATTCAGGTAGTATTGCAAGAGGCTGACTGGATCATAGCAGTGTATGATTTCACAGGTAATTCAGCTAGTATCGTATGCATTTAGGCTAATTCGTCTAGTAACACAGGATAGATTCCAGATGCTAACTGCATCATGGCTCTGCATGATTTCACAGATAATTCAGCTAGTATCGTAGGTATTTAGGCTAATTCAGCTAGTATCACAAGAGGATAGATTCTAGGGTTGGGTATAGCTTAGTGTCGTATTTCACAGGTAATTCAGAGGGTATCGTAGGTATTTAGGATAATTCAAGTAACATAGGTGTTTAGAGTAATTAAGCAAGCAAGGGTAGGTTACAGGGGTTGGTTATAACCTAGCTTCGTATTTCACAGATAGTTCAGGTAATATCGTAAGTATTTGAGGTAATCGACAGAGCTTCACAGATATTATTGATAATTTTGATCAGAGATTTGTATCACAGCTATTTAAGTTAAATGCAGATGATTCAGGTTGTATCAATGGTATTTGAGTCATTTTAACAGGTAATTCAGATAGTATCACAGGTGCTCGTGCTAATTTAGAGCAGGAATTCGTATCAGAGCTAGTTAAGGTAATTTCACATGATTCGGGTAGTATCACAGGTATTTAAATCATTTTCATAGCCAATTCAGCTAGTATCGTGAGCATTTAAGCTAATTCAGCTAGTATCACAGGAGGCTAGATTCCAGAGGCTAACTGCATCATAGCTATGCATGATTTCACAGCTAATTCAGCTAGTATCGTAGGTATTTAGGCTAATTCAGGTAGTATCACAGGAGGCTAGATTCCAGGGTTGGGTATAGCATAGTTTCATATTTCAAGGTAATTCAGAGGGTATCGTAGGTATTTAGGATAATTCAAGTAACATAGGTGCTTAGAGTAATTAAGCAAGCATTACAGGAGGGTAGGTTCCAGGGGTTGGTTATAGCCTAGTTTCGTATTTTACAGATAGTTCAGGTAATATCATAAGTATTTGGATAATCAGCATAGTTTCACAGATGCTCGTAATAATTTCGATCAGAGATTTGTATCACGGCTATTTAAGGTAAATGCAGCTGATTCAGGTTGTATCAATGGTATTTGAGTCATTTTAATAGGCAATTCTGATAGTATCACAGGTGCTCGTACTAATTTAGAGCAGGAATTCGTATCTGAGCTATTTAATGTAATTTCACACGATTCGGGTAGTATCACAGGTATTTAAGTCATTTTAACAGGCAATTCAACTAGTATCACAGGTACTCATGGTAATATAGAGAGTAATTCGATTATAAAACTTTTCTCATCCAACGTTACAACAATTTATATACTTTTTTCTAAATCTTACAAATTTTTATATGTTAAACAGTTATTGTACGATGCGGAGAGGGATAAACTGCATATTGGTTCACAAATTGAAAAGCTTTACGTCAACATACCTTTATTTTAGTTCGTTATAGATGTCTCTCCCCTTTTATCTAGGCTTGAGACTAGCACTAGGATTGCTCCTAATGGCAGGGTTACCACCTTCCCTTCCATCTTCTTCTTTCTTCATCAGGCGTCAGCTATCTGCATATACAGCACACAGATACCTTCTTTTTTAAGATTGTAGACTCACTAGAAAATCTTTATCTTTAACTTACATTCTTTTAAGCACTGTTTGTAATGGCGTAATGTCCATACGCATATGTTGTTATCCCGTCCTCAGCAATAATTCTTTTATCATCAAACGGAGTCAATGCAATTTTATTCACTTGTACTGTAGCAAGGGCATGCTTTCGTGATAGGATCAGATTCATAGGTGTTCTGATGATTTCACTGGTTTTAAGACAGTCTGTATAGCTGTCAAACGAAATGCACTGCTTAATAGCGCTACGTTTTATACCTTTAATCTTTTTTATCATTGACCCTTGAATATCTAAGGCATACATCTTAGGACGTAGTCCAACAAAGCGTAGGATGATTTTGCTATTAGCCTCATCTTTAAATTTTCCCAATACCTTCTTGTTCTGAGTAGAGTAACATATATGGTTGGCAGGGTAATCAGCTGTATCGAGATGCTCAAGAAAACGTAGCTTGTCCTGGTACACATCTTCAGTTGTTACACGATGAATGAACGAATCAGTGTCCATATACATAAGCTTCAGGTTTTCAGCTCCATAATAAGGCAACAAAACGTCGTAATGATAGTTATACATTAATGTCTTGGAGATGTCCAACACACTCATACCAATGTATATAGGCTTGTTGAATACAATCTGACGAGAGGCCATATGTACAGCAGCTAGATTATCAGCATATATCGTCCTGTCGATAAACGTAGGCTTGGCGATCAGCTTCTCTAGAGTTTTTTCATTGGTCACCAGTCGTATATCCATACGGTTACGCAGGTTCTCCATAGTTTTTCCAAACATAGCGTTGTTAAAGAGCTTGTAGAGATCCTTCTCGAAATCATTTGCAGCTTGTTGTCGTAGCCTGTTGTTAAATTCCACATAAGGTTTCAACCACTGAGACTGTCGGAATTGTAGCACACGATGGATTTTTGTTAGTCGTAGTCCATGACTAAGAGCTTGCTTCAAAGCCATGTAATGCACTACATACTTCTTTCGAGGTCCAAGATGAGGTATCAGTTTCTTTGTAGATGATTCCAATGGTTTCATACACTCTGGCAGGAAAGGTAGATCGTTGTGTAGATCGTGAAGTTCTGCAGGATACTCGATGTCGACTTCTAATATGTACCCATGAGGATCATCTTCTTGTAGTGTTTCTAAGTTGATTTCTTCAGATGACACCCACTGAAATCCACCAAAAGGAAGGGCGTGACACATTGCCCACCCATATTGGTTATTTGCGTCCTCGTATGTGATAAATTGGGTTGGTCTCGTCGGATCAAACTTCTCCATATAAGTGTTATTAGCCTCAGCATACCGATGAGAAACTTGGCATAAACCTCCTCTTATACCTGATTCCACCATGAGTAGTTGATCATAATCTTGTAACAGCTCTAACTTAATTCCAGTATACAGTAACATAGCGTCCCATGTTAGGCCTGGAGAGGTAAAATAATGGGCGGGATCGACTTTGTGTGTTTTAAGGGTTTGCTCTCTGAACGTCTCAAAGACGTCAGCTAGAAGAAGTACATCCGAAGTTAAGTAGAGATCGCTGTACTCTCCCAGGTTTCTCACATTAAACAGCTCCCATACATTTCTAGCATGATCGTAGTCAGCATCAGTAATTTCTTCTTCATTTAATCTATTGTAGAAGGAGTCCTTAGGAGGCAAGCAGGTCTTGTTCAGGGCATCCCATGACGTAACAAAATCATATGGAAATACACCCTTACGGGTCATCAACTTCAATTTGTCTTCTCCAAAGTACTTTAGCGTTTCAGGATACGAGGTTAGATTTTTTACCAACTTATCCAAGCTTGTACTGAGGAATCGGAAGCTATCCACAAATCGAAGCTTTATATCTCCTACATACTTGGTGAATGAGATATAGCTTTCTTCAGAGTTAGGAATTACCTCCACACGTTCACTTGTACAACCCAGCTCCTTAACAATGAAATGAGAGTCATATCCGCTAAGGTTATGCATGAAGACTGGTATATATTTAGGTGTTTTGCAGGCTAAATTACATTCATTATGAAGACTTCCACGATATTCACCGCTGATGTGATCATGGTCGCGTACTTTATAGTTCTCTTCTGTAAAGGGCTTTCTACACAAGTAGCATGTCGTAGAAGACTCGAAATCCTTTTGCTGTTGATCCGTAAGTTTCAGAGGCTTAGCAGATTTGTATATATTACCAATCATTTTTGCAAGAGATGTCAGGTACAGCATAAACTTCTGAGCAGCATCAGCACCACGATACACATAGGGATGCTTAGGAAGATCAGTTTCGAGATGTTCAACACTGGATGTAGGCTTCACGTAAACACAGAAGCTCATTGGTGTGTGCTCTTGATAAGGTGTTGTATAGGAAGTTTCAGGATTGGGTGTACACGTATGGCATGGAGTGAGAATACTCTCAAAATCAGCATAGATGACATAAGGTACTTTCAGCATCCTCTCAACATTTTTAAACTGTGCAATTGCTTTCTCCTTGCTAGGCATAACAACCCTTGCAACACCATGTTGAATACAGACGGCTGCATGTTCTTGTAGATTTTCCAGTCCACTTCGTCCATATCGATTATCAAAATGTGTAAAACAGCGCTTGCAGGTATAAACACGTTCATTACATTTAGTTTTCTGGCGTCGAACGAGCTTCTCAAAATTCCTTATATACACGTAGTGATGTTTTCCACTGCTATCATTCAATAGTAGCAGGTCGCGATGTTCAGGTAGTTCAATATCAGCAACCTTTATCGGATACACTTCATGCTTCTCATCCAGCCCGAAAACGTTAATAGACATATTGTTAAGCTTCTCAAATTTAGGTATTTGAGAAAGTGGAGTAGGGTAGGAAACACAGCTGAAGTCGTACTTGTCTTGAAGTTGTTTGTATTTGTTCACACGCTGTGCATTCTTCCCTATGAATTTAGCTAATACAGAGTACATGAAACATTTCTCGTCGGTAAAGTTCTGAATGTTTATACACGCTTCTTTAGCTCCGACAGATGACGGTAGTGGTATGTAGCTACTTCCTCGTAACGGGTTGTACTTGTTGATACGAAGTCGAACTCCTTCCACAGCAAGCAAAGCCCAGCTGCTACCCTTAAGCTGAGACTCCTCCATTTCAGTCACCAATTTCTTGAATTTCACTTCCATCGCTGACTCCAGATCAGTTTCCAGGAAAACAGCTTGATTCCGTGTTTTAAATGTTTTGTCACAGGTTTCTCCAATACTGTTAACAAATCGACACTCAGCCAGCAGATTAATTTTAACACTCTTATGAATGCTAAGCTCTTTATGCACAGCCTGGATTATACGTTGTTTTGCCTCTTGCAGATACATATTTAGGTCCTTAGCTGATTCGCATCGTATAAAATACGATTTCAATCGTCCTTCGAATGAAGTTTCGTATTCTTTCATATCACAGTCCTCCAATGTTGACAGTAACTGATGTTTAGTTGGCTCCAATCTTCTTTTCTTCTGAGGGCTGCTTATTTCACATATATCTTCGTGTCGTTGTCCCTTATAACAATCTTTGAAGGTTACACTACAATGTTTACATTTGAAGAGCTTCTTGCAGCTCATCTCGTGTCTTCTCTTGTCATAACCTCGGAGGAACTTCTTCCCACATTTTCCGCATGCATATCCAGTAGCGCTTGGAATAATATCCTTATACGCTGAGTTATTCATCTTTATTCTTGATGTAATAACGTATTAATCACTGATCAATGAAATGTAGACCTCTTCACCTTGACACCACTTTAGAAAGCTGATTATTCTTGGAGAGAACACGATGTTAACACCTCAAGACTAATTAGCACAATGAAGTCCAATGCCCTAGATCACCATATTTATAGAGGGAGCACGAACCTTTTAGATCAATCATAAACTCGCTCCATAACCACCTGTATATGATCGCTCAACGTGTACTAACCCCCCAGCCATATAACCTCAAGTCTAGAGACAGGATGTTTATGACGTCACACCCAGAGACAGGATGTCTGGCAGCATCAAACACGTTTAAACTCGTCTCATAACTACCTGCTTATGCTGTCACACCAGCAAGAGAAGTATTCCCACACGCTCATTCAGACATATATTTCAAATTCAAGCCCACCACCACCATCACCACCTATTGTACCAAGGTTAATTCAAGCTGTATTATCACAATACTTAAAAGTAAAAGCTTAAAAGGAAACCTAGAAGATTTTCCCCCTTATTTACTTAATTATTTCATGTTTTTATTCCCTTTTCAATTCTTCCTTTCCATCTTCTCACAGAAAGACCATTACATTTCACTACAATCATGAGAAAAGCAATTTTTCCAGAGTTACACAGATTCTAAGCTTCTAAATCGAACCCGGTAATACTTTTAATAAATGTATTTTAGCTCCCCAATATCAGCATCTACCATTTAATCTTTACTCGAACCTGATATGATCCATAAGCTTGAAGATATATGAAATCACCCTTCGGGATTCGATCTGAGTACTTTAAAGTAATATTTGTCACGATAACGATATTTAAGGACTAGATACTCTGTTTGCGTTTACCTTGACATGTTTATCTAAATTAAATTACGAGTTATTAAATTTTTGCAAGTAAATTTCATTGAATCGGTATTCGAACCCAGAACACCAGGAACAAGATAATTTATAATATTAGTCTGACATGCTAAACAAAGTTGTATGCAGTTACATCATCGATCTAAGTGATATATTCTAGTGTACAGAGGAAAATTAAGGAAGTCATTAAAAATCGGGAATTGAACCAAGCACAACTGATTGACAATTATATACAGCATTAATCACCCAGTACAGAACCTATCAATCATGCTTTGCTGCACTCCTCTACCTCACTTAGTTCCCGAGATAATGAAAATTTTAAAATTAGGATCAAACCCAGGACGTCATGTATCTAATTACACATCCACAAGATACTACCTAATAACATAAACGCAATAAAGTTTATTTGGCGTCTTTATCTTAATTGGTTTAGGAGTTATTAAATTTATAAGTAAATTCCATCGAATCAGTATTCGAACCCAGAACACCAAGAACAAAATAATTTATAATATGAGTTTGGTATGCTTAAAGGTGCTGTACGTAGTTACAGCATCAATCTCAGTGATATTTTCTAGAGTATAGAGTAAAATTAAGGAAGTCATTAAAAAATCGGGATTCGAACTAGAGACAACTGATTAAAAATTATATACAGTATTAATTACACATTATAACAGCTATCAAACATGCTTTGGTCCATTCCTCTAGCTTTCTTAGTTTCCGAGATAATGAAGTTTTTAAAATTAAGGATCGAACCCAGGACACCAGGTACCCAAATATACATTTACAAGAACCTATCTAATAACATTAATGTAATAAAGTTTATTTGGCGTCTTTATCTTAATTAGTCTCCGAGTTATTAGAAGATGAATTTGTAATCACTCGTAGGATTCGAACCTAGGCATCCCGGTCAACTTGGAACAATGTTCTAATGACGCGGCGCATTCCAGAGAATTGATTAGTTTTTATCCCATTGTTCTATCTCTTTTCATTCAGGAGATATAAGCGATTAAACAGTAGAAATAGAATGGGCGGAGCTTGCCGGCATAGATCAAAGAACTTTATCAGATGTCGGCATCTCTCTGTGCGCTCAAACCGGTATTCTATTCCTACTGTTTAATCGCTTATATCTCCTGAATGAAAAGAGATAGAACAATGGGATAAAAACTAATCAATTCTTTGGAATGCGCCGCGTCATTAGAACATTGTTCCAAGTTGACCAGGATGCCTGGGTTCGAATCCTACGAGTGATTACAAATTCATCTTCTAATAACTCGGAGACTAATTAAGATAAAGACGCCAAATAAACTTTATTACATTAATGTTATTAGATAGTTTCTTGTAAATGTATATTTGGGTACCTGGTGTCCTGGGTTCGATCCTTAATTTTAAAAACTTCATTATCTCGGAAACTAAGAAAGCTAGAGGAATGGACCAAAGCATGTTTGATAGCTGTTATAATGTGTAATTAATACTGTATATAATTTTTAATCAGTTGTCTCTAGTTCGAATCCCGATTTTTTAATGACTTCCTTAATTTTACTCTATACTCTAGAAAATATCACTGAGATTGATGCTGTAACTACGTACAGCACCTTTAAGCATACCAAACTCATATTATAAATTATTTTGTTCTTGGTGTTCTGGGTTCGAATACTGATTCGATGGAATTTACTTATAAATTTAATAACTCCTAAACCAATTAAGATAAAGACGCCAAATAAACTTTATTGCGTTTATGTTATTAGGTAGTATCTTGTGGATGTGTAATTAGATACATGACGTCCTGGGTTTGATCCTAATTTTAAAATTTTCATTATCTCGGGAACTAAGTGAGGTAGAGGAGTGCAGCAAAGCATGATTGATAGGTTCTGTACTGGGTGATTAATGCTGTATATAATTGTCAATCAGTTGTGCTTGGTTCAATTCCCGATTTTTAATGACTTCCTTAATTTTCCTCTGTACACTAGAATATATCACTTAGATCGATGATGTAACTGCATACAACTTTGTTTAGCATGTCAGACTAATATTATAAATTATCTTGTTCCTGGTGTTCTGGGTTCGAATACCGATTCAATGAAATTTACTTGCAAAAATTTAATAACTCGTAATTTAATTTAGATAAACATGTCAAGGTAAACGCAAACAGAGTATCTAGTCCTTAAATATCGTTATCGTGACAAATATTACTTTAAAGTACTCAGATCGAATCCCGAAGGGTGATTTCATATATCTTCAAGCTTATGGATCATATCAGGTTCGAGTAAAGATTAAATGGTAGATGCTGATATTGGGGAGCTAAAATACATTTATTAAAAGTATTACCGGGTTCGATTTAGAAGCTTAGAATCTGTGTAACTCTGGAAAAATTGCTTTTCTCATGATTGTAGTGAAATGTAATGGTCTTTCTGTGAGAAGATGGAAAGGAAGAATTGAAAAGGGAATAAAAACATGAAATAATTAAGTAAATAAGGGGGAAAATCTTCTAGGTTTCCTTTTAAGCTTTTACTTTTAAGTATTGTGATAATACAGCTTGAATTAACCTTGGTACAATAGGTGGTGATGGTGGTGGTGGGCTTGAATTTGAAATATATGTCTGAATGAGCGTGTGGGAATACTTCTCTTGCTGGTGTGACAGCATAAGCAGGTAGTTATGAGACGAGTTTAAACGTGTTTGATGCTGCCAGACATCCTGTCTCTGGGTGTGACGTCATAAACATCCTGTCTCTAGACTTGAGGTTATATGGCTGGGGGGTTAGTACACGTTGAGCGATCATATACAGGTGGTTATGGAGCGAGTTTATGATTGATCTAAAAGGTTCGTGCTCCCTCTATAAATATGGTGATCTAGGGCATTGGACTTCATTGTGCTAATTAGTCTTGAGGTGTTAACATCGTGTTCTCTCCAAGAATAATCAGCTTTCTAAAGTGGTGTCAAGGTGAAGAGGTCTACATTTCATTGATCAGTGATTAATACGTTATTACATCAAGAATAAAGATGAATAACTCAGCGTATAAGGATATTATTCCAAGCGCTACTGGATATGCATGCGGAAAATGTGGGAAGAAGTTCCTCCGAGGTTATGACAAGAGAAGACACGAGATGAGCTGCAAGAAGCTCTTCAAATGTAAACATTGTAGTGTAACCTTCAAAGATTGTTATAAGGGACAGCGACACGAAGATATATATGAAATAAGCAGCCCTCAGAAGAAAAGAAGATTGGAGCCAACTAAACATCAGTTACTGTCAACAATGGAGGACTGTGATATGAAAGAATACGAAACTTCATTCGAAGGACGATTGAAATCGTATTTTATACGATGCGAATCAGCTAAGGACCTAAATATGTATCTGCAAGAGGCAAAACAACGTATAATCCAGGCTGTGCATAAAGAGCTTAGCATTCATAAGAGTGTTAAAATTAATCTGCTGGCTGAGTGTCGATTTGTTAACAGTATTGGAGAAACCTGTGACAAAACATTTAAAACACGGAATCAAGCTGTTTTCCTGGAAACTGATCTGGAGTCAGCGATGGAAGTGAAATTCAAGAAATTGGTGACTGAAATGGAGGAGTCTCAGCTTAAGGGTAGCAGCTGGGCTTTGCTTGCTGTGGAAGGAGTTCGACTTCGTATCAACAAGTACAACCCGTTACGAGGAAGTAGCTACATACCACTACCGTCATCTGTCGGAGCTAAAGAAGCGTGTATAAACATTCAGAACTTTACCGACGAGAAATGTTTCATGTACTCTGTATTAGCTAAATTCATAGGGAAGAATGCACAGCGTGTGAACAAATACAAACAACTTCAAGACAAGTACGACTTCAGCTGTGTTTCCTACCCTACTCCACTTTCTCAAATACCTAAATTTGAGAAGCTTAACAATATGTCTATTAACGTTTTCGGGCTGGATGAGAAGCATGAAGTGTATCCGATAAAGGTTGCTGATATTGAACTACCTGAACATCGCGACCTGCTACTATTGAATGATAGCAGTGGAAAACATCACTACGTGTATATAAAGAATTTTGAGAAACTCGTTCGACGCCAGAAAACTAACCATAATGGACGGGTTTATACTTGTAAGCGCTGCTTTACACATTTTGATGACCAGAGCGGACGAAGTGGACAGGAAAAACTACAAGAACATGCAGCCGTCTGTATTCAACATGGTGTTGCAAGGGTTGTTATGCCTAGCAAGGAGAAAGCAATTGCACAGTTTAAAAATGTTGAGAGGATGCTGAAAGTACCTTATGTCATCTATGCTGATTTTGAGAGTATTCTCACTCCATGCCATACGTGTACACCCAATCCTGAAACTTCCTATACAACACCTTATCAAGAGCACACACCAATGAGCTTCTGTGTTTACGTGAAGCCTACATCCAGTGTTGAACATCTCGAAACTGATCTTCCTAAGCATCCCTATGTGTATCGTGGTGCTGATGCTGCTCAGAAGTTTATGCTGTACCTGACATCTCTTGCAAAAATGATTGGTAATATATACAAATCTGCTAAGCCTCTGAAACTTACGGATCAACAGCAAAAGGATTTCGAGTCTTCTACGACATGCTACTTATGTAGAAAACCCTTTACAGAAGAGAACTATAAAGTACGCGGCCATGATCACATCAGCGGTGAATATCGTGGAAGTCTTCATAATGAATGTAATTTAGCCTGCAAAACACCTAAATATATACCAGTCTTCATGCATAACCTTAGCGGATATGACTCTCATTTCATTGTTAAGGAGCTGGGTTGTACAAGTGAACGTGTGGAGGTAATTCCTAACTCTGAAGAAAGCTATATCTCATTCACCAAGTATGTAGGAGATATAAAGCTTCGATTTGTGGATAGCTTCCGATTCCTCAGTACAAGCTTGGATAAGTTGGTAAAAAATCTAACCTCGTATCCTGAAACGCTAAAGTACTTTGGAGAAGACAAATTGAAGTTGATGACCCGTAAGGGTGTATTTCCATATGATTTTGTTACGTCATGGGATGCCCTGAACGAGACCTGCTTGCCTCCTAAGGACTCCTTCTACAATAGATTAAATGAAGAAGAAATTACTGATGCTGACTACGATCATGCTAGAAATGTATGGGAGCTGTTTAATGTGAGAAACCTGGGAGAGTACAGCGATCTCTACTTAACTTCGGATGTACTTCTTCTAGCTGACGTCTTTGAGACGTTCAGAGAGCAAACCCTTAAAACACACAAAGTCGATCCCGCCCATTATTTTACCTCTCCAGGCCTAACATGGGACGCTATGTTACTGTATACTGGAATTAAGTTAGAGCTGTTACAAGATTATGATCAACTACTCATGGTGGAATCAGGTATAAGAGGAGGTTTATGCCAAGTTTCTCATCGGTATGCTGAGGCTAATAACACTTATATGGAGAAGTTTGATCCGACGAGACCAACCCAATTTATCACATACGAGGACGCAAATAACCAAAATGGGTGGGCAATGTGTCACGCCCTTCCTTTTGGTGGATTTCAGTGGGTGTCATCTGAAGAAATCAACTTAGAAACACTACAAGAAGATGATCCTCATGGGTACATATTAGAAGTCGACATCGAGTATCCTGCAGAACTTCACGATCTACACAACGATCTACCTTTCCTGCCAGAGTGTATGAAACCATTGGAATCATCTACAAAGAAACTGATACCTCATCTTGGACCTCGAAAGAAGTATGTAGTGCATTACATGGCTTTGAAGCAAGCTCTTAGTCATGGACTACGACTAACAAAAATCCATCGTGTGCTACAATTCCGACAGTCTCAGTGGTTGAAACCTTATGTGGAATTTAACAACAGGCTACGACAACAAGCTGCAAATGATTTCGAGAAGGATCTCTACAAGCTCTTTAACAACGCTATGTTTGGAAAAACTATGGAGAACCTGCGTAACCGTATGGATATACGACTGGTGACCAATGAAAAAACTCTAGAGAAGCTGATCGCCAAGCCTACGTTTATCGACAGGACGATATATGCTGATAATCTAGCTGCTGTACATATGGCCTCTCGTCAGATTGTATTCAACAAGCCTATATACATTGGTATGAGTGTGTTGGACATCTCCAAGACATTAATGTATAACTATCATTACGACGTTTTGTTGCCTTATTATGGAGCTGAAAACCTGAAGCTTATGTATATGGACACTGATTCGTTCATTCATCGTGTAACAACTGAAGATGTGTACCAGGACAAGCTACGTTTTCTTGAGCATCTCGATACAGCTGATTACCCTGCCAACCATATATGTTACTCTACTCAGAACAAGAAGGTATTGGGAAAATTTAAAGATGAGGCTAATAGCAAAATCATCCTACGCTTTGTTGGACTACGTCCTAAGATGTATGCCTTAGATATTCAAGGGTCAATGATAAAAAAGATTAAAGGTATAAAACGTAGCGCTATTAAGCAGTGCATTTCGTTTGACAGCTATACAGACTGTCTTAAAACCAGTGAAATCATCAGAACACCTATGAATCTGATCCTATCACGAAAGCATGCCCTTGCTACAGTACAAGTGAATAAAATTGCATTGACTCCGTTTGATGATAAAAGAATTATTGCTGAGGACGGGATAACAACATATGCGTATGGACATTACGCCATTACAAACAGTGCTTAAAAGAATGTAAGTTAAAGATAAAGATTTTCTAGTGAGTCTACAATCTTAAAAAAGAAGGTATCTGTGTGCTGTATATGCAGATAGCTGACGCCTGATGAAGAAAGAAGAAGATGGAAGGGAAGGTGGTAACCCTGCCATTAGGAGCAATCCTAGTGCTAGTCTCAAGCCTAGATAAAAGGGGAGAGACATCTATAACGAACTAAAATAAAGGTATGTTGACGTAAAGCTTTTCAATTTGTGAACCAATATGCAGTTTATCCCTCTCCGCATCGTACAATAACTGTTTAACATATAAAAATTTGTAAGATTTAGAAAAAAGTATATAAATTGTTGTAACGTTGGATGAGAAAAGTTTTATAATCGAATTACTCTCTATATTACCATGAGTACCTGTGATACTAGTTGAATTGCCTGTTAAAATGACTTAAATACCTGTGATACTACCCGAATCGTGTGAAATTACATTAAATAGCTCAGATACGAATTCCTGCTCTAAATTAGTACGAGCACCTGTGATACTATCAGAATTGCCTATTAAAATGACTCAAATACCATTGATACAACCTGAATCAGCTGCATTTACCTTAAATAGCCGTGATACAAATCTCTGATCGAAATTATTACGAGCATCTGTGAAACTATGCTGATTATCCAAATACTTATGATATTACCTGAACTATCTGTAAAATACGAAACTAGGCTATAACCAACCCCTGGAACCTACCCTCCTGTAATGCTTGCTTAATTACTCTAAGCACCTATGTTACTTGAATTATCCTAAATACCTACGATACCCTCTGAATTACCTTGAAATATGAAACTATGCTATACCCAACCCTGGAATCTAGCCTCCTGTGATACTACCTGAATTAGCCTAAATACCTACGATACTAGCTGAATTAGCTGTGAAATCATGCATAGCTATGATGCAGTTAGCCTCTGGAATCTAGCCTCCTGTGATACTAGCTGAATTAGCTTAAATGCTCACGATACTAGCTGAATTGGCTATGAAAATGATTTAAATACCTGTGATACTACCCGAATCATGTGAAATTACCTTAACTAGCTCTGATACGAATTCCTGCTCTAAATTAGCACGAGCACCTGTGATACTATCTGAATTACCTGTTAAAATGACTCAAATACCATTGATACAACCTGAATCATCTGCATTTAACTTAAATAGCTGTGATACAAATCTCTGATCAAAATTATCAATAATATCTGTGAAGCTCTGTCGATTACCTCAAATACTTACGATATTACCTGAACTATCTGTGAAATACGAAGCTAGGTTATAACCAACCCCTGTAACCTACCCTTGCTTGCTTAATTACTCTAAACACCTATGTTACTTGAATTATCCTAAATACCTACGATACCCTCTGAATTACCTGTGAAATACGACACTAAGCTATACCCAACCCTAGAATCTATCCTCTTGTGATACTAGCTGAATTAGCCTAAATACCTACGATACTAGCTGAATTATCTGTGAAATCATGCAGAGCCATGATGCAGTTAGCATCTGGAATCTATCCTGTGTTACTAGACGAATTAGCCTAAATGCATACGATACTAGCTGAATTACCTGTGAAATCATACACTGCTATGATCCAGTCAGCCTCTTGCAATACTACCTGAATTACTTACCTGTTAGTGTTAGTGGGTTAGCTTTTCCCGTTGCAGGTCACCTTTTTCCCTTTATGGCTCACCTTTTTCCCTTTGGTGGTCGCCTTTTTCCCTTTGCTGGTGACATTTTTCCCTTTACTGGTCACCTTTTTCCCGTTGCATGTCGCCTTTTTCCCTTTGCTGGTCACATTTTTCCCTTTGCTGGTCGCCTTTTTCCCTTTGCTGGTTACGTTTTTCCCTTTGCTAGTCAACTTTTTCCCTTTGTGGGCCTCCTTTTTCCCTGAGCAGTCACCTTTTTCCCCTGAACGAGTCACCTTTTCCCTGAATAGGTTACGTGATGGGCATGTCTGGAACATTGACCACTATGTTCACGTCTAAAGTCGCTTTCAAGTCTAGCACCTCCTATTCCCTATCTCTCCTGTATATAAGTCCATATTCCTACTGCTACACTACCTGTCTAGCCTAACACCTCTCCTCCTGTTCCTATACCTCTCATATAAACCATACTCTACTCCTCTAGCTCTGTCTAGCCTAACGCCTCTCTCGTTTACCTATGACTCTCACATAAACCATACTCTGCTCCTCGACCTCTGTCTAGTCTAACTCCTCTCCTCGTTTTCCTATACCTCTCATATAAACTATACTCTACTCCTCAACCTCTGTCTAGCCTAGCACCCCTCTTCCTGTCCCTATACTTCTCATACATATAAACCATGCCCTACGTTTCAAGCCCTGTCTAGTCTAACACCACTCCCCGTATCCCCTACCTCTCTAAAGCTCATTCCCTCCTGCCCCCCCTCTAGCTGAGTATCACTCCTTGGTTTCCTATCTAACCTAACTTTAACACCTGTCTATCCTAGCATAGGATCTCTCTCCGTTTTCTCGTCTCTCCTTATAAACACAAACTCAATTCTCCTAACCTAATACCTCTCCTCGTTTTCCTATACTTCTCATATAAACCTTACTCTACTCTTCGACTTCTGCCTAGCCTAACACCTTTCCTCGTTTTCCTATATCTCTCATATAAACCATGCACTACGTTTCAAGCCCTGTCTAGTCTAACACCTCTCATCGTTTTCCTATACCGCTCATATAAACCATACATTACTCAGCCTCTGTCTAGCCTAGCACCCTCCACGTATTCCCTATCTGTCTCATATAAAGCGCACTCCCCTCCTACCACTGTCTAGCCTAGCGTCAGTCCTCGTATTCCCTATCTCTCCCATATAAACGCATTTTCCTCCTTGAAGACTCTCTCAACCTAGCATCTACCTTCGTTTTCCCTATCCTTTCCCATATAAACGCAAAAAACTGTGCTCGAATTCCTCTATATATCCTACTTCTGATATAGAATAATATTCTGCATGGGATAATTTGTTCAAAGTTGAAATTTATTATAATGAATATTTACAGTATGTTATAACTTATTAGCAATTTCGCGACAGCGCGAAAAGTATAAAAGACGAGGATAATGGCTTCGTTGGATAGCCACAGAGATATCCCATTTACTTCTATACTGTCTTTTTAGGTTGAGACAAGCTATAGCTATCGTACCGAGAATGACAGAACAAGAGCCTGCCATATCTGCGTGAAAATATTTCATTACTTTTCCAACTACATGTTCTTATTAGCTAGTTGTCTCCATTGAGTTTTATGATTTTTTCAATGACTTTTGGAGGCGAGAGATTAGCGGGCCCCTTACAAACGCACAAACATTCCGAAATTGTCTTTATGGTTTACCGATTGGCTTCTTGAAACCTATTTGCGAAGTTTGGGCTGAGAACAATAAAGTTTTCATATTGATTGACAATTAAATGGGATATAAGCTTTGGCAATGACAGTAGTTCGTTTGACATAAGCAAGTTTACGCCGTTCAGAGCACGAAGGGGATGTCGTCTGGTAAAGCGCTCTGTGGAGGGAATAGCTAAGTCATGGTACATGTACAGCAGTAACTTGAATCTTTCACAGATTTATTGTCGCTGCTGCAATCTATTGGAGCCTAACAACACTTCTTTCACATTCAGTCGATACTGCATGTTGTATTTTAACAAATGAAAGTATATATTGCAGACAATTACCGAAATCAATCGGTCGGTCAAACTGAATATTTACAAACCCTTTGTCATTTCTAGCTTAAGAGAAGATTAAAAAGCCTATGTTTAATCTGCTAAATTATTTATCTATTATGTCAGGAACCAGTGAAGGTGTCAAATTGAAATGTTTACAGGATGTAGATACATGTCTTCTAAGTTCATTGAGCCACTTTCAAAAAATATATTTGCTTATTAAGGAACATAGGATTATTTAAACTATACCATATTTTTACAAAAATTTATCAGCAATTGTTTGTTTTAAAATTACCAACCACGTTGTTGTGACCAAAGTATACTCACTACAGCATCGAGATTGCTTTATCATCCCAAAATTTAATTTAATTTAAAAAGTTAATTTCAAAAATTTCTGAGAAACTTTTATACCAGAAAATGTAAATCACAGAAAACGTGTTCACAGCCAAAATTGAGAAAAGAAACTCGTATGCTTCTCTGCAAAGAAAGAACCACATGGCTTGGGTACACAGAGTAGCTATACCTAATAGTAGTATCAATTTTCAGAGCAAGACTTCCTCTAAACGATGGACTAAAGTGTCTCTCTCTCTCTCTCTCTCTCTCTCTCTACTTCAAAGCGTGTAGGAGTTTTGATTTTTGTTCTTTGAGGTGGTGCAGAATTGCTATACAAAATGACTGATGCAGGTAAATTCAAAGAGGAAATTCCAATTAACAAGACTGTACAAAGAACTAAAAATATAACTTTTTGGTAGCTTTCCCCTAAAATGAACACAATGCCACTGGACGGCGCATCACACAAACTGCAAATGATAGGACTAACATTACGAGCTATTCCAATGCAATGAATTTCTGTACAGACAGAGAAAGTAAAAAATTCTGACGTGTTACATTCGTATTACTTTCTTTAGCCTCTATCGTTTATTAATGGGTGCACAAATTATGCTTACAAAAGTTTTATTTTCCAATCTACTTCATTTCAATTCAGAAAAACCTTTCGGGAAATAGCTTCATTACTTATTTCGTTATAAATACAAAAGGAATGACGATATTCAGAGTTTAAGAACCGGACGCTTTGTGCTGGCCTTAAAATTAATTCCATGCTATTTCCATGAATCGCGAGGAACAATTGAAAATCGGGGACTTGGATCACAAGGTATTGAATAATTCGAACCATTAATAATGGATATCTTGGAAATGGTTTATGCTACAATTCTTATTCGAAATAGATTGTGTGTTTTAAACAGATCCACATGTCTGTGTAGTACCGTTTCGCCTATCGCTAAATACAAGATTATAAAAATATTCCCTCCGAATGAAGACTTCACAGGCTATTCCCAGAAAATAAGTTATATACTTTATTTGGCGTGTAAATATCATTAATATATGTTATTTCAATCAAAATGGTTAACGCCATTTTTAGAAAATAACAAATTTGAAAAACGAGCCATGTAAAGGGTAATTCGGGGAAGTGGATTTTCTTGAAAATCTTCGTGTCGCATCTTTGGAAGAAACTGTGCCTAAATATCAAGTATGGTATTTAGCCGACGTTTAGTTTTTCACTTATGCTGTTGACAGACACACACGAACACACACGCACCTTTTTCCAAAAGTACTTCCTTTTTGGATTCAGGGGGCCTCAAAATATGTATTTCCGGTGAAATCCCGATATCAAATTTTGGATGGAATGCAATACCTTCTCTACCTATTATGTACGTGTAAAGAAAGTAACAAATCTTATGCGTTACATTCACATGACATTCTCTACCCTCCATCCCTTATTAGTGTGTATACAAACTATTCTTACTAAAGCTTACTTTTCTATCTACTTCATTTTAATCCAAATGAACCTTTGCAGAAATAGCTGCATCACACATTTCGTTATAGACAAAAAGGGAATAGCAATAGTCAAATGTTAAAATCAGGGCGCTATATGCTGGTCTTAAAATCCCATACTGTTTCCATGCAATCGCAAGAAACAATTGAAAGTTGAAAGCACTTCAAACAAATACCAAGTAATGAGCAATTCGAACCCTTAATAATGGCTGTTTCGGAAGTGGCTTATGCCACAAAAAATGCTATTTGAAATAAAGCGTGTGTTTTAAAGACATACACTTTTTTGTGACTAGTACGTTTTCGTCCATCATTAGTTTACTGGTTATACAAGATTGTACAAAACTCTTTCTGGATGAAGAGGACTTCAAAGGTTATACACAAAACATTCAGAATATACATTTTGTTTTCCACGTAGATATTAAAATATAGTCCTTTAATCAAAATCGTTAAAGCCATTTTGTTAGTAAATAAAAAGTTCTTTTTCCTTCAGGGGCCTCAAAACATATATTACCAATGAAATCTCGGTATCGAATTTTTGGGTGGAATGCAGTACCTTCTCTACCTACTATGTACGTGGTAGAGAAACTGAAAATATAGTGTGATACATTTTCATGATTTGCTTTACCCTCTATCGTTTATTAGTGGGTTTAACAAATATTCTTACTAGAGCTTCTTTTTATATCTACTTCATTTTAATTCAAATAAACCTGTGTATAAATAGCTACACTACATGTTTCGTTATAAATACAAAGGGAAAAGAGATAGTCAAATATTTAAGAACTGGATGCTATTATGTTAGCAGTGTAAATCCTTGATTTTTTCAATAACGTTAGGTGATGTTATGCATGGACGAACATCAATATGATTGATTGACACAGATATTTAGAACTTTACCTCTTCCATAGATTTGAGGTGGTGGCGACCCGCGACGAGAACAATATCCCTCATTGCTCCACTTCTTGGGCCTGCTGTCCGGGGTGTTAAAGTGTTTTCACACCTCAGCTTCTGAACAATAGCCCATTTTTCGGCGGTCTCCGGTTGCCGGTATCGGTAGCGCACAAAGAAGGGCTCCAGGGAAATTATATCAACAGAAACAATACTTTATTTTAAATTATTTTACACCAACATTATAGTTAAATAATACATGTAATAGGATATTTATAAATAAACAATCAAATTTGGAAAGCTCCCTAAACTGACAAGGGTAACAAACCAGAACTTTAAAAAGGGGATGCATAATGTATAATACCTGATGGAACAGGTGTATACAGGTTTAGAGAGGAACATTTGTCATACAAGGGAGTAGAAATAAAATGCCGATTCTGAAACACAGAGAGATGCCGACATCTGATAAAGGTTCTTTGTTCTATGCCGCTAGCCCCGCCCCCTCCCTTTGTGTGCTACTATTTGCCGCCCGGTCGCGTGCCGCTAGCTCCGCCCCCTTCCCTTTGTGTGCTTACCTAATGCCGACAGGGTCTGTGCCGGCAGTTCCTCCCCCCCTCCCCCCTGTGGTCACGTGGCGGTGTTCCCGCCCCCCTCCCTCCCCCTCCCTCCCGCCATACGTGTGTCCTCCCTCGCCTTTGTGTTCTGGTTGGTTCCCTGTGGATAGGTGGGGGAGTGTGTATTGATCCTATACGTCGGTCGCGTACCTTCCCTAGGCCTAAATCCCTGCCGTGTGATTGGCTTGGGGTAGGGGATGTGCCGCTCGGGGTGAGGGGTTATATGTGGGGGGTTCTCGGTGCGTGACGTTGGCTTGGAAATCCATCCTGGCGGTGTGGGAATGCGATTCTCGATGCCTGCCGCACATCGGCAAATCGTTTGAGTACATAATTGTGTCAATCAATTAGGTAATGTGTGTTATTGAAAAAAGAATGCCCATCATATTACTACTAATGCAATTAAACGCGGTTCTTCGAGCAATTAAGTATTTTTGATTGAATTCGCGCGCACCTGGTCCTAAACCCCCCCCCTTATATTACTACTATTGCAATGAAACGCGGCTAGTCGGTTGATGAATACATTTAAGTATTTTTTGAATGATTAATGTAATTGACTCGCGCGCAACTGTTCGTTATCGTATATGTGTGGTAGCATGTGTATAATTATTACGAGTAATAACATTTATTTAATTCTACTTTTGAGGGAAAATATATTTCGGATTTATAAGAATATTACAACACATAGATGAAAGGACAGACTTGACGTAACACTCGTTATCGCGTGATAATTGCGGTGGAACACCGACCGCAACCTTCCACTGCGAGACGTTTCGCCGGAATGACTGGCTCCGATACTTCCACGGGCGAGTCAACTAGCGCATCCCCTCCACTTGCGTTTCAGTTCGCCAGCTACACTAGCGCACCAAGTGGTAATATGAGTGAAACTCCAGCGAGTGTTTGCTCACAGCGCCCCTGGTGGTCATATCTGAAAGTTGTGAATTCACCATATTTAAATTCGAGGTGTACGCAAGACGGCCATCTTAACTCTATATAATTCTGCGAAATATGATTCCGGAAAAAAAAATAAAGGGGAATTAACATGCAAGGGGCGTTCATGTCGGCTCCGGAGGAATTGATTATGAAATAAATAAAAAATAAATAAGACTCTCGCTGATCGATGAATACAATGAATAATTAATGTAATTGACTCGCGCTCCTAGAGATATCTCACCCAATTATTCATCTACCATGAATATCTCACTTCTAATGAAACGACGCAGTCTATCGATTAAAAACAATTAAGTTTTTTTGATTGATTAATGTAATTGACTCGCGCGCAATTGTTCGTTATCGTATATGCGAGAATATTACGCGTATATAACTATTACGGCTAATAACGTGTGTTTAATTCTTCTTTTGAATTTCGGGTTTATAAAAAATATTACATTGCTTAGATGAATTAAAAAGCAACTTAAAGCGAAATTGCAAATAGCTTGTATGAGACGTTAACACGAGAACCCTTTACGAAAAAACAAGACGCAATGTGACAGCAATGCCCCGTCCATCATGAGAGGCGGTTAAACCAGGACGCGTGGGTTTTCCCTACTACCTGCTCTTAATGGCTAGGGGTATCCAGCACATCGGAGTACGCTTCAACAAAGCCCACTATGTCTCTTCTCACACGAGAGAAGTAATAATTACAATTCAAAACAGGCGTACCTGTAAGTAACACGCACGAAGACTACAAATATAAATTTTATATTCGTTTTAAATGTTCTTTCTAAAGACGTAGCGAACTTTGAGAAATTCAACGAATTATTCACTGGCGTACCCTACTTGAAAGAAATATGGTGTACACCCCTGAAGAATGCATATGTAGACCCATTAGCAGACAAGGGCAAAACTCTTCCACACCATTAATTTTCGTCAGAAGAATGTAAAAACAAGGTCTTGTATAGAGCTCTTAGTGAACAATGACACCCGTTTTCCAGTTGATTAAACAGCCTAAGTGCTCTGAAAAACAAATATCCTCACAAGAAGGTTCTGTATAGATGCATTAGTGAACAATAACACCCGTTTCCACTTCATTAAGCAGCGGAAAAACCTGTCTAGACATGTTTTAAGCTTACCACAAAAAATGTTTTCCGATAATTAATATAATTCTACATGAAGAATATTAATGATTTAAGTTTTCAATTAAACGTATACTGTATAGATTCTGTACTTAAACATTCGATTGTATCTTTGTCATTATTTAAATACTCGCGTACAAGAAATGCAAACATGATATCAAAAAATTAAACTGATTTTTTTTTCGGAATGTTAAACAAAGAAATATGATTTTGGCGAGAGTAATATGAAGAATAAAAAGTATTCAGAATGATAGATATTACATACGTTATTAAAATAAATAAGGGTCTCGCTGATCGATGAAAACAATTAAATATTTTTTATTAATTAATTGTATATGAATTGTCTCGCGCATTTGCTTGCTGTCGTATGTGTATGATTATTACGACTAATAGCATTTGTTTAATTTTAAATAATGAAATATGGAGCCTTGCCTAAACAATCCTTGTTACTCTTAATTTATTCCATTTTTAAAAAGATCGGTCTTAGTAAACATAGGACGAGTACGATTTTAAATACCCCGTCCATTTGAGAGATATTTTTCGAATATTCCAGCATGTTAATATAAACTTAATACACACACACAAATTCATTTCAAGTAATCTAACGATATTGAATAAAATATTAATTGTTTAAGATATTGTAATGAGAAATGAAATGTATATCTCGAATTTTCTGGGCCGCAGGCTGCAGGATCGCTCATCAAATACCGTAATGATTCAGACACCCGAACATCCGAATGGTAAGCATTCTTCAGAGTTTTAAATAAGTAATGTAACAATTCATATTAACTTCTTGTTCATATTCTTTATTATTATTTGTATTATTTCCAGGAAGTGGACTTTATTTTGGTATCGACCATCCATCGAGCGCTGCACAGGCAGCGCCAGGCTTCCAAACCTTCCTGGCACCGAATCATCATGGAGGTGGCTCTGCCTCCGTACATGCAGCAACACTCGTAAGGTGAGAATTTACAGACGGGTGTTTGAGGATTTGTAAGTAAAAAATTACATGATAGTAGACATACAATGTCGATTCTGGCACACAAAGGCATGCCTCCGGCAGCATAGAGTTCTGGATTGTATAAGGAGAAAAGGATATATTTAAGGGGAGTTTCTCACCCATATGCAGTCACATAACTCTTTCGGTCTCCCAGAATGCTATGTATTTTTCACGAGGGTGTTTAAAACATGTATTTTTTTTTCACGTATAGAGTGTAGATTCTTTAGAACTCTGTACTTAAACATGCTATACTATTATTATTTATTTATTTTTTTCCAGGAAATGGACTTTATTTCGGAGGCGGCATCGCTCAACAGGCGACCGCTGCACCGGTACCTCCAGGCTTCGCGACCGTTGCACCAGCAGACTTCGCGACCGCTGCACCGCCACCTCCAGGCTTCCAGACCTTCCTGGCACCAAATCAGCATGGTTGGGTCCCTGCCCCATACATGCAGCAAGCATCGAATGGTAAGAATTTTTTCAATATTTTACGAAGTTCTTTTTACACATTCTATATTATTATTAATATTGTTATTATTTTCAGGAAGTGGACTTTATTTCGGAGGCGGGTTTTTCTGGGAATGTCTCCAAAAGTATTCTTCATTCTGAACGACTTTTGCAAAATTGATAAACCATAAGAGATAGACAAAATTTTACTACACAAAAAATGGAGATTGCGTTAAAATACATAATTTATAACATATACATTCTTGTTGTTGAGTAAATCGTTTTTGGAGATATTGCTTGTTATTCCCTTAAAATTTTCCAATACTTATACTTTTTCTCAAATTCATTATTCTTGTTTTATGTCCTCGATATGCAAAGAGAATGGAATGCAACACATAGCAACCAGCGTTAAAATATTTGACTATCGCTTAAAACCTATCATATTCACATTGTATCGTCATGAAAATTACCAATAACATTGACATCTCGATATCTCGATTAACATGAAGCATATAGGGAATAAGTGCTTGTAAAAATAGTTTGTACAAGAGTAGAGAAAGCCATGTGAGTGTATCACATCAGATTTTTTGATATTGGTTTAAATTTTCAAATACTTTTAACTTTTCTCAAGCGGTAACTCGCTATTCGTTTTTCCCGTGGTAATGCATAGAGAATAGAATTATAAAGCCATCACATAGCATCAGACGTTCTTTAAACATCTGTAACGTGTCTATTCACAATCGAAAGGTTGCTGGTTCGAGGAAAATTATATCTACAGAAACAATACATTATTTTCGCTCTGTGATTAATTTGGTAATGTAACAATAATTAACAATGAATTTTTAGCGGTAAATGTAAAAATAAAATATATTTTTTATTTCCTAGCGTCATACGCAGAAGCATTCCCCTTAAGGAACGCTGGCGTGAGCGATGGTTTCCCCCATAACAGGTTTAGACGTGCTCACGAACGGGTTTAGACTTGCTTACGAAATGTCCCTGTGCGAGGCTAGCATTTCCCTCTCCTTCTCGAATTTTCGGAGTAGCCAATCAAAATTGCTGTATTATATACCGTCACATCTCTCACCCCTTCAGATTTTTATCAGGCGAAGCGATATAAAAGCAGTAGCTTCCCCAGCGATTTCACTGTATTGTGACAACACAGCGAGCTAAGATCTCCGCAAACTTTTCTCATTCAAAGTGAAATTTCAACGAACATCATGTCTGGTAAGTTGTAACAAAACACTTCATTTACTTTAAAAGTTAAATTATTACTCTGTACATTTAACTTATATTCGCGTTCTTGTTTTTAATGCATGGCATTTATATGCGAATAGCTGAGCATTCTAAAAGTTAATAGCTAGACAAGTGAATTTTCTGAAATGTGAACAGTTTAGTTAAGTATTCATTTTAGGCAAGCTTATTCTACATTTAATAGCTAACTGCGCGAATTCTCAAAATGGGAACAATTTAGTTAAGTATTCACCTTGTTGAGTAATTATTATTCCAGATATTTAAATACAGGATTTCACAGAGTCAATTATATTCCTTTTGGAGAAAATACAATTATTTGAATACCTTATTAACGTTTTTGCTTTAGAATATTACAAAAAGTCTGTTGCGCGAATCATTCGCTCTAACAAAGTAAATATCTACATTATATTAAAACATTTAAATTGAAAAATACAGTACTTAATGAACTTCATTAGTGAATCAGAACCTCAATTATATTTACACATATTATCATTTTCAGAAAAAAGTTAATAAGTTTGTAACTTTCAAATAAATGAAATTTTGTTATGCAACACATTCTCTAATAAAGAATATGTTTTTTTCTCTTCCTAATGCAGAAAGTTTGACATCTCAACTTAACACATTGGCTGAGGGTAGCATTTACCCGGCCGTTCAAAGACTACAAGATCTTCAGCCAGAGGAGCCTTATAATATAAAATCCTTAAGAAAAATTGATACTCGATACGGTGCTAGAGTTGTTGCACTTTTAGAGAATAAGCAAGTGTTTCTCCCGACAAGATATTCAACCCTAACAAGCCAACAGTTGGAGGAAATGCCTGGGAAGTTTCAAATGGTATATCATGGAGTAGTACCAGCCGGCAAGTTTAAGACATGTAAATTGTCTTTTCTTCCTATTAAGGTTTGTAGAAATAATTCAGCTATCCTTTCAAAGCTTCATTTAGAGTTACATTCGTTGAGTTTATAAATTCGCACTTCAGTAGGATAACATTTGTCTAAAGTATACATCAATATGTAAAAAAAATAACGTCCAGGATGTAGTCTGAGCGAGGATCTGCAGAAAGAAGTTTAATAGTCTATTCACTGATTCTTTACCTCAAAGCAGATACCTACAGCAAGTTTCAAATAATTTCCAGCACGATAGCAGTTGTCAAAAGCATGCATCACTGTATTAAAAAAATATGTGTAAATAATGTCTAGATTGTACTCTGTGTGATTTCGTGCAGAAAGAACTTTAATACCCCTTGCAGTGATTCTACACATCGAAGTATATACCTACAAGAAGTTGCAAATAATGTGAATGTGTGTTACAGGAATGCCCAGCTGAATGTAAATGAAGAGGAAGAACGAGATAGCTTAAAACATCATAAACAGAAATGTGATAGGAACATTCTCAACACCTCCCAGTAACCTCAATCAATGAAGAATTGCACCAGCGCGGAACATACATGGAAAAAACATCAGCGTGTGTAGAATATAACAATATATATATATATATATATATATATATATATATATAATTATGTACTCATTATTACTGCTATACCAGCCTATACCATTGATTTCATAAATAATTTCATAATTGTTTAAGGAGAATGCCTATCTTAAAAACATTGATGCTACATGAAATCTAAACAAAAAGATTATTGAACTATTACTGAAAGAGACTTGAATAAATGGGAATCTAGAAGCCAGAACCATCTTAATATTGGGCTGTATGATATGAGGTGTATAAAAAGATTAATAAAAAAATGAGGTCTATGTAATATAAACAACATTTATTTTTTATAAACATTTTCCTATTACATTCCTATACAAAAAAACATACATATTTCCTAAAGACAAAGGTGATAGTCTAGACATTCTAAAACACTCAGTTATATAATCATATACATCACACAGAAAGAGACCTGCATTATCCATAAAAAACTAAACATCTCAAGAATGTCTGGATGATGTATTTTATAAGTACAAGGTTTTGATATTTCAAAGTTCCTGTTAACCATGACTGTAATTGATTAACACAATTTCTCGATCCTGTCATGCTATAACTTTAGAAGCTTTCAGCTTACTTATAATCTCCTCAATCTCTTGTGTGTGACTATTATTACCAGCATTCCTCGATGCAATTAGTAACCTCAATATATTTACTAGTCTATTTGGATTTTCAAGCGTAGATATCACTGAATCATCATCATATGAAGATTTCATATTCTCGCGACTCCCGCTGTATCCAGATTTTTCACCATCAGTAGTCTCCAGTGAAGGACAGAGGCTTGATCCGGTATAACATCCCCCTCTATACATCTTCGGATCTTCGAGTGTAGGAGAGAGACTCGATCCAGTATAACATGTTGCTCTATGAAGCTTAAATCTTGACAAAGAACGATTCTTAAAAATCCGCTCGCATATACAGCATCTAATGACGTGTTTTCCTCCATGTGTAATGTATGAAAAATTGAGTTTCTCATCCGCTAGTTGCACAGATTTTCTCCGGCAGGAGCTCATGCTAAAAACTAAAAGAAATTAAATGAATACGGGAATGCTAACGCTCGAAGGAATTAAAAGCGAATGAATGAATTCATAACACGCAGCTATGTATATATTCAGTGTAAGGACGCCGGAGGGAATCGCAATCTTCGCATAGCAGCGGGAAAGGATGCTCTCTGGAAACATTTGTGCAGAAGGAGGCTTTCAACAGAACATGGCGAATGCGAGCATGGAAAAAGGATGCTCTCTGGGAACATTCGTGGAAAAAGTATGCTCTCAACAGAACATAACGAGTGCGAGCATGGAAAAAGGATGCTCTCTGGAAACGTTTGTGGAAAAGGCTGCGTAACAATGGAATCACGCTATGTAACAAACTGATCAGGCTATGTAACAAAGGAATCACGTTATGTAACAAAGGAATCACGCCATGTAACAAAGGAATCACGCTAAGTAACAAAGGAATCACGCTATGTAACAAAGGAATCACGCTATGTAACAAAGGAATCACGCTATGTAACAAAGAAATCTCGCCATGTAACAAAGGAATCACGCTAAGTAACAAAGGAATCACGCTATGTAACAAAGGAATCACGCTATGTAACAAAGGAATCACGCTATGTAACAAAGAAATCTCGCCATGTTACAAAGGAATCGCGCCATGTAACAAAGGAATCGCGCCATGTAACAAAGGAATCGCTCCATGTAACAAAGGAATCGCGCCATGTAACAAAGGAATCGCGCCATGTAACAAAGGAATCGCGCCATGTAACAAAGGAATCGCGCCATGTAACAAAGGAATCGCGCCATGTAACAAAGGAATCGCGCCATGTAACAAAGGAATCGCGGTATGTAACAAAGGAATCGCGGCATGTAACAAAGGAATCGCGGTATGTAACAAAGGAATCGCGCTATGTAACAAAAGAATCGCGCCATGTAACAAAGGAATCGCGCCATGTAACAAAGGAATCGCGCCATGTAACAAAGGAATCGCGCCATGTAACAAAGGAATCGCGCCATGTAACAAAGGAATCGCGGTATGTAACAAAGGAATCGCGCCATGTAACAAAGGAATCGCGGTATGTAACAAAGGAATCGCGCGATGTAACAAAGGAATCGCGCCATGTAACAAAGGAATCGCGCAATGTAACAAAGGAATCGCGCCATGTAACAAAGGAATCGCGCCATGTAACAAAGGAATCGCGCCATGTAACAAAGGAATCGCGCCATGTAACAAAGGAATCGCGGTATGTAACAAAGGAATCGCGGCATGTAACAAAGGAATCGCGGTATGTAACAAAGGAATCGCGCTATGTAACAAAAGAATCGCGCCATGTAACAAAGGAATCGCGCCATGTAACAAAGGAATCGCGCCATGTAACAAAGGAATCGCGGTATGTAACAAAGGAATCGCGGTATGTAACAAAGGAATCGCGCAATGTAACAAAGGAATCGCGCCATGTAACAAAGGAATCGCGCCATGTAACAAAGGAATCGCGCCATGTAACAAAGGAATCGCGCCATGTAACAAAGGAATCGCGGTATGTAACAAAGGAATCGCGCGATGTAACAAAGGAATCGCGCCATGTAACAAAGGAATCGCGCCATGTAACAAAGGAATCGCGCCATGTAACAAAGGAATCGCGCCATGTAACAAAGGAATCGCGGTATGTAACAAAGGAATCGCGGCATGTAACAAAGGAATCGCGGTATGTATCAAAGGAATCGCGCTATGTAACAAAAGAATCGCGCCATGTAACACAGGAATCGCGCTATGTAACAAAGGAATCGCGCCATGTAACAAAGGAATCGCGGTATGTAACAAAGGAATCGCGGTATGTAACAAAGGAATCGCGCAATGTAACAAAGGAATCGCGCAATGTAACAAAGGAATCGCGCCATGTAACAAAGGAATCGCGCCATGTAACAAAGGAATCGCGCCATGTAACAAAGGAATCGCGGTATGTAACAAAGGAATCGCGCGATGTAACAAAGGAATCGCGCTATGTAACAAAGGAATCGCGCTATGTAACAAAAGAATCGCGCCATGTAACAAAGGAATCGCGCCATGTAACAAAGGAATCGCGGTATGTAACAAAGGAATCGCGCAATGTAACAAAGGAATCGCGCCATGTAACAAAGGAATCGCGCCATGTAACAAAGGAATCGCGCCATGTAACAAAGGAATCGCGCCATGTAACAAAGGAATCGCGGTATGTAACAAAGGAATCGCGGTATGTAACAAAGGAATCGCGCGATGTAACAAAGGAATCGCGCTATGTAACAAAGGAATCGCGCCATGTAACAAAGGAATCGCGCCATGTAACAAAGGAATCGCGCCATGTAACAAAGGAATCGCGCCATGTAACAAAGGAATCGCGGTATGTAACAAAAGAATCGCGCCATGTAACAAAGGAATCGCGCCATGTAACAAAGGAATCGCGCCATGTAACAAAGGAATCGCGCCATGTAACAAAGGAATCGCGCCATGTAACAAAGGAATCGCGCCATGTAACAAAGGAATCGCGCCATGTAACAAAGGAATCGCGGTATGTAACAAAGGAATCGCGCCATGTAACAAAAGAATCGCGCCATGTAACAAAGGAATCGCGGTATGTAACAAAGGAATCGCGGTATGTAACAAAGGAATCGCGGTATGTAACAAAGGAATCGCGGTATGTAACAAAGGAATCGCGCCATGTAACAAAGGAATCGCGCCATGTAACAAAGGAATCGCGCCATGTAACAAAGGAATCGCGCCACGTAACAAAGGAATCGCTCTATGTAACAAAGGAATCGCGCTATGTAACAAAGGAATCGCGCTATGTAACAAAGGAATCGCGCCATGTAACAAAGGAATCGCGCCATGTAACAAAGGAATCGCGGTATGTAACAAAGGAATCGCGGCATGTAACAAAGGAATCGCGGTATGTAACAAAGGAATCGCGCTATGTAACAAAAGAATCGCGCCATGTAACAAAGGAATCGCGCCATGTAACAAAGGAACCCCGGTATGTAACAAAGGAATCACGCTATGTAACAAAGGAATCGCGCTATGTAACAAAGGAATCGCGCTATGTAACAAAGGAATCGCTGTATGTAACAATGGAATCGCGCCATGTAACAAAGGAATCGCGCTATGTAACAAAGGAATCGCGCTATGTAACAAAGGAATCGCGCTATGTAACAAAGGAATCGTGCCATGTAACAAAGGAATCATGCCATGTAACAAAGGAATCGCGGTATGTAACAAAGGAGTCGCGCTATGTAACAAAGGAATCACGCTATGTATCAAAGAAATCACGCTATGTAACAAAGGAATCACGCTATGTAACAAAGGAATCACGCTATGTAACAATGGAATCACGCTATGTAACAAACTGGTCAGGTACATTGCGCAATCAGGTTGTTACGCAGCCTTTTCCACAAACGTTTCCAGAGAGCATCCTTTTTCCATGCTCGCACTCGTTATGTTCTGTTGAGAGCATCCTTTTTCCACGAATGTTCCCAGAGAGCATCCTTTTTCCATGCTCGCATTCGCCATGTTCTGTTGAGAGCCTCCTTCTCCACAAATGTTTCCAGAGAGCATCCTTTCCCGCTGCTATGCGAAGATTGCGATTCCCTCCGGCGTCCTTACACTGAATATATACATAGCTGCGTGTTATGAATTCATTCATTCGCTTTTAATTCCTTCGAGCGTTAGCATTCCCGTATTCATTTAATTTCTTTTAGTTTTTAGCATGAGCTCCTGCCGGAGAAAATCTGTGCAACTAGCGGATGAGAAACTCAATTTTTCATACATTACACATGGAGGAAAACACGTCATTAGATGCTGTATATGCGAGCGGATTTTTAAGAATCGTTCTTTGTCAAGATTTAAGCTTCATAGAGCAACATGTTATACTGGATCGAGTCTCTCTCCTACACTCGAAGATCCGAAGATGTATAGAGGGGGATGTTATACCGGATCAAGCCTCTGTCCTTCACTGGAGACTACTGATGGTGAAAAATCTGGATACAGCGGGAGTCGCGAGAATATGAAATCTTCATATGATGATGATTCAGTGATATCTACGCTTGAAAATCCAAATAGACTAGTAAATATATTGAGGTTACTAATTGCATCGAGGAATGCTGGTAATAATAGTCACACACAAGAGATTGAGGAGATTATAAGTAAGCTGAAAGCTTCTAAAGTTATAGCATGACAGGATCGAGAAATTGTGTTAATCAATTACAGTCATGGTTAACAGGAACTTTGAAATATCAAAACCTTGTACTTATAAAATACATCATCCAGACATTCTTGAGATGTTTAGTTTTTTATGGATAATGCAGGTCTCTTTCTGTGTGATGTATATGATTATATAACTGAGTGTTTTAGAATGTCTAGACTATCACCTTTGTCTTTAGGAAATATGTATGTTTTTTTGTATAGGAATGTAATAGGAAAATGTTTATAAAAAATAAATGTTGTTTATATTACATAGACCTCATTTTTTTATTAATCTTTTTATACACCTCATATCATACAGCCCAATATTAAGATGGTTCTGGCTTCTAGATTCCCATTTATTCAAGTCTCTTTCAGTAATAGTTCAATAATCTTTTTGTTTAGATTTCATGTAGCATCAATGTTTTTAAGATAGGCATTCTCCTTAAACAATTATGAAATTATTTATGAAATCAATGGTATAGGCTGGTATAGCAGTAATAATGAGTACATAATTATATATATATATATATATATATATATATATATATATATATTGTTATATTCTACACACGCTGATGTTTTTTCCATGTATGTTCCGCGCTGGTGCAATTCTTCATTGATTGAGGTTACTGGGAGGTGTTGAGAATGTTCCTATCACATTTCTGTTTATGATGTTTTAAGCTATCTCGTTCTTCCTCTTCATTTACATTCAGCTGGGCATTCCTGTAACACACATTCACATTATTTGCAACGTCTTGTAGGTATATACTTCGATGTGTAGAATCACTGCAAGGGGTATTAAAGTTCTTTCTGCACGAAATCACACAGAGTACAATCTAGACATTATTTACACATATTTTTTAATACAGTGATGCATGCTTTTGACAACTGCTATCGTGCTGGAAATTATTTGAAACTTGGTGTAGGTATCTGCTTTGAGGTAAAGAATCAGTGAATAGACTATTAAACTTCTTTCTGCATATCCTCGCTCAGACTACATCCTGGACGTTATTTTTTTTACATATTGATGTATACTTTAGACAAATGTTATCCTACTGAAGTGCGAATTTATAAACTCAACGAATGTAACTCTAAATGAAGCTTTGAAAGGATAGCTGAATTATTTCTACAAACCTTAATAGGAAGAAAAGACAATTTACATGTCTTAAACTTGCCGGCTGGTACTACTCCATGATATACCATTTGAAACTTCCCAGGCATTTCCTCCAACTGTTGGCTTGTTAGGGTTGAATATCTTGTCGGGAGAAACACTTGCTTATTCTCTAAAAGTGCAACAACTCTAGCACCGTATCGAGTATCAATTTTTCTTAAGGATTTTATATTATAAGGCTCCTCTGGCTGAAGATCTTGTAGTCTTTGAACGGCCGGGTAAATGCTACCCTCAGCCAATGTGTTAAGTTGAGATGTCAAACTTTCTGCATTAGGAAGAGAAAAAAACATATTCTTTATTAGAGAATGTGTTGCATAACAAAATTTCATTTATTTGAAAGTTACAAACTTATTAACTTTTTTCTGAAAATGATAATATGTGTAAATATAATTGAGGTTCTGATTCACTAATGAAGTTCATTAAGTACTGTATTTTTCAATTTAAATGTTTTAATATAATGTAGATATTTACTTTGTTAGAGCGAATGATTCGCGCAACAGACTTTTTGTAATATTCTAAAGCAAAAACGTTAATAAGGTATTCAAATAATTGTATTTTCTCCAAAAGGAATATAATTGACTCTGTGAAATCCTGTATTTAAATATCTGGAATAATAATTACTCAACAAGGTGAATACTTAACTAAATTGTTCCCATTTTGAGAATTCGCGCAGTTAGCTATTAAATGTAGAATAAGCTTGCCTAAAATGAATACTTAACTAAACTGTTCACATTTCAGAAAATTCACTTGTCTAGCTATTAACTTTTAGAATGCTCAGCTATTCGCATATAAATGCCATGCATTAAAAACAAGAACGCGAATATAAGTTAAATGTACAGAGTAATAATTTAACTTTTAAAGTAAATGAAGTGTTTTGTTACAACTTACCAGACATGATGTTCGTTGAAATTTCACTTTGAATGAGAAAAGTTTGCGGAGATCTTAGCTCGCTGTGTTGTCACAATACAGTGAAATCGCTGGGGAAGCTACTGCTTTTATATCGCTTCGCCTGATAAAAATCTGAAGGGGTGAGAGATGTGACGGTATATAATACAGCAATTTTGATTGGCTACTCCGAAAATTCGAGAAGGAGAGGGAAATGCTAGCCTCGCACAGGGACATTTCGTAAGCAAGTCTAAACCCGTTCGTGAGCACGTCTAAACCTGTTATGGGGGAAACCATCGCTCACGCCAGCGTTCCTTAAGGGGAATGCTTCTGCGTATGACGCTAGGAAATAAAAAATATATTTTATTTTTACATTTACCGCTAAAAATTCATTGTTAATTATTGTTACATTACCAAATTAATCACAGAGCGAAAATAATGTATTGTTTCTGTAGATATAATTTTCCTCGAACCAGCAACCTTTCGATTGTGAATAGACACGTTACAGATGTTTAAAGAACGTCTGATGCTATGTGATGGCTTTATAATTCTATTCTCTATGCATTACCACGGGAAAAACGAATAGCGAGTTACCGCTTGAGAAAAGTTAAAAGTATTTGAAAATTTAAACCAATATCAAAAAATCTGATGTGATACACTCACATGGCTTTCTCTACTCTTGTACAAACTATTTTTACAAGCACTTATTCCCTATATGCTTCATGTTAATCGAGATATCGAGATGTCAATGTTATTGGTAATTTTCATGACGATACAATGTGAATATGATAGGTTTTAAGCGATAGTCAAATATTTTAACGCTGGTTGCTATGTGTTGCATTCCATTCTCTTTGCATATCGAGGACATAAAACAAGAATAATGAATTTGAGAAAAAGTATAAGTATTGGAAAATTTTAAGGGAATAACAAGCAATATCTCCAAAAACGATTTACTCAACAACAAGAATGTATATGTTATAAATTATGTATTTTAACGCAATCTCCATTTTTTGTGTAGTAAAATTTTGTCTATCTCTTATGGTTTATCAATTTTGCAAAAGTCGTTCAGAATGAAGAATACTTTTGGAGACATTCCCAGAAAAACCCGCCTCCGAAATAAAGTCCACTTCCTGAAAATAATAACAACATTAATAATAATATAGAATGTGTAAAAAGAACTTCGTAAAATATTGAAAAAATTCTTACCATTCGATGCTTGCTGCATGTATGGGGCAGGGACCCAACCATGCTGATTTGGTGCCAGGAAGGTCTGGAAGCCTGGAGGTGGCGGTGCAGCGGTCGCGAAGTCTGCTGGTGCAACGGTCGCGAAGCCTGGAGGTACCGGTGCAGCGGTCGCCTGTTGAGCGATGCCGCCTCCGAAATAAAGTCCATTTCCTGGAAAAAAATAAATAAATAATAATAGTATAGCATGTTTAAGTACAGAGTTCTAAAGAATCTACACTCTATACGTGAAAAAAAAATACATGTTTTAAACACCCTCGTGAAAAATACATAGCATTCTGGGAGACCGAAAGAGTTATGTGACTGCATATGGGTGAGAAACTCCCCTTAAATATATCCTTTTCTCCTTATACAATCCAGAACTCTATGCTGCCGGAGGCATGCCTTTGTGTGCCAGAATCGACATTGTATGTCTACTATCATGTAATTTTTTACTTACAAATCCTCAAACACCCGTCTGTAAATTCTCACCTTACGAGTGTTGCTGCATGTACGGAGGCAGAGCCACCTCCATGATGATTCGGTGCCAGGAAGGTTTGGAAGCCTGGCGCTGCCTGTGCAGCGCTCGATGGATGGTCGATACCAAAATAAAGTCCACTTCCTGGAAATAATACAAATAATAATAAAGAATATGAACAAGAAGTTAATATGAATTGTTACATTACTTATTTAAAACTCTGAAGAATGCTTACCATTCGGATGTTCGGGTGTCTGAATCATTACGGTATTTGATGAGCGATCCTGCAGCCTGCGGCCCAGAAAATTCGAGATATACATTTCATTTCTCATTACAATATCTTAAACAATTAATATTTTATTCAATATCGTTAGATTACTTGAAATGAATTTGTGTGTGTGTATTAAGTTTATATTAACATGCTGGAATATTCGAAAAATATCTCTCAAATGGACGGGGTATTTAAAATCGTACTCGTCCTATGTTTACTAAGACCGATCTTTTTAAAAATGGAATAAATTAAGAGTAACAAGGATTGTTTAGGCAAGGCTCCATATTTCATTATTTAAAATTAAACAAATGCTATTAGTCGTAATAATCATACACATACGACAGCAAGCAAATGCGCGAGACAATTCATATACAATTAATTAATAAAAAATATTTAATTGTTTTCATCGATCAGCGAGACCCTTATTTATTTTAATAACGTATGTAATATCTATCATTCTGAATACTTTTTATTCTTCATATTACTCTCGCCAAAATCATATTTCTTTGTTTAACATTCCGAAAAAAAAAATCAGTTTAATTTTTTGATATCATGTTTGCATTTCTTGTACGCGAGTATTTAAATAATGACAAAGATACAATCGAATGTTTAAGTACAGAATCTATACAGTATACGTTTAATTGAAAACTTAAATCATTAATATTCTTCATGTAGAATTATATTAATTATCGGAAAACATTTTTTGTGGTAAGCTTAAAACATGTCTAGACAGGTTTTTCCGCTGCTTAATGAAGTGGAAACGGGTGTTATTGTTCACTAATGCATCTATACAGAACCTTCTTGTGAGGATATTTGTTTTTCAGAGCACTTAGGCTGTTTAATCAACTGGAAAACGGGTGTCATTGTTCACTAAGAGCTCTATACAAGACCTTGTTTTTACATTCTTCTGACGAAAATTAATGGTGTGGAAGAGTTTTGCCCTTGTCTGCTAATGGGTCTACATATGCATTCTTCAGGGGTGTACACCATATTTCTTTCAAGTAGGGTACGCCAGTGAATAATTCGTTGAATTTCTCAAAGTTCGCTACGTCTTTAGAAAGAACATTTAAAACGAATATAAAATTTATATTTGTAGTCTTCGTGCGTGTTACTTACAGGTACGCCTGTTTTGAATTGTAATTATTACTTCTCTCGTGTGAGAAGAGACATAGTGGGCTTTGTTGAAGCGTACTCCGATGTGCTGGATACCCCTAGCCATTAAGAGCAGGTAGTAGGGAAAACCCACGCGTCCTGGTTTAACCGCCTCTCATGATGGACGGGGCATTGCTGTCACATTGCGTCTTGTTTTTTCGTAAAGGGTTCTCGTGTTAACGTCTCATACAAGCTATTTGCAATTTCGCTTTAAGTTGCTTTTTAATTCATCTAAGCAATGTAATATTTTTTATAAACCCGAAATTCAAAAGAAGAATTAAACACACGTTATTAGCCGTAATAGTTATATACGCGTAATATTCTCGCATATACGATAACGAACAATTGCGCGCGAGTCAATTACATTAATCAATCAAAAAAACTTAATTGTTTTTAATCGATAGACTGCGTCGTTTCATTAGAAGTGAGATATTCATGGTAGATGAATAATTGGGTGAGATATCTCTAGGAGCGCGAGTCAATTACATTAATTATTCATTGTATTCATCGATCAGCGAGAGTCTTATTTATTTTTTATTTATTTCATAATCAATTCCTCCGGAGCCGACATGAACGCCCCTTGCATGTTAATTCCCCTTTATTTTTTTTTCCGGAATCATATTTCGCAGAATTATATAGAGTTAAGATGGCCGTCTTGCGTACACCTCGAATTTAAATATGGTGAATTCACAACTTTCAGATATGACCACCAGGGGCGCTGTGAGCAAACACTCGCTGGAGTTTCACTCATATTACCACTTGGTGCGCTAGTGTAGCTGGCGAACTGAAACGCAAGTGGAGGGGATGCGCTAGTTGACTCGCCCGTGGAAGTATCGGAGCCAGTCATTCCGGCGAAACGTCTCGCAGTGGAAGGTTGCGGTCGGTGTTCCACCGCAATTATCACGCGATAACGAGTGTTACGTCAAGTCTGTCCTTTCATCTATGTGTTGTAATATTCTTATAAATCCGAAATATATTTTCCCTCAAAAGTAGAATTAAATAAATGTTATTACTCGTAATAATTATACACATGCTACCACACATATACGATAACGAACAGTTGCGCGCGAGTCAATTACATTAATCATTCAAAAAATACTTAAATGTATTCATCAACCGACTAGCCGCGTTTCATTGCAATAGTAGTAATATAAGGGGGGGGGTTTAGGACCAGGTGCGCGCGAATTCAATCAAAAATACTTAATTGCTCGAAGAACCGCGTTTAATTGCATTAGTAGTAATATGATGGGCATTCTTTTTTCAATAACACACATTACCTAATTGATTGACACAATTATGTACTCAAACGATTTGCCGATGTGCGGCAGGCATCGAGAATCGCATTCCCACACCGCCAGGATGGATTTCCAAGCCAACGTCACGCACCGAGAACCCCCCACATATAACCCCTCACCCCGAGCGGCACATCCCCTACCCCAAGCCAATCACACGGCAGGGATTTAGGCCTAGGGAAGGTACGCGACCGACGTATAGGATCAATACACACTCCCCCACCTATCCACAGGGAACCAACCAGAACACAAAGGCGAGGGAGGACACACGTATGGCGGGAGGGAGGGGGAGGGAGGGGGGCGGGAACACCGCCACGTGACCACAGGGGGGAGGGGGGGGAGGAACTGCCGGCACAGACCCTGTCGGCATTAGGTAAGCACACAAAGGGAAGGGGGCGGAGCTAGCGGCACGCGACCGGGCGGCAAATAGTAGCACACAAAGGGAGGGGGCGGGGCTAGCGGCATAGAACAAAGAACCTTTATCAGATGTCGGCATCTCTCTGTGTTTCAGAATCGGCATTTTATTTCTACTCAAGGGCTTTCCCATGTCTAAAAATTATAGGATTCCCACATCGCTCCAAGGTGATACTAAATAAACAGCAAGCTTCTATGAGCGGTAGCGTGTCTACTTCACATTCGAGAGGTCCCGAGTTCGAATCTCGGTTAGATGAATTACCGCATAAAGGCAAATCCTCCCATTAAGCGCCTTTATAATCGCAGATGTATATTGCGTGTTTTTAAAATAATTTCTCATTTTCCTGAAAAGAACCATACTTATAGGAAAAAAACCTCTCCACATAGATGATGTTGTACACCTTCTAACTTGCTTTAGACGCATTCTATTTATACACCTGTCTGTGGCTTTATCAGCTCCCAGGAAATTTTAGAAATGAAATCTGCCCTCTCTACATCCTTGGCATTCTTCTGAGTACCTTGTAAATGCAGAAGGCTTTGATTAGTTGCTAAGAGAATGAGTTTATTTCTTTGGAGTAGTAAGAAACGTCTGTTTTGTTGTTACCAATGTCAAATTAAGAAGATTTTATGCGTCTTTCTGTCGGTGTTATGACTTCCTTTGGAATTTTATTTTTATTTTTGCAGAGTGTACAGGTATAAGTCAAACCATTTTCTTTCAGACTTTCAGTAAGAGGAATGCTAATAAATCAATTATATTTCATAATATACCTATTGCTCCCTCAAACTAGATCAGTGAGTATCATTGCACCTTTTGGCGAGTTACTAAGTTTATGGGTCCTTTTGGTTGAGTATCAAGGTATGTTTCCACATTGAGAGTGGTGATGTCAGTTGTAACAGAAGAAGTAAACAAAGCAATAATGAAGCACTTGCTACAACGTTGCAGAAACTGTAATGTAAAATATACATAGTTGTCCCTCAAAAGCACACAGAAGAATAAAACTTGAGCTACATAGACTGCAAGAACAACTACAGAACTGAAACTGAGAAGTGGTGTTATTTTAGCATTCTTTAGAATGTACCTGAGGCTACATGACTGCAATTCTTTTCTGGGAAGTACAACAATAAAAACAAATATGCTAGCTGACACTTGTAAATCACACAAGTACTGAAGAGTTAAACCTTTTGCTGAAATAATGTGCAAATTACTAAGAATACCAACATATAGGCATTCCTCTTGAACCAATACAAAGCTCAGTGCATGTAGACTGTTATGTTTTCTAAAACAGTTGATGCTTTTTAAATAATCTTAGTCCAAACCCAGACTCAGTTCTTTTCTGTCTCTGATGTGTTCTGACATTAAGATGTGTTAACTGTAAATATATTTTTACTTTCTCTACCATGTACATAGTAGGTAGAGAAGGTACTGCAGTCCACCCAAAAATTTGGTACTCCGATTTCACCGGAAATACATGTTTTAAGGTCCCTTGAATAAAAAAAGCAATTTTAGAAAAAGGTCTGTCTGCCTGAACAACTCTAAAATGAAACGTCGGATAAGTACCAAAATTGGTACTTAATTTCAGTATATTCCAAGGATGCAAAACAAACATTTTACAGGAGATCTCCCCATCCGCTAGCTACCTTTACATGTAACATTTTTTGAAAGTTTTGATTTCCTAAAAAGTGGGTCTAATGATTTTGATAAAATACCATAAATTAAAGATATTTACAACACAAATAAAATGCATATAATTTTTTTAGGAATAGTCTGTGAAGTCCTCTTTATTCGGATGGAATTTTGCATAAATGTGTATAATTGATAAACATTAAGTCATAGATGAAAATACAGCTACT
This sequence comes from Deroplatys truncata, assembly GCA_030765065.1. Classification (NCBI taxonomy): domain Eukaryota; kingdom Metazoa; phylum Arthropoda; class Insecta; order Mantodea; family Mantidae; genus Deroplatys; species Deroplatys truncata. Next base: position 21,223,746 of record CM060988.1, on the reverse strand, counting down.
GTGCAAAAAATGTAGATCTCTTTAAAACATACACCTTCATATTTTGGATGTGTTCATCAGTGAATTTGTGCTCCCTCATATACAAACCCAAGTTAATTATTCTGTTGTGTTAAACGTGTAATTCTACACCTATGCTAAATGTGTTGTATGTTATCCATTCATTATGAGTTAATGGGCAGTCGTTATGTTGAGTTTTAGCTTACTAGGACCTTAAATGAATGAATAAAAGAAATCTGATTTATATATTCAATGACTTTCTTTATCTTCCATCTTTATTAGTGAGCATACAAACTATTCTTCCAAAGGTCATTCCTTTAATGTCTTGTCTTGTCAACATTCAGTTGTTTCTCATGATATCAGCGAAGAGTATGGAATTTTAAGGCCAGTGTATGTACAACATCATCTCTTTACTATAAAATATTTAGAAAAGAATTTAATCTTAGTTCTCAATGTTCACATGTGGATACATGCAACTGTCTGAACTGTGAAATAAGATCAAGATTATCCTGTTCTCCTTAAGCCAAGAAATCACTGCAATTACATCATGCTAGAGCGGAGAAAGTGCAATCCTATTGAAGAGGATTGTGTGAAATCTCAACTTCCAAGGACTAATTCATCAACAGCGTCTACAGATCTTCAAAAAGTGCTACTTATCTCCATACTTATCCACAGTGATACGTATTACAAGACAGCTATTATGCTACAACTTTTGTGTGTATGTGGTAGATACTAATGAAGTATATAAATGATGTAATCACTTCATACTAGGCCTATATATCCCCAAAAAATCGAGTACCCGAAAAGTCATTAAATTACCATTCCAAGTTTCCAGGGATTGAAAAATCACGTATTCGCGGCTTCGTCCAAACTGCTTAAAACTTGTATAAATGAACGATTCACATCATAAAACGCCTATACCCCAATAAAAGCGAGACTCCGACAAGTCATAATTAGAACTTCAAGCCTCTAGGGAGCGCAAAATCATGACGTCGTGTTTTCGTCCAAACTGCTTAAAACTTGTATAAATGTACGTTTCACATCATAATACGCCTATATATCCCAATAAAAGCGAGTTTCCAAAAAGACATTAAGTTGGCAACCCCAGCTTCCTGGGAAGGAAAAATCATGTATAAGTGACTTTGTCCAAACTGCTTAAAACCTATATAAATGAACGTATCACATCATAATACGCTTATATATGCCCATAAAACGAGTTTCCGACAAATCATATAATTAGAATTTCGAACTTCTAGGGAGAGAAAAATCATGATTTCGTCCAAACTGCTTTAAACTAGTATATAAGAAAGTATCAAATCATAATACACCTATATACCCCATAAAATCTGGTTTCCGACAAGTCATATAATTGCATTTCCGTGCCACTAGAGAGCGAAAAACAATGATTTCCGCAACTTCTCCAAACTGCTTAAAACATGTATAAATGAACGTATCACATCACAATACGTCTATATGTGCCTTGAAAAGAGAGTTTCCGACAAGTCATGTAATTAGAAATTCGAGCTTTTAGGGAGCGAAAAATCATGATTTCATGACTTTGTCCAAACTGATTAAAACTTGTATAAATGATGTAATCACTTTATAATGCGCCTATATATCCCAATAAAAGCGAGTTTCCGACAAGTCATTAAATTGGCAATTCCAGCTGGGAGAGAAAATCATGTTTACGTGACCTCGTCCAAACTGTTTGAAACTTGTATAAATGAACGTATCACATCATAATAAGCCTATATATGCCCATAAAAGCGAGTTTCCGACAAGTCTCATAATTATAATTTCAAGCCTCTAGGAAGCGCAAAATCATGACGTCGTGTCTACGCCCAAACTGCTTAAAACTTGCAAAATGAACATATCACATTATAATACGCCTATATGCTCAGAAAAAAGAGTTTCCGACAAGTTTATAATTAGAATTTCCAGCATCTAGGGAGCGAAAAATCATGATTTTATGACTTCGTCCAAACTGTTTATAACTTGTAAAAATGAACGTATCACATCATAATAGGCCTATATATCCCATTAAAGGCGAGTTTCCGACAAGTCATTAAATTGGCAATTCCCGCTTCCAGAGAGCGAAAAATCATGTTTACGTGACTTCGTCCAAACTGCTAAAAGTTGTATAAATGATTTAATCACTTCATAATAAGCCCATATATCTCCGTAAAATCGAATTTCCGGCAAGTCATTAAATTTGCATTTCACATTTCAAGGGATGGAAAAATCATCGTTTCGCGGCTTCATCCAAACTGCTTAAAACTTTTATGAATGAACGTTTCACATCATAATACGCCTATGTATCCCAATAAAAGCGAGTTTCCGACAAGTCATTAAATTGGCAATTTCAACTTCCAGGGATCGAAAAATCATGTTTACGAGACGTCGTCCAAACTGCTTTAAATTTTTATAAATGAACGTATCACATTATAATACGCCTATATATGCCCATAAAAACGAGTTTCCGACAAGTCATATAATTAGAATTTCGAGCCTCTATAGAGCGAAAAATCATGATATCGTTACTTCTTCCAAACTGCTTTAAACTTTGTCGCAGTACCTACTTCACATTTTGTAACTAACTTTCCGACGCGAGAGATTCTGTAGAATTGCGTAATGTGTACCTCGCGAGAGATTGCTGAGAACTGCGTAATGTATACCTCGCGAGAGATTCTGTAGAACTGCGCGACGTTTACCTCGTGAATGATTCTGTAGAACTGCGCGATACTTGCTTTTGGCTCAAGAATTTATACACCCTCACCCCGATATGCCTAAACATAATAAAGCTGCTACTGGTTACTAAATCGCGCCAACATTAGCGTCTGTTTTATAAGCCAATCATAATTACTAATACATATGTTCTAGGGAACATGTTCCCTCCATTTCTAAAGAAAGGCACGCTTCCCTGACGTCATTCGTTTGTCTCTTCTAAGTGATAAACAACTCACTCCATCGCTTCAGTGTTACCCACTCCTATTGTCAGTTTCAGTGAAGCCGTGTAAACATATTTCCTAACAATGCTTATAGCTAACAAACATCATCATTGTCATACAATAATGTTAATTTACACTACAATCACTCTAGCATTCACAGTGTTGTGATATAAAATACTGCCTCATATGCCCCACTAGAAACATAATTATAAGTATTTACCTTTTTTTGGACATTTTATAATTGGGTTTTTAGTCTCCTGAATCTTGTAACACACGGTATTTATCACTTGCATGTAACACTGCACACGTATTTAACACACGTTATACTTCTTGCCTTTTTCTGGCCACTATACACTGATTCCGGTATAATGTGTTTATATAACTATATCTGACCTTACAAGTTGTTATTACCTTTTATACATCAAATACTCTACCTGAACTATTTAGGTCACTGTTACAAAATGGTTACAGTTTCTTAGGTTATTGACATAGAAATTTATACACTCAAGATGTTTACCCTGTTTCATTTTGTAATTATTGAACACATTTACCAAAATATTCATCCTATACACAAATATATTTACATCTCTTAATTCTAAGACATAATTTAACATTATCCGTGTGCTACATAAATGTTTGGTTTAATTGTCTTTACCACTTTTTATTGTTTTGTACTTTATATTCACAATACCCTTTGAATTATATCTACATATCTTTACTTTCTAATGACATTAAATTATCATTATTACATGCTTCATTTCAAATGTAGCTACACTTTACTAAGAAAATGTTTCTCTTTCGCTTTAAAGATTTATTTCTATCCTGCATTTATTTATCCTTCCTTATGATATGTATATACATAGTTAACCCTCTTACATTCCAATACTTTATTTTGCAGTTTAGCTCTTCTTATCCTGGATTTACATTTCTTTTCCCTTTTTTTAGCTCTTAAAGGATTCTAATGTAATTTTGCCCCTTGATACCAGTTGTAGCCAATCTAAAGTTTTCTGATCCAAACATCCTTTAACAACTATCATTTTCAATGCTTCCAGTATCTTTTTAATTTTAAAGTACTCTGACAAGTCTGCAAGAAACTGTACTGGATTGGAGTTTTCACTAAATTTTGGAAGTAGCAAATCACTTAAGATATAATTATAGTTTTGAATGTCCCTTATTCCCATATTTAAATTCTCTACTGTTACTTGTGTACTCTGAGTTTCGGCGTGGGCAATGGATGAAACCGCCGCGTCACTCACATTGTTAGTCATACTTGAGGAAATACCTCTATCATTATTTTGTGCATCAGATACATTGACATCACATATATTGACCCTTAAATTCAATTATAACCTATTTACAGTGCCTTGCAGATTTTCTATTGTCTGTTCCAATTTTCTACTGTTTTCATTCTGAACAGCTTGGTGCTTGTTAATTTCAGAAGTTAGTTTTTGATTCAAATCTATAGACAAAACTTTAATTTCTTCGGACAACTTATTTCTTTGTGTTTCCGATTCCTCTTGAACTTCATGTATGTCCCCTCTGAAATTAACTTGCACCTGAATTAAATCTGCATTCGTAGCCTCCATCATCTCTCTTAGCTCACTTGAAATGCTATTCATTCGGCTACCTAACTCTGTACATTTTACATCAACATGTTCAATTTTATTATTAACCTCACTTTTTTGGTTAGATATTTCCCTGCTCATGTCTGACATTTTCTTTGAACATTTTCCTATCTCACTTGCTATTATTTCCTGATTTTCATTTCTCATTCTCATCATACTACTATCTAACTCCATAATTTCTTTCCAATTTCTTCCCTTAATTCCTTATTACTCTTACAAATATTTTCCATGTTTTGATTTAATTTTTGTTCTAATTTCTCATTATTCTGAATTACATTATCCCCTTCCATAATTATTTCTGCAGTATTATTAGTGGACATTGTTTTCTTAATCCTTACACTTCTCAACAACATTTAGTTTCTCACAATTTTTTTGTTTTGGTTTAGGATACACATAAAATTTACAACTTTCTAACCTTTATAATGCTATCTGATGACGTTGTTTTGATATCCGGTTTCCTGCCCCTCTCTCCTAGATATATATGTCGCCTCAGCGTCGCTGTACCACTGATCTCGCTGTCACTGTTGTCTTCTCTTCACGTAGTTGCTGATGTCCTCTCCTCCGCGTCACTGGTCGTTCTGATGGTTGTTTCTGGGATATGCGTCTTGTAGTTAATTGCACTGCTCCATTCGTTCCAGGTCCTGGTTATTTCACCCTTTCTGGTTATTTTGCCACACGTTGGGCGCCAATTGTCGCAGTACCCACTTCAAATTTTGTAACTAATTTTACGACGCAAGAGATTGTGTAGAATTGCGTAATGTGTACTTCGCGAGAGATTGCAGAGAACTGCGTAATATGTACCTCGCGAGAGATTCTGTAGAACTGCGCGACGTTTACCTCGTGAATGATTCTGTAGAACTGCGTGATACTTGCTTTTGGCTCAAGAATTTATACTCCCTCACCAAGATATGCCTAAACATAATAGAGCTGCTATTGGAAACTAAATCGCGCCAACATTAGCGTCTGTTTTATAAGCCAATCATAATTACTAATACATATACTCTAGGGAAAATATTTCCTCCATTTCTAAAGAAAGGCACGCTACCCTGACGTCTCTTCTAAGTGATAAACAACTCACCCCACCGCTTCATTGTTACCCACTCCTATTGTCAGTTTCAACGAGACCGTGTAAACCTATTTCCTAACACTTCCTATAGCTAACAAACATTTAAAATCATTGTCATACAATAATGTTAATTTACACTACAATGACTGGAATTCACAGTGTTGTGATATAAAATACTGCCTCAACTAGTATAAATGACCATATCACATCGTAATACGCCTATATAAGCCCATAAAAGCGAGTTTCCGACAAGTTATATAATTAGAAATTCAAGCCTCTAGGAAGCGAAAAATACTGATTTCGTGTGTTCGTCCAAACTACATAAAACTTGTATAAATGAACGTATCATTTATCATCATGAACGCCTATATATGTCCGGAAAAGAGAGTTTCCGACAACTCGTATAATTACAATCTTGAGCTTCCAGCGAGCGAAAAACCACGGTTTCAAGACTTCAATCAAACTGCTTAAAACTTGTATAAATTAACTATCACATCATAATATACCTATATATGTCCATGAAAGCCAGTTTCCGACATCATTAAATTAGCAATTCCACCTTCCAGGGAGTGAAAAATTGTGTTTTTGTGACTTCGACCAAACTGTTTATAACTTGTATAAATGAACGAATCACATCAGAATAAGACTATATAAGACCATTAAAGAGTGTTTCCAACAAGTCATATAATTAGAACTTCGAGCTTCTAGGCAGCGAAAAAACATAATTTCGTGACTTCCTCCAAACTGCTTAAAACTTGTACAAATGAAATATTACATCATAATAAGCTTATATATGCCCATAAAAGCATGGATCCCACATATCATTTAATTAGAATTTCGAACCTCAAGTGAGCGAAAAATCATGGTTTCTTGACTTCCTCCAAACTTCACAAAACTTGTATAAATGAACCTAACATATCATATTACGCCTGTATATGCCCATAAAAGCGAGTTTCCGACAAGTCATATAATAAGAATTTCAAGCTTCAAAGGAGCGCAAAATCAAGACTTCGTGTCTTCGTCGAAACTGACTAAAAGTTGTAAAAATGAACATCTAACATTATAATACGCCTATATGCTCAGAAAAGAGAGTTTCCGACAAGCCATATAATTACAACTTTGAGCTTCTAGGGAGCGAAAAACCACGATTTCAAGATTTCGTCCAAACTGCTTAAAACTTGTATAAATGAAGGAATCGCAACATAATAAAACTATGTATGTCCATTAAAGAGAGTTTCCGACAAGTCATTAAATTGGCAATTCCAGATTCCGGGGAACGAATAATCATGTTTTCGTGAGTTCTTCGAAACTACTTAAAACTTATATAAATGAAGGTATTACATCGTAATACAACCTATATATGCCCATAAAAGTGAGTTTCCTACAAACCATATAATTAGAAATTCGAGCCTCTACGGAGCGAAAAATCATGATTTTGTGGCTTCCTCCAAACCGCTTAAAACTTTTATAAATGACCGTCTCACATCACAATACATCTATATGTGGCTAGAAAACAAAACTAATTGGAATTTCGAGGCTCTAGGGAGCGAAAAAACATGGTTTCGTCACTTCGTCGAAACTGCTTAAAACTTGTGTAAATGAACGTATCACATCATAATAGGCCTATATATTCCAAGTAAAGCGGGTCGTCCTCCGTGGACTAGTGGTACCGTGCTAGCCTCTAGTTCCCAAGGTCGCGGGTTCAAACGGGATGGATTTTTTCGGGCGTAAAAATCATTACCACGGCTTCCTTCGCAAGGGAAAAGAAAAAGAACCTCAGGCCTGATAAAGAGGCCTCTGAGAAAAATTACCGGTGTTTCACGCCCAATATAGAATGGGACGCTAAGGACCATAGTAGTTAAAGAGCGTCCATAAATAAAACTGAATTTAATTTCAAGTAAAGCGGGATTCCGACAATCATAGGATTAGAATTTTGAGACTGTAGAAAGCGAAAAATCATGATTTCATGACTTCGGCCAAACTGCTTAAAACTTGTATAATTGGACGTATCACATCATAATACGCCTATATATGCCCATGAAAGCCAGTTTCCGACAAGTCATTAAATTAGCAATTCCACCTTCCAGGGAGCGAAAAATTGTGTTTTTGTGACTTCGACCAAACTTGTATAAATGAACGAATCGCGTCATAATAAGACTATATATGACTATTAAAGAGAGTTTCCGACAAGTCATATGATTAGAATTTCGTACTTCTAGACAGCGAAAAATCATGATTTCGTGACTTCCTCCAAACTGCTTAAAACTTGTACAAATGAACTATCACGTCATATTACGCTTATATATGCCCATACAAGCGAGTTTCCGACAAGTCATAATAAGAATTTCAAGCCTCAAGAGAGCGAAAAAGCATGACTTCGTGTCTTCGTCCAAACTGCTTAAAACTTGTAAAAAGGAACATCCAGCATTATAATACACCTATATGGTCAGAAAAGAGAGTTTCCGACAAGCCACGTAATTAAAAGTTTGAGCTTCTAGGGAACAAAAAACAGCGATTTCATGCCTTCGTCCAAACTGCTTAAAACTAGTATAAATGAACGCATCACATCATAATAAGGCTATATATGCCCATTAAAGAAGGTTTTAGACAAGGCTTTAAATTGGCAATTCCAGATTCTGGGGAACGAATAATCATGTTTTCGTGACTTTTTCCAAACTGCTTAAAACTTGTATCAATGAACGTATCACATCGTAATACGCCTATATATGCCCATAAAAGTATGTTTCCGACAAGTCATATAATTAGAATTTCGAGCCTCTACGGAGCGAAAAATCATGATTTTGCCACTTCCTCCAAACCGCTTAAAACTTGTATAAATGACCGTCTTGCATCACAATACATCTATATGAGGCTAGAAAACAGAGCTTCTCACAAGCCATACAATTGGAATTTTGAGCCTCTAGGGAGCGAAAAAACATGGTTTCGTCACTCCGTCCAAACTGCTTAAAACTTGTGTAAATGAACGTATCACATCATAATACACCTATATATTCCAAGTAAAGCGGGCTTCCGACATTCATACAATTAGAATTTCGAGACTCCAGAAAGCGAAAAATCATGATTTCATGACTTCGGCCAAAATGCTTAAAACTTGTATAAATGGACGTATCACATCATAATACGCCTATATAAACCCAGGGAAACGACTTTCCGAAAGTTCATTAATTTGGCATTTCGGCTTTCAAAGAGCGAAAAATCATGATTTCATGACTTCAGTCAAACTGCTTAAAACATGCATAAATGAACGTATCACATCATAATAGGCCTATATAAGCCCATAACAGCGAGTTTCCGACAAGTCATATAACTTGAATTCCGAGCCTCTAGGGAGCGAAAAACCATATTTCATGACGTCGTCCAAACTGCTTAAAACTTGTATAAATGATGTAATCACTTAATAATAGGCCATGTATACCCATAAAATCGAGTTTCCGACAAGTGATTAAATCGGCAGTTCAAGTTTCTAGGGATTGAAAAATCATGATTTCGCGGCTGTTTCCAACAAGTCATTAAATTAGCAATTCCGCCTTCCAGGGAGCGAAAAATTGTGTGTTTCTGACTTGGACCAAACTGTTTATAACTTGTATAAATGAACGAATTGCATCATAATAAGACTATATATGACTATTAAAGAGAGTTTCCGACAAGTCATATAATTAGAATTTCGAGCTTCTAGGCAGCAAGAAATCATGATTTCGTGACTTTCTCCAAACTGCTTAAACTTGTACAAATGAACTATCACATCATAATAAGCTTATATATGCCCATAAAAGCATGGATCCCACATATCATTTAATTAGAATTTTGAACCTCTAGCGAGCGAAAGATCATGGTTTCTTGACTTCCTCCAAACTCCTTAAAACTCGTATAAATGAACGTAACATATATTAAACTTATATTGTCATATCCTCTAATCAAATGCTCAATGGGAGGTAGGCGACTCGCTTAAAGGTACCAGAAAATTAACAAATTGTAATAAGGCGAGGCTACTACAAGGGACACAGCTAAAATGAAAGTGCAAAAATATTATTAAATACTGGCAAAAGGACACTTACATGGTTCAAAATAGATAGAAGGAGCTTTACACTATCATAAATAAGACAATAAAGATCTGGATGGCAAAGGGTTTATTAGATAAAACTTACTACTTTACCCCATCTCCTTAGTTCCATGCCTGTCGGGCGAGGCCGCCATGCATTCCTGCATGGAGAGAGCGTAACACGCGGCTTGTCTGGTTGGCTTCTACTCTCTGACTCTCTCCAAGCCCAAACACACCACAACAGCGTGGGGACGCTATCTAAACTACTCCCACCTAAACTGCTACCCCCACCTAAACTACAACCGCCATCTCCAATCCAGGTGACCAAAGAGATGTATGCGCGACAATGCCTGCATACGCCACAATATATGCCCATAAAAGCGAGATTCCGACAAGTCATATAATAAGAATTTCAAGCCTCATGGGAGCGCAAAATCAAGACTTCGTGTCTTCGTCCAAACCGCTTAAAACTTGTAAAAAATGAACATCTAACATTATAATACGCATATATGCTCAGAAAAGAGTGTTCGACAAGCCGTATAATTAAAATTTTGCGCTTCCAAGGAGCAAAAAACCACGTTTTCATGACTTCGTCCAAACAGCTTAAAACTTGTATAAATGAACGAATCACATCATAATAAGGCTATATATGCCCCTTAAAGAGAGTTTCCGACAAGTCATTAAATTGACAATTCCACATTCCGGGTAACGAATAATCATGTTTTCGTGACTTTTTCCAAACTGCTTTAAACTTGTATAAATGAACGTATCACATCGTAATTCGCCTATATATGCCCATAAAAGTGAGTTTCCGAAAAGTCATATAATTAGAATTTTGAGCCTCCACGGAACGAAAAATCATGATATTGTGACTTCCTCCAAACCGCTTAAAACTTGTATAAATGACCGCCTCACATCACAATACATCTATATTTGCCTAGAAAACAGAGCTTCTGACAAGCCATACAATTGGAATTTCGAGGCTCTAGGGAGCGAAAAAACATGGTTTTGTCACTTCGTCCGAACTGCTTAAAACTTGTGTAAATGAACGTATCACATCATAATACGCCTTATTTTCCAAGTAAAGCGGGCTTCCGATATTCATACAATTAGAATTTCGAGACTCCAGAAAGCGAAAAATCATGATTTCATGACTTCGGCAAAACTGCTTAAAACTTGTATAAATGATGTAATCACTTCATAATAGGCCATATATGCCCATAAAATCGAGTTTCAGACAAGTGATTAAATCGACATTTCAAGTTTCCAGGGATTGAAAAATCATGATTTCGAGGCTTCGTCCAAACAGCTTAAAACATGTATAAATGAACGCATCACATCCTAATACGCCTATATCTGCCCATAAATGCAGTTTCCAACAATTCATATAATTAGAATTTTGAGCCTCTACGATGCGAAATATCATGATTTCGTGACATCCTCCAAAATGCTTAAAAATTGTATAAATGACCGTATCACAGCGTAATACGCCTATATATGCCCATAAAAGCGAGGTTCCGTCAAGTCATATAATTAGAATTTAGAGCCACTAGGAAGCGAAAAATAATGATTTCGTGATGTTGTACAAACTGCTTAAAACTAGTATAAATGAACGCATCACATCATAATACGTATATATGTGCCTAGAAAAGAGAGTTTCCGACAAGTCATATAATTAGAATTTCGAGCCTCTAGTGAGCGAAAAACCATGATTTCATGACTTCGTGCAAACTGCTTAAAACGTGTATAAATGAACGTATCACTTCATAATACACCTACATATCCCAATAAAAGCGAGTTTCCGACAAGTCATTAAATTGGCAATTGCAGCTTCCAGGGATTGTTAAATCATGTTTACGTGACCTCGACCAAACTGCTTAAAACTTGTATAAAAGAACGTAACACATCGTAATACGCCTATATATGCTCATAAAAGCGAGTTTCCGACAAGTCATATAATTAGAATTTTAAGCCTCAAGGGAGCGCAAGATCATGACTTCGTGTCTTCGTCCAAACTGCTTAACACTTGTTAAAAAGAACGTGTAACATTATAATATGCCTATATGCTCAAAAAGATTACTTCCGACAAGTCATATAATTAAAATTTAGAGCTTCTAGAGAGCGAAAGTGCACGATCTCATGACTTTGTCCAAACTGCTTAAAACTTGTATAAATCAGCGAATCACATCATAATAAGGCTATATATGCCCATTAGAGATAGTTTCCAACAAATCATTAAATTGGAAATTCCAGCTTCCAGGCAACGAATAATCATGTTTTCGTGACTTCTTCCAAAGTGCTTAACACTTGTGTAAATGAACGTATCACATCGTAATACACCTATATATGCCCATAAAGCGAGTTTGCGACAAGTCATACAATTAGAATTTCGAGCCTCTAGGGAGCGAAAAATCATGATCTTATGACTTCGTCCTAACTGCTTATAACTCGTATAAATGAATGTACCACATAATAATTGGCCTATACGTCCCAATAATAGCGAGTTTCTGATAAGTCAATAAATTGGCAATTCCCGCTTACAGGGAGCGAAAAAAATCATGTTTACGTGACTTCGTCCAAACTGCTTAATACTTGTATAAATGAACGTATCACAACATAATACGCCTATATAAGCCCATAACAGCGAGTTTCCAACAAGTCATATAATTAGAATTCCGTGTCTCTAGTGAAGCGAAAAACCATGATTTCCTGACTTCGTCCAAACTGGTTAAAACTTGTATAAATTGACATGTCCCATCATAGTTCATGTACATATACCCAGAAAAGCAAGTTTCCGACAAGTCATATAATTAGATTTTCGAGCCTCCAGGGAGCGAAAAATCATGACTTCGTCCAAAATGCTGAAAACGTGTTTAAATGAACGTATCACAACATAATACGCTTATACATCTCCAAGGAATGCTGGTTTCTAACATTCATACCATTAGAATTCCGAGCCTCTAGAAAGCGAAAAATCATGATTTTATGTCTTCGACCAAACTGCTTAAAACTTGTATAAATGGACATGCCACATCATAATTGATGTATATATCCCCATAAAAGCAAGCTTCCCACAAGTCATATAATTAGAATTTCGAGCCTCTAGGGAGCGAAAAATCATGATTTTATGACTTCGTCCTAACTGCTTACAACTCGTGTAAATGAACGTATCACATCATAATTGGCCAATATGTGTCCCAATAAAAGCGAGTTTCCTATTAGTCAATAAATTGATAATTCCCGCTTCCAGGGAGCGAAAAGTCATGTTTAGTGACTTCATCCAAACTGGTTAAAACTTGTATAAATGAACGTATCACATCGTAATACGCCTATATATGCCCATAAAGGCGAGTTTCCGACAAGTCATTAAATTGGCAATTCCAGCTTCCAGGGAACGAAAATCATGTTTTCGTGACTTCTTCCAAACTGCTGAAAACTTGTATAAAGAAAAGTATCACATCATAATACGCATATATGCCCATAAAAGCGTGTCTGCGACAAGCCAAATAAGTAGAATTTTGATCCTGTAGGGAGCGAAAAATCATGATTTCGTGACTTCCTCCAAACTGCTTAAAACTTGTATAAATGAACGTATCAAATCATAATACATCTACATATCCCCATCAAAGCTGCTTTCCGACAAGTCATGTAATTTAATTTTTAAACCTCTAGAGAGCGAAAAATAATGATTTCGGCAATTTGTCCAAACTCCTTAAAACTTGTATCAATGAAGGTATCACATCACAAAACGTCTATATGTGCCTAGAAAAGAGAGTTTCCGACAAGTTATATAATTAGAGAGCGAAAAATCATGATATCATGACTTCGACCAGCCTGTTTAGAGCTTGTATAAATGAACGTATCACATCATTATACACCTATATTACCCAATAAAGGCGAGTTTCCGACAAGTCATTAAATTGGCAATTCCAGCTGGGAGCAAAACTCATGTTAAGGTGATTTCGTCCAAACTGCTGAAAACTTGTATAAATGAACGTATCACATCGTAATACGCCTATATATGCCCATAAAGGCGAGATTCCGACATGACATATAATTAGAATTTCGAGCCTCTAGGGAGCCAAAAATCACGATTTTATGACTTCCTCCAAACTGCTTATAACTTGTATAAATGAACGCATCACAACATAATGGGCCTATAGATCCCATTAAAAATGTGTTTCCGACAAGCCATTAAATTGGCAATTCCCGCTTTCAGGGAGCGTAAAATCATGTTTACGTGGCTTCATCCAAACTGCTTAAAACTTGTATAAATGATGTAACCACTTCATAATAGGCCTATATATCCCTCTAAAATCGACTTTCTGACAAGTCACTAAATGGCATTTCAAGTTTCAAGAGATTGAAATATCATAGTTTCGCGGCTTGGTCCAAACTGCTTACAACTTGTATAAATGAACGTATCCCATCGTAATACGCCTATATATGCCCATAAAAGCGAGTTTCCGACAATTCATATAATTAGAATTTCAAACCTCTAGGGAGCGCAGGATCATGACTTCATGACTTCCTCCAACCTGTATAAAACTTGTATAAATGAACCTATCACGTCATAATACACCTACATATCCCCAGAAAAGCGAGTTTTCAATAAGTCATTAAATTCGCATTTGGGCTTCCAGAGAGAAAAATCATGATTTTGTGAATTTGTCCAAAGTGCTTAAAACTTGTATAAATTGACATGCCACATCATAGTTCATGTACATATACCCAGAAAAGCAAGTTTCCGACAAGTCATACAATTTGAATTTCGAGCCTTCGGGGAGCGAAAAATCATGACTTCTTGACTTCGTCCAAACTGCTGAATACTTATTTATATGAACGTATCACATCATTATACGCATATATATTCCAAGTAAAGCGGGTTTTTGACATTTAGACAATTAGAATTTCGATCCTCTAGAAAACGAAAAATCCAGATTTCATGACTTCGGCCAAACTGCTTAAAACTTGTATAATTGGACGTATCACATCACAATACGCCTATATAAATCACGGGAAACCAGTTTCGGAAAATTTATTAATTTCGCATTTCGGCTTCCAGGGAGCGAGAAATCATGATTTCATGACATCGTCCAAACTGCTAAAAACTTGTATAAATGAACGTATCACATCGTAATACGCCTATATATGCCTATAAAAGTGAGTTTCCGAAAAGTCAAATAAATAGAATCTCGAGCATTTAGTGAGCGAAAAATCATGATCTATGACTTCGTCCTAACTGCTTATAACTCGTATAAATGAACGTATCACATCATAATTGCCTTACATATCCCAATAAAAGCGAGTTTCCGACAAGTCAATAAATTGGCACTTCCCGCTTCCAGGGAGCGAAAAATCATGTTTACGTGACTTCGTCCAAACTGCTTAAAACTTGTATAAATGAACGTATCACATCGTAATAGCCTATATATATGCCAATAAAGGCGAGTTTCCGAAAAGTCATAATTAGAATTTCGAGCCTCTAGGGAGCGAAAAATAATGATTTATGACTTAGTCCAAACTGCTTATAACTTGTATAAATGAAGGCATTACAACATAATAGGCCTATATATCCCATTAAAGGCGAGTTTCCGACAAGTCATTAAACTGGCAATTCCCGCTTCCAGGGAGCGTAAAATCATGCTTACGCGACGTAGTCCAAACTGCTTAAAACTTGTATAAATGATGTACTCTCTTCATAATAGGCCTATATATCCCCATAATATCGACTTTCCGACAAGTAATTAAATTGGCATTTCAAGTTTCCAGGGATTAAAAAATCGTGGTTTCGCGGATTCGTCCAAACTGCTTAAAACTTGTATAATTGTACGTATTACATCCTAATACGCCTATATATTCCCATAAAAGCGAGTTTCCTACAAGTCATATAGTTAGAATTTCATGGTTCTAGGGAGCGAAGTATCATGATTACATAACTTGGTCCAAACTGCTTATAACTTGTATAAATGAACCGATAATGTACCAATTTGTAATTAAATTTTGAAGTACGCTTAGCTATTAAAGCTATTCAAACACAAATTTTGCCTGGATGGAACTTTAGTTTTGTCTACTTATATCAACATACACTGTAATTTTACTTCTAATACTTACCAAGTCTGTTTCAGTACTGCTAATCTTGGAATCCTTTCTCTCTGCATAGCCATTCTTCCTGGCTAATTCCGTTAATCAGTCTTTACAGACAGTTATTCAACAGTCTTCGTATGAGGACCAAACTTTGCGCAGAAATTCCGCAATTGGTTCAGTCACATGCAACAGAACATCTGGAACGCGTAGTATGTTCCCCAGTATTTTAGATTTTCACACCAACACCACTTTCATAAACCTACATTAATTTCAGACTACATCAAATGTCAATTTCTAAGATAAAAAGAATTTTCTACATAACACGCTCCATTTCTGATGTACAAACACGCTATGCCTTTATTATCAAAAAACGCCTTCTGTAACAGCAACACATCTTACGCATCCTATTCCATTTGACGGTAATCCCAAAAACCACCCTGATCCTTAACCCAACACGCGCAAAAGATCTCGAAGTTCCATACATTATTTATTCATAAGGACATCCCAGGTTATAAATTGGCTCTGGCCAGTTTAGCAAACCAATGTATCTCCTAGGGACCCAGTATACAGGAATTAATGTTCGTAAGGAAATTCGAATCTGAACTTTAGGCAGTTCACTCTTAAGCAATACGCATTTAAAAATTATTTTCTTTAACCCAAACCAATCCAGAAATGTCAACACATTTAAATGTCCTAACCTACATCTTTCCATTAACAATTTCTTCGTAATGCTGTAGCTCTCAGAATACAAACAATTACTACAACCAACGGATATTACATTACATGCACAAATAAAGAATTTCGTAACACAACAGCTTTGCAGCATTGTTGACGTCCAAAAGCAACTTCAGAATCCAAGCACACCCAACTGGTCATTTGTAGCTCAGAAACACAACGGGTTTGATGAACAAATGCAACAAGCGATAAAACAATACAAATCAAGGGTGGACATTTCGGAAATTAATAAATCTTATGCTACATATTTATAAAAGTGGCTTATGTTGCTTACACTGAATTATAGATGTCTTTTATGGTTCATGTAGATATCTTTAATAGCATTGATATAAGCATTATTTGTAGATACAATACTTAATGATTAGGTATTCCACATGGCACACAGGTCCTTATTTTTATAAAATAAGGAATACCAAGTTATTAGTTTACTTTCTTTCAAACACAAAATAGCAACTTCATTCGGTGTTCTGGTTGTTTCAGAGAGCGCCTTTATTTTGATACAATGTTTCTTAAGAACTTCAACTCTGTTAGTTACACTTAAAGCACTTTGAAAGTGTAGCATTAACATTTGCCACATTTGAAGATCTCTCATTCCAGGTTCTTTTGAAAATTTGATCGTTATCCAGCACTGAATACATCAATAAGACAAATTTCATTTACAAACTTTAATAAAAAGAAAGCCGATTTACACCACTGGAACTAAATACAATCTATCACCTCTGTGTTTTAGGGTGCTTAATTTTCAGGTAACTGAGCCTCAAAAACAATGGGAGGAAACGGCATTGACTAAAATTAAAGTTAGTATTCAAAAGATATTGAGACACTTGAACAATTTAAAGTTCATTTTTTACATTGACCAAACTTCAGATATATGTGCCAAAGATATCAAGACAATTGCACTGTCTTTGGATTTCGATTGCTTACCATGTTCAACGAGTTCTACTAAAAGATGTGAAGGATTTAAAGCCACTGTTGACATCCAACCGTAATTATATACTCCAGGCACATCCATAAGGTCCATTTATAGCTCAGAAACAGAATGACTTCCCTGCTCACCTGAAACAATCATTGTTACAACCCAAATCAATTTTAATATTAAGGATAGCCATAGGTGAAGCTACTGAATGTTATGCTTTTTCAACAAGATATTTTCAAAACTCTGATGCTGCTTAAACCCAATTAATCGGGCACTTTGGACTCAAAGTAGATAAGTCTCTTGTGTTTGACGGAAGTTATATTTTCTGATATTAAACTAAGTATTATGGAATCCCATATGACACAAATACATTTTTATAGAAGAAGGAACAAATTACAAATTCTAATTTTATATCAGTCAAATTCAAATTTATCTGCTTTTCTGGTTGCTTGAGTTAAAGTTCTTAAACATGACTCTTCTTAGCAATTGATTCCTTGACGTACAGTTGAATATGTTTTTAAAACTTTTAAATAGTAGCATACACATTTGCCAAATCTGAGGTTGTTCTTTCCCAACTATGTCTTCAATTTTGAACAAGATTGAACAGAAGCTACAAGTGAAGCATTTTTATTTCACAAAAGTTTGAGAAAAACAGTGTAGTACTAAGTAGACTTCATTACCATTGTATTTATCTTTGCAGGCAAGGAAACTTAAAATCAACATCAGCAAACCTGTAATGTACCGAATTAAAATTACATTTATCTATTAATACTATTCAAGCATACTTTTTAACTTTGTGGAATTTTAGTTCTTAGTACCAATGACATCAACACACTTACAATGTGATTCGACTTCTATTACTTACCATGTCTTTTTCGGTACTGCTAATCTCAGAATCATATCTCCCTGCATAGCCATTCTTCCTGGCTAATTCCATTTATCATTCTTCATAGACAGCTATTCAACAGTCTTCGTATGAGACCAAACTTTGCGCAGACATTCCACAATGGGTTCATTCACATGCAACATAATATCAGGAACGTGTAGTATGTTCCCTAGTATTTTAGTCATTCACACCAACACCATCTACCTAAACCCACATATATTTTAGACTACATCAAATATCAATTCCTAAGACAAAGAATTTTCTACACTTCACAATGATTTCCGATGTAGAAACCAATTACTGCTTTTATCATCAAACAAACAACTTCCGTTACCCACAAATTCAATACAAGGAACAAACATTTTGAGACAAACAGCAACATATCTTACGCATCTTATTCCGTTTGACGAAAACCACCCTGCTGCTAATCTCAACCTGTCCCCAAGACACGAAAAAAATTTCGAAGTTCCTTACATTATTTATTCCCAAGAACATCCCAAGTTATAAATCTGCTCTGGCCAGTTAAGCAAACCAATGTATCTCCTAGGGACCCAGTATACAGGAATAAATATTCGTAAGAAATAACGAATGTGAACAATAGGCGGTTCACACAAGTAATACACACCTAATTAGCATTATTTTCTTTAACCCAAACCAATCCAGAGTTTTCAATGCATTTAACTGTCCTAACCTAAATCATCCCATTAACAATTTTGCCGCAATTCAAGCTCTAGTTGTAGCTCTCAGAATACAAACAATTAATAAAAGCAATACATATTACATTACATGCACAATTAAAGCATTTTAACACACCTTACAGTTTCGCAGCATTGTTGACGTCCAAAAGCAATTTCAGAATCCAAGCACACCCAACTGGTCATTTGTAGCTCAGAAACACTACGAGTTTGATGACCAACTGCAATAAGCGATAAAACAATGGAAATCAAGGGTGGTCATTTTGGAAATTAATAAATCTTATGCTACATATTTATAAAAGTGGCTTATATTGCTTACACTGAATTATAGATGTCTTTTGCGGTTCATGTAGATATGTTTAATAATATTGACATAAACATTATTTGTAGATACAATACTCAATGATTAGGTGTTCCACATGGTACATAGGTCCTTATTTTTAACCTAAGGAATACCAAATTATTAGTGTACTTTCTTTCAAACACAGAATAGCAACTTCATTCACTGTTTTGGTTGTTTCAGAGAGAGCCTTTATTTCAATACAATGTTTCTTAAGAACTTCAACTCTATTAGTTACACTTAAAGCACTTTGGAAGTGTAGCATTAACATTTGCCACATTTGAAGATCTCTCATTCCAGATTGTTTTGAAAATTTGAACTCATCCAGTACTAAATACATCAATAAGACCAAATTTCGTTTACAAACTTTAAGAAAAATAAAGTCGACTAACGCCATTGGAACTAAATACAGTCTATCATCTCTAGGGTGTTTAATTTTCAGGTAATCAAGCCTCCGACAACAATGGGAGCAAACGGCATTGAATAAAATTAAAGATAATATTCAAACGATTTTTAGATACTTGAACAATTTAAACTTAATCCTTTACTATGACAGAACTCAGGTATATATGCAAATAATAACAATACAATTACACTGTATTTGGATTTCCATTACTTACCATATTCACCAAGTTCTGCTAAAACAAGTAAAGGATTTTCAGCCACTGTTGATATACAAAAGTAATTTTATACTCCAGGCACATCTGAAAGGTCCATTTATAGCTAAGAAACAGAATGGCTTCACTGACCATCTGAAACAAGTATTATTTCAACCCAAATCAATTTTAATATTAAGCATAGCACTAGGTGAAATTAGTGTAAGTTATGCTTTTTCAACTGGATATTTTCAAAACCCTCTCAAGCTTCTTAAACGCAATTATAGGTGCACTTTGAGCTTCAAGTAAATAAGTTTCAAGTGTTTGAGAGAAGTAAAATTTTCTGATATTAACTAAATAATCTAGTATCCCAAATCCTTCTTTTTATAAAAGAACAAGTACCAAATTACAAATTGTAGTTTTAAGTCAGTCAATTTTAAATTTATCCTTTCTTCTGGTTGTTTGAGATAAACTTCTTAAACATGACCCTTCTTAGCAATTTATTCTCGCACAGAGTTTAATATGTTATATTTTTAACACTTTAAAACAGTAGCATTTACATTCGCAAAATTTGAGGTTGTTGTTTTCCAATTATTTCTTAAATCTTGAACAAGATTGAAAAGAAGCTACAAGTGAAGCATTTTTAATTCACAAACGTTTGACTCAAACAGCATGGCACTAAGTACAATTCATTACCATTATGTTTATCTCCTCAGGCAAGGGAAACCTCAAATTGCTATGAGGAAATAGATAATATACCAAATTGAAATTAAATTTTGAAGTACGTTTAGCTATTAAAGCTATTCAAACATAGTTTTTAACTTTGATGGAATTTTATTTCTGTGTACCAACACACCTATACTGTAATTCGACTTGTATTACTCACCATGTCTTTTTCAGTACTGCTAATCTGGGAGTCCTCTCTCTCTACATAGTCATTCTTCCTGGCTAATTCCGTTAATCAGTCTTCATATACATGTATTCAACAGCCTTCGTATGAGGACCAAACTTTGTGCAGACATTCCGCAATGGGTTCATTCACATGCAACAGAATATCAGGAACATGTATGTTCCCCAGTATTTTAGACATTCACACCGCGACCATTTACCTAAACCCACATATATTTTAGACTACATCAAATGTCAATTCCTAAGACAAAAGAATTTTCTACACTTCACACTGATTTCCGATGTAGAAACGCATTACTACTATTATTATCAAACAAACATGTTCCCTTACCCACAAGTTCAATACAAGGAACATGCATTTTGAGAGAAACAGCAACACATCTAACGCATCTTATTCCATTTGACGAAAACCACCCTGCTCTTTAAACCTACCTGTCCCCAAGACACAAAAAATTTTGAAGTTCCTTACATTATTTATTCGCAAAGACTTCCCAAGGTTATTACTTGGCTACGGCCAGTTAAGCAAACCAATGTATCTCCTTGGGACCCAGTATACAGGAATAAATGTTCGTAAGAAAATTCGAACGTAAACTGTACGTGGTTCACTCATGAGTAGTGTGCCTCTAATTAACATTATTTTCTTTAACCCAAACTAATCCAGAAATTTCAGTGCATTTAAATGTCCAAACATAAATATTCCCATTAATAATTTCTCAGCAATCCAAGCTGTTGCTGTTGCTGTAGCTCTCAGAATACAAACAATTACCAAAAGCTATACATATTACATTACATGCACAATTAAAGCATTCATAACACCCTGGCGGTTTTGCAGCATTGTGTATGTCCAAAAGCAACTTCGGAATCCAAGCACACCCAAATGGTCTATATGTAGTCAGAAACACAACAGGTTTGCTGATCAACTGGAACAAGAGTTAAAACAATTTTCAATAACATGGGTAGACATTGGGTAAATTAGTAATTCTTATACTCTTATGCTAAATATTTTTAAAGTAGCTTATGTTGCTTACACAGGTTTATATATGTCTTTTGTGCTTCATGTAGATACGTTTAATAGTTTTGAGAAGCATTATTTGCTGATGCGATACTAAATAATTAGGTATTCCACATGGTACAATGTATTAATTTTTATAAAACAAAGAACACCAAATAATTAATTTCCTAGTTTTCAAATACAAAACTGCAACTTCATTCACTGTTCTAGTTCTTTCAGAGAGCGCTTCTATTTCAATACAATGTATCTTAAGAATTTCAACTCGGTTAGTTACACTTCGAGCACTTTGAAAGTGTAGCATTATACATTTGCCACATTTGAAGTTCTCTCATTCTAGATCCTTTTGAAAATTTGAACAACATACAGCACTAAATACATTGATAACACCAACTTTCGTTTGCAAACTTTAAGAAAAATAAAGTCGACTAATGCCATTGGAACTAAATGCAGTCTATCACCCCTAGGGTGTTTAATTTTCAGGTAATTAAGCGTCAAACAACAATGGGAGCAGACAGCATTGTATAAAATTGAAGTTAATATTCAAAAGATTTTTAAACACTTGAACAATTTAAACTTAATTTTTTATTTTGACCCAACTTCAGATTAATATGCCTATGATAACAACACAATTACACTGTCTTTTGGATTTCTATTACTTACCATGTTCACCAAGTTCTGTTAAAACAAGCGAAGGATTTACAGCCATTGTTGACATACAAAAGTAATTTTATACTCCAGGCACATCTGAAAGGTCCATTTATAGCTGAGAAACAGAATGGCTTCCCTGCACATCTGAAACAACTATTATTTCAACCCAAATAAATTTTAATATTAAGCATAGCCATAGGTGAAATTAGTGAAAGTTATACTTTTTCAACTAGATATTTTCAAAACACTTTCGTGCAGCTTAAACGCAATTATAGGTGCAATTTGAGCTTCAAGTATATAAGTTTCAAGTGTTTGAGAGAAGTTATATTTTCTGATATTAACTAAATAATCCAGTATCCTAAATGCTTCTTTTTATAGAAGAACAAGTATCAAATTAAAAATTCTAATTTTAAGTTAGTGAATTTCAAATTTATCCGCTCTTCTTGCTGTGTGAGATAAAGTTCTTAAACATGACTCTTCTTAGCAATTTATTTTCAGACGGAGGGTTCAATATGTTATATTTTTAATGCTTTCAAACAGTAGCATTCACATTTGCCAAATTTAAGGTTGTTCTTACCAAATTATTTCTTAAATCTTGAACAGCATTGAACAGAAGCTACAACAATGTAGATTTCTAATTCACAAAAGTTGGACACAAACAGTGCGGGACTAAGTTCATTTCATTACCATTATGTTTATCTTCGCAGGCAAGAAAACCTAAAATCGGTAGGAGCAAATAGATAACGTACCAAATTGAAATTAAATTTTGAAGTATGTTTAACTGTTAAAACTATTCAAACATTGTTTTTAACTTACATAGAAATTTATTTCTGTGTACCAATAACAAACACACCTACAGTTTAATTCGAATTCTATTACTTACCATGTCTTTTTCAGTACTGCTAATCTGGCAATCCTCTCTCTCTTTCTCTCTCTCACTCTGTCTGTGCATAGCCATTCTTCCTGGCTAATTCCGTTAATCCGTCGTTATAGACAGCTATTCAACAGTCTTCGTATGAGGACCAAACCTTGCGCAGACATTCCACAATGGGTTCATTCACATGCAACAGAACATTAGGAACATGTAGTATGTTCCCTAGTATTTTGGACATTCACACCAACACCATTTACCTAAACCTACATATATTTTAGACTACATCAAATGTAAATTCCTAAGACAAAAGAATTTTCTACACTTCACACTGATTTCCGATGTAGAAACACATTACTACTTTTATTACCAAACAAACATATTCCCTTGCCCACAAATTCAATACAAGGAACACGCATTTTGAGAGAAACAGCAACACATCTTACGCATCCTATTCCATTTGACGTAAAGCTCCTTGCTCCTTAACCCAACGTGTCCCCAAGACGCAAAAAATCGAAGTTCCTTACATTATTATGACCAGGTTATAAATTGGCTCTGGCCAGTTAAGCAAACCAATGCATCTCCTTGGGACCCAGTATGCAGGAATAAATGTTCATAGGAAAATTCGAATATGAACTGTAGGTGGTTCACTCATGAGAAATACGCATCTAATTAACATTATTTTCCTCAAACCAAACCAATCCAGAAGTTACAACGCATTTAAATGTCCAAACCTAAATCTTCCCATTAACAATTTATCTGCAATCCAAACTGTTGCTGAGGCTTTCAGAATACAAACAATTACAAGCAATGCATATTACATTACATGCACAAATATAGCATTCATAACACACCTGACGGTTTCGCAGCATTGTCGATGTCTAAAAGCAAATGTAGAATATCCAAGCATAACCAACTGATCTATTTGTAGCTCAGAAACACAACGGGTTTGCTGATCAACTGTAACAAGCATTAAAACAATGCAAATCAATTTTCAATATTAAGGGTAGACATTGGGTAAATTAGTAGATCTTATGCTCTTATGCTAATATTTTTAAAAGTAGCGTATGTTGCTTACACTGATTTATAGATGTCTTTTGTGGTTCATGTATATGCATTGAATAGTTTTCACATAAACATTATTTGCTGATACAAAACTAAATAATTAGGTATTCCACATGGTGCACAAGCCTTTATTTTTATAAAATAAGGAATACCAAATAATTCATTTACTTGTTTTTAAACACAGAACTGAAACTTCATTCACTGTTCTGGTTGTTTCAGAGAGAGCTTTTATTTCAATACAGTGTTTATTATGAATTTGAACTCGGTTACTTACACTTCGAGCACTTTGAAAGTGTAGTATTAACAATTGCCACACTTGTCAACTAATGTTATTGGAACTAAATACAGTCTATCACCTCCTTGTATTATGGTGTTTAATTTTCAGGTAATTAAGCCTCAAACAACAATGGGAGTAAAGGGCACTGAATAAACTTTAAGTTAATATTCAAACGATTTTGACACACTTGAACAATTTAAACTTTATTTTTTACTTTGACCAAACTTCAGATATATGTCAATGATATCAACACAATTACACTGTCTTTCGATTTCGAGCACTTACCATGTACACCTTGTTACGCTAAAAGAAGAAGGATTTACACACACTGTTGACATCAAACAGCAATTGTATACCCCAGGCGCATCAGAAAGGTCCACTTATAGCTCAGAAACCATCTGAAACAAGTATTATTACAACTCAAATCAAGTTTAATATTAAGGATAGCCTTAGGTGATATTAGTAAAAGTTGTGGTTTTCAACTATATCTTTTTAAATCTCCCTCATGCTGCTTAAAAGTATTTATAGAGGCACTTTGGGCTCCAAGTAGATACGTTTAATGCGTTTTAGAGTGGTTATGTATGCTGATATTAAACTAAGTAATCTGGGATCCCATATGATACACAAATACTTTTTTTAAAAAAAAAACCAAGTACCAAATTACAAATTGTAATTTTAAGTCTCTCAGTTGGAAAGTTATCCGCCGTTCTGGTTGTTTGAGAGAAAGTTCTTCAAACGTGACTCTTCTTAGTAATTTCTTCTCTGACGTGGAGCTCAATATGTTACATATTTAATGCTTTCAAACTGTAGCATTGACATTTGCCAAATTTGAGGATCTTCTTTCCCAATTCTTTCTTAAAACTTGAAAAAGATTCAGCAGAAGCCGCAACAAGTGAAACATTTTTAATTCACAGAAGGCTGAGGCAAACAGCATGGAACTAAGTACATTTCATTACCATTATGTTTATGTTCCCAGACAGGGACTTCTCAAATCACTACGAGTAAAAAGTAATGTTGGAAATTTAAATTTAATTTTTAAGTTTGTTTAGCTATTCAAACATAGTTTTTAAACTTGATGGAATTTCAGTTCTGTGCACCAATGATATCAACACACACTGTAATTTGATTTCTGTTACTTACCATATTTATTGAGTTCTGCTATAGAAAGTGAGGGATTTAAAGCCACTGTTTACATCCAACAGCTGCTTTATATTCCAAGTGTATCCAAACATTTCATTATAGCTCAGTAGCAGAATAGCTTTCCTGCTCATCTGAAACAAGTATCATTACAACTCTAATCTATTTTAACAGTAACGTAAGCCATATGTGAAGTTAGTAAATCTTTTTCAACTGGATATTTTCAAATGTATCTCATGCTGCTTAAACGCAATTATAGAGGTGCTTAGGCTCTTTAATATGTCTAGTAGAAGTAGTACTTTGCTTTTATTAAGCTAAGTAATCTGGGATCCCATATGGTAAATCAATCCTTATGTTTATAAAACAAGAAGCAAAAATTATAAATAGGAATTTTAAAACTGAAAACTTCATTTTATCTACTTTTCTGGTTATTTGAGAGAAAGTAGTTTAAACAAAATTCTTCTTAACTATTTATTTTCCGACGTAGAATTCAGTATGTTATATCCTGAGCATATTAAATCTGTACCATTAACATTTGCAAATTTGAAGTTCCTTTTTCCCCAGTTTCTTCTTAAAACGTGGCAAGAATCAACAGAAGTTACATCAAATCGGACAGTTTTAATTTGCAAAACCATAAGCCAGAAAGCATGGAACTAAGTATATTTCAATACCATTATGTTTATAGTCTCAAGTGAGGACGCTTCAAACTGCAATGGACAAAATGCCTTTTACAAAACTGAAATTAAGATTTTAAGTGATTTTAAGCTTTAAACAAATCAAACCTAGTTTTTAACAATGATGCAATTTCAGTTATGTGTGCTTGTGATAACACCATTACACTGTAATTCGATTTCTATTGCTTACAATGTTTATTCAATACTGCTAAGCTGAAGATCCCCCCTCTGAATGACCATTCTTCCTGGCTAATTCCATCAATGAGTCTTAATAGACAGATATTCAACTATCTTTGACTAAGGACCACGCTTTGTGCAGACATTCCAGGATCGGTTCATTCACATGCAACAGAAGATCAGATAGGTATAAGATTTACCAATTTATCCAATGGTTACCCTTAATAATGAAAATTGATTTGTATTGTTTTAAATGCTTGTTACAGTTGAGCCACACAGCCATAGAGTTTCTGAGTTAAAAATAGACTACTTGGTTGACTTCGATTATGAGATTGCTTTTGGACAACAGTGCTTCAAAAAGCATAGGTGTGTAATGAAATGCTTCAGTTGTGCATGTAATGTAGTGTCCATTCCTTGTAGCATTTGTTTGTGCTTTTGGGAGCTACAGCGACAGCAACAGTTGGAATTGCGAGAAATTTTTAATGGGAAGATATAGGTTAGGACATCTAAATGTGTTTAAAATTTGAGAATGATTTGGGCGAAAGCAATTAATGTTAATTAGATGTGTATTGCACCTTGAGTTAACATTTAAATTTCCTTACAAACATGTATTCCTGTATACTGGGTCCCTAGGAGATACATTGTTTTGCTTAACTGGCCAGAGCCAATGTCTAACCAGGGAGTTCCTTGGAAATAAATACTGTAAGGAACTTAGAAATTTTTTTCGCTGTTTCGGGAGAAATTGGGTTAAGGATGAGGGTGGGTTTAAGGAATAACTTTCAATAAGATGTGTTGCTGTTTCTCTCAAAATGTGTCTTCCTTGTATTCAATTTGTGGAAAAAGGAAATGCTTGTTTGATAATAGAAGTAGTAATGTGTTTGTACACTGGAAATGAGTGTGAAGTATAGAAAAATGCTTTTTGATGTAGACTTTATTATTGACATTTGATATAGTCCAAAAGATTTAGGGGTTTAGGAAAGTGTTGTTGTCTGAATGTCTAAAACGCTGAAAAAGATATTGCATGTAGGTACCCTTAAACTCCATAGTTTCAAATGTACCTTACATTGCTTCAACGCAATTATAGGTGCGTTCTGAGATTGTATAGACATGTATAATATTTTGGTACAAATTTTATGCTGTAGACACTATTCTAAATAATTAGCTATTCCACATGATAGACAAAGCATTATTTTATTTAAAATTGGGTATACCAAGTTATTATTTTACTAACTTTCAAACACATAACTGCAACTTCATTCACTGTTCTGGCTGTTTCAGAGAAAACTTTTATTTAAATACAATTTCTCTTAAGAATTTATACTCAGTAAGCTATACTTTGACCACTTTGAAGGTGTACCATTAACATTTGCCATATCTGAAATGCTCACGTTCTAGATTCTCTAGAAAATTTTAACCACATCCAGCACTAAATACAGCAAGTAGAGCATTTTAACTGCAAAGTTTAAGAAAAATAAAGTCCACTAACTGCATTGGAACTAAATACACTATCACCTCTGTGTTTTGAGGTGTTGAATTTTCAGGTAATTAAGCCTCAAACCACTATGGGAGCAAGGGGCATTGTATAAAACTGAAGTTAATGCTCATAGGTTTTTTAGACAAACAATTCAAACTTATTTTTTAAATCTGACCGTACTTCGGATATATATGCCAATGTTATCAACACAATTACACTCCTTTCGATTTCTATTACTTACAATATTTATTCACTACTGCTAAAAGGAGTAGAGAATTTAGACCCACGGTAGCAATCCAAAAGTTTCATTATAGCTGAGAAACAGAATGGCTTTCCTGCCCATCTAAAACAAGTATGATAACAACCCTAATACATTTTAACATTAAAGTAAGCCATAGGTGAAGTTAGTAAACCTTATGCTTTTTCAGTCAGATATTTTCAAAAGTATCTCATGCTTCTTACACTCAATTATAGGGGTGCTTTAGGCTCCATGTACATACGTTTAATATGTCTAATAGAAGTAGTACTTTGCTGTTATTAAGCTAAGTAATCTGGGATCCCATATGGTAAATCAATTCTTATGTTTATAAAATAAGAAGTAAAACTTATAAATAGGAATTTTAAAATTGAAAACATCACTTTATCTACTTTTATGGTTATTTGAGAGAAAGTCTTTAAACAGAGTTCTTCACAATTTATTTTCCGATGTAGATTTCAGTATGTTATATTTTGAGTGGTTTAAAACTGTAGCATTAACATTTGGCATATTTGAAGTTCTCTCATTCTGGATTCTTTTGAAAATTGAAATAACATCCAGTACTAAGTGCATCAAGTACATCCTTTTTCACTTGCAAAGTTTAGGAAAGAATAATTTGATTAACATCATTGGAACTAAATAGTCTATCACCTTGTGTTTTAGGGTGTTTAATTTTCAGCTTTCTAAGCTTCAAACAACTATGAAAGCAAGAGGAATCATATAAAATTGAAGTTAAAATGCAGAGGCGTTTAGACACTTAAACAATTCAAACTTAGTTTTTAGTTTGACCGAATTTCTTATAAATGGGGTTCTCAATTTACTCTACTAGGTACAGTTCAGTATGTTATATTTTGAGTACCATAAAGTGTAGCATTAATATTTGCCAAAATTTAAAACCTTCATCCCCGAGTCCCCGAGTTGTTCTTAAAATTTCAAAAAGATTCAACAAAAACTACATCAAGTGGAACATTTTTAAATTGCGTAAGTGTGAGACTAATAACACTGGAAATAAATACAGCCTTTATGCTTAGGGCATTTAATTCTGAGGTGAGGAAAT
Organism: Deroplatys truncata; assembly: GCA_030765065.1. Taxonomy (NCBI): domain Eukaryota; kingdom Metazoa; phylum Arthropoda; class Insecta; order Mantodea; family Mantidae; genus Deroplatys; species Deroplatys truncata. The sequence goes on along the minus strand of CM060988.1, from coordinate 21,194,238 downwards.
CGCATATGCCTACGAGAGCAAAATGCGAGTATAAAATTGAAGTTCAGGTTCAAAGTCTTTTTAGACATTAAAACTATTCAAAGTTAGTTTTTAACTTTGACAGAAGTTCAGTTGGAAAGATAGAATCATACTGAAAAATCCAATGCCATCGCCGAATTTGATCCATGGATCTCCCGGTTTCCGTCCAGTTGCACTAACCACTTATTCTTTGGTGATAACCACTTCACTCAGTCATTTGATTCCACATTTCCAACCTTGTACAACACACGGCCTTTGTGGAAATACAATTACTTCCACAATTTCAATTGTGTTCCAATGATCTCTCTCTCCATAACATTTTTCCTAGCTAATTCCGTCAATCAGTCTTCGTAAATGAAATGCAGTTTTATTTATGGACGCTCTTTATCTACTGTGATCCTTAGCGTCCCATTCTATATTAGGCGTGAAAGGCCACTAATTTTGCTCAGAGGCCTCTTTCAGGATTGAGGTTCTTTTACGTAACGTAAATCTACGACACGCAACCACCGGCTTTACTTCCCTTCCAAAAGAAGCCATGCTAAGGATTTTTACGGCCGAGAAAATACATCGCCCTCCGCCGGGTTTAAACCCGCGAACTCGGGAACTGGAGGCTAGCATGGTAACCACTACACCACGGAGGACGAAAATCAGTCTTCGTAGACTGTTATTCAACAATATTTCTGTGAGGACCACGCTTTTTGCCGACATTTCACAATCGGCTCATTCACATGCAACAGATATGTCAGAAACGTGCAATATGTTCCTCAGTATTTTAAATCTTCAAACAAACACAATTTTTCTAAACCCACACGCATTTCAGAATACACCAAACGTCAATAATTTCTAAGAAGAAACAAATTATTCTACATTTCACGCTCATTCCCAACATACAAACACATTACTACTTATATCATAAAACAGATCACTTTCCCTTGACCACAAATTCAAGACAAGGAACACACATTTTGAGAGACGCAGCTACACATTTTAGCTATCCTATTCCATTTGACGTCTCCAAAACCATGCAACTTGTCTCCAAAATGTGAAAATGTGGCGAAATTTCTTACATTGGTTATTCCCAAGGACTTTCCAGGTTATAAGTTGGCTCCGGCCAGTTATTCAAACCAATGTATTTCCTAGGGACCCAGTATACGGGGATAAATTCTTGTAAGCAAATTCTAAAATGTACTCGAGGCGGTTCACTCATAGGCAATACGCATCTAATTAATATTCTTTTCTTTAACCCAAACCCTCATATTTTAAACACATTTGATTATCCAAATCTTTATCGTCCCATTAATGATTTCTTCGCAAGCCCAACTCTTGCTGTGGCTTCCAAAACACAAACAATTACAAGGTATCGACATTACATTACATGCAGAACTTAAGTATTTCATAACACACCTGAGGGGTTTTGCAGTTTTATTGATGTCCAAAGACAACTTCATTCGCCAAGAAAATCCAACTGGTCTATTTGTAGCTCAGAAACACAACAGTTTTGCTGCCCAACTGTAACAAGTGTTAAAACAATGCGTATGAATGTTCAATATAAGGATAGCCATTGGTGAAATTAGTAAATCTTATACCATTAAACTGGATATTTTCAAAATTAGCTTATGTTGCTTAAACCCAATTATAGGTGAGTTTTTTTAGGTTCACGGAGATACGCTTAATATTTTTGAGAAGAATATTATTTTGCTGATACTATACTAAAAACTAGGTATTGTACATGTTACACAAATCCTCATTTTTATAAAATAACAAATACCAAATTATTATAATACTTGTTTTAAAATAAAAAGAGGAACTTTATGCATTTCTGGTTGTTTCAGAGAAAGCTTTTAGACCGTTAAATACAATTCTTCTTAAAAACTTATGCTCAGTAGGTTATACCTTGAACACTTTCAATGCGTAGCATTAAAATGTACTCTATGCTTATTCGGTACTGCTATGCTGGGTATCCTCCCTCTTTATAACCATTTTTTCTGGCTAATTCCGTCACTCTTCATGGACAATCTTTCAACAATCTTCGCATGAGGACCATGCCTTGAGCAGACATTGCACATTAGGTTCATTCACATGCAACAGAAGATAAATACGTAATATGTTCCCCAAGCATTTTAAACATTCATACCGGCACCATTTTCCTAACTTCACAACTATTTTAGACTAAATTTAATTATCAATTTCTAAGAGCAAAATAATTTGTCTACATTTAATACCCATTTATAATGTTCAAATTAACTGTTCAAACACATTACTGTGCATTTATCAAACAAATCACCTTCCCATAACACTGCGCAACACGAAATTTGTCCTTTTTATGAAAATAGGTGTATTACGTAGACTGTTTAATGGTGAAAACGAATCTGTAAGTAGATTTTGTTTGACCTACCGTCTTTTCAACAACCAAAGAAGAAAAATCCGTACGAACGTTATTCTAACATATGGGTATCGCATTAATTGTATCTCCCACTTTTCACATACGCCAATCTCGTGTTTCTTTTTCTTAGGAGATGGATCGACATTTGGTGATAAATATTACAACTAATATATTGGCATCTGATCCTGTGCTGCTAACTTTATTTAGCATTTCATAACTAATGATGTTTCATTTATTTTCAGTCTCTTGTTGATTTCCTGTTGATGTTCAAAGAATGAGCTAGTGTCTCATAATTCTACTTAAGAAGTGTTTGAATGATAGTATTATACTATAATGCTACCTCAGTGTAAAATTCTTCTCGTTATGTATGTGAAGTAACGTTGAAGCGGCAAAAGTGAAAAATTATACTTCTAGTTCGAAAGGCATATAAACTGTATTTTGGATGTCGTGTGGGAGACCAAGATAAGTTATTTTCATTTCACATATGCTGCAATTCATGCTATAGAAGTGTCACGTTATACCGGTAAGGAGCTGGGTCTTGAATTTATTATAACACACCAATTGGTGATATCTTAATATTCAGTCACATTCTTCTAAATTTATGTAGAATCTTATTCTACTTATTTCTTAGTTTATGACATTTCTGTTAATCTTGTGTACGTGACGGGCGCTAGCGGTTGCTTATTTCCTAGGAGTGTTTCTTGGGATTTACAGTGACGTCAACTTCCCCATGGAAACTCATGGAACAATGTTTCAGAAATGAATATGTGTATCCGGGAAAGTCATGCGCTCTTGCGTAACTCTAGGGCGGCTTCGAACCATATACGGTAATATCCGCTCGGACAATATGGAGACCCCGATAGAAGCCGGGCTTCTATATAAGCAAGCGCGCGAGGCCCGCTCGCTCTCTTCGTCTCTTCTTCGTCTTGCTCGTCTTAGTACGGATGGGAATCGTGTGCCGCTGGTCACGATTAACATCGACTTGCAACTCCTTCCTGTGCAACGAACATATCTCCAAGGTAAGCCCAGAAGGGTATTATTAGTAATAGCTTTTACTATCTGAGTCATGTAGGTACAAAGTCATTGCCCTAATCATTGTAAATCACCATCTCAGGGTTTCCCTTCAAAATATATTCATGCAGTCAGTAGCCTAAGCGAGTGTCTTTGCCTTCTGATCCTGTCCACCTACGCTTCCCGATCACACCCAGTGGTGGGTTGTGACATTATGGTGGACGGCGCCGGCTTCTTTAATTTTTTGAGAAGTATGGTTTCGATCCTGGTACCCTCTATATTTCTGCAATTCTGTATTATGGTGGACGGCGCCGGCTTCTTTAATTTTTTGAGAAGTATGGTTTCGATCCTGGTACCCTCTATATTTCTGTAATTCTGTTTTATGGCGGAGGCGCCGGCTTCTGTAAATTATTTTTGAGAAGTATGGTTCGACCCCGTATCTCTGTTTTTTATTCCTTATAAGATGTTTATGGTACAGGCAGCGGCCTCTCTAATTCATTTTTCCTAGACGTCCCCCAAGAGCCAGCCCCTTCAAATTTAATTTTTCAAGTTGGCATGCTTCAAGTCAGTATCTCTCTGTATTTCCCCTCCTTTCCAGAAAAATAAGGCGTAACACCCATGTCTTGAGTTAAGGTCCACCCGTATCGGTACTTCCAATTTTCCGATATGTCGAGTATGGGTTTGTTTTCTCTTTAAGATTTGGGAGTCCTCTTTTCTAATTAACTGCCGCCTGAAGCAGAAATATTCGCCCCTAAGCTAAAAACAAAAACAAAACAAAAATACCTGAAACGTCCACGATGCACATGGAAGTAAAAGTCGCTCTAAATTTCGTCATGTCTCACTAGTACAATAAGCTGCCCAGGCAGAGAGTAAACATGTTCGGAGAAGAACTTCAAAAGTTATTAAAGGACAAGTTCAAGGGTCATTGGCACCCAGAAGCGCCATTAAAGGGCTCGGCATTCAGATTTCTCCAGACCGGTACTCGAGTGGATCCAGTTCTGGAGCAAGCTGCCAAAGGAATCGGGGTTCCCATTCAGGATCTTCTCCAGGAACTGCCACCAGAATTGACAGTATGGATCGATCCCGGAGAGGTTAGTTAGAGGATCGGCGAGAGGGATGTCATTAAGGTGTTATTCAGCGATTTGTTTGATTCACACGCTACTTCCTTTGTCGCAGACCGCGGAGTCACCAAAACCCTCAATCCTGAGGCGCAGCGTTTCAGGCCCATCGAGGCCGTGGCCTCATCTTTCGGTGGAGCTTTATTAAATAATAATACCTACGAAGGCTTACCAAGTGAGGTAACATCCATCAGCCCTTGTTTTACGGCGCCACTCACTTTCACCACGGCCACTTTTGCCCAGACTATGTTTGGTTGCACCAGACTCAAGATCAGTAGCAAGCGAACCAGTAGGACGTCGCCATCCAACTACGTCAAACAGCGTGCCATCCAGTTAAAGATCCACCACCACCGCCACCCCCATCCACTTTTTTGAATTTTTTTTGGTATAAACTTCCATCCACATTTCTGAAAACTTACGGAAATTGTTATATATGTGTGTCATTAGACATGTAGTTCCAATAATGACTTTTTATTCATTTTTGTTGTTGTTTTTCTTTGTTTCTTTGAGTTCGGAATACGTTACCTCGGTATGTACACCTTTAATTGTTAAACTTCGGGATTATAATGATCTATAAACAAAAAAAGTCAGTTTTAAATTAAAGTATAACCTTATGTCTTGAAACCATGATCACATATTTAAATCCTCATTGCCAACTTTCGTCACATTTAACCACTTCTTTAGTGCACTGTAAACTCGCATTTCCCGCGACAGCAGATTCTTGTTTACACAAACTGTGTTTACAAACTATCAGCATTTTGAATAGTTTCCCAGATATTTAGTTACCATTTTTTTTCTCTCAAAGTGTTCCACAACTGTATTATGATAAAATAAACTTCTGTGTTTAATGAAGCTGTACCATCCTGTATGCTTATGACACATGAATACTTACATGCCAACATTTTGAAATGTTTTATGTTTATTTCTTTAGCGGAGTAAATTCCCTTAATAATCCATGATTATCATTAGATAATCATTAATAACCCTCCATTACACTATTACAATACAACTGGAAATACATTTTTTACACTGTTTAGTATGCAGCACGTTGATTGACAGAAGGTGTTGCATTCCACCTAAAATTTCCATCTTGAGACTACACCGGAATTACACGCATTAGGGTTTTCTTATCCGACGACACATATTTTGATGAAGGTTCATGTATGTATTTAAGTGTCGGTGAATACCTTACCAAACAAAAAAAATTATATATTATATATCCTAAATGGTTCATTATCACTGTATATAGACGTGATTTTTAATAAGAGTTGAATATTACTTTAACTCATATTCCTTTATTCCCTTGTACCACGAAATATCGTAACAAAAACCATTCCTAGTAATGCCTATCTTAATACGCATACAGGGAAAGCAAAATACGCGTTTGTGCAAACAAAACAAACAAACAAAAAACAGGTTGCTTGCACCATGGCAGCGAAAGTCATGTGAATGTAGCACAAGATCTTTATTTTTCACTGCGTATTACAAACTTCAAGGATTATACAGGATTCGGCTAATTTTCTTTCCCCGTTAACGTTTCGCTACTCTAAATTATGTCTCTACACTCCAGCGTGATTCATCTTAACATTACATAGCATTCATCTTAATTGCGCTTAATCTGGAAAGGTTTAACACGCTGAACTACCTCGGTAGTGCGTTTACAATAGCTATATAAGTGTTAATTGTGTACTCACCCGGATTAACTTCTATGTGAACTTATTGATTCTTCTTTGATTTACACATATCTTATAACCACGCCGTTATTAACTGTTCGTCGTTGGACATCACTGTGCATCCACCAGTGTTTGATTTCATACTGACCAGCGGAAGAATTCTTACGTCCTGACAGTAACGATATGACGCGAATGTTAACCGCAATGTCTGTAGCTGCATAGTTGTTTATTCCGTAGTGTTTTCTGCAGGCCTATAAGCACTGTCCGCAAGGATTTTCCACCTTGCTCACGTCTTGAGTGTAAGACCTGCGTGACTTTGTTTTATTTCTATTGTACACAGCCTAATTGTCCGATCGTTTGGCCCATTCTGCAAGTTAGAGAATTACCAGACAAAAACATCGATTTCTCACAGTATTTTTTATGCATTTGGCTTGCTTGGCGCATAACTTTAGTAACACGACTGTACTTGTTTATTCATGGTTTGAAAATAAATTAGGGATATTATACATATAAGATTTTTAATTAATATAATTTTGAGCATTTTACGTTGTATTTTCTTGCAGTTTCCTCTCATGTTACATTGTATTATTATCTGTCTGTATATTTGTTAATGCGTATGCAAAGGTATATTTACCTTATCCCCGTACTTAATGATGAGTCGATACAATTATTGCACAATAATAAAATGTTATACATACTAACATTTAATGTACACTTTCATTTCTATATTTTTCCTTGGTTATGCCACTCGAGCGAGTTGACTATTTATAATACTCTTGCTTTAGCTGTCTTGAAAGGCCTATTTCTTTCATTCGCTCCCTTTGTCTGTCGCCATCTTGCGCCAGACCATAAAGACATATTGCATGTACCAATCTATTGTTTTTAACTAATTATACAGCGCAACTAATGATTTCCAAGTAGTTCTTTCTGCCTATAGTATACACACGCTCTTCAGACGCTGTTGCGTGACTGTACCGCCAATTTCCGAAAAGTGAAATTGGGAGAATAAAAGTGAATTTATTTCACAATCATATGTACTACATATCTCCATGATATATATTTATTTTGTTCTGCTATACGCATAGCCCCCCCAGATGAGTACCTCATGGATATTTTTACGGAAGTGGCTTTAGTTTATCTTGTTGACGGCTTGATGCGCTTATCGCAGAATCTTTTAGTTGAGAAATGCCATATCTCTGTTTTCTGTTAATTCTCATTATACCTGAAGCTTGTCAAGAATTTTATTACGTGCATGACAGCCAAATTTTGTTTTTCAACCCTCATCTTGAAGCGTGGCGCGAGGCCCCTCGAATTAGACTGGTTGAGATTAAGGTAAAACAGTGAGGATAATTTTACCGCCGACTTATTTTTGTATAATTGGGCTTACGGATTCGCCGGAAGGTTCCGTCAGCGTTTTAATTTTTTTGAGCCCTTATATAATTATTGCGGGTTCATTGGTAGATAATGGTAGATAGCGGATTTCGTAGATACCTAATTTTGCTATTCTCTAGGTTATGATAAATACCCTTACTTCTTTTTCCAGACAATGAACAAAACTTTGTGAAATGCATGATGCCACCCTTTTCTTCTTAACTTGTATATTGTACCAAATATTCTACTAGCTCTGCTGAGCATCCTTGTCTGTTATTTGCTTGATCTATAATTTGAGAGCGATTGCATCTTTGTTATATTGCTGTATGATCTAACTGCACATGATCAGCTGTTTTCTTATCTATTAACGTCCTTATAAGTACAGATTGTAAACTTGGGAGCTGCCAAGCGTTCTTTTTAGGTGATGTTTTGTTTACATATTTATTTACTACGGATTTCGCAGGCCATCTTTATTTCTTTACTAGTGTAATTCTACCCACCCTTACCCACTCTATATCCATTTGCACCTTAGAGGTTAACTTTGAGGTACACCCTTTCGCAATGTAGCTCTGCGCGCAATATGAGCTATTCTTCTGATTAGGTGTTACCTTTGGGTTACTACCATCTACACAAAGATGCTTTACCGCCATTTTATGGTCGGCAGGGAATGGTAGGAACTCACTTTTTTATCTCGCTTCTCCCTACCCGTACCTTTTTAGAATCAATATGTTTCCAACAACTATTTGCGTTCGATACAAGAGGGACGAAACCTAAAACCCTACTTGATATTTTATTTATTTTCTTTTCTTTAAGCACTTAATGTCACATTTATATACCAAGATGCCTTACAGATGCAATAATTCGTGTAGAAAAATCACTTATTTAGTCTTTTCGAATTCTACCTATATAATAGTTTACATTGTTTAGATTTTCTTGGCATATATTGCTTTTATGAGTTTCTGTTTATATTTAAACACAATTAAACTGCCGGATATAGTTCTGCGATAACTACATATTTATATATGTTTCTTCTGTCTTATTGTAATAGGTTTACTTATTTTCCGTGCAAATTCACTGTTCCTATTCTTGTTTCCCTTACATACTTTTTCTTGCGAATGATAGTATAAGGTTGCGTCTGATTGCTTGTTCGGTCCCTAAGTTTCATTAATTTCCGGATCTCTAAGCTTTGTTTGAGTACAGGCTTGGTTATTTGGGTTACTTTTTGGAGATAATGATTCGTAATTGAATATTGTACGTATCTACGGCATGTCAGGAACTTCTGGTTTAACGACTTTCCACTGGATATATCGCGAGGTTATCCGGTTAGTAGAGTTTGTATTGTTTTAATGGTGTTGATTTTGCATTATCATCGTTGATATAGTTTTTAAGCGACTATGGGATTCGCCGTTGGTTTCCTTTGTTTATAAGTACGCCGCAAGGCACTGGAAGCAAGGAATCTATAAAGAATTTTGGATATTGCCGTCCTAGGTTTTGTCGCTAGACCTCTAAGATTTCAGTTATCCCTGTATTAAGCATGAGCGTGGGACGCTCAAATATATTGTGGCTCTGTTCTGGGAAGTTACCCTACGTGGCCTCCCCAGGCGAGCACTTTGTTGTTTCGTGCTTGCAAGCTGTTATTAGATGCCCACTCGGAAGTTGGGATACGTATGTATTGTTGTTATTGCACGTGTAAATATGTTTTTTAGCGCAGGAGGAGCGCAGAAATATTAGTAGGTCCACGGAGTTACCTGCTGACGATGGTGATATTTGATGTAATTTTTGTAGGTCTACAGAGTTACCTACATTACTACTACTTGAGTATGACCAATTTTCCTGTCATTCCTTTGTTGTGAAAGTATTCGGCCGGTTTAAATTCATTAGGTGACCATACGCTGAACATTAGTTTTGTCCGGAATTGGTTGTCCGGATTGAGAATTCGGTACCTTTGTTGGCAATACAGTTCTCAGCGAATTCTGGGTTATTTCCCTTTGCTGTCATGTTTATTTTCTTTAACGTTGGTGATTAATACATATTTTTAAGTTCTGTTTTCAGAATAAATAATTTTGACCAGCGGCTGCCTTAAACTGTGAAACTTATGACTACACTACGTCTGAATGACATTCCTTCCCTGTGGCATCGTCCCTTTCTAAAGGTTGCTATGTTTCGAGCACCGCTTCACGTCACGATATGGCCAGAAGACTCAATGTTTTTGGTTGTATTATACTCTGTATTGTTCCCAATTATTGTAACTTTCAATTTCAAATTTATTAATTTTGAAATTTCATAGTATTATATTTTTATGTACTTTGGTTTTTAATCTTTTATGCATGTCGGTGTGTAATGGGTAATAACTTTATTGCAAATTGATTCTGAATTTTTCCCTTATTTATTTTAGCTTTGTTGCTGTTTTGCCCATTCTTGGTTGTGCTAAACTTTATTTGGGGATTCTACCCTTCTTTACGTTGTAATTAAGAATTAATTTACACACCACCAGGCGTTACCTTAGACAAATGCTGACATTTAGCTTAATTTTGTATCTTCGGTGTTTGCACTAATTCACTGTCTGATTTTTATCAGTAGGTCTGCAAGCTATAGCTGATGATTTAATTATTTTCTTATAGATTGAGATTTAAATTTATAAAAATCTTTTAGCAGTTTATTGCTTTATTTGGTCACATTACTAATTTATTTTGGTAATATCTGACATGCTCACGTGGTTTCACTATGTGATACTATTTTAGTTTTTTCTGCTGAACATGTTAATTTACGCTTACGTGTATAATTTTTGTACAGTTATTATTCTTTTATTTGGAATTTTATCGTGAGATTTCATTGGAGATTGTAACATACTTTTGAAAGTAAGCAAATTTTTATTTTTATTCACCCATATAAATTAATATTTTTTGCTTAATTGTTAAACTACTTTTTTGAACAGATCTTTCTGTGAGGTTTTATAGGGAACCTTTTATTTTTATTTCCCTTTTACCTATATTGTTTATCCTTGATTCCTCCCTTGTCTTCCCTTCTTATGATTTTTCCATTAACGAAAGACAATCTCTCTCTCCCATTCCCTTCTACAAATTATTACCTTCCTATGCTTACTTTCCATTCAGTTAATTTGATTACTAATGCACCCCTTTGTCTTTATTTTTCATCATACCTACCTCACCTTGGGGTTTGGCACGAGAACATTTATCAAGAACTTCTGCACTTTGGCTGTGCCTTTTGAAGATCGCTCACGATCCCGGAGGATTCCCTCTGGCTCAATCACAACGCACCTGCTGGTTGCACTGACCCTTGCAAGACAACAACAACTACGCTTGGAATTCTACGTTTCGACTGCCTAGTATATCATGACATCTTCAGCTGATTATTAATTACACTGTCTTCGCTTCAAGGACATCAGAACTGTTATCTGTACTCTCGTGCGGATGCTCTTATCAACCGCACTCTGTCTGCAGTGGTGTACTCTTCGTCAAGATGAATATTTTGCCGTGCAGTGATGGATCGTTATAAACTCTGGTCGTGCATCTGAACTTTGTTACCTGGTGTGAATATGTATGTGTGCCTCTATGACCCTTTGTTCTCGTGTGCGCCATTACTGAACTTTATTTTTGCAACCCCATCCCCTTCTGTTACTCCTTCCCTTATTCCCTCCCGTCCTCCCTTACCTTCTAGACAGCATATTCCTTGGTTCTCTATTACGCATTAGTATTGTGTCACTCACTTGTATTAATTTGCTCTTAAGTTTTTTTCTCATATTTGTACAACAAACTTTCGCTCTTGTTGTGCCTTAATTTTTCTGTGACATTATCTGATTCCAAATTGTTTGATTTTTTGATTGTGTATAATGTATTGGCATCAACTGTTTTACCTCTTACAGTGTAGGTCAGTTGCAATATTTTTGTGGATGGAGCCCTTCTGGCTGTGTTTCTCATTGTATATATAATGACTGTCGCTTATTTTGAATCAGCCCTTCTGGCTGTGTGTCTTGTATAGCCTTACTGCCACATAGTGGTCTACTTATGTTTTGATGCACACATTTGGATTGTATACTTCTCCTGAGATGTGTGGTTTCCTCATTAGGTATATTCATTTTCGTCCCCTATTGGTGCTCATTGTTTTGCAAGCGCCAGGGGTCGCTTTTCTTGTTTTGGGGGATATTATACCGGTAAGGAGCTGGGTCTTGAATTTATTATTATACACCAATTGGTGATATCTTAATATTCAGTCACATTCTTCTAAATTTATGTAGAATCTTATTCTACTTATTTCTTAGTTTATGACATTTCTGTTAATCTTGTGTACGTGACCGGACGCTAGCGGTTGCTTATTTCCTAGGAGTGTTACTTGGGATTTACAGTGACGTCAACTTCCCCATGGAAACTCATGGAACAATGTTTCAGAAATGAATATGTGTATCCGGGAAAGTCATGCGCTCTTGCGTAACTCTAGGGCGGCTTCGAACCACATACGGTAATATCCGCTCGGACAATATGGAGACCCCGATAGAAGCCGGGCTTCTATATAAGCAAACGAGCGAGGCCCGCTCGCTCTCTTCTTCGTCTTGCTCGTCTTAGTACGGATGGGAATCGTGTGCCGCTGGTCACGATTAACATCGACTTGCAACTCCTTCCTGTGCAACGAACATATCTCCAAGGTAAGCCCAGAAGGGTATTATTAGTAATTGCTTTTACTATCTGAGTCATGTAGGTACAAAGTCATTGCCCTAATCATTGTAAATCACCATCTCAGGGTTTCCCTTCAAAATATATTCATGCAGTCAGTAGCCTAAGCGAGTGTCTTTGCCTTCTGATCCTGTCCACATACGCTTCCCGATCACACCCAGTGGTGGGTTGTGACAGAAGTATAAAACGTAATGTAATGAAATTTGGTGTACCTAGGGTTTAGCGAGAATCTTGGTATTATGTAACAGATTGTTACCTCTGTTTGGTAGATATAAAAGGATATACGTACTTAAAATCCGAAGGGCAGATCCAGTACCCTAACTTACCTTCAGCCATCCGACCAGTTCCTCACAATGAACATCTTCCTGTACCTAAGTTTCCACAGAAGTACACCGTTTCAGAAGACGACTCATCCAACGTCTCAGGATGTAGTAATCCTACACGAGATCCAGGGTTTCAGCCATATACATCATCTTTACCCTGTAATCACCCGGTGTTCTCACAAAACGCCCTCAATGAACTTGTAAAGGACTTAAACCTTTCCAAACGTCAAGCAGAATTGTTGGGCTCGAGACTGCAAGAATGGAATCTCTTAAGTATCCATGTTAAAGTAACTTCATTTAGAACATGAAAAACTCATTTTATTGAATATTTTCTGAGAATGAAGAAATACTTTTTGTAACGATGTGAATGGCTTATTTCAGGCCTTGGGACATGAATATTAACCAGAACGCTGGCGCTTTATTGATTTCATCAAACTAAGTCTAAAGGCACTACTTATCATATTGCAATATTTTCCCATCTGTTCCTATCGCATATGCTATTCATACGAAGGAAACTGGAGATTATGACTGCAATACTAAGGTTCATTGAATATATTTCTTACAAATGGCATAAATGTAGAGAATTGAATGTTATTGCACTCTTAATGGGTATGCAACAAAGGTATACAAGTACTGTTATTTTTTGTGTGAATGGTATAGCCGCGACAATGCAAACCACTCACTACATGCGTGAATAATGGCCTGCAAGACAAGCCTACATTCTTAGAGTCAAGAGTGTTTCCCAGAACCACTTGTGAACCCTCAAGGTGTCTTACCACCTATACACATCAAGCTTGGCCTGATGAAAGCATTTGTGATGACACTAGACAGAGGACAAACTTTCATGCATCTCAAAATGAAATTGCCAAACCTCAGTGATGGAAAGATTAAGGAATGAGTGTTTATTTATCCACAAATAAGATCAGTATTCCAGGATAAAGACTGAAAATAAACCGTTAGAAGTGGCGCGAAAATCTGTTTGCTTGCATTTAAATCACTATGCGCGAACTTCCTCGGGAATAAAAAATCAGTAAGTTAAGTATTACACTAATACACTACTTTAATGTTATGGAACGTAATGTGTTATTGAAACTACATTTTCTGAACTGTCATCTGGACTTCTCTCCAAAAAACCTTCGTGATGTTAGCGATGTACATGGAGAGAGGTTTCACCAAGAAATGTCAGCCTTTGAAAAACGTTCTAATGGAAGGTGCAATGCAAGTATGCTTGGTGAATACTGCTGGTCAATCATCAGAGATAGCCCAGAAGCTGTCCATAAGCACAAACGATCAACAAAGACGTTTTAATTTGATGTTCTTTGCAAATGTTATGTTTGCCATTATAACTAAGTTGTAAATTTAAAAAGTGTCATTAGAAAAATTGGTTGGGATAGAATTTTTTTTATTTCACCGTTAAAAATTGCTTCGTGATAGAAATTTTTGTATTTCAGAAATGAATTCCGCGCATCTCAGTTAAGTTCACATAGTTTTATGTGAAGGACATAAAAGAAGTTTAAATTTGTTGCACAGTGTAACACACGCTTTCCCTTACCGAAAAATTAAGTACAAGCAACAGATATTTTGAGAAAAATAACAATAGCTCTTAGGTTCCCTATTCCATTTGATGTTAATCCAAAAATCTACCCAGATCCTTGACCACAATTGTTCCCAATAGGCGAAAAAAACTTACCAGGTTCCTTACATTATTTATTCCCAAGAACTTGCCTGGATATGCAATGCTCTCGTCAATTAAGCAAACCAATGTCAAAGATTTTATATCCTCCCCTGGTTTTGAGGGGAAAAAAGCTTAAAATAAAATGCATTTTAAATATTTATCCTCAGAGGTAGAATTAATTGCCACATCTTGAGCACTTTAGCAGTGGTCTTTCAAATAATTGAAAATTTCTCCTCGTGCTCTACATCCAGCTATTTTGAACAGCATTGTGCAAGCCCTGAAATGTATAAGACTTAGGTTTCTTTGAGTTGGAAGTGGTAGTTTTTACCTGAAGCTTGTTTGCTCATCAACATTCTCCAACTGTTACAGTCGTAGCAGCGGTGCCGGTGGTAGTGGTATTTAGAAAGCAGGTTTCCCTTTAAGCACCTCAGTCCAAAAGACTTTGTGCACTTCCTAGTTTCTAATTTAGGGATCAATATCTACATTTTGTTATTTATAGTATACGTCTCACTAAATTAGGACCTGTTTCTAATTTTGCGGTACCTCTAAGAACTTGGTATCTTGTCCGTTCTGTGGCTTCGCATTCTAATAGAATCTCTTTCACTGTTTCAACGGCTTGCAGGCATAGACGGCAAATGAGTTGCATATGGTCTAATACAATTGTCTTCAGGTGTTTTCTGAACCTTCCATGTCCAGTTATTAAGCCTATAACTCTCCTGAGTAAGAGTTTATTAAGCTTAGTAAGTAAATTAGTTAACTTTTCTCTAGGCTTATTCAGTAATCGCTCATAGGGTTTGTTTTTTGTTTATGGTTTTCTATTTCTTTGGATTGCTTTCCAAACCCAAAGTCTGTTTTTCGCATTTAGCATGCTTATTCCATAGACAGGTTTGGTCATATAAAAGGGAGAGATGCTCCCTTCTTTGCTAAGAAGTCAGCTCTTTCATTTCCTACGATACCTGTGTGTCCAGGCACCCATAGCAATACTACTGTATTGTGGGAGGAAAGGTTTGATAAATATTGATTTAAAATGATGGGAACTGAAGGATTTTAGTGCAGCCTGGCTGTTCGAGTTTATAAAGATATATTTACCTACAATTCTCTTTTCCCAGCATAGGCATGCACTTTCAAATTTGGCAAGTATCTCTGCCTGAAAAACAGAAGAAAATCTTCCCAGGTTTATGCTATAGCATTTGCCCATTGACTCAATAAATACCCGTGCCAAGTTTTCCGATTTATGCATGAACGATCAGTACATACTACAAAATGATCCTTATGCCTTAGATGAGATATTTCTTCAATGTTTCTCTCGACAATACTTGCTTTGAAGGGTTGGGAAAATGAAATTACTTCTGACATAAAATCAAATTTAATTAATAATACAGAATCGTCCATTATGATTAGGGGTGCCTACTTTACAGCAGCTCTCTCTCTCCATTCCTACCTGGATGATTCTGTATGCTGTTAGTCTAGCTTCAGCTTGGATATATATTTCCAGTGGAGTAAGACATAGTAAAGTTTCCAAAATAAAGGAAGGTGTGCTTTTAAAAGCTCCAGATATGCCTATACTAGACAATCTCTGGAGACTAGATAATTCTTCTTTTGTTTTAATTTGTATATAGCCATCATACCAATGCTCCATAAGTGATTTGTAGTTTTAAGACCTCATAGAGCCACTGGTACATATTAGGCTTTAGACCCCAGTTTTTACCTATTAAGCACTTTCCAGACATAAGTTCCATTTAGTTTTATGGGTAATTTTTCTGGGTTTGAATTCCAGGTAAGCTTATTATCCAGCATAATGGTTAAGGGTACTATAACGGTCTTTTTGGGTTTAGACCAAGACCCTCTTCTCTACACCAGTCAAACAATTTTCAGAGCTTCATTTGTGATTTCTGAAACTGTACTAGAAAACTTTCCTCTAACTAATATGACTATTTCGTCCTCATAACCTTGGGTGAAAATATCCTTAGTGTTCAGTTTATTAATTAAAGTGTCTACTACTATGTTCCATAGGGTAGGTGAGAGGATTCCTCCTTGAGGGGTCCTTTCACCACTGACACTTCAATTCTATTAGCAAATTGATCTATTTGAATTAGTCTGTTACGAGTGAGGATTTTAACCATTTACATATAGTTTAATCCAGACCCCATTGTTCAATTTGTCTTATGATTGAATCATAGGAGGCATTATCAAAAGCATCTTGATGTCTAAAGAGAGCCCCAGTGTTAGTTCTTTAGACTCTATCGACTGGCTCTGCTGACCAGCTAATGTAACAGTGTATAGCATGATCTGCCAGATCGACAGGCATGTTGATTTTCATGTAGGCAGTTTCTTGCTAGAATCCCTGTGTGATTCCATATATATGTGAACCAGTCTTTCTAGTACTTTCAGAATGGAGGAGGAAAGACAGATTGGCTAAAATGCTTTTCGTTTTGCATAGTCATTTTTGCCTGGTTTTGGAATGAATATTACTCTGCTAGTTCTCCAGACTAGCGGCATATAGCCAAAGACCAGACTAGCTCTAAAGATCTGACAGAGTATATGGAACAGCGATTCTGAGGCTTTCTGCAACAAGACAGGGTAGATGTCATTGCCACCAGGTGAAAAATGGTTTAAATGTATTTATGGACCATTTAATATTTGTTACATTGGCAATGGAGCAAGCTATTTTCCAATCTCCTTGGATACTCTTAAATATTCGAAAGATAATTTGGACTTAATCTCTCTTCATCAACGAAATAACTTTTTGAGAAATGAGTCATTGCTAACAAAATAGTAGTCCATATTCATGTGTATTTCACTTTCAACAGTTAATACCTAGATGTTATTCATTGTAATCATATAGTTTTATTCTTCCATTTTGTTTGGGGGATAAAATTCTAGAAACAAGCTTCACTAAAGGTGCAAGGTGGATGGAAACCCAATCGATAGATTCTGGGTCACTATTTCCTAGTCTAGAAGTTTCACACTCCTTTCATGACATCACGAGAAATGACTGAATAGCAACAGCACTTAAAAAGACAAAGTATTGGCAAACTCAATAACAAATATTTCTGAAGTATAGTTATTTAAAATAAATTTAATGTTTTAAAGAGATTGCATTTTTTGGGGAGTCTTTATCTCGTATGGTACACCAATTATACAAAATTCCTCTCTCATTCAAGAGGGCTTCTCAGGATAATCACAGAGAATTAAAGATATACATTTTGTCATGCAAGTATCTTAAACATATAGCATTTTAATCAAAACGATTAAAGCTATTTTTGAGATAATACAACATTTCAAAATACCTTCTATGTGAAACATAGTTTCTGGTGGACAGATTTTCTTGCAAATGTTTGTGTTGCCTCTTTGGAAGATGCTGAACACTAATTACAACTTTGATATTTATCAGACATTTTGTTTTTGAGCTATGTTGTTCACAGATACAAGGAGTTTTTATAAAGATGTTATTTTTTCAAGGGGCTTCAAAACATGCACTTCCAATGAAATCTTTATGCCAAACTTTTAATGAAATGCAACACTTCCTCTAACCTTACTATACGTAGGCAGTAGGAAGTATAAAAATAACTGTATAGAAGTTCTTTGACAATTGTGGTGGCAATTTTAACAAAATGCAGGTTCAGAATCTTATATCTGCTTAATAAAATCAACTTCCTCACCCCCCAAATAATTTAGAATAACTAATATAAAATAAGTATTACTAAACTTGTTTTTAAGTGTCACTAAGATACATCATTTTGGAAAAATGTCATGACTTTCAGTGCTGTGCGAGAACTCCATTGCCGCTGTGACATTCCGAAATATGTTTATGGAAACATCTGACTCCTTCAATGAGAGTATATCAGGCGCTTGGCCTAGGTTGTCTTAAAAACACTGTCCTGTACTCCAGCCCACAAATATTAAATGATATTAACTACTTAATGCCGTAGAACTGTCACTGGCAGTGACGTACTGAATATGCAAGTCGCTAGGTGCAAGTAAGACCAATTCCAAATGGATCTTTTAAACATGTAGCTCAATTTATTTTGTAATATATAATTTGCCTACATGGAGCGCCCGCCGTGTTGTTATCAGATCGGGCTGCAGTATTTCTCAGTGAGGTAACGTGCCATCTGTTAACATCGATGGGGTTAAATCAATGTTCACTACAGCGCTATCATCAGGCTTGTAATGGTTTGTGTGAAAGAGATAATCAAACTTTTATCAATAATGATCTCTTATTATACATCTACCAAACAATATGATTGGAAAGTGCCAGTCCCACATCTTACTTTTGCATATAATACTAGTCAACAGGAATCAACTTGAATGTCACCTTTCTTTTTGATTTATGGTCGTAAGCCTACCCTACCCGAGGAGGATCAGTTAAAATATACAACTGACCACCTCTTTGTAAAAGAAACTCAAGATCAGATTCTAAAAGCTCGCGAAATTGCAAAGGATAATACTACGCCAAGACAAGTTAGAGATAAACAAAATTTTGATAGAAAAAGACGTGCACTTAAATTTACCACTGCACAATTGGTAAAATTTTATACAGCGACTCAAAAGAAAGGCAAGACTACAAAACTACTAAATAGGTTTCATGGGCCTTATGTGGTATTCGAACAGACGTCACCAGGGAATTAAAGTGCAACGGTAGACGGGTCTCAAGAAAACTGGTATGCTCGTGCATGCTTCACGGTTGTACCCTTAGTATGCGCCCTATAAGAGAAACTAAATTCCTTTTTTTTTCCTCCCCAATTCCCAACTACCACCATATAAAATTCCAGATATAGTTGACTATCTTGGGATAATTTTAAGTAAATATTATAATGTATTAGTAACTGAGTATGCTTACTCTTATGCAGGTTTGTCTGACCCACATTTAAATAATGAAAATATGAGTGCAAAGATCCAGACGCAACAAACGGTAAACTGAGTGTGAGGAAATGCGGCGGTAGACAACGAAACTAAAACCAAAAGTAAACAGATCTTTGGTAAAAATTAAACTATACAGTGATAACCATGGAAGAGGAATAGCGACATCAGTAACTGAATCAGTGTATGGTGAAGCGTTTGAGATATTAGGGGAAGTGAAACCTGGTGTAACAGCTCAACAAGCACTAGAGCCAGTCGTTGAAGAGTGTAAATACCTAACCTCGAAGGACCGTGTTCTTATAATAGCAGGCTCCAATGACTTGTCAAGAAATGAAACTATGAAGTCTACAACAGTAATAAAGAAAACGCTTGCAACATTGACACACAAATGTGGCAGTCATGAACTTTCCAACTGGCATGATCTGCCAAAGTGGCCGTGTATAAACAAAGAAATATTGAGTTCTTGTGCAAAAATACATAACATTTGTAAACATTTCAAGAATCTGGCAGTGTTAAGAGTGTATAAGTGTAATAGGGCAATGCACATCAAACATGGCCAGCATTTCAACAAGTGGGGTAAGCAGGAAATATCAGAAACACTAACCAAATTTATCAAACATAAAGTGCACCATCGGACATCAGTTGTATACAGTGTGGATTATCAAAGCAATGATACAAGCATTGTTGTTGAGGGTAAGCAGAAGTAGTCATTCAGAATCTCATTAAACTAAATCATGCCACTTTGCGCGGACTAACACTTTATATAATTTGAGTAGTATAAGTAAGGTTAGGGTAGATACCTCAAAATATATACTAAAAGTAGGATATATAAATTTACAAGGTTTAGGGAAAAAGCAGAATTTTATAGATGAATATGCCAAAGAAAATATGTACAATGTTATATTAGAAGTGAACACCGGTGCAAGGAAGCTGAAATACAATTTAATCCCCTGGAAGACTATTATCTAGCGAACAGCTTTTGCAGAACCACACACATACATGGTGGGGTAGCAGTTTATATTAACAAGGAGCTCAACTCCAGGTATAAAAAGTTAGATTTTGGTTAGCTTTGTGATGAAATGGACTTTGAAGCAATAGGCAACACCTTAGAATGACCCAAAATTATTATTGTATCTCTCTACGGATCACCAAATGGAGATCACAAGGTATTTCTATATAAACTAAACACAATGTTAAATATGTTAGGTAACTACAAAAAGCATAGCATAGTGATAGGTGGTGACATTAATGCAGATTTTGATGTCACTGTAGACAAACGTAGTGTACTCATAAATGTTTTAAAACGGTATAACTTTTGGTGTGTAAATAACAAACATAATGGGATGTCTGCATGTTTGGACAATATTTACACCAATACGGATAAAAATAGTATAAAAAGTAAAGTAATAGATTTTCCGTATTCCGACAATTCTTCTGTATAGGTAAAAATTCATAATATAAATATGGATAATAATATAGGACCAAAACTGTAGTAACAAGACCAATAACAGATGAGAAAATTTTAAATCTTAGACAGATGCTCAGCTCTGCCAATTTGTCAGAATTATAATTAAACAATATGTGGTACATCATACCTAGCAGATTTAATATTTAAAAACCTTTACGAGTGCATTTTTAAACATTTACAATGTCTGCATACCTTTTAAAGAGTGCAAGATATAGTACTGGTAGCAACAAACATTCAAAAATTTCAAATTGGTATACACCTCAACTAAATAAAACGAAGTCATTGGTTATGCTACACTTGGGTATATACAGAAGGGGAAAAACGGAAGAAACAAAATTAACATACCTAAGATCAGAAGAGAATATAAACTAGCCATAAATGAAACAAAGAAATTGCATAACCTAAAGAAAATAGAGGGAGCAAACAATAAATGCAAAGAAGCATGGAAACTCATTAATATAGTAGCAAAAGATAATAATGCGAATGATCATACTGTAACAGCTGAGGAGTACAGCAAGTATTTTGTCTCATCGGTAGAAAAAAAAAACTTGTAATAAGATAGTCTCCGATAACAAATTACATGACATTTCTTCAGTAAGCTGTAATTTCATCCTAGCAGAAGTCGCTACTGACACTGTAAGAAATATTGTAACAAAACTTAAATCCTCGGAAACTAAAGATATATATGGTGTATCTAATAACCTCATTTAAAAGTAATTGATGATATTATTAACCCTCTTACGTTCTCCATAAATGTGTCTTAGGGAGGGAATTTTCCCTTCAGAGCTAAAAGTTTCAAGGATTATTCCTGTGTACAAAACGGGTGACAAGGATTCCCCTACTAGATATCCGCCCATATCGATTGGTCCCTTATTTTCAAAACTATTGGAATCAGTGGTAAAATTACAAGTATATGCTTATCTTGAAGAAAATCATTTAATTAGCCCATTTCAATTCGACTTTAGAAGGGCTAAATCTACCACTGATGCAGTAGATTCCTTGATAAAAAAGTATTGCAGGTATTTGAAGGTAAAAGCTTTGCACAGGCCATCTCTTGTGACCGGAACAAAGCTTTTGATTGTATAAAACATACGATCGTACTGCAGAAATTAAACATGTATGGCATTAAGAGCATAGGATTTAATTTCTTTAAAAACCCACCTATAGGGTCGTAAACAGGTAGTCAGTTCAGTGGGACAATTTTCTAGCAAAACTGTGGTTAAATGTGGCGTTCCGCAGGGCTCGATTGTGGATCCATTATTGTTTTGATAATGATTAATTACCTGCCAACATATGTAATGGCTAACTCCATTCTATTTGCGGATGATACTACCCTCTTTAGCTCTAGCGTAGATTTTAATTTGCTTAAAAGAAGTTACTGAGAACGGCTTACATCAGGCCTCAGAGTGATTCAATGCAAATGGTTTTCTATTAACTGAAGATAAAACGCAAAAGATATCTTTCAGTTTGAGAGACATCTACATTAAAAATTATAGGGAGAATGTTAAATTCTTAGTTATCTTTATTGATAGCCAATTATCCTGGGAAGCACATAAAGTACATGACTGGTAAACTATGCAGGGTTATATATTTGATAAGGTGCCCTAAACAACATGTACCTGATAACTATATAAGATCTGCATAATTTAACTACTTCCATAGCATAATTGCATATGGTGTTTTACTTTGGGGAAACAGTACCTATGTTAAGGATCTTCTAATACTACAGAAGAAAGTTATAAGAATAATAGCAAACTCACCTAAAGCAGCTCACTGCAAACCTCTGTTTAAGAAAATTAAGATACCTACCATTGTAAATCTGTATATATACTATGTCTTGATATACATTAAATATAAGGTTCCTGATATGCAGAATAGATATAATGTACACTCGTATAATACAACAAACAAACGGCACCTTGATATACCATATCATAGATTAGCTAAAGTAACAAACAGTTATGATGTTTTAGATATCAGACTTTTCAATAACCTCCCCCTTGAAATATCTAACAAAGAACTTAACATTTTTAATCTCAAAATGTATGACTACTTAAAAAATCCTATTTATTATTTAAGTGAATTCTTTGTAAATCATATTGACCAAATATGCTAACTAGTGAAATAGATAAAGACTACATATACTGCAATTGTGTAAATAATGACAAAGAATCATCAATTGTAAATGTGGAACTGACTTTGTCTATTGCTGTACAAACTTAATTACAATAAGCTTATTATTATAATATAAAACTTTTCTGTGGCAATAACCATTTCCGAGATATTGTTGACAATTGGATGAACCCTGGAAAAATACCTTATCCAAATATCTCACCCTAACCGAGATACAAACTCGGGACAGCCTGAATGTGAGGCACACACATCACAGAGGTGGACTATTGTTTATTGTCATGTTGTTCAAAGAGCATATGTCAACCCACTTTGTAAACATTTAACAATCACTACAACAAAATGAATTAACATTGCTGAATTTCAAGTGAATATGATGACAATTTCCCCAAAAGCAAATTGTGACAAAATGGTAATTAGCAACAATTATGGCACGAAATGCTTAAATGAACTACCAACGTCACTTAATGTTAAACAAAGTGGAACAAACCCAGGGAGGCAGCGTCAATGGATGTGAGAAATGTACTGCATATCGCGTAATCTTTCTCAAACTGGTGACAAAATTGATGTTTATTATAATTTTGTGATAAACACTAGTTTTAATGTTATTAAAAATGAAGCTTTACTAAATAATATTGTTTGAATTTGCGCCAGTCTGTATCGAAATAAAGCTCGGATCAATGGCGCCTGCTGTCAGCTGGAAGAAACTGGCGTTGTGTGCCTGATCCATGGTATGTACTGAGTTGGAGTACATTTCGTGTTAAAAATCGCGCTCATACTATTGCATTTATAGACGTGAATAGATAGTAATTCGCGAGTTGTTTTGTTTCTTGTATGCATGTTTCTTCAATTTTGAAAATTTGAGTGTGCTTTGGACACTTGGTTACTCACTATCAAAGCAAACATAGGTGAGATTTGCGGAGTTCTGGGAGAAAGGTATGTACACAGGCAGTGTGCATCCCAGAGATTACGAAGCAGATAACTACAATAGCAAGCAATGCATTGTTTCAGTACGGTTGTGGCAACGAAAATGGAAATAAACTTGTGTGATCGACAAACTCACGGTAAGAAACTTCGAGACAGTAAATTTCTAGAAAAGGAAGATGTAATTAAAGTAGGTCCTCGAAAGCATTTATTCAGTATTACAACTAACATTAAAAAATGTGCAAGGCATTTCAATATCAAAGTTTATAAAAGTGAGGCATGGCTTGTGCGGTTGTAAAACCTTAAACGAACTGTTGTGTTGGTCATGTCTTTTTTTCAAATGAAAAGTGCATCTGGAATTCCAACGGTTATGAAGATATATATAACTTTATAAGGTAGCCAAA
The DNA here is from genome assembly GCA_030765065.1 of Deroplatys truncata. Taxonomy (NCBI): domain Eukaryota; kingdom Metazoa; phylum Arthropoda; class Insecta; order Mantodea; family Mantidae; genus Deroplatys; species Deroplatys truncata. The sequence goes on along the minus strand of CM060988.1, from coordinate 21,170,189 downwards.
AAAGACAACTATTCTTGTTATCATATTATATTTGAAAGAAAACTAAAACTTTTCGGGAAAACTCTTGGAATAGAATTTTTATTCAATAGTAGTACAAGCTCTTATTGAACAGCATACCAATGAAGTGAAAAAGAATAGAGCTTTACTTTCTCATTTTGTACGGGCTGTGTGATTTTTACAAAAACAAACACTTTCTTTTCGTGGCCACAATGAGAATGTAGGATCTTCAAACAGACGCAGCTATATTGAATTAGCTCTCTGAAAGAGCACCTGGAAATGTTTTTCGTGCAACTTCACCTGATATTCGAATGACTATTTCAAGTGTGAGTGCCGTCATGACGCGTGAAATTAAGAAGGAAATTCCTGTCGCCTTCTTTGTTTCATTGATGTTAGATATAAGTAGTAAAGAGCAACTCTCTACCATTTTTCGATACATAATTGTTGAGGAAATGTTGAAGAGAGGTTTATTTGCTTCACAGATGTAAGTTCTGAAAGAAAAGCAGATTCTCTTTTAATCCATTCTTAACGACTTTACCTGTTCAAATAAACTAATTTCCCAAACGTATGATGGGGCAGCAGTTGTGGCAGGGGAACACAATGGACTGCAATCGAAGCTGGGAGAACATTGTAAATCTGCCATATTCTTTCACTGCTATGTTCAGCAGTTAAATCTAGTGCTGTCGCAGTCAGCTAGTTTTATCAAAGCAGTTAAAAGCTTCTTTATCTCTTCAGCACGTTTTGGAACATTTTTTTTCTAAATGGACAAAAAGAGTTCATGCTTTGAATATGCACGTTAAAAAACGAATTCCTACTGTTCTCCGGACTTGATGGAATTTCCAAAGTCGTTTAGTTCGGACAATTAAGAAACACAAAATTGATATCGAACAGTTGTTTGAGACAACGGTAAAAAATCAAGACTCTGAATGGCACGAGGACACTCTTACGTGTACAGGGGACTTATTAAACAGGATAAAATACTTCACTTTTAATTTCCTTTTGACAGTTTTTGCTAACATATTCCAGTACTCTATGTTCTGTTCCAAATTCTCCAGAAAAAACTTACAGACATTGCTTACTGCAAAAGAATGCTAGAAAACTACAAACAATATTTGCATAGCTACAGGAATGAATTTGACGGAATTTGGGAGGAAATGAATGATAAAGGTAGTGAACTTCAAGCAAACAGAATTCGTCTTGGCAGTATATCCGGCACCAGTAGTGATGAATTCAACTACAGACGATTGTTTTCTTAAATTGCTGATACCGTAGGGCAAAGCGTATGTCACAGATTTAATGAAATTTCAAAGTTACGGTTCCTCTGTCTTCTTGACCATGCACAATTCTCTAACTTCAAAAAGGGGCTCCCGGAGGAGGCATTTGGAAGTTTTAAAATTAATTATGGAACACTTTTTATTTTGTTGCTCTGTGAGATTTATGATCCTGATATGAAAAGAAATAGTGTCGTAGAGCTTTACCAATATAAAGGACAATAGAGCTTTCTACAGTGTTACCTGAAACTTTCAAACTGACGATTTTGATCCTGGCTATACCAACAACTACTGCTTCAGTAGAAAGATCGTTTTCCTGCTTGAGAAGAATTAAATTAACTCTCTGCATGAAGAAAGACTCTCAGCTCTTGCTCTCATGAACATCGAAAGCAAGCTTCTACAAGATCTACGTTCGCGATCTTCATTTCAGATGACATAATTAATGTTTTTGCTCAGAAAAATCGGAGGATCCAGCTGATTTACAAGAAGTAGGCTAAACTAAAGGTGAGTGAATATAATTTATTTTTATAAAAATAATTATTCTAAATTATGTTTATTAAACTGCCTTCCAGTGTTCTCAGCATTCGTTAATGAATTAAATAGTTAATTTAAAAAGAATTAATTAAGAACATCTTGTTTATACTACATGTTGTCTAGCTGAGATTAAGTATGCTGATATGGGCAATTCTGTTTAAATTGGATCATATTTTAACAAATTTTATAATATACGTTGGGGTGCATAGCCGAGTCTGATAATCAGGCTATGCCACTGAACAAACATACATGTGCATTTTGAATAAGAGAACAAACTCCAAAAGTAATGGATGCCAAACACTAAACTAAGTAATGTGCATTTTCTATGAGGAAACAAAAGCAAAATGCGCATAAACAAGGGTATAACACACATAAATATGTGGCGATTGTGTTCAAACACACATAGCAGTAATACAATTAGATGTACAACAAACCTGATAGAAGTAACGTCCAAAGCACACATGTGAAGTACACAAAAACGTTTTTGGAAACATTAAAACAATGTATCTGTGAAATTTAGGAAAAATAATAATAATAATTTTTCTGGATTTTTATTATACGTACTTAAAAATTTTACTTTGATTGTACATCACTGCTTTTTAAACATAAACAACTTTAAAGCGCAAATGGCTATTTAATCGGTTCTGCACCACTTAAGAGGCATCTCATGCAAACTGAGAGCCTGATATTTTCCATTTACTTACGAAGTTTACTCTGACTTCCTAAGTCTGAACTACACCACCCTTGAAGAAAAATTGTCACATGTGTCATATTTTTGCACTTTTATATGTTATTTCAAGGTGGTAAATCTTATTTTAAACGGTTAACTTGGAGATCCTGCTGCTGATTGTTGGCTTTGAGAAACACTATGAAGGTTTCTTGCGCATTTTTTAAATATTACACAGAATACAAATTAGCTTTATTAACATTCACATTTCTCTAGTGAAAGTGAGGTTATAAGGTTGCTTGTTGAAGCCATGTGGAAATATTCAAACACAAAATATTAAAATACAAACACCTGTTAAGAAATTTGTGTTGCGACATATTTAAAAAAAAACCTACAGTGAAAAACATAATAAATGAGAAACAGCCAGGGAGGGAGTTCGATTCCTCAAGCATTCTGACGCAGGTTTCGTAATACTGAATTGAATACCAATATGTATTCATTTCAAAGCCATGCGATAAGAAGGAAGATAGATGCCTTTAAGTTCACTTGTATGCATGGTATCTGAGCGCTGAAACACATGTATCATAATTAGAACAACCTGGGTTCTCATTCTTAGTGTATGTCTATGGTATTTTTGTTTTGTTATTTAAATTTTAATTTGTTAAATATACCACAAGCCGTATGCTTTCCATGCATAAGATATCTATTAATTTTAAAGATATTCAACCATAAACACACACACACACACAAGATATTTTTTGTCTTTCAAAATAAATACCATATTAGTAAATATTATAAAACTGAAAAACTAAACCAAAAATTTAACTGAATTAATACTGAATGTGCAAACTCTGTCTCATTCTTCAGCTATGAATGATGCTCGCATGGTCATTTGCGCTCACCTTATCGCCTTGGAGTTCTGCATATGTTAGCCAGTGACCTTAGCTATGGTTGAGTGGACACACAAAGATGCAGCTACAATGAGATCTCTCCTTATGTTAGTGAACACTGTTGGTTAAAATTTTAAATTTTATGTTAGTGAACATCGTTATTTAAATTTTAACTTGTCAAACACGATTACTGGATCTAGTAAACCTAATGGGTAAAATAGTGAAGCAATATCTGCTAATACAGTCCATTTAAAAGCGTCTTTGCATTGTTAAAAATTATTAGAAAACCGAAACTTATCGGTTTTGGGATTCCACAGTAGAACTAGCGTTTTCAAATTACCATCAGTGGCAAATACTAAAGGATCTTTCATTTTTCTTTCATCTAATGGGTCTTTCTAGAAGCACTGGGTGACTTGATGACATTTTCACAACCAAAATCTACCAGATTTTAACAGCTCTATTAAATCTTCTTGCAACAGGATTGCAACTATCATTTTCTGCTCCACTAAGCAAGTCAATCACATAGAAATAGCTTATCAATGTTTCTGCCGCCCTTGGAAATCCTTGGACTTCGTCCTCCGCAGGTGTTTCCAACATCTAATAGCTGGAAATGGTGCACATGAAGTGCCATACGTCAGTGTCTTCAATTCATAAATCTTCACCGGTCTGTCCTCATGTTTTCTCCATAGAATCCTGTGTATCCTTGGGGTCTACTATAATCTGTCTGTACATTTTTGCAATATCTGCACAAATAGCTATTTTGTTTATATTCTAAATCTCTGGACAATTGAACAAATATCTTCTTGGTGCATAGCTAACACCATCAATACATCATTCAGTGTAGTACCAGAACTTGTGTTTTCTGAACCACTAAACACAACTAGTAGTTTGGTGGTAAAACTGTCTTCTTTCACAACTGCATGATGTGGCTTATAATAAGGTAGAAGGTTGTGTTTCTTTCTATATCTTTTGCTTGCAACATATGATTTAGCTCCAAATATTCATCCATGAAGTGGTTATAATTCTCTCTTAGTTTTGGTTGTCTGCCTAATCTTCTTTCCAACTGATATAATCGTGTGTTTGCTATATCATAGGACCCTTCTATCTTCAGACGATCCTTCCGAATAGGCATTCCAACTTGCTATCTTCCATTATCTTGCCGTACAGTGGTTTTTTGGACCTGCATTTCACATTCTCTCTCTTCCTAGGTGAGTACTTTATGAATACGATTTTCCAGCAAACAAAATTTCTCCCTTTGAGTATGCAATTTGCCAGTGGGTGTGAAAAATGTGTCGTTCTGCATGCCTTTGATTCTTGGTATCACCACCTGGAATTGTTCCCGAAACTACAAATCCTAAACATATATTCTGCAAAACTGGTACACCTTGGAACTCATACCTTCCATCTTGCAGTACATCAAAGAATGTTTCAGGTCCTAGCAGAATGTCGATTTCATGACGTATACTGAACTTGGTATCTGCTAATCTTATGTTAGTTGAAATTTTCCATTGAGACGTATCAACATACATAGATGGCATCCTTTCTGTGATATGAAGTAATACAAGACATGCCACTCTAGTGCTGTAATTAATCACAACCGAATAATAAAGTTAAACATTGCCATGTGGGTAGTTGGGGTTATTGTATTACTAACACCCTTGACAGGTACCTCAGCTCTTGTTTGCTTAAGCCCTAAGCGATTGCAACACGGTGTTGTAATAAAGTTCATTTGAGAAAAACTGTCCAACAGAACACAGCATTTCTGTAATCTCCCAAAGTTATCTTTCACTTTGGCTTGCGCAGTAGGCAGTAAAACCTTTGATGATACTGCTCCATTTATTGTACAATAGCTAGTTTGTCCAGTATTAATTGCTCGATGTAGCAATGTGTGGTGATATTTTCCACCGTTTTACAGTCCCTGGAGTTGCACTGTTGTATGAAGTGATTATTAGCTAAACAACTTATTTCCCTTTACAAATTTGTATCTATTATCAACTTGAATTGATTAAATTGACTGTAATGTTGGTTTGGTTTTGTTAAAGGGCGCTCAACTTCTAGGTTATTAACGCCCTTCTAAAACAGATCATGGCAAAGACCAGAGAGAAAGTTCAGTAGAAAATTTCATGGCAAAGACCAGAGATAAGCTGAATAAAAAATAAATAATAAATAAATAAAATCCAAGCAAAAGCCAGAGATAAATATCAATATAGAAATATAGCACAATACGTACATAAATATAAAAAACTAAACCGATTAGTATAAAATACCTATTAAGATGACTAAATCCGCATTTGGAAATTTACTTTCGAAACAAAATTAAATATCCTATCAACTGCTTGCTTATCATCCGCTAAGACCTCTGCAAGACTGTCCGGCAGTTGCAGAGTCCCGAAGATGTGCTAGAGCAATACCCTCTAGCAACACGTGACGAACCGAAAGACCTTCGACACAAAGCTTACAAATACGAGCATGGTCACCATTAAAAAGGTAACTGTGCGTAAAATTCCAGTGACCAATGCGCATCCATGCCAAAATCACCTCCCCACGACGAGATATACGACAGGAAGTTACCCAGTTTATTGGAATGTCCTTCATTACTCTAAGCTTGTTTCCGCGGAGAGCTAACCACTCCTCGCGCCAGCACGACAGAACCGCTCTCCGCACAAGCCTAAAGTCTTCCGACGTTGCCCAAGGTATTGTAACAGTGGGTTCTGTGGCTGCCGTCTTCGCTGCCAAATCCGCAAGTTCATTCCCCGGCAGACCAACATGACCAGGTATCCAACCACACTCTACATTAACGCCAGAAGTGTATAAAACATGAAGAACATCCTGGATTCGCTGAACAATAAGGTGGTAGTTGTACAGCTCGCGAAGGCTCTGAAATGCACTTAGGGAATCACTCAAAATGAGAATCCCGAATTTTCGACGGCGTACATGCAAAATGGCTCGGTATGTGGCATATAGCTCTGCACTATAAATAGATGTGCTATCATGGAATCCGAATGTATAGGGTTCGTTTCCATGAACATAAGCGCATCCAACACCGTTGGTGCTCTTAAGTCCATCCATGTAGATCATAATTCGGTCACTGCAACCAGACATAAACTCTAAAAAAAAGTGCGGATATTAAACGTAGGCATGGTAGACTTCTTGTATACCGTCATCCCAAGATCTACGTGAGATGTCACACGTAACCAAGGGGAGAACACCCTCTCTCCCTTAGCAAACATGTTAGGCATTTCAATGTCGTGCTTTTTTAAAAGCTCCCGGAAACGAACACCTGCAGGCCATGGATTAATGGAGCTATTCCTATAACGTTCGTCCAGCGCAGTGTGAGAAAAAGCAGCGAACGCTGGATGTTGAGGCATACATTTAAGCGCACAGACATAATTTCCCAAGAAGATTTCACGCCGATAACGGAGGTTCTGCAGATTCGGCGTAAAGACTCATAACTGAGCTAATGCGAAAAGCACCAATAGCCACTCGAATGCCCCGTTATGGACTGCGTCTAATCTGCTCAGCACAGATGATCGTGCTGAGGAATAAATGATACACCCAGTCTATGTTTGATCGGACCAGTGAGCTATACAATCGCAGCACAATAGTCCGATCCGCTCCCCAAGATTTGCCATTTAATATCGCCAGATATTCAGAGAAGCGTCACATCACGCTTTCAACTGTGCTATATGCGATGACCAGCTAAGTTTCCTATCAAACGTCAACCCCAGGAATCTCGTCGAGTCTGCGAATGGTAATAAACCTGGACCGAAGGTGGTAATCGTCTCCTACGACGCCAGACGTTCACGCAGATTGACTTCTCATTGAAAAACGAAAGCAGTTTTTAGAACTCCAATCTTGAAGGTTATCCAAGCATTGCTGCATACGGCGTTCCAAAAACGGCGTACACAGAGAAGTACAATAAACGGCAAAGTCGTCTACGAATAAGCATGACGATAGCCCTTGAACACATTTAGAGATAGAATTGGTATAGCAAACAGTGTAACGCTTAGTATCGATCCCTGAGGCACTCCGTTCTCCTGAACAAAAAGGTTCGAAAAAACCGAGCGAACCTTTACTCGGAAAACGTGGTCCTTCATAAACTCCTGAATGAACAGTGGTAAGCGTCCACGTATATTCCAGGCGTGCAGGGAACGTAACATCCCTGCACGCCAACACGTATCATAAGCCTTACCGAGGTTAAAAAATATCGTAACGGTTTGACAATTTTTCATGAATACGTTCATGATCTGTGTCGACAATGACAAAAGGTGGTCAATTGCTGAACGGCGCCTCCAAAAACCGCACTGGGTGTTGGTCAAAAGGTTGAGAGTTTCCAACCACCATACATTGATCGTGCGTTGCATCGCGTTGCAAAAGAAAATGGTGAGGGAAATAGGACGGTAGCTGGACGGGAGATGACGGTCCTTTCCAGCTTTCAACATGGGTATGACAGAGCCCTCCCGGCACTTTTCAGGATAAGTGGCATTAACCCAAACAGGATTATACACCTCGAGTAGGAAAGCCTTACCTTCAGGAGAGAGCTGTTGGAGCATTTGTATTTGGATATTATCAGGTCCTGGTGCTAATAGTCGCGAAGATGAAAGTGCCTGTTCTAACTCCGCCATGGTGAAGAGGCGATTGTAATGTTCAAGAATTCCTGAACGAAAAACGAAACCTTGAGATTCAGCCTTAGTCTTAACAGGAAGGAACTCCGGCGAATAGTTATCTAAGCTAGATACTTGAGCGAAAGCACAACCAAATGTGTTAGCCACGTCAAATGCATCAACAGCGCCTGCAGCTGTTTTAAGACCGGCAATTGCCATGTGGGTCGATTTTCCGGCCATACGCCTTAACCTATCCCAAACGACAGAGGAAGGTGATTGTCGATTAAATGAAGCTACAAACTCGCTCCACGATGTCCTTTTGCTATCCTTTATAATATATTTAGACTTGGCACGCATTTTCTTGTATTCAATTAGGTTATCCAGTATGGCGACGCTGGAAACCCCTAAGAGCACGCCTGCGAGCACGAATGGCATTTCGGCACTCTTCCGTCCACCAAGGGACCGAAAATCGACGAGGATTGGTATTCGACCGTGAAATAGCTTGCACAACAGCAGAAAGAATTTTATCTGTGAAATTTTGGACCAAAACATTCACACAGTCGTGCTCATTGTAATTAAACACAGCCAACTGGGAGTAAAGATTCCAGTTGGCTTGATCTAAGCGCCATCTAGGTAGGCGTGTGGAACATATATCGTGTTAAGAGACTAATAAGACATGGAAAGTGGTCACTAGAGTGTAAATCAGAGATGGCATTCCATTGTAAAGAAACTGCTGTGATGAACAAACTGCAATATCCAGGTGCGAAAGTGTTATCGGAGTCAGAGAAATGTAGGCTCTCTGGTGTTCAGAAGAGCCAGGTTATTATTGTTAAAAAAATCATCAATTAATTTACCTCTCGCACTAGCCCGAGGTGAGCCACAAAGAGGGTGATGGGCATTAACGTATCCCAACAACAGAATAGGCGTTGGTAACTAGAGACTAGATCTTCCAAATCCATGAGCGAGAGGTCATCGGATGGAGGTAGGTAAATGTTACAGATGGTAATTTAATCCTTTCAGCCACTGACTGGATGTCAGACTGTATGGATACAGATTCCACAAATATATTATCTCTGATGAGCATTATAGTGCTCCTGTGCGCAGGAATACCCTCTTCCGTGTGAGATCACATCGTGCTAAGGTGTATCGTCTAAGTTGGAAGCTGTCTTGCGGACGGAGTTTAGTCTCTTGTAAACACACGACCAAAAGCTCATACTTATTGAGCAAAAGTTTAAGCTCTGGTCGATGTGTTGTAATTCCGCGGATGTTTAATTGTAGGATAGTCATAGTATTCATAATTGGACAAGTTCTCAATCCTAAGAGGCCACTACTTTGAGGACAGCGGTGGTCGAATCAATTTACCCTTTTTCGGTGACGGGCTAGCACCTTTAACGGAGGAAGAATCCTGCCTCTTTTCAACTGTCGTTCTGGCAGTGCGGGCAGAAACCTCCTGCTCTATCTCCTACACAGGGGAGGATCCCTTTCCAATTGCAAACTTCGGTTGGAGAACCTCGAACCGATTGGAAGTGGAGATCGGCGAAGATGTAGAACGCCGATCCGAGTCCTTCCCAGAAGATTCCTCAGATGAGGATCTCCGAGATGCTCCTGGACTTTTCTTGCCTTTTGATGTTCTGGATAAAGGCTTTTATTTTCTTTTAGGAAGTCTGTTCTTACATAGCTGGTCCTGGAACTTCTTTGGCGATGCATCATGTATTATGGTCTTGATAGACTTACTGGTTGAGGTCGATGGTAATTTTACCGATGTGGTCTTTTGAGTAGCGGACTTGGTAGATACTGGAATCGGTGTGGATTTTAAAGGCTTTGGCTGAGTTCTGGCAACAAGTCTTTTCTCAGATAGTGCCCCGTTTATATCACTGGTCTGCGTTGCGATTTCCCGACTCGGTACTGGTTTAGCTGCAACTGAGCTGTAGGTACCGGAACTTTAGACAGAGGGCAGGCGGATGCGCAAAATTTTCCGGGCTTCCGAGAACATTACCTCCCTAACCCGGATCTCTTGGATTGCTCTTTCCTCTGTAAAAGGGGGTGGCATTCTCTGGAACTTGATATTCTTCGCTGCAGTTAACGCACGTTGGAGCTGATGTGCATGCTCCATCGTGAGATAGTCTCCACAGTTAACGCTGGTAGATTCACTACTTCAGAAATCACTGGTGTGCTCAAAGCGCTGACACCTATTACTCTCAGCGGATTTGGGATGTATGGCCTCACTTCGATGACTTCATACCCTGCCTTAATCCTTTGCGGGAGATCTACCCGATCAAAGGTAAGGAACAGGGTACCAGTAGGCAATAATTCACCTTTTCTTTCCGCTGAACACGATATACCGATGTTAAACCTGGCTCTTCAAGATTTTCTTCAATCTCCTCATTGCTCATACCATCTAATGCACGGGTGTTTACCAAACCGCGCGAGAAGTTCAATGTCCTGTGAATCTCAACTTTAACTGGATAGCTGCCTAACATGTTTGCTTTAAGTATTTTTGCTGAATTCGCTTCAACCAGGAGCGTGCCATTACGGGATCTAATGCACGACTTAACCGGACCAGCAATCTTATCGAGACCCTTTTGAAATATAAAAGGGTTCACCGATGTAAACTTCCTTCCTGTCCTATTAATAACCAAGTAGCGAGGACCACAAGACTGGACTACTTCTTTTCCACTAAGCTTGGTGCTTGTTTAGATTTTTTTAAGATCCATAACGGTTATGTCCTCCGCCATTTCAAATGTCTCCGATGGCATGTAAACATCCTGGGCGCCACCCCAGCTTAGGTGAGTCCTGGCCTGGACCTCGCTCACCTTAGGGTCTCACCTCCCAATACATAGAGAGACTCAATCACCTCCAGGAGTGTAACAGCTCATGTAACGGCCCTTCCCCGGGACTGACTTTTATCAGCGGATACGAACACAGTCCTATATGATACTCGAGGGCTTTGAGTAACGTATTACCCAGTCACAATTTGCGACTCCCCTCCTCCGTCCTGCGCAGCGGTACCCTTCAGACTGTGTACAGGTAGGTAACTAGACGTTAGTCAAACACGGTTGTGGACCACAGTTGATTGGGGGTTTGGCATAAGCCCTCCCACCTCTTAGAGAAACTCAATCGAGAGTGTGGCTCGGGACCCCAGGAGCGCCAATACTGCAATGCTGAATATTGTGGTCAATCTTACACCAAATTTAAGCATCCCTTGTTATTACATAACTATGCGACTCAGTTTTATTACTACGCGGCTTAGACAGCATCTCACGTTTAAATTCTTGTTTCTTACTTGCTGCCTCAAGAGCATTGCATCTGCTTTCAATAAATTCATACAATTTAGTTAGTCTTGGTAGCTGTTTGCTTGAAGTGTGTAGCTCCCATTCCCAATTAGTCTTGCTATCAAGCTTCTGAACAACAATGTAAATTGTAAGAACGTAGGTTTTCACGGCCGGTGTCACAATTATAACTAATATGATTTTCCGGGCTGTTATGCCGTGGTCTGCTGAAGAAAGATTTCCCAGACGTTTCGTCCACAACTGCGGTGGACATCTTCAGTGGCGCGGACGAAGTCTTCTCGGTGAAAGTATCGCAGCGTCTGATGCGTTGGCCGTTAGTGCCGCTCTCTTTATAGTGTGAGCGCTCTCTGCTGATTGGCCCGCTGGTATGAGGGGGCTGGCGCCGGCTGTGTTGTTGCTCTCTTCTGATTGGCTCGCAGTGTTTTTCGGTTTTGTATGACCTTTCTTGTTTTTGATGACTAGATGCCAGTTACTGTTGAGTTTCAATGCTTCTTCTTTCCTATTGAAATTATTGGGATGTTTATAAATCTCTATTGCTTCGCGTTGTAGCCGGGTATGGTAATGCTTTATGGAGGAAAGAATGTTGGTGTCCTGAAATCTAATGATGTGTTCGCCCTCGGCTTCAATGGCATGTTCGGCGACTGCCGATTTTTCTGTATGGCCCAGGCGGCAGTTCCGTTTGTGTTCGCTCAGTCTGGTGTTAGCGCTCCGCTGTGTGGTACCAATGTACACTGAACCACACGAACAGGGAATACGGTAAACACCGGCCGATGACAGGGGGTCTCGGGGGTCTTTGGAAGAGCGCAGTAGGCTGTTTAATTGTCTTGTAGGTTTGAATACTGTTTTGACGTTATGACGTTGAAGTATGTGTTCAATACGGTCAGTGACATTTCTGAAATATGGCAGAAAGACAATGGACTTGCTTTTGGGTTGGTCCTGAGTAGCCGGTCGGGGCTTGGCCGGACGGCAGGCTCTTCTCACCTCTTGGACTGAATAACCATTTGATTGTAGAGCTGTTTCTAGGTGTCGGATTTCTTGTGGAAGTAAGTGTGGTTCACAAATACGGGAAGCACGGTTTGCGAGTGTCTTAATCATAGCACGCTTTTGTCTAGGATGGTGGTTGGAGTTCTTGTTAAGGTAACGGTCTGTGTGTGTGGGTTTGTGGTAGACAGTATGACCCAGCGTGCCGTCAGCCTTCCTGCTAACGAGTACATCTAGAAAAGCTAGTTGGCCATCCTTTTCTTGTTCCATTGTGAACTGTATACGCTGATTGATGCTATTTAGATGTAACAAAAAATCTTGAAGAGCTTGTTCACCATGGGGCCAGATGACGAAGGTGTCATCCACATAGCGGAACCAGGCTGTTGGTTTGAGTGGAGCTGAGTTTAGTGCCTTTGACTCAAATGCCTCCATGAAGAAATTGGCCACAACAGGGCTAAGGGGGCTGCCCATGGCAACACCGTCTATTTGCTCGTAGAATGACCGGTTCCACTGGAAATAAGTCGTAGTCAGGACATGGTGAAAAAGTGTAATGATATCATCAGAGAAGATGGGTTGTAACAACTTCAGAGTTTCTTGTACTGGAACCATGGTGAATAGGGACACAACGTCAAAACTAATTAGTAAATCCTTAGGTAGCAATTTGAGGTTGCGGAGAATTTGAATGAAATGAGTAGAGTCTTTGATGAAAGAGTCGGACAAGCCGACATGGGGTTGTAGAAGACCGGTTAGGTATTTAGCTATGTCGTATGTGGGAGAACCAATACCACTAACAATGGGCCTGAGCGGAACATCTGGTTTATGGATCTTGGGTAGCCCGTAAAGTCTAGGCGGCTGAGCTTCGGACTTGGTAAGGCGGCGTTTGTCTTCCTTCGAAAGCGAGGAGTTCTTGATCAAAAGATTAGTTTTCCGTAGAATACGGGCTGTCGGATCACGTTTAATCTTATGGTAGGTTGCTGGTTGCAGGAGTTCAGAGATTTTCTGTTGATAGTCTTGTTGGTTAAGAATAACTGAAAAACAGCTCTACAATCAAATGGTTATTCAGTCCAAGAGGTGAAAAGAGCCTGCCGTCCGGCCAAGCCCCGACCGGCTACTCAGGACCAACCCAAAAGCAAGTCCATTGTCTTTCTGCCATATTTCAGAAATGTCACTCTCCGTATTGAACACATACTTCAACGTCATAACGTCAAAACAGTATTCAAACCTACAAGACAATTAAACAGCCTACTGCGCTCTTCCAAAGACCCCCGAGACCCCCTGTCATCGGCCGGTGTTTACCGTATTCCCTGTTCGTGTGGTTCAGTGTACATTGGTACCACACAGCGGAGCGCTAACACCAGACTGAGCGAACACAAAAGGAACTGCCGCCTGGGCCATACAGAAAAATCGGCAGTCGCCGAACATGCCATTGAAGCCGAGGGCGAACACATCATTAGATTTCAGGACACCAACATTCTTTCCTCCATAAAGCATTACCATACCCGGCTACAACGCGAAGCAATAGAGATTTATAAACATCCCAATAATTTCAATAGGAAAGAAGAAGCATTGAAACTCAACAGTAACCGGCATCTAGTCATCAAAAACAAGAAAGGTCATACAAAACCGAAAAACACTGCGAGCCAATCAGAAGAGAGCAACAACACAGCCGGCGCCAGCCCCCTCATACCAGCGGGCCAATCAGCAGAGAGCGCTCACACTATAAAGAGAGCGGCACTAACGGCCAACGCATCAGACGCTGCGATACTTTCACCGAGAAGACTTCGTCCGCGCCACTGAAGATGTCCACCGCAGTTGTGGACGAAACGTCTGGGAAATCTTTCTTCAGCAGACCACGGCATAACAGCCCGGAAAATCATATTAGTTATAACAATGTAAATTATCATCGAATCCCAACTGCTTGTTGCTGATTTAAACTATTTAATATTCTCAAATTGATTTTGGTAACATCAACTGACCTCCTCAGTTGAGTAGCATTTTCAGTCAGAATTGCAGGTGGCTTCATGATATTATCAATATGTGTGTTATCCATGAGCTGTTCATTTTGGTATCTTTCTACTAACAATTTCCAAGCAATGTCATATCCATCCTCAGTTAATGGAATGTGCAAAATTATTCTCTTAGCATTCCCATGGAGACACAATGAAATTTCTGTGTTTGGAATATTTTCATTATTCCCTACAATAGATAAATATGTATCCCTAAAACTAATCCACTCACATTTCCACAAAATGGAGAAAGCTTTACTCCAACTACAGGCACAGCAGGCACATTACAACCTTATGAACACTGAGCCTGCTTTAACTGTCCTTGTAAGAAACTTAATAAAGTACAGCAACTATTTTCCATTAGAGCTCTTTCTTGGTCATTAGTTTCAGCTTCTTCTAACACTTTTAACTCATCTTCACAATCATTGAATTTTGCCCAATTGTCTTGTATAAAATTTAATGTAACCTCCAATTGCCCTCTATCCCCTTGATCCATAAATGTTTCCAGCCTAGTAAGTGCTCCTTTAATGATTGCATGGTTTTTCTTTAATTCAGTAATTCTTACTTCATGTGCCATACTCAAGCATGAGAAGGTATAAGGAAGGGATAGGAACTTGTCTTGCCTTATTGAAGCTAATTAACTGGTTATGGTCATCTAGACATGTTTTCTCCGTTGATCCATTGAAGCCAAATCCAAGAAGTTTCAACTGCTGCTCGCAGATGACGCTGCAGTCTTCCAACATCCAGCTGTTCCATCTTGTTGACGCTTTAACCAACATGTCGTTGCAATTACAAATTACAAATTTCAATTTTCGTAACTTTCACTGTCAATTAACACTATCATTAGCAGTAACACCTTCACAAATGCTTTAAACTACCTGATTTTGTTTACCTTCTGAACTGATGATACTGATTTTGCCATAGAATGCCAAGCTGTAAATATCATAAACATACCATTGTCCTGTCTACGCGGCTTCATGCTGTAATCATTACTGCCTGTTCTTTCTTACACCACCATCATTTCACCACAAATTATATACGTTTCCACATCTGAGCCGGCATAACAGGACCAAACAATGTCTGGTAACCCCAAAATATATGTAAATAAAAACAACAGACTATGTAAGAGATTTATTTGACTGTATCTTCATGCTGGTTACAAAAACACCAGTACAGCCAACCTTACTATTTGCCAGTGCTGCCTGCTTGAACATTTAACCTTACAATTAGCTAGTGCTGGCTGCATGAACAGTTCTTAGAGCTACATGGAAATAAAATAGGTTTGTAGTGCTTGTTAATACTAAAACCATTATTTATGAATTTTGACAATTGTTAGCCTTTTTCCACAGATGGGTATCATTAAATGCCATTTGAGAAAATCCAAAATAACAAAAAGGTTTCCATATAAAGGATATTATGGACTGGGGGAGTTTTCTAGGAAGATGCTGAATTTTAGTACAATGCTGATGATGCAGGTAACAATGTATGAAAGCATGC
Source organism: Deroplatys truncata (assembly GCA_030765065.1). NCBI lineage: Eukaryota > Metazoa > Arthropoda > Insecta > Mantodea > Mantidae > Deroplatys > Deroplatys truncata. Next base: position 21,154,452 of record CM060988.1, on the reverse strand, counting down.
TCTTGCAATAAGTTTATGTTAAAAAAAACATAACAAGTGTTTAGTCAACTACAACTCAATTTTTTGCAGTTTCAATGCATTGTTTTTTTTTTGAGTTATATATGAGGTCTGGCTTTTCAAGTGACAATTAAATCTTGGGTTATGCTGTTAAAGGGACCTCATAACTTTTATTTCTGGTAATATTTTGATATCAAATACAATACTTCCTCTAGCTGCTCTAAGGAGTTGTTAGTATGAATGACTTTCTTAAGCTTCCTGTTTTAATTAAACTTTCATGATCAAAATGAGGACATAACAATGAAGCAATCAGGGCTGCACAGTCCTCATAGCATGCAAGGATAACAATTGTAGCCAGTTTCCAGCCACAAGTTTATGAGGCTGTACACATGCAAGTGTGAATAACTCTACTTTTTTTACTTTTGTTGCACAACACACGAAAATGATGACAAAACAAACATTTCAATTAATGACAACTCTTCTTACTTCAAGTTACTTGGCTCAGAAGCAGAAAGTGATATAGAAACAATGGCATAAGTGAAGTGCCAGCATTTGCAGGTGTTGACAAAACTGGTACTTTAAATGAGAGGCCCATTTCCATATCGTTGTTTGCACCCAGCATCTTCATAAATTTTTTTCAAAATCAGCACGAAGTGAGATAACAAAATTTATATTCATACATTAGTATAATGTACATGAATAAATGTAATAGAATAATAATCTAAATTTTAGTTCAAGTTTTAAACCTTGTTAAATCCATACTAATATTAATATAAGCTAATTCTGTACAGGAAGGGTTAAGTTGTTCTAATATAGTAAATTTATATAGTATACAAGATTAGTAGCTATAGAAAGTTATTGCAGCTTTATTTTACTTTACAACAAACTGACTTTAACGTTACTTAATTCTGCATATCGTCAGGAGGCTACAAATAGTTAACAGAGCCAAACAAAATATATAAAGTTAAAGACTATGGGCACATTACACTAATCCTAATAATCAACAGCTGAAGATTTAAACTTTCATGGTATGGGTCTGTGTGCCAGAGGAGTGGAATGTACTGTGCTTGTGAACAGATACTATGTATACTGGATTATTTCAATATCACTTACATCTCAGGATGACGAGCTCATCGCTACTTGATGGACCAATACAGCTTAACCACCATAGAATAATCTCAGTGCAGGATTTGATAACTGTTTCAAGTGGTATTCAGAAAGTACTACATAAATTTCTATTTGGGTATTATGACAACTATAATATATAATTAGGGAATACAGAATCAATAGGAAACTCAAAGCACTTGTCTACCGCAGCAAACTGGTAATTAACCCTTTGGGTGCAAAGATCTGATCTGATCTGAATCTTAATTATCAAAAGCCGATTCAATCGCATTTGCAGGGGTTGATTGTTACGTTAAATAACATACAATTAATGCAACAGATGCCTTAACTGCATACCTCCAGCTAATCTACAGTACTGAAACTGCATATTGGTAGCATTTTTCACATTTATTTCATTTTCCTTTTTGAGATTATGCTTCTTCCATTGTAGTGCACAGCATACACAATAGCATGTGATGGTGGTTCTTTCATGCCAGGCTAGGTTTTTTTCGTGTGTTTACAGTAATTTCTTGCTTACTGTACATCACAGAATGGCACAAGAAATCATTCAGAGGAGCCACTTGAGGTACATTGCTAAAAAGCGATGTCATAGTAACTTTTCAATTAGTGATGACAATAATGGTAAAAACTGAAAAGTAATAATTAAATCTTTTAATACACAAGGACTCAAGTAACATCCTTGAACGTGTGCAAATATAGTGTGTATCCAGAGGCATTGCACAAGAATCTCAACTCAATACCTTCGAAACTGAGAGTTTATGTATTACTTTAAAATAAAGAGAGTTGAGGGTTGTTATGTTGTTTAGGTATTACCTTACCTAGGGCTGACAGTAGTATAGTACTTTATCCTGGCAGTGAAAACGTTATACAAATGTTTCACAATTATGGCACTCAAGGTGTGGATTACTTTTATGTTAATATATCTTATTATGAACAATTTTAAAAACATTTAATTAATTTTTTTTAATGAAGTATGTGAAATTATTGTAATGGTATTCAGAAAGTTATAAATATAATGACCTTCAACAGTATTGCCAGTAACTAGAAAAAAATTACACTAATATAATCTATTGAGGAGTAAGGTTTGTTTCAGCAAAAAATAACATTGAAATGCTGGGGAAAACTTCACATTACAAAATAGGAATTTTGGGTACATATGTGAAAATAACTCACCTAAAGTGACTTGTATGCAGTTTGTAATGAGTGAATTATACTAGTTCATGTTCCAAATTATGTAATTTCAGAAACATCAGAGGTGTATTAAATTACACAATTTTAAAGTGACAACTGAGTAAAGCTCTTCTCATAAATTTCACATTTGTAAGACTTTTTACTGTGTCAAATTAGGCGACCTCAAATGTGACCAGTGAGTATAACCTTTCTCGCAAATCTCACACCCTTCTGTATAAAATTATGCAATTTCAAATTTGACAACTGAATGAAGTTCCTATCAGAAGTTTCATTTTTGAGGCTTTTAACTCACATGTATCAAATTATGTAATTTCAAAGGTGACAACACAATAAACCTATCACAAATTTCACACTTGAGGCTTTTTACGCCCATGTATCAAATTATGCTTTTTCAAATTAGATGACTGAGTAAACCTCTTCTCACAAATTTCACACTTGTAAGGCCTTTTACCCTCATGTATCAAACTATGCTTTTGCAAATTTGACAATAGAGTAAACCTCTTCTCACAAATTTCACACTTGTGATGCCTTTTACCTTCATGTATCAAATTATGATTTTTCAAAGATGACAACTGAGTAAACCTCTTCTCGCAAATTTCACACTTGTGAGGCTTTTTACCCTCATGTGTCAAACTATGTTTTTTCAAAGATGACAACAAAGTAAACCTCTTCTCACAAATTTTACACTTGTAAGGCTCTTTACCTTCATGTATCAAAATATGTGATTTCAAATATGACAATGAAGTAAAGCTCTTCTCACAAGTTTCACACTTGTGACGCTTTTTACGCTCATGTATCAAAATATGCAATTTCAAATATGACAACAAAGTAAAGCTCTTCTCACATATTTCACACTTGTGAGGCTTTTTACCCTCATGTATCAAAATATGCAATTTCAAACAAGACAACCGAGTAAAGGTCTTCTCACAAATTTCACATTTGTGAGGCTTATTACTCTGATGTATCAAACTATGCTTTTGCAAAGATGACAACACAGTAAACCCTTTTTCACAAATTTTACACTTGTGAAGTTTTCTATGCTCATGTTTCAAAATATGTAATTTCAAGTATGACAAAGAAGTAAAGTTCTTCTCACAAATTTTACACTTGTGAGGCTTTTTACCCTCATGTATCAAAATATGCGATTTTAAATCTGACAAGTGAATGTAGCTCTTCTCACAAATTTCACACCTATGAGGCTTTTTACCCTCATGTATCAAAATATGCAATTTCAAATAAGACAACCGAGTAAAGCTCTTCTCACAAATTTCACATTTGTGAGGCTTTTTACCCTCGTGCATCAAATTATGCATTTTTAAATGTGACAAGTAAGTAAACCTCTTCTCACAAATTTCACACTTGTAAGCCTTTTTATCCTCATGCATCAAATTATGCTTTCGCAAATGTGACAACCGAGTAAAGCTCTTCTCACAAATTTTACACTTATGAGGCATTTTAACCTTATGTATCAAATTATGCGAATTCAAATCTGACGACTCAGTAAAACTTTTATCACAAACGTTACACTTGTGTGGCCATTCACCTTCATGAATCATTACAGCACTGCTGTACATTTTTCCCCTATCACTGTATTTACCAGAATGTTCTGAGTGAACATAGTTTTCTACAGGTGTTTTTGTAACATAACTTTCTTGACTTTCAAATTTAGGACAATCCTTTTCATAAGTGAAGTTTGAACTTTTCTCTGAGGCTTCTGCAAAGGACAATGGTGAATCCTCATTCCTCTTGCCGGAAACTGCTTCTGTGCATAATCTGAAAGGTTGGAGGATTTAGCATTAGATATAATAAAGAATAAATGACAATTAAATCTGAGAAGAAAGTTTTAATTTTCTAACAATCATCACTGTAATTACAAATTCTTTACGTAGAGCAACCTTACTGTTTATTACAGTATAAAAATAATTTGCTAATCTGCTATATTAATAAGTAATTAATTAACTTTTCATATGAAAAATATATAAATGTAAAAAGTCTGTTTGCAGGAATACAAGCAATGTGTTACATGCAATGAGAATTGCCTTAACTTTCTGATTCACCTTAACAACAATTAATTAAATTTCTGTGTTGATTAAACTTCACAAGAAAAGATTTTCATAAAGTGGTTATCAACAAACCAGCACACAGTCAGCAACCAATTCAATGTTTCTCACAGATTCTCAAGTATAGTAAAAGCTCATCGACACATTCCATATAGAAAACGGAATGTTACAAAAGCAGTTAATACTGTTTAAGAACTTGTGTGTCAGATAAACTTCACCAATCACTCTTCTTACAAAAGCTGATTTTTATATCTACTTGATTTAAACTTTTGCAGAAATGCTTTCATTGTGTTGTAGGTACATGAGAAGGTTGAAGCGACAGTAAATAGTGGATGACTACATGCTGGCTTTGAAATTGTATACTCTTTCCATGACATCATAAGGAATACTATTTTCTATCTTTCATGGTTTACCTACAATATAAAATGCATTGAGAATAAACAGAACTTCACATGCTATTCATAGAAAAATCAATTTATTAGCAATGAAAGTATTGGACCTCCCCACCATTCACCAGCTACAAGACTTGCAGTGTGACATGGATCAAACATAAGCCAGAAATTTCTGCTACTAAGTGACCTGGTGTAAGGCATTAAATGGGCTTGGTAGGGATGTCTGGAGGAATTACTCTTATGGTGACAGCACTTATCCTCTACATATACAAACAACATGAACTTGAATGTGAACATAGAACATTTAAGTGTTCCTACAGTGTTAAAATGTTTCATGAACAGAGAATATTAAAAAGTGTTATAATTTGGTGATGTTGCTGTTTAATTTCTGTGCTTATTATTTATTACATTAAGTATATACATTGCCCTGACATCGAGGAAATCTACCCTCTTTTCATTAGCACAATTAATGAGCAGAAGGTAAAAAAATTTGTTGAGCAATGCACTATCATACAGTTTATTACCAAGAAAGACAAGGTATTCCTAAATTTGGAGAAGATTCCTTGCAAAGTTTGGGAAAGAAACTTTTACAAATCATTTTCTCTGGGCCAGCTGGAAAGCTGTGGAAAATGGGTCCCCACCAACAAGAAACATCCATCCTGTTAATGATATTATTGAAGCCAATGGGCACATAACCATCTTTGAAACTGCATCAGTTACGGGAATTATTGAATAAGAAATTGACTCTGCAAAGTGGGTTCCTTGTCTGCTTACTCAGGAACTGGAAGTCCAAACAAGCAATAAAGCAGTAGCACCAATGAAGGGCAAATGATGCTCATCAGGTTACAATTGCTTTTTGGAACTCCAAAGGCATTTTGATCATGGACTTTCATCATGAAACATGAACAATAAATGCTATGTATTCCTGCAGGATTATGGTTGAGGTGTAACCAGATTATCAGCAACCAACGCAAAACTTAATGTTCCTCCTACACGATACCACATATAGCTAATTTAAAGTACAAGATTTACTGCATAAGTCATGAATATCCATACTCCAGATTAATCACCTTGAGAAACCATTGTTTATAATATGTTTGGACCATTTAAACAAACATTGAGAACACAGGAATTCAATGAAAATGCAGCATTGGAGGAGTTTGTGCTTTAATGTTGAATACTCCACCTATAATGTAATTTTGTGTAAAGATGAATGAAAAAGATGTGAAACATCAGCGGAACATCTAATTTCCTTTACCTCCCCACACCCACAGGTTTTCCAGGTTCTGGAAATGCTGCATTGCCTATAAGTACAGTTTGTGAACAGTGTAACAATCATTCATCAAATAGTTATTTAGCTAATCTCATTCGGTGAAATTTTAAACCTTCTCCTTAGTTCCTATAGTTGCCACCAAGTTACCCACTTTGGAAAAGGCATATATCCTGCGACCGATGAGAAAATTAATCTGCCCATTTATTAATTATAAAACATACATTGACCGATTTCTAATCTTAGCTGGACACAATGTGCTCTCTTTATACATTTTCTTTGCGTATCCTCTATGAACTTGATTAAAATCTACAAAGGAAATAAAGTAATTTTTGCAGGAAGGTTTGAAAAAATATTTTGATATTGCAATCACATGTGTATCATACCTTTATAAGCAGATTTGCTTCTGTTCTGTTTTGCTGTGTCTTACTTGCTAAAACACGGCCATGTATACATTACCTGGAATCAAATATCTTCGGCATTAAATATCATGGCAAGAGGCAGTTATGAGCAATGTGCAGGTCAGAGCTAATATCGAGGCTTTTAACACTTATTGAGTTTGTTACAAGTAAACTAGTGTTCTTATCTGTCACGGTATAGATATCAGTTGAGTAATTTTGGATTCTCTCTTCATGTAAATTTTCAGTATACATTGTTAATGAACTTGATTACAAAATAAAATGCAGCAAAGCTTACTTAATAGAATTATTAGGTTTTGGCATACAAAAACTTAAGTATATACATATACAGAATTACAATAAAGCTTATTCAGAGGCTTCACCACAAACACAAATCTGCAGTATTTGATTAATGGCAATTAATGACATATATAACACAACTTGTAACGTTACAAGCAGGATCCATTGTCAGTCTTCTGTCTGATTAAGTGATATATCACTGCCATCTATGTATATTGCTTAAAATAAAATATGAAGTTGTATATCATGGCTATCTATGCATATTGCTTGAAATAAAAAACAATTTAAATTGTTTTTTATTCATGAACGCTAACTACTATGGTTCTTAGCACCCCATTCTATATCGAGTATGAAAGATTGGAAAGTTTGCTCAGAGGCCTCTTTATCAGGCTTGAGGTTCTTTAAAGTGCTGTAAGTCTATGACATCAGACCACTGTCTATACTTCCCATCCGAAGGAACACATGCTAAGGATTTTTATGCTCAAAGGAATTCATCGTCCTCCGCTGGGTTTGAACCCATGACCTCAGGATCTAGATGCTAGCATCCTACCTCAAGACCATGGCGGATGACAAAATAAAACAAAGTGATATATCATGGCCATCTATATTTATTGCCTGAAATAAAATATGTGGTATATCGTGGCCATCTTGGTATATTGGTTGAAATAAAATGTAACAGGCTTTTGTTTTTATGCACATTTTCTGCAGAGCAAGAGCAGCTAACGGGCTCTTGATTATAAAAGCATTCTCTAAGCAGTCAAAACTATTTTCTACTCCAAAGTATTATCAAAAAAGGCTTTGTAAATTCTTTTTAGTCATTTAGGATTTGAAATTACATATGGTTTTATAGGTCAAGACTATCGGGAGGAACTGGATTTTCAATGGTGAATGTACTATCAAAATAGTTGAAAGCTTTTTGATGTTACTCTACCTACAAGTTTGCCCTCTTAATAACATTAGCACAGATAAAGAAGCATCAGCAAAGGACAATGTAATACAAGAATTATACATTTCTTAATGAAACATTAGTCACAAGTCTTACCTTGGTGATTTTACTGGAGTGAAGTCCCCATCCTGTAACAGAATAATGCAAACACGGTTTCACACAATTATCTATACAGCATTAGTTAAATGTCCTGGATCACATAGTTATCTTTAAAATACCAGGTTTTATTTATTTTTAAATTTGTATATGGCATTAGGAGTAATGTAGGAACCAAGATTTGATATTACATCATGTAATGGGGTGAAAGGAAATCAAGCAATGGAGAAAGTATTTAGATCTGAATAAATAGTTAGGTTTAAAAAACAGAGAATTGGCAAAAGGAATGTTTAGTAAGGTAAATCAGAAAATATGATTCAATTAGCCCAGTATTTATGTAAAACTGATGTGATACATTCACATGTGTTTCTCTACCAATGATAAATTGACATATATTAGTATTCATACAGAGTTAAGCCTCTTTCAAAATGAAAACTAACCATAAGTTATTTAACTGAAGCATTAACATAGAGTCATGTAAGGTTCTACATAATGCAAGAGACTGCAAACTCCAAACTTTATGCCTGCTTTGTATGCATAGAGGAAGAGCATTTTGTACTTCTTTCTCAAGCATTATCAGAATATGAACAATACGAGATTTTACAACATATACTGTATAACCATGTGCTGTTCCATTTCCATGCTCTGGTACCCTAGGTCACGGGTTCCAACCAGGAAGAGGACAATAGATTTTTTGGGTATAAAAATCCTTAACATGGCTTCCTTCAGAAGGGAAGAAAAACCAGTGGTCTTGTGTCTTTGATTTACTGCACGTAAAAGAACTTCAAGGCTGATAAAGAGGACTCTGAGCAAAATTTCTGGTCTTTCATACCCAATGTAGAATGGAACTCTAAGAACCATAGTAGTTAAATAGTGTTCGTAAATAAAAAACAATTCAATTTTCTTCCTTTTGATCATACCATGCCAGAAGCTGATTGGTTGTATGCTTTAACCCATTTTCTGTCCAAATAATTTATAAAAAATGGATGAATTTCCATGTTGGATATGGGAGCAAACAACATTGTATTTGAATTCATTTTATCTTGTATCAAATCTGTGGTTAAGTTTAAGAACAAGTTCTCATTTGGTTTTGGAGTAGCACCACTTGGGACTATAGGTCTCTTGTTTTATTTATAGATGATTTAGTAAATCACATAGATGTAAACTGTGTAACTATACTTCAGTTGGAATGTGCGCCTACAGTTTCGATGGATTGAATTTAAAAATCATAAATGCAGTGAACTCTTTAAAAATTGGCGCACTATAAATAAACTTATTTTGAATGTTGACAAAACCAACTGCTTATATTTTTGTAATAAATAGAATTAATGGATTTGAATTTTAATAGCAGTGATATTATTTGAAAATCTCTTCATAAAACAAAGATACTATGCATTGTTTTAGATCAAAATCTTACCTGGCAAGAAAAATTAAAATTAAATTGAGTTTTATTTATGGACGCTCTTTAACTGCTGCGGTCCTTAGCGTCCCATTTTAAATTAGGACTGAAACACCGGTAATTTTGCTCAGAGGCCTCTTTATCAGACTTGAGGTTCGTTTATGTGCCGTATATCTACAATACGGGACCATCAGCTTTACTTCTCTTCCAAAGGAAGCCCTACTAAGGATTTTAATGCCTGATAAAAATCCATCGCCCTTCACCGGGTTTGAACCCACAACCTAGGGAACTAGAGGCTAGCATCATAACCCTACACCACGGAGTATAACTACCTGGCGAGATCAGATCAATTATATGTATGAGATTATACAAAGCTTGTTTTGCTATCAGAACCTGAAAATCAGCATGCATATTAACAGTTCACTTTTAGGTTATTATGCCTCTATACAATCAATTTTAATATATTAATATTCCCCGTATTCTGCAACTGAATTTAAAAGACTATTTGTAATTCAGGAGAGAGGGCTGAGAGGAATCTTTAATATGAGGCCCAGAGATTCACTAATGCATATTTTTGGGAATTTTAATATTTTTACTGTGATTAATTTATTAATATATATATAATTCTGCATTATTCTATAAAAGTAAGTCATATTTATTGAGTCTAAATCGTGATGTTCATAACCATCTTACCAGAAATGTGAATCACATCTATATAGGAACCAACAAAATAACTAAATATTAAAAAACACTGATTTGTCTCACTAGCAAAATTAGCAATGCTCCCACTCATGAGATGGTGAAAATAGATGCAACTTGCAAATTTACAAGATCACTGTGATTATTATTACATGATAAATCATTTTATAATCTATGTAAATTTTTTTTAATTACTATGTATGCTAAGGTTGAGTCTATCTGTACAGTGCATGGCAACAGAAATAAATCATGCCTCTTGGGTTGTTATCCACTTTTGAAAGTTGACGTATACTCTCAAGATTTTCACACACGTTTACAGATCTAAAAACCTGTGCCGATGTTGTGTTATGCCTCTGGCTGCATTGTGAATAGGGGCCTATTCTTCTCTTCACATCACATTTTGTTACAGTATGCTTTTCTCAAGAATGATTTCAAATTAAGGAAGAAGTCTTTTGCAAATTGGAAAATACAGTGAAATGATTCCATAAAAGTTTTAGATATAGTCGTACATATACAAATGTCACTAAATTACGTATTTATCTCAGAAACCTTAGTTCGAAACCAATAGTATTCCAAAAAGCTGATGAAGGAACTAAGTGAGTAATTTTGGATAAAGAAGACTGCAACCAAATGATGTAAGAGCTTATAAATTTCTCAGAATACATACAAATAAAAAAATCCTATAAACAAACTCATTTGCAACACGAAAGCAAGCTTAGCATCTCTTAAATATATTCTCTTGCAGTTAAGATAAAAACCGATAATCCTAAAATTACTAAAAGGTATGGTTTACTAAAAATCCATTAACTTGGGAAAGAAATCAGACCAATCAGATTATGTATTGGAGCACCAGCCTGGCAAAATGGTTAAGCAAAAATTTTAAGAACTGCAAGCTTTGAACCATTAAGAATTCCCTTGAAGTAGTAAAAAAGATAGAGAACACACAGCTTAAAGTCATCCTCCGTGGTTACCATTTTAACTGCTAGTTTCCAAAGTCGCAGGATCAAACCTGGTGGGGAGCGATGGATTTTTTTGGGTGTAAAAATCCTTAGCATGGCTTCACTTGGAAGGGAAGCAAAGGCGTGGTCCTGTGTCATACATCTATGCCACATAAAAGAACCTCAAGCCTGATAAAGAGGACTCTGAGCAAAATTACTGGTCTTTTACACCCATTATAGAATGGGATGCTATGGACCACAGAAGTTAAAGAGCATCCATAAATTTAAAAACCAAAAAACTGCAGCTTAAAAATGAGACCATTTCATTTCACTAATCCCAAGTGTGCCAAAAGAAAGAGCTTAGCGCAACATTAAAAAATTGGTCAACCTCCATTAAAAGGAATGAAAAGAAATTGAAGAACTCTTAGCTTAGCAAAATTGTACGTTAAAAAAACAGTTTTGTATTGCAGGAAAATACAAGTCTAGCCATAGGAAATCACTACCATCCTTCTTGGCAGATTTATTTGTGAGTGTTCCGGACAAAAAGTAGTTTATCGATTCCCATGGATGTTTAAAACCTGTGTTAGATATGTTGATGAATTCACAATAGTTAAAAGGAAAAATTTACAAGATGTTCTAAAATTATTGAACCTACCAGATAGAAATATAAAATTCACTATGGAAACCGAATCTCACAACCAGCTTCAATACCTATATCCAAAATTACACAGAGCTGCTGTATTATAGTTTGATCTGCAATATTTCATTCATTCTACGGAATAAAGCTTACAATAATAGGAAATCTTAAGAACAGTTCTGGAAAATGGCTTAAAAAAAGAATTCCTTTATAGATAAATAAAAAAGAATTTGTAACAAAAATATGATAAAAGAAAACACAACTACAAAATCACACAACGAAAAGTCACGTTCCACTCAGACAAGTAGAAAATTTCATGTCTTCAAATAAAGTAAAATAACACTAATCCCTGCAAATAACTAGATAAAAATACCCCTTCCTAAAAAATCTGGGATTTACAGGATAGATTGGCAAAATTCAGTGTCACAGTATCAAAATATTGGGATTTTTGAGAAAATAAAGGATAACAACAAAAGTTTTTCTCGTAAACAGTAGTTTGGGGTGGGAGAATTTTCTTGAAAATCTTCTTGTTGCAACCTTGAAAAATGATAAACTTATATACAGAATTTGGTATTTATCCAAGTTTTTGTTTTTGAGTTAATCAGTTCTCTCACTGTCTCTATCTGAGAGACAATTTTTAATTTCTCTACCACATACCTAGTAGGTAGAGAAGCTATTGCATTCCACCCAAACACTTGAATCCGAATAAAGCATTTTAGAGAGAGAGAGGGAGAGGGAGGGAGGGAGAGAGGGAGGGAGAGAGGGAGGGAGAGAGGGGGAGAGGGAGAGGGAGAGAGAGGGAGAGGGAGAGAGGGGGAGAGACAGAGAGAGAGGGAGAGGGAGGGAGAGAGGGAGAGGGAGGGAGAGAGGGAGAGACAGAGGGAGAGGAAGAGACAGAGAGAGAGAGAACAGCGTGACTCAAAAACGAAAGGTCAGAAGAATACCAAAATTAGTATTTAAGTCCAGTATTTTCGAAGGATGTGACATGAAGATTTTCAAGAAACTCCCCCACCCCCAACTACCCTTTACATGGAACATTTTTTGGAAATTTTGATTTTCTAATAAATGGCTCTTAAAGATTTTGATTAAAATACCATATATTAAAAATATTTACATGGCAAATAAAATGCATATCTTGAATTTTCTTGGAATAGCTTATGAACACCTCATTTGGAAGGAATTTTGTACATTCTTGTATAACTGGTAAACATTAAGTGATAGATGAAAACTTATTACACACAAAAGTGTACAAGGGTTAGTCAGAAAGTAATGCCTCCTAGTTTTTTTTATCCTTAAATACATTAGTTATGTAAAAAATTCAAATTTCACACAATTTCTCAAACCTTCTTCTGCAACCCAATGCAATAACAGCTTCCTAAGTTAACAGATGGCAGCACTGCAGTCTATTATAAAATGTTAGACAATGGTGTACATATTAGGTGGTGTTGTGTGATAGAATTCATGAATGCACAAGGTGAAACACCCATCCGCATTCATAAAAGGCTGAAAAATGTTTATGGGGCTGCAACAGAAGACATCAACAATGTCAGACAATGGGTTCGTCAGTGTAGAGAAGCTGAAGGGCAACATCATTGGCTGATGAAACGAGGAGTGGCAGGCCAGCACCTTCAGTGACTCCAAGCACATTCAGTGAGTTGACGAGATCATCTGTGAAGATCGCAGGATAACAACAATGAATTGTCTCTCATGCTCTCTGTTGGTAAAGGCAGTGTGATGGAGATTATTGGAAAACTGGGGTACTCAAAAGTTTGTGCATGATGGGTACCAAAGATGTTAACTGATCAGAACTAAGAGACAGGAAACACAGTAGCCTTCAATCTCTTGCAGCGCTTCAATGTGGAGGGAGAGGCATTGTTGGAAAAATTGTGACTTGAGACTTGGATTTACTGTTTTGAACCTGAATCAAAGAGGCAGTAAATGGAATGGCATCACACATTGTCGCCAAGGAAGAAAAATTCAAAACTGTGTGATCAGGAGGGAAAGTTATGGTGACCGTGCTTTGGGATGAGCAGGGTGTCATTCTGTTGAACTTTTGCCTCAGGGGTACACAGTAAAAATACTGTCCAGTACATCAGGACCCTCAAAAAGCTTAAAGCACACCTTCGATGAGTTTGCCCATCAGATGTTTTTCTTTTGCACGATAATGCAAGACCACCAGCATTGTTTTCAACTCTTTAAATATACCCTCTGATATACACTGTACACATTCACAAACAATCTCTTATCCTTATTATCTACCACATAATTCAAAGAATAAACAAAAGTTGTAACTGCAGTAAATAGAAATAATAATAATAATAATAATAATAATAATAATAATAATAATAATAATAATAATAAAGTTCTAACCGCAGTACATTTCCACAAACCTTACCCTAATATCATCACAAACAGATGACACTTCTGTTTGCATCCACAAAGGTTCTTCTTTAATTTCTATTTTGTTATCCACTTCATCATCACTGTTATATTTATTAACCTTCATTACAGGATTCTCTGGAAGAAATTCTCTATCTTTATGTGAACAAAAGTCTGGAAAAGGAGTCTCTAATTTGATCTCTGTTTTCATTGCCATGTAACCGTTATCATCCTGAAGCACAGCATCACTGTTTATAATTAATGTAACATTCTTATTCTGCAAGGCTACATCGTATGAAAGAGCATCCTCTTCTTTGATTTCTAATCTGGTATCCATTTCACAACTTTTGCTGCATCTGATCTGTGGAGAAACAAACATATCATAAATAGCAGAAAAATGACAAGCACGGTATATGGTCATGAGATAGGACTACTGTATATAATTGTGCTGCGCATCTGTTACTGCCCCAGACCCACGCCCTCTCTGGAATCATCTCTGTTCATCTCACATGTATTCTAATATGACTCAATAAATTTATGGTCATCAGACAGGACTACTGTATACAGTTGTGTCTGTTGCTGGCCCATCCCCTCTGTAGTCATTGACTCATTTCACTTGTCTTCTAGCACAATACACTCAACAACTGTAAGGTCATGAGACAGGACTACTGTATACAGTTGTGTCTGTTGCCGGCCCATCCCCTCTGTAGTCACTGACTCATCTCACCTGTCTTCTAGCACAATACACTCAACAACTGTAAGGTCATGAGACAGGACTACTGTATATAGTTGTGTCTGTTACTTCCCCACCCCACTACAGGACTAATGTATATAGTTGTGCTGTGTGTCTTAAGTTCCCAACACCTGCCCTCGCTATGCATTGATTGGTTCAGCTCAAATGTCTTACAATAAAATTAAAAAACTGAGTTTTATTTATGGATGTTCTTTAACTGCTGTGGTCCATAGCGTACCATTCTATATTGCGCGTGGAAGACTGGAAATTTTGTTCAGAGGCTTTTTTATCAGGCTTGAGGCTCTTTTCCGTACTGTACAATACAGGGCCACCGGCTTTACTTTACTTCCCTTGCAAAGGAAGCCATGGTCAAGATTTTTGCACCCAAGAACATCCATCCCCCTTTACCAGGTTTGAACCTGTGACCTCAGGAACTAGAGGCTAACATGGTAACCACTACCACGGAGGACAACATACCATACACTCAATAACTGTATGGCCATGAGACAGGACTAGTGTATATAGCTGTGTTGTGTGCCTGTAACTGTCCCCCACTCTCCAATCATTGGCTCATCTCATGTCTTCTAATACATACACTGAATAACTGTATAGCAATGAGACAGGACTAATGCATATAGCTGTGTTGTGTGTCCGTAACTGACCCCCACTTTTCAATCATTGGCTCATCTCATGTCTTCTAACACCATACACTCAATAACTATATGGCCATGAGACAGGACTACTGTATATAGCTGTGTTGTGTGTCTGTAACTGACCCCCACTTTCCAATTATTGGCTCATCTCATGTCTTCTAATACCATATACTCAATAACTGTATGGCCATGAGACAGGACTACTGTATACAGCTGTGTTGTGTGTCCGTAACTGTCCTCCACTCTCCAATCATTGGCTCATCTCATGCCTTCTAATACCATACACTCAATAACTGTATGGCCATGAGACAGGACTATTGTATACAGCTGTGTTGTGTGTCCGTAACTGACCCCCACTTTCCAATTATTGGCTCATCTCATGTCTTCTAATACCATATACTCAATAACTATATGGTCTAGAGCAAAGGTGCGCAACTGTGGCACAATGTGTGACTCATGGTGATGTACAGTCTCTCACCACTATATTGGTGAGAGACTACAGCTTGACTTTTAGCTGGCGTAATATGGGCACAGTGGAGTACTATTTGGCGGGGGTTGATGTTTGTGGTTTTTTTTTTCTGCTGCAAAGCAGTTACTCTGACAATAGTGCTGAGTACTGTAGCAAAGGAAAAAGTAGATAACAGCATGACATCCAGGCGACAAGTCTTCTATGCCAACTAGGAAAGCGATTATTTTGTTATTCAGAATAATCACCAAATCAAATGCCTCATTTGTACAAAACTATTATATATCTCACATTTCATTGTAAAAAGACATCATGCAGAGAAAGACATCACTCAGGTGCTTTCAAGTATACATTTTTTAATTATAATCTATTATGATTATTATTACCATTATTGAATCTCAATTTATACTAACAGGGCCAGAGTGGACAAAGAAAATAGAGGAAATCAAGAGAAAAAAATATCAATAAACATTAAGAGGAGATACATTTAAAACATAAGCAGATACAAGGTCTGTGCATTCAAGCTACCGTATAGCTCACCACATTGCAATACATTTAAAACCCCTTAGTGAAGGCCAATTTATAAAAGAGGCCCTTATAAATACCGCAGAGATAATTTGCCCCAGAAAACAGATTTCTTAAAATTCATTAGTCTTTCCAGAGATACAGTCACCTGTAGAATCGAGGAAATGAACAATGGTACAAAACAATTCAAAGAAAAACTTCAATCATTTCTGTATTTCTCTCTGGCACTCGATGAGCCAACTGACAGGAGTGGCAGTACTCAGTTGCCAGTTTATATTCGGGGGGAGGGGGGGAGATATGGAATTAAACACCACAGAAAAGATTTTAGACATGCTATCACTGAAAGGCAGAACATGCGGAGATATTTGTGATGCTGTTTATAGTGTTGGTCAAAAATTTGCGTTACAATGGGAAAAAATAGTTTCAATTACTACTGATGGGACACCCTTGATTGGAAAAGAGAGAAGAATTTGTCAGATTTGAAAAGTTACTGTCCAGCATTAATGTATGCCATTCAAATCTTGTTAACATTCATTGAAGGATTCACAGAGAGGCATTATGTGCTTAGTCCGCCAACACATGAATATTGTGGTGAGTACAGTTGTTAAGACTGTCAATTACATAAAATCAAATTCATTGAGACTGGCAGGTGTGAGGAATTTCTAACAATTTTAGGTTCTGAATACTCGACCTTACCCCATTATTCAAAGTAAGGTGGTTAAGCAGAGGTGTAGTATTAAGATGATTTATGTCTGTACGCCCTAAAATAGATGAATTTCTGAAAACACAGGTTAGTATCAGTACTATTAACTGTGTGTTTGATTTCTATAATATTTCATAAAAATATTTTTTTCAGGGTGCAGCGATACCAGAACTATCTCAGTCTCAATGGATGTGCATTTATGCTGGACATGTGTGGTCATTTTGATTCACTGAACTTAGTCTGCAAGGAAAGTATGAGAATATTGTTTCATTAGGCGGAGCAGCAAACCCATTTATAGAAATTTGTCAAAGTGCAACCCCCAACTATCTGTCAGACGTATGTGTAATTTCTGCTATCTACTGTCCTTATGAATTATAAATCCTACAGGAACTATATGCCACATTTGAAACAAAGTTTTCTAACCTAAGGAATACTGAAAATGAGATTACTTTATTTTACAAACCCCTACAATGTTCATTTCTTATCATATTTCGATTTGGAAAATGAACTGAAGCATTTGGAAACCATAGATGGGCAAAATAAGCAAAATGTAACATTTGATTGCTACAAACAAGCATCACCTGAAAACTTCCCTCAACTACGCTGTTTTGTAGCCCATCTAATGTCAATTTTTGGCACAACATACCTATGTGAAGAAACCTTTTCTAAAATGTATTTCATAAAAAGTGATATAGTTTACATTAAGTGATAAGCGTTTATGTTTGCTACTTCAATTATGTACAAAGAGCGCCAGAAAATCTTTGCCAGATTTTGTATCATTTTCTAGGGTCTTTTGAGGTGTGTCCTTCACCTTAACTATCATAGAGCATGGCGGCTTGACGACACAGCAATAAGGGGGAAAAGAGGGGAGTTTGATGCCTTTGCTTTTTCTGGTGTTATTGAAACCAAAACATGTTTATTGTCTCAGAACCACTCATGCCATGTCTAGCGAAATGACTCATGGACATGTCGTGGGAATGTGGGAGGCTGGTCACACTGTTACAGCAATTGCAACAGTGTTTTTATAGTAAAATACTGGATAAAAAGATTTCTGGAAATTGGGGAAGATGGCCTACATACTCGTCAGAAAGTTGGCACTCCCTATAAAACATCTGCAGATAATGATATTCGTTTACTAAATGCACACAGAGAGAAACCCTTCCAATCGGCAACTGTGACACGGCAAGATTTGCAGATAAACTGTGGAAACACCACTCAGAAGGCACCTCCATGAAGGAGGAATTTGGCAGAGAAAGACAGCTAAGAAAGTACATCTGACAGAATACCATCATGAATGGCGTAGGCTTCACACTTGGGTTTCTTAGCAAATCTGATAGGTTCTGGAAAATAGTACTTTCCGACGAGAAAGAGCAGATGCCTGTTATTAATTTTGTACAGGATAATAGCAGTGTCCACACTGCCTGAAACTCAACAGATTGGTTACAGGCTCATCCAGATATATGCACCATTAAAGTATCGATCTAAATCCCATTAAGTAGATATGGGCAATAATGATACATGAATGGGATCCTAGGCAAGAGCAGAGTAAAGAGGCCCTTTTACAGCACTGTCAGAAGTGTGGGAGTGTGTCAGGAGAAGACCTGCCATTTGTGCATCTCTTGTCAACTCTATGAATAGGAGGTTAAATGCAGTCATTGATAATACCAGGAGGTGTAAGCAATATTAATGCAAACAAGAGCTGCATGAGATCCAGTGATACATATTTAAAATCACACACACCCAAACACTTGACATATATGTACGTTGGCGATCAAAACTTGTATTACATAGGTGCCTTAAAACCCCCTGATTGAAACCAGATGGAAATAGCAACCTTAAGTAGAACTAGAGAAATTTAATTTATTATATATACCTGTACATACGTATTTATTACTTATGTGAAACGTTTCTGAGGATTACGATCTCTATGATGTAATAAATTACTCCTTTGTTACAAATGACTATTCATGCTTGGAAACTAGAGATAAATGCATATATGTTTATGGTTTAAAGGAATATGACACGAATATTCCGGAAATAAAATTGGGTTATATTTTTGTCTATGATCCTGTGTATTCCTATGATCAGCAATATGTTAGTAAAGGTATATTAACCAATTATAGTTTCAATTACAGGGAAAACATTCTACATTATTTATTTATTATATCTATGTTTGCTAAGCTGATGGCAAAGCATATACAAGGGACAGTTTCATTGTGTGTATATGAGGCCTAAGCTAAGGTGGAACAGCATATATTGATGCCTGTATCTACAAGGTGGAGTTTGATTGTGTATATGAGGACTAAGCTAAGGTGGATTAGCATATGTTGATGGCTGCCTGTACAAAGTGGAGTTTGATTGTGTGTATATGAAACCTAAGCCAAGGTGGATTAGCATATGTTGATGGCTGCCTGTACAAAGTGGAGTCTGACTGAGTATATATATGAGGCATAAGCTAAGGTGGAAAAACATATGTTGATGCCTGACTGTACAAAGTGGAGTTTGACTGTGTGTATATGAGGCATAAGCTTAGGTGGAACAACATATGCTGATGGCTGCCTGTACAAGGTGGAGTTTGATTGTGTGTATATGAGACCTAAGCCAAGGTGGATTAGCATATGTTGATGGCTGCCTGTACAAAGTGGAGTTTGATTGTGTGTATATGAGACCTAAGCCAAGGTGGAACAGCATATATTGATGCCTGCATGTACAAGGTGAGTTTCATTGTGTGAATATGAGACCTAAGCCAAGGTGGAACAGCATATATTGATGCCTGCATGTACAAGGTGAGTTTCATTGTGTGTATATGAGACCTAAGCCAAGGTGGAACAGCATATATTGATGCCTGAATGTACAAGGTGAGTTTCATTGTGTGAATATGAGACCTAAGCTAAGGTGGAACAACATATATTGATGCCTGCATGTACCAGGTGAGTTTGATTGTGCGTACATGAGACCTAAGCCAAGATGGGATAGCATATGTTGCTGCCAGCCTGTACAAAGTGGAGTTTGATTGCGTGTATATGAGACATAAGTCAAGGTGGATTAGCATATGTTGATGGCTGCCTGTACAAAGTGGAGTTTGATTGCGTCTATATGAGACATAAGTCAAGGTGGATTAGCATATGTTGATGGCTGCATGTACAAAGTGGAGTTTGATTGTGTGTATTTGAGACCTAAGCCAAGGTGGATTAGCATATATTGATGGCTGCCTGTACAAAGTGGAGTTTGATTGTGTGTATATGAGACCTAAGCCAAGGTGGAACAGCATATATTGATGCCTGCATGTACAAAGTGGAGTTTGTTGTGTGTATATGAGACCTAAGACAAGGTGGAACAGCATATATTGATGCCTGAATGTACAAGGTGAGTTTCATTGTGTGAATATGAGACCTAAGCTAAGGTGGAACAACATATATTGATGCCTGCATGTACAAGGTGAGTTTGATTGTGCGTACATGAGACCTAAGCCAAGATGGGATAGCATATGTTGCTGCCAGCCTGTACAAAGTGGAGTTTGATTGCGTGTATATGAGACATAAGTCAAGGTGGATTAGCATATGTTGATGGCTGCCTGTACAAAGTGGAGTTTGATTGCGTGTATATGAGACATAAGTCAAGGTGGATTAGCATATGTTGATGGCTGCCTGTACAAAGTGGAGTTTGATTGTGTGTATATGAGACCTAAGCCAAGGTGGATTAGCATATGTTGATGGCTGCCTGTACAAAGTGGAGTTTGATTGTGTGTATATGAGACCTAAGCCAAGGTGATTTGCATATGTTGATGGCTGCCTGTACAAAGTGGAGTTTGATTATGTGTATATGAGACCTAAGCTAAGGTGGATTAGCATATGTTGATGGCTGCCTGTACAAAGTGGAGTTTGATTATGTGTATATGAGACCTAAGCTAAGGTGGATTAGCATATGTTGATGGCTGCCTGTACAAAGTGGAGTTTGATTGTGTGTATATGAGACCTAAGCTAAGGTGGATTAGCATATGTTGATGGCTGCCCGTACAAAGAGGGGTTTGATTGTGTATATGAGACCTAAGCCAAGGTGATTTGCATATGTTGATGGCTGCCTGTACAAAGTGGAGTTTGATTGTGTGTATATGAGGCCTAAGCTAAGGTGGAACAACATATGTTGATGGCTATCTGTACAAAGTGGAGTTTGATTGTGTGTATATGAGACCTAAGCCGAGGTGGAATAGCATATGTTGATGGCTGCCTGTACAAAGTGGAGTTTGTTGTGTGTATATGAGGCCTAAGCTAAGGTGGAACAACATATGTTGATGGCTATCTGCACAAAGTGGAGTTTGATTGTGTGTATATGAGACCTAAGCCAAGGTGGAATAGCATATGTTAATGGCTGCCTGTACAAAGTGAAATTTGTTGTGTGTATATGCGGCCTAAGCTAAGGTGGAACAACATATGTTGATGGCTGCCTGTACAAAGTGGAGTTTGTTGTGTGTATATGAGGCCTAAGCTAAGGTGGAATAGCATATGTTGATGGCTGCCTGTACAAAGTGGAGTTTGATTGTGTGTATATGAGGCCTAAGCTAAGGTGAAACAACATATATTGATGGCTATCTGTACAAAGTGGAGTTTGATTGTGTGTATATGAGGTCTAAGCTAAGGTGGAACAACATATATTGATGGCTATCTGTACAAACTGGAGTTTGATTGTGTGTATATGAGGCCTAAGCTAAGGTGGAACAACATATGTTGATGGCTATCTGTACAAACTGGAGTTTGATTGTGTGTATATGAGGTCTAAGCTAAGGTGGAACAACATATATTGATGGCTATCTGTACAAACTGGAGTTTGATTGTGTGTATATGAGACCTAAGCCAAGGTGGATTAGCATATGTTGATGGCTGCCTGTACAAACTGGAGTTTGATTGTGTGTATATGAGACCTAAGCCAAGGTGATTTGCATATGTTGATGGCTGCCTGTACAAAGTGGAGTTTGATTATGTGTATATGAGACCTAAGCTAAGGTGGATTAGCATATGTTGATGGCTGCCTGTACAAAGTGGAGTTTGATTGTGTGTATATGAGACCTAAGCCAAGGTGATTTGCATATGTTGATGGCTGCCTGTACAAAGTGGAGTTTGATTATGTGTATATGAGACCTAAGCTAAGGTGGATTAGCATATGTTGATGGCTGCCTGTACAAAGTGGAGTTTGATTGTGTGTATATGAGACCTAAGCTAAGGTGGATTAGCATATGTTGATGGCTGCCCGTACAAAGAGGGGTTTGATTGTGTATATGAGACCTAAGCCAAGGTGATTTGCATATGTTGATGGCTGCCTGTACAAAGTGGAGTTTGATTGTGTGTATATGAGGCCTAAGCTAAGGTGGAACAACATATGTTGATGGCTATCTGTACAAAGTGGAGTTTGATTGTGTGTATATGAGACCTAAGCCGAGGTGGAATAGCATATGTTGATGGCTGCCTGTACAAAGTGGAGTTTGTTGTGTGTATATGAGGCCTAAGCTAAGGTGGAACAACATATGTTGATGGCTATCTGCACAAAGTGGAGTTTGATTGTGTGTATATGAGACCTAAGCCAAGGTGGAATAGCATATGTTAATGGCTGCCTGTACAAAGTGAAATTTGTTGTGTGTATATGCGGCCTAAGCTAAGGTGGAACAACATATGTTGATGGCTGCCTGTACAAAGTGGAGTTTGTTGTGTGTATATGAGGCCTAAGCTAAGGTGGAATAGCATATGTTGATGGCTGCCTGTACAAAGTGGAGTTTGATTGTGTGTATATGAGGCCTAAGCTAAGGTGAAACAACATATATTGATGGCTATCTGTACAAAGTGGAGTTTGATTGTGTGTATATGAGGTCTAAGCTAAGGTGGAACAACATATATTGATGGCTATCTGTACAAACTGGAGTTTGATTGTGTGTATATGAGGCCTAAGCTAAGGTGGAACAACATATGTTGATGGCTATCTGTACAAACTGGAGTTTGATTGTGTGTATATGAGGCCTAAGCTAAGGTGGAACAACATATATTGATGGCTATCTGTACAAACTGGAGTTTTATTGTGTGTATATGAGGTCTAAGCTAAGGTGGAACAACATATGTTGATGGCTATCTGTACAAACTGGAGTTTGATTGTGTGTATATGAGGTCTAAGCTAAGGTGGAACAACATATATTGATGGCTATCTGTACAAAGAGGAGTTTGATTGTGTGCATATGAGACCTAAGCCAAGGTGGAACAACATATTGCGATAGAAAGTGCTTACGTAATATGTTTTACGTAAATTATTAGAACTTGAAGATCTTATGTTGTGTTGCTTTTGTTTTGTTTGGTTACATAATTTTAACTACCCCACGTATGGGAAGCCAATTTGCGACGGTATTGCTTATAATGTTTGTTTACATCAGTGTTGAAGCCATCTTGTGACGTCATTCATTTGTTTGGTTTGTAGCTCCATCTGGCGTTAGCAATTTGCGGTTCTTAGTATCAGTTTTTGAAATAATTCATTTCAAATGTCCTCCGGCTAGCTATTATCTTATCTTGGGTCGAACATGTGTCTCAATACAGGTTGTGAAACGGAAAGGAATCTTTTATCCAAAAATTACACTGATGAAGAAATTTGTTTTATAATTTTTATTTTCGAACACGTTCACTATCACTTTTACATATTGATCTAGATACTCGCCAAACTGAAACTGTTATAATACTTCTTACTGATCACTTTTAATTCACGTATTTCAACTTTGTGTATAATTAACTTTATAATACTTTAGATTTTCGTAACTTGTGAATCTATAGCCGACGTATCTCATACAAATATTTTGACGAACTTAAGACGACGTGTATTGCACTAAGAATTTTGATGAACTGCCCTAAATACGACGTGTATTGTATGAATGTTTTCGGCGAACTGAAGGACTGACTGACTGAAGACGACGTGTAGTGTATGAATGCTTTCGGCGAACTGAAGGACTGACTGACGTTACCTCTAACCTAGCCTATTTATACTCCTTCAATCTAATACGCCTAAAGATTATAAATGAATTACTATTGGCTAATAAAACGCGCCAACATTAGCGTCTATTTTAATATCCAATGAAAACCACGAATACATATTGCTTTTAGGGAGAAAACATTCCAGAAGTTTCTACCGAAAACGCGCCAAACATTACGTAACTTCCTCGTTTCCAATAATGATAAACAGCTCACCCCCCTCGCTGCATTATTGCGCTATTATTGACAGATTCCGTAAAGCCTTATAAATTTACTTTCCAACAATATTTACAATCAATAAACATCTGAAATCAATGTCACATAAAAATGCATATTCATATTACAATCATTATTTACATTTAAGTAATTTGTGATACAAATTACTGCATCATAGTTGATGGCTATCTGTACAAAGAGGAGTTTGATTGTGTGCATATGAGGCCTAAGCAAAGGTGGAATAACATATGTTGATAGCTATCTGTACAAAGTGGAGTTTCATTGTGTGCATACGAGGCCTAAGCTAAGGTGGAATAACATATGTTGATAGCTATCTGTGCAAAGTGGAGTTTGATTGTGTGCATATGAGGCCTAAGCTAAGGTGGAACAACATATGTTGATGGCTATCTGTACAAAGTGGAGTTTGATTGTGTGTATACGAGACCTAAGCATAGGTGGAACAACATATGCTAATGGCTGCCTGTATAAAGTGGAGTTTGATTGTGTGTATACAAGACTTAAGCTAAGGTGGAAAATCATATGCTGATGGCTGCCTTTACAAGGTGGAGTTTGATTGTGTGTATATGAGTCCTAAGCTAAGGTGGAACAGTATATCCCGATGGCTGACTGTACAAGGTGGACTTTGATTGTGTGTATACGAGACCTAAGCTAAGGTGGAACAGCATATGCTGATGGCTGCCTGTACAAGGTGGAGTTTGATTGTGTGTATACGAGACCTAAGCTAAGGTGGAACAACATATGCTGATGGCTGCAACTACAAGGTGGAGTTCGATTGTGTGTATATGAGACCTAAGCTAAGGTGAAACAGCATTTGCTAAAGGCTGCCTGTACAAAGTGGAGTTTGTTGTGTGTATAAGCTAAGGTGGAACAACATATGTTGATGGCTATCTGTACAAAGTGGAGTTTGACTGTGTGTATATGAGGCCTAAGCTAAGGTGGAACAACAAATGTTGATGGCCGCCTGTACAAAGTGGAGTTTGTTGTGTGTATATGAGGCCTAAGCTAAGGTGGAACAACACATGTTGATGGCTATCTGTACAAAGTGAAGTTTGATTGTGTGTATATGAGACCTAAGCCAAGGTGGAATAGCATATGTTGATGGCTGCCTGTACAAAGTGGAGTTTGTTGTGTATATATGAGGCCTAAGCTAAGGTGGAACAACATATGTTGATGGCTATGAGTACAAAGTGGAGTTTGATTGTGTGTATATGAGACCTAAGCCAAGGTGGAATAGCATATGTTGATGGCTGCCTGTACAAAGTGGAGCTTGTTGTGTGTATATGAGGCCTACGCTAAGGTGGAACAACATATGTTGATGGCTGCCTGTACAAAGTGGAGTTTGTTGTGTGTATATGAGGCCTAAGCTAAGGTGGAACAACATATGTTGATGACTATCTGTACAAAGTGAAGTTTGATTGTGTGTATATGAGATCTCAGCCAAGGTGGAATAGCATATGTTGAAGGCTGCCTGTACAAAGTGGAGTTTGTTGTGTGTATATGAGCCCTAAGCTAAGGTGGAACAACATATGTTGATGGCTATCTGTACAAGGTGGAGTTTGATTGTGTGCATATGAGGCCTAAGCTAGTGTGGAACAACATATGTTGATAGCTATCTGTACAAAGTGGAGTTTGACTGCGTGTATATGAGGCATAAGCTAAGGTGGAACAGTATATCCCGATGGCTGCCTGTACAAGGTGGAGTTTGATTGTGTGCATATGAGGCCTAAGCTAAGGTGGAACAAAATATGTTCATAGCTATGTGTACAAAGTGGAGTTTGATTGTATTTATATGAGGCCTAAGCTAAGGTGGAACAACATATGCTGATGGCAGTGTGTATATGAGGCATAAGCTAAGGTGGAACAACACATGTTGATGGCTATCTGTACAAAGTGGAGTTTGATTGTGTGTATACGAGACCTAAGCTTAGGTGGAACAACATATGCTGATGGCTGCCTGTACAAGGTGGAGTTTGATTGTGTGTATATGAGACGTAAGGTAAGGTGGATTAGCATATGTTGATGGCTGCCCGTACAAAGAGGGGTTTGATTGTGTATATGAGACCTAAGCCAAGGTGATTTGCATATGTTGATGGCTGCCTGTACAAAGTGCAGTTTGATTGTGTGTATATAAGGCCTAAGCTAAGGTGGAACAACATATGTTGATGTCTATCTGTACAAAGTGGAGTTTGATTGTGTGTATATGCGACCTAAGCTGAGGTGGAATAGCATATGTTGATGGCTGCCTGTACAAAGTGGAGTTTGTTGTGTGTATATGAGGCCTAAGCCAAGGTGGAATAGCATATGTTGATGGCTGCCTGTACAAAGTGGAGTTTGTTGTGTGTATATGAGGCCTAAGCTAAGGTGCAACAACATATGTTGATGGCTAACTGTACAAAGTGAAGTTTGATTGTGTGTATATGAGACCTAAGCCAAGGTGGAATAGCATATGCTGATGGCTGCCTGTACAAAGTGGAGTTTGTTGTGTGTATATGAGGCCTAAGCTAAGGTGGAACAACATATGTTGATGGCTATCTGTACAAAGTGGAGTTTGATTGTGTGTATACGAGACCTAAGCTAAGGTGGAACAGTATATCTCGATGGCTGCCTGTACAAGGTGGAGTTTGATTGTGTGCATATGAGACCTAAGGCAAGGTGGAACAACATATGTTGATGGCTATCTGTACAAAGTGGAGTTTGATTGTGTGCATATGAGACCTAAGCTAAGGTGGAACAACATATGTTGATGGCTATCTGTACAAAGTGAAGTATGATTGTGTGTATATGAGACCTAAGCCAAGGTGGAATAGCATATGTTGATGGCTGCCTGTACAAAGTGGAGTTTGTTGTGTGTATATGATGCCTAAGCTAAGGTGGAACAACATATGTTGATAGCTATCTGTACAAAGTGGAGTTTGATTGTGTGCATATGAGACCTAAGCTAAGGTGGAACAACATATGTTGATGGCTATCTGTACAAAGTGAAGTTTGATTGTGTGTATATGAGGCCTAAGCTAAGGTGGAACAACATATGTTGATAGCTATCTGTACAAAGTGGAGTTTGACTGCGTGTATATGAGGCATAAGCTGAGGTGGAACAGTATATCCCGATGGCTGCCTGTACAAGGTGGAGTTTGATTGTGTGGATATGAGGCCTAAGCTAAGGTGGAACAACATATGTTGATAGCTATCTGTACAAAGTGGAGTTTGACTGCGTGTATATGAGGCATAAGCTAAGGTGGAACAGTATATCCCGATGGCTGCCTGTACAAGGTGGAGTTTGATTGTGTGCATATGAGGCCTAAGCTAAGGTGGAACAACATATGTTGATAGCTATCTGTACAAATTGGAGTTTGATTGTGTGTATATGAGGCCTAACCTAAGGTGGAACAACATATGCTGATGCCTGTTGTGAGAGAACTAATTGTATATGTTTTGAGCCCCACGTATGGGAGCCAATTTGAAGTAATATGTTTCTTACGTAATATGTTTTTACGTAAATTATTAGAACTTGGAGATCTTATATTGTTTTTACTTCATGTGAGTGGAAGCCATCTTGTGACATCATTCATTTGTTTGGTTTGTAGCTCCATCTGGCGTAGCAATTTGCATCAGTTTTTGAAATAATTCATTTTAAATGTCCTCCGGCTAGCTGTTTGGGTCGAACATGTATCTCTATACAGGTTGTGAAAAGGAAAGAAATCTTTAATCCAAAAATTACACTTAATGAAGAAATGTGTTTTATAATTTTTATTGTCAAACACGTTCACTAACACTTTTACATATTGATCTGGATACTCGCCAAACTGAAACTGTTTGTAATAACTTCTTACTTATCACTTTTAACTCACGTACTTCAACTTTGTGTATAATTAACTGTATAATACTTTAGATCTTTAATAATTTTGCTGCGCGTAACTTGTGACGAACTGACTGACTGAAGACGACGTGTAATGTGCTAGAAATTTTGATGAACTGGGCGACCGACGTGTAATGTATTGAGAATTTTGTTAAACTGGGCGCGATCTACCTCGGACTCGGCTTTATATACTCCCACTCCTCGACATGCCTAAAGATTATAAATGAAGTGCTATTGGCTAATAAAACGTGCCAACATTAGCGTCTATTTTAATATCCAATGAAAATTACGAATACATATTGCTTTTAGGGAAACATTCTAGAGGGTTCTACCAAAAAACGCGCGAAACATTACGTAACTTCCTTGTTCCCAGTAATGATAAACAGCTCACCCCCTCGCTGCATTATTGCGCTATTATTGACAGTTTCAGTAAAGCCTTATAAATTTACTTTCCAATAATAATTACAATTAATAAACATCTGAAATCAATGTCACATAAAAATGCATATTCATATTACAATCATTATTTACATTTAAGTAATTTGTGATACAAATTACCGCATCATATGCCCCACTAGAAACATAATTATAAATATTTACAACTTGTTTGGAAATTTTATAATTGTGTTTTTAGTCTCCTAAATCTTGGAACACACGCTATCACTTTCACTTTACACTTCACACGTATTTAACACACGACTTTTTTTTTTTTTTTTTTTTTTTATCTCGCCACTACTTACTGGCTCTGGTTTAATTAATTTAGATATTAATCTGACATCACAAATTTTTTTTTATAGCAAATACTTTACCCTAAATTATTTAATCACTGTTACCAAATTGTTTACTTTCTTAAGTTGACAAAAATTTATACATTTAAGAATTTTTTGCAATTATTACACATATTTACCAAAATATTCACCCTCTATACAAATATTTACATCTCTTAAATCTAGACAATGTTTCACCTTTTCTGTTTGCTACATAAGTATTTGTTTTGTTTGTTTTTTTTTATTATTATTATTTTTTTTTACCCATTTTTGTTGTTTTGTACTTTATTTTAACAATACCCTTGGAATTATATTTATGTACTTTTAATTTAATATCATATTAAGTTTCAATCTTTGCATTCTTAATTTTCAAATGTTGTTACAGTTACTAAAAATGTATTATTATTTTTTTTTTTTTTTTTTATAATTTATTTCTCTTTTCAAATGACATATATATTTAGTTAACCCTCTTACGTTCCAATACATTTCTCTGCAAGTCATCTTTAACTATCCAGCATTTACTTTACATCTCATTGCTATTTACCCTCCTGGATCAAATTGTGTGTGGCTAAACATTACTCGTAGCCGTAACCTAACCTTCAAATTGTTGTTCATGAATAACCTCTTGTATTCATTTGAAATTTCATCACATTATAACATTTGAAAACAATCTACAGTTTCTTGAACGACACATCTTTTAACAACATTCATTTTCAATTCATCTGCTATCTTTTTAACTTGATAATACTCTGACAAATCTGTACTAAATTGTACTGGACTGGAGTTTTCATTTTGAACATCTTGGTACAATTTCTTTCTTTGCATTATTGACTCCTTCTGTATTTCTGATATTTCCCCTCTGAAATTAACTTGCGCCTGATTTACATCTACATTCCTAACCTCTTTTATCTCTCTTATCTCACTTGAAATACTACTCACTTGATTTCCTAACTCTGTGCATTCTACATTAACCTCACTTTTAGTATTAACCTCACTTTCTTTGTTATCTCTTTCCCTGCTCATGTCTAACATTTTCTTTGAAACTTCTCCTCCCTCACTTACTATTACTTCCTCATTTTCATCTCTCATTTTTGGCATACTACTATCTAGCTTCATAACTTTCTTTTCAATTTCTTCACTGCTTTGATCTACTTTTTGCTCTAATACCTCATTACTCCTACCAATATTTTCAATTAATTTGCTATGATTCCTGTCCATAGCTTCCCCTAATTTCTCAAAACTCTTTTGCGTATCTTCCCTTACCGTTTCAAAAAAATTTCTTATCATTTCCATCATCATTCTAGCATCAAAATTTACATTTCCTGCTATTCTATTCTCACTTTCTGCATTAACATTTCCTCCATCAAATACTTCATTGTTTACGCTATTTTTTGTAACCTGTATTGAATTACAGCTAATTGTTACACTATCCCCTTCCATCATTGTTTCTTCAATATTATTAGTAGCCATTGTTTTTTTGTTTTCTAAAAAAAATTACGATACTCTGACCTTTGTGATGCTGTCTGTTGCTGTTACATTGATGTCCGGCTTCCTGCCCCGCTCTCCTAGGTTATATGTCGCTTCTGCGTTGTGTTATGATGAATCTACGTCGTCTTGTTTTGTAGTTGAATTCCTTGTTGCCTTGTAATCTCGGAATTACGATGTCCAATCATCCATGTAGTCTGCCGTCCCTTTTGTTGTTTCTGGAATCTGCGTCTTGTAGATCATTTCACTGCTGCATTCGCCCCTTCCTGGTCATCTCACTTCTTCCTGGTTAATTCTGATCCTTTCCTGGTCATCGTGTTCCTTTCCTGGTTACTCGAGCCCCACGTTCTGGGTGCCAATTTGTAAGAGAACTAATTGTATATGTTTTGAGCCCCACGTATGGGAGCCAATTTGAAGTAATATGTTTCTTACGTAATATGTTTTTACGTAAATTATTAGAACCTGGAGATCTTATATTGTTTTTACTTCATGTGAGTGGAAGCCATCTTGTGACGTCATTCATTTGTTTGGTTTGTAGCTCCATCTGGCGTAGCAATTTGCATCAGTTTTTGAAATAATTCATTTTAAATGTCCTCCGGCTAGCTGTTTGGGTCGAACATGTATCTCTATACAGGTTGTGAAGCGGAAAGGAATCTTTTATCCAAAAATTACACTTAATGAAGAAATTTGTTTTATAATTTTTATTGTCGAACACGTTCACTAACACTTTTACATATTGACCTGGATACTCGCCAAACTGAAACTGTTTGTAATAACTTCTTACTTATCACTTTTAACTCACGTACTTCAACTTTGTGTATAATTAACTGTATAATACTTTAGATCTTTAATAATTTTGCTGCACGTAACTTGTGACGAACTGACTGACTGAAGACGACGTGTAATGTGCTAGAAATTTTGATGAACTGGGCGACCGATGTGTACTGTATTGAGAATTTTGTTGAACTGGGCGCGATCTACCTCGGACTCGGCTTTATATACTCCCACTCCTCGACATGCCTAAAGATTATAAATGAACTGCTATTGGCTAATAAAACGCGCCAACATTAGCGTCTATTTTAATATCCAATGAAAATTACGAATACATATTGCTTTTAGGGAAACATTCTAGAAGGTTCTACCAAAAAACGCGCGAAACATTACGTAACTTCCTTGTTCCCAGTAATGATAAACAGCTCACCCCCTCGCTGCATTATTGCGCTATTATTGACAGTTTCAGTAAAGCCTTATAAATTTACTTTCCAATAATAATTACAATTAATAAACATCTGAAATCAATGTCACATAAAAATGCAAATTCATATTACAATCATTATTTACATTTAAGTAATTTGTGATACAAATTACCGCATCACTGTGTGTATATGAGGCATAAGCTAAGGTGGAACAACACATTTTGATGGCTATCTGTACAAAGTGGAGTTTGATTGTGTGTATACGAGACCTAAGCTTAGGTGGAACAACATATGCTGATGGCTGCCTGTACAAGGTGGAGTTTGATTGTATGTATACAAGACCTAAGCTAAGGTGGAACAGTATATCCCGATGGCTGCCTGTACAAGGTGGAGTTTGATTGTGTGTATACGAGACCTAAGCTAAGGTGGAAAATCATATGCTGATGGCTATCTGTACAAAGTGGAGTTTGATTGTGCGCATATGAGACCTAAGGCAAGGTGGAACAACATATGTTGATGGGTATCTGTACAAAGTGGAGTTTGATTGTGTGCATATGAGACCTAAGCTAAGGTGGAACAACATATGTTGATGGCTATCTGTACAAAGTGGAGTTTGTTGTGTGTATATGAGGCCTAAGCTAAGGTGGAACAACATATGTTGATGACTATCTGTACAAAGTGAAGTTTGATTGTGTGTATATGAGATCTCAGCCAAGGTGGAATAGCATATGTTGAAGGCTGCCTGTACAAAGTGGAGTTTGTTGTGTGTATATGAGCCCTAAGCTAAGGTGGAACAACATATGTTGATGGCTATCTGTACAAGGTGGAGTTTGATTGTGTGCATATGAGGCCTAAGCTAGTGTGGAACAACATATGTTGATAGCTATCTGTACAAAGTGGAGTTTGACTGCGTGTATATGAGGCATAAGCTAAGGTGGAACAGTATATCCCGATGGCTGCCTGTACAAGGTGGAGTTTGATTGTGTGCATATGAGGCCTAAGCTAAGGTGGAACAACATATGTTGATAGCTATCTGTACAAAGTAGAGTTTGATTGTGTGTATACGAGACCTAAGCTAAGGTGGAACAACATATGCTGATGGCTGCCTGTACAAGGTGGAGTTTGATTGTGTGTATACAAGACCTAAGCTAAGGTGGAACAACATATGCTGATGGCTATCTGTACAAAGTAGAGTTTGATTGTGTGCATATGAGGCCTAAGCCTAGGTGGAACAACATATGTTGATAGCTATTTGTAGAAAGTGGAGTTTGACTGTGTGTATATGAGGCATAAGCCAAGGTGGAACAACATATGTTGATGGCTATCTGTACAAAGTGGAGTTTGATTGTGTGCATATGAGGCCTAAGCTAAGGTGGAACAACATATGTTGATGGCTATCTGTACAAAGTGGAGTTTGATTGTGTGCATACGAGACCTAAGCTAAGGTGGAACAACATATGCTGATGGCTGCCTGTACAACGTGGAGTGAATTGTGTGTATAGGAGACCTAAGCTAAGGTGGAACAACATATGCTGATGGCTGCAAGTACAAGGTGGAGTTTAATTGTGTGTATATGAGACCTAAGCTAAGGTGGAACAGTATATCCCGATGGCTGCCTGTACAAGGTGGAGTTTGATTGTGTGTATATGAGGCCTAAGCTAAGGTGAAATAGCTTATGCTGATGGGTGCCTGTACAAGAGAGAGTTCTTTGTGTGTGCACAAAACCCAAACCAAGGTGGAACAGCGTATTCTGATGGCTGTGTGGTCAAGTGGGAGTTTGGTCATGTGTATACAAAAACTAACTTAAGGTGGAAAGGTACACTATGTGATCAAAAGTATCTGGATACCCCCGCAAACATATGTTTTTCATCTTAGGTACAGTGTGCTGCCACCTACTGCCTGGTACTCATTATCCATGACCTCAGTAGTCATTAGACATCGTGAAACAGCAGAATGGGATGCTCCGTGGAACTGACAGACTTTGAACGTGGTCAGGTGTTTGGGTGTCACTTGTGTCAGTAGTCTGTACGTGAGATTTTCACACTCCTAAACATCCCTAGGTCCACTGTTTTTGATGTGATAGTGAAGTGGAATCGTGAAGGGACATGTACAGCACAAAAGTGTACATGCTGACCTCATCTGTTGACTGACAGAGACCACCAACATTTGAAAAGGGTCGTAAAGAGTAATAGGCAGACATCTATCCAGACCATCACACAGGAATTCCAAACTGCATTAGGAGCCACTACAAGTACTATGACAGTTAGGCATGAGGTGAGAAACCTTGGATTCCATGGTTGAGCGGCTGCTCATAAGCCACACATCACAGAGGAAAATGTCAAACGATGCCTTGCTTGGTGTAAGGAGCGTCAATATTACATGATTGAACAGTGGCAAAATGTGTGGAGTGACAAATCACAGTACACAATGTGGCAATAGGATTGCAGGGTGTGGGTATGGTAAATGCCCGGTGAATGTCATCTGCCAGCGTGTGTAGCGCCAACAGTGAAATTCGGAGGTGGTGGTGTTATGGTGTGGTCGTGTTTTTCCTGGAGGGGCTTGCACACCTTGTTGTTTAGCATGGCATGAGCACAGCGCAGATGTACATTGATATTTTAAGCACCTTCTTGCTTCCCACTGTTGAAGAGCAATTCAGGGATGGCGATTGCATCTTTCAACACGATCGAGCACCTGTTCATACTGTACAGGTTGTGGCGGAGTGGTTACACGACAATAACATCCCTGTAATGGACTGGTCTGCACAGAGTTCCGACTTGAATCCCATAGAACACCGACTTCATGCCAAGCCTCACCGACCTACATCGATACCTCTCCTCAGTTCCACACTCAATGAAGAATGGGCTGCCATTCCCCAAGAAACCTTCCAGCACCTGGTTGAAAGTATGCCTGCAAGAGTGAAAGCTGTCATCAAGGCTAAGGGTGGGCCATACCATATTGACTTCCAGCATTACCGATGGAGGGTGCCACAAACTTCTATGTCATTTTCAGCCAGGTGTCCAGATACTTTTGATCACATAGTGTATATGCATAAACTGTATAATTTTCAAATTATCATCAGCGGCAAATTCTAAAGGACCTTTCATTTCTTTTTCATCTAATGGGATTCTTTCTAGAAGCGCTGGGTGATTTGATGACCTTTTTCACAACCAAACTCTACCCGATTTCAACAGCTCTATTAATTCCTCTTGCAAATGGATTACATCATTTTTATTTTCTGCTCCATTAACCAAGTCATCTACATAGAAATCTCTTATCAATATTTCTGCCGACCTAGGAAATCTTTGGACTTCATCTTCTGCCAGCTGTTTCAAACATCTAATAGCCAGGAAAGGTGCACATAAACTGCCATACGTTAGGGTCTTCAATTCATAAATCTTCACCAGTCTGTCCTTATGTTCTCTCCATTGAATACTTTAAAGATGTGTGTCCCTGGGGTCTAGTATAATCTGTCTGTATGTTTTTGCAGTATCTGTACAAAAAACTATTTTGTGTATTCTAAATCTTGGGATAATGGAACAAAAATCTTCTTGGTACGCAACGCCTACCATCAATACATAATTCAGTGCAGTACCAGAACTTGTCTTTTCTGAACCACTAAACACAACTCGTAGTTTGGTGATAGAACTGTCTTCTTTCACAACTGCATGATGTATCATATAATAAGGTGGAAGGTTGTGTTTCCTCCTATACCTTTTGCTTGCGACATATGATTTAGCTCCAAATATTCATCCATGAAGTGGTTATAATTCTCTCTTAGCTTTGGTTGTCTGCCTAATCTTCTTTCCAAATGATGTAATTGTGTGTTTGCTATATCATATGACTTTCTTAACTTCAGATGATCCTTCCAAATAGGTAATCTAACTTGGTATCTTCCATTATCTTGCCTTACAGAGGTTTTAGGAACTGCCTTTCACATTCTCTCTCGTCCAAGGTGAGTACGTTATGACCATGATTTTCTAACGAACAAAATTTCTCCATTTGAGTATGCAATTGGTCAGTGTGTGTGAAATATGTGTGTCGTTCCGCATGCCTTTGATTCTTGACATCACTACATGGAATTGTTCCGGAAACTATAAATCCTAAACTTGTATTCTGCAACACTGGTAAACCCTTGCACTGATACCTTCCATCTTGCAGTACATCAAAGACTGTTTCAGCTCCTAGCAGGTCAATTTCATGAGGTATATGGAAGTTGCTATCTGCTAATCTTATGTTAGTTGGAGCTTCCCATTGAGATGTATCAATATACATGAGTGACATTCTCCCTGTGATATGAGGTAATACAAGACATGGCACTCTAGTTTTGTAATTGGTCACATCCAAATAAAGTTCAACAGTTGTCATGTGGGTAGTTGTGGTTATTCATTACTAACACCCTTGACAGGTAACTCAGCTCTTGTTTGCTTAAGCCCTAAGCGATTGCAACACGATGTTGTAATAAAGTTCATTTGAGAACAACTGTCTAAAAGAACATAGCATTTGGTAATCTCCCAAAGTTATCCTTCACTTTAACTTGTGCAGTAGCCAGTAAAACCTTTGGTGACACTGCACCCTTTATTGTAAAATAACTAGTTTGTCCAGTATTAATTTGTCGATGTAGCAATGTGTGGTGATATTTTCCATAAGCTTTACCCCCTGGAGTTGCACTGTTGTATGAAGTGATTATTAGCTAAACAATTTATACATAATATATTTTCCTTTACAAATTTGTATCTATTATCAACTGTGAATTGATTAAATTGACTGCAGTGCTGAATACTATGGCCACTCTTACACAAAATGCAAGCATCCTTTGTTGTTATGTAACTATGCGACTCAGTTTTATTACTATGTGATTTAGACGGCATCTCAGGTTGAAATTCTTGTTTCTTACTTGCTGCCTCAAGAGCATTGCATCTGATTTCAATAAATTCATACAATTTAGTTAGCCTTGGTAGCTGTTTGCCTGAAGTGTGTAGCTCCCATTCCCATTTAGTGTTGCTATCAAGCTTCTGAACAACAACATAAATTATCATCAAATCCCAACTGCTTCTTTGCTGATTTAAACTATGTAATGCTCTCAAATTGCTTTTGGTAACATCAATCAACCTCCTAAGTTGAGTAGCATTCTCAGTCAGAATTGCAGGTTGCTTGACGATATTATCAATATGTGCGTTATCAATGAGCTCTTCATTTTGGTATCTTTCTACTAACAATTTCCAAGCAATGTCATATCCATCCTCAGTAAATGGAATGTACAAAATTATTCTCTTAGCATTCCCATGGGGAGATAATGAAATTTCTGTATGTTTGGAATATTTTCATTATTCTCTACAATAGATGAATATGTATCCTTAAAACTAATCACTCACTCACATTTCCACTAAACTGAGGAAGCTAGCAGGCACATTACAACCTTGTGAAGATTGAGCCAACTTTCCTTGTAAGAAACTTAATAAAGCACAGTACCTCCACTGAAGCTCTTTCTTGGTCATTAGTTTCAGCTTCTTCTAACATTTTTAACTCATTTTGACAATCATTGAATTTTGCCCAATTTTCTTGCAGTAAATTTAATGTAACCTCCAAATGCCCTCTATCCCCTTGATCCATAAATGTTTCCAGCTTAGTGCTCCTTTAATGATTGCACGGTTTTTCTTCAATTCAGTAATTCTTACTTCGTGTGCCATACTGAAGCACACAAAGGTATAAGGAAGGGATACAGATAGGTCTTGCATTATTGAAGGTAATTAACTGGTTATGGTCATCTAGACATATGTCTTCTCCGTTGATCCATCGAAGCCAAATCCCAGAAGTTCCAACTACTGCTCACAGACGGCGCTGCAGTCTTCCAACATCCAGCTGCTCCATCTTGTTGACACTTCAACCAACATGCCATTTGAAATAAAATTTCAATTTTCATCACCCTTGACTGTGAATTAAAACTTTTGTTAGCCTTATAAAACACCTTCACAAATGCTTTAAATTAACTGATTTTGTTTGCTATCTGAACTGATACTGATTTTGCCGTAGAATGCCAAGCTGTAAATATCATAACCATACCATTGTCCATGTTTATGCAGCTTTGTGCTGTAACCTTTACTCGCTGTTAAGTTCTTTCTTGCACCACCATCATTTCACCACAAACTATGTACTTTTCCACATCTACTCTGGCATAAGAGGACCAAACAATGTCTAGTAACCCCGAAATTACGTAAATGAAGACAACAGACTATTTGACTGTATCTCCATTCTGGTTCCAAAAAGCAATATAGCCAACCTTATAATTTGCCAGCTATGGCTGCATGAACAGGAGGGTAAATTTATGTTCACACTCTTTAGAACTATCACCATTATAGTATAGAACATGTTCAGACCATGGTGTTCTCATTGTGTGTCAGAAATATACATAAGTTAAAAATTCAATAAAAACAATCTAGTTTTTTTAGATGAAAACCTAATTATATGGACTAAATTTCAAAGTGGTCACAAAATAACCCTCCACAACAATAGTCTTATTGTTCGAAACTACAAACATGTTGTAACAATCGACTTATTTGGAAACCAACATTCTATTGCTTTGTTGGCATTGCTGCATGGATTGAAAACTCATTTCGTAAACAGTGTTATTCTGTCTCTGCCGAGGTATGATTTAGAAATACAGGCAGATAATTATACAATTATAAAAAAGAATCTGAAGCAGTTTTAGAAGATCACAAGGAAGCAAGTTGTGATATTTTTGATGAGTGTGTTACTTAAACTGAGGATGAAGTTCAACAGATTGAAGACATGGACTGCGATGACTAGGGCTAGGATTTTTATGATAGGGCATATATTTTTTGGTAGGGCTGACATGCTCCTTAAATACATATAAATGCTTCTTATGAAACAGCGAAATGAATTAACCTAATTTGTTAAGTCATATTTTTGCATATATGGCCATTTCTCTCTGATAGAGCATATTTTAGTAAGTAAATGGTCATATTCGTCATATTTTCACTCTTTCAAGTAGAAAAGAACTTTCTCATGCAATTTATTTATTCTGTGTTACATTTCCCAGAATTGCGCACCTCATTTTGTTTCCTGGAAAATAGGAAGTATCTACCTTCCATCCCTGTTTCCTTTGAATTCACAATACGGACTTCACCCTTACGCATCAGTGAGTTTGTGTAAGCTATGAACTCTATGAACAGGTAGCTGATTAAGTCATTCTGGACCCTGGACTGCAGACAAGTGTCTAATTCACTCATTGTGTTATTCAGCCTTATTGTAGTCAAAGGGTGTGCAGTACAGTTCAGAAAAAATGCCTAAAGTGAAGCAAAATGTTCAAGTAAGACTAAAAAAGTTTGTGTCTCAATATGGTGAGAAAGTATTTTCAAGTGATGATAAAATACTCTATTGTAAATTATGCGACATAAGAGTAACTGCTGAGAAGTCATTTAATGTTCAGCAGCATGTGGCAACAGATAAACACAACCGTGGAGTACAACGGATTGAAAATGAAAAAACACTACAGCAAATGCTCCTAGGGGAATCCCGCCAGTCTTACTCACCATTCTGCGAAGAATTTTGTACAGCTTTCCTTTGTGCTGATATTCCCTTAAGTAAACTAAACCATCCAAAATTTCGTGAATTCTTAGAAAAATACACAGGCAAAACTCTTCCTGATTCTTCCACATTAAGAAAGCACTTTGTCAGCCGAAGCTACGAAAAAACAATATAACAAATCAGACAACAGCTCGTAAATAAAAAAATGTGGGTATCAATTGATGAAACTACAGACTCTATGGGAAAATATATTGCAAATGTCATTGTGGGAACTTTGAAAGATGGTCCAGGCGAAAAGTTTCTAATAAACTGTGAACATTTAGAAAAAGTAAATTTTTCCACCATTTTTAAGTTGTTCGACAGATCTATGGGTGCCATATGGCCCGAAGGTGTTAAGCATGACAATGTACTTCTCTTCATAACGGATGCTGTACCTTATATGGTGAAAGCTGCCGATTCTCTAAAAGCATTGTACAGTAAAATGGTGCATGTGACTTGTTTAGTTCACGCCTTGCACCGAATTGCAGAGGAGATTCGTAGTAAATTCAGTGACGTTGACAAATTTATTGGATGTGTCAAAAAGATATATTTTTGAAAGCCTCTTCACGTGTTGCAGCTTTTAAGCTATTAACTCCAGACATTCCCTTGCCACCATCTCCCATTTTGACAAGATGGTGGTCCTGGGTTGATGCCTGCAACTATTACTGCCAGAACTTCAACGTTGTGAAAAGCATCATTGATTCATTCGATAGCAGTGAAGCTACTTCAATTGGACTAACTCAAGAATTAATGTCTAATGGTGAAGTTTCAGGCAAACTTTCATACATAAAATCAAATTTTGGATTTATTCCAGCTGTCATAACTGCTTTGGAGGAATCAGAAGTGCCACTGGTTAAGCAGATAGAACAACTGAAAAAAGTTGTGAATAAATTAGAGGGTGTTTGTGGTAAAGTGGGAAAAGAAGTGTCAAAGAAAATGGAAAAGGTGTTAGAAAAAAACGAAAGGTATCATACACTGTGTTCCATTTCAATGATTTTATTGAGTGAAAAGTTCTCTCTTGATCATTCACATATAGATTCAAATTATATTGTTCATTTTAAATATGCTCCTCTTGTGTCAGCTGAAGTAGAAAGGACCTTTTCGAAGTACATGGCTTTGTTGGCTGACAATAGGAAATCTTTTTCATTTGAAAATTTGCACAAGGTCTTCATTGTGAATTGCAACTCAGAGCTTATATGAAGCAGAATGAGGATGTAAAATGCACATAGGTTAACTATGTTCCTATAATGTTAATAAAAATCATACTGGAATGTCAAATTGCATAGTTTAACTTGCTTCTCATGTGCATTTTATTCTCAAATAAATAGTTCATTATTAAAACTGACTTACTAATTTATTTTACAATAGAAATTTTACCTCATTTTAATATTGTTAGGTCATATTTATTATGTTATTGTGCATATTTTGGTAAATGTTTGGTCATAACAGCATATTTTTTGGTGCATATTATGGTGATTTTTAGGTCATAAATATCCTAGCCCTAGTGATGACGATGCAGAACCCAATTTTACTGTACGATGCACTTCAAGTGACAGTAAAACTGAGAGATAACAACAGTCCAGGTGTAAGAATTGTGAAGCATGTGACTAAAAGTGGAAGAGTTTATATCGTACCTAATTTGTCTCATCCCACGCTAACAGCTGTTGCAAATATAATACGTGGAAAGCCAGGATTACTACAACTTTCAATAAATAACTTAATTGGATAATTTTCAAGAAGTAAAAAATATATATTTGTTTCTTAATATATAATATTTCTTCTTAATCTCTTAATAAAGAACTAAAACTGTAAATACAACCATAAGCGTAAAACATAATGGTGGACATTGTTCAGCCTTACCTTGGTCCAATGTGTTACAAAAAATGGTTGGTCCGCTTAGGGTTAAAGTAAATCTATTAGTTGATGATTCATAACTTGCACAGCTTCCTACACCACATCGGAGTATAAAAGATGTTTTTCAAATCTAAAGAGGATAGAAATATTAGCTAGGAAGACAGACTTAGCCATGTGTTCTATTGAGAAGGCCTTACTCTCCACACCTGATTTCAACGAACTTGTCATCAACCATTTTGCTGAACAAAAGGAGAGGAGAGTGAACTTCACTTCCAAGAACATTAATTAGGTTACTTTTTTTTTTTTTTTTTTTTTTTCCCTGGAGAGACACAATCATTTTCTACACTTAATTTCATACTCTTGAACATTTTCCCATGTGGACTGTTGATTGCTTGGTATTTCGCATACACATTTAGGCACAAGTTAAAGTCGGGCAGCATATAACAAAGAAATGCAACTGCCGCTGCTATATCAGCTGTGCTTTAAAGGTTAATGGTTCACTGTGACATTGTTAATACTGCCGTTAACAATAACAGCAAAGCATTCACCCACCAGCAAGAGAAAAAACACACTCTACATGTTTCCATTTAACAAATTGTGTTCCTATTCTGACATCTGAATAATTATAAAGGAACTAAATGTTATAAAAAATATGTTCACAAGACATGGAATTATCTATGTATATGTGTGATTAAGATTATTAAATCATTTATTTTATAAAAACAAAGCTAAGAATCTGCATTTTGTTATAAAACCATGTGTTCACCTCTGAATTGCCCTTTAACCGGTTATGTCATATCAGATGATGAATGAAATTGGTGAACGATGTTGAAATGAACACATGATCCATAGAGCTTAAAGTTAGCTGACATTCATCTTTTCAGGATAAGGGAAAACCCTGGTATAAACCTTATCTGAGTGACTCACCCTAACTAAGATTAAACTCAGGACTTCTTAAATGTGAGGCAGACATGCTACCCCCCCAACACAGAGGAGGGCTTATCGGAATATTCATTAACTCACCGGTGCATCATATGATATAAATGGCTCAAGGCTTCTGGCCACCGAGAGGCACAGCACAACAACTATTACTACAGTTTAATTAATGCTCACTTTAACTCATATGTTTTATTGCACATTTCATTTCTGAATTTCAATAACACACAGGATTTTTTGCACACACTTAAAAATGCATACAGTGAACTAAACAACAAATTGTGCACAACAGCATTTGGGTTTACATGGTTCTTTGTTAACTGAAGAATAAAACCTGCCTTGTAAAGTGTGCTTAATACAAAAATATCACCTGCCGCTCTCCGAAACTTGCAAGTCACAAGCCACCATTGTTTCAGAGCGACACAATAAACTCAATGGTCCAAGGACCATTTCATATTACCATTATCAAAAAGTGATTAGGTACTACATTCACATGAATTTCTCTACCCACTTATGTACATCTTTA
Organism: Deroplatys truncata; assembly: GCA_030765065.1. Lineage (NCBI taxonomy): Eukaryota > Metazoa > Arthropoda > Insecta > Mantodea > Mantidae > Deroplatys > Deroplatys truncata. The sequence continues at coordinate 21,112,109 of CM060988.1, read as the reverse complement.
TACAGCTATTACAAACTATGCCTAAGAAAGATTACTTTTCCACCTATTTCATGTTAATCCAATTAAACTTTTGCAAAAATACTTCCATTATACACTTCATTGTAGGTACAAGATAGATACAGAAAGCAGAATCAATAGTCATATGTCTCTGTATCTTGGCCTTGAATTTCCATGATAATGAGAAACAACTGAAAAGCGACAGACGTTAAAATAAAAAAAGAAACACAAAGGACTGTAAAATTAAAACCAAATATTAACAACAGATATCTAGGATATACCTGACGTTACAGAAAAATTTATATAAAATTTGTAAATTGTGTGTTTTAAAGAGACTTACATTTTTTAAATAGTGATTTTTTTATCTGAATCTTATGGTTGACCCGTTCCATGCTTGTTTAATGTATAGCAGTGTAACATATTACACTGCTAAGGACTAGCATCCTGCAAATGCTCTGTTATGTTGGTATTTCACTTAAGGGCTTCGCATGTTCGTCATAGTAGTTACAGCTACCAGGCAAATTTATGACATTTCTCATTTGAACAGCTAATCCAACAGAGGTTCGATAATATTACATGTAAGGGTAGAGGCTGCAATCACTATACACATGGCACACACGCATTACACTTGTGTTGTCCTTCCAATGCCAATATTCAGAATCCCAAGCCGCAAAGGTAGTCCGGCATTGAGGCCCTAAGATGCAAAGTGTAACCCAACATTGAGGACCCTAAGATGCAATTCGTAGCCCAGCAATGAGGGCTCTGAGCTGCAAAGTGTAGCCCACCATTGAGGGCCCTGAGCTACAAAGGTAGTCCGGCATTCAGGCCCTAAGATGCAAAGGATAACCCAACATTTAGGGCCCTAAGATGCAAATCGTAGCCCAGCAATGAGGGCTCTGAGCTGCAAAGTGTAGCCAACCATTGAGGGCCCTGAGCTACAAAGGTAGTCCGGCATTCAGGCCCTAAGATGCAAAGGGTAACCCAACATTTAGGGCCCTAAGATGCAAATCATAGCCCAGCAATGAAGGATCTGAGCTGCAAAGTGTAGCCTAGCATTGAGGGTCCTAAGCTGCAAAGTTAGCCCAGCATTGAGGACCCTAAGATGCAAAGGGTAACCCAACATTGAGGGCCCTAAGATGCAAATCATAGCCCAGCAATGAGGGCTTTCAGCTGCAAAGTGTAGCCCAGCATTGAGGGCCCTAAGCTGCAAAGTGTAGCCCAGCATTGAAGACCCTAAGATGCAAAGTGTAACCCAGCAATGAGGGCCCTAAGATGCAAAGTGCAGCCCAGCATTGAGGGTCCTGAGCTACAAAGGGTAACCCAACATTGTGGGCCCTAAGATGCAAATCGTAGACCAGCAATGAAGGCCCTGAGCTGCAAAGTATAGCCCAGCATTGAGGACCCTAAGATGCAAAGTGTAGCCCAGCACTGAGGGCCCTGAGCTACAAAGGGTAACCCAACATTGAGGGCCCTAAGATGCAAAGGGTAGCCCAACATTGAGGGCCCTAAGCTGCAAAGTGTAACCCAACATTGAGGGCCCCAAGATTCAAATGGTAGCCCAGCAATGAGGGCCCTAGCTACAAAGGGTAACCCAACATTGAGGGCCCTAAGATGCAAAGGGTAACCCAACATTGAGGGCCCCAAGATACAAATCGTAGCCCAGCATTGAGGGCCCTGAGCTACAAAGGGTAACCCAACATTGAGGGCCCTAAGATGCAAAGGGTAACCCAACATTGAGGGCCCCAAGATGCAAATCGTAGCCCAGCATTGAGGGCCCTGAGCTACTTAGGGTAACCCAACATTGAGGTCCCTAAGATGCAAAGGGTAACCCAACATTGAGGGCCCCAAGATGCAAATCGTAGCCCAGCAATGAGGGCTCTGAGCTGCAAAGTGCAGCCCAGCATTGTGGGCCCTGAGCTACAAAGGGTAACTGAACATTGAGGGACCTAAGATGCAAATCACAGCCCAGCAATGAGGGCCCTGAGCTGCAAAGTGTAGCCAAGCATTGAGGGCCCTAAGCTGCAAAGTGTAGCCCAGCATTGAGGACCCTAAGATGCAAAGTGTGTCCCAGCAATGAGGGCCCTCAGCTGCAAAGGGTAACCCAACATTGAGAGCCCTAAGTCACATGGCATAACTGAGCATCGAGGGCCCTAAGACGTAAGTAGTAGCTCAGCATTGAGGACCCTAAGCCATATGGCATAACCCAGCATTGAAGTCCCTAAGCCACTTGGTATAACCCAGCATTGAGGGCCCTGAGCTGCATGGCATAGTCCAGCTTCAGGGCCCTAGTCTGCAAGGAGTAGCTCAGCATTGAGGGCCCTAAGCCACAAGGCACAACTAAGGGATATTTTTTTTATAAGTAGAGGATCAGTGACAGAGCCTAGCTATGGGATCTGTGAGAGTAAACTCCAGTGATCCAATTATGACAACAATCCTTTAGCAACATTTTGCCTCATCACAAGATGTAGCCAGTAACTACTATACTCCTACGCCTAGTGTTTGTATGAATTCACTGTTAAAGTAGCACCTTGTTAGACCATAGACAGAGGTGTTCCTACTAAAGTAAGCTACGGATGTTCTTGCCTTTACATCCAATAAGATTATTTTCTAAGTCCAAAATCGGACTGCCATGCATGAACGCTGACAGAACCTAACAAAGTAGACCAGCAGTAACATCGACAGTAGCTAACAACCCCTGCATTAACATCCCAGACATGTATCTTGCAGATGGTGTTAGAACTCAACAGCTATTCACCATATGCACCATTGTTAGAATAAAACTAGCTATACTGTTTATTCTGAAAATCAACTTCTCGTCGCAGCTCTGCCATTCAGTTAAGAAAAATCCTATGTTCAAGCTGTTTGACTGCAATGGCCAGGTTAATAAATTTAATTGATCACTCTACATTCTGTATGCAGTTTCTTTACGACAAAAGCTTATAAAGAACACAGATGTTATGCTGCGAGTGCAATGCCACTCTTCATCCTACAACAAAACGAGATCGGAGATACCAGTTTTCTTGTAGGAGAGGGCGTGAGCAGTTTTCAGACTTGGTTGCAAAGGGCACTTGGTTCGAGAACTCAAGATTACCGCCTGCCCAAAAGCTCCTGGTTATCTACAGCTTTGCCCACAAATTTTCTTATGAACAAACAGTTGCACAGAGGTCACTTGGAGACACCTACATAAGCCACAGAACAATAGCTGACTGTTTCAGCTATTGTTGCGAGGTGTGCATATTTTCAATGGACACCAAATACACTAACAGGGGCAAAATAGGCACTGCCGGTCATGTCGTTCAGATAGACTAATTTAAAATTGGTCAAAGAAAACACATTGTGGCTGCATCATGGAATGAAACTGAATCCTGGGAATGATTGACACTGTCACCAATGAGGTGAGGATGGCAGTGTGCCCCAATAATAAGAGAGATGGTACCACCTCTTTGCCTTAATTGAGGAGCATGTGTAGTTTGCCAGCACAATCCACACTGACTGCTGGTGTAATTACAATGGACTAATGGCTGCGGTTTTAGCTGCTCACCTCGCAGCAAACCATAACTAGCATTTCATGGATACAGTAACAAATGTCCACACGAACAATATCAAGTCGTGCTATCTCTACGGCATCACCTATCCAGAGGCAGCATCAAGCAAAATCAAATGGATGTGCATTTGGCAGAATATTTGTGGCACCAAGACTGTATAAAGGATTAGCTCATCCCTTTCAAGAGCATGTTTGAGGAATTTACCCAGCATTGCAGTATATTTGTGTATTAGATAGGTGTGTACACAAAACATTAGCTTAGTTTAGACAATTGTTTTATTTTTGGCTTTTTTATATATAGTTTAGGTAAGTGAAACTAAGGTAATGTTGCTGCCAGCCTCTCCCTGTCTTACACCACGTCACTAAACCATACCAACCTTGTAATGCTGAAATACATGAGAAGGAAAGGTTGGTTGGCACGAAAGTGAGTGTGTCACAGTTCCATAGAGGAACAAAAGTGATGAAGGGATATGGTGTTTGTGAAAAGGACCGGAAATGGAACTGAAACACACCTAGAAAATGCAAATAAGAATGCGCAGACGAAAGGGAGAGTACTATGTGGAACACACCCTTTAATTATCGTGCATTTGCATAGTGTATGATTACCTTAAGTTTATTTCATTACAGATGTAATCCCATTACAAAATGTATCATATACCTATTGGGGAATTGCACGAGGTTATGATTTAATAGTTATTTGTGGTTATGTAGTACATAACTTAGCCAAAAGTTATTTCATCACAATATGAAGAGGCTGTAATTTATTCTGCAATTGCACTGCTCAGTATTACATTGGGTAAATTAAATTTTTGGTTGAATTAAGGAATGTAATGCATAGGCAACATGCCACTATCAAATAATAGCTTATGTGTTGCTAACAGTTAATACGTATGGCAGTAAAAGTCGTAATTAAAGCAAATAACAGTTGTAACTATAAGAATAATGGTCTGTCCAACCAGGTCTACTTACTCGTTTATGATGCAAATGTTAGTGTTAAAAAAAAAGGCTATTTTGCATCGGTTTGGTTAAAGAAACCGCACAATCGTAAACTCACCCCAGTTGGACATTTTGAACACCTAAGAATTTTCCCGCCCCTTTTCCCTCTTGGTGGCGTGGATTACCTACTGCCAACGACACTCATATTCTGCAGTACTGCTACTCGGGTATTTTAGCAATTTTTTTAAGTACGTAGGTTGGCAGCATACGATGCCGTATAACAGGGAGAAGCTGGTAGCAACATTACCATAAAGAATATTATTGGTTATAGTTTATGTCAGTGAAAACTCAATTTATTAACTTCAAGTTGGCAATGAAAGACTACTGACAACGCCCATATGTTGTGATTCTGACATTTTAAGCAGTATTATAGGTTATTTTCAATGTATGGATCATATCTGTGACTTCCTATAACATGCAACATTGCAGCTGAGAAAACAAAATGGCAAAATTGCCTTTCTTGCGCCCACCTAGAGGGAATATAGAAGCAGATGAAAAATGGTTGTACATCATGCACCCGCCAGAACACGAGTTTTTTGTGCCTTACTGAAATGGGTAATTGGGAAAGTAAATAGAGAAAACGTGGCCAACTTCATGGTAATACTGATGCTCATTTGGAAGAGCGCCATGCATTCAGAGCCAGCTGTGCTCAAAGAAAAGAAAATGGTGTGCACAGGATGTCAGAATAGCGTGAAGACATTACTGAAAGACTATACAGGTGTTGAAAACTTGAAGTTGCTGCAGGAATTCCTGGTGCAGCATTTTTACAAATGCTTATTCTCCATATGCTTCATGTTAATCGAGATATGTTAATCTTATTGCTAATTTTCTTGTAGATGCAAGCAGAATTGGAAGGCTTTAAGTGTTTAAGAGCTGACTGCTATGTGGAGTATTCCGTTCTCTTTGCATTACCATGACAAAAAAAAAAAAGAATAACGAATTCCCATTTGAGAAAAAGTATAAGTATTGGAAAATTTAAGGGAATAACAAGCAATCGTTTCTGAGTTATGCTGTTCACAGACACACACACGGACATGTTAACAAAAATGTTTTTTTTTTATTCAGGGGGTCTCAAAACATGTATATCCGGTGAAATCTCTGTATCGAATTTTTGGGTGGAATACAATACTTCCCCTACTTACTATACATAGTAGAGAAAGTAAAAAAGCCCCAAACCGAGAAATTTGGGGATATAACGCTGCCTTTGGCGGCATTAATTATTCATATGTTGGCAGCATTGCGTTAAAACCAGAGAATGAGATACAGTGCCACCTGTAGGACACACAGTGACGTCTGTTTCACATCTAAGACCACTTTAGTCGCTAAAGTGGGCGCAAGAAAGGCAACTTATCCCAAAAAAAAAAATTGTGGGGCATAAAAAAAGAGCCGAAGTTTCATTACGGGTATCCCAGAATCGAGGAAATTGAGCATAATTACTTACGAAATCCAGGAACTTGAGCATGTACGTTGAAACCTCGGAAGCATTTCCAAAACAGTACTTTAACCTGTGAATCAAATTAGATTAAAAATACTAATACGTAATATACTCTACCATCATACCAAGTCCAAACACAACACTTCTCTGTTATCTCTTGAACTGCTGCTTCTTTAACTTCACACTTATTCTTTGTTTCAAGACAACACACCACCTCATCAAATGCGACCAGGCTCAGACAGTACAAGCGCTTGGAGACGGAACACCCTAAGGTAAACGAACGTGTCCGGAGCTTCCAGAGCAAATGCTCTGACATCCTGATTGCCGAGGCTTGAAACTAAGATGGAAGTCAGCTGATAAAATAGCAATGCCGAAAATATAAAAATAAACCTGAATTTTCGAATCAACGAGTAATTGTGTAAATGTAAGAGTTTATAGTGATACCTTATTTAATATTGAGTACCAAATAACGCGCATTCGATGTTTAAAACTGGAACATGACCTGAAAACCTAATAAGGTAGAAGACAGGTTATTTATCGAAAGTCACAACGTTAGTTGGTTTTAATGAAGAATTGAAATATATACAGCGAAAACAAGCTAACCATAAAAATAAACTATACTTAGTATGTTAAGGTGTTAAAATGTGTGTTTATGCTATATAGTGTTGAAATGTGTTCGAATTAGGGACTGTACTTCGAAAAGTTTGTTTTTGTGGATTGCACAGTAATATCGTAAAACGAACATGAGAAGTCGTTATGAAAAGCGGGATTGGCCCTGTTATATGTAACAGACAAAGGGCCACGTAAGAATTAACCTCCAGCACTCTTCAAATGCTATACCATGTAAACAAATAGGCTTACTTGTTTACATTTTTTGTGTTTGTGTGTTTATTATATATCGCTTCTACTTGTATCCAGAAAAACTGTCCTAATTTCATTTGTATTTGTGACATTTTTAATTATAGAAGAATTCGGAAACTTCATATAAAGCAGCTAAAGTTAGAAGTGAAATTTAACACTCAAAACAACACATCTGACATTTAAGAACACACAATGAAGTTCTGAGTCTCATGTTGTTTCATGTGACATCCCCATTAATCCCATATAGAGAAGAATATACATGTATGTATTTGTGTTGTGTGTATAATACAGATTCAGAGGTATATATATGCATCTTGTAAACAATTTTTGTTAACTCAAATACTACGTACCTCATATTCTGTAAAACTGGCCTAATTAAGAGCTTGTTGAATTTTTTCCTCTCAAGAGTCCTACACCTTTATGTTTACATCATTAATTTCCTAAATAAGAAAGGGTGGTGGGGGATCGGTAGCTTCTAGAGTAAGTGTTTCTTTTTTTCTCTAGGTTTTACATATGGTATTTAGGTTGAGATATATGTACAAGGCTGTCATAAGGTGTTAAGAACCTGAATGTTAATTGTCAATAGCACAAAGGAATGTAACAAAGCACATGTTTTTTTAGACTCTTAACTCGTGTTGTCTTCTTCTTGTATACTGTTGTATTAAATATTAATGTAAAATTGTACCCGCATCTTCTTTCATAAAGTAATGGACTGAACAAATTTGACACTTTAACTTTGTCCCCCCCCCCCAAAAAAAACCGCAGCACCATTTCTTTTCTACTGTGCTCTTCAAAAATGTGTACTTATCTGTGAAAAAAAAGTACGCCAGATCTTTTATAATGCCTCCTCTGTTGTCAGCTGCAGAATAATGTACCATAGTCTTGTTGGGTAGTATAAATATTTAATTTAATCGAACTATAGGAAAAAATTCTGTACTAAGCTCAGCCGGCATTCATTGCTTATACCTCTGTCAGCTAATGGAGATGTTGGTTAGAGTGACGTCATGTGCTCTCTATCTGTATACATGCTCAAAGGTTATGTCTGATACCTATTTCAATTTTGAATGTGATGTAATGATAATAGTTTGATTTTGGATGTATATTAGTGTTGTGCTCAAACACTATTTCCTGCTGTTATACCAAATAAGTAAATTAGGACATAATGCTCTTTTCATTGCAAAATAACTTAAAGCATTTCATAAACATTAAATTCTCCATATGTACTGTGTATCTTTGGGAATTTTTGTCAATCTGGGTAACTTGGTTACGCGCTGGCCTTGGAAGCACAAATAGTTACATAAAACTTGTGTATTACCACCTTATTGCTGAATGATTTTTATATATCGAAATGCCAGCTACCATATTTATGACAAAACACCCAACTTAAATTATATAAATGTATAATATGTATTGCATGGCAAAATATCTGCTGAAATGGTTATTCTTTTTAAGTATCCGATAATGCTTTATTTACATACACCTCATTTGTGAAGTCATAGTAGGAGCTGCCTTGTGAAACAACTTCTAGGGTTTTAAATGTTGTCTCATGTTGACACTTCTAATTGGGCAGCACTATGGCCTCTCACAAAAAAAGCCTGGATTCAATCCTAGGGATCAGAGGTGGGATTTTGTGGTAGATAAAATGGCACTTAGAAGAATGTTCTCTGGTTTTCCCCAACATAATTCCATCAATTGCACCATCTTCATCATTGTCATCCCCCCTCCCACCAGTCTCCAATCTCTGTAAACCTGTGAAGTTAAAAGGGACATTAAAATTAAAAATACTATGGAGGAGAGAGAGCAATACTAATGAACGAGTGTCTCATCCAGCCACCCAAATTTATAAACCAACATGTTGACCATTAACCTGCAGAAACAACAATATAACTATACTGAAGTGATAATAAAATTGGGCAAGGAAGTAAGTAGGTAATAATGAAATATTGCATTTTAAGCAAATTTAAATTCTGTAATTGCTTAAAAAACAATAGGATGAAAGTCATACAAACTGCTGTTACATTCTTTCTGCAGTCAACATATGAAAAAACAATTAATACTGGCACACTAAACTACATGTTAAAGTGATTGACAGTTATGAAGGGTGGGTGTGTTATGGTTAAACACAGAGAGACATTGTTATTATTTAGAGACATTGCATTCACATTCATATTTAATAATACTGTGTAATACATTTGTATGGTATTTTAAGGAATATGTGCCTACATTAATATACATTTGAATGGCCTACCCAATTAAAATGTCCATTAAATTCTATTGTCTTGAATGTCTGTTATTGCAATCTATTGGAATGATCTTATAGGTAATTGTAATTGCACTTAGTCACTTATGCATACACAAAGCCAGTTCTAGTTAATAAAACCTGCAGTTATTGAATAAAAAATACACTTTGATTCCTTTTCCTGGGAAAAGTTCTATATATAACATTTGATATAACACAGTGGAGGTCCTACAGCACATGGGAACCTTAAATGTATTGACAAGCCATATGGGAAAAAAACAAATTGAGTCCATACAGTGATGTTTGTTTGTTTGTGTTTGTTCATTTGGCTCCACTGTGAGCAATGCTCAGGGAAATTGAACACATACAATTATGAAGTGTGCAGAGTAAGTAGTAATATACCCAACGCCAAGAACAGCCTTGGGGGGGGATGATCCCCTCCCCATCATGCATTATCTAAGAGAGAAACATTTGTAAACCATCACCATTTCAACAGTAAACTTCTCGATATGCATTACAGTAGGATAACAATAACAAATAAGTGTAAATCACCATCACATGCAATCTGCACGGTATGTTGAATATTTACATGTTGCACGACGTATTAAAAAGTTTGTCCATAGTATATGGAGAGTGAGTATATAAGAAAGCTGTTAACTTTTCTTGAAGATTTTATGTTAATTAGGATTGCCTAATAGTTTTAGGTAACATGGAAGGTTATAAATTGTTATTGCAGAATAGTTACATTATTTTTGGAACAGTTTTAAGCTATTTGCCGGTCTATGGAAATGGCCTGCATGCCACATATTGTGGTCATGCATAGCAAGGTTTGTTGGGAAGCCACCATATTTATCTGTAAGGTAGCTCAAGAGAGAATATATGTATTCACCAGTGAGAGTAAGAATTTTTTGAATAATGGCCTACATGAATGATGAGAGTTTGGTATTTATCAAACTTTTCGTTTTTGAATTATGCTGTTCACAGACCTTAAACACACACGGAACATTTTTCTAAAAATACCTTTTTGGATTCAAAAACATGTATTTCCGGTGAAATCACGGTATCGATTTTTTAGGTGGAAGCAATATTTTCTCTACCTAATATATACATGGTAGAGAAAGTGAAAATTGCTGCTATTGAGGAACAAAGTTCCAGGAAAAATCGCCAGTAGGTAACATGCAACTCTTTTATAACAGCATGAATTATCACTTCTAAATATAAGTCAAATTTGTGTTACAAAACAGGATATTTCAGTTTGTCTTAGCAGTACCCAAATATTAGTTGTGACAGCTAAGCTGCTTGCATCAGTATAAAAGTTTAAGATAACCCATGAATTTTCACGGCAAATGGCTTTTCCAATACATGCTATTCTTCATGTTATAATTGAGCACTTTATAAGCACCAATTTGATATGTATGTACAAATTGCTGCTTTGAAACGCATGGCTTTATGTATTCACTTTCGATTGCCAGTCGAAGAGCATGCGCCAACGTTCCACGTTACGTATTTGACCATAGCCAATGGAAGCAAAATGTGCCGGAATGCTCGTTCGAAAGATCGTTCGCTTTCGTTCATTTTCGGCATTTGCTCAACTTCGTCGGGCAACTTCGGGTGCTCCGTCTCCAAGCGCTTGATCAGACAGTTCGATCAGTGCCGCCAAATGGTCAGTCTCAAGTATCCCTCAAACATGCATCTAACTTCCTACACACTAGGATTTTTCTCACTAGAAGAAAATTCAGCAATTACAGTCCTATAAAACTAGCTGAAATACAGCAACTGTATAAAATATGACTTACCAAATCCATTACAAAAAAAAAAGAAACTGAATTGTGAAGTTTTGGTGGCCTTGTAGGCAGGCCGCACAACTACAACTGCACTTAAGTTCTTCATCACGTATTGTGTACCTCTTCTTTGTTTTCACATCATTGACTATTAAAATAGCTCTTTCCGATTCCGTGTTTGAGTGAGGCAACGCTAATACCAGTTTTGTGAGTTTTCCTATCTCGGGAAATTTCAATTCATCAGTAAAATCTTTAACATTAGCTCTAAAGTGCCACATTTAATGTTATATGAATAAAAATGAGTATATAGCATATGCTTTATTTTGAGAACATGCTCAAGTAATGGAAGCAGAGTAGAACATACTCAGGTATCCATCTTACAAGAGTATGTACTCTTATTTGGTGTGAATAAAAACTAGTATATTTTCAGTTTTCAGTTCATTCTCCTCTCATGCTGAGCATGGTTAGATGCATGCTCACTTCTGAGTATTATTGATTTTTTTACTTAAAACTAAATATGAAGAGAATGGCACAGTTTATGAGCTGTATAGTACACATGGAAAAGTTGCAAACATAGCCATGGGTCATACGAATAAAAAGCAAGTACTTACTCAAAGTTTATACTCGTGAGTATTAACACTTTCTGTGACTATATACTCAGCTCATTGAGAACATACTCGCTTTCATAAGAATAAAAGCCTACTACCTCATAAGAGTATATACTCATCCCCACAGCCATCTTGTTCGCTTAAATCTAAGTATATAATGTCATCTACACTCTTTGACCATATACTAGCTTCGTTGAGTGTGTGGTGTTGTGTTATTTGGTATTCTGTATTAGAGGAGTAGATTTTGTTGTATTTGGTTCTGTCCCATCTAAACTGCTGAGGAATTATCCTGTGTTTTATAACAAGTTTCAGCGGAAATGTTAGAGAAATATTAGGTCCTTTAAGAGATGAAAAATTAATTGAAGCAGCACCACAAAGGCATAGCTGTAAATGAAATTAGCAAAACAACAAATAAAATGAAATAAGCAAAATTCTATTATCAATAAATCAGGCAAAAAGAAAATATTCACGGATTCTTAAGTCATAATTATAAGGTGCCAGATGTAAATTCAAATCATACTTGTTTCTAGAATCTGGGATGTATACACTATTTTTCTACGAAACAGTTTTGTTATAAGTAACCTAACTTTTAATTTTGGGGTTAGGATTTTACATAGTAAGCTTAATTAATACATCTGACTTTCAATAATACTTCTAGGTTATGTTTTCATGCAGCAATACAGGATTTTGAAACTCCTTGAATGTTCATGGAAAAGTTAAAAAACCAATAAATAAAACGGTGCTAAGCAAAATGGAAGGAATGATTGTGGATTGGGAGGTCATAACTCATGAGGTGCTGGATGAGCTCATCCGGCTGTTTTTAGAATCCCAGGATATTTACACTACTTAGGTATAGTATGAAAGTTTTCTTATAAAGTTATGAGTAGATATCTGGATTTTGAAGTTAACAATCTACATAGCAAGGTTAACTTTCAATATTTTTTCTAGGCTAGTTTTTCTGAAACAATGCAGAATGTTGAAACCTCTTTAATATATATAGCTATGCTTGTAACTTTTCCTGAGTACTATACAGCTCATAAACTGTGCCATTCTCTTCATATTTAGTTTTAAATAAAAAAAATCAATATATACTCAAAGGTGAGCATGCATCTAACCATTCTCAGCATTAGAGGAGAATGAACTCATAAAACTGAGAATATACTAGCTTTTATTCATTCCAAATAAGAGTACATACTTTTGTAAGATGGATGTTCTACTTTCCTTCCATTACTTGAGCATGTTCTCAAAATGTAGTAGATACTCGGGTGGTTTTATTCTTACCAAACCGAGTATTTACTTGAAAATGTGAAGCATACACTCTATACTCATTTTATTCATATAATCCCATATGTATTCAATAAGTTTCAAAATCCTGCATTGTTTCAGAAAAACATAACCTAAAAATAACATTGAAAGTTAACTTTATTAATTAACCTTACTATATACAGTGGTAACTTCAAATTCCAGTCATAACTACTCATAACTTTATAAGAAAACTGTTTCATAGTGTAAATATCCTGGGATTCTAAAAATAGTCGGAAAAGTTCATCCAACACCTCATGAGTTATGACTTTCCAATCCACAATTATTCCTTTCATTTTGCTTATAGCCATTTTATTTATTGGTTTTTTAACTTTGCCATGAACATTCAAGGAGTTTCAAACTCTTGTATTGCTGCATGAAAACATAACCTAGATGTATTATTGAAAGTCAGATTTACTAATTAAGCTTACTAGTAAAATCCTAACCTCAAAATTCAGTTGCTTAAGAAGTTAGGTTACCTATAACAAAACTGTTTCATGGGATTCTAGAAACAGTCTGATTTGAATTTGCATCTGGCACCTTATAATTATGACCTTGGAATCCGTGAACATCCAAGGAGCTTCAAAATCCTGTATTGCTGCATGAAAGCATAATCTAGAAGTATTATTGGAAGTCAGATTTATTAATTAAGGCCACTATGTAAAATCCTAACCCCAAAATTCAGTTACTTAAGAAGTTAGGTTACTTATAACAAAATTGTTTCGTAGGAAAAAAAAAGGTGAACATCCCGGATTCTAGAAAAAGTCTGGTTGGAATTTGCATCTGGCACCTTATAATTATGACTTAAGAATCCGTGAATATTCTCTTTTTGCCTGATTGTGTTGATAATAGAATATTGCCTATTTCATTTGTTGTTTTGCTAATTTCATTTACAGCTATGGTGTTGTGTGTATTCCTTCAATTAATTTTTCATTTCTTGAAGGACCTAATCTTTCTCTAACATTTCTGCTGAAACTTGTTATAAAACACAGGATTTCCTGGGCAGTTTAGATGGGACAGAATCAAATACAACAAAATGTACTCCTCTAATTCAGAATGCCAAATAACACAACACCACACACTCAACGAAGCTAGTATATGGTCAAAGAGTGTAGATGACATATACTTAGATTTAAATGAACAAGATGGCTGTGGGGATGAGTATATACTCGTATGAGGTAGTAGGCTTTTATTCTCTGAAAACGAGTATGTTCTCATGGAGCTGAGTATATAATCTCAGAAAGTGTTCATACTCCTGAATATAAACTTTAAGTACTTGCTTTTTATTTATATGACCCAATCGTCTCCATTGCCACAAAATTGCGTGTTTCTTCACGAAAAAGAAAGAAGCTGTAATAGTCGCCACTGTACAGACACATTATTTGTCTCGACATAGTTATTGAAATGTTTAATTAAATGTGGCAACTCTGTAAACCCAGACCTACCCATCACCAATACTACAGCAGCGCACAAATATCAAATTTCATTTCTTTATGCAACATTGGGTCGCTAATTGAAAAAGTCTCTGTATTTCTTCAAAAGCAACCATATAAAATTCCAAACATCTTTCTTAGTTCGCCAACTCCAGAAGAAGGTAGCTCCTTCAGCAACGATTCGCATTCGGATCCTAAATACACTTCACTGAAGGGAAGGAAGTTTCTATGACAACATGGATTCAGTTTTTCAATTTCTTGCACTGCTCTTACTGACAAAAGTTCTGTCCAATTTCTTTAAGAAGTTTGATAGAATTATTTGCTAAGGAATGAACCAATGGGCACAACACTTGGAACTGTGAGACAATTAAGAAGATATATTTCGTAAAAGCACGAGGGAGATTTCACTAGCTTTACTACCGACTATGGCCTGAGATTAACAAAGACATAAGAATAACGCTATTGACTTCCTGTTTCAGGCGAGAAACAAATCTCTAGCATCGTGCAGCATCACATGGAACGCACACAATATTCATTATCGGGATTCTCTTTGCAACTAACGCCAACGAGCTGTTGGCAGAGTAAGTTTTAGCTCGAGTGAATCTTTGCTGTGTGCTCACCCTCATCGGGGTTTAACCACGAAATGATCATTTCAGTAGGAAATGATGTTTAAGGGTGACGGTTTATTTTGAGGTTGTAAGAAAGAAGAGAGGAAGCATGTAGCTTCCTCAAAATGCCTGATAGGATGCAGCGGCCCTTCTGCACCCTGGTGTGTGTGTGTGTGTGTGTGTGTGTTTATCAGTTTCTTTAGTTAGGATTGAATTTTGAGACCAATCAACTCTTGGGTAGGATTACTATGGAGTTCAGCTTTAGCTGCTGTTGGTGTAACTCCTTGGTTATCTGGTATGCCCGTATGCCATGCGGGGAATCCGATGACGCCGAATTCTAGGGTTGTAATCCCCAAGTGATCTAACCAGGATACTCTGATGGTTTGGTAAACTGGCGTAAAATTTTGTAGCCCGGCGCCTAATTTCATCTTCCGCATATGGATGAGATGAGGCTTCGTGTAGTAGTCTCACGGGGAAGGAGCGGCCGACAGAGTAGATGGACCGGAGTCCCCTATTCTGCGTCCGTTATAGCCATAGTAGCCAGCTGTCTGCGGCCATGCCCCAGACCTTGCAGGCGTAAAGCATGAGGGGGACTATCAGGGCTCGGAAAAGGTGTATCTTCAGGCGAACAGGCATCCCGGATCTCAGCATCGGGTACAAGGAGGCAATCGCCCCCTGCGCTCGTGTCGAGACGTCTCGGATGTGCTCGCTAAAAGTTAGACCCTTATCCAACTTCACTCCCAGGTAGCTTATAGAATTCATCCATTCAATTCTTCGGCCTCGAAATTGAAATGTGGGGCAGTCTGCGGGGATGTGGCGCTTCGTCAGAAGCATGGCGTGGCTCTTGTCCGCGTTAACGGACACGCGCCAACGCCGACACTACTGCTGGATGAGACGGGGGTGTCTCTGTTTTGAGTTGAAGGCTCTGATTAGGTTTTTGTTTGAGCAGTACAGCAGCACGTCGTCAGCATACTGGGCCATTTCGACTTGCTGCTGCGTTGGAAGGTCTGCCATGAAGACGTTGAAAAGCGTGGGGGATAGAACAGAGCCTTCAGGGACTCCCCCTCTAACTGGCCTAAGTGTAGATGTTTTCCACGCAACTGAAACTTTAAATGTTCGGTGTCGTAGAAAGCTGTGTAGGATGTTGTTAACTTCTGTTGGTAATCCCAGGTGGATGAGTTTTTACAGGAGACCCGCGTGCCACGTCGTTGAGAAGGCCTTTTCGACATCCAGCGATACCGCGGCGGTAAAGCAACCCTCCTGGAAACTCAGGGCGGCCTTCTCCACCACTCGCAGCAATGCTGAGATATCGAATGCCCAGGACAAAATCCAAACAGGTGGACCGAGATGGCTTGAATGTCTCCCAAAAGTGGGGACAGGTGGTTGAGGATCATCCTCTCGAAAACTTTCTAGAGGGTCGGAAGGAGACTGATGGATCGGTAGTTTGAAGGATGTACAGGATCTTTTCCTGGTTTCAAAATGCATATCACACGGGCCTCTCGTCACTCTCGTGGAAAGTGACCCAGAGTGAAACGCATGTTGGATACTCGGGTTAGAAAGAGCACGGCGTTGAAAGGAAGGTGTCGGAGCATGAGGGGGTTAGCCTGTCAGGTCCGGCCGCCTTTTTGGTGTTGAGACGCAGGAGTGCGCCGTGGAGCTCACTCGAGCGAATGATGGATAGCCGATCCGCGTCGTCCGGAGGGTGCCGAAAGTATCGGCGTACCTCCCGACGAACGTGTTCGGAAAACATGTCCTGGGAATCTTCTCTTGGACGTAAGGTACGTTCAAGATAATCAGCGAACACATTTGCTTTGGCCTGGGGTTCATAGGCGAGGCCTTGGGTGCCTTGGAGTGGAGGGGTGTATTGGCCTCGACGGTTTCGGAGGCTTTTTGCAATCCTCCACACATCGCCACAATCGATACGCAATCTGGTCATCGTATCCTCCCATGCTTGCACATGGTACTCGCGTAGGCGGAGACGGACCTGTCGGCGTAGACGCCGCAAGAGCGCCCGATTGTGCGGCGTGCGGTGACGCTGGTAGTGTCTCTGTGCAGTCCAGGAACGGCGGATGAGAACCACAAAGTCCACTGGAAGGACGTCGGGATGTAGGGGCTGGAGCAAAAAGTGTACGGTTGTGTGCAGTTTGCGTCACTATGGATGTGAAGGAAGAGACCGCTGCCTTCAAGGATGGGATATCTGTAATTCTGGGGTTCGGTGATGTGGAAGTGCGAAGGCAATTCATAACGCCTACCCAGTCGACTTCTCGTGTGCGAAACGAGGGATCGTGGCTGGCAACCCTAGTGTTGATTTCTGCCAACACAGGATTGTGGTGGGAATGTAGTGCGTTGATGGACGTGAGGGTGAGATGATATGGGAGTTGTTTGGTGATCGCGAAGTCGATGACTGAGGACAGTCCTTCACCTCGCGAATGATATGTGGGTTGCCAGGGACCCTGCACTTGAAGCAGCCAGTCCGCTTCGATCAGGCGAATTATTGCGTTGCCTCTGGCATCCGCCCTGCGGCCGCAATGCCAACGTGGATGTTTAGCATTGAAGTCGCCGGCTAGAAATGCACTGGCATTTAGGGCTAGGAGAGTAAGGTAGTCGTTGGACGCAAACTGCCTACCTGGAGGATGGTATATGGAGATCACCAAAACCTCCGTACCATCGAGGTCCATACATACTGCTGTGACCTCTAGGTTTTGATGAGGAGGGAGCTGAATTGGGCGATGGATCACGATCTGCCGCAAAGGACCGTCATGCCGCCTCCCGGACGACCCTAGCGATTCGATCTGTGGCAGACGTAACCCGGAAGATGCAAGCGGTTTTCGGGATGGAGAAATGTTTCGCCGACTAAGATGACGTCCAGTGCCTGGGAGTGGGAAAAAGTAGGAACTCACCCCCCCTGACTGGCTAGACCGCAAGCGTTCCAGAACGCGAACCGAAATGAGGTGCGAGACCTACGAAGGCTGTAAAGAAAGTAGTGGCAACATGGTCCCCACATTCACAGGAGAGCGGGTATGAGACAATAGGATATGGGAGCGATCAGGTGCCTAGTGTCGATGTGTGGTGTGCATTGGTCGGGCTTCCAGTTGAGAGTGTGTTGTTGCTGTGTAGCGTTGAAGTGAACAGTGTCAAGTGCACCGCTCTAAAGCATGTTTACCAAAGGCGATCAGTGTTCGTGGATTAAAATCGAGGTTGCCCGTGGCAAAAATGCATCAGCATGTTATCCAGGATTATGTGAAGCCTGTGGCGGGAATGCATTGCCGTACAGGACGGTTGCACGATTGATCAAGGCGTTTTCGTGCAGGTCGGACTGAGACTGCGGATTTGCGGCCGTCCATTCCGCAAGATCACATTGACATCGTGAGTGGTCTCGTTGCCATGGACCATCGATGGACTGTCCGGGAGTTATCCGTAGAGGTTGGTCTCAGTCATCAAACTGTGTGGCATATCCTGACGAAATTTCTTCACCTGAGGAAAATTGCGTCCCGTTGGGTTCCACATCGACTCACTGAGGTACAGAAATGGCACCGGTATGCACTGGTTGGCATCCACCTGGACAGATACCGCAACGGAGACGAATTTCTGCAGCGTATTGTCGCCATTGATGAGACGTGGGCACGAGCCTATGAGCTGGAATTGAAGCGTCAGTCGAATGAACGGCGTCACCCAGGTTCACCACGTCCACAGAAAGTTTGACAGGAACCCAGTCGGGTGAAGTGATGCTGATTGTGGCATACGACTACGAGGGGGTTATTCTTACGCATGCTGTGTATGGGGGACAAACCGTCAACAGTGACTACTATTGCCGATTTCTGAAGCGACATCTTCGTCCGGCTATGCGGCGCAAACGTCCACGTTTATTGCGAGACGATCACCCCATAGTGTTGCATGACAACGCACGTTGTCATGTCGCAGTGTCCAGCTCTTATTGCAACGTTGGCATTGGGATGTTTTGGAACATCCTCCGTGCTCATCAGACATGAGTCCTTGTGACTTCGACCTGTTTCCGAAGTTGAAGGAACACCTCCGAGGCCGCCGATTTCCTGACGTGGCATCTGTAATCCGCGCAATAGGGCGCTCCGTCGCAGTCATCAACAGAGATCGCCTTGCCAACGGTTCCCAACGGCTGCCCTACATTTGGCAAAAGGTCAGGGACTTTGCGGGTGACTACATTGAAGGAATGTAATGCAATTGTACTTGTGAGTTCAATAAATATTGTGTTCTATCAATGTTGCCATTACTTTATTTACAGCCCTCGTATTTCTATGCGCCATTCTGGGCGAGCGGAGTAACAAAGTTCAAAAGGGCAAGTCCCTCCATAGCTGCTAGCATTTTGCCGGCCGGATCGTTGGAAGCGAAAAACTTGACCAGGAACTCACAGATCTGGCGGCCGTGGTTCAGCAGCAGCTGCTGAAACCACCCCACCACCGCCGCAAAGTCAAAGCCACGGGTAGGGTGGTCTGAGTTTGGGTAGGAGATGACCTTGAGGGCGCAGGTGTCTCGTCAGCCCTATTGACGCTGAGGAGCGGGATCAGCGCTCCTCTTTGTCGCGGGCGCCAAGTCGGGCTCCTGGACGTTCCTACTCCTCCTTGGGTGGGAAGAGGTTGGTTTTGGGCTCCGGACAGCTAGGATTGGTATTGCTTTTTGTGTTGGAGTTGTTGATTTTTGGGCTCCGGACCCTCGCGTGCTACGAGGGGGCTGACGCACAACCTCAGCAAGAGTGGGCCTGGGTGATGTCTCCTGATGTTCCCGATGTTGTTCCTGAGGAGGTTTCTGGCGCCTCTCAGGAGGGGCTGGCCATGACGTGTTGTTGGAGGGGCACCCCTGCGCCCTCCTAGGTTGGTTTCCTTGTTGTTGCCTCGAGGGTGGTTGTGGTCGTCTAGAGGTGGCAACTGCTCTTCTGGTTGGACAGCCCCCATAGCAGACCACATGCTCCCCCTTACAGTTGGCACATGTGGGCACCTCCTCACGGGCGCGTGGGCAGACCTCTTTGTCGTGGGAATCGCCGCACCGAAGGCAGCGCAGGTTGCGGTGACAATAGATGCTGGAGTGGTTAAACCCCAGACATCAGTGGCATTGAGGGGGACCGCCAGAGCTGCGGGAGGCCTCAATCTTTACCCGGAGGTAACAGTTGGTTGTGACACCATCTATCTTGGCCTCCGGGTCGTTGGCCCGCTCCACCACAACTAGGAAGAGGGGCATGGGGACCTTGGCTGCGTGGCCATCAGGAGCAACTAAGCACTCTTTAAACGCCATATAAAATGTATCTGCAGAACAATCTCTAGCGACTAAACCAATGACTTCTAGAAGTTGTGTTCTAATTCTACCCGAAACTGACGAAAGATACCTGGTCAGAACACACAAGGATTTATGCAAGCTTATGTGTGAACTTTCATCTACTAACACTGAAAAACGGGTAGTTTTATCCACAATTTCATTTGTTACTACTCTAGCAACAACCTCGTTTATTGTGTTAGTACATGTCATTCTTTTCATTTAAATGTTGTGGTCCACTTTAGAATCGGAAAACCGTTTTTCACTAAAGAGGTTAAATGGTAAACAGGCTGGAATTCAACCCTATGTCCTGCAAAAAAAAGTCGTTGCCCGTACTTTCACTTATTATATGTTTTAGATACGAATCCACTTATGGACAGTGTGATCATGAACGTTATGACTAACTTCATATATTTCTGAATTTCAGGCATGTTTACATAATTCACTTTTGCTACATCATATTTCAATGTTATATATAACACATCTACACTTGAACTCCTTTCCTGGAATTGGTCTTGACCATCGCTTGAAAGTAGGATCACTGGTCCAAACTTTTTTCCTTATTCCGGCACTAGTTTGCCATGAACTTCTCTCTTCTTTTTAGGAGCACATTGTCACTCATTTTGTGCACTTACAATGTCTTCACGTACTCTGTATACTGAAATATTACTTTTAGCTACTTTTTACACTTTCACTGGAAAAAAGAGGAACACACAATTCTTACACGACACGGGGAAGCCAATGTGCTACAGCTGCGAACTTTGTCTTTTCGGAAAACGAAGCAAACCGGACGATTAAAAGCATGTAAGCAGGGGAATCCCGTAGAAGGAGACGAGGAGAATGGACATGGAAGAACATTGCATCATCAACTTATTAAGATATAAAGCTGTAGGTGTATTATAAATTGGTAAAAGTGTAGTAACTTCTTTGGATAACTGCGACATAACAGTGGTGTTTTAATATAGCCCGTGCCGCCCTTACGTTTAATGTAAACAAACCTAACTGCTGGTGTGTTTTGGAAAAAGTTTTAGTCGTAATATAAGTGCTTGCAGGGTGTTAGTTTACCTTTATTGTAATTGTCAGTGTAGTGTGCTAATAATGAGTGGTAAATCGTGTGATCTTAGTGGTAATTGTGGTGCTTGTCGCCGAAGGGTTAGTCAGGGTGTTTTCAGTGCGGGATGTAAGCTTTGGTTTCATTGGGCGTGTGCAAACATTGTTATTGAGAATGTGAGTAATTGTGCGGAATGGTTTTGTGGACTTCGTAAGTATAAGGCACTGGTCAGAAAGCACGAGGAAACCATTTCCAACCCGAGAAAAGAACTAATTTTTTTAAAAAAAAAAGAGAGAAAAAAAGAAACTAGAATCACTGTTTCGGCTTCAAATATTTTGGATAATAACTTTCAGGGCTTCAGGATGGTGTCTAAGAAGAATCTCAGGAGGAAAAGGCGTTTCTCTGCAGATGTTTAACATCTTGTCCAACTGAGCAACAGATACAGTGTTCTTGAAACGCTGAATGTTGATCAGGCCACAAATCCCCAACAGCAGGTCTTAGATGAATCTGTAAGTCACACAAAAAGCAAGGTCTTGTTGCTTGGGAATAGTCATGGGAGGGGCATAGCATCGCTGCTCAAACGGGACTTGGGGTGTGATTATGATGTAGTAGGCATAGCTAAACCCAGTGCTGCGCGCTCTGATGTCACTGAAGACCTGGTAAAACTAACTGCAGGTTTTACCAAGAGGGATCATGTAGTGATAGTGGGTGGGCCAGGGAATAGCCTGGATAGAAGTAGTAGTTATGTTATTGAAAGGGATCTGTATGACATCAGTGAGACCAGCAGCCATACTAATGTGAAGGTAGTGGGATTTTTTCATAGGCATGACAAGCCTCAGCTTCATTCGAGGCTGAGAGATATGAATCTGAGACTTGAGCATGCTCTGTTATATCCTGCTGCCTCACATGTGTATGATAGATGTCGACTCTATAGGCAGGGATGGTTATACATCTCATGACCTACACCTAAATTCTAGAGGCAAAGAGAAGCTTTCTCTTTTTATTGCTAACAGAATTAAGGGTAAAATTCCTGTTGTCACTAGTAGGAGGCCTTTTTAGGTTAAGTATGCCCCATAGTCAATATAATCATCGACACTTAAAACAAATTGCGATAATCATCCCAAATACCTCTGTATCCACAAGGAACTATAGAAATAATGCTTCTGACATCAATAAGTGACAATAACAATAATAAATATAAAAACTGCTTGTCTGTATTTCATCAAAATATAAGAGGCATAAGAAACAAAGTAGACGAACTTACTATTAGTCTTAATACTGAAAACCCACTGCCACACATTTTATGCTTATCCGAACACCACTTAACACAACAGGAATTTCAGCCAATTTTATTGCATGGTACTCTTTAGCAGCAGAGTTTTCAAGAAAAAACATACATAAAGGTGGGGTTTGTATAAATGTTAGAAATGACGTGACTTATAAAGTTTTGGATTTATCCAAGTTTTGTAGTGAACAAAACCGTGAACTCTGTACACTTCAGCTAAATGAAAGTAAATTGCATTTACTATAGTAACCCTTTATCGATCTCCCTTAGGCAATTTCGAAATATTCAGAAAGCAACTTGAACATCTAAAATTTTTATTCAAACTAAAAAGAGAATTAATCATATGTGGTGATACAAATGTTGATTATTTGAAACCCAGTCTTCAAAGGGAACAACTCAGCTCTTTACTTACAACATACTACATGACACATACAGTACATTTTCCGAAAAGTATCCAAAACAGCTCTTCTACAGCTATAGGTAATATATTTGTAAATTCAGATAGTATTCATTTTTGCAATGCCTCATCAAAAACTAATGGTCTGTCGGATCATGATGCACAAGTTCTACACATTAAAAGGTGAAATTTTAAAATCCAAACCTAAATATACTTATCAGAAATCCAGGGAAATAAATGAAAATACTCTTAGGATGTTTAGTAAAAAACTTTAACTTCAATCATGGAATCAAACTTACCAAACGAATGGAACCAACAATAAGTATAAAAGTTTTCTTCAATGTTTCAAAACCCACTTTGAGGCTTGCTTTCCTGGATCACTTTAAGAATTAGGAACGTCATGCACACGTAAAAGCGAATTATATGAGCAAGTAAGAATTAGTAATAACATAGATTTAAAACACTACTTCAAAGAATATTGTAAGCTTCTAAAGAAGGTAATAAAAGCGGCTAGAATATTGCATTATAATAAACAGATTCAACTCTCCGGCAATAAAATAAAAACTAGTTGGAATGTAATAAAAAGAGAAGCGGGTAAATCCTCATTACAAAATGACTTAATAATACTAAACATTGATAATCAAGAAATTAGTAAACCTCATGAAGTTACAGAAATTCTTAGAAAAAATCTTTTTGGATGTAACAAACTGAGTATTAATTTTGGAAGTAAAGAGGCAGCTTTGAAATTTCTAAGATCAAATTTCACTAATGAAGTGCCTGAATTTAAAGTTAGGGCCCATTCACAATGAAATGTAACCACTAACGTAATGCAGCATAAGCGCAGGCGTGAGGGAACACCATTCACAATGCAGCCGTAGGCTGAACGCAAGAAGTTTACACGGGCTTCTAATCTTTAACCTAACTGCGGAAATGTTCCGAGTGCACCGTAAGTTTCAAATTGAATAATATAACCAACAATACCAAATAAATTTCACTCAATCTTTTATAAATAAGTAGGTCAAAAAACAAAGTCCAACAGCCGCCCGTAGCGTTAGTGACATCACGACTGTTTGCTCAAAACATTGAAAGTAATTGTGCAAGTACTATGGAAGCAGGGCCATTATTCCGTATGTGGGGTTGAGCACTTTTGCTATCAATATGTAACACACGCACTTGCATCATCTTAGCGTAACTGTCGCTGGCATTCTGCTCCCAAAATTGTAACATCATGGCCCCTAAGCCGCAAGAGCAGCTGCTGCGGAGCGACAACAGGGCGTAGCGGTAGGCACAGATCAGCCGTAGGATCTGCGCGTCTAAACTCGAATAATCCACTTTAGCTACATTTTCCTTGATTCGCGACATTCCGTTAGCTATATTTTTTTTCATCAGGTTCGCAATATCTTCTGATAATATTTCCGCAAAAGCTATGCGGTCGCCAATATTTTTGATAAAGCAACAACTACTACACAATTTAAGAACCCAGGATACTACACAATCAACTCTGCGAATTAAAAACCCCCATTCCGTAAGTTTCTTAAAATTTCATACCTCCTTCCCATGTACGGAATAATGCCTGGAAACTGCAGCAAGTTATACATTGATGATACAACTGCACAAGTTACATTAATGCAATGTTCATTATCTCTTTGCGCCTGAGCCAAGAAATCTAGGCACAGATGCGGGTTCATCCACTAATGAAAAAGGATTCAGGAAGGACACAACCATAACCTCTTGAGAGAAATAAGAGATAGTAACCCAAAATTTATGTGGCACGGTCAAATGGAAGAGTGCACGCATGTACATTAGACGGCCAAAGTCTCGCATCGCGATCGTCTGCTGTTGAACAGCAGGCAATGCAAAGAGAAAGAAATGCAGAATTCCCCCTCTATGCACGCAACGCAAGCATAAAGTTTGGAGTTTGCAAACTCTTGCGTTGCGTATGGCGTTGCATGACTCTATGCGGATGCTTCCATTAAATAACCTGAATGCAAACTCTTGCGCTTACATTTCATTGTGAATGGGCCTTCAACCTGACAGCACCTTCTGAAATAAACAAAGTTATTAACTCGTTCAAAACAAAAAATGCTTCTGGTTATGATGAAATAACAATAAAAATCTTAAAATCGTGCTCATCTCAAATTTCCACTCCCCTTAGTTATTTGTGCAACGAGTCACTAAGGTCAGGAATTTTCTCTGACAGAATGAAATTTTCCATTGTTAAACCACTTTTCAAAAAAGGCGAACGTAATAATGTTTCAAATTATAGACGAATGTCTCTCTTGTCAATTGTTTCAAAAGTTCTTGAAAAGGTGATGTGTAATAGACTGTATAAATACCTTGAATACGAGGGGCACTATTTATATTTTGAGCCTAATAACTAAAAGTAATTTCTGATTGAAAACTGCTTTATTGTTTTTCAAAATATTCTCCCTCATGATCAATACAATTTTGCATCCTTTGAACCATTTGTCAATGCATTTATTCGAGTCTTCATGAGACACCTCCAAAACATGCTTTTTGAAGGCATCAACGGCTTCTTCTGTCAACGAAAATCGTTGTCCACGCAAGTGGGTCAAAAAAGAAGTCATTGGGTGCCAAATCAGGACTGCATGGCGGATGATCCATCAATTCGATTTTTGAGCCTTCAAATACTCTTGTTAGACGAGATGTGTGTGCGCTCGCATTGTCTTGATGAAGAACGATCCTACGGTTCTTGTTGGTTTTTCCTTATTTCACCAAAGACTTCCGGAAAACAAATGGTTGTGTACCATTCGGCATTGACCATTTTACGTTCATCTAAAGGCACTGTTGCCACATGGCCAGTTTTGCTGATAAAGCAGGCGACCATTTGCTTCGAAGTGCTTCGAGTGCGAACAACTTTTGTTGGATTTGCTTCATCTTGAAACACCCTTACAGTCGACTGCTGTTTACGTTCCGGCTCATACGCATAGATCCATGATTCGTCACCTGTTACAATCTTATATACTTTTGAGGTACCGCATTGTATTTCTTGAGCATATTTGTACACCAATCGACACGAGCATCTTTTTGAGATTGCGTCAAATTATGCGGGATCCAAACGAGAGCAAACCTTTTTCACGGCTAAATAATCATGCAATATTTTATATATGCTGGTGGAACTATGTCGCATGACGATCTTTTCAATTTTTTTTGGCACAACAACTGATTTTGGACGACCTACACGAACTTCATCATTGAGCGAACGGCGGCCACGATTAAATTCATTATACCAGCGTTTCACAGTGGCAAAGATGGAACTTCGTCGCCAAATGTGGAAGTTAGCTCATCGATACATTCTTGTCTTGATAATCCACGTCAAAATTCTTAATAAATCATTGCACGAACATTTTCACGAGCTAATTCCATGTTTTTGTTCACACACAATTTTCAAGTTAGTGTAAACAAAACAAATGAACGCTCTATTGACAAAATGTTTTAAGTAGATTGTGGTCAAAAAGTCAAACTTTCCATTGGAAACGTCAGATGGCACCTACAACATTCAGGGTTACCAAAGCTCAAAATATAAATACTGCCCCTCGTATAACATACTTGTCAGGGATCAGTTCGGGTTCAGAAAAGGAATGTCGACCAATAATGCAACTTATAAACTTACACATGAAGTGTTAACTGCATTAAACAAAACAATGCATATAGGTGGGATTTTCTGTGACTTATCAAAGGCATTTGACTGTGTTAATCATGATATTCTGATAGCAAAATTGAAATTCTATGGACTAAAAAATGAACCTTTAAATTGGTTCGTATCATATCTAAATGAAAGAAAACAAAGTGTTAAAGTAGTCAATGATATTGGATTTGGAAAACATTCATCAAAATGGAAAACAGTAACACATGTAGTGCCCCAAGGCTCAGTCCTAGGACCTTTACTATTTTTTATCTATAAAAATGACCTATCATTTTATATAAAGAATATTGCACGTATCATTCTTTTTGCTGATGGCACGAGTGTTCTGGTGACTAGTAAAAACTTTAATGAGTGCGTAATTAAATTGAGCTATGTTTTGAACTGTGTGTCATACAGGTTTAAAGCTAACAAATTATCTGTAAATCTAGACAAAACAAAAGTTGTTAAATTTATAACCCATCGATCACCACACTCTCCAATAGAAATTGGGATTAATGACATGTTAGTAGAACAAATAGACAACATTAAATTTCTGGCCTCCAAGTACAGATATTTAGATTGGAAAGTCCACATTACGTATATCTTAGCCAAACTCAGTACCGCCTGTTATGCTATCCCAGCACTGGTAATGTCAGTTCTGTAGATACGCTTAAATAAGAATACTATGCATATTTCAAATCTATCATTGAATATGGAATATTATTTTGGGGAAACTCGGTAGAAAGTAAGCGAATATTCCTTATGCAAAAGAAGGTTAAAAGAATGATTTCCAGAACCCATTAGCAGACACTCTTGCAAACATCTTTTTAGAAGACTGAAGATATTAACCGTACCTTGCATGTACATATTTTCAATCTTAAAATTCTTTGTGTGCAATCGAACCACATTTATAACAAACATGGAAATTCATGAGATAAACACTAGACAAAAGGGTAACATCCACCATCCCAGTGAAAGCTTTCTTGCTTCCAGAAAAGTGTATATTGTGAGACCATAAAAATATTTAATACTCTCCCTAATAATCTTAAGGGAAAAATTGAAAATTTCATTGTCTTTAAAACTGCTGTTAAAGAGCACCTATGCTCAAAAGCATGTTATTCTGTACAAGATTATCTGAATGACAAATTATCCTGACGATAATACTTATATATAGCTCTCTAGGTAATATTAGTAAATATTAATGTCAATTGCCAATTTTCCAATTGTCTGCTCTAGCATTAATTAAGCTGTTTAAATGTTTGTATATTAAGAACTGACAGTAAACGCTATGCATTACAAACCAAATAAAAGAAAATAATGAGACGAAAAAAGGTACAAGCCTAGTGAAAGTTAAAATAATTGTTCTTGTCTATAAATATGTTAACCTTATAATGGTAGGGAGGTATTCATTTTGTACAAAATTACACCTGATTTGTTTAATTTTGTATATAGTATGTCTATATTTTATTTTAAAATATGACGCTTATTTTTCATGTGATTCCACCTTTCCTTGAGGTCTTCTGGAAGAAAGTCATTCCAATCTAACCTTTCTTGCCACAAGTTCTGCAAACAAATCTTTATTTTATGATTACTGGATCTAGTAAACCTAATGGGTCAAATATTGAAGCAATATCTGTTAATACAGCCCGTTTACTAGTCTTTGCATTGTTTTAAATTATTAAAAAAGCAAAACTTATTGGTTATGGGGTTCCACAGCAGACCTAACGTTTACAAATTATCCTCAGTGGCAAATTCTACAGGACATTTCATTTCTCTTTCATCTAATGGGATTCTTTCTAGAAGCACTAGGTGATTTGATGACCATTTTCACAACCAAACTCTACCTGATTTCAATAGCTCTATTAATTCTTTTTGCAACTGGTTTGCATCCTTTTCATTTACTGCTCCATTAATCAAGTCATCTACATAGAAATCTCTTATCAATATTTCTGCTGCCTTGGAAATCTTTGGGCTTCATCCTCCATAGCTAGGAATGGTGCACATGAAGTGCCAAATGTTATTATCTTCAATTCATAAATCTGCACAGGTCTGTCCTCATGTTCTCTCCATACAATTCTTTGAAGACGTGTGTCCTTGGGGTCTACTATAATCTGTCTGTACGTTTTTGCAATATCTGCACAAAAAGCTATTTTGTCTGTTCCAAATCTCAGGATAACGGAACAAATATCTTCTTGGTGCAAAACTCCTACCATCAATACATCATTCAGTGCAGTACCAGAACTTGTCCTTTCTGACCATTAAACACAACTCGTAATTTGGTGGTAGAACTGTCTTCTTTCACCACTGCATGATGTGGCTTATAATAAGGTGGAAGGTTGAGTTTCCTCCTAATGTTTTGCTTGCAACATGTGATTTAGCTCCAAATATTCATCCATGAAGTGGTTATAATTCTATCTTAGCTTTGGTTGTCTGTCTAACCTTCTTTCCAACTGATGTAATTGTGTGTTTGCTATCATATGACTCTCCTAACTTCAGACGATCCTGCCGAATATGTAATCTAACTTGTAATCTTTCATCATCTTGCCTTACAGTGGTTTCTTGGAACTGCCTTTCACATTCTCTCTCATCCAAGGCGAGTACTTTATGAGCAAGATTTTCCAATAACCAAAATTTTTCCATTTGAGTATGCAATTGGTCAGTGCGTGTGAAAAATATGTATCGTTCTGCATACCTTTGATTCTTGACATCACTACATGGAAATGGTCACGAAAATATATATCCTAAACTTATATTCTGCAACACTGGTACACCCTTGCACTGATACCTTTCATCTTGCAGTACATCAAAGAATGTTTCAGTTCCTAGCAGAAGGTCAATTGCATGAGCTATACTGAAGTTTATATCTGCTAATCTTAAGTTAGTTGGAATTTCCCATTGAGATGTATCAATATACATGAGTGACATTCTCTCTGTGATATGCGGTAATACAAGACATGCCAATCTAATTTTGTAATTCATCACATTCAAATAATAAATTTCAACAGTTGTCATGTGGGTAGTTGTGGTTATTGCATTACTAACACCCTTGACAGGTAACTCAGCTCTTGTTTGCTTAAGCCCTAAGCGATTGCAACACGATGTTGCAATAAAGTTCATTTGAGAACACTGTCTAAAAGAACATAGCATTTGTGTAATCTCCCAAAGTTATCTTTCACTTTAACTTGTGCAGTAGCCAGTAAAACCTTTGGTAACACTGCACCCTTTATTGTAAAATAACTAGTTTGTCCAGTATTAATTTGTCGATGTAGCAATGTGTGGTGATATTTTCCACAAGGTTTACCCCCTGGAGTTGCACTGTTGTATGAAGTGATTATTAGCTAAACAATTTATACATAATTTACTTTCCTTTACAAATTTGTATCTATTATCAACTGTGAATTGATTAAATTGACTGCAGTGCTGAATACTATGGCCACTCTTACACAAAATGCAAGCATCCTTTGTTGTTATGTAACTATGCGACTCAGTTTTATTACTATGCGACTTAGACAGCATCTCAGGTTTAAATTCTTGTTTCTCACTTGCTGCCTCAAGAGCATTGCATCTGCTTTCAATAAATTCATACAATTTAGTTAACCTTGGTAGCTGTTTGCCTGAAGTGTGTAGCTCCCATTCCCGTTTAGTCTTCTATCAAGCTTCTGAACAACAATGTACATTATCATTGAATCCAAACTGCTTGTTTGCTGATTTAAACTATCTAATGCTCTCACATTGCTTTTGGTAACATCAACCAACCTCTTCAGTTGAGTAGCATTCTCAGTCAGAATTGCAGGTTGCTTGACGATATTATCAATATGTGTGTTATCAATGAGCTCTTCATTTTGGTATCTTTCTAGTAACAATTTCCAAGCAATGTCATATCCATTCTCAGTAAATGGAATGTGCAAAATGACATCAGATAATAAAATTTCTGGATGTTTGGAGTATCTTCATTATTCCCTACAATAGATACATATGTATCCATAAAACTAATCATTCACTTACATTTCCACCAAATTGAGGAAGCTTCACTCTAACCACTGGTACATTACAACCTTGTGAAGACTGAGCCTCCTTTAACTTTCCTTTTAGAAACATAATAAAGCACAGTACCTATTTTCCACTGAAGCTTTTCTTGGTCATTAGTTTAGCTTCTTCTAACAATTTTAACTCAACTTGACAATCATTGAATTTTGCCCAATTTTCTTGCAGTAAACTGAATGTAACTTCCAATTGCCCTCCATCCCCTTGATCTATACATGTTTCCAGCCTAGTAAGTGCTCCTTTAATGATTGCATGATTTTTCTTTAATTCACTAATTCTTACTTTGTGCGCCATACTAAAGCATGCGAAGGCATAAGGAAGGGATAGGTACTCGTCTTAGCTTACTGAAGCTAATTAACTGGTTACGGTCGTCTAGACATATGGCTTCTCCATTGATACATCGAAGCCAAATCCAAGAAGTTCCAACTACTGCTCGGAGATGGTGCTGCAGTCTTCCAACTTCCAGCTGCTTTATCTTGTTGACATTTCAACGAACATGCCGTTGCGATTACAAATTTCAATTTTCATCACCTCTGACTATGAATTAACACTTTTGTTAGCCTTAACACCTTCACAAATGCTTTAAACTAACTGATTTTGTTTGCTTTCTGCACTGATGATACTGATTTTGCCGTAGAATGCCAAGCTATAAATATCATAACCATACCATTGTCCATGTTTACGCGGCTTCGTGCTGTAACCATTACTCGCTGCTTGTAAAGCTCTTTCCAAGTTCTTTCTTGCACCACCATTTCACCGCAAACTATGTACTTTTCCATATCTAATCTGGTGTAAGAGAACCAAACAATGCCTGGTAACCCTGAAATTACGCAAATGAAGACAACAGACTATGTAAGAATATTTATTTGACTGTATCTACATGCTGGTTACAAAAAAAACAGTAGTACAGCCAACCTTACTATTTGCTAGTGCTGGCTGCTTGAACATTCAACCTTACAATTAGCCAGTGCTGGCTGCATGAACAGTCTTAGAGCTATAAAACATACATAGAAATGAAGTAGGAGGCTTGTAGTGTTTAACACCAAAATCATTATTTATGAATTTTGACAATTGTTGGCCTTTTTTCACAGATGGATATCCTTAAATGCCATTTCTGAGAAAATCCAAAATAACAAAAAACTTTCCATATAAAGGATACTATAGATTGGGGGAGTTTTCTTGGAAGATGCTGAACTTAAATACAATGCTGATGATGCAGGTAACAAAGTATGAAAGCATGTTCTTGCAGTAAGTGTATGTTAAGTGAAACATAACGAGTGTTTAGTCAACTCCAATTCAATTGCTTGCAGTTTCAATGCATTGTTCTCTTATAAGTTATATATGAGGTTTGAATTTTCAAGTGACTATTAAATTTCGAGTTATGCTGTTAAAGGGACCTCAAAACCTTTATTTTTGGTAATATTTTGATATCAAATTTTTGGGTCAAATACAATACTTCCTCTAGCTGCTCTACGGAGTTGTAAGAGAAATAAAAAGTACGAATGACTTTCTTAAGCTTGCTGTTTTAATTAAACTTTCATGATCGAAATGAGGAAATAACCATGAAGCAGTCAGGGCTAGATCTATGATGATTTGCACAGTTCTCGTCAGATGTCAGCAGCATGCAAGGACAACAATTGTAGCCAGTTAAAACTGTTTACGGAGAGTTCCCAGCCACAAGTTTATGAGGTTATACACATGCAAGTGTGAGAAGCTTTAGTTTTTTAGACCTTTGTTGCACAATATGAGAAAATGATGGCGTAAGAAAGATTTACAGATCCAGAACCAATGTTAATGACAATTCTTTTTACTTCAAGTTATTTGGCTCAGAAGCAGAAAGCGATACAGAAACAACAACTGCATAAGTGAAGAGTGCCAGCATTTGCAGGTGTGGACAAAACTGGTACTTTAAATGACAAGCCCATTTCTATATCATTGTTTGCACCCAGCAGCTTAATAAATTTTTTCAAAATCAGATAACATTAATTTACATTTATACAATATTAGTATAATGTACACGAATAAATGTAATAGAATAATATTTTAAATTTTAGTTAAATCCACATTAATATTAATACAAACTAATTCTGCACAAGCACGGTTAAGTTGTTCTAGCATAGTAAATTTATATAGTATACAAGATTAAGAGCTATAGAAAGTTATTGCAGCTTTATTTTACTTTACAACAAAGTGACCTTAATGTTACTTAATTCTGCATATCGTCGGGGGCTACAAATAGTTAACAGAGCCAAACAAAATATATAAAATGAAAGACCTTAAGCTCATTATACTAATCTTAAACATTAACAGCTGAATCTTTAAACTATCATGGTACTGGTCTGTGTGCCAGAAGAGGAGTTGAATGTACTGTGCTTGTGAACAGGTATACTGGCTTATTTCACCATCACTTACATCTTAGGATGACGAGCTCATTGCTGCTTGATGCACCAATACAGCTTAACCACCATAGAATAATCTCAGCGCAAAATTTGCTAACTGTTTCAAGTGGTATTCAGGAAGTACCACATTAACTTCTATTTGGGTATTAGGAAAACTATAATATACAATTAGTGAATACAGAATGAATAGGAAACTCAAATTACTTGTCTGCCCCAGCAAAATGGTAATTAACCCTTTGGGTGCAAAGAAATGATGTGAACCTTAATTATCAAAAGCAAATTCAATTGCATCCGCAGGGGTTGAATTTTATGTTCAATAACATACAATTAAGGCAATAGATGCCATAACTCATTACCTCCAGCTAATCTACAATACTGAAACTGCATGTTGGTAGCATTTTTCCTGTTTATTTCATTTTCCTTTGTGAGATCACACATTGGAGATTGTAGTGTGCAGCATACACAATAGCATGCGGTGGTGTTTGTTTTGTACCAGGCTAGGTTTTTTCATGTGTTTACAGTAATTTCTTGCTTACCGTACATCACAGAATGGCACAAGATGTCATTGACAGAGGAGCCACTTGAGGCACATTGCTAAAAAGTGATGTCATAGTGACATTTCAATTAGTGATGACAATAATGGTAAAAACTGAACAGTAATAATTAAATCTTTTCATACACAAGGACTCAATTAAGGTCCTTAAACGTGTGTGGAAATGTGTGTATCAAGAGCCAATGCACAAGAATCTCAACTCAACACCTTCGAAACTGAGAATTTATGCATTACCTTACTTAGGGCTGGCAGTACTATAAAACATTAGCTTGGCAGTGAAAGCGTTAAGCAAATGTTTTACAATTATGGCAATCAAGGCGTGGATTACTTTTATGTTAATATTTCTTACTATGAACAAGTTTAAAAACAATTACAGTTCTTTCAAAAAACTCTTCCAGTAATTCTTTTTTTTTAATTAAGTTTGTGAAATTATTGTAATGGTATTCAGGTTTTTTGGGTACATATGTGAAAATAGACTCACCTAAAGAGACTTGCATGCAGTTTGTAATGAACTTCCAGAGAGTCAGTTACAGTAGTATATGTTCCAAATTATGCAATTTCAGAAACAACTGAGAGGTGTATTACATTACACAATTTTAAAGTTGACAACTGAGTAAAGCTCTTCTCACAAATTTCACATTTGTAAGACTTTTTACTCTGTGTCAAATTAGATTACCTCAAATGTGACAACTGATTAAAGCTCTTCTCACAAATTTCATACCTGTGAGGCGTTTTATCCTCAGTAACAAATTATGCAATTTCAAATGTGACAATTGAGTACACCCTTTCTCGCAAATCTCACACCCTTCAATATAAAATTATGTAATTTCAAATTAGTCAACTGAGTGAAGCTCCTATCACAAATTTCATTTTTCAGGCTTTTAATTCACATGTATCAAATTATGCAATTTCCAGGATGACAACACAGTAAACCTCTTCTCACAAATTTCACACTTGAGGCTTTTTACGCCCATGTATCAAATTATGCTTTTTCAAATTAGATGACTGAGTAAAGCTTTTCTCACAAACTTCACACTTGTGAGGCTTTTTTCCCTCATGTATCAAACTATGCATTTTCAAAGATGACAACTGAGTAAACCTCTTTTCACATATTTCACACTTGTAAGGCCTTTTACCCTCATGTATCGAACTATGCTTTTGCAAATTTGACAATACAGTAAACCTCTTCTCACAAATATCACACTTGTGAGGCCTTTTACCCTCATGTATCAAATTATGCCTTTTCAAATGTGACAACTGAGTAAACCTCTTCTCACAAATTTTACACTCATGAGGCTTTTTACCCTCGTGCATCAAATTATGCTGTCTCAAATGTGACAACTGAGTAAACCTCTTCTCACAAATTTTACAC
The DNA here is from genome assembly GCA_030765065.1 of Deroplatys truncata. Classification (NCBI taxonomy): domain Eukaryota; kingdom Metazoa; phylum Arthropoda; class Insecta; order Mantodea; family Mantidae; genus Deroplatys; species Deroplatys truncata. The sequence continues at coordinate 21,077,278 of CM060988.1, read as the reverse complement.
TCATGAGGCTTTTTAACTTTGTGTGTCAAACTATGCTTTTTTAAAGATGACAACAAAGTAAACCTCTTCTCACATACTTTACACTTGTGAGGCCTGTTACCCTCATGTATTAAAATATGCAATTTCAAATATGACAACGAAGTAAAGCTCTTCTCACAAATTTCACACCTGTGAGGCTTTTTACCCTCATGTATCAAAATATGCGATTTTAAATTTGACAAGTGAATAAAGCTCTTCTCACAAATTTCACACTTGTGAGGCTTTTTACCCTCATGTATCAAAATATGCAATTTTAAATATTTAAATGAAGTAAAGCTCTTATCACAAATTTCACACTTGGGAGGGTTTTTACCCTCATGTATCAAATTATGTGATTTCAAATCTGAGAAATGAATAAAGCTCTTCTCACAATTTTCACACTTGTGAGGCCTTTCACCCTTATGTATCAAATTATGGGTTTTCAAACCTGACAAGTAAGTAAACCTCTTGTTACAAATTTCACACTCGTGAGGCTTTTTACCCTCGTGCATCAAATTATGCTGTCTCAAATGTGACAATCTGGTATAGCTTTTCTCACAAATTTTACACTTGTGAGGCTTTTTACCCTCATGTATCAAATTATGTGATTTTAAATCTGACAAGTGAATAAAGCTCTTCTCACAAATTTTACACCTGTGAGGCTTTTTACCCTCATGTATCAAAATATGTAATTTCAAATATGACAACCTAGTAAAGCTTTTCTCACAAATTTCACACTTGTGAGGCCTTTTACCCTCATGTATCAAATTATGCATTTTCAAACGTGACAAGTGAGTAAACCTCTTCTCACAAATTTCACACTTGTGAGGTCTTTTACCCTCATGTATCAAATAGTGTGATTTCAAATTTGACAACAGAGTAAACCTCTTTTCACAAATTTTACACTTGTGAGGCATTTTAACCTTATGTATCAAATTATGCATATTCAAATCTGACAACTCAGTAAAACTTTTATCACAAATGTTACACTTGTGTGACCATTCACCCTCATGAATCAATACAGCACTGCTGTAGATTTCCCCCCTACCACTGTATTTACCAGAATGTTCTGAGTGAATATGGTTTACTACATGTGTTTTTGTAACATCACTTTCTTGACATTCACATTCAGGGCAATCCTTTTCATAAGTGAAGCTTGAGCTTTTCTCTGAGGCTTCTGCATAGGGCAGTGGTAAATCATCATTACTTTTACCGAAAACTGCTTCTGTGCATAATCTGAAATGTTGGAGGATTTAACATTAGGTACAATAAAAAATGAAAGACAATTAAATCTGGGAAGTAAGTTTCTGTTTGCTAATAATCGACACTGTAGTTGCATATTCTTCATGTAGAGCAACCTTACTGTTTATTACAGTATAAATAAATTTTCTAATCTGCTATATTAATAAGTAATTAATTAAACTTTTCATATGAAAAGTATGTTAATGTAAAAAGTTGGTGGGAATGCAAGCAATGTGTTACATGCAATGACAAATACCTAACTTTCAGATTCACCTTAACAACAATTAATCAAATTTCTGTGTTGATTAAACTTGAAAAGAAAAGATTTTCATAACAAAGTGGTTATCACCAAGCCAGTACACAGTCAGCAACCAATACAATGTTTCTCACAGATTCTCAAGTATGAATAAAAACTCATCTACACAATCCATAAACAAAACGGAATGTAACGAAAGCAGTTAATACTTTTTAAGAACTCATGTGTCAGATAAACTTCACCAATCACTCTTCTTACAAAAGCTGATTTTTATATCTATTCCATTTTAATTGATGTAAACATTTGCAGAAATGCTTTCATTACACATTTTGTTTTAGGTAAAAGAGGAGGCTGAAGCGAAAGTAAATAGTGTATCAGTATATGCCTGGCTTTGAAATTGCATACTCTTTCCATGACATCACAAGGAACAAATGAATGGAAACTTAATACTTTAAAATAGTACAAATTATTAAAATATTCAAACAATAACAATAAATATCTCAGAAATGGTTAACGTTACAAAAATATATTTGAGATAAACTATAATTTTTAATACAACGTATATTTTTTATTTGTTTAGTATTTTCTATCTCTCATGGTTTACCTATAATATAAATTGCATTCAGAATAAAGGGAACTTCACAAGTTATTCATAGAAAAATCAATTTATTAGCAATAAAAGTATCGGATCTGCCCACCACTCAGCAGGTATTAGACCTGCAGTGTGGGATGGATCAGACATAAACCAGAATTTTCTGCTATGAGTGACCTGGTGTGCGGTCTTGAATGGGCCAGGCATATTGTATGTTCACATTCAAGTTGAGGTTGTTTGGATATGTAGAGGATAAGTGTTGTCGCCATAAGAGTAATTCCTCCAGACATTCCTACTTGGCCCATTCAAGACCGCACACCAGGTCAATATTCAAGTGTTCCCTGGACAGAGAATATTAAAAAGTGTTCTAATGTGGTATGTTGTTAAGTTTAATTTCTGTGCTTATTATTTACTACATTAAGTATATACACTGCCCTGGCATCGAGCAAATTTCCCATTTTCATTAGCACAATTAATGAGCAGAAGGTAAACATATTTATTGAGCAATGCACTATGATATAGTTTATTACCAAGAAAGACAAAGTATTCCTAAATTTGGAGAAGATTCCTTGCAAAGTTTGGAAAAGAAACTTTTACAAATCACTTTCTCTGGGCCAGCTGTGGAAAATAAGTCCCCACCAACGATGACTGCAGGAAACATCCATCCTATTAATGGTATTATTGAAGCCAATGGGCACATAACAATCTTCGAAATTGCATCAGTTACGGGAATTATTGAATATGAACTTGACTCTGTCAGGTGGGTTCTTTGTCTGCTTACTCAGGAACTGGAAGTCTGCTAACAGCTACCTGGAGGAGGGAGATGAAATTTGGGTTCACCACCACACACCCAGTCCGAACAAGCAAGAAAGCAGTAGCACCAATGAAGGCCAAATGATGCTCATCACGTTACAATTGTTTTTTCGAACTCCAAAGGCATTTTGATCATGTACTTTCATCATGAAACATGAACAATAAATGCTATGTATTCCTGCAGGATTATGGTTGAGGTGTAATGAACTTATCAGCAATCAACGCAAAACTTAATTTTCCTCTTACATGATACCACATATAGCTAATTTAAAGTACAAGATTTACTGCATAAGTAGTCATGAATATCCATTAATCACCTTGAGATAAATCACTGTTTATAATTTGTTTGAACCATTTAAGCAAACACTGAGAACACAGCAATTCAATGACAATGCAGCATTGGAGGAGTTTATGCACAAGTACCTGGTAACATTTCTTTTTTCAATGAAGGAATATAAAAATTGCCATTTTGTTAGAAAATGCACATTCTGAAATAAGAATTTTATGTAGAAATGTGACACAGTATTGTGACAGAACATCGCTTTGTCAAACACGTGCCTAAACCATATGTTCAACTAGTGGTACAACCAAATGTGATGTCTGCCATGGCATCTTCACTAAATGGGACATCAGCACCCCCTAGTTAGGTTAACGGGAAGGGAGGGGTTAGCTCAAGGATACCATTGAGAGGGTTATAGCTTGTGGCAGCAGGAGGGGTGGTGAAGGATGAGACAATTAAATATGTACCTCTAATTCCAAGAGAAGGTTTAATCTTTCAAATAAATAATCTATACTACATTATAAGAGGGAAGAAGTCCAGTGTTCCATCTTCACATTGTCTGAGACTGGCGCAAAAATTACAAAATTAACAGAGCACGTTTAAAGTGTCCAGCTAAGCATGGGACGAAAGCTCTCCGAGAATTTAAAAAACCATTATTTTAAATACTGCAGCCCAAGTCGCAGGATCAGTGATTACATCGTCAGCATGAATTGCATAATTTCTGCATGTGTCAAAATTCCATGAACCTGAGATGATCATTTCCCCTAGAAATCATACTGTTCAATAACTTTAAATAAGCAGCTGGGAAATCACTTGCAAGAATTTTAAAGCCAGCTTCATGGATCTACCTTCCTGGATATCTTGAATTTTATAAAATTATATTTATGACCTTCTTGTAAAATAAAACTATAACCTTCACAGTGCTGTTGTACCTTCTCACTTTTCAACAATTTATTTAAAAACTAACAAACCTGCTTTATATTTTAGCTACCCTTGTATAAGGTATATAAATCTCCACACTATCTGTGGACTCAATCATACAAGAGTAAAATATGGAAGAAATTTCAATATGCTATTTATTGTAGTGATTATTTTATTTCCATTTGTAACACTTCAAGAACAACAGACATCTGCTACAACATAAATGTGAAGAGTTATATTCTGGCCTACCGAATGCTACAGGACAAGCTTTTCAAACTGAAATGATGATTTAATTTATTTAATTTACCTCCCCCCATTCGTTTTGGGGTTATTATGCAACAATCTAGAAGGCTTTAATGGTGAATACTCCACCTATAATTTAATCTTTTCTCAAGATGAATGAAAAAGATGTGAAACATGAGCCGAACATCTAGTTTCCTTTACCTCCCCAGTCCCACAGGTTTTCCAGGTTCTGGAAATGCTGCATAGCTTATAAGTACCGTTTGTGATGGTGTAACAATCATTCATCAAATAGTTAATTTAACTAATCACATTCGGCGAAATTTTTAAACCTTCTCTTTAGTTCCTGTAGTTGCCACCAAGTTACCCACTTTTGAAACGGCATATATCCTATGACCGATGAGAAAATTAATCTTCCCATTTATTAATTATAAAATATACGTTGATTGATTCCTAATGTTAGCTGGACACAATGTGCTCTCTTTATACATTTTCTTAACATATCCTGCTATGAACTTAATTAAAATCTACAAAGGAAATAAAGTAAAGCCTTTTTACAGGAGCTTTTGAAAACATATTTTGATATTGCAATCACATGTGTATCATACCTTTATAAGCAGATTCGCTTCTCTTTTGTTTTGCTGTGTCTTACATGCTAAAACACGGTCATGTATGTACTACCTGGAATCAAACATCTTCGGCATTAAATATCTTGGCAACAGCAAGTTATGACCATTTTACAAGTCAGAGCTATAAAGCGAGGCTTTTAACACATATTGAGTTTGTTACAAGTAAACTACTGTCCTTATCTGTCACAGTATAGATATGGGTTAAGTAATTTTGGATTCTCCCTTTATTTATATCTTCAGCATACATTGTTAATGAATTTGATTACAATATACAATGCAGCAAAGTTTACTTAATAGGATCATTAAGTTTTGGCATACAAAACTAAAGTGTAGGCTTAACTTAAGGCTTCACCATAAACACAAATCTGCAGTATTTGATTAATGGCAATTAATGACATATATGACATACAATTTTTACCATTACAAGCAGGATCCATTGTCAGTCTTCTGTCTGATTAAGTGATATATCACTGCCATATATGTATATTACTTAAAATAAAATATGAAGTGATATATCATGGCTATCTATGCATATTGCTTGAAATAAAACAAAATTAAAAAATTTAAATGTTTTTTTATTTATGAATGCTAACTACTATGGTTTGTAGCACCCCATTCTATATTGAGTGTGAAAGATCGGAAATTTTGCTCAGAGGCCTCTTTATCAGGCTTGAGGTTCTTTAAAGTGCTGTAAATCTATGATATGAGACCATTATCTATAGTTCCCATCCGAAGGAAGACATGCTAAGGGTTTTTATGCTCAAAGGAATTCATCCCCCTCCAATGGGTTTGAACCCACAACCTCGGGAACTAGAAGCTAGCATGCTACTCCAACACCATGAAGGAGAACAAAATAAAACAAAGTGATATATCACGGCCATCTACATTTATTGCCTGAAATAAAATATAAAGTGGTACATTGTGGCCATCTAGGTATATTGGTTGAAGTAAGATGTAACAGGCTTTTGTTTTTATACATATTCTCTGCAGAGCAAGAGCAATGAACTGGCTCTTGATTATAAAAGCATTCTCTAAGCAGTCAAAACTATTTTGTAATCCATGATATTCTCAAAAAAAGGCTTTGTAAATTCTTTTTAGTACTTTAGGAATTGAAATTACACAGTTTTATAGCTCAAGACCATCAGGAGGAACGTGGATTTTCAATGGTGAATGTACCATCAAAATAGTTGAGTGCTTTTTGATGTTAATTTACATACAAGTTTCCCCTCTTTATAACATTACCATAGATAAAGAAACACCAGTAAAGGACAATGTAATACAAGAATTATAAGGTTTCTTACTGAAACATTAGTCAAGTCTTACCTTGGTGAATTTACTGGAGTGAAGTCCCCATCCTGTAACAGAATAATGCAAACACAGTTTCACACAATCATCCATTCAGCATTAGTTAAATGTCCTAGAACACATAGCCCTCTTTAAAGTACCAGGTTTTAGTTATTTTTAAATTGATATATGGTATTAGGAGTAATGTAGAAACTAAGATTTGACATTGCATCATGTAATTGGGTAAAAGGAAACCAAGCAACACAGGAAGTATTTAGATTTAAATAAATAGTTAGGTTTAAAAAACAGAGAATTGGCAAAAGGAATGTTTAGTAAAGGTAAATCAGAATGTATGATTCAATTAGCCCAGTATTTATGAAAAACTGATGTGATACATTCACATGTGTTTCTCTACCAATATAAATTCACATATATTAGTATTCATACAAAGGGTTAAGCCTCTTTCAAAATGAAAACTCAGCAGAAATACAAGACTTTACATGCAAGTCATTTAACTGAAGCATTACCATAGTCATGTAAGGTTCTACATAATGCAAGAAATGGCAAACTCCAAACTTTATGGCTGCTTTGTATGCATAGAGGAAAAGCATTTTGTATTTCTTTCTGAAGCATTATCAGAATATGAACAATACAAGATTTTACACCACATACTGTATAATCATGTGCTGTTCCATTTACATTATCTGGCACCCCAGGTCGCGGGTTCAAACCAGGAAGAGGACAATAGATTTTTCCTTAGCATGGCTTCCTTCAGAAGGGAAGTAAAACCAGTGGTCTTGTGTCTTTGATTTACAGCACGTTAAAGAACTTCAAGCCTGATAAAGAGGTCTCAGAGCAAAATTTCCGGTCTTTCATACACAATGTAAAATGGAACACTAAGAACCATAGTAGTTAAATAGTGTCCGTAAATAAAACTCAGTTTAAGTTTCTTCCTTTTGACCATACCATGCCAGAAGCTGATTAGTTGTATGCTTCAACATGTTTTATGTCCTACTGATTTATAAAAAAAATGGATGAATTTCCATATTGGATATGGGAGCACACAGCATTGTATTTGAATTAATTTTATCTTGTATCAAATCTGTGGCTAAGGTTAAGAACAAGTTCTCATTCGGTTTTGGAGTAGCACCACTTGGGACTATTGCTCTTTGCTTTCTTTATAAATGATTTAGTACATCACAGAGATGTAGACTGTGTAACAATGCTTCAGTTGGACTGTGGAACTACAGCTTCAATGGATTGAATATAAAAATCATAAAAGCAGTGAACTCATTTAAAAATTGGTGCACTACAAATAAACTTATTTTGAATGTTGACAAAACTACCTGCTTATATTTTAGTAATAAAGACTTAATGGATTTGAATTTTAATATCAGTGGTATTATTTTAAAATCTCTTCTTAAGACAAAGATATTATGCACTGTTTTAGATCAAAATCTTACCTGGCGAGAAAAATTAAAATTAAATTGAGTTTTATTTATGGACACTCTTTAACTACTATGGTCCTTAGCATCCCATTATAAATTGGGCCTGAAAGACTGGTAGTTTTTCTCAGAGGCCTCTTTATTTGGGTTTGAGGTTCTTTTACATGCCGTAAATCTACGACACAGGACCACTGGCTTTACTTCCCTTCTGAAGGAAGCCATGCTAAGAAATTTAATGCCCAAAAAAAATCTATCGCCCACTGCCAGGTTTGAACCTGCAACCTTGGGAACTAGAGGCTAACACCACGGAGGATGGCTACCAGGCGAGATCAGACCAATTATATGTAATAGATAATACTAAGCTTGTTTTGCTATCAGAACCTGGAAATGAACATGGATATTAACAGTTTGCTTTCAGCTTATTATGCCTCTGTACAATCAATTTTAATATATTAATATTCCCCATATTCTGCAACTGAAATTAAAAGATATTTCTAATTCAGAAGAAAGAGCTGAGAAGAATCTTTAATATGAGGCCCAGAGATTCATTAATGCATATTTTTAAGAATTTTAATATTTTTACTGCAACTACTGTAAAAAATTCTGCATTATTCTATAAAAATAACTCATATTTATTGAGTTTAAATCATTATGTTCATAAACGTCTTACCAGAGACATGAGGCTTACCCTCTAATTTACACTGTACACATTCACAAACAATCTCTTATACTTATGTACTACATAATTCAAGCAATAAAAAAAAGTTGTAACCACAGTATAATAATAATAATAATAATAATAATAATAATAATAATAATAATAATAATAATAATAATAATAATAATATAATAATAATAATATAATAATAATAATATAATAATAAAGTTCTAACCGCGGCACATTTCCACATAGCTTACCTTAATATCATCACAAACAGATGGCATTTCTGTTTGCATCCACAAAGTTTCTTCTTTAATTTCTATTTTGTTATCCACTTCATCACTGTTATATTTCTTAACCTTCATTACAGGATTCTCTGGAAGAAACTCTGTCTCTTTCTGTGAACAAATTCTTGTTTTGGTATCTATTCCACAGTTGTTGCTACATGTAACAGTTTCACTCTTGATCTGCATTATGTGATGTTTGGTAAAAAATTCTCTCTCTTTCTGTGAACAAAAGTCTGGAAATGGAGTCTCCAATTTGATCTCTGTTTTCATTGCCATGTCACAATTATCATCCAAAGGCACAGCATCACTGTTCATAATTAATGTCACATTCTTATTCTGCAAGGCTATGTCACATGAAAGAAGATTCTGTTCTGTGATTTCTAATCTGGTATCCATTTCACAACTTTTGCTGCATTTGATGGTGCTATGTCTGTGGAGAAACAAACATATCATAAATAGCAGAAAAATGACAAGCACAGTATGTGGTCATAAGATAGGACTACTGTATATACTTGTGCTGTGTATCTGTTACTGTCCCAGACCCCCTCGCCCCTCTGAAATCATTGGTTCCTCTCACATGTATTCTAACACGACTCAATAACTGTAGTCATGTGCAGGTTTAGGATTTTTAGGTGCACACCTTTTTTCTTAGGGTAAGTTAAAGCTGTGCGGAGAGATATCACAGTGTGAAATTTTGTTTCTAGTTGTGAAAAGAGGCATTTTTTCTCGCAGCTTTTTCCCCATTTTGGGATCTTTACCCCTTTTTGACACCTTTATCCCATTTTCCCCAACCATGCCCATAATCCCCTTTTTCTTTTAGTTTCATTCCAATTTATTTTTAACTTTCAATTGTCTCCTCAGCTTGCTGTATATGTGTGATAGTAAGCCTACCTCTTTCAGTAAATGCCATGCGGAAATTGAAAGCACACCCGCAACAATGGAAAATAATTGCGTGTTCGACGTAAACCTCTCTCTCTCGTTTTACCGCTATAAAGTAGCCCACAATAATTCAATTGAGAATGAGTGATTCTATCCCACCAGAATCAGTAGCCTGCTGTTCATGAATGTCAGTTTGTTACTGTGAGAGATGTCATCTGTTTGCGTGGAGGCGAAGGCTGGCCACGCAGAGACAGCAGGAACCTCACCTGCGCAGTTCCGAGAATTATGAAGACTGGGTTCTGCTCGAAACTACTAGAAATCACTGAGACTGAAGTGCCAGCATGAATGAGAACATTCTGATGATTTCGCGGTGTTATACGAGAATGTGGACAGCAAATGGGTGCAAGAGTGAGTTGTGTGACAGTCGCATTGTGTTAGCAAGTGAACTATGTTAGCTCTATGTTACCAAACAAGTGTACTAGTACTAGATTTTACCATGCCAAAGGTGTCCAGTGCTCGATTTATTGTTGTGGCTGAAGTATACAAACAAGATTTCATAGACACTGATGGAACTGTTATGCGATGTACTATTTGTGATTCAGGGATTTTGTTAGATGAAAAACACCAGCAAGATCACATCAAACAACACATTTCCAGCTCTAAGCATCAAATGAACAAGACTCTTCAGGCAAACAAATCACGGCAACCTCTATTACAAAATGCGTTTCAACAGAGTTCTTCAAAAAGCCAAAATTTGAAGGAATTAAACATTGATTTGTGTGCAGCTCTTACACAAACAGGAGTTCCACTCAATAAGGTGAACCATCCAGCCTTCAAATCATTTCTTGAATAATACACAAAGATGTCAATGCCCAATGAGAGTACTTTAAGAAAAAACTGCATGGAGCCTGTTTACCAAGAAACCATAGAAAGAATCAAGGAGAAAGTGTCTGATTACAATGCGGGAATTACTGTGAATGAAACCATAGACTCAATGAAATTATATGTTTTGAACATTTTAGTTTTTCCCTGAGCAGGGGAGAAAGTTAGGCCCATGTTGTTAAAAATAGATGAGCTGCAGAAAGCCAATGTTAGTACAGTAATGCAATCCATTATGGACTTCTGCCAAAAACTCTGGCCTACTGGTATCCAGTTTGAAAAACTTCTTCTTGTGGTTATGGACCAGGCTCCATACATGGTTTCAGCTGTTAACCAATTCAAACCTTTATTTCCTAACTTGAAGCATGTGACATGCTTGGCTCATGCCCTTCACAGGGTTTGTGAATCCATAAGGAATGAATACGACATCGCAAATCAATTCATCTCTGCCCTGAAGAAGATTCTACTGAAAGCTCCGAGCCATCTTGTTTACTAAAGGGAAATCACTGGCCTGCCCCTTCCAAATTTCCCGGTCATTACTTGCTGGGGATCTTGGATTGAGTGTGCTGCTATGTTGTGTGAGAATTTTGACAAAATTAAAGAGTTTGTGCTTTCTTTCCATCCGATGCAGGTGCAATTTTCAAGGCACAGCAACTTCTGTTACCAGAGAAAATACATAATTTGCAGACAGAACTATATTGTGTGCATAGTTACAAGTACCTGCCTGCAACTATTAAACGATTGGAAGAACAAGGTCTGGAAAAGGAAAAACAATGGGATAGTTTTACTTCCGTGAGGGAGCAGTTAGGTGGCTTTGCCAAAGACAAACTTGAATCTAGTCTTCAGAAGAATCCAGACATTGAGGAATTTGCCACATCTTTAGAATTGCCATTCCGAGTGAATACAAGGTTTGCCCCCACTGGTTTCCGTAGATGCTGAAAGAAGCTTTAGCATCTACAAAGACATTCTATCTCATAATAGAAACAGACTTACTTTTAAAAATGTGGAGATGCTTAATGTCTTGAAGTATAACAGCTTCATGTTTTTTCCTTCTTTTGATGAGTGATAATTTGATGTACTTGTTTGTAGTTCAATAAATTAGAATAGAGGAAAGAGAAATCACTGAATTAGTTAAGGGAACGCACAACTAAAATTAACCCAAAATCTCAAAAAGTTTAAAAAAAAAAAAAAAGATTATGTTCCCAAAAAATTCTCTATTGCTTGTAGTTTTAGAATCCACTTTTATTTTTGACCTAGTGAACACTTCAGGATCATTACGAGACTTTTTATATACCCTTGTGCATTTGGTTGCTAGCTGTTTATATTTTTAAAACTTGATTTTAAAGCGTTCCTTATTTTCAGCATTTCTGCATATTCAAAATGTTCCACACAATGTAGTTTTCATCCATTTATATTGACATTTTTTATGCTTATTTCAAAAACCCAAATAAATAAAACTGTCATATAATTTTTCTGTGTAATGAATAGTTTTCGCGCTACTAATTTTTGAAGATAATGTACAGAAAAAAAAACGAAAAAATGCAAATACAAAACTGCAAAACTTTTTTTCTCTTAAACTAAGAATGGTAGAAAAAAAAGTATATGACAGATTTGTAGTTCCTTGATATACAAGCAACATAAAATTCTTTTTTTTTTTTGAAAAATGCATCATTTTTTGCATTAGGCATATACCCATAGTTTTATATTTTGAAAATTAATAAGTTGAAAACTAATTAAGATTTTAGATTGACATTCACAAAACAATTATATCTAAAGAAGACTGACATGCGGTTAAAATTTCAGCCCAATTGAATAGTTTAGAAAATAGCAATTTCAGTTGTGCATCCCCTTAAATAAACGAGCACCTTATTGTCCCTTTTTTCACCTTATTTGAGCACCTTTTCCCTTCCTTTTTTCATTTGAAATTTGCAACTAAAAATCCTAACCCTGGCTCATGAGAGAGGACTACTCTATATAGTTGTCTGTTACTGGCCCATCCCCTCTGTAGTCATTGATACATCTCGCATGTCTTCTTGCACAATACACTCAACAGTAAGGTCATCAGACAGGACTACTGTATGCAGTTGTGTCTGTTACTGGCCCACCCCTTCTGTAGTCATTGACTCATCTCACATGTCTTCTAGCACAATACACTCAACAACAGTAAGGTCATGAGAAAGGACTACTGTATATAGTTGTGTCTATTATTCCCCCACCCCACTACAGGACTACTGTATATAGTTGTGCTGTGTGTATGTAACTTCCCAACACCCGCTCTCCCTATGCATTGATTGGCTCAGCTTAAATGTCTTATTATAAAACTAAAAAACTGAGTTTTATTTATGGACACTCTTTAACAGCTGTGGTCCTTAACATCCCATTCTATATTGGGTGTGGAAGACTGGAAATTTTGATCAGAGGCTTTTTTATCAGGCTTGAGGTTCTTTTACGTACTGTACAATACAGGGCCACTGGCTTTACTTTACTTCCCTTCCAAAGTAAGCCATGCTCAGGACTTTTGCACACAAAAACATCCATCACCCGTCACTGCATTTGAACCTCTGACCTCGGGAACTAGAGGCTAACATGGTAACCACTACCACGGAGGACAACACACCATACACTCAATAACTGTATGCCCATGAGACAGGACTACTGTATATAGCTGTGTTGTGTGTCCATAACTGTCCCCCACTCACCAATCATTGGCTCATCTCACATCTTCTAATACCGTACTCTCAATATCTATATGGTCTAGAGCACAGATGGACAACTGTGGCACTATGTGCAACTCACGGTGATGTACTGTCTCTTACCAAAATATTGGTGAGAGACATTACAGCTTGACTTTTAGCTGGCATAATATGAGCACAGTGGAGTACTAGTTGACGGGGTTGAAGTTTGGAGGTTTTTTTCTGTTGCAAAGTAGTTACTCTGACAATAGTGATCAGTGCTGTAGTAAAGGAAAAAGTAGACAGCAGCATGACATCCAAGCAAAAAGTCGTCTATGCTAAATAGGAAAACAATTATTTTGTTATTCAGAATAATCACCAAATTAAATGCCTCATTTGTACAAAACTATTATATATCTTGCATTTCATTGTAAAAAGGCATCATTCAGAGAAATATGGACCTCAGGTGCCTTCCAAGTATACATTTTTTTTAACTATAATGTATTATTATTATTATTATGATTATTATTACCATTATTGAATCTCAACTTATACTAACAGGACCAGAGTGGACAAAGAAAATAGAAAAATATCAGTAAACATTAAGACGAAATACATTTAAAAGATAAGCAGATACATCTGTGGATTCAAGCTACTGTATAGCTCACCACATTGCAATACATTTAAAACCCCTTAGTGAAGGCCAATTTATAAGAGAGGCCCTTATAATAACCACAGAGAAAATTTGCCCTAGAAAACCGATTTCTTTAAATTCATTAGTCTTTCCAGAGATACAGTTACCTGTAGAATCGAGGAAATGAACAATGGTGACAAAACAATTCAAAGAAAAACTTCAATCATTTCTGTATTTCTCTCTGACATTCGATGACTCAACTGACAGGACTGGCAGTACTCAGTTGCTAGTTTATATTCTGGGGGGGGGGATATGGATTTAAACACCACAGAAAAGATTTTACACATGGTATCACTGAAAGGCAGACCATGTGGAGATATTTGTGATGCTGTTTACTTGCATTACAATGGGAAAAAATAGTTTCCATTACTACTGATGGGGCACCCTCGATGATTGGAAAAGAAAGAGGATTTGTCAGATTTGAAAAGTTTCTGTCCAGCATTAATGTACCCTTCAAACCTTGTTAACATTCATTGCAAGATTTACAGAGAGGCATTATGTGCTTAGTCCGCCAACATCTGAATATTGTGGTGAGTACAGCTGTTACGACTGTGAATTACATAAAATCAAATTCATTGAGACTGGCAGGTGTGAGGAATTTCTAACAATTTTAGGTTCTGAATACTCGACCTTACCCCATTATTCAAAGTAAGGTGGCTAAGTAGAGGAGTAGTATTAAGACGATTTATGTCTCTATGCCCTAAAATGGATGAATTTCTGAAAACACAGGTTACTATCAGTACTATTAACTGCACGTTTGATTTCTATAATAATTCATAAAAATAATTTTTTCAGGGTGCAGCAATACCAGAACTATCTCAGCCTCAATGGATGTGCATTTATGATGGACATAATTGGTCATTTTGATTCACTGAACTTAAGCCTGCAAGGAAAGTATGAGAATATTGTTTCATTAGCCGGAGCAGCAAACACATTTATAGAAATTTGTCAAAGTGTAATCCCCAACTATCTGTCAGACATATGTGTAATTTCTGCTGACTACTGTCCTTATGAATTATAAATCCTACAGGAACTATCTGCCAATTTGAAACAAAGTTTTCTGACCTAAGAAATACTGAAAATGAGCTGAGTCTATTTTACAAACTCCTACAATGTTCATTTCTTATCTTTCGATTTGGAAAATGAACTGAAGCATTTGGAAACCATAGATGGGCGTAATAAGCAAAATGTAACATTTGATTGCTACAAACAAACATCACCTGAAAACTTCCCTCAACTATGCTGTTTTGTAGCCCATCTAATGGCAATTTTTGGCACAACATACCTATCTAAAATGTATTTCATAAAAAGTGATATAGTCTACATTAAGTGATAAGCATTTAGGTTTGCTACTTCAATTATGTACAAAGAGCGCCAGAAAATCTTTGCCAGATTTTGTATCATTTTCTAAGGTCTTTTGAGGTGTGTCCATCTTAACTATCATAGAGCATGGCGGATTGACGACACAGCAATAAGGGGGAAAAGAGGGGAGTTTGATGCCTTTGCTTTTTCTGGTGTTATTGAAACCAAAACATGTTTATTGTCTCAGAACCAGTCATGCCATGTCTAGCGAAATTACTCATGGAGATATCGTGGGAATGTGGGAGGCTGGTTGCACTGTTACAGCAATTGCAATGGCAATAAAAGTGCTTTTATAGTAAAATACTGATAAAAAGATTTCTGAAAAGTGGGAAAGACGGTCTACATACTCGTCAGAAAGCGAGCACTCCCTATAAAACATCCGCAGATGATGATATTCGTTTACTAAATGTAAACAGAGAGAAACCTTTCCAATTGGCGACTTTGACACAGTGAGATTTGCAGTTAAACTGCAGAAACACCACTCAGAAGGCACCTCCATGAAGGAGGAATTTGGCAGAGAAAGTAAATCTGACAGAATACCATCATGAATGCCATAGGCTTCAAACTTGAGTTTCTTAGCAAATCCGATAGGTTCTGGAAAATAGTACTTTACGACGAGAAAGTTTTGTCGTCTGATGAGTGCGATGAAGGACTTTCATTGCGGCAACCAGACAACACGTGATATGCTCTAGAACATGTTCTAACCAAGAACCACCACCACCTCAAGCCTGATAAAGAGGCCTCTGAGCAAAATTACAGGTATAGAATGGGATGCTCAGGACCAGAGCAGTTAAAGAGTGTCCATAAATAAAACTTAATTTATTTACACACACTTGTCATATATGTATGCTGGTGAGGAAAACTGCTATTACATAGGTGCTTAAAACCCTAATTGAAACCAAATGGAAGCAGCAACATTAAGTAGAACTAGAGAAATATAATTTATTATGTATATTTGTATATAGGTATTTATTATTTATGTGAAACATTTCTGAGGATAAAGATCTCTATGATGAAATAAGTTACAACTTTGTTATAACTGCCTATTCATGTTTGGAAACTAGAGATAAATATGTATGTTTATGGTTTAAATGAATATGACATAAATATTACGGCAATAAAATTGGGTTATATTTTTTTCTATAATCCTTTGCATTCCTATGATCAGCAATATGTTAGTAAAGGTAAATTAACCAATTATAGTTTGAATTACAGGGAACACGTTCTACTTTATTTATTTAATATAGCTATGTTTGCTATGCTGATGGCTGCATGTGCAAGGGACAGTTTAATTGTGTGTATATGAGATCTAAGCCAAGATGGATTAGCATATGTTGAGGTCTACCTGTACAACGTGGAGTTTCATTGTGTGTGTATGAGACCTAAGCCAAGATGGATTAGCATATGTTGATGCCTGTCTGTACAAGGTGGAGTTTGATTGTGTGTATGAGACCTAAGCCAAGATGGATTAGCATATGTTGATGTCTGTCTGTACAAGGTGGAGTTTGATTGTGTGTATATGAGATCTAAGCCAAGATGGATTAGCATATGTTGATGCCTGTCTGTACAAGGTGGAGTTTGATTGTGTGTATATGAGACCTAAGCCAAGATGGATTAGCATATGTTGATGCCTGCCTGTACAAGGTGGAGTTTGATTGTGTGTATATGAGACCTAAGCCAAGATGGATTAGCATATGTTGATGTCTGTCTGTACAAGGTGGAGTTTGATTGTGTGTATATGAGACCTAAGCCAAGATGGATTAGCATATGTTGATGCCTGTCTGTACAAGGTGGAGTTTGATTGTGTGTATGAGACCTAAGCCAAGATGGATTAGCATATGTTGATGCCTGTCTGTACAAGGTGGAGTTTGATTGTGTATATGAGACCTAAGCCAAGATGGATTAGCATATGTTGATGCCTGTCTGTACAAGGTGGAGTTTGATTGTGTGTATGAGACCTAAGCCAAGATGGATTAGCATATGTTGATGCCTGTCTGTACAAGGTGGAGTTTGATTGTGTGTATATGAGATCTAAGCCAAGATGGATTAGCATATGTTGATGTCTACCTGTACAACGTGGAGTTTCATTGTGTGTGTATGAGACCTAAGCCAAGATGGATTAGCATATGTTGATGCCTGTCTGTACAAGGTGGATTTTGATTGTGTATAAGGGACCTAAGCCAAGATGGATTAGCATATGTTGATGCCTGCCTGTACAAGGTGGAGTTTCATTGTGTGTGTATGAGACCTAAGCCAAGATGGATTAGCATATGTTGATGTCTACCTGTACAAGGTGGATTTTCATTGTGTGTATATGAGACCTAAGCCAAGATGGATTAGCATATGTTGATGCCTGTCTGTACAAGGTGGATTTTCATTGTGTGTATATGAGACCTAAGCCAAGATGGATTAGCATATGTTGATGGCTGCCTGTACAAGGTGGAGTTTGATTGTGTGTATATGAGACCTAAGCCAAGATGGATTAGCATATGTTGATGCCTGCCTGTACAAGGTGGAGTTTCATTGTGTGTATATGAGACCTAAGCCAAGATGGATTAGCATATGTTGATGCCTGCCTGTACAAGGTGGATTTTGATTGTGTGTATAAGAGACCTAAGCCTAGATGGATTAGCATATGCCAATAGCTGCATGTATAAGGGATGATGATGAGATGCGGTTTAAGGGTGCTAAACAGCTAAGGTCATCAGTGCCCTTACAAGGTAGAAAATTTAAAGTCCAAAAATAAAATACAAGTAAAAAACCGCATAGTCAAAAATACTCTAAAACAAGTCATCAAATGTTAAAACCACCACAAAAAACATGTTAAACAAACCAACAAAATAGTAAAAAGTGTCAAGAACTGTAGAACACATGGGACATGAGCGCCATATGTCCACTGGGGAGTAGAGCCCCCATTAAAAAGGCAATATAAAATCACAATGTTAAAAGGCGCTCAGCGCATCAAATGCGCAGATTAAAATCACTGTCATAGATAAAACGTAAAAGACATTCTATAGAATGCATGCTGTCTGCCAAAAAGTTGGCTATACCAACAGGCAGACCCACACGACCGCGCAATGGAGCTAAAACTTGACACACTGTTAAAATGTGATCCACCGTTAAGGGCGCATCACACTGCTCGCATACTGGTGTGCGGTCACTACTAAGCAGGTATCTATGATTAAAAAGGCAATGTCCGATTCGTAGACGGGCTAAAAGTACCTCTTCCCGACGAGAAGAACGAGAAGAGGTACCCCAGACTAACGGAAGAGGTTTAACCTCCCGCAACTTGTTCCCCCGGAGGGCCGTCCACTCATCGCGCCAAAGCGAGAGGATGCGGCGACGTAAAAGAAAACACAAATCTGACGAGGGAACAACAGAGGTAAAAAATTTGGGTAATAAAATCGCCGATTTGGCAGCGGCGTCAGCAGACTCGTTCCCTGAGATGCCCATATGACCTGGAGTCCACAGGAAGGAGGCGCTGATGCCAGAGGCACCAAGCGAGTGGAGCAGGTCATGTATGCGCTGCACGAGTGGGTGGTAACTGTACAGCGCGTTAATACTCTGAAGGGCACTCAGAGTCCGTACAAATAACACATTGCCGTAAGTCGCGCCGCTGAACGTATGAAACCGATTAGTAAATACTAAAAAGTTCGGCGGTAAAAATCGAACATTGCCCCGGTAAACGAAAGGTAAAACTATGATGATCAAAAACAACGGCACACCCTACTCCATCATCAGTCTTAGTTCCATCAGTAAATATAAAAGGCAAGTCCCCGAATTGCGCCTGCAGTTCTAACAATGCTAATCTAAAGACTGAAGAAGGGGTCTCATTCTTTGGCATCGACGATAACCCAAAGTGACAGTGGGCCTCAGCGCGCAACCATGGAGGAAAACGCGTTTCCTCCCTTGGAAGGGCCGGCGCTGGCGTAACGTTCAAATGCCGAAGAAGTTGACGAAATCGAACCCCTGGCGGGAGCAATGCAGAGGAGCTAACTAAATATTGCCGATCAAGCGAATCCTCGTAAAATATCGCGAAGGACGGGTGGTCAGGCAAGCTTGAGAGTCGACAGGCATAGCTGCACAAAAGCATCTCACGCCTGAAGGACAGCGGAGGCTGTGCAGCTTCAGCATATAGGCTAGGTACAGGGCTGGTTGGAAAGGCCCCTGTAGCGACTCTTATGCCACGATGGTGAATGGCATTCAATCGACGTAATACAGATGGACGCGCCGACGGACAGACAATGCACCCGTAATCAAGCTTGGATCGGACCAAAGAGCGATAAAAATGTAGAAGGACGGTCCGATCAGCTTCCCAGGATGTGCCACTTAAAACACGTAAAAGATTAAGAGAACGGTCACACTTTGCTTTTAAAATGGAAATGTGCGAAATCCAGCTCAGCTTCCTATCAAAGATCAACTCCAAAAATTTCGCCTCGTCTGCAAACAAAAGTATCCCTGGCCAAAGATGGAGAGAGGGCGGAGGGAAAGCCTTCCGGCGCCAGAAATTGATACAGACGGATTTTTCGGCGGAGAAATTAAAGCCGTTGGCATTACTCCAGGCGTAGAGACAGCCGATACAGCTCTGGAGACGGCGTTCGAGTAGACAGGTCAGCCGTGAACTGCAATAAATGGCAAAATCGTCAACAAAAAGGTTCAATGAAATGCCAAGTGGACTACAATCAACAAAGGGGGTTGATAGCAATTGCAAAAGGTGTGACACTGAGTACAGAGCCCTGCGGTACTCCGTTCTCTTGAATAAAACGACGAGATAAAACCGAAACCACACGTACACGAAAGACACGGTCCGTCCTAAACTCCCGAAGAAATATGGGAAGACGACCGCGGATATTTCATGCGTGAAGTGTACGTAAAATGCCGCCCCTCCAACAAGTGTCATAAGCTTTCTCCAGATCAAAAAACACAGCCACGGTTTGACACTTTCTCAGAAATCCAATCATAACATGCGTCGACAGGGACACCAGATGGTCGACGGTAGAGCGATGGAGACGAAATCCGCACTGAGCGTTCGCTAGCAGTTTCTGAGACTCAAGCCACCATGTCAACCGCCCGTTGATCATGCGCTCCATCACCTTGCAAATGCAACTGGTGAGGGAGATAGGGCGGTAGCTGGAAAGTAGTTGGCGATCCTTCCCAGGCTTAAGTATAGGGACAATGGTGGCTTCGCGCCAACCAGAAGGGAAAAAGCCGTCTTGCCAAATACGGCTATAGACCTGTAAGAGAAAGAGTCTGTCGGCTAAAACGTTCTTTAACATCAGGACATGAATGCCGTCCGACCCAGGAGCGGAGTGCTAGAGCAATGAAGAGCGTGCTCCAGCTCCCTCATTTTGAAAAGTTCATTATAACACTCCTTATTAGCAGACCGAAAATTATAGGTTGCGGAATCCAGGCGGTCTTTGATAAAGCGAAAGCCAGCAGAATAATGGTCTGAACTGGAAACCGCCTTAAAGGCAGCACCCAGAGTGTTAGGAATGGCAGCCGGATCCACTATGGTGGCATTGGGAACCTGAAGGCCAGAAACAGTACAATGCGACACTTCACCTGAGAAGTGACGAAGATTATCCCAAACAGATGAAGGCGTAAAACGATTAAAAGTCTCGGTAAAACGAGTCCAAGACGCCTTCTTGCTATCCTGAATAATGCGACGAGCCCTGGCGCGCGATTGTTTAAAAGTAACCAAATTATCAAGTGTTGGGTGTCGCCGAAACACCCTAAGCGCAGTTCTACGGGCACGAACGGCGTCCTGACAATCCTTGTTCCACCACGGAACAGGCAGACGCCGGGGTTAAGAGGATGAACGGGGAATTGCGCGTTCGGCGGCAGATAGAATCGTAGACGTAAGGTGCTACACCATTTGGTTAATGTCGCTGAAGGGCTTGTCGTCAAAATACACGAGGCTGGAATACAATCTCTAGTCGGCTTTTGTGAATATCCAGTTAGGTACTCTGGAATGCTGGACGTGGTGAGACAGAAGAGAAACGATGCAGGGGTAATGGTCGCTGGAGTAGGTGTCAGCGACGACGTTCCACTGCAGTCGACTAGCAAGCTGGAGTGAGCAAACGGCAAGGTCCAGGTGAGAGAATGTACCAGAAGAATCAGAAATAAAAGTAGGTTCACCTGTATTGAGGATGGAGAGATTGAACTGATAAAAAATGTCGGAAAGAAGAGTTTCCCTCGCACAAGCCCTTGGCGAACCCCAAAGGTGGTGATGGGCATTTAAATCCCCCAACAGAAGAAATGGTGTTGGGAGAACGGACAGGAGAGCTAGAATGTCCGCGGGAGCGAGGGGAGACGACGGAGGTGAATAGACATAGTAAACAGAAAAGAAAAAGCCGGGTATTTGAACAGCTACGGCAACAGCTTGCAAGTTGGACGTAAGAGCGAGAGTTTGAAAATGAACGTCGCTACGCACTAACAACATGACACCTCCATGAGCAGGAGTACCCTCCTCAGGTTCAAGATCATAGCGAACCGGAGTATACCCTCGGAGATCAAAAGGATCGTGAGGGCGAAGCTTAGTCTCCTGCAAACACACAACCATAGGTGAATGGGAACGCAATAAATGTTGCAGTTCCGCCCTATGCGATTGTACACCACGTAAATTTCAGGTCAGGATAGCCATAAAGAAAAGGGATAAACTTCTTACTTAGAAGGGCGGCTCAAAATTACCTTCTGTTTAACCTTTGGGCTCGGGCTTTTGGTATGGAGTTGGTCAGACTTCATAGCCTCCTCGAAGGGAGGGCCCACGCGCTCAGAGCCAGAAACCGATTCAAGCACCGAGAATCGGTTCTGGGTGGCGATGGGTGAGGGATGCCGCTGAGCGCAGCTTGTTCCAGGAGCGTGAAGGAGAAGGTGAACTTTTCTTACCGCGTGCACGCGGAGGGTCCTTCAGAAAATCTTCCCTACGAAGTTTCTGCTTTGGTTTCTTTTCAGCGGCTTGCGACTTCAGTACCTTAGGACCAGCTTTAGATGTCTTGCTAACTATAGCAGAAATGGACGGTCGGATGGTAGTGGCGGTTAATGCAGTCATGGACCAGGTCTGAGTTTCGGCATCTACTCGTGGTACTGACGAAGTAAAAGAACTAAATGTACCGGATTGCAGGAGAGAAGGCTGGCGCGCATGGTAACGCTTCCGGGCTTCGGCGGAGAGTTTCTCCTTTACCCGGATCTCCTGGATCGCCTTTTCGTCCAAGTGCCGTGGACAGTCGGCAAACGACGCAGAATGAGACGCTTTGCAGTTAACGCAGACGGGGCTGAGGAACAGGTACCTTCGTGTGACGGCTGGGTACATGAGGCACAGATGGTAACGGTACTCTTACAGGAGACTTGCGTATGCCCAAAACGTTGGCATTTAAAACGCAGAGATCTAGGAATTTAAGGCCTCACCGCAATGCGTTCGTACCCTGCTGAAATGCTCGTGGGCAGATCGACGCCATCAAATGTTATAAACAGTTTACGAGTGGGTACCAATATTCCGTCGCGTTTGGCCTGCACTCTATGCACTGCTGTCGCCTTTTGGTCTGAAAGATAGTCTACGAGTTCATCGTCCGACATACCATCGAGGCTATGGGTGGTAATGACGCCTCGACAGGAATTCAATGTGCGGTGCTTCTCAACACGGATGGGATAACCGTGGATAAGCGTAGCGCGCAACAAGGTCTTACTTTGCTGATCGGACTTCGTTTGTGCTAATAAGGAACCATTCCGTAGACGAGTGCAGGACTGAACCGCACCAGCAATAGCATCAATGCTCTTCTGAATAATGAAAGGGTTCACCTTCTCGAAACTTTGCCCTTCTTCGGTTCGTGAAATGACCAAGTAACAACCAGTTGTCGGTGGTGTTACTTCTGTTACATATACTTTTCGGCGCTTGTTGGTATTAATGGAGAAAGGGTGCTCCATAGCGAAATAAATCCTCCACCATTGCAACCGTATCCAGCCTCGGGCTCTGACTTCCCGGGCATTACCCCGGCTTGGGTGAGTGGCCTATCTATACCAAACTCACCCCAGGGTCACACCTCCCAGAACATAGACAGAGGGACCCAATCGCCGTCAGAGGTCAGCAGCTCATGCAATGGCCCCCCCGCGGGACTGCAGTTGAACAGCGGATACGAACACATGCCCTACATGACGATCCCGGGTGGTGAGGATGACGCCATTACCCACTCACACAGCTGCGCACCCAGTGCGCGGGTATCCATCAGGCTGTGTCCATGGAGGATTAAAATAAAAGGATAAAAGAAACTAAAAGTGTGTGGGCGTTTCGCACGCAAGGTAGGCCGGCGAAGAAGTATAAGAGATGTGTAAATGAATGGACGTAGGGCGAAATGTGCGGAAATAGAAGAGAAGTAAGAAACGATGGCGAGGGGCGTAATGAAATGCACAGAACGCACGAGAGCCTACCTTGAGTCCCCCGGTCACGAAGACGAACCCACCTCGACAGGACGGGGATGAACGGATGAAAATGGCCATGAATGGCTCGGGCACCCCGGGTACGCCTACCCGTACTCACATAAGGTGAGCCCCTGGGGGAAAGTACAAGGGAGAGTTTGATTGTGTGTATAAGAGACCTAAGCCAAGATGGATTAGCATATGCCGATAGCTGCATGTCAAGGTGGAATTTGATTGTGTGTATAAGAGACCTAAGCCAAGATGGATTAGCATATGTCGATAGCTGCATGTCCAACGTGGAGTTTGATTGTGTGTATAAGAGACCTAAGCCAAGATGGATTAGCATATGTCGATAGCTGCATGTCCAACGTGGAGTTTGATTGTGTGTATAAGAGACCTAAGCCAAGATGGATTAGCATATGCCGATAGCTGCATGTACAAGGTGGAGTTTGATTGTGTGTATAAGAGACCTAAGCCAAGATGGATTAGCATATGTTGATAGCTGCATGTACAACGTGGAGTTTGATTGCGTGTATAAGAGACCTAAGCCAAGATGGATTAGCATATGTCGATAGCTGCATGTCCAACGTGGAGTTTGATTGTATGTATAAGAGACCTAAGCCAAGATGGATTAGCATATGTCGATAGCTGCATGTCCAACGTGGAGTTCGATTGTGTGTATAAGGCAAGGTGGAACAGCATATGCTAATGGCTGCATGTTCAAGGGAGAGTTCTTTGTGTGTACATAAAACCCAAACCAAAGTGGAACATCGCATGCTGATGGCTGTGTGGTCAAGTAGGTGTTTGGTCATGTCTATATGAAACCTAAGCCAAGGTGGAGCAGCATATGCTGATGCCTGCATGTTCAAGGGAGAGTTCTTTGTGTGTACATAAAACTCAAACCAAGGTGGAACAGCGTATGCTGATGGCTGTGTGTTCAAATAGGTGTTTGGTCATGTCTATATGAAACCTAAGCTAAGGTGGAACAGCATATGTCAATGGCTTGCATGGTCAATGAGAGCTTGGCCTTTAATATAAAACTTCCTGTTTCAATTAAACCTCCTGTAGTAAGGCAAAGTTAGCTGCAGGTTGTTAGCAGTCATCCCAGCTGCTTGTGGGTCAGCATTGAGAATTAAAGCATAAATCAAGGTGAGGCACCCTCCAGGGGCAAAAGATCACATCAAATGTAGAGGTCGACTTTAAAGACTCCTTCTGAAGAGATGACGAACCAATGGAATTGGAGCCACCTAAGAGCTCTAAGGAGAATGACAAGAAGCCAGAAATGGCTTTCTCCAATTAATCACCAGATAATAAGGAGAGTTTAGAAAACATCCAATTAAAACATAAACAGGCTTGGCCCAAAAATGCTCCAAATGCCTGTTGAAACACAGACATAATCCTAAAGAAGAGCAAGTCATGGCCTTAGAGCCATTGAAGAAGAAAGAGCAATCAGTGAAGGATCACCATGACAACTCTACTCCTGAAGCAAAGGAAGAGACATCCTAAAAGGGGAAGTGAGAAAGGGACCAAAAGACTGGAGGATCAACCTTCAGGGGGTAATGCTACACCCAAACCTTCCTGTAACCTGAGGGCTAGTAGTGTCCAGAAGGAAATTTGTGTTGAAAACTTCCCTCAAACTCTACTTAGCACTAACCAATTAAAAGTGGTCCAAGAAGGAATCCTGAACAAAAGAATGACAGCTTTAGGCCAAAATTCCTCCATTCTGGTATGAAACCTAGCAGACCAGTTCTAGCTTACAATGCTAGACACTGCGAAGTATAGGTGGTGAACTTGAGCCATAGGAAGGAGGTGGTAGAGGAAAATGTAATCTTTTGGACAATGATCCTGGATGGCTAGTTCCACAATATGTTAAAAGATATCAGTGAGAGGATCTTAGTAAAGCACAAAACAGTAACAGAGTGAATGAATGGAGGGTCTTGACTATCTTGACGGAGGGCATAACCATCCAGCTGACCTTTTCTGTGGAAAACCTAAAAAAGAATGCTTAAAGGAAGCTACAAGCTTGGGCAAATACAATTAAGTCTCAAAGGAACACCGCTTAAACAATTAGCAGTTGCAACACTGAAAAAAGGTATTTAAGCCTACACAAAGCTGCTGTGAAACTACTTCTGGGAAGGCTTCTTCTTCTGCCAAGAAAGTGACTAAGCCTAGCTCCACATAGATGCCAAAAGTTTAAGAAAGGGTACAACCGAAATCATCCATGAGCAAGGAACAAAAGGAGAAGCATCTAAAGGATTGAGATGGTCCCATAGTCTAAGGATAGCTAATGCACATCAAATAAACCTTTGTACAGCAAAAGCTAAGCTACTGAGCTACTAAATGTGGTATTTACTCAGGTTAGAGCCCAAGTGATGGACACGTAAATTGCTTTATGCACTGTTAATTAGAAAAAGTTTACAATCTTTCAAGTTACAGAGATATTGCTTCGGCAATGACAGAGGTGCCAACACGAGGAGGCGGTGATTGCCCAGTGATTCAGGTGAGAGGGTTCTTCAGGCACTGCAGTAAGAAGTCTAAGCACGTTATCACTGGCTGGGATCACCCTAACTGAGATTCATACTCAGGACAGCTTGAATGTGAGGCAGGCACACCACAGAGATGGGCTATTGCTTATTGTGGTGTTATTCTAAGAGCATATGGCAACCCACTTTGTAAACGTTTGACAATCACTTCAGCCTCCTGAATCCCCTTGTATGCACAACAAACTGAATTAACATTGTGGAATTTCAAGCGAATATGATGACAATTTCCCCAAAAGCAAATTGTGACAAAATGGTAATTTGCCCAATGGCTGCAACAATTGTGGCACGAAATGCTTAAATGAACTACCAACGTCACTTAATGCTAAACAAAGTGGAACAAACATGCATGTGCATTTTAAATAAAAGAACAAACTCGAAAAACAATGGATGCCAAACACTAAACTAAGTAATGTGCATTTTCTATACGAGGAAACAAAAGCAAAATGCACATAAACAAGGGTATTCACACACAAATATGTGCTGAATGTGTTCAAAAACAGCAATAATACAATTAGATGTACAACAAACTTAATAAGAGTAACGTCTAAAGCAAACATATGTGAAGTACACAAAAAAGTTTCGGGAAACATTAAGTCAATGTATCGTGAAATTTGAAAAAAAAAAATAAATAAATAAATAAAAATATTAATAATAATAATAATAAGTTTTTCTATTTTCTGTTTCTGTACTTCTATTATACGTACTTAAAACTTTTACTTTGATAGTATACCACTGCTTTTTAAATATAAACAAGTTTACAGCCACAAATGGCTATTTAATCGGTTCTGTACCACTTAAGTAAAGAGCCATCTCATGCAAATTGAGAGCCTGATTTTTTCCATTTACTTACAAAGTTCATTCTGACTTGCTAAGTCTGAATTACACCGCCCTTGAAGAAAAATTGTCACATGTGTCATATTTTTGCACTTTAATATGTTTTTTCAAGGTGTTAAATCTTATTTTGAACGTTTAACTTTGGAGACCCTGCTGATGATTGTTGGCTATGCAGAGAAACATTATGAAGGTTTCTTGCACATTTTAATAGACATTACACAAAATACAAATTAGCTTTATTAACATTCACAGAATTCTCTAGTGAAAGTGAGGTTATAACGTTGCTTGTTGAAGTCATGTAACAGATGTGGAAATATTCAAACACAAAATATTAAAATACAAACACCTGTTAAGAATATGTATTGTGACCCACTTAAACAAAACCCTACAGTCAAAAACAAAATTAATGAGAAAAAACCAGAGAGGGAGTTTGATTTAGAAAACATCGGAAGCATTCACTGACGCAGGGTTCGTAATACACAGTTTAATACCAACATGTGCTCATTTCAAAGCTATGCGGTAAGCAGGAGATTATGCCTTTCAGTTTCCTTGTATGCATGGTAGCCAAGCAGTGAAACACATGTGTCTCATAATTAGAACAACCTGGGTTATAATCCTTAGTGTATGTCTATGGTTGTTTTGTTTTGTTATTTAAATTTTAATTTGTTAAGTACATGGCAAGGCCGTATGTTTTCCATGTATAAGATATCTATTAATTTTAAATATATTCATGCATAAACACACACAAACAAATTATTCTTTTGGCTTTCAAAATAAATACCATATTAGTAAGAATTCTAAAACTGTAAAACTAAACCAAACATTCAATTGACTTAATACTGGATATGCAAACTCTGTCTGATTCTTCAGCCATGAATGGTGTTGGCATGATTATGTGTGCTCACCTTATCGCCCTGGAGTTCTGCATATGTTAGCAACATAGCGACATTTGCTATGGCTGAGTGCACACATAAAGATAAAGCTACAATGAGATCTCTCCTTATGTTAGTGAATATTACTGGATACTCTGTGTCTCACGCTGCAAGAACACCTGAAGTCCCTATTATCTATGGCTACGAGGTGGCTGAGGTTATCCAAGGAAGGGATATTAGTTGTCAATTTGGTTCAAGTCATAAACATTTTTTCACTCGTCAACAGGACATTGCACTTTGAGAAGAGACAAACAGCAAACCCTTGCAGCATGTGTCTGCAAATAGAAACAATTGTAATTTCCCCGAGATGAACTGTACAGCCTTGCATTGAGTAACTACACAGCGATCTTTGCTCCATTGGCAGCTAAGAATCAGGTCTTACAAGTGATCACAGCTAGTCACCTCACATTTGCAGAAGAAAATGTCAACCGTAATTGGAATAGGATTATATTCACAGACGAGATGACATTTTGATGTACAAATAACAGAAAGTAATTGTCTACCACCCAGAGGAAAGCATTACAATACAAAAGACATGGCACAAATATATAGACTGCCAAGATCGCATATGTGTCGTGTTAGGATTGAATATCACGAGATGGTCTAGTGCTATGTGCACCAATCTCAATCAAAGTTTTATTGTGGTCAATTTGGCATCCGACTGCATTCAATGCAATCTTTTGCTGCATCAACAATGATCTAAACGAGGTAGTTGATTGTGGGTGCTGGACCGATCACTTCCGTTGAATGCATTTAATTTGCATAAAATGGCTGCCTGTTTCGATTTTCTTATAGGTATTGAGGATGCGATAATGTAGGGTCATTCCATGAAAATAGTGACACAGTAGCAAGAAAACGCGATATCCATATTTTAGAGATGTTTTTATTTGGTTGGATAAACAAAATAGTAAATTAAGTTGACTGCCTGATTTTGAATCAAGATTTACTTTTTTTTTTTCCATTTTCTACCATAATACCCAAACTTTTATTAAACAAGATAAGCATCTAGAAAGTTGGGATACTTTTCATAGATATTTGTAAGTAACACTTAAGTTTAAGTATATAATTTTTTGCTATAACTTTCCTCAATATTTGCTCTGCTTTAATACCTATGAATAACATTTCAAAGGTTTTTTCTTATATTTGCACAATATCAACTTCTTTGATGCTTTGTTGCAGTTGTGAACTCAATTACCAAAATATGATTTTTTTTTGTAAAACGGTTAATTAATGTTAATGATTCATCATGCCTTATATTCTGTAACAATCATAAAAACTTCATTCAATTTTACATAAAACAGGACTTTAAACAAATATTTATCATATTATCAATTGAAATGTGTAATATGAGTTACCCTGTAATTTGTGCTGGTCATCACAATGAAAGCTCATCTCTAGTATTATTAAACTGCACTTGTTCAATGAGATCATAATGTCAATACTAGGCACAGTGTCATTGAGGTTACGTGAAATCATTGCCATTAACAGCAGCAGAAAAAATGAAACCAAGGAGGAAGAAGAGAGATGTGAAGAATATAAAGCAGCCCACAGAGAGACAGAAAAATGAAGCAGTGAAAAGTGAAAAGAAGCATTAAAAAAAACTTCAAGCACATGAAGGAGAACTCAAGTTTAAAATAATCAACAAAAAAAAAAAAGGCCAAATACAGAAAACAAAAGAAAGGTCAAAAAGTATCACTAAATGAAGGTCCAGCACAAAAAATTGCTTGTTCTTTGGATTTAGCAGTTGCTCATGTAAACAGACAAGTACCAAGGTCTCCATGCAAAAAGGCTGTAGTTGAGAAAGCTGTTTGAGACTAATGTTGACTTAATAAAGAATTCAACACAATAAATAAGATTCTTGATTTTTACAAAAGGGAAAATGTAAGCAGACAAGCACCAGGGATTAAAGATGATGTCAATGTGATAAAAAAAGATGGAACACTTGTCATTTGACTTATTAAATTATGGAGACACATGTTTTATTTTGCTCTGAGTAAGGCAAAATAACTGCCAAAAGTAAAATTATTACATTACGCCCTCAGCATGTTCTAATAACAAACTGCCCCATAGTGTTTGCTCTGCAGGTATCACATCAATTATACAGGGTGGAAGGTACTTGACGCATCATACACTAAGAGAATATTCTACATACTTAGTGTAAGAAATACTTCTATTGCAATTTTAATCACTAAGACATGGATTAGGAGAAAAAAAAATTATATCTACTACAGTTTTACAATGGCCTAGAATGAAGAACTGATTGTTGCAGAAATGAAAGCATATCATTTTCAGAACAAATTTCACCTAATGTCGTTTCTCACAAGTCTAGGAATTTAACCAGAAATTAATATGTAATGTTACATTAAACCTGGCTATTCAGATCAACTTGGCTATGCTGCAAGCTAGCACAAATGCCAGGACAGGGGGGCAGGACATGACAGTGACATCACTCCAAACAAGTGAACACAGACAAGTGACAGTAGTTAGACAGTGAAATCACAGTATGTATACAATGGAGCCCTACACAGTGAAGGAATACTTAGACATGATTATGATTCATGGAGAAGTAGGGCAAAGTGCTGGGTGTATGCAGAACAATTTCCACAAAGAAGAGCTCCATACCATCTTACTACTATGGCAGCTATTCTGAGGTTAGCAGGTACAGGAAAATAATGCCAACCAGACCTCCCTGTATGCAATCTGCACGTAGAAGAACAAATTCTACTAGTCCAACAGGATCCCAGCAGAAGCAGCCTGATCTTGTGATTGGGGATATTTCTAGAAAAACGGCATTCCATCTTATCACTAATAAAGTTGCTTCTTTTTGTCCACCATTACGTGGAGAAGAAGCAGAATTAAGATCTGTGATGGATCAAATTAACAGATTTCCAGATGTCGTGCGAATACAGATCTGCATTATTACTGCTTTAGTATTGTTGAACTGAGTCATCATTTTAATAACGTTAGTCAAGGCAATAAAAACTCAATTATTGCGTTCCTCAACCTAGTATTTTCGTCACATCTTTATTAAGAGTAAGGAATTCTGTAGTAAGTATTATCAAAATGCTAGACAACTTTTTAAGTTTTGCGAATGTTTATATACCAGGATTCATGCTATTTTTAACAAATTTACTTATTTAGTTATTACAACCTGCCTGGTGCTATGTTTAAGTGCATGGCTATATACATCCATGCCTCCTGCTTGTCCTTTATAGAACATGAGTCAGGTGTTTTATTTTCCACTTTATTGGAATATGAGAGAGCTGGTTCTAACAGAAGCTCTATCTCATGCTGAAAAAAATTTTGGAGAACACATTTTGCTTTCCATTTTCATTTATCCTCAAAAGAATGTCCAATCATACAAGATTTCAACATCAAAACAAAAACAAAGCAATATAGACCAGGAGATTGCAATTGCACCACAATATCACTTGGATATTGAGTTGGATGCTTTCCTTTGAGCAATTCTCGTAGAATCGTGAGCATTCAACAACCTAGAGCATGGTCAGCTGATGATGGTTTGTTGCACAAGAAGTAACATTGAGGCACAACAACTATAAATTAATCCTGTCAAAATCTGATCATGTTTCAGTGACACTCGATCAACAAGGATTTGATCAAGAACAGTGCACATGGCTACAGGTGTTTTGGCAGCTTGATGGCACATTAAATAGCCAGCAGTATAAACACATCCTTGAAAACATCATGGCTCCTTCAGTAAAGACTACATATCCTGATGGAATTATTGAACTTCAGCAACGATAACCACTCTGTCCACACTAGTCAACAAGTTTCAAACTGGTTCTCACAAAGGCAAGATATCACAGTGAATCACTGGCCTCTTTGCTAACTAGATTTGATTACTATTGAAAATGAGTGGCCAGATGTGAATAATGTTTTGGAGTTCAATTAGTCTGCAAGACAATACAGACAAAAGACGTTTTATGGGATCAAATGCAGGATACTTGGGAGGAAGTATCCTTTCATGAAAATTTGACTAGGCATTTGATATCATCCATACCCCATAGAATGGGGGCAATAATAGAAGCAGAGGGTTTAAACACCTGATATTAAATTATTTGTTTTTTGTTTGCTTTTAGATTTAGGAATGCAATATTTATTTATTTATTTTATGTTTAGTTTTGAAAGAAAAGGGAGTGTGTTTCAGTTTTTGTGCGGGAGCATATGAAATCAAAAAAGCCTTGGAAATTGCAAATTATATTTTAAAATGCATAATAAACATTTGTTTTTCTGCAAAAAAAACAACAACAACAAAAGACAACTATGCATGGGATGTGAACCTCGATAGTGCTTTTTGCTATGTACCTGCTTACAACCACTCGGCTCTCAACGCATATTCAGTAGATGGGACTCAGTATGAAAAGTGACAATAGAATGAAGCTAAAGGCACACATCCCGAGACACCATTGTTAACCGGCCATGGAAACAATTTCCACTTTTGACAAATATACACTTTAAGATTCTGTTCATTTGTTTTTTGTTTTATAGTATGTTTGACAAGAGTTTCAAAAGTGCCACACTCGATCTGAGAAACAATGTACAGAGTGCAGCGTACAGTCTTCAAAAGAATGTGTTTCATAAACTAGTGATTTCAGTGTAAGTAGTGCGCTCCTAGTGGAGAGGGCTAAACAACAGTAAGTGTACATTTAACCCTAGATGGGCCAAAGGAGGTGTCTGGTAACTTCGAAATTACGTAAATACAAACAACAGACTATGCGTTCACATTTAATTGACTGTATTTCCATGTTGGTTACAAAAAAAGTTTTAGCCAACCTTACTATTTGCCAGTGCTGGCTGCTTGAACATTCAACCTTACAATTACCCAGTGCTGGATGCATGAACATTCCTCCCACCTAATCAATGTCAATTGATTACCTCGTATGCACTTAATGTTTCAGTTAAACAAAACACAAATGCTAAATTTGAATAAACAACATTCACAATTACAATTTTACAAATGATCAATCATTGCAAGTTTAGTGATTGGTCTTTTTACTGGTCCATTCTTAGTCTTAACTGTGACCACTCAAACCAATTTGACACTACAAGGATGTATCTCCGTCACCATTCCCTTCTCCACAGCAATGCGGGAAGATTATCCTCTTTGATGAGTACCACTGTTCCAACCATCATTTTGGGTTATACATTTTTCCATTTGGGTCACTGTTGTAGCTGATTCAGGTATTCTAGTGATTATCTTCTCCTAATAGTTCAGTTACCTGCTGAACCATTTTCCATCTAGACAAGTACCTAGGATTTATGTCTAATAACTTAGAATTATGAACTGCAAGTAAGGATGTGCCAATTAGGAAGTGCCCAAGAGTTAGTATGTCAACATTTTCTGTATCATTGTTAAGGGGAATTCAAACAAGCTTCAACTTGACATAGCAGAGTGTATAATGCTTCATAAGTAAAGCATGCTAGGCCTACTGTTCTCCTTAAATGATACTTTACTGACTTGATGCCTGCTTCCCACAAACCTCCCATATGCTTGGTGGTACGAAATGGAAATTTATGCCTTTTGTGAACTGTAATCTTGAACACTTTCCTTGAATTTGACATTCAGAGGATCCTTCAATTCTCAATTTGCCCCTACAAAGTTAGTTCCATTATCACTATAAACATTTGTACATAGTCCTCTTCTTGCAGTGAATCTCCTCAAGGCAGCGATAAATGCTTGAGATGTTAAGTCTGTAACCAACTCAATATGCAGGTACCCTCTTAGTATCCAAACAGACAAATAGTTCAATGTAACATTTAATCTTGGTTTTGCTTCTAACAGAACCTTGCTTCATCAGAACTGGTCCACCATAGTCAACTCCTGTGTTAGCAAATGGACGTGAAATTTTAACTCTAGTTTCAGCTAATTGACCCATTAACTGCATAATGTGGTTGCCCTCAGTTTAAAGCATACCATGCATTTGTTGACAATTTTCCTTAACAGATCTCTTGCATTCGTTACCCAATATCGTTGTCTAACTAAAGACAATAGTAATTGATCACTAGTATGTGATTTTCGCTTGTGTATCTCTTCTACTATGAACCTTGTCACATTGTGTTTTGAGGATAGAATTATGCGATGTTTCTGTTCAAACTCTAATAATGTATTCTTCAAACGACCGCCCACCCTGAACAATCATTACTCAACAATGAATGGGTTTAATGTTGTCAATGAACTTCCCTTTGAAACACTACAATTCTTCCCTATCCACATCTTGTTTGTAGGCATTTGGCTGAACTTCTCTCAGAAGTACTGTAGCAGCCTCATCCAATTCCTATACAGTTGAACTGCTTCTTATCTTTTTATCAGGATTCCTGCAATTATTGATAAATCTAAGACAAAATGTGAGAACTCTTCTCATTTTCAAGCATGATGAACTAGAGTGTAATTGATCATTAACTACCTGGCACATTAATGTGACTGGAGTAGTAGTTTCTTTAGGAAGTTTTCTTTCTTCGTTCTTGACTTCTTCAGATTCCTTCTTTAACCATTTAGCAGGTTCACAAGCTGGTTTGTTACACCATTCAGACCCTTGTCACCATAACTTAGATTCTTTCAAGGTCTGAGGTTCTGTTACTCATGAAACTAAATCAGCAGGAGTATTCCTTGTGTTTATATGATTCCAATCTGTGATGTTAGTTAATTCTTGGATCTCTGCAACTCTATTTCCAACAAATGGCTTCCAACAACAGAGTTTTGAGTGCAACCATGCTAAGACCACTGCAGAATTAATCCATAAAACTACTTTCAAGTTATCTTCAAAGCTTTCAGAGTAACTTGTGTTAATTGGGCTAAAAGAAGAGCTCCACATATATCCAATCTTGGAAGTGTTAAGTCATTTTAGTGCTGCAACTCTAGATTTTATACAAAACAAATGTACCTTCGTATTTCCTTGATAATCTAATGTCCTAAGATAACTACAGCAAACATAAGCTGCTTCACCAGCATCTGAAAAGCCATGTAATTCAAACTTTTGAATAGTTCCAGTGCATGTTGCTAGTCTGTCAACCTCAATTGTGCTTAAAATATGACGTTTATTTTTCATGTGATTCCACCCTTCCTTGAGGTTTTCTGGAAGAAAGTCATCCCAATCTAACCTTTCTTGTTATAACTTTTGCATACAAATCTTTATTTTACGATTACTGGATCTAGTAAACCTAATGGGTCAAATATTGAAACAATAGCTGCTAATACAGCCCATTTAATAGAGTCTTTGCATTGTTTTAAATTATTAAAAAACCAAAACTTATCAGTTTTGGAGTTCCACAGCAGAGCTAACGTTTACAAATTATCCTCAGTGGCAAATTCTAAAGGACCTTTCATTTCTCTTTCATCTAATAGAATTCTTTCTAGAAGCACTAGGTGATTTGATGACCATTTTCACAACCAAAATCTACCTGATTTCAATAGCTCTATTAATTCTTCTTGCAACTGAATTGCATCATTTTCATTTTCTGCTCCATTAATCAAGTCATCTACATAGAAATCTCTCATCAATATTTCTGCTGCCCTTGGAAATCTTTGGGCTTTGTCCTCCACCAGGTGTTTCCAACATCTAATAGCTAGGAATGGTGCACATGGAGTGCCATACGTCAGTGTCTTCAGTTTATAAATCTTCACAGGCCTGTCCTTATGTTCTCTCCATAGAATCGTTTGAAGATGTGTGTCCTTGGGGTCTACTATAATCTGTCTGTAGATTTTCGCAATATCTGCACAAAAAGCTATTTTGTGTATTCTAAATCTCTGGATAACAGAACAAATATCTTCTTGGTGTGAAACTCCTAACATTATTCAGTGCAGTACCAGATCTTGTTTTTTCTGAACCAGTAACTACAACTCGTAGTTTGGTGGTAGAACTGTCTCCTTTCACAACTGCATGATGCGACATATAATAAGATAGAAGGTTGTGTTTCCTCCTATATCTTTTGCTTGCAACATATGATTTAGCTCCAAATATTCATCCATGAAGTGGTTATAATTCTCTCTTAGCTTTGGTTGTCTGTCTAACCTTCTTTCCAACTGATGTAATCGTGTGTTTGCTATATCATATGACTCTCCTAACTTCAGGCACTCTAACTTGGTATTTCCATTATCTTGCATTACAGTGGTTTCTTGGAACATTCTCTCTATTCCAAGTTGAGTTCTTTATGAGCAAGATTTTCCAATAACCAAAATTTTTCCATTTGAGTATGTAATTGGTCAGTGTGTGTGAAAGATGTGTGTCATTCTGCATGCCTTTGATTCTTGACATCACCACATGGAATTGTTCCGGAAACTATAAATCCTAAACTTGTATTCTGCAACACTGGTAAACCCTTGCTCGATACCTTCCATCTTGCAGTACATCAAAGAATGTTTCAGTTCCTAGCAGAAGGTCAATTTCATGAGGTATATTGAAGTTGCTATCTGCCAATCTTATGTTAGTTGGAGCTTCCCACTGAGACGTATTAAAATACATGAGTGACATTCTCCCTGTGATATGAGGTAATACAAGACATGCCAATCTAGTTTTGTAATTGGTCAAATTTAAATAAAGTTCAACAGTTGTCATGTGGTAGTTGTGGTTATTGCATTACTAAGACTCTTGACATGTACCTCAGCTCTTGTTTGCTTAAGCCCTAAATGATTGCAACATGATGTTGTAATAAAGTTCATTTGAGAAGAACAACTGTCTAAAAGAACATAGCATTTGTGTAATCTCCCAAAGTTATCTTTCACTTTAACTTGTGCAGTAGCCAGTAAAACCTTTGGTGACACTGCACCCTTTATTGTAAAATAACCAGTTTGTCCAGTATTAATTCGTCAATGTAGCAATGTGTGGTGATATTTTCCACAAGTTTTACTGCCCCTGGAGTTGCACTGTTGTATGAAGTGATTATTAGCTAAACAATTTATACATAATTTATTTTCCTTTACAAATTTGTATCTATTATCAACTGTAAATTGATTAAATTGACTGCAGTGCTGAATACTATGGTCACTCTTACACAAAATGCAAGCATCCCTTGTTGTTACATAACTATACGACTCAGTTTTATCACTATGCGGCTTAGACAGCATATCAAATTTAAATTCTTGTTTCTTACTTGCTGCCTCAAGAGCATTGCATCTGCTTTCAATAAATTCATACAATTTAGTTAGTCTTGGTAGCTGTTTGCCTGAAGTGTGTACCTCCCATTCCCATTTAGTCTTGCTATCAAGCTTCTGAACAACAATGTAAATTATCATCAAATCCCAACTGCTTGTTTCCTGATTTAAATCATCTAATGCTCTCACATTGCTTTTGGTAACATCAATCAACCTCCTAAGTTGAGTAGCATTCTCAGTCAGAATTGCAGGTGGCTTCATGGTATTATCAATGTGTGTGTTAACAATGAGCTGTTCAATTTGGTATCTTTCTACTAACAATTTCCAAGCAATGTCATATCCATCCTCAGTTAATGGAATGTGCAAAATTATTCTCTTAGCATTCCCATGGAGAGATAATGAAATTTCTGTATGTTTGGAATATTTTCATTATTCCCTACAATAGATAAAACTAATAACTCACTCACATTTCCACTAAATTGAAGAAGCTTTACTGTAACTACTGGCACATTACAACACTGTGAAGACTGTGCCATACTGAAGCATGCGAAGGTGTAAGGAAGGGATACGGATAGGTACTTGTCTTGCCTTATTGAAGCTAATTAACTGGTTATGGTCGTCTAGACATATTGTCTTCTCTGTTGATCCATCGAAGCCAAATCCCTGAAGTTCCAACTACTGCTCAGACGGCGCTGCATCTTCCAACATCCAGCTGCTCCATCTTGTTGATGCTTCAACCGACATGGCCACTACTTTTACAAATTTCAATTTTCATAACTTTCACTGTCAATTAACACTATCGTTAGCCATAACACCTTCACAAATGCTTTAAACTACCTGATTTTGTTTACTTTCTGATATGAAGACCCCGATTTTGCCATAGAATGCCAAGCTGTAAATATCATAACCATACCATGGTCCATGTCTACATGGCTTTGTGCTGTAACCATTACTCACTGCTTGTTAAGTTCTTTCCTGCATCACTATCATTTCACCACAAACTATGTACTTTTCCACATCTAATCCGGCATAAGAGGACCAAACAATGTCTTGTAACTCCAAAATTACATAAATAAAGACAACAGACTATGTAATGACACTTAATTGACTGTATCTCTGTGTTGGTTCCAAAATACAGTACAGCCAACCTTACAATTTGCCAGTGGTGGCTGGATGAACAGGACGGTCAATTTAGTTCACACTCTTTAGAACTATGACTATTATAGTATAGAATATGTTTAGACCATGGTGTTCTCATTGTGTGTCAGAAATATACACAAGTTAACAATTCAATAAAAACAATCATGTCTTTTTAGTTGAAAACCTATTATATGGACTAAATTTCAAAGTGGTCATAAAATAGCCCTCCACAACAATGGTCTTATTGTTCGAAACTACAAACATGTTGTAACAATCAACTTATTTGGAAATCAACATTCTATTGCATTCTTGGCATTGCAATATGGTTTGAAAACTCATTTTATAAACAGTGTTATTCTGTCTCAGCTGAGGTATGATTCAGAAATATGAGCAGATAATTATATAATTAGGGAAAAAGAATCGGAAGCAGTTTTAAAAGATTATGAGGAAGAAGGTTATGATATTTTTGATGAGTGTGCTACTGCAACTGAAGTTCAACAGATTGAAGACATGGACTGTGATGATGACGCAGAACCCAATTTTACTGTATGCACTTCAAGTGACAGTGAAACTGAGAGATAACAACAACAGTGCAGGTGTAAGAATTGTGAACCATGTGACTAAAAGTGGAAGAGTTTATGTCATACCTAATTTGTCTCGCCCCACACTTACAGCTGTTGCAAATATAATACATGAAAAGCCAGGATTACTACAGCTTTCAATAAATAACTTAATTTGACAATTTTCAAGAAGTAAAAAATATATATTTGTTTCTTAATATACAATATTTCTTCTTAATTCACTTAATAAAGAACTAAAACTATAAATACAATGATAAGCATAAAACATAATGGTGGACTTTATCTTGGTGCAATTTGTTACAAAAAAAGCTTGGTGTGCTTAGGGTTAAAGTATATTAAAGTAGGTTAAAGTTGACGAATCATAATGAACACAACGCATAACTTGCACAATTCCCTACACCACATCAGAGTGTAAAAGATGTTTTTCAAATCTAAAGAGCATAAAAACATTAGCTAGGAACAGAGACTTAGCCATGTGTTCTATTGTGAAGGCCTTACTCTCCACACCTGATTTCAACAAGCTTGTCATCAACCATTTTGCAGAACAAAAGGAGAGGAGAATGGACTTCTTCATTTACAAGAATATTAATTATGTTACTTTTTTTTCCCCCTGGAGAGGCACAATCATTTTCTACACTTTATTTCATACCCTTGAACATTGTTCTGTGTGGATTGTTGATTGCTTGGTATTTCACATACACATTTAGGCACAAGTTAAAGTTGGGCAGCATGTAATGAAGAAATGCAACTGCCGCTGCTATATCAGCCGCGCTTTCAAGGTTAATGGTTCACTCCGACATTGTTAATACTGCCGTTAACAATAACAGCAAAGCATTCACCCACCAGCAAGAGAAAAAATGCACTCCACATGTTTCCATTTAACAAATTGTGTTCCTATTCTGACATCTGAATAATTATAGGAGCTAAATGTTACAAAAAATATGTTCGCAAAATATGGAATTATCTATGTATATGTGTGATTAAGATTAGTAAATCATTTATTTTGTAAAAACAAAGCTAAGAATCTGCATTTTGTTATAAAACCGTATGTTCACCTCTGAATTGCCCTTAACTGGTTATGTCATATCGGATGATGAATGAAATTGGTGAACAATGTTGAAATGAACACATGATCCATAGAACTTAAAGTTAGCTGACATTCATCTTTTCAGGATAAGGAAAAACCCCGGAATAAACCTTATCTGAGTGACTCACCCTAACTAAGATTAAACTCAGGACCTCTTAAATGTGAGGCAGACATGCTACACCCACACCACAGAGCAGGGCTTATCCGACATTTTATGGATATACATTAACTCACCAGCGCATCATATGATATAAATGGCTCAAGGCTTCTGGCCACTGAGAGGCACGGCAGAACTATTACTAGCATTTAATTAATGCTCAGTTTATGTGATATGTTTTATTGCACATTTTACTTCTGAATTTGAATAGCAATAGGATTTTTTGCACAAACTTAAAAATACAGTCAACTAAACAAGAAATTGTGCACAAGAGCATTTGGGTTTACATGGTTCTTTGTTAATGAAGAATAAAACCTGCCTTGCAAAGTGTGCTTAATACAAAAATATCACCTGTCGCTCTCCAAAACTTGCAAGTCACAAGCCACCACCGTTTCGGAGCGATACAATAAACTTTATGGTCCAAGAATCATTTCATATTATCATATCAAACCATGGGTAGGTGCTACATTCACATGATTTTCTCTACCCACTAATGTACATTTTCATATAGCTATTACAAACTATGCCTAAGAAAGCTTACTTTTCTGTCTACTTCATGTTAATCCAATTAAACTTTTGCAAAAGTACTTCCGTTACACACTTCATCATAGATACATGGTGGATACAGAAAGCAGAATCAATAGTCACATGTCTCTGTATCTTGGCCTTCAATTTCCATGATGATGAGAAACAAATGAATAGGCGCCAGCCGTTAAAAAAATCAAATAGTGGCAGCACCTTATAAAAAAAGACAAAGGACTGTAAAATTAAAACCAATTATTAACAACCGATATCTAGGATATACCTGAGGACACAGAAAAATTTATATGAAATTTGTAAATTGTATGTTTTAAAAAGACCTACATTTTTTGAGGAGTGAACTTTTTATCTGAATCTTATGGTTGACCTGTTCCACGCGTTTAATGTCTAGCAGTGTAACATATTACATTGGTAGGGACTGGCATCCAGTAAATGCTCAGTTATGTTGGTACTACACTTAAGGGCTTCGCGTGTTTGCCAGAGCAGTTACAACCATCAGGCAAATTTATGAGTTTTCTCATTTGAACAGCTAATCCAAGTGAGGTTGAATAATATTCCATATACGGGTAGAGGCCACATTCGCTATAAGCATGGCACACATGCATTACACTTGTGTTGTGCTTCCACTGCCAATATTCAGGATCCTAAGCCATAAAGGTAGCCTGGCATTGAGGGCCCTAAGCTGCAAAGCATAGCCCAGCATTGATGACTCTGAGATGCAAAGCATAGCCCAGCATTGGGGGCCCTAAGATGCAAAGTTGAAGAAGAAATGTTCAACTGTTGTTACGGTATAAAAACTACGTAAATTATTTTATCTGCCCAGCAATTGGGAGCCAACTTGTAGTAGTTGTTTTCTTCTACTGTTGGAGTGTTACTGTTGTTGTTAGCTACATGCTTGGAAGCTAACTTGAAGATGATTTGTTGCTGTTGTTGCTTAATATATATATTTACTCAAACTTAAAGAATTGTTATATGTAATAATAGTTGCTTTATGTAGTTTGTAACACACTTTGGGCATAGGTTTGAATTTTTTATGCTTACGTAATATTACTGTTTGAATTTGCCTCGGCTGCATCAGTCTTACTTTAGAGTCATGTATCTTGGGTAGGGTGCGGTATGACAATTATTGTAGACATCACAGAATTAAACTTTTAAATTTCACTTCTTTTATTTAAATTCTTGCACATATTGATACAGCACCACACTTTTAAAAGAACTATGAGAAACTTTTATACATTCACTTAGCGTGTATATCTGTTTTTACTAATCATGCATAGAGAACACATTTTCCCATCTATACTCTATCAAGTCTCACCAGCAATTGAGTAACCTCACTGGTCAAAAACCATAAACTTCAGTATTGCAAGCCTCTGATTGGCTAATTCTAGTCCAATAGAATTTCTGTATTTAACTTACAATTTCTCTTTGCTGTTGATTGGCTAATTTAAAACTGTTATAGAATTTACGTCATCGTCGCTCTGATCATTACCAGTACATTGCCAACTCTAAACACATTATTGCCACAATTACCTCATTATTACTCATTGTTAGCAACCTAAAACTTATTATTCTCACAGTTCTTGCATTATTAGAGTATGTAATGTATTCACATAACATTAATAAAATATGTTTACGATAACAATAAGCATTTGCAATGACTGTTACATACAATTTAAATCATTATTACATATGTATTGAAATAAGAGTTGAAGCTTTCCTGACGACGAATATGCTCTAGAC
Organism: Deroplatys truncata; assembly: GCA_030765065.1. NCBI lineage: Eukaryota > Metazoa > Arthropoda > Insecta > Mantodea > Mantidae > Deroplatys > Deroplatys truncata. Next base: position 21,035,049 of record CM060988.1, on the reverse strand, counting down.
ATTCTCGGGCTTCAAGTCAGGTGAAGTGATGTGGAGACATCCACGTTTAAGGAGCGTACATCTCTCCCATCTTCAGGATGCTGAATGACATCGATGTCTCCACATAATTTCACCTGGCTTGAAGCCCGGAGCCGTCTAGAGCATACATATATATTGTTTCAAGGCAGGCTGTTATTGAATTTGCTTATTATAAAATACAATTGAATTATTCAGGTATTAAAATACTGCCTCAAATTTTATCCCACCATTGAGGACCCTAAGATGCAAAGTGTAGCCCAGCATACAGCTCCCTGAGCTACAAAGGGTAACCGTACATTGAGGGCCCTAAGCTGCAAGGAGTGGCCCAGTATTGAGGGCTCTAAGCTGCAAGGATAGCCCAGCATTGAGGGCCCTAAGCTGCAAGGATAGCCCAGCATTGAGGGCTCTAAGCTGCAAGGAGTAGCCCATCATTGAAGGCTCTAAGCTGCAAGGAGTAGCCCATCATTGAAGGCTCTAAGCTGCAAGGAGTAGCCCATCATTGAGGGCTCTAAGCTGCAAGGATAGCCCAGCATTGAGGGCTCCAAGCTGCAAGGAGTGGCCCATCATTGAGGGCTCTAAGCTGCAAGGAGTGGCCCATCATTGAGGGCTCTAAGCTGCAAGGAGTAGCCCATCATTGAGGGCTCTAAGCTGCAAGGATAGCCCAGCATTGAGGGCTCTAAGCTGCAAGGAGTAGCCCAGCATTGAGGGCTCTAAGCTGCAAGGAGTAGCCCATCATTGAGGGCCCTAAGCTACAAGGAGTAGCCCATCATTGAGGGCTCTAAGCTGCAAGGAGTAGCCCATCATTGAGGGCTCTAAGCTGCAAGGATAGCCCAGCATTGAGGGCTCTAAGCTGCAAGGAGTGATCCAGCATTGAGGGCTCTAAGCTGCAAGGATAGCCTAGCATTGAGGGCTCTAAAATGCAAAGTGTAGCCCAGCATAGAGCTCCGTGAGCTACAAAGGGTAACCGTACTTTGAGGGCCCTAAGCTGCAAACAGTGGCCCAGCATTGAGGGCTCCAAGCTGCAAGGATAGCCCAGCATTGAGGGCTCTAAGCTGCAAGGATAGCCCAGCATTGAGGACTCTAAGCTGCAAGGATAGCCCAGCATTGAGGGCTCTAAGCTGCAAGGAGTAGCCCAGCATTGAGGGCCCTAAGCTGCAAGGAGTAGCCCATCATTGAGGGTTCTAAGCTGCAAGGATAGCCCAGCATTGAGGGCTCTAAGCTGCAAGGAGTAGCCCATCATTGAGGGCCCTAAGCTGCAAGGAGTAGCCCATCATTGAGGGCTCTAAGCTGCAAGGAGTAGCCCATCATTGAGGGCTCTAAGCTGCAAGGATAGCCCAGCATTGAGGGCTCTAAGCTGCAAGGAGTAGCCCAGCATTGAGGGCTCTAAGCTGCAAAGAGTAGCCCATCATTGAGGGCTCTAAGCTTCAAGGAGTAGCCCATCATTGAGGGCTCTAAGCTGCAAGGAGTAGCCCATCATTGAGGGCTCTAAGCTGCAAGGATAGCACAGCATTGACGGCTCTAAGCTGCAAGGAGTGGCCCAGCATTGAGGGCACTAAGCTGCAAGGATAGCCCAGCATTGAGGGATCTAAGATGCAAAGTGTAGCCCAGCATAGAGCTCCGTGAGCTACAAAGGGTAACTGTACATTGAGGGCCCTAAGCTGCAAACAGTGGCCCAGCATTGAGGGCTCTAAGCTGCAAGGATAGCCCAGCATTGAGGACTCTAAGCTGCAAGGATAGCCCAGCATTGAGGGCTCTAAGCTGCAAGGATAGCCCAGAATTGAGGGCTCTAAGCTGCAAGGATAGCCCAGCATTGAGGGCCCTAAGCTGCAAGGAGTAGCCCAGCATAGAGGGCCCTAAGCTGCAAGGAGTAGCCCATCATTGAGGGATCTAAGCTGCAAGGATAGCCCAGCATTGAGGACTCTAAGCTGCAAGGAGTGGCCCAGCATTGAGGGCTCTAAGCTGCAAGCAATAGCCCAGCATTGCGGGCTCTAAGCTGCAAGGAATAGCCCAGCATTGAGAGCTCTAAGGTGCAAGGAATAGCCCAGAATTGAGGGCTCTAAGCTGCATGGAATAGGCCTGCATTGAGAGCTCTAAGGTGCAAGGAATAGCCCAGCATTGAGGGCTCTAAGCTGCAAGGTGTAGGCCAACCTGGAGGGTTCTAAGCTGCAAGGAATAGGCCAGTATTGAGTGTTCTAAGCTGCAAGGGGTAGCCCAGCATTGAGGGTCCTAAGCTGCAAGGAGTAGCCCAGCAAAGAGGGCCCTAAGCTGCAAGGAGCGGCCCAGCATTGTGGGCTATAAGTTGCAAGGAACAGGACAGGCATTGAGGGCTCGAAGTTGCAAGGAACAGGCCAGCATTGAGGGCTCTAAGTTGCAAGGAATAGGCCAGCATTGAGAGCTCTAAGGTGCAAGGAATAGCCCAGCATTGAGGGCTCTAAGCTGCAAGGTGTAGGCCAACCTGGATGGTTCTAAGCTGCAAGAAATAGGCCAGCATTGAGAGTTCTAAGCTGCAAGGGGTTGCCCAGCATTGAGGGCTATAAGCTGCAAGGGGTAGACACGCATTGAGCGCTCTAATCTGCAAGGAGCAGACCAGCATTGAGGGCTCTAAGGTGCAAGGAGTAGGCCAGCATTGAGGGCTCTAAGGTGCAAGGAATAGCCCAGCATTGAGGGCTCTTAGCTGCTAGGAATAGCCCAGCATTGAGGGCTCTAAGCTGCAAGGAATAGCCATGCATTGGGGGCTCTATGGTGCAAGGAATAGCCCAGCATTGGAAGCTCTAAGCTGCAAGGAGCAGCCCAGCATTGAGGGCTCTAAGCTGAAGGAAAGAGCCCAGCATTGAGGGCCCTAAGCTGCAAGGAGTAGTCAAGAATTGAGGGCTCTAAGCTGCAAGGAGTAGACGAGCATTGAGGGCTCTAAGCTGCAAGGAGTAGCCCAGCATCAAGGGCTCTAAGGTGTAAGGAATAGCCCAGCATTGAGGGCTCTAAGCTGCAAGGAGTAGCCCAGCATTGAGGGCTCTAAGCTGCAAGCAGCAGCCCGGCATTAATGGCCCTAAGGTGCAAGGAGTAGCCCAGCATTGAGGGCTCTAAGGTGCAAGAAATAGCCCAGCATTGAGGGCTCTAAGGTGCAAGAATAGCCCAGCATTGACGGCTCTAAGCTGCAAGCAGCACCACAGCATTGAGGACTCTAAGGTGCAAGGAGTAGCCCAGCATTGAGGGCTCTAAGGTGCAAGGAATAGCCCAGCATTGAGGGTTCTAAGCTGCAAGGAATAGCCCAGCATTGAGGGCTCTAAGTTGCAAGGAAAAGCCCAGCATTGAGGGCTCTAAGCTGCAAGGAATAGCCCAGCTTTGAGGGCTCTAAGGTGCAAGGAATAGCCCAGCATTGGGGGCTCTAAGGTGCAAGGAATAGCCCAGCATTGAGGGCCCTAAGCTGCAAGGATCAGCCCAGCATTGAGGGCTCTAAGTTGCAAGGAATAGCCCAGCATTGAGGGCTCTAAGGTGCAAGGAATAGGCCAGTATTGAGGGCTCTAAGCTGCAAGGTATAGGCCATCATTGAGGGCTCTACGCTGCAAGGAATAGGCCACCATTGATGGCTCTAAGCTGCAAGGAGCAGCCCAGCATTGAGGGCTCTAAGCTGCAAGGTGTAGGCCAACCTGGAGGGTTCTAAGCTGCAAGAAATAGGCCAGCATTGAGGATTCTAAGCTGGAAGGGGTAGCCCTGCATTGAGAGCTCTAAGCTGCAGGGAGTAGCTCAGCATTCAAAGCTCTAAGCTGATGGAGTAGCCCAGCATTGAGAGCTCTAACCTTCAAGTAGTAGCCCAGAACTGAGAGCTCTAAGCCACAAGAATAGTCCAGCTTTGATGGCTCTAAGCTGCCAGTGGCAGCCCAGCATAGAGGACTCTAAGCTGAAAGCAGTAGCCCAGCATTGAGAGACTAAGCTTCAAGGATTAGCCCAGAATTGAGAGCTCTAAGCCGCAAAGATAGCCTAGCTTTGAGGGCTTTAACTTGCTAGTAGCAGGCCAGGATAGAGGGCTTTAAGCTGAAAGGAGTAGCCCAGCATTGAAGCTCTAAGCTGCAAGGAGTAGCCCAGCATTGAGAGCTCAAAGCTGCAAGGATAGCCTAGCTTCGAGGGCTTTAAGCTGCCAGTAGCAGCCCAGCATAGAGGGCTCTAAGCTGAAAGGAGTAGCCCAGCATTGAGAGCTCTAAGCTGCAAGGAGTAGCCCAGCACTGAGAGCTCTAAGCCACAAGGATAGCCCAGCATTGAGAGCTCTAAGCCACAAGGATAGCCCAGCTTTGATGGCTCTAAGCTGCCAGTAGCAGCCCAGGATAGAGGGCTCTAAGCTGAAAGGAGTAGCCCAGCATTGAGAGACTAAGCTGCAAGGATAGCCCAGCATTCAGGGTTCTAAGCTGCAAGGAGTGGCCCAGGAATGAGGGCTCTAAGCTGCAAGGATAGCCCAGCATTGAGGACTCTAAGATGCAAAGTGTAGCCCAGCATACAGCTCCGTGAGCTACAAAGGGTAACCGTACATTGAGGGCCCTAAGCTGCAAACAGTGGCCCAGCATTGAGGGCTCTAAGCTGCAAGGATAGCCCAGCATTGAGGACTCTAAGCTGCAAGGATAGCCCAGCATTGAGGGCTCTAAGCTGCAAGGATAGCCCAGCATTGAGGGCTCTAAGCTGCAAGGATAGCCCAGCATTGAGGGCTCCAAGCTGCAAGGAGTAGCCCAGCATTGAGGGCCCTAAGCTGCAAGGAGTAGCCCATAATTGAGGGTTCTAAGCTGCAAGGATAGCCCAGCATTGAGGGCTGTAAGCTGCAAGGAGTGGCTCAGCATTGAGGGCCCTAAGCTGCAAGGAGTAGCCCAGCATAGAGGGCCCTAAGCTGCAAGGAGTAGCCCATCATTGAGGGTTCTAAGCTGCAAGGATGGCCCAGCATTGAGGGCTCTAAGCTGCAAGGAGTGGCCCAGCATTGAGGGCTCTAAGCTGCGAGGAATAACCCAGCATTGAGGGCTCTAAGCTGCAAGGAATAGCCCAGCATTGAGAGCTCTAAGGTGCAAGGAATAGCCCAGCATTGAGGGCTCTAAGCTGCAAGGAATAGCCCAGCATTGAGAGCTCTAAGGTGCAAGGAATAGCCCAGCATTGATGGCCCTAAGCTGCAAGGTGTAGGCCAACCTGGAGGGTTCTAAGCTGCAAGGAATAGGCCAGCATTGAGTGTTCTAAGCTGCAAGGGGTAGCCCAGCATTGAGGGTCCTAAGCTGCAAGGAGTAGCCCAGCATAGAGGGCCCTAAGCTGCAAGGAGTGGCCCAGCATTGAGGGCTCTAAGTTGCAAGGAACAGGACAGGCATTGAGGGCTCTAAGTTGCAAGGAACAGGCCAGCATTGAGGGCTCTAAGTTCAAGGAATAGGCCAGCATTGAGAGCTCTAAGGTGCAAGGAATAGCCCAGCATTGAGGGCTCTAAGCTGCAAAGTGTAGGCCAACCTTGATGGTTCTAAGCTGCAAGGAATAGGCCAGCATTGAGAGTTCTAAGCTGCAAGGGGTAGCCCAGCATTGAGGGCTCTAAGCTGCAAGGAGCAGACCAGCATTGAGGGCTCTAAGGCGCAAGGAGTAGGCCAGCATTGAGGGCTCTAAGGTGCAAGGAGTAGGCCAGCATTAGGGGCTCTAAGGTGCAAGAAATAGCCCAGCATTGAGGGCTCTAAGCTGCAAGGAATAGCCCAGCATTGAGGGCTCTAAGCTGCAAGGAATAGCCCAGCATTGGGGGCTCTATGGTGGAAGGAATAGCCCACCATTGAGGGCTCTAAGGTGCAAGGTATAGCCCAGCATTGGGGGCTCTAAGCTGCAAGGAGCAGCCCAGCATTGAGGGCTCTAAGCTGAAGGAAATAGCCCAGCATTGAGGGCCCTAAGCTGCAAGGGGTAGTCAAGAATTGAGGGCTCTAAGCTGCAAGGAGTAGACGAGCATTGAGGGCTCTAAGCTACAAGGAGTAGCCCAGCATCAAGGGCTCTAAGGTGTAAGGAATAGCCCAGCATTGAGGGCTCTAAGCTGCAAGAAGTAGCCCAGCATTGAGGGCTCTAAGCTGCAAGCAGCAGCCCGGCATTGATGGCCCTAAGGGGCAAGGAGTAGCCCAGGATTTAGGGCTCTATGGTGCAAGAAATAGCCCAGCATTGAGGGCTCTAAGGTGCAAGAGTAGCCCAACATTGAGGGCTCTAAGGTGCAAGGAATAGCCCAGCATTTGGGGCTCTAAGGTGCAAGGAATAGCCCAGCATTGAGGGTTCTAAGCTGCAAGGAATAGCCCAGCATTGAGGGCTCTAAGTTGCAAGGAAAAGCCCAGCATTGAGGGCTTTAAACTGCAAGGAGTAGTCAAGAATTGAGGGCTCTAAGCTGCAAGGAGTAGACGAGCATTGAGGGCTCTAAGCTGCAAGGAGTAGCCCAGCATCGAGGGCTCTAAGGTGTAAGGAATAGCCCAGCATTGAGGGCTCAAAGCTGCAAGGAGTAGCCCAGCATTGAGGGCTCTAAGCTGCAAGCAGCAGCCCGGGATTGATGGCCCTAAGGTGCAAGGAGTAACCCAGCATTGAGGGCTCTAAGGTGCAAGAAATAGCCCAGCATTGAGGGCTCTAAGGTGCAAGAATAGCCCAGCATTGACGGCTCTAAGCTGCAAGCAGCACCACAGCATTGAGGGCTCTAAGGTGCAAGGAGTAGCCCAGCATTGAGAGCTCTAAGGTGCAAGGAATAGCCCAGCATTGAGGGGTCTAAGCTGCAAGGAATAGCCCAGCATTGAGGGCTCTAAGTTGCAAGGAAAAGCCCAGCATTGAGGGCTCTAAGCTGCAAGGAATAGCCCAGCTTTGAGGGCTCTAAGGTGCAAGGAATAGCCCAGCATTGGGGGCTCTAAGGTGCAAGGAATAGCCCAGCATTGAGGGCTCTAAGCTGCAAGGAGCAGCCCAGCATTGAGGGCTCTAAGGTGCAAGGAATAGCCCAGCATTGAGGGCTTTAAGGTGCAAGGAATAGGCCAGCATTGAGGGCTCTAAGCTGCAAGGTATAGGCCATCATTGAGGGCTCTATGCTGCAAGGAATAGGCCACCATTGAAGGCTCTAAGCTGCAAAGAGCAGCCCTGCATTGAGAGCTCTAAGCTGCAGGGAGTAGCTCAGCATTCAAAGCTCTAAGCTGATGGAGTAGCCCAGCATTGAGAGCTCTAACCTTCAAGTAGTAGCCCAGAACTGAGAGCTCTAAGCCACAAGAATAGTCCAGCTTTGATGGCTCTAAGCTGCCAGTGGCAGCCCAGCATAGAGGCCTCTAAGCTTCAAGGATTAGCCCAGAATTGAGAGCTCTAAGCCGCAAGGATAGCCTAGCTTTGAGGGCTTTAACCTGCTAGTAGCAGGCCAGGATAGAGGGCTTTAAGCTGAAAGGAGTAGCCCAGCATTGAAGCTCTAAGCTGCAAGGAGTAGCCCAGCATTGAGAGCTCAAAGCTGCAAGGATAGCCTAGCTTCGAGGGCTTTAAGCTGCCAGTAGCAGCCCAGCATAGAGGGCTCTAAGCTGAAAGGAGTAGCCCAGCATTGAGAGCTCTAAGCTGCAAGGAGTAGCCCAGCATTGAGAGCTCTAAGCCACAGGGATAGCCCAGCTTTGATGGCTCTAAGCTGAAAGGAGTAGCCCAGCATTGAGAGACTAAGCTGCAAGGATAGCCCAGCATTGAGGGTTCTAAGCTGCAAGGAGTGGCCCAGCAATGAGGGCTCTAAGCTGCAAGGATAGCCCAGCATTGAGGACTCTAAGATGCAAAGTGTAGCCCAGCATACAGCTCCGTGAGCTACAAAGGGTAACCGTACATTGAGGGCCCTAAGCTGCAAACAGTGGCCCTGCATTGAGGGCTCTAAGCTGCAAGGATAGCCCAGCATTGAGGACTCTAAGCTGCAAGGATAGCCCAGCATTGAGGGCTCTAAGCTGCAAGGATAGCCCAGCATTGAGGGCTCTAAGCTGCAAGGATAGCCCAGCATTGAGGGCCCTAAGCTGCAAGGAGTAGCCCATCATTGAGGGTTCTAAGCTGCAAGGATAGCCCAGCATTGAGGGCTGTAAGCTGCAAGGAGTGGCTCAGCATTCAGGGCCTTAAGCTGCAAGGAGCAGCCCAGCATAGAGGGCCCTAAGCTGCAAGGAGTAGCCCATCATTGAGGGTTCTAAGCTGCAAGGATGGCCCAGCATTGAGGGCTCTAAGCTGCAAGGAGTGGCCCAGCATTGAGGGCTCTAAGCTGCGGTGAATAACCCAGCATTGAGGGCTCTAAGCTGCAAGGAATAGCCCAGCATTGAGAGCTTTAAGGTGCAAGGAATAGCCCAGCATTGAGGGCTCTAAGCTGCAAGGAATAGCCCAGCATTGAGAGCTCTAAGGTGCAAGGAATAGCCCAGCATTGAGGGCCCTAAGCTGCAAGGTGTAGGCCAACCTGGAGGGTTCTAAGCTGCAAGAAATAGGCCAGCATTGAGTGTTCTAAGCTGCAAGGGGTAGCCCAGCATTGAGGGTCCTAAGCTGCAAGGAGTAGCCCAGCATAGAGGGCCCTAAGCTGCAAGGAGTGGCCCAGCATTGAGGGCTCTAAGTTGCAAGGAACAGGACAGGCATTGAGGGCTCTAAGTTGCAAGGAACAGGCCAGCATTGAGGGCTCTAAGTTCAAGGAATAGGCCAGCATTGAGAGCTCTAAGGTGCAAGGAATAGCCCAGCATTGAGGGCTCTAAGCTGCTAGGTGTAGGCCAACCTGGATGGTTCTAAGCTGCAAGGAATAGGCCAGCATTGAGAGTTCTAAGCTGCAAGGGGTAGCCCAGCATTGAGGGCTCTAAGCTGCAAGGGGTAGCCCAGCATTGAGGGCTCTAAGCTGCAAGGAGCAGACCAGCATTGAGGGCTCTAAGGTGCAAGGAGTAGGCCAGCATTGAGGGCTCTAAGGTGCAAGGAGTAGGCCAGCATTAGGGGCTCTAAGGTGCAAGGAATAGCCCAGCATTGAGGGCTCTAAGCTGCAAGGAATAGCCCAGCATTGAGGGCTCTAAGCTGCAAGGAATAGCCCAGCATTGGGGGCTCTATGGTGCAAGGAATAGCCCAGCATTGGGGGCTCTAAGGTGCAAGGTATAGCCCAGCATTGGGGGCTCTAAGCTGCAAGGAGCAGCCCAGCATTGAGGGCTCTAAGCTGAAGGAAATAGCCCAGCATTGAGGGCCCTAAGCTGCAAGGGGTAGTCAAGAATTGAGGGCTCTAAGCTGCAAGCAGTAGACGAGCATTGAGGGCTCTAAGCTACAAGGAGTAGCCCAGCACCGAGGGCTCTAAGGTGTAAGGAATAGCCCAGCATTGAGGGCTCTAAGCTGCTAGAAGTAGCCCAGCATTGAGGGCTTTAAGCTGCAAGCAGCAGCCCGGCATTGATGGCCCTAACGGGCAAGGAGTAGCCCAGGATTTAGGGCTCTAAGGTGCAAGAAATAGCCCAGCATTGAGGGCTCTAAGGTGCAAGAGTAGCCCAACATTGAGGGTTCTAAGGTGCAAGGAATAGCCCAGCATTGGGGGCTCTAAGGTGCAAGGAATAGCCCAGCATTGAGGGCTCTAAGCTGCAAGGAGCAGCCCAGCATTGAGGGCTGTAAGGTGCAAGGAATAGCCCAGCACTGAGGGCTCTAAGGTGCAAGGAATAGGCCAGCATTGAGGGCTCTAAGCTGCAAGGAATAGGCCATCATTGAGGGCTCTACGCTGCAAGGAATAGGCCAGCATTGAAGGCTCTAAGCTGCAAGGAGCAGCCCAGCATTGAGGGCTCTAGGCTGCAAGGTGTAGGTCAACCTGGAGGGTTCTAAGCTGAAAGGAGTAGCCCAGCATTGAGAGCTCTAAGCTGCAAGGAATAGCCCAGCATTGAGAGCTCTAAGCCACAAGGATAGCCCAGCTTTGATGGCTCTAAGCTGCCAGTAGCAGCCCAGCATAGAGGGCTCTAAGCTGAAAGGAGTAGCCCAGCAGTGAGAGACTAAGCTTCAAGGAGTAGCCCAGAATTGAGAGCTCTAAGCAGCAAGGATAGCCTAGCTTTGAGGGCTTTAAGCTGCTAGTAGCATCCCAGCATAGAGGGCTCTAAGCTGAAAGGAGTAGCCCAGCATTGTGAGCTCTAAGCTGCAAGGAGTAGCCCAGCATTGAGAGCTCTAAGCCGCAAGGAGTAGCTCAGCATTGAGAGCTCTAAGCTGCAAGGAGTAGCCCAGCATTGAGAGCGCTAAGCTGCAAGGAGTAGCTCAGCTTGAGGGCCCTAAGATGCAAGGAGTAGCCGAGCATTGAGGGCCCTAAGCCATAAAGCACAACCGAGGGATATTATTTTATAAGTAGAGGAGAAGTAACAGGGCATAGCCATGGGATCTGTGAGGCTAAACTCCAGTGATCCAATTATGACAGCCCTTTAGCAACATTTTGTCTTATTAGGTCAGTAACTCTTCATTGCAAAATGTCGCCACTGACTATTATACTCCCACGGCCAGTGTTTGTATGAAAAAATTGTTAATGTAGCACCTCGTTAGGCTGTAGACAGAGGTGTAACTACTGAAGTAAGCTATGGATGTTCTTTCCTTTACATCCAATAAGATTATTTTCCAAGTCCAAAATCGGACTGCCATGCACGAATGCTGACGGAACCTAATAAAGTAGACCAGCAATTCCAATGCAGGTAACATCGATAGTGGCTAACAACCCCTGCATTAACATCCCAGACATGTGTCTTGCAGATGGTGTTAGAACTCAACAGGTATTCACCATATGCACCATTGTTAGAATAAAACTAGCTATACTGTTTATTCTGAAAATAAACTTCTCGTCGCATCTCTGCCATTCAGTTAAGAAAAGTCCTATGTGCAAGCTGTTTGACTGCAATTGCCAGGTTCATAAATTTAATTGATCATTCTACATTCTGTATGCAGTTTCTTTAAGACAAAAGCATATAAAGAACACAGATGTTATGCTGCACGTGTGATGCCACTCTTCATCCTACAACAAAAAGAGAACGGAGATACCAGTTTTCTTGTAGGAGAGGGCTTGAGCAGTTGACAGAGTCGTTTGCAAAGGGCACTTGGTTCGAGAACTCAAGATTACTGCCTGCCCAAGTGCTCCTGGTTATCTACAGCTTTGCCCACAAATTTTCTTATGAACAAACAGTTGCACAGAGGTCACTTGAAGACACCTACATAAGCCACAGAACAATAGTTGACTGCTTCAGGTATTGTTGCGAGGTGTGCATTTTATCAATGAACACCAAATACACTAACAGGGGCAAAATAGGCACCGTCGGTCATGTCGTTCAGATAAGACTAATTTAAAATTGGACAATGAAAATACATGTGGCTGCATCATGGAACGAAACTGGTTCCTGGGACTGATTAACACTGTCACCAATGAGGTGAGGATGACAGTGTGCCCCAATAATAAGAGAGATGGTACCACCTCTTTGCCTTAAGTGAGGAGCATGTGTAGTTTGCCAGCACAATTCACACTGACTGCTGTGGTAGTTACAAAGGACTAATGGCTGCGGTTTTAGCTGCTCACCTCGCAGTAAACCACAACTAGCATTTTATGGATTCAGTGATAAATGCCCACACGAACAACATCAAGTCGTGCTATCTCTCCGGTATCGCCTATCCAGAGGCAACATCAGGCAAAATCAAACGGATGTGCATTTGGCAGAACACTTGTGGCACCAAGACTGTAAAAAAGATTAGCGATCCCTTTCAAGAGGACATTCAGGAGATTTACCCAGTAGTGTGGTGTATTAGAGTAGGTGTGTAAGCAAAATGTTTGCTTAGTTTAGACAACTGTTTTTTATATATATAGTTTATATAAGTAAAAACAATAGTATTGGTTATAGCTCATATCAGCGAAATCTAAATTTATTAACTTCAAGTTTGCAACAAAAGACTACTGACAACCCCATACATTGTTGTTATTCTGATGTTTTAAGCAGTAGTATAGGTTATTTTCAATTTATGGACCATATCTGTGATTTCTCATAACATGCAACATCGCAGCTGAGGTCGGAACTTAGAAAAAAAATTGTGGATCACAAAAGCAGAACCATAATTACCTGGTTTCAGTACGGAGTATCCCAGAGTCGGGGAAATAGAGCATAATTACTTACGAAATCCATGAAGGATGAAATGGGAAATGCATGTACGATGAAATCTCTGAAGCAGCTCCAAAAGAGTACTTTAACTTGTGAATCAAATTAGGTTACAAATACCTATATACTGCTTTAAGTTAGTCTTAAACAGTGATGGAAGTGATGTCTTACATGTCCTACAGATGTCACTCTATGTCATCCTCTAGCACTAACACAATGCTGGTAACATATGAATAACTAATGCCGCCAGAGCCGGTAAGATACTAAGCCTCAAGGCGTGGACAAGGGATTGAGGGTCCTTAGCCTCAAAGCGTAGCCGAGGGATGTTTTCTAGAAGAGGCGGAGTGTAGCAGTTGCGGCCAGAGGGATCTGCGCGTCTAAAACTCGAATGATTCACGTTGGCAGAAATTCCTTCCAAAAGTCAGTACAAAAAGAAGTTGTAACAATACATCGCCATTTCGCGGATTTCATCTTATTTAGGTTGGCAGTTCCCATTGCGCATGTGTATTAGCGGGAAGATGTCTACATTAGTGTTCATATACCAATTTTACTATAAAAGTAAAACACCTGGGCGGGCAGGTGGGTACCAGCTATTCACGAGATTACATCTACTTCTAAATTCACTCTTAAGGTAATTTATTCCCTTTCCTTTTATTCGCGTTTTCAATGAAGACCAACATAATTCAACTTCACCAAAAATACTAATACGTAATATACCCCAACAGTCCTACCTCTACTACCATACCTCTAAGTCCAAACACAACACTTCTCTGTTCTCTTGAACTTCTGCTTCTTTAACTTCACACTTATTCTTTATTTCAAGGCAACATAAGAGCAGCTTATCCTTACGCAGTCAAGCTCAGGACAGGTAGGTCGGTCGGTCAGTCAGTGCTGCCAGATGGTCAATCTCAAGTTTCCCTCAAACATGCATATAACTCTCCACATACTAGGATTTTTCTCACTGGAAGAAAATTTAGCAATTACAGTCCTATGAAGCTAGCTAAAATACGGCACCTGTAGAAAATATGGCTTACCAAATCCAATAAAAAAAACAAGGGCAATTTGGAAATACAGTAGCCTTTAAGCATATACATATCTCTTAATAGCTGGTTGCTAGGTGCAGCACCATTCCCTTTCCCACAGATTAATACTCTGCATATCCAAGACAAAAAAATGAATAACAAATTCCCATTTGAGAAAATAAGTATTGAAAAATTTAAGGGAATAACAAGTAATATCTCGAAAATGGTTCACTCAACAAAACAAATGTATATGACATAAATTGTGTATTTTAACGCGATCTACATTTTTTATGTAGTAAAATTTTGTCCGTCTCTTATGGTTTACCAGTTATGAAAAAGTCGTTCACAATGAAGAATACTTTTGGAGACATTCCCAGGAAATTCAAGATATACATTTTGTCATAAAAATATCTTAAACATATGATATTTTAATCAAAATCGTTAGAGCCATTTTTGAGAAAATTAAAATTTTCGAAAAATCTTCCATGTAAAGGGTAATCTGGGGTGGGGGGATTTTCTTGAAAATCTTCGTATCGCATCCTTGGAAGATACTGAACCTAAATACCAAGTTTGGTGTTTATCCGACTGTTCGTTTCTGAGTTATGCTGTTTACAGACAGACAGACACACACACACGCACGCACAGACACACACACAGACACACACACGGACATGTTTCCAAAAATGCTTTTTTTTTTATTCAGGTGGTCTCAAAACATGTATTTCCGGTGAAATCTCGGTATCGAATTTTTGGGTGGAATACAATACTTCCCCTACTTACTATACGTAGTAGAGAAAGTAAAAAGAGCCGGAATTGTGAAGTACCAGTTTTGTAAATTTCCTATCTCGGGAAATTTCAATTCATCAGTAAAATTTTTAACATTAGCTCTAAAGCGCAACATTAAATGCCTCCATTGCCATGAACTTGCGTGTCCACATAAAACACAGAAGCTGTAATAGTCATTAGTCACCACTGTGCAGAAACATTATTTGCATCGACATTCTCTTATGTGCAATCTGCATTGCCTATGGTATATTTATTTGGGGATCTGGCAGTGAAATAAGCGCTCTTTTCATACTACAGAAAAAAATAATCAGGCTAATGCTAAACCTTAGTAGGATGACATCATGTAAACCACACTTCCGTCAACATAATATTCTTACTCTACCAAGTCTGTATATATTAGAAACTGTGTGCTTTATAAGGAACAACATTCATCTACTCAATATGAACAACACTGTACATGAACATTCCACTAGAAACAGTAATAAAATACACTTACAGACAGCCTAAACAACGAAAAAGGCCAACTCAATACTGCATAAGGGCATACAAATGTACAACCTCATTACAAATAAGGTAAATGTTTGTAATCAAATTAAGTTTAGACATAATGTTAAAAAAATTTTAATTAAGCAAACTTTTTATAGTATGGAAGAGTTTTTTGAATACTTCAAAAACTAATAAGTTAACTTGCTGTTACTACTACTACTACTACTACTACTACTACTACTACTACTACTACTACTACTACTACTACTACTACTACTACTACTACTACTACTACTACTACTACTATTATTATTATTATTATTATTATTATTCATTAATTAATATGTATTCTCTGTATATAACACTGTAAAATGTATACTTCCTGTATATATTCCTCCTATATTACTTAAATCTTGACAAAGCCATGAATATGTAAGAAAATTCTCTCGGTGAATAAAAACAAACACACACATACACACACAGAAACACAAACACACACAGATACATAGTTATTGAAATGTTTAATTAAATGTGGCAACTCTGTAAACCCAGACCTATCTATTCCCAATGCTACAGTAGCGCTCAAGTATCACATTTAATTTCTTTATATGAAATTGGGTCGCTAATTGAAAAACGTCTCTGTATTTCTTCAAAAGCAACCATATAAAATTCTAAACATCTCTTTCTTATTTCGTCAACGCCTGAAGAAGGTAGCTCCTCCAGCAACGTTTCGCATTCGGATTCTAAATACACTTCACAAGGGAAGTTTCTATGACAACTTGGATTCAGTGTTTCAATTTCTTGCAGTGCTCTGATTGACAGAAGTGCTGTCCAATTTCTTAAAGAAGTTTGATAGAATTATTTTCTAAGGAATGAACCAATGGGTACAAAACTTGGAACTGTGGGACAAGTAAGAATATATATTTCGTAAAAGCACGAGGAGGATTTCACTAGCTTTATTACGACTAAGGCTTGAGATTAACAAATACATAAGAATAACGCCATTAACTTCCTGTTTAAGGCGTGAAACAAATGAATCTCTAGCATCGTGCAGCATCACATGAAACGCACACATCCATTATCGGGATTCCCTTTGCAACTAAGTACTCTTTAAACGCCATATAAAATTTATCTCTAGCGACTAAACCAATGAGTTCCAGAAGTTTTTTTGGACTCTACCGAAACTTAGGAAATATACTTGGTCAGAACACACAAGGATTTATGCAAGCTTATGTGTGAACTTTCAACTACTAACACTGAAAAGCGGGTCGTTTTAATATCATCCACAATTTCATTTGTTACTTTGTTTTTAGCAACACTTTATTTATTGTATTAGTACATTTCATTCTTTACATTTAAATGTTGTGGTCCACCTTAGAATCCGAAAACAGTTTTGCACAAAAGAAATTAAATGATAAATAGCCTGCAATGCAACCCTGTGTTCTGCAAAAAAAAAAAAAAAAGGTTGCCTATTTAATCTCTGCTTCTTTGACTAATTTGTTGCCCGTACTTTCACTTACTTGTTTTAGATACGCATCCACTTATGGACGGTGCGATCATGAACGTTTCGACTAACTTCATATATTTCTGAATTTCAGCATGATTACATAATTCACTTTTGCTACATCATATTTCAATGTTACATACAATACATCCACACTTGAATTCCTTTCCTGGATGTAATCTTAACCATCGCTTGAAAGTAGGATCACTGGTCCAAACTTTTTTTTCTTTCTTCCTTGAAACCTTCTCACCCACTTCTTCCGGCACTAGCTCGCCACCAACTACTCTCTTCTTTTTAGGAGCACATTGTTTGTCACTCATTTTGTGCACTTACAATGTCTTCACGTACTCTGTATACTGAAATATTACTTTTAGCTAGTTTTTACTGTGTAGGTAAATACCTACACTTTCACTGGAAGAAAGAGGCACACACAATTCTTGCAGGGTACGGGGAAGCCAATGTACTGCAGCTGCTCTCTTCGTCTTTTCGGAAAACGAAGCAAACCAGACGCTTAAAAGCATGTAAGCAGGGGAATCCCGTAGCAGGAGACGAGGAGAATGACATGGGGGAAGAACATTGCATCGTGTGGATCATTAGGCTTAGATCGAAAACCATTGCATTTATATGTTTGCAATATACATATTTGAACAGCCTCTTTCGCAGTTCACCTACTTGATAATTGTTTATAAATTCCCCACGTTTTTTGCAATTATTCGTTATTTTTACATTTTTCTCACAAAATTATATTTTTGCTTATTTTTCCCCTTGTCCATGGGAAATTTTCCACAATCTGTAAACACTCAGGCAGGTGTCAAGAACAACGAGTTAAATTGAATGGACAGCGCGTTACATGAATCTTTGTTATAAAAGCAAGCAGATGTATTTAGCGATCACCATAATGATGGATGGAAAACACTGAAAACTTGGTTAGTGTACACCGTGGAATGTGATTGCATGCTCTAAAAGAAAACCAAAGGTGTTTATCGCGTCGCATATGGGTGCACCAATAACTTCAAATACTAGTTAATTAGCTTTTTATTAAGACAAGAATCAAGGTATTGTGTACATGAAACTGAAGCTATTACACCTTCTATTGACACCTGCATTTCCGTTGTTCTTTTAATATAGCTGGTGGGTAGGAATAAACATGAGGTGAATGTTTTAATGCCATGTGGACATAGCAATGTATGTAATTTACAAAATAATTGCATCTATTGACTTTTGTGATAAGCGATGAGTGCATCTATCGCATTTTTAAAAGAAAAATAGTATTTCTTACTATCTACAGACGGCATGGAGTGAAATATGAAAAATATGATTACATTAAATTTTGCTTAAGCTGGATAAATAACTCAACATTATAAAATGTATCTATCGAGTTGGAAGAAACTGCGCCGCATATTTTCTATTAGAAACAGTTCTGAAAATTAAATAGAACCAAATAATACGCATATTAGCTTCTCTTCTTCCTTCATGCGTTAAACACTTCTCTCTAGCAATCTACATATCCTGTTCGCATCACTTTTTTTATTATTTTTCCCTATTGGTTTATAGTTCTTAAAATGGAATATTAGTCACTCTACATTCACTCTTTGAAGATGTCTTATCGATTTGAATTCATATTCCCTAACTTTTTCATTCAGATTGTACGTATCTTTATATTTTCATTTCTTTATGATTTGTTCTCTTGTATCCTGCCACTGCTCATAAAAAGTTCATTTCATTTTACTTGAAGTCTCCTTTTGTTTTTCTCCGTAACAATCCATGCTTCACTCACGTGCAGTAATTTTGGCACTGACATTACTTTATAATATTTTAGTATTGTGTCTTTTCTTGCTTTGTCTTCAAACTTCTTTTTATAGCGCCATTAAAATAATTGAAGACTTCCATTTTAAAGATAAGATTGTATTACAAATAAATTGCATCCTAAATATTTAAATATTACCACCTGTTGCACAATCTTATCTTCTATAACCATGTCGTCCTCCGTGGTGTCGTGGTTACGTTCCGGTAAAGTTATCCTACATCAAGTCCGGGCACGAGATAGTTAGGTAAACAATAACCAGTAAAGGGGACGATCAAATAACTACTATTTATACCAAAATGGACTCACCTCTGGTAGGAGGCACTGTTGCATCATATGTATCTCAGCACATGCAGGTTAATAGCTTTCCGTTAGACCCACGGAAACCAAGAGGAATAGTGGGGTATTACTTACATAAGTTCTAGATAATACCACGTGCTAACAATTGGGCAGAACAACATAAAGGCCAGAACTTGCCTTGTTACCTCAGCAATACGGCGCTAAATTGGTACACAACATTCCCGTGCAAGAATGCAAATGCCTCATCGGAAATTTTAAAGCAGGGGCTGTTAACTGCTTTCGTTCACGCGGCAGAAGGAAAGATAATGGAATTCAAATTGAGACAGAGGTTGCAGCATCTCAGTAAACCAACGGAGCAATATGCATATGACGTAATAGCTCTGTGACCCGATTAACTGCGGAATATTGGAAAGAGAACGCGCCAAACTCACTGTAAGGGGCCTTAAACCGTCGCTAATAGGGCAAGTATAGCCTAAAATCCCCTATCGGTAGAAGCACTAGTTCAATATGTGCGCAGGATAGAATCAGCACGCTACCTGACAGGGAAAAGGGTTGACCCGATTAGTGCACAGGTCACCTTCCCTAGTGTGCAGGAAGAGGGCCTCCACAAACATATGGCAGATATGGCTAAAATGCTGGAGGAACTAGCGAAACGAATGCAAAGTCCCAAAACGAATCCCCATCCTCCATCCCCAGCGCCAATGTGCAACGTTGACCTGCTAGGAACTACGGATCCCCGCCCTACATTAAAAGGAATGTGTACAGTCAGAGGAGGCAGTCTCCACCAGATCTATTTGTGGTACTGTAAACGAGTAGGCCACGTCATTGCAAACTGTCAGAAGCGGAGGAGGGATATAAATTCTCATCCCCGTAAGAGCTGTAGTACCTAATATAATAGAAGCTATCAATCCAGCAAACACACTGCAAGTAAAGGGAATAGAGAAGCAAGAATCGATATTCTAATTTACACAGGAAGCTCAGTGAGCATTATTAATAACAACTTGCTAAAGAAGCAAGCAGCACCCCCAAGTTCAATTCTGAGAACAGCGAGCAACAATTTACTTGCAGCGCAGTATCAAATCAACGCTCATTTACGGATAGGTGCAACAGAATTTAAAGAAGAGCTCTTGATAGTGAAACAATTTTCCAGACAGTTTGCTGTTAGTCATTGTCTCTCTACAGAAATACAGCGTGGCTATGAACCTGCTAATAGCATGATAACGCTGACGCTATAAGACACTAGGAGGTCACCATAACATGCAGAGAAAAGCGAGAGTTTCCGCTTGCACAAATCACACTCAAACTGACACGCAGGAATAGAAAATCAAGACAACGTGCGAACAAGACGCCCCTTCAAATAAATGTTAACATACCATTACTCCCAACAATTACATTATTACTGGAGCCTGCATTAACACCATGCAACAGAAACACATTAGCACCGTGCCAGGACTATGTGATAATAACAAAAGTCAGAAGGTCCTAGTTCAAAACAACACTGCTGCCCCACAGAGAGCATTTAATGGTACAACTCTAGCACTGGTATACGAGGTTGCATTGGTATAAGCAGACGCTTTCACACCCGAAACCGCCAAACAAATAGATATTGTCACATATGATGTTGAGGGATGCTTAGAAACCCATTTCAGGCATTTATTTTGATAGACATTTCTTTATTTTTGAATTGAGTCATATAAATTATATTTCTTATCTGATAGTTGCTAGATTCATATTTTTACAGCATGTAACAGGATAAGATGGTTTACCACTTTCTATGAGAAATCCTATGGATTACACCATGACATCCGTTTCCGCGGGAGTACGTGCAGCTTTGAAGAAACTTAGCTGCACCCTGTCACTAGGAATGTTCGAGAACAATTTGAATACTCAACGCTAATTGGTTGCTAAGGCATAAGACGGTGGCTCGCCTTATTTGGCATAGCTTCCGTCGTAATGATGCAGGTCCCCACGGGCGGTGATCGCCTATATAACGAGCCCAGTTAAGGAGGAGACTATCGTTGGGACTCAAGCTGGACCTGTCGCTCTCGCCGCCGTTCCATGGCACTGCAATTTGCACCCTCAACCTTGCGTGACAAGGCAAGACCCGCAAGGGCAAAGCAATTATGTAATTCAATTAAATATATTTGTACACTTTTTGGTCTCTAACTATGGAGCGTATTGTAATGGAACATTCCTAAATTCAGATTGTGTATAAGGGTTAATAAACCACATTAAGAGTTGTCTCTACCCTCTAGTTACGCTCCCAGTCTCAACCCTAGTTGCGACATATGGTGGTGGTGTCGGTCCCTACATCTTTTTAACGGTAGGGATATGGTATGTATCCCGGCCCTCTCATTCCTTACTAATCCGATATATGGTTGAGGCACCGGCTTATCGATAGTTATTTGAAAAGTATAGTTTCAAACCCGCACCTTATTTTCTTTTTGTATACGTGCACGTATGTTAACTTTTCTTTTGGGCACTAAAGTTGAATTACGACCTGGGATACGTAACGATTGGGCTTCTCTTTTTTGTGTTGGTTAGTGCTTTCTTGCCTTTGTTATTTAATTTCACGTGTTACAGGAATTCTTATTGCTCCTAGTTGGTGTTCTTATTGTCGCTCTTTTTAAAATATGGACTAATTATCTCAGTTTCAAAGTGATAGCCATATTAGTACCGAAATTCGTAAACTCATTTCGGAATATCAACAAACTTTGCACGGTAATATTAATAGCTATGGTCTTGCAGTAAAGGATGTTCAAGCTAATTCTTCTGATTTAGCTACATTACATAAATCTGCGTCTAAGAACCGTCAAAGGGGTATTCGGAGAATTCGTGATCAACAACCAATACGTTACTTTTCAGTTAACCAAAGAAACCTTAGTGTAGGCGATTTAGCTGTTATTGCCACTAATCAACAACCTCCTGCCCCTCCAATTCGTTCAAGTTCTAGTTCTTCGCTTGAAGATATTATCCTGACCTCTACGGCGAGTCAAGCTGGTCTTTTAGCACCTGCTCAAACCAATAAAAACTCAGCTTTCCTCACGCAGTCTCATTTGCACGTCCAGTTATAGGCCCTGGAAATTTTTAGGGAAAGCCCGGGGAAGATATTTCTGATTGCCTATACAATTTTGAAACAATCGCAGCAGCGAGTGGCTGGGATGACAACTGTAAGAAGCAGTATTTACCTTGTTATTCACAAAGGTAGCAGCGAATTGGTTCTAAACATTCGCCCCTAGACACCTAAATCATGGGTGGCTCGATTTAAAGATAGCCCAGGAGGATGTTTTGGAACGTCGTTTACGACAACGGGTTCAAGATTTAGCCGAACCTACAAAGCGGTACATCTATAACATTCTAGTCTTGTGTGACCAAGTAAACCCCTCAATGTGGGAGCGAGAACGAATACGCCACGTCATGTGAGAGCTCGGACCAACTTTGCTAGAACAGGTCCTTCCAGCGGACCCTCAAACTGTGACTGAGCTTACTAATTTTGTACCCTGCATAGAGGCTGCAAGATACCTAGCTGAACAGCGGGTAGATCTCTTGCCCCCACCCACACCTAATTCGGTATCTGTTATACGCAGTTCGAGCCCAGTTGACCATATAGCACGTTTGACCGAGGAGATCAGAGGCCTCCAACGGCAATTACAGAGGATGCAAGTCAGCCGTAACCAACCGACTACTATGCTTCGTAATTCAGGACAACAAACTTATTGGCGGTGTCGTGGTAATAATAGAGGAATGCTTCCTACTCGTGGAAATTTTACGCCACAGGGTGCGCTTAATTCACGAGGCTGTGCTAGTAATTAAGCCCGTGAATCATGGCGTGGACCTAATATACACGGTCGCACCCGAGACGGCCAGGTCACGTTGCATTAAATTGTAAACAAAACAGATTCCCCAAAATGGATTAGGAACGTCACGGGAATAGGTTCCGTGACGTCCTCTCCTGACCCTGTTCCAGAATATGACATCCTTAATCCACCCCGTGAACACAATCATAATTCAGGGCAATTTATCTGATAATGTTCCTATTGATATTCTCTTTGATACTTGCAGTCAGTATAGTGCACCAAAGTTTTGTAAATTGCCTTACTTATTCAATGCCAAAAAACATAACTTTGCGTACGGCCAACAACAATTTATTAGACGTCTGTTATGCTACGACCCTTGAACTTGCGGGTTGGCGGTGCAGATTTCACAGAAGACGTCCTGGTGGTAAAAGAATTTGGTCAGCATCTCCTGTTGGGGATGGATTTTTTAAATTGCTATAAGGCACTTATTGATTCGGCATGTTTCAGTCACGCTTAGTCTCCCAAACAACGGTCAAACCACATTGCAGTTAAGGGATTGCCCATTGACACATATTACAATAGAACGAGACGATGAACCGGAACCAACATGTAAAGCTTCTTGTGCTCAAGATATTCGAATACCCCCGTTTACATCACTGAATCTTATTGTTCATCTTCCATCTAATGACACGGGTAAAATCATTCTGGAACCTAATATCCGATTACAGCAGAAGAAAAATACTGAAATTGCACCTGTATTTTGTATTACTAAGGACGAATGTGTCATTCCCGTGCACAATAATACAGCTGCATCAAATACTATGTTTGCAGGTACTACTTTAGCTTTTGCATATGAGGTTGCTCTGGTACAGTCATCAAACTGGACCACTGGCGATTTGCATCCAGTTGATATTGATGATGCCGCATTTAATCTTAACTCACAACTTACCCAGGTACAACGTACTCAATTGCATACACTATTAAGACGATACCGACTACTATATCTTAATGATATAGTAGTGTTCGATTCCACCTTCCCTGAACTGTTAAATAATTTAGAACAGGTAATTCGCAAATTAACAACACATAATTTTAAGCTGTAGCCTGATAAATGTTTTTTTGTATGAGTTATATAAAGCTTCTAGGCTTCGAGGTATATGAAAGAAGTATTGAACCGGATACAGACAAGATTACGGCTGTTACCGACATACCAATACATAAAACGGTAAGAGATGTACGCCGTGTGTTGTGATTATTTAGTTTCTATAGACGATTTGTAACCAATTGTGCCTCTATTGCACAACCTCTTAATGATCTTACGGTCATTTTATTACCATCGTTTCTGTAATCCAACTCTCGGTACACAGTGTAGATGGTATTGGAGAGCTATGGTGAGGAGCTACCTGTCATCTTATCACCATCATTTCTGTGATCCAACTCTCACGACACAATAAAGATGGTATTGGAGTGTTGTGCTGAGGAGCTACCTGTCATTTTATTACCATCATTTCTGTGCTCCAACTGTTTAAGACAAATGAATATGGTAGTGGAGTGCTTTAGTGAGGAGCTACCTGTCATTATATTATAATCATTTCTGTGAACGAACTTGACGACACAGTGAAGACGGTATTAGAGTATTGTGGTGAGGAGCTACCTGTCCTTTTATTACCATCGTTTCTGTAATCCAACTCTCGGTACACAGTGTAGACGGTATTGGAGAGCTGTGGTGAGGAGCTACATGTCAGCGTATCACCATCATTTCTGTGATCCAATTCTCACGACACAATGAAGATGGTATTGGTGTGTTGTGCTGAGGAGCTACCTGTCGTTTTATTACCATCACTTCTGTACTCCAACTGTTTACGACATAGTGAATATGGTAGTGGAGTGCTTTAGTGAGGGGCTACCTGTCATTTTATTATAATTATTTCTGTGAACGAACTCTCACGACACAGTGAAGATGGTATTGGAGCGTTGTGGTCAGGAGCTACCTGTCATGTTATCACCACTACTGCTGTGATCCAACCCTCCATACACAGTGAAGATGGTGTTGGAGTGCTGTGGTGAGGAGCTACCTGTCATTTTATCACCATCATTCCTGTAATTCAACCCTCCATACACAATGGAGATGGTAGTGCAGTGCTGTGGAGAGGAGCCACCTGTCTTTCTATTACCATTATTACTGTGATCCAACTCTGGATACACGTTGAAGATGGTGTTGGAGTGCTGTGATGAGGAGCTTTGTGTCATTTTATCACCATTACTGCTGTGGTCCAACTCTCGATACACATTGAAGATGTAATTGGAGTGCTGTGGTGAGCAGCTACCTGTCATTTATTACCATCGTTTCTGTGATCCAACTCTCGATACACAATGAAGATGGTATTAGAGTGCTGTGATGCGGAGCTATCTGTCATTTTACAACCATCATCCTTGTGATTCAAGTCTCACGACACATTGTAGATGGTATTTGAGCGCTGTGGTGAGGAGATATCTGTCATTATATTACCATCACTCCTGTGATTCAAATCTCTATACACAATGAAGATGGCATTGGAGTGCTGTGATGAGGAGAAACCTGTCATTTTATCACCATCACTCCCGTGATTAAACTTTCGATTCACAGTGAAGATGACATTCGATTGCTGTTGTGTGGAACTGCCTGTCATGTTATCGCCAGAATTTCTGTGGTCCATCTCTCACGACACAGTGAAGATGGTATTGGTGTGCTGTAGTGAGGAGCACCAGTAATTTTATTGCCATAATTTCTGTGATCCAAATATCGATACACAGTGAAGATGGTTTTCGAGTGCTGTAGTGAGGAGCTACGTGTCATTTTATCACCAACATTTCTGTGACCCAACTTTCACGACATAGTGAAGATGGTATTGGTGTGCTGTAGTGCGGAGCTACTTTCATGTTATTACGATCCATCCTGTGATTCAACTCTTACAAGGTGAAGATGGTATTTCAGAGCTGTCGTGAGGATCTACCTGTCATTTTATCACCAGCATTTCTGTGATCCAACACTTTACGACAAAGTCAAGATAGTAGTGGAGTGCTGTGGTGAGGAGCTATCTGTCAGTTTATCACAATTATGTCTGTGATCGAACTCTCACGACACAGTGAAGATGGCATTGGACTTTTGTGGTGAGGAGCTACGTATCATTCTATTAACAGCAATATGTGATTATATCACCATCACCCTGACATCCAACTCTCGATAAGCAGTGATTTAAAATGGCAGTGGTGTACTGTGATAAAAAGCTATATGTGATTAAGGCACCATCACCCTTTGATCCTACTCTCGATACATAGTGATATAATGTGGCAGTGGAGTGATGTGATGAGGAGGTACCTGTCATTTTATCACCATCATTTCTGTGCTCCAAATCTCGATACACCGTGAAGATGGTATTGCAATGCTGTGGTGAGGAGCTGCCTGTCATTTTATTACCATCATTTCTGTGATCCCAATCTCGATACGCAGTGAAGATGGTATTGGAGTGCTGTGGTGAGCAGCTACCTGTCATTTTATTACCATCATTTCTGTGTACCAACTCTCGATAGACAATGAAGATGGTATTGCAGTGCTGTGTGGTGAGGAGCTACCTGTCATTTTATCGCCGGCATTTCTGTGATCCAACTATCGATACACAGTGAAGATCGTATTGGAGTATTGTGGTGAGCAGTTATCTGTCAATTCATTAGCATTATTTCTATGATCTAACTCTCGATACACAGTGAAGATGGTATTGCAGTACTGTGGTGAGGAGCTACCTGTCATTTTATCACCAGCATTTCTGTGATCCAACTCTTTTCGACACAGTGAAGATGGTATTCAATTGCTGCGGAGAAGAGCTACCTGACATATTATTACTATCTTTTCTGTGCTCCAACTCTCGATACACGGTGAAGATGGTATTGTAGTGCTGTGATGAGGAGCTACCTGTGATTCTATTACCATCACTACTATGATCCAACTCTCCAGACACAGTGAAAATGGTATTGGTGTCCTGCGGTGAGGAGCTACGTGTCATTTTATCACCATCACTCCGGAAGTCCAACTCTCGATACACAGTGAAGATAGCATTAGATTGTTGTGATGAGGAGAAACCAGTCATTTTATCACCATCACTCCTGGATTAAACTCTCGATTCACAGTGAAGATGGCATTAGAGTGCTATTGTGTGGAACTACCTGTCATTTTATCACCAGCATTTCTGTGGTCCAACTCTTTACGACACAGTGAAGACGGTATTGGAATGCTGTAGTAAGGAGCTACTTTCATGTTATTACCATCATTTCTGTGATTCAAATCTCACGACACAGTGAAGTTGTTATTGGACTGGTGTGTTGAGGATCTTCCTATCATTTTATTACCATCATTCCTGTCATTCACCTCCCACGACAAAGTGAATAGGTATTGGAGTGTTGTGGTGAAAAGCTACCTGATATTTTATTACCAACATTCTTGTGATTCAACTCTCAGGACACAGTAAAGATGGTATAGGAGTACTGTGCTAAGGAGCTGTCATTTTATCACCAGCATTTCTGTGATCCTACTCTATACGATACAGTGAAGTGGTATTGGAGTGCTGTGGTGAGCAGCTGTCATTTTATCACCATCATTACTGTGACCCAACTCTCGATAAACAGTGAAGATGCTATTGAACTGCTGTGTTGAGCAGCTACCTGTCATTTTATCACCATCATTTGTGAGATTCAACTTTCGATACGCAGTGAAGATGGTATTGGAGTGCTGAAGTGAGGAGTTACCTGTCATGTTATTTACATCATTTGTGTGATCGAACTCTCGATATACAGTGAAGACGGTATTGGATGCTGTGATGAGGAGCTACCTGTCATATTATTACCATCGTTCCGGTGACTCAACTCTCACGACTCAGTGAAGTAGGTATTGGAGTGCTGTGGTAAGAAACCGACCTGTCATTTTATTACCATCATTCCTGTGATTCAACTCTCACGACACAGTGAAGATGTATTGTAGGGCTGTGGTGAGGAGCTACCTGTCATGATATTATAATCGTCTCTGTGATCGCACACTCCCGACACAGAAGATGGCATTGGTCTTTTGTGGTGAGGAGCTACCTGTCATTTTATTACTACCACTCCTATGATCCAACCCTCCATACACAGTAAATATGGTATTGAGTGCTGCGGTGAGGAGCTACCTGTCATTTTATCACCATCACTCCTGTGATTCAACACTCCATACAAAGTGAAGATGGTAGCGGCGTGCTGTGGTGAGGCGCTATCTGTCATTTTAACACCACCACTCCTGTGATCCAACCCTCGATACACAGTGAGGATGGTATTGGTGGGCTGTGGTGTGGAGCTACCTGTCTTTCTATTAGCATCATTCCTGTGATTCAACTCTCAGGACTCAGTGAATTAGGTATTGGAGTGCTGTGGTAACAAAGCGAACTATCATTTTACTACCATCATTCCTATGATTGCACTCTCACGACACAGTGGAGATGTATTGTAGTGCTGTGATGAGAAGCTACCTGTCATTTTATTATCATCATTTCTGTGATCCAAATCTCAGTACACAGTGAAGATAGTATTGGAGTGCTGTGATGAGGAGTTACCTTTCAGTTTATCACCACCATTTCTGTGACCCAACTCTCGATAAACAGTGAAGATGCTATTGGACTGCTGTGTTGAGCAGCTACCGGTCATTTTATCGCCATCATTTGTGAGATTCAACTTTCGATACGCAGTGAAGATGGTATTGGAGTGCTGAAGTGAGGAGATACCTGTCATGTTATTTACATCATTTGTGTGATCGAACTCTCGATATACAGTGAAGACGGTATTGGAAGCTGTGATGAGGAGCTACCTGTCATATTATTACCATCTTTCCGGTGACTCAACTCTCACGACTCAGTGAAGTAGGTATTGGAGTGCTGTGGTAAGAAACCGACCTGTCATTTTATTACCATCATTCCTGTGATTCAACTCTCACGACACAGTGAAGATGTATTGTAGGGCTGTGGTGAGGAACTACCTGTCATGATATTATAATCGTCTCTGTGATCGCACACTCCCGACACAGAAGATGGCATTGGTCTTTTGTGGTGAGGAGCTACCTGTCATTTTATTACTACCACTCCTATGATCCAACCCTCCATACACAGTAAAGATGGTATTGAGTGCTGCGGTGAGGAGCTACCTGTCATTTTATCACCATCACTCCTGTGATTCAACACTCCATACAAAGTGAAGATGGTAGCGGCGTGCTGTGGTGAGGCGCTATCTGTCATTTTAACACCACCACTCCTGTGATCCAACCCTCGATAAACAGTGAGGATGGTATTTGTGGGCTGTGGTGTGGAGCTACCTGTCTTTCTATTAGCATCATTCCTGTGATTCAACTCTCAGGACTCAGTGAATTAGGTATTGGAGTGCTGTGGTAATAAAGCGAACTATCATTTTACTACCATCATTCCTATGATTGAACTCTCACGACACAGTGGAGATGTATTGAAGTGCTGTGATGAAAAGCTACCTGTCATTTTATTATCATCATTTCTGTGATCCAAATCTCAGTAAACAGTGAAGATAGTATTGGAGTGCTGTGATGAGGAGTTACCTTTCAGTTTATCACCACCATTTCTGTGATCTAACTCTCACGACACAACGAAGATGGTGCTAGAGTGTTGTGGTGAGAAGCTAGCTGTCATTTTCTTACCATCATTCCTGTGATTCAACACTCACTACACGTTGAAGATGGTATTGGAATTCTGTGGTTAGAAGCTGTAATTTTATCACCATCACTCATGTGTTTCAAACCTCACGGTACAGTGAAGATGGTATTGGAGTGCTGTGGTGTGGAGCTACCTGTCATTTTATTTCCATCGTTTCTGTGATTAAACTCTCACGACACAGTGAAGATGGTATTGGAGTGCTGTGGTGAGGAGCTACCTGTCATTTTATTTCCATCGTTTCTGTGATCCAACTCTCGATACACAGTGAAGATGGTATTGGATAGCTGTGGTGAGCCGCTGCCTGTCATTTTATTACCATTATTCCTGTGATTCAACTCTCACAGCACAATGAATGAGTATTGGAGTGCTCTGGTGAGAACCTGCCTGCCATTTTGTTACCATCATTCCTGCGATTCAACTCTCACGACACAGTGAATAGGTATTGGAGTGCTAGGGTGAAAACCTTGTGGTCATTGTGTTACCATCATTGCTGTGATTCAACTATCACGACACAGTGAAGATGGTATTGCAGTGCTGTGGTGAGAAGGTTCCTGTCATTTTATTACCATCATTCCTGTGACTCAACTCTCAGACACAGTGAAGTAGGTTTTGGGGTGCTGTGGTGAGAAAGCTACCTGTCATCTAATTACCATTATTCCTGTGATTCAATTCATTCGACAGTGAAAATGGTATTGGAGTGCTGTGGTGAGGCGTTGCCTGTCTATTTATTGCCATAATTCCTGTGATTCAACTCTCACGACTCATTGAAGTAGGTATTGGAGTGCTATGGTGAGAAGTCTACTTGTCATATTATTACTACTATTGCTGTGGTTCAACTCTCACGTTACAGTGAAATGGAATTGGAGCACTGTGCTGAGGAGCTACCTGTCATTTTATTACCCCAATTTCTGTGATCCAACTCTCGATACACACTGAAGATGGTATTGAATGCTGTGGTTAGGAGCTACATATCATTTTATCACCACCATTTCTACGATCCAACCCTCACGGCACAGTGAAGATGGTTTTGGAGTGTTGTGATGATGTGCTACCTGTCATTTTAACACCATCATTTCTGTGAATCAGCCCTCCTTACACATTGAAGAGAACATTGAAGTGCTGTGGTGAGGAGCTACTTGTAATTTTATTACCAGCACTCATGTGATTGAACACTCGATACAAAGTGAAAATGGTATTGGAGTGCTGTGCTGAGGTGCCACGTGTCATTTTAGTACCATCATTCCTGTGATTCGACATTCACTACAAAGTCAATAGGTAATGGAGTGCTGTGGTGATGAGCTACCTGTCGTTTTGCTACTATCATTCCTGTGATTCAACACTCACGACACAGTGAAGATTGTATTTAAGTACTGTGGTGAGAATCTACCTGTTATTTTATTACAACCACTTATGTGATTCAACTCTCGATACAACAGTGAAGATGGTATTGGAGTGCTGTAGTGAGGCGCTACTTGTTATTTTATTACCATCATTTCGTAATCCAACTCTTGATACACAGTAAAGATGATATTGGAGTGCTGTTGTGAGCTACATGTCATTTTATCACCATCATTTCTATGATCCAACCCTCACGACACATTGTAGATGGTATTGGAGTGCTTTGGTAAGAAGCTACCTGTCATTTCAATACTGTCATTTCCATGATCCAAATGTCGATACACAATGAAGATGGCAGTGCTGTGGTGAGGAGGTATATATCATTTTATTAGCTTCGTTATTGTGATTCAACTCCCACGAACAATGAAGATGGTACTGGACTGTTGTGGTGAGGACTTATCCGTCATTTTATAACCATCACTCCTGTTATTCAAATCGCAATGCACAACGAGGATGGTATTGGAGTGCTGTGATGTGGAGCTACCTGTCATTTTATCAACATAACTCCTATGATTCAACTCTCGAAACACAGTGAAAATGGTAATGGAGTGCTGTGGTCAGGAGCTACCTGTCATTTTATCAACATCACTCATATGATTCAACTCTCGAAACACAGTGAAAATGGTAATGGAGTGCTGTGGTCAGGAGCTACCTGTCATTTTATCAGCATCACTCCTATGATTCAACTCTCGAAACACAGTGAAAATGGTAATGGAGTGCTGTGGTCAGGAGCTACCTATCATTTTATCAACATCATTCCTATGATTCAACTCGCGAAACAGAGTGAAAATGGTAATGGAGTGCTGTGGTCAGGAGCTACCTATCATTTTATCAACATCATCCCTATGATTCAACTCTCGAAACACAGTGAAAATGGTAATGGAGTGCTGTGGTCAGGAGCTAACCTGTCATTTTATCAACATAACTCTTGTGATTCAACTCTCGAAACGCAGTGAAAAGGGTAATGGAGGGCTGTGGTCAGGAGCTACCTGTCATTTTATCAACATCACACCTATTATTCAACTCTCGAAACACAGTGAAAATGGTAATGGAGTGCTGTGGTCAGGAGCTACCTGTCATTTTATCAACATCACTCTTGTGATTCAACTCTCACAACACAGTGAAGATGGTACTGGAAAGCTGTGGTGTGGAGCTACCTGTCATTTCATTACCATCATTTCTGTGATCCATCTTTCGGTACTCAGTAAAGATGGTATTGGAGTGCTGTGGTGAGGAGCTACTTCTTATTTTATTATAATCATTTCTGTGATCGAACTCTCAAGACACAGAGAAGATGGTGTTGGAAAACTTGTGGTGAGGAGCTACCTGTCATTCTATTACCATCGTTACTGTGATCCAACTCTAGATACAGAGTGAAGTTGGTATTGGAGTGCTTTGATGAGGAAGTACCTGTCATTTTATCATCATCATTCCTGTAATTCTACCCTCTATACACAGTGAAGATGGTATTAGAGTGTTGTGGCGAGGAGCTACCTGTCATTTTATTAGCATCATTACTGCTATCCAACTCTGGATAAACCGTGAAGATGGTACTGAAGTGCTGTGGTGACGCGCTTTCTGTCATTTTATCACCACCACTGCTCTGATCCAAACCTCGATACACAGTGAAGATGGTATTGGAGTGCTGTGAAGAGGAGCTACCTGTCATTCAACTACCATCATTCCTGTGCTACAGCTCTCACGTCAGTGAAGATGGTACTGGAGTGCTGTTGTGAGGAGCTACCTGTCATTCTATTACCATCGATCCTGTGATCCAAATCACACGACACGGTGAAGATGGTATTTGAGTGCTGTGGTGAGGAGCTCCTGTCATTTTATTACCATCACTCCGTGGTTCATCTCTCGATACACAGTGAAGATGGTATTGGGGTGCTGTGGTGAGCAGTTACCTGTCATTTTATTACCACAATTTCTGTGATCCAACTCTCGATACACTGTGAACATGGTATTGGAGTACTGTGATGCGGAGGTTCCTGTCATTATACTACCATCATTCCTGTGCGTCAACTCTCACGACACAGTGAAGAGGTATTAGAGTGCTGTGAAGAGGAGCTATGTGTCATTTTATCACCATCATACCTGAGATCCTAATCTCGGTATACAGTAATTTAATATGGAGTTGGAGTGCTGTGATGAAAAAACTACGTGTGATGTTATCACCATTACACCTGTGATCCTACTCTCGATATACTGTAGCTTAATACGGAAGTGTATTGCTGTGATGTAAAGCTACCTGTGATTATATCACTATCACACCAATGAGCCTACTCTTGATATACAGTGGTTTAATATGGAACTGGAGTGCTGTGATGTGAAGCTACCTGTGATTATATCACCATCAAACCTGTGATCCTATGCTCGATATACAGTGATTTAGTATGACAGTGGGGTGCTGTGATGTGAAGCCACCTGTGATTTTATCACCATCACACCTGTAATCCCACTCTCGATATACAGTGATTTAATGTGGCAGTGGAAGGCTGTGATGAGGAGTTACCTCTCATTTTATCAACATCACTCCTGTGATCCAACTCTTGATATACAGTGATTTAATATGGCCGCAGACTGCTTGATGAGGAGCTACCTGTCATTTTATTACCATCACTCCTGTCTTCCAACTCTTGATATACAGTGATTGAATAATGCCGTAGAGTGCTTGATGAGAAGCTACGTGTCATTTTATTTCCATCACTCCTGTGTTTCAATTCTCGATACACAGTGCTTTAATGCGGCAGTGGAAGGCTGTGATGAGGAGCTACCACTCATTTTATCAACATCACTCCTGTAATCCAACTCTCGATATACAGTGCTTTAATATGGCCGTAGACTGCTTGATGAGGAGCTACCTGTCATTTTCTTACAATCACTCCTGTGTTTCAACTCTCGATACACAGTGCTTTAATGCGGCAGTGGAAGGCTGTGATGAGGAGCTACTTATCATTTTATCAACATCACTCCTGTAAACCAACTCTCGATATACAGTGATTTAATATGGCCGTAGACTGCTTGATGAGGAGTTACCTGTCATTTTATTACCATCATTCCTGTGTTCCAATTCTCGATACATAGTGTTTTGATCTGGAGGTAGGGTTCTGTGATGAGCTCCCTGTGGTTTTGTCACCATGACTCCCGTGACCCAACTCGAAATTTACAGTTATTTAATGTGGCACTAGAGTGCTGTGACGAGGAGCTACTTGTGATTTTATTACCATCACTGCTATGATACAGCTCTTGATATACAGTGATTAATATGGCCGTAGTGTACTTGATGAGGAGGTACCTGTCATTTTATTACCATCACTCCTGTGATACAACTCTTGATATACAGCGATTAATATGGCCGTAGTGTACTTGATGAGGAGGTACCTGTCATTTTATTACCATCACTCCTGTGATTCTACTCTCGGTACACAGTGTTATGATTGGAGGTAGTTTTGTGATGAGTCCCGTGACCCAACTCGAAATTTACAGTTATTTAATGTGGCAGTAGAGTGCTGTGACGAGGAGCTACCTGTGATTTTATTACCATCACTGCTATGATACAACTCTTGATATACAGTGATTAATATGGCCGTAGTGTACTTGATGAGGAGGTACCTGTCATTTTATTACCATCACTCCTGTGATTCTACTCTCGGTACACAGTGTTTTGATGTGGAGGTAGTTTTGTGATGAGTCCCGTGATCCAACTTACGATTTACAGTGATTTACTGTGGCAGTAGAGAGTTGTGATGAGTAGCTACCTGTGCTTTTATTACCACCACTCCTACGATCCAGCTCTTGATATACAGTGACTTATTATGGCCGTAGAGTGCTTGATGAGGAGCTACCTGTGATTTTATTACCATCACTCCCGTGATACAATTCGCGTGAAAGTGCTTTAATGTGGCAGTAGAGTTCTGTGATGAGGAGCTACATGTGATTTTATCAACATCACTCCTGCGACCCAACTCTCGTTACACAGTGTTTTAATGTGGCAATAGAGCGCTGTGCTGAAGAGCTGCATGTGATTTTATCAACATTACTCCTGTGACCCAACTCTCGTTACACAGTGTTTTAGTGTGGCAATAGAGCGTTGTGATGAGGAGCTACATGTGATATTAGCAACATTACTCCCGTGATCTATCCCGACACATATGTTTAATGTGTTTTGATGAAGAGCTACCTGTGATTTTATCACCATCACTCCTATGATCTAAATGTCGAGACTTAGTGATGTAATGTGGCAGTAGAGTGCTATGATGATGAGCTACCTGTGATCTTATCACCATCATGCCTGAGTTCCAAACTAGACACACAGTGATTTAATGTGGCAGTATACGTCTATAATTAGGAACTACCTGTGATTCTATCACCATCAATCCTGTGATCCAACACTAGCAACACAGTTACTTAATGCGGCATTAGAGTGCCTTGATGAGGAGGTAACTCTGATGTTATCACCATCGCTTGTTATAAAACTCTCACGACACTTGATTTGATGTGGTAGTGTTGTAATGCGCAGCTACCTGTGATTTTATCATCATCACTCCTGTGGTGGTACTTTCGCGACACTGTGATTTGATGTGGCAGTACAACGCTGCGATGGGGAGCTACCTGTTATTTTATCACCATCTCTCCTGTGATCCAACTCTCGCAACACAGTGATTTAATGTGGCAGTAGAATGTTGTGATTAGGAGCTACTAGTGGCCTTATCACCAATAATTCTGTGATGTTAATCTCGCGACAGAGTGATTTAATGTGGCAGTGGATTGCTGTGATTAGAAGCTACATGTGATCTTATCACCATCACTACTATGATCAATCCTCGTGAAACAGTGATTTAATATGACAGTAGAGCGCTGGGATGGGGAGCTTCCTGTTATTTTATCACCAACACTCCTGTGAGCCAAATCGCGATACACAGTGATTTAATGTCGCAGTAGATTGAGTGATATGGAGCTACCTTGAGTTTATTACCATCACTTCTGTGATCCAATGTGATTTAATGTGACAGTAGAATTATGTGATGAGTTGCTTATGGAAAAGAAGCATTCGAGTGTAGTGGTTCTGGCTAAGAAATTTATATTTAGTCTTATTTATGGGCGCTATTTAACTGATGTTGTCCTTAACTTCCCATCCTATTATTGGGCGTGAAATACTAGTAATTTTGCTCAGAGGCCTCTTTATTAGGCTTGAGGCTCTTTTAAGTGCCGTAAGTCTACCACACTGGAACACCGGCTTTACTTCCCTTCCGAAGGAAGCCATGCTAAGGATTTTTACGGCCGAAAAAATTCATCGACCTCCTCCGGGTTTGAACCCGCGACCTTGGGAACTAGTTCTTAGTATGGTAATCATTACACCACGGAGGACGACATGATCCTCGCTACTTAATCATTAGCCGAAGGGAGGAAGGAAGATAATTTACATCGGTGTACCCTTTCACAGTTCAAAAGGGTCTCGGTAACATTGCTGATTTTTAGGTCCTGCACCAGAAGCTGTAATGGCACGCTCCTGGTAAAGACATTCAGCGTCCCAGGCAGTGATTATCATGAAAGCAAATATGTATCCGTGTCGAAATGCACAAAACCGGGAACTCTTTGCGCGGATTTGTAAATATCCGTGCA
Organism: Deroplatys truncata; assembly: GCA_030765065.1. Taxonomy (NCBI): domain Eukaryota; kingdom Metazoa; phylum Arthropoda; class Insecta; order Mantodea; family Mantidae; genus Deroplatys; species Deroplatys truncata. The sequence goes on along the minus strand of CM060988.1, from coordinate 20,999,507 downwards.
TTGGACGGTATGTCCAATGGGGAGATTCAGGAGAATCTGGAAGAACAAGGCGTGACGTATGTATATTGGGTCCATCGGGAAGAGGTGAATTTGTGCCTATTCGTATCCCTGTTTCTTACTTTTGTCAGGTTGATCTCCCTCAAAGGATTAAGGCGGGGTGTGGAGTCATTGAGGTTAGGCCATATATACCGAATCCGCTGAGATGCTATAAATACCAGCGCTTTGGGCACACTAGCGAATTTTGTAACGGCGAATCTACGTGCGTTAACAGCAGACACATCTCTCACGATGGAGCATGTACAACTGCTCCAGCGTGCGTTAACTGCAGCGGTGAACACCGATCAAGTACTCGAGAATGCCCCCATCCTACAGAGGAAAGAGGTATCCAAGAGATCCGGGTTAGGGAGATGATCTTCTCGGAAGCCAGAAAACTTCTGCGTATCCGCCAGCCCTATGTCCGAAGTTCGGTATCTATAACTTAGCTGCAGCTAAACAGGTGCCCTGTCGGGAAATCGCAACTCAGACCAGCGATATCAACGGGGCCAGCATTTCCGAAAAGATTCTCGTAGCTAGAACACAACCAAGGATTTTGAAAATCAACACCGACGACACCAATATCTGCCAAGTCCGCTACTCAAAAGACTACATCGTTAAAGTTACCATCAAATCCGTCGACCTCAACCAGCAAGACTATCAAGACCGTAATACACAATGCATCATCAAAGAATTTCAGGACCAGCTATGTAAGAACCGACTTCCTAAAAGGAAATGGCAAGCCTTTATCCACATCTAAAGGCAAGAAAGGTCCACGAGCATTTCCACGGAGATCCTCATCTGAGGAATCTTCTGGGAAGCACTCGGACCAGCGATCTACAACTTCGCCGATCTACACCTCCAATCGGTTCGAGGTTCTCCAACTGAAGTTTTCAATTGGAAAGGGGCCTTTCCCCATGGAGGAGATGGAGCAGGGGTATTCTGCCCGCAGTGCCAGAATGACAGTGAAAAGAGGCAGGGTACTTTCTCCGTTAAAGGTGCTAGCCGGTCACAAAAAGGGTAAATTGATTCGACCACCGTCGTCCTCAAAGTATTGGACTCTTAGGACAGACAACTTATCCCATTATGAATACTATGACTATCCTACAATGAAACATACGTGGAATTAGAACACTTCGACCAGAGCTTGAAGTTTTGTTCAACGAGAATAATCCTTTGGTCGTATGTTTACAAGAGATTAAACTACGTCTGCAACATATCTTTCAAATTAGGCGGTATACACCAGTACGGTGTAATCTTTCACCGAAGAAGGTATTCCTGCGCACGTGGGACTATGATGCTAATCAGAGATGATATATTTGTAGAATCTGTATCCATACAGTCTGACATCCAGTCAGTGTCTGTAAGGATTAAACTGCCATCAATCCGATTTACCACTAGTAACCTTTATCTGCCTCCATCCGATGACCTCTCGTTCACTGATACAGAAGATCTAGTTTCCCAGTTTTCAACGCCTTTTCTGTTGGTGGGAGACTTTAATTCCCATCGGCTTCTTTTGGGGCTCACCTCGGGCTTGTGCGAGAGGTAACCGAATTGCCGTTTTTTGGACAGTTATAACTTAGTTCTTCTGAAAACCAGAGAGCCTACATTTCTCTCAGACTCCCAACACTTTTTCACACCTTGATATTGCAGTTTGTTCACCACAGCAGTTTCCTTGCAATGGAATGTCATCCCTGATTTATACTCTAGTGACCACTTTCCATGTCTTATTAGTCTCTTAACACAAGATATATGTTCCATACCTTTAGCTAGATGGAGCTTAGATCAAGCCAACTGGAACCTTTACTCCCACTTGACTGTGTTTAATTACAATGAGCACGTCTCTGTGAACTGTTTGGTCCAACATCTCACCCAGAAGTTTATTTCTGCTGCTGAGCAACTTATTCCACAGTCGACTGCCAACCCCCGTCGATTTCCTATCCCTTGGTGGACGGAACAATGCCGAAATGCCATTCGTGTTCACAGGCGTGCTCTTAGGGTTTTCCAGTGTCGCCCTACACTGGATAACCTAATCGAAAACAAGAAAATGTGTGCCAGGTCTTTACATGTTATAAAAGATAGCAAAACATCATGGAACAAGTTTGTAGCCTCATTTAATCGACATAAACTAACACCTTTTGCCGTGCTTTCGCTCAAATGTCTAGCTCAGTAACTATTCGTCCGAGTTCCTTCCTGAAAAGACTCAAGTGAAATCTCAAGGCTCCTGGTTTTGTTCAGGAAATCTTGAAGATTACAATCGCCTTTTCACCTTGGCGGAGTTTGAACACGCTCTTTCATCTTCGCGACTATCAGCACCAGGACCAGGTCGTATCCATGTACAAATGTTGCAACAGCTCTCTCCTGAAGGTAAGGCTTTCCTACTCGAGGTCTATAGTCGTGTTGAGTTGACGCCACTTTTCCAGAAAAGTGGCGGGAGGCCACTGTCATACCCATTTTTACGCTAGAAAGGACCATCATCTCCCGTCTAGCTACCGTCCTATTTCCCTCACCAGTTGCATTTGGAAGGTGGTGGACGCATGATCAAAGGCGGTTGCTATGGTGGTTGGAAACTCACAACCTGTTGACCAACACCCAGTGCGGTTTTCAAAGACGCCGTTCAACAATGGACCACCTCGTGCCATTATCCACACAGATCATGAACGGACTCATGAAGAATTGTCAAACCGTTGCATATTTTTTGGCTTATTATACGTGTTGGCGAACAGGGGTACTACGTTTCCTACACGCCTGGAACATACGTGGACGCTTACCACTGTTCATTCAGGAGTTTATGAAGTATTGCGTTTTCCCAGTAAGGGTCGACTCGGTTTTTTTTCAAACGTTTTTGTTCAGGAGAACGGAGTACCTCAGGGATCGGTACTAAGCGTTACACTGTTTGCTATAGCAATTAATTCCATCTCGAAATGTGTTCCTCCAGGGGTATCGTCATGCTTATTCGTCGACGACTTGACGTTTTTGTTACGCCGTATGCAGCAATGCTTAATCTCCAAGAATGGAATTCTAAAACCGTCTTCGTTTATAATGTAGAGTCAACTGAAAAATTCAACGCCACAGCCGGAATTTGAACACGGTTCTCCCGCTCTCCGTGCGGATGTTCTAACCATTGAGCTACTGTGACAACATGCCGGTGGGGCATTGAATTCCCCAATTGACTCAAATTGTTAAAAACAAACTTAAAAAACCCTGAATAAATTATATACCCAGCAATGAAGTACTTGCAATAAGTAGGTCGCCGCTAAGTTTGTCATCTCGATGGAGATGCCTTGGTAGGTATGTCTGGGATATACAGAAGATATAGGGAACAGCAAATCTCAACAGCATGTAGGAAAATTGGAGATAAAAGAAAACTGAGGCATATGTCACAAACCAATCATAAGGCTACAAGTAAAGAACTAAGCAAGAGATTAGAGGGGTCTGGTTTGCTTGCTTCAACAGACTGTGAGGCATTATCTGTTTAATGATGGACTGAAGGCAAGGCGTCCTCATAAGAAAGATAAAATAACACCTACAATGGATGCAAGAAGGCTCCAATGGACCAAGCCCACTAATACTGGTCACCTGATTTTTGCTACAATAATGTGAATTAGAATTAATTAACCCTTAGGCTGCCAAGCTCCGATTTGAGCCAATGCAATTTGCACACGTAAAATTCCAAGAGCCGGTCCAATCCGGAAAGGTTAGCTTTTACGTTCAAATAATTTACAATTTGTGCAACAGATGTCGTAAGTGCCTACCTCTAGCTACAGTGACCATCTAAGAGACAGTGGCGACAAGAAACCCTACGCTCAACCAATTTGCCATGTTCTTGCTAACTCAAGCAAAGGAACTATGGATATATCCATACAAATGTATGAAATGGAGGCCTAGTTTCTTAATTCAGGGCGATTTGAATACAATCTAGAACTAACATCTATATTTACAGACTTCTTCGTAGCTTCAAAGCCTTCTAGAACAACATATTGCTTATACTGCGAATTGTGTTTATCAGCAAAAAAAGCATTTTATAACTTTTCTTTCATAAATGATGTGAATGGGCACGAGAAAAGAGAATTACGGCGATAAAATACGATTTCTTTAAGAACACTACAAAACAATTTATAATTGGGATGTTGCTGACAGTTGTGTTGTTTACAAAATGTATATAGGATGAGAAGTTCACAAGTTTTTTTTTCGTTACTATTACCTACCTGTCCGTGCCAGTTATCATGCTAAACAGTATAGTTCTGAAATAATGTTTAAATTTTTATAAATACCCCGAATATGCTGTTTTTATTACGTCCTTTTAAAATACAGCATGCAATGCTTTGCACAGTAAGAGGGTGAGGGAAGGAGGGAGTGAGAAAGGGTGAGAGAGCGGGGGAGAAAGAACAAGTCAGTCGGGATGTAAGTGAGGAGGGGGGGCGGAAATAGAGAAAAAGGGAAGCCATGCTAAGGATTTTTACATCCCAATAGTCCAAAGACCTTTGCCGGATTTGAACATGTGACCAATGGAACTATAAGGTGGCATTGTAATCACTGCTGATGGAAGACACAACATTTGGGTAATTACTGTAAATAGGCTACCATTCTGCTGATATATTTTAAACATTTTCTATTTGATACTACTCCTAGGAAAACTAAATCTCAACACAGAGATTTACTGGCATGGCACTTAGCAGTTGTTTTGCACTATTTAGAATTAATTTTTAATGTCTTTGAAGAAATTGATTATATTTCCTTTTGAGTTCATGATAGCTAGGTATATGCAATATTTCAAATCAAATTCATACTCTTCCCATGGAATGATTGGAAAACATTAATTTCCATTTACATGCTTGTTCATTACAAAAAACAGGTGCTTTGGGAAATGTTGAATTTACATGCCCTTCTTGATTGGGTTGCTGCAATCCACTACAGCAAAAGTAGGCATGTTTGAATGCTCAATAGTTCTCTTTTATTACTATTACAATGAAATAAACAGATAAATCTGATTATATTCGGTCACACCTGCACTGACATATGAGACATAAAATTGAGTTTTATTTATGGACGCCCTTTAACTGCTGTGGTACTTGGCGTCTCATTATATATTGGGCGTGAAAGACTGGTAATTTTGCTCAGAAGCCTCTTTATCAGGCTTGAGGTTGTTTTACGTGCAGTAAATTTACGACACGGGACCACCGGGTCGTCCTCCGTGGTGTAGTGGTTACCATGCTAGCCTATAGTTCCCGAGGTGGCAGGTTCAAACCCGGTGCAGGGCGATGGATTTTTTTTCGGGCGTAAAATCCTTAGCATGGCTTCCCTCGGAAAGGAGGTAAAGCCGGTGGTCCCATGTCATAGGTTTACGGCACGTAAAAGAACCTCAAGCCTGGTAAAGAGGCCTCTGAGCAAAATTACAAGTCTTTCACGCCCAGCATGGAATGGGATGCTAAGGACCACAGTAGTTAAAGTGTCCATAAATAAAACCCAACTTAATTTAATGGGACCACCAGCTTTACTTCCCTTCTGAACGAAGCCATGCTAAGGATTTTACGCCCGAAAAATTCCAACACTCTCTGCCGGGTTTGAACCCGTGACTTCGGGAACTAGAGGTTAGCATGGTAACCATTCAACACGGAGGATATATATATATATAGATCTCTCTCTATATATATGTATATATATATATATATATAGAGAGAGAGAGAGAGAGAGAGAGAGAGATCTGCACAACCAGCAAAAATATGGCAATAAATATCATTGGACCTCGTTGACCAATAACAATTCACACATTACTTGTTGCCATTGTCTCTTAATACAGTCGCCGTACCTCTAGCTAATCTATGATATTTAAACTCAATGATGGTAGCAATGTCTGTTTGCTTAATTTTTCTTTCTGAGGCTGTCATGCACAGTAGACTGTGTTGTTTGCTTTGTGTATTTACAGTGATTTCTTGTGATTTTGTTCACAAAATGGCATATTGGACCAATGACCAGATTGCTGTCAATAATAGAAGCTTTTGCTAATGACTGACTAGAGAAAAAAGCAGTTGGACTTGGGATTTCATGGCAAAAAAACTGGACCAAACTTGCTAAAACTATGTTGTGCAATCAACGAAAGAGCATGTGTTCTAGGAGGAATGGGAGGAGGAAAATATCTAGAACAGTGTATAAAAATTGTAAATAGGGACTGCATCCTGATTGCTTTGTAGATCATAAGTGCTCAATGGTGTTTACCAAGAAAAAATTGTAATTTACAGTGTAAAAAGCAAGTATCTCCATTTCGGCAATTTAAAACACAGAAACCTCAAAATTTAGAAATTAAGACAATATAAAAAAACTAAATTGAGCAGTAACAGCAAAATGAGAATTTGATACTTATAGTGCCAAAAGCGAACTCAAAATTAAAATTTAAAAAATTCAAAATTAACAAATTAAATTTGTTTAAATAACATGACTCAATGTTTCACCTTGTTTAGGGCTGGCAGTAGCACGACATTTTAGATTGGCAGCGAAAGGGCGAAACATGTTGGGTGGTATGAATAAAAATGAGTACATAGTAAATGCTTGACTTTTTTTAGTACATACTCTTGATGGTAAGAATAAAACCTTCTTAGTATTTACTTGTTTATGAGTACATACTCAAGGCATGGAAGCAGAGTAGTATATTCTCGGGCAGCCATCTTACATAGAGCAAGAACTCAGTTTGGTAAGAATAAAACAGATTATATTCTCACTTTTAGAAGTATATACCTACTCATATCATGTTGAGCATGGTTAGAAGTAGGCTCAGATGCGAGTAACCTGTATGTGTGTTGTGTCAAGTGGTCTGAAGAAAATGGCAGAGTTTATGAACTATGTAGCACATGGCAAAATATACAATCAGAGACAAGAACATGTGGATTCAAAGAACTTTAAAAGGCTTTATCGTTTTACTAAGGTTAATGTGGACTGGTTGAACACATATTTATTTGAACCAGAGAAAATGGAAACAAGAGGAGGAGGTTGAAGAATGTGATTAAATTAAAGACATTTTTAAGACTGGTGGGTGATCCTGGCTTCCAAGTTGGCATTGGAGAGGATCTTGGAATACATCAGACCACTGTATCCAAAACTGTTGTTGAGGTTATGGATGCCATAACTGAGAAAGCACCAGCTTGGATAAAGTTTCCACAAACTGAGTTAGAGTTTGATGCTGCAAAACATCAGTGGCTAGAGAAGTATGATTTTCCAGCAGCAGTAGGAGCCCTAGACTGTACACATATTCGAATTGAAAAGCCAAAAGATTTTGGAGATATGTGAACAGAAAAGGCTATACAAGCATCAATGTACAAGCTACTTGCAATGCAAAAGAATGCTTCACCAGTATTGATGCTTCCTGACCAGGATCTGTGCATGATGCAAGAATTTGGAAGGCCTCAAATATACAGGCGACTTTGAGCCAAAATGGTGTGAATGCACTGCTTCTTGCAGACAGTGGTTATGGCATTGCCCCATGACTCATGGTGCCCTATAGAAATGCAGAAACACCCCAAGAAATTGCATACAATAGGTGCATCACTAAAGAGAGGGTCATCATTGAGCGGTACTTTGGGCAAATAAAACAACGGTTTCCAATTCTCCAGAATACTGTGCGTTTGTACACTAATAATATACCAAAACTAATTACCTGCTGTGCCATACTGCATAATATTGTAAAATATTTGCAAGACCCAGATCCAGAACTAACAGCTTTCAATGAAGAAGTGGAGGTGCATGCTGATCAAAATCATGAGATGCCAGCAGCAATCCGACGAAATGGTGAAGTTAGGAGAAACCAGATAAAAGAAATAGTATTGCATCATGCATAAACTCTTGTGTTTCCTTCCTATATGTTTTTTTTAAAGTGGTTTCCCTAAATCAATATTATATATGTTACCTTCAGATTAGATTAAGTGTTGTCGTAATATACTTTGATATGTTTATTTTGTTTCAGCTTCATTTTTATACAATTTGTGTACATTTCTTCTTTAATTTTAACAGTGCTTCAGTTTTTGCTATTTCTACCTCTTACCTATGTAGTACATTAAAATTCCTCAGACTAAAAGTAGAACTTTTTAAAAAAGCTGAGGAAGGTATATAATTTGCTTTCATAAAAGTTAAGTATTACTCTTAAAATTTGGACAAATAATAAGTATTGATTTTATCAAATACACTTAAAGGAACAGATAGTTAACTGAAACACATTAATGGTATAAATTTCTGATTGCTGTAATTGTATATTTCCTGGGAGTCAGACTCAGTTATGAACCCACTCAAAAATTGGATAACATGATTTCAACAGAAGTATTCTTGGAAACTCCCCAAATTAAAAAAGCGTTTTAATAATAATTTCACCTATCTCTTTATGATTTACTGCCTTAAAAGTGAAAAGTTCTCTACACACCAAATTCTTAGGTCTTGTATTTTTCAAGGGTGCAAGTTGAAGATTCTCAGGAAACTGCCTCCGCTTGACCTCCTTACCTTTCAAAAAACTCGTAAACTGTAATACACACAATCATGTTTCATTGAAGCTTAGGGAAATATCACCTTGAAAGTCATAAGTGTCCCAAACATTGCATTAATTTTTTAATCCAACTCAACTTTAAACCTGGCAATGTATAAAAATTATCGAGATGCTTGTGTTTGATATTTTAATATTTGTTCTTCCACTTAAGCCATGTGTAAGCACTAAGTTGTAAACTTCAACCAGAATTGAAAAACCAATTTCAACACTGCGACTTGAATTGGGGATCTGTGGTAGAGGTACCTTCCACTCAATAGGTATCTGTGACATTGGATTTTCAAGTCTGAATCAAATTTTCAACTTATGTTTGACTTTCTTAAAAATTGTAAAAAAATTTTGAATACAGTGTAACACCAATCATGTTGTTACACTTTATTTTAATGCTTTATAATTTCAAAATTTAGTAATTTGTAACTATTACATATAAATATGTATATATTTAAGAATTTTTCTTTATCTTATAAAAAGGTCGTGAAATCACTGCATGCTCAGGAAATCTGTTGATGCTTGCTTCATCTTTGCTAACCACTAAGTCAGTAAGCAGTTTCAAGTATGAGATTGCATTACATTGTAATTCTTCTGAGTAGCAGAAAAATGTGGCAATTTTAAGTGTTTAGAAAAGCACTTCTTGGACAGTCTAGAGAACCCAGCAAATCAATGCAAATAGTAACCGATAATAAGGACATTGTATTGCAGAAGAGGAATGTATTTGTGCAATTATTCATGACATGAAAAAAAATAAATAAAATTAAAAAAAAAGTAGATAAATGCATATGCAGTTACTTGAAAATTTAATATATATAAAGCCTTATTCGTCCTATTAAACTTGCAACTAAGCTTCATATAATATAATTCTCATAGGTGTGTGTTATAATTGAAAACAATTGATGGTAGCACTGTGGAAACAAGAGAATTTCACAATCATCAGTCACATGCTTAAAATGTAAAAGAAGAAGTGGAAACCTACCCAAATTTTAAAATCACTATTAATCCATAGGCACTGAAGCTGCTATCTCTATATTGGATGGGAAATGAAGTCACATGCTTAAAATGTGGAAACCTAACCAAACCTCAAGCTTGTTTTAAAATAATTGTTAATCCACAGGCAGTGAAGCTATCTCTATCTCTGTAGTGGGAAAGGAAAATGAGGAAATACCAACAATTACACAGAACACCAAACTCAGAGGAAATTGTGAGCTAAAGAAGCATGCTTGAAATGAATGTTATACATTTTCATTGAGAAAGGAAAATCTACACATACTCAAAAAACCAATTTGTTTTAATATTTTACACATCAAGCTGCATTCTTAGCTTCTTTTCTTTAAGCCCCAAAACACATAATTGTTTTAGCAACACTAGCCGCTGCAGTTCAACATTTGATAGTCTATGTGTAAAGTTACTTTCATGCTCGTCCGCAACACTTCTCCTTTTGTGTATGGGGGTTGATGTTGAAGGTGGTGGTGGCAATTCATTTGAATCAGCATTCCCCTGGGTCCCCACTTTCACTTCCTCTTCTGTAGAAAGAATAACAAATGGCTCTTCGACACCAAAACTGCATCCTCCTGGAATGCAGAAAAACAAATAGTGGTATTAATTTGACTAGCATTTACTAATGAATCAACACGGAACAAATGAAAGAGGTACAAAACTCAAGAGTGCAGCTAACAGCTTTTATGGTGTCTTGAAAATATAATTTAGTATGCTTATCTATATGTGAGTAAATAAGCTTAAATTTGAAATAAAATGTGGAAAGGCTTCGTTGCATTACTTTAGTCTTCATTGAAAACGATAATAAAAGTACCCTCCCGTGAATCAGGAACCTAATATATATATTTTAAGGAAAATAACCCTAACCTCCCGTGAATCAGAAATGTAAAAAATTAATAAACCTAAAATAAAAAGTAATTAGGAATGGACGCTGGGAGCATTGGCGATATCTCACTGGCTTTGAAGATTAACGTAATGCAGATTACCAATCATTTGCTACAGTTAATTGAAGCTGCAGTTATTTATAACTATTTACATATATTTGCTTCATAGTAAAAAGGACTTACCTGGCATCCTGGAAATGACGGGTTGGAATCTCCATCCAGTATCTTGTGCATTACTCTCTCCCTGTCTTTTAAAATAATAATTTGATTACCAGTTTTGTTCAAATCACACTTTTGCTTTACTCGCATTTTCATGTTGTTTATTTTAGTGATTATTGTGCCCGCATCAACACTTTTGCCGCACATCGCCTCAATTTTAATTTTTAGTTCCTGCAGAGCCTCACTTTTATCCTTCCTTACTAAAGGTAATTGTGATTTGCTAAACAATACTGGGTATTCCCTCAACATATTTGCAAATGTAATTGCTGATATTTCCATTTCTTTTATTTTGTTTACTACAGCACACATGTGAGCACACACAAACAAAACTAAAATGGCGAAGTCTCAACCAAGCGTATCCCGGTACCAACAAATCAAAGATGTTAGTATGAGGGCAAAGAGAGTAGCTCACCTGAGTATATACTCACATTGCAAGGCTGTGGAAATGAGTATAAAATCGTGTAAGGTAGAATGTTTTTAGTCATACGAAAATGAGTATGTTCTCATTGAGCTGAGTATATAATCACAGAAGATTCTCATACTGAAGAGCAGAAACTATGAGAAAGTACTCAAGGTTTTTTCATTCCACCCGTTATAAATTCATTTTCTTTGCTCAAAATACCTTTAAACGAAGGCATGCTGCTTTTTTTAAAAAACCTTATGGGCCTTTGCATGCAATATGAAATAATTTTAATGCTGCACATCAGGTTTACAGCTTTCTCAGGCATTTTGTGTATGTAAGTTCATTCAGGTTTAGTTCAGTGATGAGTCTGTATTTTCTGTTGGAGATGAGATAAGGTAGTATGTCTGATGAAGAGGAGAAGCATTCAAACTGAAATGTGTAAGGCAAACAGTTAAACATCCTACGTCCACAATGATCTGGAGTGTGAGTTTTTAGCACGGATGTGGTCGGGTATATTATTTTATGGAGGGAACTCAGGGACATCAGCAATACATTAAAGTGCAACAAACATGGATGCTACTTCAAATACAGAATGGTTTGGTAAAAATGATGCAGCGTGTTTGCAAGATGGGGCTCCATGCCACAAAGCAAAATATGTGTTGATGTTTTTCAGAGAACATAATGTAAAGCTACTTGATTTCCTGGAAACAGCCCTTATATGATCTTATTGGGAATTTATGGTTAATAGCCAAGAAAAATCTCAATAAAACATAACCAAATGACCTTGATTGAAAACCTATTAAAATCTGGTTCCATGGTCAATTAAAAAAAATCAATGTAAAACATTGATTGAGGGCATGCCCAGTATAATCAAGCCACTTATCAAAGCTTAGGAGATGCACACCAAATATTGAACTCATGAAAGTAATCTTTACTCAAGCCTGATCTATGTAATTAATTACTTTTCATGGAATAAAGACTTGAAATTCAGAGGGATCTGATACTCTAATTTCTGCACCTATTCTGATAATAAATCTGCATTAAACGTCTTTATTTGCTACTGTTCTGAGCAAGCTCTAGAGCATAACCTGTTCAACATTCACACAAAATATTACTTAGTCAAACTATGAAAGTTTTGAAGCATAACAACAGAAATTATCAAAGAAAAATATGAAAAGCTATATGCTCTAATAAGCTCTTCTTTCAACTAACAGATTTGTATCTCCTTTTCTTCTTACAAATTAAATTGTGTGTTTAAAATGCAACTAGGCACTTTATTCTTTAGAAATATATTACGTGCATGAGGTCCTCCCCTCATTATTCATTTTACTCATTTGTAAACTATACAATAAGTTACACCTATGCTGCAAATATAACACTTTTAAGCCTTAATGACGCTGGTGAATCAAACTATGCCTTTTCAAATCTGACAACCTAAGAAATATCTTTGCACAAATTTCACACTTGTGTGGACTTTTACCTTCATGAATCAAATAATGGCTTTTCAAATGTGACAACCTAGTTAATGTCTTCTGGCAAAATTCACACTTGTATGGACTTTTACCTTCATGAATCAAATTATGGCTTTTCAAATGTGAAAACCTAGTAAATGTCTTTCCACAACTTTCACATTTGTGTGGACTTTTACCTTCATGAATCAAAATATGGCTTTTCAAATACGACAACCTAGTAAAGGTCTTCTCACAAATTTCACATTTGTGTGGCTTTTCACCATTATGAATTAAAATATGGCTTTTCAAATATGACAAGCTAGTAAATCTCTTTTCACAAATTTCGCACTTGTGTGGACTTCTACCTTCATGAATCAAAATATGGCTTTTCAAATTTGACAACCTAGCAAATGTCTTTTCACAAATTTCACACTTGTGTGGACTTTCATGAATCAAAATATGGCTTTTCAAATATGGCAACTTAGTAAATCCCTTCTCACAAATTTCACACTTGTGTGGTCTTTGATCCTCATGAATCAAATTATGGCTTTTCAAATATGATAAGGTAGTAAATGTGTTATCACAAATATTGCACTTGTGTGGTTTTTTGTCTTCATGAATCAAAATATGGCTTTTCAAATATGATAAGGTAGTAAATGTTTTTTCACATACTTTGCACTTGTGTGGTTTTTCACCTTTATGAATCAAAGTATGTCTTTTCAAACCTGACAACCGAGTAAATCTCTTCTCACAAGTTTCACAACTGATTAGTTTTTTACCTTCGTGAATCAAACAATGGCTTTTCAAATTTTATAACAATGTAAATCTCTTCTCACAAATTTCACACTTGTGTGGCTGTTTACCTTCATGAATCAAATTATGAATTTTCAAATGTGAGAACCTTGTAAATCTCTGCTCACAAATTTCACACTTGTGTGACTTTTTATCCTGAATTCAATTATGGTTTTTCAAATATGGCAACCTAGTAAATTTCTGTTCACAAGTTTCATGCTTGTATGGCCTTTTACTTCCATGAATCAAATTATGCCTTTTCAATTGTAACATGGAGGTAAAGCCCTGTTCACAATTGTTACACTTGTGTGATATTTTACTCCTATGAAACAAAGTCTTGCTATAAATTTCTATCCCATCACTACTTTTAGCAGATTGTTCTGATTGTGTTTTTACAGTTGCTATTTTTGCAACATCACTTTCTTGATTTTCACTTGCAGGATGAGCCTTTTCAATATAGCAGCTTGCGCCTTTTCCTGTGTCTTCAGTAGAGGGCAATGGTGATTTACCACTGCTATCGCCAGAAACTGCTTCTGTGCATAATCTGAAAAGTTGGAGGATTTGGCATCTTTAAGTATAAAAATCAAACAATGAAAGGGAATTAAATCTGAAAACACAATCTGTGTTTGTGAACTACTGATACATATGCTCAGAAATAAGTGACATCTCTTCAACTGTGGCCACAAATGCATGTAAAACCACTACATTGTTCATTGGAATTGAATTAACTTGGTTAATCTGCAAGATAATTAGATAATACTACCCAGCATTTTCAAATTTTTTTCTTGCAGCAAGTGATATAATGGGTGATCTTAACTAATTCTGGGTTGCTGAACACAGATCTGGTGTCTGTTTCTATGTATTGAATCATGTTTCCTCGCAATGGGTACATCAAAACAAGAGATATATTGAATATAATAATAAAAGGTACTGAAAATATTATAAGTTTGGAAATATTTATAGAGGAAAATTATATTTTTGTAAACAGTTCACTATTTTTTTGTGAGTGGGGGCCAAATAAACAGAAGTTTCATCGATATAAGTGCCAATACCTGGGGTTGAACCAGAATCTCTTAGTTCATGTAGTACTGAAATATATAGTTTGATTTCTGTTCTCTAGCAACTAAGTGTGAGCAAAGAATTCATGAAGATGGCAATGTATACATAAAACAGCACCAGAACATGCCATTACAGGAAAAAATTGCAGTCCCCTTTGAGTGACCCAGCGTTTGACTGTTGCATGTTTGCCATCTCTTTTCAAACACCAACAACCGTCATTGGTCCATCCCACCTCTTTGATGTCTTGGTAAAATCTCTCCCCATCTCTTCACTAACAGCCCCAAGATTTTCCGGAAAGTGATCGAGATGAGAATGAAGGAAGTGCAGTTTCAGGCTCATTCTACACTCCGACATCAATATCACTTTGTTTTGTACTGTTCATCCTTTACATTTCCTAGGAACTTCATCAAGACGTGCCTCATTCTATGGCATTCATCGCCTGTTCAAAGCTTTGGTCTTTCAGCAGCTTTCTAATTCGTGACCTATCAAAAATGCCTTCCTTGATCTTTGCATTGATAAATGAACTTGCATGCAGTATACTGAAAACAGGGGCTACTTTTGTCCAAGGCCTTAACAAACTGCTTCATGATTCCCAGTTTGATGTGTAGCAGTTTTAACTTTCTGTGAGTCAACTAAGGCAGCATTTTTTATCCGTGGTGTCAACGCTTCTTTCCTGGGCCAGGTAGGTGTAGACCAGTGCTAGTCCCTAGCTCTGCTGTCCCATTCACATGAATGACAAGGAAATTTAGTGTTGTTGTCCTAATAGAATATCACACACCTTCAAGTCACTACACACATCCCATCTGTGCTCATGGTATTTGACTTTGTACAAAAGGTTTGCATTGTGATGTAACTTTCCTTTAGTGAAATGGAATGTACCACAGGTATCTCACCTAGAATGTTTCCATCATGAAGTAGCACAGACTTTAAGCTCTGTTTAGAGGAACCTATAAACAGTCTCCAGTTTTCCAACTAGTAATCACTCCCCAGCTGTTTTATCAGTTTTGGTGAAAATTGGCTTTTATTTATGGATGCTCTTTAATTATTATGGTCCTCAGCGTCCCATTCTATACTGGGGTGAAAGACCGGAAATTTTGCTCAGAGGCCTCTTTTATCAGGCTTGAGGTTTCTCTACATGCCGTAAATCTATGACTTGGGACCACCGGCTTTACTTTCCTTCCAAAGGAAGCCATGCCTAGGATTTTTACACCAGAAAAAAATCCATCACCCTCCGCCTGGTTTGAACCTGCGACCTCAAGAACCAGAGGCTGGCATGGTACCTCTAGACCACCTCTGTGGCACAGTCTTTGTATGTCTCAGCAGTAGGTCAGATCATCTTCCTTCTTGAAATACTTCCTGAACTTCTTAACTCTATGTCTATAACAAGAAAAGTTCCAGAGGCAAGATTTTTTTATTTTAATTGTGATCTCAGCAGTTCACTCTTTTCTTTCTTGAGGCTGAGGTCTTGCATCTCTGACTGGTTTAACAATTCTGGACTTCCTGGTGAAAAATCTATCAACTTGCTTGTTAGTGGAACCTGAGGAAGCTTCAGAGTCAGGTAAACTGCTAGGAGGTATTGGAATTTCTGGTCCATGAGGAATGGGTCCCATCGCAGATTTGTACACAATACTGTCCTTGTTTTTCTTATAAAATCCAACCACCTTACGCAAACAAAAATAGCAGTCACTGGGGCTTGCACCAAACCATCACAATCCTGAATGGAAGAGTCAGCCATTTTCCCATGGCTCCACTGTCATAGGTTTTCAAGGCAAGCTTTATTGATTATGTGGGGAGCCTATACCTTATCCAAGTCTCCTAATTTTACTTTAAAATACAAATAGTATGAACGTTTCACCAATGCAATTATTGGCTGCCTTTGTCCCTTGATTATGTAGCACCCATACACATAACAAAATGAGTCTGGCTAATTCACAAATCTTCTTCTAATTCCTGACACACTTGCCATTTTCACAATATATACAACAGGTCAGACTTCCACCATACTCAAAACGTGACTGATTGCCACTGTACTAGGCAGCATTAAGAATTTTGCCGTTACAATGAAGTAAAAATATGCAACTCTGCATTTCATCGGTAACAATTCTAAAAAAAACTCTGATATCAGAGAGTTCAATGGAGTGGTGTTGGATTGACAAACACACACAGGAATAACAAAGCAAACCATGGCCACACTAATAACAGCTGATTCGCTGTTATTGCAAAGCAACACTGAGTTGCAATGACACATTTTCAGACAGTAAATCACGATTAACATGAAAACTAGACGTGACATACTTGACCTCATTTAGTTAAACTCACTTATCAGATGCTTTGCCACAAAAATCATGCTGGGTAATGTAATTAATCAAATCTTTCAAATTAAAAACATGTTAATAGTAAAAGCAGTCTCATGTTTGTGGCAATATGCATTATGCACTGAGAATTACACCAACTTCGGGGTTTGTTTTAGTAGTTTTACAAGTAATTCAACTTGACAAAAGGTTGTCAACAAGCCAGCAGCCAATACAATGTTTCTCATGAATGAATGGAAGTTCATCAACATATGATATATTCAACATGGAATATTTAAAATCTGCTTTTAAAATACTATTGTCTTACATTTACATTTCATTGTTTCCCACTCTTCTCAAAACATTCTTTCAACTTATTCTTCTATATACTTCATTTCAATCAATATAAATGTTTGAACAAATGTGCTTGCACCAAACCATCACAATCCTGAATGGAAGAGTCAGCCATTTTCCCATGGCTCCACTGTCATAGGTTTTCAAGGCAAGTTTTATTGATTATGTGGGGAGCCTATACCTTATCCAAGTCTCCTAATTTTACTTTAAAATACAAATAGTATGAACGTTTCACCAATGCAATTATTGGCTGCCTTTGTCCCTTGATTATGTAGCACCCATACACATAACAAAATGAGTCTGGCTAATTCACAAATCTTCTTCTAATTCCTGACACACTTGCCATTTTCACAATATATACAACAGGTCAGACTTCCACCATACTCAAAACGTGACTGATTGCCACTGTACTAGGCAGCATTAAGAATTTTGCCGTTACAATGAAGTAAAAATATGCAACTCTGCATTTCATCGGTAACAATTCTAAAAAAACTCTGATATCAGAGAGTTCAATGGAGTGGTGTTGGATTGACAAACACACACAGGAATAACAAAGCAAACCATGGCCACACTAATAACAGCTGATTCGCTGTTATTGCAAAGCAACACTGAGTTGCAATGACACATTTTCAGACAGTAAATCACGATTAACATGAAAACTAGACGTGACATACTTGACCTCATTTAGTTAAACTCACTTATCAGATGCTTTGCCACAAAAATCATGCTGGGTAATGTAATTAATCAAATCTTTCAAATTAAAAACATGTTAATAGTAAAAGCAGTCTCATGTTTGTGGCAATATGCATTATGCACTGAGAATTACACCAACTTCGGGGTTTGTTTTAGTAGTTTTACAAGTAATTCAACTTGACAAAAGGTTGTCAACAAGCCAGCAGCCAATACAATGTTTCTCATGAATGAATGGAAGTTCATCAACATATGATATATTCAACATGGAATATTTAAAATCTGCTTTTAAAATACTATTGTCTTACATTTACATTTCATTGTTTCCCACTCTTCTCAAAACATTCTTTCAACTTATTCTTCTATATACTTCATTTCAATCAATATAAATGTTTGAACAAATGTGTTTCAATATAGCTACAACTTGGACACAGAAGGCTGAAGCAATAGAAAAATCTTTAAAAAGCAAATCGCTATATAATGGCTTTTAAATTCCATATTCTTTCCAGGATATCTTGAAAAATAAATGAATGGCGAGCTAACTCTTTAAAATTATAGCAACCATATATCTCAGAAACTATCCATGGTACAAAAAGTATACTGAACATAAGTTACATATACATTTTTTATTTGTTTAAACTTTGTCCATCTCTTATGGTTTACCAGTAATATAAAATCATACAAAATATCATATGAAAAACACTTCATAGGTTATTCATGGAAAATTCAAGATATACGTTTTATTAGTGTTCAACTCTCAATACTCACCAGGTATTTCTTTGAAAGTGTGCGCTAGACTTAAAATATGGCATGAACAAGGGTGGATCAAACATAAACCAGAAGAGAAATTGAGTGAATTGTTTTGCATTGAATGGAAAGTGTGGGGATGTCTGTAGGTGTCATTTCTCTTATCAGTAGCACTAAGCGAGCAGATGGTACACACATCTGTTTGACAATGACCATAAAGTTTTTCACCAATGAAAATGCAAAGCCATGCAAAATTTTGAAAAGATTCAGCCCAAGTTCTGGGACCCAAGTGTACAAGAAACGCTCAATGAGACCTAAAGCAACTGCAGAAAACGTTCGTTGTCTTAAGTTGCAATATAAATGGAAGTCAGTTACAGGAGTTATCAATCATTCTTTTGCTATTGTTTTTAAGTTCCATATAAACAAAGTAGAGATGGCACTATTGCTAAGAGAACCAATGCTCAATGGGTCTGAGGTTAGGACACACGTATGTTAGAATTTCTTCCAGTTTCATTTTACCAGCTTTGCAACAGAGAGTTCTAGTGGCTACTACAGTGAAGAGTCTAATATGCATATACTATTCCCAGGAATTAGAATGAGAAAGTTAAAACTTGGCCAAATCTTAGGACATGTGAACATTCACATTATAACACAAGTATTTTAACTTTGTCCTTGTTCTGATTATCATTCTCAGTTATTGCAAAGCAGACTTCATTTTGTCGGGCTGGCTGGCCTTCCGATCCCAAGGTTGTCGGTTCAAACCTCGCCCAAACTGATGGTTTTTAAGTGTGCTTAAAAGTGACAGCCCCATGTCAGTAGAAACAACTGCAGTATGAAAATCCAGCACATGATCCTAGCAATTGACAGCATCGTTAACTCACAAAATATTTTTTTTATAGCCATCATTCTGGAAGTCTGACAATGACTCCTTTCTTGCTATAATGAGGAAAGTGAGGTAACAAAATTTGGATGCACCACTACACAGTCAAGTCTAAACAAGCAGTGGCAAAAGAAAGATCAGCTAAAAGTTGTTCTAAACCATTATTTGAGACTCCACTGGCATTTTATGATAGAGTTTCTTCCTGTAATACCAATAAATGATGCCTTGTGGTTGAGAACAAAAGCTGATGTCAGCAACCCAAATAAAACATCATGACCTGAGACCACATACAACTATGTTTATACATTCACTGAACACTCACTCTACCCCCCCTGAGGTTGTCATTTGTTTGGAGCATCTAGGCGACAACAATTCCATGCAGGAGTTCATGCTTAACTGAATGCCGACATTGCTTTCTTCAGTGAGGGAATAAAATGATCACCAATTCATTGTAAACTGTGTACCTTGAAACAGGAATAATCTATAACCACAAGATACATTTACTGATATACCTTTAAATTGGTCCAAAGAATTCTTTAAGAATAAATCCTCTGTTTTGCACCTGATTCCCTTTCTATAAAAGTATGTAGCTCTCCACAGTACCTAATGGATTCAGTCCTACAACAAGAGTGAGGCACGGAACAAATTTCAATGTTGTAACAAATGAGAACAGTCTCCTCCATGGTCTAGGGGTACCATGCTGGCCTCTGGTTCCTGAGGTCACGAGTTCAAACCCAGCGAAGGGCAATGGATATTTTCAGGCATAAAAATCCTTAGCATGGCTTCCTTCAGGAGATCTAAAGCTAGTGGTACTGTGTCGTAGGTTTACATCACATAAAAGAACCTCAAGCCTGATAAAGATGCCTCTGAGCAAAATTTTCGGTCTGTCACACCCAATATAGAATGGAACACTAGAAACCATAGTAGTTAAAGAGTGACCATAAATAAAACTTCCCCAGTTACTGCAAAACACATTTTAATTATTACTAGGCACTCAGCGTAGCACAACACATTACACTTGGAACATAAAACAACTGAACTATCCTATCCCTTATATTGGCCTTGCATACAAGTGGAAGGTTCTAGAAAGAGAAGCTACTACAACATGCCAAAAGGAATGTTCTCAAACATGTAAGCAGCACACAATGGCTATTGTTCTGCACTACTAATTCTTCCAAGGCCCCACCTAGGTGCTGGGTTGAGAGGAGCTTACTGCTCCTAATAATCCTGACAAGCACTGTCATATGGAGCAAGATGATCTACCAGCATCTTCCCTCTGGATGTGGTAGACTACATCATTGATCCTCTTCACCATATGGTATGTTTGTTGAAGCTTGTGGTAATGCCCCTTGGTCCAGATGGGTGATTAAATTAAATTGAGTTTTATTTATGGATGCTCTTTATCTGCTGTGGTTCTTAGCTACCTTTCTATATTGGGCGTGAAAGATCAGTAATTTTGCTCAGAGGCCTCTATCAGGCTTGAAGATCTTTTATGTGCTGTATATCTGTGACATAGGACAACTAGCTTTACTTCCCTTCCAAAGGAAGCCATACTAAGGATTTTTACGCCTGAAAAAATCCATCGCCCTTCGCCCGGTTTGAACCCGCAATCTTGGGAACACAACACCATGGAGGACGACAGGTAGGGTGATATAAACAACCACACATCACCCTGCTGGAAACCTTGGCTGTGGGCTTGCTGGTCTTCCTTTGATCAGTACAGGTCGTGCACATCATGAAGATGGTCCATGAGGTTCTCCACATAGTTGATTGTCAGCTGTTCTGCACCAGGAGGGCTCCCAAACATGAGGCCGTATGGAAGGTGCAGCTCTCTGCTGAAGACCAAGCTCGCTGGTGTCATTTTTTGCGGGTCTTGTGCACTCGCAGTTGCTCCAGTGCTTCCCTCAACAGGTTTTTGATGTTGATGCCTTCGATAGTCTTGGCCTCCTGACTAAGAATGGTGTACATATCCGGCCTCTTGGTGTAGTAATTAATGACTAGCAACAGATACTTCTTAACCTTGTTGAACATGATTCAGCTATGTCAATGATGATGAGTTCGAAGGGTGCTCCCAAGTTATGCTACTGCATGTGTGGGCTGTGACTCGTCGCAACAACATGACATTGGCAGCACCACCATCAGCATCTGTCCATAGCCTCAACCAGTAGTACCTTCATAGAGCTTGCTGATTGGTTGGGTCCAAGATGTCCTTCCAAGGTCCCTGCATGTGCTTCCTCTAGGACTTCCATCAGCTCACTCTGAGGGTGGATCAACTGCTCTCTCTGAGCCTTTTGGTCAGGTGATGCCCAAACTCTGAATAATACACCTTCCTTGGTCTTCAGTATGCCTGGATGTGACATCTCCCAGCTCAGCCTAGTTCCTGCATCCACTTCTTTCTGCAGTGGCCCCAAGTCGGCATCCATCAGTAATTCCCTCCTTAGGCCTTTACTAGCCCATCCATCTGTAGACACAGATAAAATCATGGTGCAGTGGCAGGATCTTGATATGGCATCCACATTGAAGTGTCTCCTTCCGCCCCAATGTGAAGTTGTACTCTTGGAGCCTCTGGAACCAATTGGCTGTATGTCTCTCTAAGTTCAACAGCTAGATGAGAGCGGAGCAGTCAGTCCTCAGGTGGAATGCCTGGCCGTACAGGTATGTATGCAAATGTTGCAGCGCCTTCACTACCAAGGTGCTAACCCGCATGATGTAGTTCTTTTCCGCCTCAAACTAAAAATTGAATTGAGTTTTATTTATGGATGGTCTTTAACTGCTATGGTCCCTAGAGTCCCGATTCTATATTGGGGTGAAAGACCGGAAATTGTTCTCAGAGACCTCTTTATCAGGCTTGAGGTACATTTATGTGATGTAAATCTTTTCTATCTTGGAGAGCGTCCTGCAATAGCATGCTATTATCAGCTCCAGCCCATCCTGAATCTGGGATAGTATACTTCCAATACCACTGCCGCTGGCATCGCTGTCCACCATAAAATCTCCACCCGGTTAAGGAAAACCTAAAAGTGGAGCACTGCAGAGTATTGAATTAAGCGCCTGAAACACATTCATGGCCATTTCTGTCCATATGTAAGACTGGCGTTCTTCCATCAGACAAGTAAGAGGCCTTGTGATGTTGGAGAAATCTCTGACAGTAGTAACTGCATAGGTCCCGAAAACCGCACAACTTTCATTTATCCCTCAGGCATGGCCAATCTCTTATAGTCTGAGTCTTCTCCATGGCCACCCCAGTTGTGGCCCAAGTAGTTAACATCCTTCTTTGCGTTCAGCTTCAGGTTGGCTGCTTGCAGTCTCTGTAATACCTTGATCAGGTTCTCAAGATCATCTTCGAAAGTGCTGCCAATGGCGATGTCCTTCAGATATAGCAGGCAAGCACCATAAATCAACCCCTCATCAATGACTCAATTAGATGCTGGAGGATTGCAGAGGGCATAGCCCTAAACTGCCAAAGCCTTTGCCCTGTTGAGAATGTAGTGTTCTCCTTGTCTTTGGGATTAGAGCCACTTGCCAGTATTCCGATTTTGGATCCAAGGTTGGAAAAACTGGGCACTGGCGAGGGTGTTGTCAATCTGGGGTAAAGGATAGCAGTCCTTTTGGGTGACAGCATTCAGCTTCCTATATCAACACAGAAGTGTAGCTAGCCATTCTTCTTCACCAGGACTACAGGAGAGCACCAGGGGCTGTCAAAGTCTTTGATAATCCCCTAATGTCTTGTACTTCTGCATACTTCACCAGAGGAAGTAGTCTTGTTGGTTGTGAATACGTCGGGCATCTTCGTGTCAGCGTTGTGGAGTACTTGGTCAGTTAGGCTGTAATCGTAGTCTCCTTGGCTGAAGACAGACTGCTATTGCCTAAGTAGATCCCGGACCTTCTTCAGCAATTCTTCCAGCCGAGCCCCCAATCTCCTTGGATATGTCACATGGTGATACACTTGCAGCTAGCTCACATTTTCCCTAATCCTGGCCAGCGTCTGATGGTTTCTGCAGTCTCACAGGCACTTCTTCCTGCAAGGCAGCAATGCTCTGGCAACACATACTTCAACCAATGGTGTCTTCTGGTCCAAAACCAGGTTCCTTGATTAGTGGCCTTCCAGATGCGCCTTCACAACCACCTCACTTCTTGCGAGCATAACCACATCCTCTGTCAGGATTACCCTGCAGATCCCCAGACATTTCTGGGGCTTCAGAGCATCACCTCATCTCAATTGAATAGCAAGACCTTTCTGCTGATGTCAACTGTTGCCTCATGGCTTCTGAGACCATCCAATCCCCATATCACATTCTCAGTCACCCCCACAATGAACACCTACAGTTATGATGCTCTGCCCCAGGATCAAGTCTAGAAGGGCCTTCTTCTCCACAGGCAAGGTATTGCCTGATGCTGTCACTAGTTGTTATGGCCAATTTGGTTCCTTAACAACATCAGCTGATTAGTCACAGCTGCCTGCGTGTCCACCAGTATCTGGCAGAGCTTCTCTTGTATCCAGCTGTCCGTGATGAGGTTGTCATCGATTTTTCTGCCGAAGGCAAGTCACTCAAGGGTTGGTGAAGATGAACTCCTCACTATGCCGGTACTTACTTGTTTCCCACCTCTCGTTGGCTTGGTGTGGACAGTCCTTTGTCATGTGTACTAAAATTAAATGAGCTTTATTTATGAATGCCCTTTAACTACTGTGGTTCTTAGCATCCCATTCTACATTGGGCATGAAAGACCAGAAATTTTGCACAGAGGACTATATCAGGCTTGAGGTTCTTCTACATGCCGTAGAAGTACAACATGGGACCACTGGCTATATTTCCCTTCCAAGGAAGCCATTCTAAGGACTTTTACACTCGAAAAAATCCATTGCCCTTAGCCAAATTTGGACCCACTATCCCAGGAACTAGACCAGGTTTCCTGGCTGGCCACACGCACAACACACACCACTTGAAGATCTTCATTGACATCTTGGGGTTGATCCTCTGTCCTTTTCATATCGAATACTCGTGGCCCTCGAGGTGGGGGCAGTGTTACCTTGGCTGCCTCCATTCTCAATGCGGTGGTTAGTTCCTCATGGATGGTCTTGTAGTCACTAAGCATCAGATGCTGTCATATCTGGGCATCACACACACTGGTGACAAGGAATAGGCAGCCTCCAGGAACATTTAACTGGGCAGAGGTTCACCAGAGCTTTGTTCACCAATTGCTCAATTGCCACAGCAAGTTTTGCAGCATCTCTTGTGATTGTTGTAGCATTGACTTGAGTTAACTATGATTGGCTATAGCCAAGAAATGGTTCCCGAAATCGTTTTCAAGGGCCTCCCAGATGTCTCCAGAAATTGTTGATGTTGGAATTACATTCCAAAGCTCTGCTGCCAATCCCTGGAGACTGGCTAGCAGCTGTGCGGCTTCCTCCCAACAACCATGGTGGGCAGAGATTTCAGAAGTTGACGTTCCATTGTATTTGGCTGGCTTGATGCATGCAGATGTTGTGTTGCACCCTTGAAGTCCTTAGGTCTTCAGTTAAGCATTTCTTCGTGACATTGAGCTACTTGGCACTGTTGTTGACTCATCCTTCTAGGATGCTAAGCCGTTCTCCGACATTCTCCAGGGAGTTAACGCACTGGCCAAGGTATTTTATCTGTCTGCCGAAGTGTTATGTGTCTTTCTTCATACCAGCCAGTTGTTTGTCAATTTTGTTCAATAGCTCCATCTTCATCTTGGACATTTCTGTCTCCATCTTCTTCATTCAGGACTTAACTTTTTCCTCCATCTTCTCCAATGAAAAATTCACTGTTATTATTTCATTTTTCATCTTGTACATCGTCTCCATCCTGGATTCCATTTTTGTCTTCCCCTTCTCCAATTCAGTTAGCAGTCGAACCATTGTGGCATTTATATCCCACTCCAGACACCAATGTAACAAACAAGAACACCAGTTACTACAAAACACAGTTTATTTATCACTTAGGCACTCAGTAAAATAAAATTGAGTTTTATTTATGGACACTAACTGCTGTGGTCCTTAGCATCCCATTCTATGTTGGGCATGAAAGACTAGTAATTTTACTCAGAGGCATTTTTATCAGGATTGAGGTTCCTTTTTTGTGCCGTAAATCTACAACATGCAACCACCAGCCTTACTTCCCTTCTGAAAGAAGCCATACTAAGGACTTTGATGACCGAAAAAAATCCATCGCCCTCTGCTGGGTTTGAACCTACAACCTCAGAAACTAGAGCCTAGCATGGTAACCAATACATCAGGAGGACGACAGGCACTGAGTGTAGCATCACACATTATATTTGAGTCACTTTTGGCTCACAACATTACTGATCCATCAAATTACAACCGAACTGCACTGACAGAACTGCCTGTTCGGGCAAGAGCAGCCCCTTTATTGGCCTTGCATACAAAGCAGAACATTGTAGATAGAGAAAATTAAATTAAATTGAGTTTTTATTTATGGACGCTCTTTAACTGCTGTGGTTCTTAGCGTCCCATTCTATATTGGGCGTGAAAGAACGGTAATTTTGCTCAGAGGCCTGTTTATCAGGCTTGAGGTTCTTTTACTGCTGTAAATCTATGACACGGCCACCGGCTTTACTTCCCTTCTGAAGGAAGCCATGCTAAGAATTTTTATGCCTGAAAAAATCCATCGCCCTCAGCCAGGTTTGAACCTGCGACCTTGGGAACCACTAGCATGGCAACCACTACACCACGGATGACAACATAGAAAGAGAGGCTACTAGAACATGCCAAAAGGAATGTGGCACACAATAGCTGTTGTTCTGACGGCCGCTCAAAGGCCCCACCCAGGAGCCAAGCTAAGAGGTGCTTACTGACAGTCCTCAGGTAGCTTGGCGCACATCGTCACTATAAGTAATTTGTTGGAGTGATTATTATATTAGTTTAAGAACACAAGACATCTGCTAAAACATAAATGTGAAAGTTATATACGAAATAAAAGGAAATGTAGCACAAGAAGCAGAAGGGAAAGATTAGAAATTAAATTAAACACTCTTTAACTGTCATGATCCTTAGCATCCCATTCTATATTGGGCATGAAAGACTGGTAATTTTGCTCAGAGGCCTCTTAATCAGTCTTGAGGTTCTTTTACATGCCGTAAATCTATGACACAGGACCACCAGCTTTACTTTCCTTCTGAAGGAAGCCATGCTAAGGATTTTTATGCCGAAAAAAATCCGTCGCCCTCCACCGGGTTTGAACCCGCGACCTCAGGAACTAGAGGCAAGTATGGTAACCACTACACCACAGAGGATGACAGGGAAAACAATAGCTAAGAGTCATGTCTTACCTTGGTGTCTTTGCTGGAGGGAAGTTCCCATCCTGTAACAGAATAATTCAAACATACAGCTTCACTAAAAGGCATCAGTTAAATGCCCTGCACCATTTGGTTATCTTTTAAGGTATCAGGTTTGATTTGTTTATGAATTGTATAGGGTATTAGGAACACTATAGAAACAAAGATTTGGTATTTCATCATGTAATGGAGTAGAAGACAGAAAGTATGAATAGGTTGTTTAATTTACAGAATTGGCAAATGGAATGTTTAATAAATATAAATCAGAATATATGATTCAATTTGCTCAGTATTTAGGATAAGTTACATAAAAATCTGATCTAATACAGTCAGCTAACTCTCTCTACAAATGACAAATTCACTTATATGGTCATATAATGTATTAGTCATATAAAAAGTCATATATCTCTTCATTTTACATTAAATATTTTTTTACCAAGAATGACTTCAAATGAATAAGTGTTTTAGTTATATCAAGTGGAAACATTACCAAAATGTTTATTCATAGTAACAAGCTCTTTTGATGGGGAAGAGGAGGAGATTTGCTAACTTTCAGGCATGTCAATTACACTTAGGAAAAATCTAAACCTGTTGAAATATTTTGGAAAGAGCTAACACTATAAAATAATTTAACATAAACTGTGTATTTTGACAAGCTCCACATTTCTTTCTTAAAAATTTATTTCTTTTTCTTAGATATGCAGCATTCAATCAAATAAAGTAGAGTTGTTCAGCTGCTAACAGAAAGTTAAAGCTACACATTTTATTTGTCATGCAACTATTTCACATGTGATATTTAGATCAAAATCATTAGCAACTTTTGGGAAATACTGAACTTAAATGCCAAGTATGGTATTTATCTGACTTTTTTCTTTTCTCTCTCACATACACACTTTTTGTCCCCCTAAAGATTATTTCCTCAAAACATGTATTTCTGTTGAAGTCTTGCTATTGAATTCTTGGGTGGCATTCAACACTCATCAGAGAAAGTTAAAATGCTTGAGATGTGTGGAATGATGGCTACAGGAAAAAGGTGGAAAAGAAATTGAATTCTTCCATGCCAATTGATGTATACAACACACTGGGCTTGTAAACAACAATCTTGAGAAATTTCAAATTTTGCACCTTAATAATTTAACATTCACATTTTCTCTACGAAGATTAATAACAGAAACAAAATATTTAAATGGTTTTTTGAAATACATTTGTCAAATATTCAGTAGGTTCTGAAAATATTTTACAAAACATTTTATTCCAATTAAATAAAGAGAGTTGGTAATCCAATTCCAATGTTCGTTGTTTTTTTCTGAGTATTCAAACACATGTAATGCGTGTTCAAGCATCCTCCTGATTTGAAACTCTTTATACTTCAACATTTGCAGTTAGGGTATTTTCATTTCATTTCACTCTGCTTTTCTCAAGATTCAATCTCAGAGAATTTTTCGATGCTTTATTGCAAATAAGGCCGGTCTTTGCCATCCTAAGGCCTAAAAGAGACAATAAATAGTTTATATGTCATTTTCAAATCACTCAATTTCACTTTTATTTCATTTTACATTTCAATTTACGGAAAATGAGGGGCTGATCATCTCAGAATATAACACAATGAAATATTTTTTTATATGATTTAAACAAAACTTCTCTAAACTATCTTATAATGTTCAAGAATTATTAGTCATTATTTTGAACGTCTTAAATGAAAAAACCATTGGAATTATCTTGAAAAATCACAGGCTATCTTTCTCCTTATTAATTTTGTGTTATATTATTTATATATTTTATCAATTGTACAATAAACAAAAAGTTCAACTGAAACAGATTTCTACAAAACTTACCTTACTGTCATTACAAATAGATGAACTTTCTGTTTCCAGCCACAAAAGTTCTTGTTTAATTTCTATTTTGTTATCCATTTGATAATCACTGTTGCACTCCTTAACCTTCATTTCAGGAAGAAATTCTATCTCATTCTGTAAACCAAAGTCTGGAAGCAGAGTCTGTTTCTCAAATTTAGTTCTGGTGTATATCTCACACTTGTTGCTGCATGTAACAGTTTCAGACTTAATTTGTTTTAGGGAATGTTTGCTAAAACATTCTGTCTGTAAACAAAAATCTGCAAAAGGAGTTTCCGTTTTTACTGGCACATCAGAATTGTCATCCACAAGCAGAGCATCACTGTTAGTGTTTATTACCACATTCTTTGTAGAGAACTCTCTCTCATTCTGTAAGGTTACATCATCTGAGGTAGCAACCTCTTCCTTTATTTCTATTTTGATATCCATTTTTGTCACATCTGATGATGCTAGATCTGTAGAGAAACAAACATATGCATACCATCAATTGTTATTCATCAACTATACCACACGACTATAAAATTAAGTTCAGCAATCACATTATAAGACGTACCTGGGACCGGACATTCATGAACAACTTAATATGATAAACAATATAGATTGCAGTTCTGGATTAAGTTTCACATTAAAATCTGAATACTTCTTTGTACCCTCCCTTGATATATGCAGCATTCTGGTAAGCAGCAAGAAGCTGTGTAGTACAAATGTATCAACACAATATCTATGTACATTATACCAAATTAGTGTAGTAAAAAAGTATCTACATAATATATATGTACACTTATACTAAATGAGTGTTGTACAAATGTATCAACACAATATATATGTACACTTACACTAAATGAGTGTAGTAAAAAAGTATCCACATAATATCAATGTATACTTACACTAAACGAGTGTAGTACAAATGTATCAATACAATATCTATGTACACTTATACTAAATGAGTGTAGTAAAAAGTATCCAAATAATATCTATGTATACTTATACTAAATGAGTGTAGTACAAATGTATCAATACAATATCTATGTACACTTATACTAAATGAGTGTAGTAAAAAAGTATCCAAATAATATCTATGTATACTTATACTAAATGAGTGCAGTAGAAATGTATCAACACAATATCTATGTACACTTATACTAAATGAGTGTTGTACAAATGTATCTGCATAATATCTATGTACACTTATACTAAATGAGTGCTGCACAAATGTATCAACACAATATCTATGTACACTTATACTAAATGAGTGTTGTACAAATGTTACAACACAATATCTATGTACACTTATACTAAATGAGTGTTGTACAAATGTATCGACACAATATCTATGTACACTTATACTAAATGTGTGTTGTACAAATGTTACAATACAATATCTATGTACACTTATACTAAATGAGTGTTGTACAAATGTTATAACACAATATCTATGTACACTTATACTAAATGAGTGTTGTACAAATGTTACAACGCAATATCTATGTACACTTATACTAAATGAGTGTTGTACAAATGTTACAACACAATCTATGTATACTTATACTAAATGAGTGTTGCACAAATGTATCGACACAATATCTATGTACACTTATACAAAATGAGTGCTGTAGAAATGTATCAATATAATATCTATGTACACTTATACTAAATGAGTGTTGTACAAATGTCACAACACAATATCTATGTACACCTATACTAAATGAGTGTTGTACAAATGTTACAACACAATATCTATGTATACTTATACTAAATGAGTGTTGTACAAATGTATCGACACAATATCTATGTACACTTATACTAAATGAGTGCTGTACAAATGTATCAACATAATATCTATGTACACTTATATTAAATGAGTGTTGTACAAATGTATCGACACAATATGTATGTACACTTATACTAATTGTGTGTTATACAAATGTACCACAACAATATCTATGTACACTTATACTAAATGAGTATTGTACAAATGTTACAACACAATATCTATGTACACTTGTACTAAATGAGTGCTGTACAAATGTTACAACACAATATCTATGTACACTTATACTAAATGAGTGTTGTACAAATGTTACAACACAATATCTATGTACACTTATACTAAATGAGTGTTGTACAAATGTATCGACACAATATCTATGTACACTTATACTAAATGAGTGCTGTACAAATGTATCAACACAATATCTATATACACTTATACTAAATGAGTGTTGTACAAATGTTACAACACAATATCTATGTACACTTATACTAAATGAGTGTTGTACAAATGTATCGACACAATATGTATGTACACTTATACTAAATGAGTGTTGTACAAATGTACCACAACAATATCTATGTACACTTATACTAAATGAGTATTGTACAAATGTATCGACACAATATCTATGTACACTTATACTACATGAATGTAGTACAAATCTATTTACATAATATCTATGTACACTTATACTAAATGAGTGTTGTATAAATGTATCAACACAATATCTATGTACACTTATACTAAATGAGTGTTGTAAAAATGAATCCACACAATATCTATGTACAATTATTCTAAATGAGTGTTGTACAAATGCATCGACAATATCTATGTACACTTATACTAAATGAGTGCTGTACAAATGTATCAACACAATATCTATGTACACTTATACTAAATGAGTGTTGTAGAAATGTATTGACACAATATTTATGTACACTTATACTAGATGAGTGTAGTACAAATCTATCTATAAAATATCTAAGTATACTTATACTATGTGAGTGTAGTACAAATCTATCTATATAATATCTAAGTACACTTATACTAGATAAGTAAAGTACAAATGTATCTACATAATATATGTGTACACTTATACTAAATGAGTGTAGTACAGATGTATCTACATAATATCTATGTACACTTATACTAGATAAGAGTATTACAAATGTATCTACATAATATCTAAGTATACTTATACTAGATGAGTGTAGTACAAATGTATATATTATCTAAGTACACTTATACTAAATGAGTGTAGTACAAATGTATCTACATAATATTTATGGACACTATACTAGATGAGTGTAGTACAAATGTATCTACATAATATCTATGTATATTTATACTAGTTGAGTGTAGTACAAATGTATGTACATAATATCTATGTACACTTATACTAGATGAGAGTAGTACAAATGTATCTACATAATATTTATGTACATTTATACTAAATGAGTGTAGTACAAATGTATCTACATAATATCTATGCACACTTACTAAATGTAGTACAAAAGTATTTATATAACAGCTATGTACACTTTTAATAAATGAGTGTAATACAAATGTATTTATATAATATGTAAGTGCACTTATTATAAATGAGTGTAGTACAAATTTGTCTACATAATATCTCTGTACACTTATACCAAAAGAGTGTAGTACAAATTTATCTACATAATATCTATGTACACTTATATGAAAGGAGTGTAGTACAAATTTATCCACATAATATCTATGTACACTTATACAAATTGGAGTGTAGTACAAATTTATCTACATAACATCTATGTACACTTATACTAAAAGAGTGTAGTACAAATGTATCGACATAATATCTATGTACACTTATACTAGATGAGTGTTGTACAAATTTATCTACATAATATGTATGTACAATTATACTAAAAAAGTGTAGTACAAATGTATCTACATAATATCTATGTACACTTGCTTTCTTTTGCATAACTGTTTAAATTTGGTGGCTCAGTCTGATGTGCGCAATAAACAAAGCATATGCCATTTTGTGTAGCAAGTTTTTCTGTGTTTTTAGCTTGCATGTCCAGCCGGCTGCATCAACATAGAGGAATTATTGACATATTCAAGGCTACTGACTTATCTTGTTTCAATGATACTGCATATCAAGCAACCCAACCATATTTATCAGAAAGAATGGAAACACAAACATAGAGGAATTATTGATATATTCAAGGCTACTGACTTATCCTGTTTCAATGACACTGCATATCAAACAACCCAACCGTAGTTACGAGGGTAATCCCAAAAGTAAGGTCTCCAAAGCGCTGGGATCGCAGGGAAACTGTTTGTGTGGATGTTCGCCATACTGCTTTTTTCCTTCCTCCCTCCACTCTCTTCAGAAACCACTGCACATCCCTTAGCGCCCTCAGTCTTGGCTTGGCAGCCAGTTATAATGGAGCTCCCATTAGCCACTACCGCCAGGTGCTAAGTTCGCGCAGTTATTCGCTTTTTGAGTGCAAAAGGGGTTAAACCTGTCGAAATTCATTGACAGTTGATGGAAGTGTATGGAGAGTCTTGTATGTATGTCAAAAATGTCCGCAAGTGGTGTAGAGAATTTGCAAATGGTCACATGGAAATTCATGACAAGGAAAGAAGCGGGAGACCGTCCATTTCTGACGAAACAATCGCTAAGGTTGAACAAATCATGCTTCAAGATCGGCGGTTCACTCTTGATGAGCTCTGCATTGTTATTCCTGAGATTTCTCGAAGCACTAGTCATCGGACTTAGATTGAAGAGTTGAAATTTCAGAAGGTGTGTGCAAGATGGGTCCCAAGAATGCTGACAGAAGTTCACAAAAGGCAACGCACTGAAACTTCCCGCCAATTTCTTCAACGCTATGCAGATGAAAAGGACAACCTCTTGGATTCTATAGTCACAGGTGATGAAACCTGGGCTTTCCACTTCACACCTGAGACCAAACAACAATCCCATGAGTGGCGGCATTCCGGTTCACCCAAGCCGCGAAAATTCAAGAGAACACAGTCTGCCGGTAAAGTCATGGCAACTGTGTTTTGGGATCGAAAGGGGATATTGCTGGTCAACTTTATGGATCCTGGGACAACAATAAATGCCGACAGGTATTGTCAGACATTATAAAAGCTCCAGACGGGCAATTCAGAACTGTAGAAGAGGAATGTTGAGCAAGGGCATAAGCCTTCTCTATGACAATGCTCACCCCCACACCGCCCGTCAAACCATGAATCTTCTGCAGCAGTTTGGATAGGAAACCATCACCCATCCACCCTATAGTCCGGACTTAGCACCCAGTGACTACCACTTGTTTCCCAAGTTGAAAGAACACTTGACTGGAAGGCGCTTCGGTGATGACGATGAACTGAAAAATGAGGTCTAATACTTTTACAAGAGCATGGCGGCAAGCTGGTATGACATGGGCATACAAAAACTGTCACAGCGTCTACAAAAATGCATTGACCAAAATGGTGGTTATGTGGAAAAATAGACAAATGTTAAAGCTTCAAAACTATGTACCATTTGTTGTCAATAAAAGTTTCTTTGTATTTTAAAAAAATTGACGACCTTACTTTTGGGATTACCCTCGTATCAGAAAGAATGGAAACACAAACATTGAGGAATTATTGACATATTCAAGGCTACTGACTTATCCTGTTTCAATGACACTGCATATCAAGTAACCCAACCGTATCTAATAGAAAGAATGGAAACACCAACTCTCCATTGTTAGCACTGCCACTTGCAAAGGATGCACATTTTGCATAAGCTAAATTATGAATGTAGGAGGAAATGTGTTTGTGAAGATTGAGATAATACTTTTGATTTTGATTTTCTTTATACAACAAGCTTTAAGAAGAACAAAATGGGTTTTTCTTTGTTTGTTTAATTGGAAGATTTAGAGTATAATGTAACATTTAAATGAGTACTGGAAAGTGTATGTAAGCACTAGGGTAGCTGGGGGATGCATGGAATTTATTGTATGAGAGTTCAAAGCATGCCTTGGGATAGCTTTCCAATTAATAATCAGTTAATGTTATTTTATCTTTTATTATATTGCTGCAATATCAAAAAATGCAACCATTATGGAGGAAAAAATCAAAAGGGAAGGAATAAAAAAACCAAGCCAATTGCTAAGTGTGAAAGATGCTAAAACATGTCATGCTCAATTTTATTCATACTATGACAACATAGAAATCTGTTCAAAACGTTTCAGAACTTGGTTCACAACATTTTTATACACTTAGGTTTTACTTTGTGCATGGTCCCCTTTGGAATACTCTCCTTCACAATTGATACACTGCTTCCAATGCCATTTCTACTTCTGGAAGCAGTCTTGGTACATCTCTTTCATAATCACGTAAAGCGCTGTCTGCGAATGTTCTTTTATCTCATCTAGCATTGCAAAACTTTGTCCTTTCAATGGGGTTTACAACTTTGAAAATAAAAAAAAAAAATCTGCAGGGGCCAGGTCTGGAGAGTACGGAGGATGAGGCAGCACAGTGATATCGTTTTTGGTGCAATAGTTACGCACCAACAGGGATGAATGTGCGGGTGTGTTATCGTGATGCAAGAGCATGAATTGTCTCGCCATATTTTCTCACAGGTGTTGCAACACATCCCGATAGTCAAGTCTTCGATTGGAATGCACAATTTTGTTGACATTCCTGACATGAGTGGTGTTGGTAGACATCGAAGGACGTCCTGAATGAGGATCATCTTTAATTTCCAGCCGGTCATTTTTAAACCGCATGAACCATTCGTAACACCGAGTATGGCTTAAGCACTGATCACCCTACGCTTCCTGCATCATTCGTTGTGTCTCCCTAAGACTTTTTCTTTAGTTTCACACAAAATTTAATGCAGACGCGTTGCTCCTCTAACCCTGCCCTCTCGAAATTTGCAAACTGTGCGACACAACGTTCTACTCAATACAGCACTGAACAATAACTAACAGACATACAATAATGAAACTTCCAGCAGCAGTTACACATTAAACACAGGCGTGTGCAGGGATGCAAACCACATTTTGCTCCAACACTCCATTCGCGCAAAATTACAAATGTTCCGGAATTTTTTGAACAGAACTCGTATCTTTATAGCAAACTACTGCATACCACAAACACAGCAATCTATGTTGCTTGTTGTGACAGAAATGTTTCCCTCTCATATTAACTTATCACGGATTCACATGGACTTTCTGTTCCCATCTGTAGAGATGCAGGTGCTTGGAAATGACAAACATAGAGTTCTGGGTACAGTAAATCTAAGCTATAGGGGTGATAAAAAATCTCAGAACAAGGCAAATAAATTAATGTTTGTGAAGATATTTATCAAACAATTAAAAGCTGTCAAACCCCATTATTATTGGTAAGTCATAAAGGCAGTACCTTCTTCCTCTTTGAATGTATAGCGAAACTGCTTCTGAGGAACTTCAAGTCACAAAGTTTTCAACAATGGTTCTGCGTTCTTGATGTCTGCAATTAGGAAAGTGACCAGATGCCAAGCAGAGTTTAATTATGGAAAAGGTTCAGAGTTCAACATACTTAAAGAACAAAAAGCCCATTTGATTGCTAGAACAAGCACATATTATTCTAGGCAGGTATATTGTTAAAACTTCACAGTTACTGTTGGATCTCTCATTCACAATTATACACAGACATTGCAACTATTGTTGGAGTGAAATTTTCAAATGAGATAGCTTCCACTCTGTATTTAAAATAAAAAGAACTTGACTGTGGATACACTTCGTCTAGTGGCTAATGGATGCCCTGGGTAAAATAACAATTTCATATGCCGACTATGGCAGCAAAAGTTAATTCTGAGCAAAGTAATCTTAAGCAAATTCAATTTGTTTTGCCAGTCACAGTTGATTCCTTTCTGTCTGGACAAAGCATTTAGCAGCATCCAAATAGACTGGGCACCAACACTGATGTGAAAGAGTACCATCAGGTGTTCTCAAAACATGGACATGTTAAAGTTATGGGGAACGTGTTTGACTGGAGAACAGAAGCTACAAAGTGAAATCTCCGTCACCACTTCCCTTTAAGATATCCTGTTGTAAACACTTTTTATAAGGAAAACCATGAAAATATAATAATGATAAGAGCTGAACCTCATTACAGGTGAAGTGAGAATGTGCATGAAAAACTTCAACATCTTCCAGATAAATCCTGAAGAATGCAATACTGATACTTCTGTGAAAGAAGATAAAAAGAAGCATATACATAACTTGGATCTGAATGAAAAAATGTGGGTGCATTGCAGTTTTATGCCACCATAATACATGACAATAGACCTCCAAAGGAATTACTGTGAAGGTGGAATCTCTGATATCAGTCTCTCAGTGACTGTGTGTCTCTCAGTTTATTTATATTATGATAGGAGTTTCAATTTCAGTGTTGCATACTAAAACGGATGGATGAGTGAATAAAAGTATGTTGTCAAAAGCGAGCGAAAAAACTATATTCTTTTCAAAACTACTATGTAATACAAGCATAGACATAATAAGATATTGTTTAAAAAAAATAAATATGTATCAATACAGTGACTTTCAAATGGGTACAGTTCTGGAGATGCCAATAAAAAACATACAATTTCAGCATTTCAGTGCCTACAGTATAGAAAATTTTAGCAAGCATTTGTTTTAAATATTTCTATACAATAACTCTATATAATACTCTTGAACGGCTTGGACCTAAAGCTCCTAAGTACACGATCAAATTTTTGTCAAATTCAATACTTTACAAGGCTTTTCAAGCATTGTCACAACTTTACAACTTTTCTTGTCAAATTGCTTCAAATACTTTTAGTCTTGAAAGCAAACAAGGACGTGCTATAAACGGTCAAAGATTTGACCATGATTTAATGGCTTTGGCCAATGAAATGCAAGTATTAACAGTACGTCACGAAATCTGCAACATGGCTGAAAGTGAAAAGCAAACAAAAATGGATATCCGGCCAAGGTATAGTAGGTGAACTGATTAGGTTATACATAAGCTGGCAATGTCTGTACATCGAGGTCTTCGTGGATTAACACAAGATTAAGCAGATGAAGGCGGTTATGAAGAAATAATATCCAGGAGATTTCGGAATTAAGCATACATTAATGCAATGTTATATAGTGTGGTTAACCTATCAGTTGATGTTATTTCCATTGTATTCCATAATCATAGTGTGATTTCATTGGATATAATACGTGAAAGTGCTACATAATATTAGTAAAGAACAATATTACATTGCAAATTGTTACACCATGTCGCAAATAGTAAATTGCTTTGCAGGTGGTAAATTATCAATGTGTTCTGAAGGGTTTCAGTTTGGCAAAGAGACAACTTGTAAGTACACACTTATGACATTGTCAAGTCTTGCCAGGTCTTGTCCAATCTTGTCACATATTGAAAATTTTTTGACAATTTTTCTTGTAAACTCTTGAATTGAAAACAAAGTTTGACCGTGTACAAGGGGCTTAAGGCTTGCCAATACTTGCTGCTTCAAAAATGTCCAACCCAAGCCAGTCACATATGAAGCAAATAAAAACACGGGCGAGCTCTTTGCAAAATGGTTGATTAAACAGGAGGAAAAAAATGTCAAAAACTAAACAGAAAAATGTTTGTGTTAATTGACAATTGCACGGCATATAACAATATACCCTTGTGGAAAATTTTTTTTCTGCTAAATATTACATCAGAATTCCAAGGTGTAATTTGAAAGCTGAGACATTTTAACCATTGGCTTGCAGTCCTGAAAATTCTAACAGCATTGACAGAACAAACTGTGAAAATGACCTTCAA
The DNA here is from genome assembly GCA_030765065.1 of Deroplatys truncata. Classification (NCBI taxonomy): domain Eukaryota; kingdom Metazoa; phylum Arthropoda; class Insecta; order Mantodea; family Mantidae; genus Deroplatys; species Deroplatys truncata. The sequence goes on along the minus strand of CM060988.1, from coordinate 20,961,446 downwards.
GATGCCTTGCTGTTGGATTCATAATGGGAGGAAATAACTTGCATATGAAACTGCAGCTATATCCTCAGGTGAACCTGAACCACAGAAAGGACAACTGGAGATCTGCCATATGACAATGGTTTGGCTGTGTGTGAGCAGTTCACGGATATGAAGTACTCAGCATGCATTCTCAGGTGAACCTGAACCACAGCAAGGACAACTGGAGATCTGCCATATGACAATGGTTTGGCTGTGTGTGAGCAGTTCACGGATATGAAGTACTCAGCATACATTCTCAGGTGAACCTGAACCACAGCAAGGACAACTGGAGATCTGCCATATGATGATGGTTTGGCTGTGGGTGAGCAGTTCACGGATATGAAGTAATCAGCATGCATTCTCAGGTGAACCTGAACCACAGAAAGGACAACTGGTGATCTGCCATATGACAATGGTTTGGGTGTGTGAGAGCAGTTCACGGATATGAAGTACTCAGCATGCATTCTCAGGTGAACCTGAACCACAGAAAGGACAACTGGAGATCTGCCATATGATGATAGTTTCACTGTGTGTGGGGAGTTCACGGATATGAAGTACTCAGCATGCATCCTCAGATGAACCTGAACCACAGAAAGGACAACTGGAGATCTGCCATATGACAATGGTTTGGCTGTGTGTAAGCAGTTCACGGATATGAAGTACTCAGCATGCATTCTCAGATGAACCTGAACCACAGCAAGGACAACCGGTGATCTGCCATATGACAATGGTTTGGCTGTGTGTGGGGAGTTCACGGATATGAAGTACTCAGCATGCATCCTCAGGTGAACTTGAACCACAGAAAGGACAACTGGAGATCTGCCATATGACAATGGTTTGGCTGTGTGTGGGGAGTTCACGGATATGAAGTACTCAGCATGCATTCTCAGGTGAACCTGAACCACAGAAAGGACAACTGGAGATCTGCCATATGACGATAGTTTGGCTGTGTGTGAGGAGTTCATGGATATGAAGTACTCAGCATGCATTCTCAGGTGAACCTGAACCACAGCAAGGACAACTGGAGATCTGTCATATGACAATGGTTTGGCTGTGTAAGAGCAGCTCACGGATATGAAGTACTCAGCATTCATTCTCAGGTGAACCTGAACCACAGCAAGGACAACTGGAGATCTGCCATATGACGATAGTTTGGCTGTGTGTGGGGAGTTCACGGATATGAAGTACTCAGCATGCATTCTCAGGTGAACCTGAACCACATCAAGGACAACTGGAGATCTGTCATATGACAATGGTTTGGCTGTGTAAGAGCAGCTCACGGATATGAAGTACTCAGCATTCATTCTCAGGTGAACCCGAACCACAGCAAGGACAACTGGAGATCTGCCATATGATGATGGTTTGGCTGTGTGTGGGGAGTTCACGGATATGAAGTACTCAGCATGCATTCTCAGGTGAACCTGAACCACAGCAAGGACAACTGGAAATGTGCCATATGACGATGGGTTGGCTGTGTGTGAGCAGTTCATGGATATGAAGTACTCAGCATGCATTCTCAGGTGAACCTGAACCACAGCAAGGACAACTGGAAATGTGCCATATGACGATGGGTTGGCTGTGTGTGAGCAGTTCATGGATATGAAGTACTCAGCATTCATTCTCAGGTGAACCTGAACCACAGCAAGGACAACTGGAGATCTGCCATATGACGATAGTTTGACTGTGTGTGGGGAGTTCACGGATATGAAGTACTCAGCATACATCCTCAGGTGAAACTAAACCACAGAAAGTCAACACTGAGGACACCTGAGATCTACTATATGATAAATGTCTGGGTGTGTGTAGAGAGCTCAGGGATGAAGTACTCAGCAAGAAGTTCCAACATGCTTCCTCAAATGATAAAGGCGCAGATGATTCTGCCAACATCAACTGAGGCAATTTTTCACATTTAACAGCTAAGATGAGGGACAACAAAATGTGCACGATTCTCTTTTTGATGCATTTAATAAATTGAAGGACTTCTAACCCAACAAATGAATAAAAAGAAGCAGACTAAAATTGCCTGCTATTTTTTTTAAAGGAATAGTAAGATACTGTATGTAGTTCCTTCTGTTTAGGTCTATCACTGTGCACTGTAAAATATACGCTGCTTGCTGACTTCAGAATGATGATGATTTATGCTTAAAAGCCTTCAACTACTGGGTCATTAGAGCTCTTGTAAAACAGATCATGGCAAAGGCCAGAGATAAAGATAATGTAAATATCATAGCACAAGCTAGAGATAAAGATCAATATAAAAATCACAGCAAAAGTCAGAAATAAATATGAATATATAAAACTAAACCAAGAAGTATGAAACACCTGATATCAATATGATTAAATCCACGTGAAAATTTATCTTTGACGCAAACTTAAAAAAACTTTCAACCATTGGGTTATCATTTGCTAAGACCTCTACAGGACTTGCTGGCTTCAGAATACATGATAAAGAGATTGTATATACCATTGTTTTAATTAAAAGTTTTTCTTAGGTACTTCATATTTGAATGATACAAGTTTCACTAATGTATAGTTGATATATTGCCCAACTCCCCCCTAATTCTTCTGAGAGCTTAATTTCAACTAGTTGTTAGTTGCTTTTTTATGCCATTAGAAAGCTTTGCAAAGTACCTGTCTTATAGTAGCTATTGTGATACCAATACACAACAATGGCTTAAATACATAATTGGTAAGTTTAAATCAATAAAAAGTCATAATATTTACAACAAGAAATTACAAACAAAAAATGTCTGATGTGATACATTCATATGATTTTCCCTACTCCTCTATCTATTATAGTGGGTATACAAACTATTCTTACTAAAGGTTATTTTCTGTCTACTACATTTTAATCCAAATAAACCTTTGCATAAACAGCTACATATCACATTTCATTATAGATACAAAGAGAACAGTGATAGTAAAATATTTAAGAACTGGACGCTATAAGCTGGCCTTAAAATTGCATCCTGTTTCCATGACATCACGAGAAACAACTGAACGTTGAAAGGACTAGTAAGAATGACCAAGAAATGAACAATTTGAATCTTTAATAGTAAATGTCTCAGAAATGGCTAATCACACAAAAAAACGTATTTTAAATAAATTGTGTGGTTTAAAGAGATCAACAATTTCTGTGTAGTATGCTTTTGTCTATCGCCTAATGTTTACCAGTTATACTGGATTATACAAAATTTGTTGCGAATGAAGATAACTTCATAGGCTACTCCCTAAAAATTCAGGATATACATGGCAGGGTTTCAATTTTGTATGTCTATTAGTTTATGAATTACTGAAAATTTTCTTTCAAAACATGACTCCACACTGTTTTTTAAAAATAGTTTGAAATTTGTTTTTACAAAACCAGAAACTCATTTAGAAAAACTTGACACATGGGTTTTGTAATAGTCTAACTGTAAGGGAAATTCAAATAAAATATATGAATCACTATATATATTTAGTTTTTTATTTCAAAAAGTACTAAGTTAATCCTGAATTCCATGCATCAGTTTTTTTGTTATGCTTTATAGAATGTACAGTAATAAATTTCAGCCCACTAACAGCTAATTTGTGGATGTAACTTTGTTTTAATGAATAAAAGCGTAACAAAAATTAAAACAAGGACAAATGAGTTTAAAAGCTTGCGTGCAGTTAACTAGAAATAATGACTTACAGAACTTCCTAGAAGTGGCCAGCTTAGATGTATAATTTGAACTCTTTTTTCATTACAAGCACTGTAAATAAGTTCCAATTTATGGCATAAGTCAAGGGTTTCAGTGCCATACACAAACACTTTTGATTGTGGTCATTATGCACCAAGTCCTTCAATATATATTCATACTCTTCATTATTTACAGCAGGTATATGTTCACAATTATCCTCCAGCTGTTTCTGCATGTAGTGTACAAACAACATTCTTGCTCATCTAACCTTTCATCACGGTGTTATTTACTCTTGTTTCTAGCTAATGTATATGAAACAACATATAATTTGATGTTACATGACAATAACCTGTAGAGCTGCTGTTACTATGTTATATGATCACCGTGGTTCAGTGACAAATCAGAAACTTCATGGAAAAAAGCTCACAAAAATTAGTTAAAAAAAAAAAAAGGAAGAAAGAAAGTGGATTTTTTGCTTCATGCAGCGATTTCATCACCTGCCATGCCTTCTCAGAACATTTGAGGAGTGCAGATCTTTAAATATGATGTAATTACAGCAACTTACAGGCAATGTAGTACTTTAAAAATTTGCATATAAGCACTTCAAAGCACCTAGTATTTTTTGGAAAAAAAACAAAATGTGAAATGTCATTTTTGTTCGCATTTTTACCCGTTTTCCCCCTTAAGAGCCAGGTTTTAGAAAAATAAAAAATGTTGACAAATCTTCCATGTAAAGGGTAGTTTGGGGTGGGGGATTTTGTTGAAAATGTTTGGAAGATAATGAACCAATACCTTTTTCACTATAAGCTGAAAGGAGAAGTAAACAAAACTTAATGTATTCACTCCGTCGAGCACATGGCAGCACCACCTGGAGGATGATAGGAGAGGAAATTGCTTCAGACAGAATGCGAATACAGTATATTGCACAGCTTGGGGATCATATGTATTATTACTACTATGTAATAAACAAATGTATGGCATATGTATTGATACTACTATGTAATACATAAACGTACGGCATATGTATTGATACTACTATGTAATAAACAAATGTATGGCATATGTATTGATACTACTATGTAATACATAAACGTACGGCATATGTATTGATACTACTGTGTAATACATAAATGTACGGCATATGTATTGATACTACTATGTAATACATAAATGTACGGCATATGTATTGATACTACTGTGTAATACATAAACGTACGGCATATGTATTGATACTACTATGTAATACATAAATGTACGGCATATGTATTGATACTACTGTGTAATACATAAACGTACGGCATATGTATTGATACTACTATGTAATAAACAAATGTATGGCATATGTATTGATACTACTATGTAATACATAAATGTACGGCATATGTATTGATACTACTATGTAATACATAAACGTACGGCATATGTATTGATACTACTATGTAATACATAAACGTACGGCATATGTATTGATACTACTATGTAATAAACAAATGTATGGCATATGTATTGATACTACTATGTAATACATAAACGTACGGCATATGTATTGATACTACTATGTAATACATAAACGTACGGCATATGTATTGATATTACTATGTAATAAACAAATGTATGGCATATGTATTGATACTACTATGTAATACATAAACGTACGGCATATGTATTGATACTACTATGTAATACATAAACGTACGGCATATGTATTGATACTACTATGTAATACATAAACGTACGGCATATGTATTGATACTACTATGTAATAAACAAATGTATGGCATATGTATTGATACTACTATGTAATACATAAACGTACGGCATATGTATTGATACTACTATGTAATACATAAACGTACGGCATATGTATTGATATTACTATGTAATAAACAAATGTATGGCATATGTATTGATACTACTATGTAATACATAAACGTACGGCATATGTATTGATACTACTATGTAATACATAAACGTACGGCATATGTATTGATACTACTATGTAATACATAAACGTACGGCATATGTATTGATACTACTATGTAATACATAAACGTACGGCATATGTATTGATACTACTATGTAATACATAAACGTACGGCATATGTATTGATACTACTATGTAATACATAAACGTACGGCATATGTATTGATACTACTATGTAATAAACAAATGTATGGCATATGTATTGATACTACTATGTAATACATAAACGTACGGCATATGTATTGATACTACTATGTAATACATAAACGTACGGCATATGTATTGATATTACTATGTAATAAACAAATGTATGGCATATGTATTGATACTACTATGTAATACATAAACGTACGGCATATGTATTGATACTACTATGTAATACATAAACGTACGGCATATGTATTGATACTACTATGTAATACATAAACGTACGGCATATGTATTGATACTACTATGTAATACATAAACGTACGGCATATGTATTGATACTACTATGTAATACATAAACGTACGGCATATGTATTGATACTACTATGTAATACATAAACGTACGGCATATGTATTGATATTACTATGTAATACATAAACGTACGGCATATGTATTGATACTACTATGTAATAAACAAATGTATGGCATATGTATTGATATTACTATGTAATAAACAAATGTATGGCATATGTATTGATATTACTATGTAATAAACAAATGTATGGCATATGTATTGATACTACTATGTAATACATAAACGTACGGCATATGTATTGATACTACTATGTAATACATAAACGTACGGCATATGTATTGATATTACTATGTAATAAACAACTGTATGCCATATGTAATGCTACTACTATGTAGTAAACAAATGTATGCCATATGTATTGATACTACTATGTAATAAACAAATGTATGGCATATGTATTGATACTACTATGTAATACATAAACGTACGGCATATGTATTGATACTACTATGTAATACATAAACGTACGGCATATGTATTGATATTACTATGTAATAAACAACTGTATGCCATATGTAATGCTACTACTATGTAGTAAACAAATGTATGCCATATGTATTGATACTACTATGTAATAAACAACTGTATGGCATATGTATTGATACTACTATGTAATACATAAATGTATGGCATATGTATTATTACTACTATGTAATAAACAACTGTATGGCATATGTATTGATACTACTATGTAATAAACAACTGTATGCCATATGTATTGATACTACTATGTAATACATAAATGTATGGCATATGTATTGATACTACTATGTAATACATAAACGTACGGCATATGTATTGATACTACTATGTAATAAACAACTGTATGGCATATGTATTGATACTACTATGTAATAAACAACTGTATGCCATATGTAATGCTACAACTATGTAATAAACAACTGTATGCCATATGTATTGATACTACTATGTAATACATAAACGTACGGCATATGTATTGATACTACTATGTAATAAACAACTGTATGCCATATGTAATGCTACTACTATGTAATAAACAAATGTATGGCATATGTATTGATACTACTATGTAATACATAAATGTACGGCATATGTATTGATACTACTATGTAATACATAAACATACGGCATATGTATTGATACTACTATGTAATACATAAATGTATGGCATATGTATTGATACTACTATGTAATACATAAATGTACGGCATATGTATTGATACTACTATGTAATACATAAATGTACGGCATATGTATTGATACTACTATGTAATACATAAACGTACGGCATATGTATTGATACTACTATGTAATACATAAACGTACGGCATATGTATTGATACTACTATGTAATACATAAATGTATGGCATATGTATTGATACTACTATGTAATACATAAATGTATGGCATATGTATTGATACTACTATGTAATACATAAACGTACGGCATAAGTATTGATACTACTATGTAATAAACAACTGTATGCCATATGTAATGCTACTACTATGTAATAAACAAATGTATGGCATATGTATTGATACTACTATGTAATAAACAACTGTATGCCATATGTAATGCTACTACTATGTAATAAACAAATGTATGCCATATGTAATGCTACTACTATGTAATAAACAACTGTATGCCATATGTAATGCTACTACTATGTAATAAACAAATGTATGGCATATGTATTGATACTACTATGTAATAAACAACTGTATGCCATATGTATTGCTACAACTATGTAATAAACAACTGTATGCCATATGTAATGCTACTACTATGTAATAAACAAATGTATGCCATATGTAATGCTACTACTATGTAATAAACAAATGTATGCCATATGTAATGCTACTACTATGTAATAAACAAATGTATGCCATATGTAATGCTACTACTATGTAATAAACAACTGTATGCCATATGTAATGCTACTACTATGTAATAAACAAATGTACGGCATATGTATTGATACTACTATGAAATACATAAACGTACGGCATATGTATTGATACTACTATGAAATACATAAACGTACGGCATATGTATTGATACTACTATGTAATAAACAACTGTATGCCATATGTATTGATACTACTATGAAATACATAAACGTACGGCATATGTATTGATACTACTATGAAATACATAAACGTACGGCATATGTATTGATACTACTATGAAATACATAAATGTACGGCATATGTATTGATACTGCTATGTAATAAACAACTGTATGCCATATGTAATGCTACTACTATGTAGTAAACAAATGTATGCCATATGTATTGCTACAACTATGTAATAAACAACTGTATGCCTATGTATTGATACTACTATGTAATACATAAATGTATGGCATATGTATTGATACTACTATGTAATAAACAACTATGCCATATGTAATGCTACTACTATGTAGTAAACAAATGTATGCCATATGTATTGCTACAACTATGTAATAAACAACTGTATGCCATATGTATTGATACTACTATGTAATACATAAATGTACGGCATATGTATTGTTACTATGTAATTCACAAATGTACACCCTATGTATTCATTGTATTATGTAATACACAAATTTACTCCCTATGTATTGATACCACTATGTAATACACAAATGTAAGCCCTATGTATTAATACTACTATGTAATATATAAATGTATGTTCTATAAATTGGTTAAACCCATCTTTTAATGTTTTAAAACTCTCTTAAGAAAAACCAGAGATAAGCTGGGAAAGAGCAAAGAAGAAAAGAAAGACAACAGAACAAGCAGTGAAGCCAGGCAAAGGAAATGTTTTGAAATTCAAAATGTGCACATAAGCCTAGCATAAGAATCACCACTTACTAAGTTACTGCTAATAAGCAGTGTTTTATGGGTGGACCATCTATTTAAAATTTTGGGCTTTGTTCCATGACAAGCTGTTCGCACTTTGACTGATAGCAGTAGTTCATGTGGAAGAGCCGCCAAAATCTGAACAAAACACACAGAGAGAGATCTAAGTTAGTAATGTCTGTTAACAAAGAGAGTGTAACTAACCCAAAAAAGATGAAAAACAGAAAGGAAGAAATGAGTATGAGGAGAGCAGAACCAGTTAGGCCTTAGTGAGCCACAGTTCTTTGGATTCAAGATTGATGCAAGGCTAGGTTTAAGTTACTACATGTTTGTATATGAATTGGTTTGGAATAACAGAAGAACCAAAACATTGCTATTTTCATGGATTATGCTAATACAGTTGGATTGGCACTTTGTTCTGCACACAAAATGGAGTACTTTGTTGACATTTAGCAATGAATTTAGCATATAGGAAAGTGTATTTAAGTGAAGAGGGAAAATAGAACAGGAAATATTAAACAGAATGAGGAATGCCAGTTATGTTTATTATCGAATCAATAATACAGTAGTAGGAAAAAAGAAAATATCTAATAACACAAAAATTATGGATTTTAAAACAATATTATTATGAATTTTATGATACGTAGCAGAGAGCTGGACCTCTTTTACAGAAATATGAAAGTAAAATAATAGCCAATGAAATGAGATGAGTTGTGAGGAAAACTAGAAGAAACATGGTTAGAAATACAACAATAAGAGAGGAGTTGGGTAACCTTTCTACAACACAAATACTAAAACATAGATAACTTGGACATTATCTTGCATGTCAGAAGATAGGAAAAGTGCCTAATGAGATACACTATGGCGCAAATCAGTTATGTAGTGCTGGTAGTCTTAAACATGCCTACCACTGAATAGATTCATGGCATAACTATGCATTTTCCATGCATTTAATAAGCAATTTATTTGTTTGTTTGAAATATCGATATCTTAGGTGAATGTAATTTCACTACATTGGACTAGAAGTATCAGTTTCCACTCTAGCCATTGGAAGCAAGACCAGAGGGATAGAGAAAGTGATGAAACTAAAAGAATGGTAAAGGTGGAAGGAATTGACTCAGGCTAGTACTCACTCCATGCTTAAGAGCATAAAGGAATTAGGGAAAGAAGAACAAGAAGGAAAATGTCTTAAAAGGCAGGTTTGGTGGCTTTCAGCTATCCAACTGTTCACATCTCCTCTTAAAGCCACATATATAGCAAACATAACTCTAAAAACTGCTACGATTGGTCTACATTTAATGTCTCCTTTCAGATTTGAGGAGGGCCTATCAGTTCTTCAAAATCGCTTGGTTTCATTCTGACAAAATTTATAAGCCCAGCACTAGGATTTAAAATTTCAAGTCCTTTAAAATATTTTCAGTATATTATTCTGAACTACTTTGGAAAAATGTACTTGTCCCTCAAAGGCTTTTTGTCTTTTTCTTGAACAAGAAATATAATAAGTAAGCAGTACTAAAGCTATTTGACACAAAGACATGTTTGCGACTAGGTGCGCATGCACCCCAAACATTCATGCAAATGTGAGTGAGGTTCCACAAACATTTAGTGCATTTGTATTTTTGTTTACATTCACATGTGGACTATGTGTAATACTGAAAATCTAAAACATAACATAACATAAGATCTCAATCTATAGACCCTATAGTGAGCTAGACCAGCTTAAAGAAAGCTAGTCTACTCTAGGATGTAGATTACGTCATAAATACATAATTACATTGTGTACTTGTATGTAAATAAATTGTAGTTCTTATGTAGAGTATGTTAGAGCTAAACAATTTTAAAACAATATTATTTATACTTAATGTAGTTATAAAATTTGGTAACATTTTATAGTCAGTTATTCTTTTGAATAAAAGAAATCCTCCTCTGTATAGAAGGTGTGAGTGATGAGATATCTTTTTAATGCTAACTTGAATTTATTTTTATTAGTTTTCAGTTCCTTAATATATGATGGAAGTGGATTAAATAATACTATACCATTGTAGAAAGCCCCTTTTTTGAATACTGTAGGTTATTGCTTGGCCTGTGTAAGTCCTGCCCATTTCTGGTTTGTTTGCTGTGTATGTCTGAATTTTTTATGAACACTTCTGGGTGGTCAACCAAGGTTAAAAGTACAGCTAAAATATACTCATAGGCTAGAACTCTAACGGTAGAATTCCAAATGTTTTGAATAGTGGTTTACAGCCACTATAAAAGAATATATCTTCCTGGCCCAGTAAAAAATAGTAATATTATTAATTATGATGTGGCTAAGTATTCAAACATGTAAGTTTAAATATCAGCAAATACTTATTAGGACATTACAACAAACCTTTCTTAGTGTGGCTATAACAGACCAGTAAATCCTTTAAAAGAATGTTAAGATTGGTTCACACTAACAGTAAGTTTCCCATGACATGAAACAGCTGCCACTGTTCTCTCTGTAAATATGTAACTGGAGGAAACTGTAACACATGTGCACCCTAACCTCAGATCATGACACCTGCACTGGATCTTCTAGCAAGTGTCATTTGTAGTTTATATTCAACTCAAACTGGGTATGCCTCAAAAACAGCTAAAACTGGTAGAAACTAACAACGAACAGTAACCAAATTAATTATGCCCTTAAATAAAGGAATGAAAGCTTGATAAGGAGGAACTGGAATGTACTGGATCTGCATTTAGATAATGTTTACTCTATTACATCTTGACGTTGGCTACCCTGCAGCATGTTGGCAAACAGGAGAAAACATATCATTGGTCAATTAAAATCAAATGAAATACCAATGTACAAAATCGGCTTTGCACTTTGTGATCGATAGTAGTTAGATTAACCTTGAGTATGATCATTAGGTTGTGGATTTATGCTTATTTACCTTTTTTAATCCTTATGCTGAAAGTGCAGGCATTTAGGTTATATATCTATTTTAATGTATTTTCAGTATGATATGCTTATACTGCTTGTAATTGCCTATTTCACTAGTAAATCGCTATTTGCTTATAAATGCCTAAACATCAGTAATTTATGTATTATACTTCAATTTATGACCATTCTGTTGATTTATATAAACTGATTTCGATTTTATCCATCAGAGAACAGTGAAAAATAACAGCTGTTGATAATTCAGTATGTTACATTTTGCTAACCTCAGAGTTTGGAGAAATAAAAAAACTTAAAATAAACTGATAATAAAGTATACTGAAAGTAGCTTAAATCCACCCACCCATCCACCCACCCACCCACCCCTCACACTCTCACTCTCACTCTCACTCTCACTCTCACTCTCACTCTCACTCTCTCTCTCTCTCATGCACGCGCACACACACGCACACACACACACACACACACACACACACACACACACACACACACACACACACCTTTTTCTAAAAATGCCTTCTTGTGGATTCACACGGTGCCTCAAAAACATCTATTTCTGATGAAATCTCATTATCAAATTTTTGGGTGGAATGCAATACCTTATATGTTAGTGAATGCTCATGGCCTTTCTCTGCTGCACTCTTCCCTGCCATCTAGCAGGACTGTGGACTGTCATTTCCCACTTGAAGGTGCATTGGCGCCATGTCGCATTGTTATTGCTGTCCCAGGTGCCTCTGTCAATACAGTAAATTTGGTGGGTCACTTATAGTTTACTTTAAACGTGAATCTGCTCACCATGTTTGTTGAAAAGTTTCCAAGCTCTGTACGACCTGCAAGAAAAGCTATACATGAAATTGTGAATAAATTTGCAGCTTTGAGTTCGGTGTTGGACAAGAAACATTCTAAGATGAGATCTGTTTTAACAGAAAAAGAAGTAGATGAAATTGGTACTGCATTAGGGCAATTGACTCAAACAGCACTAAAAGAATTATCTCAACAAACAGGTGTATCTCCGTCTTCTGCAAGAAACGCTACATGTCTGTTAAAACTAAAACTTTACTGCTATACTTGAGTGCAAGTGTTGAAACAAAATGAACCCTTTAAGTGAATGAATTACTGCAATTGGTTTTTCCAATGTGTAGAAAGAGTTTTGTTAATCCACAGCTTTTGTTTTTCTCTGATGAATTTTGGTTACACCTAAATGGACATATGAACAATCACTATGACCTGAAAATTGGAGCATGGTGTGTGATTAGTGCCAGAAGAACAATAGGGCCCATTTTTTTTAATGAAACAATTAATAGAGAGCGATATCGGAGACTAATTCTATGGGGCAGTTTTTGGTAGCTTGACAGAAGAAGAAAGATCTTATGGTTGGTTCCAACAAGATTCTGCAACAGCACATACAGCTACCAAATCATTAAATGAAGTAAGAGATGGGTTTGTTTGTTCATTTGGTCCCACTGTGAGCAATGCTCAGGGACATTGAACATGTCATACAATTATGAAATATGCAGCATAACTAATAAACATACCCAGCACCAATAACTTGTTTAACTAATAACATACCCAGCATCCAGAACTTTGTTTAACTAATAAATATACCCAACACCAAAAATATTTCTCCCTCTCCACACCATACATTGTTTAGGAATTGAAAATTTGCAGACCATCACCTTCCTTCTTCTTCTTTTTTTTCCCAAGAGTGACCATCTCAACATGCATTACAGTAGGGCAATAACAAATAAGTGTAAGGCACCATCATATGCCATCTGCCCTATGTATTGAATATTTATATGTTGCACGACATATTAAGAAATTCCTCCATAGTACATGGGGAGTGAGTATATATGAAAGACTTTAGCTCTTTCTTAAAGATGTTATGTTGATTAGGTTTGCCTAATAGCTTTAAGTAGCAAGTAGCATGGAAGGTTATTGTAAATTGTTATTGCAGAATAGTAACATCCTTTTTGAAACAGTTTTAAGCTATTTGCTGGTCTATGCAAATTGCCTGCATGCCTTGTATTGTGGTCATAGACAGCAAGGTTCATTGTGAAGTTATCATAATTATCTGTAAGGTAGCTCAAGAGAGAATATACGTATTCACCAGTGAGAGTAAGAATTTTTTGGGTTTTGAACAAGGGTCTACAGGAATGACGGGACCCAACACCACAGATAATATGCATGGCCTTTTTTTGTAATATAAATACTTGCTTGCTATGTGCCGAAGTACCCCAGAAGATTATTCCATATCACAACAGGGAGTAAAAACAGGCAAAATATGCTGTTCTTAAGGTATTTTGGTGGAGCAAATTTTTTAGGTTTCTTAAGGCAAAGCAAGCCGAGCTATATTTTGACACCATGACTTTTATTTGTTTTCTCCAGTTGAGTTCCCCATCATGACAGAATTATAAGTGTTGAATTGTGGTTCCCTTGTTCCGCCGACCTAACTAGTTGCAATTTTTATTTATGTGGTTCTTTGAAAGACAGAGTGTATCATTCTAACCTTTGTGCACTACAGAAACTTAGTGATAACATCATGCAAAAAATAACAAGAGTTCCTGCTCCTGAGCTTAGGTGAGTAAGCGAGAACATTTTTATGAGATATGCTGCCTGTTTGAAAACAGGTCAACATTTCCAGCATCAACTATAAATCAAGGATTTTAAAGCGTCTTTGATGGCACAATTTTGCCAGCAACTCTCGCGCATCCTGCGGAACGGTTACCATATGTTTTAATGTACGTGGTAGAGATAGTAATAAGTATGTGAAAATCATGGAAAGAAATTCTGATTGGGAGCAAGTGCTATTGGTGCAGAGGTACTGGTGTTACTGCATTGCCACTTGGCCATCTGAGATTGCATCCCTGAAGTATTGCAGCCTTCAAGAATGCTAGGAAGAGGAAGCACAGTATATAACCTTTTTGAAACATACATGCTGCTGCTAAAGAAGCAAATAAGCTTCCAATTCCTGTGTTAACTCAGTGGAGTTCTGTATGTTGGGGAATACTTCAACGATCTCCTCCAGTACTTCAAGCAACTCACTGACTCTAATCCGGCAGCAGTCAACTACTTCAAACAATGACAGAAACTGCATGTGTTCTGAGGCTGCTTTTGTGAAACAGCATTGCTGCACTATTTCTGAGATTACTATATTTTTGAAGGGGCATCAATATCCTATAGCGCACAAGCTTGTGTCAAGAGTGACTGCTTCGTTTGGTGAAGTGCAGCCCATGGTCTGGAGATGAAACATCCTTAACCCTGCATAAGCTGAGGGATGAAACCAAGCAGAGGGAAGATACTCAAGTGATGAAATTTGTCAAATGCAGCATCGAAAACCTGGAGAAGCTGTTGGCAGAAGATCCTGCAGGAAAAGTCTTTCACTCATCAACTGCCCAGCTCTTTCATTTATCTGATTTACTGGTAGCACCAGTATCCAATGAGCTTATAACACACGTGAGACAGATTCCATTTCTGAAATGCCTCTCTAAAGATGAATTTCTGAAAGGGTACATAGCATTGCAGCATTAGGCAAAGACAGTTGGTGTGAAGCCAACTAGGGGATGATGCAGGAATATCCTGATTTTTTAAGCAGCTGCTTGAAGACAACATGGTTTCCAAATACAAATGTGGATAGCAAGAGAGGCTTCAGCATATGCAAATTTATTGTCAGACAGGCGAAGAAATTTACGCCCATAAAATGTAGAAACAATGCTGTGTTTGTATTTTGGTGACACTTTCAGCTGAATTTTATTCTACTTGCTATTCATTTCTGTGTGATCTTTTTTTAACATAATTGTAATTATCATTATTTCAATAGAAAAGCAATACTTACTCCACTTGAGTTGTCATTCCTTGACATTTTATTGCACCGCTCTGAGTATTTTATTTTACTCCACCACTTTTGTTCATTTTATGTCTCTAGCTATTGTGAATCAGCTTTTGCTATTCCAAAATATAAGTTTATAATTAACTTGCATGGCTTTTACAGCCATTAGGCAATCTTAAGAAGCATAAAATCTTTTAAAAAAAAAAGAAAAAAAAAGGGTTATTCTGCACTTAGTATCATTATTGAGAATGCTTATAAAAGCAATAGGAAAGTGAATAAATTATCTTAAGAGTGAGTTTAGAAGTAGATGTGATCTCTTCAATAGCTGGTTCCCACCTGCCTGCCCGCTTTAGGTGATTTACTTTTATAGGAAAATTACGTTATGAACACAACAAACATAGCGGTTTCTCGCTAAAGCACATGCAAAATGGGAACTGCCAACCTAAATAAAAAGTGAAATTCGCTAAATTGCAATGTGTTGTTTCTATGAACGTGAACCATTCGAGTTTTAGATGCGCAGATCCCTCGGATATGCCCTGTTGTCGCTTTGCAGACACTCCTCTCCTTCTAAAAAACATCCCTCGGCTATGCTTTGAGGCTGAGGACCCTCAATCTCTCGACTACGCCTTGAGGCTGACTATCTTACCGGCTTTGGTGGCATTAGTTATTCGTATGTTGCCAGCAATGCATTAGAGCTAGCGTATGACTTAGAGCAACATCTGTAGGACATATAAGACATCATTTCCATCGCTGTGGAAGACACACTAAGAGCAGAAAGCCGAAAAAAAATGTCATTATTATAAGTTGACTTCTATCTAACCTGGAGGAATATTTTAATGTCAAACAATGGCAAAGTAGCCCTTTTTGGGCCCACCTAGAAAATGCTGAAGGCAGTGAGAAATAATGGAATAGGAGCGAATGTAAAAGTAGATGTGAACTGGTCAATATCTGGTGCCCACCTGCCTGACCTTTTTTGGTGCCTTACTTATATAGGTGAATTGCAATACGAACACGAAGAAACGTGGCCATCTTCACGGTAATACTGATGCTCATTTGGAACTGCCAACTTAAGTATGGAATTGGGGAATCCGCTAACTATGCAATGTGTTGTTCTTCTTATTCATGTAGTATAGCCGCAGAAAAAAGCGCCACACATTCACAGCAAACTGTGCAGAAGAGGAAAGAAAAAAAAATATATAGATATAAAAAAAACTAACCTAAGGCTAACCTTGCATGAATTCAGAAACCTCATGTACATACTGAGGCTTTCACGGCCGGCGTCATAACTAATAAATGAATTACAACTATCCGGGCTTGTAGGCCGTGGTCTAGAAGGCATCATGGATACCGACATTTTGCCAAGTACAGCGCTTGGCATCTTCAGGGTGAAGAGATTCAGTCTGCAGTGGTCGGAGTCTGAATGTGGAGACCGGAGGATGGCGCTCTTATCAAGTGGGGGTGGGCGGGGTCACGGATAGTTGTAATTCATTTATTAGTTCAGAAACCTAAGCTTATATATAAAAAAAAAACTAGCCTTAGGCTAACCTTGCGTATATTCAGAAACGTAAGCGTATATTCAGAAACGTAAGCTTATATATAAAAAAAAACCTAACCTAAGGCTAATCTTGCGTGAATTCAGAAACCTAAGCTTAAACAAAAAAAAAACTAACCTAAGGCTAACCTTGCATGAATTCAGAAACTAAGCTTTTATAAGAAAAAGGATAAGTTGCCTTTCTTGGGCCCACATTAGTGACTGAAGTGATGTCATATGTCCAACAGATGTCACTGTAGGTCATACAGATGGCACTATCTCATTCTCTGACTGTTACACAATGCTGGCAACATATGAATAAGTAATGCCGCCAAAAGCGGAGATACATCCCCAACTCTCTCGGTTTCTGTTTTTTTTTTTTTAATATAAGCTTAGGTTTCTGAATTACGCAAGGTTAGCCTTAGGTAAGGTTTTTCTTATATAAGCTTACATTTCTGAATTCACGCAAGGTTAACCTTAGCTACCTCAAAGCACGCGAGCGAAGTGACACGTGTGTTCCTTAATGATGGTTATGATTACCTATTTATAAAACCTAAGATTTGTTATTTTCGGGAGGTTAGGATAGGTTTAGTTTTTTTTTATATAAAAACTTAGGTTAATTAGCAGTCAATGGCTACATCGTTAGTGAGCGAAGCTCGCGTGCGTTCACTAATGATGGTTATGATTACCCCCATAACCCCAACTTTCCACGTTATCCCGGTTTAGGAGAAGAATGGCACAGGTTCATGTCGCGGTATTCTAGACTTGTTCCGCCTCTTCTGCACAGCTTGCTCTGAATGCGTTGCGATTTTTCTCTACGGCTATACTACATGAATAAGAAGAAGAAGTAACAACACATCGAATATTTAGCGGATTCCCCAATTCCGCACTTCAGTTGGCACTTCCGAATGAGCGTCAGTATTACCGTGAAGATGGCCACGTTTCTTCGTGTTCTATCGCAATTCACCTATATAAGACACCAAAGAAGGGAGGGCAGGTGGGCACCACATATTGGCCAGTGCACATCTACTTCCACATTCGCTGCTTTAGCGGCATTACTTATTCATATGTTGCCAGCATTGCGTTACAGCCAGAGAATGACATACAGTGCCATCTGTTTGACATATATGACATCACTTCCAGGCCGAAGAAAGACAACTTACACCAAAGGCTTTAAATTAGAAGTATCTGCTGCAGGTATATAGTCTGGTGATTACAACTTTCAATTTCTTTTGTTTTATCTATTGCACGGGGAAAAAACAAGAGGTGATGGATTTGTGTTTAATTACATGATTTATGATAGTGTGTAAGTATAACGGGTACAATGTTCCCGAGCGTTGCTTATTGTGGACCTAACGATCAAGCCCAAAAAGAAACAAACACAATTTTCTTCTTTCTGGGCACTTAACCTTAATGTGGAAATCATACGCCCAATGGGCTTTTGGATTGAAGGCGTGTTAAAATAAATACCAACAACCAACCATCATTTAAAATGTGAAATCAAGTAGATCATTTATTGGTGTAGCTTCCAAATTGTCAATATGACGTGCTCGATATCCCCGAGTATGACCTACTACGCTTAGAAAATTCGTGTTGGACACAAGAGCCCTACTCTTACTCAGACACTTTCTAGAGACACTGTATTAGCATCACAAGGTAATTCTTGGATTTGAGGAAAAGCATGAGCCTTCTATACATTAAAAATACCTACCTTACTGCTTCCTATCATCGAGTCACATCCCTCCATACATTTGGCCTAAGACATAATAGTAGGCAAGAATAACACAACCAGTTACTTTTCTTAATAAATTACTTCTTTACTTCGAATTTTAAGGGCTTTCTTTCAGCAGCACTAATAATTTCTTTCACTACAATAAACAGACATTTTATTACATAATGAAGTAGAGACAAACTTTGGTGTTCTGACAGTCTGACTTGACAGATCGCAAACTGCCCGAAGGAGTATGAAGATCACCGAAGGTGAAATATGCTTTCATCATTCGCGAGTTGAGAATGTTATAAAAGGTGCGTATTTTGTGTGATTGCAAGATGTGGTGCTTCTCCTCAATCCAAGAATTACTTTGTGATGCTATTATAGTAACTCCACAAAAAGTATCTGGGATAAGAGTAAGGCTCTTATGTTCAACACTATTTTTGTTTAACCTTAGTAAGCAATATTTTGGGAGATTGAGCAATCATACACATTACTTAGTGTTATTCTGTATAATAGCGGCCTGTCTCACAGAACAAGTCCATTCCAAACCAGAGTTCTCTCTGATGTCACGAACCCAAGAACACATTCTTACGCCAACGTAAATAGTTCCTTAATACATGTATTGTATCATGAAATATTACGAAAGGAATAGAACTGCACATTTTATTGCGGTTATCAATGAGAATTCATTGCTAAAGGTAATGGATATATACTAACTGTTAAGAGATGACAAAATATTATTTTCGGCTGCTATTACGCTAACGCGAGAGCACCTTTGCTTGTTAATACCAACTGTATGCACCACTGCCACTCTCTTACACATACGGGAAATGCAGCAAAGAATTCCCAGAGGTGCTATCTGAGTACCGAATAAACACTTTGCGTAACACAGGAAATATGAAAAGCGAACAGGCATTCATAATATGCTGGTACACACATGCTCAGCTCAGGTCAAATCTTGTGGTTTAGTCAGTTGGTATTTGAGTTCACGTGACAGAGGAAGATGCGTGTAGTGCGAATAAACTGTTGAAACACAAAAGCGGGAAACAGTTAAAAACTGGCGAAAAACAAACAATACTTCATATATTCAACTCACTATTAGAAAAATACCCGACACTTGCATTAGTGCATATTACGAAACTAATATCCGATTTTACAGGCGTTTCAGTGAGAAGTGTAACCAAAGCGAGCACGGAATATAAACAGACATAATGGAACATAGAAGAGGAGAATAAAATGTGGGAACTTGTTTTGTGTGCAACAGTGCTGTGGAATTGTGGATAAGTTTGTCATTATTTTGGAGAGTAGTTCTGATTTCGATATGGTAACTGAGTCATCTTCGGAGGATTCGGATTTGGGTGTTGAACTTTTGCCCGAGGATTGTGATTAACGTAAGTTCATTTCCGATACTTATAAAATTGATTGTTACCTCAGGTTGTATTTTGAACTATGATTCTCAGGCAGGACGCCTTTTATAGAATGAAACAACGTTCAACGTGAGAGGGGAACAAGCAGCCATTAGGGGCGGAGATTGCGAACTACTTTCGTGCGGATAATACAAAGAGTTTGATTACAGTGAGTGGTACTCTGGTTTGGAATGGATCGTGCGTAGTGATCGGGGATGGAACTAAACTATGAAAAATCGTGCTCTCGGATGATGTCACTCGTAGCTACTACAGCTGTATTTTTCATACCTGCCTAGCTGGCTCAGCTGATCATATGTTCTAATGCCGTATTGCTACTGAAGACGCACAAAGTTAATTACGTGAGCTTCAGTAATGTGATCGCACTTTCAGTTATTCAAATTTCTTTTTAAAGTAGTCGATTAAAGCTCACATAAAATAACTTGTCATTGTCATCTGCAGCAACACAATATTAGAACAAGGTAATTCTGTGCAACGACTCTATTTACTATGGCGACCGCGCACAGAGCCTTATTGAAGTGCCAGCATCAGAACTGTATATTTGCGGCATGCCAGCCGCTACGTGGAACACACACACACCCGGCGGAGGGCGATGGATTTTTTCGGGCGTAAAAATCCTTAGCATGGCTTCCTTCGGAAGGAAAGTAACCACGTCGGTGGTCACGTGTCGTAGATTTACGGCACGTAAAAGAACCTCAAGCCTGATAAGGCCTCTAAACAAAATTTCCGTCTTTCACGACCAATTTAGAATGGGGCCCTAAGGGCCATAGTAGTTAAAGAGCGTCCATAAATTAAAAAAAAACACACACATTATGTTGAAATGACCATGATATTTTGAAATGCGCATTTCAAATAAGAGAAGAACATGGATAACCAATGGATGTCACACGCAATGTAAACACGCGTAAAATAACAAAGTCTGTTTTCTGTAAGGGAAAATAAAAAGTTAAATAAGTAATGCATGTTTTCTATAAGGGTAAATAAAAAGTGAAATATGCATAAACATGGGTATAACGCACAGAAATATGCGCGGATTGTGTGCGAAAACACAAAAATCTGATGTGTTACCCTCACATGACTTTCTCTACTCTTGTAAAACTATTTTTACAAACGCTTATTCTCCATCAACTTCATGTTAATCGAGATAAACATTTGCAGAAACTATCTTATTGCTAATATTTTTGTAGGTGCAAGGGGAATATGATAGGCTTTAAGAGATAGTTAAATCTTTTAAGAGTTGGTTGCTACGTGGAGCATTACATTCTATTTGCATGTCCAGGATATAAAAAAATACCATTGCTAAATGTTTATGTGTTAACAAACTAACCAAATGTTACAAGGCCTTGCGCTTTCTACTTCAGTAGATTACGTTTTGTGCATAGAGTAGACAGGCCTGTTTGAAAATCACTGACTTTCACTTCGTATTGTTTCATCCGGCAAAACTGCATCTATAGGCTTATGGTCAGAGAAAACGGTTTCATACACACCAGCAGAAATGTCGATGTTGGAAAATATTATATCTATCTGGGTATTAAAAGTTGTTGTTGAAATGTTCTTATGCAGCTTGCTTATATCATAAACATTTTTTTGTAAAGTGAACTATTTTCGAGATATTCCTTGTTATTTCTTTGAATTTTCCAATACTTACACTTTTTCTCAACTGTGAATTCGTTGTTTTTTCATGTTCTTGACATGCAAAGAGAATTACATTTTACACATAGCGACCAGTTCTAAAAATATTTGACTATCGCTTAAGGCCTACTATGTTGCCATTGTTTTGTATTTGCAAGGGCAATATAGAAATTGACGCTGACCTTTGATACATCTGTGTTGTTCCTTGCTGTCGCTTCAGGAAACTCAGAGTCCCGGATTCGATTGTTTGATGACAGAGATTAGGAATTTGTTCTGGTAGAGCTGAGGTTCTGGTTTTCAGGGTAGTGACATTCCCTTGATGATATTAACAATGTTGCCGGCAAAGATTGAGGTATTATTTCTTTATTTTTGTTACGAAGATTCCTATCTGGTCGAACCGCCACCTTCGTCGTCAAAACCACTGTTATTATTGTTATCACTTTCGAAGTCGCTACTTATATGCTCCTCCGACTAGCCCTCAAATTGCCTAGATTTCACAACTTCATTTCACTTCAAACTTTCTGATTATTTTCTTCTTATTTTGTTTCATCAACCGTTCTCGTGGTTAGTTTTTACCCGAATGTGGGCTCGGCGTTTCTTTTCTTTTTTTACGCCTTTCGCCAAATTCAGAATTTTCAACCCATCTTTCTTCTGCTTCGTTCCGTTTTAAGTTCAAACGTATCATGTGATGTATACGGGATCCTTTATTGGCTATCGATTTTGTTTCATGATTTTATTATTGGCTACCCCCACTTTGACAACTTTTACGTCTGCTTCTTACAACTTGTTTTGAGTTTAAAATCTTCCCACGAATATTCTTAGATCGGAGATAAGACACGTATGCTTTTGACCCTGCTAAGCTTTCGGACCATTGTTAGCTTCACGTCCGAACCAAAGTACAAAGCGAAACTTCCGGTATCCTTTACGGCGCCGAGAGCAGGTACATCTGCTTTCCTTTCGAGGAAAACAAAAATTGCTTTTTGCCTTTTCAACAAAACCCCTTCCTAGTATGAATTTACAGAGCGGGCATTTTTTAATTTATGAATTGATTCTCTTTATACCTTTTATCTCTTTTCAGCATTTTTTGTCCTTATCTTTGATTTTGATCGTATTATATTATTATTATCGTTATTATCATTATTATTTTTTTCTCTCCTGGGTCTCGATAACTGGCTTTATATGCCCTAACGGTAATTTTATCATCGGACCTTTAGGTTGAATGATGGGTTTATCGTTAATGTCCCATCTAACGTTACCTCTCTCTCCCTCTGTTCATTATTCTTTTATTTATTTCTTTACTTATTTATTCATTCATTTAGTGGCTTACGACGAGCCCACCGTTACACATTTATCCTGTTCACATTACATTTCAATCACTAAATACAGTGCAATTTGAAATTTGACACAAGTATTTACGTAAAAATAAAAACAAACAAGCTACATAATATCTGACCCTCAACAACCAGATTACAAAACATTTATATTTAAGGAATCTGTTTACACACAATAAATTCTTCAAACATTTTTTTAATTACACATCTTAATTCCCTTACTTTTTTTTCTTTCTTTTGCACAACCTATACAATACTGGTTTCCTGAGGCTATTAGCAGCCTCCACACTAGAGACACCTTTTGTACCCTTTTCTGCCAGGTATACATTCTGTCCGGTTTTCATTCATACTGTATATCATTAACATCGTAAATGTCAAGCACACGGTCCCTTAGGAGTTTAACAGGACATTGCTATCTCAAAGCTACCACGTTGTTCGTAAACAGTGTTCGCGTGTAATGACTTTCTTTACTTATGTTTAGAGTGTGTTTGTATATTCTCCCTGTCCGACTCTATTAAAAAGTTTTGTCCTGCTTAAATGGACGAATCAATGATAAATGGTACTTCCCGATTATTTTCCCAGTCCTCAATTGTTGGAGTTGATATACCCTGTCCCCGAAGGTTTGTACCATCCGATAGGAGCCCTTCCAACACATATGCATACGTCTGTATTCCTTCCTTACTAGTGAAGATTTGTCAAAATTCTTCACTAGTACGGGGTCACCTATTGCCGGAGTCCAGGTATGTGTATATCTCTCGGCCTTCTGTCTCCTTTTCTCTGATTTGGCTTTTAATTCATAAAGGTGTTCTTAATCCTTTCCGTGTCTGATTCCTCGATTGCGTCAATAGTTGGTGTTACACCCGGAATAATACTATTTGGTTCATTTCCTGTGTGTAGTTTCAGTGGCGTGAATCCATGATTACAGTTGAGGCTGTTATTGTATACATTCTCGATATATTCAATGTATCCGGGCCAACTCGATGTTTCTGATTCGCTAAAATTCGTAGCGCAATACTCAGGTCCCGCATCTGTCTCTCGCAGGGATTTGAACTGGGATGATAAGCGCTAATGTTGTACACTTTCATGCCTGCTTCGAGTAGTCTTTCTCGAAATATGCTTACCTTATGTGCCGGTGCATTATTCACCAAGATCGCCGCCATTCTTCCATAATTTGGTACGTAGTGATCAACTATTTTGCTCGCGCAAATAGCGCTAGTCAGCTTCTTGACTGCGTATAGCTTCACAAATTTGCTCATCACGTCGACTAATACGAAAACATATTTTAACCTTGTTCTTCCGGTCGGCATAGGCCCATGACCATCAGCTGCGATTAATTGCAGGGGTTGCTCCCTGAGAATCGTCTGTGATGGTAAATCATACCGGATGTTCAACGGCTTAGCTTTCTGACACATTGCACAATTTGCAACAAAGGCCCTCAACTTCTTACCTAGCCTTCGAATGTAAAAGTGCCCGTTAAGGACCAGGTTTGTCTTCCCCATTCCGGTATGTATGAGTGCGCGATGATATGCATCCATAACTAATTCTTCCAACACAGCAGGTACGAAAACTCGCCATGTCGGTCTTTCTCTTTTACACAGTTTATATACCACACCGTTTAAAATGCCGTACTTTTCCGCGTTTTGTGTACTGATCGGCGTAGCTATCTTCATTATTTCGGCTATCTTCTCATCTGCCCCCTGGAGTTGTGGCAGCCTCTTCATTTCGTCTGCTAAGTGTTTGCTTAACGTTATATCTAATTTCATCACGCAAACCTCTCTTTGTGTATTTTCCTGTGTTTTGGGGAACTGCCCCCCTCTCTTAAGTCTGGACATGTCGCAAAGCGCCCTGGTATGTGGCGGATTTCTACATTGTAAGCCATTATCTCGTGTATGTATCGAGAAATTTTGCTGCTCGTTAATTTACAGTTTTTGATAAATGACAAACTTATATGGTATGTGAATACGATAATCTGCCTGCTGTACACAGTGTTTACATTTTTGCAGAGCAAAGAAGATAGCTCCGATCTCCTGCTGGCTAACACAAGCGATTCTTCCGGCCTTTGTTAATGCTCTGGATACTGTAGCTATTATATGTAATTGCTTATTTTCGTAAACTTGGGCTAATACACACCGTAAGCAATTGACGAGGCGTCAGAATAAATATGGTACGGAAGGTCCATGCGTGGGCGTTTTAACAGTATCGATTCACTGAACAACTGCTTTAGCCGATTAAATGCATTTTCTTCGGCTTCGGTCCACCTCTTTCTGCTGTTCTTTTCTAGTAACTCTCGTAGTGGGGCAGTATGCTCGGCGTATCTGATTACAAACCGACTTTGATAACATAATACACCTAGGAACTTTC
The DNA here is from genome assembly GCA_030765065.1 of Deroplatys truncata. Classification (NCBI taxonomy): domain Eukaryota; kingdom Metazoa; phylum Arthropoda; class Insecta; order Mantodea; family Mantidae; genus Deroplatys; species Deroplatys truncata. The sequence goes on along the minus strand of CM060988.1, from coordinate 20,935,686 downwards.
GCAACTGTTTGGGGTTCTTGGGACGGGGGGTTTTCCGGATTGCTTCCACGCGCTCGGGGTCCGGCGAGTCGGTCTCTCCAGAAATTATATACCCTAAGAATTTCACTGATGTAGCGAAGAAAGCGCATTTATCCCAGTTTAACATCAGACCACTGTTTGCAAGTCTTCCAAGAACTTCGCCAATGTGTTGGAGGTGTGACTCTACGTCTAAATCATGTATTAGTATGTCGTCCACATATTGCGACACACACTCTTCAGTTTGCGTGCCTAAAATCTGGTGTACTGCCCGGAGCAATGCATCACCGCTAACATTTATTCCAAAGGGGCAACGCGTAAAATTATATAAACATCCAGAATAATAGAAGGCCGTATATTTGCGCAAGTGAGGGGCCAGTTTGATTTGTAAGTATGAGTTTGTCAAATGTAACGAAGTAAACCATTTTTGTCGCCCGATGCTTGCTAAGATTTGCTCTATATTCTGCGCGCAGAACCTGTCGGGACGGATAAACTTGTTTACATGTCGGCCACCAATAGTTAGCCGAACGCTCCCGTTTTTCTTCCGTACTATACATAATGCATTTATGTACACCGAGTCTGACAGTTCAATAATGTTCTCTCGTAACAATTCTTGAATTTTCTCGTCTACGACACTTCGCAATTCGAGCGGGATTCCCCTACACTTATGCCTGAAAGGTGTGACGTCAGATATTTCAAATGCATATTCATAGTTATGGTATACTCCTGTCCTGGAGGTTAACATATCTTTGTGTTTTACAAGAATGTTGAAACGTCTTTTTTTCTGTTGGTGGTTTAAGCAGCCTATTGATGCTGCATATTCGTGTATACCTGATAGGGATATGTTTTGTTCACTCGCTATCTGCGAGTTATCTGACCTCTCACCAAAATAAACACTTTCATGTTCTATGTTTAAGCCACAATAATTGGGTGCTTGGCCTACTTCTGACTCATGAGCTGAATGCAGTGGCGTGTCGTCTCTCTCCCTTCGCACAATTGTTGTGTAAAAATTCTAACCACATCAATGCCTTCCCCAATGTGCAAATATTCAATGAAGAATTGTTCTCCTTTCTATTTGCTCTTCTATTTCGGTTAAAACCGCGTGTTCCATACTCGAGTTTGAACGAATGGTATTCTTCTTAGCGATCCATCTACTGTTAGTATCAATAGTGCTAGTCCATAGTCAATAGTGGCTTGGAATGCATTTAGCATGTCGCTTCCCATCAGAATGTCTACTACCAGTTTGTCTATTACTAAACACAATTATTTCAAGTTCGGTATCCCCTATGCAGGCATTAATCATTACCTGCTGTGATATCTTTTGTTTCGCGCGGCCTACAGCCATTATGCAGTACGCGTTCTTTACGGGTAGTATCTGTAAGTTCTTTTTCTTTTCACTGAGGTGGTTGAAGAGTGCTTTACTGCACGCAGAGATCATGGCTCCACTGTCTATTGTTATCAGGTAGTCTCATTTTCAATTACTGCCGCTATTCTCGGGGATTCCGTTATTTCCAGGGTTTGACTTATCTCCCTGTATCCGAATTCCTTGTCATGACAGTTGCCTCTCCCTTCGTTTTGGCTGATATTGTGGCCTACACTATTTGTTTCTGATTTTAGTTTTCGTTCCCAGTGTAATGCAAGAACCTGCGCGCATTCTCTGAGGTCGAGCCTGGGAATGCTACGACTCATCCTGCCTCTAGTTTTCCGACCGTCACGGCCACGACCCTTGACTGGGCCTATCCCTTGGCCTACGCTGTGTCCTACCGTTGTCCCACTTATGTGGCTTATCGCGTCATCCATTTTGTTGTGGACATTTTGCGGCTGTCGTGTCTGGGATGGGTATCCGCTCGGCGTCAATACGTGACTGTAAGTAGGTCTGCTTAAGAGCTCGTGGTTCTAATTTCTACGTGGGGGAGTTGGTGGCAGGCTTGGAGGTGTTCTAGGCCTGTTCGGAGGTGTCCTTGGCCTGCACTGAGGGTTTCTGGCCGATTTGTAGGCGTTCTTGGCCTATCCGGTGTCCCACTGTGAAGCTTATTTCCCCTGTGTTGCCTACTATTCGCTGGGTACCTGGAGGATCTCATGTATTGAACGGGATACTCATGTTGCCTCGGTGGCCTACCCGTGCCCGTCTGGTCCAAGGGCCTATAGCTTCTCTCCCGATTCCTTGTAAATGTCTCTTGATATCGCTGTCAGATTGTGGAACGGTTGTTCAACGCACCTTGTGCCCTCGTCCCATCATTGCGATGCGATTGTGTCCTATCAATCTGTCTACTTTCGGTCCTGATTTTGGGCCTATCACTTGGCCTAACTTCTTCCCGCGTTTCGTACCCCTACAGAGCGGCAAGGAGTTCTATGTCTTCGCTCAGCGTCCTCGGACGTGCTACCACTAGGTGATGACGCATAACGTCTGGGAAATGTCGTGTCAGGAGGGATACGAATTCACCTTCGGGCATCGGTTTGTCCAGGAGTTGACTTAATTGGCCGAGTCGCAAGAAATAGTCGAACATTGACTAACGCTTATCTTCCCTGTATTGACCATTATTTATTTCTGCGCGCACCCGGTATTGTGCAACGCCGCTCTAATATTTCTCTAAAAATGCAGACCTAAAATGTTCATATTGTGCATGCTCGCTCACCGTCAATTGAAACCAACTCAGAGACGAGCCTATCAAGCTCCTTTTTATAATTACCATTTTGAAACGGTTGGGGATTCCCCTAAGCGCGAAATAAGATTCGAGGTCGTTAATGAATTGCTTCGCATTGTCGAATTCACTGTTGAACTTGGGGATTGGCAGTTCATTAAAAAATTGTAAGGGTATAGTACATTGTTGTAGGAGCCCTACTGTGCTTGACATTTCACTTGCCGTGTGCAGTGAGGCCGAAGGAATGCAGGCAGGTTCGTTCGACTTTGGGTTGTTACAATGGAACGACGAAAGCGCGGAAACCTGAGAGGAGTTCGCGCGTCCGTGGCTCCCTGGGATCGCGGTTCGATTTCTTCTAGCGCGTCCCTGCGAGCATTGACGGTCTGTGTCACTGCTCCCTTAACTTGACGATTTCGCTTGTCTGCGAGCTTCTCTGTGCCTCTATGGCCTCTCTTAATTTTTTAATTTCATCATTTACCCCTGCTTCAAGTGCCTGCTGCTTATTCTGTAATGCTACACAGACTGTCACTCTTGCCTTGTCACTAATTGTACATATTAAGTTTTCATTACTTACAATTTGTTGTGCCCTGATGGCGTCTATTTCCACGCCAAGTTCCTTCCTTACTACCTCTACACTATTCTGTGTTGCTTTTAATTCGTTTCTTAAATACTCAACATCCTCTTGGATTACATTTTAACTTGCTCTAATTTCTAACATGACATACTGTATTTTATTTTCTAAGTCCTGACTGATTTCCTTCTTTTGGATGCATAATTGTGAGGATATCCGCTGCTGTAATGTTTGTTCCTGGGTGGACAATTGTTGTTTTAGTGTTTGCTCTTGTTCTGTTAATCGTTGTGTAAGTGTTTGCCCTTGATCTGTTATTTTAGCGTTTAGGAGGCTCAATTGAGCCAATATTTGTTGCAGCATTTCACTCGTATTAAGTGATTCGGTAACTTGGTTTTCTAATGTTTCTCCATTTCCTTTTTCTACACCTACCCGCTATTGTTAGTGAAATTTTGCCCTTGTTCATTGCTATTAGCTTCCATATTGTTGCCGGTTAATTTCTTGTTTCCTAACAGCATTTACAAACATGAATAATTCAGCTTACTTATATCTATTGCATGTATACTCCCTTCTAAAATTTTATTGATTAATGTATTGTACAGTTAACACTTACCCGGTGCTGAGTTGTGCTGCTGTGAAGTGTAGTAGTAGTTCACTTATCACTTCACTACACTTACACTTTTTTTAACGCTGATGATCTGTCTGTGCTGGATGCCTAATTCCTTGTTGCAGTGGAGCGGCATCGATGTCGCTTGTTGTCACGCGTCTATCGGTACACTCTTCTGCTGCCAGCGACTCTGGTAGTTGCTGATGACGTCATCGGTTTCGTTTTTCTGTTCTTCCTTCCGTTGTCGGCTCTCTGGGTGTTTTATCTGTTGGCAGTATTTCGAGTCCCAACGTAGTGGGCGCCATATAACGCTGAACTTTGACACATCTGCGTTGTTCCTTGTTGTCACTTTAGGAGACTCAAGAGTCCCGGGTTCGATTGTTGGATGGCAGGGATTAGGAATTTGTTCTGGTAGAGCTGAGGTTCTGGTTTTCAGGGGTGGTGGCACTGCCTTGATGATATTAACAATGCTGCCGGCAAGGATTGAGTTAATATTTCTTTATCTTTGTTACGAAGATTCCTATCTGGTCGAACCGCCACCTTCGTCTTCAAAACCACTGTTATTATTGTCATCACTTTCGAAGTCGCTACTTATATGTTCCTCCGACTAGCCCTCGAATTGCCTAGGTTTCACAACTTCATTTCACTTCAAACTTTCTTATTATTTTCTTCTTATTTTGTTTCATCAACAGTCCTCGTGGTTAGTTTTTACCCGAATGTGGGCTCGGCTTTTCTTTTCTTTTTTTACGCCTTTCGCCAAATTCAGAATTTTCAACCCCCCTTTCTTCTGCTTCGTTCCGTTTTAAATTCAAACGTATCATGTGATGTATACGCAATCCTTTATTGGCTATCGTTTTTGTTTCATGATTTTACTATTGGCTACCCCCGCTTTGACAACTTATTTTGAGTTTAAAATCTTCCCACGAATATTCTTAGATCAGAGATAAGACACGTATGCTTTCTGACCCTGCTAAGCTTTCGGACCATTGTTAGCTTCACGTCCGAGCCAAAGTACAAAGCGTAACTTCCGGTATCCTTTACGGCGCCGAGAGCAGGTACAACTGCTTTCCTTTCGAGGAAAACAAAAATTGCTTTTTGCGTTTTCAACAAAACCCCTTCCTAGTATGAATTTACAGAGCGGGCATCTTTTTACTTTATGAATTGATTCTCTTTATACCTTTTATCTCTTTTCAGCATTTTTTGTCATTCTATTTGATTTCGAACGTATTATATTATTATTATTATTATTATTATTATTATTATTATTATTATTATTGCTTTCTCTCCTGGGTCTCGATAACCGGCTTTAAAATACAGTAACCTCTAAGCATAGACGTATTGCTTAATAGCTGGTTGCTATGTGCAGCACCATTCTCTTTGGCACACATTAATACTCTTTGCATATCAAAGACAAAAAAATATGAATATCCAATTCCGATTTGAGAAAAAGTATAAGTATTGGAAAATTTAAGGGAATAACAAGCAATATCTCGAAAATAGTTTGGTGTTTATCCGACTGTTCGCTTCCGAGTTATGCTGTTCACACACGGATGTTTCCAAAACTGTTCTTTTTTATTCAAGGGGGTCTCAAAACATAAATTTCCTATGAAATCTCGGTATCGAATTTTTGGGTGGAATACAATATGTCCCCTAGTTACTATACGTACTAGAGAAAGTAATATACCCAATAAGTAGCATGCCAACTAGATATTTTTGTTTCTCCTGAACTAAGTTAGTTATGTGAACAATTTGAATTTGGCGCATTTCTTCACACCTTCTTCTCCACTCCATTGCAATAGCAACTTCTTACGTCAACCAGTGGCAGCACTGCTGCCCCTTGTAAAATGGCTGACATCGATGTTCGTATTAGACAGCGTTCTGTCATTGAATTCTTGAATGCGGAAGGTGAAACGCCCATTCGCTTTCATGAAGGACTCACAAAGGTGACATCAGTGGACGTCAGCAAGGTTAGAAGATGGGTTCATCGTTGTAACGAAGCTGATTAGCGGAGCGGCAGACCCGTGTCTGCATGCAACATTGATTGCTGTATCAGCGTATATCGTAATCATATTGGCAGTATGAAAAAACGATTTAAAATTGGTGCAGTTGATACTCAAAGTATAAAATTTGTGTTCCCAAGGATCCGTCCTAGGACCATTGCTCTTCATTATATACGTAAATGATTTCGTGGAATCAACTGAGAGTAAACCTATATCATATGTCGATGAGACTCCACTCATTTGCAAAGGAAAAAAACTTGCTGCAACTAGAAAATAAACTTACTCAAAATTTATCACGAATTTCAATTTTTCTTACTGTTAATTCTCTCAAACTCAGTATTAAAAAAGCCAAATTGATTCATTTTGGGCACCAGCAAAATATAAGTGAAGAACTAAGGTACATAAATGTAAAACTAGATAATGCTAAAGTAGAACAGGTGTCTATCCATAATTTCTTAGGGATATACCTTGATGAACACCTACATATGAAACTCATGTAAATGAAGTGGGTAAAAAAAATTTACAAGAAACATATATTTATTAAAACACTTTTCAAACTATCTTAATATAGAACAACTTAGAGCTATATACTATGGATTAATATATGCTCATATGGAATATGTAACTGAAATCTGAGGAGGGTGTGGGACACCACCGCCACCACTACCACCCTCACCACAACATAGAAATACATGCCTTGTTAAAAGATGGACTGAAACTGTGGAAAAGGACGTAGATTAAATTGAAAACTGACATTGAAATCCTCAATGTTGTGGCTTTCATGCTGTGTAATCAAAGTTTAAGTTACTTGCAAATTACAAGAGAAAAAGTATGGGAGGCATTAGTTATTGGCTGATCCTCGTAGATTATAATCATGCAATATTATATATTTGATTTGTCAGTAAAACACTGAAAATTCCATCAATTATTTATACCACCTTCTGCAGTCTCCATCCGTTGGCAATGTTTACGATTCATTTTACACGCTTTTCAGTTTACGTTATTGTTTTTAGGAATTAATATTTCTCCGCTGTACTGGTACTCTATACTTATGACACCGCATATCAAAGAATCGTGTTGGTCTACCAATTCGTATTATAAAGTCTAGCGATTCTTTCAACCTGCACAATTCACTCTTTACCTCGATGATTCTAGTCTGCTCCGAATCTACTCGGTCGTAATAGGTTTTTTGGCATTACTATGTGCCATGTTACAGCATCACAATGTGTGGTTAATTTCCCTATGTATAATCGTACTCACTAGGCGGTATTCGGTTCTTTGGCGATGCTATATACCATGCTACAGTATCACAATGTGTGGTAATTTCCCTATGCATAATCGTACTCACTAGGCGGTATTCGGTTCTTAGGCGATGCTACTTACCATGTTACAGTATTACAAGGTGTGGTAATTTTCATATGCATGATCGTACTCACTAGGCGGTATTCGGTTCTTTGGCGATGCTACATACCATGTTACAGTATCACAATGTGTGGTAATTTCCCTATGCATAATCGTACTCACTCGGCAGTATTCGGTTCTTTGGCGATGCTACATACCATGTTACAGTATTACAATGTGTGGTAATTTCCATATGCATGATCGTACTCACTAGACGGTATTCGGTTCTTTGTTGATGCTACATACCACGTTACAGTATTACAATGTGTGGTAATTTCCCTATGCATGATCGTACTCACTAGGCGGTATTCAGTTCTTAGGCGATGCTACTTACCATGTTACAGTATTACAATGTGTGGTAATTTCCATATGCACGATCGTACTCACTAGGCGGTATTCGGTTCTTAGGCGATGCTACTTACCATGTTACAGTATTACAATGTGTGGTAATTTCCATATGCATGATCGTACTCACTAGACGGTATTCAGTTCTTAGGCGATGCTACTTACCATGTTACAGTATTACAATGTGTGGTAATTTCCATATGCATGATCGTACTCACTAGACGGTATTCAGTTCTTAGGCGATGCTACTTACCATGTTACAGTATTACAATGTGTGGTAATTTCCATATGCATGATCGTACTCACTAGGCGGTATTCGGTTCTTAGGCGATGCTACATACCATGTTACAGTATTACAATGTGTGGTAATTTCCATATACATGATCGTACTCACTAGGCGGTATTCGATTCTTTGGCGATGCTACATACCATGTTACAGTATTACAATGTGTGGTAATTTCCATATGCATGATCGTACTCACTAGGCGGTATTCGATTCTTTGGCAATGCTACATACCATATTACAGTATTACAATGTGTGGTAATTTTCATATGCATGATCGTACTCACTAGGCGGTATTCGGTTCTTTGGCAATGCTACATACCATATTACAGTATTACAATGTGTGGTAATTTCCATATGCATGATCGTACTCACTAGGCGGTATTCGATTCTTTGGCGATGCTACATACTATGTTACAGTATTACAATGTGTGGTAATTTCCATATGCATGATCGTACTCACTAGGCGGTATTCGATTCTTTGGCAATGCTACATACCATATTACAGTATTACAATGTGTGGTAATTTTCATATGCATGATCGTACTCACTAGGCGGTATTCGGTTCTTTGGCAATGCTACATACCATGTTACACTATTACAATGTGTGGTAATTTCCATATGCATGATCGTACTCACTAGGCGGTATTCGGTTCTTTGGCGATGCTATATACCATGATACAGTATCACAATGTGTGGTAATTTCCATATGCATAATCGTACTCACTAGGCGGTATTCGGTTCTTTGGCGATGTTATATACCATGTTACAGTATTACAATGTGTGGTAATTTCCATATGCATGATCGTACTCACTCGGCAGAATTCGGTTCTTTGGCGATGCTATATACCATGATACAGTATCATAATGTGTGGTAATTTCCATATGCATGATCGTACTCACTCGGCAGAATTCGGTTCTTTGGCGATGCTATATACCATGATACAGTATCACAATGTGTGGTAACTTCCATATGCATACACGTCCTCACCCGGCGGTATTCGGTTCTTTGGGCGATGCTATATACCATGTTACAGTATCACAATGTGTGGTAATTTCCATATGCATAATGGTCCTCACCCGGCGATTCTTTTTGAACGACGATTCATTTGTTTGTTCATTCGGTCCCACTGTAAGCAACGCTCAGGGACATTGAACATGCCATATAATTATGAAATATGTAGCATAACTAATAAACATACCCAACACCAAGGACATTTCTCCATTTCCTTCTCTCGCTCTCTCTCTCTCTCTCTCTCTCTCTCTACACCATGCATTATTTAAGAAATTAATATTTGCAAACCATCACCATTCCAAGAATAAACATCTCAACATGCATTACAGTAGGACAATAACAAATAGGTGTAAGTCACCATCATATGCCATATGTATTGAATATTTATATGTTGCACGACATATTAAAAAATTCCTCCATAGTATATGGGAAGTGAGTATATAGGAAATACTTTAACGCTTTTTTTTAAATATTTTATGTTGATTATACTTGTTTAATGGTTTTAAGTAGCATGGTAGCTTATCATTAATTGTTATTGCAGAATGGTTGGAACAGTGTTGAACTATTTGCTGGTCTATGCAAAGTGCCTGCATGCCCTTTATTGTGGTCATGCACAGCAACGTTCATTGTGAAGTTATCATAATTATCTGTAAGGTAGCTCAGGAGAGAATATACGTATTCATCAGTGAGAGTAAGAATTTTTTGGGTTTTGAACAAGGGTCTACAGGAATGACGGGGGACCCAACACCACAGATAATATGTATGGCCTTCTTTTTGTAATATATATACTTGCTTGCTATGTGCCGAATTACCTCAGAACATTATTCAATATCGCAACAGGCAGCGAAAGTAGGCAAAATATGCTGTTCTTAAGGCACTTTGGTGGAGAATTTTTTTTAAGTTTCTTAAGGCAAAGCAAGCCGAGCTAAGTTTTGGCAGTATTATTTTTGTTTGTTTTCTCCAGTTGAGCTCTCCAACTGTTTGAAGTCTAAGAAATTTTGTATCAGATACCTTATTTATGGTGTAATTTTTGTACCTGATTGTTAATTCACTCACTTGTTTATGCTTCGTTTGAAATTGAATAAAATTGGTTTTATCATAGTTTAATGAAAGCCTATTAGCTTTAAACCAAACGTTGAGCTGTTCGAACACTTTATTGACAGCATTTCTTAATTCCTGATGTGACTTTTCAGATATAAATACACTGGTATCATCTGCAAAAAGCACAGCTGTTGAATCTTTGCTAAGGTAGTATGGGAGACGTTTATAAATATTAAAAATAACAAAGGACCAAGTATAGAACCTTGTGGGACACCTCTAGTAATAATACCTGGTTCTGAATCACAACCATTGATTCTGGTTTGCTGGATCCTATTTGTTAAGTACGATCTGAACCATTTTATAGTAATATCACTGAAGACATAAACTTTTAACTTTTGCAGCAAGATCTATGTTGTCGTGAAGAAGATATTTTTTGTATTGTTATTACTTGCCCCACACTTTGGGAGCCAAATTTGAAGAAGGTTGTATTGAAGGAGTTATATTATATTTCAACTGTTGGGTATCCGAACACTTGAAGTAGTTGCAACCGCACTTAGGGTACTGTAGCGGGGTTTGGGAATGGAAAAGGTTTGTAATGTTGCGGTTCTTGGTGGTTGGGTTGTTAATTCGGGAGGATCATTGTCGCTGCCGGCTACTCAGTCGCGTACCTCAATAATTTGTAATTAATTATTTAACTTTCAGAGGAGAGCTACTCGCTACGAGAGGGATCGTTATTCAAACTAAGGAAACTTTAATTCAAGAGGCACCGACAAAGGGACGCAGCTAAAGTTAAATTCACAAATATTCTTACACTAACATAATTCCTGGCTGAAGGGAGAGGCAAGGATTCTATACTACCATAATTAAAAAGTCAAGGAAGAAGAATAATTGGTTGATTTATTATAATAACTTACCCATGTGTCTGCCGGAGCGAGGACGCCATATCGTTGCGCAGCTATCCGTACATCTGAACACCGCGAAGACTAGTCACAGACTGAACTTGAAAAAACTCGTTAAGCTTGGCGTCCTAACGCCATATCCCCTCCAATGAGACTATTTCCCCTCAAACGCCCCTCCTCGGATAAACTGCCAACCTTCAACTTGGGTAACCAGAGGGCACAGCTATTACTATAATCTGTGCACATGCCACATCTCCCCCTGGCCACCCAAGTCGACGTCCTCGTCGACAGAAAGAACATAAGTACAAAATACAGGAAAAACAAAAGAAAGACATACCAAAAAAAAATGACATACCTTCAACTTGGGTAACCAGAGGGCACAGCTATTACTATAATCTGTGCACATGCCACATCTCCCCCTGGCCACCCAAGTCGACGTCCTCGTCGACAGAAAGAACATAAGTACAAAATACAGGAAAAACAAAAGAAAGACATACCAAAAAAAAAATGACATAGAAATCCGCAGGTCTCTGGTGATGACAACAGGGTGGGCAGTCGCTGGCTTGGACTGCCCCCCGACATGGTGGCTCCTTATGCCACGGCAGTGTAGTGGCTGCCCGACAGCTTCCCTGTGGTGTTTCTTGACTTCTGGTGTGCTCTGGGGATGCTGGTGCATCTTCTCGCTCTCTGTCCAGTACAATTCTAAAACAAAACCACGACACAATAAACAGGATGCTCCCACAAAGAATCACACAGAAAAGAAGGGTATGTCCTTTACAAAATAAAGATTTTAAAGTATGAAAAGTGTACACTAAAAATTCTTTTGACATGGGCAAGTAAAGAGAAAAGAAAATTAGAACAAATTGGCATAAGAAAGAAATTTTACATAGTTGCCATCAAAAATTGAACTTACAATGCTTCATAATCCAAATAACAGTAAAACAGACTCAAAATACATAAACATGACAGAAATGAAACATAACCTTATCTTGGGATCCCAATATTACATCTCAATAACCAGCTGGTATCACTAACAAAAGAAAGTAAGTGCACTTACAAGACAATCACACATGACGATGAAATGAACTCATTCACACTGACCATGGCCCCAAATTACACACAACACTAACTTAACTATCTACTCAAACTAGTGTATACATCACTACAAGCTACATCCACAATACATTTCTAAACTACGCCACGTGACATGCTTTCAACTACTAGTGTCCTACTCTTGTCATGAATACAACTTCTTGTCCACATCATTGTCTTTCTCATCGTAGTTTAACCATCATCTTTCATAATCATCATGAACATCATCAGCAGTAATAGTGCAATCTCAATCATTACTTCAAGCATCATCATCTTTCAATTTTCTCTCCAAAACAAAACATCTGCACTTACGTGTCTCATTTAACATGCTGTAAATTCAAAACATCTGACATAGACATAACCTTAAAAAAAATCACATTAATTCAGGAATTACACAAATAACATGACATTATAATGTTGCATCTACATCCTCAAAATCAAGAAATAAGCTGGAAAACAGGTAGTATTAACATTTGCTATCTAAGATGGTAATAAACTTGTTGCATAAACAGAGAAAAAAAATTATTTTCATTACATTCACTTCCATCTATATAATCTCTCGTGTGAATTCATCACACACGCTATACTGGGCACGTTACAGCAACACCAATAAGCAAAATCTCTGAAATCAGACAACAACTGTCGGGGTTACACTGTGGCACTTCCACCGAAGCTGACATCATCTCGTCTCATCTCATCTCTCCTCATCTCACATCCACACCGTCGGGGTTACTCTTACGCACATCCACCGAGGCAAATCTCAACTCACATTTCTCACATAACCTCACACTACGCCATCGGGGTTACACTTTGGCACTCCCACCGAGGCAAATCTCACCTATATCACATAACCTCACATACACACATACATACAAACACTATTCATGCAACAAATTTCTGCAAATAAAGATCACAGCATCATTATGGAACCCAAAATCAAATCGAGTCAAAATCAAATCATATATCAAATCAAATCGAATGCAACAAAACAACATCACATCATTACTCAAAACAATATTGTCACATAACATTCCTGAAAATGAAAGCTCAATTAAGCACATAGTACACCTGAAACACATTCCTGCAGCATAATACAACAAAACAAATGATTTGCAGTTATCAAAACACAATTCAAAATTTAAGTTACACCCAAAATAACAATATACTTGTAATTTAGCAGAGACATTCATATCACATATTCCTGAAAAACAAAGCTTAATTAAGCATCAGTCAGTGAAACAATAAAATTTAGCATACCTGTGTGAGTCGTAAAACTGTTTCATTCATCCAAACTTTAGCACTCACAATGATTACATACTTACAGGTAATTTTTTTCTTTTCTCTTACTCGTTTACCACAAAATTCCCGTGCAAATTGTCCAAAATCTGGTAACACACGTACAGCTGGTTCATCAACATCCACATCGTACTGGTCCATATTAGAAGCACATCAAACCTAATTAGGTGCAGATACTGGCAAGGTTGGTAGCCCCTGAAACCTTTACTTACATGAGCAACTGCGAAAGATTTTCCCTTAAAAATATGCATTGCGGAATTAAACCAAACTTGGCAACGGTAAAGTAAAATTATCATCATTCTCAGAGCGGCCAATAGCAGTAGTAGCCAACATTGCAACATTCTAAAGTAACTCATACGGCGACAACTCGTTGGAATGCTCCATGTGAGAGGGGTCAATGACCGGCGGCAGCCAGCTGATAACTGAGCAACAGTCGTACCAACACTGGACAGATTCCACCACACTGTGCTCGCCAACTGGAGCAATTACTGTATTAACTTTCTGTGCAGGACGTCGCTTATGCATGATTGCAGCACAAAAGATAACACAACCAATAAACAAACCGTAGGACCAAGCAAACAGATTACACCAAACTAAACACTTATAGCAACACATGAATGTAAGTAGCAAGAGTAGAACATAACCAAATAAAACAGTTGCAGAAAGAACACAATTAAGGCGCCCGCGGCGAAATATCAGAAACTTAAACTAACACACGGCTACACAAGCCACTTGGACACAATACCAAGATTTTTTAAGCAGAATGAACATATGGAAGAAAACCAAAATGATAGCTGCAGTGAGAAACCTCGAACTGGAACTTAAAAAAACTACGTCACACTTACTGTGACCACCGCGAAGATTCTCAAAAAGGAGCAGAATACAGACTTGTAATCTAAACTAGCACACAAAACTTCTCTTTTTTTTTCTAAAATCAAATGTATATAATCTGATATGCACACGCAAAGAAACGCGCCAAAACACGTGCTGAGGAAGACTGGTTTCACAAGCTAAAAATTATTGCTGAAATGCACGACCACGCGGGGATTACACAACACACGTGCGTACATAAAAGTTACACGAAGAATGACCCAGAAAAGTGCAGTAAATAGCTAGAAATCACAATCACTGGAATATAAAGTTATACATTTCTAAACCACTGCTAATAAGCACAGAAAACAAGATTTGCAAACGGATAACTAACACGTGACGAGCACATTTTGAAACAACAACTATATCGCTCGTTTCTTCTCAAATCTCACAAAAACATTTTTTCTTTTTTCTTTTTGAAAACAACCAGCGCGAAGAACGAAACACAGTGATATAATTTAAAGGAAATGAAGCCAAAACAAGGGGAAAATGGAGTCAGAAGTTTTAGCGTCACCCGGCAGACAATGAAAAAATATGCAAAAATGAACTCAAAATTGAAATTTCGACACCAGACTTTCAGAAATGATAGAAACAAAATTTAGAAGAAGAGAATCACAAATAAAAGTATAAAAATCCTTACCCTTTAGCCAGAAAGAACTTTACATTTTTCACGACCACGTGTAGCACAAACCGTTAAATTTGGAGGGAAAAAAAATTTTGCACTTAAAATCTCAAAACAAATCAAACTAATTGCTCGGCACCTCCACCAATCTGTCGCGTACCTCAATAATTTGTAATTAATTATTTAACTTTCAGAGGAGAGCTACTCGCTACGAGAGGGATCGTTATTCAAACTAAGGAAACTTTAATTCAAGAGGCACCGACAAAGGGACGCAGCCAAAGTTATATTCACAAATATTCTTACACTAACATAATTCCTGGCTGAAGGGAGAGGCAAGGATTCTATACTACCATAATTAAAAAGTCAAGGAAGAAGAATAATTGGTTGATTTATTATAATAACTTACCCATGTGTCTGCCGGAGCGAGGACGCCATATCGTTGCGCAGCTATCCGTACATCTGAACACCGCGAAGACTAGTCACAGACTGAACTTGAAAAAACTCGTTAAGCTTGGCGTCCTAACGCCATATCCCCTCCAATGAGACTATTTCCCCTCAAACGCCCCTCCTCGGATAAACTGCCAACCTTCAACTTGGGTAACCAGAGGGCACAGCTATTACTATAATCTGTGCACATGCCACAGTACTCACTCGGCAGAATTCGGTTCTTTGGCGGTGCTATATACCATGATACATTATCATAATGTGTGGTAATTTCCATATGCATGATCGTACTCACTCGGCAGAATTCGGTTCTTTGGGCGATGCTATATACCATGTTACAGTATCACAATGTGTGGTAATTTCCATATGCATAATGGTCCTCACCCGGCGATTCTTTTTGAACGACGATTCATTTGTTTGTTCATTCGGTCCCACTGTAAGCAACGCTCAGGGACATTGAACATGCCATATAATTATGAAATATGTAGCATAACTAATAAACATACCCAACACCAAGGACATTTCTCCATTTCCTTCTCTCGCTCTCTCTCTCTCTCTCTCTCTCTCTACACCATGCATTATTTAAGAAATTAATATTTGCAAACCATCACCATTCCAAGAATAAACATCTCAACATGCATTACAGTAGGACAATAACAAATAGGTGTAAGTCACCATCATATGCCATATGTATTGAATATTTATATGTTGCACGACATATTAAAAAATTCCTCCATAGTATATGGGAAGTGAGTATATAGGAAATACTTTAACGCTTTTTTTTAAATATTTTATGTTGATTATGCTTGTTTAATGGTTTTAAGTAGCATGGTAGCTTATCATTAATTGTTATTGCAGAATGGTTGGAACAGTGTTGAACTATTTGCTGGTCTATGCAAAGTGCCTGCATGCCCTTTATTGTGGTCATGCACAGCAACGTTCATTGTGAAGTTATCATAATTATCTGTAAGGTAGCTCAGGAGAGAATATACGTATTCACCAGTGAGAGTAAGAACTTTTTGGGTTTTGAACAAGGGTCTACAGGAATGACGGGGGACCCAACACCACAGATAATATGTATGGCCTTCTTTTTGTAATATATATACTTGCTTGCTATGTGCCGAATTACCTCAGAACATTATTCAATATCGCAACAGGCAGCGAAAGTAGGCAAAATATGCTGTTCTTAAGGCACTTTGGTGGAGAATTTTTTTTAAGTTTCTTAAGGCAAAGCAAGCCGAGCTAAGTTTTGGCAGTATTATTTTTGTTTGTTTTCTCCAGTTGAGCTCTCCAACTGTTTGAAGTCTAAGAAATTTTGTATCAGATACCTTATTTATGGTGTAATTTTTGTACCTGATTGTTAATTCACTCACTTGTTTATGCTTCGTTTGAAATTGAATAAAATTGGTTTTATCATAGTTTAATGAAAGCCTATTAGCTTTAAACCAAACGTTGAGCTGTTCGAACACTTTATTGACAGCATTTCTTAATTCCTGATGTGACTTTTCAGATATAAATACACTGGTATCATCTGCAAAAAGCACAGCTGTTGAATCTTTGCTAAGGTAGTATGGGAGACGTTTATAAATATTAAAAATAACAAAGGACCAAGTATAGAACCTTGTGGGACACCTCTAGTAATAATACCTGGTTCTGAATCACAACCATTGATTCTGGTTTGCTGGATCCTATTTGTTAAGTACGATCTGAACCATTTTATAGTAATATCACTGAAGACATAAACTTTTAACTTTTGCAGCAAGATCTATGTTGTCGTGAAGAAGATATTTTTTTGTATTGTTATTACTTGCCCCACACTTTGGGAGCCAAATTTGAAGAAGGTTGTATTGAAGGAGTTATATTATATTTCAACTGTTGGGTATCCGAACACTTGAAGTAGTTGCAACCGCACTTAGGGTACTGTAGCGGGGTTTGGGAATGGAAAAGGTTTGTAATGTTGCGGTTCTTGGTGGTTGGGTTGTTAATTCGGGAGGATCATTGTCGCTGCCGGCTACTCAGGTAGAGGAATTTGGGTTCAGGAGTCTCTTACCTCAGGGAGTGTGGATGGGAGATAAATGAAGTTCACTTGCTCCTCTCAGATGGCCCGTTTATTGATGATCCACACTGATGTCCTCGTACGAATTTCCTTTCCACACAAGACGCGACTTTTCCTGTCGCCACTGCTACTATTTCCGTGCTCTGATCCTCTCTTAATTACTTTGCAAAGTTGAAGTATGTTACAATGTTACGGTAGTGACTTTTCCTTTTGTCATTCCCTAGCCATCCTGTTACTCACGGTTGCCTTAAACTGGTTTTCAATTCATAAATATTTACTCGAAGACCGCTACACTGTTTCCCTCTTTAATATAAGATATTTTGAATTTCCAGATCTGTCTTACGTTCCCTCACGTTTCCTACACAAATCTATTTCTTTCCCCCGGCTCATCTCCTCCCCCACGTTTCTACACAGACTTCTTCTCTCCTCGACGTTTCGACACAGAGTGAAGTATCTTACGCCTGTTTGAACGTCGCTCTCCTTCATAGATAATTTTCTATTTCACGCCTACTTTTCTAGTTTCTCTCTCACTTTTTGCTATTCACGTGACTTTCATTCGTTCTGATTGGTTACATCTCTGAATTTTTCCTCCATCTACCATTGGCTCTCAATTTCATCGCCTGAGCGTGGCTCGCGTCTAACATTAACAAATTATGTTCGGTTTTCCTGGCCGTTGTCTTGACATCCTGTGTGCACAACTCCGTTCCTATTGTCACTAAAGCGATTCCTAATGTTCTTTTTCCTGTCCTTTCCTACGTCTACTATCTTTATGTGATTTTCGCCAAGTTTGTTCGTTCTCAATTACACGTTTTTATTTCATGTTCTTATTATTAATTAATATCTATCCTCTACGTTTTCTTTTTCTGTTCATGATTATATTCCCCCCTTTCTCTAATGCTTAATGTTCTCTTTTATTCTTCCCTAATACTGGTATTCCTTCGTATTATTTTGATGATATGCTTATTAATTATTATTCTTATTCGTTATTATTTTATTATTCGGGCGGGTCTTATCACTTCAGTACACGGTAGATTTCACCCTAAATGTAGTTTCCTGGCCTTTGCCCAAAGTTTTAAAAATCTTAACTCTGTATTTTTACTGTTTCTTTAAATATTATATTTATGTTTCCTCGGCTGCGTCAGTATTTATTTTTAGAGACATGAATTTCTTAATAGAGTGTGGTGCGGCTGAAGAATGTAGGCTTACACAGATTATAATTTTGAATTTACTCCTTTTTTATTAATTCTTGACACGATTTAAATAACACTTCACTGATATAGAGAGAGCTGTGGGATTATTTTGTTAATTACTTGCACTTTTTAACATGTAGAACTATTTTCGTCTCACACGAATACGTATTAAATCTCTCAAGGACGCATCTCGCATCCGGTAACAAACACTGTTTGCAAGCAACTGAACTTTAAATTTTTAAATTTTGCTATATTTCAGTTTCTGATTGCCTAATCCTAGTCCAATAGAATACCTTCATTTAACTAAAGCTTTTCTGGTTATTGATTGGCTATTTTATAAACTGTCACTAAACTTACATTATTGCTTCCAAGAATCACAAGTAGTATTGTTAAACTTTCAAATTCATTATTGCCTCAAGGTTACCTCATTGTTAGCAACTTTTAACCTATTATTATCGCAGCTCCTACATTATTAAATTACGTAATACATTCACATGACATTATTGAACATGTACATAATATAAACATATACAATGACTGTAATATACACTTTTTATATATTGTTACATACACATATTGCATTAAGGTGGGCTGTTATTGAATTTATATATTATAAAATTTGACTGAAATCATTTAAGTGTTAAAAACACTGCCTCAAATTGTCCCCTTTTAGAAATATTTAAAAATTGTTCCTTTTTTTAAATGTTTAAATATTTTCTGAAAGTCTCCTGAAAGAAAGAAACATAATCTTTTTATTATTGCACTTCCTATTTTTCACTATCACTTTTATTTAACACTCACTGGTTTTTCACTACACTCGTGTAGAGCAGAATCATTAATTTTCTTCTTCCACTTGTTCGACACTTTAAGGTCAACACCCTGGTGTAAGGTCAATGATCCGGTGTGCAATGACCTGAGTAAAATTTGTTTATTCACTAACACAGCCACTATTAAGCATTTTATTTGCTACTTTTAACAATTAATTAGGCATATTAACACTTGTTACCCTTTCTTTACAATTTCTACATCATACAATACAAAATGCAGTTGCTATTCAAATTTCTTATGTTTTTATTACTAACAAATGCATTTTATTACATTTTTTTATCTAAACTCTCTTTGGTTGTATTGACAATTGGTTACATTTAGTAAAGATATTCTTATACATTTTTTAAATTACATTGCTTTCCCCTTTTATGCTCCAGATACTTTATTTTCTTTTTCTTCCTGTGCCACAGATTGTTTACACTTATATGGCTTTAACATTTGCTTGTGGAATCTTCCAATTATTTTATTTGTGTTATTGTTCCTAAGTTCATATATATCTGTTCCAAATATATTTATTACTTCATAAGGACCATGGTAGCTCAGAAACAATCTCCAATATTCTTTACGGAGTTTATTTGACAACCTCTTATTCTTCACTAACACTTGATCTCCTATCTTTACTTTCCAAACTCTTCTTTTTCTTTCTTCATGTTTGTGTTTTCTCTTCAGGGCCTTTGTTTATAATTTTAAAAACGCTAATTTAAAAATTTCCTCCTTTTCTGGCAACTTAACTGATTGGTCTTCAATAACTTCTGGTACATTATGGCTCAAAGTATTGTATAATGTTCCATGATGAAGTTCTATTGGTTTAAATCCTGTTACTGTATTTTTGTATTGATTAAGTAGATTTTGAATAATATTGATGTATGAGTACCAACTGCTCTGCTTGTTATGACACACTATACATAGATAGTTTGAAATTTCTTTTATCTCTCTTTCTACTGCATTGGCATTAAGTCTATATCTTGATGAGAAATACTGTTTAACTCCCAAATCTTTAATTCCATTCATAAATTTAGAACTGGTAAACACTGATGCATTATCACAAAGTATGGCTTGGACTATTTCTTCCTCTGGGAAATATGATTTTGTTAATTTGTTTAAACATGTTGTGCTGGTTGCATTCTTGAGTGCATATATTCTAACATATTTGCTAAATATGTCATAGCATACAAGTAAACATTTGTACCCAAATGTACTTACAGGCATTGGACCATGCAAATCTAAACTTAATAAACATCTTGGTTTATCTCTAAGTACTGAGTTCGTTGTGTATTCATAAGCTACATTAATTTGTTTTGCTTTCTGACAAAGATCGCAATATGATATGTATTTTCTTACTTTATGTCCTAGTTTACAGATATATAAATTTTCCAAAATAGTTAGGGTTGTCTTCTCTGTACCTGCATGTATTAATCCTAAATGAGATTGTTCTATTATTTCTCACTCCATACTTGTTGGGATATATGTTTTCCACCTCTTTATCTCCTTTCCATGTTTCTTATATAATACACCATTTTCAACAGCGATTGTACTACTCTTTACCTCTTTTATCTACGGAGCTTTTTCTTTCAAACTTGCTAATTTAATGTCTTTAACTTGCTCTTCTTTAATATTTTAAATTGGTTCTTCAATTCTTTCTTCGTCTATCGTAAGCACTTTAATTTCATATTTTTGTCTAGAACAGCTTTCAGGAAATTGATTGTTGTGGTTGATTCTTGATATTAAATCACTGAATGTATTTTGTTTGCCTGGAATATGTATAATTTCTACATCAAATTCCATTATAGCGAGAATCATTCTAGCTAACTTGCCACTATAAAACTTATATTTCTGAATGAAAGTCCAGCTAATATGATCTGTATATATTTTCACTGAATGTATTTTGTTTGCCTGGAGTATGTATAATTTCTACATCAAATTCCATTATAGTGAGAATCATTCTAGCTAACTTGCACTACATAACTTACATTTCTGAATGAAAGTCCAGCTAATATGATCTGTATATATTTTGACTTTCTTCTGAAATATATGTCTTAAATTTAAGTAATGAAAAATATAGTGCTTCAATTTCTAACATTGTTACTGATGCATTTCTTTCAATATTAGTCAAACCACATGAAGCAGTACTTATTACATGAAATGTGTTGTCATGTTCTCTTTGCCCTAGTATTCCTGCATATCCCTGACAAGATGCATCCATATACAATTCATAATCTAATTCATCTCTTAGACGTTCCAGCAATATTGCATTTGCAAATAACTTTCTTACAATTTCAAAACATTTTTGTAGATCTGCTGTCCACTTTCATTTATTTGTTTTCTTTAGAAGTTGTCTTAAAGGTTCTACTTCTATAGCATATCTTGGTAAAAATTTACTTTCATAATTCCAAATTCCAAATAAGCACACAGAATTTTGACTTTTTAATATTTACCGTCATGCCATGTTCATGTAATTTATTTAATACATAATTTACATTTTCTAAATGTTCCTTATAGGTTTGGCTTATTATTAGAAAATCATCAGTGTATCTGATTAAGAAATCATCTGCTGTGTCATCAAAGATACTATGTATTGCTCTCAGGAATCCACTAGCACTATTCTTTAATCCATATGGGTTTACACAATACCTATATTGTAATCCAAAAACTTGAAACGCTGTGTAATCACGTACTTTGGGATCTAGCTTGACTTGCCAAAATGAAGCTGTAAGATCTATAGAAGAGATATATTTGCCACGTGATAACTTTGCAATTGTTTGTTCTATACTTTCATTTTGAAAGTGGTCTGCTAGCATGAATTTATTTAAATATCTTCCATCTATAGTGAATTTTAAACTATTATCTTTCTTCACCGTCCAACAAACACTGTTTATATACTGTGAATTGCTAAGCTCAATGATGTTATTTTCTAGCATACTAGCTATTAATTTTTTAGCTTCATTTCTTAGGTTTACTGGTAGGTTATTATATTTTCTTCTGAATGCTGGTACCTTTTCTACTGTGAATGTGTGAATATATGATGTACACCATCCTGAAATTTCATTGAATACATGCTTATTGTCTTCTAATACCTTTTGCATTATTATCTTTTCACGGTCAGTCAGTATTGTATTTGTCATCATTGTTTCTGTGTGTATTTTCCTGTCTTCTATCTCTGTTGCATAACTATTTTCTACCTGCTCTAGTATATTTTCTTCTGACATCGGTTTCTTTGTATAAGGGTGCCCTTTGGTAAGGTCAGTTTTCTGTTCTTCGAAGTTAAGTGTCAATAACATTTCATTGTTTTCCTTGCTTGCTTGCACATATACTATTTGTATGAAGCATTCTTCTTCATATACTGCATTTTCTTGTTCCATTCTTTGCACTCTACATACTTTATCTTTTATAAAAGGCATGTATTATATATTCTTTTCTTCTTTATTTAATACAAGTCTGTCCTTCTTAAAACCAACTATCGCAGAGAACTGTATTATTACATCACACCCAATTATAATTTTGCATATTAAGTTTGGAACTATTAAAAACATGACCTCCAATGTAATATCTGCTATTTGTATAGGTATCAATGCTTGAGATTTGATAGTTTGGGTAATTGTACCTATGGCTACCCTACATACTAGATTACTTATTGGGGCTGACATGAGTTTTATCCCTTCATTTAACAGTTGTTCATAAAATTTCTTTGAGCAGATAGAGCTTGATGATCCTGAATCTATTGCAACATTTACTTCCCTTCCTGCTATAATAGTTTGTATATACGGTGATTCATATTTGTTTTCACAATTCCCTGTGTTTGTATTTAGATGGGAACAATCAAAGTGTGTAGATATTTTATTCTTTCCGCTTAGAGCAGAAGGTACTGTATTACCAGAATCTAGTCAGACAATACATAATTTATTTTTCCTGTTGAATATTTTCAGTATTTACAGGATTGCCATTTTGTACCGCAGTTACTGTTATTTAATTATCATTAGCATTTTTGTATAAGCCATGTCGTCTAGCTCTTGCTATCCCACTGTAATTGCTATGTCCTCCACGTGTATATTCTTCTGTATGTGTGTTGCTTCTTTGACTATAGTTTCCCCTGTTGGCATATTTCCTCTATGTTGAAATCGACTATTACCTCTAGGTGAGTTAGAATTCTGCTGATTCATCCTTTCCATTCTTACATAATTTACGTGTTCTTGTCTTCCTTGTTGTCTTGAATATTTGATATTTCGTGTATTGTAATTAAATCGGTTTTGGCCCTGAAAAATTCATTATTTCTCCTATTTTCATGGTGACAGCATGTATTGTAAGGCATATCATTACGCCTATCGCACCTGATGTGTCTGTCTCGTCTGTGTGGACTCCAAATTTCGTTACTATTACTATTTTCTTGCTGTTCTAATGAGGATATTAGCTGTGTCATCTCATAAATAGTTTTAGGTCTTGCAATTAAGATGTATTTTTGTATGTGTAGAGGGTAGTGTCTGGTAATTAAACTAATAAAATCTTCCTCATGCATAGCTGGACTTAAATATCTGACATATCCTCCATATTTTATAAAATAATCTGTCATTGATAAGTTGTCACCTTTACTATACTGTGAATAGCTTAGGCTTGCCTTAATCTTATGTTGCACAGTGGTGTTCCAAAACTTATTCATGAATAAAACTCTAAATGTTTCAAAATTCATTTCACTGTCTGCTACCATATGTAACCATTCTAAGGTTTTGTTATCCAAGCATTTTCTAACAAGTATCATTTTTAAAGCTTCAGGCACATTTTTCAATTTAAAATATTCTACTAGATCATGTATAAATTGTACTGGACTTGAGGAAGCATTAAAATAAGATAAAGGTAATTCATTAAGCACAGAATGATAGTTTGACATTTGATTTTGTATGCATATGTGTGTCATCATTATTGTTGTGTGTTTGAGAGGCTGATGCTATGGAAAAAGCAGTAGCGTCTCTTGTATTATTAGTTAACAAAGGTGATACACTTCTTTCTGCACTTGAATTATTGCCATGCATTTGATTAGCATTTACAGAATTAGTTACATCTTTGTTTACCTTTGGTACACTTGTATTTAAATTTTCAAAACTATTTCTGTTACTTTCCTTTACTTTATCTTTAATTTCGTCATTGACTTGTGGGCTTCTTTAATTGCATCTGCATTTGTTTTTGCCATTTCATGCATTTTTATTTATTTTCCCTATTAAATCTATTTGTACTTGAACTAGATCTGCATTTGTATTTTCTACCATTGTTTTCAATTCTTCACCCTGTTTATCTAACTTATTACAAATACCCTGTTTAGTATTAGTAAGTTTTAGCTCCATTTCACTTAAATTTTTATCAATATGATTTGACAATTTCTGTTCTAGCTGAATGCAACCTTTGTTTACTTTTAAATCTATATCTTTTTGAAGTGCCTTGGAAGATTCTTCTAGTTTTATTTCTAACCTCCTACTTTCAGCTTTACTTTCTTTCATACAATTTTGTATTTGTTTAGCTAGATCATTTTTAATATAGATAGCTCTGTATTTGTTTCAGTTAACTTATTATTAGTTTCAGTTATCTTATTACTTAACTCTGCACTAGTTTCAATTATCTTATTACTTTGTTCAGTTAACTTATTATTATCTTCTTTTAACTCTCCTCTCATTTCAGTTATTGCTTTAAGAAGGCACATAAAATTTTGTTGCGATAAGTTTAGATGCTCTTGTTGACTAGATGTGTGAGGGTTTCTTTCTTTTGTTCCCTGCACTAACATGTGTAAAGGTGATTGACCTTGCATACTACTGCTATCTTTTTCTATGCCTACCTGTGAATTTAAAAATGATTGTTCTTCTGCATCTAACCTATTTGTTTCCTCTAGCTGTGATTGTAAATTTACATTGCAATCTGTAATGGCTGACCTATCCTCTCCTACTTCCATATTTTCATTGTTTTCTGTTTCCATTTTATTTTGTAAATTTTCTTTTGTTATTTTTGGTTTGGAATTGGTCAATTTTAATTTACCGCTTCTTAACACCATGACATTATCTTAATAACAATATATTTTCTTAACTAACTTGACAATTATTATACATATAATACTGGAATTTTCTGAACTTTTGTTCTGGCTGTTAGTAAACCTTTTTATTCTGGTGTTCCATTCTAGATTGTTGTTGAATAGTTGACTGCGTGCCCCATACTCCTGAAAGAATTGTTGCTGTCCTTGGATGATGTTGTTGATGATTTTGAAGTTCTCTGAATTGAAGTCTTGTAGTTCCGTCTATTCTGGTAGTTCTACGTTGTTCGGTAATCTCTTCTTTTCAGTTATTCCCGCCAATTCTCGCCTCTTCGAGCTCCACGCAGCTGGGCGCCAATTTGAAGAAGGTATTTTGTTGTATTATTATTTACCCCACACTTTGGGATCCAAATTTGAAGAAGGTTGTATTGGAGGAGTTGTATTATATTTCAACTGTTGGAGAGCCGAACACTTGAAGTAGTTGCAACCGCACGTAGGGTACCCGGTAGCCTTCCCCTAAATGTAGTTTCCTGTGGCCTTTTCCCAAAGTTTTATAAATATTAACTCTGTATTTTTACTGTTTCTTTAAATATTATATTTATGTTTGCCTCGGCTGCGTCAGTATTTATTTTTAGAGACCTTAATTTCTTAAAAGAGTGTGGTGCATCCGGTTACAAACACTGTTTGCAGGCAACTGAACTTTAAATTTTTAAATTTGGCTATATTTCAGTTTCTGATTGCCTAATCCTAGTCCAATAGAATACCTTCATTTAACTAAAGCTTTTTCTGGTTGTTGATTGGCTATTTTATAAACTGTCACTAAAATTACATTACTGCTTCCAAGAATCACAAGTAGTATTGTTGAACTTTCAAATTCATTATTGCCTCAAGGTTACCTCATTGTTAGCAACTTTTAACCTATTATTCTCACAGCTCCTACATTATTAAATTACGTAATACATTCACATAACAATATTGAACATGTACATAATATAAACATATACAATGACTGTAATATACACTTTTAATATATTGTTACATACACATATTGCTTTAAGGCGGGCTGTTAATGAATTTATATGTTATATAATTTGACTGAAATCACTTAAGTGTTAAAAACACTGCCTTAGTCAAATGCCTTAGCTAAGTCACAAAATATTCCTAATGGTAGTGCCTTTTTATCCAAGGCTGTTAATACTTCAAAAGTGAGCATGTATGATGCATTTTCCGTTGACATTTTTTCCCCTAAATCCGAACTGTGATACTTAGAGAATGTTGTTGAACTTCAAGTATTTTATAACCCGATTATATACAGCTTTTTACTTACTTTAGAAAAGGCTGTCAAAAGAGAGATGGGCCTATAATTGGAAGCCAGGCTTTTGTCTCCTTTCTTGTATAGAGGCTTAACAATTGTATGTTTCATTTTTTTCTGGAAATATCCCTGACATAAGGGAATAACTGCATATATGACTAAGAGGCTTGCTTAACTCTTCTATGCAATATTTTGACAATTTGGTACTCCCGCCCATGAGAGGTTTTGGTTTTTCAATGAGCTAATAATATTTTCTATTTCTCTAGACGTTGTAGAGTCAATCTTAAATTCACAATTAATTTTGAGATGTGCCTTTTTAAGCGCAGCTGGTCTTGAGTCAGATTTGTTTATTTTGCTATTTGCTACATTAAGGAAATATGTGATAAAGGCATTAGCGATGGCGGACTTCTTTATTTTCAGTAGTTATATGAATAATATTACTGTTTCAAGTTTTATTATATTCCACATTGTTTTAATTTTATTACTGGAATCATCAGTGGCTAGTGAGTAATACTTTCTTTTAAGTATTTTACAATATGTTTTGTAGTGTGCTTTAATGTTTGAATCATTACTTGTGCGATATAGTAAGAACATCCTTTTTATTATTTGCACAGGACTTATTCCTAACTAATCCAGGGTTTGACCTTTGTTACCTGTGACGAGGTTATTGTTTTCTTAGGAAAAATGGCTTGAAATGCTAATAGCACTGTTTTAAATACAATTTGTCATTTACATGAGTGCTGTAATAGACAGAAGCCCATTTTTCGTTTTTTTAATGCTAGTTTAAAATTATTGATATGTTCATCATTAATTATTCTTGTAATTTTACTTCTTGCATTAACAATCTGTTTGCTGGCTATGACAGACACCAACAATACCTGAGCATCATGATCTGACATACCATTTACAATAGGAATTATGGTATAATTTGGATTTTTTCCTAAGTCAAGAAATATGTTGTCTATAGCTGTTGCAGTGGTCATATAAGTTCTGGTGGGAAAATGAACTACATATTCCAAGTTAAATCTGTGTAATAGGGAAGTGAGATGAGTTTTCATTAAGAGTACGATATATGCGATTCTTGCTAAGACTGGCACGGTTTGTTCATGAATCCCCGGGAGGATTCTAATGACGTAACAAAATGTTGGTGCTCAGAGAAAGAGTATCCTTATTCCGTAACCGGGTGGAAAGTATGGAATTTTATGAATCTTATGGAAGCGGGGTTTTTATATTTAGACTCGATTACGTGTGCTGACTTCTTAAAGTACGTAGGAGTTCTTAATCTATTCATAATATTGGGCCCATCTTGGCGATCGCTTAGCGATGGCGTACATCTTGTAAGGAGTTAATGCCAACATGATAAAAAATGTTGCTAAGGGAATGTCGGTAAGCAATGAAAAAGTAGTTAAGGTGAGGTGTGAAGGCGGCATATTGTGTAAAGTTTGCGGGAATATCAGATTACGTAAGCACCGAGGAATAACATGGCGTGCAACGAATGCCACCACCAATCTGGTACACAGTAGGTACACAAGGTGTTGCATTCCACCCAAAACTTCGATACCCAGATTTCACTGAAATACAAGTTTTGAGAATCAACATAAAACATTTTCAGAAAAAGGTCCAGGAGTGTGTCTGATAACAGGATACATAACACAAAAACGAAAATTCGGATAAATACCAAACCTGATATTTGGATTACTATCCTTTAAAAATACAACTCGAAGATTTTCAATAAAATCCCCACCCCAAGCTACACCCTCCGCTTTCAATCAGGAATCGAGGTCAAACATAGCGCCAATTTATGTGAACAAAAGCCATGCCGGGACATTCCACCAGCTAATGCGTGACATAGACCAGACATGCCACCTAAATAAGAAATACTGTGTGAGTATAGCCCGAAACTCTGGGGATTTTTGCATAAAGTCGTTCACCCTGGGTGACTACCAGATTCTGGCAGAACATCTCAAGGGAAGAGGCGTGCAGCACTATCTAGTGGAACACCCTGAGAATAGAACCGCTCGTTACGTGATTAAGGGGCTCTACGCCGAAATCACCGTAGCAGAGTTAGTAGAAGACCTGGCACAATGCGGTTTTCAGGCCATTAGGGCCGTCCAGATGAGGAGGCGCAAAAAGAATAGGGCCCCCTGCCTATGTTCTTAATTGAACTGCAGAATACCCACCAAAATAGGCAAATTCTAGACCTCAAGCATTTGTGTCACTTTCGAGTCCATGTAGAAGCATATAGGGCCGCAGCAGAACCAAAACAATGCTCGCAGTGCCAGCGATTCTGGCATGTGAAGCGACAATGTAGGTCCCAAACCCCAACATGCGCCAAATGTACAGGTGCCCACTTCTGGGACATGCACCGTTCCTCCTGCGGAACGTCAATGCGTTTTATGTGGCACTAAAGGCCATGGAGCAACTTGGCGCGGTTGCTCCGCATACAGCGCAGCATGTCGTAAGACCATGCCCCGTGGACAGCCTGCTAGGGACCCCCAAAGTTTAGGCAGAACGGCGAAATCATACGCAGAAGCTGTCGCAAATAAATCAGGGTGGCTCATTAGGGACCGTAAACGCCGGTCGCGTCCAGCCCCAGTAGCTGAGCCCTCTGAGGTTGGGAACCCTCGGCCCATTGCCGAGGCTGACCCAATCAGCAACGAGCGACCCCATCGCACAGAAGAACAAACAAGCACTCCCCCAGTAAAGGCAGGTACCTCACAAGTGGCTGATGGGCTTCACCCAGAAGCAAAGTCGCTCACCCCGGGAAAGGAACTAAGCAAGATAAGGACAGGGATCCTAGCATGGCAATGGTCAAACTAGTGAAATCACTAGGCATGTCCACAAGGAAAGTACAACTAAGTAAGGTACTTGAAAAGGTTCAAGAGTTCTGCGATACGGTAGATCAGATTGGATCAGTCCCCATCACAATAGCTCACTTCATCTCAGAACTGCTGTTACAAATTCGAACGCCGCAATCATGGGTATTTCGGACACGATAAGGGTAATCTTCTGGAACTGCCACGGAATAAGGAAAAAGACTAAACACTTAGCAGATTTGCTACAAACACATTCGATACAATTAGCCTTATGATCTGAAACTCACATCAACAATACAGATCGCCTAACTATAACAGGCTACAGAATTTACAGGAACGATCGCGACCGTAGAGGAGGAGGAACCCCGATAGTTATACAAGCGAACATTCAACACCATCAAGTTAAATCTCCGGACTTAAATCACGACGAAACCACGGCAATAAAACTCAACATCGACAACACCGAAGTCGTAATAGCGTCTGTCTACAATCCCCCTGGGAACTTAAACACGGACGACGTGGACAAAATAATGAATTTAGGACCGAGAGTAATCGCGGCAGGAGACTTTAACTGCAAACACTTTCTATGGAATTAACGCCCAAGGTGTTAAGCTACTGAATTACATAAACAATAGAAATTACTTAATAACAGGCCCGGAAGAGCCCACGTTTATACCTCATATGCCGAATCACACGCCGGGCATACTAGATATAGCACTTCTAAATAACATACGCTATAACATTGACGTAGAAGTCATGCAGGAGCTCACATCGGATCATTTACCGGTCTTGATGATCATTAATGCACCGATTGCATTTAAGCCAGCTCCACTAAGGCACAATTATAACGAAGTTGACTGGGAAAGCTTTAAAACCACAGTAGATCACTACCTCCCAGATCTTGAAATAAATTCTGCTGCTGAGCAAGACGCCGCCATAGGCAAATTAGAAATAGCAATTAAAATAGCCACCACGGCTCACGTACCATTTATACAGCCACGCTCTATTAATGCCAAATTTCCGTATGACGTAAAAATGCTACAACAAGCACAAAATAAGGCCAGACGCAAATGGCAAAGAACTAGAAACATACTTCACAGAACAGAATACTATCAAGCCAAAGAACTCGCAAATGAACGTGCTAGAACATATATCCAAAACCAATGGGACAATACACTCGAGAATTTAAACTCTCAACAACACACAGTCTGGCGAATAGCGAAGAGCCTAGCGCGCAATCAGATTAATATACCTCCCCTCCAAACAACAATACGATAGCGGAAACTCCCCTGGTCAAGGCGGAAGCCTTCGCGGTCACACTCGAAAATGTGTTCTCTCCAAATCTTCCAGCTGTACAAGACGAATTTGTATTAGAAACAGAAACTGAAGCCGATAATATAGGCCAAATGCGAACACACAATAAGATGAGAAAAACAAACCCGGGCGAAATTGGCTGGATCATTAAACACCTGCCAACCAGGAAAGCACCTGGGCCGGACAAGATACCAAATGCGGTACTAAAGAATCTCCCGATCAGAGCGCTGAAGACACTAGCCACTATCTTTAATTATACGCTTGAACAAGGCCGGTTTCCCCTAGCGTGGAAAGAAGCCAAAATGTTGTTGTTTCCAAAAGCTAACAAAAATCTCCCACATCCCATGAACTATAGGCCAATAAGCCTCTTGAACACTTTAAGCAAAATACTCGAAAAGGTTATATTAAAGCGAATAAATAAGCACATACACCAACATAATATTCTGATACCAGAACAGTTTGGGTTTAGAGCCCAGCATTCAACCACTCTAAAATTACTAAGAATGACGGAGGAAATCACCAAAGGTTATAATACGAATAAATCAACAGGAGCCATTTATCTAGACATTGAGCGTGCGTTTGATAAAGTATGGCACGCCGGGCTCTTAAAGAAGTTAAGACAATTCAATTTCCAAGACTCCGCTGTAGCCCTCATTAGGGATTACCTCCGCGATCGACGCTTTCATACGTCGGTAGAGGAAGCAGTCTCGAGCACTAAACCAATCAAGGCCGGGGTCCCACAAGGAAGTCTATTGGGGCCGACGCTCTTTAATTTATATATAAACGATATGCCAGATCTTGTAAGATCAAATAAATACATATATGCAGATGACACTGCTATAGTAACGCAGTCAACTCAACCCACAATAATCCACTTGCGCTTCCAAAATGCGTTAAATGTACTTGAACCCTGGTTCACAAAGTGGAGAATCAAGGTTAATCCCAGAAAAACACAAGCGATAGTCTTCACCAAAAGATTATTTCACCGCAAAGATAAGCATGCTCTCCAGCCACTTAATTATCAAGGCGAGAGAATCGAATGGAAGGACCATGTGACCTATTTAGGTCTTATCATGGATCAGGGTCTGACCTGGAATAAGCACATTGCTAAAGTCAGAGCCAAGACAAATGGTCAGCTAAATAGACTGTACCCAATATTTAACATAAATAACCAACTGAAAATAAATATGGGACTCACCCTATACAACACGCTAATTAGGCCAAACATGACGTATGCAGCCCCTGTTTGGGGATATGCGGCTAAGACGCACATGCATAAGCTACAAACACTGCAAAAAGGATAATACGAATAATAACGAAACAACCGCCGGTAGCGCCGGCATATCTACTACACCAGGAATTAAAACTACACACTATTGAAGAATTCGTAAAGAGTCTACGCTTCAATCTTTATAAGCACAAGGGAAAGAACACAAAAAGACTAATACAAGAACTAGGTTCATATGAAACCCACGAGAACAAGCACAAGCGACCGCTGTCACTATTCGACAGAAGCTTTGGCCTAGGGGAGCCCGAAATAGATATTCAAGAATATCTCGACTCATTAATAACATTACCATAATACCCATGACTACGGCGTCACCACGTGACCGTTGGTAGCCCTCAAAGTCCTTGCTCTCCGAGTCAAGGCGGCCCCCGGGGACTGAGGGATCCCCCGCGAGTGGCACTGACTCGCACCTGCATTTTCAGGCAGGCAGCCCGCCGTGTGCGCACTCTATACGACCGTGCTAGGAATATGGATAATGAAACAATTTATTAACGATAAGGACGATGCCAAACAGCTGTAAAACAAGTACTCACAATTAATGTAACAAACACAAAATAATCATAATAAGAAAATGACGACGCCACCAGGCGGAGCACAACACTCTTAAAACACAAATTAGCATTAACTATACACAATAAAGAGACGAAGCCACAAGGCGGAGTCAACTTCCAAATTAGAGCTAATCATCAAACAAATTCATTCTATACAACTAACGACTAATACAAATAAGTGGAAACATATGTATTGTGCATGCCTAGAAAGATTTGTTTCAGGGACGCAGCCTCCGGCTCAAGATCCAACTCGCACACAAGGGCGCACCTGTGATGCTCAACACCTACAATATAACAAGACGACACGCCTCGGCGTGAACAAGGACTAGCATATCACCAAACTCCCAAATTCGCCAGGGCGTAATCAGGGCTTCGGTCATGGTTACGTCCGGCCTCCTCTCCTTACCCAGGCTCAAGCCCTGAGGGCTGGCCAATAAACCTACACCTCAAATCCGCAGGTGCATAAGCGGTACTGCCACACCTGGACCTGAATTCTCTCCGGTGGAGGTTTTCTTAGTGGGTAGGGCCGCGGCTAGCGCCGCGGTGGAGTCCCATACTCCCATTTATGGGGTTAATACGCAAAAGTATTTTTCCTCCACTCGAAAAAAAAGCGGGGCACTCTTACTTATTACCAGTTCAGCGCAACAAGAAGTCAAGTCAGCGCAACGTGCTATAGATGCACGTGGGTGCATATAAGGGTGGGGGATGCGTGTGAAGATAGATAGGCTCCTTATAAATATTCAAGTGGTGGGATAAAGTAAATGGAAAAAGCTAGCCGCCCATATTTATTTAAATAATGGAATAAACATCAAATATAAAGGGAAAACTTGCAGTGTATTTTTTAACTTGCCTCACCCACAAGAACCTGAGATTAACGAAACTTAGCAATTAGGTAGGAAGGGAATACTCAACTACCGACGAGCATCACTTGCCGAGGAAGAAGAATACTACAACAGCACGCTGCAAGAGTCGACCACCTTTTCGGCTACAAAGGGCGCCCAACCTTTTCCCGCTACAAAAGGCGCCAACGTGGTTTCACTAAAGGAGGCATCACCACGTGGTCAAGTAGTCCACACACACCAGCTTCGACGGAGTCACCACCCACGCACCGAGACCTTGCAGAACTTCCAGACCTTCAAGTCTACACTGAGTAAAGTACCAAAAGTATAATTTATGAACTATTTCAGGCTCAATTGTTGAAATTTAACATTGCATGTTGATCAGAAACAGCAAAATTGTAACCATGGCTGAAAAATCCAACGCTGAAACACATGTAGAGGGAGAAGCCAGTGCTCCACCACTGGGCCAGCAAAATATTGACATTTTACCTGAGCCACATACTTTTGTATCACAAACCACGTCAGCAGAGGCCACAATTATGGTAGGGGATTCTGGACACAGTTCTGTCAGTTTAATGCAGATGCTGCAGTCTTTGTTAACATCAACACTTAGTGACGCAAACAAACAATTAGAAAAGAAAATTACAGCAAGTAGTCAACAATTACAGGCTCAGTTGCAAGATAAACTCACAGCAAATAGTCAATGATTACAGGATAAGTTACAAGATAAACTCGCAGCAAATAGTCAACATTACCTGATCAGTTACAAGATAAACTCACAGCAAATAGCCAACAATTACAGGAACAGTTACAAGATAAACTCATAGCAAATAGTCAACAATTAGAACAAAAGATCATAACAAATAGCAATCAGCAATTAAATACTGTACAGGAAATGTTAGAACAGATCAGTTTAGGGCAGGAAAAGATAAAATCAGAGGTTGTAACATTAAAACAAGAATTGCTTGTAAATAAAGGCGAAATAGCCACTTTGTCAGAATTTGTCACTGTTAAGGTAGACACATTAACAGCTCAGAAGTAGGCCATGCAAAACCAGTTAGGACAGGTAAAAGACACCTTAGCAAACAACCACCAGGCATTAGCAGCAAGGGTAGATTCTGAACTAAAAGCGGTTAAGACAATTGTAAATTCATCCCAAATAGCCAATTCATGTGAAATTAATGAACTCAGAAATGTGGTCCAAACAATGAATACAGTGCATGACAAAGACATGATTGAATTGAGGAGTAATGTAGAACGATTAGAACTAAAACTTACTGCAAATTCAAGTTCACTTAGTGAATGCCAAAGATCGGCGGACACCGGCAGCACTCCATTGTTACCGGGTGAGGCCACCAACAATGTACACAATTTATGTAACCAGGATGTGCATGCTAGAAGTGTAACACCTTCGGTCACCTGCTCTCATTCTAACAATAGTCTAAATTCACACTTGCTTAATGAGTTATCACCTCCAATATTTGATTAGGTTAAAGGGGATCACCCTAAAGAGTTTATTAGCGAATTGGAGCAATATTTTCGACTTAAAGCCACTCCAGACGAAATTAAGTTAATAGTTGTGCGTAAATGTTTAAAAGGGCGTGCATTAAACTGGCTACGTCTCACGTTGGGGGATTCTTTGTCGTACAGTGAATTCAAACAAGCTTTCCTACTCCGTTACTGGGGACCAACAAAGTAAGGTTACAGCTCAACAATGGCCGCTACAATCAGAACATTCACGGTAGCTTGATAGACTACGTTCTAAAATTGGCGCAGAAGAGCAAACAAATAACGCCGCCACTATCAGACACGGAAGTAATTGCCCTACTCATAAACCACTTTGATCCGCAAATCAGAAACGGTTTAATTGTTGCACAACCGCAAACAATTTCCAAAATGCTGGAGCTCATCACAGCTTTCGACCAGAGGCCAGCACCACGTGGCACACACCGAGGTGCACCTACACGCAAAATGGCCACCAGTCACCGCCATTTTCGGGGACCGGGCAAGAGCCCCGCCATACAATGAACGGCACCCGACGTCACCAAGGACAAGGAATAGATTTCAGCCACCAAGATATGAGAGGAGACAGCAACCATACAAACCCAACAGACAACAAAGGCCACAGGGAAGAGCAGCAAATATAAATCACATTCACTATTCAGGACGGAGCCATTATTATCCAGAGAACCGCAACAATGGAGACAGAAACTCGACCGACAGAAATGTGCACCCAGGAAACCGTGACAGACGCCGGAGGTATTCGAATGGTTCAGGCAGACACAGTTCGGTACCGTCACAGGTCATTGAGAACACCAACATCGGGAGAATATGGGGATCAAACCCGGAATTAACCAATGGACAGGCTAACAACAGCAACAATCAGAATCAGGGAAACCAAGCACAGGTGTTTGCAGGGGCCAGGTAAACACCTTAAATACCACGGAAAGAACAAAACCGTCAAACTCAGGGCCCATTGCTTCTATTCAAAAATGCAACAATGACATGGACCACAACAATGCCAACAAGAGCTCAGGAAATCAGAACAACAATGAATCGCCAAGAATTACGGTGGACATAATGGATGTCCCTACAACGGTACTCTTAGACACTGGAGCAAATATTTATGTGTGCTCGGAAGATTATTTTCAACAATTGCTAAACAGGAAAATTAAAATAATGTTGTTACCCATAAAAAATTTGTATTGTACTGTGGCAATTTCAAAAAGGGCAGAACGCGTAAAGCACCAAGCCATGGTTTCCATTAAATTAGGAAACAAAATCTTTAATGTCATTATCCTAATAGTGCCACGGCTTCAACAAAGTGTAATTATTGGAGCAGATTGCTTTTATACCTGGGGAGCTGTTATACATTTTGAGTAGAAATGCATATCGTTGGAGCAGGGAACCATCCAAGTACCATTCGACGAAGAAAAGTTAAACAAACACAGCGGTCCCACTGCCGAGGAAAGACAAATCGTTGAGGAAGAGTTCTTTGTGGAAACAATAACAGTACAAAATGAATTTATGATCGGCATTATCAATGCAAATCAGGAATCACAGAAAATTATCATAGAAGGTGACGATCGGGAAGATACACTTTATGTCCACACGCAAGCAATTAACGAAAGGTCGGAACACTTTAACCTGTATACAATGCACGCCGACCGCTTGCCAGGGAAGGAAAAACCGGTCCAGTCCCCGTGTCAAGAAGTATTAAAAGCCAACAAAGAGCTCGCGGCCCAAATAGGACAAACAGTAGCAGCGGCACAAAACCTGTCGGACCATCAGAGAAAACAATTGTCACTTGTACTTTGGAAGAACAAGGAAGTCTTTTCATCGCAACCAGGACGTTGCTCAGCTTACACACATTCATTTGAAGTCAAATCAATTGCTCCATATACACATAATTGCCGCAACTTACCTTTTGCGATAAGGGAACAAGCTGATGATGTTATCGCAGAAATGCTTGAGAACAATATAATACAGCTCTCCAACTCAAAGTATATAAATCCATGTTGTTGGGTGAGAAAGACAAATGGAAAACTACGTATGACCTTAGATGCTAGGAAGCTTAATTCAGTCACACTGCCCGACCATTTCAGAACTGAAGGCATCGACCAACTACTGCCGCGTGTAAAAAGCGGTAAATATTTCTCAAGTATTGATCTCGTACAGGCCTTCTGGCAAATTCCGCTTCACGAACACTTAAGACCATTTACTGGCTTCCTCCACAATGGGAAAATATTTTCTTTTAAAGTCGTCAGTAGCTTATTTAGAAGAGATCTGGCACAGTTGTTTGCGTTTATATGGGAAAGGATAGGGAAAACGAGGGTGGATGCGGAGGAAAATGCGTTTATATGGGAGAGATAGGGAATACGAAGGCTGATGCTAGGCTAGACAGGGGTTGAAGTAGGGGAATGCACTTTATGAGTGAGATAAGGCACACGTGGAGAGGTGCTAGGCTAGACAGATGCTGAAGGAGGGTGAATATAGGCTTATACAGGAGAGATAGGGAATACGAGGGAAGGTGCTAAGATAGACGAATGTTAAAGCTGGAATGCGTTTATACAGGTGACATAGGGAATACGAGGAAATAGCTAGGATAATCAGAGATCTAGTGGAGTATACGTTTATACTGCAGAAGTAGGGAAACGTGATAGGTGTTAGGGAATTGTTAAAGAAACTGTAAACAAAGAACCGCATTATTCAAGAACTTTGACAACAAAAAGGCTCGGGTATAGATCACTTGTAAAGTATTCGAGGAGGGGTCCTAGTGGAAAAACCCCCTAAGTCAGTACGGGGGATTAAGCGGTTCTGGGCCACTTAATATGCATGGAATGTCTATTCATATGCAAATGAGCTCCCCTCCCCCACTTTCCCCCTTTCCACAGCAGCTCCTTAGGACTTCCAGGTGCAGCTATGGGCCATAAATGTTGTTGAGTACAATGGAAGCTTGACAGTTAAGCAATTAAGGGTATCTTTCACCTGTCAAAACGAACAAAGGGATCATAAATTTTACGCTTCTGTAACAAAGGCGAGATGTTTTTCCTACCCATTCCACATCCGACCACTTCTGCACCTGTGACAGCCCACCCAAGAGGCTATTTATCACTGTCAAAATGAACAATGTGGATGCAGGACAAAGGAAGAGATTCTATTGTGTGCCTTTCTATTGTCTGGGGCAAGGCTACTTTAGAAAGACCATCTGGCACACTCATTCCACTAGCTTTTAATAAAAGAACAACGCTTGCCCTTCAACTGTAAAATGAACAAAAGCCATGATATATTAGGGTCGTGATAAAAGAGAACTGAAGCATGTTAACAGAGAAACAAGTTCTATTGTCCGGGGCAAGCCTTCTTTCTGGCATTTCTCATTCCACTGCCCCATGACAAAACCGGTCCCTTTCCATTGTTTCTCGAACACCTGCTAGCTTAACAAAAGAATCTGAGGGTGGCTTTATGCTAGTCCTGTCCTTGTTCGCGTGAAAGAGAGAGACACACTTCAACAACGTCAGAGTCAGATTCATGGTTTTTGCCCTGAGGGGCTGTTCTCTCCGATGTGTTACGAGATCCTACGAATATATCCGAGCATAGTTAACAAGCTCTCTGTTTATGTAGTTGACTTTTCAATCGCGATATAAAAATGTATTTAACCTACGTCATTACATACATTAAACCTCTGCGTGGATATCCATAGATCGGTGATCGATTCTTACTGTAATCAAAAGTTTATTGCTAATGAGAAATTGATGAATGATATTATTATATCATTACCCTAATTAATATAAGGGCGTTCAGAGGATTGTAGCTCGAATCTTACCAAGTGAAACTCTAATGCCTAATAACTATTAAACTATGCACGGCCAGATTAAAATGCATTTAACAAATATAATTTAATTTTTATATATCATTAACCTAATTAATGAAAGGGTGTTCGGAGGGTTCTAGATCGAATCTTACCCAGCGGAACTCTAATGCGTAATAACTATTAAACTATGCAAGGGCAGATTAAAATGTATTTAACAAATATACTTATTTATATTAAACTATGGGAGTATGCAAGGTCAGATTAAAATGTATTTAACAAATATAATTATTTATAGTAAACACCGATGTATACTAGGTATCCAAATTGATACTTTGCTAAGGTAAAACATGATTATATCATTACCCTAATTAATGAAAGAGTGTTCAGAGGATCCTAGCTCGAATCTGCGAAACTCTAATGCATAATAAATATGGGAGTATGGGTGGCCAGATTAAAACGTGTTTAACAAATATAATTTAATTTATACGACATTACAATGTTTAACGAGCTGTATTCTTAGGAACCCGGAGACCCTTAGTTCGAATCTTACCCAACGAAACGCTATAATAACTATTAAACTAGGTGAGCAGGGGCGGTCGGATTAAAATTGCATTTAACAAATATCATTATTTATATTAAACCCTGATGCATACTTAGATATTCCGATGCCTAGACACCATTCTTTCTTCTTCTCTCTTTTTCTTTCTATCTATATATCTCTTTCTTTCTTCTCGACTTGCACACATCCAATCGCTCACATATACACGAGCACTTGTACATACATCAACACACATAAACTGGTGCACGCATATACACACGCGCATGCACATACACACTCACATACACAACCACCCACACACATGCAAACAGACATTCACACACCTCATACGTATACAAGCAGATACATACATACACCAGCGGGCTTACACTCACACATTCATGTACGCACACACACGCATACACACACGCACATACATGCACATGCACTCACATACATACACACTCACATACACAACCACCCACACACATGCAAACAGACATTCACACACCTCATACGTATACAAGCAAATACATACATACACCAGCGGGCTTACACTCACACATTCATGTACGCACACACACGCATACACACACGCACATACATGCACATGCACTCACATACATACACACTCACATACACAACCACCCACACACATGCAAACAGACATTCACACACCTCATACGTATACAAGCAAATACATACATACACCAGCGGGCTTACACTCACACATACATGTACGCACACACACGCATACACACACGCACATACATGCACATGCACTCACATACATACATCGTTACACTTACACACTTGCACACTCACACACACACACACACGCACATACATGCACACTCACGTACATACATACACCGTTACACTTACTCACTTGCACACTCGCACACACACACGAGCGCATGCGCCTACATGCTTAGACACATACAGCAGTACACGTACACACACATCATTGG
This sequence comes from Deroplatys truncata, assembly GCA_030765065.1. Lineage (NCBI taxonomy): Eukaryota > Metazoa > Arthropoda > Insecta > Mantodea > Mantidae > Deroplatys > Deroplatys truncata. The sequence goes on along the minus strand of CM060988.1, from coordinate 20,895,528 downwards.
AAATTATTGCCTTTACAGAATTCAAAAATCTTCGTCTCATTTCACTGTAACCTAGCAAAATGTAATTAATTTGAGGCTACCACACTCACATGACTTTCATCACAACACATTTTTTTAGTTCATGTAAAGACATTATGGAGGTACTTTGAGAGAGAGAGAGAGAGAGAGAGTTAGAGAGGGGGAGGAATTGAAGCAAGTAGGGATAGAAGCGCCGAGAGCCTCTGCGCCTGCGCAACAGACGATGATGTCATTGGCTGTAATAATCACGTGACGTGTATACATCCCCTCTCCAACCATGTCTATTCGTCTTCAATAGAAGAGATATCGGCATTAATCATCGTTTAATTATTAAAAATTCGGTATATGATTGTTCTAAAATGGTCCGTGTCACCTCTATAATTAGGATACCTTCAATCACTAGTCTTTATTGTGCTAATGAGTCTAGATGTGTTAACATCGTCTTCTCTCCAGGAATAATCAGCTTTCTAAAGTGATATCAAGGTGAAGTGGTCTACCTTTCATTGAGCAGTGATTAATAGGTTATTACATCAAGAATAAGGATGAATAACTCTGCATATAAGGACACAATTCCTAGTGCATCAGGATACTCTTGTATTAAATGCAGGAAGAAATTCCTTCGAGGTTTTGACAATAGAAGGCATCAGATGTGTTGCAAGAAGCTCTTCAAATGCATGCATTGTAATGTAACCTTCAAAGATGGTTATAAGGGTCAGCGACACGAGGATGTATGTGAAATAAACAGACCTCAGAAGAAAAGAAGATTGGAGCCAACTAAACATCAGTTATTAGCAACAATGGAGGACTGTGATATGAAAGAATACGAGACATCATTTGAAGGACGATTGAAATCGTATTTTACATTCCCCTTAAATCTACAAGAAAATTAGCAATAAGGTAGAGTCTGCAAATGTTTATCTCTATTAACAAGAAGTAGATGAAGAATAAGCGTTTGTAAAAATAGTTAGTACAAGAGTAGTAGTCATGCGAGTGTAACACATCAGATTTTTTTGGATTCAGGGGGTCTCAAAACATGTATTTCCGGTGAAATCTCAGTATCGAATTTTAGGGTGGAATGCAATACTTCCCTTACTTACTATACGTAGTAGAGAAAGTAATAAAAGTCCTGATTGCGTATTTTGGCTGCAAACTGCCAAGTACATTAGTGTAGACCAGCAGACAAAGTGACGATTCATGAACGAATCGTGCGCTAGGAGAGACAGGTAGCAAGAGGACGATTCATGAATCGTGAACGAAACGTATGAATGGATTCATGAACCGTGAACGAATCGCATGAATCGATTACTGCAAAAGAATCACTCGATCCAACTCTACTACCACCTGTTTGGCAGCACATATTACTTTCCACCAAGACTTTCCACTAATGCCTTAAGTTTTCACTGCAATGTTGACAGCAGAATCACGACAGCAAAGACACCATGATTGCCTCGTTTGAGATGCGTGTTCTGCTAAAGGTACTTTGGTGTTCTGTGAAAGGTATGTCGCTTGTGAAAGCTGAACAAAACTCGCAATATATTTCTTAATGTTCTTAAAACGTTAAGCAATTAGTGCATTATTGAAAATTATGTGTATCTGTGACATTCAGAAAGGATAAGGCGTGTATCACGGTTCCGTAACATTTCAAACGGAATAATTGCTATTGTGTACTGTTATGTCAAGGTTAAATTGTATGGAGTTATGTGACTTTTAATGATAAGGTCTAACAAGGTGGTTATTTGGTATTTTGTGTAATTGCAAGACGTGCTTTTCCTCAAATCGAAGAATTACCTTGTGATACTAATACAATGACTTCAGAAAGTGGGTAACAGACACTTGTGTCGAGCACGAATTTTCTAATTTAGTGAGCAATACTCAGGAATATCGAGTATAGGCTGATTGTTTCATCCTGAGCCCGCATGTCTGTAAGCGAAATAGGGCAAATCCATTATCTTCTGGGAAGAGTGTTGGGTGAGTAGTAACAGAGTTGAAGTCGCGTACACAACGTGAGATAAGGTGACATCATCAGGTGTTCCAAGTGAAGTACAGTCGCGTGCACAATTACTGTATTACTATGTCTGTAGCTAAAAGTCAATTGGGTATAAGTAAAGTTCTGCAATCTCAGACACGGGAAGTGATATACAATGTGTATAATTACTTTAAGAAGAATTTAAATCAAGGACAGTCAGTTTACAAAACAGTTGCAGAATGTACCGGTGTATCTGTGAGCAGTGTAAAACGAATTGTCAGAAAAGCTAAGAACATAGAATGCAGAGCTGCCTGTTCACTTTCTACCCCGCATAAGGAGAGGCCTCGTAGTTTACCTAAATCATCTCTGGATGGCTTAAACGAAGAAGTGGTACGCAGAATAATAAGTAACTTCTACATAGAAGAAAAACAAAGACCCACTCTTAAAAGGTTGCAATCCAAACTAAAGCGCACAATAGACTTCCAAGGGTGCATCACCACTGTTAGAAAAATTGTGTTGCGGCTGGGATTTCATTGGATAAAAACCAACAACAGAATAATTCTGGTAGAAAAGGAATGAATTAAATCATTGAGATGTTCCTCTTTTGAGCCAATAGTTGATGAATCATCTCAGTGACAACAGTGATGATGATGGAAAAGAAGAGGAAACATCCATAAAATCACGTTTCATCCCTTGCCTTTGGAATAGTAGTAGAGCATTTGGTAAGTGAAGTCAGTATTGTACATGTTTATATTTGTGCTTTGATTGCATACCTTAAGCATTCTTGTTGTTCCATGCAAGGAGAATACTGCCAGACATTATCCCTATCTTAGTCTACCTTCTTCTCTGCAGGGTCAGGTCGAAAAAATCGTCATACTTACCCAGCAACAGCAATCATGACCTACTTGATATCACAGCAGTGAGTCAACTAATATTTAAAATATAGCTATCCTATTTCAAGTGAACATGATGGTTGTTGGTGTTTATTTCAAGACGTCTTCGAACCAAAAGTTCAATGAGTATGTGATTTCCACATTAAGGTGAAGTATCCCGGAAAAAGGAAATTGTGTTTGTTTCTTTTAGGTTTTGATCGTTAGGTCCGCAGTGAGCACTGCTTGGAGATGTCATACATCACACTCATTAAATACATGCAGTTAAACACCCCCATTACCCCCAATACATTATGTAATACCTGTTAACTCTTGAAGTGATCCTAACATAAAGTAACGTATCCTTCCGGCATTCGAGCCAAAAGTATTGCCAAGATGTCAGAAACACGTGGCAAGTGTAAGGCGATGAAATGAGAAGAAGAGCATCATGATTTTTCTTGTGAGTAATACATGTATAAGCTAAGAGCGCATTATTGAACTCAGATAAGAAAAGGAAGAAGAGGTTGCATAACAAAACTAGAAAAAGAATAGGCATGTCATAGCTTAGTTTTAATTTTGAGTCGTCACTGCTGCTGTTTTGTTTATCAAGTCTGTCAACAAGAGAGTTGCTTAGTTTATCCAAATCCTCTTTCAGAACATGCTTTACTTGTTGCAGCACTTTATCTATTGTAGCTGGTTTGTTTTTCAAAAAGAAATTGTGCACTATTATACGAATTGCCGATTTCACAAACTCAACACTCTCTTCCATAGCGTACTTATTGTTCCATTTTTTTTCCCCCACCACTACTTTTTCCTTTTGAGTACTATGTATATTTGTAGCCGAAACATCAGTAAATTCTGAGCTTTACCATCTCCTTCAATGCGAGTGTCGGATACTTCTCACAGAACTTCAAAAACACGTTTAAAACAATTAGTTTCTGTCTGCCAGTTAAAGCTTAACATAATATGTCTCTGTAGAAACAGAAGCACGAGGGTTGTTACCGTCAGCCATGATAACAGAGCAAACTGACTGCTCATGCCTTGCCTTGTTTAAACAACAGCTGAGTCAGGTGAAATGCATCTTGGGAGTTGGAAGCATTAATTTGAAATTTCGAAAACCAGTTTCATCAAGTCAGTAGTAATTACATACAAGTCATGAGTATTCTTTTTTGTATAGATGTTATTTATTACTGAACACATCCTAAAATTTAGATGGCTAACGTGTAACTACCTTCTTTGTGCACATAGCTATTGTGTTGTACTTGACTGAACACAATCATGCAAGTGAGGTGACTTTGTTTTGATCGGGATCATTCTAAGGGTGAATCCAGAATAATACAATAAATTGAGAGTAAGTTGTAACCACCACACTTACACCTACAGCAGCATATACTACCAATTAAAAGCCTTACCTTTTACTTGACATTAAAATATTCCTCCAGATTACATGGAAGCGAGTGTATAAGAATGACTTTAATTGCTTTTTGAAGTTTTTATGCTTCTTAGGATTACTTAAAGGCTGTAAAAACCATGGAATTTAATTAATAAACTTTTATTACAGAATAGTAAAGGCTGGCTCACAATAAGAAGCAGGGATGGTATGAATGAAACTGATTAACTTGGTTGTGGCACATCTATATGGTATACCGAGTAAGCCATGGTTATACCCAAATGAATAGCAAATTAGATGGTGCTGCTTTTAAATACTTTAGTTCTTTGGTTCTACTACAAGCACCTATGGTACCACATTCAGTATTATGTTGCAAAGCACTTCTTTGGAATCTTTTTTAGATAAAAAGTTCATGTAAATATGCAAAATTATACCTGTTCAATCAGTATTGTTGTCAGAGTAAATATCTCTGGTTTCTACTATTTAAGGAGGAGGAATCAGTTATCACCACAGACAGCCTTGTGTTTTATAGCATTACTGTAGAGCAAGGGTGGCGAAAACGACTTCCTTCCGTGAGTCACCAAATATGCAACACGCACTGCAACACTCAGCAGCATGTGAAAATCAAACGGACGTTTGCAGAGAGGGAACGTGGGCCTGCGAGTCATGTTTTCGCCGCCTCTGCTGTAGAGGAATGTGTATGTGTATCATTTAAGTATTAATATTGTTTATTATGAAAATGAGTGCTTATTTTGCAGTAGTTCCATGATTGTTATCACTAAACTGCGCATGCTTATAATCTTTTTGGCTTTGCAGTGCCTCGCAAATTGATTATGGCAATACCACGACAATCTGATGCATGGCAGTATTTTACAAGGAGTCCTGGGAAAAGAAATAGCAGGAGTAACCTTTGTGGGAGAAGATATTCCACAGGCAGAGGATATTCAAATGTGTGGCATCACATGAAACCATTGGAAGCTCCATTTGTGCAGGACCAAAGGCATTTGGTTTCTGTGTGTGACAGAAACAGTCACGAATGGAAAAAAAACTTGATTGATGCATTGCAATGTACATTGCTGAAGATATACAGCCTCTGCAACTAGTAGAAGACCAAGCGTTTAAGAAACTCAAAAAAGCTTAAATCCTTGTTATGAACTTTCATCTCGCTGCAGTTTGTTAGGCAGGAGTAAAATCTAGGTAGACTTCTGTTGATAGTTAACAATTTCTATTTAGGATTAATTTCAATTGAATTAATTTTCAGGTCCTCTTGATTCAGATTCATGAAGAAGTGTATTAAAAAAATCAAGGAAGAAGTGCGCACTACAACAAACATAGTCATTACCACAGATTGAAGGACATCAAACCAAGCTAGTAGCTACCTCACAGCAATGGGCCATTTTATATCCAGTATAGCATTAAAATCTGTTTGCTTTGAAACAAGTGAACTCATACAGCAAATAATGTTGCCATTGGCTATTTGAGATTACCAGCAAGTGTCAACAGAACAGGGCATGTTCCAGGAGCAGCGGATAGCTCAGCTAGTATGGTAGCAGGAATTAAAAACATGAACTTTTGCCACCTGCATTGTGTGACCAGATGTCCTGCATTTTGCACGATGTTGCTTTTTTTGCAACACTCTGCAACACATGTCTAGGCTTTAAAGTCACAAAAAATGTTCTGCAAAATTGAATTCTATTTTAAAATGCTCATGGGCTGTCATTTAAACTAATATGGTTGATAGAAGAAATGTGCACAATTTGCAAAGAGTATAGTGCTTCAATATATTTCTAACAGATGCTGCATACAAACCAATACCAACCATACAGTCAATCATCTTTAACTTTCACTTCCTTTGTATGCTTCCTGTTTGTTTTAAACACAATGAAAAATAAATAAATTGAGTTTTATTTGTGAACACTTTTTAACTGCTATGATTCTTAGTGTCCCATTCTATATTGGGTGTAAAGGACTGGAAATTTTGCTTAGAGGTCTTTTTATGAGGCTTGAGGTTCTTTGCGTGCCGTAAATCTACAACACAGGATCACCAGTTTTGCTTCTCTTCTGAAGGAAGCTATGCTAAGGATTGTTACACCTGAAAAAGTCCAGTGCCCTCCGCCAGGTTTGAACCCTCGACCTTGGGAAGTAGAGCATGATACCCCTAGACCATAACGGATGACAACTACAATGAAGAACAGTAATATTGTAGCATACAGTATACAAATCAATTTGTAGTAAAGTTTAAATTTTAAGTGTAATAACCATGGTAAAAGTGATCCCTCTATTTATTTACCATTGAAAATAAGTCTTAATAATAATATGTGCTACTCAATCTTTCTTCTGAGGCATCGCCACCTTCTGAAGGTAATTTAACATAGAGACGAAATTAGCACTTAGTGCTTCACTAACTTTTATGTACATATGTTACACAGACATCATCAGCTGCCAGAATGATTGGAGTATTCCCTCTGAATCCTGAGGCTCTCCCACTGGACATCTAATGAATCTATGGAGTGGGTTGTCTTCAGCGGAATTTCAAATTCATTAGCATTGACTCATATTTTTACTTTCCCTACTACGTATAGTAAGTAGGGGAAGTATTGCATTCCACCCAAAAATTCAATACCGAGATTTCACCAGAAATACATGTTTTGAGGTGCACTGAATCCAAAAAAAGTCTTTTTGGAAACTTGTCTGTAAATAGCATAACTCAGAAACAAACAGTTGGATAAACACCAAACTTAGTATTTACATTCAGTATCTTCCAAGAGATGTGACACGAAGGTTTCAAGAAAATCCCCCCACCTCAGATTACCCTTTACATGGAATATTTTTCGAAAATTTTAATTTTCTCAAAAATGGCTCTAACAACTTTGATTAAAATATCATATATTTAAGATACTTTCATGACAAATAAAATGTATATCTTGAATTTTCTGGAAATGTTTCCAAAAGTATTCTTCATTGTGAACGACTTTTGCATAACAAGATTTTAGATTTTCAACGAATGTTGGGAGAAACTGCTGATATTGTTTCCTCTTTGCTAAAAATATTGAAGGATCATCAGCTTGAAAATAAAGTGGATGGACTTCCTGCAGATAACTTTAACACTAACTTCGGTGATTCATCTAGAAAAGGATGTGATATGTATTCAGTTGTTCAGAAATTACTTAAGAGATCAATTATTGGAGTAGGTTGCAGTGCTCACATTCTTTACAATACTATACAAACTGCACTGGATTGCCTTCCAAAGTGTGATGCAGAATGTGTGTGTGTATATATATTTGAAATTTCAAATATCAGAGAGTATATCACTGTTTCTAAACTTTATGTACTTAGTTTTGCAGGTTTCATTTTTAGTAGTTGCTTTTAATTCCTGTTGTTCTAGCCTACCATTGTCCTCCTTTCAATCCTCTTCTCTGCATGGTGGCTTCATCTATGTCTTCCTCATTTTTATCTTCCAGTTAATAACACTACAAGGCAATCCTACTTCCGTCATTCCCTTTATGTGCTCATACCATTTTAAAGTTCTTGCTTTTATTCTATCAATCACTGTCTCTTCTGCATGCATTTCCAGTCTTATATAGTCATTACTGATCTGTTGAATTTTGGATATTCTCATGCTCCTCGATTCATCCATCTCTGTCGGCAACATTTCTTTATAATCCAAATCCCCCCCATATGTTAAAATGCTTTCTACTACTATCTTTATTATATTCAATTTTGGTTTCATTTCAAATTTTGTTGTAATAGAATCCATTAAATGATCTAATTGCCCCTCTTGTAAACTTGATTCTATTAGCTATGTCTTTTTCACTTTTGTCAGATCTGTCAATATTAGATCCAAGATATTGAAGCTTTGTGTACTATATTGTCATTTATTTTTAGATTTTCTCCAGGTCCTCCCACCACCATATATTTTGTCTTTTCAAAGTTTAATTTCAATCCACCTTAGTCAGAAGCATTTAAAAATTTAGAAGTTGTAAGTTCAGCATCATCCTCGTCTTGTCCTATTATGACCTGGTTGTCAGCAAATAATAAATTAGAGATTGTTTTGTTCCTAAATTTAAAGAGAGTAATTGAAATTGCATACCAATGCATTTATGATGGGTGGAAACATTCTGGAGATTTGAAGAGAGAAATATTGAATTTACAAGTATAGGGTAGTAGTGTACAGCTTGCCTTATGTCTCCCTGCTACAAACGCACCATCAGAAAGGGTATTTTCAATAATGAAAAAATGAAAACTCCAGAGTGAAAAAATATTGAGTTTTATTTATGCATGCTCCTTAACTACTATGTCTTTAGGGTCCCATTCTATATTGGGTATGAAAGACCAGAAATTTTGCTCAGAGGCTTTTTTCAGTACCATAAATCTACAACATGGGACCATCAGCTTTACTTCCCTTCTGAAGGAATCCAGGTTTTTATGTCAGAAAGTCCAGAGTGAAACCAGAAATTGTCAAAACACGTGATAATTATGAAATGTAATTTGAATTTTAACTGTATATAATTCTATGATATGCTTCTTAAAAATCCAAAGCTATTAAAAGGCATTCACTCAAGTGAAAAATATGAAAATAGTCAATGCTTGAAAATTGGTTCAGATTAACTACCGATTTTTAAAAACTTGAAAAATCCTACTGGTTACTTTAGCCTGAAAATAACAGTTCTATTTTAGAAGAAATAATAAAAAAGTTTTAGGATATTTCATTCAATTATAAATGCTCATCATTGTCTCTGATTTACTTATGTTTTGTGTTGTAAGAAGAATTATATAACTTTCATTCAATTAGTTTTGTTTTTACACATTGTTTTTCTCTGTTAAGTAGTTATATCAGGTAACAACCCATAGGTCTTTTATTTTTTTGTAATATTGAGAGTCTTATTGCTATACTGTGCAATATAAGGTATTAATTGTTATGTTTAGGGGGAAAAAGTTCTGGTTTTCTGCTAGACTGCTTTTTATGTCTGAAATTCTGTAATTAAATTGCTTGCGTTTATGCTCTTTGCAATATATGTTCATAATTATATTTATAATTCTCTTTGCTTTGATTAATACCTTTTCAGGCAGAGCAACATTACATATGAAAAATTGCGCAGCTTACAAAGGTCTGCGGGAGTGCAAGAGCTCTACCCCACAAGAAGGAATATAATTGCAAGGCGGCTTGAAGTGGGAGAGCAGTTGGTTTTGGCACTCCCAACATTACTGGGTAAGAGAGAATTTTGAATAATTTGAATTCTTGATTTTATTATATTTAATTTTCTTTTGAATCTTAATTATTACTTTCAGAAATTTAAGAATTTTTGTTACTTTGAATCAAAATGTGTTACAAGAATTAGCAAATTTCTGTGTTGAAAGGATTAGTTTAAATCAAATATAGCATTCTGTAACATGGACATGTCAATTTCGTTGTTACTTTTATGAGAATGTTGTGTTACAGCGATATTTTGAGTGTAGGAAGTTTGAGAATTGCAAGCCTTCCTGACTAAGAATGTAATTTGCTTAAATATTCAAACTTACACATTGGCCAATTCTGAATTTAAAGTTCAAATTCAGTAATTCCCCTGAAATAGTTCTATAATTAAATACTTGTATCTGTTAATTATTTATAGCTGAAGAATGGGAAGAACCTGCAGCACATATGCGAGTTATTCAAAAAGTATCTCTCTCATTCATGGGTTGTACCTCCAACTACAAGGAGAACAACAGCCAAGGACTTTCAAGTTAGTATTGTGGATGCAGTTTCAAGAAAGCTAGTCCTTACGAGAGGTGTCACACTTCTGGATCCTCGGTATAAAGGAATAGCATTTCATTCTTCTGAGATGGCAGAAGAAGCATGCCAATTGTAATTTTGATATTCCAAAAAATAATTGATTCATAGAATAATGTTACAGCCAAAATATAGTTGTAGATTGATATTGTTAATTATTTGTTATATTTTCTTTTTTCATAGAATATTTCAAATTAAAGAGTATATTTTATGTTATGACATTAATATTACACCAAATGATCTATTTTCTAAAGCTTTGAATGTTTTATCCAGGTGGAAAATGAATTAAGGGTCATTTTGAAATGACACAGGAGCATCTCCCAAGTATATCTGCAGCTTCTTCCAGTGCCAAAGGAGAGGATCTACTGGTTTTTCTTAATAGAAAAGATCCACATCAAACTTAGGGGCTGATGCCATTATTTGTTAAGGCAGTACTTGGAGATTGAGCCCTTACCAATGACAGCAGATCCAATTAAATATTACAGCAATATGAGAAGTCCTCTAAGCGAACTCGCACTCGGTTCATATTTGTGTGCCAGTTGAAGTCTTTTCTGGTCATATAATCTCTGAGAGAAGCCCAAGTTGGGCAGAAATGGTTATATTTTTACACAAAACTACTTTTATTTTGATTTTTTAAGTTTTGTATTGTACCAAGAAATGTATTTATTTTCAATGCATTATATTTTTAATTACTATGTATTTTGTGTTGAAGTAGATTATTTGTGGGTAGTTGGAAGATGCTTCATGTTTATCTGCCCCATGTTTGGGAGCCAATTTGTCGTGGTAAGGTGTTATCTTATTGGTGAGCGCCAGTTATTGTTTTATTATTTTGCAATTTGGGTTCATTGTGCTCCGGCTAGCTATTATTATTTCTCAGTCAAGCATATCTCTTGAACAGGGTGTGTAAACGGAAAGGACTTGTTACTAAAAATAACACTGATAAAAGAATTTGTTTTTACACTTTTATTACCGTCACAATTAATTAATGTCACATATTGACTCTTGATACAAGCCCGACTGAAACTGTTATATTTTCTAATATCACTATAATCACTTATTTGCTGCATATAATTAATTCGCGTATTTCACATTTATGACTAACTTTACAACGCGAGAGATTTTTTAGAAGTGTGCGACGTATAACACGTGAATGATCCTGTTGAACTGGACGACGTTTGCCTTGTGAATTATTCTGTCAAACTGGGCATTACCCGACTCTGGCTTTAGCTTTTTATACTCCCTCACCCGATATGCCTAAAGATTATAACCAAGCTGCTATTGGTTAATAAAACGTGCCAACATTAGCGTCTATTTTATATCCAATCAAATTTATGAACACATATGCTCTAGGGAAGATATTCCCTCCATTTGTAAAGAAAGGCACGCTACTCTGACGTCATTTGTTTGTCTCTTCTAATTAATATTCAACTCACCGCTCGCTCATTGTTGCCCGCTCTTATTGTCAGTTTCAGTGAGGCCATGTAAACTTATTTCCTAACAATGCTTATAATTAACAAACATCTCAAATCATTGTCATACAATAAAGCAAATTTATACTACAATTACTCTGGCATTCACAGTGTTGTGATATAAATTACTGCCACATTGTATGATAGTCTGTTTTTTTGGGGGGCCAAATTAATTTGGTTTTGGAAGAATAAAATCTGCTTTTTTAACGTCATATAAGTTTCTCCTTTTGCATTGCTGAAACATATCAAAGACTACCAACAACCCTCCCAAACCTGCCACTAAATAAGTAACAACTTACAGCAGTGTGGCCAGAAACATTTTTCCAGGAGTAATAAATGGTTTTATTCATATTACTCTTTTATTATGATTGCTCTGGTTCCCGAGGTTGCAGGTTCAAACCCGGCAGAGGGCGATGAATTTTTTTGGGGGAGTATAGCATAGCTTCCTTTGGAAAGGAAGTAAAGCTGGTGGTCCTGTGTTGTAGATTTATGGCACATATAAGAACTTCAAGTCTGATAAAGAGGCTTCTGAACAAAATTACCAATCTTTCACGCCCAATATATAATGGGATGCTGAGGATCACAGCAGTTAAAGAACGTCATGAATAAAATTGAATTCAATTTTTTTGGTATTATTGTTACTATTTGCTGCTGTAGCAATGGTGAGGTAGTGGCTCTTAGTAGCCTACTGACTCACAATTTAACTTTTATCTGAATTTATAAACTATGAAATCCACATACATATGCAGGGGTTTTGTTAAGTACAGCTCCAAACTTTAACTTGTGTAATAATTAACTTCTAAGTGAGAGTCAAATAGTGTGATATTCTATGGAATAGCAGAAATTCTTATGGGAATACCTTTTGAAGGAATATTAAAAAAAAAAATTCTTCCACCATACATACTAAAACACGTTTTTTCTCTCTGCGATTGTGAAACAACTTAATATGTTGTGTTTGCTAGACAATAGAACCTAAAATTCATCAAAAGTAGGTAACTTCTGCTGTAGTGGGAAATAGTCACAAAAGGAACCCACATTTTACCACTTTCCTGATTTTCTGGCATCCTGACTTAGGCTTAGTGTGCTATACAGCCAGCTTTGTCATAAAAACAGGAAAATCTTCCTAATTTCAATGCATCTTCTCATCCAACATATTGCATTACCAAGAAAATAATAATTGAATACATTGCTTACCTTAGTAGTATGTAATTAAATGAAATATAGAAACTTTTATAGTTATTAATAGTAATATAATTAACTAAAGCTATAAACCAATTTCAAGAGAATATGCTCTATATGACTCTTTTGGTCACATTGGAGATTTTGGAAGTTGCCACATTACTGCGTTTTGAGTATATACAAGGCAAGCTACTGACTAACGACACTTCTACTACCCATAAGCAAAAAGGGAAACTTAACAATTAGTACAATGGCTGATGCTGCATGTAATAATCCTTTCTACATATTCAAACCTGCTGCCAAGTCGTATGACAACACAGAACCAAACCGTGCCCATTATAGCTTGAGAATGGGAAGCATACATAGCCTGGTAACAAGCCATGATATCAAACATATTCAGGCTACTATCGATCACAAAATGTTCATTTTTAAAGATATTCAGGAAACAAAACAACCTCTTATTTGGCATTTTTAGAAAACCCACACATACTGACAACAGTTGCAATCCAAAATCTCATCAACCTCCATTTTCAACAGCCTTGTCCATAGACTGATGTACCTTCCCCTCAGCAAAGAAGAATACAACTACATCCTCCACATAGCAGAAGTAAATGCCTACAGCAAAGTAAAAAAGTTCCAGTAACAAATAAAATTACAGAAAATACTATGATCTGTACACAGAAACCAAAGCAACAATTGACATACCATCCTCAGCTTAATCACAAATTTAATAAAATCTTTAAAAAAAAAAATGCAACATATCATTGGCATCACAGAATAAACACACAGTCAGAACCTACTAGCTTCCCCTGTAAAAGACAGAATTCCACAAGAACAAAAATATATCTAACAGATGGACAAACCTGCCATAGCAAACCATTTTTGGACCCCAAAGTCAGACCCCTGAAATGCAGCACCAATCCAACAGAACTTAAAGTTTGGGAAAACGTACACATAATCAAATGCATGAAAATGGTAATGAACTTTGAAATCCTGCCACTCAATGATCTAAGCAGCTTCATCATGGACACACCAGATGACACCTCCTACAACTATGGACCCAAACTCCCGTCATGCTCAGTTAAAAAAAAGCTGAAGATGAAAGGAAACGGTGCTTTTGAAACATGTTCAATTAATTTAAAGTAAGTGTAGTTTTAATGTATCCACCAACTCAAGATTCAATTAAATAATTGTTTCGCTTCACTGTCTGTAACTTCTGAATAACAATTTTCTATGACCATATTTGTTCATTTGGTTATGGTACAGTTACTTAAAAGCATGCTATTTCAGAATATGATATTAATGTAAAATGGGACAATATACGTCCCATATGTATTTTGTCGGAACAACAGGACACTTAAGTTAAATAAGGGACATGCCATAAAATACAGAACTCTGGAGCCTATTTCTAAAAGCTACAAGTAAAATGTTCTACAATTTGTAGTAAAATTTAAATTCGTGTTTCATAAAGGCATTTGGACATCAAGGTTTTTCCTACAGGTTAGTGGAAACCTATGGAGGTGAATAGAAATCTACTTAACCAACTATTAATGTTTAAGAATTAATTATGATCTTTCTGTCAGCATTTACAGCCATGGATTTGATTTCTAGTCGCAGTGATAGTGATGAAGGGTTTATTGCGAATAGACACAGAAGTGGAAGAACATCCCAAAACACTTTACAACATGTTATGAAAGATTTCAGAGAAACCAGAATTGCTGTTACAAGCTTCAACATTATACTTATCTCCAACAGCAATTGACTATAGCTTGGTTAGGACATGAAGGTTAGTATTATTCTGTTGGTAATATGCATAGTGTGTCAAATGCCAGTGCATATAGGGCTGTGAATGCTGTTCATACTGTGTTGACTGGGCACCTAACATTGAGCAGATAGTAAAAGTATTTCATGCTGTAGTTGCAATGCCTCAAGTGTGGATGGGACTCTCATAAACATTAATGCCCCAGTGACAAATGAAAATAATTTTGTAGATAGACCTGGCAACCATTCCATTAACTGCATGGTAGTATGTGGACCTGATTTTATTATACCAGTGCTAATTGTATGCATGATGCCTCAGTACCATGAAATAGTACTCTGTCTCAAAGCTTTGATAATGGATGGTGTCCAATTCCCCATCCAATAATTCTGGTTATCCACAATACCACCTGCCTTGAACAATATAATGAGCCAAGAGTTATGCGTTTTAATAGAGCACATAAGCCAACATGACATGTAATTGGAAATTCCATTGAAATCTTAAAAGAAAACTTTCCATGCCCGAACCATCTTAGAGTAAACAAACCCTGTCTTTGCATTGTCAAATCTTGTGTCACAAGTTATAATATCTCAAGAGGTATGGTGTGAATGTGGAACTCAATGAAACGAAAATTATTACCCAGGCTTTGATCGACAGTTTCAGTTGCACAAAGGCATCTACAACTCAACCATTATGCTTAAATAAAAAAGAGTTAATTGATCATGTTTTAGTTTCAGCAAAATATCATTTGAAAGGTGTTTATATACACACTTAAATAGTCTATTTATTTTTCCCTAAATAAAATCAAACACAGTTTTTAGCAACTTAAGTTGACACATTAACACATTCCTCTACAATATTTGTACTGAAAACATTTTCCAGTTCCATTGTGAATTCAGATCTTTCTAACCACAACTCTTTTTCAAGCTGCTAGTTTGTTTTATAGATTTGCGCACATAGCAGTTCTTAAAGGACTACGTTTTCATTTGCTCCCCCCCAACTCGTCAGTCTCTGCCTGGTTTGAAGTAGTTTCACCGGAAACTCACCTCTATTCCCTAAAATTGGAACTCAATTTTTAAAATAAGAAATGCCACTGTAAAACCGTTAAAACTGAAAGACAACAGATTAATTTACCCCTCTCTGTAGGTCTGTAGCATGTATCATTAGTTGCTGATAGAGAACTCACTCCATCTTTATTTACATTTTCTTTTTCCAACGTTTCACATACTCCTAAGGTAGTAACCAGAGGGGAATCTTTCCCAATAATGTCAATAACTGCATTATGCACCTCTGTCAGCTTGGCGTCTTTAACACCACCAGTACCAGTTTTTTTCAAATTATCCAGTTTGGCCTGGAAAGAAAATAATCACATATGTGTTTGCATATGCCAGTTAAATTAAGATTTTAACATTAAAGTGTATAAGATTTCATGAATTACTATTCACTGTTTAAAAATGCACATTTATGTGCATCTAACCTTAAAATTGTAACAATGATATGTATATGATTAAAGTAAAAACGAGAGTAAACAGTTATTTAATACTAGCAACAGTAATCTTTAAATTCTGCCACAATACATCCCTCATATAGGTAAAGCCTTTATTTTGTGGAATTCAAAGCTACATTCCAAACAGGATTTCATATGTAAGTATTAGCCTATTAGAAATTTGCTGTTGTTTAGAATTAATGTCACAAATCAGATAACCTGTAGAAACTTAATGGCATTGTAGAGAAATACACAACTGTAGCAAGTTTCTTTATGAAAAAGCATTTCTCCAGTTCTTGAGTTTGTAACTACAACTTGTAGCTTTATGAAATTACATATATAATTTAATTGAAATTATTCAAGTGTTAAAAATACTGCCTCACAATGTGTCAACAAGGCTAGTGATGAGAGGGAAAGGAGGGCCAAGGTGATAGAGGAATGTACAGTTGCACGATAAAAGCTAACATCAACAACAAACACTTTCTCAAATTGGCTTCCCAAGTGTGAGGCAAGTAAGTCCTAAAGACAATAACAATCTCAAAATATCTGTGAATAATAAAGACTCAAATACCTAATAGGCTTACTTAGGTCTCTTTTGTAAATGCTTTCTCTTTGGACTGCAATTCCAGATGGTGGATAATATACATTGAAAATTGTTGGTATGCCATTAGGCTTGAGTTTCCTGTTTCAATCAGCACTGTTTTATTCATACTGGTTTCCTGTGAAAATATTTGTTGAAATTAGCTTTGTTTGTTGGACCTAACATGCATTATTAATATGGCTTATAAAAATTTAATGGTAATTTATAAAGTAAATTCTAGATGATTTCATGTTAGAAATGGAAAAAAAAAAGTCCAGTTACCAAGATTTGAACTCCCGACCTATTACTCACCAGCCTTTTGATTAATCGACTGAGCTAATCTTTCACTGCAACAATTGGCGCTTCGGAAGTAACTTAAACAGGTCAGCCATCATTGGCCTTGACTTTTAAATGCTAACAATAAGTAGCTATTGAATAAAAGCAACAGATTTTGTTTCCTCCAAAACATCAACTATTCATTTGTACTTATGTTACAAAGGCAATTATTTGTTGTCAGTATTCAATCCTTGGGGCGGCGCCATGGCCTGTGGTTAGACCGCTCGCCTCCCACCAAGGCGGCCCGTGTTCAATCCCAGGGACCTGCATGTGGGATTTGTGGTGGACGAAGCAGCGTCTGGGCGGGTTTTCTCCGGTTTCCCCCGCCATTCATTCCACCAACTGCTCCATCATCACCTTTCCTTTCATCCATTTCACCAACATTTCGTTTCATCTACTTCCTTCATCCCATACCAGGCATCGGGCTGATCACCCATCCTGGATGCTCTGTCTGATCCATGAGTGTCTGCTCCTTGACGGGCCTCTGACCCCAGGCACCCACTTGTAAGTCCTGGGGGGGTGTAAGTCCTACATAAGAGGAAGGTAAACAGATAATGAATGAACGAAAAAATTCAATCCTTGCACTGGAATTTACAAGCCATTTCTTTCTTCTTTCGTTGTCAGCAGAAAAGTGATAGAACTCGCATAAGCCATGCCTATTGCCATTTGGATTCAAAATAGCAGATAAGTCTGTGTATGATACAAAGCTGAACCTTCATTCAAAAGTGAGGTAGGTTTATTTACGCCCAGCGCACACATGCAGTCAAGAATGGGAACCATAACGAGAAGAAACATTGAAAACACTTGAGTGCTGTGGGCTTTAAATTCAGAAGGCAAGCACAATTACTGCACCAGTAACAAAGAAAAAGTATTTAGCTATCATTACTCTAGAATCCTTTTTTTTTTTCTTTTTCATCTCAATGCAAGTTTATCAACTTTGAATTTAACTTTCAAATTAAACTGAGAAGGGAAGTATACAGTGAGCTAAGGGAAACATGAAACTTGACCAAGTTTCCTGGGTTACGGAAAGCCTCCCATTAATTGGGCATGCATTTGAGTTTGAAAACCAATCTTTAAGCTTTCCCCCATTTGACTGCCATTTTTATTCCCATTCTGTCCAATTGCGCATGACCTAAAGAAATCACCGGAATTAGGCAGATGATTAAATGCTTATCAAAAGAAAAATCAACAAAGATGTAACCTTTCTTCATGTATTGTTTGCCAACAGTTACATAGGTTATTACACACTTTAAATCAGTGAAAAGATTAATGAGCAATTTCTTCTATCTTTCTTCACACATGTAGAAAAACTTCTGTAAGAAAGAATCATTTGACAACTGCACTAGTGATATGACATGAAGATTCTCCCATAGGGGTGCATATCATCAAGTTTTCATTACAACTTTTATTAGAAGCATTTAATTCCCAGAGCAATTCTTTTGTGTATCTGCAGCACGATTTTTTACGATAAATAAAAGCTAGTAAAACTGACCACATTTACTTTAAATCTAATGAAAGAACAAAAGATAGACCTTTTAAGTAATAATGGTATGTGTGTACGGATACATAAGGTAATCTTGGAAAAAAACTTAACTGATTTTGCTATTTGCTTCACCATTGAACGGACATAAGCGGTAAGACAACTTCTATTTCTGATTCCTAAATGACTAAAAGGATTAGCAATGCTTTATATTGGAATATAATCATGATGCAGTCATAAAAGATTACTTGCAAAAATGGCTTTGAAGGTTTTGGTAATAATGTTATGGATTAGTAAACAGTTGTTACTTCAAAGAAAATGTGTGTAAAAATAGAACAAAGCTGCAAATATATGGTCCAGATTTAGCAATTACGAAAACAAAGACAACAAAACAAAACACAATCCGTGTTGCTTATAACTGCACAACATGCATGTGATACGTCAAAACATAATAACTTTACACACGAAAGCTTTGCTGTATTTCCTCTGTACATTGTAATAGGGTTCATTATCATGTATGTTAAATAATTATGTAAACAGAGAAAAGTGAGCAGAGCGTAACATCAGAAATTATTCAACTGATATTTATAATTAACAATGTAAACAGACTGTGTCTTCTCTCAAATGTTTAACTCGGTAACCTGGGTTAGGGAATCAGTTTCACCCAGTTTTGTTGATGTTAGGATTTTCTGCATTATGTTAAAAGTGTGTAGCCCTTTATGTTATTAAATAATTATGGGACCAACAAAAAGGCACAAAGCTTTAAAGCTTCATCTATTGTGTTCTGTAAAATGGTCATTTTAATTCATATTCTAATCTAATGTGGTTAAAAATTACTTGACCATCCTGATAATTGTTTCATTGGTAAAAGATGCAGGCTATACAACATTTCCAGAAATTGCAAGTTTGTTGTTAGGAGGTTCAGAAGTCATCCATGATGTACTGGTGACCATGCTAGCCTCTACTCCCCAAGGTTGCAGGTTTAAACCTGATGGAGGGCGATGGATTTTTTTGGGGCGTTAAAATCCTTAGCATGACTTCCTTCGAAGGGAAGTAAAGCCAGTGGTCCCATGTCGAAGATTCAGAGTGCATAAAAGAACCTCAAGCCCAATAAAGAGGCCTCTGAGCAAACTTTTCGATCTTTGATGGTCAATATATATAGAATGGGACATTAAGGACCACAGCAGTTAAAGAGCATCCATAAATAAAACTTAATTTCAATTTTGAGGTTCAGAAACATGTGCTCATACTTATACCCATTTCCATAAATATGATGTTTCATTATTAGAAATATAACAAGAGTATAATAAAATTACAATTATAAGCAATAAAGGAGAGGATTCACCATAAAATCTTGCACAATAGTTTCTTAGAGGTATACAGTGGGACAGTACATTGTTATTCAAGTTTTAAAAAGCCACTGGTGCAATAATATCACAAGTTGTACCTAAACTTTCAGTGAAAGGAAGGCAGTTGTAAACTGAGTCTTTAATTAAAGATTTTAGGAGATACAATATAACTAAATAAATTGATCTAGACGTTTAATACAATAATATGAAAATACACAACACAGTTTTGCTCAGTGAAAGAAACTTAGAATGAACTGTTTAACTCTTGAATGTCACTAAATGGAGCATGTTTCTTCTTTTCTTTTTAAGTATTCATAAAATCTTAAGAAAATAAATTATGTTTATTTAAAAATGTAATGAAAAACAATTAAAATATGTTGGTTAATGATATACTTTACAGAAGAAATTCTCTATTAAATTAACCCATCCTTATTTCAAAATTTAGTAAAACAAATGCTGAACAATAAAGCCACTGGGTGTTCAAATACATTTGTGTTCTACCTGTTGAGTCATTCTTTGGCCACATAGAGGATCCATGGATTCATTAGAAGCCCTGCTATGTAATTGTTTTTCTGCCATTTCAAGGCTTCCTTGTTATTGAAACAAACCAATTTAATTAAGTTTCAGAACTTCTTGATTTATTAAGGCAAACTTGTTCAGTGCAACTCACATACTTTGGTTTTATCCGAGAGATTTACTGTATGCAGCAGAACATTCTGCAACAAGTTAAGCAAGAAATTCAACACTGCATTAGCTCCACACAGTAAATTAGTCTACGACCGTTTTGTAATAAATTACAAGACCCAACATTTGAAAACAAAATCATGCATTATCAAGATAAGTATTTAAACTACAGTTACAAGTTAAAGGTATGTATGAGGGGCATAGAATAAAAATACACAAAAACTGCATAGCTCGTCAACAAGTCTACCAATCATGGAATCATGTCAAATATATAACTTAAAACCAGTCAGAAGCACAACTGAACTAGATCCATGGGAGTGAATATTTACTATCAAGAAGAGGATACATGCAATGAAGTTTCATTTGTCAAATGGAAATTCATTCAACTTCAAGAGGACATCACAGACAACCAACCCTAACATATCAGGTGCTTCACGATTCAGGAAAAACTTATTAACCACTTTTAAGAAAGAAAGATAAAAAAAAAAAGTATACTTGGAAACTAAAGTTGCAACCTGTCTTTTAAAACTATTTGAGACTTAAACCACATTAGACAAACATCCACAAAATGTTGACAGGTAGAAAGGTTGTGCATTTTCACAATTCTTGATCTTAATAGATCTTTAAGACCTTCACTGATCTGACAAAAGGTAAGGTAATTTAATGTGGAAGAAAGTAAATGTGATCTTGTTCTCAGATGTTATAAATGTGCTGTATTATAATTAATAAAGAACCTAATTTAATACTTCTGCATGCATTTATATAAGTAATGTATATTTTAAACCTAACACATTTGCCCTACAGAAAACAACCAGCAGGTTGCTCTCAGCTGTTCCAATCAACAGAAGCCCTGCTGAATTATCTGCAACTTTGGTGTGGAGGAGGAAACGGTCTGGAAGTGAACACATACAATCAACTTGGAACGGTTGATCCAAAAGAGATTGTATCTAGTAGAAGCCTTATCTTTGGACTCCTGAGAATCGAGTTTAGAGAGGTGATGATTAGAAGAAAGAGGGAGCGAAAACCATAAAATAAAATTACGGTTTCAGTGCAATCAAGTAAGGATATGCTCCTCTCCCGGTCATATGTCCCATTCTAACCTGCACCTTTTCTTTTCCAGTACATGTGTTAGTGGATATCTCTCTTCATTGTCAGCAGTAATGGTTCCAACTTGAATTTCTGAAATAAACATTTACTAAGGTGAGGTCAGGACTGAACCCCAGACTCCAAACTTGGCAGTCTGTTATTCACTGAACTAACTAGACAGCCTTTAGTTCAAGCTTATATTGTAGGACAATTGGTCTTATACATGTGAATACATGCGTAGCAGTGCTACTTCCAAGTTCAAGGCACGTCACCATCCTACTCTAATCTGATCATGCCTGTTTCTTTAAGTGCTTGCAAGAGGTTTTGCAATACGAGCTAAACGACTAACTGTATAAGAAAAAATGTAAGATACATGATAAAGGTAGAGCTTAGGGAGCAATAGGCATATTGTTAAAAAGATAAAGAAATAGGTATAGACGCAGTGAACTAAGAAGGAGGAAGTCAAGTTTTATGGAGTGTTATTAAACAGATAAAGGAGGAAAAGCAAGTGTCGGATTCAGAGTAATATATGATCCTTCAAAAACAACACGTTTCTTTGATAGCAATTTAATGGATTGACTAAAAAAAGATATGGAAAAATTAGGAGAAGCTTCCCAAATAATGAGTTTATACTGAAGGGGGATTTTAATACAAGAGTAGGCACAGAAAATGTCAGTAGGACCTGAAAGTTAAGTTGTGCAGAAAAGAGATGAAGTACTAATAAGATAGAGATATAGCACGTAATAAGGAAAGAAAAAATTACGACAATTTTGTGAAACAAATAATTTAATGATACGTAATGGAACTATAGGAGAGGATAACAAAGGAGAATTTACATTTGCAAATGAAAATGGGTATTGTACATTATATGATACGTAGATCTGAAATGGAGGAAAAGGTTTTAAATTTCAAAATACTGAATGAGATAGTCAATGGTAGTCATTTTCCAATAATTGCGGAAATAGGTGGAAAAGAACACGGGCTGAAGGAACAGGAACAAGTAATACACATAAAAAATAATTAGAATGTTTAAATGGAGGAAGAAAGGGAGGCATTTTGGAAAGATAAAAATTCTAGGGTAAGAAAAATTCTGGAAAGTGGTGCAGAGGTTGCCATTTAAGAAAAAAACATTAGAACTGATGGAATTAATAGTAATAAGAGCAGGATCAGAACTGGAAATAAGACAGAGGGAAACAGGAAAACAAAGGATGGTATGACAAGGAGCGTGTATCAGCAAAAAGAGAAGTGGTTACTCTCCATCTATTTAAGATGGAGAGTAACAGAAGAAGAAAATGGTAGGCAACATTTTCTGATTAGCAAATGGGGTATAAATGCTTATTAGAGGAAAAGAGGAAAGTCTGGCAGGATAAAAAGGGAAAAACAGTAAAAGAGGCTATAGAAGAAAAAAAAAAGTTAAAAAAATAAGTGAGGTCAAGCAACAAGGGAGAAGCAGGAAACAGATTTCTCTGAAAGAATGAAGTATTTTGGGAGACTGATTGGGGAAGAGAAAGCAAAGTTAGGATTAAGGGAGATAGTGCAACACAGGATAACAAATGAAAGACTAGGTGAACTAATACTGATGTCAAAAGTTAGCCAACAGATAAGAAACATAAAAAACACAAGACAGTGGAGATCAATGGAATTCCAGGAAAATGTTTAGTAAAGTTGAAGGAGGTCTGAAAATTATGACAAAATTACTAAATAAAATCAAATAAAGTGATAATATACCTGAAAGTTGGAAACTAGGTATGGTAATACTGATATATAAATGTAAAAGAGGAGTTAATAAACCAGACAATTACAATGGAAAAGGTATATTGTCTATCCTGGGAAAAATATACACAGGAATAATGCCAGAAAAATTACAAGAGTGGACAGAATTGAAAGGAAAGTTGTTTGGGTTTCCAGCAGCTTTTAACGAAGGCAAGCGAACAACAGATAATAAATTAATAATACCATCAATAATTAAGAAGTATTTAAACAGAAAAGGAGGAAGGCTGTTTATGCTTTTGCAGATTTTGAAAAGACATCCAATACTATTAACAGAGAAGAGCTGCACTGGTATTTACCCAGGGAATAAAAAAAGCAGGTGGGGGGGGGGTAAGTGATGACTATTGAGGGAATTAGAAAAATATATATGAGGACAATAATTTTGTATAAGATATGAATGAAACACAATTATGGAGATGGCTGATCAACACTAAGTTTAAGATAAGGATGTGAACCAACTCCCTTCATGTTTAATTTGTTTATAGGTAATATATTAAAAAAAAAGTTAAAGACAGTAATGAACACACATATGCATATTAATGAACAAGGAGATAGCAGGCAGGTACCCTAATGGAGTTAAATTCAATTTTTTGTTTATGGATGCTCTTTCAACTGCTATGGTTCTTAGCATCCCATTGTATATTGGGCATGAAAGACCGGAAATTTTGGTCAGAGGTCTCTTTACAGGCTGGAGGTTCTTTTATGTGCTATAAATCCATGGCACAGGGTCACCGGCTTTACTTCCCTTCCAAAGGAAGCCATGCTAAGGATTTTTACACCCAAAAAAATCCATTGCTCTCTGCCGGATTTGAACCTGCGACCTCGGGACTAGAGGCTAGCATGGTACCCCTAGACAACAGAGGACAATGATGTAATGGTAGGAACTATAACTGTAATAGGCTTGCAAAAAGCTATAAATGAAATAGAAATTCTATACAGAATGGGGAATTCGAGTAATGTAAA
The DNA here is from genome assembly GCA_030765065.1 of Deroplatys truncata. Taxonomy (NCBI): domain Eukaryota; kingdom Metazoa; phylum Arthropoda; class Insecta; order Mantodea; family Mantidae; genus Deroplatys; species Deroplatys truncata. The sequence goes on along the minus strand of CM060988.1, from coordinate 20,871,374 downwards.
TAAATCAAAAGTTTTAGTTTTCAAAAAAGGAAATAAACCAAGAAAAGATGAACGACAATATCTGAATGGACAACAGTTAGCTGTAATAAAGGAGTTTGATTATCTAGGAGTAAGATTAAGCAATAATGGTAGGTAGGAAGATGATGGCAAAAGGCAGAACTGCCACACAGGATTAAGAATAAGTAATTACAAATAGATAATGCCTGTTAAATGATTGGAAAGGATGTATGAAGCATTGGCAGAATAAAAAATGTTGTATGCAATAGAAATAATATTGGATTATACTACAATATGGGATTATCAGCACCAAGGGAAATAACATTGGTAGAATTTGGAAGAGCAGGGAGGAAAGGAATAATTGTGGAAAGAATTTTAAAATATTGGTACAAGTGCCTTCAATGAGATCAAGATATATTAAAACTTTGTGTGAATCAACAGATAATAACTTCAAATAAGAATGGCCAGTGGACAGGGATAGGAGAGTTGGAGAAGATAGGAATGGAGGATATTTGGGAACTAAAGGGAGAAAATGATAACAGATTTTGAAAAGTAGTAAGAAATAAGATAGAAGATACAGAGAAACAAGGAATTTGTGGAAACCTTGAAAAAAAGTCTTTATGTTTATATAGAACAAGTAATAGAAATTGGAAGAGAGAAGGTTGAGGCAGTATTTTAATACCCGAATAATTTCAATTGTAATTTAAAATACGTAAATTCAATAATAGCCCGCCTTGAAACAACATGTATATAAGAATTATTTAAATTGTATGTAACAGTCATTGCAAAATGCTTATTTTTATTGTAAACATATTTTATTAATGTTATATGAATACATTACATACTCTAATAATGCAAGAACTGTGAGAATAATAAGTTTTAGGTTGCTAACAATGAGTAATAATGAGGTAATTGCAGCAATAATGTGTTTAGAATTTGAAATGTACTGGTCATGATTAGAGCGACGATGACATAGTTTCAGTGACAGTTTTAAATTAGCCAAGCAACAGCAAAGAAAAGTTTTAAGTTAAATACAGATATTCTATTGGACTAGAATTAGCCAATCAGAGACTTGCAATACCAAAGCTTATAGGTTTTGACCGCTGAGGTTACTCATTTGCTGGTGAGACTTGATAGAGTACAGATGGGAAAATGTGTTCTCTACGAGTGATTATTAAAAACAGATATATGTGCTAAGTGAATGTATAAAAGTTTCTCAGAATTCTTTAAAAGTGTAGTGCTGTATGAATATGTGCAAGAATTTAAATAAAAGAAGTTAATTTAAAAATTTAATTCTGTGATGTCTACAATAACTGTCATACCGCGCCCTGCATAAGATACATGACTGTAAAGTAAGACTGACGCAGCCGAGGTAAATTCAAACAGTAATATTACTTAAGCATAAAAATTCAAACTGACGCCCAAAGCGTGTTACAAACTACATAAAGCCACTATTATTACATTTAACAATTCTTCAAGTTTATTTAAACATATATTATGCAACAGCAGCAAATCATCTACTTCAAGTTAGCTTCCAAGCGTGTAGCTAACAACAACAGTAAAACTTCAACAGTAGAAGAAAACAACTACTACAAGTTGGCTTCCTAATTGCAGGGCAGATTAAGTAAATTGCGTAATTTATTACAAGAACCAGTATAAGAACATACATTCTTCAAATTGGTGCGCATAAGTAGGGCAGTTAAACATAAAGCAGCTAAAACAATACGTAATTTATTACGTAATAGCATCCACCAAAACATTCTTCAAGGTTATGTTGACATTTGTGGCAGACAGGAAAGGGAAGGCTTAGCATGGATGAGAACAGGAGCAAGTTCCTAGGAGGGTTAAGAGGTAGTGAATTGGGAATATGTGCCATATGTAGAGTAAGACACATTACTTTGTAGAATGTAAAAAGTTACAGAAGTGGAGACAGGATGTTTGGGATTCAAAATGAGTGAGGAAATGGTAGCTATAAAAATATGAACATTAAGGGAGAAAAAAGAATATGGGAGTTTTCAAAGAAAATCAAGTAGAAATGATTAAGGAAAGTATAAAAAACAAGGGAAAAGTAGTAGGAAAAGCAAAATAAAGGAGAATAATGAGAAAATGGAAGGGGAAGGAAAAGAGGGAGCACTAATCAAAAACTGGCCCTGAAAATAAAGAAACTCAAGACGCAAATTGCTAGAATGTAAGTAGCTTTAAGACCTAATATAATATGTATATAAAATTTTTGTATGATGTTTGGTACAAATAAATGTTTTACTCTTTGCAGCACATGGATCATAAACTGCAAACAATCTGCTACCTAGTAGCATTAACCATAGCCACGTAACTCAACAAAGTGAACGATAGATAGATATTTATTTACTTTAAATACATAGTATATACATATTCCATTTTACATACTTCACCGAGTTGCTGTTTTCCTAGGGTCCCTATCCTCTAACACTGGTTACCTTGTCAATGGGCCCTACTTGACTGAATAAATAAATATGTTATTAATCTACTTTTCCATAACTACTTTTCTTCTTACTCCTATAAATTCTTCAGCCATCTCTTTCTAATTAAACCTAAATATTTTCCTACTTCTAATATGTTCCCCTTGCATTTAACACCCAACATCTTTCTACCTATAATCTCAATTGGTAAATTGTCCCATTTCTTTTTCTGCCATCTTTCCCTCAATTCCTTAGTTCCTTCACATTCTAGAATTAAATGCCAATAGTTATACTTTCTATTACATACCGGACACTTTCCTTGGTTCTCTCTTTCCCCTAAGCCTTTTAACATCATCACTCCTGTCCTCGCCCATGCAAAACCTTCTCGTGCTGATCTGTCACATATATCGACATATTTTTCTCTTTCCCACACCATTTTTAAATCTGCATATGTACATAAAGAACATTTAAAATTAAAACTACCTAGAATTTCTTGTCTTTCAATATCTTCAATTCTCAATTTTACCCTTCTCCAGTACCTGCCCCTCTCCAAATATCTCCATAACCAATTTCATTCAGGGTTCCTTCTATATACTTACACCAAGTATCCTCTTTGTTGAGTTTTAACTGCACTTCTAGGCACTGCTTTAACATATTATTATTTTCCAGTTCCTTAATTCTATACCAATATTTTAATACCCTTTCCACAATTTTTGCTTTGCTATCAAACCTCCCTAGCTCTATTTGGGCAACACCATTGGGTGAAGCCCTTGGTAGACCAAAAATTAATTTACAGAAATTTCTGTGCACCTTGTTTACATTTTCCCACCCTCTCTCTAAACCCCAAATCTCAGTTCCATAAAGCATTTTAGCCTCTACTACTGCTCCGTATATTCTCTCCAACCATTTTATTTGTATCTCTTGTATTTTATCTAGGCAAGCTCTAATAGCTTTCATTGCCAGTTTTCCTTTTGTTAGTATCATTTTCTTTTGCTCATTCCAACTCCCATTACTATTTAGTCATACTCCTAGATAGTCAAATTTCCTAACCACCTCGATTTCATTTCCTTGCCACCACCATACTTCATTCTTTCTTAACTTATTCCCCTTTTTAAACACCATTATTTTTGTTTTCCATGTATTTATTCTGAGACTCCACTTATTAACAAACTTTTCTATTGCTCCAATTGCTTTAGTTAACCCGATATTGGTTATTGCTCCTACCACTAAATCATCCGCAAATAACAAACCCGGTATTTCTTTATTTCCAATTACTGGCAGATGCCCATTTTCTAACTTAATTGCCTCTAAAATATCGTCAATGAATAAGTTAAATAAAATAGGACTTAACTTTCATCCTTGCCTTAACCCTATATTATTTGAAATAACATTTGTCATATTATTTGAGACCCTTATACAAAAGTCATTCTCTGCATATATTCTTTGTAATGTTTCTATGAACCTGATACTCATTCCTATCTTGCTCAATTTAGCCCATAAGGCTTCCCTATTAATTGTATCAAATGCTTTTTCAAAGTCCACAAATAACATATACAACCTTCCGCTTTTGTTAGCTAAATATTTACTGACCATTGTGTATATCACAAAAATGTTGTCTATTACTCTCTTATTTCTTCTAAAGCCTGCTTGGAAATCTGATAACTTACCCTATTCCTCTGCCCAAAATTGTACCCTTTCTGCCAGAACCCCAGTGTAAATTTTTCCTAACACTGCTAACAAACTAATCCCCCTATAGTTTGCTGGGTTATTCACATCTCCTTTGTTCTTGAAAATTGGCACCACAATTGCAGTTTTCCAACTCCTGGGTACAATACCCTCTTCAAAAATTTAATTTAGTACCCTAACTAGCATCTGCAATCTATTCTCATCTAGACTCCATGCTTTACAGAAGTCACCTGGTATACCATCAATACCGCTTGCTTTGTTTCTTTTTAGTCTTATAATTTGATCTCTTACTTCCCCTATTTCTATCCTACTGTCTAATTTCTCAATATAGTCACAATTTGCCTCTATCCGTACAGTTTGCTTCGTTCGTTGCTCTGCTCCCAAAAGTTTTTTAAAATAATTAAGCCATTCATTTACACCTATACTATTCTCTCTCGCTCTTGTCTTATACATACTCTTGACTAAAGACCAAATTGTTTTACAATCATTAGCTGCTGCTGCTTCATGCAATTTTTTACTCATTTTCTCCCCCCATACCCTCCTCTTTACTTCCAACAGACTTTTATACCCCAACCTTTCAACCATGTAATCTGCTCTTTCCTTTTCATCATCCGTTTGCCTCCATTTTCTCAGCTCCCTTAAAACTCTTTGTTTTGCCACCCTACATTCCTCATCATACCATCCCTTCCTCTTATTGACACAATCCTCTTTCATTTTCATTCTTGAACCTGCATATTTCAATATCATTTCTAGTTTTAATACAGCTTCTTCAATTCTGTTTTCTTTCAGCATCTCATCTACACCTGCTTCCCTTGTTCTCCCTATATCTGTTCCCAGTTTCTTCAAAAATACTTCTGCTTCCTCCTCCCTCCATTTATATCTTTCAATTCTAGTTCCCTCTTGTTGCCTTGCTTTGAAACTTCCCTTATATGTACTTAGGAATTTTACCCTTATTGGAAAATGATTACTTGAACACACTAAATTCAACACTTCAAAATCCATGATATATGGATCCAACTCTACTGAATATATCATATAATCTACCACACTCTGACCATTCTCATTCACAAAGGTAAATTCCCCCATGTCATCTTTCCCCTTCACCCCATTACACATCATCAAGTTGAACTCCTCACAAAATTTTATTAACTTCTTACCTTCGCAATTCAAAACTTTGTCTTTGATCCTTCTTTGTACTATCTCATTCTCATTCCCTCTTAAGTCATACTCAACATCTATTACATTTATTTTACTTACCCCTACCCTTGCATTGAAATCCCCCATTATAATAAAACAATTATTTAAATATCTATTTGTTAACTCTTGCATATCTTGTCTTAACAAATTAAATAGATTGGGATTGTAAAATTCCGTGGCACTTGGAGGGTTATATACCACTGCAACACACACATTTAGCTTGTCCCCTATCCCATTTACAACACACCACAGAACTGAATTTTCCCCTCTTTCACTACACATTTTCACTTTGACTTGCAAGCTCTTCCTAATAAATAACCCTAATCCACCTGATGAACGACCTCTTTCTTTCTTTATTACTCCAGCTTTACCATAAAAGTAAAAATCTGACACATCCACTGGAATATCCTTTGTTGCCCATGTGTCTACCACTCCTATCACATCACCTAATTTTAAGATCTCCATTATTTCCCAATGTTTTAACTTTTCAAACAGCCCTTGTATGTTCCATGCTATCACCCCCAATGCCTTTTCCTATACAGATCCCTTCCTCTCAAACCTAAATTCCTGCAATTTTGCTTTACTCCTGGTCAGTCTTGGCCTACCCACAGGTTCGTTCCCCACTGCTCCCTCTTCCACCTGCAAAATACTTCCCCCTGACAATGAAATTATGCTAAGCGCAGTATCCTTCCAGACGTCAAACCCCGCCGCTGCTCCCAACGCCATTCTGCGCAAATCTTCAATCACCTGACTTTCTGGTGTTACTTGTTTAACTGGTGATGTTTGCTTCACTCCTCCCCTCCGTTCCTCTCCACCGCCTGATGACGCTTGCTGCAGTCCTCCCCTCCGTTCTTCTTCTCCGCCCGATGATGTTTGTCGTGCTCCTCCCCTTTTCCCCTCTCCGTTTACCATGCTACCCATTCTCTGCCGCCTGTCCTTGGTTTCAACACGTGTTGCATTTCCCGGTGACGGTGATCTTCTCCAATTCAGCTGACGAATATCCTGTTTTCTATCATTTATCCTCAAATCCAATCCTCTCACGTAGGCTTTGTCGCCTCTAGCTCTTGCACTTCTCATTTCTTTTAACAACAAACTTCTTATTGCTCTTTCTTCCCGTAATCATTTTCAAGGAATATTCTTGTCCCTTTTAATTTTTTAGCATTACATAGCATTGTCCATTTAATTTTCACCGTCGCTAACTTGACGATTATCGGTCTTGGGTTCGAGCCTCTTCTCCCCACTCTGAAGGTATCAATTGTCTCCCAGCCTGTTAACTTTATTCCTAGTTGATCTTGACAAATTTCCTCTACTTGTTCCCAAACTCGTTTATCCCTTGTTTCCTCTACTACAAATATTATCAAGTTCCTTTTTCTGCTCCTTTCATCTGCTCTCTCCAGATTTGCTATTCGTCTGTTACATTCCGTGAATCCTTTGTCCACCTCGTATTCAAAATTTCTCCATACCGATTTCATCTCCTCGAATTGTTTTGTCAACATCTCTTCAATTTTCCATTCCATTCCTTTAAAATTAGTAATTTCTTCCGCGATGCATTTCAGCATTCCTATAATTTGTTCTCTATCCGGTTCCGGGTTTAACTCTACTCCTCCAATTATTAGTAGCACCATCAACACCAAAGCATACCACGCCGTCCTTCCACTCTGTTCTCCTGAACATTTTCCACCCAAATTACCTCCTGTTGAATTAAATGGACCTATTCTGGCTCTATATACTTCTAGTTGCACTCCCACTTCGCTGTTCTGCCGAGCACGCGTTCTGCATGTCTTCCTCCTCTCGTTTCCCATCAGCAACTTCAAGTGTACAATAAGTGAGCAGCTGAAGATATGATTGAATAACCAAATTTAACATCTCATTTTAATGATCTTAAAAAAGATAAGTGAAGCTTAATGCTCGGTGCTTTATGTACATTATGTGTTTATAAAATAAAATTTTGCAACTAGTATTTAGAAAATTACAGGAAAATTTATTTACCCATATGTGTAATTTATAATTCCTAGCAACAGTGCTGATAACAAATCTGTTAACTATATCCATTTGCTGCTATTCTGACCAGCTGGACATTCACACAAAACATCCCTTACAGTTGAACACCAAGTTTTGAGGCACAAGGGTGGAATTCTTATGAGAAATATATGAAAACATCACAAGTTTACAACTTTTTGCCCTCAAGAAGAAAATCATGCAATCTAAATATTAATGAAGCCCCCTCTTAAATTGTTACATATGTGTGCACATTTCTCCTCACAAATTACTTAGCATTTTTAAAATGCAGCAAATCACTGTAGTCCTTATAAAGGTCTTCTTAGTTGTTGAGTTCTTCCTTCTAAAACATATTATGCATTTTCAAATTATATGAAAGAGTAATCCTCTATTTGTAAAATGATAACATGCTTGTATTCGTTCTGATGAATCAAATAATTATGTTTTCTCATGCCTGACAAATGATTAAATCTCTTCCACAAATCTCACACTTTGAGTTATGTGAGTCTTTGTCTTTATGTATCAAATTATGCAATTTCAAAGCCAACAACTGCATAATACACTTATCAAGATTTACAAATTTATGTACCTTCAAACTTGACAAAGCATTAAAGCTCTTCTTACAAATTTCACACGTGTAAAGCTTTTTACCTTCATGTATCAAATTATGTCTTTTTAAATGTGATAACTGAGCAAATTGTAATTTGTGAGGCTTTATATACTCATGCATAAAATTATGTAATTTAAAACCTGACAATCAAATAAACCTCTTCTCACCAATTTCACACTTGCGAGGTTTTCTTACCCTCATGCATAAAATTATATGATTTCAAAGATGACAATGCACACTTGTAAGGCTTTTTACCTTCATGTACCAAAATATGTAATTTTAAGGCTGACAACTTACTAAACCTCTTCTCACAAATTTTACACCTGTGAGGTTTTATACCCTTATGTATCAAATTATGTAATTTTAAAATCTCCAAATGAGTAAAGCTCTTATGACAAATTTCACATTTGTGAGGCTTTTCACCTGCATGTATCAAATTATGCCTTTTCAAATGTGATAGCTGTGTAAAGCCCTTCTCACAAATTTCACACTTGTGAGGCCTTTCACCCTCCTGTATTAAATTATGCAATTTTAAAGCTGACAGCTTAATAAAGCTCTTCACACAAATTTCACATTTGTGAGGATTTTTACCTTTATGTATCAAAATGTGCCTTTTCAAATGTGGCAACTGAGTAAAACTCTTCTCAAAAATTTTACACTTGTGAGGCTTTTTACCCTCATGTATCAAATTATGCAATTTCAAATCTGAAAGCCCAATAAACTGTTTCTCACAAATTTCACACTTGAGGCTTTTTACCCTCATGTATAGATTTATGTACTTTTAAACTCTCCAAATGAGTAAAATCCTTCTCACAAATTTTACACTTGTGAGGCTTTTTACCCTCATGCATCAAATGGTGTTTTTTCAAAGCTGACAAGTGAGTAAACCTTTTATCACAAATACTGCAGTTGTGAGGTTTCTTACCCTCATGTATCAAATGATGGCTTTTCAAAGCTGACAACTGAGTAAACCTCTTATCACAAATACTGCACTTGTGAGGTTTCTTACCCTCATGTATCAAATGATGCCTTTTCAAATCTGACAACTGAGTAAAACTCTTCTCACAAATTGTACACTGGTGAGGCTTTTTACCCTTATGTATCAAATTATGCAATTTCAAATCTGAAAGCCAAATAAACTGTTTCTCACAAATTTCACACTGGTGAGGCTTTTTACTCTCATGTATAAAATTATGTACTTTTAAACTCTCCAAATGAGTAAAGTTCTTCTCACAAAGTTTACACTTGTGAGGCTTTTTATCCTCATGCATCAAATGGTGACTTTTCAAAGCTGACAACCGAGTAAAGGTCTTCTCACAAATTTCACATTTGTGAGGCTTTTTATCTTCATGTATCAAATGATGCCTTTTCAAATGAGATAACCGAGTAAACCTCTTCTCACACATTTCACACTTGTGAGACTTTTTGCCCTCATGTATCAAATGGTGCCTTTTTAAACTATACAACAGAGTAAACCTCTTATCACAAATACTGCACTTGTGGGGATTCTTACTCTCATGTATCAAATGGTGTCTTTTCAAAGCTGACAACTGAGTAAACCTCTTATCACAAATACTGCACTTGTGAGGTTTCTTACCCTCATGTATCAAAAGGTGGCTTTTTAAAGCTGACAACTGAGTAAACCTCTTATCACAAATACTGCACTTGTGAGGTTTCTTACCCTCATGTATCAAATGATGCCTTTTCAAAGCTGACAACTGAGTAAAACTCTTCTCACAAATTTTACACTTGTGAGGCTTTTTACCCTCATGTATCAAATTATGCATTTTCAAATATGAAAGCCAAATAAACTGTTTCTCACAAATTTCACACTTGTGAGGCTTTTTACCCTCATGTATAAAATTATGTACTTTTAAACTCTCCAAATGAGTAAAGTTCTTCTCACAAATTTTACACTTGTGAGGCTTTTTACCCTCATGCATCAAATGGTGCCTTTTCAAAGCTGACAACCGAGAAAAGCTCTTCTCACAAATTTCACATTCGTGAGGCGTTTTACGTTCATGTATCAAATGATGGCTTTTCAAATGAGATAACCGAGTAAACCTCTTCTCACAAATTTCACACTTGTGAGACTTTTTGCCCTCATGTATCAAATGGTGCATTTTTAAACTTGACAACTGAGTAAACCTCTTATCACAAATTTCACACTTGTGAGACTTTTTGCCTTCATGTATCAAATGGTGCATTTTTAAACTTGACAACTGAGTAAACCTCTTATCACAAATACTGCACTTGTGAGGTTGCTTACCCTCATGTATCAAATGATGCCTTTTCAAAGATGACAACTGAGTAAAGCTCTTATCACAAATGTTGCACTTGTGTGACCTTTCAATATTATGAGTCAATAAAGTCCTGCTGTAAATTCGTCCTCCATCACTACCTTTACCAGAATGTTCCAAATGCACATATTTTTTTAAAGGTGGTGTTTTTGTGACATCACTTTCTTGATTTTCACATTCATGGCAATCCATTCCATATGTACAGCTTTTGTTTATCACTGAGGCTTCAATAGAGACCACTGTTGAATCGTTACTGCTATCACCAGAAACTGCTTCTTTGCATAATCTGAAATGTTGGAGGATTTAGCATTAGGTACAATAATCAAAGAATCAAAGCAAATAAATCTGAAAAGAGAATCTGTGTGCTAAGAATCGCCAACTGTAGTTACAAACTCTTCATGTAGTGCAATCTCATTGTTCATTACAGTCAAAATAACTTTGTTTATCTTTAAATTATTAAGTGATTAATAAAATTTTTCAGATGAAGAACATGTTAATGGTAATAGCAGCCTGATGTTTATGGCAATACAAGTAATGTCTGTTACATGCAATGAGAATTATATCAAATTTCATGTTTGCTTTAACAATTATTCAAAATAATTCCTGTGTTAAGCTTGGAAAGAAAATATTTTCATAGCAAAATGGTTGACAACCCAGGACACAGTCAGCAGCCAATACAATGAATGGAATCTTTCTCACAGATTCTCAAGTATGAATGATAGATAATCAACACATTATATATTCAGCATAGAAAGCTTAAAAAATATTTAATTTTTTTTTAAAAACTTGTATGTCACAGAGCTCTTCTGCCCACTTTTCTTACAAAAGCTCATATTTTACCTACTTTGCATTAATCAAGATAATATTTTGCACAATAGGTTTCATTACAAATGTCGTTGTAGGGAAACTCTTAGACAAAAAAATTCTGTGACACATACACATGACTTTCTCTACCCTTCATAATTTATCAGTGGGTATATAATGTATTCTTACTAAAGCTTATTTTTCTATCTACTTCATTTTAATCGAAATAAACCTTTGTGGAAATAGCTACATTACACGTTTTGTTAGAGATACCAGGGAACAGTGACAGTCAAATATTAAGAACCGGATGCTATATGCTGGCCTTAAAATTGCATAGTGCTTCCATGCAATCATGAGAAACAACTGAAAATCGATGAGACTTAAAAAGAATGACAAGTATTGAACAAATCAAACCATTAAAGACATCTCGGAAATGGCTGATAATACAAAAAAAAATTTATTGGAAATAAATAGTGCCTTTAAACAGATCTACAGTTTTGTGTAAAACATTTTTGTCTATCGCTTAACATTTACATTATATAAGATTATACATAATTTGTTCCAAACGAAGTGGGCTTCACAGGCTATTCCCAGAAAATTCAAGATGTATATTTTATTTGTATTGTAATGGTATTTTAATCAAAACTATTCGTACCATTTTTTACCAAATGAAAAATCTTGAAACACCTTAAATGTAAAGGGTAGTCTGGGATGGGAGGTTTTCTCGAAAATATTTGTGTCACATCTTTGGAAGGTATTCAAACTCAATACCAAGTTTGGTATTTATCCAACTTTTTGTTTTTGAGTTATACTGTTCACACACACACACACATGGCCTTTTTTTTTTCAAAAATACTTTATTTTGGACTCAGGGGTCTCAAAATATGTATTTTGAGTGAAATCTTGGCATCAAATTTTTGGGTGGAATACATAACTTCTCTTATTTACTATACGTAATAGAGAAAGCAAAAATGAAGACTCTTGAAGTGTATATTTGTCTAAGACTAAATTGTTTCTGTAGCTAGTTCAAATGGGATGAATGCCTTTAGATTTGTCCTATGGTCACCTTTCATATTGAGTATGCACTAACAGGCGAGTAGTTACAAGCAGCTACATAGAAATGAGGCCTATCGAGGTTCGTATCCTGAGCATTTATTATTTTTTCTGCAGAAAAATGAAATGTTTATTATACATATTGTAAAACAAATTCCAAATGCTAAGGCTTATTTGAATTTCAAGACATTTATGTTCAAGGATATAAAAACTGAAACTCTCTCCTTTTTATTTCCAAACTAAATATTTTATATTCTTAAAAAAAAAAAATCAGAAATTAAGTTAATATCAGGTGTGTAAACCCTCTGCTTCTATTACTGCCCTCATTCTATAGGACATTGATGATATCAAATGCCTATTCAAATTTTCATGTGAGGATATTTCCTTATAAGCATCCTGCATTTGATCCCAAAAAAAAACTGTTATCTTGTAGGTCATTTTGACTCAACAACTTTCTTCACCTCTGCCCACACATTTTCAATAGGATTCAAATCTGATGAGTGATGAGACAAACAATCACTGTGATTCTTGCCTTTGTGAGAACCAGTTTGAAATCAATCTCCCGACTTGTGTGGACATGGTGGTTATCTTGCTGGAATCCAATCATTCCATTGGGATATCTAGTAGTTATTGAAGGAAACATGATGCTTTCAACGTCGTCTTTATACTGCCACAACACACCTAGACCATCATGTGACATCCAATCCCAACATTACACAAATACACTACCTTGACGATCCCTTTGTACCAATATTTTGCATCATAATGTTTTCCTATGGGGCAGTATGCAATTACTTCCCCTCATTTGTAGATAAAATGTTACCTCATCTGTGAATATAACCCTATTCCAGTTATGGTTGACATTTTCTTTTACAAATCATAGGTGGCATAATCTGTGATCATCTGTCTGCAAGATGCTGCTTCTTAGCTGCCAATCAAGCAAAGAGCCCTGTTAGTCAAATGATGCAAGGCTTTGCAGTTCTATCCAAGGAAATGAGAATTACTCCTAATTCTAGACATATGCTACCATCCGCCTCTTCTAGAAATGCAGTGTCCTGCATTTTTTTTTGGCTCAAACGTTTTAGACTCTAACCAGATCGACGATGAACAATCCCTTCCCTGGATAATCTTGTAGTCATAGATATAGGTACTTCAAGTGCTGTTGCACCCTAAGACACATAGTATACAGCAGTATAGAGAGATCTGCTTATAGTGTCATCTTCATGTGTACACTCAGCAATAGCGAAAGTCAGTATGATTGCTAACATATGCAGAACTCCAAAGCTAGAAATGCACGTGCATGATGACACCAATTCAGTTCATAACTGAAGAATAAGACAGAGAGTTTGCACATCTAATATTAAGTCAACTAAACATTTAGTTTAGTTTTTCACTTTGGAATTCTTACTAATATGGCATTTATTTTGAAAACAAAAAGAGTAATTTATTTCTGTGTTTATGTATGAATATGTTAAAATGAATAGATATCTTATGAATGGAAAATATACGACATTGCTACATATTAAACAGAATTTAAACAAAAATAACATACACCAAGGATTCGAATCCAGGTTGTTCCAATTATTTGACAAATACATTTCACCGTTCAGCTACCATTCATTGAACCCAACTGAAAGGCGCCTTCCTACTTATTGCATAGTTTTGAAATGATGTAGGATTGGTATTGAATTGTGTATTTTTGAATGCAGCGTCAGTGAATGCCTCTGATATTTTCTGAATTGAACTTCCTCTCTGGCTGTTCTTCGTTTATTTTGTCTTAGGCTGCACAAGGATAGAGGAGGCTGAAGCAATAGGAAATCTTTAAAAACTGGATGGGTGTATGTGCGCTTTGAATCTCCATACCCTTTCTATGAATCACGAGTAACAAACGAATGACAATTTAACACTTCAAAATAGTATACGTATTCAAACATTCACACCTATATCACAAATATCTCATAAATAGTTAATGTTACAAAACTATATTTTGTATAAATTGTGTTATTAAATAACATGTATAGTTTTGATTTGTTTAGTTTTTGTTTATCTTTCATGGTTTTCCAGTAAAACAAAATTGTATAAAATTCATTCAGAATGTAAGACTTTATACACCATTCATGGAAAATTGAATTTGTTTGCATGAAAGTTTTAGATCACCTCAAAACTCCCCTTGGAAGAGAGACACAGTCCGCGGCCACTGAGAAAATTAGTCTTCTCATTTAGTACTTATGAAATTTTGATTGAGTGATTCTAATGTCAGCAGAACAAACTATTCTCTCTTTAAACAATTTATACAAATAGTACAGCCTGCTAATCAACATACAAAGCAAATAAAGTAAAACTTTCTTACATAAAGGTTATTAAAATATTTGGATATTGGTATTGCATTTGTATTGTAACTTTATAAGCAGCTAGGCTTTTCTTTTGTTGTATCTTGGTTCCCAAATTGTGATAAAAAAACACACATACTCTTATGTGGCGTAACAATAACTATATTCTATTCCTTGACATTCCCAACGAAAAGACAATCTTTTTCATAAGTATGTTTTTTTATAACTGAAATGTGTTCATATTCCAGCACATAGCCTTTGTAAATCCTTTTTAGTCTTTTACATAGATTTGAATTCTCTTTACAATATTAGTATTGTGGCCAAAACTGTGTGACACAGTAGGCTTTGAGCACGAGTGTTTCAAGAAAGTAAGTCTGTATGGTACCGTCACCCAGACATTGGGAAAGGATTTCACCGATTAATGTTTAAGAAAGTTTGCCATCTGCATTCTGCTAAATTCTCTAACACTGCATTAACATGTCTCCCTAGCGACAGGACACTGTAGAAACATGGCAGAAAATAAATGTGAGTGGTTTACAAGCAATTTGTAAGACAGAGCTGCAAAGTAAGGCTTACAGTGCATTATAAATAATACATAAATGAAGTGTGTCATTAATTATCCATCTCTATTCTCACAGTATAGACATTGGTTGTGACATTTTGGACGTTAACCTGTTCTCATTTATTTGTATATGTTACAGACAATGAAGTAAACTGAGCAGATATTGTCAATGACGGGTCTCTAACATTATTGTTGATATATATTAGTAGTAAAGTCAATGACCGCTCAGTTGCAGATACTGAATACAACATTATAGCCCGAGCAATTTGTGACTTTCCAATCTTCATTGACAAAAATTTAATGAATGCTACTTTTCATCAGCTGAGTTGAATAATAGTACAGCATTGGCAAGCAACTGCCGATAATACAGAAATTGAGTGCATGAAAGAATCTGACGACAATACAAAATCTGTAATATTGATTAGCAAGCATGTGTTCTTCATATTTTGATCAAAAAATTCTCAGGTAGGTCAGTTAAGCTGATTATAGTGCACTTGTCAAGACTGTTCTTCTGAACAGATTCCTCAGTTCATGAGTTAAGCTGATTATAGTGCACTTGTCAAGAGTGTTCTTCTCAACTGATTCCTCAGTTCATGAGTTAAGCTGATTATAGTGCACTTGTCAAGAGTGTTCTTCTCAACAGATTCCTCAGTTCGTGAGTTAAGCTGATTAAAGTGCACTTGTCAAGAGTGTTCTTCTCAAATGATTCCTAAGTTCGTGAGATAAGATGATTATAGTCCACTTGTCAAGAGTGTTCATCTCAACAGATTCAATCCATGAGTTAAGCTGATTATAGACCACTTGTCAAGAGTGTTCTTCTCAACAGATTCCTAAGTTCATGAGTTAAGATGATTATAGTGCACTTGTCAAGAGTGTTCTTCTCAACAGATTCAATTCATGAGTTAAGATGATTATAGTGCACTTGTCAAGAGTGTTCTTCTCAACAGATTCAATTCATGAGTTAAGATGATTATAGTGCACTTGTCAAGAGTGTTCTTCTCAACAGATTCAATTCATGAGTTAAGATGATTATAGTGCACTTGTCAAGAGTGTTCTTCTCAACAGATTCAATTCATGAGTTAAGATGATTATAGTGTACTTGTCAAGAGTGTTCTCAACTGATTCCTAAGTTCATGCGTTAAGATGATTATAGTGCACTTGTCAAGAGTGTTCTTCTCAACAGATTCCTAAGTTCGTGAGATAAGATGATTATAGTGCACTTGTCAAGAGTGTTCTTCTCTACAGATTCCTAAGTTTGTGATATAAGATGATTATAGTCCACTTGTCAAGAGTGTTCTTCTCAACAGATTCCTAAGTTCATGAGTTAAGCTGATTATAGTGCACTTGTCAAGAGTGTTCTTCTCAACAGATTCCTCAGTTCATGAGTTAAGCTGATTATAGTGCACTTGTCAAGAGTGTTCTTCTCAACTGATTCCTAAGTTCGTGAGATAAGATGATTATAGTGCACTTGTTAAGAGTGTTCTTCTCAACTGATTCCTAAGTTCGTGAGATAAGATGATTATAGTCCACTTGTCAAGAGTGTTCTTCTCAACTGATTCCTAAGTTCGTGAGATAAGATGATTATAGTGCACTTGTTAAGAGTGTTCTTCTCAACTGATTCCTAAGTTCGTGAGATAAGATGATTATAGTGCACTTGTCAAGAGTGTTCTTCTCAACAGATTCCTAAGTTCGTGAGATAAGATGATTATAGTGCACTTGTCAAGAGTGTTCTTCTCAACAGATTCCTAAGTTCGTGAGATAAGATGATTATAGTGCACTTGTTAAGAGTGTTCTTCTCAACTGATTCCTAAGTTCGTGAGATAAGATGATTATAGTGCACTTGTCAAGAGTGTTCTTCTCAACAGATTCCTAAGTTCGTGAGATAAGATGATTATAGTGCACTTGTCAAGAGTGTTCTTCTCAACAGATTCCTAAGTTCGTGAGATAAGATGATTATAGTGCACTTGTCAAGAGTGTTCTTCTCAACAGATTCCTCAATTCATGAGTTAAGCTGATTATAGTGCACTTGTCAAGAGTGTTCTTCTCAACAGATTCCTAAGTTCGTGATATAAGATGATTATAGTGCACTTGTCAAGAGTGTTCTTCTCAACTGATTCCTAAGTTCGTGATATAAGATGATTATAGTGCACTTGTCAAGAGTGTTCTTCTCAACAGATTCCTCAATTCATGAGTTAAGCTGATTATAGTGCACTTGTCAAGAGTGTTCTTCTCAACAGATTCCTAAGTTCGTGATATAAGATGATTATAGTGCACTTGTCAAGAGTGTTCTTCTCAACAGATTCCTAAGTTCGTGAGATAAGATGATTATAGTGCACTTGTCAAGAGTGTTCTTCTCAACAGATTCCTCAATTCATGAGTTAAGCTGATTATAGTGCACTTGTCAAGAGTGTTCTTCTCAACTGATTCCTAAGTTCATGAGTTAAGAGGATTATAGTGCACTTGTCAATAGTGTTCTTCTCAACTGATTCCTCAATTCATGAGTTAAGCTGATTATAGTGCACTTGTGTTGAGTGTTCTACTTATTTGATTCCTAAGTTCGTGAGTTAAGCTGATTATAGTGCACTTGTCAAGAGTGTTCTTCTTAACTGATTCCTCAATTCATGAGTTAAGCTGATTATAGTGCACTTGTGTTGAGTGTTCTACTTATTTGATTCCTAAGTTCATGAGTTAAGCTGATAATAGTGCACTTGTCAAGAGTGTTCTTCTTAACTGATTCCTCAATTCATGAATTAAGCTGATTATAGTGCACTTGTCAAGAGTGTTCTTCTCAACAGATTCCTCAATTCATGAGTTAAGCTGATTATAGTGCACTTGTGTAGAGTGTTCTTCTCAACTGATATCTAAGTTCGTAAGATAAGGTGATTATAGTGCACTTGTCAAGAGTGTTCTTCTCAACAGATTCCTCAATTCATGAGTTAAGCTGATTATAGTGCACTTGTGTTGAGTGTTCTACTTATTTGATTCCTAAGTTCATGAGTTAAGCTGATAATAGTGCACTTGTCAAGAGTGTTCTTCTCAACAGATTCCTCAATTCATGAGTTAAGCTGATTATAGTGCACTTGTGTAGAGTGTTCTTCTCAACAGATATCTAAGTTCGTAAGATAAGGTGATTATAGTGCACTTGTCAAGAGTGTTCTTCTCAACAGATTCCTCAATTCATGAGTTAAGCTGATAATAGTGCACTTGTCAAGAGTGTTCTTCTCAACAGATTCCTCAATTCATGAGTTAAGCTGATTATAGTGCACTTGTCAAGAGTGTTCTTCTCAACAGATTCCTTAATTCATGAGTTAAGCTGATTATAGTGCACTTGTGTAGAGTGTTCTTCTCAACTGATATCTAAGTTCGTAAGATAAGGTGATTATAGTGCACTTGTCAAGAGTGTTCTTCTCAACAGATTCCTCAATTCATGAGTTAAGCTGATTATAGTGCACTTGTGTTGAGTGTTCTACTTATTTGATTCCTAAGTTCATGAGTTAAGCTGATAATAGTGCACTTGTCAAGAGTGTTCTTCTCAACAGATTCCTCAATTCATGAGTTAAGCTGATTATAGTGCACTTGTGTAGAGTGTTCTTCTCAACAGATTCCTCAATTCATGAGTTAAGCTGATTATAGTGTACTTGTGTAGAGTGTTCTCAACTGATATCTAAGTTCGTAAGATAAGGTGATTATAGTGAACTTGTGTAGAGTGTTTTACTCAACTGACTCGTATGTTCATGAGTTAAGTTGATCATAGAGTACTTGTCAACAGTGTGGTAGTTAGGAATGACAACAGTGATTAATACTTAATGTGATATTCGATAAAGATATGTTCATCATACTATAAAGTAAAATATAATCAACAAATGAACCTTGTAAGACAATCTAAGGAAACTTTGAAAGCCTCACGACAAAAGGAGAATACAGGATTATGACCGCATTACAAACAATGGAAGGAGAACCTAATAAGATGTGTGGAAATCACCACTGACAATGTACTTTATTATGGAACAAATGATGAATTATGTGATATTCTGCATACAAGGCTTACTTCATTGGACTATGGAGGAAGAAACAGAATGGCATCAGAACTGTGACACCAAGGAAAGTATCATCCTTTACTTATAGTTTTGTGTACACTGCCAAAAGAGTCAACTAATTTGTTAAAAATGTTAGTAGGCAAAGCTACTCTGCATTTAGCTTTAAATTCTCATGCACATGTCAATCCACTTGATATGCAATTGCAAAGTTACATGGATTTAAATTTATAATGGTTTATCAAGATCATTTGACTAAGTCTGTTGTTTTAAAACCCCTTAAAGCAAATGCAGAGAAGAAGTAGCTATCAACCTACTTGGAATTTACACAAGTTTAGGGAGCCCCTGTAATACTGATGAGAGTTTGTGAACTCTATTCTAACTTGGATGCAGTATTTCCACAAATGCAGCCAGAGTAGGTGCTCAGTGAAAGGACCAATGTTATGTGCTTAGTGGAGAAAAATCAGTTTGGCCTATGCGAATGCAGTTCAAGAGAAATCGTGCTCTCCATCGAGGTAAGAGATTTCCTTACACTTTTACCCGACATTCTAAGAACAATTTATTTGTCTGAATATGTTATATTACACTGTGGTCTTTAAGCAAAAAAAGCCTTTTTGCTCAATTTACACAAATTGGTCGATCGCTGTGTGAAACCATGTTCGGATGTTCAGCTAGAGTTGGGTTATTATTGATTGCAATTGCTATTGCAAATGGAGGTGATTTGGGATTTCATTTAATTATCCTGGAAAGGAGAGTGAGCAACATCAGTCAGACAACGAAGATGTACCAGACTTAAGTGAACTAGCTGAAAAAGTTTTCTAATCTCTGGCATTTTAATTCAATTACAAAATTAGTTTGCATTATATTTAAATTTTCTGGAAGTCATTTTAGTTCTCAATTGTTACAAACTCATTAAATACCACAAATAGCTCACACAGTTCTCTCTTTGATGAGAGAGCAGAGAAAAACAACCAGAAACACAAGAGAATTGCAGAATTTTTGTAACTAAAATGTTCAGATCACCATTAAACAAATTTACACCAGTTGAGACAGGAACGACTGTATGGTTTACCGTAACAGTTGTGGACCATGCTCGAGGTTCTCTCTTGAATATGCTGGCAGTGTTGTTGGAAGTTAAGACAGGAACGACACTATGGGTTACCATACCAGATGTGGACCATGCTCAAAGTTCTCCCTCGAATATACTGGCAGTGTTGATGGAAGTTAAGACAGGAACGACACTATGGGTTACCATACCAGATGTGGACCATGCTCGAGGTTCTCCCTCGAATAAACTGGCAGTGTTGTTGGAAGTTGAGACAGGAACATTACCATGGGTTGCCACACAAGATGTGGACCATGCTCCAGGTTCTCCCTCGAATATACTGGCAGAGTTGTTGGAACTTAAGAAAAAAACGATGCCAAGGGTTGCCAAACCAGATGTGGACCAAACTCGAGGTTCTCCCTCGAATATACTGGAAGTGTTGTTGGAAGTTGAGATAGGAATGACTGCATGGGTTGCCATACCAGATATGGACCATGCTCCAGGTTCTCCCTCGAATAAACTGGAAGTAATGTTGGAAGTTGAGACAGGAACATTACCATGGGTTGACACACAAGATGTGGACCATGCTCGAGGTTCTCCCTCGAATATACTGGCAGTGTTGTTGGAAGTTGAGACAGGAACGACACCATGGGTTGCCATACCAGATGTAAACCATGCTCCAGGTTCTCCCTCGAATATACTGCCAGTGTTGTTGGAAGTTGAGACAGGAACAACACCATGGGTTGCCATACCAGATGTGGACCATGCTCCAGGTTCTCCTTCGAATATACTGGCAGTGTTGTTGGAAGTTGAGACAGGAAGATTACCATGGGTTGCATACCAGTTGTGGACCATTCTCGAGGTTCTCCCTCGAATATGCTGGCAGTGTTGTTGGAAGTTGAGGCAGGAATGACACCATGGGTTGCCATACCCGATGTGGACCATGCTCCAGGTTCTCCATCGAATATACTGGCAGTGTTGTTGGAAGTTGAGACAGGAAGATTACCATGGGTTGCCATACCAGATGTGGACCATATTCGACGTTGTCATTCAATATACTGGCAGTGTTGTTGGAAGTTGAGATAGCAACAACGGTATGGTTTGCCATAACATATGTGAACTATGCCCGAGGGTCTACTGGAAGTGATGTGGGAAGTTGGAATAATAATAACTGTATGGGTGGCCATAACATATGTGAACTATGCCCGAGGGTCTACTGGCAGTGATGTTGGAAGTTGAGATAACAACAATTGTATGGATTGCCATAACATATATGAACTACGCCCGAGGTTCTACTGGCAGTGATGTTGGAAGTTGAGATAACAACAACTGTATGGGTTGCCATAACATATGTGAACTACGTCCGAGGTTCTACTGGCAGTGATGTTGAAAGTTGAGACAGGAACGATACCATGGGGTGACATACCAGATGTGGACCATACTCGACATTCTCATTCAATATACTGGCAGTGTTGTTGGAAGTTGAGATAACAACAACGGTATGGGTTGCCATAACATATGTGAACTATGCCCGAGGTTCTACTGGTAGTGTTGTTGGAAGTTGAGATAACAACAATTATATTGGTTGCCATAACATATGTGAACTATGCCCGAGGTTCTACTGGCAGTGATGTTGAAAGTTGAGATAACAACAACTGTATGGGTTGCCATAACGTATGTGAACTACGTCCAAGGTTCTACTGGCAGTGATGTTGGAAGTTGAGATAACAACAACTGTATGGGTTGCCATAACATATGTGAACTATGCCCGAGGTTCTACTGGCAGTGATGTTGAAAGTTGAGATAACAACAACTGTATGTGTTGCCATAACATATGTGAACTATGCCCGAGGCTCTACTGGCAGTGTTGTTGGAAGTTGAGATAACAACAACTGTATGGGTTGCCATAACATATGTGAACTACGTCCGAGGTTCTACTGGCAGTGTTGTTGGTAGTTGAGATAAAAACTGTATGGTTTGCCATAACATATGTGAACTACGCCTGAGGTTCTACTGGCAGTGTTGTTGGTAGTTGAGATAAAAACTGTATGGTTTGCCATAACATATGTGAACCACGCCCGAGGATCTACTGGCAGTGATGTTGAAAGATGAGATAACAACAACTGTATGGGTTGCCATAACATATGTGAACTATGCCCGAGGTTCTACTGGCAGTGATGTTGAAAGTTGAGATAACAACAACTGTATGGTTTGCCATAACATATGTGAACTATGCCCGAGGTTCTACTGGCAGTGATGTTGAAAGTTGAGATAACAACAATTGTATGGGTTGCCATAACATATGTGAACTACGCCTGAGGTTCTACTGGCAGTGTTGTTGGTAGTTGAGATACAAACTGTATGGTTTGCCATAACATATGTGAACCACGCCCGAGGATCTTCTGGCAGTGATGTTGAAAGTTGAGATAACAATAACTGTATGGGTTGCCATAACATATGTGAACTATGCCCGAGGTTCTACTGGCAGTGATGTTGAAAGTTGAGATAACAACAACTGTATGGTTTGCCATAACATATGTGAACTATGCCCGAGGTTCTACTGGCAGTGATGTTGAAAGTTGAGATGACAACAATTGTATGGGTTGCCATAACATATGTGAACTACGCCTGAGGTTCTACTGGCAGTGTTGTTGGTAGTTGAGATAAAAACTGTATGGTTTGCCATAACATATGTGAACCACGCCCGAGGATCTTCTGGCAGTGATGTTGAAAGTTGCCATAACATATGTGAACTATGCCCGAGGTTCTACTTGCAGTGATGTTGAAAGTTGAGATAACAACAACTGTATGGTTTGCCATAACATATGTGAACTATGCCCGAGGTTCTACTGGCAGTGATGTTGAAAGTTGAGATAACAACAACTGTATGGGTTGCCATAACATATGTGAGCTATGCCCGAGGCTCTACTGGCAGTGATGTTGGAAGTTGAGATAACAACAACTGTATGGGTTGCCATAACATATGTGAACTACGTCCGAGGTTCTACTGGCAGTGATGTTGGAAGTTGAGATAACAACAATTGTATGGGTTGGCATAACATATGTGAACTACACCTGAGGTTCTACTGGCAGTGTTGTTGGTAGTTGAGATAAAAACTGTATGGTTTGCCATAACATATGTGAACCATGCCCGAGGATCTACTGGCAGTGATGTTGGAAACTGTGAATGACATGACCTATGAGATCTGTAACTACACATTTCATCAGAACTACTTTCTAGATTAAAAATGTTACCTAGGATGAAGAAGGTACGTTGTTATGTAATTTTTATTTTTTTTAAACTTGAAGATTTGTTGTTGCACAATGTTGAACTTGAAGAAGGTTATGTGCTTACATAATTTTTATTTACGTAATTTAAAGTAGGTTAATGGTTATGTAATATGTC
The DNA here is from genome assembly GCA_030765065.1 of Deroplatys truncata. NCBI lineage: Eukaryota > Metazoa > Arthropoda > Insecta > Mantodea > Mantidae > Deroplatys > Deroplatys truncata. Next base: position 20,847,914 of record CM060988.1, on the reverse strand, counting down.
TATTTATGTATAATTTTAGTTGCTTGAAGGAGTTTGCAACATTCATAGGGTGTCGGTTAGAATTTGTTGATTACATAATAGTTACTGTTATTACGCAAAATGCTGCTATGTATGAGAAGCTGATTTCAAGATGTGTTTTTGTTGTTACACTCCAAGTTTTACACTATAATCTTTAACTTTGTTATTAACACTGCTTCAATATATTATTTATGTTTGAATTTGCCTCGGCTGCATCAGTAATGTTTGTAAAGTCATGTGTGTTAGGCAGGGTGCGGTGTGACAATGATTGTAGACATCACAGAATTTAAGTTTTAAAATTCACTTCTTTTATTAATTCTTGCACATTTTTATAAAGCACTATACTTTTTAAGAACTGTGAGTATCTTTATAATCCTTTCACTTAGCGCGTACACATATTTTATGATTCACACGTAGAGAACACATCTTCCATCTGTTCCATACCAAGGTTTGCCAGCAACTGAGTAACTTCAGCAGTCAAAACCCGTAAGCTTCGGTATTTCAAGTCTCTGTTGGTTAATTTTAGTGTAATAGAATATCTGCATTTTACTTAAAACTTTTCTTTGCTGTAGATTGGCTAATTTAAAACTGTCACAGAAATTACGTTATCGTTGATGTAATCATAAGTAATATTCAAACTTTTAAACTCATTATTGCCACAAGGTTACCGCATTATTACCTCATTGTTAGCAACTTAAAACTTATTATTCTCACAGCTTTTGCATTATTAAAGTAAATAATGTGTTCACATAACATTATTAAAACATGTTTACAACAAAAATAAGCAATGTAATGACTGTTATATACAATTTAAATAATTATTACATAAATATTTTTACAGATTGTTGAATACACTTATTATAAAATACAATTAAAATTATTCATGTATTAAAATCCTGCCTCAAATTGCTCCCTTTTAGAAATATTTAAAATTTATTTTTGTTTTCTTTAAATTTTTAAATATTTTCTAAAAGTCTCCTGAAAGAAGGAAACATAACTTTATTATTGTTGCACTTCTTATTTTTTCACTGGCACTTTCTCCTCTTTCTTTTTTTACTTTTTCTTTAACACTCACTGGTTTTTCACTACACTCATGTATTGCTGAACACTTCATATTCTACTGTTTGACACTTTCCAAGGTCAATGACCTGGTATAAGACTAATGATCTGAGCGAAGTTTGCTCATTCACCATCACATTCGCCATTAAGCATTTTATATGCTATACATTCTACATAACATTAGACATATTTACACTTGTTACCCTTTCTTTACAATTTGTTTCCTAAACATTCTTAATATTTCTTACAATTTGTAATTTACAATATAAATGTAGTTGCTATTCAGTTTTTGTTACTAACAATGCATTTTTATTACTTCTCTTTATGTAAACTATCCTTTGTTATTAACCATTTGCCACATTTAGTAAAGATATTATTTTAAATAGTACTTTACAATTTTAAATTACATTGCTTTCCCCTTTTATGCTCCAGATACATTATTTTGTTTTTCTCTTGTGCCATACATAACCTGCATATTTTACTTTCCTTTTTTTTTATTCCACAGATTGTTTACATTTATTTTCTATTTCTTTTTGCTCAGCACATAACCTACATATTTTACCTTTCCCTTTCCTTTTGTTCCTCAGACTGTTTACATCTATTTTCTGTTTCATTTTGTTCTTATGCCACAGACTTTTTAGCTTTGCCCTAATCTTATGTTGCACAGTATAATAGTTTGACATCTGGTTTGGTACATGTATATGTGTGTCATTATTCTTGTTGTGTGTTTGAGAGGCTGATGCTATAGAAAAAGCAATAGCATCTCTTGTTTTGTACCTTTACAATGGTGATACATTTCTTTTTGTACTTGCATTATTAACATGCATTTGGTTAGCATTTACAGAACTAGTTATACTTGAATTTATCCTTGGTACACTTGTACTTAAATTTTCAAAACTATTTCTATGTTTATCAATTTCTTTACTACTTTCCTGTACTTTATCTTTGATTTCATCTATCATTGATTTTACTTGTCCTTGCCCTGTATTTGCTTCTTTTAGTGCATCCACATTTGTTTTTACCATTTCATGCATTTTATTAATTTCCCCAGTTAAATCTATTTGTACCTGTACAAGATCTGCATTTGTATTTTCTACCATTGTTTTTAATGCTTCACCTTATCTAACTTGTAACAAATACCCTGTTTAGTGTTATCGAGTTTTAACTCCATTTCATTGACATTTTGGTCAATATGACCTGACAATTTCTAGTCAAACTGTTTACAACCTTTGTTTACTTTTAAATCTATGTCTTTTTGAATTGCTTTGGAAGATTGTTCTAGCTTTATTTCTAACCTCTTGGTTTCAGCTTTGCATTCTTTCATACAATTTTCTATTTGTTTAGCTAAATCATTTTTTATATTAGTTAGCTCTGTATTAGTTTCAGTTAATTTATCACCTAACTTTACTCTCAGCTCTGCATTGTCTTCTTTTAACTCTTTTCTCAGTTCTGTACTAGTTTCAGTTATCTTATTATTGGTTTCAGTTAACTTATCATTAAACTCTCCTCTCATTTCCTCTATCTTATTACTTTGTTCAGTTATTGCTTTTAGAAGACACAAAAATTGCTGTGAGAAGTTTTCTTGCTCTTGTCGGCTAGATGTCTGAGGGATAGTAACTCTTTGTTTTGTTCCTTGCACTAACATGTATAAAGGTGAATGACCTTGAGTATTACTGTTATCTGATTGACCTTGCATACTACTGCTACCTCTTTCTACGTCTACCTCTGAATTTTCAGATAACTGCTCTTCTACATCTAGCCCTGATTGTAAATCTACATTGCAATCTGTAATGACTGACCTAACCTCAACTACTTCCATCTTACTTTGTATATTTGCCTTTGAATTGCTTAATTTAAATTTTCCACTTCTTAATAACATGAACTTTGCTCAAAAACAATATATTTTCTAAACTTGTCAATTATTATAATATACAATGGAATTTCCTGACCTTTTGTTCTGGCTGTTATTAAACTTTTATACTCAGTGTTCCCACATAGTTTGTTGTTGAGATGTTAACCATGTGCCCCTTACTCCTGAAGAATTGTTGCTGTCCTTAGATTTTGTTGACGATCTTGAAATTCTGAGGTATACTCTCGTAGTTTCGTTGATTCTGGTCGTATTTTTGTCGAACTTTTCTTCTTAGATGTCGTCACAAATTCTTGTCGATTCTCGCTGTCCATTCGTGCTGTCAATTCTTGCCCCACAGTTGCACGCCAACTTGAAGATATTTGCTTATGTAATTTATTTATGTAAATTTGAAGAAGGTTATGTTGTGCTGCTATTGTTTTGTTTGGTTACGTAATTTTAACTGCCCTACGTATGGAAGCCAACTTGAAGTAAATTTATGGTTACGTATTGTTTTTACGTAAATTATTAGTTGGTTTATGTAGTTTGTAACATTCTTAGGGTGTCGGTTTGAATCTGTTGATTACGTAATAGTTACTGTTATTACGCAATATGCTGCTATGTACGAGAAGCTGATTTCAAGATGTGTTTTTGTTGTTACACTCCAAATTTTACACTATAATATTTAACTTTGTTATTAACACTGCTTCTATATATTATTTATGTTTCAATTTGCCTTGGCTGCGTCAGTATTGTTTGTAGAGTCATGTGTCTTAGGCAGGTTGCGGTATGAAAATGATTGTAGACATCACAGAATTTAAGTTTTAAAATTCACTTCTTTTATTGCTTCTTGCATTTTTATAAAGCACTATGCTTTTTAAGAACTGTGAGAATCTTTATAATCCTTTCACTTAGCGCATATACATATTTTACAATTCTCACGTAGAGAACACATCTTCCATCTGTTCACTACCAAGGTTTGCCAGCAACTGAATAACTTCAATGGTCAAAACCCGTAAGCTTCGGTATTTCAAGTCTCTGTTGGCTAATTTTAGTCCAATAGAATATCTGCATTTTACTTAAAACCTTTCTTTGCTGTAGATTGGCTAATTTAAAACTGTCACAGAAATTACGTTATCGTTGCTGTAATCATGACTAGTAATATTCAAACTTTTAAACTCATTATTGCCACAAGGTTATCTCATTATTACCTCATTGTTAGCAACTTAAGACTTATTATTCTCACAGCTCTTGCATTATTAAAGTAAATAATGTATTCACATAACATTATAAAACATGTTTATAATAAAACAAGCATATGCAATGATTGTTACCTACAATTTAAATAATTATTACATACATATTATTTCAAGACGGGCTGTTATTGAATTTACTTATTATAAATACAATTAAAATTATTCAGGTATTAAGCTACTTCCTCAAGGACTTCTTACCACTTATGAAGGAAAAGTAAAAATATTACTTTTGCACGGTCTTACATATATTTCATCTTACATAGAACAAGTTGAATTAGCTCAAATTGTAACTACCAGCTTCTTCGGCACTGCTAACCTACATAGCAGCATAGAACCTATTACTTGGTGTGGGCTATAATGAATCACTGCCTTCTATGTACAGAACATATGTGCGCATATGAAGTTGCCACATTTAGTTTCTTCAACCGCCTGTTAGTGTATGTGCTACTAACCGTCTGCACAATTTCAGACATTTTTTAATATTGGAGTATATTAGCCTATTTTGAAAATACATGATGGTACATAAAACATTATGCAATACATGGCAGTGCAATTTTCATAATACTGATTTTTAAAAACTTTTCCTCATTTCTTAAAGTTGAGTTTCAAGCCTTGCATTGTAATATACTGCTATTAGCCTGCTTTTAAGTGACAATAACATAGCTTGTAACAATTATTTCCAGCCTCATGTAGCCTACACTATTTTATAATTAAAGGTCCATTCTATGGGAAACCCTTTTCCTGAATTATCGTCTTAGAAACTCCTTCAGGCATATTAAAGCAAAATTAAAACAGATCAGAAATAAATCCCTGTGTTGTGGAGCTGGAGGAGTAAGCAAAAATTAAGTCTGAGAGAAGCAGTTTCAACCAATAGGAGCATAGCATTATCACTGCAAGAAGCAGAAACTGTAAGTGACTTGGTTGTGAAAACCAGTATTAAAATGTTCTGTTTATCACAAAAGGAAATGAATATGATATTTTGAAATGATGAGTTATGTTTATCAACATTGCCCAATTACAACTACCATTCACGTCATTGTCTGGGCAATGTGTTTATTTCATATGAAGTAAATGCCCTAAGCTCTTACATAATTGCCAGCCATTGACATTATTGGCTAGAAATAAACAGTAGTAATGGGAAGTTATGTAAATACCCAGAAAATAACATTATTTCCTAATTTACTTCTTTGCCCTTAAAATATGTACTGTTTTTTTCTTCAGTATATGCTGATAATGAAGTTGATTACAATATACAATGCAGTAAAACTTCTTGCATAGGATTATTAGGTTTTGGCACTCAGAAACTTCAACGTATAAACCTACAGAATTATAACAAAGGTTATTCAGAGGTTCTGACACCGTTTCATTTCACGCACATCTGCAGTATTTGATAAATGGCAATGAAATAAATACAACGCACAATTTGTACCCTTATAAACAGGATCAATTGTTGCGTCTTAAGCTCTGACTTCCGTGTCCTTCAGTGTTACTTCATGGCCATCTAAGTATATTGCTCGAGACTAAATGTAACTGGCTTTTGTTTTTACACACATTCTCTGTGTTCTGTCCCATGGCATTCTCAACAAGAGCTTTGTAAATCATTTTTAGTAATCTATGAATTGAAATTACAAAGTGTTTTATAGATCTAGTCCATGAGACAGAATGAGGCTTTTCAATGGTGAAAGTAATATAGAAAATGGTTGAGTAGTTTTTGAGTTTACTCTACATATACACGCCCACATATACCACAACAATCAGGTGGTTTCCTATTGAAACATTAAACAGCTCTTACCTTGGTGATTTTACTGCAGTGAAGTCCCCATTCTGTAACAGAATAATGCAAACGTACAGTTTCACACAATCATCTATACACCATTATTCAAATATCCTGCATCACAGAGTTATCTTTAAAGTAAAGACTTGATTTATTTTTAAATTGCTATATGGTATTAGAAAAAAAGATTTGACATTACATCATGTAAGGGGTGAGACAAGGCGGAGCGGTGCGCAAAGTATTTATACCTGAATAAACAGTTTGGTTTAAACTCAGAGAACTGACAAATGGAATGTTTAGTAAAGGTAAATCAGAATCTGAGATTCAGTTAGCCCAGTATTTAGCAGAATCTGATCTGATATATTTACATATATTAAAAATCATACAAGGAGTTAAGTTCCATTCAAAATGAAAGGTATGCACAGATGCAACATAAATGTAACACTTTGCATGCAAGTTATTTAATGGAAACATTCACACAGTCACATAAGGTGCTACATAATGAAAGAGATTGCAAACACCAAACTTTATGGTTATACTGAATGCATAGAGAAATAATTCTGTATTTCTTTCTCCAAGTATCCCCAGCTTAAGAATGATGCAAGATTTTACACTATCTACTGTACAACCATGATACTCTTCCATTTGGCCATGCCGCATCAGATGCTGATCTGTTGTTTGCTTGATACAACACTTTTTATGTCTTATTTATTTATAAGGAATGGATTACTTTCCGCATTGGGTATTGTTTATGTTATTAATTTTTAAAATTAAATTACACTCACGTGATTTTCACATGCAACTTACAGATCTAGAAACTTGCGCCAATTCTGTGTTATACCTACAGCTGCACTATGAATGAGGCCTCATTCTTCTACCTGTTATGTTAGCGTATGTCCCCCCCCCAAGAATTATTCCAAATTAAACAAAAACTGCTTTGTGATTCAAAACATGCAGTGAAATGATTTCATAAAAGTTTTACACATACACAAATTTCAATTAATTATCTCAGAACTAGAAATGTGAGCCTATTCTAGGAAAATAAGACATACGCACCCTAAGAGTAACCGTTTTCGGGAATTGAGTAAAACCTAAATTCCAAAACAGAAGTATCCCAAGAAGCTGTTAAAAGGTAATACATTAGCAATTTTGGATGATGAAGATTACAACCAATTAAAGCACCTATAAGTAAACTCATCTACAACAAGAATGAAAGCTTAACAGCTGCAAATAAACTCTTTGCAACAAAGATAAAATAAAATTATAATCCTACAACATGTACAAAATATGGTTTACCAAAAATGCATATAACATCAATCTAATCAGCTATCAGAGTGCCAAACTACAATGTGGCAAAATGACTAACCAACAAATTTAAGAAATGGCAAAATTTTGATTCATTAAACATTAAGAATGTCTTTGAGTTAGTAGCGACAGAGAACACTCAGCTTAAAGATGATGCCACATTAGTTTCCCTTTATGTATTTTCACTATCCTCAGTTTAAGCAGTATCAACAGGAAGAAATTGAGTGCTCATTAGCTTAACAAAATTGCATATTGAGCAAACATTTTTCAGTTTTGCAGCAAATTACGGTTTAGGCATGGGAAATCCTGTCACCCTCCTTAACTGATTTATTTAAGAGTGCTTACTCTAGAGACAGAAGCAGTTAATGCTTTCCCATGAATATTTAAACCAGGGTTAGATATGTTGATGATGTCTTCCAAACAGTTAAGAGAAAAAATTTCATAGAGTTGGTGTATTTAACAGTTTGACCCACAGATTAGTGAATATTCCTCTCAGTCAAAAAGGACTCAGCTTATAAAAAAAAAATGCTAAAAACAGCTAGAAAAATGGTTACAAAAACAATTAGTGGATAGATTAATCAAAAAGTTCTGGAAACAAAAAATGATAAGAGTAAGCACAACTCTAATGTTCTGTGTTAAACCACCCATATGCACATAGAAAATTCCAGAAAATCTTAAAAAAAAAGCAACATTAAATGCATCCTTAAACATGAATTTAGTATATAAGTTCTAATAAAAGCTAATCAAAGAGATAAAATACACCCTCACATAAAAAGATCTGAGATTTACAGGATAGGTTGCAAATACTGAAATTATTCTAATACGCCAGGTGAAACCACATCAAATGCAGAGAAGAGGAGGGGTTCTCAACAAAAGGACATGAACTCAGTAACACTAATTAAGCAAGCACAAAACTCCACTGAACTGAATATTTGACAAAAATCCCATCACAAACAGCAACGAGTCATGATCATCCTGACGATGAGGAAGATGTTCCTTGAAACTGAGGTAAGTATGGAATCTGTATATGTTCAACCACATCTAAACATTATGGTAGCAAGATTCACATTTATTTATGATAGGAAACTGCTGTAATGGAAACAAAACAATAATTGCAAACTCTCAACCATGTCCACTAGATGACACTTGGGAAACAAACTTTAACACAGAATATTTTGCAGAAATACCTAACACTACAAAAGTATTTACAAATTGTTTATGGATGAATGACAAAAAGTTTGCCTGCTCCTTGATAGGCTACTGACCGGCATTGGCTTGCAGGTGTGAGTCCTACAAAGAGGAGGGCAGTAGTAGTAGCGCATGAGCTCTGTATTTTTCCCGTATTAATATGGTTTTATCTGCTGTTGTTTCTTAGATACAATTATACAAAATTCAATCAAATAAACAATCTTTATAAGCTATTCACAGAAAATCTAGCATGTACACATCCTTTGTCATAAAAGTATGTTGTTAACCTTCTAATGCATAGCACTGACAACAAAGATGTTTAGGCAAAGCTTTAGAATACCTTAAGTGTTTTTGTTTTGTTAATTTCATATTATACTAATCTTCAGCAATATAATTAAGCTATTTATAGCTTCTTTATATTGTAAAAATATAAAATTGTTTCAATAAAACTGTGCTTTTATTTTAATATAAAGAAACAAAGTACATGCAACTGTAACCCCATCAGCATCCCAGCATGCCATTACTGGTTATTTTACTTGGGCCCTCTCCATCCTTTACAAGGGTACATTTGATTGCATTTCCTGGGACTCAAACTTGCAATGTTTGGCTGTTTGACTGTGTGAAAGGGAGTAAGAGCGACATATGTAGTAGAATAATTCATGCATTAGAAGGTTCAACAGGCAGAATGAGAATGCCACAGCATTACAACAGTTACCATTTCTGACAAAATAAAAGATTACAATTTTCCATATAGAGAATAGTTTGGGGTGGGAGGATTTTCTTGATAGTCTTCTTGTTGCAAAGATGCATAGCTTAGTATTTACCTAAATTTTTATTTTTTAGTTATATGTTCTCTCTGTGAGCTATGTGTGCATACATAGACAGTTTTGTTTTCTTTTAAGTACTTCAGTAGAACTCAAAAGATGTAGTTCTGGTGAAATACCTACATTACTTCCCCTTGTATGTTATAGAGAAAGTAAAAATGCCTGAGATATAAGGAAGACAGGTGTAGGGAAATAAACTAGTTTTCTTCTATATCAATAACCTAGTTGTTGGGTTTGTAAACAGTATCTTACAGTTGACAGATTGCATCCTACAAACTGTAAGCAGATGTAGCTGCCTTACCCAACATTGCATGCTTAGCTTTTTAAACTGAAATTAATTAATTTCATTTACTCCCTCCTCATTCTTTATGATGACATTATTGTACAATGATCTACTAGGTTTTTATGCTGAATCCTTTTCCCCTATACAGCCTTATTCCTAGAGAAACCCCCTGATACTCAGGTCATAACATGTGAACCTCCCCTCAACAGTGTTAGAAATGCTGCATAGCCTAAAACTGCCCTTTGGCAATCATTGGTTGGAGTGCTCGGATAAACTTTTAGATAATCAAAACAGGTGAAATTTTAAATCTTTGTATGCTCTTATATTCAATTAATAACATAATACAGAAACCCTCAACCTATTATACAATAAAACAAAGGTAAAGCTGGTGAATATAGAGATTCCCAGGCCACCACGTAAACCAACCAACAAGAAAAATAATCTCCTCAGTTGTTAATTACAAAATAATCAGTTCACAATTTTCTAATGTTACCTGGACACAACTTTCTGCTAACAAACTTGATTAAAACATACAAAAAATAAAGCAGTATGTTCTTACATTAGAGTTATTACTGTGGTTCTCTTCTTTTCTTTCTTTCTTTTGGCTGGATCTTAGTTTCCAATTGTGACCATCCATACCAGTGCTTGGAATGAAACAGTGCCTTATTTGTTTTATTTTAAACACATTAATTAAATTGAGTTGTGGTCCTTAGTGTCCCATTCTATGTTGACCAGAAATTTTGCTCAGATGCCTCTTTATCAGACTTGAGGCTCTTTTACATGCCGAAAATCTACGACATGGGACCCCCAGCTTTACTTGCACAATCTCAATGAAAAGTTGAAGTTTTCTTTTGTTTTTGCAAATATGTTATTTTGTAACTCCAATTGTGCATATTCTACTAAATGGGATTTGTAAATCTTACATAATCTCTTAGTAATTTATGAACTGAAATGTAAAGTTTCTTTACATTCTATGTCCCTCACAAAAAATGGGGCTTTTCAATGGTGAAAGAATTATCAAAATTCTTTGAGTGTTTTTTTAAATACCCTAGATACGCACATAACCAAATTTTCTCTCTTTATAATATTATGGATAATTAGATCAACAAAAACAATAAATTCAAATGGGTTTTCAAAAGAAGAGTTTTGTCCACAATCTAATCATATCTGAATACACTCTACAGAACATTCTTATTTCATTTATAGCAGAGAGGGAAGGGATAACTGGACTGCAGAAGAGACAATGTTCATTCTTTTTCTAGCTATTCAGATACTCCATGTGTAATAATATGTACAAAGCATTATTATGAGAGAAAGTCATTTTGATAATTCCTTCACCATTGTATCACATTTTTCCTGCAAGACGCACATTATAGCATTTCCAAACGTTTTTTAAATGGACAATTACAGGTATCTATATATTCATATCAAGTTTCAACCTCCTTTTATCAGATGTTAGTATCAGCAGACTTTATTATCCTTTACTGGAAATAAGCCTAATGTTTTTGTTTCAAAACCTCTGCAATCCTATGGGGTAAAAACGGAGACATTACACTTTATAATGGGACTGTTTGTGTTCTTTCAATGACTGAATTTCTCTTGAATTTTATTTGATTTTGTTTTTTCAAGCACAAGAAAATTAGTTCATTGTCATATGCTACAATATCAGAGTAGTTTTGGTATGATACCAACTAACTTACCGCAAGTATTTGCGATTATCAAAAACTATCACCACCACCACCCTTAAATAAACCATCTGACAAAGACTATCATTCACATACTATCACTTATTCTCATTAATTTTGTATTACATAACCGAAATATATTATCAACTAATAATAATAAAAAAACAAGAATTTAACTGCAGTACATTTCTACAAAACTTACCTTAATGTCATCACAAACAGATGATGTTTCCGTTTCCAGCCACCAAGGTTCCCTTTTAATTTCTATTTCATTATCACTATTGTATTTCTTAACACTCATTCCAAGATTCTCTGGAAGAAATCCTGTCTCATTTTGAGAACCAATTTCTACTTTGGTATCTATCTTGCAATTGTTGCCGCATGTAACAGTTTCAGACTTAATTTGCAGACTTAATCTCTCTTTTTGTGAACAAAAGTCTGGATAAGGAGTCTCTGATTTAATTGCCATATAACTATCATTGTCCAGAAGCGCTGCATAACTGTTTAATTTCACTTCAACATTCTTGGCAAAGGGCTCTGTCTCATTCTGTAAAACTACATCATCCGAGAGAGGATCTTCTTCTTTGATTTCTACTGTGGTATCCATTTCAGAACTGTTGCTGCATCTGATGGTCCTAAGTCTGTGGAGAAACAAACATATCATCAATAGCAGAACAATGGCAAACAAAGTGTACGGTCATGTGACAATACTGTATATAGTTGCGCTGTGTCTCTGTTATTGCCGCAGTTCTGCCAACCCCTCTGCAATCATTGTGTCATCTCACATGTCTGCTACCACCATACATTCAATAACTTAATGGTCACGAGAAAGGAATACTGTATATAGTTGTGCTGTCTCTGTTACTGCCCCAATCCCACCCCCCTCTCTGCAGTCAGTGACTCATCTCACATATCTCTTGAAACTACTCACTTCAATTAATGTCCTATGTAGCAAAAAATATAAAATTATGATCTACTTCACATTAATCAAGATAAACATTTACAGATATACTTTCATTATGCATTTCATTGTTGGAAAAAGAGGTATAAAGGAAACTGAAGTGATAGTTAAATTTGTAAAAATCTTATTACATTCATGTGACTTTCTCTGCTATTACTTATTTTTATATCATTTACAAAAAATATTCTAATGAAGTTTTATTACATACTCCGCAACTTAACTATACTAAGTATTGCTTTGCATCCAAAAATTTGACACTGAGATTTCAGTCAAAATACAGTTTCAAGATTCCTTGAATAAAAGAGAAAACATTTTCAAGAAAAACTCAGTAGCCTAACTCAAAAACCAAAACATGAATTAATATCAGATTTATATAAAGGGTCTTTCAACAAGAGTGTGGCACTTGAATCGGTTTCTGGCTCTGAGCGCGTGGGCTCTCCCTTCGAGGAGCCAATGGAGTCTGACCAACTCCATACAAAAAGCCTGAGCCTGAAGGTTAAGCACAAAGTTATTTTAAGCCGCCCTTCTAAGTAAGAAGTTTATCCCTTTTATTCATGGCTATCCTGACCTGGAATTTACGTCGTGTACGATCGCATAGGGCGGAACTGCAACTTTTATTGCGTTCCCATTCACCTATAGTCGTGTGTTTGCAGGAGACCAAGCTTCGCCCTCACGACCCTTTTGATCTCCGAGGGTATACTCCGGTTCGCTACGATCTTGAACTGGATGAGGGTGCTCCTGCTCATGGAGGTGTCATGTTATTAGTGCATAACGACGTTTATTTTCAAACTCTCACACTTACGTCCGACTTGCAAGCTGTTGCTGTTAGGCTTCAATTACCTGGCTTTTTCTTTTCTGTTTGCTCTGTGTATTCACCTCCATCATCTCCCCTCGCTCACGCGGACGTTCGAGATCTTCTGTCCGCTCTCCCAAGACCATTTCTTCTGTTGGGAGATTTTAATGCCCATCACACCCTGTGGGGTTCACCAAGGGCTTGTGCGAGGGGAACTCTTCTTTCCGACATTTTTGATCAGTTCAACCTCTCTATCCTCAATACAGGTGAACCTATTTTTATTTCTGATTCTTCTGATTCATTCTCTCACCTAGACCTTGCCGTTTGCTCCATCCAGCTTGCTAGTCATCTGCAGTGGAACGTCGTCGCTGACACCTACTCCAGCGACCATTACCCCTGCATTGTTTCTCATTTGTCTCACCACGTCCAGCATTCCAGAGTACCTACCTGGATATTCAGAAAAGCCGACTGGAGATTGTATTCCAGCCTCGTGTCTTTTGTGGACCAGCCCTTTACTGACGTTAACCAAATGGTGCAGCACCTTACGTCTACGATTCTATCTGTCGCCGAGCGCGCAATTCCCTGATCATCCTCTCACCCTCGGCGTATTCCAGTTCCGTGGTGGACCGAGGATTGTCGGGACGCCGTTCGTCCTCGTAGGACTGCGCTTAGGGTGTTTCGGCGACACCCTTCACTTGATAATTTGGTTACTTTTAAACAATCGCGCGCCAGGGCTCGGCGCATTATTCAGGATAGCAAGAAGGCGTCTTGGACTCGTTTTGTCGAGTCTTTTAATCGCTTCACACCTTCCTCTGTTGTTTGGGATAAACATCGTCGCTTTTCAGGTAAAGTGTCGCATTGTACTGTGTCTGGCCTTCAGGTTTCCAATGCCACCATAGTGGATCCGGCTGCCATTGCTAACACTCTGGGTGCTGCCTTTGAGGCGGTTTCCAGTTCAGACCATTATTCCGCCGGCTTTCGCACTCTTAAGGACCGGCGGGATTCCGAGAACTTTCATTTTCGGTCTGCTAATAAGGGGTGTTATATTGAACTTTTCACAATGAGGGAGCTGGAGCACGCTCTCCATTGCTCAAGGCACTCCGCTCCTGGGCCGGACGGCATTCATGACCTGTTGTTAAAGAACTTTTCAGCCGACAGTAATAAACTCTTTCTCTTAAAGGTCTATAAGCGTATTTGGCAAGACGGCTTTTTTCCTTCCGTTTGGCGCGAAGCCACCATTGTCCCTATCCTTAAGCCTGGGAAGGATCGCCAACTACCTTCCAGCTACCGCCCTATCTCCCTCACCAGTTGCATTTGCAAGGTGATGGAGCGCATGATCAACGGGCGGTTGACATGGTGGCTTGCGTCTCAGAAACTTCTAGCGTACGCTCAGTGCGGATTTCGTCGCCATCGCTCTACCGTCGACCATCTGGTGTCCCTGTCGACGCATATTATGAATGGATTTTTGAGAAAGTGTCAAACCGTGGCTGTTTTTTGACCTGGAGAAACCTTATGACACTTGTTGGAGGGGCGGCATTTTACGTACACTTCACGCATGGAATATCCGCGGGCGTCTTCCCATACTTCTTCGGGAGTTTATGACGGACCGCGTCTTTCGTGTACGTGTGGGCTCGGTTTTATCTAGTCGTTTTATTCAAGAGAACGGAGTACCGCAGGGCTCTGTACTCAGTGTCACACTTTTTGCAATTGCTATCAACCCCATTGTTGATTGTATTCCACCTGGCATTTCATCGTCCCTTTTTGTTGAAGATTTTGCCATTTATTGCAGTTCACGGCGGACCTGTCTACTCGAACGCCGTCTCCAGACCTGTATCGAAGGTCTCTACGCCTGGAGTAACGCCAACGGCTTTAATTTCTCCGCCGAAAAATCCATCTGTATCAATTTCTGGCACCGGAAGGCTTTCCTTCCGCCCTCTCTCCGTCTTGAGCCAGGGATACTTCCGTTTGCAGACGAGGCGAAATTTTTGGGGTTGATCTTCGATAGGAAGCTGAGCTGGATTTCGCACATTTCCTTTTTAAAAGTAAAGTGTGACCGTTCTCTTAATCTTTTACGTGTTTTAAGTGGCACATCCTGGGAAGGTGATCGGACCGTCCTTCTACATCTTTATCGCTCTTTGGTCCGATCCAAGCTTGATTACGGGTGCATTGTCTATTCGTCGGCGCGTCCATCTGTATTACGTCGACTGAATGCCATTCACCATCGCGGCATAAGAGTCGCTACAGGGGCCTTTCCAACCAGCCCAATACCTAGCCTATATGCTGAAGCTGCAGAGCCTCCGCTGTCCTTCAGGCGTGAGATGCTTTTGTGCAGCTATGCCTGTCGACTTTCAAGCTTGCCTTACCACCCGTCCTAAGCGATATTTTACGAGGATTCGCTTGTTCGGCAATATTTAGTTAGCTCCTCTGCATTGCTCCCTCCAGGGGTTCAATTTCGTCAACTTCTTCGGCATTTGGACGTTACGCCAGCGCCGGCCCTTCCAAGGGGGGAACGCGTTTTCCTCCATGGTTGCGCGCTGAGGCCCACTGTCACCTTGGGTTATCGTCGATAAGAATGAGACGCCTTCTTCAGTCTTTAGATCAGCATTTTTAGAACTGCAGGCACAAATCGGGACTTACCTTTTATATTTATTGATGGATCTAAAACGGATGATGGAGTAGGGTGTGCCTTTGTTTCTGATCCTCATAGTTTTACCTTTCGTTTACCGGGTCAATGTTCGATTTTTACCGCCGAACTTTGTAGTACTTATCAATCTGTTTTATACGTTCAGCGGCGCGACTTACGGCAGTGTGTTGTTTGTACGGACTCTCTGAGTGCCCTTCAGAGTATTAACGCGCTGTACAATTACCACCCTCTCGTACAGCGCATACATGACCTGCCCCACTCGCTTGGTGCCTCTGGCATCAGCGTCTCCTTCCTGTGGACTCCAAGTCATGTGGGCATCTCAGGGAACGAGTCTGCCGACGCCGCTGCCAAATCAGCGATTTTACTACCCAGATTTTTTACCTCTGTTGTTCCCTCGTCACATTTGTTTGTTATTTTACGTAGCCGCATCATCTCGCTTTGGAGGGGTGGGTGGACGGCCCTTCGGGGGAACAAGTTACGGGAAGTTAAGCCTCTCCCGTTAGTCTGGGGTACCTCTTCTCGTTCTTGTCGTCGGGAAGAGGTACTTTTAACTCGCTTACGAATCGGACATTGCCTTTTTAGCCATAGATACCTGCTCAGTGGTGACCCCGCACCACTCTGTGAGCAGTGTGATGCGCCCTTAACGGTGCGTCACATTTTAACAGAGTGTCAAGTTTTAGCTCCGTTGCTCGTTCGTGTTGGTCTGCCTGTTGGCCTAGCCAACGTTTTGGCAGACGACGCGCGTGCTGTAGAATGTGTTTTACGTTTTATCTGTGACATTGGTTTTACCCGACGCATTTGATGCGCTGAGCGTCTTTTGACTGTGATTTTATAATGTCTTTTTAATGGGGCATCTACTCCCCAGTGGACATCTGGCGCTCGTGTCCCTCGCATTCTACAGTTCTTGACACGTTGTTTTACTCTTTTATTGACCATGCTTTTAGTGTGTTCGTTTTTTAAATTGGTGTTTTGTTTTTTACCTTTTGGACATCGCGGGTTTGTGTCCCGTTTTTTAATTATGCGGTTTTTTACCGGACTTTTATTTTTGGACTGTAAATTTTATACTTTGTGCTGACGCTGGTGACCTTAGCTGTTTAGCGCCCTTAAACGCATCTCATCATCACAACAAGTGTCCTATCTTTAACATGTGATAGCTGCCGTTGTTATTGAGTTACAGCAGTCATTTTTTTTTCGTGTGGTTACAGTCTTATTGACAAATAGACTTGGAATGTTACAGCATTCAGCAACGCGTAGAAATTCTGAAAATTCATTATCAAAATGGACCATCTGTCCGCCAAACCTTCCGTGTATTGCGTGAAGCTTACTGTGTGCATAATCATCTCTGTGAGAAAACGATTCGTCGTTTGATTGATAAATTTGAAAGAAGTGGTTCTGTCAGCGATCAAAGAAAACCTGTACGTAATCGACGTAAGCGCTCCAACGAAAACATAGGCGACATTCGTGAGAGTGTACGCGAGAACGGAAACAAATCAACTGCTCGTCGAGCGCAAGAATTGGGGCTTTTGCCGAACACAACTTGGCGAATTCTGCATCTGGACTTGAAGTTTCAACTTAAAAATGGCGTTAACTCAAGAACTAAAGCCTAACGATCATAGATTGCGCCGTGTATCCGCTGACTGGGCTATGGAGCAACTGGAGGCTGACCTGGATTTTTGTCAAAAAATCATCTTCAGCAACGAAGCCCACTTTTGGATGGATGGTTGTGTTAACTAACAAAATTGCCGCTATTGAAGCAATCACAATCCAGTGCAGATTCAAGAACCACTTCATCCCCAAAAGATTACTGTGTGGTGTGGGTTTTGGTATGGTGGAATCATTGGTCCATATTTTTTCCAAGATGAAGATGGAGAAGCTCAAACTGTCAATGGAGAAAGATACCGGGCTCTTATAAGGGACTATTTTTGGCCTCAATTGGATGGTATGGATGTCAAAAACCATCTGACATGGTGCCACATGTCATACTGCTCTCGAAACAATCGAGCTTTTGAAGGAGAAGTTCAGAGGTTTCATTATTTCCCGTGGTGGTGATGTTAACTGGCCCCCAAGGTCATGTGATTTAATGCCATTGGATTACTTCTTGTGGGGTTATGTAAAATCTCGAGTTTATGTCAACAAGCCAGAAACAGTAAATGATCTTATGAATAGCATCACCCATGTTATTTGTGAAGTTGGACCTAATCTTCTGTTATTGAAAATTGGGTCAACCGTATACGAGCAACCCAACAAAGTTGCGGCGGTCACTTAAGCGATGTTCTCTTCCACACGTAATGACATTAATTATGTTCCAAAATAAATAAATAAACCTCTATCATTTACAGAACATGTTTTATTTAAGCTCAAAGATAGGACACTCTTGTTGAAAGACCCTATATAAGCTCAATAACTTCCAAGGATGTGGCACAAAGATTTGCAAGAGAATTCCATCACCATAAACTATACTTTACTTGGAAGAATATTCATTATTTTTGACTTTTTCAAAAATGGCTCTCAAGATTTTGATTAAACTACTAAACTTGCATGGCAAATAAAATGCACAACTTGAAATTTCTGAGACTATCCTGTGAAAAAATTAAAATTAAATGGAGATTTATTTATGGATGCTCTTTAACTGCTGTGGTCCTTCGCATCCCATTCTATATTTGGCATGAAAAACCGGAAATTTTGTTCAGAGACCCCTTTATCAGGCTTGAGGTTCCTTTATGTGCTATAAATCTACAACACGGGACCACCAGCTTTACTTCCCTTCCAAATGAAGCCATGCTAAGAACTCTTACACCCAAAAAAAACCCATCACCTTCCGCCAGGTTTAACCCGCAACCTCAGGGACTAGAGGCTAGCATGGTAATCACTACACCAGAGAGGACAACTAGCCTGTGAAGTCGTCATTGTTAATGGCTTTTGTATAATTGGTAAACCTTAAGAGATAGACAAAATCTTACTACAGAAAAAATGGATATACCTTTGTCAAAATTGTTGTGGTGTTAACCATCTCCAAGATTTATTTTATTGGTATGCATTTTGCCATACTTTACTTTTCTTCAAGTGGTAAACTGCAATTCATTTTTTCTCATGATCATGCAAAAAGCAGAGCATTTCAAACTATCAATGGTGTCCCAATTTTTAAAAAAACTGCGTATTGCTTTAGTCTACAGCATCCTTATTATACTTACAACAAAATGTGTAATAAAAGCTCATCTTGATTAAAAGAAGCAAACAGAAGAATAACCTTCTGTAAAAATACTTTGTAGAAGACAAAAAATAACATTTATACTAGAAACTGTAAGGCAGCAATTGTATTTTATAATAAGTAAATCCAATAACATCCCACCTTGAAACAATAAGTATGTAATGATTGTTTAAATTGTATGTAACAGTCATTGCAAATGCTTATTTTTATTATAAACATGTTTTATAATGTTATGTGAATACATTATATACTTTAATAATGCAAGAGCTGTGAAAATAATAAGTTTTAAGTTGCTAACAATGAGGTAATAATGAGGTAACCTTGTAGCAATATTGAGTTTAAGAGTTTGAAAAATTACCAGTCATAATTATATCAAAGATAAGATAAATTTAGTTACAGTTTAAAATTAGCCAATCAATAGCAAGGAAAAAGTTTAAGTAAAATGCAGATATTCTATTGGTCTAGAATTAGCCAATCAGAGACTTGAAATACCGAAACTTACAGGTTTAACCATTGAAAGTTACTCAGTCGCTGGCAAGCCTTGGTAGTGAACAGATGTAAGATGTGTTCTCTACGTGTGAATCATAAAATATGTATACGCGCTAAATGAAAGTATCGAAGATTCTCACAGTTCTTTATAAAAATGTGCAAGAATTAATAAAAGAAGTGAATTTAAAAATTTAAATTCTGTGATTTCTACAATCATTGTCATATCGCGCCCTGTCTAAGACACGTGACTCTACAAACAAGACTGACGCAGCCGAGGCAAAATTCAAACATAAATAATATATAGAAGCAGTGTTAATAACAAAGTTAAATATTATAGTGTAAAACCTGGAGTGTAATAACAAAAACACATCTTAAAATCAGCTTCTCATAGATAGCAGCGTATTACGTAATAACAGTAACTATTACGTAATCAACAAAATCAAACCGACGCCCAAAGCCTGTTCCAGGAACTCCTTAAATGAAACTAAATAAATATTACATAAAATAAAATTATGTAAGCATGCATCTTCTTCAAGTTTAAACAAAACGCAACACATCTTCCAGTTGGCTCCCATACATGGGGCAGTTAAAATTACGTAACCAAATAAAACAAAAGCAGCACAACATAATCTTCTTCAAGTTAAATATTTTACGTAACAAAGCAAACAACTACTTTAAGTTGGCGCCCAATGTTGGGCATGCATGGACAGCGAGAATCAACAACAATCTGTGACATCAGAGAAGAAAAGTTCGATGAAACAACACGACCAGAATCAACGAAACCACGAGACTACATCTCAGAATTTCAAGATTGGCAACAAAGTCCAAAGACAGTAACAATTCTTCAGGAGTAAGGGGCACATGGTTAACATCTCAACAACAAACTACGCGAGAACACTGAGTATTAAAGTTTAATAACAGCCAGAACAAAAGGTCAGAAAATTCCATTGTATATTATAATAATTGTCTCAATTTTAGAAAAAAAAAATAGTCATCTTTTAGCAAAATTCATGTTATTAAGAAGTGGAAAACTAAAATTAAGCAATTCAAAGGCAAATATACAAAGTAAGATGGAAACTGTAAACAATGAAAGTATGGAAGTAGTTGAGGTTAGGGCAGTCAATACAGATTGCAATGTAGATTTACAATCAGAGCTAGAGAAAACAGATCGCTTAGATGTAGATGAGCAGTTATCTGAAAATTCAGAGGTAGATGTAGAAAGAGATAGCAGTAGTATGCAAGGTCAATCAGATAGAAGTAGTACGCAAGGTAAATCACCATTACACATGTTAGTGCAAGGAAACCTTCAGACATCTATGACACAAGAGCAAGAAAACTTCTCACAACAAAATTATTATGTAAAGTGTATGCTAAAAGCAATAAATGACTGTAGTAATCAGTTAGATGAAATGATAACTGAAATGAGAAGAAAGAGAACAGAAACTAATAATAAGTTAACTGAAACTAATACAGAGCTGAAAGTAGGGTTAAGTAATAAGGTAACTGAAATTAATACAGACACATGTAATAAATTAACTGAAACTAGTACAGAGCTGAAAACAGAGTTAAACTACCAGAAACTAGTCAGGAAAGTGAAGAAGTAGAAAACACAAATACAGATATTGTGGAAATAAAAAGAAATGTAACAGTACCAAGGGTAAATACAAATGTAACTAGTTATGTAAATGCTAACCAAATACATGACAATAATGCAAGTACAGAAAGAAAGGTGTCACCATTGTTAACGAACAAAACAAGAGACACAATTGCTTTTTCTATAGCATCAGCCTCTCAAACACACAACAAGAATGACATACATATACATGTACCAAATCAGACGTCAAACACAACTGTGCAACATAAAATTAGGACAAAGCTAAAAAGTCTGTGGCATAAGAACAAAAAGAAACAGTAAATCAATGTAAACAGTCTGAGGAACAAAAAGAAAGGGAAAGTAAAGTATGTAGGGTATGTGTGGCACAAAAAGAAACAGAAAATAAATGTAAACAGTCTGAGAAACAAAAAGAAAAAGAAAATAAAGTATTTAGGTTATGTGTTGAACAAAAAGAAAGAAAATAAATTTAAACAGTCTGAGAAACAAACAGAAAAGGAAAGTAAAATATGCAGGTTATGTGTGGCACAAGAGGAAAACAAAATAATGTATCTGGAACATAAAAGGGAAAATCAATGTAATTTAAAATTATAAAGTACTATTTAAAATTATATTTTTATTAATTGTAGCAAAGGGTTAATAACAAAGGAGAGTTTAGATAAAAAGCACTAATAATAATTTAAAAAAAATCCATTGTTAGTAAGAAAAACTGAATAGCAACTACATTTATATTGTATAAGTTAGAAATTGTAAGAAATATTAAAATATTTAGGAAACAAATTGTAAGGAAAGGATAACAAGAGTAAGTATGTATAATTTTACGTAAATATGTATAATTTTATGTAAAATGTATAGCATATAAACTGCTTAATAGTGAATGTGAAGGTGAATGAGCAAACTTCATTCAGATCATTAATCTTACACCAGGTCATTAACCTTGGAAAGTATCAAACAAGTGTATATGAAGTGTTCTGCTATACACGAGTGTAGTGAAAAACCAGTGAGTGTTAAAGAAAAAGTATAAAAGTGAGAAAGTGACAGTGAAAGATAGGAATTGCAATAATAATAAAAGTTATGTTTCTTTCTTTCAGGAGGCTTAGAAAATATTTAAAAATTTAAAGAACAAAACAAAAAGAATACCTACCTACAAACTGGCAAAATGGTTAGTACAGAGATTCTCTTCACTACCAAAATTCAATAGCAAAATCATAATGAATTCAGAAGATTTAATACAGAAGATAAAATCCCTGGAACTCGAACCAGAAGACAGATTAGTTTCCTTTGATGTCAATGCACTATTTCCAAGTGTCCCTACAGATCAACTCCTGCGTCAATTAAAGAAATGGCTACAGCAGACTAACCTACTTGAAGAAGAAATAGAAGACCTCATACAACTTACCAATTTATGCATTGCACAAAATTGTTTTAGTTTCAATAAGAAGTTCTATCAACAACTAACTGGTCTAACCATGGGCAACCCACTTTCACCCTTCTTGGCAGATTTATTTATGAGCTACTTAGAAACACACATAACATCTTCCTTTCCATACATGTTTAAAGTTTGGCACAGATATGTTGACGACATCTTCGCTGTTGTCCCTAATAGGTTCATACAAGACTCCTTAGCCTTACTAAACCTACAGAACCAATCAATAAAATTCACCATAGAAATAGAAAAAGAAGGCATGCTACCATTTTTAGACCTAAAAATCATCAGAGAACAAAAGAACCTAACCTTTGGCATATACAGGAAGCCAACACACTCTACTAATTACATAAAAAATAAGAGTTTCAATCCAACCACACACAAACATGCAGTACTAAACAGCCTAACACATAGACTGGTATATACCCCCTTAAATAAAAAAGAATACCAGTTAGAATACCAGCATATAGTAAACACAGCAATACATAATGGGTACAACAAAGCAACTATTGACAAAAAAATTGCAAAATTCAAAGGACAGATGCACATCAGAAACACAACAAATCTCAGCCAGCAAGATAAAGAGCTAAAGTTCAAGAAATTCACATACCACCCAGGAACATTTCACAAATTTAAGAAGATTTTCATGAAACATAACATCAGCCTAGCTCCACAGAACAAATTTAACATAGAGAAATTACTTTGTAACAAGTTAAAAGACCCCATTCCATAAGACAAAAAAGCTGGAATCTATAAAATCAATTGTTCAGATTGCAATAAAGTATACATAGGTAAGACAAAAAGAAACTTAGAAACTAGGCTAAAGGAGCACATGAGATGTATTAAATACAAACAAATGGACAAATCTGCAGTTTCACACCATTTTTGGATCACTAATCACAACAATCAAACCCAATATTACATTAGTCAAACCAGCCAAATTTGCAGCCGAATTAGATGCATGGGAGAAGATCACCATTCTAAAACACAACACAAACCTAATGAATTTTGATTTGCCGCCACCAAATCTTCTCTGGAAGTACATTTCTCCACCACAAGATGCCACCACAGGATCCAGTCCAAAAACGGAAACACCAACAACACGGGCCAGTTGAATTAACTTCTGAGGATGGGAACAACCGTTTCCCGAAACATGTTAAGTGAGTAAACTTAAGTGATGTTAGTGTAACAATTCCGACTCACCTTTAAATAAAAAAATCTGATGTGTTACACTCACATGACTTTCTCTACTCTTGTACAATCTATTTTTACAAACGCCTATTCTCCATATGCTTCATGTTAATCGAGATATCGAGATGTCAATCTTATTGGTAATTTTCATGTAGATGAAAGGGGAATATGGTAGCTTTTAAGCGATAGTCAAATATTTTAACGCTGGTTGCTATGCGGCGCATTCCATTCTCTTTGCAAGTCCAAGACATAAAAAAATGAATAACGAATTTGAGAAAAAGTATAAGTATTGGAAAATTTAAGGGAATAACAAGCAATATCTCGAAAACGGTTCACTCAACAAAAGAAATGTATATGACATAAGTTGTGTATTTTAACGCGATCTACATTTTTAGTGTAGTAAAATTTTGTCTATCTCTTATGGTTTACCAGTTATGCAAAAGTCGTTCACAATGAAGAATACTTTTGGAGACATTCCCAGAAAATTCGAGATATACATTTCATTTCTCATGACATTATCTTAAACATATGATATTTTAATCAAAATCGTTAGAGCCATTTTTGAGAAAATTAAAATTTTCGAAAAATGTTCCATGTAAAGGGTAGTCTGGGGTGGGGGGATTTTCTTGAAAACCTTCGTGTTGCATCTCTGGAAGACACTGAACCTAAATATCAAGTTTGGTGTTTATCCGACTGTTCGTTTTTGAGTTATGCTGTTCACACACACACAGACACACACACAGCCACACACACACACAGACATGTTTCCAAAAATGCTTTTTTTGGATTCAGGAGGTCTCAAAACATGTATTTCCGGTGAAATCTCGGTATCGAATTTTTGGGTGGAATGCAATACTTCCCCTACTTACTATACGTAGTAGAGAAAGTAAAAAGAATAAATTTTAAATATTTCTAAAAGGGGCAATTTGAGGCAGTATTTTAATAGCTGAATAATTTCAATTGTATTGTATAACAAGTAAATTCAATAACAGCCCACCTTGAAACAATAAGTATGTAATAATTATTTAAATTGTATGTAACAGTCATTGCAAATGCTTATTTTTATTGTCAACATGTTTTATTAATGTTATGTGAATACATTAAATACTTTAATAATGCAAGAGCTGTGAGAATAATAAGTTTTAAGTTGCTAACAATGAGGTAACCTTGTAGAATAATGAGTTTAAGAGTTTGAAAAATTACCAGTCATGATTATATAAAAAATAAGGTAAGTTCAGTTACAGTTTAAAATTAGCCGATCAATAGCAAGGAAAAAGTTTAAGTAAAATGCAGATATTCTATTGGACTAGAATTAACCAATCGTAGACTTGAAATACCAAAGCTTACAGGTTTAACCGTTGAAAGTTACTCAGTTGCTGGAAAGCCTTGGTAGTGAACAGATGTAAGATGTGTTCTCCACGTGTGAATCATAAAATATGTATACGCACTAAGTGAAAGAAATGAAGATTCTCACAGTTCTTAAAAAGTGTAGTCCTTTATAATCATGTGCAAGAATTAATAAAAGAAGTGAATTTAAAAACTTAAATTCTGTGATGTCTACAATCATTGCAATAATGCGCCCTGTGTAAGACACGTGACTCTACAAACAAGGATGACACAGCCAAGGCAAAATTCAAACAAATAATATATAGAAGCAGTGTTAATAACAAAGTTAAATATTATAGTGTAAAACTTGGAGTGTAATAACAAAAACACATCTTAAAATCAGCTTCTCATACATAGCAGCATATTACATAATAGCAGTAACTATTACGTAATCAAACCAACACCCAAAGCGTGTTCCAGGAACTCCTTAAATGCAACTAAATGAATATTACGTAAAATACAATTACGTAAGCATATATCTTCTAGTTTAAACAATGCGCCAACACATCTTCAAGTTGGCTCCCATACGTGGGGCAGTTAAAATTACGTAACCAAATAAAACAAAAGCAGCACAACATAATCTTCTTCAAGTTAAATATTTTACATAACAAAGCAAACAACTACTTCAACTGAAATTGACAATCATCTGCCACTCTTTGACATAAACCTTATCAAACAGTTTGTCATATTCAGAAAACACAGGCAACTACAATCCAACACACTACCTGAGCAAAGCAGAATATGATCAAGAACACATGACATCTACAGTGTCTTCCTACAAAAGTGTATTCTCCAATCCACTTCATGTTAATCAAGATTAATCTATGCAAAGATGATTTCATTATCACCTCGTAGGTACAAGCAGTGCACAGGAGGCTGAAGTGATAGTGAAATGTTTAAAAAAGTGAGTCACTATATGTAAGCTTTGAAATTACCTAATTTGCAAGACATCTGACAAACAATGACCTCACACTTCAAAAAAGTATAAAGTGTATGAGAATTCAAATGCCCAATACCTTGGAAATACTTAATGTCACCAGAAACTGCCTTTGACATAACTTATTTCAATAAGATCTATAAGCATATTTTGTGTAACATGATTGTATCTATTTATGTTTAATGGTTAAAATTATACAAATTACTTTTCGAATAACAGGATCTACACAAACTATTCCCAGAAAACTTAAGGTATATGTTTCATTTGTTACATAAATAACCTATTTTAACCAAAATTGCTACAGGCATTTTTGAGAAAACCAAAACATTGAAAAGTTTTCCATGTAAAGAATAGTTCAAGATGTGAACTTTCTTCAAATGCTTGATATTTCGGTTTTATATATCCGGAACCTAATGCCTAAAATATTACATTTCAGATACCCAACTTCTATTAGCGAACACTGCTCTATTAGTACTGCCCAATTAACTTGAGGTGGCAGATGAGGAAAGGTGCGCACTAAATGATAAGTCCAATATCTATCCCGAGAGGAGAGTGGGAGTCAGTTACGCATGTGGAGTCGACAGTTTATGTGCGTTATCTAACCTTCTGTAATTTTTTAAGGCTCGTGTCTGTGCGCGTTATATGTTCGTCTATAACAGCATATATATGAAACAGGTTGCTTTGTTCCGAGTTGTATTCTCTGTATGTGTGTGTAAGTGTGAGATTGCATTTTACTTCTGTTAATACATGAGCAGTAAACTTAAAGGCAAAGTACTGCACTCCCAAACCAGGGAAGTTATTAGCAATGTATATAAATACATGAAACGACATGTAGAGGCCTGCATGGTAAACATCAATGTGAAAAACATTGGAAAGAGTGTTGCTGAGGCAACAGGCGCTTCCAAAAGAAGTGTAAGAAGAATTATTAAAGAAATCAAAGAGATTGATAGTGACATTTCCCCTTCATTCTCCACACCATATAAAATGAGACCTAAAAGGTCTTATCGTGCGAGCTTAGATACCTTCAATGAGGCAGTAGTGTGCCAAACTGTGAGTGAATTCTATATTCTTCACAAACAAAGACCTACACTGAAGAAGGTGCATGCAGAGTTAAAGGTCTCGATCAACTTTCAAGGGAGTGTATCTACATTAAGAAAGATACCACTAAAGTTGGGTTTTATCTGGAAAAGGACAAAAAAGTATAGAAAAGTCCTAATGGAGCGGCACGACATCAAAACTAAGTGGCTTCATTATCTTAGAAAGATAAAACAGCCAGAAGTGAGGGATGTCCCATAATATATATGGATGAGACATACATACATTCATCACACACTACTACATATGCTTGGAGTGATGACAGCTTCCATGGGCTCTTAGCACCGGTTTCTAAAGGACAGTGCCTTCTCATCATAGATGCAGGAGGTGAGCAAGGGTTTATCCCTAATTAATATGTTCGGTTTAAGTCCCTGCAGAAAACCAGAGACTATCACGATTACATGAACTATGTCAATTATGAGAAGTGGATAAAAGAAAGACTGATCCCTAACCTTCCTACAAATTCTGTTCTGGTGATTGACACTGCACCTTAACACAATGTCGTACTTAATAAGACATCTACTGCAAGTTCCAAAAGAGAGACAATGATCTCCTGGCTGAGAGAAAACTTCCCCATGGAACATTTCTGTGCCATTGATTTCTCCTCCTTTCACAAATCCGACATCTATAATATGATCATCCCTTTCAAAACCAAAATCCCCAAGTACAAAATAGACAATTTCCTTCAGGCACATAATCATACTGTTTTACGCCTACCACCTTATCATCCCGAGCTGAACCCAATCAAACTCATTTGGGCTGCAGTGAAGAACTGGGTTGCAGAAAGAAACGTCACTTTCAAAATGGATGACGTATTTAAGTTAGCTGACATTTCTTCAGAAGACTGGTAGAAAAGAATGTCATCAATGTTGAGCTAGAATTCATGTGCAGTGAAGGCTTGCTCAATGGTGGACAAGAAATTATCATTCATCTAGGGGGTGACACTGATGAAAGCAGTGATTCCTCCAAGTTTTCTAGTGAAGAGGAAGGTGAAGACTGTCAAGAGCAAGGAAGAACTGCAGATTCAACTGGATCTTCTGCTAGTGTTGCGTCTGTTGTCTGAAACCAGCCTTAAGGCTAGATACATGTGATTTTCCCTCCCTCTTGTCTGAATGTGACTCCAGTTGGTCTCCCACCACTCTTAGTAGCCCCTCTTGTACTGTGCAGCGAGCTGCCATCTCAGGTTTTACTAACCCTTTCTTCTTTCAACAACTCGACCACTCCTAGTAGCAACGCTGGCTCCACTAGCAGTATTAATAAAATGGACTTCCAGATTGAATTTAGTGGCCAGAGAATAAATTTTCTCAAGTCACCTCAGTAGGTGTCACATGCTAGAAGACAACTACTCAGTTACAGGTGAATATTAATCCAAGCGGTAGAGAAGCATCCCACCTCCGTTACAGTGCCAGATACGAGCAGATCAGTTTTAAAATCCACCCACAAAAGTGCCAGTGCCGTGGAGATTGGCATTTAAAATCCTTCCGCTTTAGTGCGGAAGCAGAGGAGATCGGCTATTAAAATTCCCCCACTTTAGTGCTAGTGCCGAGGAGATCGGTTTTTAAAATCCACTGCTTTAGTGCTAGTACTGAAGAGATCGGATTGTAAAATCTAGCACCTTTAGTGCCAGTGCTGAGATCGGCTATTAAAATTCACACATTTTAGTGCTAGTGCTGAGGAGATTGGTTTATAAAATTCACCCACTTTATTGTTAGTGCCGAGGATATCGGCTTTAAAATCCAGCCGGTTTAGTGATAGTGCTGAGGAGATCGGCTTTTAAAATCCAGCCGCTTTAGTGCTAGTGCCAAGAATATTGGCTTTTAAAATCTAGCCGCTTTAGTGCTAATGCCGAGGAGATCGGCTTTTAAAATCCAGCTGCTTTAATGATATGCTGAGGAGATCGGCTTTTATAATGCACCGCTTTAGTGCTAGTGCTGAGGAGATTGGCTTTTAAGCTTCAGCCACTATAGTGCTAGTGCAGAGGTGATCGGCATTTAAAATTCACCCAATTTATTGCTAGTGCTGAGGACATCTGCATTTCAAATTCATCCACTTTAAAGCTAGTGCTGAGGAGATTGGCTTTTAAAATTTACCCACTTTAGTGCTAATACCGAGATCGGCTTTTAAAATCCTGCCGTTTTTGTGATAGTGCTGAGGAGATCGGCTTTCAAAATCCAGCTGCTTTAGTGCTAGTTCCGAGAAGATTGGCTTTTAAAATCCAGCCGCTTTAGAGATAGTGCTGAGGAGATCGGCATTTAAAATTCATCCACTTTAATGCTAGTGCTGAGGAGACAAGCTTTTAAAATTCACCCACTTTAGTGCTAGTGCTGAGGAGATCGGCAACTAAAATTCATCCACTTTAGTGCTAGTGCTTAGGAGATCGGCTTTTAAATTCCAGCCGCTGTAGTGATAGTGCCAAGATCAGCTTTTAAAGTCCAGCCGAATTAGTGCTAGTGCAAAGGAGATTGACTTTTAAAATGCACCCACTTTAGTGCTACTGCAGAGGATTTGGCATTTAAAATTCATCCACTTTAGTGCTTGTGCCGGGGACATCGGATTCAAAATTCATCCACCTTAGCGCTAGTGCTGAGGAGATCCACTTTTAAAATCCAGCCGCTTTATTGCTAGTGCTAAGGAGATCGGGCTTTTATAATTCACCCACTATAGTGCTACTGCTGAGATGAGATTTTAAAATCCAGCCGCTTTAGTGCTAGTGCCGAGGAAATCGGCATTTAATAGACACCCACTTTAGTGCTACTGCTCAGGATATCACCATTTAAATTCCAGCCGCTTTAGTGCTAGTGCTGAGGAGATCGGCTTTTAGAACCCAGTAACTCTAGTACAAGTGCTGAGGAGATTGCCTTTCAAAATACACCGCTATAGTGCTAGAGCTGAGGAGATAGGCTTTTAAAATCCAGCCGCTTTAGTGAAAAAGTCAAGGAGATCTGCTTTTAAACCTACCGCTTTACTGCTAGTGCCGAGGAGATCAGCTGTTAAAATCTACCGCTTTAGTGTTAGTACTGAGGAGATCGGATTGTAAAATCTAGCACCTTTAGTGCCAGTGCTGAGATCGGCTATTAAAATTCACACATTTTAGTGCTAGTGCTGAGGAGATTAGTTTATAAAATTCACCCCCTTTATTGTTAGTGCAGAGGAGATCGGCTTTTAAAATCCAGCCGGTTTAGTGATAGTGCTGAGGAGATCGGCTTTTAAAATCCAGCCGCTTTAGTGCTAGTGCCGAGAATATCGGCTTTTAAAATCTAGCCGCTTTAGTGCTAGTGCCGAGAATATCGGCTTTTAAAATCTAGCCGCTTTAGTGCTAGTGCTGAGGAGATTGGCTTTTAAAATCCAGCTGCTTTAATGATAGTGCTGAGGAGATCGGCTTTTAAGCTTCAGCCACTTTAGTGCTAGTGAAGAGGAAATCGGCATTTAAAATTCACCCACTTTATTACTAGTGCTGCGGAGAACCACATTTCAATTTCATCCACTTTAATCCTGGTGCTGAGGAGATCGGCTTTTAAAATTTACCCACTTTAGTACTAGTGTCGAGATCGGCTTTTAAAATCCAGCCGTTTTTGTGATAGTGCTGAGGAAATCGGCTTTCAAAATCCACAGCTTAAATGCCAGTGCCGAGAAGATCAGCTTTTAAAATCTAGCCACTATAGTGCTAGTGCTGAGGAGATCGTCTTTAAAAATCTAGCCGCTTTAGTGATAGTGCTGAGGAGTTTGGCTTTTAAAATTCAGCCGGCTTAGTGCTTGTGCTGAGGAGATTGGTTTTTAAATTCCAGCCGCTTTAGTGTTAGTGCTGAGGAGATCGGGTTTTAAAATCCAGCCGCTTAAGTGGAATTGCCGAGGAGATCGGCTTTTAAGCTTCACCCACTTTAGTACTTGTGCAGAAGAGATCAGCATTTAAAATTCATCCACTTTAGTGCTAGTGCTGAGGGGATCGGCTTTTAAAATTCACCCACTTTAGTACTAGTGAAGAGGAGATCGGCTTTTAAAATTCACCCACCTTAATGCCAGTGCTGAGGGGGGAATTAAAATTCACCCACTTATGTGATAGCGCCGAGGGGATCGGCGTCTAAAATCCAGCCGCTTTATTGCTAGTGCTGAGGAAATCGGGCTTTTAAAATTCACCCACTTTGGTGCTACTGATGAGGAGACAGGATTTTAAAATTAACCCATTTAGTGCTAGTGCTGAGGAGTTCAGATTGTAAAATCCAGCCACTTTAGTGCTGGTGCTGAGGAGATCGGCATTTAAAATTCACCAACTTTAGTTTTAGTGCTGAGGAGATCGGCATTTAATAGTCACCCATTTACTGCTAGTGCTCAGGATATCGGCATTTAAAATGCAACCGCTTTAGTGCTAGTGCTGAGGAGATTCATCTTAAAATCCACCGCTTTAGTGCTAGTGCTGAGGAGATAGGCTTTTAAAATCCAGCCGCTTTAATGTTAGTGCCAAGGAGATCAGCTTTAAAATCCACCGCTTAAGTGCTAGTGCTGAGGCAATCAGCTTTTAAAATCTACCGCTTTAGTGCTAGTTCTGAGGAGATCGGATTGTATAATCCAGCAGCTTTAGTGCCAGTGCCGAGAAGATCGGCTTTTAAAATCTAGCGGCTTTAGTGCTAGAGCTGAGGAGATCGGCTTTTAAAAGCCAGCAGCTATAGTGCCAGTTCCGAGAAGATCGGCTTTTAAAATCTAGCGTCTTTAGTGCTAGTGCTGAGGAGATCGGCTTTAAAAATCCAGCAGCATTAGTGCTAGTGCTGAGGAGATCGGCTTTTAAAATCCAGCAGCTTTAATGCTAGTTTTGAGGAGATCGGCTTTTAAAATCCAGCAGCTTTAGTGCTAGTGCTGAGGACATCAGCTTTTAAAATCCAGCAGCTTTAGTGCTAGTTTTGAGGAGATTGGCTTTTAAAATCCAGCAGCTTTAGTGCTAGTGCTGAGGACATCAGCTTTTAACAGCCAGCCTCTTTAGTGCTAGTGCTGAGGAGATCAGCTTTTAAAAGCCAGCAGCTTTAGTGCCAGTGCTGAGGAGATCGGCTTTTAAAAGCCAGCCGCTTTAGTGCTAGTGCTGAGGAGATCAGCTTTTAAAATCCATCCGCTTTAGGGCTAGTGCTTAGGAGATCGGCTTTTAAAAGCCAGCCGCTTTAGTGCTAGTGCTGAGGAGATCGGCTTTTAAAATCCAGCCGCTTTAGTGCCAGTTCCGAGAAGATCGGCTTTTAAAATCTAGCCGCTTTAGTGCTAGTGCTGAGGAGATCGTTTTTTAAAATCCAGCAGCTTTAGTGCCAGTGCCGAGAAGATCGGCTTTTAAAATCTAGCGGCTTTAGTGCTAGTGCTGTGGAGATCGGCATTTAAAATTCAGCCACTTCAGTGCTAGTGCCAAGGTGATCAGCTTTTAAAATCCACCTCTTTAGTGCTTTTGCTGAGTAGATCGGGTTTTATAATCCAGCTGCTTTAGTGCTAGAGGTGAGGAGATCGGTTATTAAAACCCACAGCTTTAGTGCTAGTACTGAGGAGATCGGCTTTTAAAATCCAGCCGCTTAAGTGCTAGTGCTGAGGAGATTGGCATTAAAAATTCACCCACCTTAGTGGCAGTGCTGAGGAGGTTGGCTTTTAACATTCACCCACTTTAGTGCCAGTGCTGAGGAGATTTGCTTTTAAAATTCACCCACTGTAGTGCTAGTGCCGAGCAGATTTGCTTTTAAAATTCACTCACGATAGTTTTTGTGCCAAGGAGATCGGCATTTAAAATTCACCCACTTTAGCTTTAACGATAGTGACGAGGAGCTGGGTTTTTAAACTTCACCCACTTTAGTGCTGAGGAGATTGGCATTTAAAATTCCCCATTTTAGTGCCAGTGCTAAGGAGATCTGCTTTTAAAATGCACCCATTTTAGTGTCAGTGCTGAGGGGAGCGGCTTTTAAAATTCACTTACTTTAGTGCTACTGCTGAGGAGATCTGGCTGTTAAAATTCACCCACTTTAGTGCTAGTAATGAGGAGATCGGTATTTAAAATTCACCCACTTTAGTGTCATTGCTGAGCAGATCGGTATTTAAAATTAACCCACTTCAGTGCTAGTGCTGAGATCAGATCAGATTTTAAAATCCAGTCGCTTTAGTGCTGGTGGTGAGGAGATCGGCATTTAAAATTCAGCCAGTTTAGTGCTAATGCTGAGGAGATCGGCTTTTAAAATTCACCCACTTTAGTTTTAGTGCTGTGGAGATTGGAATTTAATAGTCACCGACTTTAGTGAAAGTGCTCAGCATATCAGCATTTAAAATCCAGCCGCTTTAGTGCTAGTGCTGAGGAGATTGCCTTTTAAAATCCACCGCTTTAGTACTAGTGCTGAGGAGATAGGCTTTTAAAATCCAGCCGCTTTAGTGCTAGTGCCAAGGGGATCAGCTTTTAAAATCTACCACTTTAGTGCTAGTACTGAGGAGATCAGCTTTTAAAATCTACCGCTTTAGTGCTAGCTCTGAGGAGATCGTCTTTTAAAATCCAGCTGCTTTAGTGATAGTGCTGAGGAGATTGGCTTTTAAAATCCAGCCGCTTTAGTGCTTGTGCTGAGATCGGCTTTTAAAGTTTAGCCGCTTTAGTGTTAGTGTTGAAATCGGGTTTTAAAATCCAGCCGCTTAAGTGCTATTGCCGAGGATATCGGCTTTTAAGCTTTAGCCACTTTAGTGCTTGTGCACAGGAGATCGGCATTTAAAATTCATCCACTTTGGTGCTATTGCTGAGGAGATCTGGCTTTTAAAATTCACCCACTTTAGTGCTAGTAATGAGGAGATAGGATTTTAAAATTTACCTACTTCA
Organism: Deroplatys truncata; assembly: GCA_030765065.1. Lineage (NCBI taxonomy): Eukaryota > Metazoa > Arthropoda > Insecta > Mantodea > Mantidae > Deroplatys > Deroplatys truncata. The sequence goes on along the minus strand of CM060988.1, from coordinate 20,814,123 downwards.
GTGCTAGTGCTGAGGAGATCGGTATTTATAATTCACCCACTTTAGTGTCATTGCTGAGCAGATCGGTATTTAAAATTAACCCACTTTAGTGCTAGTGCTGAGGAGATCAGATTTTAAAATCCAGCCACTTTAGTGCTGGTGGTGAGTAGATCGGCATTTAAAATTCAGCCACTTTACTGCTAATGCTGAGGAGATCGGCTTTCAAAATTCACCGCTTTAGTGCTAGTGCTGAGGAGATAGGCTTTTAAAATCCAGCCGCTTTAGTGCTAGTGCCAAGGAGATCAGCTTTTAAAATCTACCACTTTAGTGCTAGTGCCGAGGAGATCAGCTTTTAAAATCTACCGCTTTAGTGCTAGTTCTGAGGAGATCGTCTTTTAAAATCCAGCTGCTTTAGTGATAGTGCTGAGGAGATTGGCTTTTAAAATCCAGCCGCTTTAGTGCTTGTGCTGAGATCGGCTTTTAAAGTTTAGCCGCTTAAGTGCTATTGCTGAGGAGATCGGCTTTTAATCTTCAGCCACTTTAGTGCTTGTGCAGAGGAGATCGGCATTTAAAATCCAACCGCTTTAGTGCTAGTGCTGAGGAGATCGGCTATTAAAATCTGCCTGCTTTAGTGATGGTGCTGAGGAGATCGGCTTTTAAAATCTGCCTGCTTTAGTGATGGTGCTGAGATCGACTTTTAAAATCTACCCGCTATAGTGATAGTGCTGAGGAGATCGGCTTTTAAAATTTACCCGCTTTAGTTATAGTGCTGAGGAGAGCGGCTTTTAAAATCCACCCGATTTAGTGTCAGCACCGGGGAGATTGGCTTATGGAAACTTAACAAGGTTAACATGCGTTTGTGATATCCTACACCAACAGAATGCAAACCCTTGTGAGGTCTTTTTTCCTTCGACAGGAAGATTGTAACAGTATATTTGGCTTTTACAACAACAAACAACCCCTCAGTTTACGATAGGCTGTTGTGCTGTAGTAGTGAAAGATGACAAGTGTTTTTCATGATTTTTTCATTAAAACCAGGCGTAGACAAAGAAAAGTTGTTTGATTATTTTGATAATTGTGAAATTGATGCAGATGAACTATTATCAGATAGAGAAATCGATTCTTCAAATGGTATTATCCTGAGCACGCCCGCTGTTCTCCACCGCAAAAGAAGATAAAATTGAACGTTTCCTTTGGAGAAGACAATGCATTTGATAATGGAGTTCATTCAGAATCCCAAGAGGATTCTACAGCAACAATGAGGAAAATGATACTTTGTAGAAAACCTTCACTGAAGTTTATCCTAATGATACTGAACACACCCCCTTACCTACTTTCTCTTTTATGGAATTCCCTGGACCATAACATTCCCCTGACCCTGATTCTTCACCTATATTTTATTTCAATCTGTTTTTCACCACTACATTCTTGAATCTCATTGTTGCCGAAACAAATTGTTACGAAAATCAGGTGTTTGCGGCAAGAGATCTCTCACAGAGTTCAAGAACATTATCCTGGCTAAGAACAACAGAGCAGTAGATAAGAGCCTTCATTGCAGTTATTTTGAACATGGGGCTTGTGAGAAGACCAACCGTGTTTTCCTACTGGAGTACCAAAGACTTTTTCCATACTCCTTGGTTTGGAAAAATGTTTTCCAGGAACAACTTTCAACTTCTTTTGAAATTTTTTCATTTGACGGATAACACCAAGCTTTCTCCTCCTGGCTCTCCAAATTATGACCCGTGTGCTAGATTTCAGCCTATTTTGGAACATGCAAACAGAGTATTTCGGCATCATTACACTCCTCATCAACAACTGTCAATTGATGAAAGTTTAGTGGGAACCAAATGTCACACTCAGCTCATGCAGTACATGCCAAACCAGCGCCATCATAAATGGAAGATAAAATTCTGAATATGTGATGCAGTCAGCAAATACTGTTTAGGTTTCTACACCTATACGGGTGCAAAATCTTCCGAGGACAAAACAGCTATAAAAACCGATGGCTTAGCATACACAGTGGTTAACAAACTACTTTCAAGTGGCAATTACCTCATGAAAGGGCATCATGTATACATAGATGATTTTTTTACATCCATTCCTCTCGCCAAATATCTATATTCGGCAGGAACTTTTTTAACTGGTACAATTAGACGTAAGAGAAAAGGAATTCCGACTGCTGTGAAGAATATATTAATATCAAACAAAAACTTCAGGCAAGGACCTTTGTTACTTGTAGCATCTAAGCAAAAAAGTCTCAAAAGAATCAGGTAATACTTTTGTCAACCTACGGAACTGCAAAAGAATCTAACGTGACTCCCACAGTTAGAAACACAAATGAGCCTAAAATGAAGCCCGACGTAACCTTGGACTACAATTGTTATATGGGGGGAATAGATGTCAATGACATCATGCTGAATTTTTATTTAGATGAACACAGAACTTTGAAATATTGGAAAAAGGTTGCATTTAATATTATTTCAAGAATTGTACTAAATGCATATCTGCTATACCTTGAAAACTGCAATGGAATGAAAATGACTCGTCTACAGTTTTAGCTTCCATTATAAACTCAATAAGTGAAGAGTGGTTATCTGCCTGAAGTAACATTTATTCAACATTACTGAACCTTGCAAATGACAACAGACCGGTGTGTAGTGTGAAATTGCTACCTGGAAAAAAGGAAAGACAGTGCATTGTGTGTCATACTCTAGAACAAAGACGATGATCGAGAACTGTGTGAGTCAAGTGTGGCAAAGGATTGCATACAAAATGTGCAACCCTTCATGAGTGTTAAAACTAAATTTGAGGTGTTTTTGTAAACGTTATGTGCATACACTCGTGTGTAATTTAAATCTGCTGAAGACACATTTTCTATTTTATATACCACATACTATATTAATTCAGCCCAACTTCATTAATTCGTATAATTATTATTTAGTGTTTATTAGTGCCTTTAATATAAAAAATACATTAATATAGCTGAGTGAGGACCATTTGTAACGCTTACATTTCAATAGAAGACTTTACAAAACATACCTTGGCTCTCTAAAAGTATACTATTCTTCATTTCAAGATTTTGGTGAGAACCAGAAAACTGCCTTGTTTACACTTTATTGTTTTATGATCTAAAATGTTAATACTATTTAAAAACCGGCTCTCTTTATGCATGTCACCTCTTTATGGAATGTCAGTCTTTAAATTTATATATTTTTATTAACCTTATGTGTATTTTGACACAGATTTTTTAAATTTAAAGTACGAAAATAATTTTATTCTCATAAAAATATTACATTTGTTGCTATATTATGAAACTGTTATAGAGTTATCGTGTCTATAAATGTTACACAACACTGACATTATTATTAAATAAGTTTTTGGGCGTTGGCAATCAGATGTCATGAGTTATATGCAGTTTATTGCAACAGTGATTCTTCTGCCTAAAACCCTTGGCACTTTACACCGGTAAAGAGAGGCAGGCATCTGGCTCTCTACAGCCGGTTTCAGAAAGCCGATTAGATTGGCTTTGGCGCTAAGAGAGTTAAGCAACAGTGAAACCATACGAACAGTTTCCCTGAAATAAATTGTGCTATATTTGCTTTCTCTGAAAGTAGAGTATGCTACCAAAAAATTTGATGCAGATATTTTACTGGGAATACATGTTTCGAAAACCATCTGAAACCAATACAAGCATTTTTAGAAAGAGAGATAGATAGATAGATAGATAGAAAGATAGATAGAAAGATAGATAGATAGATAGATAGATAGATAGATAGATAGAGTGAGTGTGAGTGTGTGCGTGCATATGTATGAGCAGTATAACTCAAAAACAAAAGATTGATTAAACTTGGCATTTAAATTCACCATCTTCTAAGGAAATGGCACAAAGATTTTCAGGAAAATCAAGTTACGCTTCACATGGAACATTTTTAAAAATTTGTGATTTTCTCAAAAATTGCTCTAACAATATTGAATAAGTATCAGATGTTTAATATATTTTCATGGCAAATGAAATGAATATATTGCATTTTCTGGGAATAGCCTCTGAAGTCATCTTCATTCCGAGTAATTTCTGTATAAATGGTAAACCGTAAGAGATAGACAAAATATAAGCAGACAACCTATGTAAATCTCATTAAAACACCCAAATTATGTCAAATACATTTTTTGTGGAGTTAACCATTTCCAAGATTTTCCTTGTAAATGGTTGGAATTTTCAAATACTTTACTCTTTTCAAGAGGAAAATTGGTTATCCCTCCCCCAGGCACAAATAGAGAACAGAATTATGAAGTCATCACACAGCAACCTGCTCTTAAAAGGTTTGACTATCACTTTAAGCCTTTCATATTCCCCTAATCTCTTGTACCAACAGAAAAATTTGGAAGAAGACAATTTCTGCAAATGTTTATCTCAATTAAGTAGAGAGAAGAATCAGCGTTTGTAATGCTAGTTTGTTGAAGAATGGGCAGGTGAATGTAACTATAGTCTTTAATGCCTGCTCTTAACACTTAAGCTCCTCAGGCATGATACTTGGAACAGGACATTTTGGAAGGCCTAGATTTAGGGCACCTCCACAGCATTTGCCAGTTAAGAGGAAAAAGAAACACTTCAGTCAGGGAGAATGGTCCTGGCAGGATCTACAAATGCCAGTGAGAAATTCAGCTTAATTCCTGTTATCTGTACTTTTCTTTATGAAATTACAGAAGGATTTGACTTCCCTGAATCAAAAATGTCTCTACCCACTCGTTCAAAATGTATTTTTCTCTGCAGATTTGCTATCCTATTAACATAAGATGGAAATCATCTTTTAGTATCTGCTGTACTTCTACCATCGCAGAGCCTTTCTCTTCAGGCAGCTGAGATGTCCACAAAACTAGACTGAAATTGAGTGGTAATTGTATTTGATTACTAGCTCAGTCAGCTGCTTTCTTATAACAATTAGCATGATGCAGAAAATGGGGAAACATGAGTCAGCAACTCACAGTTCTGCACACAGGAGAAATTTTTAATAATAAAATGCCAACAGGTGCTCTGCAAGCAATGGCTCAAGGAACACAAATTTTATTAATGCCATCCTTTGTACCACATTTTTGGGGACATGAAATATGAAGAGACAAAATTAATAAAACAAACCAACAGACCAGTAGCCACCAACTTGGGAAAAACTTTTCATACACAGACAAGATTTAATGAACTTTGACACACTAACCGCAAAATGCTTGATCACAAAATAAATACATCCACTGACTGAGGAGGAATGAAAACTGTGATGGATGGAAGATGCTTTAAAATGTGTAAAAAAGCTGGGCTCTTCTTGTTTATGCCCCACAAATTGTTTTCTTAGTTCTGATCTTTGTTGTGATATTGCATCTTGTGGGAAATCACAAATAGGATCAATACATTACAAACAACCTACATTTCTCCCCCCAAAAAGAAAAAGTTAATTAGATTTCAATAAAATTGAATAACATTTAAAGTCCCCCTAATATTTGTTGCCAACTTTCAATAAACCAATGCATCAAGTCAATGAAATGGTCTAAATTATTGTTTTATGTACACATCTAATCTAATGTATTATTCCACTAAACTATGGGGCAAATCTCCTGAATGCTCTTGATCAGCTCATGATTTGTTTCTGCAACAAATCATGGTTTCTGAGACTTTCCAACTTCTTAGAGAAACATAAATTATTATCCGACTCTCAGCACAGCTCCAGGAAAAATTATTCAACTGAATCAGGAATTTTCTCATTTATAGCCGCGTCCCTTAAAGCCATGATCAAAAGCAGCGTGCCTCAGCTATATTTTTAGACTTAACAAAGGCATTCGACACCATAGATCATCAGCTGTTGTTAACGAAAATAGAGGCTCTAGGCATAAGAGGGTTGGCCAATAAATGCTTAGAATCATATCTACGTGGTCGTAGTGGAAATAAAGGATAAAGCAAATAATCAGATCAATTATTATCACTCCAGTCCACTCCAAGTAAGCTATGGTGTGCCACAAGGTTCTATACTAGGTCCTATCCTATTTCTTCTTTTCATAAATGACTTCCACATAAATAATCCATCTACTAAAACCATTTTATATGCTGATGATACAAATATCCTGGTTAAGGCAACCCAAAAAGAAACCTTTATAACCTCTATTCACCAAGTCTCAAAGAAAATCACAAACTATTTTACATTGATTAATCTTATTATAAATACAAATAAAACTGTAGCAATGGATATACGCACAAATATCAAAAACAATTATCTTGCCCCTCAAATACAACTCTCTAATCAGACACTTAAAAAAGTAGAATCTATAAAATTCCTCGGGGTCTGCATACAAAGCAATCTGAAATGGGATGCCCACACCAACCTCATAAATAATAAACTCAGCTTTCTATGTTCTACGCTAAGAAAATTGACAACATGCACAAGTAAAGAAACAGAGCAGCGTATTTTGCACATGTGCACTCCTAAGTTATCTGGGGTGAGTTTCAAGCAAGCGAGTCAACCTTCATTGCACAGAAAAAAATTATCAGAACCACTGATGGAGTTAGCCCAAAGTCGTCATGTAAACCTCTCTTTAAAAAACTGGGAATCCTCCCACTTCCCTGCATTTACATATATGCAGTTATTCTGTTTGTAGTCAAGAACATTAATGCTTCTGATTCACTATTCATAACTAATAATACGGTGCATGAACACAATACTAGGGAAAATGCACAAATACATGTGACCAGCTGTAACACCTCGCTCTACCAAAAAAGCATTTTATACTCTGGCATTAAACTTTACAATAATTTACCCAGTAATATCAAGGCAATTAAAAATGTAAACCAGCTGAAATCCAATAGTGGCACGGCTGGTGAATGTGCGGCCATGAAGAGTGTCTTTCATCGTTGGAAACAGCCAAAAGTTGCTAGGACCCAGGTCGGGTGAATAGGGAGCATGAGGAATGACTTCAAAGTTGTTTGCACGAAGAAACTGCTGTGTAATGTTCGCCCGATGCTCTGGTGCGTTGTCTGGTGATAGAGCACACATGCAGCCTTTTCCGGCCATTTTTTGCGCAATGCCAGAAGGAGTTTCTTCTTCAAAACATCTTTTTGGGATGCACCTGTTACCATGGTTCCCTTTGGAACGTAATGAGTAAGGATTACGCCATCGTTGTCCCAGAACATGGCCACCATTATTTTTTCAGCACTGGCGCTTACCCGAAATTTTTTTGGTGGCAGTGAGTCTGTGTGCTTCCATTGAGCAGACTGGTGCTTCGTTTTCTGGATTGAAAAACGTCTCATCCATTGTCACAGTTGACAAAAAGAAAGTGCCATTCATGCCTTCATCTCGCGTTAACATTGCGTGGCAACATACCATGCGCGCAGCCTTGTGATCATCTGTCAGCATTCGTGGCACCCACTTGGAGGAAACTTTTTGCATTTTCAGGTCATCATGCACGATTGTGTGCACAGATCCCACAGAAATACCAACTGTGTAGGAGATCTGTTCCATAGTCATTCGGTGATCCTCCAAAACACATTTCTCCACTCGCTTGATCATGTCATCAGAACGGCTTGTCTGAGGCTGAGATTCTCTTGGTTTGTTGTCACACAACGTTCTGCCTTCTTTGAACTCTCGCACCCACAAACGCACATTACACACATACATGACACCATCACCACATGTCTCACTTAACTGGTGATGAATTTCAATCGGTGTCACACCACGCAAATGGAGATAATGAACGATTACACACTGATTATGTAATGAAAACATCGCCATTTTAAGTATACAAAACAATCCTCACTCTTGCCGTTGCCACGCGAGGTTCTGTGTGACGTACAGTGCTGCCATCTCTGTCATGCATTAGCAAAGAGTGCCCGCTTACTTTAAAACAAACTGCATGCTTCTATCTGTTTCCAGTTCTGAGAAAAAAAATTGGAGAGGTTATAATTTGAATGCACCTCGTATATGGGGAAATTTTAGTGACAGTATATAACCATGTATAACTGGACTTATGGGAAAGGTTTCAAACACTGAATTATGAAGTTTGAAATTCCAGCAGACGATAACTTAATCTCTAAATTCCCATACCAGATGACACTACAGTTATCCAGGGAGAATTACCAGCAGATGACAATAGGTCCATGATACATGGTAAGTGAAGCACTACAAGTATTAATCAATTCAGTCTCCATCATCTAACAACCTACAGTTACCCTCCAAATACACTTTTTTGGGTGATCAGCAACCTCTACTTCTACAACTTTCCCCAGTTTGCAATCCTATAACATAATGTGTAAAGTTTGCCATTCTGAATTTGCTGAAAATGCCACCAATGGGGATTTTGTAAACTAGCAAGCAAATAAGAAGAAAATGGAAGTTATTGTCTGACTGCTATCCCTTTACAATAAAATGGAAGTAACAGAGTGAAGCAGGGCTCAAAATTTCACTCACAAATCAAAATACTGTTAACGTTGTACAAACATATAAGAGAACAAAATATAGATGTAGTAAACTGGAGGGGAAAAAATGCTGGGAGACAACTGGGTCAGGGTTCATATAAGCTTCCCTCTGTGTTGCTGTGAAGTTTCCTTATGCTAAACTGAAACATATTCTATAAACACAGAACATTTCTTTCACCATTGAAAACTCCTATTCTTTATGGCGTACACTGATTCTAAAACACTGTACGAACACATTATTCATGAGGACGTCTAATGAAAGGTTAAGTAAATCAGAGTACTGTTGATGCTTCACAGTATTTTGCATTAATAGCGGGAGTTTTAAGAACAGTCGGGACTGAATAAAATTGCAATTACAAGGAGTAAAGGGGAGGATTAACCACAGATTCCTCTAGGTTGTTGTGCAGTTATTTTATAAGGAATAGCAGAAGTTATATAAAATTAATTAAAACTTGGTTTGAGCTCAAAAGTTTACTTGTGAAACCTCAGGTAAGCCACATAGTCTTTTATAAAAGCAAGCTTATATGTTTTGTTTTCGTCCGATGTTTGGAAATAATTCTGTCACTCTCTTATGACCTTTCTCATCTTTCAGAACCATCATTATTTCCTTGTCAACTGGTAAATATAATTGTGCTATGATATGCATATGTACATATCTTCTGACTAGTGCTATCCAGAGATTGTAGAATGCCAATTGATAAAAAATCCAGTACACAGTTTTATTGGCAAATTTTAATATCAGCCCATAGTCGAATGAAAAAGAAAGTTTTGTAGACATAATCCAAAGGAACATACGGCCACAGTTTAGTTTATTTATAACAAATAATGTTTTGAATGAAGCCTTTCTTATAATACACTAAAAAGACACTTCTTTATAAAAAAAGCTATCTCAGACAAACACGTGGAATTTGGTACACCTACAAGGTCTGATCAAAAAATGCCGGAACTTTGTCCACATTTTTCTATGCTTAGCTTTTACTTATTGTGCATGGTCTCCTCCACAATTGATACACCACTCCCAATGCCGTTTCCACCTCTGGAAGCAGTCTTGTACATTTCTTTCTGAATCACGTGAAGTGCTGTCAGTGAATATTTTTATCTCGTCTATTGTTGCAAATCTTCATCCTTTCAACAATGTTTTCAACTTTGGAAATAAAAAAAGGTCTGCAGGGGCCAGATCTGGAGAGTATGGAGGATGAAGCAGCACAGTGAAGTCGTCTTTTGTGCAATAGCCACGCAACAACAGGGATGAATGTGCGGGTGCATTATCATGATGCAAGAGCCATGAATTGTTTTGCCACATTTCAGGCCGTTTCCTTCTCACATTTTCTCGCAGGCGTCACAACACGTCCTGATAGTCAGTCTTCAATTGACAATTTCATTGACGGTCCTAACATGAAAGTTGTTGGTAGACGTCGAAGGGCATCCTGAACAACGGTGATCTTTAACTTCCATCCGGCCATTTTTAAACCACGTGAACCATTCGTAACATTGAGTACGGCTTAAGCACTCATCACCGTATGCTTCCTGCATCATTTGATGCATCTCTGTGAAGGTTTTGAGTTTCACACAAAATTTAATGCAGACGCATTGCTCCTCTAACTCTGCCATCTCACAAACTGTGCGACACAAATGTTCTACTCAATACAGCACTGAACAATAACTAACAGACATAGAATAATGAAACTTCCAAGCAGTTACACATTAAACACAGGCGTGTGTAGGAATGCCTACTGCATTTCTCTCCAACACTCCATTGGTGTGAAATTACGAATTTTCCGGCATTTTTTGAACAGGCCTCGTATTAAATACCCTTGGTGGAGTCTGGTGGTGACAGCGGTAGGAGAAGGTCGCGCGGAGCGAGAGCTGAAAAATTGACGGAGTGGAGGTGAAACAGGAATGGCAGAAATGAACCAACTAATGGAATCTGAGGAAAATTCAAGACAACTCGAAGAGGTTATGAAGAAGCAGAGAGAGGAGATGGTACAGCAGATAATGGATTACAAGAAAAAATTGAAGATATAGAGAAAAGATTCAAAGCAGGACAGAGAAAGAATTGCGTAATTTTCAGAGTGGCAGAAGAATACGGAAACCTAGAAGAAGCAGTGTACGTGATCATGGAAGAAGGACTAAGTATAAAAACGTCTGGTTGGGAGATAGAGGACGTGTACCGAATTGGAAAACGAGGAAGAAAATCTAGACCAATTTGTATTATAATAATGACAATGGAAAAAAAGAAGGAAATTTTAAGAACACCAGAAGGTTAAGAGGCTCAAAAATTTTTATAGAGCAGGACTATATGAGAGAGGAACAAATTCTGAAAAAAGAACTAATTTCCAGGATGAGAGAAGCAAGAGCAGCTGGAAAAAAGGCATTCTTGAAAGGTTTAAAATTATTAGTGGAAGGAGAAGAATGGAGTATGAGTATACAGAGGAATGAACAAGAAAAAATGTGCGAGCGTCAGCAGAAGCAATGGCCCAGGATACATACAAGTCAAAGAACCGAGAGAATAGCTGAGACGGCAGTTTGGAGAAAGGAGCAGAAAATAGCTGATCAAGTCACAAAATCGACAAACACGAGAAACAATCATGAAAGGAGAACAGAAGGAAATAGGGAGGAAGATCCAACAGTCATGGAGAGGGAAGAGGAGTTAATATTGGTAGCAGCGGCGGGGTGGAAAGAGATGCTAAGGAGAAGTGGGGAGAAGCTGAGAGAACAGATGACTGCAGTAAGAAATGCATATGCAAAGGAGGGAAACAGCCATGAAAGGAGTACAGAAGAAAATAGGGAGGAAGAAGCAGTAGCTGGGGAAGGGCTAACATTGGTTGCAGAGGCAGGGCGAGAAGAAATGCAAAGAAGAAGCGGGCAGAAGCCGAGAGAACAGATGATTAACAGTGCAGAAAGAAATACGTATGCGGAGGAGGGAGTCACACGAGTGAGAAGTGGGGAAGTAATAAGAGTGAGAATGGTCAGTGAAGCAGAAGAAATTGCAAGAAGGGGGGGAGAGTATAAAATAATAGATTTGAGAGAAGGGAGGGTAACGCTACAAGAGGAGGAAAGTGTCAAACCGGTATCCAGACGTACTAGACTCAGAAAAGCAATGGAGAAATTAAGTATCAGGATAAAACAAAGAACAAATAGGGAAAGGAAGTAAATTGATACACAAAAAAAAGAAAATACGAGTAAGGCAGGAATGTAAACTGAGTTCATATTAGTAACCTAATCAGAGATGATATATTAGGAGTAAAAATACGAAATTAGCATTATCCAGTAATGGAGATAAGGAGATTCCAGGTTCAGGTTCATTATACGCAGATGATTTTATGGTAGACACCATATCATTGATAGGGTTACAAAAGGAATAAATGAAATTCAAGAAAGTGTGAAAAATAGGGAATTGGTGTAAAAATCTTAAACATGACTGACTCAATAAAAGGCTCTAAGAAACAAAACCAAGGTCTTGAGAGAATAATAAAGAAGGTAAAGGGAAGAAAATGATATAGAAAAGTAAGAGAAGCAAGGGCCGCTCAGTGAGCGAAAAGGCCAGGGAGCCAAGCAATCTGAGTGGCCCAACAAGAAAACAAGCACCAGACAAAATGTACAATACATGTAGGGGTATCAACGAATATACATTGTAAACATGTACAACAAATTGTACAATAAATCCATTCATTCAAATACCCTTTGGCACAAATACCTACAACATTTCAAATCATCTGATAAAAACTATGGATTTCTGCAATTTTCACAGCTGCCTCCTTTAAAGGGAAACCTGTTTCCAAATTAGTCAGTCAGTCAGTCATAGCCATATGAATGTTGTTTACAGAATGTCACAAACCCAACACCATACACATTTTCACAATAAACAGAGAAGCTTGCTTGACTTATAGTTATCACCTGTAAACCTTCTGGGGTGTTTGTGCAAGGATTGGCAGCAAATGGCCACAGGACTATCTACGTTTCCTGTACTGCAATTGCTGGGCAACTTTGGCAGGTTCCATCAGCACTCAAGCACGACAAAGATCTTGCAGGACATAAAAGAAACAATATCCATGAAGTCCTGTGTTAAAATGTTTCTCAAATATACAAATTTTGCTTGTAAAGGACAAAAATCTTGGATAACACTTCTATACTTACCTTATGTTAAGGAAAATGTAGGTGTATATACTAGCAGTTTTAAGACGTAATGTAAAATTTAACCCATCCAGCTATTTTAAGACATTTCCTTAAATAGTGAAATACAGCAATATGTCAACAAGTACTCCATTTTGTTAACACTGACAAGTGAAGAGGAAACCACAAGCATAACCATATTAAAGCAATCCTTGAAAATAGAGGTGTTAGATAGCAAATGCCCAGTTACTGATATGATACCTGTTATTTGAATCCAGTTCATGTACACACACTAACCTTAACCTAAATCACAAAACAACAGCACCCTCTGGTTTCACTCTAGCTTCTATGGCCTGAGAACTTACTCGTATTGTTTAATGAAACATTGGTGGCCCTTCAGTGTGAATTATGATAGCCCAAAGAGCCAACTCTGATCGAACAGAAGACTAATCACTGAAGGTAAGCTGCAGCATAAATTCCATTTACACCAAGACATGTTGTGATGCATGTTCCACAGAATATAACATTATTCTTCACTTCTGCTGCTCTGTAATCCTTACAAACCACACAGCCTTGAAGACAGATTCACCAACATTTAGCTACATAGAATACATTTGAAAGCCCATAATTTTGTGCAACAACTGCAACCATAATGGCAGCCAAGCTGCAATTCATACTAAAGAAAAAAGTAATAATAAATACGTTGCAGTTAGTTTATCGCTATACTTCTGCATTTGTTTAAAACTACATTTTCAACAATAGCAGTATCTGTCATCATCATCATGATTGAAAGTTATAGCAGCAGTTCCCAAACCTCTTGCACACACGACCCTATTTTCGATAATGAAATTATTGTAGACCTGTCCATTCACTTCACTGCTTAATCATTAATTTGCAAGTTTTCACGAGAAGTTAAAGGATAAATTAATTGAGCTTTCTTCAGACCAAAGTTTAAAACTGACTTTCCAGAAGGAAGTTCTGACTAGCAAGAACAGAATACCCTGGTGTCTGCTGCACTAAATGTGCTTATTCCATTCTGCACCTCATATCTCTGCGAAATTGGAGTTTCGTCAATGGCGAACATCAAGACTAAATCTAGGAATAGATAATTGGCAACTAATATACAGCTGGACATTGAACGATTAATTAATAGCAAACAGGCTCATATACTTATCACTAATCATCTTGATGTGCAGTGTAATAATTAATGATTTTCATAAAATTGTACACGTGCATTTACTGTGAAATTGTCGTATTAATATGATTCTTAAATACAAAACATGATTCTGTTTAAATGTAATAGATGACTAAATTCCATTTTCCCCATTGTTATAATAATAATTAACAATAAAAATCATTTATTAATAATTCCAAATATCCACTGCGACCCCCTTGAGGATCGCGACCCACAATTAGGGAACTGCAATATTACACAAAGCAAACAGCAATTATGGAACAATTCAACATTTTAAATTGGAAAAAAAATTAAAAACCCAATATCTTACACTCAAATAACATTCTCCAAACTACCATTGTTTATTTTTAAAGGCATACTGTGCAAAAATACATATCTTTAAAATGTGCAGTTTCTATCAAAATTGGCTGTGTCAATAATCATTTCTGAGATACTGTTGACCATTGGTTTCAATTTTTGAATTGACTTTAACATACGTTTGTAAAATCTAAATACGCATTGCTTGATGTAGCACTCATTTGTTCTGTATATCCCATCAGTTAAGGGACTATACAACTGAGTGGCAAGCAGGTTATTACATAAACCATTAAAAACTGAGCCAAATAATAAGACAAGTATGCTCTGCACACTCATCCACAACTATATTATATAAACACATTTGTGATAATATAAACTTTAGCATACTGCAACTTAATAATGTATGATTGAACAAGGCAGGGAAACATGATAAAATATTTACATATAACTGTAACCTATGTTAATACAATTGCATATTTAATTAATGTAATGGAGTATGAAGCAATAAATTATTTAACAAACAATCATCGCACGCGCACGCACACACACACACACACACACACCCCACACACCACACACACACACACACACCCCCCTTCAAGTTTTGATTAAAAGAGTTTTATTTATGGACACACTAACTGCTGTGGTCCTTAGCGTACCATACTATATTGGGCGTGAAAAACCATAATTTTGCTCATCAGAGGCCTCCCAATCAGGCTTGAGGTTCTTTTATGTGCCGTAAATGTACGACACAGGACCACCAGCTTTACTTCCCTTCCAAAGGAAGCCATGCTAAGGATTTTTACACCCCAAAAAAAATTCATTGCACTCCAACGGGTTTGAACCCACACCTCGTGTAAGTGATGTGGATAGATGTACAGCATCATACAACTATCACTGTTCCGTCTCATGATACGTGTCATTCAAAGAGCAGAATTTTACAGCCAACATTCAAGCGATTCAATTTTTAAACAGTTTCAGCTCCCTGTATAACCTTGTACATGCCGCAAAATGTGTAATAAAGCAATTTCTTCCAAATGGACGAACATTGTTGAATTTCAAGTGAATATAAAACAAATTTCCCCATAAGCAAACATAACTACACGGCAAAACATGTTGTGTGATTTGTGCACGCACTTCACAGTGCCGGCACTCAATTCTTGCCACATAGCGAGTTGTATTTCAATTATAATTTTATTTCAATAAGTAAATTCTTGTTCTGTAAAAAACACAGACTTCAAGCAAAACTGACTAAAACAATAAAATGATTTGATTACTTTCACCTAAATACTTCCAATCCTGATAATGCTGTAGGAAAGTGGCTAGTCTTTTGCTAACAGTGACTGGCTTGTTACCAACCGTTCAAACAGAAAACATGACATGTTGCCATGCCAATTGCAGAATGTGGAGCGAGCTGTTGTAGTTGAAATACAGAGAGGGCATGTGTTGTTATATCTGAACACTCCAAGTTGCAACTGTACAACCCATGTTTTATCAGTTCTGTGCGAGGAGTGAAATAAAAATAAATACCTCTAATGATATTTTTAAACTAGTTAATTCTTAAGTACTATCACGAGGGGAAAAAACCCTTTGCGGGATAATGTTTCTTCTTTAATTTTACAAACCAGTTAACAAAAACTTAAATTTTGCCAAAGCTTGTTTAGAAAACGAATTAATAACAATGTCTAATAAAATTAAATTTCTTAGAAAATGGGGTTGATAGTAACCTTGACTGGGGAATCCACATTGATGTACTATCTAAAAAATTATCCCAGACATGTTTTGCATTATATACCCTTAAAACTTCAGTTAATCTTGATGTACTTAAAATGGCCTAGTTTGCATATTTCCATAGTCATTTATCATATGGTATAATATTCTGGGGAAAGTCCAGTTATAAAAATAGAATCTTTATAATACAAAAAAAGGCCAATCAGAATAATGTTCAACTTTTGCAGCAACACAAGCTGCAAACATTACTTCATATTGTTAAATACCTTGACTTTTCTTTTGCTATACATTTTTGAAACTCTGGTAACAATATATAAGCAGCAAAATAGTTTAACACAAATGCTGATATTCATGACTATAATACAAGAAATAAATCTAAACTGCACATTACAGGTCATAAAAGAACCCTATATGAAAAAAGTTTATACTATAATGGCATTCAATTGTTTAATAAACTTCCTACATATTTAAAAACAGTTAAAACCCTAACAGTCTTCAAAAAAGATTTGAAAAAGTTCCTAATATAGGGTTGTTTCTATTCAATGAAAGAATATCTAGAAATTAATTAGTTTATAAGCATTCTTATGGAATATACTATGTTTACAATTCTAAAATTTAGTTTAGGTACCTACTCATGTAATAAATTAGGATTTCTGTATTCGTGTATTACATCTAATTAGACCTGTTCGTTTTGTACTAATAATTGTATTGTTGAAATGAAACCAATATTTCTGTAATGAAATCAAACAGTCAATAAATTTGAGTAAACCACATCTCCAAAGGTTTCAAAGCAAATGTTGACCTTTATGTAAAGAAGAGCGCATTTTCAGCCTAATAAAATATTAAAAGCATTAATCTTGTTCATATTCATATTCATTTATTTTCATCCTTTTACATAAGTTTAAAGGGCACATCAGTATAATCTATTTACATTATTTTTCCATATTTGAACTCCTCTATACTGTAAAATGCATTTTCAATTAAATATGTTTTTATGGTTTTCATCGTTTTTGTTTGATTTATATTCTTTATTTCATTTGGTAGTTTATTAAACAATTCACTTCCTATGGTTTCTGTTGAACGATTATTGTTGTGGTACGTGTATTAGAAGCGGGTTAGTAAATGTTGTAAACAAAATAAATTTGGGTCTCTGACATATAACGGACTCTCAGAGGGTTTTATTCTAACTTTACAGAATCCTATTTTCATCGAGTCTCAAAGTGTAAATATTCAGTCCATGAGTGATATAAATAAAAACAAGCTGCAGCTCCAAGCAAGTTGAGAATCTAGTATCAGATCGTGATTTGGTATAAATAAAAATTTGCCCTCTTCATTGAGCTATTGCTATATCTGCCAAGCTTTTGATCACTGACACATCAGCTGATTAAACAAATGTGCCTACTCTTCTGTCAGGAGGCGATTTAATCTTTGTTGCTCTTAAATATTCATATGCTCATTCATGTTAATCATACTCTACATTTATGAAACATAATAGATTTTGAATAAAACAATTGTAATTAATGATTTGTCAAAGGAAATAGACATTGAGATTCACCCAACTTTCAACAGATAACATTCATCATTCCCTTATTTGATATTACAAACATGTCACCAATTGATATACTGAAAGTAGCATGATTATTTGTACTTCTGTTTTTGCACCTTTATATTGATAACCTCTGCATCTATATAAAATATCACTACAAGTAATTCCAAGAAATTATAACGTGTTATTGTAAATTAAAGTTATACTGGATGAAAGAGTTTCATTTCGTCGAAAGTTAAATTTAAGGTTGGTTTTCGGGGAAATTGTTGTTATAATCCAGTTTTGATTTGTACAACATTGTGCTCTACGTACATGTTCATATTTGCACATCGCTTTGATTATATTACCAGTCTTATGGTAATGAGAGCAGATTACTATGACCTAACTCACATTCTGTTTAGCATTATACAGAGAGAGCCAAAAAACTATGAATCGGCAGCGCAGTGTTTTTCCTGTCCACATCCTCGGCGCTTGTTGCCATCTGCCGCTACCATAGAAAGTTGCGGATGAAACCATACAATATTTTTAAAACTACTTTTAAAGGCTTTAGTTATCAAGTTTATGAAAGGAGATGCTGAAACTGGCCACTGTCATCCATACATTTTTGGCACTTCTTTAGGAAACTATCCATCACTTGCCGTAGTTCACGTTGAGAAATGTTGGCCATTTCCTGGCCGATATCTTGTTTTAATTCTTCCAAGGTATGTGGATTAGTCTTGTACAGTTTGTTTTAAGTTACCCCAGAGATAGAAATCGCAGGGGGTTAGGTCGGGGGACCGAGGGAGGCCACAAATCCCTACTAATAATTCTGTCCTCAAACGCACTTTCATAAAGTTGTTAAGTAAAGCCTTTAAAAGTAGTTTTAAAAATGTTGTATGGTTTCATTCGCGCCTTTCTATGATAGCAGCAGATGGAAACGAGCACCGAGGACTGGACAGGTAAAATACAGCGCAGGTGGTTTGTAGTCTTTTGGCTCTTCCTGTAGTACCCAGGCAAAATGAAAACACCTCAGGATCTTTTCAGCATTGTTAAAAGGACAACCTCATGTTTCATTTGCCTCTGTTACGCAACTTTCTACGTTTTCTCTTTTAAATTGTTCATATCTGCACACATTTGAGTCCTTGCACTTGCAACAGTTTTTAATTTATCTACTACTTATATACAGCAAGTAGAGGAAGTATGGCATTCTATGCAAAAAAACTGATAACACTGAGGTTTCATCAGAAATACATGTCTGGAGAGTGCCCGATCAAAAAAACAAGCATCCATGAGAGAGAGAGAGAGAGAGAGAGAGAGAGAGGGAGGGTGGGAGGGGGAGAGAGAGAGAAATGAGCTAATGCTTGATTTTGTTTATACCACCCCAATGTCTCTACCATGTACATAGTAAATAGCTAAGGTATTGCATTCAACCCAAAAATTCTATATCAAGATTTCAATGGAAATACATGTTTATAGGTCCCTTTAGTGAGTGAATAAATAAATAAATAAATAAATTAAAAGAAAAACATTTTTAGAAAAAGGCCTGCATGTGTCTAAGTTATATCTGTGAAGAGCATAACTCAATAATGAAAAGTCTGATAAATAGTAATCCTGCCACTATTTCTGTGTAACAATGTGTGCCCCTTATACAGGGTGAGCCAAAAGACTCCGAACGGCCTGCGCAGTGTTTTTCCTGTCCGCATCCTCGTCGCTCGTTGGCGTCTGCCGCCATCATAGAAAGGCACGGATGAAACCATACAACATTTTAAAAACTACTTTTAAAGGTTTTACTTACCAATTTTATGAAAAGAAATGCTGAAACTGGCCACTGTCGTCCATACAATTTTGCCACCTCTTTAGGAAACTATCCATCATGAAATTTTTGTGGTGAATTTTCCAAACGATGACCGATGTCATTTAATGTTTCTTCGGTAAAAACCGAGCTCTGTCTTTTAGATTTCTTAGCCTGAACACTTCCTGTGGTCTGAAATTTACTGTAAAGTTCATGGATTGTTGTATGGCCTGGAACTTTTACACCTGGAAATCTTTCTGCAAATCGTACTTTCACTTGGCGAGCTGACCAAGTTAACACATACAAATCACCACAACAGCATGACTTTGTTTATAGCAGCAGTGCGTTATCATGTTTTTATCATATTTCCACATGCCCAGTGGAAAAGCACCGCGCAGCTGGTAATATTGTTCATAAAATACCCCTCTGGGGCCACTTAAAACATAAAGTGTAAAGACAAACCCACACACCCTGGAAGAAGTAAAACAAAATATCCGCCAGCAAATTTCTCAGTGTGAACTACGGCAAGTGATGGATAGTTTCCTAAAGAGGTGCCAAAAATGTATCGACTACAGTGGCCAGTTTCAGCATCTCCACTTGTAAAGTTGGTAAGTTAAGCCTTTAAAAGTGCTTTTAAAAATGCTGTATGGCATCATCCATGCCATATACAGACGGCAACAAGTGCCGAGGATGCAGACAGGAAAAACACTGCGCAGGTGGTTCAGAGTCTTTTTGACTCACTTTGTATTTCATATGTGCAATAATCGAGTTTACTCTCATTAGGCACTTTCATTGGGTATGAATCAACATGTAGTGTTCGTTCACTTTGTAAAGTAACTAGTCTTCAATACAATGAAACAACTACTTAATATGGAACCTCTTCCTGTTTTGCCTTAATGACCTTCCTAAAGCTTTTAACACTCTCAAATAAGCAACAGTTGGACTCAAAATATTACCGCATGTATACATTTTCAGTTTCCCTGAATAAAAAACAATTTTTTTTTCAAGGTGGAAATATATACTTATTAAAAGTGCACAAGTATTTCGTGCCACAATTTTTTATTTCCTCTATGTACCACTGATTTAATGTTACAAGGATGCACTTTCCCATCTGAGTAATTTTATTGTAATACCATTTGCAAATATACAGATAATGCTTCCATCTACTGACAAATTTCCAAAACATTAACCCTACACTCTGAATCACAAAGTCACAACCTGTTGTGTGTATGGTGGTGGAATATATTTGCCGACAACCATGGAATCATAGCTATGAAGGAACAAGCAAATAAGATATTATATTTACTTAAATTGCAAGGGGGAGGGGGAGAAAATTAAGAATAGAAAACTGCTCAATGACATTAAGGCTGTAAATGCCGTAGACTTTGGTGTGAATTACAATAATACTAATTCGTTCTTAAGTTTTGTTTTTTTCTCTGTTAATTACACTTCAAAGTAAATGTCAATAAAATTAATATCACTACATAACTTAGGCAACAAAAGCAAAATAAAAATATTTGGCAAGTCTATTCTTAGTGTATCCTTGTTGAAAATGCTTATAAAAGCCAAGGGAAAGCGAATAAATTACCTTAGGAGTGAGTTTAGAAGTGGATGTGATCTCTTCACTAAGAGCAGAATGTCGAAACGTGAATCATTCGAGTTTTAGACACGCAGATCCCTCAGCTATGCTTTGAGGCTGAGGGCCCTCAATCTCTCGGCTATGCCTTCAGGCTGAGTATCTTACCGGTTTTGGCGGCATTAGTTATTCAACACATCATTTTCATCGCTGTGGAGGATACAGTAAGAGCAGAATGTCAAAATATTTAATCAATTTAGGTTATAACAGTACATGGTGAATTTTGGAGGTTAAATTGCAGAGTTGGATTTGTGCCAGCAACAGTAAATTAAATTACCTATTTTAAACTAAAAGTAAACTTACACAATTGTAAATGCCACAAATAATGTGCTGTGCGCCACAATGAAGAGAGTATATGCAGAGATACGCTTTGATAACTTTGTGTGTATTGCCGCTTTTCAAGTCCTAATGCTCTACCAAATGCATGAATGATAACTGAGCTTTAATCTCATTCACTTGAGATTACTGTAGGGATGCATTAAACCATTCCTCTAACATTGCACCATTTAGTGCTGAATTCTTCTTATTGGCACTACCATGTGAATGTTGCAAATAATTTGTATTTAATCTCATAAACCATTTATTATAATTTTAGATAAATAGCAACAAGAGAAAATTGCTGCAACACATTGGAGTAAAACAGTGTTACAAAAACTGAATAACATGTTTGGATTTTATATGCATTTATTTATTCATGATCAATTAAAAACAAAGTTAAACTGCTATTATGCCTCAGTACGCCTGTCCAATTCTGAAAATTATAATTACATTTCAATGTAAACTAATGCATCACATCATGAATAAACCGAACAAATTAATTTCTCTGTAATGTACATATTTAACTTCACTGACTATTTAACAATTACAACTTTATGGTCAAAATTCTGTTTGCAGATCACATTACGTCTATGCTACAAATATCAATTTATCACTTCGAATACAACCATATAGTCTAATGTAAGACTATCAAATAATATTTTCATTGCTATCACTACAGTTCCAACATGTTTATTGTTTCAGAAAGTAAATGTATTCCTTTTTGCTCTTCCCCCTTAAAAATGAGCTTAATAAAACATCTGTAAAAAACAGCAATAAATTAGCGACATTTACCTAAAGGTTTTTGAGAATGCTGTTGCTCTCAAAACATTTCCGGCCTCTGTACATTTTTTTTTACTGTCAAAAGCAGTCCCATTCTTGAGTAATGTTCATAGTTGATTCCTGAGAAGCAAAAGTAAATGATACATATTAAGATTTTATAATACCTCTCCTTTTTTCCTATTGGTAGCAGAAAAAGGCTCATTTGAATCAGCTATATCTGTGCGCTGTAGGATTTTCAATTTTATGAAGCATAAATCAAAAAAGCATGAGACAATCTTTATATAACTAACATGCACACCAATGCATTTGCTTGTATAAGCAATAGTTATACAAAAACAATGTAGGCTTTGTTGCTAATTTTAATCAGCTATCTTTTTTATATTCTTTAAGCACAAACTCTAGACTGGCAACACAGCTTATGACAGTCACTGGAGTAAACAATCAATATTTGAAACTGAAGTTTGTGGTAGACACATTCGGAATCCCAGTTTCATTTCAGACAGAAGTGTCGAAGTTTAAGCCCAAAACGTAATATTAGCAAGCACATATAGTAGTCAATACAGCTTTATTTTGAAAATAAATGTAATGCAATCCAGGTTATGTAATGGACTTAATTTTGGGGTTATTCTACATTCATACATCCTACTTACAAACAGGCCTTTGAGAATATAGATCACTTCCTTCTTGCTGTTCATACGCTCTTGCACGTCTTTCAAGTCTTGCCAGTTTTACTATATCGAAGAATTTCCTCTCAGATTTAGTTTCAGATCCCTTAAAATACGATGGGCAGCTTTAAAATTTCACCTCAAATCGAATAGTTAGCCAACCTTAGGTTTTTTCACATCGTCCACTAATATTATGAAAATGACTTTATATATAGTAAACTGATATGATATATCAAATTTTGGACTAGATATACATTATTTTTAAAACCATTTAATATTCAACTCTGCAGTTTATAATAATTGTGTTGGCAGATATGAATGTTAAACTACAGGTTGCACAGTGTCATCTAGCGCCCACAATGGATATATGCTGTAAATGTACATTTCGGGTGGTCGATGCGGGAAAATCGATGCTACACCGGGAAGTTCCATCCCAGATGAAATACGCTGGTTTATTAACTTTATATTAATTTTATTAATTGGTTTATTAACGCTGGGCGGTATTGCTTTCTACAGAAAGATCACACCCAAGGTGACCCAAGTGGTGTGAACACTTTGGTATTTTGTGAGTGGGTCTCCTTTTGTTAATAGTTGATACTGACGCTCGATTTTTAATCAATAATAGTTTGAAGTATTGTGGTAGCTTGAATAAAAATAGGATTAAACATTGGTCAGAAAATAAATATGAAATCTCAAAAGCAGAAGTGCGGGGAATTATGGAGACTACATGTTATGTTTTCACGGAATATGATACCAAAGTACTTACAATTTATTTAATGTTCTTGTAAATAAAGCCTTTAATTTATGCTTACCCTTTCATTTATGTAATAGGTTCACTCATAACAGAATTTTTCCGATAAAAAGAGTGAATTTAGGCAATAATAACGTTCACTTTATTCCGCACAGCTGTGATAGCATCGGTCATTAAAGACTGCAAATCCAGGTAATTCAACTCTAGCCGCATTGCCAACCTCTGTACTGTAAAAATCCCTAAATGAGTTAAGAAAAATCCATAAATCGGGTATCAAAATCGGTAGATATTTTGTAACATGTCATGAAATGGCTTAACTGTGGTGTTAGGGATTCAAGGTAGGGACTGAAGATGAGGTATATAAAATTAGGAACACAAGTACGGTATAGGGGTACAAGTCGGATTCAATATGTACACGACATATGTATCTACATGGTTATTCTTATTGCGTAACTGTGATCAATGCAGATAAGTGACACCAATTTACACTATACGTAACATATTTCGAGTTTGCCATCCAATCTGTAAAATTTACTTCGCGCTTACTTGTGAAGTTTCCCAACAGGTGCCGCTTCCTCTGTCTTCCTGAGCCTGCTTCATGTTTTCAGACAAGTGCTTGCAGAAAGCTCTCCCGAAGGTGTAAGAACACCACGCTTCCAAAGCGAATGTCACGACCTCTGCCATGCTGATTGCTGAGGCTTGAAACTAAACTAAGATCAAAGTCAGCTGATAAAATAGCAATGCCGAAAATATAAAAATAAAGCAGAATTTTCGTATCAACGAGCAATTGTGTAAATGTAGGAGTTTATAGTGATACCTTATTTAATATTGAGTACCAAATAACGCGCATTCGATGTTTAAAACTGGAACATGACCTGAAAACCTAGTAAGGTAGAAGACAGGTTATGAATCGAAAGTTCAGTTGGTTTTAATGAAGAATTGAAATATATATAGCGAAAACAAGCTAACCTTAAATATAAACTATACTTAGTATGTTAAGGTGTTAAAATGTGTGTTTGTGCTATTTAGCGTTGAAATGTGTTTGAATTAGGGACTGTTTCGAAAAGTTTATTTTTATGGATTGCACAACTAATATCGTAAAACGAACAAGAGAACTCATGCTCAAAGGTTATGTCTGATACCTATTTCAATTTTGAATGTGATGTAATGATAATAGTTTGGGATCCATAGTTTGGTTTTGGATGTGTATTAGTGTTGTGCTCAAACACTATTTCCTGCTGTTATACCAAATAAATAAATTAGGACATAATGCTCTTTTCATTGCAAAATAACTTAAAACATTTCATAAACATTCTCCTAATGGGTCAAATATTGAAACAATATCTGCTAATACAGCCCGTTTACTAGAGTCTTTGCATTGTTTTAAGTTATTAAAAAACCAAAACTTATCGGTTTTGGGGTTCCACATCAGAACTAACATTTTCAAATTATCCTCAGTGGCAAATTCTAAAGGACCTTTCATTTCTCTTTCATCTAATGGGATTCTTTCTAGAAGCACTAAGTGATTTGATGACCATTTTCACAACCAAAATCTACCTGATTTCAATAGCTCTATTGATTCTTCTTGCAACTGAATTGCATCATTTTCATTTTCTGCTCCATTAATCAAGTCATCTAATAGAAATCTCTCATCAATATTTCTGCCGCCCTTGGAAATCTTTGGACTTTGTCCTCCACCAGGTGTTTCCAACATCTAATAGCCAGGAATGGTGTACATGAAGTGCCATACGTCAGTGTCTTCAGTTTATAAATCTTCACGAGCCTGTCCTTATGTTCTCTCCATAGAATCCTTTGAAGATGTGTGTCCTTGGGGTCTACTATAATCTGTCTGTACATTTTTGCAATATCTGCACAAAAAGCTATTTTGTGTATTCTAAATCTCTGGATAACGGAACAAATATCTTCTTGGTGTGAAACTCCTACCATCATTCAGTGCAGTACCAGATCTTGTTTTTTCTGAACCATTAAACACAACTCGTAGTTTGGTGGTAGAACTGTCTCCTTTCACAACTGCATGATGCGACATATAATAAGATAGAAGATTGTGTTTCCTCCTATATCTTTTGCTTGCGGCATATGATTTAGCTCCAAATATTCATCCATGAAGTGGTTATAATTCTCCCTTAGCTTTGGATGTCTGTCTAACCTTCTTTCCAACTGATGTAATCATGTGTTTGCTATATCATATGACTCTCTTAACTTCAGGCACTCTAACTTGGTATTTCCATTATCTTGCATTACAGTGGTTTCTTGGAACATTCTCTCTCTTCCAAGTTGAGTACTTTATGAGCAAGATTTTCCAATAACCAAAATTTCTCCATTTGAGTATGCAATTGGTCAGGGCGTGTCAAAAATGTGTGTCGTTCTGCATGCCTTTGATTCTGGACATCACCACATGGAAATGGTCACGAAACTATAAATCCTAAACTTGTATTCTGCAACACTGGTAAACCCTTGCTATGATACCTTCCATCTTGCAGTACATCAAAGACCGTTTCAGCTTCTAGCAGAAGGTCAATTTCATGAGGTATATTGAAGTTGCTATCTGCTAATCTTATGTTAGTTGGAGCTTCCCATTGAGATGTATTAATATACATGAGTGACATTCTCCCTGTGATATGAGGTAATACAAGACATGCCAATCTAGTTTTGTAATTGGTCAAATTTAAATAAAGTTCAACAGTTGTCATGTGGGTAATTGTGGTTATTCATTACTAATACCCTTGACATGTACCTCAGCTCTTGTTTGCTTAAGCCCTAAGCGATTGCAACACGATGTTGTAATAAAGTTCATTTGAGAAGAATAACTGTCTAAAAGAACATAGCATTTGTGTAATCTACCAGTTATCTTTCACTTTAACTTGTGCAGTAGCCAGTAAAACCTTTGGTGACACTGTACCCTTTATTGTAAAATAACTAGTTTGTCCAGTATTAATTTGTCGATGTAGCAATGTGTGGTGATATTTTCCACAAGTTTTACAGCCCCTGGAATTGCACTGTTGTATGAAGTAATTATTACCTAAACAATTTATACATAATTTATTTTCCTTTAGAAATTTGTATCTATTATCAACTGTGAATTGATTAAATTGACTGCAGTGCTGAATACTATGGCCACTCTTACACAAAATGCAAGCATCCTTTGTTGTTACATAACTATGCGACTCAGTTTTATCACTATGCGGCTTAGACAGCATCTCAGGTTTATCTTCTTGTTTCTTACTAGCTGCCTCAAGAGCATTGCATCTGCTTTCAATAAATTCATACAATTTAGTTAGCCTTGGTAGCTGTTTGCCTGAAGTGTGTACCTCCCATTCCCATTTAGTCTTGCTATCAAGCTTCTGAACAACAATGTAAATTATCATCAAATCTCAACTGCTTGTTTGCTGATTTAAACTATGTAATGCTCTAACATTGATTTTGGTAACATCAATCAACCTCCTAAGTTGAGTAGCATTCTCAGTCAGAATTGCAGGTTGCTTCGTGATATTATCAATGTGTGTGTTAACAATGAGCTCTTCATTTTGGTATCTTTCTAGTAACAATTTCCAAGCAATGTCATATCCATCCTCAGTAAATGGAATGTGCAAAATCATTCTCTTAGCATTCCCATGGAGAGATAATGAAATTTCTGTATGTTTGGAATATTTTCATTATTCCCTACAATAGATAAATATGTATCCTTAAAACTAATAACTCACTTACATTTCCACTAAATTGAGGAAGCTTTACTCTAACTACTGGCACATTGCAACCTTGTGATGACTGTGCCATACTGAAGCATGCGAAGGTGTAAGGAAGGGATAAGGATAGGTACTTGTCTTGCCTTATTGAAGCTAATTAACTGGTTATGGTCATCTAGACATATGTCTTCTCTGTTGATCCATCGAAGCCAAATCCCTGAAATTCCAACTACTGCTCACAGATGGCGTTGCATCTTCCAGCATCCAGCTGCTCCATCTTGTTGATGCTTCAACCGACATGGCCGCTACTTTTACAAATTTCAATTTTCATAACTTTCACTGTCAATTACCACTATCGTTAGCCATAACACCTTCACAAATGCTTTAAACTACCTGATTTTGTTTACTTTCTGAAATGAAGACACTGATTTTGCCATAGAATGCCAAGCTGTAAATATCATAACCATATCATTGTCCATGTCTACATGGTTTCGTGCTGTAACCATTACTCACTGCTTGTTAAGCTCTTTCCTGCACCACTATCATTTCACCACAAACTATGTACTTTTCCACATCTAATCCGGCGTAAGAGGACCAAACAATGTCTGGTAACTCTGAAATTACAAAAATAAAGACAACAGACTATGTAATGACAATTGACTGCATTTCTGTGCTGGTTCCAAAATACAGTACAGCCAACCTTACAAATTGCCAGTGGTGGCTGCATGAACAGGACTGTCAATTTAGTTCACACTCTTTAGAACTATCACTATTATAGTATAGAACATGTTCAGACCATGGTGTTCTCATTGTGTGACAGAAATATACATAAGTTAACAATTCAATAAATACAATCATGTTTTTTTAGTTGAAAACCTAATTATATGGACTAAATTTCAAAGTGGTCATAAAATAGCCTTCCACAACAATGGTCTTATTGTTCAAAACTACAAACATGTTGTAACAATCAACTTATTTGGAAATCAACATTCTATTGCATTCTTGGCATTGCAATATGGTTTGAAAACTCATTTTATAAACAGTGTTATTCTGTCTCAGCCGAGGTATGGTTCAGAAATACGAGCAGATAATTATATAATTAGGGAAAAAGAATCAAAAGCAGTTTTAAAAGATTATGAGGAAGAAGGTTATGATATTTTTGATGAGTGTGTTACTGAAACTGAAGTTCAACAGATTGAAGACATGGACTGTGATGATGACGCAGATCCCAAATTTACTGTATGCACTTCAAGTGGCAGTGAAACTGAGAGATAACAACAACAATGCAGGTGTAAGAATTGTGAAGCATGTGACTAAAAGTGGAAGAGTTTATGTCATACCTAATTTGTCTCGCCCCACACTTACAGCTGTTGCAAATATAATACGTGAAAAGCCACGATTACTACAGCTTTCAATAAATAACTTAATTTGACAATTTTAAAGAAGTAAAAAATATATATTTTTTCAGTCGAGTTAACCTTCTGAGGATGGGAACAACGGTTTCCCGAAACATGTTAAGTGAGTAAACTTAAGTGATGTTAGTGTAACAATTCCGACTCACCTTTAAATAAATTCAATACACATCACTGTTTCTAGCTTCTTTTCATTACAATATCAACATATTTGTTTCTTAATATACAATATTTCTTCTTAATTCAATTAATAAAGAACTAAAACTATAAATACGATAAGCATAAAACATAATGATGGACTTTATCTTGGTGCAATGTGTTACAAAAAAAGCTTGGTCGGCTTACGGTTAAAGTAAATCTATTAGTTGACGAATCATAATGAACACAACGCATAACTTGCACAATTCCCTACATCACATCAGAGTGTAAAACATGTTTTTTCAAATCTAAGGAGGATAAAAACATTAGCTAGGAACACAGACTTAGCCATGTGTTCTATTGTGAAGGCCTTATTCTCCACACCTGATTTCAACAAGCTTGTCATCAACCATTTTGCAGAACAAAAGGAGAGGAGAATGGACTTCTTCATTTACAAGAACATTAATTATGTTACTTTTTTTTCCCCCTGGAGAGGCACAATCATTTTCTACACTTTATTTCATACCCTTGAACATTGTCCTGTGTGGATTGTTGATTGCTTGGTATTTCACATACACATTTAGGCACAAGTTAAAGTTGGGCAGCATGTAATGAAGAAATGCAAGTGCCGGTGCTATATCAGCTGTGCTTTCAAGGTTAATGGTTCACTGTGACATTGTTAATACTGCCGTTAACAATAACAGCAAAGCATTCACCCACCAGCAAGAGAAAAAATGCACTCCACATGTTTCCATTTAACAAATTGTGTTCCTATTCTGACATCTGAATAATTATAGAAGAAGCTAAATGTTACAAAAAATATGTTCGCAAAATATGGAATTATCTATGTATATGTGTGATTAAGATTAGTAAATCATTTATTTTATAAAAACAAAGCTAAGAATCTGCATTTTGTTATAAAACCATGTGTTCACCGCTGAATTGCCCTTTAACTGGTTATGTCATATCGGATGATGAATGAAATTGGTGAACGATGTTGAAATGAACACATGATCCATAGAATTTAAAGTTAGCTGACATTCATCTTTTCAGGATAAGGAAAAACCCCGGTATAAACCTTACCTGAGTGACTCACCCTAACTAAGATTAAACTCAGGACTTCTTAAATGTGAGGCAGACATGCTACCCCCGCACCACAGAGCGGGGCTTATCCGAAATTTTATGGATATACATTAACTCACCAGCGCATCATATGATATAAATGGCTCAAGGCTTCCGGCCACCGAGAGGCATGGCACAACTATTACTAGCATTTAATTACTGCTCAGTTTAAGCGATATGTTTCATTGCACATTTTACTTCTGAATTTGAATAGCAATAGGATTTTTTGCATACACTTAAAAATACATACAGTCAACTAAACAAGAAATTGTCCACAACAGCATTTGGGTTTACATGGTTCTTTGTTAACTGATGAATAAAACCTGCCTTGTAAAGTGTGCTTAATACAAAAATATCACCTGCCACTCTCCAAAACTTGCAAGTCGCAAGCCACCACTGTTTCGGAGCGATACAATAAACTTTATGGTCCAAGAATCATTTCATATTACCATATCAAAACCTGAGTAGGTGCTACATTCACATGACTTTCTCTACCCACTAATGTACATTTTCATATAGCTATTACAAACTATGCCTAAGAAAGCTTACTTTCCTGCCTACTTCATGTTAATCTAATTAAACTTTTGCAAAAGTGCTTGCACACTTCATTGTAGATACATGGTGGATACAGAAAGCAGAATCAATAGTCATATGTCTCTGTATCTTGGCCTTCAATTTTCATGATGATGAGAAACAACTGAATAGCGGACTGTAAAATTAAAACCAAATATTAACAACCGATATATAGGATATACCTGAAGTCACAGAAAAATTTATATGAAATTTGTAAATTGTGCGTTTTAAAAAGACCTACATTTTCTGAGGAGTGAACTTTTTATCTGAATCTTATGGTTGACCCATTCCACCCGTTTAATGTATAGCAGTGCAACATATTACATTGGTAGGGGCTGGCAACCAGTAAATGCTTAGTTATGTTGGTACTACACTTAAGGGCTTCGCGTGTTCGTCATAGCAGTTACAGCCATCAGGCAAATTTATGAGTTTTCTCATTTGAACAGCTAATCCAAGTAAGGTTCAATAATATTCCATATAAGGGTAGAGGCCACAATCGCTATAAGCATGACACACATTCATTACACTTGTGTTGTGCTTCCACGCGAATATTCAGGATCCTAAGCCACAAAGGTAGCCTGGCATTGAGGACCCTAAGCTGCAAAGCATAGCCCAGCATTGATGACTCTGAGATGCAAAGCATAGCCCAGCATTGGGGGCCCTAAGCTGCAAGGAGTAGCCCATCATTGAGTGCTCTAAGCTGCAAGGAGTAGCCCATCATTGAGGGCTCTAAGCTGCAAGGAGTAGCCCATCATTGAGGGCTCTAAGCTGCAAGGAGTAGCCCAACATTGAGGGCTCTAAGCTGCAAGGAGTAGCCCAGTATTGAGGGCTCTAAGCTGCAAGGAGTAGCCCAGTATTGAGGGCTCTAAGCTGCAAGGAGTAGCCCAGCATAGAGGGCCCTAAGCTGCAAGGAATAGCCCATCATTGAGGGCTCTAAGCTGTAAGGAATAGCCCATCATTGAGGGCTCTAAGCTGCAAGGATAGCCCAGCATAGAGGGCCCTAAGCTGCAAGGAGTAGCCC
This sequence comes from Deroplatys truncata, assembly GCA_030765065.1. Lineage (NCBI taxonomy): Eukaryota > Metazoa > Arthropoda > Insecta > Mantodea > Mantidae > Deroplatys > Deroplatys truncata. The sequence goes on along the minus strand of CM060988.1, from coordinate 20,782,919 downwards.
ATCATTGAGGGCTCAAAGCTGCAAGGAGTAGCCCAGCATAGAGGGCCCTAAGCTGCAAGGAATAGCCCATCATTGAGGGCTCTAAGCTGTAAGGAATAGCCCATCATTGAGGGCTCTAAGCTGCAAGGATAGCCCAGCATAGAGGGCCCTAAGCTGCAAGGAGTAGCCCATCATTGAGGGCTCAAAGCTGCAAGGAGTAGCCCATCATTGAGGGCCCTAAGCTGCAAGGAGTAGCCCACCATTGAGGGCCCTAAGCTGCAAGGAGTAGCCCATCATTGAGGGCTCTAAGCTGCAAGGAGTAGCCCAGCATTGAGGGCCCTAAGCTGCAAGGAGTAGCCCATCATTGAGGGCTCTAAGCAGCAAGGAAAAGGCTAGCATTGAAGGCTCTAAGGTGCAAGGATAGCCCAGCATTGAGGGCACTAAGCTGCAAGGAGTAGCCCAGCATAGAGGGCCCTAAGCTGCAAGGAGTAGCCCAGCATTGACGGCTCTAAGCTGCAAGGAGTGGCCCAGCATTGAGGGCCCTAAGCTGCAAGGAGTAGACCAGCATAGAGGGCCCTAAGGTGCAAGGAGTAGGCCAGCATTGAGGGCTCTAAGGTGCAAGGAATAGCCTAGCATTGAGGGTTCTAAGCTGCAAGGAATAGCCCAGCATTGAGGGCTCTAAGGTGCAAGGAATAGCCCAGCATTGAGGGCTCTAAGGTGCAAGGAATAGCCCAGCATTGAGGGCTCTAAGGTGCAAGGAATAGCCTAGCATTGAGGGCTGTAAGGTGCAAGGAATAGGCCAGCATTGAGGGCTCTAAGCTGCAAGGAATAGGCCATCATTGAGGGCTCTACGCTGCAAGGAATAGGCCAGCATAGAGGACCCTAAGCTGCAAGGAGTAGCCCATCATTGAGGGCACAAAGCTGCAAGGAGTAGCCCATCATTGAGGGCCCTAAGCTGCAAGGAGTAGCCCAGCATCGAGGGCCCTAAGCTGCAAGAAGTAGCCCATCATTGAGGGTTCTAAGCTGCAAGGAGCAGCCCAGAATTGAGGGTTCTAAGCTGCAAGGAGTAGCCCAGCATAGAGGGCCCTAAGGTGCAAGGAGTAGCCCAGCATTGAGGGCTCTAAGGTGCAAGGATAGCCCAGCATTGAGGGCACTAAGCTGCAAGGAGTAGCCCAGCATAGAGGGCCCTAAGCTGCAAGGAGTAGCCCAGCATTGACGGTTCTAAGCTGCAAGGAGTGGCCCAGCATTGAGGGCCCTAAGCTGCAAGGAGTAGACCAGCATAGAGGGCCCTAAGGTGCAAGGAATAGCCCAGCATTGAGGGCTCTAAGGTGCAAGGAATAGGCCAGCATTGAGGGCTCTAAGCTGCAAGGAATAGGCCATCATTGAGGGCTCCTCGCTGCAAGGAATAGGCCAGCATTGAAGGCTCTAAGCTGCAAGGAATAGGCCAGCATTGAAGGCTCTAAGCTGCAAGGAATAGGCCATTATTGAGAGCTCTACGCTGCAAGGAATAGGGCAGCATTGAAGGCTCTAAGCTGCAAGGAATAGGCCAGCATTGAAGGCCCTAAGCTGCAAGGAATAAGCCATCATTGAGGGCTCTACGCTGCAAGGAATAGGCCAGCATTGAAGGCTCTAAGCTGCAAGGAATAGGCCATCATTGAGGGCTCTACGCTGCAAGGAATAGGCCAGCATTGAAGGCTCTAAGCTGCAAGGAATAGGCCAGCATTGAAGGCTCTAAGCTGCAAGGAGCAGCCCAGCATTGAGGGCTCTAAGCTGCAAGGAGCAGCCCAGCATTGAGGGCTCTAAGCTGCAAGGTGTAGGCCAGCATTGAGGGTTCTAAGCCGCAAGAAATAGCCCAGCATTGAGAGCTCTAAGCTGCAAGGAATAGGTCAGCATTGAGGGCTCTAATCTGCAAGGAATAGGCCAGCATTGAGGGCTCTAAGCTTCAAGGAATAGGCCAGCATTGAGGGCTCTAAGCTGCAAGGAATAGGCCAGCATTGAGGGCTCTAAGCTGCAAGGAATAGGCCAGCATTGAGGCTCTAAGCTGCAAGGAATAGCCCAGCATTGTGGGCTCTAAGGTGCAAGGAATAGGCCAGCATTGAGGCTCTAAGCTGCAAGGAATAGGCCAGCATTGAGGGCTCTAAGGTGCAAGGAGCAGCCCAGCATTGAGGGCTCTAAGCTGCAAAGAGCAGCCCAGCATTGAGGGCTCTAAGCTGCAAGGAGCAGCCCAGCATTGAGGGCTCTAAGCTGCAAGGAATAGCCCAGCATTGAGGGCTCTAAGCTGCAAGGAATAGGCCAGCATTGAAGGCTCTAAGCTGCAAGGAGCAGCCCAGTATTGAGGGTTCTAAGCTGCAAGGAGTAGCCCAGCATAGAGGGCCCTAAGGTGCAAGGAGTAGGCCAGCATTGAGGGCTCTAAGGTGCAAGGATAGCCCAGCATTGAGGGCTCTAAGCTGCAAGGAATAGGCCAGCATAGAAGGCTCTTAGCTGCAAGGAATAGCCCAGCATTGAGGGCTCTAAGCTGCAAGGAATAGGCCAGCATTGAAGGCTCTAAGCTGCAAGGAATAGCCCAGAATTGAGGGCTCTAAGCTGCAAGGAATAGGCCAGCATTGAGGGTTCTAAGCTGCAAGGGGTAGCCCAGCATTGAGAGCTCTAAGCTGCAAGGAGTAGCTCAGCATTGAAAGCTCTAAGCTGCAAGGAGTAGCCCAGCATTGAGAGCTCTAAGCTTCAAGTGGTAACCCAGAATTGAGAGCTCTAAGCCACAAGGATAGCCCAGCTTTGATGGCTCTAAGCTGCCAGTAGCAGCCCAGCATAGAGGGCTCTAAGCTGAAACGAGTAGCCCAGCATTGAGAGACTAAGCTGCCAGTAGCAGCCCAGCGTAGAGGGCTCTAAGCTGAAAGGAGTAGCCCAGCATTGAGAGACTAAGCTTCAAGGAGTAGCCCAGAATTGAGAGCTCTAAGCCGCAAGGATAGCCTAGCTTTGAGGGCTTTAAGCTGCTAGTAGCAGCCCAGCATAGAGGGTTCTAAGCTGAAAGGAGTAGCCCAGCATTGAGAGCTCTAAGCTGCAAGGAGTAGTCCAGCATTGAGAGCTCTAAGCCGCAAGGATAGTCCAGCTTTGATGGCTCTGAGCTGCCAAGAGCAGCCCAGCATAGAGGGCTCTAAGCTTCAAGGAGTAGCCCAGAATTGAGAGCTCTAAGCCGCAAGGATAGCCTAGCTTTGAGGGCTTTAAGCTGCTAGTAGCAGCCCAGCATAGAGGGCTCTAAGCTGCAAGGAGTAGCCCAGCATTGAGAACTCTAAGCTACAAGGGTAGCTCAGCTTGAGGGCTCTAAGCTGCAAGGAGTAGCCCAGCATTGAGAGCTCTAAGCTGCAAGGAATAGCCCAGCATTGAGAGCTCTAAGCTGCAAGCAGTGGCCCAGCATTGAGCGCGCTAAGCTGCAAGGAGTAGCTCAGCTTGAGGGCCCTAAGCCGCAAGGAGTAGCCGAGCATTAAGCGTCCTAAGCCATAAAGCACAACCAAGGGATATTATTTTATAAGTAGAGGAGAAGTAACAGGGTATAGCCATGGTATCTGTGAGGCTAAACTCCAGTGATGCAATTATGACAACCCTTTAGCAACATTTTGTCTTATTAGGTCAGTAACTCTTCATTGCAAAATGTCGCCACTGACTATTATACTCCCACGGCCAGTGTTTGTATGAAATCATTGTTAATGTAGCACCTCGTTAGGCTGCAGACAGAGGTGTATCTACTGAAGTAAGCTATGGATGTTCTTTCCTTTACATCCAATAAGATTATTTTCTAAGTCCAAAATCGGACCGCCATGCACGAACGCTGACGGAACCTAATAAAGTAGACCAGCAATTCCAATGCAGGTAACATCGATAGTGGCTAACAACCCCTGCATTAACATCCCAGACATGTGTCTTGCAGATGGTGTTAGAACTCAACAGGTATTCACCATATGCACCATTGTTAGAATAAAACTAGCTATACTGTTTATTCTGAAAATAAACTTCTCGTCGCATCTCTGCCATTCAGTTAAGAAAAGTCTTATGTGCAAGCTGTTTGACTGCAATTGCCAGGTTCATAAATTTAATTGATCATTCTACATTCTGTATGCAGTTTCTTTACGACAAAAGCATATAAAGAACACAGATGTTATGCTGCACATGTGATGCCACTCTTCATCCTACAACAAAAAGAGAACGGAGATACCAGTTTTCTTGTAGGAGAGGGCTTGAGCAGTTGACAGAGTCGTTTGCAAAGGGCACTTGGTTCGAGAACTCAAGGTTACTGCTTGCCCAAGTGCTCCTGGTAATCTACAGCTTTGCCCACAAATTTTCTTATGAACAAACAGTTGCACAGAGGTCACTTGAAGACACCTACATAAGCCACAGTACAATAGCTGACTGCTTCAGGTATTGTTGCGAGGTGTGCATTTTATCAATGAACACCAAATACACTAACAGGGGCAAAATAGGCACTGCCGGTCATGTCATTCAGATAGACTAATTTAAAATTGGACAAAGAAAATACATTGTGGCTGCATCATGGAACGAAACTGGTTCCTGTGAATGATTGACACTGTCACCAATGAGGTGAGGATGGCAGTGTGCCCCAATAATAAGAGAGATGGTACCACCTCTTTGCCTTAAGTGAGGAGCATGTGTAGTTTGCCAGCACAATTCACACAGACTGCTGGGGTAGTTACAAAGGACTAATGGCTGCGGTTTCAGCTGCTCACCTCGCAGTAAACCACAACTAGCATTTCATGGATTCAGTGATAAATGCCCACACGAACAACATCAAGTCGCGCTATCTCTCTGGTATCGCCTATCCAGAGGCAACATCAGGCAAAATCAAACGGATGTGCATTTGGCAGAACACTTGTGGCACCAAGACTGTAAAAAAGATTAGCGATCCCTTTCAAGAGGACATTCAGGAGATTTACCCAGTAGTGTGGTGTATTAGAGTAGGTGTGTAAGCAAAACGTTTGCTTAGTTTAGACAACTGTTCTTTATATATATAGTTTATATAAGTAAAAACAATAATATTGGTTATCGCTCATATCAGCGAAAACTAAATTTATGAACTTCAAGTTTGCAACAAAAGACTACTGACAACCTCATGCATTGTTGTTATTCTGATGTTTTAAGCAGTAGTATAGGTTATTTTCAATTTATGGACCATATCTGTGATTTCTCATAACATGCAACATCGCAGCTGAGGTTGGAACTTAGAAAAAAAATTGTGGATCACAAAAGCAGAACCATAATTACCTGGTTTCAGTACGGAGTATCCCAGAATCGGGGAAATAGAGCATAATTACTTACGAAATCCATGAAGGATGAAATGGGAAATGCATGTACGATGAAATCTCTGATGCAGCTCCAAAAGAGTACTTTAACTTGTGAATCAAATTAGGTTACAAATACCTATATACTGCTTTAAGTTAGTCTTAAACAGTGATGGAAGTGATGTCTTACATGTCCTACAGATGTCACTCTATGTCATCCTCTAGCACTAACACAATGCTGGTAACATATGAATAACTAATGCCGCCAAAGCCGGTAAGATACTAAGCCTCAAGGCGTGGACAAGGGATTGAGGGTCCTTAGCCTCAAAGCGTAGCCGAGGGATGTTTTCTAGAAGAGGCGGAATGTAGCAGTTGCGGCCAGAGGGATCTGCGCGTCTAAAACTCGAATGATTCACGTTGGCAGAAATTCCTTCGGCTAAATTGTCATACTGTTTCCCCGCATTTATACGTGAAGTAAACTGAGGATTCACGAAAGTAATTACCTTACTTGTGGAAGTAGTTGTATATGAAGTCGGTGGTGCATAAATCTAAGGTTGGAACGCGAATTGTTTGTGCATCACTGAAATGGTGTAATTAGCAAAGTTACTAGAGTAAACGCGGTCATCTTCACGGTAAGACTGCTGCAGATTCGGAAGTGCCAACTGCAGTACGAATTAGGTAATCCGCTAAGTGAAGAAGGTGTTGGTATGCTGGTTGTTGTTAATTTCACAGCCGCTTAAAATAAGAGCGTGAATGATTCAGAGTCAGCTGAGAATACAGAAGAGAAGAAAATGGCTTGCAGAGGGTGTCAAATATGCAAGCGGAATTGGTAGGCTTTTAATTGTTCAACAAAATGTTCCGTGCAAGGGGTAATCTTGCGTGGGAGGATTTCATTGAAAACCTTTGTGTCGCATCTCTGGGAGATACATAACCAAAATACCAAGTTTCGTGTTTATCGGACTGTTCGTTTCCGAGTTATGCTGTTCACAGATGGACATGTTTCCCATTTTTTTCTTTTTAATGTTTAACAAAATGTTCAGTGCAAAGGGTAATCTGGGGTGGGAGGATGTCATTGAAAACCTTTGTGTCGCATCTCTGGGAGATACATAACCAAGTTTCGTGTTTATCCGACTGTTCGTTTCCGAGTTATGCTGCTCACAGATGGACATGTTTCCCAAGATAAATGGCTGACGTTTACGTTCCGTGAATTCAGATACGTAAGGTTATACACCAAAAAACCCCAAAGGGAATAAGTTGGGGATGTATCTGTGCGATTGGCGGCATTAATTTTTCTGATGTTGGTTGCATTGCGTTGAAGTCAGAGAACGACAGACAGTGCCATCTGTATGAGACACAGTGCCATCTGTTGTATTTTTAAGATACAACCGCAGTCGCTAATGCGGGCAAAAGTGACACAAACGAGGGAAACAGTATGACAATTTACCCATTCCTTCCAATAGTCAGTACAAAAAGAAGTAGTAACAATACATCGCCATTTCGCGGATTTCACTTCTTATTTAGGTTGGCAGTTCCCATTGCGCATGTGTATTAGCGGGAAGATGTCTACATTAGTGTTCATATACCAATTTTACTATAAAAGTAAAACACCTGGGCGGGCAGGTGGGTACCAGCTATTCACGAGATTACATCTACTTCTAAATTCACTCTTAAGGTAATTTATTCCCTTTCCTTTTATTCGCGTTTTCAATGAAGACCAACATAATTCAACTTCACCAAAAATACTAATACGTAATATACCCCAACAGTCCTACCTCTACTACCATACCTATAAGTCCAAACACAACACCTCTCTGTTCTCTTGAACTTCTGCTTCTTTAACTTCACACTTATTCTTTATTTCAAGGCAACATGAGTAGCTCATCCTTACGCAGTCAAGCTCAGGACAGGTAGGTCGGTCGGTCAGTCAGTGCTGCCAGATGGTCAATCTCAAGTTTCCCTCAAACATGCATATAACTCTCCACATACTAGGATTTTTCTCACTAGAAGAAAATTTAGCAATTACAGTCCTATAAAGCTAGCTAAAATACGGCACCTGTAGAAAATATGGCTTACCAAATCCAATAAAAAAAAACAAGGGCAATTTGGAAATACAGTAGCCTTTAAGCATATACACATCTCTTAATAGCTGGTTGCTAGGTGCAGCACCATTCCCTTTCCCACAGTTTAATACTCTTTGCATATCCAAAACAAAAAAATGAATACCAAATTCCCATTTGAGAAAATAAGTATTGAAAAATTTAAGGGAATAACAAGTAATATCTCGAAAATGGTTCACTCAACAAAAAAAATGTATATGACATACATTGTGTATTTTAACGCGATCTACATTTTTTGTGTAGTAAAATTTTGTCTATCTCTTATGGTTTACCAGTTATGCAAAAGTCGTTCACAATGAAGAATACTTTTGGAGACATTCCCAGGAAATTCAAGATATACATTTTATTCGTCATAAAAATATCTTAAAGATATGATATTTTAATCAAAATCGTTAGAGCCATTTTTGAGAAAATTAACATTTTCGAAAAATCTTCCATGTAAAGCGTAATCTGGGGTGGGGGATTTTCTTGAAAACCTTCGTATCGCATCCTTGGAAGATACTGAACCTAAATACCAAGTTTGGTGTTTATCCGACTGTTCGTTTCTGAGTTATGCTGTTCACAGACACACACACACACACACACACACACACACACACACACACACACACACACACACGCACAGACACACACACGGACATGTTTCCAAAAATGCTTTTTTTTGGATTCAGGTGGTCTCAAAACATGTATTTCCGGTGAAATCTCGGTATCGAATTTTTGGGTGGAATACAATACTTCCCCTACTTACTATACGTAGTAGAGAAAGTAAAAAGAGCCGGAATTGTGATGTACCAGTTTTGTGAGTTTCCTATCTCGGGAAATTTCAATTCATCTGTAAAATCTTTAACATTAGCTCTAAAGCGCAACATTTAATGCCTCCATTGCCATGAACTTGCGTGTCCACATAAAACACAGAAGCTGTAATAGTCATTAGTCACCACTGTGCAGAAACATTATTTGCATCGACATTCTCTTATGTGCAATCTGCACTTGCCTATGGTATATTTATTTGGGGATCTGGCAGTGAAATAAGCACTCTTTTCATACTACAGAAAAAATAATCAGGCTAATGCTAAACCTTAGTAGGATGACATCATGTAAACCACACTTCCGTCAACATAATATTCTTACTCTACCAAGTCTGTATATATTAGAAACTGTGTGCTTTATAAGGAACAACATTCATCTATTCAATATGAACAACACTGTACATGAACATTCCACTAGAAACAGTAATAAAATACACTTACAGACAGCCTAAACAACGAAAAAGACCAACTCAATACTGCATAAGGGCATATAAATGTACAACCTCATTACAAATAAGGTAAATGTTTGTAATCAAATTAAGTTTAGACATAATGTTAAAATTTTTTTAATTTAGCAAGCTTTTTATAGTATGGAAGAGTTTTTTGAATACTTCAAAAACTAATAAGTTAACTTGCTGTTACTCTAGTATTATCATTGTTATTATTGTTATTATTATTATTATTCATGAATTAATTAATTAATTAATATGTATTCTCTGTATATAACACTGTAAAATGTACATTTCCTGTATATATTCCTCCTATATTACTTAAATCTTGACAAAACCATGAATTTGTAAGAAAATTCCCTCGGTGATTAAAAACAAACAAACAAACACACACACACACACACACAAACACACACACATACATAGTTATTGAAATGTTTAATTAAATGTGGCAACTCTGTAAACCCAGACCTATCTATTCCGAATGCTACAGTAGCGCTCAAGTATCACATTTAATTTCTTTATATGAAATTGGGTCGCTAATTGAAAAATGTCTCTGTATTTCTTCAAAAGCAACCATATAAACTTCTAAACATCTCTTTCTTATTTCGTCAACGCCTGAAGAAGGTAGCGCCTCCAGCAACGTTTCGCATTCGGATTCTAAATACACTTCACTAAAGGGAAGTTTCTATGACAACTTGGATTCAGTGTTTCAATTTCTTGCAGTGCTCTGATTGACAGAAGTGCTGTCCAATTTCTTAAAGAAGTTTGATAGAATTATTTTCTAAGGAATGAACCAATGGGTACAAAACTTGGAACTGTGGGACAAGTAAGAATATATATATTTCGTAAAAGCACGAGGGAGATTTCACTAGCTTTATTACGACTAAGGCTTGAGATTAACAAATACATAAGAATAACGCCATTAACTTCATGTTTAAGGCGTGAAACAAATGAATCTCTAGCATCGTGCAGCATCACATGAAACGCACACATCCATTATCGGGATTCACTTTGAACTAAGTACTCTTTAAACGTCATATAAAATTTATCTCTAGCGACTAAACCAATGAGTTCTAGAAGCTTTTTTGGACTCTACCGAAACTTAGGAAATATACTTGGTCAGAACACACAAGGATTTATGCAAGCTTATGTGTGAACTTTCAACTACTAACACTGAAAAGCGGGTCGTTTTAATATCATCCACAATTTCATCTGTTACTACTTTAGCAACACTTTATTTATTGTATTAGTACATTTCATTCTTTTCATTTAAATGTTGTGGTCCACCTTAGAATCCGAAAACAGTTTTTCACAAAAGAAATTAAATGGTAAATAGCCTGCAATGCAACCCTGTGTTCTGCAAAAAAAAAAAAAAAAAAAAAAAAGGTTGCCTATTTAATCTCTGCTTCTTTGACTAATTTGTTGCCCGTACTTTCACTTACTTGTTTTAGATACGCATCCACTTATGGACGGTGTGATCATGAACGTTTCGACTAACTTCATATATTTCTGAATTTCAGCATGATTACATAATTCACTTTTGCTACATCATATTTCAATGTTACATACAATACATCCACACTTGAATTCGTTTCCTGGATGTAATCTTAACCATCGCTTGAAAGTAGGATCACTGGTCCAAACTTTTTTTTCTTTCTTCCTTGAAACCTTCTCGCCCACTTCTTCCGGCACTAGCTCGTCACGAACTGCTCTCTTCTTTTTAGGAGCACATTGTTTGTCACTCATTTTGTGCACTTACAATGTCTCCACGTACTCTGTATACTGAAATATTACTTTTAGCTAGTTTTTACTGTGTAGGTAAATACCTACACTTTCACTGGAAGAAAGAGGCAAACACAATTCTTACAGGATACGGGGAAGCCAATGTACTGCAGCTGCTCTCTTCATCTTTTCGGAAAACGAAGCAAACCAGACGTTAAAAGCATGTAAGCAGGGGAATCCCGTAGCAGGAGACGAGGAGAATGACATGGGGGAAGAACATTGCATCGTGTGCATCATTAGCCTTAGATCAAAAACCATTGCATTTATATGTTTGCAATATACATATTTGAACAGCTTCTTTCGCAGTTCACCTACTTGATAAATTGTTTATAAATTCCCCACGTTTTTTGCAATTATTCGTTATTTTTACCTTTTTCTCACAAAATTATATTTTTGCTTATTTTTCCCCTTGTCCATGGGAAATTTTCCACAATCTGTAAACACTCAGGCAGGTGTCAAGAACAACGAGTTAAATTGAATGGACAGCGCGCTACATGAATCTTTGTTATAAAAGCAAGCAGATGTATTTAGCGATCACCATAATGATGGATGGAAAACACTGAAAACTTTGTTAGTGTACACCGTGGAATGTGATTGCATGCTCTAAAAGAAAACCAAAGGTGTTTATCGCGTCGCATATGGGTGCACCAATAATTTCAAATACTAGTTAATTAACTTTTTATTAAGACAAGAATCAAGGTATTATGTACATGAAACTGAAGCTATTACACCTTCTATTGACACCTGCATTTCCGTTGTTCTTTTAATATAGCTGGTGGGTAGGAATAAATACGAAGTGAATGTTTTAATGCCATGTGGACATGGCAATGTATGTAATTTACAAAATAATTGCATCTGTTGACTTTTGTGATAAGCGATGAGTGCATCTATCGCATTTTGAAAAGAAAAGTAGTATTTCTTACTATCTACAGACGGCATGGAGCGAAATATGAAAAATATGATTACATTAAATTTTGCTTAAGCTGAATAAATAACTCAACATTATAAAATGTATCTATCGAGTTGGAAGAAACTGCGCCGCATATTTTCCATTAGAAACAGTTCTGAAAATTAAATAGAAGCAAATAATACGCATATTAGCTTCTCTTCTTCCTCCATGCATTAAACACTTCTTTCTAGCAATCTACATATCCTGTTCGTATCACTTTTTTTTATTATTTTTCCCTATTGGTTTATAGTTCTTAAAATGGAATATTAGTCACTCTACATTCACTCTTTGAAGATGGCTTATCGATTTGGATTCATATTCCCTAACTTTTTCATTCAGATTGTACGTATCTTTATATTTTCATTTCTTTATGATTTGTTCTCTTGTATCCTGCCACTGCTCATAAAAAGTTCATTTCATTTTACTTGAAGTCTCCTTTTGTTTTTCTCCGTAACAATCCATGCTTCACTCACGTGCAGTAATTTTGGCACTGACATTACTTTATAATATTTTAGTATTGTGTCTTTTCTTGCTTTGTCTTCAAACTTCTTTTTATAGCGCCATTAAAATAATTGAAGACTTCCATTTTAAAGATAAGATTTTATTACAAATAAATTGCATCCTAAATATTTAAATATTACCACCTGTTGCACAATCTTATCTTCTATAACCATGTCGTCCTCCGTGGTGTCGTGGTTACGTTCCGGTAAAGTTATCCTACATCAAGTCCGGGCACGATATAGTCAGGTAAACAATAACCAGTAAAGGGGACGATCAAATAACTAATATTTATACCAAAATGGACTCACCTCTGGTAGGAGGCACTGTTGCATCATATGTAGCTCAGCACATGCAGGTTAATAGCTTTCCGTTAGACCCACGGAAACCAAGAGGAATGGTGGGGTATTACTTACACAAGTTCTAGATAATACCACGTGCTAACAATTGGGCAGAACAACATAAAGGCCAGAACTTGCCTTGTTACCTCAGCAATACGGCGCTAAATTGGTACAGAACATTCCCGTGCAAGAATGCAAATGCCTCATGGGAAATTTTAAAGCAGGGGCTGTTAATTGCTTTCGTCCACGCGGCAGAAGAAAAGATAATGGAATTCAAATTAAGACAGAGGTTGCAGCATCTCAGTAAACCAACGGAGCAATATGCATATGACGTAATAGCTCTGTGACCCGATTAATTGCGGAATATTGGAAAGAGAACGCGCCAAACTCACTGTAAGGGGCCTTAAACCGTCGCTAATAGAGCAAGTATAGCCTATAATCCCCTATCGGTAGAAGCACTAGTTCAATATGTGCGCAGGATAGAATCAGCACGCTACCTGACAGGGAAAAGGGTTGACCCGATTAGTGCACAGGTCACCTTCCCTAGTGTGCAGGAAGAGGGCCTCCACAAACATATGGCAGATATGGCTAAAATGCTGGAGGAACTAGCGAAACGAGTGCAAAGTCCCAAAACGAATCCCTATCCTCCATCCCCAGCGCCAATGTGCAACGTTGACCTGCTAGGAACTACGGATCCCCGCCCTACATTAAAAGGAATGTGTACAGTCAGAGGAGGCAGTCTCCACCAGATCTATTTGTGGTACTGTAAACGAGTAGGCCACGTCATTGCAAACTGTCAGAAGCGGAGGAGGGATATAAATTCTCATCCCCGTAAGAGCCGTAGTACCTAATATAATAGAAGCTATCAATCCAGCAAACACACTGCAAGTAAAGGGAATAGAGAACAAGAATCGATATTCTAATTTACACAGGAAGCTCAGTGAGCATTATTAATAACAACTTGCTAAAGAAGCAAGCAGCACCCCCAAGTTCAATACTGAGAACAGCGAGCAACAATTTACTTGCAGCGCAGTATCAAATCAACGCTCATTTACGGATAGGTGCAACAGAATTTAAAGAAGAGCTCTTGATAGTGAAACAATTTTCCAGACAGTTTGCTGTTAGTCATTGTCTCTCTACAGAAATACAGCGTGGCTATGAACCTGCTAATAGCATGATAACGCTGACGCTATAAGACACTAGGAGGTCACCACAACATGCAGAGAAAAGCGAGAGTTTCCGCTTGTACAGATCACACTCAAACTGGCACGCAGGAATAGAAAATCAAGACAACGTGCGAACAAGACGCCCCTTCAAATAAATGTTAACATACCATTACTCCCAACAATTACATTATTACTGGAGCCTGCATTAACACCATGCAACAGAAACACATTAGCACCGTGCCAGGACTATGTGATAATAACAAAAGTCAGAAGGTCCTAGTTCAAAACAACACTGCTGCCCCACAGAGAGCATTTAATGGTACAACTCTAGCACTGGTATACGAGGTTGCATTGGTATAAGCAGACGCTTTCACACCCGAAACCGCCAAGCAAATAGATATTGTCACATATGATGTTGAGGGATGCTTAGAAACCCATTTCAGGCATTTATTTTGATAGACATTTCTTTATTTTTGAATTGAATCATATAAATTATATTTCTTATCTGATAGTTGCTAGATTCATATTTTTACAGCATGTAACAGGATAAGGTGGTTTACCACTTTCTATGAGAAATCCTATGAATTTTACCATGACATCCGTTTCCGCGGGAGTACGTGCAGCTTTGAAGAAACTTAGCTGCACCCTGTCACTAGGAGTGTTCGAGAACAGTTTGAATACTCAACGCTAATTGGTTGCTAAGGCATAAGACTTAGGCGGTGGCTCGCCTTATTTGGCATAGCTTCCGTCGTAATGATGCAGGTCCCCACGGGCGGTGATCGCCTATATAACGAGCCCGGTTAAGGAGGAGACTATCGTTGGGACTCAAGCTGGACCAGTCGCTCTCGCCGCCGCTCCATGGCACTGCAATTTGCACCCTCAACGTTGCGTGACAAGGTAAGACCCGCAAGGGCAAAGCAATTATGTAATTCAGTTAAAGATATTTGTACACTTTTTGGTCTCTAAATATGGAGCGTGTTGTAATGGAACATTCCTAAATTCAGATTGTTTATAAGGGTTAATAAGCCATATTAAGAGTTGTCTCTACCCTCTAGTTACGCTCCCAGTCTCAACCCTAGTTGCGACATATGGTGGTGGTGTCGGTCCCTACATCTTTTTAACGGTAGGGATATGGTATGAATCCCGGCCCTCTCATTCCTTACTAATCCGATATATGGTTGATAGCTTTTCGATAGTTATTTGAAAAGTATAGTTTCAAACCCGCACCTTATTTTCTTTTTGTATACGTGCACGTATGCTAACTTTTCTTTTGGGCACTAAAGTTGAATTACGACCTGGGATACGTAACGATTGGTCTTCTCTTTTTGTGTTGGTTAGTGCTTTCTTGCCTTTTTTATTTAATTTTATGTGTTACAGGAATTCTTATTGCTCCAAGTTGGTGTTCTTATTATCGCTATTTTTAAAATATGGACTAATTAGCTCAGTTACAAAGTGATAGCCATATTAGTACCGAAATTCGTAAACTCATTTCGGAATATCAACAAACTTTGGACGGTAATATTAATAGCTATGGTCTTGCAGTAAAAGATGTTCAAGCTAATTCTTCTGATTTAGCTAAATTACATAAATCTGCGTCTAAGAACCGTCAAAGGGGTAGTCGGAGAATTCGTGATCAACAACCAATACGTTACTTTTCAGTTAACCAAAGAAACCTTAGTGTAGGTGATTTAGCTGTTATTGCCACTAATCAATAACCTCCTGCCCCTCCAATTCGTTCAAGTTCTAGTTCTTCGCTTGAAGATATTATCATGACCTCTACGGCGAGTCAAGCTGGTCTTTTAGCACCTGCTCAAACCAATAAAAACTCAGCTTTCCTCACGCAGTCTCATTTGCGCATCCAGTTATAGGCCCTGGAATTTTTTAGGGAAAGCCCGGGCAAGATATTTCTGATTGCCTACGCAATTTTGAAACAATCGCAGCAGCGAGTGACTGGGATGACAACTGTAAGAAGCAGTATTTACCTTGTTATTCACAAAGGCAGCAGCGAATTGGTTCTAAACATTCGCCCCTAGACACCTAAATCATGGGTGGCTCGATTTAAAGATAGCCCAGGAGGATGTTTTGGAACATCGTTTACGACAACGGGTTCAAGATTTAGCCGAACCTACAAAGCGGTACATCTATAACATTCTAGTCTTGTGTGACCAAGTAAACCCCTCAATGTGGGAGCGAGAACAAATACGCCACGTCATGCGAGAGCTCGGACCAACTTTGCTAGAACAGGTCCTTCCAGCGGACCCTCAAACTGTGACTGAGCTTACTAGTTTTGTACCCTGCAAGATACCTAGCTGAACAGCGGGTAGATCTCTTGCCCCCACCCACACCTGTTTCGGTATCTGTTATACGCAGTTCGGGCCCAGTTGACCATATAGCACGTTTGACCGAGGAGGTCAGAGGCCTCCAACGGCAATTACAGAGGATGCAAGTCAGTCGTAACCAACCGACTACTATGCTTCGTAATTCAGGACAACAAACTTATTGGCGGTGTCGTGGTAATAATAGAGGAATGATTCCTACTCTTAGAAATTTTACGCCACAGGGTGCGTTTAATTCACGAGGCTGTGCTAGTAATTAAGCCCGTGAATCATGGCGTGGACCTAATATACACGGTCGCACCCGAGACGGCCGTTCTACCTTTTTCATATGCCGACGGCCAGGTCACGTTGCATTAAATTGTAAACAAAACAGATTCCCCAAAATGGATCAGGAACGTCACGGGAATAGGTTCCGTGACGTCCTCTCCTGACCCTGTTCCAGAATATGACATCCTTAATCCACCCCGTGAACACAATCATAATTCAGGGCAATTTATCTGATAATGTTCCTATTGATATTTTCTTTGATACTTGCAGTCAATATAATGCACCAAAGTTTTGTAAATTGCCTTACTTATTCAATGCCAAAAAACATAACTTTGCGTACGGCCAACAACAATTTATTAGACGTCTGTTATGCTACGACCCTTGAACTTGCGGGATGGCGGTGCAGATTTTACAGAAGACGTCCTGGTGGTAAAAGAATTTGGTCAGCATCTCCTGTTGGGGGTGGATTTTTTAAATTGCTATAAGGCACTTATTGATTCGGCATATTTCAGTCACGCTTAGTCTCCCAAACAACGGTCAAACCACATTGCAGTTAAGGGATTGCCCATTGACACATATTACAATAGAACCAGACGATGAACCGGAACCAACATGTAAAGCTTCTTGTGCTCAAGATATTCGAATACTCCGGTTTACATCACTGAATCTTATTGTTCATCTTCCATCTAATGACACGGGTAAAATCATTCTGGAACCTAATATCCGATTACAGCAGAAGAAAAATATTGAAATTGCACCTGTATTTTGTATTACTAAGGACGAATGTGTCATTCCCGTGCACAATAATACAGCTGAATCAAATACTATGTTTGCAGGTACTACTTTAGCTTTTGCATATGAGGTTGCTCTGGTACAGTCATCAAACTGGACCACTGGCGATTTGCATCCAGTTGATATTGATGATGCCGCATTTAATCTTAACTCACAACTTACCCAGGTACAATGTACTCAATTGCATACACTATTAAGACGATACCGACTACTATATCTTAATGATATAGTAGTGTTCGATTCCACCTTCCCAGAACTGTTAAATAATTTAGAACAGGTAATTCGCAAATTAACAACACATAATTTTAAGCTGTAGCCTGATAAATGTTTTTTTTTGTATGAGTTATATAAAGCTTCTAGGCTTCGAGGTATCTGTAAAAGGTATTGAACCGGATACAGACAAGATTACGGCTGTTACCGACATACCAATACCTAAAACGGTAAGAGATGTACGCCGTGTGTTGTGAGTATTTAGTTTCTATAGACGATTTGTATCCAATTGTGCCTCTATTGCACAACCTCTTAATGATCTTACGGTCATTTTATTACCATCGTTTCTGTAATCCAACTCTCGGTACACTGTGTAGATGGTATTGGAGAGCTATGGTGAGGAGCTACCTGTCATCTTATCACCATCATTTCTGTGATCCAACTCTCACGACACAATAAAGATGGTATTGGAGTGTTGTGCTGAGGAGCTACCTGTCCTTTTATTACCATCGTTTCTGTGCTCCAACTGTTTAAGACAAATGAATATGGTAGTGGAGTGCTTTAGTGAGGAGCTACATGTCATCGTATCACCATCATTTCTGTGATCCAATTCTCACGACACAATGAAGATGGCATTGGTGTGTTGTTCTGAGAAGCTACCTGTCCTTTTATTACCATCGTTTCTGTAATCCAACTCTCGGTACACAGTGTAGACGGTATTGGAGAGCTGTGGTGAGGAGCTACATGTCATCGTATCACCATCATTTCTGTGATCCAATTCTCACGACACAATGAAGATGGTATTGGTGTGTTGTTCTGAGGAGCTACATGTCGTTTTATTACCATCGTTTCTGTAATCCAACTGTTTACGACACAGTGAATATGGTAGTGGAGTGCTTTAGTGAGGATCTACCTGTCATTTTATCACCAGCATTTCTGTGATCCAACACTTTACGACAAAGTCAAGATAGTAGTGGAGTGCTGTGGTGAGGAGCTACCTGTCATTTTATCACCACTACTGCTGTGATCCAACCGTCCATACACAGTGAAGATCGTGTTAGAGTGCTGTGGTGAGGAGCTACCTGTCATCTTATCACCATCATTCCTGCAATTCAACCCTCCATACACAATGGAGATGGTAGTGGAGTGCTGTGGAGAGGAGCCACCTGTCTTTCTATTACCATTATTACTGTGATCCAACTCTGGATACACGTTGAAGATGGTGTTGGAATGCTGTGATGAGGAGCTTTGTGTCATTTTATCAACATTACTGCTGTGGTCCAACTCTCGATATACATTGAAGATGTTATTGAAGTGCTGTGGTGAGCAGCTACCTGTCATTTATTACCATCGTTTCTGTGATCCAACTCTCGATATACAATGAAGATGGTATTAGAGTGCTGTGATGCGGAGGTACCTGTCATTTTACAACCATCATCCCTGTGACTCAAGTCTCACGACACATTGTAGATGGCATTTGAGCGCTGTGGTGAGGAGCTACCTGTCATTATATTACCATCACTCCTGTGATTCAAATCTCGATACACAATGAAGATGGCATTGGAGTGCTGTGACGAGGAGAAACCTGTCATTTTGTCACCATCACTCCAGTGATTAAACTCTCGATTCACAGTGAAGATGGCATTCGATTGCTGTTGTGTGGAACTGCCTGTCATGTTATCGCCAGAATTTCTGTGATCCAACTCTCACGACACAGTGAAGATGGTATTGGTGTGCTGTAGTGAGGAGCACCAGTCATTTTATTTCCATAATTTCTGTGATCCAACTATCGATACACAGTGAAGATGGTTTTCGAGTGCTGTAGTGAGGAGCTACGTGTCATTTTATTACCAACATTTCTGTGACCCAACTTTCACGACATAGTGAAGATGGTATTGGTGTGCTGTAGTGCGGAGCTACTTTCATGTTATTACCATCATTCCTGTGATTCAACTCTTACAAGGTGAAGATGGTATTTGAGTGCTGTCGTGAGGATCTACCTGTCATTTTATCACCAGCATTTCTGTGATCCAACACTTTACGACAAAGTCAAGATAGTAGTGGAGTGCTGTGGTGAGGAGCTATCTGTCATTTTATCACAATTATGTCTGTGATCGAACTCTCACGACACAGTGAACATGGCATTAAACTTTTGTGGTGAGGAGCTACATATCATTCTATTAACAGCAATATGTGATTATATCACCATCACCCTGACATCCAACTCTCGATAAGCAGTGATTTAAAATGGCAGTGGTGTACTGTGATAAAAAGCTATATGTGATTAAGGCACCATCACCCTTTGATCCTACTCTCGATACATAGTGATATAATGTGGCAGTGGAGTGATGTGATGAGGAGGTACCTGTCATTTTATCACCATCATTTCTGTGCTCCAAATCTCGATACACCGTGAACATGGTATTACAATGCTGTGGTGAGGAGCTTCCTGTCATTTTATTACCATCATTTCTGTGATCAGAATCTCGATACACAGTGAAGATGGTATTGGAGTGCTGTGGTGAGCAGCTACCTGTCATTTTATTACCATCATTTCTGTGAACCAACTCTCGATAGACAATGAAGATAGTATTGCAGTGCTGTGAAGAGGAGCTACCTGTCATTTTATCACCGGCATTTCTGTGATCCAACTATCGATACACAGTGAAGATCGTATTGGAGTGTTGTGGTGAGCAGTTATCTGTCAATTTATTACCATCATTTGTATGATCTAACTCTCGATACACAGTGAAGATGGTATTGCAGTGCTGTGGTGAGGAGCTACCTGTCATTTTATCACCAGCATTTCTGTGATCCAACTCTTTTCGTCACAGTGAAGATGGCATTGAATTGCTGCGGAGAAGAGCTACCTGACATATTATTACTATCTTTTCTGTGCTCCAACTCTCGATACACGGTGAAGATGGTATTGTAGTGCTGTGATGAGGAGCTACCTGTGATTCTATTACCATCACTACTATGATCCAACTCTGCAGACACAGTGAAAATGGTATTGGTGTACTGCGGTGAGGAGCTACGTGTCATTTTATCACCATCACTCCGGTAGTCCAACTCTCGATACACAGTGAAGATGGCATTAGATTGTTGTGATGAGGAGGAACCTGTCATTTTATCACCATCACTCCTGGATTAAACTCCTGATTCACAGTGAAGATGGCATTAGAGTGCTGTTGTGTGGAACTACCTGTCATTTTATCACCAGCATTTCTGTGGTCCAACTCTTTACGACACAGTGAAGACGGTATTGGAATGGTGTAGTAAGGAGCTACTTTCATGTTACCATCATTTCTGTGATTCAAATCTCACGACAAAGTGAAGTTGTTATTCGACTGGTGTGTTGAGGATCTGCCTGTCATTTTATTACCATCATTCCTGTCATTCACCTCTCACACAAAGTGAATATGTATTGGAGTGTTGTGGTGAAAAGCGGCCTGATATTTTATTACATTCTTGTGATTCAACTCTCAGGACACAGTAAATATGGTATAGGAGTGCTGTGCTAAGGAGGTGTCATTTTATCACCAGCATTTCTGTGATCCTACTCTAAACGACACAGTGAAGTGGTATTGGAGTGCTGTGGTGAGCAGCTGTCATTTTATCACCATCATTACTGTGACCCAACTCTCGATAAACAGTGAAGATGCTATTGGACTGCTGTGTTGAGCAGCTACCGGTCATTTTATCACCATCATTTGTGAGATTCAACTTTCGATACGCAGTGAAGATGGTATTGGAGTGCTGAAGTGAGGAGATACCTGTCATGTTATTTACATCATTTGTGTGATCGAACTCTCGATATACAGTGAAGACGGTATTGGATGCTGGGATGAGGAGCTACCTGTCATATTATTACCATCATTCCGGTGGTTCAACTCTCACGACTCAGTGAAGTAGGTATTGGAGTGCTGTGGTAAGAAACCGACCTGTCATTTTATTACCATCATTCCTGTGATTCAACTCTCACGACACAGTGAAGATGTATTGTAGGGCTGTGGTGAGGAGCTACCTGTCATGATATTATAATCGTCTCTGTGATCGCACACTCCCGACACAGAAGATGGCATTGGTCTTTTGTGGTGAGGAGCTACCTGTCATTTTATTACTACCACTCCTATGATCCAACCCTCCATATACAGTGAAGATGGTATTCAGTGCTGCGGTGAGGAGCTACCTGTCATTTTATCACCATCACGCCTGTGATTCAACACTCCATACAAAGTGAAGATGGTAGCGGCGTGCTGTGGTGAGGCGCTATCTGTCATTTTAACACCACCACTCCTGTGATCCAACCCTCGATACACAGTGAGGATGGTATTGGTGGGCTGTGGTGTGGAGCTACTGTCTTTCTATTAGCATCATTCCTGTGATTCAACTCTCAGGACTCAGTGAATTAGGTATTGGAGTGCTGTGGTAACAAAGCGAACTATCATTTTACTACCATCATTCCTATGATTGAACTCTCACGACACAGTGGAGATGTATTGTAGTGCTGTGATGAGAAGCTACCTGTCATTTTATTATCATCATTTCTGTGATCCAAATCTCAGTACACAGTGAAGATAGTAATGGAGTACTGTGATGAGGAGTTACCTTTCAGTTTATCACCACCATTTCTGTGATCTAACTCTCACGACACAGCGAGAATGGTGCTAGAGTGTTGTGGTGAGAAGCTAGCTGTCATTTTCTTACCATCATACCTGTGATGCAACAGTCACTACACGTTGAATATGGTATTGGAATGCTGTGGTTAGAAGCTGTCATTTTATCACCATCACTAATGTGTTTCAAACCTCACGGTACAGTGAAGATGGTATTGGAGTGCTATGGTGTGGAGCTACCTGTCATTTTATTTCCATCGTTTCTGTGATTAAACTCTCACGACACAGTGAAGATGGTTTTGGAGTGCTGTGGTGAGGAGCTACCTGTTATTTTATTTCCATCGTTTCTGTGATCCAACTCTCGATACACAGTGAAGATGGTATTGGATAGCTGTGGTGAGCCGCTGCCTGTCATTTTATTACCATCATTCCTGCGATTCAACTCTCACGACACAATGAATGAGTATTGGATTGCTCTGGTGACAACCTGCCTGTCATTTTGTTACCATCATTCCTGCGATTCAACTCTCACGACACAGTGAATAGGTATTGGAGTGCTAGGGTGAAAACCTTGTGGTCATTTTGTTACCATCATTGCTGTGATTCAACTCTCACGACACAGTGAAGATGGTATTGCAGTGCTGTGGTGAGAAGGTTCCTGTCATTTAATTACCATCATTCCTGTGACTCAACTCTCAAGACACAGTGAAGTAGGTGTTGGGGTGCTGTGGTGAGAAAGCTACCTGTCATCTAATTACCATCATTCCTGTGATTCAATTCATTCGACAGTGAAAATGGTATTGGAGTGCTCTGGTGAGGCGTTGCCTGTCTATTTATTGCTATAATTTCTGTGGTTCAACTCTCACGACTCATTGAAGTAGGTATTGGAGTGCCATGGTGAGAAATCTACTTGTCATATTATTACTATTCCTGTGGTTCAACTCTCACGTTACAGTGAAATGGTATTGGAGCACTGTGCTGAGGAGCTACCTGTCATTTTGTTACCCCAATTTCTGTGATCCATCTCTCGATACACAGTGAAGATGGTATTGATTGCTGTGGTTAGGAGCTACATATCATTTCATCACCATAATTTCTACGATCCAACCCTCACGGCACAGTGAAGATGGTTTTGGAGTGTTGTGATGATGTGCTACCTGTCATTTTAACACCATCATTTCTGTGAATCAGCCCTCCTTACACATTGAAGATAACATTGAAGTGCTGTGGTGAGGAGCTACTTGTAATTTTATTACCAGCACTCATGTGATTCAACACTCGATACAAAGTGAAAATGGTATTGGAGTGCTGTGCTGAGGTGCCACGTGTCATTTTAGTACCATCATTCCTGTGATTCGACATTCACTACAAAGTCAATAGGTAATGGAGTGCTGTGGTGATGAGCTACCTGTCGTTTTGCTACTATCATTCCTGTGATTCAACACTCACGACACAGTGAAGATTGTATTTAAGTACTGTGGTGAGAATCTACCTGTTATTTTATTACAACCACTTATGTGATTCAACTCTCGATACAACAGTGAAGATGGTATTGGAGTGCTGTGGTGAGGCGCTACTTGTTATTTTATTACCATAATTTCGTAATCCAACTCTTGATACACAGTAAAGATGATATTGGAGTGCTGTTGTGAGCTACATGTCATTTTATCACCATCATTTCTATGATCCAAACCTCACGACACATTGTAGATGGTATTGGAGTGCTTTGGTAAGAAGCTACCTGTCATTTCAATACCGTCATTTCTATGATCCAAATCTCGATACACAATGAAGATGGCAGTGCTGTGGTGAGGAGGTATATATCATTTTATTAGCTTCGTTATTGTGATTCAACTCCCACGAACAATGAAGATGGTACTGGACTGTTGTTGTGAGGACTTATCCGTCATTTTATAACCATCACTCCTGTTATTCAAATCGCAATGCACAACGAAGATGGTATTGGAGTGCTGTGATGTGGAGCTACCTGTCATTTTATCAACATAACTCCTATGATTCAACTCTCGAAACACAGTGAAAATGGTAATGGAGTGCTGTGGTCAGGAGCTACCAGTCATTTTATCAACATCACTCATATGATTCAACTCTCGAAACACAGTGAAAATGGTAATGGAGTGCTGTGGTCAGGAGCTACCTGTCATTTTATCAGCATCACTCCTATGATTCAACTCTCGAAACACAGTGAAAATGGTAACGGAGTGCTGTGGTCAGGAGCTACCTATCATTTTATCAACATCATTCCTATGATTCAACTCTCGAAACACAGTGAAAATGGTAATGGAGTGCTGTGGTCAGGAGCTACCTATCATTTTATCAACATCATTCCTATGATTCAACTCGCGAAACAGAGTGAAAATGGTAATGGAGTGCTGTGGTCAGGAGCTACCTATCATTTTATCAACATCATCCCTATGATTCAACTCTCGAAACACAGTGAAAATGGTAATGGAGTGCTGTGGTCAGGAGCCAACCTGTCATTTTATCAACATAACTCTTGTGATTCAACTCTCGAAACGCAGTGAAAAGGGTAATGGAGGGCTGTGGTCAGGAGCTACCTGTCATTTTATCAACATCACACCTATTATTCAACTCTCGAAACACAGTGAAAATGGTAATGGAGTGCTGTGGTCAGGAGCTACCTGTCATTTTATCAACATCACTCTTGTGATTCAACTCTCACAACACAGTGAAGATGGTACTGGAAAGCTGTGGTGTGAAGCTACCTGTCATTTCATTACCATCATTTCTGTGATCCATCTTTCGGTACTCAGTAAAGATGGTATTGGAGTGCTGTGGTGAGGAGCTACTTCTTATTTTATTATAATCATTTCAGTGATCGAACTCTCAAGACACAGAGAAGATGGTGTTGGAAAACTTGTGGTGAGGAGCTACCTGTCATTCTATTACCATCGTTACTGTGATCCAACTCCAGATACAGAGTGAAGTTGGTATTGGAGTGCTTTGATGAGGAAGTACCTGTCATTTTATCATCATCATTCCTGTAATTCTACCCTCCATACACAGTGAAGATGGTATTAGAGTGTTGTGGCGAGGAGCTACCTGTCATTTTATTAGCATCATTACTGCTATCCAACTCTGGATAAACCGTGAAGATGGTACTGAAGTGCTGTGGTGACGCGCTTTCTGTCATTTTATCACCACCACTGCTCTGATCCAAACCTCGATACACAGTGAAGATGGTATTGGAGTGCTGTGAAGAGGAGCTACCTGTCATTCAACTACCATCATTCCTGTGCTACAGCTCTCACGTCAGTGAAGATGGTACTGGAGTGCTGTTGTGAGGAGCTACCTGTCATTCTATTACCATCGATCCTGTGATCCAAATCACACGACACGGTGAAGATGGTATTTGAGTGCTGTGGTGAGGAGCTCCTGTCATTTTATTACCATCACTCCGTGGTTCATCTCTCGATACACAGTGAAGATGGTATTGGGGTGCTGTGGTGAGCAGTTACCTGTCATTTTATTACAACAATTTCTGTGATCCAACTCTCGATACACTGTGAACATGGTATTGGAGTACTGTGATGCGGAGGTTCCTGTCATTATACTACCATCATTCCTGTGCGTCAACTCTCACGACACAGTGAAGAGGTATTAGAGTGCTGTGAAGAGGAGCTATGTGTCATTTTATCACCATCATACCTGAGATCCTAATCTCGGTATACAGTAATTTAATATGGAGTTGGAGTGCTGTGATGAAAAAACTACGTGTGATGTTATCACCATTACACCTGTGATCCTACTCTCGATATACTGTAGCTTAATACGGAAGTGTATTGCTGTGATGTAAAGCTACCTGTGATTATATCACTATCACACCAATGATCCTACTCTTGATATACAGTGGTTTAATATGGAACTGGAGTGCTGTGATGTGAAGCTACCTGTGATTATATCACCATCAAACCTGTGATCCTATGCTCGATATACAGTGATTTAGTATGACAGTGGGGTGCTGTGATGTGAAGCCACCTGTGATTTTATCACCATCACACCTGTAATCCCACTCTCGATATACAGTGATTTAATGTGGCAGTGGAAGGCTGTGATGAGGAGTTACCTCTCATTTTATCAACATCACTCCTGTGATCCAACTCTCGATATACAGTGATTTAATATGGCCGCAGACTGCTTGATGAGGAGCTACCTGTCATTTTATTACCATCACTCCTGTCTTCCAACTCTTGATATACAGTGATTGAATAATGCCGTAGAGTGCTTGATGAGAAGCTACGTGTCATTTTATTTCCATCACTCCTGTGTTTCAATTCTCGATACACAGTGCTTTAATGCGGCAGTGGAAGGCTGTGATGAGGAGCTACCACTCATTTTATCAACATCACTCCTGTAATCCAACTCTCGATATACAGTGATTTAATATGGCCGTAGACTGCTTGATGAGGAGCTACCTGTCATTTTCTTACAATCACTCCTGTGTTTCAACTCTCGATACACAGTGCTTTAATGCGGCAGTGGAAGGCTGTGATGAGGAGCTACTTATCATTTTATCAACATCACTCCTGTAAACCAACTCTCGATATACAGTGATTTAATATGGCCGTAGACTGCTTGATGAGGAGTTACCTGTCATTTTATTACCATCATTCCTGTGTTCCAATTCTCGATACACAGTGCTTTAATGCGGCAGTGAAGGGCTGTGATGAGGAGCTACCGCTCATTTTATCAACATCACTCCTGTAATCCAACTCTCGATATACAGTGATTTAATATGGCCGTAGACTGCTTGATGAGGAGCTACCTGTCATTTTCTTACCATCACTCCTGTGTTTCAACTCTCGATACACAGTGCTTTAATGCGGCAGTGGAAGGCTGTGATGAGGAGCTACTTATCATTTTATCAACATCACTCCTGTAAACCAACTCTCGATATACAGTGATTTAATATGGCCGTAGACTGCTTGATGAGGAGTTACCTGTCATTTTATTACCATCATTCCTGTGTTCCAATTCTCGATACAGAGTGTTTTGATCTGGAGGTAGGGTTCTGTGATGAGCTCCCTGTGGTTTTGTCACCATGACTCCCGTGACCCAACTCGAAATTTACAGTTATTTAATGTGGCAGTAGAGTGCTGTGACGAGGAGTTACTTGTGATTTTATTACCATCACTGCTATGATACAGCTCTTGATATACAGTGATTAATATGGCCGTAGTGTACTTGATGAGGAGGTACCTGTCATTTTATTACCATCACTCCTGTGATACAACTCTTGATATACAGCGATTAATATGGCCGTAGTGTACTTGATGAGGAGGTACCTGTCATTTTATTACCATCACTCCTGTGATTCTACTCTCGGTACACAGTGTTATGATTGGAGGTAGTTTTGTGATGAGTCCCGTGACCCAACTCGAAATTTACAGTTATTTAATGTGGCAGTAGAGTGCTGTGACGAGGAGCTACCTGTGATTTTATTACCATCACTGCTATGATACAACTCTTGATATACAGTGATTAATATGGCCGTAGTGTACTTGATGAGGAGGTACCTGTCATTTTATTACCATCACTCCTGTGATTCTACTCTCGGTACACAGTGTTTTGATGTGGAGGTAGTTTTGTGATGAGTCCCGTGATCCAACTTACGATTTACAGTGATTTACTGTGGCAGTAGAGAGTTGTGATGAGTAGCTACCTGTGCTTTTATTACCACCACTCCTACGATCCAGCTCTTGATATACAGTGACTTATTATGGCCGTAGAGTGCTTGATGAGGAGCTACCTGTGATTTTATTACCATCACTCCCGTGATACAATTCGCGTGAAAGTGCTTTAATGTGGCAGTAGAGTTCTGTGATGAGGAGCTACATGTGATTTTATCAACATCACTCCTGCGACCCAACTCTCGTTACACAGTGTTTTAATGTGGCAATAGAGCGCTGTGCTGATGAGCTGCATGTGATTTTATCAACATTACTCCTGTGACCCAACTCTCGTTACACAGTGTTTTAGTGTGGCAATAGAGCGTTGTGATGAGGAGCTACATGTGATATTAGCAACATTACTCCCGTGATCTATCCCGACACATATGTTTAATGTGTTTTGATGAAGAGCTACCTGTGATTTTATCACCATCACTCCTATGATCTAAATGTCGAGACTTAGTGATGTAATGTGGCAGTAGAGTGCTTTGATGATGAGCTACCTGTGATCTTATCACCATCATGCCTGAGTTCCAAACTAGACACACAGTGATTTAATGTGGCAGTATACGTCTATAATTAGGAACTACCTGTGATTCTATCACCATCAATCCTGTGATCCAACACTAGCAACACAGTTACTTAATGCGGCATTAGAGTGCCTTGATGAGGAGGTAACTCTGATGTTATCACCATCGCTTGTTATAAAACTCTCACGACACTTGATTTGATGTGGTAGTGTTGTAATGCGCAGCTACCTGCGATTTTATCATCATCACTCCTGTGGTGGTACTTTCGCGACACTGTGATTTGATGTGGCAGTACAACGCTGCGATGGGGAGCTACCTGTTATTTTATCACCATCTCTCCTGTGATCCAACTCTCGCAACACAGTGATTTAATGTGGCAGTAGAATGTTGTGATTAGGAGCTACTAGTGGCCTTATCACCAATAATTCTGTGATGTTAATCTCGCGACAGAGTGATTTAATGTGGCAGTGGATTGCTGTGATTAGAAGCTACATGTGATCTTATCACCATCACTACTATGATCAACCCTCGTGAAACAGTGATTTAATATGACAGTAGAGCGCTGGGATGGGGAGCTTCCTGTTATTTTATCACCAACACTCCTGTGAGCCAAATCGCGATACACAGTGATTTAATGTCGCAGTAGATTGAGTGATATGGAGCTACCTT
This sequence comes from Deroplatys truncata, assembly GCA_030765065.1. Taxonomy (NCBI): domain Eukaryota; kingdom Metazoa; phylum Arthropoda; class Insecta; order Mantodea; family Mantidae; genus Deroplatys; species Deroplatys truncata. The sequence goes on along the minus strand of CM060988.1, from coordinate 20,754,407 downwards.
GAGTTTATTACCATCACTTCTGTGATCCAATGTGATTTAATGTGACAGTAGAATTATGTGATGAGTTGCTTATGGAAAAGAAGCATTCGAGTGTAGTGGTTCTGGCTAAGAAATTTATATTTAGTCTTATTTATGGGCGCTATTTAACTGATGTTGTCCTTAACTTCCCATCCTATTATTGGGCGTGAAATACTAGTAATTTTGCTCAGAGGCCTCTTTATTAGGCTTGAGGCTCTTTTAAGTGCCGTAAGTCTACCACACTGGAACACCGGCTTTACTTCCCTTCCGAAGGAAGCCATGCTAAGGATTTTTACGGCCGAAAAAATTCATCGACCTCCTCCGGGTTTGAACCCGCGACCTTGGGAACTAGTTCTTAGTATGGTAATCATTACACCACGGAGGACGACATGATCCTCGCTACTTAATCATTAGCCGAAGGGAGGAAGGAAGATAATTTACATCGGTGTACCCTTTCACAGTTCAAAAGGGTCTCGGTAACATTGCTGATTTTTAGGTCCTGCACCAGAAGCTGCAATGGCACGCTCCTGGTAAAGACATTCAGCGTCCCAGGCAGTGATTATCATGAAAGCAAATATGTATCCGTGTCGAAATGCACAAAACCTGGAACTCTTTGCGCGGATTTGTAAATATCCGTGCATTGGACGGTATGTCCAATGGGGAGATTCAGGAGAATCTGGAAGAACAAGGCGTGACGTATGTATATTGGGTCCATCGGGAAGAGGTGAATTTGTGCCTATTCGTATCCCTGTTTCTTACTTTTGTCAGGTTGATCTCCCTCAAAGGATTAAGGCGGGGTGTGGAGTCATTGAGGTTAGGCCATATATACCGAATCCGCTGAGATGCTATAAATACCAGCGCTTTGGGCACACTAGCGAATTTTGTAACGGCGAATCTACGTGCGTTAACAGCAGACACATCTCTCACGATGGAGCATGTACAACTGCTCCAGCGTGCGTTAACTGCAGCGGTGAACACCGATCAAGTACTCGAGAATGCCCCCATCCTACAGAGGAAATAGGTATCCAAGAGATCCGGGTTAGGGAGATGATGTTCTTCTCGGAAGCCAGAAAACTTCTGCGTATCCGCCAGCCCTATGTCCGAAGTTCGGTATCTATAACTTAGCTGCAGCTAAACAGGTGCCCTGTCGGGAAATCGCAACTCAGACCAGCGATATCAACGGGGCCAGCATTTCCGAAAAGATTCTCGTAGCTAGAACACAACCAAGGATTTTGAAAATCAACACCGACGACACCAATATCTGCCAAGTCCGCTACTCAAAAGACTACATCGTTAAAGTTACCATCAAATCCGTCGACCTCAACCAGCAAGACTATCAAGACCGTAATACACAATGCATCATCAAAGAATTTCAGGACCAGCTATGTAAGAACCGACTTCCTAAAAGGAAATGGCAAGCCTTTATCCACATCTAAAGGCAAGAAAGGTCCACGAGCATTTCCACGGAGATCCTCATCTGAGGAATCTTCTGGGAAGCACTCGGACCATCGATCTACAACTTCGCCGATCTACACCTCCAATCGGTTCGAGGTTCTCCAACTGAAGTTTTCAATTGGAAAGGGGCCTTTCCCCATGGAGGAGATGGGCAGGGGTATTCTGCCCGCAGTGCCAGAATGACAGTGAAAAGAGGCAGGGTACTTTCTCCGTTAAAGGTGCTAGCCGGTCACAAAAAGGGTAAATTGATTCGACCACCGTCGTCCTCAAAGTATTGGACTCTTAGGACAGACAACTTATCCCATTATGAATACTATGACTATCCTACAATGAAACATACGTGGAATTAGAACACTTCGACCAGAGCTTGAAGTTTTGTTCAACGAGAATAATCCTTTGGTCGTATGTTTACAAGAGATTAAACTACGTCTGCAACATATCTTTCAAATTAGGCGGTATACACCAGTACGGTGTGATCTTTCACCGAAGAAGGTATTCCTGCGCACGTGGGACTATGATGCTAATCAGAGATGATATATTTGTAGAATCTGTATCCATACAGTCTGACATCCAGTCAGTGTCTGTAAGGATTAAACTGCCATCAATCCGATTTACCACTAGTAACCTTTATCTGCCTCCATCCGATGACCTCTCGTTCACTGATACAGAAGATCTAGTTTCCCAGTTTTCAACGCCTTTTCTGTTGGTGGGAGACTTTAATTCCCATCGGCTTCTTTTGGGGCTCACCTCGGGCTTGTGCGAGAGGTAACCGAATTGCCGTTTTTTGGACAGTTATAACTTAGTTCTTCTGAAAACCAGAGAGCCTACATTTCTCTCAGACTCCCAACACTTTTTCACACCTTGATATTGCAGTTTGTTCACCACAGCAGTTTCCTTGCAATGGAATGTCATCCCTGATTTATACTCTAGTGACCACTTTCCATGTCTTATTAGTCTCTTAACACAAGATATATGTTCCATACCTTTAGCTAGATGGAGCTTAGATCAAGCCAACTGGAACCTTTACTCCCACTTGACTGTGTTTAATTACAATGAGCACGTCTCTGTGAACTGTTTGGTCCAACATCTCACCCAGAAGTTTATTTCTGCTGCTGAGCAACTTATTCCACAGTCGACTGCCAACCCCCGTCGATTTCCTATCCCTTGGTGGACGGAACAATGCCGAAATGCCATTCGTGTTCACAGGCGTGCTCTTAGGGTTTTCCAGTGTCGCCCTACACTGGATAATCTAATCGAAAACAAGAAAATGTGTGCCAGGTCTTTACATGTTATAAAAGATACCAAAACATCATGGAACAAGTTTGTAGCCTCATTTAATCGACATAAACTAACACCTTTTGCCGTGCTTTCGCTGAAATGTCTAGCTCAGTAACTATTCGTCCGAGTTCCTTCCTGAAAAGACTCAAGTGAAATCTCAAGGCTCCTGGTTTTGTTCAGGAAATCTTGAAGATTACAATCGCCTTTTCACCTTGGCGGAGTTTGAACACGCTCTTTCATCTTCGCGACTATCAGCACCAGGACCAGGTCGTATCCATGTACAAATGTTGCAACAGCTCTCTCCTGAAGGTAAGGCTTTCCTACTCGAGGTCTATAGTCGTGTTGAGTTGACGCCACTTTTCCAGAAAAGTGGCGGGAGGCCACTGTCATACCCATTTTTAAGCTAGAAAGGACCATCATCTCCCGTCTAGCTACCGTCCTATTTCCCTCACCAGTTGCATTTGGAAGGTGGTGGACGCATGATCAAAGGCGGTTGCTATGGTGGTTGGAAACTCACAACCTGTTGACCAACACCCAGTGCGGTTTTCAAAGACGCCGTTCAACAATGGACCACCTCGTGCCATTATCCACACAGATCATGAACGGACTCATGAAGAATTGTCAAACCGTTGCATATTTTTTGGCTTATTATACGTGTTGGCGAACAGGGGTACTACGTTTCCTACACGCCTGGAACATACGTGGACGCTTACCACTGTTCATTCAGGAGTTTATGAAGTATTGCGTTTTCCCAGTAAGGGTCGACTCGGTTTTTTATCAAACGTTTTTGTTCAGGAGAACGGAGTACCTCAGGGATCGGTACTAAGCGTTACACTGTTTGCTATAGCAATTAATTCCATCTCGAAATGTGTTCCTCCAGGGGTATCGTCATGCTTATTCGTCGACGACTTGACGTTTTTGTTACGCCGTATGCAGCAATGCTTAATCTCCAAGAATGGAATTCTAAAACCGTCTTCGTTTATAATGTAGAGTCAACTGAAAAATTCAACGCCACAGCCGGAATTTGAACACGGTTCTCCCGCTCTCCGTGCGGATGTTCTAACCATTGAGCTACTGTGACAACATGCCGGTGGGGCATTGAATTCCCCAATTGACTCAAATTGTTAAAAACAAACTTAAAAAACCCTGAATAAATTATATACCCAGCAATGAAGTACTTGCAATAAGTAGGTCGCCGCTAAGTTTGTCATCTCGATGGAGATGCCTTGGTAGGTATGTCTGGGATATACAGAAGATATAGGGAACAGCAAATCTCAACAGCATGTAGGAAAATTGGAGATAAAAGAAAACTGAGGCATATGTCACAAACCAATCATAAGGCTACAAGTAAAGAACTAAGCAAGAGATTAGAGGGGTCTGGTTTGCTTGCTTCAACAGACTGTGAGGCATTATCTGTTTAATGATGGACTGAAGGCAAGGCGTCCTCATAAGAAAGATAAAATAACACCTACAATGGATGCAAGAAGGCTCCAATGGACCAAGCCCACTAATACTGGTCACCTGATTTTTGCTACAATAATGTGAATTAGAATTAATTAACCCTTAGGCTGCCAAGCTCCGATTTGAGCCAATGCAATTTGCACACGTAAAATTCCAAGAGCCGGTCCAATCCGGAAAGGTTAGCTTTTACGTTCAAATAATTTACAATTTGTGCAACAGATTTCGTAAGTGCCTACCTCTAGCTACAGTGACCATCTAAGAGACAGTGGCGACAAGAAACCCTACGCTCAACCAATTTGCCATGTTCTTGCTAACTCAAGCAAAGGAACTATGGATACATCCATACAAATGTATGAAATGGAGGCCTAGTTTCTTAATTCAGGGCGATTTGAATACAATCTAGAACTAACATCTATATTTACAGACTTCTTCGTAGCTTCAAAGCCTTCTAGAACAACATATTGCTTATACTACGAATTGTGTTTATCAGCAAAAAAAGCATTTTATAACTTTTCTTTCATAAATGATGTGAATGGGCACGAGAAAAGAGAATTACGGCGATAAAATACGATTTCTTTAAGAACACTACAAAACAATTTATAATTGGGATGTTGCTGACAGTTGTGTTGTTTACAAAATGTATATAGGATGAGATGTTCACAAGTTTTTTTTTCGTTACTATTACCTACCTGTCCGTGCCAGTTATCATGCTAAACAGTATAGTTCTGAAATAATGTTTAAATTTTTATAAATACCCCGAATATGCTGTTTTTATTACGTCCTTTTAAAATACAGCATGCAATGCTTTGCACAGTAAGAGGGTGACGGAAGGAGGGAGTGAGAAAGGGTGAGAGAGCGGGGGAGAAAGAACAAGTCAGTCGGGATGTAAGTGAGGAGGGGGGGCGGAAATAGAGAAAAAGGGAAGCCATGCTAAGGATTTTTACATCCCAAAAGTCCAAAGACCTTTGCCGGATTTGAACATGTGACCAATGGAACTATAAGGTGGCATTGTAATCACTGCTGATGGAAGACACAACATTTGGGTAATTACTGTAAATAGGCTACCATTCTGCTGATATATTTTAAACATTTTCTATTTGATACTACTCCTAGGAAAACTAAATCTCAACACAGAGATTTACTGGCATGGCACTTAGCAGTTGTTTTGCACTATTTAGAATTAATTTTTAATGTCTTTGAAGAAATTGATTATATTTCCTTTTGAGTTCATGATAGCTAGGTATATGCAATATTTCAAATCAAATTCATACTCTTCCCATGGAATGATTGGAAAACATTAATTTCCATTTACATGCTTGTTCATTACAAAAAACAGGTGCTTTGGGAAATGTTGAATTTACATGCCCTTCTTGATTGGGTTGCTGCAATCCACTACAGCAAAAGTAGGCATGTTTGAATGCTCAATAGTTCTCTTTTATTACTATTACAATGAAATAAACAGATAAATCTGATTATATTCGGTCACACCTGCACTGACATATGAGACATAAAATTGAGTTTTATTTATGGACGCCCTTTAACTGCTGTGGTACTTGGCGTCTCATTATATATTGGGCGTGAAAGACTGGTAATTTTGCTCAGAAGCCTCTTTATCAGGCTTGAGGTTGTTTTACGTGCAGTAAATTTACGACACGGGACCACCGGGTCGTCCTCCGTGGTGTAGTGGTTACCATGCTAGCCTATAGTTCCCGAGGTGGCAGGTTCAAACCCGGTGCAGGGCGATGGATTTTTTTTCGGGCGTAAAATCCTTAGCATGGCTTCCCTCGGAAAGGAGGTAAAGCCGGTGGTCCCATGTCATAGGTTTACGGCACGTAAAAGAACCTCAAGCCTGGTAAAGAGGCCTCTGAGCAAAATTACAAGTCTTTCACGCCCAGCATGGAATGGGATGCTAAGGACCACAGTAGTTAAAGTGTCCATAAATAAAACCCAACTTAATTTAATGGGACCACCAGCTTTACTTCCCTTCTGAACGAAGCCATGCTAAGGATTTTACGCCCGAAAAATTCCAACACTCTCTGCCGGGTTTGAACCCGTGACTCGGGAACTAGAGGTTAGCATGGTAACCATTCAACACGGAGGATATATATATAGATCTCTCTCTCTCTCTCTCTATATATATATATATATATATATATAGAGAGAGAGAGAGAGAGAGAGAGAGAGAGATCTGCACAACCAGCAAAAATATGGCAATAAATATCATTGGACCTCGTTGACCAATAACAATTCACACATTACTTGTTGCCATTGTCTCTTAATACAGTCGCCGTACCTCTAGCTAATCTATGATATTTAAACTCAATGATGGTAGCAATGTCTGTTTGCTTAATTTTTCTTTCTGAGGCTGTCATGCACAGTAGACGTGTGTTGTTTGCTTTGTGTATTTACAGTGATTTCTTGTGATTTTGTTCACAAAATGGCATATTGGACCAATGACCAGATTGCTGTCAATAATAGAAGCTTTTGCTAATGACTGACTAGAGAAAAAAGCAGTTGGACTTGGGATTTCATGGCAAAAAAACTGGACCAAACTTGCTAAAACTATGTTGTGCAATCAACGAAAGAGCATGTGTTCTAGGAGGAATGGGAGGAGGAAAATATCTAGAACAGTGTATAAAAATTGTAAATAGGGACTGCATCCTGATTGCTTTGTAGATCATAAGTGCTCAATGGTGTTTACCAAGAAAAAATTGTAATTTACAGTGTAAAAAGCAAGTATCTCCATTTCGGCAATTTAAAACACAGAAACCTCAAAATTTAGAAATTAAGACAATATAAAAAAACTAAATTGAGCAGTAACAGCAAAATGAGAATTTGATACTTATAGTGCCAAAAGCGAACTCAAAATTAAAATTTAAAAAATTCAAAATTAACAAATTAAATTTGTTTAAATAACATGACTCAATGTTTCACCTTGTTTAGGGCTGGCAGTAGCACGACATTTTAGATTGGCAGCGAAAGGGCGAAACATGTTGGGTGGTATGAATAAAAATGAGTACATAGTAAATGCTTGACTTTTTTTAGTACATACTCTTGATGGTAAGAATAAAACCTTCTTAGTATTTACTTGTTTATGAGTACATACTCAAGGCATGGAAGCAGAGTAGTATATTCTCGGGCAGCCATCTTACATAGAGCAAGAACTCAGTTTGGTAAGAATAAAACAGATTATATTCTCACTTTTAGAAGTATATACCTACTCATATCATGTTGAGCATGATTAGAAGTAGGCTCAGATGCGAGTAACCTGTATGTGTGTTGTGTCAAGTGGTCTGAAGAAAATGGCAGAGTTTATGAACTATGTAGCACATGGCAAAATATACAATCAGAGACAAGAACATGTGGATTCAAAGAACTTTAAAAGGCTTTATCGTTTTACTAAGGTTAATGTGGACTGGTTGAACACATATTTATTTGAACCAGAGAAAATGGAAACAAGAGGAGGAGGTTGAAGAATGTGATTAAATTAAAGACATTTTTAAGACTGGTGGGTGATCCTGGCTTCCAAGTTGGCATTGGAGAGGATCTTGGAATACATCAGACCACTGTATCCAAAACTGTTGTTGAGGTTATGGATGCCATAACTGAGAAAGCACCAGCTTGGATAAAGTTTCCACAAACTGAGTTAGAGTTTGATGCTGCAAAACATCAGTGGCTAGAGAAGTATGATTTTCCAGCAGCAGTAGGAGCCCTAGACTGTACACATATTCGAATTGAAAAGCCAAAAGATTTTGGAGATATGTGAACAGAAAAGGCTATACAAGCATCAATGTACAAGCTACTTGCAATGCAAAAGAATGCTTCACCAGTATTGATGCTTCCTGACCAGGATCTGTGCATGATGCAAGAATTTGGAAGGCCTCAAATATACAGGCGACTTTGAGCCAAAATGGTGTGAATGCACTGCTTCTTGCAGACAGTGGTTATGGCATTGCCCCATGACTCATGGTGCCCTATAGAAATGCAGAAACACCCCAAGAAATTGCATACAATAGGTGCATCACTAAAGAGAGGGTCATCATTGAGCGGTACTTTGGGCAACTAAAACAACGGTTTCCAATTCTCCAGAATACTGTGCGTTTGTACACTAATAATATACCAAAACTAATTACCTGCTGTGCCATACTGCATAATATTGTAAAATATTTGCAAGACCCAGATCCAGAACTAACAGCTTTCAATGAAGAAGTGGAGGTGCATGCTGATCAAAATCATGAGATGCCAGCAGCAATCCGACGAAATGGTGAAGTTAGGAGAAACCAGATAAAAGAAATAGTATTGCATCATGCATAAACTCTTGTGTTTCCTTCCTATATGTTTTTTTTAAAGTGGTTTCCCTAAATCAATATTGTATATGTTACCTTCAGATTAGATTAAGTGTTGTCGTAATCTACTTTGATATGTTTATTTTGTTTCAGCTTCATTTTTATACAATTTGTGTACATTTCTTCTTTAATTTTAACAGTGCTTCAGTTTTTGCTATTTCTACCTCTTACCTATGTAGTACATTAAAATTCCTCAGACTAAAAGTAGAACTTTTTAAAAAAGCTGAGGAAGGTATATAATTTGCTTTCATAAAAGTTAAGTATTACTCTTAAAATTTGGACAAATAATAAGTATTGATTTTATCAAATACACTTAAAGGAACAGATAGTTAACTGAAACACATTAATGGTATAAATTTCTGATTGCTGTAATTGTATATTTCCTGGGAGTCAGACTCAGTTATGAACCCACTCAAAAATTGGATAACATGATTTCAACAGAAGTATTCTTGGAAACTCCCCAAATTAAAAAAGCGTTTTAATAATAATTTCACCTATCTCTTTATGATTTACTGCCTTAAAAGAGAAAAGTTCTCTACACACCAAATTCTTAGGTCTTGTATTTTTCAAGGGTGCAAGTTGAAGATTCTCAGGAAACTGCCTCCGCTTGACCTCCTTACCTTTCAAAAAACTCGTAAACTGTAATACACACAATCATGTTTCATTGAAGCTTAGGGAAATATCACCTTGAAAGTCATAAGTGTCCCAAACATTGCATTAATTTTTTAATCCAACTCAACTTTAAACCTGGCAATGTATAAAAATTATCGAGATGCTTGTGTTTGATATTTTAATATTTGTTCTTCCACTTAAGCCATGTGTAAGCACTAAGTTGTAAACTTCAACCAGAATTGAAAAACCAATTTCAACACTGCGACTTGAATTGGGGATCTGTGGTAGAGGTACCTTCCACTCAATAGGTATCTGTGACATTGGATTTTCAAGTCTGAATCAAATTTTCAACTTATGTTTGACTTTCTTAAAAATTGTAAAAAAATTTTGAATACAGTGTAACACCAATCATGTTGTTACACTTTATTTTAATGCTTTATAATTTCAAAATTTAGTAATTTGTAACTATTACATATAAATATGTATATATTTAAGAATTTTTCTTTATCTTATAAAAAGGTCGTGAAATCACTGCATGCTCAGGAAATCTGTTGATGCTTGCTTCATCTTTGCTAACCACTAAGTCAGTAAGCAGTTTCAAGTATGAGATTGCATTACATTGTAATTCTTCTGAGTAGCAGAAAAATGTGGCAATTTTAAGTGTTTAGAAAAGCACTTCTTGGACAGTCTAGAGAACCCAGCAAATCAATGCAAATAGTAACCGATAATAAGGACATTGTATTGCAGAAGAGGAATGTATTTGTGCAATTATTCATGACATGAAAAAAAATAAATAAAATTAAAAAAAAAGTAGATAAATGCATATGCAGTTACTTGAAAATTTAATATATATAAAGCCTTATTCGTCCTATTAAACTTGCAACTAAGCTTCATATAATATAATTCTCATAGGTGTGTGTTATAATTGAAAACAATTGATGGTAGCACTGTGGAAACAAGAGAATTTCACAATCATCAGTCACATGCTTAAAATGTAAAAGAAGAAGTGGAAACCTACCCAAATTTTAAAATCACTATTAATCCATAGGCACTGAAGCTGCTATCTCTATATTGGATGGGAAATGAAGTCACATGCTTAAAATGTGGAAACCTAACCAAACCTCAAGCTTGTTTTAAAATAATTGTTAATCCACAGGCAGTGAAGCTATCTCTATCTCTGTAGTGGGAAAGGAAAATGAGGAAATACCAACAATTACACAGAACACCAAACTCAGAGGAAATTGTGAGCTAAAGAAGCATGCTTGAAATGAATGTTATACATTTTCATTGAGAAAGGAAAATCTACACATACTCAAAAAACCAATTTGTTTTAATATTTTACACATCAAGCTGCATTCTTAGCTTCTTTTCTTTAAGCCCCAAAACACATAATTGTTTTAGCAACACTAGCCGCTGCAGTTCAACATTTGATAGTCTATGTGTAAAGTTACTTTCATGCTCGTCCGCAACACTTCTCCTTTTGTGTATGGGGGTTGATGTTGAAGGTGGTGGTGGCAATTCATTTGAATCAGCATTCCCCTGGGTCCCCACTTTCACTTCCTCTTCTGTAGAAAGAATAACAAATGGCTCTTCGACACCAAAACTGCATCCTCCTGGAATGCAGAAAAACAAATAGTGGTATTAATTTGACTAGCATTTACTAATGAATCAACACGGAACAAATGAAAGAGGTACAAAACTCAAGAGTGCAGCTAACAGCTTTTATGGTGTCTTGAAAATATAATTTAGTATGCTTATCTATATGTGAGTAAATAAGCTTAAATTTGAAATAAAATGTGGAAAGGCTTTGCTGCATTACTTTAGTCTTCATTGAAAACGTTAATAAAAGTACCCTCCCGTGAATCAGGAACCTAATATATATATTTTAAAGAAAATAACTCTAACCTCCCGTGAATCAGAAATGTAAAAAATTAATAAACCTAAAATAAAAAGTAATTAGGAATGGACGCTGGGAGCATTGGCGATATCTCACTGGCTTTGAAGATTAACGTAATGCAGATTACCAATCATTTGCTACAGTTAATTGAAGCTGCAGTTATTTATAACTATTTACATATATTTGCTTCATAGTAAAAAGGACTTACCTGGCATCCTGGAAATGACGGGTTGGAATCTCCATCCAGTATCTTGTGCATTACTCTCTCCCTGTCTTTTAAAATAATAATTTGATTACCAGTTTTGTTCAAATCACACTTTTGCTTTACTCGCATTTTCATGTTGTTTATTTTAGTGATTATTGTGCCCGCATCAACACTTTTGCCGCACATCGCCTCAATTTTAATTTTTAGTTCCTGCAGAGCCTCACTTTTATCCTTCCTTACTAAAGGTAATTGTGATTTGCTAAACAATACTGGGTATTCCCTCAACATATTTGCAAATGTAATTGCTGATATTTCCATTTCTTTTATTTTGTTTACTACAGCACACATGTGAGCACACACAAACAAAACTAAAATGGCGAAGTCTCAACCAAGCGTATCCCGGTACCAACAAATCAAAGATGTTAGTATGAGGGCAAAGAGAGTAGCTCACCTGAGTATATACTCACATTGCAAGGCTGTGGAAATGAGTATAAAATCGTGTAAGGTAGAATGTTTTTAGTCATACGAAAATGAGTATGTTCTCATTGAGCTGAGTATATAATCACAGAAGATTCTCATACTGAAGAGCAGAAACTATGAGAAAGTACTCAAGGTTTTTTCATTCCACCCGTTATAAATTCATTTTCTTTGCTCAAAATACCTTTAAACGAAGGCATGCTGCTTTGTTTTAAAAACCTTATGGGCCTTTGCATGCAATATGAAATAATTTTAATGCTGCACATCAGGTTTACAGCTTTCTCAGGCATTTTGTGTATGTAAGTTCATTCAGGTTTAGTTCAGTGATGAGTCTGTATTTTCTGTTGGAGATGAGATAAGGTAGTATGTCTGATGAAGAGGAGAAGCATTCAAACTGAAATGTGTAAGGCAAACAGTTAAACATCCTACGTCCACAATGATCTGGAGTGTGAGTTTTTAGCACGGATGTGGTCGGGTATATTATTTTATGGAGGGAACTCAGGGACATCAGCAATACATTAAAGTGCAACAAACATGGATGCTACTTCAAATACAGAATGGTTTGGTAAAAATGATGCAGCGTGTTTGCAAGATGGGGCTCCATGCCACAAAGCAAAATATGTGTTGATGTTTTTCAGAGAACATAATGTAAAGCTACTTGATTTCCTGGAAACAGCCCTTATATGATCCCATTGGGAATTTATGGTTAATAGCCAAGAAAAATCTCAATAAAACATAACCAAATGACCTTGATTGAAAACCTATTAAAATCTGGTTCCATGGTCAATTAAAAAAAATCAATGTAAAACATTGATTGAGGGCATGCCCAGTATAATCAAGCCACTTATCAAAGCTTAGGAGATGCACACCAAATATTGAACTCATGAAAGTAATCTTTACTCAAGCCTGATCTATGTAATTAATTACTTTTCATGGAATAAAGACTTGAAATTCAGAGGGATCTGATACTCTAATTTCTGCACCTATTCTGATAATAAATCTGCATTAAACGTCTTTATTTGCTACTGTTCTGAGCAAGCTCTAGAGCATAACCTGTTCAACATTCACACAAAATATTACTTAGTCAAACTATGAAAGTTTTGAAGCATAACAACAGAAATTATCAAAGAAAAATATGAAAAGCTATATGCTCTATTAAGCTCTTCTTTCAACTAACAGATTTGTATCTCCTTTTCTTCTTACAAATTAAATTGTGTGTTTAAAATGCAACTAGGCACTTTGTTCTTTAGAAATATATTACGTGCATGAGGTCCTCCCCTCATTATTCATTTTACTCATTTGTAAACTATACAATAAGTTACACCTATGCTGCAAATATAACACTTTTAAGCCTTAATGACGCTGGTGAATCAAACTATGCCTTTTCAAATCTGACCACCTAAGAAATATCTTTGCACAAATTTCACACTTGTGTGGACTTTTACCTTCATGAATCAAATAATGGCTTTTCAAATGTGACAACCTAGTTAATGTCTTCTGGCAAATTTCACACTTGTATGGACTTTTACCTTCATGAATCAAATTATGGCTTTTCAAATGTGAAAACCTAGTAAATGTCTTTCCACAACTTTCACATTTGTGTGGACTTTTACCTTCATGAATCAAAATATGGCTTTTCAAATACGACAACCTAGTAAAGGTCTTCTCACAAATTTCACATTTGTGTGGCTTTTCACCATTATGAATTAAAATATGGCTTTTCAAATATGACAAGCTAGTAAATCTCTTTTCACAAATTTCGCACTTGTGTGGACTTCTACCTTCATGAATCAAAATATGGCTTTTCAAATTTGACAACCTAGCAAATGTCTTTTCACAAATTTCACACTTGTGTGGACTTTCATGAATCAAAATATGGCTTTTCAAATATGGCAACTTAGTAAATCCCTTCTCACAAATTTCACACTTGTGTGGTCTTTGATCCTCATGAATCAAATTATGGCTTTTCAAATATGATAAGGTAGTAAATGTGTTATCACAAATATTGCACTTGTGTGGTTTTTTGTCTTCATGAATCAAAATATGGCTTTTCAAATATGATAAGGTAGTAAATGTTTTTTCACATACTTTGCACTTGTGTGGTTTTTCACCTTTATGAATCAAAGTATGTCTTTTCAAACCTGACAACCGAGTAAATCTCTTCTCACAAGTTTCACAACTGATTAGTTTTTTACCTTCGTGAATCAAACAATGGCTTTTCAAATTTGATAACAATGTAAATCTCTTCTCACAAATTTCACACTTGTGTGGCTGTTTACCTTCATGAATCAAATTATGAATTTTCAAATGTGAGAACCTTGTAAATCTCTGCTCACAAATTTCACACTTGTGTGACTTTTTATCCTGAATTAAATTATGGTTTTTGAAATATGGCAACCTAGTAAATTTCTGTTCACAAGTTTCATGCTTGTATGGCCTTTTACTTCCATGAATCAAATTATGCCTTTTCAATTGTAACATGGAGGTAAAGCCCTGTTCACAATTGTTACACTTGTGTGATATTTTACTCCTATGAAACAAAGTCTTGCTATAAATTTCTATCCCATCACTACTTTTAGCAGATTGTTCTGATTGTGTTTTTACAGTTGCTATTTTTGCAACATCACTTTCTTGATTTTCACTTGCAGGATGAGCCTTTTCAATATAGCAGCTTGCGCCTTTTCCTGTGTCTTCAGTAGAGGGCAATGGTGATTTACCACTGCTATCGCCAGAAACTGCTTCTGTGCATAATCTGAAAAGTTGGAGGATTTGGCATCTTTAAGTATAAAAATCAAACAATGAAAGGGAATTAAATCTGAAAACACAATCTGTGTTTGTGAACTACTGATACATATGCTCAGAAATAAGTGACATCTCTTCAACTGTGGCCACAAATGCATGTAAAACCACTACATTGTTCATTGGAATTGAATTAACTTGGTTAATCTGCAAGATAATTAGATAATACTACCCAGCATTTTCAAATTTTTTTCTTGCAGCAAGTGATATAATGGGTGATCTTAACTAATTCTAGGTTGCTGAACACAGATCTGGTGTCTGTTTCTATGTATTGAATCATGTTTCCTCGCAATGGGTACATCAAAACAAGAGATATATTGAATATAATAATAAAAGGTACTGAAAATATTATAAGTTTGGAAATATTTATAGAGGAAAATTATATTTTGTAAACAGTTCACTATTTTTTGTGAGTGGGGGCCAAATAAACAGAAGTTTCATCGATATAAGTGCCAATACCTGGGGTTGAACCAGAATCTCTTAGTTCATGTAGTACTGAAATATATAGTTTGATTTCTGTTCTCTAGCAACTAAGTGTGAGCAAAGAATTCATGAAGATGGCAATGTATACATAAAACAGCACCAGAACATGCTATTACAGGAAAAAATTGCAGTCCCCTTTGAGTGACCCAGCGTTTGACTGTTGCATGTTTGCCATCTCTTTTCAAACACCAACAACCATCATTGGTCCATCCTACCTCTTTGATGTCTTGGTAAAATCTCTCCCCATCTCTTCACTAACAGCCCCAAGATTTTCCGGAAAGTGATCGAGATGAGAATGAAGGAAGTGCAGTTTCAGGCTCATTCTACACTCCGACATCAAAATCACTTTGTTTTGTACTGTTCATCCTTTACATTTCCTAGGAACTTCATCAAGACGTGCCTCATTCTATGGCATTCATCGCCTGTTCAAAGCTTTGGTCTTTCAGCAGCTTTCTAATTCGTGACCTATCAAAAATGCCTTCCTTGATCTTTGCATTGATAAATGAACTTGCATGCAGTATACTGAAAACAGGGGCTACTTTTGTCCAAGGCCTTAACAAACTGCTTCATGATTCCCAGTTTGATGTGTAGCAGTTATAACTTTCTGTGAGTCAACTAAGGCAGCATTTTTTATCCGTGGTGTCAACGCTTCTTTCCTGGGCCAGGTAGGTGTAGACCAGTGCTAGTCCCTAGCTCTGCTGTCCCATTCACATGAATGACAAGGAAATTTAGTGTTGTTGTCCTAATAGAATATCACACACCTTCAAGTCACTACACACATCCCATCTGTGCTCATGGTATTTGACTTTGTACAAAAGGTTTGCATTGTGATGTAACTTTCCTTTAGTGAAATGGAATGTACCACAGGTATCTCACCTAGAATGTTTCCATCATGAAGTAGCACAGACTTTAAGCTCTGTTTAGAGGAACCTATAAACAGTCTCCAGTTTTCCAACTACTAATCACTCCCCAGCTGTTTTATCAGTTTTGGTGAAAATTGGCTTTTATTTATGGATGCTCTTTAATTATTATGGTCCTCAGCGTCCCATTCTATACTGGGGTGAAAGACCGGAAATTTTGCTCAGAGGCCTCTTTTATCAGGCTTGAGGTTTCTCTACATGCCGTAAATCTATGACTTGGGACCACCGGCTTTACTTTCCTTCCAAAGGAAGCCATGCCTAGGATTTTTACACCAGAAAAAAATCCATCACCCTCCGCCTGGTTTGAACCTGCGACCTCAAGAACCAGAGGCTGGCATGGTACCTCTAGACCACCTCTGTGGTACAGTCTTTGTATGTCTCAGCAGTAGGTCAGATCATCTTCCTTCTTGAAATACTTCCTGAACTTCTTAACTCTATGTCCATAACAAGAAAAGTTCCAGAGGCAAGATTTTTTTATTTTAATTGTGATCTCAGCAGTTCACTCTTTTCTTTCTTGAGGCTGAGGTCTTGCATCTCTGACTGGTTTAACAATTCTGGACTTCCTGGTGAAAAATCTATCAACTTGCTTGTTAGTGGAACCTGAGGAAGCTTCAGAGTCAGGTAAACTGCTAGGAGGTATTGGAATTTCTGGTCCATGAGGAATGGGTCCCATCGCAGATTTGTACACAATACTGTCCTTGTTTTTCTTATAAAATCCAACCACCTTACGTAAACAAAAATAGCAGTCACTGGGGCTTGCACCAAACCATCACAATCCTGAATGGAAGAGTCAGCCATTTTCCCATGGCTCCACTGTCATAGGTTTTCAAGGCAAGTTTTATTGATTATGTGGGGAGCCTATACCTTATCCAAGTCTCCTAATTTTACTTTAAAATACAAATAGTATGAACGTTTCACCAATGCAATTATTGGCTGCCTTTGTCCCTTGATTATGTAGCACCCATACACATAACAAAATGAGTCTGGCTAATTCACAAATCTTCTTCTAATTCCTGACACACTTGCCATTTTCACAATATATACAACAGGTCAGACTTCCACCATACTCAAAACGTGACTGATTGCCACTGTACTAGGCAGCATTAAGAATTTTGCCGTTACAATGAAGTAAAAATATGCAACTCTGCATTTCATCGGTAACAATTCTAAAAAAACTCTGATATCAGAGAGTTCAATGGAGTGGTGTTGGATTGACAAACACACACAGGAATAACAAAGCAAACCATGGCCACACTAATAACAGCTGATTCGCTGTTATTGCAAAGCAACACTGAGTTGCAATGACACATTTTCAGACAGTAAATCACGATTAACATGAAAACTAGACGTGACATACTTGACCTCATTTAGTTAAACTCACTTATCAGATGCTTTGCCACAAAAATCATGCTGGGTAATGTAATTAATCAAATCTTTCAAATTAAAAACATGTTAATAGTAAAAGCAGTCTCATGTTTGTGGCAATATGCATTATGCACTGAGAATTACACCAACTTCGGGGTTTGTTTTAGTAGTTTTACAAGTAATTCAACTTGACAAAAGGTTGTCAACAAGCCAGCAGCCAATACAATGTTTCTCATGAATGAATGGAAGTTCATCAACATATGATATATTCAACATGGAATATTTAAAATCTGCTTTTAAAATACTATTGTCTTACATTTACATTTCATTGTTTCCCACTCTTCTCAAAACATTCTTTCAACTTATTCTTCTATATACTTCATTTCAATCAATATAAATGTTTGAACAAATGTGTTTCATTATAGCTACAACTTGGACACAGAAGGCTGAAGCAATAGAAAAATCTTTAAAAAGCAAATCGCTATATAATGGCTTTGAAATTCCATATTCTTTCCAGGATATCTTGAAAAATAAATGAATGGCGAGCTAACTCTTTAAAATTATAGCAACCATATATCTCAGAAACTATCCATGGTACAAAAAGTATACTGAACATAAGTTACATATACATTTTTTATTTGTTTAAACTTTGTCCATCTCTTATGGTTTACCAGTAATATAAAATCATACAAAATATCATATGAAAAACACTTCATAGGTTATTCATAGAAAATTCAAGATATACGTTTTATTAGTGTTCAACTCTCAATACTCACCAGGTATTTCTTTGAAAGTGTGCGCTAGACTTAAAATATGGCATGAACAAGGGTGGATCAAACATAAACCAGAAGAGAAATTGAGTGAATTGTTTTGCATTGAATGGAAAGTGTGGGGATGTCTGTAGGTGTCATTTCTCTTATCAGTAGCACTAAGCGAGCAGATGGTACACACATCTGTTTGACAATGACCATAAAGTTTTTCACCAATGAAAATGCAAAGCCATGCAAAATTTTGAAAAGATTCAGCCCAAGTTCTGGGACCCAAGTGTACAAGAAACGCTCAATGAGACCTAAAGCAACTGCAGAAAACGTTCGTTGTCTTAAGTTGCAATATAAATGGAAGTCAGTTACAGGAGTTATCAATCATTCTTTTGCTATTGTTTTTAAGTTCCATATAAACAAAGTAGAGATGGCACTATTGCTAAGAGAACCAATGCTCAATGGGTCTGAGGTTAGGACACACGTATGTTAGAATTTCTTCCAGTTTCATTTTACCAGCTTTGCAACAGAGAGTTCTAGTGGCTACTACAGTGAAGAGTCTAATATGCATATACTATTCCCAGGAATTAGAATGAGAAAGTTAAAACTTGGCCAAATCTTAGGACATGTGAACATTCACATTATAACACAAGTATTTTAACTTTGTCCTTGTTCTGATTATCATTCTCAGTTATTGCAAAGCAGACTTCATTTTGTCGGGCTGGCTGGCCTTCCGATCCCAAGGTTGTCGGTTCAAACCTCGCCCAAACTGATGGTTTTTAAGTGTGCTTAAAAGTGACAGCCCCATGTCAGTAGAAACAACTGCAGCATGAAAATCCAGCACATGATCCTAGCAATTGACAGCATCGTTAACTCACAAAATATTTTTTTTATAGCCATCATTCTGGAAGTCTGACAATGACTCCTTTCTTGCTATAATGAGGAAAGTGAGGTAACAAAATTTGGATGCACCACTACACAGTCAAGTCTAAACAAGCAGTGGCAAAAGAAAGATCAGCTAAAAGTTGTTCTAAACCATTATTTGAGACTCCACTGGCATTTTATGATAGAGTTTCTTCCTGTAATACCAATAAATGATGCCTTGTGGTTGAGAACAAAAGCTGATGTCAGCAACCCAAATAAAACATCATGACCTGAGACCACATACAACTATGTTTATACATTCACTGAACACTCACTCTACCCCCCTGAGGTTGTCATTTGTTTGGAGCATCTAGGCGACAACAATTCCATGCAGGAGTTCATGCTTAACTGAATGCCGTAATTGCTTTCTTCAGTGAGGGAATAAAATGATCACCAATTCATTGTAAACTGTGTACCTTGAAACAGGAATAATCTATAACCACAAGATACATTTACTGATATACCTTTAAATTGGTCCAAAGAATTCTTTAAGAATAAATCCTCTGTTTTGCACCTGATTCCCTTTCTATAAAAGTATGTAGCTCTCCACAGTACCTAATGGATTCAGTCCTACAACAAGAGTGAGGCACGGAACAAATTTCAATGTTGTAACAAATGAGAACAGTCTCCTCCATGGTCTAGGGGTACCATGCTGGCCTCTGGTTCCTGAGGTCACGAGTTCAAACCCAGCGAAGGGCAATGGATATTTTCAGGCATAAAAATCCTTAGCATGGCTTCCTTCAGGAGATCTAAAGCTAGTGGTACTATGTCGTAGGTTTACATCACATAAAAGAACCTCAAGCCTGATAAAGATGCCTCTGAGCAAAATTTTCGGTCTGTCACACCCAATATAGAATGGAACACTAGGAACCATAGTAGTTAAAGAGTGACCATAAATAAAACTTCCCCAGTTACTGCAAAACACATTTTAATTATTACTAGGCACTCAGCGTAGCACAACACATTACACTTGGAACATAAAACAACTGAACTATCCTATCCCTTATATTGGCCTTGCATACAAGTGGAAGGTTCTAGAAAGAGAAGCTACTACAACATGCCAAAAGGAATGTTCTCAAACATGTAAGCAGCACACAATGGCTATTGTTCTGCACTACTAATTCTTCCAAGGCCCCACCTAGGTGCTGGGTTGAGAGGAGCTTACTGCTCCTAATAATCCTGACAAGCACTGTCATATGGAGCAAGATGATCTACCAGCATCTTCCCTCTGGATGTGGTAGACTACATCATTGATCCTCTTCACCATATGGTATGTTTGTTGAAGCTTGTGGTAATGCCCCTTGGTCCAGATGGGTGATTAAATTAAATTGAGTTTTATTTATGGATGCTCTTTATCTGCTGTGGTTCTTAGCTACCATTCTATATTGGGCGTGAAAGATCAGTAATTTTGCTCAGAGGCCTCTATCAGGCTTGAAGATCTTTTATGTGCTGTATATCTGTGACATAGGACAACTAGCTTTACTTCCCTTCCAAAGGAAGCCATACTAAGGATTTTTACGCCTGAAAAAATCCATCGCCCTTCGCCCGGTTTGAACCCGCAATCTTGGGAACACAACACCATGGAGGACGACAGGTAGGGTGATATAAACAACCACACATCACCCTGCTGGAAACCTTGGCTGTGGGCTTGCTGGTCTTCCTTTGATCAGTACAGGTCGTGCACATCATGAAGATGGTCCATGAGGTTCTCCACATAGTTGATTGTCAGCTGTTCTGCACCAGGAGGGCTCCCAAACATGAGGCCGTATGGAAGGTGCAGCTCTCTGCTGAAGACCAAGCTCGCTGGTGTCATTTTTTGCGGGTCTTGTGCACTCGCAGTTGCTCCAGTGCTTCCCTCAACAGGTTTTTGATGTTGATGCCTTCGATAGTCTTGGCCTCCTGACTAAGAATGGTGTACATATCCGGCCTCTTGGTGTAGTAATTAATGACTAGCAACAGATACTTCTTAACCTTGTTGAACATGATTCAGCTATGTCAATGATGATGAGTTCGAAGGGTGCTCCCAAGTTATGCTACTGCATGTGTGGGCTGTGACTCGTCGCAACAACATGACATTGGCAGCACCACCATCAGCATCTGTCCATAGCCTCAACCAGTAGTACCTTCATAGAGCTTGCTGATTGGTTGGGTCCAAGATGTCCTTCCAAGGTCCCTGCATGTGCTTCCTCTAGGACTTCCATCAGCTCACTCTGAGGGTGGATCAACTGCTCTCTCTGAGCCTTTTGGTCAGGTGATGCCCAAACTCTGAATAATACACCTTCCTTGGTCTTCAGTATGCCTGGATGTGACATCTCCCAGCTCAGCCTAGTTCCTGCATCCACTTCTTTCTGCAGTGGCCCCAAGTCGGCATCCATCAGTAATTCCCTCCTTAGGCCTTTACTAGCCCATCCATCTGTAGACACAGATAAAATCATGGTGCAGTGGCCACACTCCTCTGGGCAGGATCTTGATATGGCATCCACATTGAAGTGTCTCCTTCCGCCCCAATGTGAAGTTGTACTCTTGGAGCCTCTGGAACCAATTGGCTGTATGTCTCTCTAAGTTCAACAGCTAGATGAGAGCGGAGCAGTCAGTCCTCAGGTGGAATGCCTGGCCGTACAGGTATGTATGCAAATGTTGCAGCGCCTTCACTACCAAGGTGCTAACCCGCATGATGTAGTTCTTTTCCGCCTCAAACTAAAAATTGAATTGAGTTTTATTTATGGATGGTCTTTAACTGCTATGGTCCCTAGAGTCCCGATTCTATATTGGGGTGAAAGACCGGAAATTGTTCTCAGAGACCTCTTTATCAGGCTTGAGGTACATTTATGTGATGTAAATCTTTTCTACCTTGGAGAGCGTCCTGCAATAGCATGCTATTATCAGCTCCAGCCCATCCTGAATCTGGGATAGTATACTTCCAATACCACTGCCGCTGGCATCGCTGTCCACCATAAAATCTCCACCCGGTTAAGGAAAACCTAAAAGTGGAGCACTGCAGAGTATTGAATTAAGCGCCTGAAACACATTCATGGCCATTTCTGTCCATATGTAAGACTGGCGTTCTTCCATCAGACAAGTAAGAGGCCTTGTGATGTTGGAGAAATCTCTGACAGTAGTAACTGCATAGGTCCCGAAAACCGCACAACTTTCATTTATCCCTCAGGCATGGCCAATCTCTTATAGTCTGAGTCTTCTCCATGGCCACCCCAGTTGTGGCCCAAGTAGTTAACATCCTTCTTTGCGTTCAGCTTCAGGTCGGCTGCTTGCAGTCTCTGTAATACCTTGATCAGGTTCTCAAGATCATCTTCGAAAGTGCTGCCAATGGCGATGTCCTTCAGATATAACAGGCAAGCACCATAAATCAACCCCTCATCAATGACTCAATTAGATGCTGGAGCATTGCAGAGGGCATAGCCCTAAACTGCCAAAGCCTTTGCCCTGTTGAGAATGTAGTGTTCTCCTTGTCTTTGGGATTAGAGCCACTTGCCAGTATTCCGATTTTGGATCCAAGGTTGGAAAAACTAGGCACTGGCGAGGATGTTGTCAATCTGGAGTAAAGGATAGCAGTCCTTTTGGGTGACAGCATTCAGCTTCCTATATCAACACAGAAGTGTAGCTAGCCATTCTTCTTCACCAGGACTACAGGAGAGCACCAGGGGCTGTCAAAGTCTTTGATAATCCCCTAATGTCTTGTACTTCTGCATACTTCACCAGAGGAAGTAGTCTTGTTGGTTGCGAATACGTCGGGCATCTTCGTGTCAGCGTTGTGGAGTACTTGGTCAGTTAGGCTGTAATCGTAGTCTCCTTGGCTGAAGACAGACTGCTATTGCCTAAGTAGATCCCGGACCTTCTTCAGCAATTCTTCCAGCCGAGCCCCCAATCTCCTTGGATATGTCACATGGTGATACACTTGCAGCTAGCTCACATTTTCCCTAATCCTGGCCAGCGTCTGATGGTTTCTGCAGTCTCACAGGCACTTCTTCCTGCAAGGCAGCAATGCTCTGGCAACACATACTTCAACCAATGGTGTCTTCTGGTCCAAAACCAGGTTCCTTGATTAGTGGCCTTCCAGATGCGCCTTCACAACCACCTCACTTCTTGCGAGCATAACCACATCCTCTGTCAGGATTACCCTGCAGATCCCCAGACATTTTTGGGGCTTCAGAGCATCACCTCATCTCAATTGAATAGCAAGACCTTTCTGCTGATGTCAACTGTTGCCTCATGGCTTCTGAGACCATCCAATCCCCATATCACATTCTCAGTCACCCCCACAATGAACACCTACAGTTATGATGCTCTGCCCCAGGATCAAGTCTAGAAGGGCCTTCTTCTCCACAGGCAAGGTATTGCCTGATGCTGTCACTAGTTGTTATGGCCAATTTGGTTCCTTAACAACATCAGCTGATTAGTCACAGCTGCCTGCGTGTCCACCAGTATCTGGCAGAGCTTCTCTTGTATCCAGCTGTCCGTGATGAGGTTGTCATCGATTTTTCTGCCGAAGGCAAGTCACTCAAGGGTTGGTGAAGATGAACTCCTCACTATGCCGGTACTTACTTGTTTCCCACCTCTCGTTGGCTTGGTGTGGACAGTCCTTTGTCATGTGTACTAAAATTAAATGAGCTTTATTTATGAATGCCCTTTAACTACTGTGGTTCTTAGCATCCCATTCTACATTGGGCATGAAAGACCAGAAATTTTGCACAGAGGACTATATCAGGCTTGAGGTTCTTCTACATGCCGTAGAAGTACAACATGGGACCACTGGCTATATTTCCCTTCCAAGGAAGCCATTCTAAGGACTTTTACACTCGAAAAAATCCATTGCCCTTAGCCAAATTTGGACCCACTATCCCAGGAACTAGACCAGGTTTCCTGGCTGGCCACACGCACAACACACACCACTTGAAGATCTTCATTGACATCTTGGGGTTGATCCTCTGTCCTTTTCATATCGAATACTCGTGGCCCTCGAGGTGGGGGCAGTGTTACCTTGGCTGCCTCCATTCTCAATGCGGTGGTTAGTTCCTCATGGATGGTCTTGTAGTCACTAAGCATCAGATGCTGTCATATCTGGGCATCACACACACTGGTGACAAGGAATAGGCAGCCTCCAGGAACATTTAACTGGGCAGAGGTTCACCAGAGCTTTGTTCACCAATTGCTCAATTGCCACAGCAAGTTTTGCAGCATCTCTTGTGATTGTTGTAGCATTGACTTGAGTTAACTATGATTGGCTATAGCCAAGAAATGGTTCCCGAAATCGTTTTCAAGGGCCTCCCAGATGTCTCCAGAAATTGTTGATGTTGGAATTACATTCCAAAGCTCTGCTGCCAATCCCTGGAGACTGGCTAGCAGCTGTGCGGCTTCCTCCCAACAACCATGGTGGGCAGAGATTTCAGAAGTTGACGTTCCATTGTATTTGGCTGGCTTGATGCATGCAGATGTTGTGTTGCACCCTTGAAGTCCTTAGGTCTTCAGTAAAGCATTTCTTCGTGACATTGAGCTACTTGGCACTGTTGCTGACTCATCCTTCTAGGATGCTAAGCCGTTCTCCGACATTCTCCAGGGAGTTAACGCACTGGCCAAGGTATTTTATCTGTCTGCCGAAGTGTTATGTGTCTTTCTTCATACCAGCCAGTTGTTTGTCAATTTTGTTCAATAGCTCCATCTTCATCTTGGACATTTCTGTCTCCATCTTCTTCATTCAGGACTTAACTTTTTCCTCCATCTTCTCCAATGAAAAATTCACTGTTATTATTTCATTTTTCATCTTGTACATCGTCTCCATCCTGGATTCCATTTTTGTCTTCCCCTTCTCCAATTCAGTTAGCAGTCGAACCATTGTGGCATTTATATCCCACTCCAGACACCAATGTAACAAACAAGAACACCAGTTACTGCAAAACACAGTTTATTTATCACTTAGGCACTCAGTAAAATAAAATTGAGTTTTATTTATGGACACTAACTGCTGTGGTCCTTAGCATCCCACTCTATGTTGGGCATGAAAGACTAGTAATTTTACTCAGAGGCATTTTTATCAGGATTGAGGTTCCTTTTTTGTGCCGTAAATCTACAACATGCAACCACCAGCCTTACTTCCCTTCTGAAAGAAGCCATACTAAGGACTTTGATGACCGAAAAAAATCCATCGCCCTCTGCTGGGTTTGAACCTACAACCTCAGAAACTAGAGCCTAGCATGGTAACCAATACATCAGGAGGACGACAGGCACTGAGTGTAGCATCACACATTATATTTGAGTCACTTTTGGCTCATAACATTACTGATCCATCAAATTACAACCGAACTGCACTGACAGAACTGCCTGTTCGGGCAAGAGCAGCCCCTTTATTGGCCTTGCATACAAAGCAGAACATTGTAGATAGAGAAAATTAAATTAAATTGAGTTTTTATTTATGGACGCTCTTTAACTGCTGTGGTTCTTAGCGTCCCATTCTATATTGGGCGTGAAAGAACGGTAATTTTGCTCAGAGGCCTGTTTATCAGGCTTGAGGTTCTTTTACTGCTGTAAATCTATGACACGGCCACCGGCTTTACTTCCCTTCTGAAGGAAGCCATGCTAAGAATTTTTATGCCTGAAAAAATCCATCGCCCTCAGCCAGGTTTGAACCTGCGACCTTGGGAACCACTAGCATGGCAACCACTACACCACGGATGACAACATAGAAAGAGAGGCTACTAGAACATGCCAAAAGGAATGTGGCACACAATAGCTGTTGTTCTGACGGCCGCTCAAAGGCCCCACCCAGGTGCCAAGCTAAGAGGTGCTTACTGACAGTCCTCAGGTAGCTTGGCGCACATCGTCACTATAAGTAATTTGTTGGAGTGATTATTATATTAGTTTAAGAACACAAGACATCTGCTAAAACATAAATGTGAAAGTTATATACGAAATAAAAGGAAATGTAGCACAAGAAGCAGAAGGGAAAGATTAGAAATTAAATTAAACACTCTTTAACTGTCATGATCCTTAGCATCCCATTCTATATTGGGCATGAAAGACTGGTAATTTTGCTCAGAGGCCTCTTAATCAGTCTTGAGGTTCTTTTACATGCCGTAAATCTATGACACAGGACCACCAGCTTTACTTTCCTTCTGAAGGAAGCCATGCTAAGGATTTTTATGCCGAAAAAAATCCGTCGCCCTCCACCGGGTTTGAACCCGCGACCTCAGGAACTAGAGGCAAGTATGGTAACCACTACACCACAGAGGATGACAGGGAAAACAATAGCTAAGAGTCATGTCTTACCTTGGTGTCTTTGCTGGAGGGAAGTTCCCATCCTGTAACAGAATAATTCAAACATACAGCTTCACTAAAAGGCATCAGTTAAATGCCCTGCACCATTTGGTTATCTTTTAAGGTATCAGGTTTGATTTGATTATGAATTGTATAGGGTATTAGGAACACTATAGAAACAAAGATTTGGTATTTCATCATGTAATGGAGTAGAAGATAGAAAGTATGAATAGGTTGTTTAATTTACAGAATTGGCAAATGGAATGTTTAATAAATATAAATCAGAATATATGATTCAATTTGCTCAGTATTTAGGATAAGTTACATAAAAATCTGATCTAATACAGTCAGCTAACTCTCTCTACAAATGACAAATTCACTTATATGGTCATATAATGTATTAGTCATATAAAAAGTCATATATCTCTTCATTTTACATTAAATATTTTTTTACCAAGAATGACTTTAAATGAATAAGTGTTTTAGATATATCAAGTGGAAACATTACCAAAATGTTTATTCATAGTAACAAGCTCTTTTGATGGGGAAGAGGAGGAGATTTGCTAACTTTCAGGCATGTCAATTACACTTAGGAAAAATCTAAACCTGTTGAAATATTTTGGAAAGAGCTAACACTATAAAATAATTTAACATAAACTGTGTATTTTGACAAGCTCCACATTTCTTTCTTAAAAATTTATTTCTTTTTCTTAGATATGCAACATTCAATCAAATAAAGTAGAGTTGTTCAGCTGCTAACAGAAAGTTAAAGCTACACATTTTATTTGTCATGCAGCTATTTCACATGTGATATTTAGATCAAAATCATTAGCAACTTTTGGGAAATACTGAACTTAAATGCCAAGTATGGTATTTATCTGACTTTTTTCTGTTCTCTCTCACATACACACTTTTTGTCCCCCTAAAGATTAGTTCCTCAAAACATGTATTTCTGTTGAAGTCTTGCTATTGAATTCTTGGGTGGCATTCAACACTCATCAGAGAAAGTTAAAATGCTTGAGATGTGTGGAATGATGGCTACAGGAAAAAGGTGGAAAAGAAATTGAATTCTTCCATGCCAATTGATGTATACAACACACTGGGCTTGTAAACAACAATCTTGAGAAATTTCAAATTTTGCATCTTAATAATTTAACATTCACATTTTCTCTACGAAGATTAATAACAGAAACAAAATATTTAAATGTTTTTTTGAAATACATTTGTCAAATATTCAGTAGGTTCTGAAAATATTTTACAAAACATTTTATTCCAATTAAATAAAGAGAGTTGGTAATCCAATTCCAATGTTCGTTGTTTTTTTCTGAGTATTCAAACACATGTAATGCGTGTTCAAGCATCCTCCTGATTTGAAACTCTTTATACTTCAACATTTGCAGTTAGGGTATTTTCATTTCATTTCACTCTGCTTTTCTCAAGATTCAATCTCAGAGAATTTTTCGATGCTTTATTGCAAATAAGGCCGGTCTTTGCCATCCTAAGGCCTAAAAGAGACAATAAATAGTTTATATGTCATTTTCAAATCACTCAATTTCACTTTTATTTCATTTTACATTTCAATTTACGGAAAATGAGGGGCTGATCATCTCAGAATATAACACAATGAAATATTTTTTTATATGATTTAAACAAAACTTCTTTAAACTATCTTATAATGTTCAAGAATTATTAGTCATTATTTTGAACGTCTTAAATGAAAAAACCATTGGAATTATCTTGAAAAATCACAGGCTATCTTTCTCCTTATTAATTTTGTGTTATATTATTTATATATTTTATCAATTGTACAATAAACAAAAAGTTCAACTGAAACAGATTTCTACAAAACTTACCTTACTGTCATTACAAATAGATGAACTTTCTGTTTCCAGCCACAAAAGTTCTTGTTTAATTTCTATTTTGTTATCCATTTGATAATCACTGTTGCACTCCTTAACCTTCATTTCAGGAAGAAATTCTATCTCATTCTGTAAACCAAAGTCTGGAAGCAGAGTCTGTTTCTCAAATTTAGTTCTGGTGTATATCTCACACTTGTTGCTGCATGTAACAGTTTCAGACTTAATTTGTTTTAGGGAATGTTTGCTAAAACATTCTGTCTGTAAACAAAAATCTGCAAAAGGAGTTTCCGTTTTTACTGGCACATCAGAATTGTCACATGCAGAGCATCACTGTTAGTGTTTATTACCACATTCTTTGTAGAGAACTCTCTCTCATTCTGTAAGGTTACATCATCTGAGGTAGCAACCTCTTCCTTTATTTCTATTTTGATATCCATTCTTGTCACATCTGATGATGCTAGATCTGTAGAGAAACAAACATATGCATACCATCAATTGTTATTCATCAACTATACCACACGACTATAAAATTAAGTTCAGCAATCACATTATAAGACGTACCTGGGACCGGACATTCATGAACAACTTAATATGATAAACAATATAGATTGCAGTTCTGGATTAAGTTTCACATTAAAATCTGAATACTTCTTTGTACCCTCCCTTGATATATGCAGCATTCTGGTAAGCAGCAAGAAGCTGTGTAGTACAAATGTATCAACACAATATCTATGTACATTATACCAAATTAGTGTAGTAAAAAAGTATCTACATAATATATATGTACACTTATACTAAATGAGTGTTGTACAAATGTATCAACACAATATATATGTACACTTACACTAAATGAGTGTAGTAAAAAAGTATCCACATAATATCAATGTATACTTACACTAAACGAGTGTAGTACAAATGTATCAATACAATATCTATGTACACTTATACTAAATGAGTGTAGTAAAAAGTATCCAAATAATATCTATGTATACTTATACTAAATGAGTGTAGTACAAATGTATCAATACAATATCTATGTACACTTATACTAAATGAGTGTAGTAAAAAAGTATCCAAATAATATCTATGTATACTTATACTAAATGAGTGCAGTAGAAATGTATCAACACAATATCTATGTACACTTATACTAAATGAGTGTTGTACAAATGTATCTGCATAATATCTATGTACACTTATACTAAATGAGTGCTGCACAAATGTATCAACACAATATCTATGTACACTTATACTAAATGAGTGTTGTACAAATGTTACAACACAATCTATGTATACTTATACTAAATGAGTGTTGCACAAATGTATCGACACAATATCTATGTACACTTATACTAAATGAGTGCTGTAGAAATGTATCAATATAATATCTATGTACACTTATACTAAATGAGTGTTGTACAAATGTCACAACACAATATCTATGTACACTTATACTAAATGAGTGTTGTACAAATGTTACAACACAATATCTATGTATACTTATACTAAATGAGTGTTGTACAAATGTATCGACACAATATCTATGTACACTTATACTAAATGAGTGCTGTACAAATGTATCAACATAATATCTATGCACAATTATATTAAATGAGTGTTGTACAAATGTATCGACACAATATGTATGTACACTTATACTAAATGAGTGTTATACAAATGTACCACAACAATATCTATGTACACTTATACTAAATGAGTATTGTACAAATGTTACAACACAATATCTATGTACACTTATACTAAATGAGTGCTGTACAAATGTTACAACACAATATCTATGTACACTTATACTAAATGAGTGTTGTACAAATGTTACAACACAATATCTATGTACACTTATACTAAATGAGTGTTGTACAAATGTATCGACACAATATCTATGTACACTTATACTAAATGAGTGCTGTACAAATGTATCAACACAATATCTATATACACTTATACTAAATGAGTGTTGTACAAATGTTACAACACAATATCTATGTACACTTATACTAAATGAGTGTTGTACAAATGTATCGACACAATATGTATGTACACTTATACTAAATGAGTGTTGTACAAATGTACCACAACAATATCTATGTACACTTATACTAAATGAGTATTGTACAAATGTATCGACACAATATCTATGTACACTTATACTAGATGAATGTAGTACAAATCTATTTACATAATATCTATGTACACTTATACTAAATGAGTGTTGTATAAATGTATCAACACAATATCTATGTACACTTATACTAAATGAGTGTTGTAAAAATGAATCCACACAATATCTATGTACAATTATTCTAAATGAGTGTTGTACAAATGCATCGACAATATCTATGTACACTTATACTAAATGAGTGCTGTACAAATGTATCAACACAATATCTATGTACACTTATACTAAATGAGTGTTGTAGAAATGTATTGACACAATATTTATGTACACTTATACTAGATGAGTGTAGTACAAATCTATCTATAAAATATCTAAGTATACTTATACTATGTGAGTGTAGTACAAATCTATCTATATAATATCTAAGTACACTTATACTAGATAAGTAAAGTACAAATGTATCTACATAATATATGTGTACACTTATACTAAATGAGTGTAGTACAGATGTATCTACATAATATCTATGTACACTTATACTAGATAAGAGTATTACAAATGTATCTACATAATATCTAAGTATACTTATACTAGATGAGTGTAGTACAAATGTATATATTATCTAAGTACACTTATACTAAATGAGTGTAGTACAAATGTATCTACATAATATTTATGGACACTATACTAGATGAGTGTAGTACAAATGTATCTACATAATATCTATGTA
This sequence comes from Deroplatys truncata, assembly GCA_030765065.1. Classification (NCBI taxonomy): domain Eukaryota; kingdom Metazoa; phylum Arthropoda; class Insecta; order Mantodea; family Mantidae; genus Deroplatys; species Deroplatys truncata. The sequence goes on along the minus strand of CM060988.1, from coordinate 20,723,417 downwards.
TATTTATACCAGTTGAGTGTAGTACAAATGTATGTACATAATATCTATGTACACTTATACTAGATGAGAGTAGTACAAATGTATCTACATAATATTTATGTACATTTATACTAAATGAGTGTAGTACAAATGTATCTACATAATATCTATGCACACTTACTAAATGTAGTACAAAAGTATTTATATAACAGCTATGTACACTTTTAATAAATGAGTGTAATACAAATGTATTTATATAATATGTAGGTGCACTTATTATAAATGAGTGTAGTACAAATTTGTCTACATAATATCTCTGTACACTTATACCAAAAGAGTGTAGTACAAATTTATCTACATAATATCTATGTACACTTATATGAAAGGAGTGTAGTACAAATTTATCCACATAATATCTATGTACACTTATACAAATTGGAGTGTAGTACAAATTTATCTACATAACATCTATGTACACTTATACTAAAAGAGTGTAGTACAAATGTATCGACATAATATCTATGTACACTTATACTAGATGAGTGTTGTACAAATTTATCTACATAATATGTATGTACAATTATACTAAAAAAGTGTAGTACAAATGTATCTACATAATATCTATGTACACTTGCTTTCTTTTGCATAACTGTTTAAATTTGGTGGCTCAGTCTGATGTGCGCAATAAACAAAGCATATGCCATTTTGTGTAGCAAGTTTTTCTGTGTTTTTAGCTTGCATGTCCAGCCGGCTGCATCAACATAGAGGAATTATTGACATATTCAAGGCTACTGACTTATCTTGTTTCAATGATACTGCATATCAAGCAACCCAACCGTATTTATCAGAAAGAATGGAAACACAAACATAGAGGAATTATTGATATATTCAAGGCTACTGACTTATCCTGTTTCAATGACACTGCATATCAAACAACCCAACCGTAGTTACGAGGGTAATCCCAAAAGTAAGGTCTCCAAAGCGCTGGGATCGCAGGGAAACTGTTTGTGTGGATGTTCGCCATACTGCTTTTTTCCTTCCTCCCTCCACTCTCTTCAGAAACCACTGCACATCCCTTAGCGCCCTCAGTCTTGGCTTGGCAGCCAGTTATAATCGAGCTCCCATTAGCCACTACCGCCAGGTGCTAAGTTCGCGCAGTTATTCGCTTTTTGAGTGCAAAAGGGGTTAAACCTGTCGAAATTCATTGACAGTTGATGGAAGTGTATGGAGAGTCTTGTATGTATGTCAAAAATGTCCGCAAGTGGTGTAGAGAATTTGCAAATGGTCACATGGAAATTCATGACAAGGAAAGAAGCGGGAGACCGTCCATTTCTGACGAAACAATCGCTAAGGTTGAACAAATCATGCTTCAAGATCGGCGGATCACTCTTGATGAGCTCTGCATTGTTATTCCTGAGATTTCTCGAAGCACTAGTCATCGGACTTAGATTGAAGAGTTGAAATTTCAGAAGGTGTGTGCAAGATGGGTCCCAAGAATGCTGACAGAAGTTCACAAAAGGCAACGCACTGAAACTTCCCGCCAATTTCTTCAACGCTATGCAGATGAAAAGGACAACCTCTTGGATTCTATAGTCACAGGTGATGAAACCTGGGCTTTCCACTTCACACCTGAGACCAAACAACAATCCCATGAGTGGCGGCATTCCGGTTCACCCAAGCCGCGAAAATTCAAGAGAACACAGTCTGCCGGTAAAGTCATGGCAACTGTGTTTTGGGATCGAAAGGGGATATTGCTGGTCAACTTTATGGATCCTGGGACAACAATAAATGCCGACAGGTATTGTCAGACATTATAAAAGCTCCAGACGGGCAATTCAGAACTGTAGAAGAGGAATGTTGAGCAAGGGCATAAGCCTTCTCTATGACAATGCTCACCCCCACACCGCCCGTCAAACCATGAATCTTCTGCAGCAGTTTGGATAGGAAACCATCACCCATCCACCCTATAGTCCGGACTTAGCACCCAGTGACTACCACTTGTTTCCCAAGTTGAAAGAACACTTGACTGGAAGGCGCTTCGGTGATGACGATGAACTGAAAAATGAGGTCTAATACTTTTACAAGAGCATGGCGGCAAGCTGGTATGACATGGGCATACAAAAACTGTCACAGCGTCTACAAAAATGCATTGACCAAAATGGTGGTTATGTGGAAAAATAGACAAATGTTAAAGCTTCAAAACTATGTACCATTTGTTGTCAATAAAAGTTTCTTTGTATTTTAAAAAAATTGACGACCTTACTTTTGGGATTACCCTCGTATCAGAAAGAATGGAAACACAAACATTGAGGAATTATTGACATATTCAAGGCTACTGACTTATCCTGTTTCAATGACACTGCATATCAAGTAACCCAACCGTATCTAATAGAAAGAATGGAAACACCAACTCTCCATTGTTAGCACTGCCACTTGCAAAGGATGCACATTTTGCATAAGCTAAATTATGAATGTAGGAGGAAATGTGTTTGTGAAGATTGAGATAATACTTTTGAGTTTGATTTTCTTTATACAACAAGCTTTAAGAAGAACAAAATGGGTTTTTCTTTGTTTGTTTAATTGGAAGATTTAGAGTATAATGTAACATTTAAATGAGTACTGGAAAGTGTATGTAAGCACTAGGGTAGCTGGGGGATGCATGGAATTTATTGTATGAGAGTTCAAAGCATGCCTTGGGATAGCTTTCCAATTAATAATCAGTTAATGTTATTTTATCTTTTATTATATTGCTGCAATATCAAAAAATGCAACCATTATGGAGGAAAAAATCAAAAGGGAAGGAATAAAAAAACCAAGCCAATTGCTAAGTGTGAAAGATGCTAAAACATGTCATGCTCAATTTTATTCATACTATGACAACATAGAAATCTGTTCAAAACATTTCAGAACTTGGTTCACAACATTTTTATACACTTAGGTTTTACTTATTGTGCATGGTCCCCTTTGGAATACTCTCCTTCACAATTGATACACTGCTTCCAATGCCATTTCTACTTCTGGAAGCAGTCTTGGTACATCTCTTTCATAATCACGTAAAGCGCTGTCTGCGAATGTTCTTTTATCTCATCTAGCATTGCAAAACTTTGTCCTTTCAATGGGGTTTACAACTTTGAAAATAAAAAAAAAAATCTGCAGGGGCCAGGTCTGGAGAGTACGGAGGATGAGGCAGCACAGTGATATCGTTTTTGGTGCAATAGTTACGCACCAACAGGGATGAATGTGCGGGTGTGTTATCGTGATGCAAGAGCATGAATTGTCTCGCCATATTTTCTCACAGGTGTTGCAACACATCCCGATAGTCAAGTCTTCGATTGGCATGCACAATTTTGTTGACATTCCTGACATGAGTGGTGTTGGTAGACATCGAAGGACGTCCTGAATGAGGATCATCTTTAATTTCCAGCCGGTCATTTTTAAACCGCATGAACCATTCGTAACACCGAGTATGGCTTAAGCACTGATCACCCTACGCTTCCTGCATCATTCGTTGTGTCTCCCTAAGACTTTTTCTTTAGTTTCACACAAAATTTAATGCAGACGCGTTGCTCCTCTAACCCTGCCCTCTCGAAATTTGCAAACTGTGCGACACAACGTTCTACTCAATACAGCACTGAACAATAACTAACAGACATACAATAATGAAACTTCCAGCAGCAGTTACACATTAAACACAGGCGTGTGCAGGGATGCAAACCACATTTTGCTCCAACACTCCATTCGCGCAAAATTACAAATGTTCCGGAATTTTTTGAACAGAACTCGTATCTTTATAGCAAACTACTGCATACCACAAACACAGCAATCTATGTTGCTTGTTGTGACAGAAATGTTTCCCTCTCATATTAACTTATCACGGATTCACATGGACTTTCTGTTCCCATCTGTAGAGATGCAGGTGCTTGGAAATGACAAACATAGAGTTCTGGGTACAGTAAATCTAAGCTATAGGGGTGATAAAAAATCTCAGAACAAGGCAAATAAATTAATGTTTGTGAAGATATTTATCAAACAATTAAAAGCTGTCAAACCCCATTATTATTGGTAAGTCATAAAGGCAGTACCTTCTTCCTCTTTGAATGTATAGCGAAACTGCTTCTGAGGAACTTCAAGTCACAAAGTTTTCAACAATGGTTCTGCGTTCTTGATGTCTGCAATTAGGAAAGTGACCAGATGCCAAGCAGAGTTTAATTATGGAAAAGGTTCAGAGTTCAACATACTTAAAGAACAAAAAGCCCATTTGATTGCTAGAACAAGCACATATTATTCTAGGCAGGTATATTGTTAAAACTTCACAGTTACTGTTGGATCTCTCATTCACAATTATACACAGACATTGCAACTATTGTTGGAGTGAAATTTTCAAATGAGATAGCTTCCACTCTGTATTTAAAATAAAAAGAACTTGACTGTGGATACACTTCGTCTAGTGGCTAATGGCTGCCCTGGGTAAAATAACAATTTCATATGCCGACTATGGCAGCAAAAGTTAATTCTGAGCAAAGTAATCTTAAGCAAATTCAATTTGTTTTGCCAGTCACAGTTGATTCCTTTCTGTCTGGACAAAGCATTTAGCAGCATCCAAATAGACTGGGCACCAACACTGATGTGAAAGATTACCATCAGGTGTTCTCAAAACATGGACATGTTAAAGTTATGGGGAACGTGTTTGACTGGAGAACAGAAGCTACAAAGTGAAATCTCCGTCACCACTTCCCTTTAAGATATCCTGTTGTAAACATTTTTTCTAAAGAAAACCATGAAAATATAATAATGATAAGAGCTGAACCTCATTACAGGTGAAGTAAGAATGTGCATGAAAAACTTCAACATCTTCCAGATAAATCCTGAAGAATGCAATACTGATACTTCTGTGAAAGAAGATAAAAAGAAGCATATACATAACTTGGATCTGAATGAAAAAATGTGGGTGCATTGCAGTTTTATGCCACCATAATACATGACAATAGACCTCCAAAGGAATTACTGTGAAGGTGGAATCTCTGATATCAGTCTCTCAGTGACTGTGTGTCTCTCAGTTTATTTATATTATGATAGGAGTTTCAATTTCAGTGTTGCATACTAAAATGGATGGATGAGTGAATAAAAGTATGTTGTCAAAAGCGAGCGAAAAAACTATATTCTTTTCAAAACTACTATGTAATACAAGCATAGACATAATAAGATATTGTTTAAAAAAAATAAATATGTATCAATACAGTGACTTTCAAATGGGTACAGTTCTGGAGATGCCAATAAAAAACATACAATTTCAGCATTTCAGTGCCTACAGTATAGAAAATTTTAGCAAGCATTTGTTTTAAATATTTCTATACAATAACTCTATATAATACTCTTGAACGGCTTGGACCTAAAGCTCCTAAGTACACGATCAAATTTTTGTCAAATTCAATACTTTACAAGGCTTTTCAAGCATTGTCACAACTTTACAACTTTTCTTGTCAAATTGCTTCAAATACTTTTAGTCTTGAAAGCAAACAAGGACGTGCTATAAACGGTCAAAGATTTGACCATGATTTAATGGCTTTGGCCAATGAAATGCAAGTATTAACAGTACGTCACGAAATCTGCAACATGGCTGAAAGTGAAAAGCAAACAAAAATGGATATCCGGCCAAGGTATAGTAGGTGAACTGATTAGGTTATACATAAGCTGGCAATGTCTGTACATCGAGGTCTTCGTGGATTAACATAAGATTAAGCAGATGAAGGCGGTTATGAAGAAATAATATCCAGGAGATTTCGGAATTAAGCATACATTAATGCAATGTTATATAGTGTGGTTAACCTATCAGTTGATGTTATTTCCATTGTATTCCATAATCATAGTGTGATTTCATTGGATATAATACGTGAAAGTGCTACATAATATTAGTAAAGAACAATATTACATTGCAAATTGTTACACCATGTCGCAAATAGTAAATTGCTTTGCAGGTGGTAAATTATCAATGTGTTCTGAAGGGTTTCAGTTTGGCAAAGAGACAACTTGTAAGTACACACTTATGACATTGTCAAGTCTTGCCAGGTCTTGTCCAATCTTGTCACATATTGAAAATTTTTTGACAATTTTTCTTGTAAACTCTTGAATTGAAAACAAAGTTTGACCGTGTACAAGGGGCTTAAGGCTTGCCAATACTTGCTGCTTCAAAAATGTCCAACCCAAGCCAGTAACATATGAAGCAAATAAAAACACGGGCGAGCTCTTTGCAAAATGGTTGATTAAACAGGAGGAAAAAAATGTCAAAAACCAAACAGAAAAATGTTTGTGTTAATTGACAATTGCACGGCACATAACAATATACCCTTGTGGAAAATTTTTTTTCTGCTAAATATTACATCAGAATTCCAAGGTGTAATTTGAAAGCTGAGACATTTTAACCATTGGCTTGCAGTCCTGAAAATTCTAACAGCATTGACAGAACAAACTGTGAAAATGACCTTCAAGATGCCTTGCTGTTGGATTCATAATGGGAGGAAACAACTTGCATATGAAACTGCAGCTATATCCTCAGGTGAACCTGAACCACAGCAAGGACAACTGGAGATCTGCCATATGACAATGGTTTGGCTGTGTGTGAGCAGTTCACGGATATGAAGTACTCAGCATGCATTCTCAGATGAACCTGAACCACAGCAAGGACAACTGGAGATCTGCGATATGACAATGGTTTGCCTGTGTGTAAGCAGTTCACGGATATGAAGTACTCAGCATACATTCTCAGGTGAACCTGAACCACAGCAAGGACAACTGGAGATCTGCCATATGACAATGGTTTGGCTGTGTGTAAGCAGTTCACGGATATGAAGTACTCAGCATGCATTCTCAGATGAACCTGAACCACAGCAAAGACAACTGGAGATCTGCCATATGACAATGGTTTGGCTGTGTGTGAGCAGTTCACGGATATGAAGTACTCAGCATACATTCTCAGATGAACCTGAACCACAGCAAGGACAACTGGAGATCTGCCATATGACAATGGTTTGGCTGTGTGTGAGCAGTTCACGGATATGAAGTACTCAGCATACATTCTCAGATGAACCTGAACCACAGCAAGGACAACTGGAGATCTGCCATATGACAATGGTTTGGCTGTGTGTGAGCAGTTCACGGATATGAAGTACTCAGCATACATTCTCAGGTGAACCTGAACCACAGCAAGGACAACTGGAGATCTGCCATATGACAATGGTTTGCCTGTGTGTAAGCAGTTCACGGATATGAAGTACTCAGCATACATTCTCAGGTGAACCTGAACCACAGCAAGGACAACTGGAGATCTGCCATATGACAATGGTTTGCCTGTGTGTAAGCAGTTCACGGATATGAAGTACTCAGCATGCATTCTCAGGTGAACCTGAACCACAGAAAGGACAACTGGAGATCTGCCATATGACGATGGTTTGACTGTGTGTAAGCAGTTCACGGATATGAAGTTCTCAGCATGCATTCTCAGGTGAACCTGAACCACAGCAAGGACAACTGGAGATCTGCCATATGACGATGGTTTGGCTGTGTGTGAGCAGTTCACGGATATCAAGTAATCAGCATGCATTCTCAGGTGAACCTGAACCACAGCAAGGACAACTGGAGATCTGCCATATGACGATGGTTTGGCTGTGTGTAAGCAGTTCACGGATATGAAGTACTCAGCATGCATTCTCAGATGAACCTGAACCACAGAAAGGACAACTGGAGATCTGCCATATGACAATGGTTTGGCTGTGTGAGAGCAATTCACGGATATGAAGTACTCAGCATGCATTCTCAGGTGAACTTGAACCACAGAAAGGACAACTGGTGATCTGCCATATGACAATGGTTTGGGTGTGTGAGAGCAGTTCACGGATATGAAGTACTCAGCATGCATTCTCAGGTGAACCTGAACCACAGCAAGGACAACTGGTGATCTGCCATATGACAATGGTTTGGCTGTGTGTGGGGAGTTCACGGATATGAAGTACTCAGCATGCATCCTCAGGTGAACTTGAACCACAGAAAGGACAACTGGAGATCTGCCATATGACAATGGTTTGGCTGTGTGTGGGGAGTTCACGGATATGAAGTACTCAGCATGCATTCTCAGGTGAACCTGAACCACAGAAAGGACAACTGGAGATCTGCCATATGACGATAGTTTGGCTGTGTGTGAGGAGTTCATGGATATGAAGTACTCAGCATGCATTCTCAGGTGAACCTGAACCACAGCAAGGACAACTGGAGATCTGTCATATGACAATGGTTTGGCTGTGTAAGAGCAGCTCACGGATATGAAGTACTCAGCATTCATTCTCAGATGAACCTGAACCACAGCAAGGACAACTGGAGATCTGCCATATGACGATAGTTTGGCTGTGTGTGGGGAGTTCACGGATATGAAGTACTCAGCATGCATTCTCAGGTGAACCTGAACCACATCAAGGACAACTGGAGATCTTTCATATGACAATGGTTTGGCTGTGTAAGAGCAGCTCACGGATATGAAGTACTCAGCATTCATTCTCAGGTGAACCCGAACCACAGCAAGGACAACTGGAGATCTGGCATATGATGATGGTTTGGCTGTGTGTGGGGAGTTCACGGATATGAAGTACTCAGCATGCATTCTCAGGTGAACCTGAACCACAGCAAGGACAACTGGAAATGTGCCATATGACGATGGGTTGGCTGTGTGTGAGCAGTTCATGGATATGAAGTACTCAGCATGCATTCTCAGGTGAACCTGAACCACAGCAAAGACAACTGGAGATCTACCATATGACAATGGTTTGGCTGTGTGTAAGCAGTTCACGGATATGAAGTACTCAGCATACATTCTCAGGTGAACCTGAACCACAGCAAGGACACCTAGAGATCTGCCATATGACAATGGTTTGGCTGTGTGTAAGCAGTTCACGGATATGAAGTACTCAGCATGCATTCTCAGGTGAACCTGAACCACAGCAAGGACAACTGGAGATCTGCCATATGACAATGGTTTGCCTGTGTGTAAGCAGTTCACGGATATGAAGTACTCAGCATACATTCTCAGGTGAACCTGAACCACAGCAAGGACACCTAGAGATCTGCCATATGACAATGGTTTGGCTGTGTGTAAGCAGTTCACGGATATGAAGTACTCAGCATGCATTCTCAGGTGAACCTGAACCACAGCAAAGACAACTGGAGATCTGCCATATGACAATGGTTTGGCTGTGTGTAAGCAGTTCACGGATATGAAGTAATCAGCATACATTCTCAGGTGAACCTGAACCACAGCAAGGACACCTAGAGATCTGCCATATGATGATAGTTTGGCTGTGTGTAAGCAGTTCACGGATATGAAGTACTCAGCATACATTCTCAGGTGAACCTGAACCACAGCAAGGACACCTAGAGATCTGCCATATGACAATGGTTTGGCTGTGTGTAAGCAGTTCACGGATATGAAGTACTCAGCATGCATTCTCAGGTGAACCTGAACCACAGCAAAGACAACTGGAGATCTGCCATATGGTGATGGTTTGGCTGTGTGTAAGCAGTTCACGGATATGAAGTACTCAGCATGCATTCTCAGGTGAACCTGAACCACAGCAAAGACAACTGGAGATCTGCCATATGATGATGGTTTGACTGTGTGTGGGGAGTTCACGGATATGAAGTACTCAGCATGCATCCTCAGGTGAACCTGAACCACAGCAAGGACAACTGGAGATCTGCCATATGACGATGGTTTGACTGTGTGTGGGGAGTTCACGGATATGAAGTACTCAGCATGCATCCTCAGGTGAACCTGAACCACAGCAAAGACAACTGGAGATCTGCCATATGGTGATGGTTTGGCTGTGTGTAAGCAGTTCACGGATATGAAGTACTCAGCATACATTCTCAGGTGAACCTGAACCACAGCAAGGACACCTAGAGATCTGCCATATGACAATGGTTTGGCTGTGTGTGAGCAGTTCACGGATATGAAGTATTCAGCATGCATTCTCAGGTGAACCTGAACCACAGCAAGGACAACTGGAGATCTGCCATATGACGATAGTTTGACTGTGTGTGGGGAGTTCACGGATATGAAGTACTCAGCATACATCCTCAGGTGAACCTGAACCACAGCAAGGACAACTGGAGATCTGCCATATGACAATGGTTTGGCTGTGTGTAAGCAGTTCACGGATATGAAGTAATCAGCATGCATTCTCAGGTGAACCTGAACCACAGCAAGGACAACTGGAGATCTGCCATATGGTGATGGTTTGGCTGTGTGTGGGGAGTTCACGGATATGAAGTACTCAGCATACATCCTCAGGTGAACCTAAACCACAGAAAGTCAACACTGAGGACACCTGAGATCTACTATATGATAAACGTCTGGGTGTGTGTAGAGAGCTCAGGGATGAAGTACTCAGCAAGAAGTTCCAACATGCTTCCTCAAATGATAAAGGCGCAGATGATTCTGCCAACATCAACTGAGGCAATTTTTCACATTTAACAGCTAAGATGAGGGACAACAAAATGTGCACGATTCTCTTTTTGATGCATTTAATAAATTGAAGGACTTCTAACCCAACAAATGAATAAAAAGAAGCAGACTAAAATTGCCTGCTATTTTTTTTAAAGGAATAGTAAGATACTGTATGTAGTTCCTTCTGTTTAGGTCTATCACTGTGCACTGTAAAATATACGCTGCTTGCTGACTTCAGAATGATGATGATTTATGCTTAAAAGCCTTCAACTACTGGGTCATTAGAGCTCTTGTAAAACAGATCATGGCAAAGGCCAGAGATAAAGATAATGTAAATATCATAGCACAAGCTAGAGATAAAGATCAATATAAAAATCACAGCAAAAGTCAGAAATAAATATGAATATATAAAACTAAACCAAGAAGTATGAAACACCTGATATCAATATGATTAAATCCACATGAAAATTTATCTTTGACGCAAACTTAAAAAAACTTTCAACCATTGGGTTATCATTTGCTAAGACCTCTACAGGACTGGCTGGCTTCAGAATACATGATAAAGAGATTGTATATACCATTGTTTTAATTAAAAGTTTTTCTTAGGTACTTCATATTTGAATGATACAAGTTTCACTAATGTATAGTTGATATATTGCCCAACTCCCCCCTAATTCTTCTGAGAGCTTAATTTCAACTAGTTGTTAGTTGCTTTTTTATGCCATTAGAAAGCTTTGCAAAGTACCTGTCTTATAGTAGCTATTGTGATACCAATACACAACAATGGCTTAAATACATAATTGGTAAGTTTAAATCAATAAAAAGTCATAATATTTACAACAAGAAATTACAAACAAAAAATGTCTGATGTGATACATTCATATGATTTTCCCTACTCCTCTATCTATTATAGTGGGTATACAAACTATTCTTACTAAAGGTTATTTTCTGTCTACTACATTTTAATCCAAATAAACCTTTGCATAAACAGCTACATATCACATTTCATTATAGATACAAAGAGAACAGTGATAGTAAAATATTTAAGAACTGGACGCTATAAGCTGGCCTTAAAATTGCATCCTGTTTCCATGACATCACGAGAAACAACTGAACGTTGAAAGGACTAGTAAGAATGACCAAGAAATGAACAATTTGAATCTTTAATAGTAAATGTCTCAGAAATGGCTAATCACACAAAAAAACGTATTTTAAATAAATTGTGTGGTTTAAAGAGATCAACAATTTCTGTGTAGTATGCTTTTGTCTATCGCCTAATGTTTACCAGTTATACTGGATTATACAAAATTTGTTGCGAATGAAGATAACTTCATAGGCTACTCCCTAAAAATTCAGGATATACATGGCAGGGTTTCAATTTTGTATGTCTATTAGTTTATGAATTACTGAAAATTTTCTTTCAAAACATGACTCCACACTGTTTTTTAAAAATAGTTTGAAATTTGTTTTTACAAAACCAGAAACTCATTTAGAAAAACTTGACACATGGGTTTTGTAATAGTCTAACTGTAAGGGAAATTCAAATAAAATATATGAATCACTATATATATTTAGTTTTTTATTTCAAAAAGTACTAAGTTAATCCTGAATTCCATGCATCAGTTTTTTTGTTATGCTTTATAGAATGTACAGTAATAAATTTCAGCCCACTAACAGCTAATTTGTGGATGTAATTTTGTTTTAATGAATAAAAGCGTAACAAAAATTAAAACAAGGACAAATGAGTTTAAAAGCTTGCGTGCAGTTAACTAGAAATAATGACTTACAGAACTTCCTAGAAGTGGCCAGCTTAGATGTATAATTTGAACTCTTTTTTCATTACAAGCACTGTAAATAAGTTCCAATTTATGGCATAAGTCAAGGGTTTCAGTGCCATACACAAACACTTTTGATTGTGGTCATTATGCACCAAGTCCTTCAATATATATTCATACTCTTCATTATTTACAGCAGGTGTATGTTCACAATTATCCTCCAGCTGTTTCTGCACGTAGTGTACAAACAACATTCTTGCTCATCTAACCTTTCATCACGGTGTTATTTACTCTTGTTTCTAGCTAATGTATATGAAACAACATATAATTTGATGTTACATGACAATAACCTGTAGAGCTGCTGTTACTATGTTATATTATCACCGTGGTTCAGTGACAAATCAGAAACTTCATGGAAAAAATCTCACAAAAATTAGTTAAAAAAAAAAAAAGGAAGAAAGAAAGTGGATTTTTTGCTTCATGCAGCGATTTCATCACCTGCCATGCCTTCTCAGGACATTTAAGGAGCGCAGATCTTTAAATATGATGTAATTACAGCAACTTACAGGCAATGTAGTACTTTAAAAATTTGCATATAAGCACTTCAAAGCACCTAGTATTTTTTGGAAAAAAAAACAAAATGTGAAATGTCATTTTTGTTCGCATTTTTACCCATTTTCCCCCTTAAGAGCCAGGTTTTAGAAAAATAAAAAATGTTGACAAATCTTCCATGTAAAGGGTATTTTGGGGTGGGGGATTTTGTTGAAAATGTTTGGAAGGTAATGAACCAATACCTTTTTCACTATAAGCTGAAAGGAGAAGTAAACAAAACTTAATGTATTCACTCCGTCGAGCACATGGCAGCACCACCTGGAGGATGATAGGAGAGGAAATTGCTTCAGACAGAATGCGAATACAGTATATTGCACAGCTTGGGGATCATATGTATTATTACTACTATGTAATAAACAAATGTATGGCATATGTATTGATACTACTATGTAATACATAAATGTACGGCATATGTATTGATACTACTATGTAATAAACAAATGTATGGCATATGTATTGATACTACTATGTAATACATAAACGTACGGCATATGTATTGATACTACTATGTAATACATAAATGTACGGCATATGTATTGATACTACTATGTAATACATAAATGTATGGCATATGTATTGATACTACTATGTAATACATAAATGTACGGCATATGTATTGATACTACTATGTAATACATAAATGTATGGCATATGTATTGATACTACTATGTAATACATAAATGTACGGCATATGTATTGATACTACTATGTAATAAACAAATGTACGGCATATGTATTGATACTACTATGTAATACATAAATGTACGGCATATGTATTGATACTACTATGTAATACATAAACGTACGGCATATGTATTGATACTACTATGTAATACATAAATGTACGGCATATGTATTGATACTACTATGTAATACATAAACGTACGGCATATGTATTGATACTACTATGTAATACATAAACGTACGGCATATGTATTGATACTACTATGTAATACATAAACGTACGGCATATGTATTGATACTACTATGTAATAAACAACTGTATGCCATATGTAATGCTACTACTATGTAATAAACAACTGTATGCCATATGTATTGATACTACTATGTAATACATAAATGTATGGCATATGTATTGATACTACTATGTAATAAACAACTGTATGCCATATGTAATGCTACTACTATGTAATAAACAAATGTATGGCATATGTATTGATACTACTATGTAATACATAAATGTACGGCATATGTATTGATACTACTATGTAATAAACAACTGTATGCCATATGTAATGCTACTACTATGTAATAAACAACTGTATGGCATATGTATTGATACTACTATGTAATACATAAATGTATGGCATATGTATTGATACTACTATGTAATACATAAATGTATGGCATATGTATTGATACTACTATGTAATACATAAATGTACGGCATATGTATTGATACTACTATGTAATACATAAACGTACGGCATATGTATTGATATTACTATGTAATAAACAACTGTATGCCATATGTAATGCTACTACTATGTAATAAACAACTGTATGCCATATGTATTGATACTACTATGTAATGCATAAATGTATGGCATATGTATTGATACTACTATGTAATAAACAACTGTATGCCATATGTAATGCTACTACTATGTAATAAACAACTGTATGCCATATGTATTGATACTACTATGTAATGCATAAATGTATGGCATATGTATTGATACTACTATGTAATAAACAACTGTATGCCATATGTATTGATACTACTATGTAATGCATAAATGTATGGCATATGTATTGATACTACTATGTAATACATAAATGTATGGCATATGTATTGATACTACTATGTAATAAACAACTGTATGCCATATGTAATGCTACTACTATGTAATGCATAAATGTATGGCATATGTATTGATACTACTATGTAATAAACAACTGTATGCCATATGTATTGATACTACTATGTAATGCATAAATGTATGGCATATGTATTGATACTACTATGTAATAAACAACTGTATGCCATATGTAATGCTACTACTATGTAATAAACAACTGTATGCCATATGTATTGATACTACTATGTAATACATAAACGTACGGCATATGTATTGATACTACTATGTAGTAAACAAATGTATGCCATATGTATTGCTACAACTATGTAATAAAAACTGTATGCCATATGTATTGATACTACTATGTAATGCATAAATGTATGGCATATGTATTGATACTACTATGTAATACATAAATGTATGGCATATGTATTGATACTACTATGTAATAAACAACTGTATGCCATATGTAATGCTACTACTATGTAGAAAGCAAATGTATGCCATATGTATTGCTACAACTATGTAATAAACAACTGTATGCCATATGTATTGATACTACTATGTAATGCATAAATGTATGGCATATGTATTGATACTACTATGTAATGCATAAATGTATGGCATATGTATTGATACTACTATGTAATGCATAAATGTATGGCATATGTATTGATACTACTATGTAATGCATAAATGTATGGCATATGTATTGATACTACTATGTAATGCATAAATGTACGGCATATGTATTGATACTACTATGTAATAAACAACTGTATGCCATATGTAATGCTACTACTATGTAGTAAACAACTGTATGCCATATGTATTGATACTACTATGTAATGCATAAATGTATGGCATATGTATTGATACTACTATGTAATGCTACCACTATGTAGTAAACAAATGTATGCCATATGTATTGCTACCACTATGTAGTAAACAAATGTATGCCATATGTATTGCTACCACTATGTAGTAAACAAATGTATGCCATATGTATTGCTACCACTATGTAGTAAACAAATGTATGCCATATGTATTGCTACCACTATGTAGTAAACAAATGTATGCCATATGTATTGCTACCACTATGTAGTAAACAAATGTATGCCATATGTATTGCTACCACTATGTAGTAAACAAATGTATGGCATATGTATTGCTACAACTATGTAATAAACAACTGTATGCCATATGTAATGCTACTACTATGTAGTAAACAAATGTATGCCATATGTATTGCTACAACTATGTAATAAACAAATGTATGCCATATGTATTGATACTACTATGTAATAAACAAATGTATGCCATATGTATTGATACAACTATGTAATAAACAACTGTATGCCATATGTAATGCTACTACTATGTAGTAAACAAATGTATGCCATATGTATTGATACTACTATGTAATAAACAAATGTATGCCATATGTATTGATACAACTATGTAATAAACAACTGTATGCCATATGTAATGCTACTACTATGTAGTAAACAAATGTATGCCATATGTAATGCTACTACTATGTAATAAACAAATGTATGCCATATGTATTGATACTACTATGTAATAAACAAATGTATGCCATATGTATTGATACAACTATGTAATAAACAACTGTATGCCATATGTATTGATACTACTATGTAATGCATAAATGTATGGCATATGTATTGATACTACTATGTAATAGACAAATGTGTGCCATATGTATTGATACTACTATGTAATAAACAACTGTATGCCATATGTAATGCTACTACTATGTAGTAAACAAATGTATGCCATATGTATTGCTACAACTATGTAGTAAACAACTGTATGCCATATGTATTGCTACAACTATGTAGTAAACAAATGTATGCCATACGTATTGCTACAACTATGTAATAAACAAATGTATGCCATATGTATTGATACTACTATGTAATAAACAACTGTATGCCATATGTATTGCTACAACTATGTAATAAACAACTGTATGCCATATGTATTGCTACAACTATGTAATAAACAAATGTATGCCATATGTATTGCTACAACTATGTAATAAACAACTGTATGCCATATGTATTGCTACAACTATGTAATAAACAAATGTATGCCATATGTATTGATACTACTATGTAATAAACAACTGTATGCCATATGTAATGCTACTACTATGTAATAAACAAATGTATGCCATATGTATTGATACTACTATGTAATAAACAAATGTATGCCATATGTATTGATACTACTATGTAATAAACAAATGTATGCCATATGTATTGATACTACTATGTAATAAACAAATGTATGCCATATGTATTGATACTACTATGTAATAAACAAATGTATGCCATATGTATTGATACTACTATGTAATAAACAAATGTATGCCATATGTATTGATACTACTATGTAATAAACAAATGTATGCCATATGTATTGATACTACTATGTAATAAACAAATGTATGCCATATGTATTGATACTACTATGTAATAAACAAATGTATGCCATATGTATTGATACTACTATGTAATAAACAAATGTATGCCATATGTATTGCAACAACTATGTAATAAACAACTGTATGCCATATGTATTGCTACAACTATGTAATAAACAACTGTATGCCATATGTATTGCTACAACTATGTAATAAACAACTGTATGCCATATGTATTGATACTACTATGTAATACATAAATGTACGGCATATGTATTGCTACTACTATGTAATTCACAAATGTACACCCTATGTATTCATTGTATTATGTAATACACAAATTTACTCCCTATGTATTGATACCACTATTTAATACACAAATGTACTCCCTATGTATTAATACTACTATGTAATATATAAATGTATGTTCTATGTATTGGTTAAACCCATCTTTTAATGTTTTAAAACTCTCTTAAGAAAAACCAGAGATAAGCTGGGAAAGAGCAAAGAAGAAAAGAAAGACAACAGAACAAGCAGTGAAGCCAGGCAAAGGAAATGTTTTGAAATTCAAAATGTGCACATAAGCCTAGCATAAGAATCACCACTTACTAAGTTACTGCTAATAAGCAGTGTTTTATGGGTGGACCATCTATTTAAAATTTTGGGCTTTGTTCCATGACAAGCTGTTCGCACTTTGACTGATAGCAGTAGTTCATGTGGAAGAGCCGCCAAAATCTGAACAAAACACACAGAGAGAGATCTAAGTTAGTAATGTCTGTTAACAAAGAGAGTGTAACTAACCCAAAAAAGATGAAAAACAGAAAGGAAGAAATGAGTATGAGGAGAGCAGAACCAGTTAGGCCTTAGTGAGCCACAGTTCTTTGGATTCAAGATTGATGCAAGGCTAGGTTTAAGTTACTACATGTTTGTATATGAATTGGTTTGGAATAACAGAAGAACCAAAACATTGCTATTTTCATGGATTATGCTAATACAGTTGGATTGGCACTTTGTTCTGCACACAAAATGGAGTACTTTGTTGACATTTAGCAATGAATTTAGCATATAGGAAAGTGTATTTAAGTGAAGAGGGAAAATAGAACAGGAAATATTAAACAGAATGAGGAATGCCAGTTATGTTTATTATCGAATCAATAATACAGTAGTAGGAAAAAAGAAAATATCTAATAACACAAAAATTATGGATTTTAAAACAATATTATTATGAATTTTATGATACGTAGCAGAGAGCTGGACCTCTTTTACAGAAATATGAAAGTAAAATAATAGCCAATGAAATGAGATGTGTTGTGAGGAAAACTAGAAGAAACATGGTTAGAAATACAACAATAAGAGAGGAGTTGGGTAACCTCTCTACAACACAAATACTAAAACATGGATAACTTGGACATTATCTTGCATGTCAGAAGATAGGAAAAGTGCCTAATGAGATACACTATGGTGCAAATCAGTTATGTAGTGCTGGTAGTCTTAAACATGCCTACCACTGAATAGATTCATGGCATAACTATGCATTTTCCATGCATTTAATAAGCAATTTATTTGTTTGTTTGAAATATCGATATCTTAGGTGAATGTAATTTCACTACATTGGACTAGAAGTATCAGTTTGCACCAAGCCATGACAGTACTTGGAAGCAAGACCAGAGGGGTAGAGAAAGTGATGAAACTAAAAGAATGGTAAAGGTGGAAGGAATTGACTCAGGCTAGTACTCACTCCATGCTTAAGAGCATAAAGGAATTAGGGAAAGAAGAACAAGAAGGAAAATGTCTTAAAAGGCAGGTTTGGTGGCTTTCAGCTATCCAACTGTTCACATCTCCTCTTAAAGCCACATATATAGCAAACATAACTCTAAAAACTGCTACGATTGGTCTACATTTAATGTCTCCTTTCAGATTTGAGGAGGGCCTATCAGTTCTTCAAAATCGCTTGGTTTCATTCTGACAAAATTTATAAGCCCAGCACTAGGATTTAAAATTTCAAGTCCTTTAAAATATTTTCAGTATATTATTCTGAACTACTTTGGAAAAATGTACTTGTCCCTCAAAGACTTTTTGTCTTTTTCTTGAACAAGAAATATAATAAGTAAGCAGTACTAAAGCTATTTGACACAAAGACATGTTTGCGACTAGGTGCACATGCACCCCAAACATTCATGCAAATGTAAGTGAGGTTCCACAAACATTTAGTGCATTTGTATTTTTGTTTACATTCACATGTGGACTATGTCTAATACTGAAAATCTAAAACATAACATAACATAAGATCTCAATCTATAGACCCTATAGTGAGCTAGACCAGCTTAAAGAAAGCTAGTCTACTCTAGGATGTAGATTACGTCATAAATACATAATTACATTGTGTACTTGTATGTAAATAAATTGTAGTTCTTATGTAGAGTATGTTAGAGCTAAACAATTTTAAAACAATATTATTTATACTTAATGTAGTTATAAAATTTAGTAACATTTTATAGTCAGTTATTCTTTTGAATAAAAGAAATCCTCCTCTGTATAGAAGGTGTGAGTGATGAGATATCTTTTTAATGCTAACTTGAATTTATTTTTATTAGTTTTCAGTTCCTTAATATATGATGGAAGTGGATTAAATAATACTATACCATTGTAGAAAGCCCCTTTTTGGAATACTGTAGGTTATTGCTTGGCCTGTGTAAGTCCTGCCCATTTCTGGTTTGTTTGCTGTGTATGTCTGAATTTTTTATGAACACTTCTGGGTGGTCAACCAAGGTTAAAAGTACAGCTAAAATATACTCACAGGCTAGAACTCTAACGGTAGAATTCCAAATGTTTTGAATAGTGGTTTACAGCCACTATAAAAGAATATGTCTTCCTGGCCCAGTAAAAATAGTAATATTATTAATTATGATGTGGCTAAGTATTCAAACATGTAAGTTTAAATATCAGCAAATACTTATTAGGACATTACAATAAACCTTCCTTAGTGTGGCTATAACAGGCCAGTAAATCCTTTAAAAGAATGTTAAGATTGGTTCACACTAAAAGTAAGTTTCCCATGACATGAAACAGCTGCCACTGTTCTCTCTGTAAATATGTAACTGGAGGAAACTGTAACACATGTGCACCCTAACCCTGCACTGGTTCTTATAGCAAGTGTCATATGTAGTTTATATTCAACTCAAACTGGGTATGCCTCAAAAACAGCTAAAACTGGTAGAAACTAACAACGAACAGTAACCAAATTAATTATACCATTAAATAAAGGAATGAAAGCTTGATAAGGAGGAACTGGAATGTACTGGATCTGCACTTAGATAATGTTTACTCTATTACATCTTGACGTTGGCTACCCTGAAATATGTTGGCAAACAGGAGAAAACATATCATTGGTCAATTAAAATCAAATGAAATACCAATGCACAAAATCGGCTTTGCACTTTGTGATCGATAGTAGTTAGATTAACCTTGAGTATTGTAACGGTTTACTGTTATATTTATTTATTTATTGTAGCCCCACGTTGTGGTAGCCAATTTGATGCGGTATTTACTTATAATGTTGATGCTTGTGATGTTTGTTTACATCACGTGTTGCCATCTAGTGACGTCATTCATTTGTTCGGTTTGTAGCTCCATCTAGTTTTAGCAATTTGTGGTAGTATTAGTGTTTGAAAGAATTTTAAGTTTTGTTTACTGTCCTCCGGCTAGCTATTTGGTCGAACATATCTCTTGATCAGGGTTGTGTAAACGGAAAGGAATCTTTTATCCAAAAATTACACTGATGAAGAAATTGGTTTTACACATTTATTGTCGAACACGTTAACTATCACATTTATACATTGACCTTAACACTCGCCAAACTGAAACTGTTATAATAACTTCTTACTGATCACTTTTAATCCACGTACTTCAACCTTTTGTATAATTAACCTTACAACACTTTAGATTATTCATAATTCTGCTGCGTGTAACTTGTGAATCGATACCCGACGTTTGCCGTACAAATACTTTAGCGAATTGACTGACTGAAGACGACGTGTAGTGTACACAGATTTTTGATGAACTGAACGACTGAAGGCGACGTGTAAGGTATTGAGATTTTCGATGAACTGCCCGCGATCTACCTCTGACTTGGCTTTTTATACACCCACTCCCCGATATGCCTAAAGATTATACCTGAGTTACTATTGGCTAATAAAACGCGCCAACATTAGCGTCTATTTTAATATCCAATGAAAATTATGAATACATATGCTCTAGGGAAACATTCCAGAAGGTTCTAAACGGAAAAACGCGCCAACATTACGTAACTTCCTCGTTTCCAATAATGATAAACAGCTCACCCCCCCTCGCTGCATTATTGCGCTATTATTGACAGTTTCAGTAAGGCCGTATAAACTTATTTCCCAATAATAATTACAATTAATAAACATCTGAAATCAATGTCACATAAAAATGCATATTCATATTACAATCATTATTTACATTTAAGTAATTTGTGATTCAAATTACTGCATCATATGCCCCACTAGAAACATAATTATAAATATTTACAACTTGTTTGGAAATTTTATAATTGGGTTTTTAGTCTCCTAAATCTTGGAACACTCGCTATCACTTTCACTTAACACTTCACACGCATTTAACACACGACATATGTTTTGTTTTTTTGTTTTTTTATCTCGCCACTACTTACTGGCTCGGGTTTAATGTGTTTAGACTTTAATCTAACATTACAAAACAAATTTTATAGCAAATACTGTACCCTGAATTATTTAATTACTGTTACAAAAATGGTTTACTTTCTTATATTGTTGACAAAATTTATACATTTAAGAATTTTTTTGTAATTACTATACATATTTACTAAAATATTCACCCTCTACACAAATATATTTACATCTCTTAAATCTAGGCACTGTTTTACATGTTCTATTTGCTACATATATATTTGTTTTTAATTATATTTACCAATTTTTGTTATTTTGTTCTTTATCTTAACAATACTCTTGGAATAGTATTTATGTACTTTACTTTATTATAACATCATGCTTTATTTCACAAGTTCAGTTACTAATAAAATGTTATTTTCCTCTTAAACATTTAGTCATGTCCTAAATTTATTTCTCCTTTCACATGACGTACATATTTATTTAACCCTCTTACGTTCCAATACATTGCTCTGCATTTCGTCTTTAACTATCCAGCATTTACTATATATCTCATTGCTATTTACCCTCCTGGATCAAATTGTGTGTGGCTAAACATTACTCGTAGCTGTATCCTAACCTTCAAAAATTTGTTCATGAATAACCTCTTGTATTCATTTGAAATTTCATCACATGATAACATTTGAAAACAATCTAAAGTTTCCTGAACAATACATCTTTTAACAACTTTCATTTTCAATTCTTCTGCTATCCTTTTAACTTGAGAATACTCTAAAAAATCTGTACTAAACTGTACTGGATTGGAGTTTTCATTGTGAACATCTTGGTACAATTTATTTCCTTACATTACTGACTCCTTCTGTATTTCTGATATCTCCCCTCTGAAATTAACCTGCGCCTGATTCACATCTACATTCATAACCTCTTTTATCTCTCTTAGCTCACTTGAAATGATACTCATTCTACTACCTAACTCTGTACATTCTACATCAACATGTTCATTTTTAGTATTAACCTCACTTTCTTTGTTACCTATTTCCCTGCTCATGTCTAGCATTCTTTTTGAAACTTCTCCTATCTCACTTGCTATTACTTCCTGATTTTCATCTCTCATTTTTGGCATACTACTATCTAGCTTCATAACTTTCTTTTCAAATCCTTCTATTATTTTCCTATTTCTATTTTCTACATCTCCCATTATTTCCCTATTCCTTCTTTTCATATCTTCATTGATTTGATCTAATTTATGCTCTAATTTCTCATTACTCTTACCAATTTCTTCCCTTAATTGATCTGTAATACTCTTACCAATATCTTCCCTCAATTTCTCATTATTCTTTTGCATATCTCCCCTCAATTCCTTCTTAATCTGATCTAATTTTTCACCAAAATTTCTAAACATTTCCATCATCATACCAGCATCAAAATTAACATTTCCTGCTATTCTATTCTGACTTTCTGCACTAACATTTCCTCCATCAAATACTACATTGATTAAGCTATTTTCTGTATCCTGTATTGAATTACAGCTAACTGTTACATTATCTCCCTCCATAATTATTTCTTCAATATTATTAGTAGCCATTATTTTCTTTATCCTACCACTCCTTAAGTACATTTGAAGGTTACAATTTTGTTTTCTAACAAAAAAATTACGATACTCTGACCTTTGTGATGCTGTCTGTTGCTGTTACTTTGATGTCCAGCTTCCTGCCCCTCTCTCCTAGATTATATGTCGCTTCTGCGTTGTATTATGATGAATCTACGTCGTTTTGATGTTTTTGTGTCCACTCATCCGCGTAGTCTGTCGTTCCTATAGTTGTTTCTGGAATCTGCATCTTCTCGATGTTTTTCTAGTTGAATTCACCTGTTGCCTTGTAATCTCGGAATTACGATGTCCAATCATCCGCGTAGTCTGTCGTTCCTTTTGTTGTTTCTGGAATCTGCGTCTTGTAGTTCAGTTCACTTCTCCATTCGCCCCTTCCTGGTCATCTCACTTCTTCCTGGTTAATTCTGCTACTTTCCTGGTCACTCTGCCCCTTTCCTGGTCATCGTGTTCCTTTCCTGGTTACTCTGCCCCACTTTCTGGGCGCCAATTTGTAGTAACTTTATTGCTTCCGTAATATGTTTTTACGTAAATTATTAGAACTTGAAGATCTTATATTGTGCTGCTTTTGTTTTGTTTGGTTACATAATTTTAACTGCCCCACGTATGGGAGCCAATTTGTAACGGTTTACTGTTATATTTATTTATTTATTGTAGCCCCACGTTGTGGTAGCCAATTTGATGCGGTATTTACTTATAATGTTGATGCTTGTGATGTTTGTTTACATCACGTGTTGCCATCTAGTGACGTCATTCATTTGTTCGGTTTGTAGCTCCATCTAGTTTTAGCAATTTGTGGTAGTATTAGTGTTTGAAAGAATTTTAAGTTTTGTTTACTGTCCTCCGGCTAGCTATTTGGTCGAACATATCTCTTGATCAGGGTTGTGCAAACGGAAAGGAATCTTTTATCCAAAAATTACACTGATGAAGAAATTGGTTTTACACATTTATTGTCGAACACGTTAACTATC
Source organism: Deroplatys truncata (assembly GCA_030765065.1). Classification (NCBI taxonomy): domain Eukaryota; kingdom Metazoa; phylum Arthropoda; class Insecta; order Mantodea; family Mantidae; genus Deroplatys; species Deroplatys truncata. Next base: position 20,699,043 of record CM060988.1, on the reverse strand, counting down.
ACATTTATACATTGATCTTAACACTCGCCAAACTGAAACTGTTATAATAACTTCTTACTGATCACTTTTAATCCACGTACTTCAACCTTTTGTATAATTAACCTTACAACACTTTAGATTATTCATAATTCTGCTGCGTGTAACTTGTGAATCGATACCCGACGTTTGCCGTACAAATACTTTAGACGAATTGACTGACTGAAGACGACGTGTAGTGTACACAGATTTTTGATGAACTGAACGACTGAAGGCGACGTGTAAGGTATTGAGATTTTCGATGAACTGCCCGCGATCTACCTCTGACTTGGCTTTTTATACACCCACTCCCCGATATGCCTAAAGATTATACCTGAGTTACTATTGGCTAATAAAACGCGCCAACATTAGCGTCTATTTTAATATCCAATGAAAATTATGAATACATATGCTCTAGGGAAACATTCCAGAAGGTTCTAAACGGAAAAACGCGCCAACATTACGTAACTTCCTCGTTTCCAATAATGATAAACAGCTCACCCCCCCTCGCTGCATTATTGCGCTATTATTGACAGTTTCAGTAAGGCCGTATAAACTTATTTCCCAATAATAATTACAATTAATAAACATCTGAAATCAATGTCACATAAAAATGCATATTCATATTACAATCATTATTTACATTTAAGTAATTTGTGATTCAAATTACTGCATCATATGCCCCACTAGAAACATAATTATAAATATTTACAACTTGTTTGGAAATTTTATAATTGGGTTTTTAGTCTCCTAAATCTTGGAACACTCGCTATCACTTTCACTTAACACTTCACACGCATTTAACACACGACATATGTTTTGTTTTTTTGTTTTTTTATCTCGCCACTACTTACTGGCTCTGGTTTAATGTGTTTAGACTTTAATCTAACATTACAAAAAAAAATTTATAGCAAATACTGTACCCTGAATTATTTAATTACTGTTACAAAAATGGTTTACTTTCTTATATTGTTGACAAAATTTATACATTTAAGAATTTTTTTGTAATTACTATACATATTTACTAAAATATTCACCCTCTACACAAATATATTTACATCTCTTAAATCTGGGCACTGTTTTACATGTTCTATTTGCTACATAAATATTTGTTTTTAATTATATTTACCAATTTTTGTTATTTTGTACTTTATCTTAACAATACTCTTGGAATAGTATTTATGTACTTTACTTTATTATAACATCATGCTTTATTTCACAAGTTCAGTTACTAATAAAATGTTATTTTCCTCTTAAACATTTAGTCATGTCCTAAATTTATTTCTCCTTTCACATGACGTACATATTTATTTAACCCTCTTACGTTCCAATACATTGCTCTGCATTTCGTCTTTAACTATCCAGCATTTACTATATATCTCATTGCTATTTACCCTCCTGGATCAAATTGTGTGTGGCTAAACATTACTCGTAGCTGTATCCTAACATTCAAAAATTTGTTCATGAATAACCTCTTGTATTCATTTGAAATTTCATCACATGATAACATTTGAAAACAATCTAAAGTTTCCTGAACAATACATCTTTTAACAACTTTCATTTTCAATTCTTCTGCTATCCTTTTAACTTGAGAATACTCTGACAAATCTGTACTAAACTGTACTGTATTGGAGTTTTCATTGTGAACATCTTGGTACAATTTATTTCTTTGCATTACTGACTCCTTCTGTATTTCTGATATCTCCCCTCTGAAATTAACCTGCGCCTGATTCACATCTACATTCATAACCTCTTTTATCTCTCTTAGCTCACTTGAAATGATACTCATTCTACTACCTAACTCTGTACATTCTACATCAACATGTTCATTTTTAGTATTAACCTCACTTTCTTTGTTACCTATTTCCCTGCTCATGTCTAGCATTCTTTTTGAAACTTCTCCTATCTCACTTGCTATTACTTCCTGATTTTCATCTCTCATTTTTGGCATACTACTATCTAGCTTCATAACTTTCTTTTCAAATCCTTCTATTATTTTCCTATTTCTATTTTCTACATCTCCCATTATTTCCCTATTCCTTCTTTTCATATCTTCATTGATTTGATCTAATTTATGCTCTAATTTCTCATTACTCTTACCAATTTCTTCCCTTAATTGATCTGTAATACTCTTACCAATATCTTCCCTCAATTTCTCATTATTCTTTTGCATATCTCCCCTCAATTCCTTCTTAATCTGATCTAATTTTTCACCAAAATTTCTAAACATTTCCATCATCATACCAGCATCAAAATTAACATTTCCTGCTATTCTATTCTGACTTTCTGCACTAACATTTCCTCCATCAAATACTACATTGATTAAGCTATTTTCTGTATCCTGTATTGAATTACAGCTAACTGTTACATTATCTCCCTCCATAATTATTTCTTCAATATTATTAGTAGCCATTATTTTCTTTATCCTACCACTCCTTAAGTACATTTGAAGGTTACAATTTTGTTTTCTAACAAAAAAATTACGATACTCTGACCTTTGTGATGCTGTCTGTTGCTGTTACTTTGATGTCCAGCTTCCTGCCCCTCTCTCCTAGATTATATGTCGCTTCTGCGTTGTATTATGATGAATCTACGTCGTTTTGATGTTTTTGTGTCCACTCATCCGCGTAGTCTGTCGTTCCTATAGTTGTTTCTGGAATCTGCATCTTCTCGATGTTTTTCTAGTTGAATTCACCTGTTGCCTTGTAATCTCGGAATTACGATGTCCAATCATCCGCGTAGTCTGTCGTTCCTTTTGTTGTTTCTGGAATCTGCGTCTTGTAGTTCAGTTCACTTCTCCATTCGCCCCTTCCTGGTCATCTCACTTCTTCCTGGTTAATTCTGCTACTTTCCTGGTCACTCTGCCCCTTTCCTGGTCATCGTGTTCCTTTCCTGGTTACTCTGCCCCACTTTCTGGGCGCCAATTTGTAGTAACTTTATTGCTTCCGTAATATGTTTTTACGTAAATTATTAGAACTTGAAGATCTTATATTGTGCTGCTTTTGTTTTGTTTGGTTACATAATTTTAACTGCCCCACGTATGGGAGCCAATTTGTAACGGTTTACTGTTATATTTATTTATTTATTGTAGCCCCACGTTGTGGTAGCCAATTTGATGCGGTATTTACTTATAATGTTGATGCTTGTGATGTTTGTTTACATCACGTGTTGCCATCTAGTGACGTCATTCATTTGTTCGGTTTGTAGCTCCATCTAGTTTTAGCAATTTGTGGTAGTATTAGTGTTTGAAAGAATTTTAAGTTTTGTTTACTGTCCTCCGGCTAGCTATTTGGTCGAACATATCTCTTGATCAGGGTTGTGCAAACGGAAAGGAATCTTTTATCCAAAAATTACACTGATGAAGAAATTGGTTTTACACATTTATTGTCGAACACGTTAACTATCACATTTATACATTGATCTTAACACTCGCCAAACTGAAACTGTTATAATAACTTCTTACTGATCACTTTTAATCCACGTACTTCAACCTTTTGTATAATTAACCTTACAACACTTTAGATTATTCATAATTCTGCTGCGTGTAACTTGTGAATCGATACCCGACGTTTGCCGTACAAATACTTTAGACGAATTGACTGACTGAAGACGACGTGTAGTGTACACAGATTTTTGATGAACTGAACGACTGAAGGCGACGTGTAAGGTATTGAGATTTTCGATGAACTGCCCGCGATCTACCTCTGACTTGGCTTTTTATACACCCACTCCCCGATATGCCTAAAGATTATACCTGAGTTACTATTGGCTAATAAAACGCGCCAACATTAGCGTCTATTTTAATATCCAATGAAAATTATGAATACATATGCTCTAGGGAAACATTCCAGAAGGTTCTAAACGGAAAAACGCGCCAACATTACGTAACTTCCTCGTTTCCAATAATGATAAACAGCTCACCCCCCCTCGCTGCATTATTGCGCTATTATTGACAGTTTCAGTAAGGCCGTATAAACTTATTTCCCAATAATAATTACAATTAATAAACATCTGAAATCAATGTCACATAAAAATGCATATTCATATTACAATCATTATTTACATTTAAGTAATTTGTGATTCAAATTACTGCATCATATGCCCCACTAGAAACATAATTATAAATATTTACAACTTGTTTGGAAATTTTATAATTGGGTTTTTAGTCTCCTAAATCTTGGAACACTCGCTATCACTTTCACTTAACACTTCACACGCATTTAACACACGACATATGTTTTGTTTTTTTGTTTTTTTATCTCGCCACTACTTACTGGCTCTGGTTTAATGTGTTTAGACTTTAATCTAACATTACAAAAAAAAATTTATAGCAAATACTGTACCCTGAATTATTTAATTACTGTTACAAAAATGGTTTACTTTCTTATATTGTTGACAAAATTTATACATTTAAGAATTTTTTTGTAATTACTATACATATTTACTAAAATATTCACCCTCTACACAAATATATTTACATCTCTTAAATCTGGGCACTGTTTTACATGTTCTATTTGCTACATAAATATTTGTTTTTAATTATATTTACCAATTTTTGTTATTTTGTACTTTATCTTAACAATACTCTTGGAATAGTATTTATGTACTTTACTTTATTATAACATCATGCTTTATTTCACAAGTTCAGTTACTAATAAAATGTTATTTTCCTCTTAAACATTTAGTCATGTCCTAAATTTATTTCTCCTTTCACATGACGTACATATTTATTTAACCCTCTTACGTTCCAATACATTGCTCTGCATTTCGTCTTTAACTATCCAGCATTTACTATATATCTCATTGCTATTTACCCTCCTGGATCAAATTGTGTGTGGCTAAACATTACTCGTAGCTGTATCCTAACATTCAAAAATTTGTTCATGAATAACCTCTTGTATTCATTTGAAATTTCATCACATGATAACATTTGAAAACAATCTAAAGTTTCCTGAACAATACATCTTTTAACAACTTTCATTTTCAATTCTTCTGCTATCCTTTTAACTTGAGAATACTCTGACAAATCTGTACTAAACTGTACTGTATTGGAGTTTTCATTGTGAACATCTTGGTACAATTTATTTCTTTGCATTACTGACTCCTTCTGTATTTCTGATATCTCCCCTCTGAAATTAACCTGCGCCTGATTCACATCTACATTCATAACCTCTTTTATCTCTCTTAGCTCACTTGAAATGATACTCATTCTACTACCTAACTCTGTACATTCTACATCAACATGTTCATTTTTAGTATTAACCTCACTTTCTTTGTTACCTATTTCCCTGCTCATGTCTAGCATTCTTTTTGAAACTTCTCCTATCTCACTTGCTATTACTTCCTGATTTTCATCTCTCATTTTTGGCATACTACTATCTAGCTTCATAACTTTCTTTTCAAATCCTTCTATTATTTTCCTATTTCTATTTTCTACATCTCCCATTATTTCCCTATTCCTTCTTTTCATATCTTCATTGATTTGATCTAATTTATGCTCTAATTTCTCATTACTCTTACCAATTTCTTCCCTTAATTGATCTGTAATACTCTTACCAATATCTTCCCTCAATTTCTCATTATTCTTTTGCATATCTCCCCTCAATTCCTTCTTAATCTGATCTAATTTTTCACCAAAATTTCTAAACATTTCCATCATCATACCAGCATCAAAATTAACATTTCCTGCTATTCTATTCTGACTTTCTGCACTAACATTTCCTCCATCAAATACTACATTGATTAAGCTATTTTCTGTATCCTGTATTGAATTACAGCTAACTGTTACATTATCTCCCTCCATAATTATTTCTTCAATATTATTAGTAGCCATTATTTTCTTTATCCTACCACTCCTTAAGTACATTTGAAGGTTACAATTTTGTTTTCTAACAAAAAAATTACGATACTCTGACCTTTGTGATGCTGTCTGTTGCTGTTACTTTGATGTCCAGCTTCCTGCCCCTCTCTCCTAGATTATATGTCGCTTCTGCGTTGTATTATGATGAATCTACGTCGTTTTGATGTTTTTGTGTCCACTCATCCGCGTAGTCTGTCGTTCCTATAGTTGTTTCTGGAATCTGCATCTTCTCGATGTTTTTCTAGTTGAATTCACCTGTTGCCTTGTAATCTCGGAATTACGATGTCCAATCATCCGCGTAGTCTGTCGTTCCTTTTGTTGTTTCTGGAATCTGCGTCTTGTAGTTCAGTTCACTTCTCCATTCGCCCCTTCCTGGTCATCTCACTTCTTCCTGGTTAATTCTGCTACTTTCCTGGTCACTCTGCCCCTTTCCTGGTCATCGTGTTCCTTTCCTGGTTACTCTGCCCCACTTTCTGGGCGCCAATTTGTAGTAACTTTATTGCTTCCGTAATATGTTTTTACGTAAATTATTAGAACTTGAAGATCTTATATTGTGCTGCTTTTGTTTTGTTTGGTTACATAATTTTAACTGCCCCACGTATGGGAGCCAATTTGTAACGGTTTACTGTTATATTTATTTATTTATTGTAGCCCCACGTTGTGGTAGCCAATTTGATGCGGTATTTACTTATAATGTTGATGCTTGTGATGTTTGTTTACATCACGTGTTGCCATCTAGTGACGTCATTCATTTGTTCGGTTTGTAGCTCCATCTAGTTTTAGCAATTTGTGGTAGTATTAGTGTTTGAAAGAATTTTAAGTTTTGTTTACTGTCCTCCGGCTAGCTATTTGGTCGAACATATCTCTTGATCAGGGTTGTGTAAACGGAAAGGAATCTTTTATCCAAAAATTACACTGATGAAGAAATTGGTTTTACACATTTATTGTCGAACACGTTAACTATCACATTTATACATTGATCTTAACACTCGCCAAACTGAAACTGTTATAATAACTTCTTACTGATCACTTTTAATCCACGTACTTCAACCTTTTGTATAATTAACCTTACAACACTTTAGATTATTCATAATTCTGCTGCGTGTAACTTGTGAATCGATACCCGACGTTTGCCGTACAAATACTTTAGCGAATTGACTGACTGAAGACGACGTGTAGTGTACACAGATTTTTGATGAACTGAACGACTGAAGGCGACGTGTAAGGTATTGAGATTTTCGATGAACTGCCCGCGATCTACCTCTGACTTGGCTTTTTATACACCCACTCCCCGATATGCCTAAAGATTATACCTGAGTTACTATTGGCTAATAAAACGCGCCAACATTAGCGTCTATTTTAATATCCAATGAAAATTATGAATACATATGCTCTAGGGAAACATTCCAGAAGGTTCTAAACGGAAAAACGCGCCAACATTACGTAACTTCCTCGTTTCCAATAATGATAAACAGCTCACCCCCCCTCGCTGCATTATTGCGCTATTATTGACAGTTTCAGTAAGGCCGTATAAACTTATTTCCCAATAATAATTACAATTAATAAACATCTGAAATCAGTGTCACATAAAAATGCATATTCATATTACAATCATTATTTACATTTAAGTAATTTGTGACACAAATTACTGCATCAGTATGATCATTAGGTTGTGGATTTATGCTTATTTACCTTTTTTTAATCCTTATGCTGAAAGTGCAGGCACTTAGGTTATATATCTATTTTAATGTATTTTCAGTATGATATGCTTATACTGCTTGTAATTACCTATTTCACTAGTAAATCGCTATTGCTTATAAATGCCTAAACATTAGTAATTTATGTATTATACTTCAATTTATGACCATTCTGTTGATTTTTATAAACTGATTTCGATTTTATCCATCAGAGAACAGTGAAACGTAACAGCTGTTGATAATTCAGTATGTTACATTTTGCTAACCTCAGAGCTTGGAGAAATAAAAAAACTTAAAGTATACTGAAAGTAGCTTAAATCCATCCATCCACCCACCCCTCACACTCACACTCACACTCTCACTCTCACTCTCTCATGCTCTCTCTCATGCACGCGCACACACACACGCACACGCACGCGCACACGCACGCGCACACGCACGCGCACACGCACGCACGCACGCACACACACACCTTTTTCTAAAAATGCCTTTTTGTGGATTCACACGGTGCCTCAAAAACATCTATTTCTGATGAAATCTCATTATCAAATTTTTGGGTGGAATGCAATACCTTATATTGTAGCGGACCAGGTTGCACATATTTCGTATACCAGGAAGTGTGAAGTTCAGGTTAGCAGAATTCGTCCACGCTGCACTACGCCGAGTCAGCGCTTATGTATGTATTTATACTACAGGGCTTTGACTCGGTCGCGGGAGTTGTCGTGAGAGTGTGAGTGTGAGTTGCCTCGTGGTAGTTGCCAAGAGGTTATTGTTGCTACGAGAGAGTCGTCAGATTAGGTATCAGTTTCGAGACCCGTCGCCACCAGTCAACAGGTAAGCATGCGACTAATCTGAGTTCTGTTAATTCACCCCTAAGTTCTATTGACTTGTCGGGGCTTCACTCCGATCTAATTGTTCGCACATTTAAAGCAACAATATAATTTATTGGGACAATGCATCCCCTGTGCTTTATTTAAATACCCCCTATCCTAGAACGCCACCCTGGCCTGCCTACCACCCCGGTACCAACGCATCCCCTACCTCTGAGCTACCAACCCCCCTGTGTAATCACCTACTGCGGGGGTAACCACCCCCGTGGGGTGTTACAATTTGGTGTAGGCGCCGGCTACAATGTGGTGTAGGCGCCGGCTACAATGTGGTGTAGGCGCCGGCTACAATGTGGCGGACTCACCGAGTAGAATTGGGGAAAACATCCTTACCTCTTCCAGCCAGGGGATGTAATCAAATTTTTTTTTCTCTTCTCTCTTTTCTTTTTGCAAGGTGTAAAACACGCCTCATTTTGGGATAACCTTTTACCTGAGGTTATCTGGTGAAGACCCACCCTCCCACGCTTTGCATCTTGAGTTACCTACACAGAATATAATTTTTTTTTAACTTTTCTCAAGTTATGTATATTGTTTTAGTGTAGTACATTTAAGTTATTATGCATGGCTGAACCTGCTCAAAGCTCTACTAGTCCTACTACTAAAGAGATTAGAAATTTGTGCGCAGAATTAGCAGCTATACAGGGGGAACAATTTAAATTCCAAAAATTTCTAGTCACAGATTTGAAAGGAATTTCAAACGAGATCGCGGCACACGCTGAGACGGCAAATCAAATACGTCTCCGCTCCGGCAAGATCGTTAACACTTCTAGCCCAAGCACAAGTAGGGTAGAAAAACAGTTAGCCATGAATAAGGGAGACGAACACACAAATACAATGAGTAAAATGGACTCACCTGTTTTAAGTAGAAGAGTAACTGAAGCACCTCAACCCATGCACATTAGTCGTCCACCATTGGATCCGGGTAGCTTCGCGGGGAAACCAGGAGAATGTGTAAGGGACTATCTCCATAAGCTTGAGTTGATAGCGCGTGCCAATAATTGGGATGACCACCATAAGGCGCAGTATTTACCATGCTACCTTAATAGTACCGCACTAAACTGGTACAAAACCTTTGCCCATAGAGATAGGGACGCCCAATCGGAAACATTGAAGCAGGGGTTATTAAAAGCCTTCATTCACGCGGCAGAGGAGGAAATGATGGAGGTCAGACTAAGACAGAGGGTGCAGGACCTTAGTGAGCCCACAGAGCAGTACACTTATGACATTATAGCTCTGTGTGATCTAGTAAACCCCGAAATGACAGAGAAGGAACGGGTAAAACACATCATCAGGGGCCTTAAACCATCACTAATAGAACAGGTACTGCCCTACAACCCACAAACAGTGGACGCTCTCATACAGTTCGTCCGCAGGGTAGAATCAGCCCGCTACCTAGCAGGAAAAAGGGTAGACCTAATCGATGCACAGGGAATTCCCCCTAGCATGCCAGACGATACCCTCCAGAATCAGGTATCAGAGATGTCAAAGATGGTGGGTGAGTTAGCAAAACAGGTGCAAAACTTGACAATGAACCCCCGCCCTCCACCCCAGAATTACAATCCTCAGCATCAATCCGTTAGGAATTACGGACAGCCCCCCAGCGACTATAGGAGCACATATAGTCAAAGAAGAACGGTGTCCGCGAGGCCTGTGTGCGCCTACTGCAAACGGGTAGGCCACGTAATCGCTAATTGCCAGACACGAAGGAGGAATGCAAATTTTCACGCACAGCCTCGAAGCAATCACCCCCCATAAGGGCCGCGGTAGCAAGCATAACAGAAAACATCAACCCTGGGAGCGCATTAAAAACTATAGGAACATTAGCAGGGACAAGGATAGACATTCTCATAGACACGGGCAGCTCAGTAAGCATAATCAATGACGACCTGGTAGGTACAAGCAAGCAACCAGCACCTCTACATATGATTTTGCGAACTGCAAATATCAATTTACTTGCTGCACAATACCAAACTAACACTAACTTCCAAATGGGTGATATGGAATTCAAAGAACAACTTATAGTAGTAAAACACTTCCCGCATAGTTTATTGCTGGGCATGGACTTCCTTCAGAAACACCAAGCCGTTATAGATCTAGGGAACAACACAATTACACTAACACTGCAAAATTCGAAGGAGGTCACGGTAAGCTGCCAGCGAAAGCAAGAATGTCCTCTCATGCAAATTACACTTGAAGCAGATGCTGAAGAGACAAAAATTAAAGCAACATGTCAGCATGACGTAGAAATCCTTCCATTTGCAACCACACAGATAGACGTCAAAATACCCTCACTTCCTACAAACATATTATTACTGGTACCATGCATTAACACTATGCAGAAAAAACAGGTTAACATTATACCGGGCCTGTGCAATAATAATCAAAATCAAAATATACAAGTCCACAATAATACCGCCGCCTCTCAGAGAATATTTAAAGGGACAACACTAGCACTCGTACACGAAGTTGCATTAGTCCAGGCAGACACTTTCACACTGAGACATCAAAACAAATAGACATCAAAGACGCTAAATTTAATATTAATTCACGACTAGAACCAGGACAACACGAACAGCTACGAAATTTACTCGACAGGTACAGACATACCTTCGCCACTAGCCTACAAGAGTTAGGGACAACAAACATTGCGGAGTTCAAAATAGAGTTGACAAACACGACACCAATTAGACAGAAGCCATACAGGGTGTCCCATAAACAGCGGGAAATAATAAACCAACAAGTGGAAGAAATGAAAGAGGCTGGGATAATAAAAGACTCACAGAGTAGCTGGTGCTCACCAGTAATTTTGGTCAAAAAGAAATCAGGAGAATATCGGTTTTGTGTAGATTACAGAAAACTCAATGCACAAACAGCTGCATCCGCCTATCCCTTACCAATGATTGACGACCTACTTAGCTATTTAGGAGGTTCAAAATTTTACTGTACGCTTGACCTGCTAAGTGCATACTTCCAAGTACCTCTAGCTCAAGAAAGTAAGAAATATTTGGCCTTTTGTACCTAGGACGGAGAGTACGAATTCCAGACCTTGAGCTTCGTGCTCTCGAATGCCCCCAGAGCATTTACAGAGATCGGAAATAAACTGTTAGGCGACCTGCGATACGAAAAAGCACTCATATATCTAGACGATATAATAGTGTTCGCAAATACATTTCAGGACTTGTTGGCAAACCTGGAAGCAGTATTTAAGAAATTAGAACAACATACGTTCAAGCTAAAACCCCAAAAATGTTTTTTCGGTATGGACGAAATAAAACTCCTAGGATACGAAGTATCGGCAGCAGGCATAGAACCTGATAAAGACAAAATTCAAGCTATTACACAGCTCAGAACGCCTAGGAACGTCAAAGAAGTAAGGCAGGTCTTAGGTTTATTTTCTTTCTACAGGAGGTTCATTAATAACTTGGCAGCGATCGCGAGGCCACTAAACGAACTAACAAAGGCAAACCAAAAGTTTGTATGGGGCCAAGAACAACAAGAAACCTTCCAAAAGCTGAAGGATTTAATGGTTAGGGCTCCGGTGTTGGCACATTTTATGCCGGGAGCCAAAACCCAAATGAACTGCGATGCCAGCATGCACGGCATAGCCAGTTGCCTCCTCCAAGAACGAGATGGAAAAATGCACCCAGTAGGCTTTGTGTCTAGAAGTCTAAGCAAAGCTGAAAAGAACTATAGCGTTTCGGAACAAGAGCTGTTAGCAGTTATGTACGGTTTTTCGAAGTTCCGCCAGTACATATATGGTTACCCTGTAACTGTAGTTACACACCATGCTTGCCTGTGCCACCTAAATAGGTTGAGAGATCTAACAGGGAGACTGGCACGTTACAGCTTAATGCTGCAAGAATTTGACTACACAATTCAACATAAATCAGGGATTAAACATAAGGACGCAGATTGTTTGTCTAGAATGCCAATAGACCCCCCTGAACCCGAAACAGCACAAGGGCAGGAGGACAGAATTACCTGTCTCATAGAACCCATAGAATTAGCTAAAAAACAAGAGGAGGATCCCCAGCTAAAACCCCTAATACAAGCCGTAAGACAGCCGGGTACAGCGAATGCTAAACTAGCACGACAAGCTGCAACATACGTGATGAAATCGAATGTCCTGTACCGAAAAAATGCTGGTAGTACAGGAAACATGCACTTGTTAGTAGTACCTGATAGTTTAAAGCAGGAAATACTATATAATAGTCATGACGATCCGCTAAGAGGACACTTCGGGTTTTCAAAAACTTTTCACAAAATTAATTCACATTACTATTGGATTGGAATGAAGAGGGACATACAAAATTATGTAAGAAGATGCACTTCCTGTCAGCAACGAAAAGGTCCAGTTAATCAGCGACCCGCAGGTTTAATGCAACCCATAAAGGTCAACTATATAGGAGAAAGGTTCTCCATAGATATCTTGGGGCCTTTCCGAAAGTCCGCTAGAGGTAACAGATACATACTTGCGGCTAGTGATTACTTTTCAAAATATTTGGAATTAAGGGCAATCCCAAAAGCTTCTGTTGAGCATGTCACTGAATTTATCTTGGACGACATCATCTGTCGTCACGGCGCACCAAAAAATATTCTCGGACAGAGGGTCCGTATTTATGAGCGAAGTGACACAAGAACTGCTTAAGATGATGGGAACAATACCGACTTTCACAACGGCCTACAGACCCCAAACTAATGGCCTAATAGAAAGGGCGAATAGAACTATCGCGCAAGTAATCAGTAACTACGTAAACACACAGCACACAGACTGGGATAATAATTTACATCAAATTCGGTTTGCCATAAACACAAGCAAACAGGGAAGTACTAAGTTCACACCCTTCGAATTACTGTATGCACGGAAACCGGTATCACCCCCAGACGTTCAATTACAGGGCACCTCACAAAACCTATTTGTGCAGCAAACACGGGAGGCAATAATAAAAGCAAGGGCGTTAGCATCCCAAAACATAGTAAAGAGCCAGAGAAAAAATAAAAAGTTATATGATTCAAAGAGGCGGCACGTCGAGTATAAAGTCGGCGATTTGGTGAAGCTATACACCCCTAAAAGGAGGGTAGGTAGAGCCACAAAGCTTTTAATGAACTACACCGGACCCTATAGGATAATGAAAAAACTTAGCCCCCTGAATTACGTAATTAAGGCCAGAAATTCCGTGAAACGCCAGAATGTCCACGTTAGTAGAATTTCGCCTTATTATGCATAATGAGCATACAACACACTTGCGACACTTGCACAGCGGGTAAACACAATTGCCACATATAATTGAAACAAAAGAAAATCGCCTACGTATCACTCAATGTCCATCAATACAAAAGTGCTGACATTATTACACGACGGAATGCGGAACCACAAATTCGTCCACTCTGCAGTAAGGCTGCGGCATAAGAACAAACAAACAGGAAACAGAAAGAGGTTAAAACATTAAACATCAGCAATAGTTCTCAAATAGGTTAAGTAGTAAGTGATAATGCAAGACGTAGTATATCTTCGGACCTCCAGCTTAAGTTAGGCTAAAAGTGATAATCCACGCGATTCACTTTTACTTTTTAATTCTTTTTTTGCTCTCTCTTTCTCGTGATGAAGAGAAAATATATCTGGAAGTGAAAATATAATGGGAAATCCGAGAGGCGACCCTGTTATTCGCTTACTACAGATATCATTGTTCAGATACAGAAACTTGAACAATATAGATTATCCCCCCCAGGAGTTCAGAGTAGGGCCGAGGGACACAGCAGAGAGCAAATATAAAGAAGTATTCTTAAGGTCGGGAGCAGAGTTGAATAAATAGGAAATAAGATTTAGTGGAGGTCGAAAAGTTATTTCATAAGTACTGTTATTCATATAAGTGTTAGTATAAGATTAATTTAAGATAGGTATATGATAATGTGTTTTGAGAACTATAGGTTGATGTCAGGAATTCTTTTCTCTCCGCATCTTACCCATGCGTTAGCGCATATAGAATTAATAATAGAAACAAAATCGAATAACGTACACTCTGGTACGACAACCAAGCGCTATTAAAGAAATAAATGTCAGCAAATCAACGTGCAAAATAGATAAATGTAAGGTGGCAAATAAGCAAGTGTAAATAAATAACGCAAAAATTCCCTCACGATCAGGGCAGATAAAATACGAGATGGAGCAGGGACATAGAAATTTTGAAACTCGCATCCTGTTTCAGGGCAACGTGAAAATGACCAACGGTAAACTGCAACTACTGTTGAGTCTACTCCCCGTCCTGTTAGGCCAAGAGCGACCCCTGCCAGTGGTAATAGTGACCGGGGCCGTCTGGAGACCGCTTCCCCAAACCACAGCATACCAAGCGTCAGTACCATTGACCTTCAAGGTGAGGAGAGAGAAGGTCGACATACAGCACCTTACAGCAGGCAAGCCCGCAGGTAAGCCGGAGGTGGACAACCCCACAGACAGGTTGCAAGGAGACCTGGATTATATCGGTATTCTTCTTAATAGTGAGTTACAGAGGGTACAGGAGGTGGCCTTTAGAATCGGAGGAAACGAGCAGGGGCGCACAAAGAGGGGGATAGCCATATTGGGCAACCTCCTCAACTTCTGCTGTGACCAGCAATCAGGTCCGCATGCTTGCCGCCACTGATAAGCAATTGCTTGACCACTACGAGGCCCTGGAATCGGCAGTAGTGGAGGACCACATATGGGTAACCTCAGCAAAGGACGCGTTAACGTCCTACACTGATAAGCTGGTTACGGCATTCAGCAAGATTGACCGCCGACTGGGGCAAATTATAAAGGGGGCGAATGCGACTTTTAACGACATCCAAACAAAATTACAGGACGTATCTAACCAGCAGTATAGGACGCTATGGGAAGTACTGCAACATGCACAGAGGGCCGTGCAAATAGTGATTTTTATGAAGCACATGGATACGTTACTACTCTGCCGTAACCATCTCTTCCCGCTAGCAGTAATTCCATACGAAATATTCATGGAGGAATTACAAAAGTTAGAGGAAAACCTTACAAAATCAGGGTTCCAGCTAGCAATACCTAGGGAAGAGGCACATCGATATTTCGATCTTGAGATCACCACGTGCTCCATTAGTCCTTCCTACATCCTAGTAACAATTAAAATACCCATCAAGCAGGAGGGGGCGGACTGGAAAGTTTACGATTTCGTCTCTACCCCGTTTGCGTGGCACAACGAAACATGTTCCATTATCCACGGCGCCACATACGTGGCAGTCAATGGGAAAACGGTCCGCCCAATTACCGGGACAGCAATCAAAGAATGCGACCCCCGGAAGTCCACTCTGTGTTATATACCCAGGTTTTCGAACGACCTTTTGTTCAGCCCATTATGCGCAACTAAAATGTTGCACGGTATGACAGCCGGAGAACTTAATGAATTCTGCCCGTTCCAATGTCATACGGCCTCCAAACCAATAGTGACCGAGGTAGGGCTGGATGAGTATGTCATAACACACCCAGTTAGTCCAGTGGAGATGGTATGCGATAAAGTAACCCACCATATAGCCATACCCCCGGCAGGAACCCCGGGGGCAGTGAAAATCCATTTACCCTGTGCATGTACCCTAGAAATGGGGCATGGAATAACCATCCCGAGAAAGTTCCCATGCACTCATACGGAGGTGGCAGCCCGCAAATAATGCACCTAATCCCAGCAGGGTGGTCAACGTTAGGCACCATAACAATTCACCCCCTGGCAACACCGAACCAGTTGGTGTTCACCAATTTTACGCAATGCCTGAATACCAATTGGTCGGTACAAATACCACATCTAAATTTATCACAGGTCCCAACCATCATAGCGACACACAGCCCCAGTCAAGGATATGCAGCAACCTCCCCCATGCTAATGGCATTATACGTTTGGACAGCCCTGCTAACAATGATAGTAGCGGCCATATTATTTAGGAAACCCGAGCTCATCCTAGCAACTACGCTCCCGACAGCGCGAGCAAACTCTATCATGCAAGATGAGCTCGTCGAAATTATAGAACTAGTATTTATGACTGTTTGCATAGTAGTCATGGCCTTGTTAGCATACAGAATAGTCAAGAAATTTTGTAAGGAAAGGTCGAACTCTTCAAACTCGACCACGGCGGAACCGCAGCACACGTCACCTCAGGGAATTATAATTCTGGCAACACCAACCGATGCCGCCTCAGAATCAACACTAACATAACGGAGAAATAAATAAGGGAGATAAATAAAATAAAATTAATCAAAGGCTCAAACTACACAAGGGGATGAAGGCAGGAAAGGCACAGGTATCCTCCACGAATTACGCAACACAAGATACGTAACACATTCCACACACGCGGAAGGGTACCGCAATTTTGGTTCACAAACTTAGAAACACAGATATCGCTTTCATAAACATACGATTCTGCATGGACGGTAAGTGTCGAAAGCAAAAGTCTGTCATGAAATCCGCTGACGCAAGTATTCGTCGCCTCACGCACGGAGCTTGACTTTGCACTTCTCAGTGGCGTGTAGCACTGCGACAAGTAGATGAATGGAAAATGGAGTGTAAATCTGGTTGTTGTTTTTTTTGTGTTTGTTGTGTTTCATTGGTCGCAACATCTACAATATTCATATTTCTGTGTATTAATTTCAAAAACTAAGTATGTTTTAGAGGATGCCCTCCAGCAGGCAAGAGAGACCACAGTCTACAGCAGCCTCAGCGACCCTCTTCCCCGGGTTACAGATGCGAGGTATCAGCAAAATGCCAAACACGGACATCTAACCACCGCTGACATACAATGCAACACACACACACAAAAAAAGTGTTACACAGTTACAGACAAAAAAAATCATTGTATAATGTACAAATTTAATTTCGTTCGAACGAACATACCTAGTCAAGCAGAACTTATGAGGAGTCGCATCACACCTGGATAACATAACTTAATGTTTTTTTTCTGTTCTCTTTTTCTTTTCTTTTTTTTCTCAAAATTTGGAGAGGCAAGGAATCGGCAGGGGTACCGACTCACTTTCTAAATTTACCTTTTCTCTGCTGTGTTTAGTCTCATCCCGTACATTTTTAACTGCAATATAATCCTTCCAACCTTATCCTAACAACATCCATCTTTGTAAGACAACCCTGTTGCTGCGCACCATTAGACCACCAAGAAGAGAAGCGCCCGACAAGAAAGGCCCAGGTCGAACGATGCCCGCCAGTATGAGCACGTCGGTAACTCACCTCGGGGGTAGCGCCAGAACACGCAGACTTAGTGCACCCCGAGGGAACGCCACTGCTTGGCCACAGCAATGCAGCAGGCGCGGAACTCAATACTACGTTTCCGAGTAAATCGCTAAGTATGCGGCACAACTCAGCAGTTCTGTCCCAGCACCTTATTCATTCACGGCAGAGTTCACCGGGGAGGTCCGAAGCTACAGGGTAACTCCACGAGCTCAGTCTCAGCAAAACTACACTTCACGTTAAAGCAACGATGAGAATACAGAAAAGATTGCGCATACTGCAACACTGGGTCACGGCGCCCAAGATTGGCAAGATTGCGGTGCGCGGCCGCAACCACCCCTTACGTACTCACCTACCCTTACAAAAAAATTTTCCCTGGTATCCGAGTCTTGGACAGCAGAGGACACCGGAGCATTTTCAATTGTATAAGGCTCAAACCATATTTTGTTTTTTTTCTCTCTTTTTCTATCAAACCTCGTCTAAGTAGACAGTTTTAGTACCCCCTAAGATGTTTGTCCTCCTTTTCTATTTTAAATTCCGGGTCGGAATTTGGCGAACCTGGGACCCATGTAGCGGACCAGGTTGCACATATTTCGTATACCAGGAAGTGTGAAGTTCAGGTTAGCAGAATTCGTCCACGCTGCACTACGCCGAGTCAGCGCTTATGTATGTATTTATACTACAGGGCTTTGACTCGGTCGCGGGAGTTGTCGTGAGAGTGTGAGTGTGAGTTGCCTCGTGGTTGTTGCCAAGAGGTTATTGTTGCTACGAAAGAGTCGTCAGATTAGGTATCAGTTTCGAGACCCGTCGCCACCAGTCAACAGGTAAGCATGCGACTAATCTGAGTTCTGTTAATTCACCCCTAAGTTCTATTGACTTGTCGGGGCTTCACTCCGATCTAATTGTTCGCACATTTAAAGCAACAATATAATTTATTGGGACAATGCATCCCCTGTGCTTTATTTAAATAGCCCTATCCTAGAACGCCACCCTGGCCTGCCTACCACCCCGGTACCAACGCATCCCCTACCTCTGAGCTACCAACCCCCCTGTGTAATCACCTACTGCGGGGGTAACCACCCCCGTGGGGTGTTACAATATGTTAGCGAATGCTCACGGCCTTTCTCTGCTGCACTCTTCCCTGCCATCTAGCGGGACTGTGGACTGCCATGTCGCATTGTTATTGCTGTCCCAGGTGCCTCTGTCAATACAGTAAATATGGTGGGTCACTTATAGTTTACTTTAAACGTGAATCTGCACACCATGTTTGTTAAAAAGTTTCCAAGCTCTGTACGACCTGCAAGAAAAACTATACATGAAATTGTGAATAAATTTGCAGCTTTGAGTTCGGTGTTGGACAAGAAACATTCTAAGATGAGATCTGTTTTAACAGAAAAAGAAGTAGATGAAATTGGCACTGCTTTAGAGCAATTGACTCGAACAGCACTAAAAGAATTATCTCAACAAACAGGTGTATCTCCGTCTTCTGCAAGAAACGCTACATGTCTGTTAAAACTAAAACTTTACTGCTATACTTGAGTGCAAATGTTGAAACAAAATGAACCCTTTAAGTGAATGAATTACTGCAATTGGTTTTTCCAATGTGTAGAAAGAGTTTTGTTAATCCACAGCTTTTGTTTTTCTCTGATGAATTTTGGCTACACCTAAATGGACATATGAACAATCACTATGACCTGAAAATTGGAGTATGGTGTGTGATTAGTGCCAGAAGAACAATAGGGCCCATTTTCTTTAATGAAACAATTAATAGAGAGCGATATCGGAGACTAATTCTATGGGGCATTTTTTGGTAGCTTGACAGAAGAAGAAAGATCTTATGGTTGGTTCCAACAAGATTCTGCAACAGCACATACAGCTACCAAATCATTAAATGAAGTAAGAGATGGGTTTGTTTGTTCATTTGGTCCCACTGTGAGCAATGCTCAGGGACATTGAACATGTCATACAATTATGAAATATGCAGCATAACTAATAAACATACCCAGCACCAATAACTTGTTTAACTAATAACATACCCAGCAACCAGAACTTTGTTTAACTAATAAATATACCCAACACCAAAAATATTTCTCCCTCTCCACACCATACATTGTTTAGGAATTGAAAATTTGCAGACCATCACCTTTCTTCTTCTTTTTTTTCCCAAGAGTGAACATCTCAACATGCATTACAGTAGGGCAATAACAAATAAGTGTAAGGCACCATCATATGCCATCTGCCCTATGTATTGAATATTTATATGTTGCACGACATATTAAGAAATTCCTCCATAGTACATGGGGAGTGAGTATATATGAAGGACTTTAGCTCTTTCTTAAAGATGTTATGCTGATTAGGTTTGCCTAATAGCTTTAAGTAGCAAGTAGCATGGAAGGTTATTGTAAATTGTTATTGTAGAATAGTAACATCCTCTTTGGAACAGTTTTAAGCTATTTGCTGGTCTATGCAAATTGCCTGCATGCCTTGTATTGTGGTCATGGACAGCAAGGTTCATTGTGAAGTTATCATAATTATCTGTAAGGTAGCTCAAGAGAGAATATACGTATTCATCAGTGAGAGTAAGAGTTTATTGGGTTTTGAACAAGGGTCTACAGGAATGACGGGACCCAACAGCACAGATAATATGCATGGCCTTTTTTTGTAATATAAATACTTGCTTGCTATGTGCCGAAGTACCCCAGAAGATTATTCCATATCACAACAGGGAGTAAAAATAGGCAAAATATGCTGTTCTTAAGGTATTTTGGTGGAGCAAATTTTTTGAGTTTCTTAAGGCAAAGCAAGCCGAGCTATGTTTTGGCACCATGACTTTTATTTGTTTTCTCCAGTTGAGTTCCCCATCATGACAGAATTATAAGTGTTGAATTGTGGCTCCCTTGTTCCGCCGACCTAAATAGTTGCAATTTTTATTTATGTGGTTCTTTGAAAGACAGAGTGTATCATTCTAACCTTTGTGCACTACAGAAACTTAGTGATAACATCATGCAAAAAATAACAAGAGTTCCTGCTCCTGAGCTTAGGTGAGTAAGCGAGAACATTTTATGAGATATGCTGCCTGTTTGAGAACAGGTCAACATTTCCAGCATCAACTATAAATCAAGGATTTTAAAGCGTCTTTGATGGCACAATTTTGCCAGCGACTCTCGCGCATCCTGCGGAATGGTTACCATATGTTTTAATGTACGTGGTAGAGATAGTAATAAGTATGTGAAAATCATGGAAAGAAATTCTGATTGGGAGCAAGTGCTATTGGTGCAGAGGTACTGGTGTTACTGCATTGCCACTTGGCCATCTGAGATTGCATCCCTGAAGTATTGTCTGATCACTTCATGTGAAGTGGAGAGGAGTTTCTAACAGACATCAGTTCTCATTACAACATTTATTCACTGCCATAATGAGATAAATGAATAACGAGTCATTAATGAATGATATTTCTAGTGTGTAAATGCTAATGATATTGTTGTTATTTTTTGTGATAAGGATAGTTTTAGTCCCTTTTTAAATGCCTATTTTGCTTGCCTATTTCTACTGCTTTTAGTGCCTAAAAATCCAGAGCTTAATAATCAATATCATGGATTCCCATTCTCGTTGTGAACCAACATCTTGCATGTTGCACCACTTCTTGTTCAAGGCCTATTGTTATAGGCCCAGATTTCTGGTATTAACGATAACTACAAAATTTTCAAGTGACACATTTACTGTTACCAAAATCGCACATTTATACGAGATTAACTTCAGTTTTTTAAAACTGAAGTCACAAAATACTGCAGATGATGTCAAGTTTATTGTTTATTTGTGCATTCTATGGCTAAGGCAGCCTTCAAGAATGCTAGGAAGAGGAAGCACAGTATATAACCTTTTTGAAACATACATGCTGCTGCTAAAGAAGCAAATAAGCTTCCAATTCCTGTGTTAACTCAGTGGAGTTCTGTATGTTGGGGAATACTTCAACGATCTCCTCCAGTACTTCAAGCAACTCACTGACTCTAATCCGGCAGCAGTCAACTACTTCAAACAATGACAGAAACTGCATGTGTTTTGAGGCTGCTTTTGTGAAACAGCATTGCTGCACTATTTCTGAGATTACTATATTTTTGAAGGGGCATCAATATCCTATAGCGCACAAGCTTGTGTCAAGAGTGACTGCTTCGTTTGGTGAAGTGCAGCCCATGATCTGGAGATGAAACATCCTTAACCCTGCATAAGCTGAGAGATGAAACCAAGCAGAGGGAAGATACTCAAGTGATGAAATTTGTCAAATGCAGCATCGAAAACCTGGAGAAGCTGTTGGCAGAAGATCCTGCAGGAAAAGTCTTTCACTCATCAACTGCCCAGCTCTTTCATTTATCTGATTTACTGGTAGCACCAGTATCCAATGAGCTTATAACACACGTGAGACAGATTTCATTTCTGAAATGCCTCTCTAAAGATGAATTTCTGAAAGGGTACATAGCATTGCAGCATTAGGCAAAGACAGTTGGTGTGAAGCCAACTAGGGGATGATGCAGGAATATCCTGATTTTTTAAGCAGCTGCTTGAAGACAACATGGTTTCCAACTACAAATGTGGATAGGAAGAGAGGCTTCAGCATATGCAAATTTATTGTCAGACAGGCGAAGAAATTTACGCCCATAAAATGTAGAAACAATGCTGTGTTTGTATTTTGGTGACACTTTCAGCTGAACTTTATTCTACTTGCTATTCATTTCTGTGTGATCTTTTTTTAACATGATTGTAATTATCATTATTTCAATAGAAAAGCAATACTTACTCCACTTGAGTTGTCATTCCTTGACTTTTTATTGCACCGCTCTGAGTATTTTATTTTACTCCACCACTTTTGTTCATTTTATGTCTCTAGCTATTGTGAATCAGCTTTTGCTATTCCAAAATATAAGTTTATAATTAACTTGCATGGCTTTTACAGCCATTAGGCAATCTTAAGAAGCACAAAATCTTTTAAAAAAAAAAGAAAAAAAGGGTTATTCTGCACTTAGTATCGTTATTGAGAATGCTTATAAAAGCAATAGGAAAGTGAATAAATTATTACAAGAGTGAGTTTAGAAGTAGATCTGATCTCTTCAATAGCTGGTTCCCACCTGCCCGCCCGCTTTAGGTGATTTACTTTTATAGGAAAATTACGTTATGAACACAACAAACATAGCCATTTCTCGCTAAAGCACATGCAAAATGGGAACTGCCAACCTAAATAAAAAGTGAAATTCGCTAAATTGCGATGTGTTGTTTCTATGAACGTGAACCATTCGAGTTTTAGATGCGCAGATCCCTCAGATACGCCCTGTTGTCGCTTCGCAGACACTCCTCTCCTTCTAAAAAACATCCCTCGGCTATGCTTTGAGGCTGAGGACCCTCAATCTCTCGACTACGCCTTGAGGCTGACTATCTTACCGGCTTTGGTGGCATTAGTTATTCATATGTTGCCAGCAATGCATTAGAGCTAGCGTATGACTTAGAGCGACATCTGTAGGACATATAAGACATCATTTCCATCGCTGTGGAAGACACACTAAGAGCAGAAAGCCGAAAAAATGTCATTATTGTAAGTTCACTTCTATCTAACCTGGAGGAATATTTTAATGTCAATAAATGGCGAAGTTGCCCTTCTTGGGCCCACCTAGAAAATGCTGAAGGCAGTGAGAAATAATGGAATAGGAGCAAATGTAAAAGTAGATGTGAACTGGTCAATATCTGGTGCCCAACTGCCTGACCTTTTTTGGTGCCTTACTTATATAGGTGAATTGCAATACGAACACGAAGAAACGTGGCCATCTTCACGGTAATACTGATGCTCATTTGGAACTGCCAACTTAAGTATGGAATTGGGGAATCCGCTAACTATGCAATGTGTTGTTGTTGTTCTTATTCATGTAGTATAGCCACAGAAAAAAGCGCCACACATTCACAGCAAACTGTGCAGAAGAGGAAAGAAATATATATATATATATATATATAAAACTAACCTAAGGCTAACCTTGCATGAAATCAGAAACCTCATGTACATACTGAGGCTTTCACGGCCGGCGTCATAACTAATAAATGAATTACAACTATCTGGCTTGTAGGCCGTGGTCTAGAAGGCATCATGGATACCGACGTTTTCCAAGTACAGCGCTTGGCATCTTCAGGGTGAAGAGATTCAGTCTGCGGTGGTCGGAGTCTGAATGTGGAGACCGGAGGATGGCGCTCTTATCAAGTGGGGGTGGGCGGGGTCACGGATAGTTGTAATTCATTTATTAGTTCAGAAACCTAAGCTTATATATAAAAAAAACTAGCCTTAGGCTAACCTTGCGTATATTCAGAAACGTAAGCTTATATAAAAAAAACCTAACCTAAGGCTAATCTTGCGTGAATTCAGAAACCTAAGCTTATATTAAAAAAAACTAACCTAAGGCTAACCTTGCATGAATTCAGAAACTAAGCTTTTATAAGAAAAAGGATAAGTTGCCTTTCATGGGCCCACATTAGTGACTGAAGTGATGTCATATGTCCAACAGATGTCACTGTAGGTCATACAGATGGCACTATCTCATTCTCTGACTGTTACACAATGCTGGCAACATATGAATAAGTAATGCCGCCAAAGGCGGAGATATATCCCCAACTCTCTCGGTTTCTGTTTTTTTTTATTATAAGCTTAGGTTTCTGAATTCACGCAAGGTTAGCCTTAGATAAGGTTTTTCTTATATAAGCTTACATTTCTGAATTCACGCAAGGTTAGCCTTAGCTACCTCAAAGCACGCGAGAGAAGCGACACGTGTGTTCCTTAATGATGGTTATGATTACCTATTTATAAAACCTCAGATTTGTTATTTTCGGGAGGTTAGGATAGGTTTAGTTTTTTTTATATAAAAACTTAGGTTAATTAGCAGTCAATGGCTACATCGTTAGTGAGCGAAGCTCGCGTGCGTTCACTAATGATGGTTATGATTACCTCCATAACCCCAACTTTCCACGTTATCCCGGTTTAGGAGAAGAATGGCACAAGTTCATGTCGCGGTATTCTAGACTTGTTCCGCCTCTTCTGCACAGCTTGCTCTGAATGCGTGGCGATTTTTTCTACGGCTATACTACATGAATAAGAAGAAGAAGCAACAACACATCGAATATTTAGCGGATTCCCCAATTCCGCACTTCAGTTGGCACTTCCGAATGAGCGTCAGTATTACCGTGAAGATGGCCACGTTTCTTCGTGTTCTATCGCAATTCACCTATATAAGACACCAAAGAAGGGAGGGCAGGTGGGCACCACATATTGGCCAGTGCACATCTACTTCCACATTCGCTGCTTTAGCGGCATTACTTATTCATATGTTGCCAGCATTGCGTTACAGCCAGAGAATGACATACAGTGCCATCTGTTTGACATATATGACATCACTTCCAGGCTAATGTGGGCCGAAGAAAGGCAACTTACCCCAGAGGCTTTAAATTAGAAGTATCTGCTGCAGGTATATAGTCTGGTGATTACAACTTTCAATTTCTTTTGTTTTATCTATTGCACGGGAAAAAACAAGAGGTGATGGGTTTGTGTTTAATTACATGATTTATGATAGTGTGTAAGTATAACGGGTACAATGTTCCCGAGCGTTGCTTATTGTGGACCTAACGATCAAGCCCAAAAAGAAACAAACACAATTTTCTTCTTTCTGGGCACTTAACCTTAATGTGGAAATCATACGCCCAATGGGCTTTTGGATTGAAGGCGTGTTAAAATAAATACCAACAACCAACCATCATTTAAAATGTGAAATCAAGTAGATCATTTATTGGTGTAGCTTCCAAATTGTCAATATGACGTGCTCGATATCCCCGAGTATGACCTACTACGGTTAGAAAATTCGTGTTGGACACAAGAGCCCTACTCTTACTCAGACACTTTCTAGAGACACTGTATTAGCATCACAAGGTAATTCTTGGATTTGAGGAAAAGCATGAGCCTTCTATACATTAAAAATACCCAGGGGGTCTCTTCCCGCGTCGTTTTCGCTTGTACTGCTTTCGGTCCGCCTGCTGCATGACGTCATCGAGAGTGAAGTTTTAGCTAGCCAGTATTCTGCACCGTACTTTTCGGCATGAAAGTTCGTATAATATTCTCGTTATACGATCTGTTTCGACCCTATACTACTTGAAACAAAATCGCATCTATAACTAGACTTAGTCTTGGAAATAATAAACACAAACCTGTCTTTTTACAGCTAAATACCCAACTGGCGCCAATTTCATTTCTCCTTGAAATATTGACTAAAACGCTGTCGATATATGAAATTTGGTCTTGAGGGATGACTTACAGCATACATGTTATTCAAAGAAAGAGAGATATGTAGATATAAAGCAGATATTTGTTATATTAAAGTTGTTCAGAAGCTTTAAGTTGCAAGCTTTAAAACCATTTTCTTAGTTTATGCTATTGCTTGACTTTAATTATATTATGTTAAAGAAAACCGATAACACATTATTCGGCCAATTTTAGCAACGAAAATAAAATACGTTATACGCTATATAAAATTCAACGTTATACGCTATCGGGTCTTAAACTTTGATTCGAAATTAAATTGTATTGTTTGTTTATGGGTTGTGAAAAACGCAGCTTAATGAGAGAAACTGTATGTTGATCATGCTATTATGTAATATGATTTAAACATAGCAGTTTTAAAAGTCATGATAGCTGAAAACTTGATATATGTGCATGTTTTCCGAGACTTTTTTTTCGCGTCTAGGTAAAAGCATGAATAATCGACATGCATATTTAAAATAATTTTTTTAAAAAGAATTTTATTAATATAACTATTTTGGCAGAAGAGAATAACTCCACAAAATGAATTAAATTCACATAACATTCGACTACTTGAAGTAGATAATGGACACATGCTGAAAAACAGTTATCTGCACAGCAAGTCTTGCAAATATCCTCCAATTTTCAAATAAACCGAATTTACAGAGTAGTGTACATTCGAATGATGTGTTCAGAATTTGGATATTTTGGCTTCATTATTTAGGCTGAGAATGTGCTTATATAAACCTAGTTTCTTAATTATTTCTAGTATAAAGTTGTTTTAATTTTTTAATTAATGAATAATTAATTGTATATAGTTCCCATTTGATCCTTCCTACTTGAAAGAGTAAGAACAAGGATGCGTCTAGCCTTAATATTTTGGAGATATTAATATTAGAACAACCTTTCCTGTATGCTTTAGTATACGCTCGCAACCAATACCCTTAAAAGCACACAAATGTAATGCTTTCACCCACGGGAAAGTGGGTGTTGTTAAAAGGAGGTGTATTAGTGTATTGCACTGGCGATCATTGAAACATATTACACTGATCTTTTTAAAAGGAGGTAGATCTAAGGAACTTGCCAATTGTAATTAGGTGCCTATATTATTTAGTATTTATGCAAGGAAAGTGCAATAACTTACTCGTATCTTAGTTTTCGTTATTTTGTATAAAACATGGACACATTTCACGCCAAACTGGCAGGAGAGGCTTTACGAAACAAATCAATATTATGTGAGCAAATACAGAGGAGATGATAATAAAATACATGAGAGAAAATGTCAGAGCGGTGTTTTATAAGCAGGGCGCGGATTTTGATGACCAATTTTTTTTAAATGACTACATTTGTTTCAAAATGACTTTGTAATTACAAAAAATTATCTAAAATGAGATTTATTTGATTTACTAAAATTAGTGTACAGAAAGTTATAAATTAATTTATATATTGATATAACTCCTATACAAGAAGAAAAAATAAGTAAAAGAGCAGTGAAAATGTTCTTGTTCAAAGAATCTGAAAAGAAAAGAAGATTTTCTTACTTTCCTTTTCAGATTCTTCAAACAAGTAAGAACATTATTTTCTTTGCTTTTCAGATTCTCCAAACAAGAACATAGAACAAATATATTTTCAATTAATTTTCTAACTTATTGTGTTTTTAAACAGGTCTTACAAAAGTGTAGCATTAACTCTTTTGAGAACTCAGAATATGCAATGTTTATTGCAAATGAAGAGGATTTCACAGTCCATGTCATACATAAATAAGAGCAATACGCACTTATTAAGCATAAAAGGGAAAACTGACCTCCTCATCCCTAATTTTGAACATGAATTCATAACAGTAGTTATACCTGTTTCCCTGACAATAACCATCTCTCCACCCACAAGCAACTCTTTCCAGACCAACCAATAATCTTTATATACTCTATACTTATGCAAGGAAGTTACCAAATAAAGTGGCAAAGGACAAAGAAATTACAAATTAATGATGTAATATCGAAAAAAACATAATCCAAAATAGAAAACTTGAAACTACCATAATGACCTAATATATATATTTCTTAATATGGACCCGTGATAAGGATTTATGTACACTTAAGCAATACCTTTATTGCGAGAATTAAAAGATGGCATGTCATCTGAATCCGGATCATGCTTATATGATACTTGGTCTTCAAATAGCTTCTGCTCACAATAATATACTGTTTAATACGCATTCCTGAGGAATATAAAGAACTTACTTTTTGGCAGGTAGGCCGACTCATAACATGAAAACAGATGTAATGCGGGCCAAAAGTATTGTTCCCTGAAAATGGCAAGCTTTTCCAGGTATATAATCCTTTACAGAACCACAGTGAACGGAAAAAGGTTGTTAAACTTTGGCTGTAAGAGCAAACAGCATTTCCGTTGAAATAATTATGCCGCTCAACTGCGTAAAAGGCAACAGATATTAATCTGAGCTTCTCTTCGCTTTAAAAGTCACGTACAATTATCCTACTTTATCTCGCTATGTTGGCGGAAACTTCACAACTTAACAACAGATGTACGAAAGTACATTGTTCCTTATCACTCAGTCATATACCCCCCACTTCAACAAATAAGTTGCACACACATATTTAAACTAGAATCTTGAGTATAGATTCAGTTTTCTCTGCTTTGGTGAAGTGTTTAAGTCGGTGTGCAATGAGTAAGAACGTTAAGAATAGAATGTATTGTGCTGTAGCACAATACCGTAATTACGGTTTTAAAACGATTGGTGTGAACTATCACACATTTCCAAAAAAATGAGCAATTAAAGCGCGTGTGGGTGTCTTGCTGTAAGCGTACTGACAAATTTAACGCTGATAATTCACGTGTATGTTCAGTGCACTTTCTTCCTAGTAACTATAAACGGGATTTGAAGAGTGAACTTTTAGGTTTGCCGGTTAAGAAAATTCTGCTCGCAGATGCAGTTCCGTAGCAGTTCATTCCCGATTGGCATGGATATGCACTTAGTGAAGGTCCAAGTACAAGTGGAATGTTGCAGGTATGTCTTTTTCATTTTTACATCCTGTAACAGAATAATGCATTCTGGAATTATTGTTTTCATTTCTTACGGTAAAAAAAATACACCAGCATATCCATTTAGCGATTCCTTTAGAGTAGTTGTAAATTTTCCTTTAGTACTAAAGTAATGTATGTTTGAATCTCTTGTAGCGCCTACAGTTTACGTTGAAGTCCTGGATATGTTCCAGTAGTTTTGTTTATACGTAAATATATTACTAATGTAATGCAGTTTCCATTCGTTTTGCTTTATGTCTGGCCCACAATGTTTGTAGAATGCCCTGAAATAGTATACCTTTTAAAAAAACTGGAAGAAGTGCTAATAATAAACAATTGGGAGTTAATCGGGAGGAATTTAGTGTGTTCACTGCGCTGTGTTTGTATTCCGCGCGCTCGTCTTCACTCTCACTTACGTCACAGGCGGGCAGCCAATGGCAGCTCCCACCCCGGAGTGGCTCACCTTAGTTATCTAGCCACATTGAAAAATGCCTAGCTTACTGCTTCCTATCATCGAGTCACATCCCTCCATACATTTGGCCTAAGACATAATAGTAGGCAAGAATAACACAACCAGTTACTTTTCTTTATAAATTACTTCTTTACTTCGAATTTTAAGGGCTTTCTTTCAGCAGCACTAATAATTTCTTTCACTACAATAAACCGACATTTTATTACATAATGAAGTAACGACAAACTTTGGTGTTCTGACAGTCTGACTTGAAACAGATCGCAAACTGCCCGAAGGAGTACGAAGATCACCGAAGGTGAAATTTGCTTTCATCATTCGCGAGTTGAGAATGTTATAAAAGGTGCGTATTTTGTGTGATTGCAAGATGTGGTGCTTCTCCTCAATCCAAGAATTACTTTGTGATGCTATTATAGTAACTCCACAAAAAGTATCTGGGGTAAGAGTAAGGCTCTTATGTTCAACACTAATTTTTTTAACCTTAGTAAGCAATATTTTGGGGGATTGAGCAATCATGCACATTACTTAGTGTTATTCTGTATAATAGCGGCCTGTCTCACAGAACAAGTCCATTCCAAACCAGAGTTCTCTCTGATGTCACGAACCCAAGAACACATTATTACGCCAACGTAAATAGTTCCTTAATACATGTATTGTATCATGAAATATTAGGAAAGGAATAGAACTGCACATTTTATTGCGGTTATCAATGAGAACTCATTGCTAAAGGTAATGGATATATACTAACTGTTAAGAGATGACAAAATATTATTTTCGACTGCTATTACGCTAACGCGAGAGCACCTATGCTTGTTAATACCAACTGTATGCACCACTGCCACTCTCTTACACATACGGGAAATGCAGCAAAGAATTCCCAGAGGTGCTATCTGAGTACCGAATAAACACTTTGCGTAACACAGGAAATATGAAAAGCGAACAGGCATTCATAATATGCTAGTACACATATGCTCAGCTCAGGTCAAATCTTGTGGTTTAGTCAATTGGTATTTGAGTTCACGTGACAGAGGAAGATGCGTGTAGTGCGAATAAACTGTTCAAACACAAAAGCGGGAAACAGTTAAAAACTGGCGAAAAACAAACAATACTTCATATATTCAACTCACTATTAGAAAAATACCCGACACTTGCATTAGTGCATATTACGAAACTAATATCCGATTTTACAGGCGTTTCAGTGAGAAGTGTAACCAAAGCGCGCAGGGAATATAAACAGACATAATGGAATAGAGAAGAGGAGAATAAAATGTGGGAACTTATTTTGTGTGCACAAGTGCTGTGGAATTGTGGATAAGTTTGTCATTATTTTGGAGAGTAGTTCTGATTTCGATATGGTAACTGAGTCATCTTCGGAGGATTCGGATTTGGGTGTTGAACTTTTGCCCGAGGATTGTGATTAACGTAAGTTCATTTCCGATACTTATAAAATTGATTGTTACCTCAGGTTGTATTTTGAACTATGATTCTCAGGCACGACGCCTTTTATAGAATGAAACAACGTTCAACGTGAGAGGGGAACAAGCAGCCATTAGGGGCGGAGATTGCGAACTACTTTCGTGCGGATAATACCAAGAGTTTGATTACAGTGAGAGGTACTCTGGTTTGGAATGGATCGTGAGTAGTGATCGGGGATGGAACTAAACTATGAAAAATCGTGCTCTCGGATAATGTCACTCGTAGCTACTACAGCTGTATTTTTCATACCTGCCTAGCTGGCTCAGCTGATCATATGTTCTAATGCCGTATTGCTACTGATGACGCACAAAGTTAATTACGTGAGCTTCAGTAATTGTGACCGCACTTTCAGTTATTCAAATTTCTTTTTAAAGTAGTCGATTAAAGCTCACATAAAATAACTTGTCATTGTCATCTGCAGCAACACAATATTAGAACAAGGTAATTCTGTGCCACGACTCTATTTACTATGTCGACTGCGCACAGAGCCTTATTGAAGTGCCAGCATCAGAACTGTATATTTGCGGCATGCCAGCCGCTACGTGGAACACACACACACACGCACACACACACCCGGCGGAGGGCGATGGATTTTTTCGGGCGTAAAAATCCTTAGCATGGCTTCCTTCGGAAGGAAAGTAACCACGTCGGTGGTCACGTGTCGTAGATTTACGGCACGTAAAAGAACCTCAAGCCTGATAAGGCCTCTAACAAAATTTCCGTCTTTCACGACCAATTTAGAATGGGGCCCTAAGGGCCATAGTAGTTAAAGAGCGTCCATAAATTAAAAAAAACACCCACACATTATGTTGAAATGACCATGATATTTTGAAATGCGCATTTCGAATAAGAGAAGAACATGGATAACCAATGGATGTCACACGCAATGTAAACACGCGTAAAATAACAAAGTCTGTTTTCTGTAAGGGAAAATAAAAAGTTAAATAAGTAATGCATGTTTTCTATAAGGGTAAATAAAAAGTGAAATATGCATAAACATGGGTATAACGCACAGAAATATGCGCGGATTGTGTGCGAAAACACAAAAATCTGATGTGTTACACTCACGTGACTTTCTCTACTCTTGTACAAACTATTTTTACAAACGCTTATTCTCCATCAACTTCATGTTAATCGAGATAAACATTTGCAGAAACTATCTTATTGCTAATTTTTTTGTAGGTGCAAGGGGAATATGATAGGCTTTAAGAGATAGTTAAATCTTTTAAGAGTTGGTTGCTACGTGGAGCATTACATTCTATTTGCATGTCCAGGATATAAAAAAAGCATTATACCATTGCTAAATGTTTATGTGTTAACAAACTAACCAAATGTTACAAGGCCTTGCGCTTTCTACTTCAGTAGATTACGTTTTGTGCATAGAGTAGACAGGCCTGTTTGAAAATCACTGACTTTCACTTCGTATTGTTTCATCCGGCAAAACTGCATCTATAGGCTTATGGTCAGAGAAAGCGGTTTCATACACACCAGCAGAAATGTCGATGTTGGAAAATATTATATCTATCTGAGTATTAAAATTTGTTGTTGAAATGTTCTTATGCAGCTTGCTTATGTCATAAAGATTTTTTGTAAAGTGAACTATTTTTGAGATATTCCTTGTTAATTTCTTTGAATTTTCCAATACTTACACTTTTTCTTAACTGTAAATTCGTTGTTTTTTATGTTCTTGACATGCAAAGAGAATTACATTTTACACATAGCGACCAGTTCTAAAAATATTTGACTATCGCTTAAGGCCTACTATGTTGCCATTGTTTTGTATTTGCAAGGGCAATATAGAAATTGACGCTGACCTTTGATACATCTGTGTTGTTCCTTGCTGTCGCTTCAGGAGACTCAGAGTCCCGGATTCGATTGTTAGATGACAGGGATTAGGAATTTGTTCTGGTAGAGCTGAGGTTCTGGTTTTCAGGGTAGTGACATTGCCTTGATGATATTAACAATGCTGCCGGCAAAGAGTGAGTTATTATTTCTTTATTTTTGTTACGAAGATTTCTATCTGGTCGAACCGCCACCTTCGTCGTCAAAACCACTGTTATTATTGTTATCACTTTCGAAGTCGCTACTTATATGTTCCTCCGACTAGCCCTCAAATTGCCTAGATTTTACAACTTCATTTCACTTCAAACTTTCTGATTATTTTCTTCTTATTTTGTTTCATCAACCGTCCTCGTGGTTAGTTTTTACCCGAATGTGGGCTCGGCGTTTCTTTTCTTTTTTTACGCCTTTCGCCAAATTCAGAATTTTCAACCCATCTTTCTTCTTCTTCGTTCCGTTTTAAGTTCAAACGTATCATGTGATGTATACGGGATCCTTTATTGGCTATCGTTTTTGTTTCATGATTTTATTATTGGCTACCCCCACTTTGACAGCTTTTACGTCTGCTTCTTACAACTTATTTTGAGTTTAAAATCTTCCCACGAATATTCTTAGATCGGAGATAAGACACGTATGCTTTCTGACCCTGCTAAGCTTTCGGACCATTGTTATCTTCACGTCCGAACCAAAGTACAAAGCGAAACTTCCGGTATCCTTTACGGCGCCGAGAGCAGGTACATCTGCTTTCCTTTCGAGGAAAACAAAAATTGCTTTTTGCCTTTTCAACAAAACCCCTTCCTAGTATGAATTTACAGAGCGGGCATCTTTTTAATTTATGAATTGATTCTCTTTATACCTTTTATCTCTTTTCAGCATTTTTTGTCCTTATCTTTGATTTCGATCGCATTATATTATTATTATCGTTATTATCATTATTATTTTTTTTTCTCTCCTGGGTCTCGATAACTGGCTTTATATGCCCTAACGGTAATTTTATCATCGGACCTTTAGGTTGAATGATGGGTTTATCGTTAATGTCCCATCTAACGTTACCTCTCTCTCCCTCTGTTCATTATTCTTTTATTTATTTCTTTATTTATTATTCATTCATTTAGTGGCTTACGACGAGCCCACCATTGCACATTTATCCTGTTCACATTAAATTTCAATCACTGAATACAGTGCAATTTGAAATTTGACACAAGTATTTACGTAAAAATAAAAACAAACAAGCTACATAATATCTGACCCTCAACAACCAGATTACAAAACATTTATATTTAAGGAATGTGTTTACACACAATACATTCTTCAAACATTTTTTTAATTACACATCTTAATTCCCTTACTTTTTTTTTCTTTCTTTTGCACATCCTATACAATACTGGTTTCCTGAGGCTATTAGCAGCCTCCACACTAGAGACACCTTTTGTATCTTTTTCTGCCAGGTATACATTCTGTCCGGTTTTCATTCATACTGTATATCATTAACATCGTGAATGTCAAGCACACGGTCCCTTAGGAGTTTAACAGGACATTGCTATCTCTAAGCTACCACGTTGTTCATAAACAGTGTTCGCGTGTAATGACTTTCTTTACTTATGTTTAGAGTGTGTTTGTATATTCTCCCTGTCCGACTCTATTAAAAAAGTTTTGCCCTGCTTAAATGGAGAATCAATGATAAATGGTACTTACCGATTATTTTCCCAGTCCTCATTCTTGGAGTTGATATACCCTGTCCCCGAAGGTTTGTGCCATCCGATAGGGGCCCTTCCAACACATATGCATACGTCTGTATTCCTTCCTTACTAGTGAAGATTTGTCAAAATTCTTCACTAGTACGAGGTCACCTATTGCCGGAGTCCAGGTATGTGTGTATCTCTCGGCCTTCTGTCTCCTTTTCTCTGATTTGGCTTTTAATTCATAAAGGCGTTCTTAATCCTTTCCGTGTCTGATTCCTCGATAGCGTCAATAGCTGGCGTTACACCCGGAATAATGCTATTTGGTTCATTTCCTGTGTGTAGTTTCAGTGGCGTGAATCCATGATTACAGTTGAGGCTGTTATTGTATACATTCTCGATATATTCAATGTATCCGGGCCAACTCGATGTTTCTGATTCGCTAAAATTCGTAGCGCAATACTCAGGTCCCGCATGTGTCTCTCGCATGGATTTGAACTGGGATGATAAGCGCTAATGTTGTACACTTTCATGCCTGCTTCGAGTAGTCTTTCTCGAAATATCCTTACCTTATGTGCCGGTGCATTATTCACCAAGATCGCCGCCATTCTTCCATAATTTGGTACTAGTGATCAACTATTTTGCTCGCGCAAATAGCGCTAGTCAGCTTCTTGACTGCGTATAGCTTCACAAATTTACTCATCACGTCGACTAATACGAAAACATATTTTAACCTTGTTCTTCCGGTCGGCATAGGCCCATGACCATCAGCTGCGATTAATTGCAGGGGTTGCTCCCTGAGAATCGTCTGTGATGGTAAATCATACCGGATGTTCAACGGCTTAGCTTTCTGACACATTGCACAATTTGCAACAAAGGCCCTCAACTTCTTACCTAGCCTTCGAATGTAAAAGTGTCCGTTAAGGACTAGGTTTGTCTTCCCCATTCCGGCATGTATGAGTGCTCGATGATATGCATCCATAACTAATTCTTCCAACACAGAAGGTACGAAAACTCGCCATGTCGGTCTTTCTCTTTCACACAGTTTATATACCACACCGTTTAAAATGCCGTACTTTCCCGTGTTTTGTGTACTGATCGGCGTAGCTATCTTCATTATTTCGACTATCTTCTCATCTGCCCCCTGGAGTTGTGGCAGCCTCTTCATTTCGTCTGCTAAGTGTTTGCTTAACGTTATGTCTAATTTCATCACGCAAACCTCTCTTTGTGTATTTTCCTGTGTTTTGGGAAACTGCCCCCCTCTCTTTAGTCTGGACATGTCGCAAAGCGCCCTGGTATGTGGCGGATTTCTACATTTTAAGCCATTATCTCGTGTATGTATCGAGAAATTTTGCTGCTCGTTAATTTACAGTTTTTGATAAATGACAAACTTATATGGTATGTGAATACGATAATCTGCCTGCTGTACACAGTGTTTAAATTTTTGCAGAGCAAAGAAGATAGCTCCGATCTCCTGCTGGCTAACACAAGCGATTCTTTCGGCCTTTGTTAATGCTCTGGAAACTGTAGCTATTATATGTAATTCCTTATTTTCGTCAACTTGGGCTAATACACACCGTAAGCAATTGACGAGGCGTCAAAATAGATATGGTAAGGAAGGTCCATGCGTGGGCGTTTTAACAGTATCGATTCACTGAACAACTGCTTTAGCCGATTAAATGCATTTTCTTCGGCTTCGGTCCACCTCTATTTGCTGTTCTTTTCTAGTAACTCTCGTAGTGGGGCAGTATGCTCGGCGTATCTGATTACAAACCGACTTTGATAACCTAATACACCTAGGAACTTTCGCAACTGCTTGGGGTTCTTGGGACGGGGGATTTTCTGGATTGCTTCCACGCGCTCGGGGTCCGGCGAGTCGGTCTCTCCAGAAATTATATACCCTAAGAATTTCACTGATGTAGCGAAGAAAGCGCATTTATCCCAGTTTAATATCAGACCACTGTTTGCAAGTCTTCCAAGAACTTCGCCAATGTGTTGGAGGTGTGACTCTACGTCTAAATCATGTATTAGTATGTCGTCCACATATTGCGACACACACTCTTCAGTTTGCGTGCCTAAAATCTGGTGTACTGCCCGGAGCAATGCATCACCGCTAACATTTATTCCAAAGGGGCAACGCGTAAAATTATATAAACATCCAGAATAATAGAAGGCCGTATATTTGCGCAAGTGAGGGGCCAGTTTGATTTGTAAGTATGAGTTTGTCAAATCCAACGAAGTAAACCATTTTTGTCGCCCGATGATTGCTAAGATTTGCTCTATATTCTGCGCGCAGAACCTGTCGGGACGGATAAACTTGTTTACATGTCGGCCACCAATAGTTAGCCGAACGCTCCCGTTTTTCTTCCGTACTATACATAATGCATTTATGTACACCGAGTCTGGCAGTTCAATAATGTGCTCTCGTAACAATTCTTGAATTTTCTCGTCTACCACACTTCGCATTTCGAGCGGGATTCCCCCTACACTTATGCCTGAAATGTGTGACGTCAGATATTTCAAATGCATATTCATAGTTATGGTATACTCCTGTCCTGGAGGTTAACATATCTTTGTGTTTTACAAGAATGTTGAAACGTCTTTTTTCTGTTGGTGGTTTAAGCAGCCTATTGATACTGCATATTCGTGTATACCTGATAGGGATATGTTTTGTTCACTCGCTATCTGCGAGTCATCCGACCTCTCACCAAAATAAACACTTTCATGTTCTATGTTTAAACCACAATAATTGGGTGCTTGGCCTTCTTCTGACTCATGAGCTTAATGCAGTGGCTTGTCGTCTCTCTCCCTTCGCACAATTGTTGTGTAAAAATTCTAACCACATCAATGCCTTCCCCAATGTGCAAATATTCAATGAAGAATTGTTCTCCTTTCTATTTGCTCTTCTATTTCGGTTAAAACCGCGTGTTCCATACTTGAGTTTGAACGAATGGTATTCTTCTTAGCGATCCATCTACTGTTAGTATCAATAATGCTAGTCCATAGTCAATAGTGGCTTGGAATGCATTTAGCATGTCGCTTCCCATCAGAATGTCTACTACCAGTTTTTCTATTACTAAACACAATTATTTCAAATTCGGTATCCCCTATGCAGGCATTAATCATTACCTGCTGCGATATCTTTTGTTTCGCGCGGCCTACAGCCATTATGCAGTACGCGTTCTTTACGGGTAGTATATGTAAGTTCTTTTTCTTTTCACTGAGGTGGTTGAAGAGTGCTTTACTGCACGCAGAGATCATGGCTCTACTGTCTATTGTTATCAGGTAGTCTCATTTTCGATCACTGCCGCTATTCTCGGGGATTCCGTTATTTCCAGGGTTTGACTTATCTCCCTGTATCCGAATTCCTTGTCATGACAGTTGCCTCTCCCTTCGTTTTGGCTGATATTGTGACCTATACTATTTGTTTCTGATTTTAGTTTTCGTTCCCAGTGTAATGCGAGAACCCTGCGCGCATTCTCTGAGGTCGAGCCTGGGAATGCTACGACTCATCCTGCCTCTAGTTTTCCGACCGTCACGGCCACGACCCTTGACTGGGCCTATCCCTTGGCCTACGCTGTGTCCTACCGTTGTCCCACTTATGTGGCCTATCGCGTCATCCATTTTGTTGTGGACATTTTGCGGCTGTCGTGTCTGGGATGGGTATCCGCTCGGCGTCAATACGTGGCTGTAAGTAGGCCTGCTTAAGAGCTCGTGGTTCTAATTTCTACGTGGGGGAGTTGCTGGCCGGCTTGGAGGTGTTCTAGGCCTGTTCGGAGGTGTCCTTGGCCTGCCCTGAGGGTTTCTGGCCGATTTGTAGGCGTTGTTGGCCTATCCGGTGTCCCACTGTGAAGCTTATTTCCCCTGTGTTGCCTACTATTCGCTGGTTACCTGGAGGATCTCATGTATTGAACGGGATACTCATGTTGCCTCGGTGGCCTACCCGTGCCCGGCTGGTCCAAGGGCCTATAGCTTCTCTCCCGATTCCTTGTAAATGTCTCTTGATACCGCTGTCAGATTGTGGAACGGTTGTTCAACGCACCTTGTGCCCTCGTCCCATCATTGCGATGCGATTGTGTCCTATCAATCTGTCTACCTTCGGTCCTGATTTTGGGCCTATCACTTGGCCTAACTTCTTCCCGCGTTTCGTACCCCTACAGAGCGGCAAGGAGTTCTATGTCTTCGCTCAGCGTCCTCGGACGTGCTACCACTAGGTGATGACGCATAACGTCTGGGAAATGTCGTGTCAGGAGGGATACGAATTCACCTTCGGTCATCGGTGTGTCCAGGAGTTGACTTAATTGGCCGAGTCGCAAGAAATAGTCGACCATTGACTAACGCTTATCTTCCCTGTATTGACCATTATTTATTTCTGCGCGCACCCGGTATTGTGCAACGCCGCTCTAAATTTCTCTAAAAATGCAGACCTAAAATGTTCATATTGTGCATGCT
Organism: Deroplatys truncata; assembly: GCA_030765065.1. Taxonomy (NCBI): domain Eukaryota; kingdom Metazoa; phylum Arthropoda; class Insecta; order Mantodea; family Mantidae; genus Deroplatys; species Deroplatys truncata. The sequence goes on along the minus strand of CM060988.1, from coordinate 20,660,089 downwards.
CGCTCACCGTCAATCGAAACCAACTCAGAGACGAGCCTATCAAGCTCCTTTTTATAATTACCATTTTGAAACGGTCGGGGTTTCCCCTAAGCGCGAAATAAGATTCGAGGTCGTTAATGAATTGCTTCGCATTGTCGAATTCACTGTTGAACTTGGGGATTGGCAGTTCATTCAAAAATTGTAAGGGTATAGTACATTGTTGCAGGAGCCCTACTGTGCTTGATATTTCACTTGCCGTGTGCAGTGAGGCCGAAGGAATGCAGGCAGGTTCGTTCGACTTTGGGTTCTTACAGTGGAACGACAAAAGCGCGGAAACCTGAGAGGTAGTTCGCGCGTCCGTGGCTCCCTGGGATCGCGGTTCGATTTCTTCTAGCGCGTCCCTGCGAGCAGTGACGGTCTGTGTCACTGCTCCCTTAACTTGACGATTTCGCTTGTCTGCGAGCTTCTCTGTGCCTCTATGGCCTCTCTTAATTTTTTAATTTCATCATTTACCACTGATTCAAGTGCCTGCTGCTTATTCTGTAATGCTACACAGACTGTCACTCTTGCCTTGTCACTAATTGTACATATTAAGTTTTCATTACTTACAATATGTTGTGCCCTGATGGCGTGTATTTCCACGCCAAGTTCCTTCCTTACTACCTCTACACTATTCTGTGTTGCTTTTAATTCGTTTCTTAAATACTCAACATCCTCTTGGATTACATTTTAACTTGCTCTAATTTCTAACATGACATACTGTATTTTATTTTCTAAGTCCTGACTGATTTCCTTCTTTTGGATGCATAATTGTGAGGATATCCGCTGCTGCAATGTTTGTTCCTGGGTGGACAATTGTTGTTTTAGTGTTTGCTCTTGTTCTGTTAATCGTTGTGTAAGTGTTTGCCCTTGATCTGTTATTTTAGCGTTTAGGAGACTCAATTGGGCCAATATTTGTTGCAGCATTTCACTGGTATTAAGTGATCCGGTAACTTGGTTATCTAATGCTTCTCCATTTCCTTTTTCTACACCTACCCGCTATTGTTAGTGAAATTTTGCCCTTGTTCATTGCTATTAGCTTCCATATTGTTGCCGGTTAATTTCTTGTTTCCTAACAGCATTTACAAACATGAATAATTCAGCTTACTTATATCTATTACATGTGTACTCCCTTCTAAAATTTTATTGATTAATGTATTGTACAGTTAACACTTACCCGGTGCTGAGTTGTGCTGCTGTGAAGTGTAGTAGTAGTTCACTTATCACTTCACTACACTTACACTTTTTTTAACGCTGATGATCTGTCTGCGCTGGATGCCTACTTCCTTGTTGCAGTGGAGCGGCATCGATATCGCTTGTTGTCACGCGTCTATCGGTACACTCTTCTGCTGCCGGCGACTCTGGTAGTTGCTGATGACGTCATCGGTTTCGTTTTTTTGTTCTTCCTTCCGTTGTCGGCTCTCTGGGTGTTTTATCTGTTGACAGTATTTCGAGCCCCAACGTAGTGGGCGCCATATGACGCTGAACTTTGACACATCTGCGTTGTTCCTTGCTGTCACTTCAGGAGACTCAAGAGTCCCGGGTTCGATTGTTGGATGGCAGGGATTAGGAATTTGTTCTGGTAGAGCTGAGGTTCTGGTTTTCAGGGGTGGTGGCACTGCCTTGATGATATTAACAATGCTGCCGGCAAAGATTGAGTTAATATTTCTTTATTTTTGTTACGAAGATTCCGATCTGGTCGAACCGCCACCTTCGTCGTCAAAACCACTGTTATTATTGTCATCACTTTCGAAGTCGCTACTTATATGTTCCTCCGACTAGACCTCAAATTGCCTAGATTTCACAACTTCATTTCACTTCAAACTTTCTGATTATTTTCTTCTTATTTTGTTTCATCAACAGTCCTCGTGGTTAGTTTTTACACGAATGTGGGCTCGGCTTTTCTTTTCTTTTTTTACGCCTTTCGCCAAATTCAGAATTTTCAACCCACCTTTCTTCTGCTTCGTTCCGTTTTAAATTCAAACGTATCATGTGATGTATACGCGATCCTTTATTGGCTATCGTTTTTGTTTCATGATTTTATTATTGGCTACCCCCACTTTGACAAATTTTACGTCTGCTTCTTACAACTTATTTTGAGTTTAAAATCTTCCAACGAATATTCTTAGATCAGAGATAAGACACGTATGCTTTCTGACCCTGCTAAGCTTTCGGACCATTGTTAGCTTCACGTCCGAGCCAAAGTACAAAGCGTAACTTCCGGTATCCATTACGGCGCCGAGAGCAGGTACAGCTGCTTTCCTTTCGAGGAAAACAAAAATTGCTTTTTGCCTTTTCAACAAAACTCCTTCCTAGTATGAATTTACAGAGCGGGCATCTTTTTACTTTATGAATTGATTCTCTTTATACCTTTTATCTCTTTTCAGCATTTTTTGTCATTCTATTTGGTTTCCAACGTTATACATTATTATTATTATTATTATTATTATTATTATTATTATTATTATTATTATTATTATTATTATTATTGCTTTCTCTCCTGGGTCTCGATAACCGGCTTTAAAATACAGTAACCTCTAAGAAATAAATAAATTGAGTTTTATTTATGGACGCTCTTTAACTACTATGGTTCTTAGCGTCCCATTCTATATTGGGCGTGAAACACCTGTAATTTTGCTCAGAGGCCTCTTTATCAGGCTTGAGATTCTTTTACGTGCCGTAAATCTACGACACGGGACCACCGGTTTTACTTCCCTTCCGAAGGAAGCCGTGCTAACGATTTTACGCCCGAAAAAATCCATCGCCCTCCGCCGGATTTGAACCCGCGACCTTGGGTAACCTCTAAGCATAGACGTATTGCTTAATAGCTGGTTGCTATGTGCAGCACCATTCTCTTTGCCACACATTAATACTCTTTGCATATCAAAGACAAAAAATATGAATATCCAATTCCAATTTGAGAAAAAGTATAAGTATTGGAAAATTTAAGGGAATAACAAGCAATATCTCGAAAACAGTTTGGTGTTTATCCGACTGTTCGCTTCCGAGTTATGCTTGTTCACACACGGATGTTTCCAAAACTGTTCTTTTTTATTCAAGGGGGTCTCAAAACATAAATTTCCTGTGAAATCTCGGTATCAAATTTTTGGGTGGAATACAATATGTCCCCTAGTTACTATACGTAGTAGAGAAAGTAATATATCCAATAAGTAGCATGCCAAATAGATATTTTTGTTTCTCCTGAACTAAGTTAGTTATGTGAACAATTTGAATTTGGCGCATTTCTTCACACCTTCTTCTCCACTCCATTGCAATAGCAACTTCTTACGTCAACCAGTGGCAGCACTGCTGCCCCTTGTAGAATGGCTGACATCGATGTTCATATTAGACAGCGTTCTGTCATTGAATTCTTGAATGCGGAAGGTGAAACGCCCATTCGCTTTCATGAGAGACTCACAAAGGTGACATCAGTGGACGTCAGCAAGTTTAGAAGATGGGTTCATCGTTGTAACGAAGCTGATTAGCGGAGCGGCAGACCCGTGTCTGCATGCAACATTGATTGCTGTATCAGCGTATATCGTAATCATATTAGCAGTATGGAAACGATTTAAAATTGGTGCAGTTGACACTCAAAGTATAAAATTTGTGTTACCAAGGATCCGTCCTAGGACCATTGCTCTTCATTATATACGTAAATGATTTCGTGGAATCAACTGAGAGTAAACCTATATCATATGTCGATGAGACTCCACTCATTTGCAAAGGAAAAAAACTTGCTGCAACTAGAAAATAAAGTTACTCAAAATTTATCACGAATTTCAATTTTTCTTACTGTTAATTCTCTCAAACTCAATATTAAAAAAGCCAAATTGATTCATTTTGGACACCAGCAAAATATAAGTGAAGAACTAAGATACATAAATGTAAAACTAGATAATGCTAAAGTAGAACAGGTGTCTATTTATAATTTCTTAGGGATATACCTTAATGAACACCTACATATGAAACTCATGTAAATGAAGTGGGTAAAAAAAATTTACAAGAAACATATATTTATTAAAATACTTTTCAAACTATCTTAATGTAGAACAACATAGAGCTATATACTATGGATTAATATATGCTCATATGGAATATGTAGTTGAAATTTGAGGAGGGTGTGGGACACCACCGCCACCGCCACCACCATCACCACAACATAGAAATACATGCCTTGTTAAAAGATGGACTGAAACTGTGGAAAAGGACGTAGATTAAATTGAAAACTGACATTGAAATCCTCAATGTTGTGGCTTTCATGCTGTGTAATCAAAGTTTAAGTTACTTGCAAATTACAAGAGAAAAAGAATGGGAGGCATTCGTTATTGGCTGATCCTCGTAGATTGTAATCATGCAATACTATATATTTAATTTGTCAGTAAAACACTGAAAATTTCATCAATTATTTATACCACGTTCTGCAGTCTCCATCCGTTGGCAATGTTTACGATTCATTTTACTCGCTTTTCAGTTTACGTTATTGTTTTTAGGAATTAATATTTCTCGGCTGAACTGGTACTCTGTACTTATGACACCGCATATCAAAGAATCGTGTTGGTCTACCAATTCGTATTATAAGGTCTAGCGATTCTATCAACCTGCACAATTCACTCATTACCTCGATGATTCTAGGCTGCTCCGAATCTACTCGGTCGTAATAGGTTTTTTCGCATTACTATGTGCCATGTTACAGCATCACAATGTGTGGTAATTTCCCTATGTATAATCCTACTCACTCGGCAGTATTCGGTTCTTTGGCGATGCTATATACCATGTTACAGTATTACAATGTGTGGTAATTTCCCTATGTATAATCCTACTCACTCGGCGGTATTCGGTTCTTTGGCGATGCTATATACCATGTTACAGCATCACAATGTGTGGTAATTTCCCTATGTATAATCCTACTCACTCGGCGGTATTCGGTTCTTTGGCGATGCTATATACCATGCTACAGTATCACAATGTGTGGTAATTTCCCTATGCATCATCGTACTCACTAGGCGGTATGCGGTTCTTTGGCGATGCTACATCCCATGTTACAGTATTACAATGTGTGGTAATTTCCATATGCATGATCGTACTCACTCGGCAGTATTCGGTTCTTTGGCGATGCTATATACCATGCTAAAGTATCACAATGTGTGGTAATTTCCCTATGCATCATCGTACTCACTCGGCAGTATTCGGTTCTTTGGCGATGCTATATACCATGCTACAGTATTACAATGTGTGGTAATTTCCCTATGCATCATCGTACTCACTCGGCAGTATTCGGTTCTTTGGCGATGCTATATACCATGCTAAAGTATCACAATGTGTGGTAATTTCCCTATGCATCATCGTACTCACTCGGCAGTATTCGGTTCTTTGGCGATGCTACATCCCATGTTACAGTATTACAATGTGTGGTAATTTCCATATGCATGATCGTAATCACTCGGCAGCATTCGGTTCTTTGGCGATGCTATATACCATGCTACAGTATCACAATGTGTGGTAATTTCCCTATGCATAATCGTACTCACTAGGCGGTATTCGGTTCTTTGGCGATGCTATATACCATGATACAGTATCACAATGTGTGGTAATTTCCCTATGCATGATCGTACTCACTAGGCGGTATTCGGTTCTTTGGCGATGCTACATACCATGTTACAGTATTACAATGTGTGGTAATTTCCCTATGCATAATCGTACTCACTAGGCGGTATTCGGTTCTTTGGCGATGCTACATACCATGTTACAGTATTACAATGTGTGGTAATTTCCATATGCATAATCGTACTCACTAGGCGGTATTCGGTTCTTTGGCGATGCTACATACCATGTTACAGTATTACAATGTGTGGTAATTTCCCTATGCATAATCGTACTCACTAGGCGGTATTCGGTTCTTTGGCGATGCTACATACCATGTTACAGTATTACAATGTGTGGTAATTTCCATATTCATGATCGTACTCACTAGGCGGTATTCGGTTCTTTGGCGATGCTACATACCATGTTACAGTATTACAATGTGTGGTAATTTCCCTATGCATGATCGTACTCACTAGGCGGTATTCGGTTCTTTGGCAATGCTACATACCATGTTACAGTATTACAATGTGTGGTAATTTCCATATTCATGATCGTACTCACTAGGCGGTATTCGGTTCTTTGGCAATGCTACTTACCATGTTACAGTATTACAATGTGTGGTAATTTCCATATGCATGATCCTTCTCACTAGGCGGTATTCGGTTCTTTGGCAATGCTACATACCATGTTACAGTATTACAATGTGTGGTAATTTCCATATGCATGATCGTACTCACTAGGCGGTATTCGGTTCTTAGACGATGCTACTTACCATGTTACAGTATTACAGTGTGTGGTAATTTCCATATGCATGATCGTACTCACTAGGCGGTATTCGGTTCTTCGGCAACGTTACGTACCATGTTACAGTATTATTATGTGTGGTAATTTCCGTGCATAATCGTACTCACTAGGCGGTATTCGGTTCTTTGGCGATGCTATATACCATGTTACAGTATCACAATGTGTGGTAATTTCCCTATACATCATCGTACTCACTCATCAGAATTCGGTTCTTTGGCGATGCTATATACCATGATACAGTATCACAATGTGTGGTAATTTCCCTATACATCATCGTACTCACTCGGCAGAATTCGGTTCTTTGGCGATGCTATATACCATGATACAGTATCACAATGTGTGGTAATTTCCCTGTACATCATCGTACTCACTCGGCAGAATTCGGTTCTTTGGCGATGCTATATACCATGTTACAGTATCACAATGTGTGGTAATTTCCCTATACATCATCGTACTCACTCATCAGAATTCGGTTCTTTGGCGATGCTATATACCATGATACAGTATCACAATGTGTGGTAATTTCCATATGCATAATGGTCCTCACCCGGCGATTCTTTTTGAACGACGATTCATTTGTTTGTTCATTCGGTCCCACTGTAAGCAACGCTCAGGGACATTGAACATGCCATATAATTATGAAGTATGTAGCTTAACTAATAAACATACCCAACACCAAGGATATTTCTCCATTTCCTTCTCTCGCTCTCTCTCTCTCCCTCTCTCTCTACACCATGCATTATTTAAGAAATGAAAATTTGCAAACCATCACCATTCCAGGAATAAACATCTCAACATGCATTACAGTAGGACAATAACAAATAGGTGTAAGTCACCATCATATGTCATATATATTGAATATTTATATGTTGCGCGACATATTAAAAAATTCCTCCATGGTATATGTGAAGTGAGTATATAGGAAATACTTTAGCCCTTTTTTTTTAAATATTTTATGTTGATTATGCTTGCCTAATGGTTATAAGTAGCATGGAAGGTTATCATTAATTGCAGACTGGTTGGAACAGTTTTGAACTATTTGCTGGTCTATGCAAATTGCCTGCATGCCCTTTATTGTGGTCATGCACAGCAACGTTCATTGTGAAGTTATCATAATTATCTGTAAGGTAGCTCAGGAGAGAATTACGTATTCACCAGTGAGAGTAAGAATGTTTTGGGTTTTGAACAAGGGTCTACAGGAATGACGGGACCCAACACCACAGATAATATGTATGGCCTTCTTTTTGTAATATATATACTTGTTTGCTATGTGCCGAATTACCTCAGTACATTATTCAATATCGCAACAGGGAGCGAAAGTAGGCAAAATATGCTGTTCTTAAGGCACTTTGGTAGAGAAAATTTTTTAAGTTTCTTAAGGCAAAGCAAGCCGAGCTAAGTTTTGGCAGTATTATTTTTGTTTGTTTTCTCCAGTTGAGCTCTCCAACTATTTGAAGTTCAAGAAATTTTGTATCAGATACCTTATTTATGGTGTAATTTTTGTACCTGATTGTTAATTCACTCACTTGTTTATGCTTCGTTTGAAATTGAATAAAATTGGTTTTATCATAGTTTAATGAAAGCCTATTAGCTTTAAACCAAAAGTTGAGCTGTTCGAACACTTTATTGACAGCATTTCTTAATTGCTGATGTGACTTTTCAGATATAAATACACTGGTATCATCTGCAAAAAGCACAGCTGTTGAATCTTTGCTAAGGTAGTATGGGAGATCGTTTATAAATATTAAAAATAACAAAGGACCAAGTATAGACCCTTGTGGGACACCTCTAGTAATAATACCTGGTTCTGAATCACAACCATTGATTCTGGTTTGCTGGATCCTATTTGTTAAGTACGATCTGAACCATTTTATAGTAATATCACTGAAGACATAAACTTTTAACTTTTGCAGCAAGATCTACGTTGTCATGAAGAAGATATTTTTTGTATTGTTATTATTTGCCCCACGCTTTGGGAGCCAAATTTGAAGAAGGTTGTATTGAAGGAGTTGTATTATATTTCAACTGTTGGGTATCCGAACACTTGAAGTAGTTGCAACCGCACTTAGGGTACTGTAGCGGGGTTTGGGAATGGAAAAGGTTTGTAATGTTGCGGTTCTTGGTGGTTGGGTTGTTAATTCGGGAGGATCATTGTCGCTGACGGCTACTCAGGTAGAGGAATTTGGGTTCAGGAGTCTCTTACCTCAGGGAATGTGGATGGGAGATAAATGAAGTTCACTTTCTCCTCTCAGATGGCCCGTTTATTGATGATCCACACTGATGTCCTCGTACGAATTTCCTTTCCACACAAGACGCGACATTTCCTGTCGCCACTGCTACTATTTCCGTGCTCTGATCCTCTCTTAATTACTTTGCGAAGTTGAAGTATGTTACAATATTACGCTAGTGACTTTTCCTTTTGTCATTCCCTAGCCATCCTGTTACTCACGGTTGCCTTAAACTGGTTTTCAGTTCATAAATATTTACTCGAAGACCGCTACACTGTTTCCCTCTTTAATATAAGATATTTTGAATTTCCAGATCTATCTTACTTTCCCTCACGTTTCCTACACAAATCTATTTCTTTCCCCCGGCTCATCTCCCCCCCCCACGTTTCTACACAGACTTCTTCTCTCCTCGACGTTTCGACACAGAGTGAAGTATCTTACGCCTGTTGGACGTCGCTCTCCTTCATAGATAATTTTCTATTTCACGACTACTTTTCTAGTTTCTCTCTCACTTTTTGCTATTCACGTGACTTTTATTCGTTCTGATTGGTTACATCTCTGAATTTTTCCTCCGTCTACCATTGGCTCTCAATTTCATCGCCTGAGCGTGGCTCGCGTCTAACATTAACAAATTATGATCGGTTTTCTGGCCGTTGTCTTGACATCCTGTGTGCACAACTCCGTTCCTATTGTCACTAAAGCGATTCCTAATGTTCTTTTTCCTGTCCTTTCCTACGTCTGCTATCTTTATGTGATTTTCGCCAAGTTTGTTCGTTCTCAACTACACGTTTTTATTTCATGTTCTTATTATTAATTAATATCTATCCTCTACGTTTTCTTTTTCTGTTCATGATTATATTCCCCCTTTCTCTAATGCTTAATGTTCTCTTTTATTCTTCCTTAATACTGGTATTCCTTCGTATTATTTTGATGATATGCTTATTAATTATTATTCTTATTCGTTATTATTTTATTATTCGGGCAGGTCTTATCACTTCAGTACGCGGTAGATTTCACCCTAAATGTAGTTTCCTGTGGCCTTTGCCCAAAGTTTTAATAATATTAACTTTGTATTTTTACTGTTTCTTTAAATATTATATTTATGTTTGCCTCGGCTGCGTCAGTATTTATTTTTAGAGACATGAATTTCTTAATAGAGTGTGGTGCGGCTGAAGAATGTAGGCTTACACAGATTATAATTTTGAATTTACCCATTTTTATTAATTCTTGACACGATTTAAACAACACTTCACTGATATAGAGAGAGCTGTGAGATTATTTTGTTAATTACTTGCACTTTTTAACATGTAGAACTATTTTCGTCTCACACGAATACGTATTAAATCTCTCAAAGACGCATCTCGCATCCGGTAACAAACACTGTTTGCAAGCAACTGAACTTTAAATTTTTAAATTTTGCTATATTTCAGTTTCTGATTGCCTAATCCTAGTCCAATAGAATACCTTCATTTAACTAAAGCTTTTCTGGATGTCGATTGGCTATTTTATAAACTGTCACTAAAATTACATTATTGCTTCCAAGAATCACAAGTAGTATTGTTAAACTTTCAAATTCATTATTGCCTCAAGGTTACCTCATTGTTAGCAACTTTTAACCTATGATTCTCGCAGCTCCTACATTATTAAATTACGTAATACATTCACATAACATTATTGAACATGTACATAATATAAACATATACAATGACTGTAATATACACTTTTATATATTGTTACATACACATATTGCATTAAGGCGGGCTGTTATTGAATTTATATATTTTAAAATTTGACTGAAATCATTTAAGTGTTAAAAACACTGCCTCAAATTGTCCCCTTTTAGAAATATTTAAAAATTGTTCCTTTTTTTTAAATGTTTAAATATTTTCTGAAAGTCTCCTGAAAGAAAGAAACATAATCTTTTTATTATTGCACTTCCTATTTTTCACTATCACTTTTATTTAACACTCACTGGTTTTTCACTACACTCTTGTAGAGCAGAATAATTTATTTTCTTCTTCCACTTGTTCGACACTTTAAGGTCAACACCCTGGTGTAAGGTCAATGATCTGGTGTGCAATGATCTGAGTAAAATTTGTTTATTCACTAACATAGCCACTATTAAGCATTTTATTTGCTACTTTTAACAATTAGTTAGGCATATTAACACTTGTTACCCTTTCTTTACAATTTCTAACAATTTCTACATCATACAATATAAATGCAGTTGCTATTCAAATTTCTTATGTTTTTCTTACTAACAAATGCATTTTTATTACATTTTTTTATCTAAACTGTCTTTGGTTGTATTGACAATTGGTTACATTTAGTAAAGATATTCTTATATATTTTTTTAAATTACATTGCTTTCCCCTTTTATGCTCCAAATACTTTATTTTCTTTTTCTTCCTGTGCCACAGACTGTTTACACTTATATGGCTTTAACATTTGCTTGTGGAATCTTCCAATTATTTTATTTGTGTTATTGTTCCTAAGTTCATATATATCTGTTCCAAATATATTTATTACTTCATAAGGACCATGGTAGCTCAGAAACAATCTCCAATATTCTTTACGGAGTTTATTTGACAACCTCTTGTTCTTCACTAACACTTGATCTCCTATCTTTACTTTCCAAACTCTTCTTTTTCTTTTTTCATGTTTGTGTTTTCTCTTCAGGGCCTTTGTTTATAATTTTAAAAATGCTAATTTAAAATTTTCCTCCTTTTCTGGCAATTTAACTGATTGGTCTTCAATAACTTCTGGTGCATTATGGCTCAAAGTATTGTATAATGTTCCATGATGAAGTTCTATTGGTTTAAATCCTGTTACTGTATTTTTGGATTGAGTAAGTAGATTTTGAATAATATTGATGTATGAGTACCAACTGCTCTGCTTGTTATGATACACTATACATAAATAATTTGAAATTTCTTTTATCTCTCTTTCTACTGCATTGGCATTAAGTCTATATCTTGATGAGAAATACTGTTTAACTCCCAAATCTTTAATTCCATTCATAAATTTAGAACTGGTAAACACTGATGCATTATCACAAAGTATGGCTTGGACTATTTCTTCCTCTGGGAAATATGATTTTGTTAATTTGTTTAAACATGTTGTGCTGGTTGCATTCTTGAGTGCATATATTCTAACATATTTGCTAAATATGTCATAGCATACAAATAAACATTTGTACCCAAATGTACTTACAGGCATTGGACCATGCAAATCTAAACTTAATAAACATCTTGGTTTATCTCTAAGTACTGAGTTCGTTGTATATTCATAAGCTACATTAATTTGTTTTGCTTTCTGACAAAGATCGTAATATGATATTATTTTCTTACTTTATGTCCTAGTTTACAGATATATAAATTTTCCAAAATAGTTAGGGTTGTCTTCTCTGTACCTGCATGTATTAATCCTAAATGAGATTGTTCTATTATTTCTCACTCCATACTTGTTGGGATATATGTTTTCCACCCCTTTATCTCCTTTCCATGTTTCTTATATAATACACCATTTTCAACAGCGATTGTACTACTCTTTGCCTCTTCTATCTACGGAGCTTTTTCTTTCAAACTTGCTAATTTAATGTCTTTAACTTGCTCTTCTTTAATATTTTTAAATTGGTTCTTCAATTCTTTCTTCATTGGAATGTCTATCGTAAGCACTTTAATTTCATATTTTTGTCTAGAACAGCTTTCAGGAAATTGTTTGTTGTGGTTGATTCTTGATATTAAATCACTGAATGTATTTTGTTTGCCTGGAATATGTATAATTTCTACATCAAATTCCATTATAGCGAGAATCATTCTAGCTAACTTGCCACTATATAACTTACATTTCTGAATGAAAGTCCAGCTAATATGATCTGTATATATTTTCACTGAATGTATTTTGTTTGCCTGGAATATGTATAATTTCTACATTAAATTCCATTATAGCGAGAATCATTCTAGCTAACTTGCCACTATATAACTTACATTTCTGAATGAAAGTCCAGCTAATATGATCTGTATATATTTTCACTTTCTTCTGAAATATATGTCTTAAATTTAAGTAATGAAAAATATAGTGCTTCAATTTCTAACAGTGTTACTGATGCATTTCTTTCAATATTGGTCAAACCACATGAAGCAGTACTTATTACATAAAATGTGTTGTCATGTTCTCTTTGCCCTAGTATTCCTGCATATCCCTGACAAGATGCATCCATATACAATTCATAATCTAATTCATCTCTTGGACGTTCCAGCAATATTGCATTTGCAAATAACTTTCTTACAATTTCAAAACATTTTTGTAGATCTGCTGTCCACCTTCATTTATTTGTTTTCTTTAGAAGTTGTCTTAAAGGTTCTACTTCTATAGCATATCTTGGTAAAAATTTACTTGCATAATTCCAAATAAGCACACAGAATTTTGACTTTTTAATATTTACCGTCATGCCATGTTCATGTAATTTATTTAATACATAATTTACATTTTCTAAACGTGCCTTATAGGTTTGGCTTATTATTAGAAAATCATCAGTGTATCTGATTAAGAAATCATCTGCTGCGTCATCAAAGATACTATGTATTGCTCTCAGGAATCCACTAGCACTATTCTTTAATCCATATGGGTTTACACAATACCTATATTGTAATCCAAAAACTTGAAAGGCTGTGTAATCACGTACTTTGGGATCTAGTTTGACTTGCCAAAATGAAGCTGTAAGATCTATAGAAGAGATATATTTGCCACGTGATAACTTTGCAATTGTTTGTTCTATACTTTCATTTTGAAAATGGTCTGCTAGCATGAATTTATTTAAATATCTTCCATCTATAGTGAATTTTAAACTATTATCTTTCTTCACCGTCCAAAAACACTGTTTATATACTGTGAATTGCTAAGCTCAATGATGTTATTTTCTAGCATACTAGCTATTAATTTTTAGCTTCATTTCTTAGGTTTACTGGTAGGTTATTATATTTTCTTCTGAATGCTGGTACTTTTTCTACTGTGAATGTGTGAATATATGATGTACACCATCCTGAAATTTCATTGAATACATGCTTATTGTCTTCTAATACCTCTTGCATTACTATCTTTTCACGGTCAGTCAGTATTGTATTTGTTATCATTGTATCTGTGTGTATTTTCCTGTCTTCTATCTCTGTTGCATAACTATTTTCTACCTGCTCTAGTATATTTTCTTCTGCCATCGGTTTCTTTGTATAAGGGTTCCCTTTGGTAAGGTCAGTTTTCTGTTCTTCGAAGTTAAGTGTCAATAGCATTTCATTGTTTTCCTTGCTTGCTTGCACATTTACTATTTATATGAAGCATTCTTCTTCATATACTGCATTTTCTTGTTCCATTCTTTGCACCCTACATACTTTATCTTTTATAAAAGGCATGTATTATATATTCTTTTCTTCTTTATTTAATACAAGTCTGTCCTTCTTAAAACCAACTATCGCAGAGAACTCTATTAATACATCACACCCAATTATAATTTTCCATATTAAGTTTAGGACTATTAAAAACATGACCTCCAATGTAATATCTGCTATTTGTATAGGTATCAATGCTTGAGATTTGATAATTTGGGTCATTGTACCTATGGCTACCCTACATACTAGATTGCTTATTGGGGCTGACATGAGTTTTATCCCTTCATTTAACAGTTGCTTATTAAATGTCTTTGAGCAGATAGAGCTTGATGATCCTGAATCTATTGCAACATTTACTTCCCTTCGTGCTATAATAGTTTGTATATACGGTGATTCATATTTGTTTTCGCAATTCCCTGTGTTTGTATTTAGACGGGAACAACCAAAGTGTGTAGATATTTTATTCTTTCCGCTTAGAGCAGAAGGTACTGTATTACCAGAATCTACGTCAGACAATACATAATTTATTTTTCCTGTTGAGTATTTTCAGTATTTACAGGATTGCCATTTTGTACCGCAGTTACTGTTATTTCATTATCATTAGCATTTTTGTATGAGCCATGTCGTCTAGCTCTTACTATCCCACTGTAATTGCTATGTCCTCCACGTGTATATTCTTCTGTATGTGTGTTGCTTGTTTGACTATAGTTCCCCCTGTTGGCATATTTCCTCTATGTTGAAATCGACTATTACCTCTAGGTGAGTTAGAATTCTGCTGATTCATCCTTTTCATTCTTACATAATTTACGTGTTCTTGTCTCCCTTGTTGTCTTGAATATTTGATATTTTGTGTATTGTAATTAAATCGGTTTTGGCCCTGAAAAATGCATTATTTCTCCTATTTTCATGGTGACAGCATGTATTGTAAGGCATATCATTACGCCTATCGCACCTGATGTGTCTGCCTCGTCTGTGTGGACTCCAAATTTCGTTACTATTACTATTTTCTTGCTGTTCTAATGATGATATTAGCTGTGTCATCTCATAAATAGTTTTAGGTCTTGCAATTAAGATGTATTTTTGTATGTGTAGAGGGTAGTGTCTGGTAATTAAACTAATAAAATCTTCCTCATGCATAGCTGGAGTTAAATATCTGACATATCCTCCATATTTTATAAAATAATCTGTCATTGATAAGTTGTCATATTTACTATACTGTGAATAGCTTAGGCTTGCCCTAATCTTATGTTGCACAGTGGTGTTCCAAAACTTATTCATGAATAAAACTCTAAATGTTTCAAAATTCATTTCACTGTCTGCTACCATATGTAACCATTCTAAGGTTTTGTTATCCAAGCATTTTCTAACAAGTATCATTTTTAAAGCTTCAGGCACATTTTTCAATTTAAAATATTCTACTAGATCATGTATAAATTGTACTGGACTTGAGGAAGCATTAAAATAAGATAAAGGTAATTCATTAAGCACAGAATGATAGTTTGACATTTGATTTGGTATGCATATGTGTGTCATCATTATTGTTGTGTGTTTGAGAGGCTGATGCTATGGAAAAAGCAGTAGCGTCTCTTGTATTATTAGTTAACAAAGGTGATACACTTCTTTCTGCACTTGAATTATTGCCATGCATTTGATTAGCATTTACAGAATTAGTTACATCTGTGTTTACCTTTGGTACACTTGTATTTAAATTTTCAAAACTATTTCAGTTACTTTCCTGTACTTTATCTTTAATTTCATCATTGACTTGTGTGCTTCTTTAATTGCATCTGCATTGGTTTTTGCCATTTCATGCATTTTATTTATTTTCCCTATTAAATCTATTTGTACTTGAACTAGATCTGCATTTGTATTTTCTACCATTGTTTTCAATTCTTCACCCTGTTTATCTAACTTATTACAAATACCCTGTTTAGTATTAGTAAGTTTTAGCTCCATTTCACTTAAATTTTTATCAATTTTATTTGACAATTTCTGTTCTAGCTGAATGCAACCTTTGTTTACTTTTAAATCTATATCTTTTTGAAGTGCTTTGGAAGATTCTTCTAGTTTTATTTCTAACCTCCTACTTTCAGCTTTACTTTCTTTCATACAATTTTGTATTTGTTTAGCTAGATCATTTTAATATAGATAGCTCTGTATTTGTTTCAGTTAACTTATTATTAGTTGCAGTTATCTTATTACTTAACTCTGCACTAGTTTCAATTATCTTATTACTTTGTTCAGTTAACTTATTATTAGCTTCTTTTAACTCTCCTCTCATTTCAGTTATTGCTTTAAGAAGGCACATAAAATTTTGTTGTGATAAGTTTAGATGCTCTTGTTGACTAGATGTGTGAGGGTTTCTTTCTTTTGTTCCCTGCACTAGCATGTGTAAAGGTGATTGACCTTGCATACTACTGCTATCTTTTTCTATGCCTACCTGTGAATTTAAAAATGATTGTTCTTCTGCATCTACCTATTTGTTTCCTCTAGCTGTGATTGTAAATTTACATTGCAATCTGTAATGGCTGACTTGTCCTCTCCTACTTCCATATTTTCATTGTTTTCTGTTTCCATTTTATTTTGTAAATTTTCTTTTGTTATTTTTGGTTTGGAATTGGTCAATTTTAATTAACCGCTTCTTAACAACATGACATTATCTTAATAACAATATATTTTCTTAACTAACTTGACAATTATTATACATATAATACTGGAATTTTCTGAACTTTTGTTCTGGCTGTTAGTAAACCTTTTTATTCTGGTGTTCCATTCTAGATTGTTGTTGAATAGTTGACTGCGTGCCCCATACTCCTGAAAGAATTGTTGCTGTCCTTGGATGATGTTGTTGATGATTTTGAAGTTCTCTGAATTGAAGTCTTGTAGTTCCGTCTATTCTGGTAGTTCTACGTTGTTCGGTAATCTCTTCTTTTCAGTTATTCCTGCCAATTCTCGCCTCTTCGAGCTCCACGCAGCTGGGCGCCAATTTGAAGAAGGTATTTTGTTGTATTATTATTTGCCCCACACTTTGGGAGCCAAATTTGAAGAAGGTTGTATTGGAGGAGTTGTATTATATTTCAACTGTTGGAGAGCCGAACACTTGAAGTAGTTGCAACCGCACGTAGGGTACCCGGTAGCCTTCCCCTAAATGTAGTTTCCTGTGGCCTTTTCCCAAAGTTTTATAAATATTAACTCTGTATTTTTACTGTTTCTTTAAATATTATATTTATGTTTGCCTCGGCTGCGTCAGTATTTATTTTTAGAGACCTGAATTTCTTAAAAGAGTGTGGTGCATCCGGTTACAAACACTGTTTGCAGGCAACTGAACTTTAAATTTTTAAATTTGGCTATATTTCAGTTTCTGATTGCCTAATCCTAGTCCAATAGAATACCTTCATTTAACTAAAGCTTTTTCTGGTTGTTGATTGGCTATTTTATAAACTGTCACTAAAATTACATTACTGCTTCCAAGAATCACAAGTAGTATTGTTGAACTTTCAAATTCATTATTGCCTCAAGGTTACCTCATTGTTAGCAACTTTTAACCTATTATTCTCACAGCTCCTACATTATTAAATTACGTAATACATTCACATAACATTATTGAACATGTACATAATATAAACATATACAATGACTGTAATATACACTTTTAATATATTGTTACATACACATATTGCTTTAAGGCGGGCTGTTAATGAATTTATATGTTATATAATTTGACTGAAATCATTTAAGTGTTAAAAACACTGCCTCAGTCAAATGCCTTAGCTAAGTCACAAAATATTCCTAATGGTAGTGCCTTTTTATCCAAGGCTGTTAATACTTCAAAAGTGAGCATGTATGATGCATTTTCCGTTGACATTTTTTCCCCTAAATCCGAACTGTGATACTTAGAGAATGTTGTAGAACTTCAAGTATTTTATAACCCGATTATATACAGCTTTTTACTTACTTCAGAAAAGGCTGTCAAAAGAGAGATGGGCCTATAATTGGAAGCCAGGCTTTTGTCTCCTTTCTTGTATAGAGGATTAACAATTGTATGTTTCATTTTTTCTGGAAATATCCCTGACATAAGGGAATAACTGCATATATGACTAAGAGGCTTGCTTAACTCTTCTATGCAATATTTTGACAATTTGGTACTCCCGCCCATGAGAGGTTTTGGTTTTTCAATGAGCTAATAATATTTTCTATTTCTCTAGACGTTGTAGAGTCAATCTTAAATTCACAATTAATTTTGAGATGTGCCTTTTTAAGCGCAGCTGGGCTTGAGTCAGATTTGTTTATTTTGCTATTTGCTACATTAAGGAAATATGTGTTAAAGGCATGAACGATGGCGGACTTCTTTATTTTCAGTAGTTATATGAATAATATTACTGTTTCAAGTTTTATTATATTCCACATTGTTTTAATTTTATTATTGGAATCATCAGTGGCTAGTGAGTAATACTTTCTTTTAAGTATTTTACAATATGTTTTGTAGTGTGCTTTAATGTTTGAATCATTACTTGTGCGATATAGTAAGAACATCTTTTTTATTATTTGCACAGGACTTATTCCTAACTAATCCAGGGTTTGACCTTTGTTACCTGTGACGAGGTTATTGTTTTCTTAGGAAAAATGGCTTGAAATGCTAATAGCACTGTTTTAAATACAATTTGTCATTTACATGAGTGCTGTAATAGACAGAAGCCCATTTTTTGTTTTTTTAATACTAGTTTAAAATTATTGATATGTTCATCATTAATTATTCTTGTAATTTTACTTCTTGCATTAACAATCTGTTTGCTGGCTATGACAGACACCAACAATACCTGAGCATCATGATCTGACATACCATTTACAATAGGAATTATGGTATAATTTGGATTTTTTCCTAAGTCAAGAAATATGTTGTCTATAGCTGTTGCAGTGGTCATATAAGTTCTGGTGGGAAAATGAACTACATATTCCAAGTTAAATCTGTGTAATAGGGAAGTGAGATGAGTTTTCATTAAGAGTACGATATATGCGATTCTTGCTAAGACTGGCACGGTTTGTTCATGAATCCCCGGGAGGATTCTAATGACGTAACAAAATGTTGGTGCTCAGAGAAAGAGTATCCTTATTCCGTAACCGGGTGGAAAGTATGGAATTTTATGAATCTTATGGAAGCGGGGTTTTTATATTTAGACTCGATTACGTGTGCTGACTTCTTAAAGTACGTAGGAGTTCTTAATCTATTCATAATATTGGGCCCATCTTGGCGATCGCTTAGCGATGGCGTACATCTTGTAAGGAGTTAATGCCAACATGATAAAAAATGTTGCTAAGGGAATGTCGGTAAGCAATGAAAAAGTAGTTAAGGTGAGGTGTGAAGGCGGCATATTGTGTAAAGTTTGCGGGAATATCAGATTACGTAAGCACCGAGGAATAACATGGCGTGCAACGAATGCCACCACCAATCTGGTACACAGTAGGTACAGAAGGTGTTGCATTCCACCCTAAACTTCGATACCGAGATTTCACTGAAATACAAGTTTTGAGAATCAACATAAAACATTTTCAGAAAAAGGTCCAGGAGTGTGTCTGATAACAGGATACATAACACAAAAACGAAAATTCGGAAAATACCAAACTTGATATTTGGATTACTATCCTTTAAAAATACAACACGAAGATTTTCAATAAAATCCCCCACCCCAAGCTACCCTTTACTAGGAACATTATTCGAAATTTTTGAGTTTCTATAAAATGATTCTAACGATTCTGATTAAAACACCATATATTAAAGCAAACGTTAAGCGATAGACGAAA
This sequence comes from Deroplatys truncata, assembly GCA_030765065.1. Lineage (NCBI taxonomy): Eukaryota > Metazoa > Arthropoda > Insecta > Mantodea > Mantidae > Deroplatys > Deroplatys truncata. Next base: position 20,640,273 of record CM060988.1, on the reverse strand, counting down.
ACGCACTAGGTACACAAAAAAAGAAGATCTATTTAAAAAACACAATTTATTTCAAATAACTTTTTTGTGGCATCAGCCATTTGCGAAATATTCGTTATTTAATGGTTGGATTTGTTCAATACTTTATTGTTTTTATGTCGTGCCGATTTTGAGACAAAAACGTAAGCAATAAGTGCATTAAAATTCATTCTCTGTATTAGTACCATTAAAGAAATAAAGATGACGTTGTAAGTGCGTGTTTTCCAACATTTTGCCGCTTAGGGCCCTAAATAAACAGCAACCATAAGGTTCGTTGTTTGTAATCCATTTCCCTTTCACATACTAGCTGCACTACCACCTAGACATGGGGTGATTCATGAACGAATCGTTCATATGAACGATTACAAGGAACGAATCGTATGAATCGTGTCAGTCTTAGCATGAATCGTCGTTCAAAATGAATCGTATGAATCGTGGTTCAAAATGAACAGTAAGAATCGTGCATGAATCGTCGTTCAAAATGAATCGTATGAATCGTGGTTCAAAATGAATCGTAAGAATCGTGCATGAATCGTCGTTCAAAAAGAATCGCAAGAATCGGAGTATCGAGTTCAGCCGAGAAAGATTAATTCTTAAAAACAAATTGCGTAAATAGCTGTAAAGCGCAGTAAAATGAATCGTAAGCATTGCCAATGGATGAACGGACGCTGCAGCACGTGGTATAAACAATAGAAGTAATTTTCAGTACTTCACTGAGAAATCTGATACAGAGTATTGCATGATTACAGTGTAGTAAGTATAAGATGTTAATCTTATTGCTAATTATCTTGTAGATACAAGGGGAATATGGTAGGCCTTAAGCGATAATCAAATATTTTAAGAGCTGGTTGCTATGTGGCGCATTCCATTCTCTTTGCATGTCCAGGACATAAAACAAATTCTGATGTGTTACACTCTCATGACTTTCTCTACTCTTGTACAGACTGTTTTTACAAACTCTTATTCTCGTTCTACTTCATATTAATCGAGATAAACATTTGCAGAAACGATCTTTTGACATGCAAAGAGAATTACATTTTACACAGTTCTAAATATATTTGACTATCGCTTAAGGTCTACTATGTTCCCCTTGTTTTTGTATTTGCAAGGACAATATTAGCACAGATATATCTCTTACTAGCTGGTTGCTATGTGCAGCACCATTCTCTTTGCCACAGATTAATACTCTTTGCATATCCAAGACAAAAAAAAATTTAAAAAAAAAGGCATAACGAATTTGAGAAAAAGTATAAGTATTGGACAATTTAAGGGAATAACAAGCAATATCTCGAAAATGGTTTACTCAACGAAAGAAATGTATATGACATAAATTGTGTATTTTAACGCGATCTACATTTTTTGTGTAGTAAAATTTTGTCTATGTCTTATGGTTTACCAGTTATGCAAAAGTCGTTCACAATAAAGAATACTTTTGGAGACATTCCCAGGAAATTCAAGATATACATTTTATTTGTCATAAAAATATCTTAAACATATGATATTTTAATCAAAATCGATAGAACCATTTTTGAGAAAATTAAAATTTTCGAAAAATCTTCCATGTAAAGGGTACTCTGGGGTGGGGGGATTTTCTTGAAAACCTTCGTGTCGCATCCGTGGAAGATACTGAACCCAAAATATCGAAGTTTGGTGTTTATCCGACTGTTCGTTTCTGAGTTATGCTGTTCACAGACACACACATAGAACACACACAGACACACACACGGACATGTTTCCAAAAATGCTTTTTTTGGATTCAGGGGGTCTCAGAACATGTATTTCCGGTGAAATCTCGGTATCGAAATTTTGGGTGGAATACAATACTTCCCCTACTTACTATACGTAGTAGAGAAAGTAAAAATCGAATAACGAATTCCCATTTGAGAAAATAAGCATTGAAAAATTTAAGGGAATAACAAGCAATATCTCGAAAATGGTTCACTCAGCGAAAAGAAATGTATATGACATAAATTTTGTATTTTATTGAGATCTACATGTTTTGTGTAGTAAACTTTTGTCTATCCTTTATGGTTTACCAGATATGCAAAAGTCGTTCACAATGAAGAATACTTTTGGAGACATTCCCAGAAAATTCATGATATACATTTTATTTGCCATGAAAGTATCTTAAATATATGACATTTTAATAAGAATCGTTAAAGCCATTTTTGAGAAAATTAAAAATTTTGAAAAATGTTCCATGTAAAGGGTAATTAGGGGTGGGGGGATTTTCTTGAAAACCTTCGTGTCGCATCTCTGGAAGATATTGAAACTAAATACCAAGTTCGGTGTTTATGCGACTGTTCGTTTCTGAGTTATGCTGTTCACAGACATACAGACATGTTTCCAAAAATGCTTTTTACTTTCTCTACTACGTATAGTAAGTGGGGGAAGTATTGTAATCCACCCAGAAATTCGATACCGAGATTTCACCGGAAATACATGTTTTGAGACCCCTGAACCCAAAAAAATTTTTGGAAACATGTTCGTTTGTGTGTCTGTGTGTCCATCTATATTTCAGGACAGCAAACAAATTAGGACCAGTAAGGACGGAGTCTCCTTCCGGAGACGCATAACACTAATTTGAGTAATTCCTCACTCCAAATTCCCAAGGGCGTAAGCAGGGCTTAGGTCATGCTTACGTCCTGGTGCCTCATCTGCACCTGCTTTGGCCCTAGTGGCCGGCCAATATATCCTTACCTTGAATACGCTGGTGCAACAGCGGTACAGCCACACTATCACACTGAATTCCTCTTTATCCTTCTTCCATATTTTCCTTCCGGTGGAGGGTTTTTAGTGGGTATGCCGACTATTGGTGAGTCCCACACTCCCAGTCCCGACTCCCATCGGGGCTGGGGTTGTGATTAAATCATTTTCTCCTCCACTCGAGAAAAAAACACCGCCACAGCGAGCAGTCGAAAGACTTGCTTAAGCGCCTCTATGAGGTCCGGCCCTCTGTATTCCCGTGCTTTATAGCGCTCACTAACTGTCTTTCTCTTTTTCTACTCTATCATCCTCTATCTATCTAGCGTTAAGCTCCCATTTTAGGTTAGCATTAGGCGCTGCTACTGAAAGGCTCACAAACACTTGAGAGCAGAATAGTGACCTCAGTAGTAGCACATTAGGCTTTACACAGTTCTTCTCATTTCTTCACTTTTATTTATTCTAGTCTGCTTCATTCTTAGCTATAGGTATGACGAAGGGAACCAAGGCTTCGACGGCTACTAAGTCAACTCTTTCACCACTAAGGACCATGACAACTAGGAAGAAGGCCGCTCTTCCAAAACCTACTTCCTCTACTCCTTCCTGCTCTAAATCACCGGCGCCTGAGCCCAAACCTAGCACCTCTACTCCTTCCAGCCCTAAGTCTCTGTCACCCGAACCTAACCCTTCTTCCCAATCTCCTACAAGCCCTTCTGCCAGCGCCACTCCGGCCACACCTACACCTACTCCTGTGGTACCTTCTTCACCTACACCTGGCACTTCTAGGGACTCCGGACAAGACGCTACACAGGCACCCTCCGCTTTCAATCAGGAATCGAGGTCAAACATAGCGCCAATTTATGTGAACAAAAGCCATGCCGGGACATTCCACCAGCTAATGCGTGACATAGACCAGACATGCCACCTAAATAAGAAATAATGTGCGAGTATAGCCCGAAACTCCGGGGATTTTTGCATCAAGTCGTTCACCCTGGGTGACTACCAGATTCTGGCAGAACATCTCAAGGGAAGAGGCGTGCAGCACTATCTAGTGGAACACCCTGAGAATAGAACCGCTCGTTACGTGATTAAGGGGCTGTACGCCGAAATCACCGGAGCAGAGTTAGTAGACGACCTGGCACAATGCGGTTTTCAGGCCATTAGGGCCGTCCAGATGAGGAGGCGCAACAAGAATAGGGCCCTGCCTATGTTTTTAATTGAACTACAGAATACCCACCAAAATAGGCAAATTCTAGACCTCAAGCATTTGTCACTTTTGAGTCCATGTAGAAGCATATAGGGCCGCAGCAGAACCAAAACAATGCTCGCAGTGCCAGCGATTCTGGCATGTGAAGCGACAATGTAGGTCCCAAACCCCAACATGCGCCAAATGTACAGGTGCCCACTTCTCTGGGACATGCACCGTTCCTCCTGCCGAACGTCAATGCCATTTATGTGGCACTAAAGGCCATGGAGCAACTTGGCGCGGTTGCTCCGCATACAGCGCAGCATGTCGTAAGACCATGCCCCGTGGAAAGCCTTCTAGGGACCCCCAAATTTAGGCAGAACGGCGAAATCATACGCAGAGGCTGTCGCAAATAAATCAGGGTGCCTCATTAGGGACCGTAACCGCCGGTCGCATTCAGCCCCAGTAGCTGAGCCCTCTGAGGTTGGGAACCCTCGGCCAACTGCCGAGGCTGACCCAATCAGCAACGAGCGACTCCTTCGCACAGAAGAACAAAAAAGCACTCCCCAGTAAAGGCAGGTACCTCACAAGTGGCTGATGGGCTTCACCCAGAAGCAAAGTCGCTCACCCCGGGAAAGGAACCAAGCAAGATAAGGACAGAGATCCTAGCATGGCAATGGTCAAACTAGTGAAATCACTAGGCATGTCCACAAGGAAAGTACAACTAAATAAGGTACTTGAAAAGGTTCAAGAGTTCTGCGATACGGTAGATCAGATTGGATCAGACCCCATCATAGTAGCTCACTTCATCTCAGAACTGCTGTTACAACTTCGAACGCCGTAATCATGGGTATTTCGGACACGATAAGGGTAATCTTCTAGAACTGTCACGGAATAAGGAAAAAGACTAAACACTTAGCAGATTTGCTACAAACACATTCGATACAATTAGCCTTATGATCTGAAACTCACATCAACAATAAAAATCGCTTAACTATACCAGGCTACAGAATTTACAGGAACGATCGCGACCGTAGAGGAGGAGGAACCGCGATAGTTATACAAGCGAACATTCAACACCATCAAGTTAAATCTCCGGGCTTAAATCACGCCGAAACCACGGCAATAAAACTCAACATCGACAACACGAAAGTCGTAATAGAGTCTGTCTACAATCCCCCTGGGAACTTAAACACGGACGACTTAGACAAAATAATGAATTTAGGACTGAGAGTAATCGCGGCAGGAGACTTTAACTGCAAACACTTTCTATGGAATTGCAAGAACCCTAACGCCCAAGGTGTTAAGCTACTGAATTACATAAACAATAGAAATTAATTAATAACAGGCCCGGGAGAGCCCACGTTTATACCTCATATGCCGAATCACACGCCGGGCATACTAGATATAGCACTTCTAAATAACATACGCTATAACATTGACGTAGAGGTCATGCAGGAGCTCACATCGGATCATTTACCGGTCTTGATGATCATTAATGCACCGATTGCATTTAAAGCAGCTCCACTAAGGCACAATTATAACTGAGTTGACTGGGAAAGCTTTAAAACCACAGTAGATCACTACCTCCCAGATCTTGAAATAAATTCTGCTGCTGAGCAAGACGCCGCCATAGGCAAATTAGAAATGGGAATTAAAATAGCCACCACGGCTCACGTACCATTTATACAGCCACGCTCTATTAATGCCAAATTTCCGTATGACGTAAAAATGCTACAACAAGCACAAAATAAGGCCAGACGCAAATGGCAAAGAACTAAAAACATACTACACAGAACAGAATACTATCAAGCCAAAGAACTCGCAAATGAACGTGCTAGAACATATATCCAAAACCAATGGGACAATACACTCGAGAATTTAAACTCTCAACAACACACGGTCTGGCGAATAGCGAAGAGCCTAGCGCGCAATCAGATTAATATACCTCCCCTCCAAATCAACAATACGATAGCGGAAACTCCCCTGGCCAAGGCGGAAGCCTTCGCGGTCACACTCGAAAATGTGTTCTCTCCAAATCTTCCAGCTGTACAAGACGAATTTGTATTAGAAACAGAAACTGAAGCCGATAATATAGGCCAAATGCGAACACACAATAAGATGAGAAAAACAAACTCGGGCGAAATTGGCTGGATCATTAAACACCTGCCAACCAGGAAAGCACCTGGGCCGGACAAGATACCAAATGCGGTACTAAAGAATCTCCCGATCAGAGCGCTGAAGACACTAGCCACTATCTTTAATTATACGCTTGAACAAGGCCGGTTTCCCCTAGCGTGGAAAGAAGCCAAAATTTTGTTGTTTCCAAAAGCTAACAAAAATTTCCCACATCCCATGAACTATAGGCCAATAAGCCTCTTGAACACTTTAAGCAAAATACTCGAAAAGGTTATATTAAAGCGAATAAATAAGCACATACACCAACATAATATTCTGATACCAGAACAGTTTGGGTTTAGAGCCCAGCATTCAACCACTCTACAATTACTAAGAATGACGGAGGAAATCACCAAAGGTTATAATACGAATAAATCAACAGGAGCCATTTATCTAGACATTGAGCGTGCGTTTGATAAAGTATGGCACGCCGGGCTCTTAAAGAAGTTAAGACAATTCAATTTCCAAGACTCCGCTGTAGCCCTCATTAGGGATTACCTCCGCGATCGACGCTTTCATACGTCGGTAGAGGAAGCAGTCTCAAGCACTAAACCAATCAAGGCCGGGGTCCCACAAGGAAGTCTATTGGGGCCGACGCTCTTTAATTTATATATAAACGATATGCCAGATCTTGTAAGATCAAATAAATACATATATGCAGATGACACTGCTATAGTTACGCAGTCAACTCAACCCACAATAATCCACTTCGCTTGCCAAATGCGTTAAATGTACTTGAACCCTGGTTCGCAAAGTGGAGAATCAAGGTTAATCCCAGAAAAACACAAGCGATAGTCTTCACCAAAAGATTATTTCACCGCAAAGATAAGCATGCTCTCCAGCCACTTAATTATCAAGGCGAGAGAATCGAATGGAAGGACCATGTGACCTATTTAGGTCTTATCATGGATCAGGGCCTGACCTGGAATAAGCACATTGCTAAAGTCAGAGCCAAGACAAATGGTCAGCTAAATAGACTGTACCCAATATTTAACATAAATAACCAACTAAAAATAAATATGGGACTCACCCTATACAACACGCTAATTAGGCCAATCATGACGTATGCAGCCCCTGTTTGGGGATATGCGGCTAAGACGCACATGCATAAGCTACAAACACTGCAAAACAGGATAATACGAATAATAACGAAACAACCGCCGGTAGCGCCGGCATATCTACTACACCAGGAATTAAAACTACACACTATTGAAGAATTCGTAAAGAGTCTAAGCTTCAATCTTTATAAGCACAAGGGAAAGAACACAAATAGACTAATACAAGAACTAGGTTCATATGAAACCCACGAGAACAAGCACAAGCGACCGCTGTCACTATTCGACATAAGCTTTGTCCTAGGGGAGCCCGAAATAGATATTCAAGGATATCTCGACTCATTAATAACATTACCATAATACCCATGACTACGGCGTCACCACGTGACCGTTGGTAGCCGTCGAAGTCCTTGCTCTCCGAGTCAAGGCGGCCCCCGGGGACTGAGGGATCCCCCGCGAGTGGCACTGACTCTGAAGCTGGTTATCGAGACCCAGGAGAAATAATAATAATAATAATGATAATAATAATAATAATAATAATAATAATAATAATAATAATAATAATAATAATAATAATAATATACGATCCAACATAGCGACGAAAATGTGCTGAATTCATATTAGGAATGGGATTTGTAGGGAAGACAGAGAAACAAAGTTTGTTTCCTCGAAGCAGAGGTATTTTACCTGCGATGGTCAACGAACCTGCATACCGGAAGTCTCGCCTTTATACTTTTGGCTCGGACAGGGTTTACAACGGTTTCAAAGCTTAAAAGGGTGAGGAAGTATATGTGCCTTATCTACGATCTAAGAATGTTCGTGGGAAGATTTTAAAACTCAAAATAAGCTGTAAGAAGCAGATGTGAAAGTTGTGAAGTGGGGGTAGCCAATAATAAAAATCATGAAACAAAATGATAGCCAATCGAAAGATCGCGTAGGCATCAGATGATACGTTTGAACTTAAAACAGAACGAAACTTAAGAAAGGGAGAGGGGGAAAATTCTAAGTTTGGCGAAAGGTGTGAAAGAGGAAAGGACACGCCGGGACATTCGGGTACAAACTAACCATGAGAACGGCCGAGGCACATTCCGGTACAAACTAACCACGAGGACGGTCGACGAAACGAAATTAGGTGAAAATAATCAGAAAGTTTATAGTGTAAAAATGAAGTTATGAAATCTAGGCAATTCGAGGGCTAGTCGGAGAAACACATAAGTAGCGACTTCGAAAGTGATAAGAATAACAGTGGTTTCGACGACCAAGGTGGCGGGTCGACCAGATAGGAATCTACGTAACCAAATAAAGAAATAACTCAAACTTCGCCGGCAGTGTTATTAATATCATCAAGGCAGTGTCACCACCCCTGAAAACAATAACCTCAGCTATACCAAAAACAAATTCCTAATCCCTGCCATCCAACCATCGAACCCGGGACTCTGAGTCCATTGAAGCAACTGCCAGGAACAACACTGATGCGTCAGAGGTCAGCGTCATTTGGCGCCCACGACGTTGGGGCTCGAAATACTGCCAGCGGATAACACACCCGGAGAACCGACAACGGAAGGAGGGACAGAAAGACGATGCCGATGACGACATCAGCAACCACCAGCAGCAGAGTGTACCGATAGACGTGGGGCAACAAGCGACATCGACGCCGCTCCATGACAACAAAGAAGCAGACATTCAGCGCAGACAGCATCAGTGTTCAAAAAGTGTGTAAGTGTAGTGAAGTGTTTTGTGAACTATTACAACACTTCGCAGCAGCTCAACCCAGCACCGAGTAAGTGTTAACTGCATGATACATAAGTTAATAAAATTTTGGAAGGGAGTGTATATGCAATAGATATAAGTAAACTGGGTTATGTATGTTTGTAAATGCTGTTAAGAAGCAGGAAATTAACCGGCAACGATATGGAAGGTAATAGCAATGAACAAGGGGAAAATTTCACTAACAATAGCACGCGGGTAGGTGTAGAAAATGGAGATAGCGAAACATTAGAAAACCAAGTTACCGGATCACTTAACACGAGCGAAATGCTGCAACAAATGTTGGCTCAATTGAGCCTCCTAAACACTAAAATATCAGAACAAGAGCAAACACTTGGGCAAACACTGACTCAACGATTATCAGAATAAGAGCAAACACTAACTCAACGATTAACAGTACAGGAGCAAACACTAAAACAACAATTGTCCACCCAGGAACAAACATTGCAGCAGCAGATAGCCGCACAATTAAGCATCCAACAGAAGGAAATCAGTCGGGGCTTAGAAAATAAAATACAGGGTGTCTTGTCAGAAATTAGAGCAAGTCAAAATGTAATCTACGAGGATGTAGAATACATAAGAAACGAACTAAAAGCAACACAGAATAGTGTAGAGGTAGTAAGGAAGGAACTTGTCGTGGAAATAGACGCAATCAGGGCACAACAAATTGTAAGCAATGAAAACTTAATATGTACAATTAGTGATAAGGCAAGGGAAGAAGCAATGACAGTCTGTGTATCATTACAGAATAAGCAGCAGGCACTTGAAGCAGGGGTTAATGATGAAATTAACAAACTAAGGGAGGAACTGACACAGACCGTCAATGCTCGCAGGGACGCGATAGAACAAATTGAACCGCGATCCCAAGGAGCCACGGACGCGCGAATTACCTCTCAGGTTTCCGCGCTTTCGTCGTTCCAATGTAACAACCCGAGTAGCGAACCGAGGTCGAACGAACCTGCCTGCCTTCCTTCGACCTCACCGCACCCGGCAAGTGAAATGTCAAGCACCCTAGGGCCCCTGCAACAATGTAATATACCTTTACAATTTTTGAATGAACTGCCAATCCCCAAGTTCAACAGTGAAGTCGATAATGCGAAGCAGTTCATTAATGACCTCGAATCTTATTTCGCGCTTAGGGGAATTCCAGACCGTTTCAAAATGGTAATTATAAAAAGGAGCTTGATAGGTCCGTCCCTGAGTTGGTTTCGATTGACGGTGGGCGAGCATGCACAATATGAACATTTTAGGTCTGCATTTTTAGAAAAATATTGGAGTGGCGTTGCACAATACAGGGTGCGCGCAGAAATAAATAATGGCCGATACAGGGAAGAGAAGCGTGAGTCGATGGTTGACTACTTCTTGCGACTCGGCCAATTAAGTCAACTCCTGGACCCACCGATGCCCGAAGGTGAATTTGTATCCCTCCTGACACGACACTTCCCAGACGTTATACGTCATCACCTCGTGGTAGCACGTCCGAGGACGCTGAGCGAAGCCATAGAACTACTTACCGCTCTGCAGGGGTACGGAACGCGGGAAGAAGATAGGCCCAGAATCAGGACTGAAGGTAGACACATTGATCGGATACATTCGCATCGTAATGATGGGACGAGGGCACAAGGTGCGTTGAACAACTATTCCACAGTCCGACAGCGTTATCAAGAGCCATTTACGAGAAATCGGGAGAGAAACTATAGGCCCTGGAACCAAACGGGCACGGGTAGGCCACCGAGGCAACATGAGGAGTATCCCGTTCAGTACATGAGATTCTCCAGGTACCCGGCGAATAGTAGGCTACACCGGGGAAATAACCTCCACGGTGGTACAGCGGATAGGCCAAGAACGCCTCCGAACCGCCCAGAAACTCCCCCGAACCGACCTGGAAACACCCCGGGCAGGCCAAGGACACCTCCGAACAGGCCAAGAACACCTCCAAGCCGGCCAGCGACCCCACTCCGTAGAGATGAGAACCACGAGCTCTTAAGCATGCCTACGTACAGTCACGTTTTGACGCCGAGCGGGTACCCATCACAGACACGACAGCCGCGAAATGTCCACCGCGAAATGGATGACGCGATAGGTCACCTAAGCGGGGCAATGGCAGGACAAAGCATAGGCCAATGGATAGGCCCCAGTCAAAGATCGTGGTCACGACGGTCGGAAAACTGGAGACAGGAAGAGTCGTAGCGTTCCCAGGCTCAACCTCAGAGAATGCGCGCAGGTTCTCGCATTACACAGGGAACGAAAACAAAAATACAAGAAGAACAATTTTTTATTGAATATTTGCACATTGGGGGAGGCATTAACGTGGTTAGAATTTTTACGCAACAACTGTGCGAAGGGAGAGATCTTAACGACACGCCACTGCAGTCAGCTGATGAGTCAGAAGTAGGTCAAGCACCCCAGTATTGTGGGTTAAACACAGAAAATGAAAATGTTTATTTTGGTGAGAGAGCGGACAACTCGCATGTAGTGAGTGATCAAAACATGTCCCTATCAGGTATACACGAACGTGTAGCATCAACAGACTGCTTAAATCATCGAGAGAAAGAAGGAATACAGATGTATGCATATGTATTGGAAAGGTCCTTATCGGATATCACAAACCTTCGGGGACAGGGTATATCAACTCCAAACGTCCATTTAAGCAGGATCAATGAAATTTAGTAGAGTCGGACAGGGAAAATGTACAAACGCACTCGGAACACGAGTAAGGAAAGTCATATATGCGAACATTGTTTACAAACAAATTGGTAGCTTTGAGATAGCAATGTCCTGTAAAACCGTGTGCTTGACATTTACGATGTTAATGACATACAGTAAGAAAACCGGACAGAATGTATACCTGGCAGAAAAAGGTACCAAAAGGTGTCTGATTGTGGAGGCAGCTAATAGCCTCAAGAAAACCAGTATTGTATGTAATGTGCAAGAGAGAGAGAGAGAGAGAGAGAGAGAGAGAGAGAAAGATGGAACTAAGATGTGTAATTAAAAACAAAGTTGTTTGAAGAATGTATTGTGTGTATAAACAGATTCCTTAAATACAAATGTTTTGTAGCCTGGTTGTTGACGGCCAGATATGATGTACATTGTTTTTCTTTTATTTGTGAAAATACTTGTATCAAATTTGAAATTGCATTGTGTTCAGTGATTGAAATGTATTGTGAACAGAATAAATGTGTAACGGTGGGCTCGCCATCAAATCGTCGTAAGCCACTAAATAAACGAATAAATAAATAAATAAAATGATAAATGAAAGGAGCCGAGGGAGAGAGGGACATTAGATTAGCTTAGATGGGACATTAACGATAAACCCATCATCCAACCTAAAGGTCCGAAGATAAATTTACCGTCAGGGCATATGAAGCTGGTTATCGAGACCCAGGAGAAATAATAATAATAATTATAATAATAATAGTAATAGTAATAATAATAATAATAATAATAATAATAATAATAATAATAATAATATACGATCGAACATAGCGACGAAAATGTGCTGAATTCATATTAGGAATGGGTTTTGTAGGGAAGACAGAGAAACAAAGTTTGTTTCCTCGAAGCAGAGGTATTTTACCTGCGATGGTCAACGAAACTGCATACCGGAAGTCTCGCCTTTATACTTTTGGCTCGGACAGGGTTTACAACGGTTTCAAAGCTTAAAAGGGTGAGGAAGTATATGTGCCTTATCTACGATCTAAGAATGTTCGTGGGAAAATTTTAAAACTCAAAATAAGCTGGAAGAAGCAGATGTGAAAATTGTCAAGTGGTGGTAGCCAATAATAAAAATCATGAAACAAAATGATAGCCAATCGAAAGATCGCGTAGGCATCAGATGATACGTTTGAACTTAAAACAGAACGAAACTTAAGAAAGGGAGAGGGGGAAAATTCTAAGTTTGGCGAAAGGTGTGAAAGAGGAAAGGACACGCCGGGACATTCGGGTACAAACTAACCATGAGAACGGCCGAGGCACATTCCGGTACAAACTAACCACGAGGACGGTCGACGAAACGAAATTAGGTGAAAATAATCAGAAAGTTTATAGTGTAAAAATGAAGTTATGAAATCTAGGCAATTCGAGGGCTAGTCGGAGAAACACATAAGTAGCGACTTCGAAAGTGATAAGAATAACAGTGGTTTCGACGACCAAGGTGGCGGGTCGACCAGATAGAAATCTACGTAACCAAATAAAGAAATAACTCAAACTTCGCCGGCAGTGTTATTAATATCATCAAGGCAGTGTCACCACCCCTGAAAACAAGAACCTCAGCCATACCAAAAACAAATTCCTAATCCCTGACATCCAACCATCGAACCCGGGACTCTGAGTCCATTGAAGCAACTGCCAGGAACAACACTGATGCGTCAGAGGTCAGCGTCAACTCGCACCTGCATTTTCAGAAAGGCAGCCCGCCGTGTGCGCACTCTATACGACCATGCTAGGAATATGGATAATGAAACAGTTTATTAACGATAAGGACGATGCCAAACGGCTGTAAAACAATTACTCACAATTGATGTAACAAACACAAAATAATCATAATAAGAAAATGACGACGCCACCAGGCGGAGCACAACACTCTTAAAACACAAATTAGCATTAACTACGTACAATAAAGAGACGAAGCCACAAGGCGGAGTCAACTTCCAAATTAGAGCTAATCATCAAACAAATTCATTCTATACAACTAACGACTAATACAAATAAGTGGAAACATATGTATTGTGCATGCCTAGAAAGATTTGTTTCAGGGACGCAGCCTCCGGCTCAAGATCCGACTCGCACACAAGGGCGCACCTGTGATGCGCAACACCTACAGTATAACAAGACGACACGACTCGGCGTGAACAAGGACTAACATATCACCAAACTCCCAAATTCGCCAGGGTGTGATCAGGGCTTCGGTCATGGTTACGTCCGGCCTCCTCTCCTTACCCAGGCTCAAGCCCTGAGGGCTGGCCAATATACCTACACCTCAAATCCGCAGGTGCATAAGCGGTACTGCCACACCTGGACCTGAATTCTCTCCGGTGGAGGTTTTTTAGTGGGTAGGGCCGCGGCTAGCGCCGCGGTGGAGTCCCATACTCCCATTTATGGGGTTAGTACGCAAAAGTATTTTTCCTCCACTCGAAAAAAAGCGGGGGACTCTTACTTATTACCAGTTCAGCGCAACAAGAAGTCAAGTCAGCGCAACGTGCTATAGATGCACGTGGGTGCATATAAGGGTGGGGGATGCGTGTGAAGATAGATAGGCTCCTGATAAATATTCAAGTGGTGGGATAAAGTAAATGGAAAAAGCTAGCCGCCCATATTTATTTAAATAATGGAATAAACATCAATTATAAAGGGAAAACTTGCAGTGTATTTTTTAACTTGCCTCACCCACAAGAACCTGAGATTAACGAAACTTAGCAATTAGGTAGGAAGGGAATACTCAACTACCGACGAGCATCACTAGCCGAGGAAGAAGAATACTACAACAGCACGCTGCAAGAGTCGACCACCTTTTCCCGCTACAAAAGGCGCCCAACCTTTTCCCGCTACAAATGGCGCTAACGTGGTTTCACTAAAGGAGGCATCACCACGTGGTCAAGTAGTCCACACACACCAGCTTCGACGGAGTCACCACCCACGCACCGAGACCTTCCAGAACTTCCAGACCTTCAAGTCTACACTGAGTAAAGTACCAAAAGTATAATTTATGAACTATATCAGGCTCAATTGTTGAAATTTAACATTGCAGGTTGATCAGAAACAACAAAATTGTAACCATGGCTGAAAAATCCAACGCTGAAACACATGTAGAGGGAGAAGCCAGTGCTCCACCTCTGGGCCAGCAAAATATTCACATTTTACCTGAGCCACATACTTTTGTAACACAAACCACGTCAGCAGAGGCCACAATTATGGTAGGGGATTCTGGACACAGCTCCCTCAGTTTAATGCAGATGCTGCAGTCTTTGTTAACATCAACACTTAGTAACGCAAACAAACAATTAGAAAAGAAAATTACAGCAGGTAGTCAACAATTACAGGCTCAGTTACAAGATAAACTCACAGCAAGTAGTCAACAATTACAGGCTCAGTTACAAGATAAACTCGCAGCAAATGTCAACAATTACAGGATCAGTTACAAGATAAACTCACAGCAAATAGTCAACAATTACAGGATCGGTTACAAGATAAACTCACAGCAAATAGCCTTCAATTACAGGAACAGTTACAAGATAAACTCATAGCAAATAGTCAACAATTAGAACAAAAGATCATAACAAATAGCAATCAGCAATTAAATACTGTACAGGAAATGTTAGAACAGATCGGTTTAGGGCAGGAAAAGATAAAATCAGAGGTTGTAACATTAAAACAAGAATTGCTTGTAAATAAAGGCGAAATAGCCACTTTGTCAGAATTTGTCACTGCTCAGGTAGACACATTAACAGCTCAGAACTAGGCCATGCAAAACTAATTAGGGCAGGTAAAAGACACCTTAGCAAACAACCACCAGGCATTAGCAGCAAGGGTAGATTCTGAACTAAAAGCGGTTAAGACAATTGTAAATTCATCCCAAATAGCCAATTCATGTGAAGTTATTGAACTCAGAAATGTGGTCCAAACAATGAATACAGTGCATGACAAAGACATGATTGAATTGAGCAATAATGTAGAACGAATAGAACTAAAACTTACTGCAAATTCAAGTTCACTTAGTGAATGCCAAAGATCGGCGGACCCCGGCAGCACTCCATTGTTACCGGACGAGGCCACCATGTACACAATTTATGTAACCAGCATGTGCATGCTAGAAGTGTAACATCTTCGGTAACCTGCTCTTATTCTAACAATAGTCTAAATTCACACTTGCTTAATGAGTTATCACCTCCAATATTTGATGAGGTTAAAGGGGATCACCCTAAAGAGTTTATTAGCGAATTGGAGCAATATTTTCGACTGAAAGCCACTCCAGACGAAATTAAGTTAATTGTTGTGCGTAAATGTTTAAAAGGGCGTGCATTAAACTGGCTACGTCTCACGTTGGGGGATTCTTTATCGTACAGTGAATTCAAACAAGCTTTCCTACTCCGTTACTGGGGACCAACAGAAGTCAACAAAGTAAGGTTACAGCTCAACAATGGCCGCTACAATCAGAACGTTCACGGTAGCTTGATAGACTAGGTTCTAAAATTGGCGCAGAAGAGCAAACAAATAATGCCGCCACTATCAGACACGGAAGTAATTGCCCTACTCATAAACCACTTTGATCCGCAAATCAGAAACGGTTTAATTGTTGCACAACCGCAAACTATTTCCAAAATGCTGGAGCTTATCACAGCTTTCGACCAGAGGCCCAGCACAAGCACCACGTGGCACACACCGAGGAGCACCTACACGCAAAATGGCCGCCAGTCACCGCCATTTTCGGGGACCGGGGCAAGTACCCGCCATACAACAATGAACGGCACCCGACGTCACCAAGGACAAGGAATAGATTTCAGCCACCAAGATATGAGAGGAGACAGCAACCATACCAACCCAACAGACAACAAAGGCCACAGGGAAGAGCAGCAAATATAAATCACATTCACTATTCAGGACGGAGCCATTATTATCCAGAGAGCCGCAACAATGGAGACAGAAACTCGGCCGACAGAAATGTGCACCCAGGAAACCGTGACAGACGCCGGAGGTATTCGAATGGTTCAGGCAGACACAGTCCGGTACCGTCACAGGTCATTGAGAACACCAACATCGGGAGAAGATGGGGATCAAACCCGGAATTAACCAATGGACAGCCTAACAACAGCAAAATCAGAATCAGGGAAACCAAGCACAGGTGTTTGCAGGGGCCAGGTAAACACCTTAAATACCACGGAAAGAACAAAACCGTCAAACTCGGGGCCCATTGTTTCTATTCAAAAATGCAACCATGACATGGACCACAACAATGCCAACAAGAGCTCAGGAAATCAGAACAACAATGAATCGCCAAGAATTACGGTGGACATAATGGATGTCCCTACAACGGTACTTTTAGACACTGGAGCAAATATTTCTGTGTGCTCGGAAGATTATTTTCAACAATTGCTAAACAGGAAAATTAAAATAATGTCGTTACCCATCAAAAATTTGTATTGTACTGTGGCAATTTCAAAAAGGGCAGAACGCGTAAAGCACCAAGCCATGCTTTCCATTAAATTAGGAAACAAAATCTTTAATGTCATTTTCCTAATAGTGCCACGGCTTCAACAAAGTGTAATTATTGGAGCAGATTGCTTTTATACCTGGGGAGCTGTTATACATTTTGAGGAGAAATGCATATCTTTGGAGCAGGGAACCATCCAAGTACCATTCGACGAAGAAAAGTTAAACAAACACAGCGGTCCCACTGCCGAGGAAAGACAAATCGTTGAGGAAGAGTTCTTTGTGGAAACAATAACAGTACAAAATGAATTTATGATCGACATTATCAATGCAAATCAGGAATCACAGAAAATTATCATAGAAGGTGACGATCGGAAAGAAACACTCTATGTCCACACGAAAGCAATTAACGAAAGGTCCGAACACTTTAACCTGTATACAATGCACGCCGACCGCTTGCCAGGGGAGGAAAATCCGGTCCAGTCCCCGTGTCAAGAAGTATTAAAAGCCGACAAAGAGCTCGCGGCTCAAATAAGACAAACAGTAGCATCGGCACAAAACCTGTCGGACCATCAGAGAAAACAATTCTCACTTGTACTTTGGAAGAACAAGGAAGTCTTTTCATCGCAACCAGGACGTTGCTCAGCTTACACACATTCATTTGAAGTCAAATCAATTGCTCCATATACACATAAGTGCCGCAACTTACCTTTTGCGATAAGGGAACAAGCTGATGATGTTATCGCAGAAATGCTTGAGAACAATATAATAGAATTCTCCAACTCAAAGTATATAAATCCATGTTGTTGGGTGAGAAAGACAAATGGAAAACTACAAATGACCTTAGATGCTAGGAAGCTTAATTCAGTCACACTGCCAGACCATTTCAGAACTGAAGGCATCGACCAACTACTGCCGCGTGTAAAAAGCGGTAAATATTTCTCAAGTATTGATCTCGTACAGGCCTTCTGGCAGATTCCGCTTCACGAACACTTAAGACCATTTACTGGCTTCCTCCACAAAGGGAAAATATTTTCTTTTACAGTCGTCAGTAGCTTATTTAGAAGAGATCTGGGACAGTTTTTTGCGTTTATATGGGAAAGAATAGGGAAAACGAGGGTGGATGCGGAGGAAAATGCGTTTATATGGGAGAGATAGGGAATACGAGGGCTGATGCTAGGCTAGACAGGAGTTGAAGTAGGGGAATGCACTTTATGAGTGAGATAAGGCACACGTGGAGAGGCTAGGCTAGACAGATGCTGAAGGAGGGTGAATATAGGCTTATACAGGAGAGATAGGGAATACGAGGGAAGGTGCTAAGATAGACGAATGTTAAAGCTGGAATGCGTTTATACAGGTGACATAGGGAATACGAGGAAAAAGCTAGGATAATCAGAGATCTAGTGGAGTATACGTTTATACGGCAGAAATAGGGAAACGTGATAGGTGTTAGGGAATCGTTAAAGAAACTGTAAACAAAGAACCGCATTATTCAAGAACTTTGACAACAAAAAGACTCGGGTATAGATCACTTGTAAAGTATTCGAGGAGGGGTCTTAGTGGAAAACCCCCTAAGTCAGTAGGGGGGATTTAGCGGTTCTGGGCCACTTAATATGCATGGAATGTCTATTCATATGCAAATGAGCTCCCCTCCCCCACTTTCCCCCTTTCCACAGCAGCTCCTTAGGACTTCCAGGTGCAGCTGTGGGCCATAAATCTTGTTGAGTACAATGGAAGCTTGACAGTTAAGCAATTAAGGGTATCTTTCACCTGTCAAAACGAACAAAGGGATCATAAATTTTACGCTTCTGTAACAAAGGCGAGATGTTTTTCCTACCCATTCCACATCCGACCACTTCTGCACCTGTGACAGCCCACCCAAGAGGCTATTCATCACTGCCAAAATGAACAATGTGGAGGCAGGACAAAGGAAGAGATTCTATTGTGTGCCTTTCTATTGTCTGGGACAAGGCTACTTTAGAAAGACCATCTGGCATACTCATTCCACTAGTTTTTAATAAAAGAACAACGCTTGCCCTTCAACTGTCAAAATGAACAAAAGCCATGATAAATTAGGGTCGTGACAAAAGAGAACTGAAGCATGTTAACAGAGAAACAAGATCTATTGTCCGGGGCAAGCCTTCTTTCTGGCATTTCTCATTCCACTGCCCCATGACAAAGCCGGTCCCTTTCCATTGTTTCTCGAACACTTGCTACCTTAACAAAAGAATCTGAGGGTGGCTTTATGCTAGTCCTGTCCTTGTTCGCGTGAAAGAGAGAGACACACTTCAACAACGTCAGAGTCAGCCATCATGGTTTTTGCCCTGAGGGGTTGTTCTCTCCGATGTTTTATGAGATCCTACGAATATATCCGAGCATAGTTAACAAGCTCTCTGTTTATGTAGTTGACTTTTCAATGGCGATATAAAAATGTATTTAACCTATGTCATTACATACATTAAACCTCTGCGTGGATATCCA
Organism: Deroplatys truncata; assembly: GCA_030765065.1. Classification (NCBI taxonomy): domain Eukaryota; kingdom Metazoa; phylum Arthropoda; class Insecta; order Mantodea; family Mantidae; genus Deroplatys; species Deroplatys truncata. The sequence goes on along the minus strand of CM060988.1, from coordinate 20,620,740 downwards.
TAGATCGGTGATCGATTCTTACTCTAATCAAAAGTTTATTGCTAATGAGAAATTGATGATTGATATTATTTAATCATTACCCTAATTAATAAAAGGGCGTTCAGAGGATTGTAGCTCGAATCTTACCAAGTGAAACTCTAACGCGTAATAACTATTAAACTATGCACCGTCAGATTAAAAATGTATTTAACAAATATAATTTTTTATATATCATTACCCTAATTAATGAAAGGGTGTTAAGAGGGTTCTAGCTCGAATCTTACCCAGCGAAACTCTAATGCTTAATAAATATTAAACTATGCAAGGTCAGATTAAAATGCATTTAACAAATATAATTTAATTTTTATATATCATTACCCTAATTAATAAAAGGGTGTTCAGGGGGTCCTAGATCGAATCTTACCCAGCGAAACTCTAATGCGTAATAACTATTAAACTATGCACGGCCAGATTAAAATGTATTTAACAAATATAATTTAATTTTTTATATATCACTACCCTAATTAATGAAAGGGTGTTCAGAGGGTTCTAGCTCGAATCTTACCCAGCGAAACTCTAATGCTTAATAAATATTAAACTATGCAAGGTCAGATTAAAATGCATTTAACAAATATAATATAATTTTAATGTATCATTACCCTAATTAATGAAAGGGTGTTAGGAGGGTTCTAGATCTAATCTTACCCAGCGGAACTCTAATGCGTAATAAGTATTAAACTATGCAAGGACAGATTAAAATGTATTTAACAAGTATACTTATTTATATTAAACTATGGGAGTATGCAAGGTCAGATTAAAATGTATTTAACAAATATAATTATTTATATTAAACACCGATGTATACTAGGTATCCAAATTGATACTTTGCTAAGGTAAAACATGATTATATCATTACCCTAATTAATGAAAGAGTGTTCAGAGGATCCTAGCTCGAATTTGCGAAACTCTAATGATTAATAAATATGGGAGTATGGGTGGCCAGATTAAAACGTGTTTAACAAATATAATTTAACTTATACGACATTACAATGTTTAACGAGCTATATTCTTAGGAACCCGGAGGCCCTTAGTTCGAATCTTACCCAACGAAACGCTATAATAACTATTAAACTAGGTGAGCAGGGGCGGTCGGATTAAAATTGCATTTAACAAATATCATTATTTATATTAAACCCTGATGCATACTTAGATATTCCGATACCTAGACAACATTCTTTCTTCTTCTCTCTTTTTCTTTCTATCTATATATCTCTTTCTTTCTTCTCGACTTGCACACATCCAATCGCTCACATATACATGAGCACTTGTACATGCATCAACACCCATACACTGGTGCACGCATATACACATGCAAACAGACATTCACACACCTCATACGTACACAAGCAAATACATACATACACCAGCGGGCTTACACTCACACATACATGTACGCACACACACGCATACACACACGCACATACATGCACATGCACTCACATACATACATACACCGTTACACTTACACACCCACACACACACGCACACTCACGTACATACACCGTTACACTTACTCACTTGCACACTCGCACACACACACGAGCGCATGCGCCTACAAGCTTAGACACATACAGCAGTACACGTACACACACGTACACGCATATCATTGGAAATTATTGCCTTTACAGAATTCAAAAATCTTCGTCTCATTTCACTGTAACCTAGTAAAATGTAATTAATTTCAGGCTACCACCCTCACATGACTTTCATCACAACACATTTTTTTAGTTCATGTAAAGACATTATGGAGGTACTCTGAGAGAGAGAGGGCGTTAGAGAGGGGGAGGAATTGAAGCAAGTAGGGATAGAAGCGCCGAGAGCCTCTACGCATGCGCAACAGACGATGATGTCATTGGCTGTAATAATCACGTGACGTGTATACATCCCCTCCCCACCCCCAAACCCCCACCATGATAATGAGATGACATCACCCGGAGGGGTTTAGATCACTATATAAACAGATACCCACGCCTGTTAGAAACATTGTGAGCTCATTTAACCTACATTTAAATGTTTTAAGAACGTAAAAAGCGTGAGGATTTTTAATTTAAGAAGAGGTGCAACCGATCTACATGTACAGCATTCAACAGGAAACAATGCAAGGTGAGTGAGTTTTTAGATAACTATACAAAAATCACTGCTGGTTTTACAGTGCATTTATTTTTGTTTAAGCGATACAGTACATGAAAGACGACTCGTTGCAAGAGAATCATATATTTTTAAGCTGAACTTTACACTCACATGGATTTCTCTACACATTCTTCAACAGTTCACAAGGATTTTCGATGTACATTTCTCTTACATAAACATTAATACGATTTTCTGCACTCATTCTTTGTTTCTCTGCAGGTTCGTCTTCCATTAACATTAATACATCTTCTCCGCTCATTCTTTGTTTCTCTATACATTCATAAGCATACTTACTAAACATTTGGTGATGTAGCACAACACACACTTTAGTTCTAATATAAACAAATGTATAACTTGTCATTCAACTTGAATAATGTAGTGAAGTAATAATTCATGTCAATGACTGTTACAGATTGTTTAGCAGATAGACTTAACAAGATGGTTGAAGAGCGTAGTTTCCTACCGACTAGACGAGTACAAGATCTCGAAATAGGTTTTAACTATGAGATAAAGTCCTTAAAGAGAGCTCAAACAAGATACGGTACCAAGATCGTATCTTCGCTGGAGGATTGCCAAGTGTTCTTGCCAGAGCGCTATAATTCGTTAACTGATCAAGAGATTGCAGAAATACCAGGCAAAGTATCTCTTCAGTATAACGGTATGGCGGAGATGGGGAAATTTAAGACTTGTAAATTGTCTTTTATGCCTATAGAGAAGGTATGTAGAAATATCAAACTTAAGTATTGAATATTCTCCTATTTTTAACATGCAAAAATCATAAATAAAACAACTGACTCATTGATAATACATATAAAGATACAAAAGATACACGTTATAGAATTTATAACAAAATCACAATATCACATATTTTTCAATTTAGTTATATCTAACGCAATGAAATAACAGCAATATCCGAATTTTATACAAATTTTTATGTTTCATTTTAAGTGTACACTAACAAAAATATGTAATTCTTTTCAGGCTACCTTCACTTCCCCAAGCACTTTTTCTAAGACTTTCATTGTGTAATGTTTCAGGCGGTGCAATAAGGGGAAGAAGAAAAGGAACAGCTTTACAGACCTGCAAAGGAGGCTGACGCTATCGGAGGATATAATAAGCAACGAGACACCCAGGAAACATGCCGGTAAGAAACGGGCGCCGAGACGACTACACCTCGGAAGGGCGCAGCATTAAGATAGGATTCTTCTATGATCTTCCAGTGCTTCTAGTGAAAAACACAGACAAATTTGTATACATGACAATTCAAGACTGGGAGATAATTCGAGAGAGTCTTCCTACATTCAATGCATTCCTCTAATCGAGAGTGTCCGCGTGTGGAATATTGTGAAAATATTGTTTTCTCTTATAATATTGTTGCTTATATGCAAGAGACAGAAGTAAAATATTTGAACAATAATTTAAATGATTGTGAAATAGTTTTAAATAGAGATGATATTTGCAGGCTAAAAAGACTTGAATCGTTTATAGATTATCATTTAGGTAACCTGCCTGTTGCAAATGTAATGACATATGCTGGAACGAGGAGTTGGAGGAAGAAAGTGATGGAAATGCAGGATAAATAACAATAAAAAGAATGAAAGTATGCTTTTACACAGTGTTTTATTCATTAAAAGATCCTTATACCACTAATGAAAAATAAATCCTTACAATGATTAGTTTAAACTAAAAGCTGCATCACATGAGTCAGAAGCTTGTATGTAAATACTTTATCGTGAATTATCAAACAATACAATGCGGTCTCTGCAGGAATATTTGCACTAGCTTGAATTTCTATTCTAATGTTAACAGCACCATTTACAACTTCCTCTGGTTGATGTGAGCAATCTATAACAAATATAGAAGCAAATTTAAGAAAATCTTTTCTCTTCAATAAAGGATAGTTCTCTTTTTCATAATAAGAGTTTTGAAACTTTGAGTACATGTCATGCAATGATGGAAATCTCGAGTTTCCAAAGTCTGAATTCATGTCATGATAGGGACAACATTCACTATTAAGATAAAGTCTCAAATTAGTTATGTTACAATGATCAAAAAGGGAACGGTCTTTAGATACATTACTCTATCTTAAAGTATGAGCTCCCAAAATGAAAAATCTCGGCTTCTCCATTTTTGATGTGGTGGCGACATTCCAGGTGAATGATTTAGTTTGCGACACAGCAGCTTGAGTATGCAGATCCGTGGTCCTAAATGGGTGAAACACAGTCTTATCCAGCTTGGCTGTCTTGAGGATCTCAGCATCAGAAAGTCGAATCACAGGTCTTCTCCACTCGATTAGTACAGTTTTAACAGCAGCATTCTCTTCACCCTGAGACGATATAATACAGTTTTTAGAACCCTTGGATTGAATCAGCACCAACACCAACTGACTATTGTGCATAAGCTTTGAAGTAGTAGCTGTTCCATTAAATTTAGTAATACTTCCATTGATGTATAGATAACTTCAAATAGGTAAAGTATATAAATGTTCAACTTGACAAGGGATTCTAAACTCGTTGTTAGAGTCCAGAGCTGATGTATTATACGGCAAAAAACACATGTTCCTCTTCTTTAATGATCTTCTCATCGAATCTAGGTGTCATTGCAAAAGCAATGTCCCGGTAACATTGAAGATGCCCATGAGTTCATTGTGTTATTAATAGGTCTAATAAAGAAGACATTCTCATCCACACCTAGTTTATCTCTGATGTATTTATTAATATCAGTAATCACATAAGTTCCATCAGGTATATCAATGATCTTAATTTCATCATTGTGTAGGTAATGAAATTCATTATTATTCCTATCAACATTGGGAATGGTATAGAAGGTTTCAAAATTCAGTAGAGCAATCTCATAATGACCTTTTGAATCTAACTGAAGAGGAGGATTCAGGTATGTAGTAAGAACAGACTCGTTGCCACTGACAGCAATAGTGTAACTCATTGCGATAGAAATTGCAAGCACAAGTGCCCGCAGATGACCGAGCTAAAACTCTGAAACCTCTTAGTGTTATACAGTACCTTAGCACCTCTGAGGTACCTTTCTATCTCTTTTGGAGGCTTCAAGTTTCCAAAGCTATCGAAATAAAATGACACGTTACCATCCTTCTTTATAGCAACCCAATGAGTGCCTTGATTCTCTGAAGTATCGAGATTAACAATAATTCTCTCTCTGTAACGAGGTCTGAGGGTAACTGATCGATCATGTATACACCCCTAAAATGAGGAATCTTTAAACGTCAGGCATACAAGTCGAGGTCTATGTAACTCAATGCTTTTTCCTGGACAAGTATAGCCCTCTGCCTGAGTTTTTTTAATTCCCTTTCAGGCTCTGTCTCCTCTTCGTTTCGGTGTTTCTTCCCTTATTCTTCTTCACTCGAAAACCTCTCCCTCTTGCTTCAATTTCTCTGTTACGTCTCATAATTTCAGCAAGTTGTTTATCCGCAGCTTTTTTCTTATTTACAGCTGTATCAATTTGTGATGCACCTCCAGCGGTGGCTCCTAAGGCTGCAATAATTGGTATAAGCGGTAGAAATCCTCCTCGTTTCTTCTTCCTGGATCCAGCGCCAACAGCCTCCTTTCCCTCAATTTCTCTGTTATGTCTCATCATTTCGGCAAGTTGTTTATCTGCTGCCTTTTTCTTATTTACTGCTGAGGCAATTTGCGCTGCACCTCCAGCGGCAGCACCTAGAGCTGCAATAATTGGTATGAGAGGTAGAAATCCTCCTCGTTTCTTCTTCCTGCATCCAGCACCAACGGTCACCTTTCCCTTCATAATTGCTGTTGCTAGTTTCGCTGCCATCTTTTCACCTAATGTAGCATCAGATGACTGCACCCTTTTCCACGCCGTTTCAGCCAAGACCTTGTCAGCAATGTTTCTCGATGCAGAGTCTTTATACTGAGCTTATGCAATGTCGTGAAGTTTACACGCTTCGTCTAAAGGGTTGATTCCTGGGTCTCCTCTCTTTTAACCATTTTTTCTAGCTTTGTTCCAGGCCCGCAGTATCTGTAACCAGGTAAATGCACTTCAAATGGCATCCGGTTAATAAGAGAGTTAATTAAACCAGAGCCTCTTGCGATCTTAACCTTGTTAGCTCTCATGGTATACTAATTGATTTTTATTATTGAATTGCTGTTTTATACACTGTCATTGTTCATAAGCATTAGCATATATTCATTAAGAATTATTTGTTTTACACAGAATGATAGAACTGGTGAAGCAAGCTTGTTCGCTACCTATTCAGCTACTAGACTGTGAAAGCGACTTTATACGTCATCGTCACGGAAAGCTGTTTACTGGAAATGCTAGCTGTTTCACTGTATTTAAACAGAGTAGAATCACAGGTGTTTGCGATAATTTCAAATGCTGATTTTTATCGCTGTTATTTAATGTAATTTCAGCTGATTCAAGTAGTATCCAAGGTATTCGAGGCCATTTTGTTTAAAAAAGTAATTCAGTTTCATAAATTAGGGTACTGAATCTGCAACTAATGGATTAACTACTGCTGTTACCGCACGACGTCTTGCTGCTAGTGTTGCGACCGCGACTGATGCTGCTGCTATTGTTGTAGCGGATGCTGCTACAGTTGTAGTATCTGTTACAGCCATCGTTGTACAGCCTCTGTATCTGCTACGATAGCTGCTGTATTTGCTTCTGCTACAGCTATTGTGCTGACTGTGTCTAATGTTGCTACATCTGCCTGATCTGTTGCTGTTATACTTGTAGCTGATGTTGCAGTGTGGTATCTACTACTACAGCTCTCGCATTTGACGTTACAGCTGCCGTGATGACTGCTGTTGTCGCGGTGTGTGAATATACAGATGGAATATCATCGCTGTAATGCTTGCTGTTGCTAAGACTGCTAAATCTATAGCTGCTGCTGCTGCTAAAGCTGTTATGTAACCGGTTGTTGCTGCTGCTGTAGGATCTGTTACATCTGTTGTTGGACAGCTGCTGTATCTGCTACGGTAGTTGTTGTGTATTTGCTTCTGCTGCGGCTATTGTGCAGGAAGCTTCTGATGTTTCTGTAGCTGCAGGATCTATTGCTGCTATCGTTATAGCTGCTGTTGCTATAGATGCTGTATCTGCTACTACATCGGTCGTATTTGCCGTTGCTGTTGTTGTGATGCTGTTGCTGAGGATGGTGAATCTACAGTTTTTGGATTTACTGCTGCTACTGCTACAGATGCTCTGTAATCGGTTGTTGCTGCTGTAGCTCTTGCTGTAGTGGATGTTGCCGAGTTGTCGAATATGTTGATGTAACTCATGCTTTAAGCAATCACGAACGATTATTACTGAAAATTTATCGAAATGAAAACTTCATTTTAATACATGATTCATAGTATCACAGATTACATTATATTTATATACTTTTCTAGACCCTACAAACTTTTATATGTTAAACAGTTAGCGGGTGAGACGGTAAGAATGAAACATTAGAGCAATAGAAGTAGCATAACTATAGTGTTCACATGGTTGAGTAGATATTATAACATTTTTAGACAGCTTTATTGTTTGATATGTTAACATTATTTGTTCAAATGTAGCAGCTTTATCAGTTAAATCATTGCTTCATTAAACAAGAATTGTAACGGTAAACGTCTCTCCCCTTTATCTAGGCTTGAGACTAACACTAATATTTGCTCCTAATGGCAGGGTTACCGTCTCCCTTTCCATCTTCTCTTTTCTTCACCATTCGTCTGCTAGTGGCCTACACAGCACGCGAGTAAACTTCAATTTTTAAAGGTTGTCGACTCGCGGAGAAAATCTTCATCTTCGACTTAAATTCTCTTAAGCACTGTTTGTAATACTGTAATGTCCATACGCATAGGTAGTTACTCCATCTTCGGCAATAACTCTTTTATCATCAAAGGGATTCAATGTAATTTTATTCACTTGCACTGTGGTAACAGCGTGCTTTCGTGATAGGATTAGATTCATGGGCGTTCTGATGATTTCACAGGTTTTAAGACAGTCTGTATAGCTATCAAACGAAATGTACTGCTTAATAGCGCTACGTTTTATACCTTTAATCTTTTTTATCATCAAGCCTTGAATATCTAAGGCATACATCTTAGGTCGTAGTCCAACAAAACGTAGGATGATTTTACCGTTAGCTTCATCTTTAAATTTTCCCAATACCTTCTTGTTCTGAGTAGAGTGGCATATATGATTGACAGGGTAATCAGCTGTATCGAGATGCTCAAGAAAACTTAGCTTGTCCTGGTACACATCTTCAGTTGTAACACGATGAATGAATGAATCAGTGTCCATGTACATAAGCTTTAGGTTTTCAGCTCCGTAATAAGGCAACAACAGATCGTAATAATAGTGATACATTAATGTCTTGGGGATGTCCAACACGCTCATGCCAATGTATATGGGCTTGTTGAATACAATCTGACGAGAGGCCATATGTACAGCAGCTAGATTAGAGGCATATATCGTCCTGTCGATGAACGTAGGCTTGGCAATCAGCTTCTCTAGAGTTTTTTCATTGGTCACCAGTCGTATATCCATACGGTTACGCAGGTTCTCCATAGTTTTTCCAAACATGGCGTTGTTAAAGAGCTTGTAGAGATCCTTCTCGAAATCATTTGCAGCTTGCTGTCGTAGCCTATTGTTAAATTCCACATAAGGTTTTAACCACCGAGACTGTCAGAATTGTATCACACGATGGATTTTTGTTAGTCGTAGTCCATGAATAAGAGCTTGCTTCAAAGCCATGTAATACACCACATACATCTTTCGAGGTCCAAGATGAGGTATCAGTTTCTTTGTAGATGCTTCCAATGGCTTCATACACTCGGGCAGGAAAGGTAGATCATTGTGTAGATCGTGAAGTTCTTCTGCATACTCGATGTCAACTTCTAATATGTACCCATGAGGATCATCTTCTTGTAGTCTTTCTAAGTTGATTTCTTCAGGTGACACCCACTGAAATCCTCCATAAGGGAGGGCGTGACACATTGCCCACCCATATTGGTTATTAGCGTCCTCGTATGTGATAAATTGGGTTGGTCTCAACGGATCAAACTTCTCCATATACATGTTATTAGCCTCTGCATATCGATGGGAAACTTGGCATAAACCTCCTCTTATACCCGATTCTACCATGAGCAGTTGATCATAATCTTGTAACAGTTCCAGCTTAATTCCTGTATACTGTAACATTGCATCCCACGTAAGCCCTGGAGAGGTAAAATAATGTGCTGGATCAACTTTGTGTGTTTTGAGGGTTTGCTCTCTGAACGTCTCAAAGACATCAGCTAGAAGAAGTACATCTGAAGTTAAGTAGAGATCGCTGTACTCTCCCAGGTTTCTCACATTAAACAGGTCCCATACATTTCTAGCATGATCGTAGTCAGTATCACTAATTTCTTCTTCATTCAATTTATTGTAGAAGGAGTGCTTAGGAGGCAAGCAGGTCTCGTTCAAAACATCCCACGACGTGACAAAATCATATGGAAATACACCCTTACGTGTCATCAACTTTAATTTGTCTTCTCTGAAGTACTTTAGTGTTTCAGGATATGAGGTTAGATTTTTTACCAGCTTATCCAAGCTTGTACTGAGGAATCGGAAGCTTCCACAAACCGACGCTTTATATCTCCTACATACTTGGTGAATGAGATATAGCTTTCTTCAGAGCTAGGAATTACCTCAATCCTCTCACTTGTACAGCCCAGCTCCTTGACAATGAATTGCGAGTCATATCCGCTGAGATTGTGCATGAAGACTGGGATATATTTAGGTGTTTTACAGAATAAATTACATTCATTGTATAGACTTCCACGATATTCAGCACTGATGTGATCATGGTCGCGTACTTTGTAGTTTTCTCCTGTAAAGTCTTTTCCGCACAGGTAGCATGTCGTAGAAGACTCAAAATCCTTTTGCTGCTGGTCCGTAAGTTTCAGAGGCTTGGCTGATTTGCAAACATTATTAATTTCCTTTGCAAGGAACGAGAGGTATTCCATAAACTTCTGAGCAGCATCAGCACCACGATATACATGAGTTTGCTTAGGAAGATCAGTTTCAATATGTTCAACACTGGATGATGGCTTCACGTAAACACAGAAGCTCATAGGTGTATGCTCTTGATAAGGGGTCGTAGAGGAAGTTTCAGGATTGGGTATACACGTATGGCATGGAGTGAGAATACTCTCAAAATCAGCATAGATGACATAAGGTAGTTTCAACATCCTCTCAACATTTTTAAACTGAACAATTGATTTCTCTTTGGTAGGCATAACTACCCTTGCAACACCATATTGATTACAGATGGACACATGCTCTTGTAGTTTTTCCAACCCGCTTCGTCCATATCGATCATCAAAATGTGTAAAACAACGCTTACAAGTATAAACACACCCATTACATTTAGTTTTCTGACGTCGAATGAGTTTCTCAAAATTCTTTATATATACGTAGTGATGTTTTCCACTACTGTCATTCAATAGCAGCAGGTCGCAGTGTTCAGGTAGTTCAATATCAGCAACCTTTATCAGAAACACTTCATGCTTCTCATCCAGTCCGAAAACATTGATAGACATCTTGTTAAGCTTCTCAAATTTAGCTATTTGGGAAAGTGGAGTAGGGTAAGAAACACAGCTGAAGTCGTACTTATCTTGAAGGTGTTTGTATTTTCTCACACGTTGCGCATTCTTCTCACCGAATTTAGCTAGTACAGAATACATAAAGCATTTCTCATCACTAAAGTTCTGTATGTTTATACACGCATTTCTTGCTTCAACAGATGCCGGTAGTGGTATGTAGCTACTTCCTCGCAACGGATTGTACTTGTTGATACGAAGTCGAACTCCTTCCACTGCAAGTAGGGCCCAGTTGCTACCCTTAAGCTGAGACTCCTCCATTTCAGTAACCAATTTCTTGAATTTCGCTTCCAACGTTGAATCCAGATCAGTTTCCAGGAAAACTGGCTGATTGCGTGTTTTAAATGTTTTGTCGCAGGTTTCTCCGATACTGTTTACAAATCGGCCCTCGGCTAGCAGATTAATGTTAATGCTCTTATGGATGCTAAGGTCTTTATGCACAGACTGGATTATCCGTTGTTTTGCCTCATTCAGATACATATTCAGGTCCTTCGTTGAATTACATCGTATAAAATACGATTTCAATCGTCCTTCAAATGATGTCTCGTATTCTTTCATATCACAGTCCTCCATTGTTGCTAATAACTGATGTTTAGTTGGCTTCAATCTTCTTTTCTTCTGAGGTCTGTTTATTTCACATACATCCTCGTGTCGCTGACTCTTATAACCATCTTTGAAGGTTACATTACAATGCATGCATTTGAAGAGCTTCTTGCAACACATCTGATGCCTTCTCTTGTCAAAACCTCGAAGGAATTTCTTACTGCATTTAATACAAGAGTATCCTGATGCACTAGGAATTGTGTCCTTATATGCAGAGTTATTCATCCTTATTCTTGATGTAATAACCTATTAATCACTGCTCAATGAAAGGTAGACCACTTCACCTTGATATCACTTTAGAAAGCTGATTATTCCTGGAGAGAAGACGATGTTAACACATCTAGACTCATTAGCACAATAAAGACTAGTGATTGAAGGTATCCTAATTATAGAGGTGACACGGACCATTTTAGAACAATCATATACCGAATTTTTAATAATTAAACGATGATTAATGCCGATATCTCTTCTATTGAAGACGAATAGACATGGTTGGAGAGGGGATGTATACACCTCACTTGATTATTACAGCCAATGACATCATCGTCTGTTGCGCATGCGCAGAGGCTCTCGGCGTTTCTATCCCTACTTGCTTCAATTCCTCCCCACTCTCTAACGCTCTCTCTCTCTCAGAGTACCTCCATAATGTCTTTACATGAACTAAAACAATGTGTTGTGATGAAAGTCATGTGAGGGTGGTAGCCTGAAATTAATTACATTTTGCTAGTTTACAGTGAAATGAGACGAAGATTTTTGAATTCTGTAAAGGCAATAATTTCCAACTATGTGTGTGTACGTGTACTGCTGTATGTGTCTAAGCTTGTAGGCGCATGCGCTCGTGTGTGTGTGCGAGTGTGCAAGTGAGTAAGTGTAACGGTGTATGTATGTACGTGAGTGTGCGTGTGTGTGTGAGTGTGAGTGTGCAAGTGTGTAAGTGTAACGATGTATGTATGTGAGTGCATGTGCATGTATGTGCGTGTGTGTATGCGTGTGTGTGCGTACATGTATGTGTGAGTTTAAGCCCGCTGGTGTATGTATGTATTTGCTTGTATACGTATGAGGTGTGTGAATGTCTGCATGTGTGTGGGTGGTTGTGTATGTGAGTGTGTATGTGCATGCGCGTGTATGTATGTGCTTGCATGTTTGTGTGTATATGCGGGTGGTTGTGTGCGTGTGTGTATATGCGTGCACCAGTGTATGTGTGTTGATGTATGTACAAGTGCTCGTGTATATGTGAGCGATTGGATGTGTGCAAGTCGAGAAGAAAGAAAGAGATATATAGATAGAAAGAAAAAGAGAGAAGAAGAAAGAATGGTGTCTAGGCATCGGAATATCTAAGTATGCATCAAGGTTTAATATAAATAATGATATTTGTTAAATGCAATATTAATCCGACCGCCCCTGCTCACCTAGTTTAATAGTTATTAAACTTTGGGTAAGATTAGAAGTAAGGGCCTCCGAGTTCCTAAGAATACAGCTCGTTAAACATTGTAATGTCGTATAAATTAAATTATATTTGTTAAACACGTTTTAATCTGGCCACCCATACTCCCATATTTATTACCATTAGAGTTTCGCAGATTCGAGCTAGGATTCTCTGAACACTCTTTCATTAATTAGGGTAATGATATGATCATGTTTTACCTTAGCAAAGTATCAATTTGGATACCTAGTATACATGGGTGTTTAATATAAGTAATTATATTTGTTAAATACATTTTAATCTGACCTTGCATACTCCCATAGTTTAATATAAATAAGTATATTTGTTAAATACATTTTAATCTGCCCTTGCATAGTTTAATAGTTATTACGCATTAGAGTTCCGCTGGGTAAGATTCGATCTAGAACCCTCCGAACACCCTTTCATTAATTAGGGTAATTATATATAAAAATTAAATTATATTCGTTAAATGCATTTTAATCTGGCCGTGCATAGTTTAATAGTTATTAGGCGTTAGAGTTTCTCTTGGTAACATTCGAGCTACAATCCTCTGAACGCCCTTTTATTAATTAGGGTAATGATATAATAATATCAATCATCAATTTCTCATTAGCAATAAACTTTTGATTACAGTAAGAATCGATCACCGATCTATGGATATCCACGCAGAGGTTTAATGTATGTAATGACATAGGTTAAATACATTTTTATATCGCCATTGAAAAGTCAACTACATAAACAGAGAGCTTGTTAACTATGCTCGGATCTCATAAAACATCGGAGAGAACAGCCCCTCAGGGCAAAAACCATGATGCTGACTCTGACGTTGTTGAAGTGTGTGTCTCTCTTTCACGCGAACAAGGACAGGACTAGCATAAAGCCACCCTCAGATTCTTTTGTTAAGGTAGCAGGTGTTCGAGAAACAATGGATAGTGGCCGGCTTTGTCATGGGGCAGTGGAATGAGAATGCCAGAAAGAAGGCTTGCCCCGGACAATAGAACTTGTTTCTCTGTTAACATGCTTCAGTTCTCTTTTGTCACGACCCTAATTTATCATGGCTTTTGTTCATTTTGACAGTTGAAGGGCAAGCGTTGTTCTTTTATTAAAAGCTAGTGGAACGAGTATGCCAGATGGTCTTTCTAAAGTAGTCTTGCCCCAGACAATAGAAAGACACACAATAGAATCTCTTCCTGTGTTCTGCATCCACATTGTTCATTTTGACAGTGATGAATAGCCTCTTGGGTGGGCTGTCACAGGTGCAGAAGTGGTCGGATGTGGAATGGGTAGGAAAAACATCTCGCCTTTGTTACAGAAGCGTAAAATTTATGATCCCTTTGTTCGTTTTGACAGGTGAAAGATACCCTTAATTGCTTAACTGTCAAGCTTCCATTGTACTCAACAAGATTTATGGCCCACAGCTGCACCTGGAAGTCCTAAGGAGCTGCTGTGGAAAGGGGGAAAGTGGTGCAGGGAAGCTCATTTGCATACGAATAGACATTCCATGCATATTAAGTGGCCCAGAACCGCTGAATCCCCCCTACTGACTTAGGGGGTTTTTCCACTAAGACCCCTCCTCGAATACTTTACAAGTGATCTATACCCGAGTCTTTTTGTTGTCAAAGTTCTTGAATAATGCGGTTCTTTGTTTACAGTTTCTTTAACGATTCCCTAACACCTATCACGTTTCCCTACTTCTGCCGTATAAACGTATACTCCACTAGATCTCTGATTATCCTAGCTTTTTCCTCGTATTCCCTATGTCACCTGTATAAACGCATTCCAGCTTTAACATTCGTCTATGTTAGCACCTTCCCTCGTATTCCCTATCTCTCCTGTATAAGCCTATATTCACCCTCCTTCAGCATCTGTCTAGCCTAGCACCTCTCCACGTGTGCCTTATCTCACTCATAAAGTGCATTCCCCTACTTCAACCCCTGTCTAGTCTAGCATCAGCCCTCGTATTCTCTATCTCTCCCATATAAACGCATTTTCCTCCGCATCCACCCTCGTTTTCCCTATCCTTTCCCATATAAACGCAAAAAAAAACTGTGCCAGATCTCTTCTAAATAAGCTACTGTCGTCCCGTTTGGTTTTCTACAAGCAGCGCGGCACTTCTAAGAGCAGTCCATGCCATGTTTGGCGAAACTACAGCCAAAGTTGTTGTACAGTATGTGGATCATTTTCTAATTTACGATTCGGATACTGACCAACACATACGTCATATTGATTATGTATTAGCTACGTTAAAGAACCATAGAATGACAATCAACATTGAGAAATGTCCTTTCTTTGTCACGGAAACGAACTTTGTGGAATACATCATATCCAAAGACGGCATAAAACCAAATCCAGAAGGCATAGAGAGCATACGCCAGATACCTGAACCCAAGAACCTGAAACAACTAAGAAGATTCTTCTTCATTATTCAATACCAAAGTAAATTTTTAGTGAACTTTGCCAAGGAAGCCGCGCCACTTAGGAGACTGCTGCAAAAGAATGTAAAACGGACATGGAGGGAAGAAGAAAAAGAAGCGTTCCAAAGAGTGAAAGAATTGTTCGCTAAAACGGTATTGCTAGAACGACCAGTTGACGGTATGCCCTTCAACATATATTCGGATGCCAGCGTGGGAGGTTATGGCAGTGTATTATGCCAGATAGACGGAGAAGACAACATGCACGTAATTGCCACTCCATCAAGAGGACTGACCACCACAGAGAGAAACGACTATGTCAGTGAACTGGAAATTGGAGCCATATACTTCTCCTTGCAGAAATTTAAGCAGTTTATTTACAACTGTAGGATAATCATACACGCCGATCACATCAGCTTAGAGTTTATCAAACAGTGCAAGTTAACAAGTAGCAAGATTTTGCGCTACATACATGAAATTCTGTCGTACGATGTTGATATAATACATATACCCGGGGTTGTTAACGTTTTCAGTGATGTACTATCTCGACTCCCGCGGTGCAACTCGCTACCGGAAAGCAACAGCAGGCCTTTCCATGAAATCAAACTTATGACCTTACAGATAGAGAGCAAACAAAACATCACAAAAGCTCTAAGGGACATAAAATTGTGGCAGGAAAACGACGGAGATACAAACACACTGTTACAAACGGCACAAGAAATAACAGGGAACCCTACAGCAACAATTGGTAAGCATAAAAATGTACTGTAAAAATTACATGGTGATCCACCGAGTTGGAAAACTTATATACCGAAAACACTCGAGACATTATTGATAGCTGCATTCCACCGCTCACTCGTCCACGCTGGATCAGAGCGCACAGCACTTAACATTTCCGAACATTTTTTATGTAAAGAAACTTCACCAGAAAGTCAGAAAGTTCATATCAACCTGTAAACTGTGCCAATTAGCAAAACCAATAAATGTAAAGTTTGACACACAGATGCAGCCGGTAATCCGGGAAGAACCGAGAATGCTGATTTGCATGGACACACACGGCTCGTTACCAACTAGTAAATTTGGTACAAAATTCATTATGGTATTTTTAGACGTTTTTTCAAAGTATACAAAAATATATCCCATAAAGGACATTACAGCCAGAACATGTGCCAGAAAGCTAATTAATGATTACATTCCAGAATGTGGAATGATAAGCTCCCTCTTGTGTGACAATGCTACGGCTCACAGGAGCAAGTTGTTTAAAAAGGCGTTTGACGACAAAGGGATAAAACTATACCACAGCTCCAATTATTATCCACAAGGAAACATGTCGGAGCGCATTCTAAGGGACATCACTGGGTATTTCAGAATTTTGAACCACAAACGCCACACAGGATGGTATGACCACTGCAAGAACATTGAGTTCATCATAAATAATTCGGTGAACGCTACTACAGGCTACGCACCGTTTCAACTACAATTTGGAAGAAAACCGAAACCCATACTCACGAACACGCCGGAAACCATACCAAAGAACCTGGAGGAAACACCGCTGGAACAATGCCGCAAAGCCCTGGAAAGGATACGCAAAAAGGCAGACCAGAGGAAAAGATCAGCCAAAAGGCACAGGAAAAAGTGGACACCACAACTTGGGGACCTCGTACTCGTCAGAAATAAAACGAAATCATCAGCCTGGAGCAAGGAGTATCACCGAATGCATCTACTGTACAGAGGGCCAGCGGAGATAACAGCTCAGTTTGGTCCACACACTTATCAGTTAAAGGGTTTAGACGACAACAAAATTTGGGGTACTTATCATCGGCAACTTTTAAAGCCGTTCAAAACGTAACCAAGTTGTTCCAACTAGCTAAACTTTCATAAAAACAATGCTCATAATTTGTATGTATATAATAGGAATATTTGTGTATATTTATATATTTATGTATTATGCCATTGATCATTTTGACCAGTCTACGTTTTATGTTAAAGTAATAAATTTGCCACGGGCGAGTGAAAAGAATTTGAAAATACGAATAAGATGAAATTTAAGCGAAGAGTTACGTTCATTTACGTATACCAATAACTTAGATTTTTGCAGACAATAATAATATGTCAATTTAATATTTGTAATTAAAAATTAATTTTGAATTCCAAGCATAAGAGCTCATTTCAATAATTTGTATGTCTGAAGCGGTCAAGTAGGAAAACAGTAAATTTAATGCGTTGTGATAAAGTCTGTAACATCCAACAAAAACAAATAATGAATTTAAATTTGAAAGTTCATTGTAAGTGATTAAAAATTTTTCTTTCATTTGTTACACTTATGACGTATTGCTCATGTCACCTCAGAGAGCAGGAACCACGGCTGACACTTTAGCATCGTAATTAGCTAAACATTTGTAGTTAGCGATAAGCAAGGCACCCAATATGCGTGTGAAGTGGCCTAGAAATACAGGCAAACGAAGGGCTAGTGAAAGTGAATCAGTGCAACAGTGAAAGAAAGCCCAAAATACCAGTTTTCGGTAAAGTAGGAACAGCAAACTATAGTGAAACTACTTCCGAAAACGAAGAGCAAAAAGTGCATTTTTTCTTTTCTTGTGCAACACCGCACACAAACAAACACCAGTCGTGCTGGACACTTAAAAAAAAGATAATGTGAAGATACTTCGAATTACAGCACAAAGAAATTATCAATGTCTTAATTATTGTACATTACTTCCTTTCATGTTAGCTTTAAGCAGTTTATTTGTATATTATCTGTTTATTGTTTTTTTTCGGGGACATTCATCTATGTTCCGAAAATGTCCATATTGGAATTTTAGCAACATAGCTGCGGGGCATTTGAAAGGGGATATATCATACATATTATACATTGTACATATGAAAGGGGATATATCATACATATTATACATTGTACATATGAAAGGGGAACTACACAAAAGAATTGTATAGCAATAATTTAATTCACTGAATGTTAAAATATTCAACATGTAACTTTGTACAGAGGTATTTGTAAGTAACGGGCGCTAGCTAATTGAATGGGAATTCCTGGAACTCATAACGACCGTGCCTAGCACAGAGTGGTACGACGCTACATAATGGCGCTGAAGCGCAAGGTTCTGAAACCTAATATTTTCATACATGCTTGGGTAACGCGGCCTGAGGGCCAATGGGAAGCATCGTTACATTTTCAAACGTACAGGACAGCGTGGGTAAGCTGCCCTATATAAGACCAGATTTTGCCGAGCGGGGCTCGGCCATGGGAGATGCCTGATCACCACAGCGGAGACTTCCGCACACTTCATTGATCACCCACAAGCAGCCGGTTTGCTTCGGCGGTACCGGCCAACATGAGCACCAATATGCCCCCATTAAATAGCGACAGAACAGAATTAGATCCTTCTCATCCTCCTCCTTTTTTCCTTTCTACTACCTACTTAAACTTCTGTTATTTACCTTAGACCTTTATTCCTGTCCCCCCCCAAAAGCGGGGCACTCTTACTTATTACCAGTTCAGCGCAACAAGAAGTCACGCCAGCGCAACGTACTATAGATGCACGGGGGTGCATATAAGGGTGGGGGATGTGTGTGAAGATAGATAGGCTCCTGATAAATATTCAAGTGGTGGGATAAAGTAAATGGGAAAAGCTATCCGCCCATATTTATTTAAATAATGGAATAAACATCAATTATAAAGGGAAAACTTGCAGTGTATGTTTTAACTTGCCTCACCCACAAGAACCTGTGATTAACGAAACTTAGCAATTAGGTAGGAAGGGAATACTCAACTACCGACGAGCATCACTAGCCGGGGAAGAAGAATACTACAACAGCACGCTGCAAGAGTCGACCACCTTTTCCCGCTACAATATGTAGGTATGTGCTTAAAGGCTACTGTGTTTCTATATTGCCCTTGTAAATATATATTCCCCTTACATCTACAAGAAAATTAGCAATAAGGTAGAGTCTGCAAATGTTTATCTCTATTAACATGAAGTAGATGGAGAATAAACGTTTGTAAAAATAGTTTGTACAAGAGTAGAGAAAGTCATGCGAGTGTAACACATCAGATTTTTTTGGATTCAGGGGGTCTCAAAACATGTATTTCCGGTGAAATGTTATCGAATTATTGGGTGGAATGCAATACTTCCCTTACTTACTATACGTAGTAGAGAAAGTAATAAAAGTCCTTATTGCGTATTTTGGCTGCAAACTGCCAAGTACATTAGGGTAGACCAGCAGATGAACGAATCGTGCGCTAGGAGAGACAGGTAGCAAGAGGACGATTCATGAATCGTGAACGAAACGTATGAATCGATTCATGAACCGTGAACGAATCGCATGAATCGATTACTGCAAAAGAATCGCTCGATCCAACTCTACTACCACCTGTTTGGCAGCACATATTACTTTCCACCAAGACTTTCCACAAATGCCTTAAGTTTTCACTGCAATGTTGACAGCAGAATCACGACAGCAAAGCCACCATGATTGCCTCGTTTGAGATGCGTGTTCCGCTAAAGCTACTTTGGTGTTCTGTGAAAGGTATGTCGCTTGTGAAAGCTGAACAAAACTCGCAATATATTTCTTAATGTTCTGAAAACGTTAAGCAATTAATGCATTATTGAAAATTATGTGTATCTGTGACATTCAGAAAGGATAAGGCGTGTATCACGGTTCCGTAACATTTCAAACGGAATAATTGCTATTGTGTACTGTTATGTCAAGGTTAAATTGTATGGAGTTATGTGACTTTTAATGATAAGGTCTAACAAGGTGGTTATTTGGTATTTTGTATAATTGCAAGACGTGCTTTTCCTCAAATCGAAGAATTACCTTGTGATACTAATACAATGACTTCAGAAAGTGGGTAACAGACGCTTGTGTCGAGCACGAATTTTCTAATTTAGTGAGCAATACTCAGGAATATCGAGTATAGGCTGATTGTTTCATCCTGAGCCCGCATGTCTGTAAGCGAAATAGCAGAGCAAATCCATTATCTTCTGGGAGGAGTGTTGGGTGAGTAGTAACAGAGTTGAAGTCGCGTACACAACGTGAGATAAGGGGACATCATCAGGTGTTCCAAGTGAAGTACAGTCGCGTGCACAATTACTGTATTACTATGTCTGTAGCTAAAAGTCAATTGGGTATAAGTAAAGTTCTGCAATCTCAGACACGGGAAGTGATATACAATGTGTATAATTACTTTAAGAAGAATTTAAATCAAGGACAGTCAGTTTACAAAACAGTTGCAGAATGTACCGGTGTATCTGTGAGCAGTGTAATACGAATTGTCAGAAAAGCTAAGAACATAGAATGCAGAGCTGCCTGTTCACTTTCTACCCCGCATAAGGAGAGGCCTCGTAGTTTACCTAAATCATCTCTGGATGGCTTAAACGAAGAAGTGGTAAGCAGAATAATAAGTAACTTCTACATAGAAGAAAAACAAAGACCCACTCTTAAAAGGTTGCAATCAAAACTAAAGCGCACAATAGACTTCCACTGTCAGAAAAATTGTGTTGCGGCTGGGATTTCATTGGATAAAAACCAACAGAATAATTCTGGTAGAAAAGGAATGAATTAAATCATTGAGATGTTCCTCTTTTGAGCCAATAGTTGGTGAATCATCTCAGTGACAACAGTGATGATGATGGAAAAGAAGAGGAAACATCCATAAAATCACGTTTCATCCCTTGCCTTTGGAATAGTAGTAGAGCATTTGGTAAGTGAAGTCAGTATTGTACATGTTTATATTTGTGCTTTGATTGCATACCTTAAGCATTCTTGTTGTTCCATGCAAGGAGAATACTGCCAGACATTCTCCCTATCTTAGTCCACCTTCTTCTCTGCAGGGTCAGGTCGAAAAAATCGTCATACTTACCTAGCAACAGCAATCATGACCTACTTGATATCACAGCAGTGAGTCAACTAATATTTAAAATATAGCTATCCTATTTCAAGTGAACATGATGATTGTTGGTGTTTATTTCAAGATGTCTTCGAACCAAAAGTTCAATGAGTATGTGATTTCCACATTAAGGTGAAGTATCCAGGAAAAAGGAAATTGTGTTTGTTTCTTTTAGGTTTTGATCGTTAAGTCCCCAGTGAGCACTGCTTGGAGATGTCATACATCACACTCATTAAATACATGCAGTTAAACACCCCCATTACCCCCAATACATTATGTAATACCTGTTAACTCTTGAAGTGATCCTAACATAAAGTAACGTATCCTTCCGGCATTCGAGCCAAAAGTATTGCCAAGATGTCAGAAACACGTGGCAAGTGTAAGGCGATGAAATGAGAAGAAGAGCTTCATGATTTTTCTTGTGAGTAATACATGTATAAGCTAAGAGCGCATTATTGAACACAGATAATAAAAGAAAGAAGAGGTTGCATAACAAAACTAGAAAAAGAATAGGCATGTCATAGCTTAGTTTTAATTTTGAGTTGTCACTGCTGCTGTTTTGTTTATCAAGTCTGTCAACAAGAGAGTTGCTTAGTTTATCCAAATCCTCTTTCAGAACGTGCTTTACTTGTTGCAGCACTTTATCTATTATAGCTGGTTTGTTTTTCAAAAAGAAATAGTACACTATTATACGAATTGCCGATTTCACAAACTCAACACACTCTTCCATAGCGTACTTATTGTTCCATTTTTTTTCCCCAAGTGTTGCCACTTTCCCCACCACTACTTTTTCCTTTTGAGTACTATGTATATTTGTAGCCGAAACATCGGTAAATTCTGAGCTTTACCATCTCCTTCATTGCGAGTGTCGGATACTTCTCACAGAACTTCAAAAACACGTTTAAAACAATTAGTTTCTGTCTGCCAGTTAAAGCTTAACATAATATGTCTCTGTAGAAACAGAAGCACGAGGGTTGTTACCATCAGCCATTATAACAGAGCAAACTGACTGCTCACGCCTTGCCTTGTTTAAACAACAGCTGAGTCGGGCAAAATGCATCTTGGGAGTTGGAAGCATCAATTTGAAATTTCGAAAACCAGTTTCATCAAGTCAGTAGTAATCACATACAAGTCATGAGTATTCTTTTTTGTATAGATGTTATTTATTACTGAACACATCCTAAAATTTAGATGGCTAACGTGTAACTACCTTCTTTGTGCACATAGCTATTGTGTTGTACTTGACTGAACACAATCATGCTAGTGAGGTGACTTTGTTTTGATCGGGATCACTCTAAGGGTGAATCCAGAATAATACAATAAATTGAGAGTAAGTTGTAACCACCACACTTACACCTACAGCAGCATATACTACCAATTAAAAGCCTTACCTTTTACTTGACATTAAAATATTCCTCCAGATTACATGGAAGTGAGTGTATAAGAATGACTTTAATTGCTTTTTGAAGTTTTTATGCTTCTTAGGATTACTGAAAGGCTGTAAAAACCATGGAATTTAATTAATAAACTTTTATTACAGAATAGTAAAGGCTGGCTCACAATAAGAAGCGGGGATGGTATGAATGAAACTGATTAACTTGATTGTGGCACATCTATATGGTATACCGAGTAAGCCATGGTTATACCCAAATGAATAGCGAATTACATGGTGCTGCTTTTAAATACTTTAGTTCTTTGGACCTACTACAAGCACCTATGGTACCACATTCAGTATTATGTTGCAAAGCACTTCTTTGGAATCTTTTTTAGATAAAAAGTTCACGTAAATATGCAAAATTATACCTGTTCAGTCAGTATTGTTGTCAGAGTAAATATCTCTGGTTTCTACCATTTAAGGAGGAGGAATCAGTTATCACCACAGACAGCCTTGTGTTTTATAGCATTACTGTAGAGCAAGGGTGGCGAAATTGACTTCCTTCCGTGAGTCACCAAATATGCAACACGCACTGCAACACTCAGCAGCATGTGAAAATCAAACGGACGGTTGCAGAGAGGGAACGTGGGCCTGCGAGTCAAAATGACTTGCGAGTCATGTTTTTGCCACCTCTGCTGTAGAGGAATGTGTATGTGTATCATTTAAGTATTAATATTGTTTATTATGAAAATGAGTGCTTATTTTGCTGTAGTTCCATGATTGCTATCGCTAAACTGCGCATGCTTATAATCTTTTTGGCTTTGCAGTGCCTCGCAAATTGATTATGGCAATACCACGACAATCTGATGCATGGCAGTATTTTACAAGGAGTCCTGGGAAAAGAAATAGCAGGAGTAACCTTTGTGGGAGAAGATATTCCACAGGAAGAGGAACTTCAAATGTATGGCATCACATGAAACCGTTGGAAGCTCCATTTGTGCAGGACCAAAGGCATTTGGTTTCTGTGTACGACAGAAACAGTCACGAATGAAAAAAAACTTGATTGATGCATTGCAATGTACATTGTTGAAGATATACAGCCTCTGCAACTAGTAGAAGACCAAGCGTTTAAGAAACTCAAAAAAGCTTAAATCCTTGTTATGAACTTCCATCTCGCTGCAGTTTGTTAGGCAGGAGTAAAATCTAGGTACACTTCTGTTGATAGTTAACAATTTCTATTTAGGATTAATTTCAATTGAATTAATTTTCAGGTCCTCTTGATTCAGATTTATGAAGAAGTGTATTAAAACAATCAAGGAAGAACTGCGCACTACAACAAACATAGTCATTACCACAGATTGAAGGACATCAAACCAAGCTAGTAGCTACCTCACAGCAATGGGGCATTTTATATCCAGTATAGCATTAAAATCTGCTTGCTTTGAAACAAGTGAACTCATACAGCAAATAATGTTGCCATTGGCTATTTGAGATTACCAGCAAGTGTCAACAGAACAGGGCATGTTC
Source organism: Deroplatys truncata (assembly GCA_030765065.1). Lineage (NCBI taxonomy): Eukaryota > Metazoa > Arthropoda > Insecta > Mantodea > Mantidae > Deroplatys > Deroplatys truncata. The sequence goes on along the minus strand of CM060988.1, from coordinate 20,596,688 downwards.
CAGGAGCAGCAGATAGCTCAGCTAGTATGGTAGCAGGAATTGAAAAGATGAACTTTTGCCACCTGCATTGTGTGACCAGATGTCCTGCATTTTGCACGATGTTCCTTTTTTTGCAACACTTATCCTGCAACGCATGTGTAGGCTTTAAAGTCACAAAAAATGTTCTGCAAAATTGAATTCTATTTTATAATGGTCATGGGCTGTCATTTAAACTAATATGGATGATAGAAGAAATGTGCACAATTTGCAAAGAGTATAGTGCTTCAATATATTTCTAACAGATGCTGCATACAAACCAATACCAACCATACAGTCAATCATGTTTGACTTTCACTTCCTTTGTATGCTTCCTGTTTGTTTTAAACACAATGAAAAATAAATAAATTGAGATTTATTTGTGAACACTTTTTAACTGCTATGATTCTTAGTGTCCCATTCTATTATGGGTGTAAAGGACTGGAAATTTTGCTAAGAGGTGTTTTTATGAGGTTTGAGGTTCTTTGCGTGCTGTAAATCTACAACACAGGATCACATGTTTTGCTTCTCTTCTGAAGGAAGCTATGCTAAGGATTGTTACACCTGAAAAAGTCCACTGCCCTCCGCCAAGTTTGAACCCTCGACCTTGGGAAGTAGAGCATGATACCCCTAGACCATAACGGATGACAACTACAATGAAGAACAGTAATATTGTAGCATACAGTATTCAAATCAATTTGTAGTAAAGTTTAAATTTTAAGTGTAATAACCATGGTAAAAGTGATCCCTCTATTTATTTACCATTGAAAATAAGTCTTAATAATAATATGTGCTACTCAATCTTTCTTCTGAGGCATCGCCACCTTCTGAAGGTAGTTTAACATAGAGACGAAATTAGCACTTAGTGCTTCACTAACTTTTATGTACATATGTTACACAGACATCATCAGCTGCCAGAATGATTGGAGTGTTCCCTCTGGAATCTTGAGGCTCTCCCACTGGACATCTGATGAATCTATGGAGTGGGTTGTCTTCAGCGGAATTTCAAATTCATTAGCATTGACTCATATTTTTACTTTCCCTACTACGTATAGTAAGTAGGGGAAGTATTGCATTCCACCCAAAAATTCAATACCGAGATTTCACCGGAAATACATGTTTTGAGGTGCACTGAATCCAAAAAAGTCTTTTTGGAAACATGTCTGTGAATAGCATAACTCAGAAACAAACAGTTGGATAAACACCAAACTTAGTATTTACGTTCAGTATCTTCCAAGAGATGTGACACGAAGGTTTCAAGAAAATCCCCCCACCTCAGATTACCCTTTACATGGAATATTTTTCGAAAAATTTTAATTTTCTCAAAAATGGCTCTAACAACTTTGATTAAAATATCATATATTTAAGATACTTTCATGACAAATAAAATGTATATCTTGAATTTTCTGGAAATGTTTCCAAAAGTATTCTTCATTGTGAACGACTTTTGCATAACTAGTAAACCATAAGAGATAGACAAAATTTTACTACACAATTTATGTCAGATACACTTCTTGTTGAGTGAACAATTTTCGAGATATTGCATGTTATTCCCTTAAATTTTCCAATACTTATACTTTTTCTGAAATGGGAATTTGTTATTTTTTTTTTTTTTGTGTTAGTGATGCAAAGAGAATGGAATACTCCACATAGCAATCAGCTCTTAAAACATTTGACTATCGCTTAAAGCCTACAATTCCCCTTGCATCTACAAGAAAATTAGCAATAAGATTAACATCTCAATTAACATGAAGCATATGGAGAATAGGCATTTGTAAAAATAGTTTGTACAAGAGTAGAGAAAGTCATGCGAGTATAACACATCAGATTTGTTTAAGAAAAAAAGCTTATTTCAAGAGATTAACACTATTTTTAATGTTTTGGCTGGAGTTCCAAAAATGGTATGCTACTGCTGATTTTTTGTATGTTTGTACTTTATGTGACTAAGGTGTTCCAAGGATTTCAGCGTTCCTATCTGTATCTTCACAGCAATATTTATTTATCATATTACAGAAGTATTTTAACATAAATATTCCTGCGCTAAGACCAAATGTGAGGCTATCATTACTAATGTGATCAGTACATTGCCATTTCAGAAGTGAAAAAGAATTTGGAAAAAGTGAATTATGTTACTGTGTATATGGATTCATCAAACCACAACTTGACAAAACTTTTGCCCCTCATGGTTAATTATTTTGGTTACGAGTATAAGAATGGAGTACAGGTGAAGATTTTAGATTTTCAACGAATGTTGGGAGAAACTGCTGATATTGTTTCCTCTTATGTGCTAAAAATATTGAAGGATCGTCAGCTTGAAAATAAAGTGGATGGACTTCCTGCAGATAACTTTAACACTAACTTCGGTGATTCATCTAAAAAAGGATGTGATAATATGTATTCAATTGTTCAGAAATTACTTAAGAGATCAATTATTGGAGTAGGTTGCAGTGCTCACGTTCTTTACAATACTATACAAACTGCACTGGATTGCCTTCCAAAGTGTGGTGCAGAATGTGTGTGTGTATATATATATATATATATATATATATATATATATATCTTTGAAATTTCAAATATCAGAGAGTATATCACTGTTTCTAAACTTTATGTACTTAGTTTTGCAGGTTTCATTTTTAGTAGTTGCTTTTAATTCCTGTTGTTCTAGCCTGCCATTGTCCTCCTTTCAATCCTCTTCTCTGCATGGTGGCTTCATCTATGTCTTCCTCATTTTTATCTTCCAGTTAATAACACTACAAGGCAATCCTGCTTCCTTAATTCCCTTTATGTGCTCATACCATTTTAAAGTTCTTGCTTTTATTCTATCAATCACTGTCTCTTCTGCATGCATTTCCAGTCTTATATAGTCATTACTGATCTGTTGAATTCTGGGTATTCTCATGCTCCTCGATTCATCCATCTCTGTCGGCAACATTTCTTTATAATCCAAATCCCCCCCATATGTTAAAATGCTTTCTACTACTGTCATTATTATATTCAATTTTGGTTTCATTTCAAATTTTGTTCTAATAGAATCCATTCAATGATCTAATTGCCCCTCTTGTAAACTTGATTCTATTAGCTATGTCTTTTTCACTTTTGTCAGATCTGTCAATATTAGATCCAAGATATTAAGGCTTTTTGTACTATATTGTCATTTATTTTTAGATTTTCTCCTGGTCCTCCCACCACCATATATTTTGTCTTTTCAAAGTTTAATTTCAATCCACCTTAGTCAGAAGCATTTAAAAATTTAGAAGTTTTAAGTTCAGCATCATCCTCGCCTTGTCCTATTATGACCTGGTTGTCAGCAAATAATAAATTAGAGATTGTTTTGTTTCTAAATTTAAAGAGAGTAATTGAAATTGCATACCAATGCATTTATGATGGGTGGAAATATTCTGAAGATTTGAAGAGAGAAATATTGAATTTACAAGTATAGGGTAGTAGTGTACAGCTTGCCTTATGTCTCCCTGCTACAAACGCACCATCAGAAAGGGTATTTTCAATAATGAAAAATTGAAAAGTCCAGAGTGAAAAAATATTGAGTTTTATTTATGCATGCTCCTGAACTACTATGTCTTTAGGGTCCCATTCTATATTGGGTATGAAAGACCAGAAATTTTGCTCAGAGGCTGTTTTCAGTACCATAAATCTACAACATGGGACCATCAGCTTTACTTCCCTTCTGAAGGAATCCAGGTTTTTATGTCAGAAAGTCCAGAGTGAAACCAGAAATTGTCAAACACGTGATAATTATGAAATGTAATTTGAATTTTAACTGTATATAATTCTATGATATGCTTCTTAAAAATCCAAAGCTATTAAAGGGCATTCACTCAAGTGAAAAATATGAAAATAGTCAATGCTTGAAAATTGGTTCAGATTAACTACCGATTTTTAAAAACTTGAAAAATCCTACTGGTTACTTTAGCCTGAAAATAACAGTTATATTTTAGAAGAAATAATAAAAAAGTTTTAGGATATTTCATTCAATTATAAATGCTCATCATTGTCTCTGATTTACTTATGTTTTGTGTTGTAAGAAGAATTATATAACTTTCTTTCAATTAGTTTTGTTTTTAAACATTGTTTTTCTCTGTTAAGTTATATCAGGTAACAACCCATAGGTCTTTTATTTTTTTTGTAATATTGAGAGTCTTATTGCTATACTGTGCAATATAAGGTATTAATTGTTATGTTTAGGGGAAAAAGTTCTGGTTTTCTGCTAGACTGCTTTTTATGTCTGAAATTCTGTAATTAAATTACCTGCATTTATGCTCTTTGCAATATATGTACATAATTATATTTATAATTCTCTTTGCTTTCATTAATACCTTTTCAGGCAGAGCAACATTACATATGAAAAATTGCGCAGCTTACAAAGGCCTGTGGGAGTGCAAGAGTTCTACCCCACAAGATGGAATATAATTGCAAGGCGGCTTGAAGTGGGAGAGCAGTTGGTTTTGGCACTCCCAGCATTACTGGGTAAGAGAGAATTTTGAATAATTTGAATTCTTGATTTTATTATATTTAATTTTCTTTTGAATCTTAATTATTACTTTCAGAAATTTAAGAATTTTTGTTACTTTGAATCAAAATGTGTTACAAGAATTAGCAAATTTCTGTGTTGAAAGGATTAGTTTAAATCAAATATAACATTCTGTAACTTGGACATGTCAATTTAGTAGTTACTTTTATAAGAATGTCGTGTTACAGCGATATTTTGAGTGTAGGAAGTTTGAGAATTGCAAGCCTTCCTGTCTAAGAATGTAATTTGCTTAAATATTCAAACTTACACATTGGCCAATTCTGATTTAAAGTTCAAATTCAGTAATTCCCCTGAAATAGTTCTATAATTAAATACTTGTATCTGTTAATTATTTATAGCTGAAGAATGGGAAGAACCTGCAGCACATATGTGAGTTATTCAAAAAGTATCTCTCTCATTCATGGGTTGTACCTCCAACTACAAGGAGAACAACAGCCAAGGACTTTCAAGCTAGTATTGTGGATGCAGTTTCAAGAAAGCTAGTCCTTACGAGAGGTGTCACACTTCTGGATCCTCGGTATAAAGGAATAGCATTTCATTCTTCTGAGATGGCAGAAGAAGCATGCCAATTGTAATTTTGATATTCCAAAAAATAATTGATTCATAGAATAATGTTACAGCCAAAATATAGTTGTAGATTGATATTGTTAATTATTTGTTATATTTTCTTTTTTCATAGAATATTTGAAATTAAAGAGTATATTTTATGTTATAACATTAATATTACACCAAATGATCTATTTTCTAAAGCTTTGAATGCTTTATCCAGGTGGAAAATGAATTAAGGGTCATTTTGAAATGACACAGGAGCATCTCCCAAGTATATCTGCAGCTTCTTCCAGTGCCAAAGGAGAGGATCTACTGGTTTTTCTTAATAGAAAAGATCCACATCAAACTTAGGGGCTGATGCCATTATTTGTTAAGGCAGTACTTGGAGATTGAGCCCTTACCAATGACAGCAGATCCAATTAAATTTTACAGCAATATGAGAAGTCCTCTAAGCGAACTCGCACTCGGTTCATATTTCTGTGCCAGTTGAAGTCTTTTCTGGTCATATAATCTCTGAGAGAAGCCCAAGTTGGGCAGAAATGGTTATATTTTTACACAAAACTACTTTTATTTTGATTTTTTAAGTTTTGTATTGTACAAAGAAATGTATTTATTTTCAATGCATTATATTTTTAACTACATATGTATTTTGTGTTGAAGTAGATTATTTGTGGGTAGTTGGAAGATCTTCATGTTTATCTCCCCCACGTTTGGGAGCCAATTTGTCGTGGTAAGGTGTTATCTTATTGGTGAGCGCCAGTTATTGTTTTATTATTTTGCAATTTGGGTTCATTGTGCTCCGGCTAGCTATTATTATTTCTCAGTCGAGCGTATCTCTTGAACAGGGTGTGTAAACAGAAAGGACTTGTTACTAAAAATAACACTGATAAAAGAATTTGTTTTTACACTTTTATTACCATCACAATTAATTAATTTCACATACTGACTCTTGATACAAGCCCGACTGAAACTGTTATATTTTCTAATATCACTATAATAACTTATTTGCTGCACATTATTAATTCGTGTATTTCACATTTATGACTAACTTTACATTGCGAGATATTTTTTAGAATTGCGCGACATATAACGCGTGAATGATCCTTTTGAACTGGACGACGTTTGCCTTGTGAATTATTCTGTCAAACTGGGCATTACCCGACTCTGGCTTTAGCTTTTTATACTCCCTCACCTGATATGCCTAAAGATTATAACCAAGCTGCTATTGGTTAATAAAACGCGCCAACATTAGCGTCTATTTTTATATCCAATCAAATTTATGAACACATATGCTCTAGGGAAGATATTCCCTCCATTTGTAAAGAAAGGCACGCTACTCTGACGTCATTTGTTTGTCTCTTCTAATTAATATTCAACTCACCGCTCGCTCATTGTTGCCCGCTCTTATTGTCAGATTCAGTGAGGCCATGTAAACTTATTTCCTAACAATGCTTATAATTAACAAACATCTCAAATCATTGTCATACAATAAAGCAAATTTATACTACAATTACTCTGGCATTCACAGTGTTGTGATATAAATTACTGCCACATTGTATGATAGTCTGTTTTTTTGGGGGGCCAAATTAATTTGGTTTTGGAAGAATAAAATCTGCTTTTTTAACGTCATCTAAGTTTCTCCTTTTGCATTGCTGAAACATATCAAAGACTACCAACAACCCTCCCAAACCTGCCACTAAATAAGTAACAACTTACAGCAGTGTGGCCAGAAACATTTTTCCAGGAGTAATAAATGGTTTTATTCATATTACTCTTTTATTATGATTGCTCTGGTTCCCGAGGTTGCAGGTTCAAACCCGGCAGAGGGCGATGAATTTTTTTTGGGGAGTATAGCATGGCTTCCTTTGGAAAGGAAGTAAAGCTGGTGGTGCTGTGTTGTAGATTTATGGCACATAAAAGAACTTCAAGTCTGATAAAGAGGCTTCTGAACAAAATTACCAATCTTTCACGCCCAATATATAATGGGATGCTGAGGACCACAGCAGTTAAAGAACGTCATGAATAAAATTGAATTCAATTTTTTTGGTATTATTGTTACTATTTGCTGCTGTAGCAATGGTGAGGTAGTGGCTCTTAGTAGCCTACTGACTCACAATTTAACTTTTATCTGAATTTATAAACTATGAAATCCACATACATATGCAGGGGTTTTGTTAAGTACAGCTCCAAAATTTAACTTGTGTAATAATTAACTTCTAAGTGAGAGTCAAATAGTGTGATATTCTATGGAATAGCAGAAATTCTTATGGGAATACCTTTTGAAGGAATATTAAAAAAAAAAAATTCTTCCACCATACATACTAAAACACATTTTTTCTCTCGGCGAGTGTGAAACAACTTAATATGTTGTGTTTGCTAGACAATAGAACCTAAAATTCATCAAAAGTAGGTAACTTCTGCTGTAGTGGGAAATAGTCACAAAAGGAACCCACATTTTACCACTTTCCTGATTTTCTGGCATCCTGACTTAGGCTTAGTGTGCTATACAGCCAGCTTTGTCATAAAAACAGGAAAATCTTCCTAATTTCAATGCATCTTCTCATCCAACATATTGCATTACCAAGAAAATAATAATTGAATACATTGCTTACCTTAGTAGTATGTAATTAAATGAAATATAGAAACTTTTATAGTTATTAATAGTAATATAATTAACTAAAGCTATAAACCAATTTCAAGAGAATATGCTCTATATGACTCTTTTGGTCACATTGGAGATTTTGGAAGTTGCCACATTACTGTGTTTTGAGTATATACAAGGCAAGCTACTGACTAACGACACTTCTACTACCCATAAGCAAAAAGGGAAACTTAACAATTAGTACAATGGCTGATGCTGCATGTAATAATCCTTTCTACATATTCAAACCTGCTGCCAAGTCGTATGACAACACAGAACCAAACCATGCACATTATAGCTTGAGAACGGGAAGCATACATAGCCTGGTAACAAGCCATGATATCAAACATATTCAGGCTACTATCGATCACAAAATGTTCATTTTTAAAGATATTCAGGAAACAAAACAACCTCTTATTTGGCATTTTTAGAAAACCCACACATACTGACAACAGTTGCAATCCAAAATCTCATCAACCTCCATTTTCAACAGCCTTGTCCATAGACTGATGTACCTTCCCCTCAGCAAAGAAGAATACAACTACATCCTCCACATAGCAGAAGTAAATGCCTACAGCAAAGTAAAAAAGTTCCAGTAACAAATAAAATTACAGAAAATACTATGATCTGTACACAGAAACCAAAGCAACAATTGACATACCATCCTCAGCTTAATCACAAATTTAATAAAATTTTTAAAAAAAAAAATGCAACATATCATTGGCATCACAGAATAAACACACAGTTCAGAACCTACTAGCTTCCCCTGTAAAAGACAGAATTCCACAAGAACAAAAATATATCTAACAAACAGATGGACAAACCTGCCATAGCAAACCATTTTTGGACCCCAAAGTCAGACCCCTGAAATGCAGCACCAATCCAACAGAACTTAAAGTTTGGGAAAACGTACACATAATCAAATGCATGAAAATGGTAATGAACTTTGAAATCCTGCCACTCAATGATCTAAGCAGCTTCATCATGGACACACCAGATGACACCACCTACAACTATGGACCCAAACTCCCGTCATGCTCAGTCAAAAAAAAAGCTGAAGATGAAAGGAAACGGTGCTTTTGAAACATGTTCAATTAATTTAAAGTAAGTGTAGTTTTAATGTATCCACCAACTCAAGATTCAATTAAATAATTGTTTCGCTTCACTGTCTCTAACTTCTGAATAACAATTTTCTATGACCATATTTGTTTATTTGGTTATGGTACAGTTACTTAAAAGCATGCTATTTCAGAATATGATAATATTAATGTAAAATGGGACAATATACGTCCCATATGTATTTTGTCGGAACAACAGGACACTTAAACTAAATAAGGGACATGCCATAAAATACAGAACTCTGGAGCCTATTTCTAAAAGCTACAAGTAAAATGTTCTGCAATTTGTAATAAAATTTAAATTCGTGTTTCATAAAGGCATTTGGACATCAAGGTTTTTCCTACAGGTTAGTGGAAACCTGTGGAGGTGAATAGAAATCTACTTAACCAACTATTCAATGTTTAAGAATTAATTATGATCTTTCTGTCAGCATTTACAGCCATGGATTTGATTTCTAGTAGCAGTAATAGTGATGAAGGGTTTATTGCGAATAGACACAGAAGTGGAAGAACATCCCAAAACACTTTACAACATGTTATGAAAGATTTCAGAGAAACTGGAATTGCTGTTACAAGCTTCAACATTATACTTATCTCCAACAGCAATTGACTATAGCTTGGTTAGGACATGAAGGTTAGTATTATTCTGTTGGTAATATGCATAGTGTGTCAAATGCCAGTGCATATAGGGCTGTGAATGCTGTTCATACTGTGTTGACTGGGCACCTAACATTGAGCAGATAGTAAAAGTATTTCATGCTGTAGTTGCAATGCCTCAAGTGTGGATGGGACTCTCATAAACATTAATGCCCCAGTGACAAATGAAAATAATTTTGTAGATAGACCTGGCAACCATTCCATTAACTGCATGGTAGTATGTGGACCTGATTTTATTATACCAGTGCTAATTGTATGCATGATGCCTCAGTACCATGAAATAGTACTCTGTCTCAAAGCTTTGATAATGGATGGTGTCCAATTCCCCATCCAATAATTCTGGTTATCCACAATACCACCTGCCTTGAACAATATAATGAGCCAAGAGTTATGCGTTTTAATAGAGCACATAAGCCAACATGACATGTAATTGGAAATTCCATTGAAATCTTAAAAGAAAACTTTCCATGCCCGAACCATCTTAGAGTAAACAAACCCTGTCTTTGCATTGTCAAATCTTGTGTCACAAGTTATAATATCTCAAGAGGTATGGTGTGAATGTGGAACTCAATGAAACGAAAATTATTACCCAGGCTTTGATGGACAGTTTCAGTTGCACAAAGGCATCTACAACTCAACCATTATGCTTAAATAAAAAAGAGTTAATTGATCATGTTTTAGTTTCAGCAAAATATCATTTGAAAGGTGTTTATATACACACTTAAATAGTCTATTTATTTTTCCCTAAATAAAATCAAACACAGTTTTTAGCAACTTAAGTTGACACATTAACACATTCCTCTACAATATTTGTACTGAAAACATTTTCCAGTTCCATTGTGAATTCAGATCTTTCTAACCACAACTCTTTTTCAAGCTGCTAGTTTGTTTTATAGATTTGCGCACATAGCAGTTCTTAAAGGACTACGTTTTCATTTGCTCCCCCCCCCCCAACTTGTCAGTCTCTGCCTGGTTTGAAGTAGTTTCACCGGAAACTCACCTCTATTCCCTAAAATTGGAACTCAATTTTTAAAATAAGAAATGCCACTGTAAAACCGTTAAAACTGAAAGACAACAGATTAATTTACCCCTCTCTGTAGGTCTCTAGCATGTATCATTAGTTGCTGATAGAGAACTCACTCCACCTTTATTTACATTTTCTTTTTCCAATGTTTCACATACTCCTAAGGTAGTAACCAGAGGGGAATCTTTCCCAATAATGTCAATAACTGCATTATCCACCTCTGTCAGCTTGGCGTCTTTAACACCACCAGTACCAGTTTTTTTCAAATTATCCAGTTTGGCCTGGAAAGAAAATAATCATATATGTGTTTGCATATGCCAGTTAAATTAAGATTTTAACATTAAAGTGTATAAGATTTCATGAATTACTATTCACTGTTTAAAAATGCACATTTATGTGCATCTAACCTTAAAATTGTAACAATGATATGTATATGATTAAAGTAAAAATGAGAGTAAACAATTATTTAATACTAGCAACAGTAATCTTTAAATTCTGCCACAATACATCCCTCATATAGGTAAAGCCTTTATTTTGTGGAATTCAAAGCTACATTCCAAATAGGATTTCATATGTAAGTATTAGCCTATTTGAAATTTGCTGTTGTTTAGAATTAATGTCACAAATCAGATAACCTGTAGAAACTTAATGGCATTGTAGAGAAATACACAACTGTAGCAAGTTTCTCTATGGAAAAGCATTTCTCCAGTTCTTGAGTTTCTAACTACAACTTGTGGCTTTATGAAATTACATATATAATTTAATTGAAATTATTCAAGTGTTAAAAATACTGCCTCACAATGTGTCAACAAGGCTAGTGATGAGAGGGAAAGGAGGGCCAAGGTGATAGAGGAATGTACAGTTGCACGATAAAAGCTAACATCAACAACAAACAGTTTCTCAAATTGGCTTCCCAAGTGTGAGGCAAGTAAGTCCTAAAGACAATAAATATCTCAAAATATCTGTGAATAATAAAGACTCAAATACCTAATAGGCTTACTTAGGTCTCTTTTGTAAATGCTTTCTCTTTGGACTGCAATTCCAGATGGTGGATAATATACATTGAAAATTGTTGGTATGCCATTAGGCTCGAGTTTCCTGTTTCAATCAGCACTGTTTTATTCATACTGGTTTCCTGTGAAAATATTTGTTGAAATTAGCTTTGTTTGTTGGACCTAACATGCATTATTAATATGGCTTATAAAAATTTAATGGTAATTTATAAAGTAAATTCTAGATGATTTCATGTTAGAAATGGAAAAAAAGAAAGTCCAGTTACCAAGATTTGAACTCCCGATCTATTACTCACCAGCGTTTTGATTAATCGACTGAGCTAATCTTTCACTGCAACAATTGGCGCTTCGGAAGTAACTTAAACAGGTCAGCCATCATTGGCCTTGACTTTTAAATGCTAACAATAAGTAGCTATTGAATAAAAGCAACAGATTTTGTTTCCTCCAAAACATCAACTATTCATTTGTACTTATGTTACAAAGGCAATTATTTGTTGTCAGTATTCAATCCTTGGGGCGGCGCCGTGGCCTGTGGTTAGACCGCTCGCCTCCCACCGAGGTGGCCCGTGTTCAATCCCAGGGACCTGCATGTGGGATTTGTGGTGGACGAAGCGGCGTCTGGGCGGGTTTTCTCCGGGTTCTCCGGTTTCCCCCGCCATTCATTCCACCAACTGCTCCATCATCACCTTTCCTTTCATCCATTTCACCAACATTTCGTTTCATCTACTTCCTTCATCCCATACCACGCATCGGGCTGATCACCCATCCTGGATGCTCTGTCTGATCCACGAGTGTCTCCTCCTTGATGGGCCTCTGACCCCAGGCACCCGCTTGTGAGTCCTGGGGGGGTGTAAGTCCTACATAAGAGGAAGGTAAACAGATAATGAATGAATGAATGAAAAAATTCAATCCTTGCACTGGAATTTACAAGCCATTTCTTTCTTCTTTCGTTGTCAGCAGAAAAGTGATAGAACTCGCATAAGCCATGCCTACTGCCGTTTGGATTCAAAATGGCAGATAAGTCTGTGTACGATACAAAGCTGAACCTTCATTCAAAAGTGAGGTAGGTTTATTTACGCCCAGCGCACACATGCAGTCAAGAATGGGAACCATAACAAGAAGAAACATTGAAAACACTTGAGTGCTGTGGGCTTTAAATTCAGAAGGCAAGCACAATTACTGCACCAGTAACAAAGAAAAAGTATTTAGCTATCATTACTCTAGAATCCTTTTTTTTTTTCTTTTTCATCTCAATGCAAGTTTATCAACTTTGAATTTAACTTTCAAATTAAACTGAGAAGGGAAGTATACAGTGAGCTAAGGGAAACATGAAACTTGACCAAGTTTCCTGGGTTACGGAAAGCCTCCCATTAATTGGGCATGCATTTGAGTTTGAAAACCAATGTTTAAGCTTTCCCCCATTTGACTGCCATTTTTGTTCCCATTCTGTCCAATTGCGTATGACCTAAAGAAATCACCGGAATTAGGCAGATGATTAAATGCTTATCAAAAGAAAAATCAACAAAGATGTAACCTTTCTTCATGTATTGTTTGCCAACAGTTACATAGGTTATTACACACTTTAAATCAGTGAAAAGATTAATGAGCAATTTCTTCTATCTTTCTTCACACATGTAGAAAAACTTCTGTAAGAAAGAATCATTTGACAACTGCACTAGTGATATGACATGAAGATTCTCCCATAGGAGTGCATATCATCAAGTTTTCATTACAACTTTTATTAGAAGCATTTAATTCCCAAGAGCAGTTCTTTTGTGTATCTGCAGCAAGATTTTTTACGATAAATAAAAGCTAGTAAAACTGACCACATTTACTTTAAATCTAATGAAAGAACAAACGATAGACCTTTTAAGTAATAATGGTATGTGTGTACGGATACATAAGGTAATCTTGGAAAAAAACTTAACTGATTTTGCTATTTGCTTCACCATTGAACGGACTAAGCGGTAAGACAACTTCTATTTCTGATTCCTAAATGACTAATAGGATTAGCAATGCTTTATATTGGAATATAATCATGATGCAGTCATAAAAGATTACTTGCAAAAATGGCTTTGAACGTTTTGTTAATAATGTCATGGATTAGTAAACAATTGTTACTTCAAAGAAAATGTGTGTAAAAATAGAACAAAGCTGCAAATATATGGTCCAGATTTAGCAATTACGAAAACAAAGACACAACAAAACAAAACACAATCCGTGTTGCTTATAACTGCACAACATGCATGTGATACGTCAAAACCTTTTAATAACTTTACACAAGAAAGCTTTGCTGTATTTCCTCTGTACATTGTAATAGGGTTCATTATCATGTATGTTAAATAATTATGTAAACAGAGAAAAGTGAGCAGAGCGTAACATCAGAAATTATTCAACTAATATTTATAATTAACAATGTAAACAGACTGTGTCTTCTCTCAAATGTTTAACTCGGTAACCTGGGTTAGGGAATCAGTTTCACCCAGTTTTGATGTTAGGATTTTCTGCATTATGTTAAAAGTGTGTAGCCCTTTATGTTATTAAATAATTATGGGACCAACAAAAAGGCACAAAGCTTTAAAGCTTCATCTATTGTGTTCTGTAAAATGGTCATTTTAATTCATTTTCTAATCTAATGTGATTAAAAATTACTTGACCATCCTGATAATTGTTTCATTGGTAAAAGATGCAGGCTATACAACATTTCCAGAAATTGCAAGTTTGTTGTTAGGAGGTTCAGAAGTCATCCATGATGTACTGGTGACCATGCTAGCCTCTACTCCCCAAGGTTGCAGGTTTAAACCTGATGGAGGGCGATGGATTTTTTTGGGGCGTTAAAATCCTTAGCATGACTTCCTTCGAAGGGAAGTAAAGCCAGAGGTCCCATGTCGAAGATTCAGAGTGCATAAAAGAACCTCAAGCCCAATAAAGAGGCCTCTGAGCAAACTTTTCGATCTTTGATGGTCAATATATATAGAATGGGACATTAAGGACCACAGCAGTTAAAGAGCGTCCATAAATAAAACTTAATTTCAATTTTGAGGTTCAGAAACATGTGCTCATACTTATACCCATTTCCATAAATATGATGTTTCATTATTAGAAATATAACAAGAGCATAATAAAATTACAATTATAAGCAATAAAGGAGAGGATTCACCATAAAATCTTGCACAATAGTTTCTTAGAGGTATACAGTGGGACAGTACATTGTTATTCAAGTTTTAAAAAGCCACTGGTGCAATAATATCACAAGTTGTACCTAAACTTTCAGTGAAAGGAAGGCAGTTGTAAACTGAGTCTTTAATTAAAGATTTTAGGAGATACAATATAACTAAATAAATTGATCTAGACGTTTAATACAATAATATGAAAATACACAACACAGTTTTGCTCAGTGAAAGAAACTTAGAATGAACTGTTTAACTCTTGAACAGTCACTAAATGGAACATGTTTCTTCTTTTCTTTTTAAGTATTCATAAAATATTAAGAAAATAAATTATGTTTATTTAAAAATGTAATGAAAAACAATTAAAATATGTTAGTTAATGATATACTTTACAGAAGAAATTCTCTATTAAATTAACCCATCCTTATTTCAAAATTTAGTAAAACAAATGCTGAACAATAAAGCCACTGGGTGTTCAAATACATTTGTGTTCTACCTGTTGAGTCATTCTTTGGCCACATAGAGGATCCATGGATTCATTAGAAGCCCTGCTATGTAATTGTTTTTCTGCCATTTCAAGGCTTCCTTGTTATTGAAACAAACCAATTTAATTAAGTTTCAGAACTTCTTGATTTATTAAGGCAAACTTGTTCAGTGCAACTCACATACTTTGGTTTTATCCGAGAGATTTACTGTATGCAGCAGAACATTCTGCAACAAGTTAAACAAGAAATTCAACACTGCATTAGCTCCACACAGTAAATTAGTCTACGACCGTTTTGTAATAAATTACAAGACCCAACATTTGAAAACAAAATCATGCATTATCAAGATAAGTATTTAAACTACAGTTACAAGTTAAAGGTATGTATGAGGGGCATAGAATAAAAATACACAAAAACTGCATAGCTCGTCAACAAGTCTACCAATCATGGAATCATGTCAAATATACAACTTAAAACCAGTCAGAAGCACAACTGAACTAGATCCATGGGAGTGAATATTTACTATCAAGAAGAGGATACATGCAATGAAGTTTCATTTGTCAAATGGAAATTCATTCAACTTCAAGAGGACATCACAGACAACCAACCCTAACATATCAAGTGCTTCACGATTCAGGAAAAACTTATTAACCACTTTTAAGAAAGAAAGATAAAAAAAAAAAAAGTATACTTGGAAACTAAAGTTGCAACCTGTCTTTTAAAACTATTTGAGACTTAAACCACATTAGACAAACATCCACAAAATGTTGACAGGTAGAAAGGTTGTGCATTTTCACAATTCTTGATCTTAATAGATCTTTAAGACCTTCACTGATCTGACAAAAGGTAAGGTAATTTAATGTGGAAGAAAGTAAATGTGATCTTGTTCTCAGATGTTATAAATGTGCTGTATTATAATTAATAAAGAACCTAATTTAATACTTCTGCATGCATTTATATAAGTAATGTATATATTAAACCTAACACATTTGCCCTACAGAAAACAACCAGCAGGTTGCTCTCAGCTGTTCCAATCAACAGAAGCCCTGCTGAATTATCTGCAACTTTGGTGTGGAGGAGGAAACGGTCTGGAAGTGAACACATACAATCAACTTGGAACGGTTGATCCAAAAGAGATTGTATCTAGTAGAAGCCTTATCTTTGGACTCCTGAGAATCGAGTTTAGAAGAGGTGATGATTAGAAGAAACAGGGAGCGAAAACCATAAAACAAAAATTACGGTTTCAGTGCAATCAAGTAAGGATATGCTCCTCTCCCGGTCATATGTCCCATTCTAACCTGCACCTTTTCTTTTCCAGTACATGTGTTAGTGGATGTCTCTCTTTCATTGTCAGCAGTAATGGTTCCAACTTGAATTTCTGAAATAAACATTTACTAAGGTGAGGTCAGGACTGAACCCCAGACTCCAAACTTGGCAGTCTGTTATTCACTGAACTAACTAGACAGCCTTTAGTTCAAGCTTATATTGTAGGACAGTTGGTCTGTTATACATGTGAATACATGCGTAGCAGTGCTACTTCCAAGTTCAAGGCACGTCACCATCCTACTCTAATGTGATCATGCCTGTTTCTTTTAGTGCTTGCAAGAGGTTTTGCAATACGAGCTAAACGACTAACTGTATAAGAAAAAATGTAAGTAAGATACATGATAAAGGTAGAGCTTAGGGAGCAATAGGCATATTGTTAAAAAGATAAAGAAATAGGTATAGACGCAGTGAACTAAGAAGGAGGAAGTCAAGTTTTATGGAGTGTTATTAAACAGATAAAGGAGGAAAAGCAAGTGTCGGTTTCAGAGTCATATATGATCCTTCAAAAACATCATGTTTCTTTGATAGCAATTTAATGGATTGACTAAAAAAAGATATGGAAAAATTAGGAGAAGCTTCCAAATAATGAGTTTATACTGAAGGGGGATTTTAATACAAGAGTAGGCACAGAAAATGTCAGTAGGAACTGAAAGTTAAGTTGCGCAGAAAAGAGATGAAGTACTAATAAGATAGAGATATAGCACGTAATAAGGAAGGAAAAAATTACGACAATTTTGTGAAACAAATAATTTAATGATACGTAATGGAACTATAGGAGAGGATAACAAAGGAGAATTTACATTTGCAAATGAAAATGGGTATTGTACATTATATGATACGTAGATCTGAAATGGAGGAAAAGGTTTTAAATTTCAAAATACTGAATGAGATAGTCAATGGTAGCCATTTTCCAATAATTGAGGAAATAGGTGGAAAAGCACAAGGGCTGAAGAAACAGGAACAAGTAATACACATAAAAAATAATTAGAATGTTTAAATGGAGGAAGAAAGGGAGGCATTTTGGAAAGATAAAAATTCTAGGGTAAGAAAAATTCTGGAAAGTGGTGCAGAGGTTGCCATTTAAGAAAAAAACATTAGAACTGATGGAATTAATAGTAATAAGAGCAGGATCAGAACTGGAAATAAGACAGAGGGAAACAGGAAAACAAAGGATGGTATGACGAGGAGCGTGTATCAGCAAAAAGAGAAGTGGTTACTCTCCATCTATTTAAGATGGAGGGTAACAGAAGAAGAAAATGGTAGGCAACATTTTCTGATTAGCAAATGGGGATATAAATGCTTATTAGAGGAAAAGAGGAAAGTCTTGCAGGATAAAAAGGGAAAAACAGTAAAAGAGGCTATAGAAGAAAAAAAAACGTAAAAAAATAAGTGAGGTCAAGCAACAAGGGAGAAGCAGGAAACATATTTCTCTGAAAGAATGAAGTATTTTGGGAGACTGATTGGGGAAGAGAAAGCAAAGTTAGGATTAAGGGAGATAGTGCAACACAGGATAACAAATGAAAGACTAGGTGAACTAATACTGATGTCAAAAGTTAGCCAACAGATAAGAAACATAAAAAACACAAGACAGTGGAGATCAATGGAATTCCAGGAAAATGTTTAGTAAAGTTGAAGGAGGTCTGAAAATTATGACAAAATTACTAAATAAAATCAAATAAAGTGATAATATACCTGAAAGTTGGAAACTAGGTATGGTAATACTGATATATAAATGTAAAAGAGGAGTTAATAAACCAGACAACTACAATGGAAAAGGTATATTGTCTATCCTGAGAAAAATATACACAGGAATAATGCCAGAAAAATTACAAGAGTGGACAGAATTGAAAGGAAAGTTGTTTGGGTTTCCAGCAGCTTTTAACGAAGGCAAGCGAACAACAGATAATAAATTAATAATACCATCAATAATTAAGAAGTATTTAAACAGAAAAGGAGGAAGGCTGTCTATGCTTTTGCAGATTTTGAAAAGACATCCAATACTATTAACAGAGAAGAGCTGCACTGGTATTTACCCAGGGAATAAAAAAAGCAGGTGGGGGGGGGGGGTAAGTGATGACTATTGAGGGAATTAGAAAAATATATATGAGGACAATAATTTTGTATAAGATATGAATGAAACACAATTATGGAGATGGCTGATCAACACTAAGTTTAAGATAAGGATGTGAACCAACTCCCTTCATGTTTAATTTGTTTATAGGTAATATATTAAAAAAAAAGTTAAAGACAGTAATGAACACACATATGCATATTAATGAACAAGGAGATAGCAGGCAGATACCCTAATGGAGTTAAATTCAATTTTTTGTTTATGGATGCTCTTTCAACTGCTATGGTTCTTAGCATCCCATTGTATATTGGGCATGAAAGACCGGAAATTTTGGTCAGAGGTCTCTTTACAGGCTTGAGGTTCTTTTATGTGCTGTAAATCCATGGCACAGGGTCACTGGCTTTACTTCCCTTCCAAAGGAAGCCATGTTAAGGATTTTTACACCCAAAAAAATCCATTGCTCTCTGCTGGATTTGAACCTGCGACCTTGGGACTAGAGGCTAGCATGGTACCCCTAGACAACAGAGGACAATGATGTAATGGTAGGAACTATAACTGTAATAGGCTTGCAAAAAGCTATAAATGAAATAGAAATTCTATACAGAATGGGGAATTCGAGTAATGTAAATAAATCAAAAGTTTTAGTTTTCAAAAAAGGAAATAAACCAAGAAAAGATGAACGACAGTATCTGAATGGACAACAGTTAGCTGTAATAAAGGAGTTTGATTATCTAGGAGTAAGATTAAG
Source organism: Deroplatys truncata (assembly GCA_030765065.1). Taxonomy (NCBI): domain Eukaryota; kingdom Metazoa; phylum Arthropoda; class Insecta; order Mantodea; family Mantidae; genus Deroplatys; species Deroplatys truncata. The sequence goes on along the minus strand of CM060988.1, from coordinate 20,577,322 downwards.
CAATAATGGTAGGTAGGAAGATGATGGCAAAAGGCAGAACTGCCACACAGGATTAAGAATAGGTAATTACAAATAGAAAGGCCTGTTAAATGATTGGAAAGGATGTATGAAGCATTGGCAGAATAAAAAATGTTGTATGCAATAGAAATAATATTGGATTATACTACAATATGGGATTATCAGCACCAAGGGAAATAACATTGGTAGAATTTGGAAGAGCAGGGAGGAAAGGAATAATTGTGGAAAGAATTTTAAAATATTGGTACAAGTGCCTTCAATGAGATCAAGATATATTAAAACTTTGTGTGAATCAACAGATGATAACTTCAAATAAGAATGGCCAGTGGACAGGGATAGGAGAGTTGGAGAAGATAGGAATGGAGGATATTTGGGAACTAAAGGGAGAAAATGATAACAGATTTTGAAAAGTAGTAAGAAATAAGATAGAAGATACAGAGAAACAAGGAATTTGTGGAAACCTTGAAAAAAAGTCTTTATGTTTATATAGAACAAGTAATAGAAATTGGAAGAGAGAAGGTTGAGGCAGTATTTTAATACCCGAATAATTTCAATTGTAATTTAAAATACGTAAATTCAATAATAGCCCGCCTTGAAACAATATGTATATAAGAATTATTTAAATTGTATGTAACAGTCATTGCAAAATGCTTATTTTTATTGTAAACATATTTTATTAATGTTATATGAATACATTACATACTTTAATAATGCAAGAACTGTGAGAATAATAAGTTTTAGGTTGCTAACAATGAGTAATAATGAGGTAATTGCAGCAATAATGTGTTTAGAATTTGAAATGTACTGGTCATGATTAGAGCGACGATGACGTAGTTTCAGTGACAGTTTTAAATTAGCCAAGCAACAGCAAAGAAAAGTTTTAAGTTAAATACAGATATTCTATTGGACTAGAATTAGCCAATCAGAGACTTGCAATACCAAAGCTTATAGGTTTTGACCGCTGAGGTTACTCATTTGCTGGTGAGACTTGATAGAGTACAGGTGGGAAAATGTGTTCTCTACGAGTGATTAGTAAAAACAGATATGTGCTAAGTGAATGTATAAAAGTTTCCCAGAATTCTTTAAAAGTGTAGTGCTGTATGAATATGTGCAAGAATTTAAATAAAAGAAGTTAATTTAAAAATTTAATTCTGTGATGTCTACAATAACTGTCATACCGCGCCCTACATAAGATACATGACTGTAAAGTAAGACTGACGCAGCCGAGGTAAATTCAAACAGTAATATTACGTAAGCATAAAAATTCAAACTGACGCCCAAAGCGTGTTACAAACTACATAAAGCCACTATTATTACATTTAACAATTCTTCAAGTTTATTTAAACATATATTATGCAACAGCAGCAAATCATCTACTTCAAGTTAGCTTCCAAGCGTGTAGCTAACAACAACAGTAAAACTTCTACAGTAGAAGAAAACAACTACTACAAGTTGGCTTCCTAATTGCAGGGCAGATTAAGTAAATTGCGTAATTTATTACAAGAACCAGTATAAGAACATACCTTCTTCAAACTGGTGCCCAAAAGTAGGGCAGTTAAACGTAATAGCATCCACCAAAACATTCTTCAAGGTTATGCTGACATTTGTGGCAGACAGGAAAGGGAAGGCTTAGCATGGATGAGAACAGGAGCAAGTTCCTAAGAGGGTTAAGAGGTAGTGAATTGGGAATATGTGCCATATGTAGAGTAAGACACATTACTTTGTAGAATGTAAATAGTTACAGAAGTGGAGACAGGATGTTTGGGATTCAAAATGAGTGAGGAAATGGTAGCTATAAAAATATGAACATTAAGGGAGAAAAAAGAATATGGGAGTTTTCAAGGAAAATCAAGTAGAAATGGTTAAGGAAAGTATAAAAAGCAAGGGAAAAGTAGTTGGAAAAGCAAAATAAAGGAGAATAATGAGAAAATGGAAGGGGAAGGAAAAGAGGGAGCACTAATCAAAAACTGGCCCTGAAAATAAAGAAACTCAAGACGCAAATTGCTAGAATGTAAGTAGCTTTAAGACCTAATATAATATGTATATAAAATTTTTGTATGATGTTTGGTACAAATAAATGTTTTACTCTTTGCAGCACATGGATCATAAACTGCAAACAATCTGCTACCTAGTAGCATTAACCATAGCCACGTAACTCAACAAAGTGAACGATAGATAGATATTTATTTACTTTAAATACATAGTATATACATATTCCATTTTACATACTTCACCGAGTTGCTGGTTTCCTAGGGTCCCTATCCTCTAACACTGTGGTTACCTTGTCAATGGGCCCTACTTGACTGAATAAATATGTTATTAATCTACTTTTCCATAACTACTTTTCTTCTTACTCCTATAATTCTTCAGCCCTCTCTTTCTAATTAAACCTAAATATTTTCCTACTTCTAATATGTTCCCCTTGCATTTAACACCCAACATCTTTCTACCTATAATCTCAATTGGTAAATTGTCCCATTTCTTTTTCTGCCATTTTTCCCTCAATTTCTTAGTTCCTTCACATTCTAGAATTAAATGCCAATAGTTATACTTTCTATTACATACCGGACACTTTCCTTGGTTCTCTCTTTCCCCTAAGCCTTTTAACATCATCACTCCTGTCCTCGCCCATGCAAAACCTTGTCGTGCTGATCTGTCACATATATCGACATATTTTTCTCTTTCCCACACCATTTTTAAATGTGCATATGTACATAAAGAACATTTAAAATTAAAACTACCTAGAATTTCTTGTCTTTCAATATCTTCAATTCTCAATTTTACCCTTCTCCAGTACCTGCCCCTCTCTCCAAATATCTCCATAACCTATTTCATTCAGGGTTCCTTCTATATACTTACACCAAGTATCCTCTTTGTTGAGTTTTAACTGCACTTCTTTAACATATTATTTTCCAGTTCCTTAATTCTATACCAATATTTTAATACCCTTTCCACAATTTTTGCTTTGCTATCAAACCTCCCTAGCTCTATTTGGGCAACACCATTGGGTGAAGCCCTTGGTAGACCTAAAATTAATTTACAGAAATTTCTGTGCAGCTTGTTTACATTTTCCCACCCTCTCTCTAAACCCCAAATCTCAGTTCCATAAAGCATTTTAGCCTCTACTACTGCTCCGTATATTCTCTCCAACCATTTTATTTGTATCTCTTGTATTTTATCTAGGCAAGCTCTAATAGCTTTCATTGCCAGTTTTCCTTTTGTTAGTATCATTTTCTTTTGCTCATTCCAACTCCCATTACTATTTAGTCGTACTCCTAGATAGTCAAATTTCCTAACCACCTCGATTTCATTTCCTTGCCACCACCATACTTCATTCTTTCTTAACTTATTCCCCTTTTTAAACACCATTATTTTTGTTTTCCATGTATTTATTCTGAGACTCCACTTATTAACAAACTTTTCTATTGCTCCAATTGCTTTAGTTAACCTGATATTGGTTATTGCTCCTACCACTAAATCATCCGCAAATAACAAACCCGGTATTTCTTTATTTCCAATTACAGGCAGATGCCCATTTTCTAACTTAATTGCCTCTAAAATATCGTCAATGAATAAGTTAAATAAAATAGGACTTAACTTACATCCTTGCCTTAACCCTATATTATTTGAAATAACATTTGTCATATTATTTGAGACCCTTATACAAAAGTCATTCTCTGCATATATTCTTTGTAATGTTTCTATGAACCTGATACTCATTCCTATCTTGCTCAATTTAGCCCATAAGGCTTCCCTATTAATTGTATCACACGCTTTTTCAAAGTCCACAAATAACATATACAACCTTCCCCTTTTGTTAGCTAAATATTTACTGACCATTGTGTATATCACAAAAATGTTGTCTATTACTCCCTTATTTCTTCTAAAGCCTGCTTGGAAATCTGATAACTTACCCTATTCCTCTGCCCAAAATTGCACCCTTTCTGCCAGAACCCCAGTGTAAATTTTTCCTAACACTGCTAACAGACTAATCCCCCTATAGTTTGGTGGGTTATTCACATCTCCTTTGTTCTTGAAAATTGGCACCACAATTGCAGTTTTCCAACTCCTGGGTACAATACCCTCTTCAAAAATTGAATTTAGTACCCTAACTAGCATCTCCAATCTATTCTCATCTAGACTCCATGCTTTACAGAAGTCACCTGGTATACCATCAATACCGCTTGCTTTGTTTCTTTTTAGTCTTATAATTTGATCTCTTACTTCCCCTATTTCTATCCTACTGTCTAATTTCTCAATATAGTCACAATTTGCCTCTATCCGTACAGTTTGCTTCGTTCGTTGCTCTGCTCCCAAAAGTTTTTTAAAATAATTAAGCCATTCATTTACACCTATACTATTCTCTCTAGCTCTTGTCTTATACATACTCTTGACTAAAGACCAAATTGTTTTACAATCATTAGCTGCTGCTGCTGCCTCATGCAAGTTTTTACTCATTTACTCCCCCCATACCCTCCTCTTTACTTCCAACAGACTTTTATACCCCAACCTTTCAACCATGTAATCTGCTCTTTCCTTTTCATCATCCGTTTGCCTCCATTTTCTCAGCTCCCTTAAAACTCTTTGTTTTGCCACCCTACATTCCTCATCATACCATCCCTTCTTCTTATTGACCCAATCCTCTTTCATTTTCATTCTTGAACCTGCATATTTCAATATCATTTCTAGTTTTAATACAGCTTCTTCAATTCTGTTTTCTTTCAGCATCTCATCTACACCTGCTTCCCTTGTTCTCCCTATATCTGTTCCCAGTTTCTTCAAAAATACTTCTGCTTCCTCCTCCCTCCATTTATATCTTTCAATTCTAGTTCCCTCTTGTTGCCTTGCTTTGAAACTTCCCTTATATGTACTTAGGAATTTTACCCTTATTGGAAAATGATTACTTGAACACACTAAATTCAACACTTCAAAATCCATGATATATGGATCCAACTCTACTGAATATATCATATAATCTACCACACTCTGACCATTCTCATTCACAAAGGTAAATTCCCCCATGTCATCTTTCCCCTTCACCCCATTACACATCATCAAGTTGAACTCCTCACAAAATTTTATTAACTTCTTACCTTCGCAATTCAAAACTTTGTCTTTGATCCTTCTTTGTACTATCTCATTCTCATTCCCTCTTAAGTCATACTCAACATCTATTACATTTATTTTACTTACCCCTACCCTTGCATTGAAATCCCCCATTATAATAAAACAATTATTTAAATATCTATTTGTTAACTCTTGCATATCTTGTCTTAACAAATTAAATAGATTGGGATTGTAAAATTCCGTGGCACTTGGAGGGTTATATACCACTGCAACACACACATTTAGCTTGTCCCCTATCCCATTTACAACACACCACAGAACTGAATTTTCCCCTCTTTCACTACACATTTTCACTTTGACTTGCAAGCTCTTCCTAATAAATAACCCTAATCCACCTGATGAACGACCTCTTTCTTTATTACTCCAGCTTTACCATAAAAGTAAAAATCTGACACATCCACTGGAATATCCTTTGTTGCCCATGTGTCTACCACTCCTATCACATCAACTAATTTTAAGATCTGCATTATTTCCCCTGTTTTAACTTTTCAAACAGCCCTTGTATGTTCCATGCTATCACCCCCAATGCCTTATCCTATACAGATCCCTTCCTCTCAAACCTAAATTCCTGCAATTTTGCTTTACTCCTGGTCAGTCTTGGCCTACCCACAGGTTCGTTCCCCACTGCTCCCTCTTCCACCTGCAAAATACTTCCCCCTGACAATGAAATTATGCTAAGCGCAGTATCCTTCCAGACGTCAAACCCCGCCGCTGCTCCCAACGCCATTCTGCGCAAATCTTCAATCACCTGACTTTCTGGTGTTACTTGTTTAACTGGTGATGTTTGCTTCACTCCTCCCCTCCGTTCCTCTGCGCCACCTGATGACGCTTGCTGCAGTCCTCCCCTCCGTTCTTCTTCTCCGACCGATGATGTTTGTCGTGCTCCTCCCCTTTTCCCCTCTCCATTTACCATGCTACCCATTCTCTGCTGCCTGTCCTTGGTTTCAACACGTGTTGCATTTCCCGATGACGGTGATCTTCTCCAATTCAGCTGACGAATATCCTGTTTTCTATCATTTATCCACAAATCCAATCCTCTCACGTAGGCTTTGTCGCCTCTAGCTCTTGCACTTCTCATTTCTTTTAACAACAAACTTCTTATTTCTCTCTCTTTCTTCCCGTAATCATTTTCAAGGAATATTCTTGTCCCTTTTAATTTTTTAGCATTACATAGCATTGTCCATTTAATTTTCACCGTCGCTAACTTGACGATTATCGGTCTTGGGTTCGAGCCTCTTCTCCCCACTCTGAAGGTATCAATTATCTCCCAGCCTGTTAACTTTATTCCTAGTTTATCTTGACAAATTTCCTCTACTTGTTCCCAAACTCGTTTCTCCCTTGTTTCCTCTACTCCAAATATTATCAAGTTCCTTTTTCTGCTCCTTTCATCTGCTCTCTCCAGATTTGCTATTCGTCTGTTACATTCCGTGAATCCTTTGTCCACCTCATATTCAAAATTTCTCCATACCGATTTCATCTCCTCGAATTGTTTTGTCAACATCTCTTCAATTTTCCTTTCCATTCCTTTAAAATTAGTAATTTCTTCCGCGATGCATTTCAGCATTCCTATAATTTGTTCTGTATCCGGTTCCGGGTTTAACTCTACTCCTCCAATTATTAGTAGCACCATCAACACCAAAGCATACCACGCCGTTCTTCCACTCTGTTCTCCTGAACATTTTCCACCCAAATTACCTTTTGCTGAATTAAATAGACCTATTCTGGCTCTATATACTTCTAGTTGCACTCCCACTTCGCTGTTCTGCCGAGCACGCGTTCTGCACGTCTTCCTCCTCTCGTTTCCCATCAGCAACTTCAAGTGTACAATAAGTGAGCAGCTGAAGATATGATTGAATAACCAAATTTAACATCTCATTTTAATGATCTTAAAAAAGATAAGTGAAGCTTAATGCTCGGTGCTTTATGTACATTATGTGTTTATAAAATAAAATTTTGCAACTAGTATTTAGTAAAATTACAGGAAAATTTATTTACCCTTATGTGTAACTTATAATTCCTAGCAACAGTGCTAATAATAAATCTGTTAACTATATCCATTTGCTGCTATTCTGACCAGCTGGACATTCACACAAAACATCCCTTACAGTTGAACACCAAGTTTTGAGGCACAAGGGTGGAATTCTTATGAGAAATATATGAAAACATCACAAGTTTACGACTTTTTGCCCTCAAGAAGAAAATCATGCAATCTAAATATTAATGAAGCCCCCTCTTAAATTGTTACATATGTGTGCACATTTCTCCTCACAAATTACTTAGCATTTTTAAAATGCAGCAAATCACTATAGTCCTTATAAAGGTCTTCTTAGTTGTTGAGTTCTTCCTTCTAAAACATATTATGCATTTTCAAATTATATGAAAGAGTAATCCTCTATTTGTAAAATGATAACATGCTTGTATTCGTTCTGATGAATCAAATAATTATGTTTTCTCATGCCTGACAAATGATTAAATCTCTTCCACAAATCTCACACTTTGAGTTATGTGACTCTTTGTCTTTATGTATCAAATTATGCAATTTCAAAGCCAACAACTGCATAATACACTTATCAAGATTTACAAATTTATGTACCTTCAAACTTGACAAAGCATTAAAGCTCTTCTTACAAATTTCACACGTATAAAGCTTTTTACCTTCATGTATCAAATTATGTCTTTTTAAATGTGATAACTGAGCAAATTGTAATTTGTGAGGCTTTATATACTCATGCATAAAATTATGTGATTTAAAACCTGACAATCAAATAAACCTCTTCTCACAAATTTCACACTTGCGAGGTTTTCTTACCCTCATGCATAAAATTATATGATTTCAAAGATGACAATGCACACTTGTAAGGCTTTTTACCTTCATGTACCAAAATATGTAATTTTAAGGTTGACAACTTAGTAAAGCTCTTCTCACAAAGTTTACACCTGTGAGGTTTTATACCCTTATGTATCAAATTATGTAATTTTAAACTCTCCAAATGAGTAAAGCTCTTATGACAAATTTCACATTTGTGAGGCCTTTCACCCTCCTGTATTAAATTATGCAATTTTAAAGCTGACAGCTGAGTAAAGCTCTTGTCACATATGTTACATTGGTGAGGCTTCTTACCCTCATGTATCAAATGATGCCTTTTCAAAGCTGACAGCTTAATAAAGCCCTTCACACAAATTTCACATTTGTGAGGATTTTTACCTTCATGTATCAAAATGTGCCTTTTCAAATGTGGCAACTGAGTAAAACTCTTCTCACAAATTTTACACTTGTGAGGCTTTTTACCCTCATGTATCAAATTATGCAATTTCAAATCTGAAAGCCCAATAAACTGTTTCTCACAAATTTCACACTTGAGGCTTTTTACCCTCATGTATAGATTTGTGTACTTTTAAACTCTCCAAATGAGTAAAGTCCTTCTCACAAATTTTACACTCGTGAGGCTTTTTACCCTCATGTATAGATTTGTGTACTTTTAAACTCTCCAAATGAGTAAAGTCCTTCTCACAAATTTTACACTTGTGAGGCTTTTTACCCTCATGCATCAAATGGTGTTTTTTCAAAGCTGACAAGTGAGTAAACCTTTTATCACAAATACTGCAGTTGTGAGGTTTCTTACCCTCATGTATCAAATGATGGCTTTTCAAAGCTGACAACTGAGTAAACCTCTTATCACAAATACTGCACTTGTGAGGTTTCTTACCCTCATGTATCAAATGATGCGTTTTCAAATTTGACAACTGAGTAAAACTCTTCTCACAAATTTTACACTGGTGAGGCTTTTTACCCTTATGTATCAAATTATGCAATTTCAAATCTGAAAGCCAAATAAACTGTTTCTCACAAATTTCACACTTGTGAGGCTTTTTACTCTCATGTATAAAATTATGTACTTTTAAACTCTCCAAATGAGTAAAGTTCTTCTCACAAATTTTACACTTGTGAGGCTTTTTATCCTTATGCACCAAATGGTGATTTTTCAAAGCTGACGACCGAGTAAAGCTCTTCTCACAAATTTCACATTTGTGACGCTTTTTATCTTCATGTATCAAATGATGCCCCTTCAATTGAGATAACCGAGTAAACCTCTTCTCACAAATTTCACACTTGTGAGACTTTTTGCCCTCATGTATCAAATGGTGCATTTTTAAACCTGACAACCGAGTAAACCTCTTATCACAAATACTACACTTGTGAGGTTGCTTACCCTCATGTATCAAATGGTGGCTTTTCAAAGCTGACAACTGAGTAAACCTCTTATCACAAATACTGCACTTGTGAGGTTTCTTACCCTCATGTATCAAAAGGTGTCTTTTCAAAGCTGACAACTGAGTAAACCTCTTATCACAAATACTGCACTTGTGAGGTTTCTTACCCTCATGTATCAAATGATGGCTTTTCAAAGCTGACAACTGAGTAAAACTCTTCTCACAAATTTTACACTTGTGAGGCTTTTTACCCTCATGTATCAAATTATGCATTTTCAAATATGAAAGCCAAATAAACTGTTTCTCACAAATTTCACACTTGAGAGGCTTTTTACCCTCATGTATCAAATTATGCAATTTCAAATCTAAAAGCCGAATAAACTGTTTCTCACAAATTTTACACTTGTGAGGCTTTTTACCCTCATGCATCAAATGGTGCCTTTTCAAAGCTGACAACCGAGGAAAGCTCTTCTCACAAATTTCACACTTGTGAGACTTTTTGCCCTCATGTATCAAATGGTGCATTTTTAATCTTGACAACTGAGTAAACCTCTTATCACAAATACTGCACTTGTGAGGTTCCTTACCCTCATGTATCAAATGATGCCTTTTCAAAGATGACAACTGAGTAAACCTCTTATCACAAATACTGCACTGGTGAGGTTGCTTACCCTCATGTATCAAATGATGCCTTTTCAAAGATGACAACTGAGTAAAGCTCTTATCACAAATGTTGCACTTGTGTGACCTTTCAATATTATGAGTCAATAAAGTCCTGCTGTAAATTCGTCCTCCATCACTACGTTTACCAGAATGTTCCAAATGCACATATGTTTTTAAAGTTGGTGTTTTTGTGACATCACTTTCTTGATTTTCACATTCATGACAATCCATTCCATATGTACAGCTTTTGTTTATCACTGAGGCTTCAATAGAGACCACTGTTGAATCGTTACTGCTATCACCAGAAACTGCTTCTTTGCATAATCTGAAATGTTGGAGGATTTAGCATTAGGTACAATAATCAAAGAATCAGAGCAAATAAATCTGAAAAGAGAATCTGTGTGCTAAGAATCGCCAACTGTAGTTACAAACTCTTCATGTAGTGCAATCTCATTGTTCATTACAGTCAAAATAACTTTGCTTATCTTTAAATTATTAAGTGATTAATAAAATCTTTCAGATGAAGAACATGTTAATGGTAATAGCAGCCTGATGTTTATGGCAATACAAGTAATGTCTGTTACATGCAATGAGAATTATATCAAATTTCATGTTTGCTTTAACAATTATTCAAAATAATTCCTGTGTTAAGCTTGGAAAGAAAATATTTTCATAGCAAAATGGTTGACAACCCAGGACACAGTCAGCAGCCAATACAATGAATGGAATCTTTCTCACAGATTCTCAAGTATGAATGATAGATAATCAACACATTATATATTCAGCATAGAAACCTTAAAAAATATTTAATTTTTTTTAAAAACTTGTACGTCACAGAGCTCTTCTGCCCACTTTTCTTACAAAAGCTCATATTTTACCTACTTTGCACTAATCAAGATAATATTTTGCACAATAGGTTTCATTACAAATGTCGTTGTAGGGAAACTCTTAGACAAAAAAATTCTGATGTGACACATACACATGACTTTCTCTACCCTTCATAATTTATCAGTGGGTATATAATGTATTCTTACTAAAGCTTATTTTTCTATCTGCTTCATTTTAATCGAAATAAACCTTTGTGGAAATAGCTACATTACACGTTTTGTTAGAGATACCAGGGAACAGTGACAGTCAAATATTAAGAACCGGATGCTATATGCTGGCCTTAAAACTGCATAGTGTTTCCATGCAATCATGAGAAACAACTGAAAATCGATGAGACTTAAAAAGAATGACAAGTATTGAACAAATCAAACCATTAAATACATCTCGGAAATGGCTGATTATACAAAAAAAAATGTATTGGAAATAAATAGTGCCTTTAAACAGATCTACAGTTTTGTGTAAAACATTTTTGTCTATCGCTTAACATTTACATTATATAAGATTATACATAATTTGTTCCAAACGAAGTGGGCTTCACAGGCTATTCCCAGAAAATTCAAGATGTATATTTTATTTGTATTGTAATGGTATTTTAATCAAAACTATTCGTACCATTTTTACCAAATGAAAAATCTTGAAACACCTTAAATGTAAAGGGTAGTCTGGGATGGGAGGTTTTCTCGAAAATATTTGTGTCACATCTTTGGAAGGTATTCAAACTCAATACCAAGTTTGGTATTTATCCAACTTTTTGTTTTTGAGTTATACTGTTCACACACACACACACACACACACACACACACGCGCACATGGCCTTTTTTTTTTTTCGAAAATACTTTATTTTGGACTCGGGGGTCTCAAAATATGTATTTTCAGTGAAATCTTGGCACCAAATTTTTGGGTGGAATACATAACTTCTCTTATTTACTATACGTAATAGAGAAAGCAAAAATGAAGACTCTTGAAGTGTATATTTGTCTAAGACTAAATTGTTTCTGTAGCTAGTTCAAATGGGATGAATGCCTATAGATTTGTCCTATGGTCACCTTTCATATTGAGTATGCGCTAACAGGCGAGTAGTTACAAGCAGCTACATAGAAATGAGGCCTATCGAGGTTCGTATCCTGAGCATTTATTATTTTTTCTGCAGAAAAATGAAATGTTTATTATACATATTGTAAAACAAATTCCAAATGCTAAGGCTTATTTTAATTTCAAGGCATTTATGTTCACAGATATAAAAACTGAAACTCTCTCCTTTTTATTTCCAAACTAAATATTTTATATTCTTAAAAAAAAAAATCAGAAATTAAGTTAATATCAGGTGTGTAAACCCTCTGCTTCTATTACTGCCCTCATTCTATAGGACATTGATGATATCAAATGCCTATTCAAATTTTCATGTGAGGATATTTCCTTATAAGCATCCTGCATTTGATCCCAAAAAAAACTGTTATCTTGTAGGTCATTTTGACTCAACAACTTTCTTCACCTCTGCCCACACATTTTCAATAGGATTCAAATCTGATGAGTGATGAGACAAACAATCACTGTGATTCTTGCCTTTGTGAGAACCAGTTTGAAATCAATCTCCCGACTTGTGTGGACATGGTGGTTATCTTGCTGGGATCCAATCATTCCATTGGGATATCTAGTAGTTATTGAAGGAAACATGATGCTTTCAACGTCGTCTTTATACTGCCACAACACACCTAGACCATCATGTGACATCCAATCCCAACATTACACAAATACACTACCTTGACGATCCCTTTGTACCAATATTTTGCATCATAATGTTTTCCTATGGGGCAGTATGCAATTACTTCCCCTCATTTGTAGATAAAATGTTACCTCATCTGTGAATATAACCCTATTCCAGTTATGGTTGACATTTTCTTTTACGAATCATAGGTGGCATAATCTGTGATCATCTGCCCGCAAGATGCTGCTTCTTAGCTGCCAATCAAGCAAAGAGCCCTGTTAGTCAAATGATGCAAGGCTTTGCAGTTCTATCCAAGGAAATGAGAATAACTCCTAATTCTAGACATATGCTACCATCCGTCTCTTCTAGAAATGCAGTGTCCTGCATTTTTTTTTGACTCAAACGTTTTAGACTCTAACCAGATCGACGATGAACAATCCCTTCCCTGGATAATTTTGTAGTCATAGATATAGGTACTTCAAGTGCTGTTGCACCCTAAGACACATAGTATACAGCAGTATAGAGAGATCTGCTTATAGTGTCATCTTCATGTGTACACTCAGCAATAGCGAAAGTCAGTATGATTGCTAACATATGCAGAACTCCAAAGCTAGAAATGCACGTGCATGATGACACCAATTCAGTTCATAACTGAAGAATAAGACAGAGAGTTTGCACATCTAATATTAAGTCAACTAAACATTTAGTTTAGTTTTTCACTTTGGAATTCTTACTAATATGGCATTTATTTTGAAAACAAAAAGAGTAATTTATATGTGTGTTTATGTATGAATATGTTAAAATGAATAGATATCTTATGAATGGAAAATATACGACATTGCTACATATTAAACAGAATTTAAACAAAAATAACATACACCAAGGATTCGAATCCAGGTTGTTCCAATTATTTGACAAATACATTTCACCATTCAGCTACCATTCATTGAACCAAACTGAAAGGCGCCTTCCTACTTATTGCATAGTTTTGAAATGATGTAGGATTGGTATTGAATTGTGTATTTTGAATGCAGCGTCAGTGAATGCCTCTGATATTTTCTGAATTGAACTTCCTCTCTGGCTGTTGTTCGTTTATTTTGTCTTAGGCTGCACAAGGATAGAGGAGACTGAAGCAATAGGAAATCTTTAAAAACTGGATGGGTGTATGTGCGCTTTGAATCTCCATACCCTTTCTATGAATCACGAGTAACAAACGAATGCCAGTTTAACACTTCAAAATAGTTTAAGTATTCAAACATTCACACCTATATCACAAATATCTCGTAAATAGTTAATGTTACAAAACTATATTTTGTATAAATTGTGTTATTAAATAACATGTATAGTTTTGATTTGTTTAGTTTTTGTTTATCTTTCATGGTTTTCCAGTAAAACAAAATTGTATAAAATTCATTCAGAATGTAAGACTTTATACACCATTCATGGAAAATTGAATTTGTTTGCATGAAAGTTTTAGATCACCTCAAAACTCCCCTTGGAAGAGAGACACAGTCCGCGGCCACTGAGAAAATTAGTCTTCTCATTTAGTACTTATGAAATTTTTATTAAGTGATTCTAATGTCAGCAGAACAAACTATTCTCTCTTTAAACAATTTATACAAATAGTACAGCCTGCTAATCAACATACAAAGCAAATAAAGTAAAACTTTCTTACATAAGGGTTATTAAAATATTTGGATATTGGTATTGCATTTGTATTGTAACTTTATAAGCAGCTAGGCTTTTCTTTTGTTGTATCTTGGTTCCCAAATTGTGATAAAAAAACACACATACTCTTATGTGGCGTAACAATAACTATATTCTACTCCTTGACATTCCCAACGAAAAGACAATCTTTTTCATAAGTATGTTTTTTTATAACTGAAATGTGTTCATATTCCAGCACATAGGCTTTGTAAATCCTTTTTAGTCTTTTACATAGATTTGAATTCTCTTTACAATATTAGTATTGTGGCCAAAACTGTGCGACACAGTAGGCTTTGAGCACGAGTGTTTCAAGAAAGTAAGTCTGTATGGTACCGTCAGCCAGACATTGGGAAAGGATTTCACCGATTAATGTTTAAGAAAGTTTGCCATCTGCATTCTACTAAATTCTGTAATACTGCATTAACATGTCTCCCTAGCGACAGAACACTGTAGAAACATGGCAGAAAATAAATGTGAGTGGTTTACAAGCAATTTGTAAGACAGAGCTGCAAAGTAAGGCTTACAGTGCATTATAAATAATACATAAATAAGTGTGTCATTAATTATCCATCTCTATTCTCACATTATACACATTGGTTGTGACATTTTGGACGTTAACCTGTTCTCATTTATGTGTATATGTTACAGACAATGAAGTAAACTGAGCAGATATTCTCAATGACGGGTCTCTAACATTATTGTTGATATATATTAGTAGTAAAGTCAATGACCGCTCAGTTGCTAGATACTGATTACAACATTATAGCCCACGCAATTTGTGACTTTCCAATCTTCATTGACAAAAATTTAATAAATGCTACTTTTCATCAGCTGAGTTGAATAATAGTACAGCATTGGCAAGCAACTGCCGATAATACAGAAATTGAGTGCATGAAAGAATCTGACGACAATACAAAATCTGTAATATTGATTAGCAAGCATGTGTTCTTCATATTTTGATCAAAAAATTCTCAGGTAGGTCAGTTAAGCTGATTATAGTGCACTTGTCAAGAGTGTTCTTCTGAACAGATTCCTCAGTTCATGAGTTAAGCTGATTATAGTGCACTTGTCAAGAGTGTTCTTCTCAACTGATTCCTAAGTTCATGCGTTAAGGTGATTATAGTGCACTTGTCAAGAGTGTTCTTCTCAACTGATTCCTCAGTTCGTGAGTTAAGCTGATTAAAGTGCACTTGTCAAGAGTGTTCTTCTCAAATGATTCCTAAGTTCGTGAGATAAGATGATTATAGTCCACTTGTAAAGAGTGTTCTTCTCAACTGATTCCTAAGTTCGTGATATAAGATGATTATAGTCCACTTGTAAAGAGTGTTCTTCTCAACAGATTCCTAAGTTCGTGAGATAAGATGATTATAGTGCACTTGTCAAGAGTCTTCTTCTCAACTGATTCCTAAGTTCGTGAGATAAGGTGATTATAGTGCACTTGTCAAAAGTGTTCTCAACTGATTCCTCAGTTCATGAGTTAAGCTGATTAAAGTGCACTTGTCAAGAGTGTCCTTCTCAACAGATTCCTCAGTTCATGCTTAAGCTGATTATAGTGCACTTGTCAAGAGTGTTCTTCTGAACAGATTCCTCAGTTCATGAGTTAAGCTGATTATAGTGCACTTGTCAAGAGTGTTCTTCTCAACTGATTCCTAAGTTCGTGAGTTAAGCTGATTATAGTGCACTTGTCAAGAGTGTTCTTCTCAACTGATTCCTAAGTTCGTGAGATAAAGTGATTATAGTGCACTTGTCAAAAGTGTTCTCAACTGATTCCTCAGTTCATGAGTTAAGCTGATTAAAGTGCACTTGTCAAGAGTGTCCTTCTCAACAGATTCCTCAGTTCATGAGTTAAGCTGATTAAAGTGCACTTGTCAAGAGTGTTCTTCTCAACAGATTCCTCAGTTCATGAGTTAAGCTGATTATAGTGCACTTGTCAAGAGTGTTCTTCTCAACAGATTCCTCAGTTCATGAGTTAAGCTGATTAAAGTGCACTTGTCAAGAGTGATCTTCTCAACAGATTCCTCAGTTCATGAGTTAAGCTGATTAAAGTGCACTTGTCAAGAGTGTTCTTCTCAACAGATTCCTCAGTTCATGAGTTAAGCTGATTAAAGTGCACTTGTCAAGAGTGTTCTTCTCAACAGATTCCTCAGTTCATGAGTTAAGCTGATTAAAGTGCACTTGTCAAGAGTGTTCTTCTCAACAGATTCCTCAGTTCATGAGTTAAGCTGATTAAAGTGCACTTGTCAAGAGTGTTCTTCTCAACAGATTCCTCAGTTCATGAGTTAAGCTGATTAAAGTGCACTTGTCAAGAGTGTTCTTCTCAACAGATTCCTCAGTTCATGAGTTAAGCTGATTAAAGTGCACTTGTCACGAGTGTTCTTCTCAACAGATTCCCCAGTTCATGAGTTAAGCTGATTAAAGTGCACTTGTCAAGAGTGTTCTTCTCAACAGATTCCTCAGTTCATGAGTTAAGCTGATTATAGTGCACTTGTCAAGAGTGTTCTTCTCAACTGATTCCTAAGTTCATGCGTTAAGGTGATTATAGTGCACTTGTTAAGAGTGTTCTTCTCAACTGATTCCTCAATTCATGAGTTAAGAGGATTATAGACCACTTGTCAAGAGTGTTCTTCTCAACTGATTCCTCAATTCATGAGTTAAGCTGATTATAGTGCACTTGTCAAGAGTGTTCTTCTCAACTGATTCCTCAATTCATGAGTTAAGATGATTATAGTGCACTTGTCAAGAGTGTTCTTCTCAACTGATTCCTCAATTCATGAGTTAAGATGATTATAGTGCACTTGTCAAGAGTGTTCTTCTCAACTGATTCCTCAATTCATGAGTTAAGATGATTATAGTGCACTTGTCAAGAGTGTCCTTCTCAACTGATTCCTAAGTTCATGAGTTAAGATGATTATAGTGCACTTGTCAAGAGTGTTCTTCTCAACTGATTCCTAAGTTCATGAGTTAAGAGGATTGTAGTCCACTTGTCAAGAGTGTTCTTCTCAACTGATTCCTAAGTTCGTGAGATAAGATGATTATAGTCCACTTGTCAAGTGTTCTTCTCAACAGATTCCTAAGTTCATGATATAAGATGATTATAGACCACTTGTCAAGAGTGTTCTTCTCAACAGATTCCTAAGTTCGTGAGATAAGAGGATTATAGTCCACTTGTCAAGAGTGTTCTTCTCAACAGATTCCTAAGTTCGTGAGATAAGAGGATTATAGTCCACTTGTCAAGAGTGTTCTTCTCAACAGATTCAATTCATGAGTTAAGCTGATTATAGTGCACTTGTCAAGAGTGTTCTTCTCAACTGATTCCTAAGTTCATGAGTTAAGAGGATTATAGTCCACTTGTAAAGAGTGTTCTTCTCAACTGATTCCTAAGTTCGTGATATAAGATGATTATAGTCCACTTGTAAAGAGTGTTCTTCTCAACTGATTCCTCAGTTCGTGAGTTAAGCTGATTAAAGTGCACTTGTCAAGAGTGTTCTTCTCAAATGATTCCTAAGTTCGTGAGATAAGATGATTATAGTCCACTTGTAAAGAGTGTTCTTCTCAACTGATTCCTAAGTTCGTGATATAAGATGATTATAGTCCACTTGTAAAGAGTGTTCTTCTCAACAGATTCCTAAGTTCGTGAGATAAGATGATTATAGTGCACTTGTCAAGAGTCTTCTTCTCAACTGATTCCTAAGTTCGTGAGATAAGGTGATTATAGTGCACTTGTCAAAAGTGTTCTCAACTGATTCCTCAGTTCATGAGTTAAGCTGATTAAAGTGCACTTGTCAAGAGTGTCCTTCTCAACAGATTCCTCAGTTCATGCTTAAGCTGATTATAGTGCACTTGTCAAGAGTGTTCTTCTGAACAGATTCCTCAGTTCATGAGTTAAGCTGATTATAGTGCACTTGTCAAGAGTGTTCTTCTCAACTGATTCCTAAGTTCGTGAGTTAAGCTGATTATAGTGCACTTGTCAAGAGTGTTCTTCTCAACTGATTCCTAAGTTCGTGAGATAAAGTGATTATAGTGCACTTGTCAAAAGTGTTCTCAACTGATTCCTCAGTTCATGAGTTAAGCTGATTAAAGTGCACTTGTCAAGAGTGTCCTTCTCAACAGATTCCTCAGTTCATGAGTTAAGCTGATTAAAGTGCACTTGTCAAGAGTGTTCTTCTCAACAGATTCCTCAGTTCATGAGTTAAGCTGATTATAGTGCACTTGTCAAGAGTGTTCTTCTCAACAGATTCCTCAGTTCATGAGTTAAGCTGATTAAAGTGCACTTGTCAAGAGTGATCTTCTCAACAGATTCCTCAGTTCATGAGTTAAGCTGATTAAAGTGCACTTGTCAAGAGTGTTCTTCTCAACAGATTCCTCAGTTCATGAGTTAAGCTGATTAAAGTGCACTTGTCAAGAGTGTTCTTCTCAACAGATTCCTCAGTTCATGAGTTAAGCTGATTAAAGTGCACTTGTCAAGAGTGTTCTTCTCAACAGATTCCTCAGTTCATGAGTTAAGCTGATTAAAGTGCACTTGTCAAGAGTGTTCTTCTCAACAGATTCCTCAGTTCATGAGTTAAGCTGATTAAAGTGCACTTGTCAAGAGTGTTCTTCTCAACAGATTCCTCAGTTCATGAGTTAAGCTGATTAAAGTGCACTTGTCACGAGTGTTCTTCTCAACAGATTCCCCAGTTCATGAGTTAAGCTGATTAAAGTGCACTTGTCAAGAGTGTTCTTCTCAACAGATTCCTCAGTTCATGAGTTAAGCTGATTATAGTGCACTTGTCAAGAGTGTTCTTCTCAACTGATTCCTAAGTTCATGCGTTAAGGTGATTATAGTGCACTTGTTAAGAGTGTTCTTCTCAACTGATTCCTCAATTCATGAGTTAAGAGGATTATAGACCACTTGTCAAGAGTGTTCTTCTCAACTGATTCCTCAATTCATGAGTTAAGCTGATTATAGTGCACTTGTCAAGAGTGTTCTTCTCAACTGATTCCTCAATTCATGAGTTAAGATGATTATAGTGCACTTGTCAAGAGTGTTCTTCTCAACTGATTCCTCAATTCATGAGTTAAGATGATTATAGTGCACTTGTCAAGAGTGTTCTTCTCAACTGATTCCTCAATTCATGAGTTAAGATGATTATAGTGCACTTGTCAAGAGTGTCCTTCTCAACTGATTCCTAAGTTCATGAGTTAAGATGATTATAGTGCACTTGTCAAGAGTGTTCTTCTCAACTGATTCCTAAGTTCATGAGTTAAGAGGATTGTAGTCCACTTGTCAAGAGTGTTCTTCTCAACTGATTCCTAAGTTCGTGAGATAAGATGATTATAGTCCACTTGTCAAGTGTTCTTCTCAACAGATTCCTAAGTTCATGATATAAGATGATTATAGACCACTTGTCAAGAGTGTTCTTCTCAACAGATTCCTAAGTTCGTGAGATAAGAGGATTATAGTCCACTTGTCAAGAGTGTTCTTCTCAACAGATTCCTAAGTTCGTGAGATAAGAGGATTATAGTCCACTTGTCAAGAGTGTTCTTCTCAACAGATTCAATTCATGAGTTAAGCTGATTATAGTGCACTTGTCAAGAGTGTTCTTCTCAACTGATTCCTAAGTTCATGAGTTAAGAGGATTATACTGTACTTGTCAATAGTGTTCTTCTCAACTGATTCCTCAATTCATGAGTTAAGCTGATAATAGTGCACTTGTCAAGAGTGTTCTTCTCAACAGATTCCTCAATTCATGAGTTAAGCTGATTATAGTGCACTTGTGTAGAGTGTTCTTCTCAACAGATTCCTCAATTCATGAGTTAAGATGATTATAGTGCACTTGTGTAGAGTGTTCTTCTCAACAGATTCCTCAATTCATGAGTTAAGCTGATTATAGTGCACTTGTGTAGAGTGTTCTTCTCAACAGATTCCTCAATTCATGAGTTAAGCTGATTATAGTGCACTTGTGTTGAGTGTTCTACTTATTTGATTCCTAAGTTCATGAGTTAAGCTGATAATAGTGCACTTGTCAAGAGTGTTCTTCTCAACAGATTCCTCAATTCATGAGTTAAGCTGATTATAGTGCACTTGTGTAGAGTGTTCTTCTCAACAGATTCCTCAATTCATGAGTTAAGCTGATTATAGTGCACTTGTGTAGAGTGTTCTTCTCAACAGATTCCTCAATTCATGAGTTAAGCTGATTATAGTGCACTTGTGTAGAGTGTTCTTCTCAACTGATACCTAAGTTCGTAAGATAAGGTGATTATAGTGTACTTGTGTAGAGTGTTTTACTCAACTGACTCGTATGTTCATGAGTTAAGTTGATCATAGAGTACTTGTCAACAGTGTGGTAGTTAGGAATGACAACAGTGATTAATACTTAAGGTGATATTCGATAAAGATTTGTTCATCATACTATAAAGTAAAATATAATCAACAAATGAACCTTGTAAGACAACCTAAGGAAACTTTGAAAGCCTCACGACAAAAGGAGAATACAGGATTATGACCACATTACAAACAATGGAAGGAGAACCTAATAAGATGTGTGGAAATCACCACTGACAATGTACTTTATTATGGAACAAATGATGAATTATGTGATATTCTGCATACAAGGCTTACTTCATTGGACTATGGAGGAAAAAACAGAATGGCATCAGAACTGTGACACCAAGGAAAGTATCATGCTTTACTTATAGTTTTGTGTACACTGCCAAAAGAGTCAACTAATTTGTTAAAAATGTTAGTAGGCAAAGCTACTCTGCATTTAGCTTTAAATTCTCATGCACATGTCAATCTACTTGATATGCAATTGCAAAGTTACATGGATTTAAATTTATAATGGTTTATCAAGATCATTTGACTAAGTCTGTTGTTTTAAAACCCCTTAAAGCAAATGCACAGAAGAAGTAGCTATCAACCTACTTGGAATTTACACAAGTTTATGGAGCCCCTGTATTACTGATGAGAGTTTGTGAACTCAATTCTAACTTGGATGCAGTATTTCCACAAATGCAGCCAGATTAGGTGCTCAGTGAAAGGACCAATGTTATGTGCTTAGTTGGAGAAAAATCAGTTTGGCCTATGCGAATGCAGTTCAAGAGATATCGTGCTCTCCATCGAGGTAAGAGATTTCCTTACACTTTTACCCAACATTCTAAGAACAATTTATTTGTCTGAATATGTTATATTACACTGTGGTCTTTAAGCAAAATAAGCCTTTTTGCCCAATTTACACAAATTGGTCGATCGCTGTGTGAAGCCATGTTCGGATGTTCAGCTAGAGTTGGGTTATTATTGATTGCAATTGCTATTGCAAATGGAGGTGATTTGGGATTTCATTTAATTATCCTGGAAAGGAGAGTGAGCAACATCAGTCAGACAACGAAGATGTACCAGACTTAAATGAACTAACTGAAAAACTTTTCTAATCTCTGGGATTTTAATTAAATTACAAAATTAGTTTGCATTTCATTTAAATTTTCTGGAAGTCATTTTAGTTCTCAATTGTTACAAACTCATTAAATGCCACAAATAGCTCACACAGTTCTCTCTTTGATGAAAGAGCAGAGAAAAACAACCAGAAACACAAGAGAATTGCAGAATTTTTGTAACTAAAATGTTCAGATCACCATTAAACAAATTTACACCAGTTGAGACAGGAACGACGGTATGGTTTACCGTAACAGTTGTGGACCATGCTCGAGGTTCTCTCTTGAATATGCTGGCAGTGTTGTTGGAAGTTAAGACAGGAACGACACTATGGGTTACCATACCAGATGTGGACCATGCTCAAAGTTCTCCCTCGAATATACTGGTAGTGTTGTTGGAAGTTAAGACAGTAACGACACCATGGGTTCCCATACCAGATGTGGACCATGCTCCAGGTTCTCCCTCGAATATACTGGCAGAGTTGTTGGAACTTAAGAAAAAAACGATGCCAAGGGTTGCCAAACCAGATGTGGACCAAACTCGAGGTTCTCCCTCGAATATACTGGCAGTGTTGTTGGAAGTTGAGATAGGAATGACTGCATGGGTTGCCATACCAGATATGGACCATGCTCCAGGTTCTCCCTCGAATAAACTGGCAGTGATGTTGGAAATTGAGACAGGAACAACACCATGGGTTGCCACACAAGATGTGGACCATGCTCGAGGTTCTCCCTCGAATATACTGGCAGTGTTGTTGGAAGTTGAGACAGGAACGACACCATGGGTTGCCATACCAGATGTAAACCATGCTCCAGGTTCTCCCTCGAATATACTGCCAGTGTTGTTGGAAGTTGAGACAGGAACAACACCATGGGTTGCCATACCAGATGTAAACCATGCTCCAGGTTCTCCTTCGAATATACTGGCAGTGGTGTTGGAAGTTGAGACAGGAAGATTACCATGGGTTGCATACCAGTTGTGGACCATTCTAGAGGTTCTCCCTCGAATATGCTGGCAGTGTTGTTGGAAGTTGAGGCAGGAATGACACCATTGGTTGCCATACCCGATGTGGACCATGCTCCAGGTTCTCCATCGAATATACTGGCAGTGTTGTTGGAAGTTGAGACAGGAAGATTACCATGGGTTGCCATACCAGATGTGGACCATATTCGACGTTGTCATTTAATATACTGGCAGTATTGTTGGAAGTTGAGATAGCAACAACGGTATGGGTTGCCATAACATATGTAAGCTATGCCCAAGGTTCTACTGGCAGTGATGTTGGAAGTTGAGATAACAACAATTGTATGGGATGCCATAACATATATGAACTATGCCCGCGGTTCTACTGGCAGTGTTGGAAGTTGAGATAACAACAATTGTATGGGTTGCCATAACATATATGAACTATGCCCGAGGTTCTACTGGCAGTGATGTTGGAAGTTGAGATAACAACAATTGTATGGGTTGCCATAACATATTTGAACTACGCCCAAGGTTCTACTGGCAGTGATGTTGGAAGTTGAGATAACAACAATTGTATGGGTTGCCATAACATATATGAACTATGCCCAAGGTTCTACTGGCAGTGATGTTGGAAGTTGAGATAACAACAATTGTATGGGTTGCCATAACATATATGAACTACGCCCGAGGTTCTACTGGCAGTGATGTTGGAAGTTGAGATAACAACAATTGTATGGGTTGCCATAACATATATGAACTATGCCCGAGGTTCTACTGGCAGTGATGTTGGAAGTTGAGATAACAACAATTGTATGGGTTGCCATAACATATATGAACTACGCCCGAGGTTCTACTGGCAGTGATGTTGGAAGTTGAGATAACAACAATTGTATGGGTTGCCATAACATATATGAACTATGCCCGAGGGTCTACTGGCAGTGATGTTGGAAGTTGAGATAACAACAATTGTATGGGTTGCCATAACATATATGAACTATGCCCGAGGTTCTACTGGCAGTGATGTTGGAAGTTGAGATAACAACAACTGTATGGGTTGCCATAACATATATGAACTATGCCCGAGGGTCTACTGGCAGTGATGTTGGAAGTTGAGATAACAACAATTGTATGGGTTGCCATAACATATATGAACTATGCCCGAGGTTCTACTGGCAGTGATGTTGGAAGTTGAGATAACAACAATTGTATGGGTTGCCATAACATATATGAACTATGCCCGAGGTTCTACTGGCAGTGATGTTGGAAGTTGAGATAACAACAACTGTATGGGTTGCCATAACATATGTGAACTATGTCCGAGGTTCTACTGGCAGTGTTGTTGGAAGTTGAGATAACAACAACTGTATGGGTTGCCATAACATATGTGAACTATGTCCGAGGTTCTACTGGCAGTGTTGTTGGAAGTTGAGATAACAACAACTGTATGGGTTGCCATAACATATGTGAACTATGTCCGAGGTTCTACTGGCAGTGATGTTGGAAGTTGAGATAACAACAACTGTATGGGTTGCCATAACATATGTAAGCTACGCCCGAGGTTCTACTGGCAGTGATGTTGGAAGTTGAGATAACAACAACTGTATGGTTTGCCATAACATATATGAACTACGCCCGAGGTTCTACTGGCAGTGATGTTGGAAGTTGAGATAACAACAATTGTATGGGTTGCCATAACATATATGAACTATGCCCGAGGTTCTACTGGCAGTGATGTTGGAAGTTGAGATAACAACAATTGTATGGGTTGCCATAACATATATGAACTACGCCCGAGGTTCTACTGGCAGTGTTGTTGGAAGTTGAGATAACAACAACTGTATGGGTTGCCATAACATATGTGAACTATGTCCGAGGTTCTACTGGCAGTGTTGTTGGAAGTTGAGATAACAACAACTGTATGGGTTGCCATAACATATGTGAACTACGCCTGAGGTTCTACTGGCAGTGTTGTTGGTAGTTGAGATAAAAACTGTATGGTTTGCCATAACATATGTGAACCACGCCCGAGGATCTTCTGACAGTGATGTTGAAAGTTGAGATAACAACAACTGTATGGTTTGCCATAACATATGTGAACTATGCCCGAGGTTCTACTGGCAGTGATGTTGAAAGTTGAGATAACAACAACTGTATGGGTTGCCATAACATATGTGAGCTATGCCCGAGGCTCTACTGGCAGTGATGTTGGAAGTTGAGATAACAACAACTGTATGGGTTGCCATAACGTATGTGAACTACGTCCGAGGTTCTACTGGCAGTGATGTTGGAAGTTGAGATAAAAACAATTGTATGGGTTGGCATAACATATGTGAACTACACCTGAGGTTCTACTGGCAGTGTTGTTGGTAGTCGAGATAAAAACTGTATGGTTTGCCATAACATATGTGAACTATGCCCGAGGATCTACTGGCAGTGATGTTGGAAACTGTGAATGACATGACCTATGAGATCTGTAACTACACATTTCATCAGAACTACTTTCTAGATTAAAAATGTTACCTAGGATGAAGAAGGTATGTTGTTATGTAATTTTTATTTTTTTTAAACTTGAAGATTTGTTGTTGCGCAATGTTGAACTTGAAGAAGGTTATGTGCTTACATAATTTTTATTTACATAATTTAAAGTAGGTTTATGGTTATGTAATATGTCTATTTATGTATAATTTTAGTTGCTTGAAGGAGTTTGCAACATTCATAGGGTGTCGGTTAGAATTTGTTGATTACATAATAGTTACTGTTATTACGCAAAATGCTGCTATGTATGAGAAGCTGATTTCAAGATGTGTTTTTGTTGTTACACTCCAAGTTTTACACTATAATATTTAACTTTGTTATTAACACTGCTTCAATATATTATTTATGTTTGAATTTGCCTCGGCTGCATCAGTAATGTTTGTAAAGTCATGTGTGTTAGGCAGGGTGCGGTGTGACAATGATTGTAGACATCATAGAATTTAAGTTTTAAAATTCACTTCTTTTATTAATTCTTGCACATTTTTATAAAGCACTATACTTTTTAAGAACTGTGAGTATCTTTATAATCCTTTCACTTAGCGCGTATACATATTTTACGATTCACACGTAGAGAACACATCTTCCATCTGTTCCATACCAAGGTTTGCCAGCAAGTGAGTAACTTCAGCAGTCAAAACCCGTAAGCTTCGGTATTTCAAGTCTCTGTTGGTTAATTTTAGTGTAATAGAATATCTGCATTTTACTTAAAACTTTTCTTTGCTGTAGATTGGCTAATTTAAAATTGTCACAGAAATTACGTTATCGTTCATGTAATCATAAGTAATATTCAAACTTTTAAACTCATTATTGCCACAAGGTTACCGCATTATTACCTCATTGTTAGCAACTTAAAACTTATTATTCTCACAGCTTTTGCATTATTAAAGTAAATAATGTGTTCACATAACATTATTAAAACATGTTTACAACAAAAATAAGCATATGCAATGACTATTATATACAATTTAAATAATTATTACATACATATTGTTACATATGGTTGAATATACTTATTATAAAATACAATTAAAATTATTCATGTATTAAAATCCTGCCTCAAATTGCTCCCTTTTACAAATATTTAAAATTTATTTTTGTTTTGTTCTTTAAATTTTTAAATATTTTCTAAAAGTCTCCTGAAAGAAGGAAACATAACTTTATTATTGTTGCACTTCTTATTTTTTCACTGGCACTTTCTCCTCTTTCTTTTTTTACTTTTTCTTTAACACTCACTGGTTTTTCACTACACTCATGTATTGCTGAACACTTCATATTCTACTGTTTGACACTTTCCAAGGTCAATGACCTGGTATAAAACTAATGATCTGAGCGAAGTTTGCTCATTTACATCACATTCGCCATTAAGCATTTTATATGCTATACATTTTACATAACATTAGACATATTTACACTTGTTACCCTCTCTTTACAATTTGTTTCCTAAACATTCTTAATATTTGTTACAATTTCTAATTTACAATATAAATATAGTTGCTATTCAGTTTTTGTTACTAACAATGGATTTTTATTACTTCTCTTTATGTAAACTCTCCTTTGTTATAAACCATTTGCCACATTTAGTAAAGATATTATTTTAAATAGTACTTTACAATTTCAAATTACATTGCTTTCCCCTTTTATGCTGCAGATACATTATTTTGTTTTTCTCTTGTGCCATACATAACCTGCATATTTTACTTTCCTTTTTTTTTATTCCACAGATTGTTTACATTTATTTTCTATTTCTTTTTGCTCAACACATAACCTACATATTCTACCTTTCCCTTTCCTTTTGTTCCTCAGACTGTTTACGTTTATTTTCTGTTTCATTTTGTTCTTATGCCACAGACTTTTTAGCTTTGCCCTAATCTTATGTTGCACAGTATAATATTTTGACATCTGGTTTGGTACATGTATATGTGTGTCATTATTCTTGTTGTGTGTTTGAGAGGCTGATGCTATAGAAAAAGCAATAGCATCTCTTGTTTTGTACCTTTACAATGGTGATACATTTCTTTTTGTACTTGCATTATTAACATGCATTTGGTTAGCATTTACAGAACTAGTTATACTTGAATTTATCCTTGGTACACTTGTACTTAAATTTTCAAAACTATTTCTATGTTTATCAATTTCTTTACTACTTTCCTGTACTTTATCTTTGATTTCATCTATCATTGATTTTACTTGTCCTTGCCCTGTATTTGCTTCTTTTAGTGCATCCACATTTGTTTTTACCATTTCATGCATTTTATTAATTTCCCCAGTTAAATCTATTTGTACCTGTACAAGATCTGCATTTGTATTTTCTACCATTGTTTTTAATGCTTCACCTTATCTAACTTGTAACAAATACCTGTTT
Source organism: Deroplatys truncata (assembly GCA_030765065.1). Lineage (NCBI taxonomy): Eukaryota > Metazoa > Arthropoda > Insecta > Mantodea > Mantidae > Deroplatys > Deroplatys truncata. Next base: position 20,549,728 of record CM060988.1, on the reverse strand, counting down.
AGTGTTATCGAGTTTTAACTCCATTTCATTGACATTTTGGTCAATATGACTTGACAATTTCTGTTCAAGCTGTTTACAACCTTTGTTTACTTTTAAATCTATGTCTTTTTGAATTGCTTTGGAAGATTGTTCTAGCTTTATTTCTAACCTCTTGGTTTCAGCTTTGCATTCTTTGATACAATTTTCTATTTGTTTAGCTAGATCATTTTTTATATTAGTTAGCTCTGTATTAGTTTCAGTTAATTTATCACCTAACTCTACTCTCAGCTCTGCATTGTCTTCTTTTAACTCTTTTCTCAGTTCTGTACTAGTTTCAGTTATCTTATTATTGGTTTCAGTTAACTTATCATTAAACTCTCCTCTCATTTCCTCTATCTTATTACTTTGTTCAGTTATTGCTTTTAGAAGACACAAAAATTGTTGTGAGAAGTTTTCTTGCTCTTGTCGGCTAGATGTCAGAGGGATAGTATCTCTTTGTTTTGTTCCTTGCACTAACATGTGCAAAGGTGAATGACCTTGGGTATTACTGTTATCTGATTGACCTTGCATACTACTGCTATCTCTTTCTACGTCTACCTCTGAATTTTCAGATAACTGCTCTTCTACATCTAGCCCTGATTGTAAATCTACATTGCAATCTGTAATGACTGACCTAACCTCAACTACTTCCATCTTACTTTGTATATTTGCCTTTGAATTGCTTAATTTAAATTTTCCACTTCTTAATAACATGAACTTTGCTCAAAAACAATATATTTTCTAAACTTGACAATTATTATAATATACAATGGAATTTCCTGACCTTTTGTTCTGGCTGTTATTAAACTTTTATACTCAGTGTTCCCACATAGTTTGTTGTTGAGATGTTAACCATGTGCCCCTTACTCCTGAAGAATTGTTGCTGTCCTTAGATTTTGTTGACGATCTTGAAATTGTGAGGTATACTCTCGTAGTTTCGTTGATTCTGGTCGTATTTTCGTCGAACTTTTCTTCTTACATGTCGTCACAAATTCTTGTCGATTCTCGCTGTCCATTCGTGCTGTCAATTCTTGCCCCACAGTTGGACGCCAACTTGAAGATATTTGCTTATGTAATTTATTTATGTAAATTTGAAGAAGGTTATGTTGTGCTGCTATTGTTTTGTTTGGTTACGTAATTTTAACTGCCCTACGTATGGAAGCCAACTTAAAGTAAATTTATGGTTACGTATTGATTTTACGTAAATTATTAGTTGGTTTATGTAGTTTGTAACATTCTTAGGGTGTCGGTTTGAATTTGTTGATTACGTAATAGTTACTGTTATTATGCAATATGCTGCTATGTACGAGAAGCTGATTTCAAGATGTGTTTTTGTTGTTACACTCCAAATTTTAGACTATAATATTTAACTTTGTTATTAACACTGCTTCTATATATTATTTATGTTTCAATTTGCCTTGGCTGCGTCAGTATTGTTTGTAGAGTCATGTGTCTTAGGCAGGTTGCGGTATGAAAATGATTGTAGACATCACAGAATTTAAGTTTTAAAATTCACTTCTTTTATTGCTTCTTGCATTTTTATAAAGCACTACGCTTTTTAAGAACTGTGAGAATCTTTATAATCCTTTCACTTAGCGCGTATACATATTTTACAATTCTCACCTAGAGAACACATCTTCCATCTGTTCACTACCAAGGTTTGCCAGCAACTGAATAACTTTAATGGTCAAAACCCGTAAGCTTCGGTATTTCAAGTCTCTGTTGGCTAATTTTAGTCCAATAGAATATCTGCATTTTACTTAAAACTTTTCTTTGCTGTAGATTGGCTAATTTAAAACTGTCACAGAAATTACGTTATCGTTGCTGTAATCATGACTAGTAATATTCAAACTTTTAAACTCATTATTGCCACAAGGTTATCTCATTATTACCTCATTGTTAGCAACTTAAGACTTACTATTCTCACAGCTCTTGCATTATTAAAGTAAATAATGTATTCACATAACATTATAAAACATGTTTATAATAAAACAAGCATATGCAATGATTGTTACCTACAATTTAAATAATTATTACATACATATTATTTCAAGATGGGCTGTTAGTGAATTTACTTATTATAAATACAATTAAAATTATTCAGGTATTAAGCTACTTCCTCAAGGACTTCTTACCGCTTATGAAGGAAAAGTAAAAATATTACTTTTGCACGGTCTTACATATATTTCATCTTACAAAGAACAAGTTGAATTAGCTCAAATTGTAACTACCAGCTTCTTCGGCACTGCTAACCTACATAGCAGCATAGAACCTATTACTTGGTGTGGGCTATAATGAATCACTGCCTTCTATGTACAGAACATATGTGCGCATATGAAGTTGCCACATTTAGTTTCTTCAACCGCCTGTTAGTGTATGTGCTACTAACCGTCTGCACAATTTCAGACATTTTTTAATATTGGAGTATATTAGCCTATTTTGAAAATACATGATGGTACATAAAACATTATGCGATACATGGCAGTGCAATTTTCATAATACTGATTTTTAAAAACTTTTCCTCATTTCTTAAAGTTGAGTTTCAAGCCTTGCATTGTAATATATTGCTATTAGCCTGCTTTTAAGTGACAATAACATAGCTTGTAACAATTATTTCCAGCCTCATGTAGCCTACACTATTTTATAATTAAAGGTCCATTCTATGAGAAACCCTTTTCCTGAATTATCGTCTTAGAAACTCCTTCAGGCATATTAAAGCAAAATTAAAACAGATCAGAAATAAATCCCTGTGTTGTGGAGCTGCAGGAGTAAGCAAAAATTAAGTCTGAGAGAAGCAGTTTCAACCAATAGGAGCATAGCATTATCACTGCAAGAAGCAGAAACTGTAAGTGACTTGGTTGTGAAAACCAGTATTAAAATGTTCTGTTTATCACAAAAGGAAATGAATATGATATTTTGAAATGATGACTTATGTTTATCAACATTGCCCAATTACAACTACCATTCACGTCATTGTCTGGGCAATGTGTTTATTTCATATGAAGTAAATGCCCTAAGCTCTTACATAATTGCCAGCCATTGATATTATTGGCTAGAAATAAACAGTAGTAATGGGAAGTTATGTAAATACCCAGAAAATAACATTATTTCCTAATTTACTTCTTTGCCCTTAAAATATGTACTGTTTTTTCTTCAGTATATGCTGATAATGAAGTTGATTACAATATACAATGCAGTAAAACTTCTTGCATAGGATTATTAGGTTTTGGCACTCAGAAACTTCAACGTATAAACCTACAGAATTATAACAAAGGTTATTCAGAGGTTCTGACATCGTTTCATTTCACGCACATCTGCAGTATTTGATAAATGGCAATGAAATAAATACAACGCACAATTTGTACCCTTATAAACAGGATCAATTGTTGCGTCTTAAGCTCTGACTTCCGTGTCCTTCAGTGTTACTTCATGGCCATCTAAGTATATTGCTCGAGACTAAATGTAACTGGCTTTTGTTTTTACACACATTCTCTGTGTTCTGTCCCATGGCATTCTCAACAAGGGCTTTGTAAATCATTTTTAGTAATCTATGAATTGAAATTACAAAGTGTTTTATAGATCTAGTCCATGAGACAGAATGAGGCTTTTCAATGGAGAAAGTAATATAGAAAATGGTTGAGTAGTTTTTGAGTTTACTCTACATATACATGCCCCCATATACCACAACAATCAGGTGGTTTCCTATTGAAACATTACACAGCTCTTACCTTGGTGATTTTACTGCAGTGAAGTCCCCATTCTGTAACAGAATAATGCAAACGTACAGTTTCACACAATCATCTATACACCATTATTCAAATATCCTGCATCACAGAGTTATCTTTAAAGTAAAGACTTGATTTATTTTTAAATTGCTATATGGTATTAGAAAAAAAGATTTGACATTACATCATGTAAGGGGTGAGACAAGGCAGAGCGGTGCGCAAAGTATTTATACCTGAATAAACAGTTTGGTTTAAACTCAGAGAACTGACAAATGGAATGTTTAGTAAAGGTAAATCAGAATCTGAGATTCAGTTAGCCCAGTATTTAGCAGAATCTGATCTGATATATTCACATATATTAAAAATCATACAAGGAGTTAAGTTCCATTCAAAATGAAAAGTATGCACAGATGCAACATAAATGTAACACTTTGCATGCAAGTTATTTAATGGAAACATTCACACAGTCACATATGGTGCTACATAATGCAAGAGATTGCAAACACCAAACTTTATGGTTATACTGAATGCATAGAGAAATAATTCTGTATTTCTTTCTCCAAGTATCCCCAGCTTAAGAATGATGCAAGATTTTACACTATCTACTGTACAACCATGATACTCTTCCATTTGGCCATGCCGCATCAGATGCTGATCTGTTGTTTGCTTGGTACAACACTTTTTATGTCTTATTTATTTATAAAGAATGGATTACTTTCCGCATTGGGTATTGTTTATGTTATTAATTTTGAAAATTAAATTACACTCACGTGATTTTCACATGCAACTTACAGATCTAGAAACTTGCACCAATTCTGTGTTATACCTACAGCTGCACTATGAATGAGGCCTCATTCTTCTACCTGTTATGTTAGCGTATGTCCCCCCCCCCCAAGAATTATTCCAAATTAAACAAAAACTGCTTTGTGATTCAAAACATGCAGTGAAATGATTTCATAAAAGTTTTACACATACACAAATTTCAATTAATTATCTCAGAACTAGAAATGTGAGCCTATTCTAGGAAAATAAGAGATACGCACCCTAAGAGTAACCGTTTTCGGGAATTGAGTAAAACCTAAATTCCAAAACAGAAGTATCCCAAGAAGCTGTTAAAAGGTAATACATTAGCAATTTTGGATGATGAAGATTACAACCAATTAAAGGACCTATAAGTAAACTCATCTACAACAAGAATGAAAGCTTAACAGCTGCAAATAAACTCTTTGCAACAAAGATAAAATAAAATTATAATCCTACAACATGTACAAAATATGGTTTACCAAAAATGCATATAACATCAATCTAATCAGCTATCAGAGTGCCAACCTACAATGTGGCAAAATGACTAACCAACAAATTTAAGAAATGGCAAAATTTTGATTCATTAAACATTAAGAATGTCTTTGAGTTAGTAGCGACAGAGAACACTCAGCTTAAAGATGATGCCACATTAGTTTCCCTTTATATATTTTCACTATCCTCAGTTTAAGCAGTATCAACAGGAAGAAATTGAGTGCTCATTAGCTTAACAAAATTGCATATTGAGCAAACATTTTTCAGTTTTGCAGCAAATTACGGTATAGGCATGGGAAATCCTGTCACCCTCCTTAACTGATTTATTTAAGAGTGCTTACTCTAGAGACAGAAGCAGTTAATGCTTTCCCATGAATATTTAAACCAGGGTTAGATATGTTGATGATGTCTTCCAAACAGTTAAGAGAAAAAATTTCGTAGAGTTGGTGTATTTAACAGTTTGACCCACAGATTAGTGAATATTCCTCTCAGTCAAAAAGGACTCAGCTTATAAAAAAAAATGCTAAAAAAAGCTAGAAAAATGGTTACAAAAAGAATTAGTGGATAGATTAATCAAAAAGTTCTGGCAACAAAAAATGATAAGAGTAAGCACAACTCTAATGTTCTGTGTTAAACCACCCATATGCACATAGAAAATTCCAGAAAATCTTAAAAGAAAGCAACATTAAATGCATCCTTAAACATGAATTTAGTATATAAGTTCTAATAAAAGCTAATCAAAGAGATAAAATACACCCTCACATAAAAAGATCTGAGATTTACAGGATAGGTTGCAAATACTGAAATTATTCATATACGCCAGGTGAAACCACATCAAATGCAGAGAAGAGGAGGGGTTCTCAACAAAAGGACATGAACTCAGCAACACTAATTAAGCAAGCACAAAACTCCACTGAACTGAATATTTGACAAAAATCCAATCACAAACAAAAGTCATGATCATCCTGACGATGAGGAAGATGTTCCTTGAAACTGAGGTAAGTATGGAATCTGTATATGTTCAACCACATCTAAACATTATGGTAGCAAGATTCACATTTATTGATGATAGGAAACTGCTGAAATGGAAACAAAACAATAATTGCAAACTCTCAACCATGTCCACTAGATGACACTTGGGAAACAAACTTGAACACAGAATATTTTGCAGAAATACCTAACACTACAAAAGTATTTACAAATTGTTTATTGGATGAATGACAAAAAGTTTGCCTGCTCCTTGATAGGCTACTGACCGGCATTGGCTTGCAGGTGTGAGTCCTACAAAGAGGAGGGCAGTAGTAGTAGCGCATGAGCTCTGTATTTTTCCCGTATTAATATGGTTTTATCTGCTGTTGTTTCTTAGATACAATTATACAAAATTCAATCAAATAAACGGCCTTTATAAGCTATTCACAGAAAATCTAGCATGTACACATCCTTTGTCATAAAAGTATGTTGTTAACCTCCTAATGCATAGCACTGACAACAAAGATGTTTAGGCAAAGCTTTAGAATACCTTAAGTGTTTTGTTTTGTTAATTTCATATTATACTAATCTTCAGCAACATAATTAAGCTATTTATAGCTTCTTTATATTGTAAAAACATAAAATTGTTTCAATAAAACTGTGCTTTTATTTTAATATAAAGAAACAAAGTACATGCAACTGTAACCCCATCAGCATCCCAGCATGCCATTACTGGTTATTTTACTTGGGCCCTCTCCATCCTTTACAAGGGTACATTTGATTGCATTTGCTGGGACTCAAACTTGCAATGTTTGGCTGTTTGACTGTGTGAAAGGGAGTAAGAGCGACATATGTAGCAGAATAATTCATGCATTACAAGGTTCAACAGGCAGAATGAGAATGCCACAGCATTACAACAGTTACCATTTCTGACAAAATAAAAGATTACAATTTTCCATATAAAGAATAGTTTGGGGTGGGAGGATTTTCTTGATAGTCTTCTTGTTGCAAAGATGCATAGCTTAGTATTTACCTAAATTTTTATTTTTTAGTTATATGTTCTCTCTGTGAGCTATGTTTGCATACATAGACAGTTTTGTTTTCTTTTAAGTACTTCAGTAGAACTCAAAAGATGTAGTTCTGGTGAAATACCTACATTACTTCCCCTTGTATGTTATAGAGAAAGTAAAAATGCCTGAGATATAAGGAAGACAGGTGTAGGGAAATAAACTAGTTTTCTTCTATATCAATAACCTAGTTGTTGGGTTTGTAAACAAGTATCTTACAGTTGACAGATTGCATCCTACAAACTGTAAGCAGATGTAGCTACCTTACCCAACATTGCATGCTTAGCCTTTTAAACTGAAATTAATTAATTTCATTTACTCCCTCCTCATTCTTTATGATGACATTATTGTACAATGATCTACGAGGTTTTTATGCTGAATCCTTTTCCCCTATACAGCCTTATTCCTAGAGAAACCCCCTGATACTCAGGCCATAACATGTGAACCTCCCCTCAACAGTGTTGGAAATGCTGCATAGCCTTAAACTGCCCTTTGGCAATCATTGGTCGGAGTGCTCGGATAAACTTTTAGATAATCAAAACAGGTGAAATTTTAAATCTTTGTATGCTCTCATATTCAATTAATAACATAATACAGAAACCCTCAACCTATTATACAATAAAACACAGGTAAAGCTGGTGAATATAGAGATTCCCAGGCCACCACGTAAACCAACCAACAAGAAAAATAATCTCCTCAGTTGTTAATTACAAAATAATCAGTTCACAATTTCTAATGTTACCTGGACACAACTTTCTGCTAACAAACTTGATTAAAACATACAAAAAATAAAGCAGCATGTTCTTACATTAAAGTTATTACTGTGGTTATCTTCTTTTCTTTCTTTCTTTTTGCTGGATCTTAGTTTCCAATTGTGACCATCCATACCAGTGCTTGGAATGAAACAGTGCCTTATTTGTTTTATTTTAAACACATTAATTAAATTGAGTTGTGGTCCTTAGTGTCCCATTCTATGTTGACCAGAAATTTTGCTCAGATGCCTCTTTATCAGACTTGAGGCTCTTTTACATGCCGAAAATCTACGACATGGGACCCCCAGCTTTACTTGCACAATCTCAATGAAAAGTTGAAGTTTTCTTTTGTTTTGGCAAATATGTTATTTTGTAACTCCAATTGTGCATATTCTACTAGATGGGATTTGTAAATCTTACATAATCTCTTAGTAATTTATGAACTGAAATGTAAAGTTTCTTTACATTCTATGTCCCTCACAAAAAATGGGGCTTTTCAATGGTGAAAGAATTATCAAAATTCTTTGAGTGTTTTTTTTTAATACCCTAGATACGCACATACCCAAATTTTCTCTCTTTATAATATTATGGATAATTAGATCAACAAAAACAATAAATTCAAATGGGTTTTCAAAAGAAGAGTTTTGTCCACAATCTAATCATATCTGAATACACTCTACAGAACATTCTTATTTCATTTATAGCAGAGAGGGAAGGGATAACTGGACTGCAGAAGAGACAATGTTCATTCTTTTTCTAGCTATTCAGATACTCCATGTGTAATAATATGTACAAAGCATTATTATGAGAGAAAGTCATTTTGATAATTCCTTCACCATTGTATCACATTTTTCCTGCAAGACGCACATTATAGCATTTCCAAACGTTTTTTAAATGGACAATTACAGGTATCTATATATTCATATCAAGTTTCAACCTCCTTTTATCAGATGTTAGTATCAGCAGACTTTATTATCCTTTACTGGAAATAAGCCTAATGTTTTTGTTTCAAAACCTCTGCAATCCTATGGGGTAAAAACGGAGACATTACACTTTATAATGGGACTGTTTGTGTTCTTTCAATGACTGAATTTCTCTTGAATTTTATTTGATTTTATTTTTTCAAGCACAAGAAAATTAGTTCACTGTCATATGCTACAATCTCACAGAGTATTTTTGGTATGATACCAACTAACTTACCGCAAGTATTTGCGATTATCAAAAACTATCACCACCACCACCCTTAAATAAACCATCTGACAAAGACTATCATTCACATACTATCGCTTATTCTCATTAATTTTGTATTACATAACCAAAATATATTATCAACTAATAATAATAAAAAACAAGAACTTAACTGCAGTACATTTCTACAAAACTTACCTTAATGTCATCACAAACAGATGATGTTTCCATTTCCAGCCACCAAGGTTCCCTTTTAATTTCTATTTCATTATCACTATTGTATTTCTTAACACTCATTCCAAGATTCTCTGGAAGAAATCCTGTCTCATTTTGAGAACCAATTTCTACTTTGGTATCTATCTTGCAATTGTTGCTGCATGTAACAGTTTCAGACTTAATTTGCAGACTTAATCTCTCTTTTTGTGAACAAAAGTCTGGATAAGGAGTCTCTGATTTAATTGCCATATAACTATCATTGTCCAGAAGCGCTGCATAACTGTTTAATTTCACTTCAACATTCTTGGCAAAGGGCTCTGTCTCATTCTGTAAAACTACATCATCCGAGAGAGGATCTTCTTCTTTGATTTCTACTGTGGTATCCATTTCAGAACTGTTGCTGCATCTGATGGTCCTAAGTCTGTGGAGAAACAAACATATCATCAATAGCAGAACAATGGCAAACAAAGTGTACGGTCATGTGACAGCACTATGTATATAGTTGTGCTGTGTCTGTTACTGACCCATCCCCTACCCCCCCTGTAATCATTGTCTCATCTCACATGTCTTCTAACACCATACATTCAATAACTTAATGGTCATGAGAAAGGAATACTGTATATAGTTGCACTGTGTCTCTGTTATTGCCGCAGTTCTGCCAACACCTCTGCAATCATTGTCTCATCTCACTTGTCTGCTAACACCATACATTCAATAACTTAATGGTCACGAGACAGGAATACTGTATATAGTTGCGCTGTGTCTGTTACTGACCCATCCCCTACCCCCTCTACAATCATTGTCTCATCTCACATGTCTTCTAACACCATACATTCAATAACTTAATAGTCACTTGAAAGGAATACTGTATATAGTTGTGCTGTGTCTGTTACTGACCCATCCCCTACCCCCTCTGCAATCATTGTGTCATCTCACATGTCTTCTAACACCATACAGTCAATAACTTAATGGTCACTTGAAAGGAATACTGTATATAGTTGCGCTGTGTCTGTTACTGACCCATCCCCTACCCCCTCTACAATCATTGTCTCATCTCACATGTCTTCAAACACCATACATTCAATAGCTTAATGGTCACTTGAAAGGAATACTGTATATAGTTATGCTGTGTCTGTTACTGACCCATCCCCTAACCCCTCTACAATCATTGTCTCATCTCACATGTCTTCTAACACCATACATTCAATAACTTAATGGTCACGCGAAAGGAACACTGTATATAGTTGCGCTGTGTCTGTTACTGACCCATCCCCTACCCCCTCTACAATCATTGTCTCATCTCACATGTCTTCTAACACCATACATTCAATAATTTAATGGTCATGGGAAAGGAATACGGTAAATAGTTGCGCTGTGTCTGTTACTGACCCATCCCCTACCCCCTCTACAATCATTGTCTCACCTCACATGTCTTCTAACACCATACATTCAATAACTTAATGGTCACTTGAAAGGAATACCGTATATAGTTGTGCTGTGTCTGTTACTGACCCATTCCCTACCCCCTCTGCAATCATTGTGTCATCTCACATGTCTTCTAACACCATACATTCAATAACTTAATGGTCACGTGAAAGGAATACTGTATATAGTTGTGCTGTGTCTGTTACTGACCCATCCCCTACCCCCTCTACAATCATTGTCTCATCTCACATGTCTTCTAACACCATACATTCAATAACTTAATGGTCACGAGAAAGGAATGCTGTATATAGTTGCGCTGTGTCTCTGTTATTGCCGCAGTTCTGCCAACCCCTCTGCAATCATTGTGTCATCTCACATGTCTGCTACCACCATACATTCAATAACTTAATGGTCACGAGAAAGGAATACTGTATATAGTTGTGCTGTCTCTGTTACTGCCCCAATCCCACTCCCCTCTCTGCAGTCAGTGACTCATTTCACATATCTCTTGAAACTACACTCACTCACTTCAATCAATGTCCTATGTAGCAAAAAATATAAAATTATGATCTACTTCACATTAATCGAGATAAACATTTACAGATATACTTTCATTATGCATTTCATTGTTGGAACAAGAGGTATAAAGGAAACTGAAGTGATAGTTAAATTTGTAAAAATTTTATTACATTCATGTGACTTTCTCTGCTATTACTTATTTTTATATCATTTACAAAAAATATTCTAATGAAGTTTTATTACATACTCCGCAACTTAACTATACTAAGTATTGCTTTCCATCCAAAAATTTGACACTGAGATTTCAGTCAAAATACAGTTTCAAGATTCCTTGAATAAAAGAGAAAACATTTTCAAAAAAACTCAGTAGCCTAACTCAAAAACCAAAACATGAATTAATATCAGATTTATATAAAGGGTCTTTCAACAAGAGTGTGGCACTTGAATCGGTTTCTGGCTCTGAGCACGTGGGCTCTCCCTTCGAGGAGCCAATGGAGTCTGACCAACTCCATACAAAAAGCCCAAGCCTGAAGGTTAAGCACAAAGTTATTTTAAGGCACCCTTCTAAGTAAGAAGTTTATCCCCTTTATTCATGGCTATCCTGACCTGGAATTTACGTCGTGTACGATCGCATAGGGCGGAACTGCAACTTTTATTGCGTTCCCATTCACCTATAGTCGTATGTTTGCAGGAGACCAAGCTTCGCCCGCACGACCCTTTTGATCTCCGAGGGTATACTCCGGTTCGCTACGATCTTGAACCGGATGAGGGTGCTCCTGCTCCTGCTCATGGAGGTGCCATGTTATTAGTGCATAACGACGTTTATTATCAAACTCTCACACTTATGTCCGACTTGCAAGCTGTTGCCGTTAGGCTTCAATTACCTGGCTTTTTCTTTTCTGTTTGCTCTGTGCATTCACCTCCATCATCTCCCCTCGCTCACGCGGACGTTCGAGATCTTCTGTCCGCTCTCCCAAGGCCATTTCTTCTGTTGGGAGATTTTAATGCCCATCACACCCTGTGGGGTTCACCAAGGGCTTGTGCGAGGGGAACTCTTCTTTCCGACATTTTTGATCAGTTCAACCTCTCTATCCTCAATACAGGTGAACCTATTTTTATTTCTGATTCTTCTGATTCATTCTCTCACCTAGACCCTGCCGTTTGCTCCATCCAGCTTGCTAGTCGTCTGCAGTGGAACGTCGTCGCTGACACCTACTCCAGCGACCATTACCCCTGCATTGTTTCTCATTTGTCTCACCACGTCCAGCATTCCAGAGTACCTACCTGGATATTCAGAAAAGCCGACTGGAGATTGTATTCCAGCCTCGTGTCCTTTGTGGACCAGTCCTTCACTGACGTTAACCAAATGGTGCAGCACCTTACGTCTACGATTCTATCTGTCGCCGAGCGCACAATTCCCTGATCATCCTCTCACCCTCGGCGTATTCCAGTTCCGTGGTGGACCGAGGATTGTCGGGACGCCGTTCGTGCTCGTAGGACTGCGCTTAGGGTGTTTCGGCGACACCCTTCACTTGATAATTTGGTTACTTTTAAACAATCGCGCGCCAGGACTCGTCGCATTATTCAGGATAGCAAGAAGGCGTCTTGGACTCGTTTTGTCGAGTCTTTTAATCGCTTCACACCTTCCTCTGTTGTTTGGGATAAACATCGTCGCTTTTCAGGTAAAGTGTCGCATTGTACTGTGTCTGGCCTTCAGGTTTCCAATGCCACCATAGTGGATCCGGCTGCCATTGCTAACACTCTGGGTGCTGCCTTTGAGGCGGTTTCCAGTTCAGACCATTATTCCGCCGGCTTTCGCACTCTTAAGGACCGGTGGGATTCCGAGACCTTTCATTTTCGGTCTGCTAATAAGGGGTGTTATATTGAACTTTTCACAATGAGGGAGCTGGAGCACGCTCTCCATTGCTCAAGGCACTCCGCTCCTGGGCCGGACGGCATTCATGACCTGATGTTAAAGAACTTTTCAGCCGACAGTAATAAACTCTTTCTCTTAAAGGTCTATAAGCGTATTTGGCAAGACGGCTTTTTTCCTTCCGTTTGGCGCGAAGCCACCATTGTCCCTATCCTTAAGCCTGGGAAGGATCGCCAACTACCTTCCAGCTACCGCCATATCTCTCTCACCAGTTGCATTTGCAATGTGATGGAGCGCATGATCAACGGGCGGTTGACATGGTGGCTTGCGTCTCAGAAACTTCTAGCGTACGCTCAGTGCGGATTTCGTCGCCATCGCTCTACCGTCGACCGTCTGGTGTCCCTGTCGACGTAAATTATGAATGGATTTCTGAGAAAGTGTGTTTTTTGACCTCGAGAAAGCTTATGACACTTATTGGAGGGGCGGCATTTTACGTACACTTCACGCATGGAATATCCGCGGGCGTCTTCCCATACTTCTTCGGTAGTTTATGACGGACCGCGTCTTTCGTGTACGTGTGGGCTCGGTTTTATCTAGTCGTTTTATTCAAGAGAACGTAGTACCGCAGGGCTCTGTACTCAGTGTCACACTTTTTGCAATTGCTATCAACCCCATTGTTGATTGTATTCCACCTGGCATTTCATCATCCTTTTTTGTTGAAGATTTTGCCATTTATTGCAGTTCACGGCGGACCTCTCTACTTAACGCCGTCTCCAGAGCTGTATCGACCGTCTCTACGCCTGGAGTAACGCCAACGGCTTTAATTTCTCCGCCGAAAAATCCATCTGTATCAATTTCTGGCACCGGAAGGCTTTCCCTCCGCCCTCTCTCCGTCTTGAGTCAGGGATACTTCCGTTTGCAGACGAGGCGAAATTTTTGGGGTTGATCTTCGATAGGAAGCTGAGCTGGATTTCGCACATTTCCTTTTTAAAAGCAAAGTGTGACCGTTCTCTTAATCTTTTACGTGTTTTAAATGGCACATCCTGGGGAGGTGATCGGACCGTCCTTCTACATCTTTATCGCTCTTTGGTCCGATCCAAGCTTGATTACGGGTGCATTGTCTATTCGTCGGCGCGTCCATCTGTATTACGTCGACTGAATGCCATTCACCATCACGGCATAAGAGTCGCTACAGGGGCCTTTCCAACCAGCCCAATACCTAGCCTATATGCTGAAGCTGCAGAGCCTCCGCTGTCCTTCAGGCGTGAGATGCTTTTGTGCAGCTATGCCTGTCGACTCTCAAGCTTGCCTTACCACCCGTCCTTCGCGATATTTTACGAGGATTCGCTTGATCGGCAATATTTAGTTAGCTCCTCTGCATTGCTCCCTCCAGGGGTTCAATTTCGTCAACTTCTTCGGCATTTGGACGTTACGCCAGCGCCGGCCCTTCCAAGGGGGGGAACGCGTTTTCCTCCATGGTTGCGCGCTGAGGCCCACTGTCACCTTGGGTTATCGTCGATAAGAATGAGACGCCTTCTTCAGTCTTTAGATCAGCATTTTTAGAACTGCAGGCACAAATCGGGGACTTACCTTTTATATTTATTGATGGATCTAAAACGGATGATGGAGTAGGGTGTGCCTTTGTTTCTGATCCTCATAGTTTTACCTTTCGTTTACCAGGTCAATGTTCGATTTTTACCGCCGAACTTTGTAGTACTTATCAATCTGTTTTATACGTTCAGCGGCGCGACATACGGCAGTGTGTTGTTTGTACGGACTCTCTGAGTGCCCTTCAGAGTATTAACGCGCTGTACAATTACCACCCTCTCGTACAGCGCATACATGACCTGCCCCACTCGCTTGGTGCCTCTGGCATCAGCGTCTCCTTCCTGTGGACTCCAAGTCATGTGGGCATCTCAGGGAACGAGTCTGCCGACGCCGCTGCCAAATCAGCGATTTTATTACCCAGATTTTTTACCTCTGTTGTTCCCTCGTCAGATTTGTTTGTTATTTTACGTAGCCGCATCCTCTCGCTTTGGAGGGGTGGGTGGACGGCCCTTCGGGGGAACAAGTTACGGGAAGTTAAGCCTCTCCCGTTAGCCTGGGGTACCTCTTCTCGTTCTTGTCGTCGGGAAGAGGTACTTTTAACTCGCTTACGAATCGGACATTGCCTTTTTAGACATAGATACCTGCTCAGTGGTGACCCCGCACCACTCTGTGAGGATGCGCCCTTAACGGTGCGTCACATTTTAACAGAGTGTCAAGTTTTAGCTCCGTTGCGCGTTCGTGTTGGTCTGCCTGTTGGCCTAGTCAACGTTTTGGCAGACGATGCGCGTGCTGTAGAATGTCTTTTACGTTTTATCTGTGACATTGGTTTTACCCGACGCATTTGATGCGCTGAGCGCCTTTTGACTGTGTGATTTTATAATGTCTTTTTAATGGGGCATCTACTCCCCAGTGGACATCTGGCGCTCGTGTCCCTCGCATTCTACAGTTCTTGACACGTTGTTTTACTCTTTTATTGACCATGCTTTTAGTGTGTTCATTTTTGAAATTGGTGTTTTGTTTATTACCTTTTGGACATCGCGGGTTTGTGTCCCGTTTTATAATTATGCGGTTTTTTACCGGATTTTTATTTTTGGACTGTAAATTTTATACTTTGTAAGGGCGCTGATGACCTTAGCTGTTTAGCGCCCTTAAATGCATCTCATCATCACAACAAGAGTGTCCTATCTTTAACATGTGATAGCTGCCGTTGTTATTGAGTTACAGCAGTCATTTTTTTTTTCGTGTGGTTACAGTTCTTATTGACAAATAGACTTGGAATGTTACAGCATTCAGCAACACGTAGAAATTCTGAAAATTCATTATCAAAATAGACCATCTGTCCGCCAAACCTTCCGTGTATTGCGTGAAGCTTACTGTGTGCATAATCGTCTCTGTGAGAAAACGATTCGTCGTTTGATCGATAAATTTGAAAGAAGTGGTTCTGTCAGCGATCAAAGAAAACCTGTACGTAATCGACGTAAGCGCTCCAGCGAAAACATAGGTGACATTCGTGAGAGTGTACGCGAGAACGGAAACAAATCAACTGCTCGCCGAGCGCAAGAATTGGGGCTTTTGCCGAACACAACTTGGCGAATTCTGCATCTGGACTTGAAGTTTCAACTTAAAAATGGCGTTAACTCAAGAACTAAAGCCCAACAATCATAGGTTGCGCCGTGTATCCGCTGACTGGGCTATGGAGCAACTGGAGGCTGACCTGGATTTTTGTCAAAAAATCATCTTCAGCGACGAAGCCCACTTTTGGATGGATGGTTGTGTTAACTAACAAAATTGCCACTATTGAAGCCATCACAATCCAGTGCAGATTCAAGAACCACTTCATCCCCAAAAGGTTACTGTGTGGTGTGGGTTTTGGTATGGTGGAATCATTGGTCCATATTTTTTCCAAGATGAAGATGGAGAAGCTCAAACTGTCAATGGAGAAAGATACCGGGCTCTTATAAGGGACTATTTTTGGCCTCAATTGGATGGTATGGATCTCAAAAACCATCTGACATGGTGCCACATGTCATACTGCTCTCGAAACAATCGAGCTTTTGAAGGAGAAGTTCAGAGGTTTCATCATTTCCCGTGGTGGTGATGTTAACTGGCCCCCGAGGTCATGTGATTTAATGCCATTGGATTACTTCTTGTGGGGTTATGTAAAATCTCGAGTTTATGTCAACAAGCCAGAAACAGTAAATGATCTTATGAATAGCATCACCCATGTTATTTGTGAAGTTGGACCTAATCTTCTGTTATTGAAAATTGGGTCAACCGTATACGAGCAACCCAACAAAGTCACGGCGGTCACTTAAGCGATGTTCTCTTCCACACGTAATGACATTAATTATGTTCGAAAATAAATAAAGAAATAAACCTCTATCATTTATAGAACATGTTTTATTTAAGCTCAAAGATAGGACACTCTTGTTGAAAGACCCTATAAAAGCTCAATAACTTCCAAGGATGTGGCACAAAGATTTGCAAGAGAATTCCATCACCATAAACTATACATTACTTGGAAGAATATTCATTATTATTGACTTTTTCAAAAATGGCTCTCAAGATTTTGATTAAACTACTAAACTTGCATGGCAAATAAAATGCACAACTTGACATTTCTGACACTATCCTGTGAAAAAATTAAAATTAAATGGAGATTTATTTATGGATGCTCTTTAACTGCTGTGGTCCTTTGCATCCCATTCAATATTTGGCATGAAAAACCAGAAATTTTGTTCAGAGACATCTTTATCAGGCTTGAGGTTCCTTTATGTGCCATAAATCTACAACACGGGACCACCAGCTTTACTTCCCTTCCGAATGAAGCCATGCTAAGAACTCTTACACCCAAAAAAAAAACCATCACCTTCCGCCAGGTTTAACCCGCAACCTCAGGGACTAGAGGCTAGCATGGTAATCACTACACCAAAGAGGACAACTACCCTGTGAAGTCGTCATTGTTAATGGCTTTTCTATAATTGGTAAACCTTAAGAGATAGACAAAATCTTACTACAGAAAAAATGGATATACCTTTGTCAAAATTGTTGTGGTGTTAACCATCTCCAAGATTTAATTTATTGGTATGGATTTTGCCATACTTCTACTTTTCTTCAAGTGGTACACTGCAATTCATTTTTTCTCTTGATCATGCAAAAAGCAGAGCATTTCAAACTATCAATGGTGTCCCAATTTTTAAAAAAACTGAGTATTGCTTTAGTCTACAGCATCCTTATTATACTCACAACAAAATGTGTAATAAAAGCTCATCTTGATTAAAAGAAGCAAACAGAAGAATAACCTTTTGTAAAAATACTTTGTAGAAGACAAAACATAACATTTATACTAGAAACTGTAAGGCAGCAATTGTGTTTTATAATAAGTAAATCCAATAACAGCCCACCTTGAAACAATAAGTATGTAATGATTATTTAAATTGTATGTAACAGTCATTGCAAATGCTTATTATTATTATAAACATGTTTTATAATGTTATGTGAATACATTATATACTTTAATAATGCAAGAGCTATGAAAATAATAAGTTTTAAGTTGCTAACAATGAGGTAATAATGAGGTAACCTTGTAGTATATTGAGTTTAAGAGTTTGATAAATTACCAGTCATAATTATATCAAAGATAAGGTATTTTCAGTTACAGTTTAAAATTAGCCAATCAATAGCAAGGAAAAAGTTTAAGTAAAATGCAGATATTCTATTGGACTAGAATTAGCCATTCAGAGACTTGAAATACCAAAACTTACAGGTTTAACCATTGAAAGTTACTCAATCGCTGGCAAGCCTTGGTAGTGAACAGATGTAAAATGTGTTCTCTACGTGCGAATCATAAAATGTATATACGCACTAAGTGAAAGTATCGAAGATTCTCAGTTCTTTATAAAAATGTGCAAAAATTAATAAAAGAAGTGAATTTAAAAATTTAAATTCTGTGATGTCTACAATCATTGTCATACCGCGCCCTGTCTAAGACATGTGACTCTACAAACAAGACTGACGCAGTCGAGGCAAAATTCAAACATAAATAATATATAGAAGCAGTGTTAATAAAAAAGTTAAATATTATAGTGTAAAACTTGGAGTGTAATAACAAAAACACATCTTAAAATCAGCTTCTCATAGGTAGCAGCATATTACGTAATAACAGTAACCATTACGTAATCAACAAAATCAAACCGACGCCCAAAACCTGTTCCAGGAACTCCTTAAATTAAACTAAATAAATATTACGTGAAATAAAATTACGTAAACATGCATCTTCTTCAAGTTTAAACAATACGCAACACATCTTCTTCAAGTTGGCTCCCATACGTGGGGCAGTTAAAATTACGTAACCAAATAAAACAAAAGCAGCACAACAAAATCTTCAAGTTAAATATTTTACATAACAAAGCCAACAACTACTTCAAGTTGGCGCCCAGTGTGGGGCACGCATGGACAGCAAGAATCAAAAAGAATCTGTGACATCAGAGAAGAAAAGTTCGATGAAACAACACGACCAGAATCAACGAAACCACGAGACTACATCTCAGAATTTCAAGATTGGCAACAAAGTCCAAAGACAGCAATAATTCTTCAGGAGTAAGGGGCACATGGTTAACATCTCAACAACAAACTACGCAAGAACACTGAGTATTAAAGTTTAATAACGGCCAGAACAAAAGGTCAGAAAATTCCATTGTATATTATAATAACTGTCAATTTTAGATAAAAAATATAGTCATCTTTTAGCAAAATTCATGTTATTAACAAGTAGAAAACTAAAATTAAGCAATTCAAAGGCAAATATACAAAGTAAGATGGAAACTGTAAACAATGAAAGTATGGAAGTAGTTGAGGTTAGGTCAGCCAATACAGATTGCAATGTAGATTTACAATCAGAGCTAAAGAAAACGGATCCGTTAGATGTAGATGAGCAGTTATCTGAAAATTCAGAGGTAGATGTAGAAAGAGATAGCAGTAGTATGCAAGGTCAATCAGATAGAAGTAGTACGCAAGGTCAATCACCTTTACACATGTTAGTGCAAGGAAACCTTCAGACATCTATGACACAAGAGCAAGAAAACTTCTCACAATAAAATTATTATGTAAAGTGTATGCTAAAAGCAATAAATGACTGTAGTAATCAGTTAGATGAAATGATAACTGAAATGAGAAGAAAGAGAAAAGAAACTAATAAGTTAACTGAAACTAATACAGAGCTGAAAGTAGGGTTAAGTAATAAGGTAACTGAAATTAATACAGACACATGTAATAAATTAACTGAAACTAGTACAGAGCTGAAAACAGAGTTAAACTACCAGAAACTAGTCAGGAAAGTGAAGAAGTAGAAAACACAAATACAGATATTGTGGAAATAAAAAGAAATGTAACAGTACCAAGGGTAAATACAAATGTAACTAGTTATGTAAATGCTAACCAAATACATGACAATAATGCAAGTACAGAAAGAAAGGTGTCACCATTGTTAATGAGCAAAACAAGAGACGCAATTGCTTTTTCTATAGCATCAGCCTCTCAAACACACAACAAGAATGACACACATATACATGTACCAAATCAGACGTCAAACACAACTGTGCACCATAAAATTAGGACAAAGCTAAAATGTCTGTGGCATAAGAACAAAAAGAAACAGTAAATCAATGTAAACAGTCTGAGGAACAAAAAGAAAGGGAAAGTAAAATATGTAGGATATGTGTGGCACAAAAAGAAACAGAAAATAAATGTAAACAGTCTGAGAAACAAAAAGAAAAAGAAAATAAAGTATTTAGGTTATGTGTTGAACAAAAACAAAGAGAAAATAAATTTAAACAGTCTGAGAAACAAACAGAAAAGGAAAGTAAAATATGCAGGTTATGTGTGGCACAAGATGAAAACAAACTAATGTATCTGGAACATAAAAGGGAAAATCAATGTAATTTAAAATTATAAAGTACTATTTAAAAATATATTTTTATTAATTGTAGCAAAGGGTTAATAACAAAGGAGAGTTTAGATAAAAAGAACTAATAATAATTTAAAAAAAATCCATTGTTAGTAAGAAAAACTGAATAGCAACTACATTTATATTGTATAAGTTAGAAATTGTAAGAAATATTAAAATATTTAGGAAACAAATTGTAAGGAAAGGGTAACAAGAGTAAATATGTATAATTTTATGTAAAATGTATAGCATATAAACTGCTTAATAGTGAATGTGAAGGTGAATGAGCAAACTTCACTCAGATCATTAATCTTACACCAGGTCATTAACCTTGGAAAGTATCAAACAAGTGTACATGAAGTGTTCTCCTATACACGAGTGTAGTGAAAAACCAATAAGTGTTAAAGAAAAAGTATAAAAGTGAGAAAGTGACAGCGAAAGATAGGAAGTGCAATAATAATAAAAGTTATGTTTCTTTCTTTCAGGAGACTTGCGAAATATTTAAAAATTTAAAGAACAAAACAAAAAGAATAAATTTTAAATATTTCTAAAAGGGGCAATTTGAGGCAGTATTTTAATACCTGAATAATTTCAATTGTATTTTATAACAAGTAAATTCAATAACAGCCCACCTTGAAACAATAAGTATGTAATAATTATTTAAATTGTATGTAACAGTCATTGCAAATGCTTATTTTTATTATAAACATGTTTTATAATGTTATATAAATACATTATTTACTTTAATAATGCAAGAGCTGTGAGAATAATAAGTTTTAAGTTGCTAATAATGAGGTAACCTTGTAGCAATATTGAGTTTAAGAGTTTGAAAAAATTACCAGTCATGATTATATCAAGGATAAGGTAAATTCAGTTACAGTTTAAAATTAGCCAATCGATAGCAAGGAAAAAGTTTAAGTAAAATGCAGATATTCTATTGGACTAGAATTAGCCAATCAGAGACTTGAAATACTAAAACTTACAGGTTTAACCATTGAAAGTTACTCAGTCGCTGGCAAACCTTGGTAGTGAACAGATGTAAGACGTGTTCTCTACGTGTGAATCATAAAATATGTATACGCACTAAGTGAAAGTATCGAAGATTCTCACAGTTCTTTATAAAAATGTGCAAGAATTAATAAAAGAAGTGAATTTAAAAATTTAAATTCTGTGATTTCTACAATCATTGTCATACCGCGCCCTGTCTAGACTCTACAAACAAGACTGACGCAGCCGAGGCAAAATTCAAACATAAATAATATATGGAAGCAGTGTTAATAAAAGTTAAATATTTTAGTGTAAAACTTGGAGTGTAATAACAAAAACACATCTTAAAATCAGCTTCTCATAGATAGCAGCGTATTATGTAATAACAGTAACTATTACGTAATCAACAAAATCAAACCGACGCTCAAAGCCTGTTCCAGGAACTCCTTAAATGAAACTAAATAAATATTACATAAAATAAAATTACGTAAGCATGCATCTTCTTCAAGTTTAAACAAAACGCAACACATCTTCCAGTTGGCTCCCATACGTGGGGCAGTTAAAATTACGTAACCAAATAAAACAAAAGCAGCACAACATAATCTTCTTCAAGTTAAATATTTTACGTAACAAAGCAAACAACTACTTCAAGTTAGTGCCCAATGTGGGGATGCATGGACAGCGAGAATCAAAAAGAATCTGTGACATCAGAGAAGAAAAGTTCGATGAAACAACACGACCAGAATCAACGAAACCACGAGACTACATCTCAGAATTTCAAGATTGGCAACAAAGTCCAAAGACAGCAACAATTCTTCAGGAGTAAGGGGCACATGGTTAACATCTCAACAACAAACTACGCGAGAACACTGAGTATTAAAGTTTAATAACAGCCAGAACAAAAGGTCAGAAAATTCCATTGTATATTATAATAACTGTCAATTTTAGATAAAAAATATAGTCATCTTTTAGCAAAATTCATGTTATTAACAAGTGGAAAACTAAAATTAAGCAATTCAAAGGCAAATATACAAAGCAAGATGGAAACTGTAAACAATCAAAGTATGGAAGTAGTTAAGGTTAGGTCAGCCAATACAGATTGCAATGTAGATTTACAATCAGAGCTAGAGAAAACAGATCGCTTAGATGTAGATTAGCAGTTATCTGAAAATTCAGAGGTAGATGTAAAAAGAGATAGCAGTAGTATTCAAGGTCAATCAGATAGAAGTAGTATGCAAGGTAAATCACCTTTACACATGTTAGTGCAAGGAAACCTTCAGACATCTATGACACAAGAACAAGAAAACTTCTCACAACAAAATTATTATGTTAAGTGTATGCTAAAAGCAATAAATGACTGTAGTAATCAGTTAGATGAAATGATAACTGAAATGAGAAGAAAGAGAAAAGAAACTAATAATAAGTTAACTGAAACTAATACAGAGCTGAAAGTAGGGTTAAGTAATAAGGTAACTGAAATTAATACAGACACATGTAATAAATTAACTGAAACTAGTACAGAGCTGAAAACAGAGTTAAACTACCAGAAACTAATCAGGAAAGTGAAGAAGTAGAAAACACAAATACAGATATTGTGGAAATAAAAAGAAACGTAACAGTACCAAGGGTAAATACAAATGTAACTAGTTATGTAAATGCTAACCAAATACATGACAATAATGCAAGTACAGAAAGAAAGGTGTCACCATTGTTAACGAACAAAACAAGAGACGCAATTGCTTTTTCTGTAGCTTCAGCCTCTCAAACACACAACAAGAATGACACACATATACATGTACCAAATCAGATGTCAAACACAACTGTGCAACATAAAATTAGGACAAAGCTAAAAAGTCTGTGGCATAAGAACAAAAAGAAACAGTAAATCAATGTAAACAGTCTGAGGAACAAAAAGAAAGGGAAAGTAAAGTATGTAGGGTATGTGTGGCACAAAAAGAAACAGAAAATAAATGTAAACAGTCTGAGAAACAAAAAGAAAAAGAAAAAGTATTTAGGTTATGTGTTGAACAAAAACAAAGAGAAAATAAATTTAAACAGTCTGAGAAACAAACAGAAAAGGAAAGTAAAATATGCAGGTTATGTGTGGCACAAGAGGAAAACAAAATAATCTATCTGGAACATAAAAGGGAAAATCAATGTAATTTAAAATTATAAAAGTACTATTTAAAATTATATTTTTATTAATTGTAGCAAAGGGTTAATAACAAAGGAGAGTTTAGATAAAAAGAACTAATAATAATTTAAAAAAAATCCATTGTTAGTAAGAAAAACTGAATAGCAACTACATTTATATTGTATAAGTTAAAAATTGTAAGAAATATTAAAATATTTAGGAAACAAATTGTAAGGAAAGGGTAACAAGAGTAAATATGTATAATTTTATGTAAAATGTATAGCATATAAACTGCTTACTAGTGAATGTGATGGTGAATGAGCAAACTTCACTCAGATCATTAATCTTACACCAGGTCATTAACCTTGGAAAGTATCAAACAAGTGTATATGAAGTGTTCTGCTATACACGAGTGTAGTGAAAAACCAGTGAGTGTTAAAGAAAAAGTATAAAAGTGAGAAAGTGACAGTGAAAGATAGGAAGTGCAATAATAATAAAAGTTATGTTTCTTTCTTTCAGGAGACTTAGAAAATATTTAAAAATTTAAAGAACAAAACAAAAAGAATAAATTTTAAATATTTCTAAAAGGGGGCAATTTGAGGCAGTATTTTAATACCTGAATAATTTCAATTGTATTTTATAATAAGTAAATTCAATAACAGCTCACTTTGAAACAATAAGTGTGTAATAATTATTTAAATTGTATGTAACAGTCATTGCAAATGCTTATTTTTATTATAAACATGTTTTATAATGTTATGTAAATACATTATTTACATTAATAATGCAAGAGCTGTGAGAATAATAAGTTTTAAGTTGCTAACAATGAGGTAACCTTGTAGCAATAATGAGTTTAAGAGTTTGAAAAATTACCAGTCATGATTACATAAAAAATAAGGTAAATTCAGTTACAGTTTAAAATTAGCCAATCAATAGCAAGGAAAAAGTTTAAGTAAAATGCAGATATTCTAATGGACTAGAATTAACCAATCAGAGACTTGAAATACCGAAGCTTACAGGTTTAACCATTGAAAGTTACTCAGTCGCTGGCAAGCCTTGGTAGTGAACAGATGTAAGATGTGTTCTCCACGTGTGAATCATAAAATATGTATACGCACTAAGTGAAAGTAATGAAGATTCTCACAGTTCTTAAAAAGTGTAGTCCTTTATAATCATGTGCAAGAATTAATAAAAGAAGTGAATTTAAAAACTTAAATTCTGTGATGTCTACAATCATTGCAATAACGCGCCCTGTCTAAGACACGTGACTCTACAAACAAGGATGACACAGCCGAGGCAAAAAAAATTCAAACAAATAATATATAGAAGCAGTGTTAATAACAAAGTTAAATATTATAGTGTAAAACTTGGAGTGTAATAACAGAAACACATCTTAAAATCAGCTTCTCATACATAGCAGCATATTACATAATAGCAGTAACTATTAAGTAATCAACAAAATCAAACCAACACCCAAAGCGTGTTCCAGGAACTCCTTAAATGCAACTAAATGAATATTATGTAAAATACAATTACGTAAGCATATATCTTCAAGTTTAAACAAGACGCCAACACATCTTCAATTTGGCTACCATACGTGGGGCAGTTAAAATTACGTAACCAAATAAAACAAAAGCAGCACAACATAATCTTCTTCAAGTTAAATATTTTACATAACAAAGCAAACAACTACTTCACCTGAAATTGATAATCATCTGCCACTCTTTGACATAAACCTTATCAAACAGTTTGTCATATTCAGAAAACACAGACAACTACAGTCCAACACACTACCTGAGCAACGCAGAATATGATCAAGAACACATGACATCTACAGTGTCTTCCTACAAAAGTGTATTCTCCAATCCACTTCATGTTAATCAAGATTAATCTATGCAAAGATGATTTCATTATCACCTCGTAGGTACAAGCAGTGCACAGGAGGCTGAAGTGATAGTGAAATGTTTAAAAAAGTGAGTCACTATATGTAAGCTTTGAAATTACCTAATTTGCAAGACATCTGACAAACAATGACCTCACACTTCAAAAAAGTATAAAGTGTATGAGAATTCAAATGCCCAATACTTTGGAAATACTTAATGTCACCAGAAACTGCCTTTGACATAACTTATTTCAATGAGATCTATAAGCATATTTTGTGTAACATGATTGTATCTATTTATGTTTAATGGTTAAAATTATACAAATTACTTTTCGAATAATAGGATCTACACAAACTATTCCCAGAAAACTTAAGGTATATGTTTCATTTGTTACATAAATAACATATTTTAACCAAAATTGCTACAGGCATTTTTGAGAAAACCAACACATTGAAAAGTTTTCCATGTAAAGAATAGTTCAATATGTGAACTTTCTTCAAATGCTTGATATTTCGGTTTTATATATCCGGAACCTAATGCCTAAAATATTACATTTCAGATACCCAACTTCTATTAGCGAACACTGCTCTATTAGTACTGCCCAATTAACTTGAGGTGGCAGATGAGGAAAGGTGCGCACTAAATGATAAGTCCAATATCTATCCCGAGAGGAGAGTGGGAGTAAGTTACGCATGTGGAGTCGTTGACAGTTTATGTGCGTTATCTAACCTTCTGTAATTTTTTAAGGCTCGTGTCTGTGCGCATTATATGTTCGTCTATAACAGCATATATATGAAACAGGTTGCTTTGTTCCGAGTTGTATTCTCTGTATGTGTGTGTAAGTGTGAGATTGCATTTTACTTCTGTTAATACATGAGCAGTAAACTTAAAGGCAAAGTACTGCACTCCCAAACCAGGGAAGTTATTAGCAATGTATATAAATACATGAAACGACATGTAGAGGCCTGCGTAGTAAACATCAATGTGAAAAACATTGGAAAGAGTGTTGCTGAGGCAACAGGCGCTTCCGAAAGAAGTGTAAGAAGAATTATTAAAGAAATCAAAGAGATTGATAGTGGCATTTCCCCTTCATTCTCCACACCATATAAAATGAGACCTAAAAGGTCTTATCGTGCGAGCTTAGATACCTTCAATGAGGCAGTAGTGTGCCAAACTGTGAGTGAATTCTATATTCTTCACAAACAAAGACCTACTCTGAAGAAGGTGCATGCAGAGTTAAAGGTCTCGATCAACTTTCAAGGGAGTGTATCTACATTAAGAAAGATACCACTAAAGTTGGGTTTTATCTGGAAAAGGACAAAACAGTATAGAAAAGACCTAATGGAGCAGCACGACATCAGAACTAAGTGGCTTCATTATCTTAGAAAGATAAAACAGCCAGAAGTGAGGACTGTCCCATAATATATATGGATGAGACATACATACATTCATCACACACTACTTCATATGCTTGGAGTGATGACAGCTTCCATGGGCTCTTAGCACCGGTTTCTAAAGGCCAGTGCCTTCTCATCATAGATGCAGGAGGTGAGCAAGGGTATATCCCTAATTAATATGTTCAGTTTAAGTCCCTGCAGAAAACCAGAGACTATCACGATTACATGAACTATGTCAATTATGAGAAGTGGATAAAAGAAAGACTGATCCCTAACCTTCCTACAAATTCTGTTCTGGTGATTGACACTCCACCTTAGCACAATGTCGTACTTAATAAGACATCTACTGCAAGTTCCAAAAGAGAGACAATGATCTCCTGGCTGAGAGAAAACTTCCCCATGGAACATTTCTGTGCCATTGATTTCTCCTCCTTTCACAAATCTGACATCTATAATATGATCAGCCCTTTCAAACCCAAAATCCCCAAGTACAAAATAGACAATTTCCTTCAGGCACATAATCATACTGTTTTATGCCTACCACCTTATCATCCAGAGCTGAACCCAATCAAACTCATTTGGGCTGCAGTGAACAACTGGGTTGCAGAAAGGAACGTCACTTTCAAAATGGATGACATATTTAAGTTAGCTGACATTTCTTCAGAAGACCGGCAGAAAAGAATGTCATCAATGTTGAGCTAGAATTCATGTGCAGTGAAGGCTTGCTCAATGGTGGACAAGAAATTATCATTCATCTAGGGGGTGACACTGATGAAAGCAGTGATTCCTCCACGTTTTCTAGTGAAGACTGTCAAGAGCAAGGAAGAACTGCAGATTCAACTGGATCTTCTGCTAGTGTTGCGTCTGTTGTCTGAAACCAGCCTTAAGGCTAGATACATGTGTTTTTCCCTCCCTCTTGTCTGAATGCGACTGCAGTTGGTCTCCCACCACTCTTAGTAGCCCCTCTTGTACTGTGCAGCGAGCTGCCATCTCAGGTTTTACTAACCCTTTCTTCTTTCAACAACTCGACCACTCGTAGTAGCAACCCTGGCTCCACTAGTAGTATTAATAAAATGGACTTCCAGATTGAATTTAGTGGCCAGAGATTAAACTTTCTCAAGTCACCTCAGTAGGTGTCACATGCTAGAAGACAACTACTCAGTTACAGTGAATATTAATCCAAGCGGTAGAGAAGCAGCCCAACTCCGTTAAAGTGCCAGATACGAGCAGATCAGTTTTAAAATCCACCCACCAAAGTGCCAGTGCCGTGGAGATTGAAATTTAAAATCCTTCCGCTTTAGTGCCAATGCAGAGGAGATCGGCTATTAAAATTACCCCACTTTAGTGCTAGTGCCGAGGAGATTGGTTTTTAAAATCCACCGCTTTAGTGCTAGTACTGAGGAGATCGGCTTTTAAAATCCAGCCGCTTTAGTGCTAGTGCTGAGGTGATTGGCATTAAAAATTTACCCACCTTAGTGGCAGTGCTGAGATCGTCGGCTTTTAACATTCACCCACTTTAGTGCTAGTGCTGAAGAGATAGGCTTTTAAAATTCACCCACTTTAGTACTAGTGCAGAGGAGATCGGTATTTAAAATTAACCCATTTAGTGCTAGTGCTGAGGAGATCACAATTTAAAATCCAGCTGCTTTAGTGCTGGTGCTGAGGAGATCGGCATTTAAAATTCAGCCACTTTAGTTTTAGTGCTGAGGAGATCGGCATTTAATAGTCACCCACTTTAGTGGTAGTGCTCAGGATATCGGCATTTAAAATCCAGCCACCTTAGCGCTAGTGCTGAGGAGATCGGCTTTTAGAAACCAGTCACTTTAGTGCTAGTGCTGAGGAGATTGCCTTTTAAAATCCAGCCGCTTTAGTGCTAGTGCTAAGAAGATCAGATTTTAAAATCTATCGCTTTAGCGCCAGTGCAGATATCAGCTTTTAATATCTACCACTTTAGTGCTAATTCTGAGGAGATCGGATTGTAAAATCCAGCAGCTTAAGTGCCAGTGCTGAGGAGATCGGCTTTTAAAATTCACCCATTTTAGTGCCAGTGCTGAGGAGATCGGCTTTTAAAATTCACACATTTTAGTGCTAGTGCTGAGGAAATTGGCTTTTAAAATTCACCAGCCTTATTGCTAGTGCCGAGGAGATCGGTTTTTAAAATCCAGCCGGTTTAGTGATAGTGTCTAGGATATTGGCTTCTAAAATCAACCCGCTTTATTGATAGTGCCGAAGAAGTCGGCTTTAAAATCCAGCTGCTCTAATGATAGTGCTGAGGAGATCGGCTTTTAAAATGCACCGCTTTAGTGCTAGTGCTGAGAAGAATGGCTTTTAAGCTTCAGCCACTTTAGTGCTAGTGCAGAGGTGATCGGCATTTAAAATTCACCCACTTTACTGCTAGTGATGAGGACATGTGAATTTCAAATTCATCCACTTTAATGCTAGTGATGAGGAGATCGGCTTTTAAAATTTACCCACTTTAGTGCTAATACTGAGATTGGCTTTTAAAATCCAATTGTTTTTGTGATAGTGCTGAGGAGATCGGCTTTTAAAATCTAGCCATTTGGTGCTAGTGCTGAGGACATCGTCTTTTAAAATCCAGCCACTTTAGTGATAGTGCTGAGGAGATCGGCATTTAAAATTCATCCATTTTAATGCTAGTGCTGAGGAGATCGGCTTTTAAAATTCATCCACTTTAGTGCTAGTGCTGAGGAGATCAGCTTTTAAAATCCAGCTGCTGTAGTGATAGTGCCGAGGAGATCAGCTTTTAAAATCCAGCCGAATTAGTGCTAGTGCAAAGGAGATCGACTTTTAAAATGCACCCACTTTAGTGCTACTGCAGAGAATTTGGCATTTAAAATTCACCCACCTTAGTGCTAGTGCTGAGGAGATCCACTTTTAAAATCCAGCCGCTTTATTGCTAGTGCTAAGGAGATCAGGCTTTTTTATTTCACCCACTATAGTGCTACTGCTGAGGAGATGAGATTTTAAAATCCAGCCGCTTTAGCGCTAGTGCTGAGTAAATCTGCATTTAATAGTAACCCACTTTAGTGCTATTGCTCAGGATATCGGCATTTAAATTCCAGCCGCTTTAGTGCTAGTGCTGAGGAGATCGGCTTTTAGAACCCAGTCACTTTAGTACTAGTACTGAGGAGATTGCCTTTCAAAATCCACCGCTTTAGTGCTAGTGCTGAAGAGATAGGTTTTTAATATCCAGCCACTTTAGTGAAAGTGTCAAGGAGATCTGCTTTTAAAATCTACCGCTTTACTGCTAGTGCCGAGGAGATCAGCTGTTAAAATCTACCGCTTTACTGCTAGTACTGAGGAGATCGGATAGTAAAAATCTAGCACCTTTAGTGCCAGTGCTGAGATCGGCTATTAAAATTCACACATTTTAGTGCTAGTGCTGAGGAGATTGGTTTATAAAATTCACCCCCTTTATTGTTAGTGCCGAGGAGATCGGCTTTTAAAATCCAGCCGGTTTAGTGAAAGTGCTGAGGAGATTGGCTTTTAAAATCCAACCACTTTAGTGCTAGTGCTGAGAATATCGGCCTTTAAAATCTAGCCGCTTTAGTGCTAGTGCTGAGGAGATCGGCTTTTAAAATCCAGCTGCTTTAATGATAGTGCTGAGGAGATCGGCTTTTAAGCTTCAGCCACTTTAGTGCTAGTGAAGAGGAAATCGGCATTTAAAATTCACCCACTTTATTACTAGTGCTGCGGAGAACCACATTTCAATTTCATCCACCTTAATCCTAGTGCTGAGGAGATCGGCTTTTAAAATTTACCCACTTTAGTACCAGTGTCGAGATCGGCTTTTAAAATCCAGCCGTTTTTGTGATAGTGCTGAGGAGATCGGCTTTCAAAATCCACTGATTAAATGCTAGTGCTGAGGAGATCAGCTTTTAATATCCAGTCGCTTTAGTGCTTGTGGCGAGGAGATCGGCATTTAAAATTCACTCAACTTAGTGCTAGTGCTGAGGACATCGGGCTTTTAAAATTCACCCACTTTAGCGATAGTGACGAGGAGCTGGGCTTTTAAACTTCACCCAGTTAAGTGCTGCGGAGATCGGCTTTTAAAATTCACCATTCTAGTGCCAGTGCTGAGATCTGCTTTTAAAATTCACCCACTTTAGTGTCAATGCTGAGGATTTCGCCCTTTAAAATTCAACCACCTTAATGCTAGTGCTGAGAAGATCGGTTTTTAAAATGCAGCTGCTTTAGTGCCAGTGCTGAGGAGACCAGCTTTTAAAATTCACCCACTTTAGTGCTAAACCTGAAGAGATCGGCTTTTAAAATTCACCCACTTTAGTACTAGTGAAGAGGAGATCGGCTTTTAAAATTCACCCACTTTAAGGCCGGTGCTGAGGGGGCATTTAAAATTCACCAACTTTCGTGATAGCGCCAAGGGGATCGGCGTCTAAAATCCAGCCACTTTATTGCTAGTGCTGAGGAGATCGGACTTTTAAAATTCACCCACTTTAGTGCTACTGATGAGGAGACAGGATTTTAAAATTAACCCATTTAGTGCTAGTGCTGAGGAGATCAGATTTTAAAATCCAGCCGCTTTAGTGCTGGTGCTGAGGAGATCGGCATTTAAAGTTCACCAACTTTAGTTTTAGTGCTGAGGAGATCGGCATTTAAGTCACCCATTTACTGCTAGTGCTCAGGATATCGGCATTTAAAATCCAACCGCTTTAGTGCTGGTGCTGAGGAGATTCATCTTAAAATCCACCGCTTTAGTGCTAGTGCTGAGGAGATAGGCTTTTAAAATCCAGCCGCTTTAATGTTAGTGCCAAGGAGATCAGCTTTAAAATCCACCACTATAGTGCTACTGCTGAGGCAATCAGCTTTTAAAATCTACCGCATTAGTGCTAGTTCTGAGGAGATCGGATTGTATAATCAAGCAGCTTTAGTGCCAGTGCCGAGAAGATTGGCTTTTAAAATCTGGTGGCTTTAGTGCTAGTGCTGAGGAGATCGTTTTTTAAAATCCAGCAGCTTTAGTGCCAGTGCCGAGAAGATCGGCTTTTAAAATCTAGTGGCTTTAATGCTAGTGCTGTGGTGATAGTTTTTTAAAATCCAGCCGCTCTAGTGATAGTGCTGAGGAGATTGGCTTTTAAAATCCAGCAGCTTTAGTGCTAGTGCTGAGGAGATCGGCTTTTAAAAGCCAGCCGCTTTAGTGCCAGTGCCGAGAAGATCGGCTTTTAAAATCTAGCGGCTTTAGTGCTAATGCTGAGATCGTCTTTTAAAATCCAGCAGCTTTAGTGCCAGTGCCGAGAAGATCGGCTTTTAAAATCTAGCGGCTTTAGTGCTAGTGCTGAGGAGATCGTTTTTTAAAATCCAGCAGCTTTAGTGCCAGTGCCGAGAAGATCGGCTTTTAAAATCTAGCGGCTTTAATGCTAGTGCTGAGGAGATAGTTTTTTAAAATCCAGCCGCTCTAGTGATAGTGCTGAGGAGATCGGCATTTAAAATTCAGCCACTTTAGTGCTAATGCTAAGGAGATCAGCTTTTGAAATTCACCCACTTTAGTTTTAGTGCTGAGGAGTTCGGCATTTAATAGTCACCCACTTTAGTGCTAGTGCTCAGGATATTGGCATTGAAAATCCAGCCGCTTTAGTGCTAGTGCAGAGGATATTGCCTTTTAAGATCCACCACTTTAGTACTAGTGCTGAGGAGATAGGCTTTTAAAATCCAGCCGCTTTAGTACTAGTGCCAAGGAGATCAGCTTTTAAAATCTACCGCTTTAGTCCTAGTTCTAAGGAGATCGGATTGTAAAGTCCAGCAGCTTTAGTGCCAGTGCTCAGATCAGCTTTAAAAATTCACCCATCTTAGTGCTAATACTCAGGAGATTGGCTTTTAGAATTCACCCACTTTAATGCTAGTGCCAAGGAGATCGGCTTTTAAAATTCCAGCCAGTTTAGTGATATTGCTGAGGAGATTGGCTTTTAATATCCAGCCGCTTTAGTGCTAATGCCGAGTATATCGGCTTTTAAAATCAACCCACTTTAGTGCTAGTGCTGAGGAGATCGGCATTTAATTTCCAGCCGCTATAGTGATAGTGCCGAGGAGGTCGGCTTTTAAAAACCCGCCGCTTTAGTGCTAGAGCCGGGGAATTCGGCTTTTAAAATCCAGCTGCTTTAATGATAGTGCTGAGGAAATCGGCTTTATAAATGCACCGCTTTAGTGCTAATGCTGAGGAAATCGGCTTTTAAGCTTCAGCCACTTTAGTGCTAGTGCAGAGGAGATCGGCATTTAAAATTCACCCACTTTATTGCTGGTGCTGAGGAGATCCGCATTTCAAATTCATCCACTTTAAATCTAGTGATGAGGAGATCGGCTTTTAAAATTTACCCACTTTAATGCTAGTACCAAGATCGGCTTTTAAAATCCAGCCGTTTTTGTATTAGTGCTGAGGAGTTCGGCTTTTAAAACCCAGCCGCTTCAGTGATAGTGCTGAGCAGATTGGCTTGTAAAATCCACCCGCTTTAGTGCTAGTGCTGAGGAGATCGGCTTTTAAAATCCAGCCGCTTTAGTGATAGTGCTGAGGAGATCGGCTTTTAAAATGCAGCCGCTTAAGTGCTATTGCTGAGATCGGCTTTTAAGCTTCAGCCACTTTATTGCTTGTGCAGAGGAGATCGGCATTTAAAATTCATCCAGTTTAGTGGTAGTGCTGAGGAGATCGGCTTTTAAAATCCAGCCGCTGTAGTGCTGGTACTAAGGAGCTCGGCTTTTAAAATCCCGCTGCTTTAGTTATAGTGCCGAGGATATCAACTTTTAAAATCCAGCCGCTTTGTGCTAGTGCAGAGGAGATCGACTATTAAAATTCACCCAACTTTAGTGTTAGTGCTCAGGAGATTGGCATTTAAAATTTATCCACTTCAGTGCTAGTGCCGAGGAGATCAGCTTTTAAAATCCAGCTGATTTAAGTGCTAGTACTGAGGAGAACGGCTTTAAAAATCCAGCTGCTTTAGTGCTAGTGCTGAGGAGATTGGCTTCTAAAACCTACCTCTTTAGTGCTTTTGCTGAGTAGATCGGGTATTATAATCCAGCTGCCTTAGTGCTAGTGGTGAGGAGATCGGTTATTAAAATCCACAGCTTTAGTGCTAGTACTGAGGAGATCGGCTTTTAAAATCCACCCGCTTAAGTGCTAGTGCTTAGGAGATTGGCATTAAAAATTCACCCACCTTAGTGGCAGTGCTGAGGAGGTCAGCTTTTAACATTCACCCACTTTAGTGCCAGTGCTGAGGAGATTTGCTTTTAAAATTCACCCACTGTAGTGCTAGTGCCGAGCAGATTTGCTTTTAAAATTCACCCACGATAGTTCTTGTGCCGAGGAGATCGGCATTTAAAATTCACCCACTTTAGCTTTAACGATAGTGACAAGGAGCTGGGTTTTTAAACTTCACCCACTTTAGTGCTCGTCTTTTATAATTCCCCATTTTAGTGCCAGGGCTGAGGAGATCTGCTTTTAAAATACACCCATTTTAGTATCAGTGCTGAGGGGAGCGGCTTTTAAAATGCACTTACTTTAGTGCTAGGGCTGAGGAGATCTGGCTTTTAAAATTCACCCACTTTAGTGCTAGTAATGAGGAGATAGGATTTTAAAATTCACCTACTTCAGTGCTAGTGCTGACGAGATCAGTATTTAAAATTCACCCACTTTAGTGCCATTGATGAGCAGATCAGTATTTAAAATTAACCCACTTTAGTGCTAGTGCTGAGGAGATCGGATTTTAAAATCCAGCCGCTTTAGTGCTGGTGGTGAGATCAGCATTTAAAATTCAGCCACTTTAGTGCTAATGCTGAGGAGATCGGCTTTTAAAATTCACCCACTTTAGTTTTAGCGCTGAGGAGATTGTCATTTAATAGTCACAGACTTTAGTGAAAGTGCTCAGCATGTCGGCATTTAAAATCCAGCCGCTTTAGTGCTAGTGCTGAGGAGATTGCCTTTTAAAATCCACCGCTTTAGTACTAGTGCTGAGGAGATAGGCTTTTAAAATCCAGCCGCTTTAGTGCTAGTGCCGAGGAGATCAGCTTTTAAAATCTACCGCTTTAGTGCCAGTTCTGAGGAGATAGTCTTTTAAAATCCAGCTGCTTTAGTGATAGTGCTGAGGAGATTGGCTTTTAAAATCCAGCCGCTTTAGTGCTTGTGCTGAGATCGGCTTTTAAAGTTTAGCCGCTTTAGTGTTAGTGCTGAAATCGGGTTTTAAAATCCAGCCGCTTAAGTGCTATTGCCAAGGAGATCGGGTTTTAAGCTTCAGCCACTTTAGTGCTTGTGCAGAGGAGATCGGCATTTAAAATTCATCCACTTTAGTGCTAGTGCTGAGGAGATCGGCTTTTAAAATCCACCCGCTTTAATGCTAGTGCTGAGGAGATCGGCTTTTAAAATCTGCCTGCAATACGGACAGTGCTGAGGAGATCGGCTTTTAAAATCTACCCGCTTTAGTGATAGTGCTGAGGAGATCGGCTTTTAAAATCTACCCGCTTTAGTGATAGTGCTGAGGAGAGCGGCTTTTAAAATCTACCCGCTTTAGTGATGGTGCTGAGGAGATCTGCTATTAAAATCTACCCACTTTAGTGATAGTGCTGAGGAGATCGGCTTTTAAAATCTACCCGCTTTAGTGATAGTGCTGAGGAGATCGGCTTTTAAAATCTACCCACTTTAGTGATAGTGCTGAGGAGAGCGGCTTTTAAAATCCACCCGATTCAGTGTCAGCACCGGGGAGATTGGCTTATGAAAACTTAACAAGGTTAACATGCTTTTGTGATATCCTACACCAACAGAATGCAAACCCTTGTAAGGTCTTTTTTCCTTCGACAGGAAGATTGTAACAGTATATTTGGCTTTTACAACAACAAACAACCCCTCAGTTTACGATAGTCTTGTTGTGCTGTAGTAGTGAAAGATGACAAGTGTTTTTCATGATTTTTTCATTAAAACCAGGCGTAGACAAAGAAGAGTTGTTCGAGTATTTTGATAACTGTGAAATTGATGCAGATGAACTATTATCGGATAGAGAAATTGATTCTTCAAATGGTATCATCCTGAGCACGCCCACTGTTCTCCACCGCAAAAGAAGATAAAATTGAACGTTTGCTTTGGAGAAGACAACGCATTTGATAATTGAGTTCATTCAGAATCCCAAGAGGATTCTACTGATGATTACAGCTACAATGAGGAAAATGATACTTTGTAGGAAACCTTCACTGAAGTTTATCCTAATGATACTGAACACACCCCCTTACCTACTTTCTCTTTTATGGAATTCCCTGGACCATAACATTCCCCTAACCCTGATTCTTCACCTATATTTTATTTCAATCTGTTTTTCATCACTACATTCTTGAATCTCATTGTTGCCGAAACAAATCGTTACGAAAATCAGGTGCTTGCGGCAAGAGATCTCTCACAGAGTTCAAGAACAGTGGTAATTACCTCATGAAAGGGCATCATGTATACATAGATGATTTTTTTACATCCAT
Source organism: Deroplatys truncata (assembly GCA_030765065.1). NCBI lineage: Eukaryota > Metazoa > Arthropoda > Insecta > Mantodea > Mantidae > Deroplatys > Deroplatys truncata. Next base: position 20,513,310 of record CM060988.1, on the reverse strand, counting down.
TCCTCTCGCCAAATATCTATATTCGGCAGGAACTTTTTTAACTGGTACAATTAGGCGTAAGAGAAAAGGAATTCCGACTGCTGTGAAGAATATATTAATATCAAACAAAAACTTCAGGCAAGGACCTTTGTTACTTGTAGCATCTAAGCCAAAAAGTCTCAAAAGAATCAGGTAATACTTTTGTCAACCTACGGAACTGCAAAAGAATCTAACGTGACTCCCACAGTTAGAAACACAAATGAGCCTAAAATGAAGCCCGACGTAACCTTGGACTACAATTGTTATATGGGGGGAATAGATGTCAATGACATCATGCTGAATTTTTATTTAGATGAACACAGAACTTTGAAATATTGGAAAAAGGTTGCATTTAATATTATTTCAAGAATCGTACTAAATGCATATCTGCTATATCTTGAAAACTGCAATGGAATGAAAATGACTCGTCTACAGTTTTAGCTTCCATTATAAACTCAATAAGTGAAAAGTGGTTATCTGCCCGAAGTAACATTTAATCAACATTACTGAACCTTGCAAATGACAACAGACCGGTGTGTAGTGTGAAATTGCTACCTGGAAAAAAGGAAAGACAGTGCATTGTGTGTCATACTCTAGAACAAAGACGATGATCGAGAACTGTGTGAGTCAAGTGTGGCAAAGGATTGCATACAAAATGTGCAACCCTTCACGAGTGTTAAAACTAAATTTGAGGTGTTTTTGTAAACGTTTATGTGCATACACTCGTGTGTAATTTAAATCTGCTGAAGACACATTTTCTATTTTATATACCACATACTATATTAATTCAGCCCAACTTCATTAATTCGTATAATTATTATTTAGTGTTTATTAGTGCCTTTAATATAAAAAATACATTAATATAGCTGAGTGAGGACAATTTGTAACGCTTACATTTCAATAGAAGACTTTACAAAACATACCTTGACTCTCTAAAAGTATACTATTCTTCATTTCAAGATTTTGGTGAGTACCAGAAAACTGCCTTGTTTACACTTTATTGTTTTATGATCTAAAATGTTAATACGATTTAAAAACCGGCTCTCTTTATGCATGTCACCTGTTTATGGAATGTCAGTCTTTAAATTTATATATTTTTATTAACCTTATGTGTATTTTGACACAGATTTTTTAAATTTAAAGTACGAAAATAATTTTATTCTCATAAAAATATTACATTTGTTGCTATATTATGAAACTGTTATAGAGTTATCGTGTCTATAAATGTTACACAACACTGACATTATTATTAAATAAGTTTTTGGGCGTTGGCATTCAGATGTCATGAGTTATTTGCAGTTTATTGCAACAGTGATTCTTCTGCCTAAAACCCTTGGCACTTTACACCGGTAAAGAGAGGCAGGCATCTGGCTCTCTACAGCCGGTTTCAGAAAGCTGATTAGATTGGCTCTGGCGCTAAGAGAGTTAAGCAACAGTGAAACCATACGAACAGTTTCCATGAAATAAATTGTGCTATATTTGCTTTCTCTGAAAGTAGAGTATGCTACCAAATAATTTGATGCAGATATTTTACTGGGAATACGTGTTTCGAACCATCTGAAACCAATACAGGCATTTTTAGAAAAAAGAGATAGATAGAGAGAGAGAGAGAGAGAGTGAGTGTGAGTGTGTGCGTGCATATGTATGAACAGTATAACTCAAAAACAAAAGATTGATTAAAGACTAAACTTGGCATTTAAATTCACCATCTTCTAAGGAAATGGCACAAAGATTTTCAGGAAAATCAAGTTACGCTTCACATGGAACATTTTTAAAAATTTGTGATTTTCTCAAAAATGGCTCTAACAATATTGAATAAGTATCAGATGTTTAATATATTTTCATGGCAAATGAAATGAATATATTGCATTTTCTGGGAATAGCCTCTGAAGTCATCTTCATTCCGAGTAATTTCTGTATAAATGGTAAACCGTAAGAGATAGACAAAATATAAGCAGACAACCTATGTAAATCTCATTAAAACACCCAAATTATGTCAAATACATTTTTTGTGGAGTTAACCATTTCCAAGATTTTCCTTGTAAATGGTTGGAATTTTCAAATACTTTACTCTTTTCAAGAGGAAAATTGGTTATCCCTCCCCCAGTCACAAATAGAGAACAGAATTATGAAGTCATCACACAGCAACCTGCTCTTAAAAGGTTTGACTATCACTTTAAGCCTTTCATATTCCCCTAATCTCCTGTACCAACAGAAAAATTTGGAAGAAGACAATTTCTGCAAATGTTTATCTCAATTAAGTAGAGAGAAGAATCAGCATTTGTAATGCTAGTTTGTTGAAGAACGGGCAGGTGAATGTAACTATAGTCTTTAATGCCTGCTCTTAACACTTAAGCTCCTCAGGCATGATACTTGGAACAGGACATTTTGGAAGGCCTAGATTTAGGGCACCTCCACAGCATTTGCCAGTTAAGAGGAAAAAGAAACACTTCAGTCAGGGAGAATGGTCCTGGCAGGATCTACAAATGCCAGTGAGAAATTCAGCTTAATTCCTGTTATCTGTACTTTTCTTTATGAAATTACAGAAGGATTTGATTTCCCTGAATCAAAAATGTCTCTACCCACTCGTTCAATTTATATTTTTCTCTGCAGATTTGCTATCCTATTAACATAAGATGGAAATCATCTTTTAGTATCTGCTGTACTTCTACCATCGCAGAGCCTTTCTCTTCAGGCAGCTGAGATGTCCACAAAACTAGACTGAAATTGAATGGTAATCGTATTTGATTACTAGCTCAGTCATCTGCTTTCTTATAACAATTAGCATGATGCAGAAAATGGGGAAACATTACTCAGCAACTCACAGTTCTGCACACAGGAGAAATTTTTAATAATAAAATGCCAACAGGTGCTCTGCAAGCAATGGCTCAAGGAACACGGATTTTATTAATGCCATCCTTTGTACCACATTTTTGGGGACATGAAATATGAAGAGACAAAATTAATAAAACAAACCAACAGACCAGTAGCCACCAACTTGGGAAAAACTTTTCATACACAGACAAGATTTAGTGAACTTTGACACACTAACCGCAAAATGCTTGATCACAAAATAAATACATCCACTGACTGAGGAGGAATGTAAACTGTGATGGATGGAAGATGCTTTAAAATGTGTAAAGAAGCTGGGCTCTTCTTGTTTATGCCCCACAAATTGTTTTCTTAGTTCTGATCTTTGTTGTGATATTGCATCTTGTGGGAAATCACAAATAGGATCAATACATTACAAACAACCTACATTTCTCCCCCCAAAAAGAAAAAGTTAATTAGATTTCAATAAAATTGAATAACATTTAAAGTCCCCCTAATATTTGTTGCCAACTTTCAATAAACCAATGCATCAAGTCAATGAAATGGTCTAAATTATTGTTTTATGTACACATCTAATCTAATGTATTATTCCACTAAACTATGGGGCAAATCTCCTGAATGCTCTTGATCAGCTCATGATTTGTTTGTGCAACAAATCATGGTTTCAGAGACTTTCCAACTTCTTAGAGAAACATAAATTATTATCCGACTCTCAGCACAGCTCCAGGAAAAATTATTCAACTGAATCAGGAATTTTCTCATTTATAGCCGCGTCCCTTAAAGCCATGATCAAAAGCAGCATGCCTCAGCTATATTTTTAGACTTAACAAAGGCATTCGACACCATAGATCATCAGCTGTTGTTAACGAAAATAGAGGCTCTAGGCATAAGAGGGTTGGCCAATAAATGCTTAGAATCATATCTACGTGGTCGTAGTGGAAATAAAGGATAAAGCAAATAATCAGATCAATTATTATCACTCCAGTCCACTCCAAGTAAGCTATGGTGTGCCACAAGGTTCTATACTAGGTCCTATCCTATTTCTTCTTTTCATAAATGACTTCCACATAAATAATCCATCTACTAAAACCATTTTATATGCTGATGATACAAATATCCTGGTTAAGGCAACCCAAAAAGAAACCTTTATAACCTCTATTCACCAAGTCTCAAAGAAAATCACAAACTATTTTACATTGATTAATCTTATTATAAATACAAATAAAACTGTAGCAATGGATATACGCACAAATATCAAAAACAATTATCTTGCCCCTCAAATACAACTCTCTAATCAGACACTTAAAAAAGTAGAATCTATAAAATTCCTTGGGGTCTGCATACAAAGCAATCTGAAATGGGATGCCCACACCAGCCTCATAAATAATAAACTCAGCTTTCTATGTTATACGCTAAGAATATTGACAACATGCACAAGTAAAGAAACAGAGCAGCGTATTTTGCACATGTGCACTCCTAAGTTATCTGGGGTGAGTTTCAAGCAAGCGAGTCAACCTTTATTGCACAGAAAAAAATTATCAGAACCACTGAAGGAGTTAGCCCAAAGTCGTCATGTAAACCTCTCTTTAAAAAACTGGGAATCCTCCCACTTCCCTGCATTTACATATATGCAGTTATTCTGTTTGTAGTCAAGAACATTAATGCTTCTGATTCACTATTCGTAACTAATAATATGGTGCATGAACACAATACTAGGGAAAATGCACAAATACATGTGACCAGCTGTAACACCTCGCTCCAACAAAAAAGCATTTTATACTCTGGCATTAAACTTTACAATAATTTACCCAGTAATATCAAGGCAATTAAAAATGTAAACCAGCTGAAATCCAATAGCGGCACGGCTGGTGAATGTGCGGCCATGAAGAGTGTCTTTCATCGTTGGAAACAGCCAAAAGTTGCTAGGACCCAGATCGGGTGTGTAGGGAGCATGAGGAATGACTTCAAAGTTGTTTGCACGAAGAAACTGCTGTGTAACGTTCGCCCGATGCTCTGGTGCATTGTCTGGTGATAGAGCACACATGCAGCCTTTTCCGGCCATTTTTTGCGCAATGCCAGAAGGAGTTTCTTCTTCAAAACATCTTTTTGGGATGCACCTGTTACTGTGGTTCCCTTTGGAACGTAATGAGTAAGGATTACGCCATCGTCCCAGAACATGGCCACCATTATTTTTTCAGCACTGGCGCTTACCCGAAATTTTTTTGGTGGCAGTGAATCTGTGTGCTTCCATTGAGCAGACTGGCGCTTCGTTTCTGGATTGAAAAACGTCTCATCCATTGTCACAGTTGACAAAAAGAAAGTGCCATTCATGCCTTCATCTCGCGTCAACATTGCGTGGCAACATACCATGCGCGCAGCCTTGTGATCATCTGTCAGCATTCGTGGCACCCACTTGGAGGAAACTTTTCGCATTTTCAGGTCATCATGCAGGATTGTGTGCACAGATCCCACAGAAATGCCAACTGTGTAGGAGATCTGTTCCATAGTCATTCGGTGATCCTCCAAAACACATTTCTCCACTCGCTTGATCATGTCATCAGACCGGCTTGTCCGAGGCTGAGATTCTCTTGGTTTGTTGTCACACAATGTTCTGCCTTCTTTGAACTCTCGCACCCACAAACGCACATTACACACATCCATGACACCATCACCACATGTCTCACTTAACTGGTGATGAATTTCAATCGGTGTCATACCACGCAAATGGAGATAATGAATGATTTACACACTGATTATGTAATGAAAACATCGCCATTTTAAGTATACAAAACAATCCTCACTCTTGCCATTGCCACGAGAGGTTCTGTGTGACGTACAGTGCTGCCATCTTTGTCATGCATTAGCAAAGAGTGCCCGCTTACTTTAAAACAAACTGCATGCTTCTATCTGTTTCCAGTTCTGAGAAAAAAAATTGGAGATGTTATAATTTGAATGCACCTCGTATATGGGGAAATTTTAGTGACAGTATATAACCATGTATAACTGGACTTATGGGAAAGGTTTCAAACACTGAATTATGAAGTTTGAAATTCCAGCAGACGATAACTTAATCTCTAAATTCCCATACCAGATGACACTACAGTTATCCAGGGAGAATTACCAGCAGATGACAATAGGTCCATGATACATGGTAAGTGAAGCACTACAAGTATTAATCAATTCAGTCTCCATCATCTAACAACCTACAGTTCCCCTCCAAATACACTTTTTTGGGTGATCAGCAACCTCTACTTCTACAACTTTCCCCAATTTGTAATCCTATAACATAATGTGTAAAGTTTGCCATTCTGAATTTGCTGAAAATGCCACCAATGGGGATTTTGTAAACTAGCAAGCAAATAAGAAGAAAATGGAAGTTATTGTCTGACTGCTATCCCTTTACAATAAAATGGAAGTAACAGAGTGAAGTAGGGCTCAAAATTTCACTCACAAATCAAAATACTGTTAACGTTGTACAAACATATAAGAGAACAAAATATAGATGTAGTAAACTGGAGGGGAAAAAATGCTGGGAGACAACTGGGTCAGGGTTCATATAAGCTTCCCTCTGTGTTGCTGTGAAGTTTCCTTATGCTAAACAGAAACATATTCTATAAACACAGAACATTTCTTTCACCATTGAAAACTCCTATTCTTTGTGGCGTACACTGATTCTAAAACACTGTACGAACACATTATTCATGAGGACGTCTAATGAAAGTAAATCAGAGTACTGTTAATGCTTCATAGTATTTTGCATTAATAGCGGGAGTTTTAAGAACAGTCGGGACTGAATGAAATTGCAATTACAAGGAGTAAAGGGGAGGATTAACCACAGATTCCTCTAGGTTGTTGTGCAGTTATTTTATAAGGAATAGCAGAAGTTATATAAAATTAATTAAAACTTGGTTTGAGCTCAAAAGTTTACTTGTGAAACCTCAGGTAAGCCACATAGTCTTTTATAAAAGCAAGCTTATATGTTTTGTTTTCGTCCGAAGTTTGGAAATAATTCTGTCACTCTCTTATGACCTTTCTCATCTTTCAGAACCATCATTATTTCCTTGTCAACTGTAAATATAATTGTGCTATGATACGCATATGTACATATCTTCTGACTAGTGCTATCCAGAGATTGTAGAATGCCAATTGATAAAAAATCCAGTACACAGTTTTATTGGCAAATTTTAAAATCAGCCCATAGTCGAATGAAAAAGAAAGTTTTGTAGACATAATCCAAAGGAACATACGGCCACAGTTTAGTTTATTTATAACAAATAATGTTTTGAATGAAGCCTTTCTTACAATACACTAAAAAGACACTTCTTTATAAAAAAAGCTATCTCAGACAAACACGTGGAATTTGGTACACCTACAATGTCTGATCAAAAAATGCCGGAACTTTGTCCACATTTTTCTATGTTTAGCTTTTACTTATTGTGCATGGTCTCCTCCACAATTGATACACCACTCCCAATGCCGTTTCCACCTCTGGAAGCAGTCTTGTACATTTCTTTCTGAATCACGTGAAGTGCTGTCTGCGAATATTTTTATCTTGTCTATTGTTGCAAATCTTCATCCTTTCAACAATGTTTTCAACTTTGGAAATAAAAAAAGGTCTGCAGGGGCCAGATCTGGAGAGTATGGAGGATGAAGCAGCACAGTGAAGTCGTCTTTTGTGCAATAGCCACGCAACAACAGGGATGAATGTGCGGGTGCATTATCATGATGCAAGAGCCATGAATTGTTTTGCCACATTTCAGGCCGTTTCCTTCTCACATTTTCTCGCAGGCGTCACAACACGTCCTGATAGTCAGTCTTCAATTGACAATTTCATTGACGGTCCTAACATGAAAGTTGTTGGTAGACGTCGAAGGGCATCCTGAACAACGGTGATCTTTAACTTCCATCCGGCCATTTTTAAACCACGTGAACCATTCGTAACATTGAGTACGGCTTAAGCACTCTTCACCGTATGCTTCCTGCATCATTTGATGCGTCTCTGTGAAGGTTTTGAGTTTCACACAAAATTTAATGCAGACGCATTGCTCCTCTAACTCTGCCATCTCACAAACTGTGCGACACAAATGTTCTACTCAATACAGCACTGAACAATAACTAACAGACATAGAATAATGAAACTTCCAAGCAGTTACACATTAAACACAGGCGTGTGCAGGAATGCCAACTGCATTTCTCTCCAACACTCCATTGGTGTGAAATTACGAATTTTCCGGCATTTTTTGAACAGGCCTCGTATTAAATACCCTTGGTGGAGTCTGGTGGTGACAGCGGTAGGAGAAGGTCGCGCGGAGCGAGAGCTGAAAAATTGACGGAGTGGAGGTGAAACAGGAATGGCAGAAATGAACCAAATAATGGAATCTGAGGAAAATTCAAGACAACTCGAAGAGGTTATGAAGAAGCAGAGAGAGGAGATGGTACAGCAGATAATGGATTACAAGAAAAAATTGAAGATATAGAGAAAAGATTCGAAGCAGGACAGAGAAAGAATTGCGTAATTTTCAGAGTGGCAGAAGAATACGGAAACCTAGAAGAAGCAGTGTACGTGATCATGGAAGAAGGACTAAGTATAAAAACATCTGGTTGGGAGATAGAGGACGTGTACCGAATTGGAAAACGAGGAAGAAAATCTAGACCAATTTGTATTATAATAATGACAATGGAAAAAAAGAAGGAAATTTTAAGGAACACCAGAAGGTTAAGAGACTCAAAAATTTTTATAGAGCAGGACTATATGAGAGAGGAACAAATTCTGAAAAAAGAACTAATTTCCAGGATGAGAGAAGCAAGAGCAGCTGGAAAAAAGGCATTTTTGAAAGGTTTAAAATTATTAGTGGAAGGAGAAGAATGGAGTATGAGTATACAGAGGAATGAACAAGAAAAAATGTGCGAGCGTCAGCAGAAGCAATGGCCCAGGATACATACAAGTCATAGAACCGAGAGAATAGCTGAGACGGCAGTTTGGAGAAAGGAGCAGAAAATAGCTGATCAAGTCATAAAATCGACAAACACGAGAAACAATCATGAAAGGAGAACAGAAGGAAATAGGGAGGAAGATCCAACAGTCATGGAGAGGGAAGAGGAGTTAATATTGGTAGCAGCGGCGGGGTGGAAAGAGATGCTAAGGAGAAGTGGGGAGAAGCTGAGAGAACAGATGACTGCAGTAAGAAATGCATATGCAAAGGAGGGAAACAGCCATGAAAGGAGTACAGAAGAAAATAGGGAGGAAGAAGCAGTAGCTGGGGAAGGGCTAACATTGGTTGCAGAGGCAGGGCGAGAAGAAATGCAAAGAAGAAGCGGGCAGAAGCCGAGAGAACAGATGATTAACAGTGCAGAAAGAAATACGTATGCGGAGGAGGGAGTGACACGAGTAAGAAGTGGGGAAGTAATAAGAGTGAGAATGGTCAGTGAAGCAGAAGAAATTGCAAGAAGGGGGGGAGAGTATAAAATAATAGATTTGAGAGAAGGGAGGGTAACGCTACAAGAGGAGGAAAGTGTCAAACCGGTATCCAGACGTATTAGACTCAGAAAAGCAATGGAGAAATTAAGTATCAGGATAAAACAAAGAACAAATAGGGAAAGGAAGTAAATTGATACACAAAAAAAAGAAAATACGAGTAAGGCAGGAATGTAAACTGAGTTCATATTAGTAACCTAATCAGAGATGATATATTAGGAGTAAAAATAAGAAATTAGCATTATCCAGTAATGGAGATAAGGAGATTCCAGGTTCAGGTTCATTATACGCAGATGATTTTATGGTAGACACCATATCATTGATATGGTTACAAAAGGAATAAATGAAATTCAAAAAAGTGTGAAAAATAGGGAATTGGGGTAAAAATCTTAAACATGACTGACTCAATAAAAGGCTCTAAGAAACAAAACCAAGGTCTTGAGAGAATAATAAAGAAGGTAAAGGGAAGAAAATGGTATAGAAAAGTAAGAGAAGCAAGGGCCGCTCAGTGAGCGAAAAGGCCAGGGAGCCAAGCAATCTGAGTGGCCCAATAAGAAAACAAGCACCAGACAAAATGTACAATACATGTAGGGGTATCAACGAATATACATTGTAAACATGTACAACAAATTGTACAATAAATCCATTCATTCAAATACCCTTTGGCACAAATACCTACAACATTTCAAATCATCTGATAAAAACTATGGATTTCTGCAATTTTCACAGCTGCCTCCTTTAAAGGGAAACCTGTTTCCAAATTAGTCAGTCAGTCATAGCCGTATGAATGTTGTTTACAGAATGTCACAAACCCGACACCATACACATTTTCACAATAAACAGGGAAGCTTGCTTGACTTATAGTTATCACCTGTAAACCTTCTGGGGTGTTTGTGCAAGGATTGGCAGCAAATGGCCACAGGACTATCTACGTTTCCTGTACTGCAATTGCTGGGCAACTTTGGCAGGTTCCATCAGCACTCAAGCACGACAAAGATCTTGCAGGACATAAAAGAAACAATATCCATGAAGTCCTGTGTTAAAATGTTTCTCAAATATACAAATTTTGCTTGTAAAGGACAAAAATCTTGGATAACACTTCTATACTTACCTTAAGGAAAATGTAGGTGTATATACTAGCAGTTTTAAGACGTAATGTAAAATTTAACCCATCCAGCTATTTTAAGACATTTCCTTAAATAGTGAAATACAGCAATATGTCAACAAGTACTCCATTTTGTTAACACTGACAAGTGAAGAGGAAACCACAAGCATAACCATATTAAAGCAATCCTTGAAAATAGAGGTGTTAGATAGCAAATGCCCAGTTACTGATATGATACCTGTTATTTGAATCCAGTTCATGTACACACACTAACCTTAACCTAAATCACAAAACAACAGCACCCTCTGGTTTCACTCTAGCTTCTATGGCCTGAGAACTTACTCGTATTGTTTAATGAAACATTGGTGGCCCTTCAGTGTGAATTATGATAGCCCAAAGAGCCAACTCTGATCGAACAGAAGACTAATCACTGAAGGTAAGCTGCAGCATAAATTCCATTTACACCAAGACATGTTGTGATGCATGTTCCACAGAATATAACATTATTCTTCACTTCTGCTGCTCTGTAATCCTTACAAACCACACAGCCTTGAAGACAGATTCACCAACATTTAGCTACATAGAATACATTTAAAAGCCCATAATTTTGTGCAACAACTGCAACCATAATGGCAGCCAAGCTGAAATTCATACTAAAGAAAAAAGTAATAATAAATACGTTGCAGTTAGTTTATCGCTATACTTCTGCATTTGTTTAAAACTACATTTTCAACAATAGCAGTATCTGTCATCATCATCATGATTGAAAGTTATAGCAGCAGTTCCCAAACCTCTTGCACACACGACCCTATTTTCGATAATGAAATTATTGTAGACCTGTCCATTCACTTCACTGCTTAATCATTAATTTGCAAGTTTTCACGAGAAGTTAAAGGATAAATTAATTGAGCTTTCTTCAGACCAAAGTTTAAAACTGACTTTCCAGAAGGAAGTTCTGACTAGCAAGAACAGAATACCCTGGTGTCTGCTGCACTAAATGTGCTTATTCCATTCTGCACCTCATATCTCTGCGAAATTGGAGTTTCGTCAATGGCGAACATCAAGACTAAATCTAGGAATAGATAATTGGCAACTAATATACAGCTGGACATTGAACGATTAATTAATAGCAAACAGGCTCATATACTTATCACTAATCATCTTGATGTGCAGTTTAATAATTAATGATTTTCATAAAATTGTACACGTGCATTTACTGTGAAATTGTCGTATTAATATGATTCTTAAATACAAAACATGATTCTGTTTAAATGTAATACATGACTAAATTCCATTTTCCCCATTGTTATAATAATAATTAACAATAAAAATCATTTATTAATAATTCCAAATATCCACTGTGACCCCCTTGAGGATCGCGACCCACAATTAGGGAACTGCAATATTACACAAAGCAAACAGCAATTATGGAACAATTCAACATTTTAAATTGGAAAAAAAATTAAAAACCCAATATCTTACACTCAAATAACATTCTCCAAACTACCATTGTTTATTTTTAAAGGCATGCTGTGCAAAAATACATATCTTTAAAATGTGCAGTTTCTATCAAAATTGGCTATGTCAATAATCATTTCTGAGATACTGTTGACCATTGGTTTCAATTTTTGAATTGACTTTAACATACGTTTGTAAAATCTAAATATGCATTGCTTGATGTAGCACTCATTTGTTCTGTATATCCCATCAGTTAAGGGACTATACAACTGAGTGGCAAGCAGGTTATTACATAAACCATTAAAAACTGAGCCAAATAATAAGACAAGTATGCTCTGCACACTCATCCACAACTATATTATATAAACACATTTGTGATAATATAAACTTTAGCATACTGCAACTTAATAATGTATGATTGAACAAGACAGGGAAACATGATAAAATATTTATATATAACTCTAACCTATGTTAATACAATTGCATATTTAATTAATGTAATGGAGTATGAAGCAATAAATTATTTAACATAAACAATCATCCCCCCCCCACACACACACACACCTTCAAGTTTTGATTAAAAGAGTTTTATTTATGGACACACTAACTGCTGTGGTCCTTAGCGTACCATACTATATTGGGCGTGAAAAACCATAATTTTGCTCATCAGAGGCCTCCCAATCAGGCTTGAGGTTCTTTTATGTGCCGTAAATGTACGACACAGGACCACCAGCTTTACTTCCCTTCCAAAGGAAGCCATGCTAAGGATTTTTACACCCCAAAAAAAATTCATTGCACTCCAACGGGTTTGAACCCACACCTCGTGTAAGTGATGTGGATAGATGTACAGCATCATACAACTATCACTGTTCCATCTCATGATACGTGTCATTCAAAGAGCAGAATTTTACAGCCAACATTCAAGCGATTCAATTTTTAAACAGTTTCAGCTCCCTGTATAACCTTGTACATTCCGCAAAATGTGTAATAAAGCAATTTCTTCCAAATGGACGAACATTGTTGAATTTCAAGTGAATATAAAACAAATTTCCCCATAAGCAAACATAACTACACGGCAAAACATGTTGTGTGATTTGTGCACGCACTTCACAGTGCCGGCACTCAATTCTTGCCACACAGCGAGTTGTATTTCAATTATAATTTTATTTCAATAAGTAAATTCCTGTTCTGTAAAAAACACAGACTTCAAGCAAAACTGACTAAAACAATAAAATGATTTGATTACTTTCACCTAAATACTTCCAATCCTGATAATGCTGTAGGAAAGTGGCTAGTCTTTTGCTAACAGTGACTGGCTTGTTACCAACCGTTCAAACAGAAAACATGACATGTTGCCATGCCAATTGCAGAATGTGGAGCGAGCTGTTGTAGTTGAAATACAGAGAGGGCATGTGTTGTTATATCTGAACACTCCAAGTTGCAACTGTACAACCCATGTTTTATCAGTTCTGTGCGAGGAGTGAAATAAAAATAAATACCTCTAATGATATTTTTAAACTAGTTAATTCTTAAGTACTATCACGAGGGGAAAAAACTCTTTGCAGGATAATGTTTCTTCTTTAATTTTACAAACCAGTTAACAAAAACTTAAATTTTGCCAAAGCTTGTTTAGAAAACGAATTAATAACAATGTCTAATAAAATTAAATTTCTTAGAAAATGGGGTTGATAGTAACCTTGACTGGGGAATCCCCATTGATGTACTATCTAAAAAATTATCCCAGACATGTTTTGCATTATATACCCTTAAAACTTCAGTTAATCTTGATGTACTTAAAATGGCCTAGTTTGCATATTTCCATAGTCATTTATCATATGGTATAATATTCTGGGGAAAGTCCAGTTATAAAAATAGAATCTTTATAATACAAAAAAAGGCCAATCAGAATAATGTTCAACTTTTGCAGCAACACAAGCTGCAAACATTACTTCATATTGTTAAATACCTTGACTTTTCTTTTGCTATACATTTTTGAAACTCTGGTAACAATATATAAGCAGCAAAATAGTTTAACACAAATGCTGATATTCATGACTATAATACAAGAAATAAATCTAAACTGCACATTACAGGTCATAAAAGAACCCTATATGAAAAAAGTTTATATTATAATGGCATTCAATTGTTTAATAAACTTCCTACATATTTAAAAACAGTTAAAACCCTAACAGTCTTCAAAAAAGATTTGAAAAAGTTCCTAATAAGGGTTGTTTCTATTCAATGGAAGAATATCTAGAAATTAATTAGTTTATAAGCATTCTTATGGAATATACTATGTTTACAATTCTAAAATTTAGTTTAGGTACCTACTCATGTAATAAATTAGGATTTCTGTATTTGTGTATTACATCTAATTAGACCTGTTCGTTTTGTACTAATAATTGTATTGTTGAAATGAAACCAATATTTCTGTAATGAAATCAAACAGTGAATAAATTTGAGTAAACCACATCTCCAAAGGTTTCAAAGTAAATGTTGACCTTTATGTAAAGAAGAGCGCATTTTCAGCCTAATAAAATATTAAAAGCATTAATCTTGTTCATATTCATATTCATTTATTTTCATCCTTTTACATAAGTTTAAAGGACACATCAGTATAATCTATTTACATTATTTTTCCATATTTGAACTCCTCTATACTGTAAAATGCATTTTCAATTAAATATGTTTTTATGGTTTTCATCGTTTTTGTTTGATTTATATTCTTTATTTCATTTGGTAGTTTATTAAACAATTCACTTCCTATGGTTTCTGTTGAACGATTATTGTTGTGGTACGTGTATTAGAAGCGGGTTAGTAAATGTTGTAAACAAAATAAATTTGGGTCTCTGACATATAACGGACTCTCAGAGGGTTTTATTCTAACTTTACAGAATCCTATTTTCATCGAGTCTCAAAGTGTAAATATTCAGTCCATGAGTGATATAAATAAAAACAAGCTGCAGCTCCAAGCAAGTTGAGAATCTAGTATCAGATCGTGATTTGGTATAAATAAAAATTTGCCCTCTTCATTGAGCTATTGCTATATCTGCCAAGCTTTTGCTCACTGACACATCAGCTGATTAAACAAATGTGCCTATTCTTCTGTCAGGAGGCGATTTAATCTTTGTTGCTCTTAAATATTCATATGCTCATTCATGTTAATCATACTCTACATTTATGAAACATAATAGATTTTGAATAAAACAATTGTAATTAATGATTTGTCAAAGGAAATAAGACATTGAGATTCACCCAACTTTGAACAGATAACATTCATCATCCCCTTATTTGATATTACAAACATGTCACCAATTGATATACTGAAAGTAGCGTGATTATTTGTACTTCTGTTTTTGCACCTTTATATTGATAAGCTCTGCATCTATATAAAATATCATTCATTCATTCATTATCTGTTTACCCTCCTCTTATGTAGGACTTACACCCCCCAGGACTTACAAGCGGGTGCCTGGGGTCAGAGGCCCGTCGAGGAGCAGACACTCATGGATCAGATAGAACAACCAGGATGAGTGATCAGCCCGATGCCTGGTATGGGATGAAGGAAGTGGATGAAACGAAATGTTGGTGAAATGGATGAAAGGAAAGGTGATGATGGAGCAGTTGGTGGAATGAATGGCGGGGGAAACCGGAGAACCCGGAGAAAACCCGCCCAGACGCCGCTTCGTCCACCACAAATCCCACATGCAGATCCCTGGGATTGAACCCGGATCGCCTCGGTGGGAGGCGAGCGGTCTAACCACTCGGCCACGGCGCCGCCCTATATAAAATATCACTACAAGTAATTCCAAGAAATTATAACGTGTTATTGTAAATTAAAGTTATACTGGATGAAAGAGTTTCATTTCGTCGAAAGTTAAATTTAAGGTTGGTTTTCGGGGAAATTGTTGTTATAATCCAGTTTTGATTTGTACAACATTGTGCTCTACGTACATGTTCATATTTGCACATCGCTTTGATTATATTACCAGTCTTATGGTAATGAGAGCAGATTACTATGACCTAACTCACATTCTGTTTAGCATTATACAGAGAGAGCCAAAAAACTATGAATCGGCAGCGCAGTGTTTTTCCTGTCCACATCCTTGGCGCTTGTTGCCATCTGCCGCTACCATAGAAAGTTGCGGATGAAACCATACAATATTTTTAAAACTACTTTTAAAGGCTTTACTCATCAACTTTATGAAAGGAGATGCTGAAACTGGCCACTGTCATCCATACATTTTTGGCACTTCTTTAGGAAACTATCCATCACTTGCCGTAGTTCACGTTGAGAAATGTTGGCCATTTCCTGGCCGATATCTTGTTTTAATTCTTCCAAGGTATGTGGATTAGTCTTGTACAGTTTGTTTTAAGTTAACCCAGAGATAGAAATCGCAGGGGGTTAGGTCGGGGGACCGAGGGAGGCCACAAATCTCTACTAATAATTCTGTCCTCAAACGCACTTTCATAAAGTTGTTAAGTAAAGCCTTTAAAAGTAGTTTTAAAAATGTTGTATGGTTTCATTCGCCTTTCATCATGCCTTTCTATGATAGCAGCAGATGGAAACGAGCACCGAGGACTGGACAGGTAAAATACAGCGCAGGTGGTTTGTAGTCTTTTGGCTCTTCCTGTAGTACCCAGGCAAAATGAAAACACCTCAGGATCTTTTCAGCATTGTTAAAAGGACAACGTCATGTTTCATTTGCCTCTGTTACGCAACTTTCTACGTTTTCTCTTTTAAATTGTTCATATCTGCACACATTTGAGTCCTTGCACTTGCAACAGTTTTTAATTTATCTACTACTTATATACAGCAAGTAGAGGAAGTATGGCATTCTATGCAAAAAACTGATAACACTGAGGTTTCATCAGAAATACATGTCTGGAGAGTGCCCGATCAAAAAACAAGCATCCATGAGAGAGAGGGGGGGAGGGGAGGGGGAGGGGGAGGGGGAGAGGGGGAGAGAGAGAGAAATGTGCTAATGCTTGATTTTGTTTATACCACCCCAATGTCTCTACCATGTACATAGTAAATAGCTAAGGTATTGCATTCAACCCAAAAATTCTATACCAAGATTTCAATGGAAATACATGTTTTTAGGTCCCTTTAGTGAGTGAATAAATAAATAAATAAATAAATTAAGAAAAACAT
Organism: Deroplatys truncata; assembly: GCA_030765065.1. Classification (NCBI taxonomy): domain Eukaryota; kingdom Metazoa; phylum Arthropoda; class Insecta; order Mantodea; family Mantidae; genus Deroplatys; species Deroplatys truncata. The sequence continues at coordinate 20,496,267 of CM060988.1, read as the reverse complement.
TTTTAGAAAAAGGCCTGCATGTGTCTAAGTTATATCTGTGAAGAGCATAACTCAATAATGAAAAGTCTGATAAATAGTAATCCTGCCACTATTTCTGTGTAACAATGTGTGCCCCTTATACAGGGTGAGCCAAAAGACTCCGAACGGCCTGCGCAGTGTTTTTCCTGTCCGCATCCTCGGCGCTTGTTGGCGTCTGCCGCCATCATAGAAAGGCACGGATGAAACCATACAACATTTTAAAAACTACTTTTAAAGGTTTTACTTACCAATTTTATGAAAGGAAATGCTGAAACTGGCCACTGTCGTTGTCCATACAATTTTGCCACCTCTTTAGGAAACTATCCATCATGAAATTTTTGTGGTGAATTTTCCAAACGATGACCGATGTCGTTTAATGTTTCTTCGGTAAAAACCGAGCTCTGTCTTTTAGATTTCTTAGCCTGAACACTTCCTGTGGTCTGAAATTTACTGTAAAGTTCATGGATTGTTGTATGGCCTGGAACTTTTACACCTGGAAATCTTTCTGCAAATCGTACTTTCACTTGGCGAGCTGACCAAGTTAACACATACAAATCACCACAACAGCATGACTTTGTTTATAGCAGCAGTGCGTTATCATGTTTTTATCATATTTCCACATGCCCAGTGGAAAAGCACCGCGCAGCTGGTAATATTGTTCATAAAATACCCCTCTGGGGCCACTTAAAACATAAAGTATAAAGACAAACCCACACACCCTGGAAGAAGTAAAACAAAATATCCGCCAGCAAATTTCTCAGTGTGAACTACGGCAAGTGATGGATAGTTTCCTAAAGAGGTGCCAAAAATGTATCGACTACAGTGGCCAGTTTCAGCATCTCCACTTGTAAAGTTGGTAAGTTAAGCCTTTAAAAGTGCTTTTAAAAATGCTGTATGGCATCATCCATGCCATATACAGACGGCAACAAGTGCCGAGGATGCAGACAGGAAAAACACTGCGCAGGTGGTTCAGAGTCTTTTGACTCACTTTGTATTTCATATGTGCAATAATCGAGTTTACTCTCATTAGGCACTTTCATTGGGTATGAATCAACATGTAGTGTTTGTTCACTTTGTAAAGTAACTAGTCTTCAATACAATGAAACAACTACTTAATATGGAACCTCTTCCTGTTTTGCCTTAATGACCTTCCTAAAGCTTTTAACACTCTCAAATAAGCAACAGTTGGACTCAAAATATTACCGCATGTATACATTTTCAGTTTCCCTGAATAAAAAACAATTTTTTTTTCAAGGTGGAAATATATACTTATTAAAAGTGCACAAGTATTTCGTGCCACAATTTTTTATTTCCTCTATGTACCACTGATTTAATGTTACAAGGATGCACTTTCCCATCTGAGTAATTTTATTGTAATACCATTTGCAAATATACAGATAATGCTTCCATCTACTGACAAATTTCCAAAACATTAACCCTACACTCTGAATCACAAAGTCACAACCTGTTGTGTGTATGGTGGTGGAATATATTTGCAGACAACCATGGAATCATAGCTATGAAGGAACAAGCAAATAAGATATTATATTTACTTAAATTGCAAGGGGGAGGGGGAGAAAATTAAGAATAGAAAACTGCTCAATGACATTAAGGCTGTAAATGCCGTAGACTTTGGTGTGAATTACAATAATACTAATTCGTTCTTAAGTTTTGTTTTTTTCTCTGTTAATTACACTTCAAAGTAAATGTCAATAAAATTAATATCACTACATAACTTAGGCAACAAAAGCAAAATAAAAATATTTGGCAAGTCTATTCTTAGTGTATCCTTGTTGAAAATGCTTATAAAAGCCAAAGGAAAGCGAATAAATTACCTTAGGAGTGAGTTTAGAAGTGGATGTGATCTCTTCACTAAGAGCAGAATGTCGAAACGTGAATCATTCGAGTTTTAGACACGCAGATCCCTCAGCTATGCTTTGAGGCTGAGGGCCCTCAATCTCTCGGCTATGCCTTCAGGCTGAGTATCTTACCGGTTTTGGCAGCATTAGTTATTCAACACATCATTTTCATCGCTGTGGAGGATACAGTAAGAGCAGAATGTCGAAATATTTAATCAATTTAGGTTATAACAGTACATGGTGAATTTTGGAGGTTAAATTGCAGAGTTGGATTTGTGCCAGCAACAGTAAATTAAATTACCTATTTTAAACTAAAAGTAAACTTACACAATTGTAAATGCCACAAATAATGTGCTGTGCACCACAATGAAGAGAGTATATGCAGAGATACGCTTTGATAACTTTGTGTGTATTGTCGCTTTTCAAGTCCTAATGCTCTACCAAATGCATGAATGATAACTGAGCTTTAATCTCATTCACTTGAGATTACTGTAGGGACGCATTAAACCATTCCTCTAACATTGCACCATTTAGTGCTGAATTCTTCTTATTGGCACTACCATGTGAATGTTGCAAATAATTTGTATTTAATCTCATAAACCATTTATTATAATTTTAGATAAATAGCAACAAGAGAACATTGCTGCAACACATTGGAGTAAAACAGTGTTACAAAAACTGAATAACATGTTTGGATTTTATATGCATTTATTTATTCATGATCAATTAAAAACAAAGTTAAACTGCTATTATGCCTCAGCACGCCTGTCCAATTCTGAAAATTATAATTACATTTCAATGTAAACTAATGCATCACATCATGAATAAACCAAACAAATTAATTTCTCTGTAATGTACATATTTAACTTCACTGACTATTTAACAATTACAACTTTATGGTCAAAATTCTGTTTGCAGATCACATTACGTCTATGCTACAAATATCAATTTATCACATCGAATACAACCATATAGTCTAATGTAAGACTATCAAATAATATTTTCATTGCTATCACTACAGTTCCAACATGTTTATTGTTTCAGAAAGTAAATGTATTCCTTTTTGCTCTTCCCCCTTAAAAATGAGCTTAATAAAACATCTGTAAAAAACAGCAATAAATTAGCGACATTTACCTAAAGGTTTTTGAGAATGCTGTTGCTCTCAAAACATTTCCGGCCTCTGTACATTTTCTTTTACTGTCAAAAGCAGTCCCATTCTTGAGTAATGTTCATAGTTGATTCCTGAGAAGCAAAAGCAAATGATACATATTAAGATTTTATAATACCTCTCCTTTTTTCCTATTGGTAGCAGAAAAAGGCTCATTTGAATCAGCTATATCTGTGCGCTGTAGGATTTTCAATTTTATGAAGCATAAATCAAAAAAGCATGAGACAATCTTTATATAACTAACATGCACACCAATGCATTTGCTTGTATAAGCAATAGTTATACAAAAACAATGTAGGCTTTGTTGCTAATTTTAATCAGCTATCTTTTTTATATTCTTTAAGCACAAACTCTAGACTGGCAACACAGCTTATGACAGTCACTGGAGTAAACAATCAATATTTGAAACTGAAGTTTGTGGTAGACACATTCGGAATCCCAGTTTCATTTCAGACAGAAGTGTGGAAGTTTAAGCCCAAAACGTAATATTAGCAAGCACATATAGTAGTCAATACAGCTTTATTTTGAAAATAAATGTAATGCAATCCAGGTTATGTAATGGACTTAATTTTGGGGTTATTCTACATTCATACATCCTACTTACAAACAGGCCTTTGAGAATATAGATCACTTCCTTCTTGCTGTTCATACGCTCTTGCACGTCTTTCAAGTCTTGCCAGTTTTACTATATCGAAGAATTTCCTCTCAGATTTAGTTTCAGATCCCTTAAAATACGATGGGCAGCTTTAAAATTTCACCTCAAATCGAATAGTTAGCCAACCTTAGGTTTTTTCACATCGTCCACTAATATTATGAAAATGACTTTATATATAGTAAACTGATATAATATATCAAATTTTGGACTAGATATACATTATTTTTAAAACCATTTAATATTCAACTCTGCAATTTATAATAATTATGTTGGCAGATATGAATGTTAAACTACAGGTTGCACAGTGTCATCTAGCGCCCACAATGGATATATGCTGTAAATGTACATTTCGGGTGGTCGATGCGGGAAAATCGATGCTACACCGGAAGTTCCATCCCAGATGAAATACGCTGGTTTATTAACTTTATATTAATTTTATTAATTGGTTTATTAACACTGGGCGGTATTGCTTTCTACAGAAAGATCACACCCAAGGTGACCCAAGTGGTGTGAACACTCTGGTGTTCTGTGAGTGGATCTCCTTTTGTTAATAGTTGATACTGACGCTCGATTTTTAATCAATAATAGTTTGAAGTATTGTGGTAGCTTGAATAAAAATAGGATTAAACATTGGTCAGAAAATAAATATGAAATCTCAAAAGCAGAAGTGCTGGAAATTATGGAGACTACATGTTATGTTTTCACGGAATATGATACCAAAGTACTTACAATTTATTTAATGTTCTTGTAAATAAAGCCTTTAATTTATGCTTTCATTTATGTAATAGGTTCACTCATAACAGAATTTTTCCAATACAAAGAGTGAATTTAGGCAATAATAACGTTCACTTTATTCCGCACAGCTGTGATAGCATCGGTCATTAAAGACTGCAAATCCAGGTAATTCAACTCTAGCCGCATTGCCAACCTCTGTACTGTAAAAATCCCTAAATGAGTTAAGAAAAATCCATAAATCGGGTATCAAAATCGGTAGATATTTTGTAACACGTCATGAAATGGCTTAACTGTGGTGTTAGGGATTCAAGGTAGGGACTGAAGATGAGGTATATAAAATTAGGAACACAAGTACGGTATAGGGGTACAAGTCGGATTCAATATGTACACGACATATGTATCTACATGGTTATTCTTATTGCGTAACTGTGATCAATGCAGATAAGTGACACCAATTTACACTATACGTAACATATTTCGAGTTTGCCATCCAATCTGTAAAATTTACTTCGCGCTTACTTGTGAAGTTTCCCAACAGGTGCCGCTTCCTCCGTCTTCCTGAGCCTGCTTCATGTTGTTTTCAGACAAGTGCTTGCAGAAAGCTCTCCCGAAGGTGTACGAACACCACGCTTCCAAAGCGAATGTCACGACCTCTGCCATGCTGATTGCTGAGGCTTGAAACTAAACTAAGATCAAAGTCAGCTGATAAAATAGCAATGCCGAAAATATAAAAATAAAGCAGAATTTTCGTATCAACGAGCAATTGTGTAAATGTAGGAGTTTATAGTGATACCTTATTTAATATTGAGTAGCAAATAACGCGCATTCGATGTTTAAAACTGGAACATGACCTGAAAACCTAGTAAGGTAGAAGACAGGTTATGAATCGAAAGTTCAGTTGGTTTTAATGAAGAATTGAAATATATATAGCGAAAACAAGCTAACCTTAAATATAAACTATACTTAGTATGTTAAGGTGTTAAAATGTGTGTTTGTGCTATTTAGTGTTGAAATGTGTTTGAATTAGGGACTGTTTCGAAAAGTTTATTTTTATGGATTGCACAACTAATATCGTAAAACGAACAAGAGAACTCATGCTCAAAGGTTATGTCTGATACCTATTTCAATTTTGAATGTGATGTAATGATAATAGTTTGGGATCCATAGTTTGGTTTTGGATGTGTATTAGTGTTGTGCTCAAACACTATTTCCTGCTGTTATACCAAATAAATAAATTAGGACATAATGCTCTTTTCATTGCAAAATAACTTAAAACATTTCATAAACATTCTCCTAATGGGTCAAATATTGAAACAATATCTGCTAATACAGCCCGTTTACTAGAGTCTTTGCATTGTTTTAAGTTATTAAAAAACCAAAACTTATCGGTTTTGGGGTTCCACATCAGAACTAACATTTTCAAATTATCCTCAGTGGCAAATTCTAAAGGACCTTTCATTTTTCTTTCATCTAATGGGATTCTTTCTAGAAGCACTAAGTGATTTGATGACCATTTTCACAACCAAAATTTACCTGATTTCAATAGCTCTATTGATTCTTCTTGCAACTGAATTGCATCATTTTCATTTTCTGCTCCATTAATCAAGTCATCTAATAGAAATCTCTCATCAATATTTCTGCCGCCCTTGGAAATCTTTGGACTTTGTCCTCCACCAGGTGTTTCCAACATCTAATAGCCAGGAATGGTGTACATGAAGTGCCAGACGTCAGTGTCTTCAGTTTATAAATCTTCACGAGCCTGTCCTTATGTTCTCTCCATAGAATCCTTTGAAGATGTGTGTCCTTGGGGTCTACTATAATCTGTCTGTACATTTTTGCAATATCTGCACAAAAAGATATTTTGTGTATTCTAAATCTCTGGATAACGGAACAAATATCTTCTTGGAGTAAAACTCCTACCATCATTCAGTGCAGTACCAGATCTTGTTTTTTCTGAACCATTAAACACAACTCGTAGTTTGGTGGTAGAACTGTCTCCTTTCACAACTGCATGATGCGACATATAATAAGATAGAAGATTGTGTTTCCTCCTATATCTTTTGCTTGCGGCATATGATTTAGCTCCAAATATTCATCCATGAAGTGGTTATAATTCTCCCTTAGCTTTGGATATCTGTCTAACCTTCTTTCCAACTGATGTAATCATGTGTTTGCTATATCATATGACTCTCTTAACTTCAGGCACTCTAACTTGGTATTTCCATTATCTTGCATTACAGTGGTTTCTTGGAACATTCTCTCTCTTCCAAGTTGAGTACTTTATGAGCAAGATTTTCCAATAACCAAAATTTCTCCATTTGAGTATGCAATTGGTCAGGGCGTGTCAAAAATGTGTGTCGTTCTGCATGCCTTTGATTCTGGACATCACCACATGGAAATGGTCACGAAACTATAAATCCTAAACTTGTATTCTGCAACACTGGTAAACCCTTGCTATGATACCTTCCATCTTGCAGTACATCAAAGACCGTTTCAGCTTCTAGCAGAAGGTCAATTTCATGAGGTATATTGAAGTTGCTATCTGCTAATCTTATGTTAGTTGGAGCTTCCCATTGAGATGTATTAATATACATGAGTGACATTCTCCCTGTGATATGAGGTAATACAAGACATGCCAATCTAGTTTTGTAATTGGTCAAATTTAAATAAAGTTCAACAGTTGTCATGTGGGTAGTTGTGGTTATTCATTACTAATACCCTTGACATGTACCTCAGCTCTTGTTTGCTTAAGCCCTAAGCGATTGCAACACGATGTTGTAATAAAGTTCATTTGAGAAGAACAACTGTCTAAAAGAACATAGCATTTGTGTAATCTACCAGTTATCTTTCACTTTAACTTGTGCAGTAGCCAGTAAAACCTTTGGTGACACTGTACCCTTTATTGTAAAATAACTAGTTTGTCCAGTATTAATTTGTCGATGTAGCAATGTGTGGTGATATTTTCCACAAGTTTTACAGCCCCTGGAATTGCACTGTTGTATGAAGTAATTATTACCTAAACAATTTATACATAATTTATTTTCCTTTAGAAATTTTTATCTATTATCAACTGTGAATTGATTAAATTGACTGCAGTGCTGAATACTATGGCCACTCTTACACAAAATGCAAGCATCCTTTGTTGTTACATAACTATGCGACTCAGTTTTATCACTATGCGGCTTAGACAGCATCTCAGGTTTATATTCTTGTTTCTTACTAGCTGCCTCAAGAGCATTGCATCTGCTTTCAATAAATTCATATAATTTAGTTAGCCTTGGTAGCTGTTTGCCTGAAGTGTGTACCTCCCATTCCCATTTAGTCTTGCTATCAAGCTTCTGAACAACAATGTAAATTATCATCAAATCTCAACTGCTTGTTTGCTGATTTAAACTATGTAATGCTCTAACATTGATTTTGGTAACATCAATCAACCTCCTAAGTTGAGTAGCATTCTCAGTCAGAATTGCAGGCTGCTTCGTGATATTATCAATGTGTGTGTTAACAATGAGCTCTTCATTTTGGTATCTTTCTAGTAACAATTTCCAAGCAATGTCATATCCATCCTCAGTAAATGGAATGTGCAAAATCATTCTCTTAGCATTCCCATGGAGAGATAATGAAATTTCTGTATGTTTGGAATATTTTCATTATTCCCTACAATAGATAAATATGTATCCTTAAAACTAATAATACACTTACATTTCCACTAAATTGAGGAAGCTTTACTCTAACTACTGGCACATTGCAACCTTGTGATGACTGTGCCATACTGAAGCATGCGAAGGTGTAAGGAAGGGATAAGGATAGGTACTTGTCTTGCCTTATTGAAGCTAATTAACTGGTTATGGTCATCTAGACATATGTCTTCTCTGTTGATCCATCGAAGCCAAATCCCTGAAATTCCAACTACTGCTCACAGATGGCGTTGCATCTTCCAGCATCCAGCTGCTCCATCTTGTTGATGCTTCAACCGACATGGCCGCTACTTTTACAAATTTCAATTTTCATAACTTTCACTGTCAATTACCACTATCGTTAGCCAGAACACCTTCACAAATGCTTTAAACTACCTGATTTTGTTTACTTTCTGAAATGAAGACACTGATTTTGCCATAGAATGCCAAGCTGTAAATATCATAACCATATCATTGTCCATGTCTACATGGTTTCGTGCTGTAACCATTACTCACTGCTTGTTAAGCTCTTTCCTGCACCACTATCATTTACCCACAAACTATGTACTTTTCCACATCTAATCCGGCGTAAGAGGACCAAACAATGTCTGGTAACTCTGAAATTACAAAAATAAAGACAACAGACTATGTAATGACAATTGACTGCATTTCTGTGCTGGTTCCAAAATACAGTACAGCCAACCTTACAAATTGCCAGTGGTGGCTGCATGAACAGGACTGTCAATTTAGTTCACACTCTTTAGAACTATCACTATTATAGTGTAGAACATGTTCAGACCATGGTGTTCTCATTGTGTGTCAGAAATATACATAAGTTAACAATTCAATAAATACAATCATGTTTTTTTAGTTGAAAACCTAATTATATGGACTAAATTTCAAAGTGGTCATAAAATAGCCCTCCACAACAATGGTCTTATTGTTCAAAACTACAAACATGTTGTAACAATCAACTTATTTGGAAATCAACATTCTATTGCATTCTTGGCATTGCAATATGGTTTGAAAACTCATTTTATAAACAGTGTTATTCTGTCTCAGCCGAGGTATGGTTCAGAAATACGAGCAGATAATTATATAATTAGGGAAAAAGAATCAAAAGCAGTTTTAAAAGATTATGAGGAAGAAGGTTATGATATTTTTGATGAGTGTGTTACTGAAACTGAAGTTCAACAGATTGAAGACATGGACTGTGATGATGACGCAGATCCCAAATTTACTGTATGCACTTCAAGTGGCAGTGAAACTGAGAGATAACAACAACAATGCAGGTGTAAGAATTGTGAAGCATGTGACTAAAAGTGGAAGAGTTTATGTCATACCTAATTTGTCTCGCCCCACACTTACAGCTGTTGCAAATATAATACGTGAAAAGCCACGATTACTACAGCTTTCAATAAATAACTTAATTTGACAATTTTCAAGAAGTAAAAAATATATATTTGTTTCTTAATATACAATATTTCTTCTTAATTCAATTAATAAAGAACTAAAACTATAAATACGATAAGCATAAAACATAATGATGGACTTTATCTTGGTGCAATGTGTTACAAAAAAAGCTTGGTCAGCTTACGGTTAAAGTAAATCTATTAGTTGACGAATCATAATGAACACAACGCATAACTTGCACAATTCCCTACATCACATCAGAGTGTAAAACATGTTTTTTCAAATCTAAGGAGGATAAAAACATTAGCTAGGAACACAGACTTAGCCATGTGTTCTATTGTGAAGGCCTTATTCTCCACACCTGATTTCAACAAGCTTGTCATCAACCATTTTGCAGAACAAAAGGAGAGGAGAATGGACTTCTTCATTTACAAAAACATTAATTATGTTACTTTTTTTTCCCCCTGGAGAGGCATAATCATTTTCTACACTTTATTTCATACCCTTGAGCATTGTCCTGTGTGGATTGTTGATTGCTTGGTATTTCACATACACATTTAGGCACAAGTTAAAGTTGGGCAGCATGTAATGAAGAAATGCAAGTGCCGCTGCTATATCAGCTGTGCTTTCAAGGTTAATGGTTCACTGTGACATTGTTAATACTGCCGTTAACAATAACAGCAAAGCATTCACCCACCAGCAAGAGAAAAAATGCACTCCACATGTTTCCATTTAACAAACTGTGTTCCTATTGTGACATCTGAATAATTATAGAAGAAGCCAAATGTTACAAAAAATATGTTCGCAAAATATGGAATTATCTATGTATATGTGTGATTAAGATTAGTAAATCATTTATTTTATAAAAACAAAGCTAAGAATCTGCATTTTGTTATAAAACCATGTGTTCACCGCTGAATTGCTCTTTAACTGGTTATGTCATATCGGATGATGAATGAAATTGGTGAACGATGTTGAAATGAACACATGATCCATAGAATTTAAAGTTAGCTGACATTCATCTTTTCAGGATAAGGAAAAACCCCGGTATAAACCTTATCTGAGTGACTCACCCTAACTAAGATTAAACTCAGGACTTCTTAAATGTGAGGCAGACATGCTACCCCCGCACCATAGAGCGGGGCTTATCCGAAATTTTATGGATATACATTAACTCACCAGCGCATCATATGATATAAATGGCTCAAGGCTTCCGGCCACCGAGAGGCATGGCACAACTATTACTAGCATTTAATTAATGCTCAGTTTAAGCGATATGTTTCATTGCACATTTTACTTCTGAATTTGAATAGCAATAGGATTTTTTGCATACACTTAAAAATACATACAGTCAACTAAACAAGAAATTGTCCACAACAGCATTTGGGTTTACATGGTTCTTTGTTAACTGATGAATAAAACCTGCCTTGTAAAGTGTGCTTAATACAAAAATATCACCTGCCACTCTCCAAAACTTGCAAGTCGCAAGCCACCACTGTTTCGGAGCGATACAATAAACTTTATGGTCCAAGAATCATTTCATATTACCATATCAAAACCTGAGTAGGTGCTACATTCACATGACTTTCTCTACCCACTAATGTACATTTTCATATAGCTATTACAAACTATGCCTAAGAAAGCTTACTTTTCTGCCTACTTCATGTTAATCTAATTAAACTTTTGCAAAAGTGCTTGCACACTTCATTGTAGATACATGGTGGATACAGAAAGCAGAATCAATAGTCATATGTGTCTGTATCTTGGCCTTCAATTTTCATGATGATGAGAAACAACTGAATAGCGGACTGTAAAATTAAAACCAAATATTAACAACCGATATATAGGATATACCTGAAGTCACAGAAAAATTTATATGAAATTTGTAAATTGTGCGTTTTAAAAAGACCTACATTTTTTGAGGAGTGAACTCTTTATCTGAATCTTATGGTTGACCGGTTCCACCCGTTTAATGTCTAGCAGTGCAACATATTACATTGGTAGGGACTGGCAACCAGTAAATGCTTAGTTATGTTGGTACTACACTTAAGGGCTTCGCGTGTTCGTCATAGCAGTTACAGCCATCAGGCAAATTTATGAGTTTTCTCATTTGAACAGCTAAGCCAAGTGAGGTTCAATAATATTCCATATAAGGGTAGAGGCCACATTCGCTATAAGCATGGCACACATTCATTACACTTGTGTTGTGCTTCCACTGCGAATATTCAGGATCCTAAGCCACGAAGGTAGCCTGGCATTGAGGACCCTAAGCTGCAAAGCATAGCCCAGCATTGATGACTCTGAGATGCAAAGCATAGCCCAGCATTGGGGGCCCTAAGCTGCAAGGAGTAGCCCATCATTGAGGGCTCTAAGCTGCAAGGAGTAGCCCATCATTGAGGGCTCTAAGCTGCAAGGAGTAGCCCATCATTGAGGGCTCTAAGCTGCAAGGAGTAGCCCAACATTGAGGGCTCTAAGCTGCAAGGAGTAGCCCAGTATTGAGGGCTCTAAGCTGCAAGGAGTAGCCCAGCATAGAGGGCCCTAAGCTGCAAGGAATAGCCCAGCATAGAGGGCCCTAAGCTGCAAGGAATAGCCCATCATTGAGGGCTCTAAGCTGCAAGGAATAGCCCATCATTGAGGGCTCTAAGCTGCAAGGATAGCCCAGCATAGAGGGCTCTAAGCTGCAAGGAATAGCCCATCATTGAGGGCTCTAAGCTGCAAGGATAGCCCAGCATAGAGGGCCCTAAGCTGCAAGGAGTAGCGCATCATTGAGGGCTCAAAGCTGCAAGGAGTAGCCCATCATTGAGGGCCCTAAGCTGCAAGGAGTAGCCCACCATTGAGGGCCCTAAGCTGCAAGGAGTAGCCCATCATTGAGGGCTCTAAGCTGCAAGGAGTAGCCCAGCATTGAGGGCCCTAAGCTGCAAGGAGTAGCCCATCATTGAGGGCTCTAAGCTGCAAGGAATAGGCCAGCATTGAGGCCTCTAAGGTGCAAGGATAGCCCAGCATTGAGGGCACTAAGCTGCAAGGAGTAGCCCAGCATAGAGGGCCCTAAGCTGCAAGGAGTAGCCCAGCATTGACGGCTCTAAGCTGCAAGGAGTAGCCCAGCATTGACGGCTCTAAGCTGCAAGGAGTGGCCCAGCATTGAGGGCCCTAAGCTGCAAGGAGTAGACCAGCATAGAGGGCCCTAAGGTGCAAGGAGTAGGCCAACATTCAGGGCTCTAAGGTGCTAGGAATAGCCTAGCATTGAGGGTTATAAGCGGCAAGGAACAGCCCAGCATTGAGGGCTCTAAGGTGCAAGGAATAGCACAGCATTGAGGGCTCTAAGGTGCAAGGATAGCCCAGCATTGAGGGCACTAAGCTGCAAGGAGTAGCCCAGCATAGAGGGCCCTAAGCTGCAAGGAGTAGCCCAGCATTGACGGCTCTAAGGTGCAAGGAATAGCCCAGCATTGAGGGCTCTAAGGTGCAAAGAATGGCCCAGCATTGAGGGCTCTAAGGTGCAAGGAATAGCCCAGCATTGAGGGCTCTAAGGTGCAAGGAAGAGCCCAGTATTGAGGGCTCTAAGGTGCAAGGAATAGGCCAGCATTGAGGGCTCTAAGCTGCAAGGAATAGGCCATCATTGAGGGCTCTACGCTGCAAGGAATAGGCCAGCATAGAGGGCCCTAAGCTGCAAGGAGTAGCCCATCATTGAGGGCACAAAGCTGCAAGGAGTAGCCCATCATTGAGGGCCCTAAGCTGCAAGGAGTAGCCCAGCATCGAGGGCCCTAAGCTGCAAGGAGTAGCCCATCATTGAGGGTTCTAAGCTGCAAGGAGCAGCCCAGCATTGAGGGCCCTAAGGTGCAAGGAGTAGCCCAGCATTGAGGGCTCTAAGGTGCAAGGATAGCCCAGCATAGACGGCACTAAGCTGCAAGGAGTAGCCCAGCATAGAGGGCCCTAAGCTGCAAGGAGTAGCCCAGCATTGATGGCTCTAAGCTGCAAGGAGTGGCCCAGCATTGAGGGCCCTAAGCTGCAAGGAGTAGACCAGCATAGAGGGCTCTAAGGTGCAAGGAATAGCCCAGCATTGAGGGCTCTAAGGTGCAAGGAATAGCCCAGCATTGAGGGCTCTAAGGTGCAAGGAATAGCCCAGCATTGAGGGCTCTAAGGTGCAAGGAATAGCCCAGCATTGAGGGCTCTAAGGTGCAAGGAATAGGCCATCATTGAGGGCTCTATGCTGCAAGGAATAGGCCAGGATTGAAGGCTCTAAGCTGCAAGGAATAGGCCAGCATTGAAGGCTCCAAGCTGCAAGGAATAGGCCATTATTGAGGGCTCTACGCTGCAAGGAATAGGCCAGCATTGAAGGCTCTAAGCTGCAAGGAATAGGCCATCATTGAGGGCTCTACGCTGCAAGGAATAGGCCAGCATTGAAGGCTCTAAGCTGCAAGGAATAGGCCATCATTGAGGGCTCTACGCTGCAAGGAATAGGGCAGCATTGAAGGCTCTAAGCTGCAAGGAATAGGCCAGCATTGAAGGCTCTAAGCTGCAAGGAGCAGCCCAGCATTGAGGGCTCTAAGCTGCGAAGGTGTAGGCCAGCATTGAGGGTTCTAAGCTGCAAGAAATAGCCCAGCATTGAGAGCTCTAAGCTGCAAGGAATAGGTCAGCATTGAGGGCTCTAAGCTGCAAGAAATAGGCCAGCATTGAGGGCTCTAAGCTTCAAGGAATAGGCCAGCATTGAGGGCTCTAAGCTGCAAGGAATAGGCCAGCATTGAGGGCTCTAAGCTGCAAGGAATAGGCCTGCATTGAAGGCTCTAAGCTGCAAGGAATAGCCCAGCATTGAGGGCTCTAAGCTGCAAGGAATAGGCCAGCATTGAGGGCTCTAAGGTGCAAGGAGCAGCCCAGCATTGAGGGCTCTAAGCTGCAAGGAGCAGCACAGCATTGAGGGCTCTAAGCTGCAAGGAGCAGCCCAGCATTGAGGGCTGTAAGTTGCCAGGAATAGCCCAGCATTGAGGGCTCTAAGCTGCAAGGAATAGGCCAGCATTGAAGGCTCTAAGCTGCAAGGAGCAGCCCAGTATTGAGGGTTCTAAGCTGCAAGGAGTAGCCCAGCATAGAGGGCCCTTAGGTGCAAGGAGTAGGCCAGCATTGAGGGCTCTAAGGTGCAAGGATAGCCCAGCATTGAGGGCTCTAAGCTGCAAGGAATAGGCCAGCATTGAAGGCTCTAAGCTGCAAGGAATAGCCCAGCATTGAGGGCTCTAAGCTGCAAGGAATAGGCCAGCATTGAAGGCTCTAAGCTGCAAGGAATAGCCCAGCATTGAGGACTCTAAGCTGCAAGAAATAGGCCAGCATTGAGGGTTCTAAGCTGCAAGGTGTAGGCCAGCATTGAGGGTTCTAAGCTGCAAGAAATAGCCCAGCATTGAGGGTTCTAAGCTGCAAGGGGTAGCCCAGCACTGAGAGCTCTAAGCTGCAAGGAGTAGCTCAGCATTGAAAGCTCTAAGCTGCAAGGAGTAGCCCAGCATTGAGAGCTCTAAGCTTCAAGTGGTAACCCAGAATTGAGAGCTCTAAGCCACAAGGATAGCCCAGCTTTGATGGCTCTAAGCTGCCAGTAGCAGCCCAGCATAGAGGGCTCTAAGCTGAAAGGAGTAGCCCAGCATTGAGAGACTAAGCTGCCAGTAGCAGCCCAGCATAGAGGGCTCTACGCTGAAAGGAGTAGCCCAGCATTGAGAGACTAAGCTTCAAGGAGTAGCCCAGAATTGAGAGCTCTAAGCCGCAAGGATAGCCTAGCTTTGAGGGCTTTAAGCTGCTAGTAGCAGCCCAGCATAGAGGGTTCTAAGCTGAAAGGAGTAGCCCAGCATTGAGAGCTCTAAGCTGCAAGGAGTAGCCCAGCATTGAGAGCTCTAAGCCGCAAGGATAGTCCAGCTTTGATGGCTCTGAGCTGCCAAGAGTAGCCCAGCATAAAGGGCTCTAAGCTTCAAGGAGTAGCCCAGAATTGAGAGCTCTAAGCTGCAAGGATAGCCTAGCTTTGAGGGCTTTAAGTTGCTAGTAGCAGCCCAGCATAGAGGACTCTAAGCTGCAAGGAGTAGCCCAGCATTGAGAGCTCTAAGCTGCAAGGGTAGCTCAGCTTAAGGGCTCTAAGCTTCAAGTGGTAACCCAGAATTGAGAGCTCTAAGCCACAAGGATAGCCCAGCTTTGATGGCTCTAAGCTGCCAGTAGCAGCCCAGCATAGAGGGCTCTAAGCTGAAAGGAGTAGCCCAGCATTGAGAGACTAAGCTGCCAGTAGCAGCCCAGCATAGAGGGCTCTACGCTGAAGGGAGTAGCCCAGCATAGAGGGCTCTAAGCTTCAAGGAGTAGCCCAGAATTGAGAGCTCTAAGCTGCAAGGATAGCCTAGCTTTGAGGGCTTTAAGTTGCTAGTAGCAGCCCAGCATAGAGGACTCTAAGCTGCAAGGAGTAGCCCAGCATTGAGAGCTCTAAGCTGCAAGGGTAGCTCAGCTTGAGGGCTCTAAGCTGCAAGGAGTAGCCCAGCATTGAGAGCTCTAAGCTGCAAGGAATAGCCCAGCATTGAGAGCTCTAAGCTGCAAGGAGTAGCCCAGCATTGAGAGCGCTAAGCTGCAAGGAGTAGCTCAGCTTGAGGGCCCTAAGCCGCAAGGAGTAGCCGAGCATTAAGTGTCGTAAGCCATAAAGCACAACCAAGGGATATTATTTTATAAGCAGAGGAGAAGTAACAGGGCATAGCCATGGGATCTTAGGCTAAACTCCAGTGATGCAATTATGACAACCCTTTAGCAACATTTTGTCTTATTAGGTCAGTAACTCTTCATTGCAAAATGTCGCCACTGACTATTATACTCCCACGGCCAGTGTTTGTATGAAATCATTGTTAATGTAGCACCTCGTTAGGCTGTAGACAGAGGTGTATCTACTGAAGTAAGCTATGGATGTTCTTTCCTTTACATCCAATAAGATTATTTTCTAAGTCCAAAATCGGACTGCCACGTACGAACGCTGACGGAACCTAATAAAGTAGACCAGCAATTCCAATGCAGGTAACATCGATAGTGGCTAACAACCCCTGCATTAACATCCCAGACATGTGTCTTGCAGATGGTGTTAGAACTCAACAGGTATTCACCATATGCACCATTGTTAGAATAAAACTAGCTATACTGTTTATTCTGAAAATAAACTTCTCGTCGCATCTCTGCCATTCAGTTAAGAAAAGTCCTATGTGCAAGCTGTTTGACTGCAATTGCCAGGTTCATAAATTTAATTGATCATTCTACATTCTGTATGCAGTTTCTTTACGACAAAAGCATATAAAGAACACAGATGTTATGCTGCACATGTGATGCCACTCTTCATCCTACAACAAAAAGAGAACGGAGATACCAGTTTTCTTGTAGGAGAGGGCTTGAGCAGTTGACAGAGTCGTTTGCAAAGGGCACTTGGTTCGAGAACTCAAGGTTACTGCCTGCCCAAGTGCTCCTGGTTATCTACAGCTTTGCCCACAAATTTTCTTATGAACAAACAGTTGCACAGAGGTCACTTGAAGACACCTACATAAGCCACAGAACAATAGCTGACTGCTTCAGGTATTGTTGCGAGGTGCGCGTTTTATCAATGAACACCAAATACACTAACAGGGGCAAAATAGGCACTGCCGG
Source organism: Deroplatys truncata (assembly GCA_030765065.1). NCBI lineage: Eukaryota > Metazoa > Arthropoda > Insecta > Mantodea > Mantidae > Deroplatys > Deroplatys truncata. The sequence continues at coordinate 20,479,116 of CM060988.1, read as the reverse complement.
TCATGTCATTCAGATAGACTAATTTAAAATTGGACAAAGAAAATACATTGTGGCTGCATCATGGAACGAAACTGGTTCCTGTGAATGATTGACACTGTCACCAATGAGGTGAGGATGGCAGTGTGCCCCAATAATAAGAGAGATGGTACCACCTCTTTGCCTTAAGTGAGGAGCATGTGTAGTTTGCCAGCACAATTCACACTGACTGCTGGGGTAGTTACAAAGGACTAATGGCTGCGGTTTCAGCTGCTCACCTCGCAGTAAACCACAACTAGCATTTCATGGATTCAGTGATAAATGCCCACACGAACAACATCAAGTCGCGCTATCTCTCTGGTATCGCCTATCCAGAGGCAACATCAGGCAAAATCAAACGGATGTGCATTTGGCAGAACACTTCTGGCACCAAGACTGTAAAAAAGATTAGCGATCCCTTTCAAGAGGACATTCAGGAGATTTACCCAGTAGTGTGGTGTATTAGAGTAGGTGTGTAAGCAAAACGTTTGCTTAGTTTAGACAACTGTTCTTTATATATATAGTTTATATAAGTAAAAACAATAGTATTGGTTATCGCTCATATCAGCGAAAACTAAATTTATGAACTTCAAGTTTGCAACAAAAGACTATTGACAACCCCTCGCATTGTTGTTATTCTGATGTTTTAAGCAGTAGTATAGGTTATTTTCAATTTATGGACCATATCTGTGATTTCTCATAACATGCAACATTGCAGCTGAGGTCGGAACTTAGAAAAAAAATTGTGGATCACAAAAGCAGAACCATAATTACCTGGTTTCAGTACGGAGTATCCCAGAATCGGGGAAATAGAGCATAATTACTTACGAAATCCATGAAGGATGAAATGGGAAATGCATGTACGATGAAATCTCTGATGCAGCTCCAAAAGAGTACTTTAACTTGTGAATCAAATTAGGTTACAAATACCTATATACTGCTTTAAGTTAGTCTTAAACAGTGATGGAAGTGATGTCTTACATGTCCTACAGATGTCACTCTATGTCATCCTCTAGCACTAACACAATGCTGGTAACATATGAATAACTAATGCCGCCAAAGCCGGTAAGATACTAAGCCTCAAGGCGTGGACAAGGGATTGAGGGTCCTTAGCCTCAAAGCGTAGCCGAGGGATGTTTTCTAGAAGAGGCGGAGTGTAGCAGTTGCGGCCAGAGGGATCTGCGCGTCTAAAACTCGAATGATTCACGTTGGCAGAAATTCCTTCCAAAAGTCAGTACAAAAAGAAGTAGTAACAATACATCGCCATTTCGCGGATTTCACTTCTTATTTAGGTTGGCAGTTCCCATTGCGCATGTGTATTAGCGGGAAGATGTCTACATTAGTGTTCATATACCAATTTTACTATAAAAGTAAAACACCTGGGCGGGCAGGTGGGTACCAGCTATTCACGAGATTACATCTACTTCTAAATTCACTCTTAAGGTAATTTATTCCCTTTCCTTTTATTCGCGTTTTCAATGAAGACCAACATAATTCAACTTCACCAAAAATACTAATACGTAATATACCCCAACAGTCCTACCTCTACTACCATACCTATAAGTCCAAACACAACACTTCTCTGTTCTCTTGAACTTCTGCTTCTTTAACTTCACACTTATTCTTTATTTCAAGGCAACATTGAGTAGCTCATCCTTTCGCAGTCAAGCTCAGGACAGGTAGGTCGGTCGGTCAGTCAGTGCTGCCAGATGGTCAATCTCAATTTTCCCTCAAACATGCATATAACTCTCCACATACTAGGATTTTTCTCACTAGAAGAAAATTTAGCAATTACAGTCCTATAAAGCTAGCTAAAATACGGCACCTGTAGAAAATATGGCTTACCAAATCCAATAAAAAAAACAAGGGCAATTTGGAAATACAGTAGTCTTTAAGCATATACATATCTCTTAATAGCTGGTTTGCTAGGTGCAGCACCATTCCCTTTCCCACAGTTTAATACTCTTTGCATATCCAAAACAAAAAAATGAATACCAAATTCCCATTTGAGAAAATAAGTATTGAAAAATTTAAGGGAATAACAAGTAATATCTCGAAAATGGTTCACTCAACAAAAAAAATGTATATGACATACATTGTGTATTTTAACGCGATCTACATTTTTTGTGTAGTAAAATTTTGTCTATCTCTTATGGTTTACCAGTTATGCAAAAGTCGTTCACAATGAAGAATACTTTTGGAGACATTCCCAGGAAATTCAAGATATACATTTTATTTGTCATAAAAATATCTTAAAGATATGATATTTTAATCAAAATCGTTAGAGCCATTTTTGAGAAAATTAACATTTTCGAAAAATCTTCCATGTAATGGGTAATCTGGGGTGGGGGGATTTTCTTGAAAACCTTCGTATCGCATCCTTGGAAGATACTGAACCTAAATACCAAGTTTGGTGTTTATCCGACTGTTCGTTTCTGAGTTATGCTATTCACAGACACACACACACGCACACACACACAAACACACACACGGACATGTTTCCAAAAATGCTTTTTTTTGGATTCAGGTGGTCTCAAAACATGTATTTCCGGTGAAATCTCGGTATCGAATTTTTGGGTGGAATACAATACTTCCCCTACTTACTATACGTAGTAGAGAAAGTAAAAAGAGCCGGAATTGTGAAGTACCAGTTTTGTGAGTTTCCTATCTCGGGAAATTTCAATTCATCTGTAAAATCTTTAACATTAGCTCTAAAGCGCAACATTTAATGCCTCCATTGCCATGAACTTGCGTGTCCACATAAAACACAGAAGCTGTAATAGTCATTAGTCACCACTGTGCAGAAACATTATTTGCATCGACATTCTCTTATGTGCAATCTGCACTTGCCTATGGTATATTTATTTGGGGATCTGGCAGTGAAATAAGCACTCTTTTCATACTACAGAAAAAAATAATCAGGCTAATGCTAAACCTTAGTAGGATGACATCATGTAAACCACACTTCCGTCAACATAATATTCTTACTCTACCAAGTCTGTATATATTAGAAACTGTGTGCTTTATAAGGAACAACATTCATCTATTCAATATGAACAACACTGTACATGAACATTCCACTAGAAACAGTAATAAAATACACTTACAGACAGCCTAAACAACGAAAAAGGCCAACTCAATACTGCATAAGGGCATATAAATGTACAACCTCATTACAAATAAGGTAAATGTTTGTAATCAAATTAAGTTTAGACATAATGTTAACATTTTTTTAATTAAGCAAACTTTTTATAGTATGGAAGAGTTTTTTGAATACTTCAAAAACTAATAAGTTAACTTGCTGTTACTCTAGTATTATTATTGTTATTATTGTTATTATTATTATTATTATTATTATTATTATTATTATTATTCATGATTTAATTAATTAATTAATTAATATGTATTCTCTATATATAACATTGTAAAATGTATATTTCCTGTATATATTCCTCCTATATTACTTAAATCTTGACAAAGCCATGAATTTGTAAGAAAATTCCCTCGGTAATTAAAAACAAACAAACAAACAAACACACACACACACACAAATACACACACATACATAGTTATTGAAATGTTTAATTAAATGTGGCAACTCTGTAAACCCAGACCTATCTATTCCCAATGCTACAGTAGCGCTCAAGTATCACATTTAATTTCTTTATATGAAATTGGGTCGCTAATTGAAAAACGTCTCTGTATTTCTTCAAAAGCAACCATATAAACTTCTAAACATCTCTTTCTTATTTCGTCAACGCCTGAAGAAGGTAGCTCCTCCAGCAACGTTTCGCATTCGGATTCTAAATACACTTCACTAAAGGGAAGTTTCTATGACAACTTGGATTCAGTGTTTCAATTTCTTGCAGTGCTCTGATTGACAGAAGTGCTGTCCAATTTCTTAAAGAAGTTTGATAGAATTATTTTCTAAGGAATGAACCAATGGGTACAAAACTTGGAACTGTGGGACAAGTAAGAATATATATATTTCGTAAAAGCACGAGGGAGATTTCACTAGCTTTATTACGACTAAGGCTTGAGATTAACAAATACATAAGAATAACGCCATTAACTTCCTGTTTAAGGCGTGAAACAAATGAATCTCTAGCATCGTGCAGCATCACATGAAACGCACACATCCATTATCGGGATTCACTTTGAACTAAGTACTCTTTAAACGTCATATAAAATTTATCTCTAGCGACTAAACCAATGAGTTCTAGAAGCTTTTTTGGACTCTACCGAAACTTAGGAAATATACTTGGTCAGAACACACAAGGATTTATGCAAGCTTATGTGTGAACTTTCAACTACTAACACTGAAAAGCGGGTCGTTTTAATATCATCCACAATTTCATCTGTTACTACTTTAGCAACACTTTATTTATTGTATTAGTACATTTCATTCTTTTCATTTAAATGTTGTGGTCCACCTTAGAATCCGAAAACAGTTTTTCACAAAAGAAATTAAATGGTAAATAGCCTGCAATGCAACCCTGTGTTCTGCAAAAAAAAAAAAAAGGTTGCCTATTTAATCTCTGGCTTCTTTGACTAATTTGTTGCCCGTACTTTCACTTACTTGTTTTAGATACGCATCCACTTATGGACGGTATGATCATGAACGTTTCGACTAACTTCATATATTTCTGAATTTCAGCATGATTACATAATTCACTTTTGCTACATCATATTTCAATGTTACATACAATACATCCACACTTGAATTCCTTTCCTGGATGTAATCTTAACCATCGCTTGAAAGTAGGATCACTGGTCCAAACTTTTTTTTTCTTTCTTCCTTGAAACCTTCTCGCCCACTTCTTCCGGCACTAGCTCGTCACGAACTGCTCTCTTCTTTTTAGGAACACATTGTTTGTCACTCATTTTGTGCACTTACAATGTCTCCACGTACTCTGTATACTGAAATATTACTTTTAGCTAGTTTTTACTGTGTAGGTAAATTCCTACACTTTCACTGGAAGAAAGAGGCACACACAATTCTTACAGGATACGGGGAAGCCAATGTACTGCAGCTGCTCTCTTCATCTTTTCGGAAAACGAAGCAAACCAGACGTTAAAAGCATGTAAGCAGGGGAATCCCGTAGCAGGAGACGAGGAGAATGACATGGGGGAAGAACATTGCATCGTGTGCATCATTAGCCTTAGATCAAAAACCATTGCATTTATATGTTTGCAATATACATATTTGAACAGCTTCTTTCGCAGTTCACCTACTTGATAAATTGTTTATAAATTCCCTACGTTTTTTGCAATTATTCGTTATTTTTACATTTTTCTCACAAAATTATATTTTTGCTTATTTTTCCCCTTGTCCATGGGAAATTTTCCACAATCTGTAAACACTCAGGCAGGTGTCAAGAACAACGAGTTAAATTGAATGGACAGCGTGCTACATGAATCTTTGTTATAAAAGCAAGCAGATGTATTTACCGATCACCATAATGATGGATGGAAAACACTGAAAACTTGGTTAGTGTACACCGTGGAATGTGATTGCTCTAAAAGAAAACCAAAGGTGTTTATCGCGTCGCATATGGGTGCACCAATAATTTCAAATACTAGTTAATTAGCTTTTTATTAAGACAAGAATCAAGGTATTATGTACATGAAACTGAAGCTATTACACCTTCTATTGACACCTGCATTTCCGTTGTTCTTTTAATATAGCTGGTGGGTAGGAATAAACACGAGGTGAATGTTTTAATGCCATGTGGACATGGCAATGTATGTAATTTACAAAATAATTGCATCTATTGACTTTTGTGATAAGCGATGAGTGCATCTATCGCATTTTGAAAAGAAAAGTAGTATTTCTTACTATCTACAGACGGCATGGAGCGAAATATGAAAAATATGATTACATTAAATTTTGCTTAAGCTGAATAAATAACTCAACATTATAAAATGTATCTATCGAGTTGGAAGAAACTGCGCCGCATATTTTCCATTAGAAACAGTTCTGAAAATTAAATAGAAGCAAATAATACGCATATTAGCTTCTCTTCTTCCTCCATGCATTAAACACTTCTCTCTAGCAATCTACATATCCTGTTCGTATCACTTTTTTTATTATTTTTCCCTATTGGTTTATAGTTCTTAAAATGGAATATTAGTCATTCTACATTCACTCTTTGAAGATGTCTTATCGATTTGAATTCATATTCCCTAACTTTTTCATTCAGATTGTACGTATCTTTATATTTTCATTTCTTTATGATTTGTTCTCTTGTATCCTGCCACTGCTCATAAAAAGTTCATTTCATTTTACTTGAAGTCTCCTTTTGTTTTTCTCCGTAACAATCCATGCTTCACTCACGTGCAGTAATTTTGGCACTGACATTACTTTATAATATTTTAGTATTGTGTCTTTTCTTGCTTTGTCTTCAAACTTCTTTTTATAGCGCCATTAAAATAATGAAGACTTCCATTTTAAAGATAAGATTGTATTACAAATAAATTTCATCCTAAATATTTAAATATTACCACCTGTTGCACAATCTTATCTTCTATAACCATGTCGTCCTCCGTGGTGTCGTGGTTACGTTCCGGTAAAGTTATCCTACATCAAGTCCGGGCACGAGATAGTTAGGTAAACAATAACCAGTAAAGGGGACGATCAAATAACTACTATTTATACCAAAATAGACTCACCTCTGGATGGAGGCACTGTTGCATCATATGTAGCTCAGCACATGCAGGTTAATAGCTTTCCGTTAGACCCACGGAAACCAAGAGGAATGGTGGGGTATTACTTACATAAGTTCTAGATAATACCACGTGCTAACAATTGGGCAGAACAACATAAAGGCCAGAACTTGCCTTGTTACCTCAGCAATACGGCGCTAAATTGGTACAGAACATTCCCGTGCAAGAATGCAAATGCCTCATGGGAAATTTTAAAGCAGGGGCTGTTAATTGCTTTCGTCCACGCGGCAGAAGAAAAGATAATGGAATTCAAATTAAGACAGAGGTTGCAGCATCTCAGTAAACCAACGGAGCAATATGCATATGACGTAATAGCTCTGTGACCCGATTAATTGCGGAATATTGGAAAGAGAACGCGCCAAACTCACTGTAAGGGACCTTAAACCGTCGCTAATAGAGCAAGTATAGCCTATAATCCCCTATCGGTAAAAGCAATAGTTCAATATGTGCGCAGGATAGAATCAGCACGCTACCTGACAGGGAAAAGGGTTGACCCGATTAGTGCACAGGTCACCTTCCCTAGTGTGCAGGAAGAGGGCCTCCACAAACATATGGCAGATATGGCTAAAATGCTGGAGGAACTAGCGAAACGAGTGCAAAGTCCCAAAACGAATCCCCATCCTCCATCCCCAGCGCCAATGTGCAACGTTGACCTGCTAGGAACTACGGATCCCCGCCCTACATTAAAAGGAATGTGTACAGTCAGAGGAGGCAGTCTCCACCAGATCTATTTGTGGTACTGTAAACGAGTAGGCCACGTCATTGCAAACTGTCAGAAGCGGAGGAGGGATATAAATTCTCATCCCCGTAAGAGCCGTAGTACCTAATATAATAGAAGCTATCAATCCAGCAAACACACTGCAAGTAAAGGGAATAGAGAACAAGAATCGATATTCTAATTTACACAGGAAGCTCAGTGAGCATTATTAATAACAACTTGCTAAAGAAGCAAGCAGCACCCCCAAGTTCAATTCTGAGAACAGCGAGCAACAATTTACTTGCAGCGCAGTATCAAATCAACGCTCATTTACGGATAGGTGCAACAGAATTTAAAGAAGAGCTCTTGATAGTGAAACAATTTTCCAGACAGTTTGCTGTTAGTCATTGTCTCTCTACAGAAATACAGCGTGGCTATGAACCTGCTAATAGCATGATAACGCTGACGCTATAAGACACTAGGAGGTCACCATAACATGCAGAGAAAAGCGAGAGTTTCCGCTTGCACAAATCACACTCAAACTGACACGCAGGAATAGAAAATCAAGACAACGTGCGAACAAGACGCCCCTTCAAATAAATGTTAACATACCATTACTCCCAACGATTACATTATTACTGGAGCCTGCATTAACACCATGCAACAGAAACACATTAGCACCGTGCCAGGACTATGTGATAATAACAAAAGTCAGAAGGTCCTAGTTCAAAACAACACTGCTGCCCCACAGAGAGCATTTAATGGTACAACTCTAGCACTGGTATACGAGGTTGCATTGGTATAAGCAGACGCTTTCACACCCGAAACCGCCAAGCAAATAGATATTGTCACATATGATGTTGAGGGATGCTTAGAAACCCATTTCAGGCATTTATTTTGATAGACATTTCTTTATTTTTGAATTGAATCATATAAATTATATTTCTTATCTGATAGTTGCTAGATTCATATTTTTACAGCATGTAACAGGATAAGATGGTTTACCACTTTCTATGAGAAATCCTATGAATTTTACCATGACATCCGTTTCCGCGGGAGTACGTGCAGCTTTGAAGAAACTTAGCTGCACCCTGTCACTAGGAGTGTTCGAGAACAGTTTGAATACTCAACGCTAATTGGTTGCTAAGGCATAAGACTTAGGCGGTGGCTCGCCTTATTTGGCATAGCTTCCGTCGTAATGATGCAGGTCCCCACGGGCGGTGATCGCCTATATAACGAGCCCGGTTAAGGAGGAGACTATCGTTGGGACTCAAGCTAGACCAGTCGCTCTCGCCGCCGCTCCATGGCACTGCAATTTGCACCTTCAACCTTGCGTGACAAGGTAAGACCCGCAAGGGCAAAGCAATTATGTAATTCAGTTAAAGATATTTGTACACTTTTTGGTCTCTAAATATGGAGCGTGTTGTAATGGAACATTCCTAAATTCAGATTGTTTATAAGGGTTAATAAGCCATATTAAGAGTTGTCTCTACCCTCTAGTTACGCTCCCAGTCTCAACCCTAGTTGCGATATATGGTGGTGGTGTCGGTCCCTAAATCTTTTTAACGGTAGGGATATGGTATGAATCCCGGGGCTCTCATTCCTTACTAATCCGATATATGGTTGATAGCTTTTCGATAGTTATTTGAAAAGTATAGTTTCAAACCCGCACCTTATTTTCTTTTTGTATACGTGCACGTATGCTAACTTTTCTTTTGGGCACTAAAGTTGAATTACGACCTGGGATACGTAACGATTGGTCTTCTCTTTTTTGTGTTGGTTAGTGCTTTCTTGCCTTTTTTATTTAATTTCATGTGTTACAGGAATTCTTATTGCTCCAAGTTGGTGTTCTTATTATCGCTATTTTTAAAATATGGACTAATTAGCTCAGTTACAAAGTGATAGCCATATTAGTACCGAAATTCGTAAACTCATTTCGGAATATCAATAAACTTTGGACGGTAATATTAATAGCTATGGTCTTGCAGTAAAAGATGTTCAAACTAATTCTTCTGATTTAGCTAAATTACATAAATCTGCGTCTAAGAACCGTCAAAGGGGTAGTCGGAGAATTCGTGATCAACAACCAATACGTTACTTTTCAGTTAACCAAAGAAACCTTAGTGTAGGTGATTTAGCTGTTATTGCCACTAATCAATAACCTCCTGCCCCTCCAATTCGTTCAAGTTCTAGTTCTTCGCTTGAAGATATTATCATGACCTCTACGGCGAGTCAAGCTGGTCTTTTAGCACCTGCTCAAACCAATAAAAACTCAGCTTTCCTCACGCAGTCTCATTTGCGCATCCAGTTATAGGCCCTGGAATTTTTTAGGGAAAGCCCGGGCAAGATATTTCTGATTGCCTACGCAATTTTGAAACAATCGCAGCAGCAAGTGGCTGGGATGACAACTGTAAGAAGCAGTATTTACCTTGTTATTCACAAAGGCAGCAGCGAATTGGTTCTAAACATTCGCCCCTAGACACCTAAATCATGGGTGGCTCGATTTAAAGATAGCCCAGGAGGATGTTTTGGAACATCGTTTACGACAACGGGTTCAAGATTTAGCCGAACCTACAAAGCGGTACATCTATAACATTCTAGTCTTGTGTGACCAAGTAAACCCCTCAATGTGGGAGCGAGAACAAATACGCCACGTCATGCGAGAGCTCGGACCAACTTTGCTAGAACAGGTCCTTCCAGCGGACCTTCAAACTGTGACTGAGCTTACTAGTTTTGTACCCTGCAAGATACCTAGCTGAACAGCGGGTAGATCTCTTGCCCCCACCCACACCTAATTCGGTATCTGTTATACGCAGTTCGGGCCCAGTTGACCATATAGCACGTTTGACCGAGGAGGTCAGAGGCCTCCAACGGCAATTACAGAGGATGCAAGTCAGTCGTAACCAACCGACTACTATGCTTCGTAATTCAGGACAACAAACTTATTGGCGGTGTCGTGGTAATAATAGAGGAATGATTCCTACTCTTAGAAATTTTACGCCACAGGGTGCGTTTAATTCATGAGGCTGTGCTAGTAATTAAGCCCGTGAATCATGGCGTGGACCTAATATACACGGTCGCACCCGAGACGGCCGTTCTACCTTTTTCATATGCCGACGGCCAGGTCACGTTGCATTAAATTGTAAACAAAACAGATTCCCCAAAATGGATCAGGAACGTCACGGGAATAGGTTCCGTGACGTCCTCTCCTGACCCTGTTCCAGAATATGACATCCTTAATCCACCCCGTGAACACAATCATAATTCAGGGCAATTTATCTGATAATGTTCCTATTGATATTTTCTTTGATACTTGCAGTCAATATAATGCACCAAAGTTTTGTAAATTGCCTTACTTATTCAATGCCAAAAAACATAACTTTGCGTACGGCCAACAACAATTTATTAGACGTCTGTTATGCTACGACCCTTGAACTTGCGGGATGGCGGAGCAGATTTTACAGAAGACGTCCTGGTGGTAAAAGAATTTGGTCAGCATCTCCTGTTGGGGGTGGATTTTTTAAATTGCTATAAGGCACTTATTGATTCGGCATATTTCAGTCACGCTTAGTCTCCCAAACAACGGTCAAACCACATTGCAGTTAAGGGATTGCCCATTGACACATATTACAATAGAACCAGACGATGAACCGGAACCAACATGTAAAGCTTCTTGTGCTCAAGATATTCGAATACTCCGGTTTACATCACTGAATCTTATTGTTCATCTTCCATCTAATGACACGGGTAAAATCATTCTGGAACCTAATATCCGATTACAGCAGAAAAAAATATTGAAATTGCACCTGTATTTTGTATTACTAAGGACGAATGTGTCATTCCCGTGCACAATAATACAGCTGAATCAAATACTATGTTTGCAGGTACTACTTTAGCTTTTGCATATGAGGTTGCTCTGGTACAGTCATCAAACTGGACCACTGGCGATTTGCATCCAGTTGATATTGATGATGCCGCATTTAATCTTAACTCACAACTTACCCAGGTACAACGTACTCAATTGCATACACTATTAAGACGATACCGACTACTATATCTTAATGATACAGTAGTGTTCGATTCCACCTTCCCAGAACTGTTAAATAATTTAGAACAGGTAATTCGCAAATTAACAACACATAATTTTAAGCTGTAGCCTGATAAATGTTTTTTTGTATGGGTTATATAAAGCTTCTAGGCTTCGAGGTATCTGTAAAAGGTATTGAACCGGATACAGACAAGATTACGGCTGTTACCGACATACCAATACCTAAAACGGTAAGAGATGTACGCCGTGTGTTGTGAGTATTTAGTTTCTATAGACGATTTGTATCCAATTGTGCCTCTATTGCACAACCTCTTACTGACCTTACGGTCATTTTATTACCATCGTTTCTGTAATCCAACTCTCGGTACACTGTGTAGATGGTATTGGAGAGCTATGGTGAGGAGCTACCTGTCATCTTATCACCATCATTTCTGTGATCCAACTCTCACGACACAATAAAGATGGTATTGGAGTGTTGTGCTGAGGAGCTACCTGTCCTTTTATTACCATCGTTTCTGTGCTCCAACTGTTTAAGACAAATGAATATGGTAGTGGAGTGCTTTAGTGAGGAGCTACATGTCATCGTATCACCATCATTTCTGTGATCCAATTCCCACGACACAATGAAGATGGTATTCGTGTGTTGTTCTGAGGAGCTACCTGTCCTTTTATTACCATCGTTTCTGTAATCCAACTCTCGGTACACAGTGTAGACGGTATTGGAGAGCTGTGGTGAGGAGCTACATGTCAATCGTATCACCATCATTTCTGTGATCCAATTCTCACGACACAATGAAGATGGTATTGGTGTGTTGTTCTGAGGAGCTACCTGTCGTTTTATTACCATCGTTTCTGTAATCCAACTGTTTACGACACAATGAATATGGTAGTGGAGTGCTTTACTGAGGAGCTACTTGTCATTTGATTATAATCATTTCTGTGAACGAACTCTCACGACACAATGAAGATGGTATTGGAGCGTTGTGGTCAGGAGCTACCTGTCATTTTATCACCACTACTGCTGTGATCCAACCGTCCATACACAGTGAAGATCGTGTTAGAGTGCTGTGGTGAGGAGCTACCTGTCATTTTATCACCATCATTCCTGCAATTCAACCCTCCATACACAATGGAGATGGTAGTGGAGTGCTGTGGAGAGGAGCCACCTGTCTTTCTATTACCATTATTACTGTGATCCAACTCTGGATACAAGTTGAAGATGGTGTTGGAGTGCTGTGATGAGGAGCTTTGTGTCATTTTATCACCATTACTGCTGTGGTCCAACTCTCGATACACATTGAAGATGTTATTGAAGTGCTGTGGTGAGCAGCTACCTGTCATTTATTTCCATCGTTTCTGTGATCCAACTCTCGATACACAATGAAGATGGTATTAGAGTGCTGTGATGCGGAGGTGCCTGTCATTTTACAACCATCACCCCAGTGATTCAAGTCTCACGACACATTGTAGATGGCATTTGAGCGCTGTGGTGAGGAGCTACCTGTCATTATATTACCATCACTCCTGTGATTCAAATCTCGATACACAATGAAGATGGCGTTGGAGTGCTGTGACGAGGAGAAACCTGTCATTTTACCACCATCACTCCCGTGATTAAACTCTCGATTCACAGTGAAGATGGCATTCGATTGCTGTTGTGTGGAACTGCCTGTCATGTTATCGCCAGAATTTCTGTGGTCCAACTCTCACGACACAGTGAAGATGGTATTGGTGTGCTGTAGTGAGGAGCACCAGTCATTTTATTTCCATAATTTCTGTGATCCAACTATCGATACACAGTGAAGATGGTTTTCGAGTGCTGTAGTGAGGAGCTACGTGTCATTTTATCACCAACATTTCTGTGACCCAACTTTCACGACATAGTGAAGATGGTATTGGTGTGCTGTAGTGCGGAGCTACTTTCATGTTATTACCATCATTCCTGTGATTCAACTCTTAAAAGGTGAAGATGGTATTTGAGTGCTGTCGTGAGGCTCTACCTGTCATTTTATCACCAGCATTTCTGTGATCCAACACTTTACGACAAAGTCAAGATAGTAGTGGAGTGCTGTGGTGAGGAGCTATCTGTCATTTTATCACAATTATGTCTGTGATCGAACTCTCACGACACAGTGAAGATGGCATTGGACTTTTGTGGTGAGGAGCTACGTATCATTCTATTAACAGCAATATGTGATTATATCACCATCACCCTGACATCCAACTCTCGATAAGCAGTGATTTAAAATGGCAGTGGTGTACTGTGATAAAAAGCTATATGTGATTAAGGCACCATCACCCTTTGATCCTACTCTCGATACATAGTGATATAATGTGGCAGTGGAGTGATGTGATGAGGAGGTACCTGTCATTTTATCACCATCATTTCTGTGCTCCAAATCTCGATACACCGTGAAGATGGTATTACAATGCTGTGGTGAGGAGCTTCCTGTCATTTTATTACCATCATTTCTGTGATCAGAATCTCGATACACAGTGAAGATGGTATTGGAGTGCTGTGGTGAGCAGCTACCTGTCATTTTATTACCATCATTTCTGTGAACCAACTCTCGATAGACAATGAAGATGGTATTGCAGTGTTGTGAAGAGGAGCTACCTGTCATTTTATCACCGGCATTTCTGTGATCCAGCTATCGATACACAGTGAAGATCGTATTGGAGTGTTGTGGTGAGCAGTTATCTGTCAATTTATTACCATCATTTGTATGATCTAACTCTCGATACACAGTGAAGATGGTATCGCAGTGCTGTGGTGAGGAGCTACCTGTCATTTTATCACCAGCATTTCTGTGATCCAACTCTTTTCGTCACAGTGAAGATGGTATTGAATTGCTGCGGAGAAGAGCTACCTGACATATTATTACTATCTTTTCTTTGCTCCAACTCTCGATACACGGTGAAGATGGTATTGTAGTGCTGTGATGAGGAGCTACCTGTGATTCTATTACCATCACTACTATGATCCAACTCTGCAGACACAGTGAAAATGGTATTGGTGTACTGCGGTGAGGAGCGACGTGTCATTTTATCACCATCACTCCGGTAGTCCAACTCTCGATACACAGTGAAGATGGCATTAGATTGTTGTGATGAGGAGGAACCTGTCATTTTAACACCATCACTCCTGGATTAAACTCCTGATTCACAGTGAAGATGGCATTAGAGTGCTGTTGTGTGGAACTACCTGTCATTTTATCACCGGCATTTCTGTGGTCCAACTCTTTACGACACAGTGAAGACGGTATTGGAATGGTGTAGTAAGGAGCTACTTTCATGTTACCATCATTTCTGTGATTCAAATCTCACGACAAAGTGAAGTTGTTATTCGACTGGTGTGTTGAGGATCTGCCTGTCATTTTATTACCATCATTCCTGTCATTCACCTCTCACACAAAGCGAATATGTATTGGAGTGTTGTGGTGAAAAGCGGCCTGATATTTTATTACCAACATTCTTGTGATTCAACTCTCAGGACACAGTAAAGATGGTATAGGAGTGCTGTGCTAAGGAGGTGTCATTTTATCACCTGCATTTCTGTGATCCTACTCTAAACGACACAGTGAAGTGGTATTGGAGTGCTGTGGTGAGCAGCTGTCATTTTATCACCATCATTACTGTGACCCAACTCTCGATAAACAGTGAAGATGCTATTGGACTGCTGTGTTGAGCAGCTACCGGTCATTTTATCACCATCATTTGTGAGATTCAACTTTCGATACGCAGTGAAGATGGTATTGGAGTGCAGAAGTGAGGAGATACCTGTCATGTTATTTACATCATTTGTGTGATCGAACTCTCGATATACAGTGAAGACGGTATTGGATGCTGGGATGAGGAGCTACCTGTCATATTATTACCATCATGCCGGTGGTTCAACTCTCACGACTCAGTGAAGTAGGTATTGGAGTGCTGTGGTAAGAAACCGACCTGTCATTTTATTACCATCATTCCTGTGATTCAACTCTCACGACACAGTGAAGATGTATTGTAGGGCTGTGGTGAGGAGCTACCTGTCATGATATTATAATCGTCTCTGTGATCGCACACTCCCGACACAGAAGATGGCATTGGTCTTTTGTGGTGAGGAGCTACCTGTCATTTTATTACTACCACTCCTATGATCCAACCCTCCATATACAGTGAAGATGGTATTGAGTGCTGCGGTGAGGAGCTATCTGTAATTTTATCACCATCACTCCTGTGATTCAACACTCCATACAAAGTGAAGATGGTAGCGGCGTGCTGTGGTGAGGCGCTATCTGTCATTTTAACACCACCACTCCTGTGATCCAACCCTCGATACACAGTGAGGATGGTATTGGTGGGCTGTGGTGTGGAGCTACCTGTCTTTCTATTAGCATCATTCCTGTGATTCAACTCTCAGGACTCAGTGAATTAGGTATTGGAGTGCTGTGGTAACAAAGCGAACTATCATTTTACTACCATCATTCCTATGATTGAACTCTCACGACACAGTGGAGATGTATTGTAGTGCTGTGATGAGAAGCTACCTGTCATTTTATTATCATCATTTCTGTGATCCAAATCTCAGTACACAGTGAAGATAGTAATGGAGTACTGTGATGAGGAGTTACCTTTCAGTTTATCACCACCATTTCTGTGATCTAACTCTCACGACACAGCGAGAATGGTGCTAGAGTGTTGTGGTGAGAAGCTAGCTGTCATTTTCTTACCATCATTCCTGTGATTCAACACTCACTACACGTTGAAGATGGTATTGGAATGCTGTGGTTAGAAGCTGTCATTTTATCACCATCACTCATGTGTTTCAAACCTCACGGTACAGTGAAGATGGTATTGGAGTGCTATGGTGTGGAGCTACCTGTCATTTTATTTCCATCGTTTCTGTGATTAAACTCTCACGACACAGTGAAGATGCTTTTGGAGTGCTGTGGTGAGGAGCTACCTGTTATTTTATTTCCATCGTTTCTGTGATCCAACTCTCGATACACAGTGAAGATGGTATTGGATAGCTGTGGTGAGCCGTTGCCTGTCATTTTATTACCATTATTCCTGTGATTCAACACTCACGACACAATGAATGAGTATTGGATTGCTCTGGTGACAACCTGCCTGTCATTTTGTTACCATCATTCCTGCGATTCAACTCTCACGACACAGTGAATAGGTATTGGAGTGAAAACCTTGTGGTCATTTTGTTACCATCATTGCTGTGATTCAACTCTCACGACACAGTGAAGATGGTATTGCAGTGCTGTGGTGAGAAGGTTCCTGTCATTTTATTACCATCATTCCTGTGACTCAACTCTCAAGACACAGTGAAGTAGGTGTTGGGGTGCTGTGGTGAGAAAGCTACCTGTCATCTAATTACCATCATTCCTGTGATTCAATTCATTCGACAGTGAAAATGGTATTGGAGTGCTCTGGTGAGGCGTTGCCTGTCTATTTATTGCCATAATTTCTGTGATTCAACTCTCACGACTCATTGAAGTAGGTATTGGAGTGCCATGGTGAGAAATCTACTTGTCATATTATTACTATTCCTGTGGTTCAACTCTCACGTTACAGTGAAATGGTATTGGAGCACTGTGCTGAGGAGCTACCTGTCATTTTGTTACCCCAATTTCTGTGATCCAACTCTCGATACACAGTGAAGATGGTATTGATTGCTGTGCTTAGGAGCTACATATCATTTCATCACCATCATTTCTACGATCCAACCCTCACGGCACAGTGAAGATGGTTTTGGAGTGTTGTGATGATGTGCTACCTGTCATTTTAACACAATCATTTCTGTGAATCAGCCCTCCTTACACATTGAAGATAACATTGAAGTGCTGTGGTGAGGAGCTACTGGTAATTTTATTACCAGCACTCATGTGATTCAACACTCGATACAAAGTGAAAATGGTATTGGAGTACTGTGCTGAGGTGCCACGTGTCATTTTAGTACCATCATTCCTGTGATTCGACATTCACTACAAAGTCAATAGGTAATGGAGTGCTGTGGTGATGAGCTACCTGTCGTTTTGCTACTATCATTCCTGTGATTCAACACTCACGACACAGTGAAGATTGTATTTAAGTACTGTGGTGAGAATCTACCTGTTATTTTATTACAACACTTATGTGATTCAACTCTCGATACAACAGTGAAGATGGTATTGGAGTGCTGTGGTGAGGCGCTACTTGTTATTTTATTACCATCATTTCGTAATCCAACTCTTGATACACAGTAAAGATGATATTGGAGTGCTGTTGTGAGCTACATTTCATTTTATCACCATCATTTCTATGATCCAACCCTCACGACACATTGTAGATGGTATTGGAGTGCTTTGGTAAGAAGCTACCTGTCATTTCAATACCGTCATTTCTATGATCCAAATCTCGATACACAATGAAGATGGCAGTGCTGTGGTGAGGAGGTATATATCATTTTATTAGCTTCGTTATTGTGATTCAACTCCCACGAACAATGAAGATGGTACTGGACTGTTGTGGTGAGGACTTATCCGTCATTTCATAACCATCACTCCTGTTATTTAAATCGCGATGCACAATGAAGATGGTATTGGAGTACTGTGATGTGGAGCTACCTGTCATTTTATCAACATAACTCCTATGATTCAACTCTCGAAACACAGTGAAAATTGTAATGGAGTGCTGTGGTTAGGAGCTACCTGTCATTTTATCAACATCACTCATATGATTCAACTCTCGAAACACAGTGAAAATGGTAATGGAGTGCTGTGGTCAGGAGCTACCTGTCATCTTAGCACTATCACTCCTGTGATTCAACTCTCGAAACACAGTGAAAATGGTAATGGAGGGCTTCGGTCAGGAGCTACCTATCATTTTATCAACATCATTCCTATGATTCAACTCTCGAAACACAGCGAAAATGGTAATGGAGTGCTGTGGTCAGGAGCTACCTATCATTTTATCAACATCATTCCTATGATTCAACTCTCGAAACATAGTGAAAATGGTAATGGAGTGCTGTGGTCAGGAGCTACCTATCATTTTATCAACATCATTCCTATGATTCAACTCTCGAAACACAGTGAAAATGGTAATGGAGTGCTGTGGTCAGGAGCTACCTATCATTTTATCAACATCATTCCTATGATTCAACTCTCGAAACACAGTGAAAATGGTAATGGAGTGCTGTGGTCAGGAGCTACCTGTCATTTTATCAACATAACTCTTGTGATTCAACTCTGAAAACACAGTGAAAAGGGTAATGGAGGGCTGTGGTCAGGAGCTACCTGTCATTTTATCAACATCACTCCTATGATTCAACTCTTGAAACACAGTGAAAATGGTAATGGAGTGCTGTGGTCAGGAGCTACCTGTCATTTTATCAACATCACTCCTGTGATTCAACTCTCACAACACAGTGAAGATGGTACTGGAAAGCTGTGGTGTGGAGCTACCTGTCATTTCATTACCATCATTTCTGTGATCCATCTTTCGGTACTCAGTAAAGATGGTATTGGAGTGCTGTGGTGAGGAGCTACTTCTGATTTTATTATAATCATTTCTGTGATCGAACTCTCAAGACACAGAAGATGGTGTTGGAAAACTTGTGGTGAGGAGCTACCTGTCATTCTATTACCATATTTACTGTGATCCAACTCTAGATACAGAGTGAAGATGGTATTGCAGTGCTGTGATGAGGAAGTACCTGTCATTTTATCATCATCATTCCTGTAATTCAACCCTCCATACACAGTGAAGATGGTATTAGAGTGTTATGGTGAGGAGCTACCTGTCATTTTATTAGCATCATTACTGCTATCCAACTCTGGATAAACCGTTAAGATGGTACTGAAGTGCTGTGGTGACGCGCGTTCTGTCATTTTATCACTACCACTGCTCTGATCCAAAACTCGATACACAGTGAAGATGGTATTGGAGTGCTGTGAAGAGGAGCTACCAGTCATTTAACTACCATCATTCCTGTGCTACAGCTCTCACGACAGTGAAGATGGTACTGGAGTGCTGTTGTGAGGAGCTACCTGTCATTCTATTACCATCGATCCTGTGATCCAAGTCTCACGACACGGTGAAGATGGTATTTGAGTGCTGTGGTGAGGAGCTCCTGTCATTTTATTACCATCACTCCGTGGTCCATCTCTCGATACACAGTGAAGATGGTATTGGGGTGCTGTGGTGAGCAGTTACCTGTATTTTATTACCACAAGTTCTGTGATCCAACTCTCGATACACTGTGAAGATGGTATTGGAGTTCTGTGATGCGCAGGTACCTGTCATTATACTACCATGATTCCTGCGCTTCAACTCTCACGACACAGTGAAGAGGTATTAGAGTGCTGTGAAGATGAGCTACCTGTCATTTTATCACCATCACACCTGAGATCCTACTCTCGGTATACAGTAATTTAATATGGAGTTGGATTGCTGTGATGAAAAAACTACCTGTGATGTTATCACCATTACACCTGTGATCCTACTCTCGATATACTGTAGCTTAATATGGAAGTGTATTGCTGTGATGTAAAGCTACCTGTGATTATATCACTATCACCCCAATGATCCTACTCTTGATATACCGTGGTTTAATATGGAAGTGGAGTGCTGTGATGTGAAGCTACCTGTGATTATATCACCATCACATCTGTGATCCTGTGCTCGATATACAGTGATTTAGTATGACAGTGGGGTGCTGTGATGTGAAGCCACCTGTGATTTTATCACCATCACACCTGTAATCCCACTCTCGATATACAGTGATTTAATGTGGCAGTGGAAGGCTGTGATGAGGAGCTACCTCTCATTTTATCAACTTCACTCCTGTGATCCAACTCTCGATATACAATGATTTAATATGGCCGCAGACTGCTTGATGAGGAGCTACCTGTCATTCTATTACCATCACTCCTGTCTTCCAACTCTTGATATAGTGATTTAATAATGCCGTAGAGTGCTTGATGAGAAGTTACGTGTCATTTTATTACCATCACTCCTGTGTTTCAATTCTCGATACACAGTGCTTTTATGCGGCAGTGGAGTGCTGTGATGAGGAGCTACCACTCATTTTATCAACAACACTCCTGTAATCCAACTCTCGATATACAGTGATTTAATATGGCCGTAGACTGCTTGATGAGGAGCTACCTGTCATTTTATTACCATCACTCCTGTGTTTCAACTCTCGATACACAGTGCTTTAATGCGGCAGTGGAAGGCTGTGATGAGGAGCTACTTATCATTTTATCAACAGCACTCCTGTGATCCAACCCTCGATATACGGTGATTTAATATAGCCGTAGACTGCTAAATGAGGAGTTACCTGTCATTTTATTACCATCACTCCTGTGTTCCAATTCTCGATACAGAGTGTTTTGATCTGGAGGTAGAGTTCTGTGATGAGCTCCCTGTGGTTTTGTCACCATGAGTCCCGTGACCCAACTCCAAATTTACAGTTATTTAATGTGGCAGTAGAGTGCTGTGACGAGGAGCTACCTGTGATTTTATTACCATCACTGCTATGATACAACTCTTGATATACAGTGATTAATATGGCCGTAGTGTACTTGATGAGGAGGTACCTGTCATTTTATTACCATCACTCCTGTGATCCAATTCGCGTGAAAGTGCTTTAATGTGGCAGTAGAGCTGTGTGATGAGGAGCTACATGTGATTTTATCAACATCACTCCTGTAACCCAACTCTCGTTACACAGTGTTTTAGTGTGGCAATAGAGCGCTGTGCTGAAGAGCTGCATGTGATTATATCAACATTACTCCTGTGACCCAACTCTCGATACACAGTGTTTTAATGTGGCAGTAGAGCTCTGTGATGAGGAGCTACATGTGATTTTATCAACATCACTCCTGTAACCCAACTCTCGTTACACTGTTTTAATGTGGCAATAGAGCGCTGTGCTGAAGAGCTGCATGTGATTATATCAACATTACTCCTGCGACCCAACTCTCGATACACAGTGTTTTAATGTGGCAATAGAGCGCTGTGATGAGGAGCTGCATGTGATTTTATCAACATCACTCCTGTAACCCAACTCTCGTTACACAGTGTTTTAATGTGGCAATAGAGCGCTGTGCTGAAGAGCTGCATGTGATTATATCAACATTACTCCTGTGACCCAACTCTCGATACAAAGTGTTTTAATGTGGCAATAGGGCGCTTGATGAGGAGCTACATGTGATATTATCACCTTCACTCCCGTGTTCTAACTATCCCGACACATATGTTTAATGTGTTTTGATGAAGAGCTACCTGTGATTTTATCACCATCACTCCTATGATCTAAATGTCGAGACTTAGTGATGTAATGTGGCAGTAGAGTGCTATGATGATGAGCTACCTATGATCTTATCACCATCATGCCTGAGTTCCAAACTAGCCACACAGTGATTTAATGTGGCAGTATACGTCTATAATTAGGACCTACCTATGATTCTATCACCATCAATCTTGTGATCCAACTCTAGCAACACAGTTACTTAATGCGGCGTTAGAGTGCCTTGATGAGGAGGTAACTGTGATGTTATCACTATCGCTTGTTATACAACTCTCACGACACTTGATTTGATGTGGTAGTGTTGTAATGAGCAGCTACCTGTGATTTTATCACCATCACTCCTGTGATCGTACTTTCGCGACACTGTGATTTGATGTGGAAGTACAGCGCTGCGATGGGGAGCTACCTGTTATTTTATCACCATCTCTCTGTGATCCAACTCTCGCGACACAGTGATTTAATGTGGCAATAGAATGTTGTGATTAGGAGGTACTAGTGGCCTTATCACCAATAATTCTGTGATGTAAATCTCGCGACAGAGTGATTTAATGTGGCAGTGGATTGCTGTGATTAGAAGCTACATGTGATCTTATCACCATCACTGCTATGATCCAACCCTCGTGACACAGTGATTTAATATTGCAGTAGTGCGCTGGGATGGGGAGCTTCCTGTTATTTTATCACCAACAGTACTGTGAGCCAAATCGCGATACACAGTGATTTAATGTCGCAGTAGATTGAGTGATAAGGAGCTACCTTGATTTTATTACCATCACTCCTGTGATCCAATGTGATTTAATGTGACAGTAGAATTTTGTGATGAGTTGCTTATGGAAAAGAAGCATTCGAGTGTAGTGGTTCTGGCTAAGAAATTTATATTTAGTCTTATTTATGGGCGCTATTTAACTGCTGTTGTCCTTAGCTTCCCATCCTATTATTGGGCGTGAAAGACCAGTAATTTTGCTCATATGCCTCTTTATCAGGCTTGAGGCTCTTTTACGTGCCGTAAGTCTATCACACTGGACCACCGGCTTTACTTCCCTTCCGAAGGAAGCCGAAAAAATTCATCGATCTCCACCGGGTTTGAACCCGCGACCTTGGGAACTAGTGCCTAGTATGGTAATCATTACACCACGGAGGACGACATGATCCTCGCTACTTAATTATTAGCCGAAGAGAGGAAGGAGGATAATTTACATCGGTGTACCCTTCCACAGTTCAAAAGGGTCTCGGTAACATTGCTGAATTTTTCAGGTCCTGCACCAGAAGCCGCAATGGTACGCTCCTGGTAAAGACATTCAGCGTCTCAGGCAGTAATTATCATGAAAGCAAATATGTATCCGTGTCGAAATGCACAAAACCTGGAACTCTTTGCCCGGAGTTGTAAATACCCGTGCATTGGACGGTATGTCCAATGGGGAGATTCAGGAGAATCTGGAAGAACAAGGCGTGACGTATGTATATTGGGTCAATCGGGAAGAGGTGAATTTGTGCCTATTCGTATCCCTGTTTCTTACTTTTGTCAGCTTTATCTCCCTCAAAGGATTAAGGCGGGGTATGGAGTCATTGAGGTTAGGCCATATATACCGAATCCGCTGAGATGCTATAAATACGAGCGCTTTGGGCACACTAGCGAATTTTGTAACGGCGAATCTACGTGCGTTAACAGCAGACACATATCTCACGATGGAGCATGTACAACTGCTCCAGCGTGCGTTTACTGCAGCGGTAAACACCGATCAAGTACTCGAGAATACCCCATTCTACAGAGGAAAGAGGTATCCAGGAGATCCGGGTTAGGGAGATGATGTTCTTCTCGGAAGCCAGAAAACTTCTGCGTATCCGCCAGCCCTATGTCCGAAGTTCGGTATCTATAGCTTAGCTGCAGCTAAACAGGTACCCTGTCGGGAAATCGCAACTCAGACCAGCGATAGATTCTCGTAGCTAGAACACAGCCAAAGATTTTTAAAATCAACACCGACGACACCAATATCTGCCAAGTCTGCTACTCAAAAGACCACATCGTTAAAGTTACCATAAAAACCGTCGACCTCAACCAGCAAGACTTTCAAGACCGTAATACACAATGCACCATCAAAGAAGTTCAGGACCAGCTATGTAAGAACCGACTTCCTAAAAGAAAATGGCAAGCCTTTATCCACATCTAAAGACAAGAAAAGTCCACGAGCATTTCCACGGAGATCCTCATCTGAGGAATCTTCTGGGAAGCACTCGGACCAGCGATCTACAACTTCGCCGATCTACACCTCCAATCGGTTCGAGGTTCTCCAACTGAAGTTTTCAATTGGAAAGGGGTCCTTCCCCTTGGAGGAGATGGAGCAGGGGTATTCTGCCCGCAGTGCCAGAATGAGTGAAAAAGAGGCAGGGTCTTTTCTCCGTTAAAGGTGCTAGCCGGTCACAAAAAGGGCAAATTGATTCGACCACCGTCGTCCTCAAAGTATTGGACTCTTAGGATAGACAACTTATCCCATTATGAATACTATGACTATCCTACAATGAAACATACGTGGAATTAGAACACTTCGACCAGAGCTTGAAGTTTTGTTCAACGAGAATAATCCTTTGGTCGTATGTTTACAAGAGATTAAACTCCGTCTGCAACATATCTTTCAAATTAGGCGGTATACACCAGTACGGTGTGATCTTTCACCGAAGAAGGTATTCCTGCGCACGTGGGCACTATGATGCTAATCAGAGATGATATATTTGTAGAATCTGTATCCATACAGTCTGACATCCAGTCAGTGTCTGTAAGGATTAAACTGCCATCCATCCGATTTACCATTAGTAACCTTTATCTGCCTCCATCCGATGACCTCTCGTTCACTGATACAGAAGATCTAGTTTCCCAGTTATCAACTCCTTTTTGTTGGTGGGAGACTTTAATGCCCATCACCTTCTTTTGGGGCTCACCTCGGGCTTGTGCGAGAGGTAACTGAACTGCCGTTTTTTGGACAGTTATAACTTAGCTCTTCTGTAAACCAGAGAGCCTACATTTCTCTCAGACTCCCAAACACTTTTTCACACCTTGATATTGCAGTTTGTTCACCACAGCAGTTTCCTTGCAATGGAATGTCATCTCTGATTTATACTCTAGTGACCACTTTCCATGTCTTATTAGTCTCTTAACACAAGATATATGTTCCATACCTTTAGCTAGATGGAGCTTAGATCAAGCCAACTGGAACCTTTACTCCCACTTGACTGTGTTTAATTACAATGAGCACGTCTCTGTGAACTGTTTGGTCCAACATCTCACCCAGAAGTTTATTTCTGCTGCTGAGCAACTTATTCCACAGTCGACTGCCAACCCCCGTCGATTTCCTATCCCTTGGTGGACGGAAGAATGCCGAAATGCCATTCGTGATCACAGGCGTGCTCTTAGGGTTTTCCGGTGACGCCCCACACTGGATAACCTAATCGAATATAAGAAAATGCGTGACAAGTCTTTACATGTTATAAAGGAGAGCAAAACATCGTGGAGCAAGTTTGTAGCCTCATTTAATCGACATAAACTAACACCTTTGGCCGTGCTTTCGCTGAAATGTCTAGCTCAGATAACTATTCGTCCGAGTTCCTTCCTGCAAAGACTCAAGTGCAATCTCAAGGCTCCTGGTTTCGTTCAGGAAATCTTGAAGATTACAATCGCCTTTTCACCTTGGCGGAGTTTGAACACGCTGTTTCATCTTCGCGACTATCAGCACCAGGACCAGGTCGTATCCATGTACAAATGTTGCAACAGCTCTCTCCTGAAGGTAAGGCTTTCCTACTCGAGGTCTATAGTCGTGTTGAGTTGACGCCACTTTTCCAGAAAATTGGCGGGAGGGCACTGTCATTTCCATTTTTAAGCTGGAAAGGACCATCATCTCCCGTCTAGCTACCGTCCTATTTCCCTCACCAGTTGCATTTGGAAGGTGATGGACGCATGATCAAAGACGGTTGCTATGGTGGTTGGAAACTCACAACTTGCTGACCAACACCCAGTGCGGTTTTCGAAGACGCCGTTCAACAAGGGACCACCTCGTGCCATTATCCACACAGATCATGAACGGATTCATGAAGAATTGTCAAACCGTTGTTATTATAGCTTATTATAGTGTTGGCGAACAGGGGTACTACGTTTCCTACACGCCTGGAACTTACGTGGACGCTTACCACTGTTCATTCAGGAGTTTATGAAGTGTTGCGTTTTCCGAGTAAGGTCGGCTCGTTTTTGTTCAGGAGAACGGAGTACCTCAGGGATCAGTACTAAGCGTTACACTGTTTGCTATAGAAATTAATTCCATCTCGAAATGTGTTCCTCCAGGGGTATCGTCATGCTTATTCGTAGACGACTTGACCTTTTTGGAACGCCGTATGCAGCAATGCTTAGATAATCTCCAAGAATGGAATTCTAAACCCGTCTTCGTTTTTAATGTAGAGTCAACTGAAAAATTCAACGCCACAGCCGGGATTTGAACACGGTTCTCCCGCTCTCCGTGCGGATGTTCTAACCATTGAGCTACTGTGACAACATGCCGGTGGGGCATTGAATTCCCAAATTGACTCAAATTGTTAAAAAAAACTTAAAAAACCCTGAATAAATTATGTACCCAGCAATAAAATACTTGCAATAAGCAGGTCGCCGCTAGGTTTGTCATCTCGATGGAGATGCCTTGGTAGGTATGTCTGGGATATACAGAAGATATAGGGAACAGCAAATCTCAACAGCATGTAGGAAAATTGGATATAAAAGAAAACTGAGGCATATGTCACAAACCAATCATAAGGCTACAAGTACAGAACTAAGCAAGAGATTAGAGGGGTCTGGTTTGCTTGCTTCAACAGACTGTGAGGTATTATCTGTTTAATGATGGACTGAAGGCAAGGCGTCCTCATAAGAAAGATAAAGTAACACCTACAATGGATGCAAGAAGGCTCCAATGGACCAAGCCCACTAATACTGGTCACCTGATTTTTGCTACAATAATGTGAATTAGAACTAATTAACCCTTAGGCTGCCAAGCTCCGATTTGAGCCAATGCAATTTGCACACGTAAAATTCCAAGAGCCGGTCCAATCCGGGAAGGTTAGCTTTTACGTTCAAATAATTTACAATTTGTGCAACAGATGTCGTAAGTGCCTACCTCTAGCTACAGTGACCATCTAAGAGACAGTGGCGACAAGAAACCCTACGCTCAACCAATTTGCCATGTTCTTGCTAACTCAAGCAAAGGAACTATGGATATATCCATACAAATGTATGAAATGGAGGCCTAGTTTCTTAATTCAGGGTGATTTGAATACAATCTAGAACTAAAATCTATATTTACAGACTTCTTCGTAGCTTCAAAACCTTCTAGAACAACATATTGCTTATACTACGAATTGTGTTTATCAGCAAAAAAAAGCATTTTATAATTTTTCTTTCATAAATGATGTGAATGGGCACGAGAAAAGAGAATTACGGCGATAAAATACGATTTCTTTAAGAACACTACAAAACAATTTATAATTGGGATGTTGCTGACAGTTGTGTTGTTTACAAAATGTATGTAGGATGAGAAGTTCACAAGTTTTTTTTCGTTACTATTACCTACCTGTCCGTGCCAGTTTATTCTGAAATAATGTTTAAATTTGTATAAATACCCCGAATATGCTGTTTTTATTACGTCCTTTTAAAATACAGCATGCAATGCTTTGCACAGAAAGAGGGTGACGGAAGGAGGGAGTGAGAAAGGGTGAGAGAGCGGAGGAGAAAGAACAAGTCAGTCGGGATGTGAGAGAGGAGGGGGGGGCGGAAATAGAGAAAAAGGGAAGCCATGCTAAGGATTTTTACATCCCAAAAGTCCAAAAACCTTTGCCGGATTTGAACATGTGCCCAATGGAACTATAAGGTGGCATTGTAATCACTGCTGATGGAAGACACAACATTTGGGTAATTACTGTAAATAGGCTACCATTCTGCTGATATATTTTAAACATTTTCTATTTGATACTGCTCCTAGGAAAAGTAAATCTCAACACAGAGATTTACTGGCATGGCACTTAGCAGTTGTTTTGCACTATTTAGAATTAATTTTTAATGTCTTTGAAGAAATTGATTATATTTCCTTTTGAGTTCATGATAGCTAGGTATATGCAATATTTCAAATCAAATTCATACTCTTCCCAAGGAATGATTGGAAAACATTAATTTCCATTTACATGCTTGTTCATTACAAAAAACAGGTGCTTTGGGAAATGTTGAATTTACATGCCCTTCTTGATTGGGTTGCTGCAACCCACTACAGCAAAATTAGGCATGTTTAAATGCTCAATAGTTCTCTTTTATTGCTATTACAATGAAATAAACAGATAAATCTGATTATATTCGGTCACACCTGCACTGACATATGAGACATAAAATTGAGTTTTATTTATGAACGCCCTTTAACTGCTGTGGTACTTGGCGTCCCATTATATATTGGGCGTGAAAGACTAGTCATTTTGCTCAGAAGCCTCTTTTATCAGGCTTGAGATTCTTTTACGTGCAGTAAATCTACGACACGGGACCACCGGGTCGTCCTCCGTGGTGTAGTAGTTACCTTTAGTTCCCGAGGTGGCAGGTTCAAACCCGGTGCAGGCCGATGGATTTTTTTCGGGCGTAAAATCCTTAGCATGGCTTCCTTCGGAAAGGAGGTAAAGCCGGTGGTCCCATGTCATAGGTTTACGGCACGTAAAAGAACCTCAAGCCTGGTAAAGAGGCCTCTAAGCAAAATTACAAGTCTTTCACGCCCAGCATGGAATGGGACGATAAGGACCACAGTAGTTAAAGAGTGTCCATAAATAAAACCCAACTTAATTTAATGGGACCACCAGCTTTACTTCCCTTCTGAACGAAGCCATGCTAAGGATTTTTATGCCCGAAAAATTCCAACACTCTCTGCCGGGTTTGAACCCGTGACTTCAGGAACTAGAGGTTAGCATGGTTACCATTCAACACAGAGGATATATATATATATATATATATATATATATATATATATATATATATAGAGAGAGAGAGAGAGAGAGAGAGAGAGAGAGAGAGAGAGAGAGAGAGAGAGATCTGCACAACCAGCAAGAATATGGCAATAAATATCATGTGACCTCGTTGACCAATAACAATTCACACATTACTTGTTGCCACTGTCTCTTAATACAGTCACCGTACCTCTAGCTAATCTATGATATTTAAACTCAATGTTGGTAGCAATGTCTGTTTGTTTAATTTTTCTTTCTGAGGCTGTCATGCACAGTAGACGTGTGTTGTTTGTTTCGTGAATTTACAGTGATTTCTTGTGGTCTTGTTCACAAAATGGCATATTGGACCAATGACCAGATTGCTGTCAATAATAGAAGCTTTTGCTAATGACTGGCTAGAGAAAAAAACAGTTGGACTTGGGATTTCGTGGCTAAAAAACTGGACCAAAGTTGCTAAAACTATGTTGTGGAATCAACGAAAGAACATGTGTTCTAGGAGGAATGGGAGGAGGAAAAGATCTAGAACAGTGTATAAAAATTGTAAATAGGGACTGCATCCTGATTGCTTTGTAGATCATGCGCTCAATGGTGTTTACTATGAAAAAATTGTAATTTACAGCGTAAAAAGGAAGTATCTCCATTTCGGCAATTTAAAACACAGAAACCTCAAAATTTAGAAATTAAGACAATATAAAAAAACTAAATTGAGCAGTAACAGCAAAATCAGAATGTGATACTTATAGTGCCAAAAGCGAATTCAAAATTAAAAATTAAAAAATTCAAAATTAACAAATTAAATTTGTTTAAATAACATGACTGAATGTTTCACCTTGTTTAGGGCAGGCAGTAGCACGACATTTTAGATTGGCAGCGAAAGGGTGAAACATGTTGGGTGGTATGAATAAAAATGAGTACATAGTAAATGCTTGACTTTTTTTAGTACATACTCTTGATGGTAAGAATAAAACCTTCTTAGTATTTACTTGTTTATGAGTACATACTCAAGGCATGGAAGCAGAGTAGTATATTCTCGGGCAGCCATCTTACATAGAGCATGAACTCAGTTTGGTAAGAATAAAACAGATTATATTCTCACTTTTAGAAGTATATACTCATATCATGTTGAGCATGGTTAGAAGTAGGCTCAGATGTGAGTAACCTGTATGTGTGTTGTGTCAAGTGGTCTGAAGAAAATGGCAGAGTTTATGAACTATGTAGCACATGGCAAAATATACAATCAGAGACAAGAACATGTGGATTCAAAGAACTTTAAAAGGCTTTATCGTTTTACTAAGGTTAATATGGACTGGTTGAACACATATTTATTTGGACCAGAGAAAATGGAAACAAGAGGAGGAGGTTGAAGAATGTGATTAAATTAAAGACATTTTTAAGACTGGTGGGTGATCCTGGCTTCCAAGTTGGCATTGGAGAGGATCTTGGAATACATCAGACCACTGTATCCAAAACTGTTGTTGAGGTTATGGATGCCATAACTGAGAAAGCACCAGCTTGGATAAAGTTTCCACAAACTGAGTTAGAGTTTGATGCTGCAAAACAGGTATATAATTTGCTTTCATAAAAGTTAAGTATTACTCTTAAAATTTGGAGAAATAATGAGTATTCATTCTATCAAATACACTTAAAGGAACAGACAGTTAACTGAAACACATTAATGGTATAAATTTTTGATTGTTGTAATTGTATATTTCCTGGGAGTCAGACTCAGTTATGAACCCACTCAAAAATTGGATAACATGATTTCAACAGAAGTATTCTTGGAAACTCCCCAAATTAAAAAAGCATTTTAATAATAATTTCACCTATCTCTTTATGATTTACTGCCTTGAAAAATGAAAAGTTCTCTACACACCAAATTCTTAGGTCTTGTATTTTTCAAGGGTGCAAGTTGAAGGTTCTCAGGAAACTGCCTCCGCTTGACCTCCTTACTTTCAAAAAACTCGTAAACTGTAATACACACAATCATGTTTCATTGAAGCTTAGGGAAATAACACCTTGAAAGTCATAAGTGTCCCAAACATTGCATTAATTTTTTAATCCAACTC
Organism: Deroplatys truncata; assembly: GCA_030765065.1. Lineage (NCBI taxonomy): Eukaryota > Metazoa > Arthropoda > Insecta > Mantodea > Mantidae > Deroplatys > Deroplatys truncata. The sequence continues at coordinate 20,448,265 of CM060988.1, read as the reverse complement.
AACTTTAAACCTGGCAATGTATAAAAATTATCGAGATGCTTGTGTTTGATATTTTAATATTTGTTCTTCCACTTAAGCCATGTGTAAGCACTAAGTTGTAAACTTCAACCAGAATTGAAAAACCAATTTCAACACTGCGACTTGAATTGGGGATCTGTGGTAGAGGTACCCTCCACTCAATAGGTATCTGTGACATTGGATTTTCAAGTCTGAATCAAATTTTCAACTTATGTTTGACTTTCTTAAAAATTGTAAAAAATTTTGAATACAGTGTAACACCAATCATGTTGTTACACTTTATTTTAATGCTTTATATTTTCAAAATTTAGTAATTTATAACTATTACATATAAATATGTATATATTTAAGAATTTTTCTTTATCTTATAAAAAGGTCGTGAAATCACTGCATGCTCAGGAAATCTGTTGATGCTTGCTTCATCTTTGCTAACCACTAAGTCAGTAAGCAGTTTCAAGTATGAGATTGCATTACATTGTAATTCTTCTGAGTAGCAGAAAAATGTGGCAATTTTAAGTGTTTAGAAAAGCACTTCTTGGACAGTCTAGAGAACCCAGCAAATCAATGCAAATAGTAACCGATAATAAGGACATTGTATTGTAGAAAAGGAATGTATATGTGCAATTATTCATGACATGAAAGAAATAAATAAAATTAAAAAAAAGTAGATAAATGCATATGCAGTTACTTGAAAATTTAATATATATAAAGCCTTATTCGTCCTATTAAACTTGCAACTAAGCTTCATACAACATAATTCTCATTGGTGTGTGTTATAATTGAAAACAATTGATGGTAGCACTGTGGAAACAAGTGAATTTTACAATCAACATAAGTCACATGCTTAAAATGTAAAAGAAGAAGTGGAAACCTATCCAAATTTTAAAATCACTATTAATCCATAGGCACTGAAGCTGCTATCTCTATATTGTGATGGGAAATGAAGTCACATGCTTAAAATGTGGAAACCTAACCAAACCTCAAGCTTGTTTTAAAATAATTGTTAATCCACAGGCAGTGAAGCTATCTCTATCTCTGTAGTGGGAAAGGAAAAGGAGGAAATACCAACAATTACACAGAACACCAAACTCAGAGGAAATTGTGAGCTAAAGAAGCATGCTTGAAATGAATGTTATACATTTTCATTGAGAAAGGAAAATCTACACATACTCAAAAACCCAATTTATTTTAATATTTTACACATCAAGCTGCATTCTTAGCTTCTTTTCTTTAAGCCCCAAAACACATAATTGTTTTAGCAACACTAGCCGCTGCAGTTCAACATTTGATAGTCCATGTGTAAAGTCACTTTCATGCTCGTCCACAACACTTCTCCTTTTGTGTATGGAGGTTGATGTTGAAGGTGGTGGTGGCAATTCATTTGAATCAGCATTCCCCTGGGTCCCCACCTCCACTTCCTCTTCTGTAGAAAGAACCACAAATGGCTCTTCGACACCAAAACTGCATCCTCCTGGAATGCAGAAAAACAAATAGTGGTATTAATTTGACTAGCATTTACTAATGAATCAACACGGAACAAATGAAAGAGGTACAAAACTCAAGAGTGCAGCTAACAGCTTTTATGGTGTCTTGAAAATATAATTTAGTATGCTTATCTATATGTGAGTAAATAAGCTTAAATTTGAAATAAAATGTGGAAAGGCTTTGCTGCATTACTTTAGTCTTCATTGAAAACGTTAATAAAAGTACCCTCCCGTGAATCAGGAACCTAATATATATATATATATATATATATATATATTAAAGAAAGTAACCCTAACCTCCCGTGAATCGGAAACGTAAAAAATTAATAAACCTAAAATAAAAAGTAATTAGGAACGGACGCTGGGTGCATTGGCGATATCTCACTGGCTTTGAAGATTAACGTAATGCAGATTACCAATCATTTGCTACAGTTAATTGAAGCTGCAGTTATTTATAACTATTTACATATATTTGCTTCATAGTAAAAAGGACTTACCTGGCATCCTGGAAATGGTGGGTTGGAATCTCCATCCAGTATCTTGTGCATTACTCTCTCCCAGTCTTTTAAAATAATAATTTGATTACCAGTTTTGTTCAAATCACACTTTTGCTTTACTCGCATTTTCATGTTGTTTATTTTTTTGGTTATTGTGCCCGCATCAACACTTTTGCCGCACATCGCCTCAATTTTAATTTTTAGTTCCTGCAGAGCCTCACTTTTATCCTTCCTTACTGAAGGTAATTGTGATTTGTTAAACAATACTGTGTATTCCCTCAACATATTCGCAAATGTAATTGCTGATATTTCTATTTCTTTTATTTTGTTTACTACAACACACATGTGAGCACACACAAACAAAACTAAAATGGCGAAGTCTCAACCAAGCGTATCCTGGTACCAACAAATCAAAGATGTTAGTATGAGGGCAAAGAGAGTAGCTCACCCAAGTATATACTCACATTGCAAGGCTGTGGAAATGAGTATAAAATCGTGTGAGGTAGAATGTTTTTATTCATACAAAAATGAGTATGTTCTCATTGAGCTGAGTATATAATCACAGAAGGTTCTCATACTCAAGAGCAGAAACTATGAGAAAGTACTCAAGTTTTATTCATACCACCCATTATAAATTCATTTTCTTTGCTCAAAATACCTTTAAACAAAGGCGTGCTGCTTTTTTTTTAAAAAACCTTATGGGCCTTTGCATGCAATATGAAATAATTTTAATGCTGCACATCAGGTTTACAGCTTTCTCTGGCATTTTGTGTATGTAAGTTCATTCAGGTTTAGTTCAGTGATGAGTCTGTATTTTCTGTTGGAGATGAGATAAGGTAGTATGTCTGACGAAGAGAAGGAGAAGCATTCAAACCGAAATGTGTAAGGCAAACAGTTAAACATCCTACCTCCACAATGATCTGGAGTGTGATTTTTTAGCACGGATGTGGTCAGGTATATTATTTTATGGAGGGAATGCAGAGACATCAGCAATACATTAAAGTGCAACAAACATGGATGCTACTTCAAATACAGAATGGTTTGGTAAAAATGATGCAGCATTTTTGCAAGATGGGGCTCCATGCCACAAAGCAAAATATGTGTTGATGTTTTTCAGAGAACATAATGTAAAGCTATATGATTTCCTGGTAACAGCCCTTATATGATCCCATTGGGAATTTATGGTTAATAGCCAAGAAAAAACTCAATAAAAGATAACCAAATGACCTTGATTGAAAACCTATTAAAATCTAGTTCCATGGTCAATTAAAAAAAATCAATGTAAAACATTGATTGAGGGCATGCCCAGTCGAATCAAGCCACTTATCAAAGCTTAGGGGATGCACACCAAATATTGAACTCATGAAAGTAATCTTTACTCAAGCCTGATCTATGTAATTAATTACTTTTCATGGAATAAAGACTTGAAATTCAGAGGGATCTGATACTCTAATTTCTGCACCTATTCTGATAATAAATCTGCATTAAACGTCTTTATTTGCTACTGTTCTGAGCAAGCTCTAGAGCATAACCTGTTCAACATTCACACAAAATATTACTTAGTCAAACTATGAAAGTTTTGAAGCATAACAACAGAAATTATCAAAGAAAAATATGAAAAGCTATATGATCTATTAAGCTCTTCTTTCAACTAACAGATTTGTATCTCCTTTTCTTCTTACAAATTAAATTGTGTGTTTAAAATGCAACTAGGCACTGTATTCTTTAGAAATATATTACGTGCATGAGGTCCTCCCCTCATTATTCATTTTACTCATTTGTAAACTATACAATAAGTTACACCTATGCTGCAAATATAACTTTTAAGCCTTAATGGCGCTGGTGAATCAAACTATGCCTTTTCAAATCTGACAACCTAAGAAATATCTTTGCACAAATTTCACACTTGTGTGGACTTTTACCTTCATGAATCAAATAATGGCTTTTCAAATGTGACAACCTAGTTAATGTCTTCTGGCAAATTTCACACTTGTATGGACTTTTACCTTCATGAATCAAATTATGGCTTTTCAAATGTGAAAACCTAGTAAATGTCTTTCCACAACTTTCACACTTGTGTGGACTTTTACCTTCATGAATCAAAATATGGCTTTTCAAATATGACAACCTAGTAAAGGTCTTCTCACAAATTTCACATTTGTGTGGCTTTTCACCATTATGAATTAAAATATGGCTTTTCAAATATGACAAGCTAGTAAATCTCTTTTCACAAATTTCGCACTTGTGTGGACTTCTACCTTCATGAATCAAAATATGGCTTTTCAAATTTGACAACCTAGCAAATGACTTTTCACAAATTTCACACTTGTGTGGACTTTCATGAATCAAAATATGGCTTTTCAAATATGGCAACTTAGTAAATCCCTTCTCACAAATTTTGCACTTGTGTGGTCTTTTATCCTCATGAATCAAATTATGGCTTTTCAAATATGATAAGGTAGTAAATGTCTTTTCACAAATATTGCACTCGTGTGGTTTTTTGTCTTCATGAATCAAAATATGGCTTTTCAAATATGATAAGGTAGTAAATGTCTTTTCACATACTTTGCACTTGTGTGGTTTTTCACCTTTATGAATCAAAGTATGTCTTTTCAAACCTGACAACCGAGTAAATCTCTTCTCACAAGTTTCACACCTGTGTAATTTTTTACCTTCGTGAATCAAATAATGGCTTTTCAAATTTGATAACAATGTAAATCTCTTCTCACAAATTTCACACTTGTGTGGCTTTTTACCTTCATGAATCAAATTATGAATTTTCAAATGTGAGAACCTAGTAAATCTCTTCTCACAAATTTCACACTTGTGTGACTTTTTATCCTGAATTAAATTATGGCTTTTCAAATATGGCAACCTAGTAAATTTCTGTTCACAAGTTTCATGCTTGTATGGCCTTTTACTTCCATGAATCAAATTATGCCTTTTTAATTGTAACATGGAGGTAAAGCCCTGTTCACAATTGTTACACTTGTGTGATCTTTTACTCCTGTGAAACAAAGTCTTGCTATAAATTTCTATCCCATCACTACTTTTAGCAGATTGTTCTGATTGTGCTTTTACAGTTGCTATGTTTGCAACATCACTTTCTTGATTTTCACTTTCAGGATGAGCCTTTTCAATATAGCAGCTTGCGCCTTTTTCTGTGTCTTCAGTAGAGGGCAATGGTGATTTACCACTGCTATCACCAGAAACTGCTTCTGTGCATAATCTGAAAAGTTGGAGGATTTGGCATCTTTAAGTATAAAAATCAAACAATGAAAGGGAATAAATCTGAAAACACAATCTGTGTTTGTGAACTACTGATACATATGCTCAGAAATAAGTGACATCTCTTCAACTGTGGCCACAAATGCATGTAAAACCACTACATTGTTCACTGGAATTGAATTAACTTGGTTAATCTGCAAGATAATTAGATAACACTACCCAGCATTTTCAATTTTTTTTCTTGCAGCAAGTGATGTAATGGGTGATCTTAACTGATTTTGGGTTGCTGAACACAGATCTGGTGTCTGTTTCTATGTATTGAATCATGTTTCCTCACAATGGGTACGTCAGAACAAGAGATATATTGAATATAATAATAATATTATAAGTTTGGAAATATTTATAGAGAAAAATTATATTTTGTTAACAGTCCACTATTTTTTGTAAATGGGGGCCAAATAAACAGAAGTTTCATCGATATAAGTGCCAATACCTGGGGTTGAACCAGAATCTCTTAGTTCATGTAGTACTGAAATATATAGTTTGATTTCTGTTCTCTAGCAACTAAGTGTGAGCAAAGAATTCATGAAGATGGCAATGTATACATAAAACAGCACCAGAACATGCTATTACAGGAAAAAATTGCAGTCTCCTTTGAGTGACCCAGCATTTGACTGTTGCATGTTAGCCATCTCTTTTCAAACACCAACAACCATCATTGGTTCATCCCACCTCTTTGATGTCTTGGTAAAATCTCTCTCCCATCTCTTCACTAACAGCCCCAAGATTTTCCGGAAAGTGATCGAGATGAGAATGAAGGAAGTGCAGTTTCAGGCTCATTCTACACTCCGACTCTTTCATGTGATCCAACATCAATTTCACTTTGTTTTGTACTGTTCATGCTTTACATTTCCTAGGAACTTCATCAAGACGTGCCTCATTCTACGGCATTCATCGTCTGTTCAAAGCTTTGGTCTTTCAGCAGCTTTCTAATTTGTGAACTATCAAAAATGCCTTCCTTGATCTTTGCATTGATAAATGAACTTGCTTGCAGTATACTGAAAACAGGGGCTACTTTTGTCCAAGGCCTTAACAAACTGCTTCATGATTCACAGTTTGATGTGTAGCAGTTTTAACTTTCTGTGAGTCAACTAAGGCAGCATTTTTTATCTGTGGTGTCAACGCTTCTTTCTTGGGCCAGGTAGGTGTAGACCAGTGATAGTCCCTAGCTCTGCTGTCCCATTCACATGAATGACAAGGAAATTTAGTGTTGTTGTCCTAATAGAATATCACACACCTTCAAGTCACTACACACATCCCATCTGTGCTCATGATATTTGATTTTGTACAAAAGGTTTGCATTGTGATGTACCTTTCCTTTAGGAAATGGAATGTACCACACGTATCACAGCTAGAATGTTTCCATTATGAAGTAGTACAGACTTTAAGCTCTGTTTAGAGGAATCTACAAACAGCCTCTAGCTTTCCAACTAGTAATCACTCCCCAGCTGTTTTATCAGTTTTGGTGAAAACTGGCATTTATTTATGGATGCTCTTTAATTATTATGGTCCTCAGCGTCCCATTCTATACTGGGGTGAAAGACCGGAAATTTTGCTCAGAGGCTTGAGGTTTTTCTACACACCGTAAATCTATGACTTGGGACCACCGGCTTTACTTTGCTTCCAAAGAAAGCCATGCTAAGGATTTTTACACCAGAAAAAAATCCATCACCCTCCGCCTGGTTTGAACCTGTGACCTCAAGAACCAGAGGCTGGCATGGTACCCCTAGACCACCTCTGTGGCACAGTCTCAGCAGTAGGTCAGATCATCTTCCTTCTTGAAATACTTCCTGAACTTCTTAACTCTATGTCTATACCAAGAAAAGTTCCAGAGGCAAGATTTTTTTATTTTATTTGTGATCTCAGCAGTTCACTCTTTTCCTTCATGAGGCTGAGGTCTTGCATCTCTGACTGGTTTAACAATTCTGGACTTCCTGGTGAAAAATCTATCAACTTGCTTGTCAGTGGAACCTGGGGAAGCTTCAGAGTCAGGTAAACTGCTAGGAGGTATTGGAATTTCTGGTTCATGAGGAATGGGTCCCATCGCAGATTTGTACACAATACTGTCCTTGTTTTTCTTATAAAATCCAACCACCTTACGTAAACAAAAATAGCAGTCACTGGGGCTTGCACCAAACCATCACATTCCTGAATGGAAGAGTCAGCCATTTTCCCATGGCTCCACTGTCATAGTTTTTCAAGGCAAGTTTTATTGATTATGTGGGGAGCCTATACCTTATCCAAGTCTCCTAATTTTACTTTAAAATACAAATAGTATGAACGTTTCACCAATGCAATTATTGGCTGCCTTTGTCCCTTGATTATGTAGCACCCATACACATAACAAAATGAGTCTGGCTAATTCACACATCTTCTTCTAATTCCTGACACACTTGCCATTTTCACAATATATACAACAGGTCAGACTTCCACCATACTCAAAACGTGACTGATTGTCACTGTACTAGGCAGCATTAAGAATTTTGCCATTACAATGAAGTAAAAATATGCAACTCTGCATTTCATCGGTAACAATTCTAAAAAAACTCTGATATCAGAGAGTTCAATGGAGTGGTGTTGGATTGACAAACACACACAGGAATAACAAAGCAAACCATGACCACACTAATAACAGCTGATTCGCTGTTATTGCAAAGCAACACTGAGTTGCAATGACACATTTTCAGACAGTAAATCACGATTAACATGAAAACTAGACGTGATATACCTGACCTCATTTAGTTTAACTCACTTATCAGATGCTTTGCCACAAAAATCATGCTGGGTAATGTAATTAATCAAATCTTTCAAATTAAAAACATGTTAATAGTAAAAGCAGTCTCATGTTTGTGGCAATATGCATTATGCACTGAGAATTACACCAACTTCGGGATTTGTTTTAGTAGTTTTACAAGTAATTCAACTTGACAAAAGGTTATCAACAAGCCAGCAGCCAATACAACATTTCTCATGAATGAATGGAAGTTCATCAACATATGATATATTCAACATGGAATATTTAAAATCTGCTTTTAAAATACTATTGTCTTACATTTACATTTCATTGTTTCCCACTCTTCTAAAAACATTCTTTCAACTTATTCTTCTATATACTTCATTTCAATCAATATAAATGTTTGAACAAATGTGTTTCATTATAGCTACAACTTGGACACAGAAGGCTGAAGCAATAGAAAAATCTTTAAAAAGCAAATCGCTATATAATGGCTTTGAAATTCCATATTCTTTCCAGGATATCTTGAAAAATAAATGAATGGCGAGCTAACTCTTTAAAATTATAGCAACCATATATCTCAGAAACTATCCATGGTACAAAAAGTATACTGAACATAAGTTACATATACATTTTTTATTTGTTTAAACTTTGTCCATCTCTTATGGTTTACCAGTAATATAAAATCATACAAAATATCATATGAAAAACACTTCATAGGTTATTCATAGAAAATTCAAGATATACGTTTTATTAGTGTTCAACTCTCAATACTCACCAGGTATTTCTTTGAAAGTGTGCGCTAGACTTAAAATATGGCATGAACAAGGGTGGATCAAACATAAACCAGAAGAGAAATTGAGTGAATTGTTTTGCATTGAATGGAAAGTGTGGGGATGTCTGTAGGTGTCATTTCTCTTATCAGTAGCACTAAGCGAGCAGATGGTACACACATCTGTTTGACAATGACCATAAAGTTTTTCACCAATGAAAATGCAAAGCCATGCAAAATTTTGAAAAGATTCAGCCCAAGTTCTGGGACCCAAGTGTACAAGAAACGCTCAATGAGACCTAAAGCAACTGCAGAAAACGTTCGTTGTCTTAAGTTGCAATATAAATGGAAGTCAGTTACAGGAGTTATCAATCATTCTTTTGCTATTGTTTTTAAGTTCCATATAAACAAAGTAGAGATGGCACTATTGCTAAGAGAACCAATGCTCAATGGGTCTGAGGTTAGGACACACGTATGTTAGAATTTCTTCCAGTTTCATTTTACCAGCTTTGCAACAGAGAGTTCTAGTGGCTACTACAGTGAAGAGTCTAATATGCATATACTATTCCCAGGAATTAGAATGAGAAAGTTAAAACTTGGCCAAATCTTAGGACATGTTAACATTCACATTATAACACAAGTATTTTAACTTTGTCCTTGTTCTGATTATCATTCTCAGTTATTGCAAAGCAGACTTCATTTTGTCGGGCTGGCTGGCCTTCCGATCCCAAGGTTGTCGGTTCAAACCTCGCCCAAACTGATGGTTTTTAAGTGTGCTTAAAAGTGACAGCCCCATGTCAGTAGAAACAACTGCAGCATGAAAATCCAGCACATGATCCTAGCAATTGACAGCATCGTTAACTCACAAAATATTTTTTTTATAGCCATCATTCTGGAAGTCTGACAATGACTCCTTTCTTGCTATAATGAGGAAAGTGAGGTAACAAAATTTGGATGCACCACTACACAGTCAAGTCTAAACAAGCAGTGGCAAAAGAAAGATCAGCTAAAAGTTGTTCTAAACCATTATTTGAGACTCCACTGGCATTTTATGATAAGAGTTTCTTCCTGTAATACCAATAAATGATGCCTTGTGGTTGAGAACAAAAGCTGATGTCAGCAACCCAAATAAAACATCATGACCTGAGACCACATACAACTATGTTTATACATTTACTGAACACTCACTCTACCCCCCTGAGGTTGTCATATGTTTGGAACATCTAGACGACAACAATTCCATGCAGGAGTTCATGCTTAACTGAATGCCGACATTGCTTTCTTCAGTGAGGGAATAAAATGATCACCAATTCATTGTAAACTGTGTACCTTGAAACAGGAATAATCTATAACCACAAGATACATTTACTGATATACCTTTAAATTGGTCCAAACAATTCTTTAAAAATAAATCCTCTGTTTTGCACCTGATTCCCTTTCTATAAAAGCATGTAGCTCTCCACAGTACCTAATGGATTCAGTCCTACAACAAGAGTGAGGCACGGAACAAATTTCAATGTTGTAACAAATGAGAACAGTCTCCTCCATGGTCTAGGGTTACCATGCTGGCCTCTGGTTCCTGAGGTTGCGAGTTCAAACCCAGCGAAGGGCAATGGATCTTTTCAGGCATAAAAATCCTTAGCATGGCTTCCTTCAGGAGAACTAAAGCTAGTGGTACTGTGTCGTAGGTTTACAGCACATAAAAGAACCTCAAGCCTGATAAAGCTGCCTCTGAGCAAAATTTTCGGTCTGTCACACCCAATATAGAATGGAACACTAGGAACCGTAGTAGTTAAAGAGTGACCATAAATAAAACTTCCCCAGTTACTGCAAAACACATTTTAATTATTACTAGGCACTCAGCGTAGCACAACACATTACACTTGGAACATAAAACAACTGAACTATCCTATCCCTTATATTGGCCTTGCATACAAGTGGAAGGTTCTAGAAAGAGAAGCTACTACAACATGCCAAAAGGAATGTTCTCAAACATGTAAGCAGCACACAATGGCTATTGTTCTGCACTAGTAATTCTTCCAAGGCCCCACATAGGTGCTGGGTTGAGAGGAGCTTACTGCTCCTAATAATCCTGACAAGCACTGTCATATGGAGCAAGATGATCTACCAGCATCTTCCCTCTGGATGTGGTAGACTACATCATTGATCCTCTTCACCATATGGTATGTTTGTTGAAGCTTGTGGTAATGCCCCTTGGTCCAGATGGGTGATTAAATTAAATTGAGTTTTATTTATGGATGCTCTTTATCTGCTGTGGTTCTTAGCTACCATTCTATATTGGGCGTGAAAGATCAGTAATTTTGCTCAGAGGCCTCTATCAGGCTTGAAGATCTTTTATGTGCTGTATATCTGTGACATAGGACCACTACCTTTACTTCCCTTCCAAAGGAAGCCATGCTAAGGATTTTTACGCCTGAAAAAATCCATCGCCCTTCGCCGGGTTTGAACCTGCAATCTTAGGAACACTACACCATGGAGGACGACAGGTAGGGTGATATAAACAACCACACATCACCCTGCTGGAAACCTTGGCTGTGGGCTTGCTGGTCTTCCTTTGATCAGTACAGGTCGTGCACATCATGAAGATGGTCCATGAGGTTCTCCACATAGTTGATTGTCAGCTGTTCTGCACCAGGAGGGCTCCCAAACATGAGGCCATATGGAAGGTGCAGCTCTCTGCTGAAGACCAAGCTTGCTGGTGTCATTTTTTGCGGGTCTTGTGCACTCCCAGTTGCTCCAGTGCTTCCCTCAACAGGTTTTCGATGTTGATGCCTTCGATCGTCTTGGCCTCCTGACTAAGAATGGTGTACATATCCGGCCTCTTGGTGCAGTAATTAATGACTAGCAACAGATACTTCTTAACCTTGTTGAACATGGTTCAGCTATGTCAAAGATGATGAGTTCGAAGGGTGCTCCCAAGTTATGCTACTGCATGTGTGGGCTGTGACTCGTCGCAACAACATGACATTGGCAGCACCACCATCAGCATCTGTCCATAGCCTCAACCAGTAGTACCTTCATAGAGCTTGCCGATTGGTTGGGTCCAAGATGTCCTTCCAAGGTCCCTGCATGTGCTTCCTCTAGGACTTCCATCAGCTCACTCTGAGGGTGGATGAACTGCTCTCTCTGAGCCTTTTGGTCAGGTGATGCCCAAACTCTAAATAATACACCTTCCTTGGTCTTCAGTATGCCTGGATGTGACATCTCCCAGCTCAGCCTAGTTCCTGCCTCCACTTCTTTCTGGAGTGGCCCCAAGTCGGCATCCATCAGTAATTCCCTCCTTAGGCCTTTGCTAGCCCATCCATCTGTAGACACAGATAAAATCATGATGCAGTGGCCACACTCCTCTGGGCAGGATCTTGATATTGCATCCACATTGAAGTGTCTCCTTCCGCCCCAATGTGAAGTTGTACTCTTGGAGCCTCTGGAACCAATTGGCTGTATGTCTCTCTAAGTTCAACAGCTAGATGAGAGCGGAGCAGTCAGTCCTCAGGTGGAATGCCTGGCCGTACAGCTATGTATGGAAATGTTGCAGCGCCTTCACTACCAAGGTGCTAACCCGCATGATGTAGTAGTTCTTTTCCGCCTCAAACTAAAAATTGAATTGAGTTTTATTTATGGATGGTCTTTAACTGCTATGGTCCCTAGTGTCCCGATTCTATATTGGGGTGAAAGACCGGAAATTGTTCTCAGAGACCTCTTTATCAGGCTTGAGGTACATTTATGTGATGTAAATCTTTTCTACCTTGGAGAGCGTCCTGCAATAGCATGCTATTATCAGCTCCTGCCCATCCTGAATCTGGGATAGTATACTTCCAATACCACTGCCGCTGGCATCGCCGACCACCATAAAATCTCCACCCGGTTAAGGAAAACCTAAAACTGGAGCACTGCAGAGTATTAACTTAAGTGCCTGAAACACATTCATGGCCATTTCTGTCCATATGTAAGACTGGCGTTCTTCCATCAGACAAGTGAGAGGCCTTGTGATGTTGGAGAAATCTCTGACAGTAGTAACTGCATAGGTCCCGAAAACCGCACAACTTTCATTTATCCCTCAGGCATGGCCAATCTCTTATAGTCTGAGTCTTCTCCATGGCCACCCCAGTTGTGGCCCAAGTAGTTAACATCCTTCTTTGCATTCAGCTTCAGGTTGGCTGCTTGCAGTCTCTGTAATACCTTGATCAGGTTCTCAAGATCATCTTCGAAAGTGCTGCCAATGGCGATGTCCTTCAGATATAACAGGCAAGCGCCATAAATCAACCCCTCATCAATGACTCAATTAGATGCTGGAGCATTGCAGAGGGCATAGCCCTAAACTGCCAAAGCCTTTGCCCTGTTGAGAATGTAGTGTTCTCCTTGTCTTTGGGATTAGAGCCACTTGCCAGTATTCCGATTTTGGATCCAAGGTTGGAAAAACTGGGCACTGGCGAGGGTGTTGTCAATCTGGGGTAAAGGATAGCAGTCCTTTTGGGTGACAGCATTCAGCTTCCTATATCAACACAGAAGTGTAGCTAGCCATTCTTCTTCACCAGGACTACAGGGGAGCACCAGGGGCTGTCAAAGTCTTTGATAATCCCCTAATGTCTTATACTTCTGCATACTTCACCAGAGGAAGTAGTCTTGTTGGTTGCGAATATGTCGGGCATCCTCGTGTCAGCGTTGTGGAGTACTTGGTCAGTTAGGCTGTAATCGTAGTCTCCTTGGCTGAAGACAGACTGCTATTGCCTAAGTAGATCCCAGACCTTCTTCAGCAATTCTTCCAGCCGAGCCCCCAATCTCCTTGGATATGTCACATGGTGATACACTTGCAGCTAGCTCACATTTTCCCTAATCCTGGCCAGCGTCTGATGGTTTCTGCAGTCTCACAGGCACTTCTTCCTGCAAGGCAGCAATGCTCTGGCAACACATACTTCAACCAATGGTGTCTTCTGGTCCAAAACCAGGTTCCTTGATTAGTGGCCTTCCAGATGCGCCTTCACAACCACCTCACTTCTTGCTAGCATAACCACATCCTCTGTCAGGATTACCCTGCAGATCCCCAGATATTTTTGGGGCTTCAGAGCATCACCTCATCTCAATTGAATAGCAAGACCTTTCTGCTGATGTCAGCTGTTGCCTCATGGCTCCTGAGACCATCCAATCCCAATATCACATTCTCAGTCACCCCCACAATGAACACCTACAGTTATGATACTCTGCCCCAGGATCAAGTCTAGAAGGGCCTTCTTCTCCACAGGCAAGGTATTGCCTGATGCTCTCACTAGTTGTTATGGCCAATTTGGTTCCTTAACAACATCAGCTGATTACAGTCACAGCTGCCTGTGTGTCCACCAGTATCTGGCAGAGCTTCTCTTGTATCCAGCTGTCTGTGATGAGGTTGTCATCGATTTTTCTGCTGAAGGCAAGTCACTCAAGGGTTGGTGAAGATGAACTCCTCACTATGCCGGTACTTACTTGTTTCCCACCTCTTGTTGGCTTGGTGTGGACAGTCCTTTGTCATGTGTACTAAAATTAAATGAGCTTTATTTATGAATGCCCTTTAACTACTGTGGTTCTTAGCATCCCATTCTACGTTGGGCATGAAAGACCAGAAATTTTGCTCAGAGGACTCTATCAGGCTTGAGGTTCTTCTACATGCCGTAGAAGTACAACATGGGACCACTGGCTATATTTCCCTTCCAAGGAAGCCATTCTAAGGACTTTTACACTCGAAAAAATCCATTGCCCTTAGCCAAATTTGGACCCACTATCCCAGGAACTAGACCAGGTTTCCTGGCTGGCCACATGCACAACACACACCACTTGAAGATCTTCATTGACATCTTGGGGTTGATCCTCTGTCCTTGTCATATCAAATACTCATGGCCCTCGAGGTAGGGGCAGTGTTATCTTGGCTGCCTCCATTCTCAATGCGGTGGTTAGTTCCTCGTGGATGGTCTTGTAGTCACTAAGCATCAGATGCTGTCATATCTGGGCATCACACATACTGGTGACAAGGAATAGGCAGCTTCCAGGAACATTTAACTGGGCAGAGGTTCACCAGAGCTTTGTTCACCAATTGCTCAATTGCCACAGCAAGTTATTGCAGCATCTCTTGTGATTGTTGTAGCATTGACTTGAGTTAACTATGATTGGCTACAGCCAAGAGATGGTTCCCAAAACCGTTTTCAAGGGCCTCCCAGATGTCTCCAGAAATTGTTGATGTTGGAATTACATTCCAAAGCTCTGCTGCCAATCCCTGGAGACTGGCTAGCAGCTGTGCGGCTTCCTCCCAACAACCATGGTGGGCAGAGATTTCAGAAGTTGACGTTCCATTGTATTTGGCTGGCTTGATGCATGCAGATGTTGTGTTGCACCCTTGAAGTCCTTAGGTCTTCAGTTAAGCATTTCTTTGTGACATTGAGCTACTTGGCACTGTTGTTGACTCATCCTTCTAGGATGCTAAGCCGTTCTCCGACATTCTCCAGGGAGTTAACGCACTGGCCAAGGTATTTTATCTGTCTGCCGAAGTGTTATGTGTCTTTCTTCATACCAGCCAGTTGTTTGTCAATTTTGTTCAATAGCTCCATCTTCATCTTGGACATTTCTGTCTCCATCTTCTTCATTCAGGACTTAACTTTTTCCTCCATCTTCTCCAATGAAAAATTCACTGTTATTATTTCATTTTTCATCTTGTACATCGTCTCCATCCTGGATTCCATTTTTGTCTTCCCCTTCTCCAATTCAGTTAGCAGTCGAACCATTGTGGCATTTATATCCCACTCCAGACACCAATGTAACAAACAAGAACATCAGTTACTGCAAAACACAGTTTATTTATCACTTAGGCACTCAGTAAAATAAAATTGAGTTTTATTTATGGACACTAACTGCTGTGGTCCTTAGCATCCCATTCTATGTTGGGCATGAAAGACTAGTAATTTTACTCAGAGGCATTTTTATCAGGATTGAGGTTCCTTTTTTGTGCCGTAAATCTACAACATGCAACCACCAGCCTTACTTCCCTTCTGAAAGAAGCCATACTAAGGACTTTGATGACCGAAAAAAATCCATCGCCCTCTGCTGGATTTGAACCTACAACCTCAGAAACTAGAGCCTAGCATGGTAACCAATACATCAGGAGGACGACAGGCACTGAGTGTAGCATCACACATTATATTTGAGTCACTTTTGGCTCATAACATTACTGATCCGTCAAATTACAACCGAACTGCACTGACAGAACTGCCTGTTCGGGCAAGAGCAGCCCCTTATATTGGCCTTGCATACAAAGCAGAACATTGTAGATAGAGAAAATTAAATTAAATTGAGTTTTTATTTATGGACGCTCTTTAACTGCTGTGGTTCTTAGCGTCCCATTCTATATTGGGCGTGAAAGAACGGTAATTTTGCTCAGAGGCCTGTTTATCAGGCTTGAGGTTCTTTTACTGCTGTAAATCTATGACACGGCCACCGGCTTTACTTCCCTTCTGAAGGAAGCCATGCTAAGAATTTTTATGCCCGAAAAAATCCATCGCCCTCAGCCAGGTTTGAACCTGCGACCTTGGGAACCACTAGCATGGCAACCACTACACCACGGATGACAACATAGAAAGAGAGGCTACTAGAACATGCCAAAAGGAATGTGGCACACAATAGCTGTTGTTCTGACGGCCACTCAAAGGCCCCACCCAGGTGCCAAGCTAAGAGGTGCTTACTGACAGCCCTCAGGTAGCTTGGCGCACATTGTCACTATAAGTAATTTGTTGGAGTGATTATTATATTAGTTCAAGAAAACAAGACATCTGCTAAAACATAAATGTGAAAGTTATATACGAAATAAAGGGAAATGTAGCACAAGAAGCAGAAGGGAAAGATTAGAAATTAAATTAAACACTCTTTAACTGCCATGATCCTTAGCATCCCATTCTATATTGGGCATGAAAGACTGGTAATTTTGCTCAGAGGCCTCTTAATCAGTCTTGAGGTTCTTTTACATGCCGTAAATCTATGACACAGGACCACCAGCTTTACTTTCCTTCTGAAGGAAGCCATGCTAAGGATTTTTATGCTGAAAAAAATCCGTCGCCCTCCACCGGGTTTGAACCCGCGACCTCAGGAACTAGAGGCAAGTATGGTAACCACTACACCACAGAGGATGACAGGGAAAACAATAGCTAAGAGTCATGTCTTACCTTGGTGACTTTGCTGGAGGGAAGTTCCCATCCTGTAACAGAATAATTCAAACATACAGCTTCACTAAAAGGCATCAGTTAAATGCCCTGCACCATTTGGTTATCTTTTAAGGTTTCAGGTTTGATTTGTTTATGAATTGTATAGGGTATTAGGAACACTATAGAAACAAAGATTTGGTATTTCATCATGTAATGGAGTAGAAGACAGAAAGTATGAATAGGTTGTTTAATTTACAGAATTGGCAAATGGAATGTTTAATAAATATAAATCAGAATATATGATTCAATTTGCTCAGTATTTAGGATAAGCTACATAAAAATCTGATCTAATACAGTCAGCTAACTCTCTCTACAAATGACAAATTCACTTATTTGGTCATATAATGTATTAGTCATATAAAAAGTCATATATCTCTTCATTTTACATTAAATATTTGTTTACCAAGAATGACTTTAAATGAATAAGTGTTTTAGTTATATCAAGTGGAAACATTACCAAAATGTTTATTCATAGTAACAAGCTGTTTTGATGGGGAAGAGGAGGAGATTTGCTAACTTTCAGGCATGTCAATTACACTTAGGAAAAATCTAAACCTGTAAAATGAAATATTTTGGAAAGAGCTAACACTATAAAATAATTTAACATAAACTGTTTATTTTGACAAGCTCCACATTTCTTCCTTAAAAATTTATTTCTTTTTCTTAGATATGCAACATTCAATCAAATAAAGTAGAGTTGTTCAGCTGCTAACAGAAAGTTAAAGCTACACATTTTATTTGTCATGCAACTATTTCACATGTGATATTTAGATCAAAATCATTAGCAACTTTTGGGAAATACTGAAATTAAATGCCAAGTATGATATTTATCTGACTTTTTTCTGTTCTCTCTCACATACACACTTTTTGTTCCCCTAAAGATTAGTTCCTCAAAACATGTATTTCTGTTGAAGTCTTGCTATTGAATTCTTGGGTGGCATTCAACACTCATCAGAGAAAGTTAAAATGCTTGAGATGTGTGGAATGATGGCTACAGGAAAAAGGTGGAAAAGAAATTGAATTCTTCCATGCCAATTGACGTATACAACACACTGGGCTTGTAAACAACAATCTTGAGAAATTTCAAATTTTGCACCTTAATAATTTAACATTCACATTTTCTCTACGAAGATTAATAACAGAAACAAAATATTTAAATGTTTTTCTGAAATACATTTGTCAAATATTCAGTAGGTTCTGAAAATATTTTACAAAACATTTTATTCCAATTAAATAAAGAGAGTTGGTAATCCAATTCCAATGTTCGTTGTTTTTTTCTGAGTATTCAAACACATGTAATGCGTGTTCAAGCTTCCTCCTGATTTGAAACTCTTTATACTTCAACATTTGCAGTTAGGGTATTTTCATTTCATTTCACTCTGCTTTTCTCAAGATTCAATCTCAGAAAATTTTTCGATGTTTTATTCCAAATAAGGCCGGTCTTTGCCATCCTAAGGCCTAAAGGAGACAATAAATAGTTAATATGTCATTTTCAAATCACTCAATTTCACTTTTATTTCATTATACATTTCAATTTACGGAAAATGAGGGGCTGATCATCTCAGAATATAACACAATGAAATATTTTTTTATATGATTTAAACAAAACTTCTTTAAACTATCTTATAATGTTCAAGAATTATTAGTCATTATTTTGAACGTCTTAAATGAAAAAACCATTGGAATTATCTTGAAAAATCACAGGCTATCTTTCTCCTTATTAACTTTGTGTTATATTATTTATATATTTTATCAATTGTACAATAAACAAAAAGTTCAACTGAAACAGATTTCTACAAAACTTACCTTACTGTCATTACAAATAGATGAACTTTCTGTTTCCAGCCACAAAAGTTCTTGTTTAATTTCTATTTTGTTATCCATTTGATAATCACTGTTGCACTCCTTAACCTTCATTACAGGAAGAAATTCTATCTCATTCTGTAAACCAAAGTCTGGAACCACAGTCTGTTTCTCAAATCTAGTTCTGGTGTATATCTCACACTTGTTGCTGCATGTAACAGTTTCAGACTTAATTTGTTTTAGGGAATGTTTGCTAAAATATTCTGTCTGTAAACAAAAATCTGCAAAAGGAGTTTCCGTTTTTACTGGCACATCAGAATCGTCATCCACAAGCACAGCATTACTGTTAGTGTTTATTACCACATTCTTTGTAGAGAACTCTCTCTCATTCTGTAAGGTTGCATCATCTGAGGTAGCAACCTCTTCCTTGATTTCTATTTTGATATCCATTCTTGCCACATCTGATGGTGCTAGATCTGTAGAGAAACAAACATATGCATACCATCAATCGTTATTCATCAACTATACCACCCAACTATAAAATTAAGTTCAGCAATCACATTATAAGACGTACATGGGACCGGACATTCATGAACAACTTAATATGATAAACAATATAGATTGCAGTTATGGATTAAGCTTCACATTAAAATCTGACTACTTGTTTATACCCTCCCTTGATATATGCAGCATTCTGGTAAGCAGCAAGAAGCTGTGTAGTACAAATGTATCAACACAATATCTATGTACACTTATACCAAATTAGTGTAGTAAAAAAGTATCTACATAATATCTATGTACACTTATACTAAATGAGTGTTGTACAAATGTATCAACACAATATATATGTACACTCACACTAAATGAGTGTAGTAAAAAAGTATCCAAATAATATCAATGTATACTTACACTAAATGAGTGTAGTACAAATGTATCAATACAATATCTATGTACACTTATACTAAATGAGTGTAGTAAAAAAGTATCCAAATAATATCTGTGTATACTTATACTAAATGAGTGTAGTAGAAATGTATCAACACAATATCTATGTACACTTATACTAAATGAGTGTTGTACAAATGTATCAACACTATACTTATGTACATTTATACTAAATGAGTGTTGTACAAATGTATCTGCATAATATCTATGTACACTTATACTAAATGAGTGCTGTACAAATGTATCAACACAATATCTATGTACACTTATACTAAATGAGTGTTGTACAAATGTTACAACACAATATCTATGTACACTTATACTAAATGAGTGTTGTACAAATGTATCGACACAATATTTATGTATACTTATACTAAAAGAGTGTTGTACAACTGTTACAACTCAATATTTATGTACACTTATACTAAATGAGTGTTGTACAAATGTTACAACACAATATCTATGTACACTTATACTAAATGAGTGTTGTACAAATGTATCGACACAATATGTATGTACACTTATACTAAATGAGTGTTGTACAAATGTATCGACACAATATCTATGTACACTTATACTAAATGACTGTTGTACAAATGTATCGACACAATATGTATGTACACTTATACTAAATGAGTGTTGTACAAATGTTACAACACAATATCTATGTACACTTATACTAAATGAGTGTTGTACAAATGTATCGACACAATACGCATCTACACTTATACTAAATGAGTGTTGTACAAATGTTACAACACAATATCTATGTACACTTATACTAAATGAGTGTTGTACAAATGTTACAACACAATATCTATATACACTTATACTAAATGAGTGTTGTAGAAATGTATTGACACAATATCTATGTACACTTATACTAAATGAGTGTTGTACAAATGTATCGACAATATCTATGTACACTTATACTAGATGAGTATAGTACAAATGTATTTACATAATATCTATGGACACTTATACAAAATGAGTGTAGTAAAAAGTATCTACATAATATCTATGTACACTTATACTAAATGAGTGTTGTAGAAATGTATTGACACAATATCTATGTACACTTATACTAAATGAGTGTTGTACAAATGTATCGACAATATCTATGTACACTTATACTAGATGAGTGTAGTACAAATGTATCTATATAATATCTATGTACAGTTATAATAAATGAGTGTAGTACAAATATATCTACATAATATATGTGTACACTTATACTAAATGAGTGTAGTACAGATTTATTTACATAATATCTATGTACACTAATACTAGATGAGTGTAGTACAAATCTATCTATAAAATATCTAAGTATACTTATACTATATGAGTGTAGTACATATCTATCTATATAATATCTAAGTACACTTATACTAGATGAGTGAAGTACAAATGTATCTACATAAATGTGTACACTTATACTAAATGAGTGTAGTACAGATGTATCTACATAATATCTATGTACACTTACACTAGATGAGAGTAGTACAAATGTATCTACATAATATATAAGTATACTTATACTAGATGAGTGTAGTAGAAATGTATATATTATCTAAGTACACTTATACTAAATGAGTGTAGTACAAATCTATCTATATAATATCTAAGTACACTTATACTAAATGAGTGTAGTACAAATTTATCTACATAACATCTATGTTCACTTATACTAGATGAGTGTAGCACAAATGTATCTACATAATATCTATGTACACTTCTATTAAATGAGTGTAGTACAAATGTATCTACATAATATTTATAGACACTTATACTAGATGAGTGTAGTACAAATGTATCTACATAATATTTATAGACACTTATACTATAGTACAAATGTATCTACATAATATTTATGGACACTATACTAGATGAGTGTAGTACAAATGTATCTACATAATATCTATGTACACTTCTCCTAAATGAGTGTAGTACAAATGTATGTACATAATATTTATAGACACTTATACTAGATGAGTGTAGTACAAATGTATCTACATAATATTTATGGACACTATACTAGATGAGTGTAGTACAAATGTATCTACATAATATCTATGTATATTTATACTAGATGAGTGTAGTACAAATGTATCTAAATAATATCTATGTACACTTACACTACATGAGAGTAATACAAATGTATCTACATAATATTTATGTACATTTATACTAAATGAGTGTAGTACAAATGTATCTACATAATATCTATGTACACTTATACCATAAGAGTGTAGTACAAATTTATCTACATAATATCTATGTACACTTATATGAAAGGAGTGGAGTACAAATTTATCCACATAATATCTATGTACACTTATACAAATTGGAGTGTAGTACAAATTTATCTACATAACATCTATGTACACTTATACTAAAAGAGTGTAGTACAAATATATCGACATAATATCTATGTACACTTGCTTTCTTTTGCATAACTGCTTAAATTTGGTGGGTCAGTCTGATGTGCGCAATAAACAAAGCATATGCCATTTTGTGTAGCAAGTTTTTCTGTGTTTTTAGCTTGCATGTCCAGCCTTCTGCATCAACATAGAGGAATTATTGACATATTCAAGGTTACTGACTTATCCTGTTTCAATGATACTCCATATCAAGCAATCCAACCGTATCTATCAGAAAGAATGGAAACACAAACATAGAGGAATTATTGACATATTCAAGGCTACTGACTTATCCTGTTTCAATGACACTGCATATCAAACAACCCAACTGTAGCTACGAGGGTAATCCCAAAAGTAAGGTCTCCAAAGCGCTGGGATCGCAGGGAAACTGTTTGTGTGGATGTTGGCCATACTCCTTTTTTCCTTCCTCCCTCCACTCTCTTCAGAAACCACTGCACATCCCTTAGTGCCCTCAGTCTTGGCTTGGCAGCCAGTTATAAGGAGCTCCCATTAGCCACTACCGCCAGGTGCTAAGTTCGCGCAGTTATTCACTTTTTGAGTGCAAAAGGGGTTAAACCTGTCGAAATTCATCGACAGTTGATAGAAGTGTATGGAGAATCTTGTATGGATGTCAAAAATGTCCGCAAGTGGTGTAGAGAATTTGCAAATGGTCACATGGAAATTCATGACAAGGAAAGAAGCGGGAGACCGTCCATTTCTGACGAAACAATCGCTAAGGTTGAACAAATTGTGCTTCAAGATCGGCGGATCACTCTCGATGAGCTCTGCATTGTTATTCCTGAGATTTCTCGAAGCACTAGTCATCGGACTTTGATTGAAGAGTTGAAATTTCAGAAGGTATGTGCAAGATGGGTCCCAAGAATGCTGACAGAAGTTCACAAAAGGCAACGCACTGAAACTTCCCGCCAATTTCTTCAACGCTATGCAGATGAAAAGGACAACCTCTTGGATTCAATAGTCACAGGTGATGAAACCTGGGCTTTCCACTTCACACCTGAGACCAAACAACAATCCCGTGAGTGGTGGCATTCCGGTTCACCCAAGCCACGAAAATTTAAGAGAACACAGTCTGCCGGTAAAGTCATGGCAACTGTGTTTTGGGATCGAAAGGGGATATTGTTGGTCAACTTTATGGATCCTGGGACAACAATAAATGCCGACAGGTATTGTCAGACATTATAAAAGCTCAAGACGGGCAATTCAGAACTGTAGAAGAGGAATGTTGAGCAAGGGCATAAGCCTTCTCTATGACAATGCTCACCCCCACACCGCCTGTCAAACCATGAATCTTCTGCAGCAGTTTGGATGGGAAACCATCACCCATCCACCCTATAGTCCGGACTTAGCACCCAGTGACTACCACTTGTTTCCCAAGTTGAAAGAACACTTGGCTGGAAGGCGCTTCGGTGATGACGATGAAGTGAAAAATGAGGTCTAATACTTTTACAAGAGCATGGCGGCAAGCTGGTATGACATGGGCATACAAAAACTGTCACAGCGTCTACAAAAATGCATCGACCAAAATGGTGATTATGTGGAAAAATAGACAAATGTTAAAGCTTCAAAACTATGTACCATTTGTTGTCAATAAAAGTTTCTTTGTATTTTAAAAAAATTGGAGACCTTACTTTTGGGATTACCCTCGTATCAGAAAGAATGTAAACACAAACATTGAGGAATTATTGACATATTCAAGGCTACTGACTTATCCTGTTTCAATGACACTGCATATCAAGTAACCCAACCGTATCTAATAGAAAGAATGGAAACACGAACTCTCCATTGTTAGCACTGCCACTTGCAAAGGATGCACATTTTGCATAAGCTAAATTATGAGGAAATGTGTTTGTGAAGACTGAGATAATACTTTTGATTTTCTTTATACAACAAGCTTTAAGAAGAACAAAATGGGTTTTCTTTGTTTGTTTAATTGGAAGATTTAGAGTATAATGTAACGTTTAAATGAGTACTGGAAAGTGTATGTAAGCACTAGGGTAGCTGGATAATTCAATCTGGGGGATGCATGGAATTTATTGTATGAGAGTTCAAAGCATGCCTTGGGATAGCTTTCCAATTAATAATCAGTTAATGTTATTTTATCTTTTATTATATTGCTGCAATATCAAAAAATGCAACCATTATGGAGGAAAAAATCAAAAGGGAAGGAATAAAAAAACCAAGCCAATTGCTAAGTGTGAAAGATGCTAAAACATGTCATGCTCAATTTTATTCATACTATGACAACATAGAAATCTGTTCAAAACATTTCAGAACTTGGTTCACAACATTTTTATACACTTAGGTTTTACTTATTGTGCATGGTCCCCTTTGAAATACTCTCCTTCACAATTGATACACTACTTCCAATGCCGTTTCTACTTCTGGAAGCAGTCTTGGTACATCTCTTTCATAATCACGTAAAGCGCTGTCTGCGAATGTTCTTTTATCTCATCTAGCATTGCAAAACTTCGTCCTTTCAATGGGGTTTACAACTTTGAAAATAAAAAAAAAAAAATCTGCAGGATCCAGGTCTGGAGAGTACGGAGGATGAGGCAGCACAGTGATATCGTTTTTTGTGCAATAGTTACGCACCAACAGGGATGAATGTGCGGGTGTGTTATCGTGATGCAAGAGCATGAATTGTCTCGCCATATTTTCTCATAGGTGTTGCAACACATCCTGATAGTCAAGTCTTCGATTGGCATGCACAATTTTGTTGACATTCCTGACATGAGTGGTGTTGGTAGACATCGAATGATGTCCTGAATGAGGATCATCTTTAATTTCCAGCCGGTCATTTTTAAACCGCATGAACCAGTCATAACACCGAGTATGGCTTAAGCACTGATCACCCTACGCTTCCTGCATCATTTGTTGTGTCTCCGTAAGACTTTTTCTTGAGTTTCACACAAAATTTAATGCAGACGTGTTGCTCCTCTAACCCTGCCCTCTCGAAATTTGCAAACTGTGCGACACAACGTTCTACTCAATACAGCACTGAACAATAACTAACAGACATACAATAATGAAACTTCCAGCAGCAGTTACACATTAAACACAGGCGTGTGCAGGGATGCAAACCGCATTTTGCTCCAACACTCCATTCTTGCAAAATTACAAATGTTCCGGAATTTTTTGAACAGAACTCCTATCTTTATAGCAAACTACTGCATACCACAAAGACAGCAATCTATGTTGCTTGTTGTGATAGAAATGTTTCCCTCTCATATTATCTTATCACGGATTCACATGGACTTTCTGTTCCCATCTGTAGAGATGCAGGTGCTTGGAAATGGCAAAAATAGAGTTCTGGGTACAGTAAATCTACGCAATAGGGGTGATAAAAAATCTCAGAACAAGGCAAATAAATTAGTGTTTGTGAAGATATTTATCAAACAATTAAAAGCTGTCAAACCCCATTATTATTGTTGTCATAAAGGCAGTACCTCCTTCCTCTTTGAATGTATAGCGAAACTGCTTCTGAGGAACTTCAAGTCACAAAGTTTTCAACAATGGTTCTGCGTTCTTGATGTCTGCAATTAGGAAAGTGACCAGATGCCAAGCAGAGTTTAATTATGGAAAAGGTTCAGAGTTCAACATACTTAAAGAACAAAAAGGCCATTTGATTGCTAGAACAAGCACATATTATTCTAGGCAGGTATATTGTTAAAACTTCACAGTTACTGTTGGATCTCTCATTCACAATTATACACAGACATTGCAACTATTGTTGGAGTGAAATTTTCAAATGAGATAGCTTCCACTCTGTATTTAAAATAAAAAGAACTTGACTGTGGATACACTTCGTCTAGTGGCTAATGGCTGCCCTGGGTAAAATAACAATTTCATATGCCGACTATGGCAGCAAAAGTTAATTCTGAGCAAAGTAATCTTAAGCAAATTCAATTTGTTTTGCCAGTCACAGTTGATTCCTTTCTGTCTGGACAAAGCATTTAGCAGCATCCAAATAGACTGGGCACCAACACTGATGTGAAAGAGTACCATCAGGTGTTCTCAAAACATGGACATGTTAAAGTTATGGGGAACGTGTTTGACTGGAGAACAGAAGCTACAAAGTGAAATCTCCGTCACCACTTCCCTTTAAGATATCCTGTTGTAAACATTTTTTCTAAAGAAAACCATGAAAATATAATAATGATAAGAGCTGAACCTCATTACAGGTGAAGTGAGAATGTGCATGAAAAACTTCAACATCTTCCAGATAAATCCTGAAGAATGCAATACTGATACTTCTGTCAAAGAAGATAAAAAGAAGCATATACATAACTTGGATCTGAATGAAAAAATGTGGGTGCATTGCAGTTTTATGCCACCATAATACATGACAATAGACCTCCAAAGGAATTACTGTGAAGGTGGAATCTCTGATATCAGTCTCTCAGTGACTGTGGTCTCTCAGTTTACTTATATTATGATAGGAGTTTCAATTTCAGTGTTGCATACTAAAACGGATGGATGAGTGAATAAAAGTATGTTGTCAAAAGCGAGCGAAAAAACTATATTCTTTTCAGAACTACTATGTAATACTAGCATAGACATAATAAGATATTGTTTAAAAAAAATAAATATGTATCAATACAGTGACTTTCAAATGGGTACAGTTCTGGAGATGCCAATAAAAACATACCATTTCAGCATTTCAGTGCCTACAGTATAGAAAATTTTAGCAAGCATTTGTTTTAAATATGTCTATACAATAACTCTATATAATACTCTTGAACGGCTTGGACCTAAAGCTCCTAAGTACACGATCAAATTTTTGTCAAATTCAATACTTTACAAGGCTTTTCAAGCATTGTCACAACTTCACAACTTTTCTTGTCAAATTGCTTCAAATACTTTTAGTCTTGAAAGCAAACAAGGACATGCTATAAACGGTCAAAGATTTGACAATGATTTAATGGCTTTGGCCAATGAAATGCAAGTATTAACAGTACGTCACGAAATCTGCAACATGGCTGAAAGTGAAAAGTAAACAAAAATGGATATCCGGCCAAGGTATAGTAGGCGAACTGATTAGGTTATACATAAGCTGGCGATGTCTGTACATCGAGGTCTCCGTGGATTAACACAACAAGATTAAGCAGATGAAGGCGGTTATGAAGAAATAATATCCAGGAGATTTCGGAATTAAGCATACATTAATGCAATGTTATATAGTGTGGTTAACCTATCAGTTGATGTTATTTCCATTGTATTCCATAATCATAGTGTGATTTCATTGGATATAATACGTGAAAGTGCTACATAATATTAGTAAAGAACAATATTTCATTGCAAATTGTTACACCATGTCGCAAATAGTAAATTGCTTTGCAGGTGGTAAATTATCAATGTGTTCTGAAGGGTTTCAGTTTGGAAAAGAGACAACTTGTAAGTACACACTTATGACATTGTCAAGTCTTGCCAGGTCTTGTCCAATCTTGTCACATATTGAAAATTTTTTGACAATTTTTCTTGTAAACTCTTGAATTGAAAACAAAGTTTGACCGTGTACAAGGGGCTTAAGGCTTGCCAATACTTGCTGCTTCAAAAATGTCCAACCCAAGCCAGTCACATATGAAGCAAATAAAAACACGGGCGAGCTCTTTGCAAAATGGTTGATTAAACAGGAGAAAAAAACATGTCAAAAACTAAACAGAAAAATGTTGGTGTTAATTGACAATTGCACAGCACATAACAATTTATGCTTGTGGAAAATTTTTTTTCTGCTAAATATTACATCAGAATTCCAAGGTGTAATTTGAAAGCTGAGACATTTTAACCATTGGCTTGTAGTCCTGAAAATTCTAACAGCATTGACAGAACAAACTGTGAAAATGACCTTTAAGATGCCTTGCTGTTGGATTCATAATGGGAGGAAACAACTTGCATATGAAACTGCAGCTATATCCTCAGGTGAACCTGAACCACAGCAAGGACAACTGGAGATCTGCCATATGACGATGGTTTGGCTGTGTGTAAGCAGTTCACGGATATCAAGTAATCAGCATGCATTCTCAGGTGAACCTGAACCACAGCAAGGACAACTGGAGATCTGCCATATGATGATGGTTTGGCTGTGTGTGGGGAGTTCACGGATATGAAGTACTCAGCATGCATTCTCAGGTGAACCTGAACCACAGAAAGGACAACTGGAGATCTGCCATATGACGATGGTTTGACTGTGTGTGAGCAGTTCACGGATATGAAGTACTAGCATGCATTCTCAGGTGAACCTGAACCACAGAAAGGACAACTGGAGATCTGCCATATGATGATAGTTTGGCTGTGTGTGAGCAGTTCACGGATATGAAGTATTCAGCATGCATTCTCAGGTGAACCTGAACCACAGCAAGGACAACTGGAGATCTGCCATATGACGATAGTTTGACTGTGTGTGGGGAGTTCATGGATATGAAGTACTCAGCATGCATCCTCAGGTGAACCTGAACCACAGCAACGACAACTGGAGATCTGCCATATGATGATGGTTTGACTGTGTGTGGGGAGTTCACGGATATGAAGTACTCAGCATGCATCCTCAGGTGAACCTGAACCACAGCAAGGACAACTGGAGATCTGCCATATGATGATGGTTTGGCTGTGTGTGGGGAGTTCACGGATATGAAGTACTCAGCATACATCCTCAGGTGAACCTAAACCACAGAAAGTCAACACTGAGGACACCTGAGATCTACTATATGATAAATGTCTGGGTGTGTGTAGAGAGCTCAGGGATGAAGTACTCAGCAAGAAGTTCCAACATGCTTCCTCAAATGATAAAGGCACAGATGATTCTGCCAACATCAACTGAGGCCATTTTTCACATTTAACAGCTAAGATGAGGGACAACAAAATGTGCACGATTCTCTTTTTGATGCATTTAATAAATTGAAGGACTTCTAACCCAACAAATGAATAAAAAGAAGCAGACTAAAATTGCCTGCTATTTTTTTTAAAGGAATAGTAAGATACTGTATGTAGTTCCTTCTGTTTAGGTCTATCACTGTGCACTGTAAAATATACGCTGCTTGCTGACTTCAGAATGATGATGAATTATGCTTAAAAGCCTTCAACTACTGGGTCATTAGAGCCCTTGTAAAACAGATCATGGCAAAGGCCAGAGATAAAGATAATGTAAAAATCATAGCACAAGCTAGAGATAAAGATCAATATAAAAATCACAGCAAAAGTCAGAAATAATTATGAATATATAAAACTAAACCAAGAAGTATGAAACACCTGATATCAATATGATTAAATCCACATGAAAATTTATCTTTGACGCAAACTTAAAAAAACTTTCAACCATTGGGTTATCATTTGCTAAGACCTCTACAGGACTGGCTGGCTTCAGAATACATGATATAGAGATTGTATATACCATTGTTTTAATTAAAAGTTTTTCCTAGGTACTTCATATTTGAATGATACAAGTTTCACTAATGTATAGTTGATATATTGCCCAACTCCCCCCTAATTCTTCTGAGAGCTTAATTTCAACTAGTTGTTAGTTGCTTTTTTATGCCATTAGAAAGCTTTGCAAAGTACCTGTCTTATAGTAGCTATTGTGATACCAATACACAACAATGGCCTAAATACATAATTGGTAAGTTTAAATCAATAAAAAGTCATAATATTTACAACAAGAAATTATAAACAAAAAATGTCTGATGTGATACATTCACATGATTTTCCCTACTCCTCTATCTATAATAGTGGGTATACAAACTATTCTTACTAAAGGTTATTTTTCTGTCTACTACATTTTAATCCAAATAAACCTTTGCAGAAACAGCTACATATCACATTTCATTATAGATACAAAGAGAACAGTGATAGTAAAATATTTAAGAACTGGACGCTTTAAGCTGGCCTTAAAATTGTATCCCGTTTCCATGACATCGCGAGAAACAACTGAATGTTGAAAGGACTAGTAAGAATGACCAAGAAATGAACAATTTGAATCTTTAATAGTAAATGTCTCAGAAATGGCTAATGCCACAAAAAAACGTATTTTAAATAAATTGTGTGGTTTAAAGAGATCAACAATTTCTGTGTAGTATGCTTTTGTCTATCGCCTAATGTTTACCAGTTATACTGGATTATACAAAATTTGTTGCGAATGAAGATAACTTCATAGGCTACTCCCCAAAAATTCAGGATATACATGGCAGGGTTTCAATTTTGTATGTCTATTAGTTTATGAATTACTGAAAATTTTCTTTCAAAACATGACTCCACACTGTTTTTTAAAAATAGTTTGAAATTTGTTTTTACAAAACCAGAAACTCATTTAGAAAAACTTGACACATGGGTTTTGTAATAGTCTAACTGTAAGGGAAATTCAAATAAAATATATGAATCACTATATATATTTAGTTTTTTATTTCAAAAAGTACTAAGTTAATCCTGAATTCCATGCATCAGTTTTTTTGTTATGCTTTATAGAATGTACAGTAATAAATTTCAGCCCACTAACAGCTAATTTGTGGATGTAATTTTGTTTTAATGAATAAAAGCGTAACAAAAATTAAAACAAGGACAAATGAGTTTAAAAGGTTGCGTGCAGTTAACTAGAAATAATGACTTACAGACCTTCCTAGAAGTGTCCAGCTTAGATGTATAATTTAAACTCTTTTTTCATTACAAGCACTGTAAATAAGTTCCAATTTATGGCATAAGTCAAGGGTTTCAGTGCCATACACAAACACTTTTGATTGTGGTCATTATGCACCAAGTCCTTCAATATATATTCATACTCTTCATTATTTACAGCAGGTGTATGTTCACAATTATCCTCCAGCTGTTTCTGCACGTAGTGTACAAACAACATTCTTGCTCATCTAACCTTTCATCACGGTGTTATTTACTCTTGTTTCTAGCTAATGTATATGAAACAACATATAATTTGATGTTACATGACAATAACCTGTAGAGCTGCTGTTACTATGTTATATGATCACCGTGGTTCAGTGACAAATCAGAAACTTCATGGAACAAATCTCACAAAAATTAGTTAAAAAAAAAAAGGAAGAAAGGAAGTGGATTTTTTGCTTCATGCAGCGATTTCATCACCTGCCATGCCTTCTCAGGACATTTAAGGAGCGCAGATCTTTAAATATGATGTAATTAGAGCAACTTACAGGCAATGTAGTACTTTAAAAATTTGCATATAAGCCCTTCAAAGCACCTAGTATTTTTTGGAAAAAAAACAAAATGTGAAATGTCATTTTTGGTCGCATTTTTACCCATTTTCCCCCTTAAGAGCCAGGTTTTAGAAAAATAAAAAATGTTGACAAATCTTCCATGTAAAGGGTAGTTTGGGGTGGGGGATTTTGTTGAAAATGTTTGGAAGGTAATGAACCAATACCTTTTTCACTATAAGCTGAAAGGAGAAGTAAACAAAACTTAATGTATTCACTCCGTCGAGCACATGGCAGCACCACCTGGAGGATGATAGGAGAGGAAATTGCTTCAGACAGAATGCGAATACAGTATATTGCACAGCTTGGGGATCATATGTATTATTACTACTATGTAATAAACAAATGTATGGCATATGTATTGATACTACTATGTAATACATAAATGTATGCCATATGTATTGATACTACTATGTAATACATAAACGTACGGCATATGTATTGATACTACTATATAATACATAAATGTATGGCATATGTATTGATACTACTATGTAATACATAAATGTACGGCATATGTATTGATACTACTATGTAATACATAAACGTACGGCATATGTATTGATATTACTATGTAATAAACAACTGTATGCCATATGTAATGCTACTACTATGTAGTAAACAAATGTATGCCATATGTATTGCTACAACTATGTAATAAACAACTGTATGCCATATGTATTGATACTACTATGTAATACATAAATGTATGGCATATGTATTGATACTACTATGTAATACATAAATGTATGGCATATGTATTGATACTACTATGTAATACATAAATGTATGGCATATGTATTGATACTACTATGTAATACATAAATGTATGCCATATGTATTGATACTACTATGTAATACATAAACGTACGGCATATGTATTGATACTACTATGTAATAAACAACTGTATGCCATATGTAATGCTACTACTATGTAGTAAACAAATGTATGCCATATGTATTGCTACAACTATGTAATAAACAACTGTATGCCATATGTATTGATACTACTATGTAATACATAAATGTATGGCATATGTATTGATACTACTATGTAATAAACAACTGTATGCCATATGTAATGCTACTACTATGTAGTAAACAAATGTATGCCATATGTATTGCTACAACTATGTAATAAACAACTGTATGCCATATGTATTGATACTACTATGTAATACATAAATGTACGGCATATGTATTGTTACTATGTAATTCACAAATGTACACCCTATGTATTCATTGTATTATGTAATACACAAATTTACTCCCTATGTATTGATACCACTATGTAATACACAAATGTAAGCCCTATGTATTAATACTACTATGTAATATATAAATGTATGTTCTATGTATTGGTTAAACCCATCTTTTAATGTTTTAAAACTCTCTTAAGAAAAACCAGAGATAAGCTGGGAAAGAGCAAAGAAGAAAAGAAAGACAACAGAACAAGCAGTGAAGCCAGGCAAAGGAAATGTTTTGAAACTCAAAATGTGCACATAAGCCTAGTATAAGAATCACCACTTACTAAGTTACTGCTAATAAGCAGTGTTTTATGGGTGGACCATCTATTTAAAATTTTGGGCTTTGTTCCATGACAAGCTGTTCGCACTTTGACTGATAGCAGTAGTTCATGTGGAAGAGCCGCCAAAATCTGAACAAAACACACAGAGAGAGATCTAAGTTAGTAATGTCTATTAACAAAGAGAGTGTAACTAACCCAAAAAAGATGAAAAACAGAAAGGAAGAAATGAGTATGAGGAGAGCAGAACCAGTTAGGCCTTAGTGAGCCACAGTTCTTTGGATTCAAGATTGATGCAAGGCTAGGTTTAAGTTACTACATGTTTGTATATGAATTGGTTTTGAATAACAGAAGAACCAAAACATTGCTATTTTCATGGATTATGCTAATACAGTTGGATTGGCACTTTGTTCTGCACACAAAATGGAGTATTTTGTTGACATTTAGCAATGAATTTAGCATATAGGAAAGTGTATTTAAGTGAAGAGGGAAAATAGAACAGGAAATATTAAACAGAATGAGGAATGCCAGTTATGTTTATTATCGAATCAATAATACAGTAGTAGGAAAAAAGAAAATATCTAATAACACAAAAATTATGGATTTTAAAACAATATTATTATGAATTTTATGATACGTAGCAGAGAGCTGGACCTCTTTTACAGAAATATGAAAGTAAAATAATAGCCAATGAAATGAGATGAGTTGTGAGGAAAACTAGAAGAAACATGGTTAGAAATACAACAATAAGAGAGGAGTTGGGTAACCTTTCTACAACACAAATACTAAAACATAGGTAACTTGGACATTATCTTGCATGTCAGAAGATAGGAAAAGTGCCTAATGAGATACACTATGGCGCAAATCAGTTATGTAGTGCTGGTAGTCTTAAACATGCCTACCACTGAATAGATTCATGGCATAACTATGCATTTTCCATGCATTTAATAAGCAATTTATTTGTTTGTTTGAAATATCGATATCTTAGGTGAATGTAATTTCACTACATTGGACTAGAAGTATCAGTTTCCACTCTAGCCATTGGAAGCAAGACCAGAGGGATAGAGAAAGTGATGAAACTAAAAGAATGGTAAAGGTGGAAGGAATTGACTCAGGCTAGTACTCACTCCATGCTTAAGAGCATAAAGGATTTAGGGAAAGAAGAACAAGAAGGAAAATGTCTTAAAAGGCAGGTTTGGTGGCTTTCAGCTATCCAACTGTTCACATCTCCTCTTAAAGCCACATACAAAACAAACATAACTCTAAAAACTGCTACGATTGGTCTACATTTAATGTCTCCTTTCAGATTTGAGGAGGGCCTATCAGTTCTTCAAAATCGCTTGGTTTCATTCTGACAAAATTTATAAGCCCAGCACTAGGATTTAAAATTTCAAGTCCTTTAAAATATTTTCAGTATATTATTCTGAACTACTTTGGAAAAATGTACTTGTCCCTCAAAGACTTTTTGTCTTTTTCTTGAACAAGAAATATAATAAGTAAGCAGTACTAAAGCTATTTGACACAAAGACATGTTTGCGACTAGGTGCGCATGCACCCCAAACATTCATGCAAATGTGAGTGAGGTTCCACAAACATTTAGTGCATTTGTATTTTTGTTTACATTCACATGTGGACTATGTGTAATACTGAAAATCTAAAACATAACATAACATAAGATCTCAATCTATAGACCCTATAGTGAGCTAGACCAGCTTAAAGAAAGCTAGTCTACTCTAGGATGTAGATTACGTCATAAATACATAATTACATTGTGTACTTGTATGTAAATAAATTGTAGTTCTTATGTAGAGTATGTTAGAGCTAAACAATTTTAAAACAATATTATTTATACTTAATGTAGTTATAAAATTTGGTAACATTTTATAGTCAGTTATTCTTTTGAATAAAAAAAATCCTCCTCTGTATAGAAGGTGTGAGTGATGAGATATCTTTTTAATGCTAACTTGAATTTATTTTTATTAGTTTTCAGTTCCTTAATATATGATGGAAGTGGATTAAATAATACTATACCATTGTAGAAAGCCCCTTTTTGGAATACTGTAGGTTATTGCTTGGCCTGTGTAAGTCCTGCCCATTTCTGGTTTGTTTGCTGTGTATGTCTGAATTTTTTATGAACACTTCTGGGTGGTCAACCAAGGTTAAAAGTACAGCTAAAATATACTCATAGGCTAGAACTCTAACGGTAGAATTCCAAATGTTTTGAACAGTGGTTTACAGCCACTATAAAAGAATATGTCTTCCTGGCCCAGTAAAAAATAGTAATATTATTAATTATGATGTGGCTAAGTATTCAAACATGTAAGTTTAAATATCAGCAAATACTTATTAGGACATTACAACAAACCTTCCTTAGTGT
The DNA here is from genome assembly GCA_030765065.1 of Deroplatys truncata. Taxonomy (NCBI): domain Eukaryota; kingdom Metazoa; phylum Arthropoda; class Insecta; order Mantodea; family Mantidae; genus Deroplatys; species Deroplatys truncata. The sequence continues at coordinate 20,412,935 of CM060988.1, read as the reverse complement.
GGCTATAACAGACCAGTAAATCCTTTAAAAGAATGTTAAGATTGGTTCACACTAACAGTAAGTTTCCCATGACATGAAACAGCTGCCACTGTTCTCTCTGTAAATATGTAACTGGAGGAAACTGTAACACATGTGCACCCTAACCTCAGATCATGACACCTGCACTGGATCTTCTAGCAAGTGTCATTTGTAGTTTATATTCAACTCAAACTGGGTATGCCTCAAAAACAGCTAAAACTGGTAGAAACTAACAACGAACAGTAACCAAATTAATTATGCCATTAAATAAAGGAATGAAAGCTTGATAAGGAGGAACTGGAATGTACTGGATCTGCATTTAGATAATGTTTACTCTATTACATCTTGACGTTGGCTACCCTGCAGCATGTTGGCAAACAGGAGAAAACATATCATTGGTCAATTAAAATCAAATGAAATACCAATGTACAAAATCGGCTTTGCACTTTGTGATCGATAGTAGTTAGATTAACCTTGAGTATGATCATTAGGTTGTGGATTTATGCTTATTTACCTTTTTTAATCCTTATGCTGAAAGTGCAGGCATTTAGGTTATATATCTATTTTAATGTATTTTCAGTATGATATGCTTATACTGCTTGTAATTGCCTATTTCACTAGTAAATCGCTATTTGCTTATAAATGCCTAAACATTAGTAATTTATGTATTATACTTCAATTTATGACCATTCTGTTGATTTATATAAACTGATTTCGATTTTATCCATCAGAGAACAGTGAAAAATAACAGCTGTTGATAATTCAGTATGTTACATTTTGCTAACCTCAGAGTTTGGAGAAATAAAAAAACTTAAAATAAACTGATAATAAAGTATACTGAAAGTAGCTTAAATCCATCCATCCATCCACCCACCCACCCACCCATCCATCTATACATCCACCCACCCCTCACACTCACACTCTCACTCTCACTCTCACTCTCACTCTCTCTCTCATGCACGCGCACGCACACGCACACACACACACACACCTTTTTCTAAAAATGCCTTCTTGTGGATTCACACGGTGCCTCAAAAACATCTATTTCTGATGAAATCTCATTATCAAATTTTTGGGTGGAATGCAATACCTTATATGTTAGCGAATGCTCACGGCCTTTCTCTGCTGCACTCTTCCCTGCCATCTAGCAGGACTGTGGACTGTCATTTCCCACTTGAAGGTGCATTGGCGCCATGTCGCATTGTTATTGATGTCCCAGGTGCCTCTGTCAATACAGTAAATTTGGTGGGTCACTTATAGTTTACTTTAAACGTGAATCTGCTCACCATGTTTGTTGAAAAGTTTCCAAGCTCTGTATGACCTGCAAGAAAAGCTATACATGAAATTGTGAATAAATTTGCAGCTTTGAGTTCGGTGTTGGACAAGAAACATTCTAAGATGAGATCTGTTTTAACAGAAAAAGAAGTAGATGAAATTGGTACTGCTTTAGAGCAATTGACTCAAACAGCACTAAAAGAATTATCTCAACAAACAGGTGTATCTCCGTCTTCTGCAAGAAACGCTACATGTCTGTTAAAACTAAAACTTTACTGCTATACTTGAGTGCAAGTGTTGAAACAAAATGAACCCTTTAAGTGAATGAATTACTGCAATTGGTTTTTCCAATGTGTAGAAAGAGTTTTGTTAATCCACAGCTTTTGTTTTTCTCTGATGAATTTTGGTTACACCTAAATGGACATATGAACAATCACTATGACCTGAAAATTGGAGCATGGTGTGTGATTAGTGCCAGAAGAACAATAGGGCCCATTTTCTTTAATGAAACAATTAATAGAGAGCGATATCGGAGACTAATTCTATGGGGCAGTTTTTGGTAGCTTGACAGAAGAAGAAAGATCTTATGGTTGGTTCCAACAAGATTCTGCAACAGCACATACAGCTACCAAATCATTAAATGAAGTAAGAGATGGGTTTGTTTGTTCATTTGGTCCCACTGTGAGCAATGCTCAGGGACATTGAACATGTCATACAATTATGAAATATGCAGCATAACTAATAAACATACCCAGCACCAATAACTTGTTTAACTAATAACATACCCAGCATCCAGAACTTTGTTTAACTAATAAATATACCCAACACCAAAAATATTTCTCCCTCTCCACACCATACATTGTTTAGGAATTGAAAATTTGCAGACCATCACCTTTCTTCTTCTTCTTTTTTTTCCCAAGAGTGAACATCTCAACATGCATTACAGTAGGGCAATAACAAATAAGTGTAAGGCACCATCATATGCCATCAGCCCTATGTATTGAATATTTATATGTTGCACGACATATTAAGAAATTCCTCTATAGTACATGGGGAGTGAGTATATATGAAAGACTTTAGCTCTTTCTTAAAGATGTTATGTTGATTAGGTTTGCCTAATAGCTTTAAGTAGCAAGTAGCATGGAAGGTTATTGTAAATTGTTATTGCAGAATAGTAACATCCTTTTGAAACAGTTTTAAGCTATTTGCTGGTCTATGCAAATTGCCTGCATGCCTTGTATTGTGGTCATAGACAGCAAGGTTCATTGTGAAGTTATCATAATTATCTGTAAGGTAGCTCAAGAGAGAATATACGTATTCACCAGTGAGAGTAAGAATTTTTTGGGTTTTGAACAAGGGTCTACAGGAATGACGGGACCCAACACCACAGATAATATGCATGGCCTTTTTTTGTAATATAAATACTTGCTTGCTATGTGCCGAAGTACCCCAGAAGATTATTCCATATCACAACAGGGAGTAAAAATAGGCAAAATATGCTGTTCTTAAGGTATTTTGGTGGAGCAAATTTTTTAGGTTTCTTAAGGCAAAGCAAGCCGAGCTATATTTTGACACCATGACTTTTATTTGTTTCCTCCAGTTGAGTTCCCCATCATGACAGAATTATAAGTGTTGAATTGTGGTTCCCTTGTTCTGCCGACCTAACTAGTTGCAATTTTTATTTATGTGGTTCTTTGAAAGACAGAGTGTATCATTCTAACCTTTGTGCACTACAGAAACTTAGTGATAACATCATGCAAAAAATAACAAGAGTTCCTGCTCCTGAGCTTAGGTGAGTAAGCGAGAACATTTTTATGAGATATGCTGCCTGTTTGAGAACAGGTCAACATTTCCAGCATCAACTATAAATCAAGGATTTTAAAGCGTCTTTGATGGCACAATTTTGCCAGCAACTCTCGCGCATCCTGCGGAACGGTTACCATATGTTTTAATGTACGTGGTAGAGATAGTAATAAGTATGTGAAAATCATGGAAAGAAATTCTGATTGGGAGCAAGTGCTATTGGTGCAGAGGTACTGGTGTTACTGCATTGCCACTTGGCCATCTGAGATTGCATCCCTGAAGTATTGTCTGATCACTTCATGTGAAGTGGAGAGGAGTTTCAAACAGACATCAGTTCTCATTACAACATTTATTCACTGCCATAATGAGATAAATGAATGAGTCATTAATGAATGATATTTCTAGTGTGTAAATGCTAATGATATTGTTGTTATTTTTTGTGATAAGGATAGTTTTAGTCCCTTTTTAAATGCCTATTTTGCTTGCCTATTTCTACTGCTTTTAGTGCCTAAAAATCCAGAGCTTAATAATCAATATCATGGATTCCCATTCTCGTTGTGAACCAACATCTTGTATGTTGCACCACTTCTTGTTCAAGGGCTATTGTTATAGGCCCAGATTTCTGGTATTAACGATAACTAAAAAATTTTCAAGTGACACATTTACTGTTACCAAAATCACACATTTATATGAGATTAACTTCATTTTTTTAAAACTGAAGTCACAAAATACTGCAGATGATGTCAAGTTTATTGTTTATTTGTGCATTCTATGGTTAAGGCAGCCTTCAAGAATGCTAGGAAGAGGAAGCACAGTATATAACCTTTTTGAAACATACATGCTGCTGCTAAAGAAGCAAATAAGCTTCCAATTCCTGTGTTAACTCAGTGGAGTTCTGTATGTTGGGGAATACTTCAACGATCTCCTCCAGTACTTCAAGCAACTCACTGACTCTAATCCGGCAGCAGTCAACTACTTCAAACAATGACAGAAACTGCATGTGTTTTGAGGCTGCTTTTGTGAAACAGCATTGCTGCACTATTTCTGAGATTACTATATTTTTGAAGGGGCATCAATATCCTATAGCGCACAAGCTTGTGTCAAGAGTGACTGCTTCGTTTGGTGAAGTGCAGCCCATGGTCTGGAGATGAAACATCCTTAACCCTGCATAAGCTGAGGGATGAAACCAAGCAGAGGGAAGATACTCAAGTGATGAAATTTGTCAAATGCAGCATCGAAAACCTGGAGAAGCTGTTGGCAGAAGATCCTGCAGGAAAAGTCTTTCACTCATCAACTGCCCAGCTCTTTCATTTATCTGATTTACTGGTAGCACCAGTATCCAATGAGCTTATAACACACGTGAGACAGATTCCATTTCTGAAATGCCTCTCTAAAGATGAATTTCTGAAAGGGTACATAGCATTGCAGCATTAGGCAAAGACAGTTGGTGTGAAGCCAACTAGGGGATGATGCAGGAATATCCTGATTTTTTAAGCAGCTGCTTGAAGACAACATGGTTTCCAACTACAAATGTGGATAGCAAGAGAGGCTTCAGCATATGCAAATTTATTGTCAGACAGGCGAAGAAATTTACGCCCATAAAATGTAGAAACAATGCTGTGTTTGTATTTTGGTGACACTTTCAGCTGAATTTTATTCTACTTGCTATTCATTTCTGTGTGATCTTTTTTTAACATAATTGTAATTATCATTATTTCAATAGAAAAGCAATACTTACTCCACTTGAGTTGTCATTCCTTGACTTTTTATTGCACCGCTCTGGGTATTTTATTTTACTCCACCACTTTTGTTCATTTTATGTCTCTAGCTATTGTGAATCAGCTTTTGCTATTCCAAAATATAAGTTTATAATTAACTTGCATGGCTTTTACAGCCATTAGGCAATCTTAAGAAGCATAAAATCTTTTAAAAAAAAAAGAAAAAAAAAAAAGAGTTATTCTGCACTTAGTATCATTATTGAGAATGCTTATAAAAGCAATAGGAAAGTGAATAAATTATCTTAAGAGTGAGTTTAGAAGTAGATGTGATCTCTTCAATAGCTGGTTCCCACCTGCCTGCCCGCTTTAGGTGATTTACTTTTATAGGAAAATTACGTTATGAACACAACAAATATAGCCGTTTCTCGCTAAAGCACATGCAAAATGGGAACTGCCAACCTAAATAAAAAGTGAAATTCGCTAAATTGCAATGTGTTGTTTCTATGAACGTGAACCATTCGAGTTTTAGATGCGCAGATCCCTCGGATATGCCCTGTTGTCGCTTCGCAGACACTCCTCTCCTTCTAAAAAACATCCCTCGGCTATGCTTTGAGGCTGAGGACCCTCAATCTCTCGACTACGCCTTGAGGCTGACTATCTTACCGGCTTTGGTGGCATTAGTTATTCGTATGTTGCCAGCAATGCATTAGAGCTAGCGTATGACTTAGAGCAACATCTGTAGGACATATAAGACATCATTTCCATCGCTGTGGAAGACACACTAAGAGCCGAAAGCCGAAAAAAAATGTCATTATTATAAGTTGACTTCTATCTAACCTGGAGGAATATTTTAATGTCAAACAATGGCAAAGTTGCCCTTTTTGGGCCCACCTAGAAAATGCTGAAGGCAGTGAGAAATAATGGAATAGGAGCGAATGTAAAAGTAGATGTGAACTGGTCAATATCTGGTGCCCACCTGCCTGACCTTTTTTGGTGCCTTACTTATATAGGTGAATTGCAATACGAACACGAAGAAACGTGGCCATCTTCACGGTAATACTGATGCTCATTTGGAACTGCCAACTTAAGTATGGAATTGGGGAATCCGCTAACTATGCAATGTGTTGTTGTTCTTCTTATTCATGTAGTATAGCCGCAGAAAAAAGCGCCACACATTAACAGCAAACTGTGCAGAAGAGGAAAGAAAAATAAATATATAGATATAAAAAAACTAACCTAAGGCTAACCTTGCATGAATTCAGAAACCTCATGTACATACTGAGGCTTTCACGGCCGGCGTCATAACTAATAAATGAATTACAACTATCTGGGCTTGTAGGCCGTGGTTTAGAAGGCATCATGGATACCGACATTTTGCCAAGTACAGCGCTTGGCATCTTCAGGGTGAAGAGATTCAGTCTGCAGTGGTCGGAGTCTGAATGTGGAGACCGGAGGATGGCGCTCTTATCAAGTGGGGGTGGGCGGGGTCACGGATAGTTGTAATTCATTTATTAGTTCAGAAACCTAAGCTTATATATAAAAAAAACTAGCCTTAGGCTAACCTTGCGTATATTCAGAAACGTAAGCGTATATTCAGAAACGTAAGCTTATATATAAAAAAAAAACCTAACCTAAGGCTAATCTTGCGTGAATTCAGAAACCTAAGCTTAAACAAAAAAAAAACTAACCTAAGGCTAACCTTGCATGAATTCAGAAACTAAGCTTTTATAAGAAAAAGGATAAGTTGCCTTTCTTGGGCCCACATTAGTGACTGAAGTGATGTCATATGTCCAACAGATGTCACTGTAGGTCATACAGATGGCACTATCTCATTCTCTGACTGTTACACAATGCTGGCAACATATGAATTGCCGCCAAAGGCGGAGATATATCCCCAACTCTCTCGGTTTCTGTTTTTTTTTTTTTTTTAATATAGGTAAGCTTAGGTTTCTGAATTCACGCAAGGTTAGCCTTAGGTAAGGTTTTTCTTATATAAGCTTACATTTCTGAATTCACGCAAGGTTAACCTTAGCTACCTCAAAGCACGCGAGCGAAGTGACACGTGTGTTCCTTAATGATGGTTATGATTACCTATTTATAAAACCTCAGATTTGTTATTTTCGGGAGGTTAGGATGGGTTTAGTTTTTTTTTTATATAAAAACTTAGGTTAATTAGCAGTCAATGGCTACATCGTTAGTGAGCGAAGCTCGCGTGCGTTCACTAATGATGGTTATGATTACCCCCATAACCCCAACTTTCCACGTTATCCCGGTTTAGGAGAAGAATGGCACAGGTTCATGTCGCGGTATTCTAGACTTGTTCCGCCTCTTCTGCACAGCTTGCTCTGAATGCGTTGCGATTTTTTTCTACGGCTATACTACATGAATAAGAAGAAGAAGAAGAAGAAGAAGAAGAAGAAGTAACAACACATCGAATATTTAGCGGATTCCCCAATTCCGCACTTCAGTTGGCACTTCCGAATGAGCGTCAGTATTACCGTGAAGATGGCCACGTTTCTTCGTGTTCTATCGCAATTCACCTATATAAGACACCAAAGAAGGGAGGGCAGGTGGGCACCACATATTGGCCAGTGCACATCTACTTCCACATTCGCTGCTTTAGCGGCATTACTTATTCATATGTTGCCAGCATTGCGTTACAGCCAGAGAATGACATACAGTGCCATCTGTTTGACATATATGACATCACTTCCAGGCCGAAGAAAGACAACTTACACCAAAGGCTTTAAATTAGAAGTATCTGCTGCAGGTATATAGTCTGGTGATTACAACTTTCAATTTCTTTTGTTTTATCTATTGCACGGGAAAAAAACAAGAGGTGATGGGTTTGTGTTTAATTACATGATTTATGATAGTGTGTAAGTAAAACGGGTACAATGTTCCCGAGCGTTGCTTATTGTGGACCTAACGATCAAGCCCAAAAAGAAACAAACACAATTTTCTTCTTTCTGGGCACTTAACCTTAATGTGGAAATCATACGCCCAATGGGCTTTTGGATTGAAGGCGTGTTAAAATAAATACCAACAACCAACCATCATTTAAAATGTGAAATCAAGTAGATCATTTATTGGTGTAGCTTCCAAATTGTCAATATGACGTGCTCGATATCCCCGAGTATGACCTACTACGCTTAGAAAATTCGTGTTGGACACAAGAGCCCTACTCTTACTCAGACACTTTCTAGAGACACTGCATTAGCATCACAAGGTAATTCTTGGATTTGAGGAAAAGCATGAGCCTTCTATACATTAAAAATACCTACCTTACTGCTTCCTATCATCGAGTCACATCCCTCCATACATTTGGCCTAAGACATAATAGTAGGCAAGAATAACACAACCAGTTACTTTTCTTAATAAATTACTTCTTTACTTCGAATTTTAAGGGCTTTCTTTCAGCAGCACTAATAATTTCTTTCACTACAATAAACCGACATTTTATTACATAATGAAGTAGACAAACTTTGGTGTTCTGACAGTCTGACTTGAAACAGATCGCAAACTGCCCGAAGGAGTACGAAGATCACCGAAGGTGAAATATGCTTTCATCATTCGCGAGTTGAGAATGTTATAAAAGGTGCGTATTTTGTGTGATTGCAAGATGTGGTGCTTCTCCTCAATCCAAGAATTACTTTGTGATGCTATTATAGTAACTCCACAAAAAGTATCTGAGATAAGAGTAAGGCTCTTATGTTCAACACTATTTTTGTTTAACCTTAGTAAGCAATATTTTGGGAGATTGAGCAATCATACACATTACTTAGTGTTATTCTGTATAATAGCGGCCTGTCTCACAGAACAAGTCCATTCCAAACCAGAGTGCTCTCTGATGTCACGAACCCAAGAACACATTCTTACGCCAACGTAAATAGTTCCTTAATACATGTATTGTATCATGAAATATTACGAAAGGAATAAAACTGCACATTTTATTGCGGTTATCAATGAGAACTCATTGCTAAAGGTAATGGATATATACTAACTGTTAAGAGATGACAAAATATTATTTTCGGCTGCTATTACGCTAACGCGAGAGTACCTTTGCTTGTTAATACCAACTGTATGCACCACTGCCACTCTCTTACACATACGGGAAATGCAGCAAAGAATTCCCAGAGGTGCTATCTGAGTACCGAATAAACACTTTGCGTAACACAGGAAATATGAAAAGCGAACAGGCATTCATAATATGCTAGTACACACATGCTCAGCTCAGGTCAAATCTTGTGGTTTAGTCAGTTGGTATTTGAGTTCACGTGACAGAGGAAGATGCGTGTAGTGCGAATAAACTGTTGAAACACAAAAGCGGGAAACAGTTAAAAACTGGCGAAAAACAAACAATACTTCATATATTCAACTCACTATTAGAAAAATACCCGACACTTGCATTAGTGCATATTAAGAAACTAATATCCGATTTTACAGGCGTTTCAGTGAGAAGTGTAACCAAAGCGAGCACGGAATATAAACAGACATAATGGAACATAGAAGAGGAGAATAAAATGTGGGAACTTGTTTTGTGTGCAACAGTGCTGTGGAATTGTGGATAAGTTTGTCATTATTTTGGAGAGTAGTTCTGATTTCGATATGGTAACTGAGTCATCTTCGGAGGATTCGGATTTGGGTGTTGAACTTTTGCCCGAGGATTGTGATTAACGTAAGTTCATTTCCGATACTTATAAAATTGATTGTTACCTCAGGTTGTATTTTGAACTATGATTCTCAGGCAGGACGCCTTTTATAGAATGAAACAACGTTCAACGTGAGAGGGGAACAAGCAGCCATTAGGGGCGGAGATTGCGAACTACTTTCGTGCGGATAATACAAAGAGTTTGATTACAGTGAGAGGTACTCTGGTTTGGAATGGATCGTGCGTAGTGATCGGGGATGGAACTAAACTATGAAAAATCGTGCTCTCGGATGATGTCACTCGTAGCTACTACAGCTGTATTTTTCATACCTGCCTAGCTGGCTCAGCTGATCATATGTTCTAATGCCGTATTGCTACTGATGACGCACAAAGTTAATTACGTGAGCTTCAGTAATGTGATCGCACTTTCAGTTATTCAAATTTCTTTTTAAAGTAGTCGATTAAAGCTCACATAAAATAACTTGTCATTGTCATCTGCAGCAACACAATATTAGAACAAGGTAATTCTGTGCAACGACTCTATTTACTATGGCGACCGCGCACAGAGCCTTATTGAAGTGCCAACATCAGAAATGTATATTTGCGACATGCCAGCCGCTACGTGGAACACACACACACACCCGGCGGAGGGCGATGGATTTTTTCGGGCGTAAAACTCCTTAGCATGGCTTCTTTCGGAAGGAAAGTAACCACGTCGGTGGTCACGTGTCGTAGATTTACGGCTCGTAAAAGAACCTCAAGCCTGATAAGGCCTCTAAACAAAATTTCCGTCTTTCACGACCAATTTAGAATGGGGCCCTAAGGGCCATAGTAGTTAAAGAGCGTCCATAAATTAAAAAAAACACACACACATTATGTTGAAATGACCATGATATTTTGAAATGCGCATTTCGAATAAGAGAAGAACATGGATAACCAATGGATGTCACACGCAATGTAAACACGCGTAAAATAACAAAGTCTGTTTTCTGTAAGGGAAAATGAAAAGTTAAATAAGTAATGCATGTTTTCTATAAGGGTAAATAAAAAGTGAAATATGCATAAACATGGGTATAACGCACAGAAATATGCGCGGATTGTGTGCGAAAACACAAAAATCTGATGTCTTACACTCACATGACTTTCTCTACTCTTGTACAAACTATTTTTACAAACGCTTATTCTCCATCAACTTCATGTTAATCGAGATAAACATTTGCAGAAACTATCTTATTGCTAATATTTTTGTAGGTGCAAGGGGAATATGATAGGCTTTAAGAGATAGTTAAATCTTTTAAGAGTTGGTTGCTACGTGGAGCATTACATTCTATTTGCATGTCCAGGATATAAAAAAAGCATTATACCATTGCTAAATGTTTATGTGTTAACAAACTAACCAAATGTTACAAGGCCTTGCGCTTTCTACTTCAGTAGATTACGTTTTGTGCATAGAGTAGACAGGCCTGTTTGAAAATCACTGACTTTCACTTCGTATTGTTTCATCCGGCAAAACTGCATCTATAGGCTTATGGTCAGAGAAAGCGGTTTCATACACACCAGCAGAAATGTCGATGTTGGAAAATATTATATCTATCTGAGTATTAAAATTTGTTGTTGAAATGTTCTTATGCAGCTTGCTTATATCATAAACATTTTTTTGTAAAGTGAACTATTTTCGAGATATTCCTTGTTATTTCTTTGAATTTTCCAATACTTACACTTTTTCTCAACTGTGAATTCGTTGTTTTTTTATGTTCTTGACATGCAAAGAGAATTACATTTTACACATAGCGACCAGTTCTAAAAATATTTGATTATCGCTTAAGGCCTACTATGTTGCCATTGTTTTGTATTTGCAAGGGCAATATAGAAATTGACGCTGACCTTTGATACATCTGTGTTGTTCCTTGCTGTCGCTTCAGGAGACTCAGAGTCCCGGATTCGATTGTTAGATGACAGAGATTAGGAATTTGTTCTGGTAGAGCTGAGGTTCTGGTTTTCAGGGTAGTGACATTGCCTTGATGATATTAACAATGTTGCCGGCAAAGATTGAGTTATTATTTTTTTATTTTTGTTAAGAAGATTCCTATCTGGTCGAACCGCCACCTTCATCGTCAAAACCACTGTTATTATTGTCATCACTTTCGAAGTCGCTACTTATATGTTCCTCCGACTAGCCCTCAAATTGCCTAGATTCACTTCATTTCACTTCACTTCAAACTTTCTGATTATTTTCTTATTTTGTTTCATCAACCGTCCTCGTGGTTAGTTTTTACCCGAATGTGAGCTCGGCGTTTCTTTTCTTTTTTTACGCATTTCGCCAAATTCAGAATTTTCAACCCATCTTTCTTCTGCTTCGTTCCGTTTTAAGTTCAAACGTATCATGTGATGTATACGCGATCCTTTATTGGCTATCGTTTCAGTTTCATGATTTTATTATTGGCTACCCCCACTTTGACAACTTTTACGTCTGCTTCTTACAACTTATTTTGAGTTTAAAATCTTCCCACGAATATTCTTAGATCGGAGATAAGACACGTATGCTTTTGACCCTGCTAAGCTTTCGGACAATTGTTAGCTTCACGTCCGAACCAAAGTACAAAGCGAAACTTCCGGTATCCTTTACGGCGCCGAGAGCAGGTACAACTGCTTTCCTTTCGAGGAAAACAGAAATTGCTTTTTGCGTTTTCAACAAAACCCCTTCCTAGTATGAATTTACAGAGCGGGCATCTTTTTAATTTATGAATTGATTCTCTTTATACCTTTCATCTCTTTTCAGCATTTTTTGTCCTTATCTTTGATTTCGATCGTATTATATTATTATTATTATTATTATTACCGTTATTATCATTATTATTTTTTTTTCTCCTGGGTCTGGATAACTGGCTTTATATGCCCTAACGGTAATTTTATCATCGGACCTTTAGGTTGAATGATGGGTTTATCGTTAATGTCCCATCTAACGTTACCTCTCTCTCCCTCTGTTCATTATTCTTTTATTTATTTATTCATTCATTTAGTGGCTTACGACGAGCCCACCGTTACACATTTATCCTGTTCACATTACATTTCAATCACTGAATACAGTGCAATTTGAAATTTGACACAAGTATTTACGTAAAAATAAATACAAACAAGCTACATAATATCTGACCCTCAACAACCAGATTACAAAACATTTATATTTAAGGAATCTGTTTACACACAATACATTCTTCAAACATTTTTTTAATTACACATCTTAATTCCCTTACTTTTTTTTCTTTCTTTTGCACATCCTATACAATACTGGTTTCCTGAGGCTATTAGCAGCCTCCACACTAGAGACACCTTTTGTACCTTTTTCTGCCAGGTATACATTCTGTCCGGTTTTCATTCATACTGTATATCATTAACATCGTGAATGTCAAGCACACGGTCCCTTAGGAGTTTAACAGGACATTGCTATCTCAAAGCTACCACGTTCCTAAACAGTGTTCGCGTGTAATGACTTTCTTTACTTATGTTTAGAGTGTGTTTGTATATTCTCCCTGTCCGACTCTATTAAAAAAGTTTTGTCCTGCTTAAATGGACGAATCAATGATAAATGGTACTTCCCGATTATTTTCCCATTCCTCAATTGTTGGAGTTGATATACCCTGTCCCCGAAGGTTTGTGCCATCCGATAGGGGCCCTTCCAACACATATGCATACGTCTGTATTCCTTCCTTACTAGTGAAGATTTGTCAAAATTCTTCACTGGTACGAGGTCACCTATTGCCGGAGTCCAGGTATGTGTGTATCTCTCGGCCTTCTGTCTCCTTTTCTCTGATTTGGCTTTTAATTCATAAAGGCCTTCTTAATCCTTTCCGTGTCTGATTCCTCGATAGCGTCAATAGCTGGTGTTACACCCGGAATAATACTATTTGGTTCATTTCCTGTGTGTAGTTTCAGTGGCGTGAATCCATGATTACAGTTGAGGCTGTTATTGTATACATTCTCGATATATTCAATGTATCCGGGCTAACTCGATGTTTCTGATTCGCTAAAATTCGTAGCGCAATACTTAGGTCCCGCATCTGTCTCTCGCAGGGATTTGAACTGGGATGATAAGCGCTAATGTTGTACACTTTCATGCCTGCTTCGAGTAGTCTTTCTCGAAATATCCTTACCTTATTGCCGTTGCATTATTCACCAAGATCGCCGCCATTCTTCCATAATTTGGTACGTAGTGATCAACTATTTTGCTCGCGCAAATAGCGCTAGTCAGCTTCTTGACTGCGTATAGCTTCACAAATTTGCTCATCACGTCGACTAATACGAAAACATATTTTAACCTTGTTCTTCCGGTCGGCATAGGCCCATGACCATCAGCTGCGATTAATTGCAGGGGTTGCTCCCTGAGAATCGTCTGTGATGGTAAATCATACCGGATGTTCAACGGCTTAGCTTTCTGACACATTGCACAATTTGCAACAAAGGCCCTCAAATTCTTACCTAGCCTTCGAATGTAAAAGTGCCCGTTAAGGACCAGGTTTGTCTTCCCTATTTCGGCATGTATGAGTGCGCGATCATATGCATCCATAACTAATTCTTCCAACACAGCAGTTACGAAAACTCGCCATGTCGGTCTTTCTCTTTCACACAGTTTATATACCACACCGTTTAAAATGCCGTACTTTTCCGTGTTTTGTGTACTGATCGGCGTAGCTATCTTCATTATTTCGGCTATCTTCTCATCTGCCCCCTGGAGTTGTGGCAGCCTCTTCATTTCGTCTCTAAGTGTTTGCTTAACGTTATGTCTAATTTCATCACACAAACCTCTCTTTGTGTATTTTTCTGTGTTTTGGGGAACTGCCCCCCTCTCTTTAGTCTGGACATGTCGCAAAGCGCCCTGGTATAATCGGCGCGACAGTTCTAGACACGTGAAAATCTTAATGAGAGCTATGATGCGAGTTGCTTACCACATCAGGTGGTGACCGATCGACTGAATGCTGCATGAGTGCGAGGGACAGTCATCGTCAAATATCCACAACGGTTCTGCACTGTGTTGCGCTGATAAACTTAGTTATATACAGTATATTAAAATCCACGCTGTAAAAAGCGCTTAATATAAAAAACGCTGTCAATCATTGCCTCCAATTCTTCCACATCTAACAACCCTTCCTCTTCTGCGGAATCAATCACATTATTGCCGTCATCACTGCTGTCACTACTTTCTGCACCATTATCCTGCATGGGAATTATTTCTGTTTGATTTTCTGCAATTACGTATTTTTCGGAATAATGATTCTTAATTTATTCAGCATGTCGCCATACATTTTCCCATTCTGGCCTTCCAATTTCAGCAAATTCCTGGCGTTATAACTGCTCCACATATTTTAATTTAAAAGTGATATTTCTGCATGCCAACCATTTTTTGACATCAGCCCAGATTAATTCGATTAGGTTTAGATCTGGGCGATACGATGACAGTCTAAGTACATTATGGCGATGTTGTATTACTATCTGGTCAAGTATGTATGACTTATGAAGCAGTTTGTTGGCTTTAATTAAGTTATATAGCTTTGTTTTACTCATGCTTTCATCTAAAGCTTTATATCTAAGTAACCAAGCTCTCATTTCTTCGTTCAAGGAAGTTGAGGTAGGTGGTTTGTGAATTTGAGTGTTGACGTATTGAGAAGCATTGTCGATGACCAGAACAGACCCAGCAGGCATATTAGGTATCAACATGGCGTTGATTTACTTCATGTAATTTTCTGTATTCATTTCTTGATGAAAATCTCCTGTTGTTTGTTGCGACTTGTAAAAGAGGACATTTGGAACGAATCCGATCTTTCCAACAGCACGAACGATAATAAGTATTTGCCCTTTGGCAACAGGTGCCTGCAAACCTATTTCGCTATCGTCACTCCAACTTTTAGATGTTGTATGACTGCTGTGTATGTATGACTCATCTTCATACATTATAGTATTTTTCTGAAATTTGTAGCACCACCTTGAAAATTGATGCTGATATAAGTACATATAAAATTATAGTCATTTGGAAAGGTAGAATCAGACTGAAAAATTCAATGCCATAGCCGGGATTTGAACCACGGATCTTAGTCTTTCCGTGCCGATTGGTCTAACCGACTAAGCTATCATGGCAACATTTACTTTTTATTTTTTTATTTTATTATTTTTTATTTTATTTATTTATCTATTTTGCTTTTCTGTTAGAGTTCTTCTATTTGATTTCGGTTTCTTCCACTTGAACCCTAAATCTTTAATAATTTTTCTGAGATTTGTAGCACCACCTTGTAAGTTTCTGCTGTCTTTCAGCTTGATGAGCAATCTGCTTATTGTTAGCACAGTTTTTTCTTCCACATAGGAATTGTGAATCGTGCGCCGAATGACGCATTCGAAATCGTCTATTTCTGTAATACGTTTAGGGACCTTATGTTTCTTCCCAGGTGTGTCAAATGGTACTCTTTCATCCATATGTTTTTTTTCTCTTATCTTTGAGAACTCTGGAATCGGAACTCGGTGAAACACCAGTTGCTTTGACTACTCATTCTTTCATTCTCTTAAGGCTTTTGTGGAACTCGGATGAACATATATTTTCTTCCTTCATCTCTGCTTCTTACTTCATGAAGTCGAGGACATTTGCAATTATTTCCCTACTTTGACTACGTAACACCTTACCACTTAACTTTGAAAACATAGGAGCCATGGTTATAAATATAACAAATATAAAATAAGTACTATTTAGATACTGCAGCTCTCTTTAAAATTACAACCAGATGCAGACACATTCTATGCAGACTGTATGTGTTACGCGCTGTGAGTAAGCAAAGGTATTATATCGCTTTCGTTGATAAAGCTAGGCATAAACAATTCTTAGGCTCGGCAGCTGGGTTGGCAATCAAGGTCACGATTCCAGAAGTTTTGCGCGAGTAATATGTGGCGGATTTCTACATTGTAAGCCATTATCTCGTGTATGTATCGAGAAATTTTGCTGCTCGTTAATTTACAGTTTTTGATAAATGACAAACTTATATGGTATGTGAATACGATAATCTGCCTGCTGTACACAGTGTTTAAATTTTTGCAGAGTAAAGAAGATAGCTCCGATCTCTTGCTGGCTAACACAAGCGATTCTTTCGGCCTTTGTTAATGCTCTGGAAACTGTAGTTATTATATGTAATTCCTTATTTTCGTCAACATGGGCTAATACACACTGTAAGCAATTGACGAGGCGTCAGAATAAATATGGTAAGGAAAGTCCATGCGTGGGCGTTTTAACAGTATCGATTCACTGAACAACTGCTTTAGCCGATTAAATGCATTTTCTTCGGCTTCGGTCCACCTCTATTTGCTGTTCTTTTCTAGTAACTCTCGTAGTGGGGCAGTATGCTCGGCGTATCTGATTACAAACCGACTTTGATAACCTAATACACCTAGGAGCTTTCGCAACTGCTTGGGGTTCTTGGGACGAGGGATTTTCTGGATTGCTTCCACGCGCTCGGGGTCCGGCGAGTCGGTCTCTCCAGAAATTATATACCCTAAGAATTTCACTGATGTAGCGAAGAAAGGGCATTTATCCCAGTTTAACATCAGACCACTGTTTGCAAGTCTTCCAAGAACTTCGCCAATGTGTTGGAGGTGTGACTCTACGTCTAAATCATGTATTAGTATGTCGTCCACATATTGCGACACACACTCTTCAGTTTGCGTGCCTAAAATCTGGTGTACTGCCCGGAGCAATGCATCACCGCTAACATTTATTCCAAAGGGGCAACGCGTAAAATTATATAAACATCCAGAATAATAGAAGGCCGTATATTTGCGCAAGTGAGGGGCCAGTTTGATTTGCAAGTATGAGTTTGTCAAATCCAAAGAAGTAAACCATTTTTGTCGCCCGATGCTTGCTAAGATTTGCTCTATATTCTGCGCGCAGAACCTGTCGGGACGGATAAACTTGTTTACATGTCGGCCACCAATAGTTAGCCGAACGCTCCCGTTTTTCTTCCGTACTATACATAATGCATTTATGTACACCGAGTCTGACAGTTCAATAATGTTCTCTCGTAACAATTCTTGAATTTTCTCGTCTACCACACTTCGCAATTCGAGCGGGATTCCCCTACACTTATGCCTGAAAGGTGTGACGTCAGATATTTCAAATGCATATTCATAGTTATGGCATACTCCTGTCCTGGAGGTTAACATATCTTTGTGTTATACAAGAATGTTGAAACGTCTTTTTTCTGTTGGTGGTTTAAGCAGTCTATTGATGCTGCATATTCGGGTATACCTGATAGGGATATGTTTTGTTCACTCGCTACCTGCGAGTCATCCGACCTCTCACCAAAATAAACACTTTCATGTTCTATGTTTAAACCACGATAATTGGGTGCTTGACCTACTTCTGACTCATGAGCTGAATGCAGTGGCGTGTCGTCTCTCTCCCTTCGCACAATTGTTGTGTAAAACTTCTAACCACATCAATGGCTTCCCCAATGTGCAAATATTCAATGAAGAATTGTTCTCCTTTCTATTTGCTCTTCTATTTCGGTTAAAACCGCGTGTTCCATACTCGAGTTTGAACGAATGGTATTCTTCTTAGCGATCCATCTACTGTTAGTATCAATAGTGCTAGTCCATAGTCAATAGTGGCTTGGAATGCATTTAGCATGTCGCATCCCATCAGAATGTCTACTACCAGTTTGTCTATTACTAAACACAATATTTCAAGTTCGGTATCCCCTATGCAAGCATTAATCATTACCTGCTGCGATATCTTTTGTTTCGCGCGACCTACAGCCATTATGCAGTACGCGTTCTTTACGGGTAGTATCTGTAAGTTCTTTTTCTTTTCACTGAATTGGTTGAAGAGTGCTTTACTGCACGCAGAGATCATGGCTCCACTGTCTATTGTTATCAGGTAGTCTCATTTTCGATTACTGCCGCTATTCTCGGGGATTCCGTTATTTCCAGGGTTTGACTTATCTCCCTGTATCCGAATTCCTTGTGATGACAGTTGCCTCTCCCTTCGTTTTGGCTGATATTGTGGCCTACACTATTTGTTTCTGATTTTAGTTTTCGTTCCCAGTGTAATGCGAGAACCTGCGCGCATTCTCTGAGGTCGAGCCTGGGAATGCTACGACTCATCCTGCCTCTAGTTTTCCGACCGTCACGGCCACGACCCTTGACTGGGCCTATCCCTTGGTCTACGCTGTGTCCTACCGTTGTCCCGCTTATGTGGCCTATCGCGTCATCCATTTTGTTGTGCACATTTTGCGGCTGTCGTGTCTGGGATGGGATCCGCTCGGCGTCAATACGTGACTGTAAGTAGGTCTGCTTAAGAGGTCGTGGTTCTAATTTCTACGTGGGGGAGTTGCTGGCCGGCTTGGAGGTGTTCTAGGCCTGTTCGGAGGTGTCCTTGGCCTGCCTTGAGGGTTTCTGGCCGATTTGTAGGCGTTCTTGGCCTATCCGGTGTCCCACTGTGAAGCTTATTTCCCCTGTGTTGCCTACTATTCGCTGGGTACCTGGAGGATCTCATGTATTGAACGGGATACTCATGTTGCCTCGGTGGCCTACCCGTGCCCGGCTGGTCCAAGGGCCTATAGCTTCTCTTCCGATTCCTTATAAATGTCTCTTTATACCGCTGTCAGATTGTGGAACGGTTGTTCAACGCACCTTGTGCCCTCGTCCCATCATTGCGATGCGATTGTGTCCTATCAATCTGTCTACCTTCGGTCCTGATTTTGGGCCTATCACTTGGCCTAACTTCTTCCCGCGTTTCGTACCCCTACAGAGCGGCAAGGAGTTCTATGTCTTCGCTCAGCGTCCTCGGACGTGCTACCACTAGGTTATGACGCATAACGTCTGGGAAATGTCGTGTCAGGAGGGATACGAATTCACCTTCGGGCATCGTTGTGTCCAGGAGTTGACTTAATTGGCCGAGTCGCAAGAAATAGTCGACCATTGACTAACGCTTATCTTCCCTGTATTGACCATTATTTATTTCTGCGCGCACCCGGTATTGTGCAACGCCGCTCTAATATTTCGCTAAAATTGCAGACCTAAAATGTTCATATTGTGCATGCTCGCTCACCGTCAATCGAAACCAACTCAGAGACGAGCCTATCAAGCTCCTTTTTATAATTACCATTTTGAAACGGTCGGGGATTCCCCTAAGCGCGAAATAAGATTCCAGGTCGTTAATGAATTGCTTCGCATTGTCGAATTCACTGTTGAACTTGGGGATTGGCAGTTCATTCAAAAATTGTAAGGGTATAGTACATTGTTGCATGAGGCCTACTGTGCTTGACATTTCACTTGCCGTGTGCAGTGAGGCCGAAGGAATGCAGGCAGGTTCGTTCGACTTTGGGTTGTTACGGTGGAACGACGAAAGCGCGGAAACCTGAGAGGTAGTTCGCGCGTCCGTGGCTCCCTGGGATCGCGGTTCGATTTCTTCTAGCGCGTCCCTGCGAGCAGTGACGGTCTGTGTCACTGCTCCCTTAACTTGACGATTTCGCTTGTCTGCGAGCTTCTCTGTGCCTCTATGGCCTCTCTTAATTTTTTAATTTCATCATTTACCGCTGCTTCAAGTGCCTGCTGCTTATTCTGTAATGCTACACAGACTGTCACTCTTGCCTTGTCACTAATTGTACATATTAAGTTTTCATTACTTACAATTTGTTGTGCCCTGATGGCGTCTATTTCCACGCCAAGTTCCTTCCTTACTACATCTACACTATTCTGTGTTGCTTTTAATTCGTTTCTTAAATACTCAACATCCTCTTGGATTACATTTTAACTTGCTCTAATTTCTAACATGACATACTGTATTTTATTTTCTAAGTCCTGACTGATTTCCTTCTTTTGGATGCATAATTCTGAGGATATCCGCTGCTGCAACGTTTGTTCCTGGGTGGACAATTGTTGTTTTAGTGTTTGCTCTTGTTCTGTTAATCGTTGTGTAAGTGCTTGCCCTTGATCTGTTATTTTAGCGTTTAGGAGGCTCAATTGAGCCAATATTTGTTGCAGCATTTCACTCGTATTAAGTGATTATGTAACTTGGTTTTCTAATGTTTCTCCATTTCCTTTTTCTACACCTACCCGCGTACTATTGTTAGTGAAATTTTTCCCTTGTTCATTGCTATTAGCTTCCATATTGTTGCGGGTTAATTTCTTGTTTCCTAACAGCATTTACAAACATGAATAATTCAGCTTACTTATATCTATTACATGTATACTCCCTTCTAAAATTTTATTGATTAATGTATTGTACAGTTAACACTTACCCGGTGCTGAGTTGTGCTGCTGCGGAGTGTAGTAGTAGTTCACTTATCACTTCACTACACTTACACTTTTTTTAACGCTGATGATCTGTCTGCGCTGGATGCCTACTTCCTTGTTGCAGTGGAGCGGCATCGATGTCGCTTGTTGTCACGCGTCTATCGGTACACTCTTCTGCTGCCGGCGACTCTGGTAGTTGCTGATGACGTCATCGGTTTCGTCTTTCTGTTCTTCCTTCCGTTGTCGGCTCTCTGGGTGTTTTATCTGTTGGCAGTATTTCGAGCCCCAACGTAGTGGGCGCCATATGACGCTGAACTTTGACACAACTGCGTTGTTCCTTGCTGTCACTTCAGGAGACTCAAGAGTCCCGGGTTCGATTGTTGGATGGCAGGGATTAGGAATTTGTTCTGGTAGAGCTGAGGTTCTGGTTTTCAGGGGTGGTGGCACTGCCTTGAGGATATTAACAATGCTGCCGGCAAAGATTGAGTTATTATTTTTTTATTTTTGTTAAGAAGATTCCTATCTGGTCGAACCGCCACCTTCGTCGTCAAAACCACTGTTATTATTGTCATCACTTTCGAAGTCGCTACTTATATGTTCCTCCGACTAGCCCTCGAATTGTCTAGATTTCACAACTTCATTTCACTTCAAACTTTCTGATTATTTTCTTCTTATTTTGTTTCATCAACAGTCCTCGTGGTTAGTTTTTACCCGAATGTGGGCTCGGCTTTTCTTTTCTTTTTTACGCCTTTCGCCAAATTCAGAATTTTCAACCCACCTTTCTTCTGCTTCGTTCCGTTTTAAATTCAAACGTATCATGTGATGTATACGCGATCCTTTATTGGCTATCGTTTTTGTTTCATGATTTTATTATTGGCTACCCCCACTTTGACAAATTTTACGTCTGCTTCTTACAACTTATTTTGAGTTTAAAATCTTCCCACGAATATTCTTAGATCAGAGATAAGACACGTATGCTTTCTGACCCTGCTAAGCTTTCGGACCATTGTTAGCTTCACGTCCGAGCCAAAGTACAAAGCGTAATTTCCGGTATCCTTTACGGCGCCGAGAGCAGGTACAACTGCTTTCCTTTCGAGGAAAACAAAAATTGCTTTTTGCGTTTTCAACAAAACCCCTTCCTAGTATGAATTTACAGAGCGGGCATCTTTTTACTTTATGAATTGATTCTCTTGATACCTTTTATCTCTTTTCAGCATTTTTTGTCATTCTGTTTGATTTCGAACGTATTATATTATTATCATTGTTATTATTATTATTATTATTGCTTTCTCTCCTGGGTCTCGATAACCGGCTTTAAAATACAGTAACCTCTAAGCATAGACGTATTGCTTAATAGCTGGTTGCTATATGCAGCACCATTCTCTTTGCCACACATTAATACTCTTTGCATATCAAAGACAAAAAAAATATGAATATCCAATTCCGATTTGAGAAAAAGAATAAGTATTGGAAAATATAAGGGAATAACAAGCAATATCTCGAAAATAAGTTGGTGATTATCCGCCTGTTCGCTTCCGAGTTATGCTGTTCACACACGGATGTTTCCAAAACTGATCTTTTTTATTCAAGGGGGTCTCAAAACATAAATTTACTATGAAATCTCGGTATCGAATTTTTGGGTGGAATACAATATGTCCCCTAGTTACTATACGTAGTAGAGAAAGTAATATACCCAATAAGTAGCATGCCAACTAGATATTTTTGTTTCTCCTGAACTAAGTTAGTTATGTGAACAATTTGAATATGGCGCATTTCTTCACACCTTCTTCTCCACTCCATTGCAATAGCAACTTCTTACGTCAACCAGTGGCAGCACTGCTGCCCCTTGTAAAATGGCTGACATCGATGTTCGTATTAGACAGCGTTCTGTCATTGAATTCTTGAATGCGGAAGGTGAAACGCCCATTCGCTTTCATGAAGGACTCACAAAGGTGACATCAGTGGACGTCAGCAAGGTTAGAAGATGGGTTCATCGTTGTAACGAAGCTGATTAGCGGAGCGGCAGACCCGTGTCTGCATGCAACATTGATTGCTGTATCAGCGTATATCGTAATCATATTGGCAGTATGGAAACGATTTAAAATTGGTGCAGTTGACACTCAAAGTATAAAATTTGGGGTTCCCAAGGATCCGTCCTAGGACCATTGCTCTTCATTATATACGTAAATGATTTCGTGGAATCAACTGAGAGTAAACTTATATCATATGTCGATGAGACTCCACTCATTTGCAAAGGAAAAAAACTTGCTGCAACTAGAAAATAAACTTACTCAAAATTTATCACGAATTTCAATTTTTCTTACTGTTAATTCTCTCAAACTCAATATTAAAAAAGCCAGATTGATTCATTTTGGGCACCAGCAAAATATAAGTGAAGAACTAAGATACATAAATGTAAAACTAGATAATGCTAAAGTAGACCAGGTGTCTATCCATAATTTCTTAGGGATATACCTTGATGAACACCTACATATGAAACTCATGTAAATGAAGTGGGTAAAAAAAATTTACAAGAAACATATATTTATTAAAATACTTTTCAAACTATCTTAATGTAGAACAACTTAGAGCTATATACTATGGATTAATATATGCTCATATGGAATATGTAACTGAAATCTGAGGAGGGTGTGGGACACCACCGCCACCACCACCACCCTCACCACAACATAGAAATACATGCCTTGTTAAAAGATGGACTGAAACTGTGGAAAAGGACGTAGATTAAATTGAAAACTGACATTGAAGTCCTCAATGTTGTGGCTTTCATGCTGTGTAATCAAAGTTTAAGTTACTTGCAAATTACAAGAGAAAAATAATGGGAGGCGTTAGTTATTGGCTGATCCTCGTAGATTGTAATCATGCAATACTATATATTTGATTTGTCAGTAAAACACTGAAAATTCCATCAATTATTTATACCACGTTCTGCAGTCTCCATCCGTTGGCAATGTTTACGATTCATTTTACTCGCTTTTCAGTTTACGTTATTGTTTTTAGGAATTAATATTTCTCGGCTGAGCTGGTACTCTATACTTATGACACCGCATATCAAAGAATCGTGTTGGTTTACCAATTCGTATTATAAAGTCTAGCGATTCTTTCAACCTGCACAATTCACTCTTTACCTCGATGATTCTAGTCTACTCCGAATCTACTCGGTCGTAATAGGTTTTTTGGCATTACTATGTGCCATGTTACAGCATCACAATGTGTGGTAATTTCCCTATGTATAATCGTAATCACTCGGCAGTATTCGGTTCTTTGGCGATGCCATATACCATGCTACAGTATCACAATGTGTGGTAATTTCCCTATGTATAATCGTAATCACTCGGCAGTATTCGGTTCTTTGGCGATGCTATATACCATGCTACAGTATCACAATGTGTGGTAATTTCCCTATGCATCATCGTACTCACTAGGCGGTATGCGGTTCTTTGGCGATGCTACATACCATGTTACAGTATCACAATGTGTGGTAATTTCCATATGCATGTTCGTACTCACTAGGCAGTATTCGGTTCTTTGGCGATGCTACATAACATGATACAGTATTACAATGTGTGGTAATTTCCATATGCATAATCGTACTCACTAGACGGTATTCGGTTCTTTGGCGATGCTATATACCATGTTACAGTATTACAATGTGTGGTAATTTCCATATGCATGATCGTACTCACTAGGCGGTATTCGGTTCTTTGGCGATGCTATATACCATGATACAGTATCACAATGTGTGGTAATTTCCATATGCATAATCGTACTCACTCGGCAGAATTCGGTTCTTTGGCGATGCTACATAACATGTTACAGTATTACAATGTGTGGTAATTTCCCTTTGCATGATCGTACTTACTAGGCGGTATTCGGTTCTTTGGCAATGCTACATAACATGTTACAGTATCACAACGTGTGGTAATTTCCATATGCATGATCGTACTTACTAGGCGGTATTCGGTTCTTTGGCAATGCTACATAACATGTTACAGTATCACAATGTGTGGTAATTTCCATATGCATGATCGTACTTACTAGGCGGTATTCGGTTCTTTGGCAATGCTACATAACATGTTACAGTATCACAACGTGTGGTAATTTCCATATGCATGATCGTGCTCACTAGACGGTATTCGGTTCTTTGGCGATGCTACATACCATGTTACAGTATTACAATGTGTGGTAATTTCCATATGCATGATCGTACTCACTAGGCGGTATTCGGTTCTTTGGCAATGCTACTTACCATGTTACAGTATTACAATGTGTGGTAATTTCCATATTCATGATCGCACTCACTAGACGGTATTCGGTTCTTTGGCAATGCTACTTACCATGTTACAGTATTACAATGTGTGGTAATTTCCATATGCATGATCGTACTCACTAGGCGGTATTCGGTTCTTTGGCAATGCTACATACCATATTACAGTATTACAATGTGTGGTAATTTCCATATGCATAATCGTGCTCACTCGGCGGTATTCGATTCTTTGGCAATGCTACATACTATGTTACAGTATTACAATGTGTGGTAATTTCCATATGCATGATCGTACTCTCTAGGCGGTATTCGGTTCTTTGGCAATGCTACATACCATATTACAGTATTACAATGTGTGGTAATTTCCATATGCATAATCGTGCTCACTCGGCGGTATTCGATTCTTTGGCAATGCTACATACTATGTTACAGTATTACAATGTGTGGTAATTTCCATATGCATGATCGTACTCACTAGGCGGTATTCGGTTCTTTGGCAATGCTACATACCATGTTACAGTATTACAATGTGTGGTAATTTCCATATGCATGATCGTACTCACTAGGCGGTATTCGGTTCTTTGGCAATGCTACATACCATGTTACAGTATTACAATGTGTGGTAATTTCCATATGCATGATCGTACTCACTAGGCGGTATTCGGTTCTTTGGCAATGCTACATACCATATTACAGTATTACAATGTGTGGTAATTTCCATATGCATAATCGTGCTCACTCGGCGGTATTCGATTCTTTGGCAATGCTACATACTATGTTACAGTATTACAATGTGTGGTAATTTCCATATGCATGATCGTACTCACTAGGCGGTATTCGGTTCTTTGGCAATGCTACATACTATGTTACAGTATTACAATGTGTGGTAATTTCCATATGCATGATCGTACTCACTAGGCGGTATTCGGTTCTTTGGCAATGCTACATACAATGTTACAGTATTACAATGTGTGGTAATTTCCATATGCATAATCGTACTCACTAGACGGTATTCCGTTCTTTGGCAATGCTACATACAATGTTACAGTATTACAATGTGTGGTAATTTCCATATGCATGATCGTACTCACTAGGCGGTATTCGGTTCTTTGGCGATGCTACATACCATGTTACAGTATTACAATGTGTGGTAATTTCCATATGCATGATCAAACTCACTAGGCGGTATTCGGTTCTTTGGCAATGCTACATACCATGTTACAGTATCACAATGTGTGGTAATTTCCATATGCATAATCGCACTCACTCGGCAGAATTCGGTTCTTTGGCGATGCTATATACCATGATACAGTATTACAATGTGTGGTAACTTCCATATGCATAATCGCACTCACTCGGCAGAATTCGGTTCTTTGGCGATGCTATATACCATGATACAGTATTACAATGTGTGGTAATTTCCATATGCATAATCGCACTCACTCGGCAGAATTCGGTTCTTTGGCGATGCTATATACCATGATACAGTATTACAATGTGTGGTAATTTCCATATGCATAATCGCACTCACTCGGCAGAATTCGGTTCTTTGGCGATGCTATATACCATGATACAGTATTACAATGTGTGGTAACTTCCATATGCATAATCGCACTCACTCGGCAGAATTCGGTTCTTTGGCGATGCTATATACCATGATACAGTATTACAATGTGTGGTAATTTCCATATGCATAATCGCACTCACTCGGCAGAATTCGGTTCTTTGGCGATGCTATATACCATGATACAGTATCACAATGTGTGGTAACTTCCATATGCATAATCGTCCTCACCCGGCGGTATTCGGTTTTTTGGCGATGCTATATACCATGATACAGTATCACAATGTGTGGTAATTTCCATATGCATAATCGTCCTCACCCGGCGGTATTCGGTTTTTTGGCGATGCTATATACCATGTTACAGTATCACAATGTGTGGTAATTTCCCTATACATCATCGTACTCTCTCGGCAGAATTCGGTTCTTTGGCGATGCTATATACCATGATACAGTATCACAATGTGTGGTAATTTCCACATGCATAATCGTACTCACTAGGCGGTATTCGGTTCTTTGGGAATGCTACATACCATGTTACAGTATTACAATGTGTGGTAATTTCCCTTTGCATAATCCTTCTCACTAGGCGGCATTCGGTTCTTTGGCGATGCTACATACCATGTTACAGTATTACAATGTGTGGTAATTTCCATATGCATAATCCTTCTCACTAGGCGGCATTCGGTTCTTTCGCGATGCTACATACCACGTTACAGTATTACAATGTGTGGTAATTTCCATATGCATGATCGTACTTACTAGGCGGTATTCGGTTCTTTGGTAATGCTACGTACCATGTTACAGTATTACAATGTGTGGTAATTTCCCTTTGCATAATCCTTCTCACTAGGCGGCATTCGGTTCTTTGGCGATGCTACATACCATGTTACAGTATTACAATGTGTGGTAATTTCCATATGCATAATCCTTCTCACTAGGCGGCATTCGGTTCTTTCGCGATGCTACATACCACGTTACAGTATTACAATGTGTGGTAATTTCCATATGCATGATCGTACTTATTAGGCGGTATTCGGTTCTTTGGTAATGCTACGTACCATGTTACAGTATTACAATGTGTGGTAATTTCCGTGCATAATCGTACTCACTCGGCAGAATTCGGTTCTTTGGCGATGCTATATACCATGATACAGTATCACAATGTGTGGTAACTTCCATATGCATAATCGTCCTCACCCGGCGGTTTTCGGTTTTTTGGCGATGCTGTATACCATGTTACAGTATCACAATGTGTGGTAATTTCCCTATACATCATCGTACTCTCTCGGCAGAATTCGGTTCTGTGGCGATGCTATATACCATGATACAGTATCACAATGTGTGGTAATTTCCATATGCATAATGGTCCTCACCCGGCGATTCTTTTTGAACGACGATTCATTTGTTTGTTCATTCGGTCCCACTGTAAGCAACGCTCAGGGACATTGAACATGCCATATAATTGTGAAATATGCAGCATACCTAATAAACATACCCAGTACCAAGAACTTGTTTAACTAATAAACATACCCAACACCAAGGACATTTCTCCATTTCCTTCTCTCGCTCTCTCTCTCTCCCCCTCTCTCTACACTCTGCATTATTTAAGAAATGGAAATTTGCAAACCATCACCATTCCAAGAATAAACATCTCAACATGCATTACAGTAGGACAATAACAAGTAGGTGTAAGTCACCATCATATGCCAAATGTATTGAATGTTTATATGTTGCACGACATATTAAAAATTCTTCCATGGTATATGGGAAGTGAGTATATAGGAAATACTTTAACGCTTTTTTTTTAAATATTTTATGTTGATTATGCTTGCCTAATGGTTTTAAGTAGCATGGAAGGTTATCATTAATTGTTATTGCAGAATGGTTGGAACAGTTTTGAACTATTTGCTGGTCTATGCAAATTGCCTGCATGCCCTTTATTGTGGTCATGCACAGCAAGGTTCATTGTGAAGTTATCATAATTATCTGTAAGGTAGCTCAGGAGAGAATATACGTATTCACCAGTGAGAGTAAGAATGTTTTGGGTTTTGAACAAGGGTCTACAGGAATGACGGGACCCAACACCACAGATAATATGTATGGCCTTCCTTTTGTAATATATATATATATATATACTTGCTTGCTATGTGCCGAATTACCTCAGAACATTATTCAATATCGCAACAGGGAGCGAAAGTAGGCAAAATATGCTGTTCTTAAGGCACTTTGGTGGAGAAAAGTTTCTTAAGGCAAAGCAAGCCGAGCTAAGTTTGGCAGTATTATTTTTGTTTGTTTTCTCCAGTTGAGCTCTCCAACTATTTGAAGTCCAAGAAATTTTGTATCAGATACCTTATTTATGGTGTAAGTTTTGTACCTGATTGTTAATTCACTCACTTGTTTATGCTTCGTTTGAAATTGAATAAAATTGGTTTTATCATAGTTTAATGAAAGCCTATTAGCTTTAAACCAAAAGTTGGGCTGTTCGAACACTTTATTGACAGCATTTCTTAATTGCTGATGTGACTTTTCAGATATAAATACACTGGTATCATCTGCAAATAGCACAGCTGTTGAATCTTTGCTAAGGCTAGTATGGGAGATCGTTTATAAATATTAAAAATAACAAAGGACCAAGTATAGAACCTTGTGGGACACCTCTAGTAATAATACCTGGTTCTGAATCACAACCATTGATTCTGGTTTGCTGGATCCTATTTGTTAAGTACGATCTGAACCATTTTATAGTAATATCACTGAAGACATAAACTTTTAACTTTTGCAGCAAGATCTATGTTGTCATGCAGAAGATATTTTTTGTATTGTTATTATTTGCCCCACGCTTTGTGAGCAAAATTTGAAGAAGGTTGTATTGAAGGAGTTGTATTATATTTCAACTGTTGGGTATCCGAACACTTGAAGTAGTTGCAACCGCACTTAGGGTACTGTAGCGGGGTTTGGGAATGGAAAAGGTTTGTAATGTTGCGGTTCTTGGTGGTTGGGTTGTTAATTCGGGAGGAACATTGTCGCTGCCGGCTACTCAGGTAGAGGAATTTGGGTTCAGGAGTCTCTTACCTCAGGGAGTGTGGATGGGAGATAAATGAAGTTAACTTTCTCCTCTCAGATGGCCCGTTTATTGATGATCCACACTGATGTCCTCGTACGAATTTCCTTACCACACAAAACGGGACTTTTCCTGTCGCCACTGCTACTATTTCCGTGCTCTGATCCTCTCTTAATTACTTTGCGAAGTTGAAGTATGTTACAATATTACGCTAGTGACTTTTCCTTTTGTCATTCCCTAGCCATCCTGTTACTCACGGTTGCCTTAAACTGGTTTTCAATTCATAAATATTTACTCGAAGACCGCTACACTGTTTCCCTCTTTAAAATAAGATATTTTGAATTTCCAGATCTATCTTACTTTCCCTCACGTTTCCTACACAAATCTATTTCTTTCCCCCGGCTCATCTCCTCCCTCACGTTTCTACACAGACTTCTTCTCTCCTCGACGTTTCGACACAGAGTGAAGTATCTTACGCCTGTTTGAACGTCGCTCTCCTTCATAGATAATTTTCTATTTCACGCCTACTTTTCTAGTTTCTCTCTCACTTTTTGCTATTCACGTGACTTTTATTCGTTCTGATTGGTTACATCTCTGAATTTTTCCTCCATCTACCATTGGCTCTCAATTTCATCGCCTGAGCGTGGCTCGAGCCTAACATTAACAAATTATGTTCGGTTTTCTGGCCGTTGTCTTGACATCCTGTGTGCACAACTCCGTTCCTATTGTCACTAAAGCGATTCCTAATGTTCTTTTTCCTGTCCTTTCCTACGTCTGCTACCTTTATGTGATTTTCGCCAAGTTTGTTCGTTCTCAACTACACGTTTTTATTTCATGTTCTTATTATTAATTAATATCTATCCTCTACGTTTTCTTTTTCTGTTCATGATTATATTCCCCCCTTTCTCTAATGCTTAATGTTCTCTTTTATTCTTCCCTAATACTGGTATTCCTTCGTATTATTTTGATGATATGCTTATTAATTATTATTCTTATTGGTTATTATTTTATTATTCGGGCGGGTCTTATCAGTTCAGTACGCGGTAGATTTCACGCTAAATGTAGTTTCCTGTGGCCTTTGCCCAAAGTTTTAAAAATATTAACTCTGTATTTTTACTGTTTCTTTAAATATTATATTTATGTTTGCCTCGGCTGCGTCAGTATTTATTTTTAGAGACATGAATTTCTTAATAGCGTGTGGTGCGGCTGAAGAATGTAGGCTTACACAGATTATTAATTTTGAATTTACTCCCTTTTTTATTAATTCTTGACACGATTTAAATAACACTTCACTGATATAGAGAGAGCTGTGAGATTATTTTGTTAATTACTTGCACTTTTTAACATGTAGAACTATTTTCGTCTCACACGAATACGTATTAAATCTCTCAAGGACGCATCTCGCATCCGGTAGCAAACACTGTTTGCAAGCAACTGAACTTTAAATTTTTAAATTTTGCTATATTTCAGTTTCTGATTGCCTAATCCTAGTCCAATAGAATACCTTCATTTAACTAAAGCTTTTCTGATTGTTGATTGGCTATTTTATAAACTGTCACTAAAATTACATTATTGCTTCCAAGAATCACAAGTAGTACTGTTAAACTTTCAAATTCATTATTTCCTCAAGGTCACCTCATTGTTAGCAACTTTTAACCTATTATTCTCGCAGCTCCTACATTATTAAATTACGTAATACATTCACATAACATTATTGAACATGTACATAATATAAACATATACAATGACTGTAATATACACTTTTTATATATTGTTACATACACATATTGCATTAAGGCGGGCTGTTATTGAATTTATATATTTTAAAATTTGACTGAAATCATTTAAGTGTTAAAAACACTGCCTCAAATTGTCCCCTTTTAGAAATATTTAAAAATTTTTCCTTTTTTTAAATGTTTAAATATTTTCTGAAAGTCTCCTGAAAGAAAGAAACATAATCTTTTTATTATTGCACTTCCTATTTTTCACTATCACTTTTATTTAACACTCACTGGTTTTTTCACTACACTCGTGTAGAGCAGAATAATTTATTTTCTTCTTCCACTTCTTCGACACTTTAAGGTCAACACCCTGGTGTAAGGTCAATGATCTGGTGTGCAATGACCTGAATAAAATTTGTTTATTCACTAACACAGCCACTATTAAGCATTTTATTTGCTACTTTTAACAATTAATTAGGCATATTAACACTTGCTACCCTTTCTTTACAATTTCTAACAATTTTTACATCATACAATATAAATGCAGTTGCTATTCAAATTTCTTATGTTTTTCTTAGTAACAAATGCATTTTTATTACTTTTTTATCTAAACTCTCTTTGGTTGTATTGACAATTGGTTACATTTAGTAAAGATATTCTTATACATTTTTTTAAATTACATTGCTTTCCCCTTTTATGCTCCAGATACTTTATTTTCTTTTTCTTCCTGTGCCACAGACTGTTTACACTTATATGGCTTTAACATTTGCTTGTGAAATCTTCCAATTATTTTATTTGTGTTATTGTTCCTAAGTTCATATA
This sequence comes from Deroplatys truncata, assembly GCA_030765065.1. Classification (NCBI taxonomy): domain Eukaryota; kingdom Metazoa; phylum Arthropoda; class Insecta; order Mantodea; family Mantidae; genus Deroplatys; species Deroplatys truncata. The sequence continues at coordinate 20,380,746 of CM060988.1, read as the reverse complement.
TATCTGTTCCAAATGTATTTATTACTTCATAAGGACCATGGTAGCTCAGAAACAATCTCCAATATTCTTTACGGAGTTTATTTGACAACCTCTTGTTCTTCACTAACACTTGATCTCCTATCTTTACTTTCCAAACTCTTCTTTTTCTTTCTTCATGTTTGTGTTTTCTCTTCAGGGCCTTTGTTTATAATTTTAAAAATGCTAATTTAAAAATTTCCTCCTTTTCTGGCAATTTAACTGATTGGTCTTCAATAACTTCTGGTACATTATGGCTCAAAGTATTGTATAATGTTCCATGATGAAGTTCTATTGGTTTAAATCCTGTTACTGTATTTTTGGATTGATTAAGTAGATTTTGAATAATATTGATGTATGAGTACCAACTGCTCTGCTTGTTATGATACACTATACATAAATAATTTGAAATTTCTTTTATCTCTCTTTCTACTGCATTGGCATTAAGTCTATATCTTGATGAGAAATACTGTTTAACTCCCAAATCTTTAATTTCATTCATAAATTTAGAACTGGTAAACATTGATGCATTATCACAAATTATGGCTTGGACTATTTCTTCCTCTGGGAAATATGATTTTGTTAATTTGTTTAAACATGTTCTGCTGGTTGCATTCTTGAGTGCATATATTCTAACATATTTGTTAAATATATCATAGCATACAAATAAACATTTGTACCCAAATGTACTTACAGGCATTGGACCATGCAAATCTAAACTTAATAAATATCTTGGTTTATATCTAAGTACTGAGTTCGTTGTGTATTCATAAGCTACATTAATTTGTTTTGCTTTCTGACAAAGATCGCAATATGATAAGTATTTTCTTACTTTATGTCCTAGTTTACAGATATATAAATTTTCCAAAATAGTTAGGGTTGTCTTCTCTGTACCTGCATGTATTAATCCTAAATGAGATTGTTCTATTATTTCTCACTCCATACTTGTTGGGATATATGTTTTCCACCTCTTTATCTCCCTTCCATGTTTCTTATATAATACACCATTTTCAACAGCGATTGTACTACTCTTTGCCTCTTCTATCTACGGAGCTTTTTCTTTCAAACTTGCTAATTTAATGTCGTTAACTTGGTCTTCTTTAATATTTTTAAATTGGTTCAATTCTTTCTTCATTGGAATGTCTATCGTAAGCTCTTTAATTTCATATTTTGTCTAGAACAGCTTTCAGGAAATTGTTTGTTGTGGTTGATTCTTGATATTAAATCACTGAATGTATTTTGTTTGTCTGGAATATGTATAATTTCTACATCAAATTCCATTATAGCGAGAATCATTCTAGCTAACTTGCCACTATATCTTACATTTCTGAATGAAAGTCCAGCTAATATGATCTGTATATATTTTCACTGAATGTATTTTGTTTGCCTGGAATATGTATAATTTCTACATCAAATTCCATTATAGCGAGAATCATTCTAGCTAACTTGCCACTATATAACTTACATTTCTGAATGAAAGTCCAGCTAATATGATCTGTATATATTTTGACTTTCTTCTGAAATATATGTCTTAAATTTAAGTAATGAAAAATATAGTGCTTCAATTTCTAACATTGTTACTGATGCATTTCTTTCAATATTGGTCAAACCACATGAAGCAGTACTTATTACATGAAATGTGTTGTCATGTTCTCTTTGCCCTAGTATTCCTGCATATCCCTGACAAGATGCATCCATATACAATTCATAATCTAATTCATCTCTTGGACGTTCCAGCAATATTGCATTTGCAAATAACTTTCTTACAATTTCAAAACATTTTTGTAGATCTGCGGTTCACTTTCATTTATTTGTTTTCTTTAGAAGTTGTCTTAAAGGTTCTACTTCTATAGCATATCTTGGTAAAAATTTACTTTCATAATTCCAAATTCCAAATAAGCACACAGAATTTTGACTTTTTAATATTTACCGTCATGCCATGTTCATGTAATTTATTTAATACATAATTTACATTTTCTAAATGTTCCTTATAGGTTTGGCTTATTATTAGAAAATCATCAGTGTATCTGATTAAGAAATCATCTGCTGTGTCATCAAAGATACTATGTATTGCTCTCAGGAATCCACTAGCACTATTCTTTAATCCATATGGGTTTACACAATACTTATATCGTAATCCAAAAACTTGAAAGGCTGTGTAATCACGTACTTTGGGATCTAGCTTGACTTGCCAAAATGAAGCTGTAAGATCTATAGAAGAGATATATTTGCCACGTGATAACTTTGCAATTGTTTGTTCTATACTTTCATTTTGAAAGTGGTCTGCTAGCATGAATTTATTTAAATATCTTCCATCTATAGTGGATTTTAAACTATTATCTTTCTTCACCGTCCAACAAACACTGTTTATATACTGTGAATTGCTAAGCTCAATGATGTTATTTTCTAGCATACTAGCTATTAATGTTTTAGCTTCATTTCTTAGGTTTACTGGTAGGTTATTATATTTTCTTCTGAATGCTGGTACTTTTTATACTGTGAATGTGTGAATATATGATTACACCGTCCTGAAATTTCATTGAATACATGCTTATTGTCTTCTAATACCTTTTGCATTATTATCTTTTCACGGTCAGTCAGTATTGTATTTGTCATCATTGTATCTGTGTGTATTTTCCTGTCTTCTATCTCTGTTGCATAACTATTTTCTACCTGCTCTAGTATATTTTCTTCTGCCATCGGTTTCTTTGTATAAGGGTTCCCTTTGGTAAGGTCAGTTTTCTGTTCTTCGAAGTTAAGTGTCAATAATATTTCATTGTTTTCCTTGCTTGCTTGCACATTTACTATTTGTATGAAGTATTCTTCTTCATATACTGCATTTTCTTGTTCCATTCTTTGCACTCTACATACTTTATCTTTTATAAAAGGCATGTATTATATAATCTTTTCTTCTTTATTTAATACAAGTCTGTCCTTCTTAAAACCAACTATCGCAGAGAACTCTATTAATACATCACACCCAATTATAGTTTTGCATATTAAGTTTGGAACTATTAAAAACATGACCTCCAATGTAATATCTGCTATTTGTATAGGTATCAATGCTTGAGATTTGATAGTTTTGGTCATTGTACCTATGGCTACCCTACATACTAGATTGCTTATTGGGGCTGACATGAGTTTTATCCCTTCATTTAACAGTTGTTTATAAAATTTCTTTGAGCAGATAGAGCTTGATGATCCTGAATCTATTGCAACATTTACTTCCCTTCCTGCTATAATAGTTTGTATATACGGTGATTCATATTTGTTTTCGCAATTCCCTGTGTTTGTATTTAGACGGGAACAATCAAAGTGTGTAGATATTTTATTCTTTCCGCTTAGAGCAGAAGGTACTGTATTACCAGAATCTACGTCAGACAATACATAATTTATTTTTCCTGTTGAGTATTTTCAGTATTTACAGGATTGCCATTTTGTACCGCAGTTACTGTTATTTCATTATCATTAGCATTTTTGTATGAGCCATGTCGTCTAGCTCTTGCTATCCCACTGTAATTGCTATGTCCTCCACGTGTATATTCTTCTGTATGTGTGTTGCTTGTTTAACTATAGTTCCCCCTGTTGGCATATTTCCTCTATGTTGAAATCGACTATTACCTCTAGGTGAGTTAGAATTCTGCTGATTCATCCCTTCCATTCTTACATAATTTACGTGTTCTTGCCTCCCTTGTTGTCTTGAATATTTGATATTTTGTGTATTGTAATTAAATCAGTTTTGGCCCTGAAAAATGCATTATTTCTCCTATTTTCATGGTGACAGCATGTATTGTAAGGCATATCATTACGCCTATCGCACCTGATGTGTCTGTCTCGTCTGTGTGGACTCCAAATTTCGTTACTATTACTATTTTCTTGCTGTTCTAATGATGATATTAGCTGTGTCATCTCATAAATAGTTTTAGGTCTTGCAATTAAGATGTATTTTTGTATGTGTAGAGGGTAGTGTCTGGTAATTAAACTAATAAAATCTTCCTCATGCATAGCTGGAGTTAAATATCTGACATATCCTCCATATTTTATAAAATAATCTGTCATTGATAAGTTGTCATCTTTACTATACTGTGAATAGCTTAGGCTTGCCCTAATCTTATGTTGCACAGTGGTGTTCCAACACGTATTCATGAATAAAACTCTAAATGTTTCAAAATTCATTTCACTGTCTGCTACCATATGTAACCATTCTAAGGTTTTGTTATCCAAGCATTTTCTAACAAGTATCATTTTTAAAGCTTCAGGCACATTTTTCAATTTAAAATATTCTACTAGATCATGTATAAACTGTACTGGACTTGAGGAAGCATTAAAATAAGATAAAGGTAATTCATTAAGCACAGAATGATAGTTTGACATTTGATTTGGTATGCATATGTGTGTCATCATTATTGTTGTGTGTTTGAGAGGCTGATGTTATGGAAAAAGCAGTAGCGTCTCTTGTATTATTAATTAACAAAGGTGATACACTTCTTTCTGCACTTGAATTATTGCCATGCATTTGATTAGCATTTACAGAATTAGTTACATCTTTGTTTACCTTTGGTACATTTGTATTTAAATTTTCAAAACTATTTCTGTTACTTTCCTGTACTTTATCTTTAATTTCATCATTGACTTGTGTGCTTCTTTAATTGCATCTGCATTTGTTTTTGCCATTTCATGCATTTTATTTATTTTCCCTATTAAATCTATCTTTTTGACGTGCTTTGGAAGATTCTTCTAGTTTTATTTCTAACCTCCTACTTTCAGCTTTACTTTCTTTCATACAATTTTGTATTTGTTTAGCTAGATCATTTTTAATATAGATAGCTCTGTATTTGTTTCAGTTAACTTATTATTAGTTGCAGTTATCTTATTACTTAACTCTGCACTAGTTTCAATTGTCTTATTACTTTGTTCAGTTAACTTATTATTAGTTTCTTTTAACTCTCCTCTCACTTCAGTTATTGCTTTAAGAAGGCACATAAAATTTTGTTGTGATAAGTTTAGATGCTCTTGTTGACTAGATGTGTGAGGGTTTCTTTCTTTTGTTCCCTGCACTAACATGTGTAAAGGTGATTGACCTTGCATACTACTGCTATCTTTTTCTATGCCTACCTGTGAATTTAAAAATGATTGTTCTTCTGCATCTAACCTATTTGTTTCCTCTAGCTGTGATTGTAAATTTACATTGCAATCTGTAATGGCTGACCTATCCTCTCCTACTTCCATATTTTCATTGTTTTCTGTTTCCATTTTATTTTGTAAATTTTCTTTTGTTATTTTTGGTTTGGAATTGGTCAATTTTAATTTACCGCTTCTTAACACCATGACATTATCTTAATAACAATATATTTTCTTAACTAACTTGACAATTATTATACATATAATACTGGAATTTTCTGAACTTTTGTTCTGGCTGTTAGTAAACCTTTTTATTCTGGTGTTCCATTCTAGATTGTTGTTGAATAGTTGACTGCGTGCCCCTACTCCTGAAAGAATTGTTGCTGTCCTTGGATGATGTTGTTGATGATTTTGAAGTTCTCTGAATTGAAGTCTTGTAGTTCCGTCTATTCTGGTAGTTCTACGTTGTTCGGTAATCTCTTCTTTTCAGTTATTCCCGCCAATTCTCGCCTCTTCGAGCTCCACGCAGCTGGGCGCCAATTTGAAGAAGGTATTTTGTTGTATTATTATTTACCCCACACTTTGGGAGCCAAATTTGAAGAAGGTTGTATTGGAGGAGTTGTATTATATTTCAACTGTTGGAGAGCCGAACACTTGAAGTAGTTGCAACCGCACGTAGGGTACCCGGTAGCCTTCCTTAAATGTAGTTTCCTGTGGCCTTTTCCCAAAGTTTTATAAATATTAACTCTGTATTTTTACTGTTTCTTTAAATATTATATTTATGTTTGCCTCGGGTGCGTCAGTATTTATTTTTAGAGACATGAATTTCTTAAAAGAGTGTGGTGCATCCGGTTACAAACACTGTTTGCAAGCAACTGAACTTTAAATTTTTAAATTTGGCTATATTTCAGTTTCTGATTGCCTAATCCTAGTCCAATAGAATACCTTCATTTAACTAAAGCTTTTTCTGGTTGTTGATTGGCTATTTTATAAACTGTCACTAAAATTACATTACTGCTTCCAAGAATCACAAGTAGTATTGTTGAACTTTCAAATTCGTTATTGCCTCAAGGTTACCTCATTGTTAGCAACTTTTAACCTATTATTCTCACAGCTCCTACATTATTAAATTACGTAATACATTCACATAACATTATTGAACATGTACATAATATAAACATATACAATGACTGTAATATACACTTTTAATATATTGTTACATACACATATTGCTTTAAGGCGGGCTGTTAATGAATTTATATGTTATATAATTTGACTGAAATCATTTAAGTGTTAAAAACACTGCCTCAGTCAAATGCCTTAGCTAAGTCACAAAATATTCCTAATGGTAGTGCCTTTTTATCCAAGAATGTTAATACTTCAAAAGTGAGCATGTATGATGCATTTTCCGTTGACATTTTTTTCCCAAAATCCGAACTGTGATACTTAGAGAATGTTGTTGAACTTCAAGTATTTTATAACCCGATTATATAAAGCTTTTTACTTACTTTAGAAAAGGCTGTCAAAAGAGAGATGGGCCTATAATTGGAAGCCAGGCTTTTGTCTCCTTTCTTGTATAGAGGCTTAACAATTGTATGTTTCATTTTTTCTGGAAATATCCCTGACATAAGGGAATAACTGCATATATGACTAAGAGGCTTGCTTAACTCTTCTATGCAATATTTTGACAATTTGGTACTCCCACCCATGAGAGGTTTTGGCTTTTCAATGAGCTAATAATATTTTCTATTTCTCTAGACGTTGTAGAGTCAATCTTAAATTCACAATTAATTTTGAGATGTGCCTTTTTAAGCGCAGCTGGGTTTGAGTCAGATTTGTTTATTTTGCTATTTGCTACATTAAGGAAATATGTGTTAAAGGCATGAACGATGGCGGACTTCTTTATTTTCAGTAGTTATATGAATAATATTACTGTTTCAAGTTTTATTATATTCCACATTGTTTTAATTTTATTACTGGAATCATCAGTGGCTAGTGAGTAATACTTTCTTTTAAGTATTTTACAATATGTTTTGTAGTGTGCTTTAATGTTTGAATCATTACTTGTGCGATATAGTAAGAACATCTTTTTTTATTATTTGCACAGGACTTATTCCTAACTAATCCAGGGTTTGACCTTTGTTACCCGTGACGAGGTTATTGTTTTCTTAGGAAAAATGGCTTGAAATGCTAATAGCACTGTTTTAAATACAATTTGTCATTTACATGAGTGCTGTAATAGACAGAAGCCCATTTTTCGTTTTTTTAATGCTAGTTTAAAATTATTGATATGTTCATCATTAATTATTCTTGTAATTTTACTTCTTGCATTAACAATCTGTTTGCTGGCTATGACAGACACCAACAATACCTGAGCATCATGATCTGACATACCATTTACAATAGGAATTATGGTATAATTTGGATTTTTTCCTAAGTCAAGAAATATGTTGTCTATAGCTGTTGCAGTGGTCATATAAGTTCTGGTGGGAAAATGAACTACATATTCCAAGTTAAATCTGTGTAATAGGGAAGTGAGATGAGTTTTCATTAAGAGTACGATATATGCGATTCTTGCTAAGACTGGCACGGTTTGTTCATGAATCCCCGGGAGGATTCTAATGACGTAACAAAATGTTGGTGCTCAGAGAAAGAGTATCCTTATTCCGTAACCGGGTGGAAAGTATGGAATTTTATGAATCTTATGGAAGCGGGGTTTTTATATTTAGACTCGATTACGTGTGCTGACTTCTTAAAGTACGTAGGAGTTCTTAATCTATTCATAATATTGGGCCCATCTTGGCGATCGCTTAGCGATGGCGTACATCTTGTAAGGAGTTAATGCCAATATGATAAAAAATGTTGCTAAGGGAATGTCGGTAAGCAATGAAAAAGTAGTTAAGGTGAGGTGTGAAGGCGGCATATTGTGTAAAGTTTGCGGGAATATCAGATTACGTAAGCACCGAGGAATAACATGGCGTGCAACGAATGCCACCACCAATCTGGTACACAGTAGGTACACAAGGTGTTGCATTCCACCCAAAACTTCGATACCCAGATTTCACTGAAATACAAGTTTTGAGAATCAACATAAAACATTTTCAGAAAAAGGTCCAGGAGTGTGTCTGATAACAGGATACATAACACAAAAACGAAAATTCGGATAAATACCAAACCTGATATTTGGATTACTATCCTTTAAAAATACAACTCGAAGATTTTCAATAAAATCCCCCACACCAAGCTACACCCTCCGCTTTCAATCAGGAATCGAGGTCAAACAGCGCCAATTTATGTGAACAAAAGCCATGCCGGGACATTCCACCAGCTAATGCGTGACATAGACCAGACATGCCACCTAAATAAGAAATACTGTGTGAGTATAGCCCGAAACTCTGGGGATTTTTGCATCAAGTCGTTCACCCTGGGTGACTACCAGATTCTGGCAGAACATCTCAAGGGAAGAGGCGTGCAGCACTATCTAGTGGAACACCCTGAGAAAAGAACCGCTCGTTACGTGATTAAGGGGCTCTAGGCCGAAATCACCGGAGCAGAGTTAGTAGAAGACCTGGCACAATGCGGTTTTCAGGCCATTAGGGCCGTCCAGATGAGGAGGCGCAAAAAGAATAGGGCCCCCTGCCTATGTTCTTAATTGAACTGCAGAATACCCACCAAAATAGGCAAATTCTAGACCTCAAGCATTTGTGTCACCTTCGAGTCCATGTAGAAGCATATAGGGCCGCAGCAGAACCAAAACAATGCTCGCAGTGCCAGCGATTCTGGCATGTGAAGCGACAATGTAGGTCCCAAACCCCAACATGCGCCAAATGTACAGGAGCCCACTTCTGGGACATGCACCGTTCCTCCTGCGGAACGTCAATGCGTTTTATGTGGCACTAAAGGCCATGGAGCAACTTGGCGCGGTTGCTCCGCATACAGCGCAGCATGTCGTAAGACCATGCCCCGTGGACAGCCTGCTAGGGACCCCCAAAGTTTAGGCAGAACGGCGAAATCATACGCAGAAGCTGTCGCAAATAAATCAGGGTGGCTCATTAGGGACCGTAAACGCCGGTCGCGTCCAGCCCCAGTAGCTGAGCCCTCTGGGGTTGGGAACCCTCGGCCAATTGCCGAGGCTGACCCAATCAGCAACGAGCGACCCCCTCGCACAGAAGAACAAACAAGCACTCCCCCAGTAAAGGCAGGTACCTCACAAGTGGCTGATGGGCTTCACCCAGAAGCAAAGTCGCTCACCCCGGGAAAGGAACTAAGCAAGATAAGGACAGGGATCCTAGCATGGCAATGGTCAAACTAGTGAAATCACTAGGCATGTCCACAAGGAAAGTACAACTAAGTAAGGTACTTGAAAAGGTTCAAGAGTTCTGCGATACGGTAGATCAGATTGGATCAGTCCCCATCATAGTAGCTCACTTCATCTCAGAACTGCTGTTACAACTTCGAACGCCGTAATCATGGGTATTTCGGACACGATAAGGGTAATCTTCTGGAACTGCCACGGAATAAGGAAAAAGACTAAACACTTAGCAGATTTGCTACAAACACATTCGATACAATTAGCCTTATGATCTGAAACTCACATCAACAATACAGATCGCCTAACTATACCAGGCTACAGAATTTACAGGAACGATCGCGACCGTAGAGGAGGAGGAACCGCGATAGTTATACAAGCGAACATTCAACACCATCAAGTTAAATCTCCGGACTTAAATCACGACGAAACCACGGCAATAAAACTCAACATCGACAACACCGAAGTCGTAATAGCGTCTGTCTACAATCCCCCTGGGAACTTAAACACGGACGACTTGGACAAAATAATGAATGTAGGACCGAGAGTAATCGCGGCAGGAGACTTTAACTGCAAACACTTTCTATGGAATTAACGCCCAAAGTGTTAAGCTACTGAATTACATAAACAATAGAAATTACTTAATAACAGGCCCGGAAGAGCCCACGTTTATACCTCATATGCCGAATCACACGCCGGGCATACTAGATATAACACTTCTAAATAACATACGCTATAACATTGACGTAGAAGTCATGCAGGAGCTCACATCGGATCATTTACCGGTCTTGATGATCATTAATGCACCGATTGCATTTAAGCCAGCTCCACTAAGGCACAATTATAACGAAGTTGACTGGGAAAGCTTTAAAACCACAGTAGATCACTACCTCCCAGATCTTGAAATAAATTCTGCTGCTGAGCAAGACGCCGCCATAGGCAAATTAGAAATAGCAATTAAAATAGCCACCACGGCTCACGTACCATTTATACAGCCACGCTCTATTAATGCCAAATTTCCGTATGACGTAAAAATGCTACAACAAGCACAAAATAAGGCCAGACGCAAATGGCAAAGAACTAGAAACATACTACACAGAACAGAATACTATCAAGCCAAAGAACTTGCAAATGAACGTGCTAGAACATATATACAAAACCAATGGGACAATACACTCGAGAATTTAAACTCTCAACAACACACAGTCTGGCGAATAGCGAAGAGCCTAGCGCGCAATCAGATTAATATACCTCCCCTCCAAATCAACAATACGATAGCGGAAACTCCCCTGGTCAAGGCGGAAGCCTTCGCGGTCACACTCGAAAATGTGTTCTCTCCAAATCTTCCAGCTGTACAAGACGAATTTGTATTAGAAACAGAAACTGAAGCCGATAATATAGGCCAAATGCGAACACACAATAAGATGAGAAAAACAAACCCGGGCGAAATTGGCTGGATCATTAAACACCTGCCAACCAGGAAAGCACCTGGGCCGGACAAGATACCAAATGCGGTACTAAAGAATCTCCCGATCAGAGCGCTGAAGACACTAGCCACTATCTTTAATTATACGCTTGATCAAGGCCGGTTTCCCCTAGCGTGGAAAGAAGCCAAAATTTTGTTGTTTCCAAAAGCTAACAAAAATCTCCCACATCCCATGAACTATAGGCCAATAAGCCTCTTGAACACTTTAAGCAAAATACTCGAAAAGGTTATATTAAAGCGAATAAATAAGCACATACACCAACATAATATTCTGATACCTGAACAGTTTGGGTTTAGAGCCCAGCATTCAACCACTCTAAAATTACTAAGAATGACGGAGGAAATCACCAAAGGTTATAATACGAATAAATCAACAGGAGCCATTTATCTAGACATTGAGCGTGCGTTTGATAAAGTATGGCACGCCGGGCTCTTAAAGAAGTTAAGACAATTCAATTTCCAAGACTCCGCTGTAGCCCTCATTAGGGATTACCTCCGCGATCGACGCTTTCATACGTCGGTAGAGGAAGCAGTCTCAAGCACTAAACCAATCAAGGCCGGGGTCCCACAAGGAAGTCTATTGGGGCCGACGCTCTTTAATTTATATATAAACGATATGCCAGATCTTGTAAGATCAAATAAATACATATATGCAGATGACACTGCTATAGTAACGCAGTCAACTCAACCCACAATAATCCACTTGCGCTTGCAAAATGCGTTAAATGTACTTGAACCCTGGTTCACAAAGTGGAGAATCAAGGTTAATCCCAGAAAAACACAAGCGATAGTCTTCACCAAAAGATTATTTCACCGCAAAGATAAGCATGCTCTCCAGCCACTTAATTATCAAGGCGAGAGAATCGAATGGAAGGACCATGTGACCTATTTAGGTCTTATCATGGATCAGGGTCTGACCTGGAATAAGCACATTGCTAAAGTCAGAGCCAAGACAAATGGTCAGCTAAATAGACTGTACCCAATATTTAACATAAATAACCAACTGAAAATAAATATGGGACTCACCCTATACAACACGCTAATTAGGCCAAACATGACGTATGCAGCCCCTGTTTGGGGATATGCGGCTAAGACGCACATGCATAAGCTACAAACACTGCAAAAAAGGATAATACGAATAATAACGAAACAACCGCCGGTAGCGCCGGCATATCTACTACACCAGGAATTAAAACTACACACTATTGAAGAATTCGTAAAGAGTCTACGCTACAATCTTTATAAGCACAAGGGAAAGAACACAAAAAGACTAATACAAGAACTAGGTTCATATGAAACCCACGAGAACAAGCACAAGCGACCGCTGTCACTATTCGACAGAAGCTTTGGCCTAGGGGAGCCCGAAATAGATATTCAAGAATATCTCGACTCATTAATAACATTACCATAATACCCATGACTACGGCGTCACCACGTGACCGTTGGTAGCCCTCGAAGTCCTTGCTCTCCGAGTCAAGGCGGCCCCCGGGGACTGAGGGATCCCCCGCGAGTGGCACTGACTCGCACCTGCATTTTCAGGCAGGCAGCCCGCCGTGTGCGCACTCTATACGACCGTGCTAGGAATATGGATAATGAAACAGTTTATTAACGATAAGGACGAAGCCAAACAGCTGTAAAACAAGTACTCACAATTAATGTAACAAACACAAAATAATCATAATAAGAAAATGACGACGCCACCAGGCGGAGCACAACACTCTTAAAACACAAATTAGCATTAACTATACACAATAAAGAGACGAAGCCATAAGGCGGAGTCAACTTCCAAATTAGAGCTAATCATCAAACAAATTCATTCTATACAACTAACGACTAATACAAATAAGTGGAAACATATGTATTGTGCATGCCTAGAAAGATTTGTTTCAGGGACGCAGCCTCCGGCTCAAGATCCGACTCGCACACAAGGGCGCACCTGTGATGCTCAACACCTACAATATAACAAGACGACACGCCTCGGCGTGAACAAGGACTAGCATATCACCAAACTCCCAAATTCGCCAGGGCGTAATCAGGGCTTCGGTCATGGTTACGTCCGGCCTCCTCTCCTTACCCAGGCTCAAGCCCTGAGGGCTGGCCAATATACCTACACCTCAAATCCGCAGGTGCATAAGCGGTACTGCCACACCTGGACCTGAATTCTCTCCGGTGGAGGTTTTCTTAGTGGGTAGGGCCGCGGTGGAGTCCCACACTCCCATTTATGGGGTTAATACGCAAAAGTATTTTTCCTCCACTCGAAAAAAAGCGGGGCACTCTTACTTATTACCAGTTCAGCGCAACAAGAAGTCACGCCAGCGCAACGTGCTATATATGCACGTGGGTGCATATAAGGGTGGGGGATGCGTGTGAAGATAGATAGGCTCCTTATAAATATTCAAGTGGTGGGATAAAGTAAATGGAAAAAGCTAGCCGCCCATATTTATTTAAATAATGGAATAAACATCAATTATAAAGGGAAAACTTGCAGTGTATTTTTTAACTTGCCTCACCCACAAGAACCTGAGATTAACGAAACTTAGCAATTAGGTAGGAAGGGAATACTCAACTACCGACGAGCATCACTTGCCGAGGAAGAAGAATACTACAACAGCACGCTGCAAGAGTCGACCACCTTTTCCCGCTACAAAAGGCGCCCAACCTTTTCCCGCTACAAAAGGCGCCGACGTGGTTTCACTAAAGGAGGCATCACCACGTGGTCAAGTAGTCCACACACACCAGCATCGACGGAGTCACCACCCACGCACCGAGACCTTCCAGAACTTCCGGACCTTCAAGTCTACACTGAGTAAAGTACCAAAGTATAATTTATGAACTATTTCAGGCTCAATTGTTGAAATTTAACATTGCATGTTGCTCAGAAACAGCAAAATTGTAACCATGGCTGAAAAATCCAACGCTGAAACACATGTAGAGGGAGAAGCCAGTGCTCCACCACTGGGCCAGCAAAATATTGACATTTTACCTGAGCCACATACTTTTGTATCACAAACCACGTCAGCAGAGGCCACAATTATGGTAAGATATTCTGGACACAGCTCTGTCAGTTTAATGCAGATGCTGCAGTCTTTGTTAACATCAACACTTAGTGACGCAAACAAACAATTAGAAAAGAAAATTACAGCAAGTAGTCAACAATTACAGGCTCAGTTACAAGATAAACTCACAGCATATAGTCAATAATTACAGGATCAGTTACAAGATAAACTCGCAGCAAATAGTCAACATTACCTGATTAGTTACAAGATAAACTCACAGCAAATAGCCAACAATTACAGGAACAGTTACAAGATAAACTCATAGCAAATAGTCAACAATTAGAACAAAAGATCATAACAAATAGCAATCAGCAATTAAATACTGTACAAGAAGTGTTAGAACAGATCAGTTTAGGGCAGGAAAAGATAAAATCAGAGGTTGTAACATTAAAACAAGAATTGCTTGTAAATAAAGGCGAAATAGCCACTTTGTCAGAATTTGTCACTGCTCAGGTAGACACATTAACAGCTCAGAAGTAGGCCATGCAAAACCAGTTAGGGCAGGTAAAAGACACCTTAGCAAACAACCACCAGGCATTAGCAGCAAGGGTAGATTCTGAACTAAAAGCGGTTAAGACAATTGTAAATTCATCCCAAATAGCCAATTCATGTGAAATTAATGAACTCAGAAATGTGGTCCAAACAATGAATACAGTGCATGACAAAGACATGATTGAATTGAGGAATAATGTAGAACGATTAGAACTAACACTTACTGCAAATTCAAGTTCACTTAGTGAATGCCAAAGATCGGCGGACACCGGCAGCACTCCATTGTTACCGGGTGAGGCCACCAACAATGTACACAATTTATGTAACCAGGATGTGCATGCTAGAAGTGTAACACCTTCGGTCACCTGCTCTCATTCTAACAATAGTCTAAATTCACACTTGCTTAATGAGTTATCACCTCCAATATTTGATTAGGTTAAAGGGGATCACCCTAAAGAGTTTATTAGCGAATTGGAGCAATATTTTCGACTTAAAGCCACTCCAGACGAAATTAAGTTAATAGTTGTGCGTAAATGTTTAAAAGGGCGTGCATTAAACTGGCTACGTCTCACGTTGGGGGATTCTTTGTCGTACAGTGAATTCAAACAAGCTTTCCTACTCCGTTACTGGGGACCAACAAAGTAAGGTTACAGCTCAACAATGGCCGCTACAATCAGAACATTCACGGTAGCTTGATAGACTACGTTCTAAAATTGGCGCAGAAGAGCAAACAAATAATGCCGCCACTATCAGACACGGAAGTAATTCCCCTACTCATAAACCACTTTGATCCGCAAATCAGAAACGGTTTAATTGTTGCACAACCGCAAACAATTTCCAAAATGCTGGAGCTCATCACAGCTTTCGACCAGAGGCCCAGCACAAGCACCACGTGGCACACACCGAGGAGCACCTACACGCAAAATGGCCGCCAGTCACCGCCATTTTCGGGGACCGGGGCAAGAGCCCCGCCATACAATGAACGGCACCCGACGTCACCAAGGACAAGGAATAGATTTCAGCCACCAAGATATGAGAGGAGACAGCAACCATACCAACCCAACAGACAACAAAGGCCACAGGGAAGAGCAGCACATATAAATCACATTCACTATTCAGGACGGAGCCATTATTATCCAGAGAACCGCAACAATGGAGACAGAAACTCGACCGACAGAAATGTGCACCCAGGAAACCGTGACAGACGCCGGAGGTATTCGAATGGTTCAGGCAGACACAGTTCGGTACCGTCACAGGTCATTGAGAACACCAACATCGGGAGAATATGGGGATCAAACCCGGAATTAACCAATGGGCAGGTTAACAACAGCAACAATCAGAATCAGGGAAACCAAGCACAGGTGTTTGCAGGGGCCAGGTAAACACCTTAAATACCACGGAAAGAACAAAACCGTCAAACTCAGGGCCCATTGCTTCTATTCAAAAATGCAACAATGACATGGACCACAACAATGCCAACAAGAGCTCAGGAAATCAGAACAACAATGAATCGCCAAGAATTAGGTGGGCATAATGGATGTCCCTACAACGGTACTTTTAGACACTGGAGCAAATATTTATGTGTGCTCGGAAGATTATTTTCAACAATTGCTAAACAGGGAAATTAAAATAATGTCGTTACCCATAAAAAATTTGTATTGTACTGTGGCAATTTCAAAAAGGGCAGAACGCGTAAAGCACCAAGCCATAGTTTCCATTAAATTAGGAAACAAAATCTTTAATGTCATTATCCTAATAGTGCCACGGCTTCAACAAAGTGTAATTATTGGAGCAGATTGCTTTTATACCTGGGGAGCTGTTATACATTTTGAGTAGAAATGCATATCGTTGGAGCAGGGAACCATCCAAGTACCATTCGACGAAGAAAAGTTAAACAAACACAGCGATCCCACTGCCGAGGAAAGACAAATCGTTGAGGAAGAGTTCTTTGTGGAAACAATAACAGTACAAAATGAATTTATGATCGGCATTATCAATGCAAATCAGGAATCACAGAAAATTATCATAGAAGGTGACGATCGGGAAGAAACACTTTATGTCCACACGCAAGCAATTAACGAAAGGTCGGAACACTTTAACCTGTATACAATGCACGCCGACCGCTTGCCAGGGAAGGAAAAACCGGTCCAGTCCCCGTGTCAAGAAGTATTAAAAGCCAACAAAGAGCTCGCGGCTCAAATAAGACAAACAGTAGCAGCGGCACAAAACCTGTCGGACCATCAGAGAAAACAATTGTCACTTGTACTTTGGAAGAACAAGGAAGTCTTTTCATCGCAACCAGGACGTTGCTCAGCTTACACACATTCATTTGAAGTCAAATCAATTGCTCCATATACACATAATTGCCGCAACTTACCTTTTGCGATAAGGGAACAAGCTGATGATGTTATCGCAGAAATGCTTGAGAACAATATAATACAGCTCTCCAACTCAAAGTATATAAATCCATGTTGTTGGGTGAGAAAGACAAATGGAAAACTACGTATGACCTTAGATGCTAGGAAGCTTAATTCAGTCACACTGCCCGACCATTTCAGAACTGAAGGCATCGACCAACTACTGCCGCGTGTAAAAAGCGGTAAATATTTCTCAAGTATTGATCTCGTACAGGCCTTCTGGCAGATTCCGCTTCACGAACACTTAAGACCATTTACTGGCTTCCTCCACAATGGGAAAATATTTTCTTTTAAAGTCGTTAGTAGCTTATTTAGAAGAGATCTGGCACAGTTGTTTGCGTTTATATGGGAAAGGATAGGGAAAACGAGGGTGGATGCGGAGGAAAATGCGTTTATATGGGAGAGATAGGGAATACGAAGGCTGATGCTAGGCTAGACAGGGGTTGAAGTAGGGGAATGCACTTTATGAGTGAGATAAGGCACACGTGGAGAGGTGCTAGGCTAGACAGATGCTGAAGGAGGGTGAATATAGGCTTATACAGGAGAGATAGGGAATACGAGGAAAGGTGCTAAGATAGACGAATGTTAAAGCTGGAATGCGTTTATACAGGTGACATAGGGAATACGAGGAAATAGCTAGGATAATCAGAGATCTAGTGGAGTATACGTTTATACTGCAGAAGTAGGGAAACGTGATAGGTGTTAGGGAATTGTTAAAGAAACTGTAAACAAAGAACCGCATTATTCAAGAACTTTGACAACAAAAAGGCTCGGGTATAGATCACTTGTAAAGTATTCGAGGAGGGGTCTTAGTGGAAAAACCCCCTAAGTCAGTACGGGGGATTAAGCGGTTCTGGGCCACTTAATATGCATGGAATGTCTATTCATATGCAAATGAGCTCCCCTCCCCCACTTTCCCCCTTTCCACAGCAGCTCCTTAGGACTTCCAGGTGCAGCTGTGGGCCATAAATGTTGTTGAGTACAATGGAAGCTTGACAGTTAAGCAATTAAGGGTATCTTTCACCTGTCAAAACGAACAAAGGGATCATAAATTTTACGCTTCTGTAACAAAGGCGAGATGTTTTTCCTACCCATTCCACATCCGACCACTTCTGCACCTGTGACAGCCCACCCAAGAGGCTATTTATCACTGTCAAAATGAACAATGTGGATGCAGGACAAAGGAAGAGATTCTATTGTGTGCCTTTCTATTGTCTGGGGCAAGGCTACTTTAGAAAGACCATCTGGCACACTCATTCCACTAGCTTTTAATAAAAGAACAACGCTTGCCCTTCAACTGTAAAAATGAACAAAAGCCATGGTATATTAGGGTCGTGATAAAAGAGAACTGAAGCATGTTAACAGAGAAACAAGTTCTATTGTCCGGGGCAAGCCTTCTTTCTGGCATTTCTCATTCCACTGCCCCATGACAAAACCGGTCCCTTTCCATTGTTTCACGAACACCTGCTAGCTTAACAAAAGAATCTGAGGGTGGCTTTATGCTAGTCCTGTCCTTGTTCGCGTGAAAGAGAGAGACACACTTCAACAACGTCAGAGTCAGATTCATGGTTTTTGCCCTGAGGGGCTGTTCTCTCCGATGTGTTACGAGATCCTACGAATATATCCGAGCATAGTTAACAAGCTCTCTGTTTATGTAGTTGACTTTTCAATCGCGATATAAAAATGTATTTAACCTATGTCATTACATACATTAAACCTCTGCGTGGATATCCATAGATCGGTGATCGATTCTTACTGTAATCAAAAGTTTATTGCTAATGAGAAATTGATGAATGATATTATTATATCATTACCCTGATTAATAAAAGGGCGTTCAGAGGATTGTAGCTCGAATCTTACCAAGTGAAACTCTAATGCCTAATAACTATTAAACTATGCACGGCCAGATTAAAATGCATTTAACAAATATAATTTAATTTTTATATATCATTACCCTAATTAATGAAAGGGTGTTCGGAGGGTTCTAGATCGAATCTTACCCAGCGGAACTCTAATGCGTAATAACTATTAAACTATGCAAGGGCAGATTAAAATGTATTTATCAAATATACTTATTTATATTAAACTATGGGAGTATGCAAGGTCAGATTAAAATGTATTTAACAAATATAATTATTTATATTAAACATCGATGTATACTAGGTATCCAAATTGATACTTTGCTAAGGTAAAACATGATTATATCATTACCCTAATTAATGAAAGTGTTCAGAGGATCCTAGCTCGAATCTGCGAAACTCTAATGCATAATAAATATGGGAGTATGGGTGGCCAGATTAAAACGTGTTTAACAAATATAATTTAATTTATACGACATTACAATGTTTAACGAGCTGTATTCTTAGGAACCCGGAGACCCTTAGTTCGAATCTTACCCAACGAAACGCTATAATAACTATTAAACTAGGTGAGCAGGGGCGGTCGGATTAAAATTGCATTTAACAAATATCATTATTTATATTAAACCCTGATGCATACTTAGATATTCCGATGCCTAGACACCATTCTTTCTTCTCTCTTTTTCTTTCTATCTATATATCTCTTTCTTTCTTCTCGACTTGCACACATCCAATCGCTCACATATACACGAGCACTTGTACATACATCAACACACATACACTGGTGCACGCATATACACACGCACACACCCACCCGCATATACATACACGCGCATGCACATACACACTCACATATACAACCACCCACACACATGCAAACAGACATTCACACACCTCATACGTATACAAGCAATTACACTCACACATACATGTACGTACACACACGCATACACACACGCACATACATGCACATGCACTCACATACATACACATGCACTCACATACATACACACTCACATACACAACCACCCACACACATGCAAACAGACATTCACACACCTCATACGTATACAAGCAAATACATACATACACCAGCGGGCTTACACTCACACATACATGTACGCACACACACGCATACACACACGCACATACATGCACATGCACTCACATACATACATCGTTACACTTACACACTTGCACACTCACACACACACACGCACACTCACGTACATACATACACCGTTACACTTACTCACTTGCACACTCGCACACACACACACACACACACGAGCGCATGCGCCTACTTGCTTAGACACATACAGCAGTACACGTACACACACATCATTGGAAATTATTGCCTTTACAGAATTCAAAAATCTTCGTCTCATTTCACTGTAACCTAGCAAAATGTAATTAATTTGAGGCTACCACACTCACATGACTTTCATCACAACACATTTTTTTAGTTCATGTAAAGACATTATGGAGGTACTTTGAGAGAGAGAGAGAGAGAGAGAGTTAGAGAGGGGGGAGGAATTGAAGCAAGTAGGAATAGAAGCGCCGAGAGCCGCTGCGCATGCGCAACAGACGATGATGTCATTGGCTGTAATAATCACGTGACGTGTATACATCCCCTCTCCAACCATGTCTATTCGTCTTCAATAGAAGAGATATCGGCATTAATCATCGTTTAATTATTAAAAATTCGGTATATGATTGTTCTAAAATGGTCCGTGTCACCTCTATAATTAGGATACCTTCAATCACTAGTCTTTATTGTGCTAATGAGTCTAGATGTGTTAACATCGTCTTCTCTCCAGGAATAATCAGCTTTCTAAAGTGATATCAAGGTGAAGTGGTCTACCTTTCATTGAGCAGTGATTAATAGGTTATTACATCAAGAATAAGGATGAATAACTCTGCATATAAGGACACAATTCCTAGTGCATCAGGATACTCTTGTATTAAATGCAGGAAGAAATTCCTTCGAGGTTTTGACAATAGAAGGCATCAGATGTGTTGCAAGAAGCTCTTCAAATGCATGCATTGTAATGTGACCTTCAAAGATGGTTATAAGGGTCAGCGACACGAGGATGTATGTGAAATAAACAGACCTCAGAAGAAAAGAAGATTGGAGCCAACTAAACATCAGTTATTAGCAACAATGGAGGACTGTGATATGAAAGAATACGAGACATCATTTGAAGGACGATTGAAATCGTATTTTACATTACCCTTACATCTACAAGAAAATTAGCAATAAGGTAGAGTCTGCAAATGTTTATCTCTATTAACAAGAAGTAGATGGAGAATAAGCGTTTGTAAAAATAGTTTGTACAAGAGTAGAGAAAGTCATGCGAGTGTAACACATCAGATTTTTTTGGATTCAGGGGGTCTCAAAACATGTATTTCCGGTGAAATCTCAGTATCGAATTTTAGGGTGGAATGCAATACTTCCCTTACTTACTATACGTAGTAGAGAAAGTAATGAAAGTCCTGATTGCGTATTTTGGCTGCAAACTGCCAAGTACATTAGTGTAGACCAGCAGACAAAGTGACGATTCATGAACGAATCTTGCGCTAGGAGAGACAGGTAGCAAGAGGACGATTCATGAATCGTGAACGAAACGTATGAATCGATTCATGAACTGTGAACGAATCGCATGAATCGATTACTGCAAAAGAATCGCTCGATCCAACTCTACTACCACCTGTTTGGCAGCACATATTACTTTCCACCAAGACTTTCCACTAATGCCGTAAGTTTTCACTGCAATGTTGACAGCAGAATCACGACAGCAAAGCCACCATGATTGCCTCGTTTGAGATGCGTGTTCTGTGAAAGGTATGTCGCTTGTGAAAGCTGAACAAAACTCGCAATATATTTCTTAATGTTCTTAAAACGTTAAGCAATTAGTGCATTATTGAAAATTATGTGTATCTGTGACATTCAGAAAGGATAAGGCGTGTATCACGGTTCCGTAACATTTCAAACGGAATAATTGCTATTGTGTACTGTTATGTCAAGGTTAAATTGTATGGAGTTATGTGACTTTTAATGATAAGGTCTAACAAGGTGGTTATTTGGTATTTTGTGTAATTGCAAGACGTGCTTTTCCTCAAATCGAAGAATTACCTTGTGATACTAATACAATGACTTCAGAAAGTGGGTAACAGACACTTGTGTCGAGCACGAATTTTCTAATTTACAGGAGCAATACTCAGGAATATCGAGTATAGGCTGATTGTTTTATCCTGAGCCCGCATGTCTGTAAGCGAAATAGGGCAAATCCATTATCTTCTGGGAAGAGTGTTGGGTGAGTAGTAACAGAGTTGAAGTCGCGTACACAACGTGAGATAAGGTGACATCATCAGGTGTTCCAAGTGAAGTACAGTCGCGTGCACAATTACTGTATTACTATGTCTGTAGCTAAAAGTCAATTGGGTATAAGTAAAGTTCTGCAATCTCAGACACGGGAAGTGATATACAATGTGTATAATTACTTTAAGAAGAATTTAAATCAAGGACAGTCAGTTTACAAAACAGTTGCAGAATGTACCGGTGTATCTGTGAGCAGTGTAAAACGAATTGTCAGAAAAGCTAAGAACATAGAATGCAGAGCTGCCTGTTCACTTTCTACCCCACATAAGGAGAGGCCTCGTAGTTTACCTAAATCATCTCTGGATGGCTTAAACGAAGAAGTGGTACGCAGAATAATAAGTAACTTCTACATAGAAGAAAAACAAAGACCCACTCTTAAAAGGTTGCAATCCAAACTAAAGCGCACAATAGACTTCCAAGGGTGCATCACCACTGTTAGAAAAATTGTGTTGCGGCTGGGATTTCATTGGATAAAAACCAACAACAGAATAATTCTGGTAGAAAAGGAATGAATTAAATCATTGAGATGTTCCTCTTTTGAGCCAATAGTTGATGAATCATCTCAGTGACAACAGTGATGATGATGGAAAAGAAGAGGAAACATCCATAAAATCACGTTTCATCCCTTGCCTTTGGAATAGTAGTAGAGCATTTGGTAAGTGAAGTCAGTATTGTACATGTTTATATTTGTGCTTTGATTGCATACCTTAAGCATTCTTGTTGTTCCATGCAAGGAGAATACTGCCAGACATTCTCCCTATCTTAGTCTACCTTCTTCTCTGCAGGGTCAGGTCGAAAAAATCGTCATACTTACCCAGCAACAGCAATCATGACCTACTTGATATCACAGCAGTGAGTCAACTAATATTTAAAATATAGCTATCCTATTTCAAGTGAACATGATGGTTGTTGGTGTTTATTTCAAGACGTCTTCGAACCAAAAGTTCAATGAGTATGTGATTTCCACATTAAGGTGAAGTATCCCGGAAAAAGGAAATTGTGTTTGTTTCTTTTAGGTTTTGATCGTTAGGTCCGCAGTGAGCACTGCTTGGAGATGTCATACATCACACTCATTAAATACATGCAGTTAAACACCCCCATTACCCCCAATACATTATGTAATACCTGTTAACTCTTGAAGTGATCCTAACATAAAGTAACGTATCCTTCCGGCATTCGAGTCAAAAGTATTGCCAAGATGTCAGAAACACGTGGCAAGTGTAAGGCGATGAAATGAGAAGAAGAGCATCATGATTTTTCTTGTGAGTAATACATGTATAAGCTAAGAGCGCATTATTGAACACAGATAAGAAAAAGAAGAAGAGGTTGCATAACAAAACTAGAAAAAGAATAGGCATGTCATAGCTTAGTTTTAATTTTGAGTCGTCACTGCTGCTGTTTTGTTTATCAAGTCTGTCAACAAGAGAGTTGCTTAGTTTATCCAAATCCTCTTTCAGAACGTGCTTTACTTGTTGCAGCACTTTATCTATTGTAGCTGGTTTGTTTTTCAAAAAGAAATTGTGCACTATTATACGAATTGCCGATTTCACAAACTCAACACTCTCTTCCATAGCGTACTTATTGTTCCATTTTTTTTCCCCACCACTACTTTTTCCTTTTGAGTACTATGTATATTTGTAGCCAAAACATCAGTAAATTCTGAGCTTTACCATCTCCTTCAATGCGAGTGTAGGATACTTCTCACAGAACTTCAAAAACACGTTTAAAACAATTAGTTTCTGTCTGCCAGTTAAAGCTTAACATAATATGTCTCTGTAGAAACAGAAGCACGAGGGTTGTTACCGTCAGCCATGATAACAGAGCAAAGTGACTGCTCATGCCTTGCCTTGTTTAAACAACAGCTGAGTCAGGTGAAATGCATCTTGGGAGTTGGAAGCATCAATTTGAAATTTCGAAAACCAGTTTCATCAAGTCAGTAGTAATCACATACAAGTCATGAGTATTCTTTTTTGTATAGATGTTATTTATTACTGAACACATCCTAAAATTTAGATGGCTAACGTGTAACTACCTTCTTTGTGCACATAGCTATTGTGTTGTACTTGACTGAACACAATCATGGAAGTGAGGTGACTTTGTTTTGATCGGGATCATTCTAAGGGTGAATCCAGAATAATACAATAAATTGAGAGTAAGTTGTAACCACCACACTTACACCTACAGCAGCATATACTACCAATTAAAAGCCTTACCTTTTACTTGACATTAAAATATTCCTCCAGATTACATGGAAGTGAGTGTATAAGAATGACTTTAATTGCTTTTTGAAGTTTTTATGCTTCTTAGGATTACTTAAAGGCTGTAAAAACCATGGAATTTAATTAATAAACTTTTATTACAGAATAGTAAAGGCTGGCTCACAATAAGAAGCAGGGATGGTATGAATGAAACTGATTAACTTGGTTGTGGCACATCTATATGGTATACCGAGTAAGCCATGGTTATACCCAAATGAATAGCAAATTAGATGGTGCTGCTTTTAAATACTTTAGTTCTTTGGTTCTACTACAAGCACCTATGGTACCACATTCAGTATTATGTTGCAAAGCACTTCTTTGGAATCTTTTTTAGATAAAAAGTTCACGTAAATATGCAAAATTATACCTGTTCAGTCAGTATTGTTGTCAGAGTAAATATCTCTGGTTTCTACTATTTAAGGAGGAGGAATCAGTTATCACCACAGACAGCCTTGTGTTTTATAGCATTACTGTAGAGCAAGGGTGGCGAAAACGACTTCCTTCCGTGAGTCACCAAATATGCAACACGCACTGCAACACTCAGCAGCATGTGAAAATCAAACGGACGTTTGCAGAGAGGGAACGTGGGCCTGCGAGTCAGTTCTCGCCACCTCTGCTGTAGAGGAATGTGTATGTGTATCATTTAAGTATTAATATTGTTTATTATGAAAATGAGTGCTTATTTTGCTGTAGTTCCATGATTGTTATCACTAAACTGCGCATGCTTATAATCTTTTTGGCTTTGCAGTGCCTCGCAAATTGATTATGGCAATACCACGACAATCTGATGCATGGCAGTATTTTACAAGGAGTCCTGGGAAAAGAAATAGCAGGAGTAACCTTTGTGGGAGAAGATATTCCACAGGCAGAGGATATTCAAATGTGTGGCATCACATGAAACCATTGGAAGCTCCATTTGTGCAGGACCAAATGCATTTGGTTTCTGTGTGCGACAGAAACAGTCACGAATGAAAAAAAACTTGATTGATGCATTGCAATGTACATTGCTGAAGATATACAGCCTCTGCAACTAGTAGAAGACCAAGCGTTTAAGAAACTCAAAAAAGCTTAAATCCTTGTTATGAACTTCCATCTCGCTGCAGTTTGTTAGGCAGGAGTAAAATCTAGGTAGACTTCTGTTGATAGTTAACAATTTCTATTTAGGATTAATTTGAATTGAATTAATTTTCAGGTCCTCTTGATTCAGATTCATGAAGAAGTGTATTAAAAAAATCAAGGAAGAAGTGCGCACTACAACAAACATAGTCATTACCACAGATTGAAGGACATCAAACCAAGCTAGTAGCTACCTCACAGCAATGGACCATTTTATATCCAGTATAGCATTTAAATCTGCTTGCTTTGAAACAAGTGAACTCATACAGCAAATAATGTTGCCATTGGCTATTTGAGATTACCAGCAAGTGTCAACAGAACAGGGCATGTTTCAGGAGCAGCGGATAGCTCAGCTAGTATGGTAGCAGGAATTAAAAAGATGAACTTTTGCCACCTGCATTGTGTGACCAGATGTCCTGCATTTTGCACAATGTTGCTTTTTTTGCAACACTCTGCAACACATGTCTAGGCTTTAAAGTCACAAAAAATGTTCTGCAAAATTGAATGCTATTTTAAAATGCTCATGGGCTGTCATTTAAACTAATATGGTTGATAGAAGAAATGTGCACAATTTGCAAAGAATATAGTGCTTCAATATATTTCTAACAGATGCTGCATACAAACCAATACCAACCATACAGTCAATCATCTTTAACTTTCACTTCCTTTGTATGCTTCCTGTTTGTTTTAAACACAATGAAAAATAAATAAATTGAGTTTTATTTGTGAACACTTTTTAACTGCTATGATTCTTAGTGTCCCATTCTATATTGGGTGTAAAGGACTGGAAATTTTGGTTAGAGGTCTTTTTATGAGGCTTGAGGTTCTTTGCGTGCCATAAATCTACAACACAGGATCACCAGTTTTGCTTCTCTTCTGAAGGAAGCTATGCTAAGGATTGTTACACCTGAAAAAGTCCATTGCCCTCCGCCGGGTTTGAACCCTCGACCTTGGGAAGTAGAGGCTAGCATGATACCCCTAGACCATAACGGATGACAACTACAATGAAGAACAGTAATATTGTAGCATACAGTATTCAAATCAATTTGTAGTAAAGTTTAAATTTTAAGTGTAATAACCATGGTAAAAGTGATCCCTCTATTTATTTACCATTGAAAATAAGTCTTAATAATAATATGTGCTACTCAATCTTTCTTCTGAGGCACCTCCACGAAATTAGCACTTAGTGCTTCACTAACTTTTATATACATATGTTACACAGACATCATCAGCTGCCAGAATGATTGGAGTATTCCCTCTGAATCCTGAGGCTCTCCCACTGGACATCTAATGAATCTATGGAGTGGGTTGTCTTCAGCGGAATTTCAAATTCATTAGCATTGACTCATATTTTTACTTTCCCTGCTACGTATAGTAAGTAGGGGAAGTATTGCATTCCACCCAAAAATTCAATACCGAGATTTCACCGGAAATACATGTTTTGAGGTGCACTGGATCCAAAAAAAGTCTTTTTGGAAACTTGTCTGTAAATAGCATAACTCAGAAACGAACAGTTGGATAAACTCCAAACTTAGTATTTACATTCAGTATCTTCCAAGAGATGTGACACGAAGGTTTCAAGAAAATCCCCCCACCTCAGATTACCCTTTACATGGAATATTTTTCGAAAATTTTAATTTTCTCAAAAATGGCTCTAACAACTTTGATTAAAATATCATATATTTAAGATACTTTCACGACAAATAAAATGTATATCTTGAATTTTCTGGAAATGTTTCCAAAAGTATTCTTCATTGTGAACGACTTTTGCATAACTAGTAAACCATAAGAGATAGACAAAATTTTACTACACAATTTATGTCAGATACACTTTTTTTGTTGAGTGAACCATTTTCGAGATATTGCATGTTATTCCCTTAAATTTTCCAATACTTATACTTTTTCTGAAATGGGAATTTGTTTTTTTTTTTTTTTTTTTTGTCCTAGTGATGCAAAGAGAATGGAATACTCCACATAGCAATCAGCTCTTAAAACATTTGACTATCGCTTAAAGCCTACAATTCCCCTTGCATCTACAAGAAAATTAGCAATAAGATTAACATCTCAATTAACATGAAGCATATGGAGAATAGGCATTTGTAAAAATAGTTTGTACAAGAGTAGAGAAAGTCATGAGAGTATAACACATCAGATTTGTTTAAGAAAAAATACTTATTTCAAGAGATTAACACTATTTTTAATGTTTTGGCTGGAGTTCCAAAAATGGTATGCTACTGCTGATTTTTTGTATGTTTGTACTTTATGTGACTAAGGTGTTCCAAGGATTTCAGCGTTCCTATCTGTATCTTCACAGCAATATTTATTTATCATATTACAGAAGTATTTTAACATAAATATTCCTGCGCTAAGAAAAAATGTGAGGCTATCATTACTAATGTGATCAGTACATTGCCATTTCAGAAGTGAAAAAGTGAATTATGTTACTGTGTATATGGATTCATCAAACCACAACTTGACAAAACTTTTGCCCCTCATGGTTAATTATTTTGATTACGAGTATAAGAATGGAGTACAGGTGAAGATTTTAGATTTTCAACGAATGTTGGGAGAAACTGCTGATATTGTTTCCTCTTATGTGCTAAAAATATTGAAGGATCATCAGCTTGAAAATAAAGTGGATGGACTTCCTGCAGATAACTTTAACACTAACTTCGGTGATTCATCTAGAAAAGGATGTGATATTGTCACGCCTTAGATTTGAAGGGGGTTGAGGACGTGCATTTGGGAGCGTAGCAGGATTAAGGGTTGGTGAGCAACTCCGAATAGCAAGACATAATTAACAAAAAGGATAACAGATTTAATATAATAAACGAGTAGACACACAGACAGTGAGCAAGCAAGCCATTTTTAGGATTAAGTATTTAAGACAGATCAGTTTCTAGTTACCTAGTGCCATTGAGCAGATGTTACGCTGGTTGTCATACCCAAAGGTAAATGTTGATCTGGGCAGCGCCTCCGGCTGCACGTGGGTTGTTCCTATCAAGACTGCCATGCCCATAGACTTAAGAAAGGGGTTTTATATCATAGATAGATGCCTCCACACAGGACATGACCATATATGGAGAGCTAACCTCTACTCTATGAGTTGGCATCACCCACATAATATCACAAGGATATGACTGGCACTGAATGTCCAGCTCATGCATCCTGTGTTGCACCATGTGAAGTAAGAATGCAAGAAATAAGCTTTACATGAACCAAATTCTAAAGAAAAGTAATTTTTAGGAAAATAATTTAACTTAACTTGACCCATACGTTACATCTGCCCCGGCATCAAAATAACACACTGCCACTGTGTGTTGATAAGAAAGAATCAAAAGAATGGTACAAGGTCACATAAACACACAAAATTATTACAGGAGTATAAACAATTACAAATTACAATAATAACAGTAGTGAGTCAAAGAAAAGGTCAAAAAAATGAGGAAAATAGTTGAATAGAGTGCTTGAGTACATGGAAATATCTTGGTCATCCTTGGGCATTGAACCATGGGCCGTAAGTTGGAGGAATTACACCTGTAATTCTTGAAGTAACGAAGCGAGTGACATACCCTGTATATCGGCTAGGCTGACAAAACTGCAAAAACCAGCATTTCGTTATCACTTCCTGCAGAGGAGGATGTGGCCAGAGATATGAGCTGCAGTACCAGCTTACTCTGGAGACAAATAACAACTAAGGTAAGCTCCAAGTCTTGTCCATGGTTTTAAAAGTACGTCTGGTATCCATTGTATGAAGCAGTAAATACACAGCAGTGGTCTGCGCAGGCTGGCTGACGAATACACCAAGTATTAGTCCATAGTGAATACTTCAAAAGTGCGACGTACTGTTGGCAGCAAGTCCATATCATATGCAGGTATGTGTCAGAATACTGTGGCTCTTGTATGTTTGTAAGCCGTTCGAAGCACTTAATGGTGATAGATTCAGAACACTCATAATAAAAGTCATTATGACACAAAAGGGAGACACTCAGAGACCTTATGACTCATAAAGAATAGATTACAAAATATTTGATAAAATAAAAACATTAATGTGACCGTACCAAGAAAGAAAAATTATGAGAAATTTAAGAAAAAAAAACTTGCTTGTAAACAAAAACAAAATTGCAATTTGAACTTTTACATAAGAAAGGCATAAAATATAAAGAAGTTGTACAAAAGAAATACGTGAGATAACATTATAAACATTGATACATTAAGGAAATATTACATTGTCGTATACATGACAATATCTGTACAACATACAGTACCATTAACATTATTTGTACTTGAATAAATTTACCATCCATATCATGTTATAAATAAAACAAAAATTTACATAAGCACATCTGTTCACAAGTCAAAATTTTTACATAAGCAGAATTCACAAAATTCTCTCAATTCACAACAGTCATGACATAATCGGTTTAATTCTCATCGGCTTAACTCTCTTAAAATTCAGTTATTATAAAAACAACGACAATGTTTACAATGAAATAACAGGTGTGTACAATAATGTGTTATCGGTTAACTCAATGATACACACATTGAATTTTTCTGAATTTATGAGTTTTTCATTAGTGTTAGCGAAAACAAGATTTAGGTTAAAAATATCGAAGGTAATAACAACAATTACAAATAAAAAACAAAGTTTAGAGGCTACTGTGTTTCCACAAATTACAATTTTACACACAAAATATACGTGTTCAGGAAATTTGATTTATTTACTTAATTTGTTTTCTTCTCCTCTTTATTACCTGCATTCCTGACAATCAGCATATACTTGTTAACATTTAGCAATAAAGTCAACATCCCTGTGGGGCAGGTATCAACACAAATTACTATCAGAAGCTTGCTTATTTTACCAAATAGAATATTTAATAAATACTAAACTTTTCATAAAAGAGATTACACATATGCTTGTGATTATAAAATTTATAAAGCATAAATGTCACTTCCTATCTTCAAGTTAATCACAACATATAGTAGGAATCGGTCTCACAGAAAAATACAAGCTTTCTGAGTAAAAATTTAAAGAAATTGTTTGAGAAGAAAACAAAAATTATTTCACAGAATTAAAGTAGAAAAATTATGTTTTGGAATTTAAACTGACATCCACTAGTGATACTATGTCTACCAAAGTTCGGCATTGAATTTAAGCTGTTAACGTTGTTGATATGAACCACTGTGATACATTATTAGTTATTATTATACACTGTTACCAACTGTTTGTAAATGAACATGCATCTACATTGAGCACTAACTATTAACTTATTCTTGTTTATTGAAGATTATTCATTAATATCATATTACTAACTCCCCCTGGATAAAGTATATCCAGGTTCTCCAAGAGGGTGTAACTTACAGGTGCACAAAATATTTTAATCTTAACCTGAATGTGAAAGAATGCATTCTTTTCTTTGTGTACCACTTAAATGTGAAAAAACAATGACAAAATATTTCATTGTTTATTCTAAATGTGCGCACTCACACCGCCGGATGAAAATTATCTCTTCATCTTACTTGTAAGTTATCTCTAAGGGTCCATCAGGCATAGCCTAAGAGAAAAAACATACATACCATGAAAATCAATGACGTCATAGCACATCCACAGGACCATGGCTAACCCGTGAAGCTATGTTTCTCAGAACAATAACAACAAAACCGTAGGAGTGTCCCATAATTATTACTAATGTGAGTAATAAATCTAAAAAATAAATCTAAGTAAATTAATCTAGGGAAGCGCTTCCATATTCTACACTAAAGTACAGACTATCTAATATTACCAAAAAAAATTGATATTCTAAGGGACAGGAGTTAGGGAACCAATGTTCCAACGATGAGAAAGTGCGTCTTCCACACCTGCAATAAACAAACTTTCTTGAGATGTAAATGTGCTCAAACAAAAAAAATAATAAATTGCTGAATCAGAATGGAGAGAAGCTGTTGCCGTTCAAATCTATAGACAGCATGAGGGTGAATTGCAACAATACTCCTCGAGCAGTGCTGGTAAAATACTGTGTTCGACTCCTGAACAGTGCAATATGCAGTAGCATAAAAAAATCGTAGCTCAAACTATACAATCTGTGAACAGAACTAAAAGTAAATGAGAGTATATCTCGCAATAGAATAACATGGTAAAACACAAAAAAATTATGTATATAAGGGTGTAAATCAACAGAATACCGATAAGCACTATGTTTAGGTCATCCTTGGAAATCTACAATATGTATTTATTTTAAAACTCAAATCTTTGATTGCAAGCGTTAAATAATTGGCAATTGTATTAACAAATAACATGTGGGGCTAATATATAGTATTCAAAAAGAATTTGAAAAAGAAAGTGGTGAAAGGCACTAGTGATAAACTCGAGCATACATCATTATTTAACTATAAGCATTTCTGGTATTCAAGGAAAACTAACATGGACATCCTGCTCAAAATAAGCATGAGTTTATATCTCAATGGGACTCCGTTATATGTCTGAAGAAACAGTGCTTGGAAAAATCATGATATAAAATATTGCTTTAAATATTTCAAACCATATTAAAAATTATGTCTCTTTCTAGGCTTTCTGGGAAAGAGGGTGAGGGTGAGAGAGAGAGAGAGAGAGAGAGAGAGAGAGAGAGAGAGAGAGAGAGAGAGAGTAAGTACAGGGGTGGGGCAGTAATGTAAATCATTGCAGACGAGGCATAAGAGGATGAGGGCTATCACAGTTTCAAATTCACGATGAACAACTTAACACGCAAAAAAAAAAATAACAGTTCTTGCTTTAGCATATATAACCCAGAACAAATTAAATGCTTTTTACTGCCTGCATACTTGTAATGATAACCGTATGAGAACATATGGTATGTTGTTTCCAAAGCTTGACATTATTAACTCATTAAACCACGTATGATTCCGGAAGAGTAGGAGGGGTAGAGAAAAGATAAACATAATATATCCGAGAAATATGGCATACAGGATTTCAACAACAATCTTGACCAGTGTATCGCCGTAGCAGTAAGTATGGAGAATACCTAGTGACCACATCCTGTGACAGATAAGACTTCTACGGAACGCTTGTGCAAGCTAATACTAATGTTCACATGCACTAAATTCTTTAATTGTGTCAGAGATGGAAAAGTTTATATTTTAATGTTGAACATAACTATGCCTTTGTAAGATTCAGCTGCATAAGTTTACTAATTAATGAACATCGCATCCTCCATAGTGTGAATCAAATGTAATAAGGGTGAAGCCTTTTTACATGGACAACTATGTCTTTACGTTTAGTTCCTGTTGTTTGCCTAATACGATAATTTACAGGGGAAAGTTTTTGTAATACTTCATAGGGACCATGAAAATTATGCAATAATTTTGTAGTCTTTCCTTTTTTGCGTACTGGAGTGAAAAGTTTCACGAGCTGGCCAATTCTAAATGAAACGATGCATCTTTTACGATCGAAATGCCGCTTTTGTTTAACTTGCTGTTTGGTGATATTATCAATTGCTAACTGGCGTGCTTGTTGGATGTTTTTCAATGTCTGCTGAACAAATAAGTTATCAGTGGTGCTTTTCAATTGGACTTCCTCGGGCAAGGTCGGGTGTCGCCCGTACATTAGAAAGAATGGGGTTTCTTTAGTCGACTCTTGGCGACTAGTGTTATAAGCAAACACTACATGTGGTAGAGCCACGTCCCAATCTGTTTGGTTGGTAGAGGTATAGTGAGAAAGCATGTTAATGATTGTTTGATTTGCGCGTTCCACCAAGCCATTACATGCTGGATTATAAGCCGTTGTGAATGTGGGTTGGACACCCATCAATTTCAACAACTGTCGTGTTATGTCACTAATAAAAACAGAACCTCTATCTGAGAGTATTCTAGCAGGTGATCCGTGACGACAAATAATTCGTTCCAAGATAAATTTGGCAACATGCTCAATTGAGCCCCTAGGGAGCGCGGCAGCTTCGCAATACCTAGATCCATAGTCGACTGCGACTACGATCATTGTTTTTCCTGACTTAGACCTGTGTATTGGTCCAAGCAAATCAATTGACCACGTGGAGCCTACTTGTGTGGCCGTGATAGGCTGAAGTAATCCAGCAGGCTTGACATTTTTAGGGCCTTTCCGAGACTGACAACTCGGGCAAGTCTTAACATACTTTTCGATATCCTTTCGCATACCTATCCAGTAGTAGCGCGAATGGATTTTATGAAAAGTTCTGGTGAAACCCATGTGTCCAGATAAAGGGTCGGTGTGACATGCAGACAAAATTTCATGTTTAAGTGACTCCGGAATAACTAACAAATGGAGCCGTCCAGTAGTGCCAGCATTTTTACGGTATAGAACTCCTGATTTAAGAATATAGGTAGCAGCCTGTCGACGCAGCTTAGGGGTGGCTACATCCGGTTGTTGTAAAGCATCGAAAAGCGGTACAAGCAGAGGGTCCGACTTCTGGTGTCGAGCTACCTCTACTGGGGATAATAAACAGGTGATGAGATGTTCTATTTGATCTAGTTCCTCGGGAGTGGGATCAGCGACAGGAAGTCTTGACAAAGCATCAGCATCTGAATGCTTAGCGCCACTTTTGTAAATAATACTGTAATCGTATTCCTGAAGTTTTAAAGCCCATCTGGCTAGACGACCAGTGGCGTCCTTTAAGTTACGCAAATAGCAAAGTGCATGGTGATCGCTAACTATTTCTACAGGGTAACCATAGATATAGGGTCGAAAGTGAGTGAGGGCATGAACAATAGCTAAGAGTTCTAATTCGGATACACTGTAGTTCTTCTCAAATTTCGAAAGAGTGCGACTGCAAAAAGCTACAGGGTGAAATTGACCATGATGTTCCTGTAACAAACAAGATGCTATACCAACACCTGAGGCATCGGCGTGTATTCTAGTAGGGGCTCCAGGTGTGTAATGTATTAACACTGGTGGTGAAACTAAAGCATTTTTAAGTGTGTCAAACGCTACTTGATGTTCATTAGTCCAAATAAATTCCTGATTTTTCTTGGTGAGAGAGAATAGGGGTTCGGCTATAGATGCAAAATTAGAGATAAATCTGCGGTAAAAACCACACAGTCCTAAAACTCGTCGCAGCTGACGTACATTTTTAGGAACGGGCAATTCTTTGATTGCACGCAGTTTATCTTGGTCAGGTTCAATCCCTTGTTCAGACACTTCAAAACCCAATAACTTAATCTTGGACATAGCGAAGAAACATTTCTGAGGTTTGAGTTTAAAATTGTGCTGTTCTAGCTTTTGAAAGACTTCCTCTAGATTTTGCAATAACTGTTTGAAATCAGTGGCAAACACTACTATATCGTTGAGGTACACTAAGGCTTTCTTATACTTCAAATCACCTAGCAATTTATCTCCTAAGTAACTGAAAAATCTTGGCGCATTTTTCAAACCAAATGATAGATTCTGAAATTCAAAAACAGATTCCGTCGTTATAAAGGCAGAGAATTTCTTACTCTCTTCCGCTATAGGTACTTGAAAATAAGCACTAAGCAAATCCAGGGTGCAGTACCATTTTGAGTTTCCTAAATAGCTTAAAAGATCGTCAATAAGTGGTAGAGGGAATGATAAGGTTTCTGTAACTGCATTTAATTTGTGGTAGTCTACGCAAAATCTAAATTCACCATCCTTCTTACGAACTAGAACCACAGGGGCAGTAAAAGGACTATTAGAATCTCTGATAATGTTGGCCTCTTTCATTTCTTTAACTTGTGTGTTAATTATATCGCGCTGTTTTTGTGAGACACGATAAGGGCGCTGTCTAATGGGTCGGGGGTCAGTAAGTTTGATTTCAAATTCACCTAGGTTAGTAGTACCCAATTCCTGTAATTTAGTTGCAAAGATATGTCTGTATTTTGCCAAAAGAGATTCTAACTGGCAGCGTTGAGGGGCCGTCAGTTCTGAATT
Source organism: Deroplatys truncata (assembly GCA_030765065.1). NCBI lineage: Eukaryota > Metazoa > Arthropoda > Insecta > Mantodea > Mantidae > Deroplatys > Deroplatys truncata. The sequence continues at coordinate 20,345,322 of CM060988.1, read as the reverse complement.
AAGGTGGAAATTTGCATCTTTAATATTGACATCGTGTGTATGTTGTTCGTTCCAATTAGCAGCTTGAACTAGCGCTACTTCATGTATATAAGCTATGGTAGTCTTAGCAAAAAGTACTTGGGGAAGGGCTGTCTTATTACAAATAGGAATAACTATATCCGATTCATTTGTACATAACACTGATGGTATATCAATTTGTTTCTTTTGCGCAATAGTTACCGATGGTTCGAGTAAAAATGAACCTGGGTGGGGCAAAGAAAGCTTGAGACATACTTGGGTTGAGCTAAATGGCGGAAGTTCTACATCCTGTGCACATGTAGCTTTTCCGATTACACATACGTCATCCTCCGGTTCTAACGTAATCTGAGGTAAGGGACAACCAATCTTTTCATTGCAAAATATATTAACTGTCTTATCCTTTGTAATTTGCAACACAATGTTAGAATTAAATAAATCAATTAGTGCCTTATATCGCCGAAGAAAATCCATACCCAATAATATATCATGGGGAAAATCTGGAATCACTAAAAGTCGTTCCGAAAAATGTGCATCACCTAAGGTAAAATCACAGATAGTAGAGAAATTAACATCAATTAACTTGTTATCAGCCGAGCGTATGATCATACTTTGAGCTAAGGGCATTAAAGGGGTCTGTATATATTTTTGATTAACTATGCTTACAGCACTACCTGTGTCCATCAAAACCTCAACATTAGTACCATTTATGGTGCCATTTGTAAGCAAAACATTAGCAGGTTGAACAGTGGTCCTTTGCTTATCACAGCTTGGTTCAGAATTTCGAGCCACGAATCCTACGTCCGTGACTCGCTTATGGCGTTTGGGTGGTTCTGTGGACGTCTACAGTTTAATGCTACATGTCCCTGCTTATTACAATTAAAGCAAATGGGGCGTCCATCCGTTGTACGTTCACGTCTAAGCCGTTCCCAATTTCTATGCGAATAGCTAATATTGTTCGACTGACCACGCCCAGGGTTCCTGTTAGGTTTAGAGCAAATGGGTTTGCTTGCAACATTATTTTGACACTTAAGACGCCCTTGTTGTATCTGTTTCATTTGCTGAGACAAGATATTAAGCTGTTCTGCTAAAGTATCAATCTTCTGTTCAAGAGGGGAGGACTGAAGGGAGTTCACTGGGGTGGGTGGGAAAGAAGAAACTAGACCTACTCTGCGACCGGCTAGGTATCTCGCCGTCTCAATACGACGAGCACTCTGCAACAATTCAGCAACCGTCTGAGGGTTTGCTGGCAAAATGTATTCAATTAAGGAAGGCTTCAAACCACGCAAGATATGGCGGATTTGTTCGGTTTCAGACATCTGTAGATTAACCTGGTCACACAGTGCCACAACATCATATAGATAATGCTCTATTGGTTCTGAGAGTTCCTGAACTCGCTGCCTTAGGCGAAATTCAAGGATCTCGTCTTGCGCCATCTGTCTAAAGGCGTTTTCCAAGGCATACTTTAATTGTTGCCAAGAGTGATCGGGTTGCCTATGTGCATAGGTTTTATACCACATTGAAGCAGCATCTTTTAAATAACAAGGGAGGTACTGATTTTTATGTGAATCCTCCCATGCATTAGCTTTAGAGATGATTTCAAAATTGTGCAAATACATTTGCACATTCTGATCAGGCTTCCCATTAAACTGACCAGGGTCTATAAATGGTCGAGCAAAAGGTAGGCTAGCGGGAACCGGGTTGGTTGAGGATGGGTCCTTAACGTCAGGCATTGTAACCTTTTCTGGAGTATCTACAAAAGTTAATTTAAGCGGTATTATAGGTGGCGAAGGAATTTTGTGTGAGCTAGCAATGGAAGTTCAGGGTGGGGCTGGTAATTCGGTGGAAGAAGGTGTTGTCCAGAACGTAACTGAATTTCGGACATGCAAATGCGTTTAACACATCTAAAAATTATTGTGCATAATTCTAGTGAACATTATAAAATAAGAACATAAAATATCAAGCATTCAAGCAATTCAAAGTATTAATAGATAGATAGAATACTGTAACTTTTAGATTTAAATAGACAAGTAACTTGAAACCTTTAATATAAAAGAGTTTGGGAAACAAATTAAAGCTCACTTTTATCAATAAAATGTGAAATTAGCAATACTATGAACTAGTGTAGGGATGAAGTATTATAGAAAAGGTACGAGGTCGTACCATATTTCTAGCAAGAGTAATTAAAATGCAGAAATCGGCGCCTCCACCACTAATGTCACGCCTTAGATTTGAAGGGGGTTGAGGACGTGCATTTGGGAGTGTAGCAGGATTAAGGGTTGGTGAGCAACTCCGAATAGCAAGACATAATTAACAAAAAGGATAACAGATTTAATATAATAAATGAGTAGACACACAGACAGTGAGCAAGCAAGCCATTTTTAGGATTAAGTATTTAAGACAGATCAGTTTCTAGTTACCTAGTGCCATTGAGCAGATGTTACGCTGGTTGTCATACCCAAAGGTAAATGTTGATCTGGGCAGCGCCTCCGGCTGCACGTGGGTTGTTCCTATCAAGACTGCCATGCCCATAGACTTAAGAAAGGGGTTTTATATCATAGATAGATGCCTCCACACAGGACATGACCATATATGGAGAGCTAACCTCTACTCTATGAGTTGGCATCACCCACATAATATCACAAGGATATGACTGGCACTGAATGTCCAGCTCATGCATCCTGTGTTGCACCATGTGAAGTAAGAATGCAAGAAATAAGCTTTACATGAACCAAATTCTAAAGAAAAGTAATTTTTAGGAAAATACTTTAACTTAACTTGACCCATACGTTACAATATGTATTCAGTTGTTCAGAAATTACTTAAGAGATCAATTATTGGAGTAGGTTGCAGTGCTCACGTTCTTTACAATACTATACAAACTGCACTGGATTGCCTTCCAAACTGTGATGCAGAATGTGTGTGTGTATATATATTTGAAATTTCAAATATCAGAGAGTATATCACTGTTTCTAAACTTTATGTACTTAGTTTTGCAGGTTTCATTTTTAGTAGTTGCTTTTAATTCCTGTTGTTCTAGCCTACCATTGTCCTCCTTTCAATCCTCTTCTCTGCATGGTGGCTTCATCTATGTCTTCCTCATTTTTATCTTCCAGTTAATAACACTACAAGGCAATCCTACTTCCTTCATTCCCTTTATGTGCTCATACCATTTTAAAGTTCTTGCTTTTATTCTATCAACCACTGTCTCTTCTGCATGCATTTCCAGTCTTATATAGTTATTACTGATCTGTTGAATTTTGGATATTCTCATGCTCCTCGATTCATCCATCTCTGTCGGCAACATTTCTTTATAATCCAAATCCCCCCCCATATGTTAAAATGCTTTCTACTACTGTCTTTATTATATTCAATTTTGGTTTCATTTCAAATTTTGTTGTAATAGAATCCATTAAATGATCTAATTGCCCCTCTTGTAAACTTGATTCTATTAGCTATGTCTTTTTCACTTTTGTCAGATCTGTCAATATTAGATCCAAGATATTGAAGCTTTTTGTACTATATTGTCATTTATTTTTAGATTTTCTCCAGGTCCTCCCACCACCATATATTTTGTCTTTTCAAAGTTTAATTTCAATCCACCTTAGTCAGAAGCATTTAAAAATTTAGAAGTTGTAAGTTCAGCATCATCCTCGTCTTGTCCTATTATGATCTGGTTGTCAGCAAATAATAAATTAGAGATTGTTTTGTTTTTCTAAATTTAAAGAGAGTAATTGAAATTGCATACCAATGCATTTATGATGGGTGGAAATATTCTGAAGATTTGAAGAGAGAAATATTGAATTTACAAGTATAGGGTAGTAGTGTACAGCTTGCCTTATGTCTCCCTGCTACAAACGCACCATCAGAAAGGGTATTTTCAATAATGAAAAAATGAAAACTCCAGAGTGAAAAAATATTGAGTTTTATTTATGCATGCTCCTTAACTACTATGTCTTTAGGGTCCCATTCTATATTGGGTATGAAAGACCAGAAATTTTGCTCAGAGGCTTTTTTCAGTACCATAAATCTACAACATGGGACCATCAGCTTTACTTCCCTTCTGAAGGAATCCAGGTTTTTATGTCAGAAAGTCCAGAGTGAAACCAGAAATTGTCAAAACACGTGATAATTATGAAATGTAATTTGAATTTTAACTGTATATAATTCTATGATATGCTTCTTAAAAATCCAAAGCTATTAAAAGGCATTCACTCAAGTGAAAAATATGAAAATAGTCAATGCTTGAAAATTGGTTCAGATTAACTACCGATTTTTAAAAACTTGAAAAATCCTACTGGTTACTTTAGCCTGAAAATAACAGTTCTATTTTAGAAGAAATAATAAAATGTTTTAGGATATTTCATTCAATTATAAATGCTCATCATTGTCTCTGATTTACTTATGTTTTGTGTTGTAAGAAGAATTATATAACTTTCATTCAATTAGTTTTGTTTTTACACATTGTTTTTCTCTGTTAAGTAGTTATATCAGGTAACAACCCATAGGTCTTTTATTTTTTTGTAATATTGAGAGTCTTATTGCTATACTGTGCAATATAAGGTATTAATTGTTATGTTTAGGGGAAAAATTTCTGGTTTTCTGCTAGACTGCTTTTTATGTCTGAAATTCTGTAATTAAATTACCTGCGTTTATGCTCTTTGCAATATATGTACATAATTATATTTATAATTCTCTTTGCTTTGATTAATACCTTTTCAGGCAGAGCAACATTACATATGAAAAATTGCGCAGCTTACAAAGGTCTGCGGGAGTGCAAGAGCTCTACCCCACAAGAAGGAATATAATTGCAAGGCGGCTTGAAGTGGGAGAGCAGTTGGTTTTGGCACTCCCAACATTACTGGGTAAGAGAGAATTTTGAATAATTTGAATTCTTGATTTTATTATATTTAATTTTCTTTTGAATCTTAATTATTACTTTCAGAAATTTAAGAATTTTTGTTACTTTGAATCAAAATGTGTTACAAGAATTAGCAAATTTCTGTGTTGAAAGGATTAGTTTAAATCAAATATAGCATTCTGTAACTTGGACATGTCAATTTAGTAGTTACTTTTATGAGAATGTCGTGTTACAGCGATATTTTGAGTGTAGGAAGTTTGAGAATTGCAAGCCTTCCTGACTAAGAATGTAATTTGCTTAAATATTCAAACTTACACATTGGCCAATTCTGAATTTAAAGTTCAAATTCAGTAATTCCCCTGAAATAGTTCTATAATTAAATACTTGTATCTGTTAATTATTTATAGCTGAAGAATGGGAAGAACCTGCAGCACATATGTGAGTTATTCAAAAAGTATCTCTCTCATTCATGGGTTGTACCTCCAACTACAAGGAGAACAACAGCCAAGCACTTTCAAGCTAGTATTGTGGATGCAGTTTCAAGAAAGCTAGTCCTTACGAGAGGTGTCACACTTCTGGATCCTCGGTATAAAGGAATAGCATTTCATTCTTCTGAGATGGCAGAAGAAGCATGCGAATTGTAATTTTGATATTCCAAAAAATAATTGATTCATAGAATAATGTTACAGCCAAAATATAGTTGTAGATTGATATTGTTAATTATTTGTTATATTTTCTTTTTTCATAGAATATTTGAAATTAAAGAGTATATTTTATGTTATGACATTAATATTACACCAAATGATCTATTTTCTAAAGCTTTGAATGTTTTATCCAGGTGGAAAATGAATTAAGGGTCATTTTGAAATGACACAGGAGCATCTCCCAAGTATATCTGCAGCTTCTTCCAGTGCCAAAGGAGAGGATCTACTGGTTTTTCTTAATAGAAAAGATCCACATCAAACTTAGGGGCTGATGCCATTATTTGTTAAGGCAGTACTTGGAGATTGAGCCCTTACCAATGACAGCAGATCCAATTAAATATTACAGCAATATGAGAAGTCCTCTAAGTGAACTCGCACTCGGTTCATATTTGTGTGCCAGTTGAAGTCTTTTCTGGTCATATAATCTCTGAGAGAAGCCCAAGTTGGGCAGAAATGGTTATATTTTTACACAAAACTACTTTTATTTTGATTTTTTAAGTTTTGTATTGTACCAAGAAATGTATTTATTTTCAATGCATTATATTTTTAATTACATATGTATTTTGTGTTAAAGTAGATTATTTGTGGGTAGTTGGAAGATCTTCATGTTTATCTCCCCCATGTTTGGGAGCCAATTTGTCGTGGTAAGGTGTTATCTTATTGGTGAGCGCCAGTTATTGTTTTATTATTTTGCAATTTGGGTTCATTGTGCTCCGGCTAGCTATTATTATTTCTCAGTCAAGCATATCTCTTGAACAGGGTGTGTAAACGGAAAGGACTTGTTACTAAAAATAACACTGATAAAAGAATTTGTTTTTACACTTTTATTACCGTCACAATTAATTAATTTCACATATTGACTCTTGATACAAGCCCGACTGAAATTGTTATATTTTCTAATATCACTATAATCACTTATTTGCTGCACATTATTAATTCGCGTATTTCACATTTATGACTAACTTTACAACGCGGAGATTTTTTAGAAGTGCGCGACGTATAACGCGTGAATGATCCTGTTGAACTGGACGACGTTTGCCTTGTGAATTATTCTGTCAAACTGGGCATTACCCGACTCTGGCTTTAGCTTTTTATACTCCCTCACCCGATATGCCTAAAGATTATAACCAAGCTGCTATTGGTTAATAAAACGCGCCAACATTAGCGTCTATTTTTATATCCAATCAAATTTATGAACACATATGCTCTAGGGAAGATATTCGCTCCATTTTTAAAGAAAGGCACGCTACTCTGACGTCATTTGTTTGTCTCTTCTAATTAATATTCAACTCACCCCTCGCTCATTGTTGCCCGCTCTTATTGTCAGTTTCAGTGAGGCCGTGTAAACTTATTTCCTAACAATGCTTATAATTAACAAACATCTCAAATCATTGTCATACAATAATGCAAATTTACACTACAATTACTCTGGCATTCACAGTGTTGTGATATAAATTACTGCCACAGTATATGATAGTGTGTTTTTTTGGGAGGCCAAATTAATTTGGTTTTGGAAGAATAAAATCTGCTTTTTTAACTTCATATAAGTTTCTCCTTTTGCATTGCTGAAACATATCAAAGACTACCAACAACCCTCCCAAACCTGCCGCTAAATAAGTAACAGCTTACAGCAGTGTGGCCAGAAACATTTTTCCAGGAGTAATAAATGGTTTTATTCATATTACTCTTTTATTATGATTGCTCTGGTTCCCGAGGTTGCAGGTTCAAACCCGGCAGAGGGCGATGAATTTTTTTTGGGGAGTATAGCATGGCTTCCTTTGGAAAGGAAGTAAAGCTGGTGGTCCTGTGTTGTAGATTTATGGCACATAAAAGAACTTCATGTCTGATAAAGAGGCTTCTGAACAAAATTACCAATCTTTCACGCCCAATATATAATGGGATGCTGAGGACCACAGCAGTTAAAGAACGTCATGAATAAAACTGAATTCAATTTTTTTGGTATTATTGTTACTATTTGCTGCTTTAGCAATGGTGAGGTAGTGGCTCTTAGTAGCCTACTGACTCACAATTTAACTTTTATCTGAATTTATAAACTATGAAATCCACATACATATGCAGGGGTTTTGTTAAGTACAGCTCCAAAATTTAACTTCTGTAATAATTAACTTCTAAGTAAGAGTCAAATAGTGTGATATTCTATGGAATAGCAGAAACTCTTTTGAAGGAATATTAAAAAAAAAAAAATTCTTCCACCATACATACTAGAAAACGTTTTTTTCTCTCTGTGAGTGTGAAACAACTTGATATGTTGTGTTTGCTAGACAATAGAACCTAAAATTCATCAAAAGTAGGTAATTACTGCTGTAGTGGGAAAAAGTCACAAAAGGAACCCACATTTTACCACTTTCCTGATTTTCTGGCATCCTGACTTAGGCTTAGTGTGCTATACAGCCAGCTTTGTCATAAAAACAGGAAAATCTTCCTAATTTCAATGCATCTTCTCATCCAACATATTACATTACCAAGAAAATAAATAACTGAATACATTGCTTACCTTAGTAGTATGTAATTAAATGAAATATAGAAACTTTTATAGTTATTAATAGTAATATAATTAACTAAAGCTATAAACCAATTTCAAGAGAATATGCTCTATATGACTCTTTTGGTCACATTGGAGATTTTGGAAGTTGCCAGATTACTGCGTTTTGAGTATATACAAGGCAAGCTACTGACTAACGACACTTCTACTATCCATAAGCAAAAAGGGAAACTTAACAATTAGTACAATGGCTGATGCTGCATGTAATAATCCTTTCTACATATTCAAACCTGCTGCCAAGTCGTACGACAACACAGAACCAAACTGTGCCCATTATAGCTTGAGAACGGGAAGCATACATAGCCTGGTAACAAGCCATGATATCAAACATATTCAGGCTACTATCGATCACAAAATGTTAATTTTTAAAGATATTCAGGAAACAAAACAACCTCTTATTTGGCATTTTTAGAAAACCCACACATACTGACAACAGTTTCAATCCAAAATCTCATCAACCTCCATTTTCAACAGCCTTGTCCATAGACTGATGTACCTTCCCCTCAGCAAAGAAGAATACAACTACATCCTCCACATAGCAGAAGTAAATGGCTACAGCAAAGTAAAAAAGTTCCAGTAACAAAAAAAATTACAGAAAATACTATGATCTGTACACAGAAACAAAAGCAACAATTGACATACCATCCTCAGCTTAATCACAAATTTAATAAAATCTTTAAAAAAAAAATGCAACATATCATTGGCATCACAGAATAAATATACAGTTCAGAACCTACTAGCTACCCCTGTCAAAGACAGAATTCCACAAGAACAAAAATATATCTAACAAACAGATGGACAAACCTGCCATAGCAAACCATTTTTGGACCCCAAAGTCAGACCCCTGAAATGCAGCACCAATCCAACAGAACTTAAAGTTTGGGAAAACGTACACATAATCAAATGCATGAAAATGGTAATGAACTTTGAAATCCTGCCACTCAATGATCTAAGCAGCTTCATCATGGACACACCAGATGACACCACCTACAACTATGGACCCAAACTCCCGTCATGCTCAGTCAAAAAAAAGCTGAAGATGAAAGGAAATGGTGCTTTTGAAACATGTTCAATTAATTTAAAGTAAGTGTAGTTTTAATGTATCCACCAACTCAAGATTCAATTAAATAATTGTTTCGCTTCACTGTCTCTAACTTCTGAATAACAATTTTCTATGACCATATTTGTTCATTTGGTTATGGTACAGTTACTTAAAAGCATGCTATTTCAGAATATGAGAATATTAATGTAAAATGGGACAATATACGTCCCATATGTATTTTGTCGGAACAACAGGACACTTAAGCTAAATAAGGGACATGCCATAAAATACAGAACTCTGGAGCCTATTTCTAAAAGCTACAAGTAAAATGTTCTGCAATTTGTAGTAAAATTGAAATTCGTGTTCCATAAAGGCATTTGGACATCAAGGTTTTTCCTACAGGTTAGTGGAAACCTGTGGAGGTGAATAGAAATCTATTTAACCAACTATTCAATGTTTAAGAATTAATTATGATCTTTCTGCCAGCATTTACAGCCATGGATTTGATTTCTAGTAGCAGTGATAGTGATGAAGGGTTTATTGTGAATAGACACAGAAGTGGAAGAACATCCCAAAACACTTTACAACATGTTATGAAAGATTTCAGAGAAACCGGAATTGCTGTTACAAGCTTCAACATTATACTTATCTCCAACAGCAATTGACTATAGCTTGGTTAGGACATGAAGGTTAGTATTATTCTGTTGGTAATATGCATAGTGTGTCAAATGCCAGTGCATATAGGGCTGTGAATGCTGTTCATACTGTGTTGACTGGGCACCTAACATTGAGCAGATAGTAAAAGTATTTCATGCTGTAGTTGCAATGCCTCAAGTGTGGATGGGACTCTCATAAACATTAATGCTCCAGTTACAAATGAAAATAATTTTGTAGTTAGACCTGGAAACCATTCCATTAACTGCATGGTAGTATGTGGACCTGATTTTATTATACCAGTGCTAATTGTATGCATGATGCCTCAGTACCATGAAATAGTACTCTGTCTCAAAGCTTTGATAATGGATGGTGTCCAATTCCCCATCCAATAATTCTGGTTATCCACAATACCATCTGCCTTGAACAATATGAGCCAAGAGTTATGCGTTTTAATAGAGCACATAAGCCAACATGACATGTAATTGGAAATTCCATTGAAATCTTAAAAGAAAACTTTCCATGCCCGAACCATCTTAGAGTAAACAAACCCTGTCTTTGCATTGTCAAATCTTGTGTCACAAGTTATAATATCTCAAGAGGTATGGTGTGAATGTGGAACTCAATGAAACGAAAATTATTACCCAGGCTTTGATTGACAGTTTCAGTTGCACAAAGGCATCTATAACTCAACCATTATGCTTAAATAAAAAAGAGTTAATTGAACATGTTTTAGTTTCAGCAAAATATCATTTGAAAGGTGTTTATATACACACTTAAATAGTCTATTTATTTTTCCCTAAATAAAATCAAACACAGTTTTTAGCAACTTAAGTTGACACATTAACACATTCCTCTACAATATTTGTACTGAAAACATTTTCCAGTTCCATTGTGAATTCAGATCTTTCTAACCACAACTCTTTTTCAAGCTGCTAGTTTGTTTTATAGATTTGCGCACATAGCAGTTCTTAAAGGACTACGTTTTCATTTGCTCCCCCCCCCCCCCCATCAACTCGTCAGTCTCTGCCTGGTTTGAAGTAGTTTCACCGGAAACTCACTTCTATTCCCTAAAATTGGAACTCGATTTTTAAAATAAAAAATGCCACTCTAAAACCATTAAAACTGAAAGACAACAGATTAATTTACCCCTCTCTGTAGGTCTGTAGCATGTATCATTAGTTGCTGATAGAGAACTCACTCCATCTTTATTTACATTTTCTTTTTCCAATGTTTCACATACTCCTAAGCTAGTAACCAGAGGGGAATTTTTCCCAATAATGTCAATAACTGCATTATCCACCTCTGTCAGCTTGGCGTCTTTAACGCCACCAGTACCAGTTTTTTCAAATTATCCAGTTTGGCCTGGAAAGAAAATAATCATATATGTGTTTGCATATGCCAGTTAAATTAAGATTTTAACATTAAAATGTATAAGATTTCATGAATTACTATTCACTGTTTAAAAATGCACATTTATGTGCACCTAACCTTAAAATTGTAACAATGATATGTATATGATTAAAGTAAAAACGAGAGTAAACAATTATTTAATACTAGCAACAGTAATCTTTAAATTCTGCCACAATACATCCCTCATATAGGTAAAGCCTTTATTGTGTGGAATTCAAAGCTACATTCCAAATAGGATTTCATATGTAAGTATTAGCCTATTAGAAATTTGCTGTTGTTTAGAATTAATGTCACAAATCAGATAACCTGTAGAAACTTAATGGCATTGTAGAGAAATACACAACTGTAGCAAGTTTCTTTATGAAAAAGCATTTCTCCAGTTCTTGAGTTTCTAACTACAACTTGTAGCTTTATGAAATTACATATATAATTTAATTGAAATTATTCAAGTGTTAAAAATACTGCCTCACAATGTGTCAACAAGGCTAGTGATGAGAGGGAAAGGAGGGCCAAGGTGATAGAGGAATGTACAGTTGCACGATAAAAGCTAACATCAACAACAAACACTTTCTCAAATTGGCTTCCCAAGCGCGAGGCAAGTAAGTCCTAAAGACAATAACAATCTCAAAATATCTGTGAATAATAAAGACTCAAATACCTAATAGGCTTACTTAGGTCTCTTTTGTAAATGTTTTCTCTTTGGACTGCAATTCCAGATGGCGGATAATATACATTGAAAATTGTTGGTATGCCATTAGGCTCGAGTTTCCTGTTTCAATCAGCACTGTTTTATTCATACTGGCTTCCTGTGAAAATATTTGTTGAAATTAGCTTTGTTTGTTGGACCTAACATGCATTATTAATATGGCTTATAAAAATTTAATGGTAATTTATAAAGTAAATTCTAGATGATTTCTTGTTAGAAATGGAGAAAAAAAAAAGTGCAGTTACCAAGATTTGAACTCCCGACCTATTACTCACCAGCCTTTTGATTAATCGACTGAGCTAATCTTTCACTGCAACAATTGGCTCTTCGGAAGTAACTTAAACAGGTCAGCCATCATTGGCCTTGACTTTTAAATGCTAACAATAAGTAGCTATTGAATAAAAGCAACAGATTTTGTTTCCTCCAAAACATCAACTATTCATTTGTACTTATGTTACAAAGGCAATTATTTGTTGTCAGTATTCAATCCTTGCACTGGAATTTACAAGCCATTTCTTTCTTCTTTCGTTGTCAGCAGAAAAGCGATAGAACTCGCATAAGCCATGCCTACTGCTGTTTGGATTCAAAATGGCAGATAAGTCTGTGTACGATACAAAGCTGAACCTTCATTCAAAAGTGAGGTAGGTTTATTTACGCCCAGCGCACACAACATGCAGTCAAGAATGGGAACCATAACGAGAAGAAACATTGAAAACACTTGAGTGCTGTGGGCTTTAAATTCAGAAGGCAAGCACAATTACTGCACCAGTAACAAAGAAAAAGTATTTAGATATCATTACTTTAAAATCTTTTTTTTTTTCTTTTCTTTTTCATCTCAATGCAAGTTTATCAACTTTGAATTTAACTTTCAGATTAAACTGAGAAGGGAAGTATAGAGTGAGCTAAGAGGAACATGAAACTTGACCAAGTTTCCTGGGTTACAGAAAGCCTCCCATTAATTGGGCATGCATTTGAGTTTGAAAACCAATCTTTAAGCTTTCCCCCATTTGACTGCCATTTTTGTTCCCATTCTGTCCAATTGCGCATGACCTAAAGAAATCACCGGAATTAGGCAGATGATTAAATGCTTATCAAAAGAAAAATCAACAAAGATGTAACCTTTCTTCATGTATTGTTTGCCAGCAGTTACATAGGTTATGTCACACTTTAAATCAGTGAAAAGATTAATGAGCAATTTCTTCTATCTTTCTTCACACATGTAGAAAAACTTCTGTAAGAAAGAATCATTTGACAACTGCACTAGTGATATGACATGAAGATTCTCCCATAGGAGTGCATATCATCAAGTTTTCATTACAACTTTTATTAGAAGCATTTAATTCCCAAGAGCAGTTCTTTTGTGTATCTGCAGCAAGATTTTTTACGATAAATAACAGCTAGTAAAACTGACCACATTTACTTTAAATTCTAATGAAAGAACAAAAGATAGACCTTTTAAGTAATAATGGTATGTGTGTACGGATACATAAGGTAATCTTGGAAAAAAACTTAACTGATTTTGCTATTTGCTTCACCATTGAACGGACTAAGCGGTAAGACAACTTCTATTTCTGATTCCTAAATGACTAAAAGGATTAGCAATGCTTTATATTGGAATATAATCATGATGCAGTCATAAAAGATTACTTGCAAAAATGGCTTTGAAGGTTTTGTTAATAATGTCATGGATTAGTAAACAATTGTTACTTCAAAGAAAATGTGTGTAAAAATAGAACAAAGCTGCAAATATATGGTCAAGATTTAGCAATTATGAAAACAAAGACACAACAAAACAAAACACAATCCGTGTTGCTTATAACTGCACAACATGCATGTGATACGTCAAAACCTTCTAATAACTTTACACAAAAAAGCTTTGCTGTATTTCCTCTGTACATTGTAATAGGGTTCATTATCATGTATGTTAAATAATTATGTAAACAGAGAAAAGTGAGCAGAGCGTAACATCAAAATTATTCAACTGATATTTATAATTAACAATGTAAACAGACTGTGTCTTCTCTGAAATGTTTAACTCGGTAACCTGGGTTAGGGAATCAGTTTCACCCAGTTTTGTTGATGTTAGGATTTTCTGCATTATGTTAAAAGTGTGTAGCCCTTTATGTTATTAAATAATTATGGGACCAACGAAAAGGCACAAAGCTTTAAAGCTTCATCTATTGTGTTCTGTAAAATGGTCATTTTAATTCATATTCTAATCTAATGTGATTATCTAAAAATTACTTGACCATCCTGATAATTGTTTCATTGGTAAAAGATGCAGGCTACACAACATTTCCAGAAATTGCAAGTTTGTTGGTAGGAGGTTCAGAAGTCATCCATGATGTACTGGTGACCATGCTAGCCTCTACTCCCCAAGGTTGCAGGTTTAAACCTGATGGAGGGCGATGGATTTTTTTGGGGCGTTAAAATCCTTAGCATGGCTTCCTTCGAAGGGAAATAAAGCCAGTGGTCCCATGTCGAAGATTTAGAGTGCATAAAAGAACCTCAAGCCCAATAAAGAGGCCTCTGAGCAAACTTTTCGATCTTTGATGGTCAATATATATAGAATGGGACATTAAGGACCACAGCAATTAAAGAGTGTCCATAAATAAAACTTAATTTCAATTTTGAGGTTCAGAAACATGTGCTCATACTTATACTCATTTCCATAAATATGATGTTTCATTATTACAAATATCACAAGAGCATAATAAAATTACAATTATAAGCAATAAAGGAGAGGATTCACCATAAACTCTTGCACAATAGTTTCTTAGAGGTATACAGTGGGACAGTATATTGTTATTCAAGTTTTAAAAAGCCACTGGTGCAATAATATCACAAGTTCTACCTAAACTTTCAGTGAAAGGAGGCAGAAGTAAACTCAGTCTTTAATTAAAGATTTTAGGAGATACAATATAACTAAATAAATTGATCTAGACGTTTAATACAATAATATGAAAATACACAACACAGTTTTGCTCAGTGAAAGAAACTTAGAATGAACTGTTTAACTCTTGAACAGTCACTAAATGGAACATGTTTCTTTTCTTTTTAAGTATTCATAAAATCTTAAGAAAATAAATTATGTTTATTTAAAAATGTAATGAGAAACAATGAAAATATGTTAGTTAATGATGTACTTTACAGAAGAAATTCTCTATTAAATTAACCCATCCTTATTTCAAAATTCAGTAAAACAAATTCTGAACAATAAAGCCACTGGGTGTTCAAATACATTTGTGTTCTACCTGTTGAGTCATTCTTTGGCCACATGGAGGATCCATGGGTTCATTAGAAGCCCTGCTATGTAATTGTTTTTCTGCCATTTCAAGGCTTCCTTGTTATTGAAACAAACCAATTTAATTAAGTTTCAGAACTTCTTGATTTATTAAGGCAAACTTCGCTTCGAGCTCTCGTCGAGTCAAGATGGGTAGGAAGAAGACCGCCGCAGCCTCCAAGCTTCCTCCTCGAGAGGAAGCCACTACTACCTCCACCGCCGACGAAGAAAAGCTTCCAGCCTCTCCGCCGCCGCCACAGCCAATCGAAGCGCCCAGCGCCACCTCTCCAGCCAGCACAGCCAGCCACACACCGCTGACCAGCGTGCCTGCACGCTACTCCGCAGTTGTCCGGGGAGTGCATCGCCACCTTCCGGACAGTTTGTTGCTCACCGCTGCCCAGCGCTTCTGGCCGTCTGCGGCCAAAGCGACAAGGATTAGGAATGACAGAGGTCCCACACCGCTGGTCCGACTAACCTTCATGGAGGAGGAAGACTACTCGGCGGCCCTACATGCAGGAATGCCCTTATTAGGGCAAACCCTGGTGCTTGAGGCCAGCCGCAGTGTGCGACCGACTCCATGCTGCCGCTGCTGCCTATACGGGCACACCGCCGCGTCTTGTGACGCCGCACCCCGCTGCCACTACTGTGGCAACGGGATCAACACCTCCGACTGCAGGGCACACGACCTGACACGCCGCCGCCGCTTCTGCGCCTCCTGTGGGGGCAAGGGGCACTACACTGGCCAGGCCGTCTGCCCACTCTATCCACGCAGACCATCGCCGCACACCACAGAGCCGACGCAGAACATCACGCCATCTCACAACGACTCACCGCAGATACAACAGCACATAGCAGACGCCAACGACTTACTCAAGCAGCAATCAACCAAGACCACCGACATCATCGACGCCATACAGGACCTTCACGCTGAGGTGCTCAACCTTGCCAGCAGGCTCTCTGCCCTGGAAGAGCACCTCAACTCACAGTTCACGGAGGTCGTCAGCATCATAGACGAGTCACATGACGTCACCAAGAAACGCCTCGTCAACAATGTCAACAGCCACTTCGCCGAACACGCAGAATCTTTGAAGAAACTAGATCGCCACTACGCAGACATCACAAAACAACTCACGCAGCACCACAAAGAGGCACTCTCCAAGATTCAACAGCAACACCTAGACGCACTCGACTTTATGGAGGAAAGCCGAAACCAGACAGCTGACGGTTTTGATCGCCTCCAGGACCTCAACAAGCGCATGGAGGGGAACCTGCACCACCATCTCGACAACCCCTCTCCTCATGCAGCATCACCTCACGCCGCATCGCCTCATCCGCGTGCCCGGAGGTAAATCCCGGGTGCGCAACCACCGACGCGGAACGCCACTCACACTCCGATGCCCGGAGGTAACAGGCCCGGGCTCGGTACCAGCATCAACTGTTACGCCACCACTGACTCCTAGGTTACTGTCAGGGCCTCGGCCATGACCTTTACCTACTCACCACTGAGGAGTGTGTCCACTTTGGACCTCTCCGTCTTTTAGAAATTACCCACGAACCGCAGGTTTGCTTCGGCGGTACCAGCCACACGATACCAATTATGCCCCCAATAAATAGTGCCACCACAGTATAAGATCCTTCTTTTCCTCTTCCTTTTTCCTTCCTACAACCTATATATATCTCTGTTTTTCCTTAAACCTTTATTCCTGTTTTCCCCAAAAATAAAAAAAAAAAAAAGTGCAACTCACATACTTTGGTTTAATCTGAGAGATTTACTGTATGCAGCAGAACATTCTGCAACAAGTTAAACAAGAAATTCAACACTGCATTAGCTCCACACAGTAAATTAGTCTATGACCGTTTTGTAATAAATTACAAGACCCAACATTTGAAAATAAAATCATGCATTATCAAGATAAGTATTTAAACCACAGTTACAAGTTAAAGGTATGTACGAGGGGCATAGAATAAAAATACACAGAAACTGCATAGCTCGTCAACAAGTCTACCAATCATGGAATCATGTCAAATATACAACTTAAAACCAGTCAGAAGCACAACAGAACTAGATCCATGGGAGTGAATATTTACTATCAAGAAGAGGATACATGCAATGAAGTTTCATTTGTCAAATGGAAATTCATTCAACTTCAAGAGGACATCACAGACAACCAAACCCTAACATATCAAGTGCTTCACGATTCAGGAAAAACTTATTAACCACTTTTAAGAAAGAAAGATAAAAAAAAAAGTATACTTGGAAACTAAAGTTGCAACCTGTCTTTTAAAACTATTTGAGACTTAAACCACATTAGACAAACATCCACAAAATGTTGACAAGTAGAAAGGTTGTGCATTTTCACAATTCTTGATCTTAATAGATCTTTAAGACCTTCACTGATCTGACAAAAGGTAAGGTAATTTAATGTGGAAGAAAGTAAATGTGATCTTGTTCTCAGGTGTTATAAATGTGCTGTATTATAATTAATAAAGAACCTAATTTAATACTTCTGCATGCATTTATATAAGTAATGTATATTTTAAACCTAACACATTTGCCCTACAGAAAACAACCAGCAGGTTGCTCTCAGCTGTTCCAATCAACAGAAGCCCTGCTGAATTATCTGCAACTTTGGTGTGGAGGAGGAAATGGTCTGGAAGTGAACACATACAATCAACTTGGAACGGTTGATCCAAAAGAGATTGTATCTAGTAGAAGCCTTATCTTTGGACTCCTGAGAATCGAGTTTAGAGAGGTGATGATTAGAAGAAACAGGGAGCAAAAGCCATAAAATAAAATTACGGTTTCAGTGCAATCAAGTAAGGATATGCTCCTCTCCCGGTCATATGTCCCATTCTAACCTGCACCTTTTCTTTTCCAGTACATGTGTTAGTGGATATCTCTCTTCATTGTCAGCAGTAATGGTTCCAACTTGAATTTCTGAAATAAACATTTACTAAGGTGAGGTCAGGACTGAACCCCAGACTCCAAACTTGGCAGTCTGTTATTCACTGAACTAACTAGACAGCCTTTAGTTCAAGCTTATATTGTAGGACAATTGGTCTGTTATACATGTGAATACATGCGTAGCAGTGCTACTTCCAAGTTCAAGGCACGTCACCATCCTACTCTAATGTGATCGTGCCTGTTTCTTTTAGTGCTTGCAAGAGGTTTTGCAATACGAGCTAAACGACTAACTGTATAAGAAAAAATGTAAGTAAGATACATGATAAAGGTAGAGCTTAGGGAGCAATAGGCATATTGTTAAAAAGATAAAGAAATAGGTATAGACACAGTGAACTAAGAAGGAGGAAGTCAAGTTTTATGGAGTGTTATTAAACAGATAAAGGAGGAAAAGCAAGTGTCGGTTTCAGAGTCATATATGATCCTCCAAAAACAACACGTTTCTTTGATAGCAATTTAATGGATTGACTAAAAAAAGATATGGAAAAATTAGGAGAAGCTTCCCAAATAATGAGTTTATACTGAAGGGGGATTTTAATACAAGAGTAGGCACAGAAAATGTCAGTAGGACCTGAAAGTTAAGTTGTGCAGAAAAGAGATGAAGTACTAATAAGATAGAGATATAGCACGTAATAAGGAAAGAAAAAATTACGACAATTTTGTGAAACAAATAATTTAATGATACGTAATGGAACTATAGGAGAGGATAACAAAGGAGAATTTACATTTGCAAATGAAAATGGGTATTGTACATTATATGATACATAGATCTGAAATGGAGGAAAAGGTTTTAAATTTCAAAATACTGAATGAGATAGTCAATGGTAGTCATTTTCCAATAATTGCGGAAATAGGTGGAAAAGAACAAGGGCTGAAGGAACAGGAACAAGTAATACACATAAAAAATAATTAAAATGTTTAAATGGAGGAAGAAGGGGAGGCATTTTGGAAAGATAAAAATTCTAGGGTAAGAAAAATTCTGGAAAGTGGTGCAGAGGTTGCCATTTAAGAAAAAAACATTAGAACTGATGAATTAATAGGAATAAGAGCAGGATCAGAACTGGAAATAACACAGAGCAAAACAGGAAAACAAAGGATGGTATGACGAGGAGCGTGTATCAGCAAAAAGAGAAGTGGTTACTCTCCATCTATTTAAGATGGAGAGTAACAGAAGAAGAAAATGGTAGGCAACATTTTCTGATTAGCAAATAGGGATATAAATGCTTATTAGAGGAAAAGAGGAAAGTCTGGCAGGATAAAAAGGGAAAAACAGTAAAAGAGGCTATAGAAGGGAAAAAAAAGGTAAAAAAATAAGTGAGGTCAAGCAACAAGGGAGAAGCAGGAAACAGATTTCTCTGAAAGAATGAAGTATTTTGGGAGACTGATTGGGGAAGAGAAAGCAAAGTTAGGATTAAGGGAGATAGTGCAACACAGGATAACAAATGAAAGACTAGGTGAACTAATACTGATGTCAAAAGTTAGCCAACAGATAAGAAACATAAAAAACACAAGACAGTGGAGATCAATGGAATTCCAGGAAAATGTTTAGTAAAGTTGAAGGAGGTCTGAAAATTATGACAAAATTACTAAATAAAATCAAATAAAGTGATAATATACCTGAAAGTTGGAAACTAGGTATGGTAATACTGATATATAAATGTAAAAGAGGAGGTAATAAACCAGACAACTACAATGGAAAAGGTATATTGTCTATCCTGGGAAAAATATACACAGGAATAATGCCAGAAAAATTACAAGAGTGGACAGAATTTAAAGGAAAGTTGTTTGGGTTTCCAGCAGCTTTTAACGAAGGCAAGCGAACAACAGATAATAAATTAATAATACCATCAATAATTAAGAAGTATTTAAACAGAAAAGGAGGAAGACTGTCTATGCTTTTGCAGATTTTGAAAAGACATCCAATACTATTAACAGAGAAGAGCTGCACTGGTATTTACCCAGGGAAAAAAAAAAGCAGGTGGGGGGGGGGGTAAGTGATGACTATTTAGGGAATTAGAAAAATATATATGAGGACAATAATTTTGTATAAGATATGAATGAAACACAATTATGGAGATGGCTGATCAACACTAAGTTTAAGATAAGGATGTGAACCAACTCCCTTCATGTTTAATTTGTTTATAGGTAATGTATTAAAAAAAACGTTAAAGACAGTAATGAACACACATATGCATATTAATAAACAAGGAGATAGCAGGCAGATACCCTAATGGAGTTAAATTCAATTTTTTGTTTATGGATGCTCTTTTAACTGCTATGGTTCTTAGCATCCCATTGTATATTGGGCATGAAAGACCGAAAATTTTGGTCAGAGGTCTCTTTACGGGCTTGAGGTTCTTTTATGTGCTGTAAATCCATGGCACAGGGTCACCGGCTTTACTTCCCTTCCAAAGGAAGCCATGCTAAGGATTTTTACACCCAAAAAAATCCATTGCCCTCTGCCGGATTTGAACATGCGACCTCGGGAACTAGAGGCTAGCATGGTACCCCTAGACAACAGAGGACAATGATGTAATGGTAGGAACTATAACTGTAATAGGCTTGCAAAAAGCTATAAATGAAATAGAAATTCTATACAGAATGGGGAATTCGAGTAATGTAAATAAATCAAAAGTTTTAGATTTCAAAAAAGGAAATAAACCAAGAAAAGATGAACGACAGTATCTGAATGGACAACAGTTAGCTGTAATAAAGGAATTTGATTATCTAAGAGTAAGATTAAGCAATAATGGTAGGTAGGAAGATGATGGCAAAAGGCAGAACTGCCACACAGGATTAAGAATAAGTAATTACAAATAGATAGTGCCTGTTAAATGATTGGAAAGGATGTATGAAGCATTGGCAGAATAAAAAATGTTGTATGCAATAGAAATAATATTGGATTATACTACAATATGGGATTATCAGCACCAAGGGAAGTAACATTGGTAGAATTTGGAAGAGCAGGGAGGAAAGGAATAATTGTGGAAAGAATTTTAAAATATTGGTACAAGTGCCTTCAATGAGATCAAGATATATTAAAACTTTGTGTGAATCAACAGATGATAACTTCAAATAAGAATGGCCAGTGGACAGGGATAGGAGAGTTGGAGAAGATAGGAATGGAGGATATTTGGGAACTAAAGGGAGAAAATGATAACAGATTTTGAAAAGTAGTAAGAAATAAGATAGAAGATACAGAGAAACAAGGAATTTGTGGAAACCTTGAAAAAAGGTCTTTATGTTTATATAGAACAATTAATAGAAATTGGAAGAGAGAAGGTTGCGGCAGTATTTTAATACCTGAATAATTTCAATTGTAATTTAAAATACGTAAATTCAATAATAGCCCGCCTTGAAACAATATGTATATAAGAATTATTTAAATTGTATGTAACAGTCATTGCAAAATGCTTATTTTTATTGTAAACATATTTTATTAATGTTATATGAATACATTACATACTCTAATAATGCAAGAACTGTGAGAATAATAAGTTTTGGGTTGCTAACAATGAGTAATAATGAGGTAATTGTTGCAATAATGTGTTTAGAATTTGAAATGTACTGGTCATGATTAGAGCAACGATGACGTAATTTCAGTGACAGTTTTAAATTAGCCAAGCAACAGCAAAGAAATGTTTTAAGTTAAATACAGATATTCTATTGGACTAGAATTAGCCAATCAGAGACTTGCAATACCAAAGCTTATAGGTTTTGACCGCTGAGGTTACTCATTTGCTGGTGAGACTTGATAGAGTACAGATGGGAAAATGTGTTCTGTACAAGTGATTAGTAAAAACAGATATATGTGCTAAGTGAATGTATAAAAGCTTCTCACAATTCTTTAAAAGTGTAGTGCTGTATGAATATGTGCAAGAATTTAAATAAAAGAAGTTAATTTAAAAATTTAATTCTGTGATGTCTACAATAACTGTCATACCGCGCCCTGCATAAGATACATGACTGTAAAGTAAGACTGACGCACCCGAGGTAAATTCAAACAGTAATATTACGTAAGCATAAAAATTCAAACTGACGCCGAAAGCGTGTTCCAAACTACATAAAGCCACTATTATTACATTTAACAATTCTTCAAGTTTATTTAAAACATATATTATGCAACAGCAGCAAATCATCTACTTCAAGTTAGCTTCCAAGCGTGTAGCTAACAACAACAGTAAAACTTCTACAGTAGAAGAAAACAACTACTACAAGTTGGCTTCCTAATTGCAGGGCAGATTAAGTAAATTGCGTAATTTATTACAAGAACCAGTATAAGAACATACTTTCTTTAAATTGGCGCCCATAAGTAGGGCAGCTAAACATAAAGCAGCTAAAAACAATACGTAATTTATTACGTAATAGCATCCACCAAAACATTCTTCAAGGTTATGTTGACATTTGTGGCAGACAGGAAAGGGAAGGCTTAGCATGGATGAGAACAGGAGCAAGTTCCTAGGAGGGTTAAGAGGTAGTGAATTGGGAATATGTGCCATATGTAGAGTAAGACACATTACTTTGTAGAATGTAAAGAGTTACAGAAGTGGAGACAGGATGTTTGGGATTCAAAATGAGTGAGGAAATGGTAGCTATAAAAATATGAACATTAAGGGAGAAAAAAGAATATGGGAGTTTTCAAGGAAAATCAAGTAGAAATGGTTAAGGAAAGTATAAAAAGCAAGGGAAAAGTAGCAGGAAAAGCAAAATAAAGGAGAATAATGAGAAAATGGAAGGGGAAGGAAAAGAGGGAGCACTAATCAAAAACTGGCCCTGAAAATAAAGAAACTCAAGACACAAATTGCTAGAATATAAGTAGCTTTAAAACCTAATATAATATGTATATAAAATTTTTGTATGATGTTTGGTACAAATAAATGTTTTACTCTTTGCAGCACATGGATCATAAACTGCAAACAATCTGCTACCTAGTAGCATTAACCATAGCCATGTAACTCAACAAAGTGAACGATACATAGATATTTATTTACTTTAAATACATAGTATATACATATTCCATTTTACATACTTCACCAAGTTGCTGGTTTCCTAGGGTCCCTATCCTCTAACACTGTGGTTACCTTGTCAATGGGTCCTACTTGACTGAATAAATAAATATGTTATTAATCTACTTTTCCATAACTACTTTTCTTCTTACTCCTTACTACTATAATTCTTCAGCCATCTCTTTCTAATTAAACCTAAATATTTTCCTACTTCTAATATGCTCCCCTTGCATTTAACACCCAACATCTTTCTACCTATAATCTCAATTGGTAAATTGTACCATTTCTTTTTCTGCCATCTTTCCCTCGAATCCTTACTTCCTTCACATTCTCAATTGGTAAATTGTACCATTTCTTTTTCTGCCATCTTTCCCTCGATTCCTTAGTTCCTTCACATTCTAGAATTAAATGCCAATATTTATTATACTTTCTATTACATAGCAGACACTTTCCTTGGTTCTCTCTTTCCCCTAAGCCTTTTAACATCATCACTCCTGTCCTCGCCCATGCAAAACCTCGTGCTGATCTGTCACATATATCGACATATTTTTCTCTTTCCCACACCATTTTTAAATCTGCATATGTACATAAAGAACATTTAAAATTAAAACTACCTAGAATTTCTTGTCTTTCAATATCTTCAATTCTCAATTTTATCCTTCTCCAGTACCTGCCCCTCTCTCCAAATATCTCCATAACGTATTTCATTCAGGGTTCCTTCTATATACTTACACCAAGTATCCTCTTTGTTGAGTTTTAACTGCACTTCTAGGCACTGCTTTAACATATTATTATTTTCCAGTTCCTTAATTCTATACCAATATTTTAATACCCTTTCCACAATTTTTGCTTTGCTATCAAACCTCCCTAGCTCTATTTGGGCTACACCATTGGGTGAAGCCCTTGGTAGACCTAAAATTAATTTATAGAAATTTCTGTGCACCTTGTTTACATTTTCCCATTCTCTCTCTAAACCCCAAATCTCAGTTCCATAAAGCATTTTAGCCTCTACTACTGCTCCGTATATTCTCTCCAACAATTATATTTGTATCTCTGGTATTTTATCTAGGCAAGCTCTAATAGCTTTCATTGCCAGCTTTCCTTTTGTTAGTATCATTTTCTTTTGCTCATTCCAACTCCCATTACTATTTAGTCGTACTCCTAGATAGTCAAATTTCTTAACCACCTCGATTTCATTTCCTTGCCACCACCATTTCATTCTTCCTTAACTTATTCCCTTTTTTAAACACCATTATTTTTGTTTTCCATGTATTTATTCTGAGACTCCACTTATTACAAAACTTTTCTATTGCTCCAATTGCTTTAGTTAACCCGATATTGGTTATTGCTCCTACCAGTAAATCATCCGCAAATAACAAACCCGGTATTTCTTTATTTCCAATTACTGGCAGATGCCCATTTTCTAACTTAATTGCCTCTAAAATATCGTCAATGAATAAGTTAAAAAAAATAGGACTTAACTTACATCCTTGCCTTAACCCTATATTATTTGAAATAACATTTGTCATATTATTTGAGACCCTTATACAAAAGTCATTCTCTGCATATATTCTTTGTAATGTTTCTATGAACCTGATACTCATTACTATCTTGCTCAATTTAGCCCATAAGGCTTCCCTATTAGTAGTATCAAACGCTTTTTCAAAGTCCACAAATAACATATACAACCTTCCCCTTTTGTTAGCTAAATATTTACTGACCATTGTGTATATCACAAAAATGTTGTCTATTACTCTCTTATTTCTTCTAAAGCCTGCTTGGAAATCTGATAACTTACCCTATTCCTCTGCCCAAAATTGCACCCTTTCTGCCAGAACCCCAGTGTAAATTTTTCCTAACACTGCTAACAAACTAATCCCCCTATAGTTTGCTGGGTTATTCACATCTCCTTTGTTCTTGAAAATTGGCACCACAATTGCAGTTTTCCAACTCCTGGGTACAATACCCTCTTCAAAAATTGAATTTAGTACCCTAAGTAGCATCTCCAATCTATTCTCATCTAGACACCATGCTTTCCAGAAGTCACCTGGTATACCATCAATACCGCTTGCTTTGTTTCTTTTTAGTCTTATAAATTTGAACTCTTACTTCCCCTATTTCTATCCTACTGTCTAATTTCTCAATAGTCACAATTTGCCACTACCCATACAGTTTGCTTCGTTCGTTGCTCTGCTCCCAAAAGATTTTTAAAATAATTGAGCCATTCATTTACACCTATACTATTCTCTCTCTCTTGTCTTATACATACTCTTGACTAAAGACCACATTGTTTTACAATCATTAGCTGCTGCTGCCTCATGCAATTTTTTTAATCATTTTCTCCCCCCCATAACCTCATTTTTACTTCCAACAGACTTTTATACCCCAACCTTTCAACCATGTAATCTGCTCTTTCCTTTTCATCATCCGTTTGCCTCCATTTTCTCAGCTCCCTTAAAACTCTTTGTTTTGCCACCCTACATTCCTCATCATACCATCCCTTCTTCTTATTGACCCAATCCTCTTTCATTTTCATTCTTGAACCTGCATATTTCAATATCATTTCTAGTTTTAATACAGCTTCTTCAATTCTGTTTTCTTTCAGCATCTCATCTACACCTGCTTCCCTTGTTCTCCCTATATCTGTTCCCAGTTTCTTCAAAAATACTTCTGCTTCCCTCCATTTATATCTTTCAATTCTAGTTCCCTCTTGTTGCCTTGCTTTGAAACTTCCCATATATGTACTTAGGAATTTTACGCTTATTGGAAAATGATTAATTGAACACACTAAATTCAACACTTCAAAATCCATGATATATGGATCCAACTCTACTGAATATATCATATAATCTACCACACTCTGACCATTCTCATTCACAAAGGTAAATTCCCCCATGTCATCTTTCCCCTTCACCCCATTACACATCATCAAGTTGAACTCCTCACAAAATTCTATTAACTACTTACCTTCGCAATTCAAAACTTTGTCTTTGCTCCTTCTTTGTACTATCTCATTCTCATTCCCTCTTAAGTCATACTCAACATCTATTACATTTATTTTACTTACCCCTACCCTTGCATTGAAATCCCCCATTATAATAAAACAATTATTTAAATATCTATTTGTTAACTCTTGCATATCTTGTCTTAACAAATTGAATAGATTGGGATTGTAAAATTCCGTGGCACTTGGAGGGTTATATACCACTGCAACACACACATTTAGCTTGTCCCCTATCCCATTTACAACACACCACAGAACTGAATTTTCCCCTCTTTCACTACACATTTTCACTTTGACTTGCAAGCTCCTCCTAATAAATAACCCTAATCCACCTGATGAACGACCTCTTTCTTTCTTTTTTACTCCAGCTTTACCATAAAAGTAAAAATCTGACACATCCACTGGAATATCCTTTGTTGCCCATGTGTCTACCACTCCTATCACATCGCCTAATTATAGATCTCCATTATTTCCCCATGTTTTAACTTTTCAAACAGCCCTTGTATGTTCCATGCTATCACCCCCAATGCCTTTTCCTATACAGATCCCTTCCTCTCAAACCTAAATTCCTGCAATTTTGTTTTACTCCTGGTCAGTCTCGGCCTACCCACAGGTTCGTTCCCCACTGCCCCCTCTTCCACCTGCAAAATACTTCCCCCTGACAATGAAATTATGCTAAGCGCAGCATCCTTCCAGACGTCAAACCCCGCCGCTGCTCCCAAGGCCATTCTGCGCAAATCTTCAATCACCTGACTTTCTGGTGTTACTTGTTTAACTGGTGATGTTTGCTTCACTCCTCCCCTCCGTTCCTCTCCACCACCTGATGACGCTTGCTGCAGTCCTCCCCTCCGTTCTTCTCCTCCGACTGACGATGTTTGTCGTCCTCCTCCCCTTCTCCCCTCTCCGTTTACCATGCTACCCATTCTCTGCCGCCTGTCCTTGGTTTCAACACGTGTTGCATTTCCCGGTGACGGTGATCTTCTCCAAATCAGCTGACGAATATCCTGTTTTCTATCATTTATCCACAAATCCAATCCTCTCACGTAGGCTTTGTCGCCTCTAGCTCTTGCACTTCTCATATCTTTTAACAACAAACTTCTTATTTCTCTCTCTTTCTTCCCGTAATCATTTTCAAGGAATATTCTTGTCCCTTTTAATTTTTTAGCATTAGATAGCATTCTCCATTTAATTTTCACCGTCGCTAACTTGACGATTATCGGTCTTGGGTTCGAGCCTCTTCTCCCCACTCTGAAGGTATCAATTATCTCCCAGCCTGTTAACTTTATTCCTAGTTTATCTTGACAAATTTCCTCTACTTGTTCCCAAACTTGTTTCTCCCTTGTTACCTCTACTTCAAATATTATCAAGTTCCTTTTTCTGCTCCTTTCATCTGCTCTCTCCAGATTTGCTATTCGTCTGTTACATTCCGTGAATCCTTTGTCCGCCTCGTATTCAAAATTTCTCCATACCGATTTCATCTCCTTGAATTGTTTTGTCAACTTCTCTTCAATTTTCCTTTCCATTCCTTTAAAATTAGTCATTTCTTCCGCGATGCATTTCAGCATTCCCATAATTTGTTCTGTATCCGGTCCCGGGTTTAACTCTACTCCTCCAATTATTAGTAGCACCATCAACACCAAAGCATACCACGCCATCCTTCCACTCTGTTCTCCTGAACATTTTCCACCCAAATTACCTCTTGCTGAATTAAATAGACCTATTCTGGCTCTATATACTTCTAGTTGCACTCCCATTTCGCTGTTCTGCCAAGCACGCGATCTGCACGTCTTCCTCCTCTCGTTTCCCATCAGCAACTTCAAGTGAACAATAAGTGAGCAGCTGAAGATATGATTGAATAACCTAATTTAACATCTCATTTTAATGATCTTAAAAAAGATAAGTGAAGCTTAATGCTCGGTGCTTTATGTACATTATGTGTTTATAAAATAAAATTTTGCAAATAGTATTTAGTAAAATTACAGGAAAATTTATTTACCCTTATGTGTAACTTATAATTCCTAGCAACAGTGCTGATAATAAATCTGTTAACTATATCCATTTGCTGCTATTCTGACCAGCTGGACATTCACACAAAACATCCCTTACAGTTGAACACCAAGTTTTGAGGCACAAGGGTGGAATTCTTATGAGAAATATATGAAAACATCACAAGTTTACAACTTTTTGCCCTCAAGAAGAAAATCATGCAATCTAAATATTAATGAAGCCCCCTCTTGCATTGTTACATGTGTGTGCACATTTCTCCTCACAAATTACTTAGCATTTTTAAAATGCAGCAAATCACTGTAGTCCTTGTAAAGGACTTCTTAGTTGTCGAGTTCTTCCTTCTAAAAATATTATGCATTTTCAAATTATATGAAAGAGTAATGCTCTATTTGTAAAATGATAACATGCTTGTATTCGTGCTGATGAATCAAATAATTATGTTTCCTCAGCCTGACAAATGATTAAATCTCTTCCACAAATCTTAAACTTTGAGTTATGTGACTCTTTGTCTTTATGTATCAAATTATGCAATTTCAAAGCCAACAACTGCATAATACACTTATCAAGTTTTACAAATTTATGTACCTTCAAACTTGACAAAGCATTAAAACTCTTCTTACAAATTTCACACGTGTAAAGCTTTTTACCTTGTGTACCAAATTATGCAATTTAAAATGTGGCAACTAGATAAACCTTTCCTTACAACTTTTACACCTATGAGGCTGTTTACCCCCCTGAATAAAATTATGGAATTTTAAATTGACAAATGAGTAAAGCTCTTACCACAAATTTCACATTAACGTGGCTTTTTACCTTCATGTATCAAATTATGTCTTTTTAAATGTGATAACTGAGCAAATCTCTTTATATACTCATGCATAAAATTATGTGATTTAAAACCTGAAAATCAAATAAACCTCTTCTCACAAATTTCACACTTGCGAGGTTTTCTTACCCTCATGCATAAAATTATATGATTTCAAAGATGACAATGCACACTTGTAAGGCTTTTTACCTTCATGTACCAAAATATGTAATTTTAAGGTTGACAACTTAGTAAAGCTCTTCTCACAAATTTTACACCTGTGAGGTTTTATACCCTTATGTATCAAATTATGTAATTTTAAACTCTCCAAATGAGTAAAGCTCTTATGACAAATTTCACATTTGTGAGGCTTTTCACCTGCATGTATCAAATTATGCCTTTTCAAATGTGATAGCTGTGTAAAGCTCTTCTCACAAATTTCACACTTGTGAGGCCTTTCACCCTCCTGTATTAAATTATGCAATTTTAAAGCTGACAGCTGAGTAAAGCTCTTGTCACATATGTTACATTGGTGAGGCTTCTTACCCTCATGTATCAAATGATGCCTTTTCAAAGCTGACAGCTTAATAAAGCTCTTCACACAAATTTCACATTTGTGAGGATTTTTACCTTCATGTATCAAAATGTGCCTTTTCAAATGTGGCAACTGAGTAAAACTCTTCTCACAAATTTTACACTCGTGAGGCTTTTTACCCTCATGTATCAAATTATGCAATTTCAAATCTGAAAGCCCAATAAACTGTTTCTCACAAATTTCACACTTGAGGCTTTTTACCCTCATGTATAGATTTGTGTACTTTTAAACTCTCCAAATGAGTAAAGTCCTTCTCACAAATTTTACACTTGTGAGGCTTTTTACCCTCATGCTTCAAATGGTGTTTTTTCAAAGCTGACAAGTGAGTAAACCTTTTATCACAAATACTGCAGTTGTGAGGTTTCTTACCCTCATGTATCAAATGATGGCTTTTCAAAGCTGACAACTGAGTAAACCTCTTATCACAAATACTACACTTGTGAGGTTTCTTACCCTCATGTATCAAATGATGCATTTTTAAACTTGACAACTGAGTAAAACTCTTCTCACAAATTTTACACTGGTGAGGCTTTTTACCCTTATGTATCAAATTATGCAATTTCAAATCTGAAAGCCAAATAAACTGTTTCTCACAAATTTCACACTTGTGAGGCTTTTTACTCTCATGTATAAAATTATGTACTTTTAAACTCTCCAAATGAGTAAAGTTCTTCTCACAAATTTTACACTTGTGAGGCTTTTTATCCTCATGCGTCAAATGGTGACTTTTCAAAGCTGACGACCGAGTAAAGCTCTTCTCACAAATTTCACATTTGTGACGCTTTTTATCTTGATGTATCAAATGATGCCCTTTCAATTGAGATAACCGAGTAAACCTCTTCTCACAAATTTCACACTTGTGAGACTTTTTGCCCTCATGTATCAAATGGTGCATTTTTAAACTTGACAACCGAGTAAACCTCTTATCACAAATACTACACTTGTGAGGTTGCTTACCCTCATGTATCAAATGGTGGCTTTTCAAAGCTGACACCTGAGTAAACCTCTTATCACAAATACTGCACTTGTGAGGTTTCTTACCCTCATGTATCAAAAGGTGGCTTTTCAAAGCTGACAACTGAGTAAACCTCTTATCACAAATACTGCACTTGTGAGGTTTCTTACCCTCATGTATCAAATGATGCCTTTTCAAAGCTGACAACTGAGTAAAACTCTTCTCACAAATTTTACACTTGTGAGGCTTTTTACCCTCATGTATCAAATTATGCATTTTCAAATATGAAAGCCAAATAAACTGTTTCTCACAAATTTCACACTTGTGAGGCTTTTTACCCTCATGTATCAAATTATGCAATTTCAAATCTAAAAGCCGAATAAACTGTTTCTCACAAATTTCACACTTGTGAGGCTTTTTACCCTCATGTATAAAATTATGTACTTTTAAACTCTCCAAATGAGTAAAGTTCTTCTCACAAATTTTACACTTGTGAGGCTTTTTACCTTCATGTATCAAACGATGCCTTTTCAAATGAGATAACCGAGTAAACCTCTTCTCACAAATTTCACACTTGTGAGACTTTTTGCCCTCATGTATCATATGGTGCATTTTTAAACTTGACAACTGAGTAAACCTCTTATCACAAATACTGCACTTGTGAGCTTGCTTACCCTCATGTATCAAATGATGCCTTTTCAAAGATGACAACTGAGTAAAGCTCTTATCACAAATGTTGCACTTGTGTGACCTTTCAATATTATGAGTCAATAAAGTCCTGCTGTAAATTTGTTCTCCATCACTATGTTTACCACAATGTTCCAAATGCACATATTTTTTTAAAGGTGGTGTTTTTGTGACATCACTTTCTTGATTTTCACATT
The DNA here is from genome assembly GCA_030765065.1 of Deroplatys truncata. Lineage (NCBI taxonomy): Eukaryota > Metazoa > Arthropoda > Insecta > Mantodea > Mantidae > Deroplatys > Deroplatys truncata. The sequence goes on along the minus strand of CM060988.1, from coordinate 20,313,863 downwards.
CATGACAATCCATTCCATATGTACAGCTTGTGTTTATCACTGAGGCTTCAATAGAGAGCACTGTTGAATTGTTACTGCTATCACCAGAAACTGCTTCTTTGCATAATCTGAAATGTTGGAGGATTTAGCATTAGGTACAATAATCAAAGAATCAGAGCAATTAAATCTGAAAAGAGAATCTGTGTGCTAAGAATCGCCAACTGTAGTTACAAACTCTTCATGTAGTGCAATCTCATTGTTCATTACAGTCAAAATAACTTTGTTTACCTTTAAATTATTAAGTGATTAATAAAATCTTTCAGATGAAGAACATGTTAATGGTAATAGCAGCCTGATGTTTATGGCAATACAAGTAATGTCTGTTACATGCAATGAGAATTATATCAAATTTCATGTTTGCTTTAACAATTATTCAAAATAATTCCTGTGTTAAGCTTGGAAAGAAAATATTTTCATAGCAAAATGGTTGACAACAACCCAGGACACAGTCAGCAGCCAATACAATGAATGGAATCTTTCTCACAGATTCTCAAGTATGAATGATAGATAATCAACACATTATATATTCAGCATAGAAAGCTTAAAAAATATTTAATTTTTTTAAAAACTTGTATGTCACAGAGCTCTTCTGCCCACTTTTCTTACAAAAGCTCATATTTTACCTACTTTGCATTAATCAAGATAATATTTTGCACAATAGATTTCATTACAAATGTCGTTGTAGGGAAACTCTTAGACAAAAAAATTCTGATTTGACACATACACATGACTTTCTCTACCCTTCATAATTTATCAGTGGGTATATAATGTATTCTTACTAAAGCTTATTTTTCTATCTGCTTCATTTTAATTGAAATAAACCTATGTAGAAATAGCTACATTACACGTTTTGTTAGAGATACCAGGGAACAGTGACAGTCAAATATTAAGAACTGGATGTTATATGCTGGCCTTAAAATTGCATAGTGTTTCCATGCAATCATGAGAAACAACTGAAAATCGATGAGACTTAAAAAGAATGACAAGTATTGAACAAATCAAACCATTAAAGACATCTCGGAAATGGCTGATTATACAAAAAAAAATTATTGGAAATAAATTGTGCCTTTAAACAGATCTACAGTTTTGTGTAAAACATTTTTGTCTATCGCTTAACATTTACATTATATAAGATTATAATAATTTGTTCCAAATGAAGTGGGCTTCACAGGCTATTTCCAGAAAATTCAAGATGTATATTTTATTTGTATTGTAATGGTATTTTAATCAAAACTATTCGTACCATTTTTTACCAAATGAAAAATCTTGAAACAACTTAAATGTAAAGGGTAGTCTGGGATGGGAGGTTTTCTCGAAAATATTTGTGTCACATCTTTGGAAGGTATTCAAACTCAATACCAAGTTTGGTATTTATCCAACTTTTTGTTTTTGAGTTATACTGTTCACACACACACACACACACACGCACATGGCCTTTTTTTCCGAAAATACTTTATTTTGGACTCAGGGGTCTCAAAATATGTATTTTCAGTGAAATCTTGGCATCGAATTTTTGGGTGGAATACATAACTTCTCTTATTTACTATATGTAATAGAGAAAGCAAAAATGAAGACTCTTGAAGTGTATATTTGTCTAAGAGTAAATTGTTTCTGTAGCTAGTTCAAATGGGATGAATGCCTTTAGATTTGTCCTATGGTCACCTTTCATATTGAGTATGCGCTAACAGGCGAGTAGTTACAAGCAGGTACATAGAAATGAGGCCTATGGAGGTTCGTATCCTGAGCATTTATTATTTTTTCTGCAGAAAAATGAAATGTTTATTATACATATTGTAAAACAAATTCCAAATGCTAAGGCTTATTTGAATTTCAAGGCATTTATGTTCACAGATATAAAGACTGAAACTCTCTCCTTTTTATTTCTAAACTAAATATTTTATATTCTTAAAAGAAAAAAAATCAGAAATTAAGTTAATATCAGGTGTGTAAACCCTCTGCTTCTATTACTGCCCTCATTCTATAGGACATTGATGATATCAAATGCCTATTCAAATTTTCATGTGAGGATATTTCCTTATAAGCATCCTGCATTTATCCCAAAAAAAACTCTTATCTTGTAGGTCATTTTGACTCAAAAACTTTCTTCACCTCTGCCCACACATTTTCAATAGGATTCAAATCTGATGAGTGATGAGACAAACAATCACTGTGATTCTTGCCTTTGTGAGAACCAGTTTGAAATCAATCTCCCGACTTGTGTGGACATGGTAGTTATCTTGCTGGAATTCAATCATTCCATTGGGATATCTAGTAGTTATTGAAGGAAACATGATGCTTTCAACGTTGTCTTTATACTGCCACAACACACCTAGACCATCATGTGACATCCAATCCCAACATTACACAAATACACTACCTTGACGATCCCTTTGTACCAATATTTTGCATCATAATGTTTTCCTATGGGGCAGTATGCAATTACTTCCCCTCATTTGTAGATAAAATGTTACCTCATCTGTGAATATAACGCTATTCCAGTTATGGTTGACATTTTCTTTTACAAATCATAGGTGGCATAATCTGTGATCATCTGCCTGCAAGATGCTGCTTCTTAGCTGCCAATCAAGCAAAGAGCCCTGTTAGTCAAATGATGCAAGGCTTTGCAGTTCTATCCAAGGAAATGAGAATTACTCCTAATTCTAGACATATGCTACCATCCGCCTCTTCTAGAAATGCAGTGTACTGCATTTTTTTTTGACTCAAACGTTTTAGACTCTAACCAGATCGACGATGAACAATCCCTTCCCTGGATAATCTTGTAGTCATAGATATAAGTACTTCAAGTGCTGTTGCACCCTAAGACACATAGTATACAGCAGTATAGAGAGATCTGCTTGTAGCGTCATCTTCATGTGTACACTCAGCAATAGCGAAAGTCAGTATGATTGCTAACATATGCAGAACTCCAAAGCTAGAAATGCACGTGCATGATGAAACCAATTCAGTTCATAACTGAAGAATAAGACAGAGAGTTTGCACATCTAATATTAAGTCAACTAAACATTTAGTTTAGTTTTTCACTTTGGAATTCTTACTAATATGGCATTTATTTTGAAAACAAAAAGAGTAATTTATTTGTGTGTTTATGTATGAATATGTTAAAATGAATAGATATCTTATGAATGGAAAATATACGACATTACTACATATTAAACAGAATTTAAACAAAAATAACATACACCAAGCATTCGAATCCAGGTTGTTCCAATTATTTGACAAATACATTTCACCGTTCAGCTACCATACATTGAACCAAACTGAAAGGCGCCTTCCTACTAATTGCATAGTTTTGAAATGATGTAGCATTGGTATTGAATTGTGTATTTTGAATGCAGCGTCAGTGAATGCCTCTGATATTTTCTGAATTGAACTTCCTCTCTGGCTGTTGTTCATTTATTTTGTCTTAGGCTGCACAAGGATAGAGGAGGCTGAAGCAATAGGAAATCTTTAAAAACTGGATGGGTGTATGTGCGCTTTGAATCTCCATACCCTTTCTATGAATCACGAGTAACAAACGAATGACAATTTAACACTTCAAAATAGTATACGTATTCAAACATTCACACCTATATCACAAATATCTCATAAATAGTTAATGTTACAAAACTATATTTTGTATAAATTGTGTTATTAAATAACATGTATAGTTTTGATTTGTTTAGTTTTTGTTTATCTTTCATGGTTTTCCAGTAAAACAAAACTGTATAAAATTCATTCAGAATGTAAGACTTTATACACCATTCATGGAAAATTGAATTTGTTTGCATGAAAGTTTTAGATCACCTCAAAACTCCCCTTGGAAGAGAGACACAGTCCGCGGCCACTGAGAAAATTAGTCTTCTCATTTAGTACTTATGAAATTTTGATTGAGTGATTGTAATGTCAGCAGAACAAACTATTCTCTCTTTAAACAATTTATACAAATAGTACAGCCTGCTAATCAACATACAAAGCAAATAAAGTAAAACTTTCTTACATAAGGGTTATTAAAATATTTGTATATTGGTATTGCATTTGTATTGTAACTTTATAAGCAGCTATGCTTTTCTTTTGTTGTATCTTGGTTCCCAAATTGTGATAAAAAAACACACATACTCTTATGTGGCGTAACAATAACTATATTCTACTCCTTGACATTCCCAACGAAAAGACAATCTTTTTCATAAGTATGTTTTTTTATAACTGAAATGTGTTCTTCCAGCACATAGGCTTTGTAAATCCTTTTTAGTCTTTTACATAGATTTGAATTCTCTTTACAATATTAGTATTGTGGCCAAAACTGTGTGACACAGTAAGCTTTGAGCACGAGTGTTTCAAGAAAGTAAGTCTGTATGGTACCGTCACCCAGACATTGGGAAAGGATTTCACCGATTAATGTTTAAGAAAGTTTGCCATCTGCATTCTGCTAAATTCTCTAACACTGCATTAACATGTCTCCCTAGCGACAGGACACTGTAGAAACATGGCAGAAAATAAATGTGAGTGGTTTACAAGCAATTTGTAAGACAGCTGCAAAGTAAGGCTTACAGTGCATTATAAATAATACATAAATGAAGTGTGTCATTAATTATCCGTCTCTATTCTCACAGTATAGACATTGGTTGCGACATTTTGGACGTTAACCTGTTCTCATTTATGTGTATATGTTACAGACAATGAAGTAAACTGAGCAGATATTGTCAACGACGGGTCTCTAACCTTATTGATGATATATATATTAGTAGTAAACTCAATGACTGCTCAGTTGCTAGATACTGATTACAGCATTATAGCCCAAGCAATTTGTGACTTTCCAATCCTCATTGACAGAAATTTAATGAATGCTACTTTTCATCAGCTGAGTTGAATAATAGTACAGCATTGGCAAGCAACTGCCGATAATACAGAAATTGAGCGCATGAAAGAATCTGACGACAATACAAAATCTGTAATATTGATTAGCAAGCATGTGTTCTTCATATTTTGATCAAAAAGTTCTCAGGTAGATCAGTTAAGCTGATTATAGTGCACTTGTCAAGAGTGTTCTTCTGAACAGATTCCTCAGTTCATGAGTTAAGCTGATTATAGTGCACTTGTCAAGAGTGTTCTTCTCAACAGATTCCTCAGTTCATGAGTTAAGGTGATTATAGTGCACTTGTCAAGAGTGTTCTTCTCAACTGATTCCTAAGTTCATGCGTTAAGGTGATTATAGTGCACTTGTCAAGAGTGTTCTTCTCAACTGATTCCTAAGTTCATGCGTTAAGGTGATTATAGTGCACTTGTCAAGAGTGTTCTTCTCAACTGATTCCTCAATTCATGAGTTAAGATGATTATAGTGCACTTGTCAAGAGTGTCCTTCTCAACTGATTCCTAAGTTCATGCGTTAAGGTGATTATAGTGCACTTGTCAAGAGTGTTCTTCTCAACTGATTCCTAAGTTCATGAGTTAAGCTGATTATAGTGCACTTGTCAAGAGTGTTCTTCTCAACTGATTCCTAAGTTCATGAGTTAAGCTGATTATAGTGCACTTGTCAAGAGTGTTCTTCTCAACTGATTCCTAAGTTCATGAGTTAAGCTGATTATAGTGCACTTGTCAAGAGTGTTCTTCTCAACTGATTCCTAAGTTCATGCGTTAAGGTGATTATAGTGCACTTGTCAAGAGTGTTCTTCTCAACTGATTCCTAAGTTCGTGATATAAGATGATTATAGTCCACTTGTCAAGAGTGTTCTTCTCAACTGATTCCTAAGTTCATGCGTTAAGGTGATTATAGTGCACTTGTCAAGAGTGTTCTTCTCAACTGATTCCTAAGTTCATGAGTTAAGGTGATTATAGTGCACTTGTCAAGAGTGTTCTTCTCAACTGATTCCTAAGTTCATGAGTTAAGCTGATTATAGTGCACTTGTCAAGAGTGTTCTTCTCAACTGATTCCTAAGTTCATGCGTTAAGGTGATTATAGTGCACTTGTCAAGAGTGTTCTTCTCAACAGATTCCTAAGTTCGTGAGATAAGATGCTTATAGTCCACTTGTCAAGAGTCTTCTTCTCAACAGATTCCTAAGTTCGTGAGATAAGATGATTATAGTGCACTTGTCAAGAGTCTTCTTCTCAACAGATTCCTAAGTTCATGAGATAAGATGATTATAGTGCACTTGTCAAGAGTGTTCTTCTCAACAGATTCCTAAGTTCATGAGATAAGATGATTATAGTGCACTTGTTAAGAGTCTTCTTCTCAACAGATTCCTAAGTTCATGAGATAAGATGCTTATAGTGCACTTGTCAAGAGTCTTCTTCTCAACAGATTCCTAAGTTCGTGAGATAAGATGCTTATAGTGCACTTGTCAAGAGTCTTCTTCTCAACAGATTCCTAAGTTCGTGAGATAAGATGCTTATAGTCCACTTGTCAAGAGTGTTCTTCTCAACTGATTCCTAAGTTCGTGAGATAAGATGCTTATAGTCCACTTGTCAAGAGTCTTCTTCTCAACAGATTCCTAAGTTCGTGAGATAAGATGATTATAGTGCACTTGTCAAGAGTGTTCTTCTCAACAGATTCCTAAGTTCATGAGATAAGATGATTATAGTGCACTTGTGTAGTGTTCTACTTATTTGATTCCTAAGTTCGTGAGTTAAGATGATTATAGTGCACTTGTGTAGAGTGTTCTACTTATTTGATTCCTAAGTTCGTGAGTTAAGATGATTATGGTGCACTTGTGTAGTGTTCTACTTATTTGATTCCTAAGTTCGTGAGTTAAGATGATTATAGTGCACTTGTGTAGAGTGTTCTACTTATTTGATTCCTAAGTTCGTGAGTTAAGATGATTATAGTGCACTTGTGTAGAGTGTTCTACTTATTTGATTCCTAAGTTCGTGAGTTAAGATGATTATGGTGCACTTGTGTAGTGTTCTACTTATTTGATTCCTAAGTTCGTGAGTTAAGATGATTATAGTGCACTTGTGTAGAGTGTTCTACTTATTTGATTCCTAAGTTCGTGAGTTAAGATGATTATAGTGCACTTGTGTAGTGTTCTACTTATTTGATTCCTAAGTTCGTGAGTTAAGATGATTATAGTGCACTTGTGTAGAGTGTTCTACTTATTTGATTCCTAAGTTCGTGAGTTAAGATGATTATAGTGCACTTGTGTAGTGTGTTCTACTTATTTGATTCCTAAGTTCGTGAGTTAAGATGATTATAGTGCACTTGTGTAGAGTGTTCTACTTATTTGATTCCTAAGTTCGTGAGTTAAGATGATTATGGTGCACTTGTGTAGTGTTCTACTTATTTGATTCCTAAGTTCGTGAGTTAAGATGATTATAGTGCACTTGTGTAGAGTGTTCTACTTATTTGATACCTAAGTTCGTGAGTTAAGATGATTATAGTGCACTTGTGTAGAGTGTTCTACTTATTTGATTCCTAAGTTCGTGAGTTAAGATGATTATAGTGCACTTGTGTAGAGTGTTCTACTTATTTGATTCCTAAGTTCGTGAGTTAAGATGATTATAGTGCACTTGTGTAGTGTTCTACTTATTTGATTCCTAAGTTTGTGAGTTAAGATGATTATAGTGCACTTGTGTAGAGTGTTCTACTTATTTGATTCCTAAGTTCGTGAGTTAAGATGATTATGGTGCACTTGTGTTGAGTGTTCTACTTATTTGATTCCTAAGTTCGTGAGTTAAGATGATTATAGTGCACTTGTGTAGAGTGTTCTACTTATTTGATTCCTAAGTTCGTGAGTTAAGATGATTATGGTGCACTTGTGTAGTGTTCTTCTCAACTGATACCTAAGTTCGTAAGATAAGGTGATTATAGTGTACTTGTGTAGAGTGTTTTACTCAACTGTCTCCTATGTTCATGAGTTAAGTTGATCATAGAGCACTTGTCAACAGTGTGGTAGTTAGGAATGACAACAGTGATTAATACTTAAGGTGATATTCGATAAAGATTTGTTCATCATACTATAAAGTAAAATATAATCAACAAATGAACCTTGTAAGACAATCTAAGGAAATTTTAAAGCCTCACGACAAAAGGAGAATACAGGATTGTGACCGCATTACAAACAATGGAAGGAGAACCTAATAAGATGTGTGGAAATCACCACTGACAATGTACTTTATTATGGAACAAATGATGAAATATGTGATATTCTGCATACAAGGCTTACTTCATTGGACTATGGAGGAAGAAACAGAATGGCATCAGAACTGTGACACCAAGGAAAGTATCATGCTTTACTTATAGTTTTGTGTACACTGCCAAAAGAGTCAACTAATTTGTTAAAAATGTTAGTAGGCAAAGCTACTCTGCATTTAGCTTTAAATTCTCATGCACATGTCAATCTACTTGATATGCAATTGCAAAGTTACATGGATTTAAATTTATAATGGTTTATCAAGATCATTTGACTAAGTCTGTTGTTTTAAAACCCCTTAAAGCAAATGCAGAGAAGAAGTAGCTATCAACCTACTTGGAATTTACACAAGTTTAGGAGCCCCTGTAATACTGATGAGAGTTTGTGAACCCTATTCTAACTTGAAGTATGCATTATTTCCACAAACGCAGCCAGAGTAGGTGCTCAGTGAAAGAACCAATGTTATGTGCTTAGTTGGAGAAAAATCAGTTTGGCCTATGCGAATGCAGTTCCAGAGAAATCGTGCTCTCCTTCGAGGTAAGAGATTTCCTTACACTTTTACCCAACATTCTAAGAACAATTTATTTGTCTGAATATGTTATATTACACTTTGGTCTTTAAGCAAAAAAAGCCTTTTTGCCCAATTTACACAAATTGGTCGATCGCTGTGTGAAGCCATGTTTGGATGTTAAGCTAGAGTTGGGTTATTATTGATTGCAATTGCTATTGCAAATGGAGGTGATTTGGGATTTCATTTAATTATCCTGGAAAGGAGAGTGGGCAACATCAGTCAGACAACGAAGATGTACAAGACTTAAATGAACTAGCTGAAAAAGTTTTCTAATCTCTGGCATTTTAATTCAATTACAAAATTAGTTTGCATTACATTTAAATTTTCTGGAAGTCATTTTAGTTCTCAATTGTTACAAACTCATTAAATACCACAAATAGCTCACACAGTTCTCTCTTTGATGAGAGAAAAACAACCAGAAACACAAGAGAATTGCAGATTTTTTGTAACTAAAATGTTCAGATCACCATTAAACAAATTTACACCAGTTGAGACAGGAACGACTGTATGGTTTACCGTAACAGTTGTAGACCATGCTCGAGGTTCTCTCTCAAATATACTGGCAGTATTGTTGGAAGTTAAGACAGGAACGACACTATGGGTTGCCATACCAGATGTGGACCATGCTCAAAGTTCTCCCTCGAATATACTGGCAGTATTGTTGGAGGTTAAGACAGAAGCGACACCATCGGTTGCCATACCAGATGTGGACAATGCTCCAGGTTCTCCCTCGAATATACTGGCAGAGTTGTTGGAACTTAAGAAAAAAACGATGCCAAGGGTTGCCAAACCAGATGTGGACCACACTCGAGGTTCTCCCTCGAATATACTGGCAGTGTTGTTGGAAGTTGAGATAGGAATGACTGCATGGGTTGCCATACCAGATATGGACCATGCTCCAGGTTCTCCCTCGAATAAGCTGGCAGTGTTGTTGGAAGTTGAGACAGGAACGACAACACCATGGGTTGCCATACCAGACGTAAACCATGCTCCAGGTTCTCCCTCGAATATACTGGCAGTGTTGTTGGAACTTGAGACAGGAACACCACCATGGGTTGTCATACCAGATGTGGACCATGCTCCAGGTTCTCCATCGAATATACTGGCAGTGTTGTTGGAAGCTGAGACAGGAACAACACCATGGCTTGCAATACCAGATGTGGACCACGCTCCAGGTTCTCCATCGAATATACTGGCAGTGTTGTTGGAAGTTGAGACAGGAAGATTACCATGGGTTGCCATACCAGATGTGGACCATTCTCGAGGTTCTCCCTCGAATATGCTGACAGTGTTGTTGGAAGTTGAGACAGGAATGACACCATGGGTTGCCATACCAGATGTGGACCATATTCGAGGTTCTCCCTCGAATATACTGGCAGTGTTGTTGGAACTTGAGACAGGAACGATACCATGGGTTGACATACCAGATGTGGACCATACTCGACGTTGTCATTCAATATACTGGCAGTGTTGTTGGAAGTTGAGATAGCAACAACGGTATGGGTTGCCATAACATATGTGAACTATGTCCGAGGTTCTACTGGCAGTGTTGTTGGAAGTTGAGATAGCAACAACGGTATGGGTTGCCATAACATATGTGAACTATGCCCGAGGGTCTACTGGAAGTGATGTGGGAAGTTGGGATAATAATAACTGTATGGGTGGCCATAACATATATGAACTACGCCCGAGGTTCTACTGGCAGTGATGTTGGAAGTTGAGATAACAACAATTGTATGGGTTGCCATAACATATATGAACTACGTCCGAGGCTCTACTGGCAGTGTTGTTGGAAGTTGAGATAGCAACAACGGTATGGGTTGCCATAACATATGTGAACTATGCCCAAGGTTCTACTGGCAGTGATGTTGGAAGTTGAGATAGCAACAACGGTATGGGTTGCCATAACATATGTGAACTATGCCCGAGGCTCTACTGGCAGTGTTGTTGGAAGTTGAGATAACAACAATTGTATGGGTTGCCATAACATATGTGAACTATGCCCGAGGCTCTACTGGCAGTGTTGTTGGAAGTTGAGATAACAACAATTGTATGGGTTGCCATAACATATGTGAACTATGCCCGAGGCTCTACTGGCAGTGTTGTTGGAAGTTGAGATAACAACAATTGTATGGGTTGCCATAACATATGTGAACTATGCCCGAGGTTCTACTGGCAGTGATGTTGAAAGTTGAGATAACAACAATTGTAAGGGTTGCCATAACATATGTGAACTATGCCCGAGGTTCTACTGGCAGTGATGTTGAAAGTTGAGATAACAACAATTGTATGGGTTGCCATAACATATGTGAACTATGCCTGAGGTTCTACTGGCAGTGATGTTGAAAGTTGAGATAACAACAATTGTATGGGTTGCCATAACATATGTTAGCTATGCCCGAGGCTCTACTGGCAGTGATGTTGGAAGTTGAGATAACAACAATTGTAAGGGTTGCCATAACATATGTGAACTATGCCCGCGGTTCTACTGGCAGTGTTGGAAGTTGAGATAACAACAATTGTAAGGGTTGCCATAACATATGTGAACTATGTCCGAGGTTCTACTGGCAGTGTTGTTGGAAGTTGAGACAGGAACGATACCATGGGTTGACATACCAGATGTGGACCATACTCGACATTCTCATTCAACATACTGGCAGTGTTGTTGGAAGTTGAGATAACAACAATGGTATGGGTTGCCATAACATATGTGAACTATGCCCGAGGTTCTACTGGTAGTGTTGTTGGAAGTTGAGATAACAACAATTGTATGGGTTGCCATAACATATGTGAACTGTGCCCAAGGTTCTACTGGCAGTGATGTTGAAAGTTGAGATAACAACAACTGTATGGGTTGCCATAACATATGTGAACTACGCCCGAGGTTCTACTGGCAGTGATGTTGGAAGTTGAGATAACAACAACTGTATGGGTTGCCATAACATATGTGAACCACGCCCGAGGATCTTCTGACAGTGATGTTGAAAGTTGAGATAACAACAACTGTATGGGTTGCCATAACATATGTGAACTATGCCCGAGGTTCTACTGGCAGTGATGTTGGAAGTTGAGATAACAACAACTGTATGGGTTGCCATAACATATGTGAACTATGCCCGAGGCTCTACTGGCAGTTATGTTGAAAGTTGAGATAACAACAACTGTATGGGTTGCCATAACATATGTGAACTACGCCCGAGGTTCTACTGGCAGTGATGTTGAAAGTTGAGATAACAACAACTGTATGGGTTGCCATAACATATGTGAACTATGCCCGAGGCTCTACTGGCAGTGATGTTGGAAGTTGAGATAACAACAACTGTATGGGTTGCCATAACATATGTGAACTATGCCCGAGGCTCTACTGGCAGTTATGTTGAAAGTTGAGATAACAACAACTGTATGGGTTGCCATAACATATGTGAACTATGCCCGAGGTTCTACTGGCAGTTATGTTGAAAGTTGAGATAACAACAACTGTATGGGTTGCCATAACATATGTGAACTATGCCCGAGGCTCTACTGGCAGTGTTGTTGGAAGTTGAGATAACAACAACGGTATGCGTTACCATAACATATGTGAACTATGCCCGAGGCTCTACTGGCAGTGTTGTTGGAAGTTGAGATAACAACAATGGTATGCGTTACCATAACATATGTGAACTATGCCCGAGGGTCTACTGCAGTGTTGGAAGTTGAGATAACAACAATTGTAAGGGTTGCCATAACATATATGAACTACGTTCGAGGTTCTACTGGCAGTGTTGTTGGAAGTTGAGACAGGAACGATACCATGGGTTGACATACCAGATGTGGACCATACTCGACATTCTCATTCAATATACTGGCAGTGTTGTTGGAAGTTGAGATAACAACAATTGTATGGGTTGCCATAACATATGTAAGCTATGCCCTAGGTTCTACTGGCAGTGTTGTTGGAAGTTGAGATAACAACAATTGTAAGGATTGCCATAACATATGTGAACTATGCCCGAGGTTCTACTGGTAGTGATGTTGGAAGTTGAGATAACAACAACTGTATGGGTTGCCATAACATATGTGAACTATGCCCGAGGTTCTACTGGCAGTGATGTTGGAAGTTGAGATAACAACAACTGTATGGGTTGCCATAACATATGTGAACTATATCCGAGGTTCTACTGGCAGTGTTGTTGGAAGTTGAGACAGGAACGATACCATGGGTTGACATACCAGATGTGGACCATACTCGACATTCTCATTCAATATACTGGCAGTGTTGTTGGAAGTTGAGATAACAACAACGGTATGGGATGCCATAACATATGTGAACTATGCCCGAGGTTCTACTGGTAGTGTTGTTGGAAGTTGAGATAACAACAATTGTATGGGTTGCCATAACATATGTGAACTATGCCCGAGGTTCTACTGGCAGTGATGTTGAAAGTTGAGATAACAACAACTGTATGGGTTGCCATAACATATGTGAACTATGCCCGAGGTTCTACTGGCAGTGATGTTGGAAGTTGAGATAACAATTGTATGGGTTGCCATAACATATGTGAACTATGCCCGAGGCTCTACTGGCAGTGTTGTTGGAAGTTGAGATAACAACAACTGTATGGGTTGCCATAACGTATGTGAACTACGTCCGAGGTTCTACTGGCAGTGATGTTGGAAGTTGAGATAACAATTGTATGGGTTGGCATAACATATGTGAACTACGCCTGAGGTTCTACTGGCAGTGTTGTTGGTAGTTGAGATAACAACTGTATGGTTTGCCATAACATATGTGAACCACGCCCGAGGATCTACTGGCAGTGATGTTGGAAACTGTGAATGACATGAACTATGAGATCTGTAACTACATATTTCATCAGAACTACTTTTTAGATTAAAAATGTTACCTAGGATGAAGAAGGTAGGTTGTTATGTAATTTTTATTTTTTTTAAACTTGAAGATTTGTTGTTGCACAATGTTTAACTTGTAGAAGGTTATGTGCTTACGTAATTTTTATTTACGTAATTTAAAGTAGGTTTATGGTTATGTAATATGTCTATTTATGTATAATTTTAGTTGCTTGAAGGAGTTTGCAACATTCATAGGGTGTCGGTTAGAATTTGTTGATTACATAATAGTTACTGTTATTACGCAAAATGCTCCTATGTACGAGAAGCTGATTTCAAGATGTGTTTTTGTTGTTACACTCCAAGTTTTACACTATAATATTGAACTTTGTTATTAACACTGCTTCAATATATTATTTATGTTTGAATTTGCCTCGGCTGCATCAGTAATGTTTGTAGAGTCATGTGTCTTAGGCACGGTGCGGTGTGACAATGATTGTAGACATCACAGAATTTAAGTTTTAAAATTCACTTCTTTTATTAATTCTTGCACATTTTTATAAAGCACTATACTTTTTAAGAACTGTGAGTATCTTTATAATCCTTTCACTTAGCGCGTATACATATTTTACGATTCACACGTACAGAACACATCTTCCATCTGTTCCATACCAAGGTTTGTCAGCAACTGAGTAAGTTCAGCAGGCAAAACCCGTAAGCTTCGGTATTTCAAGTCTGTTGGTTAATTTTAGTGTAATAGAATATCTGCATTTTACTTAAAACTTTTCATTGCTGTAGATTGGCTAATTTAAAACTGTCACAGAAATTACGTTATCGTTGATGTAATCATAAGTAATATTCAAACTTTTAAACTCATTATTGCCACAAGGTTACCGCATTATTACCTCATTGTTAGCAACTTAAAACTTATTATTCTCACAGCTTTTGCATTATTAAAATAAATAATTTATTCACATAACGTTATTAAAACATGTTTACAACAAAATAAGCATATGCAATGACTGTTATATACAATTTAAATAATTATTACATACATATTGTTTCAAGGCGGGCTGTTGTTGAATATACTTATTATAAAATACAATTAAAATTATTCATGTATTAAAATCCTGCCTCAAATTGCTCCCTTTTAAAAATATTTAAAATTTACTTTTGGTTTGTTCTTTAAATTTTTAAATATTTTCTAAATGTCTCCTGAAAGAAGGAAACATAACTTTTATTATTGCTGCACTTCTTATTTTTTCACTGGCACTTTCTCCTCTTTTTTTTTTACTTTTTCTTTAACACTCACTGGTTTTTCACTACACTCATGTATTGCTGAACACTTCATATTCAACTGTTTGACACTTTCCAAGGTCAATGACCTGGTATAAGACTAATGATCTGAGCGAAGTTTGCTCATTCACCATCACATTCACCATTAAGCATTTTATATGCTATACATTTTACATAACATTAGACATATTTACACTTGTTACCCTTTCTTTACAATTTGTTTCCTAAACATTCTTAATATTTCTTACAATTTCTAATTTACAATATAAATGTAGTTGCTATTCAGTTTTTGTTACTAACAATGGATTTTTATTACTTCTCTTTATGTAAACTCTCCTTTGTTATAAACCATTTGCCACATTTAGTAAAGATATTATTTTAAATAGTACTTTACAATTTTAAATTACATTGCTTTCCCCTTTTATGCTGCAGATACATTATTTTGTTTTTCTCTTGTGCCATACATAACCTGCATACTTTCCTTTCCTTTTTTTTTATTCCACAGATTGTTTACATTTATTTTCTATTTCTTTTTGCTCAACACATAACCTACATATTTTACCTTTCCCTTTCCTTTTGTTCCTCAGGCTGTTTACATTTATTTTCTGTTTCATTTTGTTCTTATGCCACAGACTTTTTAGCTTTGCCCTAATCTTATGTTGCACAGTATAATAGTTTGACATCTGGTTTGGTACATGTATGTGTGTCATTGTTCTTGTTGTGTGTTTGAGAGGCTGATGCTATAGAAAAAGCAATAGCATCTCTTGTTTTGTACCTTTACAATGGTGATACATTTCTTTTTGTACTTGCATTATTAACATGCATTTGGTTAGCATTTACAGAACTAGTTATACTTGAATTTATCCTTGGTACACTTGTACTTAAATTTTCAAAACTATTTCTATGTTTATCAATTTCTTTACTACTTTCCTGTACTTTATGTTTGATTTCATCTATCATTGATTTTACTTGTCCCTGCCCTGTATTTGCTTCTTTTAGTGCATCCACATTTGTTTTTACCATTTCATGCATTTAATTAATTTCCCCAGTTAAATCTATTTGTACCTGTACAAGATCTGCATTTGTATTTTCTACCATTGTTTTTAATGCTTC
Source organism: Deroplatys truncata (assembly GCA_030765065.1). Classification (NCBI taxonomy): domain Eukaryota; kingdom Metazoa; phylum Arthropoda; class Insecta; order Mantodea; family Mantidae; genus Deroplatys; species Deroplatys truncata. Next base: position 20,297,893 of record CM060988.1, on the reverse strand, counting down.
ACCTTATCTAACTTGTAACAAATACCCTGTTTAGTGTTATCAAGTTTTAACTCCATTTCATTGACATTTTTGTCAATATGACTTGACAATTTCTGTTCAAGCTGTTTACAACCTTTGTTTACTTTTAAATCTATTGCTTTGGAAGATTGTTCTAGCTTTATTTCTAACCTCTTGGTTTCAGCTTTGCATTCTTTCATACAATTTTCTATTTGTTTAGCTAGATCATTTTTTATATTAGTTAGCTCTGTATTAGTTTCAGTTAATTTATCACCTAACTCTACTCACAGCTCTGTATTGTCTTCTTTTAACTCTTTTCTCAGTTCTGTACTAGTTTCAGTTATCTTATTATTGGTTTCAGTTAACTTATCATTAAACTCTCCTCTCATTTCCTCTATCTTATTACTTTGTTCAGTTATTGCTTTTAGAAGACACAAAAATTGTTGTGAGAAGTTTTCTTGCTCTTGTCGGCTAGATGTCAGAGGGATAGTATCTCTTTGTTTTGTTCCTTGCACTAACATGTGCAAAGGTGAATGACCTTGGGTATTACTGTTATCTGATTGACCTTGCATACTACTGCTATCTCTTTCTACGTCTACCTCTGAATTTTCAGATAACTGCTTTTCTACATCTAGCCCTGATTGTAAATCTACATTGCAATCTGTAATGACTGACCTAACCTCAACTACTTCCATCTTACTTTGTATATTTGCCTTTGAATTGCTTAATTTAAATTTTCCACTTCTTAATAACATGAACTTTGCTCAAAAACAATATATTTTATAAACTTGACAATTATTATAATATACAATGGAATTTCCTGACCTTTTGTTCTGGCTGTTATTAAACTTTTATACTCAGTGTTCCCACATAGTTTGTTGTTGAGATGTTAACCATGTGCCCCTTACTCCTGAAGAATTGTTACTGTCCTTAGATTTTGTTGACGATCTTGAAATTCTGAGGTATACTCTCGTAGTTTCGTTGATTCTGGTCGTATTTTCGTCGAACTTTTCTTCTTAGATGTCGTCACAAATTCTTGTCGATTCTCGCTGTCCATTCGTGCTGTCAATTCTTACACCGCAGTTGGACGCCAACTTGAAGATATTTGCTTACGTAATTTATTTATGTAAATTTGAAGAAGGTTATGTTGTGCTGCTATTGTTTTGTTTGGTTACGTAATTTTAACTGCCTTACGTAAGGAAGCCAACTTGAAGTAAATTTATGGTTACGTATTGTTTTTACATAAATTATTAGTTGCTTTATGTAGTTTGTAACATTCTTAGGGTGTCGGTTTGAATTTGTTGATTACGTAATAGTTACTGTTATTTCACAATATGCTGCTATGTACAAGAAGCTGATTTCAAGATGTGTTTTTGTTGTTACACTCCAAATTTTACACTATAATATTTAACTTTGTTATTAACACTGCTTCTATATATTATTTGTTTCAATTTGCCTCGGCTGCATCAGTATTGTTTGTAGAGTCATGTGTCTTAGGCAGGTTGCGGTATGACAATGATTGTAGACATCACAGAATTTAAGTTTTAAAATTCACTTCTTTTATGAATTCTTGCATTTTTATAAAGCACTACGCTTTTTAAGAACTGTGAGAATCTTTATAATCCTTTCACTTAGCGCGTATACATATTTTACAATTCTCACATAGAGAACACATCTTCCATCTGTTCACTACCAAGGTTTGCCAGCAACTAAATAACTTCAATGGTCAAAACACGTAAGCTTCGGTGTTTCAAGTCTCTGTTGGCTAATTTTAGTTCAATAGAATATCTGCATTTTACTTAAAACTTTTCTTTGCTGTAGATTGGCTAATTTAAAACTGTCACAGAAATTACGTTATCGTTGCTGTAATCATGACTAGTAATATTCAAACTTTTAAACTCATTATTGCCACAAGGTTATCTCATTATTACCTCATTGTTAGCAACTTAAAACGTATTATTCTCACAGCTCTTGCATTATTAAAGTCAATAATGTATTCACATAACATTTAAAACATGTTTATAATAAAAAATAAGCATATGCAATGATTGTTACATACAATTTAAATAATTATTACATACATATTATTTCAAGACGGGCTGTTATTGAATTTACTTATTATAAATACAATTAAAATTATTCAGGTATTAAGATACTTCCTCAAGGACTTCTTACTGCTTATGAAGGAAAAGTGAAAATATGACTTTTGCACGGTCTTACGTAAATTTCATCTTACATAGAACAAGTTGAATTAGCTCAAATTCTAACTACCAGCTTCTTCGGCACTGCTAACCTACATAGCAGCATAGAACCTATTACTTGGTGTGGACTATAATGAATCACTGCCTTCTATGTACAGAACATATGTGCGCATATGAAGTTGCCACATTTAGTTTCTTCAACCGCCTGTTAGTGTATGTGCTACTAACCGTCTGCACAATTTCAGACATTTTTTAATATTGGAGTATATTAGCCTATTTTGAAAATACATGATGGTACATAAAACATTATGCAATACATGGCAGTGCAATTTTCATAATACTGATTTTTAAAAACTTTTCCTCATTTCTTAAAGTTGAGTTTCAAACCTTGCATTGTAATATACTGCTATTAGCCTGCTTTTAAGTGACAATAACATAGCTTGTAACAATTATTTCCAGCCTCATGTAGCCTACACTATTTTATAATTAAAGGTCCATTCTATGAGAAACCCTTTTCCTGAATTATCGTCTTAGAAACTCCTTCAGGCATATTAAAGCAAAATTAAAACAGATCAGAAATAAATCCCTGTGTTGTGGAGCTGGAGGAGTAAGCAAAAGATTAAGTCTGAGAGAAGCAGTTTCAACCAATAGGAGCATAGCATTGTCACTGCAAGAAGCAGAAACTGTAAGTGACTTGGTTGTGAAAACCAGTATTAAAATGTTCTGTTTATCACAAAAGGAAATGAATATAATATTTTGAAATGATGACATGTTTATCAACATTGCCCAATTACAACTGGCCATTCACGTCATTGTCTGGGCAATGTGTTTATTTCATATGAAGTAAATGCCCTAAGCTCTTACATAATTGCCAGCCATTGATATTATTGGCTAGAAATAAACAGTAGTAATGGGAAGTTATGTAAATACCCAGAAAATAACATTATTTCCTAATTTACTTCTTTGCCCTTAAAATATGTACTGTTTTTTCTTCAGTATATGCTGATAATGAAGTTGATTACAATATACAATGCAGTAAAACTTCTTGCATAGGATTATTAGGTTTAGGCACTCAGAAACTTCAGCGTATAAACCTACAGAATTATAACAAAGGTTATTCAGAGGTTCTGACACCGTTTCATTTCATGCACATCTGCAGTATTTGATAAATGGCAATGAAATAAATATAACGCACAATTTGTACCCTTATAAACAGGATCAATTGTTGCGTCTTAAGCTCTGACTTCTGTGTCCTTCAGTGTTACTTCATGGCCATCTAAGTATATTGCTCGAGACTAAATGTAACTGGCTTTTGTTTTATACACATTCTCTGTGTTCTGTCCCATGGCATTCTCAACAAGGGCTTTGTAAATCATTTTTAGTAATCTATGAATTGAAATTACAAAGTGTTTTATAGATCTAGTCCATGAGACAGAATGAGGCTTTTCAATGGTGAAAGTAATATAGAAAATGGTTGAGTGGTTTTTGAGTTTACTCTACATATACACGCCCACATATACCACAACAATCAGGTGGTTTCCTATTGAAACATTACACAGCTCTTACCTTGGTGATTTTACTGCAGTGAAGTCCCCATTCTGTAACAGAATAATGCAAACGTACAGTTTCACACAATCATTTATACACCATTATTCAAATATCCTGCATCACAGAGTTATCTTTAAAGTAAAGACTTGATTTATTTTTAAATTGCTATATGGTATTAGAAAAAAAGATTTGACATTACATCATGTAAGGGGTGAGACAAGGCGGAGCGGTGCGCAAAGTATTTATACCTGAATAAACAGTTTGGTTTAAACTCAGAGAACTGACAAATGGAATGTTTAGTAAAGGTAAATCAGAATCTGAGATTCAGTTAGCCCAGTATTTAGCAGAATCTGATCTGATATATTCACATAAATTAAAAATCATACAAGGAGTTAAGTTCCATTCAAAATGAAAAGTATGTACAGATGCAACATAAATGTAACACTTTGCATGCAAGTTATTTAATGGAAACATTCACACAGTCACATAAGGTGCTACATAATGCAAGAGATTGCAAACACCAAACTTTATGGTTATACTGAATGCATAGAGAAATAATTCTGTATTTCTTTCTCCAAGTATCCCCAGCTTAAGAATGATGCAAGATTTTACACTATCTACTGTACAACCATGATACTCTTCCATTTGGCCATGCCGCATCAGATGCTGATCTGTTGTTTGCTTGGTACAACACTTTTTATGTCTTATTTATTTATAAAGAATGGATTACTTTCCACATTGGGTATTGTTTATGTTATTAATTTTTAAAATTAAATTACACTCACGTGATTTTCACATGCAACTTACAGATCTAGAAACTTGCGCCAATTCTGTGTTATACCTACAGCTGCACTATGAATGAGGCCTCATTCTTCTACCTGTTATGTTAGCGTATGTCCCCCCCCCCAAGAATTATTCCAAATTAAACAAAAACTGCTTTGTGATTCAAAACATGCAGTGAAATGATTTCATAAAAGTTTTACACATACACAAATTTCAATTAATTATCTCAGAACTAGAAATGTGAGCCTATTCTAGGAAAATAAGAGATACGCACCCTAAGAGTAACCGTTTTCGGGAATTGAGTAAAACCTAAATTCCAAAACAGTAGTATCCCAAGAAGCTGTTAAAAGGTAATACGTTAGCAATTTTGGATGATGAAGATTACAACCAATTAAAGGACCTATAAGTAAACTCATCTACAACAAGAATGAAAGCTTAACAGTTGCAAATAAACTCTTTGCAACAAAGATAAAATAAAATTATAATCCTACAACATGTACAAAATATGGTTTACCAAAAATGCATATAACATCAATCTAATCGGCTATCAGAGTGCCAACCTACAATGTGGCAAAATGACTAACCAACAAATTTAAGAAATGGCAAAATTTTGATTCATTAAACATTAAGAATGTCTTTGAGTTAGTAGCGACAGAGAACACTCAGCTTAAAGATGATGCCACATTAGTTTCCCTTTATGTATTTTCACTATCCTCAGTTTAAGCAGTATCAACAGGAAGAAATTGAGTGCTCATTAGCTTAACAAAATTGCATATTGAGCAAACATTTTTCAGTTTTGCAGCAAATTACGGTTTAGGCATGGGAAATCCTGTCACCCTCCTTAACTGATTTATTTAAGAGTGCTTACTCTAGAGACAGAAGCAGTTAATGCTTTCCCATGAATATTTAAACCAGGGTTAGATATGTTGATGATGTCTTCCAAACAGTTAAGAGAAAAAATTTCGTAGAGTTGGTGTATTTAACAGTTTGACCCACAGATTAGTGAATATTCCTCTCAGTCAAAAAGGACTCAGCTTATAAAAAAAATGCTAAAAACAGCTAGAAAAATGGTTACAAAAAGAATTAGTGGATAGATTAATCAAAAAGTTCTGGCAACAAAAAATGATAAGACTAAGCACAACTCTAATGTTCTCTGTTAAACCACCCATATGCACATAGAAAATTCCAGAAAATCTTAAAAGAAAGGAACATTAAATGCATCCTTAAACATGAATTTAGTATACAACTTCTAATAAAAGCTAATCAAAGAGATAAAATACACCCTCACATAAAAAGATCTGAGATTTACAGGATAGGTTGCAAATACTGAAATTATTCATATATGCCAGGTGAAACCACATCAAATGCAGAGAAGAGGAGGGGTTCTCAACAAAAGGACATGAACTCAGTAACACTAATTAAGCAAGCACAAAACTCCACTGAACTGAATATTTGACAAAAATCCCATCACAAACAGCAACGAGTCATGATCATCCTGACGATGAGGAAGATGTTCCTTGAAACTGAGGTAAGTATGGAATCTGCATATGTTCAACCACATCTAAACATTATGGTAGCAAGATTCACATTTATTGATGATAGGAAACTGCTGTAATGGAAACAAAACAATAATTGCAAACTCTCAACCATGTCCACTAGATGACACTTGGGAAACAAACTTGAACACAGAATATTTTGCAGAAATACCTAACACTACAAAAGTATTTACAAATTGTTTATTGGATGAATGACAAAAAGTTTGCCTGCTCCTTGATAGGCTACTGACCGGCATTGGCTTGCAGGTGTGAGTCCTACAAAGAGGGCAGTAGTAGTAGCGCATGAGCTCTGTATTTTTCCCGTATTAATATGGTTTTATCTGCTGTTGTTTCTTAGATACAATTATACAAAATTCAATCAAATAAACAGCCTTTATAAGCTATTCACAGAAAATCTAGCATGTACACATCCTTTGTCATAAAAGTATGTTGTTAACCTCCTAATGCATAGCACTGACAACAAAGATGTTTAGGCAAAGCTTTAGAATACCTTAAGTGTTTTTGTTTTGTTAATTTCATATTATACTAATCTTCAGCAATATAATTAAGCTATTTATAGCTTCTTTATATTGTAAAAATATAAAATTGTTTCAATAAAACTGTGCTTTTATTTTAATATAAAGAAACAAAGTACATGCAACTGTAACCCCATCAGCATCCCAGCATGCCATTACTGGTTATTTTACTTGGGCCCTCTCCATCCTTTACAAGGGTACATTTGATTGCATTTCCTGGGACTCAAACTTGCAATGTTTGGCTGTTTGACTGTGTGAAAGGGAGTAAGAGCGACATAAGTAGTAGAATAATTCATGCATTAGAAGGTTCAACAGGCAGAATGAGAATGCCACAGCATTACAACAGTTACCATTTCTGACAAAATAAAAGATTACAATTTTCCATATAAAGATTTGGGGTGGGAGGATTTTCTTGATAGTCTTCTTGTTGCAAAGATGCATAGCTTAGTATTTACCTAAATTTTTATTTTTTAGTAATATGTTCTCTCTGTGAGCTATGTGTGCATACATAGACAGTTTAGTTTTCTTTTAAGTACTTCAGTAGAACTCAAAAGATGTAGTTCTGGTGAAATACCTACATTACTTCCCCTTGTATGTTATAGAGAAAGTAAAAATGCCTGAGATATAAGGAAGACAGGTGTAGGGAAATAAACTAGTTTTCTTCTATATCAATAACCTAGTTGTTGGGTTTGTAAACAAGTATCTTACAGTTGACAGATTGCATCCTACAAACTGTAAGCAGATGTAGCTGCCTTACCCAACATTGCATGCTTAGCCTTATAAACTGAAATTAATTAATTTCATTTACTCCCTCCTCATTCTTTATGATGACATTATTGTACAATGATCTACTAGGTTTTTATGCTGAATCCTTTTCCCCTATACAGCCTTATTCCTAGAGAAACCCCCTGATACTCAGACCATAATATGTGAACCTCCCCTCAACAGTGTTAGAAATGCTGCATAGCCTAAAACTGCCCTTTGGCAATCATTGGTTGGAGTGCTCGGATAAACTTTTAGATAATCAAACCAGGTGAAATTTTAAATCTTTGTATGCTCTCATATTCAATTAATAACATAATACAGAAACCCTCAACCTATTATACAATAAAACAAAGGTAAAGCTGGTGAATATAGAGATTCCCAGGCCACCACGTAAACCAACCAACAAGAAAAATAATCTCCTCAGTTGTTAATTACAAAATAATCAGTTCACAATTTCTAATGTTACCTGGACACAAATTTCTGCTAACAAACTTGATTAAAACATACAAAAAATAAAGCAGCATGTTCTTACATTAGAGTTATTACTGTGGTTCTCCTCTTTTCTTTCTTTCTTTTGGCTGGATCTTAGTTTCCAATTGTGACCATCCATACCAGTGCTTGGAATGAAACAGTGCCTTATTTGTTTTATTTTAAACACATTAATTAAATTGAGTTGTGGTCCTTAGTGTCCCATTCTATGTTGACCAGAAATTTCCCTCAGATGCCTCTTTATCAGACTTGAGGCTCTTTTACATGCCGAAAATCTACGACATGGGACCCCCAGCTTTACTTGCACAATCTCAATGAAAAGTTGAAGTTTTCTTTTGTTTTTGCAAATATGTTATTTTGTAACTCCAATTGTGCATATTCTACTAAATGGGATTTGTAAATCTTACATAATCTCTTAGTAATTTATGAACTGAAATGTAAAGTTTCTTTACATTCTATGTCCCTCACAAAAAATGGGGCTTTTCAATGGTGAAAGAATTATCAAAATTCTTTGAGTGTTTTTTTAAATACCCTAGATACGCACATAACCAAATTTTCTCTCTTTATAATATTATGGATAATTAGATCAACAAAAACAATAAATTCAAATGGGTTTTCAAAAGAAGAGTTTTGTCCACAATCTAATCATATCTGAATACACTCTACAGAACATTCTTATTTCATTTATAGCAGAGAGGGAAGGGATAACTGGACTGCAGAAGAGACAATGTTCATTCTTTTTCTAGCTATTCAGATACTCCATGTGTACAAAGCATTATTATGAGAGAAAGTCATTTTGATAATTCCTTCACCATTGTATCACATTTTTCCTGCAAGACGCACATTATAGCATTTCCAAACGTTTTTTAAATGGACAATTACAGGTATCTATATATTCATATCAAGTTTCAACCTCCTTTTATCAGATGTTAGTATCAGCAGACTTTATTATCCTTTACTGGAAATAAGCCTAATGTTTTTGTTTCAAAACCTCTGCAATCCTATGGGGTAAAAACGGAGACATTACACTTTATAATGGGACTGTTTGTGTTCTTCCAATGAACTGAATTTCTATTGAATTTTATTTGATTTTATTTTTTCAAGCACAAGAAAATTAGCTCATTGTCATATGCTACAATATCACAGAGTATTTTTGGTATGATACCAACTAACTTACCGCAAGTATTTGCAATTATCAAAAACTATCACCACCACCGCCCTTAAATAAACCATCTGACAAAGACTATCATTCACATACTATCACTTATTCTCATTAATTTTGTATTACATAACCGAAATATATTATCAACTAATAATAATAAAAAACAAGAATTTAACTGCAGTACATTTCTACAAAACTTACCTTAATGTCATCACAAACAGATGATGTTTCCGTTTCCAGCCACCAAGGTTCCCTTTTAATTTCTATTTCATTATCACTATTGTATTTCTTAACACTCATTCCAAGATTCTCTGGAAGAAATCCTGTCTCATTTTGAGAACCAATTTCTACTTTGGTATCTATCTTGCAATTGCTGCTGCATGTAACAGCTTCAGACTTAATTTGCAGACTTAATCTCTCTTTTTGTGAACAAAAGTCTGGATAAGGAGTCTCTGATTTAATTGCCATATAACTATCATTGTCCAGAAGCGCTGCATAACTGTTTAATTTCACTTCAACATTCTTGGCAAAGGGCTCTGTCTCATTCTGTAAAACTACATCATCCGAGAGAGGATCTTCTTCTTTGATTTCTACTGTGGTATCCATTTCAGAACTGTTGCTGCATCTGATGGTCCTAAGTCTGTGGAGAAACAAACATATCATCAATAGCAGAACAATGGCAAACAAAGTGTACGGTCATGTGACAGCACTATGTATATAGTTGTGCTGTGTCTGTTACTGACCCATCCCCTACCCCCTCTGTAATCATTGTCTCATCTCACATGTCTTCTAACACCATACATTAAATAACTTAATGGTCATGAGAAAGGAATACTGTATACAGTTGCGCTGTGTCTCTGTTATTGCCGCAGTTCTGCCAACCCCTCTGCAATCATTGTGTCATCTCACATGTCTGCTACCACCATACATTCAATAACTTAATAGGTCACGAGAAAGGAATAATGTATATAGTTGTGCTGTCTCTGTTACTGCCCCAATCCCACTCCCCTCTCTGCAGTCAATGACTCATCTCACATATCTCTTGAAACTACACTCACTCATTTCAAACAATGTCCTATGTAGCAAAAAATATAAAATTATGATCTACTTCACATTAATCAAGATAAACATTTACAGATATACTTTCATTATGCATTTTATTGTTGGAACAAGAGGTATAAAGGAAACTGAAGTGATAGTTAAATTTGTAAAAATTTTATTACATTCATGTGACTTTCTCTGCTATTACTTATTTGTATATCATTTACAAAAAATATTCTAATGAAGTTTTATTACATACTCCGCAACTTAAGTATACTAAGTATTGCTTTGCATCCAAAAATTTGACACTGAGATTTCAGTAAAAATACAGTTTCAAGATTCCTTGAATAAAAGAGAAAACATTTTCAAGAAAAACTCAGTAGCCTAACTCAAAAACCAAAACATGAATTAATATCAGATTTATATAAAGGGTCTTTCAACAAGAGTGTGGCACTTGAATCAGTTTCTGGCTCTGAGCGCGTGGGCTCTCCCTTCGAGGAGCCAATGGAGTCTGACCAACTCCATACAAAAAGCCCGAGCCTGAAGGTTAAGCACAAAGTTATTTTAAGCCGCCCTTCTAAGTAAGAAGTTTATCCCTTTTATTCATGGCTATCCTGACCTGGAATTTACGTCGTGTACGATCGCATAGGGCGGAACTGCAACTTTTATTGCGTTCCCATTCACCTATAGTCGTGTGTTTGCAGGAGACCAAGCTTCGCCCTCACGACCCTTTTGATCTCCGAGGGTATACTCCGGTTCGCTACGATCTTGAACCGGATGAGGGTGCTCCTGCTCATGGAGGTGTCATGTTATTAGTGCATAACGACGTTTATTTTCAAACTCTCACACTTACGTCCGACTTGCAAGCTGTTGCTGTTAGGCTTCAATTACCTGGCTTTTTCTTTTCTGTTTGCTCTGTGTATTCACCTCCATCGTCTCCCCTCGCTCACGCGGACGTTCGAGATCTTCTGTCCGCTCTCCCAAGACCATTTCTTCTGTTGGGAGATTTTAATGCCCATCACACCCTGTAGGGTTCACCAAGGGCTTGTGCAAGGGGAACTCTTCTTTCCGACATTTTTGATCAGTTCAACCTCTCTATCCTCAATACAGGTGAACCTATTTTTATTTCTGATTCTTCTGATTCATTCTCTCACCTAGACCTTGCCGTTTGCTCCATCCAGCTTGCTAGTCGTCTGCAGTGGAACGTCGTCGCTGACACCTACTCCAGCAACCATTACCCCTGCATTGTTTCTCATTTGTCTCACCACGTCCAGCATTCCAGAGTACCTACCTGGATATTCAGAAAAGCCGACTGGAGATTTTATTCCAGCCTCGTGTCTTTTGTGGACCAGCCCTTCACTGACGTTAACCAAATGGTGCAGCACCTTACGTCTACGATTCTATCTGTCGCCGAGCGCACAATTCCCCGATCATCCTCTCACCCTCGGCGTATTCCAGTTCCGTGGTGGACCCAAGATTGTCGGGACGCCGTTCGTGCTCGTAGGACTGCGCTTAGGGTGTTTCGGCGACACCCTTCACTTGATAATTTGGTTACTTTTAAACAATCGCGCGCCAGGGCTCGTCGCATTATTCAGGATAGCAAGAAGGCGTCTTGGACTCGTTTTGTCGAGTCTTTTAATCGCTTCACACCTTCCTCTGTTGTTTGGGATAAACATCGTCGCTTTTCAGGTAAAGTGTCGCATTGTACTGTGTCTGGCCTTCAGGTTTCCAATGCCACCATAGTGGATCCGGCTGCCATTGCTAACACTCTGGGTGCTGCATTTGAGGTGGTTTCCAGTTCAAACCATTATTCCGCCGGCTTTCGCACTCTTAAGGACCGGCGGGATTCCGAGACCTTTCATTTTCGGTCTGCTAATAAGGGGTGTTATATTGAACTTTTCACAATGAGGGAGCTGGAGCACGCTCTCCATTGCTCAAGGCACTCCGCTCCTGGGCCGGACGGCATTCATGACCTGATGTTAAAGAACTTTTCAGCCGACAGTAATAAACTCTTTCTCTTAAAGGTCTATAAGCGTATTTGGCAAGACGGCTTTTTTCCTTCCGTTTGGCGCGAAGCCACTATTGTCCCTATCCTTAAGCCTGGGAAGGATCGCCAACTACCTTCCAGCTACCGCCCTATCTCCCTCACCAGTTGCATTTGCAAGGTGATGGAGCGCATGATCAACGGGCGGTTGACATGGTGGCTTGCGTCTCAGAAACTTCTAGCGTACGCTCAGTGCGGATTTCGTCGCCATCGCTCTACCGTCGACCATCTGGTGTCCCTGTCGACGCATATTATGAATGGATTTCTGAGAAAGTGTCAAACCGTGGCTGTGTTTTTTGACCTGGAGAAACCTTATGACACTTGTTGGAGGGGCGGCATTTTACGTACACTTCACGCATGGAATATCCGCGGGCGTCTTCCCATACTTCTTCGGGAGTTTATGACGGACCGCGTCTTTCGTGTACGTGTGGGCTCGGTTTTATCTAGTCGTTTTATTCAAGAGAACGGAGTACCGAGGGCTCTGTACTCAGTGTCACACTTTTTGCAATTGCTATCAACCCCATTGTTGATTGTATTCCACCTGGCATTTCATCGTCCCTTTATGTTGAAGATTTTGCCATTTATTGGAGTTCACGGCGGACCTGTCTACTCGAACGCCGTCTCCAGACCTGTATCGAAGGTGTCTACGCCTGGAGTAACGCCAACGGCTTTAATTTCTCCGCCGAAAAATCCATCTGTATCAATTTCTGGCACCGGAAGGCTTTCCCTCCGCCCTCTCTCCGTCTTGAGCCAGGGATACTTCCGTTTGCAGACGAGGCGAAATTTTTGGGGTTGATCTTCGATAGGAAGCTGAGCTGGATTTCGCACATTTCCTTTTTAAAAGTAAAGTGTGACCGTTCTCTTAATCTTTTACGTGTTTTAAGTGGCACATCCTGGGAAGGTGATCGGACCGTCCTTCTACATCTTTATCGCTCTTTGGTCCGATCCAAGCTTGATTACGGGTGCATTGTCTATTCGTCGGCGCGTCCATCTGTATTACGTCGACTGAATGCCATTCACCATCGCGGCATAAGAGTCGCTACAGGGGCCTTTCCAACCAGCCCAATACCTAGCCTATATGCTGAAGCTGCAGAGCCTCCGCTGTCCTTCAGGCGTGAGATGCTTTTGTGCAGCTATGCCTGTCGACTCTCAAGCTTGCCTTACCACCCGTCCTTCGCGATATTTAACGAGGATTCGCTTGATCGGCAATATTTAGTTAGCTCCTCTGCATTGCTCCCTCCAGGGGTTCAATTTCGTCAACTTCTTCGGCATTTGGACGTTACGCCAGCGCCGGCCCTTCCAAGGGGGGACGCGTTTTCCTCCATGGTTGCGCGCTGAGGCCCACTGTCACCTTGGGTTATCGTCGATAAGAATGAGACGCCTTCTTCAGTCTTTAGATCAGCATTTTTAGAACTGCAGGCACAAATCGGGACTTACCTTTTATATTTATTGATGGATCTAAAACGGATGATGGAGTAGGGTGTGCCTTTGTTTCTGATCCTCATAGTTTTACCTTTCGTTTACCGGGTCAATGTTCGACTTTTACCGCCGAACTTTGTAGTACTTATCAATCTGTTTTATACGTTCAGCGGCGCGACTTACGGCAGTGTGTTTTTGTACGGACTCTCTGAGTGCCCTTCAGAGTATTAACGCGCTGTACAATTACCACCCTCTCGTACAGCGCATACATGACCTGCCCCACTCGCTTGGTGCCTCTGGCATCAGCGTCTCCTTCCTGTGGACTCCAAGTCATGTGGGCATCTCAGGGAACGAGTCTGCCGACGCCGCTGCCAAATCAGCGATTTTATTACCCAGATTTTTTACCTCTGTTGTTCCCTCGTCACATTTGTTTGTTATTTTACGTAGCCGCATCATCTCGCTTTGGAGGGGTGGGTGGACGGCCCTTCGGGGGAACAAGTTACGGGAAGTTAAGCCTCTCCCGTTAGTCTGGGGTACCTCTTCTCGTTCTTGTCGTCGGGAAGAGGTACTTTTAACTCGCTTACGAATCGGACATTGCCTTTTTAGCCATAGATACCTGCTCAGTGGTGACCCCGCACCACTCTGTGAGCAGTGTGATGCGCCCTTAACGGTGCGTCACATTTTAACAGAGTGTCAAGTTTTAGCTCCGTTGCTCGTTCGTGTTGGTCTGCCTGTTGGCCTAGCCAACGTTTTGGCAGACGACGCGCGTGCTGTAGAATGTGTTTTACGTTTTATCTGTGACATTGGTTTTACCCGACGCATTTGATGCGCTGAGCGTGATGAGCTGACTGTGATTTTATAATGTCTTTTTAATGGGGCATCTACTCCCCAGTGGACATCTGGCGCTCGTGTCCCTCGCATTCTACAGTTCTTGACACGTTGTTTTACTCTTTTATTGACCATGCTTTTAGTGTGTTCGTTTTTTAAATTGGTGTTTTGTTTTTTACCTTTTGGACATCGCGGGTTTGTGTCCCGTTTTTTAGTTATGCGGTTTTTTACCGGACTTTTATTTTTGGACTGTAAATTTTATACTTTGTGCGGGCGCTGATGACCTTAGCTGTTTAGCGCCCTTAAAGGCATCTCATCATCACAACAAGAGTGTCCTATCTTTAACATGTGATAGCTGCCGTTGTTATTGAGTTACATTTTTTTCGTGTGGTTACAGTTCTTATTGACAAATAGACTTGGAATGTTACAGCATTCAGCAACGCGTAGAAATTCTGAAAATTCATTATCAAAATGGACCATCTGTCCGCCAAACCTTCCGTGTATTGCGTGAAGCTTACTGTGTGCATAATCGTCTCTGTGAGAAAACGATTCGTCGTTTGATCGATAAATTTGAAAGAAGTGGTTCTGTCAGCGATCAAAGAAAACCTGTACGTAATCGACGTAAGCGCTCCAACGAAAACATAGGCGACATTCGTGAGAGTGTACGCGAGAACGGAAACAAATCAACTGCTCGTCGAGCGCAAGAATTGGGGCTTTTGCCGAACACAACTTGGCGAATTCTGCATCTGGACTTGAAGTTTCAACTTAAAAATGGCGTTAACTCAAGAACTAAAGCCCAACGATCATAGGTTGCGCCGTGTATCCGCTGACTGGGCTATGGAGCAACTGGAGGCTGACCTGGATTTTTGTCAAAAAATCATCTTCAGTGACGAAGCCCACTTTTGGATGGATGGTTGTGTTAACTAACAAAATTGCCGCTATTGAAGCAATCACAATCCAGTGCAGATTCAAGAACCACTTCATCCCCAAAAGGTTACTGTGTGGTGTGGGTTTTGGTATGGTGGAATCATTGGTCCATATTTTTTCCAAGATGAAGATGGAGAAGCTCAAACTGTCAATGGAGAAAGATACCGGGCTCTTATAAGGGACTATTTTTGGCCTCAATTGGATGGTATGGATCTCAAAAACCATCTGACATGGTGCCACATGTCATACTGCTCTGGAAACAATCGAGCTTTTGAAGGAGAAGTTCAGAGGTTTCATCATTTCCCGTGGTGGTGATGTTAACTGGCCCTCGAGGTCATGTGATTTAATGCCATTGGATTACTTCTTGTGGGGTTATGTAAAATCTCGAGTTTATGTCAACAAGCCAGAAACAGTAAATGATCTTATGAATAGCATCACCCATGTTATTTGTGAAGTTGGACCTAATCTTCTGTTATTGAAAATTGGGTCAACCGTATACGAGCAACCCAACAAAGTTGCGGCGGTCACTTAAGCGATGTTCTCTTCCACACGTAATGACATTAATTATGTTCCAAAATAAATAAAGAAATAAACCTCTATCATTTACAGAACATGTTTTATTTAAGCTCAAAGATAGGACACTCTTGTTGAAAGACCCTATATAAGCTCAATAACTTACAAGGATGTGGCACAAAGATTTGCAAGAGAATTCCATCACCATAAACAATACCTTACTTGGAAGAATATTCATTATTTTTTACTTTTTCAAAAATGGCTCTCAAGATTTTGATTAAACTACTAAACTTGCATGGCAAATAAAATGCACAACTTGAAATTTCTGAGACTATCCTGTGAAAAAATTAAAATTAAATGGAGATTTATTTATGGATGCTCTTTAACTGCTGTGGTCCTTCGCATCCCATTCTATATTTGGCATGAAAAACCGGAAATTTTGTTCAGAGACCCCTTTATCAGGCTTGAGGTTCCTTTATATGCCATAAATCTACAACACGGGACCACCAGCTTTACTTCCCTTCCAAATGAAGCCATGCTAAGAACTCTTACACCCAAAAAAAACCCATCACCTTCCGCCAGGTTTAACCCGCAACCTCAGGGACTAGAGGCGCATGGTAATCACTACACCAGAGAGGACAACTAGCCTGTGAAGTCGTCATTGTTAATGGCTTTTGTATAATTGGTAAACCTTAAGAGATAGACAAAATCTTACTACAGAAAAAATGGATATACCTTTGTCAAAATTGTTGTGGTGTTAACCATCTCCAAGAATTATTTTATTGGTATGCATTTTGCCATACTTTACTTTTCTTCAAGTGGTAAACTGCAATTCATTTTTTCTCATGATCATGCAAAAAGCAGAGCATTTCCAACTATCAATGGTGTCCCAATTTTTAAAAAAAACTGCGTATTGCTTTAGTCTACAGCATCCTTATTATACTTACAACAAAATGTGTAATAAAAGCTCATCTTGATTAAAAGAAGCAAACAGAAGAATAACCTTTTGTAAAAATACTTTGTAGAAGACAAAACATAACATTTATACTAGAAACTGTAAGGCAGCAATTGTATTTTATAATAAGTAAATCCAATAACAGCCCACCTTGAAACAATAAGTATGTAATGATTATTTAAATTGTATGTAACAGTCATTGCAAATGCTTATTTTTATTATCAACATGTTTTATAATGTTATGTGAATACATTATATACTTTAATAATGCAAGAGCTGTGAAAATAGTAAGTTTTAAGTTGTTAACAATGAGGTAATAATGAGGTAACCTTGTAGCAATATTGAGTTTAAGAGTTTGAAAAATTACCAGTCATAATTATATCAAAGATAAGATAAATTCAGTTACAGTTTAAAATTAGCCAATCAATAGCAAGGAAAAAGTTTAAGTAAAATGCAGATATTCTATTGGTCTAGAATTAGCCAATCAGAGACTTGAAATACCGAAACTTACAGGTTTAACCATTGAAAGTTACTCAGTCGCTGGCAAGCCTTGGTAGTGAACAGATGTAAGATGTGTTCTCTACGTGTGAATCATAAAATATGTATATGCGCTAAGTGAAAGTATCAAAGATTCTCACATTTCTTTATAAAAATGTGCAAGAATTAATAAAAGAAGTGAATTTAAAAATTTAAATTCTGTGATTTCTACAATCATTGTCATATCGTGCCCTGTCTAAGACACGTGACTACAAACAAGACTGACGCAGCCGAGGCAAAATTCAAACATAAATAATATATAGAAGCAGTGTTAATAACAAAGTTAAATATTATAGTGTAAAACCTGGAGTGTAATAACAAAAACACATCTTAAAATCAGCTTCTCATAGATAGCAGCGTATTACGTAATAACAGTAACTATTACGTAATCAACAAAATCAAACCGACGCCCAAAGCCTGTTCCAGGAACTCCTTAAATGAAACTAAATAAATATTACGTAAAATAAAATTACGTAAGCATGCATCCTCTTCAAGTTTAAACAAAATGCAACACATCTTCCAGTTGGCTCCCATACGTGGGGCAGTTAAAATTATGTAACCAAATAAAACAAAAGCAGCACAACATAATCTTCTTCAAGTTAAATATTTTACGTAACAAAGCAAACAACTACTTTAAGTTGGCGCCCAATGTTGGGCATGCATGGACAGCGAGAATCAACAACAATCTGTGACATCAGAGAAGAAAAGTTCGATGAAACAACACGACCAGAATCAACGAAACCACGAGACTACATCTCAGAATTTCAAGATTGGCAACAAAGTCCAAAGACAGCAACAATTCTTCAGGAGTAAGGGGCACATGGTTAACATCTCAACAACAAACTACGCGAGAACACTGAGTATTAAAGTTTAATAACAGCCAGAACAAAAGGTCAGAAAATTCCATTGTATATTATAATAATTGTCTCAATTTTAGAAGAAAAAAAAATATAGTCATCTTTTAGCAAAATTCATGTTATTAAGAAGTGGAAAACTAAAATTAAGCAATTCAAAGGCAAATATACAAAGTAAGATGGAAACTGTAAACAATGAAAGTATGAAAGTGGTTGAGGTTAGGGCAGTCAATACAGATTGCAATGTAGATTTACAATCAGAGCTACAGAAAACAGATCAGTTAGATGTAGATGAGCAGTTATCTGAAAATTCAGAGGTAGATGTAGAAAGAGATAGCAGTAGTATGCAAGGTCAATCAGATAGAAGTAGTACGCAAGGTCAATCACCTTTACACATGTTAGTGCAAGGAAACCTTCAGACATCTATGACACAAGAGCAAGAAAACTTCTCACAACAAAATTATTATGTAAAGTGTATGCTAAAAGCAATAAATGACTGTAGTAATCAGTTAGATGAAATGATAACTGAAATGAGAAGAAAGAGAAAAGAAACTAATAATAAGTTAACTGAAACTAATACAGAGCTGAAAGTAGGGTTAAGTAATAAGGTAACTGAAATTAATACAGACACATGTAATAAATTAATTGAAACTAGTACAGAGCTGAAAACAGAGTTAAACTACCAGAAACTAGTCAGGAAAGTGAAGAAGTAGAAAACACAAATACAGATATTGTGGAAATAAAAAGCGATGTAACAGTACCAAGGGTAAATACAAATGTAACTAGTTATGTAAATGCAAACCAAATACATGACAATAATGCAAGTACAGAAAGAAAGGTGTCACCATTGTTAATGAACAAAACAAGAGACGCAATTGCTTTTTCTATAGCATCAGCCTCTCAAACACACAACAAGAATGACACACATATACATGTACCAAATCAGATGTCAAACACAACTGTGCAACATAAAATTAGGACAAAGCTAAAAAGTCTGTGGCATAAGAACAAAAAGAAACAGTAAATCAATGTAAACAGTCTGAGGAACAAAAAGAAAGGGAAAGTAAAGTATGTAGGGTATGTGTGGCACAAAAAGAAACATAAAATAAATGTAAACAGTCTGAGGAACAAAAAGAAAAAGAAAATAAAGTATTTAGGTTATGTGTTGAACAAAAAGAAAGAAAATAAATTTAAACAGTCTGAGAAACAAACAGAAAAGGAAAGTAAAATATGCAGGTTATGTGTGGCACAAGAGGAAAACAAAATAATGTATCTGGAACATAAAAGGGAAAATCAATGTAATTTAAAATTATAAAGTACTATTTAAAATTATATTTTTATTAATTGTAGCAAAGGGCTAATAACAAAGGAGAGTTTAGATAAAAAGAACTAATAATAATTTAAAAAAAATCCATTGTTAGTAAGAAAAACTGAATAGCAACTACATTTATATTGTATAAGTTAGAAATTGTAAGAAATATTAAAATATTTAGGAAACAAATTGTAAGGAAAGGGTAACAAGAGTAAGTATGTATAATTTTACGTAAAATGTATAGCATATAAACTGCTTAATAGTGAATGTGAAGGTGAATGAGCAAACTTCATTCAGGTCATTAATCTTACACCAGGTCATTAACCTTGGAAAGTATCAAACAAGTGTATATGAAGTGTTCTGCTATACACGAGTGTAGTGAAAAACCAGTGAGTGTTAAAGAAAAAGTATAAAAGTGAGAAAGTGACAGTGAAAGATAGGAATTGCAATAATAATAAAAGTTATGTTTCTTTCTTTCAGGAGGCTTAGAAAATATTTAAAAATTTAAAGAACAAAACAAAAAGAATACCTACCTACAAACTGGCAAAATGGTTAGTACAGAGATTCTCTTCACTACCAAAATTCAATAGCAAAAACATAATGAATTCAGAAGATTTAATACAGAAGATAAAATCCCTGGAACTCGAACCAGAAGACAGATTAGTTTCCTTTGATGTCACTGCACTATTTCCAAGTGTCCCTACAGATCAACTCCTGCGTCAATTAAAGAAATGGCTACAGCAGACTAACCTACTTGAAGAAGAAATAGAAGACCTCATACAACTTACCAATTTATGCATTGCACAAAATTGTTTTAGTTTCAATAAGAAGTTCTATCAACAACCAACTGGTCTAACCATGGGCAACCCACTTTCACCCTTCTTGGCAGATTTATTTATGAGCTACTTAGAAACACACATAACATCTTCCTTTCCATACATGTTTAAAGTTTGGCACAGATATGTTGACGACATCTTCGCTGTTGTCCCTAATAGGTTCATACAAGACTCCTTAGCCTTACTAAACCTACAGAACCAATCAATAAAATTCACCATAGAAATAGAAAAAGAAGGCATGCTACCATTTTTAGACCTAAAAATCATCAGAGAACAAAAGAACCTAACCTTTGGCATATACAGGAAGCCAACACACTCTACTAATTACATAAAAAATAAGA
Source organism: Deroplatys truncata (assembly GCA_030765065.1). Taxonomy (NCBI): domain Eukaryota; kingdom Metazoa; phylum Arthropoda; class Insecta; order Mantodea; family Mantidae; genus Deroplatys; species Deroplatys truncata. The sequence continues at coordinate 20,277,270 of CM060988.1, read as the reverse complement.
GTTTCAATCCAACCACACACAAACATGCAGTACTAAACAGCCTAACACATAGACTGGTATATACCCCCTTAAATAAAAAAGAATACCAGTTAGAATACCAGCATATAGTAAACACAGCAATACATAATGGGTACAACAAAGCAATTATTGACAAAAAAATTGCAAAATTCAAACGACAGATGCACATCAGAAACACAACAAATCTCAGCCAGCAAGATAAAGAGCTAAAGTTCAAGAAATTCACATACCACCCAGGAACATTTCACAAATTTAAGAAGATTTTCATGAAACATAACATCAGCCTAAATCCACAGAACAAATTTAACATAGAGAAATTACTTTGTAACAAGTTAAAAGACCCCATTCCACAAGACAAAAAAGCTGGAATCTATAAAATCAATTGTTCAGATTGCAATAAAGTATACATATGTAAGACAAAAAGAAACTTAGAAACTAGGCTAAAGGAGCACATGAGATGTATTAAATACAAACAAATGGACAAATCTGCAGTTTCACACCATTTTTGGATCACTAATCACAACATCAAACCCAGTATTACGTTAGTCAAACCAGCCAAATTTGCAGCCGAATTAGATGCATGGGAGAAGATCACCATTCTAAAACACAACACAAATCTAATGAATTTTGATTTGCCGCCACCAAATCCTCTCTGGAAGTACATTTCTCCACCACAAGATGCCACCACAGGATCCAGTCCAAAAACGGAAACACCAACAACACGGGCCAGTCGAATTAACTTCTGAGGATGGGAACAACCTTTTCCCGAAACATGTTAAGTGAGTAAACTTATGTGATGTTAGTGTAACAATTCCGACTCACCTTTAAATAAAAAAAGAATAAATTTTAAATATTTCTAAAAGGGGCAATTTGAGGCAGTATTTTAATACCTGAATAATTTCAATTGTATTTTATAACAAGTAAATTCAATAACAGCCCACCTTGAAACAATAAGTATGTAATAATTATTTAAATTGTATGTAACAGTCATTGCAAATGCTTATTTTTATTGTCAACATGTTTTATTAATGTTATGTGAATACATTATATACTTTAATAATGCAAGAGCTGTGAGAATAATAAGTTTTAAGTTGCTAACAATGAGGTAACCTTGTAGCAATAATGAGTTTAAGAGTTTGAAAAATTACCAGTCTTGATTATATAAAAAATAAGGTAAATTCAGTTACAGTTTAAAATTAGCCGATCAATAGCAAGGAAAAAGTTTAAGTAAAATGCAGATATTCTATTGGACTAGAATTAACCAATCAGAGACTTGAAATACCGAAGCTTACAGGTTTAACCGTTGAAAGTTACTCAGTCGCTGGCAAGCCTTGGTAGTGAACAGATGTAAGATGTGTTCTCCATGTGTGAATCATAAAATATGTATACGCACTAAGTGAAAGTAATGAAGATTCTCACAGTTCTTAAAAAGTGTAGTTCTTTATAATCATGTGCAAGAATTAATAAAAGAAGTGAATTTAAAAACTTAAATTCTGTGATGTCTACAATCATTGCAATAACGCGCCCTGTCTAAGACACGTGACTCTACAAACAAGGATGACACAGCCGAGGCAAAATTCAAATAAATAATATATAGAAGCAGTGTTAATAACAAAGTTAAATATTATAGTGTAAAACTTGGAGTGTAATAACAAAAACACATCTTAAAATCAGCTTCTCATACATAGCAGCATATTACATAATAGCAGTATCTATTACGTAATCAAACCAACACCCAAAGCGTGTTCCAGGAACTCCTTAAATGCAACTAAATGAATATTACGTAAAACACAATTACGTAAGCATATATCTTCAAGTTGGCTCCCATACGTGGGGCAGTTAAAATTACGTAACCAAATAAAACAAAAGCAGCACAACATAATCTTCTTCAAGTTAAATATTTTACATAACAAAGCCAATACTTCAACTGAAATTGACAATCATCTGCCACTCTTTGACATAAACCTTATCAAACAGTTTGTCATATTCAGAAAACACAGGCAACTACAATCCAACACACTACCTGAGCAAAGCAGAATATGATCAAGAACACATGACATCTACAGTGACTTCCTACAAAAGTGTATTCTCCAATCCACTTCATGTTAATCAAGATTAATCTATGCAAAGATGATTTCATTATCACCTCGTAGGTACAAGCAGTGTACAGGAGGCTGAAGTGATAGTGAAATGTTAAAAAAAGTGAGTCACTATATGTAAGCTTTGAAATTACCTAATTTGCAAGACATCTGACAAACAATGACCTCACACTTCAAAAAAGTATAAAGTGTATGAGAATTCAAATGTCCAATACCTTGGAAATACTTAATGTCACCAGAAACTGCCTTTGACATAACTTATTTCAATGAGATCTATCTATAAGCATATTTTGTGTAACATGATTGTATCTATTTATGTTTAATGGTTAAAATTATACAAATTACTTTTCGAATAATAGGATCTACACAAACTATTCCCAGAAAACTTAAGGTATATGTTTCATTTGTTACATAAATAACCTATTTTAACCAAAATTGCTACAGGCATTTTTGAGAAAACCAAAACATTGAAAAGTTTTCCATGTAAAGAATAGTTCAAGATGTGAACTTTCTTCAAATGCTTGATATTTCGTTTTTATATATCCGGAACCTAATGCCTAAAATATTACATTTCAGATACCCAACTTCTATTAGCGAACACTGCTCTATTAGTACTGCCCAATTAACTTGAGGTGGCAGATGAGGAAAGGTGCGCACTAAATGATAAGTCCAATATCTATCCCGAGAGGAGAGTGGGAGTCAGTTACGCATGTGGAGTCGTTGACAGTTTATGTGCGTTATCTAACCTTCTGTAATTTTTTAAGGCTCGTGTCTGTGCGCGTTATATGTTCGTCTATAACAGCATATATATGAAACAGGTTGCTTTGTTCCGAGTTGTATTCTCTGTATGTGTGTGTAAGTGTGAGATTGCATTTTACTTCTGTTAATACATGAGCAGTAAACTTAAAGGCAAAGTACTGCACTCCCAAACCAGGGAAATTATTAGCAATGTATATAAATACATGAAACGACATGTAGAGGCCTGCATGGTAAAACATCAATGTGAAAAACATTGGAAAGAGTGTTGCTGAGGCAACAGGCGCTTCCAAAAGAAGTGTAAGAAGAATTATTAAAGAAATCAAAGAGATTGATAGTGGCATTTCCCCTTCATTCTCCACACCATATAAAATGAGACCTAAAAGGTCTTATCGTGCGAGCTTAGATACCTTCAATGAGGCAGTAGTGCGCCAAACTGTGAGTGAATTCTATATTCTTCACAAACAAAGACCTACACTGAAGAAGGTGCATGCAGAGTTAAAGGTCTTAATCAACTTTGAAGGGAGTGTATCTACATTAAGAAAGATACCACTAAAGTTGGGTTTTATCTGGAAAAGGACAAAAAAGTATAGAAAAGACCTAATGGAGCGGCACGACATCAAAACTACGTGGCTTCATTATCTTAGAAAGATAAAACAGCCAGAAGTGAGGGCTGTCCCATAATATATATGGATGAGACATACATACATACATCACACACTACTTCATATGCTTGGAGTGATGACAGCTTCCATGGGCTCTTAGCACCGGTTTCTAAAGGCCAGTGCCTTCTCATCATAGATGCAGGAGGTGAGCAAGGGTATATCCCTAATTAATATGTTCAGTTTAAGTCCCTGCAGAAAACCAGAGACTATCACGATTACATGAACTATGTCAATTATGAGAAGTGGAAAAAAGAAAGACTGATCCCTAACCTTCCTACAAATTCTGTTCTGGTGATTGACACTGCACCTTAGCACAATGTCGTACTTAATAAGACATCTACTGCAAGTTCCAAAAGAGAGACAATGATCTCCTGGCTGAGAGAAAACTTCCCCATGGAACATTTCTGTGCCATTGATTTCTCCTCCTTTCACAAATCCGACATCTATAATATGATCATCCCTTTCAAAACCAAAATCCCCAAGTACAAAATAGACAATTTCCTTCAGGCACATAATCATACTGTTTTACGCCTACCACCTTATCATCCCGAGCTGAACCCAATCAAACTCATTTGGGCTGCAGTGAAGAACTGGGTTGCAGAAAGAAACGTCACTTTCAAAATGGATGACGTATTTAAGTTAGCTGACATTTCTTCAGAAGACTGGCAGAAAAGAATGTCATCAATGTTGAGCTAGAATTCATGTGCAGTGAAGGCTTGCTCAATGGTGGACAAGAAATTATCATTCATCTAGGGGGTGACACTGATGAAAGCAGTGATTCCTCCAAGTTTTCTAGTGAAGAGGAAGGTGAAGACTGTCAAGAGCAAGGAAGAACTGCAGATTCAACTGGATCTTCTGCTAGTGTTGCGTCTGTTGTCTGAAACCAGCCTTAAGGCTAGATACATGTGATTTTCCCTCCCTCTTGTCTGAATGTGACTCCAGTTGGTCTCCCACCACTCTTAGTAGCCCCTCTTGTACTGTGCAGCGAGCTGCCATCTCAGGTTTTACTAACCCTTTCTTCTTTCAACAACTCGACCACTCCTAGTAGCAACCCTCGCTCCACTAGTAGTATTAATAAAATGGAATTCCAGATTGAATTTAGTGGCCAGAGATTAAACTTTCTCAAGTCACCTCAGTAGGTGTCACATGCTAGAAGACAACTACTCAGTTACAGGTGAATATTAATCCAAGCGGTAGAGAAGCATCCCACCTCCGTTAAAGTGCCAGATACGAGCAGATCAGTTTTAAAATCCACCCACCAAAGTGCCAGTGCCGTGGAGATTGGCATTTAAAATCCTTCCGGTTTAGTGCCAAAGCAGAGGAGATCAGCTATTAAAATTCCCCCACTTTAGTGCTAGTGCTGAGGAGATCGGTTTTTAAAATCCACCGCTTTAGTGCTAGTACTGAAGAGATCAGATTGTAAAATCTAGCACCTTTAGTGCCAGTGCTGAGATCGGCTATTAAAATTCACACATTTTAGTGCTAGTGCTGAGGAGACTGGTTTATAAAATTCACCCACTTTATTGTTAGTGCCGAGGAGATCGGCTTTTAAAATCCACCCGGTTTAGTGATAGTGCTGAGGAGATCGGCTTTTAAAATCCAGCCGCTTTAGTGCTAATGCCGAGGAGATCGGCTTTTAAAATCCAGCTGCTTTAATGATATACTGAGGAGATCGGCTTTTATAATGCACCGCTTTAGTGCTAGTGCTGAGGAGATTGGCTTTTAAGCTTCAGCCACTATAGTGCTAGTGCAGAGGTGATCGGCATTTAAAATTCACCCATTTTATTGCTAGTGCTGAGGACATCTGCATTTCAAATTCATCCACTTTAAAGCTAGTGCTGAGGAGATTGGCTTTTAAAATTTACCCACTTTAGTGTTAATACTGAGATCAGCATTTAAAATCCTGCCGTTTTTGTGATAGTGCTGAGGAGATCGGCTTTCAAAATCCAGCTGCTTTAGTGCTAGTTCCGAGAAGATTGGCTTTTAAAATCCAGCCGCTTTAGAGATAGTGCTGAGGAGATCGGCATTTAAAATTCACCCACTTTAATGCTAGTGCTGAGGAGATCAGCTTTTAAAATTCACCCACTTTAGTACTAATGCTGAGGAGATCGGCAACTAAAATTCATCCACTTTAGTGCTAGTGCTTAGGAGATCGGCTTTTAAATTCCAGCCGCTGTAGTGATAGTGCCAAGATCAGCTTTTAAAGTCCAGCCGAATTAGTGCTAGTGCAAAGGAGATCGACTTTTAAAATGCACCCACTTTAGTGCTACTGCAGAGGATTTGGCATTTAATATTCACCCACTTTAGTGCTTGTGCCAGGGACATCGGATTCAAAATTCATCCACCTTAGTGCTAGTGCTGAGGAGATCCACTTTTAAAATCCAGCCGCTTTATTGCTAGTGCTAAGGAGATCGGGCTTTTATAATTCACCCACTATAGTGCTACTGCTGAGATGAGATTTTGAAATCCAGCCGCTTTAGTGCTAGTGCCAAGGAAATCGCATTTATTAGACACCCACTTTAGTGCTACTGCTCAGGATATCGGCATTTAAATTCCATCCGCTTTAGTGCTAGTGCTGAGGAGATCGGCTTTTAGAACCCAGTAACTCTAGTACTAGTGCTGAGGAGATTGCCTTTCAAATACACCGCTTTAGTGCTAGTGCTGAGGAGATAGGCTTTTAAAATCCAGCCGCTTTAGTGAAAAAGTCAAGGAGATCTGCTTTTAAACCTACCGCTTTACTGCTAGTGCCGAGGAGATCAGCTGTTAAAATCTACCGCTTTAGTGTTAGTACTGAAGAGATCGGATTGTAAAATCTAGCACCTTTAGTGCCAGTGCTGAGATCGGCTATTAAAATTCACACATTTTAGTGCTAGTGCTGAGGAGATTGGTTTATAAAATTCACCCCCTTCATTGTTAGTGCAGAGGAGATCGGCTTTTAAAATCCAGCCGGTTTAGTGATAGTGCTTAGGAGATCGGCTTTTAAAATCCAGCCACTTTAGTGCTAGTGCCGAGCATATCGGCTTTTAAAATCTAGCCGCTTTAGTGCTAGTGCTGAGGAGATCGGCTTTTAAAATCCAGCTGCTTTAATGATAGTGCTGAGGAGATCGGCTTTTAAGCTTCAGCCACTTTAGTGCTAGTGAAGAGGAAATCGGCATTTAAAATTCACCCACTTTATTACTAGTGCTGCAGAGAACCACATTTCAATTTCATCCACTTTAATCCTAGTGCTGAGGAGATCGGCTTTTAAAATTTACCCACTTTAGTACTAGTGTCGAGATCGGCTTTTAAAATCCAGCCGTTTTTGTGATAGTGCTGAGGAGATCGGCTTTCAAAATCCACAGCTTAAATGCCAGTGCTGAGGAGATCAGCTTTTAAAATCCAGTCGCTTTAGTGCTTGTGCCGAGAAGATCAGCTTTTAAAATCTAGCTACTATAGTGCTAGTGCTGAGGAGATCGTCTTTAAAAATCTAGCCGCTTTAGTGATAGTGCTGAGGAGTTTGGCTTTTAAAATTCAGCCGGCTTAGTGCTTGTGCTGAGGAGATTGGTTTTTAAATTCCAGCCGCTTTAGTGTTAGTGCTGAGGAGATCGGCTTTTAAAATCCAGCCGCTTAAGTAGAATTGCCGAGGAGATCGGCTTTTAAGCTTCACCCACTTTAGTACTTGTGCAGAAGAGATCGGCATTTAAAATTTGTCCACTTTAGTGCTAGTGCTGAGGGGATCGGCTTTTAAAAGCCGGCCGCTGTAGTGTTGGTGCTGAGGAGATCGGCTTTTAAAATCCAGCTGGTTTAGTGATAGTGCCAAGGAGATCAGCTTTTAAAATCCAGCCGCTTTAGTGCTAGCGCCGAGGAGATCAGCTTTTAAAATCCAGCTGGTTTAGTGCTAGTACTGAGGAGAACGGCTTTAAAAATCCAGCTGCTTTAGTGCTAGCGCTGAGGAGATCTGCTTTTAAAATCCAGCCAATTTAGTTCTAGTGCTGAGGAGATTGGCATTAAAAATTCACCCACCTTAGTGGCAGTGCTGAGGAAGTTGGCTTTTAACATTCTCCCACTTATGCGCAAGTGCTGAGGAGATCTGCTATTAAAATTCACCCATTTTAGTGCTAGTGCCGAGGAGATTTGCTTTAAGAATTCATACACATTACTTCTTGTGCCGAGGAGATCTGCATTTAAAATTCACCCACATTAGTGCTAGTGCTGAGGACATCGGGCTTTTAAAATTCACCCACTTTAGCGATAGTGATGAGGAGCTGGGCGTTTAAACTTCACCCACTTTAGTGCTGAGGAGATCGGCTTTTAAAATTCCCCATTCTAGTGCCAGTGCTGAGATCTGCTTTTAAAATTCACCCACTTTAGTGTCAGTGCTGAGCATTTCGCCCTTTAAAATTCAACCACCTTAATAATAGTGCTGAGAAGATCAGTTTTTACTATGCAGTAGCTTTAGTGCCAGTGCTGAGGAGACCAGCTTTTAAAATTCACCCACTTTAGTGCTAAAGCTGAGGAGATCGGCTTTTAAAATTCACCCACTTTAGTACTAGTGAAGAGGAGATCGGCTTTTAAAATTCACCCACCTTAATGCCAGTGCTGAGGGGGGAATTAAAATTCACCCACTTATGTGATAGTGCCGAGGGGATCGGCGTCTAAAATCCAGCCGCTTTATTGCTAGTGCTGAGGAGATCGGGCTTTTAAAATTCACCCACTTTAGTGCTACTGATGAAGAGACAGGATTTTAAAATTAACCCATTTAGTGCTAGTGCTGAGGAGATCAGATTTTAAAATCCAGCCGCTTTAGTGCTGGTGCTGAGGAGATCGGCATATAAAATTCACCAACTTTAGTTTTAGTGCTGAGGAGATCGGCATTTAATAGTCACCCATTTACTGCTAGTGCTCAGGATATCGGCATTTAAAATGCAACCGCTTTAGTGCTAGTGCTGAGGAGAATCATCTTAAAATCCATCGCTTTAGTGCTAGTGCTGAGGCAATCAGCTTTTATAATCTACCGCTTTAGTGGTAGTTCTGAGGAGATCGGATTGTATAATCCAGCAGCTTTAGTGCCAGTGCCGTGAAGATCGGCTTTTAAAATCTAGCGGCTTTAGTGCTAGAGCTGAGGAGATCGGCTTTTAAAAGCCAGCAGCTATAGTACCAGTTACGAGAAGAACGGCTTTTAAAATCTAGCAGCTTTAGTGCTAGTGCTGAGGAGATCGGCTTTTAAAATCCAGCAGCTTTAGTGCTAGTGCTGAGGAGATCGGCTTTTAAAATCCAGCAGCTTTAGTGCTAGTTTTGAGGAGATCGGCTTTTAAAATCCAGCAGCTTTAGTGCTAGTGCTGAGGACATCAGCGTTTAAAATCCAGCAGCTCTAGTGCTAGTTTTGAGGAGATCGGCTTCTAAAATCCAGCATCTTTAGTGCTAGTGCTGAGGACATCAGCTTTTAACAGATAGCCTCTTTAGTGCTAGTGCTGAGGAGATCGACTTTTAAAAGCCAGCAGCTTTAGTGCCAGTGCTGAGGAGATCGGCTTTTAAAATCCATCCGCTTTAGTGCTAGTGCTTAGGAGATCGGCTTTTAAAAGCCAGCCGCTTTAGTGCTAGTGCTGAGGAGATCGGCTTTTAAAATCCAGCCGCTTTAGTGCCAGTTCCGAGAAGATCGGCTTTTAAAATCTAGCGGCTTTAGTGCTAGTGCTGAGGAGATCGTTTTTTAAAATCCGGCAGCTTTAGTGCCAGTGCCGACAAGATCGGCTTTTAAAATCTAGCGGCTTTAGTGCTAGTGCTGAGGAGATCGGCATTTAAAATTAGCCACTTCAGTGCTAGTGCCAAGGTGATCAGCTTTTAAAATCCACCTCTTTAGTGCTTTTGCTGAGTAGATCGGGTTTTATAATCCAGCTGCTTTAGTGCTAGTGGTGAGGAGATCGGTTATTATATTCCACAGCTTTACGGCTAGTACTGAGGAGATCGGCTTTTAAAATCTAGCCGCTTAAGTGCTAGTGCTGAGGAGGTTGGCATTAAAAATTCACCCACCTTAGTGGCAGTGCTGAGGAGGTCGGCTTTTAACATTCACCCACTTTAGTGCCAGTGCTGAGGAGATTTGCTTTTAAAATTCACGCACTGTAGTGCTAGTGTCGAGCAGATTTGCTTATAAAATTCACTCACGATAGTTCTTGTGCAGAGGAGATCGGCATTTAAAATTCACCCACTTTAGCTTTAACGATAGTGACGAGGAGCTGGGTTTTTAAACTTCACCCACTTTAGTGCTGAGGAGATCGGCGTTTAAAATTCCCCATTTTAGTGCCAGTGCTAAGGAGATCTGCTTTTAAAATCACCCATTTTAGTGTCAGTGCTGAGGGGAGCGGCTTTTAAAATTCACTTACTTTAGTGCTAGTGCTGAGGACATCTGGCTTTTAAAATTCACCCACTTTAGTGCTAGTAATGAGGAGATCGGTATTTAAAATTCACCCACTTTAGTGCCATTGCTGAGCAGATCGGTATTTAAAATTAACCCACTTAAGTGCCAGTGCTGAGGAGATCAGATTTTAAAATCCAGTCGCTTTAGTGCTGGTGGCGAGGAGATCGGCATTTAAAATTCAGCCACTTTAGTGCTAATGCTGAGGAGATCGGCTTTCAAAATCCAGCTGCTTTAGTGCTAGTTCCGAGAAGATTGGCTTTTAAAATCCAGCCGCTTTAGAGATAGTGCTGAGGAGATCGGCATTTAAAATTCATCCACTTTAATGCTAGTGCTGAGGAGATCAGCTTTTAAAATTCACCCACTTTAGTGCTAATGCTGAGGAGATCGGCAACTAAAATTCATCCACTTTAGTGCTAGTGCTTAGGAGATCGGCTTTTAAATTCCAGCCGCTGTAGTGATAGTGCCAAGATCAGCTTTTAAAGTCCAGCCGAATTAGTGCTAGTGCAAAGGAGATCGACTTTTAAAATGCACCCACTTTAGTGCTACTGCAGAGATTTGGCATTTAAAATTCACCCACTTTAGTGCTTGTGCCGGGGACATCGGATTCAAAATTCATCCACCTTAGTGCTAGTGCTGAGGAGGTCCACTTTTATAATCCACCCGCTTTATTGCTAGTGCTAAGGAGATCAGGCTTTTATAATTCACCCACTATAGTGCTACTGCTGAGATGAGATTTTAAAATCCAGCCGCTTTAGTGCTAGTGCCGAGGAAATCAGCATTTAATAGACACCCACTTTAGTGTTACTGCTCAGGATATCTGCATTTAAATTCCATCCGCTTTAGTGCTAGTGCTGAGGAGATCGGCTTTTAGAACCCAGTAACTCTAGTACTAGTGCTGAGGAGATAGCCTTTCAAAATACACCGCTTTAGTGCTAGTGCTGAGGAGATAGGCTTTTAAAATCCAGCCGCTTTAGTGAAAAAGTCAAGGAGATCTGCTTTTAAACCTACCGCTTTACTGCTTGTTCTGAGGAGATTAGCTGTTAAAATCTACCGCTTTAGCGTTAGTACTGACGAGATCGGATTCTAAAATCTAGCACCTTTAGTGCCAGTGCTGAGATCGGCTATTAAAATTCACACATTTTAGTGCTAGTGCTGAGGAGATTGGTTTATAAAATTCACCCCCTTTATTGTTAGTGCAGAGGAGATCGGCTTTTAAAATCCAGCCGGTTTAGTGATAGTGCTGAGGAGATCGGCTTTTAAAATCCAGCCGCTTTTGTGCTAGTGCCGAGAATATCGGCTTTTAAAATCTAGCCGCTTTAGTGCTAGTGCTGAGGAGATCGGCTTTTAAAATCCAGCTGCTTTAATGATAGTGCTGAGGAGATCGGCTATTAAGCTTCAGCCACTTTAGTGCTAGTGAAGAGGAAATCGGCATTTAAAATTCACCCACTTTATTACTAGTGCTGCGGAGAACCACATTTCAATTTCATCCACTTTAATCCTAGTGCTGAGGAGATCGGCTTTTAAAATTTACCCACTTTAGTACTAGTGTCGAGATCGGCTTTTAAAATCCAGCCGTTTTTGTGATAGTGCTGAGGAGATCGGCTTTCAAAATCCACAGCTTAAATGCCAGTGCTGAGGAGATCAGCTTTTAAAATCCAGTCGCTTTAGTGCTTGTGCCGGGAAGATCAGCTTTTAAAATCTAGCTACAATAGTGCTAGTGCTGAGGAGATCGTCTTTAAAAATCTAGCCGCTTTAGTGATAGTGCTGAGGAGTTTGGCTTTTAAAATTCAGCCGGCTTAGTGCTTGTGCTGAGGAGATTGGTTTTTAAATTCCAGCCGCTTTAGTGTTAGTGCTGAGGAGATCGGCTTTTAAAATCCAGCCGCTTAAGTGGAATTGCCGAGGAGATCGGCTTTTAAGCTTCACCCACTTTAGTAATAGTGTCGAGATCGGCTTTTAAAATCCAGCCGTTTTTGTGATAGTGCTGAGGAGATCGGCTTTCAAAATCCACAGCTTAAATGCCAGTGCTGAGGAGATCAGCTTTTAAAATCCAGTCGCTTTAGTGCTTGTGCCGAGAAGATCAGCTTTTAAAATCTAGCTACTATAGTGCTAGTACTGAGGAGATCGGATTGTAAAATCTAGCACCTTTGGTGCCAGTGCTGAGATCGGCTATTAAAATTCACACATTTTAATGCTAGTGCTGAGGAGATTGGTTTATAAAATTCACCCCCTTTACTGTTAGTGCTGAGGGGATCGGCTTTTAAAAGCCGGCCTCTGTAGTGTTGGTGCTGAGGAGATCGGCTTTTAAAATCCAGCTGGTTTAGTGATAGTGCCAAGGAGATCAGCTTTTAAAATCCAGCCGCTTTAGTGCTAGCGCCGAGGAGATCAGCTTTTAAAATTCAGCTGGTTTAGTGCTAGTACTGAGGAGAACGGCTTTAAAAAACCAGCTGCTTTAGTGCTAGCGCTGAGGAGATCTGCTTTTAAAATCCAGCCAAATTAGTTCTAGTGCTGAGGAGATTGGCATTAAAAATTCACCCACCTTAGTGGCAGTGCTGAGGAAGTTGGCTTTTAACATTCACCCACTTATGCGCAAGTGCTGAGGAGATCTGCTATTAAAATTCACCCATTTTAGTGCTAGTGCCGAGGAAATTTGCTTTTAGAATTCACACACATTAGTTCTTGTGCCGAGGAGATCTGCATTTAAAATTCACCCACATTAGTGCTAGTGCTGAGGACATCAGGCTTTAAAAATTCACCCACTTTAGTGCCAGTGCTGAGATCTGCTTTTAAAATTCACCCACTTTAGTGTCAGTGCTGAGCATTTCGCCCTTTAAAATTCAACCACCTTAATAATAGTGCTGAGAAGATCAGTTTTTACTATGCAGCTGCTTTAGTGCCAGTGCTGAGGAGACCAGCTTTTAAAATTCACCCACTTTAGTGCTAAAGCTGAGGAGATCGGCTTTTAAATTTCACCCACTTTAGTACTAGTGAAGAGGAGATCGGCTTTTAAAATTCACCCACCTTAATGCCAGTGCTGAGGGGGGAATTAAAATTCACCCACTTATGTGATAGCGCCGAGGGGATCGGCGTCTAAAATCCAGCCCCTTTATTGCTAGTGCTGAGGAGATCGGGCTTTTAAAATTCACCCACTTTAGTGCTACTGATGAGGAGACAGGATTTTAAAATTAACCCATTTAGTGCTAGTGCTGAGGAGATCAGATTTTAAAATCCAGCCGCTTTAGTGCTGGTGCTGAGGAGATCGGCATTTAAAATTCACCAACTTTAGTTTTAGTGCTGAGGAGATCGGCATTTAATAGTCACCCATTTACTGCTAGTGCTCAGGATATCGGCATTTAAAATGCAACCGCTTTAGTGCTAGTGCTGAGGAGATTCATCTTAAAATCCACCGCTTTAGTGCTAGTGCTGAGGAGATAGGCTTTTAAAATCCAGCCGCTTTAATGTTAGTGCCAAGGAGATCAGCTTTAAAATCCACCGCTTTAGTGCTAGTGCTGAGGCAATCAGCTTTTATAATCTACCGCTTTAGTGGTAGTTCTGAGGAGATCGGATTGTATAATCCAGCAGCTTTAGTGCCAGTGCCGAGAAGATCGGCTTTTAAAATCTAGCGGCTTTAGTGCTAGAGCTGAGGAGATCGGCTTTTAAAAGCCAGCAGCTATAGTGCCAGTTCCGAGAAGAACGGCTTTTAAAATCTAGCAGCTTTAGTGCTAGTGCTGAGGAGATCGGTTTTTAAAATCCAGCAGCTTTAGTGCTAGTTTTGAGGAGATCGGCTTTTAAAATCCAGCAGCTTTAGTGCTAGTGCTGAGGACATCAGCGTTTAAAATCCAGCAGCTTTAGTGCTAGTTTTGAGGAGATCGGCTTTTAAAATCCAGCAGCTTTAGTGCTAGTGCTGAGGACATCAGCTTTTAACAGCCAGCCTCTTTAGTGCTAGTGCTGAGGAGATCGACTTTTAAAAGCCAGCAGCTTTAGTGCCAGTGCTGAGGAGATCGGCTTTTAAAATCCATCCGCTTTAGTGCTAGTGCTTAGGAGATCGGCTTTTAAAAGCCAGCCGCTTTAGTGCTAGTGCTGAGGAGATCGGCTTTTAAAATCCAGCCGCTTTAGTGCCAGTTCCGAGAAGATCGGCTTTTAAAATCTAGCGGCTTTAGTGCTAGTGCTGAGGACATCAGCTTTTAACAGCCAGCCTCTTTAGTGCTAGTGCTGAGGAGATCGACGTTTAAAAGCCAGCAGCTTTAGTGCCAGTGCTGAGGAGATCGGCTTTTAAAAGCCAGCCGCTTTAGTGCTAGTGCTGAGGAGATCAGCTTTTAAAATCCATCCGCTATAGTGCTAGTGCTTAGGAGATCGGCTTTTAAAAGCCAGCCGCTTTAGTGCTAGTGCTGAGGAGATCGGCTTTTAAAATCCAGCCGCTTTAGTGCCAGTTCCGAGAAGATCGGCTTTTAAAATCTAGCGGCTTTAGTGCTAGTGCTGAGGAGATCGTTTTTTAAAATCCAGCAGCTTTAGTGCCAGTGCCGACAAGATCGGCTTTTAAAATCTAGCGGCTTTAGTGCTAGTGCAGAGGAGATCGGCATTTAAAATTAGCCACTTCAGTGTTAGTGCCAAGGTGATCAGCTTTTAAAATCCACCTCTTTAGTGCTTTTGCTGAGTAGATTGGGTTTTATAATCCAGCTGCTTTAGTGCTAGTGGTGAGGAGATCGGTTATTATATTCCACAGCTTTAGTGCTAGTACGGAGGAGATCGGCTTTTAAAATCCAGCCGCTTAAGTGTTAGTGCTGAGGAGATTGGCATTAAAAATTCACCCACCTTAGTGGCAGTGCTGAGGAGGTCGGCTTTTAACATTCACCCACTTTAGTGCCAGTGCTGAGGAGATTTGCTTTTAAAATTCACCCACTGTAGTGCTAGTGCCGAGCAGATTTGCTTTTAAAATTCACTCACGATAGTTCTTGTGCCGAGGAGATCGGCATTTAAAATGCACCCACTTTAGCTTTAACGATAGTGACGAGGAGCTGGGTTTTTAAACTTCACCCACTTTAGTGCTGAGGAGATCGGCGTTTAAAATTCCCCATTTTAGTGCCAGTGCTAAGGAGATCTGCTTTTAAAATGTACCCATTTTAGTGTCAGTGCTGAAGGGAGCGGCTTTTAAAATTCACTTACTTTAGTGCTAGTGCTGAGGACATCTGGCTTTTAAAATTCACCCACTTTAGTGCTAGTAATGAGGAGATCGGTATTTAAAATTCACCCACTTTAGTGTCATTGCTGAGCAGATCGGTATTTAAAATTAACCCACTTTAGTGCTAGTGCTGAGGAGATCAGATTTTAAAATCCAGTCGCTTTAGTGCTGGTGGCGAGGAGATCGGCATTTAAAATTCAGCCACTTTAGAGCTAATGCTGAGGAGATCGGCTTTCAAAATCCAGCTGCTTTAGTGCTAGTTCCGAGAAGATTGGCTTTTAAAATCCAGCCGCTTTAGAGATAGTGCTGAGGAGATCGGCATTTAAAATTCATCCACTTTAATGCTAGTGCTGAGGAGATCAGCTTTTAAAATTCACCCACTTTAGTGCTAATGCTGAGGAGATCGGCAACTAAAATTCATCCACTTTAGTGCTAGTGCTTAGGAGATCGGCTTTTAAATTCCAGCCGCTGTAGTGATAGTGCCAAGATCAGCTTTTAAAGTCCAGCCGAATAAGTGCTAGTGCAAAGGAGATCGACTTTTAAAATGCACCCACTTTAGTGCTACTGCAGAGGATTTGGCATTTAAAATTCACCCACTTTAGTGCTTGTGCCGGGGACATCGGATTCAAAATTCATCCACCTTAGTGCTAGTGCTGAGGAGGTCCACTTTTATAATCCACCCGCTTTATTGCTAGTGCTAAGGAGATCAGGCTTTTATAATTCACCCACTATAGTGCTACTGCTGAGATGAGATTTTAAAATCCAGCCGCTTTAGTGCTAGTAATGAGATCGGTATTTAAAATTCACCCACTTTAGTGTCATTGCTGAGCAGATCGGTATTTAAAATTAACCCACTTTAGTGCTAGTGCTGAGGAGATCAGATTTTAAAATCCAGTCGCTTTAGTGCTGGTGGCGAGGAGATCGGCATTTAAAATTCAGCCACTTTAGTGTTAATGCTGAGGAGATCGGCTTTCAAAATCCAGCTGCTTTAGTGCTAGTTCCGAGAAGATTGGCTTTTAAAATCCAGCCGCTTTAGAGATAGTGCTGAGGAGATCGGCATTTAAAATTCATCCACTTTAATGCTAGTGCTGAGGAGATCAGTTTTTAAAATTCACCCACTTTAGTGCTAATGCTGAGGAGATCGGCAACTAAAATTCATCCACATTAGTGCTAGTGCTTAGGAGATCGGCTTTTAAATTCCAGCCGCTGTAGTGATAGTGCCAAGATCAGCTTTTAAAGTCCAGCCGAATTAGTGCTAGTGCAAAGGAGATCGACTTTTAAAATGCACCCACTTTAGTGCTACTGCAGAGGATTTGGCATTTAAAATTCACCCACTTTAGTGCTTGTGCCGGGGACATCGGATTCAAAATTCATCCACCTTAGTGCTAGTGCTGAGGAGGTCCACTTTTATAATCCACCCGCTTTATTGCTAGTGCTAAGGAGATCAGGCTTTTATAATTCACCCACTATAGTGCTACTGCTGAGATGAGATTTTAAAATCCAGCCGCTTTAGTGCTAGTGCCGAGGAAATCGGCATTTAATAGACACCCACTTTAGTGTTACTGCTCAGGATATCTGCATTTAAATTCCATCCGCTTTAGTGCTAGTGCTGAGGAGATCGGCTTTTAGAACACAGTAACTCTAGTACCAGTGCTGAGGAAATAGCCTTTCAAAATACACCGCTTTAGTGCTAGTGCTGAGGAGATAGGCTTTTAAAATCCAGCCGCTTTAGTGAAAAAGTCAAGGAGATCTGCTTTTGAACCTACCGCTTTACTGCTTGTTCCGAGGAGATTAGCTGTTAAAATCTACCGCTTTAGTGTTAGTACTGACGAGATCGGATTCTAAAATCTAGCACCTTTAGTGCCAGTGCTGAGATCGGCTATTAAAATTCACACATTTTAGTGCTAGTGCTGAGGAGATTGGTTTATAAAATTCACCCCCTTTATTGTTAGTGCAGAGGAGATCGGCTTTTAAAATCCAGCCGGTTTAGTGATAGTGCTGAGGAGATCGGCTTTTAAAATCCAGCTGCTTTAATGATAGTGCTGAGGAGATCGGCTTTTAAGCTTCAGCCACTTTAGTGCTAGTGAAGAGGAAATCGGCATTTAAAATTCACCCACTTTATTACTAGTGCTGCGGAGAACCACATTTCAATTTCATCCACTTTAATCCTAGTGCTGAGGAGATCGGCTTTTAAAATTTACCCACTTTAGTACTAGTGTCGAGATCGGCTTTTAAAATCCAGCCGTTTTTGTGATAGTGCTGAGGAGATCGGCTTTCAAAATCCACAGCTTAAATGCCAGTGCTGAGGAGATCAGCTTTTAAAATCCAGTCGCTTTAGTGCTTGTGCCGAGAAGATCAGCTTTTAAAATCTAGCTACTATAGTGCTAGTGCTTAGGAGATCGTCTTTAAAAATCTAGCCGCTTTAGTGATAGTGCTGAGGAGTTTGGCTTTTAAAATTCAGCCGGCTTAGTGCTTGTGCTGAGGAGATTGGTTTTTAAATTCCAGCCGCTTTAGTGTTAGTGCTGAGGAGATCGGCTTTTAAAATCCAGCCGCTTAAGTGGAATTGCCAAGGAGATCGGCTTTTAAGCTTCACCCACTTTAGTACTAGTGTCGAGATCGGCTTTTAAAATCCAGCCGTTTTTGTGATAGTGCTGAGGAGATCGGCTTTCAAAATCCACAGCTTAAATGCCAGTGCTGAGGAGATCAGCTTTTAAAATCCAGTCGCTTTAGTGCTTGTGCCGAGAAGATCAGCTTTTAAAATCTAGCTACTATAGTGCTAGTGCTTAGGAGATCGTCTTTAAAAATCTAGCCGCTTTAGTGATAGTGCTGAGGAGTTTGGCTTTTAAAATTCAGCCGGCTTAGTGCTTGTGCTGAGGAGATTGGTTTTTAAATTCCAGCCGCTTTAGTGTTAGTGCTGAGGAGATCGGCTTTTAAAATCCAGCCGCTTAAGTGGAATTGCCGAGGAGATCGGCTTTTAAGCTTCACCCACTTTAGTACTAGTGTCGAGATCGGCTTTTAAAATCCAGCCGTTTTTGTGATAGTGCTGAGGAGATCGGCTTTCAAAATCCACAGCTTAAATGCCAGTGCTGAGGAGATCAGCTTTTAAAATCCAGTCGCTTTAGTGCTTGTGCCGAGAAGATCAGCTTTTAAAATCTAGCTACTATAGTGCTAGTACTGAGGAGATCGGATTGTAAAATCTAGCACCTTTAGTGCCAGTGCTGAGATCGGCTATTAAAATTCACACATTTTAATGCTAGTGCTGAGGAGATTGGTTTATAAAATTCACCCCCTTTATTGTTAGTGCTGAGGGGATCGGCTTTTAAAATCCAGCTGGTTTAATGATAGTGCCAAGGAGATCAGCTTTTAAAATCCAGCCGCTTTAGTGCTAGCGCCGAGGAGATCAGCTTTTAAAATCCAGCTGGTTTAGTGCTAGTACTGAGGAGAACGGCTTTAAAAAACCAGCTGCTTTAGTGCTAGCGCTGAGGAGATCTGCTTTTAAAATCCAGCCAAATTAGTTCTAGTGCTGAGGAGATTGGCATTAAAAATTCACCCACCTTAGTGGCAGTGCTGAGGAAGTTGGCTTTTTTAACATTCACCCACTTATGCGCAAGTGCTGAGGAGATCTGCTATTAAAATTCACCCATTTTAGTGCTAGTGCCGAGGAGATTTGCTTTTAGAATTCACACACATTAGTTCTTGTGCCGAGGAGATCTGCATTTAAAATTCACCCACATTAGTGCTAGTGCTGAGGACATCAGGCTTTTAAAATTCACCCACTTTAGCGATAGTGACGAGGAGCTGGGCGTTTAAACTTCACCCACCTTAGTGCTGAGGAGATCGGCTTTTAAAATTCCCCATTCTAGTGCCAGTGCTGAGATCTGCTTTTAAAATTCACCCACTTTAGTGTCAGTGCTGAGCATTTCGCCCTTTAAAATTCAACCACCTTAATAATAGTGCTGAGAAGATCAGTTTTTACTATGCAGCTGCTTTAGTGCCAGTGCTGAGGAGACCAGCTTTTAAAATTCACCCACTTTAGTGCTAAAGATGAGGAGATCGGCTTTTAAAATTCACCCACTTTAGTACTAGTGAAGAGGAGATCGGCTTTTAAAATTCACCCACCTTAATGCCAGTGCTGAGGGGGGAATTAAAATTCACCCACTTATGTGATAGCGCCGAGGGGATCGGCGTCTAAAATCCAGCCGCTTTATTGCTATTGCTGAGGAGATCGGGCTTTTAAAATTCACCCACTTTAGTGCTACTGATGAGGAGACAGGATTTTAAAATTAACCCATTTAGTGCTAGTGCTGAGGAGATCAGATGTTAAAATCCAGCCGCTTTAGTGCTGGTGCTGAGGAGATCGGCATTTAAAATTCACCAACTTTAGTTTTAGTGCTGAGGAGATCGGCATTTAATAGTCACCCATTTACTGCTAGTGCTCAGGATATCGGCATTTAAAATGCAACCGCTTTAGTGCTAGTGCTGAGGAGATTCATCTTAAAATCCACCGCTTTAGTGCTAGTGCTGAGGAGATAGGCTTTTAAAATCCAGCCTCTTTAATGTTAGTGCCAAGGAGATCAGCTTTAAAATCCACCGCTTTAGTGCTAGTGCTGAGGCAATCAGCTTTTAAAATCTACCGCTTTAGTGGTAGTTCTGAGGAGATCGGATTGTATAATCCAGCAGCTTTAGTGCCAGTGCCGAGAAGATCGGCTTTTAAAATCTAGCGGCTTTAGTGCTAGAACTGAGGAGATCAGCTTTTAAAAGCCAGCAGCTATTGTGCCAGTTCCGAGAAGAACGGCTTTTAAAATCTAAGAGCTTTAGTGCTAGTGCTGAGGAGATAGGCTTTTAAAATCCAGCCTCTTTAATGTTAGTGCCAAGGAGATCAGCTTTAAAATCCACCGCTTTAGTGCTAGTGCTGAGGCAATCAGCTTTTAAAATCTACCGCTTAAGTGGTAGTTCTGAGGAGATCGGATTGTATAATCCAGCAGCTTTAGTGCCAGTGCCGAGAAGATCGGCTTTTAAAATCTAGCGGCTTTAGTGCTAGAACTGAGGAGATCAGCTTTTAAAAGCCAGCAGCTATTGTGCCAGTTCCGAGAAGAACGGCTTTTAAAATCTAAGAGCTTTAGTGCTAGTGCTGAGGAGATCGGCTTTAAAAATCCAGCAGCTTTAGTGCTAGTGCTGAGGAGATCGGTTTTTAAAATCCAGCAGCTTTAGTGCTAGTTTTGAGGAGATCGGCTTTTAAAATCCAGCAGCTTTAGTGCTAGTGCTGAGGACATCAGCTTTTAAAATCCAGCAGCCTTAGTGCTAGTTTTGAGGAGATCGGCTTTTAAAATCCAGCAGCTTTAGTGCTAGTGCTGAGGACATCAGCTTTTAACAGCCAGCCTCTTTAGTGCTAGTGCTGAGGAGATCGACTTTAAAAGCCAGCAGCTTTAGTGCTAGTGCTGAGGAGATCGGCTTTTAACAGCCAGCCTCTTTAGTGCTAGTGCTGAGGAGATCGACTTTTAAAGCCAGCCGCTTTAGTGCTAGTGCTGAGGAGATCAGCTTTTAAAATCCATCCGCTTTAGTGCTAGTGCTTAGGAGATCGGCTTTTAAAAGCCAGCCGCTTTAGTGCTAGTGCTGAGGAAATTGGCTTTTAAAATCCAGCCGCTTTAGTGCCAGTTCCAAGAAGATCGGCTTTTAAAATCTAGCGGCTTTAGTGCTAGTGCTGAGGAGATCGTTTTTTAAAATCCAGCAGCTTTAGTGCCAGTGCCGAGAAGATCGGCTTTTAAAATCTAGCGGCTTTAGTGCTAGTGCTGAGGAGATCGGCATTTAAAATTCAGCCACTTCAGTTCTAGTGCCAAGGTGATCAGCTTTTAAAATCCACCTCTTTAGTGCTTTTGCTGAGTAGATCGGGTTTTATAATCCAGCTGCTTTAGTGCTAGTGGTGAGGAGATCGGTTATTAAAATCCACAGCTTTAGTGCTAGTACTGAGGAGATCGGCTTTTAAAATCTAGCCGCTTAAGTGCTAGTGCTGAGGAGATTGGCATTAAAAATTCACCCACCTTAGTGGCAGTGCTGAGGAGGTCGGCTTTTAACATTCACCCACTTTAGTGCCAGTTGTGAGGAGATTTGCTTTTAAAATTCACCCACTGTAGTGCTAGTGCCGAGCAGATTTGCTTTTAAAATTCACTCACGATAGTTCTTGTGCCGAGGAGATCGGCATTTAAAATTCACCCACTTTAGCTTTAACGATAGTGACGAGGAGCTGGGTTTTTAAACTTCACCCACTTTAGTGCTGAGGAGATCGGCGTTTAAAATTCCCCATTTTAGTGCCAGTGCTAAGGAGATCTGCTTTTAAAATGCACCCATTTTAGTGTCAGTGCTGAGGGGAGCGGCTTTTAAAATTCACTTACTTTAGTGCTAGTGCTGAGGAGATCTGGCTTTTAAAATTCACCCACTTTAGTGCTAGTAATGAGGAGATCGGTATTTAAAATTAACCCACTTTAGTGCTAGTGCTGAGGAGATCAGATTTTAAAATCCAGTCGCTTTAGTGCTGGTGGCGAGGAGATCGGCATTTAAAATTCAGCCACTTTAGTGCTAATGCTGAGGAGATCGGCTTTAAAAAACCAGCTGCTTTAGTGCTAGCGCTGAGGAGATTTGCTTTTAAAATCCAGCCAAATTAGTTCCAGTGCTGAGGAGATTGGCATTAAAAATTCACCCACCTTAGTGGCAGTGCTGAGGAAGTTGGCTTTTAACATTCACCCACTTATGCGCAACTGCTGAGGAGATCTGCTATTAAAATTCACCCATTTTAGTGCTAGTGCCGAGGAGATTTGCTTTTAGAATTCACACACATTAGTTCTTGTGCCGAGGAGATCTGCATTTAAAATTCACCCACATTAGTGCTAGTGCTGAGGACATCAGGCTTTTAAAATTCACCCACTTTAGCGATAGTGACGAGGAGCTGGGCGTTTAAACTTCACCCACTTTAGTGCTGAGGAGATCGGCTTTTAAAATTCCCCATTCTAGTGCCAGTGCTGAGATCTGCTTTTAAAATTCACCCACTTTAGTGTCAGTGCTGAGCATTTCGCCCTTTAAAATTCAACCACCTTAATAATAGTGCTGAGAAGATCAGTTTTTACTATGCAGCTGCTTTAGTGCCAGTGCTGAGGAGACCAGCTTTTAAAATTCACCCACTTTAGTGCTAAAGCTGAGGAGATCGGCTTTTAAAATTCACCCACTTTAGTACTAGTGGAGAGGAGATCGGCTTTTAAAATTCACCCACCTTAATGCCAGTGCTGAGGGGGGAATTAAAATTCACCCACTTATGTGATAGCGCCGAGGGGATCGGCGTCTAAAATCCAGCCGCTTTATTGCTAGTGCTGAGGAGATCGGGCTTTTAAAATTCACCCACTTTAGTGCTACTGATGAGGAGACAGGATTTTAAAATTAACCCATTTAGTGCTAGTGCTGAGGAGATCAGATTTTAAAATCCAGCCGCTTTAGTGCTGGTGCTGAGGAGATCGGCATTTAAAATTCACCAACTTTAGTTTTAGTACTGAGGAGATCGGCATTTAATAGTCACCCATTTACTGCTAGTGCTCAGGATATCGGCATTTAAAATGCAACCGCTTTAGTGCTAGTGCCGAGGAGATTCATCTTAAAATCCACCGGTTTAGTGCTAGTGCTGAGGAGATAGGCTTTTAAAATCCAGCCGCTTTAATGTTAGTGCCAAGGAGATCAGCTTTAAAATCCACCGCTTTAGTGCTAGTGCTGAGGCAATCAGCTTTTAAAATCTACCGCTTTAGTGGTAGTTCTGAGGAGATCGGATTGTATAATCCAGCAGCTTTAGTGCCAGTGCCGAGAAGATCGGCTTTTAAAATCTAGCGGCTTTAGTGCTAGAGCTGAGGAGATCGGCTTTTAAAAGCCAGCAGCTATTGTGCCAGTTCCGAAAAGAACGGCTTTTAAAATCTAGCAGCTTTAGTGCTAGTGCTGAGGAGATCGGCTTTAAAAATCCAGCAGCTTTAGTGCTAGTGCTGAGGAGATCGGCTTTTAAAATCCAGCAGCTTTAGTGCTAGTTTTGAGCAGATCGGCTTTTAAAATCCAGCAGCTTTAGTGCTAGTGCTGAGGACATCAGCTTTTAAAATCCAGCAGCTTTAGTGCTAGTTTTGAGGAGATCGGCTTTTAAAATCCAGCAGCTTTAGTGCTAGTGCTGAGGACATCAGCTTTTAACAGCCAGCCTCTTTAGTGCTAGTGCTGAGGAGATCGACTTTTAAAGCCAGTAGCTTTAGTGCTAGTGCTGAGGAGATCGGCTTTTAACAGCCAGCCTCTTTAGTGCTAGTGCTGAGGAGATCGACTTTTAAAGCCAGCCGCTTTAGTGCTAGTGCTGAGGAGATCAGCTTTTAAAATCCATCCGCTTTAGTGCTAGTGCTTAGGAGATCGGCTTTTAAAAGCCAGCCGCTTTAGTGCTAGTGCTGAGGAAATTGGCTTTTAGAATCTAGCGGCTTTAGTGCTAGTGCTGAGGAGATCGTTTTTTAAAATCCAGCAGCTTTAGTGCCAGTGCCGAGAAGATCGGCTTTTAAAATCTAGCGGCTTTAGTGCTAGTGCTGAGGAGATCGGCATTTAAAATTCAGCCACTTCAGTGCTAGTGCCAAGGTGATCAGCTTTTAAAATCCACCTCTTTAGTGCTTTTGCTGAGTAGATCGGGTTTTATAATCCAGCTGCTTTAGTGCTAGTGGTGAGGAGATCGGTTATTAAAATCCTCAGCTTTAGTGCTAGTACTGAGGAGATCGGCTTTTAAAATCCAGCCGCTTAAGTGCTAGTGCTGAGGAGATTGGCATTAAAAATTCACCCACCTTAGTGGCAGTGCTGAGGAGGTCGGCTTTTAACATTCACCCACTTTAGTGCCAGTTGTGAGGAGATTTGCTTTTAAAATTCACCCACTGTAGTGCTAGTGCCGAGCAGATTTGCTTTTAAAATTCACTCACGATAGTTCTTGTGCCGAGGAGATCGGCATTTAAAATTCACCCACTTTAGCTTTAACGATAGTGACGAGGAGCTGGGTTTTTAAACTTCACCCACTTTAGTGCTGAGGAGATCGGCGTTTAAAATTCCCCATTTTAGTGCCAGTGCTAAGGAGATCTGCTTTTAAAATGCACCCATTTTAGTGTCAGTGCTGAGGAGAGCGGCTTTTAAAATTCACGTACTTTAGTGCTAGTGCTGAGGAGATCTGGCTTTTAAAATTCACCCACTTTAGTGCTAGTAATGAGGAGATCGGTATTTAAAATTCACCCACTTTAGTGTCATTGCTGAGCAGATCGGTATTTAAAATTAACCCACTTTAGTGCTAGTGCTGAGGAGATCAGATTTTAAAATTCACCCACTTTAGTTTTAGTGCTGAGGAGATTGGAATTTAATAGTCACTGACTTTAGTGAAAGTGCTCAGCATATCAGCATTTAAAATCCAGCCGCTTTAGTGCTAGTGCTGAGGAGATTGCCTTTTAAAATCCACCGCTTTAGTACTAGTGCTGAGGAGATAGGCTTTTAAAATCCAGCTGCTTTAGTGCTAGTGCCAAGGGGATCAGCTTTTAAAATTTACCACTTTAGTGCTAGTACCGAGGAGATCAGCTTTTAAAATCTACCGC
The DNA here is from genome assembly GCA_030765065.1 of Deroplatys truncata. Classification (NCBI taxonomy): domain Eukaryota; kingdom Metazoa; phylum Arthropoda; class Insecta; order Mantodea; family Mantidae; genus Deroplatys; species Deroplatys truncata. The sequence goes on along the minus strand of CM060988.1, from coordinate 20,252,545 downwards.
TTTAGTGCTAGTTCTGAGGAGATCGTCTTTTAAAATCCAGCTGCTTTAGTGATAGTGCTGAGGAGATTGGCTTTTAAAATCCAGCCGCTTTAGTGCTTGTGCTGAGATCGGCTTTTAAAGTTTAGCAGCTTTAGTGTTAGTGCTGAAATCGGGTTTTAAAATACAGTCGCTTAAGTGCTATTGCCGAGGAGATCGGCTTTTAAGCTTTAGCCACTTTAGTGCTTGTGCAGAGGAGATCGGCATTTAAAATTCTTCCACTTTAGTGCTATTGCTGAGGAGATCTGGCTTTTTAAATTCACCCACTTTAGTGCTAGTAATGAGGAGACAGGATTTTAAAATTCACCTACTTCAGTGCTAGTGCTGAGGAGATCGGTATTTATAATTCACCCACTTTAGTGCCATTGCTGAGCAATCGGTATTTAAAATTAACCCACTTTAGTGCTAGTGCTGATGAGATCAGATTTTAAAATCCAGCCACTTTAGTGCTGGTGGTGAGGAGATCGGCATTTAAAATTCAGCCACTTTAGTGCTAATGCTGAGGAGATCGGCTTTTAAAATTCACCGCTTTAGTGCTAGTGCTGAGGAGATAGGCTTTTAAAATCCAGCCGCTTTAGTGCTAGTGCCAAGGAGATCAGCTTTTAAAATCTACCACTTTAGTGCTAGTGCCGAGGAGATCAGCTTTTAAAATCTACCGCTTTAGTGCTAGTTCTGTGGAGATCGTCTTTTAAAATCCAGCTGCTTTAGTGATAGTGCTGAGGAGATTGGCTTTTAAAATCCAGCCGCTTTAGTGCTTGTGCTGAGATCGGCTTTTAAAGTTTAGCCGCTTTAGTGATAGTGCTGAAATCGGGTTTTAAAATCCAGCCGCTTAAGTGCTATTGCTGAGGAGATCGGATTTTAAGCTTCAGCCACTTTAGTGCTTGTGCAGAGGAGATCGGCATTTAAAATCCAACCGCTTTAGTGCTAGTGCTGAGGAGATCGGCTATTAAAATCTGCCTGCTTTAGTGATGGTGCTGAGGAGATCGGCTTTTAAAATCTGCCTGCTTTAGTGATGGTGCTGAGGAGATCGGCTTTTAAAATCTACCCGCTTTAGTGATAGTGCTGAGGAGATCGGCTTTTAAAATCTACCCACTTTAGTGATAGTGCTGAGGAGAGCGGCTTTTAAAATCCACCCGATTTAGTGTCAGCACCGGGGAGATTGGCTTATGGAAACTTAACAAGGTTAACATGCGTTTGTGATATCCTACACCAACAGAATGCAAACCCTTGTGAGGTCTTTTTTCCTTCGACAGGAAGATTGTAACAGTATATTTGGCTTTTACAACAACAAACAACCCCTCAGTTTACGATAGGCTGTTGTGCTGTAGTAGTGAAAGATGACAAGTGTTTTTCATGATTTTTTCATTAAAACCAGGCGTAGACAACGAAAAGTTGTTTGAGTATTTCGATAACTGAACTTGATGCAGATGAACTATTATCGGATAGAGAAATCGATTCTTCAAATGGTATCATCCTGCGCACGCCCGCTGTTCTCCACCGCAAAAGAAGATAAAATTTAACGTTTCCTTTGGAGAAGACAACGCATTTGATAATGGAGTTCATTCAGAATCCCAAGAGGATTCTACAGCAACAATGAGGAAAATGATACTTTGTAGGAAACCTTCACTGAAGTTTATCCTAATGATACTGAACACACCCCCTTACCTACTTTCTCTTTTATGGAATTCCCTGGACCATAACATTCCCCTAACCCTGATTCTTCACCTATATTTTATTTCAATCTGTTTTTCACCACTACATTCTTGAATCTCATTGTTGCCGAAACAAATCGTTACGAAATTCAGGTGTTTGCGGCAAGAGATCTCTCACAGAGTTCAAGAACATTATCCTGGCTAAGAACAACAGAGCAGTAGATAAGAGCCTTCATTGCAGTTATTTTGAACATGGGGCTTGTGAGAAGACCAACCGTGTTTTCCTACTGGAGTACCAAAGACTTTTTCCATACTCCTTGGTTTGGAAAAATGTTTTCCAGGAACAACTTTCAACTTCTTTTGAAATTTTTTCATTTGACGGATAACACCAAGCTTTCTCCTCCTGGCTCTCCAAATTATGACCCGTGTGCTAGATTTCAGCCTATTTTGGAACATGGAAACAGAGTATTTCGGCATCATTACACCCCTCATCAACAACTGTCAATTGATGAAAGTTTAGTGGGAACCAAATGTCACACTCAGCTCATGCAGTACATGCCAAACCAGCGCCATCATAAATGGAAGATAAAATTCTGAATGATATGTGATGCAGTCAGCAAATACTGTTTAGGTTTCTACACCTATAGGGGTGCAAAATCTTCCGAGGACAAAACAGCTATAAAAACCGATGGCTTAGCATACACAGTGGTTAACAAACTACTTTCAAGTGGCAATTACCTCATGAAAGGGCATCAGGTATACATAGATGATTTTTTTACATCCATTCCTCTCGCCAAATATCTATATTCGGCAGGAACTTTTTTAACTGGTACAATTAGGCGTAAGAGAAAAGGAATTCTGACTGCTGTGAAGAATATATTAATATCAAACAAAAACTTCAGGCAAGGACCTTTGTTACTTGTAGCATCTAAGCAAAAATGTCTCAAAAGAATCAGGTAATACTTTTGTCAACCTACGGAACTGCAAAAGAATCTAACGTGACTCCCACAGTTAGAAACACAAATGAGCCTAAAATGAAGCCTGACGTAACCTTGGACTACAATTGTTATATGGGGGGAATAGATGTCAATGACATCATGCTGAATTTTTATTTAGATGAACACAGAACTTTGAAATATTGGAAAAAGGTTGCATTTAATATTATTTCAAGAATTGTACTAAATGCATATCTGCTATATCTTGAAAACTGCAATGCAATGAAAATGACTCGTCTACAGTTTTAGCTTCCATTATAAACTCAATAAGTGAAGAGTGGTTATCTGCCCGAAGTAACATTTATTCAACATTACTGAACCTTGCAAATGACAACAGACCGGTGTGTAGTGTGAAATTGCTACCTGGAAAAAAGGAAAGACAGTGCATTGTGTGTCATACTCTAGAACAAAGACGATGATCGAGAACTGTGTGAGTCAAGTGTGGCAAAGGATTGCATACAAAATGTGCAACCCTTCACGAGTGTTAAAACTAAATTTGAGGTGTTTTTGTAAACGTTTATGTGCATACACTCGTGTGTAATTTAAATCTGCTGAAGACACATTTTCTATTTTATATACCACATACTATATTAATTCAGCCCAACTTCATTAATTCGTATAATTATTATTTAGTGTTTATTAGTGCCTTTAATATAAAAAATACATTAATATATCTGAGTGAGGACAATTTGTAACGCTTACATTTCAATAGAAGACTTTACAAAACATACCTTGGCTCTCTAAAAGTATACTATTCTTCATTTCAAGATTTTGGTGAGTACCAGAAAACTGCCTTGTTTACACTTTATTGTTTTATGATCTAAAATGTTAATACGATTTAAAAACCGGCTCTCTTTATGCATGTCACCTATTTATGGAATGTCAGTCTTTAAATTTATATATTTTTATTAACCTTATGTGTATTTTGACACAGATTTTTTAAATTTAAAGTACGAAAATAATTTTATTCTCATAAAAATATTACATTTGTTGCTATATTATGAAACTGTTATAGAGTTATCGTGTCTATAAATGTTACACAACACTGACATTATTATTAAATAAGTTTTTGGGCGTTGGCATTCAGATGTCATGAGTTATATGCAGTTTATTGCAACAGTGATTCTTCTGCCTAAAACCCTTGGCACTTTACACCGGTAAAGAGAGGCAGGCATCTGGCTCTCTACAGCCGGTTTCAGAAAGCCGATTAGATTGGCTCTGGCGCTAAGAGAGTTAAGCAACAGTGAAACCATACGAAGTTTCCCTGAAATAAATTGTGCTATATTTGCTTTCTCCAAAAGTAGAGTATGCTACCAAAAAATTTGATGCAGATATTTTACTGGGAATACATGTTTCGAAAACCATCTGAAACCAATACAAGCATTTTTAGAAAGAGAGATAGATAGATAGAGAGAGAGAGAGTGTGAGTGTGTGCGTGCATATGTATGAACAGTATAACTCAAAAACAAAAGATTGATTAAACTTGGCATTTAAATTCACCATCTTCTAAGGAAATGGCACAAAGATTTTCAGGAAAATCAAGTTACGCTTCACATGGAACATTTTTAAAAATTTGTGATTTTCTCAAAAATGGCTCTAACAATATTGAATAAGTATCAGATGTTTAATATATTTTCATGGCAAATGAAATGAATATATTACATTTTCTGGGAATAGCCTCTGAAGTCATCTTCATTCCGAGTAATTTCTGTATAAATGGTAAACCGTAAGAGATAGACAAAATATAAGCAGACAACCTATGTAAATCTTATTAAAACACCCAAATTATGTCAAATACATTTTTTGTGGAGTTAACCATTTCCAAGATTTTCCTTGTAAATGGTTGGAATTTTCAAATACTTTACTCTTTTCAAGAGGAAATTTGGTTATCCCTCCCCCAGGCACAAATAGAGAACAGAATTATGAAGTCATCACACAGCAACCTGCTCTTAAAAGGTTTGACTATCACTTTAAGCCTTTCATATTCTCCTAATCTCTTGTACCAACAGAAAAATTTGGAAGAAGACAATTTCTGCAAATGTTTATCTCAATTAAGTAGAGAGAAGAATCAGCGTTTGTAATGCTAGTTTGTTGAAGAATGGGCACGTGAATGTAACTATAGTCTTTAATGCCTGCTCTTAACACTTAAGCTCCTCAGGCATGATACTTGGAACAGGACATTTTGGAAGGCCTAGATTTAGGGCACCTCCACAGCATTTGCCAGTTAAGAGGAAAAAGAAACACTTCAGTCAGGGAGAATGGTCCTGGCAGGATCTACAAATGCCAGTGAGAAATTCAGCTTAATTCCTGTTATCTGTACTTTTCTTTATGAAATTACAGAAGCATTTGACTTCCCTGAATCAAAAATGTCTCTACCCACTCGTTCAAAATGTATTTTTCTCTGCAGATTTGCTATCCTATTAACATAAGATGGAAATCATCTTTTAGTATCTGCTGTACTTCTACCATCGCAGAGCCTTTCTCTTCAGGCAGCTGAGATGTCCACAAAACTAGACTGAAATTGAATGGTAATCGTATTTGATTACTAGCTCAGTCATCTGCTTTCTTATAACAATTAGCATGATGCACAAAATGGGGAAACATGAGTCAGCAACTCACAGTTCTGCACACAGGAGAAATTTTTAATAATAAAATGCCAACAGGTGCTCTGCAAGCAATGGCTCAAGGAACACAAATTTTATTAATGCCATCCTTTGTACCACATTTTTGGGGACATGAAATATGAAGAGACAAAATTAATAAAACAAACCAACAGACCAGTAGCCACCAACTTGGGAAAAACTTTTCATACACAGACAAGATTTAGTGAACTTTGACACCCTAACCGCAAAATGCTTGATCACAAAATAAATACATCCACTGACTGAGGAGGAATGAAAACTGTGATGGATGGAAGATGCTTTAAAATGTGTAAAGAAGCTGGGCTCTTCTTGTTTATGCCCCACAAATTGTTTTCTTAGTTCTGATCTTTGTTGTGATATTGCATCTTGTGGGAAATCACAAATAGGATCAATACATTACAAACAACCTACATTTCTCCCCCCAAAAAGAAAAAGTTAATTAGATTTCAATAAAATGAATAACATTTAAAGTCCCCCTAATATTTGTTGCCAACTTTCAATAAACCAATGCATCAAGTCAATGAAATGGTCTAAACAATTGTTTTATGTACACATCTAATCTGATGTATTATTCCACTAAACTATGGGGCAAATCTCTTGAATGCTCTTGATCAGCTCATGATTTGTTTCTGCAACAAATCATGGTTTCAGAGACTTTCCAACTTCTTAGAGAAACATAAATTATTATCCGACTCATCAGCACAGCTCCAGGAAAAATTATTCAACTGAATCAGGAATTTTCTCATTTATAGCCGCGTCCCTTAAAGCCATGATCAAAAGCAGCATGCCTCAGCTATATTTTTAGACTTAACAAAGGCATTCGACACCATAGATCATCAGCTGTTGTTAACGAAAATAGAGGCTCTAGGCATAAGAGGGTTGGCCAATAAATGCTTAGAATCATATCTACGTGGTCGTAGTGGAAATAAAGGATAAAGCAAATAATCAGATCAATTATTATCACTCCAGTCCACTCCAAGTAAGCTATGGTGTGCCACAAGGTTCTATACTAGGTCCTATCCTATTTCTTCTTTTCATAAATGACTTCCACATAAATAATCCATCTACTAAAACCATTTTATATGCTGATGATACAAATATCCTGGTTAAGGCAACCCAAAAAGAAACCTTTTTAACCTCTATTCACCAAGTCTCAAAGAAAATCACAAACTATTTTACATTGAATAATCTTATTATAAATACAAATAAAACTGTAGCAATGGATATATGCACAAATATCAAAAATAATTATCTTGCCCCTCAAACACAACTCTCTAATCAGACACTTAAAAAAGTAGAATCTATAAAATTCCTCGGGGTCTGCATACAAAGCAATCTGAAATGGGATGCCCACACCAACCTCATAAATAATAAACTCAGCTTTCTATGTTATACGCTAAGAATATTGACAACATGCACAAGTAAAGAAACAGAGCAGCGTATTTTGCACATGTGCACTCCTAAGTTATCTGGGGTGAGTTTCAAGCAAGCGAGTCAACCTTTATTGCACAGAAAAAAATTATCAGAACCACTGAAGGAGTTAGCCCAAAGTCGTCATGTAAACCTCTCTTTAAAAAACTGGGAATCCTCCCACTTCCCTGCATTTACATATATGCAGTTATTCTGTTTGTAGTCAAGAACATTAATGCTTCTGATTCACTATTCATTACTAATAATACGGTGCATGAACACAATACTAGGGAAAATGCACAAATACATGTGACCAGCTGTAACACCTCGCTCTACCAAAAAAGCATTTTATACTCTGGCATTAAACTTTACAATAATTTACCCAGTAATAACAAGGCAATTAAAAATGTAAACCAGCTGAAATCCAATAGCGGCACGGCTGGTGAATGTGCGGCCATGAAGAGTGTCTTTCATCGTTGGAAACAGCCAAAAGTTGCTAGGACCCAGGTCGGGTGTGTAGGGAGCATGAGGAATGACTTCAAAGTTGTTTGCACGAAGAAACTGTTGTGTAACGTTCGCCTGATGCTCTGGTGCGTTGTCTGGTGATAGAGCACACATGCAGCCTTTTCCGGCCATTTTTTGCGCAATGCCAGAAGGAGTTTCTTCTTCAAAACATCTTTTTGGGATGCACCTGTTACCGTGGTTCCCTTTGGAACATAATGAGTAAGGATTACGCCATCGTTGTCCCAGAACATGGCCACCATTATTTTTTCAGCACTGGCGCTTACCCGAAATTTTTTTGGTGGCAGTGAATCTGTGTGCTTCCATTGAGCAGACTGGCGCTTCGTTTCTGGATTGAAAAACGTCTCATCCATTGTCACAGTTGACAAAAAGAAAGTGCCATTCATGCCTTCATCTCGCATCAACATTGCGTGGCAACATACCATGCGCGCAGCCTTGTGATCATCTGTCAGCATTCGTGGCACCCACTTGGAGGAAACTTTTTGCATTTTCAGGTCATCATGCAGGATTGTGTGCACAGATCCCACAGAAATGCCAACTGTGTAGGACATCTGTTCCATAGTCATTCGGTGATCCTCCAAAACACATTTCTCCACTCGCTTGATCATGTCATCAGACCGGCTTGTCCGAGGCTGAGATTCTCTTGGTTTGTTGTCACACAACGTTCTGCCTTCTTTGAACTCTCGCACCCACAAACGCACATTACACACATCCATGACACCATCACCACATGTCTCACTTAACTGGTGATGAATTTCAATCGGTGTCATACCACGCAAATGGAGATAATGAATGATTTACACACTGATTATGTAATGAAAACATCGCCATTTTAAGTATACAAAACAATCCTCACTCTTGCCGTTGCCACGAGAGGTTCTGTGTGACATACAGTGCTGACATCTCTGTCATGCATTAGCAAAGAGTGCCCGCTTACTTTAAAACAAACTGCATGCTTCTATCTGTTTCCAGTTCTGAGAAAAAAAATTGGAGATGTTATAATTTGAATGCACCTCGTATATGGGGAAATTTTAGTGACAGTATATAACCATGTATAACTGGACTTATGGGAAAGGTTTCAAACACTGAATTATGAAGTTGGAAATTCCAGCAGACGATAACTTAATCTCTAAATTCCCATACCAGATGACACTACAGTTAACCAGGGAGAATTACCAGCAGATGACAATAGGTCCACAATACATGGTAAGTGAAGCACTACAAGTATTAATCAATTCAGTCTCTATCATCTAACAACCTACAGTTCCCCTCCAAATACACTTTTTTGGGTGATCAGCAACCTCTACTTCTACAACTTTCCCCAGTTTGTAATCCTATAACATAATGTGTAAAGTTTGCCATTCTGAATTTGCTGAAAATGCCACCAATGGGGATTTTGTAAACTAGCAGGCAAATAAGAAGAAAATGGAAGTTATTGTCTGACTGCTATCCCTTTACAATAAAATGGAAGTAACAGAGTGAAGCAGGGCTCAAAATTTCACTCACGAATCAAAATACTGTTAACGTTGTACAAACATATAAGAGAACAAAATATAGATGTAGTAAACTGGAGGGGAAAAAATGCTGGGAGACAACTGGGTCAGGGTTCATATAAGCTTCCCTCTGTGTTGCTGTGAAGTTTCCTTATGCTAAACTGAAACATATTCTATAAACACAGAACATTTCTTTCACCATTGAAAACTCCTATTCTTTGTGGCGTACACTGATTCTAAAACACTGTACGAACACATTATTCATGAGGACATCTAATGAAAGGTTAAGTAAATCAGAGTACTGTTAATGCTTCATAGTATTTTGCATTAATAGCGGGAGTTTTAAGAACAGTCGGGACTGAATGAAATTGCAATTACAAGGAGTAAAGGGGAGGATTAACCACAGATTCCTCTAGGTTGTTGTGCAGTTATTTTATAAGGAATAGCACAAGTTATATAAAATTAATTAAAACTTGGTTTGAGCTCAAAAGTTTACTTGTGAAACCTCAGGTAAGCCACATAGTCTTTTATAAAAGCAAGCTTATATGTTTTGTTTTCGTCCGATGTTTGGAAATAATTCTGTCACTCTTATGACCTTTCTCATCTTTCAGAACCATCATTATTTCCTTGTCAACTGGTAAATATACTTGTGCTATGATACGCATATGTACATATCTTCTGACTAGTGCTATCCAGAGATTGTAGAATGCCAATTGATAAAAAATCCAGTACACAGTTTTATTGGCAAATTTTAAAATCAGCCCATAGTCGAATGAAAAAGAAAGTTTTGTAGACATAATCCAAAGGAAATACGGCCACAGTTTAGTTTATTTATAACAAATAATGTTTTGAATGAAGCCTTTCTTATAATACACTAAAAAGACACTTCTTTATAAAAAAAGCTATCTCAGACAAACACGTGGAATTTGGTACACCTACAAGGTCTGATCAAAAAATGCCGGAACTTGATACGGTAATTTGTATCACAAATTACTCAGATGTAATTAATGATAGTAATATGAATATGTATTTTTATGTGACATTGATTTCAGAGGTTTATTAATTGTAATTATTATTGGTAAATAATAATATACGGCTTTACTGAAACTGTCAACAATAACGCAATAATGCAGCGATGGGGTGAGTTGTTTATCATTACCGGGAACCAGGAAGTTACGTAATGTTTCGCGCCTTTTCGGTAGAAGCTTCTAGAACATTTCCTAAAGCATATGTATTCGTGGTTTTCATTGGATATTAAAATAGACGCTAATGTTGGCGCGTTTCATTAGCCAATAGCAGTTCATTTATAATCTTTAGGCGTATCTTGATGCAGGCCTATAAATAGTGTAGGTTCGAGGTAGCTTGTCCCCCCAGTTCAACGGAATTCTCAATACACTACACGTCGGTCTCTCAGTTCATTTATTTCGCCAAGTTACACGCAGCAGAATTACGAGAATTATTATAAAGTATTATACATTTAAAAAAAATTACATAAAGTTGAAGTATGCGAGTTAAAAGTGATAAATAAGAAGTTATTACAAACAGTTTCAGTTTGGCGAGTATCCAGATTAATATGTAAAAAGTGTTAGTGAACGTGTTCGGCAATAAAAATTATAAAACCAATTTCTTCGTCAGTATAATTTCTGGATAAAAGATTCCTTTCCGATTCACACCCTGCAAGAGTTAAATGTCGACCTAAATAGCTAGCCGGAGAACATTTAAAGTGAATTATTTCAAAACTGATGCAAATTGCTACGCCAGAGGGAGCTACGAACCAAACAAGGAATGACGTCACAAGATAGCAACGCGTGAAGTAAACACACAACATTATTTGTAATACCGTTACAAATTGGCTTCCAAACGTGGTGCTATAATAATGTTAAACACATGGAACATTTAATACCGTTACAAATTGGCGCCCAACGTGGGGCGCGATAATCAGGAAAGGAAGGCGAAGTGACCAGGAAAGGATCAGCATAATCAGGACGTGGAACGAAAGCAGCAGTAAAATGATCTACAAGACGCAGATTCCAGAAACAAAAGGAACGACAGACTACATGGATGATTGGACATCGTAATTCCGAGACTACAAGGCAGCAGGGTAATTCAACTACAAAAACATCGAGACGACGTAGATTCATCACAACACAACGCAGAAGCGACATACAAACATAGGAGAATGGGGCAGAACGCTGGACATTAAAGTAACAGCAACATACAGCATCAAAAAGGTAAACAAATTTAAATGTACCTTAGGAGTGGTAGGATAATAAAAACAATGGCTGCTAGTAATACAGAAGAAATAATTATGGAGGGAGATAGTGTAACAGTTAGCTGTGATCCAATACAAGTTACAGGAAATAGCCCAGACTTTTTAGGATTGGAGGATGAAAATGTTAGTGCAGAAAGTCAGAATAGAATAGCAGGAAATGTTAATTTTGATGCTAGTACGATGATGGAAATGATAAGAAATTTTGGTGAAATACTAAATAAGAGTTTAGAACAAAACAGGGAAGATATGCAAAAGAGTCATAGGGAATTAAGGGAAGATATTGGTAAAACTAATGAGAAATTAGAAGACCTAAGTCAAAATAATAGAGAATTAAGGGAAGAAATTTGTAAGAATAATGAGAAATTAGAAAAGAAAATAGATCAAAACAGGGAAGATATGCAAAAGAATAATAGGGAATTAAGAGAAGATATTGATAGGAGTTTAGAACAAAAACTAGATCAGAATAAGAGAGAATTGAGGGAAGATATTGGTAAAAGCTTTGAACAAAACAGGAAATCAATTGAAAATATTGGTAGGAGTAATGATATATTAAAGCAAAAAGTAGATCAAAGCAGTGAAGAAAGTGAAAAGAAAGTTACGAAGCTAGATAGTTGTATGCCAAAAATGAGAGATGAAAATGAGGAAGTAATAGCAAGTGAGATAGGAGAAATTTCAAAGAAAATGCTAGACATGAGTAGGGAAAGAGATAACAAAGAAAGTGAGGTTAATACTAAAAGTGAGGTTAATGTAGAATGTACAGAGTTAGGAAGTCAAATGAGTAGTATTACAAGTGAGCTAAGAGAGATAAAAGAGGTTAGGAATGTAGATGTAAATGAGGCGCAAGTTAATTTCAGAGCGGAGATATCAGAAATACAAAAAGAATCAGAAATGCAAAGAAATAAATTGTACCAAGATGTTCAAATTGAAAACTCCAGTCCAGTACAGTTTAGTACAGATTTGTCAGAGTATTCTCAAATTAAAGAGATAGTTGAAGAGTTGAAAATGAAAGTTGTTAAAAGATGTATTGTTCAAGAAACTGTAGATTGTTTTCAAATGTTATCAGGGAACGAAATATCATATGAATACAAGAGGTTATTCATGAATAAAAATTTGAAGGTTAGGATACGGCTACGAGTAATATTTAGCCACACACAATTTGATCCAGGAGGGTAAATAGCAATGAGATGTAAAGTAAATGCTGGATAGTTAAAGATGACTTGCAGAGAAATGTATTGGAACGTAAGAGGGTTAACTAATTATTTATGTCATGTGAAAAGAGAAATAAGTTATATAAAAAAAAAAGGAGAAATGTTTAAAAAAAAAAAATATATATATATATATATAATTAAATTTTTAGTAACTGTAACAACATTTGAAAATTAAGAATACAAAGATTGAAACTTAATATGATATTAAATTAAAAGTACGTAAATACAATTCCAAGAGTATTGTTAAAATAAAATACAAAATAAATACCATCGCAAATTGATTGAGAAAACAGAAATAAATTCAGAACAAAAATAAATATAAAAAAAAAAAATACTTATGTAGCAAACAGAAAAGGTGAAACATTGTCTAGATTTAAGAGATGTAAATATATGTAGAGGGTGAATATTTTGGTAAATATGTATAATAATTACAAAAATCTTAAATGTATAAATTTTTGGCAACAACTTAAGAAAGTAAACAATTTGGTAGCAGTGATTAAATAATTTAGGGTAAAGTATTTGCTATAAAAAAAAAAAAAAAAAATTGTGATGTCAGATTAATATCTAAATTAATTAAACCAGAGCCAGTAAGTAGTGGCGAGATAATAAAGAAAACATATGTCATGTGTTAAATGCGTGTGAAGTGTTAAGTGAAAGTGATAGCGTGTGTTCCAAGATTTAGGAGACTAAAAACACAATTTTAAAATTTCTAAACAAGTTATAAATATTTATAATTATGTTTCTAGTGGGGCATATGATACGGTAATTTGTATCACAAATTACTCAGATGTAATTAATGATAGTAATATGAATATGTATTTTTATGTGACATTGATTTCAGAGGTTTATTAATTGTAATTATTATTGGTAAATAATAATATACGGCTTTACTGAAACTGTCAACAATAACGCAATAATGCAGCGATGGGGTGAGTTGTTTATCATTACCGGGAACCAGGAAGTTACGTAATGTTTCGCGCCTTTTCGGTAGAAGCTTCTAGAACATTTCCTAAAGCATATGTATTCGTGGTTTTCATTGGATATTAAAATAGACGCTAATGTTGGCGCGTTTCATTAGCCAATAGCAGTTCATTTATAATCTGTAGGCGTATCTTGATGCAGGCCTATAAATAGTGTAGGTTCGAGGTAGCTTGTCCCCCCAGTTCAACGGAATTCTCAATACACTACACGTCGGTCTCTCAGTTCATTTATTTCGCCAAGTTACACGCAGCAGAATTACGAGAATTATTATAAAGTATTATACATTTAAAAAAAATTACATAAAGTTGAAGTATGCGAGTTAAAAGTGATAAATAAGAAGTTATTACAAACAGTTTCAGTTTGGCGAGTATCCAGATTAATATGTAAAAAGTGTTAGTGAACGTGTTCGGCAATAAAAATTATAAAACCAATTTCTTTGTCAGTATAATTTCTGGATAAAAGATTCCTTTCCGATTCACACCCTGCAAGAGTTAAATGTCGACCTAAATAGCTAGCCGGAGAACATTTAAAGTGAATTATTTCAAAACTGATGCAAATTGCTACGCCAGAGGGAGCTACGAACCAAACAAGGAATGACGTCACAAGATGGCAACGCGTGAAGTAAACACACAACATTATTTGTAATACCGTTGCAAATTGGCTTCCAAACGTGGTGCTATAATAATGTTAAACACATGGAACATTTAATACCATTACAAACTTTGTCCACATTTTTCTATGTTTAGCTTTTACTTATTGTGCATGGTCTCCTCCACAATTGATACACCACTCCCAATGCCGTTTCCACCTCTGGAAGCAGTCTTGTACATTTCTTTCTGAATCACGTGAAGTGCTGTCTGCGAATTTTTTTATCTCATCTATTGTTGCAAATCTTCATCCTTTCAACAATGTTTTCAACTTTGGAAATAAAAAAAGGTCTGCAGGGGCCAGATCTGGAGAGTATGGAGGATGAAGCAGCACAGTGAAGTCGTCTTTTGTGCAATAGCCACGCAACAACAGGGATGAATGTGCGGGTGCATTATCATGATGCAAGAGCCATGAATTGTTTTGCCACATTTCAGGCCTTTTCCTTCTCACATTTTCTCGCAGGCGTCACAACACGTCCTGATAGTCAGTCTTCAATTGACAATTTCATTGACGGTCCTAACATGAGTGTTGTTGGTAGACATCGAAGGGCATCCTGAACAACGGTCATCTTTAACTTCCATCCGGCCATTTTTAAACCATGTGAACCATTCGTAACATTGAGTACGGCTTAAGCACTCTTCACCGTATGCTTCCTGCATCATTTGATGCATCTCTGTGAAGGTTTTGAGTTTCACACAAAATTTAATGCAGACGCATTGCTCCTCTAACTCTGCCATCTCACAAACTGTGCGACACAAATGTTCTACTCACTGAACAATAACTAACAGACATAGAATAATGAAACTTCCCCAAGCAGTTACACACTAAACACAGGCGTGTGCAGGAATGCCAACTGCATTTCTCTCCAACACTCCATTGGTGTGAAATTACGAATGTTCCGGCATTTTTTGAACAGGCCTCGTATTAAATACCCTTAGGTGGAGTCTGGTGGTGACAGCGGTAGGAGAAGTTCGCGCGGAGCGAGAGCTGAAAAATTGACGGAGTGGAGGTGAAACAGGAATGTCAGAAATGAACAAACTAATGGAATCCGAGGAAAATTCAAGACGACTCGAAGAGGTTATGAAGAAGCAGAGAGAGGAGATGGTACAGCAGATAATGGATTACAAGAAAAAATTGAAGATATAGAGAAAAGATTCGAAGCAGGACAGAGAAAGAATTGTGTAATTTTCAGAGTGGCAGAAGAATACGGAAACCTAGAAGAAGCAGTGTACGTGATCATAGAAGAAGACTAAGTATAAAAACGTCTGGTTGGGAGATAGAGGACGTGTACCGAATTGGAAAACGAGGAAGAAAATCTAGACCAATTTGTATTAGAATAACGACAATGGAAAAAAACAAGGAAATTTTAAGGAACACCAGAAGGTTAAGAGGCTCAAAAATGTTTATAGAGCAGGACTATATGAGAGAGGAACAAATTCTGAAAAAAGAACTAATTCCAGGATGAGAGAAGCAAGAGCAGCTGGAAAAAAGGCATTTTTGAAAGGTTTAAAATTATTAGTGGAAGGAGAAGAATGGAGTATGAGTATACAGAGGAATGAACAAGAAAAAATGTGCGAGCGTCAGCTGAAGCAATGGCCCAGGATACATACAAGTCATAGAACCGAGAGAATAGCTGAGCCGGCAGTTTGGAGAAAGGAGCAGAAAATAGCTGATCAAGTCACAAAATTGACAAACACGAGAAACAATCATGAAAGGAGAACAGAAGGAAATAGGGAGGAAGATCCAACAGTCATGGAGAGGGAAGAGGAGTTAATATTGGTAGCAGCGGCGGGGTGGAAAGAGATGCTAAGGAGAAGTGGGGAGAAGCTGAGAGAACAGATGACTGCAGTAAGAAATGCATATGCAAAGGAGGGAAACAGCCATGAAAGGAGTACAGAAGAAAATAGGGAGGAAGAAGCAGTAGCTGGGGAAGGGCTAACATTGGTTGCAGAGGCAGGGCGAGAAGAAATGCAAAGAAGAAGCAGGGAGAAGCCGAGAGAACAGATGATTAACAGTGCAGAAAGAAATACGTATGCGGAGGAGGGAGTGACACGAGTGAGAAGTGGGGAAGTAATAAGAGTGAGAATGGTCAGTGAAGCAGAAGAAATTGCAAGAAGGGGGGGAGAGTATAAAATAATAGATTTGAGAGAAGGGAGGGTAACGCTACAAGAGGAGGAAAGTGTCAAACCGGTATCCAGACGTACTAGACTCAGAAAAGCAATGGAGAAATTAAGTATCAGGATAAAACAAAGAACAAATAGGGAAAGGAAGTAAATTGATACACAAAAAAAAGAAAATACGAGTAAGGCAGGAATGTAAACTGAGTTCATATTAGTAACCTATTCAGAGATGATATATTAGGAGTAAAAATAAGAAATTAGCATTATCCAGTAATGGAGATAAGGAGATTCCAGGTTCAGGTTCATTATACGCAGATGATTTTATGTTAGACACCATATCATTGATAGGGTTACAAAAGCAATAAATGAAATTCAAGAAAGTGTGAAAAATAGGGAATTGGGGTAAAAATCTTAAAGATGACTGACTCAATAAAAGGCTTTAAGAAACAAAACCAAGGTCTTGAGAAAATAATAAAGAAGGTAAAGGGAAGAAAATGGTATAGAAAAGTAAGAGAAGCAAGGGCCGCTCAGTGAGCAAAAAGGCCAGGGAGCCAAGCAATCTGAGTGGCCCAATAAGAAAACAAGCACCAGACAAATTGTACAATACATGTAGGGGTATCAACGAATATACATTGTAAACATGTACAACAAATTGTACAATAAATCCATTCATTCAAATACCCTTTGGCACAAATACCTACAACATTTCAAATTATCTGATAAAAACTATGGATTTCTGCAATTTTCACAGCTGCCTCCTTTAAAGGGAAACCTGTTTCCAAATTAGTCAGTCAGTCAGTCATAGCCATATGAATGTTGTTTACAGAATATCACAAACCCAACACCATACACATTTTCACAATAAACAGAGAAGCTTGCTTGACATACAGTTATCACCTGTAAACCTTCTGGGGTGTTTGTGCAAGGATTGGCAGCAAATGGCCACAGGACTATCTACGTTTCCTGTACTGCAATTGCTGGGCAACTTTGGCAGGTTCCATCAGCACTCAAGCACGACAAAGATCTTGCAGGACATAAAGGAAACAATATCCATGAAGTCCTGTGTTAAAATGTGTCTCAAATATACAAATTTTGCTTGTAAAGGACAAAAATCTTGGATAACACTTCTATACTTACCTTATGTTAAGGAAAATGTAGGTGTATATACTAGCAGTTTTAAGACGTAATGTAAAATTTAACCCATCCAGCTATTTTAAGACATTTCCTTAAATAGTGAAATACAGCAATATGTCAACAAGTACTCCATTTTGTTAACACTGACAAGTGAAGAGGAAACCACAAGCATAACCATATTAAAGCAATCCTTGAAAATAGAGGTGTTAGATAGCAAATGCCCAGTTACTGATATGATACCTGTTATTTGAATCCAGTTCATGTACACACACTAACCTTAACCGAAATCACAAAACAACAGCACCCTCTGGTTTCACTCTAGCTTCTATGGCCTGACAATTTACTCGTATTGTTTAATGAAACATTGGTGGCCCTTCAGTATGAATTATGATAGCCCAAAGAGCCAACTCTGGTCGAACAGAAGACTAATCACTGAAGGTAAGCTGCAGCATAAATTCCATTTACACCAAGACATGTTGTGATGCATGTTCCACAGAATATAACATTATTCTTCACTTCTGCTGCTCTGTAATCCTTACAAACCACACAGCCTTGAAGACAGATTCACCAACATTTAGCTACATAGAATACATTTGAAAGCCCATAATTTTGTGCAACAACTGCAACCATAATGGCAGCCAAGCTGCAATTCATACTAAAGAAAAAAGTAATAATAAATACGTTGCAGTTAGTTTATCGCTATACTTCTGCATTTGTTTAAAACTACATTTTCAACAATAGCAGTATCTGTCATGATGATGATGATTGAAAGTTATAGCAGCAGTTCCCAAACCTCTTGCACACACGACCCTATTTTCGATAATGAAATTATTATAGACCTGTCCATTCACTTCACTGCTTAATCATTAATTTGCAAGTTTTCACGAGAAGTGAAAGGATAAATTAATTGAGATTTCTTCAGACCAAAGTTTAAAACTGACTTTCCAGAAGGAAGTTCTGACTAGCAAGAACAGAATACCCTGGTGTCTGCTGCACTAAATGTGCTTATTCCATTCTGCACCCCATATCTCTGCGAAATTGGATTTTCGTCAATGGCAAACATCAAGACTAAATCTAGGAATAGATAATTGGCAACTAATATACAGCTGGACATTGAACAATTAATTAATAGCAAACAGGCTCATATACTTATCACTAATCATCTTGATGTGCAGTTTAATAATTAATGATTTACATAAAATTGTACACGTGCATTTACTGTGAAATTGTCGTATTAATATGATTCTTAAATACAAAACATAATTCTGTTTATATGTAATAGATGACGAAATTCCATTTTCCCCATTGTTATAATAATAATTAACAATAAAAATCATTTATTAATAATTCCAAATATCCACTGCGACCCCCTTGAGGATCACGACCCACAATTAGGGAACTGCAATATTACACAAAGCAAACAGCAATTATGGAACAATTCAACATTTTAAATTGGAAAAAAAATTAAAAACCCAATATCTTACACTCACATAACATTCTCCAAACTACCATTGTTTATTTTTAAAGGCATACTGTGCAAAAATACATATCTTTAAAATGTGCAGTTTCTATCAAAATTGGCTGTGTCAATAATCATTTCTGAGATACTGTTGACCATTGGTTTCAATTTTTGAATTGACTTTAACATACGTTTGTAAAATCTAAATATGCATTGCTTGATGTAGCACTCATTTGTTCTGTATATCCCATCAGTTAAGGGACTATACAACTGAGTGGCAAGCAGGTTATTACATAAACCATTAAAAACTGAGCCAAATAATAAGACAAGTATGCTCTGCACACAACTATATTATATAAACACATTTGTGATAATATAAACTTTAGCATACTGCAACCTAATAATCTATGACTGAACAAGGCAGGGAAATATGATAAAATATTTATATATAACTCTAACCTATGTTAATACAATTGCATATTTAATTAATGTAATGGAGTATGAAGCAATAAAGTATTTAATATAAACAATCATCCCCCCCCCACACACACACACCTTCAAGTTTTGATTAAAAGAGTTTTAAATTATGGACACACTAACTGCTGTGGTCCTTAGCGTCCCATACTATATTGGGTGTGAAAAACCATAATTTTGCTCATCAGAGGCCTCCCAATCAGGCTTGAGGTTCTTTTATGTGCCGTAAATGTATGACACAGGACCACCAGCTTTACTTCCCTTCCAAAGGAAGCCATGCTAAGGATTTTTACACCCCAAAAAAAATTCATTGCACTCCAACCGGTTTAAACCCACACCTCGTGTAAGTGATGTGGATAGATGTACAGCATCATACAACTATCACTGTTCCGTCTCATGATGCGTGTCATTCAAAGAGCAGAATTTTACAGCCAACATTCAAGCGATTCAATTTTTAAACAGTTTCAGCTCCCTGTATAACCTTGCACATACAGCAAAATGTGTAATAAAGCAATTTCTTCCAAATGGACGAACATTGTTGAATTTCAAGTGAATATAAAACAAATTTCCCCATAAGCAAACGTAACTACAAGGCAAAACATGTGTGATTTGTGCACGCACTTCACAGTGCCGGCGCTCAATTCTTGCCACACAGCGAGTTGTATTTAAATTATAATTTTATTTCAATAAGTAAATTCTTGTTCTGTAAAAAACACAGACTTCAAGCAAAACTGACTAAAACAATAAAATGATTTGATTACTTTCACCTAAATACTTCCAATCCTGATAATGCTGTAGGAAAGTGGCTAGTCTTTTGCTAGCAGTGACTGGCTTGTTACCAACCGTTCAAACAGAAAACATGACATGTTGCCATGCCAATTGCAGAATGTGGAGCGAGCTGTTGTAGTTGAAATACAGAGAGGGCATGTGTTGTTATATCTGAACACTCCAAGTTGCAACTGTACAACCCATGTTTTATCAGTTCTGTGCGAGGAGTGAAATAAAAATAAATACCTCTAATGATATTTTTAAACTAGTTAATTCTTAAGTACTATCACGAGGGGAAAAAACCCTTTGCGGGATAATGTTTCTTCTTTAATTTTACAAACAGTTAACAAAAACTTAAATTTTGCCAAAGTTTGTTTAGAAAACGAATTAATAACAATGTCTAATAAAATTAAATTTCTTAGAATCTGGGTTGATAGTAACCTTGACTGGGGAATCCACATTGATGTACTATCTAAAAAATTATCCCAGACATGTTTTGCATTATATACCCTTAAAACTTTAGTTAATCTTGATGTACTTAAAATGGCCTAGTTTGCATATTTCCATAGTCATTTATCATATGCTATAATATTCTGGGGAAAGTCCAGTTATAAAAATAGAATCTTTATAATACAAAAAAAGGCCAATCAGAATAATGTTCAACTTTTGCAGCAACACAAGCTGCAAACATTACTTCATATTGTTAAATACCTTGACTGTTCCTTTGCTATACATTTTTGAAACTCTGGTAACAATATATAAGCACCAAAATAGTTCAACACAAATGCTGATATTCATGACTATAATACAAGAAATAAATCTAAACTGCACATTACAGGTCATAAAAGAACCCTATATGAAAAAAGTTTATATTATAATGGCATTCAATTGTTTAATAAACTTCCTACATATTTAAAAAAAGTTAAAACCCTAACAGTCTTCAAAAAAGATTTGAAAAAATTCCTAATATAGGGTTGTTTCTATTGAATGGAAGAATATCTAGAAATTAATTAGTTTATAAGCATTCTTATGGAATATACTATGTTTACAATTCTAAAATTTAGTTTAGGTACCTACTCATGTAATAAATTAGGATTTCTGTACTTGTGTATTACATCTAATTAGACCTGTTCGTTTTGTACTAATAATTGTATTGTTGAAATGAAACCAATATTTCTGTAATGAAATCAAACAGTGAATAAATTTGAGTAAACCACATCTCCAAAGGTTTCAAAGCAAATGTTGACCTTTATGTAAAGAAGAGCGCATAAAAGCATTAATCTTGTTCATATTCATTTATTTTCATCCTTTTACATGAGTTTAAAGGACACGTCAGTATAATCTATTTACATTATTTTTCCATATTTGAACTCCTCTATACTGTAAAATGCATTTTCAATTAAATATGTTTTTATGGTTTTCATCATTTTTGTTTGATTTATATTCTTTATTTCATTTGGTAGTTTATTAAACAATTCACTTCCTATGGTTTCTGTTGAACGATTATTGTTGTGGTACGTGTATTAGAAGCGGGTTAGTAAATGTTGCAAACAAAATAAATTTGGGTCTCTGACATATAACGGACTATCAGAGGGTTTTATTCTAACTTTACAGAATCCTATTTTCATTGAGTCTCAAAGTGTAAATATTCAGTCCATGGGTGATATAAATAACAAGCTGGAGCTCCATGCAGGTTGAGAATCTAGTATCAGATCGTGATTTGGTATAAATAAAAATTTGCCCTCTTCATTGAGCTATTGCTATATCTGCCAAGCTTTTGCTCACTGACACATCAGCTGATTAAACAAATGCGCCTATTCTTCTGTCAGGAGGCCATTTAATCTTTGCTGCTCTTAAATATTCATATGCTCATTCATGTTAATCATACTCTACATTTATGAAACATAATAGATTTTGAATAAAACAATTGTAATTAATGATTTGTCAAAGGAAATAGACATTGAGATTCACCCAACTTTCAACAGATAACATTCATCATCCCCTTATTTGATATTACAAACACGTCACCAATTGATATACTGAAAGTAGCGTGATTATTTGTACTTCTGTTTTTGCACCTTTATATTGATAACCTCTGCATCTATATAAAATATCACTATAAGTAATTCCAAGAAATTATAAGGTGTTATTGTAAATTAAAGTTATACTGGATGAAAGAGTTTCATTTCGTCGAAAGTTAAATTTAAGGTTGGTTTTACAGGAAATTGTTGTTACAATCCGGTTTTGATTTGCACAACATTGTGCTCTACGTACATGTTCATATTTGCACATCGCTTTGATTATATTACCAGACTTATGGTAATGAGAGCAGATTACAATGACCTCACTCACATTCTGTTTAGCATTATACAGAGAGAGCCAAAAAACTATGAATCGGCAGCGGTGTTTTTCCTGTCCAAATCCTCTGCGCTTGTTGCCATCTGCCGCTATCATAGAAAATTGCGGATGAAACCATACAATATTTTTAAAACTACTTTTAAAGGCTTTACTTATCAACTTTATGAAAGGAGATGCTGAAACTGGCCACTGTCATCCATACATTTTTGGCACTTCTTTAGGAAACTATCCATCACTTGCCGTAGTTCACGTTGAGAAATGTTGGCCATTTCCTGGCCGATATCTTGTTTTAATTCTTCCAAGGTATGTGGATTAGTCTTGTACAGTTTGTTTTAAGTTACCCCAGAGATAGAAATCACAGGGGGTTAGGTCGGGGGACCGAGGGAGGCCACAAATCTCTACTAATAATTCTGTCCTCAAACGCACTTTCATAAAGTTGTTAAGTAAAGCCTTTAAAAGTAGTTTTAAGAATGTTGTATGGTTTCATTCGCGCCTTTCTATGTTAGCAGCAGATGGAAACGAGCACCGAGGACTGGACAGGTAAAATACAGCGAAGGTGGTTTGTAGTCTTTTGGCTCTTCCTGTAGTACCCAGGCAAAATGAAAACACCTCAGGATCTTTTCAGCATTGTTAAAAGGACAACCTCATGTTTCATTTGCCTCTGTTACGCAACTTTCTACGTTTTCTCTTTTAAATTGTTCATATCTGCACACATTTGAGTCCTTGCACTTGCAACAGTTTTTAATTTATCTACTACTTATATACAGCAAGTAGAGGAAGTATGGCATTCTATGCAAAAAAACTGATAACACGGAGGTTTCATCAGAAATGCATGTCTGGAGAGTGCCCGATCAAAAAAAAAGCATGCTTGAGAGAGAGAGAGAGAGAGGGGAGAGAGGGAGGGGGAGAGAGGGGGAGGGAGAGAGAGAGAAATGAGCTAATGCTTGATTATTTTATACCACCCCAATGTCTCTACCATGTACATAGTAAATAGCTAAGGTATTGCATTCAACCCAAAAATTCCATATCAAGATTTCAATGGAAATACATGTTTTTAGGTCCTTTTAGTGAGTGAATAAATAAATAAATAAATTAAAAGAAAAACATGTTTAGAAAAAGGCCTGCATGTGTCTAAGTTATATCTGTGAAGAGCATAACTCAATAATGAAAAGTCTGATAAATAGTAATCCTGCCACTATTTCTGTGTAACAAATGTGTGCACCTTATACAGGGTGAGCCAAAAGACTCCGAACGGCCTGCGCAGTGTTTTTCCTGTCCGCATCCTCGGCGCTCGTTGGTGTCTGCCGCTATCATAGAAAGGCACAGATGAAACCATACAACATTTTAAAAACTACTTTTAAAGGCTTTATTTACCAATTTTATGAAAGGAAATGCTGAAACTGGCCACTGTCGTTGTCCATACAATTTTGCCACCTCTTTAGGAAACTATCCATCATGAAATTTTTGTGGTGAATTTTCCAAACGATGAGCGATGTCGTTTAATGTTTCTTCGGTAAAAACCGAGCTCTGTCTTTTAGATTTCTTAGCCTGAACACTTCCTGTGGTCTGAAATTTACTGTAAAGTTCATGGATTGTTGTATGGCCTGGAACTTTTACACCTGGAAATCTTTCTGCAAATCGTACTTTCACTTGGCGAGCTGACCAAGTTAACACATACAAATCACCACAACAGCATGACTTTGTTTATAGCAGCAGTGCGTTATCATGTTTTTATCATATTTCCACATGCCCAGTGGAAAAGCACCGCGCAGCTGATAATATTGTTCATAAAATACCCCTCTGGGGCCACTTAAAACATAAAGTGTAAAGACAAACCCACACACCCTGGAAGAATTAAAACAAAATATCCGCCAGCAAATTTCTCAGTGTGAACTACGGCAAGTGATGGATAGTTTCCTAAAGAGGTGCCAAAAATATATCGACTACAGTGGCCAGTTTCAGAATCTCCGTTTGTAAAGTTGGTAAGTAAAGCCTTTAAAAGTGCTTTTAAAAATGTTGTATGGCATCATCCATGCCATATACAGACGGCAAGTAGTGCCGAGGATGCAGACAGGAAAAACACTGCGCAGGTGGTTCAGAGTCTTTTGACTCACTTTGTATTTCATATGTGCAATAATCGAGTCTACCCTCATTAGGCACTTTCATTGGGTATGAATCAACATGTAGTGTTTGTTCACTTTGTAAAGTAACTAGTCTTCGATACAATGAAGCAATTACTTAATATGGAACCTCCTCCTGTTTTGCCTTAATGACCTTCCTAAAGCTTTTAACACTCTCAAATAAGCAACAGTTGGACTCAAAATATTACCGCATGTATACATTTTCAGTTTCCCTGAATAAAAAACAATTTTTTTTCAAGGTGGAAATATATACTTATTATTAAAAGTGCACAAGTATTTCGTGCCACAATTTTTTATTTCCTCTATGTACCACTGATTTAATGTTACAAAGATGCACTTTCCCATCTGAGTAATTTTATTGTAATACCATTTACAAATATACAGATAATGCTTCCATCTACTGACAAATTTCCAAAACATTAACCCTACACTCTGAATCACAAAGTCACAACCTGTTGTGTGTATGGTGGTGGAATATATTTGACGACAACCATGGAATCATAGCTATGAAGGAACAAGCAAATAAGATACTATATTTACTTAAATTGCAAGGGGGAGGGGGAGAAAATTAAGAATAGAAAACTGCTCAATGACATTAAGGCTGTAAATGCCGTAGACTTTGGTGTGAATTACAATAATACTAATTCGTTCTTAAGTTTTGTTTTTTTCTCTGTTAATTACACTTCAAAGTAAATGTCAATAAAATTAATATCACTTCATAACTTAGGCAACAAAAACAAAATAAAAATATTTGGCAAGTCTATTCTTAGTGTATCCTTGTTGAAAATGCTTATAAAAGCCAAGAGAAAGCGAATAAATTACCTTAGGAGTGAGTTTAGAAGTGGATGTGATCTCTTCACTAAGAGCAGAATGTCGAAACGTGAATCATTCGAGTTTTAGACACGCAGATCCCTCAGCTACGCTTTGAGGCTGAGGGCCCTCAATCTCTCGGCTATGCCTTCAGGCTGAGTATCTTACCGGTTTTGGCGGCATTAGTTATTCAACACATCATTTTCATCGCTGTGGAGGATACAGTAAGAGCAGAATGTCGAAATATTTAATCAATTTAGGTTATAACAGTACATGGTGAATTTTGGAGGTTAAATTGCAGAGTTGGATTTGTGCCAGCAACAGTAAATTAAATTACCTATTTTAAACTAAAAGTAAACTTACACAATTGTAAATGCCACAAATAATGTGCTGTGCGCCACAATGAAGAGAGTATATGCAGAGATACGCTTTGATAACTTTGTGTGTATTGTCGCTTTTCAAGTCCTAATGCTCTACCAAATGCATGAATGATAACTGAGCTTTAATCTCATTCACTTGAGATTACTGTAGGGATGCATTAAACCATTCCTCTAACATTGCACCATTTAGTGCTGAATTCTTCTTATTGGCACTACCATGTGAATGTTGCAAATAATTGGTATTTAATCTCATAAACCATTTATTATAATTTTAGATAAATAGCAACAAGAGAAAATTGCTGAAACACATTGGAGTAAAACAGTGTTACAAAAACTGAATAACGTGTTTGGATTTTATATGCATTTATTTATTCATGATCAATTAAAAACAAAGTTAAACTGCTATTATGCCTCAGCACGCCTGTCCAATTCTGAAAATTATAATTACATTTCAATGTAAACTAATGCATCACATCATGAATAAACCGAACAAATTAATTTCTCTGTAATGTACATATTTAACTTCACTGACTATTTAACAATTACAACTTAATGGTCAAAATTCTGTTTGCAGATCACATTACGTCTATGCTACAAATATCAATTTATCACATCGAATACAACCATATAGTCTAATGTAAGACTATCAAATAATATTTTCATTGCTATCACTACAGTTCCAACATGTTTATTGTTTCAGAAAGTAAATGTATTCCTTTTTGCTTTTCCCCCTTAAAAATGAGCTTAATAAAACATCTGTAAAAAACAGCAATAAATTAGCGACATTTACCTAAAGGTTTTTGAGAATGCTGTTGCTCTCAAAACATTTCCGGCCTCTGTACATTTTCTTTTACTGTCAAAAGCAGTCCCATTCTTGAGTAATGTTCATAGTTGATTCCTGAGAAGCAAAAGTAAATGATACATATTAAGATTTTATAATACATCTCCTTTTTTCCTATTGGTAGCAGAAAAAGGCTCATTTGAATCAGCTATATCTGTGCGCTGTAGGATTTTCAATTTTATGAAGCATAAATCAAAAAAGCATGAGACAATCTTTATATAACTAACATGCACACCAATGCATTTGCTTGTATAAGCAATAGTTATACAAAAACAATGTAGGCTTTGTTGCTTATTTTAATCAGCTATCTTTTGTATATTCTTTAAGCACAAACTCTAGACTGGCAACACAGCCTATGACAGTCACTGGAGTAAACAATCAATATTTGAAACTGAAGTTTGTGGTAGACACATTCGGAATCCCAGTTTCATTTCAGACAGAAGTGTCGAAGTTTAAGCCCAAAACGTAATATTAGCAAGCACATATAGTAGTCAATACAGCTTTATTTTGAAAATAAATGTAATGCAATCCAGGTTGTGTAATGGACTTAATTTTGGGGTTATTCTACATTCATACATCCTACTTACAAACAGGCCTTTGAGAATATAGATCGCTTCCTTCTTGCTGTTCATACGCTCTTGCACGTCTTTCAAGTCTTGCCAGTTTTACTATATCGAAGAATTTCCTCTCAGATTTAGTTTCAGATCCCTTAAAATACGATGGGCAGCTTTAAAGTTTCACCTCAAATCGAATAGTTAGCCAACCTTAGGTTTTTTCACATCGTCCACTAATATTATGAAAATGACTTTATATATAGTAAACTGATATAATATATCAAATTTTGGACTAGATATACATTATTTTTAAAACCATTTAATATTCAACTCTGCAGTTTATAATAATTGTGTTGGCAGATATGAATGTTAAACTACAGGTTGCACAGTGTCATCTAGCGCCCACAATGGATATATGCTCTAAATGTACATTTCGGGTGGTCGATGCGGGAAAATCGATGCTACACCGGAAGTTCCATCCCAGTTGAAATACGCTGGTTTATTAACTTTATATTAATTTTATTAATTGGTTTATTAACGCTGGGCGGTATTGCTTTCTACAGAAAGATCACACCCAAGGTGACCCAAGTGGTGTGAACACTCTGGTGTTCTGTGAGTGGATCTCCTTTTGTTAATAGTTGATACTGACGCTCGATTTTTAATCAATAATAGTTTGAAGTATTGTGGTAGCTTGAATAAAAATAAGATTAAACATTGGTCAGAAAATAAATATGAAATCTCAAAAGCAGAAGTGCGGGGAATTATGGAGACTACATGTTATGTTTTCACGGAATATGATACCAAAGTACTTACAATTTATTTAATGTTCTTGTAAATAAAGTCTTTAATTTATGCTTACCCTTTCATTTATGTAATAGGTTCACTCATAACAGAATTTTTCCGATACAAAGAGTGAATTTAGGCAATAATAACGTTCACTTTATTCCGCACAGCTGTGATAGCATCGGTCATTAAAGACTGCAAATGCATCCAAGAAATTCAACTCTAGCCGAATTGCCAACCTCTTTACTGTAAAAATCCCTAAATGAGTTAAGAAATATCCATATATCGGGTATAAAAATCGGTAGATATTTTGCAACACGTTATGAAATGGCTTAACTGTGGTGTTAGGGATTCAAGGTAGGGACTGAAGATGAGGTATATAAAATTAGGAACACAAGTACGGTATAGGGGTACAAGTCGGATTCAATATGTACACGACATATGTATCTACATGGTTATTCTTATTGCGTAACTGTGATCGATGCAGATAAGTGTCACCAATTTACACTATACATAACATATTTCGAGTTTGCCATCCAATCTGTAAAATTTACTTCGCGCTTACTTGTGAAGTTTCCCAACAGGTGCCGCTTCCTCCGTCTTCCTGAGCCTGCTTCATGTTGCTTTCAGACAAGTGCTTGCAGAAAGCTCTCCCGAAGGTGTATGAACACCAAGCTTCCAAAGCAAATGTCGCGACCTCTGCCATGATGATTGCTGAGGCTTGAAACTAAACTAAGATAGAAGTCAGCTGATAAAATAGCAATGCCGAAAATATAAAAATAAAGCAGAATTTTCGTATCAACGAGCAATTGTGTAAATGTAGGAGTTTATAGTGATACCTTATTTAATATTGAGTACCAAATAGCGCGCATTCGATGTTTAAAACTGGAACATGACCTGAAAACCTAGTAAGGTAGAAGACAGGTTATGAATCGAAAGTTCAGTTGGTTTTAATGAAGAATTGAAATATATAAACTATACTTAGTATGTTAAGGTGTTAAAATGTGTGTTTGTGCTATTTAGTGTTGAAATGTGTTCGAATTAGGGACTGTATTTCGAAAAGTTTATTTTTATGGATTGCACACTAATATCGTAAAACGAATAAAGAACTCATGCTCAAAGGTTATGTCTGATACCTATTTCAATTTTGAATGTGATGTAATGATAAGAGTTTGGGATCCATAGTTTGATTTTGGATGTGTATTAGTGTTGTGCTCAAACACTATTTCCTGCTGTTATACCAAATAAATAAATTAGGACATAATGCTCTTTTCATTGCAAAATAACTTAAAACATTTCATAAACAGAAAATCCTCCATATGTACTATATATCTTTGGGAATTTTTTGTCAATCTGGGTAATTCGGTTAAGCCAGGCCTTGGAAGCACAAATAGTTACATAAAACGGTAATGATGTGTTATAGCGGCTGTCGTCTGCTAGCGAGCGGCCTGGGCGTGGCTTAAGGAGTTCGAGCGTTGCCAACCGTAATAAATGTACGCGCGGAAGATAACAACCATGTAACACGAAATTCGCAATGCGGCGCGGTTATTTCAAACACAATTTGTCGATGTTTTTACTTTCTCTACTACGTATAGTAAGTAGGGGAAGTATTGTATTCCACCCGAAAATTGGATACCGAGATTTCACTGGAAATACATGTTTTGAGACCCCCTAAATCCAAAAAAAAAATTTTGGAAACATTTCCGTGTGTGTGTGTCTGTGAACAGCATAACTCAGAAACGAACAGTCGGATAAACACCAAACTTGGTATTTAAGTTCAGTATCTTCCAAGGATGCGACACGAAGTTTTTGAAGAAAATTTTTGGGGGGACCCCAGAGTACCCTTTACATGGAAGATTTTTCGAAAATCTTAATTATCTCAAAAATGGCTCTAACGATTTTGATTAAAATATCATATGTTTAAGATATTTGTATGACAAATAAAATGTATATCTTGAATTTTCTGGGAATGTCTCCAAAAGTATTCTTCATTGTGAACGACTTTTGCATAACTGGTAAACCATAAGAGATAGACAAAATTTTACTACACAAAAAATGTAGATCGCGTTAAAATACACAATTTATGTCATATACATTTTTGTTGTTGAGTGAACCATTTTCGAGATATTGCTTGTTATTCCCTTAAATTTTTCAATACTTATTTTCTCAAATGGGAATTCGTTATTCATTTTTTTGTCTTGGATATTGGAGTGGTAAATTTTAATGTTTATGTATTTAACATTATTGTAACCCCACGTTGTGGTGCCAATTTGCAGTGGTATACTTGTAATATTATTTAATTTGTTGAGCCCCACGTTTTGGAAGCCAATTTGCGATGGTAAATTTATAATGTTTGTGTATTTGTGTTTACTTCACGTGGTGAAGCCATTTTGTGACGTGATTCTTTATAATGTTTGTTAGCTCCATCTGGTGTTAGCAATTTGCGGCAGTATTAGTGTTTGTTTGAAAGAATGCTACTGTTATTTTATTTAATTTTTTTGTTCACTGTCCTCCGGCTAGCTATGATCTTTTTGGTCGAGCACATCTCTTTATACAGGTTGTGTAAACGGAAAGGAGTCTTTTATCCAAAGATAACACTGATGAAAGAATTTGTTTTACACTTTTTATTGTCGAACACATTCACTATCACAATTTACACATTGATCTTGACACTCGCCAAACTGAAACTGTTATAATAACTTATTTACTGATCATTCTTAATTCACGTACTTCAGCTTTTTGTATAATTAACTTTACAACACTTTAGATGTTTCATAACTCTGCTACGCGTAACTTGTGAATCGATAGCCAACCTGTACTCTGCTGAACTGACGGACTGAAGGCGACGTGTATCATACAAATATTTTCGACGAACTGACGTGAAGACGACGTGTAGTGTACAAAGATTTTTGATGAACTGACGGGGTCTATCTCTAACCTAGCCCTTTTTATACTCCTACACCCCGATATGCCTAAAGATTATAACTGAGCTGCTATTGGTTAGTAAAACGCGCCAACATTAGCGTCTATTTTTATATCCAATGAAAATTATGAATACATATGCTCTAGGTATAATGTTCCAACAAATTCTACAGAAAAACGCGCCAACATTACGTAACTTCCTCGTCTCTAATAATGATAAACAGCTCACCCCCTCGCTGCATTATTGCACGCTATTATTGTCAGTTTCAGTAAGGCCGTATAAACTTACTTCTCAACAATAATTACAATCAACAAACATCTTAAATCAATGACACATAAAAATGCATATTCATACTGTAATCATTCTTTACATTTAAGTAATTTGCATCAATATGCAAAGAGTTATAATCTGTGGCAAAGGGAATGGTGCTGCACCTAGCAACCAGCTATTAAGAGATATGTACGTGCTTAAAGGCTACTGTTTTTCTATATTGCCCTTACATCTACAAGAAAATTAGCAATAAGATAGAGTCTGCAAACGTTTATCTCGATTAACATGAAGTAGATGGAGAATAAGCGTTTGTAAAAATAGTTTGTACAAGAGTAGAGAAAGTCATGTGAGTGTAACACATCAAATTTTTTACATTGCATTGAAGCACACCTATTGTACAAGGTTAACCAAACCTGTATGTTGATTCATACCCAAAGAAAATGCCAAACACATTATCGCACATATACGTTATTACACAGAAGCAGTGGTAGCTTTGTTGACATTGTCCTTGAACCACAAACACACATTGTTGTAAATTAGGTGCAATATCAGCAGCATACCTTATTACACAGAAGCAGTGGCAGCATTGTTCTCATTGTCCTTGAGCCACGTACACACATTGTTGTAAATTAGGTGAAATATCAGCAGCATACCGTATAACACAAAAACAGTGGCATCATTGTTGTCAATATCCATGAGTCACAAAACACACATTATTGTATTAATGTACTGCAATGACGTGGCAATAGGAAAACTGGAGAAGACGTGTAAGTTAGGTGAAATACTAGTAGCATACGTTATTACACAGAAGCGGTGGCAGCATTGTTGTTCACTGTTCTTGAGTCACAAAACACACATAGTTGTATTAATGTACTGCAATGACGTGGCAATAGGAAAACTGGAGAAGACGTGTAAGTTAGGTGAATTAACAGCAGCATACGTTATTAGACAGAAGCGGTGGCAGCATTGTTGTTCACTGTTCTTGAGTCACAAAACACACATTGTTGTATTAATGTACTGCAATGACGTGGCAATAGGAAAATTGGAGCAGACGTGTAAGTTAGGTGAATTACCAGCAGCATACGTTATTAGACAAGCGGTGGCAGCATTGTTCTCATTGTCCTTGAGCCACGTACACACATTGTTGTATTAATGTACTGCAATGAGATGGGAATCGGAAATCTGATGTCATTAAAAGAAATAGAATTTGAAGTATGCGCCTTTGATTAAATTTGACATTGTTGAGTTACACCGGGTAATGCTGCGCTATCACATCCAATATTACGCCAAACATGTCTTGTCCCCGAAAACGATTCCGGAAGATGAATTCGTGGAGATAGGATGTGAAGAGGGCGTCACTGGTACCAAATTGCCGCCGAAGTTTCCTCTTCACCCTCATCCACATGTTTTCGACATTTTGCGTGTGGATGGTGTCGTCCTCGGGGTCTACAAAGTTCTGCTCATGGACAATTACGTCGTGTATATATATGCCGTCTAGCAGATTTCCGATGTTGGCGTAAGAAGCCCATCCATCGGAGATGATGTGCCTTCCAGGTAAAATATGCTGCATGATAAGGGCTTCCAGGGTTTGAATAATGGGTAGAGAAAGTTATGTGAATCCAACATCTGGTTTTGAATTAAGCACAACCTTAAGAGCCGAATCTTTGCAGGGTTGCAGTACTTTAGGGACAAACATTTTAAGTGTAACATCTTGTATGAACGTTTCCATTTTTCATAACACTTGTACGTGACTTTTAAGTACCGCAAAGCTCAGACCCTCCCTACCTGCCTGGGACTTTGCAAGGGGTAGTGTTTGAACATTCCGAAAGCAATTCATGTTTATGATGGGCAGTAAATGACTCTCAACCAGGAATACAATACAGCAGCACCACATGTTAAAAGTGGATGGGGGAACATCTGTTCAGCAGAAGGTACAACCTTGGCTAACAAGAAACTCCAGACCGCACTGCAAACAGTACTCAAGCAATTCGAATTCCAAGAAAAATTCCGCATTCTAGATGAAATAAAGTGAGTAGCATATGCCGCGATTTAAGGAATATAATTGACGAATGCTTTGTGGTAAAGTATTTATTTTCCTCCCTGTCGGCCTGCGTTTTATTCCAGTAGCAAGAGCTATTCGGAAAGGCTTTCCCCAGTTTTCGTTTATCCCGTAGAGACAATTTCCAAGAAAGTTTTAAGAAGAAGAATACCGTGCTCATCTATGCCATAATTATCTTTTCCATTCCTTCCATTACTAAGAACAATCAGGCAGAAAGGAAGTTGAAGAATACTCCATAAAATTCTATATTTGCAAAACTTACTTTTAGTCATTGATTTACTTTACACTAAAAACAAAGAAAAACCCGGGGATTCGAGGAGGAAAGTGCAAGAAAGGATTAAACAATCCTTAGATAATTTATAGCTTAAAACGCTGACAGGAATTTACACTGTGTAGTTCAAAATCACAATTTTATGTTTAAGAATTAGAATTCAATAGGAACCTTCACAGTTAGACGAAGTCCTCTACTGATTAAAATCAATATTCTTACTTGACAAAAAAATACTCATATCGTAGAAAATGTAATTTGAATAGAAGCCTAATTTTGCGTGAATGCTATATGGTATTCACGTTAAATTTCCTACGAAAAATATATTTGACCACTATTAATTACATATTTCATTACAATGAACTTGGTTACATCCACCATACGGAAAACTAAAAACGCCACATGTAGTATTTGTGTATATATCTGTCTGTCTGTGTGTGTCTATGTGTGTGTTTTAATGAGAGGTAGTGTCTGAGTGCGTGTATGTGTGTGTGTGTTTTAATAAGTTGTAATGCCTGAATGTGTGTGTGTTTAATAAGTTGTAATGCCTGAGTGTGTGTGTGTGTTTTTTAATAAGTTGTAATGCCTGAGTGTGTGTTTTAATGAGTTGTAGTGCCTGAGTGTGTGTTTGTTTTAATGAGTTGTGGAGCATGAGTGTGTGATTTTGTGTGTATGTGAGCATTGGATTGTGCTGGACAGAGGACCAGGCACCAAAACAACCGGAGAAATAGAATTCTTTAAGTAATGACTAAAATCATCCGCAGGCACACAGAGCCTAAAATACGATTAGGATAAAATGGCACTCTTGGCAGCGGCATGCGCACCTTCATTGGATATACGTAACTTCATTATCGCGTATGCCGAAATTGAATTAAAGTTTTTTTATTTATGGACGCTCTATAACCACTATGGTTCTTAGCGTCCTATTCTATATTGGGCATGAAAGGCCCGAAAGTTTGCTCAGAGGCCTCTTTATCAGGCTTGAGGTTCTTTTACTTGCCGTAAATCTACGACACGGGACCACCGGCTTTACTTCCCTTTCGAAGGAAGCCGTGCTAAAGATTTTTACGCCCGAAAAAATCCATCGCCCTCCGCCAGGTTGTAACGACGCCTCGACAGGAATTCAAGGTGCGGTGCTTCTCAACACGGATGGGATAACCGTGGAGAAGCGTCGCGCGCAACAAAGTCTTACTTTGTTGATCGGACTTACTCTGAACCAACAATGAACCGAAGTGAAGGCGAAGGAATGAACCGGACCAGCAATACAGTCAGTGCCCTTCTGTATTATAAAAGGGTTCACCTTCTCAAACGTTTGTCCTTTCTCTGTTTGCGTAATGACTAAGTAACAACCAGATGACGGTGGTGTTACTTCTGTTACCAAAACTTTTCGGCGTGTTATTAATAATGGAGAAAGAGGGCTCCATAGCGAAATAAATTCTCCACCACTGCAATCGTCTCCGACTTCAGGCTCTGTCTTCCCAGGCGTTACCGCGGCTTGGGTGAGTGGCCTATCCATACCGGTCTCACCCCAGGGTCACACCTCCCAGAACATAGACAGAGGGACCCAATGGCCGTATGAAGTCAGCAGCTCATGTAGTGCCCCCCCTGCGGGACTGTAGTTGAACAGCAGATACGAACACACACCCTACATGACGACCCCGGGTAGTGGGGTTGACGCCATTATCCACTCACCCAGCTGCGCATCCACTACGCGGGTATCCGTCAAGCTGTGTCCACGGAGGATTAAAAGAAAATTGGAAAATAAACGAAAAGTGTATGGGCGTTTCACACGCAAGGTAGGCCGGCGAGGAAGAAAAAGAGATATGTGAATGGTCGTGGTGCGAATTGTTTGTAAATAGATTAGAGAAAAAAGAAGCGTGGCGAGGGGGGTATGGAACGAAATGAAAATAACGCACGAGAGCGCATCTTGTGTCTCCCGGTCAAGAGGACGAACCCACCTCGACCGGGACCCCGGGTGTGCCAAACCCGTACTCACATAAAGTGAGCCCCTGGGGGGTTGGAAGCTGCGTTGAAACAGTGGGACAGCAACCACGGAAATAGAAAAGATCCCTGTTGGTCAGACAGGTGTTAATAAAATCATAGAACCGGAACCCAGTATAAGAAATAATTGTAGAAAAGGAAGCGTAAAATAAATGAAGATAACGTGGCTAGTCCAGATGAGGGTGAGGACTGGCTCGGGCACTCTGCGTACGTCAAAGCCATACTCACATAGTGAGCCCCTGGGGGGGGGGTGAACTGTGAGTGTGTTGTGCTGGTGAGTTGTAGTGTTTATTTGCGAGTGTGTGGGCTTTGGAGTTTGAGTGTGTTTTTGCTGGTGAGTTGCAGTTTGTGACTGGGGTGTGTGAGCTTTGGAGTGTGAGTGTGTTTCTCTAGTGAGTTGTAGCCAGTTATTGCGTGTGTGTGAACTTCGGAGTGTGAGTGTGTTTGTGCTAATGAGTTGTAGTGTGTTACTGCGTGTGTGTGTGAGCTTTGAAAAATGAGTGTGTTTTTGCTAGTGAGTTGTAGTGTGTGACTGTGTGGGTGTGAGCTTTGGTGTTGAGTGTGTTTGTGCTGGTGTATTGTAGTGTTTGATTGCGAGTGTGTTCAATTTTGGAGTGTGAGTGTGTTTTTGCTAGTGATTTGTAGTGTTTGAAGGCGAGTGTGTGAGCTACGGAGTGTTAGTGTGGTTGTGCTGGTGAGTTCAAATAAAGCATGCATTTTGAATTTTCTGGAAATAGCCTGTGAACTCCCGTTCATTCTGATTGGATTTTGTGTATTGCGCTAAGTATCTAGGAAACTATGAAATGTTCTAAAATGCAGTTTGAGGCAAACCAATATTTTCTTGTGTTAGCATTTGGGATAATATTCCAGGAAATGTCATTGCACCTTTGCACTTAAAAGTGTATTATAAATGTATGAAAGTTTGCATAATCTTATAACAGCCTTAGGGGTGTTTTAAGTCTGAAAAATCTATTTATATTACAGCTGCTTTATCCGAAAATTCATTCATTTCATATTTCTTGCTTTGCACAGACTGAAAAAAAGGAATTGCTGAAAAGCATACATTTAGTAGCACAAAACACTTTAATAATGACATTCTTTGCAGCTTGGTAGCACAGAAAGTTTCAACTCAACTCCTTTTATAAAAAACAATAATAAAATTACAATTGATTCATTCACATGACTTTCTCTATCCTCTATCGTTTATTATTAGATACATAAATTATTATTCTTAATCAACCTTTTTTTCTGTCTGCTACATTTTAATATAAAAAAAGACTTTGCAGAAATATCTACATTACACATGTCGTTATCGATACAAAGAGAACAGCGATAGTCAAATGTTTAACAACTAGACGCTATATACGGGCCTTAAAATTCCATTTTGTTTCTATGACATCACGAGAAACAACTGAGTGTTGAAAGGACTTTAAGATAATGACCAAAAAATGAACAATTGAAACCTTCAAAAAATGAGCAATTCGCACATTTCATAACGGATATCTCAGAAAGGGCTCATGCCACAATAAAGCTTATTTTAAATATATTGTAGCTTTAAGGAGATTTACATTTTTGGTGTAGCACGACTTCCTCTATCACTTAAGGATTACCAGTTATACAAGGTTATAAAAAATTACTTCCGAATGAAGGACTTCATAGGCTCTTTCCCGAAATTCCGAGATATACATTTCATTTGCCATGTAAATATTTTTATGAATGGTATTTTAATCAAAATCGTTTCAGCCATGTTTAGAACATCAAAAATTCCAAAAATATTGCATGTCAAGGGAGTTTAGGTATTTATCCGACTTTTCGTTTTGAGTTATGACACACACGACGTTTCCACAAATGCTTTATTTGGATGCCGATGATAATAATACATAATAGTAATAATAATCATTCTCATAATAATATAATACATCAACAATGATAAATAACAACACGCGGGCCGTATAAGTATACAACTACAATGGCTCGCTGTACATTGCGTGCATGGGTTGGCTACATGTTATGCCTACAGCGTGTTTTCGATTCTCACCGTTGGCAACAACCACCTAAGCCACGCCCAGGTCGCTCGCTAGCAGACGACAGCCGCTATAACACATCATTACCCATAAAACTTGTGTATTACCACATTATTTCTGAATGATTTCTACATATCGAAATGTCAGCTAACATATTTATAACAAAACACCCAACTTAAATTATATAAATGTATATGTATTGCATGGCAAAATATCTGCTGAAATAGTTCTTCTATTTTAAGTATCTACTTTATTTACATACACCTCATTTGTGAAGTCATAGTGAGAGCTGCATTGTAAAACAACTTCTTGGTTTCATTACTTGATAGTATTGAGTAATGCTATCTCTGTTTTAAATGTTATCTCATATTCACACTTCTAATTGGGCAGCACTATGGCCTCTCACAAAAAAGCCTGGATTCAATCCTAGGGATCAGAGGTGGGATTTTGTGGTAGATAAAATGGCACTTAGAATGAATGTTCTCTGGTTTTCCCCACCATAATTCCATCAATTGCTCCATCTTCATCATTGTCATCCCCTCTCCCACCAGTCTCCAATCTCTGTAAACCTGTGAAGTTAAAAGGGACATTAAAATTAAAAATACTATGGAGGACAAAGAGCAATACTAATGAACGAGTGTCTCATCCAGCCACCCAAATTTATAAACCAGCATGTGCTGTTACATTCTTTCTGCAGTTAACATATGAAAAAACAATTAATACTGGCAAACTAAACTACATGTTAAAGTGATTGACAATTATGAAGGGTGGGTGTGATATGGTTAAACACAAAGAGACATTGTTATTATTTAGAGACATTGCATTCACATTCATATTTAATAATACTGCATAATACATTTGTATGGTATTTTAAGGAATATATGCCTACATTAATATACATTTGAATGGTTAAACACAAAGAGACATTGTTATTATTTAGAGACATTGCATTCACATTCATGTTTAATAATACTGTATAATACATTTGTGTGGTATTTTAAGGAACACGTGCCTACATTAATATACATTTGAATGGCCTACCCAATTAAAATGTCCATTAAATTCTAACCTCTTGAATGTCTGTTATTACAATCTATTGGAATGATCTTATAGGTAATTGTACTTAGTCACTTATGCATACACAAAGCCAGTTCTAGTTAATAAAACTTACAGTTATTGAATAGAAAATACACTTTGATTCCTTTTCCTGGGAAAGGTTCTATACATAACATTTGGTATAATACAGTGGAGGTCCTACAGCACATGGGAACCTTAAATTTATTGACAGGTCATATGGGAAAAAAACAAATTGAGCCCATACGGTGATGTTTGTTTGTTTGTGTTTGTTCATTTGGCTCCACTGTGAGCAATGCTCAGAGAAATTGAACACATCATACAATTATGAAGTATACAGAGTAAGTAGGAATATACCCAAAGCCAAGAACAGCCTTTGGGGAGGGGATGCTCCCCTCCCCATCATGCATTATCTAAGAGAGAAAAATTTGTAAACCATCACCATTTCAACAGTAAACTTCTCGACACGCATTACAGTAGGACATTAATAGCAAATAAGTATTAATCACCATCACATGCAATCTGCCCTACAATAAATTGCTTACATGAGGTTGATACTATTATGATGATTAATTCACTTTGAATAAGCTTGAAATTATAACTTTATACTTATGTTATGCTTAAATTTCAATTTCCCATGTAATTTCTATTACCTTGAAGACATGTTTGAGAAAGACATCACTTGAAACGAGAAATTCTCATTATTACTGCATGGGTATTATTTGGAAAGACAGTATACAGGGTGGAAGGTACTGCTTGAACTGTATGTTAATCATGGATTCTATATAATGAGTAGTGCAAATATGTCCAATACAATTTTTGTCATTAAACCTACAAAAACGAAACATAGTGATGTTATTTGTGCCTGTGTATTAGCCATTTTATTACAGTTCAAGCAATACCTTTCACCCTGTATAAGAAAACATTTAGAAGATGGTCAAGTTTGCATATACATAACACATTATAACATATAAAACTGGGATGCAACAGATCCATCTATCCCATTGACTAACAATTATACAATCACTGTGTGCTACCGGTATTCCTACTACTTTCTATCCAGCAATAGTATTTACATGGTAGCTTAAGTATTTAAAGTCCAATATCAAACCTGCTATGTCTGTAGAGACTGGCACTGTAGCAAGATGGCAATATCACAAAGGACATGTCAGGAATGGGGAGGAGTATAATTTCCTCTGCTTCCTCACCATGTGTGTTCAGCTACAAGTCGACAGACAACTAAGGAATTATTGCACTTTGCTTCTACATGTGTTCAAACAAGCATTATGCAAACTTATGCAACTCAACTAGGTGAAGTAGCACACAAAAGCTGAAATGGCAACCCAGTACTCTCTAGACTACTTCATTATCACCATTTGGAAATGGATGAAAGGAATTTCAGTTAAGTTGCGTCCATGTGATAACTCTGCATAGACCAGCAGCAGAAGACTAGTCATGATGTACAATCAGAAAAGCAGCAGAACAAATTCAGCACACCAGAAAAATCTTGGCACTACCCTTCTCTAGCTACTCAGTGATTGGTGCAAATCCACTACTGAGCTGTACCGCTAACTGGTTACATTCTTCATGATTGGGCTTTTTAAAACGTGAAGATAATTTCATAGTTTTCTTTTTTTGTAGAGTAAAACATGACGTTTCTCTGTGGACATACCTTTTTGTTAGCTGGCTCTTTTAAAGTTCCAGCTTGGCAAATGAAATCTGTTGTATGTTCTTGTGTTTGCTCTGCATTTTTCACCACTATATCAAGAGGAGTGGCCCATTTCTGTGAGGCAAAAAGCCCAGCTTCTGTTTTTATGCCATCTATAATTTTCATTAGCCTTTCTGCTTCACATTTCTTCCTCAACTCTAAGTCCGTACTTTCCTACTTGTTGACAGCTCCTTGGCAAGAAATTCTGCATTTTCAGTGGGTAGATGTGCTTCAGTATTTATTTCAGGCTCCTTTTTGGGGGGGGCATGCAAGTACAGACTTATATGCTTGGCATACTAAATGAATATGTTTACACATATTCCACAGGACAGCAGAATCTGTGCATGTGCATTTTCCATTTTCCTCTGTTGCTTAAATTTACCAGTTACACAAGATTATACAAAATTCCTTCCGAATGAAGAGGACTTCACAAGCTATTCCCAGAAAATTAAAAATAAACATTTTATTTTTCATGTAAATATCTTGAATACAATGGCATTTTAATCAAAATCGTTTGAGTCATTTTTTCAGGAAAAAAATTCGAGAATTCTTCCGTGTAAAGGGTTTTTTTGGGTGGGGAATTTTCTTGAAAATCTTTGTGTCGCATCTTTGGAAGGTACTGAACTTAAACCGATTTGTATTATGTATGTACAAATTCCTGCTTTGAAACGCATGGCTTTATGTATTCACTTTCAATTGTCAGTCGAAATGCGCGCGCCAACATCCCACGTTACGTTTTTGACCACAGCCAATGGGAGCAAAATGTGTCGGAATGGACTACCTTCCCCCTTCAACTGGAAGATCGTTCCTTTTCGTTCATTTTCGGCATTCGCTCGAACTTCGTCGGGCAACTTCGGGGAGCTATCTGCAAGCACTAGTTGTTTTCAGACTAGCGCTTGCAGAAAGCCAACCGAAGTTGCCCGACGAAGTTCGAGCGAATGCCGAAAATGAACGAAAGGGAACGATCTTCCAGTTCAAGGGGGAAGGTGTCGCGACCAGTGCCATGCTGGTTGCTGAGGCTTGAAACTAAACTAAGATAGAAGTCAGCTGATAAAATAGCAATGCCGAAAATATAAAAATAAACCAGAATTTTCGTATCAACGAGCAATTGTGTAAATGTAGGAGTTTATAGTGATACCTTATTTAATATTGAGTACCAAATAACGCGCATTCGATGTTTAAAACTGGAACATGACCTGAAAACCTAGTAAGGTAGAAGACACCTTATGAATCGAAAGTTTAGTTGGTTTTAATAAAGAATTGAAATATATATATATAGCGAAAACAAGCTAACCTTAAATATAAACTATACTTAGTATGTTAAGGTGTTAAAATGTGTGTTTGTGCTATTTAGTGTTGAAATGTGTTCAAATTAGGGACTGTATTTCGAAAAGTTTATTTTTATGGATTGCACACTAATATCGTAAAACGAACAAGAGAACTCATGCTCAAAGGGTATGTCTGATACCTATTTCAATTTTGAATGTGATGTAATGATAATATTTTGGGATCCATAGTTTGATTTTGGATGTGTATTAGTGTTGTGCTCAAACACTATTTCCTGTTGTTATACCAAATAAATAAATAAATAAATAAATTAGGAGATAATGCTCTTTTCATTGCAAAATAACTTAAAGCATTTCATAAACAGAAAATTCTCCATATGTACTGTATATCCTTGGGAATTTTTTTGTCAATCTGGGTAACTCGGTTAACCGCTGGCCTTGGAAGCACAAATAGTTACATAAAACTTGTGTATTACCACATTATTGCTGAATGATTTCTACATATCGAAATGTCAGCTACCATATTTATGACAAAACACCCAACTTAAATTATATAAATGTGTAATATGTATTGCATGGCAAAATATCTGCTGAAATAGTTATTCTTTTTTAAGTATCTAATTTATTTACATACACCTCATTTGTGAAGTCATAGTGGGAGCTGACTTGTAAAACAACTTCTTGGTTTCATTACTTGATAGTATTGAGTAATGCTATCTCTGTTTTAAATGTCTCATATTCACACTTCTAATTGGGCAGCACTATGGCCTCTCACAAAAAAGCCTGGATTCAATCCTAGGGATCAGAGGTGGGATTTTGTGGTAGATAAAATGGCACTTAGATTGAATGTTCTCTGGTTTTCCCCACCATAATTCCATCAATTGCACCATCTTCATCCCCCCTCCCACCAGTCTCCAATCTCTGTAAACCTGTGAAGTTAAAAGGGACATTAAAATTAAAAGTACTATGGAGGACAGAGAGCAATACTAATGAACGAGTGTCTCATCCAGCTCCCAAAGTTATAAACCAACATGTGCTGTTACATTCTTTCTGCAGTCAACATATGAAAAAACAATTAATACTGGCACACTAAACGACATGTTAAAGTGATTGACAATTATGAAGAGTGGGTGTGATATGGTTAAACACAAAGAGACATTGTTATTATTTAGAGACATTGCATTCACATTCATATTTAATAATGCTGTATAACACATTTGTATGGTATTTTAAGGAACATGTGCCTACATTAATATACATTTGAATGGCCTACCCAATTAAAATGTCCATTAAATTCTAACCTCTTGAATGTCTGTTATTACAATCTATTGGAATGATCTTATAGGTAATTGCACTTAAGTCACTTATGCATACACAAAGCCAGTTCTAGTTAATAAAACTTAGAGTTATTGAATAGAAAATACACTTTGATTCCTTTTCCTGGGAAAGGTTCTATATATAACATTTGATATAACACAGTGGAGGTCCTACAGCACATGGGAACCTTAAATTTATTGACAGGTCATATGGGAAAAAAGCAAATTGAGCCCATACAGTGATGTTTGTTTGTGTTTGTTCATTTGGCTCCACTGTGAGCAATGCTCAAGGGAAATTGAACACATCATACAATTATGAAGTATGCAGAGTAAGTAGGAATATACCCAATGCCAAGAACAGCCTTTGGGGGGGGGTGTTCCCCTCCCCATCATGTCTTATCTAAGAGAGAAAAATTTGTAAACCATCACCATTTCAACAGTAAACTTCTCGACACGCATTACAGTAGGACAACAATAGCAAATAAGTGTTAATCACCATCACATGCAATCTGCCCTACATAAAGTGCTTACATGAGGTTGATACTATTATGATGATTAATTCACTTTGAATAAGCTCGAAATTATAACTTTATACTTTGTTATGCTTAAATTTCAATTCCCCATGTAATTTCTATTACCTTGAAGACATGTTTGAGAAAGACATCACTTGAAACGAGAAATTCTCATTATTACTGCATGGGTATTATTTGGGAGGACAGTATACAGGGTGGAAGGTACTGCTTGAACCTTACGTTAATCATGGATTCTATATAATGAGTAGTGCAAATATGTCCAATACAATTTTTGTCATTAAACCTACAAAAATGAAACATAGTGATGTTCCTTGTGCCTGTGTCTATTAGCCATTTTATTACAGTTCAAGCAATATCTTTCACCCTGTGTAAGAAAACATTTAGAAGATGGTTGAGTTTGCATATACATAAAACATTATAACATATAAAACTGGGATGCAACAGATCCATCTATCCCATTGACATTTTTTGTGTAGCCCATTTTCCTCTGTTGCTTAAATTTACCAGTTACACAAGAGTATACAAAATTCCTTCCGAATGAAGAGGACTTCACAAGCTGTTCCCAGAAAATTAAAATAAACATTTTATTTTTCATGTAAATATCTTGAATACAATGGCATTTTAATCAAAATCGTTTGAGTCATTTTTCAGAAAAAAAAATCGAGAATTCTTCCGTGTAAAGGGTTATTTTGGGTGGGGAATTTTCTTGAAAATCTTTGTGTCACATCTTTGGAAGGTACTGAACTTAAACCGATTTGTGCTATGTATGTACAAATTCCTGCTTTGAAACGCATGGCTTTATGTATTCACTTTCAATTGCCAGTCGAAATGCGCGCGCCAACGTTCCACGTTACGTATTTGACCACAGCCAATGGGAGCAAAATGTGCCGGAATGGACTACCTTCCCCCTTCTACTGGAAGATCGTTCCCTTTCGTTTATTTTCGGCATTCGCTCGAACTTCGTCGGGCAACTTCGGTTGGCTTTCTCCAAGCGCTAGTGTTTTCAGGAATACAGAGCTGCCAACGTATGACCAAGAAACAGCGTATCCTATCGCGAACAGTGAATGCTTGCACCTTTTTTACTCTCAGTAATGACCTTCATATTACTACTTCTTGCTTAGCTT
Source organism: Deroplatys truncata (assembly GCA_030765065.1). Lineage (NCBI taxonomy): Eukaryota > Metazoa > Arthropoda > Insecta > Mantodea > Mantidae > Deroplatys > Deroplatys truncata. Next base: position 20,208,278 of record CM060988.1, on the reverse strand, counting down.
AATTAGCAACCAGTGGTTACACCTAAGCACGCAAGCGAAGTCTGCATGAGTTTCTTTAATGATGTTTATGATTCACTGTGTACATAAGCTTAGGTTTCTGATTTACGAGAGGTTAGGTTAGCTTTAGTTTTTTCATATAAACTTAGGTTAATTAGCAACCAGTGATTACACCAAAGCATAAGAGCTAAGCGAATACGAGTTCCTTAACGATGTTTGTGCTTTACTATTTATGTAAGTCATGGTTTCTGATTCATGGAGGTTTGGGTTAAGTTTAGTTCTTTATACCAACTTAGGTTAATTAATCACCAGTGGTTACTAGAGTTGGGTCGAGCGATTCTTTTGCAGTAATCGATTCGTTCACGATTCAGGAATCGTCCTCTTGCTACCTGTCTGGCTAGTCCCTCCTAGCGCACGATTTGTCTGCTGGCCTGCCCTAGTGCACGATCCGTTCATGAATCGTCGTCGCCTTGCCTGCCGTCTATTCTCACTCACGATTCTTATATGAATCGTCCCCGTTTTTACTTTGCAGTTTGCAGCCAAAATACGCAATCAGGACTTTTTTTGTTATGATGGGGGCTATGATCTTTTTCTTTGGCATATAAAAGACAATGTATGTAAAAGCGCTTTCTGCGTTATTTTGGATAATACACTTGGAGTTTCTTGAATTTGTCATAAAAATTAACCTGTGTGATTCCACTTAAGTTACGATTACATAAGGTATTATGTAAAGTAGATGAATTTATAATTATTATTATTATTATTATTATTATTATTATTATTATTATTATTATTATTATATTCATTTCTATGATTAAGCATTCCATTCGATTCTTTACTCCTCTCTTTTTCTGGGGTATACGATGTCTCCTTTTCCCGACGGTTTGTATTTATTAATTAATTGTGGTATTCTTTCTTCATTCATGTAGCTCATATCGCTTTCCAATTAAGTTGTTTTCTTAAATTTTATGATATAATTTATAAATGTTCAGTTCTCTAATTTTATCGTTTCATTTCTTATTAGATCTAATCTAGTGCATTCTCAAGTTCTTCGTAAAAATCTCATTTCTGCTGTCTGAATTTTACTTTTGTCCAATTTTTTAATAATAATAATAATTATTATTATTATTATTATTATTATTATTATTATTATTATTATTATTATTATTATTCGTCACTACTACCGAAGTTGCACGCGAAAATATGCTATATAGTTTTTATAAATACGTGAATAGGTATAAACCCAGTATGCAGATAATAATAATAATGTTTCACATAAATTTTACATGCTTTTAATGCATTAGAATTGGCTTAGTTATATCTATGCATGTTCTTATACTTTTAATGTAGATTATGGTATACAAATTAATTCTTTTAAATTATATAATTTTAAAAGTTATTCAAACCAAGAATTCAAAAATTCCCTATTTTCCCTCCATTTTGCATATATTCTGGTATTGTGTATTATAATACTTACTACACTGTAATCATGCAAGACTGTGTAAATTGAAATTGAAATTGCGTTTTATTTATGGACGCTCTTTAACTACTATGATTCTTAGCGTCCCATTCCATATTGGGGGTGAAAGATCGGTAATTTTGCTCAGAGGCCTCTTTATCACGCTTGAGGTTCTTTTACGTGCCGTAAATCTACGACAGGGACCACGGCTTTACTTCCCTTCCGAAGGAAGCCATGCTAAGGATTTTTACGCCCAAAAAAATTCATCGCCCTCCGCCGGGTTTGAACCCGCGACCTTGGGAACTAGAGGCTAGCACGGTACCACTAGGATGACAAATACTGTGTATCAGATCTCTGAGTAAAGTACTGAAAATTACTTCTATTGTTTATACTGCAGCCTCCGTTCATCCATTGGCAATGCTTACGATTCATTTTACTGCGCTTTACAGCTATTTACGCAATTTGTTTTTAAGAATTAATCTTTCTCGGCTGAACTCGATACTCCTAAGTTATGCCATCAGTATCTCAAAGAATCGTGTTGATCTACCAATTCACATAAATTCTAACAAATCTTTCAACCTGTGCAATTCACTACTACGAATCGACAGAACTCGGTAATATATATTATTGCGGTGCTGTTGTTTTCGTATACTATGATATAGCATCACAATGCTTGGTAACTTTCCTGCTCATCATCGTACTCACTCGGCAGCATTCGTCCGGGCTCGGCTTGGAAGCCAAAGCTAAGATTGAGCAGTAAACAAAGCGCAAGCGAGAATGAATCGAGAATGTCCTGGTCACGATTCTTTTTGAACGACGATTCTTGCGATTCTTTTTGAACGACGATTCATGCACGATTCTTACGATTCATTTTGAACGACGATTCATACACGATTTTTACGATTCATTTTGAACCACGATTCTTACGATTCATTTTGAACGACGATTCATGCTAAGATTGACACAATACATACGATTCTTTCCTTGTAGTCGTTCATATGAACGATTCGTTCATGAATCGCCCCATGTCTAGAGTTTACACCAAAGCACATGAGCGAAGCGAGCGTGAGTTCCTTAACGATGTGTATGATTTACTATTTATATAAGCTTAGGTTTCTGATTCACGAAAGGTTAGGTTTAGTTTATATATGAGCTTAGGTTAATTAGCAACCAGTAAGCTGGGGTTAATTAGCAACCACCGATTACAGCAAAGCACGTATAATAGGAAATGCAAAGTAAGGAATTCGATATACATATTTCGGTTAGTGAATTCATAATATTGCAAAGGATAGTCAAAGCGATTATTCGAAGTTTACCCGAGGTTAGCATAAGGTTACTGCGCATATGTATATAATTTCGCTTGAAATAACGGTTATGGTATTGGGAATTGCACAGTGAAGGAGGCGACATCTAGTTTCATACGGTCACATAACTATTTGACTTCTTAATGATGATTACGGATATATCAGCAGCGAGGGTGTTTTGAAAGAAGAGGAAACAAATAGTTGTTTTCGCGGATTTCGCGTACACTCGTAGTTTGGCACTTTGTTTCGTGCGTGCGCACTAGTAACAAAATGGAGGAATTTGTTGTCAATTTAGCGACTTATTTCGTACATATGAAATTGCCTGAAAAAGCAGCGATGTCTGCAAACTCACACACAGGCATCTCATTTTAGGTTGTGTAATGCGTGCATTTTTCTTCCCTAAATCATCATTTTTGACATTTCTATTGACGATTATTGACAGAAAGGTTACAGCATATTTTAATACATATTTATATGATAATTATTGACGCCTTTGTTCCTTATATTATGCAGAGCTTGGATCGCTAGAAAAAAAATCAACCAATTGCGGTGTCAATGGTAGATTCTTTTATGCTGAATACGTTTTTACCAATTTTGTTTAATGGAAAGGTTCCGTAATGGAACTCCATTTATTGCACAGGCTTAGCGACCCTTATTAACAGATATATATTAAGTATGCTGTCTGGAAGGAGCAGGATATAAATACAGAGGCATTATTATACATTTGTAATATAAACATATAGTAATTATTATATTTTAGCTGCCTAAAACCTGGGCTTCATTGTTGTCGGAAGAAGTTCAATGTTACGTCGTGTAACAACGGCATATGTCGCTTGAGGCTGGTTACCATACCGCGGATGTGTTCAATGTAGGTAACTGCTATTCTCAGTGAAGCAAGTAAAACATACTTTGGTTAATAATTCTTGTGTGAGATTAAACATAATATTAGTTTAAGCTGTTTTTTTCTGCTGTACTTCTACTATCATGTATCGTTTGACAGCTTTTTAATTTGTTAGCAACAATATTTACACTTATTTTTAACATTAGAACGAGTAGGAGAAAGCAGATGCCGTCACTGTAGCAAGACTCAGTGAAACCAAGGAGTCCTGTGTTTTGTAGATTTATCCCGAGGTTAACCTTAGGTCTAATGTTTGTGTGTGTGTGTGCGCGCGCACGTGTGTGTGTGGTGTGTGTGAGAAGAACTGTAAAAAGCCGCTATTTCCGCGGATTTTGTTAGTACTAATGCGTTGGTACATTCCATCGCGTACGCAAAATTGTAAGAAATATTGACATTTAGCAACTTATTTCGTATATAAGAAAATATTTAAAGTTAGAGAGTAGATGGTTTACAGGCTTTCCAATTATCACAACTACTCAAATGTCCTTTTTGGCATCAGCCATTACCGACATTTGCTTTATTAATAATTCGAATTCTTCAAAACTTAAAAACTCAGTTTTATTTATGGATACTCTTTAACTACTAGGGTCTTTAGCGTCCGATTCTACACTGGACGTCATTAGTATGGATTTGTATATTCTACGATCATCGTAGAACAGACATGCTGCTCTGCGGAAAAATCGTGATCGCAAAACATACAATGTATCATAACACATGGGAGTGAAAGAGATGGTTGTATGGTGTGTAAGAGTAGTGGAAAAATCAATGAGTAGGGATGATGTGTAACATGGTGGGGGATGTGGGTCATAATGCCTTAGAAAGTGTATTGAGGGTGTTGGGGTAACTGTGTACGAGCATCAATGTGATAAAGCCGATAAGGGCGATATAAAGAATTATTGAGACGAGCATCGAACCCTGACTAACATCATCATCGTTCCGGGATGGAACCTAGGCGCGATATGAGCGATATTCCCAGTAAAAGAGCGTCTTAGTAAAAAAAGGGCTGCGAACCCAAAATCATCAAACTCAGGAGTGATATGAGCGATATTCGCAGTAACAAACCCCTTGGTATAAAACATATGAGTAACGAACCCTGGTATGGAACCTATGAGTGATATTCGCAGTAACGAATCCCTTAGCATCAAACCCAGGAGTGATATGAACGATATTTGCAGTAACGAACCCTTTGGTATAAAGCATATGAGTGACGAACCCTGGTATCGAACCTAGGAGTGATATGAGCGATATTCGCAGTAACGAACACCTTAGCATCGAACCCAGGAGTAATATGAATGATATTCCCGCCTAGCTGTGATATTACAGTTAAAAACTCAAGGATCACACCCGCATAGCTGAGTATGAACGATCCAATATGAAGCAATCACATGCTTGTACCATCACGTCACTACAAGCACAACACATTGGCGCATAGTTGGGGTGGGGGTAGAGTATATGAGCTGCGAGGGACCGCCACACGCTCACACACATGCTCGAGACGAGTAGCAAAATGGACAGTGACAACAAAACATGGAACGCACCGACTTTGAGGAGATACCTCAGCACTGTCTCGAGAAACATCGAGAAGTGTGATGGAGTGACACACCGCGTCATATGCACCGAGCCATCGAAGCACCGGGAGATGATGAGCTTCTTCAGCTGCTTCGAGCATTGCAATGTGAAACGTGAGGCCGAGTCAACACCCGAAGGCGCGGACCTCCGACCACCCATTTGAAAAGACGAGGCAGAAGGGTAGGTACAGTAACCGCTCAATAAGGTAATAAAGTGGTATTAAACGAACGTTAATGTAATAATGAACGTATGTGCGTGTTACAGCGGCGACAAAGAGAAAAAGGAGGCGGTAACAAAGAAGAGAAACAGACACAGGAGGAACAATAAGAAGGATGAGCAGCTTGTCATCATCTTCCTCGATCCCCTACTACCACCGCAAGCTCCAGCAGCAGCAACAGCAGTCCCAGCAGCAACCAAGAATGAGTGAACTATGCATATTCACCATAACCCCCTGTATACGTGTGAACATATGACTGCATCACAAAACACCTGTTTTATAATTACAACTGACAATGGAAAATATGTGTATATAACGCTAAAGGACTGGAAAATAATAAGGTTAAACATACTAGTGATTGTAAAATATCTCAAAGAGGGGAAGTACCCACCATCAGTGGAATATTGCGAAAGCATAATATATGCTTACAATGTGTTGATACATATGGCCGATTGGGAATATATAAAAATAGAAAATAATTGTTCACATGAAAACGTAATAGAAATGGATTGGGATGCAATACGAGGACTTGAAAGATACTCGTCACACATTGAAAAGTATCTTCAACAACTCCAAGATGTTCACAGTCACTAAATTCCTGTTGTATATCAAGTAGAAGGATAAGGGAGAGCGTAGTGGAGATGTATGAAAAAAATGCCATAAAACATTGTATAAAGTATGAAAAAATATTTTTATTTATTTATATTATAGCCTGTACAACACGAGATAAAGGTTTGTAGGTGAATATTTTATAATGGATAATCATACAAAACATTGATGTTTGAGGTGGTATATTCCTCGAGGTTTGTACATCCAGACGTATGTTGACAGCAGCGTTCATGACCTCTTCAGGCTGATGGGAGCAGTCAATGATGAAAAGTGGTGCGGAGGTAAGTAAATCATTCCTCTTCAATATCGGGTAATTATCCTTTGCATAATATGCACGTTGGAATCTAGAGTCAGTTCATACAGAAAGGCAATCTTCAATTGTCAAAATCTAAATTCATGTCATGGTAGGGATAGCATTCATTGTTGATGTATAGCTTCATACTAGTAATGTTACAATGATCGTAAAGGGAGCAATCAGAATTGGAATTATTCAGGCGGTTAGTTTGCATTCCAACGATGATAAAACGTAGCTTCTCAAGCTTCGAGGTAGTGGAAACATTAAGTGAAGGCTTTAGTCCTTGGTACTGCAGGCTGTACATGTAGCTCCCACGTTCTAAACGCGACCTGCAGTGCTGGATCGGACTTGACCAATTTAAGCTTCTCGGCTCTCTCGCCATCAGAAAGGCGAAGTACTGGTATCCTCCATTCGAGTCTCGTCAGCTGGACGACCGACTCTTCCCCGCCAACGATGCAATTCCTCGAATTGTTAGCTCTAATGAGAATTAATTCATACTTGCCTTTAAGCACAATCTCCTTGTTATCGTCGGCAAAACCGAGAAGCATGGATAGACGAACTACAGCATTGAAACTTCGGTTGGTAGCGTTAACAATCTTCACCTCTTCTGCCGGGTACACCCAGCAAGCGTTCTGTAGACGAAAGGATTCCATGGTATTGAGACATGCATAGTTATGTAGCGTGGATGAAATACCAGGAAGTCTTGTACTATCTATGGTAGTACCATTCATATCCAGATGAATCTCATCAAAGAGAAAGGCCATAGCATTGTTGACAGGTTTCGAGGATGTCGGTTCCCCTGCAAGTTTAGTGATAGTACCTTCAATATACAGATAACTCTTGCTAGGTAATGCATACAGATTCTCAGCCTGACACGGAATTCGAATTTCATCATTCTCACCCAGAGCCGACGCATTGTAGGGTAGAAATACATGTTCCTACTCCTTGGTAATCTTATCATTGAAGGCTGGAACTCCGGTTACATCTAATATATCCATCGTCTCACCTTGTAGCCCAGGCTCTCGAGGAACTTTCGATTAGATTATGTTAACAGCTTGGATGTAGAATATCAAGTATGCTTTAGTTTAGAGAAGAAGGGCTTAATATACTGACGACGACGTTTAAAGTCTAGACCCATTTCTTCGGATATGTAGTCTCACGGTTATGACTTCGTGTCTGAAATCTACAGGAGTGCCGTTCTGGTCTATCGCTCGAGTGGTGATCTGATCAATGAGATTCATATCGATGAGTGGTAAATATATATGGTTGGATGGTTCCTATGAGATGTGAAATCCTGGAGGGACCTATGGAAAAAAACTCGTAGATAGACTGTCCACTCCTACCAGCGGCAAATGATCCCGTTGCAATGCTACACTCGATGCGTATGATGCTCACATTGAATATGTTGAACAAAGCGTCAGATGTGGTCATCACACCTGCCTCCACCAGACCAGTATTCGTAAATCCCAGGAGCGAACCGATAGAGTTGGCCTTAAAAAAATCAATCGTGAATGGGCATCGTATCTCGGCCTTCATGGTATTATTAGCACGTAGAACGAAAGCCTCACCCACGACGAGCATCTTCTTTATGAGAGCGTCGAGATCGTCGATCTCATACGTACCAGGAGGGAGTTCCAGTACGTGAGATACGCCATCTCGAACATAATGAAAGAGATTATTGCTTGCGTCAACGTTCAGTATGCAGTAGAATATTTCGAAATTCAGAAGGGCAATCTCGTAGAGTCCATTGGAATCCAGGTAGATGGGCGGATTTATATATGTGGAAATGGCGGAATCAGTTCCACTTACAGCAATCGTATAACTCATACCGATAGGAACTGAAGACACAAGTGTCGCAAATGACGGAATCGAAATCTTGATATCTACGTTTGTTATAATACAGCACTTTGGTTCATTTCAGATGGGATGCAATCTCGCTCAGAGGTTTCAGATTACCAAAACTATCGAAATACAATGCTGTATTCCCATCCTTACGCATAGCAACCCAATGAGTACCTCGGTTACTTGAAATATCCATGTTAACTATGATGCGCTCCTTGTACCTCGGTTTTGTCGTTAGAGTGTCCAGCATATACACACCTCGAAAATGTGGAATGCGTAGACGTTTGGCATACTTCACTAGCTCCATATTGCTCAACGCTTTCTCCGTGATATGAACAAGCCTCGACAATTTTTTTCCTACGAAGACCTTTTCCCAAGGCCAAGGCCTCCATGTGCTGATTGTGACGTTTTAACTTATACAACTGCCGATCGGTGGCAAGGTTCTTATTCACTGCGGTAGCGATGCCAGCTGCACCGCCTGCAAGGCTTCCAGCAGCGCCCAAGGCCGCTATGAGTGGTATCAGCGGTAGAAAACCACCAGTATTCTTCTTCTTAAGCCCAGCGCCTACAGCAAACTTACCCTTCATCAGTGACGTAACCAGACATGCAGCCAGTCTCTCTCCAAACGTTGCGTCTGCCGACTTAACCATATTCCAAGCCTTCTCTGCAAGGATGCAATCAGCGATATGTCTCGAAGCGGTATTTGGATCACAGAGTATGCAATATCGTGCTCCCTGCACGCCTCGTCCAGCTTATTTGCACCCCGATCACCTCTCGCCAGACGCTTTTTGAGGTTCGTACCCGGCCCGCAAAAATGATACCCTGGAAGATGGGCTTCGAAAAGTAGTGTACCGATGAGGGAATTAAGAATTCCCGATCCACGCTTCCTCACACTCCTAGCTCTCATGATGGAATAGCAAATAAATAGTGTATAGGGTGGTTATATAGTCTTAGTTACGAAATGGAAGTTGTAAAGCAAGCGTGTTCCCTGCCCATACAGGTATTAGACTTCGAAAGCGACGTGAAAAGAGGAAGACACGGTGCACTCTTTCCAAACAATGCTCGTGCCCTCATACTAGGCAGTTCGAACGCCGTCAAGACCAACGTGCTACTCAATCTACTCATACACGAGAACGGTCTCAGATTTGAGAATTTATACATATATTAAAAATCAATACATCAACCGAAATATCAGTACCTACTCAATGTGCTAAGAAACATACCCGACATTGAAGTTTACACCTACATCGATGCCGATAAGTTCTTGAATACGTCGAATGCTAAAGAAAATTCAATCTTCATCTTCGATGACGTCATCAGCGAGAAGAAGGAAAAATCGCCTCGTACTACAGCATGGGTAGACATCGCCACGTCAATGCGCTCTACCTAGCGCAAAAATATACTAAAGTTCCTAAACATTTAATTAGAGATAATGCAAATATGATTATTCTCTTTAGATAAGGCAACCGTAACCTAAAACACATATACGATGATTATGTTAATACATATATGAGTTTGTATAAATCCGAGATTTGTGTAAGTACGTATGGGAGAGCAATGAGAAAGAGAATGTGAGAACGTTCATGGTGATAGTTCCCGAATTTCCAATAAACGACGGGCGCTATAGACGCGGCTTCGATACCTTTATCAAGACCTGCAAATAACCATCTCCAGTCACAACAGTTATGAGTATCGATCGATTCGGTGCTCAAAGAAAGGCATACGTCAAGACGCTGATCAACCGATACATCGTCGACAGAGATGCAGAGTGCAACTACCTTTTCACCTGCCGACGGTTACGTCAGGGCAGCTGCCTAGGGAAATTAGCGATGCGGCTACTAAAGGGTATGTGGATACGCATACGTCTAATATGGAGGATAGAATGAGACATGGAATGCAGAAACAAGAGAGCACGCTCAGAGCGTACGTGCACACATCGCTCGATGCAATGAGACGCACTCGGGAAACACCTGCTGAAACGTGACGCCGAAAACAACATCCTACTCGATAAGACGAGACTCAAGGTAACGCTTTCTCCAGAGCACGATCACGATGTTCCCAACAGGAGATACGTAGCAAATTACGTGAATGCACGCGCTCCACTCATCGCCTCGGACGGTAGCTTAAAATTCCTCAAGAGAAGAATAATAGATCTAGCAGACCCTGTCGACGATATGGATGGGGTAAATAAGAGATATCTGCTAAGGGAGATAAATGAATTATAACAAAGTATAAATAGCGATATGGTTACGACTACTATAAACATCAACAAACTATAAGGTAGTTAACGGTAAGGTAGAATCCATCGAGAGTGTGCTCGCTCATAACATGGAAATACATGTCGAAAATATTAAACAGCAAGTAGAAACTGTAAAAAAGTTGCTTCAGACACTCGAAAGGAATACCCTGAACACTTCAGATATTAAAAATAATATAAACATGAAACTACAACATAGTGAAAACCGAGTATCTGCACGCATCAGTGATGAAATTTCAAAACTCGAGACACTGTTCAATAATAAACTACAGTCAAGTGTAAACATCCTTATGAATAATCTAAGCGACGCAACTGCAAATATGACACGAATGAGTGAACTTACAGCTCACGTCAGATCTATAGAGAGCTCACCACACAGGTGGTCGATAGTAACAAGTCACGAGTGAATGATCTTGCAAAACAAATGAGATCGACCGACGAGTTCTTAACTAAGGCTATGGATACATTGCAAACACGTGTGGTTGGCATGTCGGGTAATTTCATCATACATCTTCGCTCCCTACCGCCAGGAGAGCCAACATGTATATGCTATCATCTGGATTCTCACTCTATACATTCCCGATCAAGGGTGAACTGGGTCACATCGCAGGATCCTGTAGGCGGACCGAAAAGTAGTATAATTGCTTAAGAGAGAAACGATACAATAGTGCGATAAATGATAATGTTATCGCTGAACATCCCACATCCTTTAACATAGGTGACAAAATACTCGTGTGATTGACGGTCATACCTAGACATCGAAATGCTCGTATCAAATAAAATGAATGTACGCTAAGAATGATCTATCATTGACAAGATGGATACCGATGCTATAACTCTGTAACAATCCATTGCGAAGCATACAAATGCCATTAGGGATGAGTTGCGTTCCCTTAGAGGTCTACAGTTCGAGACGCAACGCACAATGACTGAGGTATTGAAGCCTGTAACTACACCACTGAATGCCACACTGGAGAATACCAAGAAGGTGGAGGTGGAAAGTAGGCAGGATAATGAACTAGAGCGTCACATGAAAGAGATGCGACGTTTAGGTAAAAAGAATTTGGATACCGCATATGGAATTCGATACGAGGATGGTAATTATCTTTTGGGAAATAAAATAATCGCCATAGACGAGGATGATCACATTCGAGTGGGAAGCAAACGCTGCAAGACTACCCCGGCCGGCTAGAACTCATCTTCAAGAGGAAACCTCTCACCTATACCGATGAGGATCTAGATGTATGCGGTGAAATCTTAAATCAAACGCTGGAGTACAGAAGTGGATACACCATCACCGGAAGGATAAAATCGAACACTGGACATAAGTATACGCACATCATTCGCAAACTCGTGACTGACAAGGTGACCGGTTCGGGATTCGAGTGGAAAGAGCTGCAGAATAATCAAACCGATTACATATTCTGGTCCGATGTGTATGTACTAGCAGATCCTCTCAAATTACTCATCGCATGAAGCTGGAAATAGAGGTTACATGTCCCAGATTGCAGAGATTGTTGCGGGATTGAAGAGAGCTAAAGTTATAGCATTATCAAACGTGCAGTTGCAAAGGAATTACATGCGCCAGCCAGACGAAATTTTGAACATAGAAAGATAATTACAAAAGGTCTTCATGATCTACTACAGATCGATCTAATGGAAATGATTCCATATGCACGCGTAAACAAGAATCATAAATACATATTGATTGCAAGAGACTTTTATACGAAAACGGCATATGGCCGAGCATTGAAGAATAAGCGGGGTGAGGATGTGACGCAAGCAATGGAATCCATTCTGAAGGAAATGAAGATTCCGCCCAAACATATCTAGTCAGATAATGGAAACGACTTTTATAATAACTCGTTCAAGCAGTTAATGGCAAAATATAAGATTAATCATTACAGTACGTTCAGTAGCATAAAGGCTGGTGCTGTCGAACGACTTATACGCACTGTAAAAAGCCTTCTCTACAGAGAATTTCTAGTGAAATGCTCGTATAAATGGTTGGAGTTCCTGCCTAAAATACTTACTCGGTATAATAATACTTACCATTCAACGATTCGCATGAAGCAAAACGACGTCACGAGCAATGATTGAGAATTAGGAATTCTCAACCTCCAGTCTACCTTTGAAAGATTCGGAAGGAGAGGTGAAGAAAGACGGATTTTATAGACAGGAACTTCAAAGGACATGGTGTCATGACGTCATCCTGATTGTAAAGGTATTGAAACGCACCAAGGATAGGATTCTTGTCGAGTGGTGGGGATTTCCAAACACTGAATGGATTAAACGTGAGGATGTACTATGAGCATGTACATTATATGAAATAAATGTTTTTTATTCATAACTCATCTTGTTCTTATTTTCCGTATCCCTTACAATTAAAGGAGAGTGACAGGATGGAAGGGAATACTGAAATAAGTGACACATTTTATTTGTATCAGTTATATATTTCTCAAGCCTAGAAGCTGGTATCCCAGAAACAAACATGTATTATGTAGAATTACTTTTTTAAATCATAAATAAACATGTAGGTTGATGCTGAATATTTTTAAAGCAGACCGTCCGTCATACCTAGAGCTGAAAATGAAATGCCAAGATTCCACATAACACTGAACTACTTGAGTGTTTTGTAAACTTCACACAAACATGTGCATACCTTCCTCATAACATTTTTTATAGAGAACTACGTTTTAATGCTTGCAAACATGTGGGTATGGGTATACATTTACCCCAATACATTCAATACCTTCGTTATCACACTGAATTACTTTTTAATTCTTACAAGCATGTGTTATGGGCATACATTTACCCTAATACATTCATTACGTTTGTTATCACACATAACACTTATACAGAATTACTTTTTAATTGGGCTTACCCTCATTATCTTCATATACAGTTAATACTTCACCCTGATAGCCCGATGCTAATGTCATATGACTACCATCATTAGGGATTATACGCTTGTCATCGAATGCGTCCAGCGTGCGTTTGTTTAATTCGATGGTATACACATCGTGTTTGAAACTTCTAAAACCCAACTGAGTCGAATAATATGTTTTGGACTTATCGTTTAAACATATTTTATAATCCTCAAATTTAATTGTCCGCATTGTCTGTTTGGCAATATCCTTAGCCTTTTTTGTTTCCTGCCCTTCACATTCAAATGCTTACAGTTTAGAACGTAAACCTACATATTTTGACATTATCTTACCCGATAGCTCATCCTTGAATGTTCCAATAACTTTATGATTAACATTTGGTATACCGTAAATATTGTTTTCCGGATAATTGGAGGTATTGAAATAACTGAGATTCTCTTTCACAAATTCATATATATCGGTGCTGGTTTAAAAAAGAAAGGCATCCGTATCTGTATACATTAATTTCAGATCCTTCAGGTTCGGCTTCATCACGTTATAGTAAAATGTATACATAAACAATTTTGACTTCTCTAATATTGCCTTTCCGATGTATATCGGTTTGGTCATTTTAATCTCCTCCCGTGCCATCTCGATACCGACCAGACTCTCCGAGAACACAATGTAGCGGACAAAGTTTGGACGGGATATCAATTTACGTGCCTGTTTCCACGACGTGACAAGTCGAAAGTCATTGTATTTCCTTGCATTTTCAATCGCTTTACCATATATCGCATTATTTAGCAGTTTATAAATGTTATGTCCGAATTTAGAGGTCTCTGGTGCGCGTAGCTCGGAATTCATCATTATGTATTTTTTAAGCCATTCTGATTGCTCATACGCAATCACTCTATATATACTTTAATTTCATACCCAATTGAAGACATTGCCGCAGATTTCGATAATGAATCGCATATTTATCTTTGTTCGTTAGTGTAGCTAGTAATTTTTTATATTTCCCGTTTGGTGGTATTTCCGAACGTGCACACAGTGGCAGATCATTGTGAAAATCGTGAATTTCTGAAGGATATTCAATGTCTACTTCTAGCGCATATCGGAGAATTTTTGGGCACTCTTGCAAAGTCAATGTTTTCAATTCCATTTCTGGTTAAACATGTGAGTCCACCATATGGAAGGATCCCGACATAGCCTGGCCATATAAATTTGCACAGTCGTAATAGCCTAAATATTTCATTTGTTGTGAGTTATAATGGTCCGAAACGTATTTATTATATGCTTTTATATATCTACCAGAGATATTCCACGTACGTATCCCACCACGTATTCCACCTTCAATCATGCAGTGCATCGCTTTACCTGTAATTAGGGAAAGCGTTACATTGGTTATCTCTAGCATTGCATCGAATGCAAGTCCTGGGAGTGTAAAGTAATGAGCACAGTCCAACTGATAAACATTGAAAAGTATGTCACAAAACTTTTCGAAAATGTCGGCTAACAAATATGTATCGGTTTTCAGGTATAAATCGCTATACTGACCTAACGTTTCTATATTAAATGTTTACCAAACAGTAAGAGCATGTTCGTATTGTTCTGCTGTTATATCATCAAACATTGTAATATCGCGCAACTCTATCTCGTTCAATTTAGATAAACAATCAATATAAATATATGAGAATACACCTTTCTTTCGAACGAGATTCTGTTGTGTCACGGTCTTAAATTCAATTTTTATAAATTTGAAATCATCCATACAAACATTTCAGCAAGGTTTGATAATTTATCATTCATAAATCGATAGATATCTAGAAATCTTAGGTAAACTGTTTTATACTTTTTACTGAATAAAAGGTACTTTTCAGAGCTCTGTGCTATGCAACTTATTGGTTGAGTGCCATAGTTGAGATGTTTCACTATAAAGTGAGCGTCATATTGTCGCAGCCTCCAAACAAACACGCTCAAGGGGCAGATCACTCACTAGAGAGGTAACCGGTAGTTAACAAATTGTAATAATTTGAATAAGGCGAGGCTACGACTAGGGACGCAGCTAAAGTGAAAGTGCAGAAATATTATTACAAACTGGCAAAGGGACACTTACATGGCTCAAAATAGGTAGAAGGAGCTTTACACTATCATGAATAAGACAATAAAGATCTGGATGGCACCATGTTTATTAAATAAAACTTATTACATACCACATCTTAGTTCCATGCCTGTCGGGCGAGGCCGCCATGCATTCCTGCACGGAGAGGGCGAATGCAGGTCTGGTCTGGTTGACTGCTACGCACTGACTCTCTGCCCCAAGCACGCCACAAAAAGCGTGGGGGACGCCAACTAACCTACCCCCACCTAAACTGCTAATCCCCACCTAAACGTCAACCGCCATCTCGAATCTAGGTGACCAAAGAGACTATGCGCATACGTCACATCTCCCCCTGGCCACCTAGATCGACGCCCTCGTTGACATAAGGAGAATGTTGTTTGTGAAAAGAACAAAGAAAGGGAAAAAATTACAAAATAGAATAAAACATGACATACAAAAAACACGCAGTATTTGTGCACATATATGGACCCTACATATCTGAGCAAATGCACATGCTGACTGTCATATGTGTGAGTCTCGAGTGTCGACGGGTTATTTTTCTTCAGATCACTTATGCTCGAGTACCCCGCACACGCACACACACCATGCTGCCACTGTCACATGCACACTACACTGCACCTGGATGGATGTTCCGACGTAACTGTTTGTGGGTGGGATTTCCAGATCACCCACAACGACGAATTATTTTTCAGCTGTAGTCTTTTGGATGCTGCAGGTCGCTGAAGATGAGGAAGGGGTGGGCAATCGCTGGCTTGGACTGCCCCCCAAAATAGTGGCTCCTTATGCCACTGCAGTGTAGTGGCTGCATGACAGCTCTCCTGTGGTGTCTCTGGAACCTCTGGCGTGATTGGCGGGAGTACTCTTCTTATACTCTCGAGCTCCGCAATCAGCAAAGTGGCTACAACAGAAACCATAGAACGGTATAAATGGTGCTCCAAAAGATCATCACACATAAAAGAAGTAGTATGCCATTTACAATAAAAGATTTAAAAATGTCAAGAAGGTTTACAATCAATGAAGTCTTTTAAGATGGGTCAAAGAGAGAGAGAAAAAAATGACCACATGTTGACATAAAAACTGAATTTTACAGGGGGTTACCATCAAAATTTAACACAAAATGCTTTAGAATCCAAATACAAAATCACAAAAGGACCAGAATACATAAACATTACATCAGTGACATTCATTGTTTACATACAATAACATAACACAAATATAGAAACTTATTTGGGATCCCAATATTATTTAATGACCAGCTGGTACCACTAATGAAAAGAAAATAAGTGCACTTACAATACATTCATACATGAAAATGAAATGAAATCATTCACACTCACCATGGCCCAAATTATACACAACACTCACTTAACTAACTACTCAAAACTACTGTATGCATTACTACAGACTTCAAAAATAAATCCACAGTACATATTCAAACTACACCACATTACATTCTTTCAACTACAATACTCATACTCTACTGTCACTAACACAAATTCTCCTCCACATTACTATCTTCTCCATCTTATTATTATCCTCATCATCTCAATCATCATCATCATCATCATCATCATCATCATCAGTACTTCAATCATCATCGTCTTAGCTTTCAACTTTCTCGTAGACAGTAATTTCTGAGAAAACCAAATATCTTCACTGACGTGTCTCATTCAACATGCTGCAAAGTCAAAAATACCTAACATAGGCATAAACTTAAAGAAATCACATTAAGATTTCAGGAATGACACCAATAACATGACATTATACTGTTGCATCCACATCCTCCGAATCAAAATTAAGCTGGAAAATAGATGGTATTAAAACTTGCTATATAAGATGGTAATAAACTTGTTGCATAAACACAAAAAGATTATTCTCACTGCATACACTTCAATACATTTACTCTCTCGTGTGAATACATCACACACGCTATACTGGGCACGTTACAGCAACACCAATAAGCAAAATCTCTCAAATCATCACATCAAATTTCCAGGTACATGTAGCCCCCCTGAAAATCAAAACATTTACACTTCAACTATCGGGATTACTCTTTGGCACTTCCACCGAAGCTGACATCATCTCATCTCATCTCCTCTCTCACTTTACCACCATCGGGGTTACTCTTAGGCACTTCCACCGAGGCAAATATCACATATACTACTCATCTCTCACACTACACCGTCGGGGTTACCCTTAGGCACTTCCACCGAGGCAAATATTAACTCATGTCTCACATAACCTCACAAACATACATACACACACTATTCATGCAACAATTTTCTGCAAATAAAAGATCACAGCATCATAATAAAACCTAAATCAAACAAAATCAAATGCAACAGAACAAATCACATCTTTACCAAAAACAATACTGTCACAGAACATTCCTGAAAATCAAAGCTTAATTAAGCACATAGTACACATCAAACATATTCCTGCAGCATAACATAACAAAACAAATGACTTAGAATGCCCAAAACAGAATTCAAAATTTAAGTTACACAAAATGATAATAAACTCAATTTAGCAGAGACATACATAGCACACATTATTCCTGAAAAGCAAAGCTTAATTAAGCATGTCAGTGAAACAATAAAAAATTAGCATACCTGTGTGAGTTGTGAAACTGTTTCATTCGTCCAAACTTTAGAACACACAATGTTCACATATTTACAGGTTATGTTTTTCTTTTTACCACAAAATTCCAGTGCAATTTTCCAAAATCTGGTAACACACATATAGCTTATCCATCAACATCCACGTCGTACTGGTCCATATTAGAGGCACATTAAACCTAATTAGGTGAAGATACTGGCAAGGTTGGTAGTAGCTCCTCAAACTTTTACTTAAGTGAGTCATTTTGAAACATTTCCCCCCAAAAATATGCATTGCGTAACTAGATAAACCAAACATGGCAACGGTGAAGCAAAATTATCATCATTATGATTACCACTATGCGTACCGCGAGTGTACAATCCACAAAAATAAATTTTCAATGTATATACTCTTGACTTCTTTCGTTTTATTATTTTATTATTCCAAACAGATGCACCACACTTTTTATACACACGCAAGTTTTAAACACGTGAACTTTAAAATATTTGCTGCACTTTCGAGTCGTTAAGAAATCACAACTTACAAGATGACGCAACCAATAATGCAATGTTACGCAGACCAGCTAAACACACGCAACTATATTATCAAGGTTACAAATATCGCCCACTTTTCACAATTCACAAAAATATGTAATTTAAAATGACCAGTACGAATAATTTATCACAATAACAGTATTTGGTAGAAATGAAGCCAAAGTAAGGGGAAAATGTATCCAGGAGTTTTAACGTCACGCCACCGACAGACAATGGAAAAATTATAAAAATGAACTTAAAATTGGAATTTAGACACTGGACTTTCAGAAAGCAATGCAACAAGAATTTAGATTACAGAAACCACAAATTATACCACCGAAACGCTTACCCTTAAGCCAAGAAACATTTTTAACAACCACGTGAAGGACCAAAACCGTTACATTTTACAGAAGAAAAACATTTTTGCACTTAAAAACCTCAGAAAAATTACATTATGCCAGCGAAAATACTCGGCGCCTCACGCCAATATGTCGCTGCCTCCAAACAAACACGCTCAAGGGGCAGAGCACTCGCTAGAGAGGTAACCGGTAGTTATCAAATTGTAATAATTTGAATAAGGCGAGGCTACGACTAGGGACGCAGCTAAAGTGAAAGTACAGAAATATTGGAAAGGTAGAATCAGATGACTGAAAAATTCAATGCCATAGCCGGGATTTGAACCACGGATCTCCCGGTCTCCCTCCGGTTGCTCTAACCACTGAGCTACCATGGAAACATGCCGACACGACATTAAATTCTCCAGCTGATTCGCATTTTTCCCGGTAAACCACAAGGAGATCTCAATTGCAGAAATATTATTACAAACCGGCAAAGGGACACTTACATGGCTCAAAATAGGTAGAAGGAGCTTTACACTATCATGAATAGGACAATAAAGATCTGGATGGCAGCATGTTTATTAAATAAAACTTATTACATACCACATCTTAGTTCCATGCCTGTCGGTCGAGGCCGCCATGCATTCCTGCACGAAGAGGGCGAATGCAGGTCTGGTCTGGTTGACTGCTACGCACTGACTCTCTGCCCCAAGCACGCCACAAAAAGCGTGGGGGACGCCAACTAACCTACCCCCACCTAAACTGCTAATCCCCACCTAAACGTCAACCGCCATCTCGAATCTAGGTGACCAAAGAGACGTATGCGCATACGTCACAGTATGACCTTAGACAATGAGAGAATATGGGTAGTAAAATTTGGCGCTTTTCTATTTAAATTACAAGAGCTGTGGCTAGCCCCTTTATACTTTCCATTCCAATGTTCATGATCGCGCACCTTATTGTCAGCTTGTATCTCCAGATTACATGTGTGACAAACAGTTGCATTCCTAAAATTCATCTCATCTTCAGGTGTCATTGTTAATTTAACATTCTTTTCATATAATGCTATAGTTTCATCTGCTATACTGTTTAATTCATTGAGAAAGTCTGTGATTGCATTGGGTCCGCGAAAGCGTTTAAATCTTGAAAGAGACGGAAACGGTCTACATACCATCTGTAGAGCGACTGACATACTCTCATGCTTCAGCTTGGGACGCGACCAGCTATGGTCATTATCAGGCTAACATGTCTGGACTCAAACCGGTACACTTTCCGTGTCTGCATAAATGACCACTGGTATATCGAATGCTTTGTTGTGTGCTTTAAAAATAATTTATCATCCACTCCAACCTCCGGCATTACTATAGACTGTGTTTCCCTACATTTTAGCATGTTTCCTTAAAGCTTCTGCATTTGAAAACCTTCTAAGACACCCCTCGCACATCTGCATTCTCCGCGTATTCTTAGTGACTTGACTGTTAGGTAGATGTGATAAATTGGGGATTAGTACGTAATGTGCATGTGTTTCGTTCCCAATACGTGATAAATTGACATGATTTATTTTTATAGACATTGTCTGATATAATAGAATGGTTGACTGATTTTCTATGCCATATACTGACAATGATATGTCTTTATTCTGTTGTTCGAATAGCTCTAACTGATCCAACCCCACCGGAAAGGAAATGTTGTCTAATACAAGTTCATCATATATTAAATTTGTTATAGGTAGAAAGTCGATTCCTGTTGGATAAAGATGGATATTCCGCTGCTAGCAATGAGTAGCCAAAGCATAGTGAATTGTCATTACGTATATTACTGGATACTTTCTTTCGACTTATAAAATCGGGGAGTTTAAAATAGCACGAAGCATTCAACGGATCATATCTACACATATTTATCTCCGATGATATAATTTCATGTAGCGGTTTTGAACTATCGCTACATTCAAAGTTTTCAATCTGCTCAATTATAGGATCTTTAATTTTACCCTCATAAAACCGCTCAAAATCTGTTGATTGGAGGACGAAGGACATCCTACTATTTAAACAACACTTTTCAATTACCTCTTCATCGGGTTTATTTAGTATATATGCACATGTTAGTGTTGCACGCACTTTAAGACCGGTTTTGTGCTTGTTTAGAGTCTGCTTTGTTTGTTGTTCAACCAAAGGTTTACACTGCTCAAGAAAATCGGATGGATTCGTGGCACCACTAATATTTTCAATTCTATATGTGGCTAATCTGCGTTTAAAGGCAGTCTCGATCTCATGGCATTCCAATTCTCTCCTACACTTTTTCGATGTTGATAGTGTATCCTCGACTTTTCGCTTCACTGCTGGGGTATGTACTGTCATATCTGTAAAAACATATGTGATTATTAGTGCTGATATTTTCTCGGGAATGTACATTGCTATTCTGAGGGTTGACACATACCTTTCTTTATTGCTGCTGTAAAAAAGCAATGCTTTGCTTTATGAAGCCTGATGGTTGGGTTTCGAGACCTCGGTATTGTAGAGCATACGTTCCTGATGCTAGTTGCATCCTCATGTCAGCTGACATATTCATGTAGCGTGCTGGGAGGAAGACTTGAATCTCATCAGCATCCTCGGCTTGGAGGTGCACGACAGTTCTGGTACCGTAACCTGTCGCCACTACCCTGCTTTGCGTGATCCTGTAGGTGACATGTTGTTGTAGGTCCCTAAGCTTCCGTAGCTCGGGAAATGTACTTCCAGCCTCAAGTTCAGCTAATCTATCGAGCAGCATAACTGAAATGAAGAGAGATATTATGTATATACATTTTAGGAATGCAACTACAGTTACATATGATTTTAGGAATGTACATACAGTTGCATAACTGAAAGTAAACATGTATAAACATTTTAGAGATGTGCGTACAGTTACATAACAAAATGTAAGAAACACATAATCAATCTAAAATATATAAGAATAACTGAAACGTAAACATTGCATGAGAATGACACAATCGATCTAACGAACATAGAACATACAACTTTGTACTGCAATTCTAGAATATACACTAAAATTCGGTAGAACATACAAATTTACATTACTACATTGAAATTCGTAAACCACATAGTCAAGCTGAAACGAATCATAAAAGATGTGTATTATAGGTTAGGCTACAATACGTAAGCTGAAAAAATGTATTGTTTCTTACCGTCCTTGAGCATTTCCTGTGACATGTTGCGATGCTGTTTGGTTTCATTGTATTCGCGGTGTATGTACTGTAGCACTATTTATACATAGTCGTCGTGTTGTCCGCCAATTGGATATCAGCCTCTAGGCTTGAAATATTATATACTTACAGACTTCTAGCCTCTAAGCCTGAAAGGCTGTATGTTATAGAGTTTGTATTTACTAGGTTTAATATGTTTTATGCACGGTCTTTTATACTAATTTACCCTCCTACACCACTCATCCAACGTCTAGGTGGGGAGGTAGGGGTGGCCCCTTTACATGCTTTTGTGTGATGTCTGTTGATTTTTCCCTCGAGAGTGTATAATGTATTCACATCGCACACCGGTGACCTACTTTCGTAAGAGTTACACTGTCTCTCGTTATATTTGTTATTGTCATTACCTCTAAGCAATTTCTGTCTTGTGTTTATACATTAGTTACTGGTAGTTTGCACTCTTCGTATCGAGAGCGCTATTTCCATGCTAATGCCTCTCATTTGCTAAGTGGAAATGTTTGTTTGCTACGAGGTAATCTACATAACGGCGCTGTCCATGTTAATGTCGCCTTGTTAAGTAGGATGTTTGTTCGCTACGAGGTGATCTACATTACCAGAGCGAACGTCTGACGGGTTTTCCAGGAGTAGAGCGCTAATCGCTATTGTATACCCTTCCTTGGTTGGACTTGCATGGTTTGCACCAGTCCTTGGTTCGAGTGATATGAAGCCACCCCAAATGCTGCAACGTGATGGTACAAACATGTGATTGCTTCATATTGGATCGTTCATACTCAGCTAGGCGGGTGCGATCCTTGAGGTTTTAACTGTAATATCACAGCTAGTCCGGAATATCATTCACATTACTCCTGGGTTCGATGCTAAAGGGTTCATTACTGCAAATATCGCTTATATCACTCCTAGGTTTGATACCAGGGTTCGTTACTCATATGATTTATACCAAGGCGTTCGTTACTGCTAATATCGCTCATATCACTCCTGGGTTCGATGCTAAGGGATTCGTTACTGCGAATATCGCTCATATCACTCCTAGCTTTGTTACCAGGGTTCGTTACTAATATGCTTTATATCAAGGCGTTCGTTACTGCTAATATCGATCATATCACTCCTGGGTTCAATGCTAAGGGATTCGTTACTGCGAATATCGCTCATATCACTCCTAGGTTTGATACCAGGTTTCGTTATTCATATGCTTTATACCAAGGCGTTCGTTACTGCTAATATCGCTCATATCACTCCTGGGTTCGATGCTAAGGGATTCCTTAATGCGAATATCGCTCATATCACTCCTAGGTTCGATACCAGGGTTCGTTACTCATATGCTTTATACCAAGGGCTTCGTTACTGCATATATCGCTCATATCACTCCTGGGTTCGATAATTTTGGGTTCGAAGCCCTTTTTACCAAGGGGCTCTTTTACTGCGAATATCGCTCATATCACGCCTAGATTCGATCCCGGAACGATGATGTTAGTCAGGGTTCGATGCTCGTCTCAGTCATTCTTTTTATCGCCTTTATCGGCTTTAACACATTGATGCTCGAACACAGTTACCCCAACACAGACAGACACACAGACACATACACGGACATGTTTCCAAAAATGCTTTTTTTGGATTCAGGGGGACTCAAAACATGTATTTCCGGTGAAATCTCGGTATCGAAATTTTGGGTGGAATACAATACTTCCCCTACTTACTATACGTAGTAGAGAAAGTAAAAAAAATTTTGGAAACATGTTCGTGTGTGTGACTTTAAACAGCATATCTCAGAAACGAACAGTCGGATAAACACCAAACTTGGTATTTACGTTCCGTATCTTCCAGAGATGCAACACGAAGGTTTTCAAGAAAATCCCCCCACTCCAGATTACACTTTACATGGAACATTTTTCGAAAATTTTAATTTTCTCAAAAATGGCTAACGATTTTGATTAAAATATCATATGTTTAAGATATTTTCATGACAAATAAAATGTATATCTCGAATTTTCTGGGAATGTCTTCAAAAGTATTCTTTATTGTGAACGAGTTTTGCATAACTGGTAAACCATAAGAGATAGACAAAATGTTACTACACAAAAAATGTAGATCGCCTTAAAATACAAAATTTATGTCATACATTTGTGGTTGTTGAGTGAACCATTTTCGAGATATTGCTTGTTATTCGCTTAAATTTTTCAATACTTATTTTCTAAAATGGAATTCGTTATTCATTTTTTTGTCTTGGATATGCAAAGAGTATTAATATGCGGCAAAGTGAATGGTGCTGCACCTAGCAACCAGCTAGTAAGAGATATTGAAAAGGGATATATCATACATATTATAGATTGTACATTTGAAAGGGGATATATCATACATATTATACATTGTACAAATGAAAGGGGAACTACATATAAGAATCGTATAGCAATAATTTAATTCACTGAATGTTAAAACATTCAACATGTAACTTTGTACAGAGGTATTTGTAAGTAACGGGCGCTAGCTAACTGAATTGGAATTCCTGGAACTCATAACGACCGTGCCTAGCACAGAATGGTACGACGCTACATGATGGCGCTGAAGCGCAAGGTTCTGAAACCTAATATTTTCATACATGCTTGAGTAACGCGGCCTGAGAGCCAATGGGAAGCATCGTTACATATTCAAACGTACAGGACAGCGTGGGTAAGTTGCCCTATATAAGACCAGATTAGGGGAAACACGGCGACTTCGTTTCGAGAGCTGGACCAAGCAACATCGATTAGAGGAGCTCCCAGACAAGAGAGAACAAGCAGTCCGCTGCATAGAAGCAGCCACCGCTGGAACGGCTCGGCATTGCCGTGGTACTTGTACCAAAGCCATCGGCTCGGCATTGCCGCGGTTTCCAACCAAAGCCTTCGCTAGCTCTCCGAGCGTGCGCACCACAGTCTAGACGAGTAGGGGAAGTACGGCCATAGCGAGCAGTCGAAAGACATGCTTAAGCGCCTCTCTGAGGTCCGGCCCTCTATCTCCCCGTGTTTTTTAGCGCTCGCTAGCTGCTCTTTCTCTAAACTATCTTTCTTCTTTTCCTCTTTCTATTAGGCTAAGCCCCCTTAGGCTTAAACACACATCTACTCCTACACACATACCTACACACACAAAACACACCTTGAAGCAATGGCAGGAAACTCCAAGGCAACCACTTCTTCGACCGAGACGACCACCATGACACTACGAAGCAATCCTTTCAGATCCTGTTCCACAAATCCCAGACCTACGAATCCTACACCAACACCAACACAGAAATCTCCAGCACCTGAAACACCCAATCCTACCACTCCGGACTGACCAGTGGCCAGCACCTCGACGGACACCAGACAAGACACGGACACAGCGACCACGGAGAGTGTCACTCCGACGCCCACAAATACACAAACTGCTAAGAGGTCAGACCTTGCGCCGGTCTTCATACACAAAAGTAGGCAGCAAAAATACACACTATCGCCCGAGACTTTGACAAGACATGCACACCTATACACGAATACACAATCACAATCGCACGAAACTGCGGTGACTTTGCTGTAAACATGCTATAGTGACTACCTTAAGTTGGTAGAATACCTAAAGCCAAAAGCTGTACAATTTTACTTGCACCAACACCCCCAGGATAGGACAGCTAGGTTTGTCATCAAAGGACTGTACGCCGAGCTCACCGGAGACGACCTTAAGCAAGACCTGGCACACTTAGGGATAACGGCGCTCAGAGCCGTACAAATGCGCAAATGCAACTGGCGTCGCACCCCACTGTCAATGTACCTCGTCGAGGTGGCAGATACCTTAGAAAGCAGGAAACGTTTAGACCTCACGCACTTGGCACACTTCAGGGTTAGGGTAGAGAGTTATAGGACCGATCCCGATCCCAAGCAATGTACCAAATTCCAGATGTTCTGGCACGTACAGAGTCAGTGTAGGTCCCCCGACTACGTCTGCGCCAAATGTCAAGGGAAACACCCCTCAGGAACGTGCTCCGTTCCGCCTGCGGAACGAACTGTGTGTTATGCGGCCATAGGGGCCACGGTGCAACTTGGTGCGGTTGCACCGCTTACCACGCAGCAGTCACAACGATCGTGCAAGCAAACCGCGCGCAGCCGCATAAAGCCTTAGACAATGTAGGAAGGACAAAAGGTAGGAGCTATGCACAGGCTGCCGCTAAGTCCAGTGCGGAAACGCACGAAACAGGGTGGCTCATTAGGGACAAGAAAGGCCGGACATGACCAGCCCCAATAGCTGAGCACCCTGTGGCTGAGGCCCCACGGCTAGTCACCGACGTGGGGCCAGCAAGGAATGAGCGACCCCCTCGACAGAAACAGAACACACAGAATACACAACCAATACCCGCTAAGAAGGCAGGAGGGCCTCACCCTCCTTCTGAAAAGTCGCTCCCCTTCGCGGTCAGGGAAAGAGAATAATGACTAAATCAAGCACGATCGTGGGCAAACTCATGCATCTAATTGGCAGGCCCCAAAGCACTGTTCCCGTGGTTTTCCTTGAGGAACAGATAGACGGGCTCGAGAAAATTTTCATACAAGGGACTGAAACTCTGCAGACGCTACACTGCCTCACGGAACTCCTCACTAATCTTCACAACCACTGCCATGGCTAGTTCAGATACGCTTCGCACTATACACTGGAATTGCAGAGGCGCAAGCAGAAAACGTAAGGATTTAGCAGACTTCCTCCAAAGTAATTCAATTCAAATCGCGTTACTTACCGAAACCCACTTAGGGGACGTAGACCGTTTTTCGATCCCTGGGTACTCAGTTTATAGGACAGACAGAAACAGAAGGGGAGGGGGACAGCAATAGTCGTCCAAACCAACATAAGACATCACCAAATGAATGTTCCAGAACTTAATCGTCTGGAAGCGACAGCAGTTAATATATTCTCGTTCAACACAGAAATAATACTGGCATCAGTTTACAACCCTCAGGGAGATGTAGACACCGTGGACATAGACAAAATTATGAATTTAGGAGCGAAGGTCATAGCGGCCGGGGACTATAACAGCAAGCATCAACTATGGCATAGCATACACCCGAATCCACAAGGAACCAAATAACCAAACTACATTAATAACACCAATTTTCTCATATGCGGCCCAGAAGAGCCTACTCACATCCCGTATAACAACAATCATATGCCAGACGTTCTCGACATTGCCATTATGAAAAACATTTCATTTAATATAGAATTTCACGTTTTAAATGAATTAGCGTCAGATCACTTACCGGTACTAATGGAAATCACGCTTCCGGTAGCCTTTGAAGTTGAGCCACTGAGGTTAAATTACAATAAAGTAGATTGGGAAGAATTCAAGAACACCGTTGAACATTATCTCCCCGATTTAGAGATAAACTCGCCGCAATCGCAAGACAAAGCTATAGACAAGTTAGACTTAGCAATAAAACTAGCAACACTTAATTGCGTACCGATAAAATATAAACCTACAATCAACGCCCAATACCCGACAGACATTAAATCATTGCATCAGAATCGTAATAGGGCAAGGCGCAAATGGCAAAGAACTAGGAATCCAATTCATCAACAAGAATACATCGAGCTCAGGAACGAGACAAAGACCCGCACTAGTGAATATGTGGGCAACCAATGGAACCAAACCGTCGAAAAATTAATTCGCAAACAAACTCGGTTTGGCGCATAGCAAAATGCCTCACGCGTTCCAAAACAAACATACCTCCACTAATTAATCAAATTAATAACACGATAGCTGAAACCCCTCAGGCCAAGGCGGAGGTCTTTGCTTCGAGTCTTGAAGATACCTTCAAACCCAACCCCCTGGGGGGACAAGCCAATCAAATTCAAGAAATTGAAAACGAAATAAATCTAACAGACTATTCGATCATACATAATAAAATGCGAAAACCAAATTCAGGTGAAATAGGGTGGATCATCGCCCACCTGCCCAACACGAAGGCTCCCGGGCCTGACGGAGTACCCAATGTGGTTCTAAAGAATCTCCCGCGGGGAGCGCTACTACTCTTAGCCAAAATATTTAATTACACAGTCGACAAAGGCAGATTTCCCCCAAAATGGAAAGTGGCAAAAATTATAATGCCCCCGAAACAAAACAAAGATCTAATATTATCCTCAAGCTACAGGCCAATTAGCCTATTATGCACAACTGGGAAAGTTCTAGAAAAAGTGATCCTAAAACGAATGAATTCACACATTCTCAAAAACAACCTTCTAGTCCCAGAACAATTTGGTTTTAGGTCTCAGCATTCGACGACGCTCCAACTCCTAAGATTAACCGAATTAATTACCAAAGGTTTCAATACCAATAAATCAACGGGTGCCATATTCTTAGACATAGAGCGGGCTTTTGATAAAGTATGGCATGCGGGCCTCATTCATAAACTCAGGGCACTTAACTTTACCGACTCCATGTTAGCCCTTATCAGAGATTACCTTAGCGAACGACAGTTCCGAGTATCGGTGGAGAATTCCTCCTTCTCCTCCCTTAGGCCTATCAGGGCAGGAGTTGCACGAGGAAGTTTGCTCGGACCGACACTCTTTAATCTATATATTAATGACATGCCAGAACTCCCGTACTGAAAAATACATATACGCCGACGACACGGCACTAGTAACGCAGTCCACACAGCCCAAGATATTACACCTACGGCTACAGAATGCCCTAAATGAGTTAGAGCCATGGTACACAAAATGGCGTATTAAAATAAATACCAACAAATGCCAATCAATAATATTTACCAAGAGACTGCATCACAGACTACCGAGACATGCGCAGCCGCCCTTGGCATACAATGGTGAAAGAACAGAATGGAAGAACCAGGTAACCTATTTAGGGGTCACTATGGACCAAGGTCTCACCTGGAAACAACACATAAATGGCGTAAGGGCAAAGGCCAATGGCCAACTAAACAAACTTTACCCTATCATAAACATCGACAGCCAACTTCAATTAAACATGGGTCTCACGATATACAAAACGGTAATAAGACCTATAATAACTTATGCAGCACCAGTTTGGGGTTATGCTGCAAAGTCACACCTACAAAGGCTACAAACACTTCAAAACAGAATCATTAGAGTTATAGCAAAACTCCCGCCGGTGGCCCCGGCTCATCTGGTTCACGAGGAGCTAAAGCTTCACTCCATAGAAGATTTCATTAAGCTAATAAGCTACAACTTATACAACAGAAAGAACAAAAATTTCAACCCTCTAAACCGTGATTTGGGAAACTATAACAACGACAGAAATAAACACAAAAGACATCTCTCAATATTTTATAGAAACATTGGCCTGGAGGAACCAGAGATCAATATCCAAGACTTCCTAGACGCGCTAATACGAACGTAATTTAGACACAAAAAGCACACACACTAGCCAAGGCATGGTCACCTTCTAACTTGACAGTGGCCCTTGAAGTCCTTGCTCTTTGAGTCAAGGGCGGTCCCGGGGGAGGGGCACCCCCACCAGAGTGACGTCTGAGTGCAGCTGCTCCATGATTGGGTAGGCTGTGTGTAGGCGGGCACTCAATGTTCGACCAAGGCAAAGCAACTGGACATGAGTGGAAAACACTAACTTAGTATTGTGACGTATGCAGAGATTATAGAACATAGGTCTCTCTAATCACCGGGATTTGAGTTGGCAGTTGGAGCTTGGGGTAGGGAGAACTAGAAACTTTAGGAGGGGATGAGTTGTTTAGCGTCGCTGACGCTTGAGGATAGCGTGGCTTTGGGACAGAGAGTCAGTGGGTGACCTTCGAGTAGCAAGGACGTGAAACTGCCTTCTCCGTGCCAGGCGGGCATGATGGCCTCGCCCGACAGACAAGGACTTAATGTGAGGTAATATATCAGCTTTTATCCAATAAACCTGTGGCCATCTATTCCTTTAGAGTCTCATTTATGGTAAAGTAAACTCCCTCCTTCCTATATTGAGCCATGTAGTGTTTCTCTTGCCAGCATTTCATATTATTTTTGTTTTACTTAGCTGCGTTCCGCGTCGTAGCCTCGCCATGTAAGAAGTTTGTTAATTTTCTCGGTTTCCTCTTGCAAGCGAGTTGCTCCCATCATTTTGAGTATTATTTAGAAGAGGCTACGACAATTGGTGTGAGGCGCCGAGTATTGGTGGAGGGCCGGGCATAATTGAATTTGTTTTTGAGATTTTAAGTACAAAATTTTTTTCCCTGTGAATGTAACGGTTTTGGTCCTCCACGTGGTTCCAAAAATGTAAATCTGTTTCTGGCTTAAAAAGGGTAAGTATTTCAGTACTATAATTAGTGATTTTTATATTATAAATTCTTGTTGTTCTGTTTGTTGAAAACCCCGAGTTGAAATTTTAATTTTTAGTTCATTTTTGTATTTTTCCATTGTCTGTCGGCGTGACACTAAAACTCCTGACTCCATTTTCCCCTTACTTTGGCTTCATTTCTACTAAATTATATCACTGTTCTAAGGTATTCGTCCTGGTCATTTTGAAGTATATATTTTCGTGAATTGTGAAAAGTGAACTGTGAAAATTCGGTGATATTCGTAACGTTGATAATGTGGTTGCGTGTGTGATCTGATCTAAGTAATATTGTAAGTATTAACGACTCGAAAGTGCAACAAATTATTTCAAAATTCTTGTGTTGCGTGTTTAAAATTTCCGTGTGTATAAAAAGTGTGGTGCATTTGTTTGAAATATTTACAGTAATAAGATGAAAGAAGTCGAGTATATATATTGAAAATTTTTTTTTTGCATTGTACACTCGCGGAAAAATAGTGATAAGGATAATTATGATAATTTTGCTTCACCGTTGCCAAGTTTGGTTTGATTAGTTACGCAATGCATATTTTTGGGGGAAAATGCTTCACAATTACTCATTTAGGTAAAAGTTTCGGGAGCTACTACCGGCCTTGCCAGTATCATCGCCTAGTTAGGTTTGATGTGCCTCTAATATGGACCAGTACGACGTGGATGTTGATGAATCAGCTATATGTGTATTCCCAGATTTTGGGAACATTGCACTGGAATTTTGTGGTAAAGAAAAAAAAAACATAACCTGTAAGTATGTGTATATTGGGTGTGCTAAAGTTTGGACGAATGAAACAGTTTCACGACTCACACAGGTATGCTAAATTTTTATTTTTTCACTGACTGATGCTTAATTAAGCTTTGCTTTTCAGGAATAATGTGCGATATGAATGTCTCTGCTAAATTAAAAGTATATTATTATTTTGGTGTAACTTAAATTTTAAATTATGTTTTGGACATTGCAAATTATTTGTTTTGTTGTGTTATGCTGCAGGAATGTGTTGAATGTGTACCATGTGCTTAATTGAGCTTTCATTTTCAGGAATGTTATGTGACAGTATTGTTTTGAGTAATGATGTGATTTTGTTTTGTTGCATTCGATTTGATTTGATTTGATTTTGGGTTTCATAATGATGCTGTGATCTTTTATTTGCATAAAATTGTTGCATAAATAGTGTGTGTATGTATGTGTATATATGAGGTTATGTGAGATATGTGAGAGATATGAGTTGATATTTGCCTCGGTGGAAGTGCGTAAGAGTAACCCCGGCAGTAGTAAAGTGAGAGATGAGATGAGAAGAGATGAGAAGATGTCAGCTTCGGTGGAAGTGCCAAAGTGTAACCCCGATAGTTGAAGTGTAAATGTGTTGATTCTTCAGGAGGGCTACATGTACCTGGAAAGTTGATTTGATGTGATGTGATGATTTGAGAGATTTTGCTTATTGGTGTTGCTGTAACGTGCCCAGTATAGCGTGTGTGATGTATTCACACGAGAGATTAAATGTATGGAAGTGACTGTAATGAGAATAATTTTTTTTCTGTTTGTGCAACAAGTTTAGTACCATCTTGGATAGCAAGTTTTAATACCACCTGTTTTCCAGCTTAATTTTGATTCGGAGGAAATGGATGCAACAGTATAATGTCATGTTATTTGTGTTATTCCTGAAATAATAATGTGATTTCTTTAAGGTTATGCCTATGTGAGATATTTTTGACTTTGCAGCATATTAAATGAGACTCGTCAGTGAAGATGTTTTGTTTTCGCAGTAATTACTGTCCAAGAGAAAATTGAAAGTTGAGATAAAGATAAAGATGATGATGACTGAAGTAATGATGATGATTGAAATACTGATGATGATGATGATGATTATGATTGAGATTGAGATGATGATAATAATGAGATGAAGAAGATAGTAATGTAGAGGAGAATTGGTGTTAGTGACAGTAGAGTATGATTATTGTAGTTTGAATATGTACTGTGTATTTATTTTCTTTGAAGCTTGTAGTAATGCATACCGTAGTTTTGAGTAGCTAGTTAAGTGAGTGTTGTGCATAATTTGGGCCATGGTCAATATGAATGCTTCCATTTCATTGTCATGTGTGAATGTCTTGTAAGTGCACTTGTTTTCTTTTGTTAGTGGTACCCGCTGGTCATTAAGAATTAATATTGGGATCACAATTAAGGTTATGTTTTTTCTGTCATGTTATTGCGTGAAACATTCAATGTTACTGATATAATGTTAATGTATTCTGATTCTGTTCTAATGTTCTATTTGGATTGTGAAGCATTGTGTGTTAAATTTTGGATGGCAACCCTCTGTATAATTTAGTTTTTATGTCAATATGTAGTCTTTTTTTCTTCTTTCTCTTTGCCCCATGTTAAAAGAATTTTGAGTGCAAAACTTTTAAACATTTCAAATATTTGATCGTACATGACATACTGTTTTTTATGTGTGATTGTTTGTTAGAGCACCCTTTCTATTGTTTTGTGGTTTTGTAGTAGTTATTTTGCTGATGGCGGAGCTCGAGCGGATAAGCTGAGCACCCCCAATTGTCACGCCAGAAGTTCCAGAGACACCACAGGAGAGCTGTCGGGCAGCCACTACACTGCCGTGGCATAGGGAGCCACTATTTTGGGGGCAGTCCAAGCCAGCGACTGCCCACCCCGTTGTCGTCTCCAACGACCTGCAGAATTAACAACATAACAGCCAGGATAAGTCGTCGTTGTGGGTACACTACAAACTTACCCACAAACAGTTCCATCGGACCATCACTCTCAGGTGCAGTGTAGTGTGCGTGTGACAGAGGCAGCGTGGTGTGTGTGCGTGTGCGGGGTGCTCGAGCATAAGTGCTCAATTAACACATGATCCGCAGGACTCGAGACTCTTAAATAGGCCAAGAAGAAATAAATTTATATTGTTTTGTCTTATTTGGGTGTTCATCACACATGTTTCATTTTTTTCTTTTGTATGTCATTTTTGTCCTTATAATCGTTTTTGTGTTGTATTTGCCTTATGTCGACGAGGGCGTCGATCTCGGTGGCCAAGGGGAGATGTGACGTATGCAGAGATTATGGAACATAGGTCTCTCTGGTCACCGGGATTTGAGTTGGCAGTTGGAGCTTGGGGTAGGGAGAACTAGAAACTTTAGGAGGGGATGAGTTGTTTAGCGTCGCTGACGCTTGAGGATAGCGTGGCTTTGGGACAGAGAGTCAGTGGGTGACTTTCGAGTAGCAAGGACGTGAAACTGCCTTCTCCGTGCCAGGCGGGCATAATGGCCTCGCCCGACAGACAAGGACTTAATGTGAGGTAATATATCAGCTTTTATCCAATAAACATGTGGCCATCTATTCCTTTAGAGTCTCATTTATGGTAAAGTAAACTCCCTCCTTCCTATATTGAGCCATGTAGTGTTTCCCTTGCCAGCATTTCATATTATGTTTGTGTTTTACTTAGCTGCGTCCCGCGTCGTAGCCTCGCCATGTAAGAAGTTTGTTAATTTTCTCGGTTCCCTCTTGCAAGCGAGTTGCTCCCATCATTTTGAGTATTATTTAGAAGAGGCTACGACAGTATAACTTAGTATAAATAAAAACACAAATTTAATGACCCGACTCATCGCCAAGCCAATTACAAGGTAATATCAGTGACGAGTCTAACAGCCGAATCCTAGCAAGTATACTAATCCTAAGCAACTTATTGTTTTAGGTTAACTACTGATCTTGAGGCCCGGGCAGTACGACGACCCCCTAGGGTGACATAGCATGTGTTCCAACACTGCCTGAGGTCTAAGCAGCAAACTAACTTCACTTAGTAAATAACACTAATGACTATGTCCATCTATATTTCAGGACAGCAAACAAATTACGACCAGTAAGGACGGAGTCTCCTTCCGGAGACGCATCACACTAATTTGAGTAATTCCTCACTCCGAATACCCAAAGTGCGTAAGCAGGGCTTAGGTCATGCTTACGTCCTGGTGCCTCATCTGCACCTGGCTTTGTCCCTAGTGGCTGGCCAATATATCCTTACCTTGAATACGCTGGTGCAACAGCGGTACAGCCACACTATCACACTGAATTCCTCCTTCCATATTTTCCTTCCGGTGGAGGGGTTTTTAGTGGGTATGCCGACTATTGGTGAGTCCCACACTCCCAGTCCCGACTCCCATCGGGGCTGGGGTTGTGATTAAATCATTTTCTCCTCCACTCGAGAAAAAAAACACGGCCACAGCGAGCAGTTGACAGACTTGCTTAAGCGCCTCTATGAGGTCCGGCCCTCTGTATCCCCGTGCTATATAGCGCTCACTAACTGTCTTTCTCTTTTTCTACTCTATCATCCTCTATCTATCTAGCGTTAAGCTCCCATTTTAGGTTAGCATTAGGCGCTGCTACTGAAAGGCTCACAAACACTTGATGCAGAATACTGACCTCAGTAGTAGCACATTAGGCTTTACACAGTTCTTCTCATTTATTCACTTTTATTTATTCTAGTCTCTTCTTCATTCTTAGCTATAGGTATGACGAAGGGAACCAAGGCTTCGACGGCTACTAAGTCAACTCTTTCACCACTAAGGACCATGACAACTAGGAAGAAGGCCACTCTTCCAAAACCTACGTCCTCTACTCCTTTCTGCTCTAAATCACCGGCGCCTGAGCCCAAACCTAGCACCTCTACTCCTTCCAGCCCTAAGTCTCTGTCACCCGAACCTAACCCTTCTTCCCAATCTCCTACAAGCCCTTCTGCCAGCGCCACTCCGGCCACACCTACACCTACTCCTGTGGTACCTTCTTCACCTACACCTGGCACTTCTAGGGACTCCGGACAAGACGCTACACAGGCACCCTCCGCTTTCAATCAGGAATCGAGGTCAAACATAGCGCCAATTTATGTGAACAAAAGCCATGCCGGGACATTCCACCAGCTAATGCGTGACATAGACCAGACATGCCACCTAAATAAGAAATACTGTGTGAGTATAGCCCGAAACTCCGGGGATTTTTGCATCAAGTCGTTCACCCTGGGTGACTACCAGATTCTGGCAAAACATCTCAAGGGAAGAGGCGTGTAGCACTATCTAGTGGAACACCCTGAGAATAGAACCGCTCGTTACGTGATTAAGGGGCTGTACGCCGAAATCACCGGAGCAGAATTAGTAGAAGACCTGGCACAATGCGGTTTTCAGGCCATTAGGGCCGTTCAGATGAGGAGGCGCAACAAGAATAGGACCCCCTGCCTATGTTTTTAATTGAACTACAGAATACCCACCAAAATATGCGAATTCTAGACCTCGAGCATTTGTGTCACTTTCGAGTCCATGTAGAAGCATATAGGGCCGCAGCAGAACCAAAACAATGCTCGCAGTGCCAGCGATTCTGGCATGTGAGGCGATAATGTAGGTCCCAAACCCCAACATGCGCCAAATGTACAGGTTCCCACTTCTCTGGGACATGCACCGTTCCTCCTGCGGAACGTCAATGCGTTTTATGTGGCACTAAAGGCCATGCCCCGTGGACAGCCTCCTAGGGACCCCCAAAGTTTAGGCAGAACGGCGAAATCATACGCAGAGGCTGTCGCAAATAAATCAGGGTGGCTCATTAGGGACCGTAAACGCCGGTCGCGTCCAGCCCCAGTAGCTGAGCCCTCTGAGGTTGGGAACCCTCGGCCAACTGCCGAGGCTGAACCAATCAGCAACGTGCGACCCCTTCGCACAGAAGAACAAAAACGCACTCCCCCAGTAAAGGCAGGTACCTCACAAGTGGCTGATGGGCTTCACCCAGAAGCAAAGTCGCTCACCCCGGGAAAGGAACCAAGCAAGATAAGGACAGGGATCCTAGCATGCCAATGGTCAAACTAGTGAAATCACTAGGCATGTCCACAAGGAAAGTCCAACTAAATAAGGTACTTGAAAAGGTTCAAGAGTTCTGCGATACGGTAGATCAGATTGGATCAGACCCCATCATAGTAGCTCACTTCATCTCAGAACTGCTGTTACAACTTCGAACGCCGTAATCATGGATATTTCGGACACGATAAGGGTGATCTTCTGGAACTGCCACGGAATAAGGAAAAAGACTAAACACTTAGCAGATTTGCTACAAACACATTCCATACAATTAGCCTTATGATCTGAAACTCACATCAACAATACAGATCGCCTAACTATACCAGGCTACAGAATTTACAGGAACGATCGCGACCGTAGAGGAGGAGGAACCGCGATAGTTATACAAGCGAACATTCAACACCATCAAGTTAAATCTCCGGACTTAAATCACGCCGAAACCACGGCAATAAAACTCAACATCGACAACACCGAAGTCGTAATAGCGTCTGTCTACAATCCCCCTGGGAACTTAAACACGGACGACTTGGACAAAATAATGAATTTAGGACCGAGAGTAATCGCGGCAGGAGACTTTAACTGCAAACACTTTCTATGGAATTACAAGAACTCTAACGCCCAAGGCGTTAAGCTACTGAATTGCATAAACAATAGAAATTAATTAATAACAGGCCCGGAAGAGCCCACGTTTATACCTCATATGCCGAATCACACGCCGGGCATACTAGATATAGCACTTCTAAATACCATAAGATATAACATTGACGTGGAAGTCATGCAGGAGCTCACATCGGATCATTTACCGGTCTTGATGATCATTAATGTACCTATTGCATTTAAACCAGCTCCACTAAGGCACAATTATAACGAAGTTGACTGGGAAAGCTTTAAAACCACAGTAGATCACTACCTCCCAGATCTTGAAATAAATTCTGCTGCTGAGCAAGACGGCGCCATAGGCAAATTAGAAATGGCAATTAAAATAGCCACCACGGCTCACGTACCATTTATACAGCCACGCTCTATTAATGCCAAATTTCCGTATGACGTAAAAATGCTACAACAAGCACAAAATAAGGCCAGACGCAAATGTCAAAGAACTAGAAACATACTACACAGAACAGAATACTATCAAGCCAAAGAACTCGCAAATGAACGTGCTAGAACATATATCCAAAACCAATGGGACAATACACTCGAGAAATTAAACTCTCAACAACACACGGTCTGGCGAATAGCGAAGAGCTTAGCGCGCAATCAGATTAATATACCGCCCCTCCAAATCAACAATACGATAGCGGAAACTCCCCTGGCCAAGGCGGAAGCCTTCGCGGTCACACTCGAAAATGTGTTCTCTCCAAATCTTCCAGCTGTACAAGACGAATTTGTATTAGGAACAGAAACTGAAGCCGATAATATAGGCCAAATGAGAACACACAATAAGATGAGAAAAACAAACCCGGGCGAAATTGGCTGGATCATTAAACACCTGCCAACCAGGAAAGCACCTGGGCCGGACAAGATACCAAATGCGGTACTAAAGAATCTCCCGATCAGAGTGCTGAAGACACTAGCCAATATCTTTAATTATACGCTTGAACAAGGCTGGTTTCCCCTAGCGTGGAAAGAAGCCAAAATTTTGTTGTTTCCAAAAGCTAACAAAAATCTCCCACATCCCATGAACTATAGGCCAATAAGCCTCTTGAACACTTTAAGCAAAATACTCGAAAAGGTTATATTAAAGCGAATAAATAAGCACATACACCAACATAATATTCTGATACCAGAACCGTTTGAGTTTAGAGCCCAGCATTCAACCACTCTACAATTACTAAGAATGACGGAGGAAATCACCAAAGGTTATAATACGAATAAATCAACAGGAGCCATTTATCTAGACATTGAGCGTGCGTTTGATAAAGTATGGCACGCCGGGCTCTTAAAGAAGTTAAGACAATTCAATTTCCAAGACTCCGCTGTAGTCCTCATTAGGGATTACCTCCGCGATCGACGCTTTCATACGTCGGTAGAGGAAGCAGTCTCAAGCACTAAACCAATCAAGGCTGGAATCCCACAAGGAAGTCTATTGGGGCCGACGCTCTTTAATTTATATATAAACGATATGCCAGATCTTGTAAGATCAAATAAATACATATATGCAGATGACACTGCTATACTAACGCAGTCAACTCAACCCACAATAATCCACTTGCGCTTGCAAAATGCGTTAAATGTACTTGAACCCTGGTTCACAAAGTGGAGAATCAAGGTTAATCCCAGAAAAACACAAGCGATAGTCTTCACCAAAAGATTATTTCACCGCAACGATAAGCATGCTCTCCAGCCACTTAATTATCAAGGCGAGAGAATCGAATGGAAGGACCATGTGACCTATTTAGGTCTTATCATGGATCAGGGCCTGACCTGGAATAAGCACATTGCTAAAGTCAGAGCCAAGACAAATGGTCAGCTAAATAGACTGTACCCAATATTTAACATAAATAACCAACTAAAAATAAATATGGGACTCACACTATACAACACGCTAATTAGGCCAATCATGACGTATGCAGCCCCTGTTTGGGGATATGCGGCTAAGACGCACATGCATAAGCTACAAACACTGCAAAACAGGATAATACGAATAATAACGAAACAACCGCCGGTAGCGCCGGCATATCTACTACACCAGGAATTAAAACTACACACTATTGAGGAATTCGTAAAGAGTCTAAGCTTCAATCTTTATAAGCACAAGGGAAAGAACACAAATAGACTAATACAAGAACTAGGTTCATATGAAACCCACGAGAACAAGCACAAGCGACCGCTGTCACTATTCGACAGAAGCTTTGGCCAGGGGGAGCCCGAAATAGATATTCAAGAATATCTCGACTCATTAATAACATTACCATAATACCCATGACTACGGCGTCACCACGTGACCGTTGGTAGCCCTCAAAGTCCTTGCTCTCCGAGTCAAGGCGGCCCCCGGGGACTGAGGGATCCCCCGCGAGTGGCACTGACTCGCACCTGCATTTTCAGGCAGGCAGCCCGCCGTGTGCGCACTCTATACGACCATGCTAGGAATATGGATAATGAAACAGTTTATTAACGATAAGGACGATGCCAAACGGCTGTAAAACAAGTACTCACAATTAATGTAACAAACACAAAATAATCATAATAAGAAAATGACGACGCCACCAGGCGGAGCACAACACTCTTAAAACACAAATTAGCATTAACTACGTACAATAAAGAGACGAAGCCACAAGGCGGAGTCAACTTCCAAATTAGAGCTAATCATCAAACAAATTCATTCTATACAACTAACGACTAATACAAATAAGTGGAAACATATGTATTGTGCATGCCTAGAAAGATTTGTTTCAGGGACGCAGCCTCCGGCTCAAGATCCGACTCGCACACAAGGGCGCACCTGTGATGCGCAACACCTACAATATAACGAGACGACACGCCTCAGCGTGAACAAGGACTAACATATCACCAAACTCCCAAATTCGCCAGGGCGTAATCAGGGTTTCGGTAATGGTTACGTCCGGCCTCCTCTCCTTACCCAGGCTCAAGCCCTGAGGGCTGGCCAATATACCTACACCTCAAATCCGCAGGTGCATAAGCGGTACTGCCACACCTGGACCTGAATTCTCTCCGGTGGAGGTTTTTTTATGGGCAGGGCCGCGGCTATCGCCGCGGTGGAGTCCCACACTCCCATTTATGGGGTTAGTACGCAAAACTATTTTTACTCCACTCGAAAAAAAGCGGGGCACTCTTACTTATTACCAGTTCAGCGCAACAAGAAGTCAAGTCAGCGCAACGTGCTATAGATGCACGTGGGTGCATATAAGGGTGGGGGATGCGTGTGAAGATAGATAGGCTCCTTATAAATATTCAAGTGGTGGGATAAAGTAAATGGAAAAAGCTAGCCGCCCATATTTATTTAAATAATGGAATAAACATCAATTATAAAGGGAAAACTTGCAGTGTTTTTTTTAACTTGCCTCACCCACAAGAACCTGAGATTAACGAAACTTAGCAATTAGGTAGGAAGGGAATACTCAACTACCGACGAGCATCACTAGCCGAGGAAGAAGAATACTACAACAGCACGCTGCAAGAGTCGACCACCTTTTCCCGCTACAAAAGGCGCCCAACCTTTTCGCGCTACAAATGGCGCCAACGTGGTTTCACTAAAGGAGGCATCACCACGTGGTCAAGTAGTCCACACACACCAGCATCGACGGAGTCACCACCCACGCACCGAGACCTTCCAGAACTTCCAGACCTTCAAGTCTACACTGAGTAAAGTACCAAAGTATAATTTATGAACTATATCAGGCAAAATTGTTGAAATTTAACATTGCATGTTGATCAGAAACAACAAAATTGTAACCATGGCTGAAAAATCCAACGCTGAAACACATGTAGAGGGAGAAGCCAGTGCTCCACCTCTGGGCCAGCAAAATATTCACATTTTACCTGAGCCACATACTTTCGTAACACAAACCACGTCAGCAGAGCCCACAATTATGGTAGGGGATTCTGGACACAGCTCTGTCAGTTTAATGTAGATGCTGCAGTCTTTGTTAACATCAAGACTTAGTGACGCAAACAAAAAATTAGAAAAGAAAATTACAGAAAGTAGTCAACAATTACAGGCTTAGTTACAAGATAAACTCACAGCAAGTAGTCAACAATTACAGGCTCAGTTACAAGATAAACTCGCAGCAAATAGTCAACAATTACAGGATCAGTTACAAGATAAACTCACAGCAAATAGTCAACAATTACAGGATCAGTTACAAGATAAACTCACAGCAAATATCCAACAATTACAGGAACAGTTACAAGATAAACTCATAGCAAATAGTCAACAATTAGAACAAAATATCATAACAAATAGCAATCAGCAATTAAATACTGTACAGGAAATGTTAGAACAGATCAGTTTAGGGCAGGAAAAGATAAAATCAGAGGTTGTAACATTAAAACAAGAATTGCTTGTAAATAAAGGCGAAATAGCCACTTTGTCAGAATTTGTCACTGCTCACGTAGACACATTAAAAGCTCAGAACTAGGCAATGCAAAACCAGTTAGGGCAGGTAAAAGACACCTTAGCAAACAACCACCAGGCATTAGCAGCAAGGGTAGATTCTGAACTAAAAGCGATTAAGACAATTGTAAATTCATCCCAAATAGCAAATTCATGTGAAATTAATGAACTCAGAAATGTGGTCCAAACAATGAATACAGTCCATGACAAAGACATGATTGAATTGAGGAAAAATGTAGAACGATTAGAACTAAAACTTACTGCAAATTCAAGTTCACTTAGTGAATACCAAAGATCGCCGGACCCCGGCAGCACTCCATTGTTACCGGGCGAGGCCACCAACAATGTACACAATTTATGTAACCAGGATGTTCATGCTAGAAGTGTAACACCTTCGGTCACCTGCTCTCATTCTAACAATAGTCTAAATTCACACTTGCTTAATGAGTTATCACCTCCAATATTTGATGAGGTTAAAGGGGATCACCCTAAAGAGTTTATTAGCGAATTGGAGCAATATTTTCGACTTAAAGCCACTCCAGACGAAATTAAGTTAATTGTTGTGCGTAAATGTTTAAAAGGGCGTGCATTAAACTGGCTACGTCTCACGTTGGGGGATTCTTTATCGTACAGTGAATTCAAACAAGCTTTCCTACTCCGTTACTGGGGACCAACAGAAGTCAACAAAGTAAAGCTACAGCTCAACAATGGCGGCTACAATCAGAACGTTCACGGAGCTTGATAGACTAGGTTCTAAAATTGGCGCAGAAGAGCAAACAAATAATGCCGCCACTATCAGACACGGAAGTAATTGCCCTACTCATAAACTACTTTGATCCGCAAATCAGAAACGGTTTAATTGTTGCACAACCGCAAACAATTTCCAAAATGCTGGAGCTCATCACAGCTTTCGACCAGAGGCCCAGCACAGTCACCACGTGGCACACACCGAGGAGCACCTACACGCAAAATGGCCGCCAGTCACCGCCATTTTCGGGGACCGGGGCAAGTGCCCCGCCATACAACAATGAACGGCACCCGAGGTCACCAAGGACAAGGAATAGATTTCAGCCACCAAGATATGAGAGGAGACAGCAACCATACCAACCCAACAGACAACAAAGGCCACAGGGAAGAGCAGCAAATATAAATCACATTCACTATTCAGGACGAAGCCATTATTATCCAGAGAACCGCAACAATGAAGACAGAAACTCGACCGACAGAAATGTGCACACAGGAAACCGTGACAGACGCCGGAGGTATTCGAATGGTTCAGGCAGACACAGTCCGGTACCGTCACAGGTCATTGAGAACACCAACATCGGGAGAATATGGGGATCAAACCCGGAATTAACCAATGGACAGCCTAACAACAGCAACAATCAGAATCAGGGAAACCAAGCACAGGTGTTTGCAGGGGCCAGGTAAACACCTTAAATACCACGGAAAGAACAAAACCGTCAAACTCGGGGCCCATTGCTTCTATTCAAAAATGCAACAATGACCTGGACCACAACAATGCCAACAAGAGCTCAGGAAATCAGAACAACAATGAATCGCCAAGAATTACGGTGGACATAATGGATGTCCCTACAACGGTACTTTTGGACACTGTAGCAAATATTTCTGTGTGCTCGGAAGATTATTTTCAACAATTGCTAAACAGGAAAATTAAAATAATGTCGTTACCCATCAAAATTTGTATTGTACTGTGGCAATTTCAAAAAGTGCAGAACGCGTAAAGCACCAAGCCATGGTTTCCATTAAATTAGGAAACAAAATCTTTAATGTCATTTTCCTAATAGTGCCACGGCTTCAACAAAGTGTAATTATTGGAGCAGATTGCTTTTATACATGGGGAGCTGTTATACATTTTGAGGAGAAATGCATATCGTTGGAGCAGGGAACCATCCAAGTACCATTCGACGAAGAAAAGTTAAACAAACACAGCGATCCCACTGCCGAGGAAAGACAAATCGTTGAGGAAGAGTTCTTTGTGGAAACAATAACAGTACAAAATGAATTTATGATCGACATTATCAATGCAAATCAGGAATCACAGAAAATTATCATAGAAGGTGACGATCGGGAAGAAACACTCTATGTCCACACGAAAGCAGTTAACGAAAGGTCCAAACACTTTAACCTGTATACAATGCACGCCGACCGCTTGCCACGGGAGGAAAATCCGGTCCAGTCCCCGTGTCAAGAAGTATTAAAAGCCGACAAAGAGTTCGCTGCTCAAATAAGACAAACAGTAGCATCTGCACAAAACCTGTCGGACCATCAGAGTAAACAATTGCCAGTTGTACTTTGGAAGAACAAGGAAGTCTTTTCATCGCAATCAGGACCGTTGCTCAGCTTACACACATTCATTTGAAGTCAAATCAATTGCTCCATATACACATAAGTGCCGCAACTTACCTTTTGCGATAAGGGAACTAGCTGATGATGTTATCGCAGTAATGCTTGAGAACAATATAATAGAACTCTCCAACTCAAAGTATATAAATCCATGTTGTTGGGTGAGAAAGACAAATGGAAACCTACGTATGACCTTAGATGCTAGGAAGCTTAATTCAGTCACACTGCCCGACCATTTCAGAACTGAAGGCATCGACCAACTACTGCCGCGTGTAAAAAGCGGTAAATATTTCTCAAGTATTGATCTCGTACAGGCCTTCTGGCAGATTCCGCTTCACGAACACTTAAGACCATTTACTGGCTTCCTACACAATGGGAAAATATTTTCTTTTAAAGTCGTCAGTAGCTTATTTAGATGTATGTATGTATATAGTGCGGTGATTGTAAAAAAAAAAAATAGTTGTTTTCTGGTTGATACTGCAAGTCACGTATACAGACCAGGTATTTATCTAGAGAGCATGTACGGTCTTATGACCCATGCGACTGTGTTATGCAATTAATGTAATACTAAATACTTAATAAATACCACCACTACCACTAGAAGAGATCTGGCAGAGTTTTTTGCGTTTATATAGGAAAGGATAGGGAA
Organism: Deroplatys truncata; assembly: GCA_030765065.1. Classification (NCBI taxonomy): domain Eukaryota; kingdom Metazoa; phylum Arthropoda; class Insecta; order Mantodea; family Mantidae; genus Deroplatys; species Deroplatys truncata. Next base: position 20,163,923 of record CM060988.1, on the reverse strand, counting down.
AACGAGGGTGGATGCGGAGAAAAATGCGTTTATATGGGAGAGATAGGGAATACGAGGGCTGATGCTAGGCTAGACAGGGGCTGAAGTTGGGGAATGCACTTTATGAGTGAGATAAGGCACACGTGGAGAGGTGCTAGGCTAGACAGATGCTGAAGGAGGGTGAATATAGGCTTATACAGGAGAGATAGGGAATACGAGGGAAGGTGCTAAGATAGACGAATGTTAAAGCTGGAATGCGTTTATACAGGTGACATAGGGAATACGAGGAAATAGCTAGGATAATCAGAGATCTAGTGGAGTATACGTTTATACGGCAGAAGTAGGGAAACGTGATAGGTGTTAGGAAATCGTTAAATAAACTGTAAACAAAGAACCGCATTATTCAAGAACTGTGACAACAAAAAGACTCGGGTATAGATCACTTGTAAAGTATTCGAGGAGGGGTCTTAGTGGAAAACCCCCCTAAGTCAGTAGGGGGATTTAGCGGTTCTGGGCCATTTAATATGCATGGAATGTCTATTCATATGCAAATGAGCTCCCCTCCCCACTTTCCCCCTTTCCACAGCAGCTCCTTAGGACTTCCAGGTGCAGCTGTGGGCCATAAATGTTGTTGAGTACAATGGAAGCTTGACAGTTAAGCAATTAAGGGTATCTTTCACCTGTCAAAACGAACAAAGGGATCATAAATTTTACGCTTCTGTAACAAAGGCGAGATGTTTTTCCTACCCATTCCACATCCGACCACTTCTGCACCTGTGACAGCCCACCCAAGAGGCTATTCATCACTGTCAAAATGAACAATGTGGATGCAGAACAAAGGAAGAGATTCTATTGTGTGCCTTTCTATTGTCTGGGGCAAGGCTACTTTATAAAGACCATCTGGCACACTCATTCCGCTAGCTTTTAATAAAAGAACAACGCTTGCCCTTCAACTGTCAAAATGAACAAAAGCCATGATATATTAGGGTCGTGATAAAAGAGAACGGAAGCATGTTAACAGAGAAACAAGTTCTATTGTCCGGGGCAAGCCTTCTTTCTGGCATTTCTCATTCCACTGCCCCATGACAAAGCCGGTCCCTTTCCATTGTTTCTCGAACACCTGCTACCTTAACAAAAGAACCTGAGGGTGGCTTTATGCTAGTCCTGTCCTTGTTCGCGTGAAAGAGAGACACACACTTCAACAACGTCAGAGTCAGCATCATGGTTTTTGCCCTGAGGGACTGTTCTCTCCAATGTTTTACGAGGTCCTACGAATATATCCGAGCATAGTTAAACAAGCTCTCTGTTTATGTAGTTGACTTTTCAATCGCGATATAAAAATGTATTTAACCTATGTCATTACATACATTATACCTCTGCGTGGATATCCATAGATCGGTGATCGATTCTTACTGTAATCAAAAGTTTATTGCTAATGAGAAATTGATGATTGATATTATTATATCATTACCCTAATTAATAAAAGGGCGTCCAGAGGATTGTAGCTCGAATCTTACCAAGTGATACCCTAACGCGTAATAACTATTAAACTATGCACCGTCAGATTAAAAATGTATTTAACAAATATAATTTTTTATATATCATTACCCTAATTAATGAAAGGGTGTTCAGAGGGTTCTAGCTCGATTCTTACCCAGCGAAACTCTAATGCTTAATAAATATTAAACTATGCAAGGTCAGATTAAAATGCATTTAACAAATAGAATTTAATTTTTATATATCATTACCCTAATTAATGAAAGGGTGTTCGGAGGGTTCTAGATCGAATCTTACCCAGCGGAACTCTAATGCGTAATAACTATTAAACTATGCAAGGGCAGATCATAATGTATTTAACAAATATACGTATTTATATTAAACTATGGGAGTATGTAAGGTCAGATTAAAATGTATTTAACAAATATAATTATTTATATTAAACACCGATGTATACTAGGTATCCAAATTGATACTTTGCTAAGGTAAAACATGATTATATCATTACCCTAATTAATGAAAGAGTGTTCAGAGGATCCTAGCTCGAATTTGCGAAACTCTAATGCTTAATAAATATGGAAGTATGGGTGGCCAGATTAAAACGTGTTTAACAAATATAATTTAACTTATACGACATTACAATGTTTAACGAGCTGTATTCTTCCGAACCCGGAGGCCCTTAGTTCGAATCTTACCCAACGAAACGATATAATAACTAATAAACTAGGTGAGCAGGGGCGGTCGGATTAAAATTTCATTTAACAAATATCATTATTTATATTAAACCCTGATGCATAATTAGATATTTCGATGGCTAGACACCATTCTTTCTTCTTCTCTCTTTTTCTTTCTATCTATATATCTCTTTCTTTCTTCTCGACTTGCACACATCCAATCGCTCACATATACACGAGCACTTGTACATACATCAACACACATACACTGGTGCACGCATATACACACGCACACACCCACCCGCATATACATACATGCGCATGCCCATACACACTCACATACACAACCACCCACACACATGCAAACAGACATTCACACACCTCATACGTATACAAGCAAATACATACATACACCAGCGCGCTTACACTCACACATTCATGTACGCACACACACGCATACACACACGCACATACATGCACATGCACTCACATACATACACCGTTACACTTACACACTTGCACACTTGCACACTCACACACACACACACACGCACACTCACGTACATACATACACCGTTACACTTACTCACTTGCACACTCGCACACACACACACACACACACACACGAGCGCATGCACCTACAAGCTTAGACACATACAGCAGTACACGTACACACACGTACACGCATATCATTGGAAATTATTGCCTTTACAGAATTCAAAAATCTTCGTCTCATTTCACTGTAACCTAGCAAAATGTAATTAATTTCAGGCTACCACCCTCACATGACTTTCATTACAACACATTATGGAGGTACTCTGAGAGAGAGAGCGTTAGAGAGGGGGGAGGAATTGAAGCAAGTAGGGATAGAAGCGCCGAGAGCCTCTGCGCATGCGCAACAGACGATGATGTCATTGGCTGTAATAATCACGTGACGTGTATACATCCCCTCCCCTCCCCCAAACCCCCACCATGATGAGATGACATCACCCGGAGGGGTTAAGATCGCTGTATAAACAGATACCCACGCCTGTTAGAAACATTGTGAGCTCATTTACCCTACATTTAAATGTTTTAAGAACGTAAAAAGCGTGAGGATTTTTAATTTAAGAAGAGGTGCAGCCCATCTACATGTACATCATTCAACAGGAAACAATGCAAAGTGAGTGAGTTTTTAGATAACTATACAAAAATCGCTGCTGGTTTTACAGTGCATTTATTTTTGTTTAAACGATACAGTACATGAAAGACGACTCGTTGCAAGAGAATCATATATTTTTGAGCTGAGCTTTACACTCCCATGGATTTCTCTACACATTCTTCAACAGTTCGCAAGGATTTTCGATGTACATTTTTCTTACATAAACATTCATACGATTTTATCCACTCATTCTTTGTTTCTCTGCAGGTTTGTCTTCCATTAACATTAATACATTTTCTCTTTTCATTCTTTGTTTCTCTATACATTCATAAGCATACTTACTAAACATTTGGTGATGTAGCACAACACACACTTTAGTTCTAATATAAACAAATGTATAACTTGTCATTCAACTTGAATAATGTAGTGAAATAATAATTCATGTCAATGACTGTTACAGATTGTTTAGCAGATAGACTTAACAAGATGGTTGAAGAGCGTAGTTTCCTACCGACTAGACGAGTTCAAGATCTCGAAATAGGTCTTAACTATGAGATAAAGTCCTTAAAGAGTGCTCAAACAAAATACGTTACCAGGATCGTATCTTCGCTGGAGGATTGCCAAGTGTTCTTGCCAGAGCGCTATAATTCGTTAACTGATCAAGGGATTGCAGAAATACCAGGCAAAGTATCTCTTCAGTATAACGGCATGGCGGAGGTGGGGAAATTTAAGACTTGTAAATTTTCTTTTATACCTACAGAGAAGGTATGTAGAAATATCAAACTTAAGTATTGAATATTCTCCTATTTTTAACATGAAAAAATCATAAATAAAACAACTGACTCATTGATAATACATATAAAGATACAAAAGATACACGTTATAGAATTTATATCAAACTCACAATACCACATATTTTTGAATTTAGTTATATCTAACGCAATGAAATAACAGCAATATCCGAATTTTATACAAATTTTTATGTTTCATTTTAAGTGTACGCTAACAAAAATATGTAATTCTTTTCAGGCTACCTTCACTTCCCCAAGCACTTTTTCTAAGACTTTCATTGTGTAATGTTTCAGGCGGTGCAATAAGGGGAAGAAGAAAAGGAACAGCTTTGCAGATCTGCAAAGGAGGCTGACGCTATTGGAGGATATAATAAGCAACATCGAGACAGCCAGGAAATATGCCGGTAAGAAATGGGCGCCGAGAGGACTACACCTCGGAAAGGCACAGTATTAAGATAGGATTCTTCTATGATCTTCCAGTGCTTTTAGTGAAAAATACAGACAAATTTGTATACATGACAATTCAAGACTGGGAGATAATTCGAGAAAGTCTTCCTACATTCAATGCATTCGTCCAATCGAGAAAGTGTCCGCGTGTGGAATATTGTGAAAATATTGTTTTCTCTTATAATATTGTTGCTTATATGCAAGAGACAGAAGTAAAATGATTGAACAATTATTTAAATAATTGTGAAATGTTTTTAAATAGAGATGAAATTTGCAGGATAAAAAGATTTGAATCGTTTATAGATTATCATTTAGGTAACCTGCCTGTTGCAAATGTAATGACATATACTGGAACGAGGAGTTGGAGGAAGAAAGTGATTGAAATGCAGGATAAATAACAATAAAGAGAATGAAAGTATGCTTTTACACAGTGTTTTATTCATTAAAAGATCCTTATACCACTAATGAAAAATAAATCCTAAAATGATTAGTTTAAACTAAAAGCTGCATCACATGAGTCAGAGGCTTGTATGTATCGTGAATTATCAAAGAATACAATGCGGTCTGTGCAGGAATATTTGCACTAGCTTGAATTTCTATTCTAATGTTAACAGCACCATTTAAAACTTCCTCTGGTTGATGTGAGCAATCTATAACAAATATAGAAGCAAATTTAAGAAAATCTTTTCTCTTCAATAAAGGATAGTTCTCTTTTTCATAATAAGAGTTTTGAAACTTTGAGTACATGTCATGTAATGATGCAAATCTCGAGTTTCCAAAGTCCAAATTCATGTCATGATAAGGACAACATTCACTATTAAGATAAAGTCTCTAATTAGTTATGTTACAATGATCAAAAAGGGAACGGTCTTTAGATACATTACTCTATCTTAAAGTTTGAGCTCCCGAAATGACAAATCTCGGCTTCTCCATTTTTGATGTGGTGGCGACATTCCAGGTGAATGATTTAGTTTGCGACACAGCAGCTTGAGTATGCAGATCCGTGGTCCTAAATGGGTGAAACAGAATCTTATCCAGCTTGGCTGTCTTGAGGATCTCAGCATCAGAAATTCGAATCATAGGTCTTCTCCACTCGATTAGTACAGTTTTAACAGCAGCATTCTCTTCACCCTGAGACGATATAATACAGTTTTTAGAATCCTTGGATTGAATCAGCACCAACACCAACTGACTATTGTGCATAAGCTTTGAAGTAGTAGCTGTTCCATTAGATTTAGTAATACTTCCATGATGTATAGATAACTTCAAATAGGTAAAGTATATAAATGTTCAACTTGACAAGGGATTCTAAACTCGTTGTTAGAGTCCAGAGCTGATGTATTATACGGCAAAAAACACATGTTCCTCTTCTTTAGTGATCTTCTCATCGAATCTAGGTGTCATTGCGAAAGCAATGTCCCGGTAACATTGAAGATGCCCATTATTTCATTCTGTTATTACTAGGTCTAATAAAGAAGACATTCTCATCCACACCTAGTTTATCTCTGATGTATTTATTAATATCAGTAATCTCATAAGTTCCATCAGGTATATCAATGATCTTAATTTCATCATTGTGTAGGTAATGAAATTCATTATTATTCCTATCAACATTGGGAATGGTATATATGGTTTCAAAATTCAGTAGAGCAATCTCATAATGACCTTTTGAATCTAACTGAAGAGGAGGATTCAGGTATGTAGTAAGAACAGACTCGTGGCCACTGACAGCAAGTGTAACTCATTGCGATAGAAATTGCAAGCACAAGTGCCCGCAGATGACCGAGCTAAAACTCTGAAACCTCTTAGTGTTATACAGTACCTTAGCACCTCTGAGGTACCTTTCTATCTCTTTTGGAGGCTTCAAGTTTCCAAAGCTATCGAAATAAAATAACACGTTACCATCCTTCTTTATAGCAACCCAATGAGTGCCTTGATTCTCTGAAGTATCGAGATTAACAATAATTCTCTCTCTGTAACGAGGTCTTGAGGGTAGCTGATCGATCATGTATACACCCCTAAAATGAGGAATCTTTAAACGTCAGGCATACAAGTCGAGGTCTATGTTACTCAATGCTTTTTCCTGGACAAGTATAGCCCTCTGCCTGAGTTTTTTTAATTCCCTTTCAGGCTCTGTCTCCTCTTCGTTTCGGTGTTTCTTCCCTTATTCTTCTTCACTCGAAAACCTCTCCCTCTTGCTTCAATTTCTCTGTTACGTCTCATCATTTCAGCAAGTTGTTTATCCGCAGTTTTTTTCTTATTTACAGCTGTATCAATTTGTGATGCATCTCCAGCGGCGGCTCCTAAGGCTGCAATAATTGGTATAAGCGGTAGAAATCCTCCTCGTTTCTTCTTCCTGGATCCAGCGCCAAAACCCGCCTTTCCCTAAATTTTTCTGATCATTTCGGCAAGTTGTTTATCTGCTGCCTTTTTCTGATTTACTGCTGAGGCAATTTGCGCTGTACCTCCAGCGGCAGCACCTAGAGCTGCAATAATTGGTATAAGAGGTAGAAATCCTCCTCGTTTCTTCTTCCTGCATCCAGCACCAACGGTCACCTTTCCCTTCATAATTGCTGTTACTAGTCTCGCTGCCATCCTTTCACCTAATGTAGCATCAGATGACTGCACCCTTTTCCACGCCGTTTCAGCCAAGACCTTGTCAGCAATGTTTCTCGATGCAGAGTCTTTATGCTGAGCGTATGCTATGTCGTGAAGTTTACACGCTTCGTCTAAAGGGTTGATTCCGGGGTCTCCTCTCTTTAACCTTTTTTTCTAGCTTTGTTCCAGGCCCGCAATATCTGTAACCAGGTAAATGCACTTCAAATAGCATCCGGTTCATAAGAGAGTTAATTAAACCAGAGCCTCTTGCGATCTTAACCTTGTTAGCTCTCATGGTATACTAATTGATTTTTATTATTGAATTGCTGTTTTATACACTGTCATTGTTCATAAGCATTCGCATATATTCATTATTTGTTTTACACAGAATGATAGAACTGGTGAAGCAAGCTTGTTCGCTACCTATTCAGCTACTAGACTGTGAAAGCGACTTTATACGTCATCGTCACGGAAAGCTGTTTACTGGAAATGCTAGCTGTTTCACTGTATTTAAACAAATAGAGTAGAATCACAGGTGTTTCCGATAATTTCAAAAGCTGATTTCTATCGCTGTTATTTAATGTAATTTCAGCTGATTCAAGTAGTATCCAAGGTATTCGAGGCGAATTTTTTAAAAAAGTAATTCAGTTTCATAAATGAGGGTACTGAATCTGCAACTAATGGATTAGCTACTGCTGTTACCACACGACGTCTTGCTGCTGGTGTTGCGACCGCGACTGATGCTGCTCCTATTGTTGTAGCAGATGCTGCTACAGTTGTAGTATCTGTTACAGCCATCGTTGTACAGCTTCTGTATCTGCTACGATAGCTGCTGTATTTGCTTCTGCTACAGCTATTGTGCTGACTGTGTCTAATGTTGCTACAGCTGCCTGATCTGTTGCTGTTATACTTGTAGCTGATGTTGCAGTGTTGTATCTACTACTACAGCTCTCGCATTTGACGTTACAGCTGCCGTGATGACTGCTGTTGTCGCGGTGTGTGAATATACAGATGGAATATCATTGCTGTAATGCTTGCTGTTGCTAAGACTGGTAAATCTATAGCTGCTGGATTAGCTGCTGCTGCCAAAGCTGTTATGTAACCGGTTGTTGCTGCTGCTGTAGGATCTGTTACATCTGTTGTTGTACAGCTGCTGTATCTGCTACGGTAGCTGTTGTGTATTTGCTTCTGCTTCGGCTATTGTGCAGGAAGCGTCTGATGTTTCTGTAGCTGCAGGATCTATTGCTGCTATCGTTATAGCTGCTGTTGCTATAGATGCTGCATCTGCTACTACATCGGTCGTATTTGCCGTTGCTGCTGTTGTGATGCTGTTGCTGAGGATGGTGAATCTACAGTTGTTGGATTTACTGCTGCTACTGCTACAGATGCTCTGTAACCGGTTGTTGCTGCTGTAGCTCTTGCTGTAGTGGATGTTGCCGCAGTTGTCGAATATGTTGATGTAACTCATGCTTTAACCAATCACGAACGATTATTACTGAAAATTTATCGAAATTAAAACTTCATTTTAATACATGAGTCATAGTATCACACATTACATTACATTTATATACTTTTCTAGACCCTACAAACTTTTATATGTTAAACAGTTAGCGGGTGAGACGGTAAGAATGAAACAGTTAGAGCAATAGAAGTAGCATAACTATAGTGTTCACATGGTTGAGTTGATATTATAACATTTTTAGACAGCTTTATTGTTTGATATGTTAACATTATTTGTTCAAATGTAGCAGCTTTATCAGTTAAATCATTGCTTCATTAAACAAGAATTGTAACGGTAAAGTCTCTCCCCTTTATCTAGGCTTGAGACTAACACTAGTATTTGCTCCTAATGGCAGGGTTACCGTCTCCCTTTCCATCTTCTCCTTTCTTCACCATTCGTCTGCTAGTAGCATACACAGCACGCGAGTAAACTTTAATTTTTAAAGGTTGTAGACTCGCGGAGAAAATCTTCATCTTCGACTTAAATTCTCTTAAGCACTGTTTGTAATACTGTAATGTCCATACGCATAGGTAGTTACTCCATCCAGGGCAATAACTCTTTTATCATCAAAGGGATTCAATGTAATTTTATTCACTTGCACTGTGGTAACAGCGTGCTTTCGTGATAGGATTAGATTCATGGGCGTTCTGATGATTTCACAGTTTTTAAGACAGTCTGTATAGCTGTCAAACGAAATGTAGTGCTTAATAGCGCTATGTTTTATACCTTTAATTTTTTTATCATCAAGCCTTGAATATCTAAGGCATACATCTTAGGCCGTAGTCCAACAAAGCGTAGGATGATTTTACCGTTAGCTTTATCTTTAAATTTTCCCAATACCTTCTTGTTCTGAGTAGAGTGGCATATATGATTGACAGGGTAATCAGCTGTATCGAGATGCTCAAAAAATTTAGCTTGTCCTGGTACACATCTTCAGTTGTAACACGATGAATGAATGAATCAGTGTCCATGTACATAAGCTTTAGGTTTTCAGCTCCGTAATAAGGCAACAACACATCGTAATGATAGTGATACATTAATGTCTTGGAGATGTCCAACACGCTCATGCCGATGTATATGGGCTTGTTGAATACAATCTGACGAGAGGCTATATGTACAGCAGCTAGATTAGAGGCATATATCGTCCTGTCGATGAACGTAGGCTTGGCAATCAGCTTCTCTAGAGCTTTTTCATTGGTCACCAGTCGTATATCCATACGGTTACGCAGGTACTCCATAGTTTTTCCAAACATGGCGTTGTTAAAGAGCTTGTAGAGATCCTTCTCGAAATCATTTGCAGCTTGCTGTCGTAGCCTATTGTTAAATTCCACATAAGGTTTTAACCACCGAGACTGTCAGAATTGTAGCACACGATGGATTTTTGTTAGTCGTAGTCCATGACTAAGAGCTTGCTTCAAAGCCATGTAATGCACTACATACTTCTTTCGAGGTCCAAGATGAGGTATCAGTTTCTTTGTAGATGCTTCCAATGGCTTCATACACTCGGGCAGGAAAGGTAGATCATTGTGTAGATCGTGAAGTTCTTCTGGATACTCGATGTCAACTTCTAATATGTACCCATGAGGATCATCTCCTTGTAGTCTTTCTACGTTGATTTCTTCAGGTGACACCCACTGAAATCCTCCATAAGGGACGGCGTGACACATTGCCCACCCATATTGGTTATTAGCGTCCTCGTATGTGATAAATTGGGTTGGTCTCGACGGATCAAACTTCTCCATGTACATGTTATTAGCCTCTGCATATCGATGGGAAACTTGGCATAAACCTCCTCTTATACCTGATTCTACCATGAGCAGTTGATCATAATCTTGTAACAGTTCCAGCTTAATTCCTGTATACTGTAACATTGCATCCCATGTAAGCCCTGGAGAGGTAAAATAATGTGCTGGATCAACTTTGTGTGTTTTGAGGGTTTGCTCTCTGAACGTCTCAAAGACATCAGCTAGAAGGAGTACATCTGAAGTTAAGTAGAGATCGCTGTACTCTCCCAGGTTTCCCACATTAAACAGCTCCCATACATTTCTAGCATGATCGTAGTCAGTATCACTAATTTCTTCTTCATTTAATCTATTGTAGAAGGAGTGCTTAGGAGACAAGCAGGTCGCGTTCAAAACATCCCACGACGTGATAAAATCATATGGAAATACACCCTTACGTGTCATCAACTTCAATTTGTCTTCTCTGAAGTACTTTAGTGTTTCAGGATATGAGGTTAGATTTTTTACCATCTTATCCAAGCTTGTACTGAGGAATCGGAAGCTATCCACAAACCGAAGCTTTATATCTCCTACATACTTGGTGAATGAGATATAGCATTCTTCAGAGCTACGAATTACCTCAATCCTCTCACTTGTACAGCCCAGCTCCTTGACAATGAAATGCGAGTCATATCCGCTGAGGTTGTGCATGAAGACTGGGATATCTTTAGGTGTTTTACAGAATAAATTACATTCATTATGTAGACTTCCACGATATTCAGCACTGATGTGATCATGGTCGCGTACTTTGTAGTTTTCTCCTGTAAAGTCTTTTCCGCACAGGTAGCATGTCGTAGAAGACTCAAAATCCTTTTGCTGCTGGTCCGTAAGTTTCAGAGGCTTGGATGATTTGCATACATTATTTATTTCCTTTGAAAGGAACGAGAGGTATTCCATAAACTTCTGAGCAGCATCAGCACCACGATATACATGAGGTTGCTTAGGAAGATCAGTTTCAATATGTTCAACACTGGATGATGGCTTCACGTAAACACAGAAGCTCATAGGTGTATGCTCTTGATAAGGGGTCGTATAGGAAGTTTCAGGATTGGATATACACGTATGGCATGGAGTGAGAATACTCTCAAAATCAGCATAGATGACATAAGGTAGTTTCAACACCCTCTCAACATTTTTGAACTGAACAATTGATTTCTCCTTGGTAGGCATAACTACCCTTGTAACACCATATTGATTACAGATGGACACATGCTCTTGTAGTTTTTCCAACCCGCTTCGTCCATATCCATCATCAAAATGTGTAAAACAACGCTTACAGGTATAAACACACCCATTACATTTAGTTTTCTGACGTCGAATGAGTTTCTCAAAATTCTTTATATATACGTAGTGATGTTTTCCACTACTGTCATTCAATAGTAGCAGGTCGCAGTGTTCAGGTAGTTCAATATCAGCAACCTTTATCGGAAACACTTCATGCTTCTCATCCAGTCCGAAAACATTGATAGACATCTTGTTAAGCTTCTCAAATTTAGGTATTTGGGAAAGTGGAGTAGGGTAAGAAACACAGCTGAAGTCGTACTTATTTTGAAGATGTTTGTATTTTCTCACACGTTGCGCACTCTTCTCACCGAATTTAGCTAGTACAGAATACATAAAACATTTCTCATCACTAAAGTTCCGTATGTTTATACACGCTTTTCTTGCTTCAACAGATGCCGGTAGTGGTATGTAGCTACTTCCTCGCAACGGATTGTACTTGTTGATACGAAGTCGAACTCCTTCCACTGCAAGTAGGGCCCAGTTGCTACCCTTAAGCTGAGACTCCTTCATTTCAGTAACCAATTTCTTGAATTTCGCTTCCAACGTTGAATCCAGATCAGTTTCCAGGAAAACTGGCTGATTCCGTGTTTTAAATATTTTGTCGCAGGTTTCTCCGATACTGTTTACAAATCGGCCCTCGGCTAGCAGATTAATTTTTATGCTCTTATGGATGCTAAGCTCTTTATGCACAGACTGGATTATCCGTTGTTTTGCCTCATTCAGATACATATTCAGGTCCTTCGTTGAATTACATCGTATAAAATACGATTTCAATCGTCTTTCAAATGATGTCTCGTATTCTTTCATGTCACAGTCCTCCATTGTTGCTAATAACTGATGTTTAGTTGGCTCCAATCTTCTTTTCTTCTGAGGTCTGTTTATTTCACATACATCCTCGTGTCGCTGACTCTTATAACCATCTTTGAAGGTTACATTACAATGCATGCATTTGAAGAGCTTCTTGCAACACATCTGATGCCTTCTATTGTCAAAACCTCGAAGGAATTTCTTCCTGCATTTAATACAAGAGTATCCTGATGCACTAGGAATTGTGTCCTTATATGCAGAGTTATTCATCCTTAATCTTGATGTAATAACCTATTAATCACTGCTCAATGAAAGGTAGACCACTTCACCTTGATATCACTTTAGAAAGCTGATTATTCCTGGAGAGAAGACGATGTTAACACATCTAGACTCATTAGCACAATAAAGACTAGTGATTGAAGGTATCCTAATTATAGAGGTGACACGGACCATTTTAGAACAATCATATACCGAATTTTTAATAATTAAACGATGATTAATGCCGATATCTCTTCTATTGAAGACGAGTAGACATTGTTGGAGAGGGGATGTATACACGTCACGTGATTATTACAGCCAATGACATCATCGTCTGTTGCGCATGCGCAGAGGCTCTCGGCGCTTCTATCCCTACTTGCTTCAATTCCTCCCCCCTCTCTAACGCTCTCTCTCAGAGTACCTCCATAATGTCTTTACATGAACTAAAAAAATGTGTTGTGATGAAAGTCATGTGAGGGTGGTAGCCTGAAATTAATTACATTTTGCTAGGTTACAGTGAAATGAGACGAAGAATTTTGAATTCTGTAAAGGCAATAATTTCCAATGATGTGTGTGTACGTGTACTGCTGTATGTGTCTAAGCATGTAGGCGCATGCGCTCGTGTGTGTGTGTGCGAGTGTGCAAGTGAGTAAGTGTAACGGTGTATGTATGTACGCGAGTGTGCGTGTGTGTGTGAGTGTGCAAGTGTGTAAGTGTAACGATGTATGTATGTGAGTGCATGTGCATGTATGTGCGTGTGTGTGCGTACATGTATGTGTGAGTGTAAGCCCGCTGGTGTATGTATGTATTTGCTTGTATACGTATGAGGTGTGTGAATGTCTGTTTGCATGTGTGTGGGTGGTTGTGTATGTGAGTGTGTATGTGCATGTGCGTGTATGCATGTGCTTGCATGTGTGTATATGCGTGCACCAGTGTATGTGTGTTGATGTATGTACAAGTGCTGGTGTATATGTGAGCGATTGGATGTGTGCAAGTCGAGAAGAAAGAAAGAGATATATAGATAGAAAGAAAAAGAGAGAAGAAGAAAGAATGGTGTCTAGGCATCGGAATATCTAATTATGCATCAGGGTTTAATATAAATAATGATATTTGTTAAATGCAATTTTAATCCGACCGCCCCTGCTCACCTAGTTTAATAGTTATTATAGCGTTTCGTTGGGTAAGATTCGAACTAAGGGCCTCCGGGTTCCTAAGAATACAGCTCGTTAAACATTGTAATGTCGTATAAATTAAATTATATTTGTTAAACACGTTTTAATCTGGCCACCCATACTCCCGTATTTATTATGCATTAGAGTTTCGCAAATTCGAGCTAGGATCCTCTGAACACTCTTTAATTAATTAGGGTAATGATATAATCATGTTTTACCTTAGCAAAGTATCAATTTGGATACCTAGTATACATCGGCGTTTAATATAAATAAGTATTTTTTTAAATACATTTTAATCTGCCCTTGCATAGTTTAATAGTTATTACGCATTAGAGTTCCGCTGGGTAAGATTAAATCTAGAACCCTCCGAACACCCTTTCATTAATTAGGGTAATGATATATAAAAATTAAATTATATTTGTTATATGCATTTTAATCTGGCCGTGCATAGTTTAATAGTTATTACCAATTAGTTATTGGTAAGATTCGAGCTACAATCCTCTGAACGCCCTTTTATTAATTAGTGTAATGATATAATAATATCAATCATCAATTTATCATTAGCAATAAACTTTTGATTACAGTAAGAATCGATCACCGATCTATGGATATCCACGCAGAGGTTTAATGTATGTAATGACATAGGTTAAATACATTTTTATATCGCGATTGAAAAGTCAACTACATAAACAGAGAGCTTGTTAACTATGCTCGGATATATTCGTAGGATCTCGTAAAACATCGGAGAGAACAGCCCCTCAGGGCAAAAACCATGATGCTGACTCTGACGTTGTTGAAGTGTGTCTCTCTCTTTCACGCGAACAAGGACAGGACTAGCATAAAGCCACCCTCAGATTCTTTTGCTAAGGTAGCAGGTGTTCGAGAAACAATGGAAAGGGACCGGCTTTGTCATGGGGCAGTGGAAGGAGAAATGCCAGAAAGAAGGTTTGCCCCGGACAATAGAACTTGTTTCTCTGTTAACATGCTTCAGTTCTCTTTTATCACGACCCTAATATATCATGGCTTTTGTTCATTTTGACAGATGAAGGGCAAGCGTTGTTCTTTTATTAAAAGCTAGCTGAATGAGTGTGCCAGATGGTCTTTATAAAGTAGCCTTGCCCCAGACAATAGAAAGGCACACAATAGAATCTCTTCCTTTGTTCTGCATCCACATTGTTCATTTTGACAGTGATGAATAGCCTCTTGGGTGGGCTGTCACAGGTGCAGAAGTGGTCGGATGTG
Source organism: Deroplatys truncata (assembly GCA_030765065.1). Lineage (NCBI taxonomy): Eukaryota > Metazoa > Arthropoda > Insecta > Mantodea > Mantidae > Deroplatys > Deroplatys truncata. The sequence goes on along the minus strand of CM060988.1, from coordinate 20,148,751 downwards.
GAATGGGTAGGAAAAACATCTCGCCTTTGTTACAGAAGCGTAAAATTTATGATCCCTTTGTTCGTTTTGACAGGTGAAAGATACCCTTAATTGCTTAACTGTCAAGCTTCCATTGTACTCAACAACATTTATGGCCCACAGCTGCACCTGGAAGTCCTAAGGAGCTGCTGTGGAAAGGGGGAAAGTGGGGGAGGGGAGCTCATTTGCATATGAATAGACATTCCATGCATATTAAGTGGCCTAGAACCGCTAAATCCACCCTACTGACTTAGGGGGTTTTTCCACTAAGACCCCTCCTCGAATACTGTACAAGTGATCTATACCCGAGTCTTTTTGTTGTCAAAGTTCTTGAATAATGCGGTTCTTTGTTTACAGTTTATTTAACGATTCCCTAACACCTATCACGTTTCCCTACTTCTGCCGTATAAACGTATACTCCACTAGATCTCTGATTATCCTAGCTTTTCCTCGTATTCCCTATGTCACCTGTATAGACGCATTCCAGCTTTAACATTCGTCTATCTTAGCACCTTCCCTCGTATTCCCTATCTCTCCTGTATAAGCCTATATTCACCCTCCTTCAGCATCTGTCTAGCCTAGCACCTCTCCACGTGTGCCTTATCTTTCTCATAAAGTGCATTCCCCTACTTCAACCCCTGTCTAGTCTAGCATCAGCCCTCGTATTCCCTATCTCTCCCATATAAACGCATTTTCCTCCGCATCCACCCTCGTTTTCCCTATCCTTTCCCATATAAACGCAAAAAACTGTGCCAGATCTCTTCTAAATAAGCTACTGTCGTCCCGTTTGGTTTGTCTACAAGCAGCGCGGCACTTCTAAGAGCAGTCCATGCCATGTTTGGCGAAACTACAGCCAACGTTGTTGTACAGTATGTGGATGATCTTCTAATTTACGATTCGGATACTGACCAACACATACGTCATATTGATTATGTATTAGCTACGTTAAAGAACCATAGAATGACAATCAACATTGAGAAATGTCGTTTCTTTGTCACGGAAACGAACTTTCTGGAATACATCATATCCAAAGACGGCATAAAACCAAATACAGAAGGCATAGAGAGTATTCGCCAGATACCTGAACCCAGGAACCTGAAACAACTAAGAAGATTCTTCGGCATTATTCAATACCAAAGTAAATTTTTAGTGAACTTTGCCAAGGAAGCCGCGCCACTTAGGAGACTGCTGCAAAAGAATGTAAAACGGACATGGAAGGAAGAAGAAAAAGAAGCGTTCCAAAGAGTGAAAGAATTGTTCGCTAAAACGGTATTGCAAGAACGACCAATTGACGGTATGCCCTTCCACATATATTCGGATGCCAGCGTGGGAGGTTATGGCAGTGTATTATGCCAGATAGACGGAGAAGACAACATGCACGTAATTGCCACTGCATCAAGAGGAATGATCACCACAGAGAGAAACGCCTATGTCAGTGAACTGGAAATTGGAGCCATATACTTCTCCTTGCAGAAATTTAAGCAGTTTATTTTTAACTGTAAGATAATCATACACATCGATCACATCAGCTTAGAGTTTATCAAACAGTGCAAGTTAACAAGTAGCAAGATTTCGCGCTACATACATGAAATTTTGTCGTACGATGTTGATATAATACATATACCCGGGGTTGTTAACGTTTTCAGCGATGTGCTATCTCGACTCCCGCGATGCAACTCGCTACCGGAAAGCAACAGCAGGCCTTTCCATGAAATCAAACTTATGACCTTACATATAGAGAGCAAACAAAACATCACAAAAGCTCTAAGGGACATAAAATTGTGCCAGGAAAACGACGGAGATACAAACACACTGTTACAAACGGCACAAGAAATAACAGGGAACCCTACAGCAACAATTGGTAAGCATAAAAATGTACTCTACAAATTACATGGTGATCCACCGAGTTGGAAAACTTATATACCGAAAACACTCGAAACATTATTGATAGCTGCATTCCACCGCTCACTCGTCCACGCTGGATCAGAGCGCACAGCACCTAACATTTCCGAACATTTTTATGTAAAGAAACTTCACCAGAAAGTCAGAAAGTTCATATCAACCTGTAAACTGTGCCAATTAGCAAAACCAATAAATGTAAAGTTTGACACACAGATGCAGCCGGTAATCCGGGAAGAACCGAGAATGCTGATTTGCATGGACACACACGGCTCGTTACCAACTAGTAAATTTGGTACAAAATTCATTATGGTATTTTTAGACGTTTTTTCAAAATATACAAAAATATATCCCATAAAGGACATTACAGCCAGGACATGTGCCAGAAAGCTAATTAATGATTACATTCCAGAATGTGGAATGATAAGCTCCCTCTTGTGTGACAATGCTACGGCTCACAGGAGCAAGTTGTTTAAAAAGGCGCTTGACGACAAAGGGATAAAACTATACCACAGCTCCAATTATTATCCACAAGGAAACATGTTGGAGCGCATTCTAAGGGACATCACTGGGTATTTCAGAATTTTGAACCAAACGCCACACAGGATGGTATGACCACTGCAAGAACATTGAGTTTATCATAAATAATTCGGTGAACGCTACTACAGGCTACGCACCGGTTCAACTACAATTTGGAAGAAAACCGAAACCCATACTCAAGAACACGCCGGAAACCATACCAAAGGACCTGGAGGAAACACCGCTGGAACAATGCAGGAAAGCCCTGGAAAGGATACGCCAAAAGGCAGACCAGAGGAAAAGATCAGCCAAAAGGCACAGGAAAAAGTGAACACCACAACTTGGGGACCTCGTACTCGTCAGAAATAAAACGAAATCATCAGCCTGGAGCAAGGAGTATCACCGAATGCATCTACTGTACAGAGGGCCAGCGGAGATAACAGCTCAGTTTGGTCGACACACTTATCAGTTAAAGGGTTTAGATGACAACAAAATTTGGGGTACTTATCATCGGCCACCTTTAAAGTCGTTTAAAACGTAACCAAGTTGTTCCAACTAGCTAAACTTTCATAAAAACAATTCTCATAATTTGTATGTATATTATAGGAATATTTGTGTGTATTTATATATTTATGTATTATGCCATTGATCATTTTGACCAGTCTACGTTTTATGTTAAAGTAATAAATTTGCCACGGGCGAGTGAAAAGAATTTGAAAATACGAATAAGATGAAATTTAAGCGAACAGTTACGTTCATTTACGTATACCAATAACTTAGATTTTTGCAGACAATAATAATATGCGAATTTAATATTTGTAATTTGTAAATTAATTTTGATATTCCAAGCATAAGAGCTCATTTCAATAATTTGTATGTCTGAAGCGGTCAAGTAGGAAAACAGTAAATTTAATGCGTTGTGATAAAGTCTGTAACATCCAAAAAAACAAATAATGAATTTAAATTTGAAAGTTCATTGTAAGTGATTAAAAAATTTTCTTTCATTTGTTACACTTATGACGTATTGCTCATGTCACCTCAGAGAGCAGGAACCACGGCTGACACTTTAGCATCGTAATTAGCTAAACATTTGTAATTAGCGATAAGCAAGGCACCCAATATGCGTGTGAAGTGGCCTAGAAATACAGGCAAACGAAGGGCTAGTGAAAGTGAATCAGTGCAACAGTGAAAGAAAGCCCAAAATACCAGTTTTCGGGAAAGCAGGAACAGCAAACTATAGTGAAACTACTTCCGAAAACGAAGAGCAAAAAGTGCATTTTTTCTTTTCTTGTGCAACACCGCACACAAACAAACACCAGTCGTGCTGGACACTTAAAAAAAAAAGATAATGTGAAGATATTTCGAATTACAGCACAAAGAAATTATCAATGTCTTAATTATTGTACATTACTTCTTTTCATGTTAGCTTTAAGCAGTTTATTTGTATAATATCTGTTTATTGTTTTTTTTTCGGGGACATTCATCTATGTTCCGAAAATGTCCATGTTGGAATTTTAGCAACATAGCTGCGGGGCATTTGAAAGGGGATATATCATACATATTATACATTGTACATATGAAAGGGGAACTACACATAAGAATTGTATAGCAATAATTTAATTCACTGAATGTTAAAATATTCAACATGTAACTTTGTACAGAGGTATTTGTAAGTAACGGGCGCTAGCTAATTGAATGGGAATTCCTGGAACTCATAACGACCGTGCCTAGCACAGAGTGGTACGACGCTACATGATGGTGCTGAAGCGCAAGGTTCTGAAACCTAATATTTTCATACATGCTTGGGTAACGCGGCCTGAGGGCCAATGGGAAGCATCGTTACATTTTCAAACGTACAGGACAGCGTGGGTAAGCTGCCCTATATAAGACCAGATTTTGCCGAGCGGGGCTCGACCATGGGAGATACCTGATCACCACAGCGGAGACTTCCGCACACTTCATTGATCACCCACAAGCAGCCGGTTTGCTTCGGCGGTACCGGCCAACATGAGCACCAATCTGCCCCCATTAAATAGCGACACAACAGAATTAGATCCTTCTCATCCTCCTCCTTTTTTCCTTTCTACTACCTACTTATACTTCTGTTATTTACCTTAGACGTTTATTCCTGTTCCCCCCAAAAGCGGGGCACTCTTACTTATTACCAGTTCAGCGCAACAAGAAGTCACGCCAGCGCAACGTGCTATAGATGCACGTGGGTGCATATAAGGGTGGGGGATGCGTGTGAAGATAGATAGGCTCCTGATAAATATTCAAGTGGTGGGATAGAGTAAATGGGAAAAGCTAGCCGCCCATATTTATTTAAATAATGGAATAAACATCAATTATAAAGGGAAAACTTGCAGTGTATTTTTTAACTTGCCTCACCCACAAGAACCTGAGATTAACGAAACTTAGCAATTAGGTAGGAAGGGAATACTCAACTACCGACGAGCATCACTAGCCGAGGAAGAAGAATACTACACCAGCACGCTGCAAGAGTCGACCACCTTTTCCCGCTACAATATGTAGGTATGTGCTTAAAGGCTACTGTATTTCTATATTGCCCTTGTAAATATATATTCCCCTTACATCTACAAGAAAATTAGCAATAAGGTAGAGTCTGCAAATGTTTATCTCTATTAACATGAAGTAGATGGAGAATAAGCGTTTGTAAAAATAGTTTGTACAAGAGTAGGGAAAGTCATGCGAGTGTAACACATCAGATTTTTTTTGGATTCGGGGGGTCTCAAAACATGTATTTCCGGTGAAATCTCAGTATCGAATTTTTGGGTGGATTGCAATACTTCCCTTACTTACTATACGTAGTAGAGAAAGTAATAAAAGTCCTGATTGCGTATTTTGGCTGCAAACCGCCAAGTACATTAGGGTAGACCAGCAGACAAAGTGACGATTCATGAACGAATCGTGCGCTAGGAGAGACAGGTAGCAAGAGGACGATTCATGAATCGTGAACGAAACGTATGAATCGATTCATGAAACGTGAACGAATCGCATGAATCGATTACTGCAAAAGAATCGCTCGATCCAATTCTACTACCACCTGTTTGGCAGCACATATTACTTTCCACCAAGACTTTCCACTAATGCCTTAAGTTTTCACTGCAATGTTGACAGCAGAATCACGACAGCAAAGCCACCATGATTGCCTCGTTTGAGATGCGTGTTCTGCTAAAGGTACTTTGGTGTTCTGTGAAAGGTATGTGGCTTGTGAAAGCTGAGCAAAACTCGCAATATATTTCTTAATGTTCTTAAAACGTTAAGCAATTAGTGCATTATTGAAAATTATGTGTATCTGTGACATTCAGAAAGGATAAGGCGTGTATCACGGTTCCGTAACATTTCAAACGGAATAATTGCTATTGTGTACTGTTATGTCAAGGTTAAATTGTATGGAGTTATGTGACTTTTAATGATAAGGTCTAACAAGGTGGTTATTTGGTATTTTGTGTAATTGCAAGACGTGCTTTTCCTCAAGAATTACCTTGTGATACTAATACAATGACTTCAGAAAGTGGGTAACAGACACTTGCGTCGAGCACGAATTTTCTAATTTGCGAGCAATACTCAGGAATATCGAGTATAGGCTGATTGTTTCATCCTGAGCCCGCATGTCTGTAAGCGAAATAGCAGGGCAAATCCATTATCTTCTGGGAGGAGTGTTGGGTGAGTAGTAACAGAGTTGAAGTCGCGTACACAACGTGAGATAATGTGACATCATCATGTGTTCCAAGTGAAGTACAGTCGCGTGCACAATTACTGTACCTATTACTATGTCTGTAGCTAAAAGTCAATTGGGTATAAGTAAAGTTCTGCAATCTCAGACACGGAAAGTGATATACAATGTGTATAATTACTTTAAGAAGAATTTAAATCAGTTTACAAAACAGTTGCAGAATATACCGGTGTATCTGTGAACAGTGTAAAACGAATTGTCAGAAAAGCTAAGAACATAGAATGCAGAGCTGCCTGTTCACTTTCTACCCCACATAAGGAGAGGCCTCGTAATTTACCTAAATCATCTCTGGATGGCTTAAACGAAGAAGTGGTATGCAGAATAATAAGTAACTTCTACATAGAAGAAAAACAAAGACCCACTCTTAAAAGGTTGCAATCCAAACTAAAGCGCACAATAGACTTCCAAGGGTGCATCACCACTGTTAGAAAATTGTGTTGCGGCTGGGATTTCATTGGATAAAAACCAACAACAGAATAATTCTGATAGAAAAGGAATGAATTAAATCATTGAGATGTTCCTCTTTTGAGCCAATAGTTGGTGAATCATCTCAGTGACAACAGTGATGATGATGGAAAAGAAGAGGAAACATCCATAAAATCACGTTTCATCCCTTGCCTTTGGAATAGTAGTAGAGCATTTGATAAGTGAAGTCAGTATTGTACATGTTTATATTTGTGCTTTGATTGCATACCTTAAGCATTCTTGTTGTTCCATGCAAGGAGAATACTGCCAGACATTCTCCCTATCTTAGTCTACCTTCTTCTCTGCAGGGTCAGGTCGAAAAAATCGTCATACTTACCTAGCAACAGCAATCATAACCTACTTGATATCACAGCAGTGAGTCAACTAATATTTAAAATATAGCTATCCTATTTCAAGTGAACATGATGGTTGTTGGTGTTTATTTCAAGACGTCTTCGAACCAAAAGTTCAATGAGTATGTGATTTCCATATTAAGGTGAAGTATCCAGGTAAAAGGAAATTGTGTTTATTTCTGTTAGGTTTTGATCGTTAAGTCCGCAGTGAGCACTGCTTGGAGATGTCATACATCACACTCATTAAATACATGCAGTTAAACACCCCCATTACCCCCAATACATTATGTAATACCTGTTAACTCTTGAAGTGATCCTAACATAAAGTAACGTATCCTTCCGGCATTTGAGGCAAAAGTATTGCCAAGATGTCAGAAACACGTGGCAAGTGTAAGGCGATGAAATGAGAAGAGCATCATGATTTTTCTTGTGAGTAATACATGTATAAGCTAAGAGCGCATTATTGAACACAGATAAGAAAAGGAAGAAGAAGTTGCATAACAAAACTAGAAAAAGAATAGGCATGTCATAGCTTAGTTTTAATTTTGAGTCGTCACTGCTGCTGTTTTGTTTATCAAGTCTGTCAACAAGAGAGTTGCTTAGTTTTTCCAAATCCTCTTTCAGAACGTGCTTTACTTGTTGCAGCACTTTATCTATTGTAGCTGGTTTGTTTTTCAAAAAGAAATTGTGCACTATTATACGAATTGCCGATTTCACAAACTCAACACACTCTTCCATAGCGTACTTATTGTTCCATTTTTTTTTCCCCAAGTGTTGCCACTTTCCCCACCACTACTATTTCCTTTTGAGTACTATGTATATTTGTAGCCGAAACATCGGTAAATTCTGAGCTTTACCATCTCCTTCATTGCGAATGTCGGATATTTCTCACAGAACTTCAAAAACACGTTTAAAACAATTAGTTTCTGTCTGCCAGTTAAAGCTTAACATAATATGTCTCTGTAGAAACAGAAGCACGAGGGTTGTTACCGTCAGCCATGATAACAGAGCAAAGAGACTGCTCATGCCTTGCCTTGTTTAAACAACAGCTGAGTCAGGTGAAATGCATCTTGGGAGTTGGAAGCATCAATTTGAAATTTCGAAAACCAGTTTCATCAAGTCAGTAGTAATCACATACAAGTCATGAGTATTCTTTTTTGTATAGATGTTATTTATTACTGAACACATCCTAAAATTTAGATGGCTAACGTGTAACTACCTTCTTTGTGCACATAGCTATTGTGTTGTACTTGACTGAACACAATCATGCAAGTGAGGTGACTTTGTTTTGATCGGGATCACTCTAAGGGTGAATCCAGAATAATACAATAAATTGAGAGCAAGTTGTAACCACCACACTTACACCTACAGCAGCATATACTACCAATTAAAAGCCTTACCTTTTACTTGACATTAAAATATTTCTCCAGATTACATGGAAGTGAGTGTATAAGAATGACTTTAATTGCTTTTTGAAGTTTTTATGCTTCTTAGGATTACTTAAAGGCTGTAAAAACCATGGAATTTATTTAATAAACTTTTATTACAGAATAGTAAAGGCTGGCTCACAATAAGAAGCGGAGATGGTATGAATGAAACTGATTAACTTGGTTGTGGCACATCTATATGGTATACCGAGTAAGCCATGGCTATACCCAAATGAATAGCGAATTAGATGGTGCTGCTTTTAAATACTTTAGTTCTTTGGTTCTACTACAAGCACCTATGGTACCACATTCAGTATTATGTTGCAAAGCACTTCTTTGGAATCTTTTTTAGATAAAAAGTTCACGTAAATATGCAAAATTATACCTGTTCAGTCAGTATTGTTGTCAGAGTAAATATCTCTGGTTTCTACTATTTAAGGAGGAGGAATCAGTTATCACCACAGACAGCCTTGTGTTTTATAGCATTACTGCACAGCAAGGGTGGCGAAAACGACTTTCTTCCGCGAGTCACCAAATATGCAACATGCAACACGCACTGCAACACTCAGCAGCATGTGAAAATCAAACAGACGGTTGCAGAGAGGGAATGTGGGCCTGCGAGTCAAAATGACTTGCGAGTCATGTTTTCGCCACCTCTGCTGTAGAGGAATGTGTATGTGTATCATTAAAGTATTAATATTGTTTATTATGAAAATGAGTGCTTATTTTGCTGTAGTTCCATGATTGCTATCACTAAACTGCGCATGCTTATAATCTTTTTGGCTTTGCAGTGCCTCGCAAATTGATTATGGCAATACCACGACAATCTGATGCATGGCAGTATTTTACAAGGAGTCCTGGGAAAAGAAATAGCAGGAGTAACATTTGTGCGGAGAAGATATTCCACAGGCAGAGGAACTTCAAATGTGTGGCATCACTTGAAACCATTGGAAGCTCCATTTGTGCAGGACCAAAGGCATTTGGTTTCTGTGTATGACAGAAACAGTCACGAATGAAAAAAAAACTTGATTGATGCATTGCAATGTACATTGCTGAAGATATACAGCCTCTGCAACTAGTAAAAGACCAAGGGTTTAAGAAACTCAAAAAAGCTTAAATCCTTGTTATGAACTTCCATCTCGCTGCAGTTTGTTAGGCAGGAGTAAAATCTAGGTAGACTTTTGTTGATAGTTAACAATTTCTATTTAGGATTAATTTGAATTGAATTAATTTTCAGGTCCTCTTGATTCAGATTCATGAAGAAGTGTATTAAAAAAATCAAGGAAGAAGTGCGCACTACAACAAACTTAGTCATTACCACAGATTGAAGGACATCAAACCAAGATAGTAGCTACCTCACAGCAATGAGCCATTTTATATCCAGTATAGCATTAAAATCTGCTTGCTTTGAAACAAGTGAACTCATACAGCAAATAATGTTGCCATTGGCTATTTGAGATTACCAGCAAGTGTCAACAGAACAGGGCATGTTCCAGGAGCAGCAGATAGCTCAGCTAGTATGGTAGCAGGAATTGAAAAGATGAACTTTTGCCACCTGCATTGTGTGACCAGATGTCCTGCATTTTGCACGATGTTCCTTTTTTTGCAACACTTATCCTGCAACGCATGTGTAGGCTTTAAAGTCACAAAAAATGTTCTGCAAAATTGAATTCTATTTTAAAATGGTCATGGGCTGTCATTTAAACTAATATGGATGATAGAAGAAATGTGCACAATTTGCAAAGAGTATAGTGCTTCAATATATTTCTAACAGATGCTGCATACAAACCAATACCAACCATACAGTCAAATCACCTTTGGCTTTCACTTCCTTTGTATGCTTCCTGTTTGTTTTAAACACAATGAAAAATAAATAAATAAATTTTATTTGTGAACACTTTTTAACTGCTATGATTCTTAGTGTCCCATTCTATATTGGGTGTAAAGGACTGGAAATTTTGGTTACAGGTCTTTTTATGAGGCTTGAGGTTCTTTGCGTGCTGTAAATCTACAACACAGGATCACCAGTTTTGCTTCTTTTCTGAAGGAAGCTATGCTAAGGATTGTTACACCTGAAAAAGTCCAGTGCCCTCCGCCGGGTTTGAACCCTCGACCTTGGGAAGTAGAGCATGATACCCCTAGACCATAACGGATGACAACTACAATGAAGAACAGTAATATTGTAGCATACAGTATTCAAATCAATTTGTAGTAAAGTTTAAATTTTAAGTGTAATAACCATGGTAAAAGTGATCCCTCTATTTATTTACCATTGAAAATAAGTCTTAATAATAATATGTGCTACTCAATCTTTCTTCTGAGGCATCGCCACCTTCTGAAGGTAGTTTAACATAAAGACGAAATTAGCACTTAGTGCTTCACTAACTTTATGTACATATGTTACACAGACATCATCAGCTGCCAGAATGATTGGAGTGTTCCCTCTGGAATCTTGAGGCTCTCCCACTGGACATCTAATGAATCTATGGAGTGGGTTGTCTTCAGTGGAATTTCAAATTCATTAGCATTGACTCATATTTTTACTTTCCCTACTATGTATAGTAAGTAGGGGAAGTATTGCATTCCACCCAAAAATTCAATACCGAGATTTCACCGGAAATACATGTTTTGAGGTGCACTGAATCCAAAAAAAGTCTTTTTGGAAACATGTCTGTGAATACCATAACTCAGAAACGAACAGTTGGATAAACACCAAACTTAGTATTTACGTTCAGTATCTTCCAAGAGATGTGACATAAAGGTTTCAAGAAAATCCCCCCACCTCAGATTACCCTTTACATGGAATATTTTTCGAAAAATTTTAATTTTCTCAAAAATGGCTCTAACAACTTTGATTAAAATATCATATATTTAAGATACTTTCATGACAAATAAAATGTATATCTTGAATTTTCTGGAAATGTTTCCAAAAGTATTCTTCATTGTGAACGACTTTTGCATAACTAGTAAACCATAAGAGATAGACAAAATTTTACTACACAATTTATGTCAGATACACTTTTTGTTGAGAACCATTTTCGAGATATTGCATGTTATTCCCTTAAATTTTCCAATACTTATACGTTTTCTGAAATGGGAATTTGTTGTTGTTTTTTTTTTATGTTAGTGATGCAAAGAGAATGGAATACTCCACATAGCAATCAGCTCTTAAAACATTTGACTATCGCTTAATGCCTACAATTCCCCTTGCATCTACAAGAAAATTAGCAATAAGATTAACATCTCAATTAACATGAAGCATATGGAGAATAGGCATTTGTAAAAATAGTTTGTACAAGAGTAGAGAAAGTCATGTGAGTATAACACATCAGATTTGTTTAAGAAAAAATACTTGTTTCAAGAGATTAACACTATTTTTAATGTTTTGGCTGGAGTTCCAAAAATGGTATGCTACTGCTGATTTTTTGTATGTTTGTACTTTATGTGACTAAGGTGTTCCAAGGATTTCAGCATTCCTATCTGTATCTCCACAGCAATATTTATTTATCATATTACAGAAGTATTTTAGCATAAATATTCCTGCGCTAAGACAAAATGTGAGGCTATCATTACTAATGTGATCAGTACATTGCCATTTCAGAAGTGAAAAAGAATTTGGAAAAAGTGAATTATGTTACTGTGTATATGGATTCATCAAACCACAATTTGACAAAACTTTGGCCCCTCATGGTTAATTATTTTGATTACGAGTATAAGAATGGAGTACAGGTGAAGATTTTAGATTTTCAACGAATGTTGGGAGAAACTGCTGATATTGTTTCCTCTTATGTGCTAAAAATATTGAAGGATCATCAGCTTGAAAATAAAGTGGATGGACTTCCTGCAGATAACTTTAACACTAACTTCGGTGATTCATCTAGAAAAGGATGTGATAATATGTATTCAATTGTTCAGAAATTACTTAAGAGATCAATTATTGGAGTAGGTTGCAGTGCTCACGTTCTTTACAATACTATACAAACTGCACTGGATTGCCTTCCAAAGTGTGATGCAGAATGTGTGTGTGTGTATATATATATATATATATATATATATATATATATATATATATATTTGAAATTTCAAATACCAGAGAGTATATCACTGTTTCTAAACTTTATGTACTTAGTTTTGCAGGTTTCATTTTTAGTAGTTGCTTTTAATTCCTGTTGTTCTAGCCTGCCATTGTCCTCCTTTCAATCCTCTTCTCTGCATGGTGGCTTCATCTATGTCTTCCTCATTTTTATCTTCCAGTTAATAACACTACAAGGCAATCCTACTTCCTTCATTCCCTTTATGTGCTCATACCATTTTAAAGTTCTTGCTTTTATTCTATCAATCACTGTCTCTTCTGCATGCATTTCCAGTCTTATATAGTCATTACTGATCTGTTGAATTTTGGATATTCTCATGCTCCTCGATTCATCCATCTCTGTCGGCAACATTTCTTTATAATCCAAATCCCCCCCATATGTTAAAATGCTTTCTACTACTGTCTTTATTATATTCAATTTTGGTTTTATTTCAAATTTTGTTCTAATAGAATCCATTCAATGATCTAATTGCCCCTCTTGTAAACTTGATTCTATTAGCTATGTCTTTTTCACTTTTGTCAGATCTGTCAATATTAGATCCAAGGTATTGAAGCTTTTTGTACTATGTTGTCATTTATTTTTAGATTTTCTCCAGGTCCTCCCACCACCATATATTTTGTCTTTTCGAACTTTAATTTCAATCCACCTTAGTCAGAAGCATTTAAAAATTTAGAAGTTGTAAGTTCAGCATCATCCTCGTCTTGTCCTATTATGACCTGGTTGTCAGCAAATAATAAATTAGAGATTGTTTTGTTTTTCTAAATTTAAAGAGAGTAATTGAAATTGCATACCAATGCATTTATGATGGGGGAAATATTCGGAAGATTTGAAGAGAGAAATATTGAATTTACAAGTATAGGGTAGTAGTGTACAGCTTGCCTTATGTCTTCCTACTACAAACGCACCATCAGAAAGGGTATTTTCAATAATGAAGAAATGAAAAGTCCAGAGTGAAAAAATATTGAGTTTTATTTATGCATGCTCCTTAACTACTATGTCTTTAGGGTCCCATTCTATATTGGGTAAGAAAGACCAGAAATTTTGCTCAGAGGCTTTTTTCAGTACCATAAATCTACAACATGGGACCATCAGCTTTACTTCCCTTCTGAAGGAATCCAGGTTTTTATATCAGAAAGTCCAGAGTGAAACCAGAAATTGTCAAACATGTGATAATTATGAAATGTAATTTGAATTTTAACTATATAATTCTATGATATGCTTCTTAAAAATCCAAAGCTATTAAAAGGCATTCACTCAAGTGAAAAATATGAAAATAGTCAATGCTTGAAAATTGGTTCAGATTAACTACCAATTTTTAAAAACTTGAAAAATCCTACTGGTTACTTTAGCCTGAAAATAACAGTTCTATTTTAGAAGAAATAATAATAAAGTTTTAGGATATTTCATTCAATTATAAATGCTCATCATTGTCTCTGATTTGCTTATGTTTTGTGTTGTAAGAAGAATTATATAACTTTCATTCAATTAGTTTTGTTTTTACACATTGTTTTTCTCTGTTAAGTTATATCAGGTAACAACCCATAGGTCTTTTATTTTTTTGTAATATTGAGAGTCTTATTGCTATACTGTGCAATATAAGGTATTAATTGTTATGTTTAGGGGAAAAAGTTCTGGTTTTCTGCTAGACTGCTTTTAAATTACCTACGTTTATGCTCTTTGCAATATATGTACATAATTATATTTATAATTCTCTTTGCTTTGATTAATACCTTTTCAGGCAGAACAACATTACATATGAAAAATTGCGCAGCTTACAAAGGTCTGTGGGAGTGCAAGAGCTCTACCCCACAAGATGGAATATAATTGCAAGGTGGCTTGAAGTGGGAGAGCAGTTGGTTTTGGCACTCCCAGCATTACTGGGTAAGAGAGAATTTTGAATAATTTGAATTCTTGATTTTATTATATTTAATTTTCTTTTGAATCTTAATTATTACTTTCAGAAATTTAAGAATTTTTGTTACTTTGAATCAAAATGTGTTACAAGAATTAGCAAATTTCTGTGTTGAAAGGATTAGTTTAAATCAAATATAGCATTCTGTAACTTGGACATGTCAATTTAGTAGTTACTTTCATGAGAATGTCATGTTACAGCGATATTTTGAGTGTAGGAAGTTTGAGAATTGCAAGCCTTCCTGACTAAGAATGTAATTTGCTTAAATATTCAAACTTACACATTGGCCAATTCTGATTTAAAGTTCAAATTCAGTAATTCCCCTGAAATAGTTCTATAATTAAATACTTGTATCTGTTAATTATTTATAGCTGAAGAATGGGAAGAACCTGCAGCACATATGTGAGTTATTCAAAAAGTATCTCTCTCATTCATGGGTTGTACCTCCAACTACAAGGAGAACAACAGCCAAGGACTTTCAAGCTAGTATTGTGGATGCAGTTTCAAGAAAGCTAGTCCTTACGAGAGGTGTCACACTTCTGGATCCTCGGTATAAAGGAATAGCATTTCATTCTTCTGAGATGGCAGAAGAAGCATGCCAATTGTAATTTTGATATTCCAAAAAATAATTGATTCATAGAATAATGTTACAGCCAAAATATATATTTATAGATTGATATTGTTAATTATTTGTTATATTTTCTTTTTTCATAGAATATTTGAAATTAAAGAGTATATTTTATGTTATAACATTAATATTACACCAAATGATCTATTTTCTAAAGCTTTGAATGTTTTATCCAGGTGCAAAATGAATTAAGGGTCATTTTGAAATGACACAGGAGCATCTCCCAAGTATATCTGCAGCTTCTTCCAGTGCCAAAGGAGAGGATCTACTGGTTTTTCTTAATAGAAAAGATCCACATCAAACTTAGGGGCTGATGCCATTATTTGTTAAGGCAGTACTTGGAGATTGAGCCCTTACCAATGACAGCAGATCCAATTAAATATTACAGCAATATGAGAAGTCCTCTAAGCGAACTCGCACTCGGTTCATATTTCTGTGCCAGTTGAAGTCTTTTCTGGTCATATAATCTCTGAGAGAAGCCCAAGTTGGGCAGAAATGGTTATATTTTTACACAAAACTACTTTTATTTTGATTTTTCAAGTTTTCTATTGTACAAAGAAATGTATTTATTTTCAATGCATTATATTTTTAATTACATATGTATTTTGTGTTGAAGTAGATTATTTGTGGGTAGTTGGAAGATGCTTCATGTTTATCTGCCCCACGTTTGGGAGCCAATTTGTCGTGGTAATGTGTTATCTTATTGCTAAGCGCCAGTTATTGTTTTATTATTTTGCAATTTGGGTTCATTGTGCTCCGGCTAGCTATTATTATTTCTCAGTCGAGCATATCTCTTGAACAGGGTGTGTAAACGGAAAGGACTTGTTACTAAAAATAACACTGATAAAAGAATTTGTTTTTACACTTTTATTACCGTCACAATTAATTAATTTCACATATTGACTCTTGATACAAGCCCGACTGAAACTGTTATATTTTCCAATATCACTATAATCACTTATTTGCTGCATATAATTAATTCGCGTATTTCACATTTATGACTAACTTTACAACGCGAGAGATTTTTTAGAAGTGCGCGACGTATAACGCGTGAATGATCCTGTTGAACTGGACGACGTTTGCCTTGTGAATTATTCTGTCAAACTGGGCATTACCTGACTATGGCTTTAGCTTTTTATACTCCCTCACCCGATATGCCTAAAGATTATAACCAAGCTGCTATTGGTTAATAAAACGCGCCAACATTAGCATCTATTTTTATATCCAATCAAATTTAGGAACACATATGCTCTAGGGAAGATATTCTCTCCATTTGTAAAGAAAGGCACGCTACTCTGATGTCATTTGTTTGTCTCTTCTAATTAATATTCAACTCACCCCTCGCTCATTGTTGCCCACTCTTATTGTCAGTTTCAGTGAGGCCGTGTAAACTTTTTTCCTAACAATGCTTATAATTAACAAACATCTCAAATCATTGTCATACAATAATGCAAATTTACACTACAATTACTCTGGCATTCACAGTGTTGTGATATAAATTACTGCCACAGTGTATGATAGTATGTTTTTTTGGGGGGCCAAATTAATTTGGTTTTGGAAGAATAAAATCTGCTTTTTTAACTTCATATAAGTTTCTCCTTTTGCATTGCTGAAACATATCAAAGACTACCAACAACCCTCCCAAACCTGCCACTAAATAAGTAACAGCTTACAGCAGTGTGGCCAGAAACATTTTCCCAGGAGTAATAAATGGTTTTATTCATATTACTCTTTTATTATGATTGCTCTGGTTCCCGAGGTTGCAGGTTCAAACCCGGCACAGGGCGATGAATTTTTTTGGGGGAGTATAGCATGGCTTCCTTTGGAAAGGAAGTAAAGCTGGTGGTCCTGTGTTGTAGATTTATGGCACATAAAAGAACTTCATGTCTGATAAAGAGGCTTCTGAACAAAATTACCAATCTTTCACGCCCAATATATAATGGGATGCTGAGGACCACAGCAGTTAAAGAACGTCATGAATAAAACTGAATTCAATTTTTTTGGTATTATTATTACTATTTGCTGCTGTAGCAATGGTGAGGTAGTGGCTCTTAGTAGCCTACTGACTCACAATTTAACTTTTATCTGAATTTATAAACTATGAAATCCACATACATATGCAGGGGTTTTGTTAAGTACAGCTCCAAACTTTAACTTGTGTAATAATTAACTTCTAAGTGAGAGTCAAATAGTATGATATTCTATGGAATAGCAGAAACTCTTATGGGAATACCTTTTGAAGGAATATTAAAAAAAAAAAAAATTCTTCCACCATACATACTAGAACACGTTTTTTTCTCTCTGCGAGTGTGAAACAACTTGATATGTTGTGTTTGCTAGACAATAGAACCTAAAATTCATCAAAAGTAGGTAACTTCTGCTGTAGTGGGAAATAGTCGCAAAAGGAACCCACATTTTACCACTTTCCTGATTTTCTGGCATCCTGACTTAGGCTTAGTGTGCTATACAGCCAGCTTTGTCATAAAAACAGGAAAATCTTCCTAATTTCAATGCATCTTCTCATCCAACATATTGCATTACCAAGAAAATAAGTAATTGAATACATTGCTTACCTTAGTAGTATGTAATTAAATGAAATATAGAAACTTTTATAGTTATTAATAATAATATAATTAACTAAAGCTATAAACCAATTTCAAGAGAATATGCTCTATATGACTCTTTTGGTCACATTGGAGATTTTGGAAGTTGCCAGATTACTGCGTTTTGAGTGTATACAAGGCAAGCTACTGACTAACAACACTTCTACTACCCATAAGCAAAAAGGGAAACTTAACAATTAGTACAATGGCTGATGCTGCATGTAATAATCCTTTCTACATATTCAAACCTGCTGCCAAGTCGTATGACAACACAGAACCAAACCATGCCCATTATAGCTTGAGAACGGGAAACATACATAGCCTGGTAACAAGCCATGATATCAAACATATTCAGGCTACTATCGATCACAAAATGTACATTTTTAAAGATATTCAGGAAACAAAACAACCTCTTATTTGGCATTTTTAGTAAACCCACACATACTGACAACAGTTTCAATCCAAAATCTCATCAACCTCCATTTTCAAAGCCTTGTCCATAGACTGATGTACCTTCCCCTCAGCAAAGAAGAATACAACTACATCCTCCACATAGCAGAAGTAAATGGCTACAGCAAAGTAAAAAAGTTCCAGTAACAAAAAAAATTACAGAAAATACTATGATCTGTACACAGAAACCAAAGCAACAATTGACATACCATCCTCAGCTTAATCACAAATTTAATAAAATCTTTAAAAAAAAATGCAACATATCATTGGCATCACAGAATAAACACACAGTTCAGAACCTACTAGCTTCCCCTGTCAAAGACAGAATTCCACAAGAACAAAAATATATATAACAAACAGATGCACAAACCTGCCATAGCAAACCATTTTTGGACCCCAAAGTCAGACCCCTGAAATGCAGCACCAATCCAACAGAACTTAAAGTTTGGGAAAATGTACACATAATCAAATGCATGAAAATGGTAATGAACTTTGAAATCCTGCCACTCAATGATCTAAGCAGGTTCATCATGGACACACCAGATGACACCACCTACAACTATGGACCCGAACTCCCATCATGCTCAGTCAAAAAAAAGCTGAAGATGAAAGGAAACGGTGTTTTTGAAACATGTTCAATTAATTTAAAGTAAGTGTAGTTTTAATGTATCCACCAACTCAAGATTCAATTAAATAATTGTTTCGCTTCACTGTCTCTAACTTCTGAATAACAATTTTCTAAGACCATATTTGTTCATTTGGTTATGGTACAGTTACTTAAAAGCATGCTATTTTAGAATATGAGAATATTGATGTAAAATGGGACAATATACGTCCCATATGTATTTTGTCGTAACAACAGGACACTTAAGCTAAATAAGGGACATGCCATAAAATACAGAACTCTGGAGCCTATTTCTAAAAGCTACAAGTAAAATGTTCTGCAATTTGTAGTAAAATTGAAATTCGTGTTTCATAAAGGCATTTGGACATCAAGGTTTTTCCTACAGGTTAGTGGAAACCTGTGGAGGTGAATAGAAATCTATTTAACCAACTATTCAATGTTTAAGAATTAATTATGATCTTTCTGCCAGCATTTACAGCCATGGATTTGATTTCTAGTAGCAGTGATAGTGATGAAGGGTTTATTGTGAATAGACACAGAAGTGGAAGAACATCCCAAAACACTTTACAACATGTTATGAAAGATTTCAGAGAAACCGGAATTGCTGTTACAAGCTTCAACATTATAGTTATCTCCAACAGCAATTGACTATAGCTTGGTTAGGACATGAAGGATAGTATTATTCTGTTGGTAATATGCATAGTGTGTCAAATGCCAGTGCATATAGGGCTGTGAATGCTGTTCATACTGTGTTGACTGGGCACCTAACATTGAGCAGATAGTAAAAGTATTTCATGCTGTAGTTGCAATGCCTCAAGTGTGGATGGGACTCTCATAAACATTAATGCACCAGTGACAAATGAAAATAATTTTGTAGATAGACCTGGCAACCATTCCATTAACTGCATGGTAGTATGTGGACCTGATTTTATTATACCAGTGCTAATTGTATGCATGATGCCTCAGTACCATGAAATAGTACTCTGTCTCAAAGCTTTGATAATGGATGGTGTCCAATTCCCCATCCAATAATTCTGGTTATCCACCATACCACCTGCCTTGAACAATATAATGAGCCAAGAGTTATGCGTTTTAATAGAGCACATAAGCCAACATGACATGTAATTGGAAATTCCATTGAAATCTTAAAAGAAAACTTTCCATGCCCGAACCATCTTAGAGTAAACAAACCCTGTCTTTGCATTGTCAAATCTTGTGTCACAAGTTATAATATCTCAAGAGGTATGGTGTGAATGTGGAACTCAATGAAACGAAAATTATTACCCAGGCTTTGATGGACAGTTTCAGTTGCACAAAGGCATCTACAACTCAACCATTATGCTTAAATAAAAAAGAGTTAATTGATCATGTTTTAGTTTCAGCAAAATATCATTTGAAAGGTGTTTATATACACACTTAAATAGTCTATTTATTTTTCCCTAAATAAAATCAAACACAGTTTTTAGCAACTTAAGTTGACACATTAACACATTCCTCTACAATATTTGTACTGAAAACATTTTCCAGTTCCATTGTGAATTCAGATCTTTCTAACCACAACTCTTTTTCAAGCTGCTAGTTTGTTTTATAGATTTGCGCACATAGCAGTTCTTAAAGGACTACGTTTTCATTTGCTCCCCCCCCCCCCCCCCCCATCAACTCGTCAGTCTCTGCCTGGTTTGAAGTAGTTTCACCGGAAACTCACTTCTATTCCTTAAAATTGGAACTCGATTTTTAAAATAAGAAATGCCACTGTAAAACCATTAAAACTGAAAGACAACAGATTAATTTACCCCTCTCTGTAGGTCTGTAGCATGTATCATTAGTTGCTGATAGAGAACTCACTCCATCTTTATTTACATTTTCTTTTTCCAATGTTTCACATACTCCTAAGCTAGTAACCAGAGGGGAATCTTTCCCAATAATGTCAATAACAGCATTATCCACCTCTGTCAGCTTGGCGTCTTTAACACCACCAGTACCAGTTTTTTTCAAATTATCCAGTTTGGCCTGGAAAGAAAATAATCATATATGTGTTTGCATATGCCAGTTAAATTAAGATTTTAACATTAAAATGTATAAGATTTCATGAGTTACTATTCACTGTTTAAAAATGCACATTTATGTGCACCTAACCTTAAAATTGTAACAATGATATGTATATGATTAAAGTAAAAACGAGAGTAAACAATTATTTAATACTAGCAACAGTAATCTTTAAATTCTGCCACAATACATCCCTCATATAGGTAAAGCCTTTATTTTGTGGAATTCAAAGCTACATTCCAAATAGGATTTCATATGTAAGTATTAGCCTATTAGAAATTTGCTGTTGTTTAGAATTAATGTCACAAATCAGATAACCTGTAGAAACTTAATGGCATTGTAGAGAAATACACAACTGTAGCAAGTTTCTTTATGAAAAAGCATTTCTCCAGTTCTTGAGTTTCTAACTACAACTTGTAGCTTTATGAAATTACATATATAATTTAATTGAAATTATTCAAGTGTTAAAAATACTGCCTCACAATGTGTCAACAAGGCTAGTGATGAGAGGGAAAGGAGGGCCAAGGTGATAGAGGAATGTACAGTTGCACGATAAAAGCTAACATCAACAACAAACACTTTCTCAAATTGGCTTCCCAAGCGTGAGGCAAGTAAGTCCTAAAGACAATAACAATCTCAAAATATCTGTGAATAATAAAGACTCAAATACCTAATAGGCTTACTTAGGTCTCTTTTGTAAATGTTTTCTCTTTGGACTGCAATTCCAGATGGTGGATAATATACATTGAAAATTGTTGGTATGCCATTAGGCTTGAGTTTCCTGTTTCAATCAGCACTGTTTTATTCATACTGGCTTCCTGTGAAAATATTTGTTGAAATTAGCTTTGTTTATTGGACCTAACATGCATTATTAATATGGCTTATAAAAATTTAATGGTAATTTATAAAGTAAATTCTAGATGATTTCATCTTAGAAATGGAAAAAAAAAAGTGCAGTTACCAAGATTTGAACTCCCGACCTATTACTCACCAGCCTTTTGATTAATCGACTGAGCTAATCTTTCACTGCAACAATTGGCGCTTCGGAAGTAACTTAAACAGGTCAGCCATCATTGGCCTTGACTTTTAAATGCTAACAATAAGTAGTTATTGAATAAAAGCAACAGATTTTGTTTCCTCCAAAACATCAACTATTCATTTGTACTTATGTTACAAAGGCAATTATTTGTTGTCAGTATTCAATCCTTGCACTGGAATTTACAAGCCATTTCTTTCTTCTTTCGTTGTCAGCAGAAAAGTGATAGAACTCGCATAAGCCATGCCTGCTGCTGTTTGGATTCAAAGGTAAGTCTGTGTACGATACAAAGCTGAACCTTCATTTAAAAGTGAGGTAGGTTTATTTACGCCCAGCGCACACAACATGCAGTCAAGAATGGGAACCATAACGAGAAGAAACATTGAAAACACTTGAGTGCTGTGGGCTTTAAATTCAGAAGGCAAGCACAATTACTGCACCAGTAACAAAGTAAAAGTATTTAGATATCATTACTTTAAAATCTTTTTTTTTTTCTTTTCTTTTTCATCTCAATGCAAGTTTATCAACTTTGAATTTAACTTTCAAATTAAACTGAGAAGGGAAGTATACAGTGAGCTAAGGGAAACATGAAACTTGACCAAGTTTCCTGGGTTACGGAAAGCCTCCCATTAATTGGGCATGCATTTGAGTTTGAAAACCAATCTTTAAGCTTTCCCCCATTTGACTGCCATTTTTGTTCCCGTTCTGTCCAATTGCGTATGACCTAAAGAAATCACCGGAATTAGGCAGATGATTAAATGCTTATCAAAAGAAAAATCAACAAAGATGTAACCTTTCTTCATGTATTGTTTGCCAGCAGTTACATAGGTTATGTCACACTTTAAATCAGTGAAAAGATTAATGAGCAATTTCTTCTATCTTTCTTCACACATGTAGAAAAACTTCTGTAAGAAAGAATCATTTGACAACTGCACTAGTGATATGACATGAAGATTCTCCCATAGGGGTGCATATCATCAAGTTTTCATTACAACTTTTATTAGAAGCATTTTAATTCCCAGAGCAGTTCTTTTGTGTATCTGCAGCAAGATTTTTTACGATAAATAAAAGCTAGTAAAACTGACCACATTTACTTTATATTCTAATGAAAGAACAAAAGATAGACCTTTTAAGTAATAATGGTATGTGTATACGGATACATAAGGTAATCTTGGAAAAAAACTTAACTGATTTTGCTATTTGCTTCACCATTGAACGGACATAAGCGGTAAGACAACTTCTATTTCTGATTCCTAAATGACTAAAGGGATTAGCAATGCTTTATATTGGAATATAATCATGATGCAGTCATAAAAGATTACTTGCAAAAATGGCTTTGAACGTTTTGGTAATAATGTTATGGATTAGTAAACAGTTGTTACTTCAAAGAAAATGTGTGTAAAAATAGAACAAAGCTGCAAATATATGGTCCAGATTTAGCAATTACGAAAACAAAGACACAACAAAACAAAACACAATCCGTGTTGCTTATAACTGCACAACATCCATGTGATATGTCAAAACCTTCTAATAACTTTACACAAAAAAGCTTTGCTGTATTTCCTCTGTACATTGTAATAGGGTTCATTATCATGTATGTTAAATAATTATGTAAACAGAGAAAAGTGAGCAGAGCGTAACATCAGAAATTATTCAACTGATATTTATAATTAACAATGTAAACAGACTGTGTCTTCTCTGAAATGTTTAACTCGGTAACCTGGGTTAGGGAATCAGTTTCACCCAGTTTTGTTGATGTTAGGATTTTCTGCATTATGTTAAAAGTGTGTAGCCCTTTATGTTATTAAATAATTATGGGACCAACGAAAAGGCACAAAGCTTTAAAGCTTCATCTATTGTGTTCTGTAAAATGGTCATTTTAATTCATATTCTAATCTAATGTGATTATCTAAAAATTACTTGACCATCCTGATAATTGTTTCATTGGTAAAAGATGCAGGCTACACAACATTTCCAGAAATTGCAAGTTTGTTGGTAGGAGGTTCAGAAGTCATCCATGATGTACTGGTGACCATGCTAGCCTCTACTCCCCAAGGTTGCAGGTTTAAACCTGATGGAGGGCGATGGATTTTTTTGGGGCGTTAAAATCCTTATCATGGCTTCCTTCGAAGGGAAGTAAAGCCAGTGGTCCCATGTCGAAGATTTAGAGTGCATAAAAGAACCTCAAGCCCAATAAAGAGGCCTCTGAGCAAACTTTTCGATCTTTGATGGTCAATATATATAGAATGGGACATTAAGGACCACAGCAATTAAAGAGTGTCCATAAATAAAACTTAATTTCAATTTTGAGGTTCAGAAACATGTGCTCATACTTATACTCATTTCCATAAATATGATGTTTCATTATTAGAAATATCACAAGAGCATAATAAAATTACAATTATAAGCAATAAAGGAGAGGATTCACCATAGAATCTTGCACAATAGTTTCTTAGAGGTATACAGTGGGACAGTACATTGTTATCCAAGTTTTAAAAAGCCACAAGTTGTACCTAAACTTTCAGTGAAAGGAAGGCAGTTGTAAACTGAGTCTTTAATTAAAGATTTTAGGAGATACAATATAACTAAATAAATTGATCTAGACGTTTAATACAATAATATGAAAATACACAACACAGTTTTGCTCAGTGAAAGAAACTTAGAATGAACTGTTTAACTCTTGAACAGTCACTAAATGGAACATGCTTCTTCTTTTCTTTTTAAGTATTCATAAAATCTTAAGAAAATAAATTATGTTTATTTAAAAATGTAATGAAAAACAATGAAAATATGTTAGTTAATGATATATTTTACAGAAGAAATTCTCTATTAAATTAACCCATCCTTATTTCAAAATTCAGTAAAACAAATGCTGAACAATAAAGCCACTGGGTGTTCAAATACATTTGTGTTCTACCTGTTGAGTCATTCTTTGGCCACATGGAGGATCCATGGATTCATTAGAAGCCCTGCTATGTAATTGTTTTTCTGCCATTTCAAGGCTTCCTTGTTATTGAAACAAACCAATTTAATTAAGTTTCAGAACTTCTCGATTTATTAAGGCAAACTTGTTCAGTGCAACTCACATACTTTGGTTTTATCTGAGAGATTTAGAGTATGCAGCAGAACATTCTGCAACAAGTTAAGCAAGAAATTCAACACTGCATTAGCTCCACACAGTAAATTAGTCTACGACCGTTTTGTAATAAATTACAAGACCCAACATTTGAAAACAAAAACATGCATTATCAAGATAAGTATTTAAACCACAGTTACAAGTTAAAGGTATGTATGAGGGGCATAGAATAAAAATACACAAAAACTGCATAGCTCGTCAACAAGTCTACCAATCATGGAATCATGTCAAATATTCAACTTAAAACCAATCAGAAGCATAACTGAACTAGATCCATGGGAGTGAATATTTACTATCAAGAAGAGGATACATACAATGAAGTTTCATTTGTCAAATGGAAATTCATTCAACTTCAAGAGGACATCACAGACAACCAACCCTAACATATCAAGTGCTTCACGATTCAGGAAAAACTTATTAACCACTTTTAAGAAAGAAAGATAGAAAAAAAAAGTATACTTGGAAACTAAAGTTGCAACCTGTCTTTTAAAACTATTTGAGACTTAAACCACATTAGACAAACATCCACAAAATGTTGACAAGCAGAAAGGTTGTGCATTTTTACAATTCTTGATCTTAATAGATCTTTAAGACCTTCACTGATCTGACAAAAGGTAAGGTAATTTAATGTGGAAGAAAGTAAATGTGATCTTGTTCTCAGATGTTATAAATGTGCTGTATTATAATTAATAAAGAACCTAATTTAATACTTCTGCATGCATTTATATAAGTAATATATATTTTAAACCTAACACATTTGCCCTACAGAAAACAACCAGCAGGTTGCTCTCAACTGTTCCAATCAACAGAAGCCCTACTGAATTATCTGCAACTTTGGTGTGGAGGAGGCTTATATTGTAGGACAATTGGTCTGTTATACATGTGAATACATGCGTAGCAGTGCTACTTCCAAGTTCAAGGCACGTTACCATCCTACTCTAATGTGATCGTGCCTGTTTCTTTTAGTGCTTGCAAGAGGTTTTTCAATACGAGCTAAACGACTAACTGTATAAGAAAAAATGTAAGTAAGATACATGATAAAGGTAGAGCTTAGGGAGCAATAGGCATATTGTTAAAAAAGATAAAGAAATAGGTATAGACACAGTGAACTAAGGAGGAGGAAGTCAAGTTTTATGGAGTGTTATTAAACAGATAAAGGAGGAAAAGCAAGTGTCGGTTTCAGAGTCATATATGATCCTCCAAAAACAACACGTTTCTTTGATAGCAATTTAATGGATTGACTAAAAAAAGATATGGAAAAATTAGGAGAAGCTTCCCAAATAATGAGTTTATACTGAAGGGGGATTTTAATACAAGAGTAGGCACAGAAAATGTTAGTAGGAACTGAAAGTTAAGGTGTAGAAAAGAGATGAAGTACTAATAAGATAGAGATATAGCACGTAATAAGGAAGGAAAAAATTACGAAAATTTTGTGAAACAAATAATTTAATGATACGTAATGGAACTATAGGAGAGGATAACAAAGGAGAATTTACATTTGCAAATGAAAATGCGTATTATCATTATATGATACATAGATCTGAAATGGAGAAAAAGGTTTTAAATTTCAAAATACTGAATGAGATAGTCAATGGTAGTCATTTTCCAATAATTGCGGAAATAGGTGGAAAAGAACACGGGCTGAAGGAACAGGAACAAGTAATACACATAAAAAATAATTAGAATGTTTAAATGGAGGAAGAAAGGGAGGCATTTTGGAAAGACAAAAATTCTAGGGTAAGAAAAATTCTGGAAAGTGGTGCAGAGGTTGCCATTTAAGAAAAAAACATTAGAACTGATGGAATTAATAGTAATAAGAGCAGGATCAGAACTGGAAATAAGACAGAGGGAAACAGGAAAACAAAGGATGTATGAAGAGGAGCATGTATCAGCAAAAAGAGAAGTGGTTACTCTCCATCTATTTAAGATGGAGAGTAACAGAAGAAGAAAATGGTAGGCAACATTTTCTGATTAGCAAATGGGAATATAAATGCTTATTAGAGGAAAAGAGGAAAGTCTGGCAGGATAAAAAGGGAAAAACAGTAAAAGAGGCTATAGAAGAAAAAAAAAGGTAAAAAAATAAGCGAGGTCAAGCAACAAGGGAGAAGCAGGAAACAGATTTCTCTGAAAGAATGAAGTATTTTGGGAGACTGATTGGGGAAGAGAAAGCAAAGTTAGGATTAAGGGAGATAGTGCAACACAGGATAACAAATGAAAGACTAGGTGAACTAATACTGATGTCAAAAGTTAGCCAACAGATAAGAAACATAAAAAACACAAGACAGTGGAGATCAATGGAATTCCAGGAAAATGTTTAGTAAAGTTGAAGGAGGTCTGAAAATTATGATAAAATTACTAAATAAAATCAAATAAAGTGATAATATACCTGAAAATTGGAAACTAGGTATGGTAATACTGATATATAAATGTAAAAGAGGAGTTAATAAACCAGACAACTACAATGGAAAAGGTATATTGTCTATCCTGGGAAAAATATACACAGGAATAATGCCAGAAAAATTACAAGAGTGGACAGAATTGAAAGGAAAGTTGTTTGGGTTTCCAGCAGCTTTTAACGAAGGCAAGCGAACAACAGATAATAAATTAATAATACCATCAATAATTAAGAAGTATTTAAACAGAAAAGGAGAAAGGCTGTCTATGATTTTGCAGATTTTGAAAAGACATCCAATACTATTAACAGAGAAGAGCTGCACTGGTATTTACCCAGGGAAAAAAAAGCAGGTGGGGGGGGGGGTAAGTGATGACTATTGAGGGAATTAGAAAAATATATATGAGGACAATAATTTTGTATAAGATATGAATGAAACACAATTATGGAGATGGCTGATCAACACTAAGTTTAAGATAAGGATGTGAACCAACTCCCTTCATGTTTAATTTGTTTATAGGTAATATATTAAAAAAAAGTTAAAGACAGTAAAGAACATACATATGCATATTAATGAACAAGGACAAGGAGATAGCAGGCAGATACCCTAATGGAGTTAAATTCAATTTTTTGTTTATGGATGCTCTTTTAACTGCTATGGTTCTTAGCATCCCATTGTATATTGGGCATGAAAGACCGGAAATTTTGGTCAGAGGTCTCTTTACAGGCTGGAGGTTCTTTTATGTGCTGTAAATCTATGGCACAGGGTCACCGGCTTTATTTCCCTTCCAAAGGAAGCCATGCTAAGGATTTTTACACCCAAAAAAATCCATTGCCCTCTGCCGGATTTGAACCTGCGACCTCGGGAACTAGAGGCTAGCATGGTACCCCTAGACAACAGTTTTAGTTTTCAAAAAAGGAAATAAACCAAGAAAAGATGAACGACAGTATCTGAATGGACAACAGTTAGCTGTAATAAAGGAATTTGATTATCTAGGAGTAAGATTAAGCAATAATGGTAGGTAGGAAGATGATGGCAAAAGGCAGAACTGCCACACAGGATTAAGAATAAGTAATTACAAATAGATAATGCCTGTTAAACGATTGGAAAGGATGTATGAAGCATTGGCAGAATAAAAAATGTTGTATGCAATAGAAATAATATTGGATTATACTACAATATGGGATTATCAGCACCAAGGGAAGTAACATTGGTAGAATTTGGAAGAGCAGGGAGGAAAGGAATAATTGTGGAAAGAATTTTAAAATATTGGTACAAGTGCCTTCAATGAGATCAAGATATATTAAAACTTTGTGTGAATCAACAGATGATAACTTCAAATAAGAATGGCCAGTGGACAGGGATAGGAGAGTTGGAGAAGATAGGAATGGAGGATATTTGGGAACTAAAGGGAGAAAATGATAACAGATTTTGAAAAGTAGTAAGAAATAAGATAGAAGATACAGAGAAACAAGGAATTTGTGGAAACCTTGAAAAAGAGTCTATGTTTATATAGAACAATTAATAGAAATTAGAAGAGAGAAGGTTGAGGCAGTATTTTAATACCTGAATAATTTCAATTGTAATTTAAAATACGTAAATTCAATAATAGGCCGCCTTGAAACAATATGTATATAAGAATTATTTAAATTGTATGTAACAGTCATTGCAAAATGCTTATTTTTATTGTAAACATATTTTATTAATGTTATATGAATACATTACATACTCTAATAATGCAAGAACTGTGAGAATAATAAGTTTTGGGTTGCTAACAATGAGTAATAATGAGGTAATTGTTGCAATAATGTGTTTAGAATTTGAAATGTACTGGTCATGATTAGAGCGACAATGACGTAGTTTCAGTGACAGTTTTAAATTTGCCAACCAACAGCAAAGAAAAGTTTTAAGTTAAATACAGATATTCTATTGGACTAGAATTAGCCAATCAGAGACTTGCAATACCAAAGCTTATAGGTTTTGACCGCTGAGGTTACTCATTTGCTGGTGAGACTTGATAGAGTACAGATGGGAAAATGTGTTCTCTACGAGTGATTAGTAAAAACAGATATATGCGCTAAGTGAATGTATAAAAGTTTCTCAGAATTCTTTAAAAGTGTAATGCTGTATGAATATGTGCAAGAATTTAAATAAAAGAAGTTAATTTAAAAATTTAATTCTGTGATGTCTACAATAACTGTCATACCGCGCCCTACATAAGATACATGACTGTAAAGTAATACTGACGCAGCCGAGGTAAATTCAAACAGTAATATTACGTAAGCATAAAAATTCAAACTGATGCCCAAAGCGTGTTACAAACTACATAAAGCCACTATTATTACATTTAACAATTCTTCAAGTTTATTTAAACATATATTATGCAACAGCAGCAAATCATCTACTTCAAGTTAGCTTTCAAGCGTGTAGCTAACAACAACAGTAAAACTTCAACAGTAGAAGAAAACAACTACTACAAGTTGGCTTCCTAATTGCAGGGCAGATTAAGTAAATAGCATAATTTATTACATGAACCAGTTGAAGAACATACCTTCTTCAAATTGGCGCCCATAAGTAGGGCAGTTAAACATAAAGCAGCTAAAAACAATACGTAATTTATTACGTAATAGCATCCACCAAAACATTCAAGGTTATGTTGACATTTGTGGCAGACAGGAAAGAGAAGGCTTAGCATGGATGAGAACAGGAGCAAGTTCCTAGGAGGGTTAAGAGGTAGTGAATTGGGAATATGTGCCATATGTAGAGTAAGACACATTACTTTGTAGAATGTAAAGAGTTACAGAAGTGGAGACAGGATGTTTGGGATTCAAAATGAGTGAGGAAATGGTAGCTATAAAAATATGAACATTAAGGGAGAAAAAAGAATATGGGAGTTTTAAAGGAAAATCAAGTAGAAATGGTTAAGGAAAGTATAAAAAGCAAGGGAAAAGTAGCAGGAAAAGCAAAATAAAGGAGAATAATGAGAAAATAGGAATCGGGGAAATGGAAGGGGAAGGAAAAGAGTGAGCACTAATCAAAAACTGGCCCTGAAAATAAAGAAACTCAAGACGCAAATTGCTAGAATGTAAGTAGCATTAAGACCTAATATAATATGTATATAACATTTTTGTAAGATGTTTGGTACAAATAAATGTTTTACTCTTTGCAGCACATGGATCATAAACTGCACACAATCTGCTACCTAGTAGCATTAACCATAGCCACGTAATTCAACAAAGTGAACGATAGATAGATATTTATTTACTTTAAATACATAGTATATACATATTCCATTTTACATACTTCACCGAGTTGCTGGTTTCCTAGGGTCCCTATCCTCTAACACTGTGGTTACCTTGTCAATGGGCCCTACTTGACTGAATAAATAAATATGTTATTAATCTACTTTTCCTCTTACTCCTATAATTCTTCAGCCATCTCTTTCTAATTAAACCTAAATATTTTCCTACTTCTAATATGTTCCCCTTGCATTTAACACCCAACATCTTTCTACCTATAATCTCAATTGGTAAATTGTCCCATTTCTTTTTCTGCCATCTTTTCCTCGATTCCTTAGTTCCTTCACATTCTAGAATTAAATGCCAATAGTTATTATACTTTCTATTACATAGCGGACACTTTCCTTGGTTCTCTCTTTCCCCTAAGCCTTTTAACATCATCACTCCTGTCCTCGCCCATGCAAAACCTTCTCGTGCTGATCTGTCACATATATCGACATATTTTTCTCTTTCCCACACCATTTTTAAATCTGCATATGTACATAAAGAACATTTAAAATTAAAACTACCTAGAATTTCTTGTCTTTCAATATCTTCAATTCTCAATTTTACCCTTCTCCAGTACCTGCCCCTCTCCCCAAATATCTCCATAACCTATTTCATTCAGGGTTCCTTCTATATACTTACACCAAGTATCCTCTTTGTTGAGTTTTAACTGCACCTCTAGGCACTGCTTTAACATATTATTATTTTCCAGTTCCTTAATTCTATACCAATATTTTAATACCCTTTCCACAATTTTTGCTTTGCTATCAAACCTCCCTAGCTCTATTTGGGGAACACCATTGGGTGAAGCCCTTGGTAGACCTAAAATTAATTTACAGAAATTTCTGTGCACCTCGTTTACATTTTCCCACCCTCTCTCTAAACCCCAAATCTCAGTTCCATAAAGCATTTTAGCCTCTACTACTGCTCCGTATATTCTCTCCAACAATTATATTTGTATCTCTGGTATTTTATCTAGGCAAGCTCTAATAGCTTTCATTGCCAGCTTTCCTTTTTTTAGTATCATTTTCTTTTGCTCATTCCAACTCCCATTACTATTTAGTCGTACTCCTAGATAGTCAAATTTCCTAACCACCTCAATTTCATTTCCTTGCCATCACCATATTTCATTCTTCCTTAACTTATTCCCCTTTTTAAACACCATTATTTTTGTTTTCCATGTATTTATTCTGAGACTCCACTTATTACAAAACTTTTCTATTGCTCCAATTGCTTTAGTTAACCCGATATTGGTTATTGCTCCTACCACTAAATCATCCGCAAATAACAAACCCGGTATTTCTTTATTTCCAATTAGTGGCAGATGCCCATTTTCTAACTTAATTGCCTCTAAAATATCGTCAATGAATAAGTTAAATAAAATAGGACTTAACTTACATCCTTGCCTTAACCCTATATTATTTGAAATAACATTTGTCATATTATTTGAGACCCTTATACAAAAGTCATTCTCTGCATATATTCTTTGTAATGTTTCTATGAACCTGATACTCATTCCTATCTTGCTCAATTTAGCCCATAAGGCTTCCCTATTAATTGTATCAAACGCTTTTTCAAAGTCCACAAATAACATATACAACCTTCCCCTTTTGTTAGCTAAATATTTACTGACCATTGTGTATATCACAAAAATGTTGTCTATTACTCTCTTATTTCTTCTAAAGCCTGCTTGGAAATCTGATAACTTACCCTTTTCCTCTGCCCAAAATTGCACCCTTTCTGCCAGAACCCCAGTGTAAATTTTTCCTAACACTATTCACATCTCCTTTGTTCTTGAAAATTGGCACCACAATTGCAGTTTTCCAACTCCTGGGTACAATACCCTCTTCAAAAATTGAATTTAGTACCCTAACTAGCATCTCCAATCTATTCTCATCTAGACACCATGCTTTCCAGAAGTCACCTGGTATACCATCAATACCGCTTGCTTTGTTTCTTTTTAGTCTTATAATTTGATCTCTTACTTCCCCTATTTCTATCCTACTGTCTAATTTCTCAATATAGTCACAATTTGCCACTATCCGTACAGTTTGCTTCGTTCATTGCTCTGCTCCCAAAAGATTTTTAAAATAATTAAGCCATTCATTTACACCTACACTATTCTCTCTCGCTCTTGTCTTATACATACTCTTGACTAAAGACCAAATTGTTTTACAATCATTAGCTGCTGCTGCCTCATGCAATTTTTTACTCATTTTCTCCCCCCATACCCTCCTCTTTACTTCCAACAGACTTTTATACCCCGACCTTTCAACCTTTCGTTTTCATCATCCGTTTGCCTCCATTTTCTCAGCTCCCTTAAAACTCTTTGTTTTGCCACCCTACATTCCTCATCATACCATCCCTTCTTCTTATTGACCCAATCCTCTTTCATTTTCATTCTTGAACCTGCATATTTCAATATCATTTCTAGTTTTAATACAGCTTCTTCAATTCTGTTTTCTTTCAGCATCTCATCTACACCTGCTTCCCTTGTTCTCCCTATATCTGTTCCCAGTTTCTTCAAAAATACTTCTGCTTCCTCCTCCCTCCATTTATATCTTTCAATTCTAGTTCCCTCTTGTTGCCTTGCTTTGAAACTTCCCTTATATGTACTTAGGAATTTTACCCTTATTGGAAAATGATTACTTGAACACACTAAATTCAACACTTCAAAATCCATGATATATGAATCCAACTCTACTGAATATATCATATAATCTACCACACACTGACCATTCTCATTCACAAAGGTAAATTCCACCATGTCATCTTTCCCCTTAACTCCATTACACATCATCAAGTTGAACTTCTCACAAAATTCTATTAACTTCTTACCTTCGCAATTCAAAACTTTGTCTTTGCTCCTTCTTTGTACTATCTCATTCTCATCCCCTCTTAAGTCATACTCAACATCTATTACATTTATTTTACTACAAACCCCTACCCTTGCATTGAAATCCCCCATTATAATAAAACAATTATTTAAATATCTATTTGTTAACTCTTGCATATCTTGTCTTAACAAATTAAATAGATTGGGATTGTAAAATTCCGAGGGTTATATACCACTGCAACACACACATTTAGCTTGTCCTCTATCCCATTTACAACACACCACAGAACTGAATTTTGCCCTCTTTCACTACACATTTTCACTTTGACTTGCAAGCTCTTCCTAATAAATAACCCTAATCCACCTGATGAACGCCTCTTTCTTTCTTTTTTACTCCAGCTTTACCATAAAAGTAAAAATCTGACACATCCACTGGAATATCCTTTGTTGCCCATGTGTCTACCACTCCTATCACATCGCCTAATTTTAAGATCTCCATTATTTCCCCATGTTTTAACTTTTCAAACAGCCCTTGTATGCTCCATGCTATCACCCCCAATGCCTTTTCCTATACAGATCCCTTCCTCTCAAACCTAAATTCCTGCAATTTTGCTTTACTCCTGGTCAGTCTTGGCCTACCCACAGGTTCGTTCCCCACTGCTCCCTCTTCCACCTGCAAAATACTTCCCCCTGACAATGAAATTATGCTAAGCGCAGTATCCTTCCAGACGTTAAACCCCGCCGCTGCTCCCAAGGCCATTCTGCGCAAATCTTCAATCACCTGACTTTCTGGTGTTACTTGTTTAACTGGTGATGTTTGCTTCACTCCTCCCCTCCGTTCCTCTCCACCGCCTGATGACGCTTGCTGCAGTCCTCCCCTCCGTTCTTCTCCTCCGACCGATGATGTTTGTTGTGCTCCTCCCCTCTTCGTTTACCATGCTACCCATTCTCTGCCGCCTGTCCTTGGTTTCAACACGTGTTGCATTTCCCGGTGACGGTGATCTTCTCCAAATCAGCTGACGAATATCCTGTTTTCTATCATTTATCCACAAATCCAATCCTCTCACGTAGGCTTTGTCGCCTCTAGCTCTTGCACTTCTCATTTCTTTTAACAACAAACTTCTTATTTCTCTCTCTTTCTTCCCGTAATCATTTTCAAGGAATATTCTTGTCCCTTTTAATTTTTTAGCATTAGATAGCATTGTCCATTTAATTTTCACCGTCGCTAACTTGACGATTATCGGTCTTGGGTTCGAGCCTCTTCTCCCCACTCTGAAGGTATCAATTATCTCCCAGCCTGTTAACTTTATTCCTAGTTTATCTTGACAAATTTCCTCTACTTGTTCCCAAACTTGTTTCTCCCTTGTTTCCTCTACTCCAAATATTATCAAGTTCCTTTTTCTGCTCCTTTCATCTGCTCTCTCCAGATTTGCTATTCGTCTGTTACATTCCGTGAATCCTTTGTCCACCTCGTATTCAAAATTTCTCCATACCGATTTCATCTCCTTGAATTGTTTTGTCAACTTCTCTTCAATTTTCCTTTCCATTCCTTTAAAATTAGTCATTTCTTCCGCGATGCATTTCAGCATTCCCATAATTTGTTCTGTATCCGGTCCTGGGTTTAACTCTACTCCTCCAATTATTAGTAGCACCATCAACAGCAAAGCATACCACACCGTCCTTCCACTCTGTTCTCCTGAACATTTTCCACCCAAATTACCTTTTGCTGAATTAAATAGACCTATTCTGGCTCTATATACTTCTAGTTGCACTCCCATTTTGCTGTTCTGCCGAGCACGCGTTCTGCACGTCTTCCTCCTCTCGTTTCCCATCAGCAACTTCAAGTGAACAATAAGTGAGCAGCTGAAGATATGATTGAATAACCTAATTTAACATCTCATTTTAATGATCTTAAAAAAGATAAGTGAAGCTTAATGCTCGGTGCTTTATGTACATTATGTGTTTATAAAATAAAATTTTGCAACTAGTATTTAGTAAAATTACAGGAAAATTTATTTACCCTTATGTGTAACTTATAATTCCTAGCAACAGTGCTGATAATAAATCTGTTAACTATATCCATTTGCTGCTATTCTGACCAGCTGGACATTCACACAAAACATCAGTTACAGTTGAACACCAAGTTTTGAGGCACAAGGGTGGAATTCTTATGAGAAATATATGAAAACATCACAAGTTTACAACTTTTTGCCCTCAAGAAGAAAATCATGCAATCTAAATATTAATGAAGCCCCCTCTTGCATTGTTACATATGTGTGCACATTTCTCTTCACAAATTACTTAGCATTTTTAAAATGCAGCAAATCACTGTAGTCCTTATAAAGGACTTCTTAGTTGTTGAGTTCTTCCTTCTAAAACATATTATGCATTTTCAAATTATATGAAAGAGTAATCATCTATTTGTAAAATGATAACATGCTTGTATTCGTGCTGATGAATCAAATAATTATGTATCCTCATGCCTGACAAATGATTAAATCTCTTCCACAAATCTCACACTTTGAGTTATGCGACTCTTTGTCTTTATGTATCAAATTATACAATTTCAAAGCCAACAACTGCATAATACACTTATCAAGTTTTACAAATTTATGTACCTTCAAACTTGACAAAGCATTAAAGCTCTTCTTACAAATTTCACACATGTAAAGCTTTTTACCTTGTGTACCAAATTATGCAATTTTAAATGTGGCAACTAGATAAACCTTTCCTTACAACTTTCACACCTATGAGGCTGTTTACCCCCTGAATAAAATTATGGAATTTTAAAATGACAAATGAGTAAAGCTCTTACCACAAATTTCACATTTACTTGGCTTTTTACCTTCATGTATCAAATTATGTCTTTTTAAACGTGATAACTGAGCAAATCTCTTCTCACAAATTGTAATTTGTGAGGCTTTATATATTCATGCATAAAATTATGTGATTTAAAACCTGACAATCAAATAAACCTCTTCTCACAAATTTCACACTTGCGAGGTTTTCTTACCCTCATGCATAAAATTATATGATTTCAATGATGACAATGCACACTTGTAAGGCTTTTTACCTTCATGTACCAAAATATGTAATTTTAAAGTTGACAACTTAGTCAAGCTTTTCTCACAAATTTTACACCTGTGAGGTTTTATACCATTATGTATCAAATTATGTAATTTTAAACTCCAAATGAGTAAAGTTCTTATGACAAATTTCACATTTGTGAGGCTTTTCACCTGCATGATTCAAATTATGCCTTTTCAAATGTGATAGCTGTGTAAAGCTCTTCTCACAAATTTCACACTTGAGGCCTTTCACACTCATGTATTAAATTATGCAATTTTAAAGCTGACAGCTGAGTAAAGCTCTTGTCGCATATGTTACATTAGTGAGGCTTCTTACCCTCATGTATCAAATGATGCCTTTTCAAAGTTGACAGCTGAGTAAAGCTCTTCACACAAATTTCACATTTGTGAGGCTTTTTACCTTCATGCATCAAATGGTGCCTTTTCAAATGATATAACTGAGTAAAGCGCTTCTCACAAATTTCACATTTGTGAGGCTTTTTACCTTCATGTATCAAATGATGCCTTTTCAATTGATATAACCAAGTAAACCTCTTCTCACAAATTTCACACTTGTGAGACTTTCTGCCCTCATGTATCGAATGGTGCATTTTTAAACTTGACAACAGAGTAAACCTCTTATCACAAATACTGCACTTGTGAGGTTTCTTACCCTCATGTATCAAATGATGGCTTTTCAAATATGACAACTGAGTAAACCTCTTATCACAAATACTGCACTTGTGAGGTTTCTTACCCTCATGTATCAAATGATGCCTTTTCAAATGTGGCAACCGAGTAAAACTATTCTCACAAATTTTACACTTGTGAGGCTTTTTACCCTCATGTATCAAATGATGGCGTTTCAAATTTGACAACTGAGTAAACCTCTTATCACAAATACTGCACTTGTGAGGTTGCTTACCCTCATGTATCAAATGATGGCTTTTCAAAGCTGACAACTGAGTAAACCTCTTATCACAAATACTGCACTTGTGAGGTTGCTTACCCTCATGTATCAAATGATGGCTTTTCAAAGCTGACAAATGAGTAAACCTCTTATCACAAATACTGCACTTGTGAGGTTTCTTACCCTCATGTATCAAATGATGGCGTTTCAAAGCTGACAACTGAGTAAACCTCTTATCACAAATACTGCACTTGTGAGGTTGCTTACCCTCATGTATCAAATGATGGCTTTTCAAAGCTGACAAATGAGTAAACCTCTTATCACAAATACTGCACTTGTGAGGTTTCTTAACCTCATGTATCAAATGATGCGTTTTCAAATGTGACAACTGAGTAAAACTCTTCTCACAAATTTTACACTGGTGAGGCTTTTTACCCTCATGCATCAAATGGTGCCTTTTCAAAGCTGACAACCGAGTAAAGCTCTTCTCACAAATTTCACATTTGTGAGGCTTTTTACCTTCGTGTATCAAATGATGCCTTTTCAAATGAGATAACCGAGTAAACCTCTTCTCACAAATTTCACACTTGTGAGACTTTTTGCCCTCATGTATCAAATGGTGCATTTTTAAACTTGACAACTGAGTAAACCTCTTATCACAAATACTGCACTTGTGAGGTTGCTTACCCTCATGTATTAAATGATGCCTTTTCAAAGATGACAACTTAGTAAAGCTCTTATCACAAATGTTGCACTTGTGTGACCTTTCAATATCATGAGTCAATAAAGTCCTGCTGTAAATTTGTCCTCCATCACTACGTTTATCAGAATGTTCCAAATGCACATATTTTTTTAAAGGTGGTGTTTTTGTGACATCACTTTCTTGATTTTCACATTCATGACAATCCATTCCGTATGTACAGCTTGTGTTTATCACTGAGGCTTCAATAGAGAGCACTGTTGAATCATTACTGCTATCACCAGAAACTGCTTCTTTGCATAATCTGAAATGTTGGAGGATTTAGCATTAGGTACAATAATCAAAGAATCAGAGCAATTAAATGTGAAAAGAGAATCTGTGTGCTAAGAATCGCCAACTGTAGTTACAAACTCTTCATGTAGTGCAATCTCATTGTTCATTACAGTCAAAATAACTTTGTTTATCTTTAAATTATTAAGTGATTAATAAAATCTTTCAGATGAAGAACATGTTAATGGTAATAGCAGCCTGATGTTTATGGCAATACAAGTAATGTCTGTTATATGCAATGAGAATTATATCAAATTTCATGTTTGCTTTAACAATTATTCAAAATAATTCCTGTGTTAAGCTTGGAAAGAAAATATTTTCATAGCAAAATGGTTGACAACAACCCAGGACACAGTCAGCAGCCAATACAATGAATGGAATCTTTCTTACAGATTCTCAAGTATGAATGATAGATAATCAACACATATATTCAGCATAGAAAGCTTAAAAAATATTTAATTTTTTAAAAACTTGTACGTCACAGAGCTCTTCTGCCCACTTTTCTTACAAAAGCTCATATTTTACCTACTTTGCATTAATCAAGATAATATTTTGCACAATAGGTTTCATTACAAATGTTGTTGTAGGTAAACTCTTAGACAAAAAAATTCTGATGTGACACATACACATGACTTTCTCTACCCTTCATAATTTATCAGTGGGTATATAATGTATTCTTACTAAAGCTTATTTTTCTATCTACTTCATTTTAATCAAAATAAACCTTTGTAGAAATAGCTACATTACACGTTTTGTTAGAGATACCAGGGAACAGTGACATTCAAATATTAAGAACTGGATGCTATATGCTGGCCTAAAAGTTGCATAGTGTTTCCATGCAATCATGAGAAACAACTGAAAATCGATGAGACTTAAAAAGAATGACAAGTATTGAACAAATCAAACCATTAAAGACATCTCGGAAATGGCTGATTATACAAAAAAAATTTATTGGAAATAAAACTGCATTAACATGTCTCCCTAGCGACAGTACACTAGAAACATGGCAGAAAATAAATGTGAGTGGTTTACAAGCAATTTGTAAGACAGCTGCAAAGTAAGGCTTACAGTGCATTATAAATAATACATAAATGAAGTGTGTCATTAATTATCCGTCTCTATTCTCACAGTATAGACATTGGTTGCGACATTTTGGATGTTAACCTGTTCTCATTTATGTGTATATGTTGCAGACAATGAAGTAAACTGAGCAGATATTGTCAATGACGGGTCTCTAACATTATTGTTGATATATATTAGTAGTAAAGTCAATGACCGCTCAGTTGCTAGATACTGATTACAACATTATAGCCCAAGCAATTTGTGACTTTCCAATCCTCATTGACAAAAATTTAATGAATGCTACATTTCATCAGCTGAGTTGAATAATAGTACAGCATTGGCAAGTAACTGCCGATAATACAGAAATTGAGCGCATGAAAGAATCTGACGACAATACAAAATCTGTAATATTGATTACCAAGCATGTGTTCTTCATATTTTGATCAAAAAATTTTTCAGGTAGGTCAGTTAAGCTGATTATAGTGCACTTGTCAAGAGTGTTCTTCTCAACTGATTCCTAAGTTCGTGAGATAAGGTGATTATAGTGCACTTGTCAAGAGTGTTCTTCTCAACAGATTCCTCAGTTCATGAGTTAAGCTGATTATAGTGCACTTGTCAAGAGTGTTCTTCTCAACAGATTCCTCAGTTCATGAGTTAAGCTGATTATAGTGCACTTGTCAAGAGTGTTCTTCTCAACTGATTCCTAAGTTCGTGATATAAGATGATTATAGTGCACTTGTCAAGAGTGTTCTTCTCAACAGATTCCTAAGTTCATGAGTTAAGCTGATTATAGTGCACTTGTCAAGAGTGTTCTTCTCAACAGATTCCTCAATTCATGAGTTAAGATGATTATAGTGCACTTGTGTAGAGTGTTCTACTTATTTGATTCCTAAGTTCGTGAGTTAAGATGATTATGGTGCACTTGTGTAGAGTGTTCTACTTATTTGATTCCTAAGTTCGTGAGTTAAGATGATTATGGTGCACTTGTGTAGTGTTCTTCTCAACTGATACCTAAGTTCGTAAGATAAGGTGATTATAGTGTACTTGTGTAGAGTGTTTTACTCAGCTGACTCGTATGTTCATGAGTTAAGTTGATCATAGAGCACTTGTCAACAGTGTGGTAGTTAGGAACGACAACAGTGATTAATACTTAAGGTGATATTCGATAAAGATTTGTTCATCATACTATAAAGTAAAATATAATCAACAAATGAACCTTGTAAGACAATCTAAGGAAACTTTGAAAGCCTCACGACAAAAGGAGAATACAGGATTATGACCGCATTACAAACAATGGAAGGAGAACCTAATAAGATGTGTGGAAATCACCACTGACAATGTACTTTATTATGGAACAAAAGATGAATTATGTGATATTCTGCATACAAGGCTTACTTCATTGGACTATGGAGGAAGAAACAGAATGGCATCAGAACTGTGACACCAAGGAAAGTATCATGCTTTACTTATAGTTTTGTGTACACTGCCAAAAGAGTCAACTAATTTGTTAAAAATGTTAGTAGGCAAAGCTACTCTGCATTTAGCTTTAAATTCTCATGCACATGTCAATCTACTTGATATGCAATTGCAAAGTTACATGGATTTAAATTTATAATGGTTTATCAAGATCATTTGATTAAGTCTGTTGTTTTAAAACCCCTTAAAGCAAATGCAGAGAAGAAGTAGCTATCAACCTACTTGGAATTTACACAAGTTTAAGAGCCCCTGTAATACTGATGAGAGTTTGTGAACTCTATTCTAAGTTGAAGTATGCAGTATTTCCACAAACGCAGCCAGAGTAGGTGCTCAGTGAAAGGACCAATGTTATGTGCTTAGTTGGAGAAAAATCAGTTTGGCCTATGCGAATGCAGTTCAAGAGAAATCATGCTCTCCATCGAGGTAAGAGATTTCCTTACACTTTTACCCGACATTCTAAGAACAATTTATTTGTCTGAATGTTATATTACAGTGTGGTCTTTAAGCAAAAAAAGCCTTTTTGCCCAATTTACACAAATTGGTCGATCGCTGTGTGAAGCCATGTTCGGATGTTCAGCTAGAGTTGGGTTATTATTGATTGCAATTGCTATTGCAAATGGAGGTGATTTGGGATTTCATTTAATTATCCTGAAAAGGAGAGTGAGCAACATCAGTCAGACAACGAAGATATACCAGACTTAAATGAACTAGCTGAAAAAGTTTTTCTAATCTCTGGGATTTTAATTCAATTACAAAATTAGTTTGCATTACATTTAAATTTTCTGTAAGTCATTTTAGTTCTCAATTGTTACAAACTCATTAAATACCACAAATAGCTCACACAGTTCTCTCTTTGATGAGAGAGCAGACAAAAACAACCAGAAACACAAGAGAATTGCAGATTTTTTGTAACCAAAATGTTCAGATCACCATTAAACAAATTTACACCAGTTGAGACAGGAACGACTGTATGGTTTACCGTAACAGTTGTGGACCATGCTCGAGGTTCTCCCTCGAATATACTGGTAGTGTTGTTGGAAGTTAAGACAGGAACGACACCATGGGTTCCCATACCAGATGTGGACCATGCTCCAGGTTCTCCCTCGAATATACTGGCAGAGCTGTTGGAACTTAAGAAAAAAACGATGCCAATGGTTGCCAAACCAGATGTGGACCAAACTCGAGGTTCTCCCTCGAATATACTGGCAGTGTTGGTGGAAGTTGAGATAGGAATGACTGCATGGGTTGCCATACCAGATATAGACCATGCTCCAGGTTCTCCCTCGAATAAACTGGCAGTGTTGTTGGAAGTTGAGACAGGAACATTACCATGGGTTGCCACACAAGATGTGGACCATGCTCGAGGTTCTCCCTCGAATATACTGGCAGTGTTGTTGGAAGTTGAGACAGGAACGACACCATGGGTTGCCATACCAGATGTAAACCATGCTCCAGGTTCTCCCTCGAATATACTGGCAGTGTTGTTGGAAGTTGAGACAGGAACAACACCATGGGTTGTCATACCAGATGTGGACCATGCTCCAGGTTCTCCATTGAATATACTGGCAGTGTTGTTGGAAGTTGAGACAGGAAGATTACCATGGGTTGCCATACCAGTTGTGGACCATTCTCGAGGTTCTCCCTCGAATATGCTGGCAGTGTTGTTGGAAGTTGAGACAGGAATGACACCATGGGTTGCCATACCAGATGTGGACCATGCTCCAGGTTCTCCATCGAATATACTGGCAGTGTTGTTGGAAGTTGAGACAGGAAGATTACCATGGGTTGCCATACCAGATGTGGACCATTCTCGAGGTTCTCCCTCGAATATGCTGGCAGTGTTGTTGGAAGTTGAGACAGGAATGACACCATGGGTTGCCATACCAGATGTGGACCATATTCGAGGTTCTCCCTCAAATATACTGGCAGTGTTGTTGGAACTTGAGACAGGAAGGGTACCATGGGTTGACATACCAGTTGTGGACCATACTCGACGTTGTCATTCAATATACTGGCAGTGTTGTTGGAAGTTGAGATAGCAACAACGGTATGGGTTGCCATAACATATGTGAACTATGCCCGAGGGTCTACTGGAAGTGATGTGGGAAGTTGGGATAATAATAACTGTATGGGTGGCCATAACATATGTTAGCTATGCCCAAGGTTCTACTGGCAGTGATGTTGGAAGTTGAGATAACAACAATTGTATGGGTTGCCATAACATATGTGAACTATGCCCGAGGCTCTACTGGCAGTGTTGTTGGAAGTTGAGATAACAACAATTGTATGGGTTGCCATAACATATGTGAACTACGTCCGAGGTTCTACTGGCAGTGTTGTTGGAAGTTGAGATAACAACTGTATGAGTTGCCATAACATATGTGAACTACGTCCGAGGTTCTACTGGCAGTGTTGTTGGAAGTTGAGACAGGAACGATACCATGGGTTGACATACCAGATGTGGACCATACTCGACATTCTCATTCAATATACTGGCAGTGTTGTTGGAAGTTGAGATAACAACAACGGTATGGGTTGCCATAACATATGTGAACTATGCCCGAGGTTCTACTGGTAGTGTTGTTGGAAGTTGAGATAACAACAATTGTATGGGTTGCCATAACATATGTGAACTATGCCCGAGGTTCTACTGGCAGTGTTGTTGGAAGTTGAGATAACAACAACTGTATGAGTTGCCATAACATATGTAAACTATGTCCAAGGTTCTACTGGCAGTGATGTTGGAAGTTGAGATAACAACAATTGTATGGGTTGCCATAACATATGTGAACTACGCCTGAGGTTCTACTGGCAGTGTTGTTGGTAGTTGAGATAACAACAATTGTATGGGTTGCCATAACGTATGTGAACTACGTCCAAGGTTCTACTGGCAGTGGTGTTGGAAGTTGAGATAACAACAATTGTATGGGTTGCCATAATGTATGTGAACTATGTCCAAGGTTCTACTGGCAGTGTTGTTGGAAGTTGAGATAACAACAACTGTATGGGTTGCCATAACGTATATGAACTACGTCCAAGGTTCTACTGGCAGTGATATTGGAAGTTGAGATAACAACCATTGTATGGGTTGCCATAACATATGTGAACTACGCCTGAGGTTCTACTGGCTGTGTTGTTGGTAGTTGAGATAAAAACTGTATGGTTTGGCATAACATATGTGAACCACGCCCGAGGATCTACTGGCAGTGATGTTGGAAACTGTGAATGACATGACCTATGAGATCTGTAACTACATATTTCATCAGAACTACTTTTTAGATTAGAAATGTTACCTAGGATGAAGAAGGTAGGTTGTTATGTAATTTTTATTTTTTTTAAACTTGGAGATTTGTTGTTGCACAATGTTTAACTTGAAGAAGGTTATGTGCTTACGTAATTTTTATTTACGTAATTTAAGGTAGGTTTATGGTTATGTAATATGTCTATTTATATATAATTTTAGTTGCTTGAAGGAGTTTGCAACATTCATAGGGTGTCAGTTACAATTTGTTGATTACATAATAGTTACTGTTATTACGCAAAATGCTCCTATGTACGAGAAGCT
Organism: Deroplatys truncata; assembly: GCA_030765065.1. Lineage (NCBI taxonomy): Eukaryota > Metazoa > Arthropoda > Insecta > Mantodea > Mantidae > Deroplatys > Deroplatys truncata. The sequence continues at coordinate 20,104,159 of CM060988.1, read as the reverse complement.
GTTTTCAAGATGTGTTTTTGTTGTTACACTACAAGTTTTACACTATAATATTTAACTTTGTTATTAACACTGCTTCAATATATTATTTATGTTTGAATTTACCTCGGCTGCATCAGTAATGTTTGTAGAGTCATGTGTCTTAGGCAGGGTGCGGTGTGACAATGATTGTAGACATCACAGAATTTAAGTTTTAAAATTCACTTCTTTTATTAATTCTTGCACATTTTTATAAAGCACTATAATTTTTAAGAACTGTGAGTATCTTTATAATCCTTTCACTTAGCGCGTATACATATTTTACGATTCACACGTAGAGAACACATCTTCCATCTGTTCCATACTAAGGTTTGCCAGCAACTGAGTAACTTCAGCAGTCACAACCCGTAAGCTTCGGTATTTCAAGTCTCTGTTGGTTAATTTTAGTGTAAAAGAATATCTGCATTTTACTTAAAACTTTTCTTTGCTGTAGATTGGCTAATTTAAAACTGTCACAGAAATTGCGTTATCGTTGATGTAATCATAAGTAATATTCAAACTTTTAAACTCATTATTGCCACAAGGTTACCGCATTATTACCTCATTGTTAGCAACTTAAAACTTATTATTCTCACAGCTCTTGCATTATTAAAGTAAATAATGTATTCACATAACATTATTAAAACATGTTTACAACAAAAATAAGCATATGCAATGACTGTTATATACAATTTAAATAATTATTACATACATATTATTTCAAGACGGGCTGTTATTGAATTTACTTATTATAAATATAATTAAACTTATTCAGGTATTAAGATACTTCCTCAAGGACTTCTTACCGCTTATGAAGGAAAAGTAGAAATATTACTTTTGCACGGTCTTACGTATATTTCATCTTACATAGAACAAGTTGCATTAGCTCAAATTGTAACTACCAGCTTCTTCGGCACTGCTAACCTACATAGCAGCATAGAACCTATTACTTGCGTGGGCTATAATGAATCACTGCCTTCTATGTACAGAATATATGTGCGTATATGAAGTTGCCACATTTAGTTTCTTCAACCGCCTGTTAGTGTATGTGCTACTAACCGTCTGCACAATTTCAGACATTTTTTTAATATTGGAGTATATTAGCCTATTTTGAAAATACATGATGGTACATAAAACATTATGCAATACATGGCAGTGCAATTTTCATAATACTGATTTTTAAAAACTTTTCCTCATTTCTTAAAGTTGAGTTTCAAACCTTGCATTGTAATATACTGCTATTAGCCTGCTTTTAAGTGACAATAACATAGTTTGTAACAATTATTCCCAGCCTCAAGTAGCCTACACTATTTTATAATTAAAGGTCCATTCTACGAGAAACCCTATTCCTGAATTATCGTCTTAGAAACTCCTTCAGGCATATTAAAGCAAAATTAAAACAGATCAGAAATAAATCCCTGTGTTGTGGAGCTGCAGGAGTAAGCAAAAGATTAAGTCTGAGAGAAGCAGTTTCAACCAATAGGAGCATAGCATTATCACTGCAAGAAGCAGAAACTGTAAGTGACTTGGTTGTGAAAACCAGTATTAAAATGTTCTGTTTATCACAAAAGGAAATGAATATGATATTTTGAAATGATGACTTATGTTTATCAACATTCCCAATTACAACTGGCCATTCACGTCATTGTCTGGGCAATGTGTTCATTTCATATGAAGTAAATGCCCTAAGCTCTTACATAATTGCCAGCCATTGATATTATTGGCTAGAAATAAACAGTAGTAATGGGAAGTTATGTAAATACCCAGAAAATAACATTATTTCCTAATTTACTTCTTTGCCCTTAAAATATGTACTGTTTTTTCTTCAGTATATGCTGATAATGAAGTTGATTACAATATACAATGCAGTAAAACTTCTTGCATAGGATTATTAGGTTTTGGCACTCAGAAACTTCAGCGTATAAACCTACAGAATTATAACAAAGGTTATTCAGAGGTTCTGACACCGTTTCATTTCACGCACATCTGCAGTATTTGATAAATGGCAATGAAATAAATACAACGCACAATTTGTACCCTTATAAACAGGATCAATTGTTGCGTCTTAAGCTCTGATGTCTGTGTCCTTCAGTGTTACTTCATGGCCATCTAAGTATATTGCTCGAGACTAAGTGTAACTGGCTTTTGTTTTTACACACATTCTCTGTGTTCTGTCCCATGGCATTCTCAACAAGGGCTTTGTAAATCATTTTTAGTAATCTATGAATTGAAATTACAAAGTGTTTTATAGATCTAGTCCATGAGACAGAATGAGGCTTTTCAATGGTGAAAGTAATATAGAAAATGGTTGAGTGGTTTTTGAGTTTACTCTACATATACACGCCTACATATACCACAACAATCAGGTGGTTTCCTATTGAAACATTACACAGCTCTTACCTTGGTGATTTTACTGCAGTGAAGTCCCCATTCTGTAACAGAATAATGCAAACGTACAGTTTCACACAATCATCTATACACCATTATTCAAATATCCTGCATCACAGAGTTATCTTTAAAGTAAAGACTTGATTTATTTTTAAATTGCTATATGGTATTAGGAGTTATACAGAAAAAAAGATTTGACATTACATCATGTAAGGGGTGAGACAAGGCAGAGCGGTGCGCAAAGTATTTATACCTGAATAAACAGTTTGGTTTAAACTCAGAGAACTGACAAATGGAATGTTTAGTAAAGGTAAATCAGAATCTGAGATTCAGTTAGCCCAGTATTTAGCAGAATCTGATCTGATATATTCACATATATTAAAAATCATACAAGGAGTTAAGTTCCATTCAAAATGAAAAGTATGCACAGATACAACATAAATGTAACACTTTGCATGCAAGTTATTTGATGGAAACATTCACACAGTCACATAAGGTGCTACATAATGCAAGAGATTGCAAACACCAAACGTTATGGTTATACTGAATGCATAGAGAAATAATACTGTATTTCTTTCTCCAAGTATCCCCAGCTTAAGAATGATGCAAGATTTTACACTATCTACTGTACAACCATGATACTCTTCCATTTGACCATGCCGCATCAGATGCTGATCTGTTGTTTGCTTGGTACAACACTTTTTATGTCTTATTTATTTATAAAGAATGGATTACTTTCCACATTGGGTATTGTTTATGTTATTAATTTTGAAAATTAAATTACACTCACGTGATTTTCACATGCAACTTACAGATCTAGAAACTTGCGCCAATTCTGTGTTATACCTACAGCTGCACTATGAATGAGGCCTCATTCTTCTACCTGTTATGTTAGAGTATGCCCCCCCCCCAAGAATTATTCCAAATTAAACAAAAAGTGCTTTGTGATTCAAAAGATGCAGTGAAATGATTTCATAAAAGTTTTACACATATTCAAATTTCAATTAATTATCTCAGAACTAGAAATGTGAGCCTATTCTAGGAAAATAAGAGATACGCACCCTAAGAGTAACCGTTTTCGGGAATTGTGTAAAACCTAAATTCCAAAACAGTAGTATCCCAAGAAGCTGTTAAAAGGTAATACGTTAGCAATTTTGGATGATGAAGATTACAACCAATTAAAGGACCTATAAGTAAACTCATTTACAACAAGAATGAAAGCTTAACAGTTGCAAATAAACTCTTTGCAACAAAGATAAAATAAAATTATAATCCTACAACATGCACAAAATATGGGTTACCAAAAATGCATATAACATCAATCTAATCAGCTATCAGAGTGCCAACCTATAATGTGGCAAAATGACTAACCAACAAATTTAAGAAATGGCAAAATTTTGAATCATTAAACATTAAGAGTTAGTAGCGACAGAGAACACTCAGCTTAAAGATGATGTCACATTAGTTTCCCTTTATGTATTTTCACTATCCTCAGTTTAAGCAGTATCAACAGGAAGAAATTGAGTGCTCATTAGCTTAACAAAATTGCATATTGAGCAAACATTTTTCAGTTTTGCAGCAAATTACGGTTTAGGCATGGGAAATCCTGTCACCCTCCTTAACTGATTTATTTAAGAGTGCTTACTCTAGAGACAGAAGCAGTTAATGCTTTCCCATGAATATTTAAACCAGGGTTAGATATGTTGATGATGTCTTCCAAACAGTTAAGAGAAAAAATTTCGTAGAGTTGGTGTATTTAACAGTTTGACCCACAGATTAGTGAATATTCCTCTCAGTCAAAAAGGACTCAGCTTATAAAAAAAATGCTAAAAACAGCTAGAAAAATGGTTACAAAAAGAATTAGTGGATAGATTAATCAAAAAGTTCTGGCAACAAAAAATGATAAGACTAAGCACAACTGTAATGTTCTGTGTTAAACCACCCATATGCACATAGAAAATTCCAGAAAATCTTAAAAAAAAAGCAACATTAAACGCATCCTTAAACATGAATTTAGTATATAAGTTCTAATAAAAGCTAATCAAAGAGATAAAATACACCCTCACATAAAAAGATCTGAGATTTACAGGATAGGTTGCAAATACTGAAATTATTCATATATGCCAGGTGAAACCACATCAAATGCAGAGAAGAGGAGGGGTTCTCAACAAAAGGACATGAACTCAGTAACACTAATTAAGCAAGCACAAAACTCCACTGAACTGAATATTTGACAAAAATCCCATCACAAACAAAAGTCATGATCATCCTGACGATGAGGAAGATGTTCCTTGAAACTGAGGTAAGTATGGAATCTGTATATGTTCAACCACATCTAAACATTATGGTAGCAAGATTCACATTTATTTATGATAGGAAACTGCTGTAATGGAAACAAAACAATAATTGCAAACTCTCAACCATGTCCACTAGATGACACTTGGGAAACAAACTTGAACACAGAATATTTTGCAGAAATACCTAACACTACAAAAGTATTTACAAATTGTTTATTGGATGAATGACAAAAAGTTTGCCTGCTCCTTGATAGGCTACTGACCGGCATTGGCTTGCAGGTGTGAGTCCTACAAAGAGGAGGGCAGTAGTAGTAGCGCATGAGCTCTGTATTTTGCCCGTATTAATATGGTTTTATCTGCTGTTGTTTCTTAGATACAATTATACAAAATTCAATCAAATAAACGGCCTTTATAAGCTATTCACAGAAAATCTACCATGTACACATCCTTTGTCATAAAAGTATGTTGTTAACCTTCTAATGCATAGCACTGACAACAAAGATGTTTAGGCAAAGCTTTAGAATACCTTAAGTGTTTTTGTTTTGTTAATTTCATATTATACTAATCTTCAGCAATATAATTAAGCTATTTATAGCTTCTTTATATTGTAAAAATATAAAATTGTTTCAATAAAACTGTGCTTTTATTTTAATATAAAGAAACAAAGTACATGCAACTGTAACCCCATCAGCATCCCAGCATGCCATTACTGGTTATTTTACTTGGGCCCTCTCCATCCTTTACAAGGGTACATTTGATTGCATTTCCTGGGACTCAAACTTGCAATGTTTGGCTGTTTGACTGTGTGAAAGGGAGTAAGAGCGACATATGTAGCAGAATAATTCATGCATTACAAGGTTCAACAGGCAGAATGAGAATGCCACAGCATTACAACAGTTACCATTTCTGACAAAATAAAAGATTACAATTTTCCATATAAAGAATAGTTTGGGGTGGGAGGATTTTCTTGATAGTCTTCTTGTTGCAAAGATGCATAGCTTAGTATTTACCTAAATTTTTATTTTTTAGTTATATGTTCTCTCTGTGAGCTATGTGTGCATACATAGACAGTTTTGTTTTCTTTTAAGTACTTCAGTAGAACTCAAAAGATGTAGTTCTGGTGAAATACCTACATTACTTCCCCTTGTATGTTATAGAGAAAGTAAAAATGCCTGAGATATAAGGAAGACAGGTGTAGGGAAATAAACTAGTTTTCTTCTATATCAATAACCTAGTTGTTGGGTTTGTAAACAAGTATCTTACAGTTGACAGATTGCATCCTACAAACTGTAAGCAGATGTAGCTGCCTTACCCAGCATTGCATGCTTAGCTTTTTAAACTGAAATTAATTAATTTCATTTACTCCCTCCTCATTCTTTATGATGACATTATTGTACAATGATCTACTAGGTTTTTATGCTGAATCCTTTTCCCCTATACAGCCTTATTCCTAGAGAAACCCCCTGATACTCAGGCCATAACATGTAAACCTCCCCTCAACAGTGTTAGAAATGCTGCATAGCCTAAAACTGCCCTTTGGCAATCATTGGTTGGAGTGCTCGGATAAACTTTTAGATAATCAAAACAGGTGAAATTTTAAATCTTTGTATGCTCTCATATTCAATTAATAACATAATACAGAAACCCTCAACCTATTATACAATAAAACACAGGTAAAGCTGGTGAATATAGAGATTCCCAGGCCACCACGTAAACCGACCAACAAGAAAAATAATCTTCTCAGTTGTTAATTACAAAATAATCAGTTCACAATTTCTAATGTTACCTGGACACAAATTTCTACTAACAAACTTGATTAAAACATACAAAAAATAAAGCAGCATGTTCTTACATTACAGTTATTACTGTGGTTCTCTTCTTTTCTTTCTTTCTTTTGGCTGGATCTTAGTTTCCAATTGTGACCATCCATACCAGTGCTTGGAATGAAACAGTGCCTTATTTGTTTTATTTTAAACACATTAATTAAATTGAGTTGTGGTCCTTAGTGTCCCATTCTATGTTGACCAGAAATTTTGCTCAGATGCCTCTTTATCAGACTTGAGGCTCTTTTACATGCCGAAAATCTACGACATGGGACCCCCAGCTTTACTTGCACAATCTCAATGAAACGTTGAAGTTTTCTTTTGTTTTTGCAAATATGTTATTTTGTAACTCCAATTGTGCATATTCTACTAAATGGGATTTGTAAATCTTACATAATCTCTTAGTACTTTATGAACTGAAATGTAAAGTTTCTTTACATTCTATGTTCCTCACAAAAAATGGGGCTTTTCAATGGTGAAAGAATTATCAAAATTCTTTGAGTGTTTTTTTAAATACCCTAGATACGCACATAACCAAATTTTCTCTCTTTATAATATTATGGATAATTAGATCAACAAAAACAATAAATTCAAATGGGTTTTCAAAAGAAGAGTTTTGTCCACAATCTAATCATATCTGAATACACTCTACAGAACATTCTTATGAGAGAAAGTCATTTTGATAATTCCTTCACCATTGTATCACATTTTTCCTGCAAGACGCACATTATAGCATTTCCAAACGTTTTTTAAATGGACAATTACAGGTATCTATATATTCATATCAAGTTTCAACCTCCTTTTATCAGATGTTAGTATCAGCAGACTTTATTATCCTTTACTGGAAATAAGCCTAATGTTTTTGTTTCAAAACCTCTGCAATCCTATGGGGTAAAAACGGAGACATTACACTTTATAATGGGACTGTTTGTGTTCTTTCAATGACTGAATTTCTCTTGAATTTTATTTGATTTTATTTTTTCAAGCACAAGAAAATTAGCTCATTGTCATATGCTACAATATCACAGAGTATTTTTGGTATGATACCAACTAACTTACCGCAAGTATTTGCAATTATCAAAAACTATCACCACCACCGCCCTTAAATAAACCATTTGACAAAGACTATCATTCACATACTATCACTTATTCTAATTAATTTTGTATTACATAACCGAAATATATTATCAACTAATAATAATAAAAAACAAGAATTTAACTGCAGTACATTTCTACAAAACTTACCTTAATGTCAACACAAACAGATGATGTTTCCGTTTCCAGCCACCAAGGTTCCCTTTTAATTTCTATTTCATTATCACTATTGTATTTCTTAACACTCATTTCAAGATTCTCTGGAAGAAATCCTGTCTCATTTTGAGAACCAATTTCTACTTTGGTATCTATCTTGCAATTGTTGCTGCATGTAACAGTTTCAGACTTAATTTGCAGACTTAATCTCTCTTTTTGTGAACAAAAGTCTGGATAAGGAGTCTCTGATTTAATTGCCATATAACTATCATTGTCCAGAAGCGCTGCATAACTGTTTAATTTCACTTCAACATTCTTGGCAAAGGGCTCTGTCTCATTCTGTAAAACTACATCATCCGAGAGAGGATCTTCTTCTTTGATTTCTACTGTGGTATCCATTTCAGAACTGTTGCTGCATCTGATGGTCCTAAGTCTGTGGAGAAACAAACATATCATCAATAGCAGAACAATGGCAAACAAAGTGTACGGTCATGTGACAGCACTATGTATATAGTTGTGCTGTGTCTGTTACTGACCCATCCCCTACCCCCTCTGTAATCATTGTCTCATCTCACATGTCTTCTAACACCATACATTAAATAACTTAATGGTCATGAGAAAGGAATACTGTATATAGTTGCGCTGTGTCTCTGTTATTGCCGCAGTTCTGCCAACCCCTCTGCAATCATTGTGTCATCTCACATGTCTGCTACCACCATACATTCAATAACTTAATGGTCACGAGAAAGGAATACTGTATATAGTTGTGCTGTCTCTGTTACTGCCCCAATCCCACTCCCCTCTCTGCAGTCAATGACTCATCTCACATATCTCTTGAAACTACACTCACTCACTTCAATCAATGTCCTATGTAGCAAAAAATATAAAATTATGATCTACTTCACATTAATCAAGTTAAACATTTACAAATATTCTTTCATTATGCATTTCATTGTTGGAACAAGAGGTATAAAGGAAACTGAAGTGATAGTTAAATTTGTAAAAATCTTATTACATTCATGTGACTTTCTCTGCTATTACTTATTTTTATATCATTTACAAAAAATATTCTAATGAAGTTTTATTACATACTCCGCAACTTAACTATACTAAGTATTGCTTTGCATCCAAAAATTTGACACTGAGATTTCAGTCAAATACAGTTTCAAGATTCCTTGAATAAAAGAGAAAACATTTTCAAGAAAAACTCAGTAGCCTAACTCAAAAACCAAAACATGAATTAATATCAGATTTATATAAAGGGTCTTTCAACAAGAGTGTGGCACTTGAATCGGTTTCTGGCTCTGAGCGCGTGGGCTCTCCCTTCGAGGAGCCAATGGAGTCTGACCAACTCCATACAAAAAGCCCGAGCCTGAAGGTTAAGCACAAAGTTATTTTAAGCCGCCCTTCTAAGTAAGAAGTTTATCCCTTTTATTCATGGCTATCCTGACCTGGAATTTACGTCGTGTACGATCGCATAGGGCGGAACTGCAACTTTTATTGCGTTCCCATTCACCTATAGTCGTGTGTTTGCAGGAGACCAAGCTTCGCCCTCATGACCCTTTTGATCTCCGAGGGTATACTCCGGTTCGCTACGATCTTGAACCGGATGAGGGTGCTCCTGCTCATGGAGGTGTCATGTTATTAGTGCATAACGACGTTTATTTTCAAACTCTCACACTTACGTCCGACTTGCAAGCTGTTGCCGTTAGGCTTCAATTACCTGGCTTTTTCTTTTCTGTTTGCTCTGTGTATTCACCTCCATCGTCTCCCCTCGCTCACGCGGACGTTCGAGATCTTCTGTCCGCTCTCCCAAGACCATTTCTTCTGTTGGGAGATTTTAATGCCCATCACACCCTGTGGGGTTCACCAAGGGCTTGTGCGAGGGGAACTCTTCTTTCCGACATTTTTGATCAGTTCAACCTCTCTATCCTCAATACAGGTGAACCTATTTTTATTTCTGATTCTTCTGGTTCAGTCTCTCACCTAGACCTTGCCGTTTGCTCCATCCAGCTTGCTAGTCGTCTGCAGTAGAACGTCGTCGCTGACACCTACTCCAGCAACCATTACCCCTGCATTGTTTCTCATTTGTCTCACCACGTCCAGCATTCCAGAGCACCTACCTGGATATTCAGAAAAGCCGACTGGAGATTGTATTCCAGCCTCGTGTCTTTTGTGGACCAGTCCTTCACTGACGTTAACCAAATGGTGCAGCACCTTACGTCTACGATTCTATCTGTCGCCGAGCGCACAATTCCCCGATCATCCTCTCACCCTCGGCGTATTCCAGTTCCGTGGTGGACCGAGGATTGTCGGGACGCCGTTCGTGCTCGTAGGACTGCGCTTAGGGTGTTTCGGCGACACCCTTCACTTGATAATTTGGTTACTTTTAAACAATCGCGCGCCAGGGCTCGTCGCATTATTCAGGCTAGCAAGAAGGCGTCTTGGACTCGTTTTGTCGAGTCTTTTAATCGCTTCACACCTTCCTCTGTTGTTTGGGATAAACATCGTCGCTTTTCAGGTAAAGTGTCGCATTGTACTGTGTCTGGCCTTCAGGTTTCCAATGCCACCATAGTGGATCCGGCTGCCATTGCTAACACTCTGGGTGCTGCATTTGAGGTGGTTTCCAGTTCAAACCATTATTCCGCCGGCTTTCGCACTCTTAAGGACCGGCGGGATTCCGAGACCTTTCATTTTCGGTCTGCTAATAAGGGGTGTTATATTGAACTTTTCACAATGAGGGAGCTGGAGCACGCTCTCCATTGCTCAAGGCACTCCGCTCCTGGGCCGGACGGCATTCATGACCTGATGTTAAAGAACTTTTCAGCCGACAGTAATAAACTCTTTCTCTTAAAGGTCTATAAGCGTATTTGGCAAGACGGCTTTTTTCCTTCCGTTTGGCGCGAAGCCACTATTGTCCCTATCCTTAAGCCTGGGAAGGATCGCCAACTACCTTCCAGCTACCGCCCTATCTCCCTCACCAGTTGCATTTGCAAGGTGATGGAGCGCATGATCAACGGGCGGTTGACATGGTGGCTTGCGTCTCAGAAACTTCTAGCGTACGCTCAGTGCGGATTTCGTCGCCATCGCTCTACCGTCGACCATCTGGTGTCCCTGTCGACGCATATTATGAATGGATTTCTGAGAAAGTGTCAAACCGTGGCTGTGTTTTTTGACCTGGAGAAACCTTATGACACTTGTTGGAGGGGCGGCATTTTACGTACACTTCACGCATGGAATATCCGCGGGCGTCTTCCCATACTTCTTCGGGAGTTTATGACGGACCGCGTCTTTCGTGTACGTGTGGGCTCGGTTTTATCTAGTCGTTTTATTCAAGAGAATGGAGTACCGCAGGGCTCTATACTCAGTGTCACACTTTCTGCAATTGCTATCAACCCCATTGTTGATTGTATTCCACCTGGCATTTCATCGTCCCCTTTTGTTGAAGATTTTGCCATTTATTGGAGTTCACGGCGGACCTGTTTACTCGAATGCCGTCTCCAGACCTGTATCGAAGGTTTCTACGCCTGGAGTAACGCCAAAGGCTTTAATTTCTCCGCCGAAAAATCCATCTGTATCAATTTCTGGCACCGGAAGGCTTTCCCTCCGCCCTCTCTCCGTCTTGAGCCAGGGATACTTCCGTTTGCAGACGAGGCGAAATTTTTGGGGTTGATCTTCGATAGGAAGCTGAGCTGGATTTCGCACATTTCCTTTTTAAAAGTAAAGTGTGACCGTTCTCTTAATCTTTTACGTGTTTTAAGTGGCACATCCTGGGAAGGTGATCGGACCGTCCTTCTACATCTTTATCGCTCTTTGGTCCGATCCAAGCTTGATTACGGGTGCATTGTCTATTCGCCGGCGCGTCCATCTGTATTACGTCGACTGAATGCCATTCACCATCGCGGCATAAGAGTCGCTACAGGGGCCTTTCCAACCAGCCCAATACCTAGCCTATATGCTGAAGCTGCAGAGCCTCCGCTGTCCTTCAGGCGTGAGATGCTTTTGTGCAGCTATGCCTGTCGACTCTCAAGCTTGCCTTACCACCCGTCCTTCGCGATATTTTACGAGGATTCGCTTGTTCGGCAATATTTAGTTAGCTCCTCTGCATTGCTCCCTCCAGGGGTTCAATTTCGTCAACTTCTTCGGCATTTGGACGTTACGCCAGCGCCGGCCCTTCCAAGGGGGGAACGCGTTTTCCTCCATGGTTGCGCGCTGAGGCCCACTGTCACCTTGGGTTATCGTCGATAAGAATGAGACGCCTTCTTCAGTCTTTAGATCAGCATTTTTAGAACTGCAGGCACAAATCGGGACTTACCTTTTATATTTATTGATGGATCTAAAACGGATGATGGAGTAGGGTGTGCCTTTGTTTCTGATCCTCATAGTTTTACCTTTCGTTTACCGGGTCAATGTTCGACTTTTACCGCCGAACTTTGTAGTACTTATCAATCTGTTTTATACGTTCAGCGGCGCGACTTACGGCAGTGTGTTTTTGTACGGACTCTCTGAGTGCCCTTCAGAGTATTAACGCGCTGTACAATTACCACCCTCTCGTACAGCGCATACATGACCTGCCCCACTCGCTTGGTGCCTCTGGCATCAGCGTCTCCTTCCTGTGGACTCCAAGTCATGTGGGCATCTCAGGGAACGAGTCTGCCGACGCCGCTGCCAAATCAGCGATTTTATTACCCAGATTTTTTACCTCTGTTGTTCCCTCGTCACATTTGTTTGTTATTTTACGTAGCCGCATCATCTCGCTTTGGAGGGGTGGGTGGACGGCCCTTCGGGGGAACAAGTTACGGGAAGTTAAGCCTCTCCCGTTAGTCTGGGGTACCTCTTCTCGTTCTTGTCGGGAAGAGGTACTTTTAACTCGCTTACGAATCGGACATTGCCTTTTTAGCCATAGATACCTGCTCAGTGGTGACCCCGCACCACTCTGTGAGCAGTGTGATGCGCCCTTAACGGTGCGTCACATTTTAACAGAGTGTCAAGTTTTAGCTGCGTTGCTCGTTCGTGTTGGTCTGCCTGTTGGCCTATACAACGTTTCGGCAGACGACGCGCGTGCTGTAGAATGTGTTTTACGTTTTATCTGTGACATTGGTTTTACCCGACGCATTTGATGCGCTGAGCGTCTTTTGACTGTGATTTTATGTCTTTTTAATGGGGGCATCTACTCCCCAGTGGACATCTGGCGCTCGTGTCCCTCGCATTCTACAGTTCTTGACACGTTGTTTTACTCTTTTATTGACCATGCTTTTAGTGTGTTCGTTTTTGAAATTGGTGTTTTGTTTTTTACCTTTTTGACATCGCGGGTTTGTGTCCCGTTTTTTAATTATGCGGTTTTTTACCGGACTTTTATTTTTGGACTGTAAATTTTATACTTTGTGCGGGCGCTGATGACCTTAGCTGTTTAGCGCCCTTAAACGCATCTCATCATCACAACAAGAGTGTCCTATCTTTAACATGTGATAGCTGCCGTTGTTATTGAGTTACAGCAGTCATTTTTTTTCGTGTGGTTACAGTTCTTATTGACAAATAGACTTGGAATGTTACAGCATTCAGCAACGCGTAGAAATTCTGAAAATTCATTATCAAAATGGACCATCTGTCCGCCAAACCTTCCGTGTATTGCGTGAAGCTTACTGTGTGCATAATCGTCTCTGTGAGAAAACGATTCGTCGTTTGATCGATAAATTTGAAAGAAGTGGTTCTGTCAGCGATCAAAGAAAACCTGTACGTAATCGACGTAAGCGCTCCAGCGAAAACATAGGTGACATTCGTGAGAGTGTACGCGAGAACGGAAACAAATCAACTGCTCGTCGAGCGCAAGAATTGGGGCTTTTGCCGAACACAACTTGGCGAATTCTGCATCTGGACTTGAAGTTTCAACTTAAAAATGGCGTTAACTCAAGAACTAAAGCCCAACGATCATAGGTTGCGCCGTGTATCCGCTGACTGGGCTATGGAGCAACTGGAGGCTGACCTGGATTTTTGTCAAAAAATCATCTTCAGCGACGAAGCCCACTTTTGGATGGATGGTTGTGTTAACTAACAAAATTGCCGCTATTGAAGCAATCACAATCCAGTGCAGATTCAAGAACCACTTCATCCCCAAAAGGTTACTGTGTGGTGTGGGTTTTGGTATGGTGGAATCATTGGTCCATATTTTTTCCAAGATGAAGATGGAGAAGCTCAAACTGTCAATGGAGAAAGATACCGGGCTCTTATAAGGGACTATTTTTGGCCTCAATTGGATGGTATGGATCTCAAAAACCATCTGACATGTCATACTGCTCTCGAAACAATCGAGCTTTTGAAGGAGAAGTTTCAGAGGTTTCATCATTTCCCGTGGTGGTGATGTTAACTGGCCCCCGAGGTCATGTGATTTAATGCCATTGGATTACTTCTTGTGGGGTTATGTAAAATCTCGAGTTTATGTCAACAAGCCAGAAACAGTAAATGATCTTATGAATAGCATCACCCATGTTATTTGTGAAGTTGGACCTAATCTTCTGTTATTGAAAATTGGGTCAACCGTATACGAGCAACCCAACAAAGTTGCGGCGGTCACTTAAGCGATGTTCTCTTCCACACGTAATGACATTAATTATGTTCCAAAATAAATAAAGAAATAAACCTCTATCATTTACAGAACATGTTTTATTTAAGCTCAAAGAGAGGACACTCTTGTTGAAAGACCCTATATAAGCTCAATAACTTCCAAGGATGTGGCACAAAGATTTGCAAGAGAATTCCATCACCATAAACTATACTTTACTTGGAAGAATATTCATTATTTTTGACTTTTTCAAAAATGGCTCTCAAGATTTTGATTAAACTACTAAACTTGCATGGCAAATAAAATGCACAACTTGAAATTTCTGAGACTATCCTGTGAAAAAATTAAAATTAAATGGAGATTTATTTATGGATGCTCTTTAACTGCTGTGGTCCTTCGCATTCCATTCTATATTTGGCATGAAAAACCGGAAATTTTGTTCAGAGACCTCTTTATTAGGCTTGAGGTTCCTTTATGTGCCATAAATCTACAACACGGGACCACCAGCTTTACTTCCCTTCCAAATGAAGCCATGCTAAGAACTCTTACACCCAAAAAAAACCCATCACCTTCCGCCAGGTTTAACCCGCAACCTCAGGGACTAGAGGCTAACATGGTAATCACTACACCAGAGAGGACAACTAGCCTGTGAAGTCGTCATTGTTAATGGCTTTTGTATAATTGGTAAACCTTAAGAGATAGACAAAATCTTACTACAGAAAAAATGGATATACCTTTGTCAAAATTGTTGTGGTGTTAACCATCTCCAAGATTTATTTTATTGGTATGCATTTTGCCATACTTTACTTTTCTTCAAGTGGTAAACTGCAATTCATTTTTTCTCATGATCATGCAAAAAGCAGAGCATTTCAAACTATCAATGGTGTCCCAATTTTTAAAAAAACTGCGTATTGCTTTAGTCTACAGCATCCTTATTATACTTACAACAAAATGTGTAATAAAAGCTCATCTTGATTAAAAGAAGCAAACAGAAGAATAACCTTTTGTAAAAATACTTTGTAGAAGACAAAAAATAACATTTATACCAGAAACTGTAAGGCAGCAATTGTATTTTATAATAAGTAAATCCAATAACATCCCACCTTGAAACAATAAGTATGTAATGATTATTTAAATTGTATGTAACAGTCATTGCAAATGCTTATTTTTATTATAAACATGTTTTATAATTTTATGTGAATACATTATATACTTTAATAATGCAAGAGCTGTGAGAATAATAAGTTTTAAGTTGCTAACAATGAGGTAATAATGAGGTAACCTTGTAGCAATATTGAGTTTAAGAGTTTGAAAAATTACCAGTCATAATTATATCAAAGATAAGATAAATTCAGTTACAGTTTAAAATTAGCCAATCAATAGCAAGGAAAAAGTTTAAGTAAAATGCAGATATTCTATTGGTCTAGAATTAGCCAATCAGAGACTTGAAATACCGAAACTTACAGGTTTAACTATTGAAAGTTACTCAGTCGCTGGCAAGCCTTGGTAGTGAACAGATGTAAGATGTGTTCTCTACGTGTGAATCATAAAATATGTATACGCGCTAAGTGAAACTATCGAAGATTCTCACAGTTCTTTATAAAAATGTGCAAGAATTAATAAAAGAAGTGAATTTAAAAATTTAAATTCTGTGATGTCTACAATCATTGTCATACCCCGCCCTGTCTAAGACACGTGACTCTACAAACAAGACTGACGCAGCCGAGGCAAAATTCAAACATAAATAATATATAGAAGCAGTGTTAATAACAAAGTTAAATATTATAGTGTAAAACCTGGAGTGTAATAACAAAAACACATCTTAAAATCAGCTTCTCATAGATAGCAGCGTATTACGTAATAACAGTAACTATTACGTAATCAACAAAATCAAACCGACGCCCAAAGCCTGTTCCAGGAACTCCTTAAATGAAACTAAATAAATATTACATAAAATAAAATTACATAAGCATGCATCTTCTTCAAGTTTAAACAAAACGCAACACATCTTCCAGTTGGCTCCCATACGTGGGGCAGTTAAAATTACGTAACCAAATAAAACAAAAGCAGCACAACATAATCTTCATCAAGTTAAATATTTTACGTAACAAAGCAAACAACTACTTTAAGTTGGCGCATGTTGGGCATGCATGGACAGCGAGAATCAACAACAATCTGTGACATCAGAGAAGAAAAGTTCGATGAAACAACACGACCAGAATCAACGAAACCACGAGACTACATCTCATAATTTCAAGATTGGCAACAAAGTCCAAAGACAGCAACAATTCTTCGGGAGTAAGGGGCACATGGTTAACATCTCAACAACAAACTACGCGAGAACACTGAGTATTAAAGTTTAATAACAGCCAGAACAAAAGGTCAGAAAATTCCATTGTATATTATAATAATTGTCAATTTTAGAAAAAAAAAAAATATAGTCATCTTTTAGCAAATTCATGTTATTAAGAAGTGGAAAACTAAAATTAAGCAATTCAAAGGCAAATATACAAAGTAAGATGGAAACTGTAAACAATCAAAGTATGGAAGTAGTTGAGGTTAGGGCAGTCAATACAGATTGCAATGTAGATTTACAATCAGAGCTAGAGAAAACAGATCAGTTAGATGTAGATGAGCAGTTATCTGAAAATTCAGAGGTAGATGTAGAAAGAGATAGCAGTAGTATGCAAGGTCAATCGGATAGAAGTAGTACGCAAGGTCAATCACCATTACACATGTTAGTGCAAGGAAACCTTCAGACATCTATGACACAAGAGCAAGAAAACTTCTCACAACAAAATTATTATGTAAAGTGTATGCTAAAAGCAATAAATGACTGTAGTAATCAGTTAGATGAAATGATAACTGAAATGAGAAGAAAGAGAAAAGAAACTAATAATAAGTTAACTGAAACTAATACAGAGCTGAAAGTAGGGTTAAGTAATAAGGTAACTGAAATTAATACAGACACATGTAATAAATTAACTGAAACTAGTACAGAGCTGAAAACAGAGTTAAACTACCAGAAACTAGTCAGGAAAGTGAAGAAGTAGAAAACACAAATACAGATATTGTGGAAATAAAAAGAGATGTAACAGTACCAAGGGTAAATACAAATGTAGCTAGTTATGTAAATGCTAACCAAATACATGACAATAATGCAAGTACAGAAAGAAAGGTGTCACCATTGTTAACGAACAAAACAAGAGACGCAATTGCTTTTTCTGTAGCATCAGCCTCTCAAACACACAACAAGAATGACACACATATACATGTACCAAATCAGATGTCAAACACAACTGTGCAACATAAAATTAGGACAAAGCTAAAAAGTCTGTGGCATAAGAACAAAAAGAAAAGTAAATCAATGTAAACAGTCTGAGGAACAAAAAGAAAGGGAAAGCAAAGTATGTAGGGTATGTGTGGCACAAAAAGAAACAAAAAATAAATGTAAACAGTCTGAGAAACAAAAAGAAAAAGAAAATAAAGTATTTAGGTTATGTGTTGAACAAAAAGAAAGAAAATAAATTTAAACAGTCTGAGAAACAAACAGAAAAGGAAAGTAAAATATGCAGGTTATGTGTGGCACAAGAGGAAAACAAAATAATGTATCTGGAACATAAAAGGGAAAATCAATATAATTTAAAATTATAAAGTACTATTTAAAATTATATTTTTATTAATTGTAGCAAAGGGTTAATAACAAAGGAGAGTTTAGATAAAAAGAACTAATAATAGTTTAAAAAAATTCCATTGTTAGTAAGAAAAACTGAATAGCAACTACATTTCTATTGTATAAGTTAGAAATTGTAAGAAATATTAAAATATTTAGGAAACAAATTGTAAGGAAAGGGTAACAAGAGTAAGTATGTATAATTTTACGTAAATATGTATAATTTTATGTAAAATGTATAGCATATAAACTGCTTAATAGTGAATGTGAAGGTGAATGAGCAAACTTCATTCAGATCATTAATCTTACACCAGGTCATTAACCTTGGAAAGTATCAAACAAGTGTATATGAAGTGTTCTGCTATACACGAGTGTAGTGAAAAACCAGTGAGTGTTAAAGAAAAAGTATAAAAGTGAGAAAGTGACAGTGAAAGATAGGAATTGCAATAATAATAAAAGTTATGTTTCTTTCTTTCAGGAGGCTTAGAAAATATTTAAAAATTTAAAGAACAAAACAAAAAGAATACCTACCTACAAACTGGCAAAATGGTTAGTACAGAGATTCTCTTCACTACCAAAATTCAATAGCAAAAACATAATGAATTCAGAAGATTTAATACAGAAGATAAAATCCCTGGAACTCGAACCAGAAGACAGATTAGTTTCCTTTGATGTCACTGCACTATTTCCAAGTGTCCCTACAGATCAACTCCTGCGTCAATTAAAGAAATGGCTACAGCAGACTAACCTACTTGAAGAAGAAATAGAAGACCTCATACAACTTACCAATTTATGCATTGCACAAAATTGTTTTAGTTTCAATAAGAAGTTCTATCAACAACCAACTGGTCTAACCATGGGCAACCCACTTTCACCCTTCTTGGCAGATTTATTTATGAGCTACTTAAAGACACACATAACATCTTCCTTTCCATACATGTTTAAAGTTTGGCACAGATATGTTGACGACATCTTCGCTGTTGTCCCTAATAGGTTCATACAAGACTCCTTAGCCTTACTAAACCTACAGAACCAATCAATAAAATTCACCATAGAAATAGAAAAAGAAGGCATGCTACCATTTTTAGACCTAAAAATCATCAGAGAACAAAAGAACCTAACCTTTGGCATATACAGGAAGCCAACACACTCTACTAATTACATAAAAAATAAGTTTCAATCCAACCACACACAAACATGCAGTACTAAACAGCCTAACACATAGACTGGTATATACCCCCTTAAATAAAAAAGAATACCAGTTAGAATACCAGCATATAGTAAACACAGCAATACATAATGGGTACAACAAAGCAACTATTGACAAAAAAATTGCAAAATTCAAACGACAGATGCACATCAGAAACACAACAAATCTCAGCCAGCAAGATAAAGAGCTAAAGTTCAAGAAATTCACATACCACCCAGGAACATTTCACAAATTTAAGAAGATTTTCATGAAACATAACATCAGCCTAGCTCCACAGAACAAATTTAACATAGAGAAATTACTTTGTAACAAGTTAAAAGACCCCATTCCACAAGACAAAAAAGCTGGAATCTATAAAATCAATTGTTCAGATTGCAATAAAGTATACATAGGTAAGACAAAAAGAAACTTAGAAACTAGGCTAAAGGAGCACATGAGATGTATTAAATACAAACAAATGGACAAATCTGCAGTTTCACACCATTTTTGGATCACTAATCACAACATCAAACCCAATATTACATTAGTCAAACCAGCCAAATTTGCAGCCGAATTAGATGCATGGGAGAAGATCACCATTCTAAAACACAACACAAATCTAATGAATTTTGATTTGCCGCCACCAAATCCTCTCTGGAAGTACATTTCTCCACCACAAGATGCCACCACAGGATCCAGTCCAAAAACGGAAACACCAACAACACGGGCCAGTCGAATTAACTTCTGAGGATGGGAACAACCGTTTCCCGAAACATGTTAAGTGAGTAAACTTAAGTGATGTTAGTGTAACAATTCCGACTCACCTTTAAATAAAAAAAGAATAAATTTTAAATATTTCTAAAAGGGGCAATCTGAGGCAGTATTTTAATACCTGAATAATTTCAATTGTATTTTATAACAAGTAAATTCAATAACAGCCCACCTTGAAACAATAAGTATGTAATAATTATTTAAATTGTATGTAACAGTCATTGCAAATGCTTATTTTTATTGTCAACATGTTTTATTAATGTTATGTGAATACATTATATACTTTAATAATGCAAGAGCTGTGAGAATAATAAGTTTTAAGTTGCTAACAATGAGGTAACCTTGTAGCAATAATGAGTTTAAGAGTTTGAAAAATTACCAGTCATGATTATATAAAAAATAAGGTAAATTCAGTTACAGTTTAAAATTAGCCGATCAATAGCAAGGAAAAGGTTTAAGTAAAATGCAGATATTCTATTGGACTAGAATTAACCAATCAGAGACTTGAAATACCGAAGCTTACAGGTTTAACCGTTGAAAGTTACTCAGTCGCTGGCAAGCCTTGGTAGTGAACAGATGTAAGATGTGTTCTCCACGTGTGAATCATAAAATATGTATACGCACTAAGTGAAAGTAATGAAGATTCTCACAGTTCTTAAAATGTGTAGTTCTTTATAATCATGTGCAAGAATTAATAAAAGAAGTGAATTTAAAAACTTAAATTCTGTGATGTCTACAATCATTGCAATAACGCGCCCTGTCTAAGACACGTGCCTCTACAAACAAAGATGACACAGCCGAGGCAAAATTCAAACAAATAATATATAGAAGCAGTGTTAATAACAAAGTTAAATATTATAGTGTAAAACTTGGAGTGTAATAACAAAAACACATCTTAAAATCAGCTTCTCATACATAGCAGCATATTACATAATAGCAGTAACTATTACGTAATCAAACCAACACCCAAAGCGTGTTCCAGGAACTCCTTAAATGCAACTAAATGAATATTACGTAAAATACAATTACGTAAGCATATATCTTCAAGTTGGCTCCCATACGTGGGGCAGTTAAAATTACGTAACCAAATAAATCAAAAGCAGCACAACATAATCTTCTTCAAGTTAAATATTTGACATAACAAAGCAAACAACTACTTCACCTAAAATTGACAATCATCTGCCACTCTTTGACATAAACCTTATCAAACAGTTTGTCATATTCAGAAAACACAGGCAACTACAATCCAACACACTACCTGAGCAAAGCAGAATATGATCAAGAACACATGACATCTACAGTGTCTTCCTACAAAAGTGTATTCTCCAATCCACTTCATGTTAATCAAGATTAATCTATGCAAAGATGATTTCATTATCACCTCGTCGGTACAAGCAGTGCACAGGAGGCTGAAGTGATAGTGAAATGTTTAAAAAAGTGAGTCACTATATGTAAGCTTTGAAATTACCTAATTTGCAAGACATCTGACAAACAATGACCTCACACTTCAAAAAAGTATAAAGTGTATGAGAATTCAAATGCCCAATACCTTGGAAATACTTAATGTCACCAGAAACTGCCTTTGACATAACTTATTTCAATGAGATCTATAAGCATATTTTGTGTAACATGATTGTATCTATTTATGTTTAATGGTTAAAATTATACAAATTACTTTTCGAATAATAGGATCTACACAAACTATTCCCAGAAAACTTAAGGTATATGTTTCATTTGTTACATAAATAACCTATTTTAACCAAAATTGCTACAGGCATTTTTGAGAAAACCAAAACATTGAAAAGTTTTCCATGTAAAGAATAGTTCAAGATGTGAACTTTCTTCAAATGCTTGATATTTCGTTTTTATATATCCGGAACCTAATGCCTAAAATATTACATTTCAGATACCCAACTTCTATTAGCGAACACTGCTCTATTAGTACTGCCCAATTAACTTGAGGTGGCAGATGAGTAAAGGTGCGCACTATATGATAAGTCCAATATCTATCCCGAGAGGAGAGTGGGAGTCAGTTACGCATGTGGAGTCGTTGACAGTTTATGTGCGTTATCTAACCTTCTGTAATTTTTTAAGGCTCGTGTCTGTGCACGTTATATGTTCGTCTATAACAGCATATATATGAAACAGGTTGCTTTGTTCCGAGTTGTATTCTCTGTATGTGTGTGTAAGTGTGAGATTGCATTTTACTTCTGTTAATACATGAGCAGTAAACTTAAAGGCAAAGTACTGCACTCCCAAACCAGGGAAGTTATTAGCAATGTATATAAATACATGAAACGACATGTAGAGGCCTGCATGGTAAACATCAATGTGAAAAACATTGGAAAGAGTGTTGCTGAGGCAACAGGCGCTTCCAAAAGAAGTGTAAGAAGAATTATTAAAGAAATCAAAGAGATTGATTTCCCCTTCATTCTCCACACCATATAAAATGAGACCTAAAAGGTCTTATCGTGCGAGCTTAGATACCTTCAATGAGGCAGTAGTGCGCCAAACTGTGAGTGAATTCTATATTCTTCACAAACAAAGACCTACACTGAAGAAGGTGCATGTAGAGTTAAAGGTCTTAATCAACTTTGAAGGGAGTGTATCTACATTAAGAAAGATACCACTAAAGTTGGGTTTTATCTGGAAAAGGACAAAAAAGTATAGAAAAGTCCTAATGGAGTGGCACGACATCAAAACTAAGTGGCTTCATTATCTTAGAAAGATAAAACAGCCAGAAGTGAGGGCTGTCCCATAATATATATGGATGAGACATACATACATACATCACACACTACTTCATATGCTTGGAGTGATGACAGCTTCCATGGGCTCTTAGCACCGGTTTCTAAAGGACAGTGCCTTCTCATCAAAGATGCAGGAGGTGAGCAAGTGTTTATCCCTAATTAATATGTTCGGTTTAAGTCCCTGCAGAAAACCAGAGACTATCACGATTACATGAACTATGTCAATTATGAGAAGTGGAAAAAAGAAAGACTGATCCCTAACCTTCCTACAAATTCTGTTCTGGTGATTGACACTGCACCTTAGCACAATGTCGTACTTAATAAGACATCTACTGCAAGTTCCAAAAGAGAGACAATGATCTCCTGGCTGAGAGAAAACTTCCCCATGGAACATTTCTGTGCCATTGATATCTCCTCCTTTCACAAATCCGACATCTATAATATGATCATCCCTTTCAAACCCAAAATCCCCAAGTACAAAATAGACAATTTCCTTCAGGCACATAATCATACTGTTTTACGCCTACCACCTTATCATCCCGAGCTGAACCCAATCAAACTCATTTGGGCTGCAGTGAAGAACTGGGTTGCAGAAAGAAACGTCACTTTCAAAATGGATGATGTATTTAAGTTAGCTGACATTTCTTCAGAAGACTAGCAGAAAAGAATGTCATCAATGTTGAGCTAGAATTCATGTGCAGTGAAGGCTTGCTCAATGGTGGACAAGAAATTATCATTCATCTAGGGGGTGACACTGATGAAAGCAGTGATTCCTCCAAGTTTTCTAGTGAAGAGGAAGGTGAAGACTGTCAAGAGCAAGGAAGAACTGCAGATTCAACTGGATCTTCTGCTAGTGTTGCGTCTGTTGTCCAAAACCTGCCTTAAGGCTAGATACATGTGATTTTCCCTCCCTCTTGTCTGAATGTGACTGCAGTTGATCTCCCACCACTCTTAGTAGCCCCTCTTGTACTGTGCAGCGAGCTGCCATCTCAGGTTTTACTAACCCTTTCTTCTTTCAACAACTCAACCACTCCTAGTAGCAACCCTCGCTCCACTAGTAGTATTAATAAAATGGAATTCCAGATTGAATTTAGTGGCCAGAGATTATACTTTCTCAAGTCACCTCAGTAGGTGTCACATGCTAGAAGACAACTACTCAGTTACAGGTGAATATTAATCCAAGCGGTAGAGAAGCATCCCACCTCCGTTAAAGTGCCAGATACGAGCAGATCACTTTTAAAATCCACCCACCAAAATGCCAGTGCCGTGGAGATTGGCATTTAAAATCCTTCCGCTTTAGTGCCAAAGCAGAGGAGATCGGCTATTAAAATTACCCCACTTTAGTGCTAGTGCCGAGGAGATCGGTTTTTAAAATCCACCGCTTTAGTGCTAGTACTGAAGAAATCGGATTGTAAAATCTAGCACCTTTAGTGCCAGTGCTGAGATCGGCTATTAAAATTCACACATTTTAGTGCTAGTGCTGAGGAGATTGGTTTATAAAATTCACCCACTTTATTGTTAGTGCCGAGGAGATCGGCTTTTAAAATCCACCCGGTTTAGTGATAGTGCTGAGGAGATCGGCTTTTAAAATCCAGCCGCTTTAGTGCTAGTGCCAAGAATATTGGCTTTTAAAATCTAGCCGCTTTAGTGCTAATGCCGAGGAGATCGGCTTTTAAAATCCAGCCGCTTTAGTGCTAATGCCGAGGAGATCGGCTTTTAAAATCCAGCTGCTTTAATGATATACTGAGGAGATCGGCTTTTATAATGCACCGCTTTAGTGCTAGTGCTGAGGAGATTGGCTTTTAAGCTTCAGCCACTATAGTGCTAGTGCAGAGGTGATCGGCATTTAAAATTCACCCATTTTATTGCTAGTGCTGAGGACATCTGCATTTCAAATTCATCCACTTTAAAGCTAGTGCTGAGGAGATTGGCTTTTAAAATTTACCCACTTTAGTGTTAATACCGAGATCAGCATTTAAAATCCTGCCGTTTTTGTGATAGTGCTGAGGAGATCGGCTTTCAAAATCCAGCTGCTTTAGTGCTAGTTCCGAGAAGATTGGCTTTTAAAATCCAGCCGCTTTAGAGATAGTGCTGAGGAGATCGGCATTTAAAATTCATCCACTTTAATGCTAGTGCTGAGGAGATCAGCTTTTAAAATTCACCCACTTCAGTGCTAGTGCTGAGGAGATCGGCAACTAAAATTCATCCACTTTAGTGCTAGTGCTTAGGAGATCGGCTTTTAAATTCCAGCCGCTGTAGTGATAGTGCCAAGATCAGCTTTTAAAGTCCAGCCGAATTAGTGCTAGTGCAAAGGAGATCGACTTTTAAAATGCACCCACTTTAGTGCTACTGCAGAGGATTTGGCATTTAAAATTCACCCACTTTAGTGCTTGTGCCGGGGACATCGGATTCAAAATTCATCCACCTTAGTGCTAGTGCTGAGGAGATCCACTTTTAAAATCCAGCCGCTTTATTGCTAGTGCTAAGGAGATCGGGCTTTTATAATTCACCCACTATAGTGCTACTGCTGAGATGAGATTTTAAAATCCAGCCGCTTAAGCGCTAGTGCCGAGGAAATCGGCATTTAATAGACACCCACTTTAGTGCTACTGCTCAGGATATCAGCATTTAAATTCCAGCCGCTTTAGTGCTAGTGCTGAGGAGATCGGCTTTTAGAACCCAGTAACTCTAGTACTAGTGCTGAGGAGATTGCCTTTCAAAATACACCGCTTTAGTGCAAGTGCTGAGGAGATAGGCGTTTAAAATCCAGCCGCTTTAGTGAAAAAGTCAAGGAGATCTGCTTTTAAACCTACCGCTTTACTGCTAGTGCCGAGGAGATCAGCTGTTAAAATCTACCGCTTTAGTGTTAGTACTGAGGAGATCGGATTGAAAAATCTAGCAACTTTGGTGCCAGTGCTGAGATCTGCTATTAAAATTCACACATTTTAGTGCTAGTGCTGAGGAGATTGGTTTATAAAATTCAACCCCTTTATTGTTAGTGCAGAGGAGATCGGCTTTTAAAATCCAGCCGGTTTAGTGATAGTGCTGAGGAGATCGGCTTTTAAAATCCAGCCGCTTTAGTGCTAGTGCCGAGAATATCGGCTTTTAAAATCTAGCCGCTTTAGTGCTAGTGCTGAGGAGATCGGCTTTTAAAATCCAGCTGCTTTAATGATAGTGCTGAGGAGATCGGCTTTTAAGCTTCAGCCACTTTAGTGCTAGTGAAGAGGAAATCGGCATTTAAAATTCACCCACTTTATTACTAGTGCTGCGGAGAACCACATTTCAATTTCATCCACTTTAATCCTAGTGCTGAGGAGATCGGCTTTTAAAATTTACCCACTTTAGTACTAGTGTCGAGATCGGCTTTTAAAATCCAGCCGTTTTTGTGATAGTGCTGAGGAGATCGGCTTTCAAAATCCACAGCTTAAATGCCAGTGCTGAGGAGATCAGCCTTTAAAATCCAGTCGCTTTAGTACTTGTGCCGAGAAGATCAGCTTTTAAAATCTAGCCACTATAGTGCTAGTGCTGAGGAGATCGTCTTTAAAAATCTAGCCGCTTTAGTGATAGTGCTGAGGAGTTTGCTTTTAAAATTCAGCCGGCTTAGTGCTTGTGCTGAGGAGATTGGTTTTTAAATTCCAGCCGCTTTAGTGTTAGTGCTGAGGAGATCGGGTTTTAAAATCCAGCCGCTTAAGTGGAATTGCCGAGGAGATCGGCTTTTAAGCTTCACCCACTTTAGTACTTGTGCAGAAGAGATCGGCATTTAAAATTCATCCACTTTAGTGCTAGTGCTGAGGGGATCGGCTTTTAAAAGCCGGCCGCTGTAGTGTTGGTGCTGAGGAGATCGGCTTTTAAAATCCAGCTGGTTTAGTGATAGTGCCAAGGAGATCAGCTTTTAAAATCTAGCCGCTTTAGTGCTAGCGCCGAGGAGATCAGCTTTTAAAATCCAGCTGGTTTAGTGCTAGTACTGAGGAGAACGGCTTTAAAAATCCAGCTGCTTTAGTGCTAGCGCTGAGGAGATCTGCTTTTAAAATCCAGCCAATTTAGTTCTAGTGCTGAGGAGATTGGCATTAAAAATTCACCCACCTTAGTGGCAGTGCTGAGGAAGTTGGCTTTTAACATTCACCCACTTATGAGCAAGTGCTGAGGAGATCTGCTATTAAAATTCACCCATTTTAGTGCTTGTGCAGAGGAGATTTGCTTTTAGAATTCACGCACATGAGTTCTTGTGCTGAGGAGATCTGCATTTAAAATTCACCTACATTAGTGCTAGTGCTGAGGAATCAGGCTTTTAAAATTCACCCACTTTAGCGATAGTGACGAGGAGCTGGGCGTTTAAACTTCACCCACTTTAGTGCTGAGGAGATCGGCTTTTAAAATTCCCCATTCTAGTGCCAGTGCTGAGATCTGCTTTTAAAATTCACCCACTTTAGTGTCAGTGCTGAGCACTTCGCCCTTTAAAATTCAACCACCTTAATAATAGTGCTGAGAAGATCAGTTTTTACTATGCAGCTGCTTTACTGCCAGTGCTGAGGAGACCAGCTTTTAAAATTCACCCACATTAGTACTAGTGAAGAGGAGATCGGCTTTTAAAATTCACCCACCTTAATGCCAGTGCTGAGGGGGGAATTAAAATTCACCCACTTATGTGATAGCGCCGAGAGGATCGGCGTCCAAAATCCAGCCGCTTTATTGCTAGTGCTGAGGAGATCGGGCTTTAAAAATTCACCCACTTTAGTGCTACTGATGAGGAGACAGGATTTTAAAATTAACCCATTTAGTGCTAGTGCTGAGGAGATCAGATTTTAAAATCCAGCCGCTTTAGCGCTGGTGCTGAGGAGATCGGCATTTAAAATTCACCAACTTTAGTTTTAGTGCTGAGGAGATCGGCATTTAGTAGTCACCCATTTACTGCTAGTGCTCAGGATATCGACATTTAAAATGCAACCGCTTTAGTGCTAGTGCTGAGGAGATTTAACTTAAAATCCACCGCTTTAGTGCTAGTGCTGAGGCAATCAGCTTTTAAAATCTACCGCTTTAGTGCTAGTTCTGAGGAGATCGGATTGTATAATCCAGCAGCTTTAGTTCCAGTTCCGAGAAGATCGGCTTTTAAAATCTAGCGGCTTTAGTGCTAGTGCTGAGGAGATCGGCTTTTAAAAGCCAGCAGCTATAGTGCCAGTTCCGAGAAGATCGGCTTTTAAAATCTAGCGGCTTTAGTGCTAGTGCTGAGGAGATCGGCTTTAAAAATCCAGCAGCTTTAGTGCTAGTGCTGAGGAGATCGGCTTTTAAAATCCAGCAGCTTTAGTGCTAGTTTTGAGGAGATCGGCTTTTAAAATCCAGCAGCTTTAGTGCTAGTGCTGAGGACATCAGCTTTTAAAATCCAGCAGCTTTAGTGCTAGTTTTGAGGAGATCGGCTTTTAAAATCCAGCAGCTTTAGTGCTAGTGCCGAGGACATCAGCTTTTAACTGCTAGCCTCTTTAGTGCTAGTGCTGAGGAGATAGGCTTTTAAAAGCCAGCAGCTTTAGTGCCAGTGCTGAGGAGATTGGCTTTTAAAAGCCAGCCGCTTTAGTGCTAGTGCTGTAAAGATCGGCTTTTAAAATCCAGCCGCTTTAGTGCCAGTTCCGAGAAGATCGGCTTTTAAAATCTAGCGGCTTTAGTGCTAGTGCTGAGGAGATCGTTTTTTAAAATCCAGCAGCTTTAGTGCCAGTGCCGAGAAGATCGGCTTTTAAAATCTAGCGGCTTTAGTGCCAGTGCTGAGGAGATCGGCATTTAAAATTCAGCCACTTCAGTGCTAGTGCCAAGGTGATCAGCTTTTAAAATCCACCTCTTTAGTGCTTTTGCTGAGTAGATCGGGTTTTATAATCCAGCCGCTTTAGTGCTATTGGTGAGGAGATCGGTTATTAAAATCCACAGCTTTAGTGCTAGTACTGAGGAGATCGGCTTTTAAAATCCAGCCGCTTAAGTGCTAGTGCTGAGGAGATTGGCATTAAAAATTCACCCACCTTAGTGGCAGTGCTGAGGAGGTCGGCTTTTAACATTCACCCACTTTAGTGCCAGTGCTGAGGAGATTTGCTTTTAAAATTCACCCACTGTAGTGCTAGTGCCGAGCAGATTTGCTTTTAAAATTCACTCACGATAGTTCTTGTGCCGAGGAGATTGGCATTTAAAATTCAGCCACTTTAGCTTTAACGATAGTGACGAGGAGCGGGGTTTTTAAACTTCACCCACTTTAGTGCTGAGGAGATTGGCGTTTAAAATTCCCCATTTTAGTGCCAGTGCTAAGGAGATCTGCTTTTAAAATGCACCCATTTTAGTGTCAGTGCTGAGGGGAGCGGCTTTTAAAATTCATTTACTTTAGTGCTAGTGCTGAGGAGATCTGGCTTTTAAAATTCACCCACTTTAGTGCTAGTAATGAGGAGATCGGGATTTAAAATTCACCCACTTTAGTGTCATTGCTGAGCAGATCGGTATTTAAAATTCACCCACTTTAGTGTCATTGCTGAGCAGATCGGTATTTAAAATTAACCCACTTTAGTGCTAGTGCTGAGGAGATCAGATTTTAAAATCCAGTCGCTTTAGTGCTGGTGGTGAGGAGATCGTCATTTAAAATTCAGCCACTATAGTGCTAATGCTGAGCAGATTGGCTTTTAAAATTCACCCACTTTAGTTTTAGTGCTGAGGAGATTGGAATTTAATAGTCACCAACTTTAGTGAAAGTGCTCAGCATATCAGCATTTAAAATCCAGCCGCTTTAGTGCTAGTGCTGAGGAGATAGGCTTTTAAAAGCCAGCAGCTTTAGTGCCAGTGCTGAGGAGATTGGCTTCTAAAAGCCAGCCGCTTTAGTGCTAGTGCTGAGATCAGCTTTTAAAATCCATCCGCTTTAGTGCTAGTGCTTAGGAGATCGGCTTTTAAAAGCCAGCCGCTTTAGTGCTAGTGCTGTAAAGATCGGCTTTTAAAATCCAGCCGCTTTAGTGCCAGTTCCGAGAAGATCAGCTTTTAAAATCTAGCGGCTTTAGTGCTAGTGCTGAGGAGATCGTTTTTTAAAATCCAGCAGCTTTAGTGCCAGTGCCGAGAAGATCGGCTTTTAAAATCTAGCGGCTTTAGTGCTATTGCTGAGGAGATCGGCATTTAAAATTCAGCCACTTCAGTGCTAGCGCCAAGGTGATCAGCTTTTAAAATCCACTTCTTTAGTGCTTTTGCTGAGTAGATCGGGTTTTATAATCCAGCCGCTTTAGTGCTATTGGTGAGGAGATCGGTTATTAAAATCCACAGCTTTAGTGCTAGTACTGAGGAGATCAGCTTTTAAAATCCATCCGCTTTAGTGCTAGTGCTTAGGAGATCGGCTTTTAAAAGCCAGCCGCTTTAGTGCTAGTGCTGTAAAGATCGGCTTTTAAAATCCAGCCGCTTTAGTGCCAGTTCCGAGAAGATCGGCTTTTAAAATCTAGCGGCTTTAGTGCTAGTGCTGAGGAGATCGTTTTTTAAAATCCAGCAGCTTTAGTGCCAGTGCCGAGAAGATCGGCTTTTAAAATCTAGCGGCTTTAGTGCTAGTGCTGAGGAGATCGGCATTTAAAATTCAGCCACTTCAGTGCTAGTGCCAAGGTGATCAGCTTTTAAAATCCACCTCTTTAGTGCTTTTGCTGAGTAGATCGGGTTTTATAATGCAGCCGCTTTAGTGCTATTGGTGAGGAGATCGGTTATTAAAATCCACAGCTTTAGTGCTAGTACTGAGGAGATCGGCTTTTAAAATCCAGCCGCTTAAGTGCTAGTGCTGAGGAGATTGGCATTAAAAATTCTCCCACCTTAGTGGCAGTGCTGAGGAGGTCGGCTTTTAACATTCACCCACTCTAGTGCCAGTGCTGAGGAGATTTGCTTTTAAAATTCACCCACTGTAGTGCTAGTGCCGAGCAGATTTGCTTTTAAAATTCACTCACGATAGTTCTTGTGCCGAGGAGATTGGCATTTAAAATTCAGCCACTTTAGCTTTAACGATAGTGACGAGGAGCTGGGTTTTTAAACTTCACCTACTTTAGTGCTGAGGAGATTGGCGTTTAAAATTCCCCATTTTAGTGCCAGTGCTAAGGAGATCTGCTTTTAAAATGCACCCATTTTAGTGTCAGTGCTGAGGGGAGCGGCTTTTAAAATTCATTTACTTTAGTGCTAGTGCTGAGGAGATCTGGCTTTTAAAATTCACCCACTTTAGTGCTAGTAATGAGGAGATCGGGATTTAAAATTCACCCACTTTAGTGTCATTGCTGAGCAGATCGGTATTTAAAATTCACCCACTTTAGTGCTAGTGCTGAGGAGATCAGATTTTAAAATCCAGTCGCTTTAGTGCTGGTGGTGAGGAGATCGTCATTTAAAATTCAGCCACTTTAGTGCTAATGCTGAGGAGATTGGCTTTTAAAATTCACCCACTTTAGTTTTAGTGCTGAGGAGATTGGAATTTAATAGTCACCGACTTTAGTGAAAGTGCTCAGTATATCAGCATTTAAAATCCAGCCGCTTTAGTGCTAGTGCTGAGGAGATTGCCTTTTAAAATTCACCGCTTTAGTACTAGTGCTGAGGAGATAGGCTTTTAAAATCCAGCCGCTTTAGTGCTAGTGCCAAGGGGATCAGCTTTTAAAATCTACCACTTTAGTGCTAGTACCGAGGAGATCAGCTTTTAAAATCTACCGCTTTAGTGCTATTTCTGAGGAGATCGTCTTTTAAAATCCAGCTGCTTTAGTGATAGTGCTGAGGAGATTGGCTTTTAAAATCCAGCCGCTTTAGTGCTTGTGCTGAGATCGGTTTTTAAAGTTTACCCGCTTTAGTGTTAGTGCTGAAATCGGGTTTTAAAATCCAGCCGCTTAAGTGCTATTGCCGAGGAGATCGGCTTTTAAGCTTTAGCCACTTTAGTGCTTGTGCAGAGGAGATCGGCATTTAAAATTCATCCACTTTAGTGCTATTGCTGAGGAGATCTGGCTTTTAAAATTCACCTACTTCAGTGCTAGTGCTGAGGAGATCGGTATTTATATTTCACCCACTTTAGTGCCATTGCTGAGCAGATCAGTATTTAAAATTAACCCACTTTAGTGCTAGTGCTGAGGAGATCAGATTTTAAAATCCAGCCACTTTAGTGCTGGTGGTGAGGAGATCAGCATTTATAATTCAGCCACTTTAGTGCTAATGCTGAGGAGATGGGCTTTTAAAATTCACCGCTTTAGTGCTAGTGCTGAGGAGATAGGCTTTAAAAATCCAGCCGCTTTAGTGCTAGTGCCAAGGAGATCAGCTTTTAAAATCTACCACTTTAGTGCTAGTGCCGAGGAGATCAGCTTTTAAAATCTACCGCTTTAGTGCTAGTTCTGAGGAGATCGTCTTTTAAAATCCAGCTGCTTTAGTGATAGTGCTGAGGAGATTGGCTTTTAAAATCCAGCCGCTTTAGTGCTTGTGCTGAGATCGGCTTTTAAAGTTTAGCCGCTTTAGTGTTAGTGCTGAAATCGGGTTTTAAAATCCAGCCGCTTAAGTGCTATTGCTGAGGAGATCGGATTTTAAGCTTCAGCCACTTTAGTGCTTGTGCAGAGGAGATCGGCATTTAAAATCCAACCGCTTTAGTGCTAGTGCTGAGGAGATCGGCTATTAAAATCTGCCTGCTTTAGTGATGGTGCTGAGGAGATCGGCTTTTAAAATCTGCCTGCTTTAGTGATGGTGCTGAGGAGATCGGCTTTTAAAATCTACCCACTTTAGTGATAGTGCTGAGGAGATCGGCTTTTAAAATCTACCCACTTTAGTGATAGTGCTGAGGAGATCGGCTTTTAAAATCTGCCCGCTTTAGTGATAGTGCTGAGGAGATCGGCTTTTAAAATCTACCCACTTTAGTGATAGTGCTGAGGAGAGCGGCTTTTAAAATCCACCCGATTTAGTGTCAGCACCGGGGAGATTGGCTTATGGAAACTTAACAAGGTTAACATGCGTTTGTGATATCCTACACCAACAGAATGCAAACCCTTGTGAGGTCTTTTTTCCTTCGACAGGAAGATTGTAACAGTATATTTGGCTTTTACAACAACAAACAACCCCTCAGTTTACGATAGGCTGTTGTGCTGATGTAGTGAAAGATGACAAGTGTTTTTCATGATTTTTTCATTAAAACCAGGCGTAGACAAAGAAAAGTTGTTTGATTATTTTGATATTTGTGAAATTGATGCAGATGAACTATTATCGGATAGAGAAATCGATTCTTCAAATGGTATCATCCTGCGCACGCCCGCTGTTCTCCACCGCAAAAGAAGATAAAATTGAACGTTTCCTTTGGAGAAGACAACGCATTTGATAATGGAGTTCATTCAGAATCCCAAGAGGATTCTACAGCAACAATGAGGAAAATGATACTTTGTAGGAAACCTTCACTGAAGTTTATCCTAATGATACTAAACACACCCCCTTACCTACTTTCTCTTTTATGGAATTCCCTGGACCATAACATTCCCCTAACCCTGATTCTTCACCTATATTTTATTTCAATCTGTTTTTCACCACTACATTCTTGAATCTCATTGTTGCCGAAACAAATCGTTACGAAAATCAGGTGCTTGCTGCAAGAGATCTCTCACAGAGTTCAAGAACATTATCCTGGCTAAGAACAACAGAGCAGTAGATAAGAGCCTTCATTGCAGTTATTTTGAACATGGGGCTTGTGAGAAGACCAACCGTGTTTTCCTACTGGAGTACCAGACTTTTTCCATACTCCTTGGTTTGGAAAAATGTTTTCCAGGAACAACTTTCAACTTCTTTTGAAATTTTTTCATTTGACGGATAACACCAAGCTTTCTCCTCCTGGCTCTCCAAATTATGACCCGTGTGCTAGATTTCAGCCTATTTTGGAACATGGAAACAGAGTATTTCGGCATCATTACACTCCTCATCAACAACTGTCAATTGATGAAAGTTTAGTGGGAACCAAATGTCACACTCAGCTCATGCAGTACATGCCAAACCAGCGCCATCATAAATGGAAGATAAAATTCTGAATGATATGTGATGCAGTCAGCAAATACTGTTTAGGTTTCTACACCTATAGGGGTGCAAAATCTTCCGAGGACAAAACAGCTATAAAAACCGATGGCTTAGCATACACAGTGGTTAACAAACTACTTTCAAGTGGCAATTACCTCATGAAAGGGCATCATGTATACATAGATGATTTATTTACATCCATTCCTCTCGCCAAATATCTATATTCGGCAGGAACTTTTTTAACTGGTACAATTAGGCGTAAGAGAAAAGGAATTCTGACTGCTGTGAAGAATATATTAATATCAAACAAAAACTTCAGGCAAGGACCTTTGTTACTTGTAGCATCTAAGCAAAAAAGTCTCAAAAGAATCAGGTAATACTTTTGTCAACCTATGGAACTGCAAAAGAATCTAACGTGACTCCCACAGTTAGAAACACAAATGAGCCTAAAATGAAGCCTGACGTAACCTTGGACTACAATTGTTATATGGGGGGAATAGATGTCAATGACATCACGCTGAATTTTTATTTAGATGAACACAGAACTTTGAAATATTGGAAAAAGGTTGCATTTAATATTATTTCAAGAATTGTACTAAATGCATATCTGCTATATCTTGAAAACTGCAATGCAATGAAAATGACTCGTCTACAGTTTTAGCTTCCATTATAAACTCAATAAGTGAAGAGTGGTTATCTGCCCGAAGTAACATTTATTCAACATTACTGAACCTTGCAAATGACAACAGACCGGTGTGTAGTGTGAAATTGCTACCTGGAAAAAAGGAAAGACAGTGCATTGTGTGTCATACTCTAGAACAAAGACGATGATCGAGAACTGTGTGAGTCAAGTGTGGCAAAGGATTGCATACAAAATGTGCAACCCTTCACGAGTGTTAAAACTAAATTTGAGGTGTTTTTGTAAACGTTTATGTGCATACACTCGTGTGTAATTTAAATCTGCTGAAGACACATTTTCTATTTTATATACCACATACTATATTAATTCAGCCCAACTTCATTAATTCGTATAATTATTATTTAGTGTTTATTAGTGCCTTTAATATAAAAAATACATTAATATATCTGAGTGAGGACAATTTGTAACGCTTACATTTCAATAGAAGACTTTACAAAACATACCTTGGCTCTCTAAAAGTATACTATTCTTCATTTCAAGATTTTGGTGAGTACCAGAAAACTGCCTTGTTTACACTTTATTGTTTTATGATCTAAAATGTTAATACGATTTAAAAACCGGCTCTCTTTATGCATGTCACCTCTTTATGGAATGTCAGTCTTTAAATTTATATATTTTTATTAACCTTATGTGTATTTTGACACAGATTTTTTAAATTTAAAGTACGAAAATAATTTTATTCTCATAAAAATATTACATT
The DNA here is from genome assembly GCA_030765065.1 of Deroplatys truncata. Lineage (NCBI taxonomy): Eukaryota > Metazoa > Arthropoda > Insecta > Mantodea > Mantidae > Deroplatys > Deroplatys truncata. The sequence continues at coordinate 20,069,054 of CM060988.1, read as the reverse complement.
TGTTGCTATATTATGAAACTGTTATAGAGTTATCGTGTCTATAAATGTTACACAACACTGACATTATTATTAAATAAGTTTTTGGGCGTTGGCAATCAGATGTCATGAGTTATATGCAGTTTATTGCAACAGTGATTCTTCTGCCTAAAACACTTGGCACTTTACACCGGTAAAGAGAGGCAGGCATCTGGCTCTCTACAGCCGGTTTCAGAAAGCTGATTAGATTGGCTCTGGCGCTAAGAGAGTTAAGCAACAGTGAAACCATACGAACAGTTTCCATGAAATAAATTGTGCTATATTTGCTTTCTCTGAAAGTAGAGTATGCTACCAAATAATTTGATGCAGATATTTTACTGGGAATACATGTTTCAAAAACCATCTGAAACCAATACAAGCATTTTTAGAAAGAGAGATAGATAGATAGAGAGAGTGAGTGTGAGTGTGTGCGTGCATATGTATGAACAGTATAACTCAAAAACAAAAGATTGATTAAAGACTAAACTTGGCATTTAAATTCACCATCTTCTAAGGAAATGGCACAAAGATTTTCAGGAAAATCAAGTTACGCTTCACATGGAACATTTTTAAAAATTTGTGATTTTCTCAAAAATGGCTCTAACAATATTGAATAAGTATCAGATGTTTAATATATTTTCATGGCAAATGAAATGAATATATTGCATTTTCTGGGAATAGCCTCTGAAGTCATCTTCATTCCGAGTAATTTCTGTATAAATGGTAAACCGTAAGAGATAGACAAAATATAAGCAGACAACCTATGTAAATCTCATTAAAACACCCAAATTATGTCAAATACATTTTTTGTGGAGTTAACCATTTCCAAGATTTTCCTTGTAAATGGTTGGAATTTTCAAATACTTTACTCTTTTCAAGAGGAAAATTGGTTATCCCTCCCCCAGTCACAAATAGAGAACAGAATTATGAAGTCATCACACAGCAACCTGCTCTTAAAAGGTTTGACTATCACTTTAAGCCTTTCATATTCCCCTAATCTCCTGTACCAACAGAAAAATTTGGAAGAAGACAATTTCTGCAAATGTTTATCTCAATTAAGTAGAGAGAAGAATCAGCATTTGTAATGCTAGTTTGTTGAAGAACGGGCAGGTGAATGTAACTATAGTCTTTAATGCCTGCTCTTAACACTTAAGCTCCTCAGGCATGATACTTGGAACAGGACATTTTGGAAGGCCTAGATTTAGGGCACCTCCACAGCATTTGCCAGTTAAGAGGAAAAAGAAACACTTCAGTCAGGGAGAATGGTCCTGGCAGGATCTACAAATGCCAGTGAGAAATTCAGCTTAATTCCTGTTATCTGTACTTTTCTTTATGAAATTACAGAAGGATTTGATTTCCCTGAATCAAAAATGTCTCTACCCACTCGTTCAATTTATATTTTTCTCTGCAGATTTGCTATCCTATTAACATAAGATGGAAATCATCTTTTAGTATCTGCTGTACTTCTACCATCGCAGAGCCTTTCTCTTCAGGCAGCTGAGATGTCCACAAAACTAGACTGAAATTGAATGGTAATCGTATTTGATTACTAGCTCAGTCATCTGCTTTCTTATAACAATTAGCATGATGCAGAAAATGGGGAAACATTACTCAGCAACTCACAGTTCTGCACACAGGAGAAATTTTTAATAATAAAATGCCAACAGGTGCTCTGCAAGCAATGGCTCAAGGAATGGCATTTTATTAATGCCATCCTTTGTACCACATTTTTGGGGACATGAAATATGAAGAGACAAAATTAATAAAACAAACCAACAGACCAGTAGCCATCAACTTGGGAAAAACTTTTCATACACAGACAAGATTTAGTGAACTTTGACACACTAACCGCAAAATGCTTGATCACAAAATAAATACATCCACTGACTGAGGAGGAATGAAAACTGTGATGGATGGAAGATGCTTTAAAATGTGTAAAGAAGCTGGGCTCTTCTTGTTTATGCCCCACAAATTGTTTTCTTAGTTCTGATCTTTGTTGTGATATTGCATCTTGTGGGAAATCACAAATAGGATCAATACATTACAAACAACCTACATTTCTCCCCAAAAAAAGAAAAAGTTAATTAGATTTCAATAAAATGAATAACATTTAAAGTCCCCCTAATATTTGTTGCCAACTTTCAATAAACCAATGCATCAAGTCAATGAAACGGTCTAAACAATTGTTTTATGTACACATCTAATCTGATGTATTATTCCACTAAACTATGGGGCAAATCTCCTGAATGCTCTTGATCAGCTCATGATTTGTTTGTGCAACAAATCATGGTTTCAGAGACTTTCCAACTTCTTAGAGAAACATAAATTATTATCCGACTCTCAGCACAGCTCCAGGAAAAATTATTCAACTGAATCAGGAATTTTCTCATTTATAGCCGCGTCCCTTAAAGCCATGATCAAAAGCAGCATGCCTCAGCTATATTTTTAGACTTAACAAAGGCATTCGACACCATAGATCATCAGCTGTTGTTAACGAAAATAGAGGCTCTAGGCATAAGAGGGTTGGCCAATAAATGCTTAGAATCATATCTACGTGGTCGTAGTGGAAATAAAGGATAAAGCAAATAATCAGATCAATTATTATCACTCCAGTCCACTCCAAGTAAGCTATGGTGTGCCACAAGGTTCTATACTAGGTCCTATCCTATTTCTTCTTTTCATAAATGACTTCCACATAAATAATCCATCTACTAAAACCATTTTATATGCTGATGATACAAATATCCTGGTTAAGGCAACCCAAAAAGAAACCTTTTTAACCTCTATTCACCAAGTCTTAAAGAAAATCACAAACTATTTTACATTGAATAATCTTATTATAAATACAAATAAAACTGTAGCAATGGATATACGCACAAATATCAAAAACAATTATCTTGCCCCTCAAATACAACTCTCTAATCAGACACTTAAAAAAGTAGAATCTATAAAATTCCTCGGGGTCTGCATACAAAGCAATCTGAAATGGGATGCCCACACCAACCTCATAAATAATAAACTCAGCTTTCTATGTTATACGCTAAGAATATTGACAACATGCACAAGTAAAGAAACAGAGCAGCGTATTTTGCACATGTGCACTCCTAAGTTATCTGGGGTGAGTTTCAAGCAAGCGAGTCAACCTTCATTGCACAGAAAAAAATTATCAGAACCACTGAAGGAGTTAGCCCAAAGTCGTCATGTAAACCTCTCTTTAAAAAACTGGGAATCCTCCCACTTCCCTGCATTTACATATATGCAGTTATTCTGTTTATAGTCAAGAACATTAATGCTTCTGATTCACTATTCGTAACTAATAATATGGTGCATGAACACAATACTAGGGAAAATGCACAAATACATGTGACCAGCTGTAACACCTCGCTCTACCAAAAAAGCATTTTATACTCTGGCATTAAACTTTACAATAATTTACCCAGGAATATCAAGGCAATTAAAAATGTAAACCAGCTGAAATCCAATAGCGGCACGGCTGGTGAATGTGCGGCCATGAAGAGTGTCTTTCATCGTTGGAAACAGCCAAAAGTTGCTAGGACCCAGGTCGGGTGTGTAGGGAGCATGAGGAATGACTTCAAAGTTGTTTGCACGAAGAAACTGCTGTGTAACGTTCGCCCGATGCTCTGGTGCGTTGTCTGGTGATAGAGCACACATGCAGCCTTTTCCGGCCATTTTTTGCGCAATGCCAGAAGGAGTTTCTTCTTCAAAACATCTTTTTGGGATGCACCTGTTACCGTGGTTCCCTTTGGAACGTAAATGAGTAAGGATTACGCCATCGTTGTCCCAGAACATGGCCACCATTATTTTTTCAGCACTGGCGCTTACCCGAAATTTTTTTGGTGGCAGTGAATCTGTGTGCTTCCATTGAGCAGACTGGCGCTTCGTTTCTGGATTGAAAAACGTCTCATCCATTGTCACAGTTGACAAAAAGAAAGTGCCATTCATGCCTTCATCTCGCGTCAACATTGCGTGGCAACATACCATGCGCGCAGCCTTGTGATCATCTGTCAGCACTCGTGGCACCCACTTGGAGGAAACTTTTCGCATTTTCAGGTCATCATGCAGGATTGTGTGCACAGATCTCATAGAAATGCCAACTGTGTAGGCAATCTGTTCAATAGTCATTCGGCGATCCTCCAAAACACATTTCTCCATTCGCTTGATCATGTCATCAGACCGGCTTGTCCGAGGCTGAGATTCTCTTGGTTTGTTGTCACACAACGTTCTGCCTTCTTTGAACTCTCGCACCCACAAACGCACATTACACACATCCATGACACCATCACCACATGTCTCACTTAACTGGTGATGAATTTCAATCGGTGTCACACCACGCAAATGGAGATAATGAACGATTACACACTGATTATGTAATGAAAACATCGCCATTTTAAGTATACAAAACAATCCTCACTCTTGCCGTTGCCACGAGAGGTTCTGTGTGACATACAGTGCTGCCATCTCTGTCATGCATTAGCAAAGAGTGCCCACTTACTTTAAAACAAACTGCATGCTTCTATCTGTTTCCAGTTCTGAGAAAAAAAATTGGAGATGTTATAATTTGAATGCACCTCGTATATGGGGAAATTTTAGTGACAGTATATAACCATGTATAACTGGACTTATGGGAAAGGTTTCAAACACTGAATTATGAAGTTGGAAATTCCAGCAGACGATAACTTAATCTCTAAATTCCCATACCAGATGACACTACAGTTAACCAGGGAGAATTACCAGCAGATGACAATAGGTCCACAATACATGGTAAGTGAAGCACTACAAGTATTAATCAATTCAGTCTCTATCATCTAACAACCTACAGTTCCCCTCCAAATACACTTTTTTGGGTGATCAGCAACTTCTACTTCTACAACTTTCCCCAGTTTGTAATCCTATAACATAATGTGTAAAGTTTGCCATTCTGAATTTGCTGAAAATGCCACCAATGGGGATTTTGTAAACTAGCAAGCAAATAAGAAGAAAATGGAAGTTATTGTCTGACTGCTATCCCTTTACAATAAAATGGAAGTAACAGAGTGAAGCAGGGCTCAAAATTTCACTCACGAATCAAAATACTGTTAACGTTGTACAAACATATAAGAGAACAAAATATAGATGTGGTAAACTGGAGGGGAAAAAATTCTGGGAGACAACTGGGTCAGGGTTCATATAAGCTTCCCTCTGTATTGCTGTGAAGTTTCCTTATGCTAAACTGAAACATATTCTATAAACACAGAACATTTCTTTCACCATTGAAAACTCCTATTCTTTGTGGCATACACTGATTCTAAAACACTGTACGAACACATTATTCATGAGGACGTCTAATGAAAGTAAATCAGAGTACTGTTAATGCTTCATAGTATTTTGCATTAATAGCGGGAGTTTTAAGAACAGTCGGGACTGAATGAAATTGCAATTACAAGGAGTAAAGGGGAGGATTAACCACAGATTCCTCTAGGTTGTTGTGCAGTTATTTTATAAGGAATAGCAGAAGTTATATAAAATTAATTAAAACTTGGTTTGAGCTCAAAAGTTTACTTGTGAAACCTCAGGTAAGCCACATAGTCTTTTATAAGAGCAAGCTTATATGTTTTGTTTTCGTCCGATGTTTGGAAATAATTCTGTCACTCTTATGACCTTTCTCATCTTTCAGAACCATCATTATTTCCTTGTCAACTGGTAAATATACTTGTGCTATGATACACATATGTACATATCTTCTGACTAGTGCTATCCAGAGATTGTAGAATGCCAATTGATAAAAAATCCAGTACACAGTTTTATTGGCAAATTTTAAAATCAGCCCATAGTCGAATGAAAAAGAAAGTATTGTAGACATAATCCAAAGGAACATACGGCCACAGTTTAGTTTATTTATAACAAATAATGTTTTGAATGAAGCCTTTCTTATAATACACTAAAAAGACACTTCTTTATAAAAAAAGCTATCTCAGACAAACACGTGGAATTTGGTACACCTACAAGGTCTGATCAAAAAATGCCGGAACTTTGTCCACATTTTTCTATGTTTAGCTTTTACTTATTGTGCATGGTCTCCTCCACAATTGATACACCACTCCCAATGCCGTTTCCACCTCTGGAAGCAGTCTTGTACATTTCTTTCTGAATCACGTGAAGTGCTGTCTGCGAATTTTTTTATCTCATCTATTGTTGCAAATCTTCATCCTTTCAACAATGTTTTCAACTTTGGAAATAAAAAAAGGTCTGCAGGGTCCAGATCTGGAGAGTATGGAGGATGAAGCAGCACAGTGAAGTCGTCTTTTGTGCAATAGCCACGCAACAACAGGGATGAATGTGTGGGTGCATTATCATGATGCAAGAGCCATGAATTGTTTTGCCACATTTCAGGCCGTTTCCTTCTCACATTTTCTCGCAGGCGTCACAACACGTCCTGATAGTCAGTCTTCAATTGACAATTTCATTGACGGTCCTAACATGAGTGTTGTTGGTAGACGTCGAAGGGCATCCTGAACAACGGTCATCTTTAACTTCCATCCGGCCATTTTTAAACCATGTGAACCATTCGTAACATTGAGTACGGCTTAAGCACTCTTCACCGTATGCTTCCTGCATCATTTGATGCATCTCTGTGAAGGTTTTGAGTTTCACACAAAATTTAATGCAGACGCATTGCTCCTCTAACTCTGCCATCTCACAAACTGTGCGACACAAATGTTCTACTCACTGAACAATAACTAACAGACATAGAATAATGAAACTGCCAAGCAGTTACACATTAAACACAGGCGCGTGCAGGAATGCCAACTGCATTTCTCTCCAACACTCCATTGGTGTGAAATTACGAATGTTCCGGCATTTTTTGAACAGGCCTCGTATTAAATACCCTTAGGTGGAGTCTGGTGGTGACAGCGGTAGGAGAAGGTCGCGTGGTGCGAGAGCTGAAAAATTGACGGAGTGGAGGTGAAACAGGAATGGCAGAAATGAACCAACTAATGGAATCCGAGGAAAATTCAAGACGACTCGAAGAGGTTATGAAGAAGCAGAGAGAGGAGATGGTACAGCAGATAATGGATTACAAGAAAAAATTGAAGATATAGAGAAAAGATTCGAAGCAGGACAGAGAAAGAATTGTGTAATTTTCAGAGTGGCAGAAGAATACGGAAACCTAGAAGAAGCAGTGTACGTGATCATGGAAGAAGGACTAAGTATAAAAACGTCTGGTTGGGAGATAGAGGACGTGTACCGAATTGGAAAACGAGGAAGAAAATCTAGACCAATTTGTATTAGAATAATGACAATGGAAAAAAAGAAGGAAATTTTAAGGAACACCAGAAGGTTAAGAGGCTCAAAAATTTTTATAGAGCAGGACTATATGAGAGAGGAACAAATTCTGAAAAAAGAACTAATTTCCAGGATGAGAGAAGCAAGAGCAGCTGGAAAAAAGGCATTTTTGAAAGGTTTAAAATTATTAGTGGAAGGAGAAGAATGGCGTATGAGTATACAGAGGAATGAACAAGAAAAAATGTGCGAGCGTCAGCTGAAGCAATGGCCCAGGATACATACAAGTCATAGAACCGAGAGAATAGCTGAGCCGGCAGTTTGGAGAAAGGAGCAGAAAATAGCTGATCAAGTCACAAAATCGACAAACACGAGAAACAATCATGAAAGGAGAACAGAAGGAAATAGGGAGGAAGATCCAACAGTCATGGAGAGGGAAGAGGAGTTAATATTGGTAGCAGCGGCGGGGTGGAAAGAGATGCTAAGGAGAAGTGGGGAGAAGCTGAGAGAACAGATGACTGCAGTAAGAAATGCATATGCAAAGGAGGGAAACAGCCATGAAAGGAGTACAGAAGAAAATAGGGAGGAAGAAGCAGTAGCTGGGGAAGGGCTAACATTGGTTGCAGAGGCAGGGCGAGAAGAAGCGGGGAGAAGCCGAGAGAACAGATGATTAACAGTGCAGAAAGAAATACGTATGCAGAGGAGGGAGTGACACGAGTGAGAAGTAGGGAAGTAATAAGAGTAAGAATGGTCAGTGAAGCAGAAGAAATTGCAAGAAGGGGGGGAGAGTATAAAATAATAGATTTGAGAGAAGGGAGGGTAACGCTACAAGAGGAGGAAAGTGTCAAACCGGTATCCAGACGTACTAGACTCAGAAAAGCAATGGAGAAATTAAGTATCAGGATAAAACAAAGAACAAATAGGGAAAGGAAGTAAATTGATACACAAAAAAAAGAAAATACGAGTAAGGCAGGAATGTAAACAGAGTTCATATTAGTAACCTATTCAGAGATGATATATTAGGAGTAAAAATAAGAAATTAGCATTATCCAGTAATGGAGATAAGGAGATTCCAGGTTCAGGTTCATTATACGCAGATGATTTTATGTTAGACACCATATCATTGATAGGGTTACAAAAGCAATAAATGAAATTCAAGAAAGTGTGAAAAATAGGGAATTGGGGTAAAAATCTTTAAGATGACTGACTCAATAAAAGGCTTTAAGAAACAAAACCAAGGTCTTGAGAAAATAATAAAGAAGGTAAAGGGAAGAAAATGGTATAGAAAAGTAAGAGAAGCAAGGGCCGCTCAGTGAGCAAAAAGGCCAGGGAGCCAAGCAATCTGAGTGGCCCAATAAGAAAACAAGCACCAGACAAATTGTACAATACATGTAGGGGTATCAACGAATATACATTGTAAACATGTATAACAAATTGTACAATAAATCCATTCATTCAAATACCCTTTGGCACAAATACCTACAACATTTCAAATCATCTGATAAAAACTATGGATTTCTGCAATTTTCACAGCTGCCTCCTTTAAAGGGAAACCTGTTTCCAAATTAGTCAGTCAGTCAGTCATAGCCATATGAATGTTGTTTACAGAATATCACAAACCCAACACCATACACATTTTCACAATAAACAGAGAAGCTTGCTTGACTTACAGTTATCACCTGTAAACCTTCTGGGGTGTTTGTGCAAGGATTGGCAGCAAATGGCCACAGGACTATCTACGTTTCCTGTACTGCAATTGCTGGGCAACTTTGGCAGGTTCCATCAGCACTCAAGCACGACAAAGATCTTGCAGGACATAAAGGAAACAATATCCATGAAGTCCTGTGTTAAAATGTGTCTCAAATATACAAATTTTGCTTGTAAAGGACAAAAATCTTGGATAACACTTCTATACTTACCTTATGTTAAGGAAAATGTAGGTGTATATACTAGCAGTTTTAAGACGTAATGTAAAATTTAACCCATCCAGCTATTTTAAGACATTTCCTTAAATAGTGAAATACAGCAATATGTCAACAAGTACTCCATTTTGTTAACACTGACAAGTGAAGAGGAAACCACAAGCATAACCATATTAAAGCAATCCTTGAAAATAGAGGTGTTAGATAGCAAATGCCCAGTTACTGATATGATACCTGTTATTTGAATCCAGTTCATGTACACACACTAACCTTAACCGAAATCACAAAACAACAGCACCCTCTGGTTTCACTCTAGCTTCTATGGCCTGACAATTTACTCGTATTGTTTAATGAAACATTGGTGGCCCTTCAGTGTGAATTATGATAGCCCAAAGAGCCAACTCTGGTCGAACAGAAGACTAATCACTGAAGGTAAGCTGCAGCATAAATTTCATTTACACCAAGACATGTTGTGATGCATGTTCCACAGAATATAACTGTATTCTTCACTTCTTCTGCTCTGTAATCCTTACAAACCACACAGCCTTGAAGACAGATTCACCAACATTTAGCTACATAGAATACATTTGAAAGCCCATAATTTTGTGCAACAACTGCAACCATAATGGCAGCCAAGCTGCAATTCATACTAAAGAAAAAAGTAATAATAAATACGTTGCAGTTAGTTTATCGCTATACTTTTGCATTTGTTTAAAACTACATTTTCAACAATAGCAGTATCTGTCATGATGATGATGATGATGATTGAAAGTTATAGCAGCAGTTCCCAAACCTCTTGCACACACGACCCTATTTTCGATAATGAAATTATTGTAGACCTGTCCATTCACTTCACTGCTTAATCATTAATTTGCAAGTTTTCACGAGAAGTGAAAGGATAAATTAATTGAGCTTTCTTCAGACCAAAGTTTAAAACTGACTTTCCAGAAGGAAGTTCTGACTAGCAAGAACAGAATACCCTGGTGCCTGCTGCACTAAATGTGCTTATTCCATTCTGCACCCCATATCTCTGCGAAATTGGATTTTCATCAATGGCGAACATCAAGACTAAATCTAGGAATAGATAATTGGCAACTAATATACAGCTGGACATTGAACGATTAATTAATAGCAAACAGGCTCATATACTTATCACTAATCATCTTGATGTGCAGTGTAATAATTAATGATTTACATAAAATTGTACACGTGCATTTACTGTGAAATTGTCGTATTAATATGATTCTTAAATACAAAACATGATTCTGTTTATATGTAATAGATGACTAAATTCCATTTTCCCCATTGTTATAATAATAATTAACAATAAAAATCATTTATTAATAATTTCAAATATCCACTGCGACCCCCTTGAGGATCACGACCCACAATTAGGGAACTGCAATATTACACAAAGCAAACAGCAATTATGGAACAATTCAACATTTTAAATTGGAAAAAAAATTAAAAACCCAATATCTTACACTCACATAACATTCTCCAAACTACCATTGTTTATTTTTAAAGGCATACTGTGCAAAAATACATATCTTTAAAATGTGCAGTTTCTATCAAAATTGGCTGTGTCAATAATCATTTCTGAGATACTGTTGACCATTGGTTTCAATTTTTGAATTGACTTTAACATACGTTTGTAAAATCTAAATATGCATTGCTTGATGTAGCACTCATTTGTTCTGTATATCCCATCAGTTAAGGGACTATACAACTGAGTGGCAAGCAGGTTATTACATAAACCATTAAAAACTGAGCCAAATAATAAGACAAGTATGCTCTGCACACAACTATTTTATATAAACACATTTGTGATAATATAAACTTTAGCATACTGCAACCTAATAATCTATGACTGAACAAGGCAGGGAAACATGATAAAATATTTATATATAACTCTAACCTATGTTAATACAATTGATATTTAATTAATGTAATAGACTATGAAGCAATAAATTATTTAATATAAACAATCATCCCCCCCCCCCACACACACACACACACACCTTCAAGTTTTGATTAAAAGAGTTTTATTTATGGACACACTAACTGCTGTGGTCCTTAGTGTCCCATACTATATTGGGCGTGAAAAACCATAATTTTGCTCATCAGAGGCCTCCCAATCAGGCTTGAGGTTCTTTTATGTGCCGTAAATGTACGACACAGGACCACCAGCTTTACTTCCCTTCCAAAGGAAGCCATGCTAAGGATTTTTACACCCCAAAAAAAATTCATTGCACTCCAACGGGTTTGAACCCACACCTCGTGTAAGTGATGTGGATAGATGTACAGCATCATACAACTATCACTGTTCCGTCTCATGATGCGTGTCATTCAAAGAGCAGAATTTTACAGCCAACATTCAAGCGATTCAATTTTTAAACAGCTTCAGCTCCCTGTATAACCTTGTACATGCAGCAAAATGTGTAATAAAGCAATTTCTTCCAAATGGACGAACATTGTTGAATTTTAAGTGAATATAAAACAAATTTCCCCATAAGCAAACGTAACTACAAGGCAAAACATGTTGTGTGATTTGTGCACGCACTTCACAGTGCCGGCGCTCAATTCTTGCCACACAGCGAGTTGTATTTCAATTATAATTTTATTTCAATAAGTAAATTCTTGTTCTGTAAAAAACACAGACTTGAAGCAAAACTGACTAAAACAATAAAATGATTTGATTACTTTCACCTAAATACTTCCAATCCTGATAATGCTGTAGGAAAGTGGCTAGTCTTTTGCTAGCAGTGACTGGCTTGTTACCAACCGTTCGAACAGAAAACATGACATGTTGCCATGCCAATTGCAGAATGTGGAGCGAGCTTTTGTAGTTGAATTACAGAGAGGGCATGTGTTGTTATATCTGAACACTCCAAGTTGCAACTGTACAACCCATGTTTTATCAGTTCTGTGCGAGGAGTGAAATAAAAATAAATACCTCTAATGATATTTTTAAACTAGTTAATTCTTAAGTACTATCACGAGGGGAAAAAACCCTTTGCGGGATAATGTTTCTTCTTTAATTTTACAAACCAGTTAACAAAAACTTAAATTTTGCCAAAGTTTGTTTAGAAAACGAATTAATAACAATGTCTAATAAAATTAAATTTCTTAGAATCTGGGTTGATAGTAACCTTGACTGGGGAATCCACATTGATGTACTATCTAAAAAATTATCCCAGACATGTTTTGCATTATATACCCTTAAAACTTTAGTTAATCTTGATGTACTTAAAATGGCCTAGTTTGCATATTTCCATAGTCATTTATCATATGCTATAATATTCTGGGGAAAGTCCAGTTATAAAAATAGAATCTTTATAATACAAAAAAAGGCCAATCAGAATAATGTTCAACTTTTGCAGCAACACAAGCTGCAAACATTACTTCATATTGTTAAATACCTTGACTGTTCCTTTGCTATACATTTTTGAAACTCTGGTAACAATATATAAGCACCAAAATAGTTTAACACAAATGCTGATATTCATGACTATACTACAAGAAATAAATCTAAACTGCACATTACAGGTCATAAAAGAACCCTATATGAAAAAAGTTTATATTATAATGGCATTCAATTGTTTAATAAACTTCCTACATATTTAAAAAAAGTTAAAACCCTAACAGTCTTCAAAAAAGATTTGAAAAAATTCCTAATATAGGGTTGTTTCTATTGAATGGAAGAATATCTAGAAATTAATTAGTTTATAAGCATTCTTATGGAATATACTATGTTTACAATTCTAAAATTTAGTTTAGGTACCTACTCATGTAATAAATTAGGATTTCTGTATTTGTGTATTACATCTAATTAGACCTGTTCGTTTTGTACTAATAATTGTATTGTTGAAATGAAACCAATATTTCTGTAATGAAATCAAACAGTCAATAAATTTGAGTAAACCACATCTCCAAAGGTTTCAAAGCAAATGTTGACCTTTATGTAAAGAAGAGCGCATTTTCAGCCTAATAAAATATTAAAAGCATTAATCTTGTTCATATTCATTTATTTTCATCCTTTTACATGAGTTTAAAGGACACGTCAGTATAATCTATTTACATTATTTTTCCATATTTGAACTCCTCTATACTGTAAAATGCATTTTCAATTAAATATGTTTTTATGGTTTTCATCGTTTTTGTTTGATTTATATTCTTTATTTCATTTGGTAGTTTATTAAACAATTCACTTCCTATGGTTTCTGTTGAACGATTATTGTTGTGGTACGTGTATTAGAAGCGGGTTAGTAAATGTTGCAAACAAAATAAATTTGGGTCTCTGACATATAACGGACTCTCAGAGGGTTTTATTCTAACTTTACAGAATCCTATTTTCATTGAGTCTCTAAGTGTAAATATTCAGTCCATGGGTGATATAAATAAAAACAAGCTGCAGCTCCATGCAGGTTGAGAATCTAGTATCAGATCGTGATTTGGTATAAATAAAAATTTGCCCTCTTCATTGAGCTATTGCTATATCTGCCAAGCTTTTGCTCAGTGACACATCAGCTGATTAAACAAATGCGCCTATTCTTCTGTCAGGAGGCCATTTAATCTTTGCTGCTCTTAAATATTCATATGCTCATTCATGTTAATCATACTCTACATTTATGAAACATAATAGATTTTGAATAAAACAATTGTAATTAATGATTTGTTAAAGGAAATAGACATTGAGATTCACCCAACTTTCAACAGATAACATTCATCATCCCCTTATTTGATATTACAAACACGTCACCAATTGATATACTGAAAGTAGCGTGATTATTTGTACTTCTGTTTTTGCACCTTTATATTGATAACCTCTGCATCTATATAAAATATCACTATAAGTAATTCCAAGAAATTATAAGGTGTTATTGTAAATTAAAGTTATACTGGATGAAAGAGTTTCATTTCGTCGAAAGTTAAATTTAAGGTTGGTTTTACAGGAAATTGTTGTTACAATCCGGTTTTGATTTGTACAACATTGTGCTCTACGTACATGTTCATATTTGCACATTGCTTTGATTATATTACCAGTCTTATGGTAATGAGAGCAGATTACTATGACCTCACTCACATTCTGTTTAGCATTATACAGAGAGAGCCAAAAAACTATGAATCGGCAGCAGTGTTTTTCCTGTCCACATCCTCGGCGCTTGTTGCCATCTGCCGCTATCATAGAAAGTTGCGGATGAAACCATACAATATTTTTAAAACTACTTTTAAAGGCTTTACTTCTCAACTTTATGAAAGGAGATGCTGAAACTGGCCACTGTCATCCATACATTTTTGGCACTTCTTTAGGAAACTATCCATCACTTGCCGTAGTTCACGTTGAGAAATGTTGGCCATTTCCTGGCCGATATCTTGTTTTAATTCTTCCAAGGTATGTGGATTAGTCTTGTACAGTTTGTTTTAAGTTACCCCAGAGATAGAAATCACAGGGGGTTAGGTCGGGGGACCGAGGGAGGCCACAAATCTCTACTAATAATTCTGTCCTCAAACGCACTTTCATAAAGTTGTTAAGTAAAGCCTTTAAAAGTAGTTTTAAGAATGTTGTATGGTTTCATTCGCGCCTTTCTATGTTAGCAGCAGATGGAAACGAGCACCGAGGACTGGACAGGTAAAATACAGCGAAGGTGGTTTGTAGTCTTTTGGCTCTTCCTGTAGTACCCAGGCAAAATGAAAACACCTCAGGATCTTTTCAGCATTGTTAAAAGCACAACCTCATGTTTCATTTGCCTCTGTTACGCAACTTTCTACGTTTTCTCTTTTAAATTGTTCATATCTGCACACATTTGAGTCCTTGCACTTGCAACAGTTTTTAATTTATTTACTACTTATATACAGCAAGTAGAGGAAGTATGGCATTCTATGCAAAAAACTGATAACACGGAGGTTTCATCAGAAATGCATGTCTGGAGAGTGCCCGATCAAAAAAACAAGCATCCTTGAGAGAGAGAGAGAGAGAGAGAGGGAGGGAGGGGGAGGGAGAGAGAGAGAAATGAGCTAATGCTTGATTATTTTATACCACCCCAATGTCTCTACCATGTACATAGTAAATAGCTAAGGTATTGCATTCAACCCAAAAATTCCATATCAAGATTTCAATGGAAATACATGTTTTTAGGTCCCTTTAGTGAGTGAATAAATAAATAAATAAATTAAAAGAAAAACATTTTTAGAAAAAGGCCTGCATGTGTCTAAGTTATATCTGTGAAGAGCATAACTCAATAATGAAAAGTCTGATAAATAGTAATCCTGCCACTATTTCTGTGTAACAAATGTGTGCACCTTATACAGGGTGAGCCAAAAGACTCCGAACGGCCTGCGCAGTGTTTTTCCTGTCCGCATCCTCGGCGCTCGTTGGTGTCTGCCGCTATCATAGAAAGGCACAGATGAAACCATACAACATTTTAAAAACTACTTTTAAAGGCTTTACTTACCAATTTTATGAAAGGAAATGCTGAAACTGGTCACTGTCGTTGTCCATACAATTTTGCCACCTCTTTAGGTAACTATCCATCATGAAATTTTTGTGGTGAATTTTCCAAACGATGAGCGATGTCGTTTAATGTTTCTTAGGTAAAAACTGAGCTCTGTCTTTTAGATTTCTTAGCCTGAACACTTCCTGTGGTCTGAAATTTACTGTAAAGTTCATGGATTGTTGTATGGCCTGGAACTTTTACACCTGGAAATCTTTCTGCAAATCGTACTTTCACTTGGCGAGCTGACCAAGTTAACACATACAAATCACCACAACAGCATGACTTTGTTTATAGCAGCAGTGCGTTATCATGTTTTTATCATATTTCCACATGCCCAGTGGAAAGGCACCGCGCAGCTGATAATATTGTTCATAAAATACCCCTCTGGGGCCACTTAAAACATAAAGTGTAAAGACAAACCCACACACCCTGGAAGAATTAAAACAAAATATCCGCCAGCAAATTTCTCAGTGTGAACTACGGCAAGTGATGGATAGTTTCCTAAAGAGGTGCCAAAAATATATCGACTACAGTGGCCAGTTTCAGCATCTCCGTTTGTAAAATTGGTAAGTAAAGCCTTTAAAAGTGCTTTTAAAAATGTTGTATGGCATCATCCATGCCATATACGGACGGCAAGTAGTGCCGAGGATGCAGACAGGAAAAACACTGCGCAGGTGGTTCAGAGTCTTTTGACTCACTTTGTATTTCATATGTGCAATAATCGAGTTTATTCTCATTAGGCACTTTCATTGGGTATGAATCAACATGTAGTGTTTGTTCACTTTGTAAAGTAACTAGTCTTCGATACAATGAAACAATTACTTAATATGGAACCTCCTCCTGTTTTGCCTTAATGACCTTCCTAAAGCTTTTAACACTCTCAAATAAGCAACAGTTGGACTCAAAATATTACCAAATGTATACATTTTCAGTTTCCCTGAATAAAAAACAATTTTTTTTTCAAGGTGGAAATATATACTTATTATTAAAAGTGCACAAGTATTTCGTGCCACAATTTTTTATTTCCTCTATATACCACTGATTTAATGTTACAAAGATGCACTTTCCCATCTGAGTAATTTTATTGTAATACCATTTGCAAATATACAGATAATGCTTCCATCTACTGACAAATTTCCAAAACATTAACCCTACACTCTGAATCACAAAGTCACAACCTGTTGTGTGTATGGTGGTGGAATATATTTGCCGACAACCATGGAATCATAGCTATGAAGGAACAAGCAAATAAGATATTATATTTACTTAAATTGCAAGGGGGAGGGGGAGAAAATTAAGAATAGAAAACTGCTCAATGACATTAAGGCTGTAAATGCCGTAGACTTTGGTGTGGATTACAATAATACTAATTCGTTCTTAAGTTTTGTTTTTTTCTCTGTTAATTACACTTCAAAGTAAATGTCAATAAAATTAATATCACTACATAACTTAGGCAACAAAAGCAAAATAAAAATATTTGGCAAGTCTATTCTTAGTGTATCCTTGTTGAAAATGCTTATAAAAGCCAAGGGAAAGCGAATAAATTACCTTAGGAGTGAGTTTAGAAGTGGATGTGATCTCTTCACTAAGAGCAGAATGTCGAAACGTGAATCATTCGAGTTTTAGACACGCAGATCCCTCAGCTACGCTTTGAGGCTGAGGGCCCTCAATCTCTCGGCTATGCCTTCAGGCTGAGTATCTTACCGGTTTTGGCGGCATTACTTATTCAACACATCATTTTCATCGCTGTGGAGGATACAGTAAGAGCAGAATGTCGAAATATTTAACCAATTTAGGCTATAACAGTACATGGTGAATTTTGGAGGTTAAATTGCAGAGTTGGATTTGTGCCAGCAACAGTAAATTAAATTACCTATTTTAAACTAAAAGTAAACTTACACAATTGTAAATGCCACAAATAATGTGCTGTGGGCCACAATGAAGAGAGTATATGCAGAGATACGCTTTGATAACTTTGTGTGTATTGTCGCTTTTCAAGTCCTAATGCTCTACCAAATGCATGAATGATAACTGAGCTTTAATCTCATTCACTTGAGATTACTGTAGGGATGCATTAAACCATTCCTCTAACATTGCACCATTTAGTGCTGAATTCTTCTTATTGGCACTACCATGTGAATGTTGCAAATAATTTGTATTTAATCTCATAAACCATTTATTATAATTTTAGATAAATAGCAACAAGAGAAAATTGCTGAAACACATTGGAGTAAAACAGTGTTACAAAAACTGAATAACGTGTTTGGATTTTATATGCATTTATTTATTCATGATCAATTAAAAACAAAGTTAAACTGCTATTATGCCTCAGCACGCCTGTCCAATTCTGAAAATTATAATTACATTTCAATGTAAACTAATGCATCACATCATGAATAAACCGAACAAATTAATTTCTCTGTAATGTACATATTTAACTTCACTGACTATTTAACAATTACAACTTAATGGTCAAAATTCTGTTTGCAGATCACATTACGTCTATGCTACAAATATCAATTTATCACATCGAATACAACCATATAGTCTAATGTAAGACTATCAAATAATATTTTCATTGCTATCACTACAGTTCCAACATGTTTATTGTTTCAGAAAGTAAATGTATTCCTTTTTGCTCTTCCCCCTTAAAAATGAGCTTAATAAAACATCTGTAAAAAACAGCAATAAATTAGCGACATTTACCTAAAGGTTTTTGAGAATGCTGTTGCTCTCAAAACATTTCCGGCCTCTGTACATTTTCTTTTACTGTCAAAAGCAGTCCCATTCTTGAGTAATGTTCATAGTTGATTCCTGAGAAGCAAAAGTAAATGATACATATTAAGATTTTATAATACATCTCCTTTTTTCCTATTGGTAGCAGAAAAAGGCTCATTTGAATCAGCTATATCTGTGCGCTGTAGGATTTTCAATTTTATGAAGCATAAATCAAAAAAGCATGAGACAATCTTTATATAACTAACATGCACACCAATGCATTTGCTTGTATAAGCAATAGTTATACAAAAACAATGTAGGCTTTGTTGCTTATTTTAATCAGCTATCTTTTGTATATTCTTTAAGCACAAACTCTAGACTGGCAACACAGCCTATGACAGTCACTGGAGTAAACAATCAATATTTGAAACTGAAGTTTGTGGTAGACACATTCGGAATCCCAGTTTCATTTCAGACAGAAGTGTCGAAGTTTAAGCCCAAAACGTAATATTAGCAAGCACATATAGTAGTCAATACAGCTTTATTTTGAAAATAAATGCAATGCAATCCAGGTTGTGTAATGGACTTAATTTTGGGGTTATTCTACATTCATACATCCTACTTACAAACAGGCCTTTGAGAATATAGATCGCTTCCTTCTTGCTGTTCATACGCTCTTGCACGTCTTTCAAGTCTTGCCAGTTTTACTATATCGAAGAATTTCCTCTCAGATTTAGTTTCAGATCCCTTAAAATACGATGGGCAGCTTTAAAATTTCACCTCAAATCGAATAGTTAGCCAACCTTAGGTTTTTTCACATCGTCCACTAATATTATGAAAATGACTTTATATATAGTAAACTGATATAATATATCAAATTTTGGACTAGATATACATTATTTTTAAAACCATTTAATATTCAACTCTGCAGTTTATAATAATTGTGTTGGCAGATATGAATGTTAAACTACAGGTTGCACAGTGTCATCTAGCGCCCACAATGGATATATGCTCTAAATGTACATTTCGGGTGGTCGATGCGGGAAAATCGATGCTACACCGGAAGTTCCATCCCAGTTGAAATACGCTGGTTTATTAACTTTATATTAATTTTATTAATTGGTTTATTAACGCTGGGCGGTATTGCTTTCTACAGAAAGATCACACCCAAGGTGACCCAAGTGGTGTGAACACTCTGGTGTTCTGTGAGTGGATCTCCTTTTGTTAATAGTTGATACTGACGCTCGATTTTTAATCAATAATAGTTTGAAGTATTGTGGTAGCTTGAATAAAAATAAGATTAAACATTGGTCAGAAAATAAATATGAAATGTCAAAAGCAGAAGTGCGGGGAATTATGGAGACTACATGTTATGTTTTCACGGAATATGATACCAAAGTACTTACAATTTATTTAATGTTCTTGTAAATAAAGTCTTTAATTTATGCTTACCCTTTCATTTATGTAATAGGTTCACTCATAACAGAATTTTTCCGATACAAAGAGTGAATTTAGGCAATAATAACGTTCACTTTATTCCGCACAGCTGTGATAGCATCGGTCATTAAAGACTGCAAATGCATCCAAGAAATTCAACTCTAGCCGAATTGCCAACCTCTTTACTGTAAAAATCCCTAAATGAGTTAAGAAAAATCCATATATCGGGTATAAAAATCGGTAGATATTTTGCAACACGTTATGAAATGGCTTAACTGTGGTGTTAGAGATTCAAGGTAGGGACTGAAGATGAGGTATATAAAATTAGGAACACAAGTACGGTATAGGGGTACAAGTCGGATTCAATATGTACACGACATATGTATCTACATGGTTATTCTTATTGCGTAACTGTGATCAATGCAGATAAGTGACACCAATTTACACTATACATAACATATTTCGAGTTTGCCATCCAATCTGTAAAATTTACTTCGCGCTTACTTGTGAAGTTTACCAATAGGTGCCGCTTCCTCCGTCTTCCTGAGCCTGCTTCATGTTGCTTTCAGACAAGTGCTTGCAGAAAGCTCTCCCGAAGGTGTATGAACACCACGCTTCCAAAGCGAATGTCGCGACCTCTGCCATGATGATTGCTGAGGCTTGAAACTGAACTAAGATAGAAGTCAGCTGATAAAATAGCAATGCCGAAAATATAAAAATAAAGCAGAATTTTCATATCAACGAGCAATTGTGTAAATGTAGGAGTTTATAGTGATACCTTATTTAATATTGAGTACCAAATAACGCGCATTCAATGTTTAAAACTGGAACATGACCTGAAAACCTAGTAAGGTAGAAGACGAGTTATGAATCGAAAGTTCAGTTGGTTTTAATGAAGAATTGAAATATATAAACTATACTTAGTATGTTAAGGTGTTAAAATGTGTGTTTGTGCTATTTAGTGTTGAAATGTGTTCGAATTAGGGACTGTTTCGAAAAGTTTATTTTTATGGATTGCACACTAATATCGTAAAACGAACAAGAGAACTCGTGCTCAAAGGTTATGCCTGATACCTATTTCAATTTTGAATGTGATGTAATGATAATAGTTTGGGATCCATAGTTTGATTTTGGATGTGTATTAGTGTTGTGCTCAAACACTATTTCCTGCTGTTCTACCAAATAAATAAATTAGGACATAATGCTCTTTTCATTGCAAAATAACTTAAAACA
This sequence comes from Deroplatys truncata, assembly GCA_030765065.1. Taxonomy (NCBI): domain Eukaryota; kingdom Metazoa; phylum Arthropoda; class Insecta; order Mantodea; family Mantidae; genus Deroplatys; species Deroplatys truncata. The sequence continues at coordinate 20,047,951 of CM060988.1, read as the reverse complement.
TTTCATAAACAGAAAATCCTCCATATGTACTATATATCTTTGGGAATTTTTTGTCAATCTGGGTAATTCGGTTAAGCCAGGCCTTGGAAGCACAAATAGTTACATAAAACTTGTGTATTACCACATTATTTCTGAATGATTTCTACATATCGAAATGTCAGCTACCATATTTATGACAAAACACCCAACTTAAATTATATAAATGTATATGTATTGCATGGCAAAATATCTGCTGAAATAGTTATTCTATTTTAAGTATCTACTTTATTTACATACACCTCATTTGTGAAGTCATAGTGAGAGCTGCCTTGTAAAACAACTTCTTGGTTTCATTACTTGATAGTATTGAGTAATGCTATCTCTGTTTTAAATGTTGTCTCATATTCACACTTCTAATTGGGCAGCACTATGGCCTCTCACAAAAAAGCCTGGATTCAATCCTAGGGATCAGAGGTGGGATTTTGTGGTAGATAAAATGGCACTTAGAATGAATGTTCTCTGGTTTTCCCCACCATAATTCCATCAATTGCACCATCTTCATCATTGTCATCCCCTCTCCCACCGGTCTCCAAATTCTGTAAACCTGTGAAGTTAAAAGGACATTAAAATTAAAAATACTATGGAGGACAAAGAGCAATACTAATGAACGAGTGTCTCATCCAGCCACCCAAATTTATAAACCAGCATGTGCTGTTACATTCTTTCTGCAGTTAACATATGAAAAAACAATTAATACTGGCAAACTAAACTACATGTTAAAGTGATTGACAATTATGAAGGGTTGGTGTGTAATGGTTAAACACAAAGAGACATTGTTATTATTTATAGACATTGCATTCACCTTCATATTTAATAATACTGTATAATACATTTGTATGGTATTTTAAGGAATATATGCCTACATTAATATACATTTGAATGGTTAAACACAAAGAGACATTGTTATTATTTAGAGACATTGCATTCACATTCATATTTAATAATACTGTATAATACATTTGTGTGGTATTTTAAGGAACATGTGCCTACATTAATATACATTTGAATGGCCTACCCAATTAAAATGTCCATTAAATTCTAACCTCTTGAATGTCTGTTATTACAATCTTTTGGAATGATCTTATAGGTAATTGTCTTAGTCACTTATGCATACACAAAGCCAGTTCTAGTTAATAAAACTTACAGTTATTGAATAGAAAATACACTTTGATTCCTTTTCCTGGGAAAGGTTCTATATATAACATTTGGTATAATACAGTGGAGGTACTACAGCACATGGGAACCTTAAATTTATTGACAGGTCATATGGGAAAAAAACAAATTGAGCCCATACAGTGATGTTTGTTTGTTTGTGTTTGTTCATTTGGCTCCACTGTGAGCAATGCTCAGGGAAATTGAACACATCATACAATTATGAAGTATACAGAGTAAGTAGGAATATACCCAAAGCCAAGAACAGCCTTTGGGGGGGATGCTCCCCTCCCCATCATGCATTATCTAAGAGAGAAAAATTTGTAAACCATCACCATTTCAACAGTAAACTTCTCGACACGCATTACAGTAGGACAACAATAGCAAATAAGTATTAATCACTATCACATGCAATCTGCCCTACAATAAATTGCTTACATGAGGTTGATACTATTATGATGATTAATTCGCTTTGAATAAGCTCGAAATTATAACTTTATACTTATGTTATGCTTAAATTTCAATTTCCCATGTAATTTCTATTACCTTGAAGACATGTTTGAGAAAGACATCACTTGAAACGAGAAATTCTCATTATTACTGCATGGGTATTATTTGGGAAGACAGTATACAGGGTGGAAGGTACTGCTTGAACTGTATGTTAATCATGGATTCTATATAATGAGTAGTGCAAATATGTCCAATACAATTTTTGTCATTAAACCTACAAAAACGAAACATAGTGATGTTATTTGTGCCTGTGTATTAGCCATTTTATTACAGTTCAAGCAATACCTTTCACCCTGTATAAGAAAACATTTAGAAGATGGTCAAGTTTGCATATACATAACACATTATAACATATAAAACTGGGATGCAACAGATCCATCTATCCCATTGACTAACAATTATACAATCACTGTGTGCTACCGGTATTCCTACTACTTTCTATCCAGCAATAGTATTTACATGGTAGCTTAAGTATTTAAAGTCCAATATCAAACCTGCTATGTCTGTAGAGACTGGCACTGTAGCAAGATGACAATATCACAAAGGACATGTCAGGAATGGGGAGGAGTATAATTTCCTCTGCTTCCTCACCATGAGTGTTCAGCTACAAGTCGACAGACAACTAAGGAATTATTGCACTTTGCTTCTACATTTGTTCAAACAAGCATTATGCAAACTTATGCAACTCAACTAGGTGAAGTAGCACACAAAAGCTGAAATGGCAACCCAGTACTCTCTAGACTACTTCATTATCACCATTTGGAAATGGATGAAAGGAATTTCAGTTAAGTTGCGTCCATGTGATAACTCTGCATAGACCAGCAGCAGAAGACTAGTCATGATGTACAATCAGAAAAGCAGCAGAACAAATTCAGCACACCAGAAAAATCTTGGCACTACCCCTTCTCTAGCTACTCAGTGATTGGTGCAAATCCACTACTGAGCTGTACCGCTAACTGGTTACATTCTTCATGATTGGGCTTTTTAAAACGTGAAGATAATTTCATAGTTTTCTTTTTTTGTAGAGTAAAACATGACGTTTCTCTGTGGACATACCTTTTTGTTAGCTGGCTCTTTTAAAGTTCCAGCTTGGCAAATGAAATCTGTTGTATGTTCTTGTGTTTGCTCTGCATTTTCCACCACTATATCAAGAGGAGCGGCCCATTTCTGTGAGGCAAAAAGCCCAGCTTCTGTTTTTATGCCATCTATAATTTTCATTGGCCTTTCTGCTTCACATTTCTTCCTCAACTCTAAGTCCGTACTTTCCTACTTGTTGACAGCTCCTTGGCAAGAAATTCTGCATTTTCAGTGGGTAGATGTGCTTCAGTATTTATTTCAGGCTCCTTTTTGGGGGGGCATGCAAGTACAGACTTATATGCTTGGCATACTAAATGAATATGTTTACACATATTCCACAGGACAGCAGAATCTGTGCATGTGCATTTTCCATTTTCCTCTGTTGCTTAAATTTACCAGTTACACAAGATTATACAAAATTCCTTCCGAATGAAGAGGACTTCACAAGCTATTCCCAGAAAATTAAAAATAATCATTTTATTTTTCATGTAAATATCTTGAATACAATGGCATTTTAATCAAAATCGTTTGAGTCATTTTTTCAGGAAAAAAATTCGAGAATTCTTCCGTGTAAAGGGTTTTTTTGGGTGGGGAATTTTCTTGAAAATCTTTGTGTCGCATCTTTGGAAGGTACTGAACTTAAACCGATTTATATTATGTATGTACAAATTCCTGCTTTGAAACGCATGGCTTTATGTATTCACTGTCAATTGTCAGTCGAAATGCGCGCGGCAACATCCCACGTTACGTTTTTGATCACAGCCAATGGGAGCAAAATGTGTCGGAATGGACTACCTTCCCCCTTCAACTGGAAGATCGTTCCTTTTCGGCATTCGCTCGAACTTCGTCGGGCAACTTCGGGGAGCTATCTGCAAGCGCTAGTTGTTTTCAGGAATACAGAGCTGCCAACGTATGACCAAGAAACAGCGTATTCTATCGCGAACAGTGAATGCTTGCACCTTTTTTACTCTCAGTAATGACCTTCATATTACTACTTCTTGCTTAGCTTAATTAGCAACCAGTGCTTACACCTAAGCACGCAAGCGAAGTCTGCATGAGTTTCTTTAATGATGTTTATGATTCACTGTGTACATAAGCTTAGGTTTCTGATTTACGAGAGGTTAGGTTAGCTTTAGTTTTTTCATATAAACTTAGGTTAATTAGCAACCAGTGATTACACCAAAGCATAAGAGCTAAGCGAATGCGAGTTCCTTAACGATGTTTGTGCTTTACTATTTATGTAAGTCATGGTTTCTGATTCGTGGAGGTTTGGGTTAAATTTAGTTCTTTATACCAATTTAGGTTAATTAATCACCAGTGGTTACTAGAGTTGGGTCGAGCAATTCTTTTGCAGTAATCGATTCGTTCACGATTCAGGAATCGTCCTCTTGCTACCTGTCTGGCTAGTCCCTCCTAGCGCACGATTCGTTCATGAATCGTACCCTTGTCTGCTGGCCTGCCCTAGTGCACGATTCGTTCATGAATCGTCGTCGCCTTGCCTGCCGTCTATTCTCACTCACGATTCTTATATGAATCGTCCCCGTTTTTACTTTGCAGTTTGCAGCCAAAATACGCAATCAGGACTTTTTTTTTGTTATGATGGGGGCTATGATCTTTTTCTTTGGCATATAAAAGACAATGTATGTAAAAGCGCTTTCCGCGTTATTTTGGATAATACACTTGGAGTTTCCTGAATTTGTCATAAAAATTAACCTGTGTGATTCCACTTAAGTTACGATTACATAAGGTATTATGCAAAGTAATTATGAATTTATTATTATAATTATTATTATTATTATTATTATTATTATTATTATTATTATTATATTCATTTCTATGATTAGGCATTCCATTCGATTCTTTACTCCTCTCTTTTTCTGGGGTATACGATGTCTCTTTTTCCCGACGGTTTGTATTTATTAATTAATTGTGGTATTCTTTCTTCAGTCATGTAGTTCATATCGCTTTCCAATTAAGTTGTTTTCTTAAATTTTATGATATAATTTATAAATGTTCAGTTCTCTAATTTTATCGTTTCCTTTCTTATTAGATCTAATCTAGTGCATTCTCAAGTTCTTCGTAAAAATCTCATTTCTGCTGTCTGAATTTTACTTTTGTCCAATTTTTTAATAATTATTATTATTATTATTATTATTATTATTATTATTATTATTATTATTATTATTATTATTATTATTATTGTTGTTGTTGTTGTTGTTGTTATTATTATTCGTCACTACTACCGAAGTTGCACGCGAAAATATGCTATATAGTTTTTATAAATACGTGAATAGGTATAAACCCAGTATGCAGATAATAATAATAATGTTTCACATAAATTTTACATGCTTTTAATGCATTAGAATTGGCTTAGTTATATCTATGCATGTTCTTATACTTTTAATGTAGATTATAGTATACAAATTAATTCTTTTAAATTATATAATTTTAAAAGTTATTCAAACCAAGAATTCAAAAATTCCCTATTTTAACTCCATTTTGCATATATTCTGGTATTGTGTATTATAATACTTACTACACTGTAATCATGCAAGACTGTGTAAATTGAAATTGAAATTGCGTTTTATTTATGGACGCTCTTTAACTACTATGATTCTTAGCGTCCCATTCCATATTGGGCGTGAAAGATCGGTAATTTTGCTCAGAGGCCTCTTTATCAGGCTTGAGGTTCTTTTACGTGCCGTAAATCTATGACAGGGACCACGGCTTTACTTCCCTTCCGAAGGAAGCCATGCTAAGGATTTTTACGCCCAAAAAAATTCATCGCCCTCCGCCGGGTTTGAACCCGCGACCTTGGGAACTAGAGGCTAGCACGGTACCACTAGGCCGACAAATACTGTGTATCAGATCTCTGAGTAAAGTACTGAACATTACTTCTATTGTTTATACTGCAGCCTCCGTTCATCCATTGGCAATGCTTACGATTCATTTTACTGGCTTTACAGCTATTTACGCAATTTTTTTTAAGAATTAATCTTTCTCGGCTGAACTCGATACTCCTAAGTTATGCCATCAGTATCTCAAAGAATCGTGTTGATCTACCAATTCAGATAAATTCTAACAAATCTTTCAACCTGTGCAATTCACTACTACGAATCGACAGAACTCGGTAATATATATTATTGCGGTGCTGTTGTTTTCGTATATATGATATAGCATCACAATGCTTGGTAACTTTCCTGCTCATCATCGTACTCACTCGGCCGCATTCGTCTGGGCTCGGCTTGGAAGCCAAAGCTAAGATTGAGCAGTAAACAAAGCGCAAGCGTTGTGCGGTGCGGTGGTGCGTGCGTGCCGCGGGAGACATGCATCCAGCGCACACCAGTGAGTTTTCTTCGAGGTCCGCCGAAAAATCTGCATCGCCACTTCGAGATTTTCTGCGAGTGCAAGAGTTCGCCGAGAGAGGAAGTCTACAAGTCTACAAGAGATCAACGAGAGGCGCTCTTCCAGCCTTTTGGCCTGAAGCAGAGCAGCCAGCTTCCGCTCTTCCAGCCTTTTTTGGCTGACGCAGAGCAGACAGCCAGCGCAAGCCTCCAAGCGACCCCCTCGGCGAGCCAGCCAGCAACCGCCGGCAACATCAACCTTCGCAGCGGCGGCCGTTCTCCACACGGTCCGCCACTTTTTGCTGGTCCACCTGGGCTAGCAAAAGCACTCAACAGTCTAACTGGGTAGAAAAGCACGTCCGCTGCTAACAGTCTTTTGACTGGAATCTCGGCACCTTCGGGTAGGACCTCTGCTTTTCGGGCTTTTTAGCGCCCACTAGCTGTTCTTTTTCTTCCACTGTCCTATCTTTTCCTCTTTTTATAGTTTTTAAGCCCCCTGTTAGGTAGCGTAAGCTTTTTCTACTCTTCCTTCTTACTACTTTTTCGTTCACATATTTGCTTACTTGTATTATCCTCCCATCTCTCTCCATGACCAAGCAGCGAAAGACCATGAAGGGCTCCCCTTCGGAGTTGCGGGTCACTAGGCAAGCGGTTGCCAAGACCCAGCTTCAGTTTGGTGCTTCTGCTGTTCCTTCTGCACCCACTCCTCGATCCTCTGCACCCACTCCTCGATCCTCTGCACCCACTTCTCGTTCCACTGCACCCACTCCTCGCTCCTCTGGACCCTCTCCTCGCTCCTCTGCTCCCACTCCTCGACCCTCCGCACCCACTCCTCGCTCCTCTGGACCCTCTCCTCGCTCCTCTGCTCCCACTCCTCGATCCTCCGCACCCACTCCTCGCTCCTCTGGTCCCTCTCCCCGCTCCTCCGCACCCACTCCTCGCTCTACCCCTAACCCCGCTGGTATGGATAGCAGCCCGGCTGTGATTCCATGCCTGTCCATCACCCCGGCTGCCCTCGACTCCCCCCTCCCTGCTTCCCGCTCATCCTCGTCCTCATCCATCCGCTCCTGTGCGCCCCAACCCACCCCACCCCCTCGTCCTGTCTCCCCTATCCCTGGCCCGTCTTCTCCTATCCCTGCCCTTCTCGCCCACCCAGTCCCCCCTCCTCCTGGTTTCCTTCCTCTCTCAACCCACCTCCCCCCACAACCCGTCCCTCATCCCGTCTCCCGTCGCTCTGGCCCTAACTCCGCTTCCTTTTCTCCCCAACCCGGACCCTCATCCAGACCCGACCCTATCCCCATTCCTGCCAACCCCTACCCACTGCCCCCCAAACCTCCCGCTCCTATGCTGATGCCCTCAACGTCGTCCTTCAGCCTCCAATCTATGTCTCCCGTAATCTCTCTGCTTCTCTGTGCAGGTTAATGGAGGAGTTTGATGCTGCCTGCCCCAACGAGGGCTACGTGATCTCGAGGGCCCCGATATCTCGCGACTTCCTGGTGCGAACCAGGACAGTCGCAGATTACGGGCACTTGGTTGCGTTCCTTCGGGAAAGGCGGGTAGCCTTTCAGATCACCACAGCGACGCAGAACCAGACGCACAGGGCGGTCGTGAAGAACGTCCTCTTCGACGGAGCTGAGGAAGCCCTGAAGAAGGAGCTGACGATGGCGCACCTGTCAGTCCTCCGAGTGGTCCAGCTCCGGAGATTCAACAGGGACCGGACACCTCTCCCAATGTACCTCGTCGACGTGGCGACCGCCGATGACCTTGACCGACTACGGAGACTCGAGTACGTCCTTCACTTCCGGGTGAAGATTGAGCCCTACCGCCGCCCTATCATCCCGGTCCAGTGCAACCGGTGCCAGCAGCTGCGGCACACGGCAGCGAGGTGCACGGTGTCAGCCCCTGTGTGCTCGAAGTGCACTGGGTCGCATGAGTCGGCCTCCTGCGTTGTTCCCCCTCCTGAAAGAAAGTGTGCTCTATGCCGCGGACGGGGCCACGGGGCCCGCTACCGGGCATGTCCAGAGTACCAGAGGCAGGTTGCCCTGGTTCGCGAAATTCAGGAGGGCAAAACACGTGGCGGGGGATCGGCAAGTGCGCGCCCAGCACCGACGGCCGTCAAGGTGGCTCGACCCAGAGCTACGGCTCCACAAGCTAGCCGCGTGCGGGCTGTAGGTGGCCCGGTGCCTGATCGGGAGTATAGGAGCCGGCCCAGGACCAGGAAGGAACAGCCGCAACCACCCAGGGACGGACGGAGACCACCTCCTCAACCTGAAACGAAGACGACAGAAGACCCAAGACGAAGCTACCAGAGGGAGATGTACCAGGAGGTACTACAACGCGGGATGACTGATGAGGACCTGATGGAGACTTGCACCCACGTGCTCCGTCATCTCATCGAGAAGCCGTCGGAGACCCGTTCTATCCTCTCTACCTACGCCGACTTTTTCCAACTCCTCACCACTCCTGGCTTCCTTAATGGCCCTTAAACCCATCCTCAAAGTACTTACTTGGAATGCTAGAGGCTTACGAAGACGAAAAACTGAACTTTCAGACTTCCTAAACTCAAATAATATACAAATAGCGCTTATCACCGAAACACATTTAGACAACAACATTAGATTCAATATACCGGGTTACATCTCACACAGGAAGGATAGGAACAATCGCGGTGGAGGCACAGCCATAATCATAAAACAAAACGTAGCACATGATGTAGCTTTACTCCCACAATTTGCGACCCTAGAAGCAATAGGCATATTCATCACTATTGAAAATTCTCGAACACTACTAGTAGCGGCGTACAACCCACCAGGACCATTAAACACGGGGGAAATTGACCAAATTCTACAAATAAACAACAGAGTACTAATTGCAGGAGATCTCAATGCCAAGCACCAAATTTGGAACTGCAGGCACACCAATACAGCCGGAAACGCATTACTCCAGCACGAGAACAACTCCGACTACATAATTCATGCTCCCAACGAACCCACCTACATCCCATTCGCAAGAAATCAAAGCTCAGACATCCTGGACATAGCAATCGCCAGGCACATTAACCAAAGAATAACCCTACAAGTCAGAAACGAACTCTCATCTGACCACCTCCCAGTAATAATCTCTTTAGAAGGCCCGATTCTGATGTCACAGCCATCACCAAGGTACAATTACTCAAAAGCAAACTGGGAAATTTTTGAACGCACAATTAGCGAAAACCTCCCCGCGGAACAACTCAACTCCCAAGCGGAGCTCGACGAGGCCGTAACGCAGTTCGAACATGCCATCAAGCTGGCAACAATTACGGCAGTCCCAATACACGTACCAAAGGCACCCGACACCAAGCTTCCAGCAGACCTTAAAGAGCTGGCTGCGGAACGAAATCGAGCAAGACGTAGATGGCAGAAAACTCGCCACATAGTCGATCTCGAAGCCTTCCATTACCTCAACAACTTGGTTAGGCAACGAAACTCAAATCACACTGCCCAACAATGGCAAAACACGCTAGAAAGTCTCGATCACGAAACCAACTCAGTATGGCGCATTGCCAGATGCTTGACCCGAGATAAAGTACGCATACCCCCACTCCACCACAACGGAAAAATAGCTACCACCGACCAAGAAAAAGCCGACACTCTGGCAGATGCCCTTCAAGATACTCTTACCCCGAATGACACTCCATCTTGTCCACAATTCACAGCAGACACAGAGATGGAAACCCGCGACTTCCACCAACAACAATTGCACAACTTAGTTCGTAAAACCTGCCCATCCGAAATTAAATGGCTAATCAAACATCTATCCCAACGAAAAGCCCCGGGCCCAGACCAAATACCTAACATAGCTCTTAAACACCTACCCGATGATGCGGTAAAACTATTAGCAAAGATATTCAACTTCGTACTTACACAAGGGCTCTTCCCCGAAAGATGGAAAATTGCCCACGTACTTCACTTCCCGAAAAAGCGAAAGAATCTTTCCAATCCGAATAACTATCGCCCTATTAGCCTACTGAACACATTAGGCAAGCTGCTAGAAAAAGTAATACTAAAAAGACTCAACGCAGCAATCATTAAGCGCGACATCCTCATCCCGGAACAGTTCGGTTTCCGAGCGAAACACTCAACGTCTCTACAACTTTTAAGAGCAACTGAGTACATCACTTACGGTTTCAACATAGGAAAGTCCACAGGAGCTTTACTCCTCGACGTGGAACGAGCTTTCGATAAAGTGTGGCATGCGGGAATTCTGAAAAAGCTAGCCTCATTAGGCATTCAGGACTCGCTAGTAAAACTAATGTCCAACTACCTGAAGGACAGAAAGTTCCAATCCTCAGTGAACAACAGCCGGTCCTCCATTAGACCTATCAAAGCGGGCGTCCCTCAAGGAAGCATACTCGGGCCCACACTGTTCAACTTATACATTAACGACATCCCGAAAACAGCAAACACCACCCTCTACATATACGCGGACGATACAACAATAATGGCGCAATCGTTTCAACCACAAGCCATACACACCCGTCTCCAAAATGCTCTCCGAGAGCTGGAGAGTTGGCTCACGAACTGGCGAATCAAAGTAAATGCCCCAAAAACCCAAGCAATAATCTTCACGAAACGAACAAATCACAGATTACCAAGACACAGTTTACAACCACTCACACTCTTTGGTGAGAACATAAACTGGACATCGAATGTAACATGGCTAGGGCTTAAAATGGACCAAGGATTAACCTGGAAACCACACATAAATCAAGTCAGGGGAAAAGCAAATGCCCAATTGGGCAAATTATACCCTCTAATAAACCTAAATAACCAACTAAACCTTAAATTAGGCCTAACCCTCTACAAAACATTAATTCGCCCCATTCTAACCTATGCGGCGCCTGTGTGGGGATACGCCGCTAAAACACACATCAAACGAATACAAAATTGCCAAAACAAAATCTTACGTCTAGTATCAAAAGTACCAAGTATAGCTCCAGCTGACATACTACACAATGAATTAAAAATGCACACAATCGAGGAATTTATTAAGAAACTCACGTTTGACACATACAAAAAGCTTCCTACACATCACAACGCTCATGTTCACAACTTAGGCAACTACACGACAGAAGCGAATAAACATAGGCGTCCTCTCTCAATTTTCGATCGAACATTGTTCCACTACGAGATAGAGCCTAACGTCCAAGAATTCCTAGAGAACCTCCTAAGACTCCCCTAAATACCACAAAATGGACTGAAACTAATATCACTTCATGACCTTCCCACTGTTACAGAGTTCCAGTCCATGCAGAAGCCTTCAAGTCCTTGCGCTACCCAGCCAAGGCGGCTCCGGGAGAAGAAGGCCTCCCCACGTGACACACTCGTGCAGCTGCGCCGAGATGGGTTGGCTGCTTATCTGTGTGGGCACAACGACGAACGGCTTCATCCAAGGACCAAGAGCAGACGAGCAAGACAGCCTTGCAAATCGGACGACCCAGGACATCCTCCTGGCTGAAATATTTGACGACCTTCCCAAGGGAAGGAACTCAGTAGCACTCATGACGACAGGCTATGCCCATAGCCTAAGAGTATTTCCTTAAAACTTTATGCTATAACATCGATTAGACACACAATAATAACGATTGCACTAATCTGCAAGAAAGAAAACCCTAGTAATACCATAGAAAGTATCCAATTAGTATAATATCACTATTACCTAGTATAATGCACGATTAATCACCCGGGGTTACTCAGGGCATTTGTCATGTGTAATTCCGGGTAACTAACTATTGACGCGCTCGCATGCATTGCATGCCAGCTACACACCTTTCATTGACTAACCGGGGTGCTATGCGGGACCCGACTAAAATTGCACGAAATTATTTCTAGCTTTCATAGATTAACACGTGGTAGGGTTTTTTAGTGGGTATTCCGCTTCTGAGCGGCGAGCCCCACATATCCCCCCAGCCATTGCACACCGGCTGGGGGTCGAATGCAATAATGCATTTTTCCCCCCACGGAAAAAAAAAAAAAAAAAAAATTCTGCGAGTGCAACCGGTGCCAGCAGCTGCGGCACACGGCAGCGAGGTGCACGGTGTCAGCCCCTGTGTGCTCGAAGTGCACTGGGTCGCATGAGTCGGCCTCCTGCGTTGTTCCCCCTCCTGAAAGAAAGTGTGCTCTATGCCGCGGACGGGGCCACGGGGCCCGCTACCGGGCATGTCCAGAGTACCAGCGGCAGGTTGCCCTGGTTCGCGAAATTCAGGAGGGCAAAACACGTGGCGGGGGATCGGCAAGTGCGCGCCCAGCACCGACGGCCGTCAAGGTGGCTCGACCCAGAGCTACGGCTCCACAAGCTAGCCGCGTGCGGGCTGTAGGTGGCCCGGTGCCTGATCGGGAGAATAGGAGCCGGCCCAGGACCAGGAAGGAACAGCCGCAACCACCCAGGGACGGACGGAGACCACCTCCTCAACCTGAAACGAAGACGACAGAAGACCCAAGACGAAGCTACCAGAGGGAGATGTACCAGGAGGTACTACAACGCGGGATGACTGATGAGGACCTGATGGAGACTTGCACCCACGTGCTCCGTCATCTCATCGAGAAGCCGTCGGAGACCCGTTCTATCCTCTCTACCTACGCCGACTTTTTCCAACTCCTCACCACTCCTGGCTTCCTTAATGGCCCTTAAACCCATCCTCAAAGTACTTACTTGGAATGCTAGAGGCTTACGAAGACGAAAAACAGAACTTTCAGATTTCCTAAACTCAAATAATATACCAATAGCGCTTATCACCGAAACACATTTAGATAACAACATTAGATTCAATATACCGGGTTACATCTCACACAGGAAGGATAGGAACAATCGCGGTGGAGGCACAGCCATAATCATAAAACAAAACGTAGCACATTATGTAGCTTTACTCCCACAATTTGCGACCCTAGAAGCAATAGGCATATTCATCACTATTGAAAATTCTCGAACACTACTAGTAGCGGCGTACAACCCACCAGGACCATTAAACACGGGGGAAATTGACCAAATTCTACAAATAAACAACAGAGTACTAATTGCAGGAGATCTCAATGCCAAGCACCAAATTTGGAACTGCAGGCACACCAATGCAGCCGGAAATGCATTACTCCAGCACGAGAACAACTCCGACTACATAATTCATGCTCCCAACGAACCCACCTACATCCCATTCGCAAGAAATCAAAGCTCAGACATCCTGGACATAGCAATCGCCAGGCACATTAACCAAAGAATAACCCTACAAGTCAGAAACGAACTTTCATCTGACCACCTCCCAGTAATAATCTCTTTAGAAGGCCCGATTCTGATGTCACAGCCATCACCAAGGTACAATTACTCAAAAGCAAACTGGGAAATTTTTGAACGCACAATTAGCGAAAACCTCCCCGAGGAACAACTCAACTCCCAAGCGGAGCTCGACGAGGCCGTAACGCAGTTCGAACATGCCATCAAGCTGGCAACAATTACGGCAGTCCCAATACACGTACCAAAGGCACCCGACACCAAGCTTCCAGCAGACCTTAAAGAGCTGGCTGCGGAACGAAATCGAGCAAGACGTAGATGGCAGAAAACTCGCCACATAGTCGATCTCGAAGCCTTCCATTACCTCAACAACTTGGTTAGGCAACGAAACTCAAATTACACTGCCCAACAATGGCAAAACACGCTAGAAAGTCTCGATCACGAAACCAACTCAGTATGGCGCATTGCCAGATGCTTGACCCGAGATAAAGTACGCATACCCCCACTCCACCACAACGGAAAAATAGCTACCACCGACCAAGAAAAAGCCGACACTCTGGCAGATGCCCTTCAAGATACTCTTACCCCGAAAGACACTCCATCTTGTCCACAATTCACAGCAGACACAGAGATGGAAACCCGCGACTTCCACCAACAACAATTGCACAACTTAGTTCGTAAAACCTGCCCATCCGAAATTAAATGGCTAATCAAACATCTATCCCAACGAAAAGCCCCGGGCCCAGACAAAATACCTAACATAGCACTTAAACACCTACCCGATGATGCGGTAAAACTACTAGCAAAGATATTCAACTTCGTACTTACACAAGGGCTCTTCCCCGAAAGATGGAAAATTGCCCACGTACTTCACTTCCCGAAAAAGCGAAAGAATCTTTCCAATCCGAATAACTATCGCCCTACTAGCCTACTGAACACATTAGGCAAGCTGCTAGAAAAAGTAATACTAAAAAGACTCAACGCAGCAATCATTAAGCGCGACATCCTCATCCCGGAACAGTTCGGTTTCCGAGCGAAACACTCAACGTCTCTACAACTTTTAAGAGCAACTGAGTACATCACTTACGGTTTCAACATAAGAAAGTCCACAGGAGCTTTACTCCTCGACGTGGAACGAGCTTTCGATAAAGTGTGGCATGCGGGAATTCTGAAAAAGCTAGCCTCATTAGGCATTCAGGACTCGCTAGTAAAACTAATGTCCAACTACCTGAAGGACAGAAAGTTCCAATCCTCAGTGAACAACAGTCGGTCCTCCATTAGACCTATCAAAGCGGGCGTCCCTCAAGGAAGCATACTCGGGCCCACACTGTTCAACTTATACATTAATGACATCCCGAAAACTGCAAACACCACCCTCTACATATACGCGGACGATACAACAATAATGGCGCAATCGTTTCAACCACAAGCCATACACACCCGTCTCCAAAATGCTCTCCGAGAGCTGGAGAGTTGGCTCACGAACTGGCGAATCAAAGTAAATGCCCCAAAAACCCAAGCAATAATCTTCACGAAACGAACAAATCACAGATTACCAAGACACAGTTTACAACCACTCACACTCTTTGGTGAGAACATAAACTGGACATCGAATGTAACATGGCTAGGGCTTAAAATGGACCAAGGATTAACCTGGAAACCACACATAAATCAAGTCAGGGGAAAAGCAAATGCCCAATTGGGCAAATTATACCCTCTAATAAACCTAAATAATCAACTAAACCTTAAATTAGGCCTAACCCTCTACAAAACATTAATTCGCCCCATTCTAACCTATGCGGCGCCTGTGTGGGGATACGCCGCTAAAACACACATCAAACGAATACAAAATTGCCAAAACAAAATCTTACGTCTAGTATCAAAAGTACCAAGTATAGCTCCAGCTGACATACTACACAATGAATTAAAAATGCACACAATCGAGGAATTTATTAAGAAACTCACGTTTGACACATACAAAAAGCTTCCTACACATCACAACGCTCATGTTCACAACTTAGGCAACTACACAACAGAAGCGAATAAACATAGGCGTCCTCTTTCAATTTTCGATCGAACATTGTTCCACTACGAGATAGAGCCTAACATCCAAGAATTCCTAGAGAACCTCCTAAGACTCCCCTAAATACCACAAAATGGACTAAAACTAATATCACTTCATGACCTTCTCACTGTTACAGAGTTCCAGTCCATGCAGAAGCCTTCAAGTCCTTGCGCTACCCAGCCAAGGCGGCTCCGGGAGAAGAAGGCCTCCCCACGTGACACACTCGTGCAGCTGCGCCGAGATGGGTTGGCTGCTTATCTGTGTGGGCACAACGACGAACGGCTTCATCCAAGGACCAAGAGCAGACGAGCAAGACAGCCTTGCTAATCAAACGACCCAGGACATCCTCCTGGCAGAAATACTTGACGACCTTCCCAAGGGAAGGAACCCAGAAGCACTCATGACGACAGGCTATGCCCATAGCCTAAGAGTAGTATTTCCATCAACGTTTTGCTCTAACATCGATTAGACATACAATAATAACGATTGCACTAATCTGCAAGAAAGTAAACACTAGTAATACTA
This sequence comes from Deroplatys truncata, assembly GCA_030765065.1. NCBI lineage: Eukaryota > Metazoa > Arthropoda > Insecta > Mantodea > Mantidae > Deroplatys > Deroplatys truncata. The sequence continues at coordinate 20,031,976 of CM060988.1, read as the reverse complement.
TAGAATGTATCCAATTAGTATAATTAGTATAATATCACAATTACTAGTATAATGCACGATTAATCACCCGGGGTTACTCAGGGCATTTGTCATGTGTAATTCCGGGTAACTAACTATTGACGCGCTCGCATGCATTGCATGCCAGCTACACACCTTTCATTGACTAACCGGGGTGCTATGCGGGACCCGACTAAAATTGCACGAAATTATTTCTAGCTTTCATAGATTAACACGTGGTAGGGTTTTTTAGTGGGTATTCCGCTTCTGAGCGGCGAGCCCCACATATCCCCCCAGCCATTGCACACCGGCTGGGGGTCGAATGCAATAATGCATTTTTCCCCCCACGGAAAGAAAAAAAAAAAAAAATTCTGCGAGGATGGGTTGAGGAGGAGACTTCACATCGAGATGTCAGCACCGCAGGAACGGAACCCTCTGTTCAGAACGCCACGGTGGAAAAACCGCAACGGCGGCATGAACAGCTGGACACAACCATGGACTACGGGGATCATCGCAGACCCTCCGGCAACCGCCGAACCTCCGCCGCCACCGCAGAGGGAGCAGCCGGCCGCAGCAGGCTCCGCCCGCTTTCCCGAGCCGGCCCAATCAGGATCGCCTCGGCCTCCAAAGCCGAAAATGACATCCACTGCGACGCAGACCTCTCGGCCTTCTAGGCCGAAGATGGCCTGCACTGCAACGCAGACCGCCGCCGCCTCGGTTCCTCGGGAATCGAGCACGCAAACGCCGTCAGTAGCTGACCCGGCCACTAAGCCTTCTAGGCCGAAGATGGCCACCGCCACGACGCAGACGCCGCCAGTTACTGACCGGGCTTCTCCCATGAATGCAGCCCAGCGGCCAACCACCGCTACCTCTGCCTCTTCACCGTCGGAGAACCCACCTACGCCACCAACCGCTCGCCCAGCTTCTGAACTGGGCCGACAATCGACGCCGGCGCACACGCAGATAGATGGGCGCTATAGCGTCGTGATCTGTGGTGTGCCCAGAGATCTGCCGCCGCATTATGTGCTGGATGCGGCACGACAACACTGGCGCTCGGCAATACGGGCCTCGCGCATCTCTTCTGCAAGAGGCCCAACATTGCTGGTCCGCCTGCACATGGGAGCCGCATCGGACGTGGAAGCGGCCAAAGCCGCAGGTCTGCCTCTACTTGGGAGGACCCTGCGTGCAGAGGCCACGAGAGGTGACCGTCCGGTGCCCTGCCGACGCTGTTGTGCCTTCGGGCACACAGCAGAAGCTTGCAACGCTGCTCCCAGGTGCCACTACTGTGGGTCAGGCTCGCTTACGTCAGCCTGCACTCAACACGACCTGAGACGACGCCGACGCTTCTGCGCCACCTGCTCCGGGAACACACACTTTACAGGGCAGGCACATTGCCCCCTGTATCCCCGGAGCAGACAACCTTCAAGACCGACAACACCAGCAACTACAACGACACCAGCATCATCAACGACGCCAGCACCTACAGTGACACCAGCAACTTCAGACGACCACCTCACCAGCGGCATCAACGACAAGCACCACGGACTTCAACGCCTCCTGTCAGCCATACAGGCAGGCATACAGAACCTCACCTCACAACTGGCTGAGCTGAGCCGCGCAACCTTCACGCGCCTTTCGGCCGTGGAGGCCAAGCAGCGAACTTCGGCCAGGGTGATCACTGCTCTCACCAATCAGATCCACAAGCTTCAGGACGAAGATGGGGTTCTCGCGTCGGCCCAGCGCAAGCTGGGAAGAATCGAGTCCCACCTTGTAGAGCCCTACACCGACGGCAGCGACGACCGGTCCACGAGACTGGGCGCCCTCGGCGCCTCAGTCGAAGGGATTCGAGAGCTGCATACCAGCACCAGGAACTCCATCACAGAGAACTTCAAGGCGCTCAGCGCCAACTACGACCAGCTGCACGAAGGATACATCTTGATCCGCAACTTCCTAGAATCCCACGTAATGTCACACACCTCCCAATCCTCTTCCCACCCAAATCCTAACCGAAAATCCAAACGCCACTAACCTACATTACCACCAGGAATCCCAACTATCTTCTCCTTCACTTCGCTAGGGGGCAGGCTGGGCCTTGGTCAAGCCTGTCTCCTAGCACACATCCTTACTCCACTGGCGACCGCACTGCGGCCCAGTTCTAATCATCACCTCGGACTGCGCGGGTGCTTTAGGCGGTACCGCAGCAAACCTTTCCTTGAATCCGGTGGAGGAGTTTTTAGTGGGTATGCCGATGCTCGGAGATTCCCACACTCCCAGTCCCGACTCCCATCGGGGCTGGGGTTAGTGATTAAATCATTTTCTCCTCCACTCGAAAAAAAAAAATCTACGCTTTTTTTTTTTTTTTTTTTTACTTTAATGTGAAGTGTAGTTTAGCTGAGACTGAGCTCGTGGAGTTACCCTGTAGCTTCGGACCTCCCTTCACATCGAGATGTCAGCACCGCAGCAACGGAACCCTCTGTTCAGAACGCCACGGTGGAAGCACCGCAACGCCGGCATGAACAGCTGGACACAACCATGGACCACGGGGATCATCGCAGACCCACCGGCAACCGTCGAACCTCCGCCGCCACCGCAGTGGGAGCACCTGGCCGCAGCAGGCTCCGCCCGCTTTCCCGAGCCGGCCCAATCAGGATCGCCCCGGCCTCCAAAGCCGAAAATGACATCCACTGCGACACAGACCTCTCGGCCTTCTAGGCCGAAGTTGGCCTGTACTGCGACGCAGACCGCCGCCGCCTCGATTCCTCGGGAATCGAGCACGCAGACGCCGTCAGTAGCTGACCCGGCCACTAAGCCTTCTAGGCCGAAGCTGGCCACCGCCACGACGCAGACGCCGCCAGTTACTGACCGGGCTTCTCCCATGAATGCAGCCCAGCGGCCAATCACCGCTACCTCTGCCTCTTCACCGCCGGAGAGCCCCCGGACGCCACCAGCTGCCCGCCCGGCAACTGACCTGGGACTACAAACGACGCCGGCGCACTCCCGGATAGATGGACGCAGCAGCGTCGTTATCTGCGGGGTGCCCAGAGACCTGCCACCTCATTATGTGCTGGAAGCGGCACGACAACACTGGCGCTCGGCAATACGGGCCTCACGCATTTCTTCTGCAAGAGGCCCAACATTGCTGGTCCGCCTGCATTTGGGAGCCGCATCGGACGTGGAAGCGGCCAAAGCCACAGGTCTACCTCTCCTTGGGAGGACCCTGCGCGCGGAGGCCACAAGGGGTGATCGTCCGGTGCCCTGCCGACGCTGCTGTGCCTTTGGGCACACAGCAGAAGCTTGCAACGCTGCTCCCAGGTGCCACTACTGCGGGTCAGGCTCGCTTACGTCAGCCTGCACTCATCACGACCTGAGACGACGCCGACGCTTCTGCGCCACCTGCTCCGGGAACACACACTTTACAGGGCAGGCACATTGCCCCCTGTATCCCCGGAGCAGACAACCTTCAAGACCGACAAAACCAGCAACTACAACGACACCAGCATCATCAACGACGCCAGCACCTACAGCGACACCAGCAACTTCAGACGACCACCTCACCAGCGGCATCAACGACGACAAGCACCACGGACTTCAACGCCTCCTGTCAGCCATACAGGCAGGCATACAGAACCTCACCTCACAACTGGCTGAGCTGAGCCGTGCAACCTTCACGCGCCTTTCGGCCGTGGAGGCCAAGCAGCGAACTTCGGCCAGGGTGATCACTGCTCTCACCAATCAGATCCACAAGCTTCAGGACGAAGATGGGGTTCTCGCGTCGGCCCAGCGCAAGCTGGGAAGAATCGAGTGTCACCTTGTTGAGCCCTACGCAGACGGCAGCGACGACCGGTCCACGAGGCTGGGCGCCCTCGGTGCCTCAGTCGAAGGGATTCGAGAGCTGCATACCAACACCAGGAATTCCATCACCGAGAACTTCAAGGCGCTCAGCGCCAACTACGACCACCTGCAAGAAGGATACATCTTGATCCGCAACTTCCTTGAATCCCACGTAATGTCACACCCCTCCCAATCCTCTTTCCAACCTCATCCTAACCGTAAATCCAAACGCCATTAACACACTATCACCAGGAATACCAAACACCTTCTCCTTCACTTCGCTAGGGGGCAGGCTGGGCCTTGGTCAAGCCTGTCTCCTAGCACACATCCTTACTCCACTGGCGACCGCACTGCGGCCCAGTTCTAATCATCACCTCGGACTGCGCGGGTGCTTTAGGCGGTACCGCAGCAAACCTTTTCCTTCCAATCCGGTGGAGGAGTTTTTAGTGGGTATGCCGACGCTCGGAGATTCCCACACTCTCAGTCCCGACTCCCATCGGGGCTGGGGTAAGTGACTAAATCATTTTCTCCTCCACTCGAAAAAAAAAAAAAGAACGTACTTTTTCACACACAGCTCCGAGATGGCGAGGAAGAAGGGTCACTCTGTCGCCGCTCCTGCTAAGGCAGGAACCTCTTCTTCTCCTCCGGCACCCGCCGAGGAGATTTCGCCGCAGCCACCGCAGCCTAGGGCAACCTATGCCGCAACCGCCGCTTCGCCGCCAGCCAGCGCCGCTTCGCCGCGACTGCCTCGGCAGTCGCCGCGTCACTCACCGGCATCAACGCTGCCGATTATGGGCACTTCCCAGCCACCGCAGACCCAGCCTGTGCCTCATGGGAGGTACAGCGCCGTCGTTCGTGGGGTCCCGAGGGACCTGCCAGCCAGGTTCCTCGTCACCGCAGCCCACCAGCAGTGGCCTTCAGCCTTGAAGGCCACCAGGATTCACGGAGCTCAGGGACCCACATCGCTCGTCAGGTTGGAGTTTGCAGATCCAGCAGACTACGAGGCTGCCTTGAGGGCGGGCCTGCTCTTGTTAGGGCGGTGCTTACGCATCGAGGCCAGCCGAGTGGAACGCCAGGCTCCCTGCAGACGCTGCTGTACCTACGGGCACAGTGAGACGACCTGCTCAGCTCAACCCAGGTGCCACTACTGTGGAGCAGCCTGCACCACCGCATCGTGTACCAAGCACGACCTTCGCCGCCGACGCCGCTACTGCGCGACCTGTGGTGGGTCATCTCACTTTACTGGCCAGGCGCTCTGCCCCCTGCATCCCCGCAGGAAGGCACCGCCGAAGCCATCAGCACCTCCAGCGCAGTCATCAACACCGACACCATCACCAGCGACGACATCATCATCGACAGCAGAAATCTTCGAGGAAGTCCAGGGCCTACGCGACGCCGTTCAGGATCTCCACGCGGAGTTCCTGAGCATGACGACGAAGCTTACAGCCCTGGAGGAACTCATCAGGGACCTTCAAGACACCTCAGCTGCTCAGCAGGTTTTCCTAACTGGGCAGTTGGAGAACATCACTACCAGAGTCAACTCCATCGACAACTCCATCCAGACTACATCTACAGCATCGGACACCATTTCTCAACACTTAGACTCCATCGACATGACCATCCGTTCTCTGGAAGCGCAGCAACACGAGTTCCGTGCCCACTTCCAGCAGCCAGCCAAACCGGAGGCCCGAAGCAACCGCCGAAGGCCTTCGCCCACCGCACGACACGCAGCAGAATTTATGAGCAGGATGCAGAAGTAAGTTCTACGCAAACCTACACCATCCATACAATCACCTTACCAACTCTTCCCTAAACCCACGCCATTTTTCACTAGGGTTGCAGTCAGGTTTCATGGCTGCAACCTAGTACCCACCTATCCCGCTCCAGCCCATAGGGCGGAGACATCCATCCTTCACATACTAACGCGGGTGCTATGCGGGACCGCAAAAAGCCACGTCATTCCACTTTTACCTTCTTCCTTTTTCCACCGGTGGAGGAGTTTTTAGTGGGTATGCCGACTATTGGAGATTCCCACACTCTCAGTCCCGACTCCCATCGGGGCTGGGGTAAGTGATTAAATCATTTTCTCCTCCACTCGAAAAAAAAAAAAAACGTACTTCATCAGCACACAGCTCCGAGATGGCGAGGAAGAAGGGTCGCTCTGTCGCCGCTCCTGCTGAGGCAGGAACCTCTTCTTCTCCTCCGGCACCCGCCGAGGAGATTTCGCCGCAGCCACCGCAGCCTAGGGCAACCTATGCCGCAACCGCCGCTTCGCCGCCAGCCAGCGCCGCTTCGCCGCGACTGCCTCGGCAGTCGCCGCGTCACTCACCGGCATCAACGCTGCCGATTCTGGGCACTTCCCAGCCACCGCAGATCCAGCCTGTGCCTCATGGGAGGTACAGCGCCGTCGTTCGTGGGGTCCCGAGGGACCTGTCAGCCAGGTTCCTCGTCACCGCAGCCTACCAGCAGTGGCCTTCAGCCTTGAAGGCCACCAGGATTCACGGAGCTCAGGGACCCACATCGCTCGTCAGCTTGGAGTTTGCAGATCCAGCAGACTACGAGGCTGCCTTGAGGGCGGGCCTGCTCTTGTTAGGGCGGTGCTTACGCATCGAGGCCAGCCGAGTGGATCGCCAGGCTCCCTGCAGACGCTGCTGTGCCTACGGGCACAGTGAGACGACCTGCGCAGCTCAACCCAGGTGCCACTACTGTGGCGCTTCCAGCACCACGTCTTCGTGCACGCAGCACGATCTTCGCCGCCGACGCCGCTACTGTGCGACCTGTGGAGGGTCAACACATTTCACCGGCCAAGCGCTCTGCCCCCTGCATCCTCGAAGGAAGGCAACGCAGAAGCCGCCAGCACCTTCATCGCAGCCAGCATCACCTCCACAGACGACGACACCAGCTCCATCACCAGCGCCGACACCACCATCAGCAGCGATCATCGAGGAAGTCCAGGGCCTACGCGACGCCGTTCAGGATCTCCACGCGGAGTTCCTGAACATGACGACGAAGCTTACAGCCCTGGAGGAACTCATCAGGGACCTTCAAGACACCTCAGCTGCTCAGCAAGTTTTTCTAGCTGGGCAGTTCGAGACCTTCACTTCAAGACTCAGCACCATAGAAACCTCCAGCCAGAACTCATCATCAGCAACAGACACCATCACAGAACACCTAGATTCCATCGACATCGCCATCAGATCCCTGGAAGAGCAGCAGCACCAACTGCGGGCCTACTTCCAGCAAACAACCATACCGGAGGCCCCAAGCAACCGCCGAAAGCCTCCGGCTAGCGCAGCATTCTCACAAGAATACACCAGCAGGATGCAACTTCACAGGAAGTAAGTTCCACGCCAACCTACACCTTCCATTCAATCACCTTTCCAACCCTTACCTAAACCCTCGCCATTTTTCACTAGGGTTGCAGTCAGGTTTCATGGCTGCAACCTAGTACCCACCTATCCCGCTCCAGCCCATAGGGCGGAGACATCCATCTATCACTTACTAACGCGGGTGCTATGCGGGACCGCACAAAGCCACGTCATTCCACTTTTACCTTCTTCCTTTTTCCACCGGTGGAGGAGTTTTTAGTGGGTATGCCGACTATTGGAGATTCCCACACTCTCAGTCTCGACTCCCATCGGGGCTGGGGTAAGTGATTAAATCATTTTCTCCTCCACTCGAAAAAAAAAAAGAACGTACTTCTTCAACCAGCTCTACTGCGTCGCATTTCTTAAGGCGGGTCTTCGAGAGTTCGCCGAGAGAGGAAGTCTACAAGTCTACAAGAGATCAACGAGAGGCGCTCTTCCAGCCTATTTTGGCCTGAAGCAGAGCAGCCAGCTTCCGCTCTTCCAGCCTTTTTTGGCTGAAGCAGAGCAGACAGCCAGCGCAAACCTCCAAGCGGCCCCCTCGGCGAGCCAGCCAGCAACCGCCGGCAACTTCAACGTACGCAGCGGCGGCCGTTCTCTACACGGTCCGCCACCTTTTGTTGGTCCACCTGGGCTAGCAAAAGCACCCAACAGTCTAACTGGGTAGAAAAGCACGTCCGCTGCTAACAGTCTTTTGACTGGAATCTCGGCACCTTCGGGTAGGACCTCTGCTTTTCGGGCTTTTTAGCGCCTACTAGCTGTTCTTTCTCTTCCACTGTCCTATCTTTTCCTCTTTTTATAGTTTTTAAGCCCCCTGCTAGGTAGCTTAAGCTTTTTCTACTCTTCCTTCTTACTACTTTTTCATTCACATACTTGCTTACTTGTATTATCCTCCCATTTTTCTCCATGACCAAGCAGCGAAAGACCATGAAGGGCTCCCCGTCGGAGTTGCGGGTCACTAGGCAAGCGGTTGCCAAGACCCAGCTTCAGTTTGGTGCTTCCGCTGTTCCTTCTGCTCCCACTCCTCAATCCTCTGCACCCACTCCTCGATCCTCTGCACCCACTCCTCGCTCCTCTGGACCCTCTCTTCGCTCCTCTGCTCCCACTCCTCGATCCTCCGTACCCACTCCTCGCTCCTCTGGTCCCTCTCCCCGCTCCTCTGCACCGAGTCCTCGCACCTCCGCACCCACTCCTCGCTCTACCCCTAACCCCGCTGGTATGGATAGCAGCCCGGCTGTGATTCCATGCCTGTCCGTCACCCCGGCTGCCCTCGACTCCCCACTCCCTGCTTCCCGTTCATCCTCGTCCTCATCCATCCGCTCCTGTGCCCCCCAACCCACCCCACCCCCTCGTCCTGTCTCCCCTATCCCTGGCCCGTCTTCTCCTATTCCTGCCCTCCTCGCCCACCCCGTCCCCCCTCCTCCTGGTTTCCTACCTCTCTCAACCCACCTCTCACCACAACCCGTCACTCATCCCGTCTCCCGTCGCCCTGGCCCTAACTCCGCTTCCTTTTCTCCCCAACCCGGACCCTCATCCAGACCCGACCCTATCCCCATTCCTGCCAACCCCTACCCACTGCCCCCCGAACCCTCCCGCTCCTATGCTGATGCCCTCAACGTCGTCCTTCAGCCTCCGATCTATGTCTCCCGTAATCTTTCTGCTTCTCTGTGCAGGTTAATGGAGGAGTTTGATGCTGCCTGCCCCAACGAGGGTTACGTAATCTCGAGGGCCCCGATATCTCGCGACTTCCTGGTGCGAACCAGGACAGTCGCAGATTACGGGCACTTGGTTGCGTTCCTTCGGGAAAGGCGGGTAGTCTTTCAGATTACCACTTCAACGCAGAACCAGACGCACCGGGCGGTGGTGAAGAACGTCCTCTTCGACGGAGCAGAGGAAGCCCTGAAGAAGGAGCTGACAATGGCGCACCTGTCAGTCCTCCGAGTGGTCCAGCTCCGGAGATTCAACAGGGACCGGACACCTCTCCCAATGTACCTCGTCGACGTGGCGACCGCCGATGACCTAGACCGACTACGGAGGCTCGAGTACGTCCTTCACTTCCGGGTGAAGATTGAGCCCTACCGCCGCCCTATCATCCCGGTCCAGTGCAACCGGTGCCAGCAGCTGCGGCACACGGCAGCGAGGTGCACGGTGTCAGCCCCTGTGTGCTCGAAGTGCACTGGGTCGCATGAGTCGGCCTCCTGCGTTGTTCCCCCTCCTGAAAGAAAGTGTGCTCTATGCCGCGGACGGGGCCACGGGGCCCGCTACCGGGCATGTCCAGAGTACCAGCGGCAGGTTGCCCTGGTTCGCGAAATTCAGGAGGGCAAAACACGTGGCGGGGGATCGGCAAGTGCGCGCCCAGCACCGACGGCCGTCAAGGTGGCTCGACCCAGAGCTACGGCTCCACAAGCTAGCCGCGTGCGGGCTGTAGGTGGCCCGGTGCCTGATCGGGAGAATAGGAGCCGGCCCAGGACCAGGAAGGAACAGCCGCAACCACCCAGGGACGGACGGAGACCACCTCGTCAACCTGAAACGAAGACGACAGAAGACCCAAGACGAAGCTACCAGAGGGAGATGTACCAGGAGGTACTACAACGCGGGATGACTGATGAGGACCTGATGGAGACTTGCACCCACGTGCTCCGTCATCTCATCGAGAAGCCGTCGGAGACCCGTTCTATCCTCTCTACCTACGCCGACTTTTTCCAACTCCTCACCACTCCTGGCTTCCTTAATGTCCCTTAAACCCATCCTCAAAGTACTTACTTGGAATGCTAGAGGCTTACGAAGACGAAAAACTGAACTTTCAGACTTCCTAAACTCAAATAATATACAAATAGCGCTTATCACCGAAACACATTTAGACAACAACATTAGATTTAATATACCGGGTTACATCTCACACAGGAAGGATAGGAACAATCGCGGTGGAGGCACAGCCATAATCATAAAACAAAACATAGCACATGATGTAGCTTTACTCCCACAATTTGCGACCCTAGAAGCAATAGGCATATTCATCACTATTGAAAATTCTCGAACACTACTAGTAGCGGCGTACAACCCACCAGGACCATTAAACACGGGGGAAATTGACCAAATTCTACAAATAAACAACAGAGTACTAATTGCAGGAGATCTCAATGCCAAGCACCAAATTTGGAACTGCAGGCACACCAATACAGCCGGAAACGCATTACTCCAGCACGAGAACAACTCCGACTACATAATTCATGCTCCCAACGAACCCACCTACATCCCATTCGCAAGAAATCAAAGCTCAGACATCCTGGACATAGCAATCGCCAGGCACATTAACCAAAGAATAACCCTACAAGTCAGAAACGAACTCTCATCTGACCACCTCCCAGTAATAATCTCTTTAGAAGGCCCGATTCTGATGTCACAGCCATCACCAAGGTACAATTACTCAAAAGCAAACTGGGAAATTTTTGAACGCACAATTAGCGAAAACCTCCCCGAGGAACAACTCAACTCCCAAGCGGAGCTCGACGAGGCCGTAACGCAGTTCGAACATGCCATCAAACTGGCAACAATTACGGCAGTCCCAATCCACGTACCAAAGGCACCCGACACCAAGCTTCCAGCAGACCTTAAAGAGCTGGCTGCGGAACGAAATCGAGCAAGACGTAGATGGCAGAAAACTCGCCACATAGTCGATCTCGAAGCCTTCCATTACCTCAACAACTTGGTTAGGCAACGAAACTCAAATTACACTGCCCAACAATGGCAAAACACGCTAGAAAGTCTCGATCACGAAACCAACTCAGTATGGCGCATTGCCAGATGCTTGACCCGAGATAAAGTACGCATACCCCCACTCCACCACAACGGAAAAATAGCTACCACCGACCAAGAAAAAGCCGACACTCTGGCAGATGCCCTTCAAGATACTCTTACCCCGAATGACACTCCATCGTGTCCACAATTCACAGCAGACACAGAGATGGAAACCCGCGACTTCCACCAACAACAATTGCACAACTTAGTTCGTAAAACCTGCCCATCCGAAATTAAATGGCTAATCAAACATCTATCCCAACGAAAAGCCCCAGGCCCAGACAAAATACCTAACATAGCTCTTAAACACCTACCCGATGATGCGGTAAAACTATTAGCAAAGATATTCAACTTCGTACTTACACAAGGGCTCTTCCCCGAAAGATGGAAAATTGCCCACGTACTTCACTTCCCGAAAAAGCGAAAGAATCTTTCCAATCCGAATAACTATCGCCCTATTAGCCTACTGAACACATTAGGCAAGCTGCTAGAAAAAGTAATACTAAAAAACTCAACGCAGCAATCATTAAGCGCGACATCCTCATCCCGGAACAGTTCGGTTTCCGAGCGAAACACTCAACGTCTCTACAACTTTTAAGAGCAACTGAGTACATCACTTACGGTTTCAACATAAGAAAGTCCACAGGAGCTTTACTCCTCGACGTGGAACGAGCTTTCGATAAAGTGTGGCATGCGGGAATTCTGAAAAAGCTAGCCTCATTAGGCATTCAGGACTCGCTAGTAAAACTAATGTCCAACTACCTGAAGGACAGAAAGTTCCAATCCTCAGTGAACAACAGTCGGTCCTCCATTAGACCTATCAAAGCGGGCGTCCCTCAAGGAAGCATACTCGGGCCCACACTGTTCAACTTATACATTAATGACATCCCGAAAACTGCAAACACCACCCTCTACATATACGCGGACGATACAACAATAATGGCGCAATCGTTTCAACCACAAGCCATACACACCCGTCTCCAAAATGCTCTCCGAGAGCTGGAGAGTTGGCTCACGAACTGGCGAATCAAAGTAAATGCCCCAAAAACCCAAGCAATAATCTTCACGAAACGAACAAATCACAGATTACCAAGACACAGTTTACAACCACTCACACTCTTTGGTGAGAACATAAACTGGACATCGAATGTAACATGGCTAGGGCTTAAAATGGACCAAGGATTAACCTGGAAACCACACATAAATCAAGTCAGGGGAAAAGCAAATGCCCAATTGGGCAAATTATACCCTCTAATAAACCTAAATAATCAACTAAACCTTAAATTAGGCCTAACCCTCTACAAAACATTAATTCGCCCCATTCTAACCTATGCGGCGCCTGTGTGGGGATACGCCGCTAAAACACACATCAAACGAATACAAAATTGCCAAAACAAAATCTTACGTCTAGTATCAAAAGTACCAAGTATAGCTCCAGCTGACATACTACACAATGAATTAAAAATGCACACAATCGAGGAATTTATTAAGAAACTCACGTTTGACACATACAAAAAGCTTCCTACACATCACAACGCTCATGTTCACAACTTAGGCAACTACACGACAGAAGCGAATAAACATAGGCGTCCTCTTTCAATTTTCGATCGAACATTGTTCCACTACGAGATAGAGCCTAACATCCAAGAATTCCTAGAGAACCTCCTAAGACTCCCCTAAATACCACAAAATGGACTAAAACTAATATCACTTCATGACCTTCTCACTGTTACAGAGTTCCAGTCCATGCAGAAGCCTTCAAGTCCTTGCGCTACCCAGCCAAGGCGGCTCCGGGAGAAGAAGGCCTCCCCACGTGACACACTCGTGCAGCTGCGCCGAGATGGGTTGGCTGCTTATCTGTGTGGGCACAACGACGAACGGCTTCATCCAAGGACCAAGAGCAGACGAGCAAGACAGCCTTGCAAATCGGACGACCCAGGACTTCCTCCTGGCTGAAATACTTGACGACCTTCCCAAGGGAAGGAACCCAGAAGCACTCATGACGACAGGCTATGCCCATAGCCTAAGAGTAGTATTTCCATCAACGTTTTGCTCTAACATCGATTAGACATACAATAATAACGATTGCACTAATCTGCAAGAAAGTAAACACTAGTAATACTATAGAATGTATCCAATTAGCATAATATCACAATTACTAGTATAATGCACGATTAATCACCCGGGGTTACTCAGGGCATTTGTCATGTGTAATTCCGGGTAACTAACTATTGACGCGCTCGCATGCATTGCATGCCAGCTACACACCTTTCATTGACTAACCGGGGTGCTATGCGGGACCCGACTAAAATTGCACGAAATTATTTCTAGCTTTCATAGATTAACACGTGGTAGGGTTTTTTAGTGGGTATTCCGCTTCTGAGCGGCGAGCCCCACATATCCCCCCAGCCATTGCACACCGGCTGGGGGTCGAATGCAATAATGCATTTTTCCCCCCACGGAAAAAAAAAAAAAAAAAAAAAAAAAAGCACCCACACACTTCGAGAGTTCGCCGAGTGAGAAGGACTACTAGAGATCTACGAGAGGCGCTCTTCCAGCCTTTTGGCCTGAAGCAGAGCAGCCAGCTTCCGCTCTTCCAGCCTTTTTTGGCTGACGCAGAGCAGACAGCCAGCGCAAGCCTCCAAGCGACCCCCTCGGCGAGCCAGCCAGCAACCGCCGGCAACATCAACCTTCGCAGCGGCGGCCGTTCTCCACACGGTCCGCCACTTTTTGCTGGTCCACCTGGGCTAGCAAAAGCATCCAACAGTCTAACTGGGTAGAAAAGCACGTCCGCTGCTAACAGTCTCTTGACTGGAATCTCGGCACCTTCGGGTAGGACCTCTGCTTTTCGGGCTTTTTAGCGCCCACTATCTGTTCTTTCTCTTCCACTGTCCTATCTTTTCCTCTTTTTATAGTTTTTAAGCCCCCTGTTAGGTAGCGTAAGCTTTTTCTACTCTTCCTTCTTTCCACTTTTTCATTTTACATACTTGCCTTCTTGTATTATCCTCCATTTTTCTCCATGACCAAGCAGCGTAAGACCAAGAAGGGCTCCCCGTCGGAGTTGCGGGTCACTAGGCAAGCGGTTGCCAAGACCCAGCTTCAGTTTGGTGCTTCCGCTGTTCCTTCTGCTCCTACTCCTCGATCCTCTGCACCAACTCCTCGATCCGCTGCACCCACTCCTCTATCCGCTGCACCCACTCCTCGCTCCTCTGGACCCTCTCCCCGCTCCTCTGCTCCCACTCCTCGATCCTCCGCACCCACCACTCGTTCCTCTGCTCCTGCTCCTCGCTCCTCTGCTCCTACTCCTCGATCCTCTGCATCCACTCCTCGTTCTTCTGGTCCCTCTCCTCGCTCCACCCCTAACCCTGCTGGTATGGATAGCAGCCCGGCTGCGATTCCATGCCTGTCCATCACCCCGGCTGCCCTCGACTCTCCACTCCCTGCCTCCCGTTCATCCTCGTCCTCTTCCGTCCGCTCCTGTGTCCCTCAGCCCACCCCTCCCCCTCGTCCTGTCTCCCCCATCCCCGGCCCGTCCTCTCCCATCCCTGCCCTTCTTGCCCATCCCGTCAACCCTCCTCCTGGCTTCCTTCCAATTCCGTCCCCTTCTCAACCCGCTCCAACCCCCAACCCAGTCCCCAGGCACCCTCCTTCCTCTTACGCCCAAGCCCTCTCCTCCCGTCTCCAACCTCCCATCTATGTGTCCAAGACCCACGTCACTCTGTTCCAGACGCTGCAAGATTTCGACGCCCTGCACCCCAACGATGGGTATGTCATTTCGAGGGCCCCGATTTCTCGGGACTTCCTCGTGCGCACCAGGTCCGCCGGGGACTACGCGCTGTTGACTGGCTTTCTGAGGGAGCGCAGGGTAACCTTCACCATGACGACGAGGAACGACCGCCAGACCTTCCGTGCTGTGGTGAAGCACGTCTACTTTGACGGCGCGGAGGAGGCGATTAAGGCAGAGTTGCGTGCCGAGCACTTTTCAGTGCTTCGGGTCGTGCAACTACGACGGTTCGACCGGGCCCGAACGCCTCTTCCGTTCTACCTGGTGGACCTGGCGACGGCGGACGACCTAGACCGTTTGCGGCATCCCGAGTACGTGCTTCACTTTCGAGTGAAGGTGGAGCAGTACCGTAGACCGGTTATCCCGGTGCAGTGTAGCAGATGCCAGCAGCTTCGATACACGGAGGAGAAGTGCACGGCGAGCGCGGTGGTCTGCTCTAAGTGCGCGGCTCCCCACGATTCGCGGACCTGCGACGTCTCCATCCCCGAGAGGAAGTGCGCACTGTGTCTCACTTCGGGCCACGGGGCCAGGTACCGGGCTTGTCCCGAGTATCAGAGACAGGTGGCAGCGGCGCGCAACCTGTCGGGGAATGGTGGTCGCTCGGGCGAGCGGAAAGTGGTGGGCCGCGCGCGAGGGGCGGCTCCGGCGCGGGTGCCTCCCTCCTCCAGTGTGTCGGTGCGGCCGGCAGAAGCGACCGCTCGGGTAGAAAGGCCCAGGGCTCAGAAACCAAACCAAGCGCCAGGTAAGCCACGTCAATCTGCGAGGGAGGCGCCGACGAGAGAAGAGACCCTCGCAGATCCGAGACTCCAGCACCAGCGAAACACCTACCACCACATCCTCCGCACAGGCTGGGATTCTGATGACCTTCGAGAGTCCAGCATGCAGATCCTAGAACTTCTGGCAACGTCGGGACCGTCGGAGACCCGCTCCATCCTTGCCTCGTATCGTGACTTCTTCCAACTCCTTACCTCTCCAGGCTTCCTATGAATCACACACCCATCCTAAATATCACTAACTGGAATGCCCGAGGAGTGCGCAGACGAAAGACCGAACTAAAAGACTTTCTCTCGCAACACAATACACACATAGCGCTAATTACCGAAACCCATCTCTGTGATCGCGACAGATTCAACCTAAAAGGATATACAATACACCGAAATGACAGGAACAGGCGCGGAGGAGGAACCGCAATAATAATAAAACAAAACATTGCTCACGATTTAGCACCACTACCTCAGCTAAGAACACTTGAAGCCACAAGTATATACACCACCATAGATAAAAATCGCGTATTAGTAACGGCGGCATATGCTCCACCAGGCACACTGGACACAGCAGACATAGATGCGCTCATGCAGCTAAACAACAGGGCAATAATTGCAGGCGACCTCAACGCAAAACACCAAATTTGGGATTGCAACGAGACCAACCGCGAAGGGTCCGCCCTCCTAAACCTAGAAAACAACTCGGACTATATAATTCACACACCAACCGAACAAACGTACATTCCTTTCAGCAGAAACCAGCGCCCAGAAATCCTGGACATAGCAATCACACGCAACTTAACGCGCAGAATAAACCTCCAGGTCAAAAATGAGCTATCCTCTGACCACTTACCGGTCATGATAACTCTGGAGGGTTCTATAATTCAAGAACCCCCTGCCCAGCGCCGCAACTACAACAAAGCGGACTGGGACAAGTTCGCAATGATTGTGAGCGAAAACCTCCCTACAGCAGAACCTAACACCATTGAAAATTTGAACACAGCTGTTGAACAACTAGAAAAAGCTATCCAAACCGCAACAACAGAAGCGGTACCGGTAACCAAACCGAAATCAAATAACTCGCAACTTCCGCAAGACATACACATGTTAGCGCAAGAAAGAAACCGTGCCAGGCGCAAATGGCAGAAATCGAGGCATCTGGTGGACCAAGAATACTTCAGACACCTCAACGCACTCGTCAGGGAACGAACTACACAGTTCATATCCCAACAATGGCAAAACACACTCGACAACCTCAACTATGAGAGAGACTCGGTGTGGCGAATAGCCCGTTATCTAACTCAAGATAAGGTCCACATTCCCCCATTACATCACAACCAAAAGATCGCATCAACTGACCAACAAAAAGCGAACACGCTAGCGGATGCGCTACAAGAAACACTAACTCCCAATCCCACTCCATCTTGCCCACTTTTCACGGCAGTCACGGAGGCAGAAACAGAAAACTACAAAGAACAAGAAACACATAACATGATACGTAAAACATGCCCAAGCGAAATTAAATGGCTAATCAGGCATCTCAAGAAGAGAAAAGCCCCTGGCCCAGACAGCATTCCCACCTCAGTGCTCATGAATTTGCCTGAGGATGCAATAAAACTACTCTCGAAAATCTTTAACTTCGTGCTAACAAGCGGGCACTTTCCAGACAGATGGAAACTGGCCACAGTGGCCCACTTCCCCAAGAAAGGGAAAGATCTGTCCAACCCGCACAACTACAGACCAATTAGTCTACTCAGCACAATAGGCAAACTACTAGAAAAAGTGATACTCAAACGCCTCAACATTCACTTAATTAAACAAAATACATTAATCCCCGAACAGTTTGGATTCCGCGCCAAACATTCAACTACCCTACAATTACTCAGGGCAACGGAAAATATCACGTATGGATTCAATACAAGAAAATCCACCGGCGCACTGTTTCTTGACGTTGAACGTGCGTTCGACAGAGTATGGCACGCCGGGATATTAAAGAAACTTAAAACGCTTAACATTCATGACTCGCTGATCAAACTTATAGCGAATTATCTAAACAACAGAAAATTTCAATCGAAAGTTAACAACCATCTTTCCACAAAGCGACCAATCAGAGCAGGAGTCCCACAAGGGAGTTTGCTCGGGCCGACACTGTTCAATATATATATCAACGACATTCCAAAAACAGCTAACACAAACTTATACATTTACGCGGACGACACAGCAATTATGACACAATCGGGCAAAACCGAACTTATTCACAGAAGACTCCAAAACAGCCTCAATGGTTTGGAGGACTGGTTCACAAACTGGCGCATTAAAGTAAACGCCCCCAAAACGCAAGCGATAATATTCACAAAACGAATCAACCACAGATTCCCGAAACACCAGCTTCCACCGCTTACCATATTCGGTGAAAACATAAAGTGGAAGGACACGGTAACCTGGCTTGGCCTCAAAATGGATCAAGGCCTAACGTGGAAGAAACACATCACACAATTACGGGGAAAAGCAAACGCCCAATTAGGCAAGCTCTACCCGCTCATAAACATGGACACCCAGCTGAATCTCAACATGGGTCTCACGTTATATAAAACACTAATACGACCAATATTTACATATGCTGCACCTGTCTGGGGGTATGCCGCCAAAACATACATAAAAAAACTACAACAATTTCAAAACAAAACATTGCGCATGGTAGCTAAGGTACCGTACGTAGCGCCATCTGATTTACTCCACGAGGAACTCAAAATGCATACAGTAGAAGAATTCGTTAAAAAGCTAGCTTACGACATCTACAAAAGCTTACGCGTACACCACAATGATCTAGTCAAAGCATTAGGCAACTACGATTCCGTAAATTACAAGCATAACAGACCACTCTCGCTATTCGATAGAACGCTTTCCCGAGACGACACGCAAGAACAAATCCAACAGTTCTTAAACAATCTACTCCAAACATGACAAGGACACTGACCCAAGACTTCCTATTTTCTATATCCCAGCACTAATCTTTCTCTTGCTTTCTACCCTTGTTTCAGCCCACGCCCGTCGCAGAGCCCTCAAGTCCTCAGCAACAGCTGAGGCGGCCCAGGGAGAAGGGGCCTCCCAACGTGAACGACGTGCGCAGCGTAAGACGGGCCGCTGCATTATGGAGTCGTTCACACAGACGACAATGGCTACCATCAGGACAACGAGCTCAACGAAGGACCGAGAAGGCCGGATCTGAAGACAGACGCCTGTGCCCGATTGACTGCACAGGACACAATGCAAAATTGTTAAATTTATCTAAATATTATATAACAATAATAGTACAACCTAGCAGTAAGTTAATGCTAAGTCATGTGACACGCAGGCACTCCCTGCAAACAACACACATGTTAGATCTTAGGCATTATTTAACACATACTAGCAATATAAGAAACATACGCAAATAACCCACTGGTATTGCTCAGGTTCCATGGGCAATACCAGCAAGTAACATTTGACGCGCTCGCATGCAATGCATGCCAGCTAAGTAGCTATTCACATACTAACCGGGGTGCTATGCGGGACCCGACTAAAAGCATGCAAACAAATGCACGTTAACACAGCAATATACAATTAACTCGTGGTAGGGTTTTTTAGTGGGTATTCCGCTCCCGAGCGGCGAGCCCCACATATCCCCCCAGCCATTGCACACCGGCTGGGGGTCGAATGCAATAATGCATTTTTCCCCCCACGGAAAAAAAAAAAAAAGCACCCACAAGCTAGCCGCGTGCGGGCTGTAGGTGGCCCGGTGCCTGATCGGGAGAATAGGAGCCGGCCCAGGACCAGGAAGGAACAGCCGCAACCACCCAGGGACGGACGGAGACCACCTCCTCAACCTGAAACGAAGACGACAGAAGACCCAAGACGAAGCTACCAGAGGGAGATGTACCAGGAGGTACTACAACGCGGGATGACTGATGAGGAGCTGATGGAGACTTGCACCCACGTGCTCCGTCATCTCATCGAGAAGCCGTCGGAGACCCGTTCTATCCTCTCTACCTACGCCGACTTTTTCCAACTCCTCACCACTCCTGGCTTCCTTAATGGCCCTTAAACCCATCCTCAAAGTACTTACTTGGAATGCTAGAGGCTTACGAAGACGAAAAACTGAACTTTCAGACTTCCTAAACTCAAATAATATACAAATAGCGCTTATCACCGAAACACATTTAGACAACAACATTAGATTCAATATACCGGGTTACATCTCACACAGGAAGGATAGGAACAATCGCGGTGGAGGCACAGCCATAATCATAAAACAAAACGTAGCACATGATGTAGCTTTACTCCCACAATTTGCGACCCTAGAAGCAATAGGCATATTCATCACTATTGAAAATTCTCGAACACTACTAGTAGCGGCGTACAACCCACCAGGACCATTAAACACGGGGGAAATTGACCAAATTCTACAAATAAACAACAGAGTACTAATTGCAGGAGATCTCAATGCCAAGCACCAAATTTGGAACTGCAGGCACACCAATACAGCCGGAAACGCATTACTCCAGCACGAGAACAACTCCGACTACATAATTCATGCTCCCAACGAACCCACCTACATCCCATTCGCAAGAAATCAAAGCTCAGACATCCTGGACATAGCAATCGCCAGGCACATTAACCAAAGAATAACCCTACAAGTCAGAAACGAACTCTCATCTGACCACCTCCCAGTAATAATCTCTTTAGAAGGCCCGATTCTGATGTCACAGCCATCACCAAGGTACAATTACTCAAAAGCAAACTGGGAAATTTTTGAACGCACAATTAGCGAAAACCTCCCCGAGGAACAACTCAACTCCCAAGCGGAGCTCGACGAGGCCGTAACGCAGTTCGAACATGCCATCAAGCTGGCAACAATTACGGCAGTCCCAATACACGTACCAAAGGCACCCGACACCAAGCTTCCAGCAGACCTTAAAGAGCTGGCTGCGGAAAGAAATCGAGCAAGACGTAGATGGCAGAAAACTCGCCACATAGTCGATCTCGAAGCCTTCCATTACCTCAACAACTTGGTTAGGCAACGAAACTCAAATTACACTGCCCAACAATGGCAAAACACGCTAGAAAGTCTCGATCACGAAACCAACTCAGTATGGCGCATTGCCAGATGCTTGACCCGAGATAAAGTACGCATACCCCCACTCCACCACAACGGAAAAATAGCTACCACCGACCAAGAAAAAGCCGACACTCTGGCAGATGCCCTTCAAGATACTCTTACCCCGAATGACACTCCATCTTGTCCACAATTCACAGCAGACACAGAGATGGAAACCCGCGACTTCCACCAACAACAATTGCACAACTTAGTTCGTAAAACCTGCCCATCCGAAATTAAATGGCTAATCAAACATCTATCCCAACGAAAAGCCCCGGGCCCAGACAAAATACCTAACATAGCTCTTAAACACCTACCCGATGATGCGGTAAAACTATTAGCAAAGATATTCAACTTCGTACTTACACAAGGGCTCTTCCCCGAAAGATGGAAAATTGCCCACGTACTTCACTTCCCGAAAAAGCGAAAGAATCTTTCCAATCCGAATAACTATCGCCCTATTAGCCTACTGAACACATTAGGCAAGCTGCTAGAAAAAGTAATACTAAAAAGACTCAACGCAGCAATCATTAAGCGCGACATCCTCATCCCGGAACAGTTCGGTTTCCGAGCGAAACACTCAACGTCTCTACAACTTTTAAGAGCAACTGAGTACATCACTTACGGTTTCAACATAAGAAAGTCCACAGGAGCTTTACTCCTCGACGTGGAACGAGCTTTCGATAAAGTGTGGCATGCGGGAATTCTGAAAAAGCTAGCCTCATTAGGCATTCAGGACTCGCTAGTAAAACTAATGTCCAACTACCTGAAGGACAGAAAGTTCCAATCCTCAGTGAACAACAGTCGGTCCTCCATTAGACCTATCAAAGCGGGCGTCCCTCAAGGAAGCATACTCGGGCCCACACTGTTCAACTTATACATTAATGACATCCCGAAAACTGCAAACACCACCCTCTACATACACGCGGACGATACAACAATAATGGCGCAATCGTTTCAACCACAAGCCATACACTCCCGTCTCCAAAATGCTCTCCGAGAGCTGGAGAGTTGGCTCACGAACTGGCGAATCAAAGTAAATGCCCCAAAAACCCAAGCAATAATCTTCACGAAACGAACAAATCACAGATTACCAAGACACAGTTTACAACCACTCACACTCTTTGGTGAGAACATAAACTGGACATCGAATGTAACATGGCTAGGGCTTAAAATGGACCAAGGATTAACCTGGAAACCACACATAAATCAAGTCAGGGGAAAAGCAAATGCCCAATTGGGCAAATTATACCCTCTAATAAACCTAAATAATCAACTAAACCTTAAATTAGGCCTAACCCTCTACAAAACATTAATTCGCCCCATTCTAACCTATGCGGCGCCTGTGTGGGGATACGCCGCTAAAACACACATCAAACGAATACAAAATTGCCAAAACAAAATCTTACGTCTAGTATCAAAAGTACCAAGTATAGCTCCAGCTGACATACTACACAATGAATTAAAAATGCACACAATCGAGGAATTTATTAAGAAACTCACGTTTGACACATACAAAAAGCTTCCTACACATCACAACGCTCATGTTCACAACTTAGGCAACTACACGACAGAAGCGAATAAACATAGGCGTCCTCTTTCAATTTTCGATCGAACATTGTTCCACTACGAGATAGAGCCTAACATCCAAGAATTCCTAGAGAACCTCCTAAGACTCCCCTAAATACCACAAAATGGACTAAAACTAATATCACTTCATGACCTTCTCACTGTTACAGAGTTCCAGTCCATGTAGAAGCCTTCAAGTCCTTGCGCTACCCAGCCAAGGCGGCTCCGGGAGAAGAAGGCCTCCCCACGTGACACACTCGTGCAGCTGCGCCGAGATGGGTTGGCTGCTTATCTGTGTGGGCACAACGACGAACGGCTTCATCCAAGGACCAAGAGCAGACGAGCAAGACAGCCTTGCAAATCGGACGACCCAGGACATCCTCCTGGCTGAAATACTTGACGACCTTCCCAAGGGAAGGAACCCAGAAGCACTCATGACGACAGGCTATGCCCATAGCCTAAGAGTAGTATTTCCATCAACTTTTTGCTCTAACATCGATTAGACATACAATAATAACGATTGCACTAATCTGCAAGAAAGTAAACACTAGTAATACTATAGAATGTATCCAATTAGTATAATATCAGAATTACTAGTATAATGCACGATTAATCACCCGGGGTTACTCAGGGCATTTGTCATGTGTAATTCCGGGTAACTAACTATTGACGCGCTCGCATGCATTGCATGCCAGCTACACACCTTTCATTGACTAACCGGGGTGCTATGCGGGACCCGACTAAAATTGCACGAAATTATTTCTAGCTTTCATAGATTAACACGTGGTAGGGTTTTTTAGTGGGTATTCCGCTTCTGAGCGGCGAGCCCCACATATCCCCCCAGCCATTGCACACCGGCTGGGGGTCGAATGCAATAATGCATTTTTCCCCCCACGGAAAAAAAAAAAAAAAAAAGCACCCAACAGTCTAACTGGGTAGAAAAGCACGTCCGCTGCTAACAGTCTCTTGACTGGAATCTCGGCACCTTCGGGTAGGACCTCTGCTTTTCGGGCTTTTTAGCGCCCACTATCTGTTCTTTCTCTTCCACTGTCCTATCTTTTCCTCTTTTTATAGTTTTTAAGCCCCCTGTTAGGTAGCGTAAGCTTTTTCCACTCTTCCTTCTTTCCACTTTTTCATTTTACATACTTGCCTACTTGTATTATCCTCCATTTTTCTCCATGACCAAGCAGCGTAAGACCAAGAAGGGCTCCCCGTCGGAGCTGCGGGTCACTAGGCAAGCGGTTGCCAAGACCCAGCTTCAGTTTGGTGCTTCCGCTGTTCCTTCTGCTCCTACTCCTCGATCCTCTGCACCAACTCCTCGATCCGCTGCACCCACTCCTCGATCCGCTGCACCCACTCCTCGCTCCTCTGGACCCTCTCCCCGCTCCTCTGCTCCCACTCCTCGATCCTCCGCACCCACCACTCGTTCCTCTGCTCCTGCTCCTCGCTCCTCTGCTCCTACTCCTCGATCCTCTGCATCCACTCCTCGTTCTTCTGGTCCCTCTCCTCGCTCTACCCCTAACCCTGCTGGTATGGATAGCAGCCCGGCTGCGATTCCATGCCTGTCCATCACCCCGGCTGCCCTCGACTCTCCACTCCCTGCCTCCCGTTCATCCTCGTCCTCTTCCGTCCGCTCCTGTGTCCCTCAGCCCACCCCTCCCCCTCGTCCTGTCTCCCCCATCCCCGGCCCGTCCTCTCCCATCCCTGCCCTTCTTGCCCATCCCGTCAACCCTCCTCCTGGCTTCCTTCCTATTCCGTCCCCTTCTCAACCCGCTCCAACCGCCAACCCAGTCCCCAGGCACCCTCCTTCCTCTTACGCCCAAGCCCTCTCCTCCCGTCTCCATCCTCCCATCTATGTGTCCAAGACCCACGTCACTCTGTTTCAGACGCTGCAAGATTTCGACGCCCTGCACCCCAACGATGGGTATGTCATTTCGAGGGCCCCGATTTCTCGGGACTTCCTCCTGCGCACCAGGTCCGCCGGGGACTACGCGCTGTTGACTGCCTTTCTGAGGGAGCGCAGGGTAACCTTCACCATGACGACGAGGAACGACCGCCAGACCTTCCGTGCTGTGGTGAAGCACGTCTACTTTGACGGCGCGGAGGAGGCGATTAAGGCAGAGTTGCGTGCCGAGCACTTTTCAGTGCTTCGGGTCGTGCAACTACGACGGTTCGACCGGGCCCGAACGCCTCTTCCGTTCTACCTGGTTGACCTGGCGACGGCGGACGACCTAGACCGTTTGCGGCATCGCGAGTACGTGCTTCACTTTCGAGTGAAGGTGGAGCAGTACCGTAGACCGGTTATCCCGGTGCAGTGTAGCCGATGCCAGCAGCTTCGACACACGGAGGAGAAGTGCACGGCGAGCGCGGTGGTCTGCTCTAAGTGCACGGCTCCCCACGATTCGCGGACCTGCGACGTCTCCATCCCCGAGAGGAAGTGCGCACTGTGTCTCACTTCGGGCCACGGGGCCAGGTACCGGGCTTGTCCCGAGTATCAGAGACAGGTGGCAGCGGCGCGCAACCTTTCGGGGAATGGTGGTCGCTCGGGCGAGCGGAAAGTGGTGGGCCGTGCGCGAGGGACGGCTCCGGCGCGGGTGCCTCCCTCCTCCAGTGTGTCGGTGCGGCCGGCAGAAACGACCGCTCGGGTGGAAAGGCCTAGGGCTCAGAAACCGAACCAACCACCAGGTAAGCCACGTCAATCTGCGAGGGAGGCGCCGACGAGAGAAGAGACCCTCGCAGATCCGAGACTCCAGCACCAGCGAAACACCTACCACCACATCCTCCGCACAGGCTGGGATTCTGATGACCTTCGAGAGTCCAGCATGCAGATCCTAGAACTTCTGGCAACGTCGGGACCGTCGGAGACCCGCTCCATCCTTGCCTCGTATCGTGACTTCTTCCAACTCCTTACCTCTCCAGGCTTCCTATGAATCACACACCCATCCTAAATATCACTAACTGGAATGCCCGAGGAGTGCGCAGACGAAAGACCGAACTAAACGACTTTCTCTCGCAACACAATACACACATAGCGCTAATTACCGAAACCCATCTCTGTGATCGCGACAGATTCAACCTAAAAGGATATACAATACACCGTAATGACAGGAACAGGCGCGGAGGAGGAACCGCAATAATAATAAAACAAAACATTGCTCACGATTTAGCACCACTACCTCAGCTAAGAACACTTGAAGCTACAAGTATATACACCACCATAGATCAAAATCGCGTATTAGTAACGGCGGCATATGCTCCACCAGGCACACTGGACACAGCAGACATAGATGCGCTCATGCAGCTAAACAACAGGGCAATAATTGCAGGCGACCTCAACGCAAAACACCAAATTTGGGATTGCAACGAGACCAACCGCGAAGGGTCCGCCCTCCTAAACCTAGAAAACAACTCGGACTATATAATTCACACACCAACCGAACAAACGTACATTCCTTTCAGCAGAAACCAGCGCCCAGAAATCCTGGACATAGCAATCACACGCAACTTAACGCGCAGAATAAACCTCCAGGTCAAAAATGAGCTATCCTCTGACCACTTACCGGTCATGATAACTCTGGAGGGTTCTATAACTCAAGAACCCCCTGCCCAGCGCCGCAACTACAACAAAGCGGACTGGGACACGTTCGCAATGATTGTGAGCGAAAACCTCCCTACAGCAGAACCTAACACCATTGAAAATTTGAACATAGCTGTTGAACAACTAGAAAAAGCTATCCAAACCGCAACAACAGAAGCGGTACCGGTAACCAAACCGAAATCAAATAACTCGCAACTTCCGCAAGACATACACATGTTAGCGCAAGAAAGAAACCGTGCCAGGCGCAAATGGCAGAAATCGAGGCATCTGGTGGACCAAGAATACTTCAGACACCTCAACGCACTCGTCAGGGAACGAACTACACAGTTCATATCCCAACAATGGCAAAACACACTCGACAACCTCAACTATGAGAGAGACTCGGTGTGGCGAATAGCCCGTTATCTAACTCAAGATAAGGTCCACATTCCCCCGTTACATCACAACCAAAGATCGCATCAACTGACCAACAAAAAGCGAACACGCTAGCGGATGCGCTACAAGAAACACTAACTCCCAATCCCACTCCATCTTGCCCACTTTTCACGGCAGTCACGGAGGCAGAAACAGAAAACTACAAAGAACAAGAAACACATAACATGATACGTAAAACATGCCCAAGCGAAATTAAATGGCTAATCAGGCATCTCAAGAAGAGAAAAGCCCCTGGCCCAGACAGCATTCCCACCTCAGTGCTCATGAATTTGCCTGAGGATGCAATAAAACTACTCTCGAAAATCTTTAACTTCGTGCTAACAAGCGGGCACTTTCCAGACAGATGGAAACTGGCCACAGTGGCCCACTTCCCCAAGAAAGGGAAAGATCTGTCCAACCCGCACAACTACAGACCAATTAGTCTACTCAGCACAATAGGCAAACTACTAGAAAAAGTGATACTCAAACGCCTCAACATTCACTTAATTAAACAAAATACATTAATCCCCGAACAGTTTGGATTCCGCGCCAAACATTCAACTACCCTACAATTACTCAGGGCAACGGAAAATATCACGTATGGATTCAATACAAGAAAATCCACAGGCGCACTGTTTCTTGACGTTGAACGTGCGTTCGACAGAGTATGGCACGCCGGGATATTAAAGAAACTTAAAACGCTTAACATTCATGACTCGCTGATCAAACTTATAGCGAATTATCTAAACAGAAAATTTCAATCGAAAGTTAACAACCATCTTTCCACAAAGCGACCAATCAGAGCAGGAGTCCCACAAGGGAGTTTGCTCGGGCCGACACTGTTCAATATATATATCAACGACATTCCAAAAACAGCTAACACAAACTTATACATTTACGCGGACGACACAGCAATTATGACACAATCGGGCAAAACCGAACTTATTCACAGAAGACTCCAAAACAGCCTCAATGGTTTGGAGGACTGGTTCACAAACTGGCGCATTAAAGTAAACGCCCCCAAAACGCAAGCGATAATATTCACAAAACGAATCAACCACAGATTCCCGAAACACCAGCTTCCACCGCTTACCATATTCGGTGAAAACATAAAGTGGAAGGACACGGTAACCTGGCTTGGCCTCAAAATGGATCAAGGCCTAACGTGGAAGAAACACATCACACAATTACGGGGAAAAGCAAACGCCCAATTAGGCAAGCTCTACCCGCTCATAAACATGGACACCCAGCTGAATCTCAACATGGGTCTCACGTTATATAAAACACTAATACGACCAATATTTACATATGCTGCACCTGTCTGGGGGTATGCCGCCAAAACATACATCAAAAAACTACAACAATTTCAAAACAAAACATTGCGCATGGTAGCTAAGGTACCGTACGTAGCGCCATCTGATTTACTCCACGAGGAACTTAAAATGCATACAGTAGAAGAATTCGTTAAAAAGCTAGCTTACGACATCTACAAAAGCTTACGCGTACACCACAATGATCTAGTCAAA
Organism: Deroplatys truncata; assembly: GCA_030765065.1. Lineage (NCBI taxonomy): Eukaryota > Metazoa > Arthropoda > Insecta > Mantodea > Mantidae > Deroplatys > Deroplatys truncata. The sequence continues at coordinate 20,004,193 of CM060988.1, read as the reverse complement.
GCATTAGGCAACTACGATTCCGTAAATTACAAGCATAACAGACCACTCTCGCTATTCGATAGAACGCTTTCCCGAGACGACACGCAAGAACAAATCCAACAGTTCTTAAACAATCTACTCCAAACATGACAAGGACACTGACCCAAGACTTCCTATTTCTATATCTCAGCACTAATCTTTCTCTTGCTTTCTACCCTTGTTTCAGCCCACACCCGTCGCAGAGCCCTCAAGTCCTCAGCAACAGCTGAGGTGGCCCGGGAGAAGGGGCCTCCCAACGTGAACGACGTGCGCAGCGTAAGACGGGCCGCTGCATTATGGAGTCGTTCACACAGACGACAATGGCTACCATCAGGACAACGAGCTCAACGAAGGACCGAGAAGGCCGGATCTCAAGACAGACGCCTGTGCCCGATTGACTGCACAGGACACAATACAAAATTGTTCAATTTATCTAAATCTAATATAACAATAATGGTACAACCTAGCAGTAAGTTAATGCTAAGTCATGTGACACGCAGGCACTCCCTGCAAACAACACACATTTTAGATCTTAGGCATTATTTAACACATACTAGCAATATAAGAAACATACGCAAATAACCCACTGGTATTGCTCAGGTTCCATGGGCAATACCAGCAAGTAACATTTGACGCGCTCGCATGCAATGCATGCCAGCTAAGTAGCTATTCACATACTAACCGGGGTGCTATGCGGGACCCAACTAAAAGCATGCAAACAAATGCACGTTAACGCAGCAATATACAATTAACTCGTGGTAGGGTTTTTTAGTGGGTATTCCGCTCCCGAGCGGCGAGCCCCACATATCCCCCCAGCCATTGCACACCGGCTGGGGGTCGAATGCAATAATGCATTTTTCCCCCCACGGAAAAAAAAAAAAAAAGGCGACCAGTGCATAAGTCTACATTGACCTTCAGTGGCCTCGTTACCATCAAGAGGCCAATTCCAGGCAGCGGGTAGGCGAACAAGGCCACAGCCACCTTCCTTAAGGAACGGTAAGGCGCACTAAAAGTGTCCGGCCCTCTGTTTCGCTGCGCTATTGAGCACCACAGCTGCCTGCAGGTGAGGGTAAACGATTTTGTGTTTGTGTGCGCTGCACCCCTGGGTGCAGCGCTGTGTACCTTTCCAACATGCCTAAAACGAAACCCAACCAATCCCTAACTGGCAAAGGCCCCAGCGGGAATGCCGGGCAAACTGCAACTGCCGCTGCCAGCACCAGCACTGGTGCAGCCAACCAGCCCTCGGGCGGTCCTGCCGCTCTGGAGGGCAAGAAAAGGGCACTTAGCCAAGAACGCGCAAGCGGTAAGGGCAAAGTGCGTTGTTTGGACCAGTCCAAGCTTTCCACCAACCAGGGCGTCTCTCGCGAAGTTTCATCTGACCGAGTAGACCAAATTTCGGAGCTCTGCTCCGACGACGGTCGAGCCAATTTAGGCTCCCAACATTCAATCCACTCCTCCATGGAGGAGGATGAGGCAAGCTCCTCTGGCCTTTCCACGGCCGGAGAGGACGACGACTTCCGTGAAGTGGTTTCACGGAAAAGGAAGCGTGCTTCCCGATTGGCTGCAGGGGGCGTGCCCTCTGGCCAATCAGGAGCGTCCGCGCAGCCTGCCGCTTCTGGGTCCGCCCAGAACGCCGGGCAGCGGAGCCACGTTCCACCAATCATCGTGGATGACTTTGCGGGGTCTGTAGGCTTCCTGAAGGAAGTCATGCCGACCCTGATCGGGTCATGCACGGTGAGGCGGAACAAAAGCCGCTTCATTTTTCAGACCAAGCAGGTCGGGGACTATTCGACGCTGCTTAAACAGCTAGGTAGGAGGGGCATTCCCCATTTTACCTTTGGCCTAGACAAGGCCCGAGACATCCGCAGAGTTATCCGAGTTTTGCCAGCGGATACCTCGGTGAGTGACATCGAGGACGACCTCATCCGCCAGGGCATCACCCCAAGAGTGGTGAAGCAGCTCACCAGACCAGCTCCAAATGGCCAAGGCCCCACCCCCCTCCCACTATTTTTAGTAGTCGTGGAGCGGTCAGCAGACCCGGAGGCAAAGATAGACGGTGTCACCACCATCTGCTACCTTCGGGTCCACATCGAACCATCCAAGGGCTCTGGCGGTCCCCCACAGTGTTACCGGTGCCTGGGGTTTAACCACTCCAGCCACTTCTGCTTCCGCAACCTGCGCTGCTTAAGGTGCGGAGGCTCCCATCCAAGAGAGGTCTGTCCCCGAACAATCGCCGAGGTCCCCACCTGTGCTAACTGCAAGGGGGAGCATGTGGCGTGTTACGGCGGGTGCCCCACGAGGAAGGCTGTGATAGCCTCAAGGAGACCACCTGCACCAGCAGCCCCCCAAGGCAGGGGAGGCCACCCAGCACAACAGCAGCACCCGCCAGCTCCGGCTCCGCCACGGCAACAACATCAGCCTGCTTCCCGACGCTCTTATGCAGCAGCATTACAGAGCACCTCGGGTAGACCTGCGGTGTCAAGGGCCCCCACACAACCCACGTCCAGCAAGACGCAAACACCAGCTCCAGACACCCCAAAACCTCCCCGTCCTAGAAGGACAAGGAGACGCCGTCCAGCGCGAGAACCGGACTCGGAATCCGAGACCTCGTGTGAGCGTGGTACTCCCACTCTTCCACGTAGGTCGAGGGCCGACAAGGGGACCAATGGACCGGCGCCCTTGCCCAAGCCCCCCACTCCTCTCCCGAGAAGACCCCCAACCCCTCCTCCTGCACCACAGGTTTCTGATGTGCTGGGGTGGTTGCAGCAGCTGCTGCAGAACCACGGCCAGCGCATCTGCGATCTGCTGGTCAGGTTCCTATCAACATCTGACCAAGCCGCAAAGATGGTAATTGCCATGGAGGGGCTCGCACTCCTGACCACTGTCATCCAGACGGCCCGAAATGGCGAATCGAACTAGGTCACGTACCTCGTTTCGGTTCGCGTTTTGGAACGCGTGTGGAATGGCCGATCAGGGGAATGAGCTCCAGCACTTTGCTGGCTCATATGCCTTGGACCTCATTTTAGTCGGGGAAACACATTTGAAACCCAACACCCGATTCCGTCTACCGGGCTTCAGCTGCCTCAGGACTGACCGTTTGGGCCGCCGGGGAGTGGCACCGCGGTCCTCGTGAGGAACAGTGTTGTCCAACGCCCAATCCCTCTCCCGCCACTTCAAACCCTGGAGGCCACGGCCGTCTGTATTGATCTCGGCGGTACGGAAGTCATGGTGGTGTCTGTTTACCACCCTCCACGAAGGCTGTTCGTACTCAACGATTACCTATCCATCCTCGCCCTTCATCCTAACGTTATCATGGCTGGGGACTTCAATGCCAAACATATGCGTTGGCATTGCTGCCCCCCGTCGTGTAGACGAGGCAATGAAATTATACGCATGATAGATGCGGACCCTCAACTTAGAGCAGAGGGTCCCTGGCAACCTACACATCATCCACGAGGTCGAGGACGGGCTTCTGTTATCGACTTCGCATTCATCAAGCATTTCCCCTTTCATATCTCACTCACATCAATCAACGCGCTACACTCAGACCACAATCCTGTGTTAGCCGAGGTTAACACCCAGGTTGCCAGTCACGGCGTCCCGGTTCAACACCGGGAGGTCGACTGGGAATGCGTCAAGGTTTGCCTCAACGAATCCCTTCCACCCAACCCGAGAATCGTAGACGTCCCAACCCTGGAGGCGGCTGTCTCCTCCTTCACTTCCATCGTGGTACGAACGGTCCATAACCTCACTGTCAGCACCCCAGCACCCTTGCACCCTGACGTCCTTCCTCTTGAACTCCACCTGCTTATCCGCCGCTCCTGGGCGGCACGCAGACTCTACCAGCGTCACCGCACGCCACATAATCGAGTGCTTCATAGGCGCCTTTGCCGGGAGGTCCGTCGCCGACTACGCGAGCACAGAGTGCAAGCGTGGAAGGAGACGATGAACCGTATGAACCTCGAAGATGGCGACGTGTGGAGGATTGCCAAACACCTCCGCAACCGCAGAGATCAATACTCCTCCCCTCTCCACGGCACCCAAGGCCTGGCTTACCTCCCCCAAGCCAAAGCAAATGTGTTTGCCGACTACATTGAGAGGACCATGAGGCCTCGAGATGACCCCCAGGACGATGCTTTTTCCGAACGTACTCGGAGGGAGGTACGCCGATTCCTTCGACGTCCCCCCGACGATGCGGATCGATATCCCGTCATAAGACCTTCAGAAATCCAAGGCGCACTCCGGCGTCTCAACCCCAAAAGGTCACCGGGGCCTGACGGGCTTACACCCGCCATGCTACGACGCCTTCCCTTCCGGGCCGTGCTCTTTCTCACCAGGGTCTTCAATATGTGCTTCGCCCTAAGTCACTTTCCACGCGAGTGGAGAGAGGCTCGGGTTATCTGCATATTGAAGCCGGGGAAAGATCCGGTACATCCTGCCAATTACAGATCCATTAGCCTCCTCTCTGTCCTTTCAAAAGTGTTTGAAGGGACCATTCTTAACCGCTTGTCTCCCACCTTAGGGGACATTCGAGCCATCCCACCACATCAGTTCGGCTTCCGTCCTGGGCACTCGACCTCCCAGCAATTGCTGCGCGTGGTGGAAGCGGCTGCCCTGGGCTTCCAGGACAGAGCTTACACCGCCGCAGTTTCACTGGATGTCGAGAAGGCCTTCTCGACGACCTGGCATGCGGGGCTCCTCAAAAAGCTCATCCAACTGGAGCTCCCTACACACTTAATACACCTGCTACACACACATCTAAAACACCGCACTTTTGTTGTTTCGGTAGCGGGACACAAATCAACACTAAGGCCAATACGAGGCGGAGTCGCCGAAGGTTCTGTTCTATCCCCCACACTTTTTAGTGTATATGTGGCCGATCTACCCACAGAGCAGCACGTCAACATGGCACAGTACGCTGATGACGTGCTCCTGTATTGTACAAGTAAAAACCCAAACAGAGCCTTCAACCCCATTCAGAGACACCTCCGCCTCCTCCAAGAGTGGTGCAGGCGTTGGCGATTATCCATCAATCCGGCAAAAAGCCACGCCATTGTCTTCACCAAGCGCCGCTTTCCCGCAATCTTCCCCACATTCAGCTATCTCGGAAGAAGGATAGAATGGACAAATGCCATCTCCTACCTGGGGGTCAAGTTAGATAAGGGTCTAACTTTTCGGGGACACGTCGGGGACGTCGCGCGTCGGGGACATGGGGCTGCGGCTTCATTGTACCCGATGCTGAGGTCTGAGATGCCTGTCCCTTTAAAGTTACACCTTTTTCGGGCGCTGATAATCCCCTTCCTGCTTTATGCCTGCGAGATCTGGGGCATGGCCGCAGATTCCAACCTGCTGCTCCTGCAACGGGTACAGAATAGGTGCCTTCGGGCCATCTATTGTGTAAACCGCTCCTTTCCCGTGAGACTGCTTCACGAAGTCTCATCTCTTCCTTACGTGGAGGATGAAATTAGGCGCCGGGCCGCAAAATTTTACGACCAGTTGCCATACCATCAGAGCGCCCTAGTTAGGTCTCTTGGGGATTATAACCCCAGAACACGCCGCTTGAGGCATCACCGGCTTCCCCGCATGGCTTGCGGGCATATCCGGTAACAGCGGAGTAATTCCAACAGCAGCTAAAGCTGAACTCCAATACTATCCATTCAAGAGTAGCTTGGACTTCAAAATTAAAATCCCAACATGTTTATAATTACAAAATTCATACCACCAGCGGTGCACAAGGGTAGTTGCACCATGACCGGCTACCGTTGAGGAACAAACTTGGTTACCTCCTTTTCTCTCCCCCTACCTAAAGAACAACCGCCATCCTGTAACCCCCATATCCCGTCACTACGTGGTAAAGCCCTAATTAGGGAAGGTACACGCCTAAGCACACCATCGGGTTGCCCTCAACCTGCCATCTGACGCACGCACACGCACAAAGCGCAAGCGAGAATGAATCGAGAATGTCCTGATCACGATTCTTTTTGAACGACGATTCATACACGATTCTTGCGATTCTTTTTGAACGACGATTCATGCACGATTCTTACGATTCATTTTGAACGACGATTCATACACGATTCATACACGATTTTTACGATTCATTTTGAACCATGATTCTTACGATTCATTTTGAACGACGATTCATGCTAAGATTGACACAATACATACGATTCTTTCCTTGTAGTCGTTCATATGAACGATTCGTTCATGAATCGCCCCATGTCTAGAGTTTACACCAAAGCACATGAGCGAAGCGAGCGTGAGTTCCTTAACGATGTGTATGATTTACTATTTATATAAGCTTAGGTTTCTGATTCACGAAAGGTTAGGTTTAGTTTATATATGAGCTTAGGTTAATTAGCAACCAGTGATTAAAGGAAGGATAGGCAAGGTTTAGCTTTATTATGTAAGCTGGGGTTAATTAGCAACCACCGATTACAGCAAAGCACGTATAATAGGAAATGCAAAGTAAGGAATTCGATATACATATTTCGGTTAGTGAATTCATAATATTGCAAAGGATAGTCAAAGCGATTATTCGAAGTTTACCCGAGGTTAGCATAAGGTTACTGTACATATCTATATAATTTCGCTTGAAATAACGGTTGTGGTATTGGGAATTGCACAGTGAAGGAGGCGACATCTAGTTTCATACGGTCACATAACTATTTGACTTCTTAATGATGATTACGGATATATCAGCAGCGAGGGTGTTTTGAAAGAAGAGGAAACAAATAGTTGTTTTCGCGGATTTCGCTTACACTCGTAGTTTGGCACTTTGTTTCGTGCGTGCGCACTAGTAACAAAATGGAGGAATTTGTTGTCAATTTAGCGACTTATTTCGTACATATGAAATTGCCTGAAAAAGCAGCGGTGTCTGCAAACTCACACACAGGCATCTCATTTTAGGTTGTGTAATGCGTGCATTTTTCTTCCCTAAATCATCATTTTTGACATTTCTATTGACGATTATTGACAGAAACGTTACAGCATATTTTAATACATATTTATATGATAATTATTGACGCCTTTGTTCCTTATATTATGCAGAACTTGGATCGCTAGAAAAAAAATCAACCAATTGCGGTGTCAATGGTAGATTCTTTTATGCTGAATACGTTTTTACCAATTTTGTTTAATGGAAAGGTTCCGTAATGGAACTCCATTTATTGCACAGGCTTAGCGACCCTTATTAACAGATATATATTAAGTATGCTGTCTGGAAGGAGCAGGATATAAATACAGAGGCATTATTATACATTTGTAATATAAACATATAGTAATTATTATATTTTAGCTGCCTAAAACCTGGGCTTCATTGTTGTCGGAAGAAGTTCAATGTTACGTCGTGTAACAACGGCATATGTCGCTTGAGGCTGGTTACCATACCGCGGATGTGTTCAATGTAGGTAACTGCTATTCTCAGTGAAGCAAGTAAAACATACTTTGGTTAATAATTCTTGTGTGAGATTAAACATAATATTAGTTTAAGCTGTTTTTTCTGCTGTACTTCTACTCTCATGTATCGTTTGACAGTTTTTTAATTTGTTAGCAACAATATTTACACTTATTTTTAACATTAGAACGAGTAGGAGAAAGCAGATGCCGTCACTGTAGCAAGCCTCAGTGAAACCAAGGAGTCCTGTGTTTTGTAGATTTATCCCGAGGTTAGCCTTAGGTCTAATGTTTGTGTGTGTGTGTGTGTGTGTGTGTGCGCCCGCGCGTGTGCGTGTGTGGTGTGTGAGAAGAACTGTAAAAAGCCGCAATTTCCGCGGATTTTGTTAGTACTAATGCGTTGGTACATTCCATCGCGTACGCACAATTGTAAGAAATATTGACATTTAGCAACTTATTTCGTATATAAGAAAATATTTAAAGTTAGAGAGTAGATGGTTTACAGGCTTTCCAATTATCACAACTACTCAAATGTCCTTTTTGGCATCAGCCATTACCGACATTTGCTTTATTAATAATTCGAATTCTTCAAAACTTAAAAACTCAGTTTTATTTATGGATACTCTTTAACTACTAAGGTCTTTAGCGTCCGATTCTACACTGGACGTCAGTAGTATGGATTTGTATATTCTACGATCACCGTAGAACAGACATGCTGCTCTGCGGCAAAATCTTGATCGCAGAACATACAATGTATCTTAACACATGGGAGTGAAAGAGATGGTTGTATGGTGTGTAAGAGTAGTGGAAAAATCAATGAGTAGGGATGATGTGTAACATGGTGGGGGATGTGGGTCATGATACCTTAGAAAGTGTATTGAGGGTGTTGGGGTAACTGTGTACGAGCATCAATGTGATAAAGCCGATAAGGGCGATAAAAAGAATGATTGAGACGAGCATCGAACCCTGACTAACATCATCATCGTTCCGGGATGGAACCTAGGCGCGATATGAGCGATATTCCCAGTAAAAGAGCCTCTTGGTAAAAAAAGAGCTGCGAACCCAAAATCATCAAACTCAGGAGTGATATGAGCGATATTCGCAGTAACAAACCCCTTGGTATAAAGCATATGAGTAACGAACCCTGGTATGGAACCTATGAGTGATATTCGCAGTAACGAATCCCTTAGCATCAAACCCAGGAGTGATATGAACGATATTTGCAGAAACGAACCCTTTGGTATAAAGCATATGAGTAACGAACCCTGGTATCGAACCTAGGAGTGATATGAGCGATATTCGCAGTAACGAACACCTTAGCATCGAACCCAGGAGCAATATGAATGATATTCCCGCCTAGCTGTGATATTACAGTTAAAAACTCAAGGATCAAACCCGCCTAGCTGAGTATGAACGATCCAATATGAAGCAATCACATGCTTGTACCATCACGTCACTACAAGCACAACACATTGGCGCATAGTTGGGGTGGGGGTAGAGTATATGAGCTGCGAGGGACCGCCACACGCTCACACACATGCTCGAGACGAGTAGCAAAATGGACAGTGACAACGAAACATGGAACGCACCGACCTTTGAGGAGATACCTCAGCACTGTCTCGAGAAACATCGAGAAGTGTGATGGAGTGAAACACCGCGTCATATGCACCGAGCCATATGCACCGGGAGATGATGAGCTTCTTCAGCTGCTTCGAGCATTGCAATGTGAAACGTGAGACCGAGTCAACACCCGAAGGCGCGGACCTCCGACCACCCATCTGAAAAGACGAGGCAGAAGGGTAGGTATAGTAACCGCTCAATAAGGTAATAAAGTGGTATTAAACGAACGTTAATGTAATAATGAACGTATGTGCGTGTTACAGCGGCGACAAAGAGAAAAAGGAGGCGGTAACAAAGAAGAGAAACAAGCACAGGAGGAACAATAAGAAGGATGAGCAGCTTGTCTTCATCTTCCTCGATCCCATACCACCACCGCAAGCTCCAGCAGCAGCAACAGCAGTCCCAGCAGCAACCAAGAATGAGTGAACTATGCATATTCTCCATAACCCCCCGTATACGTGTGAACATATGACTGCATCACCAAACACCTGTTTTATAATTACAACTGACTATGGAAAATATGTGTATATAACGCTAAAGGACTGGAAAATAATAAGGTTAAACATACTAGTGATTGTAAAATATCTCAAAGAGGGGAAGTACCCACCATCAGTGGAATATTGCGAAAGCATAATATATGCTTACAATGTGTTGATACATATGGCCGATTGGGAATATATAAAAATAGAAAATAATTGTTCACATGAAAACGTAATAGAAATGGATTGGGATGCAATACGAGGACTTGAAAGATACTCGTCACACATTGAAAAGTATCTTCAACAACTCCAAGATGTTCGCAGTCACTAAATTCCTGTTGTATATCAAGTAGAAGGATAAGGGAGAGCGTAGTGGAGATGTATGAAAAAAATGCCATAAAACATTGTATAAAGTATGAAAAAATATTTTTATTTATTTATATTATAGCCTGTACAACACGAGCTAAAGGTTTGTAGGTGAATAGTTTATCATGGCTAATCAAACAAAACATTGATGTTTGAGGTGGTATATTCCTCGAGGTTTGTACATCCAGACGTATGTTGACAGCAGCGTTCAGGACCTCTTCAGGCTGATGGGAGCAGTCGATGATGAAAAGTGGTGCGGAGGTAAGTAAATCATTCCTCTTCAATATCGGGTAATTATCCTTTCCATAATATGCACGTTGGAATCTAGAGTCAGTTCATACAGAAAGGCAATCTTCGAATTGTCAAAATCTAAATTCATGTCATGGTAGGGATAGCATTCATTGTTGATGTATAGCTTCATACCAGTAATGTTACAATGATCGTAAAGTGAGCAATCAGAATTGGAATTATTCAGGCGGTTAGTTTGCATTCCAACGATGATAAAACGTAGCTTCTCAAGCTTCGAGGTAGTGGAAACATTCCAAGTGAAGGCTTTAGTCCTTGGTACTGCAGGCTGTACATGTGGATCCCACGTTCTAAACGCGACATGCAGTGCTGGATCGGACTTGACCAATTTAAGCTTCTCGGCTCTCTCGCCATCAGAAAGGCGAAGTACTGGTATCCTCCATTCGAGTCTCGTCAGCTGCACGACCGACTCTTCCTCGCCAACGATGCAATTCCTCGAATTGTTAGCTCTAATGAGAATTAATTCATACTTGCCTTTAAGTACAATCTCCTTGTTATCGTCGGCAAAACCGAGAAGCATGGATAGACGAACTACAGCATTGAAACTTCGGTTGGTAGCGTTAACAATCTTCACCTCTTCTGCCGGGTACACCCAGCAAGCGTTCTGTAGACGAAAGGATTCCATGTTATTGAGACATGCATAGTTATGTAGCGTGGATGAAATACCAGGAAGTCTTGTACTATCTATGGTAGTACCATTCATATCCAGATGAATCTCATCAAAGAGAAAGGCCATAGCATTGTTGACAGGTTTCGAGGATGTCGGTTCCCCTGCAAGTTTAGTGATAGTACCTTCAATATACAGATAACTCTTGCTAGGTAATGCATACAGATTCTCAGCCTGACACGGAATTCGAATTTCATCATTCTCACCCAGAGCCGACGCATTGTAGGGTAGAAATATATGTTCCTCCTCCTTGGTAATCTTATCATCGAAGGCTGGAACTCCGGTTACATCTAATATATCCATCGTCTCACCTTGTAGCCCAGGCTCTCGAGGAACTTTCGATTAGATTATGTTAACAGCTTGGATGTAGAATATCGAGTATGCTTTAGTTTAGAGAAGAAGGGCTTAATATACTGACGACGACGTTTAAAGTCTAGACCCATTTCTTCGGATATGTAGTCTCACGGTTATGACTTCGTGTCTGAAATCTACAGGAGTGCCGTTCTGGTCTACCGCTCGAGTGGTGATCTGATCAATGAGATTCATATCGATGAGTGGTAAATATATATGGTTGGATGGTTCCTATGAGATGTGAAATCCTGGAGGGACCTATGGAAAAAACTCGTAGATAGACTGTCCACTCCTACCAGCGGCAAATGATCCCGTTGCAATGCTACACTCGATGCGTATGATGCTCACATTGAATATGTTGAACAAAGCGTCAGATGTGGTCATCACACCTGCCTCCACCAGACCAGTATTCGTAAATCCCAGGAGCGAACCGATAGAGTTGGCCTTAAAAATCAATCGTGAATGGGCATCGTATCTCGGCCTTCATGGTATTATTAGCACGTAGAACGAAAGCCTCACCCACGACGAGCATCTTCTTGATGAGAGCGTCGAGATCGTCGATCTCATACGTACCAGGAGGGAGTTCCAGTACGTGAGATACGCCATCTCGAACATAATGAAAGAGATTATTGCTTGCGTCAACGTTCAGTATGCAGTAGAATATTTCGAAATTCAGAAGGGCAATCTCGTAGAGTCCATTGGAATCCAGGTAGATGGGCGGATTTATATATGTGGAAATGGCGGAATCAGTTCCACTTACAGCAATCGTATAACTCATACCGATAGGAACTGAAGACACAAGTGTCGCAAATGACGGAATCGAAATCTTGATATCTACGTTTGTTATAATACAGCACTTTGGTTCATTTCAGATGGGATGCAATCTCGCTCAGAGGTTTCAGATTACCAAAACTATCGAAATACAATGCTGTATTCCCATCCTTACGCATAGCAACCCAATGAGTACCTCGGTTACTTGAGATATCCACGTTAACTATGATGCGCTCCTTGTACCTCAGTTTTGTCGTTAGAGTGTCCAGCATATACACACCTCGAAAACGTGGAATGCGTAGACGTTTGGCATACTTCACTAGCTCCGTATTGCTCAACGCTTTCTCCGTGATATGTACAATCCTCGACAATTTTTTTCCTACGAAGACCTTTTCCCATGGCCAAGGCCTCCATGTGCTGATTGTGACGTTTTAACTTATACAACTGCCGATCGGTGGCAAGCTTCTTATTCACTGCGGTAGCGATGCCAGTTGCACCGCCTGCAAGGCTTCCAGCAGCGCCCAAGGCCGCTATGAGTGGTATCAGCGGTAGAAAACCACCAGTATTCTTCTTCTTAAGCCCAGCGCCTACAGCAAACTTACCCTTCATCAGTGACGTAACCAGACATGCAGCCAGTCTCTCTCCAAACGTTGCGTCTGCCGACTTAACCATATTCCAAGCCTTCTCTGCAAGGATGCAATCAGCGATATGTCTCGAAGCGGTATCTGGATCACAGAGTATGCAATATCGTGCTCCCTGCACGCCTCGTCCAGCTTATTTGCACCCCGATCACCTCTCGCCAGACGCTTTTTGAGGTTCGTACCCGGCCCACAAAAATGATACCCTGGAAGATGGGCTTCGAAAGGTAGTGTACCGATGAGGGAATTAAGAATTCCCGATCCACGCTTCCTCACACTCCTAGCTCTCATGATGGAATAGCAAACAAATAGTGTATAGGGTGGTTATATAGTCTTAGTTACGAAATGGAAGTTGTAAAGCAAGCGTGTTCCCTGCCCATACAGGTATTAGACTTCGAAAGCGACGTGAAAAGAGGAAGACACGGTGCACTCTTTCCAAACAATGCTCGTGCCCTCATACTAGGCAGTTCGAACGCCGGCAAGACCAACGTGCTACTCAATCTACTCATACACGAGAACGGTCTCAGATTTGAGAATTTATACATATATTAAAAATCAATACATCAACCGAAATATCAGTACCTACTCAATGTGCTAAGAAACATACCCGACATTGAAGTTTACACCTACATCGATGCCGATAAGTTCTTGAATACGTCGAATGCTAAAGAAAATTCAATCTTCATCTTCGATGACGTCATCAGCGAGAAGAAGGAAAAATCGCCTCGTACTACAGCATGGGTAGACATCGCCACGTCAATGCGCTCTACCTAGCGCAAACATATACTAAAGTTCCTAAACATTTAATTAGAGATAATGCAAATATGATTATTCTCTTTAGATAAGGCAACCGTAACCTAAAACACATATACGATGATTATGTTAATACATATATGAGTTTGTATAAATCCGAGATTTGTGTAAGTACGTATGGGATAACAATGAGAAAGAGAATGTGAGAACGTTCATGGTGATAGTTCCCGAATTTCCAATAAACGATGGGCGCTACAGACGCGGCTTCGATACCTTTATCAAGACCTGCAAATAACCATCTCCAGTCACAACAGTTATGAGTATCGATCGATTCTGTGCTCAAAGAAAGGCATACGTCAAGACGCTGATCAACCGATACATCGTCGACAGAGATGCAGAGTGCAACTACCTTTTCACCTGCCGACGGTTACGTCAGGGCAGCTGCCTAGGGAAATTAGCGATGCGGCTACTAAAGGGTATGTGGATACGCATACGTCTAATATGGAGGATAGAATGAGACATGGAATGCAGAAACAAGAGAGCACGCTCAGAGCGTACGTGCACACATCGCTCGATGCAATGAGACGCACTCGGGAAACACCTGCTGAAACGTGACGCCGAAAACAACATCCTACTCGATAAGACGAGACTCAAGGTAACGGTTTCTCCAGAGCACGATCACGATGTTCCCAACAGGAGATACGTAGCAAATTACGTGAATGCACGCGCTCCACTCATCGCCTCGGACGGTAGCTTAAAATTCCTCAAGAGAAGAATAATAGATCTAGCAGACCCTGTCGACGATATGGATGGGGTAAATAAGAGATATCTGCTAAGGGAGATAAATGAATTACAACAAAGTATAAATAGCGATATGGTTACGACTACTATAAACATCAACAAACTATAAGGTAGTTAACGGTAAGGTAGAATCCATCGAGAGTGTGCTCGCTCATAACATGGAAATACATGTCGAAAATATGAAACAGCAAGTAGAAACTGTAAAAAAGTTGCTTCAGACACTCGAAAGGAATACCCTGAACACTTCAGATATTGAAAATAATATAAACATGAAACTACAACATAGTGAAAACCGAGTATCTGCACGCATCAGTGATGAAATTTCAAAACTCGAGACACTGTTCAATAATAAACTACAGTCAAGTGTAAACATCCTTATGAATAATCTAAGCGACGCAACTGCAAATATGACACGAATGAGTGAACTTACAGCTCACGTCAGTTCTATAGATGAGCTCACCGCACAGGTGGTCGATAGTAACAAGTCACGAGTGAATGATCTTGCAAAACAAATGAGATCGACCGACGAGTTCTTAACTAAGGCTATGGATACATTGCAAACACGTGTGGTTGGCATGTCGGGTAATTTCATCATACATCTTCGCTCCCTACCGCCGAGGAGAGCCAACATGTATATGCTATCATCTGGATTCTCACTCTATACATTCCCGATCAAGGGTGAACTGGGTCACATCGCAGGATCCTGTAGGCGGACCGAGAAGTTGTATAATTGCTTAAGAGAGAAACGATACAATAGTGCGATAAATGATAATGTTATCGCTGAACATCCCACATCCTTTAACATAGGTGACAAAATACTCGTGTGATTGACGGTCATACCTAGACATCGAAATGCTCGTATCAAATAAAATGAATGTACGCTAAGAATGATCTATCATTGACAAGATGGATACCGATGCTATAACTCTGTAACAATCCATTGCGAAGCATACAAATGCCATTAGGGATGAGTTGCGTTCCCTTAGAGGTCTACAGTTCGAGACGCAACGCACAATGACTGAGGTACTGAAGCCTGTAACTACACCACTGAATGCCATACTGGAGAATACCAAGAAGGTGGAGGTGGAAAGTAGGCAGGATAATGAACTAGAGCGTCACATGAAAGAGATGCGACGTTTAGGTAAAAACAATTTGGATACCGCATATGGAATTCGATACGAGGTTGGTAATTATCTTTTGGGAAATAAAATAATCGCCATAGACGAGGATGATCACATTCGAGTGGGAAGCAAACGCTGCAAGACTACCCCGGCCGGCTAGAACTCATCTTCAAGAGGAAACCTCTCACCTATACCGATGAGGATCTAGATGTATGCGGTGAAATCTTAAATCAAACGCTGGAGTACAGAAGTGGATACACCATCACCGGACGGATAAAATCGAACACTGGACATAAGTATACGCACATCATTCGCAAACTCGTGACTGACAAGGTGACCGGTTCGGGATTCGAGTGGAAAGAGCTGCAGAATAATCAAACCGATTACATATTCTGGTCCGATGTGAATGTACTAGCAGATCCTCTCAAATTACTCATCGCAAGAAGCTGGAAATAGAGGTTACATGTCCGAGATTGCAGAGATTGTTGCGGAATTGAAGGGAGCTAAAGTTATAGCATTATCAAACGTGCAGTTGCAAAGGAATTACATGCGCCAGCCAGACGAAATTTTGAACGTAGAAAGATAATTACAAAAGGTCTTCATGATCTACTACAGATCGATCTAATGGAAATGATTCCATATGCACGCGTAAACAAGAATCATAAATACATATTGATTGCAAGAGACTTTTATACGAAAACGGCATATGGCCGAGCATTGAAGAATAAGCGGGGTGAGGATGTGACGCAAGCAATGGAATCCATTCTGAAGGAAATGAAGATTCCGCCCAAACATATCTAGTCAGATAATGGAAACGACTTTTATAATAACTCGTTCAAGCAGTTAATGGCAAAATATAAGATTAATCATTACAGTACGTTCAGTAGCATAAAGGCTGGTGCTGTCGAACGACTTATACGCACTGTAAAAAGCCTTCTCTACAGAGAATTTCTAGTGAAAGGCTCGTATAAATGGTTGGAGTTCCTGCCTAAAATACTTACTCGGTATAATAATACTTACCATTCAACGATTCGCATGAAGCAAAACGACGTCACGAGCAATGATTGAGAATTAGGAATTCTCAACCTCCAGTCTACCTTTGAAAGATTCGGAAGGAGAGGTGAAGAAAGACGGATTTTATAGACAGGAACTTCAAAGGACATGGTGTCATGACGTCATCCTGATTGTAAAGGTATTGAAACGCACCAAGGATAGGATTCTTGTCGAGTGGTGGGGATTTCCAAACACTGAATGGATTAAACGTGAGGATGTACTATGAGCATGTACATTATATGAAATAAATGTTTTTTATTCATAACTCATCTTGTTCTTATTTTCCGTATCCCTTACAATTAAAGGAGAGTGACAGGATGGAAGGGAATACTGAAATAAGTGACACATTTTATTTGTATCAGTTATATATTTCTCAAGCCTAGAAGCTGGTATCCCAGAAACAAACATGTATTATGTAGAATTACTTTTTTAAATCATAAATAAACATGTAGGTTGATGCTGAATATTTTTTAAAGCAGACCGTCCGTCATACCTAGAGCTGAAAATGAAATGCCAAGATTCCACATAACACTGAACTACTTGAGTGTTTTGTAAACTTCACACAAACATGTGCATACCTTCCTCATAACATTTTTTATAGAGAACTACGTTTTAATGCTTGCAAACATGTGGGTATGGGTATACATTTACCCCAATACATTCAATACCTTCGTTATCACACTGAATTACTTTTTAATTCTTACAAGCATGTGTTATG
This sequence comes from Deroplatys truncata, assembly GCA_030765065.1. NCBI lineage: Eukaryota > Metazoa > Arthropoda > Insecta > Mantodea > Mantidae > Deroplatys > Deroplatys truncata. Next base: position 19,987,136 of record CM060988.1, on the reverse strand, counting down.
GGCATACATTTACCCTAATACATTCATTACGTTTGTTATCACACATAACACTTATACAGAATTACTTTTTAATTGGGCTTACCCTCATTATCTTCATATACAGTTAATACTTCACCCTGATAGCCCGATGCTAATGTCATATGACTACCATCATTAGGGATTATACGCTTGTCATCGAATGCGTCCAGCGTGCGTTTGTTTAATTCGATGGTATACACATCGTGTTTGAAACTTCTAAAACCCAACTGAGTCGAATAATATGTTTTGGACTTATCGTTTAAACATATTTTATAATCCTCAAATTTAATTGTCCGCATTGTCTGTTTGGCAATATCCTTAGCCTTTTTTGTTTCCTGCCCTTCACATTCAAATGCTTACAGTTTAGAACGTAAACCTACATATTCTGACATTATCTTACCCGATAGCTCATCCTTGAATGTTCCAATAACTTTATGATTAACCTTTGGTATACCGTAAATATTGTTTTCCGGATAATTGGAGGTATTGAAATAACTGAGATTCTCTTTCACAAATTCATATATATCGGTGCTGGTTTAAAAAAGAAAGGCATCCGTATCTGTATACATTAATTTCAGATCCTTCAGGTTCGGCTTCATCACGTTATAGTAAAATGTATACATAAACAATTTTGACTTCTCTAATATTGCCTTTCCGATGTATATCGGTTTGGTCATTTTAATCTCCTCCCGTGCCATCTCGATACCGACCAGACTCTCCGAGAACACAATGTAGCGGACAAAGTTTGGACGGGATATCAATTTACGTGCCTGTTTCCACGACGTGACAAGTCGAAAGTCATTGTATTTCCTTGCATTTTCAATCGCTTTACCATATATCGCATTATTTAGCAGTTTATAAATGTTATGTCCGAATTTAGAGGTCTCTGGTGCGCGTAGCTCGGAATTCATCATTATGTATTTTTTTAAGCCATTCTGATTGCTCATACGCAATCACTCTATATATACTTTAATTTCATACCCAAATGAAGACATTGCCGCAGATTTCGATAATGAATCGCATATTTATCTTTGTTCGTTAGTGTAGCTAGTAATTTTTTATATTTCCCGTTTGGTGGTATTTCCGAACGTGCACACAGTGGCAGATCATTGTGAAAATCGTGAATTTCTGAAGGATATTCAATGTCTACTTCTAGCGCATATCGGAGAATTTTTGGGCACTCTTGCAAAGTCAATGTTTTCAATTCCATTTCTGGTTAAACATGTGAGTCCACCATATGGAAGGATCCCGACATAGCCTGGCCATATAAATTTGCACAGTCGTAATAGCCTAAATATTTCATTTGTTGTGAGTTATAATGGTCCGAAACGTATTTATTATATGCTTTTATATATCTACCAGAGATATTCCACGTACGTATCCCACCACGTATTCCACCTTCAATCATGCAGTGCATCGCTTTACCTGTAATTAGGGAAAGCGTTACATTGGTTATCTCTAGCATTGCATCGAATGCAAGTCCTGGGAGTGTAAAGTAATGAGCACAGTCCAACTGATAAACATTGAAAAGTATGTCACAAAACTTTTCGAAAATGTCGGCTAACAAATATGTATCGGTTTTCAGGTATATATCGCTATACTGACCTAACGTTTCTATATTAAATGTTTACCAAACAGTATGAGCATGTTCGTATTGTTCTGCTGTTATATCATCAAACATTGTAATATCGGGCAACTCTATCTCGTTCAATTTAGATAAACAATCAATATAAATATATGAGAATACACCTTTCTTTCGAACGAGATTATGTTGTGTCACGGTCTTAAATTCAATTTTTATAAATTTGAAATCATCCATACAAACATTTCAGCAAGGTTTGATAATTTATCATTCATAAATCGATAGATATCTAGAAATCTTAGGTAAACTGTTTTATACTTTTTACTGAATAAAAGGTACTTTTCAGAGCTCTGTGCTATGCAACTTATTGGTTGAGTGCCATAGTTGAGATGTTTCACTATAAAGTGAGCGTCATATTGTCGCAGCCTCCAAACAAACACGCTCAAGGGGCAGATCACTCACTAGAGAGGTAACCGGTAGTTAACAAATTGTAATAATTTGAATAAGGCGAGGCTACGACTAGGGACGCAGCTAAAGTGAAAGTGCAGAAATATTATTACAAACTGGCAAAGGGACACTTACATGGCTCAAAATAGGTAGAAGGAGCTTTACACTATCATGAATAAGACAATAAAGATCTGGATGGCACCATGTTTATTAAATAAAACTTATTACATACCACATCTTAGTTCCATGCCTGTCGGGTGAGACCGCCATGCATTCCTGCACGGAGAGGGCGAATGCAGGTCTGGTCTGGTTGACTGCTACGCACTGACTCTCTGCCCCAAGCACGCCACAAAAAGCGTGGGGGACGTCAACTAACCTACCCCCACCTAAACTGCTAATCCCCACCTAAACGTCAACCGCCATCTCGAATCTAGGTGACCAAAGAGACTATGCGCATACGTCACATCTCCCCCTGGCCACCTAGATCGACGCCCTCGTTGACATAAGGAGAATGTTGTTTGTGAAAAGAACAAAGAAAGGGAAAAAATTACAAAATAGAATAAAACATGACATACAAAAAACACGCAGTATTTGTGCACATATATGGACCCTACATATCTGAGCAAATGCACATGCTGACTGTCATATGTGTGAGTCTCGAGTGTCGACGGGTTATTTTTCTTCAGATCACTTATGCTCGAGTACCCCGCACACGCAAACACACCATGCTGCCACTGTCACATGCACACTACACTGCACCTGGATGGATGTTCCGACGTAACTGTTTGTGGGTGGGATTTCCAGATCACCCGCAACGACGAATTATTTTTCAGCTGTAGTCTTTTGGATGCTGCAGGTCGCTGAAGATGAGGAAGGGGTGGGCAATCGCTGGCTTGGACTGCCCCCCAAAATAGTGGCTCCTTATGCCACTGCAGTGTAGTGACTGCATGACAGCTCTCCTGTGGTGTCTCTGGAACCTCTGGCGTGATTGGCGGGAGTACTCTTCTTATACTCTCGAGCTCCGCAATCAGCAAAGTGACTACAACAGAAACCATAGAACGGTAGAAATGGTGCTCCAAAAGATCATCACACATAAAAGAAGTAGTATGCCATTTACAATAAAAGATTTAAAAATGTCAAGAAGGTTTACAATCAATGAAGTCTTTTAAGATGGGTCAAAGAGAGAGAGAAAAAAATGACCACATGTTGACATAAAAACTGAATTTACAGAGGGTTACCATCCAAAATTTAACACAAAATGCTTTAGAATCCAAATACAAAATCACAAAAGGACCAGAATACATAAACATTACATCAGTGACATTCATTGTTTACATACAATAACGTAACACAAATATAGAAACTTATTTGGGATCCCAATATTATTTAATGACTAGCTGGTACCATTAATGAAAAGAAAATAAGTGCACTTACAATACATTCATACATGAAAATGAAATGAAATCATTCACACTCACCATGGCCCAAATTATACACAACACTCACTTAACTAACTACTCAAAACTACTGTATGCATTACTACAGACTTCAAAAATAAATCCACAGTACATATTCAAACTACACCACATTACATTCTTTCAACTACAATACTCATACTCTACTGTCACTAACACAAATTCTCCTCCACATTACTATCTTCTCCATCTTATTATTATCCTCATCATCTCAATCATCATCATCATCATCATCATCATCAGTACTTCAATCATCATCGTCTTAGCTTTCAACTTTCTCGTAGACAGTAATTTCTGAGAAAACCAAATATCTTCACTGACGTGCCTCATTCAACATGCTGCAAAGTCAAAAATACCTAACATAGGCATAAACTTAAAGAAATCACATTAACATTTCAGGAATGACACCAATAACATGACATTATACTGTTGCATCCACATCCTCCGAATCAAAATTAAGGTGGAAAATAGATGGTATTAGAACTTGCTATATAAGATGGTAATAAACTTGTTGCATAAACACAAAAAAAATTATTCTCATTGCATACACTTCAATAGATTTACTCTCTCGTGTGAATACATCACACACGCTATACTGGGCACGTTACAGCAATACCAATAAGCAAAATCTCTCAAATCATCACATCAAATTTCCAGGTACATGTAGCCCTCCTGAAAATCAAAACATTTACACTTCAACTATCGGGATTACTCTTTGGCACTTCCACCGAAGCTGACATCATCTCATCTCATCTCCTCTCTCACTTTACCACCATCGGGGTTACTCTTAGGCACTTCCACCGAGGCAAATATCACATATACTACTCATCTCTCACACTACACCGTCGGGGTTACTCTTAGGCACTTCCACCGAGGCAAATATTAACTCATGTCTCACATAACCTCACAAACATACATACACACACTATTCATGCAACAATTTTCTGCAAATAAAAGATCACAGCATCATAATAAAACCTAAACCAAACAAAATCAAATGCAACAGAACAAATCACATCTTTACCAAAAACAATACTGTCACAGAACATTCCTGAAAATCAAAGCTTAATTAAGCACATAGTATAAATCAAACACATTCCTGCAGCATAACATAACAAAACAAATGACTTAGAATGCCCAAAACAGAATTCAAAATTTAAGTTACACAAAATGATAATAAACTCAATTTAGCAGAGACATACATAGCACAAATTATTCCTGAAAAGCAAAGCTTAATTAAGCATGTCAGTGAAACAATAAAAATTTAGCATACCTGTGTGAGTTGTGAAACTGTTTCATTCGTCCAAACTTTAGCACACACAATGTTCACATACTTACAGGTTATGTTTTTTCTTTTTACCACAAAATTCCAGTGCAATTTTCCAAAATCTGGTAACACACATATAGCTTATCCATCAACATCCACGTCGTACTGGTCCATATTAGAGGCACATTAAACCTAATTAGGTGAAGATACTGGCAAGGTTGGTAGTAGCTCCTGAAACCTTTACTTAAGTGAGTCATTTTGAAACATTTTCCCCCAAAAATATGCACTGCGTAACTAGATAAACCAAACATGGCAACGGTGAAGCAAAATTATCATCATTATGATTACCACTATGCGTACCGCGAGTGTACAATCCACAAAAATAAATTTTCAATGTATATACTCTTGACTTCTTTCGTTTTATTATTTTATTATTCCAAACAGATGCACCACACTTTTTATACTCACGCAAGTTTTAAACACGTGAACTTTAAAATATTTGCTGCACTTTCGAGTCGTTAAGAAATCACAACTTACAAGATGACGCAACCAATAATGCAATGTTACGCAGACCAACTAAACACACGCAACTATATTATCAAAGTTACAAATATCGCCCACTTTTCAAAATTCACAAAAATATGTACTTTAAAATGACCAGTACGAATAATTTATCACAGTAACAGTATTTGGTAGAAATGAAGCCAAAGTAAGGGGAAAATGTATCCAGGAGTTTTAACGTCACGCCACCGACAGACAATGGAAAAATTATAAAAATGAACTTAAAATTGGAATTTAGACACTGGACTTTCAGAAAGCAATGCAACAAGAATTTAGATTACAGAAACCACAAATTATACCACCGAAACGCTTACCCTTAAGCCAAGAAACAGATTTACATTTTTAACAACCACGTGAAGGACCAAAACCGTTACATTTTACAGAAGAAAAACATTTTTGCACTTAAAAACCTCAGAAAAATTACATTATGCCAGCCAAAATACTCGGCGCCTCACGCCAATATGTCGCTGCCTCCAAACAAACACGCTCAAGGGGCAGAGCACTCGCTAGAGAGGTAACCGGTAGTTATCAAATTGTAATAATTTGAATAAGGCGAGGCTACGACTAGGGACGCAGCTAAAGTGAAAGTACAGAAATATTGGAAAGGTAGAATCAGATGACTGAAAAATTCAATGCCATAGCCGGGATTTGAACCACGGATCTCCCGGTCTCCGTCCGGTTGCTCTAACCACTGAGCTACCATGGAAAATGCCGACACGACATTAAATTCTCCAGCTGATTCGCATTTTTCCCGGTAAACCACAAGGAGATCTCAATTGCAGAAATATTATTACAAACCGGCAAAGGGACACTTACATGGCTCAAAATAGGTAGAAGGAGCTTTACACTATCATGAATAAGACAATAAAGATCTGGATGGCAGCATGTTTATTAAATAAAACTTATTACATACCACATCTTAGTTCCATGCCTGTCGGTCGAGGCCGCCATGCATTCCTGCACGAAGAGGGCGAATGCAGGTCTGGTCTGGTTGACTGCTACGCACTGACTCTCTGCCCCAAGCACGCCACAAAAAGCGTGGGGGACGCCAACTAACCTACCCCCACCTAAACTGCTAATCCCCACCTAAACGTCAACCGCCATCTCGAATCTAGGTGACCAAAGAGACGTATGCGCATACGTCACAGTATGACCTTAGACAATGAGAGAATATGGGTAGTAAAATTTGGCGCTTTTCTATTTAAATTACAAGAGCTGTGGCTAGCCCCTTTATACTTTCCATTCCAATGTTCATGATCGCGCACATTATTGTCAGCTTGTATCTCCAGATTACATGTGTGACAAACAGTTGCATTCCTAAAATTCATCTCATCTTCAGGTGTCATTGTTAATTTAACATTCTTTTCATATAATGCTATAGTTTCATCTGCTATACTTTTTAATTCATTGAGAAAGTCTGTGATTGCATTGGGTCCGCGAAAGAGTTTAAATCTTGAAAGAGACGGAAACGGTCTACATACCATCTGTAGAGCGACTGACATACTCTCATGCTTCAGTTTGGGACGCGACCAGCTATGGTCATTATCAGGCTAACATGTCTGGACTCAAACCGGTACACTTTCCGTGTCTGCATAAATGACCACTGGTATATCGAATGCTTTGTTGTGTGCTTTAAAAATAATTTATCATCCACTCCAACCTCCGGCATTACTATAGACTGTGTTTCCCTACATTTTAGCATGTTTCCTTAAAGCTTCTGCATTTGAAAACCTTCTAAGACACCCCTCGCACATCTGCATTCTCCGCGTATTCTTAGTGACTTGACTGTTAGGTAGATGTGATAAATTGGGGATTAGTACGTAATGTGCATGTGTTTCGTTCTCAATACGTGGTAAATTGACATGATTTATTTTTATAGACATTGTCTGATATAATAGAATGGTTGACTGATTTTCTATGCCATATACTGACAATGATATATCTTTATTCTGTTGTTCGAATAGCTCTAACTGATTCAACCCCACCGGAAAGGAAATGTTGTCTAATACAAATTCATCATATATTAAATTTGTTATAGGTAGAAAGTCGATTCCTGTTGGATAAAGATAGATATTCCGCTGCTAGCAATGAGTAGCCAAAGCATAGTGAATTGTCATTACGTATATTACAGGTTACTTTCTTTCGACTTAAAAAATCGGGGAGTTTTAAATAGCACGAAGCATTCAACGGATCATATCTTCACATATTTATCTCCGATGATATAATTTCATGTAGCGGTTTTGAACTATCGCTACATTCAAAGTTTTCAATGTGCTCAATTATAGGATCTTTAATTTTAACCTCATAAAACCACTCAAAAACTGTTGATTGCAGGACGAAGGACATCCTACTATTGAAACAACACTTTTCAATTACCTCTTCATCGGGTTTATTTAGTATATATGCACATGTTAGTGTTGCACGCACTTTAAGACCGGTTTTGTGCTTGTTTAGAGTCTGCTTTGTTTGTTGTTCAACCAAAGGTTTACACTGCTCAAGAAAATCGGATGGATTCGTGGCACCACTAATATTTTCAATTCTATATGTGACTAATCTGCGTTTAAAGGCAGTCTCGATCTCATGGCATTCCAATTCTCTCCTACACTTTTTCGATGTTGATAGTGTATCCTCGACTTTTCGCTTCACTGCTGGGGTATGTACTGTCATATCTGTAAAACATATGTGATTATTAGTGCTGATATTTTCTCGGGAATGTACATTGCTATTCTGAGGGTTGACACATACCCATCTTTATTGCTGCTGTAAAAAAGCAATGCTTTGCTTTATGAAGCCTGATGGTTGGGTTTCGAGACCTCGGTATTGTAGAGCATACGTTCCAGATGCTAGTTGCATCCTCATGTCAGCTGACATATTCATGTAGCGTGCTGGGAGGAAGACTTGAATCTCATCAGCATCCTCGGCTTGGAGGTGCACGACAGTTCTGGTACCGTAACCTGTCGCCACTACCCTACTTTGCGTGATCCTGTAGGTGACATGTTGTTGTAGGTCCCTAAGCTTCCGTAGCTCGGGAAATGTACTTCCAGCCTCAAGTTCAGCTAATCTATCGAGCAGCATAACTGAAATGAAGAGAGATATTATGTATATACATTTTAGGAATGCAAGTACAGTTACATATGATTTTAGGAATGTACATACAGTTGCATAACTGAAAGTAAACATGTATAAACATTTTAGAGATGTGCGTACAGTTACATAACAAAATGTAAGAAACACATAATCAATCTAAAATATATAAGAATAACTGAAACGTAAACATTGCATGAGAATGACACAATCGATCTAACGAACATAGAACATACAACTTTGTACTACAATTCTAGAATATACACTAAAATTCGGTAGAACATACAAATTTACATTACTACATTGAAATTCGTAAACCACATAGTCAAGCTGAAACGAATCATAAAAGATGTGTATTATAGGTTAGGCTACAATACGTAAGCTGAAAAGAATGTATTGTCTCTTACCGTCCTTGAGCATTTCCTGTGACATGTTGCGATGCTGTTTGGTTTCGTTGTATTCGTGGTGTATGTACTGTAGCACTATTTATACATAGTCGTCGTGTTGTCCGCCAATTGGATATCAGCCTCTAGGCTTGAAATATTATATACTTACAGACTTCTAGCCTCTAAGCCTGAAAGGCTGTATGTTATAGAGTTTGTATTTACTAGGTTTAATATGTTTTATGCACGGTCTTTTATACTAATTTACCCTCCTACACCACTCATCCAACGTCTAGGTGGGGAGGTAGGGGTGGCCCCTTTACATGCTTTTGTGTGATGTCTGTTGATTTTTCCCTCGAGAGTGTATAATGTATTCACATCGCACACCGGTGACCTACTTTCGTAAGAGTTACACTGTCTCTCGTTATATTTGTTATTGTCATTACCTCTAAGCAATTTCTGTCTTGTGTTTATACATTAGTTACTGGTAGTTTGCACTCTTCGTATCGAGAGCGCTATGTCCATGCTAATGCCTCTCATTTGCTAAGTGGAAATGTTTGTTTGCTACGAGGTAATCTACATAACGGCGCTGTCCATGCTAATGTCGCCTCGTTAAGTAGGATGTTTGTTCGCTACGAGGTGATCTACATTACCAGAGCGAACGTCTGACGGTTTTCCAGGAGTAGAGCGCAAATCGCTATTGTATACCCTTCCTTGGTTGGACTTGCATGGTTTGCACCAGTCCTTGGTTCGAGTGATATGAAGCCACCCCAAATGCTGCAACGTGATGGTACAAGCATGTGATTGCTTCATATTGGATCGTTCATACTCAGCTAGGCGGGTGCGATCCTTGAGGTTTTAACTGTAATATCACAGCTAGTCCGGAATATCATTCACATTACTCCTGGGTTCGATGCTAAAGGGTTCATTACTGCAAATATCGCTTATATCACTCCTAGGTTTGATACCAGGGTTCGTTACTCATATGATTTATACCAAGGCGTTCGTTACTGCTAATATCGCTCATATCACTCCTGGGTTCGATGCTAAGGGATTCGTTACTGCGAATATCGCTCATATCACTCCTAGGTTTGTTACCAGGGTTCGTTACTAATATGCTTTATATCAAGGCGTTCGTTACTGCTAATATCGATCATATCACTCCTGGGTTCAATGCTAAGGGATTCGTTACTGCGAATATCGCTCATATCACTCCTAGGTTTGATACCAGGGTTCGTTATTCATATGCTTTATACCAAGGCGTTCGTTACTGCTAATATCGCTCATATCACTCCTGGGTTCGATGCTAAGGGATTCCTTAATGCGAATATCGCTCATATCACTCCTAGGTTCGATACCAGGGTTCGTTACTCATATGCTTTATACCAGGGAGTTCGTTACTGCATATATCGCTCATATCACTCCTGGGTTCGATGATTTTGGGTTCGAAGCCCTTTTTTACCAAGGGGCTCTTTTACTGCGAATATCGCTCATATCACGCCTAGATTCGATCCCGGAACGATGATGTTAGTCAGGGTTCGATGCTCGTCTCAGTCATTCTTTTTATCGCCTTTATCGGCTTTAACACATTGATGCTCTACACAGTTACCCCAACACAGACAGACAGACAGACAGACAGACACACAGACACACAGACACATACACGGACATGTTTCCAAAAATGCTTTTTTTGGATTCAGGGTGTCTCAAAACATGTATTTCCGGTGAAATCTCGGTATCGAAATTTTGGGTGGAATACAATACTTCCCCTACTTACTATACGTAGTAGAGAAAGTAAAAAACATTTTTGGAAACATGTTCGTGTGTGTGCCTGTGAACAGCATATCTCAGAAACGAACAGTCGGATAAACACCAAACTTGGTATTTACGTTCAGTATCTTCCAGAGATGCAACACGAAGGTTTTCAAGAAAATCCCCCCACTCCAGATTACACTTTAAATGGAACATTTTTCGAAAATTTTAATTTTCTCAAAAATGGCTAACGATTTTGATTAAAATATCATATGTTTAAGATATTTTCATGACAAATAAAATGTATATCTCGAATGTTCTGGGAATGTCTTCAAAAGTATTCTTTATTGTGAACGAGTTTTGCATAACTGGTAAACCATAAGAGATAGACAAAATTTTACTACACAAAAAATGTAGATCGCCTTAAAATACAAAATTTATGTCATACATTTTTGGTTGTTGTTGAGTGAACCATTTTCGAGATATTGCTTGTTATTCGCTTAAATTTTTCAATACTTATTTTCTAAAATGGAATTCGTTATTCATTTTTTTGTCTTGGATATGCAAAGAGTATTAATATGCGGCAAAGTGAATGGTGCTGCACCTAGCAACCAGCTAGTAAGAGATATTGAAAAGGGATATATCATACATATTATAGATTGTACATTTGAAAGGGGATATATCATACATATTATACATTGTACAAATGAAAGGGGAACTACATATAAGAATCATATAGCAATAATTTAATTCACTGAATGTTAAAACATTCAACATGTAACTTTGTACAGAGGTATTTGTAAGTAACGGGCGCTAGCTAATTGAATGGGAATTCCTGGAACTCATAACGACCGTGCCTAGCACAGAGTGGTACGACGCTACATGATGGCGCTGAAGCGCAAGGTTCTGAAACCTAATATTTTCATACATGCTTGGGTAACGCGGCCTGAGGGCCAATGGGAAGCATCGTTACATATTCAAACGTACAGGACAGCGTGGGTAAGCTGCCCTATATAAGACCAGATTAGAGGAAACACGGCGACTTCGTTTCGAGAGCTGTACCAAGCAACATCGATTAGAGGAGCTCCCAGACAAGAGAGAACAAGCAGTCCGCTGCAAAGAAGCAGCCACCGCTGGAACGGCTCGGCAATGCCGTGGTACTTGTACCAAAGCCATCGGCTCGGCATTGCCGCGGTTTCCAACCAAAGCCTTCGCTAGCTCTCCGAGCGTGCGCACCACAGTCTAGACGAGTAGGGGAAGTACGGCCATAGCGAGCAGTCGAAAGACATGCTTAAGCGCCTCTCTGAGGTCCGGCCCTCTATCTCCCCGTGTTTTTTAGCGCTCGCTAGCTGCTCTTTCTCTAAACTATCTTTCTTCTTTTCCTCTTTCTATTAGGCTAAGCCCCCTTAGGCTTAAACACACATCTACTCCTACACACATACCTACACACACAAAACACACCTTGAAGCAATGGCAGGAAACTCCAAGGCAACCACTTCTTCGACCGAGACGACCACCATGACACTACGAAGCAATCCTTTCAGATCCTGTTCCACAAATCCCAGACCTACGAATCCTACACCAACACCAACACAGAAATCTCCAGCACCTGAAACACCCAATCCTACCACTCCGGACTCACCAGTGGCCAGCACCTCGACGGACACCAGACAAGACACGGACACAGCGACCACGGAGAGTGTCACTCCGACGCCCACAAATACACAAACTGCTAAGAGGTCAGACCTTGCGCCGGTCTTCATACACAAAAGTAGGCAGCAAAATACACACTATCGCCCGAGACTTTGACAAGACATGCACACCTATACACGAATACACAATCACAATCGCACGAAACTGCGGTGACTTTGCTGTAAAAATGCTATAGTGACTACCTTAAGTTGGTAGAATACCTAAAGCCAAAAGCTGTACAATTTTACTTGCACCAACACCCCCAGGATAGGACAGCTAGGTTTGTCATCAAAGGACTGTACGCCGAGCTCACCGGAGACGACCTTAAGCAAGACCTGGCACACTTAGGGATAACGGCGCTCAGAGCCGTACAAATGCGCAAATGCAACTGGCGTCGCACCCCACTGCCAATGTACCTCGTCGAGGTGGCAGATACCTTAGAAAGCAGGAAACGTTTAGACCTCACGCACTTGGCACACTTCAGGGTTAGGGTAGAGAGTTATAGGACTGATCCCGATCCCAAGCAATGTACCAAATGCCAGATGTTCTGGCACGTACAGAGTCAGTGTAGGTCCCCCGACTACGTCTGCGCCAAATGTCAAGGGAAACACCCCTCAGGAACGTGCTCCGTTCCGCCTGCGGAACGGAACTGTGTGTTATGCGGCCATAGGGGCCACGGTGCAACTTGGTGCGGTTGCACCGCTTACCACGCAGCAGTCACGACGATCGTGCAAGCAAACCGCGCGCAGCCGCATAAACCCTTAGACAATGTAGGAAGGACAAAAGGTAGGAGCTATGCACAGGCTGCCGCTAAGTCCAGTGCGGAAACGCACGAAACAGGGTGGCTCATTAGGGACAAGAAAGGCCGGACATGACCAGCACCAATAGCTGAGCACCCTGTGGCTGAGGCCCCACGGCTAGTCACCGACGTGGGGCCAGCAAGGAATGAGCGACCCCCTTCGACAGAAACAGAACACACAGAATACACAACCAATACCCGCTAAGAAGGCAGGAGGGCCTCACCCTCCTTCTGAAAAGTCGCTCCCCCTTCGCGGTCAGGGAAAGAGAATAATGACTAAATCAAGCACGATCGTGGGCAAACTCATGCATCTAATTGGCAGGCCCAAAAGCACTGTTCCCGTGGTTTTCCTTGAGGAACAGATAGACGGGCTCGAGAAAATTTTCATACAAGGGACTGAAACTCTGCAGACGCTACACTGCCTCACGGAACTCCTCACTAATCTTCACAACCACTGCCATGGCTAGTTCAGATACGATTCGCACTATACACTGGAATTGCAGAGGAGCAAGCAGAAAACGTAAGGATTAAGCAGACTTCCTCCAAAGTAATTCAATTCAAATCGCGTTACTTACCGAAACCCACTTAGGGGACGTAGACCGTTTTTCGATCCCTGGGTACTCAGTTTATAGGACAGACAGAAACAGAAGGGGAGGGGGACAGCAATAGTCGTCCAAACCAACATAAGACATCACCAAATGAATGTTCCAGAACTTAATCGTCTGGAAGCGACAGCAGTTAATATATTCTCGTTCAACACAGAAATAATACTGGCATCAGTTTACAACCCTCAGGGAGATGTAGACACCGTGGACATAGACAAAATTATGAATTTAGGAGCGAAGGTCATAGCGGCCGGGGACTATAACAGCAAGCATCAACTATGGCATAGCATACACCCGAATCCACAAGGAACCAAATTACTAAACTACATTAATAACACCAATTTTCTCATATGCGGCCCAGAAGAGCCTACTCACATCCCGTATAACAACAATCATATGCCAGACGTTCTCGACATTGCCATTATGAAAACATTTCATTTAATATAGAATTTCACGTTTTAAATGAATTAGCGTCAGATCACTTACCGGTACTAATGGAAATCACGCTTCCGGTAGCCTTTGAAGTTGAGCCACTTAGGTTAAATTACAATAAAGTAGATTGGGAAGAATTCAAGGACACCGTTGAACATTATCTCCCCGATTTAGAGATAAACTCGCCGCAATCGCAAGACAAAGCTATAGACAAGTTAGACTTAGCAATAAAACTAGCAACACTTAATTGCGTACCGATAAAATATAAACCTACAATCAACGCCCAATACCCGACAGACATTAAATCATTGCATCAGAATCGTAATAGGGCAAGGCGCAAATGGCAAAGAACTAGGAATCCAATTCATCAACAAGAATACATCGAGCTCAGGAACGAGACAAAGACCCGCACTAGTGAATATGTGGGCAACCAATGGAACCAAACCGTCGAAAAATTAATTCGCAAACAAACTCGGTTTGGCGCATAGCAAAATGCCTCACGCGTTCCAAAACAAACATACCTCCACTAATTAATCAAATTAATAACACGATAGCTGAAACCCCTCAGGCCAAGGCGGAGGTCTTTGCTTCGAGTCTTGAAGATACCTTCAAACCCAACCCCCTGGGGGGACAAGCCAATCAAATTCAAGAAATTGAAAACGAAATAAATCTAACAGACTATTCGATCATACATAATAAAATGCGAAAACCAAATTCAGGTGAAATAGGGTGGATCATCGCCCACCTGCCCAACACGAAGGCTCCCGGGCCTGACGGAGTACCCAATGTGGTTCTAAAGAATCTCCCGCGGGGAGCGCTACTACTCTTAGCCAAAATATTTAATTACACCCTCGACAAAGGCAGATTTCCCCCAAAATGGAAAGTGGCAAAAATTATAATGCTCCCGAAACAAAACAAAGATCTAATATTATCCTCAAGCTACAGGCCAATTAGCCTATTATGCACAATTGGGAAAGTTCTAGAAAAAGTGATCCTAAAACGAATGAATTCACACATTCTCAAAAACAACCTTCTAGTCCCAGAACAATTTGGTTTTAGGTCTCAGCATTCGACGACGCTCCAACTCCTAAGATTAACCGAATTAATTACCAAAGGTTTCAATACCAATAAATCAACGGGTGCCATATTCTTAGACATAGAGCGGGCTTTTGATAAAGTATGGCATGCGGGCCTCATTCATAAACTCAGGGCACTTAACTTTACCGACTCCATGATAGCCCTTATCAGAGATTACCTTAGCGAACGACAGTTCCGAGTATCGGTGGAGAATTCCTCCTCCTCCCTTAGGCCTATCAGGGCAGGAGTTGCACGAGGAAGTTTGCTCGGACCGACACTCTTTAATCTATATATTAATGACATGCCAGAACTCCCGTACTGAAAAATACATATACGCCGACGACACGGCACTAGTAACGCAGTCCACACAGCCCAAAATATTACACATATGGCTACAGAATGCCCTAAATGAGTTAGAGCCATGGTACACAAAATGGCGTATTAAAATAAATACCAACAAATGCCAATCAATAATATTTACCAAGAGACTGCATCACAGACTACCGAGACATGCGCAGCCGCCCTTGGCATACAATGGTGAAAGAACAGAATGGAAGAACCAGGTAACCTATTTAGGGGTCACTATGGACCAAGGTCTCACCTGGAAACAACACATAAATGGCGTAAGGGCAAAGGCCAATGGCCAACTAAACAAACTTTACCCTATCATAAACATCGACAGCCAACTTCAATTAAACATGGGTCTCACGATATACAAAACGGTAATAAGACCTATAATAACTTATGCAGCACCAGTTTGGGGTTATGCTGCAAAGTCACACCTACATAGGCTACAAACACTTCAAAACAGAATCATTAGAGTTATAGCAAAACTCCCGCCGGTGGCCCCGGCTCATCTGGTTCACGAGGAGCTAAAGCTTCACTCCATAGAAGAGTTCATTAAGCTACAAAGCTACAACTTATACAACAGAAAGAACAAAAATTTCAACCCTCTAATCCGTGATTTGGGAAACTATAACAACGACAGAAATAAACACAAAAGACCTCTCTCAATATTTTATAGAAACATTGGCCTGGAGGAACCAGAGATCAATATCCAAGACTTCCTAGACGCGCTAATACAACGTAATTTAGACACAAAAAGCACACACACTAGCCATGGCATGGTCACCTTCTAACTTGACAGTGGCCCTTGAAGTCCTTGCTCCTTGAGTCAAGGCGGTCCCGGGGGAGGGGCACCCCCACCAGAGTGACGTCTGAGTGCAGCTGCTCCATGAGTGGGTAGGCTGTGTGTAGGCGGGCACTCAATGTTCGACCAAGGCAAAGCAACTGGACATGAGTGGAAAACACTAACTTAGTATTGTGACGTATGCAGAGATTATAGGACATAGGTCTCTCTAATCACCGGGATTTGAGTTGGCAGTTGGAGCTTGGGGTAGGGAGAACTAGAAACTTTAGGAGGGGATGAGTTGTTTAGCGTCGCTGACGCTTGAGGATAGCGTGGCTTTGGGACAGAGAGTCAGTGGGTGACATTCGAGTAGCAAGGACGTGAAACTGCCTTCTCCGTGCCAGGCGGGCATGATGGCCTCGCCCGACAGACAAGGACTTAATGTGAGGTAATATATCAGCTTTTATCCAATAAACCTGTGGTCATCTATTCCTTTAGAGTCTCATTTTGAGCCAATAGTTGGTGAATCATCTCAGTGACAACAGTGATGATGATGGAAAAGAAGAGGAAACATCCATAAAATCACGTTTCATCCCTTGCCTTTGGAATAGTAGTAGAGCATTTGGTAAGTGAAGTCAGTATTGTACATGTTTATATTTGTGCTTTGATTGCATACCTTAAGCATTCTTGTTGTTCCATGCAAGGAGAATACTGCCAGACATTCTCCCTATCTTAGTCTACCTTCTTCTCTGCAGGGTCAGGTCGAAAAAATCGTCATACTTACCTAGCAACAGCAATCATAACCTACTTGATATCACAGCAGTGAGTCAACTAATATTTAAAATATAGCTATCCTATTTCAAGTGAACATGATGGTTGTTGGTGTTTATTTCAAGACGTCTTCGAACCAAAAGTTCAATGAGTATGTGATTTCCACATTAAGGTGAAGTATCCAGGTAAAAGGAAATTGTGTTTGTTTCTGTTAGGTTTTGATCGTTAAGTCCGCAGTGAGCACTGCTTGGAGATGTCATACATCACACTCATTAAATACATGCAGTTAAACACCCCCATTACCCCCAATACATTATGTAATACCTGTTAACTCTTGAAGTGATCCTAACATAAAGTAACGTATCCTTCCGGCATTTGAGCCAAAAGTATTGCCAAGATGTCAGAAACACGTGGCAAGTGTAAGGCGATGAAATGAGAAGAGCATCATGATTTTTCTTGTGAGTAATACATGTATAAGCTAAGAGCGCATTATTGAACACAGATAAGAAAAGGAAGAAGAAGTTGCATAACAAAACTAGAAAAAGAATAGGCATGTCATAGCTTAGTTTTAATTTTGAGTCGTCACTGCTGCTGTTTTGTTTATCAAGTCTGTCAACAAGAGAGTTGCTTAGTTTTTCCAAATCCTCTTTCAGAACGTGCTTTACTTGTTGCAGCACTTTATCTATTGTAGCTGGTTTGTTTTTCAAAAAGAAATTGTGCACTATTATACGAATTGCCGATTTCACAAACTCAACACACTCTTCCATAGCGTACTTATTGTTCCATTTTTTCCCCCCAAGTGTTGCCACTTTCCCCACCACTACTATTTCCTTTTGAGTACTATGTATATTTGTAGCCGAAACATCGGTAAATTCTGAGCTTTACCATCTCCTTCATTGCGAGTGTCGGATATTTCTCACAGAACTTCAAAAACACGTTTAAAACAATTAGTTTCTGTCTGCCAGTTAAAGCTTAACATAATATGTGTCTGTAGAAACAGAAGCACGAGGGTTGTTACCGTCAGCCATGATAACAGAGCAAAGTGACTGCTCATGCCTTGCCTTGTTTAAACAACAGCTGAGTCAGGTGAAATGCATCTTGGGAGTTGGAAGCATCAATTTGAAATTTCGAAAACCAGTTTCAAGTCAGTAGTAATCACATACAAGTCATGAGTATTCTTTTTTGTATAGATGTTATTTATTACTGAACACATCCTAAAATTTAGATGGCTAACGTGTAACTACCTTCTTTGTGCACATAGCTATTGTGTTGTACTTGACTGAACACAATCATGCAAGTGAGGTGACTTTGTTTTGATCGGGATCACTCTAAGGGTGAATCCAGAATAATACAATAAATTGAGAGTAAGTTGTAACCACCACACTTACACCTACAGCAGCATATACTACCAATTAAAAGCCTTACCTTTTACTTGACATTAAAATATTTCTCCAGATTACATGGAAGTGAGTGTATAAGAATGACTTTAATTGCTTTTTGAAGTTTTTATGCTTCTTAGGATTACTTAAAGGCTGTAAAAACCATGGAATTTATTTAATAAACTTTTATTACAGAATAGTAAAGGCTGGCTCACAATAAGAAGCGGGGATGGTATGAATGAAACTGATTAACTTGTTTGTGGCACATCTATATGGTATACCGAGTAAGCCATGGTTATACCCAAATGAATAGCGAATTAGATGGTGCTGCTTTTAAATACTTTAGTTCTTTGGTTCTACTACAAGAACCTATGGTACCACATTCAGTATTATGTTGCAAAGCACTTCTTTGGAATTTTTTTAGATAAAAAGTTCACGTAAATATGCAAAATTATACCTGTTCAGTCAGTATTGTTGTCAGAGTAAATATCTCTGGTTTCTATTATTTAAGGAGGAGGAATCAGTTATCACCACAGACAGCCTTGTGTTTTATAGCATTACTGTAGAGCAAGGGTGGCGAAAACGACTTTCTTCCGCTAGTCACCAAATATGCAACATGCAACACGCACTGCAACACTCACCAGCATGTGAAAATCAAACGGACGGTTGCAGAGAGGGAACGTGGGCCTGCGAGTCAAAATGACTTGCGAGTCATGTTTTCGCCACCTCTGCTGTAGAGGAATGTGTATGTGTATCATTTAAGTATTAATATTGTTTATTATGAAAATGAGTGCTTATTTTGCTGTAGTTCCATGATTGCTATCACTAAACTGCGCATGCTTATAATCTTTTTGGCTTTGCAGTGCCTCGCAAATTGATTATGGCAATACCACGACAATCTGATGCATGGCAGTATTTTACAAGGAGTCCTGGGAAAAGAAATAGCAGGAGTAACCTTTGTGGGAGAAGATATTCCACAGGCAGAGGAACTTCAAATGTGTGGCATCACATGAAACCATTGGAAGCTCCATTTGTGCAGGACCAAAGGCATTTGGTTTCTGTGTATGACAGAAACAGTCACGAATGAAAAAAAAACTTGATTGATGCATTGCAATGTACATTGCTGAAGATATACAGCCTCTGCAACTAGTAAAAGACCAAGGGTTTAAGAAACTCAAAAAAGCTTAAATCCTTGTTATGAACTTCCATCTCGCTGCAGTTTGTTAGGCAGGAGTAAAATCTAGGTAGACTTCTGTTGATAGTTAACAATTTCTATTTAGGATTAATTTGAATTGAATTAATTTTCAGGTCCTCTTGATTCAGATTCATGAAGAAGTGTATTAAAAAAATCAAGGAAGAAGTGCGCACTACAACAAACTTAGTCATTACCACAGATTGAAGGACATCAAACCAAGCTAGTAGCTACCTCACAGCAATGAGCCATTTTATATCCAGTATAGCATTAAAATCTGCTTGCTTTGAAACAAGTGAACTCATACAGCAAATAATGTTGCCATTGGCTATTTGAGATTACCAGCAAGTGTCAACAGAACAGGGCATGTTCCAGGAGCAGCAGATAGCTCAGCTAGTATGGTAGCAGGAATTGAAAAGATTAACTTTTGCCACCTGCATTGTGTGACCAGATGTCCTGCATTTTGCACGATGTTCCTTTTTTTGCAACACTTATCCTGCAACGCATGTGTAGGCTTTAAAGTCACAAAAAATGTTCTGCAAAATTGAATTCTATTTTAAAATGGTCATGGGCTGTCATTTAAACTAATATGGATGATAGAAGAAATGTGCACAATTTGCAAAGAGTATAGTGCTTCAATATATTTCTAACAGATGCTGCATACAAACCAATACCAACCATACAGTCAATCACCTTTGACTTTCACTTCCTTTGTATGCTTCCTGTTTGTTTTAAACACAATGAAAAATAAATAAATTGAGTTTTATTTGTGAACACTTTTTAACTGCTATGATTCTTAGTGTCCCATTCTATATTGGGTGTAAAGGACTGGAAATTTTGGTTAGAGGTCTTTTTATGAGGCTTGAGGTTCTTTGCGTGCTGTAAATCTACAACACAGGATCACCAGTTTTGCTTCTTTTCTGAAGGAAGCTATGCTAAGGATTGTTACACCTGAAAAAGTCCAGTGCCCTCCGCCGGGTTTGAACCCTCGACCTTGGGAAGTAGAGCATGATACCCCTAGACCATAACGGATGACAACTACAATGAAGAACAGTAATATTGTAGCATACAGTATTCAAATCAATTTGTAGTAAAGTTTAAATTTTAAGTGTAATAACCATGGTAAAAGTGATCCCTCTATTTATTTACCATTGAAAATAAGTCTTAATAATAATATGTGCTACTCAATCTTTCTTCTGAAGACCTCCACCTCCACGAAATTAGCACTTAGTGCTTCACTAACTTTTATGTACATATGTTACACAGACATCATCAGCTGCCAGAATGATTGGAGTGTTCCCTCTGGAATCTTGAGGCTCTCCCACTGGACATCTAATGAATCTATGGAGTGGGTTGTCTTCAGTGGAATTTCAAATTCATTAGCATTGACTCATATTTTTACTTTCCCTACTATGTATAGTAAGTAGGGGAAGTATTGCATTCCACCCAAAAATTCAATACCGAGATTTCACCGGAAATACATGTTTTGAGGTGCACTGAATCCAAAAAAAGTCTTTTTGGAAACATGTCTGTGAATAGCATAACTCAGAAACGAACAGTTGGATAAACACCAAACTTAGTATTTACGTTCAGTATCTTCCAACAGATGTGACACAAAGGTTTCAAGAAAATCCCCCCACCTCAGATTACCCTTTACATGGAATATTTTTCGAAAAATTTTAATTTTCTCAAAAATGGCTCTAACAACTTTGATTAAAATATCATATATTTAAGATACTTTCATGACAAATAAAATGTATATCTTGAATTTTCTGGAAATGTTTCCAAAAGTATTCTTCATTGTGAACGACTTTTGCATAACTAGTAAACCATAAGAGATAGACAAAATTTTAATACACAATTTATGTCAGATACACTTTTTGTTGAGAACCATTTTCGAGATATTGCATGTTATTCCCTTAAATTTTCCAATACTTATACGTTTTCTGAAATGGGAATTTGTTGTTTTTTTTGTGTTAGTGATGCAAAGAGAATGGAATACTCCACATAGCAATCAGCTCTTAAAACATTTGACTATCGCTTAATGCCTACAATTCCCCTTGCATCTACAAGAAAATTAGCAATAAGATTAACATCTCAATTAACATGAAGCATATGGAGAATAGGCATTTGTAAAAATAGTTTGTACAAGAGTAGAGAAAGTCATGTGAGTATAACACATCAGATTTGTTTAAGAAAAAATACTTGTTTCAAGAGATTAACACTATTTTTAATGTTTTGGCTGGAGTTCCAAAAATGGTATGCTACTGCTGATTTTTTGTATGTTTGTACTTTATGTGACTAAGGTGTTCCAAGGATTTCAGCGTTCCTATCTGTATCTCCACAGCAATATTTATTTATCATATTACAGAAGTATTTTAGCATAAATATTCCTGCGCTAAGACAAAATGTGAGGCTATCATTACTAATGTGATCAGTACCTTGCCATTTCAGAAGTGAAAAAGAATTTAGAAAAAGTGAATTATGTTACTGTGTATATGGATTCATCAAACCACAATTTGACAAAACTTTTGCCCCTCATGGTTAATTATTTTGATTACGAGTATAAGAATGGAGTACAGGTGAAGATTTTAGATTTTCAACGAATGTTGGGAGAAACTGCTGATATTGTTTCCTCTTATGTGCTAAAAATATTGAAGGATCATCAGCTTGAAAATATAGTGGATGGACTTCCTGCAGATAACTTTAACACTAACTTTGGTGATTCATCTAGAAAAGGATGTGATAATATGTATTCAATTGTTCAGAAATTACTTAAGAGATCAATTATTGGAGTAGGTTGCAGTGCTCACGTTCTTTACAATACTATACAAACTGCACTGGATTGCCTTCCAAAGTGTGATGCAGAATGTGTGTGTGTATATATATATATATTTGAAATTTCAAATATCAGAGAGTATATCACTGTTTCTAAACTTTATGTACTTAGTTTTGCAGGTTTCATTTTTAGTAGTTGCTTTTAATTCCTGTTGTTCTAGCCTGCCATTGTCCTCCTTTCAATCCTCTTCTCTGCATGGTGGCTTCATCTATGTCTTCCTCATTTTTATCTTCCAGTTAATAACACTACAAGGCAATCCTACTTCCTTCATTCCCTTTATGTGCTCATACCATTTTAAAGTTCTTGCTTTTATTCTATCAATCACTGTCTCTTCTGCATGCATTTCCAGTCTTATATAGTCATTACTGATCTGTTGAATTCTGGATATTCTCATGCTCCTCGATTCATCCATCTCTGTCGGCAACATTTCTTTATAATCCAAATCCCCCCCATATGTTAAAATGCTTTCTACTACTGTCTTTATTATATTCAATTTTGGTTTCATTTCAAATTTTGTTCTAATAGAATCCATTCAATGATCTAATTGCTCCTCTTGTAAACTTGATTCTATTAGCTATGTCTTTTTCACTTTTGTCAGATCTGTCAATATTAGATCCAAGGTATTGAAGCTTTTTGTACTATGTTGTCATTTATTTTTAGATTTTCTCCAGGTCCTCCCACCACCATATATTTTGTCATTTCAAACTTTAATTTCAATCCACCTTAGTCAGAAGCATTTAAAAATTTAGAAGTTGTAAGTTCAGCATCATCCTCGTCTTGTCCTATTATGACCTGGTTGTCAGCAAATAATAAATTAGAGATTGTTTTGTTTTTCTAAATTTAAAGAGAGTAATTGAAATTGCATACCAATGCATTTATGATGGGGGAAATATTCGGAAGATTTGAAGAGAGAAATATTGAATTTACAAGTATAGGGTAGTAGTGTACAGCTTGCCTTATGTCTTCCTACTACAAACGCACCATCAGAAAGGGTATTTTCAATAATGAAGAAATGAAAAGTCCAGAGTGAAAAAATATTGAGTTTTATTTATGCATGCTCCTTAACTACTATATCTTTAGGGTCCCATTCTATATTGGGTAAGAAAGACCAGAAATTTTGCTCAGAGGCTTTTTTCAGTACCATAAATCTACAACATGGGACCATCAGCTTTACTTCCCTTCTGAAGGAATCCAGGTTTTTATGTCAGAAAGTCCAGAGTGAAACCAGAAATTGTCAAACATGTGATAATTATGAAATGTAATTTGAATTTTAACTGTATATAATTCTATGATATGCTTCTTAAAAATCCAAAGCTATTAAAAGGCATTCACTCAAGTGAAAAATATGAAAATAGTCAATGCTTGAAAATTGGTTCAGATTAACTACCAATTTTTAAAAACTTGAAAAATCCTACAGGTTACTTTAGCCTGAAAATAACAGTTCTATTTTAGAAGAAATAATAATAAAGTTTTAGGATATTTCATTCAATTATAAATGCTCATCATTGTCTATGATTTACTTATGTTTTGTGTTGTAAGAAGAATTATATAACTTTCATTCAATTAGTTTTGTTTTTACACATTGTTTTTCTCTGTTAAGTTATATCAGGTAACAACCCATAGGTCTTTTATTTTTTTGTAATATTGAGAGTCTTATTGCTATACTGTGCAATATAAGGTATTAATTGTTATGTTTAGGGGAAAAAGTTCTGGTTTTCTGCTAGACTGCTTTTAAATTACCTACGTTTATGCTCTTTGCAATATATGTACATAATTATATTTATAATTCTCTTTGCTTTGATTAATACCTTTTCAGGCAGAACAACATTACATATGAAAAATTGCGCAGCTTACAAAGGTCTGTGGGAGTGCAAGAGCTCTACCCCACAAGATGGAATATAATTGCAAAGTGGCTTGAAGTGGGAGAGCAGTTGGTTTTGGCACTCCCAGCATTACTGGGTAAGAGAGAATTTTGAATAATTTGAATTCTTGATTTTATTATATTTAATTTTCTTTTGAATCTTAATTATTACTTTCAGAAATTTAAGAATTTTTGTTACTTTGAATCAAAATGTGTTACAAGAATTAGCAAATTTCTGTGTTGAAAGGATTAGTTTAAATCAAATATAGCATTCTGTAACTTGGACATGTCAATTTAGTAGTTACTTTCATGAGAATGTCGTGTTACAGCGATATTTTGAGTGTAGGAAGTTTGAGAATTGCAAGCCTTCCTGACTAAGAATGTAATTTGCTTAAATATTCAAACTTACACATTGGCCAATTCTGATTTAAAGTTCAAATTCAGTAATTCCCCTGAAATAGTTCTATAATTAAATACTTGTATCTGTTAATTATTTATAGCTGAAGAATGGGAAGAACCTGCAGCACATATGTGAGTTATTCAAAAAGTATCTCTCTCATTCATGGGTTGTACCTCCAACTACAAGGAGAACAACAGCCAAGGACTTTCAAGCTAGTATTGTGGATGCAGTTTCAAGAAAGCTAGTCCTTACGAGAGGTGTCACACTTCTGGATCCTCGGTATAAAGGAATAGCATTTCATTCTTCTGAGATGGCAGAAGAAGCATGCCAATTGTAATTTTGATATTCCAAAAAATAATTGATTCATAGAATAATGTTACAGCCAAAATATATATTTGTAGATTGATATTGTTAATTATTTGTTATATTTTCTTTTTTCATAGAATATTTGAAATTAAAGAGTATATTTTATGTTATAACATTAATATTACACCAAATGATCTATTTTCTAAAGCTTTGAATGTTTTATCCAGGTGCAAAATGAATTAAGGGTCATTTTGAAATGACACAGGAGCATCTCCCAAGTATATCTGCAGCTTCTGATAGTGCCAAAGGAGAGGATCTACTGGTTTTTCTTAATAGAAAAGATCCACATCAAACTTAGGGGCTGATGCCATTATTTGTTAAGGCAGTACTTGGAGATTGAGCCCTTACCAATGACAGCAGATCCAAATAAATATTACAGCAATATGAGAAGTCCTCTAAGCGAACTCGCACTCGGTTCATATTTCTGTGCCAGTTGAAGTCTTTTCTGGTCATATAATCTCTGAGAGAAGCCCAAGTTGGGCAGAAATGGTTATATTTTTACACAAAACTACTTTTATTTTGATTTTTCAAGTTTTCTATTGTACAAAGAAATGTATTTATTTTCAATGCATTATATTTTTAATTACATATGTATTTTGTGTTGAAGTAGATTATTTGTGGGTAGTTGGAAGATGCTTCATGTTTATCTGCCCCACGTTTGGGAGCCAATTTGTCGTGGTAACGTGTTATCTTATTGCTAAGCGCCAGTTATTGTTTTATTATTTTGCAGTTTGGGTTCATTGTGCTCTGGCTAGCTATTATTATTTCTCAGTCGAGCATATCTCTTGAACAGGGTGTGTAAACGGAAAGGACTTGTTACTAAAAATAACACTGATAAAAGAATTTGTTTTTACACTTTTATTACCGTCACAATTAATTAATTTCACATATTGACTCTTGATACAAGCCCGACTGAAACTGTTATATTTTCTAATATCACTATAATCACTTATTTGCTGCATATAATTAATTCGCGTATTTCACATTTATGACTAACTTTACAACGCGAGAGATTTTTTAGAAGTGCGTGACGTATAACGCGTGAATGATCCTGTTGAACTGGACGACGTTTGCCTTGTGAATTATTCTGTCAAACTGGGCATTACCTGACTCTGGCTTTAGCTTTTTATACTCCCTCACCCGATATGCCTAAAGATTATAACCAAGCTGCTATTGGTTAATAAAACGCGCCAACATTAGCATCTATTTTTATATCCAATCAAATTTAGGAACACATATGCTCTAGGGAAGATATTCTCTCCATTTGTAAAGAAAGGCACGCTACTCTGATGTCATTTGTTTGTCTCTTCTAATTAATATTCAACTCACCCCTCGCTCATTGTTGCCCACTCTTATTGTCAGTTTCAGTGAGGCCGTGTAAACTTTTTTCCTAACAATGCTTATAATTAACAAACATCTCAAATCATTGTCATACAATAATGCAAATTTACACTACAATTACTCTGGCATTCACAGTGTTGTGATATAAATTACTGCCACAGTGTATGATAGTGTGTTTTTTTGGGGGGCCAAATTAATTTGGTTTTGGAAGAATAAAATCTGCTTTTTTAACTTCATATAAGTTTCTCCTTTTGCATTGCTGAAACATATCAAAGACTACCCTCCCAAACCTGCCACTAAATAAGTAACAGCTTACAGCAGTGTGGCCAGAAACATTTTCCCAGGAGTAATAAATGGTTTTATTCATATTACTCTTTTATTATGATTGCTCTGGTTCCCGAGGTTGCAGGTTCAAACCCGGCAGAGGGCGATAAATTTTTTTGGGGGAGTATAGCATGGCTTCCTTTGGAAAGGAAGTAAAGCTGGTGGTCCTGTGTTGTAGATTTATGGCACATAAAAGAACTTCATGTCTGATAAAGAGGCTTCTGAACAAAATTACCAATCTTTCACGCCCAATATATAATGGGATGCTGAGGACCACAGCAGTTAAAGAACGTCATGAATAAAACTGAATTCAATTTTTTTGGTATTATTGTTACTATTTGCTGCTGTAGCAATGGTGAGGTAGTGGCTCTTAGTAGCCTACTGACTCACAATTTACCTTTTATCTGAATTTATAAACTATGAAATCCACATACATATGCAGGGGTTTTGTTAAGTACAGCTCCAAACTTTAACTTGTGTAATAATTAACTTCTAAGTGAGAGTCAAATAGTGTGATATTCTATGGAATAGCAGAAACTCTTATGGGAATACCTTTTGAAGGAATATTAAAAAAAAAAATTCTCCACCATACATACTAGAACACGTTTTTTTCTCTCTGCGAGTGTGAAACAACTTGATATGTTGTGTTTGCTAGACAATAGAACCTAAAATTCATCAAAAGTAGGTAACTTCTGCTGTAGTGGGAAATAGTCGCAAAAGGAACCCACATTTTACCACTTTCCTGATTTTCTGGCATCCTGACTTAGGCTTAGTGTGCTATACAGCCAGCTTTGTCATAAAAACAGGAAAATCTTCCTAATTTCAATGCATCTTCTCATCCAACATATTGCATTACCAAGAAAATAAATAATTGAATACATTGCTTACCTTAGTAGTATGTAATTAAATGAAATATAGAAACTTTTATAGTTATTAATAATAATATAATTAACTAAAGCTATAAACCAATTTCAAGAGAATATGCTCTATATGACTCTTTTGGTCACATTGGAGATTTTGGAAGTTGCCACATTACTGCGTTTTGAGTGTATACAAGGCAAGCTACTGACTAACAACACTTCTACTACCCATAAGCAAAAAGGGAAACTTAACAATTAGTACAATGGCTGATGCTGCATGTAATAATCTTTTCTACATATTCAAACCTGCTGCCAAGTTGTATGACAACACAGAACCAAACCATGCCCATTATAGCTTGAGAACGGGAAGCATACATAGCCTGGTAACAAGCCATGATATCAAACATATTCAGGCTACTATCGATCACAAAATGTACATTTTTAAAGATATTCAGGAAACAAAACAACCTCTTATTTGGCATTTTTAGAAAACCCACACATACTGACAACAGTTTCAATCCAAAAATCTCATCAACCTCCATTTTCAAAGCCTTGTCCATAGACTGATGTACCTTCCCCTCAGCAAAGAAGAATACAACTACATCCTCCACATAGCAGAAGTAAATGGCTACAGCAAAGTAAAAAAGTTCCAGTAACAAAAAAAATTACAGAAAATACTATGATCTGTACACAGAAACCAAAGCAACAATTGACATACCATCCTCAGCTTAATCACAAATTTAATAAAATCTTTAAAAAAAAAATGCAACATATCATTGGCATCACAGAATAAACACACAGTTCAGAACCTACTAGCTTCCCCTGTCAAAAACAGAATTCCACAAGAACAAAAATATATATAACAAACAGATGCACAAACCTGCCATAGCAAACAATTTTTGGACCCCAAAGTCAGACCCCTGAAATGCAGCACCAATCCAACAGAACTTAAAGTTTGGGAAAATGTACACATAATCAAATTCATGAAAATGGTAATGAACTTTGAAATTCTGCCACTCAATGATCTAAGCAGGTTCATCATGGACACACCAGATGACACCACCTACAACTATGGACCCGAACTCCCATCATGCTCAGTCAAAAAAAAGCTGAAGATGAAAGGAAACGGTGTTTTTGAAACATGTTCAATTAATTTAAAGTAAGTGTAGTTTTAATGTATCCACCAACTCAAGATTCAATTAAATAATTGTTTTGCTTCACTGTCTCTAACTTCTGAATAACAATTTTCTAAGACCATATTTGTTCATTTGGTTATGGTACAGTTACTTAAAAGCATGCTATTTCAGAATATGAGAATATTAATGTAAAATGGGACAATATACATCCCATATGTATTTTGTCGGAACAGGACACTTAAGCTAAATAAGGGACATGCCATAAAATACAGAACTCTGGAGCCTATTTCTAAAAGCTACAAGTAAAATGTTCTGCAATTTGTAGTAAAATTGAAATTCGTGTTTCATAAAGGCATTTGGACATCAAGGTTTATCCTACAGGTTAGTGGAAACCTGTGGAGGTGAATAGAAATCTACTTAACCAACTATTCAATGTTTAAGAATTAATTATGATCTTTCTGCCAGCATTTACAGCCATGGATTTGAT
Organism: Deroplatys truncata; assembly: GCA_030765065.1. Lineage (NCBI taxonomy): Eukaryota > Metazoa > Arthropoda > Insecta > Mantodea > Mantidae > Deroplatys > Deroplatys truncata. The sequence goes on along the minus strand of CM060988.1, from coordinate 19,957,877 downwards.
TTCTAGTAGCAGTGATAGTGATGAAGGGTTTATTGTGAATAGACACAGAAGTGGAAGAACATCCCAAAACACTTTACAACATGTTATGAAAGATTTCAGAGAAACCGGAATTGCTGTTACAAGCTTCAACATTATACTTATCTCCAACAGCAATTGACTATAGCTTGGTTAGGACATGAAGGATAGTATTATTCTGTTGGTAATATGCATAGTGTGTCAAATGCCAGTGCATATAGGGCTGTGAATGCTGTTCATACTGTGTTGACTGGGCACCTAACATTGAGCAGATAGTAAAAGTATTTCATGCTGTAGTAGCAATGCCTCAAGTGTGGATGGGACTCCCATAAACATTAATGCACCAGTGACAAATGAAAATAATTTTGTAGATAGACCTGGCAACCATTCCATTAACTGCATGGTAGTATGTGGACCTGATTTTATTATACCAGTGCTAATTGTATGCATGATGCCTCAGTACCATGAAATAGTACTGTCTCAAAGCTTTGATAATGGATGGTGTCCAATTCCCCATCCAATAATTCTGGTTATCCACAATACCACCTGCCTTGAACAATATAATGAGCCAAGAGTTATGCGTTTTAATAGAGCACATAAGCCAACATGACATGTAATTGGAAATTCCATTGAAATCTTAAAAGAAAACTTTCCATGCCCGAACCATCTTAGAGTAAACAAACCCTGTCTTTGCATTGTCAAATCTTGTGTCACAAGTTATAATATCTCAAGAGGTATGGTGTGAATGTGGAACTCAATGAAACGAAAATTATTACCCAGGCTTTGATCGACAGTTTCAGTTGCACAAAGTCATCTACAACTCAACCATTATGCTTAAATAAAAAAGAGTTAATTGATCATGTTTTAGTTTCAGCAAAATATCATTTGAAAGGTGTTTATATACACACTTAAATAGTCTATTTATTTTTCCCTAAATAAAATCAAACACAGTTTTTAGCAACTTAAGTTGACACATTAACACATTCCTCTACAATATTTGTACTGAAAACATTTTCCAGTTCCATTGTGAATTCAGATCTTTCTAACCACAACTCTTTTTCAAGCTGCTAGTTTGTTTTATAGATTTGCGCACATAGCAGTTCTTAAAGGACTACGTTTTCATTTGCTCCCCCCCCCCCCCATCAACTCGTCAGTCTTTGAATGGTTTGAAGTAGTTTCACCGGAAACTCACTTCTATTCCTTAAAATTGGAACTCGATTTTTAAAATAAGAAATGCCACTGTAAATCCATTAAAACTGAAAGACAACAGATTAATTTACCCCTCTCTGTAGGTCTGTAGCATGTATCATTAGTTGCTGATAGAGAACTCACTCCATCTTTATTTACATTTTCTTTTTCCAATGTTTCACATACTCCTAAGCTAGTAACCAGAGGGGAATCTTTCCCAATAATGTCAATAACTGCATTATCCACCTCTGTCAGCTTGGCGTCTTTAACACCACCAGTACCAGTTTTTTTCAAATTATCCAGTTTGGCCTGGAAAGAAAATAATCATATATGTGTTTGCATATGCCAGTTAAATTAAGATTTTAACATTAAAATGTATAAGATTTCATGAGTTACTATTCACTGTTTAAAAATGCACATTTATGTGCACCTAACCTTAAAATTGTAACAATGATATGTATATGATTAAAGTAAAAACGAGAGTAAACAATTATTTAATACTAGCAACAGTAATCTTTAAATTCTGCCACAATACATCCCTCATATAGGTAAAGCCTTTATTTTGTGGAATTCAAAGCTACATTCCAAATAGGATTTCATATGTAAGTATTAGCCTATTAGAAATTTGCTGTTGTTTAGAATTAATGTCACAAATCAGATAACCTGTAGAAACTTAATGGCATTGTAGAGAAATACACAACTGTAGCAAGTTTCTTTATGAAAAAGCATTTCTCCAGTTCTTGAGTTTCTAACTACAACTTGTAGCTTTATGAAATTACATATATAATTTAATTGAAATTATTCAAGTGTTAAAAATACTGCCTCACAATGTGTCAACAAGGCTAGTGATGAGAGGGAAAGGAGGGCCAAGGTGATAGAGGAATGTACAGTTGCACGATAAAAGCTAACATCAACAACAAACACTTTCTCAAATTGGCTTCCCAAGCGTGAGGCAAGTAAGTCCTAAAGACAATAACAATCTCAAAATATCTGTGAATAATAAAGACTCAAATACCTAATAGGCTTACTTAGGTCTCTTTTGTAAATGTTTTCTCTTTGGACTGCAATTCCAGATGGTGGATAATATACATTGAAAATTGTTGGTATGCCATTAGGCTTGAGTTTCCTGTTTCAATCAGCACTGTTTTATTCATACTGGCTTCCTGTGAAAATATTTGTTGAAATTAGCTTTGTTTATTGGACCTAACATGCATTATTAATATGGCTTATAAAAATTTAATGGTAATTTATAAAGTAAATTCTAGATGATTTCATCTTAGAAATGGAAAAAAAAAAAGTGCAGTTACCAAGATTTGAACTCCCGACCTATTACTCACCAGCCTTTTGATTAATCGACTGAGCTAATCTTTCACTGCAACAATTGGCGCTTCGGAAGTAACTTAAACAGGTCAGCCATCATTGGCCTTGACTTTTAAATGCTAACAATAAGTAGTTATTGAATAAAAGCAACAGATTTTGTTTCCTCCAAAACATCAACTATTCATTTGTACTTATGTTACAAAGGCAATTATTTGTTGTCAGTATTCAATCCTTGCACTGGAATTTACAAGCCATTTCTTTCTTCTTTCGTTGTGAGCAGAAAAGTGATAGAACTCGCATAAGCCATGCCTGCTGCTGTTTGGATTCAAAATGGCAGATAAGTCTGTGTACGATACAAAGCTGAACCTTCATTTGAAAGTGAGGTACGTTTATTTACGCCCAGCGCACACAACATGCAGTCAAGAATGGGAACCATAACGAGAAGAAACATTGAAAACACTTGAGTGCTGTGGGCTTTAAATTCAGAAGGCAAGCACAATTACTGCACCAGTAACAAAGAAAAAGTATTTAGATATCATTACTCTAGAATCTTTTTTTTTTCTTTTCTTTTTCATCTCAATGCAAGTTTATCAACTTTGAATTTAACTTTCAAATTAAACTGAGAAGGGAAGTATACAGTGAGCTAAGGGAAACATGAAACTTGACCAAGTTTCCTGGGTTACGGAAAGCCTCCCATTAATTGGGCATGCATTTGAGTTTGAAAACCAATCTTTAAGCTTTCCCCCATTTGACTGCCATTTTTGTTCCCGTTCTGTCCAATTGCGTATGACCTAAAGAAATCACCGGAATTAGGCAGATGATTAAATCTTATCAAAAGAAAAATCAACAAAGATGTAACCTTTCTTCACGTATTGTTTGCCAGCAGTTACATAGGTTATGTCACACTTTAAATCAGTGAAAAGATTAATGAGCAATTTCTTCTATCTTTCTTCACACATGTAGAAAAACTTCTGTAAGAAAGAATCATTTGACAACTGCACTAGTGATATGACATGAAGATTCTCCCATAGGGGTGCATATCATCAAGTTTTCATTACAACTTTTATTAGAAGCATTTAATTCCCAGAGCAGTTCTTTTGTGTATCTGCAGCAAGATTTTTTACGATAAATAAAAGCTAGTAAAACTGACCACATTTACTTTATATTCTAATGAAAGAACAAAAGATAGACCTTTTAAGTAATAATGGTATGTGTATACGGATACATAAGGTAATCTTGGAAAAAAACTTAACTGATTTTGCTATTTGCTTCACCATTGAACGGACATAAGCGGTAAGACAACTTCTATTTCTGATTCCTAAATGACTAAAGGGATTAGCAATGCTTTATATTGGAATATAATCATGATGCAGTCATAAAAGATTACTTGCAAAAATGGCTTTGAACGTTTTGGTAATAATGTTATGGATTAGTAAACAGTTGTTACTTCAAAGAAAATGTGTGTAAAAATAGAACAAAGCTGCAAATATATGGTACAGATTTAGCAATTACGAAAACAAAGACACAACAAAACAAAACACAATCCGTGTTGCTTATAACTGCACAACATCCATGTGATATGTCAAAACCTTCTAATAACTTTACACAAAAAAGCTTTGCTGTATTTGCTCTGTACATTGTAATAGGGTTCATTATCATGTATGTTAAATAATTATGTAAACAGAGAAAAGTGAGCAGAGCGTAACATCAGAAATTATTCAACTGATATTTATAATTAACAATGTAAACAGACTGTGTCTTCTCTGAAATGTTTAACTCGGTAACCTGGGTTAGGGAATCAGTTTCACCCAGTTTTGTTGATGTTAGGATTTTCTGCATTATGTTAAAAGTGTGTAGCCCTTTATGTTATTAAATAATTATGGGACCAACGAAAAGGCACAAAGCTTTAAAGCTTCATCTATTGTGTTCTGCAAAATGGTCATTTTAATTCATATTCTAATCTAATGTGATTATCTAAAAATTACTTGACCATCCTGATAATTGTTTCATTGGTAAAAGATGCAGGCTACACAACATTTCCAGAAATTGCAAGTTTGTTGTTAGGAGGTTCAGAAGTCATCCATGATGTACTGGTGACCATGCTAGCCTCTACTCCTCAAGGTTGCAGGTTTAAACCTGATGGAGGGCGATGGATTTTTTTGGGGCGTTAAAATCCTTATCATGGCTTCCTTCGAAGGGAAGTAAAGCCAGTGGTCCCATGTCGAAGATTTAGAGTGCATAAAAGAACCTCAAGCCCAATAAAGAGGCCTCTGAGCAAACTTTTCGATCTTTGATGGTCAATATATATAGAATGGGACATTAAGGACCACAGCAATTAAAGAGTGTCCATAAATAAAACTTAATTTCAATTTTGAGGTTCAGAAACATGTGCTCATACTTATACTCATTTCCATAAATATGATGTTTCATTATTATAAATATCACAAGAGCATAATAAAATTACAATTATAAGCAATAAAGGAGAGGATTCACCATAGAATCTTTCACAATAGTTTCTTAGAGGTATACAGTGGGACAGTACATTGTTATCCAAGTTTTAAAAAGCCACTGGTGCAATAATATCACAAGTTGTACCTAAACTTTCAGTGAAAGGAAGGCAGTTGTAAACTGAGTCTTTAATTAAAGATTTTAGGAGATACAATATAACTAAATAAATTGATCTAGACGTTTAATACAATAATATGAAAATACACAACACAGTTTTGCTAAGTGAAAGAAACTTAGAATGAACTGTTTAACTCTTGAACAGTCACTAAATGGAACATGTTTCTTCTTTTCTTTTTAAGTATTCATAAAATCTTAAGAAAATAAATTATGTTTATTTAAAAATGTAATGAAAAACAATGAAAATATGTTAGTTAATGATATATTTTACAGAAGAAATTCTCTATTAAATTAACCCATCCTTATTTCAAAATTCAGTAAAACAAATGCTGAACAATAAAGCCACTGGGTGTTCAAATACATTTGTGTTCTACCTGTTGAGTCATTCTTTGGCCACATGGAGGATCCATGGATTCATTAGAAGCCCTGCTATGTAATTGTTTTTCTGCCATTTCAAGGCTTCCTTGTTATTGAAACAAACCAATTTAATTAAGTTTCAGAACTTCTCGATTTATTAAGGCAAACTTGTTCAGTGCAACTCACATACTTTGGTTTTATCTGAGAGATTTACAGTATGCAGCAGAACATTCTGCAACAAGTTAAGCAAGAAATTCAACACTGCATTAGCTCCACACAGTAAATTAGTCTACGACCGTTTTGTAATAAATTACAAGACCCAACATTTGAAAACAAAAACATGCATTATCAAGATAAGTATTTAAACCACAGTTACAAGTCAAAGGTATGTATGAGGGGCATAGAATAAAAATACACAAAAACTGCATAGCTCGTCAACAAGTCTACCAATCATGGAATCATGTCAAATATTCAACTTAAAACCAATCAGAAGCATAACTGAACTAGATCCATGGGAGTGAATATTTACTATCAAGAAGAGGATACATACAATGAAGTTTCATTTGTCAAATGGAAATTCATTCAACTTCAAGAGGACATCACAGACAACCAACCCTAACATATCAAGTGCTTCACGATTCAGGAAAAACTTATTAACCACTTTTAAGAAAGAAAGATAGAAAAAAAAAGTATACTTGGAAACTAAAGTTGCAACCTGTCTTTTAAAACTATTTGAGACTTAAACCACATTAGACAAACATCCACAAAATGTTGACAAGCAGAAAGGTTGTGCATTTTCACAATTCTTGATCTTAATAGATCTTTAAGACCTTCACTGATCTGACAAAAGGTAAGGTAATTTAATGTGGAAGAAAGTAAATGTGATCTTGTTCTCAGATGTTATAAATGTGCTGTATTATAATTAATAAAGAACCTAATTTAATACTTCTGCATGCATTTATATAAGTAATGTATATATTAAACCTAACACATTTGCCCTACAGAAAACAACCAGCAGGTTGCTCTCAGCTGTTCCAATCAACAGAAGCCCTACTGAATTATCTGCAACTTTGGTGTGGAGGAGGCTTATATTGTAGGACAATTGGTCTGTTATACATGTGAATACATGCGTAGCAGTGCTACTTCCAAGTTCAAGGCACGTCACCATCCTACTCTAATGTGATCGTGCCTGTTTCTTTTAGTGCTTGCAAGAGGTTTTTCGAGCTAAACGACTAACTGTATAAGAAAAAATGTAAGTAAGATACATGATAAAGGTAGAGCTTAGGGAGCAATAGGCATATTGTTAAAAAGATAAAGAAATAGGTATAGACACAGTGAACTAAGAAGGAGGAAGTCAAGTTTTATGGAGTGTTATTAAACAGATAAAGGAGGAAAAGCAAGTGTCGGATTCAGAGTAATATATGATCCTTCAAAAACATCATGTTTCTTTGATAGCAATTTAATGGATTGACTAAAAAAAGATATGGAAAAATTAGGAGAAGCTTCCCAAATAATGAGTTTATACTGAAGGGGGATTTTAATACAAGAGTAGGCACAGAAAATGTTAGTAGGAACTAAAAGTTAAGGTGTAGAAAAGAGATGAAGTACTAATAAGATAGAGATATAGCAAGTAATAAGGAAGGAAAAAATTACGACAATTTTGTGAAACAAATAATTTAATGATACGTAATGGAACTATAGGAGAGGATAACAAAGGAGAATTTACATTTGCAAATGAAAATGCGTATTATCATTATATGATACGTAGATCTGAAATGGAGAAAAAGGTTTTAAATTTCAAAATACTGAATGAGATAGTCAATGGTAGCCATTTTCCAATAATTGAGGAAATAGGTGGAAAAGCACAAGGGCTGAAGGAACAGGAACAAGTAATACACATAAAAAATAATTAGAATGTTTAAATGGAGGAAGAAAGGGAGGCATTTTGGAAAGATAAAAATTCTAGGGTAAGAAAAATTCTGGAAAGTGGTGCAGAGGTTGCCATTTAAGAAAAAAACATTAGAACTGATGGAATTAATAGTAATAAGAGCAGGATCAGAACTGGAAATAAGACAGAGGGAAACAGGAAAACAAAGGATGTATGAAGAGGAGCATGTATCAGCAAAAAGAGAAGTGGTTACTCTCCATCCATTTAAGATGGAGAGTAACAGAAGAAGAAAATGGTAGGCAACATTTTCTGATTAGCAAATGGGGATATAAATGCTTATTAGAGGAAAAGAGGAAAGTCTGGCAGGATAAAAAGGGAAAAACAGTAAAAGAGGCTATTGAAGAAAAAAAAGGTAAAAAAATAAGTGAGGTCAAGCAACAAGGGAGAAGCAGGAAACAGATTTCTCTGAAAGAATGAAGTATTTTGGGAGACTGATTGGGGAAGAGAAAGCAAAGTTAGGATTAAGGGAGATAGTGCAACACAGGATAACAAATGAAAGACTAGGTGAACTAATACTGATGTCAAAAGTTAGCCAACAGATAAGAAACATAAAAAACACAAGACAGTGGAGATCAATGGAATTCCAGGAAAATGTTTAGTAAAGTTGAAGGAGGTCTGAAAATTATGACAAAATTACTAAATAAAATCAAATAAAGTAATAATATACCTGAAAGTTGGAAACTAGGTATGGTAATACTGATATATAAATGTAAAAGAGGAGTTAATAAACCAGACAACTACAATGGAAAAGGTATATTGTCTATCCTGGGAAAAATATACACAGGAATAATGCCAGAAAAATTACAAGAGTGGACAGAATTGAAAGGAAAGTTGTTTGGGTTTCCAGCAGCTTTTAACGAAGGCAAGCGAACAACAGATAATAAATTAATAATACCATCAATAATTAAGAAGTATTTAAACAGAAAAGGAGGAAGGCTGTCTATGCTTTTGCAGATTTTGAAAAGACATCCAATACTATTAACAGAGAAGAGCTGCACTGGTATTTACCCAGGGAAAAAAAAGCAGGTGGGGGGGGGTAAGTGATGACTATTGAGGGAATTAGAAAAATATATATGAGGACAATAATTTTGTATAAGATATGAATGAAACACAATTATGGAGATGGCTGATCAACACTAAGTTTAAGATAAGGATGTGAACCAACTCCCTTCATGTTTAATTTGTTTATAGGTAATATATTAAAAAAAAAGTTAAAGACAGTAATGAACACACATATGCATATTAATGAACAAGGACAAGGAGATAGCAGGCAGATACCCTAATGGAGTTAAATTCAATTTTTTGTTTATGGATGCTCTTTTAACTGCTATGGTTCTTAGCATCCCATTGTATATTGGGCATGAAAGACCGGAAATTTTGGTCAGAGGTCTCTTTACAGGCTGGAGGTTCTTTTATGTGCTGTAAATCCATGGCACAGGGTCACCGGCTTTACTTCCCTTCCAAAGGAAGCCATGCTAAGGATTTTTACACCCAAAAAAATCCATTGCCCTCTGCCGGATTTGAACCTGCGACCTCGGGAACTAGAGGCTAGCATGGTACCCCTAGACAACAGAGGACAATGATGTAATGGTAGGAACTATAACTGTAATAGGCTTGCAAAAAGCTATAAATGAAATAGAAATTCTATACAGAATGGGGAATTCGAGTAATGTAAATAAATCAAAAGTTTTAGTTTTCAAAAAAGGAAATAAACCAAGAAAAGATGAACAACAGTATCTGAATGGACAACAGTTAGCTGTAATAAAGGAATTTGATTATCTAGGAGTAAGATTAAGCAATAATGGTAGGTAGGAAGATGATGGCAAAAGGCAGAACTGCCACACAGGATTAAGAATAAGTAATTACAAATAGATAATGCCTGTTAAACGATTGGAAAGGATGTATGAAGCATTGGCAGAATAAAAAATGTTGTATGCAATAGAAATAATATTGGATTATACTACAATATGGGATTATCAGCACCAAGGGAAGTAACATTGGTAGAATTTGGAAGAGCAGGGAGGAAAGGAATAATTGTGGAAAGAATTTTAAAATATTGGTACAAGTGCCTTCAATGAGATCAAGATATATTAAAACTTTGTGTGAATCAACAGATGATAACTTCAAATAAGAATGGCCAGTGGACAGGGAAAGGAGAGTTGGAGAAGATAGGAATGGAGGATATTTGGGAACTAAAGGGAGAAAATGATAACAGATTTTGAAAAGTAGTAAGAAATAAGATAGAAGATACAGAGAAACAAGAAATTTGTGGAAACCTTGAAAAAAAGTCTTTATGTTTATATAGAACAATTAATAGAAATTGGAAGAGAGAAGGTTGAGGCAGTATTTTAATACCTGAATAATTTCAATTGTAATTTAAAATACGTAAATTCAATAATAGCCCGCCTTGAAACAATATGTATATAAGAATTATTTAAATTGTATGTAACAGTCATTGCAAAATGCTTATTTTTATTGTAAACATATTTTATTAATGTTATATGAATACATTACATACTCTAATAATGCAAGAACTGTGAGAATAATAAGTTTTAGGTTGCTAACAATGAGTACTAATGAGGTAATTGTTGCAATAATGTGTTTAGAATTTGAAATGTACTGGTCATGATTAGAGCAACGATGACATAGTTTCAGTGACAGTTTTAAATTAGCCAACCAACAGCAAAGAAAAGTTTTAAGTTAAATACAGATATTCTATTGGACTAGAATTAGCCAATCAGAGACTTGCAATACCAAAGCTTATAGGTTTTGACCGCTGAGGTTACTCATTTGCTGGTGAGACTTGATAGAGTACAGATGGGAAAATGTGTTCTCTACGAGTGATTAGTAAAAACAGATATATGCGCTAAGTGAATGTATAAAAGTTTCTCAGAATTCTTTAAAAGTGAAATGCTGTATGAATATGTGCAAGAATTTAAATAAAAGAAGTTAATTTAAAAATTTAATTCTGTGATGTCTACAATAACTGTCATACCGCGCCCTGCATAAGATACATGACTGTAAAGTAAGACTGACGCAGCCGAGGTAAATTCAAACAGTAATATTACGTAAGCATAAAAATTCAAACTGACGCCCAAAGCGTGTTACAAACTACATAAGGCCACTATTATTACATTTAACAATTCTTCAAGTTTATTTAAACATATATTATGCAACAGCAACAAATCATCTACTTCAAGTTAGCTTCCAAGCGTGTAGCTAACAACAGTAAAACTTCAACAGTAGAAGAAAACAACTACTACAAGTTGGCTTCCTAATTGCAGGGCAGATTAAGTAAATTGCGTAATTTATTACATGAACCAGTTGAAGAACATACCTTCTTCAAATTGGCGCCCATAAGTAGGGCAGTTAAACATAAAGCAGCTAAAAACAATACGTAATTTATTACGTAATAGCATCCACCAAAACATTCTTCAAGGTTATGTTGACATTTGTGGCAGACAGGAAAGGGAAGGCTTAGCATGGATGAGAACAGGAGCAAGTTCCTAGGAGGGTTAAGAGGTAGTGAATTGGGAATATGTGCCATATGTAGAGTAAGACACATTACTTTGTAGAATGTAAAGAGTTACAGAAGTGGAGACAGGATGTTTGGGATTCAAAATGAGTGAGGAAATGGTAGCTATAAAAATATGAACATTAAGGGAGAAAAAAGAATATGGGAGTTTTCAAAGGAAAATCAAGTAGAAATGGTTAAGGAAAGTATAAAAAGCAAGGGAAAAGTAGCAGGAAAAGCAAAATAAAGGAGAATAATGAGAAAATAGGAATCGGGGAAATGGAAGGGGAAGGAAAAGAGGGATCACTAATCAAAACCTGGCCCTGAAAATAAAGAAACTCAAGACGCAAATTGCTAGAATATAAGTAGCTTTAAGACCTAATATAATATATATATATATATATATATATATATATATAAAATTTTTGTAAGATGTTTGGTACAAATAAATGTTTTACTCTTTGCAGCACATGGATCATAAACTGCAAACAATCTGCTACCTAGTAGCATTAACCATAGCCACGTAATTCAACAAAGTGAACGATAGATAGATATTTATTTACTTTAAATACATAGTATATACATATTCCATTTTACATACTTCACCGAGTTGCTGGTTTCCTAGGGTCCCTATCCTCTAACACTGTGGTTACCTTGTCAATGGGCCCTACTTGACTGAATAAATAAATATGTTATTAATCTACTTTTCCTCTTACTCCTATAATTCTTCAGCCATCTCTTTCTAATTAAACCTAAATATTTTCCTACTTCTAATATGTTCCCCTTGCATTTAACACCCAACATCTTTCTACATATAATCTCAATTGGTAAATTGTCCCATTTCTTTTTCTGCCATCTTTCCCTCGATTCCTTAGTTCCTTCACATTCTAGAATTAAATGCCAATAGTTATTATACTTTCTATTACATAGCGGACACTTTCCTTGGTTCTCTCTTTCCCCTAAGCCTTTTAACATCATCACTCCTGTCCTCGCCCATGCAAAACCTTCTCGTGCTGATCTGTCACATATATCGACATATTTTTCTCTTTCCCACACCATTTTTAAATCTGCATATGTACATAAAGAACATTTAAAATTAAAACTACCTAGAATTTCTTGTCTTTCAATATCTTCAATTCTCAATTTTACCCTTCTCCAGTACCTGCCCCTCTTTCCAAATATCTCCATAACCTATTTCATTCAGGGTTCCTTCTATATACTTACACCAAGTATCCTCTTTGTTGAGTTTTAACTGCACTTGTAGGCACTGCTTTAACATATTATTATTTTCCAGTTCCTTAATTCTATACCAATATTTTAATACCCTTTCCACAATTTTTTCTTTGCTATCAAACCTCCCTAGCTCTATTTGGGCAACACCATTGGGTGAAGCCCTTGGTAGACGTAAAATTAATTTACAGAAATTTCTATGCACCTTGTTTACATTTTCCCACCCTCTCTCTAAACCCCAAATCTCAGTTCCATAAAGCATTTTAGCCTCTTCTACTGCTCCGTATATTCTCTCCAACCATTTTATTTGTATCTCTGGTATTTTATCTAGGCAAGCTCTAATAGCTTTCATTGCCAGTTTTCCTTTTGTTAGTATCATTTTCTTTTGCTCATTCCAACTCCCATTACTATTTAGTCGTACTCCTAGATAGTCAAATTTCCTAACCACCTCAATTTCATTTCCTTGCCATCACCATATTTCATTCTTCCTTAACTTATTCCCCTTTTTAAACACCATTATTTTTGTTTTCCATGTATTTATTCTGAGACTCCACTTATTACAAAACTTTTCTATTGCTCCAATTGCTTTAGTTAACCCGATATTGGTTATTGCTCCTACCACTAAATCATCCGCAAATAACAAACCCGGTATTTCTTTATTTCCAATTACTGGCAGATGCCCATTTTCTAACTTACTTGCCTCTAAAATATCGTCAATGAATAAGTTAAATAAAATAGGACTTAACTTACATCCTTGCCTTAACCCTATATTATTTGAGACCCTTATACAAAAGTCATTCTCTGCATATATTCTTTGTAATGTTTCTATGAACCTGATACTCATTCCTATCTTGCTCAATTTAGCCCATAAGGCTTCCCTATTAATTGTATCAAACGCTTTTTCAAAGTCCACAAATAACATATACAACCTTCCCCTTTTGTTAGCTAAATATTTACTGACCATTGTGTATATCACAAAAATGCTGTCTATTACTCTCTTATTTCTTCTAAAGCCTGCTTGGAAATCTGATAACTTACCCTGCTCCTCTGCCCAGAATTGCACCCTTTCTGCCAGAACCCCAGTGTAAATTTTTCCTAACACTGCTAACAAACTAATCCCCCTATAGTTTGCTGGGTTATTCACATCTCCTTTGTTCTTGAAAATTGGCACCACAATTGCAGTTTTCCAACTCCTGGGTACAATACCCTCTTCAAAAATTGAATTTAGTACCCTAACTAGCATCTCCAAACTATTCTCATCTAGACACCATGCTTTCCAGAAGTCACCTGGTATACCATCAATACCGCTTGCTTTGTTTCTTTTTAGTCTTATAATTTGATCTCTTACTTCTCCTATTTCTATCCTACTGTCTAATTTCTCAATATAGTCACAATTTGCCACTATCCGTACAGTTTGCTTCGTTCGTTGCTCTGCTCCCAAAAAATTTTTAAAATAATTAAGCCATTCATTTACACCTATACTGTTCTGTCTCACTCTTGTCTTATACATACTCTTGACTAAAGACCAAATTGTTTTACAATCATTAGCTGCTGCTGCTGCTGCCTCATGCAATTTTTTACTCATTTTCTCCCCCCATACCCTCCTCTTTACTTCCAACAGACTTTTATACCCCGACCTTTCAACCATGTAATCGGCTCTTTCCTTTTCATCATCCGTTTGCCTCCATTTTCTCAGCTCCCTTAAAACTCTTTGTTTTGCCACCCTACATTCCTCATCATACCATCCCTTCTTCTTATTGACCCAATCCTCTTTCATTTTCATTCTTGAACCTGCATATTTCAGTATCATTTCTAGTTTTAATACAGCTTCTTCAATTCTGTTTTCTTTCAGCATCTCATCTACACCTGCTTTCCTTGTTCTCCCTATATGTGTTCCCAGTTTCTTCAAAAATACTTCTGCTTCCTCCTCCCTCCATTTATATCTTTCAATTCTAGTTCCCTCTTGTTGCCTTGCTTTGAAACTTCCCTTATATGTACTTTGGAATTTTACCCTTATTGGAAAATGATTACTTGAACACACTAAATTCAACACTTCAAAATCCATGATATATGGATCCAACTCTACTGAATATATCATATAATCTACCACACTCTGACCATTCTCATTCACAAAGGTAAATTCCCCCATGTCATCTTTCCCCTTCACCCCATTACACATCATCAAGTTGAACTCCTCACAAAATTCTATTAACTTCTTACCTTCGTAATTCAAAACTTTGTCTTTGCTCCATCTTTGTACTATCTCATTCTCATCCCCTCTTAAATCATACTCAACATCCACTACATTTATTTTACTACAAACCCCTACCCTTGCATTGAAATCCCCCATTATAATAAAACAATTATTTAAATATCTATTTGTTAACTCTTGCATATCTTGTCTTAACAAATTAAATAGATTGGGATTGTAAAATTCCGTGGCACTTGGAGGGTTATATACCACTGCAACACACACATTTAGCTTGTCCCCTATCCCATTTACAACACACCACAGAACTGAATTTTCCCCTCTTTCACTACACATTTTCACTTTGACTTGCAAGCTCTTCCTAATAAATAACCCTAATCCACCTGATGAACGACCTCTTTCTTTCTTTTTTACTCCAAATTTACCATAAAAGTAAAAATCTGACACATCCACTGGAATATCCTTTGTTGCCCATGTGTCTACCACTCCGATCACATCGCCTAATTTTAAGATCTCCATTATTTCCCCATGTTTTAACTTTTCAAACAGCCCTTGTATGTTCCATGCTATCACCCCCAATGCCTTTTCCTATACAGATCCCTTCCTCTCAAACCTAAATTCCTGCAATTTTGCTTTACTCCTGGTCAGTCTTGGCCTACCCACAGGTTCGTTCCCCACTGCTCCCTCTTCCACCTGCAAAATACTTCCCCCTGACAATGAAATTATGCTAAGCGCAGTATCCTTCCAGACGTCAAACCCCGCCGCTGCTCCCAAGGCCATTCTGCGCAAATCTTCCATCAGCTGACTTTCTGGTGTTACTTGTTTAACTGGTGATGTTTGCTTCACTGCTCCCCTCCGTTCCTCCCCACCGCCTGATGACGCTTGCTGCAGTCCTCCCCTCCGTTCTTCTCCTCCGACCGATGATGTTTGTCGTGCTCCTCCCCTCTTTGTTTACCATGCTACCCATTCTCTGCCGCCTGTCCTTGGTTTCAACACATGTTGCATTTCCCGGTGACGGTGCTCTTCTCCAATTCAGCTGACGAATATCCTGTTTTCTATCATTTATCCACAAATCCAATCCTCTCACGTAGGCTTTGTCGCCTCTAGCTCTTGCACTTCTCATTTCTTTTAACAACAAACTTCTTATTTCTCTCTCTTTCTTCCCGTAATCATTTTCAAGGAATATTCTTGTCCCTTTTAATTTTTTAGCATTAGATAGCATTGTCCATTTAATTTTCACCGTCGCTAACTTGACGATTATCGGTCTTGGGTTCGAGCCTCTTCTCCCCACTCTGAAGGTATCAATTATCTCCCAGCCTGTTAACTTTATTCCTAGTTTATCTTGACAAATTTCCTCTACTTGTTCCCAAACTCGTTTCTCCCTTGTTTCCTCTACTCCAAATATTATCAAGTTCCTTTTTCTGCTCCTTTCATCTGCTCTCTCCAGATTTGCTATTTGTCTGTTACATTCCGTGAATCCTTTGTCCACCTTGTATTCAAAATTTCTCCATACCGATTTCATCTCCTTGAATTGTTTTGTCAACTTCTCTTCAATTTTCCTTTCCATTCCTTTAAAATTAGTCATTTCTTCCGCGATGCATTTCAGCATTCCCATAATGTGTTCTGTATCCGGTCCCGGGTTTAACTCTACTCCTCCAATTATTAGTAGCACCATCAACACCAAAGCATACCACGCCGTCCTTCCACTCTGTTCTCCTGAACATTTTCCACCCAAATTACCTTTTGCTGAATTAAATAGACCTATTCTGGCTCTATATACTTCTAGTTGCACTACCATTTCGCTGTTCTGCCGAGCACGCGTTCTGCACGTCTTCCTCCTCTCGTTTCCCATCAGCAACTTCAAGTGAACAATACGTGAGCAGCTGAAGATATGATTGAATAACCTAATTTAACATCTCATTTTAATGATCTTAAAAAAGATAAGTGAAGCTTAATGCTCGGTGCTTTATGTACATTATGTGTTTATAAAATAAAATTTTGCAACTAGTATTTAGAAAATTGCAGGAAAATTTATTTACCCTTATGTGTAACTTATAATTCCTAGCAACAGTGCTGATAATAAATCTGTTAACTATATCCATTTGCTGCTATTCTGACCAGCTGGACATTCACACAAAACATCCCTTACAGTTAAACACCAAGTTTTGAAGCACAAGGGTGAAATTCTTATGAGAAATATATGAAAACATCACAAGTTTACAACTTTTTGCCCTCAAGAAGAAAATCATGCAATCTAAATATTAATGAAGCCCCCTCTTGCATTGTTACATATGTGTGCACATTTCTCCTCTCACAAATTACTTAGCATTTTTAAAATGCAGCAAATCACTGTAGTTCTTATAAAGGACTTCTTAGTTGAGTTCTTCCTTCTAAAACATATTATGCATTTTCAAATTATATGAAAAAGTAATCATCTATTTGTAAAATGATAACATGCTTGTATTCGTGCTGATGAATCAAATAATTATGTTTCCTCATGCCTGACAAATGATTAAATCTCTTCCACAAATCTCATACTTTGAGTTATGTGACTCTTTGTCTTTATGTATCAAATTATGCAGTTTCAAAGCCAACAACTGCATAATATACTTATCAACTTTCACAAATTAATGTACCTTCAAACTTGACAAAGCATTAAACTCTTCTTACAAATTTCACACGTGTAAAGCTTTTTACCTTGTGTACCAAATTATGCAATTTTAAATGTGGCAACTAGATAAACCTTTCCTTACAACTTTCACACCTATGAGGCTGTTTACCCCCCTGAATAAAATTATGGAATTTTAAAATGACAAATGAGTAAAGCTCTTACCACAAATTTCACATTTACGTGGCTTTTTACCTTCATGTATCAAATGATGTCTTTTTAAATGTGATAACTGAGCAAAATGCATAAAATTATGTGATTTAAAACCTGACAATCAAATAAACCTCTTCTCACAAATTTCACACTTGCGAGGTTTTCTTACCCTCATGCATAAAATTATGATTTCAAAGATGACAATGCACACTTGTAAGGCTTTTTACCTTCATGTACCAAAATATGTAATTTTAAAGTTGACAACTTAGTAAAGCTCTTCTCACAAATTTTACACCTGTGAGGTTTTATACCCTTATGTATCTAATTATGTAATTTTAAACTCTACAAATGACTAAAGCTCTTATGACAAATTTCACATTTGTGAGGCTTTTCACCTGCATGTAACAAATTATGCCTTTTCAAATGTGATAGCTGTGTAAAGCGCTTCTCAAAAATTTCACACTTGTTAGGCCTTTCACACTCATGTATTAAATTATGCAATTTTAAAGCTGACAGCTGAGTAAAGCTCTTGTCACATATGTTACATTGGTGAGGCTTCTTACCCTCATGTATCAAATGATGCCTTTTCAAAGCTGACAGCTGAGTAAAGCTCTTCACATAAATTTCACATTTGTGAGGCTTTTTACCTTCATGTATCAAAATGTGCCTTAATGTGGCAACTGAGTAAAACTCTTCTCACAAATTTTACACTTGTGAGGCTTTTTACCCTCATGTATCAAATTATGCAATTTCAAATCTGAAAGCCCAATAAACTGTTTCACACAAATTTCACACTTGAGGCTTTTTACCCTCATGTATAAAATTATGTACTTTTAAACTCTCCAAATGAGTTAAGTTCTTCTCACAAATTTTACACTAGTGAGGCTTTTTACCCTCATGCATCAAATGGTGCCTTTTCAAAGCTGACAACCGAGTAAAGCTCTTCTCACAAATTTCACATTTGTGAGGCTTTTTAGCTTCATGTATCCAATGATGCCTTTTCAAATCACATAACTGAGTAAACCTCTTCTCACAAATTTCACACTTGTGAGACTTTATGCCCTCATGCATCAAATGGTGCCTTTTTAAAGCTGACAAGTGAGTAAACCTCGTATCACAAATACTGCACTTGTGAGGTTTCTTACCCTCATGTATCAAATGATGCCTTTTCAAATGTGGCAACAGAGTAAAACTCTTCTCACAAATTTCACACTTGTGAGACTTTTTGCCCTCATGCATCAAATGGTGCCTTTTTAAAGCTGACAAGTGAGTAAACCTCGTATCACAAATTTTACACTTGTGAGGCTTTTTACCCTCATGTATCAAATTATGCAATTTCAAATCTGAAAGCCAAATAAACTGTTTCTCACAAATTTCACACTTGTGAGGCTTTTTACCCTCATGTATAAAATTATGTACTTTTAAACTCTCCATATGAGTAAAGTTCTTCTCACAAATTTTACACTTGTGAGGTTTTTTACCCTCATGCATCAAATGGTGCCTTTTCAAATGAGATAACCGAGTAAAGCTCTTCTCACAAATTTCACATTTGTGAGGCTTTTTACCTTCGTGTATCAAATGATGCCTTTTCAAATGAGATAACCGAGTAAACCTCTTCTCACAAATTTCACACTTATGAGACTTTTTGCCCTCATGTATCAAATGGTGCATTTTTAAACCTGACAACTGAGTAAACCTCTTATCACAAATACTGCACTTGTGAGGTTGCTTACCCTCATGTATCAAATGATGGCTTTTCAAAGTTGACAACTGAGTAAACCTCTTATCACAAATACTGCACTTGTGAGGTTTCTTACCCTCATGTATCAAATGATGCCTTTTCAAATGTGGCAACAGAGTAAAACTCTTCTCACAAATTTTACACTTGTGAGGCTTTTTACCCTCATGTATCAAATGATGGCTTTTCAAAGCTGACAACTGAGTAAACCTCTTATCACAAATACTGCACTTGTGTGGTTGCTTACCCTCATGTATCAAATGATGGCTTTTCAAAGCTGACAAATGAGTAAACCTCTTATCACAAATACTGCACTTATGAGGTTTCTTACCCTCATGTATCAAATGATGCGTTTTCAAATGTGGCAACTGAGTAAAACTCTTCTCACAAATTTTACACTGGTGAGGCTTTTTACCCTCATGCATCAAATGGTGCCTTTTCAGAGCTGACAACCGAGTAAAGCTCTTCTTACAAATTTCACATTTGTGAGGCTTTTTACCTTCATGTATCAAATGATGCCTTTTCAAATGAGATAACCGAGTAAACCTCTTCTCACAAATTTCACACTTGTGAGACTTTTTGCCCTCATGTATCAAATGGTGCATTTTTAAACTTGACAACTGAGTAAACCTCTTATCACAAATACTGCACTTGTGAGGTTGCTTACCCTCATGTATCAAATGATGCCTTTTCAAAGATGACAACTGAGTAAAGCTCTTATCACAAATGTTGCACTTGTGTGACCTTTCAATATTATGAGTCAATAAAGTCCTGCTGTAAATTTGTTCTCCATCACTATGTTTACCAGAATGTTCCAAATGCACATATTTTTTTAAAGGTGGTGTTTTTGTGACATCACTTTCTTGATTTTCACATTCATGACAATCCATTCCGTATGTACAGCTTGTGTTTATCACTGAGCCTTCAATAGAGAGCACTGTTGAATCGTTACTGCTATCACCAGAAACTGCTTCTTTGCATAATCTGAAATGTTGGAGGATTTAGCATTAGGTACAATAATCAAAGAATCAAAGCAATTAAATCTGAAAAGAGAATTTGTGTGCTAAGAATCGCCAACTGTAGTTACAAACTCTTCATGTAATGCAATCTCATTGTTCATTTCAGTCAAAATAACTTTGTTTATCTTTAAATTATTAAGTGATTAATAAAATCTTTCAGATGAAGAACATGTTAATGGTAATAGCAGCCTGATGTTTATGGCAATACAAGTAATGTCTGTTACATGCAATGAGAATTATATCAAATTTCATGTTTGCTTTAACAATTATTCAAAATAATTCCTGTGTTAAGCTTGGAAAGAAAATATTTTCATAACAAAATGGTTGACAACAACCCAGGACACAGTCAGCAGCCAATACAATGAATGGAATCTTTCTCACAGATTCTTAAGTATGAATGACAGATAATCAACACATTATATATTCAGCATAGAAAGCTTAAAAAATATTTAATTGTTTTAAAAACTTGTACGTCACAGAGCTCTTCTGCCCACTTTTCTTACAAAAGCTCATATTTTACCTACTTTGCATTAATCAAGATAATATTTTGCACAATAGGTTTCATTACAAATGTTGTTGTAGGTAAACTCTTAGACAAAAAAATTCTGATGTGACACATACACATGACTTTCTCTACCCTTCATAATTTATCAGTGGGTATATAATGTATTCTTACTAAAGCTTATTTTTCTATCTACTTCATTTTAATCGAAATAAACCTTTGAAGAAATAACTACATTACACGTTTTGTTAGAGATACCAGGGAACAGTGACAGTCAAATATTAAGAACCGGATGCTATATGCTGGCCTTAAAATTGCATAGTGTTTCCATGCAATCATGAGAAACAACTGAAAATCGATGAGACTTAAAAAGAATGACAAGTATTGAACAAATCAAACCATTAAAGACATCTCGGAAATGGCTGATTATACAAAAAAAATTTATTGGAAACAAATTGTGCCTTTAAACAGATCTACAGTTTTGTGTAAAACATTTTTGTCTATCGCTTAACATTTACATTATATAAAATTATACATAATTTGTCAGCCAGACATTGGAAAGGATTTCACCGATTAGTGTTTAAGAAAGTTTGCCATCTGCATTCTGCTAAATTCTCTAACACTGCATTAACATGTCTCCCTAGTGACAGGACACTGTAGAAACATGGCAGAAAATAAATGTGAGTGGTTTATAAGCAATTTGTAAGAAAGAGCTGCAAAGTAAGACTTACAGTGCATTATAAATAATACATAAATGAAGTGTGTCATTAATTATCCGTCTCTATTCTCACAGTATAGACGTTGGCTGTGACATTTTGGACGTTAACCTGTTCTCATTTATGTGTATATGTTACAGACAATGAAGTAAACTGAGCAGATATTGTCAATGACGGGTCTCTTAACATTACTGTTGATATATATTAGTAGTAAAGTCAATGACCGCTCAGTTGCTAGATACTGATTACAACATTATAGCCCAAGCAATTTGTGACTTTCCAATCCTCATTGACAAAAACTTAATGAATGCTACTTTTCATCAGCTGAGTTGAATAATAGTACAGCATTGGCAAGCAACTGCCGATAATACAGAAATTGAGCGCATGAAAGAATCTGACGACAATACAAAATCTGTAATATTGATTAGCAAGTATGTGTCCTTCATATTTTGATCAAAAAATTCTCAGGTAGATCAGTTAAGCTGATTATAGTGCACTTGTCAAGAGTGTTCTTCTCAACAGAATCCTCAGTTCATGAGTTAAGCTGATTATAGTGCACTTGTCAAGAGTGTTCTTCTCAACAGAATCCTCAGTTCATGAGTTAAGCTGATTGTAGTGTACTTGTCAAGAGTGTTCTTCTCAACAGAATCCTCAGTTCATGAGTTAAGCTGATTGTAGTGTACTTGTCAAGAGTGTTCTTCTCAACAGAATCCTCAGTTCATGAGTTAAGCTGATTATAGTGCACTTGTCAAGAGTGTTCTTCTCAACAGAATCCTCAGTTCATGAGTTAAGCTGATTGTAGTGTACTTGTCAAGAGTGTTCTTCTCAACAGAATCCTCAGTTCATGAGTTAAGCTGATTGTAGTGTACTTGTCAAGAGTGTTCTCAACTGATTCCTAAGTTCATGCGTTAAGGTGATTATAGTGCACTTGTCAAGAGTGTTCTTCTCAACAGATTCCTAAGTTCGTGAGATAAGATTATTATAGTCCACTTGTCAAGAGTGTTCTTCTCAACTGATTCCTAAGTTCGTGAGATAAGATGATTATAGTGCACTTGTCAAGAGTGTTCTTCTCAACTGATTCCTAAGTTCGTGAGATAAGATGATTATAGTGCACTTGTCAAGAGTCTTCTTCTCAACAGATTCCTAAGTTCATGAGATAAGATGATTATAGTCCACTTGTCAAGAGTGTTCTTCTCAACTGATTCCTAAGTTCGTGAGATAAGATGATTATAGTGCACTTGTCAAGAGTGTTCTTCTCAACAGATTCCTAAGTTCGTGAGATAAGATGATTATAGTGCACTTGTCAAGAGTCTTCTTCTCAACAGATTCCTAAGTTCATGAGATAAGATGATTATAGTCCACTTGTCAAGAGTGTTCTTCTCAACAGATTCCTAAGTTTGTGAGATAAGATGATTATAGTCCACTTGTCAAGAGTGTTCTTCTCAACAGATTCAATTCATGAGATAAGATGATTATAGTCCACTTGTCAAGAGTCTTCTTCTCAACAGATTCCTAAGTTCGTGAGATAAGATGATTATAGTGCACTTGTCAAGAGTGTTCTTCTCAACTGATTCCTAAGTTCGTGAGATAAGATGATTATAGTGCACTTGTCAAGAGTCTTCTTCTCAACAGATTCCTAAGTTCATGAGATAAGATGATTATAGTGCACTTGTCAAGAGTCTTCTTCTCAACAGATTCCTAAGTTCGTGAGATAAGATGATTATAGTGCACTTGTCAAGAGTCTTCTTCTCAACAGATTCCTAAGTTCGTGAGATAAGATGATTATAGTGCACTTGTCAAGAGTCTTCTTCTCAACAGATTCCTAAGTTCGTGAGATAAGATGATTATAGTGCACTTGTCAAGAGTGTTCTTCTCAACTGATTCCTAAGTTCGTGAGATAAGATGATTATAGTGCACTTGTCAAGAGTCTTCTTCTCAACAGATTCCTAAGTTCATGAGATAAGATGATTATAGTCCACTTGTCAAGAGTGTTCTTCTCAACTGATTCCTAAGTTCGTGAGATAAGATTATAGTGCACTTGACAAGAGTGTTCTTCTCAACAGATTCCTAAGTTCGTGAGATAAGATGATTATAGTGCACTTGTCAAGAGTCTTCTTCTCAACAGATTCCTAAGTTCATGAGATAAGATGATTATAGTCCACTTGTCAAGAGTGTTCTTCTCAACTGATTCCTAAGTTCGTGAGATAAGATGATTATAGTGCACTTGTCAAGAGTGTTCTTCTCAACAGATTCCTAAGTTCGTGAGATAAGATGATTATAGTGCACTTGTCAAGAGTCTTCTTCTCAACAGATTCCTAAGTTCATGAGATAAGATGATTATAGTCCACTTGTCAAGAGTGTTCTTCTCAACAGATTCCTAAGTTCGTGAGATAAGATGATTATAGTCCACTTGTCAAGAGTGTTCTTCTCAACAGATTCAATTCATGAGTTAAGCTGATTATAGTGCACTTGTCAAGAGTGTTCTTCTCAACAGATTCAATTCATGAGTTAAGCTGATTATAGTGCACTTGTCAAGAGTGTTCTTCTCAACAGATTCAATTCATGAGTTAAGCTGATTATAGTGCACTTGTCAAGAGTGTTCTTCTCAACAGATTCAATTCATGAGTTAAGCTGATTATAGTGCACTTGTTAAGAGTGTTCTTCTCAACTGATTCAATTCATGAGTTAAGCTGATTATAGTGCACTTGTCAAGAGTGTTCTTCTCAACTGATTCCTAAGTTCGTGAGATAAGATGATTATAGTCCACTTATCAAGAGTGTTCTTCTCAACAGATTCAATTCATGAGTTAAGCTGATTATAGTGCACTTGTCAAGAGTGTTCTTCTCAACTGATTCCTAAGTTCGTGAGATAAGATGATTATAGTCCACTTGTCAAGAGTGCTCTTCTCAACAGATTTAATTCATGAGTTAAGCTAATTATAGTGCACTTGTCAAGAGTGTTCTTCTCAACTGATTCCTAAGTTCATGAGTTAAGCTGATTATAGTGCACTTGTCAAGAGTGTTCTTCTCAACTGATTCCTAAGTTCATGCGTTAAGGTGATTATAGTGCACTTGTTAAGAGTGTTCTTCTCAACTGATTCCTAAGTTCGTGAGATAAGATGATTATAGTCCACTTGTCAAGAGTGTTCTTCTCAACAGATTCAATTCATGAGTTAAGCTGATTATAGTGCACTTGTCAAGAGTGTTCTTCTCAACTGATTCCTAAGTTCGTGAGATAAGATGATTATAGTCCACTTGTCAAGGGTGTTCTTCACAACAGATTCCTAAGTTCGTGAGATAAGATGATTATAGTCGACTTGTCAAGAGTGTTCTTCTCAACAGATTCCTAAGTTCGTGAGATAAGGGGATTATAGTCCACTTGTCAAGAGTGTTCTTCTCAACAGATTCAATTCATGAGTTAAGCTGATTATAGTGCACTTGTCAAGAGTGTTCTTCTCAACTGATTCCTAAGTTCATGAGTTAAGAGGATTATAGTGCACTTGTCAAGAGTGTTCTTCTCAACTGATTCCTCAATTCATGAGTTAAGCTGATTATAGTGCACTTGTCAAGAGTGTTCTTCTCAACTGATTCCTAAGTTCGTGAGATAAGATGATTATAGTCCACTTGTCAAGAGTGTTCTTCTCAACAGATTCAATTCATGAGTTAAGCTGATTATAGTGCACTTGTCAAGAGTGTTCTTCTCAACTGATTCCTAAGTTCGTGAGATAAGATGATTAAAGTGCACTTGTAAAGAGTGTTCTTCTCAACAGATTCCTCAGTTCATGAGTTAAGCTGATTAAAGTGCACTTGTCAGGAGTGTTCTTCTCAACTGATTCCTAAGTTCATGAGTTAAGCTGATCATAGTGCACTTGTCAATAGTGTTCTTCTCAACTGATTCCTCAATTCATGAGTTAAGCTGATTAAAGTGCACTTGTCAAGAGTGTTCTTCTCAACTGATTCCTCAAGTCATGAGTTAAGCTGATTATAGTGCACTTGTCAACAGTGTTCTTCTCAACTGATTCCTAAGTTCATGAGTTAAGAGGATTATAGTGCACTTGTCAAGAGTGTTCTTCTCAACAGATTCAATTCATGAGTTAAGCTGATTATAGTGCACTTGTCAAGAGTGTTCTTCTCAACTGATTCCTCAATTCATGAGTTAAGCTGATTAAAGTTGTAACGGTTGCTGCTTTACGTAATGTTGTTTACATCACGTGTGTTGAAGCCTCCTTGTGACGTCACTCCTTGTTTGGTTCGTTTAACTCCATCTGGCGTAGCAATTTGCATCAATTAGGGTTCGAAAGAATTTAAAGTTTTGTATATTGTCCTCCGGCTAGCTATCATATTATCTTAGTAGAACAAGTATCTCTTGCAGGGTGTGAAGCGGAAAGGAATCTTTTGTCTAGAAATGATACTGATGAAGAAATTGGTTTTATAACTTTTATTGTCGAACACGTTCACTAACACATTTACATATTTATCTGGATACTCGCCATACTGAAACTGTTTGTAATAACTTCTTATCACTTTTAACTCACGTACTTCAACTATATATATTTAACTGTATAATACTTTATAAGATTTCTCGTAATTCTGCTGCGCGTAACTTGACGAAATAAATGAACTGAGAGATCGACGTGGAGAGTACGGAGAATTTTGTAGAACTGGTGGGAACGCTCTCTTGAACCTACACTATTTATAGGCTTGCCTCAAGATACGCCTAAAGATTATAAATGAACTGCTATTGGCTAATAAAACGCGCCAACATTAGCGTCTATTTGAATATCCAATGAAAACCACTAATACATATTTCTTTTAGGGAACATTCTAGAAGCTTTTACCGAAAAGGCGCGAAACATTACGTAACTTCCTGGTTCCCGGTACTGATAAACAACTCACCCCCCTTGCTGCATTATTGCGTTATTGTTAACAGTTTCAGTAAAGCCGTATATTATTATTTACCAATAATAATTACAATTAATTAACCTCTGAAATCAATGTTACATTAAAAATACATATTCATATTACTATCATTAATTACATCTGAGTAATTTGTGATACAAATTACCGTCTCATATGCCCCACTAGAAACATAATTATAAATATTTATAACTTGTTTAGAAATTTTAAAATTGTGTTTTTAGTCTCCTAAATCTTGGAACACACGCTATCACTTTCACTTAACACTTCACACGCATTTAACACACGACATATGTTTTTTTTATTATCTCGCCACTACTTACTGCCTCTGGTTTAATTAATTTAGATGTTAATCTGACATCACAAATTTTTTTATAGCAAATACTGTACCCTGAATTATTTAATGACTTTTTCAAAATTGCTTACTTTCTTAAGTTGTTAACAAAAATTTATACATTTAAGATTTTTGTAATTATTACACATTTACCAAAATATTCACCCTCTACACAAATATTTACATCTCTTAAATCTAGACAATGTTTCACCTTTTCTGTTTGCTACATTTGTTTTGAATTATTTTTACCATTTTTTTTTTTTATTATGTACTTATTTTAACAATGTTCTTGGAATTGTATTTACGTACTTTTACTTTAATATCCTATTAAGTTTCAATTATTACCTTCTTATTTTCAAATACTGTTACAGTTACTAAAAATTGTTACATTTTTTTTTTTTTTTTTAAATATTTATTTCTCCCTTTTTTTTTTTTTTTATTTATTAAATTTCTGTTTTCTCATGACATATACATTTAGTTAACCCTCTTACGTTCCAATACATTTCTCTGCAAGTTGTCTTTAACTATCCAGCATTTACTTTACATCACATTGCTATTTACCCTCCTGGATCAAATTGTGTGTGGCTAAACATTACTCGTAGCCGTAACCTAACCTTCAAATTTTTGTTAATGAATAACCTCATGTATTCATATGAAATTTCATCACATGATAACATTTGAAAACAATCTAAAGTTTCTTGAACAATACATCTTTTAACAACTTTCATTTTCAATTCTTCTGCTATCATTTTAATTTGAGAATACTCTGACAAATCTGTACTCAACTGTACTGGACTGGAGTTTTCAATTTGAACATCTTGGTACAATTTATTTCTTTGTATTACTGACTCATTCTGTATTTCTGATATTTCCCCTCTGAAATTAACTTGCGCCTCATTTACATCTACATTCCTAACCTCTTTTATCTCTCTTAACTCATTTGAAATACTACTCATTTGACTTCCTAACTCTGTGCATTCTACATTAACCTCACTTTCTTTGTTACCTATTTCCATGCTCATGTCTAGCATTTTCTTTGAAATTTCTCCTGTCTCACTTGCTATTACTTCCTCATTTTCATCTCTCATTTTTGGCATACTACTATCTAGCTTCATAACTTTCTTTTCACTTTCTTCACTGCTTTGATCTACTTTTTGCTCTAATATATCATTACTCCTACCAATATTTTCAATTGATTTCCTGTTTTGTTCAAAGCTTTTACCAATATCTTCTCTTAATTCCCTATGACTCTTTTGCATATCGTCCCTTAATTGATCTGTAATACTCTTACTAATATCTTCCCTATTTTGATCTATTTTCTTTTCTAATTTCTCATTATTCTTTTGCATATCTTCCCTGTTTTGATCTATTTTCTTACAAAGATCTTCCCTTAATTCCCTATGATTCCTGTCCATAGCTTCCCCTAATTTCTCAAAACTCTTTTGCATATTTTTCATATTCTCATTCAAAATTTTCAGCATTTCCATAATCATTCTAGTATCAGAATTAATATTTCCTGCTATTATATTCTTACTTCCTGCACTAACATTTTTTTTCTCCAATACTACATTGTTTACGCTATTTTTTGTACCCTGTATTGAATTACAGCTAACTGTTACACTATCCCCTTCCATCATTGTTTCTTCTGTATTACTAGCAGCCATTGTTTTTGTTTTCTAAAAAAAAATTACGATACCTTTGTGATGCTGTATGTTGATGTAGCTTTGATGTCCAGCGTTCTGCCCCATTCTCCTAGATTTGTATGTCGCTTCTGCGTTGTGTTGTGATGAATCTACGTCGTCTCGATGTTTTGTAGTTGAATTCCTTGTTGCATCGTAATCTCGGAATTACGATCGAAGTCTGTCGTTCCTGTTGTTTCTGGAATCTGCGTCTTGTAGATCATTTCACCGCTGTATTCCTGGTTACTCTGCTTCATTCCTAGTTAATTCTGCTCCTTTCCTGGTTACTCGAGTTCCTTTCCTGGTCGCTTTGCCCCACGATCTGGGTGCCAATTTGTAAGTGAACAAATTGTATATGTTTTAAAGCACCACGTTGTGGGCCAATTATGAAGAGGTTTTAATGTTACAATGTGTTTAACATTAATATAGCACCACGTTTGGGAGCCAATATGTAACGGTTGCTGCTTTACGTAATGTTGTTTACATCACGTGTGTTGAAGCCTCCTTGTGACGTCACTCCTTGTTTGGTTCGTTTAACTCCATCTGGCGTAGCAATTTGCATCAATTAGGGTTCGAAAGAATTTAAAGTTTTGTATATTGTCCTCCGGCTAGCTATCATATTATCTTAGTAGAACAAGTATCTCTTGCAGGGTGTGAAGCGGAAAGGAATCTTTTGTCTAGAAATGATACTGATGAAGAAATTGGTTTTATAACTTTTATTGTCGAACACGTTCACTAACACATTTACATATTTATCTGGATACTCGCCATACTGAAACTGTTTGTAATAACTTCTTATCACTTTTAACTCACGTACTTCAACTATATAAATTTAACTGTATAATACTTTATAAGATTTCTCGTAATTCTGCTGCGCGTAACTTGACGAAATAAATGAACTGAGAGATCGACGTGGAGAGTACGGAGAATTTTGTAGAACTGGTGGGAACGCTCTCTTGAACCTACACTATTTATAGGCTTGCCTCAAGATACGCCTAAAGATTATAAATGAACTGCTATTGGCTAATAAAACGCGCCAACATTAGCGTCTATTTGAATATCCAATGAAAACCACTAATACATATTTCTTTTAGGGAACATTCTAGAAGCTTTTACCGAAAAGGCGCGAAACATTACGTAACTTCCTGGTTCCCGGTACTGATAAACAACTCACCCCCCTTGCTGCATTATTGCGTTATTGTTAACAGTTTCAGTAAAGCCGTATATTATTATTTACCAATAATAATTACAATTACTAAACCTCTGAAATCAATGTTACATTAAAAATACATATTCATATTACTATCATTAATTACATCTGAGTAATTTGTGATACAAATTACCGTCTCAAAGTGCACTTGTCAAGAGTGTTCATCTCAACTGATTCCTAAGTTCATGAGTTAAGAGGATTATAGTGCACTTGTCAAGAGTGTTTTTCTCAACAGATTCAATTCATGAGTTAAGCTGATTATAGTGCACTTGTCAAGAGTGTTCTTCTCAACTGATTCCTCAATTCATGAGTTAAGCTGATTAAAGTGCACTTGTCAAGAGTTGTCTTCTCAACTGATTCCTAAGTTCATGGGTTAAGCTGATTATAGTGCACTTGTCAATAGTGTTCTTTTCAACTGATTCCTCAATTCATGAGTTAAGCTGATTATAGTGCACTTGTCAAGAGTTTTCTTCTCAACTGATTCCTCAAGTCATGAGTTAAGCAGATTAAAGTGCACTTGTCAAGAGTGTTCTTCTCAACTGATTCCTCAATTCATCAGTTAAGCTGATTATAGTGCACTTGTCAAGAGTGTTCTTCTCAACTGATTCCTAAGTTCGTGAGATAAGATGATTATAGTCCACTTGTCAAGAGTGTTCTTCTCAACTGATTCCTAAGTTCGTGAGATAAGATGATTATAGTGCACTTGTCAAGAGTGTTCTTCTCAACAGATTCCTAAGTTCCTGAGATAAGATGATTATAGTCCACTTGTCAAGAGTGTTCTTCTCAACTGAATCCTAAGTTCGTGAGATAAGATGATTATAGTCCACTTGTCAAGAGTGTTCTTCTCAACTGATTCCTAAGTTCCTGAGATAAGATGATTATAGTCCACTTGTCAAGAGTGTTCTTCTCAACTGAATCCTAAGTTCCTGAGATAAGATGATTATAGTCCACTTGTCAAGAGTGTTCTTCTCAACTGATTCCTAAGTTCGTGAGATAAGATGATTATAGTCCACTTGTCAAGAGTGTTCTTCTCAACAGATTCAATTCATGAGTTAAGCTGATTATAGTGCACTTGTCAAGAGTGTTCTTCTCAACAGATTCAATTCATGAGTTAAGCTGATTATAGTGCACTTGTCAAGAGTGTTCTTCTCAACAGATTCAATTCATGAGTTAAGCTGATTATAGTGCACTTGTCAAGAGTGTTCTTCTTAACTGATTCCTAAGTTCATGAGATAAGATGATTATAGTCCACTTGTCAAGAGTGTTCTTCTCAACAGATTTAATTCATGAGTTAAGCTAATTATAGTGCACTTGTCAAGAGTGTTCTTCTCAACTGATTCCTAAGTTCATGAGTTAAGCTGATTATAGTGCACTTGTCAAGAGTGTTCTTCTCAACAGATTCCTCAATTCATGAGTTAAGCTGATTATAGTGCACTTGTCAAGAGTGTTCTTCTCAACTGATTCCTAAGTTCATGCGTTAAGGTGATTATAGTGCACTTGTTAAGAGTGTTCTTCTCAACTGATTCCTAAGTTCGTGAGATAAGATGATTATAGTCCACTTGTCAAGAGTGTTCTTCTCAACAGATTCAATTCATGAGTTAAGCTGATTATAGTGCACTTGTCAAGAGTGTTCTTCTCAACTGATTCCTAAGTTCGTGAGATAAGATGATTATAGTCCACTTGTCAAGAGTGTTCTTCTCAACAGATTCCTAAGTTCGTGAGATAAGATGATTATAGTCCACTTGTCAAGAGTGTTCTTCTCAACAGATTCCTAAGTTCGTGAGATAAGGGGATTATAGTCCACTTGTCAAGAGTGTTCTTCTCAACAGATTCAATTCATGAGTTAAGCTGAGTATAGTGCACTTGTCAAGAGTGTTCTTCTCAACTGATTCCTAAGTTCATGAGTTAAGAGGATTACAGTGCACTTGTCAAGAGTGTTCTTCTCAACTGATTCCTCAATTCATGAGTTAAGCTGATTATAGTGCACTTGTCAAGAGTGTTCTTCTCAACTGATTCCTAAGTTCATGAGTTAAGCTGATTATAGTGCACTTGTCAATAGTGTTCTTCTCTACTGATTCCTCAATTCATGAGTTAAGCTGATTAAAGTGCACTTGTCAATAGTGTTCTTCTCAACTGATTCCTCAATTCATGAGTTAAGCTGATTAAAGTGCACTTGTCAATAGTGTTCTTCTCAACAGATTCCTCAGTTCATGAATTAAGCTGATTATAGTGCACTTGTCAAGAGTGTTCTGCTCAACTGATTCCTCAATTCATGAGTTAAGCTGATTATAGTGCACTTGTCAATAGTGTTCTTCTCAACTGATTCCTCAATTCATGAGTTAAGCTGATTAAAGTGCACTTGTCAGGAGTGTTCTTCTCAACTGATTCCTAAGTTCATGAGTTAAGCTGATTATAGTGCACTTGTCAATAGTGTTCTTCTCAACTGATTCCTCAATTCATGAGTTAAGCTGATTAAAGTGCACTTGTCAAGAGTGTTCTTCTCAACTGATTCCTCAAGTCATGAGTTAAGCTGATTATAGTGCACTTGTCAAGAGTGTTCTGCTCAACTGATTCCTCAATTCATGAGTTAAGCTGATTATAGTGCACTTGTCAAGAGTGTTCTTCTCAACAGATTCCTCAATTCATGACTTAAGCTGATTATAGTGCACTTGTCAAGAGTGTTCTTCTCAACTGATTCCTCAATTCATGAGTTAAGATGATTATAGTCCACTTGTCAAGAGTGTTCTTCTCAACAGATTCAATTCATGAGTTAAGCTGATTATAGTGCACTTGTCAAGAGTGTTCTTCTCAACAGATTCAATTCATGAGTTAAGCTGATTATAGTGCACTTGTCAAGAGTGTTCTTCTCAACAGATTCAATTCATGAGTTAAGCTGATTATAGTGCACTTGTCAAGAGTGTTCTTCTTAACTGATTCCTAAGTTCGTGAGATAAGATGATTATAGTCCACTTGTCAAGAGTGTTCTTCTCAACAGATTTAATTCATGAGTTAAATTAATTATAGTGCACTTGTCAAGAGTGTTCTTCTCAACTGATTCCTAAGTTCATGAGTTAAGCTGATTATAGTGCACTTGTCAAGAGTGTTCTTCTCAACTGATTCCTAAGTTCATGCGTTAAGGTGATTATAGTGCACTTGTTAAGAGTGTTCTTCTCAACTGATTCCTAAGTTCGTGAGATAAGATGATTATAGTCCACTTGTCAAGAGTGTTCTTCTCAACAGATTCAATTCATGAGTTAAGCTGATTATAGTGCACTTGTCAAGAGTGTTCTTCTCAACTGATTCCTAAGTTCGTGAGATAAGATGATTATAGTCCACTTGTCAAGGGTGTTCTTCTCAACAGATTCCTAAGTTCGTGAGATAAGATGATTATAGTCCACTTGTCAAGAGTGTTCTTCTCAACAGATTCCTAAGTTCGTGAGATAAGGGGATTATAGTCCACTTGTCAAGAGTGTTCTTCTCAACAGATTCAATTCATGAGTTAAGCTGATTATAGTGCACTTGTCAAGAGTGTTCTTCTCAACTGATTCCTAAGTTCATGAGTTAAGAGGATTACAGTGCACTTGTCAAGAGTGTTCTTCTCAACTGATTCCTCAATTCATGAGTTAAGCTGATTATAGTGCACTTGTCAAGAGTGTTCTTCTCAACTGATTCCTAAGTTCATGAGTTAAGCTGATTATAGTGCACTTGTCAATAGTGTTCTTCTCTACTGATTCCTCAATTCATGAGTTAAGCTGATTAAAGTGCACTTGTCAATAGTGTTCTTCTCAACTGATTCCTCAATTCATGAGTTAAGCTGATTAAAGTGCACTTGTCAATAGTGTTCTTCTCAACAGATTCCTCAGTTCATGAATTAAGCTGATTAAAGTACACTTGTAAAGAGTGTTCTTCTCAACAGATTCCTCAGTTCATGAGTTAAGCTGATTAAAGTGCACTTGTCAGGAGTGTTCTTCTCAACTGATTCCTAAGTTCATGAGTTAAGCTGATTATAGTGCACTTGTCAATAGTGTTCTTCTCAACTGATTCCTCAATTCATGAGTTAAGCTGATTAAAGTGCACTTGTCAAGAGTGTTCTTCTCAACTGATTCCTCAAGTCATGAGTTAAGCTGATTATAGTGCACTTGTCAAGAGTGTTCTGCTCAACTGATTCCTCAATTCATGAGTTAAGCTGATTATAGTGCACTTGTCAAGAGTGTTCTTCTCAACAGATTCCTCAATTCATGACTTAAGCTGATTATAGTGCACTTGTCAAGAGTGTTCTTCTCAACTGATTCCTCAATTCATGAGTTAAGATGATTATAGTGCACTTGTGTAGAGTGTTCTACTTATTTGATTCCTAAGTTCGTGAGTTAAGATGATTATGGTGCACTTGTGTAGAGTGTTCTACTTATTTGATTCCTAAGTTCGTGAGTTAAGATGATTATGGTGCACTTGTATAGAGTGTTCTTCTCAACTGATACCTAAGTTCGTAAGATAAGGTGATTATAGTGTACTTGTGTAGTGTTTTACTCAACTGACTCGCATGTTCATGAGTTAAGTTGATCATAGAGCACTTGTCAACAGTGTGGTAGTTAGGAATGACAACAGTGATTAATACTTAAGGTGATATTCGATAAAGATTTGTTCATCATACTATAAAGTAATATATAATCAACAAATGAACCTTGTAAGACAATCTAAGGAAACTTTGAAAGCCTCACGACAAAAGGAGAATACAGGATTATGACCGCATTACAAACAATGGAAGGAGAACCTAATAAGATGTGTGGAAATCACCACTGACAATGTACTTTATTATGGAACAAATGATGAATTATGTGATATTCTGCATACAAGGCTTACTTCATTGGACTATGGAGGAAGAAACAGAATGGCATCAGAACTGTGACACCAAGGAAAGTATCATCCTTTACTTATAGTTTTGTGTACACTGCCAAAAGAGTCAACTAATTTGTTAAAAATGTTAGTAGGCAAAGCTACTCTGCATTTAGCTTTAAATTCTCATGCACATGTCAATCTACTTGATATGCAATTGCAAAGTTGCATGGATTTAAATTTATAATGGTTTATCAAGATCATTTGACTAAGTCTGTTGTTTTAAAACCCCTTAAAGCAAATGCAGAGAAGAAGTAGCTATCAAGCTACTTGGAATTTACACAAGTTTAGGAGCCCCTGTAATACTGATGAGAGCTTGTGAACTCTTATTCTAACTTGAAGTATGCAGTATTTCCACAAACGCAGCCAGAGTAGGTGCTCAGTGAAAGGACCAATGTTATGTGCTTAGTTGGAGAAAAATCAGTTTGGCCTATGCGAATGCAGTTCAAGAGAAATCGTGCTCTCCATCGAGGTAAGAGATTTCCTTACACTTTTACCCGACATTCTAAGAACAATTTACTTGTCTGAATATGTTATATTACAGTGTGGTCTTTAAGCAAAAAAAGCCTTTTTGCCCAACTTACACAAATTGGTCGATCGCTGTGTGAAGCCATGTTCGGATGTTCAGCTAGAGTTGGGTTATTATTGATTGCAATTGCTATTGCAAATGGAGGTGATTTGGGATTTCATTTAATTATCCTGGAAAGGAGAGTGAGCAACATCAGTCAGACAACGAAGATGTACCAGACTTAAATGAACTAGCTGAAAAAGTTTTCTAATCTCTGGCATTTTAATTCAATTACAAAATTAGTTTGCATTACATTTAAATTTTCTGGAAGTCATTTTAGTTCTCAATTGTTACAAACTCATTAAATACCACAAATAGCTCACACAGTTCTCTCTTTGATGAGAGAGCAGAGAAAAACAACCAGAAACACAAGAGAATTGCAGATTTTTTGTAACTAAAATGTTCAGATCACCATTAAACAAATTTACACCAGTTGAGACAGGAACGACTGTATGGTTTACCGTAACAGTTGTGGACCATGCTCGAGGTTCTCTCTTGAATATACTGGCAGTGTTGTTGGAAGTTAAGACAGGAACCACACTATGGGTTGCCATACCAGATGTGGACCATGCTCAAAGTTCTCCCTCGAATATACTGGTAGTGTTGTTGGAAGTTAAGACAGGAACGACACCATGGGTTCTCATACCAGATGTGGACCATGCTCCAGGTTCTCCCTCGAATATACTGGCAGAGTTGTTGGAACTTAAGAAAAAAACGATGCCAAGGGTTGCCAAACCAGATGTGGACCAAACTCGAGGTTCTCCCTCGAATATACTGGCAGTGTTGTTGGAAGTTGAGATAGGAATGACTGCATGGGTTGCCATACCAGATATGGACCATGCTCCAGGTTCTCCCTCGAATAAACTGGCAGTGTTGTTGGAAGTAGAGACAGGAACATTACCATGGGTTGCCACACAAGATGTGGACCATGCTCGAGGTTCTCCCTCGAATATACTGGCAGTGTTGTTGGAAGTTGAGACAGGAACGACACCATGGGTTGCCATACCAGATGTAAACCATGCTCCAGGTTCTCCCTCGAATATACTGGCAGTGTTGTTGGAAGTTGAGACAGGAACAACACCATGGGTTGTCATACCAGATGTGGACCATGCTCCAGGTTCTCCATCAAATATACTGGCAGTGTTGTTGGAAGTTGAGACAGGAAGATTACCATGGGTTGCCATACCAGTTGTGGACCATTCTCGAGGTTCTCCCTCGAATATGCTGGCAGTGTTGTTGGAAGTTGAGACAGGAATGACACCATGGGTTGCTATACCAGATGTGGACCATATTCGAGGTTCTCCCTCGAATATACTGGCAGTGTTGTAGGAAGTTAAGACAGGAAGATTACCATGGGTTACCATACCAGATGTGGACCATTCTCGAGGTTCTCCCTCGAATATGCTGGCAGTGTTGTTGGAAGTTGAGACAGGAATGACACCATGGGTTGCCATACCAGATGTGGACCATTCTCGAGGTTCTCCCTCGAATATGCTGGCAGTGTTGTTGGAAGTTGAGATAGCAACAACGGTATGGGTTGCCATAACATATGTAAGCTATGCCCGAGGTTCTACTGGCAGTGATGTTTGAAGTTGAGATAACAACAACTGTATGGGTTGCCATAACATATGTGAACTATGCCCGAGGTTCTACTGGCAGTGATGTTTGAAGTTGAGATAGCAACAACTGTATGGGTTGCCATAACATATGTGAACTATGCCCGAGGTTCTACTGGAAGTGATGTGGGAAGTTGGGATAATAATAACTGTATGGGTGGCCATAACATATGTGAACTATGCCCGAGGTTCTACTGGCAGTGATGTTGGAAGTTGAGATAACAACAACTGTATGGGTTGCCATAACATATGTGAGCTATGCCCAAGGTTCTACTGGCAGTGTTGTTGGAAGTTGAGATAGCAACAACTGTATGGGTTGCCATAACATATGTGAACTATGCCCAAGGTTCTACTGGCAGTGATGTTGGAAGTTGAGATAGCAACAACGGTATGGGTTGCCATAACATATGTAAGCTATGCCCAAGGTTCTACTGGCAGTGATGTTGGAAGTTGAGATAACAACAATTGTATGGGTTGCCATAACATATGTGAACTATGCCCAAGGCTCTACTGGCAGTGTTGTTGGAAGTTGAGATAGCAACAACTGTATGGGTTGCCATAACATATGTAAGCTATGCCCAAGGCTCTACTGGCAGTGTTGTTGGAAGTTGAGATAACAACAATTGTATGGGTTGCCATAACATATGTGAACTATGCCCAAGGCTCTACTGGCAGTGTTGTTGGAAGTTGAGATAGCAACAACTGTATGGGTGGCCATAACATATGTGAACTATGCCCGAGGTTCTACTGGCAGTGTTGTTGGAAGTTGAGATAGCAACAACTGTATGGGTTGCCATAACATATGTGAACTATGCCCAAGGCTCTACTGGCAGTGTTGTTGGAAGTTGAGATAACAACAATTGTATGGGTTGCCATAACATATGTGAACTATGCCCAAGGCTCTACTGGCAGTGTTGTTGGAAGTTGAGATAACAACAATTGTATGGGTTGCCATAACATATGTGAACTATGCCCGAGGCTCTACTGGCAGTGTTGTTGGAAGTTGAGATAGCAACAACGGTATGGGTTGCCATAACATATGTAAGCTATGCCCAAGGTTCTACTGGCAGTGATGTTGGAAGTTGAGATAGCAACAACGGTATGGGTTGCCATAACATATGTAAGCTATGCCCAAGGTTCTACTGGCAGTGATGTTGGAAGTTGAGATAACAACAATTGTATGGGTTGCCATAACATATGTGAACTATGCCCGAGGCTCTACTGGCAGTGTTGTTGGAAGTTGAGATAACAACAATTGTATGGGTTGCCATAACATATGTGAACTATGCCCGAGGTTCTACTGGCAGTGATGTTGGAAGTTGAGATAACAACAATTGTATGGGTTGCCATAACGTATGTGAACTATGCCCGAGGTTCTACTGGCAGTGATGTTGGAAGTTGAGATAACAACAATTGTATGGGTTGCCATAACATATGTTAACTATACCCGAGGTTCTACTGGCAGTGATGTTGGAAGTTGAGATAACAACAATTGTATGGGTTGCCATAACATATGTTAACTATACCCGAGGTTCTACTGGCAGTGATGTTGGAAGTTGAGATAACAACAATTGTATGGGTTGCCATAACATATGTTAACTATACCCGAGGTTCTACTGGCAGTGATGTTGGAAGTTGAGATAACAACAATTGTATGGGTTGCCATAACATATGTGAACTATGCCCAAGGTGCTACTGGCAGTGTTGTTGGAAGTTGAGATAACAACAATTGTAAGGGTTGCCATAACATATATGAACTATGCCCGAGGTTCTACTGGCAGTGATGTTGGAAGTTGAGATAACAACAACTGTATGGGTTGCCATAACATATGTGAACTATGTCCGAGGTTCTACTGGCAGTGTTGTTGGAAGTTGAGACAGGAACGATACCATGGGTTGACATACCAGATGTGGACCATACTCGACATTCTCATTCAATATACTGGCAGTGTTGTTGGAAGTTGAGATAACAACAACGGTATGGGATGCCATAACATATGTGAACTATGCCCGAGGTTCTACTGGTAGTGTTGTTGGAAGTTGAGATAACAACAATTGTATGGGTTGCCATAACATATGTGAACTATGCCCGAGGTTCTACTGGCAGTGATGTTGAAAGTTGAGATAACAACTGTATGGGTTGCCATAACATATGTGAACTATGCCCGAGGCTCTACTGGCAGTGTTGTTGGAAGTTGAGATAACAACAACTGTATGGGTTGCCATAACGTATGTGAACTACGGCCGAGGTTCTACTGGCAGTGATGTTGGAAGTTGAGATAACAACAATTGTATGGGTTGTCATAACATATGTGAACTACGCCTGAGGTTCTACTGGCAGTGTTGTTGGTAGTTGAGATAAAAACTGTATGGTTTGCCATAACATATGTGAACCACGCCCGAGGATCTACTGGCAGTGATGTTGGAAACTGTGAATGACATGAACTATGAGATCTGTAACTACATATTTCATCAGAACTACTTTTTAGATTAGAAATGTTACCTAGGATGAAGAAGGTAGGTTGTTATGTAATTTTTATTTTTTTTAAACTTGAAGATTTGTTGTTGCACAATGTTTAACTTGAAGAAGGTTATGTGCTTACGTAATTTTTATTTACGTAATTTAAAGTAGGTTTATGGTTATGTAATATGTCTATTTATGTATAATTTTAGTTGCTTGAAGGAGTTTGCAACATTCATAGGGTGTCGGTTAGAATTTGTTGATTACATAATAGTTACTGTTATTACGCAAAATGCTGCTATGTACGAGAAGCTGATTTCAAGATGTGTTTTTGTTGTTACACTCCAAGTTTTACACTATAATATTTAACTTTGTTATTAACACTGCTTCAATATATTATTTATGTTTGAATTTGCCTCGGCTGCATCAGTAATGTTTGTAGTCATGTGTCTTAGGCAGGGTGCGGTGTGACAATGATTGTAGACATCACAGAATTTAAGTTTTAAAATTCACTTCTTTTATTAATTCTTGCACATTTTTATAAAGCACTATACTTTTTAAAAACTGTGAGTATCTTTATAATCCTTTCACTTAGCGCGTATACATATTTTACGATTCACACGTAGAGAACACATCTTCCATCTGTTCCATACCAAGGTTTGCCAGCAACTGAGTAACTTCAGCAGTCAAAACCCGTAAGCTTCGGTATTTCAAGTCTCTGTTGGTTAATTTTAGTGTAATAGAATATCTGCATTTTACTTAAAACTTTTCTTTGCTGTAGATTGGTTAATTTAAAACTGTCACAGAAATTACGTTATCGTTGATGTAATCATAAGTAATATTCAAACTTTTAAACTCATTATTGCCACAAGGTTACCGCATTATTACCTCATTGTTAGCAACTTAAAACTTATTATTCTCACAGCTTTTGCATTATTAAAGTAAATAATGTATTCACATAACATTATTAAAACATGTTTACAACAAAAATAAGCATATGCAATGACTGTTATATACAATTTAAATAATTATTCATACACATTGTTGAATATACTTATTATAAAATACAATTAAAAATATTCATGTATTAAAATCCTGCCTCAAATTGCTCCCTTTTAGAAATATTTAAAATTTATTTTTGTTTTGTTCTTTGAATTTTTAAATATTTTTAAAAGTCTCCTGAAAGAAGGAAACATAACTTTTATTATTGTTGCACTTCTTATTTTTTCACTGGCACTTTCTCCTCTTTTTTTTTTTACTTTTTCTTTAACACTCACTGGTTTTTCACTACACTCATGTATTGCTGAACACTTCATATTCAACTGTTTGACACTTTCCAAGGTCAATGACCTGTTATAAGACTAACGATCTGAGCGAAGTTTGCTCATTCACCATCACATTCGCCATTAAGCATTTTATATGCTATCCATTTTACATAACATTAGACATATTTACACTTGTTACCCTTTCTTTACAATTTGTTTCCTAAACATTCTTAATATTTCTTACAATTTGTAATTTACAATATAAATGTAGTTGCCATTCAGTCTTTGTTACTAACAATGGATTTTTATTACTTCTCTTTATGTAAACTCTCCTTTGTTATTAACCATTTGCCACATTTAGTAAAGGTATTATTTTAAATAGTACTTTACAATTTTAAATTACATTGCTTTCCCCTTTTATGCTCCAGAAACATTATTTTGTTTTTCTCTTGTGCCATACATAACCTGCATATTTTACTTTCCTTTTTTTTATTCCATAGATTGTTTACATTTATTTTCTATTTCTTTTTGCTCAACACATAACCTACATATTTTACCTTTCCCTTTCCTTTTGTTCCTCAGACTGTTTACATTTATTTTCTGTTTCATTTTGTTCTTATGCCACAGACTTTTTAGCTTTGCCCTAATCTTATGTTGCACAGTATAATAGTTTGACATCTGGTTTGGTACATGTATGTGTGTCATTGTTCTTGTTGTGTGTTTGAGAGGCTGATGCTATAGAAAAAGCAATAGCATCTCTTGTTTTGTACCTTTACAATGGTGATACATTTCTTTTTGTACTTGCATTATTAACATGCATTTGGTTAGCATTTACAGAACTAGTTATACTTGAATTTATCCTTGGTACACTTGTACTTAAATTTTCAAAACTATTTCTATGTTTATCAATTTCTTTACTACTTTCCTGTACTTTATGTTTGATTTCATCTATCATTGATTTTACTTGTCCCTGCCCTGTATTTGCTTCTTTTAGTGCATCCACATTTGTTTTTACCATTTCATGCATTTAATTAATTTCCCCAGTTAAATCTATTTGTACCTGTACAAGATCTGCATTTGTATTTTCTACCATTGTTTTTAATGCTTCACCTTATCTAACTTGTAACAAATACCCTGTTTAGTGTTATCAAGTTTTAACTCCATTTCATTGACATTTTTGTCAATATGACTTGACAATTTCTGTTCAAGCTGTTTACAACCTTTGTTTACTTTTAAATCTATGTCTTTTTGAATTGCTTTGGAAGATTGTTCTAGCTTTATTTCTAACCTCTTGGTTGCAGCTTTGCATTCTTTCATACAATTTTCTATTTGTTTAGCTAGTTCATTTTTTATATTAGTTAGCTCTGTATTAGTTTCAGTTAATTTATCACCTAACTCTA
Organism: Deroplatys truncata; assembly: GCA_030765065.1. NCBI lineage: Eukaryota > Metazoa > Arthropoda > Insecta > Mantodea > Mantidae > Deroplatys > Deroplatys truncata. Next base: position 19,916,333 of record CM060988.1, on the reverse strand, counting down.
CTCTCAGCTCTGTATTGTCTTCTTTTAACTCTTTTCTCAGTTCTGTACTAGTATTATTGGTTTCAGTTAACTTATCATTAAACTCTCCTCTCATTTCCTCTATGTTATTACTGTGTTCAGTTATTGCTTTTAGAAGGCACAAAAATTGTTGTTGTTAGAAGTTTTCTTGCTCTTGTCAGCTAGATGTCTGAGGGATAGTATCTCTTTGTTTTTTTTTAAAATAGAGAGTTGAGGGTTGTTACACTACATCACTATAATATTCTTACTTGAACGCGTTTCGGGAGACGGCTTGTTCCCATCGTCAGCATTTTCTCTCAACTGAGAGAAAATGCTGACGATGGGAACAAGTAGTTGAGAGAAAATGCTGATGATGGGAACAAGCCGTCTCCCGAAACGCGTTCAAGTAAGAATATTATAGTGATGTAGTGTAACAACCCTCAACTCTCTATTTTAAATTATGACACATCACTGTTACTAGCTTCTAAATCTTCAAAATTAGTCTCTTTGTTTTGTTCCTTGCACTAACATGTGTAAAGGTGAATGACCTTGAGTATTACTGTTATCTGATTGACCTTGCATACTACTGCTATCTCTTTCTACGTCTACCTCTGAATTTTCAGATAACTGCTCTTCTACATCTAGTCCTGATTGTAAATCTACATTGCAATCTGTAATGACTGACCTAACCTCAACTACTTCCATCTTACTTTGTATATTTGCCTTTGAATTGCTTAATTTAAATTTTCCACTTCTTAATAACATGAACTTTGCTCAAAAACAATATATTTTCTAAACTTGAAAATTATTATAATATACAATGGAATTTCCTGACCTTTTGTTCTGGCTGTTATTAAACTTTTATACTCAGTGTTCCCACATAGTTTGTTGTTGAGATGTTAACCATGTGCCCCTTACTCCTGAAGAATTGTTGCTGTCCTTACATTTTGTTGACGATCTTGAAATTCTGAGGTATACTCTCGTAGTTTCGTTGATTCTGGTCATATTTTTGTCGAACTTTTCTTCTTAGATGTCACAAATTCTTGTCGATTCTCGCTGTCCATTCGTGCTGTCAATTCTTGCCCCGCAGTTGGACGCCAACTTGAAGATATTTGCTTACGTAATTTATTTATGTAAATTTGAAGAAGGTTATGTTGTGCTGCTATTGTTTTGTTTGGTTACGTAATTTTAACTGCCCTACGTATGGAAGCCAACTTGAAGTAAATTTATGGTTACGTATTGTTTTTACGTAAATTATTAGTTGTTTTATGTAGTTTGTAACATTCTTAGGGTGTCGGTTTGAATTTGTTGATTACGTAATAGTTACTGTTATTACGCAATATGCTGCTATGTACGAGAAGCTGATTTCAAGATGTGTTTTTGTTGTTACACTCCAAATTTTACACTATAATATTTAACTTTGTTATTAACACTGCTTCTATATATTATTTATGTTTCAATTTGCCTCGGCTGCGTCAGTATTGTTTGTAGAGTCATGTGTCTTAGGCAGGTTGCGGTATGACAATGATTGTAGACATCACAGAATTTAAGTTCTAAAATTCACTTCTTTTATTAATTCTTGCATGTTTATAAAGCACTACGCTTTTTAAGAACTGTGAGAATCTTTATAATCCTTTCACTTAGCGCGTATACATATTTTACAATTCTCACGTAGAGAACACATCTTCCATCTGTTCACCACCAAGGTTTGCCAGCAACTGAATAACTTCAATGGTCAAAACCCGTAAGCTTCGGTATTTCAAGTCTCTGTTGGCTAATTTTAGTCCAATAGAATATCTGCATTTTACTTAAAACTTTTCTTTGCTGTAGATTGGCTAATTTAAAACTGTCACAGAAATTACGTTATCGTTGCTGTAATCATGACTAGTAATATTCAAACTTTTAAACTCATTATTGCCACAAGGTTATCTCATTATTACCTCATTGTTAGCAACTTAAAACTTATTATTCTCACAGCTCTTGCATTATTAAAGTAAATAATGTATTCACATAACATTATAAAACATGTTTATAATAAAAAATAAGCATATGCAATGATTGTTACATACAATTTAAATAATTATTACATACATATTATTTCAAGACGGGCTGTTATTGAATTTACTTATTATAAATACAATTAAAATTATTCAGGTATTAAGATACTTCCTCAACGACTTACAACTGGCCATTCACGTCATTGTCTGGGCAATGTGTTTATTTCATATGAAGTAAATGCCCTAAGCTCTTACATAATTGCCAGCCATTGATATTATTGGCTAGAAATAAACAGTAGTAATGGGAAGTTATGTAAATACCCAGAAAATAACATTATTTCCTAATTTACTTCTTTGCCCTTAAAATATGTACTTTTTTTCTTCAGTATATGCTGATAATGAAGTTGATTACAATATACAATGCAGTAAAACTTCTTGCATAGGATTATTAGGTTTTGGCACTTAGAAACTTCAGCGTATAAACCTACAAAATTATAACAAAGGTTATTCAGAGGTTCTGACACTGTTTCATTTCACGCACATCTGCAGTATTTGATAAATGGCAATGAAATAAATATAACGCACAATTTGTACCCTTATAAACAGGATCAATTGTTGCGTCTTAAGCTCTGACTTCTGTGTCCTTCAGTGTTACTTCATGGCCATCTAAGTATATTGCTCGAGACTAAATGTAACTGGCTTTTGTTTTTACACACATTCTCTGTGTTCTGTCCCATGGCATTCTCAACAAGGGCTTTGTAAATCATTTTTAGTAATCTATGAATTGAAATTACAAAGTGTTTTATAGATCTAGTCCATGAGACAGAATGAGGCTTTTCAATGGTGAAAGTAATATAGAAAATGGTTGAGTGGTTTTTGAGTTTACTCTACATATACACGCCCACATATACCACAACAATCAGGTGGTTTCCTATTGAAACATTACACAGCTCTTACCTTGGTGATTTTACTGCAGTGAAGGCCCCATTCTGTAACAGAATAATGCAAACGTACAGTTTCACACAATCATCTATACACCATTATTCAAATATCCTGCATCACAGAGTTATCTTTAAAGTAAAGACTTGATTTATTTTTAAATTGCTATATGGTATTAGAAAAAAAGATTTGACATTACATCATGTAAGGGGTGAGACAAGGCGGAGCGGTGCGCAAAGTATTTATACCTGAATAAACAGTTTGGTTTAAACTCAGAGAACTGACAAATGGAATGTTTAGTAAAGGTAAATCAGAATCTGGGATTCAGTTAGCCCAGTATTTAGCAGAATCTGATCTGATATATTCACATATATTAAAAATCATACAAGGAGTTAAGTTCCATTCAAAATGAAAAGTATGCACAGATGCAACATAAATGTAACACTTTGCATGCAAGTTATTTAATGGAAACATTCACACAGTCACATAAGGTGCTACATAATGCAAGAGATTGCAAACACCAAACTTTATGGTTATACTGAATGCATAGAGAAATAATTCTGTATTTCTTTCTCCAAGTATCCCCAGCTTAAGAATGATGCAAGATTTTACACTATCTACTGTACAACCATGATACTCTTCCATTTGGCCATGCCGCATCAGATGCTGATCTGAACTAGAAATGTGAGCCTATTCTAGGAAAATAAGAGATACGCACCCTAAGAGTAACCGTTTTCGGGAATTGAGTAAAACCTAAATTCCAAAACAGTAGTATCCCAAGAAGCTGTTAAAAGGTAATACGTTAGCAATTTTGGATGATGAAGATTACAACCAATTAAAGGACCTATAAGTAAACTCATCTACAACAAGAATGAAAGCTTAACAGTTGCAAATAAACTCTTTGCAACAAAGATAAAATAAAATTATAATCCTACAACATGTACAAAATATGGTTTACCAAAAATGCATATAACATCAATCTAATCAGCTATCAGAGTGCCAACCTATAATGTGGCAAAATGACTAACCAACAAATTTAAGAAATGGCAAAATTTTGAATCATTAAACATTAAGAGTTAGTAGCGACAGAGAACACTCAGCTTAAAGATGATGCCACATTAGTTTCCCTTTATGTATTTTCACTATCCTCAGTTTAAGCAGTATCAACAGGAAGAAATTGAGTGCTCATTAGCTTAACAAAATTGCATATTGAGCAAACATTTTTCAGTTTTGCAGCAAATTACGGTTTAGGCATGGGAAATCCTGTCACCCTCCTTAACTGATTTATTTAAGAGTGCTTACTCTAGAGACAGAAGCAGTTAATGCTTTCCCATGAATATTTAAACCAGGGTTAGATATGTTGATGATGTCTTCCAAACAGTTAAGAGAAAAAATTTCGTAGAGTTGGTGTATTTAACAGTTTGACCCACAGATTAGTGAATATTCCTCTCAGTCAAAAAGGACTCAGCTTATAAAAAAAAATGCTAAAAACAGCTAGAAAAATGGTTACAAAAAGAATTAGTGGATAGATTAATCAAAAAGTTCTGGCAACAAAAAATGATAAGAGTAAGCACAACTCTAATGTTCTGTGTTAAACCACCCATATGCACATAGAAAATTCCAGAAAATCTTAAAAAAAAGCAACATTAAATGCATCCTTAAACATGAATTTAGTATATAAGTTCTAATAAAAGCTAATCAAAGAGATAAAATACACCCTCACATAAAAAGATCTGAGATTTACAGGATAGGTTGCAAATACTGAAATTATTCATATATGCCAGGTGAAACCACATCAAATGCAGAGAAGAGGAGGGGTTCTCAACAAAAGGAGATGAACTCAGTAACACTAATTAAGCAAGCACAAAACTCCACTGAACTGAATATTTGACAAAAATCCAATCACAAACAAAAGTCATGATCATCCTGACGATGAGGAAGATGTTCCTTGAAACTGAGGTAAGTATGGAATCTGTATATGTTCAACCACATCTAAACATTATGGTAGCAAGATTCACATTTATTTATGATAGGAAACTGCCGTAATGAAAACGAAACAATAATTGCAAACTCTCAACCATGTCCACTAGATGACACTTGGGAAACAAACTTGAACACAGAATATTTTGCAGAAATACCTAACACTACAAAAGTATTTACAAATTGTTTATTGGATGAATGACAAAAAGTTTGCCTGCTATTTGATAGGCTACTGACCGGCATTGGCTTGCAGGTATGAGTCCTACAAAGAGGAGGGCAGTAGTAGTAGCGCATGAGCTCTGTATTTTTCCCGTATTAATATGGTTTTATCTGCTGTTGTTTCTTAGATACAATTATACAAAATTCAATCAAATAAACGGCCTTTATAAGCTATTCACAGAAAATCCAGCATGTACACATCCTTTGTCATAAAAGTATGTTGTTAACCTTCTAATGCATAGCACTGACAACAAAGATGTTTAGGCAAAGCTTTAGAATAACTTAAGTGTTTTTGTTTTGTTAATTTCATATTATACTAATCTTCAGCAATATAATTAAGCTATTTATAGCTTCTTTACATTATAAAAATATAAAATTGTTTCAATAAAACTGTGCTTTTATTTTAATATAAAGAAACAAAGTACATGCAACTGTAACCCCATCAGCATCCCAGCATGCCATTACTGGTTATTTTACTTGGGCCCTCTCCATCCTTTACAAGGGTACATTTGATTGCATTTTTTGGGACTCAAACTTGCAATGTTTGGCTGTTTGACTGTGTGAAAGGGAGTAAGAGCGACATATGTAGTAGAATAATTCATGCATTACAAGGTTCAACAGGCAGAATGAGAATGCCACAGCATTACAACAGTTACCATTTCTGACAAAATAAAAGATTACAATTTTCCATATAAAGAATAGTTTGGGGTGGGAGGATTTTCTTGATAGTCTTCTTGTTGCAAAGATGCATAGCTTAGTATTTACCTAAATTTTTATTTTTTAGTTATATGTTCTCTCTGTGAGCTATGTGTGCATACATAGACAGTTTTGTTTTCTTTTAAGTACTTCAGTAGAACTCAAAAGATGTAGTTCTGGTGAAATACCTACATTACTTCCCCTTGTATGTTATAGAGCAAGTAAAAATGCCTGAGATATAAGGAAGACAGGTGTAGGGAAATAAACTAGTTTTCTTCTATATTAATAACCTAGTTGTTGGGTTTGTAAACAAGTATCTTACAGTTGACAGATTGCATCCTACAAACTGTAAGCAGATGTAGCTGCCTTACCAAACATTGCATGCTTAGCTTTTTAAACTGAAATTAATTAATTTCATTTACTCCCTCCTCATTCTTTATGATGACATTATTGTACAATGATCTACGAGGTTTTTATGCTGAATCCTTTTCCCCTATACAGCCTTATTCCTAGAGAAACCCCCTGATACTCAGGCCATAACATGTGAACCTCCCCTCAACAGTGTTGGAAATGCTGCATAGCCTAAAACTGCCCTTTGGCAATCATTGGTTGGAGTGCTCGGATAAACTTTTAGATAATCAAACCAGGTGAAATTTTAAATCTTTGTATGCTCTCATATTCAATTAATAACATAATACAGAAACCCTCAACCTATTATACAATAAAACACAGGTAAAGCTGGTGAATATAGAGATTCCCAGGCCACCACGTAAATCAACCAACAAGAAAAATAATCTCCTCAGTTGTTAATTACAAAATAATCAGTTCACAATTTCTAATGTTACCTGGACACAACTTTCTGCTAACAAACATGATTAAAACAATACAAAAAATAAAGCAGCATGTTCTTACATTAGAGTTATTACTGTGGTTCTCCTCTTTTCTTTCTTTCTTTTTCCTGGATCTTAGTTTCCAATTGTGACCATCCATACCAGTGCTTGGAATGAAACAGTGCCTTATTTGTTTTATTTTAAACACATTAATTAAATTGAGTTGTGGTCCTTAGTGTCCCATTCTATGTTCACCAGAAATTTTGCTCAGATGCCTCTTTATCAGACTTGAGGCTCTTTTACATGCCGAAAATCTACGACATGGGACCCCCAGCTTTACTTGCACAATCTCAATGAAAAGTTGAAGTTTTCTTTTGTTTTTGCAAATATGTTATTTTGTAACTCCAATTGTGCATATTCTACTAAATGGGATTTGTAAATCTTACATAATCTCTTAGTACTTTATGAACTGAAATGTAAAGTTTCTTTACATTCTATGTCCCTCACAAAAAATGGGGCTTTTCAATGGTGAAAGAATTATCAAAATTCTTTGAGTGTTTTTTTTTAATACCCTAGATACGCACATACCCAAATTTTCTCTCTTTATAATATTATGGATAATTAGATCAACAAAAACAATAAATTCAAATGGGTTTTCAAAAGAAGAGTTTTGTCCACAATCTAATCATATCTGAATACACTCTACAGAACATTCTTATTTCATTTATAGCAGAGAGGGAAGGGATAACTGGACTGCAGAAGAGACAATGTTCATTCTTTTTCTAGCTATTCAGATACTCCATGTGTAATAATATGTACAAAGCATTATTATGAGAGAAAGTCATTTTGATAATTCCTTCACCATTGTATCACATTTTTCCTGCAAGACGCACATTATAGCATTTCCAAACGTTTTTTAAATGGACAATTACAGGTATCTATATATTCATATCAAGTTTCAACCTCCTTTTATCAGATGTTAGTATCAGCAGACTTTATTATCCTTTACTGGAAATAAGCCTAATGTTTTTGTTTCAAAACCTCTGCAATCCTATGGGGTAAAAACGGAGACATTACACTTTATAATGGGACTGTTTGTGTTCTTCCAATGAACTGAATTTCTCTTGAATTTTATTTGATTTTATTTTTTCAAGCACAAGAAAATTAGCTCATTGTCATATGCTACAATATCACAGAGTATTTTTGGTATGATACCAACTAACTTACCGCAAGTATTTGCAATTATCAAAAACTATCACCACCACCACCCTTAAATAAACCATTTGACAAAGACTATCATTCACATACTATCACTTATTCTCATTAATTTTGTATTACATAACTGAAATATATTATCAACTAATAATAATAAAAAAACAAGAATTTAACTGCAGTACATTTCTACAAAACTTACCTTAATGTCATCACAAACAGATGATGTTTCCGTTTCCAGCCACCAAGGTTCCCTTTTAATTTCTATTTCATTATCACTATTGTATTTCTTAACACTCATTCCAAGATTCTCTGGAAGAAATCCTGTCTCATTTTGAGAACCAATTTCTACTTTGGTATCTATCTTGCAATTGTTGCTGCATGTAACAGTTTCAGACTTAATTTGCAGACTTAATCTCTCTTTTTGTGAACAAAAGTCTGGATAAGGAGTCTCTGATTTAATTGCCATATAACTATCATTGTCCAGAAGCGCTGCATAACTGTTTAATTTCACTTCAACATTCTTGGCAAAGGGCTCTGTCTCATTCTGTAAAACTACATCATCCGAGAGAGGATCTTCTTCTTTGATTTCTACTGTGGTATCCATTTCAGAACTGTTGCTGCATCTGATGGTCCTAAGTCTGTGGAGAAACAAACATATCATCAATAGCAGAACAATGGCAAACAAAGTGTACGGTCATGTGACAGCACTATGTATATAGTTGTGCTGTGTCTGTTACTGACCCATCCCCTACCCCCCCTGTAATCATTGTCTCATCTCACATGTCTTCTAACACCATACATTAAATAACTTAATGGTCATGAGAAAGGAATACTGTATATAGTTGCGCTGTGTCTCTGTTATTGCCGCAGTTCTGCCAACCCATCTGCAATCATTGTGTCATCTAACATGTCTGCTACCACCATACATTCAATAACTTAATGGTCACGAGAAAGGAATACTGTATATAGTTGTGCTGTCTCTGTTACTGCCCCAATCCCACTCCCCTCTCTGCAGTCAGTGACTCATCTCACATATCTCTTGAAACTACACTCACTCACTTCAATCAATGTCCTATGTAGCAAAAAATATAAAATTATGATCTACTTCACATTAATCGAGATAAACATTTACAGATATACTTTCATTATGCATTTCATTGTTGGAACAAGAGGTATAAAGGAAACTGAGTGATAGTTCAATTTGTAAAAATCTTATTACATTCATGTGACTTTCTCTGCTATTACTTCTTTTTATATCATTTACAAAAAATAATCTAATGAAGTTTTATTACATACTCCGCAACTTAACTATACTAAGTATTGCTTTGCATCCAAAAATTTGACACTGAGATTTCAGTCAAAATACAGTTTCAAGATTTCTTGAATAAAAGAGAAAACATTTTCAAGAAAAACTCAGTAGCCTAACTCAAAAACCAAAACATGAATTGATATCAGATTTATATAAAGGGTCTTTCAACAAGAGTGTGGCACTTGAATCGGTTTCTGGCTCTGAGCGCGTGGGCTCTCCCTTCGAGGAGCCAATGGAGTCTGACCAACTCCATACAAAAAGCCCAAGCCTGAAGGTTAAGCACAAAGTTATTTTAAGCCGCCCTTCTAAGTAAGAAGTTTATCCCTTTTATTCATGGCTATCCTGACCTGGAATTTACCTCGTGTACGATCGCATAGGGCGGAACTGCAACTTTTATTGCGTTCCCATTCACCTATAGTCGTGTGTTTGCAGGAGACCAAGCCTCGCCCTCACGACCCTTTTGATCTCCGAGGGTATACCCTGGTTTGCTACAATCTTGAACCGGATGAGGGTGCCCCTGCTCATGGAGGTGTCATGTTATTAGTGCATAACAACGTTTATTTTCAAACTCTCACACTTACGTCCGACTTGCAAGCTGTTGCCGTTAGGCTTCAATTACCTGGCTTTTTCTTTTCTGTTTGCTCTGTGTATTCACCTCCATCGTCTCCCCTCGCTCATGCGGACGTTCAAGATCTTCTGTCCGCTCTCCCAAGACCATTTCTTCTGTTGGGAGATTTTAATGCCCATCACACCCTGTGGGGTTCACCAAGGGCTTGTGCGAGGGGAACTCTTCTTTCCGACATTTTTGATCAGTTCAACCTCTCTATCTTCAATACAGGTGAACCTATTTTTATTTCTGATTCTTCTGGTTCAGTCTCTCACCTAGACCTTGCCGTTTGCTCCATCCAGCTTGCTAGTCGTCTGCAGTGGAACATCGTCGCTGACACCTACTCCAGCGACCATTACCCCTGCATTGTTTCTCATTTGTCTCACCACGTCCAGCATTCCAGAGTACCTACCTGGATATTCAGAAAAGCCGACTGGAGATTGTATTCCAGCCTGGTGTCTTTTGTGGACCAGCCCTTCACTGACGTTAACCAAATGGTGCAGCACCTAAAGTCTATGATTCTATCTGTCGCCGAGCGCACACTTCCCTGATCATCCTCTCACCCTCGGCGTATTCCAGTTCCTTGGTGGACCGAGGATTGTCGGGACGCCGTTCGTGCTCGTAGGACTGCGCTTAGGGTGTTTCAGCGACACCCTTCACTTGATAATTTGGTTACTTTTAAACAATCGCGCGCCAGGGCTCGTCGCATTATTCAGGATAGCAAGAAGGCGTCTTGGACTCGTTTTGTCGAGTCTTTTAATCGCTTCAAACCTTCCTCTGTTGTTTGGGATAAACATTGTCGCTTTTCAGGTAAAGTGTCGCATTGTACTGTGTCTGGCCTTCAGGTTTCCAATGTCACCATAGTGGATCCGGCTGCCATTGCTAACACTCTGGGTGCTGCCTTTGAGGCGGTTTCCAGTTCAGACCATTATTCCGCCGGCTTTCGCACTCTTAAGGACCGGCGGGATTCCGAGACCTTTCATTTTCGGTCTGCTAATAAGGGGTGTTATATTGAACTTTTCACAATGAGGGAGCTGGAGCACGCTCTCCATTGCTCTAGGCACTCCGCTCCTGGGCCGGACGGCATTTATGACCTGATGTTAAAGAACTTTTCAACCGACAGTAATAAACTCTTTCTCTTAAAGGTCTATAAGCGTATTTGGCAAGACGGCTTTTTTCCTTCCGTTTGGCGCGAAGCCACCATTGTCCCTATCCTTAAGCCCGGGAAGGATCGCCAACTACCTTCCAGCTACCGCCCTATCTCCCTCACCAGTTGCATTTGCAAGGTGATGGAGCGCATGATCAACGGGCGGTTGACATGGTGGCTTGCGTCTCAGAAACTTCTAGCGTACGCTCAGTGCGGATTTCGTCGCCATCACTCTACCGTCGACCATCTGGTGTCCCTGTCGACGCATATTATGAATGGATTTCTGAGAAAGTGTCAAACCGTGGCTGTGTTTTTTGACCTGGAGAAAGCTTATGACACTTGTTGGAGGGGCGGCATTTTACGTACACTTCACGCATGGAATATCCGCGGGCGTCTTCCCATACTTCTTCGGGAGTTTATGACGGACCGCGTCTTTCGTGTACGTGTGGGCTCGGTTTTATCTAGTCGTTTTATTCAAGAGAACGGAGTACCGCAGGGCTCTGTACTCAGTGTCACTTTTTGCAATTGCTATCAACCCCATTGTTGATTGTATTCCACCTGGCATTTCATCGTCCCTTTTTGTTGAAGATTTTGCCATTTATTGCAATTCACGGCGGACCTTTCTACTCGAACGCCGTCTCCAGAGCTGTATCGACCGTCTCTACGCCTGGGGTAACGCCAACGGCTTTAATTTCTCCGCCGAAAAATCCATCTGTATCAATTTCTGGCACCGGAAGGCTTTCCCTCCGCCCTCTCTCCGTCTTGAGCCAGGGATACTTCCGTTTGCAGACGAGGCGAAATTTTTGGGGTTGATCTTCGATAGGAAGCTGAGCTGGATTTCGCACATTTCCTTTTTAAAAGCAAAGTGTGACCGTTCTCTTAATCTTTTACGTGTTTTAAGTGGCACATCCTGGGGAGGTGATCGGACCGTCCTTCTACATCTTTATCGCTCTTTGGTCCGATCCAAGCTTGATTACGAGTGCATTGTCTATTCGCCGGCGCGTCCATCTGTATTACGTCGACTGAATGCCATTCACCATCGCGGCATAAGAGTCGCTACAGGGGCCTTTCCAACCAGCCCAATACCTAGCCTATATGCTGAAGCTGCAGAGCCTCCGCTGTCCTTCAGGCGTGAGATGCTTTTGTGCAGCTATGCCTGTCGACTCTCAAGCTTGCCTTACCACCCGTCCATCGCGATATTTTACGAGGATTCGCTTGATCGGCAATATTTAGTTAGCTCCTCTGCATTGCTCCCTCCAGGGGTTCAATTTCGTAAACTTCTTCGGCATTTGGACGTTACGCCAGCGCCGGCCCTTCCAAGGGGGGGAACGCGTTTTCCTCCATGGTTGCGCGCTGAGGCCCACTGTCACCTTGGGTTATCGTCGATAAGAATGAGACGCCTTCTTCAGTCTTTAGATCAGCATTTTTAGAACTGCAGGCACAAATCGGGGACTTACCTTTTATATTTATTGATGGATCTAAAACGGATGATGGAGTAGGGTGTGCCTTTGTTTCTGATCCTCATAGTTTTACCTTTCGTTTACCGGGTCAATGTTCGATTTTTACCGCCGAACTTTGTAGTACTTATCAATCTGTTTTATACGTTCAGCGGCGCGACTTACGGCAGTGTGTTGTTTGTACGGACTCTCTGAGTGCCCTTCAGAGTATTAACGCGCTGTATAATTTGAGACGGTAATTTGTATCACAAATTACTTTAATGTAAATAATTATTTTTATATGAATATGTATTTTTATGTAACATTGATTTCAGAGGTTTAATAATTGTAATTATTAATGGTAAATAATAATTTTCGGCTCTACTGAAACTGTTAACAATAACACAATACTTTAGCAAGGGAGTGAGTTGTTTATCGTTACCGGGAACCAGGAAGTTACGTCATGTTTCGCGCCTTTTCAGTAAAAAAAGCTTCCAGAACATTCTATAAAAGTAATATGTATTAGTGGTTTTCATTGGATAGTAAAATAGACGCTAATGTTGGCGCGTTTTATTAGCCAATGGTAATTCATTTATAATCTTTAGGTGTATCTTGAGGTAAGCCTATAAATAGTGTAGATTCAAAGCGAGCGTTCTCCAGTTCGGCAAGATTCACGAGGCATTACACACCATCTCCCGCAGGCCGCTCAGTTCATCAAAGTACAATACGTGACTACATGTTGCCAATCGGTCCTTCAGTTCAAGTTACGCGCAGTGAAAATCATTAAAGATCTAAAATATTACAAAGTCACTTATATACAAAAATTGAAGTACGTGAGTTAAAAGTGAGAAGTTATTACAAACAGTTTCAGTATGGCGATTATCTAGACAAATCTGTGAAAGTGTTAGTGCACGTGTTCGACAATAAAACAGTATAAAAAAACATTTCTTCACTAGTAATTTTTGGATAAAAGATTCCTTTTCCGCTTCACACCCTGCAAGAATTAAATGCCTACCTAAATAGCTGGCCGGAAGACAATATACATAACCTTAAAACTAATTCATATAGATTGCTACGCCAGATGGAGTTAGCAGGCGACCGACGAATGACGTCACACAATATGGCTGCACGCGTGAGGTAAACGACATTACGTGAGAAACATTATCCACCACGTGGGGACACAAATACACAAATACACACTAATACTACTTCAAATTGGCTCCACAACGTGGGGCTCGATAACAAAAAGACATTACGTAAAGCAAGTTCTCTCGCTAATACGCGTGAAATGGCAACACATAAATTTACAATATACCATTTGTGCTATACTATTTCAAATTACCACCCTCTCGTACAGCGCATACATGACCTGCCCCACTCGCTTGGTGCCTCTGGCATCAGCGTCTCCTTCCTGTGGACTCCAAGTCATGTGGGCATCTCAGGGAACGAGTCTGCCGACGCCGCTGCCAAATCGGCGATTTTATTACCCAGATTTTTTACCTCTGTTGTTCCCTCGTCAGATTTGTTTGTTATTTTACGTAGCCGCATCCTCTCGCTTTGGAGGGGTGGGTGGACGGCCCTTCGGGGGAACAAGTTACGGGAAGTTAAGCCTCTCCCGTTAGTCTGGGGTACCTCTTCTCGTTCTTGTCGTCGGGAAGAGGTACTTTTAACTCGCTTACGAATCGGACATTGCCTTTTTAGCCATAGATACCTGCTCAGTGGTGACCCCGCACCACTCTGTGAGCAGTGTGATGCGCCCTTAACGGTGCGTCACATTTTAACAGAGTGTCAAGTTTTAGCTCCGTTGCGCGTTCGTGTTGGTCTGCCTGTTGGCCTAGCCAACGTTTTGGCAGACGACGCGCGTGCTGTAGAATGTCTTTTACGTTTTATCTGTGACATTGGTTTTACCCGACGCATTTGATGCCCTGAGCGTCTTTTGACTGTGTGATTTTATGTCTTTTTAATGGGGCATCTACTCCCCAGTGGACATCTGGCGCTCGTGTCCCTCGCATTTTACAGTTCTTGACACGTTGTTTTACTCTTTTATTGACCATGCTTTTAGTGTGTTCGTTTTTGAAATTGGTGTTTTGTTTTTTACCTTTTGGGCATCGCGGGTTGGTGTCCCGTTTTTTAATTATGCGGTTTTTTACCGGACTTTTATTTTTGGACTGTAAATTTTATACTTTGTGCGGGCGCTGATGACCTTAGCTGTTTAGCGCCCTTAAACGCATCTCATCATCACAACAAGAGTGTCCTATCTTTAACATGTGATAGCTGCCGTTGTTATTGAGTTACAGCAGTCATTTTTTTTCGTGTGGTTACAGTTCTTATTGACAAATAGACTTGGAATGTTACAGCATTCAGCAACGCGTAGAAATTCTGAAAATTCATTATCAAAATGGACCATCTGTCCGCCAAACCTTCCGTGTATTGCGTGAAGCTTACTGTGTGCATAATCGTCTCTGTGAGAGAATGATTCGTCGTTTGATCGATAAATTTGAAAGAAGTGGTTCTGTCAGCGATCAAAGAAAACCTGTACGTAATCGACGTAAGCGCTCCAACGAAAACATAGGCGACATTCGTGAGAGTGTACGCGAGAACGGATACAAATCAATTGCTCGTCGAGTGCAAGAATTGGGGCTTTTGCCGAACACAATTTGGCGAATTCTGCATCTGACTTGAAGTTTCAACTTAAAAATGCCGTTAACTCAAGAACTAAAGCCCAACGATAATAGGTTGCGCCGTGTATCCGCTGACTGGGCTATGGAGCAACTGGAAGCTGACCTGGATTTTTGTCAAAAAATCATCTTCAGCGACGAAGCCCACTTTTGGATGGATGGTTGTGTTAACTAACAAAATTGCCGCTATTGAAGCAATCACAATCCAGTGCAGATTCAAGAACCACTTCATCCCCAAAAGGTTACTGTGTGGTGTGGAATTTGGTATGGTGGAATCATTGGTCCATATTTTTTCCAAGATGAAGATGGAGAAGCTCAAACTGTCAATGGAGAAAGATACCGGGCTCTTATAAGGGACTATTTTTGGCCTAAATTGGATGGTATGGATCTCAAAAACCATCTGACATGGTGCCACATGTCATACTGCTCTCGAAACAATCGAGCTTTTGAAGGAGAAGTTCAGAGGTTTCATCATTTCCCGTGGTGGTGATGTTAACTGGCCCTCGAGGTCATGTGATTTAATGCCATTGGATTACTTCTTGTGGGGTTATGTAAAATCTCGAGTTTATGTCAACAAGCCAGAAACAGTAAATGATCTTATGAATAGCATCACCCATGTTATTTGTGAAGTTGGACCTAATCTTCTGTTATTGAAAATTGGGTCAACCGTATACGAGCAACCCAACAAAGTCGCGGCGGTCACTTAAGTGATGTTCTCTTCCACACGTAATGGCATTAATTATGTTCCAAAATAAATAAAGAAATAAACCTCTATCATTTATAGAACATGTTTTATTTAAGCTCAAAGATAGGACACTCTTGTTGAAAGACCCTATATAAGCTCAATAACTTCCAAGGATGTGACACAAAGATTTGCAAGAGAATTCCATCACCATAAACTATACTTTACTTGGAAGAATATTCATTATTTTTGACTTTTTCAAAAATGGCTCTCAAGATTTTGATTAAACTACTAAACTTGCATGGCAAATAAAATGCACAACTTGAAATTTCTGAGACTATCCTGTGAAAAAATTAAAATTAAATGGAGATTTATTTATGGATGCTCTTTGACTGCTGTGGTCCTTCGCATCCCAATCTATATTTGGCAATAAAAACCAGAAATTTTGTTCAGAGACCTCTTTATTAGGCTTGAGGTTCCTTTATGTGCTATAAATCTACAACACGGGACCACCAGCTTTACTTCCCTTCCAAATGAAGCCATGCTACAAACCCTTACACCCAAAAAAACCCATCACCTTCCGCCAGGTTTAACCCGCAACCTCAGGGACTAGAGGCTAGCATGGTAATCACTACACCATAGAGGACAACTAGCCTGTGAAGTCGTCATTGTTAATGGCTTTTGTATAATTGGTAAACCTTAAGAGATAGACAAAATCTTACAACAGAAAAAATGGATATACCTTTGTCAAAATTGTTGTGGTGTTAACCATCTCCAAGATTTATTTTATTGGTATGGATTTTTCCATACTTCTACTTTTCTTCAAGTGCTAAACTTCAATTCATTTTTTCTCTTGATCATGCAAAAAGCAGAGCATTTCAAACTATCAATGGTGTCCCAATTTTTAAAAAAACTGAGTATTGCTTTAGTCTACAGCATACTTATTATACTCACAACAAAATGTGTAATAAAAGCTCATCTTGATTAAAAGAAGCAAACAGAAGAATAACCTTTTGTAAAAATACTTTGTAGAAGACAAAACATAACATTTATACTAGAAACTGTATGGCAGCAATTGTATTTTATAATAAGTAAATCCAATAACCGCCCACCTTGAAACAATAAGTATGTAATGATTATTTAAATTGTATGTAACAGTCATTGCAAATGCTTATTTTTATTATAAACATGTTTTATAATGTTATGTGAATACATTATATACTTTAATAATGCATGAGCTGTGAAAATAATAAGTTTTAAGTTGCTAACAATGAGGTAATAATGAGGTAACCTTGTAGCAATATTGAGTTTAAGAGTTTGAAAAGTTACCAGTCATAATTATATCAAAGATAAGGTAAATTCAGTTACAGTTTAAAATTAGCCAATCGATAGCAAGGAAAAAGTTTAAGTAAAATGCAGATATTCTATTGGACTAGAATTAGCCAATCAGAGACTTGAAATACCAAAACTTACAGGTTTAACCATTGAAAGTTACTCAGTCGCTGGCAAGCCTTGGTAGTGAACAGATGTAAGATGTGTTCTCTACGTGTGAATCATAAAATATGTATACACGCTAAATGAAAGTATCGAAGATTCTCACAGTTCTTTATAAAAATGTGCAAGAATTAATAAAAGAAGTGAATTTAAAAATTTAAATTCTGTGATGTCTACAATCATTGTCATACCGCGCCCTGTCTAAGACACGTGACTCTACAAACAAGACTGACGCAGCCGAGGCAAAATTCAAACATAAATAATATATAGAAGCAGTGTTAATAACAAAGTTAAATATTATAGTGTAAAACTTGGAGTGTAATAACAAAAACACATCTTAAAATCAGCTTCGCATAGGTAGCAGCGTATTACGTAATAACAGTAACTATTACGTAATCAACAAAATCAAACCGACGCCCAGGGCCTATTCCAGGAACTCCTTAAATGCAAATAAATAAATATTACATAAAATAAAATTACGTAAGCATGCATCTTCTTCAAGTCTAAACAATACACAACATCTCTTCAAGTTGGCTCCCATACGTGGGGCAGTTAAAATTACGTAACCAAATAAAACAAAAGCAGCACAACATAATCTTCTTCAAGTTAAATATTTTACGGACCAAGCAAACAACTACTTTAAGTTGGCGCCCAATGTGGGGCATGCATGGAAAGCGAGAATCAACAACAATCTGTGACATCAGAGAAGAAAAGTTTGACGAAACAACACGACCAGAATCAACGAAACCACGAGACTACATCTCAGAATTTCAAGACCGTCAACAAAGTTCAAAGACAGCAATAATTCTTCAGGAGTAAGGGGCACATGGTTAACATCTCAACAACAAACTACGCGAGAACACTGAGTATTAAAATTTAATATCAGCCAGAACAAAAGGTCAGAAAATTCCATTGTATATTATAATAATTGTCAATTTTAGAAAAAAAAAAAAAAAAAAAAAAAAATAGTCTTCTTTTAGCAAAATTCATGTTATTAAGAAGTGGAAAACTAAAATTAAGCAATTCAAAGGCAAATATACAAAGCAAGATGGAAACTGTAAACAATCAAAGTATGGAAGTAGTTGAGGTTAGGTCAACCAACACAGATTGCAATGTAGATTTACAATCCGGGCTAGAGAAAACAGATCAGTTAGATGTAGATGAGCAGTTATCTGAAAATTCAGAGGTAGATGCAGAAAGAGATAGCAGTAGTATGCAAGGTCAATCAGATAGAAGTAGTATGCAAGGTAAATCACCTTTACACATGTTAGTGCAAGGAAACCTTCAGACATCTATGACACAAGAGCAAGAAAACTTCTCACAACAAAATTATTATGTAAAGTGTATGCTAAAAGCAATAAATGACTAGTAATCAGTTAGATGAAATGATAACTGAAATGAGAAGAAAGAGAAAAGAAACTAATAATAAGTTAACTGAAACTAATACAGAGCTGAAAGTAGGGTTAAGTAATAAGGTAACTGAAATTAATACAGACACATGTAATAAATTAACTGAAACTAGTACAGAGCTGAAAACAGAGTTAAACTACCAGAAACTAGTCAGGAAAGTGAAGAAGTAGAAAACACAAATACAGATATTGTGGAAATAAAAAGAGATGTAACAGTACCAAGGATAAATACAAATGTAACTAGTTATGTAAATGCTAACCAAATACATGACAATAATGCAAGTACAGAAAGAAAGGTGTCACCATTGTTAATGAACAAAACAAGAGACGCAATTGCTTTTTCTGTAGCATCAGCCTCTCAAACACACAACAAGAATGACACACATATACATGTACCAAATCAGAACGTCAAACACAACTGTGCAACATAAAATTAGGACAAAACTAAAAAGTCTAAGGCATAAGAACAAAAAGAAACAGTAAATCAATGTAAAATATCTGAGGAACAAAAAGAAAGGGAAAATAAAGTATGTAGGGTAAGTGTGGCACAAAAAGAAACAGAAAATAAATGTAAACAGTCTGAGAAACAAAAAGAAAAAGAAAATAAAGTATTTAGGTTATGTCTTGAACAAAAAAAAAAGAGAAAATAAATTTAAACAGTCTGAGAAACAAACAGAAAAGGAAAGTAAAATATGCAGGTTATGTGTGGCACAAGAGGAAAACAAAATAATATATCTGGAACATAAAAGGGAAAAGCAATGTAATTTAAAATTATAAAGTACTATTTAAAATTATATTTTTATTAATTGTAGCAAAGGGTTAATAACAAAGGAGAGCTTAGATAAAAAGAACTAATAATAATTTAAAAAATCTGATGTGTTACACTCACATGACTTTCTCTACTCTTGTACAATCTATTTTTACAAACGCCTATTCTCCATATGCTTCATGTTAATCGAGATATCGAGATGTCAATCTTATTGGTAATTTTCTTGTAGATGCAAGGGGAATATGGTAGCTTTTAAGCGATGGTCAAATATTTTAACGCTGGTTGCTATGTGTCGAATTCCATTCTCTTTGCAAGTCCAGGACATAAAAAAATGAATAACGAATTTGAGAAAAAGTATAAGTATTGGAAAATTTAAGGGAATAACAAGCAATATCTCGAAAACGGTTCACTCAACAAAAGAAATGTATATAACATAAGTTGTGTATTTTAACGAGATCAACATTTTTTGTGTAGTAAAATTTTGTCTATCTCTTATGGTTTACCAGTTATGCAAAAGTCGTTCACAATGAAGAATACTTTTGGAGACATTCCCAGAAAATTCGAGATATACATTTCATTTCTCATGGCATTATCTTAAACATATGATATTTTAAACAAAATCGTTAGAGCCATTTTTGAGAAAATTAAAATTTTCGAAAAATGTTCCATGTAAAGGGTAGTCTGGGGTGGGGGGATTTTCTTGAAAACCTTCGTGTCGCATCTCTGGAAGATACTGAACCTAAATACCAAGTTTGGTGTTTATCCGACTGTTCGTTTTTGAGTTATGCTGTTCACACACACACAGACACACACACACACAGACACACAGACACACACACGGACATGTTTCCAAAAATGCTTTTTTTGGATTCAGGAGGTCTCAAAACATGTATTTCCGGTGAAATCTCGGTATCGAATTTTTGGGTGGAATGCAATACTTCCCCTACTTACTATACGTAGTAGAGAAAGTAAAAAATCCATTGTTAATAAGAGAAACTGAATAGCAACTACATTTATATTGTATAAGTTAGAAATTGTAAGAAATATTAAAATATTTAGGAAACAAATTGTAAGGAAAGGGTAACAAGAGTAAATATGTATAATTTTACGTAAATATGTATAATTTTATGTAAAATGTATAGCATATAAACTGCTTACTAGTGAATGTGATGGTGAATGAGCAAACTTCACTCAGATCATTAATCTTACACCAGGTCATTAACCTTGGAAAGTATCAAACAAGTGTACATGAAGTGTTCTGCTATACACGAGTGTAGTGAAAAACCAGTTAGTGTTAAAGAAAAAGTATAAAAGTGAGAAAGTGACAGTGAAAGATAGGAAGTGCAATAATAATAAAAGTTATGTTTCTTTCTTTTAGGAGACTTAGAAAATATTTAAAAATTTAAAGAACAAAACAAAAAGAAAAAATTTTAAATATTTCTAAAAGGGGGCAATTTGAGGCAGTATTTTAGTACCTGAATAATTTCAGTTGTACTTTATAATAAGTAAATTCAATAACAGCCCGCCTTGAAACAATAAGTATGTAATAATTATTTAATTTGTATGTAACAGTCATTGCAAATGCTTATTTTTATTATAAACATGTTTTATAATGTTATGTGAATGCATTATATACTTTAATAATGCAAGAGCTGTGAGAATAATAAGTTTTAAGTTGCTAACAATGAGGTAATAATGAGGTAACCTTGTAGCAATAATGAGTTTAAGAGTTTGAAAAAATTACCAGTCATGATTATATCAAAGATAAGGTAAATTCAGTTACAGTTTAAAATTAGCCAATCGATAGCAAGGAAAAAGTTTAAGTAAAATGCAGATATTCTATTGGACTAGAATTAGCCAATCAGAGACTTGAAATACCGAAACTTACAGGTTTAACCGTTGAAAGTTACTCAGTCGCTGGCAAGCCTTGGTAGTGAACAGATGTAAGATGTGTTCTCTACGTGTGAATCATAAAATATGTATACGCGCTAAGTGAAACTATCGAAGATTCTCACAGTTCTTTATAAAAATGTGCAAGAATTAATAAAAGAAGTGAATTTAAAAATTTAAATTCTGTGATGTCTACAATCATTGTCATACCCCGCCCTGTCTAAGACACATGACTCTACAAACAAGACTGACGCAGCCGAGGCAAAATTCAAACATAAATAATATATAGAAGCAGTGTTAATAACAAAGTTAAATATTATAGTGTAAAACTTGGAGTGTAATAACAAAACAACATCTTAAAATCACCTTCTCATAGATAGTAGCGTATTACGTAATAACTAACTATTACGTAATCAAGAAAATCAAACCGACGCCCAAAGCCTGTTCCAGGAACCCCTTAAATGAAACTAAATAAATATTACATAAAATAAAATTATGTAAGCATGCATCTTCTTCAAGTTTAAACAAAACGCAACACATCTTCCAGTTGGCTCCCATACGTGGGGCAGTTAAAATTACGTAACCAAATAAAACAAAAGCAGCACAACATAATCTTCTTCAAGTTAAATATTTTACGTAACAAAGCAAACAACTACTTTAAGTTGGCGCCCAATGTGGGGCATGCATGGACAGCGAGAATCAACAAGAATCTGTGACATCAGAGAAGAAAAGTTCGATGAAACAACATGACCAGAATCAACGAAACCACGAGACTACATCTCAGAATTTCAAGTTTGGCAACAAAGTCCAAAGACAGCAACAATTCTTCAGGAGTAAGGGGCACATGGTTAACATCTCAACAACAAACTACGCGAGAACACTGAGTATTAAAGTTTAATAACAGCCAGAACAAAAGGTCAGAAAATTCCATTGCTATTATAATAATTGTCAATTTTAGAAAAAAAAAATATAGTCATCTTTTAGCAAAATTCATGTTATTAAGAAGTGGAAAACTAAAATTAAGCAATTCAAAGGCAAATATACAAAGTAAGATGGAAACTGTAAACAATGAAAGTATGGAAGTAGTTGAGGTTAGGTCAGCCAATACAGATTGCAATGTAGATTTACAATCAGAGCTACAGAAAACAGATCAGTTAGATGTAGAAGAGCAGTTATCTGAAAATTCAGAGGTAGATGTAGAAAGAGATAGCAGTAGTATTCAAGGTCAATCAGATAGAAGTAGTATGCAAGGTAAATCACCTTTACACATGTTAGTGCAAGGAAACCTTCAGACATCTATGACACAAGAGCAAGAAAACTTGTCACAACAAAATTATTATGTAAAGTGTATGCTAAAAGCAATAAATGACTGTAGTAATCAGTTAGATGAAATGATAACTGAAATGAGAAGAAAGAGAAAAGAAACTAATAATAAGTTAACTGAAACTAATACAGAGCTGAAAGTAGGGTTAAGTAATAAGGTAACTGAAATTAATACAGACACATGTAATAAATTAACTGAAACTAGTACAGAGCTGAAAACAGAGTTAAACTACCAGAAACTAGTCAGGAAAGTGAAGAAGTAGAAAACACAAATACAGATATTGTGGAAATAAAAAGCGATGTAACAGTACCAAGGGTAAATACAAATGTAACTAGTTATGTAAATGCTAACCAAATACATGACAATAATGCAAGTACAGAAAGAAAGGTGTCACCATTGTTAACGAACAAAACAAGAGACGCAATTGCTTTTTCTGTAGCATCAGCCTCTCAAACACACAACAAGAATGACACACATATACATGTACCAAATCAGATGTCAAACGCAACTGTGCAACATAAAATTAGGACAAAGCTAAAAAGTCTGTGGCATAAGAACAAAAAGAAACAGTAAATCAATGTAAACAGTCTGAGGAACAAAAAGAAAGGGAAAGTAAAGTATGTAGGGTATGTGTGGCACAAAAAGAAACGGAAAATAAATGTAAACAGTCTGAGAAACAAAAAGAAAAAGAAAATAAAGTATTTAGGTTATGTCTTGAACAAAAAGAAAGAGAAAATAAATTTAAACAGTCTGAGAAACAAACAGAAAAGGAAAGTAAAATATGCAGGTTATGTGTGGCACAAGAGGAAAACAAAATAATGTATCTGGAACATAAAAGGGAAAATCAATGTAATTTAAAATTATAAAGTACTACTTAAAATTATATTTTTATTAATTGTAGCAAAGGGTTAATAACAAAGGAGAGCTTAGATAAAAAGAACTAATAATAATTTTAAAAAAATCCATTTTTAGTAAGAAAAACTAAATAGCAACTACATTTATATTGTATAAGTTAGAAATTGTAAGAAATATTAAAATATTTAGGAAACAAATTGTAAGGAAAGGGTAACAAGAGTAAATATGTATAATTTTACGTAAATATGTATAATTTTATGTAAAATGTATAGCATATAAACTGCTTAATAGTGAATGTGAAGGTGAATGAGCAAACTTCACTCAGATCATTAATCTTACACCAGGTCATTAACCTTGGAAAGTATCAAACAAGTGTATATGAAGTGTTCTGCTATACACGAGTGTAGTGAAAAACCAGTGAGTGTTAAAGAAAAAGTATAAAAGTGAGAAAGTGACAGTGAAAGATAGGAAGTGCAATAATAATAAAAGTTATGTTTCTTTCTTTCAGGAGACTTAGAAAATATTTAAAAATTTAAAGAACAAAACAAAAAGAATAAATTTTAAACATTTCTAAAAGGGGGCAATTTGAGGCAGTATTTTAGTACCTGAATAATTTCAGTTGTACTTTATAATAAGTAAATTCAATAACAGCCCGCCTTGAAACAATAAGTATGTAATAATTATTTAAATTGTATGTAACAGTCATTGCAAATGCTTATTTTTATTATAAACATGTTTTATAATGTTATGTGAATACATTATATACTTTAATAATGCAAGAGCTGTGAAAATAATAAGTTTTAAGTTGCTAACAATGAGGTAATAATGAGGTAACCTTGTAGCAATATTGAGTTTAAGAGTTTGAAAAAATTACCAGTCATGATTATATCAAAGATAAGGTAAATTCAGTTACAGTTTAAAATTAGCCAATCGATAGCAAGGAAAAAGTTTAAGTAAAATGCAGATATTCTATTGGACTAGAATTAGCCAATCAGAGACTTGAAATACCGAAACTTACAGGTTTAACCATTGAAAGTTACTCATTCGCTGGCAAGCCTTGGTAGTGAACAGATGTAAGATGTGTTCTCTACGTGTGAATCAAAAAATATGTATACGCGCTAAGTGAAACTATCGAAGATTCTCACAGTTCTTTATAAAAATGTGCAAGAATTAATAAAAGAAGTGAATTTAAAAATTTAAATTCTGTGATGTCTACAATCATTGTCATACCGCGCCCTGTCTAAGACACATGACTCTACAAACAAGACTGACACAGCCGAGGCAAAATTCAAACATAAATAATATATTGTGGCATGTGCACAGATTATAGTAATAGTAATACGTCCTCTGGTTACCCAAGTCGAAGGTTGGCAGTTTATCTGAGGAGGGGCGATTAAGGGGAAACAGTCTCATTGGAGGGGATATGGCGTTAGTGACGCCAAGCTTATTAGCGTGGGTTTTCAAGTAGTCTGTGACGAGTCTTCGCGTGAGCTAGACGGATAACTGTACCATGGCGTCCTCGCCCGGCAGACACATGGGGTAAGTCTTTGTTAAATAAATCTATTAGCCATTCTTCTTTCAGCTTTTATTATGGTAGAATAGAATCCTGTCCTCTCCCTTCAGCCAGATAATATGTTAGTGTAATTATTTTGTAAAGTTAACTTTAGCTGCGTCCCTCGTCGGTGCCTCTTAAATTAACGTTCTTTGGTTGATTAACGATCCCTCTCCTAAGCGAGTTGCTCCCATCTGAATTTCTGAAGTTAAATAATAAATAAATATTGAGGTATTCGACAAATTGGCGGAGGCGCCGAATAATTGGTTTGATTTGTTTTGAGATTTTAAGTGCAACATTTCTTTTTCTTCCCTCCAAATTTAACGGTTTGTCCTCCACGTGGTCGTAAAAAATGTAAAGTTCTTTCTGGCTAAAGGGTAAGGATTTTTATACTTTTATTTGTGATTCTCTTCTTCTAAATTTTGTTTCCATCCTTTCTGAAAGTCTGGTGTCGAAATTTCAATTTTGAGTTCATTTTTGCATTTTTTCCATTGTCTGCCGGCGTGACGCTAAAACTTCTACTCCATTTTCCCCTTGGTTTGGCTTCATTTCCTTTAAACTATATCACTGTGTTCCGTTCTTCGGGCTGGTTAATTTCAAAAAATGTTTCTGTGAAAGTTGAGTTGTGCAACGAACGAGATAGTTGTAGTTTCAAAATGTGCTCATCACGTGTTGGCTATCCGTTTGCAAATCTTGTTTTCTGTGCTTATTAGCAGTGGTTTGGAAATGTATAGCTTTATATTCCAGTGATTGTGATTTCTAGCTATTTACTGCACTTTTCTGGGTTATTTTTCGTGTAACTTTTATGTACGCACGTGTGTTGTGTAATTCCCGCGTGGTCATGCATTTCAGCAATAATTTTTAGCTTGTGAAACCAGTCTTCCTCAGCACGTGTTTTGGCGCGTTTATTTGCGTGTGCATATCAGATTATATACCTTTGATTTAAGAAAAAAAAAGAGAGAAGTTTTGTGTGCTCGTATAAATTACAAGTTTGTATTCTGCTCCTTTTGAGAATCTTCGCGGTGGTCACAGTAAGTGTGACGTGTTTTTTTTTTTAACTTCCAGTTCGAGGTTTCTCACTGAAGCTATCATTTTGTTTTCTTCCATGTGTTCATTCTGCTTAAAAATCTTGGTATTGTGTCCAAGTGGCTTGTGTAGCCGTGTGTTAGTATAATTTTCTGATATTTCGCCGCGGGCGCTTAATTGTGTTCTTTCTGCAACTGTTTTATTTGGCTATGTTCTGATCTTGCTACTTACATTCATGTGATGTTATAAGTGTTTAGTTTGGTGTAATCTGTATTGCTTGGTCCTACTGTTTGTTTATTGGTTGCGTTATCTTTTGTGTTGCAATCATGCCTAAGCGACGTACTGCACAGAAATCTGATATAGCGATTGCTCCAGTAGCGAGCACAGTGAGATGGAATCTCTGTCCAGTGTTAGTACGCCTGTTGTTACGCAGTTGTCAGTGATGCCTACTCCGCCTGTCGTGGCCCATGTCCCGCAACCAGCTGTCTGCCGCCCGGTCATTGACCCCTCGTACTTTGAGAATTCTAGTAGGATGTCGGCACATGAATTTCTGCAGAACTTTGAAATGGTCGCTGCTGCTAATGGCTGGTCAGAGGAAATGAAATTGAAATGCTTTCCATGCTATTTACGAGATACTGCTGCATCATGGTTTCAAACTTTTCGCCATCGGCACCCTCACCATGATTGGATTTTCTTATCTACACAATTTTTAAATGCATTTCAGATAACAAACCAGAGTGATATTCTGGAAATGAAACTCAGACAGCGGGTACAGTTGGATGATGAACCTGTTATTAGTTACATCTATGACGTACTATCTTTATGTGACCAAGTCAATCCAGCTATGTTGCAGTTGGAACAAATTAAACATTTGCTTAAAGGTCTTAGACCTCTGTATGTACAAGCTTTATTGCCATTAAATCCTCAAACTGTTGATGAGGTGATACAAATCATTCGACGAGTGGACAAAGCACAGTTTTACATGCAGAACCGTGAACATCTAGTGTCTGCTCAATCTCAGGCTGCAGTGGTTACGCCACCCTCTGTTCTATTTAATACTGCATTTGTTCCTGCTGTTACTTTACCAGCTTCTCCTCAGCCTTCTCAGGCTTCTTCTCCTGTGGGCGTACCTATCGATCCTATGCATCAGCTGATTGATTGTGTGGAACAGCTATGTAACAGAGTTAACCAGTTTCAGTTGCCATCTTCGGAGAGAACTTCCCAGCATTCACAGCTTCCACGGTCAGCTGACTTCAACCGGAGGGACCCACCCGTCACCTGCTATAGATGCAACAGGCAGGGCCACCTGGCTCGCTTTTGCCGGAGCCGCCTCCCGCAGTCGAAAAACAACTGGCGACGAGATGTAGCAGCACCACCACCACCCACCAGCATGGCTGCACCTCAACGGGACATAGCTACACCTCAACGGGATGTGTCTGCATTATCAGGTCAGATATTGCAAGTTCCTGGTCGTATTGCCCAGACAGAGCTCTCCATCTTGCTCGATACAGGAAGCGCAGTGAGTATTGTGAATGCTGCACATGTTATTGATCATTCTACACTAAAACCTATAGAGATGATGCTCCGCACTGCAGGAAACAAGTTACTTGATGCGCCTTACCACACTGTGTTAGATTTCCATATTAATGATGTTCTTTTTCAGGAGGATGTACTAGTTGTGAAAGAGTTGTCCCATGATTTGATTTTAGGCAATGACTTTTTGCAGACCCATGATGTTATAATTGATTATGCACAAAATCTGATAACCTTGAAATCTTCTAAGAATGATGCATTCAGTATACCAATAACTCTCACACAAGGACCTTTTGTTGATATGGCAGTAAACCCTCTCCTAGATGATGATTGTACAGATTCTGGTGTTAAAATGGCAGTTATGCATGATGTTAAAATTCCACCTCTGTCTACATGCTATATCTCCGTTAAGCCTTTGTCAGCCATTAGTAATGAGGTTATGTTTGAACCTGCTCTCCACATAATGCAAAAGAAGAATCTTTCTATTCCACCGTTATTGTGTCATTCTACCTCTGAACTTACTATTCCAGTGCATAATAATACTTCAGTTCCACAAACATTGTTTGCAAATACGGTCTTAGCTAAAGCGTATGATGTTGCACTTGTTCAGAGTAATTCTGTTTTGTCATCTGATGTTACTCCTCTGCCAGCTCCAAATTGTAATTTTAATGTTAATGGTAAACTCTTGGAAACCCAGAAGGCTGACTTACATGCTTTGTTATTGAAATATAGTGATCTTTTTGCCACAACATTACAAGAACTTGGTACTACTGATGTTGCAGAATTTGATATCAAAGTAAATGATCCTAAGCCAATTAAGCAAAGACCATATAGAGTTCCCCATAAACAAAAAGAAATTATTGCTGAGCAAGTTAAAGAGATGCAAGATGCTGGCATTATCAAGGAATCACAGTCCTCCTGGGCTTCTCCTGTAGTACTTGTCAAAAAGAAAGATGGCTCAATGAGATTTTGTGTCGACTATAGAAAAGTGAATGCTGTTACAGAGACCACCTCTTTCCCTTTACCATTGATAGATGATTTGTTAAGTTATTTGGGGGAGGCTAAATGGTTTGTCTCATTAGATTTACTGTCAGCATACTTTCAGGTACCTATTGCAGAGGATAGCCAGAAGTACACCTCTTTTGTCACTTTTCAAGGTCAATATCAATTTACACGCTTGAGTTTTGGGTTGGCCAATGCCCCTAGGTTTTTCAGTTATATCGCAGACAAGTTGTTAGGCGATTTGAATTTTAAAAAGGCTATTGCATATCTGGATGACATTGTTGTGTTTGCTAAAACCTTTGAGGAGTTGTTGCAAAATCTTGAGGCTGTTTTTCAACGTCTGGATCACCACAAGTTTAAACTTAAACCAGAAAAATGTTTCTTCGCCATGCAAAAGATAAAACTCTTAGGCTTTGAAGTTTCTAAAGATGGCATTTCACCTGATTCTGACAAAGTTGTTTCC
Organism: Deroplatys truncata; assembly: GCA_030765065.1. NCBI lineage: Eukaryota > Metazoa > Arthropoda > Insecta > Mantodea > Mantidae > Deroplatys > Deroplatys truncata. Next base: position 19,887,284 of record CM060988.1, on the reverse strand, counting down.
ATTCAAAATTTGCCTCGTCCTAAGAATGTTCGAGATGTGAGAAAAGTTTTAGGATTGTTTAATTTTTACAGGAAATTCATCAAGGATTATGCTAATATTGCTCAACCTCTAATTCAGTTGACTAGGAAGAATCAAAGTTTTATTTGGGGATCTGATCAGCAAACTGCATTTCAAAATTTGAAGGACTTATTGGTTTCGGCCCCTGCTAAGCTTCAGAGACAAGTTTCCAACTACACCCTCAAATCAGGTGTTCTTTATCGTAAAAATGCTGGCTCCACTGGCCCTCTCCATCTGCTGGTTATTCCAGAAGCTCTAAAGCATGAAATTCTTTCTTCATGTCATGATGATCCTCTTTCAGGCCACTTAGGTTTCTCGAAAACATTTGCCAAAATTCACTCCAGGTATTACTGGGTTGGTATGAAGAAAGATATTGAACATTTTGTCCGAACCTGTCCCAGCTGTCAAACAAGAAAGGGACCGAAGAATCAGAAACCAGCAGGCTTATTACAACCAATTCCGGTTACATCTGTAGGCGAGCGGTGGGGTATTGATTTGCTTGGGCCTCTCCCACGCTCCAATTCTGGACACAAGTATGTTGTCGTTGCGACCGAGTATGCTTCTCGCTGGGTCGAGTCTGCGTCGCTTTCTTCAGCAACAATCCCTCAAGTTGCTAAATTTATTTTGCATAACATCATCTGTAAGCATGGAGCCCCTGCTGCCTTGTTATCTGACCGTGGCTCAGTTTTCTTGAGTGAGGTGACACAAGAATTGTTGAGATCTTTATCAGTGTCTTCCAATTTCACCAGTGCTTATCATCCAGCTTGCAACGGACTTACTGAAAGATTTAACCAAACCCTCTTAAATATGCTCAGCCATTTTGTGGATAATAATCAGAAGAATTGGGACTCAATATTGCCCTATGTCATCTTTTCATATAACTCGAGTGTTCAAGAGTCTACTAAATTTTCACCCTTTTTCTTGATATATGGTCGAGAACCTTCATTACCTAACCAGGTTCAGCTACAAGCTACGTCTAATGACCTTTTTGTGAGACAGACATTGCAAGAGATTCAAAAGGCACGAGAGGTTGCTGTTGCTAATATTACAAAGCAGCAGGTGAAGCAAAAAGAAGCATTTGATGCTAAACATCGAGATGTGGTTTATAATGTGAATCAATTAGTTAAAGTTTTCACTCCCATTAGGAAGAAAGGTAAATGTACAAAGTTGTTACATAGATATTTTGGTCCTTTTGAAATTATCCGACAGATCACTCCTGTTACCTACCTTGTTGGTCGACCTCATGCTCCCCGTACCAAACATCAGAGTGTTCATGTGTCACGCCTTTACCCTTACTATGATCCTGTGGGTCCTTATAGGCTGTAAAGTCTGAGTTTCTGATGCTTAATTAAGCCTTACTTTTCAGGAATATGTGATATGAATGTCTCTGCTAAATTAAAAGTGTGTTATTCTTGTGGGTGTAATTTAAATTTTGAATTGTGTTTTGGTAACTGCAAATCATTTGTTTGTCGTATTATGCTGCAGGAATGTGTTTCAGGTGTACTATGTGCTTAATTGAGCTTTCATTTTCAGGAATGTTATGTGACAATATTGTTTTGAGTAATGATGTGATGTTGTTTTGTTGCATTCGATTTGATTTGATATGATATGATTTGATTTTGACTCGATTTGATTTTGGGTTCCATAATGATGCTGTGATCTTTATTTGCAGAAAATTGTTGCATGAATAGTGTTTGTATGTATGTGTGTATTTGAGGTTATGTGATATAGGTGAGATTTGCCTCGGTGGGAGTGCCAAAGAGTAACCCCGATGGCGTAGTGTGAGGTTATGTGAGAAATAAGAGTTGAGATTTGCCTCGGTGGAAGTGCCAAAGAGTAACCCCGACGGTGTTGATGGGAGATGAGGAGAGATGAGATGAAACGAGATGTCAGCTTCGGTGGAAGTGCCACAGTGTAACCCCGACAGTTGTTGTCTGATTTCAGAGATTTTGCTTATTGGTGTTGCTGTAACGTGTCCAGTATAGCGTGTGTGATGAATTCACACGAGAGATTATATAGATGGAAGTGAATGTAATGAAAATAATTTTTTTTTCTCTGTTTATGCAACAAGTTTATTACCATCTTAGATAGCAAATGTTAATACCACCTGTTTTCCAGCTTAAATTTTCATTTTGAGGATGTAGATGCAACATTATAATGTCATGTTATTTGTGTAATTCCTGAATTGTTAATGTGATTTCTTGAAGGCTATGCCTATGTCAAATGTTTTGAATTTACAGCATGTTAAATGAGACACGTAAGTGCAGATGTTTTGTTTTGGAGAGAAAATTGAAAGATGATGATGCTTGAAGTAATGATCGAGATTGCTCTATTACTGCTGATGATGTTGATGATTATGATTGCGTTGATGCTAATACTGCGATGAGAAAGATAATGATGTGGACAAGAAGTTGTATTGGTGACAAGAGTAGGACACTAGTAGTTGAAAGCATGTCACGTGGCGTAGTTTAGAAATGTATTGTGGATGTAGCTTGTAGTGATGTATACACTAGTTTGAGTAGATAGTTAAGTCAGTGTTGTGTGTAATTTGGGGCCATGGTCAGTGTGAATGAGTTCATTTCATCGTCATGTGTGACTGTCTTGTAAGTGCACTTACTTTCTTTTGTTAGTGATACCAGCTGGTTATTGAGATGTAATATTGGGATCCCAAAACAAGGTTATGTTTCATTTCTGTCATGTTCATGTATTTTGATTCTGTTTTACTGTTATTTGGATTGTAAAGCATTGTAAGTTACACTTTGGATGGCAACTCTGTAAAATTTCTTTCTTATGCCAATTTGTACTAATTTTTTTTTTTCTCTCTTTCTTGCCCCATGTCATAAGAATTTTTTTTAGTGTACATTTTTCAAACTTTAAAATCTTTAATTGTAAATGACATACCCTTCTTTTGTGTGTGATTCTTTGTGGGAGCATCCTGTTTATTGTGTGGTGGTTTTGTTTTAGTATTTTGCTGTGGCAGAGAGCGAGAAGGTGCATCAGCATCCCCAGGGCACACCAGAAGTCAAGAAACACCACAGGGAAGCTGTCGGGCAGCCACTACACTGCCGTGGCATAAGGAGCCACCATGTCGGGGGGCAGTCCAAGCCAGCGACTGCCCACCCTGTTGTCATCACCAGAGACCTGCGGTGCTAATTCTACACCAGGACAAATCGTCGTTGTGGGCACTGTCTAAATCCACCCACAAACAGTTACGGCAGTTCATCACCCTTTTGCGCAGTGTAGTGTGCCTGTGAACTAAGGCAGCGTGGTGTGTGCGTGTGCGGGATGCTAAAGCTAAGTGCATTAACAGTACTAAGTCGACAGCACTTACGTTCCTCGCCTCTCGTCATCGCCCAGCAATATTGTGTCGTCGGCTGGGTGCTTACCACACATATATATTACTGTTATATTTTACTTCATCACACATTTGTATGTCATTTTTGGTATGTCTTTGTTTTGTTTTTTCCTGTTTATTGTATTCATTTTCTTTCTGTCGACGAGGACGTCGACTTTGGTGGCCAGGGGGAGATGTGGCATGTGCACAGATTATAGTAATAGTAATACGTCCTCTGGTTACCCAAGTCGAAGGTTGGCAGTTTATCTGAGGAGGGGCGATTAAGGGGAAACAGTCTCATTGGAGGGGATATGGCGTTAGTGACGCCAAGCTTATTAGCGTGGGTTTTCAAGTAGTCTGTGACGAGTCTTCGCGTGAGCTAGACGGATAACTGTACCATGGCGTCCTTGCCCGGCAGACACATGGGGTAAGTCTTTGTTAAATAAATCTATTAGCCATTCTTCTTTCAGCTTTTATTATGGTAGAATAGAATCCTGTCCTCTCCCTTCAGCCAGATAATATGTTAGTGTAATTATTTTGTAAAGTTAACTTTAGCTTCGTCCCTCGTCGGTGCCTCTTAAATTAACGTTCTTTGGTTGATTAAAGATCCCTCTCCTAAGCGAGTTGCTCCCATCTGAATTTCTGAAGTTAAATAATAAATAAATATTGAGGTATTCGACAATATAGAAGCAGTGTTAATAACAAAGTTAAATATTATAGTGTAAAACTTGGAGTGTAATAACAAAAACACATCTTAAAATCAGCTTCTCATAGATAGCAGCGTATTACGTAATAACAGTAACTATTACATAATCAACAAAATCAAACCGACGCCCAAAGCCGGTTCCAGGAACTCCTTAAATGAAACTAAATAAATATTACATAAAGTAAAATTACGTAAGCATACATCTTCAAGTTTAAACAAAACGCAACACATCTTCAAGTTGGCTCCCATACGTGGGGCAGTTAAAATTACGTAACCAAATAAAACAAAAGCAGCACAACATAATCTTCTTCAAGTTAAATATTTTATGTAACAAACCAAACAACTCCTTGAAGTTGGCGCCCAATGTGGGGCATGCATGGACAGCGAGAATCAACAAGAAACTGTGACATCAGAGCAGAAAAGTTCGATGAAAAAACACGACCAGAATCAACGAAACCACGAGACTACATCTCAGAATTTCAAGATTGGCAACAAAGTCCAAAGACAGCAACAATTCTTCAGGAGTAAGGGGCACATGGTTAGCATCTCAACAACAAACTACGCGAGAACACTGAGTATTAAAGTTTAATAACAGCCAGAACAAAAGGTCAGAAAATTCCATTGTATATTATAATAATTGTCAATTTTAGAAAAAAAAAAAAAAAAGAAAATAGTCTTCTTTTAGCAAAATTCATGTTATTAAGAAGTGGAAAACTAAAATTAAGCAATTCAAAGGCAAATATACAAAGCAAGATGGAAACTGTAAACAATCAAAGTATGGAAGTAGTTGAGGTTAGGTCAGCCAATACAGATTGCAATGTAGATTTACAATCAGAGCTAGAGAAAACAGATCAGTTAGATGTAGATTAGCAGTTATCTGAAAATTCAGAGGTAGATGTAGACAGAGATAGCAGTAGTATGCAAGGTCAATCAGATAGAAGTAGTAGGCAAGGTCAATCACCATTACACATGTTAGTGCAAGGAAACCTTCAGACATCTATGACACAAGAGCAAGAAAACTTCTCACAACAAAATTATTATGTAAAGTGTATGCTAAAAGCAATAAATGACTGTAGTAATCAGTTAGATGAAATGATATATGAAATGAGAAGAAAGAGAACAGAAACTAATAATAAGTTAACTGAAACTAATACAGAGCTGAAAGTAGGGTTAAGTAATAAGGTAACTGAAATTAATACAGACACATGTAATAAATTAACTGAAACTAGTACAGAGCTGAAAACAGAGTTAAACTACCAGGAACTAGTCAGGAAAGTGAAGAAGTAGAAAACACAAATACAGATATTGTGGAAATAAAAAGCGATGTAACAGTACCAAGGGTAAATACAAATGTAACTAGTTATGTAAATGCTAACCAAATACATGACAATAATGCAAGTACAGAAAGAAAGGTGTCACCATTGTTAACGAACAAAACAAGAGACGCAATTGCTTTTTCTGTAGCTTCAGCCTTTCAAACACACAACAAGAATGACACACATATACATGTACCAAATCAGATGTCAAACACAACTGTGCAACATAAAATTAGGACAAAGCTAAAAAGTCTGTGGCATAAGAACAAAAAGAAACAGTAAATCAATGTAAACAGTCTGAGGAACAAAAAGAAAGGGAAAGTAAAGTATGTAGGGTATGTGTGGCACAAAAAGAAACAGAAAATAAATGTAAACAGTCTGAGAAACAAAAAGAAAAAGAAAATAAAGTATTTATGTTATGTGTTGAACAAAAAGAAAGAGAAAATAAATGTAAACAGTCTGAGAAACAAACAGAAAAGGAAAGTAAAATATGCAGGTTATGTGTGGCACAAGAGGAAAACAAAATAATGTATTTGGAACATAAAAGGGAAAATCAATGTAATTTAAAATTATAAAGTACTATTGAAAATTAAATTTTTATTAATTGTAGCAAAGGGTTAATAACAAAAGAGAGTTTAGATAAAAAGAACTAATAATAATTTAAAAAAAAATCCATTGCTAGTAAGAGAAACTGAATAGCAACTACATTTATATTGTATAAGTTAGAAATTGTAAGAAATATTAAAATATTTAGGAAACAAATTGTAAGGAAAGGGTAACAAGAGTAAATATGTATAATTTTATGTAAAATGTATAGCATATAAACTGCTTAATAGTGAATGTGAAGGTGAATGAGCAAACTTCACTCAGATCATTAATCTTACACCAGGTCATTAACCTTGGAAAGTATCAAACAAGTGCATATGAAGTGTTCTGCTATACACGAGTGTAGTGAAAAACCAGTGAGTGTTAAAGAAAAAGTATAAAAGTGAGAAAGTGACAGTGAAAGATAGGAAGTGCAATAATAATAAAAGTTATGTTTCTTTCTTTCAGGAGACTTAAAAATATTTAAAAATTTAAAAAACAAAACAAAAAGAATAAATTTTAAATATTTCTAAAAGGGGGCAATTTGAGGCAGTATTTTAGTACCTGAATAATTTCAGTTGTACTTTATAATAGGTAAATTAAATAACAACCTGCCTTGAAACAATAAGTATGTAATAATTATTTAAATTGTATGTAACAGTCATTGCAAATGCTTATTTTTATTATAAACATGTTTTATAATGTTATGTGGATGCATTATATACTTTAATAATGCAAGAGCTGTGAGAATAATAAGTTTTAAGTTGCTAACAATGAGGTAATAATGAGGTAACCTTGTAGCAATATTGAGTTTAAGAGTTTGAAAAAATTACCAGTCATGATTATATCAAAGATAAGGTAAATTCAGTTACAGTTTAAAATTAGCCAATCGATAGCAAGGAAAAAGTTTAAGTAAAATGCAGATATTCTATTGGACTAGAATTAGCCAATCAGAGACTTGAAATACCGAAACTTACAGGTTTAACCATTGAAAGTTACTCATTCGCTGGCAAGCCTTGGTAGTGAACAGATGTAAGATGTGTTCTCTACGTGTGAATCAAAAAATATGTATACGCGCTAAGTGAAACTATCGAAGATTCTCACAGTTCTTTATAAAAAATGTGCAAGAATTAATAAAAGAAGTGAATTTAAAAATTTAAATTCTGTGATGTCTACAATCATTGTTATACCGCGCCCTGTCTAAGACACGTGACTCTACAAACAAGACTGACGCAGCCGAGGCAAAATTCAAACATAAATAATATATAGAAGCAGTGTTAATAACAAAGATAAATATTATAGTGTAAAACCTGGAGTGTAATAACAAAAACACATCTTAAAATCAGCTTCTCATAGATAGCAGCGTATTATGTAATAACAGTAACTATTACGTAATCAACAAAATCAAACCGACGCTCAAAGCTTGTTCCAGGAACTCCTTAAATGAAACTAAATAAATATTACATAAAATAAAATTACGTAAGCATGCATCTTCTTCAAGTTTAAACAAAACGCAACACATCTTCCAGTTGGCTCCCATATGTGGGGCAGTTAAAATTACGTAACCAAATAAAACAAAAGCAGCACAACATAATCTTCTTCAAGTTAAATATTTTACGGACCAAGCAAACAACTACTTTAAGTTGGCGCCCAATGTGGGGCATGCATGGACAGCGAGAATCAACAAGAATCTGTGACATCAGAGAAGAAAAGTTCGATGAAACAACATGACCAGAATCAACGAAACTACGAGACAACTCAGAATTTCAAAATTGGCAACAAAGTCCAAAGACAGCAACAATTCTTCAGGAGTAAGGGGCACATGGTTAACATCTCAACAACAAACTACGCGAAAACACTGAGTATTAAAGTTTAATAACAGCCAGAACAAAAGGTCAGAAAATTTCATTGTATATTATAATAATTGTCAATTTTAGAAAAAAAAAAAAAAATATAGTCATCTTTTAGCAAAATTCATGTTATTAAGAAGTGGAAAACTAAAATTAAGCAATTCAAAGGCAAATATACAAAGCAAGATGGAAACTGTAAACAATCAAAGTATGGAAGTAGTTGAGGTTAGGTCAGCCAATACAGATTGCAATGTAGATTTACAATCAGAGCTAGAGAAAACAGATCAGTTAGATGTAGATGAGCAGTTATCTGAAAATTCAGAGGTAGATGTAGACAGAGATAGCAGTAGTATGAAAGGTCAATCAGATAGAAGTAGTATGCAAGGTAAATCACCTTTACACATGTTAGTGCAAGGAAACCTTCAGACATCTATGACACAAGAGCAAGAAAACTTCTCACAACAAAATTATTATGTAAAGTGTATGCTAAAAGCAATAAATGACTGTAGTAATCAGTTAGATGAAATGATATATGAAATGAGAAGAAAGAGAACAGAAACTAATAATAAGTTAACTGAAACTAATACAGAGCTGAAAGTAGGGTTAAGTAATAAGGTAACTGAAATTAATACAGACACATGTAATAAATTAACTGAAACAGTACAGTACAGAGCTGAAAACAGAGTTAAACTACCAGAAACTAGTCAGGAAAGTGAAGAAGTAGAAAACACAAATACAGATATTGTGGAAATAAAAAGAGATGTAACAGTACCAAGGGTAAATACAAATGTAACTAGTTATGTAAATGCTAACCAAATACATGACAATAATGCAAGTACAGAAAGAAAGGTGTCACCATTGTTAACGAACAAAACAAGAGACGCAATTGCTTTTTCTATAGCATCAGCCACTCAAACACACAACAAGAATGACATACATATACATGTACCAAATCAGATGTCAAACACAACTGTGCAACATAAAATTAGGACAAAGCTAAAAAGTCTGTGGCAAAAGAACAAAAAGAAACAGTAAATCAATGTAAACAGTCTGAGGAACAAAAAGAAAGGGAAAGTAAAGTATGTAGGGTATGTGTCGCACAAAAAGAAACAGAAAATAAATGTAAACAGTCTGAGAAACAAACAGAAAAGGAAAGTAAAATATGCAGGTTATGTGTGGTACAAGAGGAAAACAAAATAATGTACATAAAAGGGAAAATCAATGCAATTTAAAATTATAAAGTACTATTTAAAATTATATTTTTATTAAATGTAGCAAAGGGTTAATAACAAAGGAGAGTTTAGATAAAAAGAACTAATAATAATTTAAAAAAATTCATTGTTAATAAGAGAAACTGAATAGCAACTACATTTATATTGTATAAGTTAGAAATTGTAAGAAATATTAAAATATTTAGGAAACAAATTGTAAGGAAAGGGTAACAAGAGTAAATATGTATAATTTTACGTAAATATGTATAATTTTATGTAAAATGTATAGCATATAAACTGCTTACTAGTGAATGTGATGGTGAATGAGCAAACTTCACTCAGATCATTAATCTTACACCAGGTCATTAACCTTGGAAAGTATCAAACACGTGTACATGAAGTGTTCTGCTATACACGAGTGTAGTGAAAAACCAGTTAGTGTTAAAGAAAAAGTATAAAAGTGAGAAAGTGACAGTGAAAGATAGGAAGTGCAATAATAATAAAAGTTATGTTTCTTTCTTTTAGGAGACTTAGAAAATATTTAAAAATTTAAAGAACAAAACAAAAAGAATAAATTTTAAATATTTCTAAAAGGGGGCAATTTGAGGCAGTATTTTAGTACCTGAATAATTTCAGTTGTACTTTATAATAAGTAAATTCAATAACAGCCCGCCTTGAAACAATAAGTATGTAATAATTATTTAATTTGTATGTAACAGTCATTGCAAATGCTTATTTTTATTATAAACATGTTTTATAATGTTATGTGAATGCATTATATACTTTAATAATGCAAGAGCTGTGAGAATAATAAGTTTTAAGTTGCTAACAATGAGGTAATAATGAGGTAACCTTGTAGCAATAATGAGTTTAAGAGTTTGAAAAAATTACCAGTCATGATTATATCAAAGATAAGGTAAATTCAGTTACAGTTTAAAATTAGCCAATCGATAGCAAGGAAAAAGTTTAAGTAAAATGCAGATATTCTATTGGACTAGAATTAGCCAATCAGAGACTTGAAATACCGAAACTTACAGGTTTAACCGTTGAAAGTTACTCAGTCGCTGGCAAGCCTTGGTAGTGAACAGATGTAAGATGTGTTCTCTACGTGTGAATCATAAAATATGTATACGCGCTAAGTGAAACTATCGAAGATTCTCACAGTTCTTTATAAAAATGTGCAAGAATTAATAAAAGAAGTGAATTTAAAAATTTAAATTCTGTGATGTCTACAATCATTGTCATACCTCGCCCTGTCTAAGACACATGACTCTACAAACAAGACTGACGCAGCCGAGGCAAAATTCAAACATAAATAATATATAGAAGCAGTGTTAATAACAAAGTTAAATATTATAGTGTAAAACTTGGAGTGTAATAACAAAACAACATCTTAAAATCACCTTCTCATAGATAGTAGCGTATTACGTAATAACAGTAACTATTACGTAATCAAGAAAATCAAACCAACGCCCAAAGCCTGTTCCAGGAACCCCTTAAATGAAACTAAATAAATATTACATAAAATAAAATTATGTAAGCATGCATCTTCTTCAAGTTTAAACAAAACGCAACACATCTTCCAGTTGGCTCCCATACGTGGGGCAGTTAAAATTACGTAACCAAATAAAACAAAAGCAGCACAACATAATCTTCCTCAAGTTAAATATTTTACGTAACAAAGCAAACAACTACTTTAAGTTGGCGCCCAATGTGGGGCATGCATGGACAGCGAGAATCAACAAGAAACTGTGACATCAGAGCAGAAAAGTTCGATGAAAAAACACGACCAGAATCAACGAAACCACGAGACTACATCTCAGAATTTCAAGATTGGCAACAAAGTCCAAAGACAGCAACAATTCTTCAGGAGTAAGGGGCACATGGTTAACATCTCAACAACAAACTACGCGAGAACACTGAGTATTAAAGTTTAATAACAGCCAGAACAAAAGGTCAGAAAATTCCATTGCTATTATAATAATTGTCAATTTTAGAAAAAAAAAAATATAGTCATCTTTTAGCAAAATTCATGTTATTAAGAAGTGGAAAACTAAAATTAAGCAATTCGAAGGCAAATATACAAAGTAAGATGGAAACTGTAAACAATGAAAGTATGGAAGTAGTTGAGGTTAGGTCAGCAAATACAGATTGCAATGTAGATTTACAATCAGAGCTACAGAAAACAGATCAGTTAGATGTAGAAGAGCAGTTATCTGAAAATTCAGAGGTAGATGTAGAAAGAGATAGCATAGTATGCAAGGTCAATCAGATAGAAGTAGTATGCAAGGTAAATCACCTTTACACATGTTAGTGCAAGGAAACCTTCAGACATCTATGACAAAAGAGCAAGAAAACTTCTCACAACAAAATTATTATGTAAAGTGTATGCTAAAAGCAATAAATGACTGTAGTAATCAGTTAGATGAAATGATAACTGAAATGAGAAGAAAGAGAAAAGAAACTAATAATAAGTTAACTGAAACTAATACAGAGCTGAAAGTAGGGTTAAGTAATAAGGTAACTGAAATTAATACAGACACATGTAATAAATTAACTGAAACTAGTACAGAGCTGAAAACAGAGTTAAACTACCAGAAACTAGTCAGGAAAGTGAAGAAGTAGAAAACACAAATACAGATATTGTGGAAATAAAAAGCGATGTAACAGTACCAAGGGTAAATACAAATGTAACTAGTTATGTAAATGCTAACCAAATACATCACAATAATGCAAGTACAGAAAGAAAGGTGTCACCATTGTTAACGAACAAAACAAGAGACGCAATTGCTTTTTCTGTAGCTTCAGCCTTTCAAACATACAACAAGAACGACACACATATGCATGTACCAAATCAGATGTCAAACACAACTGTGCAACATAAAATTAGGACAAAGCTAAAAAGTCTGTGGCATAAGAACAAAAAGAAACAGTAAATCAATGTAAACAGTCTGAGGAACAAAAAGAAAGGGAAAGTAAAGTATGTAGGGTATGTGTGGCACAAAAAGAAACAGAAAATAAATGTAAACAGTCTGAGAAACAAAAAGAAAAAGAAATTAAAGTATTTATGTTATGTGTTGAACAAAAAGAAAGAGAAAATAAATGTAAACAGTCTGAGAAACAAACAGAAAAGGAAAGTAAAATATGCAGGTTATGTGTGGCACAAGAGGAAAACAAAATAATGTATCTGGAACATAAAAGGGAAAATCAATGTAATTTAAAATTATAAAGTACTATTGAAAATTAAATTTTTATTAATTGTAGCAAAGGGTTAATAACAAAAGAGAGTTTAGATAAAAAGAACTAATAATAATTTAAAAAAAAATCCATTGTTAGTAAGAGAAACTGAATAGCAACTACATTTATATTGTATAAGTTAGAAATTGTAAGAAATATTAAAATATTTAGGAAACAAATTGTAAGGAAAGGGTAACAAGAGTAAATATGTATAATTTTATGTAAAATGTATAGCATATAAACTGCTTAATAGTGAATGTGAAGGTGAATGAGCAAACTTCACTCAGATCATTAATCTTACACCAGGTCATTAACCTTGGAAAGTATCAAACAAGTGTATATGAAGTGTTCTGCTATACACGAGTGTAGTGAAAAACCAGTGAGTGTTAAAGAAAAAGTATAAAAGTGAGAAAGTGACAGTGAAAGATAGGAAGTACAATAATAATAAAAGTTATGTTTCTTTCTTTCAGGAGACTTAGAAAATATTTAAAAATTTAAAGAACAAAACAAAAAGAATAAATTTTAAATATTTCTAAAAGGGGGCAATTTGAGGCAGTATTTTAGTACCTGAATAATTTCAGTTGTACTTTATAATAAGTAAATTAAATAACAGCCCGCCTTGAAACAATAAGTATGTAATAATTATTTAAATTGTATGTAACAGTCATTGCAAATGCTTATTTTTATTATAAACATGTTTTATAATGTTATGTGAATACATTATATACTTTAATAACGCAAGAGCTGTGAAAATAATAAGTTTTAAGTTGCTAACAATGAGGTAATAATGAGGTAACCTTGTAGCAATATTGAGTTTAAGAGTTTGAAAAAATTACCAGTCATGATTATATCAAAGATAAGGTAAATTCAGTTACAGTTTAAAATTAGCCAATCGATAGCAAGGAAAAAGTTTAAGTAAAATGCAGATATTCTATTGGACTAGAATTAGCCAATCAGAGACTTGAAATACCGAAACTTACAGGTTTAACCATTGAAAGTTACTCATTCGCTGGCAAGCCTTGGTAGTGAACAGATGTAAGATGTGTTCTCTACGTGTGAATCATAAAATATGTATACGCGCTAAGTGAAACTATCGAAGATTCTCACAGTTCTTTATAAAAATGTGCAAGAATTAATAAAAGAAGTGAATTTAAAAATTTAAATTCTGTGATGTCTACAATCATTGTCATACCGCGCCCTGTCTAAGACACATGACTCTACAAACAAGACTGACACAGCCGAGGCAAAATTCAAACATAAATAATATATAGAAGCAGTGTTAATAACAAAGTTAAATATTATAGTGTAAAACTTGGAGTGTAATAACAAAAACACATCTTAAAATCAGCTTCTCATAGATAGCAGCGTATTACGTAATAGCAGTAACTATTACGTAATCAACAAAATCAAACCGACGCCCAAAGCCGGTTCCAGGAACTCCTTAAATGAAACTAAATAAATATTACATAAAGTAAAATTACGTAAGCATACATCTTCAAGTTTAAACAAAACGCAACACATCTTCAAGTTGGCTCCCATACGTGGGGCAGTTAAAATTACGTAACCAAATAAAACAAAAGCAGCACAACATAATCTTCTTCAAGTTAAATATTTTATGTAACAAACCAAACAACTCCTTGAAGTTGGCGCCCAATGTGGGGCATGCATGGACAGCGAGAATCAACAAGAAACTGTGACATCAGAGAAGAAAAGTTCGATGAAAAAACACGACCAGAATCAACGAAACCACGAGACTACATCTCAGAATTTCAAGATTGGCAACAAAGTCCAAAGACAGCAACAATTCTTCAGGAGTAAGGGGCACATGGTTAGCATCTCAACAACAAACTACGCGAGAACACTGAGTATTAAAGTTTAATAACAGCCAGAACAAAAGGTCAGAAAATTCCATTGTATATTATAATAATTGTCAATTTTAGAAAAAAAAAAAAAAAAGAAAATAGTCTTCTTTTAGCAAAATTCATGTTATTAAGAAGTGGAAAACTAAAATTAAGCAATTCAAAGGCAAATATACAAAGCAAGATGGAAACTGTAAACAATCAAAGTATGGAAGTAGTTGAGGTTAGGTCAGCCAATACAGATTGCAATGTAGATTTACAATCAGAGCTAGAGAAAACAGATCAGTTAGATGTAGATTAGCAGTTATCTGAAAATTCAGAGGTAGATGTAGACAGAGATAGCAGTAGTATGCAAGGTCAATCAGATAGAAGTAGTAGGCAAGGTCAATCACCATTACACATGTTAGTGCAAGGAAACCTTCAGACATCTATGACACAAGAGCAAGAAAACTTCTCACAACAAAATTATTATGTAAAGTATGCTAAAAGCAATAAATGACTGTAGTAATCAGTTAGATGAAATGATAACTGAAATGAGAAGAAAGAGAAAAGAAACTAATAATAAGTTAACTGAAACTAATACAGAGCTGAAAGTAGGGTTAAGTAATAAGGTAACTGAAATTAATACAGACACATGTAATAAATTAACTGAAACAGTACAGTACAGAGCTGAAAACAGAGTTAAACTACCAGAAACTAGTCAGGAAAGTGAAGAAGTAGAAAACACAAATACAGATATTGTGGAAATAAAAAGAGATGTAACAGTACCAAGGGTAAATACAAATGTAACTAGTTATGTAAATGCTAACCAAATACATGACAATAATGCAAGTACAGAAAGAAAGGTGTCACCATTGTTAACGAACAAAACAAGAGACGCAATTGCTTTTTCTGTAGCTTCAGCCTTTCAAACATACAACAAGAACGACACACATATGCATGTACCAAATCAGATGTCAAACACAACTGTGTAACATAAAATTAGGACAAAGCTAAAAAGTCTGTGGCATAAGAACAAAAAGAAACAGTAAATCAATGTAAACAGTCTGAGGAACAAAAAGAAAGGGAAAGTAAAGTATGTAGGGTATGTGCGGCACAAAAAGAAACAGAAAATAAATGTAAACAGTCTGAGAAACAAAAAGAAAAAGAAAAAGTATTTATGTTATGTGTTGAACAAAAAGAAAGAGAAAATAAATGTAAACAGTCTGAGAAACAAACAGAAAAGGAAAGTAAAATATGCAGGTTATGTGTGGCACAAGAGGAAAACAAAATAATGTATCTGGAACATAAAAGGGAAAATCAATGTAATTTAAAATTATAAAGTACTATTGAAAATTAAATTTTTATTAATTGTAGCAAAGGGTTAATAACAAAAGAGAGTTTAGATAAAAAGAACTAATAATAATTTAAAAAAAAATCCATTGTTAGTAAGAGAAACTGAATAGCAACTACATTTATATTGTATAAGTTAGAAATTGTAAGAAATATTAAAATATTTAGGAAACAAATTGTAAGGAAAGGGTAACAAGAGTAAATATGTATAATTTTATGTAAAATGTATAGCATATAAACTGCTTAATAGTGAATGTGAAGGTGAATGAGCAAACTTCACTCAGATCATTAATCTTACACCAGGTCATTAACCTTGGAAAGTATCAAACAAGTGTATATGAAGTGTTCTGCTATACACGAGTGTAGTGAAAAACCAGTGAGTGTTAAAGAAAGAGTATAAAAATGATAAAGTGACAGTGAAAGATAGGAAGTGCAATAATAATAAAAGTTATGTTTCTTTCTTTCAGGAGACTTAGAAAATATTTAAAAATTTAAAGAACAAACAGAAAGAATAAATTTTAAATATTTCTAAAAGGGGCAATTTGAGGCAGTATTTTAATACCTGAATAATTTCAATTGTATTTTATAACAAGTAAATTCAATAACATCCCACCTTGAAACAATAAGTAGGTAATAATTATTTAAATTGTATGTAACAGTCATTGCAAATGCTTATTTTTATTGTCAACATGTTTTATTAATGTTATGTGAATACATTATACTTTAATAATGCAAGAGCTGTGAGAATAATAAGTTTTAAGTTGCTAACAATGAGGTAACCTTGTAGCAATAATGAGTTTAAGAGTTTGAAATATCACCAGTCATGATTATATAAAAAATAAGGTAAATTCAGTTACAGTTTAAAATTAGCCAATCAATAGCAAGGAAAAAGTTTAAGTAAAATGCAGATATTCTATTGGACTAGGATTAACCAAATAGAGACTTGAAATACCGAAGCTTACAGGTTTAACCGTTGAAAGTTACTCAGTCGCTGGCAAGCCTTGGTAGTGAACAGATGTAAGATGTGTTCTCCACGTGTGAATCATAAAATATGTATACGCACTAAGTGAAAGTAATGAAGATTCTCACAGTTCTTAAAAAGTGTAGTCCTTTATAATCATGTGCAAGAATTAATAAAAGAAGTGAATTTAAAAACTTAAATTCTGTGATGTCTACAATCATTGCAATAACGCGCCCTGTCTAAGACACGTGACTCTACAAACAAGGATGACACAGCCGAGGCAAAAAAAATTCAAACAAATAATATATAGAAGCAATGTTAATACAAAGTTAAATATTATAGTGTAAAACTTGGAGTGTAATAACAAAAACACATCTTAAAATCAGCGTCTCATACATAGCAGCATATTACATAATAGCAGTAACTATTAAGTAATCAACAAAATCAAACCAACACCCAAAGCGTGTTCCAGGAACTCCTTAAATGCAACTAAATGAATATTACGTAAAACACAATTACGTAAGCATATATCTTCAAGTTGGCTCCCATACGTGGGGCAGTTAAAATTACGTAACCAAATAAAACAAAAGCAGCACAACATAATCTTCAAGTTAAATATTTTACATAACAAAGCAAACAACTACTTCAACTGAAATTGATAATCATCTGCCACTCTTTGACATAAACCTTATCAAACAGTTTGTCATATTCAGAAAACACAGGCAACTACAATCCAACACACTACCTGAGCAAAGCAGAATATGATCAAGAACACATGACATCTACAGTGTCTTCCTACAAAAATGTATTCTCCAATCCACTTCATGTTAATCAAGATTAATCTATGCAAAGATGATTTCATTATCACCTCGTAGGTACAAGCAGTGTACAGGAGGCTGAAGTGATAGTGAAATGTTTAAAAAAGTGAGTCACTATATGCAAGCTTTGAAATTACCTAATTTGCAAGACATCTGACAAACAATGACCTCACACTTCAAAAAAGTATAAAGTGTATGAGAATTCAAATGCCCAATACCTTGGAAATACTTAATGTCACCAGAAACTGCCTTTGACATAACTTATTTCAATGAGATCTATAAGCATATTTTGTGTAACATGATTGTATCTATTTATGTTTAATGGTTAAAATTATACAAATTACTTTTCGAATAATAGGATCTACACAAACTATTCCCAGAAAACTTAAGGTATATGTTTCATTTGTTACATAAATAACCTATTTTAACCAAAATTGCTACAGGCATTTTTGAGAAAACCAAAACATTGAAAAGTTTTCCATGTAAAGAATAGTTCAATATGTGAACTTTCTTCAAATGCTTGATATTTCGGTTTTATATATCCGGAACCTAATGCCTAAAATATTACATTTCAGATACCCAACTTCTATTAGCGAACACTGCTCTATTAGTACTGCCCAATTAACTTGAGGTGGCAGATGAGGAAAGGTGCGCACTAAATGATAAGTCCAATATCTATCCCGAGAGGAGAGTGGGAGTCAGTTACGCATGTGGAGTCGTTGACAGTTTATGTGCGTTATCTAACCTTCTGTAATTTTTTAAGGCTCGGGTCTGTGCGCGTTAAATGTTCGTCTATAACAGCATATATATGAAACAGGTTGCTTTGTTCTGAGTTGTATTCTCTGTATGTGTGAGATTGCATTTTACTTCTATTAATACATGAGCAGTAAACTTAAAGGCAAAGTACTGCACTCCCAAACCAGGGAAGTTATTAGCAATGTATATAAATACATGAAACGACATGTAGAGGCCTGCGTGGTAAACATCAATGTGAAAAACATTGGAAAGAGTGTTGCTGAGGCAACAGGCGCTTCCGAAAGAAGTGTAAGAAGAATTATTAAAGAAATCAAAGAGATTGATAGTGACATTTCCCCTTCATTCTCCACACCATATAAAATGAGACCTAAAAGGTCTTATCGTGCGAGCTTAGATACCTTCAATGAGGCAGTAGTGTGCCAAACTGTGAGTGAATTCTATATTCTTCACAAACAAAGACCTACACTGAAGAAGGTGCATGCAGAGTTAAAGGTCTCGATCAACTTTCAAGGGAGTGTATCTACATTAAGAAAGATACCACTAAAGTTGGGTTTTATCTGGAAAAGGACAAAAAAGTATAGAAAAGACCTAATGGAGCGGCACGACATCAAAACTACGTGGCTTCATTATCTTAGAAAGATAAAACAGCCAGAAGTGAGGGCTGTCCCATAATATATATGGATGAGACATACATACATTCATCACACACTACTTCATATGCTTGGAGTGATGACAGCTTCCGTGCACTCTTAGCACCGGTTTCTAAAGGACAGTGCCTTCTCATCAAAGATGCAGGAGGTGAGCAAGGGTTTATCCCTAATTAATATGTTCGGTTTAAGTCCCTGCAGAAAACCAGAGACTATCACGATTACATGAACTATGTCAATTATGAGAAGTGGAAAAAAGAAAGACTGATCCCTAACCTTCCTACAAATTCTGTTCTGGTGATTGACACTGCACCTTAGCACAATGTCGTACTTAATAAGACATCTACTGCAAGTTCCAAAAGAGAGACAATGATCTCCTGGCTGAGAGAAAACTTCCCCATGGAACATTTCTGTGCCATTGATTTCTCCTCCTTTCACAAATCCGACATCTATAATATAATCATCCCTTTCAAACCCAAAATCCCCAAGTACAAAATAGACAATTTCCTTCAGGCACATAATCATACTGTTTTACGCCTACCACCTTATCATCCCGAGCTGAACCCAATCAAACTCATTTGGGCTGCAGTGAAGAACTGGGTTGCAGAAAGAAACGTCACTTTCAAAATGGATGACGTATTTAAGTTAGCTGACATTTCTTCAGAAGACTGGCAGAAAACAATGTCATCAATGTTGAGCTAGAATTCATGTGCAGTGAAGGCTTGCTCAATGGTGGACAAGAAATTATCATTCATCTAGGGGGTGACACTGATGAAAGCAGTGATTCCTCCAAGTTTTCTAGTGAAGAGGAAGGTGAAGACTGTCAAGAGCAAGGAAGAACTGCAGATTCAACTGGATCTTCTGCTAGTGTTGCGTCTGTTGTCTGAAACCAGCCTTAAGGCTAGATACATGTGATTTTCCCTCCCTCTTGTCTGAATGCAACTGCAGTTGGTCTCCCACCACTCTTAGTAGCACCTCTTGTACTGTGCAGCGAGCTGCCATCTCAGGTTTTACTAACCCTTTCTTCTTTCAACAACTCGACCACTCCTAGTAGCAACGCTGGCTCCACTAGCAGTATTAATAAAATGGACTTCCAGATTGAATTTAGTGGCCAGAGAATAAACTTTCTCAAGTCACCTCAGTAGGTGTCACATGCTAGAAGACAACTACTCAGTTACAGGTGAATATTAATCCAAGCGGTAGAGAAGCAGCCCACCTCCGTTAAAGTGCCAGATACGAGCAGATCAGTTTTAAAATCCACCCACCAAAGTGCCAGTGTATTGGAGATTGAAATTTAAAATCCTTCCGCTTTAGTGCCAATGCAGAGGAGATCGGCTATTAAAATTACCCCACTTTAGTGCTAGTGCCGAGGAGATCGGTTTTTAAAATCCACCGTTTTACTGCTAGTACTGAGGAGATTGGCTTTTAAAATCCAGCCGCTGAAGTGCTAGTGCTGAGGTGATTGGCATTAAAAATTTACCCACCTTAGTGGCAGTGCTGAGAAGGTCGGCTTTTAACATTCACCCACTTTAGTGCTAGTGCTGAAAGATAGGCTTTTAAAATTCACCCACTTTAGTACTAGTGCAGAGGAGATCGCTATTTTAAATTCATCCACTTTTAGGCTATTGCTGAGGAGATCGGTATTTAAAATTAACCCATTTAGTGCTAGTGCTGAGGAGATCAGAATTTAAAATCCAGCCGCTTTAGTGCTGGTGCTGAGTAGATCGGCATTTAAAATTCAGTCACATTACTGCTAATGCTGAGGAGATCAGCATTTAATAGTCACCCACTTTAGTGCTAGTGCTCAGGATATCGGCATTTAAAATCCAGCCGCCTTAGCGCTAGTGCTGAGGAGATCGGCTTTTAGAACCCAGTCACTTTAGTGCTAGAGCTGAGGAGATTGCCTTTTAAAATCCACCGCTTTAGTGCTAGCGCTGAGGAGATAGGCTTTTAAAATCCAGCCGCTTTAGTGCTAGTGCAAAGAAGATCAGATTTTAAAATCTACCGCTTTAGCGCTAGTGCAGATATCAGCATTTAATATCTACCGCTTTAGTGCTAATTCTGAGGAGATCGGATTGTAAAATCCAGCAGCTTAAGTGCCAGTGCTGAGGAGATCGGCTTTTAAAATTCACCCATTTTAGTGCCAGTGCTGAGGAGATCGGCTTTTAAAATTCACCCATTTTAGTGCTAGTGTGAGGAGATTGGCTTTAAAAATTAACCAACTTTATTGCTAGTGCCGAGGAGATCGGTTTTTAAAATCCAGCCGGTTTAGTGATAGTGCCTAGGATATTGGCGTTTAAAATCAAGCCGCTTTATTGATAGTGCCGAAGAAGTCGGCTTTAAAATCCAGCTGCTTTAATGATAGTGCTGAGGAGATCGGCTTTTAAAATGCACCGCTTTAGTGCTAGTGCTGTGGAGAATGGCTTTTAAGCTTCAGCCACTTTAGTGCTAGTGCAGAGGTGATCGACTTTTAAAATTCACCCACTTTATTGCTAGTGCTGAGGACATATGCATTTCAAATTCATCCACTTTAATGCTAGTGCTGAGGAGATCGGCTTTTAACATTTACCCACTTTAGTGCAAATACCAAGATCGGCTTTTAAAATCCATCCGTTTTTGTGATACTGCTGAGGAGATCGGCTTTCAAAATCCAGCTGCTTTAGTGCTAGTTCCGAGAGGATCGGCTTTTAAAATCTAGCCGTTTAGTGCTAGTGCTGAGGACATCGTCTTTTAAAATCCAGCCGCTTTAGTGATAGTGCTGAGGAGATCGGCATTTAAAATTCATCCACTTTAATGCAAGTGCTGAGGAGATCGGCTTTTAAAATTCACCCACTTTAGTGCTAGTGCTGCTGAGATCGGCATTTAAAATTCATCCACTTTAGTGCTAGTGCTGAGGAGATCGGCTTTTAAAATCCAGCCGCTGTAGTGCTAGTGCCGAGGAGAACAGCTTTTAAAATCCAGCCGAATTAGTGCTAGTGCAAAGGAGATCGAATTTTAAAATGCACCCACTTTAGTGCTACTGCAGAGGATTTGGCATTTAAAATTCACCCACTTTAGTGCTTGTACCGGGGAGATCGGATTCAAAATTCACCCACCTTAGTGCTAGTGCTGAGGAGATCCACTTTTAAAATCCAGCCGTTTTATTGTTAGTGCTAAGGAGATCGGGCTTTTATAATTCACCTACTATAGTGCTACTGCTGAGGAGATGAGATTTTAAAATCCAGCCGCTTTAGTGCTAGTGCTGATGAAATCGGCATTTAATAGTCACCCACTTTAGTGCGACTGCTCAGGATATCGGAATTTAAATTCCAGCTGCTTTAGTGCTAGTACTCAGGAGATCGGCTTTTAGAACCCAGTCACTTTAGTACTAGTGCTGAGGGGATTGCCTTTCAAAATACACCGCTTTAGTGCTAGTGCTGAGGAGATAGGTTTTTAAAATCCAGCCGCTTTAGTGAAAGTGTCAAGAAGATCTGCTTTTAAAATCTACCGCTTTACTGCTAGTGCTGAGAGATCAGCTGTTAAAATCTACCGCTTTAGTGCTAGTACTGAGGAGATCGGATTGTAAAATCTAGCACCTTTAATGCCAGTGCTGAGATCGGCTATTAAAATTCACACATTTTAGTGCTAATGCTGAGGAGATTGGTTTATAAAATTCACCCACTTTATTGTTAGTGCCGAGGTGATCGGCTTTTAAATCCAGCCGGTTTAGTGATAGTGCTGAGGAGATCGGCTTTTAAAATCCAGCCGCTTTAGTGCTAGTGCCGAGAATATCAGCTTTTAAAATCTAGCCGCTTTAGTGCTAGTACTGAGGAGATCGGTTTTTAAAATCCAGCTGCTTTAATGATAGTGCTGAGGAGATCGGCTTTTAAGCTTCAGCCACTTTAGTGCTAGTGAAGAGGAAATCGACATTTAAAATTCACCCAAGATCGGCTTTTAAAATCCAGCCATTTTTGTGATAGTGCTGAGGAGATCGGCTTTCAAAATCCAGCTGCTTTAGTGCTAGTTCCGAGAAGATCGGCTTTTAAAATCTAGCGGCTTTAGTGCTAGTGCTGAGATCGTTTTTTAAAATCCAGCAGCTTTAGTGCCAGTGCCAAGAAGATTGGCTTTTAAAATCTAGCGGCTTTAATGCTAGTGCTGAGGAGATCGTTTTTTGAAATCCAGCAGCTTTAGTGCCAGTGCCAAGAAGATTGGCTTTTAAAATCTAGCGGCTTTAATGCTAGTGCTGAGGAGATTGGCTTTTAAAATCCAGAAGCTTTAGTGCTAGTGCTGAGGAGATCGGCTTTTAATACCAGCCGTTTTAGTGCCAGTGCCACAAGATCGGCTTTTAAAATCTAGCGGCTTTAGTGCTAGTGCTGAGATCGTTTTTTAAAATCCAGCAGCTTTAGTGCCAGTGCCAAGAAGATCAGCTTTTAAAATCCAGCCGCTTTAGTGCTAGTACTGAGGAGATCGGTTTTTAAAATCCAGCTGCTTTAATGATAGTGCTGAGGAGATCGGCTTTTAAGCTTCAGCCACTTTAGTGCTAGTGAAGAGGAAATCGACATTTAAAATTCACCCAAGATCGGCTTTTAAAATCCAGCCATTTTTGTGATAGTGCTGAGGAGATCGGCTTTCAAAATCCAGCTGCTTTAGTGCTAGTTCCGAGAAGATCGGCTTTTAAAATCTAGCGGCTTTAGTGCTAGTGCTGAGATCGTTTTTTAAAATCCAGCAGCTTTAGTGCCAGTGCCAAGAAGATTGGCTTTTAAAATCTAGCGGCTTTAATGCTAGTGCTGAGGAGATCGTTTTTTGAAATCCAGCAGCTTTAGTGCCAGTGCCAAGAAGATTGGCTTTTAAAATCTAGCGGCTTTAATGCTAGTGCTGAGGAGATTGGCTTTTAAAATCCAGAAGCTTTAGTGCTAGTGCTGAGGAGATCGGCTTTTAATACCAGCCGTTTTAGTGCCAGTGCCACAAGATCGGCTTTTAAAATCTAGCGGCTTTAGTGCTAGTGCTGAGATCGTTTTTTAAAATCCAGCAGCTTTAGTGCCAGTGCCAAGAAGATCAGCTTTTAAAATCTAGCGGCTTTAGTGCTAATGCTGAGGAGATCGTGTTTTAAAATCCAGCAGCTTTAGTGCCAGTGCCGAGAAGATCGGCTTTTAAAATCTAGCGGCTTTAGTGCTAGTGCTGAGGAGATGGTTTTTTAAAATCCAGCAGCTTTAGTGCCAGTGCAGAGAAGATCGGCTTTTAAAATCTAGCGGCTCTAATGCTAGTGCTGAGGAGATAGTTTTTTAAAATCCAGCCGGTTTAGTGATAGTGCTGAGGAGATCGGCTTTTAAAATCCAGCCGCTTTAGTGCTAGTGCCGAGAATATCGGCTTTTAAAATGTAGCCGCTTTAGTGCTAGTACTGAGGAGATCGGCTTTTAAAATCCAGCTGCTTTAATGATGGTGCTGAGGAGATAGGCTTTTAAGCTTCAGCCACTTTAGTGCTAGTGAAGAGGAAATCGACTTCTAAAATTCACCCACTTTAGTACTAGTGAAGAAGAGATTGGCTTTTAAAATTCACCCACTTTAGTGCCAGTGCTGAGGGGGCATTTATAATTCACCCACTTTCATGATAGCGCCGAGGGGATCGGAGTCTAAAATCCAGCCGCTTTATTGCTAGTGCTGAGGAGATCGGGCTTTTAAAATTCACCCACTTTAGTGCTACTGATGAGGAGACAGTATTTTAAAATTAACCCATTTAGTGCTAGTTCTGAGATCAGATTTAAAAAACCAGTCACTTTAGCGGTGGTGCTGAGTAGATCGGCATTTAAAATTCACCAACTTTAGTTTTAGTGCTAAAGGAGATCGGCATTTAATAGTCACCCATTTACTGCTAGTGCTCAGGATATCAGCATTTAAAATCCAACCGCTTTAGTGCTAGTGCTGAGGAGATTAATCTTAAAATCCACTGCTTTAGTGCTAGTGCTGAGGCAATCAGCTTTTAAAATCTACCGCTTTAGTGCTAGTTCTGAGGAGATCGGATTCTATAATCAAGCAGGTTTGGTGCCAGTGCCGAGAAGATCGGCTTTTAAAATCTAGCGGCTTTAGTGCTAGTGCTGAGGAGATCGTTTTTTAAAATCCAGCAGCTTTAGTGTCAGTGCCAAGAAGATTGGCTTTTAAAATCTAGCGGCTTTAATGCTAGTGCTGAGGAGATAGTTTTTTAAAATCCATCCACTCTAGTGATATTGCTGAGGAGATTGGCTTTTAAAATCCAGAAGCTTTAGTGCTAGTGCTGAGGAGATCTGCTTTTAAAAGCCAGCCGCTTTAATGCCAGTGCCGAGTAGATCAGCTTTTAAAATCTAGCGGCTTTAGTTCTAGTGCTGAGATCGTTTTTTAAAATCCAGCAGCTTTAGTGCCAGTGCCAAGAAGATCGGCTGTTAAAATCTAGCGGCTTTAGTGCTAATGCTGAGGAGATCGTTTTTTAAAATCCAGCAGCTTTAGTGCCAGTGCCGAGAAGATCGGCTTTTAAAATCTAGCAGCTTTAGTGCTAGTGCTGAGGAGATCGTTTTTTAAAATCCAGCAGCCTTAGTGCCAATGCAGAGAAGATCAGCTTTTAAAATCTAGCGGCTTTAATGCTAGTGCTGAGGAGATAGTTTTTTAAAATCCAGCCGCTCTAGTGATAGTCCTGAGGAGATCGGAATTTAAAATTCAGCCACTTTAGTACTAATGCTAAGGAGATCAGCTTTTAAAATTCACCCACTTTAGTTTTAGTGCTGAGGAGATCGGCATGTAATAGTCACCTACTTTAGTGCTAGTGCTCAGGATATAGGCATCGAAAATCCAGCCGCTTTAGTGCTAGTGCTGAGGAGATCGGCTTTTGGAACCCAGTCACTTTAGTGCTAGCGCTGAGGATATTGCCTTTTAAGATCCACCGCTTTAGTACTAGTACTGAGGAGATAGGCTTTGAAAATCCAGCCACTTTAGTGCTAGTGCCAAGGAGATCAGCTTTTAAAATCTACTGCTTTAGTCCTAGTTCTAAGGAGATCGGATTGTAAAATCCAGCAGCTATAGTGCCAGTGCTTAGATCAGCTTTAAAAATTCACACATCGTAGTGCTAATACTCAGGAGATTGACTTTTAAAATTCACCCACTTTATTGCTAGTGCCGAGGAGATCCGCTTTTAAAATCCAGCCGGTTTAGTGATATTGCTGAGGAGATTGGCTTTTAATATCCAGCCGCTTTAGTGCTAATGCCGAGGACATCGGCTTTCAAAATCAAGCCACTTTAGTGCTAGTGCTGAGGAGATCGGCTTTTAATTTCCAGCCGCTTTAGTGATAGAGCCGAGAAGGTCGGCTTTTAAAAACCCGCCGCTTTAGTGCTAGAGCCGGGGAATTCGGCTTTTAAAATCCAGCTGCTTTAATGATAGTGCTGAGGAAATCGGCTTTTAAAATGCACCGCTTTAGTGCTAGTGCTGAGGAAATCGGCTTTTAAGCTTCAGCCACTTTAGTGCTAGTGCAGAGGAGATCGGCATTTAAAATTCACCCACTTTATTGCTAGTGCTGAGGACATCCGCATTTCAAATTCATCCACTTTAAATCTAGTGCTGAGGAGATCGGCTTTTAAAATTTACCCACTTTAATGCTAGTACCAAGATCGGCTTTTAAAATCCAGCCGTTTTTGTGATAGTGCCTAGGAGATCGGCTTTTAAAATCCAGTCGCTTTAGTGCTAGTGCCGAGAAGACCGGCTTTTAAAATCTAGCCGCTTTAGTGTTAGTGCTGAGGAGATCGTCTTTTAAAATCCAGCCACTTCAGTGATAGTGCTGAGGAGATTGGCTTGTAAAATCCACCCGCTTTAGTGCTAGTGCTGAGGAGATCGGCTTTTAAAATCCAGCCGCTTTAGTGATAGTGCAGAGGAGATTGGCAGTTAAAATTTATCCACTTCAGTGCTAGTGCTGAGGAGATCAGCTTTTAAAGTCCAGCTTATTTAAGTGCTAGTACTGAGGAGAACGGCTTTAAAAATCCAGCTGCTTTGGTGCTAGTGCTGAGGAGATCAGCTTCTAAAATCCACCTCTTTAGTGCTTTTGCTGAGTAGATCGGGTTTTATAATCCAGCTGCTCCAGTGCTACTGGTGAGGAGATCGGTTATTAAAATCCACAACTTTAGTGCTAGTACTGAGGAGATCGGCTTTTAAAATCCAGCCCCTTAAAGTGCAAGTGCTGAGGAGATTGGCATTAAAAATTCACCTACCTTAGTGGCAGTGCTGAGGAGGTCGGCTTTTAACATTCACCCACTTTAGTGCCAGTGCTGATGAGAGTTGCTTTTAAAATTCACCCACTGTAGTGCTAGTGCCGAGCAGATTTGCTTTTAAAATTCACCCACGATAGTTCTTGTGCCGAGGAGATCGGCATTTAAAATTCACCCACTTTAGCTTTAACGATAGTGACGAGGAGCTGGGTTTTTAAACTTCACCCACTTTTGTGCTGAGGAGATCGGCTTTTACAATTCCCCATTTTAGTGCCAGTGCTGAGGAGATCTGCTTTTAAAATGCACCCATTTTAGTGTCAGTGCTGAGGGGAGCGCCTTTTAAAATGCACTTACTTTAGTGCTAGTGCTGAGGAGATCTGGCTTTAAGCTTCAGCCACTTTAGTGCTTGTGCAGAGGAGATCGGCTTTTAAAATTTACCCACTTTAATGCTAGTACCAAGATCGGCTTTTAAAATCCAGCCGTTTTTGTGATAGTGCCTAGGAGATCGGCTTTTAAAATCCAGCCGCTTTAGTGCTAGTGCCGAGACAACCGGCTTTTAAAATCTAGCCGCTTTAGTGCTAGTGCTGAGGAGATCGTCTTTTAAAATCCAGCCACTTCAGTGATAGGGCTGAGGAGATTGGCAGTTAAAATTTATCCACTTCAGTGCTAGTGCTGAGGAGATCAGCTTTTAAAGTCCAGCTTATTTAAGTGCTAGTACTGAGGAGAACGGCTTTAAAAATCCAGCTGCTTTGGTGCTAGTGCTGAGGAGATCAGCTTCTAAAATCCACCTCTTTAGTGCTTTTGCTGAGTAGATCGGGTTTTATAATCCAGCTGCTTCAGTGCTACTGCTGAGGAGATCGGTTATTAAAATCCACAACTTTAGTGCTAGTACTGAGGAGATCGGCTTTTAAAATCTAGCGGCTTTAGTTCTAGTGCTGAGATCGTTTTTTAAAATCCAGCAGCTTTAGTGCCAGTGCCAAGAAGATCGGCTTTTAAAATCTAGCGGCTTTAGTGCTAATGCTGAGGAGATCGTTTTTTAAAATCCAGCAGCTTTAGTGCCAGTGCCAAGAAGATCGGCTTTTAAAATCTAGCGGCTTTAGTGCTAATGCTGAGGAGATCGTTTTTTAAAATCCAGCAGCTTTAGTGCCAGTGCAAGAAGATCGGCTTTTAAAATCTAGCGGCTTTAGTGCTAATGCTGAGGAGATCGTTTTTTAAAATCCAGCAGCTTTAGTGCCAGTGCCGAGAAGATCGGCTTTTAAAATCTAGCAGCTTTAGTGCTAGTGCTGAGGAGATCGTTTTTTAAAATCCAGCAGCCTTAGTGCCAGTGCAGAGAAGATCAGCTTTTAAAATCTAGCGGCTTTAATGCTAGTGCTGAGGAGATAGTTTTTTAAAATCCAGCCGCTCTAGTGATAGTGCTGAGGAGATCGGCATTTAAAATTCAGCCACTTTAGTACTAATACTAAGGAGATCAGCTTTTAAAATTCACCCACTTTAGTTTTAGTGCTGAGGAGATCGGCATTTAATAGTCACCTACTTTAGTGCTAGTGCTCAGGATATAGGCATCGAAAATCCAGCCGCTTTAGTGCTAGTGCTGAGGAGATCGGCTTTTGGAACCCAGTCACTTTAGTGCTAGCGCTGAGGATATTGCCTTTTAAGATCCACCGCTTTAGTACTAGTACTGAGGAGATAGGCTTTTAAAATCCAGCCACTTTAGTGCTAGTGCCAAGGAGATCAGCTTTTAAAATCTACTGCTTTAGTCCTAGTTCTAAGGAGATCGGAATATAAAATCCAGCAGCTATAGTGCCAGTGCTTAGATCAGCTTTAAAAATTCATTCATCTTAGTGCTAATACTCAGGAGATTGACTTTTAAAATTCACCCATTTTATTGCTAGTGCCGAGGAGATCCGCTTTTAAAATCAAGCCGGTTTAGTGATATTGCTGAAGAGATTGGCTTTTAATATCCAGCCGCTTTAGTGCTAATGCCGAGGACATCGGCTTTCAAAATCAAGCCACTTTAGTGCTAGTGCTGAGGAGATCGGCTTTTAATTTCCAGCCGCTTTAGTGATAGAGCCGAGAAGGTCGGCTTTTAAAAACCCGCCGCTTTAGTGCTAGAGCCGGGGAATTCGGCTTTTAAAATCCAGCTGCTTTAATGATAGTGCTGAGGAAATCGGCTTTTAAAATGCACCGCTTTAGTGCTAGTGCTGAGGAAATCGGCTTTTAAGCTTCAGCCACTTTAGTGCTAGTGCAGAGGAGATCGGCATTTAAAATTCACCCACTTTATTGCTAGTGCTGAGGACATCCGCATTTCAAATTCATCCACTTTAAATCTAGTGCTGAGGAGATCGGCTTTTAAAATTTACCCACTTTAATGCTAGTACCAAGATCGGCTTTTAAAATCCAGCCGTTTTTGTGATAGTGCCTAGGAGATCGGCTTTTAAAATCCAGCCGCTTTAGTGCTAGTGCCGAGAAGACCGGCTTTTAAAATCTAGCCGCTTTAGTGCTAGTGCTGAGGAGATCGTCTTTTAAAATCCAGCCACTTCAGTGATAGTGCTGAGGAGATTGGCTTGTAAAATCCACCCGCTTTAGTGCTAGTGCTGAGGAGATCGGCTTTCAAAATCCAGCCGCTTTAGTGATAGTGCAGAGGAGATTGGCAGTTAAAATTTATCCACTTCAGTGCTAGTGCTGAGGAGATCAGCTTTTAAAGTCCAGCTTATTTAAGTGCTAGTACTGAGGAGAACGGCTTTAAAAATCCAGCTGCTTTGGTGCTAGTGCTGAGGAGATCAGCTTCTAAATTCCTCCTCTTTAGTGCTTTTGCTGAGTAGATCGGGTTTTATAATCCAGCTGCTTCAGTGCTACTGGTGAGGAGATCGGTTATTAAAATCCACAACTTTAGTGCTAGTACTGAGGAGATTGGCTTTTAAAATCTAGCGGCTTTAGTTCTAGTGCTGAGATCGTTTTTCAAAATCCAGCAGCTTTAGTGCCAGTGCCAAGAAGATCGGCTGATAAAATCTAGCGGCTTTAGTGCTAATGCTGAGGAGATCGTTTTTTAAAATCCAGCAGCTTTAGTGCCAGTGCCGAGAAGATCGGCTTTTAAAATCTAGCAGCTTTAGTGCTAGTGCTGAGGAGATCAGCTTTTAAAATCTAGCGGCTTTAATGCTAGTGCTGAGGAGATCAGCTTTTAAAATCTAGCGGCTTTAATGCTAGTGCTGAGGAGATAGTTTTTTAAAATCCAGCCGCTCTAGTGATTGTGCTGAGGAGATCGGCATTTAAAATTCAGCCACTTTAGTACTAATGCTAAGGAGATCAGCTTTTAAAATTCACCCACTTTAGTTTTAGTGCTGAGGAGATCGGCATTTAATAGTCACCTACTTTAGTGCTAGTGCTCAGGATATCGGCATCGAAAATCCAGCCGCTTTAGTGCTAGTGCTGAGGAGATCGGCTTTTGGAACCCAGTCACTTTAGTGCTAGCGCTGAGGATATTGCCTTTTAAGATCCACCGCTTTAGTACTAGTACTGAGGAGATAGGCTTTTAAAATCCAGCCGCTTTAGTGCTAGTGCCAAGGAGATTAGCTTTTAAAATCTACTGCTTTAGTCCTAGTTCTAAGGAGATCGGATTGTAAAATCCAGCAGCTATAGTGCCAGTGCTTAGATCAGCTTTAAAAATTCACACATCTTAGTGCTAATACTCAGGAGATTGACTTTTAAAATTCACCCACTTTATTGCTAGTGCCGAGGAGATCCGCTTTTAAAATCCAGCCGGTTTAGTGATATTGCTGAGGAGATTGGCTTTTAATATCCAGCCGCTTTAGTGCTAATGCCGAGGACATCGGCTTTCAAAATCAAGCCACTTTAGTGCTAGTGCTGAGGAGATCGGCTTTTAATTTCCAGCCGCTTTAGTGATAGAGCCGATAAGGTCGGCTTTTAAAAACCCGCCGCTTTAGTGCTAGAGCCGGGGAATTCGGCTTTTAAAATCCAGCTGCTTTAATGATAGTGCTGAGGAAATCGGCTTTTAAAATGCACCGCTTTAGTGCTAGTGCTGAGGAAATCGGCTTTTAAGCTTCAGCCACTTTAGTGCTAGTGCAGAGGAGATCGGCATTTAAAATTCACCCACTTTATTACTAGTGCTGAGGACATCCGCATTTCAAATTCATCCACTTTAAATCTAGTGCTGAGGAGATCGGCTTTTAAAATTTACCCACTTTAATGCTAGTACCAAGATCGGCTTTTAAAATCCAGCCGTTTTTGTGATAGTGCCTAGGAGATCGGCTTTTAAAATCCAGCCGCTTTAGTGCTAGTGCCGAGAAGACCGGCTTTTAAAATCTAGCCGCTTTAGTGCTAGTGCTGAGGAGATCGTCTTTTAAAATCCAGCTACTTCAGTGATAGTGCTGAGGAGATTGGCTTGTAAAATCCACCCGCTTTAGTGCTAGTGCTGAGGAGATCGGCTTTTAAAATCCAGCCGCTTTAGTGATAGTGCAGAGGAGATTGGCAGTTAAAATTTATCCACTTCAGTGCTAGTGCTGAGGAGATCAGCTTTTAAAGTCCAGCTTATTTAAGTGCTAGTACTGAGGAGAACGGCTTTAAAAATCCAGCTGCTTTGGTGCTAGTGCTGAGGAGATCAGCTTCTAAAATCCTCCTCTTTAGTGCTTTTGCTGAGTAGATCGGGTTTTATAATCCAGCTGCTTCAGTGCTACTGGTGAGGAGATCGGTTATTAAAATCCACAACTTTAGTGCTAGTACTGAGGAGATTGGCTTTTAAAATCTAGCGGCTTTAGTTCTAGTGCTGAGATCGTTTTTCAAAATCCAGCAGCTTTAGTGCCAGTGCCAAGAAGATCGGCTGATAAAATCTAGCGGCTTTAGTGCTAATGCTGAGGAGATCGTTTTTTAAAATCCAGCAGCTTTAGTGCCAGTGCCGAGAAGATCGGCTTTTAAAATCTAGCAGCTTTAGTGCTAGTGCTGAGGAGATCAGCTTTTAAAATCTAGCGGCTTTAATGCTAGTGCTGAGGAGATAGTTTTTTAAAATCCAGCCGCTCTAGTGATTGTGCTGAGGAGATCGGCATTTAAAATTCAGCCACTTTAGTACTAATGCTAAGGAGATCAGCTTTTAAAATTCACCCACTTTAGTTTTAGTGCTGAGGAGATCGGCATTTAATAGTCACCTACTTTAGTGCTAGTGCTCAGGATATCGGCATCGAAAATCCAGCCGCTTTAGTGCTAGTGCTGAGGAGATCGGCTTTTAAAATCCAGCCGCTTTAGTGATAGTGCAGAGGAGATTGGCAGTTAAAATTTATCCACTTCAGTGCTAGTGCTGAGGAGATCAGCTTTTAAAGTCCAGCTTATTTAAGTGCTAGTACTGAGGAGAACGGCTTTAAAAATCCAGCTGCTTTGGTGCTAGTGCTGAGGAGATCAGCTTCTAAAATCCACCTCTTTAGTGCTTTTGCTGAGTAGATTGGGTTTTATAATCCAGCTGCTTCAGTGCTACTGGTGAGGAGATCGGTTATTAAAATCCACAACTTTAGTGCTAGTACTGAGGAGATCGGCTTTTAAAATCCAGCCACTTAAGTGCAAGTGCTGAGGAGATTGGCATTAAAAATTCACCTACCTTAGTGGCAGTGCTGAGGAGGTCGGCTTTTAACATTCACCCACTTTAGTGCCAGTGCTGATGAGAGTTGCTTTTAAAATTCACCCACTGTAGTGCTAGTGCCGAGCAGATTTGCTTTTAAAATTCACCCACGATAGTTCTTGTGCCGAGGAGATCGGCATTTAAAATTCACCCACTTTAGCTTTAACGATAGTGACGAGGAGCTGGGTGTTTAAACTTCACCCACTTTTGTGCTGAGGAGATCGGCTTTTACAATTCCCCATTTTAGTGCCAGTGCTGAGGAGATCTGCTTTTAAAATGCACCCATTTTAGTGTCAGTGCTGAGGGGAGCTCCTTTTAAAATGCACTTACTTTAGTGCTAGTGCTGAGGAGATCTGGCTTTAAGCTGCAGGCACTTTAGTGCTTGTTGCAGAGGAGATCGGCATTTAAAATTCATCCACTTTAGTGCTATTGCTGAGGAGATCTGGCTTTTAAAATTCACCCACTTTAGTGCTAGTAATGAGGAGATAGGATTTTAAAATTCACCTACTTCAGTGCTAGTGCTGAAGAGATCGGTATTTATAATTCACCCACTTTAGTGCCATTGCTGAGCAGATCGGTATTTAAAATTAACCCACTTTAGTGCTAGTGCTGAGGAGATCAGATTTTAAAATCCAGCCACTTTAGTGCTGGTGGTGAGGAGGTCGGCATTTAAAATTCAGCCACTTTAGTGCTAATGCTGAGGAGATCGGTTTTAAAATTCAACCACTTTAGTTTTAGTGCTGAGGAGATTGGAATTTAATAGTCACCGACTTTAGTGAAAGTGCTCAGCATATCGGCATTTAAAATCCAGCCGCTTTAGTGCTAGTGCTGAGGAGATTGCCTTTTAAAATCCACCGCTTTAGTGCTAGTGCTGAGGAAATAGGCTTTTAAATTCCTGCCGCTTTAGTGCTAGTGCCAAGGAGATCAGCTTTTAAAATCTACCACTTTAGTGCT
Source organism: Deroplatys truncata (assembly GCA_030765065.1). Classification (NCBI taxonomy): domain Eukaryota; kingdom Metazoa; phylum Arthropoda; class Insecta; order Mantodea; family Mantidae; genus Deroplatys; species Deroplatys truncata. Next base: position 19,853,842 of record CM060988.1, on the reverse strand, counting down.
AGTGCCGAGGAGTTCAGCTTTTAAATCTTCTTTTAAAATCCAGCTGCTTTAGTGATAGTGATAAATCGGGATTTAAAATCCAGCCGCTTAAGTGCTATTGCCGAAGAGATCGGCTTTTAAGCTTCAGCCACTTTAGTGCTTGTGCAGAGGAGAGCGGCATTTAAAATTCATCCACTTTAGTGCTAGTGCTGAGGAGATCGGCTTTTAAAATCCACCCGCTTTAGTGCTAGTGCTGAGGAGATCGGCTTTTAAAATCTGCCTGCTTTAGTGATAGTGCTGAGGAGATCGGCTTTTAAAATCTACCCGCTTTAGTGATAGTGCTGAGGAGATCGGCTTTTAAAATCTGCCTGCTTTAGTGATAGTGCTAAGGGGATCGGCTTTTAAAATCTACCCGCTTTAGTGATAGTGCTGAGGAGATCGGCTTTTAAAATCTACCCACTTTAGTGATAGTGCTGAGGAGAGCAGCTTTTAAAATCCACCCGATTTAGTGTCAGCACCGGGGAGATTGGCTTATGAAAACTTAACTAGGTTAACATGCTTTTGTGATATCCTACACCAACAGTATGCAAACCCTTGTAAGGTCTTTTTTCCTTCGACAGGAAGATTGTAACAGTATATTTGGCTTTTACAACAACAAACAACCCCTCAGTTTACGATAGGCTGTCGTGCTGTAGTAGTAAAAGATGACAAGTGTTTTCATGATTTTTTCATTAAAACCAGGCGTAGACAAAGAAAAGTTGTTTGAGTATTTTGATAATTGTGAACTTGATGCAGATGAACTATTATCGGATAGAGAAATCGATTTTTCAAATGGTATCATCCTGAGCACGCCCGCTGTTCTCCACCGCAAAAGAAGATAAAATTTAACGTTTCCTTTGGAGAAGACAACGCATTTGATAATGGAGTTCATTCAGAATCCCAAGAGGATTCTACAGCAACAATGAGGAAAATGATACTTTGTAGGAAACCTTCACTGAAGTTTATCCTAATGATACTGAACACACCCCCTTACCTACTTTCTCTTTTATGGAATTCCCTGGACCATAACATTCCCCTAAACCTGATTCTTCACCTATATTTTATTTCAATCTGTTTTTCACCACTACATTCTTGAATCTCATTGTTGCCGAAACAAATCGTTACGAAAATCAGGTGCTTGCGGCAAGAGATCTCTCACAGAGTTCAAGAACATTATCCTGGCTAAGAACAACAGAGCAGTAGATAAGAGCCTTCATTGCAGTTATTTTGAACATGGGGCTTGTGAGAAGACCAACCGTGTTTTCCTACTGGAGTACCAAAGACTTTTTCCATACTCCTTGGTTTGGAAAAATGTTTTCCAGGAACAACTTTCAACTTCTTTTGAAATTTTTTCATTTGACGGATAACACCAAGCTTTCTCCTCCTGGCTCTCCAAATTATGACCCGTGTGCTAGATTTCAGCCTATTTTGGAACATGCAAACAGAGTATTTCGGCATCATTACACTCCTCATCAACAACTGTCAATTGATGAAAGTTTAGTGGGAACCAAATGTCACACTCAGCTCATGCAGTACATGCCAAACCAGCGCCATCATAAATGGAAGATAAAATTCTGAATGATATGTGATGCAGTCAGCAAATACTGTTTAGGTTTCTACACCTATAGGGGTGCAAAATCTTCCGAGGACAAAACAGCTATAAAAACCGATGGCTTAGCATACACAGTGGTTAACAAACTACTTTCAAGTGGCAATTACCTCATGAAAGGGCATCAGGTATACATAGATGATTTTTTTACATCCATTCCTCTCGCCAAATATCTATATTCGGCAGGAACTTTTTTAACTGGTACAATTAGGCGTAAGAGAAAAGGAATTCTGACTGCTGTGAAGAATATATTAATATCAAACAAAAACTTCAGGCAAGGACCTTTGTTACTTGTAGCATCTAAGCAAAAAAGTCTCAAAAGAATCAGGTAATACTTTTGTCAACCTACGGAACTGCAAAAGAATCTAACGTGACTCCCACAGTTAGAAACACAAATGAGCCTAAAATGAAGCCTGACGTAACCTTGGACTACAATTGTTATATGGGGGGAATAGATGTCAATGACATCATGCTGAATTTTTATTTAGATGAACACAGAACTTTGAAATATTGGAAAAAGGTTGCATTTAATATTATTTCAAGAATTGTATTAAATGCATATCTGCTATATCTTGAAAACTGCAATGGAATGAAAATGACTCGTCTACAGTTTTAGCTTCCATTATAAACTCAATAAGTGAAGAGTGGTTATCTGCCCGAAGTAACATTTATTCAACATTACTGAACCTTGCAAATGACAACAGACCGGTGTGTAGTGTGAAATTGCTACCTGGAAAAAAGGAAAGACAGTGCATTGTGTGTCATACTCTAGAACAAAGACGATGATCGAGAACTGTGTGAGTCAAGTGTGGCAAAGGATTGCATACAAAATGTGCAACCCTTCACGAGTGTTAAAACTAAATTTGAGGTGTTTTTGTAAACGTTTATGTGCATACACTCGTGTGTAATTTAAATCTGCTGAAGACACATTTTCTATTTTATATACCACATACTATATTAATTCAGCCCAACTTCATTAATTCGTATAATTATTATTTAGTGTTTATTAGTGCCTTTAATATAAAAAATACATTAATATAGCTGAGTGAGGACCATTTGTAACGCTTACATTTCAATAGAAGACTTTACAAAACATACCTTGGCTCTCTAAAAGTATACTATTCTTCATTTCAAGATTTTGGTGAGTACCAGAAAACTGCCTTGTTTACACTTTATTGTTTTATGATCTAAAAAGTTAATACAATTTAAAAACCGGCTCTCTTTATGCATGTCACCTATTTATGGAATGTCAGTCTTTAAATTTATATATTTTTATTAACCTTATGTGTATTTTGACACAGATTTTTTAAATTTAAAGTACGAAAATAATTTTATTCTCATAAAAATATTACATTTGTTGCTATATTATGAAACTGTTATAGAGTTATCGTGTCTATAAATGTTATAAACCTATGTTACACAACACTGACATTATTATTAAATAAGTTTTTGGGCGTTGGCAATCAGATGTCATGAGTTATATGCAGTTTATTGCAACAGTGATTCTTCTGCCTGAAACCCTTGGCACTTTACACTGGTAAAGAGAGGCAGGCATCTGGCTCTCTACAGCCGGTTTCAGAAAGCTGATTAGATTGGCTCTGGCGCTAAGAGAGTTAAGCAACAGTGAAACCATACGAAGTTTCCATGAAATAAATTGTGCTATATTTGCTTTCTCTGAAAGTAGAGTATGCTACCAAAAAATTTGATGCAGATATTTTACTGGGAATACATGTTTCGAACCATCTGAAACCAATACAGGCATTTTTAGAAAAAAGAGATAGAGAGATGGAGAGAGATAGAGATAGAGATATAGATATATGGATGGATGGATGGATCGATGGATGGATGGAGTGAGAGTGAGTGTGAGTGTGTGCGTGCATATGTATGAACAGTATAACTCAAAAACAAAAGATTGATTAAACTTGGCATTTAAATTCACCATCTTCTAAGGAAATGGCACAAAGATTTTCAGGAAAATCAAGTTACGCTTCACATGGAACATTTTTAAAAATTTGTGATTTTCTCAAAAATTGCTCTAACAATATTGAATAAGTATCAGGTGTTTAATATATTTTCATGGCAAATGAAATGAATATATTGCATTTTCTGGGAATAGACTCTGAAGTCATCTTCATTCCGAGTAATTTCTGTATAAATGGTAAACCGTAAGAGATAGACAAAATATAAGCAGACAACCTATGTAAATCTCATTAAAACACCCAAATTATGTCAAATACATTTTTTGTGGAGTTAACCATTTCCAAGATTTTCCTTGTGAATGGTTGGAATTTTCAAATACTTTACTCCTTTCAAGAGGAAAATTGGTTATCCCTCCCCCAGTCACAAATAGAGAACAGAATTATGAAGTCATCACACAGCAACCTGCTCTTAAAAGGTTTGACTATCACTTTAAGCCTTTCATATTCCCCTATCTCTTGTACCAACAGAAAAATTTGGAAGAAGACAATTTCTGCAAATGTTTATCTCAATTAAGTAGAGAGAAGAATCAGCGTTTGTAATGCTAGTTTGTTGAAGAATGGGCAGGTGAATGTAACTATAGTCTTTAATGCCTGCTCTTAACACTTAAGCTCCTCAGGCATGATACTTGGAACAGGACATTTTGGAAGGCCTAGATTTAGGGCACCTCCACAGCATTTGCCAGTTAAGAGGAAAAAGAAACACTTCAGTCAGGGAGAATGGTCCTGGCAGGATCTCCAAATGCCAGTGAGAAATTCAGCTTAATTCCTGTTATCTGTACTTTTCTTTATGAAATTACAGAAGGATTTGACTTTCCTGAATCAAAAATGTCTCTACCCACTCGTTCAAAATGTATTTTTCTCTGCAGATTTGCTATCCTATTAACATAAGATGGAAATCATCTTTTAGTATCTGCTGTACTTCTACCATCGCAGAGCCTTTCTCTTCAGGCAGATGAGATGTCCACAAAACTAGACTGAAATTGAGTGGTAATTGTATTTGATTACTAGCTCAGTCATCTGCTTTCTTATAACAATTAGCATGATGCAGAAAATGGGGAAACATGAGTCAGCAACTCACAGTTCTGCACACAGGAGAAATTTTTAATAATAAAATGCCAACAGGTGCTCTGCAAGCAATGGCTCAAGGAACACGAATTTTATTAATGCCATCCTTTGTACCACATTTTTGGGGACATGAAATATGAAGAGACAAAATTAATAAAACAAACCAACAGACCAGTAGCCACCAACTTGGGAAAAACTTTTCATACACAGACAAGATTTAGTGAACTTTGACACACTAACCGCAAAATGCTTGATCACAAAATAAATACATCCACTGACTGAGGAGGAATGAAAACTGTGATGGATGGAAGATGCTTTAAAATGTGTAAAGAAGCTGGGCTCTTCTTGTTTATGCCCCACAAATTGTTGTCTTAGTTCTGATCTTTGTTGTGATATTGCATCTTGTGGGAAATCACAAATAGGATCAATACATTACAAACAACCTACATTTCTCCCCAAAAAAAGAAAAAGTTAATTAGATTTCAATAAAATGAATAACATTTAAAGTCCCCCTAATATTTGTTGCCAACTTTCAATAAACCAATGCATCAAGTCAATGAAATGGTCTTAACAATTGTTTTATGTACACATCTAATCTAATGTATTATTCCACTAAACTATGGGGCAAATCTCCTGAATGCTCTTGATCAGCTCATGATTTGTTTCTGCAACAAATCATGGTTTCTGAGACTTTCCAACTTCTTAGAGAAACATAAATTATTATCCGACTCTCAGCACGGCTCCAGGAAAAATTATTCAACTGAATCAGGAATTTTCTCATTTATAGCCGCGTCCCTTAAAGCCATGATCAAAAGCAGCATGCCTCAGCTATATTTTTAGACTTAACAAAGGCATTCGACACCATAGATCATCAGCTGTTGTTAACGAAAATAGAGGCTCTAGGCATAAGAGGGTTGGCCAATAAATGCTTAGAATCATATCTACGTGGTCGTAGTGGAAATAAAGGATAAAGCAAATAATCAGATCAATTATTATCACTCCAGTCCACTCCAAGTAAGCTATGGTGTGCCACAAGGTTCTATACTAGGTCCTATCCTATTTCTTCTTTTCATAAATGACTTCCACATAAATAATCCATCTACTAAAACCATTTTATATGCTGATGATACAAATATCCTGGTTAAGGCAACCCAAAAAGAAACCTTTTTAACCTCTATTCACCAAGTCTCAAAGAAAATCACAAACTATTTTACATTGAATAATCTTATTATAAATACAAATAAAACTGTAGCAATGCATATACGCACAAATATCAAAAATAATTATCTTGCCCCTCAAATACAACTCTCTAATCAGACACTTAAAAAAGTAGAATCTATAAAATTCCTCGGGGTCTGCATACAAAGCAATCTGAAATGGGATGCCCACACCAACCTCATAAATAATAAACTCAGCTTTCTATGTTACACGCTAAGAATATTGACAACATGCACAAGTAAAGAAACAGAGCAGCGTATTTTGCACATGTGCACTCCTAAGTTATCTGGGGTGAGTTTCAAGCAAGCGAGTCAACCTTTATTGCACAGAAAAAAATTATCAGAACCACTGAAGGAGTTAGCCCAAAGTCGTCATGTAAACCTCTCTTTAAAAAACTGGGAATCCTCCCACTTCCCTGCATTTACATATATGCAGTTATTCTGTTTATAGTCAAGAACATTAATGCTTCTGATTCACTATTCGTAACTAATAATACGGTGCATGAACACAATACTAGGGAAAATGCACAACTACATGTGACCAGCTGTAACACCTCGCTCTACCAAAAAAGCATTTTATACTCTGGCATTAAACTTTACAATAATTTACCCAGTAATATCAAGGCAATTAAAAATGTAAACCAGCTGAAATCCAATAGCGGCACGGCTGGTGAATGTGCGGCCATGAAGAGTGTCTTTCATCGTTGCAAACAGCCAAAAGTTGCTAGGACCCAGGTCGGGTGTGTAGGGAGCATGAGGAATGACTTCAAAGTTGTTTGCACGAAGAAACTGCTGTGTAACATTCGCCCGATGCTCTGGTGCGTTGTCTGGTGATAGAGCACACATGCAGCCTTTTCCGGCCATTTTTTGCGCAATGCCAGAAGGAGTTTCTTCTTCAAAACATCTTTTTGGGATACACCTGTTACCGTGGTTCCCTTTGGAACGTAATGAGTAAGGATTACGCCATCGTCCCAGAACATGGCCACCATTATTTTTTCAGCACTGGCGCTTACCCGAAATTTTTTTGGTAGCAGTGAATCTGTGTGCTTCCATTGAGCAGACTGGCGTTTCGTTTCTGGATTGAAAAACGTCTCATCCATTGTCACAGTTGACAAAAAGAAAGTGCCATTCATGCCTTCATCTCGCGTCAACATTGCATGGCAACATACCATGCGCGCAGCCTTGTGATCATCTGTCAGCATTCGTGGCACCCACTTGGAGGAAACTTTTCGCATTTTCAGGTCATCATGCAGGATTGTGTGCACAGATCCCACAGAAATGCCAACTGTGTAGGCAATCTGTTCCATAGTCATTCGGCGATCCTCCAAAACACATTTCTCCACTCGCTTGATCATGTCATCAGACCGGCTTGTCCGAGGCTGAGATTCTCTTGGTTTGTTGTCACACAACGTTCTGCCTTCTTTGAACTCTCGCACCCACAAACGCACATTACGCACATCCGTGATACCATCACCACATGTCTCACTTAACTGGTGATGAATTTCAATCGGTGTCATACCACGCAAATGGAGATAATGAATGATTTACACACTGATTATGTAATGAAAACATCGCCATTTTAAGTATACAAAACAATCCTCACTCTTGCCGTTGCCATGAGAGGTTCTGTGTGACATACAGTGCTGCCATCTCTGTCATGCATTAGCAAAGAGTGCCCGCTTACTTTAAAACAAACTGCATGCTTCTATCTGTTTCCAGTTCTGAGAAAAAAAATTGGAGATGTTATAATTTGAATGCACCTCGTGTATGGGGAAATTTTAGTGACAGTATATAACCATGTATAACTGGACTTATGGGAAAGGTTTCAAACACTGAATTATGAAGTTTGAAATTCCAGCAGACGATAACTTAATCTCTAATTCCCATACCAGATGACACTACAGTTATCCAGGGAGAATTACCAGCAGATGACAATAGGTCCACGATACATGGTAAGTGAAGCACTACAAGTATTAATCAATTCAGTCTCCATCATCTAACAACCTACAGTTACCCTCCAAATACACTTTTTTGGGTGATCAGCAACCTCTACTTCTACAACTTTCCCCAGTTTGTAATCCTATAACATAATGTGTAAAGTTTGCCATTCTGAATTTGCTGAAAATGCCACCAATGGGGATTTTGTAAACTAGCAAGCAAATAAGAAGAAAATGTAAGTTATTGTCTGACTGCTATCCCTTTACAATAAAATGGAAGTAACAGAGTGAAGCAGGGCTCAAAATTTCACTCACGAATCAAAATACTGTTAACGTTGTACAAACATATAAGAGAACAAAATATAGATGTAGTAAACTGGAGGGGAAAAAATGCTGGGAGACAACTGGGTCAGGGTTCATATAAGCTTCCCTCTGTGTTGCTGTGAAGTTTCCTTATGCTAAACTGAAACATATTCTATAAACACAGAACATTTCTTTCACCATTGAAAACTCCTATTCTTTGTGGCGTACACTGATTCTAAAACACTGTACGAACACATTATTCATGAGGACGTCTAATGAAAGTAAATCAGAGTACTGTTAATGCTTCATAGTATTTTGCATTAATAGCGGGAGTTTTAAGAACAGTCGGGACTGAATGAAATTGCAATTACAAGGAGTAAAGGGGAGGATTAACCACAGATTCCTCTAGGTTGTTGTGCAGTTATTTTATAAGGAATAGCAGAAGTTATATAAAATTAATTAAAACTTGGTTTGAGCTCAAAAGTTTACTTGTGAAACCTCAGGTAAGCCACATAGTCTTTTATAAAAGCAAGCTTGTATGTTTTGTTTTCGTATGATGTTTGGAAATAATTCTGTCACTCTCTTATGACCTTTCTCATCTTTCAGAACCATCATTATTTCCTTGTCAACTGGTAAATATACTTGTGCTATGATACACATATGTACATATCTTCTGATTAGTGCTATCCAGAGATTGTAGAATGCCAATTGATAAAAAATCCAGTACACAGTTTTATTGGCAAATTTTAAAATCAGCCCATAGTCGAATGAAAAAGAAAGTTTTGTAGACATAATCCAAAGGAACATACGGCCACAGTTTAGTTTATTTATAACAAATTATGTTTTGAATGAAGCCTTTCTTATAATACACTAAAAAGACACTTCTTTATAAAAAAAGCTATCTCAGACAAACACGTGGAATTTGGTACACCTACAAGGTCTGATCAAAAAATGCCGGAACTTTGTCCACAACATTTTTCTATGCTTAGCTTTTACTTATTGTGCATGGTCTCCTCCACAATTGATACACCACTCCCAATGCCGTTTCCACCTCTGGAAGCAGTCTTGTACATTTCTTTCTGAATCACGTGAAGTGCTGTCTGCGAATTTTTTTATCTCATCTATTGTTGCAAATCTTCATCCTTTCAACAATGTTTTCAACTTTGGAAATAAAAAAAGGTCTGCAGGGGCCAGATCTGGAGAGTATGGAGGATGAAGCAGCACAGTGAAGTCGTCTTTTGTGCAATAGCCATGCAACAACAGGGATGAATGTGTGGGTGCATTATCATGATGCAAGAGCCATGAATTGTTTTGCCACATTTCAGGCCGTTTCCTTCTCACATTTTCTTGCAGGCGTCACAACACGTCCTGATAGTCAGTCTTCAATTGACAATTTCATTGACGGTCCTAACATGAGTGTTGTTGGTAGACGTCGAAGGGCATCCTGAACAACGGTCATCTTTAACTTCCATCCGGCCATTTTTAAACCATGTGAACCATTCGTAACATTGAGTACGGCTTAAGCACTCTTCACCGTATGCTTCCTGCATCATTTGATGCGTCTCTGTGAAGGTTTTGAGTTTCACACAAAATTTAATGCAGACGCATTGCTCCTCTAACTCTGCCATCTCACAAACTGTGCGACACAAATGTTCTACTCAATACAGCACTGAACAATAACTAACAGACATAGAATAATGAAACTTCCCCAAGCAGTCACACATTAAACACAGGCGTGTGCAGGAATGCCAACTGCATTTCTCTCCAACACTCCATTGGTGTGAAATTACGAATGTTCTGGCATTTTTTGAACAGGCCTCGTATTAAATACCCTTTGGTGGAGTCTGGTGGTGACAGTGGTAGGAGAAGGTCGCGCGGAGCGAGAGCTGAAAAATTGACGGAGTGGAGGTGAAACAGGAATGGCAGAAATTAACCAACTAAGGGAATTCGAGGAAAATTCAAGACGACTCGAAGAGGTTATGAAGAAGCAGAGAGAGGAGATGGTACAGCAGATAATGGATTACAAGAAAAAATTGAAGATATAGAGAAAAGATTCGAAGCAGGACAGAGAAAGAATTGTGTAATTTTCAGAGTGGCAGAAGAATACGGAAACCTAGAAGAAGCAGTGTACGTGATCATGGAAGAAGGACTAAGTATAAAAACGTCTGGTTGGGAGATAGAGGACGTGTACCGAATTGGAAAACGAGGAAGAAAATCTAGACCAATTTGTATTAGAATAATGACAATGGAAAAAAAGAAGGAAATTTTAAGGAACACCAGAAGGTTAAGAGGCTCAAAAATTTTTATAGAGCAGGACTATATGAGAGAGGAACAAATTCTGAAAAAAGAACTAATTTCCAGGATGAGAGAAGCAAGAGCAGCTGGAAAAAAGGCATTTTTGAAAGGTTTAAAATTATTAGTGGAAGGAGAAGAATGGCGTATGAGTATACAGAGGAATGAACAAGAAAAAATGTGCGAGCGTCAGCAGAAGCAATGGCCCAGGATACATACAAGTCATAGAACCGAGAGAATAGCTGAGCCGGCAGTTTGGAGAAAGGAGCAGAAAATAGCTGATCAAGTCACAAAATCGACAAACACGAGAAACAATCATGAAAGGAGAACAGAAGGAAATAGGGAGGAAGATCCAACAGTCATGGAGAGGGAAGAGGAGTTAATATTGGTAGCAGCGGCGGGGTGGAAAGAGATGCTAAGGAGAAGTGGGGAGAAGCTGAGAGAACAGATGACTGCAGTAAGAAATGCATATGCAAAGGAGGGAAACAGCCATGAAAGGAGTACAGAAGAAAATAGGGAGGAAGAAGCAGTAGCTGGGGAAGGGCTAACATTGGTTGAAGAGACAGGGCGAGAAGAAGCGGGGAGAAGCCGAGAGAACAGATGATTAACAGTGCAGAAAGAAATACGTATGCGGAGGAGGGAGTGACACGAGTGAGAAGTGGGGAAGTAATAAGAGTAAGAATGGTCAGTGAAGCAGAAGAAATTGCAAGAAGGGGGGGAGAGTATAAAATAATAGATTTGAGAGAAGGGAGGGTAACGCTACAAGAGGAGGAAAGTGTCAAACCGTTATCCAGACGTACTAGACTCAGAAAAGCAATGGAGAAATTAAGTATCAGGATAAAACAAAGAACAAATAGGGAAAGGAAGTAAATTGATACACAAAAAAAAGAAAATACGAGTAAGGCAGGAATGTAAACTGAGTTCATATTAGTAACCTAATCAGAGATGATATATTAGGAGTAAAAATACGAAATTAGCATTATCCAGTAATGGAGATAAGGAGATTCCAGGTTCAGGTTCATTATACGCAGATGATTTTATGTTAGACACCATATCATTGATAGGGTTACAAAAGCAATAAATGAAATTCAAGAAAGTGTGAAAAATAGGGAATTGGGGTAAAAATCTTAAAGATGACTGACTCAATAAAAGGCTCTAAGAAACAAAACCAAGGTCTTGAGAGAATAATAAAGAAGGTAAAGGGAAGAAAATGGTATAGAAAAGTAAGAGAAGCAAGGGCCGCTCAGTGAGCGAAAAGGCCAGGAAGCCAAGCAATCTGAGTGGCCCAATAAGAAAACAAGCACCAGACAAATTGTACAATACATGTAGGGGTATCAACGAATATACATTGTAAACATGTACAACAAATTGTACAATAAATCCATTCATTCAAATACCCTTTGGCACAAATACCTACAAAATTTCAAATCATCTGATAAAAACTATGGATTTCTGCAATTTTCACAGCTGCCTCCTTTAAAGGGAAACCTGTTTCCAAATTAGTCAGTCAGTCAGTCATAGCCATATGAATGTTGTTTACAGAATGTCACAAACCCGACACCATACACATTTTCACAATAAACAGAGAAGCTTGCTTGACTTATAGTTATCACCTGTAAACCTTCTGGGGTGTTTGTGCAAGGATTGGCAGCAAATGGCCACAGGACTATCTACGTTTCCTGTACTGCAATTGCTGGGCAACTTTGGCAGGTTCCATCAGCACTCAAGCACGACAAAGATCTTGCAGGACATAAAGGAAACAATATCCATGAAGTCCTGTGTTGAAATGTGTCTCAAATATACAAATTTTGCTTGTAAAGGACAAAAATCTGGGATAACACTTCTATACTTACCTTATGTTAAAGAAAATGTAGGTGTATATACTAGCAGTTTTAAGACGTAATGTAAAATTTAACCCATCCAGCTATTTTAAGACATTTCCTTAAATAGTGAAACACAGCAATATGTCAACAAGTACTCCATTTTGTTAACACTGACAAGTGAAGAGGAAACCACAAGCATAACCATATTAAAGCAATCCTTGAAAATAGAGGTGTTAGATAGCAAATGCCCAGTTACTGATATGATACCTGTTATTTGAATCCAGTTCATGTACACACACTAACCTTAACCTAAATCACAAAAACAACAGCACCCTCTGGTTTCACTCTAGCTTCTATGGCCTGACAACTTACTCGTATTGTTTAATGAAACATTGGTGGCCCTTCAGTATGAATTATGATAGCCCAAAGAGCCAACTCTGGTCGAACAGAAGACTAATCACTGAAGGTAAGCTGCAGCATAAATTCCATTTACACCAAGACATGTTGTGATGCATGTTCCACAGAATATAACATTATTCTTCACTTCTGCTGCTCTGTAATCCTTACAAACCACACAGCCTTGAAGACAGATTCACCAACATTTAGCTACATAGAATACATTTAAAAGCCCATAATTTTGTGCAACAACTGCAACCATAATGGCAGCCAAGCTGCAATTCATACTAAAGAAAAAAGTAATAATAAATACGTTGCAGTTAGTTTATCGCTATACTTCTGCATTTGTTTAAAACTACATTTTCAACAATAGCAGTATCTATCATCATCATCATCATCATCATCATGATTGAAAGTTATAGCAGCAGTTCTCAAACCTCTTGCACACACAACCCTATTTTCGATAATGAAATTATTGTAGACCTGTCCAATCACTTCACTGCTTAATCATTAATTTGCAAGTTTTCACGAGAAGTGAAAGGATAAATTAATTGAGCTTTCTTCAGACCAAAGTTTAAAACTGACTTTCCAGAAGGAAGTTCTGACTAGCAAGAACAGAATACCCTGGTGCCTGCTGCACTAAATGTGCTTATTCCATTCTGCACCCCATATCTCTGCGAAATTGGATTTTCATCAATGGCGAACATCAAGACTAAATCTAGGAATAGATAATTGGCAACTAATATACAGCTGGACATTGAACGATTAATTAATAGCAAACAGGCTCATATACTTATCACTAATCATCTTGATGTGCAGTGTAATAATTAATGATTTACATAAAATTGTACACGTGCATTTACTGTGAAATTGTCGTATTAATATGATTCTTAAATACAAAACATGATTCTGTTTAAATGTAATACATGACTAAATTCCATTTTCCCCATTGTTATAATAATAATTAACAATAAAAATCATTTATTAATAATTCCAAATATCCACTGTGACCCCCTTGAGGATCGCGACCCACAATTAGGGAACTGCAATATTACACAAAGCAAACAGCAATTATGGAACAATTCAACATTTTAAATTGGAAAAAAAATTAAAAACCCAATATCTTACACTCACATAACATTCTCCAAACTACCATTGTTTATTTTTAAAGGCATACTGTGCAAAAATACATATCTTTAAAATGTGCAGTTTCTATCAAAATTGGCTGTGTCAATAATCATTTCTGAGATACTGTTGACCATTGGTTTCAATTTTTGAATTGACTTTAACATACGTTTGTAAAATCTAAATATGCATTGCTTGATGTAGCACTCATTTGTTCTGTATATCCCATCAGTTAAGGGACTATACAACTGAGTGGCAAGCAGGTTATTACATAAACCATTAAAAACTGAGCCAAATAATAAGACAAGTATGCTCTGCACACAACTATATTATATAAACACATTTGTGATAATATAAACTTTAGCATACTGCAAACTAATAATCTATGATTGAACAAGGCAGGGAAACATGATAAAATATTTATATATAACTCTAACCTATGTTAATACAATTGCATATTTAATTAATGTAATGGAGTATGAAGCAATAAATTATTTAATATAAACAATCATCCCCCCACACACACACACCTTCAAGTTTTGATTAAAAGAGTTTTATTTATGGACACACTAACTGCTGTGGTCCTTAGCGTCCCATACTATATTGGGCGTGAAAAACCATAATTTTGCTCATCAGAGGCCTCCCAATCAGGCTTGAGGTTCTTTTATGTGCCGTAAATGTACGACACAGGACCACCAGCTTTACTTCCCTTCCAAAGGAAGCCATGCTAAGGATTTTTACACCCCCAAAAAAATTCATTGCACTCCAACGGGTTTGAACCCACACCTCGTGTAAGTGATGTGGATAGATGTACAGCATCATACAAACTGTTCCGTCTCATGATACGTGTCATTCAAAGAGCAGAATTTTACAGCCAACATTCAAGCGATTCAATTTTTAAACAGTTTCAGCTCCCTGTATAACCTTGTACATGCAGCAAAATGTGTAATAAAGCAATTTCTTCCAAATGGACGAACATTGTTGAATTTTAAGTGAATATAAAACAAATTTCCCCATAAGCAAACGTAACTACAAGGCAAAACATGTTGTGTGATTTGTGCACGCACTTCACAGTGCCGGCGCTCAATTCTTGCCACACAGCCAGTTGTATTTCAATTATAATTTTATTTCAATAAGTAAATTCTTGTTCTGTTAAAAACAGAGACTTCAAGCAAAACTGACTAAAACAATAAAATGATTTGATTACTTTCACCTAAATACTTCCAATCCTGATAATGCTGTAGGAAAGTGGCTAGTCTTTTGCTAGCAGTGACTGGCTTGTTACCAACCGTTCAAACAGAAAACATGACATGTTGCCATGCCAATTGCAGAATGTGGAGCGAGCTTTTGTAGTTGAAATACAGAGAGGGCATGTGTTGTTATATCTGAACACTCCAAGTTGCAACTGTACAACCCATGTTTTATCAGTTGTGTGCGAGGAGTGAAATAAAAATAAATACCTCTAATGATATTTTTAAACTAGTTAATTCTTAAGTACTATCACGAGGGGAAAAAACCCTTTGCGGGATAATGTTTCTTCTTTAATTTTACAAACCAGTTAACAAAAACTTAAATTTTGCCAAAGTTTGTTTAGAAAACGAATTAATAACAATGTCTAATAAAATTAAATTTCTTAGAATCTGGGTTGATAGTAACCTTGACTGGGGAATCCACATTGATGTACTATCTAAAAAATTATCCCAGACATGTTTTGCATTATATACCCTTAAAACTTCAGTTAATCTTGATGTACTTAAAATGGCCTAGTTTGCATATTTCCATAGTCATTTATCATATGCTATAATATTCTGGGGAAAGTCCAGTTATAAAAATAGAATCTTTATAATACAAAAAAAGGCCAATCAGAATAATGTTCAACTTTTGCAGCAACACAAGCTGCAAACATTACTTCATATTGTTAAATACCTTGACTGTTCCTTTGCTATACATTTTTGAAACTCTGGTAACAATATATAAGCACCAAAATAGTTTAACACAAATGCTGATATTCATGACTATAATACAAGAAATAAATCTAAACTGCACATTACAGGTCATAAAAGAACCCTATATAAAATAAAAAATCTGATGTGTTACACTCACATGACTTTCTCTACTCTTGTACAAACTACTTTTACAAACGCTTATTCTCCATATGCTTCATGTTAATCGAGATATCGAGATGTCAATATTATTGCTAATTTTCTTGTAGATGCAAGGGGAATATGGTAGGTTTTAAGCGATAGTCAAATATTTAAGCGCCGGTTGCTATGTGGCGCATTCCATTCTCTTTGCATGTCCAGGACATAAAAAAATGAGTAACGAATTTGAGAAAAAGTATAAGTATTGGAAAATTTAAGGGAATAACAAGCAATATCTTGAAAACGGTTCACTCAACAAAAAAAATGTATATGACATAAATTGTGTATTGTAACGCGATCTACATTTTTTGTGCAGTAAAATTTTGTCTATCTCTTATGGTTTACCAGTTATGCAAAAGTCGTTCAGAATGAAGAACACTTTTGGAGACATTCCCAGAAAATTCGAGATATACATTTCATTTGTCATGAAAATACCTTAAACATACGATATTTTAATCAAAATCGTTAGAGCCAATTTTGAGAAAATTAAAATTTTCGAAAAATGTTCCATGTAAAGGGTAGTCTGGGGTGGGGGGATTTTCTTGGAAACCTTCGTGTCGCATCTCTGGAAGATACTGAACCTAAATACCAAGTTTGGTGTTTATCCGACTGTTCGTTTCTGAGTTATGCTGTTCACAGACACACACACGGACATGTTTCCAAAAATGCTTTTTTTGGATTCAGGGAGTCTCAAAACATGTATTTCCGGTGAAATCTCAGTATCGAATTTTTGGGTCGAATGCAATACTTCCCCTACTTACTGTACGTAGTAGAGAAAGTAAAAAGTTTATATTATAATGGCATTCAATTGTTTAATAAACTTCCTACATATTTAAAAAAAGTTAAAACCCTAACAGTCTTCAAAAAAGATTTGAAAAAATTCCTAATATAGGGTTGTTTCTATTCAATGGAAGAATATCTAGAAATTAATTAGTTTATAAGCATTCTTATGGAATATACTATGTTTACAATTCTAAAATTTAGTTTAGGTACCTACTTATGTAATAAATTAGGATTTAAAATAGAGAGTTGAGGGTTGTTACACTACATCACTATGATAATCTCTATTTTAAATTATAACACATCACTGTTACAAGCTTCTAAATCTTCAAAAAATTGAGCTTAAATTAGGATTTCTGTATTTGTGTACTACATCTAATTAGACCTGTTCGTTTTGTACTAATAATTGTATTGTTGAAATGAAACCAACATTTCTGTAATGAAATCAAACAGTGAATAAATCTGAGTAAACCACATCTCCAAAGGTTTCAAAGCAAATGTTGACCTTTATGTAAAGAAGAGCGCATTTTCAGCCTAATAAAATATTAAAAGCATTAATCTTGTTCATATTCATATTAATTTATTTTCATCCTTTTACATAAGTATAAAGGACACGTCAGTATAATCTATTTACATTATTTTTCCATATTTGAACTCCTCTATACTGTAAAATGCATTTTCAATTAAATGTTTTTATGGTTTTCATCGTTAATGTTTGATTTTATTCTTTACTTCATTTGGTAGTTTATTAAACAATTCACTTCCTATGGTTTCTGTTGAACGATTATTGTTGTGGTACATGTATTAGAAGCGGGTTAGTAAATGTTGTAAACAAAATAAATTTGGGTCTCTGACATATAACGGACTCTCAGAGGGTTTTATTCTAACTTTACAGAATCCTATTTTCATCGAGTCTCAAAGTGTAAATATTCAGTCCATGGGTGATATAAATAAAAACAAGCTGAACCTCCAAGCAAGTTGAGAATCTAGTATCAGATCGTGATTTGGTATAAATAAAAATTTGCCCTCTTCATTGAGCTATTGCTATATCTGCCAAGCTTTTGCTCAGTGACACATCAGCTGATTAAACAAATGCGCCTATTCTTCTGTCAGGAGGCGATTTAATCTTTGCTGCTCTTAAATATTCATATGCTCATTCATGTTAATCATACTCTACATTTATGAAACAATAGATTTTGAATAAAACAATTGTAATTAATGATTTGTCAAAGGAAATAGACATTGAGATTCACCCAACTTTCAACAGACAACATTCATCATCCTCTTATTTGATATTACAAACATGTCACCAATTGATATACTGAAAGTAGCGTGATTATTTGTACTTCTGTTTTTGCACCTTTATATTGATAACCTCTGCATCTATATAAAATATCACTATAAGTAATTCCAAGAAATTATAAGGTGTTATTGTAAATTAAAGTTATACTGGATGAAAGAGTGTCATTTCGTCGAAAGTTAAATTTAAGGTTGGTTTTACAGGAAATTGTTGTTACAATCCGGTTTTGATTTGTACAACATTGTGCTCTACGTACATGTTCATATTTGCACATCGCTTTGATTATATTACCAGTCTTATGGTAATGAGAGCAGATTACTATGACCTCACTCACATTCTGTTTAGCATTATACAGAGAGAGCCAAAAAACTATGAATCGGCAGCGGTGTTTTTCCTGTGCACATCCTCGGCGCTTGTTGCCATCTGCCGCTATCATAGAAAGTTGCGGATGAAACCATACAATATTTTTAAAACTACTTTTCAAGACTATACTTATCAACTTTATGAAAGGAGATGCTGAAACTGGCCACTGTCATCCATAAATTTTTGGCACTTCTTTAGGAAACTATCCATCGCTTGCCGTAGTTCACGTTGAGAAATGTTGGCCATTTCCTGGCCGATATCTTGTTTTAATTCTTTCAAGGTATGTGGATTAGTCTTGTACAGTTTGTTTTAAGTTACCCCAGAGATAGAATCGCAGGGGGTTAGGTCGGGGGACCGAGAGAGGCCACAAATCTCTACTAATAATTCTGTCCTCAAACGCACTTTCATAAAGTTGTTAAGTAAAGCCTTTAAAAGTAGTTTTAAAAATGTTGTATGGTTTCATTCGCGCCTTTCTATGATAGCAGCAGATGGAAACGAGCACCGAGGACTGGACAGGTAAAATACAGCGCAGGTGGTTTGTAGTCTTTTGGCTCTTCCTGTAGTACCCAGGCAAAATGAAAACACCTCAGGATCTTTTCAGCATTGTTAAAAGGACAACGTCATGTTTCATTTGCCTCTGTTACGCAATTTTCTACGTTTTCTCTTTTAAATTGTTCATATCTGCACACATTTGAGTCCTTGCACTTGCAACAGTTTTTAATTTATCTACTACTTATATACAGCAAGTAGAGGAAGTATGGCATTCTATGCAAAAAACTGATAACACTGAGGTTTCATCAGAAATACATGTCTGGAGAGTGCCCGATCAAAAAAACAAGCATCCGAGAGAGAGAGAGAGAGGGGGAGAGAGGGAGGGGGAGAGAGGGAGGGGGAGAGAGAGAGAAATGAGCTAATGCTTGATTTTGTTTATACCACCCCAATGTCTCTACCATGTACATAGTAAATAGCTAAGGTATTGCATTCAACCCAAAAATTTTATATCAAGATTTCAATGGAAATACATGTTTTTAGGTCCCTTTAGTGAGTGAATAAATAAATAAATAAATAAATAAATTAAAAGAAAAACATTTTTAGAAAAAGGCCTGCATGTGTCTATGTTATATCTGTGAAGAGCATAAATCAATAATGAAAAGTCTGATAAATAGTAATCCTGACACTATTTCTGTGTAACAATGTGTGCACCTTATACAGGGTGAGCCAAAAGACTCCGAACGGCCTCCGCAGTGTTTTTCCTGTCCGCATCCTCGGCACTCGTTGGCGTCTGCCGCTATCATAGAAAGGCACGGATGAAACCATACAACATTTTAAAAACTACTTTTAAAGGCTTTACTTACCAATTTTATGAAAGGAAATGCTGAAACTGGCTACTGTCGTTGTCCATACAATTTTGCCACCTCTTTAGGAAACTATCCATCATGAAATTGTTGTGGTGAATTTTCCAAACGATGACTGATGTCGTTTAATGTTTCTTCGGTAAAAACCGATCTCTGTCTTTTAGATTTCTTAGCCTGAACACTTCCTGTGGTCTGAAATTTACTGTAAAGTTCATGGATTGTTGTATGGCCTGGAACTTTTACACCTGGAAATCTTTCTGCAAATCGTACTTTCACTTGGCGAGCTGACCAAGTTAACACATACAAATCACCACAACAGCATGACTTTGTTTATAGCAGCAGTGCGTTATCATGTTGTTATCATATTTCCACATGCCCAGTGGAAAAGCACCGCGCAGCTGGTAATATTGTTCATAAAATACCCCTCTGGGGCCACTTAAAACATAAAGTGTAAAGACAAACCCACACACCCTGGAAGAATTAAAACAAAATATCCGCCAACAAATTTCTCAGTGTGAACTACGGCAAGTGATGGATAGTTTCCTAAAGAGGTGCCAAAAATGTATTGACTACAGTGGCCAGTTTCAGCATCTCCGTTTGTAAAGTTGGTAAGTAAAGCCTTTAAAAGTGCTTTTAAAAATGTTGTATGGCATCATCCATGCCATATACAGACGGCAATGAGTGCCGAGGATGCAGACAGGAAAAACACTGCGCAGGTGGTTCAGAGTCTTTTGACTCACTTTGTATTTCATATGTGCAATAATCGAGTTTACTCTCATTAGGCACTTTCATTGGGTATTACTCAACATGTAGTGTTTGTTCACTTTGTAAAGTAACTAGTCTTCGATACAATGAAACAACTACTTAATATGGAACCTCTTCCTGTTTTGCCTTAATGACCTTCCTAAAGCTTTTAACACTCTCAAATAAGCAACAGTTGGACTCAAAATATTACCGCATGTATACATTTTTAGTCTCCCTGAATAAAAAACAATTTTTTTTTCAAGGTGGAAATATATACTTATTATTAAAAGTGCACAAGCATTTCGTGCCACAATTTTTTATTTCCTCTATGTACCACTGATTTAATGTTACAAAGATGCACTTTCCCACCTGAGTAATTTTATTGTAATACCATTTGCAAATATACAGATAATGCTTCCATCTACTGACAAATTTCCAAAACATTAACCCTACACTCTGAATCACAAAGTCACAACCTGTTGTGTGTATGGTGGTGGAATATATTTGCCGACAACCATGGAATCATAGCTATGAAGGAACAAGCAAATAAGACATTATATTTACTTAAATTGCAAGGGGGAGGGGGAGATAATTAAGAATAGAAAACTGCTCAATGACATTAAGGCTGTAAATGCCGTAGACTTTGGTGTGAATTACAATAATACTAATTCGTTCTTAAGTTTTGTTTTTTTCTCTGTTAATTACACTTCAAAGTAAATGTCAATAAAATTAATATCACTACATAACTTAGGCAACAAAAGCAAAATAAAAATATTTGGCAAGTCTATTCTTAGTGCCTCCTTGTTGAAAATGCTTATAAAAGCCAAGGGAAAGCGAATAAATTACCTTAGGAGTGAGTTTAGAAGTGGATGTGATCTCTTCACTAAGAGCAGAATGTCGAAACATGAATCATTCGAGTTTTAGACACGCAGATCCCTCAGCTACGCTTTGAGGCTGAGGGCCCTCAATCTCTTGGCTATGCCTTCAGGCTGAGTATCTTACCGGTTTTGGCGGCATTACTTATTCAACACATCATTTTCATCGCTGTGGAGGATACAGTAAGAGCAGAATGTCGAAATATTTAATCAATTTAGGTTATAACAGCACATGGTGAATTTTGGAGGTTAAATTGCAGAGTTGGATTTGTGCCAGCAACAGTAAATTAAATTACCTAATTTAAACTAAAAGTAAAGTTACACAATTGTAAATGCCACAAATAATGTGCTGTGCGCCACAATGAAGAGAGTATATGCAGAGATACGCTTTGATAACTTTGTGTGTATTGTCGCTTTTCAAGTCCTAATGCTCTACCAAGTTCATGAATGATAACTGAGCTTTAATCTCATTCACTTGAGATTACTGTAGGGATGCATTAAACCATTCCTCTAACATTGCACCATTTAGTGCTGAATTCTTCTTATTGGCACTACCATGTGAATGTTGCAAATAATTTGTATTTAATCTCATAAACCATTTATTATAATTTTAGATAAATAGCAACAAGAGAAAATTGCTGAAACACATTGGAGTAAAACAGTGTTACAAAAACTGAATAACGTGTTTGGATTTTATATGCATTTATTTATTCATGATCAATTAAAAACAAAGTTAAACTGCTATTATGCCTCAGCACGCCTGTCCAATTCTGAAAATTATAATTACATTTCAATGTAAACTAATGCATCACATCATGAATAAACCGAACAAATTAATTTCTCTGTAATGTACATATTTAACTTCACTGACTATTTAACAATTACAACTTAATGGTCAAAATTCTGTTTGCAGATCACATTACGTCTATGCTACAAATATCAATTTATCACATCGAATACAACCATATAGTCTAATGTAAGACTATCAAATAATATTTTCATTGCTATCACTACAGTTCCAACATGTTTATTGTTTCAGAAAGTAAATGTATTCCTTTTTGCTCTTCCCCCTTAAAAATGAGCTTAATAAAACATCTGTAAAAAACAGCAATAAATTAGCGACATTTACCTAAAGGTTTTTGAGAATGCTGTTGCTCTCAAAACATTTCCGGCTTCTGTACATTTTCTTTTACTGTCAAAAGCAGTCCCATTCTTGAGTAATGTTCATAGTTGATTCCTGAGAAGCAAAAGTAAATGATACATATTAAGTTTTTATAATACCTCTCCTCTTTTTCCTATTGGTAGCAGAAAAAGGCTCATTTGAATCAGCTATATCTGTGCACTGTAGGATTTTCAATTTTATGAAGCATAAATCACAAAAGCATGAGACAATCTTTATATAACTAACATGCACACCAATGCATTTGCTTGTATAAGCAATAGTTATACAAAAACAATGTAGGCTTTGTTGCTAATTTTAATCAGCTATCTTTTGTATATTCTTTAAGCACAAACTCTAGACTGGCAACACAGCTTATGACAGTCACTGGAGTAAACAATCAATATTCGAAACTGAAGTTTGTGGTAGACACATTCGCAATCCCAGTTTCATTTCAGACAGAAGTGTCGAAGTTTAAGCCCAAAACGTAATATTAGCAAGCACATATAGTAGTCAATACAGCTTTATTTTGAAAATAAATGTAATGCAATCCAGGTTATGTAATGGACTTAATTTTGGGGTTATTCTACATTCATACATCCTACTTACAAACAGGCCTTTGAGAATATAGATCGCTTCCTTCTTGCTGTTCATACGCTCTTGCACGTCTTTCAAGTCTTGCCAGTTTTACTATATCGAAGAATTTCCTCTCAGATTTAGTTTCAGATCCCTTAAAATACGATGGGCAGCTTTAAAATTTCACCTCAAATCGTATAGTTAGCCAACCTTAGGTTTTTTCACATCGTCCACTAATATTATGAAAATGACTTTATATATAGTAAACTGATATAATATATCAAATTTTGGACTAGATATACATTATTTTTAAAACCATTTAATATTCAACTCTGCAGTTTATAATAATTGTGTTGGCAGATATGAATGTTAAACTACAGGTTGCACAGTGTCATCTAGCGCCCACAATGGATATATGCTCTAAATGTACATTTCGAGTGGTCGATGCGGGAAAATGGATGCTACACCGGAAGTTCCATCCCAGTTGAAATACGCTGTTTTGTAGGTTTGTTCCAGCACGATTCAGAATCGATTCCGAATTATCTGAGTGTGCGCAGTAGCTAAGTGGCGTTCCAACACGACAGAGAATCAGTTCAGAACCAATTCTGAATTTCCAGTTTGCTGTTCCAACGTATTTGGGAACTAGTTCGGAACGAGTGAAATCGGTTCGGGATGAAGAGCAGGAACTGAAAATTCCAGACATGCGCAAATTGTATGGTCTACAGCGCATACTCAGTCAATTCAGAATCGATTCTAATCGCTTGGAACAAACCTGACAGAGAGTATAGAAAAAGTGACATACTCTCTGTATTCAGTAGGAAATAAAGTTTAATATGTAATTTATTCCTCCATGCGTGTTTATTTCTCAATACGGAATAGCAAAGGTGTTTGGTAAGCAGTTGCTCGCTGTTGAGTAGTATGGCGACATACCTGAGGAAAAGAACAAACGTCTAACAAAGCCAGGGAGCAAAACAGCGTTCAAAGATAACGAGTGATAATGAGTGATTTAGAAGGTGACAGTGATCTTTTTAATGATGCATCGACTTCCGAAGAAGAGGATTATTTCCATTTAAACATTATTCCGTTATTTTGGGACCTTTACCCCCTTTTGGCACCTTTATACCATTTCCCCCCAACCATGCCCATAATCCCCTTTTTTCTTTTAAGTTTCATTCCAATTTATTCTTTAACTTTCAATTTATGTCTCCTCAGCTTGCTGTGTACGTGCGAATAGTAAGTCTACCTCTTTCAGTAAACGCCGCGCGGGAATTGAAAGTACACCCGCAACAATGGAAAATAATTGTGTGTTCGACGAAAACCTCTTTCTCTCACTTTACTGCTATAAAGTAGCCCGCAATAATGCAATTGACAATGAGTGATTCTATCCCACCAGAATCAGTAGCCTGCTGTTCGTGAATGTGAGTTTGTTGCTGTGAGAGACATCATCTGTTTACGTGGAGACGACAATAACCTCAACTGCGCAGTTCCGAGAATTATTAAGACTGGGCTATAATTCACAAAACAATTATATATAAAGAAATAAAAATTTCAGCCCAATTGAATGGATAGTTTAGAAAATAGCAATTTCAGTTGTGCATCCCCTTAAATAAACCAGCACCTTATTGTGCCTTTTTCACCTTATTTGAGCACCTTTTCCCTTCCTTTTTTCATCTGAAATTTGCAACTAAAAATCCTAACCCTGATCATAAGCATACATTGGTACCATGTAGTTTTGTATTATTTGCATTACGTTCGGAATAGAATTTATGTGGGGTGTCATTGTCTCAGAGTATTGGAGTTTTAAATTAAACATTGTGTTTAGAAGCTTCTGTAGCAGGAAACCTAATGTTAAATTGGAATTGTGTTAAATTACTTTTTCCGGGTTCTGGTTTAAATATAATATCTATAAATTACAATTGTTATTCGCAAAACTCAGTATCAATGGCTTTAAGCCGATAAACGAACGCGATTTATTTTTGCTCGAATATTAGGACTGGAATCAGTATGAAAGAAACGCTTACGATGTACATCGGCGGAGTTTGATTTCATTCATCAACGCTGTAAACGTAGATATTTGATCGTCTTCTGATTGACCGTGCAACCAGGGTGCAACGAAGAAGGCCGTGACAGAACGCGAACGGTTCAAGTAGTGTTCCAACCACACAAAATTCCGAATTAGTTCTGTGAGCGTACCGGACTGGCGCATGTGCATTAGCATGTGTTGGGATTAGTTCCGAACCCGTCCAGAACCGTGTGCTGGAACAAACCTATTAACGCTGGGCGGTATTGCTTTCTACATAAAGATCACACCCAAGGTGAACCAAGTGGTGTGAACACTTTGGTGTTCTGTGAGTGGGTCTCCTTTTGTTAATAGTTGATACTGACGATCGATTTTTAATCAATAATAGTTTGAAGTATTGTGGTAGCTTGAATAAAAATAAGATTAAACATTGGTCAGAAAATAAATATGAAATCTCAAAAGCAGAAGTGCGGGAAATTATGGAGACTACATGTTATGTTTTCACGGAATATGATACCAAAGTACTTACAATTTATTTAATGTTCTTATAAATAAAGCCTTTAATTTATGCTTTCATTTATGTAATAGGTTCACTCATAACAGAATTTTTCCGATACAAAGAGTGAATTTAGGCAATAATAACGTTCACTTTATTCTGCACAGCTGTGATAGCATCGGTCATTAAAGACTGCAAATCCAGGTAATTCAACTCTAGCCGCATTGCCAACATCTTTACTGTAAAAACCCCTAAATGAGTTAAGAAAAATCCATAAATCGGGTATAAAAATCGGTAGATATTTTGTAAAACGTCATGAAATGGCTTAACTGTGGTGTTAGGGATTCAAGGTAGGGACTGAAGATGAGGTATATAAAATTAGGAACACAAGTACGGTATAGGGGTACAAGTCGGATTCAATATGTACACGATATATGTATCTACATGGTTATTCTTATTGCGTAACTGTGATCAATGCAGATAAGTGACACCAATTTACACCATACATAACATATTTCGAGTTTGCCATCCAATCTGTAAAATTTACTTCGCGCTTACTTGTGAAGTTTCCCAACAGGTGCCGCTTCCTCCGTCTTCCTGAGCCTGCTTCATGTTGTTTTCAGACAAGTGCTTGCAGAAAGCTCTCCCGAAGGTGTACGAACACCATGCTTCCAAAGCGAATGTCGACCTCTGCCATGCTGATTGCTGAGGCTTGAAACTAAACTAAGATCGAAGTCAGCTGATAAAATAGCAATGCCGAAAATATAAAAATAAAGCAGAATTTTCGTATCAACGAGCAATTGTGTAAATGTAGGAGTTTATAGTGATACCTTATTTAATATTGAGTACCAAATAATGCGCATTCGATGTTTAAAACTGGAACATGACCTGAAAACCTAGTAAGGTAGAAGACAGGTTATGTACGTATGTTAACCTTATAACAGTAAGGAGGTATACAACTCTGTAATAAATTACACTTGATTTGTTTCATTCTGTATATAATATGTCCTTATTTTATTTTAAATGTTCTGTATACTATGTAATATTTATGTATATATGTAACTTTATTGTACATTTCCTTAACACGCATATAGTATTTGTATTTTATTTCAAATGTTCCATATTCTATGTAATATTTATGTTTATATATAATTTTTGTACATTTCCTTGACATGTTCTATGTTCACAAGTCTTTATGGCTGCTAGTGAACTCACAGAATACAATCTAATCTAATCTAATCTGAATCGAAAGTTCAGTTGGTTTTAATGAAGAATTGAAATATATATAGCGAAAACAAGCTAACCTTAAATATAAACTATACTTAGTATGTTAAGGTGTTAAAATGTGTGTTTGTGCTATTTAGTGTTGAAATGTGTTCGAATTACGGACTGTTTCGAAAAGTTTATTTTTATGGATTGCACACTAATATCGTAAAACGAACAAGAGGCTCAAAGGTTATGTCTGATACCTATTTCAATTTTGAATGTGATGTAATGATAATAGTTTGGGATCCATAGTTTGATTTTGGATGTGTATTAGTGTTGTGCTCAAACACTATTTCCTGCTGTTATACCAAATAAATAAATTAGGACATAATGCTCTTTTCATTGCAAAATAACTTAAAACATTTCATAAACAGAAAATTCTCCATATGTACTGTATATCTTTGGGAATTTTTTGTCAATCTGGGGTAATTCGGTTAAGCCTGGCCTTGGAAGCACAAATAGTTACATAAAACTTGTGTATTACCACATTATTTCTGAATGATTTCTACATATCGAAATGTCAGCTACCATATTTATGAAAAAACACCCAACTTAAATTATATAAATGTATAATATGTATTGCATGGCAAAATATCTGCTGAAATAGTTATTCTTTTTAAAGTATCTACTTTATTTACATACACCTCATTTGTGAAGTCATAGTGAGAGCTGCCTTGTAAAACAACTTCTTGGTTTCATTACTTCATAGTGTTGAGTAATGCTATCTCTGTTTTAAATGTTGTCTCATATTCACACTTCTAATTGGGCAGCACTATGACCTCTCACAAAAAAGCCTGGTTTCAATCCTAGGGATCAGAGGTGGGATTTTGTGGTAGATAAAATGGCACTTAGAATGAATGTTCTCTGGTTTTCCCCACCATAATTCCATCAATTGCACCATCTTCATCATTGTCATCCCCCCTCCCACCAGTCACCAATCTCTGTAAACCTGTGAAGTTAAAAGGGACATTAAAATTAAAAATACTATGGAGGACAGAGAGCAATACTAATGAACGAGTGTCTCATCCAGCCACCCAAATTTATAAACCAGCATGTGCTGTTACATTCTTTCTGCAGTTAACATATGAAAAAACAATTAATATGGCACACTAAACTACATGTTAAAGTGATTGACAATTATGAAGGGTGGGTGTGATATGGTTAAACACAAAGAGACATTGTTATTATTTAGAGACATTGCATTCACATTCGTATTTAATAATACTGTATAATACATTTGTATGGCATTTTAAGGAATATGTGCCTACATTAATATACATTTGAATGGTTAAACACAAAGAGACATTGTTATTATTTAGAGACATTGCATTCACATTCATATTTAATAATACTGTACAATACATTTATATGGTATTTTAAGGAACATGTGCCTACATTAATATACATTTGAATGGCCTACCCAATTAAAATATCCATTAAATTCTAACCTCTTGAATGTCTGTTATTACAATCTATTGGAATGATCTTATAGGTAATTGCACTTAAGTCACTTATGCATACACAAAGCCAGTTCTAGTTAATAAAACTTACAGTTATTGAATAGAAAATACACTTTGATTCCTTTTCCTGGGAAAGGTTCTATATATTCATTCATTCATTATCTGTTTACCCTCCTCTTATGTAGGACTTACACCCCCCAGGACTTACAAGCGGTAGCCTGGGGTCAGAGGCCCGTCGAGGAGCAGACACTCATGGATCAGACAGAACATCCAGGATGGGTGATCAGCCCAATGCCTGGTATGGGATGAAGGAAGTAGATGAAACGAAATGTTGGTGAAATGGATGAAAGGAAAGGTGATGATGGAGCAGTTGGTGGACTGAATGGCGGGGGAAACCGGAGAGCCCGGAGAAAACCCGCCCAGACGCCGCAGGTCCCTGGGATTGAACCCGGGCCGCCTCGGTGGGAGGCGAGCGGTTTAACCACTCGGCCACGGCGCCGCCGTTCTATATATAACATTTGGTATAATACAGTGGAGGTCCTACAGCACATGGGAACCTTAAATTTATTGACAGGTCATATGGGAAAAAAACAAATTGAGCCCATACAGTGATGTTTGTTTGTTTGTGTTTGTTCATTTGGCTCCACTGTGAGCAATGCTCAGGGAAATTGAACACATCATACAATTATGAAGTATACAGAGTAAGTAGGAATATACCCAAAGCCAAGAACAGCCTTTGGGGGGGATGCTCCCCTCCCCATCATGCATTATCTAAGAGAGAAAAATTTGTAAACCATCACCATTTCAACAGTAAACTTCTCGACACGCATTACAGTAGGACAACAATAGCAAATAAGTATTAATCACTATCACATGCAATCTGCCCTACAATAAATTGCTTACATGAGGTTGATACTATTATGATGATTAATTCGCTTTGAATAAGCTCGAAATTATAACTTTATACTTATGTTATGCTTAAATTTCAATTTCCCATGTAATTTCTATTACCTTGAAGACATGTTTGAGAAAGACATCACTTGAAACGAGAAATTCTCATTATTACTGCATGGGTATTATTTGGGAAGACAGTATACAGGGTGGAAGGTACTGCTTGAACTGTATGTTAATCATGGATTCTATATAATGAGTAGTGCAAATATGTCCAATACAATTTTTGTCATTAAACCTACAAAAACGAAACAGTGATATTCTTTGTGCCTGTGTATTAGCCATTTTATTACAGTTCAAGCAATACCTTTCACCCTGTATAAGAAAACATTTAGAAGATGGTCGAGTTTGCATATACATAACACATTATAACATATAAAACTGGGATGCAACAGATCCATCTATCCCATTGACTAACAATTATACAATCACTGTGTGCTACCGGTATTCCTACTTTCTATCTAGCAATAGTATTTACATGGTAGCTTAAGTATTTAAAGTCCAATATCAAACCTGCTATGTCTGTAGAGACTGGCACTGTAGCAAGATGACAATATCACAAAGGACATGTCAGGAATGGGGAGGAGTATAATTTCCTCTGCTTCCTCACCATGTGTGTTCAGCTACAAGTCGACAGACAACCAAGGAATTATTGCACTTTGCTTCTACATGTGTTCAAACAAGCATTATGCAAACTTATGCAACTCAACTAGGTGAAGTAGCATACAAAAGCTGAAATGGCAACCCTGCACTCTCTAGACTACTTCATTATCACCATTTGGAAATGGATGAAAGGAATTTCAGTTACAGTTGCGTCCATGTGATAACTCTGCATAGACCAGCAGCAGAAGACTAGTTATGATGTACAATCAGAAAAGCAGCAGAACAAATTCAGCACACCAGAAAAATCTTGGCACTACTCTTCTCTAGCTACTAAGTGATTGGTGCAAATCCACTACTGAGCTGTACCGCTAACTGGTTACATTCTTCATGATTGGGCTTTTTAAAACGTGAAGATAATTTCATAGTTTTCTTTTTTTGTAGAGTAAAACATGACGTTTCTCTGTGGCCATACCTTTTTGTTAGCTGGGTCTTTTAAAGTTCCAGCTTGGCAAATGAAATCTGTTGTATGTTCTTGTGTTTGCTCTGCATTTTTCACCACTATCTCAAGAGGAGTGGCCCATTTCTGTGAGGCAAAAAGCCCAGCTTCTGTTTTTATGCCATCTATAATTTTCATTAGCCTTTCTGCTTCACATTTCTTCCTCAACTCTAAGTCCGTACTTTCCTACTTGCTGACAGCTCCTTGGCTGGAAATTCTGCATTTTCAGTGGGTAGATGTGCTTCAGTATTTATTTCAGGCTCCTTTTTTGGGGGGCATGCAAGTACAGGCTTATATGCTTGGCATATTAATTCATATGTTTACACATATTCCACAGGACAGCAGAATCTGTGAATGTGCATTTTCCATTTTCCTCTGTTGCTTAAATTTACCAGTTACACAAGATTATACAAAATTCCTTCCGAATGAAGAGGACTTCACAAGCTATTCCCAGAAAATTAAAAATAAACATTTTATTTTTCATGTAAATATCTTGAATACAATGGCATTTTAATCAAAATCGTTTGAGTCATTTTTTCAGGAAAAAAATTCGAGAATTCTTCCGTGTAAAGGGTTTTTTTGGGTGGGGAATGTTCTTGAAAATCTTTGTGTCGCATCTTTGGAAGGTACTGAACTTAAACCGATTTGTATTATGTATGTACAAATTCCTGCTTTGAAACGCATGGCTTTATGTATTCACTTTCAATTGTCAGTCGAAATGCGCGCGCCAACATCCCACGTTACGTTTTTGACCACAGCCAATGGGAGCAAAATGTGCCGGAATGGACTACCTTCCCCCTTGCTGGAAGATCGTTCCCTTTCGTTCATTTTCGGCATTCGCTCGAACTTCGTCGGGCAACTTCGGGGAGCTATCTGCAAGCGCTAGTTGTTTTCAGGAATACAGAGCTGCCAACGTATGACCAAGAAACAGCGTATCCTATCGCGAACAGTTAATACTTGCACCTTTTTTACTCTCAGTAATGACCTTCATATTACTACTTCTTGCTTAGCTTAATTAGCAACCAGTGGTTACACCTAAGCACGCAAGAGAAGTCTGCATGAGTTTCTTTAATGATGTTAATGATTCACTGTGTACATAAGCTTAGGTTTCTGATTTACGAGAGGTTAGGTTAGCTTAGCTTTAGTTTTTTCATATAAACTTAGGTTAATTAGCAACCAGTGATTACACCAAAGCATAAGAGCTAAGCGAATGCGAGTTCCTTAACGATGTTTGTGCTTTACTATTTATGTAAGCCATGGTTTCTGATTCATTGAGGTTTGGGTTAAGTTTAGTTCTTTATACCAACTTAGGTTAATTATTCACCACTGGTTACTAGAGTTGGGTCGAGCGATTCTTTTGCAGTAATTGCTTCATGCGATTCGTTCACGATTCATGAATCGTCCTCTTGCTACCTGTCTGGCTAGTCCCTCCTAGCGCACGATTCGTTCATGAATCGTACCCTTGTTTGCTGGCCTGCCCTAGGAGGATAGAATCCTATGGAGGATAGAATGAGACATGGAATGCAGAAACAAGAGAGCACGCTCAGAGCGTACGTGCACACATCGCTCGATGCCATGAGACGCACGTCGGGAAACACCTGCTGAAACGTGACGCCGAAAACAACATCCTACTCGATAAGACGAGACTCAAGGTAACGCTTTATCCAGAGCACGATCACGATGTTCCCAACAGGAGATACGTAGCAAATTACGTGAATGCACGCGCTCCACTCATCGCCTCGGACGGTAGCTTAAAATTCCTCAAGAGAAGAATAATAGATCTAGCAGACCCTGTCGACGATATGGATGGGGTAAATAAGAGATATCTGCTAAGGGAGATAAATGAATTACAACAAAGTATAAATAGCGATATGGTTACGACTACTATAAACATCGATAAGGTAGTTAACGGTAAGGTAGAATCCATCGAGAGTGTGCTCGCTCATAACATGGAAATACATGTCGAAAATATGAAACAGCAAGTAGAAACTGTAAAAAAGTTGCTTCAGACACTCGAAAGGAATACCCTGAACACTTCAGATATTGAAAATAATATAAACATGAAACTACAACATAGTGAAAACCGAGTATCTGCACGCATCAGTGATGAAATTTCAAAACTCGAGACACTGTTCAATAATAAACTACAGTCAAGTGTAAACATCCTTATGAATAATCTAGGCGACGCAACTGCAAATATCATGACACGAATGAGTGAACTTACAGCTCACGTCAGATGTATAGATGAGCTCACCGCACAGGTGGTCGATAGTAACAAGTCACGAGTGAATGATCTTGCAAAACAAATGAGATCGACCGACGAGTTCTTAGCTAAGGCTATGGATACATTGCAAACACGTGTGGTTGGCATGTCGGGTAATCTCATCATACATCTTCGCTCCCTACCGCCGAGGAGAGCCAACATGTATATGCTATCATCTGGATTCTCACTCTATACATTCCCGATCAAGGGTGAACTGGATCACATCGCAGGATCCTGTAGGCGGACCGAGAAGTAGTATAATTGCTTAAGAGATAAACGATACAATAGTGCGATAAATGATAATGTTATCGCTGAACATCCCACATCCTTTAACATAGGTGATAAAATACTCGTGTGATTGACGGTCATACCTACACATCGAAATGCTCGTATCATATAAAATGAATGTACGCTAAGAATGATCTATCATTGACAAGATGGATACCGATGCTATAACTCTGTAACAATCCATTGCGAAGCATACAAATGCCATTAGGGAAGAGTTGCGTTCCCTTAGAGGTCTACAGTTCGAGACGCAACGCACAATGACTGAGGTACTGAAGCCTGTAACTACACCACGCCATATTGGAGAATACCAAGAAGAAGGTGGAGGTGGAAAGTAGGCAGGATAATGAACGAGAGCGTCACCTGAAAGAGATGCGACGTTTAGGTAAAAACAATTTGGATACCGCATATGGAATTCGATACGAGGATGGTAATTATCTTTTGGGAAATAAAATAATCGCCATAGACGAGGATGATCACATTCGAGTGGGAAGCAAACGCTGCAAGACTACCCCCGGCCGGCTAGAACTCATCTTCAAGAGGAAACCTCTCACCTATACCGATGAGGATCTAGATGTATACGGCGAAATCTTAAATCAAACGCTAGTGCACAGAAGTGGACACACCATCACCGGACGGATAAAATCGAACACTGGACATAAGTATACGCACATCATTCGCAAACTCGTGACTGACAAGGTGACCGGTTCGGGATTCGAGTGGAAATGGCTGCAGAATAATCAAACCGATTACATATTCTGGTCCGATGTGAATGTACTAGCAGATCCTCTCAAATTACTCATCGCATCGCAAGAAGCCGGAAATAGAGGTCACATGTCCGAGATTGCAGAGATTGTTGAGGAATTGAAGAGAGCTAAAGTTATAGCATGATCAAACGTGCAATTGCAAAGGAATTATATGCGCCAGCCAGACGAAACTTTGAACGTAGAAAGATAATTACAAAAGGTCTTCATGATCTACTACAGATCAATCTAATGGAAATGATTCCATATGCACGCGTAAACAAGAATCATAAATACATATTGATTGCAAGAGACTTTTATACGAAAACGGCATATGGCCGAGCATTGAAGAATAAGCGGGGTGAGGATGTGACGCAAGCAATGCAATCCATTCTGAAGGAAATGAAGATTCCGCCCAAACATATCCAGTCAGATAATGGAAAAGACTTTTATAATAACTCGTTCAAGCAGTTAATGGCAAAATATAAGATTAATCATTACAGTACGTTCAGTAGCATAAAGGCTGGTGCTGTCGAACGACTTATACGCACTGTAAAAAGCCTTCTCTACAGAGAATTTCTAGTGCAAGGCTCGTATAAATGGTTGGAGCTCCTGCCTAAAATACTTACTCGGTATAATAATACTTACCATTCAACGATTCGCATGAAGCAAAACGACGTCACGAGCAATGATTGAGAATAAGGAATTCTCAACCTCCAGTCTACCTTTGAAAGATTCGGAAGGAGAGGTGAAGAAAGACGGATTTTATAGACAGGAACTTCAAAGGACACGGTGTCATGACGTCATCCTGATTGTAAAGGTATTGAAACGCACCAAGGATAGGATTCTTGTTGAGTGGTGGGGATTTCCAAACACTGAATGGATTAAACGTGAGGATGTACTATGAGCATGTACATTATATGAAATAAATATTTTTATTCATAACTCATCTTGTTCTTATTTTCCGTATCCCTTACAATTAAAGGAGAGTGACAGGATGGAAGGGAATACTGAAATAAGTGACACATTTTATTTGTATCAGTTATATATTTCTCAAGCCTAGAAGCTGGTATCCCAGAAACAAACATGTATTATGTAGAATTACTTTTATAAATCATAAATAAACATGTAGGTTGAAGCTGAATATTTTTTTAAAGCAGACCGTCCGTCATACCTAGAGCTGAAAATAAAATGCCAAGAATTCACATAACACTGAACTACTTGAGTGTTTTGTAAACTTCACACAAACATGTGCATACCTTCCTCATAACATTTTTATAGAGAACTACGTTTTAATGCTTGCAAACATGTGTGTATGGGTATACATTTACCCCAATACATTCAATACTTTCGTTATCACACAACATTTATACTGAATTACTTTTTAATTCTTACAAACATGTGTTATGGGCATACATTTACCCTAATACATTCATTACGTTTGTTATCACACATAACACTTATACAGAATTACGTTTTAATTGGGCATACCCTCATTATCTTCATATACAGTTAATGCTTCACCCTGATAGCCCCATGCTAATGTCATATGACTACCATCATTAGGGATTATACGCTTGTCATCGAATGCGTCCAGCGTGCGTTTGTTTGATTCGATGGTATACACATCGTGTTTGAATCTTCTAAAACCCAACTGAATCGAATAATATGTTTTGGACTTATCGTTTAAACATATATTATAATCCTCAAATTTAATTGTCCGCATTGTCTGTTTGGCAATACCCTTAGCCTTTTTTGTTTCCTGCCCTTCACATTCAAATGCTTACAGTTTAGAACGTAAACCTACATATTCTGACATTATCTTACCCGATAGCTCATCCTTGAATGTTCCAATAACTTTATGATTAACGCTTGGCATACCGTAAATATTGTTTTCCGGATAATTGGAGGTATTGAAATAACTGAGATTCTCTTTCACAAATTCATATATATAGGTGCTGGTTTAAAAAAGAAAGGCATCCGTATCTGTATACATTAATTTAAGATCCTTCAGGTTCGGCTTCATCACGTTATAGTAAAATGTATACATAAACAATTTTGACTTCTCTAATATTGTCTTTCCGAAGTATATCGGTTTGGTCATTTTAATCTCCACCCGTGCCATCTCGATACCGACCAGACTCTCCGAGAACACAATGTAGCGGACAAAGTTTGGACGGGATATCAATTTACGTGCCTGTTTCCACGACGTGACAAGTCGAAAGTCATTGTATTTCCTTGCATTTTCAATCGCTTTACCATATATCGCATTATTTAGCAGTTTATAAATGTTCTGTCTGAATTTAGAGGTCTCTGGTGCGCGTAGCTCGGAATTCATCATTATGTATTTTTTAAGCCATTCTGATTGCTCATACGCAATCACTCTATATATATCTATATAGATATATATACTTTAATTTCATACCCAATTGAAGACATTGCCGCAGATTTTGATAATGAATCGCATATTTATCTTTGTTCGTTAGTGTAGCTAGTAATTTTTTATAATTCCCGTTTGGTGGTATTTCCGAACGTGCACACAGTGGCAGATCATTATGAAAATCGTGAATTTCTGAAGGATATTCAATGTCTACTTCTAGCGCATATCGGAGAATTTTTGGGCACTCTTGCAAAGTCAATGTTTTCAATTTCATTTCTGGTTAACCATGTGAGTCCACCATATGGAAGGATCCCCGACATAGCCTGGCCATATAAATTCGTACAGTCGTAATAGCCTAAATATTTCATTTGTTGTGAGCTATAATGGTCCGAAACGTATTTATTATATGCTTTTGCATGTCTACCAGAGACGGTAGGTATCCCACCACGCATTCCACCTTCAATCATGCAATGCATCTCTTTATCTGTAATTAGGGAAAGCGTTACATTGGTTATCTTGAGCATTGCATCGAATGCAAGTCCTGGGAGTGTAAAGTAATGAACACAGTCCAACTGATAAACATTTAAAATTATGTCACAAAACTTTTCGAAAATGTCGGCTAACAAATATGTATCGGTTTTCAGGTATAAATCGCTATACTGATATAACGTTTCTATATTAAATGTTTACCAAACAGTAAGGGCATGTTCGTATTGTTCTGCTGTTATATAATCAAACATTGTAATATCGGGCAACTCTGTCTCGTTCAATTTAGATAAACAATCAATATAAATATATGAGAATACACCTTTCTTTCGAACGAGATTCTGTTGTGTGACGGTCTTAAATTCAATTTTTATAAATTTGAAATCATCCATACATACATATCAGCAAGGTTTGATAATTTATCATTCATGAATCGATAGGTATCTAGAAATCTTAGGTAAACTGTTTTATACTTTTTACTGAATAAAAGGTACTTTTCAGAGCTCTGTGCTATGCAACTTATTGGTTGAGTGCCATAGTTGAGATGTTTTACTATAAAGTGAGCGTCGTATTGTCGCAGCCTCCAAACAAACACGCTCAAGGGGCAGAGCACTCGCTAGAGAGGTAACCGGTAGTTAACAAATTGTAATAATTTGAATAAGGCGAGGCTACGACTAGGGACGCAGCTAAAGTGAAAGTGCAGAAATATTATTACAAACTGGCAAAGGGACACTTACATGGCTCAAAATAGGTAGAAGGAGTTTTACACTATCATGAATAAGACAATAAAGATCTGGATGGCACCATGTTTATTAAATAAAACTTATTACATACCACATCTTTGTTCCATGCCTGTCGGGCGAGGCCGCCATGCATTCCTGCACGGAGAGGGCGAATGCAGGTCTGGTCTGGTTGACTGCTACGCACTGACTCTCTGCCCCAAGCACGCCACAAAAAGCGTGGGGGACGCCAACTAACCTACCCCCACCTAAACTGCTAATCTCCACCTAAACGTCAACCGCCATCTCGAATCTAGGTGACCAAAGAGACGTATGCGCATACGTCACATCTCCCCATGGCCACCTAGATCGACGCCCTCGTCGACATAAGGAGAATGCTGTTTGTGAAAAGAACAAAGAAAGGGAAAAAATTACAAAATAGAATAAAACATGACATACAAAAAACACGCAGTATTTGTGAACATGTATGGAGCCTACTTATCTGAGCAAATTCACATGCTGTCTGTCATATTTGTGAGTCTCGAGTGTCGACGGGTTATTTTTCTTCAGATCACTTATGCTCGAGTACCCCGCACACGCACACACACCATGCTGCCACTGTCACATGCACACTACACTGCACCTGGATGGATGTTCCGACGTAACTGTTTGTGGGTGGGATTTCCAGATCACCCACAACGACGAATTATTTTTCAGCTGTAGTCTTTTGGATGCTGCAGGTCGCTGAAGATGAGGAAGGGGTGGGCAATCGTTGGCTTGGACTGCCCCCCAAAATAGTGGCTCCTTATGCCACTGCAGTGTAGTGGCTGCACGACAGCTCTCCTGTGGTGTCTCTGGAACCTCTGGCGTGATTGGCGGGAGTACTCTTCTTATACTCTCGAGCTCCGTAATCAGCAAAGTGACTACAACAGAAACCATAGAACGGTAGAAATGGTGCTCCAAAAGATCATCACACATAAAAGAAGTAGTATGCCATTTACAATAAAAGATTTAAAAATGTCAAGAAGATTTACAATCAATGAATTCTTTTAAGATGGGGCAAAGAGAGAGAAAAAAATGACCACATGTTGACATAAAAACTGAATTTTACAGGGGGTTACCATCCAAAATTTAACACAAAGTGCTTTAGAATCCAAATACAAAATCACAAAAGGACCAGAATACATAAACATTACATCAGTGACATTCATTGTTTACATACAATAACATAACACAAATATAGAAACTTATTTGGGATCCCAATATTATTTAATGACCAGCTGGTACCACTAATGAAAAGAAAATAAGTGCACTTACAATACATTCATACATGAAAATGAAATGAAATCATTCACACTGACCATGGCCCAAATTATACACAACACTCATTTAACTAACTACTCAAAACTACTGTATGCATTACTACAGACTTCAAAAATAAATCCACAGTACATATTCAAACTACACCACATTACATTCTTTCAACTACAGTACTCATACTCTACTGTCACTAACACAAATTCTCCTCCACATTACTATCTTCTCCATCTTATTATTATCCTCATCATCTCAATCATCATCATCATCATCATCATCAGTATTTCAATCATCATCGTCTTAGCTTTCAACTTTCTCGTAGACAGTAATTTCTGAGAAAACCAAATATCTTCACTGACGTGTCTCATTCAACTTGCTGCAAAGTAAAAAATACCTAACATAGGCATAGACTTAAAGAAATCACATTAACATTTCAGGAATGACTCCAATAACATGACATTATACTGTTGCATCCACATCCTCCGAATCAAAATTAAGCTGGAAAATAGATGGTATTAAAACTTGCTATATAAGATGGTAATAAACTTGTTGCATAAACACAAAAAAATTATTCTCATTGCAAACACTTCAATACATTTACTCTCTCGTGTGAATACATCACACACGCTATACTGGGCACGTTACAGCAACACCAATAAGCAAAATCTCTCAAATCATCACATCAAATTTTCAGGTACATGTAGCCCTCCTGAAAATCAAAACATTTACACTTCAACTATCGGGGTTACTCTTTGGCACTTCCACCGAAGCTGACATCATCTCATCTCATCTCCTCTCTCACTTTACCACCATCGGGGTTACTCTTAGGCACTTCCACCGAGGCAAATATCACATATACTAATCATCTCTCCCACTACACCGTCGGGGTTACTCTTAAGCACTTCCACCGAGGCAAATATTAACTCATATCTCACATAACCTCACAAACATACATACACACACTATTCATGCAACAATTTTCTGCAAATAAAAGATCACAGCATCATAATAAAACCTAAACCAAACCAAATCAAATGCAACAGAACAAATCACATCTTTACCAAAAACAATACTGTCACAGATCATTCCTGAAAATCAAAGCTTAATTAAGCACATAGTACACATCAAACACATTCCTGCAGCATAACATAACAAAACAAATGACTTACAATGCCCAAAACAGAATTCAAAGTTTAAGTTACACAAAATGATAATAAACTGTCAATTTAGCAGAGACATACATAGCACACATTATTCCTGAAAAGCAAAGCTTAATTAAGCATGTCAGTGAAACAATAAAAATTTACCATACCTGTGTGAGTTGTGAAACTGTTTCATTCGTCCAAACTTTAGCACACACAATGTTCACATACTTACAGGTTATGTTTTTTCTTTTTACCACAAAATTCCAGTGCAATTTTCCAAAATCTGGTAACACACATATAGCTGATCCATCAACATCCACGTCGTACTGGTCCATATTAGAGGCAAATTAAACCTAATTAGGTGAATATACTGGCAAGGTGGTAGTAGCTCCTGAAACGTTTACTTAAGTGAGTCATTTTGAAACATTTTCCCCCAAAAATATGCATTGCGTAACTAGATAAACCAAACATGGCAACGGTGAAGCAAAATTATCATCATTATGATTACCACTATGCGTACCGCGAGTGTACAATGCACAAAAATAAATTTTCAGTATATATACTCTTGACTTCTTTCGTTTTATTATTTTATTATTGCAAACAGATGCACCACACTTTTTATACACACGCAAGTTTTAAACACGCGAACTTTAAAATATTTGCTGCACTTTCGAGTCGTTAAGAAATCACAACTTACAAGATGACGCAACCAATAATACAATGTTACGCAGACCAGCTAACACACGCAACTATATTATCAAAGTTACAAATATCGCCCAATTTTTCACAATTCACAAAAATATGTACTTTAAAATGACCAGTACGAATAATTTATCACAGTAACAGAATGTAGTAGAAATGAAGCCAAAGTAAGGGGAAAATGGAGCCAGGAGTTTTAACGTCACGCGATGGAAAAATTATAAAAATGAACTTATAATTGGAATTTAGACACTGGACATTCGGAAAGCAATGCAACAAGAATTTAGAATACAGAAACCACAAATTATACCACCGAAACCCTTACGCTTAAGCCAAGAAACAGATTTACATTTTTAACAACCACGTGGAAGACCAAAACCGTTACATTTTACAGAAGAAAAAAAATTTTTTGCACTTAAAAGCCTCAGAAAAATTACATTATGCCAGCCAAAATACTCGGCGCCTCACGCCAATATGTCGCAGCCTCCAAACAAACACGCTCAAGGGGCAAGGCACTCGCTAGAGAGGTATCCGGTAGTTAACAAATTGTAATAATTTGAATAAGGCGAGGCTACGACTAGGGACGCAGCTAAAGTGAAAGTGCAGAAATATTATTACAAACTGGCAAAGGGACACTTACATGGCTCAAAATAGGTAGAAGGAGCTTTACACTATCATGAATAAGACAATAAAGATCTGGATGGCACCATTTTTGTTAAATAAAACTTATTACATACCACATCTTAGTTCCATGCCTGTCGGGCGAGGCCGCCATGCATTCCTGCACGGAGAGGGCGAATGCAGGTCTGGTCTGGTTGACTGCTACGCACTGACTCTCTGCCCCAAGCACGCCACAAAAAGCGTGGGGGACGCCAACTAACCTACCCCCACCTAAACTCCTAATCCCCACCTAAACGTCAACCGCCATCTCGAATCTAGTTGACCAAAGAGACGTATGCGCATACGTCACAGTATGACGTTAGAGAATGAGAGAATATGGGTAGTAAAATTTGGCGCTTTTCTATTTAAATTACAAGAGCTGTGGCTAGCCCCTTTATACTTTCCATTCCAATGTTCATGATCGCGCACCTTATTGTCAGCTTGTATCTCCAGATTACATGTGTGACAAACAGTTGCATTCCTAAAATTCATCTCATCTTCAGGTGTCATTGTTAATTTAACAATGTTTTCATATAATGCTATAGTTTCATCTGCTATACTTTTTAATTCATTGAGAAAGTCTGTGATTGTATTGGGTCCGCGAAAGAGTTTAAATCTTGAAAGAGACGGAAACGGTCTATATACCATCTGTAGAGCGACTGACATACTCTCATGCTTCAGTTTGGGACGCGACCAGCTATGGTCATTATCAGGCTAACATGTCTGGACTCGAACCGATACACTTTCCATGTCTGCATAAATGACCACTGGTATATCGAATGCTTTGTTGTGTGCTTTAAAAATAATTTATCATCCACTCCAACCTCCGGCATTACTATGGACTGTGTTTCCCTACATTTTAGCATGTTTCCTTAAAGCTTCTGCATTTGAAAACCTTCTAAGACACCCCTCGCACATCTGCATTCTCCGCGTATTCTTAGTGACTTGACTGTTAGGTAGATGTGATAAATTGGGGATTAGTAGGTAATGTGCATGTGTTTCGTTCTCAATACGTGGTAAATTGACATGATTTATTTTTATAAACATTGTCTGATATAATA
This sequence comes from Deroplatys truncata, assembly GCA_030765065.1. Classification (NCBI taxonomy): domain Eukaryota; kingdom Metazoa; phylum Arthropoda; class Insecta; order Mantodea; family Mantidae; genus Deroplatys; species Deroplatys truncata. Next base: position 19,811,735 of record CM060988.1, on the reverse strand, counting down.
GAATGGTTGACTGATTTTCTATGCCATATACTGACAATGATATGTCTTTATTCTGTTCTTCGAATAGCTCTAACTGATCCAACCCTACCGGAAAGGAAATGTTGTCTAATACAAATTCATCATATATTAAATTTGTTATAGGTAGAAAGTCGATTCCTGTTGGATAAAGATGGATATTTCGCTGCTAGCAATGAGTAGACAAAGCATAGTGAATTGTCATTACGTATATTACAGGTTACTTTCTTTCGACTGATAAAATCGGGGAGTTTAAAATAGCACGAAGCATTCAACGGATCATATCTACACATATTTATCTCCGATGATATAATTTCATGTAGCGGTTTTGAACTATCGCTACATTCAAAGCTTTCAATCTGCTCAATTATAGGATCTTTAATTTTACCCTCATAAAACCGCTCAAAATCTGTTGATTGGAGGACGAAGGACATTCTACTATTGAAACAACACTTTTCAATTACCTCTTCATCGGGTTTATTTAGTATATATGCACATGTTAGTGTTGCACGCACTTTAAGACCAGTTTTGTGCTTGTTTAGAGTCTGCTTTGTTTGTTGTTCAACCAAAGGTTTACACTGCTCAAGAAAATCGGATGGATTCGTGGCACCACTAACATTTTCAATTCTATATGTGACTAATCTGCGTTTAAAGGCGATCTCGATCTCAGGGCATTCCAATTCTCTCCTACACTTTTTCGATGTTGATGGTGTATCCTCGTCTTTTCGCTTCTCTGCTGGGGTATGTACTGTCATATTTGTAAAAACATATGTGATTATTAGTACTGATATTTTCTCGGGAATGTACATTGCTATTCTGAGGGTTGACACATACCTTTCTTTATTGCTGCTGTAAAAAAGCAATGCTGTGCTTTATGAAGCCTGATGGTTGGGTTTCGAGACCTCGGTATTGTAGAGCATACGTTCCAGATGCTAGTTGCATCCTCATGTCAGCTGACGTATTCATGTAGCGTGCTGGGAGGAAGACTTGAATCTCATCAGCATCCTCGGCTTGGAGGTGCACGACAGTTCTGGTACCGTAACCTGTCGCCACTACCCTGCATTGCGTGATCCTGTAGGTGACATGTTGTTGTAGGTCCCTAAGCTTCCGTAGCTCGGGGAATGTACTTCCAGCCTCAAGTTCTGCTAATCTATCGAGCAGCATAACTGAAATGAAGTGAGATATTATGTATATACATTTTAGGAATGCAAGTACAGTTACATATGATTTTAGGAATGTACATACAGTTGCATAACTGAAAGTAAACATGTATAAACATTTTAGAGATGTGCGTACAGTTACATAACAAAATGTAAGAAACACATAATCAATCTAAAATATATAAGAATAACTGAAACGTAAACATTGCATGAGAAACACACAATCGATCTAACGAATATAGAACATACAAATTTATACTACAATTCTAGAATATACACTAAAATTCGGTAGAACATACAAAATTTATACTATGACAGTAGAACATACAAATTTACATTATTACATGGAAATTCGTAAACCACATAGTCAAGCTGAAACGAATCATAAAAGATATGTATTATAGGTTAGGCTACAATACGTAAGCTGAAAAGAATGTATTGTTTCTTACCGTCCTGAGCATTTCCTGTGATATGTTGCGATGCTGTCTGGTTTCGTTGTATTCGCGGTGTATGTACTGAAGCACTATTTATACACAGTCGTCTTGTTGCCCGCCAATTGGATATCAGTCTCCAGGCTTGAAATATTATATACTTACAGACTTCTAGCCTCTAGGCCTGAAAGGCTGTATGTTATAGAGTTTGTATTTACTAGGTTTAATATGTTTTATGCACGGTCTTTTATACTAATTTACCCTCCTACACCACTCATCCAACGTCTCGGTGGGGAGATAGGGGTGGCCCCTTTACATGCTTTTGTGTGATGTCTGTTGATTTTCCCTCGAGAGTGTATAATGTATTCACATCGCACACCGGTGACCTACTTTCGTAAGAGTTACACTGTCTCTCGTTATATTTGTTATTGTCATTACCTCTAAGCAATTTCTGTCTTGTGTTTATACATTAGTTACTGGTAGTTTGCACTCTTCGTATCGCGAGCGCTATTTCCATGCTAATGTCTCTCATTTGCTAAGTGGAAATGTTTGTTTGCTACGAGGCAATCTACATACCGGCGCTGTCCATGCTAATGTCGCCTCGCTAAGTAGGATGTTTGTTCGCTACGAGGTAATCTACATTACCAGAGCGAAAATCTGGCGGGTTTTCCACGAGTAGAGCGCTAATCGCTATTGTATATCCTTCCTTGGTTGGACTTGCATGGTTTGCACCAGTCTTTGGTTCGAGTGATATGAAGCCACCCCAAATGCTGCGACGTGATGGTACAAGCATGTGATTGCTTCATATTGGATCGTTGATACTCAGCTAGGCAGGTGCGATCCTTGAGGTTTTAACTGTAATATCACAGCTAGTCGGGAATATCATTCACATTACACCTTGGTTCGATGTTAAAGGGTTCATTACTGCAAATATCGCTTATATCACTCCTAGGTTTGATACCAGGGTTCGTTACTCATATGCTTTATAACAAGGCGTTCGTTACTGCTAATATCGCTCATATCACTCCTGGGTTTGATGCTAAGGGATTCGTTACTGCGAATGTCGCTCATATCACTCCTAGGTTTGATACCAGGGTTCGTTACTAATATGCTTTATACCAAGGCGTTCGTTACTGCTAATATCGATTATATCACTCCTGGATTCAATGCTAAGGGATTCGTTACTGCGAATATCGCTCATATCACTCCTAGGTTTGATACCAGGGTTCGTTACTCATATGCTTTATACCAAGGCGTTCGTTACTGCTAATATCGCTCATATCACTCCTGGGTTCGATGCTAAGGGATTCCTTAATGCGAATATCGCTCATATCACTCCTAGGTTCGATACCAGGGTTCGTTACTCATATGCTTTATACCAAGGGGTTCGTTACTGCATATATCGCTCATATCACTCCTGGGTTCGATGATTTTGGGTTCGAAGCCCTTTTTTAGCAAGGGGCTCTTTTACTGCGAATATCGCTCATATCACGCCTAGATTCGATCCCGGAACGATGATGATGTTAGTCATGGTTCGATGCTCGTCTCAGTCATTCTTTTTATCGCCCTTATCGGCTTTATCACATTGATGCTCGTACACAGTTACCCCAACACCCTCAATACACTTTCTAAGGCATCATGAACCACATCCCCCACCATGTTACACATCATCCCAACTCATTGACTTTTCACTACTCTTACACACCATAAAACCATCTCTTTCACGCCCATGTGTTAAGATACATTGTATGTTCTACGATCATTTTCCATCTCTTTCACTCCATGTGTTAAGATACATTGTATGTGCTGGGATCAAGATTTTACCGCAGAGCAGCATGTCTGTTCTACGATGTTCGTAGAACATACAAATCCTGAAACACTGGTAATTTTGCTCAGAGGTATCTATCAGGTTTTAAGTTCTTTTACATGCCGTAAATTTACGAAACAGGACCATCGGCTTTACTTCCCCTGCTAAGGAAGCCATGCTAAGGATTTCTACATCTAAAAGAAGCCACCGCCGACCGCCGGGTTTGAACCCCGTGACCCCGGGAACTAGTTCAATGCTGAAGTCATTGTTTTAATGTCCTGTCGATTTTCTGTTCTTTCTCGCAATTGCATGGAAACAGTATGGAATTTTAAGGCTAGCATATAGCGTCCAGTTCTTGAACATTTGACTATCGGCATTCCCTTTGTATCTGTAACGAAATGTATAATACAGCTGTTTCTGCAAAGGCTTGTCTCGATTAAAATGAAGTAGATATAAAAATAAACTTTCGTAAGAATGATTTGTATACTCAATAAATGACAGAGGGTAGAGAAATTCATGTGAATGTAACATCACATTTGCCATTTTTCGCTGTCGTGCTTTACCAGTATGCATCCTTTGGTGGTTTTCGTTAAGTTTTAGTCTTGCCTTTTATGCATAGTGTGGAGTATACAGCTGCTCAACAGATTTGAAGAAAGCATGAAGTCTATGTCAGGGTCTGGATATACTCTTTTAAACATAAACTAGGCTAGGGAGCTGCTGCAATGTGCTGTTTTGGACCGTACCTGGAAACTTTGTAGCGCACTTCTCTCCAGTTCCGTTCTATATTGTATGTTCGCCGGTATGTGGATCCATGAAATTTACACTGTGAATTACTGTAAAGTGTATAAATCCCTATTCAAAAATACAGTCGTAAGCTTTCCAGTAATCACTGAGTTCCTGGCAGGATATATTCCTTGATCGCCGCTAAGACAGAGGTAATGTAACGGTTTTCGATGGGCACAACATTAATGTTTTGCGGATTGTCTCTCTCTCTCTATCCCTCCGAAAACCCACTGACCCGGGATTATCCTTCCAAACTTATATTTTCTTTTCCCTCATCTATCTCTACCGTAACTATGTTTCCACCTAGTATTTTTCGGTTACGAAAACATCAATCTAGGAACACTTCTCGAGAAAAGGAGCACCAGTCAACCACCATGGAGCACAAATGTCAAGCTCTCGTCGCAGAATAGTTTGCTTGGTGGATCTCTGGTTAACCAGTACACGTATACACTGTGGTGGAACTTTGGAGAAAAACGATACACTTAAAGCTGCGCTGTTGACGTTTATTTTTTAACAAACTGATTTTTTTCAGGACCGGAAAGTTTTAGCGTTCCAGTTTGCAACAAGAGTAGCACCACATTTCGGACAAATGTATTTGACAATACACGTGAATTATCACAAACGCTCTTAATTTTTGCCTATCTGGCACGGTTTGGATAAATACGGTTGATGTAACTACGTACAAGCATTGCAAACGTTGAATCCCGCACCCTTTGATGTACGCGTTAAACTGCTCTTGTCAGGAAGTTAATCCTGGAATCGATCACGTGCTCTCGCATGTGTGTCACCTATAGTCAATAGGAGGGTGACCACATTCGTAGTGGGTACGGGTTTTTTTCTGTGTACCGTACTGTGTCTTAATCACCATAGTTTCACTCAGTTTTGCCTGTTTTGTTTTTATTTTTTAAATTATCTTCCATTTAGTAGCTCTGGTTCAAGTGCCCACGACAGTGAGTTAGTGACCTATAATTTGATGAATATATTCTGTATGTGAGCAGTGCCTCAGGCATTTCTGCGAAATTTCTGGATTTTATATGCTTGATACAACATTAATCTTTCAAATTTGACTATTGTCTCACGATATTGGCATCTTTATTTGTGCTATGCCACCTTGCTACTTTATGCCTCTGCTAATAACTTGTGCTAGTGAAATTATTGCGGGTTATGAATCTTGCTTTCTTATGACAAATTTGTCACTGGAGTGCACTACAGATGTGTTGTATAACCTAACATTTTTGACCAGTGCTCTGATTGAATTTTGTTATCTTTACAGTCAGTGTGTTTACTGTTTTGCACTTCAGATACTATCAGCTTCATTTTTTGTATGATTTTAGCACAAGCATGGTTAATTTATGCTAAATACTAGAAAAAGTTCATTGTTATTTACCTTGCTATTCGGATTTGGCTCATTACAATGCATTTGCTTTTTTGTACTGATTTTAGCATACACTGTTACTTTGTGTGCAATTGTACCACTGAAATTGTATTCATTTCGGTCATATTTAGCCTCATTAAGATTATTTGCTTTTGGCTTCACAATATAACTATTTTGCTTTCATTATACTGTGATATGATACTATAATTCTTTACCACTATCATATTTGTTTCTGTGAATGTTACTGGCCTATACTGCTTTATACTGAGTGATTAATTCTCACCTCTGTGTACCATTGACTTACATATTTGATTTATTGCTAATTTCTGGCATTGTCTATGGAAATTTATTATTTTAACTGTGTTGTTTTATAAATGCAAACTCTACCTCTCTTACAGCATTGATATTTATGCATTTTGCTCATACCTATTTTTGTGTCTGATACAATAATATTTTTACATCCTGTATGTCCACTCGGCGGCGCCGTGGCCGAGTGGCTAGACCACTCGCCTCCCACCGAGGCGACCCGGGTTCAATCCCAGGGACCTGCATGTAGGATTTGTGGTAGATAAAGCGGTGTCTGGGCGGGTTTTCTCCGGGTTCTCCGGTTTCCCCCGCCATTCATTCCACCAACTGCTCCATCATCACCTTTCCTTCCATCCATTTCACCAACATTTCGTTTCATCTACTTCCTTCATCCCATACCAGGCATCGGGCTGATCACCCATGCTGGATGCTCTGTGTGATCTGCTCCTCGACGGGCCTCTGACCCCAGGCACCCGCTTGTAAGTCCTGGGGGGTCTAAGTCCTACATAAGAGGAGGGTAAACAGATAATGAATGAATGAAATATGTCAACTCATTTGTTTTATTACAGCCATTGTTTAATGCATGGCTGTGTCTAATTAATGTTTTGCCTACATTTTTGTGTTAATACTTTCACTATGCCAAAGAGGAATAACAGACAACCCTCAGACATGCCTGTAGAAGACTACACCCCTACGCCTTCTTCTGGTGTTGGGTCATGGACTCTGGTGGCCACCAATAATGATTTAATTACACCTGTAGAAGCAATTGTTCAGAGTACTGTGCCTGCTATTCGATCTCCTGTCGAATCCCCTTTCTTTAATGCTGCAGTGGACAATCCTTTGATTTTTTAATACTTTTGAAAGAGTAGCTTTTGCTAATGATACTGCTACACAAAGGTTTCATATATTTTGTCACAGGCATCCCTCTCATGATTGGGCTCTTTTAAAATCTTCTTTTATTACAGTTTTCAGGTTGCTCACCAAGATGAATTGTTAGAATTCAAACTCCGACAAAGAATTCAATCAGATTCTGACCTGTTTTGCACAATGTTTATGATGTACTGTGTTTATGTGATCAGGTTAACCCAAGTATGATTCAAACTGAGCAAATAAGATATTTACTGAAATGCCTGAAACCTGAATATGTAAACATTATCCCCCAATGAGCCCTCTTACTGTAGATGATCTTTTACAGGCTCTTAAGCGGGTGAATAAAGCACAATTATGTGACACAAAGAGAGCACTTGGCCGCTGCACAGGTACAGCCTACAGGTCATGCTTCGTTTTGCTCTACCTCTGACTTTACCAGCTGGGACTACTAACCCTTTCCTTTCAGGTCATTCACCTTTGCCTATTCTTCCAGGCCTTCCTATTCATGATGCCACCAAGTTAGCTGCAAAAGTGGATTACTTGGCCAACCACATATATGCAATGAACTCATCATCTCATCCTGAGAGGAACAGACCATCATCTTCCACACAGAGAGGACAATGGCAACCACGTTCACCACCTCCAGATCGCTGCCAACCCCTGATTTGTTTTAGGTGTGGCAAACCAGGGCACACAGCAAGATTTTGTTCGCAGAAGGTGCCCCAGCTAAAATAAAATTGTTAATTGCTCTCTCTCTCTCTCTCTCTCTCTCTCTCTCTTACAGATAAAAATGTTTTGCTTATTTTTCTATGTACTTTGTTGTAACGCTACATTTTGTTTTGGGTGATAAATTAACATGTACTTGCCAAGATTCTTTAATATGATTCTTTCCAGCTCTGTGAGGGTATTTTAAATGTTGCGTGACTATAGGGTAATGTTCTTTTGTTTGATATGTTCTTGCTGAGGTGCCGCTGAGTACTTAGCAAAATGTGATCTTTACTGTGTCTGCTGTCCACAGTAATGTTAGTTTTCATGCGCTGTTTAGGTTTGCTTACAGTCGCTACAGATGCTATCGTTGTGCTGAATAGCAGCCACCTTTATTTGTGTCTCGTGCATGGAAAAGGGAAGTGGTCATTAAGTCATCCTTCTGTCCAGCAGCAACGCTATGCCCCTTCACTACAATTTCATCTGGGTGAATACGTGTTTCCAAAATTTACAGCTCGTGAAATCCATAATGCCATAATGTTTACCTACAATAAATTCTTTCTTTTGACCAGTTCTAACTATTTTTATTTTATTTTTGTGGCTGTTTTATGAATGTGTTTTTCAGAATCTATTGACTGGGGCTTGGTCCGCACTCCAACTATGACAGAATATAGGGGGCTGTATGTATCTGTGAAAAAGAGTTCGAGCCAGCCGCTTGAAAACTGCGCACAGAGCGTTCCTTGGGGAGTAGATCCATAGCATATTCGGTGATGGTCCTCCCAACCTATATTTGATCCTGTAGTTGATACCTCTGTAGCTATATTTTAGTTTGCTAGTAGACTGATCTGACAATTTTTTTTCTCTGGAGATGATATTTTTAAATCCTTAGTACCAATGTCTCAATGTGTTTTGGTTTTTACTTGTATTTGTCTCACAGTAACGCCATTTCTATGGTCAAATTTCATTGTAAAGCATCAAGAGCTATAAATTTCATTGTCATGTTAAAACACTGAAAATGTTTGTCATTAAATTTTGACTTGGCGCCCCTACTTTTAATATATTCATGAATACGTGTTAGTTCATGTCTAATAATTGAGCGTTCAATCAATATATTTTTTTGCATGGCCTTGCTCTAGATTTAAGTTTTATTAGCTTTGTGTGTCCCCTGCCTTTTGTTTTTGTAATATTTATGTTGTATATTTTTTCTTGTATATTGTGACCCTGATGCTTTCCCCAAATCTTGTTCCAGTCTGCCGGTAGCTCCAGGAAACACTCCCGTCCAGAGAAGAGGACAACCCCAGTTCGTCCGGAGAATGGTGGTACTTCCCCCAGCCGCACCCGCACAGGTTTCCAGCTGCACTGCATCTACGATCCTCTCACCATGGCAGTCTACGAGGGTGTTCTCCCTCTTGGTTTGTCTGTGCCGGCAGGACCCGTCGGTCACAGACGTATTCTACAGAGATTAAACAATTTCACTGCGTTGCCGTGGTGATCGAGTGGTACAGTTATCTATGTGATAACCTTCTTCCATCTTTTCTTCGGCGGGTATGGTTCAGTAGTGGGAAAAGTTACCGGACAAAGCAGGTTTTTTGCTCCATTCTCAAGTGGCATGTCGTCGTAATATACTGTGTTTTTGCAGAAGAGGAGCTGGGGATTCTTGTGCGACTACTTCATTGTTGAAACAGAATCGTTATCCCTGTAAGGGCTTTATCTTTGTAATCTTTCTGTATTCAATGTTGTGTGTTTATATTTTCTTTATCTTCATTTTTTTCTTCATCTTTTCGGCGGGGACGCTTCATTGTTAAAACAGAATCATTATCCCTGTAAGGGCTTTATCTTTGTAAACTTTGTGCATTCAATTTTGTATATTTATATTTTCTTTATGTTCATTTTTTCTTTCTCTTTTCGGCTGGGACACTTCATTATTAAAACAGAATCATTATCCCTGTAAGGGCTTTATCTTTGTAATGTTTGTGTATTCAATTTTGTGTATTTATATTTTCTTTATCCTTATTTTTTCTTTCGCTTTTCGGCGGGGACGCTTCATTGTTAAAACAGAATCATTATCCCTGTAAGGGCTTTAGCTTTGTAATCTTTGTGCATTCAATTTTGTATGTTTATCTTCATTTTTTCTGTTTTCGGCGGGAACGCTTCATTGTTGTGAGTGGGGGAAATGTAGCGTATGTGTGTGCATTGTCGCGTCGGACACATTATTGCCGTGTAGCATGACATTGTCGCCTATAATCATTTTGATTGGGAGTTTGAATTCCGTCCGACGTGGTATTTCCCTCCCCACCTCCTCATCTGGTGGCGTCACTAACAGCGTCAGTCTTGTGTGTGTCTTCAGAGTGCGTGGTCCGTGAGTGTGTATGTGGAGCATCTCCCTCCAATGTTTGTCTGTAATATTTTGTGTACGATGTAGCAGCACCATGTCAACTTTAATAAACCACAGGTAATGTGTTAAATGTGTATTTGTTATGAATATCCCACGCCTGCTTTAAATTTGTGTATTTAAGTTCCTGGTCCTCTTGTTTGCCTCTGAGTCCACGTCCACCAATGTTTATGTGGGGGTAACTAAATTTAATATCCAGCTGCAAAACCTTTTGGCTTCACCCCGGTATATAATAAACTGTATAAGATACTGATGTTCTAGTTTCCCTTTCGGATGCTTAAGAAGAAATTGCTAGTCCCCAAGTCCAATAATGGAAGGTCGAAACAAATTCCAAACACAGAAAACGAATGTAATGTCATGTAGTGCAAGAAGCTTAAATAATGAAATTATTCCCTTAATCAATGGAAATATAGGTATAGTCATAACAGCGCAAATTTGGTTAAAAGGGTAATATAGTTACAGTACCTGAATATAGTATATATAAAAAAATATTTCTATTAAATTATTATTTAGTTATTTAAATTGTATATAATATTTTGTATAATAGAAAATAATTCCGCCTATAGAGACAAAACACACGGAGATGATATGACTGTATACAATAATATGATGTTTTCGAACTACAATATTATTGAAAATTTAGACAATACAGTTCAAGGTGCCATGTTACAACTTGGAAATCTGAAAATGTTAGATATTTAAAGAGAACCCAACTCCAATATAAATGCCAATTTTTGTAAAATAAACTTCTCACATAACATGACTGAACTGAAGAGATAATTATAAGTGCACACTTTAATGAATGACGGAAGTTTAACACTATGAATATTCATGTTGTCTAAACATTAGCCACTGAAAACTTAAACAGGGTGTCTCATCTAACTCAGCAACCTCAAATATTTTCGAAATGAAACAAAATGTGAAGAATATACTTGCGCAGGAATATGCCCATATCATAGGATCACACATTGGGAAGGTATGCACAATCCATAAAGCTAAACAAATATCACTTTCAACACAAACTTTTGGTTTTAAAACGGAACATGCATGTCGTTTCTCGCAAACTGAAAACTAGAGGTATAACTTGTAATAATGGACTTTGTTTCACGTTTCTAAGCCTCGTACCTTCTGAAATGCTTACACATTCAAAGGATGCCAACGCAGATACTGTTTCTCACATATGCACTGTGCACCGAGCAAGAGTTGCCTGCAATGTTCCTGAAACCTGCTGTGAACAAACCAATATCATATTTGTCTGTTCAATGTACTAGTACCTCCTGATCTAAAAATCAAATTGAGTTTTATTTACGGACGCTTTTTTACTATTGTGGTCTTAGTGTCCAATTCTATATTGGATGTAAAAGACTGGATATTTTGCTCAGAGACCTATTTATTAGGCTTGAGGTTCTTTTACGTACCGTAAATCTACGACACGGGACCACCGACCTTACTTCCCTTCCAAAGGAAGTCGTACTAAGGATATTTACGCCCGAAACAATCCATCGACCTCCGCCGAGTTTGAACTCGTGACTACAGGCTAGCATGTTACACCTAGACTTCGGAGAGCGATACCTCCTGATTTGGTCTGCTGTCAGTATCAAACCGGGAAAGGCGACGCCCTAGAACCACTATAACCCATTTCATGTACATTTCAGATATTGCTACATTCTCTATTGATACATTGAACCTTGTTTTGGTGTGTTGTTACATAAGATGGAGTTTTTACGTAATTTACGGCGATTTTCACATAAATGCAACCGTAGCTGTAGCATTGTACGTTGAACGCTACCCAGATGAACAGTCTCCTTCATCTCGTACTATTGCCATCATCTGCACCAGTCTCCCAGAAAGTGTCAACATCTAAACAGAAACGAAATTGCTGTAACGCACAATCTGGAGGTAAATGTATAGCAGATGAATGTGGTTCCGGAATATGCCGCAATGGTGTGGGAGAATCTTGCGTAGGTATAAGGTTCATTTTGTTTCATAAGTCAGTCGCTACTGTATGTGAATCCTATACTACAGCAAAGTAATACTGCACTCGTAAGTGATACTTCGTTTAGGGATGAAGCCTCATTCACGGCAAAGTGAATCTGCAGACCGTGCGCTACTGGTTCATACAAAATCCTACTTGCTCATCAGCGACAGCAGAGTGTCGATTGTTTGGTGCGGTAACCAGTTGTATTTATCAGGGAAGCTCAGACGGACAGCAATATGCATAATTTCTTAAAGATACTTGAGTCCTTCTTACGGAGGACGGGGACTTGCTAGCAATGTGGTACCATGATGGGTGCCCTGAACACGTCACACGTGTCTCCAGAGAAGTTGCGGATGCAAACATTTCTAAACAGATGGTGGATAGGACGAGATGATCCTGTGAGAAGGTCCCCTGTCTTGATGCCATTAGACTTCTTTCGCAGGACGTATATCAGAAACCCCCAACAACTTTAGAGAGCATGCAACAACGTATTAATGCGGTATGTGCGTTAAAATTAAATTGAGTTGCAATATCTATAGGAACACTATAGTCTGTACAACATTTTGCTGTTCACCGCCTCCAAAAGTGTATTGATACAAACGGTGAGCACTTCGAACATCTGCTGAAGTGACACATTTTCATCAGATAATACGTTACTGATTATTTGTGAGTGTGATTTACGAACTGAATGCAATATAAAACATGAAGTTTCTGTGGGCTATAGGCCACTAATAATTGTTTTTAGGAAGCCTGTTATCACTAATTATGCCTCTAGTTTTCAGTTTGTTAGAAACAACATATATGTTCCATTAAAAGGTAACTGTGTTGAAAGTGATACTAGGTGTGAAGCAAGTGCCCTTTTAATATTTTACCACTGTAGTTGCGATTTTGAGCATGTGTCATAACCTTCTTTGTATTATTAGGAAGCCAGACGCAGCTGTGAGCAATTGTCACTTTGTGTTTTCCTGTTCTTAGGGCATTTTAAAGTGTTCAAAACAATGTAACAACCCGCTGACTGTGAAGTCAGATCAGCAATTCGTTTTTTCAATGCGAGAAATGTTACATCAGCAAATCTTTATCGCCAATTGTGTGAGATATATGGGGAAACAATAATGAGGGATGGAATAGTGAGGAAGTCGGTTAGGCAGTAAAACGAAGGTCGTGAAAATCTGCATGATGGGCCGACTGTCTGTGATCACGGATAATTTGATGCAGGTTGTGGAAGAAATAATTCACGAGGACAGATGTTTCACCATATCGTTGTTGTCTTCACATTTTTCCAAAATTTAAAGTCACTTATCTACAGCATTGTGACAGAACGCTCAGGATTTAGGAAATTGTGCCCAAGATATGTGCCCAAAAGCTCTTCCTAATTAGCACAAGAACAAGCGATCTGCCGCTACACTGACTTTTCTTATGCGATATGCTGAGGAAGGCGATGATTTGCTAACGCACGTCGCTACAGGTGATGATACTGGGTGTCTCACATCATTCCTGAATCAAAGCATCAATACATGGAGTGGAGGCACACATCATCTCCGGTGAAGAAGAAATTCAAACAGACAATATCCATTCGCAAGATCAATTTGACCACCCTCCCTAGAGTCCGGAATTGGCACTAATGACTTTCATCTGTTTCTTCATCTGAAGAAATTCGTTGGTGGAAAATGTTTCACGACCATGATGTGAAACAAGAAGTGCAGACTTGGCTTTCATCACAGGCGGCATCATTCTTTCATAAAGGCATGCACAAACTGGTACAAGTGCCTGAACAACGCGATGACTATGTGCAGAAGTAGTGTAAGGCACTGAATGATAAAACAACATTCTGCTATTCTTTAAAATTTGTCGGTACTTACTTTAAAAACACGCCTCGTATTTGTTCACATTACACATACCTTTGAGGCCCTGACATGGGTACATTCCTACACAACTAATTGTTCACATTACAAATACCTCTGAGGCCCTGACATGAGCACATTCCTGCACAACTAATTGTTCATATTACGCATACCTGTGAGGCCCTGATATGGGTACATTTCTGCACAACTAATTGTTCACACTACAAACACCTTTGAGGCCCTGACATGGGTACATTCCTGCACAACTAATTGTTCACATTACAAACACCTTTGAGGCCCTGATATGGGTACATTCCTACACAACTAATGGTTCACATTACAAATACCTTTGAGGCCCTGACATGGTTACCTTCCTGCACAACTAATTGTTCACATTACAAATACCTGTGAGGCCCTGACATAGGTACATTCCTGCACAACTAATTGTTCATATTATGCATATCTGTGAGGCCTTGACATGGGTACATTCCTGCACAACTAATGCTTCACATTACGCATACCTGTGAGGCCCTGACATGGGTACATTCCTGCACAACTAATTGTTTACATTACGCATACCTTTGAGGCCTTGACATGGGTACATTCCTGCACAACTAATTGTTCACATTACTCATACCTGTGAGGCCTTGACATGGGCACTTTTCTGCACAATTAATGTTTCACATTACACATACCTGTGAGGCCTTGACATGGGTACATTCCTGCACAACTAATGCTTCACATTACGCATACCTGTGAGGCCCTGACATGGGTACATTCCTGCACAACTAATGCTTCACATTACGCATACCTGTGAGGCCTTGATATGGTTACATTCCTGCACAACTAATTGTTCATATTATGCATACCTGTGAGGCCTTGATATGGTTATATTCCTGCACAACTAATGCTTCACATTACGCATACCTGTGAGGCCCTGACATGGGTACATTCCTGCACAACTAATGTTTCACATTACGCATACCTGTGAGGCCCTGACATGGGTACATTCCTGCACAACTAATGTTTCACATTACGCATACCTGTGAGGGCCTGACATGGGTACATTCCTGCACAACTAATTGTTTACATTACGCATACCTTTGAGGCCTTGACATGGGTACATTCCTGCACAACTAATTGTTCACATTACTCATACCTGTGCGGCCTTGACATGGGCACTTTTCTGCACAATTAATGTTTCACATTACACATACCTGTGAGGCCTTGACATGGGTACATTCCTGCACAACTAATGCTTCACATTACGCAAATCTGTGAGGCCCTGACATGGGTACATTCCTGCACAACTAATGTTTCACATTACGCATACCTGTGAGGCCCTGACATGGGTACATTCCTGCACAACTAATGTTTCACATTACGCATACCTGTGAGGCCTTGACATGGGTACATTCCTGCACAACTAATGCTTAACATTACGCATACATGTGAGGCCCTGACATGGGTACATTCCTGCACAGCTAATGCTTCACATTACGCATATCTGTGAGGCCCTGACATGCATACATTCCTGCACAACTAATGCTTAACATTACGCATACCTGTGAGGTCTTGATATGTTTACATTCCTGCACAACTAATGCTTCACATTACGCATATCTGTGAGGCCCTGACATGGGTACATTCCTGCACAACTAATGTTTCACATTACGCATACCTGTGAGGCCCTGACATGGGTACATTCCTTCACAGCTAATGCTTCACATTACGCATATCTGTGAGGCCTTGACATGGGTACATTCCTGCACAGCTAATGCTTAACATTACGCATACCTGTGAGGCCCTGACATGGGTACATTCCTGCACAGCTAATGCTTCACATTACGCATATCTGTGAGGCCCTGACATGCATACATTCCTGCACAACTAATGCTTAACATTACGCATACCTGTGAGGTCTTGATATGTTTACATTCCTGCACAACTAATGCTTCACATTACGCATATCTGTGAGGCCCTGACATGGGTACATTCCTGCACAACTAATGTTTCACATTACGCATACCTGTGAGGCCCTGACATGGGTACATTCCTGCACAACTAATGTTTCACATTACGCATACCTGTGAGGCCTTGACATGCGTACATTCCTGCACAACTAATGCTTAACATTACGCATACCTGTGAGGCCCGGACATGGGTACATTCCTGCACAGCTAATACTTCACATTACGCATATCTGTGAGGCCCTGACATGCATACATTCCTGCACAACTAATGCTTAACATTACGCATACCTGTGAGGTCTTGATATGTTTACATTCCTGCACAACTAATGCTTCACATTACGCATATCTGTGAGGCCCTGACATGGGTACATTCCTGCACAACTAATGTTTCACATTACGCATACCTGTGAGGCCCTGACATGGGTACATTCCTGCACAACTAATGTTTCACATTACGCATACCTGTGAGGCCTTGACATGGGTACATTCCTGCACAACTAATGCTTAACATTACGCATACCTGTGAGGCCCGGACATGGGTACATTCCTGCACAGCTAATGCTTCACATTACGCATATCTGTGAGGCCCTGACATGCATACATTCCTGCACAACTAATGCTTAACATTACGCATACCTGTGAGGTCTTGATATGTTTACATTCCTGCACAACTAATGTTCACATTACGCATACCTGTGAGGTCTTGATATGTTTACATTCCTGCACAGCTAATGCTTCACATTACGCATATCTGTGAGGCCCTGACATGCATACATTCCTGCACAACTAATGCTTCACATTACGCATACCTGTGTGGTCTTGATATGTTTACATTCCTGCACAACTGATTGTTCACATTAGGCATACCTGTGAGGACTTGAGATGGTTACATTCCTGCACAACTAATGCTTCACAATACGCATACCTGTGAGGCCTTGATATGTTTACATTCCTGCACAACCAATTGTTCATATTATGCATACCTGTGAGGCCTTGATATGGTTACATTCCTGCACAACTAATGCTTCACATTACGCATACCTGTGAGGCCCTGTCATGGGTACATTCCTGCACAACTAATGCTTCACATTACGCATACCTGTGAGGCCTTGATATGGTTACATTCCTGCACAACTAATTGTTCATATTATGCATACCTGTTAGGCCTTGATATGGTTATATTCCTGCACAACTAATGCTTCACATTACGCATACCTGTGAGGCCCTGACATGGGTACATTCCTGCACAACTAATGTTTCACATTACGCATACCTGTGAGGCCCTGACATGGGTACATTCCTGCACAACTAATGCTTCACATTACGCATACCTGTGAGGCCCTGACATGCGTACATTCCTGTACAACTAATTGTTCACATTACGCATACCTGTGAGGCCCTGACATGCGTACATTCCTGCACAACTAATTGTTCACATTTTGCTTCATTTCAAAAACATTTGATGTCGGGTGACAACCATGTATATGACTGATAGTCACCAACTGGAATGTATGCTTGCAATCAATATGACTCCTCTCCTGAGGCAACTTTTGCATAAAAAACTTGGTATATAAAATGACAATTTTATTTATCTGCCTCAACATTTAGCACGCAATGCGATTTTAGACGACGCCGTTCAACCATGGACCACCTTTTGTCACTATCGAGCAGATCATGAACGGGTTCCTGAAGAATTGCCAAACCGTTGCAATTTTTTGACCTTGGGAAGGCTTATAATACGTGTTGGCGTTGCAGGGATACTACGTTCCCTGGAACATCCGTCGACGTTTACTACTGTTCCTTTAAGAGTTTATGACGGACCGCATTTTCCGAGTAAGGTTCGGCTCGGCTTTTTCGAACCTTTTTATTCAAGAGAATGTCGTGCCTCAGGGCACGGTACTGAGTGTTACACTGTTTGCTATAGCAATTAATTCTATCTCGGAATGTGTTCCTCCAGGGTTTCCTCGCATTTATTCGCAGATGACTTTTCCGTCTATTGTACTTTTCAGCGTATGTTGTTTCTGGAACGTCGCCTGCAGCGATGTTTGGACAACCTCCAGGCTTGGAGTTCCAAAATCGGCTTTCATTTCTCCACTGAGAAGTCCATCTGCGTTAACTTCTGGCGCCGTAGGATACGATATCCACCTTCGCTCCGATTCGGACCGTCTTTACTGCCCTTCGCAGGTGAGGCGAGATTCCTGGGGTTAACGTTTGATACGAAGCTTATCTGGTCATCGCATATAGCACAGTTGAATGCACGACGTGACCATTCTCTGAATCTCTTGCGGGTATTAGATGCCACATCTTGGTAGCGGATCGGGCGGTTTTTGCTGCGACTGTATCACGCGCTCGTCCAATCCAAGAAAGGCAATGGGTGTATCGTCTATTCTCAGCACGTCCATCTGTGCTGAGAAAATTAGAGGCGGTCCATAATCGTGGCATTCGAGTAGCTATTGGTGCGTTTTCAGCTATCATAGTTCTGAGCCTTTACGTCGAATCGGCAGAACCTCTGTGATATCGACGTGCTGTTCTGCTAGGCAATTATGGCTGTGCACTTAAAACTCTGCCAACCCACCCATCGTTCGCTTCCTTTTTCCACACCGCGCTGGACAAACGTTATCAGAGCCGTTCCATTTATCCAAGGCGTGCAGGTGTTCGCTTCCAGGAGCTTCTTAGACAGCATGGTATTGAAATGCCTGGCATGTTTCCTAAGGGGGAGATGGTGCTCCACCCTTGGTTACACCTAAGGTAGATCTTGGGATGGCAGCTTACCGGCAGTCTACGCTTCCTACGTCTAGTATCCGCACTTGTTTTTTTAGCATTTCTGACCGGTTACCAAGGCCGAAATTTTATTTACACCGACGGATCTTAGCGCTCCAACGTGTTGGATGTGATTATGTTCATGGAGCCGAAACCCATACCTTTCATTTTCCTGGTAGCGCATCCATTTATAGTGCTGAGCTGTATGTCATATACCCAGCCATTTTGTAGTTGCGTTGTCGAAACTTGGGAGCTTGTCTCATTTTGAGTGATTCCCTTAGTGTCCTTCAGAGTACTCGTAAGCTGTACAATTATCATCCTATTGTTCAGCAAATCCAGGATGCCCTCCATGTTTTATACACCTCTGGTGTTAACGTGGTGTGTGTTTGGCTACCTGGTCATGTTGGCTTGCCTGGGAATGAGATGGCGGATTTGTCAGGTAAGGCGGCGACCAACGAACCCAGGGTTATCATATCTCGCGTAACGTTGGAAGACTCGGCTTGTTTTGCGGAGAATAGTCCTCTCGTGCTGGCGCGAGGAGTGGTTGGCGTTCCGCGGCAATAAGCTTCGATTAGTGAAGGACCTTCCGAATCCCTGGGTTAATTCTTCTCGTGTCTCTCGTCGCGAGGAAGTGATTTTGGCTCGTTTCCGTATTGGCCACTGCACTTTTACACACCCTATCTTTTAAGGGTGACTCTGTTCCTCTTTGTCCTGCGTGCGGCGATTGTCTATCCATCTGCCACGTGTTGTTGAAATGCACTTCTCTTGCACATCTTCGGGACACTGCAACTTCCGACCAGTCTTGCAGAGGTGTTGGTGGACACTACTTAAGCGGTTGATAGGGATTTTAAGTTTGTGTCCGAGGTAAATTTTCAATTGCGTTTTTAATCTTTCTGCTCTGAGGTGTTTTACAGTTCTCTATGTAGTTTTTATATCTTCTTTATATCTATTTACATTTGATTCTTACTATGATTTTATTTTGATCCATATAAGTGTGTTTTACTGTGGTTTAACTTTTATCTTTATCTCTGGCTTTTGCATTAATCCATTTTAGATGGATGCTTATGACCCAGTAGTTGAGCGCCCTAAAACACTATTCATCATTATCTTCTCTACTTCCTTAAGCCACCGCTGCTAGCCCATCAATTTACCTCTGACTTTTACTAAGATTTCAATTTGATCCATATCGCTGGCTTTTACTGCGATTTTTAGCTTTTATCTCTGGCTTTTGCCTTAAACTGTTTTAGAAGGGCACTTATAACCCAGTAGTTGAGCGCGCTGAAACAATATTCATCATCATCATCATCATCATCATCATCATCATCATCATCATCTCCCTCCTTACTCACGCCACCGCTGGCAGCCAATCAAGAGAGAGCACATCACAGTAAGAGAAGACGCGTTCAGAGCAAGCAGCTTCGTAGATTCCACACCAAGAAGACAATGGAAAGCACAGTTTCGGGAAATTTGGAAAGAGCAACGCACTACCGCGTTGCATTATATTAACATTTACGCTCATGAATACAAGAAGGTGTAAATTTGCTATTTTGTGCAAATCGCTTTGCTGCCATTGCAACCTTCAGTAACGTTTTAGGCGTTTTACAGTTGCTGGAAATTTTTCTTCGTAAACAGATAAAAGTTATATATTCTTATATTCGTGCCAAATGCCTGGATTCTCCTTGGGTGCACTTTTTATATTTGAATAACTTTTTCAGTCGCGTTCCACCTGAGCAACTGCTACGCGCCACCAAAGTTTTATCAAACTTCCAATGACAGCACAGTGATCTGCGCAACACAGGAAGTTTATTCCTTCCTGGATTCATACGAGTTAATACTAATATAAGAAGGTAAAATTTTTACTTTCTCTACTACGTATAGTAAGTAGGGTAAGTATTGTATTCCACCCAAAATTTCGATACCGAGATTTCACCGGAAATACATGTTTTGAGACCCCCTGAATCCAAAAAAATCTGATGTGTTACACTCACATGACTTTCTCTACTCTTATACAAACTATTTTTACAAACTCTTATTCTTCATCTATTTCATATTAATCGAGATAAATATTTGCAGAAACGATCTTTTGACATGCAAAGAAAATTACATTTTAAACATGGTGACTAGTTCTAAGAATATTTGACTATGAGTTAAGGCCTACTAAGTTCTCCTTGTTTTGTATTTGCAAGGGCAATACAGAAATAAAGTAGCCTTTAAGCATCGACATATATCTTAATAGCTGGTTGCTAGGTGCAGCACCATTCCCTTTGCCACAGATTATAGCTCTTTGCATATCCAAGATAAAAAAATCTGATGTGTTACACTCACATGACTTTCTCTACTCTTGTACAATCTATTTTTACAAACGCCTATTCTCCATATGCTCCATATTAATCGAGATATCGAGATGTCAATCTTATTTGTAATTTTCTTGTAGATGCAAGGGGAATATGGTAGATTTTAAGCGATAGTCAAATATTTTATCGCTGGTTGCTATGTGGCGCATTCCATTCTCTTTGCATGTCCAGGACATAAAAAAATCTGATGTGTTACACTCACATGACTTTCTCTACTCTTGTGCAATCTATTTTTACAAACGCCTATTCTCCATATGCTTCATGTTAATCGAGATATCGAGATGTCAATCTTATTGGTAATTTTCTTGTAGATGCAAGGGGAATATGGTAGCTTTTAAGCGATGGTCAAATATTTTAACGCTCGTTGCTATGTGGCGCATTCCATTCTCTTTGCATGTCCAGGACATAAAAAAATCTGATGTGTTACACTCACATGACTTTCTCTACTCTTGTACAAACTATTTTTACAAACGCTTATTCTCCATATGCTTCATGTTAATGGAGATATCAGATGTCAATCTTATTGATAATTTTCTTGTAGATGCAAGGGGAATATGGTAGGTTTTAAGCGCTAGTCAAATATTTTAAAGCTGGTTGCTATGTGGCGCATTCCATTCTCTTTGCATGTCCAGGACATAAAAACATCTGATGTGTTACACTCACATGACTTTCTCTACTCTTGTACAATCTATTTTTACAAACGCCTATTCTCCATATGCTTCATATTAATCGAGATATCGAGATGTCAATCTTATTGGTAATTTTCTTGTAGATGCAAGGGAAACATGGTAGCTTTTAAGCGATAGCCAAATATTTTAACGCTGGTTGCTATGTGGCGAATTCCATTCTCTTTGCATATCCAGGACATAAAAAAATCTGATGTGTTACACTCACATGACTTTCTCTACTCTTGTACAATCTATTTTTACAAACGCCTATTCTTCATATGCTTCATATTAATCGAGATATCGAGATCTCAATCTTATTTGTAATTTTCTTGTAGATGCAAGGGGAATATGGTAGCTTTTAAGCGATAGTCAAATATTTTATCGCTGGTTGCTATGTGGCGCATTCCATTCTCTTTGCATGTCCAGGACATAAAAAAATCTGATGTGTTACACTCACATGACTTTCTCTACTCTTGTACAAACTATTTATACAAACGCTTATTCTCCATATGCTTCATGTTAATCGAGATAAACATTTGCAGACTCTATCTTATTGCTAATTTTCTTGTAGATGTAAGAGGAATATATATTTACAAGCGCAATATACAAATACAGTAGCCTTCAAGCACATACATATCTCTTATTAGCTGGTTGCTAGGTGCAGCACCATTCGCTTTGCCACAGATTAATATTCTTTGCATATCGAAGACAAAAAAATCTGATGTGTTACACTCACATGACTTTCTCTACTCTTGTACAATCTAATTTTACAAACGCTTATTCTCCATATGGTTCATGTTAATCGAGATATCGAGATGTCAATCTTATTGGTAATTTTCTTGTAGATGCAAGGGAAATACGGTAGCTTTTAAGCGATAGTCAAATATTTTAACGCTGGTTGCTATGTGGCGCATTCCATTCTCTTTGCATGTCCAGGACATAAAAAAATGAATAACGAATGTGAGAAAAAGTATAAGTATTGTAAAATTTAAGGAAATAACAAGCAATATCTCGAAAACGGTTCACTCAACAAAAGAAATGTATATGACATAAGTTGTGTATTTTAACGCGATCTACATTTTTTGTGTAGTAAAATTTTGTCTATCTCTTATGGTTTACCAGTTATGCAAAAGTCGTTCACAATGAAGAATACTTTTGGAGACATTCCCAGAAAATTCGAGATATACATTTCATTTTTCATGACATTATCTTAAACATATGATATTTTCATCAAAATCGTTAGAGCCATTTTTGAGAAAATTAAAATTTTCGAAAAATCTTCCATGTAAAGGGTAGTCTGGGGTGGGGGGATTTTCTTGAAAACCTTCGTGTCGCATCTCTGGAAGATACTGAACCTAAATACCAAGTTTGGTGTTTATCCGACTGTTCGTTTTTGAGTTATGCTGTTCACAGACACACACACACACAGACACACACACACAGACACACACACACACACACACACACACACACACAGACACACACACGGACATGTTTCTAAAAATGCTTTTTTTGGATTCAGGAAGTCTCAAAACATGTATTTCCGGTGAAATCTCGGTATCGAATTTTTGGGTGGAATGCAATACTTCCCCTACTTACTATACGTAGTAGAGAAAGTAAAAAATGAATAACGAATTCCCATTTGAGAAAAGTATTGACAAATTTAAGAGAATAACATGTAATATCTCGAAAATGGTTCACTCAACAAAAAAAATGTGTATGATATAAATTGTGTATTTTAACGCGATCTACATTTTTTGTGTAGTAAAATTTTGTCTACCTCTTATGGTTTACCAGTTATGCTAAAGTCGTTCACAATAAAGAATACTTTTGGAGACATTCCCAGGAAATTCAAGATATACATTTTATTTGTCATAAAAATATCTTAAACATATGATATTTTAATCAAAATCGTTAGAGCCATTTTTGAGAAATTTAAAATTTTCGAAAAATCTTCCATGTAAAGGGTACTCTGGGGTGGGGGGATTTTCTTGAAAACCTTCGTGTCGCATCTCTGGAAGATACTGAACCTAAATACCAAGTTTGGTGTTTATCCCACTGTTCGTTTCTGAGTTATGCTGTTCACAGACAGACAGACAGACACACAGACATGTTTCCAAAAATGCTTTTTTTGGATTCAGGGGGTCTCAAAACATGTATTTCCGGTGAAATCTCGGTATCGAATTTTTGGGTGGAATACAATACTTCCCCTACTTACTATACGTAGTAGAGAAAGTAAAAATGAGTCTTCTCATCCTGCGGATTGGTAACTAGGGAGCCCTTCATTTTACAGGCGATGCGAAATGCAGGTGCTGACATCGCATTCACCAGCCCGCTGATTAGGGCTACGGAGGTGTTCGTTGTTAACGTGCTCTAGTGGCGCAATGGTTAACATGCTGCAAAGTCATGATGAAGGTCGGAAGTTCAAATTACGTCTGCGAATAAGTGAGTTTTTTTATTAATTTCTTGCATTTATATATGATGTTCATTAAAGCATATTGTAACAAGTAACAATTTGTGTTTTAATGAAATTCATATAATTAAACTAATTAAGTGAAACAACACTTTAATGCCAAAGTATCCGTTCTCGTTAAATTTACTAAACATAAAAACTACCTTAAAGTGCCAGTATTTGAACCTGGGACCTTCATCACTGAGGCCAAACGCGCGCAATTTGCGCTACGAGTGCAAGTCACTGCACACACAGCGGTGCAGAGTAGCCATTTCTGCCGAAATTGATACGACGCGATGCAGTGGACAGTGATTACGGCATAGTCTGTACAACGTCGGAACTGCATAACTTCTCAATCCGTAGGCTGAGAAGACTCACCCGGTATATACACTACGTGATCAAAAGTATCCGGACACCTGGCTAAAAATAACGTTCGTGGCGCCCTCCATCGGTAATGCAGGAAGTCAATATGGTGTTGACCCACCCTTAGCCTTGATGACAGCGTTCACTCTCGCAGGCATACTTTCAATCAAGTGCTGGAAGGTTTCTTGGGGAATGGCAGCCCATTCTTCACGGAGTGCGGAACTGAGGAGAAGTATCGACGTAGGTCGGTGAGACTTGGCACGAAGTCCGCGTTCCAAAACATCCCAAAGGTGTTCTATAGGATTCAAGTCAGAACTCTGTGCAGACCAGTCCATTACAGGGATGTTATTGTCGTGTAACCACTCCGTCACAGCCCGTGCAGTATAAACAGGTGCTTGATCGTGTTGAAAGATGCAATCGCCATCCCCGAATTACTCTTCAACAGTGGGAAGCAAGAAGGTGCTTAAAGTATCAATGTAGGTCTCCGCTGTGATCGTGCCATGTAAAACAGCAAGGGGTGCAAGCCCCCTCCGGAAAAACACGACCACACCATAACACCACCACTTCCGAATTTCACTGTTGGTACTACACACGCTGGCAGATGACGTTCACCGGGCATTAGCCATACCCATACTCTGCCATCGGATCGCCACATTGTGTACCGTGATTCGTCACTCCATACAACGTTTTAGCACTGTTGAATCGTGTAATGTTGACGCTCCTTACACCAAGCGAGGCGTCGTTTGGCATTTTCCTGCGTGATGTGTGGCTTATGAGCAGCCGCTCGACCATGGAATCCAAGGTTTCTCACCTCACACCTAACTGTCATAGTACGTGGAGTGGATCCTGATGAAGTTTGGAATTCCTGTGTGATGGTCTGGATAGATGTCTGCCTATTACTCTTTACGACCCTCTTCAAATGTCGGCGGTCTCTGTCAGTCAACAGACGAGGTCGGCCTGTACGCCTTTGTGCTGTACATGTCCCTACAGGTTTCCACTTCA
This sequence comes from Deroplatys truncata, assembly GCA_030765065.1. NCBI lineage: Eukaryota > Metazoa > Arthropoda > Insecta > Mantodea > Mantidae > Deroplatys > Deroplatys truncata. The sequence continues at coordinate 19,786,500 of CM060988.1, read as the reverse complement.
CTATCACATCAGAAAGAGTGGACCTAGGGATGTTTAGGAGTGTGGAAATCTGGCGTACAGACTTCTGACACAAGTGGCACCCAATCGCCTGACGACGTTCGAAGTCCGTGAGTTCCACGAAGCGTCCCATTCTAATGTTTTAAGATGTGTAATGGCTATTGAGGTCGCGGATAATGAGTACCAGGCAGTAGGTGACAACACAATGCACCTAAGATGAAAAACGTATATTTGTGGGGTGTCCGGATACTTTGATCACATAGTGCATATTTTGTGTGTTACAGTCGCATGACTTTCTCCTTTATCACTTATTAGTGGGTGTACAAATTCTTCTTCTTTTTCGTATTTACTTGACTTTAATCGAGATAAACCTTTCCGAAAATAGCTGTATTACACATTTCGTTGCATATCACAACATTCTATAAAATGTTCCATGTAAAAGGTTGTTTGGAGTGAGGAGATTTTCTTGAAAATCCTCGTGTCGCATCTTTGGACGTTGTTGATATATTTTAATAATGCTATACACATACCCGGAGAGTTTTGTAAAACTGCTTTATTAATTCAGCCTCAAAACATGTATTTTTAGTGAAATCTCGATATTGAATTTTTGGTTGGAATATCTTGTCTAGCTGCTATGTACGTGGTAGAGAAAGAAAGGCAAAAAAAAACTGCAAGATCAAAACTATGTTTGTAGCAAACATCGCAAAATATTCACAAAGGGGTTGCGAAATTCAGCGGCATTCCCTTATTACATCCAAATATATGGACGCAGATAATAAAAGGCTCATAGCCATTGAGCCAAATGAGAAAGGAAATGGCTAATCTTTCAGTGACAGAGCAGGTTTAAAGTAGAACCCCAAATCTGTGTTTGAACTTCAAAGCATGGTACACAATCACGTCATCGTCCCTTTCTCAGGCGATCCAGTACATTTCAGGAGTAATTAGAAGCTTACGTGAGATACTGATGGCCGTGTGCACCATTCTCGATCAAGATTTTACCGTGGTAAAATTGGACTTTACCACGGTGAACGATCATTTGTGGTGCATCGATCATTTTACCGCGGTTAAATCTGACCGGCCATGAACGGCCGGTTTTCGCCGATTATTTTCAACTTTTCTTGTGCTGAAATGTTAAAATGGCGGAACAGTATAGGTTAGAATTTCCAACAAATAGATACACTCCATTTTCGCCAATGAATATATCCTGATAAAGTTATTTTAATGTACTTTGTTACTTTTAATGCTAAGGACTTATTTTATTTCGTTTTCTTTTTACTTTCTCTACTACGTATAGTACGTAGGGGAAGTATTGCATTCCACCCAAAAATTCGATACCGAGATTTCACCGGAAATACATGTCTTGAGACCTTCTGAATCAAAAAAATCTGATGTGTTACACTCACATGACTTTCTCTACTCTTGTATAAACTATTTTTACAAACGCTTAATCTCCATATGCTTCATGTTAATCGAGATATCGAGATGTCAATCTTATTGATAATTTTCTTGTAGATGCAAGGGGAATATGGTAAGTTTTAAGCGATAGTCAAATATTTTAACGCTGGTTGCTATGTGGCGCATTGCATTCTCTTTGCATGTCCAGGACATAAAAAAATGAACAACGAATTTGAGAAAAAGTATAAGTATTGGAAAATTTAAGGAAATAACAAGCAATATCTCGAAAACGGTTCACTCAACAAAAAAAATGTATATGATATAAGTTGTGTATTTTAACGCGATCTACATTTTTTGTGTAGTAAAATTTTGTCTATCTCTTATGGTTTACCAGTTATGCAAAAGTCGTTCACAATGAAGAATACTTTTGGAGACATTCCCAGAACATTCGAGATATACATTTCATTTCTCATGGCATTATCTTAAACATATGAGATTTTCATCAAAATCGTTAGAGCCATTTTTGAGAAAATTAAAATTTTCGAAAAATCTTCCATGTAAAGGGTAGTCTGGGGTGGGGGGATTTTCTTGAAAACCTTCGTGTCGCATCTCTGGAAGATACTGAACCTAAATACCAAGTTTGGTGCTTATCCGACTGTTCGTTTTTGAGTTATGCTGTTCACAGACACACAGACACACACACACACAGACACACACACAGACACACACACACACAGACACACACACGGACATGTTTCCAAAAATGCTTTTTTTGGATTCAGGAGGTCTCAAAACATGTATTTCCGGTAAAATCTCGGTATCGAATTTTTGGGTGGAATGCAATACTTCCCCTACTTACTATACGTAGTAGAGAAAGTAAAAAATCTGATGTGTAACACTCACATGACTTTCTCTACTCCTGTACAATCTATTTTTACAAACGCCTATTCTCCATATGCTTCATGGTAATCGAGATATCGAGATGTCAATCTTAATGGTAATATTCTTGTAGATGCAAGGGGAATATGGTAGCTTTTAAGCGGTAGTCAAATATTTTAACGCTGGTTGCTATGTGGCGCATTCCGTTCTCTTTGCATGTCCAGGGCATAAAAAAAATGAATAACGAATTTGAGAAAAAGTATAAGTATTGGAAAATTTAAGGAAATAACAAGCAATATCTCGAAAACGGTTCACTCAACAAAAGAAATGTATATGACATAAGTTGTGTATTTTAACGCGATCTACATTTTTTGTGTAGTAACATTTTGTGTATCTCTTATGGTTTACCAGTTATGCAAAAGTCGTTCACAATGAAGAATACTTTTGGAGACATTCCCAGTAAATTCGAGATATACATTTCATTTCTCATGACATTACCTTAAACATATGATATTTTCATCAAAATCGTTAGAGCCATTTTTGAGAAAATTAAAATTTTCGAAAAATCTTCCATGTAAAGGGTAGTCTGGGGTGGGGGGATTTTCTTGAAAACCTTCGTGTCGCATCTCTGGAAGATACTGAACCTAAATACCAAGTTTGGTGCTTATCCGATTGTTCGTTTTTGAGTTATGCTGTTCACAGACACACACACACACAGACACACACACACACACACACACACACAGACACACACACACACACAGACACACACACGGACATGTTTCCAAAAATGCTTTTTTTGGATTCAGGAGGTCTCAAAACGTGTATTTCCGGTGAAATCTCGGTATCGAATTTTTGGGTGGAATGCAATACTTCCCCTACTTACTATACGTAGTAGAGAAAGTAAAAAATCTGATGTGTTACACTCACATGACTTTCTCTACTCTTGTACAAAGTATTTTTACAAACGCTTATTCTCCATCTAGTTCATGTTAATGGAGATAAACATCTGCAGACCCTATCTTATTGCTAATTTTCTTGTAGATGTAGGGGAAAATATATTTACAAGGGCAATATAGAAAAACAGTAGCCTTTAAGCACATACATATCTGTTAATAGCTGGTTGCTAGGTGCAGCACCATTCCCTTTGCCACAGATTATAACTCTTTGCATATCCAAGACAAAAAAAGCTGATGTGTTACACTCACATAACTTTCTCTACTCTTGTACAACCTAATTTTACAAACGCCTATTCTCCATATGCTTCATGTTAATCGATATATCGAGATGTCAATCTTATTGGTAATTTTCTTGTAGATGCAAGGAAAATATGGTAGCTTTTAAGCGATAGTCCAATGTTTTAACGCTGGTTGCTATGTGGCGCATTCCATTCTCTTTGCATGTCCCGGACATAAAAACATGAATAACGAATTTGAGAAAAAGTATAAGTATTGGAAAATTTAAGGAAATAACAAGCAATATATCGAAAACGGTTCACTCGACAAAAGAAATGTATATGACATAAGTTGTGTATTTTAACGCGATCTACATTTTTTGTGTAGTAAAATTTTGTCTATCTCTTATGGTTTACCAGTTATGCAAAAGTCGTTCACAATGAAGAATACTTTTGGAGACATTCCCAGAAAATTCGAGATATACATTTCATTTCACATGACATTATCTTAAACATATGATATTTTCATCAAAATCGTTAGAGCCATTTTTGAGAAAATTAAAATTTTCGAAAAATGTTCCATGTAAAGGGTAGTCTGGGGTGGGGGGATTTTCTTGAAAACCTTCGTGTCGCATCTCTGAAAGATACTGAACCTAAATACCAAGTTTGGTGCTTATCCGACTGTTCGTTTTTGACTTATGCTGTTCACAGACACACACACACACACAGACACACACACACACACACACACACAGACACACACACACACACACACACAGACACACACACGGACATGTTTCCAAAAATGCTTTTTTTGGATTCAGGAGGTCTCAAAACATGTATTTCCGGTGAAATCTCGGTATCGAATTTTTGGGTGGAATTCAATACTTCCCCTACTTACTATACGTAGTAGAGAAAGTAAAAAAAATGAATAACGAATTTGAGAAAAAGTATAAGTATTGGAAAATTTAAGGAAATAGCAAGCAATATCTCGAAAACGGTTCACTCAACAAAAAAAATGTATATGATATAAGTTGTGTATTTTAACGCGATCTACATTTTTTGTGTAGTAAAATTTTGTCTATCTCTTATGGTTTACCAGTTATGCCAAAGTCGTTCATAATGAAGAATACTTTTGGAGACATTCCCAGAAATTTCGAGATATACATTTCATTTCTCATGACATTATCTTAAACATATGATATTTTCATCAAAATCGTTAGAGCCATTTTTGAGAAAATTAAAATTTTCGAAAAATGTTCCATGTAAAGGGTAGTCTGGGGTAGGGGGATTTTCTTGAAAATCTTCGTGTCGCATCTCTGGAAGATACTGAACGTAAATACCAAGTTTGGTGTTTATCCGACTGTTAGTTTTTGAGTTATGCTGTTCACAGACACACACACACACAGACACACACACAGACACACACACACACACACACACACACAGACACACACACACACACAGACACACACACGGACATGTTTCCAAAAATGCTTTTTTTGGATTCAGGAGGTCTCAAAACATGTATTTCCGGTGAAATCTCGGTATCGAATTTTTGGGTGGAATGCAATACTTCCCCTACTTACTATACGTAGTAGAGAAAGTAAAAATGATTAACGAATTTGAGAAGAAGTATAAGTATTGGAAAATTTAAGGAAATAACAAGCAATATCTCGAAAACGGTTCACTCAACAAAAGAAATGTATATGACATAAGTTGTGTATTTTAATGCGATCTACATTTTTTGTATAGTAAAATTTTGTCTATCTCTTATGGTTTACCAGTTATGCAAAAGTCGTTCACTATGAAGAATACTTTTGGAGACGTTCCCATAAAATTCGAGATATACATTTCATTTCTCATGACATTATCTTAAACATATGATATTTTAATCAAAATCGTTAGAGCCATTTTTGAGAAAATTAAAATTTTCGAAAAATCTTCCATGTAAAGGGTAGTTTGGGGTGGGGGGATTTTCTTGAAAACCTTCGTGTCGCATCTCTGAAAGATACTGAACCTAAATACCAAGTTTGGTGTTTATCCGACTGTTCGTTTTTGAGTTATGCTGTTCAAAGTCACACAGACACACAGACACACACACACACAGACACACACACAGACACACACACGGACATGTTTCCAAAAATGCTTTTTTTGGATTCAGGAGGTCTCAAAACATGTATTTCCGGTGAAATCTCGGTATCGAATTTTTGGATGGAATGCAATACTTCCCCTACTTACTATACGTAGTAGAAAAAGTAAAAAGCAGTTTTGGAAACATGTCCGTGTGTGTGCCTGTGTGTCGGTCTGTGTGTGTGTGTGTGTGTGTGTCTGTGAACAGCATAACTCAGAAACGAACAGTCGGATAAACACCAAACTTGGTATTTGGGTTCAGTATCTTCCAAGGATGCGACACGAAGGTTTTCAAGAAAATCCCCCCACTCCAGAGTACCCTTTACATGGAAGATTTTTCGAAAATTTTAATTTTCTCAAAAATGGCTCTAACGATTTTGATTAAAATATCATATATTTAAGATATGTTTATGACAAATAAAATGTATATCTTGAATTTCCTGGGAATGTCTCCAGAAGTATTTTTATTGTGAACGACTTTTGCATAACTGGTAAACCATAAGAGAGAGACAAAATTTTACTACGCAAAAAATGTAGATCGCGTTAAAATACACAATTTATGTCATATACATTTTTTTAGTTGAGTGAACCATTTTCGAGATATTGCTTGTTATTTCCTTAAATTTTCCAATACTTATACTTTTTCTCAAATTAGTTATTCAATTTTTTATGTCCTGGATATGCAAACAGAATTGAATGCGCCACATAGCAACCAGCGCTTAAAAGATTTGACTATCGCTTATAACCTACCATGTTCCCCTTGCATCTACAAGAAAATTAGCAATAAGATTGACATCTCGATATCTCGATTAACATGAAGTAGATGGAGAATAAGCGTTTGTAAAAATAGTTTGTACAAGAGTAGAGAAAGTCATGTGAGTGTAACACATCAGATTTTTTTGTTTTGGATATGCAAAGAGTATTAATCCGTGGGAAAGGGAATGGTGCTGCAACTAGCAACCAGCTATTAAGGATACGTCTATGCTTAAAGACTACTGTATTTCTCTATTGCCCTTGTAAATATATATTCCCCTTACATCTACAAGAAAATTAGCAATAAGATAGACACTGCAAATGTTTATCTCGATTAACGTGAAGCATATGGAGAATAAGCGTGTAAAAATAGTTTGTACAAGAGTAGAGAAAGTCATGTGAGTGTAACACATCAGATTTTTTAGTTATGTGCAAAAAATGTAGCAGAAAGTACATCGCGCCTCCGCGTAGCACTTGCTCGTGTTCAACGCGCCTGAACAAAAGGTCCTCAAATATGAAAGAATCGTACTCTAGTAGAATCGTATACATTAGCAAAAATAGAAACGTGCAGAATTTATTGCCCTTTAATAAAAATTTTTCCAGCAAGTGCATCGCGCCTCTGAAATGTTTCCAAGTCCAAGTGCGTTGCACCCGAGCAACTGCTATGCGCCACCAAAGCTTTTGAAACGCCAATGGCAGCAGAGCGATTTGCAAAAAGTAGGAAATGTCTACCTTCTTGAATTCATGCGCGTTAATACTAATATAGAGAGGTATACGCTTTTCATTTTGTAAAAAAGAGAAAGTGCAACGCGCCGCCGCGTAGTACTTGCCCGTGTGCAACGCGCGTCTGATCTCCTTACCAAAACTTGACTGTTTGGCACGCTGCTTCGCATCGCGGCTTCACTCGAGCAAGCCGAAGTTCTCACCCATTTAAAGCTTGAGAAACTGTTGAGGTCATTTCGGGCCCAAGGCCTATACTCATTCGTTTTACTGGATGAAAGTCGAATCGTTCCGAGCAGGCGGCAAATATCATGTGGGATACTTCGGACGGAAACAACTACTAGGTAGTTCGATTAGTCTTTCACCCCTATACCCATCTCTGACGATAGATTTGCACGTTAGAATCACTGTGGATCACCTTAAGGGTTTCCGCTGACTTCGTCCTAACCAGGATAGTTCACCACCTTTTGGTTCCCAAAGCGTAAGCTCTGGGTGCGCCCGCGGCGGACATCAGGGCTCCCCGAATGTACGGGCAGCCTAGAATAAGCCATCCTCCCTCGGCGGCATGAGGCCGTTCCACTTTCTTTGCGCCTCTGTGGTTAGTGGTTCCCAGTGACTCGCGCATAAGTTGGACTCCTTGGTTTGTGTATCAAGACGGGTAGGGAAGACATTCGAAGCAGCGCCGCGGGCGGGAAAACGGCCAAATCTGTCGGAAGACTCCGGAGACCAGCAGATCACCGGCGGCGGCACGCATAAATCCGTGGATCCTGCCCACCTGTTTGGACGCTCAAAAGAGCGGCCATTTCCTCGTTTCCTACCGTCGAAACTGTGGGAGGACGGGCGACCGGAGTCCGGATAAACGTGAACCCGTAATTCTTCACAAATTCCGTGGGACTCTCGAGCCTTATACCTCCGTTAAACGGGTCGCGACGTCCTACCGGCGGAGAAGTCCAGCCCGCTGGCTCCAAATAACTCGATCGGCCGGTGCCGACGGCCTAAAGCGGCGCGCAACTTGCCGTGTGGCCGACAGCAATAGGCATCCGAAATTTTGTATCAGGTGCAGACAAGGGGACGAGATGGAAGCTCCAGTTCGACCTTCCGGATCCCCTGTTTCCCCTGAACGGTTTCACGTACTATTGAACTCTCTCATCAGAGTTCTTTTCAACTTTCCCTCGCGGTACATGTTCGCTTTTGATCTCGTGGTCATATTTAGCGTTACATGGAATTAACCACCCACTTAGTGCCCCACTGTCAAGGAACACGACTCTGAGGACAGCGAACGGCAGCGATTTCTATGAGCCTGCCACGTCTGCGGACTGTGGTCCAGCTCAAGGGAGACTTAAACTTGGCCCCGAACATCGAGTTGCGGAGCGTCCCTCACACGACTTTTCCGTAGGTTATGTTTCGCACGTGAAATTCCGTGCTGGACTCTCTTCTCTTCGCTCGCCACTACTAAGGATATCCTCGTTAGTTTCCTTTCCTCTGCCTATTAATATGCTTTAATTCAGCGGATAGTCTCTCCCGATCTGAGGTAGGATATTCAAGTCCTCGCTCCTTCGGTTACGCTCGAGTCAGAGAGAAAACTCACAAAGCATTAGCTCCGTGGCTACCCCCAAGCAATGGAGATGACGGCCTCACCCTCATAGTTTTCGGAAGCGCCGGAACGCGCAAGGCTGAATAGTACTTCCAGAGTCGGATAAAAGTTTTCGGAGCGGCTTTCCTTTCTTTTTCTTTCCTCTTCTCACCTCATTCCATCTCGCCATCCTTTTCATCTCATGCCCTCTCCTGCAAAACCGCTCTGGCCTGGTTCAGTGGTCGGAGATTGGAAAATCCAAAGACCGCAATATGCGTTCGAAATGTTGATGTTCGGGTGTCCTGCGGTTCACATATTGACGCGAAATTTCCTGCGATTTTTCATCAATCCACGAGTCTTGTGATCTACCGCTCAGGATCGTATCGGTATTTGCGTTAAGACACACATTGTTGGTAACTGAACCCTGTCCCTGTTGAGAAGCTTATGAGAGGACTTGAGGGAGACAGGCAACGAGGCTAAACCGTTGGAGGGCCTATGCTGGCCAATTTTGCCCGCGTCGAATGCTGCATACCTGTTGGGATTTAGGTGCTGAAAGTGGTCGGAAGCACGCTAACAAAGCTCGGGTATACGAGGCAGTTAAACTTATACTATAGCACTTTGTGTGAGTGGATGCTCGAATAGGGCTGAAACTTCAGCGTGGGTCCGAATGTGCGCGCAATGCGAGTCACGATTCTGGCTGATGTCACCAGTTAGGGCGTGGCCTTGGGGGTCCTCGGGTAATGTCCAACGACTGAGGTGACTTTCGCGTTTCCCTGCAAGGGCGAATCACCCGACAAACTGCCCTTCCCTAATGCATGCCGATCCTCATTCTTCTAGCACCCTAGTACCAACAGTGGAAGGTCAGTCCGTTAGCAATACGGATATGTGCGCGTTAATCCTGCGCCAGAGTGGACGCGCTCGCATCTGAGCCTCGGTTCTCCTCGACCAAGAGTCTAGCCTGGCAGGAAGAATTAAACCTTATATGTACCTGTCCTCAGCGGGATGACAGGCATCCTGAACAAACGAAACAGAGGGTTTTATTCCCCTCCAGAATTAGCCAGGTGCCTCGTTATCAAGTTAGTGACGCGCATGAATGGATTAGCGAGATTCCCTCTGTCCTTATCTACTCCTAAAATCCGACTTATGATTATTAATAAAGGAAAATTATTATTGGCTTCAAGGCAATCAAAGGAAGAGATCTTATTTCCATTCCCAAATGTGGGAAGTGTCACACATATGGTCATATAACGAAGTGGGTTATTTAATATAAGCAGGAGCCATATGATACTAAAACTCGAAACTGGAATCAGATGAAGCAAATTATTAAAATGCCGCGTTTAGTAAGGAGTGGAGATAACGTTGAGGTGAAGGCAAGGAAAATTACAACGGCTATAAAAGCGCAATGAAGACATCATTACGGAAGTTTGGAGTAAGAGACAATAAACACAGCGTCTGGACACCGAAATTTCAAATGTTATTGAAGAAAGTAAGAAAGGAAAGAAGAAATTATCAAAGAAATATTATAGAGAATGAAAGAAAGAAATTAAGTATTTATAGTGAACTTAAACAACAGTATACATTAAGGATGAAATAAGTAAGAGAAAAATCATGGGAAAAATTTGTTAAAACAAGCTTGGAAACAAATGCATGGGGAATCCCGTGTAGGATCATAATACTTAAATTTGTAGCCCTGAAATAATTTCAACATTAGACAACGAGAACGGAGGATTTACTAATGACCGACAAGAATCAATACAGTTTTTCCTGGATAAATTGCTGGCATATGATAAATGTAAAGGTGAGGATAAATATAATTGGTTAGGGAATTTTGGATGGAAGAGTATGATAGTAATAAAGTAATGTATCCATTCGACATAACAGAAGTAAAAGCAGCATTAAAATGCCTTGGAAAGATAAAGCACCAGGATCTGACGGGATTGAAGCCAAAATTAGACAATTAGAGGATATTACATTATTATATTTATGTCCATATTTTTACCTGCACAGTAGAATAGTGCATAGGAAAACCGTGTGAATGTAGATGAAACGAGGGTTTGAGAAAGCCGCGCGAATATGTTTCAGTTGATGTAGGTCCTTTCTCTGAAAGAAGACCTAGTAGAGAAGATCATGTGAATGTTGGTATATTACGAGTGAGTAGTGAAGCTGATGCGAATGTATGTGCGACAAGTATGAAGTGTAAAACCGTGTGAATGTGTTCACAAACCGATTGTATACAGGGTAAATCACCTAAAACTTTCACCGTAAATATTTCGGGAATGTAAAGTGCTATTGACGTGCAGTTTTCACAGCATTTATTGGTGGTCAGAGGCTCGTGCATTTAGCCTATAAACAAATTTAAATAATACTGAGAAAGTTATTTTTGAGCAAACATACACTTTTTTAAATGGAACAAAGCCTAGTTACATTAATAGAATAAAGGTAGGGTAAATTAGAATGTCGATGGTCTTTGTTGCAGGGTTCTAGTGCAAGTGGTTTACGATAAATCGTGTTTTGAAAAGTTTCCATCCCGACAAATGTTTGTCCTGCTTAGTTGCTAGGTACGATGTTTGTTTACTGTTCATCGATTGCATAGCGACTTTCTGGTCAGTTAGTTTGTGACAGTTCAAGCAGTAAGTCATGAGTGGAAGATGGGGTTTACTAATGCAGAAAAATCCGACATGTTCATGGTGTATGGAGAGCGTAGGAAGAATGCTGTTCGTTCCTGTACGGTGTATGTGGAAACGTATCCCAATAGACGTCAACCATCTCGGCAATTATTTATCAACCTCTTCAACCAATTTGTGAAAGTGGTACTGTAACACCTAGAAAACGTAACAGAAACAAACAAGAGACTGGAGAAGAGGCAGAAATTAATGTTTTGGCTGCCGTTGCAGTAGATCCGCAAATTCGTTCCCGCGCAAACGCACGTGGAAGTGTCATAATTTAGGCAAGTGTACTGCGCATTCTCCATCGACATAAGTTTCATCCCTATCACATCTTGCTCCATCAAGAGCTGGATGGAAACTATTTTGAGAATTGTGTTAACTTTTGTACATGGGCATTAAGACACGATACTCCAGATTCATCATGTATCTTGTTTACTGATGAGGCAATGTTTACTAATCATAGCCAGGTAAACCGCAGAAATATGCACTATTGGTCTATTGACAATCCCCGTTGGCTCCGTGAGGTGGAACGTCAGCGTCCATGGAGTTTAAACGTGTGGTGTGGGATAGTGAACCATCAGCTCATAGGCATCTTGTTCATAGAAGGGACAATGAACTCGCGCAAGTATCGCAGCCTCCTGACAGACCATCTGCCAGCCACAGATGCTAGAAGACGTTCCTTTGCAGACTAGGAGGAACCTGTGGTGGTACCAACATGATGGTTGTCCAGCCCATAGTGCACGAAGTACTACAGCTTGCCTTAACGGATTGTTTCCAAATCGTTGGATTGGACGAAGAGGACCTTACCTTGGCCGGCTGGTTCACCTGATCTGACCCCTTTAGACTTTTTTCTGTGGGGAAGGCTGAAAGACACTGTCTAAAAGGATGTACCAACTACACCAGATGATATGAAACTATGTATTACTGCTGCCTGCTCTGAAATTTCCCTGAAATGCTAGAACGTGTGCAGTAGTCTTACCATAGCAGACTGGAAGCGTGTGTTGAAGCTGCCGGTGGTCATTTTGAACAAAACCTTTGAAGGGCTATGTTCTGTTTACTTGTAAGAATCCACAGAAGTATTGTAATTCCCTTTTGTTTTTCTTAAGTTTATGCTACCACAGGTTGTACAAGTGCCGGTGCGTAAAAGATTCAAAATAAGATTTCTCGTAAACCACTTGCACCAGAATCTTGCAAAAAACGCCATTGACATTATAATTTACCCTACCTTTATTCAGTTAATGTAACTAGGCATTGTTCCATGTAAAAATTGTATGTTTGATCAAAAATACACTTTCTCAGTACTATTAAAAGCTGTTTATAGGCTAAATATACGAGCCCCTGACTACCAATCAATGCTGTGAAAACTGCACATCAATAGCACTTTCCATTTTCGGAATATTTGCAGTGCAAGGTTTAGATGATTCACTCTGTATGTATAGCTGAGTGAGTAGAGAAGCGTGCTTGAATGTAGATCAAAGAAGAATAATGCGTGAAACCGTGTGAATGTAAGTGCGAGAAGTATGAGGCGCGAAGAGTCATGTGAGTGCAAGGGCAAGAAGACTGAAGTGTGAAAATCCTGTGAATGTAAGTGAAACCGCTGTTAGAGAAGATCGTTTCAAATTTGGCGTAAGAAGAGTAAGTAGTGAAACTGATGCGAATGCAAGAGCGAGAAGTATGAAGTGCGAAAAGCCTGAGAATTTGGCCACAAACAGACTGTGTATAACTGAGTGAATAGAGAAGTTAGTGTGAATGTACTGCACAGATATCAATGTACGATAGTCCTAATTTATCGAGATACCAATGCACGATAGTATTGCATGTGCAATTATTCACATTAATGATTTCCAAGACTACTTAAACATTGATTCCAATATACGCTCGTATTGCATATGCATTTAGTTACGGAAGAGGAAAAATCAGAGAAAGGGGCGAGGACGCATACGTCATTCATACGTGCTCAGGCTTTTACCTGCAAATCTATTTTATCTGTGAATATAGTTCATTTTTTGAAAGAGCTCGTAAATAATTCGTATCATGTTTTCTGGAAATGTAATGGCTTTTAGCTACAATAGTGCCCTATTTGTGAATACATATTGATTTTTCCTTTCTGTCATGAATGCACTGATTTTTTTTAGAAATAACATAACTGAAAAATGCTTGAAAGAACATAGCAATAAATATTAGAGAGAGAAGATTTCTTTCTGGTTTTGTTGAAAACATTATCTGATGTTACGTATTCACAGAGACTCCCATCTTTCCCCCCTCTTGCTCGAATTCTCTCTCTCACCCACTCTTTCTCTCTTCTCACAGAGAGTATCATCGTAATGTATTTACACGAGCTATAAAGTTTTTTTTTGCTCTGAATCTGCGTACAGGCATCACTCACATATCCGCTTCTAGGCGAAACGATGCAGTTACTCTAGTTATAAAAGAACAATGAATATTAGACTGATAAAGTAATTGTTTACTTTTTAAACCGTGAAACGTCTACAAGAGGATTTTCAACAACGCTAAGCGTTAGTATTTTTCGCTATGATAAAAAGAATGATATATTTTTGTGCACCGACATTATGTTTGATAACATTCTTGTTCAGGCTGTACCCAAGCTGTTAAACGCGTATCTCGGCTGTGCAAACATCACATTGCCTCTCGTTACCGTAACAATAACCCTTTTTTCACGGTCAACAGATAGCTAGGCAATGAATAACAACCTGTTCCCCTACTGGATCCATTTATTCATGACAGTTTGAAAGAAGACGGGGTCCCTTTCTTACAGCCCAGGAATGACAACGTTTCCAAAGGTACCGGCGGAGCACGAGCTTTTTCCTTAGATAGACAGAATTATTCCACATCATCTCGGAAACAGGTTAGCATTGGGTTTTTCCTTAGAAAGACGATGGCGGGCAGAATACGCTTTGCGGAAATGTGAGAATTACACCCCCTCTAAAGCAGCATATGGGAATCTTTTTTGCTGCTAAGTTTTTTATCTTTAGGCAAGTGCTATGAAAAGCGGAATGATGAAATTACCAGCACGAATGAATAGACCATTCAGGGGACAACAAAACAAGATTAATTAGACTCAGATCATGTCAATAGTAAGTAGGGTTGACACTTGGCAATGTAAACGCCATGCTTTTGTTCAACAAACAATAAAAGATTTAGGATACACAGGTGTTCTCTGGAATGCATATATGGAGCTTTTTGTTTGAGTAAACGACATGAAGAGTGGAATGAGGTATTCATTAGCATCTGAAAGTGTGCCAGAAATCGTCTTATAGAATTTTAAATGGAATATCAACCCTCGCAAGACTCGTGTGAACCAAAAAATACCCCACCTCCAATATCATAGAAATACCACTCACGAATGAATAAACCATTCAGGAGACAACGAAACAAGATTAATTACACTCAAATTATGACAATAGCAAGCAGGGTGAACAGTATAACAATGTCAAACATCTGAGAGTATCCATAAATCAAATGTCATGTTTTTTCGCACAAACAATACAAAATTTATGACCCCTATTGTTGGTATTGTCCAGGAATGTGGGGAATAGTGATTTATTATGACAGTCTGATGTATTTATGGGCATTTTATGCTAATTTGTTGCCTGGAACAAAAAATTGAACCCGGGTTTCTAAGCTGGCAGGCACATATATCTACTACTAAAGAGGTTCTTAAGAGGAACACAAAGGAAAATATTGCTAAGGCTAACGGGAGCGATCAATACATCACCAACCTTAGCATTATTTGTAAACTTAGTCATATGGCCAGTAGACTTAATTATTAGATTGAGAGGCTTAGAAAAGGGAATACAGAACAAGTAAATAAAGTTATTGAAGTATATTGCAAAAGCATTAAGGAGATTAAAATAAGGCTAATGGAATATTGGCAAAATGAATGGGACAGTATTGGAGAAGGAAGAAGGGCACACGAAAACTTTCCTCAAATTAAAGAAAGACTAAAAATGAAGCATGTTTTCAACCAACCAAAGGCATGGTACATTATCTAACTGGTCAAGGACCTTATCAAAATGACCTGTATAGAATTAGAAGAAAATTAGCTGCAACATGTGACATTTGTATGAAATTAGATACACCTGAACATGTATTTCTTGAGTGCACTAAATACAGTGAAGTTTTAAGAGAAATGAGAAGAAAATTAGAGGGAAGAAGTGTATGGAATATAATGATAGTAAAAGAAGATTTTGGAGTGATGATATAGCTAAAATAGTTTTGTGATATTGCAATTTGAAAATTTGATAAGTGACAGAAGAGATAGAGAAGAAATAAGAGAGAGCAATTAGGTAGAGAAGAAGAAACAAGGGTGACTAGAGCAAGAAATCTCCAGAGAGGAGATGATGCGGTAAATCTAAGCGATATAGGAGAAGATTTCGACCTGATGTGTATAAAGAAAATGAGGATGGAGATCATAGGAGGTGTGGGAATAGAACTATATAGTATCAACTGGGGAATAGAGGCGGCGGAGAGTAAGGTCACTAGAACTATAACCGAATGGAGAGGAAGGAGAGGCCGTGGGTGATATAACAGGATGGGGGTATTAGCAATTACACATGAAGCTAAATAAGGAAAGAAGGTAGCACATTCTGCGAGGTCAGGATGTTCTGAAGGATGAAGGGAAGTGTAAGTGTTATTGTGAACTTAATTGCTAATTATTGAAGCGCATGTGAATGAATTTAAAATATATAATAGATAAATCTGAATGCAGGAAATGTTTAATTTATGTGAGTAAAGAAGCAATGAAACTTTTGAGTGTGAAATGTAGTTGATTACTACGATTTGTTAAATTGTATAAATTATTAATTATGCAAATGTAGAATATATTCGACTAAAACGTTTTTGTTTGTGTTTTATAGATTACAGATAGACTAAAGTGCAAAAGCAGAAGAGATAAATTATGTGTAGAATAAATAAATAATTGAAATTACATAAAGTATTTCTGATGCAAATGCGAAGTATATTGAAAGTTGTTATTTTAGAGATTATCGATAGTTTAAAATGAGAAACTAAATGTGACAAATTATGTGTGAAATAAGTTGATAATTATGAATTGTTAAGTATTATAAATTGCTTAATAGCAAATGTGGAAACTATATTGCTAAACATTTTGAATTGTATAGATTACAAAAATGTTTATAAATTGAGGTATAACTGTAGATTGTAAATTAATGTTGAGTATATTAATTGATTTATTACCTTAATTATTAGATTTATGTTGTAGTGCAGGTACGTAACATTAATACAGAAATGTTTTAATACTTAAGAGTAAAGTGGAAGTGTAAAGTTAAAAATTATGTGTGAAATAATTGATTATATGATTAAGTAAATGCAAGTTTTATAAACTATGAAGCTATAAATGAGTTTATTTAAATATTCATTTAAATATGATTTTGAAAAGAGGAATGATTTGCAATAGAACAAATTTTGGAAGGAATTTAATCTGATAAATTGTAAAGTGAGAAATGTGCATATAGTAGAAAATATTTATAAGATATTATTGTATTAGTTGAAGATGAAGGTATTTTGCAATACTTAGATTTAATTACTTAGCAAAACTATTGGATACCAGTGGCAGCAGTTGAGATGGTTTAAATTACTGGAAGCCAGTAGTTTAGTGCGTTAATGTGTCTGATGTATTTGTATTATTGTATAAAATGTGAATGTAAAAGTTTTGAACTGAATAAAGTTGCCAGTTATGTCCTGAGTCAGGAAGCCAGGGCACAGGTGTTTACTATCTAGTCAAGGGACCGGGCTTGGAAGAATCAGCGGAGAAGGAAAACCCTGTTGAGCTTGACTCTAGTCTGGCACTGTAAGGAGACATGAGATGTGTAGCATAAGTGGAAGGCATCGCCTGGCTGTCGAAAGTGATATACCACTACTTTAATCGTTTCTTTATTTACTCGGTTATGCGGAACGCGTGCCAAGCGCTTGGGTTGCGGCGGTCAGGATGGGTCTTTTCGGTCCGCCTCCGGCGTTCACCACTGTAACCGTTCCACCTCGCGCGATCTGTTCCGAGGATACTGTCAGGCGGGGAGTTTGACTGAGGCAGTGCATCTGTCAAAGAATAACGCAGATGTCCTAAGGCCAGCTGAACGAGGACAGAAATCTCAAGGCTTGATCCCTGTGATTAATAAACAAAGGGACTGCGAAAGCACAGCTTATCGATCCTTTAGCTTGAAGAGTTTCCAGCAAAAGATGTGAGAAAAGTTACCACAGGAGTATCTGGCTTGTGGCGGCCAAGCGTTCACAGCAACGTCACTTTTTGATCCCGGCTCTTCCTGTCCTTGCAAAGCAGAATTTGCCAAGCATTGGAATGTTCACCCTCGAATAGGAAACTTGAGCTGGGTTTAGACTGTCTTGAGACAGGTTAGTTTTCCCCTACTGTTGACTCGGACATTGCGACAGTATTCTTGCCTAGTACGAGAGGAACCGCAGTTTTGGACATTTGTTTCACCTTCTCGGTCGAAGGGCCGGTGGTGCGAATCTACCATCCATGGGATTATGCCTGAACGCCTCTAAGGCCGTATGCCTTCTGGTCGAGACAAAAACATCTGTAGGGACTCCCGTGGGTGGAAAAGTTGCCAAAATGTGATTGCGTTTTAGGCCCATCGCTTTCTGCGTGGGCGGAGTGTTGTACTTGGTAGAGCAGTTACTTCGCTGCAATCTGTTGAGATCCATACCTTCGCTTGGCTAGACGGCAAGACGAGACCTCTGATGATATATGCTTGACTTCTTCTTTTTTTCTCAAGTATATGGCAGGCGCGTTGCACCTACTCGCAAAAAAGATGGAAATGAATCGTGTAGGTGACAGCGCACCGGCCAAAGTGGTTACCCAACTGCCCCACACTAAATATAAATACACTATTATAGGTTAGAGCTTCTCACACCATAGCACCTGTATTTCTTTCCTGGGGAGCGTTGCACTTTCTACTATTGGACTTATAAAAGTTTTGAAGGCGCGTAACACTTTCCACCATACGTTTGAACATAGAATATTTTTGAAGGCGCGTTGCACTTTGAATAATTTTCGATATGCATCATACTTGACACCAGGCTATTTTACTTGGAGTAATATTCGAGGCGCGTTGCAGTTAGAATAATTTTACAGCTTCTCGCTTGCTGGAATGCTTGAAGAGGCAAAAAGGATCACGGGTTCCGAACCTTTTTGGGGCATGTGTATACGTGCGCATACTGCGTATAAGGCACAGCACAGTGACATTTGCCCAATTGGACTGACATCTTTTCGTAAAGCCAACGGTTTCCTTTCTCAACTTCCATCCACTTCGGATTTCAGCAAAAAGAAAAGCAGAATTTCACGTGTCTACTTTTTGTGCCCTTTGTTCCTACTTTTTTCAAAATTGGACCGAAAACTTTGTATATCTGGACTGTGTTGCAGAACAGCTATTCTACGAGCAACGCTTCCTGCAAATTGCACAAAATTAAGGAACACGTGGTACTTCAAAACTGAAGCTTGCCTGTGTGAATTGCAGAAAAACAATAAAGTAAAATTTCGCTTAATCTTACTTTGCACTCGCGTTTTTATTCCCTTCCTTTTCCCATTCTCCAACACTGCAACCGCGTTGCAGAATAGCTGCATGTCGAGGTATCTTGTGAGAGGGCCAAATCCTGCAATTTGCACACAATTAAATTAACGAACACGTTTATTTGAAAAATCAGGCATGCAACTTTTTTATTACTGTACCTTACTTATCTTTAGCCTCGTGGTTCGCTTCTCCCGGCTGACTTGTATACCTAACGGAGAAAAACGTATTCCAATAATGACATCCACGAAGCGGAACGCAATTATGATGGTTGTCGTTCACCTTGGCAGACGGAGTGCATGTCACTGCCCACATTTGCACTCCTGCTTCCTGGTTGTTGCGTCATCAGCACGATGACGGTTAGCAGTTCATGAGGCGCTACCCAACACTGCCGTCAGACTGTCTCGTGTTTCAACATTGCTACTTGTTTACTCTGCTCAAGTACGTACCATATAAGAGAGAAAATGACAGCCTTAAGCCAGCACAAAGGAATAAATCGTCTTCCATTTGCAGAAAGTCGCTTAATTTTATATGATAAGAAACAGGAAATTCATAGTGTAGGAGCATATTTGCTTCCCTCAATTACTTTAACCATGTTTTCGCTTCCTTTCCGCTCTCCTCTGTCTTTCCCTCCCTCCCTCCCTCCCTCCCTCCCTCTGGCTTTACTTTTCTCTCATCTCTGTAACCGTAGGTTTTGGGAAACCACCAGTTTTGGGTGATCAATTCAACTGCCATCACACGCTGTTTGCACCAATTTTCATTGCAGCTGATAGGTTACATTGTCATCGTCGTTGTTGTTGTAGTGCCCTCAACGGCAACTGTGAGTGATGTTTCGTCACGGGTAGCATTCCGGTTATAAAGATAACAATAACACCAACAATCGTGAAGGAGTGGTGATAGAAATAACGTTATTTCATAATAATAATAATAATAATAATAATAATAATAATAATAATAATAATTACAACCATATTGCAATACTTGAATTTGCTGCTGCTTCCAACTCTGTTTTTACTTTTACGTCCATTATTATTGCCATAATTATTAGACTCCTGTTATTGTCACGAAATTTGCTATAGCCAATCTTAAATATATTTAGATTGTCATTTCGTCCCCTCGCACTTCAGATTGAGAGTCCTGACGCCCTTAGCTACGGCGTTCTGCTTAACCGCATAAATAGCTTTTTATTTATTTTTAAACCGTTTGTTATAATTTTTTCGCTTGGAAACCACTTTTAGACGAACGTAAAACAAATTGCGATCAAATATAGTACAGAAGACCCTCGTTTAACCGAATTCCAAGGGACCGAAAAATAGCCAATTAGGTTTAACTAAGTTTGAATTAACGAGGTTTTGTAAAAATAGTCCCGTATTATCTGAAATTGTAAAATACGACTGTTAGTTCAGTTTCTCTCTTGTTATGCGTACCAACGAATCAGGATGTTCCACTTTCATGACCTCTAAGAGAAAGTAAAAATAACTACTGTAAACGGTATGTATATCTGGCATTTGCTTAATTGAGAAAGTATACTTTCAAACGCTTGTCTAATTTTTTTTAAAACAGAACTACAATTTGGAACGATATTGTACTCATTCAATAAGTGAGTCATATAATACAACAAACAATAACCTTAAGGAACATTTTAAATATACTGTTCTTTTAACACTAAGTTTTAATCGAAACTCATATTTTAGTTACAACTCTTATCCATCACACATTTTAGTTTTATAATTAGAAAAAAAATCATTAATTGCTGTTGATCGTAACATTATGGCACTCTCTGAAGATACCAGATCCAGGGCAGCCTGAAATGCCATGGAGATATCAGAAGTGGTAGGAAATCTCTCGAGAATAATAATTGCAGCGGCAACTTCAGCGCGGGGTCGCAGTGTCGTATCTTCATGTTCCACCTCAGAAGATGACAGTAAAGAATTATCATTCTGTTCTGCATCATCAGCAGATGACTGGTTCTTCAGCAGCACAGATGTTGTCTACCTACATCCATTCTTCCATAATGATGGTACAAGAGGACAACAACCGGGTTTAAGCGTGTAGAAGAACATTATCCGAATCCCAATTGTATCTACATTATAAGTTCATATGCGGATCATCGGTTTCCTGTTCAGTTTCAGCGGCGTTATCAGCTACTGTCCAGGCCTTCTTAAAGCAGTTAATTATGGTGTACGTTATAACTCTATTCCAAGCGGCAGATATGTTGCGGATGGCTTGCAGTACATTACAATATGGAACTGTTTCTTGTAGTTCTATTGCACTGATGGCAGCCATAACCAGTTGGCGTCTGTAATTACGCTTCATTGAGGCGATTATTCCTTGATCCAGTGGTTGCAGACGGCTCGTAGTGTTAGCTAGTAAGAAGACAACTTGTATGTTCGGAAGTTCCAGGTCGTCGAACTGATGTGCCGAGCAGTAGTCCAAAGTTGTCCCTCTTTCTCGCAGTCATTTGTTGTTGAATCTTCAAGAGATTTGGTAATTCAAGCTTTATTGTTATTCTCGTACTGACTTGGCAGATTGAATAGGTTGACATTTTAAAACAACGTGGATTTTTGTATTTTCCAATCACTAATGGTTTAAGCTTCTCAGAACCATCTGAATTAATACACAAGACCACCGTGAATCTCTCCTTGCTGCATTTTCCTCCATGGCATTTTCGCCCTTGGCACGTAGTGTTTTTAAGGTATCAAGTTATAGAAAACGCCGGCTACACCCATATTAAACACATTTCATGGGTGATGATGAGCTTAAATTGAAACTTCCGCGCCCACTCATTGGCATCTTCCTCGTTTACTTTATGTGCCTCCCCACAGACACTGACAACACCGATTTTATGCCTCTTCTGAAAACGCCATAGCCATCTCTCAGAAGACACAAACCCTGAAATTCCTTCTTTCTTGGGGATTTTCCTAGCCTTTTTTTGAAACATGGGTCCTGACAGTGGAATTTGCTGTGAACGCATGTGTTGGAACCATTCTAACAGCGAATCCTTCGCTGATGTCATTCGCTTGCTATTGCCACTAAATGAATAGCTTGTCACACTTCGGAATCTAAAAGTGCTCTGCAATCTGTGTTTTGGTCTTCTCCCCACTATCGACCATATGTATAGTTTGTTATTTTTGTTTCAACGTGAGAACATTATGGGCACGTTTCTCTTTCGGCGGCATAGCCAGGGATGGAGCGAAAGGGTAAAAAAGAAAGGAAAAAGAACATTCACTGTTCACCAACAGAGACATACAACTCTCTGGATTGTTACAAGGCGCGCGCCATGTGCGGCCTGCTGACCAACCCCCTCTTACCCCGCTCTTGTATCATATGCTGTGGAGGTGACATGTAAGCAGCAAGTAAGCAATCGGACCACTCTTGAGAAATTACAGTACAGTATTGAGAAAAATTATGTAATATGCGTAACGGAAAATACCGTAGTGCACAGCTAACATGCATATTCGGTTTAAACGAGGAATAACTTATGGAATATGTAATGAGGGGAACAAATTTTAATTCGTAGTACGAATTATCCGAAATTTGGTTTAAACGGTAGATTTTTTCATGTAATTCGGTAGGGACCGAGCAGCTACTACGGGTTACCGAGTTTTTTGTTTATCCGATTTCGAATTAGCGGGGGTCTACTGTATATGCAATGGACGGCAGTTCAAGGGGAACCATTAGAAATGAAATGTAAAACAATATGTAAACCTGTGCAGCAGTCGTAACAGTAGTAGGGCGCAGTCACACATTACATACGTGGTGTAACGTAATGATAGACCAAAAATGTCAAAGTTTTCATAATTGTGATTTTTATTTATTCTTCTTCTTTGGAGTTGAACGGTTAAAATGACATACAACAATTATTATGTTTTACATTATTTAATACTGAGTATAACTATATTTATTCATAATATGTTGCATGTTAGAAAACGGCACTCAACTGGCAGGGAAAAAACGAAGAACTTTACTATGTTGTTAGTTTCCTTTTAAGTATAAGAGATATCTGGCTCATATCTTCAGTATGCAGGGATATTTTCTTCTCTCTTTTGATTTAGACAGCTTTTGGTGACCCTGCTTCAACATGGACTCTGTTTACATTTTTTCTGGACGAAGCACATGATGCCATATTTTAAATAATTCCATGGTTTTTGTGTGGTTGTGCTATTTATTCCTGCTTTTTTGTTATCTTATAAATAACAACATGCCAAAATCACGGAAGTATTAGGAAGAGGAGAAAGCTGGGTTAGGCAAAAATCTGTTAACCATAAAGTTCAGAATGTTAGCCCTGATCTGAGCACAAATGAAGTACAGGCTTCTGGACGTATCTCATCCCACAAAAAGTTGAAACCTTTATTAGAGCAATGTAAAATAGTGAAAGCATATGAATGCAGTGAATGCACTAAATGAGCGTACTCGTTCTAAAACCTGTCTTGGTCCTCCTACAATATCTGTGGAGAAAGAAGAATGTTGCCTTAGCCAGTAGAATGATACTTAGTTGTAATATGTGTGACAGAACGCATGACTTCATGAACTCAGAAACAAAGGAATGCCATAACCAAGACAAAACACACATATATTGCATGTATTAAGTTACATTCAGTTTATGGTCTAAGAGCTATTGAGGAAGGTCCTACAACAGCAAAAATCTTCTGTGAAATAATGAATCTACCTAAACATCCAACCCAGTTTACAAATTATAAGCTGTTCTTGGTTTTACTGTTGAAGATGTATGTAGGGAAGGGGGCTATGGAAGATGTAATTCAGGGAGCGGAGACAGAACCGTTGGTGTAGATGGTGCCTATCAAAAGCCTGGATTTTCTTCAAAGATAAGAGGAACAACAGCTACCTGTGTAGATATAGATAAGGTTGTAGATATGGATATAAAGAGTAAGTTCTACAGGTACAAGAATAAGTTACAACAAACCCATGAAAATGATTGCACTATCAGTTACAAAGGACTATGTGGAGGATGCCAAACACTCAGTGGTACAAAACAATGTAAGGTATGTTGGACATTTAGGAGATGGAGATACAGACTCCCTGTTCAAGACGAACAGGCGTATAGGAAAGACAATAGACATTAAAAAGTAAGGTCATGTACAGAAGAGAATGGCAACAACAACTAAGAAATTTAAAAATGGGTTTATGTGGGAAAATTCAAAGTTGTGGGGTGCAAAGTGAGTTACTGAGAGTGGCCATAAAATTCAGAAGAAGCGTCACAGACCTTCATAACATGAGGAAGGCTGTTTGTTTTCATCAAATCAATAATGTCAACGTGGACTTTGTGATGCAACCTGGTGCAAATATTTGAACGCAAAGGTAGATGAAAACAAATATCATCATAAAGAACACTTTCATCTTCCTTCTCCCTGCATAATCGAGGCCAAACGAATATTTAAAGACTTAACTGACATTGTCTTTGTGGTGGAACACAAAACCCTAACGGCGACCAGCGAACCCGGTATTGTCATATCTCGCGTAACGTCGGAAGACTTTCGGCTTATTGTGCGAAGAGCTGTCCTCTCGTGCTGGCGAGAGGAGTGGTTGGCACTCACGCGGCAAGAGTAGTGAAGGACCTTCCGATTCCCTGGTTGCTTCTGCTCATGTATCTCGACGTGAGGAAGTGAGTTTGGCTCGCTCGCGTGTCTCTGTTCCTCTTTGTCCCGTGTGCGGAGAATGCCTATCGGTCCGCCACGTGTTAGAGCACACTTCTCTTGCACATCTTCCGGACTCTCTGCAATTACCGTCCAATCTTGCAGAGGTCTTGGTGGACAATAATCACGTGGTAGACAGGGTCTTTCCGTTTGTGTGAGAGGTAAACTTTTAATTGTGTTTTTAATCATATCGAACTCAGGTACTTGATAGTTTCCTGCTCAGTTTTTTACATCTTCATATTTTGCCTATGACTTTTACTATGATTCTATTTTGATTCATATCGCTGGCTTTTGCTGTGATTTTTAACTTCTATCTTTATCTCTGGCTTTTGTGACCCAGTAGTTGAGCGCCCTAAAACAATAATCATCATCAATTACAAAACCCCAATGAATCCTTACTTTCCGTAATTTGGACTGGTCTTCCAGAAAG
Organism: Deroplatys truncata; assembly: GCA_030765065.1. Taxonomy (NCBI): domain Eukaryota; kingdom Metazoa; phylum Arthropoda; class Insecta; order Mantodea; family Mantidae; genus Deroplatys; species Deroplatys truncata. The sequence continues at coordinate 19,761,561 of CM060988.1, read as the reverse complement.
TTTATTTATTGGGATCAACTCACTACATTTTGCGGTTTATGAGGCAGCAGCATCATCCACTAGGGAGACATTGTTAAATGCCAATTAATGAAGTTGTTGGAAATGAAAATTGGCTATAATTGCAGGTACCTCTGTGATGAAAACCTTGGACTAAATAAGCACCAACACAGGTGATGAAATTTTAGAGTGTATAAAACCAAAGGTCAGGCAATTAACTAACAGAGCAAAACGGAAGTTGAGGACTTGTATCAGCAATAGGGGAGCCAAATGATCCAACTTATGCTGCAGGAATGGAATGAGAAGAAAATTGAGATTTCTACCACGTGTTCTCTACATTATGTGGAACTTGTAACACAAGGTTTTCTTAATTATGGCATTAGTTTCAGAAATTTAAAGAGAATGTGAATTAGAATATTGCATTTTTATGTAGGACATTTAAGATATTATGTTTCAAAAATCTGAAAACAATAAAACTCTTCCAATTGAAACTTTATAAAGGGCTCCAACAATATATGGTAAAACTTTCGACTTCCTATACCAAATACTTATTGAGAAAAGGGAACATGAATATGTGCAATTTTAAGTTGTCAAAATAGACCTTAATAGAACAAGGAATTGATCCAGGGTCTGAGTTTCTAATTTAATCCATTGTTACAGATAATTATTTTGTGCATGAATTATCTATTGTATTATACTAGATTTTTCAACGATAAAGCTTAATATTCTCTTATCAGCGCAGTATATTACATGCGATTAGAACTAGATTAGATCTATAACTGCCTACAATGAAGTATTTTCGGTAATATTTTCTGCACGTTCGCGATTTACGCTATCTTATATATATGGTACGGTGACCAAATTCGACAACAATAAGCCAGTTTTAATACCACAAAGCTCTTTAAAAGGCACAGCATCGGATCTATTAAACTTTTGAAGTGCATAACGTTTCGAATTACGAATCCTATGCTATTCAAGGCGTCATATCACTATTTGTTTATTAAAAGCTGCCACTAAATGAATTTGCTTGTTATAAAACGTATTATCTTCCTTAAATTTCCAGAATTATGTGTTTTTATATTAGCATTACGGGTATGATTCCATAATGTATAAATTTCTCACTTTGAGAAACATTTAAGTAACTATTAGGAATTTAAAAAAAAACTTTTGAGGAGCGTTGCACTTAGATTAATTTTCGGGGTGAGTTAAACCTGTCACCACACTATAGCATTTACATTGACTTTCGAGGTACGCTGTACTTAATAGCCTTTAAGCCGCGCGTAGCCGCGGTCACTGCTACGTATGGCTTTGGCATAAAGGGTCGCGGTTTTGAATACAGCCTGGGACACGGGGATTGGTGCCCCGTACTGGGTATAAGCCACAACTCAAAAGACCTTTAATGCTCGAGATGCTTTACACTTCTCACCACGCTATTGCACCTAGATTGGTTTTCGAGACGCGTCCGTTTGGCTCGATAGTTTTGGATTTTAGAGGCGCGTTGCACTTTCGCGGATTTTTTTAATTTTAAATATTATATATTTTATACTAGTATTCAGGCATATGGTTCCGAGAAGGTATAAAGTTCCCATTTCGAGCATTGCCTGTAGGAAGGGTTGGGGCTTTGAAGAATTATCGAGATGCGTAGTAGTTGCTCAGGTGCAACACACCTGCACTTAGAGGCTCGTTGCATTTGCTGGAATAAAATTTAATGCACATTCTAGGTTCTTTTTTCTTTCTCCTAATGCGTGCGATTCTACCACAGTGTAATTTTGTCATATTTGAGCACTTTCTTTTTTCACACAGGTTGCAAACCAGTAAATACTATGTGGAGGCACGTTGCACTTTTTGCTGATTTCGTTTTCGTTTACAAAATTAAAAAATTATTCCTACTATATTAGTCATGACGCCAAAGAATCCAAGAAGGTATAAATCTCCTACCTTGTGCAAATCACCCCTCTACCATTGGGACTCCCCCAATGGCCTACTACGGTAGGTACGGGATTGGCGCTCCCGGGATCCTGAGCCATACTCTCGATCTGGTTCCTCTAAGAGGTGAGAGGGCTTATGCCAAACGCCCAATCAACTGTGATCCACAAGCGTGTTTGACCAGCTATCAGTTACCCCCTGAACACAGTCTGACGGATACCGCTGCGCTGGACGGAGGAGGGGAGTCCTAAGGGGTGACTGGGTAATGCGTAACTCCCAGCTCCTGAGTATCATGTAGAACTGTGTTCGTATCCGCTGATAAAGGTCAGTCCAGAGAAGGGGCCATTACATGAGCTGTTACACTCCTGAAGGCGGTTGAGTCCCTCTATCTAGGTATTGGGATGTGAGACCCTAAGGTGAGCAAGGTCCAGGCCAGGACTCTCACGCTGGGCTGGCGCCCAGGTTGTAAACATGCCATCGGAGACATTTGTAATGGTGGAGGATTCAAGCGCTGTCGATTAAAAAAGACACCAAAGTAGTTGCGAAAGAAGTAGTCTAGCGTTGTGGTCCTCGCCACTTAGTTATCAGTAGAACTGAGGAAGGAAGGAAGTCAGTACGGTTAGTCCATTCACTATCCAAAGGGTCCGGATAAAATTGCTGGTGCAGTAAAATTCTGTATAACAACTCGTAATGGCAAGCTCCTGGTTGAAGCAGCCCAGGCAGCTATGATACAGAAAGAAAACATGTTAGCCAGCTACCCTATACGAGTTGAGATGCACAAGACCTTGAACTCCTCACGCGGTGTTGTAGACATCCGTGCATTGGACGGTATGTCCAATGAGGAGATTCAAGGAAATGTTGAAGATCAAGGAATAAAATCTGTAATAGGGTTCAACGGAGACGAGGCGAATTTGTGCCTACTCGTACCCTATTTCTTACCTTTGATCGGGTAGACTTGCCTCAAATGATTAAGACAGGGTATGAAGCCATTGAAGTTAGGCCATATATCCCCAACCCGCTCACATGCTACAAGTGCACTTTGGTCATACAAGTGATTTCTGTAACGGTGAAGTTACCTGCGTTAACTGTGGAGAATTCTCACACGAGGGAGCATCTATATCAGCTCCAACATGCGTTAACAGAAGTGGTGAACATCCATCTAGTTCCTGAGAACGCCCCCGTTTTACAGAGGAAATGGCGATTCAGGAGATCCGGGTTAGGGAGAAGGTTTCCTTCTCGGAAGCCCGGAAACTCCTGCGCGTCCACCAAACCGCTGTCCCGAAGTCTGGTACCTATAGTTCAGTTGTAGCTAAACCGGTACCGAGTCCGGAAATCGCAACTCAAACCAGCGATGTTAATGGGGCCCCAAATTCAGAAAACATTCTCGTAGCCAGATCACTTCCAAACCCCACGAAATCCACATCTCCTTCTGCAACAACACCTGCCAAGTTTGTAACTGACAAGATCACTTCAGTAAAGCCAACATCTAGACTATCGGCCTCTAGCAATAGGAATGGCAAGCCCGTAACCTATAATGCATTACAGATAAAGTTCAAGACCAGCTACAACCGAAATGACTTCCTGAAAGAAAGTTTAAAGCATGTACACGGAACATCCAAGGAAAGGAAAAGTCCACAAACATCTCTTCGGAGACCCTTTTCTGAGGACTCTTCTGGGAAGGACTCGGATCGGCGATCTACATCTTCGCCGATCTCCACTTCCAATCGGTTCGAGGCTCTCGAACGGAAGTTTTCAATTGGGAAGCGGTTCTCTCCCGTGGAGGAGATGGAGCAGGAGGTTTTGTGCCTGCACTGCCAGAATGACAGTGAAAATATGCAGGGTCCTCCGTCTGCTAAAGGTGACTGGTACCTTTACCTTCCGTTGGCTGTGTTTAATTACAATGAGCACGACTGTGTGGATGTTTTGGTCCAACATATCACAGAGACAATTCCTTGTGCAACCGATCAATCTATCCCACGATTGACTGCCCATCCCCGTCGATTTCCTGTCCCTTGGTGGATCGATGAATGTCGAATGGCCATTCGTGCTCGGATGCATGCTCTTAGGGTTTTCCAGCAACCTCCTACACTGGATAACCTGATTCAATACAAGAAAATGCTTGTCAGCTCTAGAAAAATTATTAGGCATAGCAAAAGGACATGATGGAGTAAGTTTGCAGCTTCATTTAATCGATATACACCATCCTCTGTCATTTGGGACAAGTTAAGGCGTGTGCCCAGAAAATCGACCAACATATCAATTGCCGGTCTTAAAATAGCTGCAGGAGCTATTGTTGATACTTTTTGACGTGGCTAACACATTTGGCCATGCTTTCGCTAAAGTATCTAGCTCAGATAACTATTCGTCCGAGTTCCTTCCTGTTAAGACTCAGGTGGAATCTGAAAGTTTTTGGTTTATTTCAGGAAATCTTGAAGATTACAATCGCCTCTTCACCATGGCGCAGATACAATACGTTCTTTCATCTTCGCGACTATCAGTACCAGGACCTCATCGTATCCACGTCCAAATGTTGCAACAGCTCTCCTCTGAAGGTAAGGCTTTCCAGCTCGAGGTCTATAATCGTGTTTGGGTTGATTCAACTTTTCTAGAAAAGTGGCGGGAGGCCACTGTCATACCCATTTTGAAAGCTGGAAAGGATCATCATCTGCCATCCAGCTACTGTCCTATTTCCCTCACCAGTTGCGTTTGCAAGGTGGTGGAACGCATGATCAATGAACGGTTAGTATGGTGGTTGAAAACTCACAGCCTGCTGACCAACACCCAGGGCGGTTTTCGCAGACGCCGTTCAACAATGAACCACCTTGTGTCATTATCGAAACAGATCATGAACGCATTTATGAAGAATTGTCAAACCGTTGCTATATTTTTGACCTTGAGAAGCTTATGATACGTAATGGTGACCAGGGATACTACGTTCTCTACACGCCTGGAACATACGTGGACGCTTATCACTGTTCATTCAGGAGTTTATGAAGGACCGCGTTTTCTGAGTGAGGGTCGGCTCGGTTTTATCGAACCATTTTGCTCAGGAGAACGGAGTACCTGAAAAATCGGTACTACGCGTTACACTGTTTGCTATAGCGGTTAATTCTATCTCGAAATGTTTTCCTCTAGGGGTATCGCCATGCTTATTCGTAGACGACTCTGCCGTTTATTGTACTTCTCTGCGTACGCCGTTTTTGGAACGCCGTATATGCAGCAATGCTTAGATAATCTCCACGAATGGAGTTCTAAAAACGGCTTTCGTTTTTTAACCGAGAAGTCAATCTGCGTGAACTTCTGGCGCCGTAGGAGACGATTAACGCCTTCGCTCCGATTCGGTCCAGATTTACTACCATTCGCAGATTTGACGAGATTCTTGGGGTTGACGTTTGACAGGAATCTTAGCTGGTCGTCACATATAGCACATTTGAAAGTGCAATGCTATCGTTCTCTGAATATCTTGCGGATATTAAATGGCAAATATTGGGAAGCGGATTGGATTATTTTGCTGCTACCGTATCACGCACTAATCCAATCAAAAATAGACTATGGGTCTATCATTTATTCCTCAGCAAGGCCATCTGTGCTGAGGAGATTAGACGCAGTCCATAACCGGGGCATTCGGGTGGCTATTGGTGCTTTTCCCGCTAGCCCAGTTTTGAAACTTTACGCCGAATTTTCAGAACCTCCTTTGCATTATGGGCATGATGCCCTCTTGGGAAGTTATGGCTCTACGCTTAAATGTATGCCTCAACATCACACGTTCGCTTCCTTTTTTCACACTCCGTTGAACGAACATTATAGAAATAATCCAAGCCGTGCAGGTTTTTCGTTTCCGGAAGCTTCTAAGAAAGCACGACATTGAAATGCCTAGCATGTTTACTAAGGAGGAGAGGGTGTTTCCCCCATGATTAGGCGCGACATCTCACGTACAGCTGGGATGACAGTATACCGGAAGTCTACATACCTACGTTTAGTATCCGAACCTGCTTTTTAGAATTTCGGTCCGATTGTACTGACCGAATTTGATCTACCCGATGGATCTAAGTGCACAAACGGTGTTTGATGTGCTTATGCTCATAGAACCGAACCCTATAAATTCGGTTTTCATGATAGCATATCCATTTATAATGCATAGCTGTATGCCATATTCCGAGCGACTTTGTATTTGCGCCGTCGTAAACTGTCTCATTTTGAGTGATTCTCCTTTATGAGCTATACAACTACTACCCCATTGTTCAGCAAATCCAGGATGCCCTCCATCTTTTATTCGCTTATGGTGTTAATGCGGAGTGTGCTTGGATACCTAGTCACGTTGGCTTATTGGGGAATGAATTTGCAGATTTGGCACCTGAGGTGGCAACCACTGAACCTAGTGTTACAATAGGTAGTTGCAACGGTCTGTCGGTCCCTCACGTATTGGTAGAGTATATTGTCCTTGTACATCTTCGGGACATTTTGCAACTGCCGGCCAGTCTTGCGGAGGTCTTAGCGGATGACAAGAAAGCGGTTGATTGTTTTTTTTTAATTTTGTGTCAAAGGTAAATTTCCAAATGCTGATTTAGTTACGTTGAAAGTATGAAATAGGTGTATCATACTTCTTGGTTTAGTTTTATATATTTATGTATAACTTTTCCTATGTCTTTTATACTGGGATTTATTTCTGACTTTTGCTATATTTTTATATTCAAGTTTATCTCTGGCCTTTCCACGATCTGTATTAAAAGGGTGCTAATGACCAAGCAGTTGATCGCCCATAAACACAAATCATCATCATCTTCATCATGCCATTGGGACTTTGAAATTGTTTTGTTGCGGGAACCATTTCCGAGATATTGCTTGTTATTCCCTTAAATGCTTCAATACTTATTTTCTCATATAGGAATTCGTTATTCATTTTTACTTTCTCTACTACGTATAGTAAGTACGGGAAATATTGCATTCCTCCCAAAAATTCGATACCGAGATTTCACAGAAAATACATGTTTTCAGACCTCCTGAATCCAAAAAAAAAAGCATTTTTGGAAACATGTCCGTGTGTGTGTGTGTGTGTGTGTCTGTGTGTCTGTCTGTGTGTCTGTCTGTGAACAGCATAACTCAGAAACGAACAGTCTGATAAACTCCAAACTTGGTATTTAGGTTCAGTATCTTCCAGAGATGCGACACGAAGGTTTTCAAGAAAATCCCCCCACCCCAGATTACCCTTTACATGGAACATTTATCGAAAATTTTAATGTTCTCAAAAATGGCTCTAACGATTTTGATTAAAATATCACATGTGTAAGATATTTTCATGACAAATAAAATGTATATCTTGATTTTTCTGGGAATGTCTCCAAAAGTATTCTCCATTGTGAACGACTTTTGCATAACTGGTAAACCATAAGAGGTAGACAAAATGTTACTACACAAAAGATGTAGATCGCTTTAAAATACACAATTTATGTCATATACATTTTTACTTTCTCTACTACGTATAGTAAGTAGGGGAGGTATTGCATTCCACCCAAAAATTCGATACCGAGATTTCACCGGAAATACATGCTTTGAGACCTCCTGAATCTAAAAAAAAAGCATTTTTGGAAACATGTCCGTGTGTGTGTGTGTGTGCGTGTGTGTGTGTGTCTGTGTGTGTCTGTGTGTGCGTGTGTCTGTGAACAGCATAACTCAAAAACTAACAGTCGGATAAACACCAAACTTGGTATTTACGTTCAGTATCTTCCAGAGATGCAACACGAAGATTTTCAAGAAAATCCCCCCACCCCAGACTACCCTTTACATGGAACATTTTTCGAAAATTTTAATCTTCTCAAAAATGGCTCTAACGATTTTGATGAAAATATCATATGTTTAAGATAATGTCATAAGAAATGAAATGTATATCTCGAAATTTCTGGGAATGTCTCCAAAAGTATTCTTCATTATGAACGACTTTTGCATAACTGGTAAACCATAAGAGATAGACAAAATGTTACTACACAAAAAATGTAGATCGCGTTAAAATACACAACTTATATCATATACATTTTTTTTGTTGAGTGAACCATTTTCGCGATATTGCTTGTTATTTCCTTAAATTTTCCAATACTTATACTTTTTCTCAAATTCGTTATTCATTTTTACTTTCTCTACTACGTATAGTAAGTAGGGGAAGTATTGTATTCCACCCAAAATTTCGATACCGAGATTTCACCGGAAATATATGTTTTGAGACTCACTGAATCCAAAAAAAGCATTTTTGGAAACATGTCCGTGTGTGTGTCTGTCTGTGTGTCTGTGTGTCTGTGAACAGCATAACTCAAAAACGAAGAGTCGGATAAACACCAAACTTGGTATTTAGGTTCAGTATCTTTCAGAGATGCGACACGAAGGTTTTCAAGAAAATCCCCCCACCCCAGACTACCCTTTACATGGAACGTTTTTCGAAACTTTTAATTTTCTCAAAAACGGCTCAAACGATTTTGATTAAAATATCATATGTTTAAGATATTGTCATGACAAATAAAATGCATATCTTGAATTTTCTGGGAATGTCTCCAAAAGTATTCTTCATTATGAACGACTTTTTCATAACTGGTAAACCATAACAGATAGACAAACTTTTACTACACGAAAAATGTAGATCGCGTTAAAATACACAATTTATGTCATATACATTTCTTTTGTTGAGTGAACCGTTTGCGAGATATTGCTTGTTATTCCCTTAAATTTTCCAATACTTATACTTTTTCTCAAATTCGTTATTCATTTTTACTTTCTCTACTACGTATAGTAAGTAGGGGAAGTATTGCATTCCACCCAAAAATTCGATACCGAGATTTCACCGGAAATACATGTTTTGAGACCTCCTGAATCCAAAAAAAGCATTTTTGGAAACATGTCCGTGTGTGTGTCTGTGTGTGTGTCTGTGTGTCTGTGTGTGTGTGTGTCTGTGTGTGTGTCTGTGAACAGCATAACTCAAAAACGAACAGTCGGATAAGCACCAAACTTGGTATTTAGGTTCAGTATCTTCCAGAGATGCGACACGAAGGTTTTCAAGAAAATCCCCCCACCCCAGACTACCCTTTACATGGAACATTTTTCGAAAATTTTAATTTCCTCAAAAATGGCTCTAACGATTTTGATGAAAATATCATATGTTTAAGATAATGTCATGAGAAATGAAATGTATATCTCGAATTTTCTGGGAATGTCACCAAAAGTATTCTTCATTGTGAACGACTTTTGCATAACTGGTAAACCATAAGAGATGGACAAAATTTTACTACACGAAAAATGTAGATCGCGTTAAAATACACAACTTATGTCATATACATTTCTTTTGTTGAGTGAACCGTTTTCGAGATATTGCTTGTTATTTCCTTAAATTTTACAATACTTATACTTTTTCTCACATTCGTTATTCATTTTTTTTATGTCCTGGACATGCAAAGAGAATGGAATGCACCACATAGCAACCAGCGTTAAAATATTTGACTATCGCTTAAAAGCTACCATATTTCCCTTGCATCTACAAGAAAATTACCAATAAGATTGACATCTCGATATCTCGATTAACATGAACCATATGGAGAATAAGCGTTTGTAAAATTAGATTGTACAAGAGTAGAGAAAGTCATGTGAGTGTAACACATCAGATTTTTACTTTCTCTACTACGTATAGTAAGTAGGGGAAGTATTGCATTCCACCCAAAAATTCGATACCGAGATTTCATCGGAAATACATGTTTTGAGACCTCCTGAATACAAAAAAAGCATTTTTGGAAACATGTCCGTGTGTGTGTCTGTGTGTGTGTGTGTCTGTGTGTGTGTCTGTGAACAGCATAACTCAAAAACTAACAGTCGGATAAACACCAAACTTGGTATTTACGTTCAGTATATTCCAGAGATGCGACACGAAGATTTTCAAGAAAATCCCCCCACCCCAGACTACCCTTAACATGGAACATTTTTCGAACATTTTAATTTTCTCAAAAATTGCTCTAACGATTTTGATGAAAATATCATATGTTTCAGATAATGTCAGGAGAAATGAAATGTATATCTCGAAATTTCTTGGAATGTCTACAAAAGTATTCTTCATTATAAACGGCTTTTGCATAACTGGTAAACCATAAGAGATAGACAAAATTTTACTACCCAAAAATGTAGATCGCGTTAAAATACACAACTTATATCATATACATTTTTTACTTTCTCTACTACGTATAGTAAGTAGGGGAAGTATTGCATTCCACCCAAAAATTCGATACCGAGATTTCGCCGGATATACATGTTTTGAGACCTCCTGAATCCAAAAAAAAGCATTTTTGGAAACATGTGCGTGTGTGTGTCTGTGTGTGTGTGTGTGTCTGTGTGTGTGTGCCTGTGAACAGCATAACTCAAAAACGAACAGTCGGATAAACACCAAACTTGGTATTTAGGTTCAGTATCTTCCAGAGATGCGACACGAAGGTTTCCAAGAAAATCCCCCCACCCCAGACTACCCTTTACATTGAAGATTTTTCGATAATTTTAATTTTCTCAAAAATGGCTCTAACGATTTTGATGAAAATATCCTATGTTTAAGACAATGTCATGAGAAATGAAATGTATATCTCGAATTTTCTGGGAATGTCTCCAAAAGTATTCTTCACTGTGAATGACTTTTGCATAACTGGTAAACCATAAGAGATAGACAAAATGTTACTACACAAAAAATGTAGACCGCGTTAAAATACACAACTTATGTCATATACATTTCTTTTGTAGAGTGAACCGTTTTCGAGATATTGCTTGTTATTTCCTTAAATTTTCCAATACTTATACTTTTTCTCAAATTCGTTATTCAATTTTTTTATGCCCTGGACATGCAAAGAGAATGGAATGCGCCACATAGCAACCAGCGTTAAAATATTTGACTATCGCTTAAAAGCTACCATATTTCCCTTGCATCTACAAGAAAATTACCAATAAGATTGACATCTCGATATCTCGATTAACATGAAGCATATGGAGAATAAGCGTTTGTAAAATCAGATTGTACAAGAGTAGAGAAAGTCATGTGAGTGTAACACATCAGGTTTTCTTGTTGAGTGAACCGTTTTCGAGATATTGCTTGTTATTTCCTTAAATTTTCCAATACTTATACTTTTTCTCAAATTCGTTATTCATTACTTTCTCTACTACGTATAGTAAGTAGGGGAAGTATTGCATTCCATCCAAAAATTTGATACCGAGATTTCATTGGAAATACATGATTTGAGACCTCCTGAATCCATAAAAAGCATTTTTGGAAACATGTCCGTGTGTGTGTCTGTGTGTGTGGGTGTGTGTGTGTCTGTGTGTGTGTGTCTGTGTGACTGTGAACAGCACAACTCAAAAACGAACAGTCGGATAAACACCAAACTTGGTATTTAGGTTCAGTATCTTCCAGAGATGCGACACGAAGGTTTTCAAGAAAATCCCCCCACCCCAAACTACCCTTTACATTGAACATTTTTCGAAACTTTTAATTTTCTCAAAAATGGCTCTAACGATTTTGATGAAAATATCATATGTTTAAGATAATGTCATGAGAAATGAAATGTATATCTCGAATTTTCTGGGAATGTCTCCAAAAGTATTCTTCATTGTGAACGACTTTTGCATAACTGGTAAACCATTAGAGATAGACAAAATTCTACTACACAAAAAATGTAGATCACGTTGAAATACACAACTTATGTCATATACATTTCTTTTGTTGAGTGAACCGTGTTCGAGATATTGTTTGTTATTTCCTTAAATTTTCCAATACTTATACTTTTTCTCAAATTAGGTATTCATTTTTTTTATGTCCTGGACATGCAAAGAGAATGGAATGCGCCACATAGCAACCAGGGTTAAAATATTTGACTATCGCTTAAAAGCTACCATGTTCCCCTTGCATCTACAAGAAAAGTACCAATAAGATTGACAGCTCGATATCTCGATTAACATGAAGCATATGGAGAATAGGCGTTTGTAAAAATAGATTGTACAAGAGTAGACAAAGTCATGTGAGTGTTACACATCAGATTTTTTATGTCCTGGACATGCAAAGAGAATGGAAAGCGCCACATAGTAACCAGCGTTAAAATATTTGACTATCGCTTAAAACCTACCTAATTCCTTTGCATCTACAAGAAAATTACCAATAAGATTGACATCTCGATTAACATGAAGTATATGGAGAATAGGCGTTTGTAAAAATAGATTGTACAAGAGTAGAGAAAGTCATGTGAGTGTAACACATCAGATTTTTTTATGTCCTGGACATGCAAAGAGATTGGATTGCGCCACATAGCAACCAGCGTTAAAATATTTGACTATCGCTTATAACCTACCTTATTCCTCTTGCATCTACAAGAAAATTACCAATAAGATTGACATCTCGATATCTTGATTAACATGAAGCATATGGGAATAGGCGTTTGTAAAAACAGATTGTACAAGAGTAGAGTAAGTCATGTGAGTGTAACACATCAGATTTTTACTTTCTCTACTACGTATAGTAAGTAGGGGAAGTATTGTATTCCACCCAAAAATTTGATACCGAGATTTCACCGGAAATACACGTTTTGAGACCTCCTGAATCCAAAAAAAAGCATTTTTGGAAACATGTCCGTGTGTGTGTCTGTGTGTGTGTGTCTGTGTGTGTGTGTGTGTGTGTGTGTGTGTGTGTGTGTGTGTGTGTCTGTTTGCTGTGAACAGCATAACTCAAAAACGAACAGTCGGATAAGAACCAAACTTGGTATTTAGGTTCAGTAACTTCCAGAGATGCGACACGAAGGTTTTCCAGAAAATCCCCCTAACCCAGAATACCCTTTACATGGAAGATTTTTCGAAAATTTTAATTTTCTCAAAAATGGCTCTAACGATTTTGATGAAAATATCATATGTTTACGATAATGTCATGAGAAATGAAATGTATATCTCGAATTTTCTGGGAATGTCTCCAAAAGTGTTCTTCATTGTGAACGACTTTTGCATAGCTGGTAAACCATAAGAGATAGACAAAATGTTACTACACAAAAAATGTAGATCGCGTTGAAAAACACAACTTATGTCATATACATTTCTTTTGTTGAGTGAACCGTTTTCGAGATATTGCTTGTTATTTCCTTAAATTTTCCAATACTTATACTTTTTCTCAAATTCGTTATTCATTTTTTTATGTCCTGGGCATGCAAAGAGAATGGAATATTGCACATAGCAACCAGCGTTAAAATATTTGACTATCGCTTAAAAGCTACCATATTCCCCTTGCATCTACAAGAAAATTAGCAATATGATTGACATCTCGATATCTCGATTAACATGAAGCATATGGAGAATAAGCGTTTGTAAAATTAGATTGTAGAAGAGTAGAGAAAGTCATGTGAGTGTAACACATCAGATTTTTTTATGTCCTGGACATGCAAAGAGAATGGAATGCGCCACATAGCAACCAGCGTTAAAATATTTGACTATCGCTTAAAACCTACCATATTCCCCTTGCATCTACAAGAAAAGTACCAATAAGATTGACAGCTGGATATCTCGATTAACATGAAGCATATGGAGAATAGGCGTTTGTAAAAATAGATTGTACAAGAGTAGACAAAGTCATGTGAGTGTTACACATCAGATTTTTTATGTCCTGGACATGCAAAGAGAATGGAAAGCGCCACATAGTAACCAGCGTTAAAATATTTGACTATCGCTTAAAACCTACCTAATTCCTTTGCATCTACAAGAAAATTACCAATAAGATTGACATCTCGATTAACATGAAGTATATGGAGAATAGGCGTTTGTAAAAATAGATTGTACAAGAGTAGAGAAAGTCATGTGAGTGTAACACATCAGATTTTTTTTATGTCCTGGACATGCAAAGAGATTGGATTGCGCCACATAGCAAGCAGCATTAAAATATTTGACTATCGCTTATAACCTACCTTATTCCTCTTGCATCTACAAGAAAATTACCAATAAGATTGACATCTCGATATCTTGATTAACATGAAGCATATGGGAATAGGCGTTTGTAAAAATAGATTGTACAAGAGTAAAGTAAGTCATGTGAGTGTAACACATAAGATTTTTACTTTCTCTACTACGTATAGTAAGTAGGGGAAGTATTGTATTCCACCCAAGAATTTGATACCGAGATTTCACCGGAAATACACATTTTGAGACCTCCTGAATCCAAAAAAAGCATTTTTGGAAACATGTCCGTGTGTGTGTCTGTGTGTGTGTGTGTGTGTGTGTGTGTGTGTGTGTGTGTGTGTGTCTGTGTGTCTGTGAACAGCATAACTCAAAAACGAACAGTCGGATAAGCACCACCAATCTTGGTATTTAGGTTCAGTATCTTCCAGAGATGCGACACGAAGGTCATCCAGAAAATCCCCGCACCCCCGACTACCCTTTACATGGAAGATTTTACGAAAATTTTAATTTTCTCAAAAATGGCTCTAACGATTTTGATGAAAATATCATATGTTTAGGATAATGTCATGAGAAATGAAATGTATATCTCGAATTTTCTGGGAATGTCTCCAAAAGTATTCTTCATTGTGAACGACTTTTGCATAACTGGTAAACCGTAAGAGGTAGACAAAACTTTACTACACAAAAAATGTAGATCGCGTTAAAATACACAACTTAAGTCATATACATTTCTTTTGTTGAGTGAACCGTTTTCGAGATATTGCTTGTTATTTCCTTAAATTTTCCAATACTTATACTTTTTCTCAAATTAGGTATTCATTTTTTGTGTCCTGGACATGCAAAGAGAATTGAATGCGCCACATAGCCACCAGCGTTAAAATATTTGACTATCGCTTAAAACCTACTATATTCCCCTTGCATCTACAAGAAACTTATCAATAAGATTGACATCTCGATATCTCGATTAATATGAAGCATATGGAGAATAGGCGTTTGTAAAAATAGATTGTACAAGAGTAGAGAAAGTCATGTGAGTGTTACACATCAGATTTTTTATGTCCTGGACATGCAAAGAGAATGGAATGCGCCACATAGTAACCAGCGTTAAAATATTTTACTATCGCTTAAAACCTACCATATTCCCTTTGCATCTACAAGAAAATTACCAATAAGATTGAAATCTCGATTAACATGAAGTATATGGAGAATAGGCGTTTGTAAAAATAGATTGTACAAGAGTAGAGAAAGTCATGTGAGTGTAACACATCAGATTTTTTTATGTCCTGGACATGCAAAGAGAATGGAATTCGCCACATAGCAACCAGCGATAAAATATTTGACTATCGCTTAAAAGCTACCATATTCCCCTTGCATCTACAAGAAAATTACAAATAAGATTGACATCTCGATATCTCGATTAATATGAAGCATATGGAGAATAGGCGTTTGTAAAAATAGATTGTACAAGAGTAGAGAAAGTCATGTGAGTGTAACACATCAGATTTTTGTTGTTGAGTGAACCATTTTCGAGATATTGCTTGTTATTCCCTTAAATTTTTCAATACATATAGTCTCAAATGGAAATTCGTAATTCATTTTTGTATTCCACCCAAAAATTCGATATCGAGATTTCAGCGGAAATACATGTTTTGAGGCCCCCTGAATCCAAAAAAAGCATTTTTGGAAACATGTCCGTGTGTGTCTGTGTGTGTCTGTGTGTGTATATGTGTGTGTGTGTGTGTGTGTGTGTGTGTGTGTGTGTCTGTCTGTGTGTCTGTGAACAGCATAACTCAGAAACGAACAGTCGGATAAACACCAAACTTGGTATTTAGGTTCAGTAACTTCCAATGATGCGACACGAAGGTTCTCAAGAAAATCCCCTTACCCCAGACTACCCTTTACATGGAACATTTTTCGAAAATTTTAATTTTCTCAAAAATGGCTATAACGATTTTGAAGAATATATCATATGTTTAAGATAATGTCATGAGAAATGAAATGTATATCTCGAATTGTCTGGGAATGTCTCCAAAAGTGTTCTTCATTGTGAACGACTTTTGCATAACTGGTAAACCATAAGAGATAGACAAAATGTTACTATACAAAAAACGTAGATCGCGTTAAAATACACAACTTATATCATATACATTTCTTTTGTTGAGTGAACCGTTTTCGAGATATTGCTTGTTATTTCCTTAAATTTTCCAATACTTATACTTTTTCTCAAATTCGTTATTCATTTTTTTATGTCCTGGGCATGCAAAGAGAATGGAATACTGCACATAGCAACCAGCGTTAAAATATTTGACTATCGCTTAAAAGCTACCATATTCCCCTTGCATCTACAAGAAAATTAGCAATGTGATTGACATCTCGATATCTCGATTAACATGAAGCATATGGAGAATAAGCGTTTGTAAAATTAGATTGTAGAAGAGTAGAGAAAGTCATGTGAGTGTAACTCATCAGATTTTTTTATGTCCTGGACATGCAAAGAGAATGGAATGCGCCACATAGCAACCAGCGTTAAAATATTTGACTATCGCTTAAAACCTACCATATTCCCCTTGCATCTACAAGAAAAGTACCAATAAGATTGACAGCTCGATATCTCGATTAACATGAAGCATATGGAGAATAGGCGTTTGTAAAAATAGATTGTACAAGAGTAGACAAAGTCATGTGAGTGTTACACATCAGATTTTTTATGTCCTGGACATGCAAAGAGAATGGAAAGCGCCACATAGTAACCAGCGTTAAAATATTTGACTATCGCTTAAAACCTACCTAATTCCTTTGCATCTACAAGAAAATTACCAATAAGATTGACATCTCGATTAACATGAAGTATATGGAGAATAGGCGTTTGTAAAAATAGATTGTACAAGAGTAGAGAAAGTCATGTGAGTGTAATACATCAGATTTTTTTTATGTCCTTGACATGCAAAGAGATTGGATTGCGCCACATAGCAAGCAGCGTTAAAATATTTGACTATCGCTTATAACCTACCTTATTCCTCTTGCATCTACAAGAAAATTACCAATAAGATTGACATCTCGATATCTTGATTAACATGAAGCATATGGGAATAGGCGTTTGTAAAAATAGATTGTACAAGAGTAAAGTAAGTCATGTGAGTGTAACACATAAGATTTTTACTTTCTCTACTACGTATAGTAAGTAGGGGAAGTATTGTATTCCACCCAAGAATTTGATACCGAGATTTCACCGGAAATACACATTTTGAGACCTCCTGAATCCAAAAAAAGCATTTTTGGAAACATGTCCGTGTGTGTGTCTGTGTGTGTGTGTGTGTGTGTCTGTGTGTGTGTGTGTGTGTGTGTGTGTCTGTGTGTCTGTGAACAGCATAACTCAAAAACGAACAGTCGGATAAGCACCACCAAACTTGGTATTTAGGTTCAGTATCTTCCAGAGATGCGACACGAAGGTCATCCAGAAAATCCCCGCACCCCAGACTAACCTTTACATGGAAGATTTTACGAAAATTTTAATTTTCTCAAAAATGGCTCTAACGATTTTGATGAAAATATCATATGGTTAGGATAATGTCATGAGAAATGAAATGTATATCTCGAATTTTCTGGGAATGTCTCCAAAAGTATTCTTCATTGTGAACGACTTTTGCATAACTGGTAAACCGTAAGAGGTAGACAAAACTTTACTACACAAAAAATGTAGATCGCGTTAAAATACACAACTTAAGTCATATACATTTCTTTTGTTGAGTAAACCGTTTTCGAGATATTGCTTGTTATTTCCTTAAATTTTCCAATACTTATACTTTTTCTCAAATTAGGTATTCATTTTTTGTGTCCTGGACATGCAAAGAGAATTGAATGCGCCACATAGCCACCAGCGTTAAAATATTTGACTATCGCTTAAAACCTACTATATTCCCCTTGCATCTACAAGAAACTTATCAATAAGATTGACATCTCGATATCTCGATTAATATGAAGCATATGGAGAATAGGCGTTTGTAAAAATAGATTGTACAAGAGTAGAGAAAGTCATGTGAGTGTTACACATCAGATTTTTTATGTCCTGGACATGCAAAGAGAATGGAATGCGCCACATAGTAACCAGCGTTAAAATATTTTACTATCGCTTAAAACCTACCATATTCCCTTTGCATCTACAAGAAAATTACCAATACGATTGAAATCTCGATTAACATGAAGTATATGGAGAATAGGCGTTTGTAAAAATAGATTGTACAAGAGTAGAGAAAGTCATGTGAGTGTAACACATCAGATTTTTTTATGTCCTGGACATGCAAAGAGAATGGAATTCGCCACATAGCAACCAGCGATAAAATATTTGACTATCGCTTAAAAGCTACCATATTCCCCTTGCATCTACAAGAAAATTACAAATAAGATTGACATCTCGATATCTCGATTAATATGAAGCATATGGAGAATAGGCGTTTGTAAAAATAGATTCTACAAGAGTAGAGAAAGTCATGTGAGTGTAACACATCAGATTTTTGTTGTTGAGTGAACCATTTTCGAGATATTGCTTGTTATTCCCTTAAATTTTTCAATACATATATTCTCAAATGGAAATTCGTTATTCTTTTATGTATTCCACCCAAAAATTCGATATCGAGATTTCAGCGGAAATACATGTTTTGAGGCCCCCTGAATCCAAAAAAAGCATTTTTGGAAACATGTCCGTGTGTGTCTGTGTGTGTCTGTGTGTGTATGTGTGTGTGTGTGTGTGTCTGTCTGTGTGTCTGTGAACAGCATAACTCAGAAACGAACAGTCGGATAAACACCAAACTTGGTATTTAGGTTCAGTAACTTCCAATGATGCGACACGAAGGTTCTCAAGAAAATCCCCTTACCCCAGACTACCCTTTACATGGAACATTTTTCGAAAATTTTAATTTTCTCAAAAATGGCTAAAACGATTTTGAAGATTATATCATATGTTTAAGATAATGTCATGAGAAATGAAATGTATATCTCGAATTTTCTGGGAATGTCTCCAAAAGTGTTCTTCATTGTGAACGACTTTTGCATAACTGGTAAACCATAAGAGATAGACAAAATGTTACTACACAAAAAATGTAGATCGCGTTAAAATACACAACTTATATCATATACATTTCTTTTGTTGAGTGAACCGTTTTCGAGATATTGCTTGTTATTTCCTTAAATTTTCCAATACTTATACTTTTTCTCAAATTCGTTATTCATTTTTTATGTCCTGGGCATGCAAAGAGAATGGAATACTGCACATAGCAACCAGCGTTAAAATATTTGACTATCGCTTAAAAGCTACCATATTCCCCTTGCATCTACAAGAAAATTAGCAATGTGATTGACATCTCGATATCTCGATTAACATGAAGCATATGGAGAATAAGCGTTTGTAAAATTAGATTGTAGAAGAGTAGAGAAAGTCATGTGAGTGTAACACATCAGATTTTTTTATGTCCTGGACATGCAAAGAGAATGGAATGCGCCACATAGCAACCAGCGTTAAAATATTTGACTATCGCTTAAAACCTACCATATTCCCCTTGCATCTACAAGAAAAGTACCAATAAGATTGACAGCTCGATATGTCGATTAACATGAAGCATATGGAGAATAGGCGTTTGTAAAAATAGATTGTACAAGAGTAGACAAAGTCTTGTGAGTGTTACACATCAGATTTTTTATGTCCTGGACATGCAAAGAGAATGGAAAGCGCCACATAGTAACCAGCGTTAAAATATTTGACTATCGCTTAAAACCTACCTAATTCCTTTGCATCTACAAGAAAATTACCAATAAGATTGACATCTCGATTAACATGAAGTATATGGAGAATAGGCGTTTGTAAAAATAGATTGTACAAGAGTAGAGAAAGTCATGTGAGTGTAACACATCAGATTTTTTTTATGTCCTGGACATGCAAAGAGATTGGATTGCGCCACATAGCAAGCAGCGTTAAAATATTTGACTATCGCTTATAACCTACCTTATTCCTCTTGCATCTACAAGAAAATTACCAATAAGATTGACATCTCGATATCTTGATTAACATGAAGCATATGGGAATAGGCGTTTGTAAAAATAGATTGTACAAGAGTAAAGTAAGTCATGTGAGTGTAACACATAAGATTTTTACTTTCTCTACTACGTATAGTAAGTAGGGGAAGTATTGTATTCCACCCAAGAATTTGATACCGAGATTTCACCGGAAATACACATTTTGAGACCTCCTGAATCCAAAAAAAGCATTTTTGGAAACATGTCCGTGTGTGTGTCTGTGTGTGTGTGTGTCTGTGTGTGTGTGTGTGTGTGTGTGTGTGTGTGTGTGTGTGTCTGTGTGTCTGTGAACAGCATAACTCAAAAACGAACAGTCGGATAAGCACCACCAAACTTGGTATTTAGGTTCAGTATCTTCCAGAGATGCGACACGAAGGTCATCCAGAAAATCCCCGCACCCCAGACTACCCTTTACATGGAAGACTTTACGAAAATTTTAATTTTCTCAAAAATGGCTCTAACGATTTTGATGAAAATATCATATGGTTAGGATAATGTCATGAGAAATGAAATGTATATCTCGAATTTTCTGGGAATGTCTCCAAAAGTATTCTTCATTGTGAACGACTTTTGCATAACTGGTAAACCGTAAGAGGTAGACAAAACTTTACTACACAAAAAATGTAGATCGCCTTAAAATACACAACTTAAGTCATATACATTTCTTTTGTTGAGTGAACCGTTTTCGAGATATTGCTTGTTATTTCCTTAAATTTTCCAATACTTATACTTTTTCTCAAATTAGGTATTCATTTTTTGTGTCCTGGACATGCAAAGAGAATTGAATGCGCCACATAGCCACCAGCGTTAAAATATTTGACTATCGCTTAAAACCTACTATATTCCCCTTGCATCTACAAGAAACTTATCAATAAGATTGACATCTCGATATCTCGATTAATATGAAGCATATGGAGAATAGGCGTTTGTAAAAATAGATTGTACAAGAGTAGAGAAAGTCATGTGAGTGTTACACATCAGATTTTTTATGTCCTGGACATGCAAAGAGAATGGAATGCGCCACATAGTAACCAGCGTTAAAATATTTTACTATCGCTTAAAACCTACCATATTCCCTTTGCATCTACAAGAAAATTACCAATAAGATTGAAATCTCGATTAACATGAAGTATATGGAGAATAGGCGTTTGTAAAAATAGATTGTACAAGAGTAGAGAAAGTCATGTGAGTGTAACACATTAGATTTTTTTATGTCCTGGACATGCAAAGAGATTGGATTGCGCCACATAGCAACCAGCATTAAAAAATTTGACTATCGCTTATAACCTACCTTATTCCTCTTGCATCTACAAGAAAATTACCAATAAGATTGACATCTCGATATCTTGATTAACATGAAGCATATGGGAATAGGCGTTTGTAAAAATAGATTGTACAAGAGTAAAGTAAGTCATGTGAGTGTAACACATAAGATTTTTACTTTCTCTACTACGTATAGTAAGTAGGGGAAGTATTGTATTCCACCCAAGAATTTGATACCGAGATTTCACCGGAAATACACATTTTGAGACCTCCTGAATCCAAAAAAAGCATTTTTGGAAACATGTCCGTGTGTGTGTCTGTGTGTGTGTGTGTGTGTGTGTGTGTGTCTGTGTGTGTGTGTGTGTTTGTGTCTGTGTGTCTGTGAACAGCATAACTCAAAAACGAACAGTCGGATAAGCACCACCAAACTTGGTATTTAGGTTCAGTATCTTCCAGAGATGCGACACGAAGGTCATCCAGAAAATCCCCGCACCCCAGACTAACCTTTACATGGAAGATTTTACGAAAATTTTAATTTTCTCAAAAATGGCTCTAACGATTTTGATGAAAATATCATATGGTTAGGATAATGTCATGAGAAATGAAATGTATATCTCGAATTTTCTGGGAATGTCTCCAAAAGTATTCTTCATTGTGAACGACTTTTGCATAACTGGTAAACCGTAAGAGGTAGACAAAACTTTACTACACAAAAAATGTAGATCGCGTTAAAATACACAACTTAAGTCATATACATTTCTTTTGTTGAGTGAACCGTTTTCGAGATATTGCTTGTTATTTCCTTAAATTTTCCAATACTTATACTTTTTCTCAAATTAGGTATTCATTTTTTGTGTCCTGGACATGCAAAGAGAATTGAATGCGCCACATAGCCACCAGCGTTAAAATATTTGACTATCGCTTAAAACCTACTATATTCCCCTTGCATCTACAAGAAACTTATCAATAAGATTGACATCTCGATATCTCGATTAATATGAAGCATATGGAGAATAGGCGTTTGTAAAAATAGATTGTACAAGAGTAGAGAAAGTCATGTGAGTGTTACACATCAGATTTTTTATGTCCTGGACATGCAAAGAGAATGGAATGCGCCACATAGTAACCAGCGTTAAAATATTTTACTATCGCTTAAAACCTACCATATTCCCTTTGCAGCTACAAGAAAATTACCAATAAGATTGAAATCTCGATTAACATGAAGTATATGGAGAATAGGCGTTTGTAAAAATAGATTGTACAAGAGTAGAGAAAGTCATGTGAGTGTAACACATCAGATTTTTTTTATGTCCTTGACATGCAAAGAGATTGGATTGCGCCACATAGCAAGCAGCGTTAAAATATTTGACTATCGCTTATAACCTACCTTATTCCTCTTGCATCTACAAGAAAATTACCAATAAGATTGACATCTCGATATCTTGATTAACATGAAGCATATGGGAATAGGCGTTTGTAAAAATAGATTGTACAAGAGTAAAGTAAGTCATGTGAGTGTAACACATAAGATTTTTACTTTCTCTACTACGTATAGTAAGTAGGGGAAGTATTGTATTCCACCCAAGAATTTGATACCGAGATTTCACCGGAAATACACATTTTGAGACCTCCTGAATCCAAAAAAAGCATTTTTGGAAACATGTCCGTGTGTGTGTCTGTGTGTGTGTGTGTGTGTGTCTGTGTGTGTGTGTGTGTGTGTGTGTGTGTGTGTCTGTGTGTCTGTGAACAGCATAACTCAAAAACGAACAGTCGGATAAGCACCACCAAACTTGGTATTTAGGTTCAGTATCTTCCAGAGATGCGACACGAAGGTCATCCAGAAAATCCCCGCACCCCAGACTAACCTTTACATGGAAGATTTTACGAAAATTTTAATTTTCTCAAAAATGGCTCTAACGATTTTGATGAAAATATCATATGGTTAGGATAATGTCATGAGAAATGAAATGTATATCTCGAATTTTCTGGGAATGTCTCCAAAAGTATTCTTCATTGTGAACGACTTTTGCATAACTGGTAAACCGTAAGAGGTAGACAAAACTTTACTACACAAAAAATGTAGATCGCGTTAAAATACACAACTTAAGTCATATACATTTCTTTTGTTGAGTGAACCGTTTTCGAGATATTGCTTGTTATTTCCTTAAATTTTCCAATACTTATACTTTTTCTCAAATTAGGTATTCATTTTTTGTGTCCTGGACATGCAAAGAGAATTGAATGCGCCACATAGCCACCAGCGTTAAAATATTTGACTATCGCTTAAAACCTACTATATTCCCCTTGCATCTACAAGAAACTTATCAATAAGATTGACATCTCGATATCTCGATTAATATGAAGCATATGGAGAATAGGCGTTTGTAAAAATAGATTGTACAAGAGTAGAGAAAGTCATGTGAGTGTTACACATCAGATTTTTTATGTCCTGGACATGCAAAGAGAATGGAATGCGCCACATAGTAACCAGCGTTAAAATATTTTACTATCGCTTAAAACCTACCATATTCCCTTTGCATCTACAAGAAAATTACCAATAAGATTGAAATCTCGATTAACATGAAGTATATGGAGAATAGGCGTTTGTAAAAATAGATTGTACAAGAGTAGAGAAAGTCATGTGAGTGTAACACATCAGATTTTTTTATGTCCTGGACATGCAAAGAGAATGGAATTCGCCACATAGCAACCAGCGATAAAATATTTGACTATCGCTTAAAAGCTACCATATTCCCCTTGCATCTACAAGAAAATTACAAATAAGATTGACATCTCGATATCTCGATTAATATGAAGCATATGGAGAATAGGCGTTTGTAAAAATAGATTCTACAAGAGTAGAGAAAGTCATGTGAGTGTAACACATCAGATTTTTGTTGTTGAGTGAACCATTTTCGAGATATTGCTTGTTATTCCCTTAAATTTTTCAATACATATATTCTCAAATGGAAATTCGTTATTCTTTTATGTATTCCACCCAAAAATTCGATATCGAGATTTCAGCGGAAATACATGTTTTGAGGCCCCCTGAATCCAAAAAAAGCATTTTTGGAAACATGTCCGTGTGTGTCTGTGTGTGTCTGTGTGTGTATGTGTGTGTGTGTGTGTGTCTGTCTGTGTGTCTGTGAACAGCATAACTCAGAAACGAACAGTCGGATAAACACCAAACTTGGTATTTAGGTTCAGTAACTTCCAATGATGCGACACGAAGGTTCTCAAGAAAATCCCCTTACCCCAGACTACCCTTTACATGGAACATTTTTCGAAAATTTTAATTTTCTCAAAAATGGCTATAACGATTTTGAAGAATATATCATATGTTTAAGATAATGTCATGAGAAATGAAATGTATATCTCGAATTTTCTGGGAATGTCTCCAAAAGTGTTCTTCATTGTGAACGACTTTTGCATAACTGGTAAACCATAAGAGATAGACAAAATGTTACTACACAAACAATGTAGATCGCGTTAAAATACACAACTTATATCATATACATTTCTTTTGTTGAGTGAACCGTTTTCGAGATATTGCTTGTTATTTCCTTAAATTTTCCAATACTTATACTTTTTCTCAAATTCGTTATTCATTTTTTATGTCCTGGGCATGCAAAGAGAATGGAATACTGCACATAGCAACCAGCGTTAAAATATTTGACTATCGCTTAAAAGCTACCATATTCCCCTTGCATCTACAAGAAAATTAGCAATGTGATTGACATCTCGATATCTCGATTAACATGAAGCATATGGAGAATAAGCGTTTGTAAAATTAGATTGTAGAAGAGTAGAGAAAGTCATGTGAGTGTAACACATCAGATTTTTTTATGTCCTGGACATGCAAAGAGAATGGAATGCGCCACATAGCAACCAGCGTTAAAATATTTGACTATCGCTTAAAACCTACTAATATTCCCCTTGCATCTACAAGAAAAGTACCAATAAGATTGACAGCTCGATATGTCGATTAACATGAAGCATATGGAGAATAGGCGTTTGTAAAAATAGATTGTACAAGAGTAGACAAAGTCTTGTGAGTGTTACACATCAGATTTTTTATGTCCTGGACATGCAAAGAGAATGGAAAGCGCCACATAGTAACCAGCGTTAAAATATTTGACTATCGCTTAAAACCTACCTAATTCCTTTGCATCTACAAGAAAATTACCAATAAGATTGACATCTCGATTAACATGAAGTATATGGAGAATAGGCGTTTGTAAAAATAGATTGTACAAGAGTAGAGAAAGTCATGTGAGTGTAACACATCAGATTTTTTTTATGTCCTGGACATGCAAAGAGATTGGATTGCGCCACATAGCAAGCAGCGTTAAAATATTTGACTATCGCTTATAACCTACCTTATTCCTCTTGCATCTACAAGAAAATTACCAATAAGATTGACATCTCGATATCTTGATTAACATGAAGCATATGGGAATAGGCGTTTGTAAAAATAGATTGTACAAGAGTAAAGTAAGTCATGTGAGTGTAACACATAAGATTTTTACTTTCTCTACTACGTATAGTAAGTAGGGGAAGTATTGTATTCCACCCAAGAATTTGATACCGAGATTTCACCGGAAATACACATTTTGAGACCTCCTGAATCCAAAAAAAGCATTTTTGGAAACATGTCCGTGTGTGTGTCTGTGTGTGTGTGTGTCTGTGTGTGTGTGTGTGTGTGTGTGTGTGTCTGTGTGTCTGTGAACAGCATAACTCAAAAACGAACAGTCGGATAAGCACCACCAAACTTGGTATTTAGGTTCAGTATCTTCCAGAGATGCGACACGAAGGTCATCCAGAAAATCCCCGCACCCCAGACTACCCTTTACATGGAAGACTTTACGAAAATTTTAATTTTCTCAAAAATGGCTCTAACGATTTTGATGAAAATATCATATGGTTAGGATAATGTCATGAGAAATGAAATGTATATCTCGAATTTTCTGGGAATGTCTCCAAAAGTATTCTTCATTGTGAACGACTTTTGCATAACTGGTAAACCGTAAGAGGTAGACAAAACTTTACTACACAAAAAATGTAGATCGCCTTAAAATACACAACTTAAGTCATATACATTTCTTTTGTTGAGTGAACCGTTTTCGAGATATTTCTTGTTATTTCCTTAAATTTTCCAATACTTATACTTTTTCTCAAATTAGGTATTCATTTTTTGTTTCCTGGAAATGCAAAGAGAATTGAATGCGCCACATAGCCACCAGCGTTAAAATATTTGACTATCGCTTAAAACCTACTATATTCCCCTTGCATCTACAAGAAACTTATCAATAAGATTGACATCTCGATATCTCGATTAATATGAAGCATATGGAGAATAGGCGTTTGTAAAAATAGATTGTACAAGAGTAGAGAAAGTCATGTGAGTGTTACACATCAGATTTTTTATGTCCTGGACATGCAAAGAGAATGGAATGCGCCACATAGTAACCAGCGTTAAAATATTTTACTATCGCTTAAAACCTACCATATTCCCTTTGCATCTACAAGAAAATTACCAATAAGATTGAAATCTCGATTAACATGAAGTATATGGAGAATAGGCGTTTGTAAAATAGATTGTACAAGAGTAGAGAAAGTCATGTGAGTGTAACACATTAGATTTTTTTATGTCCTGGACATGCAAAGAGATTGGATTGCGCCACATAGCAACCAGCATTAAAAAATTTGACTATCGCTTATAACCTACCTTATTCCTCTTGCATCTACAAGAAAATTACCAATAAGATTGACATCTCGATATCTTGATTAACATGAAGCATATGGAGAATAGGCGTTTGTAAAAATAGATTGTACAAGAG
Source organism: Deroplatys truncata (assembly GCA_030765065.1). Lineage (NCBI taxonomy): Eukaryota > Metazoa > Arthropoda > Insecta > Mantodea > Mantidae > Deroplatys > Deroplatys truncata. Next base: position 19,734,535 of record CM060988.1, on the reverse strand, counting down.
TAGAGTAAGTCATGTGAGTGTAACACATCAGATTTTTACTGTCTCTACTACGTATAGTAAGTAGGGAAATATTGTATTCCACCCAAAAATTCGATACCGAGATTTCACCGGAAATACACGTTTTGAGACCTCCTGAATCCAAAAAAAGCATTTTTGGAAACATGTCCGTGTGTGTGTCTGTGTGTGTGTGTGTCTGTGTGTGTGTGTGTGTGTGTGTGTGTGTGTGTGTGTGTGTGTGTGTGTGTGTCTGTTTGTCTGTGAACAGCATAACTCAAAAACGAACAGTCGGATAAGAACCAAACTTGGTATTTAGATTCAGTAACCTCCAGAGATGCGACACGAAGGTTTCCAAGAAAATCCCCCTAACCCAGACTACCCTTTACATGGAAGATTTTTCGACAATTTTAATTTTCTCAAAAATGGCTCTAACGATTTTGATGAAAATATCATATGTTTAAGATAATGTCATGGGAAATGAAATGTATATCTCGAATATTCTGGGAATGTCTCCAAAAGTGTTCTTCATTCTGAACGACTTTTGCATAGCTGGTAAACCATAAGAGATAGACAAAATGTTACTACACAAAAAATGTAGATCGCGTTGCAATACACAACTTATGTCATGTACATTTCTTTTGTTGAGTGAACCGTTTTCGAGATATTGCTTGTTATTTCCTTAAATTTTCCAATACTTATACTTTTTCTCAAATTCGTTATTCATTTTTTTATGTCCTGGGCATGCAAAGAGAATGGAATACTGCACATAGCAACCAGCGTTAAAATATTTGACTATCGCTTAAAAGCTACCATATTCCCCTTGCATCTACAAGAAAATTAGCAATGTGATTGACATCTCGATATCTTGATTAACATGAAGCATATGGAGAATAAGCGTTTGTAAAATTAGATTGTACAAGAGTAGAGAAAGTCATGTGAGTGTAACACATCAGATTTTTGTTGTTGAGTGAACCATTTTCGAGATATTGCTTGTTATTCCCTTAAATTTTTCAATACATATAGTCTCAAATGGAAATTCGTTATTCAATTTTATATTCCACCCAAAAATTCGACATCGAGATTTCACCGGAAATACACGTTTTGAGGCGCCCTGAATCCAAAAAAAGCAATTTTTGGAAACATGTCCGTGTGTGCCTGTGTGTGTGTGTGTGTGTATGTGTGTGTGTGTGTGTGTGTCTGTCTGTGTGTCTGTGTACCTGTGAACAGCATAACTCAAAAACGAACAGTCGGATAAGCACCAAACTTGGTATTTAGGTTCAGTATCTTCCAGAGATGCGACACGAAGGTTTTCAAGAAAATCCCCGCACCCCAGACTACCCTTTACATGGAAGATTTTACGAAAATTTTAATTTTGTCAAAAATGGCTCTAACGATTTTGATGAAAATATCATATGTTTAAGATAATGTCATGAAAAATGAAATGTATATCTCGAATTTTCTGGGAATGTCTCCAAAAGTATTCTTCATTGTGAACGACTTTTGCATAACTGGTAAACCATAAGAGATAGACAAAATTTTACTACACAAAAAATGTAGATCGCGTTAAAATACACAACTTAAGTCATATACATTTCTTTTGTTGAGTGAACCGTTTTCGAGATATTGCTTGTTATTTCCTTAACTGTTCCAATACTTATACTTTTTCTCAAATTCGTTATTCATTTTTTGTGTCCTGGACATGCAAAGAGAATGGAATGCGCCACATAGCAACCAGCGTTAAAATATTTGACTATCACTTAAAACCTACCATATTCCCCTTGCATCTACAAGAAACTTATCAATAAGATTGACATCTCGATATTTGGATTAATATGAAGCATATGGAGAATAGGCGTTTGTAAAAACAGATGTACAAGAGTAGAGAAAGTCATGTGATTGTTACACATAAGATTTTTTATGTCCTGGACATGCAAAGAGAATGGAATGCGCCACATAGTAACCAGCGTTAAAATATTTGACTATCGCTTAAAACCTACCATATTCCCTTTGCATCTACAAGAAAATTACCAATAAGATTGACATCTCGATTAACATGAAGTATATGGAGAATAGGCGTTTGTAAAAATAGATTGTACAAGATTAGAGAAAGTCATGTGAGTGTAACACATCAGATTTTTTTATGTCCTGGACATGCAAAGAGATTGGATTGCGCCACATAGCAACCAGCGTTGAAATATTTGACTATCGCTTATAACCTACCTTATTCCTCTTGCATCTACAAGAAAATTACCAATAAGATTGACATCTCGATATCTTGATTAACATGAAGCATATGGAGAATAGGCGTTTGTAAAAATAGATTGTACAAGAGTAGAGTAAGTCATGTGAGTGTAACACATCAGATTTTTCTCTCTCTACTACGTTTAGTAAGTAGGGGAAGTATTGTATTCCACCCAAAAATTCGATACCGAGATTTCACCGGAAATACACGTTTTGAGACCTCCTGAATCCAAAAAAAGCATTTTTGGAAACATGTCCGAGTGTGTGTCTGTGTGTGTGTGTGTGTGTGTCTGTGTGTGTGTGTGTGTGTGTGTGTGTGTGTGTGTGTGTGTGTGTGTGTGTGTGTGTCTGTTTGTCTGAGAACAGCATAACTCAAAAACGAACAGTCGGATAAGCACCAAACTTGGTATTTAGGTTCAGTAACTTCCAGGGATGCGACACTAAGGTTTTCAAGAGAATTCCCCCAACCCAGACTACCCTTTACATGGAAGATTTTTCGAAAATTTTAATTTTCTCAAAAATGGCTCTAACGATTTTGATGAAAATATCATATGTTTAAGATAATGTCATGTGAAATGAAATGTATATCTCGAATTTTCTGGGAATGTCTCCAAAAGTGTTCTTCCATGTTAACGACTTTTGCATAACTGGTAAACCATAAGAGATAGACAAAATGTTACTACACAAAAAATGTAGATCGCGTTAAAATACACAACTTTTGTCATATACATTTCTTTTGTTGAGTGAACCGTTTTCGAGATATTGCTTGTTATTTCCTTAAATTTTCCAATACTTATACTTTTTCTCAAATTCGTTATTCATTTTTACTTTCTCTACTACGTATAGTAAGTAGGGGAAGTATTGCATTCCACCCAAAAATTCGATACTGAGATTTCACCGTAAATACATGTTTTGAGACTCCTGAATCCAAAAAAAGCATTTTTGGAAACATGTCCGTGTGTGTGTCTGTGTGTGTGTGTGTGTCTGTGTGTGTGTGTGTCTGTGTGTGTGTCTGTGTGTGTGTGTGTCTGTGAACAGCATAACTCAAAAACTAACAGTCGGATAAACACCAAACTTGGTATTTACGTTCAGTATCTTCCAGAGATGCGACACGAAGGTTTTCAAGAAAATCCCCCCACCCCAGACTACCCTTTACATGGAACATTTTTCGACAATTTTAATTTTCTCAAAAATGGCTCTAACAATTTTGATGGAAACATCATATGTTTAAGACAATGTCATGAGAAATGAAATGTATATCTCGAAATTTCTGGGAATGTCTCCAAAAGTATTCTTCATTATGAACGACTTTTGCATAACTGGTAAACCTTAAGAGATAGACAAAATTTTACTACACAAAAAATGTAGGTCGCGTTAAAATACACAACTTATATCATATACATTTTTTTTGTTGAGTGAACCGTTTTCGAGATATTGCTTGTTATTTCCTTAAATTTTTTAATACTTATACTTTTTCTCAAATTTGTCATTCATTTTTACTTTCTCTACTACGTACAGTAAGTAGGGGAAGTATTGCATTCCACCCAAAAATTCGATACCGAGATTTCACCGGAAATACATGTTTTGAGACCTCCTGAATCCAAAAAAAGCATTTTTGGAAACATGTCCGTGTGTGTGTCTGTGTGTGTGTGTGTCTGTGTGTGTGTGTCTGTGTGTCTGTGTGTGTGTGAACAGCATAACTCAAAAACGAACAGTCGGATAAACACCAAACTTGGTATTTAGGTTCAGTATCTTCCAGAGATGCGACACGAAGGTTTTCAAGAAAATCCCCCCACCCCAGACTACCCTTTACATGGAACATTTTTCGAAAATTTTAATTTTCTCAAAAATGGCTCTAACGATTTTGATGAAAATATCATATATTTAAGATAATATCATGAGAAATGAAATGTATATCTCGAATTTTCTGGGAATGTCTCCAAAAGTATTCTTCATTCTGAACGACTTTTGCATAACTGGTAAACTATAAGAGATAGACAAAATTTTACTACACAAAAAATATAGATCGCGTTAAAATACACAACTTATGTCATATACATTTCTTTTGTTGAGTGAACCGTTTTCGAGATATTGCTTGTTATTTCCTTAAATTTTGCAATACTTATACTTTTTCTCAAATTCGTTATTCATTTTTTTATGTCCTGGACATGCAAAGAGAATGGAATGCGCCACATAGCAACCAGCGTTAAAATATTTGACTATCGCTTAAAAGCTACCATATTCCCCTTGCATCTACAAGAAAATTACCAATAAGATTGACATTTCGATATCTCGATTAACATGAAGCATATGGAGAATAGGCGTTTGTAAAATTAGATTGTACAAGAGTAGAGAAAGTCATGTGAGTGTAACACATCAGATTTTTTTATGTCCTGGACATGCAAAGAGAATGGAATGCGCCACATAGCAACCAGCGATGAAATATTTTACTATCGCTTAAAAGCTACCATATTCCCCTTGCATCTACAAGAAAATTACAAATAAGATTGACATCTCGATATTTCGATTAATATGAAGCATATGGAGAATAGGTGTTTGTAAAAATAGATTGTACAAGAGTAGAGAAAGTCATGTGAGTGTAACACATCAGATTTTTTTATATCCTGGGCATGCAAAGAGAATGGAATACTCCACATAGCAACCAGCGTTAAAATATTTGACTATCGCTTAAAAGCTACCATATTCCCCTTGCATCTACAAGAAAATTAGCAATGTGATTGACATCTCGATATCTCGATTAACATGAAGCATATGGAGAATAAGCGTTTGTAAAATTAGATTGTAGAAGAGTAGAGAAAGTCATGTGAGTGTAACGCATCAGATTTTTTTATGTCCTGGACATGCAAAGAGAATGGAATGCGCCACATAGCAACCAGCGTTAAAATATTTGACTATCGCTTAAAACCTACCATATTCCCCTTGCATCTACAAGAAAATTATCAATAAGATTGACATCTTGATATCTCCATTAACATGAAGCAAATGGAGAATAAGCGTTTGTAAAAATAGTTTGAACAAGCGTAGAGAAAGTCATGTGAGTGTAACACTTCAGATTTTTTTATGTCTTGGACATGCAAAGAGAATGGAATTCGCCACATAGCAACCAGCGATAAAATATTTGACTATCGCTTAAAAGCTACCATATTCCCCTTGCATCTACAAGAAAATTACAAATAAGATTGACATCTCGATATCTCGATTAGTATGAAGCATATGGAGAATAGGCGTTTGTGAAAATAGATTGTACAAGAGTAGAGAAAGTCATGTGAGTGTAACACATCAGATTATTTTTTCTGAGTGAACCATTTTGGAGATATTGCTTGCTATTCCCTTAAATGTTTCAATACATATATTCTCAAATGGAAATTCGTTATTCATTTTTGTATTCCACCCAAAAATTCGATAATGAGATTTCACCGGAAATACATGTTTTGAGGCCCCCTGAATCCAAAAAAAACATTTTTGGAAACATGTCCGTGTGTGTCTGTGTGTGTATGTGTGTGTGTGTCTGTCTGTGTGTCTGTGTGTCTGTGAACAGCATAACTCAGAAACGAACAGTCGGATAAACACCAAACTTGGTATTTAGGTTCAGTATCTTCCAGAGATGCGACACGAAGGTTTTCAAGAAAATCCCCAACCCAGACTACCCTTTACATGGAAGATTTTTCGAAAATTTTAATTTTCTCAAAAATGGCTCTAACGATTTTGATGAAAATATCATATGTTTAAGATAATGTCATGAGAAATGAAATGTATATCTTGAATTTTTTGGGAATGTCTCCAAAAGTATTCTTCATTGTGAACGACTTTTGCATAACTTGTAAACCATAAGAGATAGACAAAGTTTTACTACACAAAAAAATGTAGATCCCGTTAAAATACACAACTTATGTCATATACACTTCTTTTGTTGAGTGAACCGTTTTCGAGATATTGCTTGTTATTTCCTTAAATTTTACAATACTTACACTTTTTCTCAAATTCGTTATTCATATTACTTTCTCTACTACGTATAGTAAGTAGGGGAAGTATTGTATTCCACCCAAAAATTCGATACCGAGATTTCACCAGAAATACATGTTTTGAGACCCCCTGAATCCAAAAGAAGCATTTTTGGAAACATCTCCGTGTGTGTGTCTGTGTGTCTGTGTGTCTGTCTGTGTGTGTCTGTGAACAGCATAACTCAGAAACGAACAGTTGGATAAACACCAAACTTGGTATTTGGGTTCAGTGTCTTCCGAGGATGCGACACGAAGGTTTTCAAGAAAATCCCTCCACCCCAGAGTACCCATTACATGGAAGATTTTTCGAAAATTTTAATTTTCTCAAAAATGGCTCTAACGATTTTGATGAAAATATCATATGTTTAAGATAATGTCATGTGAAATGAAATGTATATCTCGAATTTTCTGGGAATGTCTCCAAAAGTGTTCTTCCATGTTAACGACTTTTGCATAACTGGTAAACCATAAGAGATAGACAAAATGTTACTACACAAAAAATGTAGATCGCGTTAAAATACACAACTTTTGTCATATACATTTCTTTTGTTGAGTGAACCGTTTTCGAGATATTGCTTGTTATTTCCTTAAATTTTCCAATACTTATACTTTTTCTCAAATTCGTTATTCATTTTTACTTTCTCTACTACGTATAGTAAGTAGGGGAAATATTGCATTCCACCCAAAAATTCGATACCGAGATTTCACCGGAAATACATGTTTTGAGACTCCTGAATCCAAAAAAAGCATTTTTGGAAACATGTCCGTGTGTGTGTCTGTGTGTGTGTGTGTCTGTGTGTGTGTGTGTGTGTCTGTGTGTGTGTCTGTGTGTGTGTGTGTCTGTGAACAGCATAACTCAAAAACTAACAGTCGGATAAACACCAAACTTGGTATTTACGTTCAGTATCTTCCAGAGATGCGACACGAAGGTTTTCAAGAAAATCCCCCCACCCCAGACTACCCTTTACATGGAACATTTTTCGAAAATTTTAATTTTCTCAAAAATGGCTCTAACAATTTTAATGGAAACATCATATGTTTAAGCCAATGTCATGAGAAATGAAATGTATATCTCGAAGTTTCTGGGAATGTCTCCAAAAGTATTCTTCATTATGAACGACTTTTGCATAACTGGTAAACCTTAAGAGATAGACAAAATTTTACTACACAAAAAATGTAGGTCGCGTTAAAATACACAACTTATATCATATACATTTTTTTTGTTGAGTGAACCGTTTTCGAGATATTGCTTGTTATTTCCTTAAATTTTTCAATACTTATACTTTTTCTCAAATTTGTCATTCATTTTTTTATGTCCTGGACATGCAAAGAGAATGGAATGCGCCACATAGCAACCAGCGATGAAATATTTTACTATCGCTTAAAAGCTACCATATTCCCCTTGCATCTACAAGAAAATTACAAATAAGATTGACATCTCGATATTTCGATTAATATGAAGCATATGGAGAATAGGTGTTTGTAAAAATAGATTGTACAAGAGTAGAGAAAGTCATGTGAGTGTAACACATCAGATTTTTTTATATCCTGGGCATGCAAAGAGAATGGAATACTCCACATAGCAACCAGCGTTAAAATATTTGACTATCGCTTAAAAGCTACCATATTCCCCTTGCATCTACAAGAAAATTAGCAATGTGATTGACATCTCGATATCTCGATTAACATGAAGCATATGGAGAATAAGCGTTTGTAAAATTAGATTGTAGAAGAGTAGAGAAAGTCATGTGAGTGTAACGCATCAGATTTTTTTATGTCCTGGACATGCAAAGAGAATGGAATGCGCCACATAGCAACCAGCGTTAAAATATTTGACTATCGCTTAAAACCTACCATATTCCCCTTGCATCTACAAGAAAATTATCAATAAGATTGACATCTTGATATCTCCATTAACATGAAGCATATGGAGAATAAGCGTTTGTAAAAATAGTTTGAACAAGCGTAGAGAAAGTCATGTGAGTGTAACACTTCAGATTTTTTTATGTCTTGGACATGCAAAGAGAATGGAATTCGCCACATAGCAACCAGCGATAAAATATTTGACTATCGCTTAAAAGCTACCATATTCCCCTTGCATCTACAAGAAAATTACAAATAAGATTGACATCTCGATATCTCGATTAGTATGAAGCATATGGAGAATAGGCGTTTGTGAAAATAGATTGTACAAGAGTAGAGAAAGTCATGTGAGTGTAACACATCAGATTATTTTTGCTGAGTGAACCATTTTGGAGATATTGCTTGCTATTCCCTTAAATGTTTCAATACATATATTCTCAAATGGAAATTTGTTATTCATTTTTGTATTCCACCCAAAAATTCGATAATGAGATTTCACCGGAAATACATGTTTTGAGGCCCCCTGAATCCAAAAAAAACATTTTTGGAAACATGTCCGTGTGTGTCTGTGTGTGTATGTGTGTGTGTGTCTGTCTGTGTGTCTGTGTGTCTGTGAACAGCATAACTCAGAAACGAACAGTCGGATAAACACCAAACTTGGTATTTAGGTTCAGTATCTTCCAGAGATGCGACACGAAGGTTTTCAAGAAAATCCCCCAACCCAGACTACCCTTTACATGGAAGATTTTTCGAAAATTTTAATTTTCTCAAAAATGGCTCTAACGATTTTGATGAAAATATCATATGTTTAAGATAATGTCATGAGAAATGAAATGTATATCTTGAATTTTTTGGGAATGTCTCCAAAAGTATTCTTCATTGTGAACGACTTTTGCATAACTTGTAAACCATAAGAGATAGACAAAGTTTTACTACACAAAAAAATGTAGATCCCGTTAAAATACACAACTTATGTCATATACACTTCTTTTGTTGAGTGAACCGTTTTCGAGATATTGCTTGTTATTTCCTTAAATTTTACAATACTTACACTTTTTCTCAAATTCGTTATTCATATTACTTTCTCTACTACGTATAGTAAGTAGGGGAAGTATTGTATTCCACCCAAAAATTCGATACCGAGATTTCACCAGAAATACATGTTTTGAGACCCCCTGAATCCAAAAGAAGCATTTTTGGAAACATCTCCGTGTGTGTGTGTCTGTGTGTCTGTGTGTCTGTCTGTGTGTGTCTGTGAACAGCATAACTCAGAAACGAACAGTTGGATAAACACCAAACTTGGTATTTGGGTTCAGTGTCTTCCGAGGATGCGACACGAAGGTTTTCAAGAAAATCCCTCCACCCCAGAGTACCCATTACATGGAAGATTTTTCGAAAATTTTAATTTTCTCAAAAATGGCTCTAACGATTTTGATTAAAATATCATATGTTTAAGATATTTTTATGACAAATAAAATGTATATCTTGAATTTCCTGGGAATTTCTCCAAAAGTATTCTTTATTGTGAACGACTTTTGCATAACTGGTAATCCATAAGAGATAGACAAAATTTTACTACACAAAAAATGTAGATCGCGTTAAAATACACAACTTATGTCATATACATTTTTTTAGTTGAGTGAACCATTTTCGAGATATTGCTTGTTATTTCCTTAAATTTTCCAATACTTATACTTTTTCTCAAATTCGTTATTCAATTTTTTATGTCCTGGATATGCAAACAGAATAGAATGCGCCACATAGTAACCAGCGCTTAAAAGATTTGACTATCGCTTATAACCTACCATGTTCCCCTTGCATCTACAAGAAAATTAGCAATAAGATTGACACCTCGATATCTCGATTAACATGAAGCATATGGAGAATAAACGTTTGTAAAAATAGTTCGTACAAGAGTAGAGAAAGTCATGTGAGTGTAGCACATCAGATTTTTACTTTCTCTACTACGTATAGTAAGTAGGGGAAGTATTGTATTCCACCCAAAATTTCGATACCGAGATTTCACCGGAAATACATGTTTTGATACTCACTGAATCCAAAAAAAGCATTTTTGGAAACATGTCCGCGTGTGTGTCTGTCTGTGTGTCTGTGTGTCTGTGTGTCTGTCTGTGTGTCTGTCTGTGTGTCTGTGAACAGCATAACTCAAAAACGAAGAGTCGGATAAACACCAAACTTGTTATTTAGGTTCAGTATCTTTCAGAGATGCGACACCAAGGTTTTCAAGAAAATCCCCTCACCCCATACTACCCTTTAGATGGAACATTTTTCGAAAATTTTAATTTTCTTTAAAACGGCTCTAACGATTTTGATTAAAATATCATATGTTTAAGATATTGTCATGGCAAATAAAATGTATATCTCGAATTTTCTGGGAATGTCTCCAAAAGTATTCTTCGTTATGAACGACTTTTTCATAACTGGTAAACCACAAGAGATAGACAAAATTTTACTACACGAAAAATGTAGATCGCGTTAAAATACACAATTTATGCCATATGCATTTCTTTTGTTGAGTGAACCGTTTGCGAGATATTGCTTGTTATTCCCTTAAATTTTCCAATACTTATACTTTTTCTCAAATTCGTTATTCATTTTTTTATGTACTGGACATGCAAAGAGAATGGAATCCACCACATAGCAACCAACGTTAAAATATTTGACTATCGCTTAAAATCTAGCATATTCCCCTTGCATCTACATGTACATTACCAATAAGATTGACATCTCAATATCTCGATTAGCATGAAGCATATGGAGAATAGCCGTTTGTAAAATTAGATTGTACAAGAGTAGAGAAAGTCATGTGAGTGTAACACATCAGATTTTTTTGTCTTGGATAGAGTATTAAGCTGTGGGAAAGGGAATGGTGCTGCACCTAGCAACCACTTATTAAGAGATATGTATGTGCTTAAAGGCTACTGTTATTCTATATTGCCCTTGTAAATATATATTCCCCTTACATCTACAAGAAAATTAGCAATAAGATAGACTCTGCAAATGTTTATCTCGTTTAACATGAAGTAGATGGAGAATAAGCGTTTGTAAAAATAGTTTGTACAAGAGTAGAGAAAGTCATGTGAGTGTAAGACATCAGATTTTTTTGTCTTGGATATGCAAAGAGTATTAATCTGTGGGAAAGGTAATAGTGCTGCACCTAGCAACCAGCTTTTAAGAGATATGTATGTGCTTAAAGGCTACTGTATTTCTATATTGCCCTTGTAAATATATATTCCCCTTACATCTACAAGAAAATTAGCAATAAGATAGAGTTTGCAAATGTTTATCGGGATTAACATGAACTAGATGGAGAATAAGCGTTTGTAAAAATACTTAGTACAAGAGTAGAGAAAGTCATGTGAGTGTAACACATCAGATTTTTTTATGCCTGGACATGCAAAGAGAATGGAATGCGCCACATAGCAACCAGCGTTAAAATATTTGACTATCGCTTAAAAGCTACCATATTCCCCTTGCATCTACAAGAAAATTACCAATAAGATTGACATCTCGATATCTTGATTAGCATGAAGCATATGGAGAATAGGCGTTTTTAAAAATAGATTGTACAAGAGTAGAGAAAGTCATGTGAATGTAACACATCAGATTTTTTCAATACTTTTCTCAAATGGGAATTCGTTATTCATTTTTTTGTCTTGGATATGCAAAAAGTATTAATCTGTGGTAAAGGAAATGTTGCTGCACCTAGCAACCAGCTATTAAGAGATATGTATGTGCTTAAAGGCTACTGTATTTCGATATTGCCCTTGTAAATATATATTCCCCTTACATCTACAAGAAAGTTAGGAATAAGATAGACTCTGCAAATGTTTATCTGGATTAAGATGAAGTAGATGGAGAATAAGCGTTTGTAAAAATAGTTTGTACAAGAGTAGAGAAAGTCATGTGAGTGTAACACATCAGATTTTTTTGTCTTCGATATGCAAAGAGTTATAATCTGTGGCAAAGGGAATGGTGCTGCACCTAGCAACCAGCTATTAAGAGATATGTATGTGCTTAAAGGCTACTGTTTTTCTATATTGCCCGTGTAAATATATTTTCCCCTACATCTACAAGAAAATTAGCAATAAGATAGAGTTTGCAAATATTTATCGCGATTAACATGAACTAGATGGAGAATAAGCGTTTGTAAAAATACTTTGTACAAGAGTAGAGAAAGTCATGTGAGTGTAACACATCAGATTTTTTTTAAATGCGTTGTACTTGCTTTTGGTACCTGGAAAAATTTTCGAGACGTCAGAACAGTCTGACTTTCCGCTAGAAGTTATGGCGGTAGATGGCTGAGTTGTCCGATCGAGAATATGGCGTATGGGGCCTAGATGGGAAAATTGTACTCTTATAAAAATGTTTAAGAATGCATGCTTTTATAAATCAGTTCGTTCATATGAGTGCTTATTTATGCATTTCTAACCACCCCCTGAAGTCGCGCATTTGCTAGAGATGTTTTCTTTTAAAGTATAAAAATGTTATTTCTGTATTTGTAATACTTTCCTACTGCACTAACAAGCTATAGTTTCACACTTTATCGCACTTGTTTTAGGCGCGTTGCACCCATCAACTGCTACGCGCCGGGTCTTGGGGGGGGGGGAAGTCCTCGAGGTGTGTTGAGTTTCTACGAATTTTTTAAACTTGAAAATGTTATCGTTGTTGATGAGTATGTTTTCAAGGATATCATTATTAATATTGTTGTCATTATTGTTGTTTATAGTCTGTGTACTAATCTTGTCGATCTTCTGTTTATTCCTTCCGGTGGCTTAATGTTTATAGGCACATCTTACATAATTATTTCCTCTTCCAAGATTAATTCACTAATTTTGGTTCCTATATTGTTTAAGAGGATATATAACCGCATATCCCTTAAAATGTGTGCTATTTTATAACTCTTTAACTTTCCTTCTATCTTATTATGCTTGCTTGGTATATTTACTAGCTTCAAAAATGTGTGCTCTTGTCTTTCTGTAATTTTACAAATTTCGCAGATATCGCTACTTCGCTTCCTAATCTTCTTTCATTATGACCCTGTTAGATAATGAATCATACATTTTAAGAGATTTAAATATTTTAATTTTAATCTTTCATTTATGTCTGGAAAAATTCCAAATGTCCTTCCTTCACTAATGTTGTTCGATTTCCTTTTGCCAATCCGATTTTAATATTCTTGTGACTTTTTTACTTTCTCCACTACGTATAGTAAGTAGGGGAAGTATTGTATTCCACCCAAAAATTCGATACCGAGATTTCACCGGAAATATATGTTCTAAGACCCCCTGAATCCAAAAAAAGCACTTTTGGAAACATGTCCGTGTGTGTGTGTGCCTGTGAACAGCATAACTCAGAAACGAACAGTCGGATAAACACCAAACTTGGTATTTAGGTTCAGTATCTTCCAAGGATGCGACACAAAGGTTTTCAAGAAAATCCCCCCCACCCCAGACTACCCTTTATGTGGAAGATTTTTCGAAAATTTTAATTTTCTCAAAAATGGCTCTAACGATTTTGATTAAAATATCATATGTTTAAGATAATGTCATGAGAAATGAAATATATATCTCGAATTTTCTGGGAATGTCTCCAAAAGTATTCTTCATTGTGAACGACTTTTGCATAACTGGTAAACCATAACAGATAGACAAGATTTTACTACACAAAAAATGTAGATCGCGTTAAAATACACAACTTATGTCATATACATTTCTTTTGTTGAGTGAACCGTTTTCGAGATATTGCTTGTTATTTCCTTAAATTTTACAATACTTATACTTTTTTTCACATTCGTTATTCATTTTTTACTTTCTCTACTACGTATAGTAAGTAGGGTAAGTATTGCATTCCACCCAAAAATTCGATACCGAGATTTCACCGGAAATATATGTTTTGAGACCCACTGAATCCAAAAAAAGCATTTTTGGAAACATGTCCGTGTGTGTGTCTGTGTGTGTGTGTGTCTGTGTGTGTGTGTGTCTGTGTGTGTGTGTGTCTGTGAACAGCATAACTCAAAAACGAACAGTCGGATAAACACCAAACTTGGTATTTAGGTTCAGTATCTTCCAGAGATGCGACACGAAGGTTTTCAAGAAAATCCCCCCACCCCAGACTATCCTTTACATGGAACATTTTTCGAAAATTTTAATTTTCTCAAAAATGGCTCTAACGATTTTGATTAAAATATCATATGTTTAAGATAATGTCATGAGAAATGAAATGTACATCTCGAATTTTCTGGGAATGTCTCCAAAAGTATTCTTCATTGTGAACGACTTTTACATAACTGGTAAACCGTAAGAGATAGACAGAATTTTACTACACAAAAAATGTAGATCGCGTTAAAATACACAACTTATGTCATATACATTTCTTTTGTTGAGTGAACCGTTTTCGAGATATTGCTTGTTATTTCCTTAAATATTTCAATACTTATAGTTTTTCTCAAATTCGTTATTCATTTTTTTTATGTCCTGGACATGCAAAGAGAATGAAATGCGCCACATAGCAACCAGCGTTAAAATATTTGACTATCGCTTATAACCTACCATATTCCCCTTGCATCTACAAGAAAATTACCAATAAGATTGACATCTCGATATCTCGATTAACATGAAGCATATGGAGAATAAGCGTTTGTAAAAATAGTTTGTACAAGCGTAGAGAAAGTCATGTGAGTGTAACACATCAGATTTTTTTTATGTCCTGGACATGCAAAGAGAATGGAATGCGTCACATAGCAACCAGCGTTAAAATATTTGACTATCGCTTAAAAGCTACCATATTTTCCTTGCATCTACAAGAAAATTACCAATAAGATTGACATCTCGATATCTCGATTAACATGAAGCATATGGAGAATAGGCGTTTGTAAAATTAGGTTGTACAAGAGTAGAGAAAGTTATGTGAGTGTAACACATCAGATTTTTTTATGTCCTGGACATGCAAAGAGAATGGAATGCGCCACATAGCAACCAGCGTTAAAATATTTGACTATCGCTTAAAAGCTACCATATTTCCCTTGCATCTACAAGAAAATTACCAATAAGATTGACATCTCGATATCTCGATTAACATGAACCATATGGAGAATAAGCGTTTGTAAAATTAGATTGTACAAGAGTAGAGAAAGTCATGTGAGTGTAACACATCAGATTTTTTTATGTCCTGGACTTGCAAAGAGAATGGAATGCGCCACATAGCAACCAGCGTTAAAATATTTGACCATCGCTTAAAAGCTACCATATTCCCCTTGCATCTACAAGAAAATTAGCAATAAGACTGACATGTCGATATCTCGATTAACATAAAGCATATGGAGAATAGGCGTTTGTAAAAATAGATTGTACAAGAGTAGAGAAAGTCATGTGAATGTAACACATCAGAGTTTTTACTTTCTCTACTACGTATAGTAAGTAGGGGAAGTATTGCATTCCACCCAAAAATTCGATACCGAGATTTCACTGGAAATACATGTTTTGAGACCCATTGAATCCAAAAAAAGCATTTTTGGAAACATGTCCGTGTGTGTGTCTGTGTGTGTGTGTCTGTGTGTGTGTCTGTGTGTGTGTGTGTGTCTGTGTGTGTGTGTGTGTGTGTGTCTGTGAACAGCATAACTCAAAAACGAACCGTCGGATAAACACCAAACTTGGTATTTAGGTTCAGTATCTTTCAGAGATGCGACACGAAGGTTTTCAAGAAAATCCCCCCACCCCAGACTACCCTTTACATGGAAGATTTTTCGAAAATTTTAATTTTCTCAAAAATGGCTCTAACGATTTTGATGAAAATATCATACGTTTAAGATAATGTCATGAGAAATGAAATGTATATCTCGAATTTTCTGGGAATGTCTCCAAAAGTATTCTTTATTGTGAACGACTTTTGCATAACTGGTAAACCGTAAGAGATAGACAGAATTTTACTTCACAAAAAATGTAGATCGCGTTAAAATACACAACTTATGTCATATACATTTTTTTGTTGAGTGAACCGTTTTCGTGATATTGCTTGTTATTTCCTTAAATTGTTCAATACTTATACTTTTTCTCAAATTCGTTATTCATTTTTACTTTCTCTACTACGTATAGTAAGTAGGGGAAGTATTGCATTCCACCCAAAAATTCGATACCGAGATTTCACCGGAAATACATGTTTTGAGACTCACTGAATCCAAAAAAAGCATTTTTGGAAACATGTCCGTGTGTGTGTCTGTCTGTGTGTCTGTGTGTCTGTGTGTCTGTCTGTGTGTCTGTGTGTCTGTGTGTCTGTGAACAGCATAACTCAAAAACGAAGAGTCGGATAAACACCAAACTTGGTATTTAGGTTCAGTATCTCCCAGAGATGCGACACGAAGGTTTTCAAGAAAATCACCCCAACGCAGACTACCCTTTACATGGAACATTTTTCGAAAATTTTAATTTTCTCAAAAACGGCTCTAACGATTTTGATTAAAATATCATATGTTTAAGATATTGTCATGATAATTAAAATGTATATCTCGAATTTTCTGGTAATGTCTCCAAAAGTATTCTTTATTATGAACGACTTTTTCATAACTGGTAAACCATAAGAGATAGACAAAATTTTACTACACAAACAATGTAGATCGCGTAAAAATACACAATTTATGTCATATACATTTCTTTTGTTGAGTGAACCGTTTGCGAGATATTCCTTGTTATTCCCTTAAATTTTCCAATACTTATAGTTTTTCTCCAATTCGTTATTCATTCTTTTATGTCCTGGACCTGAAAAGAGAATGGAATGCGCCACATAGCAACCAGCGTTAAAATATTTGACTATCGCTTAAAACCTACCATATTCCCCTTGCATCTACAAGAAAATTACAAATAAGATTGACATCTCGATATCTCGATTAATATGAAGCATATGGAGAATAGGCGTTTGTAAAAATAGATTCTACAAGAGTAGAGAAAGTCATGTGAGTGTAACAATCAGATTTTTTTGTATGTCCTGGACATGCAAAGAGAATGAAATGCGCCACATAGCAACCAGCGTTAAAATATTTGACTATCGCTTAAAAGCTATCATATTCCCCTTGCATCTACAAGAAAATTACCAATAAGATTGACATCTCGATATCTCGATTAACATGAAGCATATGGGGAATAGGCGTTTGTAAAATTAGATTTACAACAGTAGAGAAAGTCATGTGAGTGTAACACATCAGATTTTTTATGTCCTGGACATGCAAAGAGAATGGAATGCGCCACATAGCAACCAGCGATAAAATATTTGACTATCGCTTAAAAGCTAATATATTCCCCTTGCATCTACAAGAAAATTACAAATAAGATAGACATCTCGATATCTCGATTAATATGAAGCATATGGAGAATAGGCGTTTGTAAAAATAGATTGTACAAGAGTAGAGAAAGTCATGTGAGTGTAACACATCAGATTTTTTTTACTTTCTCTACTACGTATAGCAAGTAGGGGAAGTATTGCATTCCACCCAAAAATTCGATCCCGAGATTTCACCGGAAATACATGTTTTGAGACCTCCTGAATCCAAAAAAAGCATTTTTGGAAACATGTCCGTGTGTGTGTCTGTGTGTGTGTGTGTGTGTGTGTGTGTCTGTGTGTGTGCCTGTGAACAGCATAACTCAAAAACGAACAGTCGGATAAACACCAAATTTGGTATTTAGGTTCAGTATCTTCCAGAGATGCGACACGAAGGTTTTCAATAAAATCCCGTTACCCCAGACTACCCTTTACATGGAAGATTTTTCGAAAATTTTAATTTTCTCAAAAATGGCTCTAACGATTTTGATTAAATTATCATATGCTTAAGATAAGGTCATGACAAATGAAATGTATATCTCAAATTTTCTGGAAATGTCTCCAAAAGTATTCTTCATTGTGAACGACTTTTCCATAACTGGTAAACCATAAGAGATAGACAAAATTTTACTACACAAAAAATGTAGATCGCGTTAAAATACACAATTTATGTCATATACATTTCTTTTGTTGAGTGAACCGTTTTCGAGATATTGCTTGTTATTTCCTTAAATTTTCCAATACTTACACTTTTTCTCAAATTCGTTATTCATTTTTACTTTCTCTACTACGTATAGTAAGTAGGGGAAGTATTGCATTCCACCCAAAAATTCGATACCGAGATTTCACCGGAAATACATGTTTTGAGAATCACTGAATCCAAAAAAAGCATTTTTGGAAACATGTCCGTGTGTGTGTCTGTCTGTGTGTCTGTGTGTCTGTGTGTCTGTCTGTGTGTCTGTGTGTCTGTGTGTCTGTGAACAGCATAACTCAAAAACGAACAGTCGGATAAACACCAAACTTGGTATTTAGGTTCAGTATCTTCCAGAGATCCGACACGAAGGTTTTCAAGAAAATCCCCCCACCCCAGACTACCCTTTACATGGAACATTTTTCGAAAATTTTAATTTTCTCAAAAACGGCTCTAACGATTTTGATTAAAATATCATATGTTTAAGATATTGTCATGACAAATAAAATGTATATCTCGAATTTTCTGGGAATGTCTCCAAAAATATTCTTCATTGTGAACGACTTTTGCATAACTGGTAAACCATAAGAGATAGACAAAATTTTACTACACAAAAAATGTAGATCGCGTTAAAATACACAATTTATGTCATATACGTTTCTTTTGTTGAGTGAACCGTTTTCGAGATATTGCTTGTTATTTCCTTAAATTTTCCAATACTTATACTTTTTCTCAAATTCGTTATTCATTTTTTTATGTCCTGAACATGCAAAGAGAATGGAATTCGCCACATAGCAACCAGCGTTAAAATATTTGACTATCGCTTAAAAGCTACCATATTCCCCTTGCATCTACAAGAAAATTACCAATAAGATTGACATCTCGATATCTCGATTAACATGAAGCATATGGAGAATAGGCGTTTGTAAAATTAGATTGTACAAGAGTAGAGAAAGTTATGTGAGTGTAACACATCAGATTTTTTTTATGTCCTGGACATGAAAAGAGAATGGAATGCGCCACATAGCAACCAGCGTTAAAATATTTGACTATCGCTTAAAAGCTACCATATTTCCCTTGCATCTACAAGAAAATTACCAATAAGATTGACATTTCGATATCTCGATTAACATGAACCATATGGAGAATAAGCGTTTGTAAAATTAGATTGTACAAGAGTAGAGAAAGTCATGTGAGTGTAACACATCAGATTTTTTTTATGTCCTGGACATGCAAAGAGAATGGAATGCGCCACATAGCAACCAGCCCTTAAATATTTGACTATCGCTTATAACCTACCAATTCCCCTTGCATATACAAGAAAATTAGCAATAAGATTGACATCTGGATTAACATGAAGCATATGGAGAATAAGCGTTTGTAAAAATAAAGAGTAGAGAAAGTCATGTGAGTGTAACACATCAGATTTTTTTATGTCTTTGACATGCAAAGAGAATGGAATGCGCCCCATAGCAACCAGCGTTAAAATATTTGACTATCGCTTAAAAGTTACCATATTCCCCTTGCATCTACAAGAAAATTACCAATAAGGTTGACATCTCGATATCTCGATTAACATGAAGGATATGGAAAATAGGCGTTTGTAAAAATAAATTGTATAGAGTAGAGAAAGTCATGTGAGTGTAACACATCAGATTTTTTTGTCCTGGTAATACAAAGAGAATGGAATACTTCCACATAGCAACCAGCTCTTAAACGCTTAAAGCCTACCAATTCCCCTTGCATCTACAAGAAAATTAGCAATAAGATTAACATCTCGATATCTCGATTAACATGAAGCATATGGAGAATAAGCGTTTGTAATAATAGGTTGTACAAGAGTAGAGAAAGTCATGTGAGTGTAACACATCAGATTTTTTTTGTATTGTACCTTCCGCTCATTATTTCCTGTAGTTTATCAAAATGTTCCCTTTTTATTCACAACATTGCACCTCTTAGTTTTATCAGGGCAAGATTCCGGTTGTTTTTTTAATAGTACCATCGTCGAGGTAGTACAAACTGCTCCTGTATGACACAGTAACATTATGCTTTGCGAACTTCTAATTTCATTTTTTAGTTTTATATTTTTCATCTTTGCAGCCCATACCCCTGCTCCGTATGTTATTATGGAGGCGAAAATGGTGTAATGATACGTCATTATCGTTTGTAGGTAAATTTTAAATTTGGTTTAAATTAATCTTGTTGGTTTTGAAATATTTTCCGATTATGTTCTTACATGCGCAATATGTTTTCCAAAATGTAATTTTTCACTCAAAGAAACACCTAAGTACTTGGTTTATGCATTGCGCTTAATATTTTGATAATTAGTTTTAACTATAGGATCTCTTTTTAAACTTCCTTTTAATAAAATATAGCTTGATTTTTGTGGTGTAATTCTGGGCTTTGATTTATTACTCCATTGTTCCAATTTATTTAATAGCATTATTGATTTCCTTCCAAGCTCAAGCCTAGAGTTTCCTTCAATTAGAAAAATCACATCATAGCATAAGCTATTATATTCTTAATTACCAAATTTTCTTCTAACTATAGTGTTTCCATTACAATATCCCAAAAGGTCGGCCCGAGAACCGATCCTTGCGGCATCCTTTAGTTATATTTTTGCTAACTAATTTATTGATCCCTTGAATGTAAACCTTTCCGTCAGTACAATAATCCTTAAGTATACCGTACAGCGTTTTCTGATAATCTTTTTCTGGGTATTTCAAAACATATGACCACCATAAATTATTAAAATCTCCAGAAATAACTGAGAAAATACCTATTAAATATTTATTATTGGTTAAATTTAGTGTTTAAAGGATTTCATTAATTCCGTCTTCAGTTGATTTTCCCTTCCTACAACCATACTGTTTATCGTTTAAACCAATCATCGGCCTAAATTCCATGAATATTTTGTTCACTAATTGTTCAAAATGTTTCCAATTGTGTTAAAAGGCAAACTTATCTATATGATTTTGGTTTCATTGGGTCCCTTTCAATACCTTCTTTTAAAATTATCACCTTGGCCACTTTCCAGCAACTTGGAAAACGACCTCTCCATAAACAATCTTCATAAATAAGGAGTTAGTTTTTCTTCTTAGCAATATAATATCTGATTTGGTATGCCATCTGGTCCGCACGCCTTCGTCTTCTTCTTCTTCTTTAACTTTTGAATAATTAATTTAGCTTTCGATTTATCGAAAGGTAGTGTAATATTGTTCTTAGTGTATCTTTATTCTATTTTATAGATTATCAGTCTTCTGTTCATCGTCTGGTAAGAGGTTTGTCAGTAACAACTCCGTTGTGTTCTCCCAGTGTGTTGTCATTGTTCCGTCTTCTTTTATAAGGGTATTTAAATACCTCAGGCATTATCTTTTCCATTACAATTTTATAGGGAATTCGCGAAATATTATTTTTAAAATTGGTTTCCGCAAAATGTTGCCGTGATTTATTTCCAGTTTCATTTAATGGTTTCTTAAATTTCTCTTTAAATTGTCTATATCTTGCTAAGTATTTTTGTCTATCTTCTTATACCTTAGATCTTCCGTATATCTTTCTTAATTATCCCATCTACCTGCGTGATGTTTCTAGTGCATTGGTCCAGCTGTAATCTGCGTATTTGTATTTCTAAATTTTGGAACTGATTCACTAATTGCATTTTTAATTGTCTATGTTAAATTTTCTGTCAGTTCATCCACTGAACTGTTTTTATCTATTAATGTTTCATCAAAAATTTGTTTTAATTTTTCCCAATTGGTTTGAGAATAAATTCTTTTATTATCTGACAATTGTAAATCAATATGTCCCCATGGTTCTACATTATAATTAAAATAAATAAGTTGATCACTGTAAGTAAAAATCTTGTCCTACTTTCCAATTAAAGATTTTTTGTCGGACTTTTACATTGCCTAAAGTAAAGTCAATGTTTGCTTCAGCGCACTGTCTGCTCTGAAAAGTTGATAGGTTTAAAGGTTGGTTGATAATATTCCAATTTAGTTCCGAAGTTATTTCTTCAATTTTTTCACCCTTTGCATATCTGCTCATGTTACCACCATAGTAATTTGGCTTTTGCATCAAGAGTATGCATTATTTCATGGTTTTTAAAGGATTTATGTATACCTCTAGTGATCTCAATGTACGACTGAACATAATAGTTTGCCGAAATAAAGGTGCCACGTTCATAGGTGATTTCTATCATTTAGTATGGGTATCGCTTAGTTGCGTAACATTTACAATTTGCAGATTTGGATTAGTTATAATTATGGCAGTCATAGGATTTTTCCGTATACTAATTACCTTAGCCATAACTGGAACATGCATTATAGTTCCATTTACACAGTAAGGTTCCTGAGTACACTAAATATCTAAATTTAGTTCTCCACTTAGTCGTTTTAGCTCTCACACAACTAGTTTGCTTCTTTGGGCGTTAATTTGTGTAATTTTAAAGTGTTTTTATATTAAATTCTCTTAAGTCTGCCATCACGTCGTCTTAATAACACGTATCCTGGATTTGCAAACAAGTATTTTTTAACGCCATCTGACAATTTTTGCTCAGTTAGTTCTCTGGTGAGCTTATGGACTCTTAAAATTCTAATTCTTGGAGAATTTATAGAACCACTGGAGTTATTAGTTTTACTGCTTTTTTGTTTTACAGAAGATTTAATGTTACTATTTCCTTTCGTGCTGTATATTGCACTTTTAACTACCGCGCCAAAAATGTTTTCTTTATTATTGTGTGCTTTAGATTTATAGCAATGTTTGTTTTTGAAAGGTGTATGTGAAATTTGGTTGAAAGGAACGGGAAATGTAGGTTTCGTTGGGCTTCGTTTAGGAGTTTCAGTAATTTTAAAATATGTTGTCCATCATGGCGTATGTGTACATAACAATTTGACTGCTGCTGGTTACAGTCAAAAGCTATTCGACCGTAACATTTAACAAAATGGTTGTAAAATTCTTCTAAATCTAATATATTTTTCCTCTTAACTACTTCTTCTAATAGTTTTAGTAATTCACTAGGGTCTGCTGTCATGTTGTGTATCCTTAAATCTATTCTACCTATGGCATCAGGTACGGGAAAGAAAATAAGCTCTCCGTTTTCATAAAGTTTCCTAATAACGTGTCGTAAAGCAAGAATTTGTCTCTCCGCGAGCCTATTCACCAGCGTCGTGCTCAGTCGATGGCATACGTGCTGCTGACTGTCGCCTGTGCGGTTTATCCCCGGACCAATAAGTTACCTCTAAGTCCGTAAAGCGAACACGCTTGCCCTTAGGGTTTACACCCAAGGTATCCAAGATGCATATTGAACTACAATTCGCTGTAAATTTTGTCCTTTCCCACCTATATAATAATCTGCCAAGGAGGAGAGTAGACCTTTTCGGTGACGAACATCGTGAAGTACTCCAGAAAAAGTTTAAAAATCATTGGTACCCAGGGCTCTGCGTACAGATGTCTTCAGACTGGTGGTTCGGTAGACCCCGTTCTAAGACAAGCCGCTAGGCCGTCCAGTGAGAAGCGTACCCTACTGGTACAACAGATAAACCAACCGACGGTCCCCACCCCCACCCGTGGTGAAAGTTTTGGTCCAAGTAACGGATAAACTGTTCGCAGGCAACGTTTCCCCAGTCGGCTACAAAGCGAACGGAAAGCTTTGAAGCCTGACCATAAACCCATCAGTAAACGATTAGTAGGGTCTTCTCATCCCTCAACTACAATGCGTGGTCCTTTCTTTAGCTCCACCAAAGCAAAGCGTTGTTGCAATGTCATTACTGTTGTTTCCCCGGTTTCAGTACGTTTTAGCAGCTGTGACAGTTAAGCTTATATCTTACTTCTTTAGAGAAGTTATATAGTGTTTTACTTATTGCACATTTGTAGGTTTAGCAGTGTTTAATAGTTATTAGCGTTTAATAGTTTAATTAAGATGTGGAGACCTTGGGAAACGAACCAAGTTCCTGACCCTCCGGCCGCACCAACAAATGACTCTGCCGAGTACCAATAGTGCCAAGACCACGAAGAAAGGGGCTACAAAAACTTTGAACAAGCAAAGCCAGATTTTTGTGTGTAATGTTCACGAACATGTAGAAAAGAACCCTTTACGTGGAAAATGTTTGCTATTGTTTTGAATTTTTCAAAAACAGCTATGACGATTTTAAGTAAAATACCGCATGTTTAAGATATTTGTGTGAAAAATAAAATTTGTATCTTGAATTTTGTGTTCTGGGAATAACTTGTAAATTCTTCCTCGTTCTCAACTTTTTGTATAACTGGTACAACGTAAGAGATAGGCAAAATCTTACTGTGCGTAAAATCTCAGTACAGGACACATTTTAGGTCAAATTATGTTAATCATTTCCGGGAAAATCTTTGTTATTGGTTTGAATTTTGAAATACAAGATGGAAGTCCGTATTTGTATTTTCCTCGTGGTCATGCTATGAGCATGGAATTTCAAAGTCATCATCTGGGTTTTAATAATCTGACTATCGCTTTGGCCTATGAATCCTTATATTTACAACGAAATGTGCAATGAAAGTTTATCTCGTTTAAAAAGAAGTAGATAGAAGAATAAGCTTTCGTAAAAGTAATTTGTAGAAGAGTGAATAGAGATAATCATGTGAATATAACACATAAGATTTATTTTTTATTTTCTTTCTTTTGCCTTCATTATTTTTACTTATCCTGTATTTTATAATAAAGCTATTCATTTAAGTAAACAGAAGCTGTCATGCTTATAAATCTTACGTCTTAAACAATACACAACCTCTTCTTATATTAGCTTTATATTAATAAAAACATTGTTGTGAAGCAAATTTATCATGTTTTCAAAGCTACCTGAGTGATACAAAGACCTGCGTTCGCTTTACGTTTTTCACCTGCTTCTTCTTCTTTTTAATTTTAGATATTTACTGTTTTTGTTTACATCTTCTGGAACTTGGTTTTTCTAACATTCTGTGGTTGCAGGACAAACAAAATAAAAAATACTTTCACCATAGCTCCGCGCACATAATAATTACATTAAGCAAAACTGCAAACATGCAACCCTTATTTATAAAAATTAACTTTTAGGTTAAATAGCATAATCAAAAATGAGGCTTTGATTTGGGAGTAAGAGTTCTTTTCAAAATAAATTTATATTTTTGTATTTTAATTATTTAATGATAGTCCAATAATGTGTAGTTTCTTCCGGACATGTTTCTAAGTTTCTCTCGGATATGTTAACATGCATTTCCATTCTTGTAGCATAGTATATTAGTTCAGGTCATCCTCAGTTATTTTTAAAGCGTTTGTAACATAAATGTAATTATTATGCCATGCATAGTTGTTTACTCCATTTGTGTATAAAGCAAGCAGACAAACTGCATGATTGTATTCTGTACATATGGAAATCAGCTACAAAGTTTTGCTTTTAAATACTATTTTTAACTGTGGCAACAACGCTCACGTGCACATGGATGTCACTAAGATGTTTATGATGTTTGTGGTTAGGGAGGGTAGGGAACAAGTGTTTGGCTACTGCACAAAGGCCGCCGCTTGGGGATCCTTAGACTGCGATGACCATACCCTGCTAGGGCCTGGGGGCGTCAAAGCGCCCACCAGTAATTGCAACTAGGTGCGCTCTGAACGAAGCGTCCCAAAAAGTGCCAAAAATCATACCCAACTGACGAACGTCTGCACTTTGTTAAGTATACTTATTCTACTTCATTATAAATTATATCAATATAATGCATGCTTATTATTTACTAAGTTTTCTTTATTTTTCAGTACTAAGCTAGAATTGTTTTTTTCTGTTACAAAACATGCGTATTTGTAGTAATGAGCGTTTTATTGGTTGTGCCCTCAGAAATCCTCAGAACTTATTTTGAGAGAATATTTTCTCTTTCTTTTACAACTAATAGTAAACTTTATAACGTTTTCTTTTTCTTTTTACAGCGCATAAGTATAGCGCTCATAGAATATTTTTAAAAAGTTGATATGTATAAATCACTAGTCTTTGCCCGTGACGTCGCTAAACTCACATTTTGTTAATTTTCAGTGCAGTAGAGTTTACCTTTTTAGCATTTTTGAAACCACCTTCATGGACCCTCACATACTTAGATACACCTGGTTTTTAAATGTTCCTCTCTTCATACAGGTGAATATGAATCGTTTTAATAAGTGAGAAACAAAACCTAAGATATCAAGATAATCTATTTTATTGAAAGGAAATAGTACAACTTAAACAGTAACATCATTTCATTTAAACACCATGGAGTAATCTTGAATTTAATGTACAAGTGTAATTACATACACAGTTTTGGTCTATACTTTCGTAAACCCTTTCCATCGGGTTTTGAACCCGCAACCTTTGTTACTAGATGATAGTGTTATCTTTAGACCGCATACGCGACAAGCTTTAGTGTCATATCGTGGAATGAACGTTGAGTCATATTATTTGCAGGTTTGATTTTCGCTTAAATTACGGAAATGAAGCACATCCATTATTTGTCGTATTTTTGTTTATTGTGCTATAATTATTCTTTACCGAGTACAGAAAAATTACCCATGTTATTATGATTAATGAAAGATTCTTTTTGAGATGAGAATTAATGTCTAGAATATTCGTAGGGATTCTGGTATTTTTGGAATTTTTAGTAGGAAGTAGTCTAGCTTGCCTCTTTCTGTTGTCATGATACAGTAGATAAACTAGATACTGTCAGCTTTAAATAGCTACCTTTATATACGAGTTAAAAGCAATTTTTCTGTGTATTTTCTTGTTATCTGTATATTTAGGAGTAGGATATATAGGAGAGAGCTGGCGCAGTTTTTTGCGTTTATATGGGAAAGGATAGGGAAAACGAGGCTAGATGCGACGGTTCAAGGAGGAAAATGCGTTTATATGGGGGAGATAGGGAATACGAGGACTGACGCTAGGCTAGACAGTGGTAGGAGGGAGAGTGCGCTTTATATGAGAGAGGTAGAGGAATATGAGGAGAAGTGCTAGGCTAGACAGAGGCTGAGTAATGTATGGTTTATATGAGCGGTATAGGAAAACGCGGAGATGTGTTAGGCTAGACAGGGCTTGAAACGTAGTGCATGGTTTATATGAGAGATATAGGAAAACGAGGAAAGGTGTTAGGCTAGACAGAAGTCGAGGAGTAGAGTATGGTTTATATGAGAAGTATAGGAAAACGAGGAGAGGTATTAGGTTAGGAGAATTGAGTTTGTGTTTATAAGGAGAGACGAGAAAACGGAGAGAGATCCTATGCTAGGATAGACAGGTGTTAAAGTTAGGTTAGATAGGAAACCAAGGAGTGATACTCAGCTAGAGGGGGGCAGGAGGGAATGAGCTTTTGAGAGGTAGGGGATACGGGGAGTGGTGTTAGACTAGACAGAGGTTTAGAGTATGCGTTTATATGTATGAGAAGTATAGGAACAGGAAGAGGGGTGCTAGGCTAGTCAGAGGTTGAGGAGTAGAGTATAGTTTATATGAGAGGTATAGGAAAACGAGGAGAGGAGTTAGACTAGACAGAGGTCGAGGAGCAGAGTATGGTTTATGTGAGAGTCATAGGTAAACGAGAGAGGCGTTAGGCTAGACAGAGCTAGAGGAGTAGAATATGGTTTATATGAGAGGTATAGGAACAGGAGGAGAGGTGTTAGGCTAGACAGGTAGTGTAGCAGTAGGAATATGGACTTATATACAGGAGAGCTAGGGAATATGAGGTGCTAGACTTGAAAGCGACTTTAGACGTGAACTTAGTGGAAAACTGTTTCATGTCAATGTTCTAGACATACCCATCACGTAACCTATTCAGGGAAAAGGTGACTCGTTCAGGGGAAAAAGGTGACTGCTCAGGGAAAAAGGAGGTCCACAAAGGGAAAAAGTTGACTAGCAAAGGGAAAAACGTGACCAGCAAAGGGAAAAAGGCGACCAGCAAAGGGAAAAATGTGACCAGCAAAGGGAAAAAGGTGACCTGCAACGGGAAAAGCTAACCCACTAACACTAACAGGTAAGTAATTCAGCTAGTATTGCAAGAGGTTGACTGCATCATAGCAGTGTATGATTTCACATGTAATTCAGCTAGTATCGTATGTATTTAGGCTAATTCATCTAGTAACACAGAATAGATTCCAGAGGCTAACTGCATCATGGCTCTGCATAATTTCACAGATAATTCAGCTAGTATCGTAGGTATTTAGGCTAATTCAGCTAGTATCACAAGAGGATAGATTCTAGGGTTGGGTATAGCTTAGTGTCGTATTTCACAGGTAATTCAGCTAGTATCGTAGGTATTTAGGCTAATTCAGCTAGTATCACAGGAGGCTAGATTCCAGGGTTGGGTATAGCATAGTTTCATATTTCACAGGTAATTCAGAGGGTATCGTAGGTATTTAGGATAATTCAAGTAACATAGGTGTTTAGAGTAATTAAGCAAGTATCACAGGAGGCTAGATTCCAGGGTTGGGTATAGCATAGTTTCGTATTTCAGAGGGTATCGTAGGTATTTAGGATAATTCAAGTAACATAGGTGTTTAGAGTAATTAAGCAAGTATCACAGGAGGCTAGATTCCAGGGTTGGGTATAGCATAGTTTCGTATTTCAGAGGGTATCGTAGGTATTTAGGATAATTCAAGTAACATAGGTGTTTAGAGTAATTAAGCAAGCATTACAGGAGGGTAGGTTCCAGGGGTTGGTTATAACCTAGCTTCGTATTTCACAGATAGTTCAGGTAATATCGTAAGTATTTGAGGTAATCGACAGAGCTTCACAGATATTATTGATAATTTCGATCAGAGATTTGTATCACAGCTATTATAGGTAAATGCAGATGATTCAGGTTGTATCAATGGTATTTGAGTCATCTTAACAGGTAATTCAGATAGTATCACAGGTGCTCGTGCTAATTTAGAGCAGGAATTCGTATCAGAGCTAGTTAAAGTAATTTCACATGATTCGGGTAGTATCACAGGTATTTAAATCATTTTCATAGCCAATTCAGCTAGTATCGTGAGCATTTAAGCTAATTCAGCTAGTATCACAGGAGGCTAGATTCCAGAGGCTAACTGCATCATAGCTATGCATGATTTCACAGCTAATTCAGCTAGTATCGTAGGTATTTAAATCATTTTCATAGCCAATTCAGCTAGTATCGTGAGCATTTAAGCTAATTCAGCTAGTATCACAGGAGGCTAGATTCCAGAGGCTAACTGCATCATAGCTATGCATGATTTCACAACTAATTCAGCTAGTATCGTAGGTATTTAGGCTAATTCAGGTAGTATCACAGGAGGCTAGATTCCAGGGTTGGGTATAGCATAGTTTCGTATTTCAGAGGGTATCGTAGGTATTTAGGATAATTCAAGTAACATAGCTGCTTAGAGTAATTAAGCAAGCATTACAGGAGGGTAGGTTCCAGGGGTTGGTTATAGCCTAGTTTCGTATTTTACAGATAGTTCAGGTAATATCATAAGTATTTGGATAATCAGCATAGTTTCACAGATGCTCGTAATAATTTCTATCAGAGATTTGTATCACGGCTATTTAAGGTAAATGCAGCTGATTCAGGTTGTATCAATGGTATTTGAGTCATTTTAACACATAATTCTGATAGTATCACAGGTGTTCGTACTAATTTAGAGTAGGAATTCGTATCTGAGCTAGTTAATGTAATTTCACTTGATTCGAGTAGTATCACAGGTATTTAAGTCATTTTAACAGGCAATTCAACTGGTATCACAGGTACTCATGGTAATATAGAGAGTAATTCGATTATAAAACTTTTCTCATCCAGCGTTACAACAATTTATATACTTTTTTCTAAATCTTACAAATTTTTATATGTTAAACAGTTATTGTACGATGCAGAGAGGGATAAACTGTATATGGTTTACAAACTGAAAAGCTTTGCGTCAACATACCTTTATTTCAGTTCGTTATAGATGTCTCTCCCCTTTTATCTAGGCTTGAGACTAGCACTAGGATTGCTCCTAATGGCAGGGTTACCACCTTCCCTTCCATCTTCTTCTTTCTTCATCAGGCGTCAGCTATCTGCATATACAGCACACAGATAACCTTCTTTTTAAGATTGTAGACTCACGAGAAAATCTTTATCTTTAACTTACATTCTTTTAAGCACTGTTTGTAATGGCGTAATGTCCATACGCATATGTCGTTATCCCATCCTCAGCAATAATTCTTTTATCATCAAACGGAGTCAATGCAATTTTATTCACTTGCACTGTAGCAAGAGCATGCTTTCGTGATAGGATCAGATTCATAGGTGTTCTGATGATTTCACAGGTTTTAAGACAGTCTGTATAGCTGTCAAACGAAATGTACTGCTTAATAGCGCTACGTTTTATACCTTTAATCTTTTTTATCATTGACCCTTGAATATCTAAGGCATACATCTTAGGACGTAGTCCAACAAAGCGTAGGATGATTTTGCTATTAGCCTCATCTTTAAATTTTCCCAATACCTTCTTGTTCTGAGAAGAGTAACATATATGGTTGGCAGGGTAATCAGATGTATCGAGATGCTCAAGAAAACGTAGCTTGTCCTGGTACACATCTTCAGTTGTTACACGATGAATGAACGAATCAGTGTCCATATACATAAGCTTCAGGTTTTCAGCTCCATAATAAGGCAACAAAACGTCGTAATGATAGTTATACATTAATGTCTTGGAGATGTCCAACACACTCATACCAATGTATATAGGCTTGTTGAATACAATCTGACGAGAGGCCATATGTACAGCAGCTAGATTATCAGCATATATAGTCCTGTCGATAAACGTAGGCTTGGCGATCAGCTTCTCTAGAGTTTTTTCATTGGTCACCAGTCGTATATCCATACGGTTACGCAGGTTCTCCATAGTTTTTCCAAACATAGCGTTGTTAAAGAGCTTGTAGAGATCCTTCTCGAAATCATTTGCAGCTTGTTGTCGTAGCCTGTTGTTAAATTCCACATAAGGTTTCAACCACTGAGACTGTCGGAATTGTAGCACACGATGGATTTTTGTTAGTCGTAGTCCATGACTAAGAGCTTGCTTCAAAGCCATGTAATGCACTACATACTTCTTTCGAGGTCCAAGATGAGGTATCAGTTTCTTTGTAGATGATTCCAATGGTTTCATACACTCTGGCAGGAAAGGTAGATCGTTGTGTAGATCGTGAAGTTCAGCAGGATACTCGATGTCGACTTCTAATATGTACCCATGAGGATCATCTTCTTGTAGTGTTTCTAAGTTGATTTCTTCAGGCGACACCCACTGAAATCCACCAAAAGGAAGGGCGTGACACATTGCCCACCCATATTGGTTATTAGCGTCCTCGTATGTGATAAATTGGGTTGGTCTCGACGGATCAAACTTATCCATATAAGTGTTATTAGCCTCAGCATACCGATGGGAAACTTGGCATAAACCTCCTCTTATACCTGATTCCACCATGAGTAGTTGATCATAATCTTGTAACAGCTCTAACTTAATTCCAGTATACAGTAACATAGCGTCCCATGTTAGACCTGGAGAGGTAAAATAATGGGCGGGATCGACTTTGTGTGTTTTAAGGGTTTGCTCTCTGAACGTCTCAAAGACGTCAGCTAGAAGAAGTACATCCGAAGTTAAGTAGAGATCGCTGTACTCTCCCAGGTTTCTCACATTAAACAGCTCCCATACATTTCTAGCATGATCGTAGTCAGCATCAGTAATTTCTTCTTCATTTAATCTATTGTAGAAGGAGTCCTTAGGAGGCAAGCAGGTCTCGTTCAGGGCATCCCATGACGTAACAAAATCATATGGAAATACACCCTTACGGGTCATCAACTTCAATTTGTCTTCTCCAAAGTACTTTAGCGTTTCAGGATACGAGGTTAGATTTTTTACCAACTTATCCAAGCTTGTACTGAGGAATCGGAAGCTATCCACAAATCGAAGCTTTATATCTCCTACATACTTGGTGAATGAGATATAGCTTTCTTCAGAGTTAGGAATTACCTCCACACGTTCACTTGTACAACCCAGCTCCTTAACAATGAAATGAGAGTCATATCCGCTAAGGTTATGCATGAAGACTGGTATATATTTAGGTGTTTTACAGGCTAAATTACATTCATTATGAAGACTTCCACGATATTCACCGCTGATGTGATCATGGTCGCGTACTTTGTAGTTTTCTCCTGTAAAGCCTTTTCCACACAAGTAGCATGCCGTAGAAGACTCAAAATCCTTTTGCTGTTGTTCCGTAAGTTTCAGAGGCTTAGTAGATTTGTATATGCCATCAATCATTTTTGCAAGATATGTCAGGTACAGCATAAACTTCTGAGCAGCATCTGCACCACGATACACATAGGGCTGCTTAGGAAGACCAGTTTCGAGATGTTCAACACTGGATGTAGGCTTCACGTAAACACAGAAGCTCATTGGTGTGTGCTCTTGATAAGGGGTTGTATAGGAGGTTTCAGGATTGGGTATACACGTATGGCATGGAGTGAGAATACTCTCAAAATCAGCATAGACGACATAAGGTACTTTCAGCATCCTCTCAACATTTTTAAACTGAACAATTGATTTCTCCTTGGTAGGCATAACTACCCTCGCAACACCATGTTGAATACAGACGGCTACATGTTCTTGCAGTTTTTCCTGTCCACTTAGTCCATATCGATCATCAAAATGTGTAAAGCAGCGCTTACAAGTATAAACCCGTCCATTATGGTTAGTTTTCTGGCGTCGAACGAGTTTCTCAAAATTCTTTATATATACGTAGTGATGTTTTCCACTACTATCATTCAATAGTAGCAGGTCGCGATGTTCAGGTAGTTCAATATCAGCAACCTTTATCGGATACACTTCGTGCTTCTCATCCAGCCCAAACACGTTAATAGACATATTGTTAAACTTCTCAAATTTAGGTATTTGAGAAAGTGGAGTAGGGTAGGAAACACAGCTGAAGTCGTACTTATCTTGAAGTTGTTTGTATTTGTTCACACGCTGTGCATCCTTCCCTATGAATTTGGCCAGTATAGAGTACATGAAACATTTCTCGTCGCTAAAGTTCTGGATGTTTATACATGCTTTCCTTGCTTCAACAGCTGACGGTAGTGGTATGTAGCTACTTCCTCGTAACGGGTTGTACTTGTTGATACGAAGTCGAACTCCTTCCACAGCAAGCAAAGCCCAGCTGCTACCCTTAAGCTGAGACTCCTCCATTTCAGTCACCAATTTCTTGAATTTCACTTCCATCGTTGAGTCCAGATCAGTTTCCAGGAAAACAGCTTGATTCCGTGTTTTAAATGTTTTGTCACAGGTTTCTCCAATACTGTTAACAAATCGACACTCAGCCAGCAGATTAATTTTAACACTCTTATGAATGCTAAGCTCTTTATGCACAGCATGGATTATACGTTGTTTTGCCTCTTGCAGATACATATTTAGGTCCTTAGCTGATTCGCATCGTATAAAATACGATTTCAATCGTCCTTCGAATGAAGTTTCGTATTCTTTCATATCGCAGTCCTCCACTGTTGACAGCAACTGATGTTTAGTTGGCTCCAATCTTCTTTTCTTCTGAGGGCTGCTTATTTCACATATATCTTCGTGTCGCTGTCCCTTATAACAATCTTTGAAGGTTACATTACAATGTTTACATTTGAAGAGCTTCTTGCAGCTCATCTCGTGTCTTCTCTTGTCATAACCTCGGAGGAACTTCTTCCCACATTTTCCGCATGCATATCCAGTAGCGCTTGGAATAATATCCTTATACGCTGAGTTATTCATCTTTATTCTTGATGTAATAACGTATTAATCACTGATCAATGAAATGTAGACCTCTTCACCTTGACACCACTTTAGAAAGCTGATTATTCTTGGAGAGAACACGATGTTAACACCTCAAGACTAATTAGCACAATGAAGTCCAATGCCCTAGATCACCATATTTATAGAGGGAGCACGAACCTTTTAGATCAATCATAAACTCGCTCCATAACCACCTGTATATGATCGCTCAACGTGTACTAACCCCCCAGCCATATAACCTCAAGTCTAGAGACAGGATGTTTATGACGTCACACCCAGAGACAGGATGTCTGGCAGCATCAAACACGTTTAAACTCGTCTCATAACTACCTGCTTATGCTGTCACACCAGCAAGAGAAGTATTCCCACACGCTCATTCAGACATATATTTCAAATTCAAGCCCACCACCACCATCACCACCTATTGTACCAAGGTTAATTCAAGCTGTATTATCACAATACTTAAAAGTAAAAGCTTAAAAGGAAACCTAGGAGATTTCCCCCCTTATTTACTTAATTATTTCATGTTTTTATTCCCTTTTCAATTCTTCCTTTCCATCTTCTCACAGAAAGACCATTACATTTCACTACAATCATGAGAAAAGCAATTTTTCCAGAGTTACACAGATTCTAAGCTTCTAAATCGAACCCGGTAATACTTTTAATAAATGTATTTTAGCTCCCCAATATCAGCATCTACCATTTAATCTTTACTCGAACCTGATATGATCCATAAGCTTGAAGATATATGAAATCACCCTTCGGGATTCGATCTGAGTACTTTAAAGTAATATTTGTCACGATAACGACATTTAAGGACTAGATACTCTGTTTGCGTTTACCTTGACATGTTTATCTAAATTAAATTACGAGTTATTAAATTTTTGCAAGTAAATTTCATTGAATCGGTATTCGAACCCAGAACACCAGGAACAGGATAATTTATAATATTAGTCTGACATGTTAAACAAAGTTGTATGCAGTTACATCATCGATCTAAGTGATATATTCTAGTGTACAGAGGAAAATTAAGAAAGTCATTAAAAGATGGGGAATCGAACCAAGCACAACTGATTGACAATTATATACAGCATTAATCACCCATCATAGAAGCTATCAATCATGCTTTGCTACACTCCTCTACCTCACTTAGTTCCCGAGATAATGAAAATTTAAAAATTAAGGATCGAACCCAGGACGTCAGGTATCTAATTACACATTTACAAGATACTACCTAATATCATAAACGCAATAAAGTTTATTTGGCGTCTTTATCTTAATTGGTTTAGGAGTTATTAAATTTATAAGTAAATTCCATCGAATCAGTATTCGAACCCAGAACACCAAGAACAAAATAATTTATAATATGAGTTGGTATGCTTAAAGGTGCTGTATGTAGTTACAGCATCAATGTAACTGATATTTTCTAGAGTATAGAGTAAAATTAAGGAAGTCATTAAAAAATCGGGATTCGAACTAGAGACAACTGATTAAACATTATATACAGTATTAATTACACATTATAACAGCTATCAAACATGCTTTGGTCCATTCATCTAGCTTTCTTAGTTTCCGAGATAATGAAGTTTTTAAAATTAAGGATCGAACCCAGGACACCAGGTACCAAAATATACATCCACAAGAAACTAGCTAATGACATTAATGTAATAAAGTTTATTTGGCGTCTTTATCTTAATTAGTCTCTGAGTTATTAGAAGATGAATTTGTAATCACTCCTAGGATTCGAACCCAGGCATCCCGGTCAACTTGCAACAATGTCCTAATGACGCGGCGCATTCCAAAGAATTGATTAGTTTTTATCCCAATGTTCTATCTCTTGTCATTCAGGAGATATAAGCGATTAAACAGTAGAGATAATATGGGCGGAGCTTGCCGGCATAGATCAAAAGAACTTTATCAGATGTCGGCATCTCTCTGTGCGCTCAAACATACATATTATCTCTACTGTTTAATCGCTTATATCTCCTGAATGACAAGAGATAGAACATTGGGATAAAAACTAATCAATTCTTTGGAATGCGCCGCGTCATTAGGACATTGTTGCAAGTTGACCGGGATGCCTGGGTTCGAATCCTAGGAGTGATTACAAATTCATCTTCTAATAACTCAGAGACTAATTAAGATAAAGACGCCAAATAAACTTTATTACATTAATGTCATTAGCTAGTTTCTTGTGGATGTATATTTTGGTACCTGGTGTCCTGGGTTCGATCCTTAATTTTAAAAACTTCATTATCTCGGAAACTAAGAAAGCTAGATGAATGGACCAAAGCATGTTTGATAGCTGTTATAATGTGTAATTAATACTGTATATAATGTTTAATCAGTTGTCTCTAGTTCGAATCCCGATTTTTTAATGACTTCCTTAATTTTACTCTATACTCTAGAAAATATCAGTTACATTGATGCTGTAACTACATACAGCACCTTTAAGCATACCAAACTCATATTATAAATTATTTTGTTCTTGGTGTTCTGGGTTCGAATACTGATTCGATGGAATTTACTTATAAATTTAATAACTCCTAAACCAATTAAGATAAAGACGCCAAATAAACTTTATTGCGTTTATGATATTAGGTAGTATCTTGTAAATGTGTAATTAGATACCTGACGTCCTGGGTTCGATCCTTAATTTTTAAATTTTCATTATCTCGGGAACTAAGTGAGGTAGAGGAGTGTAGCAAAGCATGATTGATAGCTTCTATGATGGGTGATTAATGCTGTATATAATTGTCAATCAGTTGTGCTTGGTTCGATTCCCCATCTTTTAATGACTTTCTTAATTTTCCTCTGTACACTAGAATATATCACTTAGATCGATGATGTAACTGCATACAACTTTGTTTAACATGTCAGACTAATATTATAAATTATCCTGTTCCTGGTGTTCTGGGTTCGAATACCGATTCAATGAAATTTACTTGCAAAAATTTAATAACTCGTAATTTAATTTAGATAAACATGTCAAGGTAAACGCAAACAGAGTATCTAGTCCTTAAATGTCGTTATCGTGACAAATATTACTTTAAAGTACTCAGATCGAATCCCGAAGGGTGATTTCATATATCTTCAAGCTTATGGATCATATCAGGTTCGAGTAAAGATTAAATGGTAGATGCTGATATTGGGGAGCTAAAATACATTTATTAAAAGTATTACCGGGTTCGATTTAGAAGCTTAGAATCTGTGTAACTCTGGAAAAATTGCTTTTCTCATGATTGTAGTGAAATGTAATGGTCTTTCTGTGAGAAGATGGAAAGGAAGAATTGAAAAGGGAATAAAAACATGAAATAATTAAGTAAATAAGGGGGGAAATCTCCTAGGTTTCCTTTTAAGCTTTTACTTTTAAGTATTGTGATAATACAGCTTGAATTAACCTTGGTACAATAGGTGGTGATGGTGGTGGTGGGCTTGAATTTGAAATATATGTCTGAATGAGCGTGTGGGAATACTTCTCTTGCTGGTGTGACAGCATAAGCAGGTAGTTATGAGACGAGTTTAAACGTGTTTGATGCTGCCAGACATCCTGTCTCTGGGTGTGACGTCATAAACATCCTGTCTCTAGACTTGAGGTTATATGGCTGGGGGGTTAGTACACGTTGAGCGATCATATACAGGTGGTTATGGAGCGAGTTTATGATTGATCTAAAAGGTTCGTGCTCCCTCTATAAATATGGTGATCTAGGGCATTGGACTTCATTGTGCTAATTAGTCTTGAGGTGTTAACATCGTGTTCTCTCCAAGAATAATCAGCTTTCTAAAGTGGTGTCAAGGTGAAGAGGTCTACATTTCATTGATCAGTGATTAATACGTTATTACATCAAGAATAAAGATGAATAACTCAGCGTATAAGGATATTATTCCAAGCGCTACTGGATATGCATGCGGAAAATGTGGGAAGAAGTTCCTCCGAGGTTATGACAAGAGAAGACACGAGATGAGCTGCAAGAAGCTCTTCAAATGTAAACATTGTAATGTAACCTTCAAAGATTGTTATAAGGGACAGCGACACGAAGATATATGTGAAATAAGCAGCCCTCAGAAGAAAAGAAGATTGGAGCCAACTAAACATCAGTTGCTGTCAACAGTGGAGGACTGCGATATGAAAGAATACGAAACTTCATTCGAAGGACGATTGAAATCGTATTTTATACGATGCGAATCAGCTAAGGACCTAAATATGTATCTGCAAGAGGCAAAACAACGTATAATCCATGCTGTGCATAAAGAGCTTAGCATTCATAAGAGTGTTAAAATTAATCTGCTGGCTGAGTGTCGATTTGTTAACAGTATTGGAGAAACCTGTGACAAAACATTTAAAACACGGAATCAAGCTGTTTTCCTGGAAACTGATCTGGACTCAACGATGGAAGTGAAATTCAAGAAATTGGTGACTGAAATGGAGGAGTCTCAGCTTAAGGGTAGCAGCTGGGCTTTGCTTGCTGTGGAAGGAGTTCGACTTCGTATCAACAAGTACAACCCGTTACGAGGAAGTAGCTACATACCACTACCGTCAGCTGTTGAAGCAAGGAAAGCATGTATAAACATCCAGAACTTTAGCGACGAGAAATGTTTCATGTACTCTATACTGGCCAAATTCATAGGGAAGGATGCACAGCGTGTGAACAAATACAAACAACTTCAAGATAAGTACGACTTCAGCTGTGTTTCCTACCCTACTCCACTTTCTCAAATACCTAAATTTGAGAAGTTTAACAATATGTCTATTAACGTGTTTGGGCTGGATGAGAAGCACGAAGTGTATCCGATAAAGGTTGCTGATATTGAACTACCTGAACATCGCGACCTGCTACTATTGAATGATAGTAGTGGAAAACATCACTACGTATATATAAAGAATTTTGAGAAACTCGTTCGACGCCAGAAAACTAACCATAATGGACGGGTTTATACTTGTAAGCGCTGCTTTACACATTTTGATGATCGATATGGACTAAGTGGACAGGAAAAACTGCAAGAACATGTAGCCGTCTGTATTCAACATGGTGTTGCGAGGGTAGTTATGCCTACCAAGGAGAAATCAATTGTTCAGTTTAAAAATGTTGAGAGGATGCTGAAAGTACCTTATGTCGTCTATGCTGATTTTGAGAGTATTCTCACTCCATGCCATACGTGTATACCCAATCCTGAAACCTCCTATACAACCCCTTATCAAGAGCACACACCAATGAGCTTCTGTGTTTACGTGAAGCCTACATCCAGTGTTGAACATCTCGAAACTGGTCTTCCTAAGCAGCCCTATGTGTATCGTGGTGCAGATGCTGCTCAGAAGTTTATGCTGTACCTGACATATCTTGCAAAAATGATTGATGGCATATACAAATCTACTAAGCCTCTGAAACTTACGGAACAACAGCAAAAGGATTTTGAGTCTTCTACGGCATGCTACTTGTGTGGAAAAGGCTTTACAGGAGAAAACTACAAAGTACGCGACCATGATCACATCAGCGGTGAATATCGTGGAAGTCTTCATAATGAATGTAATTTAGCCTGTAAAACACCTAAATATATACCAGTCTTCATGCATAACCTTAGCGGATATGACTCTCATTTCATTGTTAAGGAGCTGGGTTGTACAAGTGAACGTGTGGAGGTAATTCCTAACTCTGAAGAAAGCTATATCTCATTCACCAAGTATGTAGGAGATATAAAGCTTCGATTTGTGGATAGCTTCCGATTCCTCAGTACAAGCTTGGATAAGTTGGTAAAAAATCTAACCTCGTATCCTGAAACGCTAAAGTACTTTGGAGAAGACAAATTGAAGTTGATGACCCGTAAGGGTGTATTTCCATATGATTTTGTTACGTCATGGGATGCCCTGAACGAGACCTGCTTGCCTCCTAAGGACTCCTTCTACAATAGATTAAATGAAGAAGAAATTACTGATGCTGACTACGATCATGCTAGAAATGTATGGGAGCTGTTTAATGTGAGAAACCTGGGAGAGTACAGCGATCTCTACTTAACTTCGGATGTACTTCTTCTAGCTGACGTCTTTGAGACGTTCAGAGAGCAAACCCTTAAAACACACAAAGTCGATCCCGCCCATTATTTTACCTCTCCAGGTCTAACATGGGACGCTATGTTACTGTATACTGGAATTAAGTTAGAGCTGTTACAAGATTATGATCAACTACTCATGGTGGAATCAGGTATAAGAGGAGGTTTATGCCAAGTTTCCCATCGGTATGCTGAGGCTAATAACACTTATATGGATAAGTTTGATCCGTCGAGACCAACCCAATTTATCACATACGAGGACGCTAATAACCAATATGGGTGGGCAATGTGTCACGCCCTTCCTTTTGGTGGATTTCAGTGGGTGTCGCCTGAAGAAATCAACTTAGAAACACTACAAGAAGATGATCCTCATGGGTACATATTAGAAGTCGACATCGAGTATCCTGCTGAACTTCACGATCTACACAACGATCTACCTTTCCTGCCAGAGTGTATGAAACCATTGGAATCATCTACAAAGAAACTGATACCTCATCTTGGACCTCGAAAGAAGTATGTAGTGCATTACATGGCTTTGAAGCAAGCTCTTAGTCATGGACTACGACTAACAAAAATCCATCGTGTGCTACAATTCCGACAGTCTCAGTGGTTGAAACCTTATGTGGAATTTAACAACAGGCTACGACAACAAGCTGCAAATGATTTCGAGAAGGATCTCTACAAGCTCTTTAACAACGCTATGTTTGGAAAAACTATGGAGAACCTGCGTAACCGTATGGATATACGACTGGTGACCAATGAAAAAACTCTAGAGAAGCTGATCGCCAAGCCTACGTTTATCGACAGGACTATATATGCTGATAATCTAGCTGCTGTACATATGGCCTCTCGTCAGATTGTATTCAACAAGCCTATATACATTGGTATGAGTGTGTTGGACATCTCCAAGACATTAATGTATAACTATCATTACGACGTTTTGTTGCCTTATTATGGAGCTGAAAACCTGAAGCTTATGTATATGGACACTGATTCGTTCATTCATCGTGTAACAACTGAAGATGTGTACCAGGACAAGCTACGTTTTCTTGAGCATCTCGATACATCTGATTACCCTGCCAACCATATATGTTACTCTTCTCAGAACAAGAAGGTATTGGGAAAATTTAAAGATGAGGCTAATAGCAAAATCATCCTACGCTTTGTTGGACTACGTCCTAAGATGTATGCCTTAGATATTCAA
Source organism: Deroplatys truncata (assembly GCA_030765065.1). Classification (NCBI taxonomy): domain Eukaryota; kingdom Metazoa; phylum Arthropoda; class Insecta; order Mantodea; family Mantidae; genus Deroplatys; species Deroplatys truncata. Next base: position 19,693,370 of record CM060988.1, on the reverse strand, counting down.
GGGTCAATGATAAAAAAGATTAAAGGTATAAAACGTAGCGCTATTAAGCAGTACATTTCGTTTGACAGCTATACAGACTGTCTTAAAACCTGTGAAATCATCAGAACACCTATGAATCTGATCCTATCACGAAAGCATGCTCTTGCTACAGTGCAAGTGAATAAAATTGCATTGACTCCGTTTGATGATAAAAGAATTATTGCTGAGGATGGGATAACGACATATGCGTATGGACATTACGCCATTACAAACAGTGCTTAAAAGAATGTAAGTTAAAGATAAAGATTTTCTCGTGAGTCTACAATCTTAAAAAGAAGGTTATCTGTGTGCTGTATATGCAGATAGCTGACGCCTGATGAAGAAAGAAGAAGATGGAAGGGAAGGTGGTAACCCTGCCATTAGGAGCAATCCTAGTGCTAGTCTCAAGCCTAGATAAAAGGGGAGAGACATCTATAACGAACTGAAATAAAGGTATGTTGACGCAAAGCTTTTCAGTTTGTAAACCATATACAGTTTATCCCTCTCTGCATCGTACAATAACTGTTTAACATATAAAAATTTGTAAGATTTAGAAAAAAGTATATAAATTGTTGTAACGCTGGATGAGAAAAGTTTTATAATCGAATTACTCTCTATATTACCATGAGTACCTGTGATACCAGTTGAATTGCCTGTTAAAATGACTTAAATACCTGTGATACTACTCGAATCAAGTGAAATTACATTAACTAGCTCAGATACGAATTCCTACTCTAAATTAGTACGAACACCTGTGATACTATCAGAATTATGTGTTAAAATGACTCAAATACCATTGATACAACCTGAATCAGCTGCATTTACCTTAAATAGCCGTGATACAAATCTCTGATAGAAATTATTACGAGCATCTGTGAAACTATGCTGATTATCCAAATACTTATGATATTACCTGAACTATCTGTAAAATACGAAACTAGGCTATAACCAACCCCTGGAACCTACCCTCCTGTAATGCTTGCTTAATTACTCTAAGCAGCTATGTTACTTGAATTATCCTAAATACCTACGATACCCTCTGAAATACGAAACTATGCTATACCCAACCCTGGAATCTAGCCTCCTGTGATACTACCTGAATTAGCCTAAATACCTACGATACTAGCTGAATTAGTTGTGAAATCATGCATAGCTATGATGCAGTTAGCCTCTGGAATCTAGCCTCCTGTGATACTAGCTGAATTAGCTTAAATGCTCACGATACTAGCTGAATTGGCTATGAAAATGATTTAAATACCTACGATACTAGCTGAATTAGCTGTGAAATCATGCATAGCTATGATGCAGTTAGCCTCTGGAATCTAGCCTCCTGTGATACTAGCTGAATTAGCTTAAATGCTCACGATACTAGCTGAATTGGCTATGAAAATGATTTAAATACCTGTGATACTACCCGAATCATGTGAAATTACTTTAACTAGCTCTGATACGAATTCCTGCTCTAAATTAGCACGAGCACCTGTGATACTATCTGAATTACCTGTTAAGATGACTCAAATACCATTGATACAACCTGAATCATCTGCATTTACCTATAATAGCTGTGATACAAATCTCTGATCGAAATTATCAATAATATCTGTGAAGCTCTGTCGATTACCTCAAATACTTACGATATTACCTGAACTATCTGTGAAATACGAAGCTAGGTTATAACCAACCCCTGGAACCTACCCTCCTGTAATGCTTGCTTAATTACTCTAAACACCTATGTTACTTGAATTATCCTAAATACCTACGATACCCTCTGAAATACGAAACTATGCTATACCCAACCCTGGAATCTAGCCTCCTGTGATACTTGCTTAATTACTCTAAACACCTATGTTACTTGAATTATCCTAAATACCTACGATACCCTCTGAAATACGAAACTATGCTATACCCAACCCTGGAATCTAGCCTCCTGTGATACTTGCTTAATTACTCTAAACACCTATGTTACTTGAATTATCCTAAATACCTACGATACCCTCTGAATTACCTGTGAAATATGAAACTATGCTATACCCAACCCTGGAATCTAGCCTCCTGTGATACTAGCTGAATTAGCCTAAATACCTACGATACTAGCTGAATTACCTGTGAAATACGACACTAAGCTATACCCAACCCTAGAATCTATCCTCTTGTGATACTAGCTGAATTAGCCTAAATACCTACGATACTAGCTGAATTATCTGTGAAATTATGCAGAGCCATGATGCAGTTAGCCTCTGGAATCTATTCTGTGTTACTAGATGAATTAGCCTAAATACATACGATACTAGCTGAATTACATGTGAAATCATACACTGCTATGATGCAGTCAACCTCTTGCAATACTAGCTGAATTACTTACCTGTTAGTGTTAGTGGGTTAGCTTTTCCCGTTGCAGGTCACCTTTTTCCCTTTGCTGGTCACATTTTTCCCTTTGCTGGTCGCCTTTTTCCCTTTGCTGGTCACGTTTTTCCCTTTGCTAGTCAACTTTTTCCCTTTGTGGACCTCCTTTTTCCCTGAGCAGTCACCTTTTTCCCCTGAACGAGTCACCTTTTCCCTGAATAGGTTACGTGATGGGTATGTCTAGAACATTGACATGAAACAGTTTTCCACTAAGTTCACGTCTAAAGTCGCTTTCAAGTCTAGCACCTCATATTCCCTAGCTCTCCTGTATATAAGTCCATATTCCTACTGCTACACTACCTGTCTAGCCTAACACCTCTCCTCCTGTTCCTATACCTCTCATATAAACCATATTCTACTCCTCTAGCTCTGTCTAGCCTAACGCCTCTCTCGTTTACCTATGACTCTCACATAAACCATACTCTGCTCCTCGACCTCTGTCTAGTCTAACTCCTCTCCTCGTTTTCCTATACCTCTCATATAAACTATACTCTACTCCTCAACCTCTGACTAGCCTAGCACCCCTCTTCCTGTTCCTATACTTCTCATACATATAAACGCATACTCTAAACCTCTGTCTAGTCTAACACCACTCCCCGTATCCCCTACCTCTCAAAAGCTCATTCCCTCCTGCCCCCCTCTAGCTGAGTATCACTCCTTGGTTTCCTATCTAACCTAACTTTAACACCTGTCTATCCTAGCATAGGATCTCTCTCCGTTTTCTCGTCTCTCCTTATAAACACAAACTCAATTCTCCTAACCTAATACCTCTCCTCGTTTTCCTATACTTCTCATATAAACCATACTCTACTCCTCGACTTCTGTCTAGCCTAACACCTTTCCTCGTTTTCCTATATCTCTCATATAAACCATGCACTACGTTTCAAGCCCTGTCTAGCCTAACACATCTCCGCGTTTTCCTATACCGCTCATATAAACCATACATTACTCAGCCTCTGTCTAGCCTAGCACTTCTCCTCATATTCCTCTACCTCTCTCATATAAAGCGCACTCTCCCTCCTACCACTGTCTAGCCTAGCGTCAGTCCTCGTATTCCCTATCTCCCCCATATAAACGCATTTTCCTCCTTGAACCGTCGCATCTAGCCTCGTTTTCCCTATCCTTTCCCATATAAACGCAAAAAACTGCGCCAGCTCTCTCCTATATATCCTACTTTTAGGGTTTGTTAGGCATCTGTTAGAGTTAGTAACTTTTGGGTGAGTTACATTTTATAGTGAGTAATTTTTTTCCGGTAACACACTGTTCTCTCCTAGAGGACGTCGCAGGACCCTCTTGCGGGATGACAGGTGATGTGAGAATTATGAGTCTGAGGTCCTTGGTTTAGAAGGTATATCGCAGGATCCTTCGAATCAACCTCTAAGAGAGATTATTAGAGTTATCTCCCAATTGCCCCGTCCGAAGATGCATCGTGAGATCTCATCGGATCGCAATGTGGGATAGATAGTGTTTTTTTAAGAAGTTAAGGTGGATAACTTCTTAATCCGTACGGATGAGGCTGTGTGCCCTATATCTTTGAGTTTATGGATGCCTGGACTGTTCCATCGATGAACAAATATATGAAGAATTATGTCGATATTTTTTACCCTAGGTTGTGTATAGCTATTACTATAAGTTGTAAATAAATACGTTCAGAAGCATGACTGGCTGGCCAGCGCAAACATGTTTTCCTGGACATCAATGATACTAAGAACCCCTAATGCACAGAACAAGAAACAGACCCTAATGCAGGTGGTCGCCATATTGCAACGTCACTTATAGAGATGACGATTGGAAGTGATATTTGTACTTTCTTAAATATGGTATTTTGTATAAACTTAGACTCGGTACTTTTTTTCCGGTTCTTAATTTTTTAAGCGATATAAGCATGATCGGTATGAAATCCTACATCGTTAACAATAACACAATGAACCCTATTATATTTTAACACGTATTCCACTTACAGCGTTTGGAACTTTATATTTTACATTTGAAATCACACTCTACTGATAATGGTACAGTGTAACTTAGTACTCTATATTTACTTTATTATTACTGCTATCAATTAGTGATTCATGTCAAAAAACAAATTCGTATCAAGACTAAGACATTATAGTTTTTTTCTGATCGTCCGAAAGAGACCCGTTTATTTTAATCTGAAAATTCATATACCTAACACATGAGTTTTTAAGCAAATTGATAGCTTAAAGTATGCACTGACGCATCAGATTTACAGTATTGAAATATACTTTCAACTCGGACGTGCAATCTCTGAGTTTATATCTCTGAGTTTCCCCCTCCCCTCCCCATCTTTTCTACACGGTTACTCTTTCTGTATTGCTTTTATACAGTATTAAAATTATTACTAACTTATTTTTCTTAATCACTTTTATTAAATATCACATACGATAAGACTTCCCATCGTTCTCATCTGGGTCATAGTATTTACATGATAGTTTAATATTTTCTTTTGGTGTAATTTTTTCCCCATCTTGCTTTATTTCTCATGGCATTACTATCATTTAAGGTTGTATAAGGTTGTACTATCATATAAGGTTGAATAATTTATTTCATACATACGTTTTTCTCTAATCCGCATTCCACCGATTGGCAAGCAAGTACTCTGTATTTTTAACTATACATTACATTTAATTGCTTCCTGTTGTGGCAATGTTGACGTGTATTAATTTTATTTGGGAGTCTTAGTTTCCGTTTCACACTTGTGTTGAATTTTCTTTTATCTCTTAATTTCAAAATTGGGTATTCCATGTTTTTTTGTGACGTTATCACTAACCGGTTGTAAATATTTCCCATCTACACAGTTTCTTAAATTGTTTATTTGCTATACATTTTTATTTTCTAAAGATCAACTTTATTTTAATGCTATTGCTTTCTGCATTACCCATACCAAGCATATATACACGCATACCGGCTTGTCAAATTATTACTCTAACCGCTTCAGTGGCTTTAATAATTTGCATTGCAATATTTTATTGCAACCATTGTATTTTTTTTAATGACACACTTTTTCTATTGAATCTTTACTTTAATTTTCGATCGACACCATTCTTGTATTGTTCAGTTACGTATTACATTCGCATTATTTACCTAAGTTTCGCTGTCACTTCTAATTAAATATATTTCCTTAAAATTTCTTACCTTGTTTCTCCTAAATCCATCCTGGAGGAAGATAGTCACCTTTGATGTTCATTTAGAGCACTTTTACTTCGATGTTTTGTCATTCACTTTTTGGTTCTCCCTCTACTTATTTTTCCTATAACAACTACTTGTTGCACGCTCGTTCCTTTCTACACTTCAACTGGATGTGTGTAACAGTTCAAGACACATTTGTGTTTAATACTCCGGATGTTAGCTAAGATAAGACTTGCCTTGTGGTAAGCGATGACCTTTAACGTTTTTTCTTCCTACATTCTCTCTTGGGTTTCGAGGTGTTTTAATTTTACTTCAAATACGAAACTTTAAACATACGTTTATGACAGCATTTGCCAACTTTATATTACTTCCTGATTTTAGTGTAATGGAATGAAATCCTTCGGTTTCTATGTTTATCAACAGTTATAATTTTCGTGCTTGCTACAACGTACCTAATGTTCCCCTTAGCTATGACGTTCTGTTTTTAACAGCAGCAAACTTTATGAGTGCAACCCTATTACTTTTCGATTTGCTCACTTTGGTTCATGACAAGATACATTACATCCTATATCTTAGCATTGTGTATATAATTATAGGTTGTATCTCAATATTGTTTCTTATGTTCTTGGTCTACTCCATACACACCCTTTTACTATTTGTGTACAACTCTTATTATTGAATGTGTCTGACCGCATACGAGTACTCTTTAAGCTTTATATCCGACTGTTTCTTATTTTGAATAATTTTTTTCAGTAATTCCTTTGTGAACCTAGCACACCAAATTTTAACTTATTTGATAATGTTCTGAGAGTATGATAATAATTCTTACATGCATACACAATGCATGGACTTCAGCATTGTTACTCAAATCGTGTCTTTATCTACTCTAATCCTCGAATTATTTAATGGTTAATTTCGGCCCTTACGTATGTTCATAAACTTTTCTTTAATAATACTTTATTTAACGTTAGTTAATTTTTGTATCTTTCAGCTTTATAGCTTGCTTTAAATATGGTATAGAATTTAGGTTTCTGTCGACGCATACTTAAATGTTAAATATCTTTTGTTCAATTTCGACTCTTCAACGCTTATGGAATACTCATACTTTTGTGGAATTTTATTATACTTGGGTTCTTATACTGTGTTTTCAGTTCTGATTTCAGGATGTATTTCTAATTTTTTTACATGATATTACTGTCGAGTTTGGCACGAGTTTTGGAACAGACATTGAGAACCTGGAATTCCTTCTTCACGCCTACATACAGGAATCATACCTATACATTTTCGAGTATTTTTTGAGATTCAAAGGTAACTAATGTTTTTCTGTATATTTCTTTACTTCTTTGTTTCCTATAGTTACTTACCTGTCCAGTGTACGTCATTGTATATTTCTATGGAGTTTCTTACGGATGTGGCTTCTACCACATCCAGCATTGATTCAGTTATAACCTGGCGATGCCATATTTTTGAGACAAAGATGACCGATTTTATTTTAAAAGAATATATTTGAATATGCTCAGAATTTGTCAAAGATTGCATGTGTACAATCGATTACTTTTTTTCATAGTTAAAATACGGAGTCCTATGTATGCATAGCCCGTTCAGATCTATTTTGATCATCTCTGACGCATTCTCAGTATATTATGCAGCAACCGACTTCTTGTAATATACTTTGAAATAATGAATGAATAAGTTTTCCCCCTTCTATGATGTAACAGTTACTGGATATTCTTATGTTTACCTCTAACATAATGTACATGGAAACTGACTACCTTGTTGTGGTTGCATTATCAAAATTTACTTTTTGTAAACAGCAGTAGCATATATAGAGGGATTCTGGCGCAGTGTTTTGCGTTTATATGGGAAAGGATAGGGAAAACGAGGGTATATGTAGTAGTATATATAGAGGGATTCTGGCGCAGTTTTTTGCGTTTATATGGGAAAGGATAGGGAAAACGAGGGTATATGCGGCGGTTCACGGAGGAAAATGCGTTTATATGGGGAAGATAGGGACTACGGGGATCGATGCTAGGCTAGATAGAGGTTGAAGAAGTGAGGGTGCGCTTTATATGAGAGAGGCGGAGGAATGCGTGGAGAAGTTCTAGACTAGACAGAGTTTGAGAAGTGGAATATGCGTTTATATGGGAAAGATAGGGAAAACGTGAACAGAAGTTAGGATAGACAGATGCTGAAGCAGGGGGAATACGGACATATATACAGGAGAGATAGGGAATACGAGGAGAGGTTCTAGACTATTCAGGGCTTGAAGGGAAGAGTATGGCTTTTTATATGAAGAGACGAGGAAAACGAGGGTATATGCTAGGTTGAGAGAAACTTCAAGGAGGAAAAATGCGTTTATATGGAGAAGATAGGCAAAACGAGGAGAGTTCCGAGGTAGAGCACGGACTCCAGGAGGGAGGGATATGGTTTATACGACAGAGATAGGGCATACGAGGAGAGGTGCTAGTGTAGACAGCGGTTAAGGAGTAGAGTATACGCTTATATGAGGAATGTATGGAAAACGGGGGCAGAGGGTACGATAGACAGAAGCTGGGCCACTTTTACGTTTATGTGGGAAAGGATAGGGAAAACGAGGGTAGATGCGACGGTTCAAGGAGGAAAATGCGTTTATAGGGGAGAGATAGGGAATACCAGGGCTGATGCTAGGTTAGTCAGATGCTAAAGGAGGGAGGGATACGCTTTATACGAGAGAGATAGGGAATACAAGGAAAGATGCTATACTAAACAGGACTTGAAGGGTAGAATATGGCGTTTTATGTGAGCGAGATAACAAACCGAGGAGAGGTATTAGGTTAGGAGGTTTGAATTATAGAGTAGGCGTTTATATGCGAGAGATAGGGAATACGAGGGTCTATGCTCGGCTAGGCAGGGCTGAAGTAGGGGAATGCGCCTTATATGAGAGAGGTAGGGAATATGAGGAGAAGTGCTAGGCTAGACAGGGTTTGAGGTGTGGGGTATGACTTTTATGGGAAAGATAGGAAAACGTGAACAGATAATAGGCTAGACAGATAATGAAGGAGGGAAATATAGGCTTACGGGAGAGATAGGGAATACGAGGAGAGGTACTAGACCATACAGGACTTGAAGGGTAGAATATGGCGTTTTTATATGGGAGAGCTAGCAAACCGAGGAGAGGTATTAGATAGGAAGGTTTGAATGACAGAGTATGCGTTTATATGGAGAGACGAGGAAAACGAAGCTAGGTGCTAGGTTGAGAGGAGTCTTCAAGGAGGAAAATGCGTTTATATGAGAGCGGTGGGGAATACGAGAAGAGGTGTTAGTCTAGAGAGGGGTTGAGGAGTAGAGTATACGTTTATATGGGAGAAATATGGAAAACGGGAATGGTACAAGGATAGACAGGGGTTGAAGGGGGAGGAGGAATGTAGGTTTATACGGTAATATAGAGAGTAATTAGATTATTAAACATTTCTCATCCAACGTTACAACACTTTTATATACTTTTTTCTAAACCTTACAAACTTTTTATATGTTAAACAGTAGTGCGCGAGACGGAGAGGGACAAACTGTATATCGGTTTACAGTGAAGTATCCGTCCTAACCTATCCCCACCTTGTATGCTCTGGATCTTCTCATTGTCTATTCATTCCTATCATCATCTAACATAATCACGTAACAAGATGTAACCAACAAACGTAACACAACGTAACATAACAGCATGACAAGACGTCACACTAAGTAACATAAGCACGTGTCCTCGTAACATCACGTGACATCTCGAAACCAGAAACGTCACACGACGTAACAACACGTACCAACCCATTGCTAAGGCAATCTAAACTAATTCATCCTTCATAACTTAGACAATAAGTACGAGGGCCTAGCCTAGATTAACCTGACCAATCCCAAACGTTCCTCTCATCATCTATTCTACTCAGTCATCCACTAACCTAATCTGGCCAACCAGAGATAACCTCGACTTTCTTTTAGTGAAATTGCAATGTTTTATTCAGGTTTTATTATTCGAGAGTTTTAATTGAAAAGTTTACGTCAACATACCTTTATTTTAGTTCGTTGTAGGTGTCTCTCCCCTTTTAATCTAGGCTTGAGACTAGCACTAGGATTGTTCCTAATGGCATGGTTACCACCTTCCCTACCATCTTCTTCTTTCTTCATCAGTCATCAGCTAGTTGCATACAGAGCACACGGATAACCTTCACTTTTTTAAGATTGTAGACTCACGAGAAAATCTTTATCTTTGACTTACATTCTTTTAAGCGCTGGTTGTATTGCTGTAATGTCCATACGCATATGTCGTTATTCCATCCTCAGCAGTAACTCTTTTATCACCAAACGGAGTCAATGCGATTTTATTCACTTACACTGTGGCAAGACAATGCTCCCGAGACAGGATAAGATTCATGGGTGTTCTGATGATTTATCCGGTTTTAAGACAGTCAGCATAACTCTCAAATGTAATGTACTGATTAATAGCACTACGTTTAATGCCTTTAATCTTTTTTATCATTGAGCCATGGATATCTAGTGCATACATCTTAGGTTGTAGCCCGACAAAGCGCTGGATGATTTTACCATTAGCCTCATCTTTGAATTTTTCCAACACCTTCTTGTTTAGAGCTGAATAGCATTTATGGTTGACAGGGTAATCAGCTGTATCTAGGTGTTCGAGAAAACGTAGCTTGTCCTGGTACACATCTTCAGTCATCAAACGATGAATGAACGAATCAGTATCCATATACATCAGCTTCAGGTTTCAGATCCATAATATGGCAGCAACACATCATAATGATAGTGGTACATCCCGTGATGTGACGTAATCATAGGGAAATACACCCTTACGTGTCATCAACTTCAACTTGTCTTCTCCGAAGTACTTCAATGTTTCAGGGTACGATGTTAGATTTTTTACCAGCTTATCCAAGCTTGTACTCAGGAACCGAAAACTATCTACAAACCGAAGCTTTATATCTCCTACATACTTGGAGAATTATAACTAATATGATTTTCCGGGCTGTTATGCCGTGGTCTGCTGAAGAAAGATTTCCCAGACTTTTCGTCCACAACTGCGGTGGACATCTTCAGTGGCGCGGACGAAGTCTTCTCGGTGAAAGTATCGCAGCGTCTGATGCGTTGGCCGTTAGTGCCGCTCTCTTTATAGTGTGGGCGCTCTCTGCTGATTGGCCCGCTGGTATGAGGGGGCTGGCGCCGGCTGTGTTGTTGCTCTCTTCTGATTGGCTCGCAGTGTTTTTCGGGTTTGTATGACCTTTCTTGTTTTTGATGACTAGATGCCAGTTACTGTTGAGTTTCAATGCTTCTTCTTTCCTATTGAAATTATTGGGATGTTTATAAATCTCTATTGCTTCGCGTTGTAGCCGGGTATGGTAATGCTTTATGGAGGAAAGAATGTTGGTGTCCTGAAATCTAATAATGTGTTCGCCCTCGGCTTCAATGGCATGTTCGGCGACTGCCCATTTTTCTGTATGGCCCAGACGGCAGTTTCTTTTGTGTTCGCTCAGTCTGGTGTTAGCGCTCCGCTGTGTGGTACCAATGTACACTGAACCACACGAACAAGGAATACGGTAAACACCGGCCGATGACAGGGGGTCTCGGGGGTCTTTGGGAGAGCGCAGTAGGCTGTTTAATTGTCTTGTAGGTTTGAATACTGTTTTGACGTTATGACGTTGAAGTATATGTTCAATACGGTCAGTGACATTTCTGAAATATGGCAGAAAGACGATGGACTTGCTTTTGGGTTGGTCCTGAGTAGCCGGTCGGGGCTTGGCCGGACGGCAGGCTCTTCTCACCTCTTGGACTGAATAACCATTTGATTGTAGAGCTGTTTCTAGGTGTCGGATTTCTTGTGGAAGTAAGTGTGGTTCACAAATACGGGAAGCACGGTTTGCGAGTGTCTTAATCATAGCACGTTTTTGTCTAGGATGGTGGTTGGAGTTCTTGTTAAGGTAACGGTCTGTGTGTGTGGGTTTGCGGTAGACAGTATGACCCAGCGTGCCGTCAGCCTTCCTGCTAACGAGTACATCTAGAAAGGCTAGTTGGCCATCCTTTTCTTGTTCCATTGTGAACTGTATACGCTGATTGATGCTATTTAGATGTAACAAAAAATCTTGAAGAGCTTGTTCACCATGGGGCCAGATGACGAGGGTGTCATCCACATAGCGGAACCAGGCTGTTGGTTTGAGTGGAGCTGAGTTTAGTGCCTTTGACTCAAATGCCTCCATGAAGAAATTGGCCACAACAGGGCTAAGGCGGCTGCCCATGGCAACACCGTCTATTTGCTCGTAGAATGACCGGTTCCACTGGAAATAAGTCGTAGTCAGGACATGGTGAAAAAGTGTAATGATATCATCAGAGAAGATGGGTTGTAACAACTTCAGAGTTTCTTGTACTGGAACCATGGTGAATAGAGACACAACGTCAAAACTAATTAGTAAATCCTTAGGTAGCAATTTGAGGTTGCGGAGAATTTGAATGAAATGAGTAGAGTCTTTGATGAAAGAGTCGGACAAGCCGACATGGGGTTGTAGAAGACAGGTTAGGTATTTAGCTATGTCGTATGTGGGAGAACCAATACCACTAACAATGGGCCTGAGCGGAACCTCTGGTTTATGGATCTTGGGTAACCCGTAAAGTCTAGGCGGCTGAGCTTCCGACTTGGTAAGGCGGCGTTTGTCTTCCTTCGAAAGCGAGGAGTTCTTGATCAAAAGATTGGTTTTCCGTAGAATACGGGATGTCGGATCACGTTTAATCTTATGGTAGGTTGCTGGTTGCAGGAGTTCAGAGATTTTCTGTTGATAGTCTTGTTGGTTAAGAATAACTGTGGCATTACCCTTGTCCGCTGAGCAAACAATGATGTCTCGGTTGGAGTTCAGCTTCTTTAATGCAGTTCTCTCTTTATTGGTTAAATTACTGGTAGGAGGTTTGGCCTTCTCGAGAACCCTGGCAGATTCCCGGCGAATTTCATCAGCTGCAAGCCTTGGCAGAACTCGTATTCCTGCTTCAATGTGAGAAATGATGTCTTCAACTGGCAACGTTGGAGTGACAACAGCGTAGTTACCTCCTTTAGCAAGGAGTGACGTTTCAGCAGGTGACAGCTGGTGATCAGATAAGTTCACTACCGTGCGGCAGTGGTTGAGAGTAGTCGGCGGTTTGATGGAGGCAGTAAGGCCATCAAAATTCTTCTTGTGACGAGTAGTCATGTTGTTGTGATTGTATGTCATAGAGCTGTAGGTGATTCTGTCAGTGTTGTCCCAATCAAAACTGTGTAGTGAGTTACTTACTTGAAGATGTAAGATGAGTAGTTGACTATTGTTGGCAGAGAGTTGTCGTCTGGTCTGATGGATGCGTTCTCGGAGCAAGGCCCATTCAGAGCGATTGTAAATGCGGTTGGCGGCAGCGGTGGTGAAATGTCGTTTCTGCCGTAGGAATTTAGGAATAATTCCCGAGTCTCGGCAGCGTAGAAGAAAGGCAAGTGAACACAGCAAAGAAGATTTTTGTTTGCGTAGCACTTCTAGTCGACGGATCAGACGGTATGCCTCCTCCCCGTAGAGGCGAGTCATGTAAGAACGTAGGTTTTCACGGCCGGTGTCACAATTATAACTAATATGATTTTCCGGGCTGTTATGCCGTGGTCTGCTGAAGAAAGATTTCCCAGACGTTTCGTCCACAACTGCGGTGGACATCTTCAGTAGCGCGGACGAAATCTTCTCGGTGAAAGTATCGCAGCGTCTGATGCGTTGGCCGTTAGTGCCGCTCTCTTTATAGTGTGGGCGCTCTCTGCTGATTGGCCCGCTGGTATGAGGGGGCTGGCGCCGGCTGTGTTGTTGCTCTCTTCTGATTGGCTCGCAGTGTTTTTCGGTTTTGTATGACCTTTCTTGTTTTTGATGACTAGATGCCAGTTACTGTTGAGTTTCAATGCTTCTTCTTTCCTATTGAAATTATTGGGATGTTTATAAATCTCTATTGCTTCGCGTTGTAGCCGGGTATGGTAATGCTTTATGGAGGAAAGAATGTTGGTGTCCTGAAATCTAATAATGTGTTCGCCCTCGGCTTCAATGGCATGTTCGGCGACTGCCGATTTTTCTGTATGGCCCAGGCGGCAGTTTCTTTTGTGTTCGCTCAGTCTGGTGCTAGCGCTCCGCTGTGTGGTACCAATGTACCACACAGCGGAGGAGGTAACTACGCTGTTATCACTCCAACGTTGCCAGTTGAAGACATCATTTCTCACATTGAAGCAGGAATACGAGTTCTGCCAAGGCTTGCAGCTGATGAAATTCGCCGGGAATCTGCCAGGGTTCTCGAGAAGGCCAAACCTCCTACCAGTAATTTAACCAATAAAGAGAGAACTGCATTAAAGAAGCTGAACTCCAACCGAGACATCATTGTTTGCTCAGCGGACAAGGGTAATGCCACAGTTATTCTTAACCAACAAGACTATCAACAGAAAATCTCTGAACTCCTGCAACCAGCAACCTACCATAAGATTAAACGTGATCCGACATCCCGTATTCTACGGAAAACCAATCTTTTGATCAAGAACTCCTCGCTTTCGAAGGAAGACAAACGCCGCCTTACCAAGTCGGAAGCTCAGCCGCCTAGACTTTACGGGTTACCCAAGATCCATAAACCAGAGGTTCCGCTCAGGCCCATTGTTAGTGGTATTGGTTCTCCCACATACGACATAGCTAAATACCTAACCTGTCTTCTACAACCCCATGTCGGCTTGTCCGACTCTTTCATCAAAGACTCTACTCATTTCATTCAAATTCTCCGCAACCTCAAATTGCTACCTAAGGATTTACTAATTAGTTTTGACGTTGTGTCTCTATTCACCATGGTTCCAGTACAAGAAACTCTGAAGTTGTTACAACCCATCTTCTCTGATGATATCATTACACTTTTTCACCATGTCCTGACTACGACTTATTTCCAGTGGAACCGGTCATTCTACGAGCAAATAGACGGTGTTGCCATGGGCAGCCGCCTTAGCCCTGTTGTGGCCAATTTCTTCATGGAGGCATTTGAGTCAAAGGCACTAAACTCAGCTCCACTCAAACCAACAGCCTGGTTCCGCTATGTGGATGACACCTTCGTCATCTGGCCCCATGGTGAACAAGCTCTTCAAGATTTTTTGTTACATCTAAATAGCATCAATCAGCGTATACAGTTCACAATGGAACAAGAAAAGGATGGCCAACTAGCCTTTCTAGATGTACTCGTTAGCAGGAAGGCTGACGGCACGCTGGGTCATACTGTCTACCGCAAACCCACACACACAGACCGTTACCTTAACAGAAACTCCAACCACCATCCTAGACAAAAACGTACTATGATTAAGACACTCGCAAACCGTGCTTCCCGTATTTGTGAACCACACTTACTTGCACAAGAAATCCGACACCTAGAAACAGCTCTACAATCAAATGGTTATTCAGTCCAAGAGGTGAGAAGAGCCTGCCGTCCGGCCAAGCCCCGACCGGCTACTCAGGACCAACCCAAAAGCAAGTCCATCGTCTTTCTGCCATATTTCAGAAATGTCACTGACCGTATTGAACATATACTTCAACGTCATAACGTCAAAACAGTATTCAAACCTACAAGACAATTAAACAGCCTACTGCGCTCTCCCAAAGACCCCCGAGACCCCCTGTCATCGGCCGGTGTTTACCGTATTCCTTGTTCGTGTGGTTCAGTGTACATTGGTACCACACAGCGGAGCGCTAACACCAGACTGAGCGAACACAAAAGAAACTGCCGCCTGGGCCATACAGAAAAATCGGCAGTCGCCGAACATGCCATTGAAGCGAGGGCGAACACATTATTAGATTTCAGGACACCAACATTCTTTCCTCCATAAAGCATTACCATACCCGGCTACAACGCGAAGCAATAGAGATTTATAAACATCCCCAATAATTTCAATAGGAAAGAAGAAGCATTGAAACTCAACAGTAACTGGCATCTAGTCATCAAAAACAAGAAAGTTCATACAAAACCGAAAAACACTGTGAGCCAATCAGAAGAGAGCAACAACACAGCCGGCGCCAGCCCCTCATACCAGCGGGCCAATCAGCAGAGAGCGCCCACACTATAAAGAGAGCGGCACTAACGGCCAACGCATCAGACGCTGCGATACTTTCACCGAGAAGACTTCGTCCGCGCCACTGAAGATGTCCACCGCAGTTGTGGACGAAACGTCTGGGAAATCTTTCTTCAGCAGACCACGGCATAACAGCCCGGAAAATCATATTAGTTATAATTGTGACACCGGCCGTGAAAACCTGCGTTCTTACATACTTGAGTATGATATATAGCTTTCTTCAGAGCTAGGAATTACCTCCACACGTTCACTTGTACATCCCAACTCCTTAACAATGAAATGAGAGTCATATCCGCTAAGGTTATGTATGAAGACAGGGATATATTTAGGCGTTTTACAGGCTAAATTGCATTCATTATGAAGACTTCCTCGGTATTCACCGCTGATGTAATCATGATCGCGTACTTTATAGTACTCTTCAGTAAAGGTTTTTCCACACAAGTAGCATACTGTAGAGGCGATGAAATCCATCTGTTGTTGATCTGTAAGTTTCAGAGGCATGACGGATTTATATATATTATTAATTCCTTTGCAAGGTACGACAGGTATTCCATAAACTTCTGAGCAGCATCAACACCACGATATACATAGGGATGCTCAGGAAGACAGTTTCAAGATGTTCAACGTTGGTTGACGGTTTAACGTAAACGCAGAAACTCATGGGAACATGATGCTGACAAGGGGATGTATATGAAGTTTCAGGATCGGGTATGCATGTATGACATGGAGCGAGAATGCTTTCAAAGTCTGCATAGATGACGTAAGGTAGTTTCAACATCATTTCAAAAATTTTAAACTGTACAATTGATTTCTCCTTTGTAGGCATAACTACCCTTGCAACACCATGCTGATTACAGATGGTGGCATGTTCTTGTAGTTTTTCCAGTCCACTTTGTCCATATCGATCATCAAAATGTGTAAAACAGCGCTTACAGGTATAAACACGTTCCTTACATTTGGTTTTCTGACGTCGAATAAGTTTTCAAAATTCTTTATATAAACGTAGTGATGTCTCCCACTACTGTAACTCAATAGTAGGAGGTCACGGTGGTCAGGTAGTTCAGTCTCAGCGACCTTTATCGGATACACTTCATGCTTCTCATCCAGCCGAAGACGTTGATAGACATCCTGTTAAGCTTCTCAAATTTAGGTATTTGAGAATGTGCCGTAGGGTAGGAAACACAGCTGCAGTCGTATTTATTTTGAAGTTGTTTGTATTTGCTCACCCGTTGTGCATCCTTCTCAACGAATTTGGCTAATACAGAATATATAAAGCATAGCTCATCAGTTAAATTCTGGATGTTAATGCATGCTTTTCTTGCTTCAACAGATGGCGGTAGGGGTATGTAGCTAGTTCCTCGTAACGGATTGTACTTGTTGATACGAAGTCGAACTCCTTCCACAGCAAGCAAAGCCCAGTTGCTACCCTTAAGTTGTGATTCCTGCATTTCAGTAACCACCTTATTCTTTTTCGTTCCCAACATAGAGTTCAGATCCGTTTCTAGGAAAACAGCTTGATTCCGTGTTTTAAATGTTTTGTCACAGGTTTCTCCGACACGGTTAACAAATCTACACTCAGTTAAGAGATTAATTTTCACATTTTTGTGAATACCAAGCTCTTTATGTACAGCGTGGATTATCCGCTGTTTCGCATCATGCAGGTACATATTCAGGTCCTTAGCTGATTCACAACGTATAAAACATGATTTCAAGACCTGGTTATTCCCGCCCCACTCTCGCTAGAACCGGCAGCCTCCCCTTTCCCTACTCTCACAGCACAGCTCGTAATCTGCATCACGCACGCCATCTAGCATCGACAGTCGAAAGCACACTGCCCCAGTCACCATGAGTAGCTGTGAGGAAGCAGCCATATTGAATGGTTTAACGCGCATGGCACCCATATTGGGTATATGAAGACATCCATTATATGCATTAAACGTATGTATGATTTGATTTTAAATATGGATTGCGAGACATTATATTTTACAAGATGGCTTTAAAAATGAAATATGATAATCTTTACGCTAAATGTAAATAGCTGGAATCGATTACTTTAAAAATGGTAAAATACGATCCTACGAGTTTAAAATCCGTGTAACTCTGGAAAAAAATTACTTTGCTCGTGAGCTGTTTTCTGCGATAACTGCGAATTAAGCATGGTTTTCTGTGATAAATGGACATTAAGCGTATAAAAGTGTCATATTGTGTACTGATTCTTTAGGGTGAATGAGAGGGACGAGGGAAAGTACTGAAAACATGAAATAATAGGGTATATACATGAATTTAATTAAATAAGGAGAGAAAGTATTATAATAAAAATATTTTAACTTTGCTGTGAAATGGATTGAGGTGTTGGTATGGTAGGCATTGAACGTAAACATCTGACTGAACGATCAATCGCGGTTCAACCTGACGACTGACCCCCGACAGTCTGTCTACAGGTATGACGTCATCTGGCACGGCATCCTATTGTTATGAGTTGTATGGTATAAACCTGTTTTTACGGTCTGGTTCAGACGATAACGTCTGTGACTTGCATTCGAGGTCGTGGGTTCGATTTCCGTAGGGACGGTCACTCTGACCTTAGGTTTCTCGCAGTTTTCGCTGGTCTGCCTGCGAATGCCTGGCAGTTTCTCATCTATCGCGTCTCCCTGGTTCGATTACCATCGGCTGTTCACTCTGACCTCAGATTTTTCGCGGGTTTCTCTGGTCTGCAGGCGAATGCCTGGCTGGGTTCTAATCTATCGCGATTTCCTTTCATTCTATATAATTTACATCTTTCACTGTACAATCTGAAGATCTCCCTGGTTCGATTGCCGTTGGATGTTGACTCTGACATTAGATTTTTCTCGATTTCCCTTGTCTGCGGGCGAATGCCTCAGTGGTTTCTCATCGATTTCTATTTTCTTTCATTTTATTTGATTTACATCTTTCGCGTGCGCTTCTAGTTCTTTGTTTGATTTCCCTGTCGGTCGCTCACTCTATTCTGGGATTTTTCATGGTTTTCCCTGGTCTGCAGGCGAATGCCTGAGTGGAATTCCCATCTATCACGATTTTCTTTCATTTTATTTGATTTACATCTTTCACGTGTACAACCTGAAGGTTTCCCTCGTTCGATTGTCGTTGGTTGTTCACTCTGACATCATATTTTTCGTGATTTTCCTCGGTGTGTAGGCGAATATCTGGGTGGTTCTCATCTATCACGATTTTCTTTCATTTTATTTGATCTACATCTTTCACGTGTGCTTCTAGGCCCCTTTGTTTGGGATCCCGTCGGTCGCTCACTCTATCCTGGGATTTTTCATGGTTTTTCGCTGGTCTGCAGGCGAATGCCTGAGTGGTATCCCATCTATCACGATTTTCTTTCATTTTATTTGATTTACATCTTTCACGTGTACAATCTGAAGGTTTCCCTCGTTCCATTGCCGTTGGTTGTTCACTCTGACATCATATTTTTCGTGATTTTGCCTGGTCTGTAGGCGAATGTCTGGGTGGTTTCTCATCTATCACGATTTCCTTTCATTCTATATAATTTGCATCTTTTACGTGTGCTTTTAGGGTTCAGGCGTTCGATACCCATTGGTTGCTCACTCCTACATCATATTTTTTATGGCTTGTCTTGGTCTGCAGGCGAACGCCTGGGTGGTTTGTCATTGATTCCGTTTTCCTTTCCCTTTAAATCCTTTTCATTTATATCTTTCACGTATGCTGCTAGAGTTCCTGGTTCGGGTCCCGTTCGACGCTCACTCTAGCCTGAGATTTTTCGTGGTTTTCCCTGGTCTGTAGGCGAATGTCTGAGTGGTTTCTCATCGATTCCGATTTCCTTTCATTCTATATAATTTGCATCTTTTACGTGTGCTTTAAGGGTTCAGGAGTTCGATACCCATTGGTTGCTCACTCCTACATCATATTTTTTATGGTTTGTCTTGGTTGCAGGCGAACGCCTGGGTGGTTTCTCGTTGATTCCGTTTTCCTTTCCCTTTAAATCTTTTTCATTTATATCTTTCACGTGTGCTTCTAGAGTCCCTGGTTAGCGTCCCTTTCGACGCTCACTCTAGCCTGGGATTTTTCATGGTTTTCTTTGGGCTGAAGGTGAATCCTGAGAGGTGTATGCTATCACGATTTCCTTCCATTCTATATAATTCACATCTTTAACGTCAACAATCTGAAGGTCTCCCTGGTTCGATTCCCATTGCTCGCTCACTCTGGTTATGGATTTTTCGTGGTTTTCCCTGGTCTGCAGGCGAATGCCTGCGTGGCGTATGCTGCCAAGATTTACTTTCATTCGCATCTTTTTTCCTTCTAAGTTTCGTTGCGCAGGGGGAATGCTTGCCTCTTGCTCGATCAACGGATCGTTCATCACCTTCACGATTCAAACCCCCGAATCTGTACGATTATAGCCGAACAATACATCATCCTCGCAATACATTACACTTTCTCTAAGCACTCGATACTGTACGGAGGCGCTCGAACATCAGTGTAACACGAATTGAAATATAAGAGCTTACACGCTTCATCACCGTTTTTAGTATTAATAATCAGGATATAATTGATCTAAAAAGGTTCGTGCTTCATCTATAAACAGAGCGATCTCTAGCATTGAACTTCATTCTGTTGATCATCTCTGAGATGTTAACATCGCTGTTCTCTCAGAAAATAATCGACCTTCTAAAGTGTTATCAAGGTAAAGATACGTACATTTCCTTGAAGAAAGGTTAATACCTTATTATATCAAGAAGAAAAATGAATCATTCCTAGTGCCTCAGGATATTCTTGTGGTAAGTGCTGTAAGAACTTCCTCCGTGGATATGATAAAAGACGACATGAGCTACGTTGTAAAAAGCTCTTCAAGTGTAAATATTGTAATGTAGCCTTCAAAGACAGTTATAAGAGTCGCCGACACGAAGATGCGTGTGAAATAAACAGACCTGAGAAGAAACGTAGATTAGAACCGACAAAGCATGAGTTATTTTCTACATTGGACGACTGTGACATGAAGGAATATGAAACTTCATTCAATGGACGCTTGAAATCATATTTTATACGTTGTGAATCAGCTAAGGACCTGAATATGTACCTGCATGAGGCGAAACAGCGGATAATCCAGGCTGTACATAAAGAGCTTGGTATTCACAAAAATGTGAAAATTAATCTCTTAACTGAGTGTAGATTTGTTAACCGTGTCGGAGAAACCTGTGACAAAACATTTAAAACACGGAATCAAGCTGTTTTCCTAGAAACGGATCTGAACTCTATGTTGGGAACGAAAATGAATAAGGTGGTTACTGAAATGGAGGAATCACAACTTAAGGGTAGCAACTGGGCTTTGCTTGCTGTGGAAGGAGTTCGACTTCGTATCAACAAGTACAATCCGTTACGAGGAAGTAGCTACATACCCCTACCGCCATCTGTTGAAGCAAGAAAAGCATGCACTAACATCCAGAATTTAACTGATGAGCTATGCTTTATGTATTCTGTATTAGCCAAATTCGTTGAGAAGGATGCACAACGGGTGAGCAAATACAAACAGCTTCAAAATAAATACGACTTCAGCTGTGTTTCCTACCCTACGCCACTTTCTCAAATACCTAAATTTGAGAAGCTTAACAGGATGTCTATCAACGTCTTCGGCCTGGATGAGAAGCATGAAGTGTATCCGATAAAGGTCGCTGAGACTGAACTACCTGACCACCGTGACCTCCTACTATTGAGTGACAGTAGTGGGAGACATCACTACGTTTATATAAAGAATTTTGAAAAACTTATTCGACGTCAGAAAACCAAATGTAAGGAACGTGTTTATACCTGTAAGCGCTGTTTTACACATTTTGATGATCGATATGGACAAAGTGGACTGGAAAAACTACAAGAACATGCCACCATCTGTAATCAGCATGGTGTTGCAAGGGTAGTTATGCCTACAAAGGAGAAATCAATTGTACAGTTTAAAATTTTTGAAATGATGTTGAAACTACCTTACGTCATCTATGCAGACTTTGAAAGCATTCTCGCTCCATGTCATACATGCATACCCGATCCTGAAACTTCATATACATCCCCTTGTCAGCATCATGTTCCCATGAGTTTCTGCGTTTACGTTAAACCGTCAACCAACGTTGAACATCTTGAAACTGGTCTTCCTGAGCATCCCTATGTATATCGTGGTGTTGATGCTGCTCAGAAGTTTATGGAATACTTGTCGTTCCTTGCAAAGGAATTAATAATATATATAAATTCGTCATGCCTCTGAAACTTACAGATCAACAACAGATGGATTTCATCGCCTCTACAGTATGCTACTTGTGTGGAAAAACCTTTACTGAAGAGAACTATAAAGTACGCGATCATGATCACATCAGCGGTGAATACCGAGGAAGTCTTCATAATGAATGCAATTTAGCCTGTAAAACGCCTAAATATATCCCTGTCTTCATACATAACCTTAGCGGATATGACTCTCATTTCATTGTTAAGGAGTTGGGATGTACAAGTGAACGTGTGGAGGTAATTCCTAGCTCTGAAGAAAGCTATATATCATTCTCCAAGTATGTAGGAGATATAAAGCTTCGGTTTGTAGATAGTTTTCGGTTCCTGAGTACAAGCTTGGATAAGCTGGTAAAAAATCTAACATCGTACCCTGAAACATTGAAGTACTTCGGAGAAGACAAGTTGAAGTTAATGACACGTAAGGGTGTATTTCCCTATGATTACGTCACATCATGGGATATCTTGAACGAAGCCTGCCTGCCTCCTAAGAACTACTTCTACAATAAACTGAATGAAGAAGAAATTAGTGATGCTGACTACGAACATGCTAGAAATGTATGGAGACTGTTCAATGTGAGAAACCTGGGAGAATACAGTGACATCTACTTAACCTCGGATGTTCTTCTTCTAGCTGATGTCTTTGAGACATTCAGAGAGCAAACTCTCAAAACGCACAAAGTTGATCCAGTACATTATCTTACCGCTCCAGGACTTACGTGGGACGCCATGTTACTGTATACTGGAATCGAACTGGAACTGTTGCAAGATTATGACCAACTACTCATGGTGGAATCCGGCATAAGAGGAGGTTTATGCCAAGTTTCACATCGGTATGCAGAGGCTAATAACACTTACATGGACAAGTTTGTTCCGTCGAGACCAACCCAATTCATCACATACGAGGACGCTAATAACCAATATGGTTGGACAATGTGTCACGCCCTTCCTTTTGGTGGATTTGAGTGGATATCACCTGAAAAAATCGACTTAGAAAGACTAGAAGAAGATGATCCTCAAGGATACATATTAGAATTTGACATCGAGTATCCTGCTGAACTCCATGATCTGCATAATGATTCCTACCTGAGTGTCTGAAACCAAAGGATTCGACTACAAAGAAGCTAATTCCTCACCTTGGATCACGAAAGAAGTATGTAGTACATTACATGACTTTGAAGCAAGCTCTTAGTCATGGACTACGACTAACAAAAATCCATCGTGTGCTACAATTCCGACAGTCACAGTGGTTAAAACCGTATGTGGAATTTAACAACAGACTACGACAAAAGGCTGCAAATGATTTTGAGAAGGATCTCTACAAACTGTTCAACAATGCTATGTTTGGAAAAACAATGGAAACCCTTCGTAATCGTGTGGATATACGGTTGGTGACAAACGAGAAGACTCTGGAAAAGTTAATTGCAAAGCTTACGTTTATCGATCGAACAATATATGCCGCCAATCTAGCTTCTGTGCATATGGCCTCTCGTCAGATCGTGTTCAAAAAGCCTATATACATTGGAATGAGTGTGTTGGACATCTCCAAGACATTAATGTACCACTATCATTATGATGTGTTGCTGCCATATTATGGATCTGAAAACCTGAAGCTGATGTATATGGATACTGATTCGTTCATTCATCGTGTGATGACTGAAGATGTGTACCAGGACAAGCTACGTCTTCTCGAACACCTAGATACAGCTGATTACCCTGTCAACCATATATGCTATTCAGCTCTAAACAAGAAGGTGTTGGAAAAATTCAAAGATGAGGCTAATGGTAAAATCATCCAGCGCTTTGTCGGGCTACAACCTAAGATGTATGCACTAGATATCCATGGCTCAATGATAAAAAAGATTAAAGGCATTAAACGTAGTGCTATTAATCAGTACATTACATTTGAGAGTTATGCTGACAGTCTTAAAACCGGATAAATCATCAGAACACCCATGAATCTTATCCTGTCTCGGGAGCATTGTCTTGCCACAGTGTAAGTGAATAAAATCACATTGACTCCGTTTGATGATAAAAGAGTTACTGCTGTGGATGGAATAACGACATATGCGTATGGACATTACAGCATTACAACCAGCGCTTAAAAGAATGTAAGTCAAAGATAAAGATTTTCTCGTGAGTCTACAATCTTAAAAAAGTGAAGGTTATCCCTGTGCTGTGTATGCAACTAGCTGATGACTGATGAAGAAAGAAGAAGATGGAAGGGAAGGTGGTAACCCTGCCATTAGGAACAATCCTAGTGCTAGTCTCAAGTCTAGATAAAAAGGGGAGAGACACCTACAACGAACTAAAATAAAGGTATGTTGACGTAAACTTTTCAATTAAAACTCTCGAATAATAAAACCTGAATAAAGCATTGCAATTTCACTAAAAGAAAGTCGAGGTTATCTCTGGTTGGCCAGATTAGGTTAGTGGATGACTGAGTAGAATAGATGATGAGAGGAACGTTTGGGATTGGTCAGGTTAATCTAGGCTAGGCCCTCGTACTTATTGTCTAAGTTATGAAGGATGAATTAGTTTAGATTGCCTTAGCATTGGGTTGGTACGTGTTGTTACGTCGTGTGACGTTTCTGGTTACGAGATGTCACGTGATGTTATGAGGACACGTGCTTATGTTACTTAGTGTGACGTCTTGTCATGCTGTTATGTTACGTTGTGTTGCGTCTTGTTACGTGGTTACGTTTGTTGGTTACATCTTGTTACGTGATTATGTTAGATGATGATAGGAATGAATAGACAATGAGAAGATCCAGAGCATACAAGGTGGGGATAGGTTAGGACGGATACTTCACTGTAAACCGATATACAGTTTGTCCCTCTCCGTCTCGCGCACTACTGTTTAACATATAAAAAGTTTGTAAGGTTTAGAAAAAAGTATATAAAAGTGTTGTAACGTTGGATGAGAAATGTTTTATAATCTAATTACTCTCTATATTACCGTATAAACCTACATTCCTCCTCCCCTTCAACCCCTGTCTATCCTTGTACCACTCCCGTTTTCCATATTTCTCCCATATAAACGTATACTCTACTCCTCAACCCCTCTCTAGACTAACACCTCTTCTCGTATTCCCCACCGCTCTCATATAAACGCATTTTCCTCCTTGAAGACTCCTCTCAACCTAGCACCTAGCTTCGTTTTCCTCGTCTCTCCATATAAACGCATACTCTGTCATTCAAACCTTCCTATCTAATACCTCTCCTCGGTTTGCTAGCTCTCCCATATAAAAACGCCATATTCTACCCTTCAAGTCCTGTATGGTCTAGTACCTATCCTCGTATTCCCTATCTCTCACGTAAGCCTATATTTCCCTCCTTCATTATCCGTCTAGCCTATTATCTGTTCACGTTTTCCTATCTTTCCCATAAAAGTCATACCCCACACCTCAAACCCTGTCTAGCCTAGCACTTCTCCTCATATTCCCTACCTCTCTCATATAAGGCGCATTCCCCTACTTCAGCCCTGCCTAGCCTAGCATCGACCCTCGTATTCCCTATCTCCCGCATATAAACGCCTACTCTATCATTCAAACCTCCTAGCCTAATACCTCTCCTCGGTTTGCTATCTCGCTCATATAAAACGCCATATTCTACCCTTCAAGTCCTGTTTAGTATAGCATCTTTCCTTGTATTCCCTATCTCTCTCGTATAAAGCGTATCCCTCCCTCCTTTAGCATATGACTAGCCTAGCATCAGCCCTGGTATTCCCTATCTCTCCCCTATAAACGCATTTTCCTCCTTGAACCTTCGCATCTACCCATCATTTTCCCTATCCTTTCCCACATAAACGCAAAAGTGGCCCAGCTTCTGTCTATCGTACCCTCTGCCCCCGTTTTCCATACATTCCTCATATAACGTATACCCTACTCCTTAACCTCTGTCTACACTAGCACCTCTCCTCATATCCCCTATCTCTGTGTATAAAGCATATCCCTCCCTCCTGGATTCCCTGCAAAAACTGCGCCAGAATCCCTCTATATATGCTACTAACAGCCTTTCTTAAACTTTTACGAACCATCTTACATTTTGGTGATTTATTTATTCAATGCTGATTTTTCTTATTTCAAATAAGAATGTGTATTGTCTTTTGGAAAGGAAATATCCTATAAGTTATTTTATTTAGTTACTCCTTTATTTTTTGTGAATACAGTCGATAGTTGTCAGGGTGCAACTATTGGTATATATTTTGAACTTTTAGTACAGTTTAAACTTCTGGTATATAATTTGATTTTATCTAACTTTTCTACACTTTGTTGTTTTGTTATGAAGCTTATGATCTTAGTGAAAACCATACTGTGTTTGGCAATTGTTTCCTTTGAGCCCTTCTGGTCTACTCTACGGTATTCCCAATATTCTTGAATTTCCTCACTTTTAATTAATATTGCACTCATTTGGCTATTTCAAGCCTTTGTAAAATTATTTTGTCAGGCTCACTTCACTGCACTAATGTAACGAAATTGATTTT
The DNA here is from genome assembly GCA_030765065.1 of Deroplatys truncata. Classification (NCBI taxonomy): domain Eukaryota; kingdom Metazoa; phylum Arthropoda; class Insecta; order Mantodea; family Mantidae; genus Deroplatys; species Deroplatys truncata. The sequence goes on along the minus strand of CM060988.1, from coordinate 19,666,935 downwards.
ATAAACCCAATTATTGTGTATTTATAATATTGTTAATTTTTAGTACAATGCTACTATCTGTCTTTACTTTTGTCTACTATTAATTTTTACATTCTATAAATATTTTCTTTCCCTGTCTGGAATTTCTTTTCTCTGGCATATTTTAATCTACTGTATTTTCTAATATTGTCATTCTAGTGGTTCCCTATGTAATCTTTTGTTTGTTTGTGGAACACCTAACTAATTTTTTTAAATTTAGTAGCACGAGTTTCTCAGTTTCTAAATTTTGGTTGCTGGCACATTGTTGGTGCCCGTTGCTTATTTTATTAATTTTTATATCGTTTCTCCTGCTACCTCTGGATGATATTGTTGATCGTTCTGTTTACTTAGATGTTTCACGCCTTCTTATTGCCAATTATACTTTGTTCATTTAATAGAATACATTGTCCGTCCTTAATTAATATGATAAAAGCACTATTTGTATCGAAATTTTCCAATATGTTTTTTTCCGTCCTTGGTATTCCTATTTTTGAGATTATCTAACCTCCTGTCCTCTCCTTTTTTTCTGATTACCCCCGTCGGTACTGTTACGTGTTTTTTTTAATTTGCCATCCCCTAATTCCTTTTTCTTTTCTGTTTGTTTTACTGCTCCACTTCATGGACACTACCTCATCGGTAAGGACACTTCGTCTTAAGTCAGGAATTTTCATGGATCTACGGGCCGATTTATTCATCTTCCGCCTGGGAGGATAACGGCCATAAGGATACCTGCCCCCAGCCAGGGGCTCTTTAGCTCCTGAACTCTGCTAATCTAAGGTCTCCACCGGACTTCCGGTGCTAGACTCTTATTCTGCACATAGCAATACGTCACAATGCATTGCCGTGCTTATCTCGCCGGCGCAGAGTGATAGTGCACCACAACCTGTGTGCTGGGTATGACAACTGTACACTAAGGGACATCGATTGTTTTTCAACAATGTTTTATGTGTGTCCTGAAACGACAAACATTTCTGTGATGGTGTTTCTTGGAGTCTGTGATGATGGAACTGAACATGTTGCCTTCTGTGAGCTACGACAGAACTTTTCTTTCCTTTATCCTTTGTAGATTTTCCCTTTCAAATCCCGTAGGTTCTTTTTCCTTATTTCTTTTTCAGGTGCTACACGTTTACTTATAATTCTTTGTTAGTACACAGGGCCGAACCTCACTATTCTAATTGTTTTTATAACTCTGCACCTCGCAAGTATGCGTGGTTGCCTATGTGCCCTGCTTATACCCTTGTATTTCTGACTCTGTTACTTTATTTTCTTTGTCTATGATTGTTAATTGCGATGTTGGGTGCCCCCCCCTTATTTTTTTATTGAACACACAAGAGCATTGGTTCCCATTTTGCTCTCTTTTCTTAGTTTTATTTGGCGCAAGGCGTCGCCATTTCTTGCGTTGCGGGATATGTCATGAACGTGACTGAGGAGATCCGTATTGTAATTATTATTTTATATTAATTGGCATTAATTTATTAACCTCTCACAAGTTTCTGGATTCATATAGAATCATATTTTATATCCTTAATTCTGCTCAAGTCTTAGTAAATTGTATATATGACAGGAAACAGCGGCCTGCTACTTCCTTTGGTACGTGTCTTTCTGCAGGCTCTTAGCTGAACCTTAAACTGCGCTACGTCACGTAGAATGTTCTAGAATATTGACGTATCGAATTATGATTGGTTGCTATATTTCAAATCCAGGGCGGTGGCAGACCATATTTGGTAATAGCTGCCAGGGCATTTAGCCCTATATAAACAAGCCCTCAAGCTCGACTCGGGGGACTTTTGTGTTGTAACTTAATCGGGACCGCTATGCTACCCGTCGACGGCCGCGGCACGGCCGCTCCGGATGGCTTCATCTGGCACCACAAGCGGCTTGGCAAAGTCGTGTTGAGTATTGGCCCTCCTCATCCATGACGAGATATATTTCTCAAGGTAAGATAAATTGATAATAATAATGTTGTTTAGTACCATCATCATCCCTGATAATGTAAACCCAACGATCGCACTATAGAAATCTAACGCTTTAGAATATAGTAGTTTCGCTAAGCCAAGCTCTGAGTTTTCTATTATCTAATTCCCTGTTATTCCCCCCTGTGTCCAACTTTAGTTGTGACAATATTACATTTTACATCTATACAGAGTACCTTAAAAAACCCGAGAAATAATAAGAAGGCCTATAAACCCGATCCTGTCACGAGATCATGCTATTACCACAGTGCAAGTGAATAAAATCACGTTGACTCCATACGACGATAAAAGAGTCATTGTAGAGATGGAATAGCTACATATGCATATGGACATTACAGCATTACAAACAGTGCTTAAGAGAATGTAACTCATGATTATCTCATGAGTCTACAATTTAAAAAAATTGAAGTTTACTCAAGTGTTGTGTGTACATCTAGCAGACAGCTAATCAATAAAGAATAATAAGAGTAAGGTGAAAGGGGAGGCGTTAACTCTGCCGTTAGAAACAAATCCTAGCGCTGGTCTCAAGCCAGGAAAAGAGGAGAGACGCTTACCCTTACAATACGTATGTAATAAAGCATCAATTATCTGGTAAAGTCAATACGCCTATCCAAAAAATTTAACCACATAAAAAGCAGGAAAAAGCTGAATAAAACAATATCACTAAAGAAGCTTAAGGCTAGGCTAGAAGAGGGTCAGTTGTACATAGATAATCGCATGTTACCGTTGGAATATACAGAAGTCCTTAAAAAGGAGCCGATATGACTATAAACAGATACAAATGGTTATAGAGTTTCACAAGCTGTGTATAACACAAAAGATCTCTATAAAACATGAGAGAATACCTGAAAAAACTGTACCAGTACCCTGAAAATAGGTGCTCCTATTTCCAAAATGCCTTTGAAACACAAGAGATTCTCCTGCCGTGTACCAAACTCTTCTAAAAGCCTGTGACCATATCTAATTCCATAGTCTAAAATACCCGTAAAGAGCCTCAAATGCTCTTACCAGAACCCTCGAAGAAAATACCTGTAGAAGTGTTAAAATCCTTAAAATAGCATAAAATACCTCAAAATGTTCAAAAACCCTTTGTCGATAGCAAGAAAATACCCACCACAATACCTCAAAACAGTGCCAATACCATCAAAATGGCTGCACTGAATGGTTAAAATATCTTTGAAACAGATGCAATTCTCCTGTTCGTGTTCCAGAATGTTCTGAAAGGCAGTGTTAATACCGAAAATGCTCTAAAAGGATAACAAAATACCTGCACCTGTGCCTAAAAAGCCCATAAATGGATGCTAAAAAGCTCTACAATTCCTACTCCAGTGGCTAAAACACATTAGAAAAGCATATACCAAATCGTAAAATACCTGTTTTGTGTCTAAAAATGTCCTCTAACTTGTAAGAGGCTGCGAAACTCTTGCTCCACTGCATCAAAACACCATCAGGTACCCGTAAGGTAAGCTAAACATGTACACAAAATGATTTCTAAGCGCCCTCCAAAATAGTTATATTGTGCCTGTGCCCGTTCTCTAAACAGCCCTGTAACCTAGCATCTCTCCCCGTTTTCTCTATCTCTCCCAATCAGAACACATATTCTTCCCTTTACTCCTATCTAGCCTAATATCTCTCCTTGTTTTCCATATCTCTCCCATATAAAATACATATTATGCCCTTCAACCTCCGTCTAGTCTGGTATCTCCCCTCGTATATTCTATCTCTCCCATATAAATGTATACTCAACCTTTCAACCTCTATCTAGCCTAGCATCTCTGCTCGATGTCCCTATCCCTCCATATAAACACATCCCTCTCCTTTAGTCTCTGTCTAGCCTAGTGCCTTACCTCGTATTTCCTATCTGCTCCCATAAAAACGCATATTCTACCCTTCAAGCCCTGTTTAGCCTAGCATCTCTCCTCACATTTCCTGTCTCCCCCATATAAACACATTTTTCTCCTTGAACGCTCTCCTGGCCTAGCACTCCACTCGTTTTCCCTATCTTTTCCCATGTTTGCGCAAAAAGTGTGCTCGCTGCCACTTAAGTTGATAGAGCAATACATTTTTTTAAATTATATTAAAAATTTGCACCTAGTCTCCTAGTACATTATTAAGATTAAAGTGCAAGTTGATACTCCAAAAAGTAATGTAAAAAGAAAAAATAAAGAATTATTGAAGTAATAATTATGAAATTCTGGCTTATGAATTTGATTGAAATTCATTTTGGAAAGAAATTATTATTATATAAATTGTATATTAAAGTGTTAAGTTTAATTGAAAAGTTTAAGAAAATATGATTTATACTGTTGATGAAATCATTATTCGAGCTTCTTAGATGCTTAGAATTCCATTTTCACGACTTCCGAATATCTCGCTTTCTTGTGTTGTTTAGAAGTATTGCGTCGTAATATGACGGCTTATAACAGATTTACTCAATTTGTAAGATGTTTGGTAAATCATTATTTCGATCTTCTTAGAGGCTCAATATTCCATTTTCACGATTTCCGAATATCTAGCTTTCTTGTATACATACATACATACATACATACATACATACATACATACATACATACATACATACATACATACATACATACATACATACATACATACATACATTCATTCATACATACATATATACACACATACATATATACATACATACACACAGACCGACCTACCTACATACACACATATACATACACACATACATCCATCCATCCAACCATCCACCCACCCATCCATCCATCCCTCCCTCCCTCCGCATTCCGTCCATCCATCCAAAAATTAATTTCAAAACCCGTTATCGTATCAACTCAGTTTCATTAAAAGTTAAACGCTGAAAATTACATTGACAGCAAGTCACTAAATTGTGTATAATATACTTTGGCCAACTCAACCGCTTGCCTATTCCACAAGTATCCCAGCAACTCAGAGTCTTCGCTCGCAACTTTACGCGAGAATTTAGAATTTCGAAAAACTATCACAGGAGAAAAGCCTAATTAAAGATAACCTTAAAACTCTGCTTGTATGGTATAGGCAGAATACATTACCAAAACCTTGAAGATAGAGATACATTGCGTACTTGGCCTGGTCTCACTCCCAACGCATCGTATTGCTGTTGAAGTGACTGGATGGAAGCGTCGGTAGACTAGCTGCGGCCGTAATGACATGCTCCGCTTGACAGGTAGCCTTGAAACCTCCCTTCCCCAAATAGTTAAAACCATAATATCGAAGCAGTGCAGTCTCACTTTCGCTTTATGTAACTCTATGAAGGCTTAGTATACCGCATTGTACATGTTAATAAACAGATACATAAAATACCATATGAATTAACCCTCCGTCAGGCGCAGGCTTTGGTAGAACGCCGTTAGTCGCGCGGGGCCTAGTGGACCCGCGCTATATTTTTGGTGTTATTGTTTGTATTTTTGTTTTCTTTCGTTTATTTTCTTTTTTCCCTGTTTTTACCTTTATTTAGATTAACCGTACAAGGCTTTCATTAATAAGTATTATCTTACAACATAAAAATACAAGCTAAAATATGAGTACATATACGTTATAAATTGTATTACAGTAAGTATAAAGAAATACATTGCCATTTCCAGGTATACATACAACTTGTAATTTTAAATGTTCAGTTACTCAGAATCATCTACTATTTCACCCGTGTTTTCCCCGACTAAGCAACAATCGCAAACAATTTTAGCATGTTTGCTCAAACACAGGGGGGATGTTGCATTTCCCACATGCATATTTAGTTTTGCAGTTCATTTTGTCTTTGTTGCTGGGTTCACATCGTTTCCTTTTCAATGTGCATAGTGGTGTATTTGACAATTCATCTAAGCCGGATTCTTCAGGTTTATATTTTGTCAAAAGTCCTTTCAAATCATCGGATATATTTGATGCTGTTGCTCTCCTTTGTAGCTGTTGCAACAGTAAAGCTAAAGATAGTGATTTCAAATACTCCTGCCTTGTGGAATATTTATTTTGGTTTCCAAGGAAGATGACCCTAGAATTAATACCTGCAATGTTCAAGATATGGTCAAAAATTACCGTGGGACACCTTTTCATTGTTCTGGCTACATTGTATGTAGCACACAATTTACCTACTGCATCAACTCCACATTTAGTGTCGTTGAAATGCAGGGTTATTTCAGGCTTTTTCTCAGCACCTTCTGATAACTGTGTGGATGAAACATGTATACTTGAGAGCAAAACTACTGTTTTACCCTTTTTGGAACATATGAAACAAGTGTTTCATTTTTTGTGAAGCCAAATATGCTTTCGTACTGTCTGCGATTTTTTGGAGAAGTGAAATTAGTGGCTAACTCTTTTTTGTTCTTTCGTACTGTACCGACGAAAGAAAGTTGTCTTTTGCGCAATTCATTCACCAGCGATACACTGGTAAACCAATTATCTGCAGTAACGTTTTGTCCAGTGCCAGAGATTGGTTCAGTTAGTCTCAGCGCTACAGCCTCTGACAAGTTAGTTTGCAAATTGGGTCCGTTCGGCTGCTGTCCACAATAAATCTCCATGTTAGTTGTATAAAACAGTTTTGCATGACTCAAACAGAATATCTTTATGCCATACTTGTTTGGCTTGGATGGTATATATTGTCTAAAAGCACATCGACCACGAAATGCCGGCAACTGTTCGTCGACAGTGACATTTTGTCCAAGAGAATAATGGTTCTGACAGTTGTTCAGAAACAATGTAAACATTTCTCTAACAACAGCCAATTTATACAATCTTCGTCGCTCCAGTCTTGAGCTTTTGTCATCAAAGCGAATACAGCGTATTAGAAAACTGAATCGTTTTTCGGACATAGTCATTCGGAATAGAGGAATTCCAAGATCGGTTCTCCAAAACTCGTGAATATTCTGGCGTCCACCACGAAAAATTCCTGTCAGGTACAATAAACCTAGGAAAGCTTTTATTTCTATTACATGTGTAGGTCTGCTCTCTCTTTCACAATCAAATTTGTGCTGCACACTGCTAATGTAAGTATTTGAGCTTTCAAGAATCAAATCAACTATATTTTCGGTAACAAAAAGGTTCCAACAATCAATTTCCGTTTTTGCATTTTTGGCAGCTCCTACCACACCAGGAAGTTTGGTCAATATATTGTGAGCCCTTGTCTGTGTTATTTTTAAAGGTGTTTTTTTTTCATTTTGTTCCATCTCTTCTTGTGAATAACAACAGAATGTGTTGTCAATAATAATTATAAGAAGAAGAAAACGAAGAAGAATTACTATGATACGCATGTGATGTTACCTATAAAATACATGTTATCACACAAGCTGCTTTCATCGTCTTCCTCTTCATCTTCATGGCCAGTGTCTGAATCTAAAGATCTCGTTTCGAGTTTATCTTCTGATTCAGAGTCATCTTATTCATATAAGTTGTCATCCACGGGCAAGGCATCATCATCGCAAAGGCGATGTACTTCTTCCAAATCATTCGGATTTTGTAGATCGTACCTTTTACTCATATTCATGACGAAGCAGTAACAGCTCCTTGCAATAGTAAAGCAATATTGCACAAAGGCTAATGAGAAACAAATCTGTAAACAATATGGAACCAGAGCAGGCGCGCGGGGCCTGGTTGACCTGTGCGACACGTAACTGCTGATTATTCATTCCTCCAGCCAAACAAATAAACAGATAAGGTTATCGCTGCAGCAAATAATTGCGCAAGGTGTAATGTTAGATGTCCTAGTCAGGCAATTGCATAGGTGCGTTCGTTCGAAAATTATAACATTTATATAATGCCAGGGATCTCTCAGGCTCCTAGCGACTGACGGAGGGTTAAGACAGTGTTACGGGGAATGACCGAGAAGTTTATTCTTTGTTTTGGAAACTTATTATCATGCTAGCAACATTGATTAAGCCGCTCACTGGGTTTAGTCACAGGTACTTAGCACTAGATGGTTACAGAGCACTTCGTTTAGTTGTGGAACTTCTCAGTGGATCTCCCTGTAGTCTAGTGGTGCTTAACATATTTAATTGATCGACTAAGAGTCAATTCTTCACAATATTTGTAGTAGTAAACTTAACTGGGTATAAGACATGGCTGTGAGTTTAGTCTCTCTGCACTCCTGTTTGCTTTTTGGTCCTATAACAACAACTATAACATTTATATATATATATATATAGAGAGAGAGAGAGAGAGAGAGAGAGGGAGAGATATGATAATATATTAGTGATTTAGTAGTGGTAATCATGCTGCAGCAATGCCGTGCAACGGAGCAGGCAATATCCCCCACGTGTGTTAACAGTGGCAACAATAAGACGAACAGTTATGAGCAAACGGTCGCGAGATACAGTGGCAATATTTTCAAAGCAAAAAATAAGTTGGTTAGAAATCCATTGCGCTAGTGGTCACACGACAGTGTCATCAAGGACTGCAAGAGGCCTACGGTGCAGCTGCGTTGCCTTACAGAACGGCAGCAACGTGGGTTGCAGGTTCCGACAAGGACGCGAAAGTTGGACATGCCTCGATCTGATCACCCACTAGTAAGTGAACAGTATGCACTGACTGTATCCGCGTTAGTGGAGACGGACTCTGCCCCAAGGCAGAACGTTAATGCGAAGTACTGCTGTTTATTTTTAAAAACATTCTGAGAAGAAATCGGCAACACTTCATGAATAACCGAACCGCCGTTCTGCATGACAATGCTAAGTCGCACACAGCAGAAGTTCTGCTTGGATTGTCAAATTGCTGGGGCTGGAAGGTGCTCTATCATCCTTAAAAGCTCCGGATTTAAGTTCTTGCGACTTCGATCTCATCCCTAAGATGAAGAACCCACTTTGCGGGATTCGCTTCCGTACAGTGGAAGACGTTTTACAGGCAACCGACGCCACTCTTCGCACCATCAAGAGGTTAAGAAGTGACGACGGTATCCAACGGTTTTCGCATCGCTGGGAACAGGTTGTACAGAACGCTGCTGACTACATCGAAGTTCTATAAAACTTAGAATCGTGTACGTATGCTATGTATGGAGAAATAAAATAGTTACCAGAACTAAAACCCCGCCCGTTGTACGATAGGTAATCAGAAACTAAGGTTTCAAAGCCCGAAGTGAAATGTGTACATTTTATTTATACAACCAATACAGCCAACTGATATTAGATTATTTCTGACGTAGTTTCCAAATCGGTTTAGGCACCTGTCGCTTCGTGGGATGAGTTTGAATATTCCCTTCTGGTAAACATCCAGTCCTTGCTTTTTCAGCCACGTTGTCGCGAAGTGTTTCACCTCCTCGTCTGAAGCAAATCGTCGGTCTCATAGTTGCTCTTTCAAGTGAGGTAAAAGGTAAAAGTCGCTTCGAGCGAGGTCCGGGCTGTAGGAAGGGCGGTCCATGATATCCCAGAGAAACTGCTTCAACAGCGTGATGGTATCCTGGGCTTGTATGAGGTCGCGCGTTGTCGTGAAGGAAAATGACACCCTCGGTGAGAAGTCCTGGCCGTTTCCTCCTGGTTGCTTCGCGCAATCGTGTCAAGGTCTCGCACTATCGGTCACCGTGTGCCTTGTTTCCAAAAGATCCACGAGTATGACACCCGACTTGTCCCAAACCACTGTGGCCATCACCTTCCCGGCAGATGGCATCACCCTAAATTTCTTTGTGTTTGGAGATTAGGGGTGTTTTCACTCCATTGACGACCGCCTACTGCTGTGGATGTAGTGGTGGATCCCTGACAATGCAATGAAGAAAACTGTTCCCTTTCGTAGCGAATTGTTGGCATACTTACCCCGCTGCGCTTCTCCTTGTGTTGGTTGAACAGATTTCGTGGATCCCATCGTGAACATACTTTGCAGTACTGCAGAATATTGTGAACAATATAACGAGCGCTTCCAAACGATATTCCCAATTCTACCATCATATGCCGTTACGTGATCCTCCTGTTGTCCTGAATCAACTACTTCACGTGAGCTATGTTCAAATCTGATGATGCCGTGCTGGATCGGCCAATGCGATCATCATCGGTGACGTTTTCTCTGCCGGCCGCTAACTTTGGACACCATTGTGCAACATGCTGATGAGAAAATACAGACTCTCCGTAAATCTCTACCAGCTGCCGGTGAATCGTAGCCGCGATTACAGGCTTAGCCCACAGAAATTGAATAACGGAGCGGACTTCATCACCAGACTACTTTTCCAAACGATTCGCCATTTGTGTTGACATACAACTAGCACTGTAGGTGACAGGTGGCTGAAGCTGCCAACCGCATGTATTGGAATTACCGCACACGGTAGAAATGTACTCATTTCTCTATAACGGACGAAACTCCGTGAATATCGTCCTTGTAACCTTAGTTTCTCATCACCCCTGGTATATATGATCCATTGGTACAGTCTTAGAAGGGATAAATTTCTAAAAGTGACCGCGGAATGAAAGTGGAACTCACTTCGTGTTTCAGTTATTCCTATTTCAGCCCACTCTTTGCGTACGCCCCCTGCAACTGTATTTTATTTTCGCACCGTGTATGTAACCAATCAGTATTTAGTAAACTGACAATATTTCTAGACTAACATTTATCGAGTTTAACGTGGAAGCGACAATATAACAAGCTTTATAGTGTAAACAGTGCGGTATGTATGATCTGGTAAATGAGAAAAGTCCTTTGCTTTTGCACACCAGATGTTTCTTTCTCTTCACTCTAAAACGAGGCAATGTTTCTATTGCATTCCAGGTGAACATAAACGAGTATATTATTAATATAAATAAATGGTGGTAACTATCATCACCAATGTAATATTTTGACATCATTTAGAAGTATGAAATACAAGCTTAGATAACTCTTATTCATAACCTAACAGTTACTCTAAGCCAACTTTTTACACTTCATCTTTATACCTATGCTAAATTAGATGTATCTAGAAATAAACCATTTCTTACAAGGGTGCCCTTATTACAGGTTATAATGCCCAATTTCTAAAATGCAGTATCTCTAGGTCTGACGTAACAAACCGTTTTCACATTCAACACAAGGTAGTTTAGAATATTTGCACTCAGTCTTGGGCAGATAAAATGATATTGTGATGCAGATTTGGTTCTCAGTTATCGCATAGAAGGCACTGACAGACCGAGCGACTGGCCTTGAGTAGTCTTATTAGGGCAACTTGAGCCCACAGACAGATGCCGACAAGTGATAAGGTTCTTTGTTCTATGCCGACAAGCCCCGCCCCCTCCCTTTGAGGGCTCACATGCCGCCCTGGTCGAGTGCCGCTAGCCCCGCCCCCTCCCTTTGTGGGCTCACCTAATGCCGACTGGGTCTGTGCCGACAGGTCCTACCCCCTCCCCCATGGTACCTGGTCGCGTGCCGGTGGCCCCGCCCCCCTCCCTCCCCCATAGGCTGGGTGCGTACCCTCCCTCCCCTTTGTGGTCTGGTTGGTTCCCTGTGGATAGGTGGGAGAGTGTGTATTGTTCCTATACGGTGGATACATTCCCGCCCCCCTCATTGTGACTTGTCTAAATCCCGTCTGTGTGATTGGTTCCCCTGCGGATATGTGGGAGAGTGTGTATTGTTAGTATACGCTGGCGCCGTCACCCTGCTCTCATAGCGTCCTGTCTAAATCCCGCCCCTGGTCAGGTGTGTGGTAGGGAATGTGATTTTCGATGCCTGCCGCACATCGGCAAATCGTTTAAGTACATAATTGTGTCAATCAATTAGCTAATGTGTTATTGAAAAAATCGCCATTTTATTACTACTAATGCAATTAAACGCTGCTCTTCGAGCAATTAAGCATTTTTGATTGATTAATTGTATATGAATTGAATCGCGTGCGTCTGGACGCCGTCGTATATGCGTGCGTAGTTGTTAAGGCGATTATTACATGTGTATAATTATTACGTCTAATAACATTCGTTTAAATCTACTTTTGAGGGAAAGATATATTTTGGGTTTATAAGAATATTACAATACTTATATGAATCCATGGCTGAAAGGACAGAGTTGCCGTAACGAGACGTTAACGTGCTGTAATTTCACTGAAAGCCCGCACGCAACCCTTCCTCCATGGAGCGCCAGACTGGAGTGAACGGCTCTCGGCAAGTGTAGTGGCAAGTCGGCTACGGCACCCCCTCCACTCGCGTTTCAGTTCGCGACCTACACCAGCGCGCCGGGTGGTAATATGAGGGAAACTGGTTTTTTCTCTCTGAACCAGCGTGGGCTTCCTCACGGTGCGCCTGGTGGTCATATTCGAAAGTTGTGAATTCGCCATATTGAAGCTCGAGGTGCGCGCAAGGCGGCCATCTTAACTCTATATAATTCAGCGAAATATGATTCTGGAAAAAAATAAAGGCGAATTAACATTTTAGTTAAATAATACTCGTTTAACATGCGAGGTGCGTTCATGTTGTCTCTTTATAATTCCGGAGGAATTGATTATGAAAAAATAAATAAATACGGTTAACATTATAGTTAAATATTACACACGTTATTAAAAATAAATAAGGATCTCGCTGATCGATGAATACAATTAAATATTTTTTATTAATTAATGTAATTGAGTTGCGCACCTAGAGCTATCTCAACCATTTTTCACATACTAAGGAACATTGCACTTCTAATGAAACGACGCTCATCGATCGATGAAAACAATTAAGTTTTTTTATGAATTAATTGTATATGAATTGACGCGTGCACCTGGTTGTTCTCGTATATGTGTGATTATTACGCGTGTACAACTATTACAACTAATAACGTTTGTTTAATTCTTCTTTTGAACGGAGGGTTTATAAAAAATATTACATTGCTTAGACGAATTAAAAAAAAGCTACTGAAAAGGACGTTGTAAATAGCTAGCGTGTGACGTTAACACGAGAACCCTTTACGAAAAACAAGACGCATGCGACCGCTGTGCATCGTCTAATACAATGAAGCTTAAGAAGTGGTTAAACCAGGACGCTAGGGTTTTACCCCCGGTAGCTGCTCTTAATGGCTAGGAGTATCCATCACGCCAAATGCCGGTATGCTCCAACTGATAAAAATATAAGCCCGCTATACCTCTTCTCACTCGAGAGAAGCAATTAAAAGATTTGCTTTGTTGCTCTTTTAATTAAGATATTTATAGTTTGGCCTGAAATAAGCTTCAATAGAAATGTATATAGGTAGAGACATTCGCGGAAAAATACAGAGCAGGGAATTTCAAAAACAGACTTCGCCTCCAACACGTAAACTCTCCCTCTCTCCTTACAGAACCTTCACTCTCTCTCCCTCTCCCTCCCCTTACAAGAAATTCGAAACACGCACGAAGACCTCAAATATAAATTTGATATTCGTTTTTAAATGTTCTTTCTAAAGATGTAGCGAACTTTGAGAAATTCAACGAATTATTCACTTGCGTACCCTGCTTGAAAGAAATATGCTGTACACCCCTGAAGAACGCATACGGTGTTCTCGGAAGAAATGTCCATGTAGACACTCATTAGAGGACAATGGCAGACGCTTCCACGTCATTAAACATCTTAAGAGACTTTAAGAATGCATACTGGGTCCTGTATACAGTCATTAGCGGACAATGGCAGACGTTTCCCCTTCATTAAACATCCTAAGTGCTCTGAAAAACCCCAGACCCTCTGGGTAAATAACTATTAGCGATACAATACATTTTCTTAATGTTTAGCTTAATGGGTTCCTCTGTGCAGAAATTCCATCACAAACCGTGGAAAAACCAAGCCTAGTCATGTTTTAAGCTTACCACAAAAAAATTTTCCCCGATAATTAATATAAATTCTACATGAAGATTATTAATGATTAAGTTTCATAGCTCTTATTTCTTTCAATAAAATATTGAATATGACTCAAGCGTTAGGAAAATTAAACGGTGAGAAGCACTATTTTCTACGCTGAAATTATAATTAAACGTATACTGTATAGGTTCTGTACTTAAACATTCGATTGTATCTTTGTAATTATTTAAATACTCACATACAAGAAATGCATGCATGATATCAAAAATTAAACTGATTATTTTACGGTATGTTAAACAAAGAAATATGATTTGGCGAGAGTGATATGAAGAATAAAAAGTATTCAGAACGGTGAATATTACATATGTTATTAAAAAATAAAATAAATACGCTTAACATTATAGTTAAATATTATAAATGTTATTAAAAAAATAAATGATTCGGTTAACATTATAGGTGAATATTACATATGTTATTAAAAAAATGATTCGGTTAACATTATAGGTGAATATTACGTACGCTATTAAAAATAAATAAGGCTCTCGCTGATCGATGAAAACAATTAAATATGTTTTATTAATTAATTGTATATGAATTGACTTGCCCATTTTGCTTGCTGTCGTATGTGTTCGGATGTTACGTTGATTATTACGCGTGTATAACTATTACGACTAATAGCATTTGTTTAATTCTAAATAAATAATGAAATATGGAGCCTATCCTAAACAAGACACAATCCTCGTTACTCTTAATTTATTCCATTTAAAAAGATTGGCTTATTCTCTTAGTAAACATAGGATGAGAACGATTTCAAATACCTCATCCATTCGAGAGATATTTTTTGAATATTCCAGCATGTTAAATATAAACTTAATACACACACAAAATTCATTTCAAGTAATATTTTTGCGACATTAAGTATTCGCGAATGAGATTTTACTTTCTCTACTACGTATAGTAAGTAGAGGAAGTGTTGTATTCCACCCAAAAAGTTCGATAACGAGATTTCACCGGAAATACATGTTTTGAGACCCTCTGAATCCAAAAAAGCATGGCTGTGTGTGTGGGTGTCTGTGTGCCTGTGAAGCATAACTCAGAAACGAAGAGTCGGATAAACACCAAACTTGGTATTTAGGAGAATTCTAAAGCCATCACATAGCATCAGGCTTTTTAAACATCTGTGACGTGTCTATTCACAATCGAAAGGTCGCTGGTTCGAGGAAAATTATATCAACAGAAACAATACATTATTTTCACTCTGTGATTATTTTGGTAATGTAACAATAATTAACAATGAATTTTAGCGGTACATGTAAAAAATAAAATATATTTTTATTTCCTAGCGTCATATGCAGAAGCATTCCCCTTAAGGAGCGCTGGCGTGATCGAGGGATTTCCCCATAACAGGTTTAGGCTTGCTTACGAAATGTCCCTGTGCGAGGCTAGCATTTCCCTCTCCTTCTTCTCGAGGGTTTGGAGTAGCCAATCTAAATCGTTGTATTATATATCTTAAACTTTCACGCCTACATTTTTTATATTGCAAAAGAACACTATAAAAAGGCTGCTTCATCGGGAATTCTTCACTTCGCTTCGACATCTCGACCGGACCACACCACTAGAGGAGCTCCGAGACAGGAAAGAAGAAGCAGTCCGCTGCAAAGAAGCAGCCACCGCTGGAACGGCTCGGCATTGCCGTGGTACTTGTACCAAAGCCATCGGCTCGGCATTGCCGCGGTTCTGAACCAAAGCCTTCGCTAGCTCTTCGAGCGTGCGCACCACAGTTTAGACGAGTAGGGGAAGTACGGCCATAGCGAGCAGTCGAAAGACTTGCTTAAGCGCCTCTCTGAGGTCCGGCCCTCTATCTCCCCGTGCTTTTTAGCGCTCGCTAGCTGCACTTTTTCTCTTTCTATCCCTCTTCTTTTCCTCTTTTCTATCTAGCTTAAGCCCCCCTTAGCTTCACCTAAGGTTACACTACATATTGAACATACGCAGTAAATCACTCTTAACTTAACTACAAGCAAAATGGCAGGTAACTCCAAGGCAACCACTTCTTCTTCCACTGAGACGACCACCATGAAGCTACGAAGTAACCCTACCAAATCCTCAACCAGCAAACCCAAGACCTCAAATCCTACCCCGAAACCTACCCAAGCCTCTCCAGCATCAAGGATACCTACTCCTAACACTCCAGCCTCACCTGTAGCCAGCACCTCGACTGACACGAGACCAGACACAGACACGACCACGGAGAGTGCCACTCCAGCGCCACCTACAGATACACTAACTCAACAGAGGTCAGACCTTGCGCCGGTCATAATACACAAGAGCCAGGCAAATAACTTACTCATACACACTATCACACGCGACTTCGACAAAACTTGCACACCTAAATACAACTACACAATCACTACCGCTAGAAACTCCGGTGACTTTGCAGTGAAAATGTCCTGCTTGAGTGACTACCGAAAATTGGTAGAACACCTCAAGTCAAAAGGCGTACAGTTCCACGTTGTCCAGCACCCCCAGGATAGGACTGCTAGGTTTGTGATCAAAGGGCTGTGCGCCGAGCTCACCGGGGACGAACTTAAAGAAGACCTGGCACTCTTAGGAATAACGGCGCTTAGAGCCGTACAAATGCGCAAACGCAATTGGCGTCGCACCCCCCTGCCAATGTACCTCATCGAGGTGGCAGACACCCAGGAAAGCAGCAATAGAATTATGGACCTCAAGTATTTGGCACACTTTAGGATCAGAGTAGAAAGGTATAGGACCGATCCCGAGCCTAAACAATGTACAAAATGCCAGAAGCTTGGGCATGTACAGCAGAACTGTAGGTCCCCAAACTACGTCTGCGCCAAATGCTCACAGAATCACCCCTCAGGAACGTGCTCCGTTCCGCCCGCGGAACGGAACTGCGTGCTATGCGGCCATAGGGGCCACGGTGCAACTTGGCGCGGTTGCACCGCTTATCACGCAGCAGTCACGAGATCCGTGCCGACAAACCGCGCGCAGCCGCAACCCCATCAGGCTTTAGGAAGGACAAGAAGCTATGCAGAGGCTGCCGCTAGGTCTGGTGCAGAAATGCACAACGCAGGGTGGCTCACTAGAGATAGGAGAGGCCGGACGCGACCCGCCCCAGTAGAAGAGCACCCTGCGGCTGAGGCTCCCCGGCCTGTCTCCGAGGAGGGCCCAGCAAGGAAAGAGCGACCCCCCCGCAACACACAGAAACACACCAACACACAGGCACCCAAAAAGACGGCAGGAGGGCCTCACCCTCCTTCCCAAGAGTCGCTCCCCCATCGCGGTCAGGATGTAAGACAGCATTTACACACAGGCACGGAGATGGCCAAACTAATGAAATACATTGGAAGGTCAGGATGCACTGTCTCCATGGCATTCTTGAAGGGACAGTTAGAAAGGCTCCAAGGAATATTCTCAGAAGGGACTGACCCAATATTGACGCTGCACTTCCTCACGGAACTCATCCACACTCTTCGCTCTCATTGCAATGGCAGGGACTGATAAAATTCGCACGATTTACTGGAACTGTCGAGGGGTACGTAGAAAACGTAAAGATCTTGCGGACTTCCTCCAAAGCAACTCCGTTCAAATTGCGTTATTGAACGAAACCCACTTAGGGGACATAGACCGTTTTTCGATCCCAGGGTATGCGGTTTATAGGACAGATCGCGACCGTAGGGGAGGGGGAACAGCAATTGCCGTACAAATAAACATAAAACATCACCAAATTCATGTGCCGGTACTAAATCGTTTAGAAGCCACAGCCATCAAACTCTTCACCTACAATACCGAAATTGTATTAGTATCAGTTTACAATCCTCCGGGAGATGTAGATACCAATGATGTTGACATAATCATGAGCCTAGGTCCAAAGGTCATAGCGGCAGGGGACTACAACTGTAAACATTTGCTATGGCACAGTATGAACCCCAACCCGCAAGGTACAAAACTGTTAAATTATATTAATAGCACAAATTACCTAATATCAGGGCCAGAAGAGCCCACTCATATTCCATACAACAACAATCATGCACCAGACGTTCTGGATATCGCACTATTGAGGAATATCTCATTTGATGTGGAATTTAACGTTTTAAATGAACTTACGTCAGATCACCTACCAGTACTTATGGAGGTGGCGATGCCAATTACTTTTGAAGCTGAACCTCCCAGGCTCAATTACAATAAAGTGGATTGGGAGGAGTTTAAAAACACCGTAGACCACTATCTACCGGAGCTAGCAGTTAACTCGCCGGAAACACAAGATATTGCTGCGGATAGATTAGACTTAGCAATTAAACTGGCGACACTCAAATGCGTCCCGCTAAAATACAAACCAAAAACTAACGCCCAATATCCGGCCGATATTAAATTATTGCATCAAAATCGTAATAGGGCCAGACGTAAATGGCAGCGATCTAGAAATCCCATTGACCAGCAAGATTACTTTCAAGCTAGAAACGAGACTATAGCTCGGACTAGGGAGTATATCGGGAACCAATGGAACCAAACGTTAGAAAATCTGAACCCGCAGTCAAACACGGTTTGGCGGATAGCGAAATGCCTCGCGCGCACTAAAACCAACATTCCGCCTTTAATCAATAACTTAAACAATGCGATAGCTGAAACCCCCCAGGCCAAGGCTGATGTCTTTGCTGCGGCCCTCGAAAACATCTTCAGGCCAAACCCAGTAGTAGGGCAAGGCAACCAAGAACGAACGCAAGAAATCGAAAATGAAACAAACGGAGCAGACTACTCGATTACACACAATAAAATGCGAAAAACTAATGCGGGCGAAATAAGCTGGATAATCGCCCACCTGCCCAATAGGAAGGCTCCCGGGCCAGATTCAATACCAAATGTGGTACTCAAAAATCTTCCACGGGGAGCGCTGCTGCTCCTAGCTAAAATATTCAATTACTCCCTTGATGAAGGTAGATTTCCGCCACAATGGAAGTTGGCCAATATAATAATGATCCCGAAACAAAAGAAAAATCTAGCGTTACCCTCCAGCTACAGGCCAATAAGCCTTCTAAGCACAATCGGGAAGGTATTAGAGAAAGTAATTCTAAAAAGACTAAACTCACACATTACGAAGAATAATATCCTAGTCCAAGAACAATTTGGATTTAGGTCAAAACATTCCACGACGCTCCAATTACTAAGACTAACCGAACAAGTCACTAAGGGATTCAACACAAATAAATCGACGGGCGCCATCTTCTTGGATATTGAGCGCGCTTTCGATAAAGTATGGCATGCGGGCCTCATTCACAAGCTCAAGTCTTACAACTTTGCAGATTCTATGATCGCCCTAATCAAAGATTATATTAGCAATCGACAGTTCCGAGCAACGGTGGAGGATTCCTCCTCCTCCCTTAGGCCTATCAGGGCGGGAGTCCCTCAAGGAAGTTTGCTCGGACCGACCCTCTTCAATCTATACATAAATGACTTGCCGGAACTTACGCGTACGGAGAAGTACATATATGCCGATGACACGGCGCTAGTAACGCAATCGACGCAACCTAGGATAATACACCAAAGGCTACAGAGCGCCCTAAACGAGCTCGAGCCATGGTACACGAAGTGGCGAATTAAAATAAACACCAACAAATGCCAGTCAATAATTTTTACCAAGAGAATACAGCATAGACTACCAAGGCATGCACAACCGCCACTGACATATAACGGCGAAAGGACCGAATGGAAGAACCAGGTTACATACCTTGGCGTAACTATGGACCAAGGCCTCACCTGGAAACAACACATAAATAGCGTAAGGGCAAAGGCCAATGGCCAGCTTAACAAACTCTACCCGGTCATTAACATTAATAGCCAACTTCAATTAAACATGGGTCTCACGATATATAAAACTCTAATAAGACCCATAATGACGTACGCAGCCCCGGTTTGGGGCTATGCTGCGAAATCGCACCTACACAGGCTACAAACCCTTCAAAACAGAATATTAAGAATAATAGCGAAACTCCCGCAGGTCACTCCTGCACACCTCATACACGACGAGTTGAAATTGCACTCGATTGAGGAATTCATAAAGCTTCAAAGCTTCAATTTATATGCTAGAAAGGGCAAGAACTATAACCCTCTCATCCGCGATTTAGGAGCCTACAACAACGAGAGGGACAAACACAAAAGACCGCTATCGCTATTCGATAGACATATTGGCCTGGGGGAACCAGAGGTAAATATTCAGGCATACTTAGACGCCCTATTGGTAACGTAACCAAAGACTTTATCAGTGAACTGGCCATTGCGATGGCGCCCTCTATCTAACTAGACTACAGTGGCCCTTGAAGTCCTTGCATATTTTTGTCAAGGCGGTCCCGGGGGAGGGGGCCCCCCAACCAGGGTGACGTCTGAGTGCAGCTGGGCCAGGATTGGTTGGGCTGCGCTGCGGGCGGGCAACCAATGATCAACCAAGGCATTGCTAATGGAAATGACTTCAAACACCACTCTATTCCTAAACACTGACACGGCTCACAGCCTAGATAAATACTAAGTACTAATGTAAACGTAATGCCAATCAATGTTATTGATCATTGACGAGGCTTTGCAGCCTAAAAATAACATAATCACTAAGTACTACTGTAAACGTAATGCTAAGTAATATTAATGAACATTGACGAGGCCTTGCAGCCTAAGAATAACATAATCACTAAGTACTAATGTAATCATAATGCACATCAATTTATTGATCATTGACGAGGCTTTGCAGCCAAACGAATAACATAATCACCCAAATAATTTCTTACAGGCTGACGACGGGGTTGAAGGCCGCCAAAAACCGGTTAGCTGGTGTTGACGGCCTGAGGTCCAAGCAATTAATATGAATTCAATGTTACCACATAACACTAATGACATTGCCCTTAATTTCAGGACAGCAGACCAGTGCACTTTAATTCAAGTGAAGTGGACGAGGTCTCCATCCGGAGACACAATGCTTCAATTCTCAACTCCTCGCTCCGAACTTTCCTAGGGCGCAAGTAGGGCCTAGGTCATGCTTGCGTCCAGGCTCCATTCCACACCTGGCTTGGGCGCTTGCGGCCGGCCAATATATCCTCTCCACGACTGCGCTGGTGCAATAGCGGTACAGCCACATCATCACTCCCGAATACATCTTTATCCTTCTTCCCTATTTCTTCCGGTGGAGGAGTTTTTAGTGGGTATGCCGACTATTGGTGATTCCCACACTCTCAGTCCCGACTCCCATCGGGGCTGGGGTAAGTGAATAAATCATTTTCTCCTCCACTCGAAAAAAAAAAAAAAAGAATTCTTACAGTTTCTCCGCTGAAATCAACGAGCTAAGACCTCTGCAAACTTTACTCTTTCAACGTGAAATTTCATCGAACGTCATGTCTGGTAAATTGTAACAAAACACTTCATTTACTTTTAAAAGTTAAATTATTACTCAGTACATTTAACTTATATTTGCGTTCTTGTTTTTATATGCGAATAGTTGAACTTCTACTGTTAATATCTAGCTGCGCGAATTCTCAAAAAAAATGTGAACAGTTAAGTTAAGTATTCATCTTGTTGAGTAATTATTATTCCGGATATTTAAATACGTGTTTTCACCGGGTGAATTATATTCCTTTCTAGAGAAAATACAATTACTTGATAATCGCCACGAATCGAATAAAAAATGATCTGTATAAAATTTCTTCCGAGGGTAACCGGTGGTAATCGATCCGAGGACTTCCTGTTTGCATGCATTGGTCGAAAATTCATCAGTTAATGTTTCATTCCTCTCGCGCATTTATTTAGTAAATACTTTCAGTCTGTTTCCATCATGTTAAAAGAGATATTTTCCATGATTGTGTCGAGAAATACACGTGCTTTATTTGTAATAGAAATTTCTCAGCTGATTAAAAATACATCGACATTTTCCCTGTATAAGCTATTCGCAATAAAGTAAATTAACTTAATAATATAACTTTTCTTAAATAAATAAATAAAATCTAACGCGTAAATTACTTACGTTTTCAGCATTCAGCTCTGCTAACATAGCTGAGGCTTACATCCAGCTCCAGCAGGATACCCACCGCCGGCTGCAGGGTCGCTCCTCAAATACCGTAATGATTCAGGCACCCGAACACCCGGATGGTGAGCATTCTTCAGTGTTTTAAAAAAAATTAATGTAACAATTCATATTAACATCTTTTAAAACATGCTATACTATTATTATTATTATTATTATTATTATTATTATTATTATTATTATTATTATTATTTCCAGGAAGCGGACTTTATTTTGGGATCGGCCATCCATCGACCGCTGCACCGGCACCACCAGGCCTCCAAACCTTCCTGGTGCCAAATCATCATGGATGGGGCTCCGGCCCGTACATGCAGGAACACTCGTACGGTAAGAATTTACAGACTGGTGTTTGAGCAATTGTAACTAAAAATTATTTAACAGTAGATAAACAATGCCGATTCTAGCACACAGGACCTACCTACGACAGCATAGAGTTCTGGATTGTATAAGGAGAAAAGGATATATTTAAGGGGAGTTTCTCACCCAATATGCAATCACATAACTCTTTCGGTCTCCCAGAATGCTATGTATTTTTCACGCGGGTGTTTAAAACATGTATTTTTTCATGTATAGCGTATAGATTCTTTAGAACTCTGTACTCAAACTACTATTATTATTATTATTCATTTTTCCAGGAAGTGGACTTTATTTCGGAGGCAGCATCGCTCAACAGGAGACCGCTGCACCGGTACCTCCAGGCTTCGCGAGCGTTGCACCAGCAGGCTTCGCAACCGTTGCACCGCCACCCCCAGGCTTCCAGACCTTCCTGGTACCAAATCAGCAGGGGTGGGGCCCTGCCACATACATGCAGCAAGCACCGAACGGTAAGAATTTTTTCAATATTTTATGAACTTCTTTTACACATTCTATATTATTATTAATAATAATAATATTATTATTTTCAGGAAGTGGACTTTATTTTGGGATCGGGCATCCATCGACCGCTGCACCGGCACCACCTGGCTTCCAAGCCTTCATGGGGCCAAATCAGCATGGTTGGGTCCCTGCCCCATACATGCAGCAACCTCCGACCGGTAGGAATCTTTTTCAACATTTTATGAAGTTCTTCTACACATTCTATATTATTATTAAGATTGTTATTATTATTTTCAGGAAATGGACTTTATTTCGGAGGCGGAATTGTTCATCACGCACCCTCTGCACCACACGCCTTCCCTGCATCAAATCAGCAGTGGTGGGGCCCTGCCCCATACATGCAGCAACCACTGAATGGTAAGAATTTTTTCAACATTTTATGAACTTCTTGTTTTACACATTCTATAATATTATTATTAATATTATTATTACTATTATTCCAGGAAATGATCTGGGTGACCTTGGAAGCCAACCTATGGATCTAGGAACACAGGAGTCAACATCACCGGGGATTGGTGAAGACTCGACCGCTGCACCGTCCGCCTCCTCATCATTAGACACTCTGGAGGAAGTTGTACCCGCTGCACCATCGACCTCCTCAGTCGCAGGCGATGAAACCGCTGCACCATCGACCTCCTCAGGCGCAAACGATGAAGCCGCTGCACCGTCAACCTCCTCCTCATCATCCAGTGATGTGACAGCTTTGAATCGAAAGAGAGGGCCGGCATCGGACGGGAGCGAGCAGCTTACAATAAAAAAGGCCAAGGTTAGTGGTAGTAATTGCCAGGGGCTGGAATACAATACCATCCAATCAGCGTTCAAGGGACGTATTTTTAATAGTAGAATAGAAAATATATTAGAAATACTAGACCCCAGGGTCTTTTTAGATGAATGCAAGGAGCTTATTATTAAAGAAGCGGAAAACGTTTTGCAGAAAAGCAGGAGTGGATTAAAGATGCATTGTTCCATGGAACTTGAATATTCAATCCACAAACCTGATGAAGAGAAGCGTCTTTCCACTGGCTTTAATTCTAAGCCTGTACTGATTCTTCCGTCAAGCGATCTCAATCAGATCTTCTCTTCAATTGCAGGGGATATTTTGGAAAACATTTCTAAATTTGAGGGGGGAGCATCGTCGAAGTCCTTGTTAAAGATACTCAGCCTGGTGATGGGCTTTACACACTACGACCCTTTACACGCAGGTTCATACATCGAATTGCCACTGAAAATCAGGAATAAGTACGCTGTTATAAATATCCAGAACAAAGACAATTACTGCTTTGCATGGTGTATGCTAGCCTCTAAATACCCTGTTAAACGTCATGGCTATAGAGCAACAGTATACCCCAAGGAACTGCTTTTCGAGGCATTCAATTATGAAGGTATCGAATTTCCGACACCCTTCCATCAAATTGAATGCTTTGAAAAGCAGAACAATGGAGTATCCATTTCAGTGTTTGGTATAGAGGAGGATAATAAGAACATTATTCCCATATACCAAACAGCTGAAAAGAAGCAGCACCATACCAATCTGTTATATATTGAGCAGGGGGAAAAGTCCCACTACTGTATAATTAAAGACTTGTCCAGACTTGTAAGGAGTCAAGTAACGAAACACCAGCATAGAATATGGACATGTGAGGCATGCCTCAAGAGATGCACCAATGAAAAGGCTCTGGAAACGCACCGATTAAGATGTGGGAAATGCCAACTGCTTAAAATGCCTCAACAGGATGAATACCTTGAATTTAAAGCATTCTCCAAGGGCGTTCCTGTACCATTTGTTATATACGCAGACATTGAATCTGTTCTGGCGAAGGTTCACTCTTGCGAGCCCTCAAGCAGCTCGAGCTGGACCCGAACCGTTCAAGAGCATGAAGGAATGTCTATTGCCTTGAAGGTGGTATGTAGGCATGACGAGGCATTATCAAAATTCTTTCTCTTTAGAGGCCCAAATGCCATCGATGACTTTATCAAGCAATTAAAATCAATTGGTGATGACGTCATCGATGTGTATTCCAATCCTAAACCCATGGATTTAACCCTTGAAGAGCAACAGAATTTTGATAATGCCTCTGAGTGTCATATATGCCTTGCTGCTTTCACTATGAGCGATTTACGCGTGAGGGATCACGATCATGTGACAGGGGAATATCAGGGTGCTGCTCATAATAGATGCAATTTGAATAGAAAGGTCCCTGATTTCATACCGATCTTTTTTCATTGTCTATCTAATTATGACAGTCACTTCTTGATAAGACGCCTGGCATATGATAATAAGCCCGTATCGTGCATTGCTCAAAGCGGTGAAAGGTATATAGCGTTTAGCAAATGGTACAGGGACATCAGCATCAGGTTTCTGGACAGCTTTAAGTTTCTTGACGACAAGCTGTCCAGCCTGGCTGACATGCTTGAGGAGAGTGACTTTAAAATAACAAGGGCAGAATATCCTGTTGAGGAGCATTTTAAGCTGGCAAAGAGCAAGGGAATGTTCCCATATGATTATGTTTCAAGCCTTGCCGTACTCAAAGATACTTCTCTACCACCGAAGGAGGCCTTCTACAGCACTCTCACTGACAATCACATTACCGAAGAGGAATACAGGCATGCTGTAAAAGTCTGGGAGGTCTTTAATATCCGGAATCTCGGAGAATACAGCGATCTATACCTGAAAACAGATATACTGCTCTTGGCGGATATTTTCGAAACGTTTCGAGATCTCATCCTGGGAATGTATAAACTTGACCCAGCATGGTTTTATACATTACCGGGACTCGCCTTTGACGCTATGTTGAAGATAACAAAGGGGAAACTTTCCTTAATATCCGACAAGAGCATGCTGGAATTTTTCGAGTCGGGAATTAGAGGCGGACTGTGCACAGTGGTGAATGGCTATACCAAAGCTAACCATAGGTACATGTCCAACTTTGACCAGCATGCTCCTGTTAAACACCTGTCCTATTGGGACATAAACAACTTATATGGAGCTTCTATGAGGTCTGCCCTACCGTACAAAAATATGAAATGGCTCACCGGAGAAGAAATTGACAGCATAAACTTCGCAGAAATCAAAGAAGACTCAGCGACTGGATATGTGCTAGAGGTTGATATCGAATACCCCGACCATATCCACGACGCCCATAACGAGCTTCCTTTCTGCCCACAGAGCGCGACACCACCGAATGGCCAATACAAGAAACTGCTTGCGACATTAGAACAGAAAAGCAAATATGTCTTGCACTACAGGGTGATGCAGCAGTGTATCGAGCAAGGTCTAACTGTGAGACATATTCACAGAGTGGTGTCCTACGACCAGTCTAACTGGTTGAAGACATATATCGACGTCAACACCGAGAAGAGAGCACAAGAAATGTCAAAATTCGGGCAAAACCTGTGGAAAAAGATGAATAACGCCGTATATGTAAAATTTATAGAGAATGTGAGAAAATACACTGATTTCAAAATAGTTGGAACCTGGAAAGAGGCAAAGAAGTTGATAGCACGCAGCACTTACCTACGCACCATAATTTTTAAAGAAAATCTTGTAGGAATCGAACTGGGCAGGGAGGAAGTGCATATGAACAAACCAATCTACATAGGACACGCAATTTTAGACATTTCAAAATTTATCATGTATGACATCTTTTACAATGTCATGAAACCAAATTTAAAAGACTTGCTGCTGAATTACATGGATACAGACTCGTTTATTTTTGAAACGAGTTCTGATATCTATGAATTCATCAGGGAGAACCCTCAATATTTCGACACTTCAAACTTCGAAAAGGATAATGTACATGGTATTAAGCAAGCCAATAGGAAAAAGATTGGGTTTTTCAAGGACGAATTGGGCGGCTTGGTTATGGAGGAGTATGTCGGTATAAGAGCAAAGTTATACGCATACAGATACGGAGGGCAGACAATTAAGAAGGCTAAGGGCATCACCAGGGCAGGTATGGATAAAATCGATTTCGGCCATTATTTTGAATGCTTAAAGGACCATAGCCTAAAAATTTATTCGGTACAAAAAACATTTCGGAGTAAACACCACAAAATTAACACCATTGAGACAAACAAATTGGCATTGAAGGGGGGTGACGATAAGAGGAAGTTGATGGAAGGAAGCTATAAGACTCTAGCGTGGGGCCATTATTCCCTTAGACCTGGTGATTGCTAGTGCCTAAACTTGTAAATATGTATATAATGTAAATATTTTAAGATATCTTGTTTTTTACTTTTTCAATCTGAATTTTGTATATATTCATTTAAATTGTGTATGAGGGTTTTTATATATTAATTTTCCCTCTGATAATGTTATTGTATATATTCATTTAAAGTATGTGAGGGTTTTTATATATTATTTTTCCCTCTGATAATGTTATTGTATATATCCATTTAAATTGTGTATGAGGGTTTTTATGTAATAATTTTCCCTCTAATGATGTTATTGTATATATTCATTTAAAGTATGTGAGGGTTTTTATGTAATACTTTTTCCCTCTGATAATGTTATTGTATATATTCATTTATAGTATGTGAGGGTTTTTATGTAATAATTTTCCCTCAAAAAAAGAAAAAATATGAAGGATTTTTTAAAATAAAAAAAATACTCATGATTTTACAATCATAAAAACTGGTCTTTATTAAGTCTTCATACATTACACCAAATCCTTTATATCAATCCATTGAGTATCTGCAAAACCATACCACTTTACAAGAACTTTGTTTCCACGTTTACGTATAACCTTTTCTACTAAATATGTGTTAGGATAGTTAGTCTTTTTTAGTTCATGTCCATAAAAGCCACCTTTTATGATTTCACCATTCCTATCCTTTAGTATGTATGTTGTAGGCTTGGTACGATTCACACGAAATACTTTGAAGATTTCAACGCTCCAGTTAGATTCATAACCCTTTTCAAAATGTCCTTTATGTTTAGATATCCTGACATAATCACCAACACTAAACTTCCTTGAAGCCTTCTTCTCTCTTCGGTCTTGATTATAATTATACACAGTCAGAAGAAGATCGTTGTTTTTCACTTCATTAGGCTTCATGCGGATAGTTGAATGAAAAGTGTCATTGTACTTTACAATGATTCTAGGTAAAAGATCTAGCCACTTGTATGAGCCTTGGACTAAAAACTCTCGGTACATCATATTCTTCAAGGTTCGAATTAAACGTTCAACAGCCGCAGCCTTCACATTGGTATAGGTGCTGTAGTGGTTAATATTATACTTAAACATTAATCGTTTAAAGAACTTGTTTTAAAATTCTTTCCCGTTGTCACTTTGAATATTCCGGGGAGGGACATCCATTTCTTGTAATATATCCTCCATAGCCTTTGCAACATTAACTCCGCCCTTATCCTTTAAGGGTTTTGCATATGCCATTTTAGAGTAAAAGTTGATTGCGATCAGAATGTATTTGAAATTTTTGTTCACTCTTGCATATGGTATCATTTCAATCAAATCAATTTGTAATAAATCATTCATACCTTTGCTGATAATTTTGCGTCGTAAATAGTTCCTCCTCGCCGATCCGTGAAGCTCTCTGGCGATATTCTGTTTGGCGGTCATGCTATAATTTTAGATGCTTTCAACTCCCGGATAATTTCCTCAATCTCTTGAGCGTGACTATTATTACCAGCGTCCCTCGATGCAATAAGTAACCTCAGTCTATTCACTAATGTGTTAGGATTTCTCCAGAAAACGTAGTCAACCTCCTTATCAGGCTTATGCTCCTTCCCTGCCAGTCCTAGACCTGAATGTGTATTGAGCAAGGGTCGTATTATATTCTTGTATTTATACGATTTACCAGATTTCAAACGACCGTGTCTGCTGTAACCACTTCTATGAAGAAAAGTACTTTTCATAATCTTAGCGTACGTCTCCAAGTCTTCACTGGTGTATGCAGAAATCTGAGGCGTTCGCTTAAAGATGAGATCCGTCAAACCAGCGGTAGACTCATACGTTTCATCACCTATCAATATTTGATTATTTATAAAATGAATATCTTTATTTCCAAGCATATAACTTCCATCCTGATATCTCACACCATACAATGTATCAATACGATCCTTGTCTTTTGAGCGAACGTGTTGAAGGTAAGTAGAAATACTTGTAGAATCACCATCTTCATTCTTGACGGTCTTCACAGTCAACCCTCGTTGAGTGTCCAAAATATCCTTGAGGTGGGAGGTTACAGGCTTCAAAGCTTCGGACATGACATGCTGAGTCTCAAACCTGAGGCCTTTTAGAGCTCTCAGGTTTTCTTTTACAGCCCTGGTATGCTCGGCTACAGACTCTTTAAGTCTTATGCTTTCACTATCCATCTTACAAATGATGTGAAAATAGACGATTACCTTCAATTTATAGCCTGCGTCCAGCTTGAGTTCTCAACGTGTCGATAGCCTTAGCTAACATCTCTATCGAAGTTCTCAGTTGCTCGGTTTCTTTCTTATGCTCCTGTGTATGTGTCTTGAACGCTTCAGCAAAGATTGCCGTATTAGCGTGCTGGCTTCTGGCTGATTCTTCTAGACTCGTCATTTGCTGCATATTAGTTTTGTAGGCGTCCATCATCATATTTACATTATCCTCCACTTTCTTAAGTTTATCATTGCAGCAATCAGTTTTGAGAGTATTCAAAACCTCTATCTTTAACTGCCTGACTGTAGCCTCTAAATCTGAAACTCGCTTCATCGCTAACTTTTCTAAATTACTAATTTTCTGATTGCAAAGATTCTGAAGATTTGTTTTTTCTCTATCAAGCTCTGCGGTAACTTGTTTAATAGAGTCCATTACAGAATCCACTCTGTCTTTTGTAGAGGTTGTTAGAGTATCCACTTTACTCGTAGTTTTATTCAGATTTGCTGTGATGTCTAGCAGCTTCTTACCTATTTGCATCTCGATTTCCTTTGGCAAGTACCTGTTTAACTGCTGTCGCGTCTCGTTCGATTTCCTAATGATCATAGCTCTAGCATATCTTTTATTTACAGCATCCGTATCTCCGAGAGGATCTGTTATATCAATAATTCTCTTATTGTCGAATATAATGTTACCATTACCATCTCTCGACTGCGTGCGTGAATTGACATATCCAGCGATGAACGTTTTATTCACAACATCATTATCGTGAACAGGATCTAGCAATACCTTCAATCTAACTTTATCGATGACTATGTTATTTTCCTTATCTCTCTTGAGGATATATCTTGAAATCAATTCATCGATCAGGGTCTTAGCCGTAACCTCAACATTGTTAGCAGTTTGCTGAGAGAAATCGTGCATCCTAATTTCGAGAACATCCACATAATTCTTATTGGAGGCGTCATGATTATCTTCAGGATCGTGAACATTGCAAATCTCTTATTCTTGAATTGATAGTTTCATTTGACATCTCTATTTATGATAAAACGATCAAACACTCTTCTAACTGGACCAGTTCTCTGAGAACCGAACCTATTGATGCTCATGATTAACTACGAATGATCATTTTCTTTTTTGTCGAGCTTAATATATACATCAAAACCATTCCTATATCGCCCCTCATTCATGTGAAATTCAGGAACTATCACAACAAAGGGTCTTCCTTCTGATACACTCTCCCAAACGCTCTTACATAGATCTTTAAATTCATTTTAGGTCATGTCCGTATTTACATAATCTTCGTAAATGTGCTTTAAGTTTAAATTGTCTTGTCTGAAGAGTATTATCATGTTTGTATTATCGCGAATTAAATGTTTTGGAACTTTAGCATAGGACTGTGCTAGATATACAGAGTCGACATTTTGATGTCTACCCATACTGTAGAAGGATGCTATCTTTTCCTGCTTTTCAGTGATGACGTCATCAAATATAAAGATTGAATTTTCTTTGACTTCAGAAGGATGCAAAACATCATCCCCGTTGTCGAAGGTGTTCACTTCTATACCTTCGATGTTTCCGAGCACTTTAATTAGGTATTGGTACTTTGATTGATAGAGAGACTTTGAATAAATATACAAATTTTCAAAACGTAGTCCATTCTCATGGAGTAGCATATTGAGTAATACGTTTGTTTTCCCTGCGCTGGATCTCCCTAAAATAAGAGCTCTGACATTAGATGGAAATAACTTGCCATGTCGATCACTTTTAAAGTCACTTTCAAAGTCTAATACCTGAATAGGTAGAGAGCAGTGCTGCTTAACAAGCTCCATGTTAACAACTAACTTATAAAATGCATGTGCGATGTTTATATATTACCGGTTGTAAAGTAGTTAATGATTGAATGCAATGATATAAAAGGGCTATTGCATGCAATTACTCGCTTAGTATATCATGAGAGCTAAGAGAGGAAGGTCGTTGCAGTATAAGCGTGGCTCCGGAATTATTAATTCCATAATTAATTCGCTCCCCTTTGAAGCTCACTTACCTGGATATAGATATTGTGGGCCTGGTACTAAATTGGAAAAACGTCTAAAAAGAGGAGACCCCGGAATTAACCAATTAGACGAAGCTTGCAAACAGCACGACCTCGCGTACGCTGAGAATAAGGACACCGCTTCAAGTCAAATAGCGGATAAGATTCTTGCAGAGAAGTCTTGGAAACGGGTGCAGTCATCAGATTCAACTTTTGGTGAAAGGTTAGCTGCAAGGCTAGTAACTGCAATCATGAAGGGAAAGGTTGCAGTGGGAGCCGGAAAGAGGAAGATGAAAAGAGGAGGGTTTTTACCATTGATACCCATCATTGCTGCTTTAGGCGCTGCAGCAGGCGGCGCTGCTCAGATAGCCTCTGCAGTCAATAAAAAAAGGCTGCTGATAGGCATTTAGCAGAAGTTGTGAGGCATAACAAGGCGATGGAGACACGAGGAAAGGGACTCCGAAAGAGAAGGTGTAAGAAGAGGAATAAAGGAGGATTCTTACCTGCAATGCCGCTGATGTCGTCTTTAGCCGCTGCATCTAAAATAGCAAGGTCCTTGAAAAAAAGAGGATCTAAAGGCAGGGGTTTAAAGAAGAAGGCAAAAAACGGTGGAAGAGGATTGTACATATACCGGAGGAAGCCCTAAGTAACGTAGCCATCGAATATTATGCTAAACGTTTAAAAATTCCTTATTTTAGAGGAGCTTATATGATTGACAAACTTCCTTTAAAACCACACTTCAAAGAGAGACTTATTACCAATCTCGACACCTCCGATATTGAAGGAACACACTGGGTTGCTATAAAGAAAGAAGGTGATGTCGCATACTGCTTTGATAGTTTCGGTAATTTGAAACCGCCTCCCGAGATTGAGAAATATCTACAAGGTGTTAAAATCTACTATAATACACAGAGATACCAGAATTTCGAATCAGTCATCTGCGGGTACTTGTGCTTGCAATTTCTTTTATCCTAGAAGCTGCTACATCGTCAAGATGAGTTATACAGTTACAGTGAGCGGGCCAGACACTGTTATTTCAACGTATTTAAACCCGCCTCTACAGCTAGATCCTCCAGGTCATTATGAGATTGCTCTCTTGAATTTTAAA
The DNA here is from genome assembly GCA_030765065.1 of Deroplatys truncata. Taxonomy (NCBI): domain Eukaryota; kingdom Metazoa; phylum Arthropoda; class Insecta; order Mantodea; family Mantidae; genus Deroplatys; species Deroplatys truncata. The sequence goes on along the minus strand of CM060988.1, from coordinate 19,634,784 downwards.
ACATTCTATTCAATACCAAATGTCGATGAAAGTAATAATAGATTTCATTATATTCATAATGGTAAACCTGAAACTATTGTCATCCCACATGGAACCTACGAGATTGCCGATATCAATGCATTTCTAAAGGATAAACTAGGATTGAATGATGAAGTCTTCTTCATAAGGCCTAACAATAATACAATGAAGGCTGAGATTAAATGTCCTTATACAATAGACTTTTCTAAGGCTAGATCTATTGGCTCGCTTCTAGGATTCACAGACACTAAAATAATTCCTGCTGGAGAAGCGTTTGAATCTGACGATCTTGTGAATATATTTAAAGTGAGTATCATACGTGTGGAGTGCAGTATTGCAACAGGCTCTTTCATTGACGGTAAAAGCGGACATTCGCTCTACGAGTTTTTCCCTTCTGTTCCTCCAGGCTATCATATCTCTCAAGAACCCTTGAACCCGATATATTTACCGGTCATAGATACAAACTATATAGACCAGATCACTATTCGAGTGGTAGATCAACACGGAAAGGCGATCAACTTCAGGAACGAAGTTATCACTACAAGACTACACATAAGACGCAATGGCAATACATTTTTAAAGACATCGCAAATACTATAATAGACGACGTACACCACATTCGAAGCATACTACCTCTCCAGCTTCCGAGGAGTTAACACGTGCTAACCGCAAGTTCCTCGAAGGGTTAGGTTACAGGACGCTATAATGGACATCTTAAACGTGACAGAAGTTCCAGCCTTTGACGACAAGATCACCAAGGAGGAGGAGCATATTTTTCTTCCATACAACACCTCCGCTCTGGATGTAAACGATGAAATTAGAATGCCATGCCGAGCTGAAGATTTGTATACGCTACATAACAAGAGTTATCTCTACATCGAAGGTGCTCTCACCAAGGTAGATGGATCCCCTACTACAGCGAAGCTCGCTAATAATGCTATAGTCTTCATGTTTGATGAGATACGTCTAGATATGAATACTACAACTATAGACAGAACAAGGAATCCTGGAATTACTACAACTATACGAAATTATGTGACTCTCAACCCTATGGAGTCGAATCGGCTGCTGAATGCTGGATGGGCCTATCCTGGTGAAGAAGTTGATATAGTACACGCAACGAATGGAGCTTTCAATGCTGTAGTCCCTCTCCCGATACACCTAGGATTTGCTGATGACCACAAGGAGCTTATACTCAACAGCAAGTTTGAATTGATTCTCATAAGATCCAAAGATTCTAGAAACTGTGTCCTGAGTTCGAATGGAGAGGAAGCTAATGTAAAGTTAACTAGAATCGAATGGAGGATGCCTGTAATTCGTCTTTCCGATGCTGAAAGAGTTCACATTCTAAAAATTGTAAAGTCTGATAAACCTCTACACCTTGCCTTTCGATCTATGGATCTTCATACCCAGTCTGCTGTACCCCAGACAAGATCTTTCACTTGGAATGTATCAACAACATCTAAGCTCGAGAAACCTCGCTTCATCATTGTGTGCGCGCAGACTGCAAGATTGGGTGATTATAGCAAGAACAGTTCCGAGTTTGATCACTGCAACATTACTAAATTGAGACTATTCCTCAACAGTGAATGCTACCCCTACCATGATTTGAACTTGGACTTTAAAAATTCAAAGTTTGCTTCACTATATGAAATGTACTGTAAATTTCAAAGTTCCTATTATGAAAGAGATAATTGTCCCCTCTTAAAGAGAAAGGATTTTCTTCACCGTGCACCATTATTCGTAATAGACTGTTCTCACCAACCCGAGGAGGTTATAAATGGAGCTGTGAACATCAGAATCGAGATTCAAGCATCTGCAAATATACCAGCCCAGACATCACTGTACTGCCTGGTTCTACACGACAAAGTATTTACCTACAAACCTCTTTCTCACGTGATGCAAGCACTTATATAATTATGCATATGTTTGGGTGAGTGGTTTTTTGTAAAGGAATGTACAAAGATAAGTTTATGAATAATAAATTGAATTCATATACTAAAACGCTCTTTTATTGACTTTAGCATACATTTCAAGCATTTTCCTTCTCCCCCTCCTACTCCCTGAAAAACTAGTTGCTCCTGACTTGCAGAAATCATTTAAAATATTCAAATGTCTTTCAATATAGGGCAATAGCCGTTTTAGGTTCCTTACACCCTCAATGTCTAAAGATATTACATTATTATTTAAACAAGTATTTATGAAATGAATTGAATGGTCAAAAAATACAATAATATTGTATGCATAAATTACATTGTCACAATATTCATCACACGCAAACTTTTTTCTTGGCGTAGGTAATCTTCAATCATTGGAATGTTTTTGAATATTATATCCCAGTCTGATTTTGTAATATAAACAAATGATTTATCACTTTCGCAATTTATGTAGAGGGAGGGGACGTCATAGTATAGTCCAATGTTCACGGAATGGGAGGGGGAGATGCTGACGTCATCAAGCGCATGTGATCGATTCTCCATGCTCCTCCGGGGTATCTTCAATGAATAAGAAGACCATAGGACCCTCGTTGAGGATTCTCCTCTTACACCTCCTCTTCTGCTTTTTCTCCCCAGTCTCGTTCTGCCTCTTCCTCCGCTCCCTCCTCACACCCCTGCAACATATATTCAAGACAATGTTAGAAATAGTTTTAGTTAATGATTTCATGCGTCTGAAAGAGAAAATACATATATCAGAAAAATCCTCTCCCCTTGTCACACAAAAAAGTACTATCAAAGAGTGTCATACTCACTTCACGGGCTTGCACGATTCTGTGTGTATCTCGGACGAGCAATCTGGAGTCGTCTGATTTATCCACTCCTGTACCCTCGTTGCTTTATCATCAGGGGTAGTAGTAATGGCGGGTAGTGGAGCGGCATCCTCATCCATAGGCTGTGTATGGCGCTCTGCGATTGGATATTCCACTATATCGACATCGCATCTCTCAGGATCCAGCTCCTCTATTGGCACGGGTACCTTAGGCGCAGTCATTCGCAGTCTGTAATAATTTAATTTTAGGTTAGACACAGAGCAGCATTAGAAGCAGTAAATGAATATGTAATTTAACATTTCTTCTACTTACTCGAGTTTTCTCTTCCTGCGCTGGTAGACCTCGCAGTTGTCGTTACATAGGAAGAAGGATGTCATGCGTTCATGCTGGGCAGGGTTAGTACAAAGTACAGAATGCATGTACCCGGTGCACGACTCTGTATCACATTCAGCTAGGTGTTTCGATACGAAGACATCGTCAACTTCATCGACATCGCTAAGATCCTCCACATCATCACCCATGCGATTTTCACTGAAAGAATAAAATAATTTCAAGTTAGATTTCATTTAACATGCATACAATATATTACTGAGTTATAGAAATATGTATATTACTTACATGTTCGCTCCTCGATAAACAGGACAGCTCTCTGTACACACTTCCAGTGTAGTCATCTGATCATGATGCGATGGTTGAGTACACAACACTGAATGCATTAAACCATTGCATGTTTCGGTATGGAAGTATACGTAGTGAAAATAATCTTCTCCGCCCTCGCTCCAGTAATCATTCACATCAGATGCACGATGATCACCAGCCATTTCGATTATCACTGAACGAACACTGAAAAAAACAATAAATGATCGCTCCGGCTGCCGGCGTTCCTTATATACTGTAGACGGTGACGTCACACGGCGGTGGAGGGGGTGGAATGCATGTTGAGACCTGTTATTCACCCTCCAGGCAGAAGCCAGCTGTCTGTTTTTGAATACAAAGGAAAGCCATTGGCGAGCGTGTTTTAAAATGATTTACCGACGCCGACAGAATGGAGCCTGGCTAGTCTACACGTCGAGGCTTGTTAGTGACGTCACGCATACAGTCGTGGAGTGGGGGTGAAACTGGTTATTACCAGACCGAAGTCGGCTGGCGGGCTTTCCATTACATACCGGACTGTTGCCGGAGACAGGTTAAGACCGTGAGCGTGATAGTTATACATATGCTAGCACACATATACGATGGCGGCCAGGCGCAAGCGAGTCAATTCATATACAATTAATCAATCAAAACTACTTAATTGATTGACGAGCAGCGTTTAATTGCATTAACGGTATATAAACATTGATTCTTTTTTTTTCAATAACACATTACCTAATTGATTGACACAATTATGTACTCAAACGATTTGCCGATATGCGGCAGGCATCGAGAATCACATTCCCCCATCACCAGGGGCGGGATTTAGACAGGACGCTATGAGAGCAGGGTGACGTCGCCAGCGTATACTAACAATACACACTCTCCCACATATCCGCAGGGGAACCAATCACACAGACGGGATTTAGACAAGTCACAATGAGGGGGGCGGGAATGTATCCACCGTATAGGAACAATACACACTCTCCCACCTATCCACAGGGAACCAACCAGACCACAAAGGGGAGGGAGGGTACGCACCCAGCCTATGGGGGAGGGAGGGGGGCGGGGCCACCGGCACGCGACCAGGCACCGTGGGGGAGGGGGTAGGACCTGTCGGCACAGACCCAGTCGGCATTAGGTGAGCCCACAAAGGGAGGGGGCGGGGCTAGCGGCACGCGACCAGAGCGGCATGTGAGCCCTCAAAGGGAGGGGGCGGGGCTTGTCGGCATAGAACAAAGAAACTTATCACTTGTCGGCATCTGTCTGTGGGCTCAAGTCGCCCTAATAAGACTACTGCCTTGTAAACAGAATAGCCTGTCATACAACGTTAACACCAGAAGCACTATCGAGAGATAATGGGATTGTACTGGAATCATCTGTATCTCCGCCTCCCACATTCTAAAACAGTAGGGAGAGAATATTTCTTCACGTCCCAATACTTCCGGCGGGGGAGGAAAGGGTAGTAGTAATCACATCCGGTGTAATTTACACCCAATTCCACGTGTTCGCAGCATTTTTGTTGGAAGGGGTGGTTTTTTGTGGAATGTGTAGTTGAAGTGACATTTTCTGCAACGTGTTCATGTTTAGAGCAAATGGAACTATCTGACACCTTTCTTCGTGGCCAAATACAAGGTAACGGCATCTTTTTGGAGTGGGGTATACTTTTCATGTTACTGATGATTTTTAGTGCAAGAAATACCTAAATGACATATTTGTTCTAAGCTAGAATCAAGGTCACTTGGGGAGGTAATAAAAACAGTTCTTGCACTCCCAGGCAGCAAGTCACGTGCTGGCTTTTAGTGAAAGGTATACTTAAATGACACCTTCCTTCTAAGCCAGATTCAAAGTCATTTGAGGGGGATGTAATAAAACCAGGCTTGCATTCCCACGCTTCCCATACAAGCTAACTTTACCAGACCGTCAGACATCTGGAAAAACGGATGAGAATTGCTTTAAAACCGACTTGAATTATTCGAAATCTCCTTCTACTGACGGAAAAAGTATAAAAGGAGAACAAGAAGGAAACCATTATTTTCTACATGCACATAACACATATACGCATATACACGCTTAAAAATACGAATAGAAATCTATCTTTATAGGCAAACGTGCCTAAACGTTTTAAAAGCGAATGCTCCAGACACGGGTGCCGAGAAAAGCAAGAGGGTGCCTCTGTTGGGAGGAATATTCGCCCGCATGATATGTGGCGGCAGCTTTATGCAGACAGAGAGCGATACATTCATCAAGCAAGATCGCAAACTCCTTCTACGATTGTGAAAAAAAATAAAAAAGGCAACGGAAAGGACACACCACTAAATTTGTACCACTAGTGCAAAAAATAAAAATAAAACCCAAATGTTTTCAAACCTACCTATTGTACAAGTAGCACGCTGGGAGGCTTCCGAGTCAAAGAGGCTAGATATCTTTGGGTTCATTAAATGCCTAAATGGCTGATTCTTTCTGAAACGAGGAACATTACCATACTTATTTACATATCCTAAAATCTATTCCCATTTCGGCGTATGTGAAGCCTTTATCATTTTATGCAAAATCAAGATAACATAAGCGAGATATTAAATTGTTTAAAATGCTTTCAAGAAGCATTATGGTCTTAAAACACTAGGGAAAAACATCAATAAACTCCAATTGAGAAAAAGGAAGGTATCGAGAGGTTATGTTTCCGTATAGTGGAGACAGGAAAAAAATTTAATGATCCATCTCAGCTTCTGTTTTTCTCTTTGGGACATTTTCTTCCAGCGATATGCGACGTGGTTTCCGAGGTCACTGGCGGAGTCCGTAAGCTATTTCTTTATCTTGCTCGTAAATAGTATGCACATCAAATCCTATTCCTTTTGCAACAGACGCTTCTCCCCACGGAATCGCCAAACTCTCCTATATTTTCTAAGCCCCTCGCTTCTAGAATAAGCACCATGGCACTGAAAGGGTTTCTGGACGTTGTTTCCTCATCAAGAGTTTCTGTTGATATTTTCTCCTTTTGGATGTTCTAAATCTACTCGGAAAATTTCCCCAGAGAAGCCGAAAGATGTGCAAACGGCTGGGTCAAGGCTCATCGTGCCCAGCTTGTGACACACTAACCCCAGTCCTATCAAATGTGGGCTAGAAACCATCTGTATTATGTGCAGGCTTACAATAACGAGATACGAATTCCACTCTCTTGGGATGCATGTGTCCTATTTTATTACCCGCATCTAGTACATTTTAATCCAGTGGCTATACAGAGCGTTGCACTGAACCATTCATGTAGAGCACTGTAATGACTTTAGCATACAAGCGCACATACATACACGATCACATACATGCATACACACATAACAGACATACATAAATACATACAGGCATAATATATATTTGTATTCGCGAGCATAAAACCGATTTATAACATTTTGAATAACCTGCACCACCCTCTTGATCCACAGTTCATATTCAGGAGCTTAAATACGAGATTTACATAAGATTTAGAAAGGACATTGAAGAATAGAACAGTACGCTAAATCCTGAAATTGACCATAAATTCCGGCAATAAAACCTTAATTACTCGCAAAATTATTCTGAAATCCTGCTACAAAACCCTGAAATACATGAAACTCGGTAACTGGCCTCTGTGGTAGTGTTTAAAGAAAAGCCACCTCCCATACTTCCGACAGCTGGGGAAAACATTAGGTCGTATACTGAGAACGGGTGAGAGGGGGAAGAAAGAGGGGGAGAGAATAAGAGGGAGAGACAAAGGAAAGGAGTTCAAGAATTGGGAAACAGGATTACATACTGAAAGAATTATTTAGACATTTCCCATGCTATATGCTGCAGACAAGGGAGATCCACACACAAACACACATGCTTACTCAGTCATGGGTAGGCGAGATTCATTAAATCTTGAAAAACACCTAAGCAACCCATAGGCATTTCTACAGATCGGGAGTGGTTTTGTTGCTGCAAGGGGGGCGGATAGGCGATATAAGGATGTGTCCCAGACTTCATATTTCACTGTTTTTATAATTCAAACTGCAAACCATAGTGATATACACATCGCAACGTGAAGAGGTTTATTCACAGTATTAACAGATTTTTCTCTACGGAAGGTAAGTGAATAATAATGAAATTTCGTTATTATTCATTTATGCAAATGTTACGGATTTTATACTGTGAGAGGAGACTTATTTCTCAATTAGTTAAATAACTCAATTGCATTTTTATTGCCCATAGATACTTTTAAGTGTTTTGTTACAAAAAAATGCTTAGAATTAAAAACAGGTCAGTTTATTGAATGTATAACAGCTGTTAAACTTTCCACACATCCTTAATTGAAAACGAAGTTCATAGTTGAAAATATCTGAAATAGTGTGTTACATTTAATCAGTCATACTGAGGGCTAACTGGTATATACACACTACATAATTCACGATGCATAAATAAGAGGGGATGACTTAACAATTGAGAAAGGTTTTATTTCTGCCCCACGTATGGGAGCCAGTTTGAAGAAGATAGTATTATTACGTTGTTTGCACCACGCTTTAGGAGCAAATTTGAAGTAGGTGTTTTTCTGTTACGATGTTTGCAACACGCTTTGGACGTCAATTTGAAGTAGGTAGTATTGAATTAGTTGTATTATATTTCAACTGTTGGGGAGCCGAACTTGAAGTAGTTGCAACCGCACATATGGTACCCGGTAGCCTTCGTCAACAATTTAAAAATATTAACTTTGTAATTTGTCTGTTTCTTTAAATATTATTTATTTATGTTTGCCTCGGCTGCGTCAGTATTATTGTTAGAGACATGGATGTCTTGGCAGGGTTGTGGTGCGACAAGAACGTAGGCTTACACAGATTTTAATTTTACTTTACTCCTTTTATTAATGCTTGACACTATTTAAATAAAACTTCACTGATATAGAGAGAGCTGTGAGATTCTTTAATTCATTGCTTGCACTTTTTAACGCGTAAACTATTTTCGTCTCACACGAATACGTATTAAATTTCCTGAGGACACGTTTTGCGACTGGTTAGTAACGGTGTCTGCAGGCAACTGAACAGATTTCTACCGCCACATTTTGTAAATTTCTTTATTTCAGGTGTCTGATTGGCTATTCCTAATCCAATAGAATACCTTCTTTTAAATAAATCTTTTTCTGGTTGTTGATTGGATATTTTATAAACTGTCACTAAAATTACATTATTGCTTCCAAGAATCACAAATAACATTATTAAACTCTCAAACTCAATATTGCCTCTAGGTTACCACATTGTTACCTTATTCTCGCAGTTCCTACATTATTAAATTACGTAATATATTTACATAACATTATTACACATGGATACAATGACTGTAATATACACTTTTTATATATTGTTACATGCACATATTGCTTTAAGGCGGGCTGTTATTGAATTTACATATTATATAATTAGACTGAAATTATTTAAGTATTAAAAATACTGCCTCAAATTGCCCCCTTTTAGAAATACTTAAAATTTGTTCTTTTTTTAAAAAAAATATTTTCTGAAAGTCTCCTGAAAGAAATAACAAAACCTTTTTCTTATTGCACTTCCTATTTTTCACTGTCACTTTTATTTAGCACTCACAGGTTTTTCACTACACTCGTGTATAGCAGAATACTTCATTTTGTTCTTTCACTTGTTCGACACTTTGAGGTCAATGACCTGGCGTAAGGTTAATGAACTGGATTTCAATGACCTGAGTGAAGTTTGTTTATTCACTATCACAGTCACTATTAAGCATTTTATTTGCTATACATTTAACATTTAATTAGGCATATTAACACTTGTTATCCTTTCTTTACAACTTGTTTCTTAAACCTTTTTATATTTTTTACAATTTCTAACAATTTATACCTTATACAATATAAATGCAGTTGCTATTCAGATTTATTATGTTTTTCTTACTATCAATGGATTTTCTTTTATTACATCTGTTTATCTAAATTCTCGTTTGTTATATTGACAATCTGCTACATTTAGTAAACATATTATTATAAATTTTTAAATTACATTGCTTTCCCCTTTTATGTTCCAGTTACTTTATTTTCTTAGTCTCTTGTGCCACACATAACCTGCATACTTTATTTTCTTTTTCTTCTTATGCCACAGATTGTTTAGACTTCCCCTAATCTTATGCTGCACAGTGTTATTCCAAAACTCATTCATGAATAAAACTCTAAATATCTCAAAATTCATTTCACTATCTGCTAACATGTGTAACCATTCTAAGGTTTTGTTATCCAAGCATTTTCTAAAAAGTATAATTTTTAATGCTTCAAGCACATTCTACAATTTAAAGATTCTACTAGATCATGTATAAATTCTACTGGACTTGAGGAAGCATTAAAATATGGTAATGGCAATTCATTAAGCACAGAATAATAGTTTGACATCTGATTTGGTACATGCATATGTATGTCATCATTATTGTTTTGTGTTTGAGAGGCTGATGCTATAGAAAAAGCAGTAGCGTCTCTTGTATTATTAGTTAACAAAGGTGATACACTTCTTTCTGCAGTTGCATTATTGTCATGCATTTGATTAGCATTTATGAACTAGTTACATTTGCATTTACCTTTGGTACACTGGTACTTAAATTTTCAAAACTGTTTCTAAGTTTATCAATTTCTTTGCTACTTTCTTGTACTTGATCTTTAATTTCATCTATCATTGACTTGTGTGCTTGTTTAATTGCATCTGCATTTGTTTTTGCCATTTCATGCATTTTATTTATTTTCCCTGTTAAATCTATTTGTACTTTTACAAGATCTGCATTTGTATTTTCTACCATTGTTTTCAATTCTTCACCCTGTATATCTAACTTATTACAAACACCTTGTTTAGTATTAGTAAGTTTTAACTCCATTTCAGTTACATTTTTATCAATATGACTTGACAATTTCTGTTCTAGCTGTTTACAACCTTTATTTACTTTTAAATCTATATCTTTTTGAAGTGCCTTAAAAGATTGTTGTAGTTTTATTTCTAACTCCTACTTTCAGCTTTGCTTTCTTTCATACAATTTTCTATTTGTTTAGCTAGATCATTTTTGATACTAGATAGCTCTGTATAAGTTTCAGTTAACTTATTACTTAACTCTACACTAGTTTCAGTTAACTTATTAAATTCTTTACTTAAGTCTACTCTCAGCTCTGTACTAGTTTAGTTATCTTATTATTAGTTTCTTTTAACTCTCTTTTTAGCTCTGCATTACTTTCAGTTATTACTTTTAGAAGGCACATAAAATTTTGTTGTGAGAAGTTTTCTTGCTCTTGTTGGCTAGATGTGTGAGGGTTTCTTTCTTTTGTAGTTCCCTGCACTAACATATGTAAAGGTGATTGACCTTGCATACTACTGCTATCTCTTTCTATGCCTACCTGTGAATTTACAGATAACTGTTCTTCTACATCTAATCTATTTGTTTCCTCTAACTCTGATTGTAATGACTAACCTATCCTCTCCTACTTCCATATTTTTATTGTTTTCTGTTTCCTTTTTATTTTGTATATTTGCTTTTGTTATTGTTGTTTTGGAATTGCTCAATTTTAATTTTTTGCTTCTTAACAGCATGAAATTATCTTAATAACAATATATTTTCTTAATTAACTTGACAATTGTTATACATATAATATTGGAATTTTCTGACCTCTTGTTCTGGCTGTTTCTAGTAAACCTTTTTATTCCGATGCTCCCTCGTAGATTGTTGCTAAATTGTTGACTGCTTGTCCCGTACTCCTGAAAGAATTGTTGCTGTCCTTGGATGCTATTGATTCTGAAGTTCCCTGATGTTCTCTGGAGTTTTCTGAAGTTCTCTGTTGTACTCTGGAGTTTTGTGAAGTTCTCTGAGGTGAAGTCTTGTAGTTTCGTCAATTCTGGTAGTTCTATGATGTTCGTTGATCTCTTCTTTTAAGATGTCGTCGCCAATTCTTGTCTCTTCGAGCCCCGCGCAGCTGGGGGCCAATTTGAGAAAGGTTTATTTATTTCATTATTTGCCCCACGCTTTGGGAGCCAATTTGAAGTAGGTGTTTTTCTGTTACGATGTTTGCAACACGCTTTGGACGTCAATTTGAAGTAGGTCATATTGAATCAGTTGTATTGTCTTTCAACTGTTGGGGAGCCGAACTTGAAGTAGTTGCAACCGCACGTATGGTACCCCGTAGCCTTCGTCAACAATTTAAAAATATTAACTTTGTAATTTGTCTGTTTCTTTAAATATTATTTATTTATGTTTGCCTCGGCTGCGTCAGTATTATTGTTAGAGACATGGATGTTTTGGCAGGGTTGTGGTGCGACAAGAACGTAGGCTTACACAGATTTTAATTTTACTTCACTCCTTTTATTAATGCTTGACACTATTTAAATAAAACTTCACTGATATATTACTTGCACTTTTTAACACTTAAACTATTTTCGTCTCACACGAATACGTATTAAACTTCTTGAGGACACGTTTTCTGACTGGTTAGTAACGCTGTCTGTAGGCAAGTGAACAGATTTCTACAGCCACATTTTGTAAATTTATGTATTTCAAGTCTCTGATTGGCTATTCCTAATCCAATAGAATACCTTCTTTTAACTGAATCTTTTTCTGGTTGTTGATTGGCTATTTTATAAACTGTCACCAAAATTACATTATTGCTTACAAGAATCACAAATAACATTATTAAACTCTCAAACTCATTATTGCCTCAAGGTTACCTCATTGTTACCTCATTGTTAGCAACTTTTAACTTATTATTCTCACAGCTCCTACATTATTAAAATACGTAATATATTCACATAACATTGTTACATATGGATACAATAATAATAAACACATAAAATTACTGTAATATACACTTTTTATATATTGTTACATACACATATTGCTTTAAGGCGGACCGTTATTGAATTTACATATTATATAATTAGACTGAAATTATTTAAGTGTTAAAAATACTGCCTCACAATCCTAAATATGGACATCCACAGTGGCGGCTCGTGACCTGTTGCAATGGGTGTGCAGTTTGTTACATGCTCTCTTCCTGACACATACACACACACGCACACACACATACACACAATCAATGCAAAAAAAAAAGTGGACTTACTAAAAATCTCTTACGGCTTCCAGTCTCTTTCACTGTTCCGCATCAGCTTACAGGACATGACGATGCATGAAGTCCATTCGGCGCTCCTTTTTAGTTGCAAACTTGTCTATTACTATCTCATTGAAGTCTGAAATATCCCTTACAAGGCGTTTCTCTATTGACAACATGGCTAGAGCAGCCAGGCGTTCTTCTGACATCGTGGACCGAAGGAAGGTTTTTATGCGCTTTAAACTTGAAAAACACCTTTCAGCTTCAGTAGTTGACATTGGCACTGTTACAAGTATTTTCAGTAATTTAGAAACTTCACTGAACGTTTTCTCTAGATTATTTTCCACAATAAACCCTAAAAGATCTACAGCACCCGATACATTTTTGAATTCTCTGCGCATGTACATCAATTGCAATTCCGTTCGTAATCTGATCGTGTCTACGAATGGATATGCTTCAGTTAAGGTATGCATGTATTTCTCCAGATACGTTTTGTTGTATTCGTCAAATCTTTCGGAAATGAAGAGATTTGACGCGACAAGGTGATTGTGAAATGAAAACCTCTCCTTTGCTTGTAGCAGAATCAGTCACACACCTCTTTCGCTGCAGATTTTCTTGACAAATGGTCAACCTTACGTCGTTTACAGCCTCTGCTAAATAACGTGGGTTCTCGGCTATATCATCAATCTTTCGTCTAACTTCCTTTATTGCGCTTTCAAATGTTTCAATGGCAGATTTTGCAAATACTGCATCAATGGATCGTCTTTGGAACTGATTAGATAGCACATCCACATGTGGCATTATAATGAAGAATATTTCTAGCCAGAACAAGAAGTCTGGCTGTATCAGTTTAAGGCGCAGTCCTTTAGCCTGAACTATTGTGTTGCTTTGTTTACTGCTTCTCTCTATGGTCTCTAAACATTCCGTAATTGATTCCTTGTGTCGAAAACGGTTTGCATTAATCGGGATTTGAAATTCCATCTTATTGTTGAAACTCCAGGTATCCTCCTACCTACAATCTCATCCAAAACACGAACTCGTTGCGGAGAATTAGAAAAAAAATGCAGGAATTTCATTTAAGTCCGCGAAAAATATTCAAACTTCCGTATTTTGACTTGCTGCTTGCGCCATAATTAAATTCAATTTGGCATAGCAATGAATGTAGTGAGCGAAAGGGTAATATTTTTTCACCAATGATTGTACACCAGCATGCTGCCCACTCATGACATTTGCTCCGTCGTGACTCTGAAACACGACTTTGTTTTTTTCAGTTTCAGATACCACCATTGAGAGCGCGTTTTTTATACATAGGGAGAGAGCGTTCGCATCTTGCCCATCTGGATTTAAAAATGTCCAGAATCTTTCCACTGGCTTACCATTTGCTAGCAGGTAACGAAACACAACCACCATTTGAAACAGAGATGAAATATCAGCTGTTTCGTCGGCAATTATAGCGATATAGTCTGCTTTGGAAATTTCTCTCTTAATTTCTTCTTGGCATACGTCAAGCATACACTCCAACAGATCATTCTGTATTTCTTTCGACGTTCCTCGAAAAACGCTGGCCTGCTTGAGATGATCTTTCACCGCGGAATCTAATTCTGCGGTGAAGTTTATCAGTCCACGAAACACTCCAGGGTTCAATGAACTTTGACTTTCGTCGTGTCCCCTGAGAGCTAACTCGAATGCTCCGCAGAATTTTATGCAATTAATTATCTGCGACAAGACATATCTGTTCTTAGTAACTTCCTCATTGTGTTTTTCCACATTACGCCTAAAAGCACTGTCTAACTGCTGAGAGATATTATATTTTCCCAGAACATTTAGTTCTAATTCGCAATTCATATGGGCAATTGAGGTCTCATGTTTTGCCATTTTTTGTTTTAAATGACCAATATCACCACAACCATTATTTGTCCAGGTGCCGTTTCTCTCACTCGCAAACAATAAACACGGAAAACAGAAGAGCCGGTTAGTTGCTTCACAAGCACATATCCACGAGCAACTTTTATACACACTTTCGTTAAACTTTCTTGTAACGGTCTTCCCTTTACAATTAGTCACTTGAACTAAATCGATTGGTGGCAACGGTCTGCCTTCCTTTTTAATTTGCAGCTTTTCTTCTAAGGATAAACCCGAAAGGTTTATCTCTTTTAGTTTCGCAAAGCTATTCATTTCCACACTTACACAGATTCAAATCTACTGCTATGGGCCGATTCAAATGCATACAAATTGCCACCAGGACGCAAACATAACAAACAAAAATGAAAACACCCTAAGAAATTAACTAACCCAAACTGAAATGTTTACCTTATTATATTATGCAGAATAATTATATGCATTTATAATGGTTTAATCAAAATAGATGTAATGTGTTTGCAGCATTAACATAACTCTCACGTTAATACAGAAAATGGCTAGATTGTGCTTAGAAACGTAAAGTTGGCTAAGTGTGTAACAGGTTTATCGCAACTTCTGCTAGACAACAGCGAGGGAATGTTCGTAGAAAGGGAAGTAGAGAAGGAAATGAAGTTATACGGGAACGCAGTGCGCTTGCGCCATAACAATCGCATCTCTTGGGCTTGTCGATTACACTGCGTTAACTCGCCGTACTTTCAAATACAAGCGTTGCCCCGTTCCCCGCGACCTCTCGCCCTAAAGCTTCCTTCGCCAGTCGCAAAGTCTCGTTTGTGCGTCTCTACAGCTCGTTGACCAAATGCACTGGCGTTTGGTAAAGAAGGCGCGGGAAGTTTAAATAAACTCTTCATACAGAAGAAAGTTTGAATTTGCCCTTCTTGTATACATACCTATAGAGGCATATGCATATTCACATACAGGGAAAAATTAGTGGGTGTGCATTTGCGAATATGCGATCACCCAAGAACCGCCACTGGACATCCATTTACTTTATGTATAATTCAAAATTTTATTTTTCATCATTACGTTTTTGTAATGGATTTCACTCACCAAGGTCTCATGAATGAGATAAATGAAAGTTCCATGGATCCAGCTTCAGCATCAATTGTGGAATGTAAGATCTTCTGCATTTTTAAATATATAATATTACTAGAATAACCATGAAAAGTTTAGCACTTCAGAATTCATATTCATTGTCAGGAATCTTAGTATTTCTCACCATGTCACACAATTATTTTCATTGGTTTAACAGGTTCCTTCCAGGCAAAAAACAAGAATTCTTTATTTGAAATTCTAATCTAAAGAATAGTGTTTATTTTTATACAGTGGGCGCAAACTCCATAGATCATCCAAACACCGGTGATCCAGGATTTTTAAATATGTTCCTAAACGATGTTCTGGATTCACTGAATCACACAAAACAAAGAAGAGTCACTTGCAATTTTTTCAAAGGCATTCACCTAATTCACTACCATCTACACCTTCATCAAACATCAAAATCATTCACATGCAAGACACTGAATTATCGCACATTGGCAGACACAGTTATCTTAGATAACAGTACACACCGGCGTCTAACATCGCATTTTACACCGATATTGGGAATTGCACAATTACCTATCACACCTTAAACATCACGAATACAACATGCAAGACTAAAGATAAACTTTTCATTAGCTAACATACACACGCGACACAGCCACGCATACTCATTCCATTTCACGATTACGGAATTTCCATGTTGAGCAGAAAACTTAGAAAAGCAATTTAAGCCACTTTTTATTATTACTACTTTAACAACCATAAGTAACATATTATCATCACTCAGAGTTGCAATGCTCGCACAGGAGACGCGGTATCTCACTATCAAACCTGCTCACTACCAGGTATACTTGCAATTGAGTGGAATTCATCACACTGTGTTTGCCATTCAGAAAATTCAGAGAAAAAAACTATTACTTATTAATACAACTACTATTACAGATTTAGTATCACCAAATCCATAAAAGTATATTCACGCATAAAAAAGTTGAAGAGCTTCACAATTTCCATTTTTGTATCTAGCACTACAATTCCTTTAAGGAGACTCCCCACTTCATTTTCAAAAACATTAAGACATTTCATTTTTATGTTTCAGACCCGCTAATAAGAAAGCATCTAAGAAGAAGGACAAGAATTCCATGAACATCTCCATGAAGATCTCCTTAGGAGGACGACGCTACGCTAAGAATGAACACCACCTGCGCTACACGACTGGCCCCAAACTCAAAAAGGCACCAGGGTAACATCTGACTATTTCATGATATCCCAGTAGTAGGGTACATTTGCGAGGATCAGCGCACTGAATATGCAGGAATGTGCATTCATATGCAAATGAGGTCCCCCACCTCCTCTCCCCCCTTCCCCAGCTCCTCGGTACTTTCAGTTGCAGCTAAGGGTCATAAATCTTGTTGAGTATAATGGAAGCTTGACAGTTTAGCAATTAAGGCTGTCAATCAACTGTCAAAACGAACAATGGGGTAATAAATTTACGCTTCTGTAACAAGGGCGGAGGCATTATTCTACCCATTCCATATCCGGCTACGTGCTTTCCTGCAATGCACCAACTCACCCCACTCGCATTGTTTAACGACCACGTGCAAGAGGTTATCCCTCACTGTCAAAATGAACAATGAGTATGCTGGACAAAGAATCAGACGCTATTGTCCCCAGCTCTATTGAATTCCATGAGTGTCTACTTTTAGAAAGGCCAGTCGTATACCAAAAGAACAAGGCTTGCCCTTCACCTGTCAAAATGAACAAAGAGCATGATAAATTAGGGTCGTAACAAAAGAGGACCTGAAGACTGTTAACAAAGGAGCAGATTCTATTGTACCTATTAACTTTCTGTTGTCCAGAGCAAGGCTTCTTTAGAAAAACCACCTGTGTGGCATTCCATTCCACTGCCGTATAACAAAGAACAAAGCTGGTCCATTTTAGCAGATGTTATTGTCATCCGTTCCATTGTTCGACCACGTGTGTGTTTAACAAAAGAAACTGAGGGAGACTTTATACCTGCCCTGTCTTTGTTTGTCTGTGTGAAAGACAGAGAGGTCAGTTTACCTGCTAGACTTAAACAATTCAACAGCGTTCGAGTCAGCCATCATGACGTTGGCTTTGCCCTGAGGGCAGTTCTCCCTGAATGTTTTCACGAAGTCCTACGAATATACCCGAACATAGTTCTCTCTTTATGTAGCTGACTGTTTTCAAACAGTGATATAAAAATGTATTTAACATATATCATTACATACATTAAACCTCTGTGTATACTTGAATATCCATAGATCGGTGTTCGATTCTTACTGCAATCAAGCGTTTATTGCTAATGAGAAATTAATGATTTGATAATATTATATCATCACCCAAATAATGAAAGAGGGTTTAGAGGCCCCTAGTTCGAATCTTGGCATGCGAAACTCTAATGCGCAATAAATATGAAACTATGCGCGGTCAGATTAAAATATGTTTAACAAATATAATTTATCTGTGTATATATCATTGCCCTAAATAATGAAAGACCGTTCAGAGGTCCTAGCTCGAATCTTACCAGAAACTCTAATGCTTAATAAATACTAAATTATTGAAGCATGCACGGGCAGATTAAAATGTATGTATTTAACAAATATAATTATTTATATATTCCGATGCCTAGACACGATTCTTTATTTTCTTTCTTCTTCTCTCTCTTTCTTCCTTTTCCTTCTTTCTATCTATCTCTTTCTTTCTCCACGACTTGTACACATCCAAGCGTTCACATATACGCGAGCACACATACATACATCAACACGCACATACACAACCACACACACACACACACACATTCGCGCACATACACACTCACGCGCGCATACACACTCACGCACATGTCCTGAATGAAAAGAGATAAAACGATGCAATTAAAACTAATTGTAAGCTTCGTATGCAAGGCGCCGTTTACGAATTGTTCGAAACTGGCCTGGATGCATGGGGTCGAATCCTAGGAGTGATTACAAATTCATCTTCTAATGAATCCAAACTAATTAAGATAAAGACGCCAAATAAACTTTATTACTTTCAAGTAAATAGGTAGTTTCCTGTGAATGTATATTAGAGTACCTGGCGTCCAGGGTTCAATCCTTAATTTTTAAATCTCAATTATCTCAAAACTAGCAGGGATGGAGGAGCGGACCAAGGCAACGTTGTTAGCTCATATGATGGGCAATTAATACTGCATATAATTTCCAATCAGTTGTGCCTAGTTCGAATCCCGATCTTTCAATGACTTCTTTAATTTTTCTCTGTACTCTAGAATACATCACTTAGATCAATGCTGTAACTGCATACAGGTCTTTTAAACATGTCAAACTAATATTATAATTTTGTTTTTGGTGTCCTGAGTTCAAATACTGATTAAATGAAATTTACTTATAAATTTAATAACACAGGAACTAATTAAGATAAAGCCACCAATAAACCTTATTACGTTTATTTCATTAGGTAGTATCTTGTGAATGTATATTAGGGTACCTGGCGTCATGGGTTCGATCCTTAAGTTTTAAATCTCCATTGTCTGGGAAACTAGCAGAGATAGAGGTGTGGACGAAAGAATCTTTGATAGCTCCTACGATGGATAATTAATACTGTATATAATTTCTAATCAGTTGTCCCTAGCTCGAATACCGATCTTTCAATGACTTCCTTAACCTTCCTCTGTACTCTGAATATATCACTTAAATCGATCACTGTTAGCTTTTACAATACATTTAATTTTGTTTAAACGATACAGTACGTGAAAGACGATTCGTTGCAAGAGCATCATATTTTTTAATCTGTACTTTACATTCACATGGATTTCTCTGCGTACTCTTCTTCAGTTCACAGGATTTTCTCTACTCATTCTTCTTCTATTAGCATCCACACCATTTTCTCTGCACATTCTTCTTGTATAAACATTCGTATGATTTTTGCTACACATTCTTCTTACATGAACATTCACACTTTTTTCTCCGCTCATTCTTTGTTTCTCATTCACAAGATTTTCTCTACTCTTTCTTTGTCCTGAATGAAAAGAGATAAAACGGTGCAATAAAAACTAATTGTAAGCTTCGTATGCAAGACGCCATTTACGAATTGTTCGAAACTGGCCTGGATGCATGGGTTCGATTCCTAGGAGCGATTACAAATTCATCTTCTAATGAATCCAAACTAATTAAAATAAACACGCCAAATAAGCTTTATTACGTTCAAGCAAATAGGTAGTTTCCTGTGAATGTATATTAGGGTACCTGGCGTCCAGGGTTCGATCCATAATTTTTAAATCTAAATTATCTCAGAAACTAGCAGGGATGGAGCGGACCAAGGCATGGTTATTAGCCCATATGATGGGCAATTAATACTGCATATAATTTCCAATCAGTTTTGCCTAGCTCGAATCCCGATAGCGAAATTATTCAGAAATTAAAGCTAGGTGGTTTTATAGCGTTATTAGCATCTGTGGAACATTGAAACCAGCGAAAGAGTTAGAAAGATTCCCTCATATGCGTTAAGGCACTGTTAAGAGGCTTCAGAGTTTCAATTCAGTCATCTGCGGCCACTTGTGTTTGCAATTTCTATCGCAGTGAGTTATACTATCACTGTCAGTGTCAACGAGTCTGTTCTTACCACATACCTGAATCCTCCTCTTCAGCTAGATACGAATGGCCATTATGAGATTGCTCTATTGAATTTTGAAACCTTCTATTCCACATACTGATCAGAGTAATAATCAATTTCAATACATTCACAATGATTACATTAAGATCATTGATATTCATGATGGAACTTATGAGATTACTGACATTAATGAATACATCAGAGATAAGATAGGGTAGATGAGAATGTCTTCTTTTTTAGATCAATTATTAATAATTATAATAATAATGCAATGAAACCTGTAATTAAAATGTCCTTTCACTCATTATTTTTTCCAATGATTGTTCTATAGGAACGTTCTAGGGGCCTTCAGCGACAAAGGTATTCCAGATAATCAGCTGTCAGAATCTGACTTCCTGGTCAATATATTTAGATTGAGCATCATACGAATCTAGCGCAGTATTGCATCAGTCTCCTTCCTCGATAGTATAAGGGGACACTCGATCTATCAGTTTTCCCATCTGTTACGCTTGGATACCATATTTCACAAGAACCGTCAAATCAAATTTGACCTGCTATTCATAAACACTTGCTTCATAGAGCAAATCAGCCTTGTATAGGAGAGCATAACAGCAATATCATTGACTTTAGAAACAAGGATATAAGCATAATGCCCATAGAGTTTAGAAGAAGTCAACGACGTCGAGGATATAATAATGGAGTGATTGGACACGCACATCATGCTCTGCCGCTGACACCCAGCAGGTTAACATCACGCAATCGGCATTTCCTCCAGGTATTAGGCTTCAGAATCCTATAATCATTGTCATCTTCAATGTTACTGGGACACCGAGATTCGATGACAAGATCACTAAAGAAGAGGAACATGTGTTTTTACCATATAATACATCAGCTCTGGACGCTAACAACGAGTTTAAAATCCCTTGTCAAGCTGAGCATTTATATACTTTACCTACTTGAAGTTAACTATACATCAATGGAAATATTACTAAATCTAATGGAGCAGCTACTACTGCAAAGCTTATGCACAATAGACAGTCGGTGTTTGTGCTGATTCGATCCAAGGGTTCTAAAAAACTGTATTATACCGTCTCAGGTTGAAGAGAATGCTGCTGTTAAAACTGTAATAATCGAGTGGAGAAGGCCTGTGATTCGACTTTCTGATGCTGAGATCCTCAAGACAGCCAAGTTGGATAAGACTCTGTTTCACCCATTTAGGACCATGGTTTTGCATACTCAACCTGCTGTGTTACAAGCATTTACCTGGAATGGTGACACTACATCTAAAAATGGAGAAGCCGAGATTTGCCATTTTTGGTGCTCTGACTTTAAAATTGAGTAATGCAACTAAAGACTGTTCCCTGTTTGATCATTGTGACTAGCTAATTTGAGACTTTACCTTAATAGTGAATGTTACCCCTATCATCAATGAATTTGGACTTTGGAAAACTCGGGATTTGCATCATTGTGTGATATGTACTTAAGCTCTTATTATGAAAATAGAATAATCTTTTATTGAAGAGAAAAGATTACTTAAATTTGCTCCTGTATTTGTTATAGATTGCTCTCAACCAGAGGAAGTTGTAAACGGTTGTGTCAACATCAGAATAGAAATTCAGCCAGTGTAAATATCTCTGTACAGGCCTCCTTGCATTGTTTAATAATTCAGGATAAAGTATTTACATACAAGCCTCTGACTCATGTGATGCAGTTTATATTTTAAACTAATAATTGTAAGGATTTATTTTAGTCATTAGGAATATAAGGATTTTTAATGAATAAAAACATGATGTAAAAGCATACTTCCATTCTTTATTATTATTATTTATCATTAATTTCCATCAGTTTCCTCATCCAACTCCTTGTTTCTGTATATGTCATTACACTTGTAACAGTAGGTTATGCAAATTTATTTATTTTTTAAATGAAAGTCTCTTTATTTTCATAATTTTTATTCCCGGGCGGCAAACAGTCTTAATGCTGTTAATGTATACAGGGCTCAAGTTTTTAGGGTACAAATTTCATCACTATTTAAAGTATTTTCACAATCATCTAAATTACTGCTCACAATTATTATTTTCACCGAATATAGGGAGACTCGCTCGAGCTAACTCTCAGCTATGCATTGCCTTTTATACAAAATTGTACGTGGTTTTTCATCGTATGCCCTGGAATGTTATATAAGAATCCTGTCTTAACGTGTTTCGGTGATGTAGATGATCAGCACCTGCTTCTTGCCGCAATGCTTCTTGGAGATGTCGATGCTGCTTATTCTATCTCTATCCTCCAATAGCGTCAGCCTCCTTTGCATGTCTGCAAAGATGTTAACTTCTTCTTCCCTTATTGAACAGTCTAAAACATTGCACAACGAAAGTCTTAGAAAACTGCAGCAACCTGAAAAGTATTACATTTTTTGTTATGATACATGTAAAATGAAACACAAAAGATTTGTATAAACATTCGGATAGTGATCGTTATTTCATTGCGTTAGATATACCTAAATTCAAAACATGCGATATTGTGATTTCGTAAATTTTTTATAAAATTCTATAACATGTATAGTTTGTGGCTTTATATGTAATATCAACGAGTCAGTTGTTTTATTTATGAATTTTTCATTGTAAAATAGGAGAACATTCAATACTTAAGTTTGACAATTCTACACACCTTCTCTGCAGCTAAAAAAGACAATTTACTGGTCTTAAATTTCCCCATCTCTGCCATACCGTTGTACTTGAGGTATACTTTCCCAGGTATTTCTGCAATCTCTTGATCGGTTAACAAATTATAGAGCTCTGGCAAGAACACTTGACAATCCTCCAGCGAAGATACGATCCTGGTACCGTATCTTGTTTGAACTCTCTTTAAGGACTTTATCTCATATTTAAGACATATTTCGAGATCTTGAACTCAGCGAGTCGGTAGGAAACTACGCTCTTCAGCCATCTTGTTAAGGCTATCTTTAAACAATCTGTAACAGACATTGCCATGAATTATTGTTTTCACTACATTATTCAAGTTGAAGGACAAGTCATACATTTCTTTATATTAGAACTAAAGTGTGTGTTGTGCTGCGTCACCAAAGGTTTTGTAAGTATGCTTATGAATGTGTGGAGAAACAAAGAACGAGTGGAGAAAATCATGTGAATATTAATAGAAGAATGTGTAGCGAAAATCGTATGAATGTGTAGAGAAACAAAGCATAAGTACAGGAAATCATGTGAATGTTCATGGAAGATGAACCTGCAAAGAAACAAAGAACGAGTAGAGAAAACCTTGTGAATGAGAAACAAAGAATGAGCCGAGAAAAAAGTGTGAATGTTTATGTAAGAAGAATGTGTAGCAAAAATCATATGAATGTTTATACAAGAAGAATGTGCAGAGAAAATGGTGTGGATGTTAATAGAAGAAGAATGAGTAGAGAAAAATCCTGTGAACTGAAGAAGAGTACGCAGAGAAATCCATGTGAATGTAAAGTACAGATTAAAAAATATGATGCTCTTGCAACGAATCGTCTTTCATGTACTGTATCGTTTAAAAAAAATTAAATGTATTGTAAAAGATAACAGTGATTTTTTATAGTTATGTAAAAACTCACTCACCTTGCATTGTTTCGTGTTGACGCTTGCTGTATATGTAGATGGCTTGCCCTCTTCTTAAAATTAAAAAAACACCTCGCGTTGCTTTTGAAGTTCTTCAAAATTTAAATGTAAAGTTAATAAGTTCACAACAGTTCTAACCTACGCGGATATCTGTTTACATAGAGATCTAAACCCTCCAGGCGATGCCAGCACATCATCAAATCGGTAATGCTTACACATCACGTGATTATTACACCAATGGAGTTATCATCTGTTGCGCGTGTGCAGAGGCTCTCAGCACTTCTATCCCAATTTGTTTCACTTCCTCTCGCTCGCTCTCACTCTCTCTATCAGAGAACATCCATAATGTCGTTACACAAAGCTGTATGCAGTTACAGCATCGATCTAAGTGATATATTCTAGAGTACAGAGGAAGGTTAAGGAAGTCATTGAAAGATCGGTATTCGAGCTAGGGACAACTGATTAGAAATTATATACAGTATTAATTATCCATCGTAGGAGCTATCAAAGATTCTTTCGTCCACACCTCTATCTCTGCTAGTTTCCCAGACAATGGAGATTTAAAACTTAAGGATCGAACCCATGACGCCAGGTACCCTAATATACATTCACAAGATACTACCTAATAAAATAAACGTAATAAGGTTTATTGGTGGCTTTATCTTAATTAGTTCCTGTGTTATTAAATTTATAAGTAAATTTCATTTAATCAGTATTTGAACTCAGAACACCAAAAACAAAATTATAATATTAGTTTGACATGTTTAAAAGACCTGTATGCAGTTACAGCATTGATCTAAGTGATGTATTCTAGAGTACAGAGAAAAATTAAAGAAGTCATTGAAAGATCGGGATTCGAACTAGGCACACTGATTGGAAATTATATGCAGTATTAATTGCCCATCATATGAGCTAACAACGTTGCCTTGGTCCGCTCCTCCATCCCTGCTAGTTTTGAGATAATTGAGATTTAAAAATTAAGGATTGAACCCTGGACGCCAGGTACTCTAATATACGTTCACAGGAAACTACCTATTTACTTGAAAGTAATAAAGTTTATTTGGCGTCTTTATCTTAATTAGTTTGGATTCATTAGAAGATGAATTTGTAATCACTCCTAGGATTCGACCCCATGCATCCAGGCCAGTTTCGAACAATTCGTAAACGGCGCCTTGCATACGAAGCTTACAATTAGTTCTAATTGCATCGTTTTATCTCTTTTCATTCAGGACATGTGCGTGAGTGTGTATGCGCGCGTGAGTGTGTATGTGCGCGAATGTGTGTGTGTGTGTGGTTGTGTAGGTGCGTGTTGATGTATGTATGTGTGCTCGCGTATATGTGAACGCTTGGATGTGTACAAGTCGTGGAGAAAGAAAGAGATAGATAGAAAGAAGGAAAAGGAAGAAAGAGAGAGAAGAAGAAAGAAAATAAAGAATCGTGTCTAGGCATCGGAATATATAAATAATTATATTTGTTAAATACATACATTTTAATCTGCCCGTGCATGCTTCAATAATTTAGTATTTATTAAGCATTAGAGTTTCTGATAAGATTCGAGCTAGGACCTCTGAACGGTCTTTCATTATTTAGGGCAATGATATATACACAATTAATTATATTTGTTAAACACATTTTAATCTGACCGCGCATAGTTTAATATTTATTGCGCATTAGAGTTTCGCATGGCAAGATTCGAACTAGGGACCTCTGAACCCTGTTTCATTAATTTGGGTGATGATATAATATTATCAAATTATTAATTTCTCATTAGCAATAAACGCTTGATTGCAGTAAGAATCGAACACCGATATATGGATATTCAAGTATACACAGAGGTTTAATGTATGTAATGACTTATGTCTAATACATTTTTATATCACTGTTTGAAAACAGTCAGCTACATAAAGAGAGAAACTATGTTCGGGTATATTCGCAGGACTTCGTGAAAACATTCAGGGAGAACTGCCCTCAGGGCAAAGCCAACGTCATGATGGCTGACTCGAACGCTGTTGAATTGTTTAAGTCTAGCAGGTAAACTGACCTCTCTGTCTTTCACACGGACAAACAAAGACAGGGCAAGTACAAAGCCTCCCTCAGTTTCTTTTGTTAAACACACACGTGGTCGAACAATGGAACGGATGACAATAACATCTGCTAAAATGGACCAGCTTTGTTCTTTGTTATACGGCAGTGGAATGGAATGCCACACAGGTGGTTTTTCTAAAGAAGCCTTGCTCTGGACAACAGAAAGTTAATACAATAGAATCTGCTCCTTGTTAACAGTCTTCAGGTCCTCTTTTGTTACGACCCTAATTTATCATGGTCTTTGTTCATTTTGACAGGTGAAGGGCAAGCCTTGTTCTTTTGGTATACGACTGGCCTTTCTAAAAGTAGACACTCATGGAATTCAATAGAGCTGGGGACAATAGCGTCTGATTCTTTGTCCAGCATACTCATTGTTTATTTTGACAGTGATGGATAACCTCTTGCACGTGGTCGTTAAACAATGCGAGTGGGGTGAGTTGGTGCATTGCAGGAAAGCACGTAGCCGGATATGGAGTGGGTAGAATAATGCCTCCGTCCTTGTTACAGAAGCGTAAATTTATTACCCCCATTGTTCGTTTTGACAGTTGATTGACAGCCTTAATTGCTTAACTGTCAAGTTTCCATTATACTCAACAAGATTTATGACCCTCAGCTGCAACTGAAAGTACCAAGGAGCTGGGGAAGGGGGGAGAGGAGGTGGGGGACCTCATTTGCATATGAATGCACATTCCTGCATATTCAGTGCGCTGATCCTCGCAAATGTACCCTACTACTGGGATATCATGAAATAGTCAGATGTTGACCCTGGTGTCTTTTTAAGTTTGGGGCCAGTCGTGTAGCGCAGGTGGTGTTCATTCTTGCAGTACCGTCGTCCTCATAAGGAGATCTTCATGGAGATGTTCATGGAATGCTTGTCCTACTTAGATGCTTTCTTATTAGCGGGTCTGAAACATAACAATGAAATGGGGAGTCTACTTAAAGGAATTGTAGTGTTAGATACAAAAATGGAAATTGTGAAGCTCTTCAACTTTTTTATGCGTGAATATACTTTTATGGATTTGGTGATACTAAAAGTAATAATACTAGTTGTATTAATAAGTGAATAGTTGTTTTCTCTGAATTTTCTGAATGGCAAACACAGTGTGATGGATTCCAGTCAATTGCAAGTATACCTGGTGGTGAGCAGGTTTGATAGTGGATACGGCGTCTCCTGTGCGAGCATTGTATCTCTTGAGTGATGATAATATGTTACTTATAGCTGTTAAAGTAGTAATAATAAAAAGTGGCTTAAATTGCTTTTCTAAGTTTTCTGCTCAAGATGGAAATTCTGTAATCGTGAAATGGAATGAATATGCGTGGCCGTATCGCGGGTGTATGTTAGCTAATGAAAAGTTTATCTTTTGTCTTGCATGTTGTCTTCGTGATGTTTTAGGTGTGATAGGTAAGTGTGTAATTGTGGGGGATCTCATTTGCATATGAATACACATTCTTTGCATATTACATGCGCTGATTCCCGCAAATGTACCCTACTCCCAGTGTTCTGATTAAAGCGTGTAATGGTAGCGTTTAGCTATAAATATAGATTTATATTCGCATTTTAAGCGTGTATATGTGTAATTACATGTTTAATGTGCATGTAGAAATTGGCGGTATCCTTCTTGTTGTCCTTTTTTATTTTTCATTTTTTCTATCAGTAGAGGGTGGTTATGTATAATTCAAGTTGGTGTTAAAGAAATTCTAATTTGTATTTCCTGATGTCTGGCGTCTGGTAGTTAGTTTGCATGGGAAGACTGGAAATGCAAGTAATGTGTTTATTGCCTCCCCCACAAGTGACCTTAACTCTGGCTTAACAGGAAGGTGTCTTTAGTTATTTCTTGCATCGCGTGACATGATAAAACACACCCACTCCTCCAAGAAGAGGCCGTGACCTTGGAGGAAGGTGTCAGATGGACCTACTTGCTCTAAACATGAACACGTGGCCGAAAATGTCACTTAAGCTACACATTCCGCCAAAAAACACCCCTTTCCACCAAAAAGATCCTGAGCACACGTGATGCTAGGGTGTAAATTACACCGGAAGCGAGTAATATCCCCTTCCTCACGGTTGTAAGCATTTAGCCATGTCTTGTACCCAGTTTAGGTTAACTCCTACAAATATTGTGAAGAAGTAACTCTTAGTCAATCAGTCAAGCGTGTTGATCACCACTAGACTACGGGGAGACCCATTCAGAGTTTCCATTTTCAATTTATTACACCTACAGGAGGTGTTCTGTAACCATATAGTTTTAAGTACCTGTGATTAAACCCAGTGAGCCCTTTAATGAAAGTTTCCAACCAAGTTATATAATGATAATAATTTTCCAAAACAACGGATTAAATTCTATGTCATCCCCCAGTACTTACCACTGTTTTGATTGATATATTATTTTACTCATGCGTTTATTAATATGTATAATGTGGTATACTAAGCCTCCAAGTACAGTAGGGTTACAGAAAACAAAAGTGAAGCTGCAATGCTTCGATATTATAGGGGAGAGCTTTGGTGAGAGGTGGCTTCAGACCCCTGAGCTTCCTCTGTATACGCACCTGCAGCTGCTTGTATCACAATTCAGTTCTTGTTATTAATGTAAATCTGTTCCTCCATGAAGCAAGCTTATGCTGGGGTAGGGGGCAGAGGTAGAACAGAATTTCACATTTTTAAACACGATTCATAGATGCCACAGCAAAGTTCCAGCTTATGAAAATTTAAAGATCTGATAATGAATATTTCGGAAAACTCTAGGGCTATGAATAAAGTTATATGTATGGTAGTACATATCCCCCTCTCCTACCTTCTTCCAACCAACGCATCGTAAGAGAATCAATGAAGATAGCGAGCTTACTTGTCATGTGGAGCAGGTCATTAGGGCAACAGCTTCCACCTGGCCATTTCAACATAAATAAAATCTGAATATACTACCCCGGCACCTTGGTTACTACACCCGGACATACATTCAAACTTTTCATTTATTCTCACAAATACATTTACATTTTAAATTACATTAATTTTTTTCAAATAAAATAACTACAACTACACAATATCTACAATATAATAGTATAATGATAAATACTAAAAAAACTAGATAAAATAAAGAGAGAAAAATAGAAATTATTGGATTAGGGTGAAGGTGTAAAAAAACAAAAAAAAGTAATTACAATTCTAAATTCTATCTTTATCTACACTTGCTGGAAACCAGCAAACTTAACAACTGGTAACCAGCTGCTATCTACTCCTATGTAACTATATTCACTGGAGACCAGCGAAAATGTACTAGTAGCCAGCACAGAACCTTCTACTAAACTACTGATCATTTTAATACGTTTATTTATATTTTATTTAAAATTTTCCTTAATTAAAATGTTTTGTAAAGTTGAAGTTATTTATTAATAATATTCCATTATTCTCATAGTAATTATTTAATTTATAATAATTCAATATCTTATTTAATTCATTCATATCTTTATTTATACAATTGTGTTTGTTTATTTACCTTATAACATGTTACTTAATCTCAATATTCATTTTCTATCATCTCCCTTTTAATTATTTTTAATATCGCTGTTTTAAATTTTATCACTATATATTAAACCTTTACCTGTTTTAACCAAACACTAAACCTTCTTTCTTCTTTCTTCTATCACTAATTATCTACTTACTTTAGCCCACAACATTTCACTTCCCTCATATCCTCCATTTTATTCTAACACCAACTCCACCTCCAACGTACATAAACTTAAAATTACCCTCCTATTAATAACAATAAAAAATGCACATCTCCATGCATCTAAACATCACTATAACTCCATTAACTATCCCTCCCAAACCACATTAAACTACTCCTCCAATGGCAAACCTGCGAACTCCTCCAAAGATGGCGAAACTGCTGGCTACTAGTCCAATAATGGTAAACCTGCACCCCAACACCACCATCTTCTCTCCTTTCTTCTTCCTCCATCCTCGTTCTATAACCACCACATTTCTCTCCTTCCTGTCGTCTTAATTAAAATCTTCTCTCTACCCATTCCTCCTCCTCCTCCTCCTCCTCCTCCTCTTCATTCTCTAACAATGTCAACATTTGTATTGCCACTTCAACAGCAAGAGATCAGGCCAAGTCCGCAATGTAACCCCGGTGTTTGGTAATGTATTCGGCTTATGCCATACAGGTAGTATCTTTAACTTGGTTCTTCTCCTGTGATGCCTTTTCGAAATTCTATATTCTCGCGTAAAGGTGCAACGAAGACTGAGTTGTTGAGGCAAGCGGTTGAGTGGGCCAAAGTATATTGTATACAGTTTAGTGACTTGCTGTCAATGTAATTTTCAGCGTTTACTGATTAATGAAACCGAGTTGATAATTACGATAACGGGTTTTGAAATTAATCTACGTACGTGTATGTGTGTGTGTTTATAAATAAATGGCGTCCACTGTATTTGGATTATGATTCGATTAAAACCCGAACGATTAAAGAGGCTGGACAGACTTATAGGTAAATGTTTTAATTGTGATTGCAAAATTCTAAAGCGCAATTTAACTTCTTGTCCCGTCAGCTCACCTTCATTCATAAATAGCTTATTTTTTTGCAATTCTATTGATAACTTCTTATGTGCACAAACCATATATTTTTACATAAATTCTTATTGTGTATCATTATTTAAATAATCCTTCAGCTTTAAACTGATACTGCTGCTCTTATGTTATTTTCTTTCCCCAACGATTCGGGTTAGTTTACCCCTTTCCGGCACTTCCGTAAACAGCACATTACCACCGGGTTGGGGAGAGTGAAAAGGGCGCTGTTAGCAAATAACTTGGGAAATGAAGGTCGCAGAAGCTACCGGAGGGTGCGCGCGGCAACACTTGTTCAGTGTGTAATCGTTGATAAATATATTTCATACTGTATGACTTATACTCGGCGCCAAACAAGAAGGTGATTGACAGTTACTAACCATGTGGCGGAAAGCTTTAAATGAATAGGAGGGGATGAATACGTCACAGCGGCCGTCATAGCAACCGTTAGAAGGACCAATTAGAACTAAAACGTTTCTATAGCAACGATAGACGCAAATGCGTTGTTGCGATATCGTAACACGTGATTGGCATGACGTGCCGGGCGAGTGACCGTTGCAGTAACATGAACTGAAGTCTTATCTTCTGCTGTCGCTGCAGTTATAAACAATTGCTCCTTTTAGCCCCAGCTTGCATGTGTGTTTGTATCAGTTTAGAGATTGCCTGCGTACTAAAAAGTTCTTTTGCGTCGTCCTATTTGTATGGTATTTGCCTTGTGTTACGTGTATTTGAGTTCGTGTATTTGTGTGTATGTGTGTTGTGTGAGCATTTGTAATTGGGTTTAATGGATATTTAACAATGTCCAAAAATAGTGACAAAGATAGCGTAGACAAACGAAACACTGGGCGAACTCGGGAACCGAATAAGTCTATCAAGCGAGCAGCAGCAACAACAACAACAGCAATGCAAGAGATTCGGAAATCAGTGGCATTTTTCCATTAGAATAAGCATCAATATTTTACAGGTATGTTTCTTCTGTTAACGCAGATCTTTACACTGATATAATCTTGCATGATCTATCCTCTGCACGTAGATTCAGTATTTTACAATTGTCTTCGTATACGAATATATATAGTATCCGCTCTACAATGCAGGCGCAACCCAGTCTCCTTCGACACGCTCTCCACGTGGTCACGATGAGCGGCAACGTCGCCTCTCTCGCTCCACCCCCCCCCCAGGGGCTCACCTTTTGTGAGTACGGGTTAGGCGCATCCGGGGTATCCGAGCCATTCATAGCCATTTTCACCCATTAATCCCCGTCCGGTCGAGGTGGGTTCGTTCTCGTGACCGGGGGACTCAAGGTAGGCTCTCGTGCGTTCTGTGCATTTCACTCCATGTCGCCTCTCGCCATCGTTTCTTTCTTCTCTTCTATTTATGCACATTTGGCCCCACGCCCATTCATTTACACATTTCTTTTACTTCTGCGCCGGCCTACCTTGCGCGCGAAACGCCCACGCACCTTTAGTTTCTTTTATCTTTTTATTTAAATCCTCCATGGCCACAGCCTGACGGATACCCGCGCACTGGGTGCGCAGCTGGGTGAGTGGGTAATGGCGTCATCCCCACCACCCGGGGTCGTCATGTAGGGTATGTGTTCGTATCCGCTGTTCAACTACAGTCCCGCGGGAGGCCATTACATGAGCTGCTGACTTCTGATGGCGATTGGGTCCCTCTGTCTATGTTCTGGGAGGTGTGACCCTGGGGTGAGATAGGTATAGATAGACCACTCACCCAAGCGGGGTAACGCCCGGGAAGTCAGACCCCGAGGTCGGAGACGGTTGCAATGGTGGAGGATTTATTTCGCTATGGAGCACCCTTTCTCCATTAATACAAATAAGCGCCGAAAAGTTATTGTAACAGAAGTAGCACCGCCGAAATCTGGTTGTTACTTGGTCATTTCCAGAACAGAAGAAGGACAAAACATTGAGAAGGTGAACCCTTTTATAATTCAGAAGGGCATTGATGCAATTGCTGGTGTGGTTCAGTCCTGCACTCGTCTACGGAACGGTTCCGTATTGGCACAAACTAATCCGATCAGCAAAGTAAGACTTTGTTGCGCGCTACGCTTCTCCACGGTTATCCCATCCGTGTCGAGAAGCACCGCACATTGAATTCCTGTCGGCGCGTCGTTACCACGCAT
Source organism: Deroplatys truncata (assembly GCA_030765065.1). NCBI lineage: Eukaryota > Metazoa > Arthropoda > Insecta > Mantodea > Mantidae > Deroplatys > Deroplatys truncata. The sequence goes on along the minus strand of CM060988.1, from coordinate 19,602,296 downwards.
AGCCTCGATGGTATATCGGACGAGGACCTAGTCGAATATATATCCGATCAAAAGGTGACAGCAGTGCATCGAGTGCAGGCCAAACGCGACGGCGTATTGGTACCCACTCGTGCCATGTTTCTAACATTTGATGGCGTCGATCTACCCACGAGCATTTGCGCAGGGTACGATCGGATTTCTGTGAGGCCTTATATTCCTAGACCTCTGTGTTGTTTTAAATGCCAACGTTTTGGGCATACGCAAGTCTCATGTAAGAGTGCCGTTACCATCTGTGCAACATGTAGCCAGCCCTCACACGAAGGTGCCTGTTAAACAGCCCCCGTCTGCGTCAATTGCAAAGGGTCACATTCTGCTTCATTTGGCGACTGTCCGCGGTATTTGGACGAGAAGGCGATCCAGGAGATCCGGGTAAAGGAGAAACTCTCCTTCGCCGAAGCCCGGAGGCGTTATCATGCGCGCCAACCTTCGCTCCTGCGATCGGGAACATTCATTCTGTTGTTGCCTCGCCAGTACCTCGGAAGGATGCTGGGACACAAACTTGGACCATGACTGCCTTGACCGCCACTACCATCCGGCCGTCCAAGTCTGCTACTGTTACCAAGCCCCATAAACCTGGTCCAAAGTCTATGAAGTCACCAGCCACTGAGAAAAAACCGAAGCAGAAACTTCGAAGAGAAGACTTTTTAAAAGACCCTCCGCGTGTTCAGAGCAAGCAGAGTTCACCTTCACCTCCTCGGAGGTCGCAGTCCCAGGAAGCTCCTGGGTCAAGCCGCGCTCAGCGGCACCCTTCACCCGTCGCCACCCAGAACCGATTCTCGGCACTTGAATCGGTTTCTGGCTCTGAGCGCGCGGGTCTTCCCTTCGAGGAGGCTATGGAGTCTGACCAACTCCATACCAAAAGCCCGATCCCAAAGGTTAAACAAAAGGTAATTTTAAGCCGCCCTTCTAAGTAGACAGTTTATCCCTTTTTTCTTAATGGCTATCCTGACCTGGAATGTACGTGGTGTACGATCGCATAGGGCGGAACTGCAACTTTTATTGCGTTCCCATTCGCCTATGGTCGTGTGTTTGAGGAGACTAAGCTTCGCCCTCATGATCCTTTTGATCTCCGGGGATATACTCCGGTTCGCTACGACCTTGAACCGTAGGAGGGTACTCCTGCTCATGGAGGTGTCATGTTGTTAGTGCGTAACGACGTTCATTTTCAACGTCTTACTCTTACGTCTGACTTGCAAGCTGTTGGCATTAGACTGCAGTTATCCGGTTTTTTCTTTTCTGTTTGCTCTGTATATTCACCTCCATCGTCTTCCCTCGCTAACGCGGACCTTCGAGATCTCTTGTCCACTCTCCCAACACCATTTCTCCTGTTGGGAGATTTTAATGCCCATCACCCCCTGTGGGGTTCGCCAAGGGCTTGTGCGAGGGGAACTCTTCATTCCGACATTTTTGATCAGTTCAATCTCTCTATACTCAATACAGGTGAGCTTACGTTTCTTTCTGATTCTTCCGGTACATTTTCTCACTTGGACCTTGCCGTTTGCTCACTCCAGCTTGCTATTCGTCTTCAGTGGAACGTCGTCGCTGACACCTACTCCAGCGACCATTACCCCTGCATCGTTTCTCTTCTGTCACACCACGTACAGCATTCCAGAGTACCTACCTGGATATTCACAAAAGCCGACTGGAGCTTGTATTCCAGCCTCGCGCATTTTGACGACCAGTCCTTCACCGACATTAACCACCTAGTGCAGCACCTTACGTCTACGATTTTCTCTGCCGCCGAATGCGCAATTCCCCGTTCATCCTCTCAACCTCGGCGACTGCCTGTTCCGTGGTGGAACGAAGATTGTCGGGACGCCGTTCGTGCCCGTAGAACTGCACTTAGGGTGTTTCGGCGACACCCTACACTTGATAATTTGGTGACTTTTAAACAATCGCGCGCCAGGGCTCGTCGCATTATTCAGGATTGCAAGAAGGCGTCGTGGACTCGTTTTGTCGAGTCTTTTAATCGCTTTGCGCCTTCATCTGTTGTTTAGGATAAACTTCGTCGCTTCTCAGGTAAAGTGTCGCATTGTACTGTTTCTGGCCTTCTGGTTTCCAATGCCACCATAGTGGATCCGGCTGCCATCGCTAACACTCTGGGTGCTGCCTTTGAGGCGGTTTCCAGTTCAGACCATTATTCCGCCGGGTTTTGCTCTATCAAAGACCGGCTGGATTCTGCACCTATAATTTTCGGTCTGATAATACGGAATGTTATAATGCCCTTTTTACAATGAGGGAGCTGGAGCACGCTCTTCATTGCTCTAGGCACTCCGCTCCTGGGTCGGATGGCATTCATGTTCTGCTGTTGAAGAATCCTTCAGCCGTCAGTAAGCGCTTTCTCTTACGGGTCTGTAATCGTATTTGGCAGGACGGCCTTTTTCCTTCCGTTTGGCGCGAAGCCACCATTGTCCCTATACTTAAGCCTGGTAAGGATCGCCAACTACCTTCCAGCTACCACCCTATCTCCCTCACCAGTTGCCTTTGCAAGGTGATGGAGCGCATGATCAACGGGCGGTTGACATGCTGGCTTGAGTCTCAGAAACTTCTGCCGAACGCTCAGTGTGGATTTCGTCGCCATCGCTCTACCGTCGACCATCTGGTGTCTCTGTCGACGCATATTATGAACGGATTTCTGAGAAAGTGTCAAACAGTGGCTGTATTTTTTGACCTGGAGAAAGCTTATGACACTTTTTGGAGGGGCGGCATTTTACGTACACTCCATGCATGGAATTTCCGCGGTCGTCTTCCCATATTTCTTCGGGAGTTTATGACGGACCGCGTCTTTCGTGTACGTGTGGGCTCGGTTTTATCTAGTCGTTTTATTCAAGAGAACGGAGTACCGCAGGGCTCTGTACTCAGTGTCACACTTTTTGCAATTGCTATCAACCCCATTGTTGATTGTATTCCACCTGGCACTTCATCGTCCCTTTTTGTTGACGATTTTGCCATTTATTGCAGTTCGCGGCGGACCTGTCTACTCGAACGCCGTCTCCAGGGTTGTATCGACCGTCTCTACGCCTGGAATAACGCTAACGGCTTTAATTTCTCCGCCGAAAAATCCGTCTGCATCAACTTCTGGCGCCGAAAATATTTCCTCCCGCCCTCTCTCTATCTTGGGCCGGAGATGCTTCCGTTTGCAGACGAGGTGAAATTTTTGGGGTTGATTTTTGATAGGAAGTTATGTTAGACTTCGCACATTTCCTTTTTGAAAGCAAAGTGTGACCGTTCTCTTAATCTTTTGCGTGTTTTAAGTGGCACATTCTGGGGAGCTAATCGGACCGTTCTTCTGCGCCTTTATCGCTCCTTGGTCCGATCCAAGCTTGATTTCGGGTGCATTGTCTATTCATCGGCACGTCCATCTGTGTTACGTCGCTTGAATACCATTCATCATCGTGGTATAAGAGTCGCTACAGGGGCCTTTCCAACTAGCCCTGTACCCAGTCTGTACGCAGAAGCTGCTGAACCTCTGCTGTCCTTCCGGCGTGAGATGCTTTTGTGCAGCTATACTTGTCGGCTCTCAAGCTTGCCTAACCACCCGTCGAGTTATTTTACGAGGATTCGCTTGATCGACAATATTTAGTTAGCTCCCCTGCATTACTACCTCCAGGGGTTGGAGTTCGACACCTCCTTCGGCATTTGGACGTTGCGCCAGCGCCGGCCCTTCCCAGGGGGGAAACGCTTTTTCCTCCATGGCTGCGCGCTGAGGCCCACTATCACCTTGGGCTAACGTCGATGCCGAAGAACTCCAGGCGAAAATCGGGAACTTTCATTTTATATACACTGATGGGTCTAAGACTGATGTTGGAGTATTGTGTGCCTTTGTTTTTGGTGAGCATAGTTTTACCTTTCGTTTACCGGAGCAATGTTCGATTTTTACCGCCGAACTTTTTAGTATTTATCAGGCTCTTTTATACATCCAGCGGCATGATTTACAGCACTGTGTTCTTTGTGCAGACTCCCTGAGTGCCCTTCAGAGTATTAACGCGCTGTATCCTTACCACCCACTCGTACAGCGCATACATGACCTGTTCCACTCGCTTGGTGTCTCTGGCATCCGCGTCTCCTTTATGTGGATTCCAGGTCATGTTGGCATCTCAGGGAACGAGTCTGCCGACGCCGCTGCCAAATTGGCGATTTTATCACCCAGAAATTTTACCTCTGTTGTTCTCTCGTCAGATTTGTTTATTGTTTTACGTCGCCGCATCCTCCCGCTTTGGAGCGATGAGTGGACGGCCCTCCGGGGGAACAAGTTGCGGGAGGTTAAACCTCTCCCGTTAGTATGGGCTACCTCTTCCCGTGCTTCTCGTCGGGAAGAGGTAATTTTAACACGCCTTCGTATTGGACATTGCATTTTTAGTCATAGGTATTTGCTCAGTGGTGATCCCGCACCACTCTGTGGGCAGTGTGATGCGCCCTTAACGGTGCGTCACATTTTAGTAGAGGGTCAAGTTTTTGCTCCGTTGCGCGTTCGTGTTGGTCTGCCTGTTGGCCTAACCAACGTTTTGGTAGACGACGCGCATGCTGTAGAATGTGTTTTACGTTTTATCTCTGACATTGATTTTAGCCGTCGCATTTGATGCTCTGAGCGCCTTTTAGCTGTTTGATTTTACATTATCTTTTAATGGGGGCACTCCTCCCCAGTGGACATCTGGCGCTCGTGTCCCTCGCATTCTACAGTTCTTGACACGTTATTGTTGGCCATGATTTTAGTGTGTAGATCTTAGTATTTGGTCTGTTGTGTTTTTTAGTGTTTTGACCAAGCGGTTTGTGTGTGGTTTTAACTTTTTGACTTTTACATTTTATATTTTACACATAATAAGGGCGCTAATAACCTCAGCAGTTGAGCGCCCTTAAGCCCCATCTCATCATCATCATCATCATCATCACCATCATCTCGCTCCACGAAATGTCAATCACCTTCTTGATTGGCGCCAGGTATAATAAGCTCCACATTATTCCTATACTTTTTTCTGTTTATATAACTTTCAAGTTATATAAAATTCAATGACAATTAAAAGGACTTCAGACTATTCATAGGAAATTAAATATATACATTTTGACACACAAATGTTTCAAAATACATATATTAATTTAAAAAAAACACTAGAACCATTTTGAAAAAATAAAAACTTAGCTAGGGACCTTTCTGAAAGTTTTCATCCTATATTTTATACCGTGTGTGTGTGTGATACTCGGGCGCGAAATGCTTTTGGATGCGGGGTATAGGAGACTTAAAAACGTGTATTTCTATTGAAATCACGAAATGAATTTTTCATTGAAACACAATACTACCGCTATCTACCATGGGTAAGCCGAGGAGAAACACGTGCGAGAGGAACTTGATGTAACCAAATTGCGCTGCAAGATAGCTTTGGATTCGTATGGATAAATTCAGTTCATGTAATAAAAATGGGTATGAGAAATTCTGTAGTGAAAATCACGCATTGACACTTAACAAATTCAATAGCCAGGGAGAAAATATAAGGAATATAAAAACTAACCGGGCCTGTCCGGGAATTGAACCCGGGACCTCTCGCACCCGAAGCGAGAATCATACCCCTAGACCAACAGGCCAACTGCAGCACCTGATCATATTAAATGGTATTAGAGAGGCAGATTTATGTAGTTTGCATTATTATTGATATCTGTCATTAGGAGACTTGCCTTGACCATTGATCTGCCATAAATTGAAGAAGTGTACTGGAAAGATTTATCACCACTATAACCTTTAACCTTAGACCTCTTATAAACGATAAGGCAATGCCAGGCCATATATAAATAATATAAATACGCAAATATTGTTTCAAAATGCACACAGTTTTCTCAGTCTTCACGGCATCAGAACCGCAGGCTCAAAGTACAATGGCTTCGGCAAAAACAGAAACGGAAAGCCTAGAAAACCTACTAGAGAAAAATGTGAAAGGGGAGGACCTCAATGAAATAAAGCGGATACTATACGGAAAGGAATTACCGTAAGTTCATTTTAATGTAACTTATTGATTCATGTTTTGGGTTACCAATGTGAGAGATCCTTTATTCTGGACTGTACAATTTCCATTTTTATTAAGAAAACGAAAATACTGAGACTTATTCAGTGCTTCATGAGTATTAGACTCCAACAAGATAGTCAAATAAGTAGATGGGTACATCACCTGTGAAATAAAACTTGAAAATGCGGTTTCCAATTTATTTAATATTTTGCAAAGTTGGTCACCCTCCTTAAACCATAACAATAGCAATGAATCAACTTTTAAAGTCATGAGCATCTTACCCATAATAATTTATGATGTAAACTTAAAATACAAAAATTGTAATGTGAGAAACTGCTTGTTTAGGCTACACTTCTTGAATTACAGTAGCCACATGTTGAAATATGAGGGCATAACTCTGTGGGGAATATTTTCTTAGGGGTAACACTACTGTAATTATCGTGGTGTACAATGAGCAGTTTTGTTGTAGAGTTTTCCCTTGCATGTCAGTCTAAAGCAGACTATTCCATTCTAGAGCATAGAAAATCTGTCCCTGTGGGTCAAGAAGCACTGTATCGATAAATAGAGTCAGGCATTCTGTAGTATTTCTTTCAGTAAAGTATCTTAGAATTGTTAAGACTTAGTCATGCATACACTACAGCACTCGTCAAACACATGGCTCCTGAGAAAACCATCCAGATATATGCAGTTGGGAGTTAGTATGTTGGCCACATCCTATCTCACATAACTGCACTCTATTTATGAACAGGATGGACTTCAGATGTCTGTTAAAGCTCAGTTGTCTGTTATGTTTTAGATTTCGGTCAGATACCTAAGGAAATTTTGGAAATACTCTTGTTTTTTGTCCAATTTTTTGAGAAACTGAATCATACTTATGAAAATAATAAGGATAACATCAAACATTGGTCGCCATTATGTTACACAATTTGTACTAATGCTATGAGAACCATCTTCAAGAAGTCAGTTGTCTTTAATTCATCTCTCAACAGAGAGAGAATACTACTCTGAAACTCATGAAACTCTGGGAATCAAACAACGATCTACTATATATGCAGGTGTTTCAAAGTCCTTCATATTGGTAGCAAGGCATTTTGAGGATGAACAATATAAAACTATTGCAAACACTATGACCAATGTGATGACAGATGAAGATAATGTGGAAAATGGCCCATAGTTAGATGTTCTGAAAAGACAGTTGGAGCGAGCTAGAGCCTCATTTGCTATACCTGAGTACCAAAGTAGTATTATGTGATAAAAGACAATTTATAGCAATTGTAATTAATGGGATAAAAATACAAAATATTAACGAAATAAATAAATAAATACACATGTATTCAAAACAAGTTGCCAACAGAAGTTGAACAATTTGTGTCTTTCAGTTATTGTACTCGCTAGTGCTATCACATAAGAGGGGAGAAACAAATTAATGATCTACTCAGTCAAATATATCTGTAAACATATTTCATTATAAAAATACTTAAGTTGTGTAGGCTTCTATTTAATTTTTCAAGTTGTGCACAGTGTCAGCTCTTCACAGATGTAGAATTACCAAAGTTTATATGTATTTATGCATTCATTTACTGGAATACTTAAGAGGATATTTAATTTTTTGTTTTTTGATTATTATACTTGTAACTTCATACTACACAATTAGTTGTTTAATATCAAAAGCTTTACAACCACAAATGTCTATTTAACTGCTCCTGTGCCATTTAGGTAAAGTATTGCATTGAACTTTAAACTCCATTTTTCTCAGTTCCTTTCTTTCAGTATTTTTCACTATTAAAAATGCTCCTTGGACCAAGTTTGTAACTTGTTAGCTTTAAACTTTCAGGAGAGCTTCAGGAAAATTGGATTTGCAAATTCTTGTGCCCTAGTTAAAAATATGAAATAGTTCAGCTGAAATTAATTATTTCCCATAACTCAAATGGAAAAACTTGAAAAATTCAATAACGTGTGAGCCAACATTTCTTTTTTCTCTTAAACTAATTAAAATTAAGAAATGTCTGCACAGCAATTCTTTATATTTGTATGCTAAGCTCAAATTAAACATTTTGGAGCAATATGATAACCCTTTCATACTATATCAGAAAGTGATTAATTATGAATAAAAAAAGGAGCCATTAAAATTTGGTGTTCACTATATGTTGGGTGTGAAAGACCGGTAATTTTGCTTACAGGCTTCTTTATCAGGCTTAAGGCTCTTTTATGTGCCATAAGTCTATGACATAGGACCACTGGCTTTACTTCCCTTCCGAAGGAAGCCATGCTAAGGATTTTTAAGCTCAAAAAAACCCATTACCCTCCGCTGGGTTTGAACCCGTGACCTCAGGAATTAGAGGCTAGCATGGTAACCACTATAGCACGGAGGACGACCCTTATGTTACCAGGACTCATTTTTTCAATAAACTAAGTATTTAGAGGATGAAAACCAAACAAGAATATATACTGAACAATCCTTTATTCCTTGATTGAATGTATATGCAGTCAGAATTACAGTACATTTTAATGCAATTTAAAGTGATTTGTGCAATGGCAATATCACAATGTCAAAGTTATTGTCAATTACTATATTTTATCAGACCACACATTGCCTCATTCATGCCCTCCCAGAAGGTCATCCCCACCTACATTTGCGAACCATTGCCTGAGTGTGTTGCTCAGCTGTAAATTTGGTTTAGCATATCATCCTTTATCACCATATCTTAGAGAATCTAGATATCCATAAATGTCAATGGGGGGATAAAAAAGAGCAGGCATTGACTGTGATGTCATTACGAATTTATTATTCTTTGTTACAGAAACTTAGAGGTTCCAGATGCAGCTAAGAAGCTGGCAGATAAGCATAACTTTGAAATCCAAGCATATAAATTCAGCACAATTTTCACTGAGCAGTTACGAACACCAAGGTACCTATGTCTGAATAATAAATGTAGCTTAACATTTACATATTTATGCATGCATGTGCACGTGTGTGTGTGTGTGTGTGTGTGTGTGTGTGTGTGTGTGTGTGTGTGCGTGTCCCCACCCCAAGTTATCTTTTGTATGGAAAATGTTTTCTAATTTTTAATTTTCCCAAAAATGTTTTAAACATTTTAATTAAAATACCATATTTTTAAGATATTCACATGACAAATAAAAAGTATATTTTGAATTTTCTGCAAATAGCCTTTGAAGTCCTCTTCTGAATGACTTTTGTGTAACTGGTATACTGTAAGAAATGATGATGATGATGATGATCATAATAATAATAATAATAATAATAATAATAATAATAATAATAATAATAATAATAATAGTAATAATAATAATAATAATAATAATACAAGGGCTCTTCAATAAAGAATTATCATAATTTTATTTTGATAACATATCTTTATTCATCCTCATAATTATTTTGATGGTCCTTCTCAAAATAGCCTCTTTGGTATGCAACATACTTGTGCCAGTGTTTCTGCCAATCTGCAAACACATGCTGGAAACCATTTTTTGACTGGTCCTTCAGAATCACCTCTGCAGAGCTTAATACTGCTTCTGAAGTTGGAAAATGCCTCCCACGAAAGTGTTTCTTCAGGTTAGGAAATAGAAAAAGGTCACACGGTGCTAAATCCAGACTATAGGGAGGGTGAAGGATGCACTTCACATTGATTTTTACAAGGTATTCGGTAACAACATGTGACTGTGGTACTGCATCCATGGATATGGGCATCCCTATAGTACTGACCAGTTGCTGATGTGTGTGCAGGTACAACAGACTGACAAACCATTCCACGAATATAAAAAATGAGATGACCATAACTTTCCCAGAGAAGCAACCATTTTGGCTTTTTTAAAGGTATTAGATGAAGGAGATTTCCACAGCGAGCGTTGCTATTTGCTCTCAGGATCAAAATGGTGTAGCCATGTTTCATCAGCAGTAATTGCCTTTGAAAGAGACTCTGGATCTTCCCCAACTGCATGCAAACCTGCACACAAATGCCCTTTTGTTCAGAACCCACCACACACAAACATGTCATCAATGTGTGGGTGGCATCTAGTGAAATTTCAGAAAGTTTCATATGGTTATTCGTTGATCTCTCTCACATGACAGCAGTGGTGTTGATGTTTTCTTCTGTAAGAGCAGCAACTGAATCCGAGTCAATCTTCCTTTAAATTGATTGTCTCCCCTCTTTAAACGATGTTTGAGCTGTACTGTAGGGAAGAGCAAACTCTCCATAGGCCTCCTGTAACATTGGTTAGCCTTAGCTGAAGATTTGAAACAAAAGCAGAATTTCAAAGCTGCATATTGTGCATTGTGTCACCTCCATTTTTACAGTAGGCAATACTGAACATGTCTCAGCTTGCCCACATCTTGCAGGTGGCAACCAGGAGTGCCAACTATGAAACTAGCACAATGTTTGTTACACATTATGCTAAGAGAATATCATAAGATTAAGTTCTAGTGCGAGAAATTATAAGTGTAAAAGATTATGATCATTCTTTACTGAACAGCCCTCACAACAACAACAACAACAACAACAACAATAATAATAATAATAATAATAATAATAATAATAATAATAATAATAATAATAATAATAATAATAATAATAATAATAATAATAATAATAGGTTATTTTCTTGTCAGCAAGCTGTAAAAACTTGCTGACAAAGTTACATTGATGTTGCATATCACATGTGTTACAATTACAAAGTGGGGTTACATTAAATTAATGATGCATGTTAAAAATAACAATAATTCAAAATACTGACCTATAGAATAAAATGGATTTATCAACTAAGAAGTCATACAATTTATTTTTAAAAACATGTATAGATTTACATGATGAAGCTTCAGGGAACTTATTAAAGAGTCTTACACCTAAAACTTCATGATTATGCATAGTTTGGTAAGTCTTTGATAAGGTACATCAATGCACCTACAAGCCCTTGTATTGTATGAATGTAACTATTTTCTCTGTTGTAGCATAGGTAGCTTAGTTTTTATGTGTATCATAACAATATATATATATATATATATATATATATATATATATATATATGTATATGTACAAATTTATAACAATCAGTAATTTCACTTTTTTGAACATAGGTTTTACAATGTAGGTGCATTTGCCATTACTCTATCTTTATCTGCATTAGCATAATATCCTTTACATTCAAACTATTATTCTATAGTAATATTCTAAAGGAAAGTGTAAAATATGTAGATCTTATATAGTTTACTGGCACATGATTAGCATGACTTCTGATTAAATACACAACTCTAAACAACTTACTACTCATATACTTAACATGTGATTCCCAAGTTAACTGACCGTCCAGGAAAGCACCCAATACTTTAACCTCCTTCTTGACATTATCTTGTGGTATGTCTCTGAAACTAAATAACAAAGTTTGCATTTTTTCGTGGAGTAAAAAACCATTTGCTTTAAACCACCATAAGGCCTGTAAAATACTGTCATACATGATATAGGTATATAAAAATCTCAACTAAACTATGGAATGCATATAACATAGAATAGCTAGATGTATTAAATGGTACATTTATCATTATCAAAAATAGCAAAGGTATGGAACCCTGTGGAAAAGCCATATTTAACATCACTTAATATAAACTTGACACTTCACTGCCTACATGTCTCCAATTATCCAGATATGATTTGAAAAATTTTAACCCAGTGTTGTTAATGCTATAAGAAACAAGTTTCTTCAAAAGCAGATTATGATTTACACAGTCAAAAGCATTACTTAAATCACAAAATGTTGCCTTTGGTCTCAAAAACAAGTTTTGGACCAGCATGTCAATTTCATCAATTGCCTGGCCTAAAGTCAAACTGACATGCACTTATTGCAATATTATCATCAAGATACCTACTTATCTTGTAATTTTACTATGATCTCAATATTATAACCAATGAATCCTTCTGGGCTAATAAGCCATGGCCTGCTCAAGTACTGAGCATAAAAACAGGCACTAACACACAAAAAGCGTACCAGCCAATCAGCAACCAACAAGACTGCAGAGGCCACCCACTACACTCACTGCATCGCCCTTTCCAGCTGAACCAATGTCATGCGAGCAGCTTGCTCATAAATACTCCAGCCAACGAGTCAGTTGTGACTGAATCTTTGTCCAGAACATTAAGACTATGCCACTGAAGATGTTCACTGCAGATGTGGATGAAATGTCTGGATATCAAAACTCCAGCAGAACACAACTTATTGTCCGAAAGAGTTCAGTGGTTATAATTCTGACTCTGGCCATGACAGCTTATGACTATTTATGGTGTCAATAATTCTAGAAAAAATTGGAACTAGTGAAAGTGGATGATAGCTATTTGGACACAGTCTTTATCACCTCTTTTATATATAGAAACAACTTTTAATATTTTTACCTCATCTAAAAAGACACCATCCCTAAAACACACACTGATACATGATGTGAGAAGGCAAATAACAAGATCAACTATTTGTTTAATAAGTTCATTGGATTGACCATATACTAGGTCTGCCAGGCCATAAATTCTGTGCTTTATATTGGTGGCACTAAAACTTACATAGAAATAATGATTTGCTATTGTTATATGTTGCCATGACAACTGGGTTATTCCTCTAAAAATATGTACTTTGTGTAATTTCCTGCATTCAACCAACAAATGTGGAATGAGGAATAAATGAAAACAGAATTGCAGTGATTGCTCTTTATAAGTGTGGTAAGAAACCTTATAACACTTTCAAGTTGTTACAACAATTAAGTATTTCATTAGAATCTGTTTACCAAACTATCAACAAATTCAGTGAATCTTCCTCTACTAAACATTTACCAAGATCTGACAGGCCATGTACCATTAGAACTTCAAGAAAGGTCACAGTCCACTCTCGAAGCAAAACATCGTGGCCCAGTAGCTAAATCTACCCATTAGATCTATTTCTGGGATTATCAGATAAGATCTTCTTTATCAACATTTAGTGGCACATTTTTTAACCTCAAATCTAAAGTGGATCAGGTACAAAAGATCAAAGAAGCTCTTATAGTGGCATGCTCAGAATGGTCATGGAAATTCCCTCTTCAGAGTTGAGAAAATTTTCATAATGGAGAAGTACAATAACCAAAACAAAATATATCCACAGAGTTCAGAGGAAACTAAGATTATAATTCCCTGGGTTCACAGAGGGTGCCAGCATTCACCAATAATGGTTTGATGGGGTGTGTTTCATCAGAGAACAACATCTCTCCATTTCTGTACACAAGCAATAAAAACAAGAATCAAAAAAATAGCAAAAGGACATCTTAGAGGCATCTGTGAGGCCCTTGAACCCCTCACTCTTCAAAGGCATGCACTGAATATATCAAAAAGACAGCTCCAGCTCACAAGGCTAGAACAAGCCAAGCATGGCTAAGGGACAGTGTTCCAGAAGATTGGCCCTCTGCTAGCCCAAACTGAATCCACTGGACTATAGTATTTGGGATATCTTGGAGAGTAAGGCCTGTACTAATCCTCACTCCAATTTGCATTATCTAAAGCGAGATGTCATAAACACAGCTACCTCTAGATGTCGTCCATGCTGCAGTAGAAGACTGGCCTAACAGATTAGGGTCCTGCATAAAGCCAGAGTCAATAATTTTCAATGACTTATGAAGTAAAAACTGTACATTAGTGTCTAAAAGTAATTAATATATATATTATAGGTTTTTGTGCTTTTTATTTTAAGATATAGCATATCTTAATCATAGGTTAGAAGTTATGGCAACATAGTATATGTACACTCTTTGTAGATTTAAATGTTTTTACAACATCTCTAACACTATCCTCCATGAGTTCAGTGAAAACAAAATTTGAGTTTATTAATACAGGAAAATTAAGTACACCTAAGTCATACTCTATTTCACTTGGCAAAATCTATGGAGACATATGTAATTTACAGAGGAAACAAACAAAACAAAAAAGGTTAAAACATATTGGGTGTAAATGAATGGTTTATATGTTAGATTTTTATCAATAATGTTTATAACACTCCATGCAGCTTTTGTTTTATTACTTACCACTTGAATATTATAAATATTAAATAGTCTTTTTTGCTTCCGCGATGGCTATTTTATGCTCTTTTCTCTTTCTTACATAATCAGATTTAGCTGCATCAGAATTATATCTGTTGTAGATATCAAAATAGAGCATGACATCTGATTTCAGTTTTGCAAGGTAAGATTTATACCATGTAGAATTCTTATTAGATGTTTTTAGTCTATTAGTTCTTTGAGTGACAAGCTCTGTGAGGAATACAAGCCTCAAAAATATTTAAAAAAGCAGACATGAAACATTTGAATGCAATATCACCATTACGCAAGTATCCTTTCTCATTTGAAATTTGGAGCACTTTATTAGCTCTAGCCAGTACGAGAGTTGTTTAAAACTTAATCCTTCCTCATTATTACTAATAATAAAAATTATCTAAGTAGGCAGATCCCTAGTGGACTTGGAAATTATATTGTTTTAGTATGTTTAAAAATTCAATACTGCTAGTTTTATTCACTGTGATATTAAAATCAGAGTTCATATCACCATCAATTATTATCCTATTTTTTTTTGAGTAATTAAAAAATTTAGCATAATTCCCAGGTTATCAAGAAAGATGCCACATGCTCCATTAGTTGACCTATAAAGAGATATTATAATTAATTTTGGCTCATCAAGAATAACACCTGTTGCTTCAAAATTATGTTCATCACATGCAAATTAAGGTCCAGTTTAGCATTTCCAGAGCTAAACACCACTGCATATGTGCAAAACCCTGCTGTAGCTATTAATTAACATCTATTATTTAAAGTCTATTTCTGTTTTTCTACACCAATGTTCACATACACAAAGCACACTAAAACCAGTTCCTTTGCAAATTCATTTAATACTATTTGTTTATTGCCTAAACCACGTATATTAATACACCAATTTTAAAATCACAATCAGACTTAACCTTATTTGCTCTCTTCCTAAACTGCATAGTATTGTCTTGCACATTATATATGTTAGACATTTGTGCACTGGTCATTTCACATAGACTAAAAACATAGTGCTTGCATCTTTATTCTAGTGGTCTACACTGTAAATGTCTAAAAGCACACAATTTATGCCAAATAAATTTGTTGTGGCTTTAACCATTTTTGAAATATGCTTTTCTATTGGTTTCAGTTTTCAAATATACATTTTTAAAATGCTAAGCCACTATTCATTTTTTCTCATGGTCATTTAAGGAGCATGGAATTTCAAAATTTTGAAATTTTATCTATATTGGCCCACTTTTTACTTTCTCTACCACACACATAGTAGGTAGAGAAGGTAGCTATTGCATTCCACCCAAAAATTGATATCAAGATTTCAACGGAAATACATGTTTTGAGGCCCCAGAATTCAAATGAAGCATTTATAGGAAAATATCTGCACATGAGAGAGAGAGATAGAGAGAGAGAGAGAGAGAGAGAGAGAGAGAGAGAGTGTGTGAGTGAGACAACAACATATCTCAAAAACGAAAAGTTTGATAAATACCATGCTTGGTATTTAAGTTCATTACCTTCCAAAAATGAGGCATGCAGATTTTCAACAAAATCCCCCACCCCAAATTACTCTTTACATGGATCATTTTTTTAAAATTTTCTATTTTCTAAAAAATGGCTCTAACATTTTGATTAAAATACCACATCTTAAAGATATTTACATGACAAATAATATGTATGTCTTGAATTTTCTGGTGATAGCCTGTAAATCCTCTTTATTCGGAAGGCATTTTATATAATCTTGCATAACTGGCCAACGTTAAGCGATAGACTAAAATGTACATCTCTTTAAAACACAATTTATTTCAAGTAAGGTTTTTTGTGCCATAAGTCATTTCTGAGATATTCATTATTAATGCTTTGAATTGTTCATTACTTGGTCATTCTTTTAGTCCTTTCAACATTCATTTGTTTCTCATGATTACATAGAAACAGTATGGAATTTTAAGGCCATAGTATAACATCCAGTTGTTAAACATTTGACTATCACTGTTCTCTTTGTATCTATAATGAAATGTGTAATGTAGCTATTTCTGCAAAGATTTATTTGGATTAATCTATAGTAGAAGGTAAAATAAGCTTTAGTAAGAATAGTTTGTATATCCACTAATAAAGATAGAGTAGATAAACTAGAGAAAGTCAGGTGAATGTATCACATCAGATTTATAAAAATCTGACTATCGCTTTAGCATACCTTATCCTTCTTAAACCTATAACAAAATATGTAAATATCTAATGAAAGTTTATTTTAACAAGAAGTAAATAGAATAACTTTTTGTATGAATAGAAGTAGAGAAAGTCAGGTAAATGCAACAATCAGATTATTTGTGGTGCTGTTGCTATTCAGTATTTCTTTATATAATTATAACTATATGGAATTTAAAGGCCAGCATATAGTGATGCACTTTTAAATATTTCAGTATTGCTTCAGTTTCCTTGTACAGTGGGCTTCAAATGTTTTCCGATGGACCAAGGGGTGTAGAGGAAGAGGGGGAGAAATGTCCTATCGACTAGTCATGCCTGGCTATACCCAGCAAGTACCAGTATCGTCTCAAAGGTCACATTTACTTCTGTGTATGCTCGTATAATTCAGCGACCTGACTCTAAGTTAAAGAAAACGAAACCAAATACTTTTCTCATTACTAGATCTATTCAAGTGAAATAAATTAACATTTTCTTTACATAATATGTTGTTTAAAAATCAAATATTGCACTCTTTATGCAGGTGCTACACAAGTTAAAGATTCAGTAACTTTCTTGACAAACAAGGTTTACAGAATGTATACCTTGTTTTTAACATTTGTTGCTAGTAATAAATAATAATAATAATAATAATAATAATAATAATAATAATAATAATAATAATAATAATAATAATAATAATAATAATAATAATAAAAATAATAATAGTTTCATAATTATCACCAGTAGAACGTTCTATGCGTACTTGAAGCAGAGGGTATTTATTACCTTGAATATAAGTAAGTTTTGCTTTTTAATTGTCCTAGATATTGATCACAACGTTTAGCGCTAAGTGTGTGGTTCCATACAGTTGGCACATTCAGTTCTGATAATATTCAAGTAATTTTTTAAAAATATGAAAGCAAAAGTAATATTAATGTCAAACTGTTGAAGCAGTTTGGGCACAATTAAGTGCAACATTAAGTTTTCTACAAAATGAGATATATATTGCGTTTGTTACTGAAAAACGAATAAAGATTGTTTTATTTGAAACATAATTCCCCTTACATACACTCACAAGAGAAAGGAAGAAAAACTATGCCAGTCGTATAGTGGACGTAGAGTAAAAACACCTATGTAGGTATTGTATCCAAAAGGAGAAAATGTTAATAGATACGAGGAAACAATGTTTAGCGCAAAATATCAGTTTCTATATAGCTGTTTTATTCAGTTAGAATAACATATAAGCTAAATTTTCAAAATGGTGACCCGAAAGTGTTAATGCAGACAGGTTGATCTGCTTTTGTTGCAATTGGTTCATTTGAAAGCATTCTATTCTGAAAATTAAATTGCTTTCAAGTTACAAATCTGAAGATCCCCCCCCAAATACTTTTTATTACGATTCACATTCAGAATTCTTAAAATGCTTCTCTTCCCTGATCTGGAATGGAATGGGATGTGTAATGGAGGGGACTCGACCCCGATCCAGTGAATGAGGATATTGTGCTTGTGCCCCTCGAGGGGGCGCTCCCGGGAGGGAGGGACGAGGTGAGAGACACCGAGACACCGGGCGGCCGGAACCAGGAGTGACGGCACAGCAATGACAAGGATCCTAAAGCTTCCAGATTGAGACGCCCTGACAGTCGGGCAGCAAACCGGGGACCCCACCCCACACAGAGGGTCCAACGCCCCCAAGAAGCGGTCCGCATACCCTGGCAACCAGCCGAAGATCGAGAGACGGATAAGATTCCACATAGAGCATTCTTTTTCTCTGCCACGCCACACCGGAATACCATCGCCGACACTTCCAACCCTGAAACAGACCTAACGGGGCTAAGGATGAATGAAATGAGGAATGGAACGATATTCGTGGGCTGAGAGAAATCATGTCAGCATTCGCCTGACGACCCAGGAAAACTCTCGAAAAAAACCAGTGGGTCAGATTGGGCGGTCGCCGGGAAGCGAACTAGGGATCTCCCGAATGCGAGTCACACACGTTACTGCGGCGCCACCTGGACGTAAACTGGAAGATCCGTAGTTCAAATCTCGGCTATGACATTGAATTTTTCAATCTGATTCTATCTTTCCAACCTTGTCCTACACACGGCTTGAGTGAAAGAGTCTTCTTGTTAATTGAGATGAAACTGCTATTACAATCTTCGTTGTAAGTATAAGAAGAATGCAGTAGCTCAAACGATAGTCAGATTTTTATGTGGTGCCTTTGAAACTCCACGCTCTTTGCATTACCACGAAAACAAATTAAGTGTTGAATTCACATAACTTTCTCTTCTCACCATTCTACAAATTATTTTTTCTAAATCTCATTTTCTGTCTACTTCTTATAATCCAGATAAACTTGCAAATCACATTTAGCCCATATCTGTAGTGTGAGGGTCTGTCTCACATTCAAGCGGTCCCGAGTTCGAATCTCGGTTAAAGTGAAATACCTGGGTAAAGTTTTTTCTAGGGTTTCCTCTTATCCTGAGAAGGTGAATGTTAGATTATAATTTCTAGGTACCTCGGGTCCATTTGAGCATCATTTTAGCCATTTCGTTCATTCACCGTCCGTAATGGCCTACCCGGTTAAAGGACTTTAATTAAACACCAAAAGAAACTTTCACATTTACACATTTCGTTGTAGTATACGTAGATAAAGCGATAGTCACATTTTCAAAACGCATGTCACTACGTGATGCTTTGAAATTCCATGCTGTTTTTATGACCACGACAAAAACGAAACGAATAGCGACTTCTCAGTTACAAAAAGTATTCAAACAAATAACAACAAATATCTGGGAAATAGTTAATCTCATAAAATATATGTATAATAAACTGCGTGCTTTAACGGGGTCTGCATTTCTTGTGTAGCAATCTTTTAGAGTTTACCAATTATACAAAAGTCATTCAGAACAAAGAAGACTTGGGAGGCTCTTCTTAGTAAGTTCAAAATATATATTTCATTTGTCATGAAAATATTTTAAACAGAGTATTTTAATCAAAATCATTAGAGCTATTTTTAAGAAAATAAATTTCGAAAATGCTTCCATGTAAAGGGTTGTTCAGGATGGGGGAGATTGTCTTGAAAATCCTTGTCGCATCTTTAAAAGATGCTGAACTGAAATATCAAGTTTGTCATTTAACCGACTTTTCGCTTTGGATTTATGTTGTTCAGAGACACGCAGGCATATGGAGCCTTTGCTATAAAATGTGTTGCATTCACATGATTTTCTCTACTCACAGGATATTTTCTCTACTTACTGTAACTACGTAGTACAGAAAGTAAAAATGCTTTCTTAGGATTCACGGAGTCTCAAAACCTGTATTTCTGTTAAATTTCGTTATTCGATTTTTGGGTGGAACACAATAATTTCTCTACTTAGTGTAACTACGTAGTAGAGAAAATCAAAATGCTTTCTTTGGATTCAGGGAGTCTCAAAACGTGTATTTCCGTTGAATCTCGTTATTCAATTTTGGGTGGAATACAATAATTCCTCTATTTACTGTAAGTGTGTAGTAGGGAAAGTAAAACTTCTTTCTTTGGATTCAATAGGTCTCAAAACGTGTATTTCCGGTGAATCTCGTTATTGACTTTTTGGGTGGAATACAATACTTCCTCTGATTACTGTAAGTGCGTAGTAAGGAAAGTAAAAATGCTTTCTTTGGGTTCAATGAGTTCTCACAAAGTGTATTTCCGGTGAATCTCGTTTTTTAATTTTTGGGTGGAATACAACACTTTCCCTACTTATAGGTAAATAGTGGAGACAGTAAAAGGATGAGTTGTCGAATAGATAAGCGGCTGTTTGTCGTTATGGCATATTGCATGCAACCAAATAGGAAAAGTGTAACTTAAGACTGTAACTTTAAATAATTTCTGGCCTAAGTTGTTGTCACGATGCACGGAAAAACCATATTTCATAAGGACATTATGAAAATAAAGAACATATGTTAGTTGATAATGGGTAGAGAAAGCAGTAAGTATTGAAAACCAAACCATTTTGTTTTAACACTTGCTTGTTATACAATAATATGATGCCTCTAGTTCCTAAAAATTAGTTTGTATACTGCTTATGTCGGTGTTGTAATGTTATTGTTGTTTTCTTGTCACAGCTATTACATTCTTACAGCCAAGTCTAAGGGAAATGTGTTGGTATGATATTCCTTAACCTTCCTTTTAGAGTAGCTAAGGCACCTGGCATAACTTCTCGATAAGACACCCCGTTTGCCCCGCTACCGGTGGAACGGAAAACATTTGCAGCCGTCTGTACCACAACGAAATGTGTACTCAAACAGATTCTGCAAATGTTTAGCTGAATTAGCATGAAGTAGATAGGAAAATAAGATGTTATAAGAATTATTTGTAGAGGCTATGTAAAAATAAACAACATTGGATAGAGAAAGCCATGTAAATGTACTATTTTGTACTTTATTATTAGTTAAAATACACACTTAGCTGTTACACTTGCTTATTTTAAACAGGATTGTGCGAGTTGGTGTGGTTCAGCACAGTATCGTATTGCCAACTAGCGATCCTCTGAATGAGCAGCGTGAAGCCATTTATGATAAAGTTGGAAAAATTGTAGAGGCAGCAGCTTACTGTGGAGTTAATGTACTGTGCTTCCAGGAACTCTGGCGTGAGTGTTTGGTCAATGTTTCTATAAAGATGGAATCCATTTGAACACTGTTCATCAATCTTTTTATGCAGCACATCATCAGCTGACTGTTGACTGCTGGAGCAATTTCCAAGTTGATTCATTTGTAGCCTGGTGTGTCCTCTAATGAACCTAAAGATAAGGTTGTCTGCTTCTGGTACACCAAAATTCATTATCTGATTTTCAATTTTTTTAAAGTATATCTTCTTCCAAATTTCTTTCGGTTTGGCGTAAGCTATATACATTTAAAAATGTTTGAAAATTGGTTAATGAATTTTGATACACCAGAAGCAGACAACGCATCTTTAGGTTCATTGACAGGCCACCATGATATATGTCTTGCTTAAAAAATAGTGAGTGAAGCAATTAAGAGTGTTCAAGTTCATTCCAGAAGTGCATCCTTTGTTAATGATAATAATATATAAAGGTATTTTAATATATAAAGAGTTTGTAAAAACACTGTAGGCTTTTTTGGGATCCACACAGAATCTAGGCAATGATTTTCTGTGGTGACTCTATTTGACTTGATTTATGTAAAGATGGAGCTAGGTTGCAATACTTGACTGGGTGTGCAAAAGCCGTTAAGTCAAAAAGTGTTGGAAATAAGTTTTCCACCGCCTTTGATATTATTTTATCTCCTCTACCTATTAAACTACTCAATTAAGTCATATCACTTATAATTGCCAATTAGAATGAATGTTCAATGGGTGGTATGTCCTGAAGTCGTAAGTTGTCTGTGTGCAAAGATTGTTAAGTTTCGGACTTCACACCATCGAACTAGCAGTGCAAACTTGGGTAAGTCAGTTAAAAGATTGACTTAACTATACAAGTTTTAATGGTTCCCCAACTTGACCTGGCTGGCATTACAGTAATGAAAACCTTGAGTAATAAACAACAATTAACTCTGACAATACCGACGAGGAATAGTAGATTATGATAAAAGAGGTAAAAGTAAAGTTTTATTTCGCAATCCTATGGGCAAAATGAAACCACTTTTAAAACATGTGTCATATGCTATTTTTAGACAGCACTCATATTTATATAACATTAATAATGTTATATTGATTCCTGAAACTAACAGAGTTCACATTTGTAACATATTTTTCGAAACGAGAAATCATGTTAAAAAGTGGGATGTCAGTTGGGGCATAATGAATGTGATACGGGACCACCTGCAAAAACAAACATTTTGGCCCCCTAAAACAAGGTATTCAACCAATCAATATAAAACATTAACCTAAATATAAATACAGATTACAGTAGATAAAAGTTAAACTTTAAATGTAATATATTTGCAATTTATAAGAACAAAGGGAATAGTTGTTCATTATTGTAAGAATAAAATATCAATTATCAATACATTTGATTATAAACTATATATATTATAGGTAATATACTAGAGTGATTGAAATTAAGTAGGCGGTTAGGCCTTCCAATAAGCATAATATCTAATCTACTGTTAATTGTAGGTACTTATAAAAGATTGCTGCAGTCACATTGGACTCTTGTTGAAACTGGCGCGCTTTCTGTGTTGATTATTACACTGATACCAATTTCACATTCGATATTGAGGTCAGTGAGTCTGTAATGGGTCATGAAGTTCGGCAGATAGTTTTAGCTTCGAAAATGATCGTTCAGCCGAAGGACAGTAACCGGAATAGGGTAACATGCCGTGCATAAGTCTGGAACACTAGCAGCTACGATTGAGTTTTCGATTACTGATAGATTTGTTATACACCTGACCACGGCATTTAGTTAAGAGAGTCGCTTTTCGTCTATTGCACTGAGTATTTCCTTCTCTATTCCTGATGCACTTTGATCTTTTATTTCGCGAAAACCAAAGTAGCTTTCATTTACATCACGTCACAAGGCTTTCCAGCTACATCATGTGAGACTGCAACGTATCTAAATATCTGACTTCATTTTTTGTTATGTCCCGTGTTATATCGTCACTATTGAAAAAAGTGGGGCAGCCTTAATGTTATTAATTTCTTTTTCAACTGCATGGGATAAAACATTTATTAACTCATTCTGAATAGAAGGGCTTAGGTACTTTTGTGTGTATTTTGGTTTATGTACGAGATCGTGTAATACAGGATCGTACATTACGAGAAGTTCGATGATTGCTAAAATGTTTCCACTGTTTCCGTTTGGTTCATCAATTTGTTGTCTCTGTCGCAGAAAAGCTAGATTATTTCATGTGAGAGTCGCATTCACGATAAGTTCCAGAACGTGTTTCACTACTCTTTAGATCTGAAATGATATCTGCATCAACTGTGTTTTTCTTACGCCACGAATTGAAATGTGCGTAACTAGTTTCGTGTCGCACTATACTTTTGGTTAACCACCTCGGACCCCTGACTTCTGCACTCCAAAGAGTCAACACGGTATACAATAAACAGAGTCACTTTTGATTGAATTACTCAACCATTCTCTCTTAATTCATTATCCTGTCAAAGTGATTTTATCGTAATATTTGTGGAAAAGAACTGTTATCCCCCTTAGAATCTTTAGGGAAAGGACCCTCTGGCTGATAAGGACTTTGCCTAACAAAGAAAGTTTTGGTTTCATTATCTTTTTCTAGCTGATCATCTGCACGATCATTTGAATACTCTGCAACTGCGACATTGGTAGGCCTAATTGCACTTGAGGCGAGTTTGCTACAATCTTCTTTTTCACTAATACTTACACAAATATATATATATTAGAGACAGCGACTTTCACTTCAGACGCGCACTCGCTTGTGGCACCGCGACTGTTGAGCTAGCATTACTATTAGGACCAGGGAGGGAAAAAGAATTACTTATTTTCACTAATTTTCTTGTTTCTTTTTCTAAGTCTCGCTTTTCCTTTCTTTTCTGTGCACCACTTAGATGCTCGTAAATGGTTTCATCTTTAGTAACTACAGCACTATACTCATTAATCACACCAACCTTCAGCAAACAGAGCTGAATAAAGCTCACTGATTGTTACTTAACAAAGTTCGCAGGATAACAGTTCCTGTTGGCAATATAGGTACATTTGAGCAAGAACTCTTTTCATTGAGCACAAAACAATCTCAGATACGCTACCCATCATGAAAATACAACATTATAACTTAAATATTATATTTTGGTAGCAATTTTCATTGTCATTACGATAGAATGACTGCAGGGACAGAGATACCGCACACAACGTGACGTGCTATACGACACAGTGGTCGTCTAAAGCTCAGGGCAGGCACAGCAGTGCCGAGGCCTGTATTCAACAACATATTCCGATTCTATGAAATTGTCATGATCTGACCAGTTCCATGCAGGCTGCAGTTAATTGGGCTTTTTCTTTCTCTCAGCTTCCTTCTTTCTTTTTCTTTTTTTCCTTGGTGTTTGCGCGGCCCCTTGAAACCCCGGGCCCACCTGTATTGCAAGCCCTAACGTTAAGCCTCTGGATATCACGTTTTGTTGATTAGCTAGCAGTCATTTTCAGTGACATAATTTTCAACACGTTTTACCTTACACCAGCCAACGAAGCGATTAAATGCTATTTCAAATTGCTTTCTGGATTTTTTTGGGTAAGCACTTCTAATGTTACTCTTTCAGGTGCTTCTGTAATTTCACCTGGGTCTTCCATTTCAGTTTATTCTGAATTCATAATTTCTGCCATTTAATCTGTAGGTTATAGTATATGCAACATTAACGTTTTAGATCAAAGAAAGCAAAAGGCTGACAATATAACGTATAGGTTAACTCTAGGATTGCAATAAACTGATGTAGGGCAATTTGTATTGTGAACAGAAAATGCGAAATCCATGAGAAATTATAATGTAAAAATACACAATATAAAGTAAACCTTAATCAAACCAAGTCGAGTTCTTTAATTTATGCAAATACAAAGACTAATTGCCGTCTCACTGAACTTAAAACCCAGGTTTGTTACAATGAAGATTATCGCACCAAATTGCCATCTTACTGAACTTGAAACCCAGGTTTGTTACAATGAAGATTATCGCACCAAATTTCCATCTGACTGAACTTGAAACCCAGGTTTGTTACAATGAAGATTATCGCACCAAATTTCCATCTGACTGAACTTGAAACCCAGGTTTGTTACAATGAAGATTATCGCACCAAATTTCCATCTGACTGAACTTGAAACCCAGGTTTGTTACAATGAAGATTATCGCACCAAATTGCCATCTTACTGAACTTGAAACCCAGGTTTGTTACAATGAAGATTATCGCACCAAATTGCCATCTGACTGAACTTGAAACCCAGGTTTGTTACAATGAAGATTATCGCACCAAATTGCCATCTGACTGAACTTGAAACCCAGGTTTGTTACAATGAAGATTATCGCACCAAATTGCCATCTGACTGAACTTGAAACCCAGGTTTGTTACAATGAAGATTATCGCACCAAATTGCCATCTTACTGAACTTGAAACCCAGGTTTGTTACAATGAAGATTATCGCACCAAATTTCCATCTGACTGAACTTGAAACCCAGGTTTGTTACAATGAAGATTATCGCACCAAATTGCCATCTGACTGAACTTGAAACCCAGGTTTGTTACAATGAAGATTATCGCACCAAATTGCCATCTTACTGAACTTGAAACCCAGGTTTGTTACAATGAAGTTTATCGCACCAAATTGCTGTCTTACTGAACTTGAAACCCAGGTTTTGTTACAATGAAGATTATTGAACCAAATTTACATCTGACTGCACTTGAAACCCAGGTTTGTTACAATGAAGATTATCGCACCAAATTGCCATCTGACTGAACTTGAAACCCAGGTTTGTTACAATGAAGATTATCGCACCAAATTGCCATCTTACTGAACTTGAAACCCAGGTTTGTTACAATGAAGATTATCGCACCAAATTGCCGTCTTACTGAACTTGAAACCCAGGTTTTGTTACAATGAAGATTATTGAACCAAATTGTAATCTGACTGAACTTGAAACCCAGGTTTGTTACAATGAAGATTATCGCACCAAATTGCCATCTGACTGAACTTGAAACCCAGGTTTGTTACAATGAAGATTATCGCACCAAATTGCCATCTTACTGAACTTGAAACCCAGGTTTGTTACAATGAAGTTTATCGCACCAAATTGCTGTCTTACTGAACTTGAAACCCAGGTTTTGTTACAATGAAGATTATTGAACCAAATTTACATCTGACTGAACTTGAAACCCAGGTTTGTTACAATGAAGATTATCGCACCAAATTGCCATCTGACTGAACTTGAAACCCAGGTTTGTTACAATGAAGATTATCGCACCAAATTGCCATCTGACTGAACTTGAAACCCAGGTTTGTTACAATGAAGATTATCGCACCAAATTGCCATCTTACTGAACTTGAAACCCAGGTTTGTTACAATGAAGATTATCGCACCAAATTGCCGTCTTACTGAACTTGAAACCCAGGTTTTGTTACAATGAAGATTATTGAACCAAATTGTAATCTGACTGAACTTGAAACCCAGGTTTGTTACAATGAAGATTATCGCACCAAATTGCCGTCTTACTGAACTTGAAACCCAGGTTTGTTACAATGAAGATTATCGCACCAAATTTCCATCTGACTGAACTTGAAACCCAGGTTTGTTACAATGAAGATTATCGCACCAAATTGCCATCTGACTGAACTTGAAACCCAGGTTTGTTACAATGAAGATTATCGCACCAAATTGCCATCTTACTGAACTTGAAACCCAGGTTTGTTACAATGAAGATTATCGCACCAAATTGCCGTCTTACTGAACTTGAAACCCAGGTTTTGTTACAATGAAGATTATTGAACCGAATTGTGATCTTACTGAACTTGAAACCCAAGTTTGTTACAATGAATATTATTGCACCAAATTGTAATCTTACTGAACTTGAAACCCAGTTTGTTACAATGAAGATTATTGCACCAAATTGTGATCTTACTGAACCTGAAACCCAGGTTTCTTACAATGAAGATTATTGCACCAAATTGCCATCTTGCTGAACTTGAAACCCAGGTGTGTCACAATCATTATTGCACTAGTGCGATAATCTAAAGCTTTTAGCTCGCGTACTCTGGGTTAGATGTTGTACTTTTAGGAGATGCTGTTTATGGCGGTACACTTGAAACTGCCATACTCGAAGATCTTATTGCGTCAACTTATCTCTTTGGCTGGACCTGTATTCATTTTACGTGCGCTACGTTGTTGTTTCTGTAATGTCTGAGCTATGAAAACTCTATTTGCTAATCTCGGATCGCAATACGGGAAGGAAATCTTAATGAAAATGGCGTGTTCTTAGAATTTCTTAATTTATTCTAAAAATGTCGGTAACTCAGAGAAATAATCACAGAATTATACTCAATTATACATTTCACACCGTGTTTCGACGTTTCTCGAATTTTAACACTAACGATGAGCGTCCGGAATATGCACGCTCTCGTTAAAATTCCTATCCGTGATCGAGTCCGCATCTGTCCGTGGATGCGCATGCATACAAAGTGGCGCCACCAAGTGTCTCTCATTCCCCTCCCTTTAGGACCTCTGTATATAGTTTTTCTGGCGTTGCCATAGTAACCAAGCCAATAAGTATTCTTGACGGACTTTTCTAGATATTATTTCAACCAATACAAAATTTTCTACATTGATGGGTCACATTATAGTTGGCTATGGAGCGTACTAAAATATTTACTATTTTTCTTTTTAATTAATATTCTGGACAGGTTTAGCTGTCCTAATTATACAAGGCGTTTCTTTAAATAAACAAATCTTACAATTTTATGAATTATTATTTTAACATAAATTAACAAATATTTAAAAATGTTTAATTACTTCCTAACAATCACTTATTGAAATGTTCCTTTTGCTTACTTTTTAAACAACTTTTTTTATTTAAAGACATTTAACCCCTTTATATCTGTGTATACATATATCTGGGTGTTCATCTTTAATTCTTAAGTCGATGGTCGCGCATGACGTCACCGCTGTCCGGCATGCCTTTAGTTTCAACTAGTTGAAAAAAACAGGTCGAATGTTGTAGGGGAACTTAGATCGGCTATCAGCTCTGCACTTTGAGCTCACGAAGCTTTCCATAGAGTGCACAACAATACTTTCTTCCGGCGGTTTATTGCAACACTTTCCAACAGTGAAATTGAGAAGTGAAAAAGATGTGCCTACATATTAGCGCAGTGGCTTGGTCATCGGTAGTTTTAAAACGTTTAGTAAAGCCTGGAGAGATTATGTGCTACATTGAAAACTTAATGGATTAGATTCCTTTGGGTAAAACAGAAGCATACATGGAAATAATATTAAAAAGTGTAACATTGTTTAGTAGGGAGTTGATCTTCTTTCACATTAAGAAACGTTTTGAAAGCAAGGAATAAACATATTTTCGGTTTGGCATCTCAAAGGTGCAAAATAAATATTACAAACCACTGTTTTACATTAACGTCGCAATACAAATCTACCGCTTTGGAAAACTGAACACAGCTCTAAATTCATTTCATGTATGGAGTTCTACGTGTCCACCAATGAGCTACATGTTCTTGTTCATTTTATCATTTATTATATTCAGCATAAGCATACCTGGGGTAACAGTAGTAAATTTGGTAAGGATGATTTACTGCAGCTGATCCGTATTCTCGAAACGTCTAGCACAGACGCGATCTTTAAGATATCCCCAGAGAAACAAAAATTGGGGATGCCAAATCAGGTGATCGTGGCGGCCAAAGTGGATTGCCAATGGCTCTGAAATATAAAAAGAACTACGTTATTAAGCACAAATTATTAGCTTGCATGTATTATTACTCAATTAGTATTCTTAACATCCATGGAAGTGTCTCTCAAGATAATCAATCGTGCTTCTAGCAATATGGGCGGCAGCAGCATCTTGTTGGAACCACCCAACCTTCAGTTGCTCAATCAACTCGGCCGAAATTTCATTCAGGTATCGACTAGCATTCAGTCTACCTTTAACAAATACAGAGCCAGTAACTCATTGCCGCGATAGAG
This sequence comes from Deroplatys truncata, assembly GCA_030765065.1. Classification (NCBI taxonomy): domain Eukaryota; kingdom Metazoa; phylum Arthropoda; class Insecta; order Mantodea; family Mantidae; genus Deroplatys; species Deroplatys truncata. The sequence goes on along the minus strand of CM060988.1, from coordinate 19,573,394 downwards.
CAGCACATACTCCAATTTTTTCGGGATACAGTTGAATATGAGGTGGTTCTGTATACCATATATCGCAATTCTGGATGTTAGCAGAGCCGTTTAGCTTGAACCAACACTCGCCGGAAGTGAGCAAAATATCTAGTTCCTCGTCTGCCTCAAAATGTTCGAGAAAGATTTCATAGAATTTTGTACGCAGTGGCAGGTCTGGTTCATCTAACTTATACAGTCGTGCAGTTTTATAGAGATGCAATTTAAGGATATTTCTTAATCTTGACTCTTAAGGAGATTTAGCAGTTTCCAAGTGAAAAATCGAATTCACTGCTGAGTTGGCGTAAAGATGTTCGAGAGCGACTAATCATTACGTCTCTTAATCCTTCGAGGATGTAATCCTTCAATTTACTTCGCTGTGACATTTGCTGCTTACGTCCTACAGATACTGTCGCTCGAAAGTAAACTACACACCATTCTGGGAAAAAAGCAACAAAATTGTTATCTGAATAAAATCCACGGTAAAACATCTAGCAATGTTGGATATTTGCACCGTAAATTGGAATGCCTATGTGCCATTTATGTACGCCATGCTATAATAAAGTACCGTAAAATAATCGTGGTTACCTTTTAACTTTATTTTAAGGACTCTTCGGCGGCAGAGTGGTTAGACCGCTCGCCTCCCACCGAGGCGGATCGGGTTCAATCCCAGGGACCTGTGGTGGACGAAGCGGCGTCTGGGCGGGTTTTCTCCGGGTTCTCCGGTTTCCCCCGGCATTCATTCCACCAACTGCTCCATCATCACCTTTCCTTTCATCCATTTCACCAACATTTCGCTTCATCCACTTCCTTCATCCCATACCAGATCTCGGGCTGATCACCCATCCTGGATGTTCTGTCTGATCCATGAGTGTCTGCTCCTCGACGGGCCTCTGACCCCAGGCACTTGCCTGTAAGTCCTACATCAGAGGAGGGTAAACAGATAATGAATTAATGAATGAATTAAGGACTCTTCGATGTTTCTCTTGGAATTCCGGATACCTGTTCAGAAAATCATTAATGCAGCGGTTCATAGCTTACTGATATCTCCCTGCATTCAGCATTCCAACGTCTAGACACGGTGCTGTATTGTCAGATTCCTATTTTCCTTTACCAGCGACGATGTGGTGCATCGTACTCAAAGCTCTGAAGACCTGGTTCCATATCATGCGCACAGGTTCGAAGGACGCCCTCTTGTAAATTCTGCAATCAGTTGCTAGGGAGCAGCTACAGGTGAAAATACTCTAACAAGCTTACCTGACACCAATCACGATTCAGCCACCGATGCTGATGGAAATACAACAATACATAATCAATGACACCACGCCATATCCAACGATGTGCATTTCTACGTAACCGCAGACTCACTTCAAAGGCAAGACCTCATAGATTGGAAAGCGAAGACACACTTAAAAATTGTATGTAGGTAAGTATTATTTCAGTAAAACATTACCACACAAACCCCAACAATGACCTTTGCAGCTCCAATAATGTAGCATTGATACTGGCTGCATTTTCCTCACATTTTAATAGATTGGTGGCTCGCTATTACTGTATATCTTGTATACACGACGAGTTCAAGAAGTAGGGAACTGGTTGAACTGGCTACTAGAAAGCAACTAATCATAATGGTAAGTATAAATATTTATTTCACCACTTTTAATCTGTGACCACGTCTTTATAATTGCCTCAAATACAGTGCAACCTAGAACAAATTAATTTCCTCTTTTAGAGAAGAACTTCAATCTTTGGATGCTATACAAACTGCTACAGAGGATTCAGATGGCAGCTGTAAAGATCCAGACTTTGACAGTGAAAAGTACACTAGCTCAGATTCAGAAGATGAGAGGATAAGGGAAAAAGTCCAAAATAATGACAGACTTAACAATAAATCTAATGATGTAAATGATGATGAACGTAAACTGGAGGGTGAATATCAGGGGCGTAACGAATGTGATACGGCCCGCCTGCAAAAATAAGATTTTCGGCCCCCCTAAAACAAAGTGTATAAGCAATAAATATGTAACATTCACCTAAATATAAATACAGATTATAGTAGATAAACGTTCAACTTTAAATGTAATATATTTCCACGTTATAAGAACAAAGGAATTAATCGTTCATTATTATAACATTAAAATAACAATTATCAGTACATTTCATTAAAAACAAAATATTTATTGTAATATACAAGAGTGAGTGAAATTAAGTAGGCGGGTAGGCCTTCCAATAAGCACAATATACTTCTAATCTACTGTTAATTGTAGGTAATTATAAAGGATTACTGTACTCACATTGAACTCTTATTGAAACTAGACCATGCAGCGTGAGTAGTAATAAAAGGATGGATTTAACTCACAGACCGCGAGTTCGAATCCTGTCGCAGACACAAAATTAGCATACCACGCCCCCTGCATTCCAAACAACACCTGTGTGTCATACATTTTATATTGTTTGTCGAGAAAAGCATGACAGTTGATATTGCGGGGTGTTGTACCCCTCCTCGTGCTTGATATTGCGAAGATATATGTAGTTGATCATGTTTTGTTGTCCCCTGAATAGTCTATTCATTCTTTGTTGGTATTTTTTATATTTAGGAGGTGGGGTATGTTTTCGTTCTCACGAGTTTTTGAGGTTTGTATCCCATTTAAAATATCATGTAGGTTCTAGCACACTTATGGGTTCTAATGAATACCACTTTCCACCTTTCCTAGCGTTTACCCAAAGAAAAACCTCATCTCACACACAATCCTGTAGGCTGTTTTAGAGGGGGAGTGGAATTCTCATGTGTTGCAAAAATGATGACTGTTGACATTGTCTGGTGTTATACCCTTCCCCCACCTCTATTGTTTGCTGTACAATTGATGCTTTCCCGGCAAAAGGGCCTTCTTTTCTTTTATTATTCTCTCCGACAAAGGGAGACTGGATTCTATTCACTGCAACACCTGCATATTGTCTTGGCAAACAATGGGTTCCTTATTTGACTTCCCGGCTTTGTTATCCTCTCTGACAAAAGGGAGGCTGGATTCTATTCATTGCGACACCTACATATTGTTTTGGCGAACAATGGATTCCTTTCTTCGACTTCCCTTCTTTGTTATCCTTTCCGACAAAGACAGACGAGATTATATTCACTGCGACCTGATCATCTACAAAAATACACACTTCACAAATAGGCTTTTCTCGCTAAAAAGCCATTACATTTCCAGAAAACATTGTTCAACATTTTACTAGTTGTATTAAAAGATGAACGTATATTCACAGATAAAATGGTTTTTCAGATAAATTTTTTTGATGGATTACATTATTCAAGTATAACTGGTCGCCGTGTATATAGACCACCCCACCCCTAGTCAGAGATCCTGAATTGATATATTCCCATTGAATAAAATAATTATGTGAATTCAAATACCGCACCAATGCCGCGAATGCGCTTTAAGGTGCTTTATGATTATATAAAGACGATTAGGCTGGATATAGCCACTCTTAGCGTATTACACTTAGTGTGAACTACCAGAGAAGTGCTGAAAACTTGCTGTGTTCATCGAGAATCAACCAAATAGCTTTCTTCATTTCTACAGGACATTTGTCAATTAAAACTGCAAGGTGAGTGAGTTTTTAATTTTTTTTACATCTTTATAAAAGCAGAGTGTGCTCATTAACAGTATATTTAATTTAGTTTAAACGATACAGTTTTTGAAATACGAATATGTGCATTGGAATCATACTTTCACCTGAACTTCATTTTAAGAAATCAATTAATCTAACATTGCAATTTTTTTAAATAAAAAACGCAGAGCTTTGCTTCTTGCCCGAAACACTTATTTAGGAGCTAATGCAGTACATTCACACTAATTTTTCTACTCACTCAGCTAGCTATAATCGGTTTGTGAACACATTCACAAGGTTTATGCACCCCATACTTCTCGCACTTACATTCACACCAGCTTCACTGTTCATTCTTCTTACGCCAACATTCAAATGAACTTCTCTACCAGCGGTTTCATTTACATTCACATAATTTCACGCCTCATTCTTCTTGCACTTACACCCACATGGCTTTCGCGAATCATACTTCTGGAGTTTCGTTCACGGCGTTTTCACGCACCATTCTTCTTGGATCTACATTCACACTATTTTCTCTACTCACTGAGCTAGATATAATCGGTTTGTGAACACATTCACAGGGTTTTCGCACCTCATACTTCTCGCACTTAAATACACATCAGCTTCATTACTCACTTTTACGCCTGATTCACATGACTTTCTCAACTCGGTGTTCTTCCAGAGAGAATATTTACATCTGCTAAAACACATTTCAGCGACTTTCTCAAACCTCGTTTCATTTACACCCACAATGGTTTTTCTACCCGCTCTTCTACTCGATGGTTTTGAGCCAGTAATGGCTCTTCTTTCAAAGAATAGCTGGTTTTTCAGAGATGGCTGCATTCCTTAACGTATGTGAAATGGTGAACTAAACTAGTCGGCAGCCTAATTAACGATCAGTAGTCGCCTGCACCAGGTAACTACAAAGCTCGCCAGGTTGCGTTCTCTCCCCCAGCATAGATAGCGCTTATCCGGTCTGCACGTCATCATCACCTGACCTTCCCGGTGCCCGCTCAGCGATGCGCTCCGACAAAGGAGTGTGTAAAATATTAGTTCTCGACAACCAGCGAAAAAGGACTTTTCTCAAGCCTCGTGTCTGGGAGCGGCCCTCTCAATACTTTTCGGCCTTGTCTAAATTATACACATGCTTTTTTGGCGCAAGTAAATTTCTAAATTCTGTTTAGTGTGTGGAGCGGCATTTAAATCTTATCGAAGCGAGTTTATATTGGAATATCACCACGTGTTAAATTTCTATTTAAAATGGCAAATATTATGTGAGATGGACAAAGCAGAATGCCATGTGTTTCAGTTGTAATTTGTTACTGTTTCTACATTTGAATGTGAATATATTCAGTGCTTTTGGGGCTGTACGAATTATTAGTTTTATTTAGAGTTGCTTTAAATCCTTATTTCATTTCCTTTAGCCTTTAGTAGTACAAAGATTATTACTCTGGGGGAATGCTTATTTCCAATGCATTCTACAATGGGCCCGGCATTTTACCTTTTTAGTTTTTTTAAAGAAATTCTGGCATTCTACGCATTGACTGCATTTAAATCCGCCTTGCAAGAACGTTACAGTGCATTACAAAGACACGAGAAATGAACTATTGAATCCCATAATACCTTTTGAAATATATTCGTCTTTTCAACAGATAGGAAAAACAATCGAGTTTACATACTTAAATTTATTTCCACGTAACACTGCAAACAAGAACGGGCCCCCAGAGCCACAATCACCAGAAGTGGAGGCTCACGGCTTAGTCTTGCAAAACTTAGACTTAGAGAACCCGCAAATGACCAGAGCGCAGCTGGCTACATGTCAGCACCCCTCACTGGAGTCGTCCTCCGTGGACTAGTGGTACCGCGTAAGCCTCTAGTTCCCAAGATCGCGGGTGATGGATTTTTTCGAAGGTAAAAATCCTTAGCATGGCTTCCTTCGAAGGGAAGTGAAGCCAAAAAACCTCAAGCCTGTTAAAAAGGCCTCTGAGCAAAATTACCGGTCTTTCAAGCCCAGTATAGAACGGGACGCTAAGAACCATAGTAGTTAAAGAGGGTCCATAAACAAAAAAACTCAATTTAAACCCTGCATAACAGCTATTCATTTCATACAGTTACGGTGGTGTAGACTTCCCAGTAAGTCTGCATCAGATTCCAAAATTTGTACGCAAAACCAAGGCATTTAAATTTCGTATTTGGAATAGAGTGGGAGCTCAATTATATCTCTATATCAGTCCAGTCATCTGAAAGGTTTTAAGGTGAATCTATTGTTTATCGAGCAAAATGGAGGATCTCACTACTGATCGGATTAAGGATATGTAGCGCTGACAAGATCACAGTTCACTAAGCATGTGAGGAAACACTGGGTACGCGAACCCTGGCTGAAACACTTCTATAATGAAGATGCCTTTAAAAAGCATGCGGTGTCAGGTGCTCAAAATTCCCAGGAAGGGTGGAGTAAATGAGTTTTTATCCTACTAAAAGGGTACTCGAGTAAATTTTATGATATATGCAGTTATTGAGAGCGTGCTAGCCAGAGTTCAATCCAGCTAACCAGAGCTGGACTCGGGGCTGTCCAGCATCATGAGGCTATATCGATATCTCTCAAGCTCGTATGCCGCCATGACAACACATTGTCGAGATTTAAGTTAATTAGAAGTCCTGGTGCTATCAACGCGTTCTTCCTGGAGCTACGGACAATCGCCGATATGGTCATTGCCCAATATAACGGCAATGAAGAAATTACCTTGACTGCAGGGGATGTGCTCGTCATTGCCACATATGCAAGAAGGAGTTTGAGGTGGCGATTTGAAGGTTCGCGACCACTGTCACGTAACTGGTGTATTCCTGGGGGCTGGTCATAATTCATGACATTTAAATAGGCAGGCACCTTATTTGATACCCGTCTTTTTTCATTGTCGTAGCAATTATGACAGTAATTTCCTGATGCAACATTTGACATAAGACGATCAGCATCTTGCATTCTTGCATTTCAAACTTCTCCGAGAGATATATCGCAATCAGCAAAAAGTACAAGAGTGTCTCATTCAGGTTTCTAGATAGCTTTAAATTTTTGGACGATAAGCTATCTAGTCCAGCTAGTATGCTGAGTGGAGATGAATCCAAGGTCACAAACTCTGAATACCCTAATCCTGAACATCAGCAGTTAGTGAGATGTACGGAGATACTCCCCTACAGATTTGTAGACCTCCCATTAAAGCTAGACGAAACCAATCTCTCTGCATTCGAAAAAATTGACAACATAACAATTCAAAACCCTGCACCCGCCGTCAAGGTCTGCAATACCTTCAAAATAAACAATTTGGGGAATATAGAAATTTGTACCCGAAGACAGATACGATCTCTTTGGCAGAGGCATGCGAGAAGTTTAGGGACCTCTCTTTGTAGATGTATAATTTGAACCCTTGCTGGTACTACACCCCGCCAGGTCTTGCATTCGATGCTATGTTCAAGGTCGTCCTCAAGGTCAAGCTGGACCTCGTCAATGATGAGGAAATAATCAAGTTCTTCGAGTCCGGAATCAGGGGTAGTAGGTGTACTCTATCAAGGAGATGTACAAAGGCGAATAACGCATACTTGATAGGACATGTTAAAACACAGAAAGACAGTTATTTAAGCTATTTACATGTCAACAATTTATATGGATCTTCGATTACCAGTCCTATGCCACACAGAAACACAAGATGACTTACACAGCAAGAAATTGAGGCGATAAACTACTCTGCAGTTGCCCCTGATTCCAGAAGTGGATACGTCCTGGAGGTTGACCTTGAATACTCTGAGCATCTCTACAACGAATATAGTGGCCTTCCTCTGTGCCCAAAAGCTAAATACCACCAGGAGGCCAATAAAAGAAACTGCTGGCAACATTAGAGAATAAAGAGAGATACGCCTTGCACTATAGAAACCTGCATCAGTGCATTAATTTAGGCGTGAAGCTAAAGAAGATATATATATATATATATATATATAGTGGTAGCATATCAGTAGTCAGAATGGCTGATATCCTACATTCAATTAAATACGGAGAGACGTGCAAGGAAACTTTCAAATCCGGTCAGAATTTACGGAAGAAAATGAATAACTCCATATATAGGAAATGCATTGAGAATGTACGTGAATATAATGACTTCCGAATCGTTTCAAGATGGAAGCAATACAAGAAATTGACTGCGCGACCAACTTACGTTTGGAACATTGCATTTATGGAAAATATTGTAGTGATAGAACTCGCAAGGGACGAAGTGTTTATCAACAAACCCTTCTATATAGGGCAAGCCATTCTTGACATGTCGAAACTAATAATGTACTGCTTCTGTTATAATGTAATGAAACCCAATGTGAGTCTGCATTAAATTGTATGGACACTGATTCACCTATCTTTCAGACGTCATCTAACATCTACAAATTCAATAAGGAAAACCCACAGTACTTCGACACTTCCAACTACATCAAGGACAACATCTACGGTATTGCCCCTCGAACAAAAACGTAATTGGGTTGTTCAAGGATGATCTTTCAGGGATGATCATGGTTGAATATGTAGGGTTAAATTCTAAATTATACGTCTACAGTTATGAGAACCAAACTCGTGAAAGCGAAGGACATCAACAAGACCGACATTCAAAACAAACATTTTGACCACTATTTTGGCTGTCTAAAGAACATTAGAAAAAAAAGTTTCACAAAAACAACCACATTTGAAGCTTCAAGCCTAGTCTTGATCATAGAGAAGAATGAGGTCGTTCTCTGTGGTAGAGACGATAAAAGAAAACCCATTGAAGGCTCAGACCGGACAATTGCCTGGGGTCACTATTGTCTGCGCATGGCGATATATAATGTGTGTGTGTATAAAATGTAATTGTTAGTTACTTATTTCTTACTTAATATAGTTTTTAATGAATGACTTTTTCAAGTTTTTTGTGAATACTTTATTGTTCCTATTTTTTAAATTTTAATTTTTAGTGTTCCTATTCTTCCTTTATATAGGAATTATACTTGGTTTTTTCACGTGTTTGTGTATATTTCATGGATTAAAACAGCCATGTTATTGTGGAAATGTAAAATTCCCTTATTTTCATCATTATGTTTTTTACAGTAAGCCCTTTCTATAAATCCATTTAGTATCAGGGAATCCATACCACTTCAAAAGAATCATATTTCCTTGTCGGCGTAACACCTTCACCATAGGAAAAATATAAGGGTACAGAGTAGAGCGAAGTTAATGTCCATAAAATCATCCCTTTTTCTCCTCGCCATCATTGTATTTTAGTGTGTATGTGGCAGGATTGGTGTGCTTCATACGAGCAACTTGAAAGACTTCAACACTCCAAATAACCTCAGAACCTTTTTGCACCCCTCTTCTCTCTTCGATCGTGATTGTACTTGTATACAGTTAGGATATTATTGTTCTTTGCTTCGCTAGGCTTTATGCGAATGGTAGTGTGGTAAGTGTGGAATTTTGCAATTATTTGTGGTAAAGATGATGTATTATCCATGGGCTGGAAGCTCATAACATCATATTCTTTAAAGTTGTTATTAATCGTTCAACAGTAGCTGCTTTCGCGTGTGTATAGGTACTGTGGTAATTGATATTATATTTCGTCATTAAAGTTTTAAATTGCTTGCTATAAAATTCTTACTCACTATCTCACTGTGTGTTCTTGGGTAGGGTTACCATGTCTTGCAGTGTGTCCTCCATAGCCATTGCAACTTGAAGTCCTGTCTTGTCCTTCAGCGGTCTCGCATATTGTCGTAACCTCTTATATTTTCACATATCACGGGGGGTAGAGCATGGTACCGGAGTTTAAATCATATCAAACTAACACGACGGGGCGAGCTAAACAAAGTTCCTAACACACCTGAAAATTACTAAGATATTCTTAAATCATTATGGGTAGGGAAAGGAGGAACAATCCACATTAATAAATTACATATTATAAGTTTAGATGGTAAGAATATAATACAGATTAAGAAAGATACATGTTACCTCATTGCTTGGCGAGGCGCCCTGACTACAACACGACTGCACTGCTCGTTGGTTACATTAGAAGAGGGAGAGCGTCCTAGATGCTAACTCAAGATACAACCGGTTTACCCCCCCCAATCTTATTGCATCATTACTGGTCCGTACTACCAACTTAAGATAGTCACCAAACAAATGTTGCCATAACGCATATGTTCTTACAGAGTTTGCCACAACCAAATGCCATATCTCCCCCGGCTACCCAAATTGACGTCCTTGTCGAAGCAAGGATTTAAAAAATTACAGAAAAAAAATAAATGACATACTTCACAAGTAAATTATTACAAAGAGCTTTATCTTGACGTTTACAATACTAACATGGAGCAGAAATGACTCTCAAAAGGAAGCTAAATATTTGATTGTCTGCTAACATGTGTGTGAAAACTAGAAAACATAATGGAGTCTTGAGTGCCTCCGACGATATTTATGAAAATGTTATCCAATCTGTTTGAGTGAACCCTGCACACGCACATTATACATTGCTGCCACTGTAACACAAGCACTACACTGCACAAAGTCTCGACGTATCTGTTTATGAGTGAACCTCCAGCATCAGCCACAACGACGAAGTTTCAGACGCAGATGATACAAGTCGCAGATGATGAGGGGTGCAATCACTGTCTTGGATTGATCCCCCAATAGTGGCTCCTTTTTCCATATACAGTGTAGTTAACTAACAGACAGCAGCTCTCCTTGGTGTATAACTGCACCCTCTGATTGGGCAGACACTAGATGTTGTCGGTTCTGCATACAAAATTGTGCTTTGTCAACTCGTCGAATTATTTGCATCACTTCATCAACAGTTTGAGGATTTAATGGTAGTAATGCCTGTACATAGAGAGGTTTAAGACTTTAAGCAGGTGTTTAATTTGTTCAAACTGAGACATATCTGGATTTACTTGATCACACATGATAACACATCATAGACATAATCAATGATAGGCTCATCGTCCAACTGCACACGCTGTCTGAGTTTAATTTCTAAGATATCACTCTGGTTAGTCATTTAGGAACTGCGTAGTCAGGCAAAGCCAATTATGGTGAGGATGCCGGTGGCAAAAAGTTTGAAAACCACAATGCAGCAGTATCTTTCAAGTAATATGGAAAACATTTCAATTTCATCTCATCAGACCAACCATTAGGCAGCAGCGACCATTTCAAAAGTTTGGAGAAACTCATATACTGATAACTTAGTGGAATTCTCAAAATAAGAGGGTTCAATGACCGGTCTACACACAGCTGACTGCATTGTGCTCACCGACACAGGCCGATTAGGCATTACTGGTAACAATTGAGTAACAGCAGGTGTACTAGTGCTAGAAATAGATTCTTCTTCACTATGTTCACTAATTGGTAAAATGACCACAGACTTTTGCGTAGTACGTCGCTTAGGCATTTTAACAGCACATAATAAACAGCTTATAGTTTTACAAGGATAACCTCAACCAGTAAATGAGAAAGATATGAAAAGTTCAAAATTACAAATTACAACAAACTAAACACTTATATCACCACATGAGTTTAACTAGGAATACCAAAACGTAGCCAGCTAAGAACCAATATCAGCAATACTATAAGTAAGCGCCCACGGCGAAATATTAGGTGACTACACCAGCATATTGTTTACAAAGACTTGACACGCAAGCCACTTGGATACCAGACCAAGGTTTCAAAACAGAGAATACACATGAGCAGAGAAAACAAAGTTAGCAAAACTGATGTCTTCAGCGAGGAAACTCAAACTGGAAGTTAAAAAAAATTAAGTCACACATACTGTGACTAGCGCTCAAATTATTACATGAAAAGCAGAAAATGCTATACACCACGTAGTTTATACGTACCTGAGTACGATGCACAAATATTAATTTTTTAATATATGCACCTCACTTTCTAGACACACACGCAACTTGATGCACAAAACACGTGAACTGTAAAAGATTGGCTTCACATTCCAGAATTTCTGCTGCTTTACGAAACCAAGCAAAGATTACGCAACAAAACGCAATACACGTGCTTACATAAAAGTTGCAAGAAAAATGAACCACAAAATATGGTATTGCGCAGAAAACTAAAATCAGTGCAACATACAATGAAAGCTGCAATAAGTATTAGTAGTTAGCACTGAAAATAGCAATTTTAGAAACACCAGATAACACGTTGCAACCACATTATTAAAGTTCAAAATACCACTGAAATTCCCACAATTCACAAAAAATATTTTAAAAAAACAAGACATTCAGAAAGAACATTGCAGAAAGTTTCTCTTACAAAAAGAATTTAAACTATGGTAAGGGGAAGAATGAAGCCAAAAATTAACGACGCTCCGCCAACAGGAAAGCAATGTAAAAAAATTTCAATCTGAGCTCAAAATAAAGATACAAAGACGGGACTTTTAAAGAAATACTTCTAGATGAATTTGAAACACACAACCACAATTTTAAAAAAGAAACCCTTACCATGAAGCCGAAACTAAGGAGTTACATGTTCCATCGAACACGTGGAGAACCAAATTACGTAAACTACATTTCCAAAGCTACGGAAAAAATTTGTACTTCAAAATATCAAATTCTGCCCGGCCCTCCACCAACTGTCGTAACCTCTTATATTTTCGCATATCACGGAGGGTAGAGCATGGTACCGGAGTTTAAATCATATCAAAATAATACGAGGTCCGACGGGGCGAGCTAAACAAAGCTCCTAAAACACCTGAAAATTACTAAAATGTTCCTAAATCATTATGGGTAGGGAAAGGAGGAACAATCTACATTAATAAATTACATATTATCAGTTTAGATGGTAAGAATATAATACAGGTTAAGAAAGATACATGTTACCTCCTTGCTTGGCGAAGCGCCCTGACTACAACACGACTGCACTGCTCGTTGGTTACATTAGAAGAGGGAGAGCGTCCTAGACGCTAACTCATGATACAACCCACTCCTATTGCATCATTACCGGCCCGTACTACCAACTTAAGATAGTCACCAAACAAATGTTGCCATAACCGCATATGTTCTTACAGAGTTTGCCACAATATGCCATTTTAGAGTAGAAGTTGATTGCAATGAGGATGTACTTGGCATTCTTATTGATTCTTGCATGCGGTATCAACTCAACCAAGACGATGCACCAGATCGCGGAGCCTCTTGCTGATAATCTTTCGGCGCATGAAGTTTCTTCGGGCTGGGGCTTGCAGCTCGTTTGCTATATTTTGCTTCACTACTGTCATGCTATAATCTTTTCTTTTTTTCGAGTGGAGGAGAAAATGATTTAATCACTTACCCCAGCCCCGATGGGAGTCGGGACTGAGAGTGTGGGACTCACCAATAGTCGGCATACCCACTAAAAACTCCTCCACCGGAATGAAAAATGGAAGAAGGAAGAAAGAGGAAGTCGGAGTGGTAATGTGGCCGTACCGCTTTTGCACCGGCGGATTCAAGGTAAGGAAGTAATGGCCGGCCACGAGGGCCTAAGCCAGGTGAGGAGGTGCCAGGACGCAAGCATGACCGAAGCCCTACTTGCGCCCGTGGGAATTCAGGAGTGAAGAGTTGCCGCAGTTCCCAGGTTGCGGCCATGGAAATTCAAGGGTGAGACATGAGGAAAAGTAGGAGAGGTAAGGTGTGTCGGTAGGCAAACTAGACGAAAGCCAGTATGCCCCCGCGAAGTAGAGTGCAGTCTTGCTTAGAAGTTCTTTCTGTGTCTGTTGCGGCCTCTGGTTGCTGCGTCTGGCCAGTCCGATGAATCTGTGACTGGCTGTTGAAGCTCCCTGCCTATGTGGTGCTCGTCCCTGATCATTCGCTGTATTGAGGTGCGGAGTCTGTCTAGATTGGTCATGTACTCCCCAAACTTTAGAGTGGTGTCCAGTTGTATCCTGCAGGTGCGGATGAATCCATTTGATTCGGTTTGAAGATCTCGAAGCTGCATCAATTGTGCCTGAAGAGCTCCAAGACGTGTCGGCTGGTCATCGGGTTCAGTGTCGGCGTCGTCCGGTTCGACGAGGTGGCCCTCGATGCGTTCCAGCTTGCGCTGGACCGATGCGAGGATCCCGTCATCACCTTGGAGGCCCGTGATCTGTCTTGAGAGGGCTAAGATTGCCCTGGCCGAGGTCCGCTGCTTGGCCTCAACTGCCGCAAGGCGCGTGTTGGTTGCGCAGCGTAGCTCAGCCAGGCGAGAGTTGAAGTCGTTGAAGGTGGTCTTGAAGTCCTGAAGTGTGGCCTGCATAGCAGACAGAGTGGCCTGTAATTCTGCTTGTGGATGCAAGGAGTCAGGAACCGTCCGTGGAGGCTCAGCCCCACGGGGGGCGTCTGCGGAGGCTGTAGAGTTGACGTCAGTGTAGTTGACCCAGTTGGTTGTTGTTTCCGGGGGTACAGGGGGCACTGAGCCTGCCCTGTGTAGTGTGTACGCCCGGAACAGGTGGCGCAGTATCGGCGACGTCGGCGAAGGTCGTGGGCGGTGCAGTTTGCCGTGAGGCAACCTGCCCCGCAGTAATGGCACCGAGGTGCAGCGACGCATGCCTCCGCTGTGTGACCGAAGACACAACAGCGGCGGCAGGGTACCGGGCGTTGACTCCTACTGGCCTCGATGCGCAAGCACTGCCCCAGCAGAGGCAGGCTTGACCCCAAGGCCGCCTGAGCGTCCGCGGCGGATCCGAGATTGAGGCGAACCAGCGGTGTTGGCCCTCGTTTTGAGGAAATTCGGGATGCCCGAATTGCCGAGTGCCAGTGGTGTCTTGCGGCATCCAGCACGAAGTGTACTGGTAGGTCCCTCGGTACTCCACAGATGACTACACTGTGGCGGCCATCTGCCGGAGGGTGCGTCGGCGGTGACATCGGCCCACCAAGGGTGGTAAGCCGGCGGTAGTCGGTGGCGTCGTGCAACCCTGAGAAGCAGAGCCGGAGGCAACAGGTGCAGGCGTTGCAATGCTGCGACCGGGTGAAGCAGCAGCAGAAACGTAGCTGCGCCCGGTCAGCGGTGACGGCGAAGCAGCCTTCCCGGCGGATGCCGGTGGAGCTGCCGGCGAGTCGGCGGAGTCTGCGGCCGGAGTCGGCTGGAGAGCGCTGGTCTCCTCAGCGGTGGCCGGAGAAGCAGCAGCGGAAGCTTCAGCGGCAAGGCGTTTCCTTCTCTTCACCATTTCGGCGACCTCGTTGAGTGTAGAGATGTTGCCTCGGCGGAGTCTCGAAGCGAAGTGATGGCTATAATCCTTGGCGTCTTTAGTTCTTAAATAAACTCTCCAGTTTCTAGAGAATGGCGACGTCTCTAGATCCTATAAGTAGCCTCAGACGATCCACCAAATCATTGGGGTCGGTCCAGTAGATATAGTATTGCTTCATGTTAGGGGAATGGTCTTTCCACTGCAGGTCTAATCCCTTGTGTTTTGTCACTAGCGGCCGTAAAACGCTTTTATACTTGTAGGAATTGCCCGACCTCAATTGCCCATGCCTGCTGAAGTTTCTTCGATTAACATGCGTTGCTTTCAGTATCTTGTTGCATGTTTAATGATAATCTTCTGTGCAGACATGCATTTTAGGTAATTCTGTTAAAGATGAATTCCCTCAATCCAGGTGTGGTTTCATACGTTTCGTCGCCTGATCGGACTTTATTATTGACAAAATCGATTATCTTGTTCGCTAGCATGTAGCTTCCATCATCGTATCTTACCCCATATCATGCATCTATTTCATTCCTGTCCTTCTTTGGAACTTTATTAAGATACCTCGAGAGTTTTTCATCTTTCGGTGATTCCCCATTGCTTGTAGTATTATTTATCTGTATATCCAGTATATCTCGAAGCGGTTCTGTTACTGGCTGAAGAGCCTCACTCATCACTCCCCAGGTTTCAAACTGTGAATCTTTAAGAGAGCGCAACTTTTCTCTTATAGCCCTCGCATGCTTGGCTGCAGATTCTTTAACTCTTACGCTTTCATTGTTCATCTTGAACTGACGTTGAAATTATTACTCCATGTGAATATATACGTCAATTTTCTAGATGCTTTCAGTTTATATGAAATTTTCAATTCAATATTTAGAAAATAACCATGTTTGCTAGATTTGACGTGGCAGTGAAGGTTAATCTAACCCTATTCGCAATTAGATTGGGGAAGATTCCATCGGTCTTGTTGTTTATAGCAAATAATATATCTGATCTTGCAATAGGCAGTGTTGGTGATGTGATATAGTAGGCAATTACCTTACCGTTTACACTTGATTTGTAGTATTCGAGACCCGAGGTTAGCATGTACCTCAACGAACTCTCTCTGAAAGACCTCGTCTGCAGTGTAATAATTGTTCCTCTCTCATTTGTTCTAATACAGCGTTTATGACGTTCACCTGTGAGTAGGAAAAGAAGGCCATTACCGGCGCGCAAAGTGATGTCGACAACTGATAATGTGTAATGTGATATCCTTTGTTTTGTGGCATGACCCCGAAAAGCCGCCGACCACGCCCTCTGTACGCTACTAGCATGCCTCGCGGTAGAGGTGTAGAAAAATATGCTATTGTCCTTTTGTGGCCTGACCTACTGCCGGCCGGGAGAGTAGAACAATGGGGCTATTGTGCTTGTCGATAATGGACGTGGTCTCTGTGCGCTACTGATACCGACAGCCGGGGATGGTCGAACAATGGGGTATTGTTTTCGTCGCGTGCCGCAGCCCCCGCAAATCGATGTAGGAGATAATTGTGTCAATCAATTAGTAATGTTCGTCCATCCATAACATCGTCCAACATTATTGAAGAAAAAGAATCAAGGGTTTATACTGCTAACGTCCTGGCATCTTGCCTCTAAAGGGCTGGACGCAGATCGAAGTATCCCCACCGCATGTATCTTGATTGACTAATGTAATTAAACGCTGCTCGTCGATCATGAAATACAATTAAGTATTTTGATTGATTAATGTAAATTAGTGTATATGAATTGACTCGCGCACCTTGTTGCCATCGTATATGTGTGTGTTAAGGTGATTAATACGCGTGTATAATTATTACGACTAATAACACTTGTTTAATTCTACTTTTGAGGGAGATTTTTTGGGGGGTTTATAAGAATATTACATCACTTATGTGAATAAAAAATCCATGACTGAAAGGACAGAGTTGGCGTAAATGGCTAACACGAGACGTTAACCAGTGACTCTTTCAGTGAAAATCCGAGCGCGCGCGGACCTTTCCTATACGGTGCTCCCGCACGACTAATGATCTCTCGGGTCTACAAGCATGGACTGGCCCGTATCCACTCCCAAACACCCCCTTCTCTCTCTCCATGCTTGACACGGTTTTGCGTGCGCTCTCTAGCTGGCAGCGACGAAGCTGCACTCTTCCATCCAAGGAGAGACAAGACTGAAGTTCGCCATATTGGGTTTAACATGCGGATGGCTCCCGAGAAATAGCCAGCATAAATCATTTGAAGAGTTATAAGGAACATCGCGCTTCAAGATATTTTTCTAGGGTTTATTTATACGCCGCGGTGGCTCTGAAAAATAAATAAATACGGTTAACGTTATAATAAATAATACCTACGTTATTAATAAATGAATAATTAAGTAAATAAATAATGGACTATTGTGAGTGCCCTAATCAAAACACCTCCCTTGTTACTCTTTTAATTAACGCTAGTTAAAGAACGCTTATAAATAAAAGTCAATAGAAATATATAAAGACAGTCAAGGTAAAATACAGGCCAGGGGCTTTAAAAGAGGTGTTGTCGATTAAGCGCTCCACCCGCAGCGCAATCACGTGCATAGGCATGGACTTTAAAACAGACGTTGGCGGTAAAGTACGACACTGCCAGCGCAAGCACACGCGTAGGTAGGGACTTTAAAACAGTCATTGTCGGTAAAAAAAACAGCATTCATCACGCAAGCACACACACACACACTCTCTCTCCTTTGCAGGTAGAAACTTTAAAACAGACATTGTCGATAAAGTACCGCACTGTTAGCGCAAGCACACGCGTAGGCAGGTACATTAAAACAGTCATTGTCAGTAAAAAAGCATCCATCAAGCAAGCACGCTCTCTCTCACTTTCTCTCTCTCTCTACATTACGCCAGAGACGTCAACGTTTTATATTGCGGTTTACACACCCCTTGCAAAAATATGTTGTACACCCTTGATCAGGGTAAACCTGGTCTCGGGAAATTCCCACCTAAAGAGCGGGATTCGTGAGGAGAGATAACATCTAAAGCGAGTGTTTCAAATATAACACTTGATTGGGTTTTTAGCGATACACGCGAATGGATTTCCCCTAAGACGCAGGGAATTACATCGAGAGAAACAATGATAGTTTCTTCTCATTACTGACGCTAAAATTATAATTAAATGATAGATTATAAACAATGAAATCTTTATAAGCTCATGCGTAATATATTTCCTAGAGGGTGTGGTGTATAGATCCTGTATAACACTGTACTTCAACATTCGTAACTTTCACAATTATTATTTTATTATTATTGTTATTATTATTATCAACAAGGCTTATTTGTTTATTCCATTTAAACAGACTGGTCTTTCAGCCGCCATATCTAAAAAATTATTTCATTCCGCATCGCTCCAAGGTAATAATAAATAAACTGCGAGTTTCTCTGAGAGGCAGCGGTCCCAACTTCGAATCTCGGTTAGGTGATTTACCGTGCAAGGGCAAACCATCCCATTAACGATCTTTATAAGCGTGGTGTAATATATTTCCTAGTGGATATGATGTATAGATCCTGTATAACATTGTACTTAAACATTCGTAACTCTCGCAACTATTATTATTATTATTATTATTATTTTATTCCCGTAAGAAAAATGAAGACGACTGCAACAGACCCGTGATTGTTTAGATATGCAACGTCTAAAGCGGTATTGAATACCAGAGGGAAATCGAACTCTGAACTCAAACTAAAAAATACATGGACTTTCAAAACATGCATTCCTTTCTTAGTAAATATATAACATAGGGCGAGAACTTTTAAACAGCCCTCCCTTCGAAAGTTACTTTGTCTACTCCAGCAGAGAGATCGAACCATTACGAAGACTTGAAATATAAATTTGATATTTGTTTAAAATCTTGTTCTAAAGACCCCTACCAGTGGTCTTCGAGAAATTCGATGAGTTATTCAGTTGTACACCCTTGCAAAAATATGTTGTATAACCCTGAAGAGTCTCAGGAAATTCCCGGCAGCAGGATACCATCGTACAGACATTAACGGAAACCCTTCCCATTAAGCGTCTTTATAGGCGCAGGTGTATATTGTGTTTTCAAAATGATTTCTAATTCGCCTGAATAGACCGTTCATATCGGAAAAACCATGCTCATATAGATGATGTTGTAAATCTTCTAACTTGTTTAGTCGCATTTTATTTATATACTCCTCAAATACAAGAATTGTTTGCATGACACCGATAATAAACTGATTTTTTAAGGAATGATAAACAAATAAACATTATTTGGAGAGGGTGATAACAAGAGTGTGGTATTTAGAATTAAAATGGGAAACAGAATTCAACTTAAGCATCCCTTCATTTCTAGGACATTCTCTTAAATATGTATTCAATAAGATGATCGAGAGCCTGATGTGGAGTTGTTTTCTGTGCCGGAACAGACTTCATAGCTTGATCTTGAAGAAAGAAGATCCATAGCTAGCGCCGTCTTTAATCAAGATAATCCTGTAAGATGACTACGCATCTAAGGTCATTTGCGTGTAACACACTAACTAATCGACCCGAATGGTTCAGATGGTAACGTCTATGGACCGCATTCGGAGGTTATGAGTTCAATTCCCAGCAGCTGACACTGCTGACCCCAGGGGTTTTTCGGGGTTTTCCCTGGTTGTTAGGCGAATGCTGCGAAGGTTCATTACAACCGCGAATTTTTTCCCGCCATCCCGGTTCACCTACATTCTCATTTTACTCCGCCTTTCATCTCTCCGGCTTTGCCCGGTAATATGTTATACTGAACATCGGAACTCATGCGATACAAATACTTTATGAATAAAGAAATGTAGATGTATATTACATGTAGCTAAAAGGACAGGAATGGCGTAGTGTTTGAAACACATTTTCGCACCCTCGAGGTAAAATACAGGGAACGTCCTCAAAACATGCATACCGAGAAGATAAGATGGAAAGTTCCTGTATATAGAGTGCTATCCTTAAACAGTCGTAGAAGGAAGGGAAAACCATTCGAGTGTATGGGTTTTACTTCTCTTATGATGTGACAGCATATACAGCTGGTGGTACCCCAATGCTTAAACATGTCGGTCGGTGAAAAAAGATTCAAAGAGAGACGACCCCGGAATCAATCCCTTAGACGAAGCGTGCAAACTTCACCACATTGTCTACGCTCAGCATAAGGACTCTGCTTTGAAAAACATTGCTGACAAGATCATGGCGGGAAAGGCAATGGTCCAACCATCTGATGCTACATCAAACGAAAAGTTGGCAGCGAGATTAGTAACATCGGAAGTGAAAGGTGACTCTTGGTGCTGGATCCAGGAAGAAGAAAAAAGTGGGCGATTTCTGCTTCTCTTACCGATTATTGCAGCTCTAGGTGCTGCCGTTGGAGAGGCAGCTCAAATTGCTGCAGCAGTCAATAAGAAAAAGGCTGCAGATAAACAACTCGCAGAAAGGATGAGACATAAAGAGAAATTGAAGCAAGAGGAAAAGGTCTTTGACTAAAGAAGAATAAGGTGAGGAACGCCAAAAGGTAGAGGCGTCAGAGCAAGAAAGGGAAATCAGTAAACTCAGTAAGAGGGCTATGCTTGTCCCGGAAAAAGCCTTGAGCAACATTGATCTCGACTTATATGCTCGACGTTTAGAGATTCCTCATTTTAGAGGTGTATACATGGTCGATAAGCTACTTTCAAGACCTCGTTACAGAGAGAGAATTATCGTCAATCTCGCTACTTCAGAGAACGAATGCATACATAGACCTGCTGTAAGGAAGGATGGCAACGTGGCATTGTATTTCGATAGATTTGGAAAATTGAAGCCACAAAAAGAGTTAGAAAGGTACTCAGAGGCGTTAAGGTATTGCGTAATACCAAGAAGTTTCAGCTCAGTCAATTGCGGGCACTTTGTTACACTATCGCTGTCAGCGGCAATGCATCTATTGTACTACCTACCTGAATACTCCTCTGTAAATAGATCCTAAGGGACATTATGAGAATGCTTTATTGAATTTTGAAACTCTCTATTCTATTCCCAATATTGATCGGAGTAATAATCAATTTCAAAGCATTTACCCTTTCACAATTGATTTTTCCAATGAGTGTTCTATAGGATGACTCTCGGGCTTATGGAACAATAAATTTATCCCGGCTAACCAGCTGGTTCAATCCGATTTCCTGGTAAACATATTTAAGGTGAGCATCATACGAATCGAATGCAGTATTGCAACAGGCTCTTTCATCAACAGTAAACGCGGGCACTCGATCTAGGAGTTTTTCCATCTGTCCCTCCTGGATATGTATTTCTCAAGAATCATCAAGTCCAATTTACCTACCGATCATAGACACCAACATTATAGAGAAAATCAGTCTTCGTGTAGTGGACCAGAACGGCAATATCATCGACTTCAGAATCAAGGATATAAGCATAAGACTCACATCCGTCGCAATGGCAAAAGATTTTAGAAGTCAGCATCGCCGAGGATATAATAATGGAGAGATACAACGCTCACGTCATACTTTGCCCTCCCAGGGGCTCACTTTATGTGAGTACGGGTTTGGCTTACCCGGGTTCCCGAGCCACTCACCACCATATCATCCTCTCCACCCTCATCTACTGTGCCACGTCTATTTATTTGTTTCTCGTTTGTTAATGATCCTCTTCCTCTTCTAGGTTTATTTTGATTCTTAGTTTTTATGGTCTTAGGTTTATTAACTCTGTCTCACCAGCAGGAACCTTTTCCGTCTTCGTGGTTATTTCCCACGGTTTCAGCGCGGCTTCCGATGTGTGCTCTAGGGGGATCTGAGACGTGATGGTCGGGGTGATCCTGGCCCTGCGTGTAACCTTAGGTGCGGAGCCCGTCCACGCCCACATAGAGTTCTGGGGGCCCGGTCTGTGTTAATTCTCCGGCGAACTAGTGTTGCTGGATAAGTATCATGGGCCGGACGTGTTACCGTTGACGAAACCCCGGTGTAATCAACCACAAGTCCCCTGTGTCTTGCTCGCAGCGCGGCCTAGTGTGGGGAGCCATGAGCGGTTATTCCCATGGTAGGAGCCTAAAGCTGGGGGGTGTGTGGTGAATGGCTTACATATATGGACCATCAGTGAAGATTGGGGGTAGTCCTTCTGAAGTACGCCATGAGATCCATTTTGGGAGGGTTGCCACGATGGTGCAGACCGTGAAGATATGGTGTCTTTCTTTAACTCCCGGATGGCAGGCTGACGCCGACGGTTTTGGATGGGGATCGATTCACCATGTATCCGCGCAAAACTTTATTAATTGACTCTTTTTTCGTTGTGACCTTAGCAAGTGATGGTAAAATGTTTAAGGAACTTAGCCCTTTTTACATCAAAAGTGAGGCCAGGTCTGTGGCCAGGTAAGGAACGCGACAAGACTTAGGGACGGTACGTAGCTGATCGAGACGAACAATGCCGAGCAGTCGCAGAAAACGTTGAAACCAAGTTTGTTGGGCTCCTATCCCACCCGGGTAGCCCCACACAACTCATGAAACTCTTTTAGTGGGATTGCCAATTGGAGGGCGTCTGCTTCTCTGTTTAGAATGTCTATCTGCCACCGCTCAGTGTCGTTCAAGCGCACGAACTTCGGGCGCTTTTGGCACAGATTCCCCCACCGCTACTTTTCATTGGCGATTTCAATGCCAAACGTTCTCTCTGGGGTTCCGACACTGAAAATGCTCGTGGATGCATTATAGCAAACGTCTGTGATACGTCTGGCTTACTTTTGTTAACTACTGGTGTCCCTAACTTCTTATTCTCTGCCTATGGAACCCACTCAGTCTTGGATCTGTCTTTCTGCAGCCCTGCATTACTTCCCCTTTTGGATTGGTTGGTGATTTCGGACCTTTATGGCAGTGATCATTATCCCATTGCCATTCGCTTATCCGGCCACCATCCTCTACCCTCACGACATTCTCTCTGGATTACTTCTAAGGCTGACTGGGAGAGGTTTCGTTCCCATATTCATCTCACCGATAATGGCTTTGCCACCATAGATGAAATGGTGGAGTATTTTACTTGTTCTCTCTTACTCGCGGCGGAATCCAGCATTCCTCGGGGTTCTTGTGCCCCACGCCGCGTTCCTGTCCCTTGGTGGACCTCGGAATGCCGTTTGGCTTTCAAAGCGCGCAGGCGTGCCCTGCGTGTCTTTCAGTTACATCCTACTGATGAGAACTTCGTTGCTTTTAAGCGTTCTCGGGCTAGGGCGCATTTTGTGCTTCGCAATGCCAAACGCAAGTCTTGGGAATCCTATGTGTCTTCTCTTTCCCGTCGTAGTTCTGTACAACAAGTGTGGACTGCAGTTCGGCGTATGTATGGAAGGTGTCGCTGGGCGTTCATTCCCGGTAATGGCACCACTTATACCAGCGAACCGGATATAGCCTAAACACTTGCCAGCTCCTTTACTACTTTTAGCTAAACGGCTACTTTGATATCTCCTTTTTGTCCATCAAAGCCTATGCGGAGCGGTTGGTCCTTGATTTTAACAGTGACTTTAGTGAGTCGTACAACGCACCTTTTACTGTTGTCGAGCTGGCGTATTATCTATCTGTCGCCAAGGATTCTTCCCCTGGTCCCTATGACATTCACCGATAAATGCTCCTTTATCTTCCGCCTGATACGATTTCATTCTTACTCGGAATGTACAACCGCATCTGTCGTGGGCAGGAGTTCTCGTCCCCGTGGCGGGCGGGTATTGTCATTCCTATCCCTTGACCCGGCAAAGGCCTGTCGCTTCCCTCTAGCGACCTGCCTATTTGTCTGTGCCATGTGTAAGACCTTTGAACGTATGATTAACGTTCGGTTGGTGTGGTGGCTCGAGAGGAATAATCTCTTCTGCAATGTTCAGTGCGGATTTCGTCGGCATCGCTCTAGTGTCGAGAATCTGGCACGCCTGAACGTTTATGCGCAATATGCATTTCTCTTGAAGCAGTATGTCGTGGGTGTCTTCTTTGATTTAAGGAAGCGTATGACACTGCTTGGCGCTCTGATGTTCTCCGTACGCTGCATGGTTACGATTTGCGGGGTCATCTAGCTGCCTTTCTCTCTAACGTTTTACACCTTCGCCGTTTTCTTGTCCACATTGGAAACACACTGTTCCAAGAGCGTATCCAGGAGAATGGTGTATCTCAGGAGCCGATTCTTAGCGTCACTCTCTTTGCCGTAGCCATTAACGGCATCTCTAGCGATCTTCGGATGTCTCTGTATGTTGACGACTTTGCTATATATTATCAATCTTATAGTCTCGATCAGATCGAGCGCCAACTGCGGCAGGCCATAACATCGCTTGGAAACTGGGCGCTTCGCAAGGGCTTTCGATTTTCACCTACGAAAACACAGTGTCTTCACTTTCATTGCCTTCGTGGTGTACATCCTCCTGATCTTCACTTGCTCGGCACGCCCCTGCCATTTGTGCCGCACCTCCAGTTCTTGGGTCTTTACCTCGACAGCAAACTAAACTGGGAGTACCATATTCACCGGCTTCGTGCGATCGCTCTCTTCAAGTACTGACGGTTTTATCTGGAGCATCTTGGGGCAGCGATCGCACCGTGATGTTGCGATTGTACCGCACCTTGGTTCGGTCCAAACTGGACTATGGCAGTTTTATCTACGGCGCTGCGTCCGCCTTTAAACCCGCCTCTTAGACACATCATGCTGGTATCAGTCTTGCTATTGGGGCTTTCCGCACTAGTCGTTTCGAATGTCTATACGCTGACTGGCGAACCCCCATTGCCTAATCGACACTCGTTTTTACTGTCCCTATGTTGCAAGTTTGACGGAATAGTACTTCTTCCCACCCCAGCGGTATCCGGTTTCGCGACGTTCTCTTTTCACGTGACCTCCGACTGCCTCTGTGGAGCGGTTCTCTCTCGGATGTTGTCCTCCTGGCAACTTCAGCGTGCATGGTTTGACCTAGCACTTTCGGACAATGCGCGCTCCTCTACCGTCGGTGTTTCGTCAACTTTTCGCCAAGCTCCTGAGAAGTTACCGGAACTACATCCCGATGTTTATTGATGGTTCTCAGGTGGGCGGTGATACAGGTTGCGGTTTAGTTCTTAACGGCGCGACTCACTGGTATCGCCACTTGGACCTCATTGCCGTTTTTACCTCCGAACTCTCTGCCATATTTTATTTCGTACGTTTTATCTCCACTTTAGATCCAGGATTCTTATCTGTTTCGACCCTTTGTGCGCACTTCTAGCCTTGCAACAGTTTTTCGGCTCCACCACCCTCGTCATGAAAATTCAGAACCTCGTCTCCCAGTTGCTTTGTTGCGGATACCAATTAGTTTTTACATGGATCCCCGGTCATGTGGGCATTGCCGACAATGAGGAGGCAGATGCGGCTGCAAGGTCCGCCTGCCATTTGTTGGTGTTTTTCACAGTTATTGTGCCTTACAGAGACGTCCAGCGGTACTTCCGACGTAATATGTTTCTGGCTGGCAAGAGTCATGGGAGGCGTTGAGTTGCACACAAAATCGGACTATTAGAGACACCGTCCAACTTTGGCCCACTTCTTGCAGGGAATCACGGCGATCTGTAGTTATTCTGTCTTGTCTACGCCTGGCTCATACCCGGCCGCTGTTTGTCCGACATGCGATGTGCGCCTCTCCGTATCACATATTTTACTTGATTGTTCGCGATACGCTCGTAAGCGCCGATCCTTTGGCCTAGGTCCTACCCTTCGTTTTGTTTTAGGCGATGACCCCGTGGCTGTCGATCAGGCACTTCGGATTGTTTTAACTATTGAATTTCATACTCAGGTGTAAGTTGCTGTTATCTTTTTTATATTCTGTTTTTAAACATCTAGGCCTGTGCTTGTACAGTATTTTAGCTTCCTTTTTACCTTTTTAACATACGACTTTTAGGTTTTTATGGTTTTAAGTTTTGACCTCGGGCCCCTAATGCCCTAGTTGTCGACGGGCCCTTTAAACCCACTCACTCAGTCATACTTTGTCTTTGATGCCCCGAGTGTTAAAATCGCGCCATCGCATGTTCCTCCTTACATTGGAATACAGAGTCTTATAATCATGAACATCCTCAATGTTACCGAGACACCCAGATTCGACGACAAGATCACCGAAAAAGAGGAGTATGTGTTCCTGTCATATAATATGTCGGCTGTGGATGCTAATGGCGAGATTAGAATCCCTTACCAAGATGGGGATTTACATACTTTACCTAGCCGAAGTTACCTATATATCGAGGGCAGTATTACTAAACCTAATGGAGCAGCTACTACTCCAAAGTTTAACAATCACACTATTGCATTCATGTTTGAGGAGATTCGACTGGACATGAACCGATCAACTTTTGATCTAACCAGAAACTCCGGGATTGCATCAACTCTGCGCAACTATGCTGCACTCAATCCCATGGAATCTGCTCGCCTAGTGAACGCTGGATGGTGCTACCCAGGAGAAGATGTGGACATTAACATGCAGCAAATGGTGCCTTCAATGCTGTAGTGCCTCTTTCGATACTTCTGGGATTTGCCAATGACCACAAGGTGCTCATACTCAATAGCAAATTTAAGTTGGTGCTGATTCGATCCAAGGACTCCAAAAATTGCATTATAGCGCCTCAGGGGAAGAAAATACTACTGTTAAACTTGGACGAATCAAGTGGAGAAGGCCTGTGATTCACCTTTCAGATTCTGAAAAGGTTCAAATCCTCAAGATTGTCAAGTCAGACAAGCACTGTTTCTCCCCTTTAGGACCATGGATCTGCATACTCAACCTGTCATAAACTAAATCATTTACCTGGAATGTTGCAACCACATCTAAAATGGACAAACCAAGATTTATCATTTTGGGTGCTCAGACTTCAATATTGAGAATTGCATCTAAAGACTGTTCCCCTTTTATCATTGCAACATAACTAATTTGAGGCTTTATCTCAATAGTGAATGTTATCCTACCACGACATGAATTTGGACTTTGGAAACTCGAGATTTGCATCATTGTATGAAATGTATTCAAAACTGGTATTATGACAAAGAGAATTACCCTTTATTGCAGAGAAAGGATTTTCTTAAATATGCACCTATTTTTGTTATAAGCTGCTCACATAAACCCGAGGAGGTTGTCAACATTTGACTCGAAATTCAAGCTAGTGCAAATATCCCTGCACAGACCTCATTGTATTGCCCCATGATAGAGACTTTACATTCAAGCCTCTGCTAACGATGATGTAAAGAGCCTTAATAGATGAATCAAATGATCACCGCAAAGTCTGCTGCGATGCTGGTTTTTAAAATAATTCATTTTAGAGAAGCTTTGCTTTTAAATGTATATGGAGCAATTAAGTGTGATGCAAATAATCACAATTTGGAAAATGAATCCTTTAGGAATGATTTAAATAACTCCCAACTTCTTTCTTGCAAATA
Source organism: Deroplatys truncata (assembly GCA_030765065.1). NCBI lineage: Eukaryota > Metazoa > Arthropoda > Insecta > Mantodea > Mantidae > Deroplatys > Deroplatys truncata. The sequence continues at coordinate 19,546,179 of CM060988.1, read as the reverse complement.
TTTTTACTTTCTCTACTACGTATAGTAAGTAGGGGAAGTATTGCATTCCACCCAAAAATTCGATACCGAGATTTCACCGGAAATACATGTTTTGAGACCTCCTGAATCCAAAAAAAGCATTTTTGGAAACATGTCCGTGTGTGTGTCTGTGTGTGTGTGTGTGTGTGTGTGTGTGTGTGTGTGTGTGTGTGTGTGTGTGTCTGTGTCTGTGAACAGCATAACTCAAAAACGAACAGTCGGATAAACACCAAACTTGGTATTTAGGTTCAGTATCTTCCAGAGATGCGACACGAAGGTTTTCAAGAAAATCCCCCCACCCCAGACTACCCTTTACATGGAACATTTTTCGAAAATTTTAATTTTCTCAAAAATGGCTCTAACGATTTTGATGAAAATATCATATGTTTAAGATAATGTCATGAGAAATGAAATGTATATCTCGAATTTTCTGGGAATGTCTCCAAAAGTATTCTTCATTGTGAACGACTTTTGCATAAGTGGTAAACCATAAGAGATAGACAAAATTTTACTACACAAAAAATGTAGATCGCGTTAAAATACACAACTTATGTCATATACATTTCTTTTGTTGAGTGAACAGTTTTCGAGATATTGCTTGTTATTTCCTTAAATTTTCCAATACATATACTTTTTCTCAAATTCGTTATTCATTTTTTTATGTCCTGGACATGCAAAGAGAATGGAATGTGCCACATAGCAACCAGCGTTAAAATATTTGACTATCGCTTAAAAGCTACCATATCCCCCTTGCATCTACAAGAAAATTACCAATAAGATTGACATCTCGATATCTCGATATCTCGATTAACATGAAGCATATGGAGAATAGGCGTTTGTAAAAATAGATTGTACAAGAGTAGAGAAAGTCATGTGAGTGTAACACATCAGATTTTTATATTAGTACAATTCTGTAGAGCAAGTAATTCCATTTGCAGTTCATGTGGAGCCTGTGTACACAGGAAAGTCAAGCGGTTGGTGAAAAGTTTCATATTCTTTTCAAGCGTTTTTACTCTGCAAAGTGCAATTCAAATGTTTCATGTAGCTGCTTCACAACTGCCACATATTTTTCCAGGAGAATAACATTTATAGCAAAAACTGACCCCAAGCATGGAAAATGAATTAAATCTCCACCTCCAGTTGATCTTGAAATAGTCTCAACTTTGCCATGAATGTCTTTACAGCATCACTTAAAAAAGCATTGTTTCATTTTTACCTTGCAAGGTTGTATTCAAACAATCAAGACAATCAAACAAATCCATTGGAAACGTAAGATCACACAACCATTCTTCTTTATTCAATTCAATAACTGCATTCCCTTGGCTTGTCATGAAGCTTGCAGTCTCATGGCGTAGGTGAAAGAAACATTTCTGCATGGCTCCCCTCCGAGCCATCTGATGCAGCAATAATATGACACATCTGAAAACTCTGATTCCATCTCTTCTAATAGTTCTTGAAATTTTCTATGACGAGGAGAGCTTTTTCTAATGAAATTCACACATTTGACCACCACAGACATAACACTACTTAGAATAAGTGACTGTGCACATAGAACTTCCCTGTGAATGATACAGTGTGTTGATAGAAACTCAGATTTTACATCCACACTCTGTAAAAACTTCCTCAACCTTCCATTAACACCATTTTCATGCCCTGTTATACATGGTGCTCTTACCAGTGTATTCTGTGGAAAGTACAATTTGCACCACATGATATACTCCAATGAAAGTGCCTTCTCCACATGTTTTATTCTTCAGAGAAACTACATCCAGAAATACTTCAATGATATTTAATTCATTATCAATACCCCTCAAGAACATAGCTAGTTGAGCATCTTCAGTTCCGTCCATACTTTTGTTCAAGGCTAAAGAAAAGCATAGTAGTGATTTAATTGTTTTCTGCAACTGTTCTTTCATATCACATTGCAAGTTTTCAGTATGTCTTGCAATAGTATTCTGCCAAAGACTTAAAGATTTAAAGGAGTCTATTAAATTTGGGCACATGTTTTCAGCTGCAATAATTAAAAATTCTTTAATAAATTGCTCTTCCTAATATGTTTTCATGTGTTTCCCAATGTTTTCAGCAATGCTATATGACACTGTCATGATTTTCACAATATTAGCAACATCAGATGTTGATTTTTTCATATTGTTAATTTTCTGGGACCTAGCCCTCCCTGCAAATAAAAGTATGGAGTAGTAAAGCAGTCTTAATTATTTATCTTTACCTCAGCTACTATATTAAAATGTGTGTGAATGATGATTACATACCTGCCAGAATGTGTCCACCATTCTCATTATTGTGATATGTGATGAAATCACATTTAACATTAAACTGAGAAACACATTGCTTGTTGCAAATTAGACAGTGAACTTGTTTTCCTGATTCAACACAAGAGTATTCCTTCTCAGATGCACTAAGAAAATTATGCTTCCTGCATTGTGAAACTAACATTCTGTTTATGTTGCATACAAACAGCACACTTGCTACTGACCACTGTATGTGTGAGTCATCAGTATTTCCCCTCCTTGACTGGAGTTGGAGGAAAACAATGTTATGATGTCAGTACTTCGCAAGAGTTACCTTTGGACATGCCTGTTCTAACTCTTCAGATAATCTTTAATAGGGATGAAGTTCTACAGGAATTAAAGCAGCTTCATATCTTCATATGTTTATTTATAGTTTTAACCAAGGAGCTTTTTCTTTTTTTCAAAAGTGTAGAGTTTTGACGTATAGGGGAAATTTATTTTAATGTTTAATTTAATTTTTCTTAGATCAGCTTTAAAATCAGCAATGGATCAGTTCTAAAAGTAGCACTGAATCGCTTTCAAAAGGATAATGTAAGTAAAATGAAACAAAAGTTTGACTTTTCAACCGTTTTTGCACATCCAGACCAGAATAGCCCTTAACACTGAAGCTTATAAGGTTTATTGTATTATCTCTTATCTCTATCATTTTAGTTAAGTAGTAATTAAACCTTTCTTAAGAAGATGATTGTCCGGGTTTATCAACCCCAGTAGCCTATAGTGAGTACCCTGTTAAGGTGACATGTGTCGCTGACATCAGCAGTATCATATGCAGCCAGTATTGCCAAAGTTTATGAACAATATATTGTATGGTAGCTTTTAGGAAATTCACAAAATTGTGATTTATTAAATGAATTTTGTACTATAGAAGCTTTTCACAATGGTTAGTTTCAACTATATAGGATGAATGCCTGCACAACATGTTCAGCAACATTTAACCAGTTCTAGTGTTTATTGGATTTGTTATGTAATTTAATGATATTGACTGTGCACTACTTCAGTTTTGTGCTTTGAACAATTGGTCTACAGGATTGATTTTAAAATTTTGCCATATGTGCAAATTATTGTTTCTCTTTTCATCGAAATTTGTATTCTCATTTCTGGTAGTTATTATACAGTGTGCATTCATGTATACAAATACATGAAACCTTTTCTAAAAAAAAAAAGTTTTTTGGTGCTGACAGTTTAGAAACACAGATTTCCAGTGAAATCTTTATATTGTATCTTTGGGTCAAAAACAGTATTTCCTCTGCCCTGGGAGATGGGGTATAGAAGGTAACAGAATTAAGAGTTGCTTTTTCAATGAGTTAACTTTTGAAAGAAAGTTAAGTTTGCATATTACATATATGTATAATATTTGTCACTGCTAAAATGAATCAAATTAGTATCCATGTAAAAGACAATTTGCTAAGGTCTCATGAGATGAGCATCAAATGTCCTTTGTGTTGGATGAAGCACATGCTGTAAAAGAGTTAAATGAAAATGCCAAGCAGTTGGTAATGATAGGACATCCAGATGACTGTTTCTCAAATTGCTGCATAAAGAAATGGTAACTGACACAGAACTTTAAGTTTCAAAATTTAAGGTTTAATTGCTTTGTAGTACAGTTAAATCCATTAAACGTATACAGGACAGTTTTTATAAGAGTCATAAAGGAAATATTTTCCATTAGGCAACAATATCCAGAGAATAATGCCTCCAAATTTTATTTTAATATTTTGGAATGTGCGTACTTGCAAGTATACTTTCCAAATGATGAACAGGATACAGAGATATATGTTTTTTCAGTTGGAGCCAAAAATCACATTCAGAATCTAAAACACTTAGTTCAACATTTTTAATTACTGGTATAAAAATCATTGTCTATTGTTTCCGTATTCCTGCAATCCTCTGTGATTAGTTTTCTGAAAAAGTAAACTTGGCATATATTATACAAAACATAACTAATGGCACTTACTTTCCCCCATAATGTCAAGAAACTTTTACTAAAGACATTTCATTCTACAACATTTAGTTTGGAGATATTGTACAGTCTTAACTTAAATGGTACACCCTGTATATGTTTTTATTTTCTGTGAGCGCTTAGAAACCAAATGCTTAAAATGTTGTTGTTGTTGTTGTTGTTGTTGTTGTTATTATTATTATTATTATTATTATTATTATTATTATTATTATTATTATTATTATTATTATTATTATTATTATTATTATTATTATTATTATTATTATTATTTTGCTTGATTAGTGTTACTCATTCTTAAGCATTTGCACCTAATTGCTCTTTTACAGCTTATCCTTTTGCATTTTGTACTCGTGAAAAGCAGCCATGGTGTGAGTTTGCAGAATCTGCTGAAGATGGACCCACAACTCAGTTTGTGCAAAAGGTAAAGTTTGACCATTGTCATTTAATGTCTAGTGATAATACAGGGTGGAAGATTACCCTTTTAAACTGTGAAAGAGCATGTTATTTTGAGTGTTTTTCCTTGATAAAGTTTTCTGTTGTTGAGATAATTACTATTTTATTTTGCACAATATTGCAACAGGTTTACTTTACATCCAACAAATTAGCTTTTATGCTTCAGCTTCTGCTGCTATGGCAATGAACAAACAAACACAAAACTACACATGATTGTAACGTAACCTAAACATCATACAGAATATGGAACTGAGGAAGATTTACAATATTATGCAAATTATTAATAGGAACATTTATTTTTAAAGATAAATAAAAGCTTGAAAAATGCAAATTACAAGATTATGCTTCCTTTCTTTGTGGAGTATAAAACTTTGTGAATAATTAAAGCAAGATAAGAACAGAAAATCAATAAGAAGTTTTGAGCTACAGAAACTACTACGTTTAGAGAAGTTGTTCCAAATGTGCACCCCTTACATGCTTCATAGTGTTTTCTTCAATTCTGCTGCACTCTACAAAGTATGTCTGGGTTGTTTTTTATTTCTTCCACTGCTCAAAGTACTCTTTCTTGCAACGTTTCTACATCAGGTACTTCTGTAATGTATACAGGAGTTTTTATATCACCCTAAAGAAAACAATCAATTGGATTTACAACTAGAATTCTTAATGGCCATGTTATTAGGCCATTCCAAACAATCCACATTCTATGTAGGCGTAGCATAGATGACCACATATATGGCTCTACTTAAGTCCTGAGTTGCACTGTCATGTAATAGCCACATATCCTTCCTTGCTGCTAGGAGAACTGGTAACGTTTCTTGATAGATGGCTCCTCTCAAACCTGAGGAAGAATCTACAGACTGATTAATGTGTTTCATATGATTCCTGAAAATCTGTGCTGAAAGCTGTCTACTCTTATTGTGTGTGGATTATTGTAAGCCCAGGTGTGTGCTTTATGGCAATTAGTTACTCCATTTTGGTAAACATTGCTTCATCCATTGCAAGAATTTTAAGGGGAAAGTCCCCTCATTGTAGAATTCATTCAGAAAATGCTTCCCTTGGTGCATAATCTGCTTCAGAGAGATACTGCAGTATGATAAGGGAGCACTTCTTCTTTTAATGTTCTCAAAACAGTCCAATGGAATATGCCGATAGTGCAAGCTATACCATGGCTGCAGTTACCAGGATCTTCTTCCACCAAGTCACTGAAAAAATAATTTGTTTTTACACTTTTATTGCCGTCACACTTAATTAATAATTCACATATTTAATCTTTATACATGCCTGACTGAAACTGTTATATTTCCGAATGTAATTACTGTCATATTAGTTGCCACGTACTTCATATTTTGTAACTAACACTGCTACGAGAGATTCTTCCAAACTGTATGACGTGCACCTCACGAGTGATTCCTTAGAACTGCATGATGTATACCATGTGAATGACTTTTCAAGACTGAATGAAACATGCTTATGGCTCGAGAATATATACTCCTTCACCTTGAAATGCCTAAACATTATAATAGAGCTGCTATTGGTTACCAAATTGCACCAACATTAGCATCTGTTTTGTCAGCCAATCACTACTACTAACATATATACTCTAGGGAAGATATTCTCTCCGTTTCTAAGAAAAGGCACGCTACCCTGACGTCATTTGTTTGTCTCTTCTTAGTGATAAACAACTCACCCCCTCGTTTTATTGTTCTCACTTCCATTGTCAGTCAGTTTATTGTTAACCACTTCTATTGTCAGTTTCCGTGTAAACTTATTTCCTAACAATGCTTATGGCTAACAGACATCTAAAATCCTGTACATACAATAATATTAATTTACACTACAATCACTCTGGCATTCACAGCATGTTATGATATAAAATACTGCCTCATATGTCCCACTAGAAACATAATTATAAATATTTACAACCTTTTTTTTTGGAAATTTTATAATTGGGTTTTTAGTCTCCTAAATCTTGTAACACACGGTATTTATCACTTGCACATAACACTGCACACGCAATTTACACACGTTGTACATCTTGCCTTTTTCTTGCCACTATTCACTGGCTCAGGTCTAATGTGTTTATATACCTACATCTGACCTTACAAGTTTTCTTTCATACAACAAATACTGTACCCTGAACTATTTAGGTCACTGTTACAAAGTGGTAATACTCTTTTATGCTATTGACATAAACATTTATACGCTCAAGCTTTTTACCCAGGTTCATTTTGTAATTATTGAACATATTTAACAAAATATTCATCCTTTACACAATCAAATTTACATCTCTTAATTCTAAGACATAATTTCACATTGTCTGTGAGCTACATAAATGTTTGGCTTTAATTATCCTTACCCTTTTTTATTGTTTTGTACTTTATATTCACAATACCCTCTGAATTATATCTACATACTTTTACTTTCATATGACATTAAATTATCCTTATTACATGCTTCATTTCAAATGTAGCTTCAGGTTACTGAGAAAATATTCTTTTTCCGTTTAAACATTTATTTCTGTCCTGCATTTATTTATCCTTCTTTATGACATATATACATAGTTAACCCTCTTACATTCCAATACTTTGTTCTGCAGTTTAGCTTTACTTATCCTGGATTTGCTTTTCATCTTCTTGGTCTTCTATTTCCACTTTATCCTCGATGTTGTATTGTTTCAGCATCTCAATATGGAACTTTCCAATGGTTTTTCGGGTTGCTGGGCTACATAATTCATATGTGTTTGTTCCATATACTTCAAAAACTTCATAAGGTCCATGATATTCTAAAAACATTCTCCAATAAAGTTTATTTGCCTTATCGGACAATTTCTTAGTTTTAACCAGAACTAAATCTCCTATTTTGATCTTCCATTCTTTTCTTTTCTTCTCTTCATGTTTCCCTTTTCTTTTTATGGTCTTTTTCTTCATCTTTTCAAATGCTTGCCGGAACATCTCCTCTTCGGTTTGTGGTATCGAGTGCTCATCTGGAATGGATTCTGGAATTTTCTTACATATGGTATTTATTTTCTTTCCTACTTTAAGTTCACATGGTTTGTATCATGTCACATTGTTCACTGTTTTGTTGAGTAGATTCTGAATGAAATTCACGTATCTAAACCATTGGGTTTGTTTTCAATGACACAGCACCCTTAGGTAATTCAAAATTTCCTTAATTTCCCTCTCCACTGGGTTGGAGTTCGGTCTGTATCTTGACAAAAAATATTGTTTAATGCCATTTTCTTTTAGTCCCTCCATAAATCTGTTTCCTGGAAAGGACGAAGCATTGTTGCTCAATACAGACTGGATTGGTCCTTCCTCTATCACATACGACTTGAGTATCCTATTCAAACATGCTAAACTTGTAGGTTTTCTCAAAGGATAAATTCTTACATATTTGCTGAATATATCATAACAGACAAATATATATTTGTTTCCAAATTGACTTGCAGGCATAGGACCATGAATGTCAATACTAATTATGCACCTCGGCTTATCCCTTATAACCAAATTGGTCTCAAATGCATATGCTGATGCCATAGTTTCTGTTGATGTCATGGCTCACTTTCCTAGCACACCAACAGAAATCCTACCAACACACATCAAAAACTGGCTGCTAGCAATAGGAAAGACTACAGAAGAAATCCAAGAATACAGCACACTAACTAAACTGTGCATAGAGCAAAATTATTTCACTTTCAATGGGAACTATTACAAACAGAACTCAGGCCTAGCTATGGGCAGTCCACTTTCACCACTACTGGCAGAACTCTTCATGAGCAATATAGAGACAAGGGGCACGAATGCTTTCCCCTGGATATTAAACAATGGTATCGCTACATTGATGATATTCTTTCATAGCCCCAAAAAAGCACTTGGAAGACGCATTAAATTATTGAACCTTCAGGAAAAATCCATAAACTTCACAATGGAAAAAGAATATATTGGACATCTCCCCTTCCTTGACCTTAAAATCATTAAGAAAGAAAACCACCTAACATTCGGCATCTACAGGAAACACAAATAGCTACATAAAACAAAACAGTTTAAATCCTGTTCCCCACCAGCATGCAGCACTCAACAGTCTGACACACCGACTGGTCAATGTCCCTATGAAGAAAGAGGAATACACATTTGAGCTAAATAATATATTGGACATAGCTACAGAAAATGGATTCAGGCCAGAAACAATACATAAGAAAATAACAGAAGTTACCAAGTCATCCCTACTGAAAAAGAAAAGATGATCTTCAAAAAATTCACATACCACCCAACAGCTTTCTATATATTCCAGAGAATCTTCAAGCAACACATCTGTTTGGCCACAAAAAACAATTACATCATCAAAAACCTACTAAACTTCAAACTAAATGGTGACATCCCACAGGAGAACAAACCAGGAATATACCAGATCAGCTGCAATGACTGCGAAAAAATGTACGTTGGGAAAACCAAAAGAAATATAAAAACAAGAGCAAAAGAACAGTTCAGTTACATAAAGCAAAAACAGGAAGATAACTCAGCACTATCTTGGCACTTTTGGAGAGACAAACACACCATAGACAGAAACTCAAAAATACTAAAAAAACATCTCAGGAAAAGCAGAACTTTCAACTTAGGAAAACATTTATATTTGGAAAAACAGAAACCGCACTTATAATTTTGAACTCCACCAGGAGACTTACTTTTGAAGAAGTTCTTCTAATTGTCACCAGAGATCAAGCTAACAACTAAGAAGAAGGATGCGGGCAGTTGACAGGGAACTGAGTATGGGAGCAATTAGCCCTTGAAACATGTATTTGTTATAAAAACAAGTAAGTGATGTAGTGTTTACAATCGACTCAATAATTACTAATTATAGACACATCGCTGTCACAAAGTCCACCAAAGCAATTTTATTGTGAATTAAATTCAGGGCTAATACTATTAAATTATAGAGGTTATGGACCTATTGAAATTGGAAGAGTTAGTGGAATCTGCACTAAAGCCTTTGGAAGAGGGTAGCTATTTCCATCAAGCTCTTCATAACATGTCATTGCTTACTAATCCTTTTAAAGGTACTGTAGTTGGAAATGTTTTTGAGGGAACAAATTTCATTAAGGAGTTTCAGCATTGTCTTTTTCTTTTTGTGACAAAATTTAGTGCTTATCTCATATATACGATCAAAGCTAGACTTTAAATTTGAAACTTTATCCAAGTTTGTTGCTACTATAATATTTAATTTGTAACATCCTGCGGATTTATCTGAAAATCTGTTAGTCATATCTGCAATAATAGTGTCTAGCATTGGAATGTAAGCAGATATGTGCCATGATTTAGTATAAATATGGTCTAGATTGTCACTGGCTGCTGATGGGTAGTTTACTTGTTTCTTTGTTAGTCTTGGAATGTGAATTTCTGCATCCATTGTCTCCATTGTCTTTTCAGAGCATCAAAAAGCAGTGAAAAGAAATGATAACACTGTTCCCTTTATCCTGAAGTACTTTTATTCTATGCGTTATTTTCTCTTTAGCTGAGCACAAGTTGAAGATCCTTGCTCAGAACAACGGTAGCATCTGTTGTATCACTAAGGCAGTACATAGTAATTATAAAATCACAAGCAGCCTTGCTTGTTGTAGGACTGTCCCTCTATTTTGACAAATTTTGAAGTGCTTCCCCTATCTTCTGTAGATTCCAAGAATGACTCATGCTGTTTTACCAAAGGGTCCCACAGTATACCCGCATTTGATGGCCCAACACTATTTTTTAAAAGAAAATTTCATTTTCTAGTGATTTCTTTCAAAGTGCCTACAGTATTTTGTGCATTCATACTTGGGCACAGTTTGAAATTTGTCCAGTTCAGCACATGATTTTTTTCAGCCACAAAGAGTGTTGTTTGTTGTCATCTTTTGTATCTCTATTATTGCACCTCACCTGTCAGATGTGTTTACAGAAAGTCCATCACAGTTGTTCATGTTTAATTCCAGATCTTGCATGAACTTCAGTACAGCACTTTTCCTATTCAACTTCAGCATCAGAGTAGTTTATGTTGTGGAGACAATGGACCCAACAAAATCTTCCCTTATAGATTTGACATAGACTAACGTAATGAAATACTTAGCTGGGAAGTGTGAGTCACATCTATAGTTTCATCAAACTTATGTTGTTATTCACCAATGGCACTGGGAATTAATTGATCTGCATGGCTTCCCAATATAAAGTCTGTAAGTTATCACTTTTAAGGCTTTGCATTTGGCTAGATGTTGTTTGTTCAGGATGACATCTTCTTCCCAGGGAGTGCACTTGGGTGTAGTTAGGGTTCCTATCTTGTAGAGGTGTTCTGTGAGGCAATCATGGCCAGTTGCCATCCTAAATAAGGCCACTGCAGTCTTCCTTGGCATTTTTTGTATATCAACTTTAATTTAATATTCTTATAATCTTTATCCTTTAATTTATCTTCCTCATCAAGTCTGCCGTCTTTTGAAATGTTGTTTAATGTTATTTAATTGTTTATTTCTATTTGTCCTACAGGTTTTATTTGTCGTATTGCACCTTTCTTTGCTAATTGATCCGCATGTTCATTGCCCAAAAGTCCATCATGAGCTGAGATCCATTGTAGAGTGACACGATTTCTAATTTCAACGGCTTTAATTAGGCTTCGTATTTCTTTAACATTTCTTGTTGTTTAATTATTGTAATTTACTATTCCATCTATGGCTGATTTTGAGTCTGATAAGATGACTATTTTTTGTTTTATGTATGTCTATATAAAATGTTCTGTAATGCTGCTTTTATAGCTGTTAATTCTCCATCATAGTGATTTGACATTTCATTTAATGTTAGATATTGTGCGAAATGTTTACAGTATACTCCTGCACCAGCATTTTTTTTTATTGATGAGGGATCCATCCGTATATATTCGGAGCCATTCTTTTTCTGGGTATCTTTCATTTTCCGTAGCTATTGCTATGGCTCTCATTTCATCTGGTATATTGTTTTGTTTGTGTATTGTATATATCAGGTCATTCAGATATTGTATATCAATATATTCTATTGGGCTTGTTACCTCTGTTGCAATTATATCTGTTGTAATTATATTCTTGTATTTTAAGTTATTAATATATGTTCTGAAGCTTATTTGAGTTTTTAAATTACTTATAGTGTCTGCTGTGTGGTACCATTTGTATCTGTTTCTATTGATCTGCAGTTTTTGTGCTAGAGTAATTGCTTTCAACTCATGTTCCAATTCTATAGCCATGTTTTTTGTGAAGATTTGTAGTACTGTAATTGGTGTTCCTTTTACAGCTCCTGTGATTATTATTAGTGAATTTTTTTGTGAAATTTCTAGTTTACTTCTAAGTCTCTTGTTTACTGTTGCTAGTAGTTCTGCTCCATACAATAGGTTAGATTTTATGTATGTTTTATATGTATTAGTAAGGAGGTCCATGTTTCCACCCCATTTTATTCCTGCTAAATGTTTTAAAATGTTGTTCTTTTTGTTGATTTTTTGTGTTAAATTGTTTATATATTCTTTCATTGATAGTTTTTGATCTAATTCTATCCCTAGATACACGTTGTTGTAGTTTTTTGTTGTTGATTTGCAGGCATATATTTTATGTTTTATGCTGCATAGTTGATATTGAGTTTTTCCTGTTTTTATTTCCATATTGTTATTATTAGGCCACTGTTCTAGGGTTATGATTGTATTCTCCATTGTTGTTTGTAGTTTTTTGTAATGTTTCCCAGATCTTCTGTTCTTTTCTGAAGTCCATATTACCACGTCGTTAGCAAACATTCCTACTTGTATGTTACCTATTTTCTTAAGTACATCTACTAGGTTGTTTATATATATATATAACAGAATAGCACTTGTAACAGATCCTTGAGGTAGTCCAACTCTTGTTTGTTTCCATTTAGATGTGGCTGTTTTGTATTGTACTGCAAACCATCTTTGGGATAGGAAGGTTTGAAAGCAGTTTAGCATGTGGCCTGATATGCCATATGTCTTCATTTTGTATAGTAGCATTCCTCACCATACTGTGTTAAACGCATCTTTGAAGTCAACAAACAGTGCTAGAGTAGTCTTATTATTATTGAAATTTTCTTTAATGTCCTGTGTGAGTCTTACAACCCCGTGTGTTGCTGAGCTGTCCTTCCTAAATCCAGCTTGTTCAGGGACTAATAGATTTTGTGTTTCTAGATAGTATGTCAGTCTTGTAGCTACCATTCTTTCCTAGAGTTTTGCTATGTTTGATATTAAGGATATCAGTCTATAGCTATCTATCATTTGAGTTCATTTTCCTTTCTTCTTAATGGGTATAATTTTTGCTTTTTTCCACAGTGTTGGTATGTTATTTCTGGTTGTCCAGATTTTATTGAAAATTTGTAATAAAGTATGGAGTGCTTCATGTCCTAAATTCTTGAACAACTCTGGATGTATGTTATCAGGACCTGGGCTCTTTCTATTTTTTAGTGTCCTTATTGCTTGCTTTATTTCTGGGAGTGTGAATGGTTCATTGAAGATATTTTGAAAGTTAGATGTATCTTCGAGGTTGCTATTTCTTAAGTATTTATTGTTTTTTGTTTTTATTTTTTAATGTAGTGCTAGTTTTATAGTACGTTGCTAATTTTTCTGCTATAAGGTTATCCTCGTATATTTGTTTATTATTGACATTTAGTGGCTGATTTTGTTGGTTTTCTCTATTTAATTGTTTAGTGTAATTATGTACTTTAGTACTATTTGTTCTATAGTCTAGTTTGTTTATAAATTCTTCAAAGCTCTGTTTTTTTGACAGTTTTATAGCCTGTTTTAACTGTGCATTTGCTTTTCGCCATTCTATAACATCTGCTTTGTCTTATGTCCTTTCTGCTTTTTCTCTAGTTTTATCTTGTTTTGATTTGAGTTGAGCTAACTGTTCATTCCATAAGGTTTTGTATTTACAAATTTTCCCTCTTGGGATACATTGTTTTGCAGCTTTTAAAATTGTGGCATTTTGTTCTTTCACTACTTTATGTTTTGTTCCAATTTAATTTCTTTGAAAAATTTGTTTGTTTTTGTTTTATATTCTATTTTTCCCAGTGTGCCCTTTTGAAATTCCATTTAGGCTTTATTTTTCACTTTGTTCTAGGCAGTCGATGATTTAGATCTGTTTTTGTTATTATGGCTCTATGTCCACTACCACTATCTTTGATTACTTTTTTTGTAGTTTTATCTTCTAAATCAGTTGAAATGATAGCAATGTCTGGATTGGTTGACTGTCCTGAGTAGTGTATGTAGGTTTTTGGGTCTTCATCCCTATGTAATATTTTCATTAAGTTGGAGTCTACAAATTCTTCAATAATTTCACCAGCTTTATTGTTGTCATTATAGCCCCATCTGGAGAATGTCCATTGAGATCACCAATTATGACTGTTTTTTTGTCAATATCAATTATGTCCAGGTTGAGGTGATTGTTACTGTGTGGGCTATGGATACCATAATTTTAAATTTATGTTTTTGTTTACAAGCTGTTATCCTTATTATTTCAGAAGTGTCATCTTTCATAAAACTTAATGGCATAATATTTTGCCGCTGATACTCTTTGTTTTATCACCACCACAGTTTATTAGCACACTAGCTGTAGTCTTGCTGATATATGTAGCATTAGCACCTGGCCGTTTTAAGTGCACATCACTTCTGTCAGTACTAAAACACAACAGCAGTCTGGAGTTGCCATCATTTCAGACTGAAGCATCTCTTATTTCAATTAAACTTCCATCATCTCTTTGTCCCATAAGTGGGATGCTCTGCTTACTAGCAACAAAATTATTTTTGATTGGCACCAACCTTTCTGTTCTCATTTAAAAGTCAACTATTCTAGATTAGGATTTTCAAGGATTGTAATAAAAGATTTAGCATCAACTTCAGCCTCTTTATGATAAGCTTTGTTAGGTGAGACTCTAAATCCTCATGTTTAATTAAGAGTTTAGCATATTTTTTTTAAAGGCTCAGAAACCAATTTCTTTATAGGTACTGTAAACATCTTCTTATGGCAGAAAACTGCTCAATACTTATAAAAAAGTGCTTCCTAAACTTTTGAGAAAGCATGGATGCTTTTCAAAATGGCACTTTCGCAATGTCAACAGAACAAAGATTATTTATACTGACCTGTTTATGTTTAGAGGACGATGAAATGACATGGTAGGTTCTTGTAATGAAGGTGTTTCTTTGTGGAGAGAAATCATCTCTTCTTCTTAATTATCAAACAATCTTTTGTAAGACACAAAAGCAAACAAACATAAGCATCATGTAATGGTGCAATAGCACAACATTATTGCACCTCACTCCCTGACCCTGCAGGCCGAGTAACTCAGCAAGCATAAGTTACACATGTCAGGTTAACCAAGTAGTATTTATTTACCATATGTAAACCAATTTTACTTAAGTTTATATTTATTTTACTAATATTCTGTCCAGTTTTTTAAAAATTTTATTTGTGATTTATTATATTCCAAAAGACATGGATCCAAAACTGGGCCAGACCATGTCAGTAGATTTACTAGCATGTAAAAGAATTCCTATAAGATGAAATTCTGGCACACTGCTGGCATTGATATGATCCTGGTAATTGACAATGTCATTAACAAACAAAATATTTTTAAATATATCTGTATTTTTTTGTTAATGTTTTGCTTGGTGAGCAGGGGGTACGCACACCTCATAACCCCCTCTGGATCTCACTGGCATGTTTTTTGCAGGATTCTATTTAAATATTTAACAGATATTATGTTAGCTTAACAAATTACCTTAATATATATGCATATACCAAATGTCCATTTTTAATTTGAGTTTATTTACATAAATCACTCTTTTGGGGGGGGCTCTTAAGTAAGCAGTTTATAATAGAAGTAAACTACATACAATTTAGATGAATATGAACCTAAAATAATTAACTGCATTATCTTCATTATTTGTTTGTTTTTTACAGTTATGCCGGCAATATAATATGGTCATTGTATCCTCAATCTTAGAAAGGGCCGAGAACTTGGAGGATATTTTGTGGAATACTGTTGTAGTGGTCTCTAACTCTGGAAAGGTAATTGGCAAGCACAGGAAAAACCACATCCCTCGAATTGGAGACTTTAATGAATCCCATTACTACATGGAAGGTGATACGGGACATCCTGTTTTCCAGGTTTGTAATATATTAGTTTTGCTATTTGTTCTTCAGAATGTAAATGTTTTAATGTATAACTGTTCTTCCTAACTTTTGTATATAATATGTTATCTAATTTTAAGCTCCTATTCATAGTATTCTAAAGGGGGAAGCCTTTTGATGCACCAAAGAAAGATGTATTATGTCTTAACTAGAAAATGAAGTTATTACTACTATTGTGTTTGTATCCTTCACCATTTTTGCAAACATGGGACTGTTACTCCACAGGATTTTATATTGGAATTCATTTTTATTTGAGTTAATAGCAATTGTTATTATGATATGGTGAATTCTTCATCCTTTTTCAACCTTTATTTATAAGGGAAGACTCCTGCCATTGGTCATTGGGTCCCTTGTCAGACCTAGTCAGGAGGTTCAACTTCTTAACCACCAGCTTTTTCCCACATTTGCCATTTGTGAGCCAATTATTTTTCCATGGCAGGTCCAGAACATTTAAAGAAACATAGACATAAAAGCGTGAAATGATCCCCTAATCTGTGAACAGCATGAATCATATCCAGACTTGACCTCAAAGTATTGGAAAGCAAGAAGGAGAATGACTTTGTTGCTAAATCCTGAGTATTACACACACACACTCTCTCTCTCCCCCTCTCCCCTCCCCCTCTCCCTCTCCCTCTCCCTCTACCTCTCTCTCTCTCTCTTACTTTTTGCATTTATGTAACTATTTGAAACTTAGCTTGTAGTGGAATGTGACTGAAGCACTGATGTTTGCAGACTGTCAGGTGTTTACAGGCCACATACATTAATTCCCAACTGTCCCCTGTCCCTGTCACTCAATCAGCAAGAAAATGAAATTGCCTTTTAAAGCATAAAATGCTAATAGTTTAAGCTGGCAAACAAAATATTTCCTATAAAAAAGAGAAAATGAGAGAGAGATACTTTTATGGCAGTTTTCATTTTTCTCATTCCAACACCAACCTTTAATCCCTATAGAACAACAGCCTCCCCTAAGAGGAGAGCTCGAAATGTTCCTCCCACATTTTAGCTAAAAATGTGGAATTCCCCTGTCTGTTTTTGATAGTTCTTTAATTGCCTTAACCTAAATTTGTTTTTACATTTACACATTTTTGCTCCTTGGACTCTGACCTTGAGTTTCATTCATTTTGGTGCTTGACACTTATTCTCACTGTCACTGCTGTACTCAGGTATTTCCCATCTTCTTTGACATGGGTTGTGCTGAGTTCATTAGTTCCTGTACAGTTGTTCATGGGCATCACAGTTTCTTGACATCCTAGACCAGGTGCTGGCGTCATTGCTCTTCATTTTGTCTGCCCATCTTGTTCTCGGTCCTCCCAGCCCTTCTCTTGGGTCCCGCACTGTTGCCATGTTAGTCCATTGGTAGTTGTTGAGCCTTACTGTGTGACCTGCCCATCTTGTTGTTGGTCTTCCTAGCCCTTCTCTTGGGTCCCACACTGTTGCCATGTTAGTCCATCGGTTGTTGTTGAGCCTTACTGTGTGACCTGCCCATCTTGTTGTTGGTCTTTCTAGCCCTTCTCTTGGGTCCCACAGTGTTGCCATGTTAGTCCATCAGTAGTTGTTGAGCCTTACTGTGTGACCTGCCCATCTTGTTGTTGGTCTTTCTAGCCCTTCTCTTGGGTCCCACACTGTTGCCATGTTAGTCCATCAGTAGTTGTTGAGCCTTACTGTGTGACCTGCCCATCTTGTTGTTGGTCTTTCTAGCCCTTCTCTTGGGTCCCACAGTGTTGCCATGTTAGTCCATCGGTTGTTGTTGAGCCATACTGTGTGACCTGGCCATCTTGTTGACGGTCTTCCCAACCCTTCTCTTGGGTCCCGCACTGTTGCCATGTTAGTCCATCAGTAGTTGTTGAGCCTTACTGTGTGACCTGGCCATCTTGTTGTCGGTATTCCTAGCCCTTCTCTTGGGTCCCACACTGTTGCCATGTTAGTCCATCAGTAGTTGTTGAGCCTTACTGTGTGACCTGGCCATCTTGTTGTCGGTATTCCTAGCCTTTCTCTTGGGTCCCACACTGTTGCCATGTTAGTCCATCAGTAGTTGTTGAGCCTTACTGTGTGACCTGGCCATCTTGTTGTCGGTATTCCTAGCCCTTCTCTTGGGTCCCACACTGTTGCCATGTTAGTCCATCAGTAGTTGTTGAGCCTTACTGTGTGACCTGGCCAACTTGTTGACGGTCTTCCCAACCCTTCTCTTGGGTCCCGCACTGTTGCCATGTTAGTCCATCAGTTGTTGTTGTTGAGCCTTACTGTGTGACCTGGCCATCTTGTTGACGGTCTTCCCAACCCTTCTCTTGGGTCCCGCACTGTTGCCATGTTAGTCCATCAGTAGTTGTTGAGCCTTACTGTGTGACCTGGCCAACTTGTTGACGGTCTTCCCAACCCTTCTCTTGGGTCCCGCACTGTTGCCATGTTAGTCCATCAGTAGTTGTTGAGCCTTACTGTGTGACCTGGCCATCTTGTTGACGGTCTTCCCAACCCTTCTCTTGGGTCCCGCACTGTTGCCATGTTAGTCCATCAGTAGTTGTTGAGCCTTACTGTGTGACCTGGCCAACTTGTTGTCGGTATTCCTAGCCCTTCTCTTGGGTCTCACAGTGTTGCCATATTAGTCCATCAGTTGTTGTTGTTGAGCCTTACTGTGTGACCTGGCCATCTTGTTGACGGTCTTCCCAACCCTTCTCTTGGGTCCCGCACTGTTGCCATGTTAGTCCATCAGTAGTTGTTGAGCCTTACTGTGTGACCTGGCCATCTTGTTGTCGGTATTCCTAGCCCTTCTCTTGGGTCCCACACTGTTGCCATGTTAGTCCATCAGTAGTTGTTGAGCCTTACTGTGTGACCTGGCCATCTTGTTGTCGGTATTCCTAGCCCTTCTCTTGGGTCCCACACTGTTGCCATGTTAGTCCATCAGTAGTTGTTGAGCCTTACTGTGTGACCTGGCCATCTTGTTGTCGGTATTCCTAGCCCTTCTCTTGGGTCCCACACTGTTGCCATGTTAGTCCATCAGTAGTTGTTGAGCCTTACTGTGTGACCTGGCCAACTTGTTGACGGTCTTCCCAACCCTTCTCTTGGGTCCCGCACTGTTGCCATGTTAGTCCATCAGTTGTTGTTGTTGAGCCTTACTGTGTGACCTGGCCATCTTGTTGACGGTCTTCCCAACCCTTCTCTTGGGTCCCGCACTGTTGCCATGTTAGTCCATCAGTAGTTGTGGAGCCTTACTGTGTGACCTGGCCAACTTGTTGACGGTCTTCCCAACCCTTCTCTTGGGTCCCGCACTGTTGCCATGTTAGTCCATCAGTAGTTGTTGAGCCTTACTGTGTGACCTGGCCATCTTGTTGACGGTCTTCCCAACCCTTCTCTTGGGTCCCGCACTGTTGCCATGTTAGTCCATCAGTAGTTGTTGAGCCTTACTGTGTGACCTGGCCAACTTGTTGTCGGTATTCCTAGCCCTTCTCTTGGGTCTCACAGTGTTGCCATATTAGTCCATCAGTTGTTGTTGTTGAGCCTTACTGTGTAACCTGGCCATCTTGTTGACGGTCTTCCCAACCCTTCTCTTGGGTCCCGCACTGTTGCCATGTTAGTCCATCAGTAGTTGTTGAGCCTTACTGTGTGACCTGGCCATCTTGTTGTCGGTATTCCTAGCCCTTCTCTTGGGTCCCACACTGTTGCCATGTTAGTCCATCAGTAGTTGTTGAGCCTTACTGTGTGACCTGGCCATCTTGTTGTCGGTATTCCTAGCCCTTCTCTTGGGTCCCACACTGTTGCCATGTTAGTCCATCAGTAGTTGTTGAGCCTTACTGTGTGACCTGGCCATCTTGTTGTCGGTATTCCTAGCCCTTCTCTTGGGTCCCACACTGTTGCCATGTTAGTCCATCAGTAGTTGTTGAGCCTTACTGTGTGACCTGGCCATCTTGTTGTCGGTATTCCTAGCCCTTCTCTTGGGTCCCAAACTGTTGCCATGTTAGTCCATCAGTAGTTGTTGAGCCTTACTGTGTGACCTGGCCAACTTGTTGACGGTCTTCCCAACCCTTCTCTTGGGTCCCGCACTGTTGCCATGTTAGTCCATCAGTAGTTGTTGAGCCTTACTGTGTGACCTGGCCATCTTGTTGACGGTCTTCCCAACCCTTCTCTTGGGTCCCGCAGTGTTGCCATGTTAGTCCATCAGTAGTTGTTGAGCCTTACTGTGTGACCTGGCCATCTTGTTGTCGGTATTCCTAGCCCTTCTCTTGGGTCCCACACTGTTGCCATGTTAGTCCATCAGTAGTTGTTGAGCCTTACTGTGTGACCTGGCCAACTTGTTGACGGTCTTCCCAACCCTTCTCTTGGGTCCCGCACTGTTGCCATGTTAGTCCATCAGTAGTTGTTGAGCCTTACTGTGTGACCTGGCCATCTTGTTGACGGTCTTCCCAACCCTTCTCTTGGGTCCCACAGTGTTGCCATGTTAGTCCATCAGTAGTTGTTGAGCCTTACTGTGTGACCTGGCCAACTTGTTGTCGGTATTCCTAGCCCTTCTCTTGGGTCTCACAGTGTTGCCATGTTAGTCCATCGGTTGTTGTTGAGCCATACTGTGTGACCTGGCCATCTTGTTGACGGTCTTCCCAACCCTTCTCTTGGGTCCCGCACTGTTGCCATGTTAGTCCATTGGTAGTTGTTGAGCCTTACTGTGTGACCTGCCCATCTTGTTGCTGGTCTTCCTAGCCCTTCTCTTGGGTCCCACACTGTTGCCATGTTAGTCCATCGGTTGTTGTTGAGCCTTACTGTGTGACCTGCCCATCTTGTTGTTGGTCTTTCTAGCCCTTCTCTTGGGTCCCACAGTGTTGCCATGTTAGTCCATCAGTAGTTGTTGAGCCTTACTGTGTGACCTGGCCATCTTGTTGTCGGTATTCCTAGCCTTTCTCTTGGGTCCCACACTGTTGCCATGTTAGTCCATCAGTAGTTGTTGAGCCTTACTGTGTGACCTGGCCATCTTGTTGTCGGTATTCCTAGCCCTTCTCTTGGGTCCCACACTGTTGCCATGTTAGTCCATCAGTAGTTGTTGAGCCTTACTGTGTGACCTGGCCAACTTGTTGACGGTCTTCCCAACCCTTCTCTTGGGTCCCGCACTGTTGCCATGTTAGTCCATCAGTTGTTGTTGTTGAGCCTTACTGTGTGACCTGGCCATCTTGTTGACGGTCTTCCCAACCCTTCTCTTGGGTCCCGCACTGTTGCCATGTTAGTCCATCAGTAGTTGTTGAGCCTTACTGTGTGACCTGGCCAACTTGTTGACGGTCTTCCCAACCCTTCTCTTGGGTCCCGCACTGTTGCCATGTTAGTCCATCAGTAGTTGTTGAGCCTTACTGTGTGACCTGGCCATCTTGTTGACGGTCTTCCCAACCCTTCTCTTGGGTCCCGCACTGTTGCCATGTTAGTCCATCAGTAGTTGTTGAGCCTTACTGTGTGACCTGGCCAACTTGTTGTCGGTATTCCTAGCCCTTCTCTTGGGTCTCACAGTGTTGCCATATTAGTCCATCAGTTGTTGTTGTTGAGCCTTACTGTGTGACCTGGCCATCTTGTTGACGGTCTTCCCAACCCTTCTCTTGGGTCCCGCACTGTTGCCATGTTAGTCCATCAGTAGTTGTTGAGCCTTACTGTGTGACCTGGCCATCTTGTTGTCGGTATTCCTAGCCCTTCTCTTGGGTCCCACACTGTTGCCATGTTAGTCCATCAGTAGTTGTTGAGCCTTACTGTGTGACCTGGCCATCTTGTTGTCGGTATTCCTAGCCCTTCTCTTGGGTCCCACACTGTTGCCATGTTAGTCCATCAGTAGTTGTTGAGCCTTACTGTGTGACCTGGCCATCTTGTTGTCGGTATTCCTAGCCCTTCTCTTGGGTCCCACACTGTTGCCATGTTAGTCCATCAGTAGTTGTTGAGCCTTACTGTGTGACCTGGCCAACTTGTTGACGGTCTTCCCAACCCTTCTCTTGGGTCCCGCACTGTTGCCATGTTAGTCCATCAGTTGTTGTTGTTGAGCCTTACTGTGTGACCTGGCCATCTTGTTGACGGTCTTCCCAACCCTTCTCTTGGGTCCCGCACTGTTGCCATGTTAGTCCATCAGTAGTTGTGGAGCCTTACTGTGTGACCTGGCCAACTTGTTGACGGTCTTCCCAACCCTTCTCTTGGGTCCCGCACTGTTGCCATGTTAGTCCATCAGTAGTTGTTGAGCCTTACTGTGTGACCTGGCCATCTTGTTGACGGTCTTCCCAACCCTTCTCTTGGGTCCCGCACTGTTGCCATGTTAGTCCATCAGTAGTTGTTGAGCCTTACTGTGTGACCTGGCCAACTTGTTGTCGGTATTCCTAGCCCTTCTCTTGGGTCTCACAGTGTTGCCATATTAGTCCATCAGTTGTTGTTGTTGAGCCTTACTGTGTGACCTGGCCATCTTGTTGACGGTCTTCCCAACCCTTCTCTTGGGTCCCGCACTGTTGCCATGTTAGTCCATCAGTAGTTGTTGAGCCTTACTGTGTGACCTGGCCATCTTGTTGTCGGTATTCCTAGCCCTTCTCTTGGGTCCCACACTGTTGCCATGTTAGTCCATCAGTAGTTGTTGAGCCTTACTGTGTGACCTGGCCATCTTGTTGTCGGTATTCCTAGCCCTTCTCTTGGGTCCCACACTGTTGCCATGTTAGTCCATCAGTAGTTGTTGAGCCTTACTGTGTGACCTGGCCATCTTGTTGTCGGTATTCCTAGCCCTTCTCTTGGGTCCCACACTGTTGCCATGTTAGTCCATCAGTAGTTGTTGAGCCTTACTGTGTGACCTGGCCATCTTGTTGTCGGTATTCCTAGCCCTTCTCTTGGGTCCCAAACTGTTGCCATGTTAGTCCATCAGTAGTTGTTGAGCCTTACTGTGTGACCTGGCCATCTTGTTGACGGTCTTCCCAACCCTTCTCTTGGGTCCCGCAGTGTTGCCATGTTAGTCCATCAGTAGTTGTTGAGCCTTACTGTGTGACCTGGCCATCTTGTTGTCGGTATTCCTAGCCCTTCTCTTGGGTCCCACACTGTTGCCATGTTAGTCCATCAGTAGTTGTTGAGCCTTACTGTGTGACCTGGCCAACTTGTTGACGGTCTTCCCAACCCTTCTCTTGGGTCCCGCACTGTTGCCATGTTAGTCCATCAGTAGTTGTTGAGCCTTACTGTGTGACCTGGCCATCTTGTTGACGGTCTTCCCAACCCTTCTCTTGGTTCCCGCAGTGTTGCCATGTTAGTCCATCAGTAGTTGTTGAGCCTTACTGTGTGACCTGGCCAACTTGTTGTCGGTATTCCTAGCCCTTCTCTTGGGTCTCACAGTGTTGCCATGTTAGTCCATCGGTTGTTGTTGAGCCATACTGTGTGACCTGGCCATCTTGTTGACGGTCTTCCCAACCCTTCTCTTGGGTCCCGCACTGTTGCCATGTTAGTCCATTGGTAGTTGTTGAGCCTTACTGTGTGACCTGCCCATCTTGTTGCTGGTCTTCCTAGCCCTTCTCTTGGGTCCCACACTGTTGCCATGTTAGTCCATCGGTTGTTGTTGAGCCTTACTGTGTGACCTGCCCATCTTGTTGTTGGTCTTTCTAGCCCTTCTCTTGGGTCCCACAGTGTTGCCATGTTAGTCCATCAGTAGTTGTTGAGCCTTACTGTGTGACCTGGCCATCTTGTTGTCGGTATTCCTAGCCTTTCTCTTGGGTCCCACACTGTTGCCATGTTAGTCCATCAGTAGTTGTTGAGCCTTACTGTGTGACCTGGCCATCTTGTTGTCGGTATTCCTAGCCCTTCTCTTGGGTCCCACACTGTTGCCATGTTAGTCCATCAGTAGTTGTTGAGCCTTACTGTGTGACCTGGCCAACTTGTTGACGGTCTTCCCAACCCTTCTCTTGGGTCCCGCACTGTTGCCATGTTAGTCCATCAGTTGTTGTTGTTGAGCCTTACTGTGTGACCTGGCCATCTTGTTGACGGTCTTCCCAACCCTTCTCTTGGGTCCCGCACTGTTGCCATGTTAGTCCATCAGTAGTTGTTGAGCCTTACTGTGTGACCTGGCCAACTTGTTGACGGTCTTCCCAACCCTTCTCTTGGGTCCCGCACTGTTGCCATGTTAGTCCATCAGTAGTTGTTGAGCCTTACTGTGTGACCTGGCCATCTTGTTGACGGTCTTCCCAACCCTTCTCTTGGGTCCCGCACTGTTGCCATGTTAGTCCATCAGTAGTTGTTGAGCCTTACTGTGTGACCTGGCC
Source organism: Deroplatys truncata (assembly GCA_030765065.1). Taxonomy (NCBI): domain Eukaryota; kingdom Metazoa; phylum Arthropoda; class Insecta; order Mantodea; family Mantidae; genus Deroplatys; species Deroplatys truncata. The sequence goes on along the minus strand of CM060988.1, from coordinate 19,522,035 downwards.
AACTTGTTGTCGGTATTCCTAGCCCTTCTCTTGGGTCTCACAGTGTTGCCATATTAGTCCATCAGTTGTTGTTGTTGAGCCTTACTGTGTGACCTGGCCATCTTGTTGACGGTCTTCCCAACCCTTCTCTTGGGTCCCGCACTGTTGCCATGTTAGTCCATCAGTAGTTGTTGAGCCTTACTGTGTGACCTGGCCATCTTGTTGTCGGTATTCCTAGCCCTTCTCTTGGGTCCCACACTGTTGCCATGTTAGTCCATCAGTAGTTGTTGAGCCTTACTGTGTGACCTGGCCATCTTGTTGTCGGTATTCCTAGCCCTTCTCTTGGGTCCCACACTGTTGCCATGTTAGTCCATCAGTAGTTGTTGAGCCTTACTGTGTGACCTGGCCATCTTGTTGTCGGTATTCCTAGCCCTTCTCTTGGGTCCCACACTGTTGCCATGTTAGTCCATCAGTAGTTGTTGAGCCTTACTGTGTGACCTGGCCAACTTGTTGACGGTCTTCCCAACCCTTCTCTTGGGTCCCGCACTGTTGCCATGTTAGTCCATCAGTTGTTGTTGTTGAGCCTTACTGTGTGACCTGGCCATCTTGTTGACGGTCTTCCCAACCCTTCTCTTGGGTCCCGCACTGTTGCCATGTTAGTCCATCAGTAGTTGTTGAGCCTTACTGTGTGACCTGGCCAACTTGTTGACGGTCTTCCCAACCCTTCTCTTGGGTCCCGCACTGTTGCCATGTTAGTCCATCAGTAGTTGTTGAGCCTTACTGTGTGACCTGGCCATCTTGTTGACGGTCTTCCCAACCCTTCTCTTGGGTCCCGCACTGTTGCCATGTTAGTCCATCAGTAGTTGTTGAGCCTTACTGTGTGACCTGGCCATCTTGTTGTCGGTATTCCTAGCCCTTCTCTTGGGTCTCACAGTGTTGCCATGTTAGTCCATCAGTAGTTGTTGAGCCTTACTGTGTGACCTGGCCATCTTGTTGTCGGTATTCCTAGCCCTTCTCTTGGGTCCCACACTGTTGCCATGTTAGTCCATCAGTAGTTGTTGAGCCTTACTGTGTGACCTGGCCATCTTGTTGTCGGTATTCCTAGCCCTTCTCTTGGGTCCCACACTGTTGCCATGTTAGTCCATCAGTAGTTGTTGAGCCTTACTGTGTGACCTGGCCATCTTGTTGTCGGTATTCCTAGCCCTTCTCTTGGGTCCCACACTGTTGCCATGTTAGTCCATCAGTAGTTGTTGAGCCTTACTGTGTGACCTGGCCAACTTGTTGACGGTCTTCCCAACCCTTCTCTTGGGTCCCGCACTGTTGCCATGTTAGTCCATCAGTAGTTGTTGAGCCTTACTGTGTGACCTGGCCATCTTGTTGACGGTCTTCCCAACCCTTCTCTTGGGTCCCGCACTGTTGCCATGTTAGTCCATCAGTAGTTGTTGAGCCCTACTGTGTGACCTGGCCAACTTGTTGTCGGTATTCCTAGCCCTTCTCTTGGGTCTCACAGTGTTGCCATATTAGTCCATCAGTTGTTGTTGTTGAGCCTTACTGTGTGACCTGGCCATCTTGTTGACGGTCTTCCCAACCCTTCTCTTGGGTCCCGCACTGTTGCCATGTTAGTCCATCAGTAGTTGTTGAGCCATACTGTGTGACCTGGCCATCTTGTTGACGGTCTTCCCAACCCTTCTCTTGGGTCCCGCACTGTTGCCATGTTAGTCCATCAGTAGTTGTTGAGCCTTACTGTGTGACCTGGCCAACTTGTTGACGGTCTTCCCAACCCTTCTCTTGGGTCCCGCACTGTTGCCATGTTAGTCCATCAGTAGTTGTTGAGCCTTACTGTGTGACCTGGCCATCTTGTTGACGGTCTTCCCAACCCTTCTCTTGGGTCCCGCACTGTTGCCATGTTAGTCCATCAGTAGTTGTTGAGCCATACTGTGTGACCTGGCCATCTTGTTGACGGTCTTCCCAACCCTTCTCTTGGGTCCCGCACTGGTGCCATGTTAGTCCATCAGTAGTTGTTGAGCCTTACTGTGTGACCTGGCCATCTTGTTGTCGGTATTCCTAGCCCTTCTCTTGGGTCTCACAGTGTTGCCATATTAGTCCATCAGTTGTTGTTGTTGAGCCTTACTGTGTGACCTGGCCATCTTGTTGACGGTCTTCCCAACCCTTCTCTTGGGTCCCGCACTGTTGCCATGTTAGTCCATCAGTAGTTGTTGAGCCTTACTGTGTGACCTGGCCATCTTGTTGTCGGTATTCCTAGCCCTTCTCTTGGGTCTCACAGTGTTGCCATGTTAGTCCATCGGTTGTTGTTGAGCCATACTGTGTGACCTGGCCATCTTGTTGACGGTCTTCCCAACCCTTCTCTTGGGTCCCGCACTGTTGCCATGTTAGTCCATCAGTAGTTGTTGAGCCATACTGTGTGACCTGGCCATCTTGTTGACGGTCTTCCCAACCCTTCTCTTGGGTCCCGCACTGTTGCCATGTTAGTCCATCAGTAGTTGTTGAGCCTTACTGTGTGACCTGGCCAACTTGTTGACGGTCTTCCCAACCCTTCTCTTGGGTCCCGCACTGTTGCCATGTTAGTCCATCAGTAGTTGTTGAGCCTTACTGTGTGACCTGGCCATCTTGTTGACGGTCTTCCCAACCCTTCTCTTGGGTCCCGCACTGTTGCCATGTTAGTCCATCAGTAGTTGTTGAGCCATACTGTGTGACCTGGCCATCTTGTTGACGGTCTTCCCAACCCTTCTCTTGGGTCCCGCACTGGTGCCATGTTAGTCCATCAGTAGTTGTTGAGCCTTACTGTGTGACCTGGCCATCTTGTTGTCGGTATTCCTAGCCCTTCTCTTGGGTCTCACAGTGTTGCCATATTAGTCCATCAGTTGTTGTTGTTGAGCCTTACTGTGTGACCTGGCCATCTTGTTGACGGTCTTCCCAACCCTTCTCTTGGGTCCCGCACTGTTGCCATGTTAGTCCATCAGTAGTTGTTGAGCCTTACTGTGTGACCTGGCCATCTTGTTGTCGGTATTCCTAGCCCTTCTCTTGGGTCCCACACTGTTGCCATGTTAGTCCATCAGTAGTTGTTGAGCCTTACTGTGTGACCTGGCCATCTTGTTGTCGGTCTTCCCAACCCTTCTCTTGGGTCCCGCACTGTTGCCATGTTAGTCCATCAGTTGTTGTTGTTGAGCCTTACTGTGTGACCTGGCCATCTTGTTGTCGGTCTTCCCAGCCCTTCTCTTGGGTCTCACACTGTTGCCATGTTAGTCCATCGGTTGTTGTTGAGCCTTACTGTGTGACCAGGCCATCTTGTTGTCGGTATTCCTAGCCCTTTTCTTGGGTCCCACAGTGTTGCCATGTTAGTCCATCGGTTGTTGTTGAGCCTTACTGTGTGACCTGCCCATCTTGTTGTTGGTCTTCCTAGCCCTTCTCTTGGGTCCCGCACTGTTGCCATGTTAGTCCATCAGTAGTTTTTGAGCCTTACTGTGTGACCTGCCCATCTTGTTGTTGGTCTTCCTAGCCCTTCTCTTGGGTCCCACAGTGTTGCCATGTTAGTCCATCGGTTGTTGTTGAGCCATACTGTGTGACCTGGCCATCTTGTTGATGGTCTTCCCAGCCCTTCTCTTGGGCCCCACACTATTGCCATGTTAGTCCATCGGTAGTTGTTGAGCCTTACTGTGTGACCTGGATATCTTGTTGTCAGTCTTCCCAGCCCTTCTCTTGGGTCCCACACTATTGCCATGTTAGTCCATCGGTTGTTGAGCCTTACTGTGAGACCTGCCCATCTCCATTGCGCTACTTGCGCTGTGGTCATGGTATCTTTTACTTTTGTCCTCCTAATTTCTGTGTTTCTTATTTACACCTGTAATATTTTCCTTTCCATCTTTCTCTGAGTATTCAGTATTGATGTCCTTTGGTGCTGGGTTGTTGTCCTAGTTTATGCTCCAATATTAATGTTGGAAGGATGCAGCTATCTAGAATTCCTTATTTAAGTTTTAGCTATTGCATTTTGTCCATCAGGATGAAGCCTAAGCTCCAGGCTAGTGAGATCCTTCTTTTTATTTTTTTGTTGCTATATCTTGAAATGGCACACTTTGACCTAAGTATAGATATTCTTGGACATATTGTAGTGCTTCTGAGTTCATTTGGATCTGGATTTCTTCTCTGTTCATGACTCTTTTTGTTTTCTTGGGATTTATGTAAAGGCCTACCTTCTTGTATTGGATCTGTAGTTGTTTTAGCATGCTCTCAAGCTTTTCCATTGACTTAAAAATGTTATACAAAAATTAAAATAAAGAATATCTTCCCACACATCAGCAGTTACTCTTCCTCTCTAGTTCACTGGGCACTTTTTAAATTAAAACGCATCAAGAGCCATATTTACCAAAGTCAGTACCTAAACCAATAACTCAGATTTTAGAAGTGGGAATCTCAGTGCAGTAGAATATCTTTTTAATGAATTTTAGAGGGATCAAATATGATTTCCTTTAAAAGGGGTTTTCCTTAAATGGGAGATTTATTATAAGTTCGATATATTGCTGAATATTAATTAAAGTTATGTTTTTTAATTGATTTAATCACAATTTTAAATGTATAAGTTATGCTTAACAAATAAATTTGAAAGAGTTAAACTTTTAAAACTTAGTACAAAGTCCACCAAAGTATTACAGCAATAACTAAAATATGATACACTGTAAGAGCAAAACAAAAATTTTAAACTGTGTACAAGGAAGTATGACTATGGCCAGGGAATGGGGGAACCAGGCACTTCAACACAATGCAGATCTTTTGTGCTTCCCCAGAAGAAATGGAGGAATCTCTAACGATATCAAGCTTGATGACCTGTCATGCCCAGTGGGCTGCTCAGAAAAAGCTTCCCTCTGGTGGAACTCAACCCAACTTAGACAATTCAGAGAAGGCTGTGATCTGGTAAGGCCAAGAGCAAGCAGTGTCATCCTCTGAAACATGAGAGGGGAAGCAAAGTAATAGGAAAGGAAATTTATGATAGAAGAGAAACCACCCCAGCTTTTTCTTGCCAACCTGGGCAGTTCAATTTAAGTTATACACTACATATTGCAATATGATGATGATGATGATGATGATGATTTATGTTTAGGATGCTCATTAGCACCCTTAGAAAAACATATCATGACAAAACTCAGAGATAAACATCAATACAAAAGTTCATGGCAAAAGTCAGACATAAACGTCAATACAAAAATTCATGGCAAAAATCAAAGCTGAACATCAATACAAAAGTTCATGGCAAAAGTCAGAGATAAACATGAATACCAAAATTCATGGCAAAAGTCAGAGATAAACATCAATACAAAAATTCATGGCAAAAGTCAGAGCTGAACATCAATACAAAAATTCATGGAAAAAGCAAGAAATGAAGATCAATAATCAAAACTAAGCTGAGAGGTACAAATAACTTTGTATCAATTTGACTAAATCCTAGTTTGAAGGTTTACCTGTGATAAAAATTTAAAAATCTTTTCTACCGCTCGGTTATCGTCCACTAAGACTTCTGCAAAACTGGCCTGTAGTTGCAGATTTTCCCAAAGATGTGCTAGAGTAATACGCTCCAACAACACATGACAGAATGACAGATTTTCGCTACCCAGCGGACAAAGAGGTGCAGGGATGCCCCATAAAAAGGTAACTGCATGTAAAATTGCAGTGGCCAATGCGTAACCGAGCCAAAATCACCTCCTCCCGAGAGATGTATGAGAGGAAGTTACCCAGTTTGTTGGAATGACCTTCACTACTCTAAGCTATTTCCATGGAGAGCTAACCACTCTTCATACTAGCATAATAGCACTGGTCTCCGCACAACAAGCGTAAAGTCTTCTGACATTACACGAGGTATCACAATGCCAGGTTCTGTGGTTACTGCCTTTGCTACCAAATCTGCCCATTCATTCCCCGGCAAGTCAACGTGGCCAGGTATCCACGCACGCTCCACAGTAACACTAGACGCATGCAAAACATGGAGGGCATCCTGGATGCACTCTACAATGGTATGGTAGTTGTACAGCTCACAAAGGCTCTAAAGTGCACTAACAGAATCACTCAAAATGAGACAGTAACCAAATTTTCAATGACGCATATACAAAATGGCTTGGTATATGACATACAACTCTGCACTATAAATGGAAGTGCTATCATGAAAACCAAATGTATGGGATTCGGTTCCAACAACATAGGCACATCCAACACCATTGGTGCACTTAGATCCATCGATGTAGGTCAAAATTTAGTTATTGTAACCTGACAAAAATTCTAAAAACAAGTGCAGATACTAAGCATAGGAATTGTAGATTTCCAGTATACTGTCATCCCAAGATCTACACAAGATATTGCATGTAACTAAGGGGGGTACACCCTCTCTCCCCTTAGGAACATGCTAGGCATTTCAATATCAAGCTTTCTAAGAAGCTCCTGGAAATGAACACCTGCAAGCTTTGGATTAATGGAGCTGTTCCTATAATGTTCATCCAGTGCAGTGTTGAAAACCGAAGCAAATGTTGGATGCATAGGCATACATTTCAGTGCACTGCCATAATTCCCTAACAGGATATCATGCCAATATTGTAGAGGAGGTTCTGCTGATTGAACATAAAGGCTCATAACTGGGCTAGTTGGAAAAAAACCAATAGCCACTCAAATGTCCCGATTATGGGCTGATTCTAATCTTCTTAGCACAGATTGTCATGCTGAGGAATAAATGACACACCCATGGTCTATCTTGGATCACATCAGTGTGCGATACAACTGTGCGATCTGCTTCCTATTCTCTAGGAACACAATGAACAAAGACATACTTAATGCTTAAGTCACATGTTCTATTGAGAAGGCCCTTCTCTCCACACCTGATGTCAACCATTTTGTTGAACAAAGCAGAGGTGAATGGAGTTCATCTACAGAATATTAATTATCTTTAGTTACAGTCAAGTACTATTTTATTTTCATTTATTTATTTTTTAGAGACATATAGTTGCATAATAATTTCCTACAGTTTATCTTATACTCTTAAACATTTTACATGTTTAAACATGAGATGAAGTTGGCTTTTTTTTTTTTTTTATTTATTTATTTTCTTATGAATGCTCTTTAGCTACTATGGTTCTTAGCGTCCCATTCTATATTGGGCATGAAAGGCTGGAAATTTTGCTCAAAGGCCTCATTACCAAGCTTGAGGTTCTTTTATGTGCTGTAAATCTACAACATGGGACCACCGACTTTACTTCTCTTCTGAAGGAAGCCATGCTAAGGATTTTTATGCCCAAAAAAATATATTGTCCTCCGCTGGGTTTGCACCCACAATCTCAGGAACTAGAGGTTCGTCTAGCTAGCCTTTATCCTTTTGAGAATTGAAAGAACACTATTCACTCACTAATGTGTCATTGGGAATCATGCAAATGATGCATTCCTATTTACACTGTTCATTACGATTCCTGAACTAATTCATTTTACTTTAAATGCACACTTACATTATTTTACAATCTCTACTAAGAACGCAACACTTAGACTCAATTCACTCATTTACACAAGACATGCTTCCAAACCCTGTTCTGGTATGCACTAACATGTACATGTAATATAATTATGTGACAAACAAAAGAGGGGGAATTCTTTATTTTCTGCTCTGAATCATTTTAACTATACAATGTTATACTTTAAAATGCTAAAAGTTAAGAATAAAATTTAATTTAAAATCAATTCATAAAAGGGATTGAATTTTAGGCAGGACTGAGTACATTTTATTCATGTGGTGGTAGCAGTGTAACTGTATGACTCCACATATGTTGAGAAAGAAACAATAGCAAAGTGCTCAGACCTGCACCCCATCGCCCTCGCACACGCTAAGACTTCTAGTCTGAAACATACTCTGTAATCATCTTATTCACTTTGTAAGTGTTGCAAAAATATTTCAAACAAAACAAAATCCATAAACCAAATGGGGGAGTCTAATATTATCCTTACTTTACTGCTTTCATTTCTTTATTTATGGGACTTTATTAACTGCCCTAGAGTCCCACTCACCACTAAGCAGATCTATTTTAGAGGCTCTATTCCATACATACAAACTGAAATATAGAAGAGCCTGAGTTTTTAGTTGTTCTGGAGTCCCAAGTGCATTATACACCTGCTATAAATTAATTCAGTTCAATTAAATTGAACAAACCAGATCACTCCAAAGGTATAATATACATTCCCTGCTGCTTCATCAGTTATTGACAAAAGTTGTATGACATATTGTTTGGTGCAACAGGTTGTTTGTTCCTCCTGTACTCACCCCAAAATAAATATTTGTTTTAACTTTAAAATGCCCTACATATTGTAAATGTGAAAGAGATAAAGAAAGATGAAAATAGCTGTCCCAATCAATATGAAACATGAATCCTCTGGAGATGCTTACACTTTCACCACAGAAGTAGTAGTTGCATTACACCTGTCATCCTCTGAAATCTTTGTTACAATTGACACAATGTTCTTCCAAATTTGAGACTTCCTTTTGTTTCATCTAACTTTGCACTGTCAAAGCAAAACCCATATTTTCTTTTACTTCTTTCTTTACAGACCCAATTTGGCCGCATTGCAGTGAACATCTGTTTTGGTCGCCATCATCCCCTTAATTGGTTGATGTTTGGGGTGAATGGTGCAGAGATTGTTTTCAACCCATCAGCCACAGTAGCTCCTCTCAGGTATGGGCATTTTGGCAAGATAACTTTTTTTTCCTCTATTCACTTAAATGCATTGTACCCAAAATTCAGTATCAAAGCATGCATTTCTGGTATTTCATATTGAATTTTGGGTGGAATACAGTGCTTCCTCTGCATGCCTTTTGTAAGTAGTAGGGGAAGAAAAAGTAATTACATATTTGAAAAAGATCCAAGTATGAGTGTGTGTGCATATGTATGTACATTTGTGCGCACATGTATGCATGCATGTGTGGACAACATAACTAAAAAGCAAACAGTAAGATGTATAACTCCATCTTTCAGGTATGCAAGATGTAGATGTAGAGTTTTATGTAATTCTCCTATCTCAAACAAACGTTTACATGGAAAAATGTTCATTATTTTTAGTTTATTAATAACAGCTCTAAAGATTTTGATTAAAATGTCAAATGTTTCAGAGATTGGCATGACAAATAAAATTTATATCCTGAATTTTCTTTGTAAACCTCTTCATTCCCATTGAAGTTTATTTAACTGATAAACTATAAGAGATAAAAAAAAGTCTACTACAAAAATTCAGAAATTACTATTTAATAATCCTTTTGTATTTTTAAACATTTAATGTCATTTTTTTAAAATTTTCCAATATTATGAGATGGGATCAAATTTAGACAGGCCTTTTGTTTCAAAAATGTTATTCATTAAGGTGAATACCCACCTTATCTGTGCATTTATTGCAATGGATAGGCAATTTTGTAATGCCAGTTGAACATGAAGTCTTTCACCTCTTCCTCATTGGTTGTGAAGCTATGTCCACCAAGAGACCAAACATCGGAAGTTGCAAGGTGAGAGATCTGGGCTCTTGGATGGATGTGGAAAGGCAGTCAAATGCATATCAGCCAATTGCTGCTGAAGTGTGTGGTTTGGCATTGTCCTGCAGAATCAACACATTCCTGATTGGATTGCTGTACTCTTTTGACCAAGAGGAAACTCAAATGTTACTGAGAAGGTCACAGTAGTAGGCAGCATTAATGGCCCGTCATCCTTGGAGGAAATCAATGAGAAGGACACCTTTCAAGTTCCAGAACACAGAGGCCAAAACTTTCCCTGCAGACAGCCGTGACTTGGCTTTCACTGGAAGTTGCTCTCCACTCCTCTTCCATGTAGGCCCTATTTGATTTGGGTGTGTAATGATGCACCCAAGTCTCATTCTGTCAAAAAAAACAATCACCTTCCTCTTTGCAACATGTGAGAAGTGTGTGACACATTTGAACTCACACAGCTTTCTGCTCGGCAGTGAGCAACTGTAGAACCCAATGAGCTGACACTTTTTGCAACTTCAGCAAAGTGGGCACTGGCATAGCTTATGAGAAGTTCTTGAGAAATGTCAAGTACTGTGATGTGGCGATCCCCTTCAATTATGTCTCAAACAGCTTGGACGTTCTCTGGAGTGATGTTGAGCATGGGTGGACCATGTTTTCAACACATTCATGTCCTTCATTAAACTTGAGGCTTTAGTGTTTCCCTTGGGACCATGAAAGGGTGCTTTCCTCAAACTATGGCAGTAACCAATGGCAAATTACAGCTGCAATGATATTCTCTTTGACGAGAAACTTGATTATTACTTGTTGCACAATAGCTGGATGCACCTCTCTCTCTCTCTCTCTCTCTCTCTCTCTCTCTCTCTCTCTCTCTCTCTCAGCAACTAACAACTGGAGCAAAAGAGTTCCCAAGGCCACTGCTCCCCTCCAGAGACCCCACCGCATGTGCTGTAAAAGCCTCAAACCCATCCAGGGCTCTACAAGTGTGCAGTAAAGAAAGGTATGTTTAAGTTTGATTCACCCTCATACAAGCAGTGCACCTTTGAAACATTGTGTCCATTCTTTTATTTCACTTCACCCCATGCAAAGAGGATGCAATATCAAGGCCAGCATAAAGCAACTTTATTTAAACCTTTCATTGTCTACCTAGGCTCCTGTATACCAATAACAAACTGCGTGTTGAAACTATTCTGGCCAATTTACAGGAAGTATACAGAAAAATAAGCTTTTTATAAGTTGTAGAAGAGCTATGAAAATAAATAATTATAGCAGTAGAGAAGCCATGTGCTTGTAACCATCAGATTTTGTTTTTTGCTTTATCATTACAGTATTTTTATTTACTAGGAGGCTTTTTCTTTGTTGGTCTCTGTAAGACCCAGTGCTTAAATCTGTTTCACTTTCAGTTCAAAACATAAGTAAGCAAACCATAATGTATCACTCCACATGGCAGTACCATGTGAACATATGATGGGAACTAAGTACCTGTGTGTGTATGTCTTATTCCTATATCTTGTGCCTTTACTCTAAACTTCTAACACATAATACTAAAACCAGACAAATGAAAGTGGTACCTGAATGCTTTGCAGCTCTGCTTACTATTCCCCCTGTAATTAAAGGAACTGGATTAAACTACTCTTAACTTTAGGCTTTAGAAATCATTCATTTAATGACTAACATCAGTACATATACTACTTTTGCTTTAAACTATTATGGCTCAACAGGTTAAGAAAATGATGAGCACTTAGGTTAGAAATTGCAACACGATGGAAACAATCAAGCAATTAAAGGTGTTCAAAACATTTAACACAATTAATTGTCTTTTCTCCAATTTGCACGTTTATATTTCTCCACAATGGTGGAAGATTCTCAGCCATGACTTTCTTGAAAGTAGTATTTTCTCAACACATGCAAGGAGTATTCTCTATACCAGAAACAAACTTACAGCACCTATACAGAGCCTCATAAATGCTTCAGTTATACATCAATTTGAATGAACACATTTTGTTTCATAAATTGAACTGTTACAATAATGAGTGTTTTAAATTTCTCTGCACAAGAATAATCACAAAATAGGTTATGATGTGAACCAAACTGTTTTATATAAATGAGGAGACAACATGCCAAGCAGAAAAAGTTGTAGTTCACCCAACAGATGCTCTCTTGTCACATGATTTTGCTTACACCTCCTTTGAACTTGGAGAGAAACTTCTTGAGTAGTAATGAAATAATTGTTGATAAGGAGAATACCATTTTGAGTGTATGGTAAACTGACCTACAAGACATAGGGTGGTGGTTGTTTTCAAGCTGTACAATAACAGTATAGGGTAAAGTTCATATTAACATAACAAATCACTCATTCAGCAGCTCAGTGTATTGTGACACCAACTGACACTCTTCTTAACAGTGCAAGAGTAGTTAACATTGTCATTGTTAGGCATACTTTTTGTATGCTTGGTGCTTTTGTTGAGTGCATGTACTGGCAACTAGAAAACGCACCACACATTCTATTTTCAAGAATATGCAATTGTTTCTCCTGAAGATAGAAAAGCTTTTGTAGAGATTTCTCCTAGCTGAAGCGGACCCTGTTCCCAAATTGTACCATTGTTAGGCATTTGTAATATTTTCAGTTTTGTAGCTAATATATAAGGTTTTAGGTTTGTCATCCTATTTGGAAACAACAATAATTTAACAATCTCTTTATGCATTTGCAAAAATAATTGAAAAGATTGTCAAACTATAGCATTTATAGCATACACAGCACAGACTATGATAATTAAAACATAGTGCATTCTCCCAATTGATATCTGGGAGCTAGACAGGCCATTCAAGGATGTGGTATGGTCGAAATGGTACTGTGTGAGATGCATGTTAATATATAAAAGTCAGTGTGTGTATGTATGTTAGGCTTCTACACTGTTGTACTGATTTCTACCAAACTTGGCACAGGTAACCTTTGGCATAAGGCAAAAATTACTGTCTAGCTTAGAATTCGAAATTCTGTTCCATTTCACACAGTTAATCATTTAATGTTATGCATACAAAAACTTGCAAGACTATCTATATCTTTCTCAACAATAATCATAATAGGTCGGACATTGCCAACATAAGTATAATAACTCAGGTCCGAGAAGATTTTGTGGCACAGAATACTTTACATCATAATGGTCAAATTGGATGCTCTGATTTTGAAAATAATAATAGTTTGCATATCACGTACAGATTTTGAACAATCTGTTTCAACACAAAATTGAAAGTTCAGTACACTGGTATTAACATCACTGCATGTCTGACTTACAACATGGTTGATTAGAATATGCAAACATGCTAAATCATATGATGTCAGGTTGTACCACTGTCTATCTCTGTTTACAAGTAATGTCAAACTTATCTCATAAACATTTATTGCCTAAGATATAAACAGGAACCTACCTTAGAATCCTCAGTACAGTTTTAAACTTCTCTTTTGAAGCCGTATTGTGTTGTGAATTTTATTTGTGGAAAAAATGGCAAGTTCAAGTGGTATATCTAGGATGGGCTGTGTGAGCAATCCTAACAATTTCTGTTATGTCTGTGGGTGTGATAAAGCAGCAGAAAAGGAGCATTACTGCATTTAACAAGAGTTTGTATCTGACCTATTTTAAAATTAAATTAGGACATCCAAGACAAGAATTTTGCTCCTCATATTGTGTGTAAAACTTTTGTAGAAAATCTAAGACAGTGGTACAAGGGAGTCTGTTCATCTATGCCCTTTGGTGTTCTTATGGTATGGCGCGAACAACATATTCATTTTAATAACTGTTATTTTTGTCTGTGTAGTATATCTGGATCCAATAGGAAAAAAATGTAGGAATTATATGTATATCCAAACTTGCCATCAGCAATTAGGCCTGTGCCTCATGGACCCGATGTTCCTGTTCCATCCCACCTATCGTATTACAAGAGAGTACTACTGATACTTCGAGTGTAGAAGATAATTTAAATTGGTCCCCAGAATTAGAAGGTGACATTCCAAATCCATTGAGTCAGTCAGAATTAAATGATTTGGTACATGATTTGGGTCTTACCAAAGAAAAAGTGAACTTTTAGGTTCAAGGCTGAAAGAAAACAATTTTTCAGGACCTGGAACAACTTTCTATTGGTACAGACATCGGGAAGAAGAGTTCCAGAAATATTTTGTGGAAACTAGTGCATTGTTGTGATATCTTGGAACAGCCTACAAAGCAAAATATTGGCATGTATTTATTGACTCAAGCAAGAGAAGTCTGAAAGGTGTTCTGCTGCACAATGGCAATATGTTTGTTCCATTTCAACAGCTCACTCTACATCCCTTAAAGAAGCGTACACAAATTTTATGCTCAAAATTAAATATAATGAACACAAGTGGTACATGTGCTGTGATCTTAAAGTGTGCAGTATTTTATTGGTCAACAAGCAGGTTACACAAAATCTCCCTGCTTTTTGTGTGAATGGGACTCTAAAGCCAGAGACAGACACTGGGGTGAAACTAATTGCCCAAAAAGAAAAGATTTAGTGCCAGAGACATAAAATGTAATAAATCGTCCACTGATTGACTTACAAAAGGTTTTGCATACCCTATTACATATCAAATTAGGGATAATGAAGCAGTTTGTCAAAGCTTTGGACAAAGGTGGTCCATGTTTCCAACATTGCATTCAACAATTTTCAATGTTGCCTGAATCAAAAGTGAAAAAAGGCATTTTTGATGGTGCACAGATTCACAAACTCATGAAGGACATTCATTTTAGAAATATCATGACAGACATAGAGCTTCAAGCTTGGGACTCATTCAGTGAAGTTATAAACACGTTTTTGGGTAATCTTAAAGATGAACAATATGAGCATATTAATAAAACCATGCTCAAAAAGTTAAAGGCACTCGGATGCAATGTGAGCTTAAAATTGCATTTTCTGCATTCGCATCTTGAATTTTTTCCTGAAAAATTGCGTGCACTAAGTGAAGAACAGGGAGAGAGATTCCACCAGGACATAAGGGAGATGGAAACAAGTTACCAGGGTCGATGGGATGTCTCCATGATGGCCTACTACTGTTGGTGTTTAATTAGACAACCCTTATCAGGACCACAAATACAAGTCAAGTCAGTGTTCGTTTTCAACAAAGCAGAGGAGAAAATAAAATCATAAGGTATGTTTAAAATTTCCTAGTTCAATGTAAATTGTTGCATCTGTGTAATTGAGATTGTTTCTTAGTTAGATGATTTCACGCATTTTTAATTGTACTTAAAAACTAGAAATAAATTCATATATTACATATTTCTTTTCTGCATGCCAAAAAACAAAATGTACATGATACGAAAAAATGGAAAGCAGACTTGAATTCAGCATATCAAAATTAGGTTTTGAGACTGTTTAACCTCGTGCTGCAGAAAAAAGTTTTAAATTTGCAGGCCGGTATAGTTAAGCTTTCACGGCGACAAAATAATACAAGAACACTGTATTCACATGTTATTAGTTGATCTCCTCTTTGACATTGATAGTGGAGTAATAAATAATAACAACAGCCATACCACCTGTGGCTATGTGAGGTAAAGGTGCTACAATCGCTTTTTTGAACAATTAACAAACTTCCGAACTGTATTATATAACAGCAACAGCATCAAACTAGATTAATTACCACTTGCTCTTATTTATTTATTTTATTTATTTATTATGCTAAGAGATTTATAATTTGATTATATACTGAACTTTGACCCTGACCACTCATTCTGTAGACAATCACTACAGTTTATGTACATTTACAATTTCCCGTCAATGAATTATCTTGCTTCAGTTTTTAATGTCCCATTTCCACTTGTTTTTCACTTGTTACTTATTGATTACTTTACCATCACATATTCACTATAGTTTTCCATTCAAAGCAAGATACGCTACCTCTTACTTTTCTCTATCCACTGTCCAAAGCTATGTATTTTTTACTTTACACAAAAACTGTCCAATGCTCCTAGCGTTCTTTCACATCATTTCAATTATAAGCATATTTCTATCCCCCTTCAACCACTTCTTTTTAAAAAATTCTCTTCTCCAATTTTCTGTTCCTTGGCACTTAAATACTGTGTGTTTAATGTCTTCATTACCACCACATATCGGACATTGGTTTTGAGGAATACCCTGTCTTAACCCTCTTAGCCTCCATGCTCCAGTTCTTACCCATGCAATAGATTCTCTCTCTTCTTTATTTACTATGTCTATATATTTTTCCCTGCCCCATGTATTTTACATTGTCTTATAACAGACCAATGAGCTCTTTTCGGTAATCTCACTGAACATATTTTGTATTTCTATATCTTCCAGTCTTTTCCTTGCCTTTTTTGCCTTTTTCAAAAATTTTTCATGTTATTTTCTCTCCTTCTCCACATATCTCCTAACCCATTTTTCTCCAAAATGTTCCGTAAATTACTTACCCATCCATCATTCATTAAACTATTCTCTTGGTATTCTATACATTGTCTTAACACATTACGTTTTCCTAGATTTGAAGTTCTAAACCAAAATTTCAAAGCTCTTTCCATTATCTTCCCCTTAGTCACCACCCTGCCCATCTGTAATTGCCTACCTGTCTTAAAATTGCCTTCGGTAATCCTAGTATTTCTCTACAAAACATCCTGTGCACTTCATCTATACTTTCCCATCCTCTATCTAATCCCCATTTTCTATACCAAACATCATTTTTGCCTCCATAACCATCTCATAAACTTTTTCCAGCCATTTAACATTTATATTAGGTACTCTATATTTGCAACTTCTAATTGCTGCCGTTGCCCATTTAATCTTCATATGATTATGTATTGATATAAATTAACACAAAAGGATTCAACATAATCATATTGACTAGAAAACTCTCTGTGGCACTCAACAATTGCTAACATAAGTGAGAGTTAATATCCTGCAATCATACTCTGATATTCACTTACTATAAATTATAGTTTCTTCTTCTTCTTCTGCTTTGAATGTTAATTTTGGCCTTTGTTGTGTTTTCTTAGTAGTTTTATGTATGTTGGTTACTGAGGTTATATTGGTGTTACTTACACTGCCATTATTTCTTCCCAACTGAGATTTTTTCTATAAATAGTAATGAGGCAGCATGAATGTGACAACATGGAAGTCACTCAGCTGCATTTGCAAGAAATCATCATAACAAACTGTAGTATTTGTGATTATTCAATAATGCTTTTGCATAGTGTTTTGTTAATATTTTTATTTTGTTCTTTAGAGTATCCTGAAGGTTTTAATTAAGCCTTTGTTTAAGTGTCTTGTTCTTTCATAAAGGTTAGGTAAATTAAATTAATTATATTGTTATTTGAGTTTAAAAATCTACCCGTGCAACGTCAGCTAGTTGAACTCTATAGCTTATATGAGACCTCTGGTAAAATATCCTTGGTATACAATGGAATCTTTTGAGCTATTGGTCCAGAATATTTTATAGCTATAGCCAGTTTGTCTGAACACACTTCATGAATTTCAGTCATACATTGAAAACAATGGCTCCTAGCTGGGTTAATTTTATACTCATATAGACTTCATCTCATTAAAATTAAATTAACTCACACATAGATCTTATAGTATATTATTTAAATGGAAAGTTTATGTGATAAAATGTGTCTAGATCATTATAAATGTTTCTACCACAATGCTTTATAAAATTTAGTGGAAAAAGCATTCTTACTAATTGTGATTAAAGAACAGCTTGTCCAAAATTAAGATAAATGTTTATTTCCAAATAAGTACAAATTGTATCACCTCCTTATCTTACAAAATAATTACTATAGAAAAGCACTTTTTAGAAGCATATTTTAATCACAGAACATATCTTATCACCATATGTTTCTAAATAAATTAAACTAACAATACCCCATAATTTCAACTCACCATATTTTAATGTATAAAAATATGGAACTAAGCATAAAACACGCTTAGAAAAGGTATTAAACTCCTAAACTTTGGGTCAATAGCATGGGCCATCATATTGTTGCAGTAAAAGTTACTATTACCATTATTGTTGTTGTTCTTATTATTATTATTATTATTATTATTATTATTATTATTATTATTATTATTATTATTATTATTATTACTATTATTATTATTATTATTATTATTATTATTATTATTATTATTGTCGTTGTTGTTGTTATATTGATCCATTTAAGTGTTGTTCATTACAAAGTACAGTCAGTATTGGAATGTTGAAATGAAAATATATGTAATGTATACAAGATACAGGAATAGCAAAAGCATATACATGAATAAATGCATGGTCATTCTTATATAACAAAACACTGTTTATTAGAGACAATTAACATTGAAATCATAAGTGGAGTAAAAACAGTGTTAATAGATGTGCCTTTTGGGTTAATTTTAAAACTTTTATCTTGTCGCATGTTCTTTAAGGAGTGCACTATATGCAATATGCCTGGCACAAGGAGGAGGTATTATGCTTATATAGGGTGATTCAGAATCAGTCCTAACTTTTAAGAATTGTAGAGGAATGTTAAGGACCAATTCGAGATAGGACACTTATGGTATGGTATGGTGGGCAATAAGCCAAAAGCACTTTGTGCCAGTATGCCATTCATACAGCTTTAGCAATATATGTTAACATTTGCTGAAAGAATTCAGAGTGTGACTTTGCAGATCAGTGGTAAGACAGAGAGCTCGGATGTATGTTAATATGACGCTTATGGTCTTGGATTCTAACTGCTTTGGATACTTTTCCTCCACTCCCCCTTCTGTATTTTGATGTGATGAAATAATACATATATATGGAATACTGTGCATGCTATAATCACTGCCATTAAATTAATAGTAGGAATGAATTAATAAACAATAAAAAGAAGTGTACAACAGAAGCTGCAATAAATATCCCATGGATATGACAAATGTTAAGAGAAAGGTATAATGTGATAGCTTTAAACAGTGCATGACATTAACATGCATGTACTCTGGTGTACACTGATGAAAGAAAGATCAGAATGTTAGAGAAAATGAATAAAGAAATAAATGTTGCCGAGATTTACACCACAGGACAGAGAAAAACAGGTAAACACAATTTTGCAGTCATGCCTTATATGAGGGTAGCTGTAAACAATGATAAAAAGAACACACAATAATAAAATGCATTTCTTACTTATACACCAAAACAGAGGGAACACAGTATGTAAACAAACATAGGGCAATAAAGAAGAAATATAAAGAACACAAAAGGTTTATAACTTGTATTGAAGGAAGTTTATAAACAACCAGAAAGAGCAAGCAATATTAAAGTTTTTATCAATACTTCAGAATGGAGAAAACTTGAAGATCACAAGGGGGAATCAGGAAAACAAGCTTTTTATTCATACCTTGGACTGGAGAAACCAGTAACCAAGATCAAAGAAAATTAAAGTTGTTATTTATTCTTGGAATGGAGAAATTCTTTCACATTTGTAAACACAGTACTGTGTTAGTTCCAGGTCATGAACCTGCTTAACATGACTGTAGGTTCTCAGTACATTGTAATTCATTCATTGCACTTAACAGCAGTGGTAATAACAATAAATGGATCTATATCCTTCACAATCAGCAATTTGAAATAAAGGAATATCAGTAAGTTATGGCGTGAACTTTGGATCTGACCTTTCTTACTTGCACAGTTAAATCTTTATTTTACCAATGAGCCACACAGGTACCTTTTGCTGTTGCAACAGATATCTGCATATATTGCTGAAGTTGTATCAGTGCTGTACTTATTGCTCACAATCATGATCTCATTGACCATAACTCATAAGTGTCCTTTCTCAAATTTGTTCTCTTAATGCCTGTCTTATAATTCCTGAAAGTTAATTGGCCAAAAGTTTAACTACCCTCTGTGCATGTGTGCATGCTACATTCTTTATAAATGGTGAACTTTTCTTGTTGATGATTTTGTGGATAACCATTACTATTTCATATATATGCAGGGTGTTACAGAATCCAACCAGCAAGCTTTCAGGGTTATAGATGTATAGTATAGGAGCCCTTGATATAGGTACCTATGGTCTGAGACAGCAAATTTTGAAGTTATTTAATGATTTTTAATTTTAATATTCATACTGATAAAAGCAATTAAATAAATAAAGACTTAATAATAATGTTGGACTGATTTTCAATCTGAAATAGTTAATTTTTCTTCCACAAGGATGAAAGTTGTTACCATTGGGGTATTCTCAAAGTTATGAGCTTTATTTTTTCTGGAAAAATGCACTGTGTGCAAGGGGCAGTGCACAACTGATACCTCCACTTTTACATAGAAAAATCATACATATGCAGTCATCAACATGCTCAGCTGTGGCAAGTGGTTAAACTTCCCCCCCTCCAAACAGATGAATGATATATATATAGAGTCAACCCAATTTTAATTTCTCCACTTCTATCAAGGTTTAAGTACATCTTACAGAAGTATTCACATGGAATATTTGAACATATTGCATAGGAAGAATTCATATTTTTTGTTAAAAGGCAGGTATCCGGTATGTGGACAAATAAATTAAATTGAGTTTTATTTATGGACGTTCCTTAACTGCTGTGATCCTTATCATCCCATTCTATATTGGGTGTGAAAGACCAGGAATTTTGCTCAGAGACCTCTTTATCAGGCTTGAGGTTCTTTTACGTGCCGTAAGTCTACGACATAGGACCACCGGCTTTACTTCCTTTCCAAAGGAAGCCATGCCTAGGATTTTTACGCCCCAAAAAAAATCCATTGCTCTCTGCTGGGTTTGAATCTGTGACCTCGAGAACTAGAGGCTAGCATGGTAACCACTACTTCTGTTTATGGAGAGACAGGAGAGAAATTGCTCTATGCAGTCAGATGTCCTCAAAAGTAATTACTGCATCATTTTACCTTCCAGTCTATCATTCAGCATGTACAGGAAGCTTGCTCCCTGGCAGTACATAGGCTCAATGCAAAGTGCAAGAGGAAAATGTTGCACACCAGGTTTTGAGGAAGAGGTGCTTCGGAGGATTCAAAATAGTCTTTCAGCTAGTCTGTGTGCTACAGGCACAAATTGTATCAGTGTATGGCGAGTGGTGCAGAAACACAGTCCCTGAGTAATCGAGTCTCTGAACAACCTGCCTCCTTTTCCCAAGTACTACTGCACATAAAAGTACTACTTTTCCAAGCTGATGAGTGGAAGGAATGGAATTAAACCAGAGAAACAGCCACATCTGCGATAAGTAAATCTGCACGTGATTGTTGAGAGCATTTCAACACATGTTCATATGGATTGGCATAGTTTCAGATTACATAATTGGCGCATACCTTCTTCTTATGGTTAAATGGATGCATATACTGCCATTTCCTCATCAATGTGCTCCTGTGTTTCTGTAAGACATCCCTCTTAATGTCCACAATGCCTGGATATGGTTCCAACACAATGTAGCTCCTGTTCACTTTGACAGGAATGTTAGAGACCATTGAATAACATATTTTCAGGATTAGAGGCAGTGTTGGGCATCACATTCCTCTGATCTGACTCCTCTGAATTATCTGCCCTCAGTAGAGACGCCCATTAACTCACATGAGGATTTGCTGGTGACATTATTCTAACACTCCAAGCATCTCCAAAGGATATGAGATGAATTTATTCAAAGATGCATACTCTGTGTGGATGTTGGAGAATGTCACTTTAAAAAATTTCTTTAGTGAGCTTTTGCTTTAAAGCATGGGCATCTAGTTTGAGTTCCTTAATTTGAAGATTATGAAAAGAAGGTTTAGCTTTTTATTATTATGATTTCGGTTTGGTCATACATTCTTCCAATTTGAAGCACAAATAAAAAGTTTGACTTTCTTTATTATTCTGTGTACATTATAAATATCCTCCACAGTGTGTGAATAATTTTATATTTGGATTCACATTCTTTGTTATGTCAAAGTTTTCTCTATTCTGAGGTGTGAACAGCAGATTTGGTTTCCTCTCTTTTTTTATTTTCTCTACCATGTACATAGTAGGTACTGCATTCCACCCAAAAATTTGATGCTGATATTTCACCAGAAATACACATTTTGAGCCCCCTAAATACAAAAAAAAGCATTTTTAGAAAAAAGTCTGTGTCTGGAACAATATAACTCAAAAACGAAAAGTCAGATAAATATCAAATGTGGTATTTAAGTTCAGTATCTTCCAAGGATGTGACATGGAAATTTTCAAGAAAATCCCCCCCCCGTCCAACTACCCTTTGCATGGAACTTTTTTCGAACATCTTGATTTTCTAAAAAAGTGGTTCCAATGATTTTTATTAAAGTACCATATATTAAACATATTTACATGACAATATGTATATCTTGAATTTCCTCAGCATACACTCTGAAATCCTCTTCATTGAAAAGAAATTTTGTATAATCTTGTATAATTGGTAAACATTAAGTGAGAGATGAAAATGTATTACACAAGAAATGTAGATCTCTTTAAAACACACAATTTATTTCAAATAAGAGATATTTGTCATTAATGGTTTGAATTGTTCATTACTTAATCACTCCCCTTAAAGTCCTGTCAATATTCAGTTGCTTCTGATGACTGCATGTAAACAGTATGGAATTTTAAGGCTGGAATATAGCGTCCAGTTCCTAGACATTTGTCTAAAGCTGTTTCTCTTTGTATCTATGTTTCTGCAAAGGTTTATCTTGATTAAAATGTAGTAGATAGAAAAGTATACCCACTAATAAACAATAGAGGGTAGGGAAAATCATATAAATGTATCAGATCAGACTTTGTTTTTCTTTTTATTTCTTCTTTATTGTTTGTATCCCCCAACTTAGGGGAGTGAATTGCAAAATGAAAATCCTTTACATACCTATTATTGTTGTTGCTTATTTTCACGTGAAATGTGCAAATAAGTGAAGCACTTTACTTATTAGCTATTCCTTATCACTTCCATTAATGAGTAGCTAACTTATTTCTCCATTATTTTCCTTCATTTTTTCTCCTTGAATGACAACATGACTTTAATTTCCTGCATTCTTTCTCTAGTATCACTGTTTTGCATCCTTAAACAAAGCTTTGTGTACATTCCCTTTAAAATTAATTTCCTGTATAAAATTTAACAGCACATGAAGCTGATTGTGTGTGGTGTCTCATGATGTGTAACACTTTATATAAGATCTCAAAAAGATGTTTACTTGTGTATTTTTTAATTATTAAATTGAGATATTGTTTCAATATGTTGAGAGGAAATTTGTTTTATTTAAGTGCATATTAATTAGGGAAGTTAATTTATATGAAAATTGTCATCATTACTTACCAATGAAAATACTTGGGTAATAGTGATAAAGTCGGGCCCGTGCGCTTACCCGTCATTCTCCTCGCACGAACGGTAAGAGTGCCCCCACTACTCTTAACCACGTGATAGCCCCCACCATAATGATCACGTGATTACCTTTTCCCCTAATTTAGTTCTCCACCTCTGCGTTTGAAAACTTTAGCGCGAATGCCTCATTCTGCTAGCACATTTAGACCTGTTCGTTCGACATGAATTTTTTCGAAGTTACAAGTCAATTTGCTACCATAGAAGGTGCAGTCAATCAATTAGATTTCTTTTGCGTGCAAACTATTCCTTCTTTGCCCCAATTCTTTGAAATAAAATCAATTAGATTTCTTTTGCGTGCAAACTATTCCTTCTTTGCCCCAATTCTTTGAAATAAAATAAATTGCATGTCATTCACGTGGATATGGCAGGCAAGCACAGGGTCCCGACAATTTCACGTATCAGTGCGTGGTGCTCCTACACACCGATATGCCTAAAGATTATAACTGAACTGCAATTGGCTAATAAAACGCGCCAACATTAGCGTCTATTTTTATATCCAATGAAAATTATGAATACGTTTCCAATAATGATAAACAGCTCACCCCCTCGCTGCATTATTGCACGCTATTATTGTCAGTTTCAGTAAGGCAGTATAAGGCAGTGGTGGGGGAACCATGTTGCGTGTATAAGGCAGTGGTGGGGGAACCATGTTGCGTGGAGGGGAAGGTGGAATTTGGTGGATATGGAAGGTAAGCGCAGGGACCCGACTTTATCACGTATGCC
This sequence comes from Deroplatys truncata, assembly GCA_030765065.1. Taxonomy (NCBI): domain Eukaryota; kingdom Metazoa; phylum Arthropoda; class Insecta; order Mantodea; family Mantidae; genus Deroplatys; species Deroplatys truncata. The sequence goes on along the minus strand of CM060988.1, from coordinate 19,498,466 downwards.
AATACTTGTATGTGAAAATGCATGTGTCTGAGGAAAAAGTATAAAATAAAATAACCAGGAGAAATATTCAGGAAACATAACCAAAGAAATATTATAATGTTAAGAATTCAACATTGCATAACCTACCTTAATAGTTGCTGTCAGTGTGAAGAACTCAGTTCATTTGTTAACATATGAAGGAGAAAATAAAACACAAATGAAAATTTCTGTTAACATCCCTATAGGAACAGTTGTTATGTACAAGCAGAACATTTTTACAATATAACTTGTTTTGCCAACTAATGATTAACACATACAATTTTGGAGATCCTCATCGGAAAGAAGAGTATTTTTCCAGACATATATGATAATTAATTTAAAAAGGGATACTACATAAGAAGACGGCATGTTTTATTTATTGAAAATATATAGAAATTGAAATACAATGAAATACAAAAAGAAATTAAAAGTGGTGTAATAATTTAATTTTTTGTCTTTACGTACCACACAAAACCTGCAGATATAAGGACTCAATACACTATCTACTGAAATAAAAACCACTGCAGGATCAAAAAAAGAAAAATAAATTTATCCTACTGCAACTTGAACTTCGACCTAATCCACCACGCGATTGCAACTAAGAGCTCTGTAATCTTACCATAGCTACCTTGTCCTTTACTTTGCATGTCAATGATTACCTGAAGCAACTAAGGCAAGTTTTATCACTGGTATATTGATTTTGATCTATTGCAAGTAAGCATGAACTCAAAGTGCTTGCCTAACACTCCTCTGTAACCTCTGAAAGTTTGTTGGTTGAATTCTGTAATATGTGCACAAGGGAAAGGAAGTATGCCTAATTTTTGAAGAGAGGTTATTGGACTTGCTCCTACCATTGCTTCAACTATTTGTTCCATGTGATGAAACATACCTCACTTGCAGGTAATACCTTCCCTCCCTCCAAAAATTATGTTGTATCCCAAAAGGGACTGGACCTAACTAAAGCAAGTTATTATAACAGTCTCCTTCCTTTCACACCCTGGTAATAACCTTATCATATAGCATGCAGTACTGATTTACTGTTCATGTTATTTAAGGGGGTTCCCCATTTTAAATTGCTTTGTACCTGAAGGCCAAAAAATCTAATTGACTGTAATTTCCCAATTGTCTGTTAGGATGCTGTATTTGTGGAGCTAGATAAGTCTGTATTTTCTTTAGTGTGAACATTGGGCTACTGTCTTCTTGGCATTTATTATAAGATTGTTGCCCTATCAGTTTGTGCACTCTTTGTGCTTATCACCGAAATAGTGGCTTGGGGATGGAATCAATGAAAAGAATCTGGCACATTTCAGAGGTTCTCCCAGACTCTTTGAGAATATTGTAATAAAGCTTCTCAGGTCCTCTCTCTCTCTCTCTCTCTCTCTCTCTCTCTCTCTCTCTCTCTCTCTCTCTCTGTCTCTGTCTCTGTCTCTGTCTCTCTCTCTCTCTCTCTCACACACATATGCATGCACACACAAAATTTTTTCCCCATTTGTATAGCCTCCTTTAGCTTCCTGGGGGCTTTAATTTGAGAAACAACTCTCTGATGTTAGCATCTTGTTGTTGCCATTGTTTTGTTATTTGTTTATTGTAACACAGGCTCTGCCAATGTGTGCAGAGAAATTAGTAATAAAACATCTGAGTAACTCCATGGATGTATGTGATGATACCAGAACCTTTCAATAATCTGTTTTGGTGTTCTTTCAATAATCTGTTTTGGTGTCATAGTCAGTTTATTACCAAAATGTAAAAAATACATAAAGACAGAAAATTGCATTGAGCATAACATCAGAAACAATAATTAGGAACTGACGGGATTATTTTTATTACTTCCTCTACCACGTAATAGTAGAAGGTATTGAATTTGACCCCAAAATTTGATAGCCATTTTTCACCAGAAATGCATGCTAGACACATTTATCCTACTGCAACTTGAACCTGATCGATCACACAAGAAAATCTCCCCATCCCAAACTACCCTTTACATGGAACATTTTTCTAAATGTTATGTTTTTTAAAAATGGCTGTGGCAATTTTGATTAAAATACACTATATTAATGTATTTACATGAGAAATAAAGTGTAGGTATATCCTGAATTTTCTGGGTTTAGCCTTTGATGTCCTCTTCATTCAAAAGGAATTTTGTATAATTTTCTATACTGGTAAACGTTAAACGATAGAAGAAAATGTGCTACTTAAGATATCTAGATTTCTTTAAAGCATAAAATTTATTAAAATAACTTTTTCTGTGGCATCAGCCACTTCCGAGATATTCATTATTAATAGTTCAGATTATTCAGTTCTTAGCCATACTTTTAAAATCCTGTCAATTTTCGATTGTTTCTCGCAATGTGATGGAAAGAGTTTTTGAGTCATGGAGTTTTAAGGCCAGCATATAGCATCCAGTTCTTAAACATTCGACTATCACTATTCCCTATGTATCTCTAACAAAATGTGCAATGCAGCTACTTCTGGAAAGGTTTATCTCCATTAAAATGATGTAGATAGGAACATAAACTTTTATAAGAATAATTTGTATAGATTCCCACCAGTAAACTATAGAGGATAGAGAAAGTCATGTGAATGTAACACATTGGATTTTTCTTAATGGTTTCTTAATGGCCATATATAACATTTTTAAATTGGAGACTAAGGAATCCTTACATACGTCATTTCACCCCTACATTGTTGTATACTGATGACAGGATTATGTATCCCCAAATAAAACTGTGGAGCGTTATGTTATCAAATAACTATGGCACCAAGGAGAAGGTACAAAATTTTATATTGTGTTCATTTAAATATTACTGAACTATTGGGTAATTCTTTCATTGCCAAAATATCCTTACAGGCAATATAACATTTCCAGAATTTGAAAGATTGTCAGAGAGAGTTTAAAGAGATTAGAAATAATAAATCTCTGATATTTCATTCCTATTTCTGTGCATATCAGAAGATTTTTTATCCATTATTATGAACAGCATGGAGCTTCATGAAATCACAGTTCTAAGGGGAAAATGGGAGGATTCAGATAAGTCTTCTGAAGCATTGTACAATAATTTCATACAGTATAAAGGGTGAGGGGGTAATTGAAATTAATTTAATTAAATCGTCACTGAAATTTATGATCATCATAAATTTATATATGGTATTATTATGTTTCAGGTGCAACATAATGTGTCTTGCATTCTAGTAGACATTTACGATCCAAAAAATCATAAAGTTTTAGCATACTCCTCATATAAACTCTTACATTTCCATTTCAAACAAATTACATCCATAGATATTAACATTCTTTATGTAACATCGTGTTCTCTTGTCATTTCAATCATCAGTATGTGGTTTGCATTTTGCAAGGCTATATATATGAATAGGATTTTACTGTTATATTTGGAGGTAGGGTGTTTTGTAAATCTATGCGATATTCCCCAAAGAAACTTGTACTGTTTTAATTTGTGAAGATATCTTAAAGGAATGCCCAGGCAGACCTGGCATTTCCAGTCACATTCCAATTGAGCTAAGATGTTTTAAAGCTCTCAGTTCATGGCAATAAATCTAAAATAAAAGGCTCATTAATGTTTCTCTATCAAGTTGTAGATCATTAAAAGTAGGGTTTCATTTTGCAAGTAGGAGCAAAATAATACCACTTTTAACACATGTGGCATATACTATTTTTAGACAGCACTGCAATTTGCAAAATATTATAATATTATATTGATGTCTGAAACTAACGGAGTACACATTTAGAATGTGGTTCTTGAAACAAGAGAAATGACGTTAAAAAAACAAGATGTCAGAGTTGATTTGCTAGCAGTGATTTTCAGTGAATTGTTTTCAACATGTTTTGCCTTACACCAGCCAATGAAGTGATTAAATGCTATATCATATTACTTTCTGGATTTTTTGGGGGGGTAAGTACTTCCAGTGTTATTCTTTCTGAAATTTCACCTGGATCTTCCATTTCAGTTTATTCTGAATTCATAATTTCTGCCATTTAATCTTTATGTAGGTTATACTATATAAAAGATTAATATCACACATCAAAGAAGGCAGAATGCTGCCAATATAACATATAGGTTGATAAATTGAAGTATGACAATTTGTATTGTGAACAGATAATGCAAGCACCATGAGAAATTAATCATGTAATAATGAAAAATAAAACCTAATCAAACCAAGTCGAGTTGTTAAACATGTGCAAATACAAAGGGTAATTGCCATGTGATTGGACTTGAAGCCAAAGTTGGTCACATTGAAGATTATTGCACTAGTGCAATAGCTCGAGCGCACTGTGTTAGAAGTTCTACTTTTAGGCTATGCTGTCTAAAAAATACATTAAAGCTTAATGAGGCAAACTAAAATTCTAATATCCAGTGTGGAATCGAACCTTGGTCTTTTGCAGACAAGTGAGAGCACAAACCATTGCAATTGTTTGAAAAAAGAAGTCTATAAACACGTTAAAAGCATTTTGATCATTGCCTTGGATTCCATTATAAGTGTATTCATTTCTAATGATAGGCAATAACAATTAAATAAAAAAAAAAACCAGCATATTTATTCCCTTCTGCTGGTTTGCAGTGTTATGTGTATGTTTCATGGCACTATTTCCATTAGTTAAAACAATTTCAAAGCATTTAGCATTGGTTCAGAAATACTTCGCTGCAACCTCATTTCGAAGGAACTTTATCTCACCTCACCTCCGGTCTGGTAGGCTTGTGGTGAGCCTAAGTGATTTTTCTATGTACTTACCCTTGAAAGGGCTTTACCATAGGTATAATGGAACTATTGTAGGGTGGTGGTTTGGTTTTGATGTTGTGGGGTGATGGGAGGGAGTGCTACCTTTTCATAGGCTCCTCAGCGGTTGCCTTTTCAGGAGCAGCGCCAGTGCTCTGCTCCACTGATGTTTGTTTATCCTTAATGGATTGTGATTTGTTTAATTTTGATTGACAACTCCCATGGGGAAGGGAGAGTACTTAGTGATAGCTTTGTGCTGTTGGCAAAGGTTTAAAGTCTTCGTCACCGGGGGTGATCACAAGCCATGCAGGGAACCCGTTAGTGTCGGTATCAACATTCTTGAGGTAAGCAGTTCCCCAGGGATCTAACAAAGGTGTTCTCATGATGTGCAAATCTGACGTAGAAATTTTGAGCCCAGCGCCTAATCACATCCTCCACATATGGAAGGGCTGAGGTCTCGTGTAGTAGCCTGACCGGAAAGCGATGGCAGACAGAATAGATGGACTGAAGTCCCCCATTCTGTATCCGCTGCAACCAGAGAAGCCAGGAATCTGCTGCCATGCCCCACACCTCATAGGCATAGAGTATCAGAGGTAAAATAAGTGCTTTGTAAAGGCATAACTTTAAGTGAACCAGTATAGTGGAAACTAGAACTGGGTATAAGCCAGCTACCACCCCCGTAGCCCTGTTCGTTGTTACACGCACATGTTCACAAAAAGTTAGACCTTATCTAGAGTGACGCCCAAGTAGCGAACAAATGTCCCCCACTCTATCCTGTGGCCTTGGTAGGTGAAGGTTGGTATGTCTGCTGTGGAGATTCATCTCCTCGTAATCACGACAGCTTGGATTTGCCCAGGTTCACGGACATCCGTCATTGCCTGCACCAGTGCTGGACAAGGCGGAGGTGTCGCTGTATAGGTTTTGAAGGCTCTGATTATGTGTCGATTTTTACTGTACAGCAGGACGTCATCAGCAAACTGGGCCATATTGACGCCCTCCACTACTGGAAAGTCTGTCATGTATAGACTGAACAGTGTGGGGGATAGTACAGAGCCTTTGGGGACTCCACCTCGTATGGGTTTTGTGTTGTTATCCCCGCAACTACTAGTGTGAAGGAGCGTTGGTGTAGGAAACTGTGTACTATGTGGATGATCCGTCTATTTAGGCCTGGCTGGATCAGTTTATAGAGGAACCCCTTGTGCCAGGTCGTTGAGAAGGCCTTCTCCACATCCAGAGATACGGCAGGAGTAAAGGCCCTGTCCTGGAAACGCAGGCAGCAGCCTCCACCACCACCAGCAGCTGATGGGTTGGGATGGCTTGAATGTTGGCTAGCTTGTCACAGCTTGTCGCTATGACAAGCAGGGCGGTATAAGCCTCTCAAAAAGTTTTGAGAGGATAGGTAGGAGGCTGATGGTACGGTAGCTGGAGGGAAGAGCCGGGTCCTTACCAGGTTTCGGAATGCACACCATCCGCGCCACTTTCCAGTGGAAAGTGTCCCAGGGTGATACACACATTAAATGCCCTGGTAAGGAAAAGTATGGTTCGGAACGGAAGGTTGCGGAGCATGGCGGTGGTCAGCCCGTCCTGTCCGCAAGCCTTTTTAGTGTTGAGACGCCGGAGTGCAACCTGGGCTTCACTTGGGTGGATCATTGAAAGGGGATTCTCCGCTCCATCAGGAGACAACCGCAAATAGCGATTTACATCCTGGTGGACGCGGGCAGTAAAGTCTGCATCCTGAAGGTCCATTTCTGAGCCTGCAGCTGTCCTCAAGATAGTTAGCGAGCACATTTGCTTTGGCTATAAGTTCGTAGACAAGGCCTAGGTTACCTTGAAGGGGGGAGCTGTATTGATTGCGTTGACGACGGAGGTTTTTAGCTATCCTCCAGACGTCACTACTTTCGAGGTTCTGACGGGCCATCGTGGCCTCCCACCCTTGCACCCTGTGCACACGCAATCGTCACGGACCTCTTGGCGAAGATGCTCTCGGTTGTGGGGCGTCCGGTGGCGCTGGTATAGCCTTCGGGCTGCCCAGGAGCGGCGGATGAGGAGGAGTTGTTAGGATGGTGAGGTTGTGAACTGTTCGCACTGCTGTCTCCATGGAGGGAATATCTATAATTCTGGGGTTTGGCGGGATTGATGCGTTGAAACAACCCTTTACGCAGCCCCAGACGATTTCTCTAGTGTGACTAGAAAGATCGTTGCTGGCAACCCGTGTGTTGATCTCTGCCAACACGGGGTTGTGGTCGGAATGGAGCGCCGTGAGTGATGTAAGCGTGAGATGATAAGGGTAGTGCTTAATGATCGCAAAGTCGATGACAGAGGTAGTCCTCGACCTTGCGGATGGTGGGTGGGTTGCCAGGGACCCAGTACTCTAAGCTGGGGATCTCTGTCTATCATGGGAATTAATACGTTGCCTCTTGGATTTGCACGAGGGCCCGAATGCCAACACTGATGTTTGGCATTCAAGTCCCCCGCCAAAATCACGCAAGGATGAAGGGCTAGTATGGACTGATAATCAGCAGGTACGAACAGCCGAGCAGGTGGATGGTAAAGGAGGCTATAATAACCTCCGTACCTCCCAAGTCAATACACACTGCCGTCGCCTCAAGGGTTTGCAGGGATGGAAGAGGAATGGGTTTGTGCACCACGTTTTGCCTCACAAGGACCGCAGTGCCGCTCCCAGGGCCGGGCACCCGATCGCTGCGATGAAAAACCTAGCCAGGTATGCGGAATGGGATATCAGGACGCAAATGTGTCTCCGAAACTAAAATGAGGTCCAATGCATAAAGGTTGGCAAAGCGATGAAGCTCATTTTTATGGTTCCTTACCCCATTAGCATCCAAAAGACGAATGGGAAGGAGGTACGAGACCTAGTTCCGTCCGCCATTTTAGAGCAATGGTGCAAGGGAGAGCAAAAAAGGTAAGTCCCTCAAAGAGGATCATCGCCTTGCTGGTTGGATCGGAGGCCTGGAGAAACCTGATTATGAGATCCTGGACGCGACGACCTTGGTCCTGCAGCAACAGCTGGAGCCACCGCTTCTGGTCCGTGAAATCCACAGCAGGAGTGGATGGGGTGGTTGGTGTTGTAGTTGGTTGAGAGGGTCGAAGAGGTTGTGGGTGATACCCCACCTCGTCCCTGGAGGCGCGTGATGGCTGAGGCGCAGGACCTGCAGCCACCGGCTCCTCCTGGTCCGAGTCGGTCCCGGGGTCCGTCCTCTTCCTCTTCTGCCTGGGTGGAGGTTTATGCTTGGGTGGTTGGCTTTTTGTTTGTGTGCTGGGAGTTAAATTAAATTGAGTTTTTTATTTGTTGACGCTCTTTAACTACTATGGTGCTTAGCGTCCCATTCTATACTGGGCGTGAAAGACCGGGTAATTTTGCTCAGTGGCCTCTTTATCAGACTTGAGGTTCTTTTACGTGCTGTAAATCTACGACACGGGACCACCTGCTTTACTTCCCTTTCGAAGGAAGCCATGCTAAGGAACCCGCGACCTTGGGAACTAGAGGCTAGCACGGTACCACTAGTCCACGTAGGACGAGATGTGCTGGCAGTGGGTTATGTTGCACCCCGACCAGACCATCTGCGCGTACGAGACGTCCCTATATGCTGGTGTTTGTGGTGGCGATGGTCTTGGCGCCTGACGTGATGATGTCCTGGCAGTTGTATTCTGGGGAGCCGTGGGTTGTCCCCGCCGCTAGTTGTCCAACCTTTTGGGAGGTGGTGCTGGTCGCTGATTCGTCAAAATTCACAAGCTTTCATATCTTGAGTCAGTGGACTGAGCTTCGCTCCCTGTGCTGCCATTGGCTAAGTTCTGGCGAATCACCCAAGCGGACAAGTGCTCAGGTGACGATTATGTCCAGTGCTGCTTAACTTCAGCAACCGCTTGCGTGGTTGTGAAAATAAGCAGGCCGGTTGACGGCGAAGCGAGATTAGGGTGTAGGTATAGGATTTGGGGTTTACCAAGTTAAGAAGAGGGCGGGTCTCTGTTTTAATTATCACTCATCCAGCTAGTGACCAAGCTCAATGCTTGCTTAACTTGGGGGAGTCAACTAGGCTGTTGGGCGAGTCGCCGCCTGAAGGATACTCATCCAGCTAGCGACCAGGCCCAATACAGCTTAATTTGGGGAAAGTGTGTGGATTGGTAACCCTTATATGCAGTCATTCCCATGGCGTCCTTGTGTAGAGGGTAGCTCTTCTGTCTTCTGGGGGCCTTGTGGTCGTAGTGACCCAGGGCACTTACCAGTTGATTGGGATGGGTAGCAAGCTTCGTGTGCATGTTCCGGGGATCCCTCACGATGTATTTAAGTCCAGATTGGGTATGTGGGATGTGTGACAGGAATCTACGCCCAGTATCGTAGCTAATCCTTAAAGTCCTGTTCTGCAGCCTGCGTATGGATGATGCTGCCACCGATCCCCATACCTCGCATCCGTACAGCATCAAGCACCAAGCAAGTTGGCAGCCCGAATGTGTGTTGTTAAGTGTACCTACCTTTGTTAGGGTTTAACCACTTATAGGCAGGATAAGGTTATTGCAGGGTGGCGGTGTAGAATAAGGTTGCAGGGGTGAAAGGAGGTAGCAGTGAAGTTCTTCGTCAACTGCATGTCAGGGTTCAACGGCCCTAGTGCACCGGTGGTGGAAGATGTTCAAAAATTGTTTTTGTTTTAATTTTTGAATTTACAAGCAACTGGTAGGACTATTTAGTAGTTCAGCTTTTGCTGGCGGTTGGAGTAGCTCCTAGATTACCAGGGGTGCCCGCAAGCCTTGCGGGGAACCCGGTGACGCCTCAAGCGGCGTTCTCTGTGGTTATAGTCCCCTAGAGACCGAACGAGGGCACTTCGATGGAATGGCAACTGGTCGTAGAATTTTGCGGCCCGGCGCCTAATTTCATCCTCCACGTATGGAAGAGATGAAGCTTTGTGAAGTAGTCTCACAGGGAAAGCGCGGCATACAGAATAGATGGCCCGGAGGCCCTTTGCACCCGCTGCAGTCGAAGCAGACTGGAGTCTGCGGCCATGCCCCAGATCTCGCAGGCGTACAGTAGGACGGGGATTATTAGTGTTCTGAATAGGCGCAACTAGAGGTGTCGGCACCCCGGAACCGAGTATGGGGTACAAGCAGGTCGTGGCCCCATGCCCCGACGCCAGAGATCCGCGATGTGACCCTCGAAAGTTAGTCGCCTGTTTAACTGAACATCTGCTAAGTGATGGTATTCGTCCACCCTATCGTACGTTGGAGGTAGGTAAATGAGGGGAGATTTGCAGGGAAGCGGCGCTTTGTGAAAAGAATGGCGTGGCTTTTCTCCAGGTTGATGGACAATCGCCAACGCCTGCATCACTCTTGGATGAGGCGGATGTGTCACTGTATGGGACTGAATGCTCTGCGTGAGTTTCTGTTTGTGCAGTATAGCAGCACGTCATCAGCATATTGAGCTATATTGACGTGCTGGTATGCGTGGGGGATAGTGCAGAACCTTCGGGACTCCGCCTCGTATTAACAGGTGTGTTGATTTGTTCCCCACAGCTGAAACAACGAAAGATTTGTGTTTTAAGTATGAGTGTAGGGGTATGTAATGTGATGGTAGTTCCAACTGAATGAGATTATAAAGGAGACTCGCATGCCAGCTCGTGGAGAAGGCCTTCTCGGCGTCCAGAGACATCGCAGCAGTAAAGGCTCTGTCCTGGAAACCCAGGCCATCGGCCTCCACCACTCAAGTAGTTGCTGGGGCGTCGAATGCCCAGGACGAAACCCAAACTGATGGTCAGGGATGGCGTGAATGTCACCCAGTACAGGGGACAAGCGGGCAAGTACTAGCCTCTCGAAGACTTAGTTGGAGGGGTGAACCGGGTCTTTTCCCAGCTTCAAGATGCAGATCACCCTTGCCTCTCTCCACTCGCGTGGGAAGTGACATAAGGCGTGATACATATTGAAGACCTTGGTGAGAAAGAGCACGGCTCGGAAGGAAGGCGGCAGAGTATGGCGGGTATGAGCCCGTCAGGCCCCGCTGCCTTTTTGGGGTTGAGGCGCCGGAGTGCACTCTGGGTATTACGACAGGATAGCGACCCGCCTCGTCGGGGGGTCGTCGAAGAAATTGGCGTACCTTTCTCCGAGTGCGTTCGGAACTTTGCAAATCCAAGTTTAGTGACAGTCCAACTGCGGCGAATATCCAGCTGCACAGGACAGAATGTAGTGCGTTAATGAAATTTGTTTTAAGCCCTCATTTTGAGAATCTAATGTTAGAATACATAGGGACTGGAGTGTATAGCATACTCATTGACGAGTCCAACGACATTAGTGCTACCAAAATGTTGGAGACGGCAGTAGTGTATTTTAGTCTTAGCAATGGTGAATTGGTTTCCACATTCCTTGCTTTTTCTGAGCTACAATTTTGCAACTCTGAATCAATCACCGCCTGTTGTGCTGAAAGCATTGCGTGAGAAAGGTTTGGACATTAAAGAACTTAAAACGGTATTAGCATTGATAATGCTTCTGTGATGACAGGCAATGGAGTTTGCCCAAGATTGCGCAGAGAATGTCCAGAGGTCATAATGATACGGTGCGTGTGCCATTCTTTGTAGCTGACAATATCTTCTGGTGTTGAACGTCTACCGACAAACCTGCATTTCCTCATACGCGAAACTTACAATTGGTTTTTCCACTCCACTTTATGTCAGAGTGTCAATACAGTGATTTATATGCTGCCATTAATGATGGTCATCAGACCCACAAAATTATTCAAGTGTGTTAGACACTAAAAGTGCTGTTGTCAGATTACTTGAGCAATGGCTTGAACTCAAGACCATGTTTAGCATAGCCAAATCAAGAGAGAGAGGGGGAGGGCTATTCTGCCTCACTCTTGCATGCTGTCTGTTGATGAAAAAAGAATCATGCATTTCTCCTATTTATTCGACCAAAACTAAGCGATGTTCAAAGGGTTAATAAATCATTTGAATCGCTAGTGGTAGATTCGTATAAATTATTGGAAGACTTGGTACTTTTGGTAGAGAGTATAGCAAGAAAATTTGTGCCGCCAACTTGCAGAAGACTTGCTCGCTGATAACCTTGAAAATTACGTGGACTGGTATGCTTATTAAAGCTATGAAGTGGAGGAGAAGTTGCGCAAATTAAAATTATGCCCTGATGACAGAAGAAACTGTAGGAAGCGATGCATCACCTTTTTGTTGAACCTACATTGTAAATTAAATTGAGTTTTATTTATGAAAGCTCTTTAACTGCTATGGTCCTTAGTGTCTCATTCTATATTGGCGTGAAAGATTCGTAATTTTGCTCAGAGGCCTCTCTATCAGGCTTGAGGTTCATTTACATGGCGTAAATCTATGACACCGGACCATCGGCTTTACATAATACAATCCTGTACAGTAGTTTATAGTTCAACATCATTTATAACTGCCATTGGTAGTGGTTAACATAGTCAACTGCACCTTGCAAGTTATAATTACTTTCTCTATCCATGCAGAGAAGTTATTGCATTCCACACAAGAAAAATTGTTCTTGAGATTTCACCAGAAATACATGGTTTGAGGCCCCTGAATTGAAAAAAGCATTTTTAGTAAAATGTACGTGCATGCGTGCGTGGAGGCGTGCATGTGTGTGAACGGCATAACTCAAAAAGGAAACGTTGAATAAATAGCAAACTTGGTATTTAAATTCACTACCTTCCAAAAATGTGACACAAAGATTTTCAAGGAAATCCCCCACACCAAAATTCCCCTTACTTGGAATATTTTTCAACTCTTTTCGTTCTTTTTTAAGGTTTAACGTCCTTTAACCAGTTAGGTCATATTGGATGACGAATTAATGAGTGAAATGATGCTCAAATGAGCCTGCACTCCATAGAGCTTAGAGTCACCCAACATTCATGTTTCAGGATAAGGGAATGCTCTGGATAACCTACACTAAATGATATTTCTATCACTCATCCTTATTACATTGTGATAATGTTTGTACTTTCTCTACTATGTATAGTAAGTAGGGGAAGTATTGTATTCCACCCAAAAATTTGATGCCGAGATTTCACCGGAAATATATGTTTTGAGACCCCCTGAATACAAAAAAAATGAATTTTTGGAAACATGTCCGTGTGTGTGTGTCTGTGTGTGTGTCTGTGTGTGTGTCTGTGAACAGCATAACTCAGAAACGAAGTCGGATAAAAACCAAACTTGGTATTTAGGTTCAGTATCTTCCAGAGATGCGACATAAAGGTTTCCAAGAAAATCCCCCCACCCCAGATTACCCTTTACATGAAACATTTTTCCAAAATTTTAATTTTCTCAAAAATGACTAACGATTTTGATTAAAATATCATATGTTTAAGATATTTTCATAACAAATGAAATGTATATCTCAAATTTTCTGGGAATGTCTCCAAAAGTATTCTTCATTGTGAAAGACTTTTTGCATAACTGGTAAATTATAAGAGATAGACAAAATTTTACTACACAACAAATGTAGATCGTGCTAAAATACACAATTTATGTCAAACATTTTTTTTGTTGAGTGAACCATTTTCAAGATATTGCTTGTTATTCCCTTAAATTTTCCAATACTTATTCTTTTTCTCAAATTCGTTATTCATTTTTTGTTGTTGTCCTGGTAATGCAAAGCGAATGGAACATAGCAACCGCTCTTAAAATATTTGACTTCACTTAAAGCCTACCAATTCCCCTTGCATCTGCAAGAAAACTAGCAATAAGATAACATCTTGATATCTCGATTAACATGAAGCATATGGAGAATAAGCGTTTGTAAAAATAGTCTGTACAAGAGTAGAGAAGTCATGTGAGTGCAACACATCAGATTTTTATTGATAGTTTCTACTACAACTTTTTCTAAATTCATTACTTCCTTGTTTCTACAGTCTTGTCTTTTCCCTCCTTGGCTTTCTTTCTTGTACTCTTTACTATCTGTATCACAATCCCCATTGTTGTTTAGTAAGTGTTTGATGGGATCATTATGAGACATGCAACCTTCAAACACTTTATACTCTCTCTACCATTTACCTAAGTTAAATGGAGCAAGGACTGAATTCCATCCGAACATTTGGATTAAGACTTTACTGCAAGTACACATTTTATGGTTTTCTGAATTAATATAAGGCAATGAAAAAGGTCAGAGGGAGAGAGAATAACTCAGAAACAAGTCAGATGAATACCAAATTTTCTGTTTAAGTTCAGCATCTTTGAAAGATACAACAGAATATTTTGACAAAATTCCCCTTACCCCAAATTATCTTTTATATGAAAAAAGCTTATTTTTTATTTTCTCAAAAACAGCTGTGATGATTTTAGTAAAAATATCATGATTTACATATTGGCATTAAACTAAAATATGCATCTTGTAGAAATTTGCTTCGCAAAAATTGTACGGCTTATTAAAATATATGCAGTTTATGTTAAATACTTTTTTTTGTGCATATTTAGCCATTTACAAACTAGGTGTTTCCTGCTGTTGATTTGAATTTTCCAGTACACTAGACTATACATGTTAGCATTGTTATGTCCACCTTTTATTTGTAAAGAGTATGCAGTACTAAAGCCAGTGATTGACTATTTAAACATTTGACTGTTTATTAGCCTTGTTTATGATTATATGCACCTACAAAAACATATGTATGGAAATCATTTTGGACACCATTTATTATGATAAGTGGGAAGTACAGAGAATAACAAGCCTTTTTCTGAGCATAAAATGTACAACACATTTGAAAATAAATAATAAGGGTAGAAAAAGGTGTGTAATTGTAATATATCAGACTTTTCAATAACTGTTTAGAACTGTTGATTCCATCATAACACTACACAGCAAGACAAAATACAATCAAGTGAAATGACTATGCATGTGAACTTATTTTGAAATTCAAAGTATAACCATTAAGATCACATAAATGCCAAATCCCAGAAAATTTAGATGCCTTTCTTGCAGGGAGGTATGTATTTTGCAGAATTATCCCAATTACACCGCAACATTCTTTTCTTGATTTTGAAAGTTCTCATGCAACTAAGGATGAAATTTCTGCTGAGACAAATGTTCTATTGCTCCAACCTTTGCATATACAGAGCTATAAGAAAATCTATAAATTTTGGTCAGTAAATGAAACTCCATAACTGAGATTGATTTCACACATGCCACAACTCAGTTTATTTGAAACACCCACCATGAAATCAACGGTTACTTTCAGTATTGATATTCTTTCACCCATATATCTTTGATGTGCTTTATATATTATTATATGATTCAAAATTAATGTTTCCTTACTTCATAACTACATAAAATGTTAACATAAATGACATTTTCCTACTTCAAATACTATATACGTTGTACCAAAATGTGGTTGTGTGTTCATATAAGCATTTGTAATAACCAAACAGCCAGGATTGTGAAGGCATAAATTTCCTTCCTAATGAATGGTGCTAGGCCACCATTTGGTATATCAAGCTAATGAGCACAGGATAGCTGAATGCAACTTAAATTGGGAAAAATATTTTATTTATTTATTTACTTTTTTTTCTGAACTAAGCTTTTGCTACCCCATCCCATGAGAGTATATTTAGTACTTCTTAAATCCCTTCCTGGATTGTAAAGGAAACCTTTATATCAGTGGCGAAATACACATACATAGTAGACAGAGAAGGGACTGCATTGCACCAAGATTTCATACCAAGATTTCATCAGAAATGCATGTTTTGAGGTCCACTGAATAAAAAAAAGCATTTTTAGAAGAAATGTGTGTGTGCATGCAAGAGAGAGAGAGAGAGAGAGAGAGAGAGAGAGAGAGAGAGAGAGAGAGAGAACAGCATAACTAAAAAATGAAAAGTCCAATAAACACCAAATTTGGTATTTACGTTCAGCACCTTCCAGAGATGCAAACACAAAGATTTTCAAGAAAATCCCCCACAACTCAAACTACCCCTTACATGGAAGATTTTTCAATTTTTTTTATTTTCTAAAAATTAGTTAATGATTTTGATTAAAATACCACATATTAAACATATTTACATGGCAAATAAAATGTATACCTTGAATTTTCTGAGAATAGTTATAAAGTCCTCTTCATTTGGAAGGAATTTTGTACAATCCTGTTTAACTGGTAAACGTTAAGCAGTACATACATACTACACATAAAATGTAAATCTCTTTAAAGCATACAATTTATTGCAAATAAGTTTTTTTGTGGCATAAGCCATTTTTGAGATATTCATTATTAATGGTTCGAATTGTTCATTGCTTCATCATTCCCTTGAAGTCCTGTCAACATTCAGTTGTTTCTTGCGATTGCATGGGAGCAATATGGAATTTTAAGGACGGTTTATTTGGATTAAAATGTAGTAGACAGAAAAATAAGCTTTAATAAGAATAGAATTAATTGTTTTTCCACACAAGGTTGGAAAGGTAGAATCAGATGATTGAAAAATATAATGCCATCGCCGGGATTTGAACCACGGATTTGATCTAATAGTGCTCAAAACTATGATGCCCAGGATTTAAAGTACTAACAGCATTGCAAGTTGCCATTTGGGTATGTCATCTCAATATAATTTGAGATCTCCTTGTAGTTTACCAGGAAAGATGTGAATCAGTTAGGGAATTTAATGGCATACTGGCATGTTGCCATGGTAGCTTGGTGTTGTTTAGTAAGAATAGTTTGTATATACTCACTAATACAGATAGAAGGCAGAGAAAGTCATGTGAACGTATCACATTAGATTGAAGCACAGATAGGGAACCATATAGCATGACTGTATGTCATATTCAAAGAGTGGATAAATTAATAAATATGGTATGTATTTCGTTCTTGTGCCATTATCCAGATAAGACTAAATTTTAAAAAGTCTGATGTGTTACATTCACATGACTTTCTCTGCCCTCTATTGCTTATTAGTGCACATACAAATTATTCTTATGAAAGCTTATTTTCCTATTTACTTCATTTTAATCCAGATCCTTTCTGGAAATAGCTGAATTACATATTTCATTATAAATACAAATGGAATAGCGATGGTCAAATGTTTTATAATTGGACACTAGATGCTAGCCTTAAAATTCCAACAGCTGAAAATCGGCAGGACTTGAATAGAATGACTAAGTTTTGAATAATTTGAATGTCTCAGAAGTGGCTGATGCTACAAAAAAAGCTATTTGGAATAAATTGTATGTTTTAAACAGATCTACGTTTTTTGTATAGTACGTTTTCATCTATTGCTTAACATTTACCAGTTATACAAGATTATATAGAATTCCTTCAGAATGAAGAGAACTTCACAGGCTATTATCAGAAAATTCGATATATACATTTTATTTGCCATGTAAGTATCTTTAATACAATGTGCTTTAATTAAAACTGTTATAACCAATTTTCGAAAAATCAAAAAATTTGAAAAATGTTCTATGTAAAGGGTAACTTGGGGTGGGGGGACTTTCTTGAAGATGTTCACGTCACATTTTGGAAGGTACTGAACTTAAACACAAAGTTTGGTAATAATCTCACATTTCATTTTTGAGTTATGCTGTTCATAGTCACATATGCATATTTTTCTAAAAGCAATATTTTTGGATTCAGGGGGCCTCAAAGCATGTACTTCTGTAAAATCTTGATATTGATTTTTTGAGTGGAATGCAATACCTTCTCTACCTACTATGTACCTAGTGGTAGAGAAAGGAGAAAGCTTCTCCTGACTTGCGTGTCAAAGATACTGATTCAAATGAGGCTGGTGCTGGTGCAACCTAGCACCATAGAGACAGCATTGCTCCCAAAGATTTTACTGGAAATGATGTTTTGAGATCCCTGAATCAAAAAAATAAAACTCACATGACCTTCTCTAACCTGTGTTGTTTATTAGTGGGTATATAAAATATTTTAATAAGCTTATTTTTCTATCTATGTTTTAATCCAAATAAACCTTTGCAGAAATAGCTTACATTACACATTTTGTTATAGATACAAAGAGAACAGCGAGAGTGAAATGTTTTAGAACTAGACACTGTATGCTGGTCTTAAAATTCCATACTGTATCTATGCAATCATGAGAAACAACTGAATGTTGACGGGACTTCAAGAGAATGACCAAGTAATGAAGAATTCAAAGCATTAATAGCAGATATCTCAGAAATGGCTTATGCCACAAAAAGAACTTACTTGAAATAAATTGTATGTTTTAAAGAGAACTACAGTTTTTGTGTAGTATGTTTTCACCTATCGCTTAACGTATACCAGTTATCCAAGATTATACAGAATTCCTTACAGGCTATTCCCAGAAAATTCAAGATATGCATTTTGTCTATCATGTAAATATCTTTAATATGTAGTATTTTAATTAAAATACTTAGAGCCATTTCTTACAAAATCAAAATTTTCAAAAATGCTCCATGTAAAATCTAGTTTGGTGTGGGGGGATTTTCTTGAAAATGGTTTGTTGCATCTTTGGAAGATCCGAACTTAAATATCAAGTTTGGTGTTAATCTAACTAGGTACTCGTTTTTTAGTTATACTACACACACGCACACGCACACGCACGCGCACACGCGCACGCGCACTCGCACACGCACACACTAGTTTGTACAAGAGTAGATAAGGTCATGCGGGTGTAACACAGCACACTTCTTTATCTACTTCTTGTTAATACAGATAGAGCTTGGAAAGGTAGCATCATGTTGAAAAATTCAATGCCATTGCAGGGATTTGAACCATGGATCTTCCAGTTTCTTTTGATTACACTAACTAAGCTGTCACGGCAAAATGTCAGCATATTAAATTCCCAAACTGACTTGGGTTGCCGGTTAATGCCATGTTGGTTTTATAGCTCAGTTGGTTAGAGCAAGCGGATGGAAACCAAAAGATCCATGGTTCAAATCCTGGCTATGGCACTGAATTTTTTCGATCCGATTCTACTTTTCCAAACTTGTTCTACACACGACCTGTGTGAAAGAACGATTACCAATACCTTCTCTACTCTTGTACAACAAACCATTTTTTCCACACACACACACACACACACACACACACACACACACACACACACACACACACACACACACACACACACACACACACACACACACACACACACACACACACACACACACACACACACACACACACACACACACACACACACACACACACACACACACACACACACACACACACACACACACACACACACACACACACACACACACACACACACACACACACACACACACACACACACACACACACACACACACACACACACACACACACACACACACACACACACACACACACACACACACACACACACACACACACACACACACACACACACACACACACACACACACACACACACACACACACACACACACACACACACACACACACACACACACACACACACACACACACACACACACACACACACACACACACACACACACACACACACACACACACACACACACACACACACACACACACACACACACACACACACACACACACACACACACACACACACACACACACACACACACACACACACACACACACACACACACACACACACACACACACACACACACACACACACACACACACACACACACACACACACACACACACACACACACACACACACACACACACACACACACACACACACACACACACACACACACACACACACACACACACACACACACACACACACACACACACACACACACACACACACACACACACACACACACACACACACACACACACACACACACACACACACACACACACACACACACACACACACACACACACACACACACACACACACACACACACACACACACACACACACACACACACACACACACACACACACACACACACACACACACACACACACACACACACACACACACACACACACACACACACACACACACACACACACACACACACACACACACACACACACACACACACACACACACACACACACACACACACACACACACACACACACACACACACACACACACACACACACACACACACACACACACACACACACACACACACACACACACACACACACACACACACACACACACACACACACACACACACACACACACACACACACACACACACACACACACACACACACACACACACACACACACACACACACACACACACACACACACACACACACACACACACACACACACACACACACACACACACACACACACACACACACACACACACACACACACACACACACACACACACACACACACACACACACACACACACACACACACACACACACACACACACACACACACACACACACACACACACACACACACACACACACACACACACACACACACACACACACACACACACACACACACACACACACACACACACACACACACACACACACACACACACACACACACACACACACACACACACACACACACACACACACACACACACACACACACACACACACACACACACACACACACACACACACACACACACACACACACACACACACACACACACACACACACACACACACACACACACACACACACACACACACACACACACACACACACACACACACACACACACACACACACACACACACACACACACACACACACACACACACACACACACACACACACACACACACACACACACACACACACACACACACACACACACACACACACACACACACACACACACACACACACACACACACACACACACACACACACACACACACACACACACACACACACACACACACACACACACACACACACACACACACACACACACACACACACACACACACACACACACACACACACACACACACACACACACACACACACACACACACACACACACACACACACACACACACACACACACACACACACACACACACACACACACACACACACACACACACACACACACACACACACACACACACACACACACACACACACACACACACACACACACACACACACACACACACACACACACACACACACACACACACACACACACACACACACACACACACACACACACACACACACACACACACACACACACACACACACACACACACACACACACACACACACACACACACACACACACACACACACACACACATTCGCACGCGCACGCATGCACACACGCGCACTCGCACACGCACACACTAGTTTGTACAAGAGTAGATAAGGTCATGCGGGTGTAACACAGCACACTTTTTTATCTACTTCTTGTTAATACAGATAGAGCTTGGAAAGGTAGCATCATGTTGAAAAATTCAATGCCATTGCAGGGATTTGAACCATGGATCTTCCAGTTTCTTTTGATAACACTAACTAAGCTGTCACGGCAAATGCCAGCATATTAAATTCCCAAACTGACTTGGGTTGCCGGTTAATGCCATGTTGGCTTTAAAGCTCAGTTGGTTAGAGCAAGCGGATGGAAACCAAAAGATCCATGGTTCAAATCCTGGCTATGGCACTGAATTTTTTCGATCCGATTCTACTTTTCCAAACTTGTCCTACACACGACCTGTGTGAAAGAACGATTACCAATATCTTCTCCACTCTTGTACAACAAACCATTTTTTCCACACACACGCACACGCACACGCACACGCACACGCACACACACCTTTTTATAATTTTTTTATTCAGAGGGCCTCGAAACATGTATTTTGGGTGAAATCTTGGTATTGAATTTTTGGTGGAATGCAATATCTTCTGCACCCACTATGTATGTGGTAGACAAAGTAAAAAGCATTAAGTTGAGTATCCTCCAAGGATGTAACACAAACGTTTTCAAGAAAATGCCCCCCTACCCTAAATTACCCCTTATATGGAAAAATTGTCATTAATTTTGAATTTGTCAAAAATTTCTATAACCATTTTGGGCTAAAATACTGTATGTTTATATTTAAATGATTAATAAAATGTATATTTTGAAGTTTCTTGAAACTGTCTGTGAAGTCAGAATACCTAGTAAACCATATGAGATAGACAGAAATGTAGCTCTCTTTAAAGACACTTGGTAGAGATCGCAGGGTATTTTTACACTTTTTTTGCAATTGACAGAAAGCCAGTTTTCCCTAGAATTTCACCATCTAGGACAATGAACTTTTTACTGCTAATTACAGAAGGCTTTCTAAGTATACTGGTATCCAGATTATTTTAGCTAGCTTTAAATCTTTTATTTATAAAAATATTTAAATATTGTAAAATAACCTATAAAAAATGTACTTTCATTTATAGGTACACTTTTCTCTGAAAATAAAGATTAGAACTCTTAATTACCAAGTTTTTACTATGAGTTTTTATAAATAATTTAAGAGCACTATTTAACCATTTGTCCATTTGAGGGTCAAATTTAATTTAAAAAGATAGTCACAAGAAAATAATTTTTTGGTGTAATGTTTTTTTTTTATATTTATAAAATTTTTTTTAGAAAACTATGTAAAACAGGATCAAAATCTTTAACCTGCTACATGCTACTAAACATCCTGTACAATCACAAAAAATTTTGTGCTTTTAAGTTAAACAGATTTTGAGAGAAGTACACCTGGAATTTAAGAAATAAAATTTACTCAAAAACAGTAAAAAACAACAAGGTGAGCACATTGTTGCATACCAATATACTATAACATCTCCAAGGCACAAGAGCCCTTTAAAGATCAACAACAAAATAGGTATGTTCCTTGTACCATTTTGTAATCCATTAGAATAAAATACAAAAAAAAAAATAATTTTGAACCCAAATCTCTATCAGGCATTCTTAAAACACACACCACCACCGTCATCATCATCATCTATAAGGTGGACTGGTACCGGTTCATTCAACTCAATTCATTTAAAATAATTTTATTTTGTGGCATCCACTATTTCCAATATATTCATTGTTATTGGTTTCAATTTTCGTACACTTTGTCATCTTTTGATGTGATCACCATATGCTGGAAAAAATGCAATATTTCAGTGCCAATACATAAAGATTTGACTATTATTTCAGCCTCCTGTATTCCAGTTATTTCAAATAAATTTGTCAATGCCTTGGCCATTTCCTAAATATTTGTTTTAATTGGTTTGAATTCTTCAATATTTTTGCCATTGTTACTTTCTCTGCCTATAGTAATAGAGGAAGTAATATATTTGACCCAAAAAGTTGATATTAGTATTTCATAAAAAAAAAGAAATCAGTTTTTGAGGTGCCCTGAACCAAAAAAAAAAAAAACTTTTTTAGAAAAAGGTTTCTCCTCTTCCCCTCACCCTCTCTCTAAATGAAGATTTACAAGAAAATCCCCCAATATTTTCCCAATCAATTTTTATTAAAACATCCTATGTTCAAGATGGAAAACAAAATATCTTCAATTTTCTGTGATTAGCTTGTGAAGTCCTCAGTCTGAATGAATTTTGTAAAACTGGTAAACCATAAGAGGTAGAAATGTGTGCCCAATGCTCTGGATGTAGCAACAAAGCTTCCCAATATTTTGAGATCAAGTGTGGATATGATTTAAGTTGATTTCAGATTAATAAATGATCCATATTCACTTGTTCTTCCTTATTGCATAACAGACAATTTGGGGATGGTAGCAAACACCTACACAAAATGTACATCTCATTAAAACACACAGTTTATGTAATATAAACTTTTTGTGCCATTAAAGATATTTATTCTTGCTTTAAATTTTCTAACACTTGCATTTTTTGAAGTGCTGTCATCATTCATTTATTGCTTCAATGTTACATAAAAAGTATGGAATTTCAAAATGTCTAAGATTTGACTACTGTTTCAGTCTCATGTATCTCCCTTGTACACACAATGAAAAGTTTCTTCAAACATTAATCTTAACATGGGTAGAGAAAGTCATATGAATGTAATATACACGAGCATATTTTTGTAATTTTTTTAACAAAAATGTGTGTCATGGCAGTTTGTACTTTTGTAAATGAATGCTGAAGGTAGGATTGTATTGTTTTCTGTAAATAAGAGCTGAACATTTTCTATTTTACACATAATCAAAATAATTACTTTTCAGAAGGAAATGGCATATTAGAATAATATAGTGTGAATATCTGAATCACATTATTATTAGAATATTACCTTGCAAATAGACATGTAGTGAAGAAAGTTGAATCATACTTGCAAAATTCAATCCAATGATGTCTCTGCCATGGAATTAAATTTTTAAATTTTGATTTAACTTTATTACACTTCTAGTGATGTTAGCATGAAATTGTGTCTAATAAAGTACAAATTTTATATGTGAAGCTGTACTCCTACAATTAGAGAAAGGCTTAAAAGGTACAATCCAAAGTACAACTTTGCTAAGTTACATTATCCATAATTATCAAAACTTTATTTAAAATTAAATATGCTTTTGTGTGTGTGTCACACTACGTGCACGTGCTCGTGTGCATGCATGCATGCATGCATGCATGGGAGAAAGAGGGGAAGAGAGAGAGAGAGAGAGAGAGAGAGAGATATTCAGCCACTTTTGATCTTTTTTTTCACCATTGAAAAGCCCTATTACTTTATACTGAAATAGGCTATATAATACCTCAAAAACCCTGAAGAGAAGAGGCTTAAAATCTTCAAAAGTGGGCTAATGGAGGGGGGGTTGCACATTGTGTTTATATCACCAAATTTTCCTCTGGCTTCACTGAACATTATTATCAAGCAGTAGTTTTAATATGATTTTAACAATTAGTGCATTTGGATTTTAGGTTCTGGCAAAAAGCTCTCAAAAACTTTCATTTCTTTATGCATAAATTAATACTTTGAACTATACCATTCAATTCAACGGAAATTATAGGCTACTGCATAATTCTCAAACATTATCCCTACTAAATTCTTAACCCTTATGTAGAAATTTGCATTTGCTCAAAATGTTGTACAACTATAGTAACCTGACAAAAATCATAGCTTACCTTACAGCTTCCAGAAAGTTCGCCAACCCCTATTTATACATAACATAACACTGCTTGGGCAATTCAAATATAAATTTGTATAATTGAGGCTGGTAGACTCTGCCAAAATTATAGACTACCTTACAACTTTAAAAATGATCCCTACTGATTAAAACTCTTGCATATAAATCTGCACTATTTGACCAATTTGGTGAAACTTTGGACACCTATGCCATAAGTTCCAGTGAAAATTCTTGGCTACTTTTGACTTTAAAAACTACCTCATCCTTATTTTCAATCCCTTACCTACAGATATGTCGCTTTTTAACCACATGGATATAACTTTGTACAATTACACTAGGATGCTGTGAAAATTATACATTACCTTAAAGTTTCCAAAAACTATTTTTACAGATATTTTCAACCTGTTATGTAGAAATCTGCAGAATTTAATATATTTGGATAAAATATTGTACATTTATTGTATAGTAGGAATTTTCTAAATCATAGGTTACCTTGTTGTCCTCCATGGTATAGTGGTTACTGTCTTCCACAGCAAAGAAAGTCCACGGGGAATGAAGGGCAGAGGGGAAATTACTGATTAGACATGCTTACATGCTTATGTTACCCTTATTTATGACACACACGACAGCTCAGTTGAATGGTTTTACTCCTTGCGTAGCATGCGTTCTCTGTCCTTGTCACACTCTTTCCAAACAGATAAGGTTAGCACATTCCTGTCAGGGACTTTCTTTCCGTTGGTGAACAGTACCATGCTAGCCTCTAGTTCTTGAGGTCATGGCTTCAAACCTGGTGGATGGCAATGGATTTTTTTGGGCATAAAAATCCTTAGCATGGCTTCCTTTGGAAGGGAAGTAAAGCCGGTGGTCCTGTGTCGTATACTTACAGCACATAAAAGAACCTCAAGCTGGATAAAGAGGCCTCTGAGCAAAATTACTGGTCTTTCACGCTCAATATAGAATGGGATGCTAATGACCACAAGCAGTTAAAGAGCATCCATAAATTAAAAAAAAAATTAAATAAAATAAAATAAATAAATAAAAATAGGTTACCTTACAATTTCCAAAAAAATAATGTAGCCCTTATTTCCAATTCTATAGTTCCACAAACTTTATAAAACCCATTGTTACTCTTGTTTTACATGCTATCCCTACTGATGCACCACTTATGTAGGTGCAGTTCTAGGGTAATGCTGCTGCAGACTATCTTGTAGACATAAACATCACTAGAATTCTGCAAATGTATGGCACTTGGCCTTTTAAATACGTAAAAGTTGTTACACAACTTCCAATTACGTATTCTAGTGTGGTTTATTGAATTCCGGCATTACTTCATCAATGTCCTTCAGAAGTTCATCTTTCTTCTACATCTTCCTTTCTTTTTTATATGCATTGATGTAACAGAGCGTTTATTATAGTTAACAATTGCACCACAAAGGAGTATGTATGCAATTATTCTTATTTACTTGTATTACATTTGTTTACAACTTTGTGGTGATTATTTAATTGAATTATATTTGTTTAAGCTTTGTAGTAATCATTTAGTTGTATTACATTTTTTATAACTTTGCGGTAATTATTCAGTTGTGTTGCATTTGTTTATAACCTCGCAGTAGGTAATTATTCAGTTGTATTATATTTGTTTACAACTTTGCGGTAGGTAATTATTTAGTTTTATTGCATTCGTTCATTACTTTGTGGTTATTATTTAATTGTATTACATTACTGTTTCGCACTTTTCTATTACCATAGCATATCACATTTCGCAACTCCACTAACTGTTTCCGTGTTTCATATAGCCACAGCATTTTTTCTGCTTTACAGATGGTACCTGACATTGCACATTAACATCATCATCCATGACACATTGACCTCTGCAGCAACATTACCAAATCTAGCATCATTTGACTAATCTGGATAAAACTTGGCTCACTTGCATCTTGGTTCTCAGTGAAAATAACAGGCTCACTACTGAAACTAGTCTTATCCTTAGTTTGAGCCCCTTACTTACAGAGTGTATCCATACAACATTGGTTAAGACAGCTAGTGAGCAATGAAAAGGTAAAAGTTGAATGTTTAGGAACAAGCAATTCCATAAATACGACTGGATTCGTGGCAGGGGATGAGAATTACTATAACCATTAAAAATCTTATTAGAAACAATATCACTGACCTCAATAAGATTTCCATTTTGAAAATTGCCTTTTTTTTTTCTTCTTTGTTATCCTTATCTCTAACAGAGTTTTATATCTGCTGTCTTCAGGATTTACATGGATAAACTTGTTTTCAAGACGGGCAATCCATTAGGTATAAGCGGTATGATATCTTCATGACTTTCAGTAAATGTATCAACATACATTGCTTTTCATTGTGTTCTCCATAAACAAAAATACTTTTGAAGCTAGCCATGATATACTGAATCCACAGAAACATGAAAACCAGCAACTGTAGTGGACAGAGACAACAAGAACAGACCTAAGAAAGGGAAAGTATCTCTCAGAAAGAGGGCATTCCAAAGAAAACCATAACTCAGGTACATTTAAAAAAAGGAAAAATTTCCTTTTGGCCACTAGTTCCAATACCTTAGATATAAAGTGTTTCCATATATATAGTGTTCCTAGAGTGGGCTGACTCAGCATTAGATTGCCCATTAAAACCTGAATCAATTAGAGGCAGAGAAGATTCAGCTAGAGAGCAGGAAGAGGGTTAACAGCTAATAAGAGCAATACACTTTTCTGAACATAACAGATATAAATAGCAAAATAAAAATATCCACAAGTTAGTCAAGTGGTACTGTTCTTAAGATCATCTTTGTACATTCATATACACATCAGAATTGTATTATTATGCACAGATGTCTTTATATTTAAAAGTTTCAGTAAATTCTAATATACTGTTCTGCTTAACACATAAAATATTCTGCTTGACATGTAAAAAACTACATGCCTGAAGCACATATATGAAAGAGAAGGGCAGCACTTGCATTTTCTGCCAAAACGATGGCTTATTGGGCATTTTGTAGTGCTCAGTTTTCCACACGCAAAGGAAGTAATAAAGGTTTATTGAGATCCATTATTGAGGTTGAAGGTATTGCCCATTCACGTATTGGATGTTCTTCCAACTTCTTCTGGAAGTAAAGGGCACTTGTATCTATTAATTCCTCTTCTGCTGGTTGTGAACTGCACCAAGTAAAGCAACATATACATCTCAGCAATCCTGAGTTTTCTTCAGCTACAGTACTATAGTCCTTATAAAACATTTCTTCACATTCTTCACTGCAGCGATGAAAAAAGTATACTTTCACATAGGGTTCAAATGTAACATGCTTTTTTGCTGAGTAGAATGAGCTGGATGCATCTTCTCTTCCTTTCCTTCGTTTTAAATTGCCTTTTTTTACAAGTTTAAAATAGGAGGAATTGTTCTCCTGATGTGTTTGTGGATGCTGTGTACCTAATATGTCCCTATCATTTAATTTATTTAAATTGTTGCTCTCATTTTGTTTTGCTTTAAGCATAAGATGCTCTCATCATCAGAACATTTAATACTTATATTCTATTTCTGTTTCTTCTTCTATTGTTTTTAAACTGCATAACCTACTCTGTTGATTCAGTGTTGGGTACATTAAAAACAAAAAAGAACACCTGAGCCAACTGAGAATGGTTTCTCTTTTGTTTTTAAAAATTTATCAAAGTATTCAGTTGTTGTCTACAGTTGTTGTGTGCTACTCCTGGTTATACCTTCTGCACAGTGAAATTCTTAACTTTTCTTATTTTCTGAGTGTATAAAAACATTTTGATATATGTATTGTATTAAAGCCATTTTGTATGTGAGAGATGTGCAAACATAATTATTTGGTCAAGTAGGTAACCAATTGTAGTAAGGGGTACAGCATAACTGAAATATTAGTGTTGCTAAGATGATAGTTTTATCTGCTATGTTCCATCAGTTTAGCTTCCATTGAATCAACAGCTGCTTGATATTTTACTGCAAGTGTGTGTAACCTGGTATATAAAACTGTGTGGATTAAAATATGATTTCATGTCAAGTGGTGTGGGTTAAAACAGTATGCTTTAAATATCCCATATTACCAAAATTAATTTCAGCAAATTATTTGGAATTGCAAATGCGTGATAACTATTAATGTATTCTAGTTTGCATAAAATCAAAATCTTATGTTCCCTTTTAATAATAACAAGAAGGTGTCTCTGAGTGGGGTACATCCCTTTTACTTCTGCATTTTAATTGGCTGCTTAATCACGTGACTTCACCTACCCTGTGATATGTTTCAGTTCCACTTCCCGTCCTTTCTGCAAACACAACTTTCATACGTTATTTCTGTTCCCCTATGGAACTCAGATTTACTTGCCAACCCTCATATTCTGCTCACGAATTTCTTTCTCTAACGCTGGTATGGTTTAGCAGCGTGACGTAGCAAAGTGAGAGGCTGGGAGAGCAAGATTACCACAGTGCCATCCTTTCATGAATAATGAATGCTCCTTGCACCTCTTTATTTGCAGTAGCAGTCTCCTTACTTAGGTTAATTAGCAACCAGTGATTACACCAAACTACAAGCGAAGTGAGCTTGCGTTGCTTAACAGTGTTTATGTTTCACTACGGTTCTCTATTGGGCTTATGTCTAATCATTCAAATAACTACAGGATTATTTCTAGCCATTATATAAGCTTAGGTTTCTGATTCAGGAGGTTAGGTTAGGTTTAGTTTAGTTTTTTTTAATATAAACTTAGGGCAATTAGCAATAAGTGATTCATGGGACGTTAGGTTAGATTTAGATTTTTTTGTATATAAACTTAGGTTGATTAGCAACCAGTAATTCATGGGAGGTTAAGTTAGGTTAGGTTTAGTTTTTGTATATAAACTTACATTAATTAGTAATCAGGTGGTGACACCAAAGCATGCAAAATGTCGTCATCCTCCATGGTCTAGGCGTACCATGCTAGCCTGTAGTTTCCAAGGTCGCAGGTTCAAACCCATCACAGGAAGATGGATTTTTTTCAGGCATAAAAATCTTTAGCATGACTTCCTTTGGAAGGGATGTAATGCCAGTGGTCCTGTGTCATAGATTTATGGCACATAAAAGAACTTAAAGCCTGATAAAGAGGTCTCTGAGCAAAATTTCCAGTGTTTCATGCCCAATAGAGAATGTGGTGCTAAGAATCATTCCAGTTAAAGAGCGTCCATAAACAAAACTCAATTTCAAAGCATGCAAGCAAAGCAAGCATACACTCCTTAACTCCACAAGTGATTTTTTTGGTGTATATGTATATAATTTTGTTTGAAATAACATTTATGATATTAGAAATTGCATAGTGAAGGAGGCGATAGCAAATTTCATACTGTCGCCTAAGTATTTGCTTAGGGCTATATCTGCAACAAGTGTGTTTTGGAAGAAGAAGAAGAAGAAGAAGAAGAAGAAGAAGAAGAAGAAGAAGAAGAAGAAGAAGAAGAAGAAAATAACTATTTTTGCTGATTTCACTAATACTCATGTGTTGACACTTTCTTCTGCCTATGCACACTATTAACAAAATGGAGGAGTTTGTTGACAATTTAGCGACTTATTTCATATATAAGAAAGTGTCTCAGTGAGGGAGGTTGTGTAGGTCACAGGCTTCCAGGCTGTTCACATCTCATTTTAAATTGTGTAATACATATATTTTCATTCCCTAAATCATTTTGTAGCATTTCCATTGGCAGTTAATGATGGAACCATTACCAATTCTTTCACCATTGAAAAACCCAAGTCTTTCTGATGGACATTGGGCTATAAAACACCATCTAAAGTTATTTTATAAATGACTGAAGGAGATTTACAAGTCATTGTACTTGAATATGAACACAATTGGAGTTAAAAGAACATACTTCTGAAGGCAGCCTTGACTTTTAGTTGAGAATGCCATGTAGTAGTGGTAGTAAACTTCTCACATCTTGGATTACAATTTACGTGAATTTATTATACTATATTTCTAGGAGTTGTAGGAATATGCTCCTATATGCATAACACCCTGATTGTTTGCCATGGAGTAAAAAATAGTTGTCGTTACTTCTCGAAATTTGTATGTAAAATAATTTAAAGTGCTAAGAGTTTTACAATTCGATTGTCTACTGCACTTTGACCCTGGTCACTCATTCAGTAGATAATCACTACAGTTTATTTACATTTTACAATTTCTTGTCAATAAATTATCTTGCTCTTTTTTTTTCCAGTTTTTTTTTTCATGTCCCATTTTCACTTGTTTTTCACTTTTCATTTATTGAGTACTTAACCATCACACATTCACTATAGTTTTCATTCAAAGTAAGATGTGCTACCTCTTACTTTTCTCTTTCCACTGTCCAAAGCCATTTATTTTTTACTTTACAAAAAAACTGTCCAATGCTTCTAGCGTCCTTGCATATCATTTCAATCATAAGTGTATTTCTATCCCCCTTCAACCACTTCTTATTAAAAAATTCTTTTCTCCAATTTTCTGTTCCTTGGCACTTAAATACTATGTGTTCAATGTCTTGATAAATACTGTGGATATTTAATTCTAAGCAATATATGTAGATGGACAAAATTTAGCAATTAAGACATAGCAAAACAAAGCAGAATAAAATGTTTGTAATGCTACAGTATGCATGTGATACTAATCCAAAATATTTTAATAATCCTAAGAAAGTTTTTCTTTATTTCCTTTGTACAGAGCGATCATTGTATGACCCGGTCTGGATCACACGTATGACTGCTCTGTAAGCTGTCTTTCATTCTAAACCTCCTGTGTTACTCACTCATGAGTAGAGCTCAGACCCAATACACATGTGTGCATGGGCTACACCCTGCATTTGATCCCTCCAGTCTAGCTATATGGCACTCATTGTCAGCATGTACAGCAATCTGTCATTCGCTTTTAGAGGTTTAGCATTTGTAACAAGTTGTAACATTTTCTGAATACAAAGGATTTTTAAGTGATAAGTGGAGAAGTTTTTCTTTTGACACTTTCAAAAAATGTATTGTTATTTATTGTAATAGAACTGTGAAAACATAAATAAGTGGGCCATAAAAGGAAACTTTTATTGTTTGTATTCTGTTAATATATTCATTAATGTTTTGTATCAGAATGTGGGACACTGAAATTATATTGCAATTTCTAGCATGAAAATATCATGCATTCAAGCTGCAACTTTGCCCTTCACCATACTGTACCTTACAACGAAGTGGTGAGTCATTATCTCCCTGCCCCTCCAAACCAAAGCCTTGGCATTCACCTAACATTCCAAGTGAGGCAACTTGAGAAAGCGTGCAATGAAGCCCAAGGTCTGCTCATGCACTATAATGAGTACTAACTTTGTTATAAGTGCTGGTTGACACCACTAGGTTGTAGTTACTGTGTAGGGTTTCAATTTTAAAAGTTTACCAGCTGTATGAACAGACAGTGTTGAAACACCCACTTGCTGTGCAACATGTCTTAGGGACTTCTTTGGAGAGCATTCAAACGAGGCACCAATTTTGTCCATTTGTTGCTCTGTTAGAACATGTCTTGTTTGCTTCTTAGGTTTAGCATTCTGTTGTCCTAAACTTATTAACCAGACATCTGACAGAATCTCTATTTGGAACTGGAACACCAGAAAATGTCCCCTCAAATTGATTACACAATTTGGTTTTTACATATGTTCGTACATAAAAATGTTTTGTTCAAGCATAAATTTTTTGGTAGGCATTTCAGTAGGCTAATAACAAGAACAGCAACAATAATAATTCACACATAACACAGAAGTTTGAATAAGCTTTCACTTCCGAGATGCACAACAAACAAACTCTAGTCTTTACAGCATAAACAGAAGGCAGCAACTCACAGATGACATCCACAGCAAATAAAGTGAGTCATTTAGCGAACATACTGAGTGCAAGCATACTCACGATCGTGACCGGGACACGAAACAATGGTGCAATCAACTTTGTTAGCAAGGCGTGCTAAATAATTGTATTTCAATTTATTATTTCAATTTAATTTCAATTTATTAATCCTTTAACATCAATTCAGTACATAGTACATTGATACAGGATATGTCAATAGTTAAATTTATATATTTACATTACAATAAAGTTATATATAATTTGAGTTCAACTATGATATACAATAGATATATTTATAAATTAAATGACATACTACTAGATAACTTAACGGATTAGTACAATGTCTTATGCAAACAAGGGAGAGAGAAAATTATAATGAGAGAAAATTGCTAACATTGTTAATCATGAATAAACAATATCTTTTTAATTAACAACTGAGAAGATTGTTTTTCTTGATGGTCACAGATTATACGTCTCTTCCATTTGTTGGCCTGGGAGTGCAGAATCCTCATATTCACCAGCTTCACCTCTATTTCATTGTATATGTTAAGGGTTTCTGCTATGTGATAACTACACAACAAAAGATAAGGTACAAAGGTTTAAAATTTCACTTACTATAATTAACTAACAAGTTACTTGACCATTCTGATCAATGATTCTTCCACAACCAAAGGGTAATTATAAAGTATGCAGAATTTCCAGAACTAAAGACTGTTGCAGGGAGGTTAAGGAAGTTAGAAATTTTGCCAATGTTTCACATCCTTTTGCAAATACCAGGGGGTTTTTCATCTCTTATTAGGAATAAAATTGCAATTATAATGGAAAAAGGGAAGGATTCACCATAAAAATCCTATAGCTTATTGTGTAATAATTTCATAAATAATGGGGTAGGTGAATTAAGTAAAATTAATTAAATTGTCATTTGAGCTTAAAAAGCTATCTATGCAAAATCTAGCCAACCAGCTAGTGTACAAATAAAATGAGAATAAATCTGAGCTTCTGTGGCTCTCTGAAGGGAACAACAACAGAAGAACATGTAATTGAAAAACAATGGAGAAATGTTATGTTCATGAAAATAAATAGAAAAAACTGCCATGTTGTGTTCATATGACTTTGTCTGCCCTTTCTTCAACAAACTTTTTTCAAAAGCTTATTCTTCTACTTCATGCTAATGTAAATATTTGCAGAAATGGTTTTACCACATATTTCCTTGCAGGTACAAGAGGAGTAAGGGAATACAATAGGCTTAAGTGAGAGTCAAATCTTTTAAGAATGGATCACTGTGTATGGCTTTGAAATTCTGTTCTCTTTGCATGACACAAAAAAAGAAAAAATGAAAAGAATGCGACAATTCAAACCTATAATAAAGAATATTCCAAAAATGGTTTAACACCAGAAAAAATTTTATTGAGTTGGGAAGAAGGGTAACTACCTGGTTTCCCTTGTTTAGTTTCCCTTATTCTGGACTCTGAACATTCTGGAACTCGGTAGAAAATCCATTGGGTATATAAGCAAGCGTTCTTGCAAATCAGTTAATGAGTATGCTTCTGATGTGACATCAAGGGTGATTCTGTTGTCCTCCATGGTATAGGGGTACCATGCTAGCCTCTAGTTCCCGAAGTTGTGGGTTCAAACTTGGCGGAGGTAAATGGTTTTTTGGGCATAAAAATCCTTAGCATGGCTTCCTTCCGAAGGGAAGTAAAGCCAGTGGTCCCATGTCATACATTTACAGCACGTAAAAGAACCTCAAGCCTGATAAAGAGGCCTCTGAACAAAATGTCCAGTCTTTCACATCCAATACAGAATGGGATGCTAAGAACCAAAGCAGTTAAAGAGCATCCATAAATAAAACACTCAATTTAAGGGTGATTCTATGAGTGAGTTTGTGTGGCATGCAAGGAGTGCTGCTTCCGCAAGAGATTAAAGACATCTTGAGTTCGATTCCCCAGTGAGTGAAGTGTCGATCCTGTTGTGTGTATTTCATTGTGCTGCTACATTGTAGAAAATGCAGATGGAAGTGAAGAATGTAAATTAAGAAATTAAGGACAAAATGAAGAAAATGAAATCCAAGCTTGGCTATGACATTGAAAACGAAATGGAGGAAATGGAAATGAAATGCAGAGTGGAGGAGATGAGAAATGAAAATAAATAGAGAAAATGAGGTCCCAACTAGGTTTTGACATTGACAGTGTAAAATCTGAGGTAAATGCAAGAGTGAAAGACCTGAAAGATGATATTGCAAAAAGTTAGAAGAAATTAAATCTGACATGGAAGATGCGGTGAAAGATTGCCTAAACCAGCAAGAAAAACTGTTAGACCAGCAGACAAAGGAAAGCAAGATGATGATAGAGGCCACAGTGAAAGAGCATCTGGACCAGCAGACCATGTAAAGCAAGAGGATTGTGCCGCATTCATGCTGAAGCTGTAGAGGACCCCATCATATGGAAATTGGCTAATACAAAAACAGTAAAGCCTCTTAAATTTGATGATACTTTGTCCTGTGTTGTGTTTAAGCGGCTATTGCTACACACAATGCCAGCGGAGAAGACCACAATATGTTTTTTTCTTATGTTATGAGGTATTAATCGTGGAAGGTTAAGAGGTAAAGCATTTGTAAAATGGTTTCTAGAGTTATCTTTTGGAGCCTTCAAACACAGAATAGCACGTATGCCTCACATTATCTCAGTCAACCATTGGAAAGGTAGAATCAGAGATTGTATCAATTCAATTTTATACATAGGGTTGAACTACAGATCTTTGGCTTTCTATGCCATTGCTCTAACCAATTGAGATGCCATGGCAACACATCTATAACAACATTAAATTCTCCAAACTTTTCCTAGTAAATCACAAGGCATTCCCAAATTCATTTTGAGATACATATGAGATTGTAAGTCACCAGATAAATACTTTAAGTCCCAGGCTTAATAATTAACCATCTATTAGGTCAATCAAAGCTAATTGTTCTTTGACACGTGCTGTGTATAGGCTAGTTAGTTAAAGTATGGCTGACTGCTATTCTCTTTCAGCCTCGGCATACAGCACTTACTATATTATGTGTTGTAGTTGCTACTCTCATCACATGATGGCACCATCTACTGGCTGGTCACTTCATACAGAACACTTTACGATTTAGGAGTTGTAATTCAAGTATTTTAGTTTTTCATACGCCTTTGTTACCATGCAAGCCTTGTATTTTAAAACAACTGGAATGAAATAGGTACAACTAAGTTCACAGATAGGCTATTATGATTAGAGTCCACCATACATTGCAAGCAGGCAGTGTTTTGAAGTTCAGGGCTGATATAATACTGCTTCCGCACAGCACATTGTTGTAAATAACGCAATGAAATTGAGAAGCACACTGAGAACATGGATAAAGGGCTCTGATGGATAATGAATAGAGGCCCTGGAATTGCTTGTAAATCAAATCCATCAATGGTGAACTATAGAAATAAGAGCCCTGCAGTTGTCACAAGAAATATAATTCAACATTTTTTTTCACTATATAACACCCACATATGCTAGTAAAGAGAGTTTCATGGCCCACTGCTGTATCCTGTAGACTTTGGAGAGTTTCTCTAATATTTATTTAGTTGCACTACATTTTTGTTGCCTCCAATGCTAGTGACATTTTCTTCATTGTTGGAAGGTTTCCATACATCAATTATTGTGTTGTTTACATCACTATCTGGCAATGATGAAATTGATAGAAGGCCAGTTTTTAATACTTTGTTAATTTCAAAAGTCACACTCCTGCATGTCATTAGTTCCAGCTGATTGTCTAAGACTGCTGAAAATAACTCTTAACAGATCGCTACTGAAGCTTCTAGTCAGGACAACATGATACCCATTTTCTAGCAATACTTTATACACTGGACCATACAGTTTGTTGTTAATTTTAAAGCTTCATATGTATCCTTGCTGAGAAATTTTTGTGTGCTTCCATACTTTCATTTTTCGCTTTGTCTATTTAATTTAAAAAGTCATGTTGTAACCATTCCAGTCTGTTGTCATCAATGGAATAAAAGTGTCTTCATTTCTGGTTTCTATGACATATGTTGTGATGCTGATGTCAAGCATCGTAAACCACTGTTGAATGTACTCCATGCATTTAACAGTGGAGTCAACCTTAGAGAAGTTGTATCCCTGGGTGCCACTAAGCAGGATTATTTATAAGCCATTTTAAAGCTCCTATCACTTCAGGTGAAAATATCTCTTTGGCATGCTTTACGTTCATCTTTTTGAAGTTGGATGGAAGAACAAGGCTTCTGGATAGGAAATTTATTGGTTTGATGGTTTCAGATGCCTGAAGTTTGTACAGGTGTTCAACATAGTTTCCTGTTATTGTTTCAGTGCCATTAAACATTACTCTTTCTAAGAACAATGTCTTAAGTTTTTCAGAATATGGCACTGATCAAAGGTCAGGAACAAGGGCCTGTTTATATCTTGTGGGTGAGGTATGGATGTCTGCACAGACTTGTTGTTCGATAATTTCTGCATCTTGGAGACATTTGTTTTATGATGTTGCAAGACAAAAAATCCACAATTTTCCATTTCATGTATTATATGCTTGGCCAGCAAAACAAGCTGAGAACCAGTTAAATGCTTTGTGAAGAAACAGGCTGCAGGTAGTTTGAATTTAGTTGATACTTTGCAAATCATGAAGCACACAGGTCTATTTGCAAGAACTGGTAAACTTCTTTTTGTAGCAAGTGGCTGTTCATTTCCTGCTATTTTCTTTGCGTGAATTGTTGCATCCTCCTTTCCAAAGAAAGTGCCAAGGTGAACATTATACTGCATCTGCTGTTTTATAGACATCTCATCTACAGATAAGCTTTGCTTTCATCATAGTCTCAGGTTCTGCTGTTAGTCAAGATTTTATCTGAGTAGTGACACCTGTTTCTGAACAAACAACCCCTACAAAATGATTTAATGTTCATTTGCAGGGTAATTTCAAAATGAAATTCCTAGCATACCTGTAGCTTTCACACCACAGGCTTTCAATAATACGACTTGAGAGTTGATCTGACAATCAACAGGCAACTGATGAGACATGTTCTGCAAAATAAATAGGTGAGTGAAGCTAGTAAGAGTGTTTAGGTTGACTCCACTTTCATCAAGAAGTGTATTTTATTAATTGCTTCACTATGTGTGATTCCACTACCTTTTGGACACATTTTCTCATTGTTTTTTCATTCCACCTGGGTGCCTTTTTATTAAAATTCAAAATTTGTTATAGCAGAAAATCAGATTTTTCAGTGTTTTCATCCAGAGAATCTCCTGCAAAGTACAATGATGTTTACTGTTTTTAAATGAATTAAGCGAATTAGATGGGCTGTCGACCTTCTGCTTATTTACATGCAATTTTGTTTTGAGTCTCCATATTTTGGTCTTTTGAGCCCTAAGCTCTATTTGCATATGCTTTAGTTTAGCTACCAAATTATCAGTTTGCACCTCAAATGACTTAGAACTAGCAATATGATTAATATTAGACACATCTCTGAGCTCATTTGGAGAATTCTTTACTTACACTTCCTAACTTGAGTTATTGTTGGCTCAGACCTAAGTGTTTGGCACTGGGATTTTATGCACTGGATAACCCGGAAATATGCTGGGTGTACTGCCTGCTTTCAAAATTCTGTATTTTAATCCAGATCTATAGTCATCATCTTTAAAGTGTTCACTGCACACAATAGAAGTGTTTGGAACAAAATCTTGGCATGAAATAATGCGTAGCTATTCCTTCCTAGATCACTATCTTCATGGTAGCTTATTCCTTTAGTTTTGCCCCTCACATTTTTACAAAACAGAACACAACAATACAGCATCTGAAATGTAAAGAAAATGTGTAACTCTCTCGCTTGAAATAATGTTTATGTTATTCAGTTTATAATGAGCCTGGTCTATTGCACATCAAATGGATTCCAGCAACTCATACTGAACTATGTTCATTACAACAACAATGCTCACCTTTAAATGTTTCAATAGATCTCCCTGAAACATGCAGTAGGTATATGAATATACAATGCAGTTTATGTATGTTTTGAATTAACACTTGTTTCACTCTGAAATTACATAATATATTCCACTTATTTCTCACAATTAACAAAGCTCACTATGACTTGGCCACAACTGATTTGTTACATTGTGGACTATGGGATGCCTCAGCAAGACATTCTGTTAGGATGGACCATAATGCCACTGCAGAAAAAATGTGAAATTCCAGCAAAATGCTGTTTCTCGTAAGCATCAGGGATTTGCCAAAGATGAAAGAGAATAGCAGGCGGCTATGGTTAAAGCAACATCATGAAAAACCAAAGATCTGTGGTTCAAATCCTGGCTAAGGCATTGAATTTTTCAGTCTGGTTCTCCCTTAGTCTACACAAGCATGTGTGAAAGAACAATTAATTATCATTCCAAACATTACTTTTTTAGCTTTTAATTTCAGTTAACTTTGTAGTGCAGCGTAGTGCCATGTTGTTGTGCTCACTATAGATATAAGTGGTATTTTAGACTAACAGTGGAACAGGTAACAGTCTTGATACAGGGACACAAATTGCACATACACCTATATCCATATGCCAGGCTCTGGACATATCAAGAAACCTTGTTTATCAAGGAAAAGTTTTCCAACTCTCACTGGATCAAATTGGAAGCCTTGAAACAGTAGATATGACCTCTACCAAAGCCAGTCATTCTAATGCTTGATATTGAAATTCTGAGCTATACATCATTGAGTTTTTTTTTATTTACAGATGCTCTTTAACTACTATGGTCCTTAGCGTCCCATTCTATATTGGGCAGGAAAGAACGGTAATTTTGCTCAGAGGCCTCTTTATCAGGCTTGAGGTTCTTTTACATGCCGTAAATCTATGACACAGGACCACTGGCTTTACTTTCCTTCTGAAGGAAGCCATGTTAAGGATTTTTTATGCCTGAAAAAATCCATCACCCTCCGCCAGGTTTGAACCCGCGACCTTGGGAACTAGAGGCCAGAATGGAGGACGACTACATGAACAGTCATATATTAGAAGTAGAAGATTCTATGTTTGAAGATGTAATGGTGGTCTTACAGTGAAACTGTTGTGCTCCAAAAGAATATGTAAAAATATCTCCTCACAGTCAGCCACAGTCAGTCACCCAGTATATATATTCTATACCAGACAAATCATGGAACATTCAGTCAAATGCCGGTACTTTGTTAATAAATTGGATGTAGAATAACTATATTTTAATCTTCCTAATTTCGGTTCCATGACATTGTTAGGTACATAATATGTATCAGCCTCATCCCATGTCAACCTCCTGGCACCTAACATACTGGTCTTAAATTACATATTTTCAATAAAACAAATTAGTATGTCATCAATAGCACTGTCTTGCAAAATATAACTTTGATTTGTTGTTTTGAGATCTGAAAGGTGATATTACCCAATTTTTATGTGTTAAATTCAATGGTGATTTCCATTTTTCTCTATCGTGTAAGGTTTTTTTACAAGTTACAAAATAATATAATGAAAATAGCGGTTTTGATGTAAAAAGCATGTATTATAAAATAAATATAGAATGCAAAATATCTCAGTAATAAATAAAAATAAATACCTACATACCTGTAAAAGAAGGTGATATGTTACTTTCTTCCTTGGTCGGAAGGATGGCTACGCTGATTTGCATTTATGTCCTGGTTGAGCAACTTCCCTTTTCAAGCCCCAACAGTAGTCCGCTAACATCGCACTGTTCCACCAACCCTGACATGTCCTCTCCATCTTCTTGATTTCTTGATGAAATCTTTCACATTGTTTATCATTGAGGGATCCAAAATTATCAGGAAAATAGTCTAGATGAGAACAATACAAGAAGTGAAGTTTTAAATTCATATTACACCCAAGAACTAGTAGCTTTTGTAACAAGAGCCCATTGTGCCACATATTTTGGCATTATTCTAGTTTGATGGTCTGTATGAAACAGACCACATCCTTGAGATCTGCCCTTCTTATCTCCTCAGGTTCCAAAAAGAAGGACCCTAAGGATACATACCTATGCACAGCGAAGCTTTCATATTCGCAAAGTATATGCTAGGAGGTCTCAAAGTCCCTTGCACGTTTCCTACATAAAAGTTCTTGTGTAAGACCCATAATGCATAAGTGTCTGCGCACAGTGTAGCTTCTCTAGAAAGCACACCATACTTGGAGTTCTCTATCATTCATGGTGTCCAAAAATGCACTATCCTTCATTAGCTGTCTTATATGAATCCATCACATATACCCTCTTTTATGTTAGCTTCAGACATCACAGACAATTTACTGCTCAAGTACTTGAAACACGAATCATTCTTGTCCAGTGCTTTCACAAATTTTTTCATAGTTTTATATGTAAAGAAGGCAATACAATTTTCTTTGGGTCAACTAGACTGGCACGAATGATGCTTTCTTTTTTTCCCCTGGTGTTAAACTTTTTCTCTCATTGTCCAATGTTTAACCCTATTGCTACTGCCCCACCTGCCCTAGTAAGATTACCTTTAGCTCTCTGCACAACAGTCATTGGGTAATTAATTCTTTCCAAAATGGTTTCAAGATTTTTATATGATTCTTTTAGAAACGTAGAATGTCCAACTGGTATTGCAGGAAATTCACTTCTATTGTACAATAAAATGGCTTTTAAACTTCTTTTTGAAGTGTCAATAAATAAACACCAATCATTACTATTGTATGTTGGTTTTTCCAGTTGTTGAATTAAACCTGGTATATCAAAACAATAAACAAGGTGGTCTTCTATCTTAAAGAACTTGGTAAATTCTTTGTCTCTATTCCCATACAAGGAAAATGTGGCATCTGGAGCCAGCATTCATTCTTGTGCTTAGTAAGAGACCTAATTCTCTTTGCTAAGTTCTTCAACTCTTCTTGATTAAAATGCTGTGACTTGTCTTCAACAGTGTGTGCTGAGAAATCCTCATCTATATTGGAATTTTCTGTTACCCAGAGACTGAACTCTTAGTATCTAGTTGAGTTAGTGGAATAGAAATAGTGGCACAGGTCTTTTAGCTGATGCAAGGCCATCTCGATATTTAATTTAGACATTCTACTCTTAGTATATCTCCTACAGCAA
This sequence comes from Deroplatys truncata, assembly GCA_030765065.1. Taxonomy (NCBI): domain Eukaryota; kingdom Metazoa; phylum Arthropoda; class Insecta; order Mantodea; family Mantidae; genus Deroplatys; species Deroplatys truncata. Next base: position 19,456,739 of record CM060988.1, on the reverse strand, counting down.
TGAAAATGATGTGTTATACGTCCAACAGATGTCACTCTATGTCACACACTAGCTCTAATGCAATGCTGGCAATATATGAATAACTAATGCTGCCAAAGCCGGTAAGATACTCAGCCTCAAGGCGTAGCCAAGAGATTGAGGGCCCTCAACCTCAAAGCGTAGGCGAGGGATATTTTTTAGAAGGGGAGGAGTGTAGTAGTGGCGTTCCTAAGCTTAGGTTTCTGATTCACGAGAGTTTAGGTTAGGTTTAGTTTCTTTTATTTTTATATATAAGCTTAGGTTTCTATTCATGGGAGGTTAGGTTAGGTTTAGTTTTATATATATAAGCTTACGTTTCTGAATTCACGGAAGGTTAGCCCTAGGTTAGGTTTTTTTTTATGTAGGCTTGCGTTAACTATCTCCCACTGTTACAATAAAGGAACTTCTTTATTTAATGGAAGTAACATATTAATATAACAAACTTTCACAAAAAGAATACAAAAATTACAATTTTGGTGGATAGTCTTTCTTACTATGAATGCGTTGCATTTTTGTCAGCGGCAACCGCAGCAACACTAAATGAAGAAGAAGAAGAAGAAGAAGAAGAATAAGAAATTCTAGTAACAACAACACATCACATATTTAGCAGATTTCACTTTTTATTTAGGTTGGCAGTTCCCATTTCACATGTGCTTTAGCAACAACATGGCTATGTTTGTTGCGTTCATAATGCGATTTCCATATAAAAGTAAGATACCTAAAAAGGGCAGGCAGGTGGGCACCAGATATTGAAGAGATCACATCCACTTCTAAACTCACTCCTAAGGTAATTTATTCGCTTTCCTTTTGCTTTTATAAGCATTTTCAATGAGGATACACTAAGAACAAATTTGCTTATAATTTTTGTTTTATTGTACCCTGATACTTTATACACGGAGAAGTAACAGTCATCATAGTGATTTTTTTTGTTCATGCCATATCATAAGAATCCCGAAAGTAATTGATTTCTGTTTTCCATTGCACCACTGCCTTAGCCCTTGACCACATGTTTTTCAAACAGTATGCGAAGCCCATATTTGACTTTGGTCTCCTAACCTAACTTTAAAATATGCAAAATACTTTCTTAAGAAACGGTGTAATATCAGTTTTCTGTCTCCATAACATGAAAGAACCAGATATGTAACAGAAGTTATTTGGATTGTTCACACATTTTCTCCTAAAAGAGGTGGAAGCCATTGTTAACAATTTATCACTACATAACATGAACTAAAAATAAAAAATAGGAATGATAAACATTTTGCAGAAATTGCACTACCGATCACCACAACTTCCATAAAGCAACTCAGTCTGGGATATTATGTTAAGACACATATGCCCCTATAAGGGTGAGTGTTTTATCAATGGCTGTTTTTCTAAAATGCAACAGTTGAAAGCTTTATTGCCTGCACAGGGTCATGCATTGCCAGCCATTCAGCACTCAAGTTGTCTATCATAAGTGATCAGCTCATCACATAATAAAATAAAGGATAGATGGATAGGGAAACACACAGGGGGTGGTTTGTTTTGTAAATATATATATGCCTGAAGTTCCATAATATGTGTTAAATTATTCATCTTTTGCTGAAAAAATATATTTATAATTATAATTATACACATAGTGTCCAGTATATATGAGCAAAATATAAAATTTCATTAAAATGGTACGTGTTAAGGGAAAACTGTTTTCATTTTTTAAATCAGGGATTGTTTTTCCATATAAGTAGCCAATGTTCATTAAAGCAGCAAACTATCATAGGAGAGTGTAGTATTTAACAAAACAGATCTTTAAAATAAGTTTGTGATAGTTATTTCATTATTTTTAAAATAAGTAATATAATTTTTCAGATTTCAAATATGCAACACCTGAAAGCTGTACCATATTGTACTGCTTATAATTTCAATTGTGTATTTGCATGCTTTTGTTGTTTGGTATGCCTTTTACTGGCTATCTCCAATTGAGGAAAACCTAATTTGTTAATAAATTCTGTATATAGAATTCTCTAAAATAGGTTTCTTTACTTTGCAGTGAGCCACTTTGGGGAATAGAAGCCCGCAATGCAGCTATTGCCAATGGCTACTTCACTGCCGCAATCAATCGTGTTGGTATAGAGACCTTTCCTAATGAGTTTTACACTGGTGACGGTTTGCCACCTCACAAGGATCTTAAATATTTCTATGGTTCAAGCTACATTGCTGCACCTGATGGAAGTCGTACTCCTGTAAGTCATATGTGAAGATATGCTATTCAATCTATTAATACTAGAGCTAAAACAAGGTGGAATTAGTGATTACATCCTGCAAAACTGAGCACTGATTTATTTCAGATTAAGTTTTCAGGTGATTGGTTCTTGGAAGACCTTGTTAATCAAATAAGTATTTTTTAAATGTTATTGCTTTGCATGATATCTACTATTTCATAATTTTTCATCTTATGTAAAAATGACTAGAAATTTGAATAATCTTTCACGTCTAACATTTTTTTACAGCTATATAGCATTTCCAGAATTATGAAGATTGTTGTAGGAAAGGGGTTGGGGGAGGCTAAGATAAATACAAAATCAGCGTAAAATATATTCTAAATCATTGTACAATAATTTCATAGAGAGTAAATTTAGTTAAATCATCATCTGAGATTCAACATCGGGTATGACAGCTAGTAATAAACACAGCTTCATATTGTGAAAACAAATAAACCAGTAAAGATGTTAAACTAGCCATAACACGCATTTGAATACTGCTGCATTTTTACTGCAATATGACTCAGACCATTACTGAAATTTTGTCAAAACTGACACTGGAAATATATTGCAATTTTAAATTTTCAAGGCAGTACCACCCTGTGAAATCTAAACTTTAATAGCACATAGAGCGTAATCACGCTACACAGCATTATGCTACAGTTTTTATTTCATATTACTATTTAAGTCTTAAAATTACTAATAAACCATAAGTATTTTAACTAGGGTAAATGAAGAGACTGCTTCTATTAGTAACTTAGTATTTGTTTGTAATGCACTCTCTGTTATTTAACTGATTGTAACTGTTTACTAAGATTGTGTTATTGCAAAGTGATTGCACTAAATACTTGGAGAAACAATAATTAAATATTTCAGAGCTATAACAGTAAATGAGGAAACCAACACTAGCACAAGGAATGGTTATTATTCCAGCTTGAGTACATCTGTAGAGCATCTTCCTGGTGTTCCGTTTATTCAACTGTAATGTCCATTTAACTACCAGTGCCACCAAGTAGAAGCCTTATTGTATTGAGTATTTATTTATTGTGCTAAGATATTTACAATTTGATTGTCTACTGAACTTTGACCCTGGCCACTCATTCTGTAGACAATCACTACAGTTTATCTACATTTACAATTTCCCGTCAATAAATTATCTTGCTTCAGTTTTTCATGTCCCATTTCCACTTGTTTTTGATTAGTGTTCTTATTGATTACCTTATCATCACATATTCACCATAGTTTTCCATTCAAAGCAAGATACACTACCTCTTACTTTTCTCTATTCACTGTCCAAAGCCATTTATTTTTTACTTTACACAAAAACTGTCCAATGCTCCAAGCGTCCTTGCACATCATTTCGATTATAAGCATATTTCTATCCCCCTTCAACCACTTCTTTTTAAAAAATTCTCTTCTCCAATTTTCTGTTCCTTGGCGCTTAAATGCTCAATGTCTTCACTACCACCACATTTCGGACATTGGTTTTGAGGAATACCCTGTTTTAACCCTCTTAGCCTCCATGCTCCGGTTCTTACCTATGCAATACACTATGTGATCAAAAGTATCCGGACATCCCACAAACATACTTATTCATCTTAGGTGCATTGTGCTGCCACCTATTGCCTGGTACTCATTATCCGTGACCTCAGTAGTCATTAGACATTGTGAAACAATAGAATGGGATGCTCCATGGAACTCAGGGACTTCGAACATGGTCAGGTGATTGGGTGTCGCTTGTGTCAGAAGTCTGTATGCAAGATTTCCACACTCCTAAACATCCCTAGGTCCACTGTTTCTGATGTGATAATGAAGTGGAAGCATGAAGGGACATGCACAGCACAAAAGCATACAGGCCGACCTCGTCTGTTTACTGACAGAGACCGCCGACATTTGAAGAGGGTCGTAAAGAGTAATAGGCAGACATCTATCCAGACCATCACACAGGAATTCAAAACTGCATCAGAATTCACTCCAAGTACTATGACAGTTAGGCGTGAGGTTAGAAACCTTGGATTCCATGGTCGAGTGGCTGCTCATAAGCCACACATCACGCAGGAAAATGCCAAACGACACCTTGCTTGGTGTAAGGAGCATCAACATTACATGATTGAACAGTGGCAAAACGTTGTGTGGAGTGATGAATCACGGTACACAATGTGGCGATCCGATGGCAGGGTGTGGGTATGGTGAATGCCTGCTGAACGTCATCTGCCAGCATGTGTAGTGCCAACAGTGAAATTTGGAGGTGGTGGTGTTATTGTGTGGTCATGTTTTTCCTGGAGGGGACTTGCACCCCTTGTTGTTTTGCATGGCACAATCACAGCCCAGACCTACATTGATATTTTAAGCACCTTCTTGCTTCCCAGTGTTGAAGAGCAATTTGGGGATGGTGATGCATCTTTCAACATGATCGAGCACCTGTTCATACTGCACGGGCTGTGGCGGAGTGGTTACACGACAATAACATCTCTATAATGGATTGGCTTGCACAGAGTCCTGACTTGAATCCTATAGAACACCTTTTGGGATGTTTTGGAATGCCGACTTCGTGCCAGACCTCACTGATCTACATCAATACTTCTCAGTTCTGCACTCTGTGAAGAATGGCTGCCATTCCCCAAGAAACCTTCCAGCACCTGATTGAAAGTATGCCTGCGAGAGTGAACGCTGTCATCAAGGTTAAGGGTGGACCAACACCATATTGATTTCCAGTATTACTGATGGAGGGCACCATAAACTTCTATGTCATTTTCAGCCAGGTGTCCGGATACTTTTGATCATATAGTATAGATTCTCTCTCTTCTTTATTTACTATGTCTATGTATTTTTCCTTACCCCATGTATTTTTCATTGGCCTATAACAAACCAATGAGCTCTTTTTGGCAATCTGACTGAACATGTTTTGTATTTCTATATCTTCCAGTCTTTTCCTTACCTTTTTCCGAAATTTTTTCACATTATCTTCTCTCCTTCTCCACATATCTCCTAATCTATTTTTCTCCAAAATGTTCCATAAATTACTTACCCATCCATCATTCATTAAACTATTCTCTTGGTATTCTATATATTGTCTTAAGTAGAAACCAGACAATGATCCCATAGATGGAAATGTATGTCACCTGACTTGGTCATCGCTCCCTCAGATGGGTGTTGACTTCTGATTAGCAACAGCAACAATGACACTTTTTGGAGCATTCTTCTGTCAATTGTTGTGCAAGATCTCATTGTGGCACCCCCCATAAAGACTAAACTGCACATAGAGGGTAAAGATAACACACATTTTTACTTTCTCTACCATGTACATAGTAGATAGAGAAGGTATTGCATTTGACCTAAAAATCTGATACCGAGATTTCACCAGAAATACATGTTTTGAGGTCCCTGAACCAAAATAAAGTATTTTTGGAAACATGTTCATGTGTGTGTGAACAGTGTAAATAAAAAACGAAAAGTCAGATAAATACCAAACTTAGTATTTATTTAACTTAAATATCTTCCAAGGATGGGCACAAAGACTTTCAAAAAAATCCCCCCACCACAACTATCCTTTAGATGGAACTTTTTTAAAAATTTTGATTTTCTAAAAAATGGCTCTAATGATTTTCATTAAAATGCCATATATTACAGATATTTACTCAGCAAATAAAATGCATATCTTGAATTTTCTGGGAATAGCCTTTGAAGTCCTCTTCATTCAGAAGAAATTTTGTATAATCTTGTGTAATTGGTAAACATTAAGCGATAGACAAAAACGTACTACACAAAAAATATAGATCTGTTTAAAACACACAATTTATTTCAAATAACTTTTTTGTGGCATAAGCCATTTCCGAGATATCCATTATTAATGGTTTGAATTGTTCATTACTTAGTCATTCTATTATAGTCCTGTCAACATTCAATTGTTTCTCACGATTGCATGGAAACACTATACAATTTTAAGGCTGCATATAGTGTCCGTTCATAAACATTTGATTATCGCTGTTCCTTTGTATCAAATGTCTAAAGTAGCTGTGTCTGCAAAGGTTTATTTGGATTAAAATGAAGTATATAAAAAATAAGCTTTAGTAAGAATGGTTAGTATACCCACTAATAATGAATGAATGAATAAACTTTATTTGTACATCTTTTTATACACAATCCTTTTCTACAATATTTCACTTGTGAACTAACTTAACCTATGTACAAATTTTCTGGCCAGCTATGTTCTACCTTATACTGCTCATTTTGCCTGGCACCCTGGCCTTATGGCTCAACTCAGCAACCCTGACTACCCTTAATTACCTATGATCCATCCTCTCCCACCTCCGTTTGCCCTTCTACCTTTCTTATTTCCCTTACTTTTCTAATCCATTTCTCCTTTACCTTCTTTAAAACTTTCCCATATTCTTATCTTTTTTTTCTTCTTTTCTTGTCAACATTTTAATTGCTACTATTTTTTCATCTATTTTTTTTTCCATTTTTCCTCCCATACTTTTTGTTTGCATCCTGCTAACTCTTTGCATTCTAGCATATAATGCTCTGTGCTTTCACTGCCTCCACATAGTTCACAAAGTCTGCTTTTGCTGCCTCTTAGCCCACTCAGCTACTACATTGATCCTGTTCTCATTCATGCAAGTGCTTTTTCCACTCTATTACAATAATCCACGCACCCTTCTCTTCCCCGTTTCCTTTTTACTAACCTATAAAACCCTAGTGATTTTTTGTTCTCTAAGCTTCTCCAGATCTCTTGTCTTTCTATATCCTCCACTCTGTTTCTTACTGTTATCCAGAAACCGTTGCTATTTTTTCTCCTGCTCTACAAATATGTCCCATTCCTATCTTCTCCATAATTTTTTCTACCCTTGTCCACCACTATTTGTATTTATCATACTCTTTTGTTGGTTCATACACAACCTTAAAATGTCCCCTTCATTTTTTTTCAAACATCTAAACCAAAATTTCAATATCTTTTCCAATATCACTCCTTTATTTCTTGTTCTTCCCAATTCCAATAATGCCACTTCCCCTGGTGCTGACCCTGGTAACCTCAATAGTTGTTTACAAAACATTCTGTAGCTCTGGTCTATTTTTCTGCTTAATTCAGGCCCCCCCTAAATTTCAACTGCATATAGCATTCTTGCTTCCACCAATGCCTCATACATTCTTTCTATCCATATAGTCAACATTTTAATTTATATTTGCACATCCTTACTCCTGTCATTGCCACTTTTCCTTTAGCCATAATCTTCCTGCTATGTACCACCCATTCTCCATTATTGCTCATCTTCACCCCCAAATAATCAAACTCCTTGACAACTTCTAACTTTAAACCCCCCATCTGCCATCTCTTTTCTTTTTTTAATTTATTTCCTCTTGTAAATACCACAACTTTTGATTTGTTTATATTTACTTTAATTCCCCATTCTTTGCAGAATTCCTGTATTCCATTAATTGCTTTCTACAGCCCAATTACCGTTATAGTCCCAACCATAAGATCATCTGCATATAGTAAACCTGGTATCTCTCTATTTGCTATTATGGGACGGTGCAGATTTTTTTCTTTCATTCTACCTAATGTCATCTATGAATATATTAAATAATATGGGGCTCAATTTGCACCCTTGTCTTAATCCTATTTTTTGCTTAGACATTTCTGTAATCCATTATTTCCATATTTTATACAAAATATTATATCTTTGTAGATCTTCCTTTTCTTTTGTAAAATTTTCACTTACCCCTTTCCTTCTTAATTTATAAGCTAATGCTTCTATATTTATTTATCAAATGCTTTTTCAGAAGCTGCAAAAAACATGTATATCCTTCCTCTTTTCCTGCTCAGATAGTTATCTATTATAGTCTTTATTATTAATACATTATCTATTGTTTATCCTTCCTAAATCCTGCCTGGTAATGTGATAGTTTTCCTTCTTCCTCCCATTTTCTTAATCTATCGGCCAATATACCTGTGTACATTTTCCCTAACATAGATAATAAACTTATTCCCCTATAATTCTCTGGTCTACTTCTTTCTGCCTTCCCTTTGTAGATTAGTGCCATCATACCTATTTTCCACATCCTGGCACATCATTCTTTTCTTTAATTTTATTTAGTAATTTTGTCAACACTTTAAACCATTTTGCATTTCCCATACATTTTCCAAAATTCCCCTGGTATTCCATCTATTCCTATTGACTTGCCCTTTGTTATATTCCTTAGTTGCTGGTAAACTTCCAGCTTCATGATTTTACCATCTAATTTTTCATTAAATATTTCTCCTTGTTCTACCTCTTTTGGATCTAGCATTACTGTCTTCCCTTCTCCAATTAGCCTTCTAAAATATGCAAATCATTCACTCAGCTGTAATTTAATTTTTCTCCCCTCTTTTCTTGTTCGTCATCCTCACTATTTCCCATGACTTCTCAACCTATTCACAACCAGAAATTTCACGTTTTCCCCATTGGTTAAAACTATTTCTAAATCTGCATAAACTTTCTCCAATTTGGACTTTTCAGGAATTGTTTTGATGTTGCATAAAAAGGACCATATATCATTAAATTTGGATAGTTGTTCAAATTGAGGACCAACCCATTCTCAATTGTATTGATCATAGGATAAAAGATGCTCATTTTAAACAATTCTTCAGGATCTGTTGGTGTCTCATCTATGGCCTCATATTCAAACAATCTCTTTTTTCTTCGGATCTATCCCAGCCTAAGTAGCAATTTCCCTAGCTGTCATCAGAACAGACGAATAACTCCAGTACTCTTTTACAAATTTCAAGCAGTTCTTCAGCAATTGCAAAGTGTTTGAAAAATCCATAGTTTCAGACTCACAGCCTTACTTACATTGTTTACTTGAAACAATATATTATACCAAGCCACCATTGTTACTATAAACTCATATTGATCCATGTTCTGAATCAGGGACAAGGCCTCTGATGCTGCAACTGGGTCATTCGTTTCTTTGTGAAGATCCAGAAGGGCGTCACGAACTGAAGACAAACTGCAGCCAGACTAGTAACTATTGATAAATTTATAAAGTTTGATGAGGGATCAAAAACTCTTCCAATGAGCTTCATAAACTTTTTTCAGTGACATTCCTTCTATGTGCTTGGATATCACTTCCCATCACTTTGTTGATCTAGATAATAGAACAAGCAGTCTGAAGAAATCCAAACAAAGAAGCTGATTTAACAGATGTTTTGGTGGCATCTGTTATTACCAAATTGAAGCTATGACAGCTACATGGATTAAAGGTGCTGACCTATGGCCTTTGTTTTGCAAATATTCCTACCCACAAAATAAAACCCTACTTTTACTTCTTGTACCATAATCAACTATTATGAGTAAGAATTATTTTAAAAACAACTATTTAGCTATTAACTTAGCTGTTAATCATCGTTTATGAGTAGGATATTAAGAGCGTGGTGCCTGCCGATGGTCCCATGTTGTACATTTGTGGCACATAAAAGAACCTCAAGCCTGATAAAGAGGCCCCTGAGCAAATTTTCCAGTCTTTCATGCCCAATATAGAGTGGGATGCTAAGAACCATAGCAGTTAAAGAATGTCCATAAATAAAAAAGATATTTAGCTGTTTTACCGATGGTGCTAAACATTACTGCCAGAAATGCATTGTTAATAATGTATTTACAAAAAAAATATGTTTAGGCCAATAACAAACCACGTTTAACTAATTCAAGTTGTCAATGTTAAACTGATGTCATGGAAGTTGCCCTTAGACCAGTTTAGGTATGATTATTATCTACATAAAAACAAATATGTCCAACACGATGCTATTTCTAACATCATGTTACTAATATCTTACAGGTTACATTACACAACAACAATTAGTATACTGAGAGAATACCTACTTTAACAGTAGTAATGTTAACATTTCAATTCCACGCAGGTACATATCACAATACTCATGAACCCACATGCAAATGAACGGCAAGACAAGAACCGGTAGTTGCAGCAGACACAACTAGTGATGGTCGGTAGCAATAATACACTACAGGCAAATTATAAATGTATAGGTATTGATTTCAACTCGTTAATATTTCTACAATTAAGTGTGAATATGTGTACATCTTTGAAATGTGCACAAGCTCACTGTTGTATAGCATTTATTTTGGTGGTTAGGGTTAAATAGTAATAAGGTGATTGGGTTTTATTTTTTGTGTAGATGATCTATCGTTGCCTTTTCTGCATCTCCTATGATGGAAACCAGTGCAGTTCCACCATTCGTACCACACTAGGGCCACCCCTGTGTGTTCTCTGGTGCTGAAAGTGTTGCCATATTATTGATATAGCTCATTTATAAGGTTTTATATTTGTATTTTCAAAAAATGCAATCAAAAGTTAATGTTTGTAGATGATGTAGTCTTATGGAACTCCAAACCAGAAAATCAAAGTCAACAGTTAATAAATATAACACAACAGTCTTTAATAAAATTACAGAATTGGGCATCTAATAATTTGACGAAAATAAATATCTAGAAAACAAACTATCAACTTTTCTCACTAAGGAGGAAGCCATTAAATACTTCACTATGACTGGAAGTGAAAAAGCTTACAGAAACATGTGAAGCAAGCTATTTAGGTATTGTTTTTTATACAAAATTAACATGGAGAAAACACATTGATAATATATACAAAAAAAATGAGAAAAAATATCCACTATTAAAAAGACTAGCAAACAAAAAAAAAAAACGGGGGAAATACTACACTATCTTTGAACAATTTTTACGAGATGTATATTTCAAGATGTTAATAACTGCAAATGCAAAAAATGTAATATTCTACACAGCCAGATTCTTCGTTTAGTAACTGGAGCTGTTAAAACTATTCCAGTACTTGCTCTACCTGCATCAGACTACCCTGTAACAACTGAGAAAACAAAAACCACAAGTGAACTTAAAAAGTAAACAAAACTTCCTTAATAAAGTATAAGAAATAAAACTTAAATTAAAACTCTCATATTTAAAATTGAAGTAGGTATTAGCTCCACGTTTGGGACGCCAAATTTGAAGAAGTAGGTTATTCTACAACTCTGAAGTATGTGGGTTGGTTCCGGAGTTGGCTCACATATTATTTTTAGCTGCTTTTTGAGTGGATCCTGTTTTGAGTTAGCCCCATGTATGTGTGCTAATTTGAAGATGATTTGCTGCTGTTACGTATTGTTGCCTAATAAATGTTTACGCAAAAACTTGAAGAGTTGTAAATTAATAGTTGTTTTGAGCGTCGGTTTGAATTTAATGCTTAGTTAATATTACTGTTTGAATATGCCTCGGCTGCGTCAGTCTTAATTTAGAGTCAGGATTCTTATACAGGATGTGGTAATGACAATTATTGTAGACGTAACAGAATTAAACTTTTAAATTTTGACTTTTATTTTAACTTCTTGCAAATATTTATAAATCACTACACTTTTAAAAGAACTGTGAGAAACTTTTATACACTCACTTAACACGTATATCTGTTTTTACTAAACGCCCGTAGAGAACACATTTTTCCATCTACTCACTACCACGTCTTGCCAGGAACTGAATAACCTCAACGGTCAAAAATCATAACCTTCGGTAATGCAAATCTCTGATTGGCTAATTCTAGTCCAATAGAATTTCTGTATTTAACTTAAAACTTTTCTTTGCTGTTGATTGGCTAATTTTAAAACTGTCACTGAAACTACATCATTGTCGCTTTAATCATGACCAGTACACTTTTAAATTCCAAACACATTATTGCCACAATTATCTCATTATTACTCATTGTTAGAAACCTAAAATGTACTATTCTCATAGTTCTTGCATTATTAGAGTATGTAAAGTATTCACATAACATTAATAAAATATATCTTCTATGTATATAAAAATGAATGTTTGTCTGTATGTCCTTTATAGAATCGTAAACTATGCATTTGATCATGTGATGATCTTCAGCAAAGTGTTGTGCATGAGCCCACGAAGATTTCTGAATTAAAAATGAATGTTTGTCTGTATGTCCTTTATAGAATCGTAAGCTATGCATTTGATCATGTGATGATCTTCAGCAAAGTGTTGTGCATGAGCCCACGAAGGTTTCTGAGTTGGTACGACCAATCTTCGACAGATGACGCCACTATCATTCCAACGAATTTCATATATTGCCGTGACAGATAATGCTGATTTGAATTGAAACGAAAACAGCAAACGAATGATGACGTTTCGAGTTGTGGGTGACGTAAGAATTTATGTAAATTGTGAAATTCATGTCCGGCTCACATTGAACAGACAATATTTCACGAAGATCATCGAATGTGTATGTAAAGGATCTGACTGCTGATTGACGTTCCGAACGCATTTGCTGTGCAGTTTTGAGTGGAATTAAAATCGATTTCAACAATTCTCGAATGCTGATTTTTTTCACTTCAAATTTTCCTCAGCGAATTGGTGATCACCGTGTGTAAACAGCCGGTTCAATTGGATTGGATACATTGTGAGATTCGGATTGCTGGTTGACATCTAATAAATTCAAACGCATTTTTCACGTCGTTTCCATACAATTATGCCTCCAAAACGGCAAGCAATTGGCCGATCTACACCTCATGCACGGAAGAAAAGAGCATTACGAGCCTTAGAATCAGACGAGCAACGAGCATTAAGGCTGGAAAATCTTCGAGTGCATGCCGCTGAGACACGTTCGACTGAATCATCTGAACAACGAGAAGTGAGGTTAGAAACTGATCGAATACGTACTACTCAGGCCCGTTCGTCTGAGACAACTGAACAACGGGAAAGAAGGCTGCAGAATGTTCGAATAAGCACCGCTCGATCAAGACGAACACTGCACGCTGATTTAAATCTTGGTGCATTCCATTATGACATAATAATGATTACAGCATTCATCCAAGTGTCGTCATTGGAAAAATGGATAAAATTTGCATGTATTGTAGCGCCCTCAAATTTAAGAACGAAACGCCAGGAATGTGTTGCGCCAGTGGAAAAATTAAACTGCCAGAATTACATCCACCGCCCGAACCACTATCAACGTTGCTATCAGGTGTTACGCGTGATTCGAAGCATTTCTTGGAAAACATCCGTAAATACAATTCATGTTTTCAAATGACATCGTTCGGTGCAACGAACATCGTGCGCGAAAATTACATGCCAACATTCAGAGTCCAAGGGCAAATTTATCATCGTGCCTGATCGCTTCTACTATTGCCGGGTGCAGATCACAAGTTTCTTCAAATTTATTTCATGGCAAAAAGTGATGAACAAATTGAACAACGATGCGGGCACTAGACGAGAAATCGTGGCTGCGATACAAGCCCTTTTTGATTAACACAATGAATTAGTTCAGTTGTTTAAAACCGTCATTCAACGAATGCCAGCCGATGACTACGCAGTTGTAATTCGAGCAGACAAAAGACCCGTTGGCAACACGAAAGACAGTTCAATGCACCAACAATCGATGAAGTGGCGATCGTGATAGTTGGCGAAGAATTCGAATCGCGCGACATAATTCTTCATCGCAGAAGTGGTGACGTTCAGCGAGTCTCCGAAACTCATCGCTCATACGACGGATTGCAGTATCCGATTCTCTTTTGGCGAGGAGAAGATGGACATCATTTCAACATCAAAATGAGAAATCCACAAACAGACAAGGAAACGAATAAGAAAGTCAGTGCCATGAATTATTATTCGTATGGATTGATGATTCGTCTAGACGCTGAGAACCGTATTTTGAAATGTCGACAATTGTTTCATCAGTACATCGTCGACATGTACGCGAAGATTGAATTCTCTGTTCTCAATACCTGATACCGATCCTAAATTTTTGCAGATCTACTTCATGGGAAATGCAGAACAACAAATTAATACACGATGCCAATATAGTCACACCGAGAAACAGGAACAAATTATGAAAAAACAGAACAGCGTCTGTCGGGTCCGCTGGTTTACAATAAAAATAAGCATTTGAAATGATTGTTACATACAATTAAAATAATTATTACATACATATTGCTTCAAAACAGGCTGTTATTGAATTTACCTGTTATAAATAACAATTGAAATTATTCAGGTATTAAAATACTACGTCAAAATAAAGGTTACAAACAAAAGTCAACTTTTTAGACCTCTTTGATATTGAAGACTGTCTACAGTTAGCATAAGAATTTAAAAACTCTGAAAGTTCTCTCTGTGTTTTGGAACAAATTTCACTAGAAATAATAAATTTAAAATATCCTGCTAATGAATGGCTACATGTCTACATTGACAGATCCAGCTTACAAAATAATGATGTTGCTGGTGCAATATGCCCACTCTTTTCTTTTCATAGAAGATTAAGTTTAAATTCTATAAATTTTGATAGTGAAAGTTTAGGAATCCTTCTCAGGTTACAAAATCTTCTATATCAAATAAACAAATTTAAGAGAGTTTAATCAGTGGCGGCTGCTGCATAAGGGCACAAGAGGATGTGAATACCCCAACTTTTGACGCTTGTGCATTTATTCAATATTTTTTTCTTTAAATGGACGTTAAATTAAATTGAGTTTTATTTATGGATGCTCATTAACTCCTGTGGTCCTTACCATCCCATTCTATATTGGGTGGGAAAGACTGGTAATCACTTTATCAGCTTGAGGTTCTTTTACGTGCCGTAAATCTATGACATGGGACCACCGGCTTTACTTCCCTTCTGAAGGAAGCCATGCTAAGGATTTTTACGCCCTTCTTTGAATGGTATTAAATATAACATATATATGGTAATTTAAAATCTACAGCATTTAAATCTACCATGCTACTCCTCTAAACTCAATGAAACATATGGCAAGAGGGTCCCTAGCACATCTTGACTTGTGCACATTTTAAGGAACTTCTGTGCATACGCAAATTATATGGCATAAAGTTTCAAAACTATTTCTAAGTTTATCTATTTCTTTACTACTTTCTTGTACTTTATCTTTAATTTCATCTATCAATGACATTACTTGTACTTGCCCTGTATTTGCTTCTTTAATTGCATTTGTTTTAGCCATCTCATGCATTTTACTTGTTTCCCCTGTTAAATCTATTTGTACTTGCACAAGATCTGCATTTATATTTTGTACCATTGTTTTTAATCCTTCACTCTGTTTATCTAACTTATTACAAATACCCTGTTTAGTATTAGTAAGTTTCAGCTCCATTTTAGTTATATTTTTATCAATATGACTTGATAATTTGTGTTCTCGCTGATTACAACCTTTATTTACTTTTAAATCTATATCATTTTGAAGTGCTTTAGAAGATAGTTCTATTTTGATTTCTAACCTCCTACTTTCAGCTTTACTTTCTTTCATACAATTTTCTATTTGTTTAGCTAGATCATTTTTGATACTAGATAGCTCTGTATTAGTTTCAGTTAACTTATTACTTAACTCTGTACTAGTTTCATTTAGCTTATTAAAGTCTTTTCTTAACTCTGTACTAGTTTCAGTTAACTTATTATTCATTTCATTTAGCTTATTATTATTTTCAGTTATCTTGTTATTTATCTTATCAGTTATCATTTCAGTTAACTTATTACTATTTTCAGTTGTTGCTTTTAGAAGCCACATAATATTTTGTTATGATAAGTTTTCTTGCTCTAGTTGGCTAGATGTCTGAGGGATAATATTTCTTTCTATTGTTGTTCCCTGCACTAATATATTTAAAGGTGATTGATCTTGCATACTACTGCTATCTCTTTCTATGCTGCCTTCCTGTGAATTTACAGATAACTGTTCTACATCTAACCTATTCGTTTCCTGTGACAAACAAGATCACCAGTTACTATGAAAACACACGTTATTTATCACTAGGCAGAAACGTTACATTTGAGTCACTTTGGCAAGCACTTGGAATACAAAACAACTACAACTGATCTGTAGAATCAGAATTGAACTACTGAACTGCACAACTCACAATTAAACTGAACTGTCCACTTGCACTCATAGCTCAACTTGATTCAGCACTCTCTGAATTCAATTCTGACTTGTCCTGCTGACAGGTCCCTTATAAAGCAGAACTTTCAAGAATGAGAACATACCAGAAAGGCCCAAAAGGAGCATGGAAGTGGCATACAATGGCTATTGTTCTAGAGGGGGACCGGCCATTAGCCTAATCCATGGCACTCTGGTGTATATGAACTTAGCACACATGGTCACAATATCAATATACAATACAAGAATTAAAGAAGAATAGGTATCACAAACAAAAGGAAAACAATGGAAAAATCTACATAACAACACAATTAGATTTATTACACAACCAAGAAAATCCTCCATAACAGTGTTTAGATGACTAGCAGGCTATGACTCCCTCAACAAGCACTTGGTATATGCCCTTTCTGTGAACTTGAAGAGAACTAATGTGAACTAATGCCCAACATTAGATACAACCATATTTGTATTTTTCAGAAATAGTATCCAAGTTGTGACAAAGTTTACTGCTTTTTTCTTTTATACTTTCTCTACCATTTACTTATAATTATATTTCACCCCAAATTTTATATCAAAATTTCACTGGAAATGCATGTTTAGAAGCCACCTGAACCTCAAAAAGAGCATTTTTAGAAATGTTTATGAAAATTTCATCCCAAACTACCCTTTACATGAAAAATTAGGTGAAAACTTTCATTTTCTCAAAAATGGCTCAAATGATTCTATTTAAAATAAAATATTTTTAAAGTATTTTCATAACAAATGAAATATATACATTTCTGGAATTTTGGGGATAGCCTCTGAAGTCCCCCTTCATTCTGAATGACTTTTGCATAACTGGTAAACCATAACAGATAGAAAAAATCTTTTGGCATAAAAAATGTAGATTTCATTGAAGTACCAGTTTAGGTCAAATAAAAATTTTCCTGGCACTAATCATTTCTGAGATAATCTTTGTTATTGGTTTAAATTTTCAAATACTTATACTTTTCTCAAGAGGAAAATTGCTATATTTTTTTCTCATGGCTATTCAAAGAGAACCAAATATCAAAGCCATCATATAGTGATCCACTCTTAAAAGATTTGAATATAGCTTAAAGCCCACTGTATTGCCCTAATCCCCTTTTACCCACAGTAAGACAAATGTTCATCTCAAGTAACATGAAGTAGATAGAAGATTAAGCTTTTGTAAGAATAGTCTGATAATGAAGAAAGCCATGCAAATGTAACACATCAGATTTTCTTAGAAATTACCTTTATGTTTTATTCTTTGCTTATCACCTTCTTTAAGCGGAATGCCATAAAATGGACTTGAAGTCAAACTGGAGGCTCTCCAGTACAACATCTGATGTGTTACATTCACATTACTTTCTCTGCCCTTTATTGCTTATTAAGGGTATACAAACTATTCTTACGAAAGTTTATTTTCCTATTTACTTTAATTTAGATAAACCCAGAAATATACACATTTCCTTATATTTACAAAGGTAACAGCATCAATCAAATGTTTAAGAACTATACACTATATGCTGGCCTTAACATTCCATACTGTTTCCATGACATTATGAAAAACAACTGAAAATAGACAGGACTTCAAAAGTAGAAGTATTGCACAATCCATACCATTAATAACAGATCTCTCGGAAATGCCTGATGGCACAAAAGAAGTTATTCAAAATAAATTGTGGTTTTAAAGAGATCTAAATTGCCTATTGCTTAATGTTTACCAATTATACAAGATTATACTAAATTCCTTCTGAATGAAGAGGACTTCACAGGCTATTTGCAGAAAATTCAAGATATACATTTTATTTGACATGTAAGTATCTTAATGTGTGGTAATTCATTCAAAAACCTTAGTGCCATTTTTGAGAAAACAGAGATATCAATAATTTGTTCATGTAAAGGTTAGTTTGGAGGGGGGATTTTCTTTATAATCTTTGTGTTGTATCTTTGGAAAATACTGATCTTAAACACCAAGTTTGATATTTATCTGACTTTTAGTTTTTGAGTTATGCTGTACACACATACACGCACTGTAATCTTTTTCTAATAATGCTTTTATTTTATTGATTCAGGGGCCTCAAATTTGTATTTTGGTGAAATCTCTGTATCAGATTTTTGGGTAGAATGAAATACTTCCTCTACCTAACTGGACATGTTAGAGAAAATAAAAATGTTTTTTCTCAGTTGGGGGATTCAGGTGACTTCAAAATTTCTGATGAACTACAATGCTCCATCTACCCATCATAGATAAGTGGTAGAGAAACTAAAGGCAAATAAATATGTATTATGCTAGCATTAATTGATGATAATTTTTATTTTTATGTATTTGTGTGCATTCCAAAAGATTCTTGAGTCAGCTCAGCCACTGAGTACAAAATGTAACTAACATAGGGTGGATAAAATATAAATGAGACATTTGTAATAAAAGTTTTAGTAGTCAAAATGAAATGAAATATTCACTTTTCTTAGTTTTCCACACTTAGAAGTTACACAGTGAAAGATATGGACTATAGGGTGGACTTGTTTTGTTGCTGTTGCTGCTGCTGCTGTATATGGTCATGCAAAATCAAAACACTTCTGATTGGGATACTGCACATTTTTGACTGGCAGGCAACTCGAGTTTGATAGAAAAAAAATCACAATAATTAGCAGCATTAATGGTCCATTGTCCTTGGAGAAAATCATTATCAAGACACCTTTCAAGTCCCAAAACCCACAGACAACTGCATCTTAGCTTTCACTGCCAGTTGGTTGCCCATCACTCTTCCTCTATGATTGATGAGTGTACTGATGCACCCAAGTCTCATCTCAGCTTTCACTGGCAGTTGGTTGCCCATCACTCTTCCTCTATGATTGATGAGTGTACTGATGCACCCAAGTCTCATCTTAGCTTTCTCTGGCAGTTGGTTGCCCATCACTCTTCCTCTGTGATTGATGAGTGTACTGATGCACCCAAGTCTCATCTCAGCTTTCACTGGCAGTTGGTTGCCCATCACTCTTCCTCTGTGATTGGTGAGTGTACTGATGCACCCAAGTCTCATCTCAGCTTTCACTGGCAGTTGGTTGCCCATCACTCCTCCTCTGTGATTGGTGAGTGTACTGATGCACCCAAGTCTCATCTCAGCTTTCACTGGCAGTTGGTTGCCCATCACTCTTCCTCTGTGATTGGTGAGTGTACTGATGCACCCAAGTCTCATCTTAGCTTTCTCTGGCAGTTGGTAGCCCATCACTCTTCCTCTGTGATTGATGAGTGTACTGATGCACCCAAGTCTCATCTCAGCTTTCACTGGCAGTTGGTTGCTTATCACTCTTCCTCTGTGATTGGTGATTGTACTGATGCACCCAAGTCTCATCTTAGCTTTCACTGGCAGTTGGTTGCTTATCGCTCTTCCTCTGTGATTGGTGATTGTACTGATGCACCCAAGTCTCATCTTAGCTTTCACTGGCAGTTGGTTGCTTATCACTCTTCCTCTGTGATTGGTGATTGTACTGATGCACCCAAGTCTCATCTCAGCTTTCACTGGCAGTTGGTTGCCCATCACTCTTCCTCTGTGATTGATGAGTGTACTGATGCACCCAAGTCTCATCTCAGCTTTCACTGGCAGTTGGTTGCTTATCGCTCTTCCTCTGTGATTGGTGATTGTACTGATGCACCCAAGTCTCATCTTAGCTTTCACTGGCAGTTGGTTGCTTATCACTCTTCCTCTGTGATTGGTGATTGTACTGATGCACCCAAGTCTCATCTCAGCTTTCACTGGCAGTTGGTTGCCCATCACTCTTCCTCTGTGATTGATGAGTGTACTGATGCACCCAAGTCTCATCTCAGCTTTCACTGGCATTTGGTTGCCCATCACTCTTCCTCTGTGATTGGTGAGTGTACTGATGCACCCAAGTCTCATCTCAGCTTTCACTGGCAGTTGGTAGCCCATCGCTCTTCCTCTGTGATTGGTGATTGTACTGATGCACCCAAGTCTCATCTCAGCTTTCACTGGCAGTTGGTTGCCCATCACTCTTCCTCTGTGATTGGTGATTGTACTGATGCACCCAAGTCTCATCTCAGCTTTCACTGGCAGTTGGTTGCCCATCACTCTTCCTCTGTGATTGGTGAGTGTACTGATGCACCCAAGTCTCATCTCAGCTTTCACTGGCAGTTGGTAGCCCATCGCTCTTCCTCTGTGATTGGTGATTGTACTGATGCACCCAAGTCTCATCTTAGCTTTCACTGGCAGTTGGTTGCTTATCACTCTTCCTCTGTGATTGGTGAGTGTACTGATGCACCCAAGTCTCATCTCAGCTTTCACTGGCAGTTGGTAGCCCATCGCTCTTCCTCTGTGATTGGTGAGTGTACTAATGCACCCAAGTCTCATCTCAGCTTTCACTGGCAGTTGGTAGCCCATCGCTCTTCCTCTGTGATTGGTGAGTGTACTGATGCACCCAAGTCTCATCACATTGATAATTATTTTCAAAAGTGTCACCTTCTTTTTCATAATGTGTGAGAAGCATACAAAAAAATTGCAACTCACATGCTTTTTGCTCTTCATTCAGGAACGATGGAGTGCACAGTTGACACTTTTCACAATTACAGCTCTCTCCAAATGGTTCATTGGACACTCCTATGGCTTATGAGAAGTTCTTAAGAAATTTGAAGTACTGTGTTATGGTGATCCCATTGAATGAGTTCACAAACAGCCCAGTTTTTCTGTGGTATGACAATGAAGGGGCAATTTGGGTGGATAATGCTTTCAACATGTTCATGTTCTGCACTTGTTGCTCCAGTGTTTCACTTGGACCCATGAAAGGCCTCTTTTGCCAAACCGTAAATGTGAACGGTGATGAATTTTAGTTGCATTAACATTAACAGAGCATTAAGTTGCATTTAGTTGACAAGAAACTTTATTACCATGCAGTGGATCTGATTTTTACTCATCATGATGACAACTGACTAATGGGAACAAAGAAAATTCCCAAGGCTATCCCTCCCTTATAGAGATGCCACCACAAGTGCTATAAAAGCCTCAAGCTACCCACATACTATTCAAGCATGCAGAGGCTGATCTATCCTTGTAGCTGGCAACAGTACACTTTAAGCTATCAAACTTGGATCTGTGCAAGTTTGACTCTGATTTCAGTTGTACAATATACTAAATTCAGTCTTGTGCCAATAGTTCTGTGAAAACTCATTGATATTTCTAGAGAAAACATTAGTTTCTATATTTTCACACACTATAAACTAGGTAAAAAGAGTAAACAAATGAGAAAACATTAGTTTCTGTTTTTTCACACTTTATAAGCTAGATGAAAGAACAAAAAAAATTCTGATGTGTTACACTCACATGACTTTCTCTACTCTTGTACAAACTATTTTTACAAATGCTTATTCTCCATCTACTTCATGTTAATCGAGATAAACATTTGCAGACTCTATCTTATTGCTAATTTTCTTGTAGATGTAAGGGGAATACATATTTACAAGGGCAATATAGAATTACAGTAGCCTTTAAGCATATACATATCTCTTAATAGCTGGTTGCTAGGTGCAGCTCCATTCTCTTTGCCACAGATTAATACTCTTTGCATATCCAAGACAAAAAAAAATGAATAAGGAATTCCCATTTGAGAAAATAAGTATTGAAAAATTTAAGGGAATAACAAGCAATATCTCGAAAATGGTTCACTCAACAACAAAAATGTACATGACATACGAGTAAATTGTGTATTTTAACACGATCTACATTTTTTGTGTAGTAAAATTTTGTCTACCTCTTATGGTTTACCAGTTATGCAAAAGTCATTCACAATGAACAATACTTTGGAGACATTCCCAGAAAATTCGAGATATAAATTTTATTTGTCATGAAAATATCTTAAACGTATGATATTTTAATTAAAATCATTAGAGCCATTTTTGAGAAAATTAAAACTTTCAAAAAATTCTCCATGTAAAGGGTAATCTGGGGTGGGGGAATTTTCTTGAAAACCTTCGAGTCGCATCTCTGGAAGATACTGGACCTAAATGCCAAGTTTGGTGTTTATCTGACTGTTCGTTTCTGAGTTATGCTGTTCACAGACAGACACACACACATGGACATGTTTCGAAAAATGCTTTTTTTTGATTCAGGGGGTCTCAAAACATATATTTCCAGTGAAATCCCGGTATCGAATTTTTGGGTGGAATACAATACTTCCCCTACTTACTATACGTAGTAGAGAAAGTAAAAATCCACAATTTGGTAGGTAATTGTTCATGGTGATCAATTTCATACTACAGTAATTTTGAAGATGGTGAGAGACTTTGAAAAATAAACCTGAATTTGCTTGCCTCAGAAAGATGTGAACCAGAAAAATGGGAGTGGGTGTCAATGTTGGCAGCATTGTACATTTTTTCACAGAACAGCTGCAAGTCACTATATCCCAATTCTTGAGCGTCCACCTATAAATCTGATCTTGCATCATATGACTTCTGGGTGTTTCAAGTGAAATCTTGCAACACTGGAAGACCTTTTAAACAAATGCAGGTCCTTGTTCAAGTTATACATTTAGTTCTGCTGATAATACTTCAGAGTACCAGAGACATCAGAATGCATTTGAAAAGCAGATGCATTATCTACAATGGTGTGTGGAGAGAGCTGGAGGGGATTCTGACTCAATTCGCAGATTGGGCTTTAGGATGACACTTGCAACATTTTTTGAACGCCCCTCATATGACATGTCTCCACTCTTGTGTACCTAAAGATAAGTCTGCCAACCTCACATTCACATAAGCAAGGCAGATGTGGATGATCATCCACCTGTTACAGGGAGATGATGTAATTAGCACCATACTTCCTTCAGCTGGAATGTTTCATTTTGTGACCTACAGAGCGCTTCCTATTTTAGCTCCTAAAATGCATCACAATGCTGAGTGGGCACTGGTCTGATGCATGGGCCAAAAAATCTGTCCTCACATGCCTGGGAACCACAACACCATTCTCTGACTACATGATACAGGACTTTATGTACCTAATGAGCTGAATAAATTTCAGTTAACTTCAACATAGTGTTAAAATAAAATGTTCTTTAATTAATCTTCTATTATACAAGTACATATATACATTTGTCTTAAAAGTAAAATGTCTTTTGTCTCTTCTGAAAAGGTGCAAAATGTGACCTGTTTTCTTTTAGTTCCAACGTATTCAGTTACACAGCAGAAATCTATGTGAATCACAGCTTATAAACACATTATAAGTAATAGATGTAATGAAACAGAATGATATGATATGACTCTTTATTCACCATAAAGGGGGTAGGTACAGCTTTAAGGGGTATAAACATTAGTGATATTCAGTAATTAATTCCTCGTAGGGATCAACCATAAAAAGTTGCTATTGAAGTCCTAAAGCATAATAATTTTTCATGCAAGATGAACCTAATTTCAATTTCATAAAATTAATTTGCATGTCTAATTTAATTATTCAAATGGCAGCTCCTTGCTATGCTGGAACCAAAGTTATCCCTAATATACTATTTTCAAAGATATTTCAATTCAGGTTTGTTTTTTTTTTAGGTAAGCTTAAGCTTACTTTAAGGGAAATGACCAGAGCTAAACTTCTATCTAGTATAAACGATATTATAAATTTATTTACAAATTAGAAAATAAAGTTTTCCAAATTATTTAATCATAATGTTTTTCCCCAGGAAAATTATCAAACAGGAGTATAAGTCTGGTCAGTTCCCCACATTATGTATAGAGCATTCAGTAGGTCTAGCCACACTCCAACAACAGCATATTTCTGGCCATGAAAGAGATTGCATTATTGGCCGAGAGCAGTTCAACTCATACCAACTGACTTGCAGTTTTCAGCTAGTATTTATATCTGGGAAAAAGAGCAAAACCAATCCATGAGAGTTGCTAACATATTGGAGTTATGCCGGAATTAAAACTTTGCTGCTAATTTTATAGTAAAGAAACTTATATGTTGGTGGGAAAAATATAACCAAACTAATAAAACAAACAAAAAGTCTTCAAATAATTGCGCATGACATGTATGAAAGATTTCACTTCCAAACAAGTCCAAATTGAAAAACATTAAAGGCATGTTGCAAAATTCCCTAAAATGTGTGCGTGG
Organism: Deroplatys truncata; assembly: GCA_030765065.1. NCBI lineage: Eukaryota > Metazoa > Arthropoda > Insecta > Mantodea > Mantidae > Deroplatys > Deroplatys truncata. The sequence goes on along the minus strand of CM060988.1, from coordinate 19,432,440 downwards.
CTCTCTCTGACACTATTCAAAACATGCTGCAGCATCTTGCCTTTTAAATCATTACTCTGAAATTAATGCAGATATTTAAATAATTCTTTCTGAAAAATACACTTAAATGTTTGCTGCATAAAACTACATATACTTTCAAAAATCTTTGTTTTTAAAATTTTAAGCTTAAGCTTACAAAAGCAATAGGTTTTGTCAGTCAATTATAGACAAGCATTTACAAACGTATATTCAGGTACAAAGAATTTACAAATTTGTTTACATAATACAATCCAAGGTGATTGTGTGAAATCAAGTTTAACGTGTTTATGTTATACTCTAAAGTTTAACATATGAGGGCGGATCAAAAATTAATGCACAATAATTTTTTTTCTGCCTTGGTATTGCAGCCGGAAATTTGCAATTTCACACAGATATACCTTAGTTTGAAGTTTTCACTACAGAGGGTATTTTTTGTTCCATGTGCAGCTCTAGCTAGAGAAAAGATGGTGTGCATGTTACTGTCATTCACGTGTGAAGAGCAGAGAGGTGTGGTTCGATATTTGTGGGCAAAGGGCATAAACCGAGCAATATTCACAGGGACATGCATAGCGTGTATGGGGATGATTGTATGGACCATGGCAATGTCTCCAGGTGGTGTGCACTCTTCCTTATTGATTCGCCACACTCCGGGAGGCCGGTAACAGCTGCAACCCTGCAGAAAGTCAGAGGCATTGATGCGGCAATTTTGAATGACCGGCATGTGCAACTGCGAACCTTGTCACAACAGTTCAACATTTCCTATGTGCAGTTATGATATTGTTCATGACACGTTGAAATTTCATAAAGTTAGTGCTCGCTGGGTGCCTAGGAACCTGACAGACAACCACAAGGTCCAACAAATGATGACGAGCTTGGATCACTTAATGCAGTACACCGCAGAAGGGCATGCCTTTCTGAAAGAAATCCTCACTGGTGATGAGTCGTGGGCATACCACTACACCCCGAAACCAAGCAGGCAAGTATGGAGTGGAAACATGCTGGTTCCCCAGTGAAGAAAAAATTCAAAGTGACTCAATCTGCTAGGAAAGTGCTTGTGACGGTGTTCTGGGATATGCATGGTGTTGTATTGGTAGACTTTGCTGAACATGGGATCAATGTTAATGGTGCAGCCTACATGAAAACTTTGGTGAAGTTGTGTCGTGCCCTTCGTAACAAACGCCACAACATGAATGCTGATGAGTTAAAATTCTTCATGATAATGCTCGCCCTCATGTTGCTGCTGCTGTTCGTCGTCAGAAAGTCACCAAGTTTCGTTGGGAAGTGCTCCAGCATCCACCATACAGTCCGGACCTTGCATCGTTGGCTTTCATCTGTTTGCTTCCACAAAGAAATTGCTGATGGGCCAATGCTTTGTGACAGATGCAGAAGTGAAATCAGCAGTCCGCAGATGGCTATACTCCAAGGAAACGGACTTCTACGAACAGGGCATATTGAAACTGGTATCACGATGAGAGAAATGTGTTGAGAAACTTGGTGACTATGTCAAAAAGTGGGTAAAAGGTGTAAGTTCATTTGTGATTTTTTTTGTTGTTGTTGTTTTAACTATTAAACTTTTTTGTAAAAAAATTATTGTGCATCACTTTTCAATCCGCTCTTGTATTTAGGATACACTAGGTTAACAATTATATTAATTAGATTTGCAATATATACAAACATAAGGCATAAGGTAACAATATACTTAATCATATTAATTATCTAGTTATTACTATATTTTACAATACATTCACATGTATTCAATAGCATGAATATTATATTCTATCTATTCTTGTATAGAGTAAAATGCTTTCTGTTTAAACCAGTTTTTTTTAACTTGTTAATAAATACGTTTGGGGGCAGTTCTTTTACCTCCAGAGGAAGTTTGTTAAATAATTTTAACTGCTGACAACAATGGCTGTTGATAGTCTTCTTCAGCTGATTGTGGGCTGCACCTAGGTCATATTTACACCTGGTATTATAACTATGTTCTGAAGAGCGATATGTGAATAAATTTTTATTTTCCATAACATGTGCAACCAAAGAAATACTAACCTTAAGAATTCAAAATTGCATAACCTACCTTAATAGTTGCTGTCAGTATGAAGAACTCAGTTCATTTGTTAACATGTGAAGGAGAAAATAAAAGATAAATGAAAATATCTATTAATACTTCATAGGAACAGTTGTTGTGTATAAACAGAAAATTTTTATACAATATAGGTAACTTGTTTTACTGACTAATGATTAACATATACATTTTTGGACATCCTCATAGAAAGGAAGGGTATATTTTTCCAGACAGACATGATGAGTACTTTAAAAAGGAATACTACATAAGACGGCATGTTTTATTTGTGGAAAATATATATAAATTGGAATACAATAAAATACAAAAGGAAATTAAAAGTGGTATAATAATTTAATTTTTGTCTATCCATACCATGCAAATCCTGCAGATATAAGAACTCATTGTATTACCAAATGAAACAAAACACTGCCGCACATGTATGACATTGATGGTATGTCTTATATTGAGATTTATAAAGCTAGGTTTACATTTATCCAGTTGTCTTAATCCTAAAATTAGTCAAAGCAGTTTCTTTTGCCATATAAACGCATTTTTTGAGTTTGCACAATTCCCCCATACAATATGTGTGAGTGAAAGTAAGATGTGACTAGCATATCTTGATTTACACATTTCTTCAACTTCTTTAAAAGATACCAGATTTTTATGAGCTTTTTACAAAGCTGAAATGTATGTGTATCCCATGCTGTCCAAATGCAGTCCTAGAAAATTACTGAACTGCAAATATCATATGTTGCAGTGTAAATATTATATTTTCAGTTTTGGACAAATTTAGTGTTAAATTGTTTAGGGAGAACTTTCACACAGGAAAGGTGCATTTGTTGCTTTACTTATCAATATTATTATTATTGTTGCTCAGTAAATAATATTGTATTGCAAGGTAAATTGCAATTTAAGTCATTTATATAGATTAAGAAGACCCTTGGGGTATGCCTGCTATTACTGGAGCTAGTTCAGATATTTTGTTATTCACAACTACCATTTGCTCTCTTTGGTTAGGATGCTATAAATTTAATTCATCTTCACTTGCTCTGTAATAATTGAATTTGTTAATCAAAAGAACATGTGAAATACAGTCAAAAACTTTTGTTAAATCTACCAAGGTAGCTCCCATTTTCTCCTTTTTTTCAAAGTTATTTAAAATTTCAGTGATAACGCACTCTACTGCTTTTTCAGTAGATAATCTCCTTCTAAAACTGACTGCTTGGCTTATTGTCTGCAAAATAGCTATGAATACAAGTTTCTACAACTTTGCTTATTATGGGTACAATTGTTATAGGTGATAGTTGGATGGAGAAGTAAAAATCACCGTTCTTGAAGACAGGTATGACTTTTGAGATCTTAAGACAGCTAGGGAAAACTCCCTGTATGAGCATCATGTTAATTAAAAAGGGGCATCTATTATATACTTAATCATGTGGTTGGAAAAACCATAAATATATGGAGTATTCATTATATCAGCCATTATTGGCTCATGACATATTTTTGGAAACATTAATGAAATATATATTAAATTTATTAGGTTTTATTGGCATAGTTTTCTTGAGAATAGTGGTGTTTGCAATACCTTTCATGATAGACATCCGGTTTTGCATTTGTTTTGCTGATAATATTAGTTTATCATTAGCTGTCATTTTAACATTTTCAATGCTTTCCCTATACAACTTCCTATAGTTTTTAAATCTCCCTTTATCTTCTGGCTTGTTGCTGAGTTTAGATTTATCATAGAGTATTAGTAACATATTCTGCATTTGTTGAAGTGCAGAAGTAAACCAATTTAGTGTACTAGCATTAGGTTTTGCAAGTTTAGGTTTTTTTTAATAGTTATTTCAGGGCATTCTTTTTTTAAAACAAGTGGTTATGACTTGGTTAAAATACATAAAAGCATTTTCTATATCCCAGATACTGCACATCTCCCTCCAGTCAGTTTCCATTAGTGTTCCCCTAAGAGTGTCTAGTCTTTCTTGTGACAATCGTTGCTTTGTGCAACATGTAGTTTTATTTGACATAGCATTGCCCAGCCTCTTTTCTTTTACATAAAACTTAATCCATATACCTATAAGATCTGATATTACATTTTTCTCTAGGGAATAGCACTTGTACAAACTAGTTCCAATGTTATCAAGACATGAAGCATTTCGTGTGCTTATTGTGAACACAATATAAATTGTGCAATCTTAGCATATTTAAAAAATCAAATGAATATTGAGACAAGTCTAATATGTTTATATTAAAATCACAGCTATTGCAATATAATATTCATATTTAGACAGTAAGTAACTAATTTTTAGAAGTGGTTTATAAATGAATTCACATTTGTATCTGGAGTACGATAATTGGATACCACAATAAATTATAATCATATAATCAAATGGCTGCAGTTTCACATAAACTGTTTAAACTATAGGTTGATACATCAACTACTCCAGAATTTAAATGTTTCTTTATGAAGATAGCCGCTCTGCCGGGTTCAGAGGAGGACTTCTTAGATAGATTGAGCCTTTACAAAGCCAGTCAGTACATTGAGAGCCAGTGCTCATGTGCACATATCACATTGTTAGGCATTTTGTCCATATATTTAATCCAAATTTGACATTAGACGACATATATTGGTGTCCACAGGGGTCTTGAATTATAATAAACTAAATTAATAGAATAGAAAGTAGAGAACAAATTGCAGATAAAACAACAATTAAATCAAAACTAAGAAAAACAAAATTAGCATAAGAGCATAACAAATACAATACACAACAGCTACAATTAAAATCAAACTAAGAAATTCAATAAGCATCATGGTATAAGAATACTATTAAAATTTTAAATAATGATATTTACTCCGCAAGAGAAAAAGTTACTAAACAAAATATAGATGGTGATGCAGGATTTTTAAAGAATCTTTGATAATATCAGTTACTATATTACATAACCTTTTATTTAGATATTTTGACCCTTTTTAAACATGTTAACATTAAATTTGGTATACGTTCCCTACTCCCCAAAAAATAACCTGATGATGGACCAGTTTTCAACTGGAAATGGTATTTCATGGCTCATATATAGATTTTTTCTCCCTATCAACCTCCTTGGCTTGCTGCAGATCTCTCTCAAACCGGTTGATGACAACTGCTGTTCCTTCAAGCTGGTTAAGTGCAGTGATGTCCATTCTTCTGGTCGAACCTCTTCGTATACTTCCCAACCCAAGAATTTGAGTGAAGAAGCCAAAACACTTCGAACTTCATGACATCTGGTGTTAATTAGTAGTTTGTTTGTAGGGCATGTGTCCTAGGGTTTCAATTTCACTGCTTTCTGGAAAATTACAGCAGGTTGTGCTGAAACTTCTGCCGGGTGGCTATGCTGCTGGACATCTTCAGCGGAGAGGAGACTCCTTTTTACTTTCTCTACTATGTATAGTATCAGATAAAAATAAAATGTTAATGCCGAAAGAAGGAATTGAATTAAGAAGTAGGAAAAGATTAGACAGATTTAGATACAGAGCAGGCTCACAATAGGAAAAAGGGACAAAAAGGAGAATGGGCTTCTGGAACTGTGAGGGTTTAAAAAACAAGTTATATGTGGGAGTTTTGAAACAGCTGTTGGCTAAAGTGGATTATTTAGCGGTAGTAGAAATGTGGTTAAAAGAGGAACAGATAAATATAAAGGACTTTGAATACATTGGTAGGAAAGGAGAGGTTATAGCTAGAAAGGGAAGCGTATCTGGAGGTATAGGTTTCTTTATAAGAAACAGCTTAAGTAAGGAAATTAAAGAAACATGGTCTAGTAGTAAAGAAATACTGTGGGTTATAATGGATGTTAAGTACATAGATGGGAATATACTCTGTGTAGGAATGATATATAACCCCCCCGCATCCTCGCGGTTTCATAATCCTGACCTCCTTAATCAAATAAGAAAAGATATAGATAGGCTGAAGGAGAAATTTGTAACTGCAGAGGTAATACTAATGGGAGACTTTAATATCAGGATTGGGGAAAGTGATACATATGTTGGAAATGATTGGATGAGTGATGAAATTGTTATAAGAGTGGAAAGCTATTGTAAAAAAGAGTATATTTGCAATAAATGGAAAGAAGAATTTTGTGACACATTTAAAGAGACTCTAGATTCAAATTATGGAAAGATATGTCTATGTGGAATAACATTCATGGTTAAGAATAATCAGAATAATCAAATTGAGAATGCAATAGATATCCTTAATACAGTTATGCAAAGGGCGGGAGAGGAAATGAAAACAAAAAGAGGGTGTACATATATGATAAGGACTGGTTTGATGAAGACTGTAGGGTATCAAAAAGACAAGTAAAACAACTGTTGGTTAGGTGGAGGGAATTAGGTGATAGAAAATCTAGGGATGATTATATACAAGGGAGGAACTCACATAATTTATTGTTAGAGCAAAAGAAAAAGGACTGGAGAGAAAGTAATGAAAGGAATTTGATAAAATGTCTAAATGAAAATAATGTTAATAAGGTATTGCAGGTTCTTAAGTTGACCTATAATAAATGTGTAACTAAACCCAATGTTGAGCCAGGACAATAGATGGAATATTTTAAAACCTTATATGGGGAAGACAGGAGTATAGGAAGTACGGGATTTCTGGAAATAAGGAATGTTTTTGTAGAGATATTGGATGGTGAAATTAGGAGTGAGGAAATAATAAAACAAGTTACTGAAGAAAAATAAATCTACTGCAATTGATGGCATCTCAACAGAGTTTCTTAAGGAGTGGTGTAATGAAACAGGAAGAGTGAACATTTTATTAGATTTATTTAATGTAATTATTAGAAAGAGTTATGTACCTAAACGATGGAGGGAAGTTATCATCCATCCTATATATATATGCAAGGGGACTGTCAGTAAACGTAATAACTACAGAGGTACTGCACTATTATCGAATATTGGAAAAGTTTTTGCGGGCATTTTGGCAGCGAGACTACAATTTTGGGTTGAAGAATATAATATCCTTTTGGAATTCCAGATGGGCTTTCACAAGGGAAGGAGAACAATTGATAATTTATTTATTATAAAGACATTAGCAGACAAATATTTAAAAGAAAAAAGGGGTAAATTGTATATGGCTTTTGTAGACTTAGAGAAAACTTATGACCAAATTGAGCTTCAACTTCTGTGGCATAAATTAGTGTGTAAGGGAGTAAGTCAGCAATTGGTGAATATTCTTAAAGCACGATATTTTGAGAACACCTTCTGTGTAAGGGTGGAGACAGGCTGTGTAACAAGAGAAACGTATAGTAAGTAGGGGAAGTATTGTATTCCACCCAAAAATTCGATACTGAGATTTCATCAGAAATACATGTTTTGAGACCCCCTGATTCCAAAAAAAGCATTTTTGGAAACATGTCCGTGTGTGTGTGTCTGTCTGTGTGTGTGTGTGTCTGTCTGGCTGTGAGCAGCATAACTCAGAAACGAACAGCCGGATAAACACCAAACTTGGTATTTAGGTTCAGTATCTTCCAGAGATGCAACACGAAGGTTTTCAAGAAAATCCCCTCACCCCAGATTACCCTTTACATGGAAGATTTTTCGAAAGTTTTAATTTTCTCAAAAATGGCTCTAACAATTTTGATTAAAATATCATATGTTTAAGATATTTTAATGACAAATAAAATGTATATCTTAAATTTTCTGGGAATGTCTACAAAAGTATTCTTCATTGTGAACGACTTTTGCATAACTGGTAAACCATAAGAGATAGACAAAATTTTACTACACAAAAAATGTAGATCGCGTTAAAATACGCAATTTATGTCATATACATTTTTTTTGTTGAGTGAACCATTTTCCAGATATCGCTTGTTATTCTCTTAAGTCTTTCAATACTTATTTTCTCAAATGGGAATTTGTCATTCATTTTTTTGTCTTGGATATGCAAAGAGTATTAATCTGTGACAAAGAGAATGGTGCTGCACCTCAACCAGCTATTAAGAGATATGTATATGCTTAAAGGCTACTGTATTTCTATATTGCCCTTGTAAATATATTTACCCCTTACATCTACAAGAAAATTAGCAATAAGATAGAGTCTGCAAATGTTTATCTCGATTAACATGAAGTAGATGGAGAATAAGCGTTTGTAAAAATAGTTTGTACAAGATTAGAGAAATCATGTGAGTGTAACACATCAGATTTTTTGTCCTGGTAATGCAAAGAGAATGGAATACTCCACATAGCAACCACCTCTTAAAATATTTGACTATCGCTTAAAGCCTAGCAATTCCCCTTGCATCTACAAGAAAATTAGCAATAAGATCAACGTCTCGATTAACATGAAACATATGGAGAATAAGCGTTTGTAAAAAGTCATGTGAGTGTAACACATCATATTTTTTATTGCAGACCCACGAATTAATCTTTGGAACCTCTGAAAACAGGTTTGCCTCTTAAGGTATGTGTTGTCTATGTTTTGAGTGCTTCAATTCTTTTTGAATACGTCTACCGCTGCAATTAATTGCTTCAGGAGATGATATATTTAGCTTAGATAAGGTGGAAGACTTTCTGTTCTCAAGGTTCCTGACCAAATACAAATGAGGATCTGCAGTATTAAGTAAGGTGAGTGCTGACTGTAGGCCTCCCAGCAGCCCACATCAAAGCCAAGCCACAAAATTTTTTGGGAGTGTAGCTCATACAGCTGGAGCAATCATGAGGTAAACTAATCATTTCATCCAATTATTTTGTCCACAGAAAGCCCAATCTGAGTTTTTGCAGCAGTGCACATTGTAATGGATATACAGGTGTACTGATTAATAATTGAACGCTTTTGATCAGGCTTAAGTAAGGGTAAACACAAAGTTTGGGATTTTTTGCATAAAGTAGATATGATAAGCTTTTCATCATTGAAATGAACACTCAGATATGTTATACATTCTTCTTTTTCAGTTAAAGATTTTGCAACTGAACCATCCAAAGAAGATATTTCTGTTAAAGAAAGGATACCATTCTTGATGCAGATAGATTTGCTTTTAGTTGGGTTTATTTGAAGACCACTCGGCTAGGCTGAAGAGTGATTGGATCCCTTTTTCACTTTGTGATAGTAAAGCAATATCATCAGCAAAAGCCAAGGCTGATAGTTTGGCTAAATTAGGACTTAGACAATATTCCTCAGAGAATTCATTATTAATCAAATCCTTCAAAATTCCATCCAGTTCAAAATTAAAAAGATTCGGAAAGAGTGAGGAACTCCTTTATAAACTTCTATAGGTTTTGTTTTGCCTTTCATTGTTTCAATTTTACTATATCTTTAAATAAAAGGTAAATAATCGGACTTTTCAAGTTTCTGGGCATATGAGATATGAGTCGATGCTAGAGATCGTGTTGTGTGTTCATGCTCTATAGAATCAAAAGCTTTGGTCACACCTAAAAAACCAATGACACAATCAGACTTTTTACCCTTGGCTGAATTCAGACATCCGTTAATGACAGAGGCTTAACATGAGTGCCAGGCATTGAAGTTAAGCCAGACTGGTAGCAAGAGAAGCATGTAAAATTATGTAATTTGTTATCCAAAACATGTTCAATAATTCTTGTAATTATGGAAAAATTGTAATGGGTCTCCAGTTAAGATAGTTCTAGCTCTTCTTAAGTCCTTCCATCAAAGTGAAGCAGTGCCGTGGCTAGTAAGGCTAGAAATCTAGCTGCTTTGGGATGTTTTAATACTCACATAGTCACCCTGGGGCAGTATCTGGTTTAATTTTAGATAATGCAATATTTATTTCTTTAGTTGTAATTTCCAAAATGTTAGGTATGTCCTTTACATTATCTATATTAGCTGGGTTGAAGTCAAGGGATGTTGAATTGTTTGGAGATCCAAAAATATCTTTAAAATACGTTTCTACATCTTCAGTGGTTACTACATAAGAAGTACTAACCCCTGCATTCATGATCTGATATACTTTCCATGAGTCATTTTAAAAGATATAATGGACCAAATTCTCTTTTCTCTCTCCCTTTTGGAACATTTAGGATTTGAGGATTCAGCGTAAGCATATTGCTTATTTATTTTCTGTTTATGGCGAATTTGGTAATATTTTGTTGCAGGATATTGCAGTCCAGGAAGGAAAGAAATTGATTCAGCGAAAAATTTAAATACTTCGGAAACAAGGTTATCTAAGCCATCAGGATTGATATTAAACAAAACACTTTCAATTTTTTCTTCCCATAGTTTCATTAGAAGTTTAGATTCTGTAATATCGTTTTTAAACCATTTTTTTGAAATAGAAATACTGCTATTTGAAACTATTTATGAAAAAGTATTTACTAGATGATTATTACTGCAATCGAAAGGCTGAGAATCTGCATAGTTAGATGCAATGTGTTTCCTGTGTTCTGCAGGATGGCTTTACTTACATGAATTTTAACACTTTTGTATGATTTTTCCACAGAATCTGTATACATTTTTTAGGTCATCCTGCACTGAAGAAGAAGTATTATAAAAATATTACTCATCATACACTTAAAACATGACAATTATAAAAATATTTCACAGAAAATATCAATAATAATCAAAATAAATCATGGCCTCCTCAACCCTTAAAATACCTCTAATTGACATACTTTATATCTGATAGACTGTAGATAAATTTGAGTTACTATTAGTTTATTGTTTGTACTAGATTTGGAATTGTTTAAGATATGATCACTACAATTTTGTTACAGTATAGGCAACAGATTTGGAACTTTAAGATAATCATCCAGTGGTTACTGACTTACCATTGATGCAGATGTGGTTACATTATTTTAATGTGGTATTTATACTAGCTCACTTTGATCATTAGCAGAAGCAACTTTCTGCCCAGATTCAGTAATGATTTTTACTATAGATTCACAGAAAAGCCTTTTACCTCTTTTATTAAGTGCATACCAATGTACATAAAAATTTATTTCTAACTAAAACAATTGGATAATGCTTTTTGAATTTTTTATTTGTTTATCTTAAGGTGACAAAATTAATTATTTCTGTACAGGGATTGAACCGTGTGCAAGATGGCTTACTAATAGCAGAAATTGATCTGAACCTCAATCGCCAAGTCAGAGACTACACTTGTTTCCAGGTGAGTTAGTTGCATGTGGATATAAGAGGTAAAACACATAATATGGACATTACCTCCAACTTTTTAATTAAAACATTGATAACCAGTAAATGAAATTCAGCAGCTTTAGATGATAATATTTCAATTCATCAGAAAATCATAAATGATAGAAGGCATAAATGGTCACATTTTAAATAAATTAAAATTTAATTTAAAAAGACAAGTGAAGCATTTATTACTAATATATAAGGAATTTGTATCCTTGAAATTTATTTAATTATTTATTGGTAAGCTTACTCCTTTACTTCCCGTGTTTAGGGTTATTGTAACATTCAAATATAGCTAATACTAATAATGGCCTCCAGTATTTCAAAGTTTTGTGTTTTTAAAAAATTAGACATATAGATTGATGTTGATTTTAAAATCTATTACTTCTGTCAAAAAAATTAAAACATATTGTAATATTTCAAGAATTGATTGTGTCATCATCTTCTGTAACTAATATTAGATGTAATGGTCCCCCAGGTACCTACTCACTTTATGTGAGTACGGATTTGGCGAACCCGGGGTCCCAAGCCACACTCTCGATTGGGTTCCTCTAAGAGATGAGAGAGCTTATGCTAAATGCCCAATCAACTTTGGTCCACAAACCTGTTTGACCAGTTATCAGTTACCTCCCTGAACACAGTCTGATGGATACCGCTGCACGGGCAGAGGAGGGGAGTTGCAAGGGGTGACTGGATAATGCGTAATTCCCAGCCCCTGAGTATCATGTAGGACTGTGTTCGTATCCGCTGATAAATGTCAGTCCCGGGGAGGGTCCATTGCATGATCTGTTACACTCCTGAAGGCGATTGGGTCCCTCTATCTGTTAATTGGGAGGTGAGACCCTAAGGTGAGTAAGGTCCAGGCCAGGACTCTCACCTAAGCTTGGGTGGCACCCAGGATGTGAGCATGCCATCAGAGACATTTGCAATGGTGGAGGATTTTTTCGCCTTGGAAAAATCCAAAACAAAAAAACAAAGGCAGGGAAATGGAAAAGAAGTAGTGAGTGTTGTGGTCCTCGCTACTTAGTAATTAATAGAACAGAGGAAGGTAAGAAGTTTACATCGGTGAACCCTTTTATAGTGCAGAAGGGTCTCGATAAAATAGCTGGTCCTGTGAAGTCGTGCATCAGAAGTCGCAATGGCATGCTCCTGGTTGAAGCAAATTCAGCATCCCAGGCAGCGACTATCTTAAAAGCCAACTTGTTAGGAAGCTATCCAGTCAGAGTGGAGCTGCACAGGACATGGAACTCCTCGCACAGTGTTGTAAATACCAGTGCATTGGACAGTATGTCCAATGAGGAGATTCAATAGAATCTAGAAGATCAAGGTGTGATATCTGTATATCGGGTTCAGCGGAGACAAGGTGATGAATCTATGCCTACTCGTGCCCTGTTTCTTACTTGATTGGGTAGAACTACCTCAAAGGATTAAGGCAGGGTATGAAGCCATTGAAGTTAGGCCATATATCCCCAACCCGCTCAGATGCTATAAGTGCCAGAGCTCTGGTCATACAAGTGATTTCTGTTTCGGTGAAGCTACCTGCGTTTACTGTGAAGAAATCTCACCCAAGGGAGCATGTACATCAGCTCCAACATGCGTTAACTGCAGTGGTGAACATCCATCTAGTTCCCAAGAATGCCCCCATTTTACAAAGGAAAGGGCGATTCAGGAGATCCGGGTTAGGGAGAAGGTTTCCATCTCGGAAGCCCTGCGTGTCCACCAACCCTCTGTCCGCAGGTCCGGTACCTATAGCTCAGTTGCAGCTAAACCGGTACCGTGCCGGGAAATCGCAACTCAAACAAGCTATACTAACGGGACCACAATTTCAGAAAAGATTCTCGTAGCCAAATCACTACCAAAGCCCATGAAATTCACATCTACATCTGTTACAACACCTGCAAAGACTCCTTCAGTAGATTCAGCATCAAGACCATCTACTTCAAGGAATAAGACTGGCAAGCCCATAACTTATAATGCACCACAGATAAAGTTTAAGACCAGCTATAACCGAACTGACTTCCTGAAAGAAAATGCAATGTCTCTATCCGTCACATCTAAGAGAAGGAAAAGTCCACAAACATCTCCTCAGAGATCCTCTTCTGAGGAATCTTCTGGGAAAGACTCGGATCGGCGATCTACATCTTCGCCGATCTCCACTTCCAATCGGTTCGAGGTTCACGAACCGAGATTTTCTATTGGAAAGGGGTCCTCCCCCGTAGAGGAGATGGAGCAGGAGGATTCTGCCCACTTTGCCAGAACGACAGTGAAAAATAGGCAGGATAAATCCTCTGTTAAAGGTGTTAGCCCGACACCAAAGAAAAAGGGAAAATTGATTCGACCACCACTTTCCACAACGTAGTAAGCTTCTACGATTAAGAACTTATCCCCTTATAATTCTAATGGCTATCCTGCAATGGCACATCTGTGGAATTAGAACGCATCGACCAGAGTTTGAACTTCTGCTCAACAAGTATGAGCCTTTGGTCGTGTGTTTACAAGAGACTAAATCCGTCCGCAAGACAGCTTTCAACTTAGACGATATACCCTAGCAAGATGTGATCTCACGCCGAAAGAGGGTATTCTTGTGCACGGTGGCACTATGATGCACATCAGACATGATATATTTGCGGAATCTGTATCCATACAGTCTGACATTCAGTCAGTGGCTGTAAGGATTCAACTGCAATCCATCCGATTTACCATCTGTAACATTTACCTGCCTCCATCCGATGACCTCTTGCTCAAGGATTTAGAAGATCTAGTCTCTCAGTTACCAACGTCTATTCTGTTGGTGGGAGACGTTAATGCCCATCACCCTCTTTGGGGCTCACCTCGGGCTTGTGCGAGAGGTAAATTAATTGCTGAGTTTCTGGACAATAATAACCTAGCTCTTCTGAACACCAGAGAGCCTACATGTCTCTCAGACTCCCACAACACTTTTTCACACCTTGATATTGAGTTAGTTCACCACAGTTAGCAGTTTCCTTGCAATGGAATGTCATCTCTGATTTACGCTCTAGTGACCACTTTCCTTGTCTTATTAGTCTCTTAACACAGGATATATGTTCCACACGCCTACCTAGAGGGCGTTTAGATTCAGTCAACTGGAATCTTTGCTCCCAGTTGGCGTGTTTAATTATAATGAGCACGACTGTGTGGATGTTTTGATCCAACATCTCACAGAGAAGATTCTTTTGGCTGCTGAGCAAGCTATTCCACGGTCGACTGCCAATCCTCGTCGATTTCCAGTCCCTTGGTGGACGGAAGAGTGCCAAAATGCCATTCGTACTCGCAGGCGTGCTCTTAGGGTTTTCCAGCGTCGCCCCACACTGGATAATCTAATTGAATACAAGAAAATGCGTGCCAAGTCTAGAGATATTATAAAGGATAGCAAAAAGACATCATGGAGCAAGGTTGTAGCTTCATTTAATCGACATACACCTTCCTCTGTCGTTTGGGATAAGTTAAGGCGTGTGGCCGGGAAATCGACCCACATGCCAATTGCCGGTCTTAAAACAGCTGCAGCAGCTGTTGTTGATGCATTTGACGTGGCTAACACATTTGGCTGTGCTTTCGCTCAAGTGTCTAGTTCAGATAACTATTCGCCCGAGTTCCTTTCTGTTAAGACTCAGGTTGAATATCAAGGTTTCCTTTTTCGTTCAGGAAATCTTGAATATTACAATCGCCTCATCACCATGGCAGAGTTAGAAAACGCTCTTTCATCTTCGCGACTATCAGCACCAGGACCTGATTGCATCCACGTACAAATGCTCCGACAGCTCTCTCCTGAAGGTAAGGCTTTCCTACTCGAGGTCTATAATCGTGTTTGGGTTGATGCTACTTTTCCAGAAAAGTGGCGGGAGGCCTCTGTCATACCCATTTTGAAAGCTGGAAAGGATCGTCATCTCCCGTTCAGCTACCGTACTATTTCCCTCACCAGTTGCGTTTGCAAGGTGATGGAACGCATGATCAATGGACGGTTGGTATGGTGGTTGGAAACTCACAACCTGCTGACCAACACCCAGTGCTGTTTTCGAGGCGCCGTTCAGCAATGGACCACCTTGTATCATTGTCGACAGATCATGAACGGATTCATGAAAAAATGTCAAACCGTTGCGATATTTTTTGACCTCGAGAAGGCTTATGATACGTGTTGGCGAGCAGGGATACTACGTTCCCTACACGCTTGGAATATACGTGGACGCTTACCACAGTTCATTCAGCAGTTTATGAAGGACCGCGTTTTCCGAGTAAGGGTCGGCTCGGTTTTTTCGAACCTTTTTGTTCAGGAGAACGGAGTACCTCAGGGATCGGTACTAAGCGTTACACTGTTTGCTATAGCAGTTATATTTCTAAATGTGTTCCTCGTCATGCTTATTCGTAGACAACTTTGCCGTTTATTGTACTTCTGTGCGTACGCCATTTTTGGAACGCCGTATGTAGCAATGCTTAGATAATCTCCAAGATTGAAGTTCTAAAAACGGCTTTCGTTTATCAACTGAGAAGTCGATATGTGTGAACTTCTGGCGCCGTAGGAGACGATTACCACCTTCGCTCCGATTCGGTCCAAATTTACTACCAGTCGCAGATTCGACGGAGATTCCTGGGGTTGACGTTTGATCGGAAACTTAGCTGGTCATTGCATATAGCACAGTTGAAAGCGCGATGTAACCGTTCTCTGAATATTTTGCGGATATTAAATGGCAAATCTTGGGGAGCGGATCGGACTATTTTGCTGCGACTGTATCGCGCACTGGTCCGATCAAAAATGGACTATGGGTGTATCATTTATTCCTCAGCACGACCATTTGTGATGAGGAGATTAGACGCACTCCATAACCGGGGCATTCGAGTGACTATTGGTGCTTTTCCCACTGGCCCAGTTCTAAGTCTTTACGTCGAATCTGTAGAACTTCCTCTGCGTTATCGGCATGAAATCCTCTTTGGAAATTATGGCTGTGCATTTAAATGTATGCCTCAACATCCAACGTTTGCTTCGTTTTCTCACACTGCGCTGGACGAACGTTATAGAAATAGCTCCATTAATCCAAGGCCTGCAGGTGTTCGTTTCCGGGAGCTACTAAGAAAGCACGACATTGAAATGCCTATTATGTATGCTAAGGAGGAGAGGGTGTTTCCCCCTTGGTTATGTACGACATCTCACGTAGACCTTGGGATACGGTATACCGTAAGTCTACGATGCCTACTTTTAGTATCCGCACCTGTTTTATAGAATTTCTGTCCGATTACAGTGACCGAATTTTAATCTACACAGATGGATCTAAGAGCACCAACGGTGTTGGATGTGCTTATGTTCATGGAACCGAACCCTATACATTAGGTTTACATGATAGCACATCCATTTATAGTGCAGAGCTGTATGCCATATACCGAGCCATTTTACATGTGCGCCGTCTAAAACTGTCCGACTGTCTCATTTTCAGTGATTCCCTAAGTGCACTTCAGAGCCTTCGTGAGCTGTAAACTACTACCCCATTGTTCAGCGAATCCAGGATGCCCTCCATGTTTTACACGCTTCTGGCATTAATGTGGAGTGTGCTTGGATACCTGGTCACGTTGGCTTGCCGGGGAATGAACTTGCGGATTTGGCAGCTAAGGCGGCAACCACAGAACCCAGTGTTACAATACCTCGGGTAACGTCAAAGACTTTGGGTTTGTTGTGCGCAGAGCGGTACTGTCGTGCTGGCGCGAGGAGTGGTTAGCTCTCCGCGGAAACAAGCTTAGGTAGTTAAAGACATTCCGATAAACTGGGTAACTTCTTCTCGCGTATCTCGTCGCGAGGAAATGATTTTGGCTCGGTTGCGTATTGGTCACTGCAATTTTACGCACAGTTATCTTTTCAAGGGTGACCCTGCTCCTATTTGTCCGCTTTGTGGCGAAGGTCTTTCGGTCCGTCACGTGTTGCTAGAGTGTATTGCTCTAGCACACTTCGGGACTCTGCAACTGCCAGACATTCTTGCAGAGGTTTTAGCGGATGATAAGCAAGCGGTTCATAGGATTTTTAATTTTGTTTCTAAAGTAAATTTCCAAATCCTGATTTAATCATCTTAATATAAGGTGTTTTATACCCATCGGTTTAGTTTTATATATCTATATTTATATATGACTTGTGCTATATTTCTATATTGATATATATCTCTGGCTTTGCTATCATTTTATATTGTTATTTATCTCTGACTTTTGCTTAAAATTTTATTTATTTATTTATTTATTATTTATGTAATTTAGTTTTCTTTTATTCAGCTTTATCTCTGGCCTTTGCCATAAATTTTCTACTAATTATTATCTCTGGCCTTTGCCATGATCTGTTATAGAAGGGCGCTAATGACCCAGAAGTTAGCGCCCTTAAACAAAACCAACCAACCTTAGCTGTAATGGACTCTGTCCTTATTGTGGAAAATTCCACAAAGGTATGTAATTTTGGGAGTTACCATTCCCATTAGTAAAGATCGCAGGTCTACAATTGCTTCAAGACAGCCTGAATGGCAAAAAGGAAACCTTCTTCTCAGAAAATATGGACAATCAAATGATGAGGGTTGTGTAGAAAGTGACCTCTGTTCATGCATAGCACAAGAAGTAGTTGGGGTAGCGCCACCATTTCAACATCAGCATGCGCAGTGGCTCCTAGCTGTACAAGGTGGGGCATCATACTGTTGTGTGTCTGCTAGTTATAACCTAACAACTTGAGTGCCGAAATAACAAATCCCATCCAGTGTGAAGCATGAAAAGGCTAAGAAGAACAATCCAAAACAAGCATTGTGGTCTTCTGGTGTTGCGTTTTTGCTTGAAAACGCTTGCCCTCACACAGCAAACAACACAAATGAACTTTTGGCCAAGTTCAATGGGACATTTTTGACCATCCTCCGTACAGCATCTTCCATCTGTTCCCATACATGAAAAAGTGGTTCGCAGCTCAGCGCTTTGGCAAACTGCCATGACATTTTGGCTTAGTTCACAGACAGCAGAATTTTATGCAGAGGGTATTTCAAAGACTATGAAAAGTGCTTGAATCTGTTTGGAGACTTGTAGAAAAATAAAGAAAAGCCGTAGTTTTCAGATAATATATAATAAAACTTTTGTATGTATACCAGTTTCATGTTTATTTCAAAACGGAGGTTACTTTCTGGACAGCCCTTGTAACAGCAATTTATTGCTAATGTTCAGAATAACAAATTAGACAATATTGATCTGGATACTTATAAATCAAATGTATTAAAATGGATCTGTTTTTCACAACTTATTGAAGGATAATTCTTTTTGTAAACAAGGTCAGGGATTTCTCTATCTCCTTAGCAAAAGTTGTGCATTTCCTCCCTGATCCTAAACATCCAGCCATTTGGTTTTTGAGGCAAGAAAACAAAACAGTTTATAACAATCAAAAGAGATATTGGAACAATACTAATCCTAAGCAAGCGAGGAAGAGGGATGGAGAAAAAATGCAGTGAAAGATACTTATATCAGAAGACACAGTTTCAATACCATAATCAGAGCAGAAAAGCTGTATGCTCCATTTTAAAAGTGGCACATGCAAAGTAATATTAACAATATATAGCATCATTTTTCTAATCAGTTTTCTGTCCCAAATGACTGCATATGTCATAAATATCCATCAGATATCCAGGGAATTGTATCCACAGAAAATATCACAATAAGCAAACAAGAAATAACATTGTGAATGATACAGTAACTGGACCGACTGTGTGCTCTCAAAGATGACATTTCTAGTCCCACAAGAGCATGACCACATGGACAAAGTCAGGCATTTGCTGTTTTATGCTCCAGGATGTACAGTACTTGTGAGTAAAGAACCTAACTCTGGACAATTGTAAGTACAGGACTCTAGTTATAAATTTATGCATATAATTGTGGAGGAGTTAGGTTCAAAACATCTCTCTACGATGGAGAAAACATTATAATATATAAGGTGTGTCATACAACGAGGTGGAAGGAAGCGACAGTATAAATGAACACCGCAATACCAAACAACATAAAATAAATATTCAGTTAATGAAAACCATAGATCTGCCCTCCACTTCAAAAGCAACACCAGACAGGAACAAGGTAGTTTGTAAAGATTTGTGTAAAATTATGGTGTCCACTGACATACCTATACACAAGCTGCAAAATCAAGGCGTTATTTTCTAGGAGAACTATACAGTATGCAAACTACCTTCTGAAAGAACACTTCACAGGTATCTGCGTACATGCTATGAAGGCGTGTTAGCTGATGTATGGGAAACCGTGGCAGATAATAAACTATGCATTTCCATGGATGAAACACAAGTTTGTTTGTTTTTCTTTCTTTCTTTCTTTCTTTCTTTTTTTTTGTTTAGTTTATTGATACTCTTTAACTGCTGTGGTCCTTAGCATCCCATTCTATATTGGGAGTGAAAAACTGGTCATTTTACTCAGAGGCCTCTTTATGAGGCTTGAGGTCCATTTATGTGCCATGAATCTATGACACGGTGCCAGCAGCTTTATTTCCCTTCCAAAGAAAGTTATGCTAGGGATTTTTACGCCTGAAAAAAATCCATTTCCCTCCACCAGATTTGAACCTGTGACCTTGGGAGCTAGAGGCTAGCATGGTAAAAACTACACCATGGAGGATGATAATGAAATGCAAGATTTGGCTGGTAGGTCTGTTGCAAATGTTGCAGTCGATATACTCTCTCCTAATGGGCAAGGGCAAACATTTTTGTTAACCTGTGAGGAGTTTACAAAGGTGAATTATCTTATAATGATAACTTTATTTGAAATATTGTTATCCCTTTTATGGCCCATATATGTTAAAGGCTGGTAAAGAAATATGGAAACATTATCAAAATGTGATACATATTACATGGTCTTCATAGAGTGGCAGAAGCTATACTGCTATTCTGATGTAGATGCTTTCATAAGTGGCTATTTCTAAATTTTTAATTTCTAAAACCCCCTTCAAGGTTACGCACGTTCCGGGAGATAGCTCTGGATATACCTTTACCTCCAAGACCAATTGTCACCTTCTGGAGAACATGGCTTAATGCTGTTTTCTATTATACCACACATTTTCATATGTTAAATGTACTTGACAATGAAAGGTGTGTGTGTGGATTACGAGGTACAGCTACTTCAGGACTTAACAACCATTCATAATAATTATAAATGTTTATCTGCAGCTGTTGCTGTTTTGAAATCAAGGAAACTAGAACTGCTGGATGCCATTTGAATATAGAGAAATTTTCAACAAATATTTCTCAAGTTACCGATAGAGCAGCTCTGATAGTGAGGAAAAAGCTTGCGAATGTGTTTGAGAAAAAACCAGGATATTCAAGACTGTGTGAATCCATAATGCATTAATAGAAAGTGAAAAAACTAGCCTATAAAATGTAGAGAGCAGACAGTTACTTAAAGGCATTCTCTTATGTCTTGTGATGTGGAGAGAATATTTTCTGAGTATAAACCATGTTTCACCCCACCAAAGAAGTTATGTTTTTGAGACACTGCAAATGTATATGATTATACCTTGCAACAGACTATGAAAATGATAATGTTTCTGTGTAAATTTATGAATGGGAATGGTATAAATAATTCAATGTGTCACATATATTTTAAGTTTTTATTGTATTTTCCCTTTTACATACTTCAATGTGCAGTATAATGACTGCCTTGCATCTTACCGTAGATTAGCTGCTCATCTGCAGATGCTACTTTATACATGACCATATGCCATTTGGTTGAATGCGCATAAGACATAGCTTTGTTTATGTTGTTGCTTCCTGGCATTTCGTGCACTATGGTTCATATGCACTAAACTTGAAGAGGCAGGTACCAAACCACCTCGGCTTAGTCATGACATACTAGCTCTTATCTCCTGCATGTTACAACACCATTGTTCCACTGTGCCTAAAACAAGTTAGAACTGTTTTAGTATTCAAATTTGGTGATCAATATGATCAATAACCATGCTCTTGGTAATCAGAAGGATAATAGAGTGAGTACTAGATGTTTAGAATGTTGATTGGTTTCAGTGAATATCAGTCAAGTGCTCAAATCAATAATACTAATTTAGAATTGATTCTCACATCTGCTAAAGCTAGTAAGGCTGATGCAAAGCCTTTGACAATTTGAAGCACAGACACCTTTCATCACTTTCACTACTGCCTAACATCATGAAACTACAGTGAAATGGTACAACCCAAATTGAAGCTAATCATAAAATCAAAGCCCATGGTCTTTCAATGAGAAATAATGCAAGGATACCCACTTTCACCCAGCTTATTCAAATAGGTCATATCCTTAAAGAATTATGATTGGACAAGAATACTGCAAAATATAAATACTCAATCAGTCCTTATATTCCCAATTTGATGTTCATGGTATTTGCAGATGACACTCTCATCATAGCAATCAGTGAACATTTTGCATAATCTCCAAGCAATGCCATACTTAAAAAATTCACAGAAATAGGGTTCAATATTAACATTAAAAAGTCAAAGCGCAATCAATAATAAAAATGGAAAAATTCAGTACCAGCCTCTGATTTTGAATTATGATAATGTAAATACTTTCAATGGCCACAGATGAAAGTATTCAATACTTAGGTGCAGAGTTTCATAACTCCATTCTTTTTGACTAACATAAAAACATGGAGAAGTTAAGAAGCAAATTAGATTGCTTAGCCGTGACTCTGCTTTTATGTGACTATCAAAAATTCATAGACCTATTCAGCTTCATTTGTCCAACACTCATTTAGTCGTTCCAAAGTACACCCTGTAATAGAATATCTGAAAAGTTCTTAAATATACTAGTATCATGATTAAAAACATCCTCAAAGAATATTAAAACTACCAGCAGATCTCCCCAACAACATGGCTTTCTTGGAGAAAAAGTATAAAGGTGTTGGGCTCTTTGGAACCCAGTGGGAAGCATGCCTACAATGTTTGAATGTTGTAAGAAACTGGCAGTATTCATGAATGTTCATATAACATCGCTGGTGAAATTGACACTTATTTTCACAAGCTTAGTCTTAAAAGTGCCAGTGTTCCCAGCTTAAGAACACTACTAAGGCTCATTTTTACAATGTGCATTTAAATGGCAGTAAATGTTAACTGACAGTTTTCTTTATGGTCGGAGTAAAGTTCCAGTAAAGATTTCTTGGTTCTTATCATCTCCAGGTTAAGATGTTCTGCCGGTTAGCACAATCATGCTAAATTTGTAGCACCTGGTAGGAATGTTTTTCATATGTTTCAATGATTGCTGTGTAATGTTCCATGTAAAGCTGAGAATCATGAATGCACTTGTATTATATGTGTTTTGTTTCCACTGTTCTTGTAAATTGTTAATTTATGTCTGAGAAAAAGAAATGAATGAATAATTTCTCATTAAAGGAGGAAGAACTCCTTTTGAAAATAGTAGAGAAAAAGTGTAACATAATAGAAAATAAAAATCAGATGCTGTTCCATGGCAGGAAAAAGCAAAGCCTGTGATGAAATCGGTAAAAATTTTGAAGCGGTGAGTGGTACAAAAAGACCTATAAAGAACGTTTGTAATAATATGAAAATATGTCAAGTGACCTTTCTAGGCTAGGCTGTTTTGCTGAAATGTGCACTGAATTCTTGCATGGGTACAATCCTAAAAGTATAGGAAATTTCGCAATGCAAAACAGCTTAGATTATTCTTTTCAATTTCTTCTTCAGCTCCTGGAAGCTTAATGTAATCTTTGGCTAATGTTGCAACAGTCATACTGACTTCTTTACTTGTGATGCTGTTGCTGTACTGATAACTATGAAATCACAAAGTGCAATTAACATACTTCCAAGAGCATGGAGTCATAGAGTCAGAAGTAGCTGGTTCATTGGTGACACCGCATTATTTCTGAAAATGAATTTTACTACATAAGTATTAGATAATAATGTTGCATTAAATATGGAAGTAATACTAATATTACTGATAATATAGTAATTATCCTGAAATGCAAACTAACCTTTCTGTAGAATGAGGAATTTGTTTATATATCAGACCAAGAATTAAAAGAACTCATCCAAAGACATGTAATAGTTTATTTTAATTTTCACCATTTTATGCTTTCTTACATGTATCTCCAACTGTTCATCATTATCAATATCACTTTCACAGAAATCAAAATAGTACTAGTATGTGAACTTAACCTCAAAATATCATCCAGCTAGGAGTTTACTGGAAGACAATGCTACGGTAAAGTAACTGTCAGTTGGAGCCTACTTTACTCTCACATAATGTCTTAACCAGATATTGAAAATCTAACTGCTGGTAAAGTGACCGTAAAAGTAACCATAAATACTTTACTGGAGGTGGTAATAGTGGGCCTATGGAAGAAAACCTTTCAAACTTGGTGTTCTCAGCCTCAGAAAGGAAAGGGTGTTGTTATTTATAAGCAATTCACACCCACAAATAGTGGATCTATAGACCAGAGGAACTAAGTAGAAATGGAAGGAAGCACTAAAAGTGACAGCAAACATTTATATAGTTACAGCAAAACCAGGCAGGTTCAAGGACAGCAACCACCGTTGCCACTGTAGCAACATGCACATGTTCCTTGGGTCCCCGTCCACATGGAAACATCTGAGAAATATTACACATCATCAGGTGCACTCCATGATTGCTGAAGCCCTCAAACTCCAGAAGTACTTACCAGGTTTACAAGGAAGTTCATGGTATTGCAGAGAGTGGATCACATAGAAGAATTAATATTATAATCATTTAACTTGACTCATGTATGAGAACCATCATAGATGGGAAACAGATGAGGACCAGCCGGCTCAAGTTCATATAGAAAAATGTGCCATTTATGAGCCAACAATACTCTACTTCTGCAGTAAATATTATCTTGCTTCAACCGATGATGTTGGCTTACTAATTGGAGCCACGGC
Organism: Deroplatys truncata; assembly: GCA_030765065.1. Taxonomy (NCBI): domain Eukaryota; kingdom Metazoa; phylum Arthropoda; class Insecta; order Mantodea; family Mantidae; genus Deroplatys; species Deroplatys truncata. The sequence goes on along the minus strand of CM060988.1, from coordinate 19,408,324 downwards.
CACTATTCCATGTTCTTTTGTAATGCTTTGCAGAAAATATAAGTTAAACAATTCATTTATTAAGATAGATATTTATTTCCTCATTGCAACATTAGATACATAAATTCTCCATAGTTCAGGGATAATATGCTACCCTTTAGTTTCCGAGGACATGGGTTCAACCCGACAGAGGGCAATGGATTTTTTTGGACATAAAAATCCTTAGCAAGGTTTCCTTCAGAGGGGAAGTAAAGCTGGTGATCCCGTGTTGTAGATTTACAGCATGTAAAAGAACCTCAAGCCTGATAAAGAGGCCTCTGAGTAAAATTTCAATCTTTCACAGCCAATATAGAATGGGATGTGTTGTTGAAACCAGTTCAGAGTAAAAACTGAGGTGATTCATGACACAAAACAACATTCACTTTTTAAATTTCCTGGAGCATGTTTCACAGGCTAGTTTCCTTCACTGTCAACTGACATATTCCAGTTTTACCCCATACAAATCCTTGATCATTTTATCACATATCTCTATGTATTTTTACCTGCCCCATTCTATTTTTACCTCCATGGATAGCCTCCAGAAACTTCTGTTTTGATACTTCCTATTAATCCACGAGTTTCTCATGCCTATCTGTTATAGAACTTCCTGTGCTTTAAGAAATCGTGATGCTTTCCACTTGCATTTCTCCTGAAGCATTCTTTTATATCACTTTTTTTCCAGCATGGTATTCCTAAATCATTTATTAAAGGGTCATTGGTTATATTGAAAAACTATTTGTATGGCATGTAAACTCATTTCTCCATATATACAAATTTGTTTGTTTATTTAGATAAGGGCTACTTTCATGATTATTTCAAATAGTGTTTTATATAGTTGCAAATGACAGTTATTTGTAATGTTTATAATACCAGTTATGTATCCTTTATATATCCTTATGTATCCTTTTATTGTTTGGTATGCTTTGTTTATGGTAGCCTCCAGCTGGAGGAAGCAAATTTGTTAATAAATTCTGTATGTACGAGGGCTAATCAATAAAGACTGAGATTGATTTTTTCCTGTAGCTTTCTTGAGAGTTTCCTGTCTCTACCATGAATATTTGAAAAGAGCGGGGTTTCATGTATAATATCCATAGGCGGCAGCACTCTCATATCGGTAGGTTGGTAGTAATGCTGTATATTGTTGACCCAACTTGAATTTCGCATACCACAAAATGAAGGTGACACAAGAGGAGCAATAAAATTTTGTTTTCGTTTAAATCATACAGCCTCTGAAACTTTGGAAAAGCTGAAGCAAGCATACGGTGAAGATGCACTACCTCGTGCAACAGTGTTTAGGTGGTTCAAAGAGTTCAAAGTAGAGCGAGTCCTCTGTGCTAAGTAAGGTGGGCCTGGTGCTTTGGCTTCTGCTATGACTGAAGTCAACATCAACACAGCTGCTGTGATTGTTGTTCCCACTCACACCACTGTTACAGCAGCGTACCACACGTCAGTTATTGGCTACACCGAGGAAGCACATTGCAAGAAACATCCAGAACTTATCACAACAACATGCAGCCTCACGTTGCAAATCAAGTCCAGGAATTTTTTACTAAATTCAACATTACCTGTGTGCCGCATCTGCCTTATAACCCCAATCTTGTCCCCTGTGATTTCTTTTTATTCCCATTACTAAAGGCAAAGCTCCGGGGCATTCGATTTGAGAGCACTGAAGCAGTACTGAAGAAAAGTGAGGCAATTCTCAAAGACCTGACAAAGAATGGCCTGTACCATGTGTTCGAGGACTGGCAGAGACACTATAAAAAGTGCATTCGAGTAGGAGAGGACTACTTTGAAAAAGACCATGTCAACATTGAAATGGAGTAATAAATATCTGTGAAAAAAATTAGTCTCAGTCTTTATCGGTCAGCCCTCGTACATGTACACTAACTATGCTACTGTTGTTCTTTGTAAACTTAAGTATATACTGTTAAACATCATTAAAACAGAATAAAAAATAATGCCCAGTAAACACAAACATTGCAGTGTACACAATCATGAAACCAGACCATGTGGCAGGCAAGCATGATTTACTTGTGAAATGGCATGAACTCTGCAGGAAATTCTCAAACATGAAAGAATAGAACAGACATAATTCTAGAAGACCAGAAAAAAAACTTTTTTTATATCCATAGAGCAGTAAGTTAGGTGCTGTCACACTCTACTCCCTCCTCAGTGACAACATGGAAAAAACCTCTTTGGGAAGCGCACTGTGCAACCAGAATGTGTAGTCCACTGAGCTGATTGATGATTGTCTGGCAGGTTGATCATCGGGTACTTGGGTGGTATAGTGCCCATATTATTCAGCAGGAAAGCTGGTCTAAATCTGCTGATGGAGACTATCTGTTGTCCTTAAGACATTTCCAAAGTGAACTACTTCTCAACACATTTGACCACTAGGTATGGTCCATTTGTATATAGGTTGGAGAGGGTTCCAAATGTAAAGATGTCATAAGCTTTGGATGAATGAATACAGATTTTGCCTAGTGACGTTGAATGTTGATTGGTGGCCATGTGCTGCTTCAGATTGAAGACAAAAGAAGGAATAACACGGTCCATTGATGTTGAATCAAAGAAATCAATTGGAACCTTGATTGTGACAGTATAAGTGATTACTGCTGGATTGATATTATGTTCTGGTATGAATCAAGCATAGAGATGTGGATAAATATCTAAGCAAAAAAACAAAAGGAAGAGTGTACATGTTTACTTTGAAAAAGCTTTTGATACAATAAATAGAGAAACACTAACAGTGAATGAAAGGAATACGTGAGAAAGACATAGGGGAAGTAGAGAGACCAGGTGGAGAAGGGAAGCAACATAACAAGGGTGCAAACTAAGTCCCATTCTGTTCACATTTTTATAGATGACATAATTGAAAGAATAGGTAAAAGCAATTGTCACTGCCAGCTACCAGGACTGTTATATCCATGGTAGGGGCCATAGCAGTGATGGGTTTACAGAAAGCAATAATTGAAATACAAAAATTCTGTGATAAATGGGGAATTAACGTAACCATAACTAAATCCAAAATTATGGTTTTTAAAAAACATAAGAAACTAAAGAAAGACAAGCAATGTAACTTGAGTGGGGAAAAGCTGGAAGTAGCCAAAGAATTTGATTACTTAGGAGTGACTAAGTAGAAATGGAAATTGGGAGGTTCACATTAGAAAGATAGTGGCAAAAAGCAAAGCGGCTATGATAAGTGTAAGAACATGTAAATATAAATTGGAAATGTCCAAAAATGGTTGAAGAGGATATACGCAACTATGGTGGAAGCAAGAATGTTGCACAGAGCGGAAATATGGGGAGGATCAGAATTCCAGGTTATTTTGTAAAGAATTGTTAGGACTACCACAGTCGGCTCCGGGAACTTATAACTAATATGGTTCCCACATTTAGCCGGGGATAACTCAGGTCCACCCAGGCAGAACCCTGCATGCTTGTATAAGACTCTGAGAGGGGTCAGGTACCAATGCATCATGCACTCCATTGGCATGGAAGTGCATAATACTTTAGGGTTGTGCTAAAGGTAAGCCACTTCTTCATGTGGCATCTCCCCTGTGGCCACCCTGGCATGAGTAGCTCTTCCAGTACAGCCTGCAGGATCTGTAACGGTATTACAAATAATGTTGATGCTTGTGATGTTTATGTATGTGTGTTTACTTCACGCGTTGCCATCTTGTGACGTCATTCGTTTGTTTGGTTTGTAGCTCCATCTGGCGTAGCAATTTGCATCAGTTTTGAAATAATTCACTTTAAATGTCCTCCAGCTAGCTCTTTGGGTCGAACTTGTATCTCTTACAGGTTGTGAATCGGAAAGGAATCTTTTATCCAGAAATTACACTTAATGAAGAAATTGGTTGTATAATTTTTATTGTCGAACACGTTCACTAACACATTTACATATTGATTTAGATACTCGCCAAACTGAAACTGTTTGTAATAACTTCTTACTTATCACTTTTAACTCACGTACTTCAACTTTGTGTGTAATTCACTGTATAATACTTTAGTTTCTCGTAATTCTGCTGCGCGTAATTTGACGAACTGAAGGACTGACTGGCGACGTGTAGTGTACACGAAATTTTGATGAACTGAGGGACCGACGTGTAGGGTGTTGAGAATTTTGTTGAACTGGGGGGCGATCTACCTCGGACCTGGCTTATATACTCCCACTCCTCGACATGCCTAAAGATTATAAATGAACTGCTATTGGCTAATAAAACGCGCCAACATTAGCGTCTATTTTAACATCCAATGAAAACCACGAACACATATTGCTTTTAGGGAAACATTCCAGAAGCTTCTACCGAAAAGGCGCGAAACATTACGTAACTTCCTTGTTCCCGGTAATGATAAACAACTCACTCCATCGCTGCATTATTGCGTTATTATTGACAGTTTCAGTAAAGCCGTATATTATTATTTACCAATAATAATTACAATTAATAAACATCTGAAATCAATGTCACATAAAAATACATAGTCATATTACAATCATTATTTACATTTGAGTAATTTGTGATACAAATTACCGTATCATATGCCCCACTAGAAACATAATTATAAATATTTATAACTTGTTTGGAAATTTTATAATTGTGTTTTTAGTCTCGTAAATCTTGGAACACACGCTATCACTTTCACTTGACACTTCACACGCATTTAACACACGACATATGTTTTATCTCGCCACTACTTACTGGCTCTGGTTTAATTAATTTAGATATTAATCTGACATCACAAATTTTTTTTATAGCAAATACTTTACCCTAAATTATTTAATCACTGCTACCAAATTGTTTACTTTAAGTTGTTGACAAAAATTTATACATTTAAGATTTTTTTGTAATTATTATACATATTTACCAAAATATTTACCCTCTACATATATTTACATCTCTTAAATCTAGATAATGCTTCACATGTTCTGTTTGCTACATAAGTATTAGTTTTTTTTTTTTTTAATTATTATTTTTACCCATTTTTGTTATTTGTACTTTATTTTAACAATGTTCTTGGAATTGTATTTACGTACTTTTAATCTAATATCATATTTCAATCTTTGCATTCTTAATTTTCAAATGTTGTTACAGTTACTAAAAATTTAAAAAATTTTTTTTTTTTTTTTTTAATTTATTTCTCTTTTCAAATGACATATATAAATAATTAACCCTCTTACGTTCCAATACATTTCTCTGCAAGTCATCTTTAACTATCCAGCATTTACCTTACATCTCATTGTTATTTACCCTCCTGGATCAAATTGTGTGTGGCTAAACATTACTCGTAGCCGTAACCTAACCTTCAAATTGTTGTTCATGAATAACCTCTTGTATTCATTTGAAATTTCATCACATGATAACATTTGAACACAATCTACAGTTTCTTGAACAATACATCTTTTAACAATTGTCATTTTCAATTCTTCTACTATCTCTTTAACTTGAGAATACTCTGACAAATCTGTACTAAACTGTACTGGACTGGAGTTTTCATTTTGAACACCTTGGTACAATTTATTTCTTTGCATTACTGTCTCATTCTGTATTTCTGATATCTCCCCTCTGAATTTAACTTGCGCTTGATTCACATCTACATTCCTAACCTCTTTTATCTCTCTTATCTCACTTGAAATATTACTCACTTGATTTCCTAACTCTGTGCATTCTACATTAACCTCACTTTTAGTATTAACCTCACTTTCTTTGTTACCTATTTCCATGCTCATATCTAGCATTTTCTTTGAAACTTCTCCTATCTCACTTGCTATTAATTCCTCATTTTCATCTCTCATTTTTGGCATACTACTATCTAACTTCATAACTTTCTTTTCAATTTCTTCACTGCTTTGATCTACTGTTTACTCTAATTTCTCATTCCTCCTACCAATACTTTCAATTGATTTCCTGTTTTGTTCTAAGCTTTTACCAATATCTTCCCTCAGTTCCCTATTATTCTTTTGCATACCTTCCCTATTTTGATCTATTTTCTTTTCTAATTTCTCATTATTCTTACAAATTTCTTCCCTTATACTCTGAGTTAATTTATGTTCTAATTTCTCAATATTCTTTTCCATATTCTTCAGCATTTCCATAATCATCATACTAGTATCAAGATTAACATTTCCTGCTATTCTATTCTCACTTCCTGCACTAACATTTCCTCCACCAAATATTACATTGTTTAAGCTATTTTCTGTAATCTGTATTGAATTACAGCTAACTGTTACACTATCCCCTTCCATCATTGTTTCTTCAATATTACTAGTAGCCATTTTTTTTCGTTTTCTAACAAAAAAATTACGATAGTCTGACCTTTGTGATGCTGTCTGTTGCTGTAGCTTTGATGTCCAGCGTTCTGCCCCATTCTCCTAGGTTTGAATGTCGCTTCTGCGTTGTGTTGTGATGAATCTACGTTGTCTCGATGTTTTTGTAGTTGAATTATCCTGTTGCATTGTAATCTCGGAATTACGATGTCCAATCTGCGTCTTGTAGATCATTTCACTGGTCCATTCATTCCACATTCTGGTTAATTCTGCTACTTTCCTGGTTAATTCTGCTACTTCCTGGTTATTCTGATCCTTTCCTGGTCATCTTGCCCCACGTTGGGCGCCAATTTGTAACGGTATTACAAATAATGTTGATGCTTGTGATGTTTATGTATGTGTGTTTACTTCACGCGTTGCCATCTTGTGACGTCATTCGTTTGTTTGGTTTGTAGCTCCATCTGGCGTAGCAATTTGCATCAGTTTTGAAATAATTCACTTTAAATGTCCCCCAGCTAGCTCTTTGGGTCGAACTTGTATCTCTTACAGGTTGTGAATCGGAAAGGAATCTTTTATCCAGAAATTACACTTAATGAAGAAATTGGTTGTATAATTTTTATTGTCGAACACGTTCACTAACACATTTACATATTGATTTAGATACTCGCCAAACTGAAACTGTTTGTAATAACTTCTTACTTATCACTTTTAACTCACGTACTTCAACTTTGTGTGTAATTCACTGTATAATACTTTAGATTCTCGTAATTCTGCTGCGCGTAACTTGACGAACTGAAGGACTGACTGGCGACGTGTAGTGTACACGAAATTTTGATGAACTGAGGGACCGACGTGTAGTGTGTTGAGAATTTTGTTGAACTGGGGGGCGATCTACCTCGGACCTGGCTTATATACTCCCACTCCTCGACATGCCTAAAGATTATAAATGAACTGCTATTGGCTAATAAAACGCGCCAACATTAGCGTCTATTTTAACATCCAATGAAAACCACGAACACATATTGCTTTTAGGGAAACATTCCAGAAGCTTCTACCGAAAAGGCGCGAAACATTACGTAACTTCCTTGTTCCCGGTAATGATAAACAACTCACCCCATCGCTGCATTATTGCGTTATTATTCACAGTTTCAGTAAAGCCGTATATTATTATTTACCAATAATAATTACAATTAATAAACATCTGAAATCAATGTCACATAAAAATACATATTCATATTACAATCATTATTTACATTTGAGTAATTTGTGATACAAATTACCGTATCAGATCGCAGATACATGGAAAAAATTAAATTGAGTTTTATTTATGGACACTCTTTAACTGCTGTGGTCCTTACTGTCCCATACTATATTGGGCGTGAAAAACTGGCAATTTTGCTCAGGGGCCTCTTTGTCAGGTTTGAGTTCTTTTACGTGCTATAAATCTATGACAGGGGACCACCGGCTTTACTTTCCTTCTGAAGGAGGCCATGCTAAGGATTTTTACGCCCAAAAAAAACATTTCTCTTTGCCGGGTTTGAACCCACAACCTCAGGAACTAGAGGTTAGCAACTATTTATTTAGAAGAAGAACCTATTTATTTTGCAGAATATGTATCGTGAGCATGAGCTCACATCAACTAGCTGCCTGTTGAAAATAAACAGGTGAGTGAAGCTGTAAGAGTGTTCAGGTTGACTCCACTTTCATTGAGTATCTTTTATCAATTATAATCTTATTTAATTTTATATCAAGGTATGTCCATCATAGGTGCTCAAGTGTTCATGATTTGAAGCTGTTGTGACAAAATAATTCTGTTTTAAATCATGGTTATAGAAACTGGTGAAAAGTATTACAAAGGCACAGTACTTTCATTTCCAGCTGAATTTGCAGAACTGTTTGTATACTAATTTAATTGAATCTTGAGTCAGAGGACACATTTAAACTTCACTTACTTGAAATCACTCGAACATATTTCGAAAGCAGCGCTTACTTTCATCTTCATCTTCAGTTGGCAAAAAGCTGAAGATGGAAGCAAGCAGCACTTTCAAAACATGTTCAGTTAATTTCAAGTAAGTGAAGTTTTAGTGTATCCACCAACTCAAGATTCAATTCAGTTATTGTTTCACTTCACTGAATAACACTTCAATTATACGTACACTATTTGTTGCTGTTTCAGATGACTCAACGTTTTGATCTGTATGCAGAATCACTTTCCAAAGTTGTTCAACCTGACTACCAGCCACAGATTGTGAAGGAAAATTAAGGATCACAAGCATGCTATGAAGACTGACAAGTGCCTTAGTCCTTTTTTAATGAACAAACTATCAATAATCCATGCTATCAAGTTTAGAAATAAATTTTATGCAGTTTTTACTATCTAAATAACACACCCTTGCTTGGCTGTGTATTAGATGGTATATTATATCTTATATGGTGATGTTCAAATGTATACACTGATGCTGTATGTCAGGAGTTTGGGTTCTGCAGAATATAAAAGCATTTAAAGTGCTCTAATTTGTTTTTAGATATAACTTGCAGACAGCTATGTCCAAATCAAATCTGCTTCTTTTAATCAACCTTACTCCTAAAATTTATCACTGACATGTACGCAAGAGGGAGTCAAGGCACTTTTCTTCATTAACTGTAATCAACATCCATATTAATAACATAATACTGATATAAGCAGGAATTGTGAAGATTTTTTATGAAAAAGATAAAAGTAAGCAGCTGAGGAGGCCTAAAGGATACTTTCCAGAAATTTATTGGAAATATGGATTGCTAAAAACCTTGATCAGAAAGAAAAGTTATGTTGTAAACTGACAATGGGAACTCCCCAACATGATTAAGATGCACTGAAACATGCTTGCGTCAAACTGGGTGAACATCATTTACTTTTAGTTCCCCAAGTTTATATGGTGTCGGCATATACGTGAACTATTAACAGGTAAGCAAAAATAATGTTGTTGTGATTCAACCTACATTCACAGTTGATCCCTCCTTGTTTCATAATACGATTATTGAAAGCTAGTATTATATTCCTTTTTTTTCCTTCACTTGTAAAATTTTAAAAATATTACACACACAATTTTTGTAAGTATGTCAGTGATTCACAAATTTTTCTCATGTGTGGAGCATTAATTTCTTTGCTCCTTACTGAATCAAATTTTAATTTCTTATCCACTCTGATTGGGAAGAAAATTAGAAAACAAGATATAATATTAAAAAAAAAAAAAATCTTCCACAAGAAAAGCAGATAAAACAAAATTCTCAGGTTATAGAAACTCTACCATGTTCATAGTACTCAGAGAAGGTACCTATTGCATTCTACCCAAAAATGTGATACTGAGATTTCACCAGAAATAAATGTTTTGAGGCCTCTTGATTCCAAAAAAGGTATTTTTAGAAAAAGGTCCATGTGTCTGTGAACAGCATAATTTAAAAATGAAAAGTTGGATAAGTACCCAACTTGGTATTTAGGTTCAATACCTTCTAAAGAGGATACAACTTTTTCATTAAAACCTATGAGATCAGAAGAAGACTTAAAAGACTTAACCCATGAATGTTGATGATGACCTTTTAATGTTGCAACACAAAGATTTTCAAGAAAATCCCCCCACTCCAAACTATCCTTTACGTGGTACATGTTTCAAAATTCTTGATTTTCTAAAAACTGGCTCTAATGATTTTGATTAAAATATCATATATTATGGATACTTACATGCCAAATAAAATGCATATCTTGAATTTTCTGGGAATGGCCTGTGAATTCCTCTTCATTCAGAAGGAATTTTGTATAATCCTGTGTAACTGGTAAACGGTAAGTGATAGACAAAAACATACTACACAAGAAATATACATCTCTTTAAGACACATAACTTTTTTGTGGTATAAGCCATTTCCGAGATATCCGTTATTAATGGTTTGAATTGTTCATTACTTGATCATTCTTTCAAAATCCTGTCACCATTCAGTTGTCTCTTGTGATTGCATGGAAACAGTATGCAATTTTAAGGCCAGCATAGTGTCCAGTTCTTAAACATTTAACTATCACTATTCCCTTTGTATCTATAATGAAATAACTAATGTAGCTATTTCTGCAAAGGTTTATTTGGATTAAAATGAAGTGGATAGAAAAATAGGCTTTAGCAGGAATAGTTTGTACACCCATTAATAAGCGATAGAGGGTATAGAGACAGCCATGTGGATGTAACACATCAGAGTTTTGCTTTTAAATTCAGCTCCTTATGTCAGCTTATGACATTCTGCATAGAGATAAGGGGACACAATATGAAAAACATGCTCTCTGTGTAAAGTCTTTTATATATGCCTATAGAAGAGCAATCTGGCCTATGTGACTACTGTATTGAAACTCCATGCACACTGTTATGGGACAATAACAGCCATCCTGGACAACATCAAATTAACAGCATATGGCTTGATATTTCCTAATGCTTGTTTACAGTTCTTAACTGCTTCCAGTGCAGTATACTTTGAGCAAAGGCTTAGTTAAAATGTGCCCTGTTTACTGAGTAAAGTTCTTTATCTTAAAAAGACTATATATTCAGTTGCTGGCTATACATTGTCTTACATTCACATGACTTTCTCTACCCATTATCACTTATTAGTGGGTATGCAAATGCCACCAATTTTATTTGCACATGCTAAGAGAGTTAACCTATTGTTATAGAGGTTACAATATACAATAGATTACCAAAGTGATACTTTGACATTTTTCTACCATGAGATAAATGACTGGAATGTGGTGATGTTCAAGTTGTTAGGTTCCATTCATAACTGGTAACTCCTCTACAAACGTGCACATGTATTCGGAAGGTATCTGTTACAGTGGTGTGATTACAGTTTTTATATTTACAGGTGTTTGAATTTTGCATGTCAAACATTTAGTCGCCATCTGATGCACTGACTATAATATTAATTTTATATACATAATAGGTATATATGTATTAATAATATATATATGTTATAATAATTATATTACTGTTTATATTAATTGGGCTAATTATATGAGTATTTAATTACCTTTGCAGTTAATTAGAAATATGAATTGTTTTTGCAATTTTTGGCATAAGCATTTTCTGTTTGTGTGGGGTCTTACTTTTAGAGGAAGGTGTAGAAGGAATTTAATTGTTCAGTTTAGGTAAGCGCACCAAAGTCATATTAAAACATAACATAAGTAAAATGTTAAAAACAGTAATTGTTGACTAATGTTTTTAACATTTTATTAACATCCTCCACTGTTTTAAATACTTCATTTTTATTATCAATTTTATAACTATAAATTCTTCATACTATTACAGATAGTAATTTTCAGCATTTAATAACATATCATGTTATATAAATTAATTCCATAGCATGGTTCAGTGCTGAATTTAACACTTAGGTTAAATTAAACTGAGTTTTATTTATGGATACTCTTTAACTACTATGGTTCTTAGCATCCAATTCTATATTGGGCATGAAAGACTATAAATTTTTCTCAGAGGCCTCTTTATCAGGCTTAAGGTTCTTTTATGTGTTATAAATCTAGGACATGGCACCACCGGCTTTACGTCTCCCTTCTGAAGGAAGCAATACTAAGGATTTCCACACCCGAAAAGATCCATTGCCTCCACCAGATTAGAACCTGCGACCTAGGGAACTAGAGGCTAATAGGTACCCCTAGACCACAGAGGATAATTAACACTTAAGGTGTATCTAGGTTATAAGTAATCATTGATTTTGGCAGAGAAGGAAGATGATGACCAAACGTTTGCACCAAAGAAAAGAATATTACAGAACAATATATATATATATATATATATATATATATATATATATATATATATATATATATATATGACATGACAAGGACTCATAATACTAGCAAAATACCAAAATAATGTGTCATTGATGCCCTAACATGCAGTATCAGCCATCTTTGTTTTTTAGTAACCTGAGTTCTGCTGCGTCCTCTATAGACCTTTTCCCTTCACCTGAAGTATTAGCTTATTTGTAAACTATGCTTCTAGTGTTCATCAGGTACCAAATTCAAATCCTGTGAACCTCCTTTCACTTTCGTCCCCCCTTTTACTTTCTCAAATGTGTGTAATTTCAGTTTATTTATTGCAATTATTAGGTGTACAAAAGCTTTTATTTAAGAGATATAAAATCAAGGATATGACATTGTTGCCTACAATGATGAAATAATGATCATTTGATATCTGTTTATTGCTATAGACCTGTACTTTAATTGCAGGAACATTATTGCAAGTAATATGCTATCTCATTAAGCATTTACAAAATGTAAAGATGTCTTTGAAACACTTAATTTATTTGTTACTTATTTGACAATATTGTTGTTATCATCATCAGTATTATCATTAGTAGTGGTGGTGGTAGAGTATTTTGTGGATGCATCTCACAATCTAATTAATATGTTAGGCTTTATTCATTACTGAGAAATATTGGAAAGAAAGAGAAGGAAAACATATTGTGTAGTAAGAGGCAGTCCAGCATATAAACAGGAAAAGGAAAGAAAGAAGAAGAAAAGGCTCTGTTATAATTTAAAATAAAGAGAGTTGGAGGTTGTTACACTACATCACTAAAAGGTGAATGCGTTTCAGGAGAACAGTTTGCTCCCATCATCAGTTTGTTTCCAACTCAATTATGACACATCACTGTTACTAGTTGCCTACAAATTCACATACATCCCTTCTATCAGTAGCAGCTCATGAAAGTTGTGAGTTCAACATTTGTACCTACCCATATTTTCTGCATCCTTAGATGTGCACTGATGTGTACTTTCAATACCAAATTTGAAATACTGCGTGCAGGCCTTTCTTTTCAGTCTTATGTTCAGTAATGAAGTTAAATTGTGAGCATGAGTTAGACGATACCTGACCTGGAAGTAATAGTTACTCTTGTGAGAAGTACCTGGCCTGGGATACTGGAAGTAAATAACAATAAATCAAACTACACTCACCAAAGCCAAAAATATGCAAGTGGATGATGTTGCTGCTCAATGTAGTGCTTATCTCCTTTTCTGCTGAAAACGTGTCATATCACTCTCTTGCGTACCATAGATTTTTAAATGAAGAGCATTGGCAAGGCCATTAGATGTTCTTGTTCCATCATACTTCCATCGATAATTTTTGATAACACATACCAGTTTTTTCTGACATCATCATGCCCTGAAATATTCTTATTGAAGGCAGTTTCTAATTCCTCTCTGATTTCTGTTTTACCAAGCATTGAAAGGTCCAGCACTGAGTTCTTGTGAATCAGAGATTTTTCATGTTTTTTAAGTCACACACGCACACGCGCACGCACGCACGCACAAGAAATCCTACGGCAAGAAAGCAAATTTATAACTCACTTGTCAATACTAAAAGAGGGCATTTATGTTACAAATTCATCAGTTAGTGACAATCCCCTTTCAGTGTTATTGTAAACACAACCAAGATGAAACCTGCTTTTGTTTGCTGGTTCCAGGTAGAGGAATTAGAAAGTGGATTACCTGAAAGAGGGATAGTGATGTTACAGAGATTAAAGTATTTCAGCCGCACTTCTCTGGTGACTTCTGCATTTTTTAAAACACATTTTCTCTTTACCTCTTAACACAAGGGCTATTTTAAACACTTTTGTTGGTTCACTCTGCAGAATGAACCCGCAGTGCAGCTATATTCCACCCAACTTGAGAAGCAATAGCTCCCTTATGCCCTAACCCACAGCACTATCTCTCCTGATTTTACTCTTAGCAATTTACTAATCAGGAAAATCTGTAACATCTGAACAACAGAGGGTTCAGTGAACCTAATAGGAAGCCTTTTATATCCAATACAATTCAAATAAAGCTTGACTCTTCTATGTATAAAACATTATTCATTAAAATTATGTTTTCTACAAATAATTTCAAACTAAGCAACACATAATCTTACAACATTAAAACAATCCTTGGATTTCTTTTTGTCAGTAATGGGCCTAAGAACACACTCTTCAAACTGTTCCACCAGATGGTTTGCTTCAACATGGGAAAATGTAAGAGTATATCATGGAATATCTTGAAAACTGATAATCCTATGAAAACAGTTATTTGACACAAACTGTATGGTTTAATGAGATCTACATTTTTTCTGCAGCAAGTTTTAGCCTGATTCATATGACTTACAGATGTGATACAAAACTACATAGAATTCTATCTCAATGAAGACAAATTCACAAGCTGTTCATAGAAACTTCAAGGTGTAATCTGAAGTAATTGCTTATGAAGAAGTTGCAAGTTGTGGTGTCTCTTCTTATTTGTAGTTTCTAAATGACAAGATACTTGTTTTTATTACCTTTGCATGAGTATTTGTTGATGAATACAATTTCTGTAAATTACGTGAACTGTGGTGTGACACTCTGTTTGGTAAATACATATGTTTGCAAATTTAACAAATTTTTACTGCTTTTGACACGTAATAATTTTGTTGAGAATAGAACATTATTTCGTCATATTTTGGTGTTCAGGTACCTTTCCACTAAGTTAGATTTCTCACTCAACATATCCATTGCAGAGTGTAATACTTCCTACAGACTTGTCACTATTTGCAGTTGCAGTACTAAAAATAATCTGCTTCATTACCTACTAATCGTCCCACTATTACAAGAGTTTTACACATGGTATTTAATTTTCTATCTTGTGAATTACTAATTAATTATTCTTGGCCCCTTCTTCCAAGTCAGATTTCATCATTCCCCTATGAAAATCTGGTGGCATTTCTCTTCAGATATCATTTATTCCTTGCATCTAGCAACCAATTTGCATTGTCCTTCAACTGTTTTGTCACTGTGTTGATGCTTCTTTCAGCCTGCGTTTTGTCTTTTACTAGCTATGCCAACAATGTTTTACAAGTCACATATACTGTGTTTAAATGCTATACAAAAGCAATGACTGTTTACAATACATTAATTAATTTCTTGCTTCCCTCTTGATGTTATACTAAATTAAAACTAGTTGTAATGTAGTTTTAATCTTGTTGTTTCGGTTTCTTTTACCTAAAAACATTTAATAAAAATAACATTGAGTCCAACATCTTGGTATTGTTCTGGGTATTCATGATTCACTTCCCATTTCACATCTTATTGTTCATGGCAATGTCTCAAACATGTGTACTCTAATCAAAATTGTTACAAAGCCATTTTATAGAAAATGAAAAGTAATGAAAATTTCTCCATATAAAACGCAGTTTGGAATGGGGAAATTTTTTTTAAATCCTCATGTTTTATGCTTAAAGAGGCATGCTGGACCTAAATATAAAGTTTGATATTCATCCAATTTTTTTGTTTTAGTTGTCTTTGTCTCTCTCTTTCTTGCACATGCACATACACTAAACTTTGTTATAAAAATGTTTTTTCTCTAGCACCTATTCATAGTAAGTAGGTAATGGAGGTATTAAATTCCACGCAAAAAAAAAAGAGCATTTCAGAAAAAGTTCCATTTTTATGTGTCTGTCTACCTGTCAACAGCAAAAATCAAAATTTCAAACACAAAGCTTTATATTTAGGTTCAACATCTTTCAAGGATACAACATGAAGATTTTTAAGACAGTTCTACACCTAAAGTTATCTATCGCGCAGGAAATGTTAAATTATTTTTTATTTTCTCAATAAGGTTCTAATAATTTTTACTAAAATACCATACATTTAATATTTACATGACTAATAAACCACATATCCTGCAAATATATATGTAAATAGCCTTTGAAGTCCTTTTCATATGGAATGAATTTTCTATAATTATGTATAAAAGTAAACAATAAGAGATATGCAAAACTTACCATATTAAAAAAAAAATTCAGATTTCTTTACAACATAGAATTTATTTTAAAAATAAGGTTTTAAGTGACATGGCACAGTTCTGAGACAGCTGTTATTATTAGTTTTAATTTTTTTTGAGTACTTTATTATTTTTTGAAGTGCGGCCATAATTCGTTGTTTCTCATGATGTCATGCAAAGAGTATAACATTTCAAAGGTTTGACTATCCCTTTAGCCTTCTCCATCCCCCTTGTACATACAACAATATGTGTAATGAAATCATTTCTGCAAACATTTTTCTTGATTAACAACAAAATATAAGGTAACTTACTTTTGATTATTTGGTAATTTCATGATTTTTTGTTAAAATACATAAATATGATTGTGAAGATGTGTGATTTACATCAAATAAATAAACTTTCCTGCAAGTAACCAGTTATGCAGAACAGTTAAGTATTCCTTGTCTTTCATAAAATTTGTGATTTCACACATAGGCAGAGCCATGCAGGAGCACCACATCCAGGACTCCTACCAACCTCAATAAAGGTGGGGTTCCTATCAGAAAGATTTTGAAGGTATCTTATAAAAACTTCTGTAAAAAATTACATGTAAAATGTGTATGTTAACCCTTATTATTGCATGTGAGATCATTATTTTAAAAATCAGATAATACGCTGGCAGGACAGTGGTTGAGTGTCACGCGGCAGTCAGCTGAATGACAAGTCCAACCACAATGCACATATGCACTTACAACTTTACAGCCGGTTAAGAGCAGAAAGTCAGTCCTTCCTTTTAGCTTCTTCTACCTTCCCTAGGGGAAGGAAACCTCTCCAAAATCAAACCTGACATGCGAGAGGCTGGTAAACCTAAATGGAATTTTGTGTTATTCAGAAGTCTCACAGAAAACAGCCGGACAGGATACCGACCTCAGTATATGAAAACAGACTTATGATTTGGTAGGAAAGATATATTGAAAATGTCAGAGGATTATCTACTAAAGAAGAAGAGCCAACACATAAAACTAAGGTGATGGCATTCCATGGAAAATTTCCAGTAAGAAATAACTAACTTTCAGGCACTATATGACACAATTAAAAGTGTGGTAGTGCGACATAGTCACTAAGAAATAAAGACTTTAGTAAATTACTAGCAGCCAAAATGCATTTCATAAGATCTGTTAAATCTTGTACAAGAGAAGACCAATTTAAGAATGAATTAAATATTGAATCCATTTTAGAAAAGCTAATGAAATATAGAAAAAACTGGTTTCGACATTTAGAAAGAATGGCACCTGAAAAAATTCCCAAACAAATAATGAAATATAAACCAAGATATAGGTCAATGCAAAGGCCTAGGAAACGCTGGATTGATGTGAGACCAGGACAGACAGTAGCTAATCCTTGATTGAAGAAGAAGACAAATGTTAGTTAAAAGTTCCTTCAGATCTAAGATTAAAAACATGACTGATATGAAACAGCTTGCTAATCTACTGTTGATTGAACATAATACTTTGACTTCTCTTACCCTGGTCTGTATACTGCTTGCTGTAACTGTTCCTGTTATGCAGGCAAAAGCTGAAAGATCATTTTCTAAATTAAAACATCAAAAGTCACCTTAGAAGTCTTATGTTCAAGAACGCTTAAGTGGTTTGGCTCTATTGTCAATAGAAAATGAAAGGGTGAACAGATTAATGTTGGTAAAGTACTTGATTCCTTTGCTGATATGCAATCAAGAAAGAAAAGCTTCACCCTCAAGTTTAATCTTGTTTTTACTGTTGAATAAGTAATTTATTGTTCAAGAAAAGTTGGACTTTAAGCTTTGTTTTTGTCTTTGTTTTTATTACTCTAAACTGCCCTTTTTAAAATTGTTTTAAGTTTACCACAATAATGCTTTGTTGAATAGCATTTACCTATTTTAACTCAATAAAAAGTTCAATAATTTATCCAACCAAGGCTAAGTAGTTTATATTTTTATTTTTGTTTGATAAGAACTAATGCCAGGATTATACCGGTTAGTTCTAATTACCGTGACATCAAACTTAATGTAATGGGAAGGAAAAGTTTGGCATTGTTATGTTGTGTTACGTTAAGTTACATTAAGTTGGCCCTAAATAGGTCCATTAATACAATGTGCTACATTATAGCATTAAGTTAAGCCACATTACATTAAATTCATTGTAATCCCGGCATAAGTCCAGCTGTTGTAATCCTGTTATAAGGATAAGTCAGTGCCACACCTTTAGGCAAATACAAACAATTAACATCTCATCTGCCACCATAGTTTTTCAGATTTGAAAACCAAGTATTACATATGCATAATTGTTTATATACCTATGGTTAAATCTAATTTTATATGATATAAATAACATTTATAACCTGAATTCACATCTGGACAGTGCCATCTGCTACATAAGAGCATGAAAACCCTAACTTTTGACACCTTGTGGATTTATTGGTTATTTTTTCTTTGAATTCTATTAAACGTAATGTATATACAGTAATTTAAAGCATACATGTTTAAAACCTACCATGCTATTCCTCTAAACTGATTAAATATGATGCATGAAGCTTTTCATGTATTCTGTTTCTATACTATCAGTACAATTTTACCTGAATGCCATTGGGTGATGGCACACTATAGCAGAAGTTAGTGTCATTATAGTGTGGCAATGTGCCCAAGCAGAAACTTCTCCTGGTTTCTCAATACCATTAAGAATATCAACAATTTAATTTAAACATTACCTTGTTATTGTCTTAACCAGTAGCATAGCCAGAAAAATGTTAAGGGGGTTATACATAGGGATCCATTCTTTTTAAACAGTTTGTATCGATTCAAATGATAAATGTTAGTTAATCCTGAATTGAAATATTTAAGCAAGTCAATTTTATATTCACAGATGAAGGTTCAATTTACTCAATAGTTTTAAGTCTTTTAAGTCCTGACAATTTTTAGTTGTTTCTCACAATGTCATGGAAACACAAGAATTTTAAGGCCAGCATATAGTGTCCAGTTCTTAAGCATTTGACTATCATGTTTTCTTTGTATAACAAAATGTGTAAAGTAACTATTTCTGCAAAGATTTATCTTGATTAAAATGAAGTTGATAGAAAAATAAACGTTTGTAAGAATTATTTGTATATCCACTAATAAATGATGGAGGGTAGAGAAAGAATGTAGCACATCAGAATTTTGTTTTCCAGGTCATAGTTTGTAGCAATAGTAGAACACACAGAGATCGATTCTAGCTGTTGAACCAAATGTAGAAACTGGCTGCTAGAACTGATTTTCCAACAATACACAATGCAACATGTTGCATGCACTTACAAGCTATGTCCATTGCATGTAAAGTGGTAACCCATAGCATGTTACAGAAAAAGTGTGAGAATAATGGAAAAAAACAGCAGAAAAGTGTTAAATGAAGTGAATCGCATATCAATTTGTGATACAAGAATCTGTGTAAATGAAGACAAAGAGATCAGAAGTCCCGAGGTGAAGAATAATCAAAATAAATTTACGGCACAAACAATGCGCACAGCATCATGTGAGTCAAAGGTGATAGCATCACTACAAATAATTGTTGATATGCTGAACAAAGACTTAAAACAAAAAAGAGGAAATCATTTCACTGAAACAAGAGAGAAAACAAGCACAAATAGAGATTGTATCACTGAAACAAGTAAATGTAGAGTTAAAAAATGAAATCCAACATCAGACCGAAACAGAATCTTATGCTACAGTCGCAAGAAGGAAAACAAACAAAGCAGGTGATCCAAATGGTAGTGCAGTAACAACCACGAACCGATTTAACTTACTGTGAACAATAGAAGAGAAATTGGGATCAGCAACAAAGGAGAAACAGCAAGGGAAGTAATGGAAAAAAAGTTATGGTGTTTGGGGACTCACTACTGAAATTTGCCAGGAATGAATACAGAGATGCAGGCTATGAAGTATGATGCTATCCAGGGATAAGAGTGGAAGAGCTAAGCCATGAAGTTGAAAATGCAAAACTGAATGAAATAAGTCCAGACGTGGTTGCTATTCACATAGGAATGAACAACACCCAGATAGGAATTATGGCTGAAGAAGTTATAGGTGATACCAAGGACCTAATAAGTCAAATTAGTCCAGAAACCAAAGCTGTGATCAGTGGAATATTATGCACGCAAGATGTGACCACACAAAAAGTGAGAAGAAGTATGGTGCATATGGACAGAGGATCTAGATAGAGATGGTGTTCATTTCAACAGAAGAGGAGCCAGTTATTGTGTGAGGGGATCAGCAAATGACAGGAACAGGGAAACTAATAAACCATGTGGTGGATGCAGTATCCATAGAAAGCCAGTGTTTCTCGACGTCGGAGCACAGTGGTAATATTTATATATTTATTTTTATTTATTTGTGCTAGCAATCTTCCTTAGAATATGGCTATACATCAGCCCAAGCTGTTATCTTGCCATATTCTACCCATATTACTTTCTTTTTATAACATAAAAAATTTATAATAATAGTGGTAATACCAAAAGGATAATCCAATAACACTAATTTTATAATACTGACAATATAATTAAATATCTTAACATCTCATGATGAAATTAATTCACATCTCTTTTTATTGTCCATAACCATTTCTTTTTTACTTTGGACATGTACTCTCCTACCTTTTTATTATCCTTTTTAAAAATCTTCAATGGTAATAAACATTTTCCTTGTATACCAAAACAGGACTTTAATGTAATTTATCAAAATGTCCAGTATCTTAGCAGTAAGCTCCTAGTTATAGAAATATTTATAAACACACTTGAAAATGTACAGGTTTGCTATTTCGCTGAGCACTGGCTTAAAAATACAAGTATAAGTACAGAGTCAGTCATTCTCTCAAATTTTGTAATCGGAGACATTTACTGTAGGAAGAATTATATTCATGGGGGTACTATGATTGCAATAAAAAAGGGCATTAAACATAAAAGTATGATAAAACATCTTCACTAAATGAAGAGAAAGTGTTCGAACACACTGTAGTAGAAATAACAGATTTAAAATTATTCATTGCATGCATATATTGGTCACCTAATGGAGACAATAAGGCATTTTTGGACAAGTTAGAAATAATGATTGCCTTCATAAAAAAGCATGCAAAAAGAATTTGTGGAGACTTCAATATTGATTTTCAGAAAGAAAGCACTTCCCTCCTAAAATTAAAAAATTTACTCACCTCATTTAATCTGGAAAATACAATAGAAAGTCCCACCAGAGAAACAGATACCTCCAATATGATAATCAATGCCATGTTGTTCGACAAAACAGACATGAACTACAAACTCACAAATATAAATGCAGGTTATTCTGATCATAACTCCATAATATTAAGTTTAATAAACAAATTAAATACTAGCAATAAGTCTAAGCCTCAAGAACAATATAAATGATTTTTTTCTAATCAAAACATGACATATTTTAACACACTATTAAGCAATGAAGACTGGTTAAATCTATATAGGGTGTCCTCTGTAGATATGAAATATCAGAACTTCATAACATACTTTTATGCACCACTTTAATACAGCATTTCCATATAAAACAATAAAAAATAGACAGATGAATGTAAGGGAAAAATGGATTACTAAAGGAATTATAAATGCTAGCAATAGAAAACGCTTCCTCCTAGAATTAAGTAAAACCAACAAAACTGAACAGTTAAAAATATCTCAAACAATATTGGCAAATTTATGATAAAGTAATAAAGACTTCAAAAAAGCAGTATATTGATGCATGGATTAGTAACTCATCAAATAAAAATAAAACATTATGGGATATAGTAAAAAGAGAAACCTCCAGTTCTAAAGTATGCCATGATGATAAAATCTTGTTAAAAATCGGTAATACCATTGTTTTTTTTATATAGTTTAGTATATATAGTTTTTATTGTGCTAAGAGTTTTACAATTTGATTGTCTACTGCACTTTGACCATGGTCACTCATTCAGTAGACAATCACTACAGTTTATTTATATTTTACAATTTACCATCAACGCATTCTGTAGACAGCCACTACAGATTATTTAATTTTACAATTTCTTGTCAATAAATTATCTTGCTTTTTTTTTTATTCAGTTCTTTTTTTTCATGTCCCATTTCCACTTGTTTTTCACTTTTCATTTATTGATTACTTAACCATCACACATTCACTATAGTTTTCCATTCAAAGTAAGATGCACTACCTCCTACTTTTCTCTTTCCACTGTCCAAAGCCATTTATTTTTTACTTTACACAAAAACTGTCCAATGCTCCTAGCGTCCTTGCACATCATTTCAATCATAAGTGTATTTCTATCCCCCTTCAACCACTTCTTATTAAAAAATTCTTTTCTCCAATTTTCTGTTTCTTGGCACTTAAATACTATGTGTTCAATGTCTTCATTACCACCACATATCGGACATTGGTTCTGAGGAATACCCTGTCTTAGCCCTTTTAGCCTCCATGCTCCGGTTCTTACCCATGCAATAGATTCTCTCTCTTCTTTATTTACTATGTCTATATATTTTTCTCTACCCCATGTATTTTTCATTGGCCTATAATAAACTAATGAGCACTGAACATGTTTGTATTTCTATATCTTTCAGTCTTTACCTCGCCTTTTTCCAAAAATTTTTCACATTATTTTCTCTCCTTCTCCACATGTCTCCTAAGCCATTTTTCTCCAAAATGTTTCTTAAATTACTTACCCATCCATCATTCATTAAACTATTCTCTTGGTATTCAATACATTGTCTTAACACATTACTTTTTCCTAGATTTAAAGTTCTGAACCAAAATTTCAAAGCTCTTTCCATTATCTTCCCCTTAGTTGTCACCCTGCCATCTCTAATTGTAATACCATTGTTAAGAAACCAACAGAAGTTGCTAACATCTTTAATGACCATTTTATTACTGTTGCTGATAGAGTATCATTACAACAACAAAATGATAGTAATAGTCCATGTGCTAAACTAAACAGAAATGAAAAAAACATTTTTCTTAGGCCAGTTACACATGATGAAATAAGCAAAATAATTAACTCAAAAAAGAATAACTACTCTGCAGGTACCCGAGTGTGTAATTAAATTATGTAAGAACCGCATTGTTAATCCCGTAGAGGATATATGTGATACCTCCCTGTCAACTGGGCTATTTCCTAATTAATTGAAGTTGGCAAAAATTGTCCCTGTATATAAAAAAGATGATGTAAATATTATTGATAATTACAAGCCTATTGCTATCCAGTCTGGGTTTTCTAAAATTCTGGAAACAGTTATGTACAACAGAATTGCTCCCTTCTTGGAAAAATATGCATTTACTGATATACAAAATGGCTTCAGAAAAAACAATCCATACTAAATGCCTTCTATGCATTCATAAAGGGAATTTGGAAAGAATTGATGCTCAAAACACTGCAGTTGGTATATTTATGGACTTGAGCAAGACATTTGATTTAGTTGACCATGCTATATTACTGTCAAAATTAGAAGCCTATGGAATACGTGGGGTAGCTTATAAGTGGTTTGAATCTTACTTAACTAACAGACGACAGGTTACAGTAATAAATGGTGGCATCAGCCATGTATACTCTGAGACGAAGATAGATGTGGAGTTCCCCAAGGCTCTAATCTCAGACTCTTACTCTTTCTAGTATACATTAATGATCTGCCTGTCAACATACCACATGCTGAGGCTATATTATATGCTGTATAAATGTATCATATTCCTCACTATATTACTTGAATCTTGACGAAGCCATGAATTTGTAAGAAAATTCTCTCAGTGAATAAAGACATGCATACATCATTCCTTGCGCAACATGAAATCGCATGCATAAGCTTACAAGGCGGAAGCTATTCCACCCAGTGAGACACTAGCAATGCGCTGTGATCATTGCATGCATTACAAATGAGTCAGGACAATATTCTATTGGCTACCTCTCAAAGGTCCCAGGTTCAAATCTCAAATCTTGGTTAGGGTGAGTTACTCAAATAAGGTTTTTTCCAGGGTTTTGCCTTATTTCTGAAAAATGATTGTCGAGTACTAAGCTCTATATAACTTGGTCTCATTTGAGCATTATTTTACCCATTTCATTTACCAGTTAAAGGACGTTAACAAACAAAAAAAACACCTTTTCCACTAGCTCTGGTTCAACTACAGCTATTTTTTCGAAGGTTGCCACAAGATAGCATAAATATCTAGCCTCACTACACTTTGACATTGTAGTCAAAGTCATTTTTGACTGCCTACAGGAATCCATGGTTGATTTTGATTTCCTCAAATGTCATGAGCGATTATATGGTCTTTTGACACCATATTGTTTTGTGCTAGAGATAGATAGGGCATAGTGTAAATAGCAGGAAATTGAAACTTCACAAATGTAAATGAATTGTGAGCATAGGGAAATGTTGTAAATGGCAGAGTAATATGTAATGCCTCCGTGAATAACGCTGACAGCAGCTAGCTAATTGAAACTTTTAGACTTATGCAGCTACTGTTTGTGGAGACATGTGACATTTGTATCACAGAATATTACTTGAAAATAGCACATGCAGCCTTCTAAATTTGGGACTTCCTTACACTCAATATCTTCAAACACTGTGAGCAACAAATCCATTACCACAGCCTAACCCAAACATAATTCTTTTTCCTCTTGAATTTATTGTACAGGTGTTCTTCAGTAACCATGTTTTCAAGCAGTATCTAAAGTGTATAGTAGAATAATTATTTTGAAGCGTGGTTAAGTAATGAAAATGAAAGCTTCTAGCTCAAGCTAAGTGGTGAACATAATATTAAATGAAGTCTTACCTAAAGAATGCTTATGCATCTTTAGAGAGTTTTACTAATTAACATTTTTAAACAGGATAATTTTGTTGTTGTTGCTCTTTTCGCTTGATTTAGCTATCATTTGAAAAAACATAGTTATGTAAATTTATAAATAACAATGGACATAGTTAATGACAAAGTTTTACACCCAAGTATCAAAAATACTTTATTTAAGTGAAAGACTTTGGATACTTGAATGTATTTGTACTCAATAATATTCCTAAAACATGGCCGGCCTTTATTCATTGGAAATGTCCTATAGGTGTTCTCTTTATTCTGCTGATGGACATGAGGTATTCATCACTGCAACATTTCTAACTTAGAAAGGTAGAATCAGGCTACTGAAAAGTTCATTGCTATAGCTGGGATTTGAACCATGGATCTCCCGGTCTCCGTCCGGTTGCTCTAACCACTGAGCTACCATGGCAACATGCCGGCACGACACTAAATTCTTCAGCTGATTCGCATTTTTCCCAGTAAATTTAGTGTCGTGCTGGCATGTTGCCATGGTAGCTCAGTGGTTAGAGCAACCAGATGGAGACTGGGAGATCCGTGGTTCAAATCTCTGCTACAGTATTGAACTTTTCAGTCGCCTGATTCTGCCTTTCCAACCCTGTCCAACACACAGCTTGTGGGAATAACAATTAATTCCATTTCTAACTTAGTGCTGAAGAAATACAGAAATAAGATTAAAGAAGTAAGCCAATATACCAGATGAACACTAAATGTCATGTTTAAAAACTTAGGCATAATTGACTGCATCAAAACATGCATAAATAAGATAAGAAACAACACTTTGTTTGCAAATGTCAAATGGGGTAAGTGTTACTTTTGTGAATAACATTTCTGTATGCATAGCTTTAAGCTCATCCCCTCCTTAAACCTCTACACTTCCAAACTGATCGTTTGTCAATTTGAACATCATGCATACAACTTTGCTAGAATTACAGCTCAATGGGTGGGTTACAGAGCACATTTTACAAATCAGTGCATCCCTGCTTTACATATTAAGTGAAAATATCACATGCTTTATATTACTTCACATTTCAAAACAGATATGTATTATTGAACTGACACTGCATAGAGAATTTACAGTGCTGTTTCTGCCAGCTATAATGTACAATACAGATGAATACTGTGATATGCATTTAGTGTTATGAGGAACTGAAAATGGTGCTATTGTTACTGCTAGTTTCACTGTATGAGGGAGATAGTTGTGTTACTGTAGAAAAAGGGACACATCACATTGCCATGGATCAAAGCAAGTATAACCAATTTGACTTCTGGGTCTTAATCATGCTACCCCGATGATTCTCATTTCAATTGCATTGCTTATCCTCTACCATGCCCTGGGTCTTAAAAGGTGGCTATGGACCAAGGTTGTTGGGAGGTCGGCGCCAGCATAAACACCAGGCGCATTATTGGGAGATGTCTAGAGCTTCCTGGAAGTTTTATCTCCCTCCTCCTCAAGAAAGTGTGTTGAAATAGTTCTAGAATGTTTGAAGATTTCACTGCCTATGTAAGCAAATGCTTTAGTAGGCAGTCAGTGCGAGTTGAGACAGTCGTGAGTTGCAAGCGAGTCAAGTGCAACAGAGTGGAGTCAGTGCAAGGTGAGTAAACTGTGAGTTGAGCAAGTAAGCGAGTTGGCTGAGTTTCCCATGTGACATCAAGAGCAATTTTCCGAGCAAGTTGGTGACATGCAGTGAGTGCTACTATGGAGTGATGGTTGTGAAGGTCTTGTGTTCAACTCCCGGCGGGAAGATGCTGCGTCACAAAGGAAGTGATGGAGAATTGAACTAGTTCATAGAGTGAAGTGACATTACTGAAGTTGAACAGTGGCAGTAGAAAACCAGACAAAGTCACAATATCTTAATTTCTTCTAAATGCCATTCTGATATGATTTTAAGTGAAGTATAACTTTATTATGTTAGAAATACACAATATGTTTCATACTTTATATGCTATATGTGAAGTTGAGGAACATGTAGCAGCAGCAAAATGCTTATAATCTCATTGGCAGAGCCAGAGGGGGAAAGTCATTGTGACTTTCCTGCTCTGTTCTGACAGGCAAGCAGTTTGATCACATCCATTTACTGTGGTCATTATTGATTTTCAGTTTACAGCTTGCATCACTTATGAGGCCTTATTGTAGTTTGAGAATACTGGTCATCCATTCAAATAGTTTTGCTACAAGTGAACTCAAAGTATACTTCGGTCAGTCTTTTAAGACAATGTAAAGGGGCGATAAGGACATCGTTTTGCCAGTGTAGCTGCTATTGCAAAGTGCCAACACACGTAACAGACCTGGATTCAAGCAACCTGTTTTCTACCTTCCCCTTTTCTAGTTTCATAAGTTGTAACCAAAGTACATACAGTTGCTTATTAACTTACTAAGCTCACTTCAACTTTCATGCACATATTCTTAGGCTTGATTATATGTAATCTTTAAAATTTTAGTTTTTGAAAGCATGTCAAAGGTACAAAAAACTAGGACAGACTTTAGGAGAGATGGCTGCTTGAACTGAGTGAGAGAACAAGGATTGTATACATGAAAGGAAGTGAAGGAGATGATGAATTGGATTGACATGAAGAAGCAGTCCTGCATGAAGAGATGAAGCCAGTAAGCAAATTTCCTATCAATGCTAGAACATCTTGTTTATTACGTATTAACCAGGATTCAAAAACTAAAATTTGTATAACAAAACTAATGAACTAATTCCTGGATGAAAATATATTGTGCATCATAACAACATTTACAAATACAGGTATTTACATCAATCAAATTATTATCTAGGGAAAGGGATGACAGGTGTTACAGGGATTCAGAGCTTTAATTAACTTGTTGTATCTCTTATATGTTTCAAAAGCAATTTACCGAAGCTTTGGATAACTAAGGACAAGTTGTGTAAAAAAATTGAGAATATACTTGACAGAGATGTAAACTTATCTGAGAGATTGATAAGAGGCAAGAGAACCATTTACAGATAATTTAATAGATTACTTTACCTTGTCTATCCACTCTTCTTATAAAAGCTTATTCTTTTATCTACTCCATCTCAAGATGAAGGTTTGCAGAAATGGGTTCTTTACACATTTTGTTGCAGGTACAAGAGGGATATACAAGACCAAATCTTTAAAAATCTGAAGTGTTACATTCACATGACTTTCTCTAACCACTATTGCTTCTACGGACTGTTGTTACAAAAGAAAGTAAACCAGGAGTAGGAAAGCTCATTTGCACACTTCACAAAAATACACAGTAACTGGACCTTTGCTCTCATCGTCAACTGCTGACTTACTGGTTGTCCTGTCTAGGTGGCATCTGGTGAGTGTTTGATGTACTTAATCAGGTTGTCAAAATTCATGATGATACCCTTATTCTTCAAAATGGAGATTCTCTCCCATGCATCAGTTCCGTAGGTTTATAAAACTTCTTTTAATAACTTGGCTTTCATTGTTTTTCTCCAAAAATTATTTGCATCAGCTTATTTTTGAAATTCCAAACTCTTTCCATGACATCATGACACACAACTGAACCATGACCACTTCAAAAAAATTCAAACCAATACATAAGATGTAACTCAGAAATGAGTGATACCACAAAAGATTGTTTGAAATAAATTGTGTCTTTTAAACAGATTTACATTTTCTATGCACTAGGCTTTTTTGTCTTATCTCTTTGATTTACCGGTTATACAAAATGCTTTCTGAATGATGGATACTTCACAGGCTATTCCCAGATAAACATTTTATTTGTCATATGAATATTTAAACCTATGCTATTTTAATCAAAACCGTTTTTGAGAAAATAAAAAGTTTCCGAACATGCTCCATGTTTAGGTTGGAGAATTTTTTAAAATCTTTGTTGCTTCTTTGCAAGATATTGAACATAATACTAAGTTTGAAATTTGTTGTAAATGTTGTCTTTTCTCTCTCTCAAACACACACAGACCTTTTTTCTAAAAATTCTCCTTTTTTGGATTCAGGAGCCTGAAACATATATTTCAATGTTCAATTTTTGGGTGGAATGCAATAATTGCTCTACGTGCTGATGTGCAGTAGACAACATAAAAGTCTGATGAACTTTCCCTACCCATAGTGTTTACTTTTATAGGGCTTCTGCAAACTAGTCTCATGTTAATAGAGATCATTACATATTTCATTGTAGGTATACACAGAAACTGAATCGATAGTCAGACGTTTAGTAGCAGGTTGCTATATGCTGGCATTAAAACATTGTCTCCTTCCATGACATCGTGAGAAACAACTGAATGGGGACCATTTCAAAATAAATAAGCATTAAATAATTCAAACTATTAACAACAGATATCTCAGAAGTGGTGGATGGCATAAAAAGTTTATTTGAAATAAATTGTGCTTGAAAGATATCTACAGTTAATAAAATATTTTTTTATGGTAAGTTTTTGTCTATATCTTATGGTTATACAAAATTATAAACTGACTGAAGAGAACTTCACAGGCAATTACCAGAAAATTCATTTATTTGTCATGTAAATATGTGATATAACCGAAATCATTACAGCCATTGTCGCATCCTTCCTAGACAGGGAACCTAAATATCATGTTTGATATTTATCCGACATTTTCTTTTTGAGTTATGCTGTTCTCTCTCTCTCTCTCTCTCTCTCTCTCTCTCTCTCTCTCTCTCTCTCTCACACACACACACACACACACACAAACTCTCCCTCTCCCTCTCATCCCCTTTGCAGCATTTTCTAAAAATGCTTTTTTTGGAATCAGGTGCCTTAAAACTGTATTTTTGGTGAAAACTCACCATAAAATTTTTGGGTGGAATGCAACATTCCCTCTGCTTACAAGCTGCATGATACAGAGAGTAAAATAACTCTTTTGCTTGAGAAAGGGAACCAACCAAAATCATCTACGTTCAAATTTCAACAAGATTACACAGACTGCCTCTGCAGTTAGCCTCCAAATCTATATGTCCCGGGTTCGATTCCTGGTTGAATGTGATGATGATGAATTATTTACAAGGTTATTAGTGCCGTTATAAAACAGATCATGACAAAGGCCAGAGGTAAAGATCAATACAAAAAATATGGCAAAAGTCAGAGATACAGATGAATTTACAAAGCTAAGCTGACAGGGATGAAAATCAATATGACTAAATCCTTATTTGAAAGCCTACCCTTGACAAAAAATTAAAAACCCCTTCGACCGCATGACCGTCGTCTGCAAGACTGATTGGCAGTTGCAGAGAGTCTAGAAGATGTGCTAGAGCAGAGGTGGCAAAAACGTGACTCGCGAGTTATTTTGACTCGCAGGCGCACATTCCCTCTCTGCAAACGTCCATTTGATTTTCACATGCTGCTGAGTGATGCAGTACATGTTGCATATTTGGTGACTCACGGAAGGAAGTCGTTTTCGCCACCCTTGTGCTAGAGGAACACATGACGGACTGACAGACCTTTGCTACACAACGGTCAAAGAGGAGCAGGATCCCCCTCCAAAAGGCGACCGTACACAAAATTGCAGTGGCCAACACGCAACCAAGCAAAAATCACCTCTTCACGACGAGACACACGAGAGGAAGCCACACAGTTTACGGGAATGTCCACTACTCCAAGCTCATCTCCGCGGAGTCACACCAGCACCGCCCTCCACACAACAAGCCCAAAGTCCTCCGATGTTACACGAGATACCGCAACAATGGGCTCTGCAGCTACCGCCTCAGCTTCTCGGCTGGATGGTAGGAATTTTTCTTTAGCCAGGATAATTCCCTAGAGTCTAGAAGCATGTGTGTGCGTGTGCGTGTGTGTAAATTTAAACACAACCCAAAAAGATTACATATGGTTGTTATACTCTCAGAAGTAGAAGTTAAAATGATGGCAAATATGAGGGTGTGTAACATTAATAAGATAGGAAGTTTTCTAAGAAAAGTGAGAGGTTTAAAGAAGCATGTTGTGACCGCGCGCGAGCGAGGCTGCTGTGGCACGTTTCAGTCTAATACCTGGCCGGGGCCTGCGGCCTGCC
Source organism: Deroplatys truncata (assembly GCA_030765065.1). Classification (NCBI taxonomy): domain Eukaryota; kingdom Metazoa; phylum Arthropoda; class Insecta; order Mantodea; family Mantidae; genus Deroplatys; species Deroplatys truncata. The sequence goes on along the minus strand of CM060988.1, from coordinate 19,377,388 downwards.
GTCCAAACAACACGATTACGGGATAAAAGCCTTTTTATGTGCCGCCAATCTGTTTTGTTGGAACCTTTATTTCCGCATGTTCTAGTGGGTTCATATTCTTGAAAGTTCCGGTTATATGTCGGACCTATATAAACGGACTGCTCATGCCCGGACAGTATTTGTTTAGTGTTGAGTTCTGTCAGAAGTGGCAGTGCAGTTTGAGTCGTGATTTGATTCAACAGATCAGTTGTGTTGTATTCGAGCGGTGCCAAAGCGACTAGAGTGTAACGTTTGTGTTACGTTGAGTGCCTTGTGATAAACAAAGCGTGTTTTCACAGTAACTGGTCTTCTCATTTGTTAATTGGTGTCAGGAGTGGGATCTAAACGCAGCAATCGAGACCATGGAATCTGGAATGGAGAAGATGGAGACGAAAATAGAATCCAGGATGGAGAAGATGGGAAGTGAAGAAATAACAGTGAATTCCGCCATGGAGAAGATGCAGACGGAAATTAAGGATGTAAAGGAAGAAATGAAGACAGAAATGTCCAACATAAAGACGAGTTATCGACTAAAATTGGCTAGCAAGTGGCCAGCGTGAAGAAAGATGTGGAAGGGCTCGGCGGACAGATGAAAGGCCTTGGCCAACGAGTTGACGCCTGGAGGACGTGGGCAATAGCTTAGCATCTACGGCAGCGCCAAGGAACTGAACGCCACGATTGAAGAAATGCTTAGCGCAAGACTAAAGGACTTGAAGGTCAAGACGTCAGGACACGACACGACATCCACGCGCGTCAAGACAACCAAATGCGACGGAACGTCAACCTTTGAAGTCTTCCAACGACAATTCGCCGCCATTGCCGCCAACCAATGGCTAGCAGAGGAGGAAGCCACACAGCTAATAGCCAGTCTCCAGGAACGGGCAGCAGAATTCTGATTGCGATTCAAAACGTCAGCGAAATCTGGGAGGCCCTCAAAAAACCGGTTCGGGAACCATCGCTTGACCTCAGCCTATTGTAGTGAACTCAAGTCTAAGCTGCAACAACCGAGGAGACGATGCAGGAGTTCGCTCTTGCAGTTGAACAGCTAATGAATAAAGCTTTGGTGGACCTCCAGCCCAATTTCGTATCTCAGGAAGTTGCCTACAGCTTTGTCGACCGGGAGAGTAACGCCGAAATACAGAGGTCCGATGCTCGGCCTTTACAAGACCATCCACAAGGCGTTAACGACCACTTTGAGAATGGTGGCCGCGAAGGTAACAGCGGCACTTACCTAGAAGATCAGGACCATTTCATACGGCGGGGTACATAGGATAAACCCAAGAACGTCAACGAAGATTTTCAAGTTGTGTGAATTGGGGTGTGGCCAGCCAGGACACCCAGCAAAGGACTGTCCACACCAAGCCGACGAGCAGGCGGGAAACGAATAACCGCCGGCGTAGCGAGGAGCAAGTTAGGACCGTCTTCACCACCCCCTCGAGTGACGCTGTGTGCCTTGGGCAGAAGAATGAATGACAGGATTCAAAGGAAGCTATGCCCGATACTGGTGCAACCGTGACCGTAATCAGGCCTAACGTGACGAAAGCCTTGCTGTCGAGGAAATTGAATCGGCATCGGGCGTTACCTTGTGGAGGAGACCCTGCGGGCGGAGCATTCTAAGGCTGTGGGTGTTCGTCGCGGAGGTGGCTGAAGATGAGATACTGGAACTGGATGCCGTCAGGAGGCGACGGTCGAAGGGAGGGTCATGAGACGAGGCGACGCCAGGGATCCCCAACGTCTCAACTACGGTAGTTACGGGATTGGCGCTCCCGGGGTCCCGAGCCACACTTCCGATTGGGTTCCTCTAAGAGGCGAGAAGGCATATGCCAACCAACTGTGGTTCGCTAGCGTGTTTGACCGACTACTAGTTACCTCCCTGAACACAGTCGGACGGAGGAGGAGAGTCGCAAGGGATAATGCGTACCTCCCAAACCCTGAGTATCAGGTAGAACTGTGTTCGTATCCGCTGATAAAGCTCAGTCCCGAGGAGGGGCCATTACATGAACTATTACACTCCTGAAGGCGATCGGGTCCCTCTATCTATAAATTGGGAGATGAGACCCTAAGGTGAGCAAGGTCCAGGCAAGCACTCTCACCTAAGCTGGGGTAGCGCCCAGGATGTGAGACATTTGTAATGGTGGAGGATTCAAGCGCTATGGATCCTAAAAACAAAACAAAAAGAACACCAAAGTTATTGTAAAAGAAGTAGTCTAGTATTTTGGTCCTCGCTACTTAGTTATCAGTAGAACAGAGGAAGGAAGGAAGTTCAGTACGGTTAGTCCATTCACTATTCAAAAGGGTCTGTATAAAATTGCTGGTAGTGTAAAATCCTGTATTAGAACTCGTAATGGCACGTTCCTGGTTGAAGCACATTCCGCCTCCCAGGCAGCTATTATACAGAAAGCAAACTTGTTAGCTACCTATCCCATAAGAGTTGACATGCACAAGACCTTGAACTCCTCGCGCGGTGTTGTAAACACCTGTACATTGGACGGCATATCCAATTAGGAGGTTCAAGAAAATCTTGAAGATCAAGGGTGTGACAAATGTATATCGGGTTCAGCGCAGAGAAAGAGGTCAATTGGTGCCTACTCGTGCCCTGTTTCTTACCTTTGATCGGGTAGACCTCTCTAAAAGGCTTAAAACAGGGTATGAAGCCATTGAAGTTAGGCCGTATATCCCGAACCCGCTGAGATGTTATAACTGTTAGCTGTGGAGAATTCTCACATGAGATAGCATGTACATCAGCTCCAACGTTCTCTAATTGCAGTGGTGAATGTCCATTTAGTTCCCGAGAATGCCCTCGTTTTGCAGAGGAAAGGGCGATCCAAGGGATCCGGGTTATGGAGAAGGTTTCCTTCTCGGAAGCCCGGAAACTCCTGCGGTTCCGCCAACACTCTGTCCCGAAGTCAAGTACCTATGGCTCAGTTGCAGCTAAACCGGTACCGAGTCGAGAAACCGCAATTCGAGCCAGCGATATTAAGGGGACCACAATTTCGGAAAAGATTCTCGTAGCCAGATCACTTCCAAAGCCCACGAAATCAACATCTACATCTGAAACAACAGTTGCCAAATCTGTTACTGACAAGATCCCTTCAGTAAAATCAACATCAAGACCATCGAGCTCAAGCAATAAGACTGGCAAGCCCGTAACTTATAATGCACCACGGATAAAGTTCAACACCAGCTATAACCGAACTGACTTCCTGAAAGAAAACGAAAAGTCTGTACCCGGAACATCCAAGGGAAAGAAAAGTCCACGAACATTTACTCGGAGATCCTCTTCTGAGGAATCTTCTGCGAAGGACTCAGATCGGCGATCCACATCTTCGCTGATCTCCATTTCCAATTGGTTCGAGGTTCTCGAAACGAAATGTTCTATTTACAAAGAGGAGATGGATCAGAAGGATTTTTCCCACACTCCGAGTACGACAGTGAAAAAGAGACCGGATAAATCCTCCATTAAAGGTGTTAGCCCGACACCAAAGAAAAAGGATAAATGGATTCTGCCACCGCTGTCCTCAACGTAGTATACTTTTACGATTGAGAACTTATCCCATTATAATTACTATGGCTGTCCTACAATGGAACACATAGAATTAGCACACATCGACCAGAGCTTGAACATTTACTCAACAAGTATGAGCCTTTGGTCGTATGTTTGCAAGAGTCTAAACTCCGTCTACAAGACAACTTTCAAATTAGACAGTATACCCTGACACGATGTGATCTTATACCGAAACAGGATATTCCTGCGCACGGGGGCAGTATGATGTTCAGCAGAGATGACATATTCCTGGAATCTATAACCATACAGTCTTGACACCCGGTCAGTCGCTGTCAGAACTAAACTGCCATCCATATATATATGTATATATATCCACACACTTACCTAGATAACGCTTAGATTATGCCAACTGGAACCTTTATTCCCAGTTGTCTGTGTTTAATTACATGGCATGACTCTGCGAATGTTTTGTTCGAACATCTCACAGAGAAGACTCTTTCTGCTGCTGAGCAAGCTATTTCACGGTCGACTGACAACCCCCCCCCTCGATGTCTAGTCCCTTAGTGAACGGAAGAATGTGGAAAAACCATTCGTGCTCGCAGGCGTGCTCTTAGGGTTTTCTAGCGTTGCCTTACACTGTACAACCTAATCATTCAGGAGTTTATGAAGGACCTCGTTTTGCGAATAAGCGTCGACTCGGTTTTTTCGAACCTATTTATTCATGAGAACGGAGGACATCAGGGATCGGTATTAAGCGTAACACTGTTTGCTATAGCAATTCTATCTCGAAATATGTTCCTCCATGGGTATAATCATATTTTTTCGTAGACGACTTTGCTGTTTATTGTACCTCTAAGCATACGACTTTTTAGAACGCCGTATGCAACAATGATGATCTTCAGCAATGGAGTTCTAAAAACGGCTTTCATTTCTCAACTGTGTGAACTTCCGGCGCCGTAGGAAACCATGACCACCTTCGCTCCGATACGGTCCAGATTTACTACCATTCGCAGATTCGGCGAGATTTCTGGGCTTGACCTTTGCTAGGAAACTTAGCTGGTCATTGCATACAGCACAGTTGAAAGCGTGATGTGACCATTCTTGCGGGTATTCAATGGGAGCGGATCGGACAGTTTTGTTGCGACTGTATCCGCACTGATCTGATCAAAACTATACTATTGTTGTATAATTTATTCCTCAGCATGACCCTCTGTGCTGAGGAAATTAGACACAGTCCATAATCGGGGCATTCGAGTGGCTATTAGGGCTTTTCCCAATAACCCACTTATGAGCCTTTACGCCGAATCGGCAGAACCTCCTCTGCGATATCGGCGTGATGTCCTCTCAGGAAATTATGGCTCTGCACTTAAATGTATGCCAAAACATTCAACTTGCGCTGGACGAACAGTGTTATAGGAATAGCTCAATTAATCCAGAACCCGCAGGTGTTCGTTTCCGGGAGATTCTTAGAAATAACGGCATTGAAATGCTTAGCATGTTTGCTAAGGGGGAGACGGTGTTCCCTCCTTGGTTACTTGCGACATCTCACGTAGGTCTTGGGATGAGGAATACCGGAAGTCTACGATGCCTACGTTTGGTATTCGCACCTGGTATTTTTTCCTTCTTCTTCTTCCTTTTTTTTGAAATTCTGTCGGGTTACAGTGATGGAATTTTGATCTACACCGATGGATCTAAGTGCACCAAAGGTGTTGGATGTGCTTGCGTTCATGTAACCGAAGCCTATACATTCGGTTTTCATGATAGGACATCCATTTATAGTTTAGGTTGTATGCCATATACCGAGCCATTTTGTATGTGCGTCGTTGAAAATTGGGGGACTGTCTCATTTTGAGTGATTCCGTTAGTGCACTTAAGGGCCCTCGTGAGCTGTACAACTGCCACTCCATTGTTCAGCCAATCCAAGATGCCCTCCATGTTTTATACGCTTCTGGCGTTAATGTGGAGTTTGCTTGGATACATGGTCACGTTGGCTTACTGGGTCATGAACTTGCGGATTTGGCAGTTAAGGCGGCAACCACAGAACCCAGTTTTACAATATCTGGGTAACGCCGGAAGACTTTAGGCTTTTGCGGAGAGCGGTGCTATCGTGCTGGTGCGAATAGTGGTGAGCTCTCCAAGGAAATAAGCCTAGAGTAGTAAAGGACATTCCGATAAACTGGGTAACTTTTCCTCGTGTATCTTTCGTGAGGAGGTGATTTTGGCTTTCTTGCGTATTGGCCACTGCAATTTTAAGCACGGTTATCTTTTTAAGGATGACCGTGTTCCTATTTGTCCGCTTTGTAACCAAGGTCTGTCGGTCTGTCACGTGTTGCTAGAGTGTATTGCTCTAGTAGATCTACGGGACTCCCTGAACTGCCGGCCAGTCTTGCAGAGGTCATAGCAGATGATAAGCAAGCGGTTGATGGTATTTTTTATTTTGTGTCAAAGGTAAATTTCCAAATGCGGATTTAGTCATATTAATGGCAGGTGCTTCGTACTTCTCGGTTTAGTTTGACATATTCATGTTTATCTCTGGACTTTGCCATGGTCCGTTTTACAAGGGCGCTAACACCTAGCAGTTGAGCGCCCTAAACACAAATCATCATCATCGAATTTCCAGCGAACATCCGGGAGTCATGTGGAAGCAGGAAAATTAGCTATGAAAGACGTGAGGATATGTTTATATAAAATACCAGAAATGTTTGTAAATTGGTTGGAGAGATTTTATGAAGTAGTGGTAGAATAAAAAATTTTTGTATGAAGTGGAAATTTAGGGATTATCAGATATTGTACACAAAATTCATGTAATTGATGTTTTGCAAACAATTATTAGGTCTGCAAAAAACATCGCCAAGAGAAGTAACATTAGCAGAATTAGAAGGAAAAAAAGCAATGGTGGTTGATAAGAGTTTTGAAATCTGAAACTAGAGGATAATATAATTAACACTTATATGTATTACCAAAGAAGAGTTCTGCACAAGGATAACTGGTTGAAGAAACTGAAAGAAACATTAGAAGAGATTGATATGGGCGGTGTATGGCAAAGCGGAGGGAACAATTCAATAGCATTCTAGAGGAACGCTAAATGAAAAATACTGAGACAAGATAAGCTCTCTGAGATTTTACAAGACAATAAAGGAAGATTTTGGGTAGGAAGAAGTATGTTGACAATTGGGATAAGGAAGGGCAGGACGGCTATGCATGCAGGCGAATGGGACAGGGTACTTGAAGGATTTGGGAGCAGCATTTTGGAAGCATTGGTTATGTGTGGGGAAACAGAGGGTACATATTTCCTTTATTTGATGCAGTGTAAGCAAACAAGGAAGTGGAGAGAGGGTATATGGGGTCCGCAATGGAATAAAATGGGAAACAATATCGTAGCAATAAAAATGAACAATGAACAAATTCAGTCTAAAGAAATTACTCTACAGCAAATCAAAGGAGCAAATACCACAGAACAAAAAAGTAGGAATCTATCAAATTAATTACACAGAATGTAACCAAATCTACATGGATACAAAATAGAAAAGAAATTTACAGACCAGATTAAAAGATCACTGATACACATTAAATTCAAACAGGTGGATAAATCTGCAGTTGCTAACCACTTTTGGATGACAAATCGCAACACTCCTAAAATCTGCAAAATAAGCAAGTTGGATACTTGGGAAAAGATATTAATCACAAAACATAAACACCGTGCACTGAACTTTGAATTGGCGCCATGAAACCCACTATGGAAATTTATCACTCCACTACCACATGTCACTACACACACCAGACAACACCACGAGGAACCAGTCGCCCACTTCTGATGATGGGAGCAAGTTGCTCTCGAAACTGGACAAGGTGAAAAATGTAAATGTTTCAACTCGGACTCAATTTTTATATAATTTCAAATTCTCATCACTGCTACCAGCTTATGACATGTTGGGGCCTCAAGAAAACAGTGCCAGTTTCAACAGTAGCAAATTTGTTATATTTTTGCAGTGAAAGATTGAAACATCATATATTATTAAATACTGTTTATATTTGAAGAATGACCTATGGCCTTATGGTCTTAGGATTAAGTTTTTGTTTTGGGTAGTAACGGGAGTAGGAAGGAGAATTTATGGATAAGAATTGAAAGGAGAAGTGAGGAAAGGTGCTAGGGTTCTGCTGAGCACCCCCAATAGTGCGGAAGGTAACGGCCAGCTTATTGTGCTGGCAGTGGGTGAAGGAATATGACCGGGAAACAGCCACGACCGTGCCAGGGTACCTGACTGCCCCCCGGGGAGTGGATCGGGATTGGTTAAGGAACTTTATTGCATGAGTGATATTGTTGAGTGGCCCAGAGAGGTGCGCTCAGTTTTGCCTGTAGTGTCTGCTACCATATATCATATGACTTTGTTGGGATAGCATGTGGAGCGTAGTTTTTCCTGACCACTCCTCAGGTCCGAGAGTACCGGAGTCCATTCGGCCGTCGTCATGATCAGGGCTTTCACGAGTTCTGTGAGACCAGTCAGTGTGAGCCTAAACCCTTCTAGGCTATCTGTTGCGGCTGGCGGTGGTGACATCTGTGGCAGGCAGGCGATGGATTCGCCCAGGCCACTGATGGTTGAGTCGGCACTGTCGAATCGCTGCCGGCAGCAGGTGGTGAAGTTCTGGAAGGTAGTTGAGAAGGCGGTGGTGATGGTGTGAAGGTCCTGGATAACAGATTCCATGGCGGCAAGACGGCGGAGATGAGCGAAGCGAGCGTTTCTTCTTGCTGAGAGATGCGGGTCCCTAAGTTGACCTCAGAGTGGAGATCCTCGACCGCATCTCGCAGAGTGGTGTCTGTTGCGGCCGGTGCTGGAGGTGGTGGCGGTGTTGATGTCGTCGTAGGAATTGGAGCTGCGTGTACGGTTGAGGCCGGAGTGGATCGACGGCTTTTCGGGTATAGGGGGCACTGCGCCTGCCCGTTGCAGGAGGCACAGTACCGGCGGCGTCGTCGGAGGTCATGGTTGGTGCACTGCGCTGTCAGGTTTGGCGCACCGCAGTAGTGGCACCTTGGAAGTGCAGCGCAGGTTGATGTCTCGTGCCCGTAGCAGCAGCAGCGGCGGCATGGCTGTTGGCCTTCCGCTCGGCTAGCCTCAACATGAAGAACCTGTCCTAACAAGAGCAGGCCGAACCTTAAGGCAGTCTCACGGTCGGCCGGATCAGCAAACACCAGGGGAATCAGCGTTGTAGGACCCCGGGACGTGTTGATTCTTGTGGCCTTCAATTTTGAAGGTCACCGGTGTTGAGCGGCGGTGATGAATCTTGTAGGAAGATCCCGGGGTACTCTGGAGATCACCGTTCTACATCGCGATGACAGCGGCGGTGGTGAAGTAGATGGTGATGCTGGCTGCTGCGTGGGTTGCTGAGCTGTGATTATTTGATGTGAGGCTGGTGGAGTCGACTGCTGCGGCGGAAGGTGAGGTGCGGTGCTGACTGGGCCAGAGAAATGTTCCTGTTGGTGTCGGGTCGAAGCAGTAACCGATGCCCAAGAAGGTCCGGCCACCGGCGGCGGTGAGGCAGCGCTCCCGGCATATGCTGGGGGAGCGGCCGGCGAATCAGCAGTGGCGAGGCCCGAAGTAACTGCATCTGAAGTTGGCGTAGCGACGGCCCCCGCGATTTCTTCAGCGGCTGCTGTGCGTGTGTTCTTCTCTTGGCCCTCTCCTAGGATTACGCTACCGAGGGGACACCTAGCACCACGACCCTCGCAGGGAATTTTGTGCAGACACTCCCGGGAGGAGCGGATGAGATGAAGGAACCACAGAGACACGCAGAGGTCCCAAACATTTACAAGTTTGACCACCCACCCGGCAGTCCTCCCAAGCCACCGGAGGGTGCCTCACCAGCGGAGACTATAGAAGCTTCCATTTCAAGGGACCAGAAAAATTTGCAACACACAAGCCATCTGTCCGACAAGCAGCCAACTTTTAATGTGAAAGAGAAAGATGAAATAAGGGAAGAGAACAACTGGCCTTCCCAGCATTCCCTAGTGACCCGGGGAAACCCCGAAAAAAACCCATGGATCAAGAAGGGCGGCCGCAGAAATCGAGCCCAAGACCTCGAGAATGCGGGTCACAGACGCAACCACCTGAGTCATCCCGCGCGATTATTACGGCCTTAAGATGCAGCAGTTTTGGTGACTTTTTATGATGGTAACTGTGAAAGCACAGTGTACTTGCTTGTGAGTTTTACCTCGTACCAATATCACATGTTGAGACCAGTACATTGGGAAGCAATAAAAAGGGGTAGCGCTGCTTGTGATGGCAGAAATGTAAATTAACTCAACCTGCTAGTCGGCCCAAAGACATTGAGCAACGACAATAGGACAGAGGTCTGAGGTTCTCTTACGTTACTGTCTAATAAAATCAATATTAGGTAATGTACAATTATATCATGCACAAAAGAAGGAAGACAGGCGATGGGATTTTACATTGGCTCCATATTCGTGAACGAAATTGCGTAAAAATTGAGGTAGTTTCGTTGGTGTAGGAATGAAGCTGTTGGTTCTCCTACTACGGATTACAGTTCGATTCCCCCTGCAGTTAAATGCCAGATAAAAGTTTTTATTAAAGTTTTTTTTTTCATCCTTCTTTAGATTATATTTGTACGTAGATGGTCTTAAAAATTAAGTATGAGCCAATTCGGGGAACGTGTCAATTTTCCTTAAGTCATCTGATACATTCGTGATAGTAAAATTTTAACTAACAGAAGTTACACTTACTGCAAATTAAACATAGTATTAAAACTAGAGTAATACACTGAGATCCGCTTTTCCGTTTATATCACACCAGCAACTGCAAAATACTTTCATGCTAAACCGTGTGCATAAAACAACAGCTTAAGTGAGGTTACACCCAATTAAAAGAATAAGACAGGCAAGTATTTTAAGGGACGTTTAGATAACGCAGTCAGCAGGTATTGTCTATGTAGCAACCAGTGGCGTAGCATGACTCACACGTTCGAGGAAGCGCAATCTTAAGAACAATACCGTAGTGGTGGTGCTGCTAATAATAACAACAGTAATAATGTAGCTAGCCCTACCTTACTTCTACTAGTGCAACCTTATCCTCCTCGTCTTGGTAGCAAAGATATCGAAGAAGCTTTCCTTGGACATCAATGTTTCGAGCAAGCGATTTTCTATACTTATAGTGATCGAGCAGACATTCTTTCCCGGCCTGGTGTATTCCACAAATAGTTTTTAATCCTTTTCATGGCAGAAAAGGATCTTTCTGTTAAAGAACTAGTTACTGATATCCAAATTAATGCACTCTGCTTGTAGGTTTCAGGAAACACATCGACTAACTCTTGAGATCGCAAGTACTCACATCCTTACAGAATTCAGAATATATGGCGGCCAGTTCACTTCTCAAACGTGCGAAACCAAAGCGAGGTCCGCAACTTTGCGTTAAACTCTTTAGTGCTTCACTTGGAAAATTAATTTTGGATTTAGCAAATTGCTTGTTATCAAGGAGACTCATAAACTTCAGTTTGTCCATGTCAGCAAATCGGTCAGATATGTTCATAAAAGTACGTCAATCATCTCAAGATACAGCCTTTTATATGTGGACTTTGTCTTCATCTTCAATAGATTCCGTGCGATTTCGTTTCACCGAGTAGACTCTAGTTGTTGTTCTCACAAGTTCGTGCCAGAAGGGATCCAAGTTTCCTCTGGTTTCTGGAGGTGATTCTTAAAATCCTCAATTTCTTACTGCAATAAAAAACGTCACTTGATTTTGATTGTAGTATTTGAAACAAACGGTCAGAACGTGCAAAGATGGATGAGAACATTGCCAAGAAGAAATTGAAATCGAAGTCTCTCAAATTTGTTAGGCGACCACGAGCAGGATCCCACTGATCAGCATTTTCTACGAGAGCAGTCTCAGAAGTACCTGACCTGGCGTATATATAGCGGTTGTTGTTTCAAACAAATGACTATGATAGAAAGTACCACGCTTATAAAGCTTTAGTTTGAAATTTGACGATGCTATGTTGTTTAGTAATTGTTTGGCAGCCATTAATAGTGAACTCTATCAGCGAATTTGTAAATATGGATAAAACTACTGTCCATCATTATGTAATACAATACTTTCATTTGAAAGACCTTAGTCCAACTATATTAAAGCTGAGCTAGATTCTACTCTGGGGGAGTCTGCTCCTTCGTTTACAACAGTAAAATATTGGGTGGCAGAGTTTAAGCGAGGTCGTATTAGCTGCCAAGACGAACATCGCAGTAGTCGACCAAATGAGGTGACCACGCCAGAAATTGTGAAGAAAATCCACAAAATGGTATTGGATGACCGTCGACTGAAAGTGCGCGAGCTAGCAGACATCGTAGGCATTTCAAAAAGTGCTGTACATCGCATAATAACTGAAAACTTAGACATGAGAAAGCTGTGCGCAAGATGGGTGCCGCGTTTACTCACAATGGAACAAAAGCAGCGTCGTGAGGATGTTTCAGTCGAGTGTTTGGCGATTTTTCGCTGCAATAAAGGCGTGTTTTTGTGTCGATTCATAGCCACGGATGAAATATGGGTCCATCACTTCACACCTGAGACAAAGCAACAGTCAAAACAGTGGATTGAAAGGGGAGAATCGGTTCCAAAGAATGTGAAGACAGTTCCATCCACAGGCAAGGTCATGGCGTCAGTTTCTTGGGATGTGCGCGAGACAGTTTGCATTATCTTCAAAAAGGAAAAGCAATCAATGGCAAGTATTATGCAAACTTATTGCAGCATTTGAATATGAAATCAGCAAAAACGGCCGCATTTAGCGAAAAAAAGTTGTGTTTATCAAAACAATGCACCAGTTCACACATCCATTATCGCCATGGCCAAAATCAATGAGTTAAAGTTCGAATTGCTTCCTCGTGCACCCTATTCACCAGACTTAGCCGCCTCTGGCTATTTTCTGTTTCCAAAGTTGAAGAAATGGCTTAGTGGTAAAAGATTTGCCAACAATGAAGAGCTGGAGTTTGCAGTTGATGGCTATTTTGCAGAACTCGATGGTTCTTACTATAAACAGGGTATTGAAGCTATTGAACATTGCTGGGAAAAGTGTAACGAGCTGAAAGGAGACTATGTAGAGAAATAAAGACTTTTTTTCCAAAATTTTTGCGTTTTGTTTGTTAGGTCAGGTACTTCTGGGTTAGCCCTCATATTATGGAAATAAATAGATTCTCAATATCAGCTTTGTGATGTTGAATGTTCTCCACTAGTTGACTTCGATAATTCCATCTTGTAAGAGCAGCCAAAGAGAATCTCTTTTTTACTTCAGCATCCAATCTCGCAGTCCTTTTAGTGGATTTACAAAAACATGTACCAAAGCCGGATAGAGATAAGATATAACTTACAGACTGTGACAAGACTAGGTTCAGTCGATGTGCATAGTAATGGACGAATATTAAATCCTTGCAACGTTATCTGTTTGCAAACTTCTGTGTTCGCCTGCCATTACAGCAGCACCAACATAAGTTTGTGCCTGCTAACTTGGCTTCACAACAAAATCATGTAAGACATTTATCACATGCAGAAAGAGTGCATCCTCCATACAATCCTGACTTACATTCTTAAAATACAGAAAACTTTCTTGTATGATTCCTTCCTTCGTGACGTGTCTCAGAACAGTTGATAACTGTCGCTTCGTCACAAATCAACACTAGAAAGTCTGAAGGATAATCGTATCTATAATGACTGACAGACATCATTTTAATACCTGCTTTAGCTATTGTGATTAAGTTGCATAAGATAACCAATGAATCTATTTGATCTTTATGCTTTAAGGTACAGTCCGAGCAACAAAATACAAATTTATGCATTTTTTCAAAGAAATTGTTGCTCATAGCATACAGATTCATTTCTTCTGAGCCTCTTGGTAACCACATTTGCTTCTTTCCTTCACACTGACTTGTTGCACTGTACACACAAGTTTGCAGTTGGATTTCCTTTGCAAAGTTTCTGACCCTGCATTTTTCGCTTATTTCCTACATTCTGGTCAACTTCAATCTGAGTGGTCTTCACTGATTGGCTGCCCAATCCTCTTTGGGAAGCCAAGAAAGTTGCACGAAGTTCATTACATCGTTCAGGAATTTTCTTCGGCACAATTTTTTCTGCCCAGTTGCCTCTTTGTACAGGACCCAAGCATTTACAGCTGATACATCAAGGACATTGAAAAATACATGCATTGGTAAACAATGAGATCCGGACTTGTGTACAGGTGTAACATTTGGTCCACCACGCTGACGCTGAACTTGGTCTGGTTGTAGAACTGGGCTGTCTTTGGGGTTTTCTTCAAGTTATCACTGATCTGCACTATTCGGTGACATGTTTATTCTTTTTTCCTTGGTGCACAGTCAGGGTTGTATCATCTCCAATTTTTCTGAATAGAAAAGTCCATTTTCTTTCTTTGCTGTAGGTGGCACCTCTCTTCTATTTTGTCTAAGTGAGCCTACAAGACTGGTAGATTTAGACTTCAAGCTTTAGTGAAGTGAAGAAGCTGTCATAAGTTACGTTTCTTCCTTTACCCAATTGTCCATGCATGAGCCTCATTACAACATTTTCAGCAACACCTTTATTTGCAGGGCGATAATTATCTGCCCGAGTATAGGGATATCCGTTCACAATATACTTCACTAAATAACAGTCAAAATTTAATGCCAAACTTGTCAGACTTGCTAGCAGTATATTGAATGAAAGGGCATTTTGTCTATTATGGCAAAAGTTACTCATCCACTGCAAGGTTCTCTCCAGGTATATAACAAGCAATCAATGAGGGGATTCCAGATAACCGATGCAAGAGCAAACTTGCCTGTCTTTCGACGCTTGGATCTCATATCAGATATCTTATCTCATATCAAACCACATGAACTTCATAATGATTTTGAATCTGTCGCGAGGCATTGTTTAAGCAAAGAATGGTGGGCCCCTAACCGACAACCACAAATCATTGATTGTAAAATTCTTCACCCCCCCCCAAACACTTCCTGCATATAGTATAGAGATAAGTGCATCTAGTTCATTAAAAAAAATAGACCAAATATCATTGAGTCTCTGTACATTGTTGGATGTGGTGCATCATTGTGTCACTGAATATCAGACGCCAAGCACTAAGAACACTGCCTTCGATGATACTTCTTTTTGCATATGAGGTAGGTTCTAATGTTTCATGCAACAAGTTCTGCACCCCTGCGGCCATTCCAGGTTGAATTACTTGCCACACTGTGCCATCTGTAGAACGCACCTCATAATCCACCGGTAGTGTAACTGGGCGGCATCTGATGCCAGTGGTGATAGGTTTATGTAGCTCATTTGGTCATGGTTCTGGTTGTCCCTCAATGTAGCGCCTGGTGCCAGTAGATTCTGTTGTTTACGAGGCGGTGCTTCTCACTCAAAGTATACTACTGCAGGCGATGGAAAATCAAGAGGTCTCCTCCTTTTAGTGGAAAACTCATGGGACTCCCTACCTCTAGGAACTTTGGTAGCTCGGCGGCGAGAGTCATAGATAATGCCACGCTTTCCAAGCCTTTGTGTAACCTCAGTCAGGTATAGAAGGCCTAGTGCTGACTGTCTGAAGAGCTTGTGGCACCAACTGCATCATTATTTGGCGGTATACAGTCTTCTCCCTCAGTTTCATAATCAGTACTGTTATCAGTCTTACCCGAATTATTTTCATCTATTCCAAGTAACTCTTCCAGTATTCGTTCATCAGTTAGGCCTCATCTTCTTCTTCCATACTTCTTTTCTGTATACAGTTGCAAAATGAACTGAACTTGCATCAGAAAAAATTGGGATTTCAATTCTTATTAATTGTTACGTTATACTTGAGCGATAACTTGTTCATGCCTCTAATGATGTTATATCTTCATAACTACCGTAAAAATATGGTATTTGAGAGCAAAATACTGTATGGATCCCTCAGACATTCTAGGTAGTCACATCAGTATAACCATTTATATTAAAGTTATAAACTCACAATTTTACAGGAAGTAGATTTACATCAAATAATAAAATGTCATACAATTTTTGGTTCGTTGAATTACAGTTAAACGAGATCACGTCTTTAAAAAATCACAAAGTTATCAAAATGATTCCTCAGATATTCTAGTGTTAACGCAACGAATGTTGTCTTGAACATTTCTCGTCTCATTTCTTGAATTCCATGTTGAGATACAGTCGTTCTGTATGTCGGGAGATAACACCTTCACTTTCTAACATTGACTATGAGTCAGGATCATAATAGGAAACACATTTCACTATTTGCCTCTGTTAGCTGATGTTCAAGACTCGTGTGCACGAAAAGATAACCCAAGTTTTCCTAATAAACAAACGATCCATATCATAATTCTTTCTGTTTTTCCTAACCTCATTATATCGTTCAGTGGAAATCCTATGCTGATCACTGAGACTGAATTCGATTCTACTTTTTCCAAACCTCTTTAAATTCTTCAAAGGCAAAATATGAGTCAGTGTGAGAGAATTCCTATTTTGTGATTTGTGAATATTATGCAGATCGTCGAACCCTGAGCATGTTCAAGATGTTCTTTTCTTTTGAAAATAGAAGACATGGCAAACAAAGCAAATTTTTATTTACTACAACCACATAGCCATGGTATAGTTTCATATATCTGCACACGAAAATCTCAGGTGAAAATGTTTTGTCCTTTGGTCGGTTTGAGTTGCCCATCTTCTATAACTTCAAGTTCCTCATCAAAAGTGAGCGTGGAGAATGATTTGCTTTGTAATTGTTCAATTACACAAACACATGAAATCATTTCAATTGCTAATAATGTGTTGCAAGCATCTGAAGTACTTGGTTGGTCAGTTTGAATCAGACATTGTTAACGCGCCATGTGGCTTTGGAGAAGTAGCAGGCATATCCAAGTTCCTCACTTCTTAAAACTGATTATTTCTTGCATAAATAACAGAACTCTTGTCAGTACAATTATATAACACTATGGGATGCAACACGAAAAACACAGTAAACAACTCCATGGTAAAGAACTTCTGATCAATTTGTGAAATATTTAAATAGCAATACAGTAAACGAAACTTTGTGAAAAACACTGCTGGCTCCGCAAACAGAACCATGACGCGGGGCAAAAGGAAACGTACGTACTTGGAACGTAGCATCACGCATGCGCCTGACACTGAAGAAAGAACCATTGGCGCTCAACGGATAAGAGCCTGGCCAAAAGCAAGGAGATTAAAGGAGTGGGAACTCCTGAAATTGATATACCAGGCCTCTCACAAATGATTTCACAGCAACAGTATGTGATGAAGAGAAAATTGAGCATTGTATCTGTTGATACGGAAGCAGCACATAGTCACTGGCAGCAAAGGTAACTAGCAACCCACAGTAGAGGTAAAAAGGTTTGGTAAATAAAAGCATTTCCAGCACATGTAACACTTCGAAGATTATTTCTATAAACATCAATCACAGCATTACAGATGGTAAACTATTACAATAAGAAGTGTATTTGAACAAGAATGCAGCGTTTGTAATGGAACACACATTCTCATGGGACGCATTGCACTCACAAATCTGCGCAGGTTTCAGGGTTCTTCATGATATATATATATATATATATATATATATATCGCGTATAAGCTTACATTTAAATTACACTGTAAATGTAAGCTTACATTTCAAAACGCACTCTGCGGCACTTTTACCGTCATGAATTCTTCCTTTTACTCACTTATTAGAGCTATATTTCAAATATATAATATTTTCATTAATTACGGTGATTTAGATTATGTATATTACAAATTCCTATATAGCGCCACATTTTTGTTTATATTACTGTACATTTATTAATTGCATACGAGCTGCATTTACAGCTTCTTTCACTTGTTCTCATATTTAAACACATTCTTATATAGGGTGAATCGCCTAAAACTTGCACCACAAATATTGTAACACCCCACGGGGAGGTTACCCCCGCAGTAGGTGATTACACAGGGGGGTTGGTAGCTCAGAGGTAGGGGATGCGTTGGTACTGGAATGGTAGGCAGGCCAGGGTAGCGTTCTAGGATAGGGGTATTTAAATAAAGCACAGGGGATGCATTGGCCCAATAAATTATATTGTTGCTTTAAATGTGCGAACAATTAGATCGGAGTGAAGCCCCGACAAGTCAATAGAAGTTAGAGGTGAAGCCCCGACAAGTCAATAGAAGTTAGGGGTGAATTAACAGAACTCAGATTAGTCGCATGCTTACCTGTTGACTGGTGGCGACGGGTCTCGAAACTGATACCTAATCTAACGACTCTCTCGTAGCAACAATAACCTCTTGGCAACAACCACGAGGCAACTCACACTCACACTCTCACGACAACTCCCCCGACCGAGTCAAAGCCCTGTAGTATAAATACATACATAAGCGCTGACTCGGCGTAGCGCAGCATGGACGAATTCTGCTAACCTGAACTTCACACTTCCTGGTATACGAAATATGTGCAACCTGGTCCGCTACATCGGTCCCAGGTTCGCCAAATTCCGACCCGGAATTTAAAATAGAAAAGGAGGACAAACATCTTAGGGGGTACTAAAACTGTCTACTTAGACGAGGGTTGATAGAAAGAGAGAAAAAAAACAAAGTATGGTTTGAGCCTTATACAATTGAAAATGCTCCGATGTCCTCTGCTGTCCAAGACTCGGATACCAGGGAAAATTTTTTTTAAGGGTAGGTGAGTACGTAAGGGGTGGTTGCGGCCGCGCACCGCAATCTTGCCAAGCTTGGGCGCCGTGGCCCAGTGTTGCAGTATGCGCAATCTGTGCTGTATTCTTATCGTTACTTTACGTGAAGTGTAGTTTAGCTGAGACTGAGCTCGCGGAGTTACCCTGTAGCTTCGGACCTCCCCGGTGAACTCTGCCGGGAATGTATAAGGTGCTGGGACAGAACTGCTGAGTGACTGCATACCTAGCGACTTTCTCGGAAACGTAGTATTTATTTCCGCGCCTGCTGCATTGCTGTGGCCAAGCAGTGGCGTTCCTCAGGAGTGCACTAATTCTGCGTGTTCTGGCGCGACTCCCGTGGTGAGTTATCGACGTGCTCATACTGGTGGGCATCGTTCGACCTGGGCCTTTCTTGTCGGGCGCTTCTCTTCTTGGTGGTCTAATGGTGCGCAGCAACAGGGTTGTCTTGCAAAGATGGATGTCACTTTGGATAAGGTTGGAAGGAGTATATTGCGGTTTAAAATTTACGGGATGAGACTAAACACAGCAGAGAAAAGGTAACTTTAGAAAGTGAGTCGGTACCCCTGCCGATTCCTTGCCTCTCCAAATTTTGAGAAAAAAAAAAGAAAAAGAAAAAGAGAACAGAAAAAAACATTAAGTTCTGTTATCCAGGTGTGATGCGACTACTCATAAGTTCTGCTTGACTAGGTATGTTCGTTCGAACAAAATTAAATTTGTACATTATACAATGATTTTTGTCTGTAACTGTATAACACTTTTTTTGTGTGGGTGTTGCATTGTATGTCAGCGGTGGTTAGATGTCCGTTTTTGGCATTTTGCTGATACCTTGCATCTGTAACCCGGGGAAGAGGGTCGCTGAGGCTGCTGTAGACTGTGGTGTCTCTTGCCTGCTGGAGGGCATCCTCTAAAACATACTTAGTTTTTGAAATTAGTACACAGAAATATAAATATTGCAGATGTTGTGACCAATGAAACACAACAAACACAAAAAAACAACCATATTTACACTCCGTTTTCTATTCATCTACTTGTCGCAGTGCTACACGCCACTGAGAAGTGCAAAGTCAAGCTCCGTGCGTGAGGCGACGAATACTTGCGTCAGCGGATTTCATGACAGACTTTTGCTTTCGACACTTACCGTCCATGCAGAAACCTATGTTTATGAAAGCGATATCTGTGTTTCTAAGTTTGTGAACCAAAATTGCGGTACCCTTCCGCGTGTGTGGAATGTGTTACGTATCTTGTGTTGCGTAATTCGTGGAGGATACCTGTGCCTTTCCTGCCTTCATCCCCTTGTGTAGTTTGAGCCTTTGATTAATTTTATTTTATTTATCTCCCTTATTTATTTCTCCGTTATGTTACTGTTGATTCTGAGGTGGCATCGGTTGGTGTTGCCAGAATTATAATTCCCTGAGGTGACGTGTGCTGTGGTTCCGCCGTGGTGGAGTTTGAAGAGTTCGACCTTTCCTTACAAAATTTCTTCAATATTCTGTATGCTAACAAGGCCATGACTACTATGCAAACAGTCATAAATACTATTTCTATAATTTCGACGACTGAAATAGGATGCGAGTTTCAAAATTTCTATGTCCCTGCTCCATCTCGTATATTATCTGCCCTGGTCGTGAGAGAATTTTGTTTTTTATTTATTGACACTTGCTTATTTGCCACGTTACATTTATCTATTTTGCACGTTGATTTGCTGACATTTATTTATATAATAGCGCTTGGTTGTCGTACCAGAGTGTACGTTATTCGATTTTTTTTCACTACTATTTATTCTATACGCGGTAACGCATGTGTAAGGTGCGGAGAAAAAAAAGAATTCCTGACATCAACCGATAGTTCTCAAAACACATTATCATATACCTATCTTAAATTAATCTTATACTAACCATTATATGAATAACAGTACTTATGAAATAACTTTTCGACCTCCACGAAATCTTATTTCCTATTTATTCAACTCTGCTCCCGACCTCAAGAATACTTCTTCATATTTGCTCTCTGTTGTGTCCCTCGGCCCTACTCTGAACTCCTGGGGGGGGGGGAATAATGTATATCGTTCAAGTTTCTGTATTTGAACAAAGATATCTGTATTAAGCGAATAACAGGGTCGCGTCTCGGATTTCCCATTATATTTTCACTTCCAGGTATATTTTCTCTTCATCACGAGAAAGAGAGAGCAAAAAAAAATTAAAAGGTAAACGTGAATCGCGTGGATTATCACTTTTAGCCTAACTTAAGCTGGAGGTCCGAAGATATACTACGTCTTGCATTATCACTTACTACTTAACCTATTTGAGAACTATTGCTGATGTTTAATGTTTTAACCTCTTTCTGTTTCCTGTTTGTTTGTTCTTATGCCGCAGCCTTACTGCAGCTTGGACGAATTTGTGGTTCCGCATTCCGTCGTGTAATAATGTCAGCACTTTTGTATTGATGGACATTGAGTGATACGTAGGCGATTTTTTTTGTTTCAATTATATGTGGCAATTGTGTTTACCCGCTGTGCAAGTGTCGCAAGTGTGTTGTATGCTCATTATGCATAATAAGGCGAAATTCTACTAACGTGGACATTCTGGCGTTTCACGGAATTTCTGGCCTTAATTACGTAATTCAGGGGGCTAAGTTTTTTCATTATCCTATAGGGTCCGGTGTAGTTCATTAAAAGTTTTGTGGCTCTACCTACCCTCCTTTTAGGGGTATATAGCTTCACCAAATCGCCGACTTTATACTCGACGTGCCGCCTCTTTGAATCATATAACTTTTTATTTTTTCTCTGGCTCTTTACTATGTTTTGGGATGCTAACGCCCTTGCTTTTATTATTGCCTCCCGTGTTTGCTGCACAAATAGGTTTTGTGAGGTGCCCTGTAATTGAACGTCTGGGGGTGATACCGGTTTCCGTGCATACAGTAATTCGAAGGGTGTGAACTTAGTACTTCCCTGTTTGCTTGTGTTTATGGCAAACCGAATTTGATGTAAATTATTATCCCAGTCTGTGTGCTGTGTGTTTACGTAGTTACTGATTACTTGCGCGATAGTTCTATTCGCCCTTTCTATTAGGCCATTAGTTTGGGGTCTGTAGGCTGTTGTGAAAGTCGGTATTGTTCCCATCATCTTAAGCAGTTCTTGTGTCACTTCGCTCATAAATACGGACCCTCTGTCCGACAGAATATATTTTGGTGCGCCGTGACGACAGATGACGTCGTCCAAGATAAATTCAGTGACATGCTCAACAGAAGCTTTTGGGATTGCCCTTAATTCCAAATATTTTGAAAAGTAATCACTAGCCGCAACTATGTATCTGTTACCTCTAGAGGACTTTGGGAAAGGCCCCAAGATATCTATGGAGAACCTTTCTCCTATATAGTTGACCTTTATGGGTTGCATTAAACCTGCGGGTCGCTGATTAACTGGACCTTTTCGTTGCTGACAGGAAGTGCATCTTCTTACATAATTTTGTATGTCCCTCTTCATTCCAATCCAATAGTAATGTGAATTAATTTTGTGAAAAGTTTTTGAAAACCCGAAGTGTCCTCCTAGCGGATCGTCATGACTATTATATAGTATTTCCTGCTTTAAACTATCAGGTACTACTAACAAGTGCATGTTCCCTGTAGTACCAGCATTTTTTCGGTACAGGACATTCGATTTCATCACGTATGTTGCAGCTTGTCGTGCTAGCTTAGCATTCGCTGTACCCGGCTGTCTTACGGCTTGTATTAGGGGTTTTAGCTGGGGATCCTCCTCTTGTTTTTTTTAGCTAATTCTATGGGTTCTATGAGACAGGTAATTCTGTCTTCCTGCTCTTGTGCTGTTTCGGGTTCAGGGGGGTCTATTGGCATTCTAGACAAACAATCTGCGTCCTTATGTTTAATCCCTGATTTATGTTGAATTGTGTAGTCAAATGCTTGCAGCATTAAGCTGTAACGTGCCAGTCTCCCTGTTAGATCTCTCAACCTATTTAGGTGGCACAGGCAAGCATGGTCTGTAACTACAGTTACAGGGTAACCATATATGTACTGGCGGAACTTCGAAAAACCGTACATAACTGCTAACAGCTCTTGTTCCGAAACGCTATAGTTCTTTTCAACTTTGCTTAGACTTCTAGACACAAAGCCTACTGGGTGCATTTTTCCATCTCGTTCTTGGAGGAGGCAACTGGCTATGCCGTGCATGCTGGCATCGCAGTTCATTTGGGTTTTGGCTCCCCGCATAAAATGTGCCAACACCGGAGCCCTAACCATTAAATCCTTCAACTTCTGGAAGGTTTCTTGCTGTTCTTGGCCCCATACAAACTTTTGGTCTGCCTTTGTTAGTTCGTTTAGAGGCCTCGCGATTGCTGCAAAGTTATTAATGAACCTCCTGTAGAAAGAAAATAAACCTAAGACCTGCCTTACTTCTTTGACGTTCCTAGGCGTTCTGAGCTGTGTAATAGCTTGGATTTTGTCTTTATCAGGTTCTATGCCTGCTGCCGATACTTCGTATCCTAGGAGTTTTATTTTGTCCATACCGAAAAAACATTTTTGGGGTTTTAGCTTAAACGTATGTTGTCCTAATTTCTTAAATACTGCTTCCAGGTTTGCCAACAAGTCCTGAAATGTATTTGCGAACACTATTATATCGTCTAGATATATGAGTGCTTTTTCGTATCGCAGGTCGCCTAACAGTTTATTTCCGATCTCTGTGAATGCTCTAGGGGCATTCGAGAGCCCGAAGCTCAAGGTCTGGAATTCGTACTCTCCGTCCGACGTACAAAAGGCCGAATATTTCATACTTTCTTGAGCTAGCGGTACTTGGAAGTATGCACTTAGCAGGTCAAGCGTACAGTAAAATTTTGAACCTCCTAAATAGCTAAGTAGGTCGTCAATCAGTGGTAAGGGATAGGCGGATGCAGCTGTTTGTGCATTGAGTTTTCTGTAATCTACACAAAACCGATATTCTCCTGATTTCTTTTTGACCAAAATTACTGGTGAGCACCAGCTACTCTGCGAGTCTTTTATTATCCCAGCCTCTTTCATTTCTTCCACTTGTTGGTTTATTATTTCCCGCTGTTTATGGGACACCCTGTATGGCTTCTGTCTAATTGGTGTCGTGTTTGTCAACTCTATTTTGAACTCCGCAATGTTTGTTGTCCCTAACTCTTGTAGGCTAGTGGCGAAGGTATGTCTGTACCTGTCGAGTAAATTTCGTAGCTGTTCGTGTTGTCCTGGTTCTAGTCGTGAATTAATATTAAATTTGGCGTCTTTGATGTCTATTTGTTTTGTTGTCTCACGTGTGAAAGTGTCTGCCTGGACTAATGCAACTTCGTGTACGAGTGCTAGTGTTGTCCCTTTAAATATTCTCTGAGGGGCGGCGGTATTATTGTGGACTTGTATCTTTTGATTTTGATTATTATTGCACAGGCCCGGTATAATGTTAACGTGTTTTTCTGCATAGTGTTAATGCATGGTTCCAGTAATAATGTGTTTGTAGGGAGTGAGGGTATTCTGACGTCTATCTGTGTGGTTGCAAATGGAAGGATTTCTACGTCATGCTGACATGTTGCTTTCATTTTTGTCTCTTCAGCATCTGCTTCAAGTGTAATTTGCATGAGAGGACATTCTTGCTTTCGCTGGCAGCTTACCGTGACCTCCTTCGAATTTTGCAGTGTTAGTGTAATTGTGTTGTTCCCTAGATCTATAACGGCTTGGTGTTTCTGAAGGAAGTCCATGCCCAGCAATAAACTATGCGGGAAGTGTTTTACTACTATAAGTTGTTCTTTGAATTCCACATCACCCATTTGGAAGTTAGTGTTAGTTTGGTATTGTGCAGCAAGTAAATTGTTATTTGCAGTTCGCAAAATCATATTTAGAGGTGCTGGTTGCTTGCTTGTACCTACCAGGTCGTCATTGATTATGCTTACTGAGCTGCCCGTGTCTATGAGAATGTCTATCCTTGTCCCTGCTAATGTTCCTATAGTTTTTAATGTGCTCCCAGGGTTGATGTTTTCTGTTATGCTTGCTACCGCGGCCCTTATGGGGGGTGATTGGCTCGAGGCTGCGCGTGAAAATTTGCATTCCTCCTTCGTGTCTGGCAATTAGCGATTACGTGGCCTACCCGTTTACAGTAGGCGCACACAGGCCTCGCGGACACCGTTCTTCTTTGACTATACGTGGTCCTATAGCCGCTGGGGGCCTGTCCGTAATTCCTAACGGATTGATGCTGAGGATTGTAATTCTGGGGTGGAGGGCGGGGGTTCATTGTCAGGTTCTGCACCTGTTTTGCTAACTCACCCACCATCTTTGACATATCTGATACCTGCTTCTGGAGGGTATCGTCTGGCATACTAGGGGGAATTCCCTGTGCATCGATTAGGTCTACCCTTTTTCCTGCTAGGTAGCGGGCTGATTCTACCCTGCGGACGAACTGTATGAGAGCGTCCACTGTTTGTGGGTTGTAAGGCAGTACCTGTTCTATTAGTGATGGTTTAAGGCCCCTGATGATGTGTTTTACCCGTTCCTTCTCTGTCATTTCGGGGTTGACTAGATCACACAGAGCTATAATGTCATAAGCGTACTGCTCTGTGGGCTCACTAAGGACCTCCATCATTTCCTCCTCTGCCGCGTGACTGAAGGCTTTTAATAACCCCTGCTTCAATGTTTCCCATTGGGCGTCCCTATTTCTATGGGCAAAGGTTTTGTACCAGTTTAGTGCGGTACTATTAAGGTAGCATGGTAAATACTGCGCCTTATGCTGGTCGTCCCACTTATTGGCACGCGCTATCAACTCAAACTTATGGAGATAGTCCCTTACACTTTCCCCTGGTTTCCCCGCGAAGCTACCCGGATCCAATGGTGGACGACTAATGTGCATGGGTTGAGGTGCTTCAGTTACCCTTCTACTTAAAACAGGTGAGTCCATTTTACTCATTGTATTTGTGTGTTCGTCTCCCTTATTCATGGCTAACTGTTTTTCTACCCTACTTGTGCTTGGGCTAGAAGTGTTAACGATCTTGCCGGAGCGGAGACGTATTTGATTTGCCGTCTCAGCGTGTGCCGCGATCTCGTTTGAAATTCCTTTCAAATCTGTGACTAGAAATTCTTGGAATTTAAATTGTTCCCCCTGTATAGCTGCTAATTCTGCGCACAGATTTCTAATCTCTTTAGTAGTAGGACTAGTAGAGCTTTGAGCAGGTTCAGCCATGCATAATAACTTAAATGTACTACACTAAAACAATATACATAACTTGAGAAAAGTTAAAAAAAATAAGCTATATTCTGTGTAGGTAACTCATGATGCAAAGGGTGGGAGGGTGGGTCTTCACCAGATAACCTCAGGTAAAAGGTTATCCCAAAATGAGGCGTGTTTTACACCTTGCAAAAAGAAAAGAGAGAAGAGAGAAAAAAAATTTGATTACATCCCCTGGCTGGAAGAGGTAAGGATGTTTTCCCCAATTATAACCGGAGACTCCATCACATTGTAGTCGGTGCCTCCTACATGTGCCCGGCGCTCCACCACATTGTAGCCGGCGCCTACACCAAATTGTAACACCCCACGGGGAGGTTACCCCCGCAGTAGGTGATTACACAGGGGGGTTGGTAGCTCAGAGGTAGGGGATGCGTTGGTACTGGAATGGTAGGCAGGCCAGGGTAGCGTTCTAGGATAGGGGTATTTAAATAAAGCACAGGGGATGCATTGGCCCAATAAATTATATTGTTGCTTTAAATGTGCGAACAATTAGATCGGAGTGAAGCCCCGACAAGTCAATAGAAGTTAGGGGTGAAGCCCCGACAAGTCAATAGAAGTTAGGGGTGAATTAACAGAACTCAGATTAGTCGCATGCTTACCTGTTGACTGGTGGTGACGGGTCTCGAAACTGATACCTAATCTGACGACTCTCTCGTAGCAACAATAACCTCTTGGCAACAACCACGAGGCAACTCACACTCTCACGACAACTCCCCCGACCGAGTCAAAGCCCTGTAGTATAAATACATACATAAGCGCTGACTCGGCGTAGCGCAGCATGGACGAATTCTGCTAACCTGAACTTCACACTTCCTGGTATACGAAATATGTGCAACCTGGTCCGCTACAATATTTTGGAAATGGAAAGTGCTATTGATGTGCAGTTTTCAAAGCATTGATTGGTAGTCAGGGGCGCATGTATTTAGCTTATAAACAGATTTTAATAATACTGAGAAAGTGTATTTTTTGAGCAAACATACAATTTTTTAAATGAAACAATGCCTAGTTACATCAACAGAATAAAGGTAGGGTAAATTAGAATGTCAATGGTCTTTGTTGCAGGATTCTAGTGCAAGTGGTTTACGAGAAATCGTATTTTGGAAAGTTTCCACCCCGACAATTGTTTGTCCCATTCAACCTGCTTAGTTACTAGGTATGATGTTATGTTTATTTGCATTGTGTTTTCTGTTCATTGATTGCATTGCGACTTTCTGCTCAGTTAGTTTGTGACAGTTCAAGCAGTAAGTCGTGAGTGGAAGATGGTGTTTACTAATGCAGACATGCTCATGGTGTATGGAGAGTGTAGGAAGAATGCAGTTTGTTCCTGTACGGTGTATGTGGAAACATATCCCAATAGACGTCAACCATCTTGGCAATTCCGGATCTGACCCCTTTAGACTTCTTTATGTGGGGAAGGCTGAAAGACACTGTCTACAAGGATGTACCAACTACACCAGATGATATGAAATGACGTATTACTGCTGCCTGCTCTGAAATTTCCGCTGAAAGGCTAGAACGTGCGCAGCAGTCTTGCCATAGCAGACTGGAAGTGTGTATTGAAGCTGCCGGTGATCATTTTGAACACAACCTTTGAAGGGCTATGTTCTCTTTACTTGTAAGAATCCACAGAAGTACTGTAATTCCCTTTTGTTTTAATTTAGTTTGTGCTACCACAGGTTGTACAAGTGTCAGTGCGTAAAAGTTTCAAAATAAGATTTCTTGTAAACCACTTGCACTAGAATCTTGCAACAAATGCCACCGACATTCTAATTTATCCTACTTTTATAGTGTTGATGTAAATAGGCATTGTTCCACTTACAAAATTGTATGTTTGCTCAAAAAATACACTTCTCAGTATTATTAAAATCTGTTTATAGGCTAAATGTATGAGCCCTGACTACCAATCAATGCTGTTAAACTACATATCAATAGCACTTTCCATTTCCAAAATATCTGCAATGCAAGTTTTAGGTGATTCACCCTGTATAAGGAATAGCATACCTTGATATATATTTTAAGTGTGCATAAACACTGTCAGATGTTTAGAGAACAACTTTGAAATTCCGTACTCAAAGAAAAAGAAGTAGATGAGCGTTAAGGTAAATGCATTTCAGTAAAATAATAATTGTATTACTGTTTTTACAAGACAGAAGGATATAGCTGCATAGAGTAGCATTAAGTGCAGTAGTATAACAGTCTATTTTGCTAGTCTTTATCTTATGCATGTGAGAAATTCTACCAGAAAAATGTTGTATTTGATATAAAAACTGTTGGGTTTCTGATATCCACTTTAGCAAACAGTTGTGCTGCAAGAATTTCTTGAGGTTAGAATCATGTTTATGATGCTCATTCAGAAGTACATATGTCCTGCTGACGTTTTAACCAACTAAATACCATATCCAACTTCACTGCTCTAATTATTATTCTGAACTTCGTTTTACGATACGATATAATATATTTTTGAGTCTATTTAACTATAAGGTCTTCTCTGACACTGAAATTACCACTGATAACAATATTTTATACTCTCTACTGTCGTCTCATCTTGCACTGGTAGTAAATTCATATCTTCTATTTTTTTCTGAATGCCCTCAGAAATGAAATTCTGCTTACTCCCATGGTTTCGCGTATGCTATAAATATATTCTTAGTTTTAAAATTAATCATTACACACAATATTCCAGGCTATAGATTCGAAAGTTAATAGTAACTACTAACTGTTATATTAGCGACTATAAACTGATTGTAAGCTGCACCATGTGCATTAAAAAACAGCAGCCTAGGTAACGTTGTTTAATATATCAATACCTGGACAAGCTGCATTTGACACAAACAGCGGGTTTATCCTGGCATGTCAACTCGTGCTCGCCTAGGCAGAATCCTACAGTAACTCACAAAACAAAGCACTTTGGAGCAGTATATAAAAAAGTCGACAGTTCATTCTAGCGGTCAGAAACATAATAATAATGCCACAATATACTTCGGAGGTAACTGGAGGAAGAATTGTTGGCATGTGTGAAGCCGGCCGTTCCATTTTGGATATAGCAGATGCAGTTGGGAGAGAAGACTGTGTTAGATGATGGATTTGCAGGTTTTAGGAAGAAGGGGAAGGCGGATTGAAGTGTTGTCCAAAAACTGGCCAGCCAAGGAAGACCACAGTGGATCAGGACTTGGGAATTATGGAGGTGAACTCAAAAAATCTTTTCTTGTCAGTAGTTACCATTGATCAGGAATTATATATGCATGTTACACAGCGAGCACTATTTGGGGATGCCTGCATTCTAAGCAACACACTATCGAAGGGCAGCTAGGAAAGAAATTCTCACCCCAGCCTGCCGAGAAGATTGAGTAAGTTTTGCACTGCTCTAGCTTTCGATGCCACAAGATTTCTGGCAGACTGCTATTTGGACTGAGGAGAAAAAGTTTCCTTCCGATGAAGATGGATGTATGACACTTTGGCATCCAAATAACATCCGCTATAATCCCGAACATGTAATCGCTACCAGGAGAAGTGGGAGAATAAGTGTAGCATTCTGGGGCTGGATGTCAGCTGCTGCGTATATCCATCCGAATGAATTTGGAAGAATACACCACCATTCTAGAAGACTGCATGCTGCCAACAGTTCGAGCAATGTATTCTCCAGAGGACATGCCTTAAATGCATACTGTGCACAACAGTAGTGTCCACACCACGAGATGCATTTTGGATTGGTTAAATGGCCATCCTGAAGTTTCAGCACTACAGTGGCCTGCTAAATCGCCTGACTTAAATGTCATTGAGCACATATGGATGATAATGGTGCCAGAATGGGATCCTTAGGAAGAAAGGACGGTAGCAGCTCTTTCGATCCATGTTATGGAGGTGTAGGAAACCAAGGTGGCGACCAAGAATATGTCACAATTTGGTGGCATGTCACTAATAGTAAATAAAGTATTGGACAGTAATGGATGGTGGACCCATTACTGAAATTTGGAACTTCCTAGCTCTGCAGTGAAATAAACAGTAATTATAATACAAACAATTGATGCAGTAATTTGTATCACAAATTACTTAAATGTAAATAATGATTGTAATATGAATATGTATTTTTATGTGACATTGATTTGAGATGTTTATTGATTGTAATTATTGTTGAGAAGTGGGTTTATACCGCCTTACTGAAACTGACAATAATAGCGTGCAATAATGCAGCGAGGGGGTGAGCTGTTTATCATTATTGGAAACGAGGAAGTTACGTAATGTTGGCACGTTCTTTCTTGAGAATCTTCTGGAACGTTTCCCTAGAGCATATGTATTCATAATTTTCATTGGATATTAAAATAGACGCTAATGTTGGCACATTTTATTAGCCAATTGCAGTTCAGTTATAATCTTTAGGCATATCTGGGTGAAAGTGTATAAAAGGTAGGTTAGAGGTAAAGACCCCGTCAGTTCATCAAAATTCTTTGTATACTACACGTCGCATTCCCGTCAGTTCGTCGAAAATATTTTGTATGATACACGTCGCCTTCAGTCCAGCAAAAATATTACACGTCGGCTATAGATTCACAAGTTGCGCGTAGCAGAATTATGAAAAATCTAAAGTGTTGTAAAGTTAATTATACAAAAGGTTGAAGTACGTGGATTAAAAGTGATCAGTAAGAAGTTATTATAACAGTTTCAGTTTGGCGAGTGTGAAGATCAATGTGTAAATGTGATAGTTAACGTGTTCGACAATAAAAGTGTAAAACAAATTTCTTCATCAGTGTTATCTTTGGATAAAAGATTACTTTCCGTTTACACAACCTGTATAAAGAGAAGTGCTCGACCCAAAAGCTAGCCGGAGGACAAAGAACCAAAATTAAATAAAATAACTAGCAATTTTTTTTTAAACAAAAAAGTAATACTGCCGCAAATTGCTAACACCAGATGGAGCTAACAAACCTAACAAATGAATGACGTCGCAAGATGGCTTCAACGCGTGAAGTAAACACAAATACAAACAAATAAATAATATTACAAGTATACCGCCACAAATTGGCACCCAGAACGTGGGGCAGAGTGACCAGGAAAGGAGTGAAATAACCAGGAAGGGGAGAAGGAATCAGGACGTGGAGCGAATGGAGCAGTGAACTGAACTACAAGACGCAGATTCCAGAAACAACTATACGAACGACAGACTACGCGGATGATTGGACATCGTAATTCCGAGATTAAAAGGCAACAGGGGAATTCAAATACGGAACACCAAAACGACGTAGATTCATCATGATACGACGCAGAAGCAACACATAATCTAGGAGAGAGGGGCAGAAAGCTGGACATCAAAGCTACATCAGCAGATAGCATCAGAAAGGTTAGAAAAGTGTTATATTAATTCTAAAAAAAAGGGTAAAAAAATTTAAATGTACCTTAGGAGCAGTAGGATAAAGAAAACAATGTCCACTAATAATACAGAAGAAATAATTATGGAGGGAGATAGTATAACAGTTAGCTGTAATTCAATACAGGTTACAGAAAATAGCTCAAACAATGTAGGATTTGAGGGAAGAAATGTTAGTGAAGAAAGTCAGAATAGAATAGCAGGAAATGTTCATTTTGATGCTAGTATGATGATGGAAATGATGAGAAATTTTGGCGAAACAGTAAATAAGAATATTGAGAAATTAGAGCAAAAATTACATCAAAACAGGGAAGATATGGAAAAGAATATTGAGAAATTAGAGCAAAAATCAGATCAATTAAAGGAAGATATTGATAGGAGTTTAGAACAAAAACTAACTCAGAATAATGAGAAATTGAGGGAAGATATTGGTAAGAGTATTACAGATCAATTAAGGGAAGAAATTGGTAAAAGTAATGAGAAATTAGAGCATAAATTAGATCAAAATAGGGAAGAAATTGAAAAGAAATTCATGGAACTAGATAGTAGTATGATTAGAATGAGAAATGAAAATCAGGAAATGATAGCAAATGAGATAGGGGAAGTTTCAAAGAAAATGTTGGACATGAGCAGGGAAATATCTAACCAAAAAAGTGAGGTTAATAATAAAATAGAGCATGTTGATGCAAAATGTACAGAGTTAGGTAGCCGAATGAGTAGCATTTCTAGTGAGTTAAGAGAGATGATGGAGGCTACAAATGCAGATTTAATTCAGGTGCAAGTTAATTTCAGAGGGGAAATATCTGAAATTCAGAAGGAGTCAGAAACACAGAGAAATAAATTGTCTGAAGAAGTTAAAGTTTTGTCTATAGATTTGAATCAAAAGCTAACTTCTGAAATTAACAAACACCAAGCTGTTCAAAATGAGAATAATAAAAAATTGGAACAGACAATAGAAAGTCTGCAAGGTACTGTAAATAGGTTAGAATTGAATTCAAGGGTAAATATATGTGATGTTAATGTATCTGATGTACAAAATAATGATAGAGGTAGTTCATCAGGTATGACAAATAATGTGAGTGATGCTGCAGCTTCATCTATAGCTAATGCTGAAACTCAGAGTGCACAAGTAACACTAGAGAATTTAAATATGGGAGTAGGGAATTTGCAAAATTACAATCATATCTTAAGTGATTTTCCACTTCCAAAATTTAATGAAAACTCCAGTCCAGTACAGTTTATTGCAGACTTATCAGAGTATTTTCAAATTAAAAAGATACCTGAAGCATTAAAAATGATAGTTGTCAAAAGATGTTTGGATCAGAAAACTCTAGATTGGTTACAAATGGTATCAGGGGGTGAAATTTCATATGAATCCTTTAAGAGGCTATTCATGAACAGATTTTGGAATGTTACGGTACAGCACAGAATTCGAGCAATGCTTAGTCATGGTCAATTTGATCCACGAGAGGGAATATCAATGACTGATTACTTACTGAAACATGCAAGTCAGGTTAGGAACTTGTCACCTCCAATCAATGAGGAAGATTTTGTGAGTTTGCTCACAAGGCATTATCCTTTAAGGATACAAAATTACTTATTAATTGCAAAACCACGTAGCATCTATGAGATGACAAAATTAATGACAGCTTTGGAACAACAGGAAGAAGATATATCCCGAGAGTGGGAGCATAGATTTTTAGATGTGCGAGATAGACGAAATTACCAAGGTAGTTATCAGCAAAGTAGAGGACAAGACAGACGTCATGAAAATAATACCAGACAACGGTATCAATCATACGTTCCACAATTTGAAAGATCGAGGTTAGATGGGAGACCAGGTCGACAGGAACAAATAAATTATGTCAGGACAGAAAGATTGCCTGAAAGAGGGCAAAATTATGGAAGGCGGTACATTAGACAAAGGGGAAATTTCACTCACTGGAGGGAAAACAATAACAGGGAAAGATCTGAGGAACGGCAAGAAAATTACTTGCCAAGGGGACATAATTTCAGAAATCGAGGATTTTGAACTCGAGGAAGGGGAACTCAAAACAATGGTAGCGACAATGAGATAGATTTAGCTCCTGTTAGGAATGGCAGTCCCATACGTGAACATGGAAATAACCAGGAAAACTGTTAATAGACTCCTGTGTAGTAGGTTCTCAGGACGTCTTTAATAATTCAGTATCCATTACCAATACAAATAATATGCCTACACACACACCCTGTAATAAGACTGCAGCAACACAAGATAAGGGAGAAAATTTCGAGTCACCTCATGTTAGGATGGAAATTGCGAAGAAAGAGATCATTGCAACTATAGATTCTGGTTCGTCAGCTTCAATTTGCTCACAGAAATTTTACATAAATTTGATTAATGAAGATAACAAAATTATGGCTCTTCCCACTAGTAATTTAGTTTGTCGTGTTGCAATCGGAAGAACGACACAGGTCATAAAAACACAAGCTCTACTTAACATACTTATCGGCGGAGAGAATTTTGAGGTTATGTTTCTAATTGTAAACCACCTGATTTGTGACATAATTATAGGATGTGACTTCCTACATGAATATGAAGCACGTATAGATTTTAAACATGAAGAGTCAAAAATAACAAAGGAAGATAGAGAAATAAAGGTACCTTTTATAAAAGAGAAATTTTCTGTGATTGAGATGACAAAGGATTAGAAAAATCTTTGTGACCAAGAGTTTTTTGTACAAATAACAGAAACTGATACAAATAGTCAAATAAAGCAGGTAGTCACAGAATATGAAGGGAATACCACGCCATATTTTCAACAGCTAGCAGAAATGCCAGAGAAAGTAGAGAAACTTACGATTCAAACAAAAGACGACCATGTGAGCGAGACAGACAACAGCTGGGAAGAGAAGAGAAATGAGGAAATAATACACAAGTGTGAAGAAGCTTATAATATTACGATAACGCAAAAACAAATCCTTCATGATGTTTTGATGAACAATAGTTCAGTATTTAGTAATATCCCAGGCAGATGTAATGTATATCAGCATACATTTCAAGTAGAAGACATACCACCATATAGGCACAAGTATGACAATTTACTTATAAGTCTTCGAGACAAAGCTAGACAACTAATAAATAGCATGTTAGAAAATGGGATTATTGAGCAAAGTAATTCTCAGTATATAAATTCAATCTGCTGGAGTATTAAACGAGATGGTAGTTTGAGATTAACTTTAGACGGTAGATATGTCAACAAGTATATGAAGCCAGATCATTTTCAAAGTGAGGGAATTGAACAACTAATTACGAAACTTTCAAGAGGGAGATTTCTGACATCCATTGACCTCACTGCATCATATTGGCAAGTGGAATTAGATCCACAAGTGCGTGATTACACTTCATTTCAATACTCGGGGATCCAGTATCGTTTTTGTGTAAATCCTTTTGGTTTAAAGAACTCAGGAAGTGGATTTTTGAGAGCCATTCACAGTATCTTTGGAAATTCTGCAGATGACTTTTTAATAAAGTATATTGACGACTTCCTAATCATTAGTCAAACATTTGAAGAACACATGAATAATGTCCATTATGTGTTAAATAAACTGCAACAACATGGTATGACTGTGAACATACTAAAATCAAAATTTTGTGTTAAGGAAATAAATTTTCTGGGTTATGTAGTAGATGAACGAGGTATAAGACCTGATCAGGAGAGAATAGAAGCAATAATGAAAATTCCACCACCAAGGAACGTAAAACAAATTAGACGTCTCTTAGGGGTATTGAACTTTCAGAGTAAGTTCGTACCAAGATATTCGGCTGAAATAGAACCACTGCGGCAGCTACTCCGAAAGAATAATAAGTGGAGATGGACAGAGGATCATCAAAAATGTTTTGAGAGAGTAAAAGAACTCTTTGCTAAGTCCATATTACTCGAGAGGCCTAGAGAAGATTTGGAATATGAGATTTATGTCGACGCATCAATGCAAGGATACGCCAGAATTTTAGGACAGCGAGACATCAACAATGACTTTCACGTCATTAGTACAGCTTCTAGAGGACTTACAAATATTGAGCGGAATTCTTCAGTGACTCAGCTAGAAATTGGAGCACTATATTTCTCATTAATTCATTTTAAAACCTATATTTATCAGCAAAAGGTGAAAGTATATTCAGACCACATCAGCTTAACTTTCATACAATGGTGTAGATTATGTAGTGGAAAACTTGCTAGATACATTCATGCAATATCTGCATTCGATATTGAGATTATACACATTCCTGGCAAAAATAATACCTTCAGTGATTTGCTATCAAGATTGAACTACAACCCACAAATTCCCGAAAATATTGAAACGCCTAGAAATGAAGTCAAAATATTGACAATTGAAATTCCTTTAAGCAAAGAAATGATTAGAAAATTGAAAAATATAGGGGAAATTCAAAATGAGGACGCAAAAGAAAAGGCACCACTAATTGAAGAGGCAAAGAAAGAAATTGTAGCAATTCGGGATGGGACATTATACAAGAAGCATGGAAAAGAAGTGCCTAGTTGGAAGGTAATGGTTCCGAAAAGCATGGAAAAGGAACTAATTAAGAATTTTCACGAAGGGTTAGCACACTCAGGGACGGACCGGACAACTTCTATGATTTTAGAGAATTTATACATATCCAAATTGCGTCAGAAAGTTCGAAAATTTATATCGTGCTGCAACCTGTGTCAGAAGGCAAAGCAAATAAATGCAGCATATGCATTTGAAACTAATTCGGTTATAAGGGATAAGCCGAGATGTGTAATTAGTATCGATATTCATGGTCCGATGCCCCCAAGTCAATTTGGAAACAAATATATATTTGTCTGTTATGATATATTCAGCAAATATGTAAGAATTTACCCTTTGAGAAAACCTACAGGTTTAGCATGTTTGAATAGACTACTCAAGTCATATGTGATAGAAGAAGGACCTATCCAATCTGTATTGAGCGATAATGCTTCGTACTTAACAGGAAAAAAATTTATGGACGGATTGAAAGAAAATGGCATTAAACAATATTTTTCGTCAAGATACAGACCGAACTCCAACCCAGTGGAGAGGGAAATTAAGGAAATTTCAAATTATTTAAGGGTGCTGTGTCATCGAAAACAAACCCAATGGTATGGATACGTGAATTTCGTTCAGAATCTACTAAATGAAACCGTAAACAATGTGACAGGATACAAACCATGTGAACTTAAGTTGGGAAAGAAGATCAATACAATGTGTAAGAAAATTCCAGAAGCCATTCCAGATGCGCTCTCGATACCACAAACAGAAGAAGAGATGTTCCGAAAAGCATTCGAGAGGATGAAGAAAAAGGCCATAAAAAGAAAAATTAAACATGAAGAAAAGAAGAGAAAGGAATGGAGGATCAAAATTGGAGATTTAGTTTTGGTTAAAGCCAAGAAATTGTCGGATAAAGCAAATAAACTTTATTGGCGAATGTTTCTCAAATACCATGGACCATATGAAGTTGTTGAAGTATATGGAACAAATATATATGAGTTATGTAATCCAACAACTCGAAAAAGCATTGGAAAGTTCCATATTGAGATGCTGAAACCATACAACAATGACGATAAAAGTGAAACAGAAGACAAAGATGATAAATAGTAAATGCTGGATAGTTAAAGACGAAATGCAGAGCAATGTATTGGAACGTAAGAGGGTTAATTATTTGTTTATGTCATGTGAAAAGAGAAATAAATTCAGAACAAAACAATAAAAAAAGAAAAAACAAATACTTATGTAGCAAACAGAAAAGGTGAAACATTGTCTAGATTTAAGAGATGTAAATATATTTGTGTAGAGGGTGAATAGTTTTGGTAAATATGTTTAATAATTACAAAAAATTCTTGAATGCATAAATTTTTGTCAACAATATAAGATAGTAAACCATTTTGCAACAGTAACTAAATAATTCAGGGTACAGTATTTGCTATAAAAAAAATTGTAATGTCAGATTAATGTCTAAACACATTAAACCAGAGCCAGTAAATAGTGGCAAGATAAAGACAAAACATATGTCGTGTGTTAAATACGTGTGAAGTGTTAAGTGAAAGTGATAGCATGTGTTCCAAGATTTAGGAGACTAAAAACCCAATTATAAAATTTCCAAACAAGTTGTAAATATTTATAATTATGTTTCTAGTGGGGCATATGATGCAGTAATTTGTATCACAAATTACTTAAATGTAAATAATGATTGTAATATGAATATGTATTTTTATGTGACATCGATTTGAGATGTTTATTGATTGTAATTATTGTTGAGAAGTGGGTTTATACCGCCTTACTGAAACTGACAATAATAGCGTGCAATAATGCAGCGAGGGGGTGAGCTGTTTATCATTATTGGAAACGAAGAAGTTACGTAATGTTGGCGCGTTTTTTCTTGAGAATCTTCTGGAACGTTTCCCTAGAGCATATGTATTCATAATTTTCATTGGATATTAAAATAGATGCTAATGTTGGCGCGTTTTATTAGCCAATTGCAGTTCAGTTATAATCTTTAGGCATATCTGGGTGAAAGTGTATAAAAGGTAGGTTAGAGGTAAAGACCCCGTCAGTTCATCCAAATTCTTTGTATACTACACGTCACATTCCCGTCAGTTCATCAAAATTCTTTGTATACTACACGTCGCATTCCCGTCAGTTCGTCGAAAATATTTTGTATGATACACGTCGCCTTCAGTCCAGCAAAAATATTACACGTCGGCTATAGATTCACAAGTTACGCGTAGCAGAATTATGAAAAATCTAAAGTGTTGTAAAGTTAATTATACAAAAGGTTGAAGTACGTGGATTAAAAGTGATCAGTAAGAAGTTATTATAACAGTTTCGGTTTGGCGAGTGTTAAGATCAATGTGTAAATGTGATAGTTAACGTGTTCGACAATAAAAGTGTAAAACAAATTTCTTCATCAGTGTTATCTTTGGATAAAAGATTACTTTGCGTTTACACAACCTGTATAAAGAGAAGTGCTCGACCCAAAAGCTAGCCGGAGGACAAAGAACCAAAATTAAATAAAATAACTAGCAATTTTTTTTTAAACAAAAAAGTAATACTGCCGCAAATTGCTAACACCAGATGGAGCTAACAAACCTAACAAATGAATGACGTCGCAAGATGGCTTCAACGCGTGAAGTAAACACAAATAATACA
Source organism: Deroplatys truncata (assembly GCA_030765065.1). Lineage (NCBI taxonomy): Eukaryota > Metazoa > Arthropoda > Insecta > Mantodea > Mantidae > Deroplatys > Deroplatys truncata. Next base: position 19,339,374 of record CM060988.1, on the reverse strand, counting down.
CTCGCAAATTGGCTACCACAACGTGGGGCTACAATAATGTTAAATAAATAACATTAAAACACTCGCACATTAAAAATGTGTGAATTAAAAAGCTTATGTAAAACGATTTATAAGTATACTAGCAAAACCCGCAGCTCCATTACTGTTGCTCTCTTCCTTCCTTCATATTCCATTAGTCCATCACTCTTTCTTTTTTCCAAAAGCTCTTCCTTCTCTCCCCTCCCTCCGTTTTTTTTTTTTTTTTTTTTTTTTTGCTATCCTCCTACATGTTTTTGCTCCCTTAACTTTCCTTTTTCTCTCCCTCTCCCACTCATGTCTGCTTGCAGTATTTTGAAAACTAGCAATATCAGTTCTTTTTCTAGGGTGACATTAAAATGAAAACATAAATTACTAAGTATATTGTTTCCCATGGTAATTAGTTTACACACAAAATGTTTAATTACTTAAGTACTGATCCTATACAAACTTTCTAATGTTAAAACATGTAAGAAATGTTATACTGAAATTTTTGCTATGTAACATTTTTCCAAAGAATCCAATAAAGGAGATATTTTAAATGTCTAATTGTGCACGATTAGAAGCCTCACATCTTGGAGAACGTAATTAATATACCATACAGTCTATTCTCTAAGATGTGCCCAAGGAATTTTAAATACTACATTTCACAATAGTCACCTTAACTGTCTTTGTTTCAAAGACTCAGTGGTATAACTATTTAAACATCCATCCTATCGAAATTTTGCACATTACAAAACTTGCCAGAAACATCATGCTTAATAACTGTTGTTATAAAATCCATTTGTGTATATAAATATTAATGCATGTGTGTTCTTCTAGGCTCTTACACCCCTGCATCAAGTTCGACCAAACTTGTCATATTGTTTTGGACAAGAATAAAAATACTGTGGATGTGGTATCAAATGAAACCACTCCTAAAGGAAGAGAGTTGGAAATGTTCAGAAACCTCAGCACAAATTGGTTTCTATTTTCAATACTTCAGCTAAATAATAATATTAATGCTGTTCCCTGCATTCTTAGAGGCATTAATGCAAGAAAGCACCCCAAATCGGAGATGGGGTCGAAAATGTTTTGATGGCAGGCATATTGTAAGATTTTAAGTATATATTCTTTAATAGAAAGTAAAAGTATTATTGTGGTGGCATTGCAGAAGAAACACATAATGCATTTGGTGGGGGGGAAGTGTTTGGCGAAGGCAATTTTGAGAAATGCTTCGTTTTTTCCAATAGTTTTTGAAATTAAATATAGGGTGGTATAACAACACAACTCTAATGGGGGAGAGGTGGAAAATGTTAGACAGGAGCAATATTCAGCATGAATTGTTCTGTCTTCAATGGTATGTTGTTCTCATTTGTAACGGTATTAATGTTACAAATGTGTTTAACATTATTATAGCACCGCGTTTGGAAGCCAATTTGCGAGAGCAAATATGTGTTTTTACTTCACGCGTTGCCATCTTGTGACGTCACTCCTTGTTTGGTTCGTAGCTCCCTCTGGCGTAGCAATTTGTATCAATTAGTTTCTGAAAGAATTTAAGTTTAGTATATTGTCCTCCGGCTAGCTATCATCTTATCTTGGTAGAACTTGTATCTCTTGCAGGGTGTGAATCGGAAAGGAATCTTTTATTCAGAAATGATACTGATGAATAAATTGTTTTTATAACTTTTATTGTCGAACACGTTCACTAACACTTTTTACATATGAATCTGGATACTCGCCAAACTGAAACTGTTTATAATAACTTCTTACTTATCACTTTTAACTCGAGTACTTCAAATTTGTGTATGTTTTTAACTGTATAATACTTTATAATAATTCTCGTAATTCTGCTGCGCGTAACTTGACGAAATGAAGGACTGGCTGACGATGTGTAGTGTACACGAAATTTTGATGAACTGGACGGCAAGCTACCTCGAACCTGGCTTATTTATACGCTTGCCTCAAGATACGCCTAAAGATTATAAATGAACTGCTATTGGCTAATAAAACGCGCCAACATTAGCGTCTATTTTAATATCCAATGAAAACCACGAATACATATTGCTTTAGGAAATGTTCTAGAAGCTTCTAAACGGAAAAAACGCGCGAAACATTACGCAACTTCCTTGTTCCCGGTAATGATAAACAACTCACCCCATCGCTGCATTATTGCGTTATTGTTGACAGTTTCAGTAAAGCCGAATATTATTATTTACCAATAATACTTACAATTAATAAACCTCTGAAATCAATGTCACATAAAAATACATATTCATATTACTATCATTAATTACATCTGAGTAATTTGTGATACAAATTACCGTATCACATTCTTTAGCATTGGTAAAGCAAACACTAGTGGGGAATAGAATAGAAAATTTGAGATGGGAGACGAATTGGAGGATTTTCAGTAAAATAGGAGGTTTATCGTCAATATTTTTGGGAGTAAACATACTGTGTGGTAAACATACATACCACAAAAAGGGGGGGGGGAAGAGAGAGATACAGAATCATATTTCCATTACCTGTTTCATTTGGTATCAAATTTATTTACAAAATGATAAAATGTGTATTCAATGTTTTCAAAGCAGCAGAACATACGTAATAGCATTAAGCAAAGTAGTGGTAAACATGCAAGTTTTGAACCCCTGCTCACTCAAAGAGCGCAATATGCCAACATTTAAAACCACTGGTTATTTGTGTGTAGGTCTTATCCTTACGTTGGTATGGAAGTTGTAAAACAGGAATCACAATGTTTTTACTCTTGACTGACTAGTTACCTAAACACATCGATGATAATTTTTTTGCAAATGGATTTAAACAGATTAAATGCTTTTTACTTTCTACTTTACAGCATTAGCTGAAATAACACATTAAAAAACTGTGGCCACCATCTTAATGAAAGTACCTGAAAATTAGATCACCCTTCATGCTTAATCAGTGGCGGAATTAAAGTAATCTGCGAGATTTGGACAACATAGCAACCTGCATTTTTAATGGATGTTTCTGTGCATATTTGTTTAGCTGAGTTATGAGATTATTTACATCATTCTCTGAATTCTCATCTGAAAAGAGATTTTAATGACAGGAATTTGCAATAATATAGAAAAAGCATATACTTTAATTGGTGTAATTTAATATTCTATGTAAGCTTCCCAAACTGACAGAAGTTAAGAAGAGTTTAGTAATTAGGCAGAAACATTATTTTACAAAGAAAAGATACATATAATTTTTGTAGATTTTACTTTGCCCTATATACAAATTCTTAATAAGCTCTGCATGTTAAAACCCAAATACCTTCCTTATCAGTTCAAATCTGCTAGGATAACCGATTGTTTTAGTTCAGGAATCATGGAGATTTTATACAATATTTTACACTATAATCTGTGTATTAAAGAGAAAATAATTCCATATACATTATATATACATTTAGTTTTCAGAAATTTATTTCTGTCACTCACATTAATGCTCACTTAAAAAATAATATAATACTTGCATAAAAATATATTTTAAGTAAAATGACTGAAACCATTATACTGTATAACATTTCTATAAACCAACATTTAATTAACTTATATTTTATGGCACATCACAATAATAACAATAATAATTCAAATTGATGAAGATTATGCTAGTGACGATCACTAAGTAAAATGTTATAAAAAACTTTTCATATCTACACAGGGCATTCATTAGCTTAGCATGAACAAATAAACAATAAAAAAGCTCTATGCTTTCACCCCTGTCGCAATATTTATAAAACCCATCTCTGGAAGATTACTAAAAATTTGATCACCATTGCATTTGGATATCCGCAACTTATTTTGTCATTATTCTATCACAGATGTTGTACTGTACATGTAGGTAATAAGAATGACAATAGGGTAGTACGTAATAATATCGATCACAAAATAACTATGTTAAAACTCAAGAAGTGGATGTTCCATCAATCCAAGTCCCAAAGCAACTGCATTGGTAAACATGCTAGAGCACAAAAGAGAACTAATTTTAACTCACTTTTGTCTTTTAATGCATTATCTGAACAACAGTATTATTTTGCTATTTTAAAATTCCCATTTAAGCTGAATGCCCACATTATGATTTATGTCAAAGTCATTGCTAAAATAAAAACAGCACTTCTCTTACATTTGAACACAATTACTTACTCATGAGATCAGCTATTGCCTATGCTATGAGCAATAATGAGGGTGAGGCTAAATTTAACAGCTTCTTAAATGTCTCATAAATGCATGCATCATTAACTTCTCATGTATCAACAATGACACTTGGCTGCGGGGAGCGTATTCTCTGCAGCAACAGCCATCCCGTGAAGAAAAGGAAAGCTACTCCCTGGATACCAGCTAGTAGGAAGAAGTAGTAGTCCAAATGGCCTTGAAAATGTTGCGAGTCATGTCTGATCCACACAGGACTCAAAGCAGAGATTAAGGCTGTCCCAAGAAGTGAACCAACACCCTCCATGGCAGAAAACATTCCCATAGCCACCCCTTGTAAAGGCCTTGGTGCAGCAGAGTATGCAAATTCCAGACCTAAGTAAACAAGAAACAGAATTAGGGCTCTCTCTAGTTAATATATTTCAAGTATTTAAAATCAAAACATTTAACACTTTCTGAAATAATTGGAGGGAATGCGTCCGTGTCCACAGGTGCCAGATGGATGAAAAGTATTACACAAAACAATAATATGTTACACAGAGTGATTCTCATAAATAGGCGGTCTTAAAAACTCCATAATTACATCCTTTGAAATTTGCTTTTTTCAAATGAAGTAGGACATTTTGATAAAACATCTGTGATGTATCACCTTTTGTTTTGCTTGGTTCTCTCCCGCAAATGACATGGGAAGTGATGTTGCTATTGCCATTTGTTTCACTGATCATTGTTCATTTGTTCTTTGTGATGAAAACATATTTCATTACACAAGGTGTGCTCAAGTTCTAAGGCCTTCAATTTTTTTTTCTTTCAGGACTGAAAGCAGGTAGAAACATGTGGCTTGGCTTAAAATATGCTGGCACTCTGTGTGACAGAGCACAGGACCCTAGTGGCTACAGCTAGAGTGATGAGTGGTTTTTATAGTTAAAATGGGAACATTCTCATTACAAAGCAGCAAAAAATCATTTGTTTTCTCCCCTTGTGTGCTATGGCACTGATACCAAATTACACATGTGGTGATGGTGTCATGAATATGAAAAATGTACATTTGTGGGTGTGACAGCTCAAAGAAGGCCGAGCAACATGTGAAAACGAACCAACACAATGTCGGCCTCACACAAGTACTGTCCCAAAACATGGCAACTGTCATTTTTTTCAACATAGGTGCATATTCAAAATTTCTTCCACACTTAATTGGCAATCCTTCAGAGCATACTTTTCAATTTGCACAACCATGATGTTTGATCAGCTGGTACAAGGCCGAGGTTGTGTCGGTTCATTTTCACATGACATTCACATGACCAAAATTTTGAAATAGGCAAGGCAAGGGTTTGATACTTCCCTTGTTAGCTACTCACACACAAACTTGGCTTTATAAATGGATCAAAAGACTGCCATTAGATTAGGGTACTTTGAAAGCTACAAGCAGTGATTACAGTGAAATGTTCTTTTCAGACATAATTTTGGGATTACAGAACAAGGATGATATTGTGCTTCAGTGCAAGCATTGCAGACCCCTATGATACCTTAGATGTGATAGAGGCATATTTCTAAATATCAGATTAAACTGAGGGCCGATTAAAGGGGGGATCAATTTTGCCCAGGAAGACAAAATCTTATAACATGAACATATTGGTACTAGATAGGCCAATTAACAGAAGAAAATATTTTAAAGCATTGTCTTAATTACCAGAGTACTGATAACTGCTGAGTAAAATTAAGGACTGATGGAGAAGAATAGATTAGTAGATATATGGGGGCAAAGACATGGAATGGTACACAGGTTTTGGAAATATGCCTGATCCTGGTTTGAAGTTATGGATGGTCAAAACATTTGGGCTGACATGAATGAGAAGAAGTCATTAGTCTTTTATAAAATGATTAAGACAAAACCAAACAAAGAAAAACATTTAGATATATGTAATAAAAAGGAGAAAGAAATTATGGGAGCAAAGGGGAAATGTTATGAAAGGTATATGCCCAATCTGTGGGGATGGAGTGTAGAGTGGAGGAGAAAACTAATCAAAGAAAAATGGCTTAGATGTAATAAATGTAGTAATTAAGAAAATGTTCACAAATCAGTTGCAGTTAAGGCACTTAGTAGAATTTGTTTGGAAAGCTAGGTTGAATTGGAAATGGTCTGTCGACAAATGTTAATTTAAGAATATCATTATTGTAAACAGGACATTATTGAAAACAGTATATAGAGAAGAGAAAAGTGTGAAATAAATTGTAATTTTTGGATGTCTATGGGGTAGGTGGCCAGGGCCAGATCTTGTAGTCTCAATTATGTATTGGACTTAGCACTAAATAAACATTTACTATTTACTAAAACATGAACAATATATGTGAAAATATGACTGAATTACAAATCATGCTTAAAATGTAGTGAATTTCTGAAGATTTTTTGTTATGAAACTTGCACAGATGAAGCTCCAGATGATTTGGATGCGACTGTCATTGGTAATCATCAAAATATCCCATGTACATTAGGTGTTCTACAATAAACGTCATGTTTATAAACAGGAGTGTTTACATTGGTGACTCGTGAACCTCTCAGGTCAGTTATTGTCCTAGTGGCATCCTGAATGTTCAGTTACCTCTTGTGTTGTTAGTAACTACTACCTTTAACTCCAAGAAACTCAATTGGACAACTTTGAATTAAATGCAATAAGAAGACACACCCAAAATGAGCATCATACCACATGCAAACTTATTTCTTCACTTAAGGAAGCAGAGCTATTTCAGGGAAGCCTTAGCTCCTCCGTGAACTTGGTTTTGGGTTCAAGACAATAAATAAGAGAAAAACAATACTAGATATTGAAGTCCTCAGAGAGTTGTTTTTGAGATTGATACAAAATAAGAATTTGAGGGAAATAGTACAGTTGGCTGAAACATGGTTAAACGTCAACCATACCATATCAAAAGGCTGGAGTGATGATAGAATTGAAAGCCGCACGAATTCACCCGCTTCATTATTGCCTACACTGGAACTCTAATGTTTTAGATCTGGGGATTACCACAAAGACATTAAGGACCAGCTACATCTTGTATTATTGTTATGGACAATGTCCAAATAGATAGCACACACTAACAGTAACAAACGGTAGAGAGGTTCACTCACATAATGTGGCGTGGAACATTACAATGAAATAAGGGGAACTTATTAACTTCTGTTAAACAAGCCCAGACACAAATATGTTGTGGATTATTAACAGTGCAGTTGATCATCAAGTGTTTTCATCTTCTCGTGTTTTATTGGTGAAGGGGTAAACCCAAAATATTGAATATTTTTATTGTGCGACTTTGCATGTTTTATCTTTCACTAAGAACAATCTCATTTCACCACATATATCTCTCTTTGAGTTTATTTATTGATTAATCTTGCAAATATATGACTTTGTGATATCTATTGAGAATAAGTAGCCATGAACTGACATTTCACATAAAACTTAGTTATGTCTGAAAGTGTGAGGGGTGTGGCTCCTGGAGTCAGCAAATGATTAATGAGACATTCACAAATGAGGTTAGTTGGAAGTCCCCTAACATGGTTGATTGTTAGTATTCACAAGTGACATATCCAGTTCCACATGCAAAAGTAGATTATAAGCTCTAATAGCAATGCATCGTTCACACACTAATGAAATAAAATCACTGACTTATAATCTAACAGTGAATTACACTAAAATACATAACAGCATGTACTTGATGCACCACAGAGAAGAAATTAAAGTCATCACCATGCTGAAACACGCATTTGTCTGAAATAAAACTTAATATAATTATTGTGGAATTATTGCCATTCTTAAATAATTTTCTGGTCACTATTCATTGCTTAAGCTGCATTAAAGTCTTTACACAAAGAAAAAGTAATTTTACCAGCAACTCCAGCAAAAACTTCTGCAGATCCTACAAGGCAATACTGAGGCACCTGCCACAGTAATGAAATATCACTAGCATTATAGGTCCAGTTATGTATGACCTGTACGATGCCATGTCTGCAACAGAAAACACAGTCCTATTTCAATCCTTGGTAGTTAGGGAGGAGGAGGAAAGCTATATAGCATTCACGTAATAAAACACAATTAAGCAAACATACAATTTGTTTAACTTAATAACAATTAAACTTAACTTATCTTTTTACTTTCTCTACTATGTATAGTAAGTACCAAATTCCACCCAAAAATTGGATACCGAGATTTCACGGAAATATACGTTTGGAGGCCTCCTGAACCCCCCTCCCCCAAAAAAAACAGAATTTTTAGAAAAAGGTCCATGAGTTTGTGAACAGCATAATTAAAAAATAAAACTCAGATAAATACCAAACTTCGTATTTAAGCTCAGTACCTTGCAAAGATGTGACACAAAGATTTTCAAGAACTCCTCCCCGCAGCCCAAACTACCCTTTACATGGAAGATGTTCCAAATTTTTTTATTTTCTAAAAAATACCTGTAATAATTTTGATTAAAATACCATATATTAAAGATACTTACATAACAAATAAAATGTATGTCATGAATTTTCTAGGAATAGCTTAATAACTCCTCTTCATTAGGGAGGAATTTTATATAATTCTGTATAACTGGTAAACGTTAAGCGATAGACAAAAACATAATATACATGAAACGTAGATCTCTTTAAAAACCACAATTTATTTCTAATACCTTTTTTGTGGCATCAGCCATTTCGGAGATATCTATTATTAATGGTTTGAATGGTTCAATACTCAGCCATTCTTTTAACCCTAGACAGGTAGCACATGTATGCCTTACATTAGTGGTGGCGCAGGGGTACTTACAACCCCAGGAATAAAATGATTATTGTAAGTAAGCTGAATTAATACTTTTGTTTAATTATTGCTTACATTTACCGCGTAACACATAATATATTAAAATAATTGTTGGTTGTACAAATACCACTTAAAAAAATAAAACAAAAACATTGAAATGAAAGTTACCTTGTTAAATTCCAGCAACTTGGAACTCATGGGCAGCACAAAAAATACATTTAAATGTTCACTTCACTCATAATGATAGTGTATCACAGTTAATGTGTGCTTGTTTTCCATCTCAACAGTAAAAACATAGTTCTTACTCACATAATGATTTAAACACAGCTCCTACACTATGATCTTTGCACACCTGCTGCTTGCATTTTATACACGCAAGTTTTGTCTCTCTGTCTGCAGTTCTCAGACATATGTTACACCTCATTCTTTTCTTCACTGGGAGTTCTTGATCTTGACTTTCTGGTTGTGCTGCATTCATAAAATGCCGTATTTTCTCAAGCAATAATATGGCATTGTTGTGATGTGCAAATGTTCATGCACAAGATTGAGTGCAAATTTTCTCAAATCTTGTTTCACACAGTCCAGTATTAGCCTAGGCAACAATTTGAGAATTTATTCCACTGATGTTAAGCATGAACTAAAATATGTTAGGGGCCAGCTGATACGGTAATTTGTATCACAAATTACTTAAAGGTAAATAATAATTGTAATATAAATATGTATTTTTATGTGACATTGATTTCAGAGATTTATTAATTGTAATTAATAATTGGTAAATAATAATATATGGCTTTACTGAAACTGTTAACAATAACGCAAGAATGCAGCGGTGGAGTGAGTTGTTTATCGTTACCGGGAACCAGGAAATTACGTAATGTTTCGCGGGTTTTCGGTAAAAAAAGCTTCCAGAATGTTCTCTAAAAGAAATATGTATTAGTGGTTTTCATTGGATAGTAAAATAGACGCTAATGTTGGCGCGTTTTATTAGCCAATAGCATTTCATTTATAATCTTTAGGCGTATCTTGAGGTAAGCCTATAAATAGTGTAAATTCAAGAGAGCGTCCCCCAGTGTTCAACAAGATTCTCAACACATAACACGTCAGCTCCCAGTTCAACAAGATTCTCATGTCGGTCTCTAAATTCGTAAAGTTACGCGCAGCAGAAGTACGAGAAATCTTATAAAGTATTCTACAGTTAAATATACAAAGTTGAAGTACGTGAGTTAAAAGTGATAAGAAGTTATTATAAACAGTTTCAGTATGGCGAGTATCAAGATAAATATGTGAAAGTGTTCGTGAACGTGTTCTGCAATAAAAATTATAAAACCAATTTCTTCGTCAATATCATTTCTAGACAAAAGATTCCTTTCCGCTTCACACCCTGCAAGAGAAACATGTTCGATCCCAAACAGCTAGCCGGAGGACATTTAAAATAAATTATTTCAAAAACTAATTGATACAAATTGCTACGCCAGACGGAGTTAAACGAACCAACAAGGAGTGACGTCACACAAGATGGCAACGCATAAGTCAACATAACATTCTCCCATAATATTGGCTTCCACAACGTGGGGCTCAACAACAAATCACGTAAAAATATATTACGTAAGCTATACCACTTCACAGCATAGATGTGGAATATAATCCACACATCTGATCCACCCTATCTACACCTCCTTTGGTTTCATTATAAAAGTAATGCTTTAATGTCTCTTTGCCTATTCCAGAGTTTTTGTCAATTGCATTGTTGACAAAGCAAGAACCACAATATACAACAATGGGAATATACAACACCAATGTTCCTTCTCTGAAAGCAAATGTTCTTGTATATTCTTCCTTATTTTTTGTACTGAGGTGAAATTTCTTTCTTATTCCTCCTCACTGTTAGTCTGTGAACTCTCAGCAATTCTTCAACCAATGGGGTGCTGAATTATCCATTGTGATGTTGCGCCCGGTCTTGGTAATGGGTTAAATCAGTCTTTTGACATTACCAGCTAGCATGGTATGGACCGGCATACATGCGAGCATCAACCTAACAAAATACCTTAATGCAGGTTTATTACGTATATACTGATGAAAAGAACATCTTCCTTGGAATCCTGCTAAACTTTGTGCAGTATTCACCAACTGAATAATTACTCACACACTTGTACAGAAACATTTCCTAATTGCTGCCAAGGGTTGTGCTCTCTTCCTGTCGCATTTGTCATTAAATCTGAGCAGGAACTTGAATCTTTGTTACAACAGTTCCATCTGTAGCCCATAGATCTTCAGTGCTCAGGTGCGATGACTTAAGAATTCCAGCAAAAAAGAGTAAGCCGAACAAAGCTTTCATTTCCAGGATTTACGTTCCTCTCTTTGCTATAGTTTTCCTTTTCCCTGTGAATTTCCACATTGGTGAATGTGATGATACTTTGGGCCATATTATCAGTAAAAAACATATTCTGGGCCTCTAGAGGAGATTTTGCATTTTTAGCTGCAGATTTTACACCTGGTGAGTGAGTCACTATGTTGTGGGAGTGAGTATTTTAAGCAGGCTAAACCATTTTCCATGCTGTAACTCAATCCTTCCCGTAATATTGTACATTCTTTGTGATAGTGGAATGTTGTCATCACTTATATGTTCCTCTTCCGCACTTTGTTCACTTTCACTATTTGAACTCACTATTTCAAGTTCATCTTTGGTTTTGCTGCCTTCACCACCTAATATTTCCTCTTCTTTAGCTTCCCTTATTAGGGCTGATACAAAAACAGCACTATGTTAAAGACTAAAAAATACGTATCTATTATAACCATAACTTCTCGAGGGTTCAGCTGAAAACACACTATAACTACTGAAACACTATGCTAGACGAGACACACAACAGGCAATGGAAGAGGTGGCATATGGTATTTCCTGCTCTCCTCTCAGCAAAGAACACAAACACCTTATATCCTAGGAATGTGCGGCCTGTACTCTAACGTTAATGACCTAACAAAGGCCAAGGAATGCAGCAAAAGGTAAGGGAAAGGCAGGGTTCAGGTATCCAAAATCACTATGTACAACTTGCAAATAAAACTAACTGGGGTCTAAAAATACCCCATGCCACCTCTTTAGGGTTAAAGTCCTGTCAATTTTCAATTGTTTCTCGCAATGTCATGGAAAGAGTATGGAATTTAAGGCCAGCATAAGCGCCCAATTCTAAAACATTTGACTATAGCTATTCACTTTGTATCTATAATGAAATGTGTAATGCAGCTATTTTCAGAAAGGCTTGTCTCAATTAAAATGAAGTAGATAGGAAAATAAACTTTCATAAGAATGATTTGTATACTACTAATAAATGATAGAGGGCAGAGAAAGTCATGTGAATGAATCACATCAGATTTTTTTTAAGATAATTAAAATGAGGGCATATTTTCATGATTCATTTATTAGATCACTGCTTTAAATGTTGTTTACTTTCTGTGCATTTACATTGTTAATACTATCGCTACTGACATTACATGACTGATTGATTGCCATCAACAAATTTATTTATAAAATCAATTTATAGTATTTAAGAATCTGACACTTTTAATTTCCAAAATGGCCTTCTCTCAAATCACTGAATTAAGGGTAATGACTGTGTGCAATCTGTTTATATACTGAGACCGTTCTGTCCTGACCGCTGCAACATATCATTACATATTAAACTAATATAATTAGAAGCAGTAAAATTCAAATAATGAACAAAAAACAAGTATTATATTATTGTAAAATAATATACATTTGCTAAATCATATATGAAATAACATGTACTTGAGAACGTGAGTCAATTTCCAGAATACAATAAGCCATCAAACGGCACGTTAAAGGGACACCTTTCTCAAGGGACACCTATGACGCCAATATGTCTGGACACCGTTCCTTTGTGCAACACCTCTACATGACACAAACAAAACGTCCACAGATTAGCTCAGATTCAAAACCTACATACAACAAACCTGCCATATCTTAGATCTGAAATACCAGTGTGAGAGGGCATATAATAAAATAGAAACTGTCCAATCAGAACAAATTTGATGATTTTGAGAAGCAAATAAAATTGGCAGGAAAAAGTCACGCGCATAGAAAAAGTTAGCAAAGGCACGAAAGAAGGGGTAATTTATATCATGGCCAAAATAACTTTTTCTTGGACACATCATTCCACTAAAACACCTTCACGAATCAAGATGCCGTGCAACAGAGGGAGGACCTCGGACTTATAGCGGCTCCGAAGTCAGACAAAGATGTCACACGTTGCTCGTGACCAGATAAAATATACTATTCAAATTCATTCCTATGCACACGGCCACCACGGCAAGATGCAATTTAGATTTTGTAAATTTTATATTGGATGGGTATGGGTTACTACGATGAGTGAACATTTCACTAATAAAGACAATGAGATTACTTTTACGTGGTGGCCAGTGTGATGACATTGATAATAAATTTGTTATAATATAATGAACTTGCAGTGCATTCACCTACATTGAGCAGCCAGCCCAGATCCAGGAAGCACCCACACCTTGGAACATTCAGGCGAACCTAGACAAGCCCCAAAACCAAATGCCCCAAACCATTGCTACCTCCCATCCCCCCTGGTATACCCTTGGCTGTCAAGGTGGCAAATGCACCGTCTCAATACTGATCATCTAATCTATATTAAAACCAATATGGACCAATGTTTTCCAAGGGATGAATTTCAAACCTTCAATATAAAATAAGCATAAATTAGATTATCCAAGATGTAGATCAGCTCTTAGCTCAAAGAACTGCTTTTGCAATGAGATGAGTATGTTCAACAAACTACCTGAGGCAACTAAAAATGTTCTGTCAATGGACTAAAAGACTGTATTCATAATTGGCTGGTAAACAGACCATTTTGTTCAATTGATAAATTTATGAATGATGATGTAAATCTAATGTTGTAAGGCAATACCTGTAAATGTGTAAATATGTAATATATACTTAAGTTCCTTGACGATGTCATTTCTGGATGTATATGTCGGTCTCTGACAAATAAATATTATCTTGATCATTATTAATTCAAAAGCTCTACTTAATTGTTGTAATAATATAGTTCCAGGGTTTATTTTATAATCAGATGACCAGCTACTGTTAATCCAAGTTTACACGCTATATTTAGTTTTCTCATAAATCTTAGTATAATGCAAATGCACACAATTATTTGATATATGCCATATATTTTATTTTCTCACAATTATTTTTAGAAATTCCTATAAATTTGTTAATATATAGTCATATAAAATATAACTATACAAAAAATAAAAGCTTTAATCCTGATTTACATACATTTGCTGTCTTTAACAGTTTAGTTTGTAGAAGAATAAATATACCTCCAATATGAATTTGACAGCCGACCCAGCTATAGTAAATAATTTTAATATTTGCTTAATAAAATCAAAGAATAAGAAATTTAAATATCAGAAAGCTGTTGTTTTTGTCTCAAAAATATACAAGATAATTATGAATTTAAAAAATGTCACTCTTGAGTAAATAACAAATTGACTAAAAGCTTTAAATAACAATGCATGATAGTAATTTCTCATAATAAATACCGCATAACAAAAATGTTATTACAAATTTCTAAGGAAAAGGAAAAATTTAAAAAGAAATAATCTAGCACATACCAAATAAACAGTGAAGGTGATCAAATTAGACAGGAAAGATTGAACATAACAACAGCATTTATGGTTGACAAAGGAATGTTTAAGCTTCTGTGATATATCCACACACTTTATATTTACATTATAATCTACTTCTTGCAGGTTGTTCAGTTTTGCAACTGTTTTTTTATTTGCTGCACCATCTTTTTTTCCATTGCAAATTCATAGATAATACCAAATATACCATAGATATGTAGTCAACACTGAAAACTACTGAGATGTAGTTCATGCTGTTTGGCCAAGTTAAAGCAGCTCAAGATGGAGATGAAGGCTTCCGAAGTGTAATGCGAGAGTAAGTGAAGCAGGTGTGTTGCAAATGTTTAAGTCATTAAGAAGTGAAGGGTTAAAGATTTAAATGATGAACCGCAAAACCTGTTCTTATTTCTTTCTCTCTTAAGGCTCAATCACCAATTTGTATAAATCATATACATGTATGTAGCAATGCATGAATTAAAAATGCGATGTGTGTTCACATGACAACTAATCTTACAAAAGCTAATTCTTCTATATACTTCTTGATAATCGAGATGAACCTTTATTACACATTCATTTTAGATATAAGAAAGATACAATAGGCTAAAGCGAGTCAGATTTTTAAAAAGCAGTTCACTATGTGATGGTTTTGAAATTCCATGCTCTTTATATGATCATGAGAAAAAAACAAATAGCAACCTATCAATTGAAAAAACTGTAAATATTTGAAAATTCAAACCAATAACAAAAAATATCTCAGAAATGGTTAATGCCACAAAAAATTTGACATAAATTGTGTGCTGTTAATGAGATCTACATTTTTTTGTGTAGTAATATTTTGTCTCTCACAGTTTATCAGTTATACAAAAGTCATTCAAAATAAAGAGGACTTCACAGGCTATTCCCAGAAAATTCAAGATGTAATTTTTATTTGCATTCAAATATCTTAAAACATGGCATTTTAATCAAAACTGTTAGAACCATTTTTGCCAAAATAAAGAATAACAAAGCTTTTTCTGTATAAAGGGTAGTCTGAGTTGATACTGTCTTCAAAATCTTTGGCGCATCCTTGGAAGATTCTGAAATTAAATACCAAGTTTCATATTTAACTGACTTTTTGTTTTTGAGTTATAACACATGCATGTTCAAGCACATCTTTTTAAATATTTTTTGTGTGGGGGTTTTTGAGATCAAGAGACCTCAAATGTGTATTTCCAGTGATATCTCAATATAGATAATTAGCAGAGAAAGCAAAAACAGTAATAAGACCTTGGAATTCTTGATCACGCTGTTTACTTAATTTTCAGTACGATTACTAGAGCTTGACATTTGCCTATTTTGTTCCTTTGTTTAGAATCACAGCCTCTGTATATATAAATATGTTTTATGCTTACTGGAGTAAAATTTGCTAATTTTATTCTGCCTCTAATTGCTTACTTTTATAGTGTGTGCCTTTTCATATCTTAAGGGCTAATTACGACTTTTTTATGAGAATTTTCATCAAGGTTTTTGCCTACCATAATTTCAATATTTTTGTTATTGGAAGTTAATTATTAGTATTATTTATTAAGGTGATGTTAATCTTAGTATTGCAATTAATACTTTGGAATTTGAGCCAATAAAACCATTGTTGACAACATACCTGAGGAAGCTTGCAAGCCGGCATTCCTTTCCTATAACGTCAACAGTTGCATTGTTTTATATAATAATAAAATAGTAGCCACTTAGCACAATAAAGTGTATGGTAAATGGTCATCTGCATAACATTTTTAGTTTACAACTGGGAAATTTTAGTATTAACTCATTTCATTGTTCATTAATGCCATGGCTTTGTTGTTTTCTACTTCACATGTGGGCAAAAACACAGTAACTGACCTAAAAAGACTGTACTTAATTCACTGTAAATGCAACAATAACCTTTTAACAATAACATTAGGTTACAAATGAAAACTTTTTTTCTGTGGTACGATTAAAAATAGGTGACTTTTACTAATTTTGGTTTGCAGGATTTAAAAATGCATTCCGTTTTTCTGTAGCACATCTCGTTTTGGCAATATGACAATGTTCAATGAAAATATAATTGTAAAATTTGCAAAAATATTACACAGTCATATACAACTTTTAAATAAAATAAAGAACAACACAACATGAAAGGTACCTGAATTTGAGAATGTGTTAGTTATCTTGTGTACTCCTTTTTCTTTTCCCATGTGATTTTCTCTAGTGTTCTCTAGTTGGTTCATCACGTGCAAGACACCAGCAATAATTGGCCATAATATGTACATCCCAAAGTCCCTGATAACATCGTTGAACATCTTTCAAGTCCTTTCTCTTCACTGAAGTTCCTAAATTCAACAGGAAGTAGTCAAGAAGTGACTTGAGGAAATGAAGCTTCAAACTCATATTACAGCCAAGCAGTCTGAAATTTTCCAGCATATTTCTGACAATTTTTTTGTATTGAGGGTCTTTCACATTGGCCAGAAGTTTCTTAACCACCTCTCTGAATCCATTCCACTCATCTTTTTCAGTTGCATTCATAGAGCTGGTAAAATGAACATATTTCATCAATTTCTTTGTGTGTCCCACCAAATACTCCCTCTCTGATTTTAGCCTGTAACAATGATGGAAACTTTGTGCATAAGTATTGGAAGCAAGAGCAACTTTTGTCAAGTGCTTTCACAAATTGTTTCATCATGCCAAGTTTTATGGTAATGGAGGGAGTAGAATTTTTTGACAATCAACAGGTATGTTAGCAACATTTTTTGATTCAGGTTCCAATGCTGCCTCTTAGACCATTGGTCAGTTTCCCAATGTTTGTCCCTGCTATCCCATTTGCAAAGAAAACAAGGAAATTTTGTGTATCCTCACTATTGTCCTAGCAACAGACCAATGACCTTCAAGACACCACTTATTTGCCACTCATGGTCACAATATTTAATTTTCTCAAGAATATGCGTCAAAGTTTCACAAGACTCTCTTAGATTTGTAGAATATGCAAACAGTATTGAAGCTAACTTGTTGCCATTATGAAGTAACAATACCTTACAAGTTTGTTTGGAAGAATCATGAAAAAGACGCCAGTTACTTGGCTCATATGCTTCCGACTGTTGAATAAGATTACACCAAGTTGATCTTCTTCTGCATAGTACTTGTGGAACTGTATATCGCGATTCCTATACCATGAAAATGTAATGATAACAAATTCTTCTCCTGTAGTCTTCACTGTTTTGCTTTGTGAAGCCTAAAATCCCTCACTAAATCATTTAAATCAAATTGATTAAACTGTTGTGCTGAACTGTCAAATTGTTCTGGATCAGAAACCAACTTATTGTCGGAAGTCATGGAGCTGCCTTCAGATTCACTAAAATTGAGGTCTGCTGGTGGTGTAGGTATGGGTAGTTCGGGTCCATGAGAGGTGTAGCCAAGTTTAGATTTGGATATTTAAGTCCTGCCTTATTTTTTTTGTTGTAGCCAGCAACTTTGCATATGTAAAAGTAACAATCATCATAATGATTCTGCTGCTCTCTCCATATCATTAGTTTGGCAAGCAGCATTGCCTTCCGTTTTCGTTCATACCAACAACATAATCCTCAACACAACTGTTACATGCAATATGAGGCGCAAACAATTTATCCTGATCACCAACTTTCTCTTTGAAATATGAGTAATATTGGTTTTTGAGAGTCTATTTTACATACTTTCCTACCAAACACGCAACATCCACAAATATAAAAAAAACTTCTGAGGACTTGTCTCCTGCTGATGTAGAAGTCATACTCAAACTTCTATTTTAGCATTACACATATAGAAGACAAACGTGCGTATTAACACAAGTTTCCAACTCAACTGAAGTTGACATCTGTGATAGCTGTAAATGTAAGCATAAACAAGCAGACAGACCTGGCCTTATAAGTGCTGGGAATATAAACATAAACATCTGGTGATGAGGGAGGATGGAGGTGAGCTGATTAGGAAGAAAATCAACAGCAGATTTAGAAACGTAGCAGTAAGTTGTATAAGCTGAATGAATTTAGCACCAAAGACATATATGTACATATCATAAAAACTAGATCTGATAGCTAAAAACAGACTTCATTTTTTAAACCAGGGCACTGATTTCCATTAAAATCACATATCTTCCTTTATACCGCAGAATCAATGTTGACCAGTGTAATACATGTAAGGGTATGAGTGTGCCGATTTCACGTGCTGAGAGATCCAAATATGACAAATAATAGAGTTCAATAACAACTTCATCAATCTTGAAAGGTAAAGGAGATAATTGAACATTATCGAATACATTATCTGCACAGTCTGGCAACAGAGTAGCACTTAGGAGCTAAATGTTTTGTTTTGGTTTGCAGCCGGCATGTCTAAACTAGGCCAGCACTTGAAATCTGGTTCGCCATGTGATTTATCATCAGCTAATGCCAGTAACGAGGGGTGGGGTGATTTTCTTTCAAGCTATCTGATAGTATTCATGAGACCTGAACTAAAAGCTGCATAAGAGGCTACGCATAAGATTTAGTCTGATGAACAAAGATAAAGCAAATTCAAATATGAATTATGGAAATACCTCCTTCAAGTGTATCGTGGACAATTAAACCAAAGCCACACCTTTGCTAAACAGGAAATTTATTATTGGTCAATAACTGCAACATCAACAATATGTTCATTTTGTTGAACATTTACAAATGTTCAAAATGTTGTCCATTAGCATCTATGCAGGCATTTCATCTTCTTAGCCAATTTTGCCCTACCTTGTTAGAGCTTCTGTGTTCTGCCCAATCTTTAGGGCCACTTCAAACACACATGTGCAAAGATCATCAATGGTAGCAACCTCAACATGGTACACCTTACTCTTCAAATGTCCCCAGAAATAATAATCTAAAGGATTGAGATCTTGCAGGCCAAGGTAGTGGTCCAAATCGACCTATCCACCGATCAGAAAATGTGGAATTTAAATGTTGTTGAACAACTGTACTGATGTGAGCGGGCACCCCGTCATACATGAACCACATGCTTTGCCTTGTTTGAAGAGGAACATCCTCCAAAAGAGAAAGCAGATTGTTTTTAATAAACTGCTGATAAGTTGTTCCAGTCAATCTTGTGGGTAATACAAAAGGGCCTATCAACTTATCTCGAATTATTCCAGCCCAGATGTTCAGGGAAAACTGGTGCTGGAAATGAGCTTGCCGTACTGTATAAGGATTTCCAAAGGCCCATGTATGATGATTATGAAAATTCAACACACCATTACGCGTGAAACACATTCATCAGTTACTAGAACGTGTGATGAAAAATTAGGATTGTGCACACACTGTTCCTTTAGTCATTGACAGAATGCTACTCTACGTGGGTAGTCATTTACTCCGAGGTGCTGCACTCTTTGAATATGATAAGGGCGAAGTAACTAATGTTTTTATGAACTGTCCAATTTTATATACAACAGTACGTGCCATACCTCGTGTACTTGTGCCTGGATCCTCTTGCGCCAGCTGCAAAATTGCTTTCTCTGCCACATTCGAGCGCCGTGGTCCTCAGTTTTCAGGTTGGGGAATCACACTTCCTGATTCTCGTATTCGCTGTGCTACTGCAGGGTAACTTATCCCTATACAAGCATTGCACTTCATGTGTGTTATGTTTGACCTCACCACAAGCAAGAAGCATATCTAGGTATTCTTGATTGTCCATACTTCTGAACCAGCTGTTGTTGAGGCAGGTCAACATTCCTGCTCTACACACACGCACGCTAATGTTGCCCATCAATTTATTCCAACACACACACACTGGGATTCAATTCTTTAATATCATTTTGTGGCTAAACAACTCATTTTAGCAACAAATGGTAAAAACATGAATAACTATTCTAATTGCAAAAGTGAAGGAGTGATGACATATTTGCAATCAAGCATTTGACCAATTTTATTTTTTATTTATGCAACCATGCACTATGGAGAAAAATGGTGCAAGAACTTATATTTGAGCTTAATGTCAGGAAGTCTGCGCACTCATACCCCTAACATCTTGTATATACAGAATGTTAAAAAAAAAAAGGTATTCCATATTTTGAGAGGTGGTAGTATGCACCCCCCCAAAAAAAAAAGTTCCTAATAATCATATCTAAAGAGCTATGAGCACTTGTTCATTCGGTACTATGAAACATCTCTCCTGCTGCAAGCTCTTTGCTATTATGTATGACCTACAGCATGCAGTAAACATTACTCTGTTATTGTGAACCATCACTAAAGGAGGTGCCCATTCACAGTAAGGCATGCTTTGTCCAACGTCTTAGGGGATCACGCACTCTCTGAAAGGCTCCAGGTTGGTCCCAGATGCTCCGATAGCCCTTCCTGTAGTGTTTTTATTAATGGGGATTGCATACACCAAACATTTCAAGATAAAACTACAATATAAAAGCATTTCACAAACTGATTCCATTAGAACTCAAGAATATGCATTGCACTTACCCAGAACTGTGAACATGGTAGATGTTTACTGCACGCTGTAGGTCATAAATAATAACAAAGAACTTGAGATGTTTTGCAAGCGCTCATAGCTCTTAAGGTATGCATTTTAGAAGCCATGTTTACTGGACATGTTTGCTTGTTTTGGTCCACACTACCACCTCTCAAAATGTGGAATATTATTTTGTTTTAACATCTTCTTATCTTATGTCACAAAATACATACCGTATCTTGTAGCAATGCGAGTGCAGCACCATGGAAAATAAATAAGGTATGCCACAGTAATAGAATTACAAAGCATGTTAGTGATGTAATAGATTTGATGTCCTCGGAGAAGTTGAAGATAGAAATGAGTTAACGTGCAGTTCTGATCTACAGAACAGCTTCGAAGTACTCGGGGAAGTGTCAATATGAGCAGGTATATGACAAGAAGACTGCAATGTGAGAAATACGTAGATGAAGGGGCCTCAGTATATTGTTGCCCAGGTGCACAAATAAAGCCCCCTAAGCATGAGCTTCAAGAAAATAAAGATGATCTGGATGTTCTAATACTCCATGCTGATTCCAGTAACATCCATACTGCACTCAACCCAAAGAAACAGCTTGTGGAGGCGAGCAAGGACCTATTCCCTCGAGCAAAAGTGTGCATTAGTGGAATTCTGAGAAGACCATTGCTGCTATGAACTCAACACTAAAATAGGTATGTGATCAAAAGGGCTGAATGTTTATAGATGGAAATATGTGGATTAATGATAGGGATTTGGGGAGGGATGGGTTACATCTTAACAGAAGAGGTTCCTTAATATTTGGTAAGTTAATTAACAGAGTCATAGCATGCCTCAAGCCAAAAAACGCATATTAAAGGTTAGTGCCGAATTTTTAAAGTCCACTAACTCAAAACCTAATTCCTGCTTATTAAAAAACAATGCAATGAATGACTTTGAACAATTCAGTAATCTTACAACAGCAAATGTAGTAGAGAGTGAAAATGGTAAGGTATCTGCAAGTCAAGACTGTGATTCTCTGGTAAACAAATATTATTTTAGTCTATAGTATCAAAATGTACAGTGCCTCAGCAATAAGCTTCAAGTTGAAATCATCTTAAGTTCAATGGAAAATATACAAGTTTGCTGCACTGCAGAGCATTGGAATAAGGAATCCTGTATCTGTCTAGATTCACCTATTTTCTCAAACTTTGTAATTTCAGATACGTTCTGCAGGGAAAACCACTATCATGGGGGAACTATGATAGCAGGAAAGAATGGAGTTAATTATAAGAGGTATTTAAAAACTGCCACATTAAGTGAAGAAACAATATTTGAGCACTCTGTGGTTCAAGTCATGAATTTAAAATTATTTATTGTATCTATTTATAAGTCACCAAATGGGAATTATCTAACATTTTTTGATAAACTTGAGAGTGTGATTAACATACTCAAAAAACGTTCAAAGCAGATCTTAATATGTGGGGATTTTAATATAGATTTTCAAAAAGATAGCATAGCTTTGCATAGACTAAACAATCTATTAACTTCATTTCATCTTTCAAACAGAATTCAAAATCCCACAAGAGTAACGGACATGTCTAGATCATTAGTTGGCATTATGATTTTTGATGAAACTGTAAATACTTTCAATCTATTGAATATTTAAACTGGTTACTCTGACCACAATGCCATTGCACTAATATCACAAGTACCAATGCTATGATCAAGCCCCTTACACATTGTAAACGGATATTCTCTAATGAAAGTATGCAATATTTTAATGCACTATTAAGTCAAGAAGATTGGTTACAAGTATATAGCGCATCCACCATTGATAAAAAATGTCAAAACTTTTTGGCAACATTTCTGCATAACTTTAACTTGCTTTTCCCTAGAAATTCATAAAACAAAGATACACACATAAAAACAAGAAATGGATAACAAAAGTAATTATTATTTAAAGTAAGAGCAAACAATATCAGGCTGAATTAAGTAAAATTAACCAAACAGAATCTTTTATAAAATATTTCAACAATGTATACAAATATAGCGAAGTAATAAAGGCAGCAAAAAAAACTATACATTGATACATGAATTTTTTAATGCATCCAGTAAAAATAAGGCTATATAGAATATGATAAAAAGTGAAACTGCCAATAGCAAGGTTATCACTAGAAATAAGATGTCATTAAATGTTAATAATTAACAACTGATAACCCTGTTGAGGTATCGAACATTTTCAATAATCATTTTACCAGTATAGCAGATATAGTATTCTTGTATCAATCAAATTTGACAAAAAATATGACTAACAAACGAAACAGAAATTCTATTTGAAGCCAGTAAATCAAGATGAGGTAAATAAAATAATTAACTTAAAAAAAGGATACGTTTTCAGCAGGTTTTGACGAAGTTCCAGAATGTATAATTAAATCATGCAAATATTGTAATGCCCTTAAATGAAATTTGCAATACTTCCATAACTACCGGGTTATTTCCTGATATCTTAAAATTAATAAAAGTAGTTCCTATATTTAAAAAGAGTGATGCACAAAATGCCGATATCTATAGGCCTATCTCAGTTCAGTCACGCTTTTCCAAAATTCTGGAAACAGTCAGATTTAACAGAATCTCTCCATTTTTTTTTGAAAAATATGTGGTTAGTGAATTGCAAAATGATTTTAGGAAAAACAAATCTATTGTAAATGTCCTTTATACGTTCATAAAACATACATTAGAAGGTTTTGAAACAAACAACTCTACTACAGGGATCTAAGTAAGACATTTGATTTGGTAGGCCTCACTATCTTGTTATCAAAATTAGAATTGTGTGGCTCTCAGTGGTTTGAACCCTACCTGAAGACAATGTACTGTCATAAGAAATGAAATAAATGGTTCTCAAATTAACTCAGCTGTGGTGTTCCACAAAGTTCTATTCTTGGACCTCTACTTTTCTTAATGCACATAAATGACTTACCATTAAACATTCCCCATGCTGAAACCATATTATATGCGGATGATACTAACATCAGGGATGTATTTATTTAGAATTGCAAAGTCAAGCAGATACTGTAATGACAAATGGCTCTGCTCCAACAAAGTGATGCTTAATATAAAAAATTGCACTGCATGCAAATAGCATTATCTGATAGAAGCAACACAAGCGTAGCACATAAAATTATTTATAATAATGATTAGATACTTTATGTCCACGAGACCAAATTTTTGGGGGTAACAATTGACAAATTCTTAACCTGGAAACCGCATATTCAGAACATTACTTAAAAAATTAATAAAGTACACTATATAATATCTGTATTAAAAATATTTGTAATATACAGACACTAAAATTGATATATTTTTCTTATGTAGAATCTGCTCTTGCTCATGGGGTTCTGCCACAGAAATATAAGCTCTTTTTGTAGCACAAAAGAAAATAATAAGAAAGATGCTTAGTATAAACTCAGTGTAAAACTTATTTTAAGAAAACAACATACTAACCTTACCCTGCTTATATCTTTTGGAAACAGTTTGTTTCATAAATAACAACATTCAAAATTTCCAGATGAATAATACATTACATGATCATGAAACAAGGAACAGCAATAAAATACATTTACAAGGTTCCAGATTTACTAACAGAGTTAACTCCATTTACATAAAGGTATTCACATGTAAAACCTAATCAATAGGAAAGTAAAATATACGGATAAGCAAAAATTCAGAAGAGATGTAAAAAGATTTCTAATAAATCATAGTTTCTATAGTACTCAAGAATGTTTTCAATATTTCGGATATCATTGTTAGCTGTTAAGATTGCAGACTTGTATTTAACCCTTTGTCATTATATGCATATTTATACAGTAATAATGTCCAGAGATTTCACTTTTTAATTGTATTTGTACCAACACTCATTATGTGCTATAGTGGCCATTATGGTTGTATTTTTCCTGTAATTTTCTTTTTGGGTTTTTACATTTATATTTTTTGTACTATTGTATTAACATTAATAGTAATAATAATACACTCACAATTAGGTAATTACAATAGGCTTCGTCACAGCTCAAAGCTCTACATTATGTATTACTTAAAACTAATAAACATATTTACATATCAGTTTTACTTAATGTGTCAAATTCCTGTATACTATATAAAGGGTATTTATTAGCCATTTGTACAATTTCTCTTTATAGACTTGAAGATTTACAGTAGTTACTTTTAAGGGAAGTGAATTGAAGAGCTTTATGCCTACTGCCTTGTCTTCTGCAATCTGTAGTACGGCATATCAACTTTGTTTATGTATGTCTCTCCTTACTTCATAGTCCTGCAAATTCTCTTTTATATACATTAAAACATCATATATATAAATTAACAACTGTAGGAATTTCTAATTCTATCAACAATGGTTTGCAGTGTTCAAGTTTCTTCAAGTTGGTCAAAATTCTTATTGTCTTTTTTTTGAATTCTTAATACCTCCTCAATGTGTGGACTACTGCCCCATAATACTATGCCATATCTTAGGAAGGACTGGAAGTATTAAAATAGGCCATTTGAACAAATTCTTTTGGCACTGCTATTTTTAAATTTGCTAAGAAAAATACTATGCGTGATAATTTATTGCATACAAATCTATATGCATATTCCAGGATAGTTGTTTATCCATTACAATACCAAGAAGTTCTGGCAGCATTTATATGCTTTAAATTGAACATAATGTTTTAAGTTTTGTTAGGATTCATAAGGAAGCCATTACTTCTAAACCAAATTTGAACTTGCTGCATGGTTTCATTTACTGACCCTGTCAACAATCTCAGGTCTGTATGAACATTAAGGAAGGATGTATCATCTGCATAAACAATTGTATGACAGGGATAACATTTTGAAATATCATTAATTATTATTAGAATAAGTAGGGGCCCCAGTAATGAGCCCTGCGGAACCCCAATTTTTACTTTGATGTTCGATTGCCTTCCATCAGCTGATACTAGCTGTTTACGACCTTCTAGGTGAGACTTAAATATATTTAAATTTTTTCCTTTGATCCCATATTTTTCCATTTTATTTAATAAGATATCATGTCTCACACTATCGAAAGCTTTACTCAAGTCACCATTTTCAAAAGCTTTATATATTTTTTCTACAAATGCATTGACTGCTAATATTGTTGATTTTCCTCTGCGATATCCAAGTTGATTACTGAAGAATAAATTTTGCTTTTCAAAAAAATCTTGCAGTTGGTTTTTTAGCAAGCATTCCATAATTTTTGCTATTGTAGGGATTATTGAAATGGGTCTACAGCTGGTCACATTTTCTCGGGTCGCCATTTTTATATATTGGTGTTACTTTGGAAACTTTTAACTCTTTTAGAAAAATGCCTTTGCTGAAACATCTATTAATACAGTAGTCAAAGGGAGGTATATATACTGAATCACTTCTTTAATGAGATTGTTAGAAAGATCATAAATATCCCTGCTTTTTGAATTCTTTAGGTTTTTAGCAACTTTTAAGACCTCATCACAAGTTACTTCTCTAAGCAAAAAATACTCGTTTTCTTTTCCTGGTGTTATATAAGTCATTGCAATATCTGGACATTATTGGACTTGTACAGTTACGTTGTCTACTGACTGTAAAAAGAACTTATGAAAGTCATCAGGAGTTATTCTTTCATGTATGCCACTTTTATTATCTCTACCAGTTACTGAATTTATGATAGACCATGCTGCTTTGCATTTGGTATCAGACTTTACTATGTGTATTTGATTTGCATTTTTCTCTGCATCAACTAGCTGTTTCCTGTATTGTCTCCTATAATCTTTCAATACATTTGACAATAAATCATTTGGGGCCGGTTTCACCAACAGATGCTAAATTTTAACACAATGTTTTAACGGCTTTAACACTGAAGTTAACACAAATTCTGTTTCACCAAACAACATTAACTTTAGCAATTGGTTAATCTTCATGTTAAGTTAACATCCTGATATCCCTGTATTAAGGCGTTTAACAAATGTTAGAAATTGGAAAGTGGCTGCCGTAAACCAAGCTGTTGATTGATACGGTAATTTGTATCACAAATTACTCAAATGTAAATAATTATTTTAATATGAATATGTATTTTTATGTAACATTGATTTCAGAGGTTTAATAATTGTAATTATTATTGGTAAATAATAATATATGGCTTTACTGAAACTGTTTGCAATAACACAAGAATGCAGCGGTGGAGTGAGTTGTTTATCGTTACCGGGAACCAGGAAGTTACGTAATGTTTCGCGCCTTTTCGGTAAAAAAGCTTCCAGAATGTTCTCTAAAAGAAATATGTATTAGTGGTTTTCATTGGATGTTGAAATGGACGCTAATGTTGGCGCGTTTTGTTGGCCAATGGTAACTCATTTATAATCTTTAGGCGTATCTTGAGGTAAGCGCATAAATAGCCAGGCTCGAAGTCGGTCGCCCCGCAGTTCAACAAGATTCTTAGTACACTACACGTCGACCCCCAGTTCAACGGAATTCTCAGTACACTACATGTCGCCAATCAGTCCTTCATTTCGTTATAAGTTACACGCAGCAGAATTACGAGAATCTAAAATATTATACAGTTAAATACACACAAAGTCGAAGTACGTGAGTTAAAAGTGAGAAGTTATTACAAACAGTTTCAGTTTGGGCGAGTATTCAGATTAATATGTAAATGTGTTAGTGCACGTGTTCGACAATAAAACATTATAAAACACATTTCTTCACTAGTAATTTTTGGATAAAAGATTCCTTTCCGCTTCACAACCTGTAAGAAATACATGCCTACCAAGATCAGATGATAGCTAGCCGGTGGACATTTAAAACTGATACAAATTGCTACGCCAGAGGGAGCTACAAACAGAACAAATGAACCAACCAACGTATGACGTCACAAGAATGGCTTCCACCAACACTGAGGTAAACAAACAAGGTAACTAATACCGCCATATGATGCGAATTTGGTACAACTGCCATGTTTAATGTCATTCCTAATAGAAGAGCAATCGTACGTCATAATAAATTTGAAACCCTCCGAAAGGAGGAATTTTTAAAGCAATATAGATTGTCCAAGGGGTCATGAGCAAGGTTTTATGTGAAATACTAGAGGTTAGAATACTACCAACAGAAGCATGCCTCTTTCAACTATGCTAAGTGTTAATTAGGTACTTAGATTTTATGTTACTAATATTTTTCATTTACTTGTGATAATGTTGGAATTTCCAAAGCTACCGTTTGTGGATTTATCCAGAAGGTTTCCAAAGCAATTGCTTCAAGAAACAAACAGTATTTTTTTTGGATCTGCTTGATTAATCAGCGATACCACATTTTTGCCCACTTTAGTTTCAATGTAGTGTCGACCACCAGTTTTAAACCGTCTTTAAATGCTTTTCACAACTAACGTTTCTGGTGCTGCACTATGTTAACGTAAAATTGCTGCAGTTGCTTACTGGACTTAAGAGAAATGTGTTCATTCCAATTAAATTACTCGTGGATTTTGTTCCAGGTTGCAATCTTATTCTTTAATGTAAGAACATCAGCTTTTTCGCACTTGACAATACGCCTATACTTATTAACCAGATGTTAATTAACGCGTTTCAAATGGTGAAACATTTATTTTAGTTGACATGATTCTAACCTCAAACAATCGGGAAAATCACATGGTCATTGCCATAAATGTAAATAGTTGTCGGCTACTGACACAGAGAGCGCGGCGATATGTAGACAAAAGTGCATCGGAGTATGTTCAGAAGCAGTCTAGTTTGGCCGCCTTCTCGAAAGCAGCATTTGCAGTTGTCTTTGACATTTACATAATGTTAGGTAACAATGTGCTGTAAAAGCTTGATGAAATGCAAAAGTTTTAACTTTATGTTAAACTTTGAACACCTTGTTAACAAACAATTTTTTTTAACATCAGTTGGTGAAACTGCCCCTTGGTGTTTTTTTTATACATATCCTGGAGAATTATTAGTTTATTTTTCATTCTTTCAACTTCTGAATTATACCACTTATATGCACTTATTGTTTTCTTTTCTTTTTAATAGGAGTATATATAAATTCTTATTGTTTTATGTTTTAATTTCATTTTTACTTTGTTAATACTTTATTTGTTTAAGACTATGTTACTGTATTTCCTATTATATAGATATAAATTTTGACAAAACCATGAAATTGTATGATGATTGTAATGCAGAATAAAGACTTACTTATAATAACACTCAATAATAATTGCAAACGAATGTGGGAGTGTAAACCATATTCTAGGGAGAGAGGGAGAGGGGGGGGAGAGAGAGAGAGAGAGAGAGATTATCTTGGCAGCCCATTGAGGTAGAGGGAGTTGGAAAGATTGCTCCTCACTGCACTGCTGGTGTTTATTATGGGGATGCTACCCAAATTTTGAGTTCAAGTAATCTTGGAAGGAGCTCAGCTTTAGTTGTTCCTGTGTTACTGGAGATAACCACCACCTCAAGTGGTATTGTCTGCAGCGACCTAACGAGGGTGCTCGATGGAATGGTAAACTGCATCCTGCCACCTAATTTCATCCTCCACACAGGGAAGAGATGAGGCTTTGTGAAGTAGTCTCATGGGGCATACAGTACAGATGGGTCAAAGACCACTATTTTATACTCTCTGCAGGTTCAGCAGAGAGAAACTACTTAAAAACTGATATGTGGATCACATATTTACCATTGTTCCTAAACAATTAGCTCAGGATGCTTCGACACTTTTGAATTTGAGTCATTCCACATCAAACCAAACACACATAAAACATCACTTTCTCTGAATTTTAGTTTACATGTTTCATACATATATAAAATAAAATAAAATAAAATAAATGGACATGTATTTTATATTTTGTGGAAATCAAATTATTTTAGGATTTACAGTGTCCTGAACATTGCATACAAGCAGTTCACTCTCAGAATAGTCAGGGATAACAATAATACATTGTTTTGTAGATAAAAACATTGTGGTTTTCCTTATTCAAAATACTATTTATTTGGAATAAAACAAGATCACTTTTTTTAAGTATGAATATTTTAAACAGAAATATCATATTTAACCCCAGAATATTAAAATCTGGAAAAAAAATACAGAAAGAGTCTATGGTATATTTTGTTTTAAACTTGTTAATATCAGGATGGAATCTTCCTTAGAAGTATGCTTTTATTTGTGTTAGTGCATAGAACAGAGACTGCTGACTGAGAGCTTCACACTGCAGTATAAACATGATAGGCTATCACTTCCGGTGTTTGGTGTAACTTAGCAACTCGAATCTGATACCTAAAACTATGCGATGCAGTTTCCCAAAGTACCATCCACCGCTAACAATGACTGTGTGCTACAAAGTACCAATGCTATGAATAATCCAGAAATGGTTTTGAACATAGTGACCATTTTGTGGCAAGATCCAGCAATGCGAAAGCAATCCCTGGTACCTTAGAGTTAAATTCATTCATTTCATCAACCAATAATGTGATAATAAGCAGATGGTATTCATTTGAGCCTGAAGGGAAAAAAGTACAGATTTAAATTGTAATTAAGTTGCTTCCCATAGGATAAGATTGAAAGTTCAAATGTTTCTCAACTGTATGGCAAATTTAACAGTTACATAAGAACAAACTTGCGCAACTGAAGTGCTGTGAACAATTGACAAGGCATCCAATGACAGACTGTTGCTGCTACTCTTCAGCTGTGCCACTGTGCTGGTATTGTGCTATGCACCACTTTCTCTGTTGTTTTGTTTAAAATTAACTAAACGGGATCCCATCTCTGTTTTATGCAAATATATACAAACAAATACAAGGAATTTATTTATAATTTTTATAGAAATTTAAACTTGCAGATTAATAGGGATATATAGTTTTTAAGTGTTTGGATTTTAAAAATTGACGTAATAATTAATTATATCAATTATAATAAATATTAAGTAAAATATTACATATTAAGCTTTGCATTGCACTTTATAACATAATTTTATCACTTATCACCTGCGAGATATTCTAATTTAAAGGAAGAGAGGTGTGTGGCATTTCACAAGTTGGATTGCGCAATATTTTTTAAGATATTGCGATTTAAAAAAAATAAGAATTTTAAACATAATTTACTTTGTTTTTGTAATCCATGGACAAAATTTGAAATGAATTGCTGACATGACATGATGGATGTGAAAATTTGTGTGACTTGACGTGGAATGACTCATTTGCAAGATAGACTGATAAATACAACACAGTGGATGGTTACTTTTCTTGGATTTAAAAATGATGAGAAACAAGGATAGACTAGAACAGGCATCATCACTATGTAGCTCTAGGGAGCTTGTTCCACTCTCATTAGCATCTGCCACAAGGAGAGCTGAGCAGCAGGCCGGTCTGTGGCATTTCCTATAACTGCACGGTAGTAGTAACTTTGTGATACAAATTGATATGAAGTGTTGTAATCATATTGTTTTACACAAGTATACTGCTTAAATGATAATACATTACTATTATTAGTATTAAAAATAATACAATTAGCAGCATGCAATATGGTGAGACATGATTAATTTGTGCATTACATCATAGAAGGGATTATACAAGCAATGAATAATAAATTATTTAATAAGAACGACAATTTGTATGTTCAAAGGCAAAATAAACAAGTTGTAAGCCTGACCAGCATAAACAAATTCAGCAATAGCAATAAATTACACTACAATAAAATGTGCTGCACTTATATCCACAAATGTTGTACATTTTAGTTGTTCCGATACAGCTCATATTGCTTCCTCTTGGTATTTTTCATACTGATTCGCATGGCATGACGAATGATGGCACTGTAAATTGGTTTAACATCTTATTACAAATCAAACACCTAACATTATTATCTTGTGATGTAATAACATGTTTCCTCACAAGCAGGGTTGGATCTAGTTGGTGGTGTTGACCTACGCTTTGACATACTACTCGGCCATGATATTATTGCACTTGACCTTGCAAAACCTGCATTTGAATACACACGGAAGCCGTCCAGTGAAATGCAATACTATTGTACTGTCCTTCATGGTGAATTAAAACTACCTGACAGGACCGCCACTGCGTTGAGAGAAGGAGGTATGAACGACAAACATTTTCCCCTTTCAGTTGCTCCCATCATGCTTATGTACTGAGCAGGCAAGGTTCCAACTGGTCTGCTCAGTATTTGATAGTAGCTGGATTAGAATATGGCATATATAGGAAATTAACACATGTAGACAATTACATTAAAAACAATAATTTAAACCCAAAAACACATCAACATAGTCTAATTCACAGACTGCTTAACATCTCATTAGCAAATGACGAACATAATAAAAAACTGCAGTACATTAAACATGCTCTAAATTTGAAGGGTTTTAAATCAAACCTTTTAACTAAAATGACTAACATTACATAAGATATAAAACAATTTTGGATGCAAGTTAAAAACAGGAGATTCAAAACAATAATACTGCAAATTTACACTTCATCCAAAAATGTTCAAAAATTCAACAAGATTTTTAAAGATTACAATATTAAATTGGTTCCCCAAAACAAATACAGTGTGAGAAATCTGCTCAATAATCCATTAAAAAAATACTACTCCTAAACATAAACTATCAGGAATATAGCGCAATAATTATGAAGATTGTCAAAAAATATACATTGGAAAAACCAAAACGAATTTGGTAAAAAGCTTGAAGGAACACCTGAGAAATATTAAATTCAAACAAACACAAAAATCAGCTATAGCTTATCATGTTTGGTTACATAATAATATCAGTAAAGAAATTAAACTTTTAAAACTGACAAAGAATCATTTGGAATAAATGGTGTGGGAAAATATATACATTACCAAGAATTTTAATAGTGTCATGAATTTTTAAATACCAGCATCACATGACAACATACAACTCAAATATAAATGACAGCAGGCCCAACAACAGAGGAAGGGGGATGCAGATATCTGACAAGATCCATTTGACCGATCAGCTGAGGATGAGGAGGAAGTCTCATTGAAATTTCTACCATAGTTTGATAAGTAAGTGGAGGAAAAGGTGTTTTTAAAGGTTGACCAAGTTGCCAAAAGTTTGATTACCATGCTCTACTGTTTTAAATGCTTCATAATTTTTAATTTTATACTGATAGTAGGGTTTGCGATAAAAAAGACATAGTGACTGAAGAGTGCCAATTTAAAGAAATAATGTTTACAGCTAATACTCAATTCAGAGAATAGTGGATTCCAGTAAATTTAATATATGGTATTTGGAATATGGCTATTTGATATTTCTATACTGTTCTGTCATGTCTTAAAAGTGGTAAATGAATAACTGCTTATGTCTAATTCAGTACATATCATTAGTGATGTGCCTATTTGGAACTTGTAGGTATGTTTACCTGCCGATTTGAAGTTGTTTTAGCGCCTAATGCACCGAGCTCTTGCGCAACAGAACCTGGATACCCTGAATACAGGTATGCTTCAAAACAATTGACTGTCAGGAGCATGAGGATATATTTTTGTATGAAATAGCACATCATTTCACCTTAGAGGAAAAAATAGTGAAATATATTTATCTACTTCTAAAAAAACTAAAACTTTTGTTGCAAAATGGACCTTTTAATTATATTTTTTCTTCCTCTATACCTTTAATATGACTATACATATGCCAATCATAATCACTTATCTTTTATATAAAATTTAATATGACTATACTATGCCAATCATAATCACTTATATTTTATATAAAATTTAATATGACTATATACATGCCAATCATAATCACTTATATTTTATATAAAATTTAATATGACTATACTATGCCAATCATAATCACTTATATTTTATATAAAATTTAATATGACTATACTATGCCAATCATAATCACTTATATTTTATATAAAATTTAATATGACTATACTATGTCAATCATAATCACTTATATTTTATATAAAATTTAATATGACTATACACATGCCAATCATAATCACTATATTTTATATAAAATTTAATATGACTATACTATGCCAATCATAATCACTATCTTTTATATAAAATTTAATATGACTATACTATGCCAATCATAATCACTATCTTTTATATAAAATTTAATATGACTACACACATGCCAATCATAATCACTATCTTTTATATAAAATTTAATATGACTATACTATGCCAATCATAATCACTATCTTTTATATAAAATTTAATATGACTATACACATGCCAATCATAATCACTTATATTTTATATAAAATTTAATTTGACTATACACATGCCAATCATAATCACTATCTTTTATATAAAATTTAGTATGACTATACTATGCCAATCATAATCACTATCTTTTATCTAAAATTTAATATGACTATACACATGCCAATCATAATCACTTATATTTTATATAAAATTTAATATGACTATACACATGCCAATCATAATCACTATCTTTTATATAAAATTTAGTATGACTATACACATGCCAATCATAATCACTTATCTTTTATATAAAATTTAATATGACTAAACAAATGCCAATCATAATCACTATCTTTTATATAAAATTTAATATGACTATACACATGCCAATAATAATCACTTATCTTTTATATAAAATTTAATATGACTATACACATGGCAATCATAATCACTATCTTTTATATAAAATTTAATATGACTATACTATGCCAATCATAATCACTATCTTTTATATAAAATTTAATATGACTATACTATGCCAATCATAATCACTTATCTTTTATATAAAATTTAATAATACTATACACATGCCAATCATAATCACTTATCTTTTATATAAAATTTAATATGATTATACACATGCCAATCATAATCACTATATTTATATAAAATTTAATATGACTATACTATGCCAATCATAATCACTTATATTTTATATAAAATTTAATATGACTATACTATACCAATCATAATCACTCATCTTTTATAGAAAATTTAATATGATTATACACATGCCAATCATAATCACTATCTTTTATATAAAATTTAATATGACTATACTATGCCAATCATAATCACTTATATTTTATATAAAATTTAATATGACTATACACATGCCAATCATAATCACTATCTTTTATATAAAATTTAATATGACTATACTATGCCAATCATAATCACTTATATTTTATATAAAATTTAATATGATTATACACATGCCAATCATAATCACTATCTTTTATATAAAATTTAATATGACTATACTATGCCAATCATAATCACTTATATTTTATATAAAATTTAATATGACTATACACATGCCAATCATAATCACTATCTTTTATATAAAATTTAATATGACTATACACATGCTAATCATAATCACTATCTTTTATATAAAAAAGCCAAGAACACTATTTGTACTCCTAACTGAATTTCATTAGCACCCTATTTATTTCTTTATTTTCAGGTTAATAATACAAAAATGTTGCTCAGTTTTTATCTTGTTTTATTATATATTATCATCAGTTTATCATAAATGGAATAAAAATGGATTAAGAAACAGCATTTGTAAGCAATGCAGTATAATTTAAAATATCGGAATTGAAAACAAGCACAGGGCTGCAACACATTATATAACTTTATTCTTGCTTTTGAACAATGTCAAAGTAATAGTTACCCTTCTCTCCAGCGTTCTATCGATAATGTCTCCAACACTCCAGCTGACACAGCTGCAAGGAGACTAAATCCCATTCCAATGGCTGTGGATGTCAGGACAAAAAACCACATCATACATATTTGAAGTAATACTTTTGTGAAATCATTCTAAAAAATGTTATTACATCTAAGAGACATGTACATGCTTTGCTCAACAGGCAATGTGACATAGAAAAAAAAGCTATCGCTTTACATTTAAGCATTTTGAAGAAATTTTAAAATCAACAAAATCAAAAGCTTTAGAAGTTTTAAGTTTTTACAAATTTTGTTTATAACTCTTTTGCATCATCTCTAAAGTTAGTACATCATAAACAAATTGATCTATAATTGAATACAAATTGTTAGAAATTAATATTTCAAATGCTTTTTTTTTTAATTTGTATATTTTCCCATACATACTTGTATTATTCAGCAACCCACATTATTGTTATTTTATACTTATTTCTGTGCTAATGCACTTGTATTAAAAATACATTATGTATTATATTCTAGCATGAAACTGAACTCAAAATGCAGTTTACTGTATCATATGTTTATATTTGAGGAGAAAAAATTATTTTGTTTGTTAACAATGCTGCCAATTGCCAGGATCATATTAGTGCCGCCGGTGTGCCAGAATTTAATCGCAGGAGTTCTTTTATATGATAGTAAATCTACTGACATGGGGCTGTCACTTTTAAGCCCATCGGTCTGGGCTGGGTTTGAACCTGCAACCTTGGTATCAGAAGGCCAGTGCCTAACCAATGAGCCACCCAGACCAACAATGTATATTTGAGGAGCATTGGAACAAAATGCACTAGCTCTACCTTGGATAAAATGCTTTTTCATACAGATTATTCCCCCTATTTTGACAGTGCTGAATTGTCCTGTGCAAGCAACTATTTTCAAATAGCACTCCTTCCTAATGTAAAATGGTTTCAAAATACAATGTTTGGTTCAGAAAACACTTAGTTTACTGAGATGAATGGAACAAAGCACTGTTTTATAGAAGTAAAGAATTGATTATACGACACTGTGCACATACATGCTTTTGACTGCTGTATTTGCATTCTGTGGTACCAGAAATGTACGAGTTGCTGCCAAACAATAACATATATCACTTCTGAGTCTTCTCAGCAATATTACGTCATAGTGAATGAATGAATGCAAATGAATCTCCTTACTTGAAGGTCTGAGAGAGGATGCTGTGTCAAGGATGCACTAATGTAGCCTTGCTAAGTATTACACTATGAAAAAAGGAAATAATTATTGCAGGGAACAGTATGGTACCAGAAAAGAATGAAAATGCAGGAAAAGAAGAGAAGCAAAGAAGTAAACACTTAGGTAAATTGCTTGTGCCATGTTATTAAAATGTATTTATTATATTACTCTCATGAAAATAAATACAGTGGAATGCCAGCAAAAGATATTGAGAAGACTTTCAGTACTGCTTTGTCTTTCATGCTAGTTTTAAGAAAAATAACAAGAAGTATTATGTTTTCTATCATTATCCTTTAGATACAGCAATAAACATTCAAACCTAATGAACTTCTTGCCTTCCTCTAAACCATTCATTTCTCACTGAAATGGGGAGTTACATTTGAGTGTATACCACAGGTTCAGAATTCAACAGTCCAAAGCAGAGTCAATGAAGAAAAGAAGAAGGATGTTGACACACTCTTACAGAAGAAACCAGAATGAAGAATAGTGCGACTGTTTTGAGGAAGAAATGGCCATTGTTTAAATACAGATATACAGTTGTTTTTGTTGAAAGAAAGGTTCGTAAAAGTGTTTGCAGAAAAAGCAACAAATGAAATTTTAAGACTCACTTTTTTTTCCCCCTAAAAATGCACATCACAAAGTATAAAACTCTTTTATAAGTGGTATTGAAATTTTTTATTAAAATATCAATAAATATAATTGTTTTGCCAATTTTTCTTAATGTGCATAATAATATTCAATAAAATTGGTTCAAAATTTGTGGCTTGTGCCTCAGGAATATTTTCCCCAACCTTGAGGGCAACAGAATCTGTGTGTTGCTCTTTTAATCTGAAATTTATCCTTGAAGTTTGTTTTTTACATTTAATACTAAATTCATATTTAAAAATATTTAATATCTTCATGATATCATCTGCTTTTTTTCTGCACCTCTTATAGTATGATGTTGTTGCATAGTCAATACCTCCATTTCTTACTATTATTTCATAAAGCTTATTTATATAGAATTAATGGAATTAATTGTTCTTTCACACAAGCCATGTGTTCGACAGGGTTTACCGGAAAAATGCGAATCAGCTGGGGAATTTAATGGCATGCCAGCATGTTGCCATGGTAGCTCAGTGTTTAGAGCAACTGGACGGAGACCGGGAGATCCGTGGTTCAAATCCCGGCTATGGCATTGAATTTTTCAGTCATCTGATTCTACCTTTCTTATTTATATACATTAAAAACAGAAATTTTGAGCCTTGCAGAATTCTTTACTTAATTCAAATTTTGATCTTACTTTATTTACCATTCTTTCTCTACCACATACCCAAAAATTTGATCACCAGAAATACATGTTTTGAAGCTTCTAGAATCTAAATAAAGCATTTTTGGTGTGTGTCTGTCTGTGAACAGCATAACTCAAAAATGAATTTCCAAGCTGATGCAGTAATTTGTAACACAAATTACTTAAATGTAAATAATGATTGTAATATGAATATGCATTTTTATGTGACATTGATTTCAGATGTTTACTGATTGTAATTATTGTTGGGAAATAAGTTTATACGGCCTTACTGAAACTGTCAATAATAGCGCGCAATAATGCAGAGAGGGGGGTGAGCTGTTTATCATTATTGGAAACGAGGAAGTTACGTAATGTTGGCGCGTTTTCGGTAGAAACTTCTGGAATGTTTCCTCCCTAAAGCATATGTATTCATAATTTTCATTGGATATTAAAATAGACGCTAATGTTGGCGCGTTTTATTAGCCAATTGCAGTTCAGTTATAATCTTTAGGCAGGTCGGGGAGTGGGAGTATATAAAGCTAAGTCAGAGGTAGATCGGGGGCAGTTCTTCGAAAATTTCAATACATTACACGTCGTCTTCAGTTCGTCAGTTCGTCAAAATATTTGTATGAGATACGTCGGCTATAGATTTATAAGTAACAAAAAAATCTAAAGTATTATAAAGTTAATTATACACAAAGTTGAAGTACGTGAATTAAAAGTGATAAGTAAGAAGTTATTATAACAGTTTCAGTTTGGCGAGTATCTAGATCAATATGTAAAAGTGATAGTGAACGTGTTCGACAATAAAAATTATAAAACAAATTTATTCATCAGTGTTCTTTTTGGATAAAAGATTCCTTTCCGTTTACACAACCCTGATCAAGACACATGTTCGACCCAAGATAAGATAATAGCTAGCCGGAGGACAATAAACAAAACTTAAAATTCTTTCGAACACTAACACTGATGCAAATTGCTAACACAAGATGGAGCTACAAACCAAACAAATGAATGACGTCACAAGATGGCTTCAACACTGATGTAAACAAACATTATAAGCAATACCGCATCAAATTACCGCATCAATGTGGGGCTACAATAATGTTAAATAATATAACATTATAAGAATTAACTCGCAAATTGGCTCCCATACGTGGGGCAGTTAAAATTATGTAACTAAACAAAACAAAAGCAGCACAATATAAGATCTTCAAGTTCTAATAATTTACGTAAAAAACATATTACGTAAGCACAGAAACTGTCGCAAAGCATACAACACAAAGGTTTTCAAGAAAATCCCCCCCACCCCCAACTACCCTTTACATGGAACATTTTTCGAAAATGTTGATTTTTTAAAAAATAGCTCTAATAATTTTGATTAAAATACCATATATTAAAGATATTTTGACAAATACAGTGTATATCCAAAATTTTCTGGGAATAGCCTTTGAAGTCTCCATTCAGAAGGAATTTTGTATAATCTTGTATAACTGGTAAACATTAAGCGATGGATGGAAACATACTACAGAAGCAAATGTAGATTTCTTTAAAACACATAATTTATTTCAAATAAGTTATCTTGTGGCATAACCCATTTCTGAGATATCCATTATTAATGGTTCAAGTTATTCATTTCTTGGTCATTGTTTAGAGCCCTTTCAACATTCAGTTGTTTCTGATGTTTGTATGGAAACAGTATAGAATTTTAAGGCCAGCATATAGCGTCCAGTTCTTAAACATTTGACTATCGCTGTTCTCTTTGTTATCAATAACGAAGTGTGTAATGTCACTATTTTGCAAAGGTTTATTTGGATTAAAACGTATACACTGTTGACAGGTCTCATTTCATAATTATGGAAAG
Source organism: Deroplatys truncata (assembly GCA_030765065.1). Taxonomy (NCBI): domain Eukaryota; kingdom Metazoa; phylum Arthropoda; class Insecta; order Mantodea; family Mantidae; genus Deroplatys; species Deroplatys truncata. The sequence continues at coordinate 19,299,257 of CM060988.1, read as the reverse complement.
CATTAATAATTATATAATTTGTTTTATCTATTGCATCTGTTGTGGATTTATATTTTTGAAAACCATACTTCAACTTCAATAACATATTTTGTTTTTCAAAATAGTTCATTTAAGTACCTCCTTCCATCACTTTTGTGTTGCTGCCTACAACAGTGTGATCCTAGCATGTACCAAAGGTAATTATTTCCTCTGATTTTAGGCCAAGTTCTGTTACTACCATAATGTTAGGCTCTAAATTTATTATGCTTAGCTCTACAGACATTCATTTGTTACTTATATACTGAGTATTTTGATGAAAAATTACTGTGGTACTGCTTTTCCTCTTATGTACAATTTCACATTTTTGTAATTTCTGTCATCTAGAGTAATATTTCCAATGTTTCGTTTCCTCATTTTATCACATTTATCTCTTTCCTCAGTTTTTCTTAAAAATTATTTTGTCAGCACCTAAACCTGTTTTTAGTTTTCCTTATTTAAGCATACATTTACAATATCTAGTGATTTTCCTTATAGAAAAGATCCCTCCCAACCATCATACAAAAATTTCTTTACATCTACAAAAATTGTCTTAAGAGTATCACATGCCCAACATATTCCCTCGTTTATATAAGTAATAATATGCTCTACTTATGTCTCTTCTTCTCACTATACCATTCACAACCACAGTTGTCAATGGGAAACACTTTCTGATGTGTTTTGTCACACTTCAGTCATGACTTCATCTGGACTCAAGAGATTTATGAATATTATTTGTGCCTATATGTGTTTATTCTATCCTTGTATTCTTCTTGGTCGAGTAGATTTCCCAAATATTGAGCTTTTATGCTCCTAAACACTTTCACTGTTGTACACAAAAGAAGTGGATTTTGATTTTTGTTTTGAAGATATTCATGTGTTTTCTTTTAAATGTTGAATTCTTAGGTCTGCAATGAATGAAACTGTTCAGTTTTATTTACATACCTGGAAGTTCAGAATCTGTCTCCCATGCTTTTCTATATTTCATATGTGGTATTTTGGAATTCTGATACAGCACCAAATAGTATACACTGATATGGCCAAGCCTTTTATACTTTCTTCTGTGTTGTTTCCTACAGGAACGAAAAATATAACTGTTGCAGGCTGCTTACTGCATACACAATACAGTGCATTCTACAGACCTCATTGTTGTTGTCAAGCAGCAAACAGTAATTTACTTATAACCTTGATAGAACTGATTGTTAGTAGCTTAATTAGGGTAGAGACTATGATGTAAAATAAATTAACCTAATTTGTAGTGCTAATTGCTATTTGTGTGGTTATGTGGCCTAAGATTAGGGCTTCAGAAGTCAGTCTCCTTGTCATTTATGTCACTTGTTGAAGTGTTGATGAATGCATCAATTACATTGTATTCACTCTTAGGTTGATCCCCACGAAAACAAACGCATGTGACCAGTGCACCATGGTACAACACTGTAGCAATGCGTACAGGAAAGTAATCCCATGCTAATAATCTAAATTTTAGAATTAATTTATTCTTAATTTATTCTATACAAATTTTTAAGAGTGTAATTAACACTAATTTGTACCATTAAACAGAGCTACAAGTCCAAACATGCAGTTCATGTTTGTACCTGACATCCGGATATGTGCAGAATATTGTTTGTAGCCAGAAACCAGCAGTTTCTGTTTAGTATCATGGTAGATGGTGATTTGCTGTTGCGTTTTCAACTTACATAAAGCATAAGTGGGCAAACCATTGACTAGTGGTGAAAACACAATAGTGTTGGAAGTTTATTGTAAGTTATGTGAGAAATATCTGACGCTTCCCATAAAAGAAGTGTTGAAATTAACTTCTGAGTTCGCCGGTGTTTCGAGTACAAGTATAAACAGTGCTCGTAAAGAAAAACCTGAAATGAGAAAATGGTTACAGCCAGGAAAAACAGAAAACGTGTGAAATATGTGATGCAAGAATGTGACAAGAGTGCAATTCATGTAACAATACACAATTCTTTTTCAAGAATGAGCCGCCAACAGTTGATAAAGTGCCGCTTCCAGAGAGCAAATAAATGTAAGATATCGCATACCTGTTACTTTCTTTTTTGCTCGTTTCTTTTAGAGTTAACTATTATTATTATTTGCAAATGTTTATTTTGTTGCAATTATCAATCTTAACACCTTCAACCCTAACAGAATAGCTATTCACCATTTAAGTTGTTGGACCCTGTTCTTTTTGCATAGAACATGCCTGTACTCATCACATGGTCATGAAAGCATGACAGTATTTCTGGCATGATTGGCGGAAGGATACAATATAATGATGCACAGGTCACCTGGGTTTCGTTTTGGTGTAGATCAACCTGAGAGTGAATACAGTTTAGTAATGGATAGTTTATTAGTTGTATTCAACATATAAACATCAAGTGATCAAATCTAACATGTGCCTCATAAATTTCTCTGTATCATAAATTTTAAGTCAATTATTTGGTAGATACATCAGTCATTTGTATTTGCTTATTGCATTGCTTTATAGTCCTTGCAATTTTGTATTCTTTAATTGAGGTCAAAAAAACAAGTTTTTATCTTCCATCAAGTAAACTAATACACCTTGCAGATATGACTTTATAATCACCATGATGCATCATTCTTCTTTTTTTTTAACTGCAAACATGTCAAAGATCACTTTAAACCGAGCAAGATGGCTCAGGCAGTAACATTTGTGGCCTAAATTCAGGAGGTCCCAAGTTTAAGTCCCGTGGGCCAACCAATGTTACTGGGTTTTCTTCATGGTTTCCCTCAGCCACCAAAGTAAATACCAGATTGGATATTTAATATCACGACTCAAAGTTCCACCTTAAGTCTAAAACAACAGTAAAACATGAAAAATAAGTGGTAAAATGAATGCTCTGCCATCTAACCACTGATGATGAAAGCAGAGGTACAGTTGCCATACACATGCCTCTGTGGGTATGTGGCGAAGTACAATGGTATGGTACAAGGATGAGACCTAGAAGGCTAACTGTCCAACATACACCAATCCATCGGTGTCTACTAACAGATCCGTTGCAACATGACTACATAGTTACAGTGACATAAAATAATAAATAGAAGAAAAAAATTTTTTTTGTATTTTTAATTGAAATGTACATATTAGCTCAAGAAACATTCATTTTTTTTCCACTCTTTAAGTAAAACAGCACACCCAGTGACTAAGAAATGGATAACAAATTAGTTATTATACCTCCTTAACAATATGGATTTCAAAATATTAAATAAAGTTTTCATTATATTGTTGACATTTTTCAAAAGGAAAATGGATGTTGAAAATAGTGGTAGAAGATTCAGTGCCTTCAAAAATAATCAGCTTTCCTAAAATTGAGGATGGTAGTCTGATTCAAAGCATTCAAGATTGGCACACATTTTTTTCTGGTAGTGAATCTGAACACTCAGTTTTGCAAAGTGCTGATTTTGGTACAGTGTTATTGTACATGTCGATGACTGTATGGAAGAAGCAGCAGTAGTGGTAGCAGATGATAATTTTCTCTGTGACACACAAGAACAGAGCTCAGACGAACTTACAAATGAAATTCATACTTTCACAATTGAGCATGTGTTCCAGAGAAACAAATAAATGCAAATCAAATGGAAAACACAAAATGCAACACATCAGGCCTGAAACAAAATCAATACATGTTAAAAGGAGAGTCCAGAGGTACAATAATAAACAATCAAGACCACAAAGCAATGAAATGTTACCCAAAAAGTGGTGGAATCACATACAGTGAAGCAATTAATAAAATACACTTCTTGATGAAAGTGGAGTCAACCTAAACACTCTTACTAGCTTCACTCACCTATTTATTTTGCAGAACATGTATTGTGAGTATGAACTCACATCAGCTGCCTGTTGACTGTTGGATGAACTCTTGAGTCATATTGTTGAAAGCCTGGGGTGGCCTATGGATGAAACTAAATAGAGGGTTGTCTGATTCTGGCAAATCAAAGTTCATGATGCGGTTTTCAAACTTCTTTATGTAAATCTTCTCCCATACTTGAAGCTCTTTGGGTTTTTGGGCTGGTTTCAGTAATTGGATATTGGTCTATTTTGTGGTTATGAGTCCAGAAGTGAAAACCAACTGCTGACTTGTCAGCCTGTTTGAACTTTATGCAATGCCGGTGTTCCTTGAAGCAGGTGATTATGTTCCTTTTTGTTTTTCCAATGTAAACCTTTTGCAACTTTCACATTTGATCTGATAGATTCCTCACTTTTTGTCCTGGGATCAGATTTTCTTGAATGAGATTCTTGATACTAAATTTGTTGTAAGATGCCAGGATGATGATGTGCCTCTGAAATTTGTGAAAGGTATGTGAAGTTCCTGAAGTTGATTAGAAAGTGTGATGACCTGCTTGATGTGTTTTTGTTTTTTGAATTTACATATTTTCCTATCTACCATTTCCTGGCTGAATCCGTTCTCTACTGAGATTTGACAATGTGTTGATATTCAGTTGTGTTGAGGGGGATGTTGATTAGTCTACGAGCCATGTTGTCGTACACCGCTTCTTTGTGTGCTTTGGGGTTGTAACTATGTGCTTCAATGTAATTATCTGTGTGCATGGGTTTTCTATGTATTCCAAATTCTATACCGTCTGAAATCTTCGTTAATTTGAGGTCCAGGAAAGCTAAGGAGTTGTTGGTAGCTATCTCTATGGTGAATTGAATGAATGGGTCCTGTAAGTTTAAAAGCTTGAGAGTGTCCTCTATGTGTTTGTGTTTTACTATTGTGAATATGTCATCAATGTATCTGTATCAAACTTTGAACATTATGGGGAATGCTTTGGAGATGTGTATTTCAAATTGGCTCATAAATAAATTTGCCAGGAAAGGGGATAGGGGGCTTCCCATAGCAAACCGTTTTTCTGTTGGTAGAAATTCCCTTCAAAAACAAAAAAGGAATGGTTTAGGCAGGTCCTATTCTTCACACTGTTCAGCAAGGATGTTGGTGGAGAGTAATCATTTTCTCAGAAATGTGACCAGCTTGTCTATGGGAATGCTTGGAAATAAGTTTTTGATGTCAAATGGGACAAGTGTGTCCTGGGGGTCCAATTTGATCGACTGCAGTTTTTCCACCAGCTCAGGGAGTTTTTGATGCTGTGGCTTTCGAATTGTGGCACTGCTTGAAATTGATGAAGCAACCAGTTGGCAAGGCAATAAGAGGGGTGTTTATATAACTAATTATCGGCCTCATGTTGTTGCCAGGTTTGTGGATTTTGGGGAGGCCGTATATTCTGGCTTAACTTGGGGTTGTCCATCTTGATACTGTGGCATCTGTCTTTTGGGATGATAAGGCTTTATTTATAGCGTACTGTACAGCATTTATCCATTTTTTCAAGGGATCATTGTTCAAGAGCAGGTATTCTCCCCCTTCAGCAATTCCCGCATTCTTTCAGAGTAATCAGATCCATCCAAAATGATGATTTTGCTCCCCTTATCTGCCTTCAAATATACCACACCCTTATTGTTAGAGTTATATCCAGTAGCTGAAATATGGGAGAAGATTTACATAAAGGTGTTTGAAAACTGCATTATGAACTTTGATTTGCCAGAAGCAGACAACCCTCTTATTTAGTTTCATCCATAGGTCACCAGAGGACACCCCAGGCTGTCAACAATATGACTCAAGAGTTCATCCGACAGTCAACAGGCAGCTGATGTGAGCTCATGCTCACGATATATGTACTGCAAAATAAATAGGCAAGTGAAACTAGTAAGAGTGTTTAGGCTGATTCCACTTTCATCAAGAAGTGTATTTTAACTGAAATGTTATTTAAATGCTTCAAAATATCAGATATGCAAAGAGAAGTACCTTTTACCAAGTTTTGGAACAAGTTTAATACATGGTGTGAAAAAAGGATATTTATTGAAGGCTTAGTCACTAAAAGCGAACCATCAGAATAAGCAAAGGATTATTGATGCTAATTTCTCAATTGCTGTGATACTATCCTACTTGTTATAATCAGGGGTATAAAACCCATTTTAGGACAAGCAATGGAAGAGGCCAAGATAATGTATATTTACAACAATAGCAGAAGACATCTGCAAAATCAAAGGCAGAAAAAAAGGATAGAGGAGAAGATGCATTTAAAGAAGTTGGACAAAATAAAAAACAGCATAAATCAATTTGAAGAAGAAAAGAATTAATGGGATGAATAATCTGAACTTGAGAGAGAGAGAGAGAGAGAGAGAGAGAGAGAGAGAGAGAGCAACTGAAATACAAAGGAAACCAAATATTATGATCTTCGGCATGAAGTAGCAGAGAGAAAGAAGAGTCTGGAGAGAAGCAGAAGTACAGATAGTGAACTGGAAAATTGTAGAATCCTCCAGAATAGGACAAAAGGATTTGAAGCCAACACCATGTTAGTTAAATTAGCTTCTATGAGTTTCAAATGTAAACTAAAAGGCAGGAGGATTTTTACTGAAATGATTATGGTAAACTGGTGGTGGCGGCAGTGGTGGTGGTGGTGAGACACCTTTGGCACACACTCAGAGCACAACTAATCCGTTGAATCGCATCACAACTGAACTGCACTAGCACTGTCTACTTTTCACTTGTAACTTAGCAACTAACTGAACTCCACTGTCCGGGCAACAGCAACCCTTATATAAGCCTGCATGCGGAACTTACTCGAAACGGCCCAAAGAAATCCTCTGGAATGGGGAAGCAACACACAATTGGCTAATGTTACATACACCTATTGTTCTGAAGGGGACTGGTCATTAACCCCACCTGCGGCCGGGTAGACGAGCCGGCACAGCCAGTCCATAGATAACTTCGCATGCACGGTCACAATACTGCTCCATTGAAGTTGATACTCAATTTGCTTGTCATGCAGAAGCACATCTCAGCAAAGCTTTGTTGGTTGATTTCTATTGAATGATCATCTGAACATACTATTTGCAGCATTCCAATGATTTCAGTCGTGATTTTTAACTCTTTCTGTCTAGAAGCATTTCAGTCTCCAGCTTTCTGCTAATCTGCCCAACATCCACATGGAGTACTGCCATCAGATTCCCAATAATACAAGGATGAGCTTTGCTTTCATAAAGTCCAAGGTCAAGCAACACTTTTCCACAGTGCTGATTCGAGCAGCTTGCAGACTTCTTCAGTCGATACAGGATTTTCTGTAGTCTGCAAATTCAATTGGTAGCATATTCATCCCTCATGCTGTATCATACAGATTTCATCCTGGAGATCTCTGTTCAAGAATGTTGACTTTACATCAAATTGCTCCAGTTTCAGATGCTCACTAGCTGAAACACTTAACATTGCTCAAATGGTGTCAAATCGTGCAACAGGGTTGAAGGTTTCATCATAATCAATGCCTTTCTACTGACTAAATCCATGAGCAACCATTCATGCTATATAACAACTGGTTTTTACCATCAGCACCATATTTGATCCAGAACACCCAGTGCACAGTGGTGTCAATCACCTCAAAATCTGGCCAAACATCAATTTTTCAAAGTGTGAATACCAGGATGTACCTTACCTACCACTGCCCTATTATGTCATAGTTTTATTTATAGATGCTCTTTAACTACTATGGACCTTAGCATCCCATTGGGCGTGAAAGACTGGAAATGTTGCTGAGAGGCCTCTTTATTAGCTTAAGGTTCTTTTACGTGTCGTAAAGCTACAACACAGGACCACTGCCTTTACTTCACTTCCAAAGGAAGCCATGTTAAGGATTTTTATGCCCAAAAAGATCCATCACCCTCTATCAGATTTGAACCTGCTACCTCAGAAACCAGAGTCTAGCATGATAGCACTGGACCACAGAAGATGATATTTTCTCTGTGGTGTGGGTGACAATTGAACTTCCACACTCCTCCATTAGTGGTTAGAGTTGAAAGAGAGAGGTGGTGTGTATCCTTGTTGCTAAGCTTATTTCTCATGCACGTTTCCATACATTTTTATCGCCTTTTACACAGTAAGTAATGTATAGTTTATTTTTTATATGTCTGTATTATCCTAACATAGTGGTCTTTTAATCATAGCACACTATTAGTTTTCAGATTTTAAAGTACTTAATACCATAGTATGAGTAAATACCTTTTGTCGATAAATAAAAACATATTGATGCGGACCTACTTTTTCCCAAAGCTCCCCGATTCTTATTTATGTTGTAATATACTGCTCGACATTTCTTATTTTAGACTGTAAACCAAAACTTGTACCCTCTCGTGCCTTTTGACGATATGCCCAGAAAAGTTGCTAGTGAGTGAATAGGTTAGAGCATAAAAATGCTGAAAAGAGTACAAGTTTATACTAAACAAAAACTGATATGTGTTTTATATTATAAATAATTATAATTACTTCTATCCATGGTTATGAAATATTACTAAAAGTTAGTACTGTGTTCTTTAGAAAGCCAACTTATTCAGGATTCTCTGTTTAATCATAGAAAGCAAGATGGCATATAGATAAGAGTCAAAAAGCTTTATGTACCATATTGCAACAAAATTTGTTTCAGAAAGGAACAACAGACAATTTTGTTGAACATATGATAGCAGAAGTGGGAATAGAAAGCTCTGAAGAAAAATTCAAAGTAATACTAAAAAGGGGTGTTCCCCGATTTTGAAGTGACCTGTTTTGACAACTAGACAGAGCTGATAGAAAAAGAGATAGATTTCTTAAAGACAACAAAAGCTGGCTTAGCAGCGAGTTTGTTTCTGACATTGATGATAATATTCCTTTAACTTCAAAGAGGGGAAGACCAAATAGGAACTTTGAAGAGAGTAGTGAGAGAACAAAATGAAGGAAAGCACAAACCCTTAAGAAGTTCCGAACGTGTGGAAACGTTAACTTTTGCAGCAAAAATGAAATATAGGGAAAGTGGGGACATTAATTCGGTGCAATTGCTAGCTGAAATGCAAAAACAACTGACAAGAGCATAAAAAATATGAAAAGACGGGTTATCACCATCAACTAGCACTAATTCCATTGAGAGATACACCAATGATAATGCTTTAACTCTCTTTCTAGAATCTGGTGATTACAAATATTCCAATCTTTTGCAAAGACATGGAGCAAAATAATGCCTACATTTACCCATCAAAACATTTTGACTGCTAAAAAAAAGTGCTACCCAGAAAATGTTGTATCAGGAATTAAACTTCAAGGTTTAGTGGAACATACATCAGTGAAATTCACCCAAGTACAAGAATCAATATTATCCATGACAGGTGAAAAACCCCTACAATCCTTAATGCCATTGTCTAAATGCGGATTTGATGGAAACAGCGGGCAGTCACAATATAAACAGAGAGCAGAAGGAGAGGATTTTTCAGACAAAGATATATTCTTCATGTCATTGATACTACTACAGCTTTACTTTATTGCTGAAAAATCTGAAAAAGTAGTGTTGTGGCAGAATCCTAAACCTTCTTCTACTCTATTTTGTCAACCAATAAAATTTGAAACAAAAGACCTCATAAAAGAAGAAACTTCCAGCTGAGAAAAATTACACATAATAAACACAAGTAACTCATCAATTAGCATTAACTATGGTAGATGGCAGAGTTTGTAACGCTATGACCTCAAGTTCTTCACAGAACTGTTAGGTTTGTGGAGGTACTCTGAAAATGATGAACCAACTGAACGCTTTGGCTGTGAAACCTATAGATACATCAACATTTCAATTTGGTCTTTTGTCATTGCACACTTGGTTTCATTTTTTTGAATGCTTGTTTCACATATTATATACGCTAGAAGTCAAAACAACGGCAACTAAGAGGAAATAAAAATAAAGAAACAGTTGCAAAACAGAAGGTGGAAATTCAGCAAAACTTTTGGAGAGAATTGGGACTTCATGTTGACCATCCAAAGCCCAGGGGCAGTGGAACATCAATTCCGTTTTCAAAGGACTTCTAAAAAGAAGAGATTGTGACAGGATACTTCCTTGTTGTAAGTGTAGATACTCCAGAGTACCGTCCAGTCAACACATTATCTAGGAGCAGTAGTAGCAAAGTTACATAATTGATTATACTTATCCAGATATCCAATAGTGACACAAATCAAACTCTTGAACTGAATTGAATGTTCTTTTATTTTGGAAGTAGGGATTGATTTACTTGAGACAGTATATGATATAGTTTTTCTTCAGAATTACCTAGCAATTTGAATAAGAATTTATAAGTCAAAAGACATTGTTTGTTCTTAATAACTAATAAATTCTATTTCTTTTAATGCCAGCTGTGTAGTTTGCACAGCTAAAACCCATTTACAAAGGTGGAAACTACAAATTTAAAAACTTTCAACCTATCTCAGTTTTTTCAACATTCTCAATTATTCTTTGGCAAATTAGCAAATTCAAATCATGGTTTTAGAAAAAAGAACCACTCAAACCACATCCGCATTAATTAACCTCATAAATGAAATTTATCAAATGCTTGATGAAAACCAACAGACGTCAGTATTAATATGTGATAATTCAAAGGCATTTGACTGTATAAACCACAAGATATTGTTTAAAAAAAAATTAAATTCCTATGGTATACAGAATAAATTATTAGCCTGGGTCCTAAACAAAGGGTAATCCTAAATGGTGGTAAAAATTATTAAATCAAACTGGAAAAATATAAAATTGGGGTTTGTGCAGGGAAGCATTTTAACTTTTAGGACCTCTCGTATACATACAATATAAAGGGTAAAAATGATACTTCCATCTTATTAAATGGTACTATCAGGATTTAATTCAAAACACAAATGAAACATTATTGGTACTGAAAAATTAGTTTGATAATAATGGGCTAAAATTAAACAAAAACTGCTTTAATTCAATTCAAAACACATGCAAGAATTACTTACAGCATAAATAATGCAAATATCCTTACAGTAAGCCTTATATCTACAGGAAAAATCTTCAGACTAATATATAAATGAACATCAAAAATGGGAAGAGCACTTTCAATATATCAGCAAAAGACTAAAGTTGCCTGTTTTAATGTGCATTGTCTAACAAAAATTACAAACTAGAAACACAGTATACTTCACTCCATCGTGGCTTATGGGGAACAGCAACAGGCTGAGGGAAATATCATTCGTATTATGACACATGTCAGTCCCAAAAGTTCTTGCAGAAATTTATTTACAAAACTAAACATACTTACCCTGCCTTCACAATATTTCTATAAATTATCCAAATATATATATATGAAAACTTTGATAAATAAATAAACAGAATATACATAACTATGACACTAGAACTCAAAATTGCCTAAAAGCACCTGCCCACAGACTCACGTTATTTGAAAAGAGCCTTTTCTATTCCGAAATATAAATTAATAACAGATTGCCACAAAAATACAGTACAACAAAAGACAAAAATGAAAAGGTCACTCACAGAAAAAGCATACTATTCAGTAAAAGAATATATGGAACACAGTCTCTAGGACCATATAAACCATTTAGGCATAAATAAAATCTAGTTATAGTTCAACATAAAAGAGTAATATTTTAAATATATTTGTATATACGCATAAATACCTTTGTTATTTTTTTAACATATTTTCTGTAATGTTTTGGTTACACAAAATTCTGTAAATTTGACGACTCATCAGTTTACTGGATTTTTGCCCAAATTATGTAAATGTATGTGACAAATCTATGTCGAATATTGTGGCATGTGCACAGATTATATTAATGGTAATACGCCCTCTGGTTACCGAGTCGAAGGTTGGCAGTTTATCTGAGAGTAGGGGCGAATGAGGGGAAACTGTGTCATTGGTAGGGATATGGCGTTACTGACGCTAAGCTTAGCGTGGGTTTTCTGAGCATTCTGTGACTAGTGTTCGCGAGAGTTAGACGGATACTGCGACATGGCGTCCTCGCCCGGCAGACACATGGGGTAAGCATTTGTTATAATAAATCTATTAGTTATCCTTTCTTTCAACTTTTATTATGGTAGAATAGAATCCTTGCCTCTCCCTTCAGCCAGGAATTATGTTAGTGTAAGAATATTTTAGAGAGATAACTTAGCTGCGTCCCTTGTCGATACCTCGAGTTTAAAGTTCTTTGTTTGTTCAACGATCCCTCTCATAAGCGAGTTGCCCTCCTCTGAAGTTAAATAATTACTAAATATGTGAGGTATACGACAAATTGGTGTGAGGCGCCGAGTAATTGGTTTGATTTGTTTTGAGATTTTAAGTGCAAAATTTTTTTTCTTCCCTCCAAATTTAACGGTTTGTGCTCCACGTGGTCGTCAAAAATGTAAAGTTCTTTCTGGCTAAAGCGTAAGGATTTTTATACTTTAATTTGTGATTCTCTTCTTCTAAATTTTGTTTCCATCATGTCTGAAAGTCTGATTTCGAAATTTCAATTTTGAGTTCATTTTTGCATTTTTTCCCATTGTCTGCCGGGTGACGCTAAAACTTCGACTCCATTTTCCCCTTGTTTTGGCTTCATTTCCTTTAAATTATATCACTGTGTTCCGTTCTTTGTGCTGGTTATTTTCAAAAAAATGTTTTTGTGAAACTTGAGTTGTGAAACAAGCGAGATAGTTGTAGTTTCAAAATGTGCTCGTCACGTGTTGGCTATCTGTTTGCAAATCTTGTTTTCTGTGCTTATTAGCAGTGGTTTGGAAACGTATAATTTTATATTCCAGTGATTGTGATTTCTAGCTATTTACTGCACTTTTCTGGGTCATTTTTCGTGTAACTTTTATGTATGCACGTGTGTTGTGTAATTCCCGCGTGGTCATGCATTTCAGCAATAATTTTAGCTTGTGAAACCAGTCTTCCTCAGCACGTGTTTTGGCGCGTTTATTTGCGTGTGCATATCAGATTATATACATTTGATTTAAGAAGAAAAAAAAAGGAGAAGTTTAGTGTGCTAGTATAAATTACAAGTCTGTATTCTGCTCCTTTTGAGAATATTAGCGGTGGTCACAGTAAGTGTGACGTAGTTTTTTTAACTTCCAGTTCGAGGTTTCTCACTGAAGCTATCATTTTGTTTTCTTCCATGTGTTCATTCTGATTCAAAATCTTGGTATTGTGTCCAAGTGGCTTGTGTAGACGTGTGTTGGTATACTTTTCTGATATTTCGCCGCGGGCGCTTAATTGTATTCTTTCTGCAACTGTTTTATTTGGCTATGTTCTGATCTTGCTACTTACATTCATGTGATGCTATAAGTGTTTAGTTTGGTGTAATCTGTATTGCTTTGTCATACTGTTTGTTTATTGGTTGCGTTATCTTTTGTGCTGCAATCATGCCTAAGCGACGTACTGCACAGAAAGTTGATATAGCAATTGCTCCAGTTAGCGAGCACAGTGAAGTAGAATCTATGTCCAGTGTTGGTACGCCTGTTGTTGCAAAGCAATCAGCTGTCTGCCGCCCGGTCATTGACCCCTCTCACGTGGAGAATCCCAGCGAGTTGTCGGCGTATGGGTTACTTTAGAATTTTGAAATGTTCGCTACTACTGCTAATGGCCGCTCTGAGAAAATCATAATGATGATAATTTTGCTTTACCGTTGCCAAGTTTGGTTTATTTAATTCCGCAATGCATATTTTTAGGGGAAAATCTTTCGCAGTTACTCATGTAAGTAAAAGTTTCAGGAGCTACCAACCTTGCCAGTATCTGCACCTAATTAGGTTTGATGTGCTTCTAATATGGACCAGTACGATGTGGATGTTGATGAACCAGCTGTACGTGTGTTACCAGATTTTGGAAAATTGCACGGGAATTTTGTGGTAAAACGAGTAAGAGAGGAAAAAAAATAACCTGTAAGTATGTAATCATTGTGAGTGCTAAAGTTTGGATGAATGAAACAGTTTTACGACTCACACAGGTATGCTAAATTTTTATTGTTTCACTGACTGATGCTTAATTAAGCCTTGTTTTTCAGGAATATGTGATATGAATGTCTCTGCTAAATTACAAGTATATTATTATTTTGGGTGTAATTTAAATTTTGAATTATGTTTTGGGAACTGCAAATCATTTGTTTTGTTTGTTGTATTATGCTGCAGGAATGTGTTTCAGGTGTACTATGTGCTTAATTGAGCTTTCATTTTCAGGAATGTTATGTGACAATATTGTTTTGAGTAATGATGTGATGTTGTTTTGTTGCATTCGATTTGATTTGATATGATATGATTTGATTTTGACTCGATTTGATTTTGGGTTCCATAATGATGCTGTGATCTTTATTTGCAGAAAATTGTTGCATGAATAGTGTTTGTATGTATGTGTGTATTTGAGGTTGTGATATAGGTGAGATTTGCCTCGGTGGGAGTGCCAAAGTGTAACCCTGATGGCGTAGTGTGAGGTTATGTGGGAAATAAGAGTTGAGCTTTGCCTCGGTGGGAGTGCCAAAGAGTAACCCCGACTGTGTTAATGAGATGAGGAGAGATGAGAAGAGATGAGATGATGTCAGCTTCGGTGGAAGTGCCACAGTGTAACCCCGACAGTTGTCTGATTTCAGAGATTTTGCTTATTGGTGTTGCTGTAACGTGCCCAGTATAGCGTGTGTGATGAATTCACATGAGAGATTAAATGGATGGAAGTGAATGTAATGAAAATAATTTTTTTTCTCTGTTTATGCAACAAGTTTATTACCATCTTAGATAGCAAATTTTAATACCACCTGTTTTCCAGCTTATTTCTTGATTTGGAGGATGTCGATGCAACATTATAGTGTCATGTTATTTGTGTCATTCCTGAAATTGTTAATGTGATTTCTTGAAGGTTATGCCTATGTTAGATGTTTTGAATTTACAGCATGCTAAATGAGACACGTAAGTGCAGATGTTTTGTTTTGGAGAGAAAATTGAAAGATGATGCTTGAAGTAATGATCGAGATTGCACTATTACTGCTGATGATGTTGATGATGATTATGATTGAGTTAATGCTCATACTGCGATGAGAAAGATAGTGATGTGGACGAGAAGTTGTATTGGTGACAAGAGTAGGACAATAGTAGTTGAAAGCATGTCACGTGGCGTAGTTTAGAAATGTATTGTGGATGTAGTTTGTAGTGATGCATACACTAGTTTGAGTAGATAGTTAAGTGAGTGTTGTGTGTAATTTGGGCCATGGTCAGTGTGAATGAGTTCATTTCATCGTCATGTGTGATTGTCTTGTAAGTGCACTTATGTTCTTTTGTTAGTGATACCAGCTGGTTGTTAAGATGTAATATTGGGATCCCAAAATAAGGTTATGTTTCATTTCTGTCATGTTCATGTATTTTGAGTCTGTTTTCCTGTTATTTGGATTGTGAAGCATTGTAAGTTACACTTTGGATGGCAACTCTGTAAAATTTCTTTCTTATGCCAATTTGTACTAATTTTTTTTTCTCTTTCTTTGCCCCATGTCATAAGAATTTTTTTTTAGTGTACACTTTTCAAACTTTAAAATCTTTAATTGTAAATGACATACCCTTCTTTTATGTGTGATTGTTTGTGGGAGCAGCCTGTTTATTGTGTGGTGGTTTTGTTTTAGTATTTCGCTGTGGCAGAGCAGCACCCCCAGAGCACACCAGAAGTCAAGAAACACCACAGGGAAGCTGTCGGGCAGCCACTACACTGCCGTGGCATAAGGAGCCACCATGTCGGGGGGCAGTCCAAGCCAGCGACTGCCCACCCTGTTGTCACCACCAGAGACCTGCGGTGCTAATTCTACACCAGGACAAATCGTCGTTGTGGGCACTGTCTAAACCCACCCACAAACAGTTACGGCAGACCATCACCATTTTGCGCAGTGTAGTGTGCCTGTGAACTAAGGCAGCGTGGTGTGTGCGTGTGCGGGATGCTAAAGATAAGTGCATTAACAATACTAGTCAACAGCACTTACATCTCTCGTCTCTCCACATCACCCAGCACCATTGTTTCGTCGGCTGGGTGCTTACCACACACATGTCTATTGTTATATTTTACTTCATCACACATTTGTATGTCATTTTTGGTATGTCTTTGTTTTGTTTTTTCATGTTTATTGTATTTATTTTCTTTCTGTCGACGAGGACGTCGACTTCGGTGCCCAGGGGGAGATGTGGCATGTGCACAGATTATATTAATGGTAATACGCCCTCTGGTTACCGAGTCGAAGGTTGGCAGTTTATCTGAGAGTAGGGGCGAATGAGGGGAAACTGTGTCATTGGTAGGGATATGGCGTTACTGGCGCTAAGCTTAGCGTGGGTTTTCTGAGCATTCTGTGACTAGTGTTCGCGAGAGTTAGACGGATACTGCGACATGGCGTCCTCGCCCGGCAGACACATGGGGTAAGCATTTGTTATAATAAATCTATTAGTTATCCTTTCTTTCAACTTTTATTATGGTAGAATAGAATCCTTGCCTCTCCCTTCAGCCAGGAATTATGTTAGTGTAAGAATATTTTAGAGAGATAACTTAGCTGCGTCCCTTGTCGATACCTCGAGTTTAAAGTTCTTTGTTTGTTCAACGATCCCTCTCATAAGCGAGTTTCCCTCCTCTGAAGTTAAATAATTACTAAATATGTGAGGTATACGACAAATTAATAACAGATTGCCACAAAAATACAGTACAACAAAAGACAAAAATGAAAAGGTCACTCACAGAAAAAGCATACTATTCAGTAAAAGAATATATGGAACACAGTCTCCAGGACCATATAAACCATTTAGGCATAAATAAAATCTAGTTATAGTTCAACATAAAAGAGTAATATTTTAAATATATTTGTATATACGCATAAATACCTTTGTTATTCTTTTAACATATTTTCTGTAATGTTTTGGTTACACAAAATTCTGTAAATTTGACGACTCATCAGTTTACTGGATTTTTGCCCAAATTATGTAAATGTATGTGACAAATCTATGTCGAATATGATGAATACACCTGCCCATCCATGTATCCATCCTTACCTCTGATGTCTAATATAGTTTTAAAAATGCCATATACAACTGAATTAATATTTCAAAGAGAAACTTTTTAATGGTTTGTATATTATTATGAGCCATATACAATTACTAATTTTAGACAGACTGTTAAACAAATTAACAGCTTGAGGATGGGTTCTCCAACAGATGCCAGTGATATAAAGAAAAAAATGCAAAATACTCTTTATCCTACTAAAAATGTTAGTGTAATTCCCAAAAATTTATTGAAATGATTTGGTGAAGAATTTCCTTTTCTACTTTCAGAGAAAGCTCAGGCACAAATCTTTTTTTAATACAATTCATTTACTCTTTCAAGGATGGATATTAGGTCTCCTTTCATGTAATTGAGAAATACAAGCATTAACAACATTTATAAACTCTTCATTAGTTAGTTTTTTAGGTTGCTGATAATTGAAAATTTCATCAGCATAGAACAGAAAATGTTTTGAAGCTGGATACTGAGAATATATTCGAGAAATGTATAAATTATGAGTTTGAAGTTTGTTGAAGCATTAAGAAATACATACATGTACTGCTTACTAGAGTCTGGCGTACAATTGAAGGTGGGCAGTACAATTTAAGTTATAAACAACATATTACAAAGCCACTGCCACCCCCCCTACTACTGCTCTTAATACAAATGCTTGTGAACTATAGCTCTTCTTCTCTTTGAACAGTCCATTTCCATTTATTTTTAACTTTTTCTAAATGTTGCCCCATGTTCTTGCAGTTTTTGTCTATAATATATCAGATTCCCTATTCATTCCTGACCACATACTTTCTTTTCTACAGATCTGTTTTCTTACATTCAAATACTGTAGTTGTACATCATCTTTTCCCCCACCTTGAGGGTGCCTGTTTTGTTGTCCTTTTAGCTTCCATATTCTTGCTCTTAACTATGCTATCCTTCTCCTTTCTTCCTCGCTAGTGTTATCTATATGCCTTTCTCTTTCCCAGCTGAGAACACAAGTGATCTCTTCTCTGATAGCTATTGAATAATTTTTTAACCTCTATATCTTCAAATCTTTTTCTTACTCCTTTCCAAAAACCATTATAATTTGTTTCTCTTTTTCTCCAAATATTGTCTAAACCATTATTTTCTATGTTATTTCTTACATTACTTACATAATTTGTACTTTGCAAACCTGTTTATTGGTACTTTAAGCATTGTTTCAACAAATTAACATCTTCTAAATTCAGGATCCTATACCATTATTTCAAAGACCTCTCCACAACTGATCCTTTTCTTGCTACTCTCCCCATTTCAATTTGGGCCACTTCATTTGCTGTTGCTCTTGGCAATCCCAAAACTTTCTTACCAAACATACTGTGGACAAAATCCATAACTTCCCATCCATTTTCAAGATCCCCTATTTTGATACCATATACAAGGGCAGTCCCAGAAGTACCCGACCTGACATATATATAGCAGTTGTTGTTTCAAACAAATGACTATGGTAGAAAGTACCACCCTTATAAAGCTTAAGTTTGAAGTTTGACAATGCTATGTTGTTTAATAATTGTTTGGCAGGCATTAATAGTGAACTCTCTCAGCAAATTTATAAACTGCCATTGTTATTTGATATAATACTTTCATTTGAAAGGTCTTAGTCCAGCTAATATTAAAGCTGAGCTAGATTCTACTCTGGGGGGAGTCTGCTCCTTGTTTACAACAGCAAAATATTGGATGGCAGAGTTTAAGCGAGGCCATTCAAGCTGCCAAGACAAACACCGCAGTGGTCAACCAAATGAGGTGACCATGCCAGAAATTGTGAAGAAAATCCACAAAATGGTATTGGATGACCATCAACTGAAAGTGCGTGAGCAGGCAGACATCATAGGCATTTCAAAAAGTACTATACACCGCACACTAACTGAAAATTTAGACATGAGAAAGCTGTGCGCAAGATGGGTGCCACGTTTACTCATAATGGAACAACAACCACGTCGTGAGGATGTTTCAGTCGAGTGTTTGGCAATGTTTCGCTGCAATAAAGCTGAGTTTTTGCATCAATTCATAATCGTGGATGAAATATAGGTCCATCACTTCACACCTGAGATGAAGAAACAGTCAAAACAGTGGACTGAAAGGGGGGAATCAGCTCCAAAGAACGTGAAGACAGTTCCATCTGCAGGCAAGGTCATGGCGTCAGTTATTTAGGATGTGTGTGGGATAATTTTCATTGATTATCTTCAAAAAGGAAAAGCAATCAATGGCCAATATTATTTAAACTTATTGCAACATTTGAATGATGAAATTGAGCAAAAAGGCCGCATTTAGCGAAAAAGAAAGTTCTGTTTCATCAAGACAATACACCAGTTCACACATCCGTTATTGCCATGGCCAAAATCAATGAGTAAAAGTTTGAATTGCCTCCTCATGCACCCTATTTGCCAGACTTAGCCTCCTCTGATTATTTTCTGTTCCCAAAGTTGAAGAAATGGCTTGGTGGTAAAAGATTTGCTAAAAATGAAGAGTTGGAGTTTGCAGTTGATGGTTATTTTGCAGAACTCGATGATTCTCACTATAAACAGGGTATCGAAGCTATTGAACATCACTGGGAAAAGTGTATCTAGCTGAAAGGAGACTATGTAGAGAAATAAAGATGTTTTTTTCCCAAAATTTTTGTGTTTTCTTTGTTAGGTCCAGTACTTCTGGGACAGCCCTCTAGCATTCTAGCCTCAACCATCACATTATATACCCTTTCCACCATTTCACTTCCACCTCTGACATTTTTATATAAACATCCTCTCACTGCCATCATTGCTACTTTTCCTTTTGCTAATGTTGATCTTTGTTTCTCCCATTTGCTTCCTGCATCTATTTTTATTCCTAGCTAAGTGTAGTCACATACCACTTTGTATTCTTTACTTCCTTTCTTCCATTTCTCATGTTTACTCTATTTAGATCCTTTCTTAAATACTACAATCTGGGATTTTTCTCTGCTTACATTTAGTCTCCATTCTATTTTCTGTAAAGACAGTTTTAAAACATTTACAGCAATGGAATCCACTACCAAAGAGCAGACCAGGGTTTGTACATGACTTATTATGCAAAAGATTATTACTATTACTTGTGTTGCATAGTATGATACCAATAAAAAGATTGAATAAAACTGTGCATAACTTGCATCCGTGATGTAGCCCTGTTTCTTGGGACATTTCTCTAGTTACTGCTCCATTGTATTTTATGCAGAAAGTGTTATTTTTTTTAATACCTTCAAAATAGTCACCATTTGATTATTAACCCAAATTCTTTAATAGTTTGCACCATAATAGTGTTAGTTGTATTCAGTCAAAATGCTTTCTCTAAATCAGTAAGAGCCATATATACTTTTCCTTTTTTATTTTTTAAGTATTTGTTGATTATAGTTTTTATAATGAATACATTATCAAAGTTTGCCACTCTTTCCTAAAGCCCATTTGAAATTCTGAGAGAATGTTATATTCCTTTACCCAATTTGCAGTCTGTCTGCTTAACTTTTCCCTACATTTGATAGTAACGCTATGTCCTGATAATTATTCAGTTTGTACATATCCCATTTATATTTATAAACTGAAATGTCCACTCCCATTGCTATTTATGCCACTTTTCTTCTCACACTCCAGGAGCTCACTGTAAACATGTCCTTCCTCTTTCAGTGCGCATTAGCACTCGTATAAATGATATAAAATTGGACTTAAAGGAGATCCTTGCAGAAGTCCTTCTGAAGATCACCGTTGTAAGGAATTATGAAGCTGAAGATTTCTATCCTTTAACATGGTATATATAAGCATTAAATTCTTAAATCTAAAGTGTGCAGTTTAGCTGCATAAGAATTATAATTAATAATTAACCTAATTATAACATAGAAAACATCCAGACTAATCCCTTGTAGTGTTTTTTTCTTCTTCTTCTTTTCTTTCTTAGATAAGGCTTGTAGAAGGCTTCCAAGGTGGGAAGTTCCAAAAGACAAGCAAAAACTATACTGACTGTGCATCTTTCCACAAAGAATTGAATTCTTTGTGCCATCATTTTTTCTAAGAGATTTTGGAAAACACAATTTAATGCTGTAGGTCTATAATTCTCTTTGTTTTTTTTGTTTTTTGTTTTTTTTTTTTTTTCAATTCTTCCCCGATTTCTCAATTGAAATAATGTAAAAGTAGCCAAACCTTAGGAATCATACCATAATGCAGAATAAAATTAAACCCATGAAGCAAACAATAAGAGATATCCTCTTGGAAAATGTTGGACTATTTTACTGGTAATATGATCTGTCCTTTGATAACTTCCTGAAGTTCATTGAAAGTAAAATTATTAGCTAATTGTCCATTTATGTTTCCCAAAGGTGTCTTAGGTTCTTCATAGTTTGTAATAATCTGAGGAGTATTACCAGATACTGAATCAGGTGAAACTAAATTAAGAAATTTATCTTGTAAGCAATAATTATCTGAAATGGGAGAGAATTTATGAAACTTTTTATGAACTTTGTACCATATTCCAAATGTGAGATACTGTTTTCGTTTCCAAAGTAATTGAATGGCAATATTCTTTCCATTCATGAGATTTAATTTTTTTTATAAACCTTTCTTTAGCATATTGTTGTTTCATTATGAGAACATTTTCCATTGTTTTACTTTTCATAAAATTGTAGCAGCTTTGCTTTCTATATTCAACCTTTTTTGACAGATAGGTTTATTTTTATTTTTCCCTTTTCATTATTTAATGTGATAGTATGAAATAATTGAAGATATTCATAAATTAAATTAAAAACATCTCTATTCTGGATATGTAAAGATTGATTCTATTCCTCCAAAAGCAATTTCTCAGTTACTATTATTGTTAGACAACAGATATTGAGAGAGTTAGCTCCCACTACTGTTGAAATCACAAAATGATCACTTCCTAATGTTTCAGAAATGACTTCCCATGGCATCTTATTTACTACTGAAGCTGTGCAAAAGTTAAATCAGGTGATCAGTCTTGTACTGTTCTTCCCATTCTTGTCCTTGAGCCATCATTTAATAAAAATACATTTTGTGAAGCCAAATAATCTACCAAGCAAGACTGAAGATCCCCAAAATTCCATCCAGATGAGGCATGTAAAAGGTGAAATCACCTGGATATATAATTTTCATATCACCTAATATTAGTGATATTCCTTGAATAGTCATCATTTTCTCAGATTTCATATGAATTTAATAATCTGCCTTTTAATTCCTGCCAACACTCCTCCATGGTGATAGATCTGTCAGATCTTATGACTTTATAATTAGGACTACATATATTACGACCTTCCTCGAACCATGTTTCAGAAATAAAGAGGTGGTCAGAATCTTTATTTGCTAGATAAGTCAAAAAAATCCTTTTTATTTTTAAAACTTTGAACATTACAATTTAAAATGTTTAAATGTCTTACATTAGATAACCTGAATTTGAGTATGCTATGTCTTGGCTAAAGGGGAGTGGGAAGTATGAGCAGTATATGGACATGCAGCTAACTAAAGAAACATGGCTGCAATTGACAAATCAATGTAAAAACAAACATAAAAATCTTATGTGTTGCACTCACATGACTTTCCCTACTCTTATACAAAATATTTTTACAAGCACTTATTCTCCATCTACTTCATGTTAATCAAGATAAACATTTGTAGAAATTATCTTACTACTAATTTTCTTGCGGATCAATTAGCAAAGAAAGGTGCAATACAACAAATAAAACCTGTAGGAGAAATAGAAATAAATAAACAATTAAATAACATTAAACAACATTTCAAAAGACAGCAGAGACTTAATGAAGAAGATAAATTAAAAGATAAAGGTTATAAAACTATTAAAGATAGAGTTGATATACAAAAAATGCCAAGGAAGACCGCAGTGGCCTTATTTAGGATGGCAACTGGCCACGATTGCCTCGCAGAACATCTCTACAAGATAGGATGCCTACCTACACCCAAATGCACTCTCTGTGAAGAAGATGTCATCCTGAACAAACAACATCTCACCAAATGCAAAGGCCTTAAAAGTGCTAACTTACAGACTTTATATTGGGAAGCCAGAGGAAAAATGATGCAGATCAATTAATCCACAGTGCCATTGGTGAGCAACAACTAATTTTCTTGTAGGTATAAGAGGAATATGGTAGGCTTTAAGCGACAGTCAAATCTTTTAAGAGCTGGTTGCTATGTGGAGCATTCTATTCTCTTTGTATGTCCAGGACATAAAACAACAAATAACGAATTTCCATTTAAGAAAAAGTATTCAAGCAAATAACAAGGAATATCTCAGAAATGGTTCATTCAACAAAAAAATGTATGTGACATAAATTGTGTGTTTTAACGAGATCTACATTTTTTGTATAGTAAACTTTTGTCTATCTCTTACAGTTGACCAGTTATGCAAAAGTCATTCAAAATGATGTGGACTTTTGGGGACAGTCTCAGAAAGTTCAAGATATACATTTCATTTGCCATGAAAATATCTTAAACATATAGTATTTTAATCAAAATCATTAGAGCCATTTTTCAGAAAATCAAAATTTTCAATAAATGTTCTATATAAAGGGTAGTTGGGGGTGAGGGAATGTTCTTGAAAATCTTTGTGTCCCATCCCTGGAAGATACTAAACTTAAATACCAAGTTTGGTATTTATCCAACTTTTCATTTTTGAGTTATGCTGTTCATGGACAGGTTTCCAAAAATGTTTTACTTGGATTGAGGGGCCTCTAAACATGTATTTCCGGTGAAATCCCAGTATTGAACTTTTAGGTGGAATGCAATTCTTTCCCTATTTACTATACGTAGTACATAAAGTAACAATTACTGCAATGTCAGCACATATACCCATATCCCGCTTTAAATCTTCACAATTATGTTTTGTAGTTTGCTGAAAAAAATTATTAACTTCTAAAAAAAGGTTTGCTGGATAAAAGCAAACATTTTATATCTTTAGGTTCCTTTTTCTCAAAAAGCAGTTGAAGCATGGGCAGAAAGTTTTACTACATTCTGCCTCACACCACTGAAGTAAGGAAATTAAGCTGTCAAATAGTATTTCTGTTTAATGTTCCTCTCCCTCTCTCTCTCTCTCTCTCTCTCTCTCTCTCTCTCTCTCTCTCTCTCTGATGAAAATGAACCAAAATTTACATCTAAAACTTTTACACAAAATCCTTAAATTTTTAAAATTTATATTTAACTTAAGAATTCTAAAAATACGATATAATTTGTATAATTCTGGTTCAATGCATGCAGTAGGTTATCTCATAAATGTACAAAGTTTCAGCCTTAGGGCATTTACAGCTTTTATAAAAAAGAATATAATCTATATTGACTAATTTTGAAGATTTAGAAGCTAGTAACAGTGATGTGTCATAATTTAAAATAAAGAGAGTTGAAGGTTGTTACACTACATCACTAAAATATTCCTTTATTTTAGTGATGTAGTGTAAAAACCTTCAACTCTCTTTATTTTAAAATATAATCTATATGTTCGGATAAACGTAGTTTTGAGATAATTAAGTTCAAAGATATGACCAACATTAGTACAATCCAGGAGAGTGTTGTCTGCTGATATTCAATTTTATGCTTTTGACTTTTAGAATCCTTAGATGCTCTTTCAGCAGATAACATACGTTCAGATATTAGAATCTTTAAAAAGAAGGGCATGGAACTCCTATGTTTAAAGCGCTGTACAGTCCATTTAAATACTCTTTAAAGGGCCATGTGTTTTAAACGATGAATAACCATACAGGAAGAATCACAGAATATACAGGGTTATTATAAAAGAAATAGACACTTTCAATATGTTATAAAATCCATAACTATTAATGATATAATGAATCTGTTTGCACTGTCGTGTAGAGAAAGTCTTGAAGTTTAGCTTTTGAACTCTCAAATGTTCAATATGTGATCCCTACGTCATACGACACACATCAAGACGATAATCACGTTCATCCCAAGTGCGATGTAAGATATCTGCATCGACACTTGCCACGGATCTTCTGATACACTCCTTCACGTCATCTAAATCGTGTGGAAGTAGAGGAACGAAAACTCTACCTTTGACAAATCCCCAAAGGAAAAAGTCACGGGATCGGGATTCCTCGGGGCCAACGTAACAAAGCATTATTGTCATCTGTAGCAGGCCAATCCAATGAACAACAGTGGTAGAATTTCATAAAGTCTAACATCTGTGTGCCAGTGAGGCAGTACTCCATCTTGTTGGAAGATAAAGGTTTCCCTTTCCATTTGTTTATACAGTTGGGGCATCAACCAAAGCTGTAACATATCGAGATATGTAGGTCCTGTTACTGTTTTTGCTGCAAAAAAGAAGGGGCTATACACCTTGGTGTGGAGTACCGCACAAAACACATTAATTTTGGGAGGATCCTGCACATGTTCCACAGTCCTCGATTTTTCACTTTCCCACTCAAGTGGAAAGTTGATTCATCACTGAAAACTATTCGTTCATGAAGCCATCGTCTTCATTACATCACAACATTACTATGCAGAAATCTTGAAGTGACTTTATCGTCTTCATGTAGCTGCTGCAAGAATTGCAATCTGTAAGGAGTCGGTTTAAGTCGTTTTTGCAAAATTTTCCATACGGTTGGTTGTGGAATTTTTAACTCCAAGCTTGCCCTTGTTGTTGATTTCTGTGGACTTCTTGCGAAAACACCACGAACACGTTCAACGTCCTCTTCTGATACGCGTGGTCTTCCTTTGCACACTCAGCCTGCTGTCTCAAATTTTCTGTGTCAATCATAGATCAATTGTCTAGCCAGTGGTGTTTCCAGAAACATGTTATGAAATGCCACTGGACAACAGCTACAGAATTTATTTTAGCAAGTTTTAGCACACAATATACTTTTTCCACAGGATTCGACATTTCTGCATCTGCAACAACAATGACTTACATGATTACCAATACAAACTTCCGGAGTTTCCCAACATAATACTGCAAAATTTATGTTGATATCACACTTAGTTTTTGTTTCATAGGACTTGGAAGTTGTAATAACCCTGTATATACAATATGAAAGGTCTTCAAGAGCCCGATTATTTATAGGTGGATACAGTTCATGTTGACCTTGAGCATCTTTGGAGAGACACTTGATCTCTCTGCTGGCAGTGGAACCCGGACTACTGCAGCAACTTAATGATCCAGTTTTCTTACTATTGGATTTGTAGATGATACTCTTATTGTTGTCAAAGGGAAATTTCCTAATAATGTTGCTTCACTTTGCACTCATGAAAGTTGAAACATGGTGTAATGGAACCAAACTTTCTATCAATCCAAATAAGACAGTGATAATAGCCTTAGGAATACTGGTACCTTAAAGAAACCTACTCTATTTGGTAAAGTTATACCATATTCATTACTAGTCAAATACCTTGGCCTTCTTTTAGACATGAAACTGGCTTGGAAAGACCATTTAGTTTACTTAGTTTTCAAAACTCACAAGATCTTTTACACCTGTAGAAGTCATGGGGACTAAAACTTAAAGTGTTGTATTGGATATATGCCACAATGGTTTGGCCCCTTTTCTCTTATGCTGCATTGTATTGGTGGCCAAGAGTTAAATCAAGGCAGTGCAAAATCAAAGTTAGCAAGTTGGCGAGGATGTTCCGATTTGCCATTACACGGGCACTTAGAACTACCCCATTGCAGCTATTGAAACTCACTCCTTTATCCATCTGGGTTGAGGCAAGGCCTTTGGGCATTCCATAGGTTAAAGTCCCCCTTGATGTGATGGGCATTTAGATCATCTCAAACAAACATTGTTTAGGATACTCAGTAAGAGGAGCAACATTTTGTTTGACAAAACTTTCACTGTCTCTTATCCTAGATGCAGTGAATGGAAAGGACAGGTTAAAGCTGAAGAAAATGAAAGCCCAATCTGGTGTACTAATGGCTCTAAAATGGCTGGATTTCGGACAGGGGCTGGACTCTATGGAATGGTACCAAGTTAAATTTTGAAATTCTGTTCAATGCACTAGTGAGGGAAAATAAACTTCTACTGATATGCAGAGACTTTAATATACTTTCTAAATAATAGTAGTAAAACTAACCTAGAATTTATGTCACTAGCTCAATCTTATTGCCTTAAAACAGTAATAAACAAACCTACTCGTATAACAAATAGCAGTCAAACGTGCCTCGACCAGATACTAATCACTCTTGGACTTTTTATAGACCTCAGTAAAGCTTTTGACTTACCACTATTGTTCCTTATTTTCATAAACGATTTTCCATTGAACATTCCAAAAGCGAATACAATAATGTTTGCAGACGATACAAACCTAGTCTTCAGCAGTGAAAGCTCATTATCCCTCCAGAATGTAGTAAATGAAGCAAATAATAGCTTACAATGTTGGCTAACAGAGAACAAACTTTTATTGAGTGTAGAAAAAACAATATATCTGTATTTCCATAACCAATCAAAAAACAATAATTTAGACTTATATATAAATCAAACTCCCATAGTTAAAAAATGCGTAACAAAATTCTTGGGAATCTGGATTGATAATGAATTCTCATGGGAAACCCATATACTACAACTAAGTGTCAAACTGAACAAATTATGTTATGCTGTTCGTAAATTGGCTGTGTGCTCCAAAGTAATACTAAAGATAGTGTACCACAGCTGCGTTGAGTCCCAAATTAGCTATGGTATCCCCTTTTGGGATTGCTCTCCAAAAGCAACACATTCTTATAATCCAAAAAAGAATTTTAAAGGCAATTCTGAAGGTACCCATAAGAAGACCAAGTAGATACATATTCAATGAACTTAAAGTTTTGCCTGTGCCATGCCTATATATTCTTGAAACCTTAAACTTCATTCATAATAATATAACTATATTTCAAAACAACTCAGAATATTATAACTACAACACAAGAAATCTCAATAACTTACACTTAGATAGCCACAGGCTTACAAAAAGCCTAGCAAGTATTTCCCATCTGGTAAATTACTTCAATAAAAAACTTAAATAAAGAATCTTTTAAAGGTAAACTAAGGAAGCTACTTCTAAAAAGGCAATATTTACATATAAATGACTATTCAAATGAACCACGTTTTCCATAATCACATAATTAAAATACATAGATTATTTAATTTTGTTATTCTGTGGCATAGTATTTTTGTAAAGAAACTAACATGTACTTATTTTAGTATTACTTGCTGTAATGTAAAACCAATCCCGATGTGTCCGAAAAACAATGTAACTTGTTTCCCAAAAGGATGAAATAAATATCATTTAGGTAAGGTGAATATGCCACAGGCAGAGATATATACTATTTTAGCTGGGAGAGTGTATACTCTCAGATGTTAGGAGGCAGGCCTGAATGTCCTCCATAACCACTTGGTAAAGTCCAAGTTGGTCTTAGAATGCTGTGGCACTAGCTATCCAGTTCAGCTGAAAAGCGTACCGCAGCATTCTGGGCAATGAAGCTGCTAAGAAAGGAACTCAGCAACCAGTACCTGGGCTGTCATCAGGACTGGATAAGCTGGCTATCAGAGATTGAACAAAAGTAGGTTGGGAGAAGTGCTAAAATTAAGCAGGGAAATGTTGTCAAGGGCAATGGGCCTCTTTATACTACAATGTGTCCTTAAAGGACACCTCCACAGAATGGGACAGCAAGTGAATCCTGCCTGTAGACAGTGCAAGTGCCCAGCACTCCTAAAGAGCCATAATTTTTGGAAGTCAATTTCCAAAATTGGAGGAGCTTTCAACCATCATATCTGATTTAGTTTATTATGAATGTCAGACTTCTAGATCGATAATTATAATAAGAATGGGGACATGCAATAGATCTTCAAAGGGTATAAGTGTTGCCTCTCCTATCATACTCCAGACACACAGAAATTAATTTTCTGTACAGGACAAAAGCTTATTCCTATGGATGACCATCTCATGCTTTTAGTTAGGTACTTACTCGTGTTTTTCATTAATAATTTATAGATTTTTATTGCATTTGAAGTTTGTGTTTTATTATTCTAAAAGTGTGGTGAAACCAACACAGTATACTTCAGGAATTTGAGTACATACAAGAGTTCCTCCTATGTCTGGCAACACCTATGATTACATTGTGTTTTCCTAATAAGCATTGTTTATTCATAACCTAAATAATATGAAATGAATAAAAATGTGAAAATGAATGAAAAGAATGCAAAATGAATTCAAATGTATAAATAATGTTACAGAGAAAACATGAATTCTTAAAATTGTTTTTCCCTTCTGGTAAGTTAGGTTTTTGTTATATAGGAGGTACTGTATTGACAATCATAATAAACTGGAATGTTTTAAGCTTTTCAACACATGTAAGTTCATGAATAAAATATTCAAAACTTTTTGTCTCTAGAAGATGTTACAAGTTTATTTTAATGTTCAGTTTACAATCAAGTCAAATATAATAATTTATGAACTGTAATCAAAGTTAATTCAATTTTATAGCCAATTTATTTCATGTTTCAATAATGAGTATTGATATAATTTTAAAAAAGTAATTACTATATACTTGCCTATCCTCGTTAGCAGTGTGACTCTAACACCAATGCGATCAAGAGTTGGGTAGATAACGCCATTCATGAGAGGGATTAAGGCAAGAATGAAAACTTGGTCAAAGAGACTGAGCCAAGCAGTAGGCATCTGAAAGCAAAACAAGTTACCACTCTTAAACATTAAGTACTTAGTCAATATGATTATTTAGGAGGAGCTAAAGGGAAGGTGGCCTTGACAGGAATAAATATAAACTGGAAAGAATGTTTGAGACATTGCTTTATGCAGCATAAATCTGGGGAAGAGGGGGGTTCTGAATTAAGCAAAGCAATATGTATAAAATGTTTTGTAAAGAATCACTTGGTCTACCAAGATCAGCACCACAGGAGATAGCTTTAGCAGAATTGGGAAGAACAAGGAGAAAAGAAATAATGCTAGAAAGAATTTTAAAATTCTGATTTATTGCCTGTTCGAGTCTTTTGAGCCAATGGAAGGGGGAGATACAGAATTTGTGTGGTCGGCACAGTAGCTAGAACAAAGTAGTCACACAAAGCCACACTGGCCGCATCCCTCTCCCTGGCTCAAAAGACTCCGAACAGACAATAAATATGATCGTAGGCTTTTATGGCCAGTGTTGTTAGTAAAATATAACATCTTTACCAGGCTTGTAGGCCGTGGTCAAACAATAAAGTTACTAAAACTTAACACTTTGTCCTAAATTGTGGAGGAGGAAAGGTCAAGTTTTAATAACTTTATTGTTTGATCATGGCCTACAAGCCCAGAAAAAATATTGTATTCTAGTTTAGATGTTTGACAAAGAAGGAGGGAGTATTTTAAAGATATGCATAAACCAGCAAAGGTGTATGACAAACAAAGATAGTTGGTAGGCAGGAGTGGAAAAATAATGGAAAAAATAGGAATGGGAGACACATAGATGTTAGGGGAGAGAAATATGAATAGATTCTGAAAGGCAGTAAGAAGTATGGGGGCAGATTGAAAAGTAACGTACAATAATTTTTTTACAAAAAAGTTTAATAGTTAAAACAAAAAAAACAAACAAAAATCACAAATGAACTTACACCTTTTACCTACTTTTCGACATTGTCACCAAGCTTCTCAACACATTTCTCCCATTGTGATACCAGTTTCAATATACCCTGTTCGTAGAAGTCCATTTCCTTGAGTATAGACAACTGCGGACTGTTGATTTCACTTCCGCATGTGTGCAAAGCATTGGCCGGCCAGGAATTACTTCATGGGACCAAACAGATGAAAATCCGACAGTGCAAGGTCCGGATTGTATGGTGGATGCTGGAGCACCTCCCAACCATATTTGGTGATTTTCTGACGAACAACAGCAGCAACTGGGGGCGAACATTGTCATGAAGAATTTTGACATCGTCAGCATTCATGTTGTGGCGTTTGTCACGAAGGGCATGATGCAACTTCAGCAAAGTTTTCATGTAGGCTGCAGCATTCACAGTGGTCCCGTGTTCAGCAAAGTCCACCAATACAACACCATGCATATCCCAGAACACTGTCACAAGCACTTTCCTAGCAGATTGAGTCACTTTGAATTTCTTCTTCACTGGGGAACCACCATGTCTCCACTCCATACTTGCCTGCTTGGTTTCAGGCGTGTAGTGGTATGCCCACGACTCATCACCAGTGAGGATTCCTTTCAGAAAGTCTGACCTTCTGCAGTGTACCGCATTAGGTGATCCAAGCTCGTCATAATTTGCTGGCCCTTGTGGTTGTCAGGTTCTTAGGCACCCAGCAAGCACTAACTTTACGAAATTACGTGCCATGAACAATATCGTACACTGCACCATAGGAAATGTTGAACTGTTGTGATATGGTTCGCAGTTGCACACGCTGGTCGTTCAAAATTGCCGCCTCAATGCCTCAACATTCTGTGGGTTGCAGCTGTTACCAGCCTCCCGGAGCATGGCGAATCACTAAGGTTCACATGGCCCTCTGGGAAGAATGCACACCACTAGGAGACATTGCTACGGTCCATACAATCATCCCCATACACGCCATGCATGTCCCTGTGAATATCACTTGGTTTATGCCCTTTGGCCCATAAATATCGAACCACACCTCTCTGCTCTTCACACATGGACGACAGTAACATGCGCGCCATCTTTGTTGCGTAGTTCACACTTCTCTCACTAGAGCTGCACATGAAACAAAAAGTACCCTTTGTAGTGAAAACTTCAAACTATATCTGTGTGACATTGCAACATTCCAGCTGCAATACCAAGGAAGAAAAAAATTATTGTGCATTACTTTTTGATCCACCCTTGTAGAATGGAAGACATAGAAAGGCAGGAGATATGGGGAAGTTTAGAAGATAAGAAAATCATTAAGCTTCTATAAAACAATAAAAAGAGAGTGGGGAAGTGAGGGGTATGTTGACCAATACAATAGGCATGAAAAGGAAGGATTAGCATTGGGGTCAATGTGCTTGGAAAAGGAATGTGTGGTGGAAAGAGAGCACTGCATGACTGAGTGTAAAGAGAGTATATGGAGAGAAAAAATGGAAAGTTAGTAACTATTAAAATGCTGACAGAAAACGAAGAAACGAAAATCGGAAACATGGGGAAGTTTTTAGGGAAAGTAAAAGAAAACTGGATTAGAAAAGTAAGAGATGTAAGGAAAAAATGACAACAAAGGATAGGGGAAGGGGAATGAGTGCAAGGGATGAAAGTTAGTAAAGGATAAGGCCAAGTAAACTGAGTAGCACAAAATAGGCTTAAGAGACCACACAATTTGTACATGGTATAGCTAGTTCTAGGAGAAGTATGGTGTATTGTGTAAATCAAGTTGTAAAAATACATTCATTTACTTTGCTTTAGATGCAATTCCACCCTGGAGGGGTGGTTGCTCAGCCAAGAAGACTCAGTTGTTGCATTTTCAAATTGTTCAAGCTATTAACCAAGTGCTATGTTAATTTGTTGAATAAAAGGAAGAAATCGCATTACTTTCAAAATATTTATTGTCATTTGGATTCTACATTGCTTAAATAACTTTCCAAGTAGTTTCTACCACTGATGAGATGCATGTCATAATGGACCACAAACTTTTGTATTCATTCATTGTAGAATGATCCACCTCTATATTTCCTTCAAGAGAACATCTTCATTAGGATGCTTACTGCTGAGGAACTTATTCAAATTGAAGAAAGTGATGAGCATTTAGCTTGGCAGTATGTTTCTTCATTTGGAGAAGCTGCTCAATGGCAAACATTTTGATGAAGATGATCTCAAGAGTAACATACAGCTCTGGCAAGGTTGCCTAGGAGGAGGAGCAGGCAGCTTCTCTTTTGAGGAGGCTCTAAGATTGTTGAATTGGTGTAAATGATTACTCCTATACATTATAAGAGGTGCACTTGAATGTAAAGAATTTTAAATTGAGATCAAAGACATTCCATGATAATAAGTCAATTTAAACTCTCAAATGTCAATTTTGGTCAATTTGTTATTGGCATCACTTTATCACCTTTACACACAAAGTATATTTGCAAATTAATGTGCTTTCAGAGCTGTTTTTATGTAAGACTTAAAAGAAAATGTATCAATATATTTCACATTTTTGTTGAAGCCGTACAAAATTGAGGAACGTTTATAAATAGAAGCTCCTAAAATTTTTAAACTTCTAGGATTATTTTATAAAGTTTACCCATTAAATTCTGCAAATGCTACTTCACTATTTTTGCCACAAAATGACCAGAGAACAATGAACAAATTATGTGGAATTTTACAACTGAGGAGCATCGGGACAAATTGCACCTAGTCCGCCCACTAAAAAATGCTTTTTGATATTGATTCCCCATATTTCGATAGCACTGAATACATCTGTGCAATCCATATGTTTCAAATAGCACTCCTTCCTAGTGTAAAATGGCTTCAAAATACAGCATTTGCTTCAGAAAGTGCTTAGTCCACCAAGATGAATGGAACAAAACATCCATTTTACAGAAGCAAAGAATTGCTTATGCAGTACTGTGTACATATATACTTTGACCATGTGTTTGCATTATGTGAAATTAGAAATGCACGTGTTCTTGCCAAACAGTATCAGATGTCACTTCCTTGGGTATTGTTAGCAATGTTACATCATACTAAATGAATAAACGAAGAAAACAAATCTCTTTACTTTACAATATAAATGGGGATCTGTGTCAAGGAAGCACTAATAGTAGATTTGCTAAAGTATTATAGCATGAAAAAGGAAATAACTGGGTTTTTTATTTTTTTAGTTCCATTTATACCTCGCCTTTAACTACATTGGTCTTATCGGTGGCCTTTCCTTTGGAACTTATTGCCTATTGACAGTGGTGTTAACTCGTGCAACTCTTGTCCTTGGGTTTCTTACACACATTCACACTCTCATTCATACTTCCAGACTCTGGGGAGGATAGAGATTAATCTTGGCTAGAGAAAAATTCCCACCCCTGCAGACGGGAATTGAACCCAGGACTCCTCACACAGCAGGCAGTTGCTCTACCGACTGAGCTACTGGGCCAGCCAAAATAACTGTGCAGTAAAGGTACCAGAAAGGAAATGAAAATGCAGGAAGTAAAACTGAGATAAACAGCTTGTGCCATGTCATTAAAATGCATTTACTGTATTACTTTCATGCAAATAAATCAGTGGAATGCCTTCAAGGGATATGCAAATGACTTTCTATGTTCTTTTGTCATTCATGCTAGTTTAAAAAAATGGCACAAAGCACAAATTCTCTTTTTCTTGGATTATCCTTCAGATAGTGATAAAATACAAACCTAATGAACCTTTTGCCATCTCTCTAAACCATTCAAATATCTACTGAATCGGGGAGTTACGTTTGAGTGTATACCACAAGTCCAGGGTTTAACACTCCAAAACAGAGTCAAAGAAGCAAAGAAGGATGTTGATTCACTCTTACAGAAGAGGTCCGGGAGTGAATGGAGATGCGAGGCTGAGCTGTAGTTTTATGTGAAGGTTGTGGATGAAAAGTTTGTGTTCATTAGCAAAAACCAGAATGAAATTAAAATTGAGTTTTATTTATGGACACTCTTTAACTGTTGTGGTCCTTAGCGTCCCATTCTATATTGGGCGTGAAAGACCGGTAATTTTTTTGCTCAGAGGCCTCTTTATCAGACTTGAGGTTCTTTTACATACCGTAAATCTACGGCAGGGGACCATCAGGTTTACTTCCCTTCCGAAGGAAGCCATGCTAAGCATTTTTAGGCCATGGAGGATGACAACCAGAATTAAGAAGAAGTGGACATTAATTACAGAAGCACAGTTGTGTTTGTTCAAAGAAGCATTGGCATGAAGGTGATTACAGAAAAAGTGACAAATAAAATTTCAAGACTTACTTTTTTTCCAAAAAACGCACAAAAAGAAGTATAAAGCTCTTTCGTAAGTGGAACTGAAATTGTTTATTAAAATATCATTGAGCATATTTTTTTGCCGTGTTTTCTTAATGCTTGTGATAATATTTTCAGTATAAATGGTTCAAAATACACTATGTCTTAAACTTTTTTTATTATAAATGTGGTATTAAACAAAAAATAATTTTGGTGACAAGAGTATTTAGGAAAGTGGCATTTGCACTAAGTTTGACATGAAGAGCTTTAAAAAGTGCTGGTAAGTTTAAGGGATGTCAGTTTTTCCTCTCTCCTGAAAAATGTTTTATTATGCACTTATATAGTGCTCTTTGATTTGATGCTCAACTTGCCAGGGGGTCCAGAATTTATACGCCTTTGTTATCAGAGGTGATGTAATTCTATGACAAAAGGATGCAATAACTAGCACCCTATTATGAGAAGTGCCACCTACAAACTACATGAAAAAAATAGTTTAAACTATGTAGAATTCAATGAAAAAAAATATTCTGAAAACCATTTTCACTCCCAAAAAGGCTGGCTGGAAAAAATGGGGTTGCTCAAAAGACACTCTATCAAAATAGTTTCAAAATATTGTAGAAAAACTGTATTCACCGCATTCAAGCGCATTTTGGAAAAATGAATCAGTCACAAAACCAAGCTTTCAATAGATAACAGGAACTGTTTAAATTACACC
The DNA here is from genome assembly GCA_030765065.1 of Deroplatys truncata. Taxonomy (NCBI): domain Eukaryota; kingdom Metazoa; phylum Arthropoda; class Insecta; order Mantodea; family Mantidae; genus Deroplatys; species Deroplatys truncata. The sequence goes on along the minus strand of CM060988.1, from coordinate 19,263,810 downwards.
AATCAGTACCGTGCAAGTTTTAACTCCCAAATTGATCACAATTTACAACTACTTGCATTTATAATAAAACATCAGACACAAATACTGAGAAAATGAAACAATGTCTCCATCTGTTGTAACAAAATATCACATATTAAATGGTTTCACATCTATACAGATGGTTACCTCAAATCAAATGAATGACAGCTAGAGCTGAAAGCATAGGCCCACTTTTCTCTTTTATCCTGAATCTTGGAACTAATGCTATGAATTTTGATGATGAAATGACTGAAATTCATGCAGCTCTGAAGAACCTTGAAAGAATAAACAAATTTCATAATACTATTATATTGTTGGATTCTCCAGCAGCTATACTAGCCATTGCAAATCTTCACCTACCAAAATCACAACAAAAATCTATTAATACAAACTAATGACACACCGTTTAAAATAGTTTTACATTCACATTACTTTCTCTACCCACTATCATTTATTTTTATTTGGTTTCTACAAACTATTCTTATGCAAGCTTAAAACATACATCAAGATGGTGGCTGTAGTTACAATATGCAAACTAAATCTGTGAAAATATGTGAAATTAATGATGATATTGGCAAAAATACGAAGAGAGAAAACAGCAATAAGGTCTCCAGTGACGAACAAAGCAGAAATGAAGGCAAAATTGGAAGAAAAACCAAAATGGATTTAAAGAAACTAAATATGCATGACGAGGAAGTGTCAACTCGGAACAAAACAACGCGTGAAGCTGAGGTGATAGCATTACTGCATATCATAGTAGATATACTAAACAAAGACTTAAAAAGGGCTCAAGAGGAAATAAAAATAATTTTAAAAACTGAGAATAAGGAGCCCACGATGGAAATGCGTATCCTAATGGAAAAGGCAAAGTATATAAATATACAAAAGGTGTGAAAGTGAAAACTAACAAAAGTATTACAACAAGCAAAGGTTTACCGTCTTATCCTCCCGTGATGATGAGTTGCAGTTATCATTGGATGAAGCTGTACAAGTACTTCTCACTAATACCAGGAACAGAAGTAAATTCAAATGGATCAACCCTAACCGCAAAATCCAGAAACGGGAAGAAGAAAAGGCGGAAAGTGATAGTGCTAGGTGACCGTATCATTAAACATGTAAATGTGGAAAGTGCTAAGCTAAAATCACTAAGTGGAATCAACCTGCAACAGATGTGCAAAAAGTTAAACAATCCAGGAAAGCCAGAAGTGGTGATGCTGCATGCGGGTACTAATAATCTAAAAAACTCGCACAATGTTGAAGAGATAGAAGGTGGCAATTAGGTAAGCACGGTCAGAAGACCTCCAAAGAAATTAAACAGTAGTATAAAAGATATTTGTGAAAATAGCAAAGTAAGTAATTTTAACACCAAAACATCCAGAGTATAAGAAATAAAAGATGTAATATTGAAGTGCTATTAACATCCACTCTAAAAAAGTTTAGTTTAATGTGTTTAACTGAACCTTGGTTGAGAGAAAACGAAACCAAGTACTTCAATTTATCGAACTATGTACTAGCTAGTAAATTCTGTACATCAAATAAGAAAAATGGTGGATTATGTATATATGTTAAATCAGCACTTAAATTTAAGGAGGTTGATAAATTTAAATACTTAAATCAGGAGGAACATTTTGAGGCCAGCATATGTGAACTAATTGGTAATAAAATAATAATTATTTGTGTGTAGAGAAATCCTACAAGCAACATTCAAATTTGTTTACAAAATTTGGAAATTATTTTGGACTTCTTTAAAAAAAGGTAAAAAAACGATGTAATAATAGTAGGGAATATGAACGTAAATTATTTAAAAAATCCATATAACAAACAGCCACAAAAGCTTTTAAATATGATGGCATGCAAAATGTATAAGTGAACCAACCAGTGTGTCTGATTCTGCAATTGATTTGATTTCTTTATTCATCCCGATTACATGATTTGAGCAACGTCACAAGTATACGAGTACATCTTAATGTTTAAGCTTAATATAATTACAATCATATTGAACCAAATAAATAATAAGATCTATTCATAAAATTCATCTAGAGTATAAAAACAACTCTCAATACAACATTTCTTAAGTTCTCTTTTGAACTTGTTCATTTCTCGAATATTTTTAATTTCCACAGGTGATTTATTGTAAAGATAGCCTGCTGCAAAATTAGAATTAGTTTTATACAATTCAATCCTATGTCTCTGCACATCGAAATTTTTGCTTATTTGGGTTGCATAGTTATGCATTTGGTTGTTCAATTTGCAATTTGTCGGTCTTGTTTTTACTAACATTATTGTTTCAAATATGTATAGTGAAGATAATGTTAAGATTTTTAATTTTTTAAAGGCTTCTCTACATGACTCGAATTGCTTTAAACCCAGAATTATTCTAATTGCCCTTTTTTGCAAAATAAAAATTCTTATATTATAAAAATCTAGTGGCAACGCACTCTAATTTCACTCTTTCAAGATTTACCTTGTACGAAGACACCTTGTCTTCATCATCAGCTAAGAGTCACTAATGAGTCTGATGATGAACTCTTAACTGATGATGAAGACAAGGTGTCTTCGTACAAGGTAATTATCTTGAAAGAGTGAAGTTAGAATGCGTTGCCACTAGATTTTTATAATATATTTTATCTACTTCACTGTGTTTCACATCAAGTGTTATGTTAAAATAAAAATTCTTGTTGTGTATTTTGCTGCACTTTGTCCCCAAATTGTGATTCTGTATAATAGGTATGGATATATTAATCCACAATAGACAGTCTTTAACATATTTAGGTTCCCTAGATTGGATAGTTGTTTTAGTACATATAAACCGGAGCAGATTTTATTTGAGATCTTTTCTGTATGTTTATCCCAAGTTAAGTTTTTATCTAGTATTGTTCTTAAAAACTTTGCACTACTTGCCTCTTTTATTGGCTCTCCTTCCACAATGACTCTTTTAAGTTCATAATGTTTCTATTTTGCTGTGTCTGAATTACTATAGAGTTGGTTTTATTAGAATTTATAAACAGGTTGTTAAAGTACTGAGCAACCTGATTTATATTTAGATCAAGTAATATTGGAGACAAATGTATGGAAATATGAAATTCAGGTATTTGACACAGCTCTCTCAGATCATTACGCTCAGGTGCTTAAACTGGTTTTTCCAGTAGGATATTCTGCCCAAGACAGAATGAAAAAATATACAAAAAGGTTAAGCTTGTTAGACATGTTAATTTAAGTTACTTAAATTTTTTACTACGTAAAGAAACATGGGAAAATGTATATTATCTAAATCCCTCAATGAAGCCACAAATGCATTCTTGGATATATTTGATTTTTACTTTATAACGGCAATACCAATTGTTAAGGTAACAATAAATAAACTAAGTAATAAATGGAGCACAGTTGGAAGACGTTAAGTCAAGTGATAGGTTAAGGTTCCTGAGCAAATTTACAAGGGAAAATAAGGTTACGGCGGAATTTAGGGTTTATTACTTGAAATATAGAAAGGTATACAATAAGCTTGTTAAAGAGGCCAAAGGGTTACACCATGATAAGACCATTCAAAGGGTAGTAAATAAATCAAAATCCATGTGGCAAATAATTGGAAATGAAATAAAATTTGAGGACAGCATGAAAAGCAACTATTGTTTGGAAAATAATGGCTAATGTATAAGTGATCGTAAAGATATTTCTGAATTAGTTAGTAAGTTTTATATAAAAAACTTCTAAAAAACCATTCACAAGGAAGTAAAGAAAGGTTAAATCTAAAGCAGAATGAGTATACAATATTTTTAACTGCAGTAAGAGCAGATGAAATAAAAAATGTTGTAACAAAATTGAAAAATAGAAAGTCAGTGGGAATAGATGGATATTCAAACTATGTTATAAAACAATGCACTTCATTTCTAATAGAATCTCTGACATACTTAACAAATCTTTCACTGGCGAATGGGCTATTCCCCGAGAGGTTAAAAGAGGCAAAAGTGAAACCTATTTATAAAAAGGCTAACAAAGGAAAGGTTGAGAATTATAGACCAATATCAATAATTTCATCTTTTGCAAAGATATTTGAGCAAATAATGTATAGAAGAATAATAAGCTTCCTGGATACACTTAAAATAATAAACAAGAATCAAAATGGTTTTACGAAAAAAAGTCCAAAATTCTGAGCTGATAAATTTTATTGAAAAAGTATACGACACACTAGACAATAAACAGTTATGAATAGGTATTTTCTTGGACCTTACAAAGGCCTTTGATTTAGTTGATCAGGCATTGTTATTAGAGAAATAATCCAAGTATGGTGTGAAGAAAGTGGTTTAAATCATACCTAGATAACAGGAAACAATCAGTTGAAACTGAAGATTTTGATAGAGAAACATGGCTTTCAAGTAGTAGTACAATAAAATATGGGGTACCTCAAGGATCGGTACTTGGACCTCTTTTATTTATCTTATACATAAACGACTTGGCAGATAATGATAGGTGTAAATGTAACGCTTTTTGTGATGATACTAGTATTTTTATAAAGGGGGAGAGCAAGAGCAATCCAAATCCATATATACATAAAAGTTTGAAATACATTTTTAACTGGTTCAATGCAAACATGCTGGTATTAAGTAAACAGAAAACAGCAGCTCTGTGCTTCCATAATAAGATAAATAAAAATAAAAAATATCCAAGATTAACTTTGGGACAATGCCAAATAAACTACGCAAAAACAAAAAATTCTTAGGTTTAATAGTAGTTGAAAATTTGAGTTGGGAACCACACATAGAGACACTGGCAAAAAACACTGAGTAAAATGTGCTTCCTAATAAGGGCAGTCAAATGCATGACTAGTGTAGAGCAGTACACTCTGCATATGTCCATAGCCTACTAGTATATGGTATTATTTTCTGGGGAAATTCCAAAGATTAGTGTGAAAGTATTCAAAACCCAATGGCAGATCCCTCAACTAAAACTAGTTGTAAATCATACTTTAAACAATTAAGCATTTCACCTTTGGCAAGTATCTACATATATGAAACACTTGTTTATATGAAAGCTCACTTAAGTTTATTCAAAACAAATTCAGAAGTTCATATTTGTAAATTCACACAGGACTAAACGCTATGAAAACAGCTTCAGATATGCTGGCTTACATCTACATAACAAGCTACCTGAATACATAAAAAATATTGATTCACCACAAAAATTTAAAAGAAAATTATTAAATTTCTTAAAAGATCACAGCTTTTACACTGCAATGGATTTCTAAAACTGTAATTATTGTAAATTTTCAGCTGATATAAATAATGTATATTATATTTGACGTATCCTACATGTACAAGTTTTAATGAATGAACTGAAATATTTGTAGATATAACTCATTACGTATTTCATTGTAGGCACAAGGAGGATAGAGGAAGCCAAATCATTAGTCAGGTGTTTACTCACCATGGCTTTAAAATTCCACACTCTTTCATTGTGAGAAACAAGTGAATAGTGACAGGACTTTAAAAAGATTACAAAGTATTGAAAATTTAAACTAATATTAATGGTATCTTGGAAATGGCTAATGCCATAAAAAAAAGTTATTTGAAATAAATGTTACGTTTTGAAGACATTAGCATTTTTGTGTAGTACATTTTTCTTTATCAGTTATACAAAACTATACAAATTTCCTTCCAAATGAAGTGGATTTCACAGGATGTTCTCAGAAAATTCAATATGCAGATTTTGTCATGCAAGTATCTTAAATATACAACATTTTAATCAAAATCATTAGGACCATTTTTGACAAAATTATAAATTACACAAAAAGTTCCATATAAAGGGTAGTTTGAAGTAGAGGATTTTCTTGAAAATCTTCATGTTACATCTTTGAAAGGTACTGAACAAGTTTCAAGTTTGACACGCACGCGCGCACGCGCACATGCACATACACACACACACACCCACGCACGCACGGGCCTTTTGCTAAAAATGCCTTATTTGGGGACCCAAAACATGCATTTCCAGTGAAATCTGAATACCAAATTATTGGATAGAATGCAACACCTACTAGGCAGTGCTGTGCCGAATACTTAAATGGAGCCTATGCAGGGTGGGGTGGCATTGGATGTAAAAATCAATCATCAACAATTAATAATATTTCAGCCTGTTTTTAAATGCCAATTTATAAACATCTTAAACGGTTAATATGAAAATCATGTGACACCTGGTAAAGTACACTTCAAAAGCATCTATCTTAACCTTAGTTTCTTCTTTGTTTGGATTCTCTGCTACTCTCAATGGCTCTTCCACCATGAGATGACACATGGCGTGGACTCCTTGGGGTTTTATAGAGGTGAGACATGGCTTACTGTCAATGTGTTTCTTGATGGTATGATTATGCTGTTCAGTCAGCTGAACATCAGGGTATTATTTTAGTGCAGATTAACATCAGCAGGCACCTGTCTGCTGTTGTCCAAGTAATTCCAGCTTTGCTGATGTTCTTTTGCAAAGCTGCTCCAGTTGAATTTGGCCAAACCTAGCAGGAATCTCCAGGTTCCAATGCTTTAAAGCTCCTCATACTCTACTTCTTATCAGCAACAAACTTGCTGTGCTTTAAGTTATTAATTAGCTGCTGGCCATTGAATGATATGATTTTTGAATTATAATTTAACAGAAGCAAAACTACTTTCTCTCATGGCGACCTGTGCTTCCAGTACTCTCATTCCTAGCTTTTGCTTTAAAGATTCCAAATATCTGACTAGGTCTATGCACTAGTTGGTCTGCAAATTCAACAGACGTGCTTCTGCTTTCTGAACTTTCAGACAACAAAGCCAATTGAGCGAGAACGCTGAATGTAAAGGCCAAGTTTAGTAAAAAAAATTATGCTTTTTCAACTGATGTTCTAACAGGGTCATGCATTGCTTTGGAAAAGTGGTTAGCTAAGGCTTGGTAACCAAACCATTCAGTAACTCTTGCTACCCATCTCATGCTTAAAATTCTACCTTCTATTCATCTGAGTATCAAGCTCTTGTGCACATTCCTTCAACCCTCGCTTGCACTGTATAAAGTGTAAAACTTGTCCAAGAATGGTTGAAAATGATTTACTCTGGCTATTTCACTTGCAGCGACTGCAATAGCTAATTCCAACCTGTGATTCATACAGTGATAATATCAGGATACAAATATTTTTTGCCACACAAGAGTGCTTTCCTTTGCTTTCACTAGCCCCGTCACTTGTAAAAGAAATAAGTTTTCTTTTAAATACTCATTTCTCAAAACAATATAGCTCAAGACACTTTAGTGTGCTGCTAAAAACAAGAGGTCAAACCAGGTCTAAAAATAAAGTGCTTGGGGACTGTTCTTTATTACCTCATATGTTAAGTAAACAGTTAACACTGACTTAGAACTGATGCTGGTAGCTTCATGAATGATAAGACAAATTTTCCCACAAATTTTCTTAACCTTGTTTAAAATTTGCAATTTCATCCACTTAAAATATGATGTATAATTTCTACTGCACTGTACCTTGGGTGAAGGCCTATGCCGATGCCTACTCCATTTAATTTCTGCAGTTCAAGAAAACTAAAATGATCATTATATGGCTGGTTGGTTGTTCCTAGCATTAAAATGTGCCGACCTAAAAATAGCCTTTGATGACCCATGGTGTGCTTCATTTATAAAATCAATCACTTGATTCATAGGATTTTTTTACATAAGTGTTAACAATTTGTTTCCTTAGTGATTCATGTTGGTTTGTTCTGTATAAACCATAACAGCCAACTTCATAACACAAAGAAACATGTCCAAGGCCCCCAGATTATTTACCTCAAAACACACAGGGTTTGTCCGATAAGTATCGGGACTGAAGTCAACTGTAATGTAAAGATAAGCACTATGAGCTCATATTCCTCAACGTATGACCCTCCTGCATCACCAGCGCCTTGCCCATTGTTATACATGCCCCAGAGGTCGGCAGCCACAGGCACCTTGTCGAAGCCTCTTGGACCTCACAGTCATCCCAAAACCATGTTCTTCACGGTCCACTTGTTTAAAGGAAACAAAAAGAAGTTAGCAGAAGCCATATTAGGACTATAGGGTAGTTGGAGCGAGTTGCCACGTTGTGCTTGGCCAGTGTCTCCCTCATAATTAGCAACGATTTCACTCGTTGTTTGCTCATGTGGGCCTTTTTTTGGTCGAAGAAATTTGCTTGTGTGCCACTCAACACTCTGACTTTTGGTCTCTGGATCGTACTAAAAAATCCAAGTTTTGTCACCAGTTCTTTAACTCCTGTGGTCCTTAGCATCCCATTCTATATTGGGCATGAATGTTGCTCAGAAGCCTCTTTATCAGGCTTGGACGACTATGAATCTTATTAATGCAAGTATTACATAGAAGATATTTCTTATAAAAAATAAGAAAAAAATAAAAAAACATCTCAGTGTTAATTTTAATATGCAAAGTTAAACTTGAGAGAAACTACAGTTGCTTTTGTACATGCAAGTTTCAAATGTTTCAAATCTTGCATAAAACAAGGACAAAGGTGATGCCTATGACTCCTTATCATCACAGTGCATGTGTTTCTTACAGCAGATCCTGTATAAGTGTACATTGACTCTACTTACATTAAAATTACTACTTTTCCCAGCTTGAGGGAAACCTATCTTAAGATGCAGTCCCTGTTCCTGGAATCCAGTTTCAATCTGAAAAGAAACCAGCAAAGAATTAACATTCTTAGGAATGTTCTAAATTCAGTATGGCTGTCTTTTGCTCTTTAAGTTACCACAATATGTCTTATTAGAGTTGGCCAGATTATGATTATTTGTATGCCTATGAAAAACTGCTTTGTTGCTTGCATTTAAGACTTTAATAATAAAAAAAACAATTGACTCAACCATTTAAATAGCACTTGAGAAAATTCTATGACAGTAAACACAATGATGTGCATGCTCTACCGCATGACAGTTTCCCTTTCCTATCCCCAGACTTACAGTTGAGACAGTTATAATGAGAAACTTATCTGATGTATTTGTTGTTCAACATAATTTTATGGAATATGTTTATGTATTTTAATGTGCATATATTTGGAATAATGAGTAAATTATCAAAATAACAGAAATTCAAGACTTACATGGCCAACCATAACAAACATTGTCAATAAGGAAAATGTATAGCTTTTGTCAATAACCATAGAAAAACAACAAACAAAATACTTATTGGAAAGGTAGAATCAGATGACTGAAAAATTCAATGCCATAGCCGGGATTTGAACTACGGATCTCCCGGCTATGGCATTGAATTTTTCAGTCATCTGATTCTACCTTTCCAACCCTGTCCAACACACGGCTTGTGTGAAAGAACAATTAATTCCAAAATACTTATTGATGGATTGCCAAGAAGATATAGTTGTATATACAGAAGAAAGTCATTGAATTGATTCATTCATCCATAGTGACCACTACCTAACATCAGTTTGGGTTTATCATCATCCTTTTAAATACATTTAAAGGACATGTCCAATTACAAATATAAAATAACTTAACAAGTACAGCTAATAATTTTACATTACTTTTCATTAACATTTTACCTTAAGTATCAATTATCCTTTTACATTTCATTTACATTAAGTTTACCTTAAATATCAATTGCTTTACCATGTCTAAATTCATCTATACTATAAAATTAATTTTCTATTAAGCATATCTTTATTGTTTTCGTCATTACATTTGGCTGGTTTATGTTCTTTATTTCTCTAGGTAATTTATTGAATAATTCTCTTCCTCTAACATCTATGGCACAATTATTTACAGTTCCCCTTAATGTTATTCTATAATAATCGTCATTGTTTCTTAAATTATGGTTATGTACACTGGAATTTTTTTGTATACTTGTATTTATCAGTTTTTATACATTCATATATATACATACATACATGGCACTGTTAACAAGTTTTGACTCTTACACACCCCCCTGCAAGTTTGTTTGTTTTCCAAATTGCTTATTATTCTAATGGCTTTTTTTTTTTTTTTTGCAGTTTAAAGACTTTATCCATTTCTCTTGCTGTAATATTTCCCCATAACGTAATTCCGTATCTTACATGCGAATATATAAAAGCATAATAGACCTGTTTTATTGTCCATTATTTTAGTTAATGGTCTCATTATATAAATGCCCTTATTTATCTTTTTTCTAATTGATGCTGCATGAGATTGCCAATTTAAATGTTTATCAATTATTACTCCACGAAAATTATTGCAATTTATTTCTGATATGTTTTCCTCATCTATACTTAGTTTAATACTACTTGGTATAAGTTTTGTTAATTCAAAGTTAATACATGCTGTCTTTTGTGCATTTATTATCATATCTAAATTAGCATAATATTGTTTTATAATTTTTAAAATTGAATTCGCTTTAATTTCAACCTCTTTTGCTGTTTGACCTTTAATTATGACAGTCATGTCATCTGCATATACAATTGCAATGCCTCCATTTTCTTGTATGACCTCAAAAATTTCACTTATATATATAAGAAATAAATGTATTCCAGGCATATTAAATCGATTGTAATCTTATACAATATCTTCAGAATTGTTTAATAAGTTTTTGTTTATTAAACTATTAATAATAATTTAATTGTTATAATTATAAAATATAATTGGAATTTAATAAAGCAGCAAAATTTAAAAATAAACTAATTTATTCCAAAGTAGCATTCCCATCACCACACCCAAGAAGGTATCACTTAATCATGAATCACCTTAAATTATAAAACAGCTTATTTAAAAACTGCAGTAACTGACTTCGCAATGTGGAGCTACTTTAAAAGAGTCGTCCTCCTTGGCCTAGGGGGACCATGCTAGCCTCTAGTTCCCAGGTTCAAACCCAGCAGAGGGTGATGGATTTTTTTTGGGTATAAAAATCTTAATGCCTTCCTTTGGAAGGGAAGTAAAGCCGATGGTGCTGTGTCAGATTTACGCCACATAAAAGAACATAAACCTGATAGATGCCTCTGAGCAAAATTTATGTTCTTTCATGCCCAATATACAGAGTGAGCCAAAAGACTCCAAACCGGGCTGCACGGTGTTTTTCCTGTCTGCATCCTCGGCGCTCGTTGCCGTCCGCCGCTATCATAGAGAGCTGCAGATGAAACCATACAACATTTTTAAAACTATTTTCAAAGGCTTTACTTACCAATTTTATGAAAGGAGATGCTGAAACTGGCCACTGTCGTTGTCCATGCATTTTTGGCACCTCTTTAGGAAACTATCCATCATGACCGATGTTGCCTAATGTTTCTTCAGTAAGAACCGAATGCTGTCTCTTAGATTTCTTAGCCTGAACACTTCCTATGGCCTGAAATTTACTGTAAAGTTCATGGATTGTTGTACGGTCTGGAAATTTTACACCGGAAAATCTTTCTGCAAATCGCACTTTCACTTGGTGAGCTGACCAAGTTAACACATACGCATCATAAATAAATACATGCTGTGCAGTAGAAAACATATACTGAGCCATAATATACTTTGCGACCAAGTACAGGACAAAATAATAAATAACTCGTAATAACTGAACTACATCACATCACCGTCAACTCATAACTGCACTTCACACTGCACAGCAAAACCACAACAACGTGATTTTGTTTATAGCAGCAGTGCATTATCATGTTTTTATCATATGCCCAGTGGAAAAACACTGCACAGCTGGTAATATTGTTCATAAAATACCCCTCCGGGGTAACTTAAAACATACAGCATACAACACAAACCCACACACCCTGAAAGGATTAAAACAAAATATCCGCCAGGAAATTTCTCAAAGTGAACTACGGCAAGTGATGGATATTAATTGTTCTTTCACACAAGCCGTGTGTTGGACAGGGTTGGAAAGGAGACCGGGAGATCCGTGGTTCAAATCCCGGCTATGGCATTGAATTTTTCAGTCATCTGATTCTACCTTTCCAAGTGATGGATAGTTTCCTAAAGAGGTGCCAAAAATGTATGGACAACGATGGTGGCCAGCTTCAGTATCTCCTTTCGTAAAGTTGGTAAGTAGTAGTTTTAAAAATGCTGTATGGTTTCATCCGCACCTTTCTATGATAGCAGCAGACGGCAATGAGCAACGAGGATGCGAACAGGAAAAACGCCGCGCAGCTGGTTCGGAGTCTTTTGGCTCACTCTATAGAATGGGGTGCTAAGAACCATAGCAGTTAAAGAGCATCCATAAATAAAACTCAATTTAATTTTACTTTAAAAGAATGACATAATCAACGAGCATAATTAAAAAGTGCCGCAATTGGTTCCCATAAATGGGGCACAAATGAGGGAAGGCAAGAGCACAAATTGAGGAAAGGTAAACCAAGGTTCGAATCAGAAATACTAAATTATATTATACTTAAACTGTCAGACAAACCCTCCAGATGAAAGCAGAAGACAACTCGGCAACAATTGGAGATTAATGACAAAGCAGATGACATCAGAATTATGGTGAATGCCAACAGAAAGGTTAATAACCTGCGCAACATCAGAGGACAAGAAAGAAGAAGTAGCCATTAACAAAGAAAAGGAACATAATAGAAGATGAACAGTAGGGTTACACTTTTTATTTGTGTGTTGTTAAGAAATGGTAGGAAAGTACGATGAGTAAAGAAAACGTAGAAGTAGAAATGAGGGAAGTGGCAACGGAGGGAATGTAGGGAGGATGTAATGAAAGAGTTGCTAGAAAAATTGATGAAGCGATTCGTTAGAGATTTAGGAATGAAAATAGAACAAGATAGGGAAGAATGTAAAAGAGATATGGAAGCAATGAATAGTAATTTGAAAACTGTACAAAGAGAAATAAAGGAAACAAAGCGAATTTTCGAAAATAAAATAGAAGTAATGGGAAATAAAATGGGAGATTTAGAAATTGAGATGAGAGAGAATAAGAAAACTTTAGAAGAGATAGGAAAATGTAGAAATGAAATGGCAGTATGTAAAAGCAGTTTAGAGGGCCAAATGTTAGAAATGAAAACAGACTAAGGGAACAGACAAAATGAAATTTTAACAAAATAGTTGAGAATTAAGGCAGAAAGAGGAAATCATAGGAATTGAAAAGAGTTCAGCACAAAAAATTATGTTAGCAATAAATGGGAGATAAATAATTTCAAAGGAGAAAATGACCTTATAAATAAATAATTATCATGTAAAATTAATAAAATTGCAACAGAAATGCAAGTACAACAAAAAGTCATAACTGGCATAAATGAAAGCAAAAATAAAAGATGAAGTAAGTAAAGAATTAAAGTCAATAATTGAAAACTTGCAAAAAGAAAAAGAAAATGTGCAAAGTAAGGTTGCGATTACATTGCAGGCACATAAAGAAAATGTAGAATTTGATGATATTTCTAATGTACATGATGTAAATGACATATGGCAAAATAATGTAATACAAAGAGATGAAAGCACATATGCTCAAGAATGGAATACATATTACACAGTGTTTTATATGAGATAACACCACCCACATTCGAGAGGAGAAAGGCGATGATCCGATATTGTTCATAAGATACATAGAAGAAAATTTTAAGGTGAAAAGAATACAAATTAATTAAAAATGAGGATAGTGAAGAAAAGACTAAAAAACAAAGCATAAGAATGGTTGAAAGTCATGAGTCACTCATCTTTCAGAAACTTATGTTTGTTAAGATATTGGGGTCCTGCTAATCGAAATTGTGCTAGGCTTGAACTCACTACAAACCACCAAAAGGGTTGTATTGGTGGACTATTTTATGAAAATTACTCCAATGTCCAGCATATATGTTTGGAGCAATCTCTGGATTTGGATAAGCACACAAGTTATCCTGCAAGTTAATGATTTTTTCAAGAGTACAATGGGACATGAAATGTTAATACAAGGGCCATTGAAATATAAAATGAAATTTTGTTCATTTGACTCACGTGGTGACATGAGCAGCACAGCATGCTGCGTAATCAGTGGCAAGAGAATGGAGAAGAGATAAGAGATAGCCACCGCGCAACGCATTATTATTTGTTTTCTTGCCAACAAATGAGTAAAACGGAGTGAAATTTTGAAGAGACTCCAAACACAGTACAGCGATGCTACTCTGAATAAAACTCAAGTGTTTGGTTGGGTCCAGAAGTTTCATAAGGGTCATGATAAAGTGGAAAATCAAAGCCATAAACAGCGTCTAGTGACCAGTGTCAATGAAAAACATATTTGTGGAAGGTGATTGCCACATCACTCTTGGTGAGCTTGCATCATAAGATGGGTGTAAGTGTTCATACCATCATATCAGACACACAGAAAAATATCGGCAAGTTGAGTTCCCCAAAAGAATGTGTGGATAGACATCTGTCAATGACTTCTGAATCGCTTTGAACCATATCACGACTTGTGATGAAACATGGCTCCATCACTGTTCTCAGAGAACAAGAGGAGCGGAGGAAAGTTGGAGAGGGGCACTGACTGTTGATTGGGACCCAACAGGTATATTGCTCATTGACCACCTACATAATCAAAGGATGGTGAATGGAGCCAGCTACTGGATAAAGCCAAGACTGCTTATCACAACAAGCAATGCTGGCAACCGATTGCAATGTCCTCCTCCTGTACAACAATGCACAGAGCATACAGTAACTTTAACTAGTAATAAACTCACTAGCCACCTCTTGAACACCCACATTACAGTACAGGCTTGTCTCCTGTGACTATCATTTGCTTGGTCCACCGGAGAGGCATTAGGAGAGGAAAGATTTGAAAACGATGCTCCAGATAAACAGTATGTTAGCATTAATTAATTTTGAAGATTGAGAAGCTAATAACAGTGATGTGTCATCATTTAAAATAAAGATAGTTGGAAGTTGTTACACTACATCACTAAAAGGTTCTTACTTTGAACGCATTTCGGGAGATGTGTGTGTTTAGTGGTGTTCTTGGTGCTGGGTTAATTAATCTCCAAAGGCTTCTGGGTGGCGTTAGTTCGAAATTCATTAGGTGATTCCTGTGTTTCATGATATGCATTTTTTCCCGGATGTCCAATTCATTGCTGCTGTTGATCGGTTTTAAGAGTTTTATGTTTGGAGTGATTTCATGGTTTGAAGACCAGAAATGATGTGTTACTGCTGATTTATCCATCTGTTTTTGGTAAATGCATCTCATATGCTGTTTAAGTCTTATTTCAAGATTTCTTTTGGTTCTTCCTATGTATACCAGGTTACAGTCACTACAAACTATTTTATATATATGAGCTGATTTATCGTTGGGGATAGGGTCTTTTCTCCTGTTGCGACAGGGTGATGTTGTATTTCTTGAAAATCCTTTGAAATTTATGATGTGTCCAAGGGTGGTAAGTGAACTTCCTATATTATTACTATATTCAATTGTGTTATCTTGAAACCCCCAGGTCACAAATGATCATTTTGATCAATTCAACTAAGCAAATTTTAAAAGAGAATCTTAAGAGTTTGACAAATTTAAGTAACCATACTGTAGATGATGTGTTGCACTCACATGACTTGCATAAGCTTCTTCTGTCATCTACTTCTTGTTAATAGAGTTAAGCCTTCATTACACATTTCATTGTAGGTATAAAAAGTATACACTATGCTAAAGCAATAGACAGATTTTTAAAAAGACGTTGCTATCTGATGACTTTGAAATTCTCTGCCTTTTGCATGACCTTGAAAAAAAATTATTCGCAGAAAAAAGTATAATATTTGAAAATTAAAATAGTAACAAAGAATATCTCTTAAATGAATAATGCTACAACAAATTTTATTGAACATAAATTGTGTGTTTTAACAGATCTAGTAAGATCTTATGGTTTACCAATTACACAAAAGTCATTCTGAATGCAGAGGCCTTCACAGGCTATTTACAGAAAATTCAATATACATTTCATTTGTCATACAAATATCTTGAACATACAGTATTTTGATTAATTATTCTTTCATACAAGAGCCATGTGTAGGATAAGAGTTGAAAGGTAGAATTCAATTACCTATCATTATTGACCTAATAGAGGTTATGTATAAATCCCAGGTAAGTCACCATTGGGGTGTGTTATCTCAAATTTGGTTCAAGATCTGCTTGTGGTTTACTGGGAAAAACGCAAGCCATTTGGAGAATTTAATGTCCTACAGCATGTTACCATGGTAGCTCAGTTGGTTACAGCTACTGGACAGAAACCTGAAGATCTGTGGTTCAAATTCCACCTATCGCTTTGAATTTTTGAATCTCATATCGTATTTTAGTCAAAATCATTAAAGCCATTGTTAAGAAAATGAAAAATAAATTAAAAATTTTCCATGTAATATGTAGTTTGGGTGGGGGTGTTGCATCCTTAGAAGATGCTGAACTTAAATACTAAGGTGTGCACATGCATGCGCACACTCACGTTCTAAAATGCTTTTTGGATTTAGGGGTCCTCAAAGATGTGTTACCAGTTAAACCTTTATATTGAATTTTTGAATGGAATTTACTGCTTCCTCTACTCTGAATACTCCCCTACTACCTAGTTAAGTAGTAGAAAATGTAAAAATGAATTGTGTTTTGAGCAGTGCAAGGGCAACAGCCAGAATGAGTGTAGGTTTTACCTGAAAAAACACCAGCCAGTATGGAAGCAGGCAGGTGAAAAGTAACAGAATGATCCCCAGACGTTTGACATCCTCAACTGCAGCATCATGATGGCTGCCCCCATAACGTATCTTGGCATAGTCGAGCCATGAGGGAGACTGTGTTGCCACAGAAGAAGGCATGCTGATTGGAGTGGTGCGTCCCTGTGTGGTATGTCGTTCCAATACAGGAGAACTGTAAATTCATTAACATTTAAAATAGTAATGACACTTCTGGTTGCAATTATTTATTACATTTAGCAAAGTTAATATCATGATTCCAATATTATTACTAGAAAAAAAAATCTGATGTGTTACACTCACATGACTTTCTCTACTCTTGTACAAACTATTTATACAAACACTTATTCTCCATCTACTTCATGTTAATCGAGATAAACATTTGCAGAGTCTATCTTATTGCTAATTTTCTTGTAGATGTAAGGGGAATATATATTTACAAGGGCAATTTGGAAATACAGTAGCCTTTAAGCACATACACATCTCTTAATAGCTGGTTGCTAGGTGCAGCACCATTCCCTTTCCCACAGATTAATACTCTTTGCATATCCAAGACAAAAAAATGAATAACAAATTCCCATTTGAGAAAATAAGTATTGAAAAATTTAAGGGAATAACAAGTAATATCTCGAAAATGGTTCACTCAACAAAAAAAATGTATATGACATAAATTGTGTATTTTAACGCGATCTACATTTTTTGTGTGGTAAAACTTTGTCTATCTCTTATGGTTTACCAGTTATGCAAAAGTCGTTCACAATGAAGAATACTGTTGGAGACATTCCCAGGAAATTCAAGATATACATTTTATTTGTCATAAAAATATCTTAAACATATGATATTTTAATCAAAATCGTTAGAGCCATTTTTGAGAAAATTAAAATTTTCGAAAAATCTTCCATGTAAAGGGTAATCTGGGGTGGGGGATTTTCTTGAAAACCTTCGTGTCGCATCCTTGGAAGATACTGAACCTAAATACCAAGTTTGGTGTTTATCCAACTGTTCGTTTCCGAGTTATGCTGTTCACAGACAGACACACACATACACACAGACACACACACGGACATGTTTCCAAAAATGCTTTTTTTGGATTCAGGGGGTCTGAAAACATGTATTTCCAGTGAAATCTCGGTATCGAATTTTTGGGTGGAATACAATACTTCCCCTACTTACTATACGTAGTAGAGAAAGTAACTAGATCATCTGAGCATCTACACTATCATATAGCTATGTAATCAGTTTTATAATACTAAAGTGGATGATTATCATCATTATTATTATTATTATAAAAGCAAAGGCTGACTACTTTCAAAACTAACCAAAATGAGCAAAAAAGAAAACATTCAGTGACTTTAAAGTAGTTTTTTAGCTCCACGTTTGGGACGCCAAATTTGAAGTATATTATTTAGCTGGTAGTTGGAAGATGATGCTTTATTGATGCTGGTTACGTAATAAATACGTAACTTGAAGATGATTTTTCTGTTGTTGTGTAATAAATGTTTACGCAAACTTGAAGAGTTGTTATGTATTAATAGTTGTTTTGAGCGTCGGTTTGAATTTAATGCTTATGTAATATTATTGTTTGAATTTTTGCCTCGGCTGCGTCAGTCTTAATTTAGAGTCGGGATTCTTATGCAAGGTGTGGTAATGACAATTATTGTGACGTCACAGAATTAAACTTTTAAATTTTTCACTTTTATTTTAACTTCTTGCACATATTTATAAACCACTACACTTTTAAAAAGAACTGTGAGAAACTTTTATATACTCTCTTAACACGTATATCTGCTTTTACTAAACGCCCGTAGAGAACAGATTTTTCCATCTACACACTATCACGTCTTGCCAGAACTGAATAACTTCAACGGTTAAAACCTTAAGCTTCAGTAATGCCAGTCTCTGATTGGCCAATTCTAGTGCAATAGAATTTCTGTATTTAACTTAAAACGTTTCTTTGCTGTTGATTGGCTAATTTTAAAACTCTCACTGAAACTACGTCATCGTCGTTCTAATCATGACCACTACATTTTCAAATTCCAAACACATTATTACCACAATTAACTCATTATTATTCATTGTTAGCAACCTAAAATTTACTATTTTCACAGTTCCTGCATTACTAGAGTATATAAAGTATTCACATAACATTAATAAAACATATTTACAATAAAAATAAGCATTTGAAATAACTGTTGCATACAATTTAAAATAATTACTACATACATATTGTTTCAAGGCGGGCTGTTATTGAATTTACCTATTATTAAATAACAATTGAAACTATTCAGGTATTAAAATACTGCCTCAAATTAAAATTTTTAGAAGTGGTTGCACATAATCAAACTAAGTATTTACCTCAGAACTTGATGAGGAAGAGATTCCTCAAAACTAGTTCTGAGGTAAATACTTATAATCATTGTATTATAACTTGTCCCTTGATACAGCTCAGTGACAATTCATATCACTGCAGCTATGTGTGTGACAGCAAATCACCGTCAATTCAGCGCAACACACCTTCATCCCCTCTGCCTATAACCTCCAGCATAACATAACCCTTCCACTGTTGACAGATTTATTTATACTGGTGCACGTTTATATATGTTTTGCTGTTGTGAACCCTGGAGAAATACATGCACATATAAAAAAGTAGACAAGCCTTTACACAATATATAATAAACAGTAGTCAAGTGTTATTAAAAATAATAATAATAATAAAGTGAAATGTGCAAAGATGAAACAAATCTTTAGTTTTCAGCACCAAGTTCTGCCACTCATTTGAGCACATGTATTAGTTCACACAGAGTTTACAAATACATTTCTCCATTACTACATGAAAAGTACATTATTCTGACATTTCTTATGTGTTGATTTGGTTCTGTTATCAGAAATGCTACTCAGAAGTAGCCTTCGTTCTTGCCACTATCTCACCTCACAATGCTATAATTACAATAGCAGTAGTTACTATAGCTTTTGTTGCATTGTAATTTTTATGCAAATGTTTATATTTTGCTCCAATAAGAACATCATTTGGTGCAAGACTATGAGATTTAGGTAGCCTATGGAATAGAAGTATTGGGGGTGGAAAATAGGAAGAAATGGATAAACACTCTACAAGGTGTTAAAAAAGTATCAAACTTTTGATCAACAAAAATACATTTATTGATTTAAAGGTCTGGAACACTAATTGCTTCAAAGTAGTCTCCTTGGTGATGCACACACTTCTCCATTATTGAAAACACTTCTGGAAAGTAGCTTTTGGAATGGTGAGAAGCCAGACTGTTGTGTTCCATATGATGTCTTCTCTTGACTCAAATCGGGCCCCTTTCAGCTTAGGAAATAGCCAAAAGTCACACGGAGCCATGTCGAATGAGTAGGGACGAACCACAGGAATGTTTGACAAAGAAAGCCTGAATCAAATGGGCAGGTGTGTTGTTATGATGGAGCTGCCCACAGATCTGGTCATTTGCGTCGCACCGCATCATGAAAGTGATAAGGACCTCATGGTAGTAATCCTTTGTGATGCACCACCCCACAGGAGTCAACATGACCTCGACTTTGCTGTGGACCTGCCATGTTTTTTTGGCCTTGGGATGTGACCAACTGCCATGTCTCATTGTCTAAGATCACGGTGTTCAGAAAGTTGGTGTCACTGTCTGCACTGGCCAGCATGTGCTGTAAGTCATTGCTTCTGTTCCATTGTTAGCAACTTTGGTACGAATTTCGCAGACGAAGGGCCCAATGACATTTTCATTTTGGCTTGTTGAGGAACGCAGTCCACTGATGTGCAGCCATCTTTGAAACAATTGTACCACTCCTATATCTGTGAGGTGCTCATGGCATCATCATCCCCGACAGCCTGTTGAATCTTCCACTTGGGTAATGCCCAGCTTTTGGCAATATCGGTGCTCAAGTTGTTCCACCATTTCACAAATACTGAAATCTGACAACTGCTCACTCGTAGGCCGACTGCCAGCGATTCACGCTTTCTGCGAATGGGAAAAAATTCAAGACTGTACATTAATGTCCTGTCCACATCTCCACTGAACGAAGTCTCCCACACTTCATTGCTTTATGCGGGAAAAAATAAGGTTCGATACTTTAACACACCTCACATATGTTTTATAAAACTATCTTACATGCTGTTGACATTAGTGGCCTGTCAGAGAGGCGGGTCTTCTAGTTCCCTAGGTTGCAGACTCAAACCTGGCAGACAGCAATGGATTTTTTTTGGGCATAAGATCCTTAGCATGGCTTCCTTCAGAAGAAAAAAAGACTGGTGGTCCCATGTCATAGATTTACAGCACATAAAAGAACCTCAAGCCTGATAAAGAGGCCTCTGAGCGAACATTTCCAATCTCTAACTCCCAATATAGAATGGAACCTAAGAGCTACAGTAGTCAAACTGCAACCATAAATAAAACTAAATTTATTTCAGGTACAAGTAATTGGAGGAAGTAGCTAAATAAAGAAACATTTATTCATGATGATGATGATGATGATGAGATGCGGTTTAAGGGCGCTAAACAGCTAAGGTCATCAGCGCCCTTACAAAGTATAAAATGTACAGTCCAATATAAAAGTCAGATAAAAAACCGCATAATTAAAAAACAGAACACAAACCTGTGATGTCCAAAATGTAAAAAACAAAACACCAAAGTCCAAAAACGAACACACTAAAACCATGGTCAATAAAAGAGTAAAACAACGTGTCAAGAACTGTAGAATGCCAGGGACACGAGCGCCAGATGTCCACTGGGGAGGAGATGCCCCATTAAAAACAACATAAAATAACACAGTCAAAAGACGCTCAGCGCATCAAATGTGGGTTGTAAATCCAATGTCACTGATAAAACGTAAAAGATACTCTACAGCATGTGCGTCGTCCGCCAAAACATTGGCTAGGCCAACAGGCAGACCAACACGAACGCGCAACGAAGCTAAAACTTGACACTCTGCTAAAATGTGACACACCATTAAGGGCACATCACACTGCCCACAGAGTGGCGCGGGGTCACCACTGAGCAAATACCTATGACTAAAAATGCAATGTCCGATACGAAGGCGTGTTAAAATTACCTCTTCCCGACGAGAAGCACGGAAAGAGGTAGCCCAGACTAACGGGAGAGGTTTAACCTCCCGCAACTTGTTCCCCCGGAGGGCCGTCCACTCATCGCTCCAAAGCGAGAGGATGCGGCGACGTAAAACAATAAACAAATCTGACGAGGGAACAGAGGTAAAACTTCTGGGTGATAAAATCGCCGATTTGGCAGCGACGTCGGCAGACTCGTTCCCTGAGATGCCAACATGACCTGGAATCCACATGAAGGAGACGCGGATGCCAGGGATACCAAGCGAGTGGACCAGGTCATGTATGCGCTGTACGAGTGGATGGTAATTGTACAGCGCGTTAATACTCTGAAGGGCACTCAGGGAGTCTGCGTAAAGAACACAGTGCTGTAAATTACGCCGCTGGAGGTATAAAAGAGCCTGATAGATACTAAAAAGTTCGGCGGTAAAAATCGAACATTGGTCCGGCAAACGAAAGGTAAAACTATGCTGATCAAAAACAAAGGCACGCAATACTCCAACATCAGTCTAAGATCCATCAGTGTATATAAAATGAAAGTTCCCGATTTTCGCCTGGAGTTCTAAAAAAGCTGATCTAAGAACTGAAGAAGGGCTCTCAGTCTTAGCCCAAGGTGATAGCGGGCCTCAGCGCGCAGCCATGGAGGAAAAAGCGTTTCCCCCCTGGGAAGGGCCGGCGCTGGCGCAACGTCTAAATGCCGAAGGAGTTGTCGAAATCGAACCCCTGGAGGTAGTAATGCAGAGGAGCAAACTAAATATTGTCGATCAAGCGAATCCTCGTAAAATAACACGAAGGACGGGTGGTTAGGCAAGCTTGAGAGTCGACAAGCATAGCTGCACAAAAGCATCTCACGCCGGAAGGACAACGGAGGCTCTGCAGCTTCTGCGTACAGACTGGGTACAGGGCTAGTTGGAAAGGCCCCTGTAGCGACTCTTATGCCACGATGGTGAATGGTATTCAATCGACGTAACACAGATGGACGTGCCGACGAATAAACAATACACCCGTAATCAAGCTTGGATCGGACCAAAGAGCGATAAAGGCGAAGAAGGACGGTCCGATCAGCTCCCCAGGATGTGCCACTTAAAACACGTAAAATATTAAGAGAACGGTCACAATTTGTTTTTAAAAAGGAAACGTGAGAAGTCCAGCTCAGCTTCCGGTCAAAGACCAACCCCAAAAATTTCACCTCGTCTGCAAATGGAAGGACCTCCGACCCAAGATGGAGAGAGGGCGGAGGGAAAGCCTTCCGGCGCCAGAAGTTGATGCAGCGGATTTCTCCGCGGAGAAATTAAAGCCGTTAGCGTTACTCCAGGCGTAGAGACGGTCGATACAGCTCTGGAGACGGCGTTCGAGTAGACAGGTCCGCCGTGAACTGCAATAAATGGCAAAATCGTCAACAAAAAGAGACGATGAAATGCCAGGTGGAATAAATCAACACTGGGGTTGATAGCAATTGCAAAAAGTGTGACACTGAGTACAGAGCCCTGCGGTACTCCGTTCCCTTGAATAAAACGACTAGATAAAACCGAGCCCACGCGTACACGAAAGACGCGGTCCGTCATAAACTCCCGAAGAAATATGGGCAGACGACCGCGGAAATTCCATGCATGGAGTGTACGTAAAATGACGCCCCTCCAACAAGTGTCATAAGCTTTCTCCAGGTCAAAAAATACAGCCACCGTTTGACACTTTCTCAGAAATCCGTTCATAATATGCGTCGACAGGGACACCAGATGGTCGACGGTAGAGCGATAGCGGCGAAATCCGCACTGAGAGTTCGCTAGAAGTTTCTGAGACTCAAGCCACCATGTCAACCGCCCGTTGATCATGCGCTCCATCACCCTGCAAACGCAACTGGTGAGGGAGATAGGGCGGTAGCTGGAAGGTAGTTGGCGATCCTTCCCAGGCTTAAGTACAATGGGACAATGGTGGCTTCGCGCCAAACGGAAGGAAAAAAGCCGTCTTGCCAAATACGGTTATAGACCTGTAAGAGAAAGAGTTTACTGTCGCGTGAAGGTTTTTTTTAACATCAGGACATGAATGCTGTCCGGGCCAGGAGCTGAGTGCCTAGAGCAATGAAGAGCGTGCTCCGGCTCCCTCATTGTGAAAAGTTCATTATAACACTCATTATTAGCAGACCGAAAATTAAAGGTGTCGGAATCCAGCCGGTCTTTGGTAGAGCAAAAGCCGGCGGAATAGTGGTCTGAACTGGAAACCGCCTCAAAGGCAGCACCCAGAGTGTTAGCGATGGCAGCCGGATCCACTATGATGGCATTGGAAACCTGAAGGCCAGAAACAGTACAATGCGACACTTTACCTGAGAAGCGACGAAGTTTATCCCAAACAACAGATGAAGGCGTAAAGCGATTAAAAGACTCGACAAAACGAGTCCACAACGCCTTCTTGCTATCCTGAATAATGCGACGAGCCCTGGCGCGCGCGATTGTTTAAAAGTCACCAAATTATCAAGTGTAGGGTGTCGCCGAAACACCCTAAGTGCAGTTCTACGGGCACGAACGCGTCCCGACAATCCTCGTTCCACCACGGAACAGGCGGTCGCCGAGGTTGAGAGGATGAACGGGGAATTGCGCGTTCGGCGGCAGAGAAAATCGTAGACGTAAGGTGCTGCACTAGTTGGTTAATGTCGGCGAAGGGCTGATTGTAAAAATGCACGAGGCTGGAATACAAGCTCCAGTCGGCTTTTGTAAATATCCAGGTAGGCACTCTCGAATGCTGTACGTGGTGTGACAGAAGAGAAACGATGCAGGGGTAATGGTCACTGGAGTAGGTGTCAGCGACGACGTTCCACTGAAGACGACTAGCAAGCTGGAGTGAGCAAACGGCAAGGTCCAAGTGAGAAAATGTACCGGAAGAATCAGAAAGAAACGTAGGCTCACCTGTATTGAGTATAGAGAGATTGAACTGATCAAAAATTTCGGAAAGAAGAGTTCCCCTCGCACAAGCCCTTGGCGAACCCCACAGGGGGTGATGGGCATTAAAATCTCCCAACAGGACAAATGGTGTTGGGAGAGCGGACAAGAGATCTCGAAGGTCCGCGTTAGCGAGGGGAGACGATGGAGGTGAATATACAGAGCAAACAGAAAAGAAAAAACCGGGTAACTGTAGTCTAATGGCAACAGCTTGCAAGTGGGACGTAAGAGTGAGACGTTGAAAATGAACGTCGTTACGCACTAACAACATGACACCTCCATGAGCAGGATACCCTCCTCGGGTTCAAGATCGTAGCGAACCGGAGTATACCCTCGAAGATCAAAAGGGTCGCGAGGGCGAAGCTTGGTCTCCTGCAAACACACGACCATAGGCGAATGGGAACGCAATAAAAGTTGCAGTTCCGCCCTATGCGATCGCACACCACGTAAATTCCAGGTCAGGATAGCCATTAAGAGAAAGGGATAAACTGTCTACTTAGATGGGCGGCTTAAAATTATCTTTTGCTTAACCTTTGGACTCGGGCTTTTGGAATGGAGTTGGTCAGACTCCATAGCCTCCTCGAAGGGAGGGCCCACGCGCTCAGAGCCAGAAACCGATTCAAGCGCCGAGAATCGCTTCTGGGTGGCGATGGGTGAGGGGTGCCGCTGAGCGCGGCTTGTCCCAGGAGCTTCCTGGGACTGCGACCTCCGAGGAGAAGGTGAACTGGTCTTGCCGCGCGCACGCGGAGGGTCTTTCAAAAAATCTTCCCTACGAAATTTCTGCTTCGATTTCTTCTCAGTGGCTTGTGACTTCATAGATTTCGGACCAGGTTTATAGGGCTTGGTAACAGTAGCAGACTTTGACGACCGGATGGTAGTGGCGGTCAGGGCAGTCATGGTCCAAGTTTGAGTCCCAGCATCCTTTCGGGGTACTGGCGAGGCAACAACAGAACTAAAGGTTCCCGATCTCAGGAGCGAAGGTTGGCGCGCATGGTAACGCCTCCGGGCTTCGGCGAAGGAGAGTTCCTCCTTTACCCGGATCTCCTGGATCGCCTTCTCGTCCAAATACCGCGGACAGTCGCCAAATGAAGCAGAATGTGACCCTTTGCAATTGACGCAGACGGGGGCTGTTGAACAGGCACCTTCGTGCGAGGGCTGGCTGCATGTTGCACAGATGCTAACGGCACTCTTACATGAGACTTGCATATGCCCAAAACGTTGGCATTTAAAACAACGCAGAGGTCTAGGAATATAAGGCCTTACAGAAATCCGCTCGTACCCTGCGGAAATGCTCGTGGGCAGATCGACGCCATCAAATGTTAGAAACAGGGTAAGAGTGGGTACCAATACGCCGTTGCGTTTAGCCTGCACTCGATGAACCGCTGTCACCTTCTGGTCTGCAAGATATTCGACCAGGTCCTCGTCCGATATGCCATCGAGGCTATGCATGGTGACAACGCCTCGACAAGAATTCAAGGTGCGGTGCTTCTCAACATGGATAGGATAACCGTGGAGAAGCATGGCGCTCAACAAGGACTTACTTTGTGCCTCGGACTTGCTGTGCACTAACAACGAACCATTGCGAAGCCGAGTGCAGGAAAGAACCGGACCAGCAATTGAGTCAATGCCCTTCTGGATGATAAAAGGGTTCACCTTCTCGAATGATTGTCCTTCCTCTGTACGGGTAATCACTAAGTAACAACCAGCTGTTGGCGGTGCTACTTCTGTTACTAAAACTTTTCGGCGCTTGTTGTTTATAATGGAGAAAGGGTGCTCCATGGCGAAAAAGATCCTCCACCATTGAAACCGTCTCCGACCTCGGGCTCTGACTTCCCGGGCGTTACCCCGGCTTGGGTGAGTGGCCTAGCTATACCTATCTCACCCCAGGGTCACACCTCCCAGAACATAGACAGAGGGACCCAATCGCTGTCAGAAGTCAGCAGCTCATGCAATGGCCCCCTCCACAGGACTGCAGTTGAACAGCGGATACGAACACAAACCCTACATGACGACCCCGGGTGGTGGGGATGACGCCATTACCCACTCACCCAGCTGCGCACCCAGTGCGCGGGTATCCGTCAGGCTGTGTCCACAGAGGATTAAAAGAAAAGATAAAATAAATAAAACTGTGTGGGCGTTTCGCACGCAAGGTAGGCCAGCGAGGAAGAAAAAGAGATGTGCAAATGTCGTGGTGCGAAATGGCCGGAAATTGAAAAGGGAAGAAAGAAACGATGGCGAGGTGTGGTATGAATGTAATGCAAATAACGCACGAGAGCCTACCTTGGATCCCCCGGTCACGAGAACGGACCCACTCGACCGGACGGGGATGAAGGGATGAAAATGGCGATGAGTGGCTCGGGAACCCCCGGGTACACCAAACCCGTACTCACATAAGGTAAGCCCCTGGGGGGACATTTATTCAGTTAAGATCTGAGATAGCAATACAAGGGTTGTTTGATAAGTCTGGTAAAGTTCCACAAAATAATGGGGAATTTTGTTAAGCAAAACCATTCTTGGTAAAAGTGATTCATGAATGGTTTTACACAAATTTTCAGATAGATATGAAGTTCAGTTAATTGTTGAGAGCTATCTGAAGTGATCAGTGTCACATGTATTGCAGAAAATAAAGAGATAAAAAGTTTCGTGCCATTATTAAACATCTGCATTTAGAGAGTTGGACTGCAAAACAGATCAAAGCCGTGTTGGATAAAGTTCTTGAAAATTCAGCACCATTACTGAAGGCCATTTATTTCTGGATGGATGAATGAATTTAAACATGGTCAAAAAAGCATCAAAATGATACACACTTTGGCCACAGTTGAGACTGCCACAAAGGAAAATCATTGAAAAAATCCATGATTCATAATGCAATACCACTGAAAGTGCATAAAATAGCTGAGACTAAGGCATCTTAAAGGAACGAGTTCACAATATTCTGCATGAAAAATCAGAAAAGAGAAAGCTGTGTGCACTTTGGGTGTCATGCCTGTCATCTGTTGATCAAAAAATGCATGAAGAACATTTAAACACAGTGTCTGGTATCATTTAATTGCAATCAGCAGAACTTCTTGCACCAATTTGTGACTATGGATGAAATTTGGGTTCATCAATACAACTTGACACTAAGAGGCAGTCAAAACAATGAACACTGGCGGGAGTGCCAAGAAGGCGAGGATTGCTTTGTTGGCTAGAAAGGTGATGACCACTTTTTTGGGGGGAGGGGGATTACCAGGGTGTAATCCTAATAGATTACTTGCAAAATGGCAGAATCACAATTGAGGACTATTATGACTCATTCTTGGATCATTTGAAAAACAACCAAGCTTGCTACACAAACAAATGCTCTTTCACCAGGACAATACTTCAGGCCACACAGCAGAGTCACGATGGCCAAAGTGCATGATGATGATGAGGAAGTGATTCCTCGAAACTAGTTCTGAGGTACTGAACCTATTTTAGTGAAATTGTATATTTGCAACCACTTCCATATATTATATTTAATCTTTTCATATGTCTTCCGATTTAAAAGTAATGAAGTAATTCTCAAATTACCTTCATAAAGAAAATTTTTGGAGCAAAATTTCAAATAAGGAATTAAGGAAAATATTTGTAATGAGTTAAAAGGAAGTAGGTCTTTCTTCTTCTTCTTCAAGGCCTTTCGGTCTGTTCTGTCTCAGAATTGTTCATGCCATCTCTTTAAAGGATGTCCAATGTTCCTCTTACCTGTTGAGTTATATTGCATTGCAGCTTTTGTTATTCTATTATTTGACATGCATAAGACATGACCTCTCCAATTTAGTATATTTTTCAATTAAAGTTGTAATAGATTCTACATTTAGTTCATGTCTTCTTTTATGATCCTGTAATGAACAGCAGAGGAACTTCATCTCTGATGATTCAACTTGTCATAATTGTCTGATGTTAAGGTTCAAACATTCGCTACCATACAGCAGGAAAGGTAAGGATATTACTTTGTAAAATTTAATTAAGTTTCTTTCCGCACATTATATTTTAATGTACATTGTATAGTTCCACAGGAATGTCAATCTAGCCAATTTTACATATATGTCATTTGACTTAGTAAACTTAAAATTGCACCCTAAATATTTAAAGTCTCTTACTTGTTCAACTATTTGTCTGCCTAACACAATTTTGGTTCTTATAGGTTCCAAGTCAATACATACCTATTATAAGACAATGAATTACATGGTTACTTGTAACTAAGATACGAGTATTTTGAACTGAGTAATAACAACAAGAGTATTATATTGCTGATGGACTACTTTCATTACGTAAAAATCACTGTAATTGCATTACATGTTTATGGCTTGAGGTAGAGCCAACACCAAATCATAAACATTATAAGATGCTTAGTAATTATTTAAAAAGTAATTTGAAAGAAATGTTAGGGTGACACCAACACATTACCTCTGTATGCTATGATGTCTTGGCTGGCAACAGCGACCACCAATGGCATCCCTCAAGATGCTCAGGATGGACCTAAGCACTGAACCTGAAGGATGATGCACTATGTAGTAAGGTCGTCCCAGAGAGAAGAGTATCAGGGCTACAAATAGGCAACCTCCAGCTCCAGCGAATGCTCGAAAGAAGCCTAATGGCATATCCAGTGCGACGTATGACAATGCTCCAACTCCCAATAGACTACCAGTATTTACACACCAATAGTACCAGTTGAAGAACTTCCTCAATGAATCCGTACCGCCATACTTAACCTGCACCATTATATTTATAGTCATTTTCAAGATTCCTTTTAAAATGGGAACACAGCCCATAGGCTTCTAAGAATGATTATACTGTTGAAATAATCAATGATTACTTTCTAAAAATAAAATAAATACCTTTTAAAATAGAGAGTTGAGGGTTGTTGAGAGAAAATGCTGACGATGGGAACAAGCCGTCTCCCGAAACGCGTTCAAGTAAGAATATCATAGTGATGTAGTGTAACAACCCTCAACTCTCTATTTTAAATTATGACACATCACTGTTACAAGCTTCTAAATCTTCAAAACTTGAGCGAAAATAAATACCCTTTAATAAATTGAAAGGAGCAAATATTGTTTCCTTGTTTTGTGTAAGAGTCATTCCATGTCAAGTCCAATGATTTTTCACAAAAATTTACCACAATGTGTATGATTTTTTTTCAAACTTGTCTATGTGGTTTTTTTAAGACAAAAAATTTAAGTGTGTTCTAAAACACTATTTATGCATATTACTAAGTAACAAATTTTCAGAACTAGCAGCCTCCTAGAGACATGTTTAAATACAAATAGTTCAGGTCCTTTTTATGTTTGAGAGTTTGAAATGTTTCATTTGAAAGCTCAGAGTGCACTTTCTGGCTATATTATATAAATCATTTTAAATTACACATATCCAGTTATAAAAGGCTTTTTATTTTAGAATTTAAATTTAAGTATATCATCCATTTAAAAAACTGAAAACAATCACTCTTCTCACACAATGTTTTTTATAAGAGCACGCTAAATATCACAACAGAGTTATTTCTGGTTTGTTTAGAATTAAATTATTTATGTAGTCATGTGGTGCAGTGAACCTGACTTGGAGCTGGTGGATATCTGGAGCGCCACGCAGTACAGTCAAGCTGGGATCCACAGTGAATGGGAGGAACTACACAAAACAGTGCTCTCAGGAAACAATCTAGATCCAAATCATACCTGGTATGGTTCGTTTAAATGAAAACCTTTCTTCCTTCACTTTGAAATCAATAGTTTCACTAGTTTCAGATACTGATAACAGTATACAAAACAATATGCTTTTTATGCTTTAAGCTACTGTTTTCTTTAAGCAAATTACAAATGGATGGATTGTTCCAAATGTATCCCTGTATGACAAAGGAATAGTTTTCTGAAAAATCACAAATTATAATACATTCTTTAGGTTTCAAATTTTCTTTCTGTTCAGACAAAAACAAAGACTGTTGTTGAGCTATAAAGGTAAGAGTTAAAAGATGTTACAATTCTTCAAAAGGTGATTGTATTATTTCTAAATTTGTGCAATCTATGGTTATAAGTCACCTGCTCTATACGTTTATTCCTTCGAAAATGTCCTGAACAAGCTTCAGTCCCTGACAGTTAACAGATTTCCTTAAAATCAGGTGATGGGTGTTTGGGAGAGACAGTCCTAAGAACACTTCCTGAATTGCAGTTAACAGATGGGAAATAAAACCTGAACACTTACTAGCTTCACTCATCTATTTATTTTGCAGAATATGCATCATGGAGGGCATGGCATGGCTTCCTTTGGAAGGGAAGTAAAGCAAAATTTCCTGTCTTTCACGCTCAATACAGAATGGGATGCTAAGAACCATAGTAGTTAAAGAGCGTCTGTAAATAAAATTCAATTTAATTTTATCATCAGCTACCTGTTGACTGCCAGATCAAGTCTCAGGTCATTTTTTTGAAAGCCTGGGGTATCCTCTGGTGGCTTGTACATGAACCTAAATAAAGGGTTGTCTGGCAAATCAAAGTTCATGATGCGGTTTTCAAATTCTTTATGCAAAACTTCTTTCATATTGCAAACTCTTTGGGTTTCTGGGCTAGTTTCAGCAACTGGTTGTTGAAATCTACCGTATTTACACGAATCTAATAGGCACGCTATAGTTGAAACTTAAAATTATCAAAAAAAGGGTTTGTATCAAATGTAAAGCACATCAATGACATAAAATAGGCAACAGGTATTTTATTTAAATTTATATAATACAACAATGTATTTATCATATACATAAACCATCATATTATAGAATTGAAAGTGCCCTATTGTTAGGTGACCATTGTTAAAGAAGAAAATTAGTGAACATGAAATAAGGACTGTACAGATTCAAAATGAATTTATTAATATAATATTGTAAGTTACAAGTGTGAATCAACATTTGAAGAAGATATTGTTCTTATGTAATTGAGAAAGTGTTTGTTTTTCTGCCCCACGTATGGGAGCCAACTTGAAGAAGATGATATGGTTACGTAATATTTTTACATAACTTATTTAACTTGAAGAAGATGTGTTGTTGTTACGTATTTTTAAACTTGAAATAGATGTATGCTTACATAATTGTATTTTACGTAATATTTATTTAGTTGCATTTAAGGAGTTTGAGGCAGTATTTTAATACCTGAATAATTTCAATTGTATTTTATAATAAGTAATTTCAATAACAGCCCGCCTTGAAACAATATTTATGTAATAATTATTTAAATTGTAAGTAACAGTCATTGCAAATGCTTATTTTTATTGTAAACATATTTTATTAATGTTATGAATACATTACATACTCTAATAATGCAAGAACTGTGAGAATAATAAGTTTTAAGCTACTAACAATGAGTAATAATGAGGTAATCTTATGGCAATAATGTGTTTAGAGTTTGAAATGTACTGGTCATGATTAGAGCAACGATGACGTAAATTCTGTAACAGTTTTAAATTAGCCAATCAACAGCAAAGAAAAGTTTTAAATTAAATGCAGATACTTTATTGGACTGGAATTAGCCAATCAGACACTTGCAATACAGAAGCTTATGGGTTTTGACTGTTGAGATTACTCAGTTGCTGGCGAGACTTGATAGAGTACAGATGGGAAAATATGTTCTCTACAAGTGATTAGTAAAAACAGATATACACATTAAGTGAATGTATAAAAGTTTCTCACAGTTCTTTAAAAAGTGTAGTGGTTTATAAATATGTGCAAGAATTTAAATAAAAGAAGTTAATTTAAAAGTTTAATTCTGTGATGTCTACAATAATTGTCATACCGCGCCCTACCCAAGATACATGGCTCTAAAGTAAGACTGACACAGCCGAGGCAAATTCAAACAGTAATATTACATAAGCATAAAATACAAACCGACGCCCAAAGCGTGTTACAAATTACATAAAGCAACTATTATTACATAAAACAATTCTTCAAGTTTACGTGAACATATATTATGCAACAACAGCAGCAAATCATCTTCAAGTTGGCTTCCAAGCATGTAGCTAACAACAACAGCAAAACTTCAACAATAGAAGAAAATCATTTACTACAAGTTGGCTCCCAATTTGTGGGGCAGATTAAATAATTTACGTAATTTATGACGTGAACCAAATAACAGTTGAATAACATTCCCACTTCAAATTGGCTCCGATACGTGGGCAGTTAAACATAAAGCATCTACCTATCATTCTTCATCAGTTTGGCGTCCCAAGCATGGAGCCAAACAGCTTCTTCAAATTGGCAACCAACTGAGCGGCTTCAAAAACGACAAGAATTTGTGACATCAGAGAAGAAAAGATCGACGAAAACAACACGACCAGAATCAATGAAACTACATCTTAGAATTTCAAGATTGTCATCAAGATTGTCAACGGAATCCAAGGATAGCAACAATTCTTCAGGAGTAAGGGGCACATGGTTAACGTCTCAACAACAATCTGCGCGGGAATACTGAGTATAAAAAATTTAATAACAGCCAGAACAAAAGGTCAGGAAATTCCATTTTATATTGTAATTATTATCAAGTTTAGGAAAAATATTGTTATTTTGAGCAAAATTCATGTTATTAAGAAATGGAAAACTAAAATTAAGCAATTCAAAGGCAAATATACGAAGTAAAATGGAAACTCAAAACAATGAAAGTATGGAGGTAGTTGAGGTTAGGTCAGCCATTACAGATTGTAATGTAGATTTACAATCAGAGCTAGAGAATACAGATAAGTTAGATATAGATGAACAGTTATCTGAAAATTCAGAGGTAGACGTAGAAAGAGATAGCAGTAGTATGCAAGGTCAATCAGATAGCAGTAGTACACAAGGTCAATCACCTTTACATATGTTAGTGCGAGAAACAAAACAAACAGATGCTATCCCTCACACATCTAGCCAACAAATGGAAGAAAACTTATCGCAACAAAATATTATGTGCACTCTACAAGCAATAAATAACTTAAGTAATAAGCTAAATGAAACTAGTACAGAGCTAAGAGTAGAGTTAAGCAATAATATAACTGAAACTAATACAGAACTATCTAGTATTAAAATTGACCTTGCTAGACAAATAAAAAACTGTATAAAAGAATGCAAAGCTGAAAGCAAGACGTTAGAAATAAAGCTAGAACAATCTTCCAAAGCAATTCAAAAAGACATAGATTTAAAAGTAAATAAAGGTTATAAACAGCTAGAACAGAAATTGTCAAGTCATATTGACAAAAATGTCAATGAAATGGAGTTAAACCTTGCTGATACTAAACAGGGTATTTGTTACAAATTAGATAAACAAGGTGAAGAATTGAAAACAATGGTAGAAAATACTAATGCAGATCTTGTACAAGTACAAATAGTACTGGGGAAATTAATAAAATGCATGAAATGGTAAAAACAAATGCAGATGCAGTAAAAGAAGCAAATACAGGGCAAGGACAAGTAAAGTCAATGATAGATGAAATTAAAGCTAAAGTACAAGAAAGTAGTAAAGAAATTGATAAACTTAGAAATAGTTCTGAACATTTAAGTACAAGTGTACCAAGGGTAAATGCAAGTGTAACTAGTTCTGTAAATGCTAACCAAATGCATGTCAATAATGCAAGTACAGAAAGAAGTGTATCACCATTGTTAACTAACAATACAACAGACGCTACTTCTTTTTCTATAGCATCAGCCTCTCAAACACACAACAATATTGATGACACACATATGCATGTACCAAATCAAGCATCAAACTATTATTCTGTGCTTAATGAGTTACCATTACCTAATTTTAATGCTTCCTCAAGTCCAGTACAGTTTATTAATGATCTTATAGAGTATTTTAAATTGAAAAATGTGCCTAAAGCATTAAAAATGATCCTAGTTACAAAATTCTTAGACAACAAAACTTTAGAATGGTTACATATGGTAGCAGACAGTGAAATGAATTTTGAAACCTTCAGAATTTTATTCATGAATAAATTTTGGAATACCACTGTACAACATAAGATTAGGCAAGCCTAAGCTACTCACAATACAATAGGGATGATAGCTTATCAATGACAGATTATCTTATTAAATATGCAGGATATGTCAGATATTTAACTCCAGCCATGCATGAGGAGGATTTCATTAGTTTAATTATTAGACACTACCTTCTACACATACAAAACTACATCTTAATTGCAAGACCCAAAACAATTTACGAGATGACAGAGCTAATATCATCATTAGAACAACCAGAAAGTAGTAATGGTAAAGAAATGTGGAGTCCACACAGACGAGACCAACAGATCAGGCACGAAAGGCGTAATGATATGCCTTACAATACACGCTACCTCAATGTAAATAGCAGAAATAATTAATTTCAGGGTCAGAACAGATTCAATTACAACACACAAATCAGAGATTCAAGATAACAAGGGAGACAGGAACATATAAATTACGTGAGAACAGAAAGAATGAATCAACAGAATTCTACTTCACCCAGGGGTAATAATAGATTCCAGCATAGAGGAAGTATGCAAAACAGGGGAAACTTCCATAACTATAATGAAACAAGCAACAGTCATCCAGAAGAATATACACGTGGAGGACAGCAATTTTAGAGGGAGAACAAGAGCTAGGGGGCGTGGCTCGTACTCAAATATCAAAGATAACAAAATAATAGTAACTGCGGTACAACATGAGAATACTTAGAATACTGAGAATACTTACCAGGAAAACTAAGTTATGTATTGCCTGATGTAGATTCTGGTAATACAGTACCTTCTGCTCTTAGCGGCAAGAATAAAATATCTACACAGTTTGATTGTTATCGTCTAAGTACAAACACAGGGAATTGTGAAAACAAATATGATTCACTGTACATACAAACTATTATAGGAAAGGAAGTAAATGTTGCAGTAGATTCAGGATCATCAAGCTCTATCTGCTCGAAGAAATTTTTTGAACAATTGTTAAATGAAGGGATACAACTCATGATAGCCCCAATAAGTAACGTAATATGTAGGTAGCCATAGGTACAATGACCCAAATCATCAAATCACAAGCATTGATACCTATACAGATAGCAGATATTATATTGGAAGTCATGTTTTTAATTGTTCCAAACTTGATATGCGAAGTTATAATTGGGGGTGATGTTTTAATAGAATTCTCTGCGATAGTTGATTTTAAAAAGGACAGAGTTATATTAAATAAAGAAGAAAAGAAGATATACATGCTTTTTATAAAAGATAAAGTATGTAAAGTACAAAGAATGGAACAAGGAAATGCAGTATATGAAGAAGAGTGCTTCATACAAATAGTTAATGTCCAAGCAAGCAGGGAAAACAATGAAAGGTTATTGACCCTTAACTTCGAAGAACAGAACACTGACCTTACCAAATGGAACACTTGTGCAAAGAAATCTATGGCAGAAGAAAATATTCTAGAGCAGGCAGAAGATAGTTATGCAACAAAGATAGAAGGCAGGAAGATAAATACAGACACACTGATGACAAATACAATACTGACAGACAATGAAAAGTTAATAATGCAAAAGGTATTAGAAGACAATAAACATGTTTTCAGTGAAATTCCAGGACAGTGTACATCATATATTCACACATTCACAGTAGAAAATGTACCAGCATTTCAAAGAAAATATAATAACTGATGCAGTAATTTGTATCACAAATTACTTAAATGTAAATAATGATTGTAATATGAATATGCATTTTTATGTGACATTGATTTCAGATGTTTATTAATTGTAATTATTATTGGGAAATAAGTTTATATGGCCTTACTGAAACTGTCAATAATAGCGCGCAATAATGCAGCGAGGGGGGGTGAGCTGTTTATCATTATTGGAAACGAGGAAGTTACGTAATGTTGGCGCGTTTTTCGGTAGAAACTTCTGGAATATTTTCTCCCTAAAGCATATGTATTCATAATTTTCATTGGATATTAAAATAGACGCTAATGTTGGCGCGTTTTATTAGCCAATTGCAGTTCAGTTATAATTTTTTGGCGTATCTGGATGAAGGAGTATAAATAGGGTAGGTTAGAGGTAGCTTGAGGCCAGTTCATCAAAATTCTTTGTACACTACATGTCGTCTTCAGTTCGTCAGTTCGTCAAAATATTTGTATGAGACACGTCGGCTATAGATTCACAAGTTACGAAAAATCTAAAGTGTTGTAAAGTTAATAATACACAAAGTTGAAGTACGCGAATTAAAAGTGATAAGTAAGAAGTTATTATAACAGTTTCAGTTTTGGCGAGTATCTAGATCAATGTGTAAAAGTGATAGTGAACGTGTTCGACAATAAAAATTATAAAACAAATTTCCTCATCAGTGTTCTTTTTGGATAAAAGATTCCTTTCCGTTTACACAACCCTGATCAAGAGACATGTTCGACCGAGAAATAATAGCTAGCCGGAGGACAGTAAACAAAATTTAAATCAAATAACAGTCGCATTCTTTCGAACACTAACACTGATGCAAATTGCTAACACAAGATGGAGCTACAAACCGAACAAATGAATGACGTCACAAGACGGCTTCAACACTGATGTAAACAAACATTTGTAAGTAATACCGTTACAAATTGGCTACCACAACGTGTGGCTACAATAATGTTAAATAAACATTAACACTAATACCGCATCAAAGTGGCGCCCAAATGTGGGGCTCAATAAATAAATAAAACATTAATACCTCATCAAATTGGCACCCAGAACGTGGGGCATAGTAACAAGGAAATGAACACGATGACCAGGAAAGGATCAGAATAACCAGGAAGGGGCAGAATTAACCAGGAAGAAGTGAGATGACCAGGAAGGGGCGAATGGAGAAGTGAACTGAACTACAAGACGCAGATTCCAGAAACAACAAAAGGAACGACAGACTACGCGGATGATTGGACATCGTAATTCCGAGATTACAAGGCAACAGGTGAATTCAACTACAAAAACATCGAGAAGACGCAGATTCCAGAAACAACTATAGGAACGACAGACTACGCGGATGAATGGACACAAAAACATCGAGATGACGCAGATTCATCATTAATACAACGCAGAAGCGACATACAAATCTAGGAGAGAGGGGCAGGAAGCTGGACATCAAAGTAACAGCAACAGACAGCATCACAAAGGTCAGAGTATCGTAATTTTTTTTTAGAAAACAAAATTGTAATATTTAAATGTCCCTTAGGAGCAGTAGGATAAAGAAAACAATGGCTACTAATAATACAGAAGAAATAATATTTGAGGGAGCAAATATTAGTGCAGAAAGTGAGAATAGAAGAGCAGGAAATCTAAATTTTGATGCTAGTATGATGATAGAAATTATGGAAATGCTGAGAAATATGAATGAGAATATGGAAAAGAGTTTTGAGAAATTAGGACAAAGATTAACTCAGAGTTTTGAGAGATTAGAAAAGAAATTAGATCAAATGAGTGAAGATATTGGTAGGAGTAATGAGATATTAGATCAAAGCAGTGAAGAAATTGAAAAGAAAGTTATGAAGCTAGATAGTAGTATGCCAGAAATGAGAGATGAAAATGAGGAAGTAATAGCAAGTGAGATAGGAGAAGTTTCAAAGAAAATGTTAGACATGAGCAGGGAAAGAGATAACAAAGAAAGTGAGGTTAATACTAAAAGTGAACATGTTAATGTAGAATGTACAGAGTTAGGTAGTAGAATGAGTATCATTTCTAGTGAGTTAAGAGAGATAAAAGAGGTTATGAATGTAGATGTGAATCAGGCGCAAGTCAATTTCAGAGGGGAGATATCAGAAATACAGAATGAGACAGTAATGCAAAGAAATAAATTGTACCAAGATGTTCAAAATGAAAACTCCAGTCCAGTACAGTTTAGTACAGATTTGTCAGAGTATTCTCAGATTAAAAAGATAGCAGAAGAATTGAAAATGAAAGTTGGTAAAAGATGTATTGTTCAGGAAGCTTTAGATTGTTTTCAAATGTTATCATGGGACGAAATTTCATATGAATACAAGAGGTTATCCATTAACAAAAATTTGAAGGTTAGGATACGGCTACGAGTAATGTTTAGCCACAGACAATTTGATCCAGGAGGGTAAATAGAAATGAGATGTAAAGTAAATGCTGGATAGTTAAAGACGAAATGCAGAGAAATGTATTGGAACGTAAGAGGGTTAATTATTTATATATGTCATTTGAAAAGAGAATTAAATTATAAAAAAAGAGAGAAATGTTTATTTAAAAAAAAAAAATTAAATTTTTTGTAACTATAACAGTATTTGAAAATTAAGAATGTAAAGATTGAAACTTAATATGATATTAAAGTAAAAGTACGTAAATACAATTCCAAGAGTATTGTTAAAATAAAGTACAAAATAACAAGAATGGGTAAAAATAATAATAAAAAAACAAAAACAAATACTTATGTAGCAAACAGAAAAGGTGAAACATTGTCTAGATTTAAGAGATGTAAATATATTTGTGTAAAGGGTGAATATGTTTTGGTAAATATGTTTAATAATTACAAAAAATTCTTGAATTGATAAATTTTTGTTAACAATATAAGAAAGTAAACCATTTTTTTGTAACAGTAATTAAATAATTTAGGGTATAGTATTTGCTATAAAAAAAAAAATTGTAATGTCAGATTAAAGTCTAAACACATTAAACCAGAGCCAGTAAGTAGTGGCGAGATAGAGGAAAAACATGTCGTGTGTTAAATGCGTGTGAAGTGTCAAGTGAAAGTGATAGCGTGTGTTCCAAGATTTAGGAGACTAAAAACCCAATTATAAAATTTCCAAACAAGTTGTAAATATTTATAATTATGTTTCTAGTGGGGCACATGATGCAGTAATTTGTATCACAAATTACTTAAATGTAAATAATGATTGTAATAGGAATATGCATTTTTATGTGACATTGATTTCAGATGTTTATTAATTGTAATTATTATTGGGAAATAAGTTTATATGGCCTTACTGAAACTGTCAATAATAGCGCGCAATAATGCAGCGAGGGGGGTGAGCTGTTTATCATTATTGGAAATGAGGAAGTTACGTAATGTTGGCGCGTTTTTCGGTAGAAACTTCTGGAATATTTTCTCCCTAAAGCATATGTATTCATAATTTTCATTGGATATTAAAATAGACGCTAATGTTGGCGCGTTTTATTAGCCAATTGCAGTTCAGTTATAATTTTTTGGCGTATCTGGATGAAGGAGTATAAATAGGGTAGGTTAGAGGTAGCTTGAGGCCAGTTCATCAAAATTCTTTGTACACTACACGTCGTCTTCAGTTCGTCAGTTCGTCAAAATATTTGTATGAGACACGTCGGCTATAGATTCACAAGTTACGAAAAATCTAAAGTGTTGTAAAGTTAATAATACACAAAGTTGAAGTACGCGAATTAAAAGTGATAAGTAAGAAGTTATTATAACAGTTTCAGTTTTGGCGAGTATCTAGATCAATGTGTAAAAGTGATAGTGAATGTGTTCGACAATAAAAATTATAAAACAAATTTCTTCATCAGTGTTCTTTTTGGATAAAAGATTCCTTTCCGTTTACACAACCCTGATCAAGAGACATGTTCGACCGAGAGATAATAGCTAGCCGGAGGACAGTAAACAAAATTTAAATCAAATAACAGTCGCATTCTTTCGAACACTAACACTGATGCAAATTGCTAACACAAGATGGAGCTACAAACCGAACAAATGAATGACGTCACAAGACGGCTTCAACACTGATGTAAACAAACATTTGTAAGTAATACCGTTACAAATTGGCTACCACAACGTGAGGCTACAATAATGTTGAATAAATAACAAATACCTCATCATAACCTACCAGTGAATCTAAAACGAAGCTAAAAAGTTAATAGCTAGTATGCTAGAAAATAACATCATTGAGCTTAGTAATTCACAGATATAAATAGTGTTTGTTGGACAGTAAAGAAAGACAATAGTTTAAGAATCACTATAGATGGAAGATATTTGAATAAATTCATGCTACCAGACCACTTTCAAAATGAAAGTATAGAACAAACAATTGTAAAATTATCACGTGGCAAATATATCTCTTCAATAGATCTTACAGCTTCATTTTGGCAAGTCGAGCTAGGTCCTAAAGTACATGATTACACAACCTTTCAAGTTTTTGGATTACAATATAGGTATTGTGTAAATCCATATGGATTGAAGAATAGTGCTAGTAGATTCCTGAGAGCAATACATAGTATCTTTGGTAACACAGCAGATGATTTCTTAATCAAGATACACTGATGATTTTCTAATAATAAGTCAAACCTTTGAGAAATATTTAGAAAATGTAATTTATGTGTTGAATAAATTACATGAACATGGCATGACAGTAAACATCAAAAAGTCAAAATTCTGTGTACGTGAAATCAAATTCTTATGATATGTAATAAATGAAGTAGGCATTCGACCACATGAAGAAAGAATAGAAGCCATATTAAAAATACCACCACCTAAGAATATTCGACAGCTACGACGTTTATTTGGAATTTGGAATTATTAAAGTAAATTCTTTCCAAGATATGCTATAGAAGTAGAACCTTTAAGACAACTTCTGAAGAAGACAAATAAATGGAAGTGGACAGCTGAGCTGCAAGAATGTTTTGAAAATGTCCGAAAGCTGTTTGCAAATGCAATATTGTTGGAAAGTCCAAGAGATGAGTTAGGTTATGAGTTGTACGTGGATGCATCTTGTCAGAGATATGCAGGAATACTAGGACAAGAGAACATGACAACACATTTCATGTAATTAGTACTGCATCACATGGCTTAACCAATATTGAAAGGAATGCATCAGTAACAATATTAGAAATTGGAGCCCTATATTTTTCACTACTGAAATTTAAGATATATATATTTCAGAAGAAAGTGAAAATATATACAGATCATATTAGCTTAACTTTCATTCAGAAATGTAAATTATATAGTGGCAAGTTAGCTAGAATGATTCTCGCTATAATGGAATTTGATGTTGAAATTGCACATATTCCAGGCAAACAGAATACATTCAGCGATTTAATATCAAGGATTAATCACAACAAACAATTTCCTGAAAGTTGTTCAAGACAACAATATGAAATTAAGGTGCTTACAATAGGCATTCCAATGAAGAAGGAATTGAAGAACCAATTTAAAAATATTAAAGAAGAGCAAGACAAAGACATTAACCTAGCAAGTTTAAAAGAAAAAGCTCCAAAGATAGAAGAGGCAAAGAACAGTACAATCGCTGTTAAAGATGGTGTATTATATAAGAAACATGGAAAGGAAATAAAGAAATAGAAAATATATATTCCAACAAGCATGGAATTGTAAATAATAGAACAATTTCATTTAGGATTAATACATGCAGGTACAGAGAAGACAACCCTAACCATTTTGGAAAATTTATACATCTGTAAATTAGGACATAAAGTAAGAAAATATATATCATGTTGTGATCTTTGTCAGAAAGCAAAACAAATTAATGTTGCCTATGACTATACAACAAACTCAGTAATTAGAGACAAACCAAGATGTGTATTAAGTTTAGATTTACATGGTCCGATGCCTGTAAGTACATTTGGGTACAAATTTTTATTTGTATGCTATGACATATTTAGCAAATATGTTAGAATAGATGCATTCAAGAATGCAACCAGCATAGCATGCTTAAATACCTTAACAAAATCATATTTCCCAGAAGGAATAGTTGAGGACATACTTTGTGATAACGCATCAGTGTTTACCAGTTCTAAATTTATGAATGGAATTAAAGATTTAGGAGTCAAACAGTATTTTTCATCAAGACACAGACCAAATACCAACCCGGTAGAAAGAGAGAGAAAAGAAATTGCAAATTATCTACGTGTAGTATGTCATAACAAGCAGAGCAGTTGGTACTCATACATCAGTATTATTCAAAATCTACTAAATCAATCCATAAATGCAGTTACAGGATTTAAACCATTTGAACTTCACCATGGAAAACTGTATAATACTTTGAGCCATAATGTACCAAAAGTTATTGAAGACCAAACCATTAAATTACTAAAAAAAGAAGAAATCTTCAAATTAGCATTTTTGAAAATACAAGCAAAAGCCCTCAAGAGAAAACAAAAACATGAAGAAAGAAAAAGATAGGTGATCAAGTGTTAGAGAAGAATAAAAGATTATCAAATAAGTTTTGTAAAGAATATTGGAGATTATTTCTGAACTACCATGGTGCTTAAGAAGTAATATTTGGAACAGATACATATGAACTTAGGAACAAAAACACAAATAAAATAATTGGAAGATTCCAAAACAAATGTTAAAGCCATATAAAAGTAAACAATCTGAGGCACAAGAAGAGAAAGAAAATTAATGTATCTGGAACATAAAAGGGGAAAGCAATGTAATTTAAAATTGTAAAGTACTATTTAAAATAATAATTTTTCTAAATGTAGAGAATTATCTATAACAAAGGAAAGTTTAGATAAAGAGAAGTAATAAAAATCCATTGTTAGTAAGAAAAACTGAATAGCAACTACATTTATATTGTATAAGTTAAAGAGATGTTTAGGAAACAAATTGTAAAGAAAGGGTAACAAGTGTAAATATGTCTAATTTTATGTAAAATGTATAGCATATAAAATGCTTAATAGTGAATGTGATGGTGAATGAGCAAATTTCGCTCAGATCATTAATCTTATACCAGGACATTATCCTTGGAAAGTGTCAAACAGGTATATATGAAGTGTTCAGCTAAACACGAGTGTTGTGAAAAACCAGTGTTGAAGAAAAAGTGAGAAAGTGACACTGAAAGATAGGAAGTGCAATAATAAAAGTTATGTTTCTTTCTTTCAGGAGACTTTTAGAAAACATTTGAAAATTTAAAAGAACAAAACAAAAACAGTAAATTTTAAATATTTCTAAAAGGGGGCAATTTGAGGCAGTATTTTAATACCTGAATAATTTCAATTATATTTTATAACAACTAATTTGAATAACAGCCCGTCTTGAAACAATATTTATGTAATAATTATTTGAATTGTAAGTAACAGTCATTGCAAATGCTTATTTTTATCGTAAACATATTTTATTAATGTTATGTGAATACATTACATACTCTAATAATGCAAGAACTGTGAGAATAATAAGTTTTAAGCTGCTAACAATGAGTAATAATGAGGTAATCTTATGGTAATAATATGTTTAGAGTTTGAAATATACTGGTCATGATTAGAGCAACGACGACGTAAATTCTGTAACAGTTTTAAATTAGCCAATCAACAGCAAAGAAAAGTTTTAAATTAAATGCAGATACTTTATTGGACTAGAATTACCCAATCAGAGACTTGCAATACCAAAGCTTATGGGTTTTGACCGTTGAGGTTACTCAGTTGCTGGCGAGACTTGATAGAGTACAGATGGGAAAATGTGTTCTCTACGAGTGATTAGTAAAAACAGATATACAGTGGAATCTCGTTAGCACGTTCCTCATTAACACATTTTCCGGTGTATTACGTTGAATTATAAAAGTCCCGGTACCAAATCACCAAATAT
Source organism: Deroplatys truncata (assembly GCA_030765065.1). Taxonomy (NCBI): domain Eukaryota; kingdom Metazoa; phylum Arthropoda; class Insecta; order Mantodea; family Mantidae; genus Deroplatys; species Deroplatys truncata. The sequence continues at coordinate 19,219,651 of CM060988.1, read as the reverse complement.
AATAAATAATGTTTACTTAGTGCGTTTTCCCGGTCCCGCTTACTACGTTTGAATTTTGACGTCCTCATTCGCTGTTTTAGCCAATCCTTGATCAGTACAGTGGGAGTAGGCGTTTAACACGTTCATAGCTTGACATCCTCATTTGCTACTTTGGTCAATCCTTGGTCACGGGGTGGATATCGGCAGCCAATCACATACATGCATTTAAATATTTGTGTGACACGACTTCTGTGGGTGGGATAGAGAATGCTTTACCTTGGCATGGTGAACGCTAACGATAGTTTCTAATGTTGAGTGATGACCAAACAACCGTAGATTGTATTTTAACTTTTCATTTACAATGAAAAAAAGAAAGTGTAGTAGGTAAATAACCAACAGTGAAAAACTGAAAATCCTTGATGTAATCACAATCCAAATATAAAACATGTTGATATAGTGCGGAAGTTAAACATTCCTCCGTCAACCTTAAACACGATTTGTTAGCAAACCTAAATTGATTGAAACTGCTTTTAAAGAAGGGAAAAATACTAAAACAAAGCTTTTCTCTTGGAAAATAGGATCAGAAGAGGACCGGAATTTGTTGCATGGAAACACCTCTGTATTCAAATTGTCTTGTATACACCAAAGATAATATAGTCTATTGTACTCGTAACACGATGCACGCTCATAATTTTTTCTTTTTTAGCAGAAATTGTTATCACGTGTGTAATAAAACACACAGTAAAACCACTATTGCCGCTTCCACAATTCGCAATTTATTTTCTCAAAAACATTCATAACCTAAAAAATCCAAGTTGACCAAAATAAAAGCTTGAATTATTTATTCTCAGGCTTTGTGTATCCAAATCCATTTAAACATATTGAATTTAACATGGAAACGCGGATCGTATTCAGTATGAAATTGTACTCAAAATCGATTTAAATTGCCCATGGAGACGTACTAATTATTAGATTTTTATAACCTATGTTCTTAAATTGCAGATTTTGCATTTTCGTTAACACATTTTCCCGCCTATGACGTCCAAATCCTTAGGTCCCTGCAGAAACGTACTAACGAGATTCTACTGTACACATTAAGTGAATGTATAAAAGTTTCTCACAGCTCTTTAAAGAGTGTAGTGGTTTATAAATATGTGCAAGAATTTAATTCAAAAGTTTAATTCTGTGATGTCTACAATAATTGTCATACCACGCCCTACCCAAGATACATGACTCTAAAGTAAGACTGACGCAGCCGAGGCAAATTCAAACAGTAATATTACGTAAGCATAAAATACAAAACGACGCCCAAAGCGTGTTACAAATTACATAAAGCAACTATTATTACATAAAACAATTCTTCAAGTTTACGTAAACATATATTACGCAACAACAGCAGCAAATCATCTTCAAGTTGGCTTCCAAGCATGTAGCTAACAACAACAGTAAAACTTCAACAATAGAAGAAAATCATTTACTACAAGTTGGCTCCCAATTTGCGGGGCAGATTAAATAATTTACGTAATTTATGACATGACCCAAATAACAGTTTGGCTCCCAATTTGCGGGGCAGTTTAAATAATTTACGTAATTTATGACATGAACCAAATAACAGTTGAAGAACATACCTTCTTCAAGTTCCTGGAACACGCTTTGGGCATCGGTTTGAATTTGTTGATTATGTAATAGTTACTGTTATTACGTAATATGCTGCTACGTATGAGAGGCTGATTTTAAGATGTGTTTTTGTTATTACACTCCAAGTTTTACACTATAATATTTAACTTTGTTATTAACACTTATTCTATATATCATTTATGTTTGAATTCGCCTCGGTTGTGTCAGTCTTGTTTGTAGAGTCACATATATCTTAATTAGGGTGCGGTGTGACAATGATTGTAGACATGACAGAATTTAAGTTTTTAAATTCACTTCTTTTATTAATTCTTGCACATTTTTATAAAGCACTACTTATTAAGAACTGTGAGAATCTTCAATACTTTCACTTAGCATGTATACATATTTTACGATTCACATGTAGAGAACACATCTTCCATCTGTTCACTACCAAGGCTTGCCAGCAACTGAGTAACTTTAAACGGTTAAACCTGTAAGTTTCGGTACTTCAAGTCTCTGATTGGCTAATTCTAGTCCAATAGAATATCTGCATTTTACTTAAACTTTTTCCTTGCTATTGATTGGCTAATTTTAAACTGATACTGAATTTACCTTACCTTTGATATAATCATGACTTGTAACTTTTCAAACACTCTAACTCATTATTGCCACAAGGTTACCTCATTATTACCTCATTGTTAGCAACTTAAAACTTATTATTCTCACAGCTCTTGCATTATTAAAGTATATAAGTACTCACATAACATTAATAAAACATGTTTACAATAAGAATAAGTATTTGTAATGGTTGTTACATACAATTCAAATAATTATTACATACATATCATTTCAAGGCGGGCTGTTATTGAATTTACTTATTATAAAAATACAATTGAAATTATTCAGGTATTAAAATACTGCCTCACATCATTCACTGATGCTTTCATCACTGGAAGTGTCCACATCAGAAACAGGTTCATTTCCTCTCTCCCTGTCATCCAAAACATTTGAAATGCAGCATTTCTTGAATGACTAACTATAGTAGCAAATAATCTCAATTTGTTTTTGCCACAAGCAAACATTGTTCTCTGATACACTGAACTTCCTTCCTGCCTTTCTATTACCATTTTGTTTTCAGCACAAAGGATTACTTTATGCTTTAAAGAAGCATCATAAGACAATTCTTCTCTGTTTGACCTTGCCCTCCATATCGTAACTAAAAATGCTCAATAATAGGCCAATGATAAATGAGTGGCTAACTTGTCGCGATTTTCCGGATGCATGTTAACTCCAGCAATCCATTGTGACATAATAAACGAAAAAATTGAATGAAGTTACTGGCGTTCTATGGAACGAATTTTCAGTATACTACATTTGGTAAAAAAAAGGTGCGCATTAGATTTGCGTAAATACAGTATTTCATGGTTTAGTGAAAAGCAACTGCTGATTTGTTGGTCTGCATGAACTTTATGCAATGCCTGTTTTCCTTGAAGCAGTGCCCAAGTTGCTTTTAGTTTTTTCTAAAGTAAACGTTCTTGCAATTTTCACATTGGATTCAGTAGATTCTCAACTTCTTCTCCTGGGATATGGGATCAGATGCTCTTGCTTTAATGAGATTCTTCATCCTGCATTTGTTATAAGGTGACAGAGTGATGTAGTTCTTGAAAATTTTCTGAAACTTGTTAGAGACCTTTCTGAACTTGACCTTTATTGCTGTGTTAGAAAGTGTGGTGATCTGCATGATGCATTTCTGTCTTTTGAATTTACATATTTTCCTATATACCATTTCCTGGCTGAATCCAGTCTCTACTGAGATTTGACAAATGTGTTGATATTCAGTTCTGTTGAGGGGGCTGTTCATTGATCTGTGAGTCATGGTGTTAGGGTTGTAACTATGTGCTTTGGGTAATTATCTGTGTACGTGGGTTTTCTATGTATTCCGACTTCTATCCTGCCTGAAATATTTGTTTGAGTTCCAGGAAAGCTATGGAGTTGTTGGTAGCTGTCTCTATTGTAAACTGAATGGATGGCTCTTGTAAGTTTAACACCTTGAGAATGTCCTCTGTGTGTTTGTGTTTTACTATCGCGAATATATCATCAAAACATCTGTACCAAAGTTTGGTTAAAGCAACAATCATATTGTGATTTAGATTGAGTCACACTTTTTTACACTCACCTTCACTAATTAAAGTTACATAAAACAGGAAACGTTTTCGAGGGCAGTCGTCCTCATCGTCAGCGACTGGGTAACTAAGGGTCGCTTTCTCCCATGTCCTCTTCTTCCTCATCCATACATAGAAAACCCACACATGCGGACAACTACATAAAGAAAAATGGTTGCAACCCAACTTCACACCAACTAGCCGTCTTTAGAAGTTTAATCCACCGGTTGCATAGCATTCCCTTGGGTAAAGAAGAATTTTTAAAAGAACAACAACATATAGCAATAACTAATGGATTCAACTCAGATCTCATAAGCAACATGATATACAAGAAGGAAAAACTCAAGGCAATTTCACATTCCACCACTCTAACGCCTCTCTCAAACACAAATTGGAAATACAAGAAATTCACATACCACCCTTGGGCCTTTAGAAAATTTGAACGAATCTTCAACAAATTTAACATTAGACTAGCTCCACAGAACAAATTCAGCTTGAAGAACTTACTACACACACCTCTCAAAAATACCATCCCAAACACACTAAAATCCGGAATTTACCAGATCAGTTGTGAGAACTGTGAGAAATACTACATAGGAAAAACTAAAAGAAACTTGGAAACCAGACTTAAGGAACACCAAAGAAACATAAAACTAAAACAAATAGAGAAATCTGCTGTATCACACCATTTTTGGACTGAAAACCACAACATTGGCCAAAGTATAAAGTTGTTAAAACCCCTCACCACACCAATAGAATTGAACATCTGGGAAAAAATACACATCGTCAAAAACAGCAACAACGTCATTAATTTTGAAATCCCGCCTGTAAGCAATGTGTTAAAACTTTGTGCCCCCAACACCAGATGGCAACAGGGTCAGAATTCGCAGGATGAGGAAGAAGAGGACATGGGAGAAAGCGACCCTTAGTCACCCAGTCGCTGATGATGAGGACGAATGCCCTCGAAAACGTTTCCTGTTTTATGTAACTTTAATTAGTGAAGGTGAGTGTAAAAAAGTGTGACTCAATCTAAATCATGATGAATACTTCACTGTTAATAACGCTTCTGTTTTTAATCTTTAACAATCATATCGTTTTGTGGCGATACTAGTAATACTCATATTAAGTATTTAACGAATACTGACAACTAAATTTAAGATTAACTCACAAATGATCTCTCCCTGCAAACTAAATATTCTGGACTGATCCTCTATGGAAGGAATGGTTCACCATGATGAGGGTTTGTTTGTATTTTACATCCAGAAGTGATTCAGCAGAATAACTTCGGGTAACTCATAACAGGTGCAAGTCGCAGTGCCATCACACTCCAGGCAGAAGTCGCTGCACTACATTATTACGAGGAGGGTTCCAGCTGAGAAAATATTTTCTTATAAATATATCTGAATGACTTGCCTTCATGAAACTTTGCACATGTATATACTACTAAATGGAGAATACACGTGTATTTAAAACATTTTTAGGATGTCGATATATATAACACAAAATTGAATTTTAAAATCCCAAATTTCTGTTGAATCAGATTCACTCTCGTATATGTTTAAAGTAGACTCCATAGTCTTTAAAATGAGTCTAATATGGAGTTTGTATGAGAATTTGAATGGGAGATAAAAGCTGTTATATATGGGGGTGCAGCCACTTTTTTTGAAAATTTTGACTTTGGCTGGTATTCAAAATCTTGAAGCTAGGGACCAAAAAAGGAGTGTCTTCTATTTCAAAAGCATCAAATGCATGCAAAAGATTTCAAAGAGATTTGATGATTGGTGTTTCATGGATGTTTGACTTGACATGGAATGACTCATATGCAGGTATTCAGCAACAAACACTTAAAAAGAAACTCAGTAGTAATACAAGACAGACTAGAACATTTTGTTGGAGTTTAAGCCACTTTAATGCAATCAGTCCAGCGGCATATTTCATAAAACATTAGTAAATTACACGGTAGCTTATGGTTTAGTTTCAATTTTCTGCCTTGGCACTCTTGTTTTATAAAAAAAATTGTTTACAGCTGTAAAAATATTACTCTGATTCATGATTTTTGAAATTCCAGTTGCTGTTATAAATGCTGGCGAGATCAACATTAATAGTAAAACATAAAAGCAGCTTGTTTTTCTTTTTTATAAAAAAAAGCACATGAAAATAAAGCAATATTATTACAAACATGCAAAAAAAAAAAAAGAGAGAGAGAGAGAGAGAGAAGAAAGAAAGAAAAATCTAATACAACAAGAGATATAAATGGTATGAAATAAGAGAATATGCAGCTTCTCTTGGCTCATTTACAAATGATGATGATGATTATATATTTGTGAGAGTTCACGGCAGTATTTCAGAAATTTTCACAGTATTCATGTTTCTTGCATGTATTTTAGCCTAGGCCTGAAAACTTTTAATTTCCCGGTATTAGCTCAGTGAGTCCAAAAGTGACCTATGGGAGAGTGTAGACACTTCCATTACCTAAAGCATAGAACAAGTCACAATTTTCTTCTTCTTCCTCCACTGTAAAGTTAAGCTATAAAGCCTGTTCCACTGCTAAGATGTCTTTCCATCTGGCTCTTGGTTGTTCGATTGAATGCTAACCTGGTTTGTATCGAAATGCTTGTTTGGTGATATTCTTTCTATATGTTGCAATCACTGTCATTTGAAGCTATTAATCTTTTCTTCTAATTAATATATATTTAGCTCCTTTAATTATTTATTAGTGGGTTCAACTTTACAATACAACCTCAATTATCCATCATTGTTAACGTTCGGCTCATTAACCCTGACATTTTTTTTTTCTTTCTTCTTTTTTTTAATTTACTGTGCTGGATGAAAATTTCCTGTATGCAGCAAAGATTAACTTGTTTTGGAAATAAATGCAATCTATAGATGCAGTAACAATCTGCGCAAATCACAGCTCAACTTTTGCCGTAATTGGAGGTTAAAGCTACTACATATGTATGTCTATGTTACTTTTGTGAAAGCAGAGTTATTCACAAAACAAACACTTATGATGTATTCCGAAAACGTATTTGTAACACTTTGAGCATGTTGTATATCAATAGATACCTTCACTATTCAGAAAACAAGCGAAGTGCAATTTAATAATAATAATAATAATAATAATAATAATAATAATAATAATAATAATAATAATAATAATAATAATGGAACAAACGACTATGCTACATCCTGAGCATGACAACAATGTTATGAATTGAATACAGAATGAATACTGCTCTAGTGAAGAGATTGTTCTAATGTCTTCAGCTGTGTATTACTTAACTTTTAGTTTCAGAGCGCAATGTGGCCATGTAATCGGACATTAGTAGTGATCATAATGTAATGTTGTTGCCTTGCAATGTACCTACAAAACTGACAAAAATGGATAGAAGTGAGTAATCAGGTTCCCAGCAAAAGTCTGAATCTAATTTCCATGTCTTTTCCCTGATTAAAATACTGTATTTCCCTGACTACAATTTTGTACTTGCGCAATTTTTAACAGCCTCATCCATCCCTATGTAATGCCTACTGACCAATATTATCAAGTTTAAACTTCTTCCTGCACACTTTACAGCATGTTTAAAACTTGCCCAGTACATCACTAAGCCGTTTTACAAATTCTGGATTAAATGATGTATCCAGAACAATGACAGTTGAAAGTTTTTTATTGGGGGGGGGGGGGGCCACAAAAGTCTTATGATTGAGTAAATCAATCTGAAACTGCAGTCACATAAAAGTGAACAACCTTATTTCTATAACATGTGTGAAAGTATATATACACACACTGGTGTGCGAAACCTAAAAAAAATTAAATTGAGTTTTATTTATGGACACTCTTTAACTGCTGTGGTTCTTAGCATCCCATTCTATATTGGACGTGAAAGACCGGTAATTTTCTCAGAGGCCTCTTTACCAGGCTTGAAGTTCTTTTACATGCCGTAAACCTACGGCACAGGACCATCGGCTTTACTTCCCTTCTGAAGGAAGCCATGCCAAAGATTTTTACGCCCGAAAAAATCCATTGCCCTCCGCCGGGTTTGAACCCGCGACCTTGGGAACTAGAGGCTAGCACGGTACCACTAGTCCCATGAGGATGACACGAAACCTAAAGACGAAAGTAATCTTTGCATGCTGTGACACACAGCTCAATGAAACTTGAATCATACATAGAGGGAACTGCTACAGTAGGCAAGTAAATGAAATATGCAATGAGACGAACAGAAATGCCACTTTTATTCATAGACCATAAGCTACACTAAAGTCAATATGACATATGATGGCTCTCTAGATTTACAGAAACAGATACATGGTGCTTAAAAGGGTGTATGATCACCACGGACAGCAATGATACTCTGCATTGTGCTCCCATGCTGGCCACAAGGTTGGTAAGCTGTTCTTGTGGTAGGGCGTTCCATTGCTCCACCAGCGCTCTTGGCAACTGTTGGATGGTTGTTGGTGCATGTGGATGTGCTGCAATGCGTCTCCCCAAAGCATCCCACACGTGTTCGATGGGATTTAAATTGGGGGAACGGGCAGGCCAATCCATTCGCCGAATATCCTCTCATTCCAAGAGATCCTCCACCTGTGCTGTTCGATGCGGTCGCATATTGTCATCCATAAAAATGAACTCAGGGCCAACTGCACCCATGAAAAGATGCACATGGGGAAGGAGTACAATAACACAATATCACATTATGCCTCCCCAAACCATAATGCCTGGACCACCAAAACGATCATGATCAAGGTTGTTCTTGGGTACATTACATGTTCCCACCTCTTGCCAGATGAGGGTACGTCAAAAATCACATCTGCTCTCATCCGAGAAGAGCACGTGACCCCATTCCTCGTTGGTCCAATTTTGATGCTCTTGGGACCATCACAGACGGTACCGCCAATGTCAATGGAACACAACGTACTGGCTGTCGGGCAAAGAGACCACCTCTGTGTAGTCGCCGTGACACTGTCTATAATGAGATTGAGTGCCCAGCTGTACTGTTAAATGTGGTTGCAATTGCACCCGCTGTTTGGTGTGGATCCCTTCTTGCCTGTTGCATAATGTAGCGGTCATCTACTGCTGTAGTTGAGCGTGGTCGACCACCACCTCTCCTTGGGACAGCAGTGCCTGTGATTTGGAAGGTTCCCCATGCACATGAAACAATGCTGTGAGCAATTCCAAACCCCTGAGCAACATTCGTCACATTACGCCCTTCTTGCAGTCTTTCGATGATTCTTCCCCGTGTGAAGTCATCCAAATGGTGTCTACGGGCCATGTTGCAATGAAGAACACCACTACAGTGCACCGTAACAGCTCGCTAATTGCCACACACTGTCTTGTCCTGTTTTGTCAACTGCACCGTGTTGCGGACCAGACCCATTTGGCACTATAGACTCGCTACACTCACGCCATGTGACGTCTAGCTTTCTGGGTATGTGTGAGAGACCTCTGGCAACACGCTCCTGTACCTTCATCTACTTCCATCAAGTAGTTCATTTGTTATGTTACTTTACCAATCTTGTCCTTAGGTTTTGCACACCAGTGTGTGTGTGTGTATATATATATATAAATAAATTCTTCTGCATTTAATTTGAAACTCATCACTTCCAGGGTTGGGAGGGGATTTTGAGGAGCAAAAAAATATTGCAATACTCCTTAATATGTAGTTTTTCATCAGTATGGATTACCAGACATAGTAACTTTGAACCAATTTCTCTGACTTTTCCTGACACATCTCAATTTTTTTAATAGTCTCCTTGCTGACTTTCCAGACCACGGGAACCCTGAATAAGCGCATGCACTTGTATTGCTTTTACAGAGTAAAAGCCTGTTACCTCTTACCACGCAACCCTGCCCCACAGACAACAATCAACACCACACAAATTTGCAGGAACAGAACAGTAGGCTACCCCTTGGAAGCTGTAGCTATAACCCTCAGTCCAGCTTCCAAGGAAAGCATCTCCCAGACACCAACAGTGAGTCAGGACTGGCCTTCTGCTGAAAACAGCAACTTAAACAGTTGAGTGTTGTTATATATTGTGGCTGGAGTGAATAAATTTAGTGTAATATGTACCTGTGGTGTTATAATATCATATCTGGTGAGCCTGACGTGATCATGCACAAATGACAATAAAATTTGTGATGAGTGCCGCGTATACACTGAGAACGACAGATGACGGAGCAGGTATTCTTTATTGTGTGGTGGTGAAGTTGCCTCCTTTCTGGGCTAAGAAATGCACAGTATGGTTCACCCAAGCAGAAGGGTAATTTGAACTCGGTGGTATTATGACTGAAAGAACTAAATTCAATCATGTAATCGCTCAGCTTGATCACTGATATTGCGCAGAAGTAGAGGATGATATAACTTGCTGATGATCCATACACAAAACTCTAGGCGAAGTTGGTGCACAGGCTGTACTCCTCCATGGAGCAGCTTTTAACACACTGCATCCCAGTTTTATTGCACCTCATAAGCTTCATACCAGACATTCTAGACAACTATATGGTTCAGCCGTTTGTCATCTCATATACAGACCATCATTGCCTGCCAAATAGACACAAGTCTTGAGGCCATTTCACCGTGACACATCCACTGGCCTGCATGGTGACCATTAACCATGATCCTGCAAAGAGTTGAAGAGCAGCCTTGATAACCCCTCAAGTACGACACTCCTCGCACGATTCATCAGCAGTTCCGGGCCAATGTTGGTACCACTGTCAGAATATACATCACTGGTTCCTACATCTCAGAAAACAGCAGCAGCATCCATCAGTGGCAGCAAATGACTACACGTCTTCATTACTGACAGCACAGATTCCTTAATAGACACTAGTTCAAATCTCTTGTGTTTCATAAAAGGTTAGTTCCTGGTAGGAAAGTGCAATGGCACAACTATCCAGGTTTTGTCTATATCCATTTAAAACTAAATTTTGGACTCCAGTGAGCAGTTGTCTGGCACTTAATGGAGGCTGATGTTAGTATTCCAATAATTTGTGTTAATTTCTTGTTGCACTATAACGCTCTGGTTGACTGTCATCATAGTCATCTACCAGATGGCACAACAAAGTTGTCAATGCCCAGTCTTACCACAAACAATGTAATTCTTAGTATTAAAAGTATCCTTACAGGTACACCTCTTGATCACTTTCTCAAGAAGTTCCCCGCTCACTCAGCTATGGGAGTGCCATAAGCTGTGCAACACCAGGTTGTTCACCACATAAGAGCAACGCCCAGGCCACTTGATTCTTGTCGTCATTGACTCACCTCTGAGTGCCTCAAGATTGCTAAGGCTGAGTTTGATAACATGCTGCAGGAGGGTACAGCTCGCTGTTCTGAGCCCTTGGTCTTCGGCACTGTACCTGGTACCCAAGAAAAACTCCCGTACATTCTGATGATATATCCAAAACAGGCATCACTACTCCTTTTGGTCTGTTTGAATTCCTCTTTGTCATTTTGTCTCAGAAACGCAGCTTAAACTTTTCAAAGATTTATGGATGAAGTTCTCCATGGACTAGATTTCTGTTTTGCCTACTCGGATTATATCCTAGTCTTCCCCCAGACATTGGAATAGCATATCCAACACCTTTTTCATTTCAACTCTTCACCAGGCTACTGGAGTTTGGAATTATCGTCAACCCTTCCAAATGCACCTTCAAGTTCCAGAGGTTGTCTTCCTACACTCATCTAGGATGAAGGTTCTTAAGAATGAAAAACTTCTATCGTCATTTCCTACCAAATGCTGTTGCTGTTCAGGCACCTCTTCATGCTATTCTCTCAGGCTCCCGAGTCAAAGACTCTGATCCTGTGAACTGGACACCTGAGCTGCTTCAGACTTTCGAGATCTGTAAGGATAGTCTCTCAAAAGCAACTCTTCTAGGCCATCCAGATAGCTCTGTCCCTCTTGCCCTAGTCACAGATGCTGCAGCAGGAACCATCAATCACTCAGCTCCTTTTCCAAGAAACTCATCTCCAGCAACAGAAATACAGTGCGTATAACAGAGCACTTCTGGCTATCTACAAGGCATATGTTAGAAGCACAAAACTTTACCATTCTCACCAATCACAAAACCCATTATTTATGCCTTCCAACAAAAGAGTGAAAGCTTCCCTACTTGTCAGTTCAAATACTGAGACCTAATTTCCCAATTGTGCACCAACACCGAACATATCTCTGGTTTAGATAACAACATTGTTGATACCCTTTCTCATATTGACACCCTGTCTAATCCTGTGGACTTGATGGCACTCGCTAAGTCTCAGGAGCTCTGCTAGCTACTCCACAACAACAATCCTCTTACAAAAGGTTCCTCTACCCATTACTGCAGTGTCTTTGTTCTGTGATACCTCTACTGATAGCCATGTCCTTTTGTCACCTAACCTTTTCACTGATAAGTCACTTTAGCCACTTGGGAACAAAAGCTTCCATCAAGTCGGTTGTGAAAGGACTGCCACCTGCCAACGGTCACGCTGTGACACCACCTGCAGAGTATCCGTTCCACCAGGGTGCTTTCTTCATGTTCACATTGACATTATTTGTCCCTTACCCTTCTTTTCAGGTAACACTACTGTATGACAGCTATCGATTGATACACCCGATGGCCAAAGGTGCTTCCTCTTCTGGACATCAGTGCAGAAATGGTAGCAAGGACGTTCCTAACTGAATGGATCTCACGATTTAGATGTCTGCAACAGGTCACCCAATTCTCTTCCCAGCTCTTCCAAATTCTATCAAACTTTGTGGTATACATCCCACCACCCAGCATCTAATGGCCTTGTAGAGAGATTACACAGATCTCTCAAGACTGCCTTGATGTTCCATGAAGATGCCACCTGGAGCGAAACACTTCCTCTCATTCTTCTGGGCATCTGTACGACCTTCAGGCTTCAGTGGCAGAGCTGGTCTAAGGTGAATTGCTGCAGATGCCAGGAGAGTTCATCCAATCTGCTGACACTTCTCGATTCCTCACAAACCTAAAGAGGAGAATGAAAGAATTGCAACCAAAGCCAGCCAGCGCCACTGCTCACCCATCCCTGTCCACAGAACTAACGTTTTCATTCGCCAAAGCTCCCTCCACCACCTTACACTGGACCTTACAAAGCGCTTGAACACACTGACAAACCCTTCTCCATTGCCACCAGGAACAAACCAGTATTGGTATCAGATGATCACATGAAATCTGCTTTGATTCTCACAGATGCCATCGTTCTTGAAACTCCATCATCCAACATACCTACACTAGTACCAAGATCATCTGCAACCACTTGGTCTGGGCGACATGTACATTTTCTGGACTATTATAGGCCCTAGGGGAGTGATGTGACAACTCAACCATCACACAGGTTTGCGATAGAACAGCAGGCTACCTGACCGTTCTTTGGAAGCTGTAGCTACAACCCTCGGTCCAGCATCTCTCAGACACCAATGGTGGTGATGAGTGACAAGGGACAGCTGTGCACTTGGTCACAAAGCCACCCCTGCCAGAAAGTAGCAGCAAGGAAGTGCATGCTTACGTACTGGAAACTTAAACTGCTAAGCATTGTTATATATTGTGTATGCAGGGAGGATAAATTTAGTATAATACATAGCTGTGTTGTTATCAGTTTTGTTCAACCTTAACCCACACACTTTTCTTGTGTGCCATTTTTTCTAAATACACAAGAAATGTAACATAGGAATTGTGTGTTTAGCAAGTTTTTGTGTAATTTCTTATTAAACCCACTGTTTATATCAAGTAAGATGGACTATCTGTCATTTTCGGTTAACCAACAACCCCACATCCTCCATTACAATGGTTAATTGAGGTTCTACTGTAACTATTTTTGTTATAATGGAGGTATCATTTTTTACCTCAGAGCAAAGGATTTTAGGTTATATTCATATTCCTTAAGGTCCAAATGAAGTTGAGTTTGTAGGAATGTTTACATTAGATCCTTCCATGTATAGCCTGATGTACATCTGAAAAATTGCATATCAGGATGTTTCTATTTTCTTTAAGAGTTCTATTGAGGATCCTGTTTTCAAGTTCAAGCTCTAATTGTTTCTCTTTATTGGTTAGATTTTAATTTCATATATTTATACTGAATCTATGAAATGGTTTGCTTCTACTGCATGTTTAAAAGAATGTGATTACCAGGCTAAAATATTTAGCCAATCTAGAAATTTAAAATGAAACTTAACAACAGGGGTGACAATCATGCTTTTTGCCCAATCCTTCTTGTTACATATGTCTTAACAGTTTTACAACCTTAGGCTTTCATATTTTGATGGCATTTGAAACTGTTAGACCCAATTTAACATCTAATAAGGAAGTTAACTTTGTTGATAAGTCTTATATTATTACTAGTTTTATGGATTTTAGGACACTGTATATTCTAAAACCCCTTTATAACAGTGTTTAATGTCCATTCTTACTACACATGACATCACAGGTGGTGGACAATGACACATGATGAAATGGAAATTGCTAATTCTGACGAAGCCTTGTAAACTTTTGCAAATAGTGAATAAAATCTGAATCTGAAAGGACACATTCCAAGCCTTATGGTACTTTTCCAGCATTTGTCTTTGTTCAGGTGAAATTTGAACTGTGAACCTCGTGTTCACAAGTCCGTGCCTTAATGCTACGTGGTGGCACCCATTATTGTAATATGAGTGCTCACATGGATGACAATAGTCAACTAGCATGCTTAACTTTGTTCAAGCACGTTTTGCTAAACATATAGCACTGTTATATATTTCTATCAATAATACAATCCAGAATAAATAATAGTTTTATTTTATATATAATTGAAACTTTTTTTAGCAAAAAGCATTACATTCTTGTATGAATCTTTTGCTAACATGAACCTATTCAACGTGTACTTTGACTGGTTAGAAGAGCATGTTTATAGTTTAAAATGACAACGAATCACTTGCAGAAGGAATAGGAACAGCCATTCACATGCTATACGTGTAATGTACTTGTCAGACATCCCTTGTATGCAGGTTCATCTGTTCCTCCTCCTACAACACCTGGTGTCCTCTTATCCATGATGTGGCAGTTGCACACCAACAAGAATTTGAATCCTCTTTCCTATTTTAGCAGGATCCGTTTGGAGTCTTGTTTATTTCTTCTAGAAATTTACACTTTATCTTTGCACTACTGTTATCAGAATAAATTGTCATTGTATTTATTGCATATTGAGAAGATTATGGGCCATCGATAAGTGTTCCTTACTATGCTACAGTGACTGCAAGGCTAATCTACTCCATTGACTACAATTTTGGTTTTATTATAACATGTGATTATCTCAGGCTTTTGCTTATCACCAGTGGTTGCATCCATTTTGTCATCATAATGCATTGTTCAGATAAGTACACTGTACGATACTAGCATTCCAAATGGCTGATTGGCAGTGTTTGTACTTCTAGATTTTTCTGGCAAACATTCTTTGGGAATTTCATACTAGTTCCAACATAGTTCCATTTAGTGTTCCAACATAGATCATTTTGTGCTCCAGTAATGCACAATGGAGAATCAGTTGTCACAAGTGATATTTCCAAAACAAGTTGTGACAGTCTAAGAACCAAATCGTGGGTGGGGTGAACTGCTCTGTAGATGTGACCCATTCAGCTGTTTACCTCCATATTGATTTTGTACATGTTTGCTGCATCTACTAGAAGGCAAACACTTTCATGCCATACTTTGCAGGTTTACTCAGTATATGAGGTGTGATAAAAAAAATAATGGAATTTTTTTAATTTTGCAAACTTTATATATCCGATGTTCAAAACCTTTGCTATATCTTGTTGGTACAGATGTTCCTGATGTATGTTTGCATTTTCAGCTGTTTTGAATATTTAGTTTATTGTTGACAGTCGAAAAAGTTTATATGTGTTTTCAAGTGTTCGGCAAATTTTTAATTTTGAAAAAGATGGATCAGAGAATTTGCATTAAATTTTGCTTGAAAAATGGAATAAAGTGCAGCACCGCATTCTAAATGTTGACTATGGCTTTTAGCGAATCTACTATGAGCCAGACAAAAGTTTGCGAGTGGTATAAACGTTTCAAAGAGGGTCAAGAAAACGTTGAAGACAACGACTGCCCTGGATGCCCAGCACACCAATTACTGACGACAATGTGGAAAAAGTAAGGAAAATTGCAGAATTACCATTAGACAGGTTGCTGATGTCAACATATCCTTTGGCCCATGCCAAGCAATCTTTTTTGGATGTTTTGGGCATGAAATGTGTAGCAGCAAAGTTTGTTTCAAAATTCTTTAATTTCGACCAAAAATGATGTCTTGTAGACATCGTTCAGGAATTTCTGAATGAAGCCAAAAATGATCCAGAACTTCTAAAGAAGGTTATGACAGGTGACGAAACATGGGTATATGGGTATAACATCGAAACTAAGGCCCAATTGTCCCAATGGAAACTGCCTGAAGAGACAAGACCGAAAAAAAATTGACAAGTTCGATCACATGTGAAAGTTCTTCTCACTGTTTTCTTTGATTACAATGGGATAGTGCATCAGGAGTTCCTACCTTATGGTCGTACAGTCAATAAGGAATACTACCTGGAAGTTATGTGCAGTTTGTGTGAAGCAATCTGAAGAAAACGACCAGAACTGTGGCAAAATCACTCGTGGAAATTGCATCACGATAACGCACCCGCTCACACCTCAATGCTTGTCTGTGACTTTTTGGCAAAAAACTAAACCGTTATGCTGCCTCAGCCATGGTAATCGCCAGACATGGGTCCCTGCGACTTCTTTCTATTCCCGAGGCTGAAGAGAACCATGAAAAAATGACATTTTGCCACCATTGATGAGATAAAAACAAAATCGCTGAAGGAGCTGAACACCGTAACAAAAAGTGAGTTCCAGAAGTGCTTCCAAGATTGGAAAAAGCACTGGCACAAATGTATCATATCTGATGAGGATTACTTTCAAGGGAACAAAGTTGATGATGATTAAATAGAAATTCCTTAAGAAAAACAAAAATTCCCATTACTTTTTTATCACACCTTGTATACTGCCTCAATGAGCAATTTTTCAAGAAGTTGTTCATGTATATTAATTTAAGAGCCCACTTCATAATAACTTTGAAATTTCTCTGGTAACTTTCAAACACCTCTCTTATAGCCTATAGGAGCTCTTCTCTAATTGTTATGTCATCAAACCTAAACAATGCAGCAGAAATCTAAATCTTTAATCACTCATTCACAAATAGCAAGTTTTAATGCCACCACCCTGTGAAATGTCCCACATTTGCATGACATTCAGCGTGCTGCTACGATGAATACCAATAAAATACAAGAGCCCTATCTCTTTCATCTGTATGGTGTACACCCCTTTCCCTTGAATAGTTTTGCTATTTCTTTGATATGTAGATGTTAGTATATTTGGTAATCAATTATCAGAATATCATCAAGAAATAAATTCAGGCATTCATTTGATGTTTTAGCTTCAGTAGCAGCATTTCTAGGTAGAAATCATCTGCTATTTCTGTACCAACACGGCCATCCTCATCATCAGAAACTTGTTGTTCTCACTCACACAAGTGCTCCATGGCAGGTTCAGGGTCATCGTTATCTTACATGCTTTCTTCTTCCCTGTCTAGTTCTTGCAGCCACTGATAGATGTTCAAAATAAATAACCACACCTACGCCAGCAAAGGTGCAACAGGAACTGAAACTACAGTTTAAAAAACAAAGCTGCAAGTAGCCACACAGACAACATGTAGGAATGTTGAATATCAAATGAACAACTTATAACAATCTAAAAAGGGTAACAAACATGCTTTCATTAAGTATAAAATTAAGCTACTGAAAAGTTCACCATTGTTGACAAACACTGTAAGACAAAATTTAATGATGGTAGGGTTAACAAACTTGGCCACCCATGTCAGTATAACTTTGCAACAATAAGTAATAAAGAACCTTACCTGTTCTGCTCCAAAGGAAGGTATATTAGCACGTACAGTTCCACCAGCTACTCCAACACAAATAAGTATAACATACGTTTCCATAACACAAGATGGAGAGGTAGGGCTTCGCTGACAGATAATACCGCTGGCCATTATAGTCAGTAAAGCAAATCCGACAACATAGAGTGACAGACCAATTACTAGCGCCCAATATCTACCAACCTGAAACAACATGAACTTGTTCATCAAGCAGAAACTTGACACTCTGAAGCATAAAAATATATTTCAAGAGAGCATTTTATAAAATATGGCCTTAAAGTTTAGTTAGTTTATAGCCCCAGTCCTGTAACATCTGAAGTTTCAGAATCTGTGCATGGTATATGCAGGGCTGCCCACCAGTTCTGGATCGTCTGACAACTCATGGTAACAAGCCCCCTCCCCTTATTCAGTTATTTATTATTTGACAACTACATTATTTTTAAATCTGTTTTTGTATTTATTTATGCAGACTTGTTGTTAGTAAAAGAACAAATTATTGTATCATAATAAAAACACATTTACTACCATTCCTATATTGTAGGTTAATTAATGTAATTTTTCGCTTACTGTTGATATACTTTTAGATAATAATGAAAAAACAAAAATGTCCGATTTGAAGTATTGGACAAAGTAGAAGACACCAGTGTTGAAGACAACAGTGCAAACCTGTAACCTTCTACATACATCTGCAGTTTATGTAAAAACAAAGTGCTAGTCATAGGCAATTCTATTCTGAAATTTTCCAGCGAGGCATATAGAGGAAAAGGATAGCAAAAGTGATGCTATCCAGGCATAAAGTTGGCTGAGCTGCAAGAAAACGTGGAGAAGATGAATCTGAAGGGCAAAAATCCCGAAGTAGTGCTGGTACAAGGAGGAATGGGAGATAACAGCAGAAGATGTAGTGGTGGAAACTTTAAATCTGGTAAGTAACTTAAGAACTCAAGTACCTGATGTGAAAATCATAATCAGTGGTATATTTTGAAGACATGACAATATCAAGAGAATAATGAGAATAAAACAAAAACTGGACTGGATTTGTGCTGTGAAGAACTGACTAATGGTCGACAGTAATGATTGGGTATATAATAATGATTTTGCTAAGGTTGGAGAGCATTTAAAGAGGGGCTTGTTTCATTTTGGTAACTTAATTAATTATGTAATATTTTCAGTGTTAAAGGAAAACTAGAAACTTACGAGGTGAATGCTGTTTCACTTAACTCAGCTAACGATGCCACTTCTGAACATACCTTTAGCTGCATGCATTTAAATGTGCAGTGTCAGAAATAAAATTCATGAATTGGAGGTTATGTTATCACAAACACCTAATATACACATTCTGTCTCACAAAGCATTGGCTCAATAAAAACGAATATTCCTAGATATGAATTTGCAAATGTTATTTTTGTTCCATTACACAAAAAAATAAATAAATAATGGAGGTGTTGGTATCCTAGTTAAAAACAATACAGAGTCTCTTCTTTTCTTTAATTATTGGTCACCTAGTGGATTATTCACTAGTTTTGTCAGAAGCTTGATATGCTACTGTCCATCCTCTCATGAGAAAATAAGTTCATTGTTATATGTGGAGATTTTAATGAGAATGTTTAATGGATTCTATAGAAAAATTTAGTCTTACTGCTTTACTCCAAACTTATAATTTTATTCCTCTTATTAGTATTGCAATGAGAATTAGCAATACAAACAAAACATGTCTTGATCAAATCATTATTAATACTATCACTTTACCTTTTACAATCAGCAATATAGGAATTGGTATTTCAGATCACTATGCCAGTTTTCTTCACTTGCATTCATCACAAAATAAAATAAATAGTCATTTATATCTCTGTGTGTGTGAGCGCACTATATATATATAAAAAGGAAACCATTTTGAAATGGCGCCCTCAGCTGAAAATGCAGATTATTTCAATTTCCTGTTGAACAAAGTATCCTGACAGGAACTACTGAATGAGGACACAAAAAGGTTGAAATCTTTTCTAGACTATATTACACACTACTATAATATTGCATTCTCACTAAAAACACATAGATCATTCCCAAAGATTTCAGATTCCAGAAATGGATAACAAAAAGAAATGATTGTATGTTGTCAGAGGAAAAGATTTCTTCATGAACTTCAGAAAACCAATACTGACCCTACCTTTAAAGCTTTTTATAAACAATATTACATAATTCAAAAATGTTATCAAGGAGGAAAACAAGATGTATAACAAAGAGTTTATACCAAATAGTGATAATAAATGCAAAGCTCTTTGGAGACAAACATGTCTGAGATTTGTAAAAAAACAAAAAGAAAAGAAAAGAAAAAATGATGCTATCCCTAAATAGAGAGCAAATTTCAGACCCATACACTATCTGTAATGTTAATGAATATTTTTCTAATACAGTCAAAAATTATCTAACTCAATAGGCTTCAATCCAACCAGCAGCACTATGCATTTATATTCGGTTAGTGAAGAGGAAATAATGAAAACATTTAAGCAGCATTAAAAACAAAAACCCTTGTGGAATCAATGGAATTCCTAATTCTCTGGACAAGCAGTGCGCATGTTTTATCTCAAAACCACTAACTGATATTTGCAAATAATTTACTTGCAACAGGGTCCTTTCCTAGTATATTTAAAATAGCGAAAGTCAAGGCATTATACAAAAAAGGTGAGAAAAACGAATGTAGAAAACTATACACCTATTTCTTTGTTGTCTATCTTTTCAAAAATACTAGAAAAAGCATCTTCTATAGATTAGTCTCCTTCTCGGAACAACAAAACACTTTATCAGGAACTCAATTTGGCTTTAGGAAAGAGAACGCAATTTTCTCCTTCGTGGAAGATAACATAAAAGCAAAAGGCAATAAACAACATGTAGCAAGTCTGTTCTTACATTTAACCAAAGCTTTCGATACAGTTGATCACAATATTTTAATAAAGAAACTGCAGGTATATGGTGTGAGAGGACTAGGTTTGCATCCTATCTTGAGAATAGATGCCAAGTTGTTGAATTAGATGATACGCATTCAAATCCTGCAACTGTAACATCTGGTACTCCCCAAGGATCCATCTCTGTTTTTAATTCTGATCAATGAGCTTCCTTCCCACATATCACCTATAAACATTGTTCTATTTGCAAATGAACAAACCTCATCTTCAAAAACAGCGAAAGAATTATGCTGGTAGAAATCAACAGCACTACTTCAGGTTATGAGTAATAAAATTCACATAAGCAAATTGATATCTCTCAACTTCTATCAACAATTAGGGATTCATAAACCTATCTGAATTTCAATTGGTAACAGGCTGGTAAGTAAAAGCAATTCGACTAAGTTCTTAGACGTGGTAATTGACTTTCAGTTATGTTGGACAGAGCATGTTGACTTTCTGATCAACCAACTGAGTCTGTATGTTATGGAGTAAGACAACTAAAGTATACTACACTGACATCTTAAAAGCAGTGTATTTTGGCTATGGGATTCCCTTCTGATGGTCTTCCAGTAACTAAATTATACAAAAAAGGCGAGAAGTTTAAATTACAAAAAAGGATTATTAGATTTATTAAGCAAGTCAATCAACGTACTCCTAGCAAACTACTATTTAAGATGTAAGGATTCTACCTCTACCATGTATTTATATTTTAGAAACAGTTTCCTTCATTCATAAAAACAAGAATATCTTCAAACTCAAGAATGAATATCATTTGTACAATACAAGAACCTCAAAGGCAATCCATCTCAAGCAACATAGACTATTTAAGAGTTTAAATTTTGTTTCACATAGGCGTGGTTGCATAAAAACTGTTAGTTCATTTATAACCGAAGATCAGAAATGAATTTAGTTTGCTTATTGGCACACATATAATGCTGATCTTGTCAGATGAACTCCATTCAGTGCTTATCTGAGAACACAAAAACAAATGTGGCAACATCACCAAACATGTAGTAACCTTCATATTGTATCGAAAGGACTTGGGAATCATCAGGACCATTCGACTATAATTCCACTGCACAGGGTAGCCATTCTAGACATAACAAAAACTAAATTAAATTTTATTTTTATGGCTTTTAGTACTGGAAATAGTGTTATTTTATATAGACAGTATAAGAATTTACTCCAAATTAAAATAATATTTATAAAAAACAAATTATTCTGTTTACTTTATCTCCATTATATGCATAATATACCACTCTTTTACTTTCGTCTGTTTACAATGCTGTGATTTCAAAAGCATAAGTAAATAATGAAGATTTAGAGAAAGAAAAAGGTGCATTCTGCTAATTTAAGAAATGAATAGAAGGATATCTTGGTGGATATTGTCCTAAAATATAAAGATACCACCACAGAAAATAACAAAAACAGACAGCAACAACACAAAGAAAAAGGAGGAAAGAAATAACTTCAGAATTCAAGTCAACAAGTTTTATTGCACACATTGCAAAAGCTCGAAGTCATATTACACAGACCTGCCAACATTTTGCGGCACAGAATATTTTACATCAAACTGGGTGCTCAAATTTCATAAATAATAATAGCTTTTGCGTATCACGTAAGATTTTGAACAATTCTGTTTCAACACAAAATTGAAAGTTCAGTGCACTAGTATTAACATCACTACATATCCGACTTACAACATGGTTGATTAGAATATGGAAACATGTTAAATCATATGTCATGTTGTACCACTGTCTATCTCTGTTTACAGGTAATGTCAAACCTATCTCATACACATTTATTGCCCAAGATATAAACAGGAACCTACCTTAGAATCCTCAGTACAGTTTTAAACTTCTTCTGTTTTGAAGCCGTATTGTGTTGTCAATTTTATTTGTGGAACAAAATGGCAAGTTTGAGTGGTATATCTAGGATGGGCTGTGTGAGCAATCCTAACAATTTCTGTTATGTCTGTGCATGTGATAAAGCAGCAGAAAAGGAGCATTACCGCATTTATCAAGAGTTTGTATCTGACCTATTTTAAAATTAAATTAGGAGATCAAGACAAGAATTTTGCTCCTCATATTGTGTATAAAACTTGTGTAGAAAATCTAAGACAGTGGTGCAAGGGGGTTCGTTCATCTATGCCCTTTGGTGTTCCTATGGTATGGCGCATACAACAAAATCATTTTAATCACTGTTATTTTTGTTTTTAAATATCTGGATTCAATAGGAAAAACAAGGTGGGCATTATATGTATATCCAAACTTGCCATCAGCAATTAGGCCTGTGCCTCATGGACCCGATGTTCCTGTTCCATCCCACCTATCGTATTACGAGAGGGTACTACTGATACTTTGAGTGTAGAAGATGATTTAAATTGGTCACCTGAATTAGAAGATGAGATTCCAAATCCATTGAGTAGTCAAAATTACGTGATTTGAGTCTTACCAAAGAAAAAAGTGAACTTTTAGGTTCAAGGCTGAAAGAAAACAATCTTTTAGGACCTGGAACAACTTTCTACTGGTACAGACATCGGGAAGAAGAGTTCCAGAAATGTTTTGTAGGGAAACTAGTGCATTGTTGTGATATACCTAATTTGATAGGTCATCTTGGAACAGCCTACAAAGCAAAAGATTGGCATCTATTTATTGACTCAAGCAAGAGAAGTCTGAAAGGTATTCTGCTGCACAATGGCAATAGTCACTCTACATCGCTTAAAGAAACATACCAAAATTTGTATACAGTCTTAGAAAGAATTAAATATAATGAGCACAGGTGGTACATGTGCTGTGGTCTTAAAAGTGTGCAGTATTTTATTGGGTCAACAAGCAGGGTACACGAAATTCCTGTGCTTTTTTTGTGAGTGGGACTCTGAAGCCAGAGAAAGACACTGGGGTGAAACTAATTGGCTAAAAAGAAAAAGATTTTGTGCCAGGGACGAAAAATTTAATAAATCGCCCACTGCTTGACTCGCAAAAGGTTTTGCTATCCCATTACATACCAAATTAGGGATTATGAAGCAAGTTGCCAAAGCTTTGGACAAACTTGGTCCGTGTTTCCAACATCTTATTCAGAAATTTCAAATGTTGTCTGAATCGAAAGTGAAAGAAGGCACTTTTGAAGGCCCACAGATTCACAAAAGTCATGAAGGACTTTCATTTTAGAAACATCATGACAGACAGAGAGCTTCAAGCTTGGGACTCATTCAGTGAAGTTTTTGGGTAATGTTAAAGATGACCAATATGAGTGTATTGTTAAAACCATGCTCAAAAAGTTAAAGGCTCCCGGATGCAATATGAGCTTAAAATTGCATTTTCTGCATTTGCATCTTGATCTTTTTCTTGAAAACTTGGTAGTACTGAGTGAAGAACAGGGAGAGAGAGTTTCCACCAGGATATAAAAAAGACAGAAACAAGGTACCAGAATCGATGGGACGTCACCATGATGCCAGACTACTGTTGGTGATTAATTAGAGACAACCCTTGTCAGGACAACAAACACAAGTCAACAAAGTGGAGGAGAAAATAAAATCATAAGGTATGCTAACAATGTCCTAGTTCAATGTAAACTGCTGCATCTATAGAATTGAGATTGTTTCTTAGTTTGCAGTATTTCATGTACTTCCTTTCTGCATGCCAGACGTTTTTAATAATGCGGTTCTTTTATATTTTTTACTTTATATTTTATACATTGTAAGGGGGCTGATGACCTTAGTAGTTTAGTGCCCTTAAACCGCATCTCATCATCATCATGCATGCCAGAAAACTGGTACGTGATATGAAAAAATGGAAAGCAGATTTGAATTTAGCATACTGAAATTAGATTTACAGACCTGTTTATCGCCGTGCCACAGAAAAAAATTTTAAATTTGCAGGCTGTTATTAAAACATATAAAAAGCACACAAACAAAATAAATGCTGAAGATAAGGTGAAAATGTACAAAACAGGAAGTGCTGTCTTTCTTGGAGAAAACTGGTCACAAACTAATTGCAACGCTCAAGCTGCCGTTTCTGCCAGTTACTTGCGAGTTCGATGATGATGTGGGTTTCCATCCCAAAGAAATTACGGAAGTAGGTATGGAAGTCACCCGTAGTTCACCGCAAGATAACATCAGTGTAAATGACACCCAATGGAGGTCTGCACTTCACAGGAGCTGTTGAACCAGGCCCTTCAATGCCTGAAGTACCAGCACACCAGGTCAAAATCATTCCCTGAAAAGAAGAGGAAGGAAGATATTAAGGAAAAAATCTACAAGAGGAGGTTGGAGGCTAAAAAGAAGAACATGAACTGAAAACTTTAAAGTTGGAAATACAATTGAAAAAAATCACAAAAAAAATTGAGGCTAGGAAATAATAAATTTACAGGGAATACCTGAAACTGTTGTTGATTAGTGCAGTTCTCAGTGTTGTGTTTTCCCTTCTATATCTCTGATTTAAATCAGGTATAGGCAGTTCCTGGAAAATTCTCCTTCCTCTGTAAGCAGCATCATCTATAAGGGTCATTCAAATGAAACCCGGTCACTTGTGTAAAGTAATGATAACGATTTTATCAACTCAAAAATAGTCGCCAAAACTGTTGGCACATTTATCCCATTGTGACACTAGCTGGTCGATTCCATCTTTGAAGAACCTAGTAGGCTACTGTCAGATCCAGGCCTGGACCCATTCACACACTTCGGCATCCATTGTGAATCGATGTCCGCGAATAGGTTGTTTTAGAGGTCCATAAACATGAAAGTCACACGGTGAAAGGTCTGGACTGTAAGGTGGATGTTCCAGCATTTCCCATCAAAACTACTGCAATGTCGTCTTCACCGCACTGGCAATGTGTGGGCGGGCATTATCATGCAGGAGAATAATGCCATTGGACAACATGCCTGGGTGTTTCGACCTGATGGCTCGTCTTAAGGTTCTGTAAAGTGGCTTGATGACGCTGGGCATTGATGGTGGTTCCCCGTTCCAGGAAGTCGACAAGCAGTGGGTCCTTGTGGTCAAAAAAGGACATCATGACCTTACCAGAACTGGTGCGCATGGCCTTTGATTTCTTTGGAGGTGGTGAAGTCGCATGTTTCCAGTGCTTGCTCTGACTCACTCCTCGTTGTTCCTGCTTACTCGCCTTCATGTTCAGTAGTGGACGATAACTTGTGTGACCACCTTCTCTTCGGCGTGAAACCACACTGTCGCTATGCAACGTCAAAAGTTGCACATGCTGTAGTTGCTCTACCAATAGATGGTGCCACCATACACACAGTTATATGGTGCCACCTTACGTGTAGTGCAAAGTTAGACGCACTGACCAGGTTTCATTTGAATGCCCCCTCATACATCAAAAGTGTCGTCATCTGCATTAATGGCCTAGATATGTAATACAAATGTTGCTACTATTATACAAGGAACTCAAAAGTAATTTCAGCTAATTTCATTCTTAAACATGGGAATCGTCTTTTGACAACACCAACAACCTTTCAATAACTGATCTTGTTTGTCTACGAGCCCTGTTATATGCCCGTTCTGCAGGTGTTAGTAAGTAATGACAGCAGTGATAGGCACTGTCTCCTATGAGCCACCTTGGGGAAATGAAGAATGTGCATGAATTCTAGAATTTCTAAAAATGTTGCTATCATGTGCTGAACCTGGCCACCTAGTAACAACATTCTGGAAACAAAGTTTTGAATTACAGACAGCTTGAACACTTAAAGAAAATGAACCATGGTGATTTCTATAAATCACAGCATTATTCCCACCAGGTGATATAATTGGCATATGTGCGCAGTCTATTGCACCTAAAACTCCTGAGAGATTACATACATAATGGAAATCTTGCATACTCCTTATTTCACCCATTTCCTGGGCACCTTGATGAAATGAGATCTTAAGGCTGCATCTCCCTTGTAATTTTGTGTATAGAAGTCCCTTGCATATACTCAAAGTCTGTTTATTCATATTAAATACATCCCCCAATCACCATCTGGAAGCTCCCAGTTGCATAGAACTGTAATGTGAGACAGATGATAAACATTGGATTGAATGCATAATTCCTCAGGGTTAGTGTCCTTAATTGTGCATGTAGCCTATGCTCCACTTCTTCGACTACATACTTTGGTAGTCGAAATCTCGTTTTGAATTCTCTCTCATTAAGTTCTAGGTTGGGATTACTTCTATGTTAGAAAGCACGAAGAGCCCTTTCAAATTCAAAATCATCATCGGAAATACTAGAGTAATCTGGAATCTGAAAATAATAAAATGTAGCATATGTTATAAACACTAAACAATGCATCATAACAAGGCAATTGTGAAATAAAGAGGCTAATTATCCAAATAACTACAAAAAATGCACTACTTACCATTTTATTTAAAGCTGTACTATTTATTTCTTCCTTATTTAATATATATATATAACTATTATGTAGCTTCTGCAGTTTTGCTGATTCAAGTTCAATCAAGTTAATTAGAGAAAATTCACCAGTCAGATTTGATCTTAGATCAAGAGCCATGAACTTACACCAAAATTCTAAGTTCAGCTTGACTTCAGATCATTTTCAGGTAGTTGAACTCAGATTAACTTCCATGCAAGTCGGTCATAAGGACATAAACTTATACGATAAACTCCCTGAATCTATCAGAATCTCATAGAGTAAATGGCTTAGGAGACAGGTCAAGAATCCTCTTTTAAATCACATGTTCTATTCAGTAGATGACTTTGTAAATATTTTTTATTTAAGTTTTTGTAAATATATTGTCATTAAATTATATCCTTGTGTTATGTTTCATTAATTTTGTGTTAATATAAGAATTTGACAAAACCATGTATACAAATGTAATATTTCTGGTGAATAAACAATCTAATCTACTCTTATTAATATTTTTGTAATTTAGGAATTTAAATTATGAGATGCTTTACAGCCTATGTCCATTATGAAGAACAGGGTCCTTCAATGATGAAAAAAATTATCAAAATTAGTTGAATGTTTCCAACATTATCCTAAATACACATATATATCCGCAAATTGTTTCTCTTTATAATATTAATATAGATAAAGCATATTAATTGTTCTTTCATTTAAGTAATTCATGATTTTAAAAATTCTAGAAAAATGGAAATTCATATGTGAAGAGTTTATGGATTGGTTTAAGCCATGTATAGATTTTGACAACAAGGTAATGTCATTTTATTATCCTGAGTAGCATAAGAAACAATTTTTCAAAAACTAATGGAATTTATCATAGATCTAGGACAGCCTATAGTTTTGTTTATCTAGAAAGGTGAATGATGAAGAGGATGACGACACAATTAATATTATTATTATTTACGTTTGCTAACCAATTTCACCAACTAATTGAATTTGCCAACACTCACACATGTAATAATTAATGTTGGGATGAGTCGACAGCTCCACTTACAGAAACTAGTCTTATAGTTTCTGGGAACATCGACAGGCATTCCCATGGATGGCCCTATTTGGAGTTGTGCTGCCCTCTGGTTAATCAGATGACATCATCAATGTCTGAGATTTCAAAATTCATTACTTTTTCTTTGGTCTTGATAATAAATATGTTTCCCAACTGCTTAGTTCTAATCGTTTCTTGGCATGTTTCAACAATTTTATCGCATGTTTTATGTTGTGATTAAAAGACAAAAAAAGATGTGCTACAGCAATCTTGCCCAGGTACTTGAATTTGATGTTTCTCCAATGTTCTTTAATTCCAACCTCCAAATATCTTTTGGTTTTCCCAATGCATATTTTCTCATCATTTAGGCAATCCATTTGGTAGATTTCAGATCATTTGGTGCTATTTTTCAGCCTTCTTTAAGATAATCAGATAAGATTTAATAAAGGGCTGCTCTTGTAAGTGGATAAAGGCTGGTAAACAATAAGTAACAATGAGAACGACAAAGTTCACAAATGACAGGAAGCTTTCCTGGGTCCCAGAAACTGTAAAGTCGACTTGGTCAAGTATTAACTTTCTTGTTCTCAGGTATAGCATATTATGTATATTAGACTCCTCACTGTAGAAATTATTCAAGGCGATCATGACATGAAGCAGCCTCTAGAGCTCTATCTAGTCGCAAGCAGGGAAAATGAAATGGAGAAATTCTAGCATATGTGGATCCTAAGCACAGATCCTTCTAACAAATGCATGTTTCTACAAATTAATACTGATGCAGCCAAGGCAAACATAAATACGATATACATAATATTTAAAGAAGCATTAAAATACAAAGTTGATTCCTAAACTTGGGGCGAAGGTCACCGGAAAGTGAACGTTGGGGCAAAGGCCACCGGAAACTTTGTACCATACGTAGGAGATTTATTTCATCAAGTTTGGCTCCCCAACAGTGGAACTACAATACACCTCCTACTTCAAATTGGCTTTCCATACGTGGGGTTACAACCTCCTTCAAATTGGCACCAAAGTAACATAAAGATATTCTTTTCAACCTGCATTACATATGTTGGCTGAACGGCAAGCAGGTGAAAAAATATCATTGGTCAGTTAGAAACAAGTGAAATCGCAATGAGTAAAATTGACTTTCTACTTTGTTATTGATAAGGTCATACGTTCAGAGAACACTAAGTCAGTGCTTAAACAGTTTTCTATTCATAAAGCATGAAAATGAATGAATCAATTTTATTTGTACAATAATCCATTGGTAAACTAACTTAACCTATGTACAAAGTTTCTAGCCAGCTATGTTCTGCCTGTACTGCTCATTTTGCCTGGCACCCTGGCCCTATGGCTCAACTGAACAGCCCTTTGCTACCCTTAATCACCTATGATCCATTCTCTCCCCTCTCCATTTACCCTTCTACCTTTCTTATCTCCATTACTTTTCTAATCCATTTCTTCTTTACTTTCTTTAAAAACTTTCCCATATTCTTACTTTTCTTTTCTTGTCAACATTTTAATTGCTGCTATTTTTCAATCTGTTTTCCGATTTTTCCTCCCATACTTTTTGCCTGCATCCCGCTAACTCTTTGCATTCTATCATATAAATGCTCTGTGCTTTCACTGCCTCCACATAGTTCACAAAGTCTGCTTTTGCTGCCTCTTAGCCCACTCAGCTACTACATTGATCCTGTTCTCATTCATGCAAGTGCTTCTTTTTCCACTCTATTACAATAATCCACGCATCCTTCTCTTTCCCATTTCCTTTTTACTAACCTATAAAACCCTAGTGATTTTTCCTTCCCTATTTCTCACTCTGTCCCTGCTTTTCCTTGGCCTTATCACATCCCTATCCTCTTCTACCTGCTCTTTTCCTAATAACCTCCCATTTTCCTCCCCTATTCTTGCATTCAAATCTCCCATCAAAATAAATTCTGTCTCTGGCATCTTTTCCAGTATTTCCTCCATGTCTTCTTTTAACTTGCTATAAAAATTACTGTCAAAAAAGTATGACATTTTCTGGAGGGTTATATGCCACCCCTATTCCTATTCTGTTTAATTATTGACCATAACACATTGGAACCTCTATTCTCCATTTTTTCTATATCAATAGTTGTTTACATATCATTCTTTACAAACAGGTCTACTCCTCCTGATGCTCTTCCCCTATCATATCTTTCCTTGTCTTTTTCTCTAGAAACTTAAAACCTGCTATATCTGCTACCTCTTCCCTTCCCAATCATGTCTCTGCCACTCCTACAATATCCATAGAACAAATAATGTTTTTAATTTCACCATTGGCTATCTTATTTCTTAGCCCTTCCACATTCCAAAACATTAATTTCAACCCCTTTCTCTATTTGTTCTTTGGTTGTTCTTGAAACTTAAATCTCTCCATCATTTTCCTGTATCTTGTAGTTCTAGGCTCCATTTCTCCTTGGATTATAATTTTTAAATCCTTCTTGTTTCATATTTCTTCTGCCTCACTCGTGGTTCCTACCCACATCACTTCCCTACTCTGCACTTTACCCCTAAACACACTTTCACTTCTCACTGGCTCCCTTCCAATATTTCCTCACAACTCCTGCTGCCCCCCTCCCCCTCGATCATCTTGCTCACCGATGTTGCTTCTTCGCCATCCCCTTCCACCACCAACTCTTCTTCCTGCCTTCACTTTGTTGATATATCTCCCTTGCCTCCTTCCAAAGCTGCTTCTCCTGCCCTCTTTGGTCAGCTGCCGTATGTTCTCTCGAGTTGATGCCCTTCTCTTGCCGTGTTTGACTTTGCTGAAGTTCCCATTCTCTGCTCGGGTCTTTGTCCTGTGTATTCTGACCACTCTATATTTTGCTGTGGTCTGTGCATTCCTCTGGCTTCATTTCTTCTTATATTCATACTTCATTTTTCACGTTCTACTATTAGCTGTAGACCTCTTAAAAATGTTTTTTTTCCCCCTCTGCTCATGCTTCCTTCATTCTTTGAATTAATTCCTTCCTTAGATCTTGTTCCTCTTTCACATAGTCTTGTTTTATAAATACTTTTGTGCTCCTTAGTCTTCATGCTCATCTTAAAATCTCCCTTTTTTTTCTCATTGTTGTCAGTTTCAAAATAATAGGTCTTGGTCTTCTTTTTTGCCTATCCTAAATATAGCTTCAATTTCCCATCCGTACATCCTCTATGATTTCACACACCATGTGCTCCAAACTACTTCCGTCCTCTCTCACCCTGAATATTACAAGTTTTTTCTTCTCTTATCTGCTTCGTATCTTTTTTCCATTCCATCTATTCTTTCTCTACATTCTGAGATCTGTTTTTCCATTTCTTCTCTCTGCATTTTTATTGCATCTTTCAACTCTCTTGTATTGTTGCCCATTGTTTTTCCTAGTTCCTTTCCCATTTCCCTTATTTCTTCCATTAACTTGTTCATTTCCACTGGTCCTGGGTTCTGTTCCACTCCTCCTATTATCAGCAGTATTGCAATTACAATCATGATGACTCTCCATATCTGTGTTTTCATTTTTATTTTTCCTGCATCAGTACGTTTGAATGTCCACTCCCATTTTATCATGTTCTCTTGTACTCGCTCCGCTACACAAATTCCCCTCTCGCTGCTGGTCTACGACTCCCTTCACAAAGTATATTCTCCAGGAAAATAAATTCACCTGTTTTAGGGCTAATTTCTGATATTAAAATAGAGGTTCAGTCCCAAAATTTTTGGGAAAAATCCTCCATTTTGAACACATTTTATACTACCCTGCAATTTTCCCACCCTCTTAATTCTTATGTGCCTATTTCTGAATCAAGGTTTTTCATTCTCAATAATATATAACACTATATGTTGCCTTGCTGCCATCTAGTATTTATTACCCAGATTTATACTGAAAAAATTCCTACATTCAAATTATCACTTCCGCTAGCTCTAACGTTTTTGTTTTCCTTTAATGGCTCACACCTTGACTGTAGAAAATTGTAATTTTGTTAAAAAGATGCAGAAAGTAATTGTTGAAAATAAGGGTGACAAGAAAAGTACAAAATCAGGAAGTACTCCAAAATGAAATTTTGGTGCATACAGTAGTAATAAACATTACTTTAGCAGAAACAATAAAATGTGTTTCAGAAATTTGATTCCAAAACTTTTAACAGGTATACAACTAAAATATTAATTTCTCTCTTTTGTCTTCTATGTTACTATAAAAGGTTCCCTTTAGTGCTACCTGAAACCAAAAAATGCAAAATTAGATCTCTGTTATGAAAGAATTTCTGTGCTGATACAAGGAGAAAGGCATCAGAATTACCATTCAATTTCATGCTGTGTTGTGTGTCTCGCAAAATCTCAAAGTCCATCACATTTTAGCATTCTTGTCTTTCTTTCATCTAAAGAGGTAGTTGTCCTACATCAGAATAACTATTGCAATTAATTCAGCTTCTTCGTTCATTCTTTCTTTCTTTCTTTCAAATATTGGGCCCTATGGTCTGTTACAATCTCACAGTTGAAATTTCAATCCAACATGTTCTTGCACCTTTTATGAAGTAAAAGTAAAGATGCAAATGAATACTTTCTGAAACATAATGTAAACGTGCTGTTTAACTAATGAAACTGTATGGAACATGTTTCAGAGGCCTCTTCACTGGGCATTGATTAAGAGCTAGATGACTTCAAAACATCTTCTGATAAATGATCTTTGAATTTTTAAAAAAATAGCTATTCTTTTAGACACCTGCAAACTGTTTATAGTATGCTGAAATACATCTTCAAAGCATAAAACTGACACTGCTTTTTCAGTCAAATACGATATAAATGGCCAAATAAATGATGACATTCCCTTCCCTTCCATCTTATAATGTTGAGATCAATAGTACAAAATTTACTGCAATACCTGGGAATTAGATTACGTTATTACTGAAATACATTACTTACCAATCCATCAGCAAGCCAGCCACCTCCAAGCGCTGAAAAGTGAGCCACTCCCACAAGAATGAGTACTGCTGTCATTGTGCTTCGGGGCGACCATCCTCCAAGATTAAGAAAGAGGAACAAATTTGCAACCAATGCATAAAATGCCAGTCGTTCCAATGTCAATGTAACAAGTACCAATCCACCTGCTATCGTACTACGTCGAGGATCCCATGGTGCTGGGCGAATTAGCGGTGTTGTTTCGCTTTCCATCAGGACCTGAAATTGTTCTATATCAATCATTAGCTACCTTACCAAACATTGCACCAATACATTCTATAAGCAAGGGTTTGAAACTTGTGAGTAGCCTACTTTGCAGCAGTATGTATAAGCTATTGAGAAATAAGTAAGAGTAGCTTCTAAACATTTTGGTATACTATATAATTAAAATAAGAATTAGGTGGTTTTTGGAAGTAGTAAGATAACCCACTAGTTTTGCCAACTCCTGTTGTATACTTGTGCAATCTTTTGACCAGATATGAGAAGATAAGCAAGTGCTATGGATGCGAATATGAAGGTATATCACTTTATGGAAGGAAACCAGTGCGGATCAGGCAAATTGCAGCTAGTAAAGGAAATTAAAAAGATGGATCCCTAACACCACAATAATGGTATAATAAGGAAGAAGAAGTTTTAAACAGTGCAGATTTCTACATAAGGGGCTGAAAATATGGTAGGGATAGCTTTTGAGAATTATAATTTTTGTGGGATCCTGTATAGTATGAAAATACAAAGTTTGTCTACACAGGCCACTCTTCAACAACTTAATTTTAAAACTTTTTAGCCTCTCCATTTACCCCTTTGGGCTCAAAGTCATTAAAGATCTGCCATATTTGCAATAAAGTGCCAAAAGTAGGCTCTGATATTTAAATAGGATGAAATGAATAAGACAGAGCCATGCAATTTTCACCCATCGTTGGTTTCAGGTATCCACTTAAGTAAAACTGTACATGACCACCCTGAAGCCTACTTACAATCACTCAGTTGAATGCATCACAAATAGTTCTCATGTGGCTCTACATGTCCTGTCAGATCAGCCATGGTAGTCTCATAGGCACACCAGCTAAACAGTTTCAACAGTTCCTTGTTGAGAAATAGCTTTGCAATAACAGAAAATTAGGGTAAAAATCTAATGACAAAAATGGTAGTGAAATCACTATAAACTACATTTGCAGGCTGGCAGCAAGGTGTAAAAAAAAGTCATGATTTCTATTACACAAATCAAAATCAATGATTCTATGGATTTAAATCACATTTCTTATTCAGTTTTACATTCTTATAGTTTACATTAAATGCATACTATGATCGCACCCATTAAGTTACCTAAGGACCGACAGCAAGTGCCTCCCAGCTCATCTACCTGTCCATGGGTAAGGCTAATGACCATCTCCCTCCAGAACAATAACCAGTGTGTCATACTAGCCCATTATTACCTGTTCTGGAACATCCATTTTGGTACGTTCTAGTAGGTTCCCTCTCTAGAAACTTCCACTTTGTATGTAGGGCCTATATAAGGGGCTGCTCTTGCCCGAACAGTTTAGTTTAGTTCAGTTAGCTACCAAGTTACAAAGTGAAAAATGGACAGTACCAGTACAGTTCAGTTGTGTTCTGTTCTGAATGTGTGCCAAAAGTCACTCAAGTGTAACACTTATGCTACGCTGAGTGTCTAAGTGATAAATAAAGTATGTTTTGCAGTAACTGGTGTTCTTTCTCATTACAACACAGTCAATTTTGTAAATGCCATGCATTAAAATGTTGGAAAATTGGTGCAATTGAAATACTTTATAAAATTCATTAAGTTATTTTTGACATTAAGATTATTAACATGCACATTAGAATGTTAACAACACATGGTAATGCATTATAAAATTAAAATGCTTGAAAAATACCACAAGATGTAAACTGCATCATCATTTTGTTCTTTCTATACATTACATCATAATTTTCTCTCCATGAATTTAAAGTGGCAGTTGAATACATGCTGGACTCACTATGCAGTACTCATATTTGACAAAAATCAAACCAATGTAGACACTGCTATGTGTGACATTACTACATAGCATAGGAAAGTGTTAAAGAAAGTTTAAAATGACTGAAATTCTTACCCATACATAACTTCCAGGTACTAAATATACAAAATATTTACGCAAATATACAATATGTAAGTCGTTGTATTTCCATTAAATAGTACCCTTGCTTAGCCAGTTTTCCTTTTTCAATCAAGTCCCAGCCTTCGGGCCCCCCTTTTATGTAGGATTGCCATATGCTACGGACTGTTTGCAATTCTATTAAATAGAAACATCCACGCTGGAAAGAAAGAAATCCACATTTTTACCATATTTAAGCTCAACTTCAACAAATTTAGTGATTTTGGGGGAGGCATAGGATGATAGTTTTGAGAATTTTTTGTCATATAAGAAATGGGTTGCTTCACTCATAGTTGCATTTGTAGTCAGCAGTATTCAGAACTGCTCTGGGTTATTATTTAAATGCAATTTCCCTATATTCTCCTCAAAATTTAAGTTCTTTAAATAGATTAAACAGTAAAAAATGCCCTGGTTTTGGATTATGGCAAGCCTACCTTATGAAAGTCACAGTACTTCCAATAATAATTTTTTTCCTTACACTTCTCTATGTGCACATCACTACTCTGCTCCCTGCATAATAGGAACTGCTCCTGTAAGCCATACTATTATCAATCTTTGTTTCATATTCAACTCTAAATGCCATCTAATTTCAATTTAATGTTGTATCTCCATTGATGAACAACTGCAATCAGCTTTTGTTTCTGCCAGTAAATTTTATCCACTCCATGATGTATGTTTTCATTACTTCTTTGGCTACTGCTGGTTAGTGACACATGTTACAAAAAGGAAGAAATAAAGCTGTATGTGTTAAAATAACTGTCATATTTATAGCATATATTTGATTATAGCTGCATGTTTCACCAGTTTACCCTTACAGAATTTGTTTGTGTTTAATTCTGATGTTATTTTACTTTGTTTTCGGCTGCATTTTCAAATTTCTTAACGAGATAAAACAAGTTCAAAAAATAAAGAAAAACTAAGAATTTCATTATAAAACAACTGGAAATGTAGGCTAGTTGTATACAGAGGTATTAATTTATTGTATCTTCCACGTAAAATTAAAGCATTTATGTCCAGATTGAATAGTTTTAAAAGAATATTGATTACATAATTAGAATCACAAGCTAATATAGTGAAATATTTTGTCAATTTTGTAAGAATCCAGCTCAATTCTGTCACATAAAGATGTTACGTATTACTAAGTTTTTACTGCCATTTTCGTATTCAGAACGTTTGGTTTATTGAAGTGATCTCTTTTTGTTCATGGGCAGATAAAAAAAGTTGATGGTCTGATGATGTTGCTGGGCTTGTGGATTTTAGGGAGCCATATATCGTGACTAACCTGGAGTTGTCCATCTTAATTTTATGGCTTCTTCTATGTTTTTTATCCATTCACTCAAAGGATTGATATTCAAACCTGGTATTCTCCCCCTTTTAGCAGTTCGCGCATTCTCTTGGAGAAAACTCACCCAAAATCACAATTTTGTTTCCCCTATCTGCCTTCAACTATATATCCTTATTGTCCAAAGTTTTGATGACATTTCCATGGCATGTGCCCAGAGCCTTTTTGTGTTACATTTTGCTCAGTATTTTCACACAATTGTATTCCTATCATTGTTGCTCAAATCTTCTGGGGCTATTTCAATATCAGCTATATAACCATCTGGATTATTCAAAAACTGTAGACAAGACATTTGTTCAGAATTTACTTCCTCTTTACTTTAGGTGTGTTGTAAAAGATTAACAACGTTGCGGTTGGATTCATGCGTTGATTTTGGCCAGTTTGCGTTGATGCAGGTTGTTAAATTTCTTTTTCTGGACTACTACTGTTTGCCTAACTAAAACTCCAATACATTTGAAAGTACTTCTTTCCAGATTTTCTCAAATGCTTTCGATAATTTCATGTGCAGATCATACAGTTCCACCAATTTAATGTAGTGCTTCGATTTTTTCAATTTCAAAGACTTTCTTTTGAGCTGCTTTTTGTTCTCAGCTTTGGATATTGAAAGACTATATTTGTTCTGAACTGGGCAGCACACCCATCTTAAAAGATTGGGGGTTCTTGCAAAAAAGTAAATTCTTCCATAAGTTTGCTCATTACTTCCCTTAAAAAAAAACATATGGCTTATATAATGTGAAATA
The DNA here is from genome assembly GCA_030765065.1 of Deroplatys truncata. Taxonomy (NCBI): domain Eukaryota; kingdom Metazoa; phylum Arthropoda; class Insecta; order Mantodea; family Mantidae; genus Deroplatys; species Deroplatys truncata. The sequence continues at coordinate 19,182,437 of CM060988.1, read as the reverse complement.
TATTCCTCACAACAGTGACACCACAATTCATTAGAGGCATTTCTGATTCATGCACAACTTGTAATGTGGATTTCATCTTCTGCCATAGTGGTAAAAGTTTCAACAAAACTGAAGCTATTATTAGTAACTTCAGTTCAAAACATCTGACGAACTCCTTTCACAAAAATAATTAACCTTTGTACTACAGCATGTTCAATAGACTCTTCGTTTATTACAAGTTTAATCTACCATCTATTTCTTTCCAATGTGACCATACAATTTGCTTTTCATAATCACAATCTGTTGGCAAGAAACTGAACTTCAACCAAAGAATTATGGCATGCATCAGTCATACATTGATGTCACAAAACAGTTTGATCAGCAATTCTGCTGCATCACAGGAAATGTATTAAAATTCTTTTGCAAGACTGTCAGAATAAAATTAAAGTTTGAGTGGTACTTATACATGTATACATTATGGCCATTTCAGAGGAAGGACGCACATATAATGGTCAAAGTGCAAAGGATTAGGTTTTCTTTACGTGTATATCTGGGTGTTCATTTTCAAATATAAAAAATGCTGCTTTCACTGTCGTGGTCATGTAAGAGTTAGTTTTAGTTCTCTTTTTCCTATTACAGATTACAGTCTCATTTTAAACTGATATCATAAGTAGTATAAAATTAAAAAACCTTTTGATACACTTCAAGGGAAATCTTATTATCACATTTCTTCCAACATTTTCCTTGCAATTGCCTGATTCTTACTTGGGTTTGTAGAGAGCACTTCTTCAATTTTCCAACAGGCTTACCAAGAGACTACACACATTTGTAGCTCAGAAGTTCTATTTTCAATCTTTGCCTGTTATTCTTTTCTGTTGTCTATGGGCAATTCCATGGGTAACAGACTGACAAAGCACAACATTTGTTTTCAATAAAACATAAAATGTTGCTACTTCTAATTTATTTTTTCAAGATGTGTTTATAAATTTTAAATTGTGGACTTCAAGCTTTGTTTTGATATATATTATTTTGAAATACCTCCCAAGAAAAATTATTTTCTCACCTTTGAAATTCAGGTAACAGACTGACTTCTTGTAAACCACAGATTCTGGAATATAAGTTCAGTCAATTGATGCTCTGAAATATAGGGAATGAGAATACTGGGCATCAGCTTAATTTGCTTGGCTAATATCTAAGTACCTCATATAAATATCATTTGTGTAATTTAAAATATTTATTAGCAATTAATTTAAAGATATGAATTAACGGACTGAAATAGATATGTAATTTTAACAGCTGATTATAATCCACTCAGTCTTTGGATATATATTTACTGTTGTTAGACTATATTATACTCCATAAGTTCTGAAGCTTTCAGTGATGATGATGTGTGATGTCACTTAAAGTTCAGACCTTCTTGTTTACTGTAGTGTTTCCTCAATTCTGGAATTGAAAAGGGTCCAGCTCCTACTAGTTGTAATGACCCAAAAAATATGACCTTCTCATTGATTTCTTCTCTTTTTTTTTTCCTATTTGGCCACTGGTATACATCTAGAGTCTCAAGACATTTTACAGTTACTTGTTCCTCATACATTTCAGCACTCTCCCAATACAGAAGGCAGTATCATAGTAAATAGTATAACATTATTTTTCCTTAATTACAGATTGATGCTGAATTTCCTGTTGCAGCTGTCCCTTCAGGTTTTCTTTAGATGGCTGCACCCTGCTGACTTCAGGATCAGACATCCATTGATTCCATGAGCAAAACTCTTTCAAAACCTCCTTGTGCAATGAAGTGACAATTTTACTGAAAACCATCACAATTCAAACACTTTTGCATCATGTTTCTTAAAAACCACCTGGCTAATAAATACTTTGAATTTAGTTTTAATGGAGAGGCTTGCAGTTTTCAGAGTTTTAAGTAAAAAGAGCCCATTTTTATGGATTTTGCTGATGCAGACATTACAAAAAATATCTCTCTGCAGGACATTTGCAGATTGGAAAAAAGCAAATTTTGAAAAACTTATCTTCATCTTATAACACCATATTCAGATTGCAAGATCCTAAAACATATTGTAAAACACTTAAAAGAGTAATTAATGGAGCAAAAATAAGGTATTACTCACTAGCCATTGATGAATCCAATAATGAAATTAAAATAATGTGGAATATAATAAAAATGAAACCGGGAGAAACAATACAATTGCTCACATAACTATTGGAAATAAAGAAGTCAGTAATTACTGTGCCATTGCTAATGCCTTTGACACATATTTCCTTAATGCAGCAATAAGTAAAATAAACAAATCTGACCCATACTCAACTGTACTTAAAATGCTAAAAAATACATATCCCGAAATTAATTTTAAATTTATGATGGACTTCGCAACCCCCAGAGAGATAGAAAAGATTATTAGCTCGTTCAAAAGCAAAGCCTCTCATGGATGTGAGATAAGTACCAAATTGTTAAAATATTGCCTACCAGAGTTGAGTAAGCCTTTTAGTCATACATGTAATCAGGGATAAAATGAAACACACAATTGTTAAGCTTCTGTACAAGAAAGGAATCAGAAGCCTGAGTCCCAATTATAGGCCCATCTCTCCTTTGACAGCCTTTTCTAAAGTAACGAAAAAAGCTGTATATAATCAGGTTATAAAATACATGGAGTTCAACAACATTCTCTCAGCCTCATTTAGGAAAAAAATGCCAACAGAAAATGCAGCATACATGTTAACTTCTTAAGTATTAACAGCCAAGTAACTACCATTAGGAATATTTTGCAACTTAGCTAAGGCATTTGACAGCATAGATCACAACCTCTTGTTATGGCTTCAATGATATTTCTATTGCTTCAGATCTTACTTAAATAGAATCCAGAAAACCAGAACCATTGGTTGCGATACTGAACCAGGTGTTATTACTAAAGATTCCATACTCAACCCTTTGTTATTTTTAATATTTATAAATGACCTGTCATATTATCTTAGCAAAGATTCAATAGCTGTGTTTTTTGCAGATGATACCAGTGTACTTGCATCTGAAAAATCACATAAGCAATTAAGATATTCTGCCAACAAAGTGTTCGAACAACTCAACATTTGGATTGAAGCTAATAAGCTTTCATTTAACTACGACAAAACAAACTTTATTCAATTTGAAATGAAGCATAAACAAGAGAATGAATTAACAATCTAGTACATACAAACAATTACACCATAAGTATCTGATACAAAATTTCTTGGGTTTCAAGCAGATGGAGAGCTCAGCTGGAGAAAACAGATACAAATAATGCTACCAAAACTTAGCTCAACTTGCTTTGTCTTAAAATTTGTTTAACCAAAATGCCCTAAGAATAGTGTATTTTGCCTACTTTCATTCCCTGTTGCGATATGGAATAACCTTCTGGAGTAATTTGGCACACAGGTAGCAAATATTTATATTACTAAAAAGGTCATATGCATTACTTGTGGTGTTGGGCCTTGCCTCTAGGCCCAAAACCCAAAAAAATACTTACTCTTACTGGCGAATACATAATTCTCTCTTGAGCTACCTTACAGATAATTATAACTTAGCCAAAAAAACAAAAAACAAAAAAAGCTTTGCTGTGCATGAACACAATACGAGGCATGCAGGCAAACTGCATAGACCAGCAAATCGCTTAAAACAATTTCAAAAAGGATATGTTAGCGTTGCTGTCGATGGCATTCTGACAGGGCGTAGCCGTAGGATCTGCGCGTCTAAACTCGAATTATTCACCCAGGATTCTACACAATCAACTCTGCGTATTAAAAACCCCCAATTCCGTAAGTTTCTTAAAATTTCATACCTCCTAAACGCATACGGAATAATGTTCACTTTATAATAACCATCCATGCTACGTAATTATTACGCAATCCTAATCAATGTAAAATGTTCAAGATTTAAAGTCTTTCTTATTTATATACTCATTCGCCATGTATTATGGAGGAGTTTTTTAATGTCGTGCAACAGGTGAATATTCAATACGTATGACAGACTGCATGTAGTGTAATGCATGTTCAGAAGTTTACTCTTGAAATGGTAATTTTGGTTTACAAATTTTCATTTTTTGGATAATGCATGGTGGGTGAAACAAAACGTTCTTGGTGTTGAGTATGTTATTAGTTATGCTGCGCATTTCATAGTTGTACGGCGTCTCCGTTTAAAGGCCTGAGTGTTGCTCACAATGGGTCCAAATGAACAAACACAAAAAACAAAATTTTCATTACAGAAGAAGGATGTGACATACTAACAGAAGGATTGCCCTGACTATCAAAAAAAAAAAAAAAAAAAAGTCCAATTTCGTAAATAAAAGACCTCAATATAGCCCATAACCCAATACTGCAGTGAAACGCAATATTCTAATGACTTGTGAGATGATCCTTGAAAGAAAGATTAATCCTTGAAAGAAATTACCCGGAAATGTCAACTTATGTCCCTCAAATACACAAGTAAGGAGACAACTCTCAAGACTTGTACAGCCGTTTATAGATGAAACATTAATTCATATTTAGTACACGACTGATATTTACCTAAAACTCCAATTCAAACAGAAGCATAGTATCCAATCAACCGCTGATGAGTCACAGAAACTCATTTATCAGTTTTAAATGTAAACATCTAGCAGAACATTTTCAAGCCAGAACTTGACGCTCGACGTTATTGCTTTATCGAAAACCGCAAGCTTAGCCAACTACGTATAAAGAAAATGTGATCCATCTAATGAGCAGAGAGTATAGATGAGTTACTCTAGTGGTATCCTGAAAGTCGTTGTTTGTGCGGTCAGTTACTTCTTGTGTTGTTAGCCTATATTGCTGGTAACTAATTTTTTAACTCCAGAGAAACTTAATTGGACAATCTTGAAATGCAATAAGAAGGAACAGTTATGGCTAATACACCCTGAATGAGCATCCTACCATACGCAAACGTATTTCTTCACTTAAAGAATCAGAGCTGTTTCCGAGAAATCTTTTGAACTAGTTTCTCTTTGAAGAAGTTCCTCCGTGATCACGAATTTGAGTTCAAGACAAGCAATAAGAGAAAAACAGTACTTAAAAGATCCAATATTGAAGCAGTAAGAGCATTATTTTTTAAGATAAATACAAAAATATGTATTTGAGAGAAATAATATGGTTGGTGGAAACGTGGTTATACGCCGGCCAAACCGTATCAAAGGGCTGGACTGATTATCAGGTGCTGAAACATCTCATTTTTTATTACCACCTACTGCTACCATTTCTACAGATTGATTTTAAGGATCAGTTAATCCTTAACATCTCGTGTAGTTGTTGTTATAGACAATGCTTCATAAACACAGGATCACGGACGTCATTTCGGGCTACATAGGGGGGCCAATTGCTCCCCCAGGTTATGAGAAATAATTAGATTACTGGTTATTATTGCTCTACCAAAACAAAAGCTACTAGAACTGTGCTTTTAATATAAGCATTTCACATTTAAGAAATAAAAGATTACTATCCTTAGGCTAAATGTGTCATTAAGATTGGCATGAAATTCGGACAACTGCTTCGGGTAATCTTGCCCCTCCCGCCCAAGCAGTAACTGAGATGGCGCTCCTGCACAGGATCCGTAGATAAGTACACACTAACAGTAACACTAAACACAAATTGTAGAATGGCTCACTCGCATAATGCGGCGTGTAACATTACAATGAAATAAGCGGAACTTTGTGGATTATTAACCAGCGCAGTCGACCGTCAAGAGTGTTTTCATTTTGTGTGTACTTTTAATATTTAAACCCCCAATGAAGGGATAAACTCGAAATATTGAATATTTTAATGTGTGACTTTGCGTGTTTTGTCTTCCACTCAGAACAATCTCGTTCCACCACATATACTTGAGTTTATTGATTACCCCTGTATACACACTTTATGCGAGAATAAGTCATGGAGGATTGACATTGTGGATAAAAATAGTTGTGTGAGAGCGTGAGGGGGCGGAGCCAGCTTAAGTTACTTATAGCATCCTTCATTCTTTCAGCCCACTTCGTTTCACTGATCTAGCTTCATTGTTCTTCCATTTCTAGATTAAGTTAAACTTGATACCTTAGATAAAGAGATAAATGCATGGTTTGCAGACTATTGAGGAGCAGAGTAAAGCAAAATATAAAAACTCGTGTTTTAAGCAATGTTTGAACGGTACACACGTTCGAGTTCAGCTTTTCTGAGCCGTAACAAATTTTCTGGCAAAACCGAATTTTCTTCATATAAACCCGGTGGCTCTGGATATTTGTATTTTCACTTAGATTTTATTCAGCAGCACAGCAAAACACGTGAATGATCGTACAGTGAGCTTCAAGAGTATCTTAAAATCATTGGAGTTGATACTCTTCTCACTAATATAGGCCTAATGAAGGCTAATCTAAACAATGTTTTGTGTGGCCTGTAAATGCAAACTAAATCCAAACTTGAAATATAAAGACTTACATCCTCGTTTGTGAACTGCATTAAAAGTAAAATGCACAAATTGGCGTATTTAGTCCCCTTTTAATAGAAATTACTAAGTATGCCAGAGCATCATTTCTATTTAGTTAAATTAACTGATGAACGTAGTCCAGACTACTACGCTACATAATGAGACAGTATCGCCAACCATTCACATGTTAAATCGTTCGAATTTCCTGCATTGGTACTGTATGGAATTTTATACGATCCAATGTGAACGAGGTAGGGTATAAATCACTTTTTATAACAATATAATTCGTTTCTACAACTGAAATATAACTGTGTAATACACGTTGAATTAATTTCAATAAGTATCTAAGTTTTGGAGCTAGGTGCGACTGTAATGTTTCGTCTGCTGCTAAAGTTTATAAGGAAAAGGCATAACACTCAGAGCAAGTGGCACTGAATCACGTGCAATGCCGAAACCACAGTTGAATATGACCGAAACAACGGAGTAGGCAGCAGTGCGAAACTGCGACTAAGTGAGGTAGGAGGGAAGATTCTACGCAAGCACAATACGATCTAGTGAGCTTGCGAGATTTTTTCACTTCGTTTTAACATGTTTAAAACACTTCGAGCGTTCATTATTGGCAGTGTCCCCTTTCTTGTTGCTATAAAAATGCATTGTATTTGTTACATGGTTTTCCAGCATGTCTATTTTGCCATTTTTGGTGGGGGAGAAGTGTCTTGAAGCATTTCGGCATGTAAACTCGCCCTTGGACAACGCATTGCCATAAATTGAAGTATGACAATTTGAATTGTGAACAGATAATGCGATTGCCACGAGAAATTAATAATGTAAAACCGCATAATGAAATATAAAAAAGAAATCAAACCAAGTCGATTTATTAAACATGTGTAAATACAAAAGGTAATGACCATGTGATTTGACGTTCGACCATATAATATACTAGTATGTATGATCGAAGGATGTACATGAAACCAAAGTTGGTTACAATGGAGTGGCATACAACTGTTATCGCCAGCTTTTAATTCGCTTGCCTTGTGTTAAAGGTTCTAATTTTAGTTCCTGCTCTCTAAAATAGATTTTATACATACTTATTTTCTATTCTTTTATGCTTAGATATTTGTTACTTCATTGCTTACAACAATTATCACTTCTGAAGATACGTGCTTTCTTAATAATCTGTTAAAAGATAATGTGCCTACTCTTTCACATGTGCCTAGTGAAGTGTAGGTTTGGTTAGTTGCTGAAGTTTTGTTTTATTTTTGCATCCTAGAAAGTTTTACTAAACCAGTTTAGATAGAGTTAGCATACTATTTCTGGCATTTGCATGCAATGAATCAAATGCAAAAATAGAAATTAAAATTCTTTGAACTTCTCTAATAGTCAGCATTATTACAACCAAGCTACTAAGCAAATTTTAACATATTTGAATTGTCCTTTTAAGAGCCTTTTTTATGCGGATGGAAACTTCCGTTGTGCCAATTTGGATCTATAAAGGCGATAACATGCATGAAATTACTATTCATATGAGCGCTGCACAGAACTTTTCTTCTTCTTTTTTTCCATGTAGTCTTCAACAACTAAATTCATATCGGCAGCTTTTGCCTTTGAAACAATTACTCATCAGCAACTATATTTACTCCTTTACTATTCTGTTCACCTTTCGGTTTGTTTACAAAGGTGAGCCCACCTGTTCAATATATCCACAGTTAGCATTAAACAATTAACAAAACGCTTCATTCAACGCGTTAAATATCTTCAACGTATAGCAACTGTAAACTTGTAACATTTCATCCACACCGATTGACTTGTTGAGACAACTAAAAGCAAAATGGACTCCAATGATGAGGATTTAGTTATTACTATTTGTGTCTGTGTTGTAACGAAAATGTGGATGAGGCACTAACCCGTTAATCGACACGGGAGTGAAAATATTTTGAATGAACTTAAAACTGAAGACAGATTTGCGTCAACTTTGTTTTGAGCACGATAGAACCTATAATTCACAAAATGGACACACATTTGAGAGCACCATTGTGTTTGAAACTGCGTAAAACATGGGTAAAGAGCACATTTTGTTCATACAACTCGGCTTTCTCCGTCGAAATTCGTAATGAAACCCCTGCTGACGTAATTGGGCTCTCTCCGTAGGCATTCGTAATGAAGCCATCATCTGTAACTTGTGATTTTATCACTATGAAAGAAAGATCACGATTGCTCCTGTGATCGAACTGTTCGCGAGGTACAGTTTTTCTTTTTCAGCACGAGTTTTGCCGTTCTTTGTTAAATGCGTCACTAAGTGGCAGCACAAATAAAAAACTACAAATACCAACAGTAGACAGTGATCCAATCATGGCTAACGGGATAGGCTACGGCGCGAGTTAGAGTTACGTAGTAATTGTAGTCTGAAACATGGCTAACATTGAGTAGCTTCATGGTATTACCGTGTGTTTTCCATGTGTTAACGAGCAACTTATTTGTTTGTTTAGAATATGGATATATTAGGCGACCGTAATTTCGCTTCATCGGGCCATGACAGCACAAGCTGATTTCAGTTCGCGCCGTACCCGGCCTATCTCGTTAACCACGGATCTAATTCAGTGGCGCCACTCCGCTTTGTATCGTGGCTATCGAGTTGTATTCTTTTTCGATCATTTCTTAGCTGTTAACAAAATGCACAAAGCAACAATGGAATTGAAAAATTATGACTCAGCATTGTGCTTAGCTATATATATATATATCTTCAGTGAGCAGACGACAGTCTTAAATAAGCACAAGGGGATGCCAACAAAAAGAAAGTCCTCCAAAGCGCTCATTTACATTAGAGAATGCGTATGCTTTTAAATCATTATCTGAGTGTATTTTATTATACCACTTGGTAAAAAGTATTTTTGTATGTTCCCCTTTCCTTTCATTATCCATTAAAACAGGTAGCAGGATAGAAACTCTGCATTTTTTGTATGGTACTAGTTGTAGAAAGTAGTGTTATTTATTATGTTGTTTGCCTGGAATAGAACCTGTGTTAGCTAAGCCATATAAACACTGCTGAAAGAGTTTAGTACAGATAAATGTTATAATTGTATGATACTAGGAATTAACTTTCGAGAGCTAAAAAGATTATGGGATGGAGAAGAGAACACTTCAGAATTAACAATGCAATTAACTTGTTTTCATTACAATATTTAATTTTTCAGGAATTGCCTTATTTTTAATCATGTGCTTCGTTACAGACTCTAATCTGAAACCAGCAAATTTTGGTTATGTATAAAAAAATTGCTTCTGAAAATACAGACACAATAATACCTTATGTACATTTGCAGCATTTTGGCATTACCCATTTTCAGTTAAATCATGCTGCACAATCCACAGGGCTATCTCGTTATTTCATAACTTCAGCAATACCACGTTTGTATTACCATATATTTCTCTCCGTTTCATTTTTTCCGCGAGTTGCCAAAAACAACAAACTATACTGCTCACAGTATCGCTTAAGATCGGACCATGCAACGGATAACTTTTTTAACAGTCTTAACTGTCATTAATTGGGATTTTGCTCAAATATAGCAAAACTCGTACGTGCTGAATCTGAACAACTGTTCGCGAGTTGGTGAATTAAAGTAATCGCACTTCAAAAGTTCTTCATTGTCAAGTTTCACTTTGAGAATATGGTTTGTTACGTTATTCATTAGCACCACGCTTTGGGCGTCAATTTGAAGTAGTTTGTATTGTATTTCAACTGTTGGGGAACCGAACTTGAAATTCGTTGCAACCACACATATGGTACCCGCTTTCCGGTAGCCTTATATTAGTAACTTTGTAATTTGACTGTTTCTTCAAATATTATATATTTATGTTTGCCTCGGCTGCATCAGTATTTTGTTAGAGACACGTTTCTCTTAGCAGGGTTGTGGTGCGACAAGAACGTAGACTTACACAGATTATAACTTTACTTCACTTCTTTTATTAATGCTTGATACGATTTAAATAACACTTCACTGATATAGAGAACTGTGAGATTCTTTAATTAAATACTTGCACTTTTTAACACGTAAAATTATTTTTCGTCTCACACGAATACGTATTAAATCTCTCGAGGACACTTTTTGCATCGTTAGTAACGCTGTCTGCAACCAACTGAACTGATTTCAACCGCCTAAACTTGTAAATTTCTGTATTTCAAGTCTCTGATTGGCTATTCCTACTCCAATAGAATACCTTCATTTAACTAAAGCTTTTTCTGGTTGCTGATTGGCTATTTTTAACCTGTCTCAAAATTTACATTATTGTTGCTCCAATAATGACTAGTAGCATTTAAACTTTCAAATTCATTATTGCCTCAAGTTTACCTCATTGTTAGCAACTTTTAACCTATTTTTCTCACAACTCCTACATTATTAAATTACGTAATACATTCACATAACATTATTTCACATGGATACAATAATATAAACATATACAATGACTGTAATATACACTTTTCTATATATTGTTACATACACAAATTGCTTTAAGGCGGGCTGTTATTGAATATATATATATATATATATATATATATATATATATATATAATTTGACTGAAATCATTTAAGTGTTAAAAATACTGCCTCAACTTGGAGCTGAACTGAGTTGTCATCACAGTGATCGCAGCTAACTGCGAACCGTCTTTACATCGCACCGCTCGGTGACTGCTACCACACGGCTCCGTCTGCGTTTACATAGTCCACAGCTCATGATAGAGAGGCGATCCCATAGCTTCCAATGTGGGTACACAATTACCTTTAACTCAAATTTCATTTTTTACAGAATAGGGGGCTAAATTGTTTAGCTAGTGTTTGCTGTAGGCTTTGTGTTGTTGTTATGCATTTAATAAATAGTATCTGGGATGCATTAATTTAATTTTAACCATATATTTATTGAATTAGTCTGCTCTATTGAACTGTGCTTAAGAGTGTGATCAAACACTACTTGGTCGAGTTTAAATTTCGTTTTAAAATTGGCGCTGATGACCTTAGCTGTTTACGCCCTTAAACCGCATCTCATCGTCTTTTTAAAAGGGCGGAGTGTAATGTATTATAACCTTCTTTTAAATTAAATTTAGAGCTATAAGTACATTTGTTTAGATTCATACTGCTGCTAAAATTAGCTTCTGTGTATTTTACTATATTCTCTAGATTCTGATTCAGTTTGTAGACTCAAAAATCTTTTAAAAAACACATAAATCCGCTAAAGCTCGCAATCGGTTTGGTACCATGAAATTTGTTTTATTTTTAATTTTTCGGCTGTTTATCTATAGTAAGTAGGGAAATATTATATTCCACTCAAGGAATTTGATACCGAGATTTCACCGAAAATACAGATTTTGAGGTTCCCCTTTTTTAACGTTCCCTGTTCTTCCCGGTGTATCATTACCGTGTTTTTCGTTTCACCTTTACCGCAATTGCCATTGCACATATACAGCATACAGAACATAAACATCCATCCCATGTCCAGGGCGCGACTCGAACCCGCGATGGGAGTGCGTCGAAGCTACACGCTCCAGCGACCATGTCTATGAGGGCCGGCGACTTAACAAATCTGAAGAGGCACATTTAATGATTTTCTCTACTTACTATCGTTTATTCTTATATAGCTTATACAAACTATTCTTATGAAAGCTTATTGTTTTATCTACTATATGTTAATCGAAATAACATTTGCAGAAATAATTACATTAAACATTTCATTTTAGGTGCAAGAGGGACACAGGAGATCGAATCGAGGATGCTTAAACTGGGACGCTGTATTTTGGTCTTAAATTTCCATAGTCTTTCCAGGATATGGTGAAGAACAATTGAATAGCGACAGCCTTTTAAAAATGAAAAAGTACTGGTCAATTCAAACCAATAAAAACAAATATTTCAGAATAGTTGATACCTCAGAAAGTTATTTGAAGTAATTTGGGTATTTTTAAAACTTCTGGTTTTTTTGTAATCTGTTTTTCTATCGCTTATGTTTACCTTTTATACAAAATTATATAAAATTCCTTCCCCATTAAGAGGACTTCGAAATTTGTTCCCTGTAATGTGTACTTTGAGGTGTAGAATTTTCTTATAAATCTTTGCGTGTTATCTTTGGTAGATAGTGAACGGATTTGTTTTAGTTAATCTGTTCCCATACATACACGGATATTTTTGTAAAACCGCTTTTCCTTAGGGTTCAGGCGACCTCAAAACATGTATTTTCGGTGAAATCTCACACGGGAATTTTTTATTCTCTACTGATTACCTATAAAAAGTAGTGAGATTTCACCAATAAATGTATCTTTGAGACTCCCCGAAAAAGTCACATGTAGGAAAAGTTCTCGCATCACATTCCCCTTTACGTTAAAAAAATCATTATTTCTAAAGAACTGAGGTTTCGTTGATTAAATTTCTACGATTAAACTGTTTGCAGTACGAGTAAAATATATATCTTTATATGAGCATCGTTCTGGAACTTCATAATGTATGTAGTTTCAAAGCACGTCGCATTCTTGGAAGATGCAGAGCTTAAACACAAAGTTTGTTATTTATGCGACTATCCTTTAAAAAGTGTGCTTTTCATAGACACACACACACACACGTTAATACACTTCAAAAGCGCAAAACAGAGGTTAAGGGGACAGCGCACAACAACTTTAGTTCAGAAAAGAATTCAAGAATTGTCATCAAGCATCAATGTTACTCCCGCAGTATACTGATCGCCAGAGTTAGATGGCTTCGGTTCCAGTGGAAGAAGGCATCTTATTTTGTCTAGCAGGTTTATGCTACTGCTGAAGTACGTGCAAGAAACACTTAAACTTTGTTATCGTATCGTTTACCCATACGGCGTATTACTGGCTATCACTAAGTTTACTCTAAACACTAAACTTTGGGCCAGAGTCGAAACGGCCTGCCTTAGCCGTTGACGTGACCTCACCAAAGAAGGCACGGCCAAGAGGCCTCGGCGCTCGAGTGTGACGTAAAAAACATAGATCTGTGTCCGTGAGGAGAGGACAAAGAGAGCTAGAATGCGGTAAGGGATTCTCGCTAGGCAAAAGGAAAGCGTTTAACAAATTGTTACAAATGCGCTTACAGAATAACAAGTCGTATTTATTATGCGAAATTTTATTTATTTTATATAGGTATATTATATATTATTATATATATAGATAAATCACGTCTCCTATTACCAAAACTTATGCTTTCTATCCGTGCATCATATGGCGTAGAATTCCTCACACTTTTGCTCATTAATTAATGTATTTCATTTTTGTTGCAAGTTATCCCATTGAATTGAATGAATAAATTAAATATTTGCACAGATTTTCTCAATCATTATAAAGAATTGCAGTTGTAAATGTTAGTTCTTGCTCTGATTAGTTACAATTTTAAATAGCACTTTCTACACTGCAATTGTAAATTTTAAAATATAAGCAGTAGAATGTTGTTAAAAGGAAACTCTAGCAATAACCATTCCATCTGAAAACAGAAAACTTACATTCGAGTTACTGATAAAACAATGTCAAATGACTGAATAATATTCTTCAAAATCAAATAAATTCTGAAGTGAAGTATGATAATGGATGGAGTTAGGTTACAAAAATAAACAAACACTTTCTGAAGTAAACACACTCAAATTATTTATTTATTTATTATTATTATTACTAAACATTGGCTTATACAGTCCTTAGTTTCTTGAGCAGTCTGTTACAACATCTAGCTGTTCAGTGTCACTGTATACTTTAGTAAGATTGTTTATTGCAATTTTGCATAACCTTAATATTATGTTTTGTAACATATGTATTAATGTTCTTCTGCAGATCCAAACATCATCATCCAAACTGAGCGTTTCTAATTTTATGAAACACATTTTAGATAAGATTGAGAGCTGATTTGATTCACCAAGGAACTTATCAGAATTGAGTACTACAAGTTTTCAGAATAAGCCAAGCTAAAGCTGTTGTTTTAAGAGAATTTTCTTTGGGGATTGCTAACTTCCCATGGTTACATTCCAGAATGCACTCTTTTGACGGAGATATTTCTAGTTCTTTATCAGTTTTTAACCATGAGGTACAGTGGGCTCCAAATGTTTTCCGATTGGCGAGAGGGTTGAGGGGAAACAGGAGAAGAACTTTCTTATCGAGTAGTTGTGACTGTCCTGGGGCAGTGTCATTGCAAGTGTTTCTATACCTTTGCATGCAGTCGTCTAAGGTGAGGCAAGCGGGGTAGCTTCTGTTGAGGAAATAAGAAACTAAATATTTTGTTCAATGCTTAATTATTCGTCCAAACGAAAGAAATTTGCACATTTCTTTCCACACGCGTTTAACAAATTAATATTGTACATTTTGTGGTTGTGCTAATATAGTTTTAGAAAATTGTTAAACAAATCTTCTTAAAAAAGATAATCAACATAAACCATTTTTCGTTCATATAAATAGTAATAACAATAATAATAATAATAGTAAACATGTGATAAATATAACACTTTCGGCTATTTCACGAAAAATCGGGTAGCAGAAAAGATTTACTTGTTTTGGATATAAAGTTAGGTAAGTAAACACAATTCTGATGAGTTACACTCACATGACTTTCTCTACTCTTGTACAAACTATTTTTACAAACGCTTATTCTTCATATGCTTCATGTTAATCGAGATATCGAGATATCAATCTCATTGCTAATTTTCTTGTAGATGCAAGGGGAATTTGGTAGGTTTTAAGCGATAGTCAAATATTCTAAGAGCTGGTTGCTATGTGGAGTATTCCATTCTCTTTGCATTACCAGGACAAAAAAATGAACACGAATTTGAGAAAAGTAGGAGTATTGGAAAATTCAAGGGAACAACAAGCAATATCCCGAAAATGGTTCACTCACCAAATAAATGTATATGACATAAATTGTGTATTTTAAGGCGATCTACATTTTTTGTGTACTAAAATTTTGTCTATCTCTTATGGTTTACCAGTTATGCAAAAGTCGTTCACAATGAAGAATACTTTTTGGAGACATTACCAAAAAATTCGTGATATACATTTCATGTCATAAAAATATCTTAAACATATGGTGTTTTAATAAAAATCTTTAGAGCCATTTTTGAGAAAATTAAAATTTTCGAAAAATGTTCCATGTAACGGGTAATCTGGGGTGGGGAAATTTTGTTGAAAACCTTCGTGTCGCATCTCTGGAAGATACTGAACCTAAATACCAAGTTTGGTGTTTATCCGAGTGTTCGTTTCTGAGTTATGCTGTTCACAGACACACAGACACACACACACACAGACAAACACATGGACATGTTTCCAAAAATGCTTTTTTTATTCAGGGGGTCTCAAAACATGTATTTCCGGTGAAATCTCGGTATCCAATTTTTGGGTGGAATACAATACTTCCCCTACTTACTATACGTAGTAGAGAAAGTAAAAAGGCCATGCGTATTATCTGTGGTGTCGAGTCCCAACATTCCTGTAGACCCTTGCCCAAAACCCAAAAATTCTTTCTCTCACTGGTGAACACGTATATTCTCTCTAGAGCTATCTTACATATAATTATAACTTCACAATGAACCTTGCTATCCATGACCACAATACAAGGCATGCAGGCGATTTGCATAGACCAGCAAATAGCCTTAAAACTGTTCCAATAAGGATGTTACTATTCTGCAATAACATTTTACAATAACCTTCCATGCTACTTAAAACTATTAGGCAAGTCTAATCAACATAACATCTTTAAGAAAGAGCTAAAGTCTTTGTTATATATTGTGGCATGTGCACAGATATTAATGTTAAGACGCTCTCTGGACTCCGAAGCACGGCAGTTTGTCTGTGAGTAGGGGCGAATCAGGGGAAACAGTGTGTCTAGGAGGGGATAGCGTTACTGACGCCGAGCTTGGCGTGGGGCTTCTTGTAGGATTCAGTGGGCTTCGGGTGAGACAGACGGGAAACTGCTAACACACGATGTCCTCGTCGGCAGGCAATGGGCAAGGGTATGTAACTAACTTCATCCAATAAATTGTGTGCCATCCACGCTTTTTAACTTTTAATTATGGTAGAATAGAATCCTTTCCTCTCCCTTAAGCCAGGCATTGTGTTGGTGTATTAATTATTTCGTGATTTAACTTAGCTGCGTCCTTCGTCGTTGCCTCGTAAATTAAAGCTCGTTTGATTTAACGATCCCTCTCGCAAGCGAGTAGCTCTCCTCTGAAGTTAAAAATAATACAAAGTGAGGTATACGACAATTGGCGTGAGTCGCCGGGTAGAATTTAAATGTTTGTGAGATTTTCAAGTGTAAAAATTTTTTTCCCTCTAAAATGTAACGGTTGTGGTCCTCCACGTGGTCGCGAAAAATCTAAATTTGTTTCTGGCTTAAGGGTAAGGATTTTTATGCTTTAATTTGTGATTCTCTTATTCTAAATTTTGTTACTATCATATCTGAAAGTCTGGTTTCGAAATTTTAATTTTGAGCTCATTTTTGCATTTTTCCATTGTCTGCCGGCGTGACGCTAAAACTTCTGACTTCATTTTCCCCTTATTTTGGCTTCATTTCCTTTAAATTGTATTGCTGTGCTAAGTGGTTCGTGCTGGGTATTTTCAAAAATGTTTTTGTGAAAGTTGGGTTGTGAAACGAGTGAGATAACGAGCGAGATAGTTGTAGCTTTGAAAATGTGCTCGTCACGTGTTGGCCATCTAGTTGAAAATCTTGTTTTCTGTGCTTATTAGTAGTGGTTCTGGAAACTTATAACTTTATATTCCAGTGATTGTGCTTTCTAGCTGTTTACTATACTTTTCTGGGACATTTTTCGTGTAACTTTTATGTACGCACGTGTGTTATGTAATTCCCGCGTGGTCATGCATTTCAGCAATAATTTTAGCTTGTGAAATCAGTCTTCCTCAGCACGTGTTTTGGCGCGTTTATTTGCGTGTGTATATCAGATCAGATACATTTGTTTTAAGAAAAAAAAAGAAAAACGAGAAGTTTTGTGTGCTAGTATAAATTGCAAGTCTGTATTCTGCTCCTTTTGAGATAATGTTAGCGGTGGTCACAGTAGGTGTGACGTGGTTTTTTTTTAACTTCCAGTTCGAGGTTTCTCACTGAAGACATTTTGCTTTTCTTCCATGTGTTCATTCTGATTAAAAATCTTGGTATTGTGTCCAAGTGGCTTGTGTAGACGTGTGTTGGTATAATTTTCTGATATTTCGCCGCGGGCGCTTAATTGTATTCTTTCTGGAACTGTTTTATTTGGCTATGTTCTGATCTTGTTACTTACATTCATGTGATGCTATAAGTGTTTAGTTTGGTGTAATCTGTGTTGCTTTGTCATACTGTTTATTTACTGGTTGCGTAAACGTTTGTGCTGCAATCATGCCTAAGCGACGTACTGCACAGAAATCTGATATAGCAATTGCTCCAGTTAGCGAGCACAGTGAAGTAGAATCTATGTCCAGTGTTAGTACGCCTGTTGTTACGCAGTTATCAGTGATGTCTAGCCCGCCTGTCGTGGCCCGTGCAACGCAGTCAGCTGTCTGCCGCCCGGTCATTGACCCCTCTCACGTGAAGAATTCCAGCAGGTTGTCGGCGTATGAGTTACTTTAGAATTTTGAAATGTTCGCTACTACTGCTAATGGCCGCTCTGAGAAAATGATAATGATGATAATTTTGCTTCACCGTTGCCAAGTTTGGTTTATTTAATTCCGCAATGCATATTTTTAGGGGAAAATCTTTCGCAGTTACTCATGTAAGTAAAAGTTTCAGGAGCTACCAACCTTGCCAGTATCTGCACCTAATTAGGTTTGATGTGCTTCTAATATGGACCAGTACGATGTGGATGTTGATGACCCAGCTGTACGTGTGTTACCAGATTTTGGAAAATTTGCACTGGAATTTTGTGGTAAACGAGTAAGAGAAAAGAAAGAAAAAACCATAACCTGTAAGTATGTAAACATTGCGAGTGCTAAAGTTTGGACGAATGAAACAGTTTTACAACTCACACAGGTATGCTAAATTTATTGTTTCACTGACTGATGCTTAATTAAGCTTTGCTTTTAGGAATGTGTGATATGAATGTCTCTGCTAAATTAAAAGTGTATTATTATTGTGGGTGTAATTTAAATTTTGAATTATGTTTTGGGAACTGCAAATCATTTGTTTTGTTGTTGTATCATGCTGCAGGAATGTGTTTCATGTGTACTATGTGCTTAATTGAGCTTTCATTTTCAGGAATGTTCTGTGACAATATTGTTTTGAGTAATGATGTGATGTTGTTTTGTTGCATTCGATTTGATTTGATATGATTTGATTTGATTTCATTTGACTCGACTTGATTTTGGGTTTCATAATGATGCTGTGATTTTTATTTGCAGAAAATTGTTGCATGAATAGTGTGTGTATGCATGTGTGTCTTTGAGGTTATGTGATATATGTGAGATTTGCCTCGGTGGGAGTGCCAAAGAGTAACCCCGATGGCGTAGTGTGAGGTTATGTGAGAAATATGAGTTGAGATTTGCCTCGGTGGATGTGCGTAAGAGTAACCCCGACGGTGTTAAGGAGATGAGGAGAGATGAGAAGAGACGAGATGATGTCAGCTTCGGTGGAAGTGTCACAGTGTAACGGCGACAGTTGTATGATTTCAGAGATTTTGCTTATTGGTGTTGCTGTAACGTGCCCAGTATAGCGTGTGTGATGAATTCACACGAGAGATTAAATGGATGGAAGTGAATGTAATGAAAATATTTTTTTTCTGTTTATGCAACAAGTTTATTACCATCTTAGATAGCAAATTTTAATACCACCTGTTTTCCAGCTTAATTTTCATTTGGAGGATGTGGATGCAACAGTATAATGTCATGTTATTTGTGTCATTCCTGAAATTTTAATGTGATTTCTTGAAGGTTATGCCTATGTTAGATGTTTTGAATTTACAGCATGTTAAATGAGACACGTAAGTGAAGATGTTTTGTCTTGAAGAGAAAATTGAAAGTTGAGATAAAAATGTTGCTGATTGCAATACTGCTGATGATGCTGATGATGATTATGATTGAGTTGATGATACTAATGAGATGAGGAAGATAGTACTGTGGACGAGAAACTGTATTAGTGACAAGAGTAGGACAATAGTAGTTGAAAGCATGTCACGTGGCGCAGTTTGGAGATGTATTGTGGATGTAGTTTGTAGTGATGCATACACTAGTTTGAGTAGATAGTTAAGTGAGTGTTGTGTGTAATTTGGGCTATGGTCAGTGTGAATGAGTTCATTTCATTGTCATGTATGATTGTTTTGTAAGTGCACTTATTTTCTTTTGTTAGTGATACCAGCTGGTTATTAAGATTTAATATTGGGATCCCAAATAAGGTTCTGTTTCTTTTCTGTCATGTTCATGTATTCTGGGTCTGTTTTACTGTTTTATTTGGATTGTGAAGCATTGTGAGTTAAATTTTGGATGGCAACTCTCTATAAATTTTAGTTCTTATGCCAATTTGTACTTATTTTTTTTTCTCTTTCTTTGCCCATGTCAAAAGACTTTTTAGTGTAAACTTTTCAACCTTTAAAATCTTTAATTGTACATGACATACCGTTTTGTATGTGTGATTGTTTGTGGGAGCACCTTTTTTTATTGTTTGGTGGTTTTGTTCTAGTATTTTGCTGTGGCGGAGCTCGAGAGACTCCAACAGCATCCCCGGGGCACACCAGAAGTCAAGAAACACCACAGGGAAGCTGTCGGGCAGCCACTACACTGCCGTGGCATAAGGAGCCACCATGTCGGGGGGCAGTCCAAGCCAGCGACTGCCCACCCTGTTGTCATCACCAGAGACCTGCAGTGATAATTCTACACCAGGACAAATCGTCGTTGTGGGCACTGTATAAAATCACCCACAAACAGTTACAGCAGACCATCGATATTTTGCGCAGTGTAGTGTGCCTGTGAACTGAGGCAGCGTGTTGTGTGCGTGTGCGGGGTGCTCAAATATAAATGCATTAACAATATTAGTCGACAGCACTTTAGTTTCTCGTGTCTCCACATCGCCCAGCAATATTGTGTCGTCGTCTGGGTGCTTATCACACATGTATATTATTGTTATATTTTGGTTCATCACACATGTGTATGTAATTTTTGGTATGTCATTTTTTTTGTTCTTTTCATGTTTCTTATTATCTTTATTTTCCTTGTGTCGACGAGGGCGTCGATTTCGGTGGCCAGGGGGAGATGTGGCATGTGCACAGATATTAATGTTAAGACGCTCTCTGGACTCCGAAGCACGGCAGTTTGTCTGTGAGTAGGGGCGAATCAGGGGAAACAGTGTGTCTAGGAGGGGATAGCGTTACTGACGCCGAGCTTGGCGTGGGGCTTCTTGTAGGATTCAGTGGGCTTCGGGTGAGACAGACGGGAAACTGCTAACACACGATGTCCTCGTCGGCAGGCAATGGGCAAAGGTATGTAACTAACTTCATCCAATAAATTGTGTGCCATCCACGCTTTTTAACTTTTAATTATGGTAGAATAGAATCCTTTCCTCTCCCTTAAGCCAGGCATTGTGTTGGTGTATTAATTATTTCGTGATTTAACTTAGCTGCGTCCTTCGTCGTTGCCTCGTAAATTAAAGTTCTTTGTTTGATTTAACGATCCCTCTCTCAAGCGAGTACCTCTCCTCTGAAGTTGAAAATAATACAAAGTGAGGTATACGACAATCTTACATATAATTATAACTTCACAATGAACCTTGCTGTGCATGACCACAATACAAGGCATGCAGGCGATTTGCATAGACCAGCAAATAGCCTTAAAACTGTTCCAATAAGGATGTTACTATTCTGCAATAACATTTTACAATAACCTTCCATGCTACTTAAAACTATTAGGCAAGTCTAATCAACATAACATCTTTAAGAAAGAGCTAAAGTCTTTGTTATATATTAACCCACCTTATACCATGGAGGAATTTTTACTTTCTCTACTACGTAGAGTAAGTAGGGGAAGTAGGTATTGTATCGCACGCAAAAATTCGATACCGAGATTTCACCGGAAATATATGTTTTGAGACCCCCTGAATCGGAAAAAAGCATTTTTGGAAACATGTCCCTGTGTGTGTGTGTGTGTGTGTGTGTGTGAACAGCATAACCCAGAAACGAACAGTCGGATAAACACCAAAGTTGGTATTTAGGTTCAGTATATTCCAGAGATGCGACACGAAGGTCTTCAACAAAATTCCCCCACCCCAGATTACCCCTTATATGGGACATTTTTCGAAAATTTTAATTTTCTTAAGAATGGCTCTAACGATTTTGATTAAAATATCATATGTTTAATATATTTTCATGGCAAATGAAATGTATATCTCGAATTTTCTGGGAATGTCTCCAAAAGTATTCTTCATTGTCAACGACTTGCATAACTGGTAAACCTAGGAGATAGACAAAATTTTACTACACAAAAAATGTAGATCGCGTTAAAATACACAATTTATGTCATGTACATTTCTTTTGTTGAGTGAACCATTTTCGAGATATTGCTTGTTATTCCCTTAAATTTTCCAATACTTCTTCTCAAATGGGAATTCGTTATTCATTTTTGTTGTCCTGGTAATGCAAAGAGAATGGAATACTCCATATAGCAACCAGCTCTTAAAATATTTGACTATCGCTTAAAGCCTACCAATTCCCCTTGTATCTACAAGAAAATTAGCAATAAGATTAACATCTCGATTAGCATGAAGCATATGGAGAATAAGCGTTTGTAAAAATAGTTTGTACAAGAGTAGAGAAAGTCGTGTGAGTGTAACACATCAGATTTTTTAATATGTCGTGCAACATATAAATATACAATACATGGGCAGATGGCATATGACAGTGACTTACACTTATTTGTTATTGTCCTACTGTAATGCATGTTGGAATGTTGACTCTTGGAATGGTGATGCTTGCAATTTTTCATTTCTTAGATAATGCATGGTGTGGAGAGAGAGAGAGAGAGAGAGAGAGAGAGAGAGAGAGAAGGAGAGGGAGAAATGTTCTTGGTGTTGGGTATGTTATTACTTAAGAAGTTCTTGATGCTGGGTAGGTTTGTTAGTTATGCTGCATATTTCATAATTGTATGTCGTGTTCAATGTCCCTGAGCGTTGCTCACAGTGGGACAGAATGAACAAACAAATATGTTGTGATTTGTAGTTGCTTTTGCAGTCAGCTACACTGCAACATCCAGGCATTTTGAGTTCCTGAAACAATTATGGAATACTTCAGCAGAGTTATCGTAATTTATTACACTCAGAAACAATTACCACAACATCTGTACCACAAATCAATTTGAAGCTGTTGAGGTTATTGTATTGAGGTTATGGTATTATAGGTGAAGATAATCTTGCATAGCGATTTACTGCACAATAAACAACTATAGTGAAGTTTTAGTAAGTATCTGTGGAACGTGTTGTATGAATGAACTAGAAAACTGTTTTGTTTCTTTTGGCGATAATCCAACTCAGCAAAGGCATTAACTACAAAGACTTATAGCACGTTAATATACATTAGCTTTAAATACATGTCTTTATTCTTCATTTCAGAATCATGGACTTATAGAGTGCAACGTAACTGCACAATAGTATGTGAAAAAACACATTTCCGTTATTAAAACGCTTAAGAGAAGCTTAGCACACGTATTATAAGTTTTGCTCGATGTGCCATCTATATTGCTTACGTTACGAACTAGATGGCATTCTGCACCGGGAGAAGGATCTGTGGTCCAGACTGTAGCAACTAACGCTGCATAACAGAGCAGAGCAGCTTTAAGGTAGCCAGATTTAATAAACTTGGCAACAGTGTGAAGATGGCTGGCTTCATTCCCTACTCCACTTTGGTGTTCTGTGCCTACCATAGGGGTGAAACTTGTATTGGAGAAGTGGAAACTAAGGGCACTAACTCCCCACATGAACACGGTGTGTCACTAGTTGTACTTTTGCGGGAAAGGCGAATTTTCTGATTGGCTGTTTCAAGTTTCGAAGTTCGTAACGAACTGAATGGCAGGCACAGAACACCAGAGTAGGCTTTGGTGTAGGTAAAGAAGAAAGGGACCATCTTGGAATTTTATTCTGGAAGTTTTCGTCCGAAGTTTTTTCAACAGGAACAAAGCAGAGACGGTAATCATACATTTACGGTATTTCTGATTGAATGTATAATTGTTGTAATATTGGTATTTTCTATTAATTTCAGTGATATTCGTAGAATGAGGTAGAAAACTTTGCTAGTTTATTGTGTGTTATACATTTTTATATAAAATTAATTTTCAGATACATTGAGCCGTCCAGACAGAGGGGATACGCCTACGATTTACATTCCCATCCAGTGCTGTGGTTCGAGTCCCGAATGGTGACAGAATGTGAAGGTATGTTATTAAGTTTGAGCAAGTTATTAAGTTTCCAGCATTACAGTGCTGGATGTAAGGTTAAGTTTTTCAGAGCTTCTTAGTGTTGCTGAATTTTATATTGTCTGATTTACTTTTCAGATATTGTGAGTCATCCAGACAGTGGAATATACGATTAGTTTTCTTGTTTGCACTTCATAATTGAAAGTTGGACATCACAGCCAAAATGTTCCACTACTTGCAGGTATATTTCCATGGACGAACTAACCTCATTTATGCTTACGAGTTTAAATGAGCAATACCTATGGTGCTTTATGCATAAGTTTCTTTGTAATGAATGGAAATGTGTTATTCATGTTATTTACATCACTTGAAATTCTTGAACAACAGCTAGTGTAATATTGTAGTTTGCTTGTAATAAATTAAAATTGTTAATTTCATCGCTTGAAATTCTTGAGCAAAAGCTACAGTGTAATACCATACATAATCTTATGCCAAAGTTTTCTTGTAATAAATTAAAATTGTTAATTTCATCGCTTGAAATTCTTGAGCAACTACTACAGTGTAATACCATACATAATGTTATGCTAAAATTTTCCTGTAATCAATGGAAATTGTTATTTACATCACTTGAAAATCTTAAACAATAGCTACATTGTAATATCGTAGATAATAATATGCTAAACTTTCTTTGTCATAAATGGAAATATCTTACTCATGTTATTCACATAAATATGATTTATGTTGTGCTTTTCCAAGAGAACAATAAAATTAAGTAACTGTTAAAACAGTATTGTTCTTCCAATATCCTATCAAAAGCCACATCCTACACTTGGTTGCAAGTTCACGCAAAACTTTGAAACAGTTCATTGCAGTACAAAGCATTTTACTACCATGCACATCATCATTGCAAGGCGCTTACACTTATTTAGTCTGAGAATTAGTAATATAATTGTTGAATTCATGTATTATGGCATAGAAACATTCATTGTTATCAACAAAAATAGTTACTTGAACCTGCAACCACTACAGAGCCCATTAATGCTAAATATAAGTATAGTTTATGTGACTATTGGAAAATTTAAATAAAAATAAATTATACAAAATAAACTGCAGTGTTTTTCATACTAGCCTAGCCGTCAGGTATTCAGCTGATTTTATGTTCTGATACTGTATTGCTACAGATGACAAAAATTATTTTTACGTGAGCTTTAATAAAATGCATTACAAATAATTTGAATGGATGCAATCGTAACTACCGAAGCTCACGTGATTAACTTTGGCCGTCATCAGTAGCAATGCGGTATTAGAACATACGATCAGCTGAGACTTGACAGCTAGGCAGTATAAAAATTACGGCTGCAGTAGCTAGCAGTGACGTCACTATTCCGAGAGCGCGATTTTTCATAGTTTGGTTCCATCCCCGATCACTACTCACGCTGCGATCGCCTTCATGTTTCCACCAATTTAACACCAGGGTAGCACTTCTTATACTTTGGTGTTCTGTGGTGCCTACTCCCTAGTGAGATGCGATGCATGTAGGATGCTTGATTGAAAATTGAATTAAAAAGGGTTTCATGGATAGCATGGATAAATAACACAGCCAGTGGTGATAATCATCTACAGTGCAAAGCTTTCATGATAAGTAAAACACATACGTATAATGTATATGTAATTATTTATAAAGACGAAAAGTTGCCCATATGCTGTTAATACTTTTAGGTTAATTCCAACGGAGAGTGGTTAGATCATTTCGATTTTACGATTTCGGTTTTATTTCGGCTGGAATAAAAATACGTGTTTTTTATTTATTTTCAGATGCCTGATAAATGCTGTGTGCCAGGCTGTAACAGTAATTACGATTCCGAGAAAAGCAGCTACGTCACTGCGTTCAAGTTTCCTGCTGATCCTGAAATACACAGTACGTGGATCGAAAGGATTCCGAGAAGGGACTGAAATCCAACGAAGAGATTTGTGGTATGCATAAAACATTTTGAAACCCAAGACGTAATTATCTACGATGTTTATCATGATTTGGATGGTAATTAGAAACAATTCCCAAGTGTTCGACCAAAACTACGACCTGGAGCAATACCGTGGATTTTTCCTAAATTTTCCACTTATTTAAGCAGCCCAAGAAATGAAGTAAGACGAAGGGATCCTAGTGAGAGGAGAAAGAAAACGAGGAGGAAACATTAAAGAAGAATGAAGCATGGTTGGCCGAAAATGCTATTACAGGTTTCTCCGATTTACATAATAACTTTCTTCAGAAGCTTTCAGAGGTGAGTAAGTGGAATTATCTGGCGTTGAGTGACATCGTATGTTTTGATCAGTTATCTGTGGAGGGTATCCTTAAACTGCAGCAAGTGTAAAAGTGAATTCCGTAATGGCAATTCAAGTGTGTAAAACGCTCAGCTCTTGTGAGTGCAAGTGATTTGAAATGGATTTTGCCCGGAAATCTCAAAGTTACAAGGTGGTCACAGAAAGCATCCTAATAAGGTATGTGATCAATGACAGTAAACATGATGTAGAGGTTAGTAATACAGAAACTTTGGAAAAACTTAGAGAAAGCATTAGATTTCTGGAAAATTCAGGATTAGATAAAATAGAAAATAATTTGTTGGATTTCCTAAGTGAACAGCTACACTTGTATGCCATGAAAGAAAAGAAATACTCTGTAAATATGATGTTCTGCGCCTTTACGATTTTTTAAACAGTCCCATTCAACATATGATGCAAATAGACTTCTGTGTTTACCTAATCTAAAACAATTGCAGAAACTTTTTTTTTTGTGTCACGCCAAGTTGTGATTCAAATAACCTGCATTTTCAAAAAAAAAACTGTGGCTAACAGGTTATCTGAAAGGGAAAAGGCAGTAAATGTTCAATTGAACGAGACTTATATAACCCAAAGTTTACAGTACAAAGGTGGAATAGTTACTGGTTTGGCGGAAAACTCATTTAGCATGTAATTTATTTAGCACTATATATGACTTGATGGTAAATTCATTGCCAACGTACTGTTAAACAATTACAGAAAACATTTAAATGATACAACAAATCGCACGCATAACTCAGTCAAAATAAATAAGTTGCTTGTATTTCAGAGGAAGTGAAATGTCGTATGTAGATAAAACACAGCATATTTTAAAAGGTATTTATCCTTATTTGTTATAATCCCATATTTTCTAAATGGTGATGTTAAGGCTTTACCTTTAAGCTTAGAGTATGTCAGCCTTCTTCACGGAGAAGTTCAAAACAAGTTTCTTGAGAGAAGAATATGTTGTTACTTCCTATCCTATTTTTTTTAAATGATTTTGCTTTTATGGTAACTCATGTATTACAAGCTGCTACACTGTTAAACAATTACAACATTAATTTAAACTATGCAATGTAACCAGCCTTAACTCAGTAAAATTAAGGAAGCTGTCTGCATTTAAGAGAAACTGAAGTTACATGTATAATCCAGTTGTATAAATATGTAAATAAAACAATGTCCATAAATTATTACTTCTTATTTTAATAGCCTTTAATTCTTTTCCTTCAATACTCAGATATGACAAAAAGAATACAGTAGTTCTGAAAATGAGAAATGATATGTTATTATTTGCTGTATCCAATATCTCAATCTTAAGCAAATGGGATAAAACTTAAGTGAATTTCTAGGGAAACTGAATTTACTCAATTATCCTTGCAGATATATTAATATTAATGATTGTAGTGCCGTATTACGAGGTTTTTGCATTAAAGGATTAATGGCTGGTAATAAAGGCATTAGGCGTAAGGTAGAGTGAAAGTCAATGATGATTACCATCTAGTTGGGGTGTGCTATTGCGAACTACTAAGTATGTGACCAAACATTTCCTGTATGTAACGTATACAAAAGACAAGAAATTAATAAATGTTCAATGCGTTGCCTCAGCCGAGTAGTTGCAGTTCGGGCTGCGTTGTCAAACCGTCAACTCCGGCTTCCTTAAAGCTGGCTGTGTAACATAGGTAGTCGCTTTGAAATATACACATTTTTATCCATAAAAATCTTATATGTTACACTCACATGACTTTCTCTACTCTTGTACAAACTATTTTTACAAACGCTTATTCTCCATATGCTTCATGTTAATCGAGATGTTAATCTTATTGCTAATTTTCTTGTAGATGCAAGGGGAATTGGTAGTCAAATATTTTAAGAGCTCGTTGCTATGTGGAGTATTCCATTCTCTTTGCATTACCAGGATAAAAAAACTGAATAACGAATTCCCATTTGAGAAGAAGTATTGGAAAATTTAAGGAACAACAAATATCTTGAAAATGGTTTACTCAACAAAAGAAATGTATATGACATAATTTGTGTATTTTAACGCGATCTACACTTTTTGTGTAGTACAATTTTGTCTATCACTCATGGTTTACCAGTTATGCAAAAGTCGCTGACAATGAAGAATACTTTTGGAGACATTCCCAGAAAATTCGAGATATACATTTCATTTGTGATAAAAATATCTTAAACATATGATATTTTAATCAAAATCGTTAGAGCCATTTTTGAGAAAATTAAAATTTTTGAAAAATGTTCCATGTAAAGGGTAATCTGGGGTGTCAGGATTATGTTGAAAACCTTCGTGCCGCAACTCTGGAAGATACTGAACCTAAATACCAAGTTTGGTGTTTATCCGACTGTTTGTTTCTGAGTTATGCCGTTCACAGACACACACACGGACATGTTTCCAAAAATGCTTATTTACTTTCTATACTACGTTTAGTAAGTAGGGGAAGTAACGTATTCCACCGAAAATTCGATACCGAGATTTCACCGGAAATACATGTTTTGAGGCCCCCTGAATCCAAAAAAAGCCTTTTTGGAAACATGTCCGTGTGTGTGTTTCTGTGTCTGTCCGTGTCTGTGTCTGTGTGTCTGTCTGTGAACAGCATAACTCAAAAACGAACAGTCGGATAAACACCAAACTTGGTATTTAGGTTCAGTATCTTCGAGAGATGCGACACGAAGGTTTTCAAGAAAATCCCCCCACCCCAGAGTACCCTTTACATGGAACATTTTTCGAAAATTTTAATTTTCTCAAAAATGGCTCTACGATTTTGATTAAAATATCATATGTTTAAGATATTTTCATGACAAATAAAATGTATATCTTGAATTTTCTGGGAATGTCTCCAAAAGTATTCTTCTTTGTGAACGACTTTTGGTAAATTGGTAAACCATAAGAGATAGACAAAATTTTACTACACAAAAGATGTAGATCGCGTTAAAATACACAATTTATGTCATATACATTTTTGTTGTTGAGTGAACCATTTTCGAGATATTGCTTGTTATTCCCTTAAATTTTTCAATACTTATTTTCTAAAATGGGAATTCGTTATTCATTTTTTTGTCTTGGATATGCAAAGAGTTATAATCTCTGGCAAAGGGAATGGTGCTGCACCTAGCAACCAGCTATTAAGAGATATGTATGTGCTTAAAGGCAACTGTTTTTCTATATTGCCCTTGTAAATATATATTCCCCTTATATCTACAAGAAAATTAGCAATAAAATAGAGTCTGCAAATGTTTATCTCGATTAACATGAAGTAGATGGAGAATAAGCGTTTGTAAAAATAGTTTGCACAAGAGTAGAGAAAGTCATGTGAGTGTAACACATCAGATTTTTTTGTTCTGGTAATGCAAAGAGAATGGAATACTCCACATAGCAACCGGCTTTTATAATATTTGATTATAGCTTAAGGCCTACCAATTCCCCTTGCATCTACAAGAAAATTAGTAATAAGATTAACATCTCGATATGTCGATTAATATGAAGCATATGGAGAATAAGCGTTTGTAAAAATAGTTTGTACAAGAGTAGAGAAAGTCATGTGAGGGTAACACATCAGAATTTTTTTGGTTTCAGGGGCCTCAAAACATATATTACGGTGAAATCTCGGTATCGAATTTTTGGGTGGAATACAATACTTCCTCTACTTACTATACGTAGTAGAGGAAGTAAAAAGCTAGTGCACTATAAGTTAGCAAAACAAACAAGAAAATAAAAATAATATGCAGGTTTTTAAGAATGTATGCTGATTGCCAAGAAACATCTTAATCACCACAACGTGAGAAAAATGGGTTTAATGTTAAAGGGTCTATTATGTAAATATATGTCAGAAATTCGATTTTATGCTTTCTTCATATAAAGTTCTCCATTGTTTTCTGAACAAGGAAACAATTATTATGCCCTAAAAGGAAAAATTAAAAGCTTTTAAAAATAGTGAGACATTCGTGCAACGTACTCTTTCCACTCCTACGGCTTTGCTAGGTGTAGAATATGTATCTTCATTTGTTTAGCAGAGAGGCTGAATGTTTGCTTTCACGTGTTGGCTAATATTTGCAACTAACATGGGTACTTTGGGAAGGCTGCTGTTATTGTTTCAGGTGCTGTTAAGAGTTTGGTGGCTTATCCCCTTCAAGGACATCCAATGAGATGAGGTGTTAAAAGTCATTCTCTTGGAATGGGAATAAAAATAGAATCAAATATTTTGTTACTTTGAGTCGCGAAACCCTGACCAGATCATATGACAATACCTTAAACCGCTCGGCCATTCGAACACATGATATTTACAGCATTGTCTAATTTCATTAACTGGAGATGACTTTTAACATAATAAAGGTTTAAAATGAATGTATCTGCATTCAATCGAAATCCGTCAACATCCAACCATGCCTTCACACCGCTTTCTTTAGTTGGTTCCCCATCCTCTACAACAGTTTCTCTTGAATGCATAACATGCATTTTACCGGGGTTCGATCCAGCGACCCTTGATTTTGATAGGTTACCTACTCCTATTTTTCCTTAGATCGCATGGCCATAAATCCCGATGACGAATCCAAGCAGCTTCCAGCTATTTAACAGAGAGGAGCCCGCTAAAGAAGCAAGAGTAAGAAGAAGGGCTCAGAAACGAAAGAGAGAAGATGAACAGCACCAGAATAAAGACAAATATGGTCCATGAATGCACTAGTTTTGGTACAGGTCAGACAAAAACTAGATTTTAAGTTCAATTTTACGTTTTTGGTATTCCTGTACCCATAACTAAAAATATTTGGGTTAGAGGGCTAAGCTGTTTAAACACAAAAATGCATAAAAAGCAGAGCAGTATCTTGACAGTGGTACAAACATTTTATACACTCCTTATGAAATTATGAATCTTAATTATTGGAAATTTTTATAATAAAGCGTAATACTCTTTTGCACAAAAGTAATCAAAGGAACAGTAAGATACTGGTCTACTCTAGAACTATCCTTAGGGAAGTAGCGGTAAAAACAATTGAAGCTTTTATATTGACTTTAATCTAAGATATGGGTACAAAAGTCATACATGGAAATGTTTCTTCTTTTTACCACCTGACAAATAACGGTGATTAAAGAAGTAAATATGGGATTAAACGCAACCTTTCATACCCGAAAGTATTCCTGAATGATCACGTAAAGAACTGTGTAAATTAAATTAAATTCTAACGACAACTTTTGTAGCCAGTCAGTTCAAATTTTGCTGTATTTTCTCTTTTTTCCCTACGCGTTCTCACACTAGTCCCCCTCACATCGCTGTTATCCTCCATGGTGTAGTGGTTACCATGCTAGCTTCTAGTTCCCGAGGTCGCGGATTCAAACACGCGAAGGGTGATGGATACTTTGGGGCGCACAAATCCTTAGCATGGCTTCCATCGGAAGTGAGGTGGTCTCGTGTCGTAGATTTACGCACATAAAAAACCTCAAGCTGGATAAAGAGGCCTCTGAGCAAACTAACCGGTATTTCTCGCCCAATATAGAATAGGACGCTAAGGGCCACAGCAGTTAAAGAGCGTTCATGAAGAAAGCCCAATTTAATTTAATTTCCTTAACATCGCTTATAAACGAAGCAATATGATTTGTAAATTAATTCTTTCAAGGTAAAACAAAAATTATCTTTAACGTAACTTCATCTGTTTTCCTTTATTTTACGTGTAGCGTGGAGGATGCCTGAAACTGAGCAGGCTTCCTCTTCTGGGCTGCTGCTGCCTTTTGCCATCGCATCTTAGACTTAATGACATTTTGGTGAATAAATATCCTTGTTCTCAAGCATATTTTTGCAATTCCTGCATGGACATCCGGGAACTTAGGTTGTATCATGCTGCACATGCGTTTTGCAATGTTCTTTTCTCTGGAGATGTTATTAGATCCGTTGACCTCCCTGAATACTAGCTCAAATTGTGGCACTCTATTTAGCCAGTTAATGTTACAATTAGACCCCACAAGAATAAAGCTTTAATTTAACTTTTTATTTATAAACGCTCCTTAACTACAATGGTCCTTAGCGTCCCATTTTACATTCGGCGTGAAAGAATGGAAATTTTGCTCAGAGGCCTCTGTCAAGCTTGAGGTTCTTTTCTGTGCGTAAATCTACGACAGGAGAATACCGACTTTACTTTCCTCCTGAAGGAAGCCATGCTAATGATTAATACGCCCCCTATAAAATATATCGCCCTCCGCCGGATTTGAACCCGCAACCTCGCGAAATAGAGGCCAGCATGGTATCCTTAGCCAAGGAGGACGACTCAATCCACCTTTATTTACAGCCTCAGTCGTCGGTGGACGGAACAGTTCTATTGGAACATTCAACGTTATGTCATACTTTCTTCCCGGTAAGCAATGTCACCTGTCAGATATCGGAATTCTTTGGCCGAACAGTCTAATTCATCTGCATTGGGCTATGCTTCAGATTCAGTGTCAAATTGAAGTTCAATGTCTTCAATCTCCTTTTCCCCTCAATCATTGTCAGTGTTTCGGACATATCAGGTGATATTCCTTGTAAAATACAAGATGTCAGAAATAGTTCACCATCTTTCTCTTGCAACACAACAGATTCGTTTGACAGATGGATGTCATTCGCATTTTTACCCAAGAATAGCAAACACAGGCGGAGTTTCCCCTCTGTTGCTGATGGGTTCAGGTTTAATCGACCAAGTCCTCTTAGTTGGGAAAATAAATTTTCCAAGTTGTGTTGACTGTAACGCAAAGTCAAGATGTATTTAACGCTCAACTTCTGAAGGTCGTAAAGCAAACTAGTAGTGAACGAATTTATGTAAGAAAGCCTTTCTGAAATAGAGGGGGATATTTTGAGCTTTCAACCTGCATTTTTCATAGTATGCATACACTTGCCTCAGAATTCTCTCTTGTATATCTTTACTGGTGCCATATCCACGTGCTAGAAATATCCCGTCATCTTTCTGGTATTTAAGATATCAAAGGAATCATTTTCAAGCGGAAAGAAACATGTTTCGCTTCAGGCATGACATAACTTATTGCTTAAGTTGTGGTACTGAAGAAAAGCTGCATTGCTGGCGCCCACTTCCATGCACATTGAGATGCTGCTGCGTCAGCTTTTACCCCCTATCAGTGGGAAACCATTATCAAGAAAATGATTTCTCGATAAGTTGTGCAACTATGGAACATCTGCAGAAACCCACTTTCTCTCTGTTCAGGATGTCCTGGGTTGGCGAAGCATGTATTTGTGTGCGTAATATTAAGTTCCTTCCGCGCAGCTCTGGGGCCTAAATCACCAACAGTAGCAAAAGCATTGTAACCACCATCCTCTAAGCTACACATAACAGCGTCAAGTAATGCTGGTGTAATTTGCAAGTCGAAATCGTAAAAACTTGGCTGTTTCCATCCAGCAAACCAGCCACGAATCATGGCAAATTTCCCACTGCTGTGCGATCCTACAACACGTTCTGCTTTTTGGTCATAGATGATGGTACTGTCTACGTTCATTCCATCAAAGGACGCTATACAAATGTTCTCAGTATCATAATGTCTTTCTACGTTTTTCAAGAGCTTATTACATAAGACAAAATGCCTGGAAGGAATGCGAAACCCATCTTTTTAAAGTTGTCAGATCTGGCGGAGCATAATCAAGCTTATTTCTTAAGTATATATATAACACTTTTATATGACACGTATTATCACGGCTCCGCAGATATCTTCAGTCCTACATCTGGTTTACTTTTTGCCTGTAAAAAGACATTTAATTTGGTCTTTGGAAAATACACTATCTAAAATGTCATTATCTTTTGGGCAACCAGTCCTCTAAGGTTACTGTCACGCTGTTTTATTTTCTTAAAATAACTTAAGCTTTGTTTTCTAAAATACTATTTCTAATCACTAGTTCAGCACATTTTGTTTCCAAGGTTCTATTGTTTTCCTGAAACTCATTAAATTTTGCCTTTAACTGTTGTGGCTCAATTTCATTGCTGAGAATTTTAGTGGAAACGAATTGACCCATTTTTCTTTTTTTCGGCGAAATATTCTCTAAAGTTTCAGAGGCCCCTAAAGCTTTAGAATATTTTTCTGTTGGAGTACGTGTTTCATTCTGAGGTGCTATATCTAATGCGGGAACACACGAAGTGCTGGTTCCATAGTAAACGGCTCTGGGAAGATAAGTATTTCGAATTACATCTGGCTTTAACACTTTCTTAGGTGAAATTTTCAACGACTCTGTACGTAGGTCGTGGATGCAATCTGACCTAAGATATTTTGAGCATACCTATGTGCAGCAGAGGTAAAAACATTGAAGCCATCTTTACGTTGACATCTGTGTATCCAAGCTTTGTGGATAAACAGTTTAAGGTCTTTTGGAAAGG
Source organism: Deroplatys truncata (assembly GCA_030765065.1). Lineage (NCBI taxonomy): Eukaryota > Metazoa > Arthropoda > Insecta > Mantodea > Mantidae > Deroplatys > Deroplatys truncata. Next base: position 19,147,995 of record CM060988.1, on the reverse strand, counting down.
TATGAGACACGATTTCTGTGTCTTTTGTTCTTCTGCTGTATGAAAAAAACCTGCCACTGCACATCCTGGCATTTTGTTATCCTATAAGAAATAAACCTCAACTCCCTATAACATAATCCTGTAAGCTTTCGTAGTACAGATTGGTATCTCATCACTGATTATTGTAATGAATAATGTGGTAGTGACCCGGTGTGTAGTTTGATCCACGCCGAACATTTGCTTCAGGTTGCTTTAAGCTTCAAAAAGTATTGTAATGAGGAAAGTGTTAGCAGGTTTACTGATCTGTCCATTTGAAACGTATTCATTGGCGAGATAAGTGGGTCAACTCTCTCAATTCTCTTCACGACCAGCTGCGGAGCAGAGGCTACGTTCGTTTCGGGTTCCGTACTCCAATCTAAATAGTAAATCTTTAAACTCCGCGCAGCAAATATTGCCAAATGTATTCAGGTGGACCATGGGCACGTAGAGTTCAGTTCTTGCACGACATAGCCCCCTTCGGAGGGGCCACAATTCCCCTTCTATTTACCAAGAATATAGCAAATATTTTTGTAGAATCACTGGTACATATTTTACAACCCTCCGAGCATTCTCATGACGTCCCACATCCCGATACCGACCACCTCTATCTCCTGACGCTACTTGCCCCCTGTTGTCATCAACCTTAGGGGTTGCCCCAAGATTGCTACAATTTTGGTGCGACGCCGGCTAAACACCCACCAGAATGGGGTTAAGTCGCCGGACTATGAGTCAACCAAAATGTGGTTAGACACCAAACAAAGCACCTTCTCTGTCAAGAAAAATGTCAGCTTTTTCTCTCCCCTCTTTCCGTAACTTCAACTCCTACAATCTCCACAACCGGGCTCTCTTTCGTCTCTGCCTCCGCTTCCTAGGATGCTAGAATATTAACATAGGGCTATGGCCTAAGTAAGGTGCATGGTAGAATCTTGATGCGGCAGTACAGACCCGTATAGAACTACGTGCTCTGGCTACCGGGCGCAGTGGACGCGCTCTGCAAGCGCGCAGTATTTGCTTTATTATTAATGTTATTAGTGAGTTTATTTTGTATTGTGGAATACGAAGAGGAAATACGCAATGAGTAACCCCTGTTTTACGTTTTGGTGAACTAGTATAAAAGATATGGTGAAATAAAACACGGGACACCAGTAACTTATAGTGCTGCCAGCAACGACACCTTCACGAAACTGCTGGCCGAGTTGAATAACATTACGGTTAGTTATTAATCTCAACCACTGGGTAAATTTAAGGACTAAGGGGGGAGTTTCCCCCTTAAGTAATAAAGACATGGCGGAGGCATACATTTTAATCCACTCATTGGCTAGGTCATCCCCTCGGGGAACTAGCGGCCGAAGGATGGAAACGCTAAACCTAAATAAAGGGTACTCAACAGAAGAACGTTAGGATCTAATTACTGGATTAAATAGTATGCTTGGGAAGGGAAAATTTTCCTGCGATAAAAAGTGGAATATCTACATTTTTTAAAGTTATACAATATTCAAACCATCTCTAAATTTGAAATTGAGAAAGCAAAACCCGAAGAAAGATTAGCAAAGGAACTTTGTGAAGCTAAGGTTAAGGAACCAAATCTTTCTTATGCTCAAGTGGCAGGATCAATTTTTTCAGACAAAACCCTTCACATTAAAAAAAGCTACGGAGAAAAAGAAGCATACCGTCTTTATCTCATCTATCCAGAATCTAGATGCTAAGGTCATTCAAAATGTGGTAATTACTAGCCAAAAAACTAGGGAAGAGAAAATCCACATTACAAGTTAAGGAACAGCTGGAAAAATATAATTGTAGAAACAGAAATGAAGCAAACATTCAAATCTCAAAATTGAAAACCAAGGAAACGAACTCACTGCTAATTTTACGAGCTAATTTCTGGGGCTAAGGACGAAGACTTTATGGAGGATATTTTTAGTCAAAAAAGTGAAAAACAATTCACCTTCAGATTTAAAATTGCACCAAAGAGCAAAGCTACAGTGCGGCGCCGAATAGTTGAGGTCTCCCCAGGACTTAACGAACCAATATTGTCAAAGAGTAAACTTTGTATCTGATTTCAGGCCATTAATACAAGGGCTTCGTTTTATAGCCAAGTGTCTAATGTGCTATGATTACGGACATATGACCAAATTTTGTACAAAAGAACAAAAAAACATGTGCAGGGTGTGGGAACAGGACCATGAAAAAAATTGCGAGAGAAGGACCAGCCTTTAATTCGTATTGTTTGCATCAGACGCAACAAACACGTGGAGGAGAGCAAGATTGCCCCACACACAAACTTGTGAGGGAAAAGGTAATTTTAGAAAGGACTATGAATAAAAATAACACAAGTAAAAGCATTCACAATAGATCCGGTATAAGAAATACTCCCAGCATATTAAGAAAAGCCTAAGAAGAGTTCTAGCACACAAAAATAAATTAAATTCACTTAATACTTCTGATAAAAGCACTTCAACGGAAGAATATATTACCTAAAACCAAACAGACTCATAATCTATATCCCACTCACCACCCAAATTAACGGTTCACAATGTAAATAGGGTAAGTACATTAAAGTAGACTACGCTGCTATTTTGAGTTGGTCAAACTCCGATGAGATGCTAAAGCTTTAAACGGGTCTTTAAAAGAAACAGATGAAGTAACCAATTTGGGAACGGCAAAATTACATAAGAAACATTTTCTAAGTTATGGAAAAATAGGAGAGAGACAAAGAAAGAAAATAAAATTAGTGATACTACCAACAATGAATAGAACAGAAATACTACTTTATTAAATGATTTAAATAACGATAAGTCTCAAACCAAAGGGAATGTGATCACCAAAAATTAGAAACGAAGACGAATACAATGCAAGGCCTGCCTCAGCTGCTGCCGTTTATGAGCCGCAATCAAGTACACCAGACTTCAGCGGAATCTACAGAAGTTTCGATATCTCGCTTCAGCTGAGTAGATTAGAAGAGAAACAAATCTTATTAGTTGCTTTAAGACATATTAGACGTAAATTACACAAAAATGGAGAGAAAATTATTTTCCCGTGTCCGACGCCATTGACTACATGGAATTAAAACTTCAAAACATTCCAACAGATCCTCAGAAATTCTTGAAGGAAAACAATTTCACTGAAAGGAATGAAAATTTGGTTGTAGAAGAAATGTATGAACATTTTGTTCAAAGCTACGGTATAATAGCTTCTGATGCTTCACAAAGCTGGCCTTATTGTTATACACAATTCAGGAATGATACATTAGATTATCCCAAAATTTTAAAAAAAGCAATTCCGGTACCTATTTTCCCAAAAATTCCTAATCACTTTAATTGCACTCCCTTTGCTCAAAAACAACACTCAATGAAAAAAAAACGCATACAAATTACCGAGAAAAGTAACTCACCCTCTAACCCCCTTGCCTCCATTGTTAAAAAAAATTGGACACACCCCTCAGAAAGCTCAAAAAAGTGCTCCAGCCTATAAAACCAATATTTTTAAGTCCAAAATAACACAACAATTAAGGAATTCGAATGTTAAGGGTGCATAAACTATAGGGAAGGTGACCGAGCAAAATTTTAAATCGGGCAAACATCACTGCTTCGAAACAATAGGATATAGTTTGTTAAGACGTCAACATGGAGGACGCAGATTACAAGTTTCTCAAAATTTGGTAAATAAATACTCAGCAAAGTGACTTGTTATGTCTGAATTAAAAAGATACTGTAATATTTAAATATTCATATATATTATTCAGGAACCATATTCGTTTAATGGGAATTTAACGTATCTTCCAGTCATGGCAAGGTCAGTTTACAGCGGCGACAATCCTATAGCTGCGACAGTTATAAACACTTCAAATTTACAAGGTACAAAAATATCACAGTTCAATGATTCACATAACAATTGTATATAAGCTTGCTACGAGAACCTAAACCTTATAATTATTTCCAATATACGCATGAAAAACATCCCTACTTGGAAAAATAAAGCATATTAATTGCATAGTTAACAATTTTGAAATTATACATACCATAAACACCAACGAAAAATCCGATTGGTGGTTTAACACTGTCATTCTAGAGCTCGCACTTATTATTCCTAAACCTGTAGATGTTCATTCATAAGTTATAACTGAGGTTTTTTCATTTGCAAAATTTCATTTCTTCTAGCAACAAGACAACTACATGGTTGATGTACATTTAGTTTTTCTAAACAAAAAGCAACTGTGCATCATAGGTATTTCCTCTTGTTTCCTTTGCTTTATGATAGTGTTACGTTTTCAACACCCCCTTAACACTAGCAAAACACTTTCAGAACTTTCTATACAATCCAAATAATTTCTTAAATATTAATGCCAGTAGAAGAAACATTGCGGTATCCGGCCACAAAGGCCGCGACCTGACACACACACACCGCCAATAGCAGCAACACCACCTCCGACCACTCAAAATTCAACCGCGATATCAGGTGTTGCTCAATTACAGCAAACGCCACCATTCCGCAATATCATAGACGGGCAAGACGACGACTACCATACAATCATCAGACACCAATTCCACCACCGCTGCTGCCTCTATTATTCCTAACTCGAGAGGCGATCAGGAGATATACACGAAGACAGGTTATCAAAACAATCGACAAATAGTTCTATTATGCCTGAAGAATATCGTAAATATTGCATTATGTTCATGTGATTCTACCTTAATAATGTATATACTTTATTAATGAGTTTTTTAATATCTGGATTATTTTTCCCTCAAACAATGTATCTGTATGTATGTCTTCGCTGATGACGGTTTTCTAAAACATGCATTTTTCTCTCAATGAAGGGAAGTTTATAAAATAATAAAAAAAAACACCAATGCTTTTACAGCCATAATATATTTATTTTTGTTGATCTTTTCTCCCCTATACATTAAACCAAACCGTCTGTATTGATCCACTGAGTACCTGCAAAATCATACCACTTTACAAGAACTTTGCTGCATGTAATCTAAAAATATCTGTTGAAATACTTTGAAAGACGCTTGAATAATTGGAGTCTAGAAGTCAGAACCATTTAATACTTGAGGATATGATATGAAGTGTATAATAAGATAAATAAAAAGAGAACTATATAACACAAACAAAACTTATTTTATAAACATTAACCTATTGCAATCCTTCACAAACCTATACATATTTCCCAAAGACAATGATGATAGTCTGGACTTTTAAACACCCAATTATATAATTGTCTGCATCACATGGAAGGAGACTGCAGGTAAAAATTTAACATCTCAGCAATGTTTGGAGAAGGTATTTTATATAGTAGAAGTTCTTGATAATCATGATATTTTTCAAAGTTCTTGTTAACTATCGTCGAAATTCATTAACACTGTTTTCGTGACTGTCATGCTATAACTTTAGATGCCATCAGCTTACTTATAATTTTTTTCAATCTCCCTCGTATGATTGCTAATACCAGCATCCCTCGATGCAATAAGTAACCGCAACATATTTACCAGTCTATTCGAATTTTCAAGCGTAGATATCACTGAATTATCACCATATGGAAACGTCAAATTAGTAAACACGGGAAATAGAGTGAGGTCGTCGGATTTGCCAACACATCGGACCACCTGGTTCACAACCCCAATGTTCCAATCCTTAAAAACATTTTTTCGTGATTTTCAAGTCTTACGCAGGAGCGGTAGGTAACAGCTGCGCTACAAAAGCAAGCTTTTTATTACAGTCAACGTAACTGTTTTGGAGCACCCTTATCCTTTTATAAGTCCGCGAGCAACATAAGAAACGTATCCCCTACGATGCTGCGCTTTCCACTGCCCTTTCGGCCTATTCTTAAACATTCCGGGGTAGGAATTTTCCGACCCTGGAAAGTTCGATCTATGCCCAGAAAGTTGTATCAGGTTGCGTTAAGTTTCAGAAAGAGTTGTAATGCGCATGGTGCTAGCATTGAGGACATAATTGCTGATCTGTACCACTGAAACGTATTTATTGGCCACATAAGTTGATCGATTCTCTCAATTCTCTTCACGACCAGATCCGACGCGGAGGCTACGTGCGTTTTGGGATCCGTGCCCCAACTTAATTAGTAAATCTTTAAACGTAGTGCCTGCTAGATCTACTCAGGTGAGTCATGAGCATGTAGAGTTAAGTTTTTACACAACAGACCCAATTCGGAGGAGCCACAACTCCCCTTCAATTTACTAAAGAATATAACAAAAAGTTTTCATAAAATCCCTTCTACTTACTTCACACTCCTGCTCCGAGTAGATCGACCTCCGTGGTGTAGTGGTTGCCGTGATAGCCTCTAGTTCTCGAGGTCGTGGGTTCAATCCCGGCGGAGGGCCATGGATTCTTTTACGGCGTAAAAATCCTTAGCATGCATGCCTTTCTTCGGAAGGGAAGTAAAGTCGGTGGTCCCGTGTCGTAGATTTATGGCACATAAAGGAACCTCCAGCCTGATAAAGAGGCCTCTGAGCAAAATTACCGGTCTTTCACGCCCTTATTATAATGGAACGCTAAGGGCCACGGCAATTAAAGAGCGCCCATAAATAAAACTCAATTTAATTTCCTCCGAGTATCATGGCACCCATCACCCCTGTACCGACCACCTCTACTCCCTTACGCTATTTGTCCACGTTGTCAGCAACGCCTGGGCTAGCTGCCCCAAGGGTCGCTAGAATATTAACGTATTTTAATAGTATAAATTAATTAAGTGATTGCATTGTTAGGAACAAAATAGATAAAGAGTTGTTGACGTAAAGACTGAAATGCATAATCATCTCCTTTAAATTCGTTTTTATTATAAATGCTGTTTTCATGTGCTGCATTTGACACCAAAGTCATTAGCAGTATTGCTCTCCAGTACTTTCTGTCCTGCAATCATCACTTTGTAATGCAATACAATTGTATAAATGGTTTCTAATTTTAAAAGATATTTGAATTCTTCTTTATGAACCTCTCACTCATAAGTTCCTATAGGTAAGAGGTTCCTATAGATTCGCTAAGAAATTGGAAGTTTTCATTAACGTTCAAAAAGTTAAGTCCTATACCTGCGTCATTCAAGCGGACTAATTTTCTGAGCTGTATTATGTAGTTATCCACTTCTTATACAAGTAAAACATTCTAGTAAAATATTACGCAATGGTGATGATCAAGCAATTAATGCGTTTAGTAACTTATCTTTCAGTCATTGTCTGTTAAAGGTTCATGTCAGCCCTCAGAACACCAGCATGGGATAGAAGCAACATATTCCTTAAACTTTAAAAAAGTGAAGTATAAAAGTGCCAAATAAAATTCTTACAACATACTGCTAGGTAAATTACCATTGCGACGTATTTCCCATTTTACTTAACAGTAAAGGCAAACTTTAGCAATACTAAAGTGTCAAATGATTGCCTACTTTTCCAATCAAAATAGAAAAAAAATCCTTGAAAATTTATTTAGGCACTTATCCCCCTCCTCAGCATTTTCGCTCATTCAAAATCTTCGGTTCATCCAGTTTCTGTGAAATTTTTCGGGTACATTTCGATAAAACAAATTAAAGCTGTCAGTTACATTTACTGTACCTAACCCAAAGTATTTTCGAGTTATTGATTTCGGGAGCAATAGGAACGTTTAAAAAATAGAAATACAAAATATTTGTTAAATAATTATCCCAAATAATACAAACGCATTATGGAATAGTTTTGTGCACTACAATCAGATTAATGGTATGGTCACTTCAAAGAACATTATCTTTAAAATTCCATTATATAGAATATTTGGCATAAGACCGTAAATTTCTTTTTGAGGCGTAGTAACCTTAAAATTAAAGAAGGTATCGATATGAAAGTAAAACATTTACGTGTTAATTACATACAAAATTCTTAACACTTTTAATTACTGGACAACATTTTATGAAAACCGTGGTGACTTCTGTTGATACATTATCTTTCCAGGTCAGAGTGGAAATGAGCATGCTTAAAGTAACACAGCACTTTGGGAATTTGCATCATTACACGTTATAGAAATATTCTCTGTTGTTAGATATTGTTATGTGACATAGAGTGTGATTTTTCCCCTCTTTTTCTACATCACAGAAAAGATGTAGGTGAATATTTACCTGCTATGGAAAACAAGATTGATATTACAACCCGGAAAAAAGCTCATTCGCATACAGGCTCTCGATGGGAAACCACACAAGAAAAAAATCAGAAGCACAAATTAAAACATAACCACCTCTGTTTATCACCAAACAACAGTCCAATCAGAAATTCAACATTTAAGGCCAAGAATACAATTATGCTCTAATATTACAAATTCTTCTCGTACACCACGTGGGGAACATCCTGTGGTGGCGTCACGTGCACGAGAACACAAAAATTGATCCAAGCTGCGCAGTGATTTGGCCCCCACCCCTCTCTCAAGACAACCTCCAACCATTCCTGCACCACAGCTCTCTGGTGTGCTGGGGTGAGTTGCTGCAGCTTCACGGCCAGCACATCTGTGACCTGCTGGTCAGGTTCCTTTCCACCACCGACCCGGGCGCAAAAATGGTTATCGCCATGGAGGGGGTCGCACTCCTGACCACCGTCATCCAGACGACCCAGAATGGCGGATCGAACTAGATCTCGTACCTCTTTTCGGTTCGCGTTCTGGAACGCGTGTGGCATGACGGATCAGAAGAATGAGCTTCAGCACTTTTCGGGCTAATATGCCCTGGACCTCATCTTAGTCAGGGAAACACATCTCCGCCCAAATACCCCTTACCGACTACCGGGGTACAACTGCCTCGGGACTGACCGTGTGGGCCGACGAGGAGGCGTCACCGCGGTTCTAGTGAGGAACAGCGTAGTCCATCGCCCAATTGCACTCCCGCCACTTCAAACCCTGGAGGGCACGGCTGCCTCGATTGATCTCGGCGGAACGGAAGTCATCATGGTGTTTGTTTACCACCTACCCCGAGGCTGTTCGTACTTATCCATTACCTCTCCTTGCATCCTAACGTTATCACGGCCGGGGACTTCAACCCCAAACATGTGCGTTGGCATTGCGCCCTCCGGGCGGATAAACGAGACAATGAAATTATACGCCTGGTAGATGCGGACCCTCATCTCAGAGTAGAGGGTCCCTGGCAACCCACCCACCATACGCGAGGTCGAGGACGAACTTCCGTTATCAACTTCGCGATCGTCAAACATTTCCCCTTTCATCTCTCACTCACATCACTCAACGCATTACACTCCGATCATAATCCCGTGATAGCGAGGTTACCACAAGGGTTGCCAGCCACGACGTTCCGTTTCAACACCAGGAAGTCGATTGGGATTACGTCAAGGTTTGTCTCCACGGTTCCCTTCTAACCAACCCTAGAATCAGAGATATCCCAACCCTGGAGGCGGCGGTCTCCTCCTTCACCTCCATCGTGGTACGAACGGTTCACAATCTTACCGTTAACTACCCCGCTCCCCTGCACCCTGACATCCTTCCTGTCAACCTATTCCTGCTAATTCGTCAATCCTAGGCGGCACTCAGAATCTATTAGCGTCACCGCACGCCACACAATCGAGCGCTTCAAAAGCGTCTACGCCGAGAGGTCCGTCGCCGCCTACAGGAGCACAGTGTGCGGAAGGACCGACGACCGTATGAACCTCGAGGATAACGACGTGGGGAAGATCGCCAAACGATTCCGCAACCGAGGCTCCCCTCTCTAAGGCCTGGCCTATTATTCTCAAGCCAAAGCCGATGTGTTTGCCAACTATCTTGAGAGGACTACGTAGCCTCGAGATGACCCTCAGAACGATGGCTTCTACGAACGCACTCGGAGGGAGGTACGCCGATTTATTCGATCCCCGACGATGCAGATCGACTTCCTGTCGTAAGACCCAGCGAAATCCGCGCACTCCGGCGCCTCAACCCCAAAAAGGCAGCGGGGCCTGGCGGGCTCAAACCCGCCATGCTACGCTGCTTTCCCTTCTCTGGACGTCAAGAAGGCCTTCTCGACGACATGGTATGCGGGTCTTCTCTTGAAGCTCATCCTCCTGGAGCTCCCTAAATACGTCATTCACCTTTTACACGTATACCTAAAACACCACACTTTTGTGGTTTCAGCTACGGGATACAAATCCACACTAAGACTAATATGAGGCGGAGTCCCCGAAGGTTCTGTGTTATATCCCACACTCTTTAGTGTGTATGTGGTTGATCTTTCTACAGAGCAGTACGTCAATATGGAATAATACGCTGTATTGTACAAATAAAAAGCCACGAAGAGCCTTCAACCCCATTCAGACACCTCCGCCTCCTCCAAGAGTGGTGCAGGCGTTGGCGGTTATCCATAAACCCGACAAAAAGCCACGCCATTCTCTTTAACAAGCACTGCTTTCCTGCAAACTTCCACACATTCAACTATCTCAGGAGAAGATTAGAACCGCTTAAGCTATGACTTTTTCGAGCGCTCATAGATCCCGTCCTGCTTTACACCTGCGAGATCTGGGCATGGTCGCAGATTCCAGTCTGCTGCTTCGCAACGAGTGCAGAAAAGGGGCCTTCGGGCTATCTATTCTGTAAACCTCTCCTTTCCCGTGAGACTGTTTCACGAAGCCACATCTCTTCCTTACGTGAAGGATGAAATTAGGCGACTGACCGCAAAATTTTACGACCAGTTGCCACACCATCAGAGCGTTCGTTCTCTTGGGGACTATAACCAGAACACGTCGTTTGAGGCGTCGCCGCTTTCCTCGCATGGCATGCGGGCACATTCGGTAACAACGGAGCACCTCCAATAGCAGCTAAGACTGAAAGTCTATACAGCCATTCGAAAAGTAGCTTGGACCTTCTAAAAATACTACGCATACATTAAAACATTGGAAAATTACTTCACACCAGCATGCTCAAGGGCCGTTGCACTATGACCGGCAGCCGCTGAGGAGTAAAACTCGCTCCCCTACTTAAATCTCAACCGACATCTTACAGACCCCACATCCCGTCACTACGTGGTTAAGTCCTAATTGGGGTAGGTACACGCCTATCACACCTTCCGGTTGCCCTCAACCCGCCATCATGTCATCGTCGTGTCATTTGGGCCCGGTCCGGCCAACGCTTGCACAGCGATCATGAATTGCGGGTCATAATCCCAATCACTGTCTACGATTACCGTGAAACGTCGAGACTGATCACTGTGATTATAAATGAGCTGTAATGAAAACCGTTTTCAATGCAACGGCTACAAGTTCAACGCGTTTATGCGAATGTCAAACCGAATGAAAACATTCGATTGTTACAGGAAACTGTCGTTTGACAATCGATTGTGTAAAACGTTCTGTGCCACTTGACTTTACAAACATCAGCCGTCTTATGGCTTCGGATCTCCTAAGAAATCAGAATGGTTACAATGTACTGTTACCCTTCCTCCTCGGGCCCGTAGCGTAGTGGATATCCTTTCTGTTATTGTTAGCATGCTTAGTTTAATGCGTATTAAAAATTGAGTTTAATTTACGGACGCACTTTAACTGCTATGGTCCTTAACGTCCCATTCTATATTGGACGTGAAAGACCAGTAATTTTGCTCAGAGGCCACTTTTACAGGCTTGTTGTGATGGGGCTTAAGGGCGCTAAACAGCTAAGGTAATCAGCGCCCTTACAAAGTATGAAATTTAAAATCCAAGATTAAAATACGGGACACAAACGCGCTTAGTTTAAACACTAAAAACAAGACAGTAAATTCTAAGTTACACCACACTAAAACCATGGTAAAAAAAACAATAAAAGGGTATAACGACGTGTCAAGAACTGTAGAACGCAAGAGACATGAGCGCCATATGTCCGCCGGGAGAAGAGCCCAATTAAAACAGACAACATAAACTCACAAAGTCAAAAGACGCTCAGGACATCAAATGCGCCGATTAAAGCCACTGTCACTTATAAAACGTAAACGACATTCTTAGCAAGCGCGTCGTCTGCCAAAACGTTGGCTATGCCAACAAGCAGACCCACACGAACGCGCAATGGAGCTAAAACTTGACACTCTGTTAAAATGTGACCCACCATTAAGGGCGCATCACACTGCTCACAGAGTGGTACGGGGTAACCACTGAGCAGGTATCTATGACTAAAAAGGCAATGTCCGATTCGTAAACGAGCTAAAAGTACCTCTTCCCAAGAGAAGAACGAGAAGAGGTGCCCCAGACTAACAGGAGAGGTTTAACCTCCCGCAATTTGTTCCCCGGAGGGCCGTCCACTCATCCCGCCAAAGCGAGAGGATGGGGTGTCGTAAAAGAACATAGAAATCAGTGGAGGGAACAACAGAAGTAAAAATTCTGGGCGATGAAATTGCCGATTTGGCGGCGGCGTCGACAGACTCGTTCCCTGAGATGCCCACATGACCTGGAATCCACATGAAGGAGACGCTGATGCCAGAGGCACCAAGCGAGTGGAGCAGATCATGTATGCCCTGTACGAGGGGGTAGTAATTGTACAGCGCGTTAATATTCTGAAGGGTACTCAGAGAGTCCGTACAAACAACACAGTGCCGTAAGTCGTGCCGCTGAATGTATAAAACGGGTTAATAAACACTAACAATTTCGGCGGTAAAAATCAAGCATTGCCACAGCAAACGGAAGGTGAAACTATGTGGACCAAAAATAAAGGCACACCCTAATCCAACATCAGTCTTAGACCCATCAGTATATAAAAATGACATTCCTCGTATTGCGCCTGAAACTCTGAAAAGGCGGATCTAAGGATTGAAGAGGTCTCATTCTTCGGCATCGACGTTTACACAAGGTGACCGAGGGCCTCAGCGCGCAACCAAGGAGGAAACCGCGATTCCCCCTGGGAAGGGCCGGCGCTGGCGTAACGTCCAAATGCCGAAGAAGCTGGCAAATCGAACGCCTGGAGGGAGCAATGCAGAGGAGCTAACAAAATATTGCCGATCAAGTGAATCCTCAAAAAATAACTCGAATGACGGGTGGTCAGGCAAACCTTGACAGTCGACATGCATAGCTGCGCAAAAGCATCTCACGGCTGAAGGACAGCGGAGGCTCTGCAGCTTCACCATATGGACTGGGTACAGGGCTAGTTGGAAAGGCCCCTGCAGCGACTCTTATGCCACGATGGTGAATGGCATTCAATCGACGTAACACAGATGGACGTGCCGACGAATAGACAGTGCACCCGTAATCAAGCTTGGATCGGACTAAAGAGCGATGAAGACGCAGAAGGATGGTCCGATCAGCTCCCCAGGATGTGCCACTTAAAACGCGCAAACGATTAAGAGAACGGTCACACTTTGCTCTTAGAAACGAAATGTGCGAAGCCCAGCTGAGCTTTCGGTCAAAGATCAATCCCAAAAATTTCGCCTCGTCTGCAAATGGAAGACTATCCGGCCCAAGATGGAGAGAATACGAAGGGAAAACCTTCCGGCGCCAGAAATTCACACAGACGGATTTCTCGGCGGAGAAAGTAAAGTCGTTGGCGTTATTCCAGGCGTAGAGACGGTCTATACAGCTCTGGAGACGGCGTTCAAGCAGACAGGTCCGCCGTGAACTACAATAACTGGCAAAATCGTCAACGAAGAGGGACGATGAAATGCCAGGTGGAATACACTCAACAATGCGGTTGATAGCAATAGCAAAAAGTGTAACACTGGGTACAGAGCCTTGCGGTACACCGTTCTCTTGAATAAAACGACTAGATAAAACCGGGCCCACACGTACACGAAAGACGCGATCCGCCATAAACTCCCGAAGAAATATGTGAAGACGACCACGTAAATTCCATGAGTGGAGTGTACCTAAAATGCCGCCACTCAAATAGGTGTCATAAGCTTTCTCCAGGTCAAAAAACACAGCCACTGTTTGACACTTTTTCAGAAATCCGGTCATAATATGTGTCGACAGAGACACCAGATGGTCGACGGTAGAGCGATGACGACGAAATTCGCAGTGAGCGTTCGCTAGAAGTTTCTGAGGTTTAAGCCACCATGTCAACCGCCCGTTGATCATGCGCTCCATCACCTTGAAAATGCAACTGGTGAGGAGATATGGGTGGTAGATGGAAAGTAGTTGGCGATCCTTGCCAGGCTTATGTATAGGGACAATGGTGGCTTCGTGGCAAACGGAAGGAAAAAAGCCATCTTGCCAAATACGGTTATAGACCTGTAAGAGCGAGAGGTTACTTTCGGCTGAAATGTTCTTTAACATCAGGACATGAATGCCATCCGGCCCAGGAGCGGAGTGCCCTTGAGCAATGGAGAGCGTGCTCCAGCTCCCTCATTGAACCGTGAAGCGATTAAAAGACTCAACAAAACGAGCCCAGGACACCTTCTTGCTATCCTGAATAATGCAACAAACCCTGGCACGCGATTGCTTAAAAGTAACCAAATTATCAAGTGGAGGGTGTCGCCGAAACACCCTAAGCGCAGTTCTACGAGCACGAACGGCATTCCGACAGTCCTCAGTCCACCATGGAAGTGGGAGGACGAACGGGTAATGTACGTTCGGCGGCAGATAGAATTGTAGATGTACGGTGCTGAACCATTTGGTTAACGTCAGTGAAGGGCTGGACCTCAAAACACACGAGGTTGGAATACAGTCTCCAGTCGGCTTTATGGAATTGCCTGGTAGGTGCTCTGGAATGCTGGACGTGGTGAGACAGAAGAGAAACGATGCAAGGGTAATGATCACTGGAGTTAGTGTCAGTGACGACGTTCCACTGCAGACGACAAGCAAGCTGGATGGAGCAAACAGCGAGGTCCAAGTGAGAGAATGTACCAGAAGAATCAGAAAGAAACGTAGGCTCACCTGTTTTGAGGATGGAGAAGTTGAACTGCGCAAAAATGTCGGAAAGAAGTGTTCCCTTGCACAAGCCCTAGGCGAACCCCACAGGGAGCGATGGGCATTAAAATCTCCCTACAGAAGAAATGGTGTTGGAAGAGAGGACAAGAGATCTCGAATATCCGCGTTAGCGAGGGGAGACGTTGGAGGTGAATAGATGGAGCAAAGAGAAAAGAAAAAGCCGGGTAATTGAATCCTAACTTGCAATTCGGACGTAAGTGTGAGAGACTGAAAATGAACGTCGTTACGCACTAACAGCATGACACCTCCATGAACAGGAGAACCCTCATCCGGTGCAAGATCGTAGGGAACCGGAGTATACCCGCGGAGATCAAAAGGATCGTGAGGGCGAAACTTGGTCTCTTGCAAACACACGACCTTAGGTGAATGGGAACGCAATAAAAGTTGCAGTTCCGCCCTATGTCATCGTACACCACGTTAATTCCAGGTCAGGATAGCCATGAATAAAAGGGATAAACTGTCTACTTAGAAGGGCGGCTCAAAATAACCTTCTGCTTAACCTTGGGGCTCGGGCTTTTGATATGGAGTTGGTTACACTCCAAAGGCTCCTCGAAGGGAGGACCCACGCGCTCAGTGCCAGAAACCGATTCAAGCGCCGAGAATCGGTTCTGGTGGCAATGGGTGAAGGGAGCCACTGAGCGCGGCTTGTCCAGGAGCATACTGGGACTGCGACCTTCGAGGAGGAGGAGGAGGAGGAGGAGGAGGAGAAGGTGAACCTTACCGCGCACACGCGGAGGTCTTTAAGAAAATCTTCCTTTCGAAGTTTCTGCTTGGATTTCCTCTCAGTGCCTTGTGACTTCAGTACCTTAAGATCAGCTTTAGATGGCTTAATAACTGTGCCAGAAATGGACGGCCGGATGGTAGTGGCGGTCAATGCAGTCATTGTCCAGGTCTGTGTTTCGGCATCCTTCCGGGGTACTGGCGAGGCAACAACAGAACTAAATGTACCAGATCGCAGGAGTGTAGGCTGGCGCGCATGGTAACGCCTCCGTTCTTCAGCGAAGGAGTTTCTCCTTTACCGGGATCTCCTGGATCGCTTTCTCGTCCAAATACCGCGGACAGTCGACAAATGACGGAGAATGAGACCCTTTGCAATTATCGCAGACGGGTCCGGATGAACAGGTACCATCGTGTGACGGCTGCCTACATGATGTACAGATGGATACGGCACTCTTACAAGAGACGTTTGCATTTTAAACAACGCAGAGATCTAGGAATATAGGGCCTCACGGGAATACGTTCGTACCCTGCCGACATACTCGTGGGCAGATCGACGCCATCGAAAGTTATAAACAGTGTACGAGTGGGTAGCAAAACTCCGTAGCGTTTAGCCTGCACTCGATGAACTGCTGTCGCCTTTTGGTCTGAAAGTTATTCGATCAGGCCATCGTCCGATATACCATCGAGGCTATGCGTGGTGATGACGCCTCGACAGGAATTCAAGGTGCGGTTCTTCTCAACACAGTTGGCATAACCGTGGAGAAGTGTGGCGCGTAATAAGGACTTACTTTGTGTATCGGACTTGGTTTGAACCAACAATGAACCATTCCGAAGACGAGTGCAGGACTGAACCGCACCAGGAACAGCGTCAATGTGCTTCTGAATAATAAATGGGTTCACATTCTCAAAACTTTGTCCTTCTTCTGTTCGCGTAATGATCAAGTAACAACTAGATGGCGATGGTGCTACTTCTGTTACAAATACTCTTCGGCGCTTGTTAGTAATGGAGAAAGAGGGCTCCATAGCGAGAGAAATCCTCCACCATTGCAACCGTCTCCGACCTCGTCCTCTGACTTCCCGGACGTTACCCTGCCTTGGGTGAGTGGCCTATCTATACCAGTCTCACCCCAGAGTCACACCTCCCAGAACATAGACAGAGGGACCCAATAGCCCCCCCGCGGGACTGCAGTTAAACAGCGGATACGAACACAAACCCTACACGACGACCCCGGGTGGTGGGGATGACGCCATTACCCACTCACCCAGCTGCGCACCCAGTGTGCGGGTATCCGTCAGGCTGTGTCCACGGAGGATTAAAATAAATAAAATTGGAAAATAAACAAAAGCGTGTGGGCATTTTGCATGCAAGGTAGGCCGGTGAGGAAGAAAAAGAGATGTGTGAATGGTTGTGGTGCGAAATGTTCGGAAAAAGACTAGACAAGAAAGAAACGATGGCGAGGGGCGGCATGAAACGAAATGCAAAGAACGCGCGAGAGCCTACCTTGAGTCCCCGGTCACGAGAACGAACCGAACGAGGGTGGACTATTGGTCTGACGCGCCTAAGTGGTTTATCCACTTCCGACCCTATTTGGAAGGGTGGGCAGGATGAGTCCTAGCCTAAACTCGACCAGGTAGGGGGGCGGGTTTTAAAATAGGTATCGCCTCTAATGGAATGGGCCCACGGACAATCCTGGGTCATGCGAGTGTGTGGTCTCTGCGCAGGCAGAACTGTCCCGTGTGTATAGAACGAAGATGGAGGAATGATGATGGCGATGAGAGGCTCGGGTACCCCGGGTACGCCAAACCCGTACTCACATAAGGTGAGCCCCTGGGGGCCTATCAGGCTTGAGGTTCTTTTACGTGCCGTAGATCCACGACACGGGACCACCGGCCTTACTTCCCTTCCGAAAAAAATCCATCGCCCTCCGCCGGGTTTTGAACCCTCGACCTCGGGAACTTGAGTCTAGCATAGAGTGTGTTAACTGGGTGAAAGTTTTCTTAATGCGCATTAATTAATTTTTAAGCGAAGAATTGTCTTAATTATGAGTAAAACAAAACAGTTTGTGTGCTCTCAGTGTGAGAAAATATATAACTAAAATAAGAATTTGCGGCAACACCTTTCTAAAGCGTATCCCGAAAAGTTAAGTGCCATTGCAGCTCTCCTAAAAGTACGCCTGCAAGTGTGAAAGTTGCGACAAGAATTTCATTATGAGCATAATTTCATACGCCATCAGCGAGATTGTTACGGTGAGGGACTGCTTGCAAAAAATCACTGAAGTGCAGGTTGTGTGATTATGAAGGAATAGCGGAAAGTATTTCAAAGGAACACTTGGAACTGGTACATGAAATGCGTGTTAAATAGGAAGAACTGGAATTTTCGTCAATTTATGACTTCAAAAGTTAGAAAGAAGATAATGAAGCGGCAACGCAGTCGTGTTTTGTAAAAAATTGTAGTTCTGATACTGCTACTGCAACACTATAAGACAATGTGCGTATCATCGCTCAGAGAATTTTACCTCTAAAAGCAATGGTGTTAGACTTTTAAAACTGCAAGGGAGCAATGCAATCGGTGTAGTATGTCCTGCAAAGATAAGTCATTCAAGATCAACAAGGAGTGTCGAAAGTCAAATTTATTTCGACTCACGTCGGTCACTAGCATGAATCAGTTCACTTGGGATTTACAGAAAAAAGAAACACACAGTTGCGGATATTGCTGACAAAGTTCCTTTCCAAGCTATACTTGATAAAATACGGGACTCAATATCTGCTTGTAATCTAGAAAGGGTACATCTGCTAAGCACACCTACAGGATTTGTACAGATTGAGCGATGCTATAATTTGTGGTCCGCATCAGTTGTGCATCAGAATGAGTGGGACCAGTGTTGAGGCATGGGTACACGCAATGAACTCAAATGATAACCCCTATGTGTGGTTTTATAAGCCACAAGACACGGTGAGCGAATCCCATCCAGAACTAAAAAGCACAGATTTTGTGTTAATCATAATGAAGAGTGCTCAAAGTGAAATATTGAAGTATTCCGCATTGACGGGAGTCCTGAAATAAATAGCTATGGCTTCGAACGTATGGCATTTTGGTAGTGGACGACGTTAGGCGAGGGTTTCCATGTGCCTTCACTTCAAATAGAAGTGACTGACAAGTGCTCTCTATATTATGGTTATGCCAGGTGCCTTAGCTCATACCTGCTCTACGAAGTTTAGAGTGCTAAAGAAAATATCATTCCAAAACATTTCCCATAGACTTGGCAGTAAAAAGTAATAAATGTGAAAATAAAGCAGCTGTAACGTTACAGCACAGCGACATAAGCAGTAAACAAACTAACTTTTAGGAATTAGAGGCATATCATTGTATAATAAGCAAGTGTTGAAAACAAAATGGTTTGGTTTTCAATATTCGCTGCTTTCTCTACCCATTATCAACTATCCTATGCTCTCTATTTTCATAATGTCCTTATAAAGTATGGTTCTTCCGTGCACTTTACCTTAATCTGACAACAATTTAGGACAGAAATTATTTCAAGTTATAGTCCAAGTTACACTCTTCCCTATTTGGTTGCATTCAAGATGCCTAACGACAAACAGCCGTTTATCTACACCACAAAACTTCTTTTTACTGTCTCTACTATTTACCTACAATAAGTAGGAAAAGTATTGTATTCCACCCAAAAATTGAATAACGAAATTCAATGGAAATACACGTTTTAATACTTCCTGAATCCAAAGCAAGCATTTTTAATTTCTCTACTACGTAACTACAGGAGGTAGATAAAGTACTGTATTCCACCCAAAAATTAAAAAACGAGATTCATCGAAACACACATTTTGAGAACCCCCTGAATCCAAAGAAAGCATTTTTACTTTCTCTACTGCGTAGTTACACGAGGTAGAGAAAGTATTGTATTCCACCCAAAAATTCAATGATATTCACAGAAAATACTCGTTTTCTCACTCCCTGAATCCAAAGAAAGCCTTTTTAATTTCTCTACTAGTAGCTAGAGGAGGTAGAGAAAGTATTGTATTCCACCCAAAAATTGAATAACGAGATTCAACGGAAATACACGCTTTGAGACCCCTGAATCCTAAGTAAGTATTTTTACTTTATCTACTACGTAGTTACAGTAAGTAGAGAAAGTATTGTGTTGCACCTATAAATTCAATGTCGTATTTTCACCAGAAATCACGTTTGACTCCCTGAATCAAATGAATTTATTTATAGAAAAACATCCAAGAG
Organism: Deroplatys truncata; assembly: GCA_030765065.1. Taxonomy (NCBI): domain Eukaryota; kingdom Metazoa; phylum Arthropoda; class Insecta; order Mantodea; family Mantidae; genus Deroplatys; species Deroplatys truncata. The sequence continues at coordinate 19,128,177 of CM060988.1, read as the reverse complement.
TGAGAGTGAGAGAGAGCGTGTGCGTGTGTGTGTGTATCCACGAATAGCATAACTCAAAAGCAAAAAATCTGGTTAAAAACCGAGCTTGGTGTTTAAGTTCAACTTCTTCCAAGAATGTGACACTGAGATTTTAAAGAAAATCCTCCACTCCAAACCACCCTTTACATTGGACATTTTTCTAAATTTTTTATTCTTTCAAAAATGACTAAGGATTTTGATTAAAATACATGCGTTTAAGCTATTTTCATGATAAATAGAATGTATATCTTTTTATTTTCTAGGAATAGTCTGTAAATTAGTATTTATTGTGAATGACTTTTGGTAATTAGTAAATCGTAAGAGTGAGACAAAATCTTACTGCGCAACAACTGTAGGTCTTGTTGAAGCACAACATTTAAATCAAATGATATTTTTAATGTCAAGTAATTTTATATTTCACCTGTTCTGAAATATTCTTCGTTATTAGTTCGAATTTTCAAATACTTTATACTTCTCTCAACTGCAAATAGCTATTGTTTTATTTCTTTCCTTCTTTCTCGAGTTTATACAAAGAGAACAGAATTTCAAAGCTACCACGTCTGTGGCTTTCATTTGGGAGGTCGTGGTTTCGATTCCTATGGCCGACTGTCCTGACCCATGGGGTTTTTCGGTTTTTTCCCGGGTCGCCAGGCAAATGCTGGGAAGGATTCTCAATCCCCGAATTTCCTGAACTTCCATTTCATCTCCATTCTCATTTCCCTTCATCTTTCATTCGTTGATCTCTTTCAGGGTTGGAAGCGTCGGCGATAGTGTTTCGGTGCAGTGTGGCAGGGGAAAAGGATGCTTTTTGTGACTCTCCGTCCCTCAGCTTTCGGCTGGATGTCGGGAGTACCCTAAGTTCCTTGAGAAGGGCTCCCTTTATGCTGGGCGAGGTTCCCAGTCTGCCTGTCCGTCTGACGGGGAGTCTCTACCTGAAAATTTAGGGACCCTGCCATTCCTGTGCCTTCACTGGTTCCGGGCGCCCGGTGTCTCCTCTCGCCTCATCCTTCCTCCCCTTATGGGGCGTAGGCACAATATCCACTATGAGAATCAGTACCAAGTCTCCTCCGTAGCCAACCAATCTAAAGCTATCACATAGCGATCAGCTTTGAGGGATTTGGCTGTCGCTTTAGCTTAATATGTTCTGGTTATATCTGCAACGAATTGTGTAAGTAAGTGATGGTTTATCGGTATTAACATGACATAGATGCAAAGTAAGCTTTGTAAGAAGAATGAGTAGAAAAGTCATGTGAATGCAACACACAATATTCTATAACAAAAGCACCATATGCCTGTGTGTCTCTGGACAACATAAATCCAAAGCGAAAAGTCGGTTAAGTACCGAACTTGATATTTAAATTCAGCATCTGTCAAAGATGTGACACAAGGACTTTCAAGAAAATCTCCCCCCATCCGGAACAACTCTTTACATGGTAAAAGTTTCGAAATATGTTATTTTCTCAAAAATGGCTCAAATGATTTTTATTAAAATACTCTGTTTAAAATATTTTCATGAAAAACGAAATATATATTTTGAACCTACCGAGAAGAACCTCTCAAGTCTTCTTCATTCTGAATGACTTTTGTATACTTGGTAAACTCTAAAAGATTGGACAAAGTTTTGCTACACAAGAAATGCAGACCCCGTTAAAGCACACAGTTTGTTATACATATATTTTATGTGATTAACTATTTCCCAGATATTTTTTGTTATTGGTTTGAATACCTTTTGTAACTGAGAAGTCGCTATTCATTTTGTTTTTGTCGCGGTCATACAAACAGCATGCAATTTCAAAGCATCACATAGTGACATGCTTTTTGAAAATGTGACTATCGCTTTATCTACGTATACTACAACGAAATGTGTAAATGTGAACTTCTTTTGGTATTTAATTGAAGTCCTTTAACCGGGTAGGCCATTACGGGCGATGAATGAACGAAATGGTCAAAGTGATGCTCAAATGAGCCCGAGGTCCCTAAAAATTAGAATCTGACCTTCATGTTCTCAGAATAAGAGAAAACCCTGGAAAAAACTTTATCACTCTAACCTAGATTCGAACTCAGGACCTCTTGAATGCGAAGTAGACACCCACACACAGAGATGGGCTAAATGTGATTCGCAAGTTTATCTGGATTATAAGTAGTAGACAGAAAAATGAGATTTAAAAAAAATTGTAGAATGGTGAGAAGAGAAAGTTATGCGAAAGCAACACGTCAGATTGTTCTCGAGGTAATGTAAAGAGCGTGGAGTTTCAAGGAAACCACATAAAAATCTGAGTATCGTTTGAGCTGCTGCATTCTTCTTATACTTACAACGAATTTTGTAATGGCAGTTTCATTTCAATTAACAAGAAGACTCTTTCACTCAAGCCGTGTGTAGGACAAGGTTGGAAAGATAGAATCAGATTAAAAAATTCAATGCCATAGCCGAGATTTGAACTAGGGTCTTCCAGTTTACGTCCAGGTGGCGGTACGGTAACGCGTGCGACTTGCATTCGGGAGATTCCTAGTTCGCTTCCCGGCGACCACCCAACCTCACCGGCGGTTTTTTTTTCGGGAGTTTTCTCGGGTCGTCAAGCGAATGCTGATATGATTTCTCTCAGCCCCCGAATATCGCTCCATTCCTCATTTCACTCATCCTTAGCCCCGTTAGGTCTGTTTCAGGGTTGGAAGTGTCGGCGATGGTGCGGCGTGAGAGAAAAAGGATGCTCTCTGTGGAACCTTATCCGTCTCTCGGTCTTCGGCTGATTGCCAGGGTATACGCCAGGGGGCGTTGGACCCTCTGTGTGGGGTGGGGTCCCCGGTTTGCCTGCCTGACTGTCAGGACGTCTCAATCTGGAAACTTTAGGAGTCTTGTCATTGCTGTGCCGTCACTCCTGGTCCCTCCCTCCTGGGGACGCCCCCTTGAGGGGCACAAGCACAATATCCTCATTCACTGGGTCGGGGTCGAGTCCCCTCCGTTACACATCGCATTCCATGGAAGGGAAGCATTTTAACAATTCAGAACGTGAATCGTAATACAAAGTGCTTAAGTCTTTTTTCTTTTTTTTTTGTCATCTTCAGATTTTTAACTTGAAAGCCATTTAATTTTCAGAATAGAATGCTTTCAAATGAACCAAATGCAACAAAAGTACATCAACCTGTCTGCATTAACACTTTAGGGTCATTATTTTGAAAATTTAGCTTATATGTTATTCTAACTGAATAAAACAGCTATATAGAAACTGCATATTTTGCGCTAAACATAGTTTCCTCGTACCTATTAACATTTTCTCCTTTTGAATACAACAGGTGTTTTTACTCCACGTCCACTATAGGACTGGCACGGTTTTTCTTCCTTCTCTTGTGAGTGTGTGTAAAGGGAATTATGTTTCAAATAAAACGATTTTCATTCGTTTTTCAGTAACAAACACAAAATATATCTCATTTTGAAGAAAATTTAATGTTGCACTTAATTGTGTCCAAACTGCTTCAACAGTTTGACATTAACATTACTTTTGCTTCTATGTTTTTAAAACATTACTTGAATATTATCAGAACTGAATGTGCCAACTGTATGGAACTACACACTTAGCGCTAAACGTTGTGATCCATATCTATGAAAATTAAAAAGCAAAGCTAACTTATGTTCAAGGTAATAAATACCCTCTGTTTCGGAGTAGGAGTAGAACGTTGTATTGGTGATAATTATGAAATTATTATTATTAATTATTATAAATTACCAGCAACAAACGTTATAAACAAGATATACATTATGCGAACCTTGTTTCTCAAGAAAATTACTGAATCTTAAACATGTGTAGCACCCGCATAAAGAGTGCAATATTTGGTTTTTAAAAAACATATTATGCAAAGAAAATGTTAATTTATTTCGCTTGAATGGATCTAGTGAAGAGAAAAGTATTTAGTTTCATCTTCTTTCCTCTTATAGTCAGGTCGTTGAATTATACGAGCATACACAGAAGTAAATATGACCTATGAGACGATACCGGCACTTACTGTTGGCTATAGCCAGGCATGACTAGTCGTGAAGACATTTCTTCCCCCCCCCCTCTTCCTCATCGGAAAACATTTGGAGGCTCCTGTACTAGGAACCTTGGAAAGCGATTCTGACACATTTAAGCTTGCCTAATACTTCCAGGACACGCGCACACACGCGCACACGCACACGCACACACGCACACGCACACGCACACACACACACACGCTCACTCGCGGAAAGCAGGTGAAGCGTTCGGACAAGGCTATACTATTTGCATTGATGATTTTTACTTTCTCTACTACGTATAGTAAGTAGGGGAAGTATTGCATTCCTCCCAAAAATTCGATACCGAGATTTCGCCGGAAATACATGTTTTGAGACCTCCTGAATCCAAAAAAAGCATTTTTGGAAACATGTCCGTGTGTGTGTCTGTGTGTGTGTGTGTGTGGTGTCTGTGTGTGTGTCTGTGAACAGCATAACTCAAAAACGAACTGTCGGATAAGCACCAAACTTGGTATTTAGGTTCAGTATCTTCCAGAGATGCGACACGAAGGTTTTCAAGTAAATCCCCCCACCCCAGACTACCCTTTACATGGAAGCTTTTTCGAAAATTTTAATTTTCTCAAAAATGGCTCTAACGATTTTGATGAAAACATCATATGTTTAAGATAATGTCATGAGAAATGAAATGTATATCTCGAATTTTCTGGGAATGTCTCCAAAAGTATTCTTCATTGTGAACGACTTTTGCATAACTGGTAAACCATAAGAGATAAACAAAATTTTACTACACAAAAAATGTAGATCGCGTTAAAATACACAACTTATGTCATATACATTTCTTTTGTTGAGTGAACCGTTTTCGAGATATTGCTTGTTATTCCCTTAAATTTTCCAATGCTTATACTTTTTCTCAAATGCGTTATTCATTTTTTTTATGTCCTGGACATGCAAAGAGAATGGAATGCGCCACATAGCAACCAGCGTTAAAATATTTGACTATCGCTTAAAAGCTACCATATTTCCCTTGCATCTACAAGAAAATTACCAATAAGATTGACATCTCGATATCTCGATTAACATGAAGCATATGGAGAATAGGCGTTTGTAAAATTAGATTGTACAAGAGTAGAGAAAGTCATGTGAGTGTAACACATCAGATTTTTGTTAAAGAAAAGCTATTCGATAGGCTTATTGTGCTTACGAAAGGTAAACTAACCAGCAAAATGAAAGATATCCGTCGGAGGCACAAATCTAGCTTACAAATAGACAAGGAACTCATTATTAAGGAAAACAGAGTATGGAAAATACCATCCTCTTCGAAAGTGACCGAGATGTACTTTGCACAAGATAATGAGCATGCAGATTAATATGCAGCGAAGGCAACACCTACATTCACAGATATGCCTGCACGTGTGTTGATTCCAGCATTAAATGAAACATGTGCAAGCACATACACTGTGTATGTCAAATTCGATTCAGCCATGAGCTTCCTTAAAAAAATCCTAGGGATTCAAATGAACTGGTTATAGATTGTGAGGATGTTTGCATTACAAATCAAAACCAGTAAATATTAGAGCAACTCACTGAAGAAGAGGATTAGACTTTTGAGCCTTTATCTCAACAAAGTACACAATTGTTATGGAACTGTTGGACTTAACTAAGGGAATTTGCATGAAAAGAGAACTTGAAATGCTTAAGAAACACGCATCATTATTAAAGGAGACTTTAGCAATATTTCGCAAAAAAATGAATAAGCCTCGTGACCAGACAGACAGACAGACAGACAGTCAGACAAAAAGAAATAGTCATCGCATTCCTTTTGTAAAGAAAGATATAACAGAAGCTCAGAGCATAGCAGTTTCTTTGCTGAGAGAGAGAGAGAGAGAGAGAGAGAGAGAGAGAGAACCAATCAGTTGCGAATAATCACACTGGCCAACAAAATTTAATGTATTTAATGTTAAAAGTACAAAATACTGACTTTTCGTGTGCCGATTTCAGAAGTTTTTACAGAACTTTTCCATCACCCATAGTTTTTTAGTAATTGCACGAATAACATTTCTGGTAATTATACATTTTAATAAATGTAACCCCTTAGCTAGAATACCTTTTACGCACCTAAAATGAATGTAAAGTAGATTTTCAACTGTACTTTGCTTGGGAAACATCTCTCTTGAGTGTCCAACAGTAGTCTGCCAACATATTTAGAGTCCATTTTCCATGGTATCATCTTTCCTTTTCAGTGATGTCCCGATGGAAACGCTCGCCATGTTCGTCGACGGCAGCGCCGAGGTTCTCAGGGAAGAAGTCAAGACGGAAGTCCAACATGTATATTTTTAAACACCTATTACATACCATGACCTTGTAGTTCTCAATCAGCTCAGTGACGAGCTCTCTGTAATGTTCATACCTGTACAAAGGGCACTATTTATATTTTGAGCCTTGGCAACCCTGAATGTTATAGGTGCCATCTGACGTTTCCAATGGAAAGTTTGGCATTTTTTACCATAATCTACTTCAAACATTTTGTCAACAGAGCGCCATTTGTTTTATTTACACTAACATGAAAATTGTGTATCAACAAAAACATGGAATTAACTCGTGAAAATGTTCGTGCAATGATTTATTACGACTTTCGACGTTGATTATCAAGACAAGAGTGCATCGATCAGCTAACTTCCACATTTGACAATGAAGCTCCATCCTTTGCCACTGTGAAACGCTGGTATAACGAATTTAATCGTGCCCGCCGTTCGCTCAATGATGAAGTTCGTGAAGGTCGTCCAAAATCAGTTGTGCCAGAAAACATTGATGCGGTGCAAAAACTAATAATGAAAGATTGTCATGCGACATATTGTGAGATTGAGGCAACCCTAGGCATTAGTTCCACTAGTATATATAAAATATTGCATGATTATTTAGCCGTGAAAAAGGTTTGCTGTCGTTGGATCCCACATAATTTGATGCAATCTCAAAAAGATGCTCGTATCAATTGGTGTACAAAACTGCTCAAGAAATACAATGGCGGTGCCTCAAAAGACGTATATAAGATTGTAACAAGTGACGAATAATGGATCTATGCGTATGAGCCGGAACGTAAACAGCAGTCGACTGTATGGGTGTTTCAAAATGAAGCAAATCCAACAAAAGTTGTTCGCACTCGAAGCAAATGGTCATCTGCTTTTCAGCAAAACTGGCCATGTAGCAACAGTGCCTAAGAGGAACGTAAAACGGTCAATGTCGAATGGTACACAACCATTTGTTTGCCGGAAGTCTTCGGTGAAGTAAAGAAAATCAACAAGAAGCGTAGAATCGTTCATCAAGACAATGCGAGCGCACACACATCTCGTCTAAGAACAGAGTATTTGAAGGCTTAAAAAATTGAATTGATGGGTCATCCGCCATACAGTCCTGGGTTGGCACCCAATGACTTCTTTTTGTTCCCGAACATAAAGAATAAATTGCCTGGACAACGATTTTAGTTGGCAGAAGAAGCCGTTGATGTCTTCAAAAACTACGTTTTGGAGGTGTCTCAAAAAGACTGGATAAATGCTTTGACAAATAGTTCAAACGGATGCAAAAGTGTATTGATCATAAAGGAGAGTATTTTGAAAAACAATAAAGCAGTTTTCAATCAGAAATTACTTTGTTTTAATTATTAGGCTCAAAAGAGTTTCCTAAAATGTTTATAACAATGTTTTTGAAAGAGAACCATGCTGCTCGTTCTTACATATTTAACAGGCTTTCAAACTGTGCATCTTTCATAAGGTTCTGTAATTTGTGGGCCAAACAAATATTCCCTATTTTAGTTTCGGTTCACTGATCTTTGGAAACTTAAGTTTTCAGGAACAGAAATGCACTCCCGTCATGATCTATTGCGTTCACAAAGTTCTAAATCAAACCTAATTTGACGTGTAATGGAGGCAATCAGACTTTGTCAGCACTTAACAGTGGTTGATGAACATTTGCCTGTCTTAAATTGAATGACTCTCTGGTCAGCTTTTCTTTTTACTTTCTCTACTACGTATAGTAAGTAGGGGAAGTATTGTATTCCACCCAAAAATTCGATACCGAGATTTCACCGGAAATACATGTTTTGAGACCCCTTGAATCCAACAAAAAGCATTTTTGGAAACATGTCCGTGTGTGTGTCTGTGAACAACATAACTCAGACACGAACAGTCGGATAAACATCAAACTTGGTATTTAGGATCAGTATCTTCCAGGGATGCGACACGAAGGTTTTCAAGAAAATCCCCCCACCCCAAACTACCCTTTACATGGAACATTTTTCGAAAATTTTAATTTTCTTAAAAATGGCTCTAACGATTTTGATTAAAATATCATATGTTTAAGATATTTTTATGACAAATGAAATGTATATCTCGAATTTTCTGAGAATGTCTCTAAAAGTATTCTTCATTGGGAAGGACTTTTGCATAACTGGTAAACCATAAGAGATAGACAAAATTTTACTAAACATACAATGTAGATCACGTTAAAATACACAATTTATGTCATATAGTTTTTTTGTTCAGTGAACCATTTTAGAGATATTGCTAGTTATTGCTTTAGATTTTCCAATACTTATACTTTTTCTCAAATACGTTATTCATTTTTACTTTCTCTACTACGTATAGTAAGTAGGGGAAGTATTGTATTCCACCCAAAAATTCGATACCGAGATTTCACCGGAAATACATGTTTTGAGACCTCCTGAATCCAAAAAAGCATTTTTGGAAACATGTCCGTGTGTGTGTCTGTGAACAGCATAACTCAAAAACGAACAGTCGGATAAGCACCAAACTTGGTATTTAGGTTCAATATCTTCCAGAGATGTGACACGAAGGTTTTTAAGAAAATCCCCCCACCCCAGACTACCCTTTACATGCAACATTTTTCGAAAATTTTAATTTACTCAAAAATGGCTTTAACGATTTTGATGAAAATATCATATGTTTAAGATAATGTCATGAGAAATGAAATGTATATCTCGAATTTTCTGGGAATGTTTCCAAAAGTATTCTTCATTGTGAACGACTTTTGCATAACTGGTAAACCATAAGAGATAGACAAAATTTTACTACACAAAAAATGTAGATCGCGTTAAAATACACAACTTATGTCATATACATTTCTTTTGTTGAGTGAACCGTTTTCGAGATATTGCTTGTTATTTCCTTAAATTTTCCAATACTTATACTTTTTCTCAAATTCGTTATTCATTTTTTTATGTCCTAGACATGCAAAGAGAATGGAATGCGCCACATAGCAACCAGAGTTAAAATATTTGACTATCGCTTAAAAGCTACCGTAATTCCCTTGCATCTACAACAAAATTACCAATAAGATTGACATCTCGATATCTCGATTAACATTAAGCATATGGAGAATAAACGTTTGTAAAAATAGTTTGTACAAGAGTAGAGAAAGTCATGTGAGTGTAACACATCAGATTTTTTTATGTCCTGTACATGCAAATAGAATGGAATGCGCCACATAGCAACCAGCGCTTAAAATATTTAACTATCGCTTAAAACCTACCATATTTCCCTTGCATCTACAAGAAAATTAGCAATAAGATTGACATCTCGATATCTCGATTAACATGAAGCATGTGGAGAATAAGCGTTTGTAAAAATAGTTTGTACAAGAGTAGAGAAAGTCATGTGAGTTTAACACATCAGATTGTTTTGTCTTGGATATGCAAAGAGTATTAATCTGTGGCAAAGGGAACGATGCTGCACCTAGCAACCAGCTATTAAGAGGTATGTATGTGCTTAAATGCTACTGTATTTCTATATTGCCCCTGTAAATATATATTCCCGTTACATCTACAAGAAAATTAGCAATAAGATAGAGTCTGCAAATGTTTATCTCGATTAACGTGAAGTAGATGGAGAATAAGGATTTGTAAAAATAGTTTTACAAGAGTAGAGAAAGTCATGTGAGTGTAACGCATCAGATTTTTACTTTCTCTACTACGTATAGTAAGTAGGGGAAGTATTGTATTCCACCCAAAAATTCGATACCGAGATTTCACCGGAAATACATGTTTTGAGATCCCTTGTATCCATAAAAAGCATTTTTGGAAACATGTCCGTGTGTCTGTGTCTGTCTGTGAACAGCATAACTCAAGAAACGAACAGTCGGATAAACACCAAACTTGGTATTTAGGTTCAGTATCTTCCAAGGATGCGACACAAGGTTTTCAAGAAAATCCCCCACCCCAGATTACCCTTTACATGGAAGATTTTTCGAAAAATTTAATTTTTCAAAAATGGCTCTAACGATTTTGATTAAAATATCATATATTTAAGATATTTTTATGACAAATAAAATGTATATCTTGAATTTCCTGGGAATGTCTCCAAAAGTATTCTTCACTGTGAACGACTTTTGCATAACTGGTAAACCATAAGAGATAGACAAAATTTTACTACACAAAAAATGTAGATCGCGTTAAAATACACAATTTATGCCATATACATTTCTTTTTGTTGAGTGAACCATTTTCGAGATATTACTTGTTATTCCCTTAAATTTTTACTTTCTCTACTACGTATAGTAAGTAGGGGAAGTATTGTATTCCACCCAAAATTTCGATACCGAGATTTCACCGGAAATACATGTTTTGAGACCCCCTGATTCCAAAAAAAGCAGTTTTGGAAACATGTCCGTGTGTGTGTGTGTGTCTGTGAACAGCATAACTCAGAAACGAACAGTCGGATAAACACCAAACTTGGTATTTGGGGTCAGTATCTTCCAGGGATGCGACACGAAGGTTTTCAAGAAAATCCCCCCACCCCAGAGTACCCTTTACATGGAACATTTTTCGAAAATTTTAATTTTCTCAAAAATGGCTCTAACGATTTTGATTATTATATCACATGTTTAAGATATTTTTATGACAAATAAAATGTATATCTTGAATTTCTGGGAATGTCTCCAAAAGTATTCTTTATTGTGAACGACTTTTGCATAACTGGTACACCATAAGCGATAGACAAAATTTTACTACACAAAAAATGTAGATCGCGTTAAAATACACAATTTATGTCATATACATTTTGTTGTTGTTGTTGTTGAGTGAACCATTTTCGAGATATTGCTTGTTATTCCCTTAAATTTTTCAGTACTTATTTTCTCAAATGGGAATTCGTTATTCATTTTTTTTGTCTTGGATATGCAGAGAGTTATAATCTGTGGCAAAGGGAATGGAGCTGCACCTAGCAACCAGCTATTAAGAAATATGTGCTTAAAGGCTACTGTTTTTCTATATTGCCCTTGTAAATATATTTTCCCCTACATCTACAAGAAAATTAGCAATAAGATAGAGTTTGCAAATGTTTATCTCGATTAACATGAACTAGATGGAGAATAAGCGTTTGTAAAAATACTTTGTACAAGAGTAGAGAAAGTCATGTGAGTGTAACACATCAGATTTTTCAATACTTATTTTCTCAAATGGGAATACGTTATTCATTTTTTGTCTTGGATATGCAAAGAGTATTAATCAGTGGCAAAGGGAATAGTGCTGCACCTAGCAACCAGCTATTAAGAGATATGTATATGCTTAAAGGCTACTGTATTTCTATATTGCCCTTGTAAATATATATTCCCCTTACATCTGCAAGAAAATTAGCAATAAGATAGAGTCTGCAAATGTTTATCTCGGTTAACATGAAGTAGATGGAGAATAAGCGTTTGTACAAGAGTAGAGAAAGTCATGTGAGTGTAACACATCAGAATTTTTACTTTCTCTACTACGTATAATAGGTAGGGGAAGTATTGCATTCCACCCAAATATTCGATACCGAGATTTCACCGGAAATACATGTTTTGAGACCTCCTGAATCCAAAGAAATCTGATGTGCTACACTCACATGACTTTCTCTACTCTTGTACGAACTATTTTTACAAACGTTTATTCTCCATATGCTTCATGTTAATCGAGATATCGAGATGTCAATCTTTTTGCTAATTTTCTTGTAGATGCAAGGGGAACATGGTAGGTTATAAGCGATAGTCAAATCTTTTAAGCGCTCGTTGCTATGTGGCGCATTCTATTTTGTTTGCATATCCAGGACATAAAAAATTGAATAACGAATTTGAGAAAAAGTATAAGTATTGGAAAATTTAAGGAAATAACAAGCAATATCTCGAAAGTGGTTCACTCAACTAAAAAAATGTATATGACATAAATTGTGTATTTTAACGCGATCTACATTTTTTGTGTAGTAAAATTTTGTCTATCTCTTATGGTTTACCAGTTATGCAAAAGTCGTTCACAATAAAGAATACTTTTGAAGACATTCCCAGGAAATTCAAGATATAAATTTTATTTGTCATAAAAATATCTTAAACATATGATATTTTAATCAAAATCGTTAGAGCCATTTTTGAGAAAATTAAAATTTTCGAAAAATCTTCCATGTAAAGGGTACTCTGGGGTGGGGGGATTTTCTTGAAAACCTTCGTGTCGCATCCTTGGAAGATACTGAACCCAAATACCAAGTTTGGTGTTTATCCGACTGTTCGTTTCTGAGTTATGCTATTCACAGACACACAGACAGACACACAGACACACACACGGACATGTTTCCAAAAATGCGTTTTTTGGATTCAGGGGGTCTCAAAACATGTATTTCCGGTGAAATCTCGGTATCGAAATTTTGGGTGGAATACAATACTTCCCCTACTTACTATGCGTAGTAGAGGAAGTAAAAAGCATTTTTGGAAACATGTCCGTGTGTGTGTCTTTGAACAGCATAACTCAAAAACGAACAGTCGGATAAACACCAAACTTGGTATTTAGGTTCAGTATCTTCCAGAGATGCGACACGAAGGTTTTCAAGAAAATCCCCCCACTCCAGACTACCCTTTACATGGAAGATTTTTCGAAAATTTTAATTTTCTCAAAAATGGCTCTAACGATTTTGATGAAAATATCATATGTTTAAGATAATGTCATGAGAAATGAAATGTATATCTCGAATTTTCTGGGAATGTCTCCAAACGTATTCTTCATTGTGAACGACTTTTGCATAACTGGTAAACCATAAGAGATAGACAAAATTTTACTACACAAAAAATGTAGATCGCGTTAAAATACACAACTTATGTCATATACATTTCTTTTGTTGAGTGAACCGTTTTCGAGATATTGCTTGTTATTTCCTTAAATTTTCCAATACTTATACTTTTTCTCAAATTCGTTATTCATTTTTACTTTCTCTACTACGTATAGTAAGTAGGGGAAGTATTGCATTCCACCCAAAAATTCGATACCGAGATTTCACCGGAAATACATGTTTTGAGAATCACTGAATCCAAAAAAAGCATTTTTGGAAACATGTCCGTGTGTGTGTTTGTCTGTGTGTCTGTGAACAGCATAACTCAAAAACGAACAGTCGGATAAACACCAAACTTGGTATTTAGGTTCAGTATCTTCCAGAGATGCGACACGAAGGTTTTCAAGAAAATCCCCCCACCCCAGACTACCCTTTACATGGAACATTTTTCGAAAATTTTAATTTTCTCAAAAACGGCTCTAACGATTTTGATTAAAATATCATATGTTTAAGATATTGTCATGACAAATAAAATGTATATCTCGAATTTTCTGGGAATGTCTCCAAAAATATTCTTCATTGTGAACGACTTTTGCATAACTGGTAAACCATAAGAGATAGACAAAATTTTACTACACAAAAAATGTAGATCGCGTTAAAATACACAACTTATGTCATATACGTTTCTTTTGTTGAGTGAACCGTTTTCGAGATATTGCTTGTTATTTCCTTAAATTTTCCAATACTTATACTTTTTCTCAAATTCGTTATTCATTTTTTTATGTCCTGAACATGCAAAGAGAATGGAATTCGCCACATAGCAACCAGCGTTAAAATATTTGACTATCGCTTAAAAGCTACCATATTCCCCTTGCATCTACAAGAAAATTACCAATAAGATTGACATCTCGATATCTCGATTAACATGAAGCATATGGAGAATAGGCGTTTGTAAAATTAGATTGTACAAGAGTAGAGAAAGTTATGTGAGTGTAACACATCAGATTTTTTTTTTATGTCCTGGACATGCAAAGAGAATGGAATGCGCCACATAGCAACCAGCGTTAAAATATTTGACTATCGCTTAAAAGCTACCATATTTCCCTTGCATCTACAAGAAAATTACCAATAAGATTGACATCTCGATTAACATGAAGCATATGGAGAATAGGCGTTTGTAAAAATAGTGTGTACAAGAGTAGAGAAAGTCATGTGAGTGTAACACATCAGATTTTTTTAAACACAATGATTGCTTTTATTCCATGCACAAGAAACAGCAATATTTTGTATAGCCAAGTTTTAATCCAAATAAGATAGCCATCACTTTAAAATCTGAACATAACTGCCATGAATAGTCATCATACCAGATACTGGGTAGCAAGAGATGTGTGTTCACATAATTCTTCTTCATACCAACTGCGTGGGCTATAGGAATGGATGGAAACTTGTTTCCATTCTGTAGTAAGACTCCTTTCAAGCTTGTTTTCTAGGACTCAATGAACAAACGCCAATCTTCAGGTTAATGTTGAACACCCAGGTACTCCATCAAAGAATCAACATTACAGAAAACTAGGTTATCATATTTAAAAAATACATGCTCAAATTCCTTTTGGCGGAAAGAACTTACTTTGGTGCCATTCTTTCAGTCTTGAAGCAAGTAACTCGGCTTTTCTTTTAATCCAAGAGTCACGAAACAAATCATTTAGATCCTCCTGTGTTAGAAAGTGCGGTTAGTTTATAACTCCTTCCACAAAATCTGGGTCTCACTGCTGTTGGAATTTACCAATGCCTAACACTTTCAAAATCTTCAGTCACATTTCTGTCGTATGGTGGAGTTTATATAGGAAGGTCTGGTCACAGAGGCACTGGTCGAATTGCTGATTCTAAAGACGGATATTTAACAGTATGTTTGGATGTTGAACTCATTCCTGATATATGTGTCAAGCAGAAATAGCGGTCTGTTATATGATCCTTAGGTTCCCGCATATCATAGGAACTGCAAAAGGTATATGACGGAACCCTTTTAACCAGCAGGCTAATAGCGTTACACATTTGGCACAATAGATTTCGGGAGCCCAACACTTATTCTGGTCTATTTTATTGTAAAAATAGCACTCGTAAGCTCTTTTAATTCAAGGAGTCAAATTTCGCCTTTGCGCTTTTAAAGTGAACGCGCCACAAATTTAATAAAAATGGTTTTTATCCTTTACACATTTGCAAGACATTATCGTCTTTCTAATTAATAATGTTTATGTAAACACTATTGGCTGACACTGCTCTTGTTAATTCACAACTAAGAACATGCAGGATTAGCTTCTTTCATTAAATAAAACTACTACTACTACTCCTCTGGCAACCGCGCAGGACATTTTCTATCTGAAACAGAGTAAACATTGATCTGGACGGAAAAGCTATAGTTTTGTGACAGGCTCATGGCTGAACACTGTCAGTCTTGAAGTCACAGACAACAATCGCCTAAAGCAATGTCACTTTTTGACCTAATGGAGTAACATTTTCTTTTAATCAGTACTTCCCTATATTAATAAACACGATATTTTTTATTGCAAAAAAATTGGTGGGTAATGGAATGTTTCTGGCTTAATTTTTTCATTTGACACATGCACATTTATGAGTCAGCAGATACTATTTAACAATTTCACTGTTATTAAATCAAGACCAAACTTGTGAATTTAGAGAGGAACACGTATCTTTATATTTTTATAAACAATATTAATTTCCTTTAACTTCGCAAGTTTATAAACACAATGTGTATAATTGAATATACATAGATAGTTTGAAGCTCATAGGAAGACTTTTTTACTTGTGTCAATAAGCGACTACAGTAGAGAGGAGCAAGTGGTAGTGCAAACTTTAATTTTGTAAATTGTCTAATTTAAGCGAACAATTGCCTTACAGTGCTTGCTTAACTGAATAGACTGGTAGGCGTACGATTGTTTTCTTTTCCGCGTTATGTTGCATGAGGAAGCAGAGCAACAGCTGTTTATTGATATCAGTACTCCAGATTTCGGCTTTCTCCGCTGTCTGTAAAGATAAGTTTCTATGCCTCTCGTTGATACAATTCAGAACTGCCAACTTTCAGTTAAAAACACATTAAAGCGGCAGGGTACACAACCGAAATACATTTTGGTGTCGCTGAAAACGGAATTAAAACCTTAGTTCTACAACAGTAATTAAATATAACATCAATACTGGCTTCTGTTAACATATTTGTTCATTTATTTCCAATATTGGCTATTGTGCATTTAGTTGATCTTCATTGAAAACGCTGAAAAAAAGCAAGGTAGAATGGAGTAAATTTATAAGTAGATGTAACATAACATCTCAATCTGTAGACCCTATAGTGAGCTAGACCAGCTTAAAGAAAGCTAGTCTACTCTAGGATGTAGATTACGTCATAAATACATAATTACATTGTGTACTTGCATGTAAATAAATTGCAATTTATTAGAGCTACATCATTTTAAAACAATATTATTTATACCTAATGTATTTATAAAATTCAGTACCTAACATTTCATAGTCAGTTTTTGAATGAATGAAAGAAATCCTCCTGTGTATAGGTGCGAGTGACGAGATATATTTTCAGTGT
The DNA here is from genome assembly GCA_030765065.1 of Deroplatys truncata. Lineage (NCBI taxonomy): Eukaryota > Metazoa > Arthropoda > Insecta > Mantodea > Mantidae > Deroplatys > Deroplatys truncata. The sequence goes on along the minus strand of CM060988.1, from coordinate 19,111,493 downwards.
TAACTTGAATTTATTTTTATTAGTTTTCAGTTCCTTAATATATGATGGAAGTGAATTAATTAATACTATAACATTGTAGTAAGCCCCTTTTTGGAATACTTGTAAGTTATTGCTTGGCCTGTGTAAGTCCTGCCCATTTCTGGTTTGCTATATGTCTGAATTTTTTATGAACTTCTGGGTGGTCAACCACGGTTAAAAGTACAGCTAAAATATAGTCACAGGCGAATGGTAAAATTCCAAATGTTTTGAATAGTTGTTTACAATTAGTTGATTGCTTTACACCTGCCATTATTCTTATTACCTTTTTTTTTTTTGCGTCTACTGAATTTCCCCAAAATGCTATCCCATAAGTCATAATATACTGTTTTAATGATGCTTTTATTTGTAAAATGAATTGATCTAATTGCAAAGCATAGTTTCGGTAGGATGTAGTCAATATGGTCTTTCCAATTCATATGATCTATAATAAGAGCAAAAAATTTTATGCTACAAGTTTCAGTAATTTTATTGCCTTAGTGTTCAATTCTTATGTCTGCAATATTTTCATTTTTTGTACGAAAATTGATATACTTAGTTTTTTCAAACTTTATATGAATTTTACTATCGAACCAATTATTTAGCACAATGAAAATACTGTTGTATAACTGAGAGGTGACTGATGTGCTCTCGTCAATAGCTGGTGCCCATCTGCCCGCCCCTTTTAGGTGGTTTACTTTTATAGGAAAATTGCGATATGAATACAACAAACGTAGCCATCTTCCCGCTAATACAGACGCTCAATGAGAAGTACCAACCTAAATAAGTGAAATGCGCGGAATAAGGAATTTCTGCTAACGCGAAACATTCGAGTTTTAGACGCGCAGATCCCTCGGCGGCCCTGTCGTTTGCCCCAACTGCTAGACTCCTCTTCTAAAAACCATCCCTCGGCTACGCCTCGAGGCTGAGTATCTTACCGGCATTACTTATTCATATGTTGCCAGCATTGCGTTAGAGCTGGAGAATGGCATAGTAACATCACTTCCATCGCTGTTGAAGACCAACTAAAAGCACCTAATCCCCAATATTTTTTTAGTGGAAGACTATGTAATGCTGTATATATGTACATGGTCACTCGTGACCTGCTTGTTCATGCGATCTATAATAAATGTCATTACAAGTTTTTTTTCCCCTTCATATTCTGACATCATTGTAACATTGCATCTTTAGGATAGCCTTCCAAAATCAATTGCTTAGGGTACCCAACTTGTCTTCATGTACTATTTTATTTTGTACAGCAAATGGAATTTTAACCTGTGGCACACTGAATATTCAATCTGGCATTTATCTTGCAACTGCAGGAAACCACAAAAATCCCCAAGCGAGGTTGATCAGCATTGCCAGAAAATTATGTATAGGGGTCCATTTTTTTTTAAAAAAAAACAATTTCTATCAATTCAAATGATAAATTAATTCTTAATTTAGAATGTATTTCATTACCAGCACAGATACGTATATACAACGAACTGCCAGCTCATGGCTTGTGACCTCTCGAACGCCATGAGTGAACCCAAGTTCAGATGTACAAGGCGACTCCAATATGTCAAATGCTGCCAGCCCAGCAAACACAGTTTGAGCTTATATTTATGTTGCATATACCTTTTAGGAAATTTTGGCATACAAACTGATTTGCCATTATTTGGTCACCTGAACAAGAAACTACTTCAGCCAACAGCTACAGAATCTTGTGTCATAACACTGGATCTTCAGGATAGCCTTCCTACAGATGGAATTTTAACCTGTGTGAATATTCAATCCGGTATTTATCTGGCAACTGCAGGAAACCCCCAGTGAGGTTGATCAGACCAGTAGTATTGCCAGAAAATTAAGGGGGGGTCCATTTTTTAAAACAATTTCTATCAATTTAAATGATAAATATTAATTCTGAATTGAAATATTTCAACAAATCATTGTTATATTTACAGATTTGGGTGCAATTGGAATTAAAATTATGATAGGAGTTTTTGCGTATTCTAAGCGATAAATGTGTTCCGATATTACTACTGAAGTATCTTATTTCACTACAAAATAGGGTTTCTAGTTATGTTCTAACCTGGAAGATATTGCATTCAAATTTAGCATCACAATGAAAACTTGCCCGTTATCTTAATATGGTGGTACCCTACTTTGACATGCGCCTACATGGTATAGTGCTACCAGTAATACAATTAGGGAGTATCTTATTCTTGTCAACCTAAGATGCTGTTATTTTAAAAAAGCTATTTTTGCTATGAATATTTACATTTTACGCAGGAGACTTATTTTCTGAGGCTTACAAGTACTTATGTCCTCTAGCCGCATTGCAAGTGATACATAAAGTTAGACCAATGGTGGGGCTGCCACCTCAGTTATGTTCAAGTAGGGTTTTCTGTCGGGCTAGTATGCTTACCTTAGATGGTTCGTCTCACATGAGGGCAGAACAGAGATAATTTACATTTTTTTTAATAAGGAAGCTTCCAACTCCCAAAACCCCTCACTAGCTATGCCCTTGGTCGGCACACAGAATTTGCTGAATATGTGTCACAAATGCTGGAGCCAGAGCCTTACTCTTGGCACATTCTTATAGCAGCAACAATCCTTTGATTAATCAACTGAAATTTTAATTACTAATTGAAGCGTAGTTCCTCTCTGAGTAAACACTTTCATTAATGGTTTTGCTTCCTAATTCTGAATGGGATCTACCAAAATTATAGGAAAGTCCATGTATTAAACAAGAATAAAGCATCTGCCTAACTTTCAAGAGGTCTCTAGTTCAAATCTCGGTTAATGTGAGTTACCTCAAAAAGCTTTATTTCTGAGGTTTTTTGTCCTGAGAAGATTGATGTTGGGCAATTCAAAGCTCTAGGGACCTAGGTGCATTTGAACATCATTTCAACTAGAGAGAGAGAAACGAAGGGAAAGAAAAAAAAAAGCATAGAAAGAATGACGCAACTAGGATTTCTTATTGCTCTTTTATTAGTTTAGGTAATTGGTATAAGGGATGTGGCAACAAAACTGGAAAATTTGTTACACTCGTGGTTCTGCTGGTACAAGATACAAGTAAAAATTAAAATAAAAAGGAAAAAACTAACTTTAAGTCTGAAAGCAAAGAGTTAACTAACAACTTCCTCTTGCTATGAAAAATAAGTGTTACAAAAGGCAAGATTTGTATTGCTTTGATAATCTCAAAAAGATATAGTCCTGTTCCACCTTTTGCATTTCGTTTTTTTCATTGTAGCAGTCAGATTTGGAAATATAGTAACTTATCCAAAAGGGGGAAGGGAGAAAGTTATGAGAAGCTAGCATGTACAATCATGTAAAAGTAATACTGTAATGTTTGTTTGTTGTCAACAGACATTAATTCTCCTGCTCAAGGAGAATTGGGTGGAAGTGGCTGAAGATGACCATGTATATACTCTAGTGGATAAACTAATGATGAAAGTATCCCAATTTCATTCAAATATTTAGTAAACAGATCATGGATTCTAAGTAATTGAAATGCTGTTACTGTAGCTTTATTGAATATCCAGAAATTATATTTTTAGTTTTCAAGATAATTTCTCATCTTTTATTTTTTGAATTTCCAAGAAATGCTGTGTAGAGATATTCTGAAATACTGATTTGACTTTTTAACTGCATGAAAAGGTACCCACTGGAAAGCTCTCCCTTTAATTAAACGTTGTTTCCAGCACTCCGTGATTGTTTTACTTTTAGGTATTAAATTATATGTTACAGCTCAATTGCTGTTCTGGAATCAGAAAATCTAACTGCCTGTTGAAAATGAGCAATTTAATACAAACATTTTGTAGTGATAAATAGCCAACAAAATTTGTAGAACCATATTCTAAAGATTTATACAATGAAAACAGTTGATATGTAACATCTGTGCCCGTCTCATTTTGGTTGGGCAAAAAAGATTCATCAGTATTTGATGCTACTCTTTCTCAGGAAATCTAATATTGTTTCTGAAGTCAATGTTTTCAATACAGCTTTTGGATTGTCAGATTTCTTCAGTGTTTCTATTAAATTCAGACACTATTCTGCTTGTAACAAATTAACCTTAGAGATTACATTTTCTTTAATTGTAGGAAGATTTAACTTTCTCTTAATGTCATAAACTTAAGATAAGCTTTCTTGAGAATACAAATTAATTTTTAAATTCCGTTTCTTCTCCCATTTGGATCTCCAGGAGGGGACTACTACTTGAGATTTTGTGCAGAATAGAAGACTTAATCAAAATCTTACAATAGAATGCTGGTGAACTTTCTTAAGCTAACAGAATAAAATTCATCAAATAAAATTCTGAAAGATTATACACATATTTTTCACACAAGAAGCAAATTTTAGAGCTGATCAACTTCAATACTTGAAATTCTTTGGATTCACATTACACTTGCTAAAAGGAGAAAAATAAGCAGTGACATGATGAAGCAAAGAATGACATACAATCTTTTCAAATTGTAAAATAAATGGATCCCAAAAATAAAATTGAATTAATAAAGTTAGATGTGAGAATATGAAACACATTTAAAATTTATAGTGCTTATAATACTCCAAAAAAATAATCCATATCTTTGATTAATACATAGTACATCTAAACACAGTTATAAGTGGAGATTTTAATGGACATTGCAAAAGAGGGCTATGAAAATTAACTTTACAGGGAGAGTTGTAGAAGATTTTTGAATATTTCAACCTTTGAGATTATTTACAGTAAGGAATATCTTAACTTTTATTCATTATTAAGGTTGATGCAGTTAACCAGATATCATGATGGCTTCATCAGATATGGTATACAACATCCAAAGAAAAATTATAGAAGATTCAGGTTCTGGTCACAGAGCAATAATTGTCAATATTCAACTGGTAAACTCAAACCACAGATGTCATCACTTCAATTATAGCGGAACTTCAAAACGGCAGACTGAAATGGTTATAGAACTGAATTGGAAAATAAATTTATTCAATCTTCATATTGCCCAGATTGTTGATCATATGAATAGAATATTTTGTAGCACAATTATTGAAACAGCTAAAAACTATATACCACATGGAAAAATTATTAATTTCAAACCTTTCTGGAACCCTAGAACTAAAACAAGAGAGAGTTGCAGCTAGAAACTTGGCAGATGGTACAAAAGCTACAGCTCATATTCAAAATTGGCATAAAAGGTGTGCCCAACTTAAAAAAGAAATTAATGCAGCAAAGAATCGCTTCGATGCAGTACTGCAAAAAATGAATTTCCTAAAAGATGGCAAAAAAGCTTCTAGATTTATTAATAATATTAAAATTAACAAGAACATTAAAACCCCTATATTACACAATAATAAAATTCTTATACACGATTCAGATATTTCAGAAGCTTTTAATAAAATTCCCACCAACAAACAAGAACTGAAAAAAAAAAATTTACAAGAAACTAAAACAATATAAAAAAATTGAACAATTCTTAACATACAATTTTTTCCTAGACCTTTAAGATAGTATTAAATTTTGCATTCTCTAATTAACAGAACAAGAAGTCTCTTGGTGCAGATGCACAACCTTAATTTATTAAAAATCTTGTAGGAGGGGGGTGGAGTTACAACTATGTACTAAAGCTCTTAAATTGCATAAATTGGCTTCTGAAATTAAGAATTAGACCTGTAATCACCCACAAATATAATTGCCAAAGTTATGGACAAAAAAGTACCAAGTAGACTAAATTGGGTTTTAGAATCTCAAAACTTGCTCTCCATGTTGAGTTGGATTTAAAGAATTTCATTCATTCAATGAACAAATTATCCTTCTGAGTCAACAAGAAAATAAAGATTCCTTTAATAAGCTAGAAGATGCTTAAGAGTTTTCATTGCTTTTCTAAGTGCTTATGATTCCATGGGTAGAACAAGATTACTTAAAAAGTTATAATACAGGAGTGCAAGGACCTATGTTTTCATAGCTATCCCATTTTTTCACTCAGTCTTTACTAGCAGTAATAAACACTTCTAAATATAAACAAATATATTGATTGCCATAAGACACAGTTCTAAACATTTTCACCATTCATGTTAATGATTTACCGCTAAGTATAAAAAAATCAGGTATGAAGTATGCTCTTTTTGCTGACATTTTGGCTATGTGGAATTTGGTCCCCCCCACAAAAAAAAATCCACAGTTCAAAACAATGGAAGAATCCCTGGAAAATTTGTGAAATTGGTATAAAGAAAATTTAATGGCAATAAATACAACCAAATAAAACTATCAAGTGTTTTAATTGTGAAAACTATTGTTAAAATTGAAATTTGGAGATGGGTTGTTACCAGAAACTAATGCAGCTAAGTCATTTTTTATTCTAAAGCTGTTGTATGTTGTTATAGGCTATATGTAACAAGCAAAGCAAAAAAAAAATCACAAAGTATAATGTTAACATAAAACTAGTGCTTACGCACTGTGGCGAAATGTTAATTAAGCAAACCTAAAACAGATTCACTCTGTAGAAAATTAAAGTTTCAGAATAATTACAGGTTCTGTGAAAATACTCACCATGTAAATATTAAACATCAATCCTCATTGAATATGAACTTAAAAAAGCAGCTATTATTCAGTATGAAAAGTTAATCAAACTTCCATTCAGCACTGTAAATAAGTTCAAGGTACATATTTGTACTTTTGGTTGCTAGATGAAATATGGTATTCAATCCAAATATTCCACATAGTTTACCATAAACATGCATTTTGAAGTCTTTTAAACCTCAAATGTCACATATGTAAAAAAAAGTTCCACGTGTGTGTGTGTGTGTGTGTGTGAGAGAGAGAGAGAGCTAAACTAAAAGTGTACATTTGGAAGTTAACTCTTATGACCTTCTGCCATGAGAACCAGTTGACAGCAGCTTGCAATGTAGGCAACAGCCCATGTACTGCATAAAAATGTGGAAAGTCAAACTGTATGAATAGTCAGCTTCGTCTTTTTTTAACAAAATGTTGTATTTAAATAACATTTTTAACCTTCAAGCAAGCACGTCTATTGCTGGAACACAAGTGGTTGCATGGCGTAGTCTATCAACCGTGGTTTTTTTCTCTTATTTGTGATACTATTAATTTGAGAATGTAACTTTTAAAGTGTACTTAATATCAGTTTCACATTTAAGATGCACACACATTTTACATAAAAAAATTCAGTATACAAATATATGGTAAATTATTGTTTATAAAAAAAGAAATCATCATTGCTCAATGTATAAAACTACACATGTGATACATTTGAACTTATAGAATATTACTTGATGGTACGCTAGCCTTAATTACACATCTTATTTCTTTCCTCTGCTACATCCAAGTTACCACAGTTGGTACAACTACTTTACTTCTTTTGTGAAAGCTCCTCCTGCTCAGCCAGAACATCAACTGGTAGTGTTACACCTTGTGAGAGCTTCTTCAAAAATATTATCATCCTAGTTTCTCTGGGATTTGCTCAATTGGGCATTGATTCCAGTAATATTTAGCAAAGTAAACCATATTATAGACAACTGAATATCATTGTGCATGGTAGACAGCAGAACAATTGATTTATTTTTCTTTGGTACACTGGAGACAATTCTGACATCCGAATGCTGATGACTCAGATGCCCTGACTTTACTGGCGGGAATTCAGCATTGTTTTTTTTTAGGGTTCCGATGCGAGTGATGCGTTTCTGTAAAAGTGATACCACAAGTGTGTAACGTATAGCAGTTCCCAAATGTAATGTTTCTATTTATTGAGTCTGCCTCACATTTAAGAGGTCCCAAGTTTGAATCTCTATTAGGGTGAGTTAACCGGATAGTTTTTTTTTTCTCCGGGACTTTCCCTTATTCTAGATACCAACAAATGTCAGGTAACTTTATGCTCTATGGACCCCAGGCTCATTTGAGCATCATTTCACCCATTCATGGTCCAATATGACCTACCAGGTTAAAGGATCAAACTGTGATCTGATGGTGGTCTAAGGTTTCGTAATTTGTATGACATCTTAGAATCATCATACCGGTACCCTCCTCTTCACTCCAAAATTCAACATTTGTCTTGCTTCCATCCTTCAAACCAATCATATGTTGTATTATGATAAGAGCACAAATTTTGTCTCTACAGGTTTCTTTTATATCCCTTTCCCTGTTGTGAAGTCAGGTTTTGAATATTTATCTTTGTATTCTTCACCATGTTTTCGCTTACAATGTGATTGAAAGCTATTACTTCTTCCTTGATTCCTTTAGCAGAACTTTTTGAACCAGAAAAGATTTTCACATTTTTTGTTGTTGCTATTTTAAGCATTAGTTTCCTTTGACCACCTATATTTTACATCTTTGCCAACAAAATGGCTAACTTAACTACTATCCCCCCCTCCCCCTACAGTTTCAAATTTGCTATTGTGATCACTATCCTGAATTTCTTTTTCCTTCAAAGGGAGAACATTCTTCAGAACTTTCATTGAGAAGCCTTTCTTCAATCTCCTCCTCTGTTAAGACATTTTCTGAATCTTGCCCTACAGAATAAGTTAGAGGAAAAAAAATAAGTGAATGCTTGTATTTACAAAGCAATTTTATAAACAACGATTTTATAAATGAACAGCACATAAATTTTACTTACATTACTGGTTGCATGTTGATTCTATCAACCAATGACACACTAATTTAAACTTATAATACCTATTAACTGTGACTCCTGCGATGACTGTTTAATTTAAAATTACTCAATCGGTTAGTTTAAGCGTTGGAGATCAACAGTGGTTGACTCAATACACCAGCATGCCTATTCGAGGTTTAAAAATACAACGTAAATAACTGCTCTGAAGGTTTGCTCTAAAATTTCACATTATTTTGAGGTGAGCATAACAAAGACAATATATATCTTGAATTTTCTGTAAAGTTCATCATTTAAGAGACAAAAACTTACTGCAGAAAAACATAGAATTTATTAAAATATGCAATTTGCCTACTTTTTTTTTTGGTGTATGAAAAGCTACGCATTTATGGGCTATTTCCTGAAATTTTCAGTATTTTAAGCAAACACTTTTGAAATATGATAAGGCTGTGGAATATCAAGGCTTTATTCCACTTTAGTAGATTATCCCCCTAGCCTCCTCTCTGTGCCTTTTAACATAATGAAACCACTTCTGGTGAATTGTAGAATCATGTTTTTCTATGAACATTTGTAAAACACTAAGAAAATAAAAACTGGTTGAGAATGTCATGTGATGCTATATTTCAGACCTTTTCCTCTTTTTTAACTTGGTTAAATGGGAAACATTAATACTGTGACTCGTAACAGCAACAGTAAAAGAAAATCTATTTCACAAGATGCTGATTAGCATTACATGGGTAAATAGCTCCTTTAACATTATTTTTCTCTTGTTAAAGCAGCACAATCTGGGAAGATATTCTAATAAAGTATGAATGTTGCTGCTTAAATCTTGCACTATAAACATATTCTTAATATTTACAACACACTTGTTTTTAGAAAATATCACAGATATGCTATAATCATGAACTAATTCTACATACTGTGTTGTCTATTATTTCACAACTGGTCACTGTAGGGTAACACTCTTGCCTCTCAGATTGCAAGCCTGGGTTTGGTCTGCTTAGGTTTTATTCAGGGTTATTCTTCAAAATTTAAGAACATTACCTGGTTTTTGAGCTCATCTGTGGGTTTATTTCATTCATTAACTTGTATGATATTTTGGCTTAAAAGGTATTAACATTATAAAAATAATAACTATCCAACATTATGGTTAAGTGTTTTGCTTGAGTCACCTGATGATTGAACATTGTTTTCTGGAGCTTTCTCATATTTTGCATATGACAATTTTAATACACTTTCAGTTGCACTTCTTTTTTGTTTGTTCCATTTATATGCCACCTTTAACATCTAAAGTCTTGTCAGCATGGAACAAGTGCTCATTGGCAATGATGTTCACTTGTTAACTTTTGTGTTGATCTTTGGGTTTTACTGTATAAAGACTAAATTCAGACACACATTTACACTCTCACTTGTACTTCCAGTCTCTAGGGAGGATGAGAAATAATCCTGGCAAAAGAAAAATTCCCATCCAGCCGGGAATCAAATCTGGGACCTAGCATGCTATCCATCAGAATCAGAGGCAGCAATTGCACTTTGTCATTATTTCTTTCATTCCATTCAATCTCACAAGCATCTTAGCAGCTTGTGCAAAATGCTACAAAGAAAAACATCATTTACCATTCCACTGGTATATCGTGTTCTTGAGGTGCTATTGATATCTTAGTTCCTTTAAAACTACAAGTGACAATCCCTGTGTTTAGCGACTGGAATGCTTGCATCATGAAATGGAAATCACAAATTTATCTTTATTACCTGGAAGGTTAACTTCTCAATTCCAGGCTCTTGATTCATTTTCATCTTGTTTCATAAAAGCATATAACGTTTTTGTTTTCGCTAGCACATACGTATACTATGAAAAGGAACTGCATTTCATCCAAAAATTTGCTCATGAGATTTCTCCAGAAACACATGCTTTGAGGTCCTCCAATTAAAAAAAAGTTGGATAAATATTAAACTGTTTGAGTTCAGCATTTTCAAAACATGCAACACAAAGATTTTCAAGAAAATTCCCTAACCTAAACTACCCTTTACAGGGAAAATTCTCTGTAATTTATTTTAACAATGGCTCCAATTTTGTTTAAAATACTGGAAGTTTTCAGATATTTATATGATGATAAAGTGTACATCTTTAAATTTTCTGGGAATAGCCTCTGAAGTCCTCTTTTTGAGTAATTGGTAAACTGCAAAATAAAAATGTAGTTCTTGTTAAAACATATAATTGATTTCAGTTTTTCAACTTTTATCATTTTTTGAAGTGATGTCACCATTTAGTTGTTTCCTGCTAAGTCATGGAATTTCAACGCCAATATATAGCGACCCATTTTTATTTTCTCTACCACACATAATAGGTAGAGAAGGTATTGCATTCCACCCAAAAATTCAATACCAAGATTTCACCAGAAATATATGTTTTGAACTCCCTGAATCCAAAACCTCAAACTACCCTTTACATGGAACATCTTTTGAAACACTTGATTTTCTAAAAAATGGCAAAACATTTTTTTGATTAAAATACCATATATTAAAGGTATTTACAAGACAAATAAAATGTTTATCTTGAATTTTCTGGGAATAGCCTGTGAGGTCCTATTCATTATGAAGGAATTTTGTATAGTTTTGTATAACTGGTAAATGTTAAGCTATAAGACGAAAATGTACTGCACAAAAATTGTAGATCTCTTTAAAACACACAATTTACTTCCAATTAGTTTTTTTTGTGGCATAAGCCATTTCTGAGATATCCGTTAGTAATGGTTCAAAGTGTTCATTACTTAGTCTTTATCTTGCAGTCCTGTCAAGATTCAGTTATTCTTGCAATTGCATGGAAACAGTATAGAATTTTAAGATCAGAATATAGCATCAAGTTCTAAAACACTTGTCTATTCCTATTCGCTTTGTATCTATGATGAAATGTGTACTGCAGCTATTTCCGTAAAGGTTTATCTCGATTAAAATGTAGATAAGAAAATTAACTTTTATAAGAATAATTTGTATACCCACTAATAATGATAGATGGAAGAGAAAGTTATGTAAATGTAACATAAGATTTTTAATTATTTGACTATTGCCTCAGCCTCCTGTATTCCTCTTCTAGCTACGAAATGTGTACCGAAACTTTCTCTAACATTCACCTCAATTAACATAAAGTACATAGAAAAATAAGCTTTTGCAAGAATAGTTTGCAGAAGTTTATATAGCAATAAATGTTAGTGGTTAGAGAACATCATGTGAATGTAACACATCAAATATCTGTCACACACAAATAGTCATGGCCAAATGAATGTTTCATTCACTAATAGTAATGCTAACACAAACTGGCAATTTACCTGATAAACGAATGTTCACTTCTCTTGGAAACAAGTTAACTGTTGAATGTGCCTGTCTTCTTTCAAAATGTTACATTTTGCCATTCTTAAGATTTTTATCGTATTTCAGAGAGGGGAACCATGTTTGTCTGGCTATCCCTTTAAAAAAACAATATATATTTTTTATTTCTTTAAAATTTACCTCTTACCAAACCACTGGCCCGCATTGTTTGGATGTTTTATAAAGAGTTAAGATGGCAGGGGCAGATTGTTTAAGTGCCATCTATTTCACTTACTGTACTGAAAACATATTTAAAAAAAAGATAGGAGCCTAGCAGGCAGATATGTATTGTTTATGTCTCCCCAATTACTTTTATGAAACACTAAAAATGCAATTTTACATTTGAATACAGGCACCAAACCTTAAAGCTATTAGTTATTATCTGTTGGTCTGAGTTACAAATCTAGAATGTAATGAAACATCAGCCTATGCAGAATAATTCATTGAATCTATTCTACTGTACTGTACAATAAGATTTTATTAAAAATCATTAACTTTTCTTTCTTTCGGCAACATACTCTTCACCACAAAGCTCCCAATAAAGGCCTTGGCACCTGCTTGTTACACTCTTACCGAAACGGCTCAGCTGCTAGTAACAAACAATCACAATGCTCTCGAGCAATAATCAGTTCACTACTTCTGAAAGTAAGCAAGCATGATTAACCTTCTTTATGCTCTATCGCTCTTTTGATGAAGGGAGACTGTAGAATGATAGACTGAGCAGACACAGTTTAAGGCTTTTCTCTATCAACTTGCACATCAAAATATCATTATAGGAAGATATGAATTTGAGAACAGTGTATTAGAAATATGTAGAGTTATGCAGTTCCAATGTCAGACACAAAAAATTCCTCGTGATGGCCAGAGTTTATAAACTTAGGAGCTGTAAACACTTACATTGCTAAGTACAGTTCACCATGACTAACATTCAATACCTTGTGCACCATCAATATTATTTCTGATTTATGTCTCACAATGAGATGAGGTTGCAGGAGAAGGCTGAGCGCGGAAGTTAAACGATGGATTAAACCTGCACACCAAGTAAAATTTGAATAAAAAGAATTCCAGCACCTTGTGTACCATACAATTCACATGCTTTCTTCTATGTTGGACCACATGGCCTTTGATATGTTCCTGTCCCTGTAGTAGTGTAAATGTCTAAATACTCACTACAAGTTTGTGACTCTTCCTAATAATCTGTGAAATTCAAAGTATTATTCTTCATAGGCAAATTCATTTATTAAACAACAACTGACAGTTAAAACCCATTCTGGGATTACTTCCAGAGAATAAATAAGGACGTTTGCTGATCTTTATAGTACAGCCACTGAAAACTACTGTTGCATCAGAAAAATCTAATCCAATTAGATATGAATGGAAAAATAACTGCTTCTAGAACAACGAATTAAAGAAATTAATAGTTTTCAACTTCCATTATTTGTGTAGTGTTCAAACTCGGCATATCTGCCACAGAGATTATTTTTACATGACTGTACATCCAGCAACTCTTCAGCAGCTTGAAAGCAATTAGCATCAGAATAAGTTCAATTGAATATTCTATTTTATCTTGTCTGTGTTGTCTACTTCATTATAATGTTTATGGCAAGCAATACACACTCAAGTTTAGCAATCTGCAGCATGGAGCCTACATAATGTTGATTATAAATGCGAGAGTAAATGTATTCCATCATTGGTCGCAACATTTATCCCTGCTGTACTTAAGCACAGTTTGCAGTTGTGAAAATGTATTTCATGAACTATTTTCCTGCGCTTATAAATAGGCATTCACTATACTGGTATCATGGATGTCTGTAAATAGTTTCAAATTGTGACTGCCGTCAGGCTGAAATGTCATTGAACAATTAGCGTTGAATTTCATAATTTTTTTAACTTGTAAATTCTGTACATAGTCTATTTATTTGCCATAAGATTGCTCTAATAAATCACAGCATATCTCTTATCAAAGCATCTGTACATTATAACCGAATGGTTGCCACAGGATAATACATACACAGTGGATTGAAATTTCCTCAAAAGGATATACATATAGCTTTACCTGAATATAAATCATGCCTTTTTAGCTAAATTTTACCACCAAAATGGGTGCACAGTTAAATGAATGGTGCACTACATTCATTATGCATGTGTTAAAATTATGTACATCCTTCTGCATCAGCATGTATTTTGGCTCTATTTGGATTAGCATATTACCTGCCATTTCTCATTTCCCCTTTGCATGCTTTTGTATTTTGTTTTACTATCAATACTGTACTTCTATATGCACTGTTGTTAATAAACATTCTGTGTGACTTGACTAAATCAAGAGATAGAAGACACACTCCTAATGGTATAATATGAAGCAAGCTTAAAACAAAAGTAAATATTTTTTTTGCAGAATTATTTAATGTACAGGTTGCAAGAGAATTCCCTTTAGCACAGAGCAAAATTTACTTATGCAATTAATAAAATTGAAGCCAATTCTTAACTCATGGTTATATCCAGTAAAGTTAGATTTCACTCCATTCTATATGTATTACACATGTCCTGAGTTGTGGTGTAGTGTTCTGGTTCCCAGCTTGGGTCTGAGCCCACCCATGGGGTTGCAGATTTTTTGGCCTATGTCCACTCAGCATAGCGATGCATTTGAGAAGCTATAAACCGTAGATCAGTAAAACAGGGAAGCAAGTTTTTAACACATCATCTCCCTCTATTGGACAATGATCATCCATCACTACTGTGCGCATCAGCATGTGAGGCCAGTAGTTTGATCCCATGCCACAATAAACAAATATATATATTCCCTGGAAAGCCAGTGTGCCGTAAACACCACTTTGATGAAAATTGAGGGTATGGTCTGCACATTCTGACAAAGTATTGTAAGCCCAACACACAAATTTAACATGTAAAATAAGAGAAAACTACAAATATCTATGTTTTCTGTGATCACCAGAATATTGTAAGAGATGCTTGCGATTATCCTAAGATAATACTTAGGGCATGATAAGCAAATGAAACCTAATCCCTGCCTCGGGGAAAAATGTCAAAATAACTGTGCTACATTAGTGAAGAGGAGAGGCAATTAATGTTTGACAACTATTACTCAATGAACGACACTCGACAGAAGGATGGTTACTATCTTGTACAAAACGGATATATACAAAAGGAAAAGAACTACACAACCTATAAGCAGGAGACTCTATACGGTTGAATATTATGTCAATATTTCTGGAGTGATGAAGAGAGTGTATGCAGTTTCTTCTGAATACTGTCCATTTCTCAAATAAGCTTCAGATATAAAGTACAAAATGCATCATCTACTGATACCACTAAAAGAGATGTGCACAGATGTCATGAGCCTTCCAACAAAACTGATCGCACGTAGAACAAGTGAAGGATTTTATAAACAGCATTCCAGCAGTTCCCTCGCATTATTGTTGCCAGAGAACTAGCAAGTTATACCTTCCTGCCGAAGTACGGAATGTGACAAATACAGATTGTATAAAATTGATTACAGGGACAACTGTCACACATCTATGACATTTAAAGTGTTTAGACGCATTTTTAAACTCTTCAATCTCGGATTTCATGTCCCAAAAAAAGACAAATGTGAAACCTGTGAGAAAGGGGAAGAAAACCTTGATGTTTGAGAGGAAAGAAACATTCGAGTGACACTTGCAGGAGAAAGATTTGTAAAGTCATGTTTTTGAACAATCAGCAATGCAAGGAAGATGGTTTTTATGTGCCTCTTTTGATATGCAGAAAGTCCTGAATACTTCATTTGGCAAAAGTATGCTTTTATATTACAAGTGTTACCAAAATTTCACTTTATTGTGATAGCTGCCCAGGACAAAACAGAAACAAGCAGATTTTAGCTATCATTTACAATTCTCTTAAAAGATCCAATAATGTTAATCAAGTTAAACTAACCTTCTTATTGCCAGGCCATTCCTTTATGCCTGCTGACTCAATACATTCAACAACTGATACTTTCATTAAGAAAAAAGCAATCTTGGGTTCCATCTCAATGGCCTACTGTTAAGTCTGGAAAGGACAAAACCTAGACCCTATAATGTTGCAGTGCTTCGTCACACTGATTTTGAAGACTGGAAAAATGTACCAGCATAGGTTCCGTCAACCACAGAATCTTTCAAAATATCAAATCAGCACCATTCAACATTCTCCCAATATCTTAATACAATTTTTATTATAATGGTGAAGACATCACTAGTATCAGAATCACAACCACCAAACAGGAAGAAATTCATCTAAGAGGGATCTACAAACTTTAGTAAGACAAAAAAATTATGCCCATTACCTTCCAATTTTTGCGAAAAAAATACCTGGATTTACAAAGAGCTATGTTCAAAAGGTGATATTCCTGAGATGTACTATGAAGAGTTTTGGAGTCTGTCAAGAGAACGCAATGTTGAAGATAAACTACCAGACACCGATGTAAAAGATGAGGATATTATAATAAACTAATAATAGAACAGCTGTATTTGAATAATTATTTAATAAGGTTCTATCCTCCAGGAACTACCCATCAGATAGATATTCCAAGTTCCAGATATTTTATTGTCACAATGTTTTGAAAAGACTCGTATCTCATAGCCCGCAACATTATCGTAAGCAACATTTATGACATTAAATAACAATGTTTGACTAATAACCATGAGAGAATATATTCTCATACTGTATCCTATTGTTACATACCTTTATTTATGTTGGTATACAGAAAATTATTGAAATATAATTTCTATAAATGAATACATAATGATTTTTTCTCTCCTGTAAATTCTGTAAAATGGCGCTCAAGACATACTGGCTTTCTAGGGACAATGTATATGGAATACAAAGTGACCTATAATCATTCTTTTAAACTGTGAAACAGCACATTGTTTTGAGTGCTTTCCTTAATAAATTTGTTCCATAAAATTTTCCATTCTTGAGATAATTATCATTATTTTGCAAAATATTGCAACACAGCAAATTCAACACATTAACTTTTAATTCTTCAGCTTCTGCTGCTATGGCAGCGAATAAATAAAAACACTTCCAATATACAACTAAACAGAAAACTACACATTGTAACGTTACCTAAATATTGTATGGAATATGCTTATGAATATATGTATATGCTTATAACATTATGCAAATTATTAATAGGAACATATATTTATAAAGGTAAAGAAAAGCTTGAAAAGTCCAAGTTACAAGATTATACTTCCTTTCTTTGTTAATTACAAAACTCTGTGAATAATTAAACAAGACAAGAACAAAAAATCATCGAAAATTGTTTAGAGAAATTGTTCAAATGTGCACCAACACACAAACCTTGCAACATTTTCTCAAATTCTGCTGCACTATAAAAAGTATGTCCGGGTTGCTTTTTATTTCTTTTGCTGCTCAAAGTATTCTTTCTTGCACATTTCCAATCAGGCACTTTTGTAATGCACACACAAGTTTTCATATCACCCCATTGGATTTAGATCTGGCGATCTTGGTGGCCATCTTACTGAGCTATCCAGTTCTAAGTAGATGTTTACGCAAATGGCCACACACGGCTCCTCTTATGTGCTGTCATGTAATAGCCACATATCATTTCTTACTGCCAGGGGAAGATCCTCAAACAGAATGGTTGTTTCTTGAAGAAACTGGCTCCTGTCAAAACCCAAGGAAGAATCCATGGTGTGATTAATGTTTCCTGCCCAAACATTTACAGAAAATCTGTGCTGAAAGCTGTCTTGTCTTATTGTTGTGCATTATGGTAATTACATACTTCATTTCTGATAAACGTTGCCTCAGCCATTGCAAGACTTTTTTTTAAGGGGATAGTCCCTTCTTTGGTGAAGAAACCATTTGGGAAATGTTACCCTTGGCACATAATCTGCTTCAGAGAGATACTGGAGTATGATAAGGGCGTAGCAATTCTTTTATTAATGTTCTCAAAACAGTCCATTGGGTAATACCAATGCTGCTGCTTCCAGAATCTTGTTCCACCAAATGAAGAATTTCTTCTTGCGCAATATTTCTCTGACCAACTCCTTTCACATGAGAAACATTTGCTGTATCTGTAAGACAGATGAAAACATATGTGGTACTCATCTATTTGGAAATCTTTTTCAAGAATTCTTGCTGTAGCTGCCACATTACAATGTATTTCACCATAAATGAGTAGCATTTCAATATACTTGCCATTAGTAAAGTGAGCCATTGTGTAAATGATAATTCACTGTTTTGAAAGCAAGCCATAAGTGTAATAAATAACAGCTGAAGTGCGTTTCTTTCGATCTTAGTGTTATATTCAGTAGTAGTCTCATGGTAACAATGTAGATTCAACTGACAAATTTTGAAACCTTATAATAATAGTTAGAGTGCTAATTGTTTTAATTCAAAATGTATTTAAATATGCAGAAACTGCTCAGAAATATTTGAAAAAGTATTTAAGTTTTGTAAAATCTTCATTTAAAATAGAGTTAATATTAAGCAATTTTCACTTTTTTCTCAAAACTACTTTAAAAACAGCAAAATTCTGCTAAGATTTTTTATTCTATTCATTACAAAGAGTCATCCTGTTTAAGAATGATCATAGGTCACCTTCCACCTGTATATGCAACATAATACTGGGCTGTGCATTAAACATAACACATTAGACTAAAGTAAGTGCAGTAGTTTCTTTATGTTGAGGTTATTTCCTGTGTTAGATACTATAATTAAGTTGTTTTGTTTAATATACTGCATTTTATGTTACATTTTGGTGCACTAATACTACTGTATCTATGGATTAGGCCATTTCTAATTTACTCCTCATTTTAGCATAAAATCTTATAAAATTTCTTTCAATAACTGTTTTTCTCCCAAACACTGTGCTAAACACAATGCAGATAACATGCGAATGCAGCTTTGCACTATTTAATGCTAGTAAACTTATAGACTTGGGCATGGGAGTAGTAACAAATTCAGTATGTGTGTGTGTGATCAAGCAGAAACAAGAGAGGATCGTTTAGCTTCTTGAATGTCCTTATGCCTGCTATATCATGAGAATGAAGTCTAAAGACAATTTAGTGTGGAACTGCTTAACAAATCAACAATACTAGGGTGCAAAAAATGTGCATTTCTAATGGGAGAGGGTAACAAATATGGAAACATGCCATGATGGGGAATCATGAGGATGTGAATCGTTTCCCTAAAACACACTTGGAGAAGGTTTGCGGAGCTTGGTATTCCTTGTTTGATTGTGCTGAAGAAAATCATAGATATTAGGTTTCAATCAGTAGTACTGAATTTTTACTTTCTCTACTACGTATAGTAAGTAGGGGAAGTGTTGTATTCCATCCAAAAATTCGATACCGAGATTTCACCGGAAATATATGTTTTGAGACCCCCTGAATCCAAAAAAAGCATTTTTGGAAACATGTCCGTGTGTGTGTCTGTGAACAGCATAACTCAGAAATGAACAGTCGGATAAACACCAAACTTGGTATTTAGGTTCAGTATCTTCCAGGGATGCGACAGGAAGGTTTTCAAGAAAATTCCCCCACCCCAGATTACCCTTTACATGGAACATTTTTCGAAAATTTTAATTTTCTCAAAAATGGCTCAAACGATTTTGATTAAAATATCATATGTTTAAGATATTTTCATGACAAATGAACTGTATATCTTGAATTTTCTGGGAATGTCTCCAAAAGTATTCTTCATTGTGAACGACTTTTGCATAACTGGTAAACCATAAGAAATACACAAAATTTTACTACACAAATAATGTAGATCGCGTTAAAATACAAATTTATGTCATATACAGTTTTTTTGCTGAGTGAACCATTTTCGAGATATTGCTTGTTATTCCCTTGAATTTTCAAATACTTTTTCTCAAATGGGAATTCGTTATTCATTTTTTTTATGACCTGGACATACAAAGAGAATGGAATGCGCCACATAGCAACCAGCTCTTAAAAGATTTGACTATCGCTTAAATACTACCATATTCCCCTTGCACCTACAAGAAAATTAGCAATAAGATTAACATCTCGATTAACATGAAGCATATGGAGAATAAGCGTTTGTAAAAATAGTTTCTACAAGAGTAGAGAAAGTCATGTGAGTGTAACACCAGATTTTTTAAGTAAGGTTCAACTTTCCAACTTTAACTTACTTAAGGTTAATGTGAATAAGAACAATCTCTACAAGTCCTATATATAAATGAACCCTAGCATTTGGCTACAAATCTGGTAATGAAGTACTTACAATATCACCTTTTGAGACAATATATGGACAACTGAGATTGCCTTGGAGATTTGCAGGAGTATACGTGAATAACATCAATGGGGTTCAATGTACATTTGTGGATGGAAGCCATGATAATGCCATGGAAGAGCATTAAAGGCTGAAAGTCCATGTTTTGAATTCCTTCTATAGTGTTAAATTTTTGAAGTCTGATTCAATTTTCCAAAATGAAAGTCTTACTGTGCACTACACATCAATGAACTAGGTGGGCATAATGTGCCATATTAGTGCATTACTCCCTCACATATTCTACTTTCACTTTGAAAGGATAACAAGTTACCAAAACTTCAACACATATCACAAAATAAAGGGGGATATGCCTAATTTGTGACCACTGCAGGGTTTGCAAGTTGCACAAGGTATTCAATCATTTGTAGTTAGGCTTTTCTTCACAGCATAAAGATGCATTTCTTGCTAACAAACTGCATCAGGACCACAGTGAGTAGTAGTATTATTCCAGTCTAAATGCTTTGGGTCTGAAATCAAATCCCAGTTGGATGATACTCCCTAGCTTTAAGTTTGCATTCAAGATTCTCCCTGAATATCCAGTACCACATAAACCCATACAAATTAATTACAGACAAGCCAAATAATGGAAATATGGTCAGGAAACTTTTATTTACTTCAACTGCAGTGTCAAAGTTATCAACTATAAATTGTTTTCAGAAGGCTTGCTTTGTGGAAAGTAAGTGTTCCAGGAGAGGCACAAGGTATGGTGGATTACAGCTTATTGTACAAATATATTCTCATCTATTTGAGGAACACATTAACTATGATGGTAATTTCTCAATCTCAAGGCAGATAGACTTTTGTTCCAATATGAAGAGAAATAAGCAACATGAAACTGGTGACAATGCTTCAACTGCTGAAAGTTTTACAAGTCTCTTAAGTAACACTAACGAAAAGAGATTTTTTTTTAATACTGATGAGGCAACTCAAAAAGCATGCTGTGCTTCAGGATTATTTTAGAAAATTGAAGCAATTTAAGAGTAATTATTATCCAATAATATATGCAGATCAGAATTTCATTTATAAAAATTAAATATTATTTTTCTTTAAGGGTACTGGAGAAATGCTTAACTAAGCTACAAATAGCAATTTGTCCTCCTTCAAATTATTTTACATTTTTACAGAACACATTCTGTAGTCCATCAAAATAACTCTCTTTAATAACCATTTTATTCCTCAAATCAGAGAAACTTGAAGTTACACTAACATGTGTATGAATTTACTTCCCGCCCCCTTAATATATAATATAGTGTGGAAGGGAACTTATTACATTCCTTCTAATTTGTACTTCATAGAGGATTACAAACAAAAATGTATAATCGCATTTTGTTCTGTGAACAGTCTTTTTGAAGAAAGAAAGGAAAAAAAAAATTGTTTTTCCAAATTAGATAAGTTTATTCCATGAGAATGTACGAAGATAATATTTGTTACTTGTAAGATGGGTAGAGTAACCTATTTCTGACCTAGTTTCAGTAGTAACTATGTGACTTTCATACGGGTTTTGAAATAATTAATAATTTTTTGAACACTCGTTTTGCAGATGCCATGAGGTTGGAGACATAGTTAACGTTCCTAGGTCAAGATACGTCAGTATGAGAACCGGCTCCCAGACATAAATAAAACAGCACATCTGAACTGGGAGGTGGGGGGACTAGAAGTTTTGCTTTCCACATGACCTTTAATCCAAACAAACATGGCAAAAGGGTGGTTTAATGCTTTGGTGAAATGACAAGTACAACTTGGTAGCTATTGGCCTACACTAACAGTATGGAAGTAATGCCGTCATCGTCCAATAAGAATTTCACAGTTACTAACTGAAAAACACACCATGTTTATGTCAGCTCCATTAGAATTTGTGTCATTATAAGAGTAACACCATACTTCACATTGAAACTCACAGGTTTAGTGAGAAAAGAACTTGAAGTGTGTTTAGTGGATAATCATACATACAGCACAAGATTTAAGAGATGCCAGCTGTTTCAAATAGTGAGTACCTTGATATGTTGTTAGGGTAAGGGGAACTCAGAATGCTGCAGCTGCTGCCAGATTGTACTAGGAAAGGTTTCCAAAGGATATCAAACCTAAGAATCCCAAGGGTCCTAAACACAGGGAGAATGCAACCAGCACATGAAAGAGGGTGAGCAACAAATACTGTTGCTACAAAAGAAGCAATTTTAAATCTTATAGATGAACAACCCAGCAGCACTAGTCAAGTCAGGCTTGCATGGTTGGCATGTCCCAATTGTTTGTTCTCAGAATGCTGAAAGAACAGTTATTGCGGCTGTATCATATCGAATGGTTACAGTGTCTCTCAATGGATTTACATGCCTAGGTTGGCTTTCATCAGCCAGCCTTAGGTTGGTTACTAAAAAAGTGCTGCAGATATGACACTTTATAAGTATAGCAACATACGAAGCTACCTACACAAAAAATGGCATTTTCAATTTTCATAACACCATACATGGGCGAACAGCACCAGAAAGCATAATTTTCAACAGTATTTTGCTGTAAACGTATGGGCAGGAATAGCTGGCAATTGCCTTATAGGCCCTTAAATTCTCCCTGACTGGCTGAACGAAGTTAATTATCTGAAATTTCTGCAAAAGATGCTTCTAGGCTTATTGAAAGATTAGAAACCTGGAGGAACATGTATTTCTTACATGATGGTGCTCCACCATACATTACTTGGAATGTTTGTGACCATCTGAACTGTAGCTTTCCTAACAGGTGAATTGGGTGCTATAGGCCCATTAAATGGCCTCAAGATTACCAGACTTGAACCCTCTGGACTTTTTCTTCTGGGGGGGGATATGAAAACCGCTGAATACAAAACATTAATTACTGATGTCAAATCTTTGAGACAATGTATTCATCTGGCTGCGAAGGAAATATACAACAATGAAAGTGTCTTTGCTAAAGTATGACATAATTGGTTACCAGTGTGTGAAGCTTACAGATATGCAAATGGTGGACATTTTGAATATCTGTGAATTGTGTGAATCATTTGGTTTATTGTTTATTTTTTGTTGTTCATGTTAAAACTACAATTTAGTAGACTTTGTATTTAAACAAAAAAATTGTGTTTACATATCAGAAAGATGATTTGGTTCATTAAGTTAGCATCATTAAGTTAAGTATCAATTGAAAAATGTATACAAGTTCAATACTGAACAAGCTGATTGTCCATTTAGTTTAGGTTACAAAATGTGTCATTGGAAGATGCAGATACAATTATTAGAAGGTTACAGAAGTGGAACATTTTCTACATATATGAACATGTTTGTGCGCTGAGCTACTTCTGGTTTTGAAAGGAAGAGTGCCACTTCCACTCCCAGCTACAGGTCAGCTCCCACTGCCATGCTGCCAGCATGTGCATTTTATGTTGTTGAAAAATCTAAAATATCTTTGCACACAATGGGCACAGAAAAAACTAAAAGATACAAAATATGTTCCAAATAATGAGATCTGTAACTGGTTTAGATTAATGTAATGGTTTCCCTTCCACCCAGTATGTATACATATATTAAAGGAAAGGTCCTATTGTATTTTGCATTTACCTTTCTACTTATACATCACATTTTCCATACCTGCACTATCCTCATGGTTAAAATTTACACAAACTCTGTAGTCCAGTTCAAAGACAATTTTGCAACCATTCAGTAAAACAAAAAAAACAAAAAAAAGATATATTTAACTTGTTTATTTAAGATGCAATCTTATTGCAAATAAACTGAACCACATTTGAATATTCACATTCAGGCGTGAAACATTTAATGGGTTTAAAAAAAATAAATCCAGAAGCCATATGGAACAGTAATTATAACTGATGAACTCAGAAATACTGCTTTGCAACAACAAAACCATTCATAATGAATTATTTTCAACAAGTCTGAGTTATAGTGAATAATGAACAGATTTGCTGAAAAGAGTATTCCTTTGAAGATTTGTATTGTTTTTCAAGTATCTAATTTGTTTACATACTTGGAAAAAAATGTTACTTTTAAATGTGTACATATATAAAAGTGATAGAAATAACAAAATGTAAGAGAGAAAACTGAGTAAAAGTTATTCACCAAACATAAGTGCCACCTTTGAAGAAAGCCTCTAACAGCCTCTTAAAACTCAATTCAAGGTAAAAGAGATAAAAAGCTTTATATGTACATGTAAACAAGTTTACAAAGATGGCAATGTATGATGAGATAGCTTCAAAACCTACAGTTTTTAAACGATTCTTTTCAGTATACTGAAAATACCTAAAAGCACTCCTCTGTTTTCAATATCTTTACAGAATGATGCAGCCCTAAAATTTAAAGAGACTCTAGAATGCATTTCTTCTGAAGCCCTTTTTATTCCTTTTAAGCTTTACTTTTTTGTTAAATTTAATTTGATCAATTTTATATCTGCAACATCGGATACATGACTGCTGGAGTAATGCATTACAAAAACATTTCTGGTTCACAGCTCACATAGTATAATCTTGGTCATTTCAATGCTGTAAGCAATAAATCCAGCAAATCAGTTATTTTCTTTCTTCCACAGGTGTTTGTATATGTGTTAAACGCTAAAGGATTATAATTTTTTTTTTAACTTTATGATTTAGACGGAGAGGAATTCTACCAAACAATTCCACAGGGGGTAATAACAAGGAATAATAAGGCAATCCTATGTCCCTACTGGACCTTTTACTTGACAATATTATCTATCATACTTGAATGTTCCAAATCCAAGTACGATTGAGTGTTTAGCACAATGGATGAATGTATTAAAATACCAAGAGCAGATTACAGGAACCTCATAAAGAGATGGCTCATTTATTGATTATTATGTTCAATAAATATCTAAGGCCCATATTATGAGTTTTACTCAGCACTTTCAATGAACTGCAAATACGCATGCCAGTCCGTTTTTTGTTTCGGAAAATTCATATTCTGTTGTTTAATCAAATCAGCTCTTATCTTCCTATTTCCAGGACAATGCACCGAGTCAAAACTCAGCAATGTAACAAAATTGTTTCATCAGCCAGAATAAGTAAGTATTCTGCAATTCCAATGAAAAAGCCTTTTGTTTATAATCATGTGCACTGTCTGGAGTACCATTATGCTTTTAACTCATTTTATTAACTGTTTTACTGCTTGTGATAATTATTAATTTGTGTTCTTGCTACTAACTTATGCCCTCTCATCATTGGTTGTGAGGCAGTATCACTTGAATATGATGTGGCTGGGTGCTTCCCACTGGAAAAGAGAAAAAATTTTCTTAAAGATGTTGCTTTTAATATGTCTAAAACCTGAAAAGAAAAAGTAACATCATAATTTGACACTCTTAGATGGTGATGAATGTGAACAATTTGTATTGTATGCCACTTTTCCAATACACAGCATGGAAGTCTGCATTGTTTGTCGTTACCCAACTTGAAAACTGGCTTGCTCATAAAAATGCTGTGCTGAATATTTACACCCCACTATATTTGTGGTGCAATTTTCCATGCATGGTGAGCATTTCTTCTAGTTCTATCTGCAGTGAGCTTGTATCTCATTTTACTACAGCAACGAAAACAAAAAAGTACAAGGTGGAGAGGAAATTTTGGGTAAGAGAATGGATTTTAAGTGGTAAACACTATGGAATTGTCAACAACTTGCTAAAAGAGTTGTGCACTGGAGACCAAGCCTACTACAAAAACTTCTACATTGTTGGCAGTTGATTTTGATTACCGATCAAGGAGAAAGCACTGTTAACCTTCCCAATATAATCTGGGTTAAATGCCAAAGGGGGCCCAATTGATTTCATATAATGAATATTATTTGTAGTTAAATAATTAACAATCAAGAATCTCAGGAATATTAGGCTTCTACTAACACTGTTTAATATCAAATCAATTAAAGAAGAAACCATACTTTGTAGTGCTAATAATTAATCTAATTATATTTTTCTTAGTCAAAACAGCTATTGCAAGAAAACCCCTTTTTCTACTACTTAGCTATAGTGAGGTTTTCTCTTTTAAACTTTCTCTGCCACATACTTATCAGGTAGAGAAGGTATTTCATTTCACCCAAAAATTTGATATTGAGATTTCACCAGGAATATTGGTTTGGGGGTCTCCCAAGCCATATAGATTACTGGCGACTCTCTACAGATTACAGAGTACTGAAAACTCTCTATAGATTTAAAAAGAGAGAGAGAGCTGTGTTTGTTTGTGTGAACAGCATAACTCAATAACAAAGAGACAGATAAATACCAAACTTGGTATTTAAGTTCAGCATCTTCCAAGGATGTGACAGAGATTTTCAAGAAAATCCCCACCCTAAGTTACCTTTTGCATGGAACACACTTCAAAATCTTTATCTTCTCAAAAACTATGATTTTTGGTTAAAGTATCACATGCTTAGGATACTTATAACAATTAAATTGTTTATCTTGAATTTTCTGGAAATAGCCTGTGAAGTCCACTTCATTCAGAAGGGATTTTGTATAACTGGTAAACATTACGAGATAGACAAAACCATTTTAAACAAAAAATAGAGAGCTCTTTTTTTGTGGCATCAGCATTTCAGAGATATCCATTAATATTGGTTTGAATTATTCAATACTTCGTAATTTTAAGAGTTTGAACAAAAGGATTTCCAATATTTTTTATAGTGTATATGAATGCCCTTTATGTAAATACATACATGCTACAATATAAGACACTCTGTATTGATATTATGGCTTTCAGAAGCACCTGAATTCTTAACCTTTGGACTGAAGGATATTTAAAAACATATTTTTTTGGTTGAACATCCTTCATGTGCAGAAAGCAACTAAAGCATTATAGTGAAGAAAAAAGACTCACTGTTCATTTGAGGTTTTATTTTTGTGTAAATAGTTGTTTGAATTTTGAAGTAACTTAAAAAATGTACATCACCGTTAAATATACACAAACCTTTATTATTGCTTCATTTTTATTTTTTAAGAAGAATATGGGATGTTGGTGCAAATGTGTTAAGTTCCATCTGTTGTCTGTAAAAATATGGATGCTACAGTCAAAAGAAAATTTCTCATACAGCTCAGTATCGCTTGAAACATGCGCATGTATGATATGACAAAACACAGACCCAGCATGAGTGACTAACTGCAGAGATGAGTCAGCCACCCCTTATTAAAGAGTGCCAACAGTTAAGATTAGTTTATAATAACTAAAGTTATAAAGAAAAACAACTGTAGTATACCCTGTGGTGTTGGAAAGACATTCTAATAAAGCGGGTAAGAGTGAAATAACAGAAGGTATGCGCAATAAAGTTTCGCATTTAGTAATCAGTGATGCTATTTGTTTAACTTGCAATATTAGGATTTCCAAAATGAAAATCAATTTGGACTCGGAAGTAATCTTTCACTGAAGAAGAGTGTGCTAGTACTAGCATGAGGAGGTTCAGTGAAGAGGAATATGTATCTGCTGAAGATACTGTAAGTACATTAAATAAAATTTTAACTCCATTAAATGAATCCCCTATTTCCAAAACAAAACTGTCTTGCATTAAATTGTACTTGCAAAGGAAACCTGCTTCTGTGGCCAGAACACTGAACAGTGTTTTCAAAGCTCCTGTTGAAAAAAAAAAAAAAAATGATGGGGATGAAATGATTTCTCAGTTTAAAGATAAGTTTGTGAGCATAAATACCGCAGCTAAAAAATACATGATACCTGCCTTCCCAAAAGTTTGAATGAACACAAAATGTATTCAAAGTTTGGTATATCTAGGTATGTGTAAAACTAATGGAGGCTCAAAAAAGGAATTATATCCACACATGGCAGGAACTACCAATGTAATTTACCGGATGATATTGTTAAAACAGTAAACAGATTATATGAAGATGACATCAGCAGAATGATGCCAGGCATGAAGGATGTAAAATCTATATGGGAAGGGGGAGGAGAGGGGGAAATAAAAACCACCACCACCAACAACGGCGAAGAACTTACTTTTGGCCAATTTGAAAGAACTATACAGGGAGTTTAAAATCAGGAATCCGGGATCAAAAATAGGATTTTTGTAATTTGCATCTCTGAGGACTAAATATTGTGTCTTGACAGCAGCAGCAGTAACTCACAATGTGTGCATGTGCATGATTTGTGAAAACACAAAATGAATGTTCATAAGCCTCAAGAATTTCAAACATGGGAGTGACAATTGCTTCACAAAACTTAGTGATGTGTGCTTTGATCCATCGCCCGATTGTTATTTAAAAAAGTGTGAAAAATGCCCTACAGATACAGTTCTGAAAGAAACATTGACAAATTTATTCCAGGCAAATCTAATAGAAGACACTACTTACAGGAAGTGAAAACAACAGACAGAGTACAGATGACCTTGATAAAAATGCCTCCAAATTTCTTCCATAATTTCATAATGAATTTAAAAAACATTAAAATCGCACAATTTAATTACTTAATGCATCTGAAAACCCAAATAAAGCAGGAACAACTTCTAGTTATTGGCGATTACTCAGAAAATTAGTTTTGTCCTACACGATGCTATACAAGGTTACCATTGGAGTCATTCTCAAGCAACAATACACCCCTTTGTCATTTATTACAGAACAGCAGATAACTATTTAGACAGTATCTGTTTCTCAATAGTTTCCAGATATTTGGTTCATGACACTGCAGGATTTATTGTTTTCCAGAAAAAATTAATTGCCCATCTGAAACAAAAACTCCTGCAGCTGAAATTTTTTTTTATTTTAGTGATGGAATACAGTACAGAACAAAAACAAACAAAAATTTGAAAACTTGCTTCATCATGAAGATTTTGACATGCATGCCGAGTGACACTTCTTCGCCACAAGCCATGGCAAAGGTCCGTATGATTGTGTTTTTATAAAACAATTAGCTGCACATGCAAATATTCAAGGAACAATGATGAACACTCCCCAAGAACTCTATGAATGGACAAAGTGCAACATAACTGGAATTGTGTGTTCATTTACGCCAAACGAAGAACACAAAAATGAAAGTGATTTTTTTAAATTCTACGAGGTTCTTAAGTCTAAAGACTATTCTGGGAACTGGAAACATTCATTGTGTTGTACCTGCGAAAGGAAAAATACATGTGAAAATGTACTCAAGCTCTTTGGAAATGCTGAGAGAAGTGAAAGTGTGACATACAACGCTCCCTGCATGCAGGGAGAAGAGTAACTGTGCGTCGCACACTGGTTAGTTATTTAAGTTTATTTAACCAAGTAATTATTAAAACATTGTGAAATTTTGGCACCTTATAGGCAAATGTCAATTATAATCATGGGTAGCAAAATTATCAAGTTGTAATTTTGTATATAAATATTTATTAATTGATTAATTAGTTTTCTGTCATATTAATTTTGAAGGTAAAAATACAGGCTGTATTTGAAAGCATTGACATTCTTCTACTCAAAATTACCTTCAGCATTTACATTCAATATTCATTATGATCATTAAAAAACATTACAAGCATGTCAACAGTAACCTTGAAATTTCAACCCCCTATAACACGAAAATGGTGGCATTTGTGTGTCATCTGCAAACTAACATGCATAAGAAGAAACAATTTTCGAGATAGTAATGCTTTTGGCTGTCTGTTTTGGATGATATTAACCAATTGTTTTAAAGCTATAGTGAGCCACTTTTAAACACTTGACTATCAATGTGGTTTCCTTTATCCTTCTTGTACCTACAATGAAATATGTAATGAAACTATGTCTGCAAATGTTTATCTCAATTAAGATAAAGCAGATAGAAGAAGAATAAGTTTGCATAAGAATAGTTTAAAGAAGTTATACAAAAATAAATGACAGTAGGTAAAGTAAGTCACGTGAATGTAACACATATTTTTAGAAAAAAGGCCCGTGTATGTTGAATAGCGTAACTCGGAAATGAAGTTTTGATCAAATACTGAACTTGGTAATTAAGTTCATCATCTTTCAAGGATGAGACAAGAAGATTAAAATCCCCCTGCCCATGATTTTTATTGAAATACCATATATTTAAAGTATTTACATGACAAAAGAAATGTACATCTTATGAAGTGCTCTTCAACCTGAATGACTTTTGTATAATTGGTACACCAAGTGATAGACATGATCTTGTTAAAGTGCAGAATTTATGTCAAATAAAACTTCTTTGTAGTACGAGGGTCCAATGATAAGTCCCAGGCCTCTCAATTTAATTTTTTTTTTTTTTTTTTGCAACATAATCTCCAGAAAGGTTAATACATTTGTCTTACCGGTGTTCTAATTTAATTAAACCATCTCTGTAGTGCGATTTATCAAGGTCATCAAAATAGCTGTTTACCGATCAATGGCCTCCTCGTTGCTGTGAAATATTTGTCCTCCAAGAAATTTTCTGAGAGTAGGGAACAGGTGGCAGTCACTGGGTGCTAGATCTGGTGAATAGGATGGATGTTCAAGCAATTCAAACTTTAATTCGCAAATTTTCCGCATTGCAATGACTGAATGATAGGCCGGAGCATTGTCATGATGAAACAATTTTTTTATTTTTTTTTGCAAAATGAGATCTTTGTCTTTTTACCTCATCACTCAAACGTTGCAGTAAGCTTGCGTAGTAGTCACCAGTGATACTTTTACCCTTTTCCAAGTAATCAATAAAAATAATTCCCTGTGCACCCCAGAAAACACTCGCCATAACCTTGTTAGCTGACAAAGTTGACTTTGCCTTTTTTGAAGTTGGTTCACCTGGTGTAATCCGCTGTTTTGACTGTGATTTACTTTCTGGAGTGTAGTGATGTATCCAAGTTTCATCCATGGTAATAAGCCGTCTCAAAAATTCATTGGGATTTTTACGGTAGAGCTCCACATTCTTAACAGAAACAGTTTTTCTATGCAACTTTTGATCACGTGTCAACAAACACGGCACCCACCTCACACAGACCTTGTGAAAGCCCAAAACATTACTTAAAATATTACCTGCACGTTCTTTTGATATGTTTATAGCCTCTGCTATCTCAAACAACTTTAATCTGTGGTCTTCCAGTACTAAACGATGAATTTTTTCAATCATCTCTGGAGTTGTGACTTCCACAGGGCGTCCAGAGCGAGGGTCATCACTAGTGCTCATACGTCCCATTTTAAACTCTGCAACCCACCTTTTAATCATTGTATAAGAAGGGGCAGAGTCTTTCAATGTACTGTCCATTCCCTCCTTGATTTCTTTAGGCATTAAGCCTTTCAAATGGAAGTATTTAATCACTGCTCATATTTCCAAATCCTCCATTTTCGTGAAAACTCTAAAGTTGACTTGTTTAAAAAGTTGTCATTTAAAAACTAAACAAGCTATTGACCTGTAACTATGGATACAAGCTAGTCTAGAGTAAAACTATACGATGCTACTGTCTAACTGGCCTAGTGGCGCCATCTCTGTGTGAGGCCCGGGACTTATCAGCCGATCCTCGTATTAACCATTTCCAAGACATTCTTTATTATTGGTTTGAATTTTCAAATACTTTTATTTTTTGCAAGTGGTAAGTCACTATTCAGTTTTTCTCATAGTCATGCAAAGAGCCATCACACAGCTTTTTAAACATCTGACTCACTTTAACCTGCTGCATATCCTCCTTACCTACACGAAATGTGTAATGAAAGTATCTTAACAGGAAGCAGATGGAAGAATAAGCTTTTGCAAGAACAATTTGTAGAAGAATGAATAGAGAAAGTAACGTGAATGCAACTTCAGATTTTTACACTGCATGTTTATTTCAACATTTTACACACAGTACCTCTTTACAGTCTTTCAGTGACTTGAGCACACATGTGTTCAACTAAAACTTAATGCTTTATTTTAAAACTTAATCTTCCAACACTTCTGAGAAAAGTCTCTACATTTTTATTCTTATCATATACTTCTCTTTCTCCTCAACTTTATTCTCACAACACACAATTTGTAACTACTATTTATCTGAAAGCTATAGATTACTTATATTTTCAGAGATGAAACCGAACTTCAGCTCAATTACAAAATAAAACATATAAACAAAATATTTTGAAGAATGCATGACAGAGATAGGCATACAGAAGCCAGAATGGTCTTATATTTATTACCAATTTTGAAAAATGTTCATTAAACACCAAAGACCACGAGAGTCTTAGTGGAAGGCAACATGTATATTAATACTTAAAACTACAATTGCTCATATATTTTGAAATACTATTAAATAATCTGGAGCTTCAATACATTTATCAAACCTAAAAATAATTCTATATCCCCATAACATACATTTTCTGGTATATTTTATTTAAAAAATGAAGACTGTATTCCAGATAAACCTTGTTTAGCATTAGCAAAGCTAATTTTCTTTGACATCATTTACGGTATTTTGCCATCTTGCAGCCAACTTTCCACAAATATTATTTGGTCACAATTGAATCAATCAACTGGCTTGTTGTCTTCCTTTGTTATTTCATATAACTATCACAAACATATTAAGTAAATTCTATCACAATTTTATCTACAGAAATATATACTCCTGCCTCAATTATACATTTAACATTATCATCTGTACTCTGCCTTTGCAACCCTAGTGATTTGTTAACTTCTCAAAAAGCCACTTACTGCCACAACAAACGATGTCACAAAGTTGCATCACAAAAATTATCTTAACTAGTCACGCTGTCTTCCAATGCTTACATGAAGTTGTGCTAGATTTGACTGGAATGTGCAGTTTCCAACATGACTGTTTACAAGGTGAAACTCAACATTCATTGAGCAATGTGAAGTTGCAAACTGTTTAAGTTGCATTGTGGACGAATATCTTTAGTATCCATGTTCCATTGGTATAGCAAGTACAATGACACGTTACTGGGTATGTACTCAATCATTTTTGTAAGATAAGCAAATAGTGCTTGACAGCTATGCCTAAATGGACTTAAATGAGCATTAAGTTACTTTAATTAAAATAAATGAATGAAATGAGCCATACATGCAAATACTGATCTGTATACCATGACATGCCTCCTCAAGGAGTTAATATGAATATTTTATCTTCTCACTGGGATGTGTGTACATGAATGAGCTTGTTACCATGGGCCAACAAATATCAGTCGCCAACTAAGATGATGATGACGACGACGACGATAATAATAATAATAATAATAATAATGATAATAAATCAATTCACTAACTACTGATTTGAGAACACAATCAGAAACATTACATTTTTATATGCCTAGGTACACTAAAGTTGATTGTATGTCATTAGTTTAGTGGTATTATCTAACCCAACAGGGCACAGTATGACGGGCAGAGATGTTTAGGGTTACAATGCATTTCTCTTTTTATTTTCTTTCTTTTTGATATACCAAGATACCAAAATGCGTCAAAAACAAAAGGTACAATTTGACAAGAACAAATTAATACACCTTCACAAGTATAATTATGTCTACTTAACTCAGTAAGCTAATACTGCCAAACCTATGCAGTTCTCAGCATACAGATGATTTCACAACATGGGCGGCTTTTTGAGTTTCAATTGTACGCTTATATGGACCTATAAAGGTCAGTGTTATTTTTTGTGAACAGTGGTGTTATCTTGCCCCAAAAGCAGTGTTATTTTTCATATTGTCAGAACATATTTGCTATTAAATCTGCATTGTTCAGAACATCAACAAATCCTTGGAGCTTGAAAATATCATAGTAAACAGTAAATTACTTAAAAACCCCTAAACACTTTAAGCTACCCAACAACAAATTGAGGGATAAATGGGAATGAGACTGGTGTGAAATGTACTAGTAGATAGAATTTCACTCAAGATGCATCATGTACTTGCTGTATTTATTTTATATAGATTATATCAAACAAAAAAATGTTAGTTTTCAAATAAAATTGGTATTGTGGTTAAATTAGCTTATATTTAAAATGTGTATTTCAAATAGGGAATCTTGAGATGCATAGTTATGGTTTTCATCTAAAACATTTAAACAAGCTTTTGAAAGCGTTTGTGTTGTAGATTGTGAAAAGGTCCAAAACTGTAAATTATTGGCATTTAAGGTGTCAAAATCAAAAGTCCTTGATTTAACTATAGCTGATTGTTTCCAAAGCAAGGCAGCAGAATGTTTCCAAAATGCTTGAAATGTATTCCTGCTAAAGTAAAATACCCATCATGTATACATATATTGTTGCAGAGGGGGAGTAAATCAGCTGTTTTATTTATCGTCATTACAAGTAAAACACAACCATTATACAATCTTATGCAGTAGTCATAACCGTACTCATGTCTTATAGGTCATCACACAACTTTCATGGTTAAGATGGGCACCTGTCATATGAATGACAGGATTCTATATTAGTATGTAAATTATATATTGTTTTTCTTCCTGATAAACATCTTCATCTGGTATTTTGTTGACAACCATTATTATTACATTTTCCATTTTAAATGTATTTCCTGAATTGAGGTTGCACTCATACATGTCAAAAAAACCTAGATATCACCTAAGATTGTAAAATCCCACACAGGTAGGCGTGCTTACAAAGTGTAAAATACACGTAGCTTCGCCAAAACCTTTTATACCTGGATTGGACTGTTGGTGATTGACAATTTATGGTCTATTTAAATAGTTATCAAGGCTTTGTACATTATTTGCATGGGTTATCTAGCTTAATATAATTTTTCTTATTGCAGTGAGCTTGAATGTACCGTGTGGGCATTAAGGTAAGGCCACAGACAGGCTATGTGTAGCAGGCTGTGCTGCAGTGACCTCGGTAATTTTCCGATGTACAACTGGCAGTGCACGACACATTCAAGGTTATCTTTATGTTGCTGCTTTGTTTCTCGTGCTGTAAGGAGAGTTTGCATCTCAAAGGTGAAAGTTTATTCAAGACATCGTGTTGTGTGTGAGAGTGTTAATATCTTATTATCCATTGCAATGCCTGCCAACAAATTCATGCTTGAACAACAAACTTTTATGTACGATACATACGTAAAAACATGTGGACAGGTGTGTAGACAATTTCAGGAGAAATTTCCTGGTATTCCAGTTCAAACAGAGAAACTGTTAGATGTCTGGTTAATAAATTTAGGGCAACAGGAATGCTAAACGCTAATCCTAAGAAGCGAAAATGATCTAATGGAGGAAAAAAATTAACAAAAGTGGTGCATCTCTTTGTGGGGAACCCTAAAAAAATAAGTTTACGGGAACAATCCCCACACATAGACGAACTTAAGGACAATATAAAAACACAAATTATGAACATTATGAAAGAACAACTAATGTGAATGGAAGTTTCATTCAAAGATGCCAGGAATATCTTCATGCAGATGAATACCACTTATAAAAAGGTTAGTACTCATAGTGCATGTTACTATGAGTAAGTAATGCAGGAGTTATGGAATGAAAAATACCCAGTGTAATAGACAATGTGCAGAGCACCCATTCGCACTATCTGTGGCCTCACCATAAAACGATCACACTCTATTTCAACAAATGTACCTGGAAATGGAGTAGAAGTAAGTCCATAGTGATGTTAAGTAGAATTTCATAATACTGCAAAATTTTCCTACAATTAGCTATATTTTATACTGTAGATAGAAACCACCAAAGGAGGGGATATGCAGTTAAGTGAGCAGACGTTATAATACATATTTAGGTAAAACACATATATATTGTTGTAAACATTGCATTAACAACTCATGCATGTAAGGGTAATTGTAGTGCAAGGTTAGAGCATCACCTCTCTATTGTACTCAGTGATCCATGGGTATCTCTAGTTCCCAGGGTAACAAGTTCAGATCTGGCAGAGGGCAATGGATTCTTTTGGGCATAAGAATCCTTAGCATGGCTTCCTTTGGAAGGGAAATAAAGTCAGTGGTCCCGCATTGTAGATTTACGGCACATAAAAGAAGTTCAAGCCTGATAAAGAGGCCTCTGAGCAAAATTTCTGGTCTTTCATGCCCAATATAGAATGAGACGCTAAAAGCCATAATAGTTAAAGGGCATCCATAAATAAAATTTAATTTACCGATCCATCTACCTTTACGTGCTAGTTGCCACACAAAAACTTATGAATGCATGTGCTATAAGACTTGCATGCACTACCATACAAATGGCATCAGAGACAGAGAGGAGAAAAAAATGGCATTTCATATTGATAACATGCAGAACAGAAGGGGAAACGAATATGAATAACAAATAGTGCCTCCCTTAAATGCTAAGAGTTTTATAAAATACCTGTTCATCTAAAAGGTTTGTTTTATCTATTTTCAAATGGTTGAGCCAGGTTGTATATCATAGCATCATACAGTTGCCAATTCTCATTTTCATAAAGTATTTTGCTCTTATGGTTGCTGTTAGTTTCTTCCAACAGTTCTATGTTCGTAAACTGCATTAAAAAAAACTTAAGTTTCTGGCAGATGCCAGACTCTGACCGATGACAATCCTACATAATATGTACATTAGGCAAACATAGACTGGTCAGAATAGCAGTTTATGCCATCTGGAGAGAGTACACTACTCTATACTCTCTGTGACAAGTATTTAGCCCTACACTTGACAATATGAACGGCTAGCAAGTTCATGTCAAGACAGCCACTATATCCCTGCCGTTGAATCTTTGCACTTGACAGTTCATGTGGCTTTGCGTAACTAACTCAGCATAAACATTGCAATGTATGTAGAATAAATTAGCACTTTTGACAATATAGAAACAAAATAATGCAAACATACCTGCTACAACAAGGAGAAATAAAACAAATTATAAGCTGCGATAAAATTATTTTCACTCACGCTGCGTTCCAGGTGGTTCAGGAATTTTGTCCTCTTTCTCTTAGAGTTTCACTCCCTTGTAAACAACAGTTCTCGTGATTAGTTCAAGAGCTGCTGCAGTTCGTTGTACAGCTTTATCAGCAGGAATAGAGGGATCCCCATGAACCTTCACATACTTCACCTTTTCAAAGAATTCCCGGGTGCTGCTTAACAGTTCCAATGCCTGACTATTAAGGGCACATCTCGATGCAAAGGATTTTTACTTCGTGAATCATCACTCGGTGATGATACGATGTAGCTCTTCAAATCTTGTATAAATAATATGAATGAAATATATATAAAAGATATATATATGTGTGTGTAAACGAACACCAACAATAACCACAAATATAAATAAGAATGAACAATATTAGCTTGCAAAGAACAACTTGACGCATGTGCTAGAGATTCACAAACTGAAACGTGTGGTTGGAAATAGCTACATCCAGCAACAGAGCCGCTTATACTTTGTCATAGACCACCCAAAATACTGCCTTGTGATTGGTTTAGGAAGTCTAACAGTTAAACCTTTTCATCTGGTTTTTTTTGTGAGTGTACCAACTTCATCGCTATCCGTCAAGAGCAATGTTTCAACGATGGGGGTATAGGTATGTGAAAAACATTAGGCTTGTCCCTCTTGTTTAGTGTTTTCATTCTTGCTATTCCAAGTTTTGAATGCTTTTTAACAATTATTTTGTGAAATACATTTTAGTATATTCAGCAAGGTGGTCTACCCAGAGTCAAAGCTTCCCTCAGCCACCCAGGGGAAGACCTTCCCTCCTGCGTGTTTTTTCCATTAGGCCAATATCTGAAAATTTAAAAAGCCTCCCCCGCCACTTTTGCAGGGACGGAAGTGCACGTCAACCCCATAGGCAAGACTATCGAACAATCTCAGTGTCTAGCCACCATCTCTCCAGGTTGGTGTTTGAGGACATTAAGGTCATGTTAAAATCAGGAGCTATTGGCTGCCACGACGTAAACCAGCTAGCTAGTTCAACCAAGTCTACAGAGAATTGCAGATCGTATGTCACATCCATTTGCTACTGATCATGATGGACTGGGATTGGATTGAACTTTGTTGAAAAGCCCAAATTCTCAACATGAGTGCAGTCAAAAGATGCTCAGACAAGCAGAGTTGACCACGAATGAGCTGTCCATGCCAATGCCATCTATGAAGATCAACATTAACCAAAATGCTGTGTCTGAAATATGATGCAAAGCTGTTCTTTCGAGACGTTTCTGGGAACATATCATCATACACGCTTTTAGTTTAAAAATTGTTATTCACAAATTTCAATATTTATAAAATGTCTTAAAAATGTGTGTATAAACTGATTCTTAGCCCCTTACTTTATTTACATGGTGATATGGGTTTCCATAATTCAATTGGTTTCCAAAAATAAAAAAGTTATACACCACTAGCCTAAACAGCTGAAATATAGCCAAACAAATGAAGACATTTTGAAAAATGCATTTAAGGCATTTTTATTAATGTAGCAACATTTGAGGTACAGTATGATATACTATTCTGAAATCCAATTTTCTGCTTTAAAATTCCAACTAAGAGGTTTATTTTTATTCTCCTCTTTCCTAACTACATTAACACTATGGTTGTTACATTTATGTTACTAAGGAAGCTGGTAGGAATAACAAACACTGCTCACCACAACCTTAAGTTCTGTCAAAGAAATGTAAATGGATAAGTACTGCGGGAATTGTGAATGAAGAGGTATGACAATGCTGTATGAACTAGTTCATGTGGTCTCTGCCACTCTACTAGTAACATGCAGCAGGGAAAGATGGAGTGGGGTGCGTATGAAGCCATTCACAGTGTTAGTGTTACTTTGGTAGGAAAAGGAAGCCATGTTAAAACTTCTTGGTATTAATGAATGCTTTAATAGCTGATCATGTTAAAACTGGTCACCTAAGGTGTGCATGCACAAAACAGGTTGTAAATGCTGTTCATAAAAGGATTAATTCAGTCCTTTGTGAAAGCTTGTCATGAACATTACTCCCCAGACTATGCCCCATATATTTTGAGACTATTTACATGTTGGTGCACATAAAAAGTCATAAGGGAAATAGGAAACTTTTTGGACAAAGTAAGAATATGGCTAAGGAAAAGGTGAAGAAGAAACTTAAATAATAGTAGGTATAAGATTTAAGCTATAAGCTCGGCAACCACAGGGTTCGAGTTTTTTTTCCAGCAACTCAGTGTAGTGATAGGAAATGTATACTATTTGGTAAAACTTATGTTCAGATTTAGGCTTACATCCTGAAATTATGATTTTAGATTACAATGAAATATTGAAATAAAACGTATACATGTGGTTTGTTAACCATAAAAATGAAAACAGATAACACCACATTTGATTTTAGCTTTGTTAAGGACAAATGAGGAGTGTTAGTGCCTCAATGGACACAATTAATACAACTATTGATAAGTTTTTCCACTTTGTTGTTGCAAGGTGTAATCATCTTGAATACTGTAAGTTGTTGTGTTCCTACAGAATATATATCAATGCACTTGCATTATTTTACTTAGAAAAGGCTGAGTGATAAGGCTTTGCCCTAGACCCTTCCTTTTTAGAAGTTCTTTGAACAGGAGAGAAGGACTGGCAGAAAAGGGGACAGTTGCAAAACTCATTGTCTGCTTACTTAAAAAAGCAAAGGTCAAAAACAGGATTAGGCTGAAACTGAAAGCACAGCACTGCTACTTCTTACTTATTTCTTAACCTCTTCCACAGTATAGATGTATATACATGTCTATTGTAAAATGGGCCCATGTGGTATGGGTATGTAAAAACACCTAGCATACACCTCACATCTAATACTTTTCACTTGTTTTAATGCTTTTTTAAATCAATTCAAATACATTCTGTGAAGACCAAGCACTCCATTTAAAGTTATATTTTGTAATGATACATTTCAAAGCATGTATACAGAATAAGGCTACTTACTTCTCTGCAATGACCACAAATATATTGGTTTCCTTGCAAATGTTTTGTTTGCAACATACTAAACAGTTCTGAAATGAACCCAATTGTTTTTTCTGATTGCAAGTTCTTTAAGTCCAAATACATAAGAAATTTGTGTGCACTTTGGGGTGCAAAGATTACCAAACATTTGTATATAGTGATGTTCACCATGTGAAAGTATACTTTTTGTAAATATTACAGGTTTTCTTAAAGATGGGTGTATCCACAACCATGGGCATAACTAGGCTGGTGCAACTGTGCACATCGGCAATCCCAAAGTCGGAGGCCCCAAATGAGGACCTCCACCAGCCTCAACAAAGGATTCCTATGGAACAAGATTTTGAATGTATCTCATGGTAAAAACTTTTGTAACAAATTATATGCCAAACAAATATTTAACTAAGTTCATTCCTTATTATTGCTGCAATTACATGTGAGAGAATTATTTTGAAAATTCATAAATATACTGGTGGGACTGGTTGGGTAAAGGCAGATTCACAGCGGGTCCTTTGCATCGTCAGTATCTTTATGTACTTGGCAGTTTGCTGAGGCTCTAGCTTCATATTATCCCATGAATGATGCTATATGCTCACAACTTTACAATTGTTTCAAGGGCATGAAGTTAGTACTAGACACATAGGGTAATTCCATCCTTTTTGGCTTCTACCAATGATCAACTGGAAAAAGAACATTTTCTGAAGACATAACACCTTTGTTTAGATCACAAACATTATTAATTACAAGTTCCTTCAAACTTAGGATTACAAAATCTGATGTGTTACATTATTTATTTTTATATAGCTTCTACAACTCTTCTTACAAAAACTTCTTTTTCTACTTCATGTCATCGAGACAAACATTTGTAGAATTAATTTCATTACACATTTTGTTGTAGGTACAAAGGCTATGCAGGAAACTGAAGAGATAGTCCAATATTTAAATGGGGACATTCTTTCCATAACAACATGAGTAAAAGCTGAAGGCTGATAGCACTTTAAGCAATGACAAAAGTACTGAAAAATTCAAATTAATAACAGTGAATATCTGCGAAATGGTTGATGACACAATAAATGTTATTTGATATAAATTGTGTGTTTTAATGAAAACTACATTTATACAAAATTCCTCCCGAATGAAGGGGACTTCACCAGTTAATCCCAGAAAACTCAAGATACACATTTTGTTTGCAATGCAAATATCTTAAATATGTGGCTTATCAAAATTGTAGAGGCATATTTGAGAAAATTAAAAATTTTGAAAAACTTTTCATGTAAAGGGTAATTTGGGGTGGGGGATTTTCTTGAAAATCTTCATGTTGCATCTTTGGAAGATACTGAACTTAAATATTAAGTTTGGTATTTATCAGTTTTTGTTTTAAAGTAATGCTGTACTCTCTCTTTCTCTCTCATGCATGAGCACACACTGTTTTCTAAAAATACATTTTTTGGGAGGGATTCAGGGGTCTAACAAGTTGAAATCCTGATGTTGAGTTTTTGGGTGGAATGCAATACCTTGACTGATGTGTACGTTTTTGTGATATGGGTTGAGGTAGGGGAGGAATAAGGTAAAATTACCGAGATCATTTTTCTCCTCCTCTCTACAGCATTAGGTTATGTTTGTGAGCATAAGTGTCTTGGATAAGTTCAGGGAATAGTGATTCCTGTGATCTATCTTATCTTGTATGAATGATGTCAACTTTAATGTTGAACGGTGACTTCATTATATTTGGCTGCCATTTCCTGCTACCTGCCACACTGCCGTATTTATACTTTTCTGATGTCGCCCCGACTAGCGAGTATTTGCACGATTGTCTTAAGCCTTGTTCTCGATTCCAACACTTATTGATATGCAACCCGGATACCAGATGCCCTCCTCTGGACTTGATTAGTGACTTCACATCAAAATTATAAGAGTGCCACAGCAACTCCCTTGCTTTGAAGGTATTATAAGAGTGTTCTTGCTGGCATATTTTCGCCAGCAGCATGGCACTATTTCCCACACTTTTCTCGAGTCACATGCATCTTCCTTAAAGTTTAATTAATTTATCTCTGCAAGACCAAGTTATTTTCATTTTGAAAAGTATATGGTTATTTTAGTTTGGTTAGATCTTAACTCCAAAATAATACCTGTTCTGATCCTGTTGATCTTATTAAAATAAGTGAGTACCATACTTTTTAGACAAATACAAAGCTAAATCAATTAATTAATATCTTATTATTTGATACCATTGTTCTTCAAATTTGAAAACCAAGTATTACATATGCATAATAGTTTATGTATGGTTAAATCTAATTTTGTATATAAGATATATATGTTCTATATAAGATTTATTAGAATTCACATTTGGAAGTTGCGGTTAGGGGCCCCATTTGGACCTTTTGCACTGAGGCCTCCAAGAACCTAGCTGTGCTGCTTACAATGTCTGTTTCATTTGATCTCGCTGCCAGTATGCATATCTATTCATGTATGTAGTTTTCAATTGTCCAATGTTCTTGGATACATCCACTAGAATTCTTCAGATATTTAGCTCATGCAACACCGCTGTGATTATTTGCTTTTCATATTCCTACTACAAAATATTTTTTAAGTCTTCAGCAGGTGTAAGAATTTCTAAGCATTAAAGCCAGGATGAAAGGA
Source organism: Deroplatys truncata (assembly GCA_030765065.1). Taxonomy (NCBI): domain Eukaryota; kingdom Metazoa; phylum Arthropoda; class Insecta; order Mantodea; family Mantidae; genus Deroplatys; species Deroplatys truncata. Next base: position 19,068,846 of record CM060988.1, on the reverse strand, counting down.
AATGAAGCAGAACTGATTGGACTTTATGCACCATCCCTCTTATAGTCTGTTGTCATTGCAGACAGCAGTCAGCAGGCTGTGTTTACCTGCCCATCAGCAACTCATGGCCACTATTGCTTACATTGTTTCTGTTGACATAAAGGTTTGAGTGTAGACTGCTTGAAGCCAACTGCTTAAGAGTTCACATGCCTCGTCATCAGAATAAGAAAAAGATGGATTGAATTTCCTAAATATGCATTATTAGACAATAAATACAATACTTCTACATATGTAATGGATACTGCATTGTTGTTAGAGAAATTTGCATGGAAATGTATGAGGTGGGTAAAGTATCAGGGAGACAAAGAGAACACGCAGTGATATTTCTCTCTTTGTGCATTGCAATTGTCAAATCCTGATAAGAAAAGTAATCCTGTAATTTCTATTAGGCTCTGTAAAGAAAACTTTTATGTCAATGGGAATTTTTATAATCCCTCCTATATTGTTTATAAGCTGCTAGGCTTGTTGATAATTACTTTACTTACCGCCATGAAATAAAATGTGAAAGTTAGCTTGCAGTAACCTTCAGCATTTCCCATGTGCACCTCTTTCCCCTCAACCCAAACCTACACAGTTTGGAGCTTACTTCTTCCCAAATGTTATTCTGAGAGTATCTATCATAAATACAAATGATCTAAGTTTCAATATGATTTTTTTTTGTGGGGGGGGAACATCTTGTATTTGGAGAAATATTTTCTTGCCTATCATTGATGGTCAACAGCACACTTCTCCAACTTACCTGCACCAGGTAGGCATTGTTTTCCGTGACTGGCCAGTAAACATTCACAGCTAGCAAATACAGGCTATGTAAGAAGTAACAGTAATTACATATGAAACATGATCACTGCTTCAATTATTCAAAATTGAAAATGATGTAGGTTTGAGATAATTTTTGGGACTGAAAATGTTTCATGAATTACGCTGTAAAATGTTACTTTGGAAAGGAATAAATGTAATATCATTCTAGGAATGACAGACTGAGGTTTAACTGTAGCTTCACTTAAATCAAAAGTCCAGGAAATTAAGAAAATTTGGTACAAAAATTACATAATTTAGGACTACATTATTAAACTAAGGACATGACAATTATTACTCGTTGAATACAACATTCACGTATCATTAATCCTGAACACTATTTTCCTCATTATGAAAACATTTTGTAAATTTGCAAATTTAAAAACACAAAATATAGAAATAATGCTAGTATATATTTTGAAAATTAGTGAATTACTTATCAATGTAGTTCATTTGTTGCAGTTTACTTTCTCTCACAAATTTTTTAGGCAATTTCAGAGTAAAAGAAATGAGGGTATTCTGTAGATGGAATGGGCAAAACGAATTTAGCCCCTCTCCCCCCAAAAAATTATTTACATATTATAAATTAAGGAAAATATATACAAAATATGCAGAAGAAATAATTCAGAATTGTAAAAAAAAAAAAAAATAGGGTTTACTTAAGTCAGAAAGGAAGTCAAAGTAGCTCTTGTTACAAGCTAGAGGTGGGAAAAACTAATTTTTCAGTAACAGTTCTGATGCCTCAGTTGTAAAATATACTAGTTTTTAATTAACTATTCCAGAATAACATTCAAGTATGTCCATAAGTATTTATGCTTATCTCTAACAGGAAAATGCTGTTTGGTGTATTGTTAACTTTCCAGACTTGGGTTCTTTTGTATCAAGTCATTATTTGTTGTTCCTTTCTAAGAGTATTAAAACGAGACTACTACTTATCTGCTTTCAGCCAGTTTGCAGTACTTTAGTGGGCATTGTCACTGTGCATCCAAGCCTTTTTTTATGAAAACCAGTTCAACAGTTTTGGCTACCTTTTTAAATGAAAAGCTTTATACATTACAGAGCCCTTCATGTTGTATTACATGCCATATAATTCAATGCAGCAAAAAAGATCTCCACTGAAACTTGGAAGCACCAAAGCAGGGATAGTTCTAAAGTCTCGCATTATATACATACTTGTATCTGCTATGTTTTAAAGCAATGGACTCTATACATACTTTACTTTACAAAACAGTTATAAAAATATTTGAATGATTGAATTAGTGCAAAGCTGGATGACTGATTTGGGAGCTCTATAACTTTATATATATATATATAAAATTTGCAACCATTTCAAAATGGCACAATTTTTTACCTCCATCTATTGTAAATTGACTCATATTATTAACAAACATATTTGCCAAGTTCCTGAAATTGAAACTTAAAACTTTTCCTTGTCCAGCAAAGTGTTTTTCTGCGATAACATGAACTTTAGAATGTGTAAAAAGCTCAGTGCAGTACATGTAATACAAGCCACAACACTGAAATAAGAACAAAGCATATTCACTAACCTTGTTCAAGCAAAAGACAACTAGTACATATACATGTGCAGATTGCGGCTGTCAAGTTCGTTAAGTGAGCACTACTCACAAAACTAACTACACTACTAATCTGGCAGTGTTGTTTGCAAACATCATCCTACATCATGGCACATAGTTCTATTTCAGGCTACAGCAGTAGATACAGAACCTTTTAAGCTTTCTGCTGTAGTAGCTTTGTTAGCTCTTTTTGAAAGTCTTTATTGCAACCTGTTCACAGCATACAGTAATGCTGCTACATTTCAAAGTCGGTTCTCACAAGACTGAAAACACGTACACATTCAGCATTACCATGAGAAATAATTAAAATTGCTTACATAATTGATGCTATTTTAACATTGCATCTGACCCATGAAGCAGGATGGCTCAGGTGGTAACTTCTGAGGCTTGAATTTGAAAGTCCCAGGTTAGATTTCTGTTGGTATTGTAATCCTGACTTTGGATTTTTTTGTAACTTTTCCAGGTTAGTTAGCGAATGTGGGATTGGGTTTTATATCACCATGTATTTTTCTGTCCCTCAATTCCTTTCTTCTCCAGTGTTGCAGAGTCTGGCACATTGATCGGTGGTGTGTGGTGCAAGTGCAAGAGAACTGCTTCTTCCCCACCATGCAACCTTCTGCAAGAAACCTGACCATCTATTCTTCTCAAATAAGGTGTGGGGCACTGAAGGGTGTCAGGGAATACTCTATCTGGAAATGGTAGGGACCCCTGCTGCTCCATTCTTCGTACTTCCTCGCCTCATCCCTTCCTCCCTAAGGTTTGGTAGATGCAATAGGTTTAGCCTTGGACTGGATGCCAAAATCTTCCTCTCCATCCGATGAAGTGATGGAATGCAAATTTTACGCTTTTATCTGATTTTAAAATCAAATTAAGTTCTGTTTTATAAGAATCCTTGAAGATCTGGTATTACTGCTTCTTCCTGTCACATATGCTGAAATTCTTCATGATACCACAGTCACACACACATATTAAACGGTAGCAAAGAACACTACTTTGTAGACTATACATAGATTTCTAGTGCATATTTTACACTTCATAGCATTAACTATAAACAAAAACTGTCATAAAACATGAGAAACTTATATCCCACCGCTATAGAACACAAATAAGATAAATCATTTATGTGAGGGAGCTCACTTCACAATTCACATTATCCATTACTGCTGGGCGGATCTGCAAACATACATAATGGGAATGTTGCACAAATAATCCAAATGGTTGCCATCTCTAAGAGTACATTAACAATAATGGTTTGAATATTTCAGTACCAACATTTTATCCTTCACCTCCTGATATTCTAGACATAAGTTTATGCAAAACATGCATCCTCCATGTATGTTACTGCTTTAAATGCCCTCAATTTGGACTATTGCCCAAACAACACAACAACCATGCCTGATAATTGGGACCAATTTCAGTCAAGACTGGATGCAGCCTGGATTTATCAGATACTGATAATGTAATGAAGTTCAAGACAACATTTGTTATTGTGTCATAGAATCAACAACTTGTGCACACTGATCAATACATCACAACTTCCTATGCACATCAATTAATAAAAGAAAACATTGCATTCGAAAACAGTGGCAGCCTTGGCAATGGGAAGAAAGAAAGGGGAGAAAAAAAATCCAAATAGCCTCATTTATACAGCCAGGCAAGAACTAGAACATCACTTTAATTCTCATCAAACCTACTTATCTTGTAGTGACAGTTCACTTCGGTATGAAACAAAAAGAATTTTATGAGAGCCAAATCAGTAGCTTTACTATATATTGATAAAAGATATTTATAACTCTCAGACTAAGTGCAACATCCTTGCCTCCCATTAAAAAAAAATATATTTACCACTAACAACAATAAAACGATCTCTGATATTAAACATAAACTCTACAATCACACACATAAATCCGAAGTACCAACTAGAATACCATACATATCTCCAAAGGAGTTACCCTGTTTCATCAGGAATCTTCCTATTAAAAAATCCCCTGGACATGATTTCATACCAAACATATTTTTGAAAAAAGTTACAAAGAAAGTTCTTAACGGAAATCTTTAATTCTTCATTAAGAATTGGTTATTTCCCTCATCATGGAAAGTTGCAGAAATAATTTTTCATTAACCACAAAAGCCTAAACGTCCACCATTGAATTATCAGTTAATCAGTCTGTACCAACTCTAATCACAATTATTAGAAAAAGTAATCCACATACACTTAGTAGCATTTGTTTACATTAATATTATACCATCCTTTCAATTCGGCTTTTGTTCTCAGCATTCAATAAGCCATTGGTTACTAAGAACTACCGAAAATGTCATAAAAGCTTTGAGAAGAAGCAACACACTACTGCCATCTTCCCTGATATAGCTCAAGCTTTGACACCGTATGGCATGAAGGTTTACTGGTTAACTTACACTGAACTGGACTTCCACATTACCTCATCAATATAACTAAAAGTTTCATTTCTCAGCATCAGTTCCTGGTGTGTCTAGAGAATTACAAATCCACCAATTACAGCAGGAGTTCCGCAAGGATCAATTCTAGCATCATTACTACTCAACTTATTTATGTACGACTTACTAGATACAAATCCTATATCTACTGCTATGTATGGAGACAACAGTTATTTTCTATTCACATTCTGTCATAAATATTGTAAATAAAAGACTACAAACATTGTTAAATCTGCAATCTAGATGGTTCACAGCCTGGAGAATGAAGTTAAAACACCAACACGATCAAAACTAAAATCATCTCCTTAAGACCACAAACAATCCTCCAACATTATTAGCTTCCTTGTCTGCCTTCAGAAACACCAGTTAAATACCTAGATACAAAACTAAGCTGGAATTCTCACATATCCTACACTAGCTACTTCCAGAATCATAAAACTATACCCTTTACTACACAAGAGATCACTGCTTGGACTGGAGTGTTCAATACTGCTATACAAGTCTCTCATACGCGCTCCTGTGTGGGGTGCAGTTAGAAACACTCACATCCATTGATTTCAAGTTTAAATAAAAAAAAAAAAAATTCTCTATTACAAAGATCCCATGGTTCCACAGCAGGGAGGGGGCCTCTGGAGCCGCCTAACAGCTCATAAGCCCCTAATGCTGGACCTTGAGCGGGTCCTGAATGCATCAGCAGGTGGTGGATAGCTGGCACCTGACCAGTGGCATCAGTTGACTATTGACATGCTGAATCAGGCCTGTCTCTAAATAATGAATAGGAAACTGTGAACCAACTCCCCAACCCTAAGGTGTTATGTTATCCATGCCAATGGGGTGCAAGGTAGATGTGTCGCAAATGGAGCTGTGAGACCTCTTAGAGTAATATAGTCTTGCCCAGGCATGCAGGACCTAAGATATCCCTAGCTATTCGTGGGAACTATTGTAGATCAAAGTTCCAATAAACCAGAAAGGCTCTGTATTAGGGGACCCTGAGAGAACAAAAGCAAAGTTGAGGCAGCTGGGCCCTCGAAAGATCTTGCTGTTGAGACCAACGAAAGGGACACAAGAACTGCAATTCCTGGAGAAGCTGGCCCTGACCTAAACCGGATGCCCCTTTTAGGTACACTGGATTATTCATAAATATAAGTGCGGAGGCTGGGACCCCACTAGGGAACCTGGCACTGCGAGATATATCAAGGATAGCAGGAACTTCTGAAAATGTGGAGATGCAGGTCCTGCCTCTTGAGAAAGATATACAGTTTGATGTTTTGGGGGAACTGACCAAAGTGGTCGGCACCTTAAAACTAAAGCCTAAGAATGCCAGTGGGGCAGAGAAGAGAAGGAGAAGGGCTAAGCGACTGGCCGGCAGCGTGGGGGAAGCACATGTCTCTAGTCATAGGGACCTTGCAAAAGCCGAGACTGGGCCGGAGTTGGGCCCTTCTGGAACCTCCAAAAGAGGTTCGGACACTATTGGGATTTCTGGATTGGAAGAGGGATTTATATCCCTCAGCTAACCCAATAGAGGACCTGAGGATCTCAGGAGAACCAGACTCAATGGGAGAGTGTTTAAGTATGGCAAACCAAGATGGTTTCGTTCATTCAGGCTAACCTGCAACACAGTGTAATGAAGTATGCAATAGATGTTGCCATGATGTCGCTTCGAAAGGCCGTATCATGGGACTAAATATAGAAGGTTTTACTACTTTCAGCACTTTGTCTGAGATAAAAATCTAGAGGATGTGTCATTGCTAGACTCAGTAATACCTGGGCCCAGTCAGCAGTCCTAGGGAGGTATGAGGACGGCGGAATGCCACGTCAGGTGGCAGTCCGCTCAGACTATTTTCCATATGACTCTGAGGAACCACCTCCTCCTCCTCCTCCTCAGGAGTTCAAAGACCTTTTAATTTATTGCAAGGATATAAACCTCAACATCTGCTGATAGGCTGTGACTCCAATGCCCACCATACCATTTGGAGCAGCACGGATCATCAACGGTAGAGGGAAGAAGCTGCTCGACTACCTGAGCTCTACAGATCTTCAGATTGCAAATCAAGGGTATGTTCCGATGTTCCAACTTTTGTCAATTATCAAAGGGAGGAGATCCTAGACTTGTCAAGTGTCCTTTAGGATACTAGAAGATATTAAGGACTGGAGGGTTTGTTTTGAACCTTCCATGTCCGACCATAGACATATACACTTTAATCTTGAGAGAAAATTCAAAGGAGAACCCAAGGAGGACCAACTGGGACTCCATAGAAGGACCTGGAAGATCGGCTGAGGAATTGAGCCTGGACTAAGCTAAGAAATGTGGAGGACCTGGAGGGGTACGTGGGGTTTTTCACAAACACTCCGGCGTCCTCCTATGAAATAAACTGCCCCCTCATACACGAGGCTTGGGCTAAAGATAAATTCAGTGGAATTCTTTTTTAAAGTCCATCAGGAAAAAGACATGAAGGCTATAAAATGCATATAAGGCCAATAGGTGTCAGTAAACCTGAACTCCTATAAAGAGTCCCAAAGAATATATAAAAAAGAAATCAGGAAGGCCTCAGAGGAATCTTGTGTGTTAATGCTCTGCAGAAACTACTGGCCTCAATAGAGGACCCCTCAGGTGCTATGACTGTTGGAGGGGGAGACTTTGAGGCTATTGCTCCAGACCCACTTCCCAGAGGCTTGCATTACATATCAAGAACCAAACTCGTGTAGGGCATGCTGGCCTTTGCAGGAAGGCTGGGCAATGGCCACCAAGATTAATTTTAAAAAACTAAAATGGGCCATTTATACTTTTGAGTCCTATAAGAGTGCAGGTGTGGATGGGATCTTCCTAGCTCTCCTTCAACACCGCTGGGAGATCATTTCATCCCACTTAGAATATTCAGGGCCTGTCTATGAGGCATATTTTTTGCCTCTGGAGACACCAAACCGGATATGCAATCCTACCACAGGCCTATCAGCCTAACATCCTTTTTGTTAAAGGCTCTGGAAAGACTGGTAGATAGATTTTTGAAGGAAGGGGTACTGATGGACAGACCCATACACCATCATCAGTATGCCGGGTAAATCACGGTGCTCCATCAGCTTGTGGTGAGGTTGCTGGACACTGGAGAACTTGCCATGGCAGTTTTCCTGGGCATTAAAGGTGCCTTTAATAATATGACTTTAGGTACCATTTGGAAATGCCTGGAGTGCAGGGAAGTCAGTCCGGCTGTAACGATTCTGGGGAGTGTGTCCGTGAGGGCAACCATGCCCCGAGGCTGCCCACGAGGGGGAGTCCTGTGGTGTCTGGTGGTAGATGTACTGCTGGATCGACTAAACAGGGAGGAATTCATGCTCAAGACTATGCTGATGACAAATGCCTTGTAGTGTGTGGAAAATTCCTGAGCACTATTTTGGAGCTCATAAATGGCTCCCTACAAACTTTAGAAGAAAGGTGCAGAGAAACAGACTTGTCCATTAATCTGGATAAGACTGAAATAATGATCTTCACAAGGAGGAAGAGGCTGCCAGGTTTGGTAGAGCCCCACTGGGAAGAAGTTGAAGCTTTCCGGAGCAGTCAAGTATCTGGGGGTTATTCTGGATGCTGGGCTGAGCTGAAAAAAGCATGTAGATTATAAAGTTAAGAAGGCCTACAATGACTTGTGGGCATGTCGAAGGTCAATAGGACTGAGGTGGGCCCGAGACCCAAGGTGATCAAATGGCTATACACCTCGGTTATTAGACTGCCAATAACTTATGTGGGGCTGGTTTGGCAGCCTGTCTCTCTGGTGAAGGAGTGGCTGCTGGTCTGGATTCGCTATGACTGGCATGTATGATGATAACAGGGGTGATGCATACGATCCTCAGTCTGCCTTAGAGATGTTGGTGGACCTACCTTCCTTCCTCCCTGCGCTTGTTTGTAGAGGAGGTAGTCAGGATGAGTGCACACCACCTCTGGACTGCAGTGGGGTGGTGTTTTAAGCTATCCCACAAAGGGCACTCACTGAACCTTTCTGGGTTACAAGAGAAGTGTCCTATAACCCAGATGATTGGGGGCTCGGTATAACCTAAGTCCATCCTAGTCTGTTGTAATAGCTTTCAGGGAGGAATGGGACCCAGAGAGCAGGTCTCTCCCGAAGGCAGGGAGCAGATGACTCCTGCTTGGGGGCAGGATGGTGTCTGGAGCCTATGGCCCTATGGCTTTTCCAGACTGAGGTCTTTGCGATCTTAGCCTGTGATATCATATTTACACTACCATGTGGACGTGTACATCTGCTCGGATAGTATGGCAGCTCTGAAAGCCCTTAGGGCAGTTAAAACCACATCCAGACTGATGTGGTAATGCAAGAGGATGTAGGATAGACTATGTACCAGCTTCTGGTTACACTTCTTTGGGTACTGGGACATGAGATGGCAGACGCTCTAGCAAGAAGAGGATCAGGGCCCAAGCCCTGCTGTGGAGTGTCTGCTAGAAATGTCAGTATGAGGTAACCCGGCAAAGACTCATCTTGAGATCTGGAGTAAGCAAAGTACTGCCAATGAGACCCGGATCTGACCAGACTCTTCCTCCTGAATTTATACAGGCCACAATACACTACAGACATTTATGATAATGGGTCTTGTACAGGACCCTTTATGTAGGAAATGTGTGAGGGACTTTAAGACCTCATAGCATATACCATGCAAATGCAAAGGTTTCACTGTGCATAGGCATGTATCCTTAGGGTCCTTCTTTTTGGAACCTGAGGAGAGAAAAAAAAAAATAGGCAGATATCAAGGTTCATAAGAAATGATAAGCTTCATCAGGAATTCCTCCCATACAACAGTACTTCAAACTGCTCTCAAAGAAATTCATATTCAAATTAGCCGGAGTAACAGGCACTGCAATCTACCACATCGGACTTAGAAACCCACAATAGAAGATTAAAAAGAAAACTACCTCAAAACTTCCTGCTCACTGATTTCTCAGACTAACAATTAACCTCACTCATCCAAACCCTGTTCTCAATCATTGAATGTGATCAATTGATTATATTTATTAACTCTGTTAATTAATTGCACTACCAAGAGCAGCACCAGGCGAGGTTGCATTATTAGAACTAGGAGGAAAGGTATAATAGTAGGAAGAATTTCAAAATTTCGGTTTGGGTATATGACAATGGAGGAAGGTGAAATCTCTAATAAGCAAAAACAGCTGGTGGAAAGAAACTGGAGGGGGGGGGGGGGGAAGAGAAAAGAAAAAAGATAAAAAGAAAGAAAGAAAGAAATTACTTGGAATATTGGATATAAGGGGGCCAGAGGAAAGAAATACACATGGTTTTGGAAAGCAGTAAGAAACAGAGCAAAAGATATAGAATGATAGATATGAGAAAACCTTTAAGATAAAAAATCATTATGCTTTAATAAATGATAAAGAAGGGGTGGGGAAGAAAGAGGTATGTTATTGCTGTAATAGAAAAGAAAGGGAATGTTTAGCATGATGAGATCAGGATCAATGTATTTAACAGGGATGAGAGGCAGCAGAAGAGGAATATGCGAGCTGTAAGGAGGAACAGAAAGTACAGAACACCATATGATGGAATGTAAGGAAATAAGTAGGTGAATGGAAAGAGTGGGGGAGGGGGAGAGAAAAATGGAAAAATGTGGATAGAAAAATAAAAACTATAAAGATGTTAACAGGGAAAGAAGAAAAGAAAATCAAGGTCATGGGAGAATTTTTAAGAAAGGAAAAGGAAAAATGGTCTAGAAAAGTAAGAGAGGCAAAGAAAGAAGGGTTCCTCAGTGAGCGATAAGGCCTGGGAGCCAAGCAATCTGAGTGGCCCAATAGGAAGACAAGCACCAGAGAAATTGTACATAAGATGTATGGGTACGAGAGATATATATATATTGTATAAAATTGTAAACCAAAATGTGAAACAAATTGTACAATAAATTCAAATTCAAATATAAATCAAGTTGATTAACTTTGTTTAATACCTTGTTACTATTACCTAGTAAATTAATTGTTAATATCATATATTTGTAATCATCTATAAACAAAAAAAATAACAAAACACCTCATTACTGAATGTTCACATTCCATTTACTCCTCATTGTTAAATGCTGGTTATCATTAGAGTGGTGTAATCAGATTTTAATTCCCATAAAAAGATGTCTGCACGCTATACATTTTGTTGCAGCCCAGTGGAGGGTTGTGATGAAAGATAAATGTACAGATAAGCTCTGGCCTATCACAACACTGTATACCGATTCGTATGCTACATTTGGGTTGCAATTTTAAGTTAGTGATGAAATGGGAACTAAATCGATAGCAAACAGCCATGCCCCAAGACAAATGTAAAAGTAATTAATTTAAACTCAACAGCTTAAAGAAAAATGAACTATTGGGCAAACAGGTAAGAAACATTAAAAACTATAGAAACATAACTTAAAGTTTGTATAGAATCGTATCAAGATAAAAGAATGTCATGCTCGAACGTAAAAATCTTGTACATTATTGAATTGCTGTATACAAGGATACAAATGCATGTACAGCATACATTGTGGTTCGAAATGAAAAAGATGATAGCTTAAAGGTAAAGAAGGAACAAAAGTTTTAACAAAAAAGTGACATATGGTACAGAACATAACTGTAGGGAAGAAAGAGAATTGTGATAGGTCAGAATAGAAGTAAACAAATGAAAAAAATAAGCAAGAATAATTCAGCACCAAGAAGGAAGAAGCAGGAAGTAATGTCCAGAGCTGCAAGCAAGAATGTGGCACGAGTAGATGCTTACGCAAACATGTTAAATTGGTCGCAAAATAATAACGTAAAATCCAGGCAATTGCGAGCACAGAAAGATTTTAAATACTGCGAGTAATTATGTAGAGTATTGGGATACAATACTGCAACAGTCAAATAGAATAATTAATCCTCCGCTATAGATGTTTTAAAAGCAAATACCTGCTTTTGTCTCATTTTCACATGAAGATATTTTAGCAAAGTTGTAATCTCTTTGTAAGGAAAGTAACTTTATTGCAATTAATGCAGAAGTAAAGATAAATAGTAATATGCTTTTAAAAGCTTGTGCAAATTAGTAAAGATAGGAAAAAATTACATTTTCATTACAAAAAGTAACATTAAGATCAGGTTCAGGAAAGTATTAGGGTGAACCACAACAATTGCTTGTATAGAAAACATTTAATTTGTTAATTTTAATTCACAGTTTAACCATAATTTTCTTTTGAGCTCTTATAAATAAAGTTTTAAAATAAATAGTTACATTGCTCTCAACTGTTAACTAGTGTTATTTTGAATAATCTCACTTAAGATAGTACCTTAAATCTCCATAGTTGCACAGAACCCTGAGAGAGAGTAAAACAATATTTAATTTCACATAGGAACTGTTACAGATGGTACTCATATGTTGAGGCTAACCATATATATGAGGGTTGATTCAGTAGTCATGGCAACTAGCTTTTATTTCCAGAAAATGTGCCAATACAGAAACCCTACTATATACATTTGAAAGTACATGTACTTCTAATGCTGGCACCAGGTGGAGTTTGAGTGAACCAGTCTGGAGATGATCACGAATCCTATATCAGTGCATTGTTTACAACGTTGGGGATGGGAGGTCTTGCCACATCCTCCATATTCCCCTGATCTTAGTCCTTGTGGCTTAAATTTTATTTGTAAAGTGAAGGAGAAATTGTATGGAAAGTCCTTTGCCAACACAAAGACATTGAAACTTTGAAAGGTGTTAAACATCAAAATGAATCAACCCTTGTAAACAGGTGATGTTAGCTTCTATCAATAATGTTAAAACGAGTTGTATGAGAACAAAACAATGATTTCCAAAGATTATGTCCGACATGTTACTCTTTCACAGATTTCTGCATCCATCCACAGCCCCAATGATTTTTAAACATGATGTCTGACATGTTACTCTTCCACGGACTTCTGCATCCATCCACACCCAATATGGTGACAATACAGGATGTCTACTAACTTTAAGGGTTAAAATTCCAGTATGCTATTCATAATAATGGACCAAACATTCACTGATATTCATGGAAATGGGAATGACCTATCAGCAGATGTTGCATTTTTTATTTTATCCCACCCCCACAAAAATCTTCCAAATTCTGGAAATAATGTTTGGCACGTAAAGCATTTTTAGGGATGAAATATTTTTCCAAATGGTGGTGTCAGTTTTACATAAACAAAGTTAAACATGTTGTTCAACTTTTATGTTCAACAAATAGATATGAAACTGGCAGATATAAAGATTCCTTACTATCACCTCGCAAGGCACCACTTTAAAAATTTTTGGAAATGGCATATAGTCTCTTCACACCAAGAAAAACATCGTAAACATTAGTTGAGTGGTTTCTGATATTACACTGGTTATAATTTCCTCTCTTTATACATTTAAATGAACGTAATTCAGAATTCCAGAATGCTCTAACATATTCTTCGCTCCTCTTGCCGAGGGACTTAAATCTGAGCTCTGATGATTGCAATCTGTATATCTAAAACCAATGGATTTGATAGCAATGTGTTCTCCCATCTTCATTTTTAAGGTTCTGACCCCTATCCCATACCCACCCTTACGTGGGGAGTATCAGACAATAATTGAACCAAGTTTTGTTAAAATTTAATTCACAATAAAATTGCTTTGATGGACTTTGTGACAGTGATGTGTCTATAATTAGTAATTATTGAGTTGATTGTAACACTACATCATTTACTTGTTTTTATAATGAATACATTTAACAAGTAAGTGATGTAGTGTTACAATCGACTCAATAATTACTAATTTTGTTAAAATGTTTCTGTAGTTTGGAAGGAAAGTTGCCCAATCTATACTGTTTCACTTTTAAGTTTTGACCTCTTACTTCCTCCCTTTAAGAGACATGCTATGGATGTCCTTAGTATTTTTGCTAAGGTAGTAAGTAATAAGTGTGCAAGTTTAGTTGAAATTGGTCCTACAGTTACACATTTTTACCTATATGACTGTTGAGGAAATCACCAGTTAAGTCGCAAATCATATTTTTACAGGAGAGCAAAAGGTAATGGTTCAGGTTGAAAATGTCAATTTTCAGATTCTAGCATCATATGTTGGACTGATCCTGAAACTACTTCATAGATTAGTTTCCAGTCTCAAAACAATGCTATGCAGTAACAACTGTTTAAACAACTTTGAAACTGTGTTATACACAACACTTTTTGGTTTTTAAATTAGTCAATTGCATTGCTTACTTGCATTGACAGTTTATATCATTATGCAAAGTGTATAGTGGTATGTCACTTAGGAAAGTGCTGACAAAGAGGTCATTTTATGAGACAGCAACAGAAAATGGAGCAGCTGTGAAAAGAACAGATAATATTCCTCCTGCAGCACTGTCACCTTGTTCTTATTGCGGTTCCTGTCCTGTAACCAGGACCAATTTCACCTTTTGTAGGTCACACTTTAAGATTTTTTAATGACTGGGTTTTTGGTTTATTGACATGGAAGTATCATGTATGTAACCATTGCAAGATTGCTTCCGTGATTGAAGCAGATAGTTCAGAAGAGGCAGTACTTGCTGGAGCAGAAGTATTGTTCAGATGTTCACCTGTTTCTACACAAATGTGGTCAGCCTGGAGTTGTGTGTCAGAGAGAATTTTGACACTAACAATTTATCATAACATTCCAGAAAAAAGGTATTTAAAATGAAAATATTTGACAATATTGCACTGCTGAAACTAAAGATTGTTTTGCCAACAACCTAATAATTCCTTACAAGAAGATATAAATGAATCGGAAACAAACAATATGGATATTAAGGAAACTCAAAGAAATGTCAGCTTGAAACGAAAGAGAAATATGTAGAAACTCCAATCTCCATTCATTTAGTGAATCAGATGTTCCCATTGGATGATTTCATAAATAAAAAATTATGGAATAACAGATATTATGCTGAACAATAATGCATTAAAAAATATTTACTTGATTAACAAGATCTTTCAAGAACCAATAACCTGAAGCTTTAATCGAAATATAAATATTTCATCCAATTTTCTCAGTTTGTAGCCGCAAATTCTAGTATATCCACTATGTAAAAATAATTCAGAATGTCCTTTCAAATGTATGTAGTACATTTGCTGGTTGGCACATTTTAGGTAACTTCTGCCCAACAAGGCCTTAAAAACCACCTCTACTTCTGTACATTTTACAGGCAAACTGTAAAAGTTCACAAGTATATATTAACCATCAGGCTGTGTAAGATTCTGAAGAAGTAAGCAAATTTTAGGTGTGGTTAGTAATCTGTACAATTTTAAAATGTAAATGTTATTAATAGTAATAATCATAATTTTTTTTGTAATTTGAATTTTGTCTATGAAGAAAGTGGTTAATATATTCTTTTATTCATTCAACTCAGTCAGCATAATGCGTGTAACTAGTTTTGATTTACAATTAAATTAACAACTACTAACGGAACAGATGGTGTCTCATATCAAGGGACCTTATGTGATACTAATCTGGATTCCAGAAAAGCCAGTGCTGATTACCTTGGTGCTGATGATGATGAAGATATTGAACTGCAGCCTGTTGCATGCTAGTTGGTTGCATCATAGGATGATGTGGTGTGTGCGCACCAGGTGGTAACTGTCCTGCTGGGAGAATAGGACACATAATGGGAAATGTATGTGGGGGTCCGCTAGGGGGGTGCCCCTGAGGAGGACCAGGAGGTGGCTGCTGGTAAGTGGCTGGTGGTGCCCCGGCTGGACTCTGGGGATGTCCTGCCTGAGGATGATGATGATAGGCTGCTGCACCACCAGCTGCAGCTGCTGCACTGGGTGCTCCCACCGGTGTGTGAGGTGGTCCTGGAGGATTTGGAGTGGCTCCTTGTGCTGGAGAAGGACCACCTGGATTTGGTGGACCCTGCTGCGATGGTCCTGGTGGAGGAGGAGGATGTGCATGATGATGCGCGTGAGGGTGGTGTGGATGAGCATGATGTGGTGGACCCATTGCTGTTGGTGGAGCAGGAGACATGTATTGCAACTGATGTGGCCCTGGTGGAGGTTGTGGTCCAGGAGATTCATGATGATAACTCATTGATGTGGGAACTGCTCCAATTGGCACCATACCTGCACCCTGCTGTGTAACCATGCGCACCATCTATGAGAGAATAAATGCATATTAAAATCAACTGTACAGAGAAAAACCTTTATAATTAAATTAATTAAAATGCTCCGATTTATTAAGTAAAGCTCTCTTTTAATGAATTTTACTAACTTATGGATACCAAAGATCTTTATACATTTATTTTAAATTTTAAACATAAATGAATTAGTTGGAAGGCAGAATCAGACTGAAAAATTCAATGTCATAGTGGGCTTTGAACCATGGATCTCCTACTATCTGTGCTGCTGATCTTACACACTGACAAGCAAACATTCAAGACGGGGCCGAAAAAATCTAACACATATGTTATGAAATAGGTTTATAATGCCAAAAGAAATATTTACATTCCTTGCTTTTTACTCAAGGCTACCACTTAGTGTGATTTTGACCAATAATTTCGATGGAGGATTCAACTACAGGAAAAATGAGACCGCATCATGCTCAGTATGGATGGAGAATGCTATTGCGATTACGTCTATACAGTAACTTTACGCCAAAATGTAGATTAAACATTTTTTAAAATAAAGAGAGTTGAAGGTTGTTACACTACATCACTAAAATGTTCTTACTTGAACGCGTTTCGGGAGATGGTTTGCTCCCATTGTCTGCATGTTTTCAACTGATTTTGTTGGTTATTGTCTGGGGAATGTGTGTGGCTAGTGGTGTTCTCTGGTGCTGGGCTGATGAACCTCCAAAGGCTGCTGGGTGGCGGCAGTTCGAAATTCATTACGTGATTCCTGTGTTCGACGATATGTATTTTTTCCCAGATGTCCAATTCATTGCTGCTGTTGATTGGTTTTAAGAGTTTTATGTTCGGAGTGATCATGGTTTGAAGACCAGAAATGATGTGCTACTGCTGATTTATCTGGCTGCTTTTGGTAAATGCATCTGATATGCTCTTTAAGTCTTATTTCAAGATTTCTTTTGGTTCTTCCTATGCAACCCTTCAACTCTCTTTATTTTAAATTATGACACATCACTGTTACTAGCTTCTAAGTCTTCAAAATTAATTAAGATTAAACATTGCTTTGTGGTGTTTAGGAGCACCAGCAAGTAACCAATAATTAAACTTCTTGACCTTCTCTGCAAATGGTATTACTCTTGGTTTCTGTCCCGGTGATGGCTCATATATAGATCCCAAATACAGTGAACTACCAGTCCCAGATTTACAATCAGCTCTGTAGACATCATCTTCGGATTCAATAGTGTAAATATTCAAAAGTGTTGTAACCGTAAACATGCCAACATTCTCCCAGGCTTGCTTATTATTGTTTTACACACTTGTTCTGTTAGTTCTATTTCTTTATCTGTAAAGGAACACACACATATCCTTCCGATTCAAATATTCTGACCAGCATTTCTCTCACATGGGGCAAATTTCATTTGATCACAGTCATACTCTTCTCTAACTGATTATCCTCGTCTTTGTAGGACTTCCAACCCCCAAGATCTTACAAGCCAATACCTTGGGTCACTAACCTGTCGAGGAGCAAGCAAATTCTAGATCATAGAATATTCAGGATGGGTGATCAGCCCAATGCCTGGAAGATGCAAGAGAAGGGTAGGAAATGAAATGTAGTGAACGGGCGGATCGGAAAATTCACAGATCAAATTTGTAAATTGCCATGGCGCATACTGTAATTCTCCGCAAGTTCTGCATAATTATACATTTAGCAATGCTGCATTCAACAGTACAGAAAATCCAACATTTTTATCTGCTCCTCCTGAATGTTTGCTTGTGAGCTATCATGACCACATGCAGGCATGACATAAAATTCCCTAATTGACTCATATTTTTCTTAATAAATCACAAGGCATTCAAATTCACTTTGAAATGGCATACCTCAATGGTAACTTAGATTTTGTAAGTACTTTTAAGTCCCGGGCTTCATAGCTAATCACATTGGGTCAATCAATGTTAATTAACTGTTCTTCCCATACATGCCATATGTAGGCTTAAGTTGGAAAGGTAAAATCAGACTGAAAAATTCAATGCCATACAGTGAATGTGAACCACAGATCTTCAGCTATTGCAGTGATTTTCAGTCTGATTTTACCTATCAAATTTTAGCACAAAGCTTGTGTGGAAGAACAATCAACACAAATGAATTAATTTCTTTACAGCTGTATATCTGTTCTTCCTTTCTTATGGCAGCAACAGTATATCGTAAGAAACATTTATTCATAAACAGCAAATAACTGGCTGTTAAGCTGTATTTCTGTATGCTAAAGAAATGCTATGCTGCTTTTAGCAACACACTGGTGAATCTGATTGTTACTAATACCAAAACATAATAGATGGGGAGAGGTATTGAGAGACAGACACTAAAAGATGGGGATAGAAGGAAAAGATGTGCCATTTCATGCCACTCAAATATGAGAGCGGATTGACAAGTCCACGACTTTGACGAGAGAGAGAGAGAGAGAGAGAGTTCTAATCACAGGTTTCTTGTTGGTACCCAAGTCTTACATCTATTCTGGGTATAATCACACAAATTTGTCATCATTTGTTTCTTAGATCATTGTTGAGAGCATCTAAAATAAGCAGATGTGTGTTGCTTCATAGAAAATGGTAAGACGGTGAAGGAAACGAAAGAAAAGTTGAACAAGTATTATGGGGACTCTGCTCCATCACATGGCATGGTTCACAGAATTTCGATGTGGCTGTTTGAGCACAAGAGATGCTGTGCGCACAGGACGGCCGGTTGAGGTCACAAGAAAAGAAATGGTGAACAAAGTTCACGATATTGTGTTGGAAGACTGCTAGTGAAAATGTGAATGGGTGTAAACATTCTGCATGAATTTTTGGGTATGAGAAAGGCTCTCTTTCACCAGCATAATGCACCTGCACACAAGTCAGCTATTGCCATCGCAAAATTTGTGGAATTGGGCTACGAACTGCTACCTCACCCACCATATTCTCCAGATTTGGCTCTGAGTGACTTCTTCCTCTTTGCAAACCTGAAAATTTGGCTCGCTGGGAAGTAATTCATGTCCAGTGAACACATCATGGCAGAAACCACCTCATATTTTGCAGACTTTTAAAAATAATATTTTTTGGAAGGGTTAAAAAAAATTGGAGAAGCGGACGCGTATTGAATTGAAAGGAGACTATGTTAAGAAATAAAATTGAACTTTTGGAAAAAATTGCTATTTTCTTTAAAAAGTCACTGACTTATCAATCCGCCCTGTAGACTGTGTGTGGTGTGGTGTTTTTTTTGTTTTTTTTTGCTACTTTTCCATTTGATGTGACTGTTCCTTAGCTCTCTTGTTTTCCAGCTCAAGGAGATAAGTGCTGTAGCTCTGGGCTCCATCAACATATTATTTAAGTTGAACAACAAACTGAAATTAACAGCTTTTCATGTCATATTGCACTAATCAAATATATAACAATACAGAATATGTTCAGGAAGAAGATCAATTGGAATGTTGAACTTGGCATTATAGAGCACACACATTTGAAATAAAACTAAAAAGCTCATTTTTAGTACAATAGTATGAAGCAGATTACTCTATGGAGCATAACATGGACAATGAACAGGCAATAAGAAAAAAATTATTAGCAACAGAGATGGATTTTTGGTAGAGGGCTTCTCAAATCTCAAGAAGGAATTAAATTAGAAATACAAAATTTCAGGAAATAATGGACGTAAAAAAAGAATATATTAGAAATAATAGAAGAGAGAAGCTTAAGATAGTTGAATTTAAAGCTACTTGGTGCCTCTAGGCAGAGAAAAATATTTCTGCCCCCTTATTTTGACATGAATGAACCACAAACAAACCTACAATGAATATTATCATAACTGAGTAGTAGTAGTGGTGGTGGTCGTCATCATAGTAGTAATAAATAAATACATGCATATTGAACTCACCAAACTCGGGCAACAAGTGGTTTATGGCATGTGTGTGTTTTTTTTTGCAATCATAACTTTATAGTTGCATGAAATGTCAGAATTCATGAAAAGGATAGCAAGGATATTGCTTCAATCTTGTGACATGGTTGATTGTAAACAATTTTTGAGTTTTTTGATGAGTGAGAAAGAATTGGTTGCAGCGGCTGATAACACTATTCTTAATACAATTTCTAAATTAATAAACAGTTCTTGAATGTGGTTTTCAAGAAACACTATGCAATGTACTTAGGGAGGATATCCTTTATTTTGTTGTACTTAATATAGGTATGCTTTAAAATGAATAATCTCATCACTCAAAAATTCTTCCAAGTCATCTTTGTAATGTTGTTGCAATTTTCCAGCACATTTAATAACCAGAAATGTATTTGCCCGAAATAATTGATTCCACGTTATTACTGTTTGTAATTACAGAAATGCATAATTGAAATAAACCACATGCATCACCATTTTCAGCACTGTTTGTTACATTGTTACAATCTGTCAAGAATCTAGCTAGAGGCTGGTGGTATTTTCCTTTAAGTTACAAGAGGCACTGTTGAGTGTTGATGTTGGCTACACTTGCAACAGTGATTGAGGTGTCTCTCATAACAAAGCTATAATTGCAAGCAATGAGATTTGCATTTCTCGTGTATCGTAATAGAATACCAATAAATTACTTAAGGTACCATAATATTGAAAAAGTGCTAACACACACACATTGTGTAATTATTATAAGAAAACGGATTTTTTGTTGGCAGACAGCAGACTGTTGATTAAATTTGAACATATTTTTGCCAGTGTTATTAATTTCCACTTCATTGTGTTTTACATTCTTTTACTATTTTGAAGAGTTGTGACTAACATTTTAAAAATATATATCACAATCTAATTCCATGCTGGAATATTACCTACATTTTTTTATATAATTTGAAGATGATATTCATAACTCTTAATATCAGCTGATCTGCACTGATAAACCACCTTTAAATTATCCTCTTGGCAACTAAATTTTAACCCATTCTTCATTTTAATGTTGTAAATAGTAAAAAATAATGGCTTATGAATAAAAAAAAACCTCTTGTACTGATTAGCCATTAGTTGCCAGTTACACTATACTAAGAATATCTACAAATAGTGGCCCTGATGCTTACTTCTAGATCGCTGACCTGTGAATTAGGACTACAGGAATAATCATTAAAGTATGGAAATTATTAGTTTTATGTAATAAATATACAACAAACTCACCTAAAATATATGGATGCAAAAGACCACCAATTCACATAACGTAACATGTAGTATCAGTGCTAAATGCAGTACAGAAAATTAAAACATTACTGTGCTTTCAATTTATTCCTTCCCATTATTAGGGTTACAGCTATTAAGTGTGAGAGGATGGGTTTAGCTACTACAGCAGTTTTTCATTCCTATTACAACACACTTGGGAGACAGGTGAGCGAGAGTGGCAGTTTATTCAAGGTTTGGTTGAGTAGAGAATACATCACAGATAATGTATAATCCATGCATTATATTCTACTGCAGAGTTTGTAATGTACAATGTTACTTATGCGGATCCCCCCCCCCCAAGAATGAGGATTATGTGAAAAGAACAGTTTATATTAATTTGTGGTAAGACATAAGACATTTTTATGTCAATACAACTGTAAAAATAAGAATTATTTATCAAAGTTTCCATACAGTTTGTCAGTATTTATTGCCATTATTTTTGCATTGTGCCAATAAAAAGCTTCTCTAACCCTGTAGTTCCTGGGTAACAGTTATGGTGCAAGAGCTAACCGCAATGTTTAGCTGACAATTCACGGGTGTCATTCTCCGTGGACTAGTGGTACCGTGCTAGCCTCTAGTTCCCAAGGTCACAGGTTCAAACCTGGTGGAGGACAATGGATTTTTTCGGGCATAATATCCTTAGCATGGCTTCCCTCGGAAGGAAAGTAAAGCTGGTAGTCCCATGTCATAGATTTACGGCACGTAAAAGCATCTCAAGCCAGATAAAGAGGCCTCTGAGCAAAATTACTGGTCTTTTACGCCCAATATAGAATGAGACACTAAGGACCACAGTAGTTAAAGAGCGTCTGTAAATAAAACTCAATTTAATTTTCAATTCACGGGCTTGAAAAACAAAATATACAAGAATAACTTGCTTACATTAGAAGGTATCACACACAACATAACATGAAGTATTGCAGCAATTTGACAACTGGAATCAATGCGAGAGTCAAATTTTATTAAAAGATATTATAATAGTTATAACTGGCGCAACAGTTCTAGACATGTGAAAATCTTAATGACAGCTATGAAGCGATGTACATACCAAATCAGGAGGTGACCGGCCGTCTGCACGCTGCAGGAGTTTGTGGGACAGTCATTGTCAAATATCCGCACACAGGTTATGCACTGCACTACACGATAAACTTATAGTTATATACAGTATATTTAAATCCACCGCTGTAAAATGTCCTTAATATAAAAACACTGTCAACCATCTGTTTGCAGTTCTTCCACACCTGACAGCCCTTCCTCTTCTGCGGAATCACTCACATCATTGCTGCCATCACTGCTGTCGCTACTTTGTGCACCATAATCCTAGATGAGAATTTCTTCTAAATGATTTTCTGCAATTCCATATTTTTTGAAATAATGATTCTCAATTTATTCAACATGTCGACATACATTTTCCCATTCTGGCCTTCCAATTTCTGCAAATCGCTGGCGACATAACTGCTCCACATCTTTTAGTTTAAAAGTGATATTTCTGCAGGCCACCCAGTTTTTGACATTAGGCCAGATTAATTCGATTGGGTTTAGATCTGGGTGATACGGTGGCAGTCTAAGTACATTATGGCGATGTTGTGTTAATATCTGGCCAAGTATTATGAGTTATGACTTCTGACTGGGATTTGTTGGCTTTAACTAAGTTATATTTGTTTTACTCATGCTTTCATCAAAAGCTATATTATGCCTAAGTAATCTGGCTCTGATTTCTTCTTTCACGGAATTTGAGGTAGGTTGTTTGTCAATTTGAGTGTTGCCACATTGTGAAGCATTGTCGATAACCAGAATAGACCCAGCAGGCATATTAGGTATCAACATGGTGGTGATTCACTTCATGTAATTTTCTGTATTCATTTCTTGATGAAAATCTCCTGTTTTTTGTTGCGACTTGTAAAAGAAGGGCATTTGGAACGAACAGCATGAACGATAATAAGTATTTGCCCTTTGGCAACAGCTGCCTGAAAACCTAATTCATTATCGTCACTTCAAGTTTTAGATGTTGTATGACTGCTGTGTATGTACGACTCATCTTCATACACTATAGTTTGACCCTGTAATTTGTACCTCTGAGTAAGGTACTCTTCCAACTGAGATGGTATGTCGTGCTTTTCTATTACAACTCTCCTATTTGGTTTCGTTTTCTTCCACTTGAACCCTAAATCTTTTATAATTTTTCTGAGATTTGTAGCAGCATCTGGAAAATTTATGCTGATAGTACATATAAAATTATAGTCATTTGGAAAGTTAGAATCAGACTGCAAAGTTCAGTGCCATAGCCGGGATTTGAGACTTGTAGCACCACCTTGAACATTTATGACATCTTTCAGATTGATGAGCAATCTGCTTATTGTTGGCACAGTTTTTTCTTCCACATAGAAATTGTGAATCGTGCGCCAAAAGTCGCATTTGTTGAAATCGTCTATTTCTGTAATACGTTTAGGGACCTTATGTTTCTTCACAGGTGTGTCAAATGGTACTCTTTCATCCATATGGGTTTTCTTATCTTTGAGAACTCTGGAAACGGAACTCAGTGAAACACCAGTTGCTTTGGCTATTCTTTCCTTCACTCTCTTAAGGCTTTTGTGGAACTTGGGTAAACATATATTTTCTTCCTTCATC
Organism: Deroplatys truncata; assembly: GCA_030765065.1. NCBI lineage: Eukaryota > Metazoa > Arthropoda > Insecta > Mantodea > Mantidae > Deroplatys > Deroplatys truncata. The sequence continues at coordinate 19,045,053 of CM060988.1, read as the reverse complement.
TCTGCTTCTTGCTTCATGAAGTCGAGGACATTTGCAATTATTTCCCTGCTTTGAATACGTAATACCTTACCATTTAACTTTGAAAACATAGGAGCCATGGTTATAAATATCACAAATATAAAATAAGCACTATTTACGTACTGCTCTCTTTGAAATTACAACCAGATGCGAACACTTTCTATGCAGACTGTATGTGTTACGCACTGTGAGTAAGCAAAGGTATTATATCGCTTTCGTTGATTAAGCTAAACATAAAGCATTCCTAGGCTCGGCAGCTGGGGTGGCAATCAAGGTCACGATTCCAGAAGTTTTGCGCCAGTTATATAAGCTATAATGCCCGTGTACTTACAAGATTTTATCTCAAATGAATCTGAGGACAGCTTGTGATATACCAGGAGAAATGTGTCAATTGGGGAATTAAATGTTTGCCAGCATGTTATGATAGTTCAGTTGGTGGGAATAGTGGCATGGTAAGCAGAAGACATGTGATTCAAACTGAATTTAATTTTTCAGTCCACCTTTCCAATTAGTTGCTATATAAATTAACATAATTATTCAGTGTTAAATTACAACTGTTTACATATTCCACGCCTAAGTAGAAAAATAATAATATAGATGTAATGATGCAGCACATGTGAGACAGCTTATGTGGCACTCACATGCTGATATGATGACTGGGGCGCCAGATGTCCTTGAGGTGTGTAAGGTACTGTGAACTGTGTGTGTATGGGTGCAGGAGCCAGTAGAGGTTGCCCAGTAGCGGCTGCTACTTGCATTTGGGATGTGATGTCTGGACGATGCGGCACCATTTGCACTGTAAACAACAATCACAATTTTATGAGTAGGGGCACCTATAGAAGTCAGTGTTTTTTTTTCTTTCTTTTTGTTTTTGGTAAAAATTGTTATTTTTCATTTGTCAGAATGTATCTGGTACTAAACCTGTATTGTTCATAAATTCAACAAATCCCTGAGCATGCGAAAATAATGTAGTAAACAGGAAAACTGTTAAAATTACAAAACACTAACCAATTAACAATAATGACAGATGAGATGTTAATGCATACAAACAGAACAAATAAATTTTACGCATGATGGATTACTGTATTTATTTTACACTAGCTTAAATACCCATTGTTGCCTGTGGTTTGATGGTTTATCGCGACAACCTTAGGTTTAACCTGCCAAGCTTGCATTTCTTTGGAGGCATTTAAAAATTATTACTCAAGACACTTAATTAAAACTCTCAGGACACTATAAAGAAAGAAGAAAAAACCAAGTACTATGAAAAGCACTCTTGAACAACCATAAATAGCAGTTTGTAATGATGAGTTCTCGTGAATGCAGCTGAGTGGCTTCCACAATGTCACATTTGGGCTGCCTCACCGTTATTTATAGAGGAAATCTCAATTGGAAAGATATAATAGCAGTTTAAGTAACAACAATATAAGTATGTTTATTCTCAGTACTCAACACACATAAAACTACTAAGAAAATGCACGAAAGACAAAACAAAAGATAGGCAGAAATTAATATACAAAAGAGTAGGAGGAGGAGGAGGAGGAGGTGGTGGTACGGTAGTTCATCTGATTTTATGCTGTTATTGTTAGCCATGCCCACTAACGTTTTTATATGTCACTCAGTTTTTGTTTTTGTGCTCATAAAAACATTACAAACCTTCCAAAGAGAAAGAAACCTACTGCTTATAAAAATGAGAAATTACAAATTATAATAAGTGAATATCCAAACATTGGAATAAATTGCAGAATGTAGGCATATGAACTTTGACTTATTTATTACTCTTATGTTAGCAATGTTTGAGCACCATAAGAGACTTTTATAATCAATGTGATTATGTTGAATCCTTTTGTGTTATTTTATATCAACACAATAAATAATCATATGAAGATAAATATTAACAAGTATTTGGTCTGGTTTGATGCTGTTACCATATTCTAATAAACACCTTAACCTTTTATAAGTTTTTTAAACAAGTAACTGTAATGCACTTAGTTTTGTGCAAGTGTTACTGTGTCAAAGGTTATTGTGCCAAGTTTGGTCAAAATCAGTGGAATAGTGTAGAAACCTATAAGGAATATACATACACACACTGATATTAAGATAGGTTACACCAAACTGAAAATTTTATTTGCAAGCTAATATGATATATATATATATATATTTGTTTTTATTATTAAAATAAGCTGTATAATAATAAGCCAAAAGTAACCTACAAGACATATGTATATGTAGGTTTAAAAATGCTTCTGCAATAAATGAACCTGGACATGGAAGTTCATAGTGATTTTGTTTACAATTGATACCAGTGCAAAAAACTCCCAGTTTGCAATATTCTGTAATGCAAACAGAAACCACTGAAAGGGGATGGGAGTAATAATTACTATTGTTGTAACAATTACATTAATGGTAAGAGAAAATTCAGGGTGGAAAGGAGGAAGGGTAGCAATACCTATTTCTCTCTTTCTGCACATCCTTCGGCCTTTACACGTTATATTCCAGTCAGAATCTTACATAAGCTATCAAGTTACATGTGCTATCATACAAATAGCATTACAATAAAAAAAATCTGATGTGTTACACTCACATGACTTTCTCTACTCTTGTACAATTTAATTTTACAAACGCCTATTCTCCATATGCTTCATGTTAATCGAGATATCGAGATGTCAAACTTATTGCTAATTTTCTTGTAGATGCAAGGGGAATATGGTAGCTTTTAAGCGATAGTCAAATATTTTAACACTGGTTGCTATGTGGCGCATTCGATTCTCTTTGCATGTCCAGGACATAAAAAAAATGCATAACGAATTTGAGAAAAAGTATAAGTATTGGAAAATTTAAGGAAATAACAAGCAATATCTCGAAAACGGTTCACTCAACAAAAGAAATGTATATGACATAAGTTGTGTATTTTAACGCGATCTACATTTTTTGTGTAGTAAAATTTTGTCTATCTCTTATGGTTTACCAGTTACGCAAAAGCCGTTCACACACACACACACACACACACACACACACACACACACACACACACACACACACACACACACACACACACACACACACACACACACACACACACACACACACACACACACACACACACACACACACACACACACACACACACACACACACACACACACACACACACACACACACACACACACACACACACACACACACACACACACACACACACACACACACACACACACACACACACACACACACACACACACACACACACACACACACACACACACACACACACACACACACACACACACACACACACACACACACACACACACACACACACACACACACACACACACACACACACACACACACACACACACACACACACACACACACACACACACACACACACACACACACACACACACACACACACACACACACACACACACACACACACACACACACACACACACACACACACACACACACACACACACACACACACACACACACACACACACACACACACACACACACACACACACACACACACACACACACACACACACACACACACACACACACACACACACACACACACACACACACACACACACACACACACACACACACACACACACACACACACACACACACACACACACACACACACACACACACACACACACACACACACACACACACACACACACACACACACACACACACACACACACACACACACACACACACACACACACACACACACACACACACACACACACACACACACACACACACACACACACACACACACACACACACACACACACACACACACACACACACACACACACACACACACACACACACACACACACACACACACACACACACACACACACACACACACACACACACACACACACACACACACACACACACACACACACACACACACACACACACACACACACACACACACACACACACACACACACACACACACACACACACACACACACACACACACACACACACACACACACACACACACACACACACACACACACACACACACACACACACACACACACACACACACACACACACACACACACACACACACACACACACACACACACACACACACACACACACACACACACACACACACACACACACACACACACACACACACACACACACACACACACACACACACACACACACACACACACACACACACACACACACACACACACACACACACACACACACACACACACACACACACACACACACACACACACACACACACACACACACACACACACACACACACACACACACACACACACACACACACACACACACACACACACACACACACACACACACACACACACACACACACACACACACACACACACACACACACACACACACACACACACACACACACACACACACACACACACACACACACACACACACACACACACACACACACACACACACACACACACACACACACACACACACACACACACACACACACACACACACACACACACACACACACACACACACACACACACACACACACACACACACACACACACACACACACACACACACACACACACACACACACACACACACACACACACACACACACACACACACACACACACACACACACACACACACACACACACACACACACACACACACACACACACACACACACACACACACACACACACACACACACACACACACACACACACACACACACACACACACACACACACACACACACACACACACACACACACACACACACACACACACACACACACACACACACACACACACACACACACACACACACACACACACACACACACACACACACACACACACACACACACACACACACACACACACACACACACACACACACACACACACACACACACACACACACACACACACACACACACACACACACACACACACACACACACACACACACACACACACACACACACACACACACACACACACACACACACACACACACACACACACACACACACACACACACACACACACACACACACACACACACACACACACACACACACACACACACACACACACACACACACACACACACACACACACACACACACACACACACACACACACACACACACACACACACACACACACACACACACACACACACACACACACACACACACACACACACACACACACACACACACACACACACACACACACACACACACACACACACACACACACACACACACACACACACACACACACACACACACACACACACACACACACACACACACACACACACACACACACACACACACACACACACACACACACACACACACACACACACACACACACACACACACACACACACACACACACACACACACACACACACACACACACACACACACACACACACACACACACACACACACACACACACACACACACACACACACACACACACACACACACACACACACACACACACACACACACACACACACACACACACACACACACACGGACATGTTTCCAAAAATGCTTTTTTTGGATTCAGGTGGTCTCAAAACATGTATTTCCGGTGAAATCTCGGTTTCGAATTTTTGGGTGGAATGCAATACTTCCCCTACTTACTATACGTAGTAGAGAAAGTAAAAACTAGACTTTCAAATTGCACAACATATAGAATCGAAGGGAAAACAAATGAACCAGAAATTATGAATTATTACAGTGGATTTTATCAAAATACTCATATTCTCAGAGGCTAATTTTTCCTGCTCTTGATTGGTTGGGGCCAAGTTGTACATCTTAGCCAACCATACATCAGGGGCCATACGAATAAAACGAAGCAAGTGCTTTAGCTTGTGATGACAAAACAAAGGAAGAAGCTTTTCCTTTTCCTTGAAGCTCTGGCTTCAGTGTTATGAATATAGCAAAGCTCTGGCTTTATTCCAGAAGCCAGAGCTTCTAAACTGTGAAGTCTGGTCAGACTCACCTTTGCAGAACTAGCAGTGTGTGTACATCGTGAAAAGTGCTATAGACCATGCCGTTGTCCACCGGTAGAGCATTATATCATTTCAATGCGGAAAATGTTAAGTGGATTGCTACTCATTTTCTGCCAGACACAGGGGAGCACTGTCTTCAGAACAGAAGATGATTTTTCTTCAGTATGTGGCTAATCCAGGATTTGAGTGTGGCATAGCAGAAGAAATGGGGGTTCATCAAACTACAATGAGTAGTGTTTCTAAAAAAATAATGAAAAAGCTGACTTGTGGATCAAATTTCCATTGTCATCACATGATGTGAGTGTGGCATAAAATGAGTGGCTAGAAAAATGTAAATTTCCAAGTGCTATTAGTGTATTTGATTATACAATGTGTGAATTCTGAAACCTATGCAGTATGGCGACGAATATATATATATAGAAAGGTTTATGCAAGTATCAATGGGCAGGCTACATGCAATGCAAAGGAACAATTCACATGTCTTGAGGCCAGCTGGCTCGGGTCAGTGCATGACAATTGAATATGGAAAAATTCAAGTATTATGGATGGGTTAAGTGGATTTAAACCTTAAGCACACACGTATAATTTTGTAACGTATCTACACGCATGGGGTATTTTTTACCGCAATTTGGAAAAAAAATTTTTTTTCATAAACTATTAAGGACATTGGAATGTAGTTATGTATATCGTAATATTAGTGTGTTTTGAACAATATTTAATACCTTTGTTCTTATCTGACATAGTAACTCAATGAAAATTACATTGATTCAATATGATATTTTTGAAAACAACTTATGTACATCCATATATTTCAAATAAGCCCTCTGCCATATATGCACGTAATTACTTTTTAAATAGTATTGTAATACATTAAAAATAAGTATTTTAGAAAAATTAACACTGCATTGTTCTTTTTTCATATGGCAGAATCCAGGTTTACAAAGAATGTCTATTCTAGAAAGTTGACTTTTTTGTCTCTAATTACTGCCAACACAAACTGAATACGAATGTTCCTTACAAGTCAATTTGTAGCACTTCTTACATGTAGTTTTGGTCTTTGAAATATACAGACACATCCTCTTGCTCTGTATCTATCACATGATCACTTTCTGAAATGTCATTTTCGTCCTCAGGCGAACCTTCTAGATAGGTTCTCGTGCCCTTGTTTTGCTCGAGCTCAGGAATTACTTTAGCACACACGCGGGGTATTTTTTACCCACACACCGGAGAACACGTATTTACTAACATAATGCTCCACTAACACATTATTACAAGGAGGAACTGTTGATTGAAAGGTATGTGGAAGGCCATTGTTACAGTGCTACTGGTGTATCAAAGCTATCGTGGGGTATAATTCACCCCACACATGTGCTTACAGGTTAAGAGCTTTTGGAAGATGAATGGTATGGCCTGGAGCCCTGGCTGATGACCCTCTGCTGTAATCCAACACAGAACAGTTTTAAAAAAGAGAGGGTCATTTGTTTTGGTCAGCTAAAAGACGCAGTTTCCTATTTTGCAGTATGTCTGTAGACTTGCCTTATCAAATGTTCCAACAATTATACCATGCTGCTTTGTACTGCATAATGTTGCGAAACATCTAAAAGATTAAGATTTTGAAGACAATGCACAGGATTTCAATGACGGCAATTACGAAAAGGAGCCTGTAACTGAGAGGGAAATTCTTAGGAGAGGGCGTGAAAAAAGATAACACATTGCAGCTCTAATACAAAATGGAAGATTTTGAACTTACTATTAATCACAAAGGTAAGGATTACAACAGACTACTAGAAATACTATGTTAGGTACATCACTGTCTAAAGAACACTATATATAAAAACTATCTTCATTGTCCTCTTGCACACTGTTTTCCTTAGCCATTTTTCCTTTAAGTAACTTCATTAACATAGCCCCTTTTTCCACTTGCATTCTTGTCAACTTCAATTACTCCCGTACCACCAGCCTGTGTAATCTCAGCACCTTTGTCTTGTCAGTTTATGGGAAATATTTTGCTTTTTTCAAGGTGGTGGCCTGTCAAATGAGCTTACTCTAGACAAGGGCAATGGTTAAAATGTTGTTGATCAGGCAGCACGACAGAACAACTGCTCCTAGAAACAAAGATGTCAACAATGTACACAACAATAGAACTTTAACACGTACATTGATATAAAGATAATGGGTATGAAGATAATAGCGGAAAGTTTCTCTCGCAAAGTGTTATAAAAACTTAACAGTATAAGTAACTCATACCTCAGCATTTGAAAATTCTAAACAATAAATATGGCTGTTATATAACAATTTTAAGTCACTTTTATATAAGCAACAACAAAATTAGAAATCTGCCTATACATTATCAATGATTAAGCAATGTAATTAGGACAGTATAATCTATGTAAACAAGTGCATGTGGCTTCTAAACTGTTACATTTCTGAGACAAATTATTAATACAATAAACAATAAAATGTTCGCTGCTGCCGCCGCCGCCACCACCACCACTAAAAAAAGGTAACAGTAAGTGACGAATTTAAAGGGCAGATTTACAGGCACTAAAGATCATGAATATATGCATGCATTTATGCAATAAAAAACTTAAAATTTGCTCTAAAATGAAAAAAATGAAAAAACTATGTGCACCAAAAATCTTTCAATAGTATTATAAACTGCACAATTTTGTTACATAACTTTATAAAAACCAGTACAGTAAAGTTCATTGACTTTTAATCTTTCATTGGTTATTGATAATAGCAATTATGATGTATTATAATATTTATAGTGAATAATCGATGAATACAAAACGATAGTGATCAGGAAACTGCTAGAATTTAAATCTTACAAACAGAGAAGAGCAATGAATATGGAAATCTGGAATGAACCCTCTTACCATCAATAAACTGTCCATGTTGGTAAGCAAGTTCTTGATGCTTTCCCAAACGCCATTGTTTTGCTTAGATTGCATTGATACTTTATAAAGATTTACAACTTCAAGTACCTGACTCAAGTGGCATTGTCACTACGAGCAAAAAAGAAAATATTTGAAACAAATAGCAATGACAGTTGGGCTATATGAAATTACTGCAATATAGCAGAAACTCACCGTTTTATATAAACAAGATGAATATTTCAATAACATAAAGCAAATATGTAATATATGCATCTATATGCAAATATTGGTGAATTATGCACTAAACCTTATATTATGTATTTATATGCAGTATAAAATTTCTCCAGTTGATTCCTCATATCACGAAACATGTTTATCTCTTCCATGTATAGGTTTAACTTTCAAGGAAAAAAATATGCAAGAATCCACCCTCTTGTGATGATATAGGCAATAATAGTAATGTGTAGAGATGATTTGTTTTCCCCTGAAAACAATGAATTTCCGCTATTATCTTTATATGTGGTTATTTTTGCTAGCCTAATAAAAACTTGAACTAAATCTTACCATACGACTTCGTGTGCTTCAAAGGTGATGGTACTGATGTGGATGGTGCAAGCCCCAGTGTTACTGCTCCTGAAAACTGCCATTTGAGAAATGATGAAACACGTTGATTTTTATAAGGATGTATTTAATTTGTTTTACTTACATCCTCAAAAACAATATTAGTAATACAGTGGTGATTACATTTTAACTTACCTGGAATTTGATTCATTGTGGGATTACACTACCCCTGTAGAAGATTGAAAAGCTTTTTCACCCAAGCGTTTAAAACAATTGGTTTATTTCCTGCTCTGTTCCTGTTCGTTTTTCTTTTTAGTCTGGTTTTCATATTACTAAATTTTTAGTGTTTTGCATCAATTGGTGTGCTGAAATTAGCTTCACATAAGTTTATAACTTTCTGAATTGCTTCATCTCTCTTCCTTTTTGCCTCTGGAAGTTGGGATTTCTCTAGTATGGCAGGATTAGTATCTAAAGCCATAGCTAAAAACACTATTGTGCTTTCTGCACATACCAGGCTTTTGCCTGAATTGAATAAGGACTTTTAAATAAGACAAGTCAAGCTAGCTCACTTATAATAAATGAAGTGATCACGGCCTTGTATAAAACAGTGAAATCAGATATCTGTTCTTACTCATGATGATGGTTTCTGACAATGCACACGAAGCAGAGTGTTAGAAGCCTTTGCTTTCATCATAAAAGAAAAAGGTAAGGATTATTCATACAATCTGAAGCCAAAGCTTTTGCTTCTTCCTTTTGCTTCCAAGCAAATTCTCTAACTTCCACTATCTTTCAAGCTAGTGCTTCAGTTTTATCCATATGGCCCCATGTATTTCCATTTGGATTATACAGTTGGCACTTCTAACTTCCAGAAAGCATTTTACTACTCTGCTTGCTGTTTCATTAGGTTTATTTTGCATTTGAGATGTCCAAATGGTGGTGTGTTCCAAAAAAACTGTTTGCATACTGCATTCAGGTGTTCGAACAAACTGCCAGGTTCAGTACATAGGAAATAGCAAGTGCTAATGCCAAACTAATGTGTGTGCATTAGGCAATTACAAACTGTGCATGAACTATCAAACGGTTGTTAGAACAAACCTTTTTGTCATCATTGTAACAGTCAGTTAGCAATCAACTATGCCAGGCAATGTAGTTAGCTAGTGAACTTATGTCACGGCAGCCTCTAATTAGGAAATGGTAAACTGAAATAGCCAACATGGTGTATGTACCTCTTCTGTGGCGTTTCATTCTTGCTATACTCTGTTTTGAATTATTCAACTATTATTTTTGCAAAATGCATTTTAGAACATGTTAAAATCCAGGTGAACATTGCTGGTGGCTGCTGTAGCATAAACTTGCTAGGCAATCATGTAGTTTAATCAAGTCTACAGCTACCTAGCCTTAACGTAAATACTGACACAAAGTTTCCAATAAATTCATACAAAGTGGTTTGAGATATTTTAATATCCTAATAATATTGGTTACATGGATGAATGAATAATAAAACTCACTACAATTATTCAAAATGACCACCTCTGACATGCACACAGTCCTAAGTCTTCGTGGCCAGTCATCTATTGAATTATACAATGTTTCCATCGGGAAATCTGTTGCTGCCTTCCTAAGAGAACGCATCAAACTTTCAATATTTGGATATCTCTTGTTGCAAGCCATCTCTTGAAGCATGGAACCACAATTTGTAATCCAGGGGGTTTAGGTTCGGACTTCCAGAAGGCCAATCTGACGTTGAAATAAAGTCAAGAACATTGGTCTAGAGCCACTTTTGAGTTGTCTATACCTTTTGTGCAGGGCTGAATCCTGCTGGAAGCTCCAGTTTTGTCCCTGGAAGAGGGTGTTGCTGAGGTGCTTGACCACTCTCTCCAACACTGTCTTCTGGTACACTCTGGCCATGTTTTGACCTCTTTTCCACCGAAACGCAGCTCCATGGTTCCTTCATGGCTCACAACCCACATCACAACACATGCAGGATGATGGCCCCTCTGGACCCTTGGAGCCTTTTCAGCAGCTTCTCTAGAGGATCTGGCATATACCCTTTCATTTTGGGCATTGAAAGTCTCTTCAACATTGAACACTTTTTCATCAGTGAAAAGGATTCTTCTGTGGCCATTTGCTGTGTACCAACTTGTTCAGCAAGTCCTTAGAAAAAGGTAGAAAAGCAAACTTTTTTGGCAGACTTTTTTTTTCCCCCCAACATAATCTCCTTTTAGTTCGATACATTTTTTTCCAGTGTTTCTCCAACTGTTTAAAGCCATCCAAAAAGTAGGATTTTGGTAGGTTCTGAAAATAGGCATGTGTTTGGGAGATGACCTTCTCATTAGACATAAATTGTTTTCTGTCGAGCCACTTTTTCAAGTTTGGAAATGCCAAATCTGGTGAATAGGGTGAATGTTTTAGTAATTCAAACCTTAATTCCACAATTTTCGCCATTGAAACTGCACACGTGTGCACCCATGCATTGTCTTGATGGAAGAGAAACTTTTTCTTTGCCAGATGAGGGCATTTTTTCTCGACTTCTTTGCTCCACCGGTGCAATAACGATGCATAATACTCTCCATTTATCGTTCTTCCTTTCTGCAAGTAATCGATGTAAATGATTCCGCGTGCATCCCAAAAAACTGAGGCAATCACCCTGTCAGCCAATTTCACCACCTTTGCCTTCTTTGGAGCTGGTTCGCCTTTAAAAACCCACTGTTTCGATTGTACTTTTGTCTCTGGAGTGCAGTAGTGTGTCCATGTTTTATCCACAGTTATGTACAGATGCAGAAACTCATCAGGATTGCAACAGAAAAGTGCCAAACCAGCCTCCAAATCGAGCACATGATTACATTTATTCTCCGTTGAAAGCAAACACAGCACCCACCTTCCCGAGATCTTTGTCAGAACTAATATTTGGTGCAGAATTGAAAACACTGTATCTTGTGATATGCCTGTGGCTTAAACTGTTTCATGAACTTTGATTCGTCCATCACTAAAAACTATATTGTCGATTTTGTCAATAATTTCAGAGGAAGTCGCTTTCACTGGATGTCCTGAACGATGTCTCATTTGTACATGTATGGCCATGTTTAAACTCATTTACTCAATTGTAAACTATTGCCAACACAGGAGTAGATATACCATGAACTTCAACTCGGCTTTGATTTCTTTCAGTGTTAAGCCTTTTAAATATAAGTGTTTAATCAACACACGAAACTCATTTTTTCCATCTTTCTAAATAAATATAAGTTTATTGCTTCAATTGCCTATGACAATGGAACCACGTGATGGATATAGCTGAAACTTTAACTGCCATCTAGTAAGAGATGATGCTTACTAAATGCCAACTTTCTTTGATGATACATGTGCCATTTATTGGATTTTCTCAGAACTTCTTGAACACCCCTCGTAACACTGCAGTAAGCGTTTTGATTTTAAGAACCTCTTGATGCTTCAGCTCACTTGTGAGGAGGTGCCCTTTCCACTGTTTGTAGGCACAGATACCCAGGCCGCCACTCAATGTGTGGGATATAGACATTTTAGAAATTTTCAGCTCCTGAGCCATCACTGACTGTGTCTGTACCAGATTTCTTCGAACACGTGTCCTCACTGCTTTTACACACTCTGAAGTGTGCAGTGAGTGGTCTTCCTTGCCTGTGGTGGTATTATGCAGTTCCAGTTTCAAGGAAGTGTTGGACAGTACAGTACACGAACCTCCTGCTTATTTTCAATTTCTGGAGAAGTTCAAATCTCTCACCTATGGATTTGATGATGATGATGATGATATGCGGTTTAAGGGCGCTAAACTGCTGAAATCATCAGCGCCCTTACAATGTATAAAATATAAGGTCAAAATATAAAAGACAGGTAAAAGAACCGCATAATTAAAAAACGGGACACAAACCCGCGATGTCAAAAAGCTAAAAATAACAATGATATAACAATAACAATAACGATAACAACAATAATAATAACAAAAATAACAATAACAACAATAATAACAATAACAACAATAATAACAATACAAATATCTGAAAAACCAACACACTAAAAGCATAGGCAATAAAAGATTAAAACGTGTCAAGAACTGTAGAATGTCAGGGACACGAGCGCCAATGTCCATTGGGGAGGAGATGCCCCATTAAAAAACAAGAGAAAAGTACATAGTCAAAAGACGCTCAGCGCATCAAATGCGTCTGGTAAATCCAATGTCATTGATAAAACGTAAAAGACACTCTACAGCATGCGCGTCGTCTGCCAGAACGTTGGCTAGGCCAACAGGCAGACCAACACGGACGCGCAAAGGAGCTAAAACTTGACACTCTGCTAAAATGTGACGCACCGTTAAGGGCGCACCACACTGCCCACAGAGTGGTGCGGGGTCACCACTCAGCAAATACTTATGACTAAAAATGCAATGTCCGATACGAAGGTGTGTTAAAATTACCTCTTCCCGACGGGAAGCACGGGAAGAGGTAGCCCAGACTAACGGGAGAGGCTTAACCTCCCGCAACTTGTTCCCCCGGAGGGCCGTCCACTCATCGCTCCAAAGCGAGAGGATGTGGCGACGTAAAACAATAAACAAATCTGACGAGGGAACAACAGAGGTAAAACGTCTGGGTGATAAAATCGCCGACTTGGCAGCGACATCGGCAGACTCATTACCTGAGATGCCCACATGACCTAGAATCCACAAGAAGGCGACGCTGATGCCAGAGACATCAAGCGAGTGGAGCAGGTCATGAATGCGCTGTACGAGCGGGTGGTAACTGTACAGCGAGCTAATACTTTGAAGAGCACTCAGGGAGTTGGAACAAATAAAACAGTGCCGTAAGTCGTGCCGCTGAATATATAAAAGAGACTGATAAATGCTAAAATGTTCGGCGGTAAAAATCAAACATTCCTCTGGTAAACGAAAGGTAAAACTATTTCCACCACAAAAAAAGGCACATCCTACTCCAGCATCAGTCTTAGATCCATCAGTAAAGATAAAAGGCAAGTCCCCGAATTGCGACTGAAGTTCTAAAAACGCTGATCTAAAGACTGAAGAAGGGGTCTCATTCTTCGGCATTGACGATAACCCAAGGTGACAGAGGGCCTCAGCGCGCGACCATGGAGGAAAACGCGTTTCCCCCCTTGGAAGGGCCGGCGCTGGCGTAACGTCCAAATGCCGAAGTAGCAGTCGAAATCGAACCCCTGGAGGGAGCAATGCAGAGGAGCTAACTAAATATTGTCGGTCAAGTGAATCCTCGAAAAATGCCGCGAAAGACGGGTGGTCAGGCAAGCTTGAGAGTCGGCAGGCATAGCTGCACAAGAGCATCTCACGCCTGGAGGACAGCGGAGGCTCTGCAGCTTCAGCATACAGACTGGGCACGGGGCTAGTTGGAAAGGCCCCTGTAGCGACTCTAAGACCACGATGATGAATGGGATTCAAACGACGTAACACAGATGGATGTGCCGACGAATAAACAAAACACCCGTAATCAAGTTTGGATCGGACCAAAGAGCGATAAAGGCGAAGAAGGACGGTCCGATCAGCTCCCCAGGATGTGCCACTTAAAACACCTAAAAGATTAAGAGAACGGTCACACCTTGCTTTTAAAAAGGAAACGTGCGAGGTCCAACACAACTTCCTATCAAAAATCAACCCCAAAAATTTCGCCTCGTCTGCAAACGGAAGTATCCCTGGCCCAAGATGAAGAGAGGGCGGAGGGAAATACTTCCGACGCCAGAAGTTGATGCAGACGGATTTCTCGGCGGAGAAATTAAAGCCGTTGGCATTACTCCAGGCGTAGAGACGGTCGATACAGCTCTGGAGACGGCGTTCGAGTAGACAGGTCCGCCATGAACTCCCAATAAATAGCGAAATTGTCAACAAAAAGGGACGATGAAATGCCAGGTGGAATACAATCAACAATGGGGTTGATAGCAATCGCAAAAAGTGTGACACTGAGTACAGAGCCCTGCGGTACTCCGTTCTCTTGAATAAAACGACGAGATAAAACCGAGCCCACATGCACACGAAAGACGCGGTCCGTCATGAACTCCCGAAGAAATATGGGAAGACGACCGCGGATATTCAAATCGTGAAGTGTACGTAAAATGCCGCCCCTCCAACAAGTGTCATAAGCTTTCTCCAGGTCAAAAAATACAGCCACGGTTTGACACTTTCTCAGAAATACACTCATAATATGTGTCGACAAGGACACCAGATGGTCGATGGTAGTGCGATAGCGACGAAACCCGCACAGAGCGTTCGCTAGAAGTTTCTGAGACTCAAGCCACCATGTCAACCGCCCGTTGATCATGCGCTCCATCACCTTGCAAATGCAACTGGTGAGGGAGATAGGGCGGTAGCTGGAAGGTAGTTGGCGATCCTTCCCAGGCTTAAGTATAGGGACAATAGTGGCTTCGCGCCAAACGGAAGGGAAAATGCTGTCTTGCCAAATACGGTTATAGACCTGTAAGAGAAATAGTTTACTGTCGGCTGAAAGGTTCTTTAACATCAGGACATGAATGCCGTCCGGCCCAGGAGCGGAGTGCCGAGAGCAATGAAGAGCGTGCTCCAGCTCCCTCAATGTGAATAGTTCGTTATAACATTCATCATTAGCAGACCGAAAAGTATATGATGCGGAATCCAGCCGGTCTTTAATAGAGCGAAAGCCGGCGGAATGGTCTGAACTGGAAACCGCCTCAATGGCAGCACCCACAGTGTTAGCGATGGCAGCCGGATCCACTATGGTGGCATTAGAAACCTGAAGGCCAGAAACAGTACAATGTGACACTTTACCTGAGAAGCGACGAAGTTTATCCCAAACAACGGATGAAGGCGTAAAACGATTAAAAGACTCGACAAAACGAGCCCAAGATGCCTTCTTGCTATCCTGAATAATGCGACGAGCCCTGGCGCGCGATTGTTTAAAAGTCACCAAATTATCAAGTGTAGGGTGTCGCCGAAACACCCTAAGTGCAGACCTACGGGCACGAACAGCGTCCCGACAATCCTCGTTCCACCACGGAACAGGTGGCCGCCGAGGTTGGGAGGATGAACGGGGTATTGCGCGTTCGGCGGCAGAGAAAATAATAGACGTAAGGTGCTGCACTAGTTGGTTAATGTCGGAGAATGGCTGGTCGTCAAAATGCACGAGGCTGGAATACAAGCTCCAGTCGGCTTTTGCGAATATCCAGGTAGGTACTCTGGAATGCTGTACGTGGTGCGACAGAAGAGAAACGATGCAGGGGTAATGGTCGCTGGAGTTGGTGTCAGCGACGACGTTCCACTGAAGACGATGAGCAAGCTGGATTGAGCAAATGGCAAGGTCCAGGTGAGAGAATGTACCAGAAGAATCAGAAATAAAAGTAGGTGCACCTGTATTGAGGATGGAAAGATTGAACTGATAAAAAATGTCGGAAAGAAGAGTTCCCCTCGCACAAGCCCTTGGCGAACCCCATAGTGGGTGATGGGCATTAAAATCTCCCAACAGAAGAAATGGTGTTGGGAGAGCGGTCAGGAGGGCTCGAATGTCCGCGGGAGCGAGGGGAGACGATGGAGGTGAATATACAGAGAAAACAAAAAGCCGGGTAAGTGAAGGCGAACGGCAACAGCTTGCAAGTCGGATGTAAGTGTGACAGGTTTAAAATGAACGTCGTTACGCACTAACAACATGACACCTCCATGAGCAGGAGTACCCTCCTCCGGTTCAAGGTCATAGCGAACCGGAGTATATCCTCGGAGATCAAAAGGATCGTGAGGGCGAAGCTTAGTCTCCTGCAAACATACGACCATAGGCGAATGGGAACGCAATAAAAGTTGCAGTTCCGCCCTATGCGATCGTACACCACGTACATTCCAGGTCAGGATAGCCATTAAGAAAAAAGGGGATAAACTGTCTATTTAGAAGGGCGGCTTAAAATTACCTTTTGTTTAACCTTGGGGCTCGGGCTTTTTGTATGGAGTTGGTCAGACTCCATAGCTTCCTCGGAGGAAGGGCCCACGCGCTCAGTGCCAGAAACCGATTCAAGCGCCGTGAATCGGTTCTGGGTGGCGATGGGTGAGGGGTGCCGCTGAGCGCGGCTGTCCCAGGACCTTCCTGGGACAGCGACCTCCGAGGAGGAGAAGGTGAACTTTTGTTACCGCGCGCACGCCGAGGGTCTTTCAAAAAATCTTCCCTACGTAGTTTCTGCTTGGGCTTCTTTTCAGTGGCTTGCGACTTCATTGACTTTGGACCAGGTTTATAGGGCTTGGTAACAGTAGCTTTAATAGACGGCCGGATGGTAGTGGCGGGTAATCCAGTCAAGGTCCAGGTCTGAGTTTCGGCATCTACTCGTGGTACTGGCGAGGCAACCACAGAACTAAATGTGCCAGATCGCAGGAGTGAAGGTTGGCGCGCAAGGAAACGCCTCCGGGCTTCGGCGAAGGAGAGTTTTTCCTTTACCCGGATCGCCTTCTCGTCCAAATACCGCGGACAATCGGCAAACGAAGCAGAATGTGACCCTTTACAATTAACGCAGACGGGGGCTGTTGAACAGGCACCTTCGTGTGAGGGCTGGCTACATGTGGCACAGATGTTAACGGCACTCTTACATGAGACTTGCGTATGCCCAAAACCTTGGCACTTAAAACAACGCAGAGGTCTAGGAATATAAGGCCTCACAGAAATACGTTCGTACCCTGCGGAGATGCTCGTGGGCAGATCGACGCCATCAAATGTTAGAAACAGGGTACGAGTGGGTACCAATACGCCGTCGCGTTTGGCCTGCACTCGATGAACCGCTGTCACCTTCTGGTCTGCAAGATATTCGACCAGGTCCTCGTCCGATATGCCATCGAGGCTATGCGTGGTGACAACGCCTCGACAAGAATTCAAGGTGCGGTGCTTCTCAACACGGATAGGATAACCGTGGAGAAGCGTGGCACTCAACAAGGACTTACTTTGTGCCTCGGATTTGCTTTGCGCTAACAACGAACCATTACGAAGCCGAGTGCAGGAAAGAACCGGACCAGCAATTGAGTCAATGCCCTTCTGGATGATAAAAGGGTTCACCTTCTCGAATGAATGTCCTTCCTCTGTACGGGTAATCACTAAGTAACAACCAGCTGTTGGTGGTGCTACTTCTGTTACTAAAACTTTTCGGTGCTTGTTGTTTATAATGGAGAAAGGGTGCTCCATAGCGAAAAAAAATCCTCCACCATTGCAACCGTCTCTGACCTCGGGCTCTGACTTCCCGGGCGTTACCCCGGCTTGGGTGAGTGGCTTATCTATACCTAGCTCACCCCAGGGTCACACCTCCCAGAACATAGACAGAGGGACCCAATCGCCGTCGGAAGCCAGCAGCTCATGCAATGGCCCCCCCGCGGGACTGCAGTTGAACAGCGCATACGAACAACAACCCTACATGACGACCCCGGGTGGTGGGGATGACGCCATTACCCACTCACCCAGCTGCACACCCAGTGCGCGGGTATCCGTCAGGCTGTGTCCACGGAGGATTAAAATAAAAGGTTAAAAGAAACTAAAAGTGTGGGGGCGTTTCGCACTCAAGGTAGGCCGGCGAAGAAGTAAAAGCGACATGTAAATGAATGGGCGTGGGGCGAAATGTGCATAAATAAAAGAGAAGAAAGAAACGATGGTGAGGTGCGGTATGAATGGAATGCAAAGAACGCACGAGAGCCTACCTTGTGTCCACCGGTCACGAGAAGAACCCACCTCGACCGGATGGGGATGAAAGGGTGAAAATGGCTATGGATGGCTCGGGTACCCCGGGTGCACCTAACCTGTACTCACAAAAGGTGAGCCCCTGGGGGGACCTATGGATTTGCCTACTTTGTGCAAAGCTACCACAGCTACTGATTTTTCATAATCGCTCCAGTTTATTTTGTAAAATAACACAAAAGAACTTTCTGCTTCTGCAGCTGAACTCTCAATGACTCACTACTAGACACCACAACTCAGGAATGTGCATGTAGGTACAGCCATTTTCAAAAGTTGCGACAGTATTAATATGGTAAGACTAGGTTAATGTATGCATTCCTGCCATTTGTTACGTACTAATTCTGATCATCCCTGGATTAGAAATTTGTTGAAATGCCTGAATTCTCACAAGACAAGATGAGACCAACCATCAAATGTACCACCGATGCCTATGCCATCTATGAGATTAATTGCAACCATTGACAAACTGATGTGTCTGAAATTCTGATGAAATACAATATATAGCTGTTCTTTCAAACCACAAGAAATGCAGATTTGCATTGTTTTATTTTCATAAAAAACATTTGCACAAAAATTTACATCATAAATGCAAAAACTAAAAGCTCCTAATTAATTAGTGTAACTACAGTTACTTTTGATTGTATTCAAATTCACTTAAAAAGATTCTGTGCGCATCTTTGAAATCTCTTTTTACAAGTTTTAGGGTCATGTGGAAAAACTTGTAAATTGCAGAATTAATGCAAAGAAGTCAATTAGTCAATCATTCTTATTGTTGTTAAGACAGTTATACAACTGCAACAGACAAGGGTCAAAAGATGCAATGAAATACAGATTAATTGTATACAATATAAACCAAGCCTTATGCAAAATTTACAACATTAACATAATATAAGAATGCCATAAATTAAATATCAATAACAGATGCATTAAGAAGGGTAAATTCATTGATAGAATAAAATGGATTATTCACAAGCCAAGAGTGCAATATTTTACTAAATATTTTATTGGTAATGCAATTACAGCTTGAAGTAGCTCATTAAAACCTTTAATGCCAATATAAAAGTAACTTTGTGAAGTATGTTAAAATTTAGATCCTGTGTCACACATAATATATTTGATTCTATTTCATAAATAGCAAGAGCATATATATTTTAATGCAGCAGCTATGGCACAAGGTTATTGGGAGTAGGCGCCAGGTAGTTTGAGATAAAGTTAAGTTGCGTTCTCACCCGGCGTAAACACTGTGAGCACTATCCACAGACAACCAGAATCTTCTGGTAGTTTACTTTTCTCCCTACTGCTTTTAGAATGTCTCTCCAGAAGGTTTCAGATTGTTCCGTGGAAGATTCCACTGGCTATGTATGTGAGTGTTCTCGCAAGAGGAGTCGGTTGGTGAGTGAGACAGTGAGCACTTTTCTGGTGTGATGAAAAGAGCTGTTGTAGCAAATTTGTGATGACTGCCATGATGTGCAGTGAGTGCTGCCAGGGGGGATTGGAGACATCTTGTGTTCTACTCCCCAGCAAGTGAAGGGAATCATCTGAAGAAGAGGCTGAATCATGCATATTTCACTATGCTGCTATGTCTCGAAGAAAGTGAAGTGACACGGGAAATTGAACTTGTTCACATCAATGAAGTTGAACCAGATTAAAGCAGTGGCAGTGAAAACTAGTGAGGTGACAATTAAAAACTGGACAGTCACATGGTGTCAGGAGTGGGATTTAAAAACCATGATAGAGGAAATGCTTAAACAATTATTGGCTGGAATGCACCACAAGATGGAATCTGGGATGGAGAAAACGGAGAGTGAAATGAACATAGTGAAATCTGGAATGGAGATGAGAAGTGAAATGAATGGTGTGAAAACAGAAATAAAGACTTGTCAAAATTAAAAATCTGATGTGTTACATTCATATGACTTTCTCCGACCACTACCCTTTATTTTTCCGCAGTGGGGGCCTCTGGAGATGCGTAACTGCCCGTAAGCTCCTAAAGCTGGACGTTGAGCAGGTATCGGATGTGTTAGCGTGTGGTGGATTGCCGGGACCTGTACAGTGGTTTTGGTTGATCACCAAACCACCATGTAGGTTTGTCTCTGAATAATAAATAGGAGATCGTGAACCAACTCCCCAATTCCGTGTCAAAGAGGTACATGGAACTTGGGAGATGTGTTGCTAACCTCTGGGATACCAGGCAACCTCCCAGTATAGGATCTATGCCAGGGTCGACTAGTCTTTCCTCCATACTCGTGGGACTTAAATGGACATGGTAAAACAAAAACCTGAAACTCTCAAGAATCTCTAGAAGAAGACAACAATACAAGACATCTTTGAACCATCTGTAGAGGATCTGGCTGCAGGCATTGCAAAAACAAGACAACAAACCAAGAGACCCTCAGGGGCTCAAAAGAGTATTGAAGATACTGCACGTACATCTTCAACACAGGACAGCATCTGTGCCCTATGTGTGAAGATGAAGACCTGTGATGTGGCACTCATTCAGGAACCCTGGTGTTACAAAGAGGAAATTAAAGTTTAAAATGGCAGGAAACTAATTTATAACAGAACCGACAAGGCCCAAGAACCTGCATCCTAGTTAAAAATTACTTAAATATACTGTCGTTAATGCATCTCTTATGGGGCAAGGGAGTTTATACTTGGATCGGTCTACCTCACATATGATGATGTCATTTTACCTCCTATGAGGGAATTACAACAGCTGGTAGCCACCTGTTGTTCCGAGGGACTGCAATTGGCTGTGATGCTAACTCCCATCACATTATGTATAGACACAAATGAAAGAGGTGAGTTTCTCTGTAATTTTATTATATTGAGTAATCTTGAGATATTGAATGTGGGTAACAGATCTGCCTTTGTTTTTATATGAAGGCAGGAAGTTATCAACATAACTTTAGCAACCAATTATGAGTCTGATGAAAGTTGTTCAGACCACAGATACATCCAATTTGAAGATGTATTTCTAAACAAATCAGAACTTATCAGATCCAAAAAGAACTGACTGAAATTCCTACAGGAAAGATCTAGTCAGTAATCTGAGTAAGATGGACGCTAAGATTCATGACTGTAAAGATTTAGAAATTGCTGCAGAGCATTTGCAGGAAGCAATAACCTCAGCATTTAATGATAGCAAAGCAAGCCAACAAGACTGTGTCCTGGTGGAATCAAGACCTTACAAGTAAAAGGAAGAAAATTTGCAGATTGTTTAACTTTGCATAACGAACCAAACAATGGACTGCTAATAGCAGCTCATTGACAGAATACAATGAAGCTTTGAGGAAGGCTATGAAGGACTCCTGGAGAAAGCAGTATGAGGAGATAGATACAACCCCAAAATGTGCTTGACTTCAGAAGGCTCTTAGAAAAGATCCACAAAGCTTTATTAGCAATCTCCAATTGGAAAATGGAGAATATGCTAAAACAGAGGAGACAGTGGAAGCACTTCAAGTTCACTTCCCTAGATCGATTATGCTTGATAAACCTGAGGGACGATGGGACAGTATGGGACTGAAGCTCTCTGGGAAGATAGCATCCAGGGCAGACTGCGAAATTGCCAAAGAACTGGAAAAGGAGGTGGCACTTGAATACTGAGGGTGCCTTTGATAACGCCAACTTTAATGCAATAATTACTGCTGCAAGAGAACAGGGAATTGATGAAACCTATTATCAGTGCATTCTCCATGCTGAAAGGTAGAGTGGTTCATATAAGTCTCCTGAATTACCTAGCTGCTAAGGTCATGGATTGGTTGTCCACAGGGTGGGATGTTATCACCTCTACTCTGGAACATGGTGGTTGATGTTCAAGCAAGTAACTTAGGCTTTGATATCACAGACTATGATATTATCATCATAGTTTGAGATAAATACACAGGAACAGTCAGAGAACTCATGCAGTCGGCCCTGAACACTGTGATAAAATGGGATGTGAATGAGGGCTTAACTATTAATCTTCATAAAACAGCCATAATATAATTTACCAGAAGAAGAGACATACAGATTAAGACCTGCAAGGTAAAGATTAAAATGTTTGAAGATGTCAAATACTTGCGAATCACTTTTGACTCCAAGATGGATTAGAATTAACATTTCAAGAAAACAATAAAACATGCAAAAACAACCTTTGAAGTTGTTAGACACACACATGGTTAAAGATGGGGACTAAGAGATGCTATGATCCATTGGATATATACCACTGATATGGTAGGCTCTAAATACCAACTAAATAAAGTTCAAAGAATAACATGCACGGCTATTACAGGAGCTATGTGAACAACAACTA
This sequence comes from Deroplatys truncata, assembly GCA_030765065.1. Taxonomy (NCBI): domain Eukaryota; kingdom Metazoa; phylum Arthropoda; class Insecta; order Mantodea; family Mantidae; genus Deroplatys; species Deroplatys truncata. The sequence continues at coordinate 19,021,499 of CM060988.1, read as the reverse complement.
CTGCAGCAATGGAGTCACTCTTAAACCTGACTACTTCATTGCATTTAGTTGTAATGAAGGAGGCACTCCATGCTAACCAGCTGAAATAGACTCAGGTTTGCTAAGAAATGGAAATAAATAGGAGACTCATCTTTAGAAATGCCGCCATACTATATAATTCCAATTAAACACTTTACAAAGAACTTGAATGTGGATGAATAAAATTCTGGAAACTCATTAGAAAACTTTGCTATGCTTTACAGATGGCTCAGGAACACCATTTGGAGTACATACATTTATTTGCATTCCGTAGATCCTACAATTTGTCTTTACAACAGGTATTATGAATGACTGTTCGCTTATCATATTTCCTGTGTTATGCAAAGTGTTTATTTGGTACTCCGATAGCACCTCTGGGAATTCATTGCTGCATTTCTCGTATATATAAGATGTATTTGAGTTCACATGGCAGAGGAAGGTGTGTATAGTGCGAATAAACTGCTCAAACCGTTAAAATGTGGCGAAAAGCAAACAATCTTAATGTATAAACTCACTATTAGAAAAATACCCGACACTTGCATTAGTGCATATTACGAAACTATATCCGATTTTACAGGCGTTTCAGTGAGAAGTGTAACCAAAGCGTGCAAGCAATATAAACAGACATAATAGAAGAGGAGAATCAAATGTGGGAACTTGTTTTGTGTGCGACAGTGCTGTGGATAAGCTTCTCATATACTTGGAAAATAGTTCTGATATCAACATGGCAGCTGAGTCATCTTCGGAGGATTCGGATTTGGATGTTGTCTTTTGCCTGGGGATTGTGATAAACGTAAGTAAAATGTTCATTCCCGCATGCTTATAAAACCGATTGTTACTTCAACTTGCATTATGAACTATGATTCTCACGCAGGGCGTCTTTTTATGAATTGGAACAAAGTTCACCTGTAAGTGATACATACAGCACGCACATGAGAGAGGAACAAGCTGCCATTAGGGGCGGGGATTGCGAACTACTTTCGCGCGGAGAATACAAAGAGTTTGTTTACAGTGAAAGGCACTCTGGTTTGGAATGGACAGTAGACAATGTTCCTAACCGGATGCGAGATGCGTCCTCAAGAAATTTAATACGTATTTTGTGCAAGACAAAAATAGTTTACATGTTAAAAAGTGTAAGTAATTAATAAAAAAATCTCACAGCTCTCTCTCAGTATCAGTGAAGTGTTATTTAAATTGTGTCAAGCATTAATAAAAGGAGTGAAATAAAATTATAATCTGTGTAAGCCTACATTCTTCAGTCGCACCACTCCGTGCTAAGACATTCATGTCTCTAAAAAAAAAATATAAATACTGACGCAGCCGAGGCAAATATAAATATATAACATTTTTTAAAACATTTGGGGCAAAGGCCACCGGAAAGTACATTTTTTGGGGGCGAAGGCTACTGGAAACTTTTTACCATACGTGCGGTTGCAACTACTTCAAGTTCGGCTCTCCAACAGTCGAAATACAATACAACACCTATCTCATGCTGCTAGTAATTGGTGGAGTGAAGAATCCAGAGACAGTGGAAATTGGCCATCTAATAGAATCTCTAAAACAAAAGAATTAGGCAAAAAACTGGATAACAGTATATGGCGACTTGGAGAAGTTATGAAGATACAAAGAGAAATGGAACAGCAGATAATGGATTGCAGGAGGAAAACTGAAGATACAAGAAAAGATTCGAAACAGGACAGAGGAGAAAGAATTGCATCATTTTTGGAGTGACAGAAGAAAACAGAAGCTTAGAAGATATAGTATATGAGATTATGGAAGGGATAGGTATGAAAATGTTTGGTTGGGAGATAGAGGACATGTTCCGAATTGGAAAAAGAGGAAGAAAACAAAGATCCATTGTTATAAAAATGACAATGAGAATAAAAAAGGGAAATTTTAATGAACGCCAGGAAGCTAAGAGATAAAAAAAATTTCACAGAGCAAGACTACACAAGAGAGGAACAAATTCTGAAAACGGAACCAATATCCAAGATGAAAGAAGCAAGAGTAGATAGAAAGAAGGCATTTTTGAAAGGATTAAAATTATTAATGGAAGGCGAAGAATGGAGCATAAGCATACAGAGGAATGAACAAGAAACAATGTGCGAACATCAACAGAAGTAATGGCCCAGAGCCCATTCAAGTCAAAGCACTGAGCAAACAGCTGAGTTGATAGCTTGGGGAGAAGAGGGGAAAACACTGGATCAAACTTTAGATTTGGCAGGTGCGGGAATCAGTCACGGAAGAAGTGTAGAAGAAATCAGGGAGGAAGAACCAGCAGTGCAGGAGGAGATAACATTGGTGACACAACGAATGGGGGAAGTGATGCAAGGAGGAAAAAGTGGGGACGAGCCAAGAGATGACTAGTGCAGTGGGGAATGTGTGCAAGGAGGAGGGATTGATGTAACTGAACTGGTAAGTGGGGAATTATCAAGATGGAAAGTGTTAGCCAAGCAGAGAAAACTGCAAGAAGGAGGGGGTTACAAATAATGGAGTTGAGGGAAGGGAGGGTAATGCAACAGAGGGAGGAAAGTGATGATCCGGTACCCAGAATTACTGGAAGTTGAAAGCACAAAGAGTAAGATATACAATGGAGAAATCCAAAATGTAATGAGATATATGGACATTATAGGGGTGGTGGAAACATGGTTAGGAGAAAAGGAAGAAATAGAGCTTAAGGATTACACATTTATAAATAAAAGTGTCTGTAAAAGACACGAGAAAAGAAGAGCTTCAGGGGGAATTGCTAAGTTTGTTAAAAAAGATAGGGCATAAGTGTTGAAACAGATGGGGAAGCCTTGAAGATAAAAGAAATTATTAAGCTTATATAAATTGATACAGAAGGGGTGGGGAAGAGAGAGGTACATTAATAAAACAAGTAAATAAGGTAAATGTAAATATTGGAATTGGTATAGTACATAACTCCCCAGAAACATCAAACTTTTATGAGAATAACCTGTATAAAATTATAGGCAAAGACATGGAAGAAATAAGTAGCCAGACAGATTATAATGGGAGACTTTAATGCAAGAATAGCGAGGGAAAACTGTAATTAATAGGAAGTGCCATGGTAGAGGAATAAGAAAAGAGCAAAATAAGAGAAAAGAAAATTAGGGATAGTGTAATAAATAAGGAAGGAAAAAATGTTCTTATAATTCTGTGAAATAAACAACCTGTTAATATGCAACGGGACAATAGGAGAGGGGAGAATTTACATTTGCATATGGGCAATGTAATAGACTATATGTTACATAGTGAGAAATCAGAGGAGCAAATTAGAAAATTTAAAATCAGAAACCAGATAGTAAATAGCCATTTTCCATTAACAATGGAATTAAAGGTAGGAAAACAATTTAGTAGATAAGGGGTCAACACAGATAAGGAGATTAAAAACCTATAAATAGGAGGAGCTACATGGAAAATTCACAAAAAATTTAAATTCAAAGTTAAGCCAAGTTACAGAATATGTAACAAAGATGAACCTATATGAAGGAAAAACAGAGAAAGCACTAGATTTAATGGAACTAATAGTAAAAATAGCAGGGATAGATATGGATAGGTACAGACAAACAAGGGATGGTATGAGTGAAAAAGTGCAAAAAAAAACAGGAGGTTTTCAAAGAATTTATTAAATGGAGGGGATCGGAAAAAGAAAACAGGCAAAATTTGATGATTAACAAATGGGGATATAAATGCTTGTAACAAAGAAAAAAGAATGGCAATAAAATATGGAAAATAAACTAAAGGGGGCAATTTAAAAGAAAGATAGTAAAAATATATGGGAAATAGTAAGAAGGGTGAACAGGAAAGGAGAGGAAAAAAATGAAATGACACCAGCTGAATGAATAGAATATTTTAAAAACCTGATTGGGGAAGGGATAGAGATAAGGTTTAGAGCATAGAATATGTGGACAAGAGGTGATATAGAGAAGTTCCGGAATATAAACTAAGGGAAAAGGGAGTAAGTGACAAGCTTATAAGAGAAATTAAGAAAATATATTAAGATGTAAAGTTTGGTATACGCTGTGAAAAAAGCAGCATCATAGAGACGATTCAGCAAAAAATAGGATTAAGACAGGGATGTAAGCTTAGTCAATATTATTTAACCTATTCATTGATGATATATTAGAAAGAGTAAAAATAAGAAATCAGCATTGTCCAGTAATAAGGGATAAGGAGATTCCAGGTTTATTATATGCAGATGACCTTATGGTAGGTGCCATATCCATAATAGGGTTACAAAATGCAATAAATGAAATTCAAGAATTTTGTGAAAAATGGGGAATTAAGGTAAATATAAATAAATCCAAGTGATAGTGTTTAAAAAAGGAAATAAACTGAGGAAGGAAGAAAAATGGCTTCTAGGTGGTCAAGAACTGGAGGTAGTCAAAGAATATGACCATTTAGAAGTAAGGTTGAGCAATAACGGGGAGCACATGGCAGGAAGATGTGAGGCAGCTATGATGGCAATAAGAATATGCAAATATAAATTAGATATGTCGACAAAATGGTTGGAGAGAATGTACGAGGCGCTGGTACAATGAAAAATGCTCTATACGGTGGAAATATGGTGGGGGAAGGAGAATTAAGTGAGACAATTGACCAAATGTATAGAACATTTTGTAAAGAATTAATTGGACTACCAAGAGCAGCAGCAGTTCAGTTGCTTTAGTAGAACTAGGAGGAAAGGTATAATAGTAGAAAGAATTTTAAAATTTGGTTTAGATGTATGAAAATGGAGGAAGGTGAAATCTTAGATATGCATGACTCAGCAAAAGGTTCTAATAAGCAAAAACAGATGGTGAAAAGAAACCGAAAAAATAATGGAGTCAATTGGAATGAGGGATATATGGGGCTAGAATTTTGGAAAGTAAAACGACAGATATGGGGAAGGCTTGAAGATACAGATATGGGGAAGGCTTCAAGATAAAAAAATCATTAAGCTTTTATAAATTAATAAAGGAGTGGGGGAAGAGAGAGGTATGTTGATTGCTGCAGCAGACAAGAAAGGGAAGGTTTAGCATGAATGAGAATGAAATCAATGTATTTAAGAGGGGTGGAAGAGGAATATGCAAGCTGTATTGGAGGAAGAGAAAATACAGAACACTATTCGATGGAATGTAAGAAAATAAGGAGTTGGAGGGAAGGAGTGTGAGTAAAAAATTGGGAAAATATGGTTAGAAAAATAGTAACTATAAAGATGTTGACGGGGAAAGAAGAAAAGAAAATCAAGGGCATGGGAGAATGTTTAAGGAACGCAAAGGAAAAATGGTCTAGAAAAGTAAGAGAGGCAAAGAAAGAAGGGCTGCTCAGTGAGCGATAAGGCCTGGGAGCCAACCAATCTGAGTGGCACAATAGGAACACAAGCACTAGACAAATTGAACATAAAACACAGGGGTACGAGAGATATATATTGTATAAAATTGTAAACCAAAATGCACAATAAATTCAATTCAACTGATGGTAGCAAGGACAGTCTTAATTAACTGTGCCTCTTTTCTGTCATGGGTATCTTTCCAAAAATGATGCATCACAGCAGATTTATCTATTCCTCAAGGTTCTCAAATGTCTGGTACCCATTTTTCTCTTTGTCATCCTTATGTAAATTTTGTTGTATTATTTGCAATCAATGCAGTAGATGCCAGATTTTTGTTTTGCCTATTTTGTTAGAGTTTCATAAATTTTTGAGACTGGATCTATTCTATGGAGCAAATCTAATACTGCAATCCTTAATTTTTTAAATTGATGTGTGGCTATTGGGTGATATGTTAATCTCTTATAAATTTACTTGTTTACTGGTTATTTGCTGTTGAATTTTCTTGATCTTGAACTTTTATCTTTCTATCGACCAAATGTTTGTAAAAACAATTATGGTCTGCCATGTTTAGTACCTGTTCATATTCATTTTGATATTCTACTGCAGTTAGGGAGATATGTTAAGCTGTTGAGTGTTCTCTATTTGGGTTGAAACTATCTGCTACAGTATATACCAAGTTATAGTTCAGAGTCATTTCTAATCAGTTTCAAATCAACTATGGGTAAAAGATCAGTTTCAAATCAAGAAAAGGGTAAAACTCAATCTATTTCTTTCTCTACTGAAAATGTAATTGATTTTCCTGGATATTAAGCTACTTTAAGGTATCATCTTGTGTTTACTATTTACTACTGCTACTACATCATTGTCTCTATTATTTGAAAATTATAATAAACTATAATTTGAAAAACACAGGTGATATGCATCTCAAAGAAACTTGTATACAGATCTACCAAGTATTGTGATAGTGATAACACATTCATAATCCAGAAATTTACTTTTAGAATTTTCCAATGAATCCAAAATAATGCATAAGTTTGAATGTATATCCCAGTATAGCCTAGTTACCTAATATTTGTGAGCTAAGCCATTTCTTATAGTAAGAAGTGACTTTTCTCTAGATGTACTGGAAAACAATGCATTTACTTCAAATGAAACTAAAATGTCATTAGGGCCTAATTGTGCATCTTTAATTTTCTCTGTTAGTTCTGAAGAGCTTTTCACACTTAGGGAGATAAGGGTAACAAAATTTTGTCTTGAGCAAAAAAGATAACATTACTACAATGCTTAACTTATTAAATGGGTGAGAATTCATGGAAATCAAGGGAAATCCTTTACTTATAACATTTAGAAGTTCATATAGCTTTAAAAAACAAAATTATGATTTCAAAAAAAGATTAACATAAACTGAAGCCTTCAATATCCTGCTAGAGAGAACCTGACCTTCAAGTTCATCAATGGCCCAGCAGATGGAAGCAGAAAGCATAACCACCAAATTTCTGGATTTGACTTCACCTGCAACGGAGCTGAGGATGTGAACGAGGGTTTGCAGAACATATTCCTAACAAGGTATAAATTGGTGAAATAGCTTAAATGATAGTGCGACTCATTTTAAACTTTATACAGTGTGGTGCACTTTTGACCGACCAAAGAAACTCAACGAAACAAAATAGAAATGTGAAATCTGCACCAAATTAAAGAAAAACTCTCCAAGTTTCACACCTATTCAGTGCAGTTCAGTGTGGCTTGCATTTGTTGCTCTACACACATCAAAATGATATTCAAGTTCTGCCCACACACGTTTAAGGACGTCTGTGATACTCTGTTTTAAACGATTAATGTTGTCGATATGTTCATTGTACACATAACCCCACAAGTAAAAGTCTAAGGTTGTCAGATCCAGCCATGGCTTGACATAACCCCTGCTGGGGGAATATATCCAGAAACAATGCTGGCAGAGTGTGGAGGAGTGTTGAAAGATGACACCTTCTGGAAATTGTGACATGTCAAGGTAGTTTTTTGCCACCACAGTCTGCCTGCAGACAAAAGTGGGCCTATCACTGTGTCATGCATCAGGCCACACCACATGTTCACTTGTACTCAACGTAGACATGAGGATTTTCAGCAGCCCATATGCGAACGGTATGGCAATGAACATGTCCACAGATATGGAATGTCACCTCATCGCTAAACACAATCTTCTGCAGAAATTGTTTGTCAATGTTGATCTCATGAAGCGTATCTGTAGCAAACGCGAATCGTTTGCATCTATCTGTTAGTTTTATAGCGTACAGCAGCTGCAACTTGTAACCCAAAAAAACGTAGATAATTTTTAACACCATATGAACTTCTTGCATAGGTGTAATTGTCGAGCACATGCACACACAGATTTTTTAGGGCTCCTTATGTAGCTCCCCTGTATAGCCTCTACCTACCAGAACGGGGTTTGCACAACAACTGCTTATCCCACTGAGTAATGTTATTCCTATGTGGTGGCACTTCGCTGTACATGCGACGATATTCACGTTGCACTTGGTCACGGATTCAAATTTGGCAAGCCACAGAACACACTGAATTTTCCTCTGTACTATCAAAATCTCGACTGGCATGGCATGAGCTGATCCACTGCTGCGCAGTTCGTGGTGTTGCATCATCACCTTACACATCATACTACGTAAACTTGAAGAGTTTTCCTTTATTTGGTGAAGGTTTCACATTTATATCTTGTTTCGTTGCTTTTCAGTGACTTGTCAAAACTGCACCATGACTTTATGGACACACCGTACACAGGAAGCATTGTTTAAGGAAATAATGAAACAATATGTTTGCAAGAAATTTACTTATCATTCAAAACACATTCTGACTTTAAGTGAGGCATGGAAGCAATAGCTTATGAAACTAATTTGTTACATGAGAAGTAAATATTCTAGTACCTCAATAAAATCTAACATATTCAACAGATATCTTAGTAGATTAGATAAAAGAATGAACACACTGCTTTTAATCTCAGGAAAGAAAGCCAACAAAACTTTACTGGTTTTGAACATGCATGTATTATCCATTTAATAACTTGAGAATACTTGGACTTCTTTTCTTAAGCCTACAAAATAAACAACGAGAGAAAATATGTAAGCAGTCTTTTAAATACAATGCATTAGCAAGGAACTCTTCTTTTTTGTTTTCACATATGGTACTAGAGTGAAGATCTTTACTTTAATTGCTTATGACCCTCCATTACCTCTAATGCTTTTACAGAACTTAATGCTAAGATTACTGTTATGAGCTCACCTTTTCGGAAGCGACCAGTTTGATTTGGAGGTGTGAATGTTGGGGGCTGGCTGGTAGCTACAACATATGTTGGCATTACCATTGCAGTAGCAGCCATGCCAGCTGGAGCACCAGGTGGTGCAGCACAATACTGAGGGGTCTGAGGCGTATGGGGTCTTGAAGGAGTTGGAGTACTTGGTGACCGCTGAAAATACAATTATTCTTGTAAAAACAAAATCAATTACATTACCTAATAAATATAAAATTGCCTTAATGGGAATTGATAGGAAATTAATTCTTTGTGTTAAATTTACTTTCATTTGTTAATAAATAAATTTATTGTCAATAAAGCACATGTGGGTTATTTTAACCTGCTGCCCAATGACTGTTTAAACTCTGCAATGGTTCTCCCCAAATAAGATGATATATTGTCCCATATGCTTACAATAGTTTAACAAAAGCTCCATAAACAGGTGACCTGTCAATGAAACAAAGAAGTATTTCCAAAATAAGGGATTACAAAAAACAAAATTTGCGATGTATAGTTCTATACATACAAGTATAGGGTTAAGTGTGTAAATTTTAAGACTTGTTGGCCAAGCATCCTTTTAAAGAACTAGCAGAGTTTGCTCTAGATTCCTTGTGTTTCCTTCATTCAAGTACTTCGTGTGAAAAGTGCTTTCTAAGTTTGATAATGTGAAAACAAACTGATGACAGACATGGTTAATGCCATACTTTTTATGGCACAATGTGTTCAGGATTGTGGTTGCTGCAATTGGATTCTAACAAACAAGATGTCATCCTTGTATAGCTCAGGTGATAGCAATTCATGCCATGCTGGCTGAGTTGTAAACTACTTAAGTTGACTTTTGTATTATTCTTTCATAAAGATTATATGTACACTATATTGTTATCAGATGATGAATATAAGATGATTATTCTATGGGACAATTACATTATAATCTTATTGCCTCATTAGAATAAAGCATTTGCGGGAAAGTGGACAAAGTATTTTCTATATTGATGAAAGTTGGGTGGATATTCAGCAAGTATTAGCAAAGTGAGGAGCAATTTGGCATTCATATAAACACTAATGCAGGGAACAGACTGATAATAGTTCATGAAGGTAGTGTAAATGGATTCTCTTCTCATTCACAAAGCTGGCATAACTGCAGGTGACTACCATGGCCAAATGAACCATGTGAACTTTGAAAAACTGGCTCATAATTTGCCTCCTCCTTGTAGAGGTGGACAAACCCCCAACTAGGAGTTCTGTGAAATCTGCTATGATATTGTGGTTACAAGACAGTGCAACAGTTCTGTGCATAAAGCAGAACTTTACAAGCTGATTGAAATAAGCAAACCTAATGAGAAGGTGTTTAAAGTGGAATGCATTTTTGATTTCCTTGGGCCACACCATCGTTCACTTGCCTCCATATATGTGTGTGATCTAAATCCCACAGAACTAGCTTGGGCTAGGGTGAAACAAATAGAGAAAGAAATCTAGCAGGTGACTTATCACTTCAGAAATTGCATGATACAACGCTTGAGGGCATATTACTTGTGACAGAAACAGATAGTAGGGTTTTTGCAGACATGTTGAGCAGGTAGAAAAGGATTACTGGGAGAAAGATGGTGTAGTGGAAAACATTGACAGTATTGTCATTTCATTGGGAGATGTCAGCAGCGATTCTATTTCTTCCTCCAACAAAAGTGAGTCTGGCTTGGAAGAACTGGTCACTCCACTTGTTTGAAGCGAGTTTTATAAGCTAGTGCATGGATCTGAGTATTTAGTTCGACTATCTTTAGCAACTTCTTCACTTTAATCTAGCTTGATTACATATTCCAAAGTTGGCACTAGTGCTATAAGCACAGGTATCCAGCTTCAGATATCACGGTGTGGCTAGAATTGTTTATGCAACTGCTGACACATTACATTCCTGCTTGGCACCATGGGTGGGTGGACAGATAGTAAGTACCTCGTGAGACACACATGCTTTAGTCATAAGTTGCTGAGTATTTTTGAAATCAAATTGATTTCTCTCTTCCTCATTTTTGCATGTTTTAAAAAATGTGTAAACCCTACAAATATTATTTTGAGTCTGGTTTTGCAATATCTGCCTCTTTGACTAGCCACTAAATTCACTGCTTAAGGCTAATGCATGAGTCTGTTCTACTGGTGCTTAAAGTAACTGATTAGTTTTTTTGTTTTTTTTGGGGGGAGGGTAATTATTTTTATAAAAATAATTTATTTTTTTTATTTGACTTTTATTTGTCTGAGAAACTAAACCAAACTCAGTAATATACCATATAAAAAACATGCAAGGTCAGCTATGATATACAAAACATTCTCTTATATGGACAGAATGAGTAATTTTAACAAACGATGAACAACTGACAATAATATTACTACTGTCAAAGTACTTATTTAGAAAAGCAGTGCTTGGTTTGGAACTATTGCAGGCTTGCAGTTGTTAGCAATTATGCAGACTCCCCTACTGTTTATTCAGCCTCATGACTTGTATACACATAAAACTGAAATAGTCCTGTGGACTGGGGGAGATAGGAGAGTGGATGTAGATAAGTAAAAACCTCAACACTTTTTTGTAATTAAATGCACAGTTAACTAGACAATTGCGTTTAAAAGTAGGAATATTTGGCAATGTGGCGCAACGTGTTGATTGAGTAGCCTGCTTCTACTGGCAGCACCTTGAACTATTCCAGCACTCCATAAAACCATTATGTAACTTTGGCCATGTATCGAATTCATATGCTTTGTCACTGGTGCGCGAGACACCACAAAAATTCCAAGGAAAAGTCAGGTTATTGTTCACTGCACCGTATGTAAACATTACCTCTAATTCTACATTAGCATGTAATTAAATATATTTTATCTGATATGTTTAAAGGCCTGAATATCTGGCCTGTTCTGTTTGAGAGGCTTATGCCATGGTAATGTAACAAATTCACGTGAAATTGTTACTAATATTAAATAGTTTTAAGGCTTGTGTACACATAATATCTATGTATGTAGTTTAAAAGGTACATTTTAATTATTATATGCAATGCCATATTGCAGTGATATTTATATGACAATGCAACGCTTTGCTTGAAATGAAAATAAGCATTCCAAAGGTTATGGCACTCTTTATGTGAAACACCTCTTGCATTAACACCATTATTCTGTGTTGAATTTAACAATTTGGTACTATTAATTGCTAAATGTTTAGGAAAGCATAAGTTATAATGTGCCTTTACACTCCACTGCAATATGCTTAAAGGAAATTTATGTGCAATTGTTTATAGTTTTGTCAAACCGGGAAGTGTATGCTTCTATTTAATTTTTAATATACGTTTTAAAATGAGACCAATGTGCTTCATGCTAGCATGTACATCTAATTACTGGTCTAAAAAAGGGAATCTGTATAACATGATGCAGAAGTTTTTAGAAGCAATTTCGCCAATGGTTACTCCAATATGATTTAACAATAAGCTTGTGAGCGCAGCAAAAAAAACAACCTTGAGTTAGTAAAATCTGCGATGCTAACATTACTGATAAGATTTGTATGCATAAGTATGTGTGACATATCAAAATATTTCAAGAAACATAGGTAAACAAAATTGACATTGCTCTTTGTGCCTATGAATTCCAGTCACAGACTACCGTTATTTACTTGTTAGCTTTACAAAACAAAAAACAACCACAACCTTAGCATTTACAAATATGTGAAAACATGGGATTAATTTAAAATATCTGAACTTGCCTCCAGGATGTAAATTTGAAATAAGAGTTTAGAGGAAGTGTTCCATATGCCCTCAATTACGACAACTCAGAATTACACTACCTGTATCACGGACCCACTAGCAAAGGGCAACACATATGCCTGCATTTGGCACGATCCTGTTAGGAAATCTTTCAGCATAGAGCCATTGAGCAGATCGAGAATTGCACTGCGTTTCTCAGTAAATTAAGATCATGTCCAGATGTTCAGAAAATCACAGCATGGTGTATGTTGTTCTGTAACAAGATTTCCTGTCCTTTGTTTGTTTGCTTTTTGTAATCCATGCCTCCTTTAACTGCTCTGATCTTAACTTGTGACTGACACAAAAACAATTGCATGCGATTAAGTAAACATTCCCCTCGATCTAACTAAGGAGCAACAAATTATGGACTTTTCAAATTTAATTTACACAAAAACCATTCATTCTACTGAAATATGCCAAAAGGAAAAAGTTGTTTATTCAATTTTCTATGAATATAGTCATAAATTAACAACCTTTAATCAACAGTAATCCAGCAAGGTGGTGATAGATATTTTGGATAAAAGCATTTTTTTCTCAAAAACGGTGCATTTAATTACAAAAAAGTGTTGGAGGTTTTTGTTCATCTAGATCCACTCTACTACCTCGCCCAGTCTGCCGGACTGTTTCACTTCCACCCTATATAAAAAGCTATATTTTTCACACAGTATATACAGGGTGGTTGGATAGTACCTAATGTTAGATTAGATTATCTGAGAAACTACATTAGCTCTTGCTGGCATGTAAATAAATTTGACTACTATGGGGTTTACCATTGCTTATTTCAGATGCTGATTGAGTGAAAACTAAACAATGGCTGGTGTACTCAGTGTAGAAGAGAGAGCTAAGGTTGCCACCGGGTATGAAGTGTGGAGGTCAGTGCTGCAAGATGGAGGAGGTAAGAATGCATCACTAAGCCCAAAGACAATAAAAAAAAACTGTCCTATGAAATTAATGACAACTGGTAGTGCGAACGATGTACAGCGATCTGGAAGACCCTTCACATCCAAATCACAAGACAATGTGAACGTTGTGCGTAAGATGTTTCAACAAAGTCAACAAGAGAAGCTGCCAGGGAAAGTGGACAGTCTTGAACAAAACGTTTGTGAAGTTTTTGCAAATGTGCCACTTGAGATGCTAAGAAAATCTGTGAACACTGTTCCAAAAAGATTTCAGAAATGTGTAGACAATGCGGATGCATACGTCGAAATGTAACTTACTAACCCAAAAGGTATACCCTAATAATGCATTTAATGAAAATAAAACTATGATAAGTTGTTCACTCCTTGAAATATTTTATGTTAAAAATAGGTATTAACTTTCCAACCACCCTGTAGAGAAAAGGAAATAAATAAAGATAAAATATTTTAATGAGTATCAGTGCGATACCATTTTGTATGCAGAATCTGAAATTCTCAGTATCCATGTATACATCCCATGCTATGCCACTGTTGTTACATTTTACATTTCATCTTTAAATTATTTAGGAGATAAATATTTTGTTCTAGTTTTATTTATAAAATGGAAATTGTATAAATGATACTTACAGGTGTGAATGGTTTAGCACTTGGGTTATAAACAAATTCCTTAGCATTAGGATTGAGAGTAGACTTTTTTAGTGCAGAGGTTACTTTATCCACTGCTACCCCCGTGGGATCTGAGCTTTGGTGCTCTTTGGCAGACAAACTCTCTGCTGCAACTGATGGATGCCCCTGCACTTGCTTTTTGGATTCTGATGCCACAGATTCTGCTTGCTCTCCAGAGCTCAACTTGAAATCTTGTCCAAATTTCTTCAAGTCTGCTATGTGTTCCTCTCGACCTGAAATATCAGTTTTATAGTTAAGTAGGAAGAAAAATTTAACAGGAGAGCCAGTCATCCCTTTGTTTTGTAGTTTTAAGCAATCTGCAGTGAGTATGAAAACATCAATCCCTATGATGCACAAATATAGTAACATTTATATCTTTGAATATACAAGTGGCAAACAAGATTAACATTATGCAACCTGTAATACACATCCTCTCTGATTGTAGCTTTAAAACACTCACTGACAAAATTAATTGAAATTCAATATTTGTTCTTTTACACTATCCGTGTGAAGGTAGTAGTGAGTTCTTAAGTTAATCAGACTTCAAAAATTCAATAGGTGCCACAGACAGGACTCAAATCACTCTCCATGCTGATGCTCTTATAGCTTGAGCTACCACAAGTTGCCCACTTATGCATACTCTTCAATCTGATTCAAGTATCTTGATGTACCTTCAAATTTAACCTTTGCTTGAATTTTTGGAAGCAAACATGCACAACTGTGAGGTAAAGGTACAGCCGTAATGCGTTAAATTCTTACATAAAATCATTAGTGACGAACAGTAGTTTGTAGAATAAAATATTTAGTAAACTGCATTAGTCTATATTTCTTGTGCAATGGATTAACCTCTGCTTTGTAGGACCTATACACCCAAAGACTTACAAGCCAATGTCAGATTGGTCAGTCCAGGGGGGGGGGGGGGTTCAACCCAGGACCTCCCGAATGCAAGTTGCACACATTATCACACCTCACTCCAGTCCAGGGGGGTTCAACCCAGGACCTCCCAAATGCAAGTTGCACACATTACACCTCGCTCCAGCCCAGGGGGGTTCAACCCAGGACCTCCCAAATGCGAGTTGCACACATTACCACACCTCGCTCCAGTCCAGGGGGGTTCAACCCAGGACCTCCCAAATGCAAGTTGCACACATTACCACACCTCGCTCCAGCCCAGGATCTCTCAAATGTGAGTTGCACACATTACCACAGCACCACCTCGCTCCAGCCCAGGATCTCCCAAATGCAAGTTGCACACATTACCACACCTCGCTCCAGCCCAGGATCTCTCAAATGTGAGTTGCACACATTACCACAGCACCACCTCGCTCCAGCCCAGGATCTCCCAAATGTGAGTTGCACACATTACCCCCTCGCTCCAGCCCAGGACCTTCCAAATGCGAGTTGCACACATTACCGCAGCACCATAAGTATAAATCAGGTTCTGAACAACTACAGAGCCTTTGTTTGGACATGGTCCAGCCTAACGAGAATTTTCTTGGCACTGGGAACTACTTTGCCAGCAGTCGATATTCATAGCCTCTTAAATCTCAGCACATAGATTTCTCATGCATATTATAACTACAATAACCACACACCTTCATCATAGATGATGTTGGAAGTTATATCCTTGTGTCACATCTCTCACCTTTTCTCCCCAAGGTCATAGGTTCAAATCCAGCAAAGGTCAATGGATTCTTTTGGGCATAAAAGTCCTTAGCATGGCTTCCTTTGGAAGGGAAGTACAGGCGTGGTCCTGTGTCATAGATTTACATGTAAAAACACCTGAAGCCTGCTCAAGGGGTCTCAGCAAAATTTCCGGACTTTCATGCCTAATATAGAATGGGAGGCTAAGAACCATTGCAGTTAAAGACCGTCCATAAGTAAAACTCAATTTAATTTCTCACACCTTTTAAGAAAATTTACATCAACACTCAGCAATTCTTCGTGGGCATGTAAATAAAACCATGCTTTGTCCATAAAAAAAATTAAATGTGTGTCATTACAGCAATCATTAACATTCTCCAACACCCAATTAATTCATATTATTGCATGGTTGCAATTCCTGAACTACAGTTATCATATAGGGTTTTAATTTTAAAAATTAAGTGTCATTCAAAGCCGAAGTTTGTGAACTTCCTAATTCCTGTTCTCGGAGATTTCTTTGGACTTCATTCTAACTTTTCTCCGATGTCATAAGAATTTTTCCTCTTTAAGAACACTGTGATTTGCTTTTGGTTTCTTATCAAGAATAGATCCTCTTTACCTATATCTATTCACAAGATTAAGAACTATTTCTCTGTAAGGTGCACGAACAGTAGCAAATCTGTCTACAAATCGCCATCTCACTTCTCTAAAATAGTTTCATCATATATGAAGATTGTGTGTGCTAAAGTATAAACTTTTGACATTCCAACGGCACTATAACATTGAGACATGTTCTCACAGCATATCTACGTCTGTACAGCACAGACCATGTCAACTGATTAGCCAGCATATAGAAAGGGAACAGAAGCAGCATGCAGGGCAAGCAATTTGCACAATATGGCCAACAGTTGAAACAAAGACTCTGTGTTTGTTCCCTTGTGCCACTCCAGATGAGTGATAGGACCGTACTTAAAAGGACTGGAACCATAAATGGACAGTGATCATACAATGGCATCTCATATAAAGGTTTTCAAAATTATAAGATGCCTTTTGATACACACACATTATCACGCATTTGCATGAAATTGTCAAAAGCATTAATTATTATGAAAGTAAAAGAAAAGGTTAAAGAAACAGAAACATAATCTATTACTAATTTTATTTTAACAGTATTAATAAAGTTATTGATGAAAATGCTTGAAATAGCTACATTTTATTTTTAAGAAATGTTTGAATTATGTTAAAAATGAGATCTTACAGTTTGCATGCCATTGAAAGTTTTAGTTGTGGGTCACACAAATACGAAAGTTTTACATTCGTAATATCCAGATAGTTTGGATGGTAACACTGAAGCTGCCCACTGGGAAAACACGTAAACTAGCACAATACATTTTCAACTTTTATCAAAGATAAATGGTAATTGTGAAAATTAACCTGAAAAAAATCTAAGCATAATATTTCTAACATTTGTTTATTTGGATGATGTTTGCATTTATCTGTAATTTCTCACAATAACCAGTTTTCAATTTTGACATAATGCTTATAAATGGCAGCCAACAAAAGTGAAGGAATTTTAAATACTGGATTATGAATTGTAAAATAGTGGATTTATTATAATAATAATAATAATGAATTTGTTTGAATTGCTAAATATAATTTACTAGCTGTTGTGTTCTGTTTCTGTATATGTAACAAGCACAATTATAAATGTGTGTTCAGAGAATGTACAAGCTGATACGCCAGCTTCAGTGAAAATTCAAACAAAACTCAGAAGTATTTATGTTCTATGAAGGGATTCAAGAAGAATTTTTATTTCATACTTAATTTTGCATTAAAAGCTCAATCTCCAGAACATGCTGAATATAGAAAGGCGATTCAAATTTATTTCAACACCCATGTGTAAATGTAATCAATAATTGTAAAGGTGCAGCAGTAAAGTATAACAGCTGTAACTTCACAATTATATAAACATTACCACTTATGTAGATGTGCTACTTTGGCATAATTTGTGCCAATTTGACTCCTCTGCTACAAGTTTGCTGCCAGAGAATAAATCTTATAAGCCCAGCATCTTGGCTTCCACCGTTACTATGCATGGACCAGGATAGCACAGTAGAGCTGGTTGCAACAACGTTATTGGCTGATCCTACAGCAGAAACATGTAACTACCCACCTGCCTCCCGGGAGCTGGCCCTTTTGCATGAGGAAGAGAGCTTTCAAACGTCGAGTATACGGACACAGCAATCATGCAGGTAGGAAGACATTAGACAAATAAAGTGTCACATTTCAGCTTTGTCAAGATTATATTATAAATACTTTTGGTGAGTAAATTTAAAAATTCAGCTAATACCTGGTGGCAAGGCACAAATGGAAAATACACACAGAACAAGAGAACAATTTCCCAGCACATTGACTTCCATTGAACATCTCTTTAAATGTGAAAGATAGGGAGTTATTTGAAAATAATTTTGAAGTACTGGACTGGCGCATTATAAAATGGCAGCACTCACGTGGGACAATTTTACATTTACTTGTCATGAAATAGTCGCTAAACCACAACTCATTTCATAAATGCAATGCATAGTGTTTGTCTCCTCTAGTATAAAGGGATGTGCAATCTCTGTACTGTTTCAGCATTTATTATACATAAATCGTGAGCATAATTTACACTCGCAACGTATTCTATAAATTCCATCTGTTCGTTACAGATCCTATGGTATGGGTTCAGTTTTCTAACTTCCAACTTGAGGTTTTCGTTCATCTCCTGTTTCTAGGGGCAGGGTTAGCATTCTCTTTGTTCGAACTCTGCACTCTCTTAATGACCTTCGCAAATATTGATTTATTATGAAAGGAAGAACTTTCATTTTGTCTAAAAGCATGCAGTTTGCATTTTGATGTAAATGCAACTTTTCCTTCCTTACTACATTTGTTACGAGGAACATGTAGATCTAGAGACTGACATTAAGCATTTCTCAAAAGATGAGATTTTTTAATTAATTCAATATACTAAATTTCAACTTCAAGAATTTCAAAGTTTATTTAAAGAACAAAAGGACTAGTTTTCTTCAGCCACTATCCATAGGTTGAAAGCACAGCTTAATTAATATGTTGAATGAGTGAAAGTTTTACATTTGTCTTCATTTGCTACCAATTTTAAAGCATCTTTGCAAGTGCTTAATGCTTGTTATGACGACTTATTATCTTCATAAAGGAGGCAACTAATATTTTGTCTGAATTAACAAATATATCGTGCAAACTTCTCCGGCTTTAGTTTCAAATTTGATTTCACACTTAGTTGAAACTTAGGGAATTTAGTTTCTCTGTCTTTGTTTGCTTTTCAAGCGTTACACATTACACACCCGGTGCAAGATTTGCTTGGTAATGCACATTTCGTTGTGAACAATGCTATTCAAGCGTGAGATTTCCTGAAATTCTTTTTGCATTTTTGTGAATTATGTTCTCATTCTTTATATCTTGGGAAGGATTTATACATGTTATTACTCACAGTAATGGAAGGCAAACTGAGTTTCTTAGTACATGAAACATTGGAACAGAAATGTGATTTGCAACATTTCATTCATGTGTGTTGCAGTTTTTCTTTCCTACTAGACTTCCTATTCAGTTCTTGTTGGTTTATTATTTTGCTCCCCAGAACCCTACGAAGAATTACTCACTTTTATTGATCATGTTAAGACCATTTAAGTTATTTTTCAATTGCCCAAGTCCGAGCAGCAAGTTTGTTAATTAATCCTTACCGGATTGAATATTCAAACACGCTTATAGTGCACATTTGCAGAATTAAATACATTGGTGACTTCGTTACAACAAAATGTAGATCTTTTATTTCAGTCATCTAGTTCTAATACTTTATTACAGCAGTTGCATGTGTTGATTTCTCGACCCCTTTAGAGGTACCGCCAGCCTCAATTAGTCTTAACACCTTCACTGCTAATAGCATGCATATCGTTACTGACTTCAAGTCACCCTGTGCTAATAACGTGAACATACGTGACACGCGTTATGGTAATAAACGAATGTGTAACCTCTCGTCAAGACTTTTAGAGGGCAGTTTTAATGCATGTATGCTCCTGCCATCTATTGTGGTGAGAATGAAATGTCTGTATTTTAGTTGTATTGTACTGCTCTCTTGAGTTAAATATTTTAAGGTCTGCACAAAGCATCTGTTGCTGCACCAGAGAGCTACATACTCGGTATCTGTGATGCGGGGAATGACTGGATTTCAAGGGTGTGTAAAACACTTCATCAAGAGGTGCTGGATGGACTTTGAGTGATGAACTTATTAGATGTTTTTAATGAATTACTATCTGATTTTTTGGACTAACTTATGGTGAAAATGATCATGATTATCCTGAAGCAGTGTATGAAGCTATAGCTGTTGATTGCAGTGATAGTGAAAGTGATATTCTGCAAGGTGTGCCACAAACAATGCACTCACCCTTTGTTCCAGTGGCACCATGGTGATTTCAGGTCACACTTGCACAAATTCTCAGATCAAAATTCAGGTATTTTGGCAAATATATAAATGATGATTGCACCTTACTGCAAGTTTTTCAATTACTTTTCCACTTCACATTATGCAGCACATAGCAAATGAAACCAACAAACATTACATATTTTTGTGTCAGAAGCTACAACCATCCCAAAGTTCTCCTTTACAAGCCTAGAGTAACACTACCCCAGAGGAATTGTATATATTTTTTGGAATCACTATGCTAATAACCAGAGTAAAAAAGAATGCACTACATGAATACTGATCCAAAGATCCCCTTATTGCCACATATCAATTTTCTAATTATATTTCCAGGGATAAATACCTTTTACTTTTGAGGTTATAACATTTCAATGACAATGAAACACAAGTACAGGGGGAAAGACTCCATAAATGGAAACCGATAATTGATAATCTCAGAAAAGCCTTCCAAGAAGCACTTTATCCTTTTCAAAACCTTTGCATAGATGAAAAACCTTGTGCTTTTCAAGGGCCAATTGCAATTTTTGGAATATATCCCATCAAAGAGACACAGGTTTGGTATAAAGATATTTTTGCTTTGAGATTGTGAAACAGGGTACATTCTTGATTTCATTGTATATACAGGGGCAAACACATAGTCTTCCAAGAGCAGTAGTACAAACACTGATGCAAGGTCACACTTCATGGCTAGATAATTGGTATTCCAGTCCTCTATTGTACAATTGGCTACATCAAAATGTAACCAATGCTTGTGGTACAGTGAGAAAAAACAGAAAAGAAATGCCAAAAATGGATGAGAAATTGAAAAAGGAACAAACAACTCTAGACACACACAAAACATGTTAGTACTGAGATGGATGGACAGATGGGAGGTCTGCACGTTGAGAACACTCCACACAAATTCAATGAAAGAGTCAGGGAAAGTTGATAGGAAGACACAAAAATAGATAATGAAGCCCGAGTGTGTTATGGATTATAACAAAAACATGGGTGCTGTAGATAGGTCTGATATGATGATTAGCTCTCTTGAATGTGTCAGAAAGACTTTGAAATGGTACAAGAAGTACTTCTTTCATCTCTTAGATGTAATTCTGCTAAATTCTCAGGCAATATACAAAACTAAAACAGGTAGGAACATTACTCTGATTTACAGCTCTCTATTATTCGAGACAATTTTTAACAATATCACACTCTCAAAGCAACCAAAGTAGGACGACCAACATCTGGTGATCAGCCCCTTAGACTCATTAAAAAGCACTTCCCTTCACCTGTCCCACCAACTCCAAAAATCGCAAAGCCTACTAAAATGTCATGTCTTCTACAATACAAATTTTCGATACCAGGGTTATGTGTGCTCGAAGTTTAATGTGGCCTTGTGTATAAACCCCTGGTTTAAAACTATCACATAAAAAAGAAATATTAATATTAGTTTCAGGAGGATGTAGTTTCATCCATGAATTATATGTAATATCTGCAGCGAAGTAGAAGTAGTTATAAATAGGTTTCCCCTACAAAATCAAATTGGTCACCCATCTTGTAAATAGAAAAACAAATTTAAATATATTTTATTTAGTAAATTAATCTAAAATTCAATTGAAAAGTAAAATTGCTAACTTTTTTTAAAACATTTACAACGAGCATTGGTGGCCACAGGACAACCCATGGTCAGGTGAACCGCGGGCAGTATTTCTCCTGAATTTTAAAATTTTAATCTTAGCCTTGGGTCACTTACAATCATCTACGTGAAGTTTGGTACGTAAGTATTTTAGTACATTTTCTTCAATTTTCAGCGTTATAATATACAGTAGAATCTTGTTAGTACGTTTTTGCAGGGACCTAAGGATTTGGACGTCATAGGTGGGAAAACGTGTTAACGAAAATGCAAAATCTGCAATTTAAGAACATAGGTAATAAAAATCTAATAATTACTACGTCTCCATGGGCAATTTCATACTGAATACGATCCGCGTTTCCATGTTAATTCAATATGTTTAAATGGATTTGGATACACAAAGCCTGAGAATAAATAATTCAAGCTTTTATTTTGGCAACTTGGATTTTTTAGGTTATGAATGTTTTTGAGAAAATAAATTGCAAATTGTGGAAGCGGCAATAGTGGTTTTGCTGTGTGTTTATTACACACGTGATAACAATTTCTGCTAAAAAAGAAAAAATTATGAGCGTGCATCATGTTACGAGTACAATAGACGATATTATCTTTGGTGTATACAAGACGATTTGAATACGGAGGTGTTTCCATGCAACAAATTTCGTTCCGGTCCTCCTCTGATCCTATTTTCCAAGAGAAAAGTTTTGTTTTAGTATTTTTCCCTTCTTTAAAAGCAGTTTCAATCAATTTAGGTTTGCTAACAATCGTGTTTAAGGTTGACGGAGGAATGTTTAACTTCCGCACTATATCGACATGTTTTATATTTGGATTGTGATTACATCAAGGATTTTCAGTTTTTCACTGTTGGTTATTTACCTACTACACTTTCGTTTTTTCATTGTAAATGAAAAGTTAAAATACAATCTACGGTTGTTTGGTCATCACTCAACAATAGAAACTATCGTTAGCGTTTACCACGCCAAGGTAAAGCATTCTCTATCCCGCCCACAGAAATCGTGTCACACAAATATTTAAATGCATGTATGTGATTGGCTGCCGATATCCACCCCGTGACCAAGGATTGACAAAGTAGCAAATGAGGACATCAAACTATGAACGTGTTAAACGCCTACTCCCACTGTACCGATCAAGGATTGGCCAAAACAGCGAATGAGGACGTCAAAACTTCAAACGTAGTAAGTGGGACCGGGAAAACGCACTAAGCAAACATTATTTATTATTGACTAATTTTGAAGATTTAGAAGCTAGTAACAGTGATGTGTCATATTTAAAATAGAGAGTTGAGGGTTGTTACACTACATCACTATATCATAGTGATGTAATGTAACAACCCTCAACTCTCTATTTTAAAAATTATTTATTATATTTGGTCATTTGGTACCGGGACTTTTATAATTCAACGTAATACATGGGAAAACGTGTTAATGAGGAACGTGCTAACGAGATTCCACTATATATTTAAAAGGAATTTCATTATTACAAAAATAACTTAGAATGGAGGAGTTAACAGATTGAAAACAACGTAGCATCAAAAGGGTTAATAAACAATTGAAGCAAACCATTTTACCACGAGCTTTACACCATGCTGCTGCTTCTGTTTCGGAGCAACAATGAACCTTTTGTGGTAAATCTGGCCACACATTTGGTTATTGCTTTAAACGCCGACGATTATATTTTTTGGGAAAATCAGGGCATTCCTGACTAGTATGGGAAAGTGTGAACTCTTAATCAGATTCAAAGTTACACGGCATCCCTTGTTTGGCCTTACCCTTTGTTCAGGTATCTTGCTTAAAGCCTTATTAGATTCGGGGTGCACATTTTTGTTGATGCCGACTTTTGCCGATCCCTTTCATGCAAGATCCATGGTAAATTAATGACCTCGAATGTTTCTGCCACAACTATATCTGGTGCTCCATTACATATTTTGGGAGTTGCTATACTACATATTACAATCTTTCTGTTTTCACGGGATGTACCCTTTCATGTTATTGATCAGTTAGCATTTTCTATGCCTTTTGGTTCACCATTTATGATTAAAACTAAACCTGCAGTGGATTATGCTGCTTATCTTTTTCAATTTGTGTCAGTCTGTATCGATTCCTGTTTCCTTTGAGCGCAGATTTAATACCTAGTGAAATTAATTTGGACTTATTACACTTACCACCTGCTGATAGAAACAAGATTTTGCATATTCTACATTGTTTTCCCGAGGTTTTTACAGAGGAGCTTGGTACTGTATGTGGCCTTAGTACTCCATTGAGTTGATTGACTCTACTCAAGTTCGTTCGCCACCATACTGAGTAACGCCACCTAAACTTGATCTACTACAACAACGTGGTATTATTGAGCAGTCTG
Organism: Deroplatys truncata; assembly: GCA_030765065.1. Classification (NCBI taxonomy): domain Eukaryota; kingdom Metazoa; phylum Arthropoda; class Insecta; order Mantodea; family Mantidae; genus Deroplatys; species Deroplatys truncata. The sequence continues at coordinate 18,997,392 of CM060988.1, read as the reverse complement.
TTAGTCCATTTTCCAGCCCATGTGTTTTGGTACCTAAACCCAATAATGATCATTGTTTAGCAATAGATTACCGTAAACTAAATAAACACATGGCTGTTGATGCCATTACCGGAATTGCATATATCTGCACATTATTTCCACAACCCCAGCGTGTTTACTATGCTTGACCTAAATATGGCATATTACCAAATTCCTTTGGCCAAATCTTCTAGACCACTGGCAGCCTTATCCACACCCTGGAATTTGTTTTAATTTTGTCACATTCCTTTTGGATTGTCTACGGGTGCACAAGTTTTGTCATGATTATTAGCTGATGTTCCTGGTGAATTTAAGTCTGTCTTTAATTGCCTTGATGATTCAAAGATCTATTCACTGCTTTTGATCTCATTCAGAAAACCTCCGGTTAGTCTTTGCATGGTTACAACAAGCAGGATTGTCTGTTGGTCCGTCTAAAGTGAAATTCGCGTTCCACAAATTTTCTTTCTTGAGCATATCATATCGCCTCGAGGTATTTTGATTGACCCAGATTGTACTTTGGCCATATGGTGTTTTCAACCTCCACGTACTTCTGAACAATTGACATTCTTTTTAGGAATGGCTACACTCTTTTCAAAATTTATTCCGCATTTTGCCACAATTAACGAACCGCTTCATGCACTTCGTCGGAAGTGTGCAAAATTCATTTGGACTGCGTTACAGCAAAAGGCTTTTGAAACTAAAGCAGGCATCATGAACCCTCCAGCATCTGCTATGCCAGACTTTACTCAACCATTTATTGTTCAAACTGATGCCTCCCATTTTTTGGTCATGGCAGTTTTACTTCAAGGTCCCTTGGATTCATGTAAACCTGTTTACTATATTGCATGTTGTCCCTCTTCAACCGAGCAATGCTTGTCCATTTATGAATTAGAGGCTCTGGCAGTTCTTGTACTTTCAGTTAGAATGTGATAACCAGGCCATTACTTGGGTTTTATCCCATGCTCGCAAGACAGGAAAGCTTGTGCGCTGGGCCATTAAAATAAGCGTTTTTCAGTTTGAGGTAAAACATATTAGAAACTCCGATAATTCAGTTGCAGAAGTGTTGAGAAGGATGTTTATGAACCTTTACCCACCACCGATTTATCTTCAGCTTTCATTTCTGTTGCATCTATTTTTGTGAGTGATTTTCCGGCCGTTTTTATCACTCTTTCTCAACCTCAGCAATCGGATCTGGACTTGGCTCCGATTTGGCAATATGCCCAGGCAGTTCCAGTGGGTTAGCAATTTCAGGATGGCTTTTATTATATGCATGTCTACTATTTTTGCGACTTCCTCGTATTTTGCTTCCAAAAGCATTGATACTGTTGGTGTTGGATTATTTTCATACATCCTCTTTTGGGATCTTTAAAATTAAATCTAAAATTAGACAATATTTTGTTTGGCATCATATGTAGCAGGATATCAATAAGCTTGTTCACTCTTGCTAACTTGGTTTTTGTTCTAAGCCCTTTCAATCTATAAAGTTAGGTTTGTTGGCCTTCAAAATTGCTCAAGATAGCAATGATGTTCAATTCCTGAATGAAAAAGTATATATTTCATAACAGATGTAAAGAAATCGTCAAAAGATGATTAATAATACCCTTATATCTGAGTGTCTCCATATCGTCAAACACAGGAATCACCTAATGAATTTCGAACTGCCGCCACCCAGCAGCCTTTGGAGGTTCATCAGCCCAGCACCAGAGAACACCACTAGCCACACACATTCCCCAGACAATGACCGGCAAAATCAGTTGAGGACATGCTGACGAAATGCGTTCAAGTAAGAAGATGTTAGTGATGTAGTGTAACAACCTTCAACTCTATTTATTTTAAATTATGACACATCACTGTTACTAGCTTCTAAATCTTCAAAATTGTTCTCTCTATATATATTAATTATACACTGATAAGGAATTTAGTTCCTTTGCAGAATGTTCTAGCATATTCTTCACTCCACTTCGGCTTAAATCTGAGCTCTAATGATTATAATCAACATCAGTAAAACCCATGGATTTGGCACCAATGTTTGCTTCCTTTATTTTTATGGCTGACTCTTCATGCTGCAAGGATATGTAACCTCCACGGATTTTCCCTGGATATCAGGTAACAAGGCTAAAATGAATTCAGTAGTTTGCGAAGAAAGTGGCCCAATCTATATTGCTGCTTCTCACTTTTAAGGTTTTGACACCTTACCTTCTCCCCTGAAGAGTGCACTAAGTGCGTATAATTCCCACAATATTTTTGCTAAGATAATAAGTGAGTAAATTTAATTGAGATTGATCCAATGGATTGGGAGGAGATGTGGGATGCACATGCAATGACTTTTATTTATATGAGATGCTGTCGAGGAAACCACTGGTTAAGTTGCAAATCATATTTTTACAGGAGAGTAAAAGTAGTGGTTCAGGTTGAAAATATTGATTATCAGATTCTAGCACAATATGTTGGATTGCTGGACACTTTCCAATGTCGAAACAATGTTGGAAATGTGAGAAATGCAATTAGATAAACAGGTGGGTGGTTTTCCATATTTGCAGTAACAACCATTTAAACCCCTTTCAAACTGTGTTATGGACAGTATTTTTTTTTTAAAATTATTAAATTGCATTGCTCACTTGCATTGATATTTTATATCATTATATAAAGGACATGAGAGATCCTTAGAGACCAGGTTTCATTTATGGATTAAAAGAGCCGACCAACAGCATTTAAGCTACAAATGACTTGTTCAGGTGAGGCGGATGCTCAGGGAATATCGTCCACACAGCACAAGATATTTAGATCTACAATTGGTAGATTGTATGATATGCTTCAACATGTGCATACCTTTTCAGTCATAACAGCCCAAGAGTGAAAATTCCATTGGATAGAAGTAAGCAGAAGCCAAAAACCTTACTCTCTCAGCAATTCTGCACAGCATGAGGAACCAAGAAGAATGAAAGTATGACAAATTGCAAATGCACAATTTCACTTCTTTTATAGTTTTAGTAGTAAGAAGAGAAACCAGATTAAGTTGGTGGGCATAGGAGTGTACAAAGATTGCAAGAGGATAAATAAACACTGCGCGCGTGCACGCACACACACACACACACACACACACACACACACACACACACACACACACACACACACACACACACACACATTAATAATTTGTTAATGCAAGTACAAAGTAAGTCAACTGTATTGCCTGAAAACCACCCCAATGACCTGACATAACTGTAGATCATTCATATGTTTGACATGTGAGTTAGTTTTCACCGAAGTTCCACTCTTTCAGATTTGGCTGAGATCAGCCTTAGCAGTTTTATCAGAAGACACATCAAAGAGACCTATTATCACCCCACTCTTACAAGGGATATACCCCAGCTTCAACACCTAAAACTGCATTTAAAATATGTTATACCAGTTCAAATAGCTATTAATTGCCATTCATCTGTAAAACTATGTGAGTGGCTGTTGTCATTGGAAGGTCAGCATACTAGCCTCACTCTGTCGTAGCGGTGTAGCAAGACCAGTGAGGTATTTGGAAGTACAGTGCACCTAGTAACACAAATGAGTAAGCTGAAACCAATTAATCCTGTGAACATTGTTAACCTGCAGTGTGACAAGGTACATCAAATTTACACACTAGATGACATAAATGGAGTGGAGGTGAGCATGTTACGTGACATCATACTGCAAAAATATTATGTGGACTTAACAGAAGTACGTACCGACACTTTGGATAGGAACAGTGATTGCGAGTCTAATGGCTGAGAACAAATAATACATGGGCATGAGAGTTCTGATTGGGAAATGGCAAATGATTATTTGCTATAGTATGGCCAACTACTGAAATGAAATCAAATTTGTGTATTCAATCAATTAATTATAAATGTGTGAATAGCTGCTCATGCACGTATTCTACTTACCCCTCTGTGGCTGAGGCATCTTCCTGTTAGTAGGAACAACATTGTTAAGACCGGCATTATTCGGAACTTTCTGGACTATGGAAGGTTGCTCAGACGGTGAGACTACCTTCATATTGTCAACTACAGGTTGTGGAGGCTGTTGGACAGGAACAACAGCAGATGGAGGAGGTACAGAAGGTGTGTTTGCCACCACAGGTGGTGGAGCGGCAAGCACTTGAGGAGGCACTCCAGTTGGGGTATTGCTGGGGGCTACAGCACTGTTATTGCTGGTAGCAAAAGGTGCTGGGGGAAGTCCCCCTGGAGATACTACTCCATGATGTGGCAACTTGGCTTCCACTCTTGGAGGCAATGGTCCTTGCTGTGGTGGTTCTGCTGGATACCGTGCAGACTCAGAAACAGGAAACGCACCTCTGGGACCTAAAAAATTAAAGAAAACTTTACCAGAAAAATAGCTTTCAATCACAACAATTGTTTTAAGAAAAAAATAAAAACTCTTGATTACTGTGAAATAGATCAATACTAAAATAAAGCAACCCTAATTTGGACCATGGCATTGGAAAGATTTAAAGGATAGCATTTTCACTGCAGACAGAACATTCAATTACTAAAAACTCTTTTTGGAAACATCCCAAAATTATAAATCCCAAAAGCTACACTGAAATCTACAAACAAGTTGGTGATGTGAGAATTCTAGGGGCTGACTGGCATCTAAAAGACATACAGATGAGACATTCCAAGAAAGTTATAGATATAAGTGACATGGATTTTTGAAGTTGAAAGCTGGAAAACCTTTTTGTCAATTACAATTTTGATGATCCCTCTAAACCAATCCTATGTCCACTGAAATGAGGAATTACATTTGAGTATATATCACAGGTCCAGGTTTCAATACTCCAAAGCAATCAATGAAGCAAAGAAGAAGGATGTTGACACACTCTTACACAGGAAGTTTGAGAGTGAATGAAGATGTGAGCTGCAGTTTTATGTGAAGGTCTCTGGTAGTTAGAGCAACCGCACGGAAAGTGGGAGAACCATGTTCAAATCCCGGCTATGGTATTGAATTTTTCAACTGGCTCTATATTACATTCTGATGCAGTAATTTGTATCACAAATTACTTAAATGTAAATAATGATTGTAATATGAATATGCATTTTTATGTGACATTGATTTGAGATGTTTGTTGATTGTAATTATTGTTGGGAAGTAAGTTTATACTGCCTTACTGAAACTGACAATAATAGCGCGCAATAATGCAGTGAGGGGGTGAGCTGTTTATCATTATTGGAAACGAGGAAGTTACGTAATGTTGGCACGTTTTTCCTTGAGAATCTTCTGGAACGTTTCCCTAGAGCATATGTATTCATAATTTTCATTGGATATAAAAATAGACGCTAATGTTGGCGCGTTTTATTAGCCAATTGCAGTTCAGTTATAATCTTTAGGCATATCTGGGTGAAGGAGTATAAAAAGAGTAGGTTAGAGGTAGACCCCGTCAGTTCATCAAAATTCTTTGTATACTACACGTCGCATTCCCGTTAGTTCGTCGAAAATATTTTCTATGATACACGTCGCCTTCAGTCCAGCAGAAATATTACACGTCGGCTATAGATTCACAAGTTACGCGTAGCAGAATTATGAAAAATCTAAAGTGTTGTAAAGTTAATTATACAAAAGGTTGAAGTACGTGGATTAAAAGTGATCAGTAAGAAGTTATTATAACAGTTTCAGTTTGGCGAGTGTCAAGATCAATGTGTAAATGTGATAGTTAACATGTTCGACAATAAAAGTGCAAAACAAATTTCTTTCATCAGCTTTATCTTCGGATAAAAGATTCCTTTCCGTTTACACAACCTGTACAAAGAGAAGTGCTCGACCCAAGAAAAAGATAATGGCTAGCCGGAGGACAGAGAACCAAATTTAAATAAAAAAACAGCAACATTCTTTCAAACGAACATTAATATTGCCGCAAATTGCTAACACCAGATGGAGCTAACAAGCCTAACAAATGAATCACGTCACAAGATGGCTTCAACGCGTGAAATAAACACAAATACACAAACATAAGAAATACACTCGCAAATTGGCTCCCAAACGTGGGGCTAACAAATACACAAACTTTATAAGTATACCACCACAAATTGGCTCCCATAAGTGGGGCAGTTAAAATTATGTAACCAAACAAAACAAAAGCAGCATAATATAAGATCTTCAAGTTCTAATAATTTACGTAAAAACATATTACGTAAGCACTAATGTTACTGCAAATTGGCGCCCAACGTGGGGCAGAGTGACCAGGAAAGGAGTGAAATAACCAGGAAGAGGAGAAGGAACCAGGACGTGAAGCGAATGGAGAAGTGAACTGAACTACAAGACGCAGATTCCAGAAACAACTATAGAAACGACAGACTACGCGGATGAGTGGACATCGTAATTCCAAAATTACAAGGCAACAGGGGAATTCAACTAGAGGACACCAAAACGACGTAGATTCATCATAATACAACGCAGAAGCAACATATAATCTAGGAGAGAGGGGCAGAAAGCTGGACATCAAAGCTACATCAGCAGATAGCATCAGAAAGGTTAGAAAAGTGTTATGTTAATTCTAAAAAAAAAAAAAAAAAAAAAGGGTAAAAAAAATTTAAATGTACCTTAGGAGCGGTAGGATAAAGAAAACAATGGATACTAATAATATTGAAGAAACAATAATGGAAGGGGATAATGTAACAGTCAGCTGTAATTCAATACAGGTTACAGAAAATAGTTCAAACAATGTAGGATTTGAGGGAGAAAATGTTAGTGCAGAAAGTGAGAATAGAACAGCAGGAAAAGTTAATTTTGATGCTAGTATGATGATGGAAATGCTGAGAAAATTTATAGAACAAAACAGGGAAGATATGCAAAAGACTAATGAGAAATTAGATAAACTAACTCAGAATGATGAGAAATTAGAACAAAACCTAGATCAGAATAAGAAAGAATTGAGGGAAGATATTAGTAAGAGTTTAGAACAAAAACTAGATCAGAATAAGAAAGAATTGAGGGAAGATATTGGTAAGAGTATTACAGATCAATTAAGAGAAGAAATTGGTAAGAGTAATGAGAAAATAGAGCATAAATTAGATCAAAATAGGGAAGAGATTGAAAAGAAATTCATGGAGCTAGATAGTAGTATGATGAGCATGAGAAATGAAAATCAGGAAATGATAGCAAATGAGATAGGGGAAGTTTCAAAGAAAATGTTAGACATGAGCAGGGAAATATATAACCAAAAAAGTGAGGTTAATAATAAAATAGAGCATGTTGATGTAAAATGTACAGAGTTAGGTAGCCGAATAAGTAACATTTCAAGTGAGATAAGAGAGATGAAAGAGGTTATGAATGTAGATGTGAATCAGGCGCAAGTTAATTTCAGTGGGGAAATATCAGAAATACAGAAGGATTCAGTAATGCAAAGAAATAAATTGTACGAAGAAGTTAAAGTTTTGCCTATAAATAATCAAAAGCTAACTTCTGAAACTAACAAGTACCAAGATGTTCAAATTGAAAACTCTAATCCAGTACAGATTATTACAGACTTGTCAGAGCATTCTCAGATTAAAGAGATAGTAGAAGAATTGAAAATGACAGTTGTTAAAAGATGTGTAATTCAGGAAACTTTAGATTGTTTTCAAATGTTATCATGGGATGAAATTTCATATGAATACAAGAGGTTATTCATGAACAAATATTTGAAGGTTAGGATACGGCTACGAGTAATGTTTAGCCACACACAATTTGATCCAGGAGGGTGAATAGCAATTAGATGTAAAGTAAATGCTGGATAGTTAAAGATGACCTGCAGAGAAATGTATTGGAACGTAAGAGGGTTAATTATTTATATATGTCATTTGAAAAGAGAAATAAATTATATAAAAAAAAAAAAGAGAAATGTTTTAAAAAAAAAAAAAATTTTTTAGTAACTGTAACAGTATTTGAAATTAAAAATTGAAACTTAATGTGATATTAAAGTAAAAGTACGTAAATACAATTCCAAGAGTATTGTTAAAATAAAGTACAAAATAACAAAAATGGGTAAAAGTCACTAAAACAAATATTTATGTAGCAAATAGAACTTGTGAAACAGTGTCTAGATTTAAGAGATGTAAATATATTTATGTAGAGGGTGAATATTTTTGGTAAAAATGTTTAATAATTACAAAATTTCTTAAATGTATAAATTTTTGTCAACAACTTAAAAAAGTAAACAATTTTGTAACACTAATTAAATAATTCAGGGTACAGTATTTGCTATAAAAAAAAAATGTTGTAATGTCAGATTAAAGTCTAAACACATTAAACCAGAGCCAGTAAGTAGTGGCAAGATAGAGGAAAAACATGTCGTGTGTTAAATACGTGTGAAGTGTTAAGTGAAAGTGATAGCGTGTGTTCCAAGATTTAGGAGACTAAAAACCCAATTATAAAATTTCCAAACAAGTTGAAAATATTCATAATTATGTTTCTAGTGGGGCATATGATGCAGTAATTTGTATCACAAATTACTTAAATGTAAATAATGATTGTAATATGAATATGCATTTTTATGTGACATTGATTTGAGATGTTTGTTGATTGTAATTATTGTTGGGAAGTAAGTTTATACTGCCTTACTGAAACTGACAATAATAGCGTGCAATAATGCAGCGAGGGGTGAGCTGTTTATCATTATTGGAAACGAGGAAGTTACGTAATGTTGGCGCGTTTTTCCTTGAGAATCTTCTGGAACGTTTCCCTAGAGCATATGTATTCATAATTTTCATTGGATATAAAAATAGACGCTAATGTTGGCGCGTTTTATTAGCCAATTGCAGTTCAGTTATAATCTTTAGGCATATCTGGGTGAAGGAGTATAAAAAGAGTAGGTTAGAGGTAGACCCCGTCAGTTCATCAAAATTCTTTGTATACTACACGTCGCATTTCCGTTAGTTCGTCGAAAATATTTTCTATGATACACGTCGCCTTCAGTCCAGCAGAAATATTACACGTCGGCTATAGATTCACAAGTTACGCGTAGCAGAATTATGAAAAATCTAAAGTGTTGTAAAGTTAATTATACAAAAGGTTGAAGTACGTGGATTAAAAGTGATCAGTAAGAAGTTATTATAACAGTTTCAGTTTGGCGAGTGTCAAGATCAATGTGTAAATGTGATAGTTAACGTGTTCGACAATAAAAGTGTAAAACAAATTTCTTTCATCAGTTTTATCTTTGGATAAAAGATTCCTTTCCGTTTACACAACCTGTACAAAGAGAAGTGCTCGACCCAGGAAAAAGATAATAGCTAGCCGGAGGACGGAGAACCAAATTTAAATAAAATAACAGCAGCATTCTTTCAAACGAACATTAATATTGCCGCAAATTGCTAACACCAGATGGAGCTAACAAGCCTAACAAATGAATCACGTCACAAGATGGCTTCAACGCGTGAAATAAACACAAATACACAAACATAAGAAATACACTCGCAAATTGGCTCCCAAACGTGGGGCTAACAAATACACAAACTTTATAAGTATACCACCACAAATTGGCTCCCATACGTGGGGCAGTTAAAATTATGTAACCAAACAAAACAAAAGCAGCATAATATAAGATCTTCAAGTTCTAATAATTTACGTAAAACCATATTACGTAAGCACTAATGTTACCGCAATTCCCAGCTAAGAATCTGACTGTTTGGAGGAAGATATGGGAACTGCTGAAATAAAGAAATGCAGTTGTGTTTGTTAAAAGAAACATTGGCATAAAAGTGCTTATAGAAAAAGTGACAAACGAAATTTGAAGATTTGTCTTTCCCCCACGCCCCTAAAAAATGCATAAAACTGCTTTTGTAAGCAAGATTGAAATTGCTTATTAAAAATCAGCAAATATAACTTTACCCCATTTTTTTCTTAATCCTCATGATAATACTTTCAGTACAATTGGTTAAAAATGCACCAAGTCATGGACATTTTTCATTATAAATGTGGTGCTAGTTAAAAATAATTTTGGTGATAACAGTATTTAAGAAAATGGGATTTGGGCTACAATTAGTTATGAACTTTAAAAAGAACTGATAATTCATTTTTTCCTCTATCCTGCGAATGTTTTTATTATGGCCGTGACAATTTTTAATTTGATACTCAAGTATTTATGCAATGAAGAAAATAGGAGTGAAGCTAGGTACATCTACAAATTCCACTTAGTGGCACTCTTAAACATGGAAGATGATACAGAGATGGTAGACCATGAAACATTCAAGATTTAAGCTTACAAAGCTAAAAATATTTTGTAGTTCTACATCTTACATCTTGCAAAAGTCTGCTTAAAGCTCAAGAAACAGTGATTTAAATGTTTAAATAATCTGTTCTCAATATGTTCAATTCCAAAATTATTGGGGCATGTTTTGAAGGCAAGTATACCATATTCACTTGGCATCTGATGCAGCATTATTTCATCACAAGTTTTTGCCAAGAACGGTGGGCTATTTTGCAGTATTGTAGTAATATTTTCCTCTAATGTCAAGTCATACACATCAACACTGTTTTTCAATTATGTTTTAGTTTCATTTATTTCACAGACTTCAGTACAAAAATTATCTGCAATAGCTAGGATATGTGAATTTTCTGCAGTTTTCTTTTTTTGTTCTGCAAAAGTAACAATCTTTTGTGGGCTTTTTCTATTTATTAAAAAGCGTAGCAAGGAAACGCTCCCCTTCCCCCCCCCCCCCAAAAAAAAGAACACACAAATACAAACATAGCTTCAAGATTCCATTGTACATGACTTAAAATATATGATGGGAGCTGCAGCTTTTCAGCATTCCTTGCTTTGACATTTAAGTCTTTCCATCTGAGAAAAATTTTCATAAATTAGTAGTGTAAGGAAGCCCTTGGCATCATAAGTTACCATCTGCATTTGCTTTCTTAGGGTGAAAGAAAATTGCATGAAAAATACATTAAAGAAAAAATAACTGAATTTAATAATGACAGAAGCAACAGCTGTAACATCATGCAAGGTCCCTAGTGGAATGATATAAGCCAAACAGTTTTAATTTTATCTTTGTTCCTCATTATGCTTAAATTTACTTGTTTACAAACCAGAAAACACATTTAGACTTCAATGGCAATTTTCCATGTTATACAAGGTAACGTATAAGTCAGCTTCCCCTTAATTTTTCTGTCAGTAAGTCTTGAGGACCAGTGGGAATATAAAATTAATTACAGGACATCGTTGGCAACAAAGTATACACATTCATTTGTCTGTCAGTCAGCGTTTTAGTTACTGTTAAGCTGTGTAACGTTCTTTGCAATGACACAAATTTACTAATGAAGCATTTGCATGCTTCAATTATGGTGGAAGTACGACAGAGTAACTGCCAAAATGACTTTTATATAAGGTTTCCTGATGCTACGTTACCAACTTGGCAACATTTGCGGGAAACTCGACATGAAATTTGAAAGAACAGGAAACATTGCAATGCTTTGAGATCCAGTCGATCATGTAATGTCCGTAATGAAGAAAAAGCCAGTTGCTTAGGGATTTGTAGCAAGTCCTCACAAGTCAAACAGAAAGGCATCTGCTCAGTTGGGCATATCTCGAAAGAGCCTGCAGAGAATCCTAAATTTTCACCCAAATTGCATGAAGATGACTGACAGAAGACTTGAGTTGTGCAAGTTGGTTTTAATAAGCAACAAAGATCCTAATTTTTGGTAGCCAGTTTTATGCACAGATGAGGCAAGTTTCGAACTAAATGGAACATGTTAATTGTGTTTATTGATCTCACACAAACCCCCATGTTCCAGGTATTAATGTCTGGGGAGAAGTTTCAAGGGTTGGATTAATGGAACCTTATTTTTTTGAAGGTACAGTTACTTCAGGCAGCTTATTTTTATTTATTTATTTATTTATTTGTGCTAGCAATCTTCCTTAGAATATGGCTATACACCAGCCCAAGTCAGCTTATTTAGAAATGCTGCAGAAATTTGCAGTACCTGGGCTGGAAAACAAACACATTCAGACTGAATGTTTGCAATTTTTTGAATAACACATTCAGAGTGGACTGATGCCATAGGACTTTTGATTTACCAGCATGCTCTTGTGATTTGATGCCATGTGATTTTAGTCCACAGGGGATTCTGAAAAATATGGTGTTTTCCATTGCACCAAGAAATTTAGATGAACTGAGAATGTACATTCAAAACACATTTCATACCATTACCTTTATTATATCGTATCAGTTGTAAACGTTGCCTGAAACATATTGAGCAAGTTGATAAGACAATTTCAACAAAAATGAATGTGTATATGTTGCCAACAAATTAAATTAAATCTAAACCAGTAAATGTGTGTGTCCATATTGTGTTTATGCAGTGCTCTGCAAGGGGAAACTGACTTTTGTTGCACCTGTACTTTATCAATGTACATCAAGAAAACTGTAATAGTGTAACACCTCACAATAATTTGAAAAAAAGAAAACTAACAACCAAAAATTACAGAAAAATACTTGTTTCATTCTATAAAACATTGGATTATTTTAGACCTTTAAACAACTGCACATAAAGCACATTTATAATGTAAATTTTCATTTAATGTAATCTAATTCTCAAAGAATTCGAAAGCCAACTCTCAGAAAAAATAAACGAAAGTTAAGTTTGTCACACAACTTCAATTACTTTCAGAGTTTTAAAAAGTGTAATATGCATAACAAAATCCACTCAAGTAATTTTTAAATTATTGTAAGCTTCACTGTTACTAACTTCTACAATCACGTGTTTACATAACACAAATGTTGTGCTTGTCTGTAACTTTTAAGTAGTGTAGTTTTACTTTCTCTAGTATGTATTGTAAGTAAGAGAAGTATTGTATTCCACTAAAGAATTCGATATCAGAATTTCACCACAAATACATGTTTTGGAACCCCTGAAAAAATAAAGATTTTTTAGAAAAGTAAGTGTGCGTGTGTGTGTGTACAGCATAACTCAAAAACGAAAAGTCGGATCAACACCAAACTTGGTATTTCAGTTCAGTACCTTCCAAAGGTGCAACACAAAGATTTTAAAGAAAATCCCCCCATCCCAAACTACCCTTTACATGGAAGATTTTTTGAAAATTTTGATTTTCTAAAAAATGACTAGCAATTTTGATTAAAACACCATATATTAAGGATATATACATGGCAAATAAAACATATATCTTGAATTTTCTGAGAATACGCTGTGAAGTCCACTTAATTTGGAAGAAATGTTTTATAATCTTGTATAGCTGGTAAATGTTAAGCAAAAGACAAAATTGTACTACACAACAAATGCAGATCTCTCTAAAACATGCACTTTATTTAAAATAAGTTTTAATTGTTAATTTCTTGGTCATTCTCTTAAAAGTTCTTTCAACATTCAGTTCTCTCTCATGATTGCATGGGAACAGTATGGAATTTTAAGGCTAGCATATAGTGTCCAGGTCTTAAACATTTGACTATCGCTGTTTCTCTTTGTACATGTAACGAAATGTGTAATGTAGCTATTTCTGCAAAGATTTATTTGGATTAAAATGTGATAGATAGAAAAATAAGCTTGTGTAAGAATAATTTGCGTACCCACTAATAAACGATAAGAGGGTAGAGAAAGTCATGTGAATGTATCATGTCAAAATGTTTTTATTTAATGTGAAACAGCATGTATTGCAAAACTATTAAGAAAGTGCTGTAGCATTATTGTTGTAAAATTCCAATCTTACCTACAGCTTGAGGCAGTATTTTTAACACTTAAATGATTTCAGTCTAATTATGTAATATATAAATTTAATAACAGCCCGCCTTAAAGCAATATGTGTATGTAACAATATACAAAAAGTGTATATTACAGTCATTGTATTAATGTTTATATTATTGTATACATGTGTAATAATGTTATGTGAATGTATTACGTAATTTAATAATGTAGGAGCTGTGAGAAATAAGTCAAAAGTTGCTAACAATGAGGTAACCTTGAGGCAATAATGAATTTGAAAGTTTAACAATGCTACTTGTGATTCTTGGAAGCAATAATGTAATTTTTGTGACAGTTTATAAAATAGCCAATCAACAACCAGAAAAAGCTTTAGTTAAATGAAGGTATTCTATTGGACTAGGATTAGTCAATCAGAAACTAAAATGAAGCAAAATTTACAAATTCAGAAGTCAGTTGCTTGTAGGCAGTGTTCCTAACCGGACGCGAGATGCGTCCTTGAGAAATTTAATACGTATTTTGTGCAAGACAAAGAATAGGTTACACGTTAAAAAGTGCAAGTAATTAATAAAAAAATCTCTCAGCTCTCTATATCAGTGAAGTGTTATTTAAATCGTGTCAAGCATTAATAAAAGGAGTGAAGTAAAATTATAATCTGTGTAAGCCTACATTCTTCAGTCGCACCACTCCCTGCTAAGACATTCATGTCTCTAAAAATAAATACTGACGCAGCCGAGGCAAACATAAATATGTAATATTTAAAGAAACAGTCAAAATTACAGATTTTGAACTTGGGGCAATTACATTTTTTAAACTTGGGGCAAAGGCCACCGGAAAGTACATTTGGGGCAAAGGCTACCGGAAACTTTTTACCATACGTGTGGTTGCTACTACTTCAAGTTCGGCTCCCCAGCAGTCGAAATATAATACATCTTCTTCAAACTGACTTTCCGTACATAGCAGCAACAAACCTTCTTCAGCTTAGCCATGAACCTCTCAATCATATGCAAAACATTATTTGCTTTAGCATTGTTGTAAATAAGTATTAATTTTTGTTTCATTGTTCCAATAAAAATATCTTTCTCAGGAAACTTGTTCTATTGGGAAGTGAACTTAGGTTTGCTGAAAGAATTCCAGAACATTATCTTGAATGAGGAGTAGATGGTATTGAATGGAAAAGATACCATTGCCTCATTCTTGAACTCCATAGTTTGGTGTGGTTTCCGGACTTTAGTCCGTGGTCTATCAGGATTAACTCTTCCTGATGTTTCAGATCCAGCTTGACATCTGAAACGTCTGGAATAATTTATCCTGACATACCATGGCTCAAAAGCCCAGAAACTGCACTAAATTACATTGACACCAGCATGAAAGCCTATACACTTCAATTCTAAAATTATTTTGTGAAAAATAGTTTACTGCACTGTTAAAAAAGTTAAAATCACTTTTAACTAAAGTGCTACTCATATTTTATACAAAAAATTGAGAGCATGCAAATAAAGAAAAAAAAAAGTATTATTTAAACCTAGGGAATGTTATTTTTTCAAATAAAACCAGGCTCATGAAACCCTGCTTACACACACATATTCACCTTACGCCACTTAATATTAACAGCTTACACATACATTTCTTCTGAACCTCCCACTGCTCCAAGATCTGCATCTTATTCCTTTCAATATAAAACAAATTATGCTACCTGGCCTGATTTGTTGAGACGACCTCTTGGAGTCCATCCCATTTATCTTGGGTTCCCTCTGAGGAAGTGGAGGCTGCTGTGTTGGGGGATACCCAGCATTATGCATTATAGTAGCACCTGGAGGGGGCTGATTCAGCGATACAACAGGTGTTGGTGCTCCAGCAGGAGGCTGAAATGGAGGAGGATGAAGATATGCACCCCCTGCAGCTCTTGGTGGTGGCGCAGCTTGCTGTGGGGGAGCAGGTTGCGACTGTGGCGCCTGCTGGCTTTGTGGTGGCGGCTGAGGTTGAGGTGGGGGTGGCTGTTGTTGGGCTGGCTGGGGTGCTGGTAGTTGCTGCTGTTGAGAAGGCTGTGGGGACGACTGTTGAGAAGGCTGTGGGGTTGACTGCGGCTGCTGTTGTGATGATGGCGGAGGTGTAGACCTTACTAGCTTTCCAGTCTGTTTCAAACAAATATTTACTTGAAAATAACATACATTATACATGATTAATAATAATTCCGTCACCCAAAATCTCTTTCAGGCACGGATTTGATTTATTTGAAAGTTAGTGTATGGTGGTAACTAAATGTTAACAAATAGTGAAAAATTTTTCATTTTACTAGAAATCACCGACACTTTATTTTAAGTGGAGAGGGGTAGAGAGAGAGGGAAGAGACATTTTCATAGTGCTCTTCAGAGAAATTGGGGAATTTCTCTATTTTTAAGGTGGTGCAATTAAAGTTGTCTGATAAAGCTGATGTTTGCCTGCACATTTAGGTTTCACTGGTAGTACTTCAGTCTTTGGATCCATTACTCTCATTCTCTATAAAGGAGGCTGTTCACAAAACCGAGAATGACAAAGTTGAAATACATGTATCCTAATGGGAGGTTTCTCAATTGATGGGAAGCTTTCCTGAGCCCGGGAATAGGAAAGCAGATTTGGCCAAGTTTTAACTTTCCCTTTCTCAGGATCCCTACTGTGTATATTAGATCCTTCACTATAGAGACAGTGAAATAGCCACTACTGCTCACTCTAGTCACAAGCTGTAAGCATGAAACTAAAAGAAATTCTAGCATATGTGTCCTAAACTTAGCTCCTGATGCCTGCAGAGTATTGGTTCCTCTAGTGAAAGGGTCATCTGTAGTTTGTTTATATGCAACTCAAAACTGGCTATTGCCTCAAAAACAATAGCAAAAACCACAAAGAACAGCAAAAATTGGTAGATATAAACAAAGAACAATTTTAATGTACAACCATTAAATAAAGGAATGAAAGCTTGATATGACTAGAGGAATTGGAAATGTAATGGATCTGCATTTAGATGTTTACATTGGCTTATCCACATTATGTTGGCTGAGGTGAAAAAAATACCACTGGTCATTTAAAAACAAATGAAATTCCAATGCGCAAAATCGACTTTACACTTTGTGAATGATATGATCTCATTATCGGGTTATTTGAGCCAAAATGTTGAATGCTGCATTGCTTCCGGTTCCATTTCTGTTTTGGTTGCCATTCTCGGGTTATTATGAACCAAAGCTTATCTTAATAACAAGTTGTTTTATACTCATACTTGAACATCAGAGTAAGTTATCTCAAAGCCAACAGAATTAGGCTTTAGTGTAAAAGAATTTATGTTGAAGGTTATGATTTGTTCGAGGATTAGTTTCAGGCTGGAAAGGGAAAGTTTCCTTGTTTTTCAATTTCTATTATAAACTGAATTGATCTTATCTATTATCGAATTGAAATGTCACACATTTACATCAGTTACTATGGACATCTTTTGTAGATGCGTTGCTTTTATTATCCAGAATATTTTCAATAGCTTTCAAAATGTTGGCAGTTGAAAAATAAACTGTTCAAACTACAATAATACATGGGAGGGGGATATCTATAAACCAGACTCATAAACATATGAGACACTGAAAATACAAACAGAGGAATCTGCAGTATCACACCTCTTTTGGTCAACCAAGCATAATGCTGCTAAAACCCATTAGATACATATTAGAACGGGACACTTGGGAGAAAATCTTAATACAGCAAAAACTTTGATTTGCTGGCATTAAACCTCACCTGGTAGTGTTTTGTCATAAGAGCCACTACTACCAACAATAATCATGAGATCACTGCCAACATGAACCAGTTGGACACCCACTGAAATCAGAATAAATGCTTCTGAAGTATGTTTATAATTAATGTTAAATTCCAAAGTTTTGATTCACCATTGGTAACAGTTTAAAAATACCAAATTATTTCTAGCTTTTACTTACATAAGCTCAATTATATAGGTTTTTCCACTATAATCCTTGAAAGTTTGAGCATGTGCATTTAACACATGACAGTATACTTCAACAAACTCCAACTGCATCAAATGTCACATACCAATTTTCTGACCAGCAATCAATGCAGGAATATTACACAATCATGGACCAGTACACGATTGGAATGGGTAGAAAATAACGTACCAAAGACATTAACTAGTCAACTGAGACAGTTGGGTGACATCATTCATTGCATCTGCATTGATATTGCTTATTCGGAACTAGTTACACAGTATCTATTTCCTCTGCAAGATTCTCAATCTAAGATACCATATGATGAGAAAAGTGCCTTCTAAGAATAAACAATTAATGCCTATTAGCAGCAAAATATGTGTGTGCTCAAACAATGTTACCTAAGTTTTAACAGTAGTGAATCAAGATCCAGAGTTGCACAATTTCAGCAACAAACAGCTTAAACAAATGTGAAGTTTCTCCAACTTTCAAAGTCGAAAAGCACGTGTAAAGGTGTGTGCCTACAGTTTTTTGCTTCTTTTATAGACTCTCAGATATAGGACAGAGTTAAATTAGTATTTCTGAAATTAAACTTCAAAGTTGAAAGGGCTGTCCCAGTACAAAACACACCAAATCGTAATTTGAATATTCTTTATTAGTATTGTACTACTGCATGCTTTATTTTGCATAAATGTAATGATTTTTTCATTTCCTCCCTCCCATCTGTGCATGCTAAAAGAGGTGCACTTGGTCAGTGGCAGATATTCAGATGAAGCTGGTGAAGCTCCACTTCACTCGTTCTTCATGTATATAAAATCTGAATATAGGTGTTTAATTTGCTGTATGCTCAAATATCCAAACAACCAGCCCGGGGGAGGGAACTACCTACTACTTGCCTTTTGGCAAGAGGGTGTAACAGTATAGGAATTTAGCGAACCACATGCAGAGGCTAATCCACCGGTTTATTGCCCTCATGAAAGAAAGGCAATTTTGCAAGTAACTCCCTTCTGGCATCCCCAACAAGTCAACAATTATATGAATACTGTAAAAATATTGTTCACGTAAAGTGGTTGTGCATTTGAATACTCTACTTGCCAAATGTGTTGTTTCATTTTCTCATTAGCTCCACTACAACTTATTTCCATCTACTGTTTTGTTCAGTTAAGTTAGCGGAGAGATGAATCCACAAAATGATATAATGTGTAGTATATAACACACACAATTTTCATGGTAGGCTGATAGTGATAAAAAGGATGCGCTATTAATGCGAACGCCAAACCCTATTCTTAATTTGTCACCACAAAAAGTGGAACAAAAAGGTACAAAACTTAAAAAGCTCTGGTATGATACAATACATTCACATGTCCTGCTCTTCCCTCTATCATTTATTAGTGGGTATACAAATTATTCTTACTAAAGCTTATTTTTTCTATCTACTACATTTTAATCCAAATAAACTTTTGCAGAAATAGCTACATTACATATTTCATTATGATACAAAGAGAACAGCGATAGTCAAACGTTTAACAACTGGAAGCTATACATTACCTTAAAATTTCATTCTGTTGCCATGCAATTGCGAAAAACAGCTGAATGTTAACAGGGCTTAATGACCAAGAAATGTACAACTCGAATCTTTAATAAATGATATCTCAGAAATGGCTTATGCCTCAAAAAAACTTATTTGAAATAAATTGTGTGTTTTAAAGGGAGATACATTTTTTGGTAGTACGCTCTCATTTATCGCTTTACGTTTACCAGTTATACAAGATTATACAAAATTCCTTCATAGGCTATTCCCAAAAAAATTCAAGATATACATTTCATTTATGTAAATATCTTTCTATATGGTATTTTAATCAAAATCATTAGTCATTTTTTTGAATATAAAAATTTCGAAAAATGTTCCACATAGAGGTAGTTTGGATTGGGTGGGGGGCCATGATTTTCTTGAAAATTTCTGTGTTGCATCTGTGAAAGGTACTGAACCTGAATACGAAGTTTGGTATTTATCTGACTTTTCGTTTACGAGTCTCTCTCTGTCACACTCGTACCAACACACAGACAAACCTTTTTCTAAAACTGTTTTTTTTTTGGGGGGGGGTTTCATGGGACCTACACAATTACTATACATAGTAGAGAAAGTAAAAAAAGCATATTAAATGTTAGTGATGCAATAAATACGAGTGGCTGTGCAGTAGTTAATATATGGAAAAACTGTTTTGTTGCCTTATTACTTGGTGTGAAAAAGACAGATTGGAACAGTGCTGGTTTTTGTGAAATTTTTAACATAAATATTTGGACTCTGCTGAATGACCTACAGAAAGTGACGTAACCGAGATATACACCTACAGAAAGAACAGAAGAGTCAACTTAATATACAGAGTTATTCAAAAAGAATGAACAGACTTTAAATATTTATTTCTAATGAATGACAATAGATGGCAACACATGCGATATGTCACTGAAGAGAAAAAGTTCAAAATTTTATTTTGTGTGTTCAAAATGAGCACCATTTGTTATGCGAGGACAATCAGTGTTTTTCCGTTTGCATATGCAACCATCTTCTACGAATTTATTGTATCAAGTGTAAATGTTTTATGACGAGCCACACTGCAATGAAACAACTGCTTACAGTTCGAACAGCTTAGTCAATTGGGAGAAGGCGCGCACACAACTATCACAAGATGTTCCAATAAGATCAGTGATGGGCTGATGTACAAGTCTGCATCATTGCCATCAGCCAAATGCCATTTTCAATTAATTCTGATGAACACCTAGCTACAGTACATAGATATGATGAGAGCTTGTTGGAACAGAACTGTATATACAAATGATGGTAGCACAACCTGGGAAAGACATCATGATTCAAACATAGCCGAAAGCACGAAATGCAAAAACTGGATTTGTGCTTATGATTAACATAGGCATAAGCTCATCACATGTTTAGTTGAAAAGGGTAGGAGACAAACATTTTAATAACATTTGGCAGGGAGTAATACTACTGAACTGCACGTAAATAATTTGAAAATTGTTAATATTCTCTAAAAATAATTTCACATTGTTTTGTGTGTGTTTTAAATCTGTTTCCAATGGGTTCTAGCTCCATGAGGAAAGAGAAAGAGAAAAAAGCAAGGAGGATGACAGACTTTTGTTCATATCTTCTCTCCACAAAACCCCCATATGCATTTATGTAGGCATTCAGTAATTTCAGCACCTTACTTACACATTTTCTCAGTAAAGAGGGCAAATAAAATTCTTTGTTATGAAAAGCTGTTCATTGTTGACATACTGATTCGATTTTAGTCCTTTCAACCCAAAATTATACCTCTCTTACACATCAAACACTAACAGAAGTCTAAAATAATTTGTCCCTTAAGAGATTAAAGAGCTAACAAAAATGTGGAGTTTGTTAAACATTCTAGCCTGAACTTTTTGAAGCATTGATTCGAGTATAAACACATGAGAGTACCTAAGACTTGGGGAGGGGGTATGATATAAATTTTTTACATTTTGTGTGTTCTTAATTGCCTTATTTTTAATGGACCTCAAGCTCCAATTACACTGCAAATTTTATTTGCTTCCTGTGATCTTAATTTTCTATTTTTAGACGAACACATACTACGCAAGTTATTTTGATCATACTGGATTGCTAATAAACCTCAAAATTTTGGAAACCTCTTCCAAAGTACTAATTCATCTATGCAGAAAATTAAGGCATTCCATTCAAAATTAATGAGTACGGTCAGTTCTAGTAAAGCTGGACAATGTAAAACTGAAAATGTCATATTTTAATTCCTATTATTTAATTCATCTCACACACCACTTTTCAAGTACTGTATTCCAACCATGAGAAAATCTCCACAGTAAAAGGCAATATGAATCCATGCAACCTTCGACTACACAGCTGCAATGTGCTACGAATCATTTAGAGCTTTAGTATTCCTGAGAGTTGCATTTAGAGCACTTGTGTTTATATGAGCATCTGTTAATGGCTTACCAACATAGAAAGCGCAAAACTATTCATACTGAAGTGTAAACAATTATAGCAAATATTATTACTGTCTGTTCAGTCTTTTGAAACAGCAGTAAGCACAAGTAGAAAACCAGTTAGTCACGGTAAGGTTGGTTTCATGTGGCAGCTCTTTGTTATAGCTACCACGTAGCCTGGCAAATTCCTTCTTCCACTGTCTCAAGAGACTCTGAACAGACAATAAAGTGTGTGACAAAGAACAGCAGAATAACCTACTTATTCCTTTTGGAGAACTGCACTACATGCCAAAAGCTATTACCAGCAATGAGGGAATAAATATTTTGAATTTTCAGTACTGCGGAGACACTACTAAAACTACTGTATAAGCTGAATTTTTGATGGAGGAATAGCAGAAATAAATGTAAAGTTTTCATCAAGAGACCAGATGTTGTACTTTGGCATTCATAGCACTTAAGAAAACTCAAGGAGCTTCATAATACGGGAAAGCCAATACTTTATCTGGAAGAATCACGGGTAGATAGCAACCTCATTTTTAGAAAATGTGTCATTGATGTTTCTGCTGATAGAAATGCTGGTAACAGGTTAATAATAAAATTTTGAAATGAGTCAAAATCTTTTAAACACAATAAAACTCCACTCATATGATGAAATCCTCAAGACCAGTTTCAGGAAGTGTCCGCCCTATCTTCAGTCGATTGAAGTTCTTGTGTAATGCCGGGTCTATTTGTGGCTGTGATACCAACTATTTTCTCTGCTAAACGGATGACAACATCTGCTTTCAGAATCTCAAAATTCAAAAGTTCTTTGTTTTTTGTAATGGAAATATTTTCCCATGTCTCCAATTCAATCGGTTTCTTAACTTCTTTTAACAATTAAATCCCTGCTTCAATAATATGATTTTCAGTCCAAAAGTGATGAGCTACGGCCGATTTATCAGTGTATTTGAATTTTAAATTTCTCATAAGCTCTTTCCTTCTAGTATCTAAGTTTCTCTTCATCTTTTCGATGCATATTTTCTTGTAATCCTGGCAATTCATTTGATAGATCCCTGATAATTTTGTTTTTGTTGTAACATCTTTCAAAGGATGAAGTTCCTAATTTTATGTTTATTTTGTGGCACTAACGCGAAATCCAATTCTTTGAAATTTTTCTTTTTTTTAAATTTCCAAAAATATTTCGGGTGGAATGTGAATTTACAGTATTCCGTTGAGGATTTGTCAATTTTTCCAAAGTGGTGATGACTTTTTGTGCTTTTATGTTTATCAATTAATTTATCTAAGAAGTTTGGGTTAAACTTGATCGTTGCTACTTCATGTATATTCCTGTTCATATTCCATTTTCGTCAACAGTAATTAATTAGCCTGTGAATCAAACTATGAAAGATGGCATATTGATGTGGTGTTGGATTAAACTGATCCTGTTTTATGTAATTATATGTGTTGGTTTTCTATAACTTACAAATTTTAATCCTGATTGACTTGGCATGATTTTCAAATCTAAAAATGGTAAATATTCTTGTGCTTCTATTTCAACTGTAAACTTTATGGATCTTTATTGTAAATTCAACAACTTCACGGAGTCTTCTACTAATTTCTTAGGAAAAAGGCAAAGGAAAGGCAGAGAAAATAGTTGGTATCTCTAGACACGAGAGCTTCAGTTGACTCAGGGAGGACACACTGAACCAGTCTTAAGGATCTCATAATGAGACTGGAGTTTTATTGTGTTTAAAAGATTTTGACTTATTTCAAGATTTTATCAAACAACATGCTCTACTGTATGAAATACTTCCTAATCTTCTACATAGTAGAATAGTTTCTGCAGTTTCCCGAGCAGGTTCATTTGCAAAGCTGGATCTGCAGAAGGTGATTATCATGGGCAAGCGAATGATTCTAATTTTGCGATATAGTATACAGATAAACTAATACAATCTCTACCACCAAATGTGGTAATAAAATGCTATTTTCAGGAGTATAATAATTCAAGAGATATGTTACCATCACAGCTTAATAACTAGCTGCACATGACAATGCAGGACTGGGAGCTTTACTGTACAGGAGTATTGGATCTGCAAAGGGATTGTGTCAGATATGATAGAAATAATTATAGATGGTTCACACAGAAATTTTTATATAAATTTCACTGACTTTCCCTAACTCAAAGACATTTTCCATGACTGATCATGCATACTACTGTGAGCATACTTTTTCAGTTTCACATCAGTTTTTAATTGATAATATAGGTTTTAAAATACACATATGTATAATGTTTTAATGGCCTCCACCATCTTCAAAACCATCCAATGATCTCCTTTAACTTTTGATTTCATTTTTATTCTGAAAACATTATTATAGATATACAAACAATTAAGCAACACAGCTTTCGAAAAGATGTTGCACAAACATATTTAAAAAAAGTTACTGGTGTATAAAATATTGCTTTTAGCACTAAAGGTATTTCAATCCATATAAAGCAATTATAAATTAACATGCACAATGAACAATACAAGCAAATTGTTGAATTTTTCTTTCAGTGTCTGAATGACTGGGCAAAGCTTAAAACAATTATCTACATTATTTATGGCTGCATAATTTATGGAGCATTAAATGTCAAAATCCCTGACTTATGTGCTAAATGGAATAGATTTCCCTCACTTTTATCATACTATAAATAATTTCCTGACTTTCCCGAGAAATTTTGATTTACCCGACTTTCCAGGTATGTGTGAACCATGTTATAATTGAAAAGCTTAATGACTTAAGTGAAGAGGAATCCAGTTTACCAGAAGAGGATCTCTCCAACTCAAGAGTTTGTTCAATTGCTGTAAAGCAATGCTATTTTCTTATCTGATGGTGGTGTTTGATAGAACCTATTAATATTTGTTACTTAAAGCCTACAGTGCAGGTATATTATTACACTGCAATGATATGCTTGAAACTGATCAGCTGTCTAACTCCTGCAACACATCAGTTTAGTTGGCACATTCCTCTCATGGCTTAAAAACAATACATGAAAGTCACATTTTTAAGATACTTAAAACAGCTAATATACCAAAATTCAAATGGGGAGTCAAATGTTCTTTTTTTCTTTCATGTAGCTAGAAATATTGTTCATTCATAAGACCAACACTCAAACTTTTAGGTAAGCCACATAAGAAATTATTTAGTTTGTTGACAATATTTAAATAAAATATAGTCTCGGATTCTTTCTTTCTTTCTTCCTTCTTCTTCTTCTTTTTTAATGTATGTATGGATTTCCGTATAAAGACAATTTTCCAGTGTAGTAATTTTGTAGTTATATACATGCATGTTTTTAAACATGGCTTAAAAACAATAAGACACATCAGCAACAATTCTCCAGCATTTTCTATTTCAATTTTCAGTTTTTAATGATTACACAGATTTTTGGTACAATAATATGCATAATATTAATAATATTTACAGCTAAATTTAAGAAATGTAGCTGTACTACTACTGTTACTGTACACTCCTTATACAAAATTTTGTTCAACATATATGAGGCGTGTTTTGAAAGTACCTTTTAATATTCTGCCGCTCCATACATTAGGAAACCAGATGCAGCTGTGAGCGACTGTCACTTTGTGTTTTCCTGTTATTACAGCATTTCAAAATGTTCAAAACAATCAAATGACCTGCCGAATGTGAAATCAGATCAATGATTCGTTTTTTGAATGCAAGAAATGTTACGGCCAGCAAACATCCATCGCCAATTGTGTATGGGGAAACAATGAGTGACAATGTCCGGCCACATACAGTCTAGATCTGATTGCATTATTTGATTGGAAACAATTCGGCCCCAAAGTCCACATTTGGCATCAAGCAATTTTCATCTGAAGAAATTCCTTGGTGGAAAATATTTCAACTGTGATGATGTGAAACAAGAAGTGCAGAATTGGCTTTCATCATTCTTTGACGAAGGCATAAAAAAACTGGTTTCCCGTTACAAGTGTCTGAATAATGACAATGACTATGTGAAGAAGTAGTGTAAGGTAAAAGCATTTGGAAAATAATGATATGTTATTTTTTAAAAAATTATCGGTAGTTACTTTAAAAACACGTCTCAAAGGTAACAGAAGACAGCAGCAACAAACGTATACAATGTGGAAAGTGACCTATGCTTTTTCATGCTTTTAAACTATAAAAGAGCACGTCGTTTTGACTGTTTTTCCCTAATAAATTTTTTCCATAAAGCTTTCTGCTCTTGAGATAATCCCTATTTTATTTTGCACAATACTGCAACACAGCAAACTTAACAGGTTAACTTTTAATTCTTCAGCTTCTGCTGCTTTGGCAATGGACAAATAAACACTTCCGATAAACAAATAAACAGAAAACTACACATGACTGTAACCTAAATATCATATGGAATATGGAACTGAGGAAGTATTTACAATATTACGCAAATTATTAATAGGAACACTTATTTATGAAGACAAATAACAGTTTGAGAAACGGTTACAAGATTATGCTTCCTTTATTTGTGAATTATAAATAATTAGAGCAAGACAAGAACAGAAAATCAATGACAACTTTGTTTAATGTTTAAGAAGTTGTTAAACATGTACAATCCTCGCCAACACACAGGCTTCACAACATTTTCTCCAATCTATGAAGTATGTCCGGATTGTTTTTTATTTCTTCTGCTGCTCGAAGTATTCTTTCTTGCAACATTTCCAAACCAGGCACTTCTGTAATGTATGTGTGTTTTCATACTGCCCCCAAAGAAAAAATCTGATGTGTTATACTCACATGACTTTCTCTACTCTTGTACAAACTATTTTTACAAACGCTTATTCTCCATATGGTTCATGTTAATCGAGATATCAAGATGTTAATCTTATTGCTAATTTTCTTGTAGATACAAGGGGAATTGGTAGGCTTTAAGCGATAGTCAAATATTTTAAGAGCTGCTTGCTATGTGAGGCATTCCATTATCTTTGCATTACCAGGAAAAAAAAAAAAAATCTGATGCGTTACACTCACATGACTTTCTCTACTCATGTGCAAACTTTTTTACAAACGCTTATTCTCCATATGCTTCATGTTAATCGAGATTTCGAGATGTTAATCTTATTGCTAATTTTCTTGTAGATGCAAGGGGAATTGTTAGGCTTTAAGCGATAGTCAAATACTTTAAGAGCTGGTTGCTATATGGAGTATTCCATTCTCTTTGCATTACCAGGACAAAACAAAAAAACAAAAAAATGAATAACGAATTTCCATTTGAGAAAAAGGATATTGGAAAATTTAAGGGAATAACAAGCAATATCTCGAAAATGGTTCAACAAAAACACTGTATATGACAAATTGCGTATTTTAATGCGATCTACATTTTTTGTGTAATAAAATTTTGTCTCTCTTATGGTTTACCAATTATGCAAAAGTCGTTCACAATGAAGAATACTTTTGGAGACATTCCCAGAAAATTTGAGATATACATTCCATTTGTCATGAAAATATCTTAAACATATATTTTAATCAAAATTGTTAGAGCCATTTTTGAGAAAATTAAAATTTTCAAAAAATATTCCATGTAAAGGGTAATCTGGGGTGGAGGGATTTCTTGAAAACCTTCGTGTCGCATCTCTGGAAGATACTGAACCTAAATACCAAGTTTGGTGTTTATCCGACTGTTTGTTTCTGAGTTATGATATTCACAGACAGACAGACAGACACACGGACTTGTTTCCAAAAATGCTTTATTTGGATTCAGGGGGCCTCAAAACATGTATTTCCGGTGAAATCTCGCTATTGAATTTTTGGGTGGAATACAATACTTCCCCTACTTACTATACGTAGCAGAGAAAGTAAAAATTGATTGGATTTAGATCTGGCAATCTTATTCCAAGCGATCCAGCATTCTACATGGGTATTGCACAAATGGCCACACATGGTTCTATTTATGTGCAATCATGTAACATCCACAAGCAGAACTGGTAATGTTTCTTGAAGAAACTGGAGACAGATGGATGCTGTCAAAACCCAAGGAAGCACCCACAGACCAATTAATGTTTCCTGCCCAAAAATTTACAGAAACACTGTGCTGGAAGCTGTCTTATGGGTGAATTGTTGTGCATTATAGTAATTAGTTACTCCATTGCTAGCAGAAGGTACCCTCCTTGCTGAAGAAACCATTTGGAAAATGCTACCCTTGGTACAGAGATATACTGGCATGTTGAGTATGATAAGGGTGTAGCAATTTTTCTTTTTAATGCTCTCAAAACAGTCCACCGATTGTGTGAGCTGCTGCTTCCACCAAGTGAAGGATTGCAACATTTCTTTGACCAAGAGGAGATATGCTCCCTTTATAACTTTTGACAGATGAAAACCAATAATGTCTTGTGATGTGGTGCTTGTCTATTTGGAAATATTTCTCAATAAATGTTTGCTACTGCCACATTACAATGTGTTTCACTTGATGCGGTAATTTGTATCACAAATTACTTAAATGTAAATAATGACTGTAATATGAATATGTATTTTTATGTGACATTGATTTCAGATGTTTATTAATTGTAATTATTATTGGTAAATAAGTTTATACGGCTTTACTGAAACTGTCAATAATAGCGCAATAATGCAGCGAGGGGGATGAGCTGTTTATCATTACTGGGAACAAGGAAGTTACGTAATGTTTCGCGCGTTTTCGGTAGAACCTTCTAGAATGTTTCCCTAAAAGCAATATGTGTTCATGGTTTTCATTGGATATTAAAATAGACGCTAATGTTGGCGCGTTTTATTAGCCAATAGCAGTTCATTTATAATCTTTAGGCATGTCGAGGAGTGGGAGTATATAAAGCCAGGTCCGAGGTAGATCGCCCCCAGTTCAACAAAATTCTCAATACATTACACGTCGGTCGGCCAGTTAATAAAAATTCCTAGCACATTACACGTCGTCAGTCAGTCCTTCAGTTCGTCAAGTTACGCGCAGCAAAAATTATTAAAGATCTAAAGTATTATACAGTTAAATATACACAAAGTTGAAGTATGTGAGTTAAAAGTGATAAGTAAGAAGTTATTACAAACAGTTTCAGTTTGGCGAGTATCTAAATCAATATGTAAAAGTGTTAGTGAACGTGTTCGACAATAAAAATTATAAAACAAATTTCTTCATTAAGTGTAATTTCTGGATAAAAGATTCCTTTCCGTTTCACAACCTGTATAGAGATACATGTTCTACCAAGATAAGATGATAGCTAGCCAGAGGACAATATACAAAACTTTAAATTCTTTCGAACACTAATTGACACAAATTGCTAACGCAAGATGGAGCTACAAACCAAACAAATGAATGACGTCACAAGATGGCTTCCACTCACATGAAGTACACACAATATAAGATCTCCAAGTCCTACTAACTTACGCTACAAATATTACGTAAGCAATACCGCATCACACTGTTTCAAGATATTCGGCATTAGTAAAGTGAGCCATTTTGTAACTGATAATCCAGTTTCGAAAACAAGCCATATGCTCAATAAACAACAGCTGAAGTGATTTCTTACAGTGTTGTCATGTTGTGCAGTCTCGTGGCTAATGATGCAGATTCAACTGAGACAAATTTCGAAAGCTTACAATAATAGTAAGAGTGTAAATTGTTTTAATTCAAAATGTATTTAAATGTACACAAAATATTTATTTTTCAACCTTCTCTAAGAAATATTTGAAAAAGTATTTAAGTTCCACAAAATCTGCTTTTAAAATACTTAATATAAAGAAATTTTTAAGTTTTTCTCAAACAACTACATTAAAAACAGCAAAACTGCACCATGATACTTTGTTCTATTCATTACTAAGAGTCGTCCTGTTTAAGGATGATAATAGGTCACTTTCCACTCTGTATAATAGTTAATTTTACAAGTACATTTTGTTTTAATCCCATATGGGCTAAAAATTATTTTCGCATATAATGAAATGCTCTAGTTCTGACTTAATTTAACAAATCACCTGCATTTTAATTACAGTGCTCTTTGTGTGGCATACATTCATTAAAGCTTTTATAAGCTCATAAATACTACTGAAAACTGCATAATTATGAAGATAAGAAGTTATAAACTAATACTACCTCATCTCATACTTCATTTTCACAATAACTTAAATCTATGCAACTAAGAGGTTCGTATTTCCTTGGTGATGCACAAAATAATGCTGGTCATAAAGAACACTACACAAACTACGCTCATTACACAACAGCAGTCTACATGGGAATACACATGCTACATTTAATTACACATACCGAGCATCTCAGCAACTTGATGCAATGTTCTTAGACAAAGGAAGCTGTCCCATTTGAATACATCCTCTATTGTGGACCTTGCCAGCTTTCTTGAATTACATTAATATCACAATCTTATATCTTCTAATTGTTAGCCCACAATTTATTGACTATTTTCTTGTAGTTTTTCTTCTAAGCAACATATCATTATAATGTTGAATTCTCACCTGAGTGTTTTTCCGTTTTGCAGGAGGAATATATTTTCCACCCTCTACAGTGCCAGACGAGTTCTGGGAATCTGCGGGTCGAATCACAGCTGCAAACCTTTCTTCCTCATCTCCATTTTCCAAGTCCATACGAGCTTTATAACTTGGATTTGCTTCTATCTCACTTGCTATCTTTGCTGCTCGTGCTTCAGCATCCCTATAAATTAAATAGCAATGTAAAAACTCTGATGTATTACATTCACATGACTTTCTCTACCCACTTATCGTTTATCAGTGGGTATACAAAACTATTTTTACTAAAGCTTATTTTTCTATCTACTACATTTTAATTCAAATAAATCTTTGCAGAAATACTACATTACACATTTCACTATTGATACAAAGGGAACAGCAGTAGTCAAGTGTTTAAGGACTGGACGCATACTTTGCCTTAAAATTCCATACTGTTTCCATGCAATTGCAAGAAACAGCTGAATGTTGACAGGATTTAATGACCAAGAATTGAAAAATTTGAATGTTTAATAATGGATATCTCAGAAATGGCTTATGCCACAAAAAACTTATTCAAAATAAATTGTGTGTTTTAACCCTTTGCAACGCATAGCGTAGTAAAGCGTAGTGAAATGATAAACGCCCTGTTGCGCATAGTGTAGTAGAACGTAGTAAATGTGTTTATCGTTTCATGTAGGTTCTGCTTATGCTGACCTCAGCTTTTAGGAGCTGTGTCAATGTAAACGTATTCCTGCTGCATTGTTCCAGCGATTTCGCAAGCCAGAATGTAATAGCAAACCATAAATAGCACTGTTTACAGCAGGGTGCAGTTGTGTAAGTAAGCAGTTTCCTGTCGCATTTATAGCCATATCAGTACCATGGAGGCTGTTCCAAGTTCATCATGGTCTAGAAAACGCTGTAGTGAAAAGATATTGGTAACAGACGAGCAAATACTTGCGACAGTTTACGAGGAATTAGATCGCAAAGGTAGCTCCGACGAATCTTGGTTTGGTGAGTTAGTGGAAGACAGTGTAAGGAACAAAGTGACAGTGAGAGTGCTGAGAGACAGGTAGCAGAACAGGGGACTAAAGCTAGTGAAAGACAAATTAAAACTAAAGCAGTGGACCTCTAATTTGACTTTCAATAAGTTAGAAACATTTTCATCCCCTACAGGTGCAAATCATTCATTCCTACAGGAAGTCCAGAAATAGATTATCTTGAACTTTTTATAGATTCCAATTTTTGCGGAAAAATCGCGGAGGAAACCAACAGATATGCAGCTCAGATTCAAGCTAAAAAGGCGGATCCAAAATGGGAAGTTACAAATTCAAGGGAGATTCAGGCCTATTTAGGTATTTTGATATATATGGGGATGATGGATTTACCTGAAACCAGAGATTATTTTGGGGGGATTTTTGCATTTGTCCAATTGTAAGACAAGCAATGACGCTCCACTTTCAAAAGATATCGCAGTACCTTCACCTGAATGACGAATCTGCAAGGCAACGATTAGGGGTAGATTCTTGCAATTATCTGTATAAAGTACGACCTGCTTTAGACATAATCAAAAAGTTTGCGAGTGTCTACAAACCAAATCGTGAACTTTCTGTTGACGAAGCGATGATAGGCTTCAAACGACGCGTCTTTCTAAAACAATGTATGCCTGCTAAACCTACAAAATGGGGGATAAAGGCATGGGGTATTGCAGACAGTAAAAGTGGGTATTTATTGGAATGTAAAATCTATCTGGGAAAAAAGAGGCGAGAAACAGCGATCTTCTACTTGGGGAACAGGTTTTTTTAGACATGTGTTAAAAATATACAGGGTTTTGGCATCACGTATATTTTGATAATTTTTTTACTTCGACGCAGCTAATGAAATTACTTTTGGACAGGAAAATGTATGCGTGTGGTACAACTCGTGCTGGAAGGAAAGACTGGCCAAAACAATTTTCGGAGCCAAAACAACTGAAATTGAAAAGGGGCTAATCTCGCAAACTGCAACATGAAGGTGTAACTGCGGTTGTTTGGCATGATACAGGGATGTTCTTTTATTATCTACAAACTCGTAATATGGCAGGGATTGATCTGGCAGACCAAAGGAGGGAGTATTACGGTGTCGGCCGGCCCTAAAAAAGGGTGAAAGTATCTGTTCAATTTTGTAGTGAATGTTGCTATCGTTAATAGTTTTATTATATACGACATTTCGAACAGACCTACTTCTACAGCTCATGGCAATAGGCTTCTTTACTACAGGCAAAACTTAGTGCAACAGTTAATCGCAGACTTCACGTCACATAAGCCAGTGGGATTTCAGCATAGCCTACCTTCTGATACTCCTGCACCAAGTTCTCTTCACACCCTCGTAAAAATTCAAGGCCGGGTGAAATCGTGTGCTCAGTGCATAGTGAAGAAAAGGAAAACACCATCAGGTTATGGCATACAGTCACAATACAAGTGCAAAAAATGTGACATTGCATTGTGTAGAATTGGGTGCTTCCTCAATTATCAGGAGGCAATGGGGGTGGAAATTCAAAACTAATACAAGGATGTACATACGCAAACATTAATAATCTTAAGTGTATATATAACATTTGTATGGTGCAAGAGAATAGTTTAGCTAACATGTTATGGACACGCTGCATTATCTTCGCTGCAGTGGTGGTAGGGATGTAAACAATTTAAGGGTGAGTACCATAATAATTTTGCAGAAATTATTGTATTTATTTTACTTAAGTATAGCAGATTTTATTCCGGTTTTTAATATCCTAAAATAACGAATTTCATTGCCATTAATATTGCGGAGTTATAAAGATGCATTGCAAAGGGGTGTATGTATATAAGTGTTGTTTGTCTACAAAGGGGTTGATGGTTGCAATTTTAAATTATTGAAATAATATTTAATCTCATTTAGCTACTACAACATATAATTCGGCGTGTATATAGGCCACTTTTATTTTAACATCTGTAGTAGCAGCTCAGAATTTAAATGGACACAATTCTGCTTGGAGAACAACTAGCTAATACTCTATGCGCAGCAAAGGGTTAAAGAGATCTCCATGTTTTGTGTAGTACGTCTATCCCTTAACGTTTAAAAGTTGAACAAAATTCCTTCCAAATGAAGAGGGCTTTACACGCTATCACTAGAAAAATTCAAGATATACATTTTATTTATCTTGTAAATATCTTTAATATATGGTATTTTAATCACAATCGTTAGAACAATTTGTTTAGAAAATCAAAAATTCAAAAAATGTTCCATATAAAGGATAGTTTGGCAGGGGGGCACTTTCGTAAACACCTTAATGTACATCTTTGGAAGGTATTGAACTCAAATTTATCCAACTTTTTGTTTTTGAGTCTCTCTCTCTCTCTCTCCCTCCCTCTCTCATGCGCATGCTTACCCCCACCCCACCCCAGGACCTACTATTACATGATAGAGAAATTAAAAGAATATATGTACACACAAGTTTCTTTACACATTATAACTTCACATAATCCTTTATTCATATCAAACTGCTTCTTCTATCACATTAAGTTACTCATGATACATTTTTTATAGAAATCTTCTAAATTTAAGCAATATGGGCAAGGAAAACAAAAACAGGTTAGTTTTTATTACTAATAAACCGAGGATAAAACAAGACTGCATTGTTTCAAAGATGCTTTATAGTTGTATGCCAGTTTGACTTATGAAAACTTAAACTTGCAACTAATATTTTGAATATTGTTAATGTTGCAGAAAGGGTTATTTGTCAGACCAAATCAGCTCTACACTTTTTGTCTATTCATTATGGTTTACCAATTATATAAAATTTTACAAAAATTCATAGAGAATGAAGAGAGCTTCACAGCCTATTTGAGAAAATTCAAGGTATGCAGTTTATTAATCAGCAAATAAATTTAAAAACTTAGTATTTTAATAAAAGAGAATTCCAACTATTTTTGAGAAGATAAAAAATAACTTAACACTAGGCTAGGTTGGAGGAAGTGTTCATTCTCCATGCTCTAGAGGTATCATGCTAGCCTTTAATTCTCAAGCTTGTGGGTTTAAACCCAGTGGAGGGCAATGGAACTTTTCAGGTGTAAAAATCCTATGCATGGCCTCCTTCGGAAGGGAAGTAAAGTCAGTGGTACCATGTTGTAGATTTACAGCATGTAAAAGAACCTCAAGCCTGATAGAGGCCTCTGAGCAAAATTTCTGGTCTTTCATGCCCAATATAGAAAGGGACACTAAGGACCATAGCAGTTAAAGAGCATCCATAAATATAACTCAATTTAATTTAATTTTTGGGAGGAAGCAGAGATTTTGTGAAAATAAAACAAAGTTTGGTATCCATTTGATATTTTGCTTTTGAGTTCTAGATCTCCATCCCCACTCTCTCATACAAACGTGCTCTTGTGGGTTCAATGGACCTCTAAGAACATATTTCTGGTGAAATTCTGATATTGAATTTTTGAGTGGAGTACGATATTTCCTTTGCATTACACATGTGAGATTCCTTGTATGAATACTATGAATTCTTCTCTTTTAGGAAAATAGTGAAGATTTTTATACATTTACATGCACAAATTGAAATTTTAATTATTTTAGCTACACTTTCTACACCAAAACTTACTGGAACATGTATAAGAAATGGTTGGTTCCTTATCAGCCTGTCTAGACTAGAGTAATTGAATAGAGCATTTCAAGATGGGCGCAATTTCAGAAAACATTCCTTTACAAGAGAGAAAAAACGGCTTTCCTTCCAAACGAAATAAACTTCTAATACGTTGATATTGTAATGAAAAGAAGCTAGAAACAGTGATGTGTATTGAATTTATTTAAAGGTGAGTCGGAATTGTTACACTAACATCACTTAAGTTAACTCACTTAACATGTTTCGGGAAACGGTTGTTCAGTCGAATTAACTTCCGAGGATGGGAACAACCGTTTCCCGAAACATGTTAAGTGAGTAAACTTAAGTGATGTTAGTGTAACAATTCCGACTCACCTTTAAATAAATTAAACTTCTAATATTTGCAATTTTTATGAAATAGGATATAAATATTTTCACACAAAAAGAAATTGCTTTATTACAACATTTTTTTCCTTATAGACAAGTGAAAGTTGCAGCTGGAGCATTATTGAACTCCTACAGACAATTGAAAGTTGCAGCTGGACCATTATTGAGCTAACTCTCTAACTTTAGTTTGCGCTTCTATTT
The DNA here is from genome assembly GCA_030765065.1 of Deroplatys truncata. Lineage (NCBI taxonomy): Eukaryota > Metazoa > Arthropoda > Insecta > Mantodea > Mantidae > Deroplatys > Deroplatys truncata. The sequence continues at coordinate 18,962,115 of CM060988.1, read as the reverse complement.
TAATTAATTTAAGTACTGAGTAAGTTTTAAAGCATCCCTCAGTTTGAGAACTTTTACTGGTAAGTCATTTGCATTAACAGGTGCCCTGAGCATGCTTATGAAATGAAAGTTTGGATTTACCAACTTGAAATCACAAGTGATCAATGCATTCAATGTCATGTGCTTTCATTATAAAGTGAAGGTTTATGTTTAAAGAATAGCTATATAAAAATATTGCTTATAAAATTGATGTGATATTACATTTTACATTATCAGCATCTTTAAATCCAATTATTATCTACTATTAAGTTCAAGAATAGTCCATTTACCAACTCATGCAGTTCAATGAGCCCCTTCTTGAAATATCTGGCATTTTTAGACACAATTTATGCAGTGAACTAAATGGAATGCCAAGTCATTCTTTTCATATGCAGATGCCCCTCCATATTCGGGACACAGAAGCATTAAAAAAAAATGTGAATATTGGAAAACATGTCAATTGGGCCCATTTTGATATACTCTATTCAATTAAAATTTAAATTTGTGCACGTAAAAGTAAAAATTAACTTTTATTACCATTTGTCATTTAATATTTGCATTATTAAACAAAATTACAATATATTAGTTTTAGCCCTAATGACATATATTTAAAAAAACAAAGAAAGTGGGGGGGGAACACTTTGGTGCAGCTGCTGTAAGTGGGCTTATCACGTGGAAGACAACCGACCGACTGGCAGAAGCGCTATCGAGAGATGACAGAATTCTTGTGGAAGCTTTTTCCAGTGAGAGCGAATGGTTTGTAGGAAACAATGGTGGCACTAAAAGGAAAGCAAAAGCAATAGGATATGAAGAAATCAATGAAATGCTGTGAAAATGGTTTGCTAGTGCTCAATCGAAGAGTACGCCTACTTCTGGTATTGTACCCCAAATGCAAGCCCTTGAAACTGCAAAGAAAAAAATTAAATAAGCTAGAATTCAAGTCTTCAAATGGATGCATAGAAATCTTCAGAAACAGGCACAAAATCTTTGTAATCAGATGTGTAGGGAAGCCAATGACCACATATGTACTATGACGAGTGCTTTTTAATAAAATAAATGATATTGAAGCTATTCACATGTTGTTTGTGGTTACTTTTATAGCTAGAGAGGGTGCCAAAAAATGTACACACATTTTGACAAGAGATATCTATTTAATATACAGTGGAATCTCGTTAGAACGTTCCTCATTAACACGTTTTCCCGTGTATTATGTTGAATTATAAAAGTCCCGGTACCAAATCACCAAATATAATAAATAATGTTTGCTTAGTGCGTTTTCCCGGTCCCGCTTACTACGTTTGAAGTTTGACGTCCTCATTCGCTGTTTTGGCCAATCCTTGATCGGTACAGTGGATGTAGGCGTTTAACACGTTCATAGTTTGACGTCCTCATTTGCTACTTTGGTCAATCCTTGGTCACGGGGTGGAAATCAGCAGCCAATCACATACATGCATTTAAATATTTGTGTGACACGACTTCTGTGGGCGGGATAGAGAATGCTTTACCTTGGCGTGGTAAATGCGGTAAACGCTAACGATAGTTTCTAATGTTGAGTGATGACCAAACAACCGTAGATTATATTTTAACTTTTCATTTACAATGAAAAAAAGAAAGTGTAGTAGGTAAATAACCAACAGTGAAAAACTGAAAATCCTTGATGTAATCACAATCCAAATATAAAACATGTCGATATAGTGCGGAAGTTAAACATTCCTCCGTCAACCTTAAATACGATTGTTAGCAAACCTAAATTGATTGAAACTGCTTTTAAAGAAGGGAAGAATACTAAAACAAAACTTTTCTCTTGGAAAATAGGATCAGAAGAGGACCGGAACGAAATTTGTTGCATGGAAACACCTCCGTATTCAAATCGTCTTGTATACACCAAAGATAATATCGTCTATTGTACTCTTAACGTGATGCACAATCATAATTTTTTCTTTTTTAGCAGAAATTGTTATCATGTGTGTAATAAAACACACAGCAAAACCACTATTGCCGCTTCCACAATTCGCAATTTATTTTCTCAAGAACATTCATAACCTAAAAATTCCAAGTTGACCAAAATAAAAGCTTGAATTATTTATTCTCAGGCTTTGTGTATCCAAATCCATTTAAACATATTGAATTTAACATGGAAACGCGGATCGTATTCAGTATGAAATTGTACTAAAAATTGATTTAAATTGCCCATGGAGACGTAGTAATTATTAGATTTTTATTACCTATGTTCTTAAATTGCAGATTTTGCATTTTCGTTAACACGTTTTCCCGCCTATGACATCCAAATCCTTAGGTCCCTGCAAAAACGTACTAACAAGATTCTACTGTATTTCAAAATTGGACTGAAAAACAACAGTAATGTGTAGTATGATGTTCTGTATACAGATGTGACTCACATTACATTGCTACAACCAAATGGAGCCCAGATTATTGAAGTCGTATTGGAAAACCGAGAATGTTGTTGAAATTCAATGACAATAAAGATGTGTGTACAGAATAGAACTGCCAATGTGAGTAACAATTGCACGCATTCCACACAAATTTAAGACTCAAGATACCATACGCACAAGGGCAGATCTGGGAGACCTCGAACACCAACAAGCTATGCATCCTTGGCTATAGTTTTGAGCACTCACCATAGAAATCAATGTGCACGTGAGACTGGGATTAGCAGAACCAGCGTACAATGACAATCTTCCAGGGCACTGGATAGGACGAAGAGGTCCAATTAAGTTTCCACCACATTCTCTGGATATAACTCCGTTGGACTTCTACCTATGGGGAACTCTTAAGGATGTTATGTACCACAGAAAACTAGCAGCACTTCCAGAAGAAATTGAAATGGCATGTGCTGCAATCACTAAGAATACTTTCACAAACATTGCTCGATCAGTTGTTCAACGTACTCAGAAGTGTATCAATGCTGATGGTGGGCATTTTGAGCAACTGTAACTGTAAAAATATACGATGATTACTGCTAATCATTTCCTGTTTGTGTGAATTCAGCTTTGTTAGTTAACACAGTTTTTTCTTTGCTTGAAGTGTGTATACATTTTTTTGGCACCCTGTGTATATATAGGAAAAACAAAATCCAGAATATCTAAATAACACGGAAACCTCACTAAAACAGAAAATTACGTTACATCAGTTTTGAACAGGTTTCATTATATAATAAACTACTGTGACATTAACATTAATAATAGTATATTAATAATTAAAATGTAAGTTATATAATAATAAAATATTAAAATAGGATATTACTGAGTCCAATATAGATTTAGTCCCAATTACTTAAATATACACCTTGGAATATTTAGCGAGCATTTGTCATCAGCAATCTATTAATGATGTTCAGAGAGAGAGCCACTGCTGACGAGGCAATTGTACCGCTAGTTGTCTTGTTGAGAATTTGAATATCTTGACAACCGGTAATTTAAGTCAACATGGCACAACATAAAACAGAAATTAAGCTTGCTAAAACACCCATAGAACTAACAATTTGGAGGAAAATCCAATCCACATAATGCAAAATGCCAATAAGGTTATGAATTTTAAAATACCAACCACCAGTTGACAACAGTCAGATTCTCAACCAGATGGCAGTACTGGCAACACCAGTGACTTCCTCTCTGAGCAGTAGTTGATAGACTAATGACAATGAAACATGTCCAAGGTTTAAATCTAAATAAAAGAGACTAAAGAATCTACATTTGACTCAGTAATATTCTATTTAAATATTATGAAAGTTCACTATGTATACAGAGGCTTCATTTGGATGCATAACCATATTATGGGGAATTGCTTGCTCTGCACTGCACTGTTTCTGTATCCCCTCCACTTCCCCTACTCTAGTGTGTCAGCTAATCAGTTGATGTAAAGTCTGTGCTAAACAGAGGTTGATATGCTGTGAGACCACCTGTTACAGTGCTGTTACAAGGCCAAAAAGTCCATATGCTTTAGCAGACAGAATCTTCATGTATGGTTCAAATGTGACAACTAACTCTTGAGAGAGCAACTTGTAGACGATTTCCTGTTTTGTGGACCTTGCAGAGAAATGGTTTATAATTTTGCAAATAGATTTAGGAAAATGGGATCTATTCTTTATCAGAAATTGAAACTCGATAACATTGGAGAAAAGTTAGAACAAAGCCCAAAGAAATTTCTGAAAAAGCTTGCATAGGAATCAGGAACTTGCAAACCTCAGCTTGAAATGCCACTAAACCTTTAAAATTAAAAACCTAAGATAACTGAAGTTCAGGAATTGCAGCCACACGATAATACAAACAGAGTTAATTTCTGCAACTGGATGTTAATGACTGCTCTACTGACCTAAATTTAATATTTTTCAAGGATAAAGGATGATTTTACTCACATGACTATGAAGAATTAATGAGTGTTTTCTTAAAAGAAGTGAGAGATGTGTGCAGCACAAGGTCATAATTTCCAACATCTTCTATGACAAAGGTATGTGGTTACATAGTTATAATATGCATGAGAAATCTATGTGCTTAAATTTAAGGGGCTATGAACTTCTTAGCCCAATTCCCATTGGACTGGCCATGGGTCGAAACAAAGGTTCTGTGTTAATAATATTGTTTCTAAGCAAATGCTATAATACTTTTATCACAAATGAAACACTCATTTACAAACATAAAGAAAAAAAAATCAAAAGGGATGAACATAAACGATATTTTCTGCAGAAATTCTATTACACTCGGAAGCATGCTAGTGATTTATATATGGTGTGTGCTTAATGTTAAGTTGCAATTTTTTCAAGTTTGCAGCACTGATAGGTGCCATGTTCATTTTTGGACATGATTATCATGCACATAGTATGACTAGACATGTGCATATTAGGGAACTACCCATTGCCAATTCTAAAAAATGGGCAAACTGATATTTTAAGTAACTAATATATACACAAAAGCACAGTAACACTTGCTCACCTGGCCTTATGTATCACAAGCAACTTCTTTATCACATAAAAATATATTGCACCAATTAGGGAGTTGAACCCGCTATTTTTGATCTGAGCACTACATAGTGACCAAGCTATGATGTCAGTGGAATAGCCTACCCTTGATAATGTTAACAGAACACATTATGTACAAATTAATATTTTTATCATTCAAAGTTCATTGAAGCTAGAATAATAAAAATCTTTATTTGTGCATTTATAAAAATTCCACTGATTCCCAAAATAGCTTTGAAAAAGACATTATGTTTGTCTTATTCCATATGTACATTGTAATAACAAATCAACAGTTCAGGCAATGGCAGAAACAATGAACAACCACTGCAATAGTAAGTGGCTCCCCTTACTTGTAATCCTTTGTGTCTTTCTTCTGAAGCTGCAATGTGTACCCTTCCAGCGAAGGTTGGAATGACGTCTGCACACCATATATTTGCTCATTCTTTCGGAACATCTCATCTACATCCCATCCATTCTGCAACACGAAAAAAGTAGTGCTACAGTAACACATGCATTGTATGTGGCCCCATAAAGATAACCTTTTTAAACAAAACTATTCCATACTTAACATGCAATTACTGTCAGTGAACTCACTTTAAAAATTTAATCATTCATATTTTTACTGTGCATGTATGGTGTGCATTCAGCAGTGTACTAGTTCATTAGTTATCTTTTTTATATACAGTGACCTTCGTTTAACCGAATTTCAAGGGACCGAAAAACAGCCATTTCGGGTTAATGAAATTTGAATTAACGAGGTTTTATAAAAATAGTCCTGTATTGTCTTAAATGGCAAAACACAACTGTTGAGTTCACTTTTCCTCTTGTTATGCGAACCAACGAATGAGAGTGCTCTATTTTCATGACCTCTAAGAAAAAGTAAAAATAACTACAGTGTACGGTATATCTGGCATTTGTTTAATTGAGAAAGTATACTGTCAAATGCTTGTCATAATTCTTTTAAAACAGTATAATTGCGGAACAATATTGTACTCATTGAATTAGTGAGTCATGTAATACAACATACAATAATCTTAAGAAACATTTTAAGGTATTGTTCTTTTAAAACTTAAGTTTTAATCAGAACACATGTTTTAGTTTACAACAATTCTTATCCATTACACATTTTGGTTCTATAATATGAAAAAAATCATTAATTGTTGTTTGATGGACTGTTGGTCAAAATATTATGCCACTCTCTGAAGATACCACATCCAGGGCAGCCTGAAATGCCATGTAGACATCAGAAGTGGCAGCAAATCTCTCGAGAACAGCAATTGCAGCTGCAACTTCAGCGTGTCATATCTTCATGTTCCTCTTCAGAAGATGACAAAGAATTATCATTATCTTCTGCATCATCAGTGGAATTAATGACTGGTTCTTCAGCAGCACAGATGTTCTCTATCTGCGTCCATTCTTCCATATTGATGGTACAAGAGGGAACCAACCATGTGTAAGCCTGTAGAAGAGCAGTATGAGAATCCACAGTTCTATCCACATTATTAAGTTCAGATGTTGGATTATCAATTTCCTGTTCAGTTTCAATGGTGTCCACGCTTTCTTAAAACGTTAGTTATGTTATCTGTTGTAACTTCGTCCCGAGCAGCAGATATGTTGCAGTACATTCCAATGTGGAACTATTTCTTGTAATTCTATTGCACTGATGGCAGCCTTAAACAGTCGGTGTCTGTAATTACGCTTCAATGAGGCAAGTATTCCTTGATCCAATGGTTACAGACGCTTGTGGTGTTAGCTGATAAGAAGACAACTTCCACGTTTGGAAGTTCCAGGTTATCGAATTGATGTGCCGAGCAGTGGTCCAAAGTTAGCAAAATGTTCCTTTTCCTCCCAGCCATTTGTTGTTGAACCTTCAAGAGAAAGTTGGTCATCCAAGCTTTATTTTGTTCTTGTAGTGACATGGCAGATTGAATAGGTTGAGATTTTTAAAACAAAAGGATTTTTATATCTTCCAATCTCTAATGGTTTGAGCTTCTCAGAACTATCTGAATTACAACACAAGGCCACCGTCAATCTCTCCTTGCTGTGTTTTCCTCCATGGCATTCTTTGCCCGTAATATGTAGTGTTTTTTCAGGAACCAAGTTGCGGAAAATGCCTGCTTCATCCGTATTAAATACATTTCTTAGGTGATGATGAGAGAGCTCAGATTGAAACTCCCGTGCCAAACTCTTTCACGTCCAATATAGAATGGAACACTAAGAACCATAGTAACTGAAGAGCATCATATATAAAACTCAATTTATTTTGAACTCTCAGTCATTACATTTAACTACTTCGGTGGCCAAAATCTATGAAAGAAATGAGAACTTAATACGTTAGATAATACAGCGCACGGAAATATTTGTTCTTTCCTTAGTTTGTGTTTACAGAATTCAAACTCGGGTGACAAGCATAGCTTACAGATATACTGTACCACTAATTTCCATAGCATGGATAGAAATTTCGTTTAAAAGAAAATTTTTCAGAATAAAAATAGCTACATAAAAGGTGAAGCAAAGAATTTATCATAATACTTATAAATCATTATTATCATTATTATTATTATTATTATTATTATTATTATTATTATTAACACTATTACTATTAACCTTGACCAACAATAGGGGACATATAACCTGTAGCATTATCAAGATAAAAAAAAATTGCTGACATTTGGATAATGTCAAACAGGAACCATTTCAAACACAAAATTGGTTACATGCATTTGTACACAGAAAACTATTAACAAGAACATAATTTGGTGAACAAGCCATTGCCTTTACAGTTTTTTATAAAGCAAGTATCAACTATTGGTACATCGGTATTGAGAAATAGTGGTATAGTCCCATCACTGATAAAAAGGAATTACAGCAAAACTTTCTGATATAAGCATTATTAAAATATTTTAGCATTTCATTGTATCATTACACACAGATTTGATTATCTTTTGTTTTGCTGTGTCATGACTATCTACATATCCACAACATTTGTCTTATTTTAGATGCATATTCTCTGAAGTAACAACAAGGCCTTCTTCACAAGCTTCTTCTTTAATAACCCCAATGTATTTGTATTCAAGTACAAGGGCTTTATAAATCCTTTTTTGATGTTTTAGTCATTTATCCAATGAAATTAGTGTTTAAAAGCTCAGTAATCATCAGAACTAATTGGAGTCTGGAATGGTGAAAAAATTATCAAAATCAGTTATGTGGTTTTTGAGATTGCCCTACATACACACAAATTTTCTCTCTGTATAATATTAATATAGATATTAGAAAAAGTGACATTTCAAAATGAAAAATGAGCTTCTGTTAGATTTACATGAGATTATTGGGAACTGCATTAACTGCAAAGAAGAAAATTAGGAAATCCCTGCATTTTGAATGGATTTTGAAACAAAATGCACAACTCTACAAAACAGTCTTCTGAATTTGGAAAAACAGTGACTTTTTCCTTATTTTCTCCCAGTAGTTCTTCAAAACACTGCAACAGCAATAAAACAAGCAAAGAGAATTTATCTGTGAAAATCTCTGCAGTTAAAAAAATCTGATGTGTTACACTCACATGACTTTCTCTACTCTTGTACAAACTATTTTTACAAACGCTTATTCTCCATATGCTTCATGTTAATCGAGATGTTAATCTTATTGCTAATTTTCTTGTAGATGCAAGGGGAATTGCTAGGCTTTAAGCAATAGTCAAATATTTCAAGAGGTGGTTGCTATGGAGTATTCCATTCTCTTTGCATTAGCAGGACAAAAAAAAAATGAATAACGAATTTGAGAAAGAGTATAAGTATTGGAAAATTTAAGGGAATAACAAGCAATATCTTGAAAATAGTTCACCCAACAAAAAAAATCTGATGTGTTACACTCACATGACTTTCTCTACTCTTGTACAAACTATTTTTACAAACGCTTATTCTCCATATGCTTCATGTTAATCGAGATGTTAATCTTATTGCTAGTTTTCTTGTAGGTGCAAGGGGAATATGGTAGTATTTAAGTGATAGTGAAATCTTTTAAGAGCTGGTTGCTATGTGGCGCATTCCATTCTCTTTGCATGTCCAGTACATAAAAAAAATCTGATGTGTTACACTCACATGACTATCTCTACTCTTGTACAAAATATTTTTACAAACGCTTATTCTCCATCTACTTCATGTTAATCGACATAAACATTTGCAGACTCTTATCTTATTGCTCATAGATGTAAGGGGAACATGTTTACAAGGGCAATATAGAAATACAGTAGCCTTTAAGCACATACATATCTCTTAATAGCTGGTTGCTAGGTGCAGCACTATTCCCTTTGCCACAGATTAATACTCTTTGCATATCCAAGACAAAAAAATGAATAACGAATTTCCATTTGAGAAAATAAGTATTGAAAAATTTAAGGGAATAACAAGCAATATCTCAAAAATGGTTCACTCAACAAAAAAAATGTATATGACATAAATTGTGTATTTTAATGCAATCTACATTTTTTGTGTAGTAACATTTTGTGTATCTCTTATAGTTTACCAGTTATGCAAAAGTCGTTCACTATAAAGAATACTTTTGGAAACATTCCCAGGAAATTCAAGATATACAGTTTGTCACGAGAATATCTTAAACATGATATTTTAATCAAAATTGTTAGAGCCATTTTTGAGAAAATTAAAATTTTCGAAAAATGTTCAATGTAAAGGGTAATCTGGGGTGGGGGGATTTTCTTGAAAACCTTTGTGTCACATCTCTGGAAGATACTGAACCTAAATACCAAGTTTGGTGTTTATCCGACTGTTCGTTTCTGAGTTATGCTGTACACACACACACACGCACGCACGCATGCACACACACACTTCCAAAAATGCTTTTTTTGGATTCAGGGGGTCTCAAAACATGTATTTCCGGTGAAATCTTGGTATCAAATTTTTGGGTGGAATACAATACTTCCCCTACTTACTATAAGTAGTAGAGAAAGTAAAAATGTATATGACATAAATTGTGTATTTTAACGTGATCTACATTTTTGGTGAAGCAACATTTCGTCTATCTCTTACGGTTTACCAGTTATGCAAAAGTCGTTCACAATGAAGAATACTTTTGGAGACATTCCCGAAAATTCGAGATATACATTTCATTTGTCATGAAAATATCTTAAACATATGATATTTTAATCTAAATTGTTAGAGCCATTTTTGAGAAAATTAAAATTTTCGAAAAATTTTCCAAGTATAGGGTAATTTTGGGTGGGGGGATTTTGTTGAAAACCTTCATATCGCATCTCTGGAAGATACTGAACCTAAATACAAAGTTTGGTGTTTATCCGACTGTTCGTTTCTGAGTTATGCTGTTCACAGACACACACACGGACATGTTTCCAAAAATGCTTTTTTTGGATTCAGGGTGTCTCAAAATATGTATTTCTGGTTAAATTTCGGTATCGAATTTTTGGGTGGAATACAATACGTATTACTATACGTAGTAGAGAAAGTAAAAATAGCCATGATGTACAAAACAAGTAAGAATTTCCAAATTGAATATAAAAATGCAGAAAGGGCATATTTAACAAAATAATAATTTTATGGGAGACACAAAAAGCTAAATAAAAACAAACATGGATGGTATTGTGAGCCATGGGTTACATTAATGACTTCTTAAAACAGAACATGATAGAATGTCCACAAACAAATGACAATGAAATATACCATTGTATATACAACATATTTGTGAAAATGCAGTTATGTCCTTCCTACATAGTTCAATATGTACAAAACAGACAATTGTTACATTAAAAATAATTTTCTAAAAACTTATATAAATGAACAATGAAATTTCTTTCACTACATACAATGCTATTATGTAGGAGTTTACATAAACTGTAGTAATACACTTGTTAACACGATGCCTACCTATACCCAAGTGCTCTCTGTGAAGATGTCATCCTGAACAAACATCATCTCGCAAAGGCCTTAAAAGTGATAACTTACAGACTTTATACTGAGAAGAAGCCAGAGGGAAAATGACGCAGATTAATCCCCAGTGCCATTGGTGAACAACAACTACACTTGTTAACACACAGGTTTGCCACATATTGCTCCATGTCTTCATCCTGATCTTGTTCCTCAACCAAGGTTTTCTAATTAATGATGGCATAATAAAATATGCTATATCCTTTGGGATATGAGATGAGAGCTTCTTCAGGTCTGTGAGTTTGTTAATATTAATAGGAACTGAACCTGCGATATGTGCCTTATCTTGAGGCAGCATGGGATGAACATTATATAAACTCAAAGTAAATGTGTGTGTCAAGATGCAATCAGACACTATCTGATGCTTTATATACGAAATGTCTCAATTGAGATAACTGAAAAGTAACTTTCTGGTCCTTGGGAACAACTCTCCCCAATTATTCATCTGGCGTACTTTCCTGACCACCAAGTTTTGAAACTTCGAATGTCGTCTGTAGTGACATCTATACGGCCAGTTGTACTACTTTTCCTCATCAGTTCACAGTACTCTTCAACAGTGCTAATTCTTTCACCAAGTGTTTAACAGAGCCAAAGTATCTATTGCATGGGAAAAATGAGTGACCATGAATAGGAAAGTAGTATGTAACTGTTTCAAATATACCATATTACGAAGAAATCACACAAGGGTATGGTTCTTGTTTTGCCCATCACTGAATAATATGTTTCACATCCAGAGTTTTGTGTTCTTTAATGTAATGCAACAAGAAGCTACACACTTCATTCGGCATCTTCTTTGCCACCCGTTCATGGTAAACAAAAAGATCTGACTTGTTAGATCCAATATTATTATGTATGCAGAATATAAAAACCCATAACCGTCTTAAAAAGAAAAAATCTTGCACTGGAATGAAGGGTAATGACAGATTCTGCATGAAATCAAAGCTAAGTGCCATAGTGTGTTTTGCATATTCCTCATTTTGAAAACTCTCTTTTACTGCGTCTAGTTTCTTGTAAAACTTTCAAGCCTTGTGTTTATGTACTAGCAGCTCTGCTGCAGCTACACGCTTTGCATTGTCATTAAGAGACCCCTTAAATTTAACACTCAGATCTTCACATGTAATATACCTGGGACCTTCCAGAAGAGTAATTAAAATTTTCCTTGAAATACAAATGGAAGAAATCTTAACTGACATGATTTGTCCAAAAATAATATGCCTTTCCCCCCCCATCCAACCTAGCATCTAAATAGTTTCTACAACCACCTGAGTAATATGCTTTCTTTGCATCAAATGACTGGATGAAATCATATATCTTTATACATGTTTCTCCTGCATTAGCACTGCGTTGTTTCCCTTGTTTGTCTTTTGGCAACTTTTTTGCCACAAGATTACATGGCTTTCTTACCCGTTTCATTGAGATCCCATAAACTGATACAAATCCTTTCTTACACTCTTATTCATATGTTACAATGCAGAATGTTATAAAAGAAGCTGTGCTTTCGCTTAAAAACATCTTCCGGAGATCCAGGATCAGCTTCCTTCTGTTGCTTTCCAGTTCTTTATATGGGATGATAGTCGATTAGGCCTTGGAGAAAAATATCTTCTTTATCTTTACCCTCTAAAGCACTAAAAGTATGTAAAATGTTCATTTGTTGGTTCTCTGTTGCTGTATTGAAACATTTCAGATTACATATGGAACAGAAAATAAATAATTCCATTAATTATGTCAAATGTACAACAGCATATATTATGGTTAGTTTAGGTTAGGTTGTAACTTACTTGCAGTTTTCACCTGTTTTTCTTACCTCTACCTTTTATCCTCTCCAACTTATACATTCTTCTGCTGTTACACTAGTTCTTTTTATAAAATTTCTCCTGTAATTGTCAGTATTTCGTTTTCTTTTGCCTTTGCTTTCTTCTTCCGAAGACATTGTTTCTAGCTTTCAAGCACAACAGAACGAATAACACATGCATCAAATGGCAGCAAACAGCTACCAACAGCTTGATCATTAAGTCCTGCTTTGTAGAAAACTCATAACTACAGTAGATATGCCTTTTCTGCATCTTACTAGAAGTTCATGTCACTTTAAACAGATTCACATGCAAGTGTCAGTATCCTTTTTACACAGTTTGGTAGAGCTCCATATGTAGTGAATGATGAAATGAAAAATGTGTTAGATGTGCCCTTTCTGCATCTTTGTATTTAACTATATCTAGGCATAAGTATCACAGATCTAACATTGCTTAGGCCTAGTTTGGACTTCAAAGACTATACAAACAATGGAAGACCTCCAACAATTATAAGTGATCTAAGGAATTACACACATCTGGAAAGCAGCTCATACTTGGATGTGATGCCAATGCATACCACTATTTAGGCAAGAATGATATTGAAGAAATGGAGAAATATTAAAATTATACATCTAACAGTTACCTAATACTAAATAAAAGTAAAGAACCACTTCTGCTAATTCTAGAAGGGAGACTGATACATTAGGCATGACATTTGCAGATAACTTCATGAAAAATTGGTAAAAATCAAATTATGTTTACTTGTCCTGTTGTAGATACATATTAGGTCCAATAGCATAACTGTGTAACTTGAAATCTGATGTTCTGAGGAAGTTGTATACAAAATCAACGGTTTTCATGTGTCAAAAGTAAATTCACGGAATTGTTATTCACTTCAAAATGAATTGTGCTGTAATTCCAAAAGCTTAATGCTACCCAATTAATGGTTTGAAAACATTCATTTCATTACTTAGCTTTGAAAATAATCACTAAGCAGCTCTAGAATCATTATTTTTACTATTACCTTACAACTAGGGATCAGGAAATTTGTTACCTATTTTATAAAAATTAAACTTTGACCAAAATTAGCATTTATATATGCTAAAGCAAAATGGTTTTAAGAAACATTTTCAAATATGCAAGCATATTAATAAATACATAATTATTTTGAACATTTAAACAAAGATGAACAAGTAAGCTTTACCTTTTCAATACTCAAGAGTTTAAGCAACTTTATCGTTTGCTATTTCAGAATGTACAATATTTTCAGTCTATACCACAGACGAGGGAAGTATTTTAAAAAAACCACCCACCAGCAGTGATAGTCTACTGCACAGGATATCCATATTGAAGAGTTAAGGTCACATGACACTGGTACAGCTGCACACGATCCTTACGGCTGTGCAATTAGCACACCATGTTTGTGTCAAGACACTTATAAATACTACATGACAATAAAATTTAGGCATCTGCTATATTTTTAAATAATGGCCAACAAATGTTACATTTTTTTAAGGAAATGCATATAAGCATAAGAAACATTGCATCTCTTTCCCCACCGCAGGGAGTTAAGCTAATCTAAACAAAAATATTTGAATTCAGATTGGAATAAATCTGGTCTCTTTTCTGTATTTATGGACTATAAAAAGAACTTTAGACAGAACGGGCTGGTGCTGCAGTAACATGAGCAATTCGAATTCAGGAGGTCCCAGGTATAAGCCTGACCAAAGGTCTTTTCTGGTTTTCATTGCTCGCTAGACAAATGCTGGGTTGGATAATTTGATCCACAAATTTTCCTACTATCCCATTCATCTCTACATTACATTTCATTTCTTCCTCAACACCATACCAGGCATTGGTCTGATCACCCATCCTGGATGTGCCACAATCCAAAACTTTGCTTGCTATAAGCTTTAAAAAGAGTCCAATATGAAGTTTATACCTCAATTTGAATGGGAGGTAAAAGCAACTATGTAGGGGGGCATACCCACTTTTTCAAAAATTTTGACTTTGGCTGGTATTAAAAATATTGAAGATAGGAACCAAAACAAAAATTGTGTCTTCTATATCAAAGCATACATACAAATTTCAAAGAGATTTGATGACTTGGTGTTTGACTTGGCATGAAAAATAGAAAGCTGTTATAGAATACTCAAAAAGACAGAATTAATTCATGTTACTGCTTCAAGAGTTTGTGATGCCACAAGTAACAATGAAATAACACATCAGAAATTAGGCCAAGGAGATAAGATAATCTGCAGCAAAATCATAAGGTATAAATACTTCATTATGCTGAATTGATAAACTGCATCACGTATGTATATTAAATAACAACTTTGGTATTTGAAGCTTTATATTAAATAACAACTTTGGTATTTGAAGCTTTATCTCATTCTCAAATTATACAATGAAGAATTCAAAGTACTAATAGGATGATACTGTTCCCTGTTAAACTTGCACATTATTAAGATATGCAGAAACAAGGCTACAATGGTAGTAATTAAGACGTGAGTATGTTTATGAAACGAGCGGTAGGCAGGTTTCATAATTTACGTACGAGTTATCATCATAGACAAGTTGCATACAACTGTTTTTGTTCGACCGCAAATTCCAAATTTTGAATTTTTACAGAAAGATCTTATCTTGTTAATTGCAAGTAATAAAATACGATCGGATGACAGCACCTCAGCACCTCGAGTGTGTTTGCGAGTAGTGCAACACATGGCAGCACCTTGAGTGTGTTTGCGAGTAGTGCAACACATGGCAGCACCTTGAGTGTGTATGCAAGTAGTGCAACACATGGCAGCACCTTGAGTGTGTTTGCGAGTAGTGCAACACATGGCAGCACCTTGAGTGTGTTTGCAAGTAGTGCAACACATGGCAGCACCTTGAGTGTGTTTGCGAGTAGTGCAACACATGGCAGCACCTTGAGTGTGTTTGCGAGTAGTGCAACACATGGCAGCACTGTTACTTCCACGTCATATTTATGGATTTCTTGCAGGTAACACATAGTAACACATATTGAAGCAAAGAAAATAAACTCAATTTATTAGAACATTAAAACTACAATGAAAAGTATTTATTTTAAATACACATATTTCATTATCTGGGGAATGGGGCTGCTGCTTTGAAGGTGTTGAAAGGTATGGGCAGTTGGGGAGCTGCGCGCACCGCCAAGTAGGATCATAATGGGTCAATGAAGTATTATGGATGCCATAACAATTCAGTTATGTAACATTTAATAGCGTTTATAGTGTGGTTTACCAAAAATTCCATATGTTGCAGTCAAATGGCTTTCTCTACTCTTGTACAAAGTATTTATACAAACACTTATTCTCCATCTACTTCATGTTAATGAGATAAGCATTTGCAGAAACTGTCCTATTGTTAATTTTCTTGTAGGTGCAAGGGGAATATGGTAGGATTTAAGCGATAGTCAAATGTTTTAAGAGCTGGTTGCTATGTGGAGCATTCCATTCTCTTTGCATGTCCAGGATATAAAAAACAAATAACAAATTTCCATTTCAGGAGAAGTATAAGTATTGGAAAACTCAAACAAATAACAAGGAATATCTCTGAAATGGTTCACTCGACAAAAAAAAAATGTACATGACATAAATTGTGTGTTTTAAGGAGATATACTTTTTTGTGGAGTAAAAGTTCATTTATCTCTTACGGTTTACCAGTTACGCGAAGGTCATTCAGAATGAAGAGGACTTTTGGGGACATTTCCTTTGCTATGAAAATACCTTAAACATATGATATTTTAATTAAAATCATTGCAGTAATTTTTGAGTGAATCAAAACTTTCGAAAAATATTCCTTGTGAAGACTAGTCTTGAGTGGGGGGGGGGGGGGGATTTTCTCGAAAATCTTCATGTCGCATCCTTGGAAGATACTTAACTCAGATGCCAAGTTTGCTATTTATCCGACTTTTTGTTTTTGAGTTATGCTGTTCACAAACAGGCACTCACATGTACACGTTTCCAAAAATACTTTATTTGCATTCAGGGCGCCTTAAAACATGTGTTTCTGGTGAAATCTTGACATCGAACTTTTGGGTGGAATGCAATACTTCTACTTACTATTGGTAGTAGAGAAAGCAAAAATAAGTAATTTCATATGTTTGGTATCTACTACTTATAGGTCATAGGTAATAGTTCTGTAAAAGAAGGCTTCCTATTCTTTTCTATGCCAATGTTATATTATGACACTAGGTTCTGTGGAAACTTTCTTTAAGTTGATACCAGGGCTGTCCCAGATGTACCCGACCTGACGTATATATAGCGGTTGTTGTTTCAAACAAATGACTATGGTAGAAAGTGCCACCCTTATAAAGCTTAAGTCTGAAGTTTGACGATGCTATGTTGTTTAGTAATTGTTTGGCAGCTATTAATAGTGAACTCTCTCAGCGAATTTGTAAACATGGATAAAACTGGCCATCATTATGTGATACAATACTTTCATTTGAAAGGTCTTAGTCCAACTAATATTAAAGCTGATTCCACTCTCCTTCGTTTACAACAGTAAAATATTGGGTGGCAGACTTTAAGCGAGGCTGAACGAGCTGCCAAGACGAACATCACAGTGGTCGACCAAATGAAGTGACCATGCCAGAAATTGAGGAAAATCGACAAAATGGTACTGGATGACCATCGACTGAGTGTGTGAGCTAGCAGACATCATAGGCATTTAAAAAAGTACTGTACATCGCACACTAACTGAAAATTTAGACATGAGAAATCTGTGCGCAAGATGAGTACCCGCGTTTACTCACAATGGAACAAAAGCAATGTCATGAAGATATTTCACTCGAGTGTTTGGTGATGTTTTGTTGCAATAAAGCCGAGCTTTGTGTCGATTCATAACCATGGATGAAACATGGGTCCATCACTTCACACGTGAGACGAAGGAACAGTCAAAACAGTGGATTGAAAGGGGAGGTTCGGCTCCAAAGAAGGTGAGACAGTTGCATTTGCAGGCAAAGTCATGGCGTCAATTTTTTGGGATGTGTGTGGAATAATTTTCATTGATTATCTTCAAAAAGGAAAAGCAATAAATGGCGAGTATTATGCAAACTTATTGCAGCATTTGAATGATGAAAACAAGCAAAAACGGTTGCATCTAGTGGAAAAGAAAGTTCTGTTTCATCAAGACAATGCACCAGTTTACACAAACATTATCGCCATGGCCAAAATCAAAGAATTAAAGTTCGAATTGCTTCCTCATGCAACCTATTCAAAGTGTATCAAGCTGAAAGGAGACTATGTAGAGAAATAAAGATGTTTTATCTCAAAAGTTTGTGTTTTCTTTGTTTAGGTCAGGTACTTCTGGGACAGCCCTCGTATAAACCTTTCACTCACTTATCAATTCATTCAACACGAAACTAGAACCGCTTATTGTGTTTCAAAGGCTTGGGAAGTGAATGCTTGAACCTTGGCTCCTAAAGCAATGCTGCTAGATGATGAATTGACGACTGTCACTCATGATCAAGCCTGAAAGTGACGTACCACTATTATATACAAAATACCTCATTTACGCATGTGTCAGGTTACACAACCATGCCTTTGTTCCCTGTCAACACAATCATGAGAATTCCACACGGTGAAACAGTTTGACATAATTTCTTCAGCCGTGATATGTGGAAATTTAATTTCTACTAAATTAAAACCTAAACCGGTCTTGTGCAATTACAAGGAAATGAGTCGAACGAAACATACCTTTGTCAAGACTGCATGGTTTATTATATTGAGGTTATTACCCTCTCTACTGCTTACCTATAGTAAGTATAGAAAGTACTGCATTTCACCCAAAACCTCTATGCCAATATTACAGTGGAAGTACACGTTTTGAGGTACCCTGCATGAAAACACTTTTAGAAAAAGGCCTGCGCGCAGAGTCTTGTGGCTGTGAAGGGCATAATTCAAAAACAAAAAGTCGGTTAAATAGCAAACTTAGGGTGACGTGCACCATGTTGGAGTAAATTGCTTCGGAAGTAACGTTTGCTAAAGAAGTCCCCACTACGGAAATAGGTTAGTACGGGAGCAATTTACCCCAGAAGTAACGTTGGAGAGCTCAATTACAATTTACTCTTTTAGTTACGACTACGGAAGTAAGAGCTCATTACTCCCGAAGGTATTGTTTTGTTTGCGCGATTTACTTGATGCAATCATGAATAAGGTTGTGTGTGATAGGAGAAGGGGAGAAACGTCAGCGAAAGAGATAAATGTTTGTTGGTAGAAATAAAGAAAATCCATTTACACAATATGAGTGTAAAAAACGAATGATAACCAGCATTACGTTGGTCTTCAAAGCCCCAACACTCGCAACATGCGTTCCTAATTACTTTTTATTTTAGGTTTATTAGTTTTTTACGTTTCTGATTTGCGGGAGGTTAGGTTTTTTATATATATAAGCTAAGGTTCCTGATTCACAAGAGGTTACTTTTATTAACGTTTTCAATGAAGACCCAAGTAATGCAAAAAAGTCTAAATGTGCTATAAAGATGCTGGAAAGTCGTGATTGACAAGTTTAATAATTCTAGCGACGGGAAACATACTGAAGAACAGCTTAAACTTCTGTAAACAATGTTTCTAATCTTCATCTTGCACCGCAGATCACTTGCATGTTGATAGAGAAATATCCTTATGATTTCGGAATAGTTCACCATATTCACGGATGGGTACAAAATAGTAACATGCATGCAGTCAATTCCACACACAATGTGTGGGAAATCTGTGAAAGTGAAGAAGAATTGCCTTTTATTTTCTTAACACTCGTGTATATTTACATGTAGGTACCTTGCTCTCTTAACCTCAAAAGCGCTCTAACAACGCAGTGAAATACACGGCCAATAGACACGCGGTGAATGTTTATTTATAAGCTCGCCTGTAATACCGGCATTACGATGAACTTTACTTAACGTAACATGAAAATGCTGGTAAACTAAAGGTATAATTGGCATGCACTTAACAAGTTACATTGCGTTAAGTCAATTCTAACTATCTCCATTTAATACAATGTAAGACTGTCACATTACATTAAATTCATCGTAATGCTTCTGAAATATTCCGGTACAAAACATTTCTAGGATGCATAACAATAATTGCAAATTGGATTATAGAGCTGAATTTGTGTCTGAGTTTTGTTGAAATTTTCTCCAAGCAGGTTCAAAAGGCATGTATAAGATTCTTTCCTAATAGCGAAATGTTCATTGAACTTTCTCTCTCTGTATAAGTATCATATGTTATCGCATAGCACTATCGCATTTCCATTTTTTTTCCCGTCGAGATCAATGTAACCTGAGTAATCGCTGATTTCTTCATCGAGATCAATGTTATCTAAGTAACCCATGAACGCGTCAAAAATATCTTCCTCCAAATACGATACAGTATTCTAGTTCAATCGACAGGTTAGTTACTCCATCCAGGTCGCAAAAGTAAATTCTAACCTATATTTGTGCTCGATTTAATTCCATAGTAACATACTACATGATGGTGTTTTCCGACATTTACTTCTACAGTAATTTAATCTGGGAGTATATGAAAGGAGTAAAATTCTTCGGAAGTGGTTTACTCTCGCATGGAAGTCGCCGAGTGTTGACTTGAATAGTAGTTTACTACGAAAGTAGAGCTTACTCCAGGTTGGTGCACGCCACCCTTAGTATATAAGTCCGTCCTCCAAAAATGTCACTTATGAATTTTCAAGAAACTTACCCCACCCCAAACTACCCTTTATATATCGAGAGGGATTGTTAGGCGGTTACGTCTGTGGCCCGCATTCAGGAGGCACTGGGGTCGATCCCCAGCACCTGCCTACTCTTTCCCATGGGTCACCAGGTGAATGTTGGGGTGTTTCATCTTCTACGACTATCCTTCCTCTCATTTTCTGTATCCATCATCTTCCTTGTCATCTGTTTCACGGTTGTAGTACCGGCGACATGTTCGGCGGGTTGCGGCTGAATGGTGGCTTGTGCTCTGTAAAGGCTTCTTCCCTGGCGTCGCTGCGGTATCGCTCAGTTCGGTCTATCCTTAGCGTGGGGCTCACTCCCGGGGACCCTGGTGGTTGGTGGCTTGTGGGTAGGGACCGGGCGACATCAGAGGCATTCTATCTGAAAACGTTAGAGATCCCGTCCATGCTTGTCATTCAGACTCCGACCACCGCAGACACTGAATTACTTCACCCTGAAGATGCCAAGCGCTGTACTTGGCAAAACATCAGTATCCACGATGCCTTCTAGACCACAGCCTATAAGGCCGGATAGTTGTAATTCATTTATTAGTTATGACGCCGGCCGTGAAAGCCTCAGTATGTATCTTAGTAGTTATTTCGTCATAACCCGATGAATTCTTGCTTTTGAGGGATTTTATTGTTTTATTTACTTCTGTTGTGCTCGTGGGTACTATTTCTGTACAAATAGGCTGTTCTAAGCTTGCGTTTTTCAAATATGAAATAGGGTCCTCCACACGTTGTTTGGACTGTATCAGTAAATTTTCTGCTAACTGAATATAATACTCATTAAATAATGTTGCTATTTCTGGTGGTTCTTTTGTGGTGATATGATTTACTGTAATTTCTTTTATTTCATTTTTTGTGTGATGTTTACCAGTCTCCTTTTTTATAATTTTCCACATTGTATTAGGCTTGTTATTTGAGGACTCTATCTGCTTTTCATAGCAGAGTTTTTTAGCTACATTTATAACCTTTTTTAGAATTTTACAATATTCTTTATAGTGATGTAATGCTTAAAGGAATCTGACGTTATCAGCAAATTATTGAGACATGATGTGCAGAAGGAGTGAAACCAGTCTCCTGCATGTTAATGTCATTTGCACGACTCAAATTGATGTGCAGCAAATATTGTATTTGCATTGCTTTCCATTGTGCTGCATTCTCTGCATCATGTTGCAAATTGATATCTGTTTAATAACGTTCCGGTGTAGTCTTTTAAAGCAACAAAAATTGATTATTCCTTGTTTTTGAGAACATTATAATGGCTTTCTATTTAACCTTTTCAGATTTTTGCTGCCAGACTCTCATACCATTTTAGAGGTGCAAAAATGCCCCCCCCCCCCCCGTCCAAGCAATTTAAGGTTGAGGAATTACTTTTTTCCTGCACATAATATCCTTGGGTGAGTTTTATAGGAAAGATTATTGATCCGTTACAAGAATTATTAGTAGCCTCATAAGGATCACTCCACTCATTCAAAACCGGGATTTAATTCAGGTTTCAGGGGTTGTTAGCTCAGTGATGTACTTTTCAGAAACTGAATGTGAGAGGAAACATGAGTAAGTTATGCATTATACATGTAATGGGCTCAGTATTTGCCAGTTTAATAAATGAGCATTACTTTATTCTGGGAAGGAAAGAAAAAAAATTAGGTGTGAATTCATGTTATTTCTTCTTGATTCACTGACAGCCTTATTGTTGGGCAAATCCTTCTACATTTGTTTAGAAGTGACATGCGGTCATACATTAGGCCCACGGTTTCAATGGTATTAAAATTTAGAAATGTTAATTCATTAAGAATTTGGTTTTCTTCAGCCCCTCACAAGCATATTTTTGGGAGAAAATATTTCAATTCCATACTGATTTAACAAACTGTAACAATTCAACAATTTGACTTCATAGATAATTAGTTTTCTAGTTCAAATTTGAAGACTCATCTATTGTCAGTAAAATTCATATAGCGTTGTTCAGTAACACCATGTACATTGGAACTATTTATAGTAAGTGATTTTTCCTCAATTTACCTAAATCATGATAAAAATATTAAGAACGAAATGATGATAAAATTACATCCTATGCACTTAGTTACACTTATTCCTATATGGTTACATGCAAGATATACAAACTAATCAGCTGTTTATATCACAAGTCAATTTTCCTTTAATGTGAGCTCATATGGGAGAAAAACAGAGAAAAAACAAATAGTCGATTTCATATGCTCACAGAGGGTGAGCAATCTAGGCTTTAGCTAAGGCAAACATAAAACAATGAATATTTAAGAAAACGTTTTACAATGTTAACACAAATGGCATATTTTAAAGAGCTCTACACTTTTTGTATACCAACTGTACACAATTATTATATTTCTTATGGTTTTCTCGAAGAGAAGAGGATCTCAAGAAAAGTTAAGATATTCATGTCAATATCTGAAACATTGGACATTTTAATCAAAATCTTTAGAGCCATTTATGAGTGAAATGTAGAGTGTTTCGTGAAAATCTTCACCTTGCAATCTTGAAAGATACTGCCGCTCTCCCTCTCTCACCTTTTTATAAAAATGTTTTTGGGGATTGAAGAGTTCATGGGACTCTGGCGAAATTGCAATATCAAATATTTGGGTGGAATACATCTTCCATCTATCACAGATAAAAAGCAGAGAAAATCAAAATGATTTAAAAACCAGAATACAGGCAGTGTGTTTACCAATCCCAAGATAAAAATCCAAGAACCTCAAAAATCATTCTACTCTGTTATTAATCTGAAAATAAAAGTAGCTATGGTTTCATTCGTTAGAAAACGTTTAAATCCCTTTTATTCTCTCTTTTTGACGTCAAGAATACAAAAGCTATATTTATTTTAAAATGCAATAGATGGTGGACTTTTAAAGAGTATTAGACCCTCAAGATGCCATATTATTTGCAGCCTCATTCACCATATTTATCTGCTCTAGAAATGTTGGAATTCAGAACAATTAACATAAAAAAACCTTTAAGTATCTCATTCTATATATAGTGGGTGCATCTTAAGTTAGTGATTCAATGTTTCCCAGCCATGTAGTAATGAGCTGCGAAAACCAAGAGAAGGAATAAACACATCATTGACACATCATTACAGTTGCCAGCAACCAGTAATCCACCAATCAAAGCAAATTCTTGTCCTAGCAACCAGGTATGCTATACCTAGGTTGCCAAGCTCTATCACATTGTGCTATATTATAATATACCGTAGTGAATGTGTGACCAGGTGTAACAGCTTGTGTAGTTTATCATCAATCATTCATATCTGACTAAAACATCTACAATAATTTAAAATAGCATATCACAACAAAATTTGTGTGTTTCAGAGTGTTCATTTGTAATGTGTAACTTTTATATTTGGCAAATTGTTTCATCACTGATGGCTGCGGTAAACTCGTGTGACAAAAGCAGTCAAAAACGCACTATTTGTGAAGGCCACAAAAATGTTTTTGGGCATGGAATACTAATTAGGGGACAAGCAAGATTGACTATATGCTCTGATTATGTCCAGGCAACCCTAGTAGGGTGGTGCGGAAACTTCCGTAAGTTCGTAACAGTAAACAGACATTCCTGTGCATTTAACAATGTTCAGACATCCAGCATATAGCACTATATCTCCTTTGGTTTATACACAAATGTACAATAAAACTATAATTCCCAAATGGAACTTGCATCCTCGGAGATACAATACCACATTTTTGTACTTTTTTTTGCTCTGATGTAAGATGCAGATATTCTGGGCATTACCAAATACAGCGTCGACAAATCCAAACAGTGTTCAGATTACAACCGAACACACAAATATCCTCCCCATTCTCTGCCATCTTTACTACATGGCACATGAAATGGGGTGCTAAAGCAGCAACTCCTTCAACTGTCACAATCACCAACTTAAGATGCACCCATTATAGTTTCTGTTATTAAAGATCTATTACTAATTTTAGAGAATAATAATTTGTTAAACTTCAAGCAAGTGTGTCTACCCCCTTCCCTCCAAAAACTTCACAATCACAAATTCTCCTTGAATGCAAATGATAAAATGTATAACTAGCTGACATGGAACTTCACATAAGAATTAAATACTCTCATTTATATTGCACTTATTAACTGTGACACCAATGCAAAGCCCGCAGTACCACCCCATAGTGTTACTTGGGCATGTATTTATCTCATTTTACATTTAAAATACTTACAGCACTTGATTCCAAGTCATATTCATCACCATTGCAACCTGGGCCTACCCATGGTTCTAGCTCTCTTTCTCCTACTTGGCCATTAAACTTAGAAATGGCTGTGTCTGTCTGAAAAGTATCTGAAACATAAATTTAAATAGTAAATGTAAATGATCTGTGGATGATCGATACATTTTTCAAGTTTTGTTTATGCTTTATAGCACATCTGAACCCATCATTCATTGGAAAAGCCAATTTGCTGATAGAAATGATCTGTGTTATTAAGAATATGTGCCTAGGCACAGCATCACTAAATGCCATTTACAGAGCACAGTCAAGGTGCTTGTGCCCTAATATGTAAAACGCCGGAGACAAAGCAATTATAGCATTTACTTTAAGCAGTGGCCACATGTCAGTGACTTACTTCCACAGTATAGTTTGCACAAACGTCATTGCATATCATCTCCTTCCTCGCTCTTATATCAGCTTTGGGCTTATCCATAGCCTGTGCTCCCCAACAGGTGTCGGGTCCCAGGCACCCACTGGTAAGCCCTAACAATGGGGAGGGTAAAAAGAGAAAGAAGGAGTTTGCATAAACAAGACAGAACACCGTGCTGCATCAACATATTGAAGGTAAGTTTGCACAACCTCAGTATGTAGATGGTCATCGAAAGAAGAAGTTATCGAGATCAAAACAATGTGGTCCAAAGACTTACTTTGTTATAAGCATTTCTGCACTATTTATTGGTGAAAAGAAAGAGTACCAAACGCTCCCAATGAAATGGTGCAAAAAGTGGCTTCTGAGAAGAAAGGTACACGCGCATATAATTTAATGAAAGACTTCACATGACTCTTAATTACTTGAGAATGAACGAAAGTGCATATAACAAATTACTACTTTTGGCGACTCCTGTAATTCAACGATAGAACACTGTGACGTGTTAATCCTCTCTCTCTCCTGAAAGATTGAGTTCTGCTTTAAGGTGTTTAGTTACTGGAAGATCATACAGAGATTTAAGCTTTAATTTTTGTATCATCTTTTGGTAGGACACATTCTTCTTATTCTTATCACAATATACCTTAGACTTTATAAAGCATGGCAACGATTTATATAATTCGATAAATTTGCTAAAAATTGCTTAATATGGGTGTATACATCACACATCTTGCAGTAAGTGAATAAGAAGAGTTACAGTAAATGGGAGAGGGAGAGAGAGGGGGGATGTAAACAAGTTTATTACACCACTAGTATCTACACCCGGATCAGGAACCTGCCACACTTACTCTAATGTAAAGGAGAAGCAGCCTAAGTTCATGCTGCATTATTCTGAACTTGATCTAATACTTTATCTCAATACAAATTTATTCAGCTGTACCTTTGAACTCTTCAGAAAGTGTATCAGGATTGGCACATGGTGCCAGCAAATTGACAAAAAAAATATCAATTCAATGTCACTGGTTTCATCATTAATTAAGGCAGCTTCTAACATACCGGCCAATATCTGCTCCTTTTTATCATACAAGGATTAATTATAGATACTGCATTGCAAATCATTTCACTACTTAAAATACAAGAGCTTATGTACAATCATTCATGCTGTGTATCTCTAATTGTACGACATCTAATACACATTACTCAAGTTTACAGTAGGCACAAAAAGTATAATGATTAATTACAAATTCTTATTAGCTTTATTGCATTGACATCATTCATCATTCATATGGCTTGCATTGTGATCTCCAATTAATAGCTGCAGTTTATTAATCTGTAAGCATTGCTAACTCCCAGTTACTTGCAGGGGCTGCATAGTAACTGTAGGTTAGTTAACCTGGAGTTTACTAATTTGGTTTGCCAATTCTTTCATGTGCAATTTCATAGTGCCTAGGCAGAAACTGGTAACATTAGATCTTCAAAATAAACTTTAGCCTGCAGACTGATTAACTGCAACATAATTGTGATAGGCTTTCGTGGTTTATACAGTGTGATTCTCTCGCTAGAGGCACCAAACATTTGTCTATATGTTGGCCATTTATATGAGTTTTGTGATGAAAATTTGTGTACACATACCTTGAACTATGCACTGTCACATCCGATGCTGAAAATGATCCCCTTCCACATCCAAACACGTTTGTACACATCGCTCCAAATTTTGGAATACTTTTATTAAAGTCTCCTTGGTAATGGCTTCAATCTCTTGACGTATAGCATCTTTCAACTCTGCAATAGTACGTGGTATATTTCTGTATACTTTCCCTTCAGATATCCCCACAGGAAGAAGTTGGGTGGTGTTAGGCCAGGAGATCTTGGTGGCCAAAGAGTTTTTGAGATGATTCGATCTTCAAAAAAGCTTTCAATTTCCCTCATGCTTTCACGTGATGTGTGACTTGTTGCACCATCTTGTTGGAAAATTCCGTGAGCTAATTCATCATCTGTTAACTGATTGACAAAGTCAGTGAATATTGTAATGTATTCTTCAGTGTTTACTGTATTCTCATGAAAAATAGGTCCTATAATATGCGTACATGACACTGCGCACCACACTCCAATTTTCTGTAGAGGTTCTGCACGTAGGAAATGAGGATTTGTTTGTGCCCATATACGCATGTTCTGAGAGTTTACGTAGCCACTCAGACGAAACCACGCTTCATCCGTGAACCAAGTAAAGTCCAAAATCCCAGAATTCTGATTAATATAGGTTTGAAACCATACACAGAACTGCACACGTTTTTCATGGCCTGTCGGTTGCAATTCTTGAACACATGTCACATGGTAGGCATAGAAGTTTGCTTTCTTAGCAGCTCTTTGGCACGCAGAATATGGAACATTCATTTCCTGGGAAAGTCGTCGCAAGGATTTTGATGGTGATGCCAGTAATCGCTCCTTTACTTCTTCCATTATACCCACATTCATTTTCCAGCTGCATGCATGCTGTGTGATCAAGATTCCAGTCGTCTCTAACTTTGTTACCAATTTCTGAATTCAACATTTTGAGAGCACACGCCAAGTACCAAATTCGGCCTGAAATGCCCTTTGACATGATTTAAATGAACCTGTTTGCCAGTAGTTACAAACGAGAAACAGGCGTTCTGCAATTGTGTACGACATTGTCGATGCTGCTTCCAAGCCACACTGGAGTATAGTGCGTGGAGACGTTCATGTGACTAAGCAGAGCCAAGGCCAGTGGAACAGTCCAAGCCTATTGGGAGGGGTATGGCACTACATTAAATTGTTCAAGGTATGTGTAAACAAAGCTTCATCACAAAACTCACATAAATGGCCAACATATAGGCAAAAGTTTGGGGCCTCTAGTGAGAGAATCACACTGTATAAACGTACTGTATTTAGGAATGTACAAAGTCTACTTGCTGTTGATATTGTATAGGTAAGCTGCAACTTATTTCTACACGGTATGCAGAAAGATTACATGTACAAAATTTAAGGAATAAAAATATATTCAACTTTAAGTAGTTTAAGGATAAGAACCACAGGGTTTCAAAAGCTTAGTTACACTGCTACATGTGAAATCTGATGTAGGTAATCTTATAGAACGATAATGGACTCTTCACAGTTACTGACACCATACCATGTTTTATCATTAAAAGCTAAATTTTAACTCAACAGTAATGTTTACAAACAAATCATTTGATGCATAATGAATTGGGTGTGGTACTGGAAGCACGGATGCTGCATTCACCTTGTGATTTTCTGGTGTGCCATGAAGGGAGCAATTTACTGTATGCCAGTTGAAAATGAACATTAATAAAATGCACGACTGCAGCAGAAATAATTCCAACCAACCCTAGGATCTTCCAAAACACGTGCTGCTTTGTTACTTGTCACAAGTCAAGGATGCTGTGTTTGAAAATTTGTTAAAGACATGGTCTAAATTAATCTGTGCACATATTTAATAACTACAACGTCTTGTAATTTTGCAAACAAAATATTTTCAAGTTGACACATTTAGATCCATAATTAAGCTGCTCCTATCTTAAAACTTCATTTTGAACATACTTTTCTTCCTAAAATTTTATGTATGTAATTTTTCTGCATCTTGTATAATGTTGCTGTCATTAGTTTAGCTGGTATAAATAAGTTTGAAATAGATTAGGAACATTACAGTTCATTTAAGCAGTACTATTTTGCAGTTAGTAATAGTTTGTGAAGATAGTACAAAAATAAGTTAGGGCACTTGGATATTCTTTCCTTTATATGCCGCAAGATTATTTTCTAAGTCCAAAACCGGTCCAGCATGTACAAGCACCGATGGAATCTGCCGAAGTACACCAGCAATTGCAGTGTAAGTAACCTTGATAGTTGCGTAGCCATTTGCTACCAACCCCTGTACTAACACCCCAGACACATGTCTTGCAGATGTAATTGAAACTCAACTGGTGTTCACCATATGTACCACTGTTAGAATCAAACTAGCTTTACTGTTTATTCTAGTCGGGTCCCTGCCATTCAGTAAAGAAAATTTGTACATGCATGCTTGTTTGACTGCAATGGCTAGGTTCACAAATTTAACTCATCTCTCAGCATTGTGTAGCAATGAGGAATAATGCTTCAGTTTCTTTACGACCAAAGCTTATTAAGAACACAGATATCATGCAGGATGTACAATGATGCCCTTCATCCTATTATGAAATGAGATCAGAGATACCAGTTGTTTTCTTGTAGGAGAGGGCATGAGCAATTTTCAGAGTTGGTTGCAAAGGGTACTGGTTCAAGAACTCAAGATTACCACCTGCCCAACTGCTCTTAGTTACCTACAGCTTTGCTCACAAATTTTCTTTTACAGTTGTACAGAGTTCACTTGGAGACACCTACATACATTCTGTTTCATTTATGGACGTTCTTTAACTACTGTGGTTCTTAGCGTCCCATTGTATATTGCACACAACAGACGGAAATTTTGCTCAGAGGCCTCTTTATCGGGCTTGAGGTTCTTTTGTGTCGTAAATCTATGACACGGGACCACCAGCCTTACTTCCCTTCCGCAGGAAGCCATTCTAAGGATTTTTACACTGGAAAAAATCCATTGCCCTCTGCCGGGCTTGAGCCCGCAACTAGGGCTAGCATGGTACCACAGGGGGACAACTTTGGAGACACCTGCATAAGCCAGAGAACAATAGCTGACCGGTTCAGCTATTGTTGTGAGATATGTATATTTTCAATGGACAGCAAATACACTAACTTGGTCAAAATAGGTAGAGCCAGCCACGTCATTCAGATCGACGAATACAAAATTGGATGAAGAAAATATCATTACAGCCACATCGTGGAAGGAAACTGGATCCTGGGAATGACTGACATTCTTACCAATGAGGTGAGGATGGCAGTATACCTCAATAATAGAAGAGATGGTGCAACTCTGTCTTAATTTAGAAGCATATGGAGTTCACCAGCATAATCCACACCAACTGCTGGGGTGGTTACAATGGCTGGAGGTTTTGCTGCCCACCTCATGGTAAACCACAGCCAGCATTTCGTGGACCCAGCAACAAATGCCCGTACAAAAAAGTTTGCACTGGCGATCTCTCCGGCATCACCTGCCTATCCAGGGGCAGCATCATGCATAATCAAATGGATGGGCATTTGGCAGAATTCTTGTGGCGCCTAGACTGTAAAAACTGATCCCTTTCAGGGGCTCATTGAGGACAATTTGGAAGATTTACCCTGTAATGTAGTGTAATTGTGTATTAGAGTAGATGCATACATAAAACGTTTGCTTAGTTTAGACAATATTTGTTTTTCCTTTTTTTAGTTTTGATACGTGAAAGCACAGTAGTATTTACAGTTCAAACTCAATTCATTAACTTGAATTTGGCAACAAAGACTAGCGTGATTGTATGAGCAATGTTGGCACCAAGGTCTACTGACAAAGGTACATGCGCAGCAAGTAATTTTGGACTTAGGTTTTATTGTTTTATTTCAACTCAATATTAATGACCTTTTAAGCAGTACTATAGGTTCTTTTTAATGTACTGATCATTTTTGTGACTTGCAATAACATGTAATATCGCATATGAGGTTGGAACTTAGAAAAAAATTTGTGGGACATAAAGGAAAGGCACTTCTGAGTTTACATAATGTTTCACTCCCAATGTAGTTTGTGTAGGTTAATTGAAGGCATTTGGTAAATATGGGAGCACTGGATTATATGAGTTCCTCATATACTTATTATAGGTTAATTTTTACTGTAGTGGAAGAGGTCAGATTCTGTCTTGATTTTAAGACATACTAACCTATACTTGCAAAGGATACTGCTAAATCATTAAAAACTAAGTAGGAGAGGAATGAAATGGTGTCTGGTATCTTAATATAATTGTCAGGGTTATGTGGTATAGAGACTTACTATGAAATTTACATACATTACATAAGCATACAGTAATGCCAAGAGAAAACAAAGCAAGTTGTGATGTTGCTAGAAATTACTACACAGCATTAGTGTAATTAAAAATAAAACTATTTTAGTCAACCCCGAATTCCTCATTCTTTTCCTAAAATTTATTTTTTTTGAGATCTTAGTCCTGTTAAATTATGTTTAAGCACTTCATTGCCATAATCACTACAAGAGGATTTCACTCTATCAAGTCTTGGTTAATTCAGAATATCCTTACACTGGGCTTAGTTCTAGAAAGTAGTGTCATCTTGGACAGAATCTGGTTAGCTCCAAGCTATATGGACTCTATAATCAGCTTAGTACCAATAAACAAATATAATACACTGGGTTTCAATGTTATATTCTGTGTAGGTTAGTGCTTATCTTGATAGTTATTTATAAATGTTTGCATTTAGAAAAAAAAAATCTCACACAACAAAAGCAAACAAAAAATTAAATTATGTTGTTTTGGTGGTTTTTTTTATAAATATACAGTAACCCTCCATGAGGCACGCACTTTGGTAGAACACCGTTGGTTGCGTGGGGCCTAGTAGACCTGCGCTATATTTTTCTTGTTATTGTTTGTATTTATGCTTTCTTTCATTTATTTTTTTTCCCCTATGTTTACCTTTATTTAGGTTAAGTATACATGGCTTTCATTAGTAGGTATTATCTTACAACATAAAAATACAAGCTAAAATATAAGTGCATGTATATTATACATTGTATTACAATAAGTATAAAGAAATACATTGCCATTTTCAGGTATATATACAACTTGTTCAGTTACTCACTACCTCTCCCGACTAAGCAACTATCGCCAATAATTTTGGCATGTTTGCTCTAACAGAGGGAAGGAGTGTTGTATTTCCCACATGCATATTCAGTTTTGCAGTTCTTTTTGTCTTTGTTGCAGGGTTCACATCGTTTCCTTTTCAATGTGGATAGCAGTGTATTTGGCAATTCATCTACTGCGGATTCTTCAGGTTTATATTTTGTCAAAAGGCCTTTCAAACTGTTACTGTTGCTCTTTGTAGCTGTTGCAACAGTAAAGCTAAAGATAGTGCTTTCAAATACTCCTGCCTTGTGGAATATTTACTTTGGTTTCCAAGGAAGAAAACCCTAGAATTAATACCTGCAATGTTCAACATATGGTAAAAAATTACCATGGGCCACCTTCTCGTTCTGGCTACATTATATGTAGTACACAATTTATCTACTACATCAACTCCAGATTTAGTGTCATTGTAATGCTTATTTCAGGCTTTTTCTCTGCACCTTCTGATAACTGTTTGGATGAAACTTGTAGACTTGAGAGCAAAACTGCTGTTTTACGCTTTTTTGGAACATGTGAAACAAGTTTCATTTTTTGTGAAGCCAAATATGCTTTCGTACTGACTGCAACCTTTTGGAGAAGTGAAATTAGTGGGCAATTCTTTTTTGTTCTTTCCTACTGTACCAACAAAAAAAAGTTGTCTTTTGCACAATTCATTCACCAGTGATACACTGGTAAACCAATTATCTGCAGTAACGTTTCATCCAGTGCCAGAGATTGGTTCAGTTAGTCTCAGCACTACAGCCTCTGCCGAGTTAGTTTGCAAATATGATCCGTCCTGCTGCTGTCCACAATAGACCTCCATGTTTGTTGTATAAAACAGTTTTGCATCACTCAAACAGAATATCTTTATGCCATACTTGTTTGGCTTGGATGTTCGTCGACAGTGACATTTTGCCCAAGAGAATAATGGGTCTGACAAATGTTCAGAAACAACGTAAACATTTCTCTAATAGCAGCCAATTTACCCAATATTCGTTGCTCCAGTCTTGAGTTTTTGTCATCAGAGTGAATACAGCATATTAGAAAACTGAATCATTTTTCAGACATAGCCATTCGAAACAGAGGAATTCCAAGATCATCGGTTATCCAAAAATCGTAAATATTCTGGCATCCACCACTAAAAATTCCTGCCAGGTACAATAAGCCTAGGATAGCTTTTATTTCTATTATGTCTGTAGGTCTGCTGTCTCTTTCACGATCAAATTTGTGCCACACACTGGTAATTTTAAGTATTTGAGCTTTCAACAATCAAATCAACTATATCTTCGGTAACAAAAAGGTTCCAACAATCAATTTCCTTTTCGCATTTTTGGCAGCTCCTACTACACCAGAAAATTTGGTCAATATATTGTGAGCCCTTGTCTGGTTATTTTCCAAGGTGCTTTCTTCCATTTTGTTCCATCTCTTCCTGTAAATAACATGTATTGTCAATAAATAATAATATAATAATTACTATGATAAGCATATGATGTTACCTATAAAATACATGTTATCACACAAGCTGCTTTCATCGTCTTCATCTTCATGGACAGTTTCTGAATCTAGAGATCTCGTTTCCAGTTTCAGAATCAGAATCATCTGATTCATATAAGTTGTCATCCATGGGCAAGGCATCATTATCGCAAAGTAGGCGATGTACTTCTTCCAAATCATTTAGATTTTGTAGATCGTACCTTTTACTTGTGTTCATGTTGAAGCAGTAACAGCTCCTTGCAATAGCAAAGCAATATTGCACAACTAATAAGGAACAAATCTGTCAACAATATGTAACGAGAGCAGGCGCACGGGTCTGGTTGACCTGTGCCACACAGGTCAACCAGATTGCTGATTAGTCATTCTTAAGGTTGTCGCTGCAGCAAACAATCAAGCAAGGTGTAATGTTAGATGTCCTAGTCAGGCAATTGCATAGGTGCGTTTGTTCGAAAATTATAACATTTAAGTAATGCCAGGGGTCTCTCAGGCCTCTAGTGACCTGAGGGAAAACTGGTAAGAATATCTTTGAATAATATCCCATATAGGGTTTCACAGCTAGTTGCATTAGATTATATATATGTATATAAAAGCATTACTGCCATGTAAAAACATTCTTCCTTGTCTCAATCCTTCAAAGTATTCCTCCAAGGCCTAATTAATTTGCTTCACCTCCTCTCTTATAAATACTGCACCAACATTCCGTCCCCCCAATCACCATCAAATATCAATTGCAGTTGAAGATATATACCATTTTTGTATGGTAAACCCCAATGTGGCAGTGCTAGGAATAACTTCCAGTTAGATCTTAACAGAAGGTGGTAATGTCTTATCTCCCACTTAGTGGCTATGCTTTACCAGATATAATACAGGCCCATAGTGGATCATGTATTGCTAAATCTGACGAGCACAATGGAATATGTACTCAAATAAGGTCTGAAAGTTAATTCTGAAGAGTTTTGACACAAAATGAAAGAAACAATGATGGAATTTTGTCTAAGAAAGATCTTCCAAGCATCCACCTTTGTTAATCAATGCTGGTTTATTAATTATCTTTGCTGTTACCAGATTTCCTTCAACCAGTTCATTGCAATGTATGATTAGTTTAAATACACATATTTATGGTAGAAGCTTATACTGAACTACATCCATAGCTAAAACACTATACCTACTTTATCATGAGTTTTAATGTTTAGAAACATTTGAGGAACATAACAGTAAGTTGGTTTAACATGCTTAATGTAACAGACAAATTAAAAACCTCATTGCATGGAATAACCGTATGTTTGTACACAAGAATCTCGTTAATCTGGACTGAGTGGGACCAGAGGTAATGTGAATTAACAAAAATTTGGATCTTCCAGAAACAAACTATTAAACGAATACAAGCTTTAATGTAGAAAGTGAAATTTGGATCACTACAAAAGAAGAAGAAAAACGAATTGAAAATCGCCCAGATAAGAAGTCTTTCTATGATCACTATCAGGACTGTCAAACATGAATGAAAGATAATCTCGCACACTTTAGTTTTGTTGTTCTGTGTAGCTTGAAGTGTGTGACTGATGGCAATCAATACGCTACCTGCTGTGCCAACATTGCAACTGTATACATTCATTTGTAGTTATCAAAGGATAGACACACACAAAGCACACAATCTGGATAAACCGGAAATCTGTATTAACGAGGGCCAGATAAATCAAGTTTCTTCTGTACTCAGAAAATATCCAAGCTGTGCATTATACATGCTTATGCACATCCGAGAGGACAATTTGTTGGTTGCACAAGGATCTAGAATTCCACAAGATAAACCCTGCTCAGGAGCTGACAAGATCAAGTCACTCAATTTCAGTTTGTATGGGAATATGATGACTTACCAAAATATACAATTCTTAACCTATAAACCTCAGATTTTGGCCAGTTCATAAGAATACAACATAAATGTCAAATGCAAAATATGATAGCACTGCACTAAATTGCTTTAGTTATCAAGTTTTTCAATGAAAATTGTTATTGTTTCAAAATCCTCCGGAGCATTTTGACTTCTTTACTCTTTAATTTGAGGTTTTAAAACCAATATGTATATAATAGTTTTGATAAGTAGAACCTTTTTCTTCACTATTAAAATTAAATGGGATAAAAAATACTTATTCCTCAGTCATTTTTTCTCTCCCCCTCCCTCTCCCTCCCCCTCTCCCTCTCTCTAAAACACACAATTTATTTTGGCTAAATTGTCATACTGTTGCCCTCGTTTGTGTCACTTTTGCCCGCATTAGGTCTTTCTTTTGCCCACCTAAATTAGGAATAAGGAAGTGAAAAAGCAATGAAATTACTTACCTTAGGAGTGATTTTAGAACATGATGTGGTCTCTCCAATATCTAGTACCCACCTACCCACCCGTTATAAGTGTTTTATTTATATAGGCAAATAGCGTTAGGAAGAAAACAAACGTAGCCATTTTTCCATGCAAAGTGGGTACTGCCAACCTAAATAATCAGTGAAATGCACTGAATATGCGATGTGCTGTTGTTTTGTGAACGTGAATCATTGGAGTTTTAGACGCGCAGATCCCTGGGCTACGCTGTCGTCGCTTCGCAGTTGCGGCCTATTGGCCGCAACTTGCTGCACTCCTCTCCTTCTAAAAAACATCCCTCGGCTACGCTTTGAGGCTGAGGGCCCTCAATCTCTCGGCTACGCTTTGAGGCTGAGTATCTTACCGGCTTCGGTGGCATTATTCATATGTTGGCAGCATTATGTTAGAGCAGCGTAAGACCTAATGCGGACAAAAGTGACACAAACGAGGGAAACAGTATGACAATTTACCCTTTATTTTAAATAAGTTTCCTTTTTTTGTGGCGTATGCCATTTCTGAGATATCCATTAGTAATGGTTTGAATTATTCATTACTTGGGCATTCTCTTGAAGTCCTGTCAACATTCAGTTTTTCAAGATTGCATGGAAACAGTATGGAATCTTAAGGCCAGGGTATACAGTCCAGTTCTTAAACATTTAATTATTGCTGTTCCCTTTATATTTATAATGAAATGTGTAATGCAGCTATTTCTGCAAACGTTTATTTGGATTAAATGTAATAGAAAAAAAAAAGCTTTAGTAAGAGTAGTTTGTATACCCACTAATAAACGATAGAGGGTAGAGAAAGTAATGTGAATGTATCACATCAGATTTTTTGTTCTTTGAATCATTAAATAGTTAAGTTCTTCTTAAGATCTGTTGAACCAGTTAAAAGTATGTGGGTGGAATGTAAATTTGTTGAAAGTTATTCACCCTTTTTCTTTTACTGGAAAGTTGATTCCTTTTAGGCATTTGTTCATTTTAGTTGTTTATTTTTTTTATCAAACAACATTTATATTGATTCAGTTGTGCAATTTATTTTTTGTATTCTGCCATTACTCTATTTCTGAGAGTGGAATGGAAACTAATCTGCGAACTTAAGTGTTGAAACTGCTAGCTTGTGTGCTCTGGGGTTGTAGCTATTGTAATCGTCTGGGTATATGTCAAAATATATTCAGTTAGCACATTTTATAATTGAGAACATGCACAAAAGCTTAAAGTATTTTTAATGAAAAGTTCATCTTCAAATTAACAGGAAATGATACTGTACTTTCATGTTCTTTGGAAAGCAACAAAAAAAATCTGATGTGTTACACTCACATGACTTTCTCTACTCTTGTACAAACTATTTATACAAACGCTTATTCTCCATCTACTTCATGTTAATCGAGATAAACATTTGCATAGTCTATCTTATTGCTTATTTTCTTGTAGATGTAAGGGGAATATATATTTACAAGGGCAATTTGGAAATACAGTAGCCTTTAAGCACATACATATCTCTTAATAGCTGGTTGCTAGGTGCAGCACCATTCCCTTTCCCAAAGATTAATACTCTTTGCATATCCAAGACAAAAAAATGAATAACGAATTCCCATTTGAGAATATAAGTACTGAAAATTTTAAGGGAATAACAAGCATTATCTCGAAAATGGTTCACTCAACAAAAAACATGTATATGACATAAATTGTGTATTTCAACGCGATCTACATTTTTTGTGTAGTAAAATTTTGTCTATCTCTTATGGTTTACCAGTTATGCAAAAGTCGTCCACAATGAAGAATACTTTTGGAGACATTCCCAGAAAATTCGAGATATACATTTCATTTCTCACATTATCTTAAGCATATGATATTTTCATCAAAATCGTTAGCCATTTTTGAGAAAATTAAAATTTTCGAAAAATGTTCCATGTAAAGGGTAGTCTGGGGTGGGGGGATTTTCTTGAAAACCTTCGTGTCGCATCTCTGGAAGATACTGAACCTAAATACCAAGTTTGGTGTTTATCCGACTGTTCGTTTTTGAGTTATGCTGTTCTCACACACACGCACACGCACACACACGCGCACGCACACACACACACACACACACAGACATGTTTCCAAAAATGCTTTTTTTGGATTCAGGAGGTCTCAAAACATGTATTTCCAGTGAAATCTCGGTATCGAATTTTTGGGTGGAATGCAATACTTCCCCTACTTACTATACGTAGTAGAGAAAGTAAAAATATTTCAGCCAAAGATTCTAGACATCCAATGTACATAGCAGGAGTAAACAGAATACTGTGTTCATGCGGTAAAGTATATATTGGAACCTCACAACGAAGCATAAAAACTCGCATTAATGAACATAGAAGATATTGTTGTCTGGGTCAAACAGAAAAATCGGCAATTGCAGAACATGCCATACTCGAAGAAGAACATGTCATTCAGTATGAAAACACAGATATCCTGGCATCAAACGCTCATTACCATTCACCTTTATATAGCGAAGCCATTGAAATACAGAAGAATAAAAACAACAACAACCATAAGTAGGAAGGTGTAAAACTAAACAGAATGTGGCAAACAGCACTAACAAAAGTCAAAATCAAGCATTTCACCCGAACCAATCAGATGCCAGCAGAATGCAGCACTCCATCTACCCAAGTCCAGCCCAACGCCAACCCGAACCAATCACTGCAGACTTCCCTGCCAGCCACTGGTATAAATACCACGGTCCAGAATGCATCAAGCACAGCCGCTGTCGAAACTTCTGCCAGAACACTTCGTCCTCGCCTTTGCCACTGGATATGTTTGCTGTAGTTGCAGACGAAATGTCTGGGAAGAAGGAGCCCAGTAGACCACGGCCCACAAGCCCGGATAATACTTCATTTAATAAAGATGAAATTTAAAGTGTTTTTCTCCAATTTTTCCACCAACTTTCTGCAACAAGTCTTTATTAATCACAGGTCACCCATTTCGTTCATCATGTACGTTCGTGCGGCCAGCTTTAAATACTCTCAACCCATTTTCTTATACTTCCTTCACTTAAAGTTTTCTCCATACACTTCACTGATCTGCCGATGAATTTCAGCCACTTTCACATCTTTTGCATTAAGAAAACAAATGAAAAAAGCGTATCAGTTGGCAGGATTTTCAATTGACGTGAGGTTTTTTAAAGTACTCAGACGTAAACACAGTCGAATTCTTCAACAATGGCATCTGTGGCTAGCAAACAGATCCAGGTACTCAACGCACATGTGCAGAACAGCAGCCGAATTTCAAAACGGTACCTACTTAAAACACACACACCTCATATAAATTAGCCAACAAAGAAGTGGTTGTACTTCTCTAAATTGGAAGAAATTTTATCAAATGCACAATTTTATCAGTTTAGTCCCATTGTACTGAGCCATCTAATGGTCTGTGTTGGTGGTTTATTCCACGTTGTAAAAAGAGTTTTAATACTGGACACTGATGTAACTTCTTCAGCTGTTTATCTTTGATTTTGTCAATCAGCTCAAAGGAGTTTTTGGTACTGTGACATTCAAATTAGGAAAATGAACTGAATTTATTTACCAAAGAACTTGTATGCATCAGGCTATGGAGAAACCCAAAAGTTATTCATAGCTTAACTTGTAAGCTCACATAAGAAGAGCACTTTTATTTCAGATCTCGCAAGCTGTTCAGAGATTCAGCTTTTCAAGTTTGTATATGTTAGGAACTACACATCATTACTGAAATTGCCTACATTTTACTGAACTTATAGAGGAAGGGGGAGGGGTGTGTTTAATTTTACTGTTTGTATGTAATAAATATAACACAATTCTATCAAAAAGGGCAATCACTGTGATGTTCAGACAGTGAAATTAAATACAACTTGTGCTAAAAAATAAATACAAACACATGCTTTTGCAGGTATATCAATAAATAGCTATGCTGCATTGACAAGGTGATATGAAACAATATCTTCAACATTTCTACAAATGAATAACGTGTCTTTACCTTTTGTAGCATACTCCAAATCAACATCCCGTGCTTCAATAGTAATAATATCTTCTGGCTTGAAGATAAGCTTTTCCACTACCGTATCTACATTTATCTTGCCAGGGTTGGCCAAATCCACCTTATGAGCCATCTCAAGCACCACTTCGAAAGAGCTTGAGAATGTACGAAACACTCCCTCAAATACTGAGCCATTTAGAGTCAATATCTGTAAAATAATACAACATGGTTCAAACAATTAACATAATGCTGCTTTTCAAACATTTTCATACTAATGAAACCAATTAATTTTTATGAATTGCAACATGTATAATACTGTATGAGCCAATGTATTACAATTGGTTAACCTGTTTGCTCATTTTAAAAACCATGGTTTAAATTCTAAATAAAACCAAAAGAGAGAATTAATAAAATTTATGTGAAAATTTGAAAGCATCTTAGATAACCTTAATATTCTACCACCAATGACGTCAGGGCTGTCTCTGCATTTAGTAGTTGTGTTTTAACTAAAAGCAAACATATTTAAAATGAGAAGCATCAATAAATCACCAAATTTCCTTCACAAAGAAAGCATAAATAATACTGAATGATATTTCATTAAATGATTTTGTATACCCAAATTAATTATGACATGCAGAAAAAATATTCACACTGCTCCTCGAACACCAATAAATAAGATAGTATTTTTACTGGTGTTCACAGCTAATTGGCCTGTATTATGATCTCAGGTTAACATTCTGTTTAGATGCAAACTGTAAGTCAGGTACAAATTTTCACAACACGATCTTCAGTTTACAGCTAACCAGAGCTATTCTTAGCGATTAACCAACACCTTAGGTAGCACTTAAGTTTGAACTTTGGGGGTAGCCATACTGATTGATAGTAGATACATATTCCAAGATGAAATATTCTATCACTATTTACATAACCGAAGAAAAGCCAAAATAAATACACTTAATATCTACTTTTGTGACAAGGAGGAATTTCGTCAATGTTATAAGATTGTTAAAGATTGCACTGGTTGCTTCATTTTCTATTACATTTCTATTGCATAATACTTTCACCATTAATGTTACGCACAGTTTGTTTATCTTATTTTCTGTTTCTTTTTAACATGCATGAGAGTAATATTTGCTTAAATACGATGCAACTAATAAAAACCCAATATTTGTAAAAGCATCTTACCCATGCAGTTAACATTTACAAGGTAAATCAACAGCAAAACTTTAATCTTATATTCCAAAATATCCTATTTTCTTGCTAACCTACAGGGAATCAAAAGCAAAAAAAAAAATGTAATATTCTAAAATCACCAACTTATTTCCACACTAATTTACATGAATACATATATTAAGTAACAATGAAATCCTACACAACATACGCTTTCCATTTTTTGTTGCTTTGTTTCTTTGCGAGGTTTTTCTTCTACATGTAAGTATTTAAAGTTAACTATTTTTGCACTAACCTACCTAAGAGCAGTTAAGAACAAAATCCGTAAAATTTAACATTCTGAATTTGTTTAAATCTGTGTAATGGAAGCCCTACATTCTGCCTTTTGTTACGACGAGGAAACCACTGAAACAGTATTTATATAACAGAAATAAAATCTCAAAAAATTAAGAGGAAATTGGAAAATGAGTTAGGTTAATAAACATTGTATTATTTTCTTCCACACTTATGCTTTGTAATAATTTCTAGCAGCATCACCTCTTTCTGAGCATATGGCCTTTCTTTAACTCGACACACTTGCCGATACTACTATAAATGCAATCCACACAAATTTCAGTGTAGTGGGGCAAGCCTTATGGCTAATACCTTTGCACATTGAAACACCTGGAATAAAATAAGTATGATACTTGTACATCACATATAACATTTGTTTCCTCCCCTACTCAGTTTCGAATGTTTTAACATTAATATGTGTATATAAGAGACAGATGCAACCCTTGTCTGCTACAGTGAAAATTTACGAACGTTTTTGTCATATGCCAAGTCCATTTTTCAATTCACCTAAACAAACAAACTGTATTCAGAGTGAAATCCCATATAACCTAATACTCCAAAAAGGCCTAACTACACTACACATGCAGCTACCTTATTTTACACTACCTCCAATAATTATATTAACACAAATCAGTGTTTTTAAATATACCGAAATGCATCTGACCTATTCCAAACTCACTTATGCAAACTAAAGGCTTAACCCTGATACATGTAACTTAATGTTTAGAAATGTACCACTACCTAACCTATACAAATCATAGTATTAACAGCAAGTATGCTTTATTATGCTCCTGAATGCATCTAGCCCAGTGGTGGCGAAAACGGGACTCGCGAGGCAATGTGACTCCTTCTCTAGCTATCTATTCATTTGTTTTCCATATGCTGCTGAGTGGTGTAGTGCATGTTGCATATTTGATGACTCGAGGGAGAAAGGAATTTTTGCCACCCTTGATCTAGCCTATTATCAAGCTACTCAAAACAATCTATATGAATTACAAAAGTCCACCACTCACTAATTTAATAAAAGGTTTAGGTTTAATTATACATATAAATCAGACAGCTCAAGAACATTGCAATAAAATGTTTATTTTGAAGATTTAATGGCACAAGTTTTCTGACATTTCCACCTAGGTGCCGTGAAATTATGCAAAAAAATGTCAACCATACCAAATTGTTAAACTCCAGGTTAACTAATTACAATTACCTAGCATTCATAATATGGTGCATTCTGTTTAACCAACAATTATCAATTAACACATGTTGGTAAACCTCAGATTTTAACAAAAGATACAAGTAAATAGTCCATTATCAACTCAGGCAGGGGGAATTACCTTCATAGTCTCAAATGTTATTGAACTTAACATATGGCAAATAAGTATGGCTTTAAACCGTGACATCTTGGAATGTGAAAATATTTTAGAATATTACTTTCCACACTACCTACATATGCCAGATAGTGTATGATAGTATTGCAATTATGGGCTTATAAAACTGATGGCTGTCTGAAAACATGAACCTGTATATAATTTTCTCAGGGCTCTATAGGAACTTCATCATAAATGACTCTTACGTTTATGAAAAGAGTGGATATTAAATGCATAATTGAGTATGTCATAACTGTAAAGACAACCTTTTAATCTGGATGAACATTTAAAATAAAATAGAGATAAGCATTATTTAAGCTGTAAAAGTTTCAATGTGAAACAGCAAAAGGAACTCAAATTATAAAACATAATGACTGGAACCACATAGTCCGCAACCCACTAAACCTGCCAGTGTTGAAGTTGTTCTGCTGTCTGGCACACATTATTCTGTGTACGATGACATCTCGGGGAATTTAGG
The DNA here is from genome assembly GCA_030765065.1 of Deroplatys truncata. Lineage (NCBI taxonomy): Eukaryota > Metazoa > Arthropoda > Insecta > Mantodea > Mantidae > Deroplatys > Deroplatys truncata. Next base: position 18,919,085 of record CM060988.1, on the reverse strand, counting down.
ACAACCTCTCAAGGGATTTCACACGAACCAGAAAATGTTTTACGGCAATCTATTTTTCAGAAACTGGAATCACACTGTTGATGCTGAGCATTACTGACAGTTTTCAGTCCCACAAATCTCTGTGTATTTAACTTTTTCTTTGTGTTCTCCTTTGGTAGACAATGAAATAGCATTCTGCTGACACTTAGAAACCCCCCAATAACACAGCAGATTGTACTGACCTGCTGCCCTATCGTTGAAATAGTGAATCTAGTTTACATGTGAAAATTGCTGTTGTAGTCCTGCACTTCATCTTTTTCAAAAACAACTGTCATGAACCAAATAATCTAATATAATCAAAAAACTTGTACATTCCAGATCAATATTGGCTTTTTCGTAGTAAATAACAAATGGATGGATAGTTGCTTGAGACCTGCCATATCCTTGTATGGCATTTTGTATAACAAAAATGTAATTTTAAGTTACCAGTAATAACGAATTCCCTATGTTGGATTGCCATTTTCAGATGTTTCAGGTACGATGATTGAGCTATTGTTATGAAAATGTGCACTTTAAATTTTTTCAGACAGATAAGGGAATTGGTAAAATTTTCAGTATTAGCTTTTACCAGGATCATCTCTGCTCTGTCTGTTGTTTTCCACTTTTTTACAGGACTTCTTTGCTTAGATTTTTCTCTAACAATGAGTTTAGATATTCTGAAATGAACTCTCTGGGCATTTTTCACATCTGTCTAGATAACAATCTGAAGGGGGACTCTGACAAACCATTTTTCATATTAAACCTCAACACTGTTCATTTCACTTTCATCATGGCTTATTTTTTGGCAAACTCATTAACCTCCTTGATTTTTTTTTTTTGGGGGGGGGCCTTTCTCTTCACTTGATTTTTCACCCCATAATCTGTTTCAGTTTTTATTCTACATCAGACATTTTATATATCTACATACAACAGCGATCACATCACCTACAAACTAAATTCTGTAATTTATTTCAGATTTGTGAATATCCAGCTGTAAAGGCTGATCTCCAACCAGGAGGAAAGTCATGAGAGGAATTCACACTTTCGCTGTAGGCATCAAGTGACACGCACATGTATAGCCATATCCATGTTGTCTTCCATCACATCACATGCAATTTTAAAACTTAAGAGCAAATCATCCTTATTTTTACAATTTAATAACTACCACAGTTTGGCTGGTACCATCATGAAATTTAAATGGTAGCATTGGCATGTGTTGTGGAAAAAGAAATATCAAATGATAAAAAGGATTGGATTTCAAAATACAAATAAATTTGTTTCAATGTCTTTTTTCACTTTTATCCTAGAACATTATTTTTAATAATCCATGGTAGATTTTAAATATGCACATTCCTCTTCAGAGACATAAATGTTTTATTTTTTGGAACATCTATAAGACTATAAATGTCTGTTATGGAATATGCATGACAAGGCCCACAAACTTCCTCCTTCACTGCAGCTAAACCATTGATGTACAATTTTTATTTTATGTATTTTAACTTTTCTCTATGATGCTACAGAAATTCAAAAGAAATTGGGTACTTTGCAAACAAAATTTAAAAATTTTGTATGGAATAATCTGTATGTTAAAATTTAGGACAAAGTAGGAAACTCATTCTTTTTTGCACTAAAAAAGTCCTGGCCCAAGATGCAGGCTACAGAAAATGGCACCACTTCTCATGTGCAATTTTCAGCAAAATATTAAAAAGCTCTATCTCTGGAATGGTTCAAGATATTTCTATTGCTTATTAATTTTTTTAAAGATAACTTTCTGATTAAATACCAATCCTCCATTTGGAAATGTGTCCAACTTGTCTTTGCCTAATGAAAGTTTTCCTTTTGAAAAATCAAAAGTAACCTTTTTTCCCAAAAATGCCAATTGCCCCAAACCAAAACTTTTTAACTGATGGTCAGTACCATACAGTACAACATTCCCTGAAAACGAGAACTTCAACTTTTGAGTTTAATTTTTTTTTGGGGGGGGGGGCAATCTACTCTCGGGTCAATGCAATAGAATAAAAACGATAAACAATATTGGAACTGGTGAAATGTTTTTATTCTTCTGGATTTTCTCTTCATTAAATCTTCCAAATCATTTAATGGAACATGTGGAAACTTCCAGATAATTATGGAATGTTCTAGAACAATCTGGAATCAACCAAATTATTTCAAATGTAACAGAACCTTCTAGAACATTTTGGAACCACCAGATAATTGTCTGTGTTTGGCCTAGCATAAGGCAGGCATATAAAGACAGTTCAACATCTGAAGAAGTGAAGGTATATGTAGAGGCTGAACAACTATGTTTAGTGATTCACTGAGTTTTTGCTAAGAACTGGTCTGTGATGCTGCCACAAGAAATACAAGTGAACCACTGGAGTAATGACTAAGCTTCAATTTTTACAGGAGAGACAGACATATTTTCAAAACAAGACCATGTGTGTTGCAGTTATGTGATGACATGCATTGTTGGCAATATGCACAATCACAGGCAGCACAAATCATTTTTCTGATGGTGTCTCTGTCACTTCAAAAATTGTTACAAAGGTTTGAATTGACTAAGTTGCTTGTGCCAATGGAATGGGTATTGCTTTGTAGTGTAAAAGGCCTATCTTTCCAGCCTAAGTACAGCTGCAATTCAGAATGGAAACGATTTTACAAGAGGAGTGATGTCATACACATCAACACCCCTCATTCTGTTGCCCAAAGAGTATGCTGAAGAATTTTGCCAACAGAAAATAGAAAAATGGTCCAACCAAACTATCCCTGTGAAAAGAATTCAGAAGACACATGTTTGCACTCACAGTAATGGTCAAACCTATATTGCGGAAACTTTAAACAACAAGAAAGAAGAAATTTCATTTGTCCAACCAAGTTCTCAGAAACAGCAGGAGAATATTCAGATTCACAACCTACATGGAGGGATGTTTGTGGCCTATGACTGGTGGATTGCAGAGATTATAGATATCAGTTTGAACTAAATGAAATCATCATGAACTTATCCTACCACATGGACTAGTTGCTGGATATTGATTTCCAAGGTAAGACAGTAACACCACTACCCATGTTCACTTCCCATTTATAATGCTTTTAAAGATTGTAGGTGCCCTAGTTTCTATTGGTTCAACAACTCGCTCAATATCAGAAGAAGACACCGATGCAGTTAAAGAAATTTTTACTTGATTAAACTGCTAATCCCAGTTCCAAGCTGAGTGCACAAAAGTATGCTTTGAAACCTGTAATATATCTTGGAACTTGCACATATATTTTCAAAGCTGTGTCTGTAACTTATATTTATGAACAACTAAAAATGCCACGTTAAAACTAGATGTTGAATTCCTACAACCAATATATGAGAATGTGGTAATGTAAACTGGTTAAAGAAAGAAAAGAGAGAAAGCACATGTGTGTGTGCATGAGAGAGAGAGAGAGAGAGAGAGAGAGAGAGAGAGAGAGAGAGAGAGAGAGAGATATGAAATGTAGGATGAGTATCAAACACTCTATAAAAGTTCCGGATTTACCTATGGAAGAAAATCCCCCATTCCTAACTACCTTTTGCACAAAACATTTTTCTCTACTTTTGATTTAAAAAAAAAAAGCTAACAATTTTCATTAAAATATTAAATGTTTAATGCATGACTTATAACAGTATATCTTGAAATTTCGGCATATAGCCTGTTGTGAAATTCTCTGCATTTGGAGCTAATTCTGTATAACAGGTCCACTATAAAAGATAGACACAAAAACTTACTAAACAAAAAAATGTAGATCTCATGAGAACAAACAATTTATGTAACATTTTTTATGGCAAATTTCTAAGACATTCACTGTTATTGGTTTGAAGTTTCCAGTACTTAAAACTTTTAAATGCTAAGTCACTGTTTTTTTCTTGTAATGTCACGTAAAGTGTGAAATTTCAATACCAAAATCAGCCTATAGCAACCCATTTTAAAGACCTACCTACTGGTTCAGACTCCTATAACTAAAAAATGAATAATGAAACTTCTGCAATGTTTATCTTAATCGATATGAACTAGATAGAAAAATAAGCCTGTGTAAGAATAAAGTATAGAAGAGAGATAGAATAAAAGGACAGTGGGTAGAGAAAGTCATGTGAATGTTACATCAGTAATTTTTTCCCTCTGGGTTTCCAAATAAACATTTGCATACGGTTTTCATGTGTCTTATATAACAAGTACTTACCGTTTATTTTGGAATGATTTCTAGACAGAAATCTATTGTGAATAACATAACATGGCTAGAAATATCACCTTTTAAAGAATAGTATAATGTACAAGGTATAAGAGTTCTTTAAAATTATATAGAACAATTAAAAACAATTGGGAAAGGGAGAAACATGTGGATTGTTGAGATAAATTTGGGAGGGAAGTTATTTGCATGGATGCAATCAGGAGCAATGTTTTTAAAGGGTTTGAGACGAGATAATAGGAAAGGTGTATTATGTGTGGGGAGCTAGAAGGAACATTCCTTGTTTATTAGAATGTGATGAGGTGGAGAGATGGAGAGAGAGTATATGGGAAATAAAATGGGACAAATTACAGAAAGAAATTATAGCACTTAAAATGCTAACTGGTATAGGAAAAAACAGGAATAAAATTATGAGAGACTATTTGGGAAGTAAGGGAGAAATGGATTAGTGCAGTTGAGAAAGATGAAGGTATTGAGATATAAATGGATAAAATAGTTAAATAGTGGTATGTAACTTGGATGTTTGTAAATAATAATGCTCGTGTTTGTGTATGTATGAAATTGCATCAAGGGTTAGCATAAATATTCAATTCAATACAACAATAAATGAGGTTCAATATAAAGCATTCCTGTGAATTTATAATGGGTAGAGAAAATCAGATTTTAAATTATCTAGTTCTTGAGAAAGCAAAATTTGTTATGCCTCTTATTAGAATTAATTCAACGAATACATCTTCATTTTACAAAACATAGAAGCCAGGAGTTACACACAGAGACATTTCTTGTACAAGACATGGCACCATTTAGAACATACGAGTATCTCTGTGTGTGCCTGATCTACTGGCATGCCGTGACATTGCTTTCAAATGGCATGCTAGTGAATGAAGCTATATTCCTTACCATCTGATAGCCATTCCAAGAGTACTGTTCAATTGCAGGTTTGATTTTATACGTTATGCTGAGTGCTTAGGCTTGTTTAACCTACTTCTAGTGCTTATTTATAATTTTCGATACATTTCTAAACATGGAATGTACCAAAGCTGCCATAGATGTCCTCACTGAAGCTTATAGCAAGGAAGCATGCCTCTAAAACTAGTCGTCCTTATATCATAATCAGCATGCAAGACAAAGAGCTTTGGAAAATGTATGTAATGCCTTAAAAGAAAAAAGGCCTTCAACAAATGTGGACATCACAAATAAGATGAAAAGTTTATGCACTACTTTTGTTAAAGAGTTTAACAAAGTAAATAAATCCAAAAAGTGGCTCTGGAGTACAGCAAATTTACAAGCTCACAGTGTGATACTTTGAAAAATCAATGTTTCTGAAGGACCATGTTCAGCCACAAAAGGGACCAGCATGGCCACTGCATATATTTACACAAGCAATGAAGCTTCTCAAGCAACAGTAAACAATTTTCAGGTTATCTCAAGTAGTACCATGCTATATTGCATACAAGTCAGCGGCGCAAGATGATGTACCATTGTATGGCGCCATCTCTTGTACAAGAAAGGTTTCCATCTGTACAGGGCTTAAGACTAAAAGGATAAAATGATAGTATGCAAACATGGTAAATGCCACATTTTTCATTTTACCTGTATATTCTTAATGTGAAAATGTATACCTTGTCTCAAACCTAAAAGGCAGTATGGAGGTAAATGGGATATTGCAGTCCCTATCTAACAATACATGTTGCCATTAGCTTCATCCTTTTCTTTCTCATGCATTCACTAAGTTGCTAATAACATGGTGTAAATATTCAGTTGTTATAAATTTCAGGCATTTCAAATTGTTATAAATTCAAACACATCCTATGTAGAATATTTTTCTCTATCATATTATATTATTTTCAGTCTTTATAGATTTCTGTGGGCATAAATTTCTAAAGAAAACAAGCTTTGCAGTAAAATTCCAATATTTGCTGTTTCTACGAAGATGGGTCAAAAAATAATGGTAATTACTTTTCTCTGCTTAAACATGCGTGCGTAAAATTTCACTAATCATGATAACGGAGAGGCCTGACTTTGACTGACACTGGGATACGCACGACATTGTTCGTGTGCTGCTCAGTTTGTCTGAGGGAGCCATTGTGTAAGCACATGTTTCAGTGACCCGACATGCATTTCAAGTTAGAACGAATGTCAATTCGGTTTTGTGTTCTGCAAAAATCAGGAACAGAAATGCTACAAATGATATAGAAAGCACATGGAGACCAAGCTTTATAAAAAAAAAAAAAAAAAAGGAGGGGGTTTGAATGGATAAAAAATTTCAAGATGGTGAAAAGAGTCTTGAAGATGCTCCACGTTCAGGACAGCCCTCCACATCAAAAACTGAGGTGAACCGCAACACATTGATGTCGTGTTGCGGGAAGAGTGAAGATTGTAGATACCATGCACATTTTGCATAGGTCAGTTGAAGACATTTGTAATGATTTTGGGCTACAGAAATGTGGCAGCAAAATGAGTGCTTCATGAGGAACAGATGTCTCATCGGGTCATAACCTGCCAGCAATGGATCACAAGGCTTCGGAGGGAACCCAACTTTCTGGACTAAGGTTGTCACATGCGATGAGAACTGGTTTCATCACTACAATCCGGAAACCAAACAACAAAGTGCACAATGGAAACATCCTTCCAGCCCAAGGCCAAAAAGAAAAGCAAAGGTGCAACCAAGTGCAGGGAAAGTCATGCACCTTGTGTTTTTCAATAAAATTATGGTAATTTACGATCACGTGGTACCTAAATATACCACAGTAACTGTCAATACTACGGTAACATCCTTAAAGGACCATTCAAGATGAAAATGGCTACGAAGAGACCAGAACTTGCTGCCAATGGGTGGATCCTCCGCCAGAACAACACCCCTGCTCATCGAGCCACAGCAACACAAGCGACAATCACTCAACTAGGTATCAAAATCATGCCCCACCACATTTGCCGGATCTAGCATCCTGCAATTTATACCTATTTCCACGAATGAAAAAAATACTTTGTGGGCACCAATTTTAAACTGATAAAGAACTAAATAGTATATATGCATTTCGAGCATACTGAACAGGATGTCAACACAAGATTCAGGCTTCTCTGAATGTTTTGGAAAGTGGATAGAACATTGGAACCAGTGTCTAGCCTCAGGAGGGTACTTTGAAAGTTTGTAGTTGAATTCAAATACAAAAAAAATCATGGTGTCCAAACAAAAACTGTTTGCATAGGTCAGTTGAAGACATTTGTAATGATTTTGGGCTACAGAAATGTGGCAGCAAAATGAGTGCTTCATGAGGAACAGCCCAAACTCATATGCTTTATCATGCAGTAACTAATGGGTAGACCACAACTGTATTCTTTTCTTAGCTAGAGTGCTGATACCCAGTTTGAATTCCCTATCATTAATAAGATGAGTGTTATAATATTTTTAAATATTTTTTTTGAAAATTCTACACCTATGGACTAGAAAAATCAGCCAGCAAGAAACTTTTTTTTGTTATTGGTTTTAAAATGGGGATCAAGCAAGAGGAAATGTAGAGGAGGATTGTAGAGAGTTTTTAAAAGAACCTGGAATCCTGTAACTGCTTGCATTCATTGTGTATAACAAACAAAAATCATTGATTTATTCAGCTAATAGGTGTGAGGCAGAAGGCTGTAATAAGGAAATGAAATTGAGTTTTATTTATGGATGCTCTTTAACTACTTTAGTCCTTAGCATCTCATTCTATATTGGGTGTGAAGGTACATTTATACCGTAATGTAGGTTATGTAGGTTTATTTAACATTTTGCATAAATACTTGTGGTAATGGAGGTAGAAGTAGAAAGAGACAAAATGTTGGTACATTAAGAAGAAATGCAAATTAATAATGAATATGTTAATTATTTTTCAAATAAAATGAGTGTTAGTAAGGCAGTAAAAGAAACAGCTAATGCTACCGGGTGTTCAGAAACAGTAGTGATATTAAAAAAAAAAAAAAAAAAAGAAAGGAACGAAATAAAGGACCTATATAAAACAAAACAAAAAAAACAACAAACAATCCGATATGTTGCACTCGCATACTTTTTCTATTCTTGTGCAAACTATCTTTACAAATATTTATTCTCCATCTGCTTCATGTTAATAAAGATTAACATTTGCAGAAACTATCTTATTGCTAATTTTCTTGTAGGTGCAAGGGGGATACGGCAGGCTTTAAGTGATAGTCAAATATTTTAAGAGCTGGTCACTATGTGGAGAATTTCATTCTCTTTAAATTGAAAGGGGACATATTATACATATATAGAAATTGTACATATGTAAGGGGAACCATACATATAAGAATTGTATAGTAATAATTTAATTCACTAACATGTTAAAATATTCAACATTTAACATTTGTACAGAACTGATTGTAAGAAACGGGCGAGCTAGCAAAATTCCAGGAAAGCATAGAGAGCCTACCTTTCACCAAGCCAACAGGCAGGGAACCGGTAACGGTACGGAGAAAGAGACAGATAGAGAAAAGAAAGAGGTGGACATACGGAACTGGCTTCACAACGCTACAAGATGACTTGTAAGCGCACGGATCTGAAGCCACACATTCTCATACATATTAAGGTAATGCGGTCTGAGGACCAATAGGAAACGTCATTACATTTTTAAATGCAGAGGTGAGCGTCACTAGGCTCCCGTATATAAGGGCAGATACGGCCTCAGAGCCCACTCTCTCTCTCTAACTGATCTTCAAGAATTCACGTTGACACGAGATGCTACAGATACAGATGGGTGCACAAGGCCGTGAGTGCATGTGCAGATAGCTACACTCCTGACTAATTTAAAGTGGTGGGATTATAATAATGGGAAAAGCTAGCCGCCCATAATTATTCCAACTATGAATTTAACTTCATTGATTAAGGGAAACTTGCAGTGTATTTTTTTAACTTGCCTCACCCACTATAACCTGAGAATTAATAATTAGATATAGTTAGGAATGGAATACGCAACAACCGACGAGCACCAATAGCCGAGGAAGAACACTGCAGAAGATCACAATAACCCAGGATCGACGAATTCCCACTACAAATGGCACCCAACGACTATTTCCCGCTACAGAATGTCTAGGACATTTACCCAAAAAATCTTTGAGAAAAAGTATAAGTACTGGGAAATTCAAACAAATAATCATGAATATCTCTGAAACGCTTCACTTGACAAAAAAAAGTATGTGACAAATTGTGTTTTTTAATGAGATCTACATTCCTTGTATAGTAAAATTTTATCTCTTACGGTTTACCAGTTATGCAAACGTCATTCAGAATGAAGAGGACTTATGGAGACATTCCCAGAAAATTCAAAATATACATTTCATTTGCCATGAATATATCTTAAACATATGGTATTTTAATCAAAATTGTTAGAGCCATTTTTGAGAAAATCAAAATTTTCAAAAAAGGTTACATGTAAACGGTAGTTTGGAATAGGGGATTTTTTTGGAAATCTTTATGTCGCATCTTTGGAAGATACTGAGCCTAAATACCACGTTTTGTGTTTATCCGACTTTTCATTTTTGAAAAGCTGTTCACAGACACACACCTTTTTCTAAAAATGCTTTTTTTGGATTCTGGAGTCTCAAAACATGCATTTCCGGTGAAATCTCTGTATCAAAATTTTGGGTGGAATGCAATACCTTCTCTACCTACTATGTACCTACGTGGCAGGGAAAGTAAAAAAAGGTAAGGAAAACAAAACATGCTAGGTTATTGAAATATGATGGAATAGGGCAAAGCAAAAAGCGGTGCATCATCCATTCTTTGCTGTTTGAAAACATTCCAGCCACATTGAATGTGATTTTGTCAAGGGTAAACAGCGATGATTATAGTTTTTATCATTTTATATCTCCATATTTCTTTGACAATATATATTTTTATGCCTGTAAAATCGTATTTTGAAGTGCTAAAAATACGAGGAGACAAAGCACAGATGAAAGTTAAAAGTTTTACAATTACCTTAAATAGCAGTGCAGATATTTCATTATTTAGTGATGTATAATTCACAAGATGATAAACTGGTAGACCAATCACAGCTGGTTGCCAAATTGCAACAGTGCGCCCTATTTAACCTGCACTGTCTTTTAAGTGGAGATGCGCTATAGTATAGTTTCCCCACATGAACATAAACCAAAGTGTGTCACTGGTTTTGGTCAATATTTTGAAACAAGGGGAAGTGGGAAGGATGTAACATAGTACACATGTGACAGAGAAGCTTAAATTAAATGGAGTTTCATTTATGGACGCTCTTTAACTGTTGTGGTCCTTAGTGTCCTATTCTATATTGGGCGTGAAAGACCGGTAATTTTGCTCAGAGGCCTCCTTTATCAGGCTTGAGGTTCTTTTATGTGCCATAAATCTACCACACAGGACCACCGGCTTTATTTCCCTTCCGAAGGAAGCCATGTTAAGGATTTGTATGCCTGAAAAAATCCATTGCCCTCTGCTAGGTTTGAACCCGCAAACTCAGATTCTAGAGGCTAGGATGGTAACGACTACACCACAGAGGATGACTGCCTAGCAAGCACAGAAGTAATGGGGAGAGGATTAAAATTGATATTAGATGCAGCACCATTCCCTTAATCTTGGCATATACACGCTTTAAGTAGATGCCTGTCTAACATGACAGATGTACAACTGGTTGGATATTATATGTTGTGATGACAGCATGTCTGAATTTCTGTGCAATAATTCTTACAGCTTTACACAACATATTAGCCTAATGTGCATGATCTGCTGTTGACCAGGTGCAATTTATCACTACCAGGTCATAAATTATCATGTGTGTAAGTGTCTATGCACAAAAATGAGTGATTTAAGAACATCTTCCAAGTGTTTTTGGAGGAGTTTATTGGCATGCTTAGGGAACTGTCTTTGGAGGAATTAGCGAGGGAGAAGTCCTGTAAACAGAATGAGGAAATAGATATATATATATATATATATATATATATATATATATCTGACATGTTACATCCACATGACTTTCTTTACCTTCTATACGAGGATCGGCTGATAAGTCCTGGGCCTCACACAGAGATGGCGCCACTAGTCCAGTAAGACGGTAGCATTGTATAGTTTTACTCTAGACTAGCTTGTATCCATAGTTACAGGTCAATAGCTTGTTTATTTTTTGAATGACAACATTTTAAACAAGATAACTTTAGAATTTTCACGAAAATGGAGGATTTGGAAAAACGAACAGTGATTAAATACTTCCATTTGAAAGGCTTAACGCCTAAAGAAATCAAGGAGGAAAAGGGCAGTACATTGAAAGACTCTGCCCCTTCATATTCAATGATTGAAAGGTGGGTTGCAGAGTTTAAAATCGGACGTATGAGCACTAGTGATGAGCCTCACTCTGGACGCCCTGTGGGAGTCGCAACTTCAGAGATGATTGAAAAAAATTCATCGTTTAGTATTGGAAGACCCCAGATTAAAGTTGTTTGAGATTGCAGAGGCTGTAAACATATCAAAAGAACATGCAGGTAATATTTTAAGTAATGTTTTGGGCTTCCACAAGGTCTGTGCAAGGTGGGTGCCGCATTTGTTGACAACTGATCAAAAGTTGCATAGAAAAACTGTTTCTGTTAAGAATGCGGAGCTCTACTGTAAAAATACCAATGAATTTTTGAGTCGGCTTATCACCATGGATGAAACTTGGATACATCACTACACTCCAGAAAGTAAATCACAGTCAAAACAGCGGATTACGCCAGGTGAACCAACTCCAAAAAAGGCAAAGTCAACTTAGTCAGCAAACAAGGTTATGGCGAGTGTTTTCTGGGATGCACAAGGAATTATTTTTATTGATTACTTGGAAAAGTGTAAAAGTATCACTGGGGACTACTATGCAAGCTTACTGCAACGTTTGAGTGATGAGGTGAAAAGACAAAGACATCATTTGGCCAAAAAAAAAATATATTATTTCATCACGACAATGCTCCGGCCCATCGTTCAGTCATTGCAATGGGGAAAATTTGCGAATTAAAGTTCAAATTGCTTCAACATCCACCCTACTCACCAGATCTAGCACCCAGTGACTACCACCTGTTTCCTAAACTCAAAAAATTTCTTGGAGGATGAAGATTTCACAGCAACGAGGAGGCCATTGATGTGGTAAACAGCTATTTTGAGGACCTTGATAAATCGCACTACAGAGATGGTTTAATTAAATTACAACACTGGTATGACAAATGTATTAACCTTTCTGGAGATTGTTGCGAAATTAAAAAAAATTTTTTTTTAAATGTTGTTTTCATTGAGAGGACCGGGACTTATCAGCCGACCCTCGTAGTTCATTAGTGTGTATATAAATATACTTACGAAAATTATTTTCCTATCTGATTCATTTTAATTATAGATAAACCTTTGCAGAAATAACTCATTACAGATACAAAGGAATAGCAACAGTAAAATGTTTAAGAACTGGACGCTCTATGTTGGCCATAAAATTCCATACTCTTTCTACACAATCGTGAGAAACAACTGAATGTTAACACACATTTAAAACAATGGCAAAGTACTGAGTAATCTGAACCATTAATAAAGGATATCTCAGAAAATGCTTATGCCATAAAAAAGTTATTTGAAATAAATTGTTTAAATAGTAGTAGTTGTAGCAGCAGCTGTTTGAGTGGCGCAAAACTATGGTGGTTATCAGTGCCACCCTCTGTCTATAGATTTATTTATGTGAATACATAAGCAATACATACAAAGCAATTACAGGGTTAAGCAACTGAGATTTCAAAAATAGAAAAGAAAACACCTCACAAATCAATACATGCCAGAACTAATCTTCAGCAAACACAAGCAGTTAAGTCAGTAAACTGGTCGCAGGCAACGTTTCCCCAGTTGGCTACAAAGCGAACGGAAATCTTTGAAGCCTGACCATAAACCCATCAGTAAACGATTAGTAGGGTCTTCCCATCCCTCAAATACAATGCGTGGTCCTTTCTTTAGCTCCACCAAAGCAAAGCGTTGTTGCAATGTCATTTCTGTTGTTACTTCGGTTTCAGTACGTTTTAGCAGCTGTGACAGTTAACCTTATATCTTACTTCTTTAGAGAAGTTATATAGTGTTTTACCTAGTGCAGTTTTGTATGTTTAGCAGTGTTTAATAGTTATTAGCATTTAATAGTTTAATTAAACGAACCAAGTTGCTGACCCTCCGGCCGCACCAACAAAGACCACGAAGAAAGGGGGCTACAAAAGCTTTGAATAAGCAAAGCCAGGACAAACAAAATAAAAAATACTTTCACCATAGCTCCACGTACATAACAATTACAGTAAGCAAAACTGCAAACATGCAACCCTTATTTATAAAAATTAACTTTTAGGTTAAATAGCATAATCAAAAATGAGGCATTGTTTTGGGAGTAAGAGTTCTTTTCAAAATAAATTCATATTTATGTATTTTAATTATTTAATGATAGTCCAACAATGTATAGTTCATTCGGAACATGTTTCTAAGTTTCTCTCGGATATATTAACATGCATTTCCATTCTTTTAGCGTAGTATATTAGTTCAGGTCATCCTCAGTTATATTTTAAAGCGTTTGTAACATAAATATAATCATTATGCGATGCATAGTTGTTTACTGCATTTGTGTATAAAGCAAGCAGACAAACTGCATGATTGTATTCTGTACATATGGAAATCAGCTACAAAGTTTTGCTTTTAAATACCAGTTTTAACTGTGGCAACAACGCGCATGTGCACATGGATGTCACTAATATGTTTATGATGGTTGTGGTTAGGGAGGGTAGGGAACAAGTGTTTGGCTACTGCACAAAGGCCGCCGCTTGGGGATCCTTAGACTGCGACGACCATACAGACAGTTTGAAAGTCATTAACACACCAGAAACTACAGGATTAAAATTTTTTAAGGAAATCACTGAACTTAACATAGCGAAAAAGTTTGGTGATAAGAGGCAGAATTATCCCCATAAACCGTAATTAAACTAGAAGAGAGTTCAAGTCATTCGCAAAGGGTGGAATAGTAATGACAGTGGGTGAGAAAATGATTCACCATTAAGGGCACATTGCAGTGGAGACGGTGAGGAGGGGGTTCACCCATAAGGAGGTAGCCATGACTACTGCGCGGTCAAAATCTCTTGATGTTTCGTGACAACCAATACGGAGTGACCACACGGTTGCCAAACTTCAGTTTGCTTCGTCAGAACGTTACATGTTTCTTATAAATGCCATCACAATGTTCACTTAAAAAGTACAAGAAAACAAGAAGAGGCACAATAATGGAAATGTAATAGACAAATAAAAACCATATATATCTATGCGTCCTTTGTTATTCAAGTGGCACAGCTAACAGCATATCCTCATTTCCTCGATATCATGTTTATCACAAAATTCAAAAGCACTGCACCGTATAACAACATCTGTTTCGAAATCATCCAGGTTTGTCACTCTCTCAGGTAAGCGTTTATTTTCTCGGCGATGTAAACAATTTCACAGCTCCCTCTGTGTGCGCCTTTGTCGCTTCCCCACACACACGTGAAACAGTTTATATACTTAATGAGCATGCCTCAGCCGTAACTTCTTGACATTTCATGAAGTTAAGGTTTTTGCAGTTTTCTTTGTTGACATTCTTTTTAAAGAAATTATACACATTGAAAACAACAGTCCTAGCCTTACTGCTATATCCACTGGTACTATTGGGCTTACTAAGCAACATTTTCTTGAAAGAATTAACTTTATAAATGCTAGGACAAAGCCTATCACTGTAAGAACTGAGTACACTGCAGTCAATTCACAATTGAGTTGCTTAACTTTCCAGCAAGCATGCTGTAAAAAGTACACCAGCAGTATTTTTCTTTGTCAATGTTTTAACAAACCCTTGACACTACTTTAACCTTGAGCTATTGCATCAATGGTGCAATGAATTCCATTGTTGATGCTTTGAGAATGTAAAGACAGTTGCTGATTCTTTGCTTTCCTTAGATTATTCTTTGTATGGCCTTTTTCTCTTATAGTGCATTCCAAGTAACGAGGTGTTCAATGTTGTAAAACGCATATACTCTTCTCATGTAATGGATACATGCTCGATTCTAGGATTCGACATTACGCACAAGTAAGGATAATAACCACCAATTGCCCCCCCCCAAGTTATGAGAAATAATTAAACCACTGGTTATTATTGTTCTACCAAAATAAAAATTATGACAACCATACCTTTAATACAGATATTTCACATTTGAGAAGCAAAATATGATTTTCTTTTAGCTAAATGTGTCATTAAAATTCACATGAAAATTTGGGAAACTGCTTCAAAGCAATTTTGTCCCCCCCCCCAAGCAGAAGCTGAAATGATGCTCCTGTTTCAAATGGTACTATTGTGTGAAACAAAATAACACATGACATTTATTAAAAAGACGACATCATGCATGGTTTTGTAGAGTTGCATCAGAGAACTTTGAAAGGATTTTCATGACAAGTTTGTAGCTGTATTAGAAAACCTTGTGGGATAGATTTTTTCTAAATTGATTTAGAACATGCACAATTGCACATTATTAAGTGATAATTATGCCTATGACATAACAATATATAAAATAGCTGCGACAGCAATGGATTTATTACCATTACAAGCATAACTATAACTAAAAGTCTCCGTTTAAACATCACGAAAGATAACTCTAAATTAATGGCGAACATTGGGTGTACTTGTTCAGGAAAATGTCGCCTTTAATCCTAACTAATGGTTGCTTTTCTGAAATATGAAATATGCATGCACGCACATATTACAATTACAGTTTTACCAACAGCGAGGTGTACTGCCCGTATGAGGCTACACTACACTGCTGCTATTTGCTAGTGCCGTATTAGTGAACACGCCTCAAACATCAAGAGATTTGCAACACACAAAATAACAGTGGCCAATACGAAGCTGAGCAAGCATTGTCTTCTCGCGACGTAATAGACAAAAAGAAGAATGCCAAGGAAGTGTTGTAACCTTGACCTCTTGAGTTTGGCAGTAGATGTAAATCACTCCTCATGCCATTGCGAGAACATCTTTTTGCACTTTGTTTTAAAGAGATCTAAATTATTTTTGTGCACTGTTCTCATCTTATTGCTTAATGTTTATTAGATTACACAAAATTCCTCCTAAATAAAGAGGATTTCACACACTATTCCCAGAAAATTTAAGATATACATTTTATTTTTCATGTAAGAGCATTTCTTTAAAAAAAAAAATTCAACAAAATGTGAAAACGTTCCATGTAAAGGGTAGTTGGGGTGGGGGAATTTTCTTGAAAATCTTTGTCACTTCTTTGGAAGATAGTGAACTTAAACAGCAAATTTGGAATTCATCAGACTCTCCGCGCATGTTTGCTGTTTGTCTGTCTGTCTGTCTCTCTCTCTCTCTCTCACATACACTTTTTTTAGTTCAGGGGGACTCCAAAACATATATATTTCTGGTAAAATCTCAACATTGAATTTTCGGGTGGAATACAATACTTCCCCTACTTACTACACACAGGTAGTAGAGAAAGTAAAAAAGATTACTCTCAGAAATAATTGAGAAAGGAATCTCAACGGTCAGGTAGCGCAGAAGATGAAGTGTACTATTTAATCTACTCTTCTGTTACAACTAACGTACTGTTGCTACACTAATGAATAGACCGAGCTTTCTTGGCATTTTGCATGCATGTATAATGGGAAGAGAGAGTTCAATTTGCCTTTTATCCCGTATACGTCAAGGTTGAGGGAATGCTGCTACATCTAATACCCACTTTATGACGATTAGTTGTTTACATTAACACTGCGCACTTGGTTTTATTATGGAATGCTACTTCCAAAATGGAGTCGTCATGGAAGGGCAGTGTCTGTGCAATGTTGGAGCCTGCATAAATGAATTTCTTACAAAATAACCATAATTCCAGGAAGTTTGCCAGACTAACACCCCCAGATTTTCTTCTCTGGGGATATCTTAAAGACTGTGTCTTTATTAGATGCCCTGAAGAAATCTCACGAGTTTTCTTTCTCCACACTAGAAACAAGTGCTCATTTTAGGTTCGAGGGTTCAATTGGAATACAGATGTATATGTATTCCAATAATTTATTTCTGACCTTAGTTGTGTTTTATCTACACAAAATGTGTATTATGTATCATCAGAAACATAAACCAAACTATGTGTCTCACAATGTCACATACAAAAGCATAAAATTAAATAAAATAATCAAGCATGTTAATCTTTCTTGCATAACCTATCATCCTCCATTCATTCTGGACAGATAATGCTTTAGTTTACATTTGCAGAATGAAGCCAAGCTATGTTGACAAATACATGTTGCCTTACATTAGCGATAACAATAAGTACACTGTTTACAACTTTCACGGACCTTCGATATCAAATAAACAAAACAGTGTTCAACAGGTTTTGGTGGGTCACATACCATACTAACAAGTATGTACTGCTACAATGTGGAATGTTCTCATATTCAGGCTAAATGCTGTGCTTGCTAGGCAACTTCTCTGATGAACGAGTCATAAGCCTCTACAGCTAGAGAAGTGGTGGTGACATATAGCACATTTTGAAATGAACACCCAGTATTATGGCATGCTGCTACCAGTTTGGTTTCCTCACTCCAAGAGAGAGTGTCAGCATTGCACATATGCACAGGTAAGTTGGAACAGAACAAGATTTTGCAGATAGTTTCTTTTCAATTTTGCTTCCTTCATGCCAATAACTGTATGGCACACAGCATCCATTGCCAGGAAACAATAAGTAATTATATCCTTGCACACTGTAGTGTAATTTGTTTAATCTTTATAAAAATCTAGATCTTTGCTTTTGACCATTCCTGTGTGGAATGACCATACATTTGCTAGCAATGTTTACACACCAAATTCAATGACATCCTCCCACGACCGGATCACCATGGCTGATATTTTACTTAAATGATGCATAGATGTATTATGAGGCTTACGTATTTTTATCTGCTTATCTTTCACTGTGTAAAAATGAAAAGCAATTATCACAATGTCACATTTTTTGTTTGGAACGGTGGGTTTACTATTTTTGTGCTTTTTTTCAATACTGCAGTAGACTTTATGGAGAAAACAAATTAAGGTCCTATATTGAACCTGTGGTAGATAAAATGAATGAAAAGTGATAAAAATTAAACTCTTACATGTGTGAGGAGCAACAACACCACTAACCATCAGCAGCAAACTCTAGAATCACCATTACTGGCACCTTTATATGCAACTATGAGTACTGCAATGAGAAATCATGATTTGGGGCCACCTAGGAAAACTAGAGAGTTCATTTTTAACTATCAATGTATGAAACTAAAGGAAACGCCCCAGTTGTTTTGTTTGTCACTGAAGGGAAATTGCTGCCACATGTTTATAATATACCACAAACAGTACATAACCTTTTGAACAACACTGGATATTTGTTATCTTTTGGATGTTCGTCATGTTTAATCTATGTTTTGCATAATTTGCTGAAAGTAATTTCACAAGAAGGCTTAACAATATTCTTCTCTAAACAAAACCTATATTACCTTGTGATAATGCTGTTTTTGAACAATTCTGTATCGGGTTTCCAGGACCTTAGTATGAATATTCACACTAGAATCCTGAATCTTTGGAAACCTTGCCGTAAGTTGCTGCTGGATTTTCAAACTGGACTTGACTTTTTGTAGTTTTTCCTTTCTTAGTGGACATTGAAAGCAATAGCTGGGAGTTTAATATGTAAAAAAAATTGAGTTAATTAATTTTTAGTTGTTGCCACTCAATTGTAGAGACAGTCCAGATAATTTTGATGCATGTATAAAATGACACCTAGTGAAGTGGTGCCATGGTAACGTGTGAGACATGCGTTTGGGAGGTCCCAGGTTCAAACCCCCGGGACCAACCAATCTGACCAAAGGTTTTTTCAAATTTGCTCAGTTGCCAGGTGAATGCTAATTTGGATAATTTGACCTGCAAATTCATTTCCTTCTTCTTCACTGCCATAACAGGCAATGGGCTGATTACCCATCCAGGATATACTAAGTTCCTGTTTTAGGAAGTTTGTTTGCTTGCTCCTTGACAGGTTATTGACCCATGACATTAGCTTGCAAATCCTTGGGGGTGTAAGTCCTACAAAGAAGAGCATAAAAAATTGAAGTAGTAATATAAAATGATCAGCAGTGCAAGAATTTAACACTAGGCAAAGACAACGCATAATAACTCTCAACTCTACTAATCCATGTACTTAGTCATGTTTTTAAGTTTGGCTGAAGTTAATAATTCTAAAGCAGTTCGTCATTCTTCGTGGTCTATGGGTACCATGCTAGCCTCTAGTTCCCCAAGGTCATGGTCCAAACCTGGCGGAAGGCAATGAATTCTTTCAGGCATAAAAATCCTTAGCATGGCTTCTTTCAGAACGGAAGTAAAACCAATGGTCCTGTGTCGTAGATTTACAGCACGTAAAAGAACCTCAAGCCTGACAGAGGCCTCTGAGCAAAATTTCCGATCTTTCACATCCAATACAGAAATGGATGCTAAGAACCATAGTAGTTAAAGAGCATCCGTAAATAGAACTCAATTTAATTTTCTAAAGTAGTTCATTGGTTATCTCATGTTTATATATTGTACTCACTATGTCCCAGAGATAGGATTACTGAGCAAAACTTGTACAGCTTTTTCACATTAAGTGCTTGTTTTTCCTTACGGCTATTTCCACCACCATGCATTCCAGTAGCAGACAGCAGGCACTTAGAAAGTTGAAAACATCTAAACAGGAATAACCTATATCCCAAAGCAAACGTAACTCAGCACACACTAATTTCTGCTCATATGTTTGCCGCTCCAACACAAAAACTTGGTATTCTGAGTTGCAGACATTATCTTCATGAGGCTTACATAATGTTTTAACAATCCATTTGCAACAGATTTGTGAGAAAGTAACCAACATCAAACATTGCAGCAACTGAAATCTCCATGTAACATTTATGACAATAATACAGTGAGATGGCAAAAGTCTTTTGAGTGGTTCCGTCTCAAGAATGGCAGGGCAAAATTGGATGGCAATGAGGGGCTATACACAACCTTCTTAAAGTATGAAAAACTGATAAATCTGAGATTACGCTACATAAATCAGTCTTCACAGCTCAAACTGCGAAAGTTGCTTTTTACTCAAGTTTTGCAACATCTGAACAGAACTCCGGGCTGAGACAAATGGGTATGCATGATGACAAGGTGCTAGCTCACAGAGCACTCATTGCATCTCACAGCACACTGGTCACAATGAAGTTCTCTCCAAAAATGAGGTTGAAGACAAAGGGTTAACATTTCAACATTGTGGAGGATATCCAAAATCATGGCTTCATTTTGTCATTTCATGCTACAAAATTTGAAAATGACAAAGCTACAGAACAAAAGAGAATTACAGAAGATGAATAGTGGCAAAACAACAATGATCTTGAAACAAAAAAATCTGCGTGGTCGTAAATCTACGACACGGGAATACCTGCTTTACTTCCCTTCCGAAGGAAGCCATGCTAAGGATTTTTACGCCCAACAAAATCCATCGACCTCTGCCGGGTTTGAACCCGCGACCTTAGGAACTAGAGGCTAGTATTTGACAAATTATGTGTTTCAAAGAGATCTACAATTTTTGCACTACGTTTTTGTCTATCACTTAACATTTACCAGTTACACAAGATTATACGAAATTCCTTCCGAAAGAAGAGGACTTCAGAGGCTATTCCCAGAAAATTCCTGATATACATTTTATTTATCATACAAATATTTTTAATATATGGTATTTTAATCAAAATTGTTACAAGCCACTTTTTATATGTATGTATGTATCGAAGATGCTCTATATCAGGCATGGCGAGACTGTAAGCCTGCCCCGAAGCACCTTGATGCAACCTGGATAACAAAGCTATGGAAGGGGGAGAATTTGGAAGGCGGGCGGGTTAGTGGTAAAGAACGAACTCATTCAGTGGCGGCCTGTACTCTGTATTTAAAGTAAATTAAGCTTATCCGATGTCGTTTACAATGAAAGATTCGAAATCGGGAATTATGTTGTTTACAGCGAGACGTAACTGGTCATGAAGATGTTCGTTCTTCTGTCGGGATCTGCATTTGCTTTTTACTAATTTAATCATGGAAAATAACTATTCACAGACGTACGTTGTACAAAACATTGCTTCCATGGAAATTGCTTATGATCGAAGCTTCGGATATTTATTGTCGCATAAGATTTTAAAGCATTGCACTCCTATTAAATGCTTGCATCTGACTTTCATGATTTCGTCAGATTGTAAATGAATCAGCTCCTCTTGCAGATTGATTCTCGCCTTCCTTACGTCTATGTTTAATGGATAGACATACACTGATATATCATATTTAAAAACCCTGAAATCACGAAATCTGTAATCACAAAATTCACTTTTAAGTGTTAAGAGAATACTAATGTAAGTAGTGAATTTATCTGAGGAGAAATTTGAAAGGAGATTTAAACATGGAAAATAGTGCACCTGCCCCTCTTTCAAGTGATCTACCCAGAGTGAAAGTGTGTTTACGAACGCCTGCACCGAACTATGCTTATCAACAATATTTTGATTGTGTCGTTGAAATGCAGTATTCAGTTTAATTGCGTACATATATCGCATAAGAAAGCTAAGTTGCAGACCCAGACCTCGTTATTTAGTTCCTAAATTTCCATTCCCTAAAATAAGGAAACAATAAAATTACAATAAAATGACCTTAAAGCATATGAGAATAATGTAAATGTAAAGCTAAAATAAATTGCCTTTTCTTTCATGAATCCGGGGAATGCATCTCTGAGGTCGAAGAACCGACGCAACATTGTACCTCTGCTAAGCCATCTAACATCACACAAATACTTAATATCTTAAATGATTCTCCCATATTTTTAAGTATACATAGTTCGAAACTGTCGGTGTTTCAAAGCACTTCCTTTTATTTTGTTCACAACACAATCCATCACTATTGTAGTGTAACTGACTTGACACAAAGTGCTTCTTGATGCAGCAGACAATGCCAAGCATACAAATTGCTCGAAATACCATTATCACAGAAAAAAAAATGTTTTAACCTGTCAATCAGCCCACTTTTTCCCTAACCATGGCCTTTGCTCCGTCTGATACTAATTTTGACCACTGTAAACAATATCTTTTAATACTAATTTTTAGAGCTTTAAATATCTCCTCGCCAGTAGTACTGCCTTTTAGTGGCACTAAATCGAGCAAATACTCTTCAACATTAGGTTCCTTATCAACACCTCGAATAAAAATGGCCAATTGAGGTGTGAGTTACACCTGTACTCTCGTCCAGTGCAGGAGAAAACTTCACAAATTCAGCCATTTTCAAATCCATCTTCCTTATTACGTCGGCAGAAAGCACTTCAACTTTTTTGCAGTGGTTTGTCGGAAAATATGCAAGCACTCGAAATTATGGGCCTGTTGAGGACATAAAATCCCAGTAATTAAACATGTTAATAAATTCTCCTTCCTTAAATGCCTTAAGGCCTTTGCAATTTCCCAGGTTACAATATAACTAGCCATAGTTTGAGTCTTTGTAGTTGGTTTAGGTCCATTGTTTTCTATCAATTTCAAAATTTCTTGCGTTCTTTTGCGTCCTGTGAACATATTGAAAATTAGCAGTCTGACTTGTAGTTTAAATAAGAATTAAAGTCTCATTAAATAAAATGTTTAATAATAACAATAATTACAGACCCAACTTGCCTTGTAACTTGGCATATTCGGAATGATAAGCATTGTAAAGGTGTTTCATGTTGAATTGCATTACTCTGCTTTGGGACATATTAAACATTTTGCATTGCCACCATCCTCAACGAAGAACTTCTCCCATTCCATGAAATGTTCTGCTCTTCGAACGTTGCTTTGCAAGCGGCATTACTAGCCACCACTGTTTGACATAGTACTGACCACGCTGACATGGGTAGGAGGTGGAGGGGCGGGTGAAGCTACGGAGGGGTAGTGCGTGAGTCACCTGAAGCGCAAATTGACTCGCGAAGCACTGTTTCGCCATGGCTGCTCTATATGAAGGATAGTGTGGGGTATGGGGATTTTCTTGAAAATCTTTGTGTAGCATCTTTGGAAGGTAATAATCTTTGTGTACCATCTTTGGAAGGTAATGCACCTAAATACCAAGTTTGGTGTCTATCAGACTTTTCATTTTTGAGTTATACTGTTCTCTCTCTCTCCCCCATACACACACACCCTTTTGTAAAACCGCTTTTTTTTTTATTATGGGACCTCAAAACATGTATTTCTTTTGAAATCTTGATTTGAATTTTTGGGTAGAATTCAATACCTTCTCTACCTACCATGTATATGATAAAGTAAAAACATGGAGCAAGAAGTGATTTTTTTTTTTAGTTTTTTAAATAGTGATATACTTAAATTTAAATTCTAAAATTAAAAGCCTTTTTTAAAACTAGATATGTTTTGTTTAAAATGCTTATATAAAACAGGAAGAAAGGGCACTCTGAGCTTTCAAATAATATGTTTACAAAATTCCTAGCATAAAAAGGACCAAAACTATGCATACTTTAAACACATCGAGGAGGATGCTATATGTGAAAATTCAATAATACTACTGTTAAATATTATTTTAAGCACACACACTATTTTTTTGTCATGAAGCGAATAGATATACATGAAATGTATACACGAAGGTCAATTTTTGTTAAAAAAATTGTTCGATTTGACATGTAATGACTCATATGTAAACTGGAAAATCCACGTACAGAACATTACTTCGAAACTAAATCAGCAACTTTTGCACCTAACAGTTGAATCTCTAATGCTCAAATTCTACTATGTAAATGGCATATTATGCTTACTTCTGCTCAATAATAAAGTATAGTCTCATATTCTGGTGCAATTCTGTTGAAAACACAAGTCTTTATACTGCAAAAGAAAGCTAGAAATAATATGTACATTGTATGGACAACAAATACTGTGAAAATTTCTGTTCTAGAAATTAAATATCTTAAAACTACCATGTGAATATATCCTCTCCCTTGAGGCAATATTTTATATCATAACATGCTGTGAATGCCAGAGTGATTGTAGTGTAAATTAATATTATTGCATGTACAGGATTTTAGATGTTTGTTAGCCATAAGTAATGTTAGGAAATAAGTTTACACGGCCTAAATGAAACTGACAATAGAAGTGAGTAACAATAAGCCAAGGGGGTGAGTTGTTTACCACTAAGAAGAGATAAACAAATAACGTCAGGGTAGCATGCCTTTTTAAGAAATGGAGGGAATATCTTCCCTAGAGCATATATGTTAGTAGTAGTGATTGGCTGACCAAAACAGATGCTGAAGTGGGCGCAATTTGGTAATCAATAGGAGATATATTATAATGTTTAGGCAATTCGAGGTGAAGGAGTATATATTCTCGAGTCATAAGCAAGTGTCACACAGTTCTGAAGAATCTCTCACAAGGTGCATGTCGCAGAGTTAGTTACAAAAATGTAAAGTATGTGAAGTAATTGGTGCGTGGCAACTAAAACGACTGTAGTTACATTCGGAAATATCAGTTTCAGTCAGGCGTGTATAAAGATTAAATATGTCAATTATTAAGTGTGACGGCAATAAAAGTCTACATTCAAATTTTTTTATCAGTGTTATCTTTTAGCAGCAACTCCTTTCCGTTTACACGCCCTGCTTAGAGACACGTGTTCGACTGAGTTATAATAGCTAGCCAGAGGACAAAGAACCCAAATTAAAATATAATTAAATAAGCGCCCAACAAATAAGATAACACAAGCCATTGAGAACTGTGACACCCTTATGTGCTTCTACATTAATAATCAAGAATATTTCACCATAATATATATATATATATATATATAGCCAACCACAAACGAATCTGCACAGAGCCAATGCTAGCATAGCAATACCAAAGAGAAGTTCACTATCAAAGTGTTGAAGTGCTTAATGCTGTACCAAACAAATTAAAACTGTCATTTGGTGATAAGGGTATAAGACTACTGTTATAGAATTGTGCAACAAAGCCTATTACTACATACAAGAATATGAACAATATAGATAAGTGATTTAAGATTCCCTATGGCAAAACAGCACTATTCTTTCAAGGTAGTTCACTCATGTCTGTAAATAAGGGATTTTATTTAATGAGATCATGCACTACTTAGGCTAACCGTTGAATTCTGACATAAAATCCAAATACTGCACTGCCGTAACTGAATATTAAGGTTAGTTGATAGGTTCTTTTATTTAACATTTACTTGTTATGCTCAAAGTTGTATTCTCCGACATAGTATTTCAAATACTGCACTACTGTAACACAATCTTAAAATTAGTTTATTTTTATCTGCTAATAAGTGAATATTTAACACCGCCATAGTGTGTATGCTAATTGTATTCTCTCTTGCATAGTATTTTAAATGCTGCACTATATTTACACAATCTTAAAATTGGTTAACCTATTGCCTTAAGTCCAGTGTTTAATGAGAACATGCATTTCCTCTATTATTTGTTAGATTCTCATTGACAATAATTTCAAATATGCACTATTGTAATGAATCCTGGTGTTATGTGAACAACTATGGTGCTTACTGTAATAATATATTAAATTGTATTTGTAGTTATGTAACATACATATGACTGGACCCAAGTGTTTCTTACATGAACCCACAGAACCTTATGCATCTACTAATATATATCTCTCTCTATACAAAGCTTTCACTCCAAATCTCCTATCAGAACTTTCATTAGAGAAGATGTATGTTTTGACAGAACCTTCATGTTTAACCTGGAAAGTATTGCATACTCAATTTTCTTACATCAGCTGTGCCAAATTGATAAAACATTGTATTGTGTGGAGCATTTTGAGTATGGAAAAATGATTAAAAAAAGTTTAGGAGAAAACCAAATTTAAGGTTGGCATGGTTATTAATAAGCATACGCCTGTGCATATGTAGCTTCAGCCAATTGGTAGTTTAAATGAGCCAGTTGAAAAAAAAAACATTTTCTTAAGGTTAAGAATTCGAAGAAAAAAAAAACATTTTCTTAAGGTTAAGAATTCATGTCATTTTATTATGAAAACTTTTAACTTTAAATTTTTCACAATTTTTGGTCAATTTCACAGATGCATTACTTTAAATGATACACAAGAATCTTCATATTTTCTGCAAAAGAACAAATAAGTTTAAAACTAATTTTCCATGAGCATTATCGCAAAACTGTGGAAACAGTTTATATGGGAAGAGATTTTGTACCAAAAACAAAGCTGAGGTTACCATCATCAATATCCGTCACTGAGGTACCTCTCCTACTACAGCTTAAGGTATAGCATGCCAGGGTTGCCAACTCAATCCATAATTATGGGGCATATGATAATTTGAATGTTTGTGATATACAATATTACCTTATACAATACTGGCTAAACATACGATAATATGAAAATGAACGAGGAGTAGGAAAACTCATTTACACTCTTCACTTAAGTACAATTACCTGGACATGTTTCAAGAGTCCCTTTGCTCTTGTCAACTGCTGACCTACTGAGAGCAAGGGAGTCCCTTTGCTCTTGTCAACTGCTGACCTACTGAGAGCAAGGGACTCTTGAAACATGTCCAGGTAATTCTACTTAAGTGAAGAGTGTAAATGAGTTTTCCTACTCCTCGTTCATTTTCATTTGAAATACCTCACTATTAACCGTTTCTACATTATTACTTATAATACGATAATATCCCTGTCATGCCTGTAACAACACCGAAATTAAAGGAATATTTACCTCACTACACACTGATGGTGCATTACTGAATGACTTAAGCAAATCTGATTGTCTGAAACCTACACTGCAGATAAAATAAAAACAAAAACATCCCCTTATTCCTCACATGGATACTGCATAGATTTATGATGCAAAAACACCAGATGTCACCTCTTAACCTTCTGACATTTTTGTAAAGCAAACAGCAGACCTGTAGGATAACTGTTCTTAGTGATTGTCGCATATTCATTCCAATTGTTAGTTGTTGGTACAGTTCTGTTCAGAAAACTGGGAATAACCAACATTCCCTGTGAAATAAACAACACACCTGAATCTGATACTTTCCGGAGTGCTATTAAACACACTGGCGACCTTAACAGAAATTATTTCAAGGAACTAGTGAAATTTACTTGACAGCAATTTCAATGCCACATAGCAGTAGTTCAGAGTGAAGATGCTGGACTCTTCAGTGAGTAGATCAAGAAACATGTGTGGTAATCCTGACTGCGATCAATATTGTAACATAAAATGAACATTATCATCATCAGCATTATTTTAGTATTAAATGTACAATAATTTTGAGCAAACATCGACATTTCTAAGTGGCTGGTACAATATATTTATGCTTAAATGTTGGCAACCTTGATACATGCTATTGGTTGGAACATTATCTCTCATTTAAAATAGAGAGTTGAGGGTTGTTACACTACATCACTATGCTATTCTTACTTGAACGCGTTTCGGGAGACGGCTTGTTCCCATCGTCAGCATTTTCTCTCAACTGATTTTTGCCGGTCATCGTCTGGGGGATGTGTGTGGTTTGTGGTGCTCTCTGGTGCTGGGCTGATGAACCTCCAAAGGCTGTTGGGTGGCAGCAGTTCGAAATTCATTAGGTGATTCCTGTGTTTGACAATATGTATTTTTTCCCAGATGTCCAATTCATTGCTGCTGTTGATCGGTTTTAAGAGTTTTATGTTTGGAGTGATATCATGGTTTGAAGACCAGAAATGATGTGCTACTGCTGATTTATCTTGCTGCTTTTGGTAAATGCATCTCATATGCTCTTTAAGTCTTATTTCAAGATTTCTTTTGGTTCTTCCTATGTATACCAGGTTA
Source organism: Deroplatys truncata (assembly GCA_030765065.1). Classification (NCBI taxonomy): domain Eukaryota; kingdom Metazoa; phylum Arthropoda; class Insecta; order Mantodea; family Mantidae; genus Deroplatys; species Deroplatys truncata. The sequence goes on along the minus strand of CM060988.1, from coordinate 18,890,974 downwards.
CAGCACTACAAACTATTTGATATATATCAGCTGATTTATCGTTGGGGATAGGCTCTTTTGTTCTATTGCATAGTAGTTTCTGTATATTGTGGTTATTCTGTGGAGACAGGGTGGTGATGTATTTCTTGAAAATCCTTTGAAATTTATGCTATGTCCAAGGGTGATAAGTGAATTTTCTATATGCTTGTGGTTTTTGTTGTCTGAGTAATGTAGTCATTTGTTGGATGTATTTCTGTCTTTCAAATCTTTTTATCTTCTTATCTATTGTTTTTTTCTGGTATCCATTCATAGTGGCTATGTTGATAATGTGTTGGTATTCTTTCTGGTATTCCTCTTTCTCCATTGGTATATGTACTAACCTGTTTGTAGTACTATTTAAAATTTCATGTTTGTGGCTTGTAGGATTGTAGCTATTGTTTTTAATATAGTTTTCTGTGTGCATTGGTTTTCTGTAAATGCTGAACGTTAGTTTGTTGTGTGCATTATTTCTGATGATCCTGATGTCTAGGTAAGGTAATTGGCCATTTTCTTCTTTTTCCATTGTGAATTTTATAGATCTTTTTTGTAAATTTAATAATTTCAAAGCATCTTCTGAAAGTTTTTTTGGAACAATAGCAAAAATATCATCTACATACCTATACCAGGTTTTGAATAGATGTGGGAAAGATTTAGTAATATGGGATTCAAAATGGCTCATATATAGTTCTGCTAAAAATGGTGAAAGGGGGTTTTCCATAGTTAGGCCTGAGGTTTGTTTAAAGATTTTGTGATGGAATGAAAAGAAATTCTGGTCCAAACATAATTTTGTTAGTTTCAGGTAATCTTCTGTTTGTGCTCTAGGTGTGCCATTGTTTAATATCCAATTTTCTGGGAGTGGTAATAATTCTTCTTTTGGTATGTTTGGGAAGAGTGCAGTGACATCAAATGATACCATCATGTCTGTTGGTGATATATTTATTTTAAATTATGACACATCACTGTTACCAGCTTCTAATTCTTCAAAATTAGTCAATTATCTCTCATCTCTGCCAAGTGGTCTTATATTAGCACATCATTCTGATGAAAGTATGTCACTATATAATAGATTTCTTTCCCGTGAAGAGTTTTAGTAAACATTTTATAAATTTAGTCAGTTTTAGATGGCACTTTTCTCCGATGGTGCACCCTGAGTCAAGTTGAAATACAAGGTATTTTCGAAAAATGAAATGCATTACCAACCTTACTAATTCCAGAAAACATTATGTGGACCTCCATTCCCTTGTATACAATCCACCACCTCCATGCTCAAAACATTTAGTTTGGTTCCCAATATGATTTGTAACACAAACCTTTGTTATGTATACCTACGATGTGTGTCTTGTTTTCCACTTCTTCTTACATGTTTGGCATATAACAACTCTACAATGTGACTTACATGTGCAAGCTCTCACTCTTTCAAAATGCTGGTAATAGTGAAATTGCCAGGACAACAAGCTTACCTGCCATATCCAGGCAGTTTCTGATTACCTTCCCCACCACTGTTTCATCTCCTACCACACAATTGTACCCATGATACCTGACCATGTGATTCCTCCCAACACTAAACTGCATTCCTTTAAAACATAATAGACTGTAATCTGTATTCTTTTCCCATGAAAACTATCCTTCCCATGTCCAGAGGCAAAATGTGCATAAACGCTGTAAGACTAAGCCTATCCTAATATCACATCCACTTGGGCATAATATGGTTTGCCTTGCTCACGCATGCATCCAAGTGCTCAAAGTTTTCGTGGATAGGAGAGGGGTTTGCTGCCTGCTGTCATGAAGGCAAGCCTAAGCAACCATTAGGATTAACAGTAGCACATGTTTTTGTTGTGTTTGTGAAGTATTGTGATAGTTTCACAAGAATGGATTTACTAGAAAGTATTGTGAATCTTCTAATGAAGGAGATACAACTTATTTTTCCAGGATAAATTACGAAGACAAATTACAGATTAAAGGTAAAAGACCAACACCTAATTTAATTATGGAACAAAAATATGGTAAATATGTGATGCAATGGTTCACAACAAAACCTTGGTTAACTGGTAGCTCAAAGTGAAATAGACTATTGTTTTTACTGTTTACTTTTTGAAAAAGACAACTCAGAATGGTGTGAGGGCAGGAGAGCTTGAAAAATATTTCTGCAAAAACAAATAAACATGACTCATCCACAAAACATTACAGCAGCTGTTTAATTTAATGAGCTCGGAAAAACTGGAATAGAGCACGCACTTCCAGAACTACCGCGTATTGATGCCATAAGGTATAACAAGAAAGTTAATTACAACAGACGTATAATAAGGATGCTAATTTCGACAGTTTGATTTTTGGCGCAACCAGAACTACCATTTCATGGTCATGATGAATCCCAATAATATATGAACAAGGGGAATTATTTAAGAGACTTTTGAATTTTTAGCTGAGGACCACTTGAACAGTACTGTACTTTATTTAAGAGCACTTCTTCTGAGATACACAGAATGAACTGATTCGTGTATCAGTGATGTAATTAATGAACAAGCTTTGTTCAAAATTGAAAATTGTTTGTATCACTTCAAGCACATGAGATGACTGAAGTTCACACAATACAGCTACCCCAAGGCCTTCCAGAAATTAGCTTTAAAAGCTTAAGAAGTACCCATTTTTCTTAAAAGATAAATTAAAAGGAGAGTTAACATACAGTATGTTGCAAGGATAAATGGTTACCACTCAAATGAATAAAAGAAGTTCTGCCAGAAACAGTGAAATTACTTTCCCTGATTTTGAGCATTCCACGAACCACAGCTTATGTGAAAGAAGTATGAGTACTTTGAATCATTTGAAAGCATTTCCAAACACAATGAATAATGCAAGATTGTCAACTTAAGCAATTGAGAAAAACACAGTTAAATCTTCGTCTAGGAGATAGGAAAGAGTCATCCAAGTCTTCACAGAGAATAAGAGTCAAAGGATTGAACTCGTGTATAAAACAACCGCCATACATTTAGTGATAACACATTTCTCCAAAAATATTTGTAATAGAAGGGTTGAGATTTTAAAAAATTGTGCTAATAACTGGACATGCACTTTGGTTGGGTAGGTCATAGAAATAGGTTATACCAGGTATCACAGTACATACACGGTAACCTCAAAGTGCCAGTGATATCTGATAGTTCAACACTCCAATTCTTGTTTGTTTTAGGAACAGCCAAGCTACGACAAAGTATGCGGACAACCATAACTTGTTCCTTGCGTGCTGCATTTACGGTAGAAAAATAAAACAACTGCATTTTATTATACTTTTAGGACAAGCTATACATGTTTAGAAGGCACAATATGACTAAGATTGATAACTGTAAATTTACAAGAAATTCAGCCCATCACACAAAATCACGCTTTGCCCCATTCCTTTAAAATAAAATAAACTATATTCCTTTCACTTGCAAAATATCCTTCCCGTGTCCTATTACTTTAAAACAAAATAAACTCTATTCCTTTCACTTGCAAAATATCCTTCCCGTGTCATATTACTTTAAAACAAAATAAACTGTATTCCTTTCACTTGCAAAATATCCTTCCCATGTCCCATTCCTTTAAAATAAAATAAACTATATTCCTTTCACTTGCAAAATATCCTTCCTGTGTCCTATTACTTTCCTTTCACTTGCAAAATATACTTCCCGTGTCCCATTACTTTAAAATAAATTAAACTGTATTCCTTTCACTTGCAAACTATCCTTCCCATGTCCTATTACTTTAATAAAATAAACTGTATTCCTTTCACTTGCAAACCATCCTTCCCATGTCCTATTACTTTCAAATAAAATAAACTGTATTGCTTTCACTTGCAAACTATCCTTCCCGTGTCCTATTATATTAAAATAAACTGTATTCCTTTCACTTGCAAACTATCCTTCCCATGTCCTATTACATTAAAATAAAATAAACTGTATTCCTTTCACTTGCAAACTATCCTTCCCGTGTCCTATTACTTTCAAATAAAATAAACTGTATTGCTTTCACTTGCAAACTATCCTTCCCGTGTCCTATTACATTAAAATAAAATAAACTGTATTCCTTTCACTTGCAAACTATCCCTTCCGTATCCCATTTCTTTAAAATAAAATAAACTGTATTCCTTTCACCTGCAAACTATCCTTCCCGTGTCCCATTCCTTTAAAATAAAATAAACTGTATTCCTTTCATCTGCAAACTATCCTTTCTGTGTTCCATTATTTAAAAAAAAAAAATAAACTATATTCCTTTCACTTGCAAAATATCCTTCCCATGTCCCATTCCTTTAAAATAAAATAAACTATATTCCTTTCACTTGCAAAATATCCTTCCCGTGTCCTATTACTTTAAAACAAAATAAACTGTATTCCTTTCACTTGCAAACTATCCTTCCCATGTCCTATTACTTTATAATAAAATAAACTATATTCCTTTCACTTGCAAACCATCCTTCCTGTGTCCTATTACTTTCAAATAAAATAAACTGTATTGCTTTCACTTGCAAACTATCCTTCCCATGTCCTATTACTTTATAATAAAATAAACTGTATTCCTTTCACTTGCAAACCATCCTTCCCATGTCCTATTACTTTCAAATAAAATAAACTGTATTGCTTTCACTTGTAAACTATCCTTCCCGTGTCCTATTACTTTATAATAAAATAAACTGTATTCCTTTCACTTGCAAACCATCCTTCCCATGTCCTATTACTTTCAAATAAAATAAACTGTATTGCTTTCACTTGCAAACTATCCTTCCCATGTCCTATTACTTTATAATAAAATAAACTGTATTCCTTTCACTTGCAAACCATCCTTCCCATGTCCTATTACTTTCAAATAAAATAAACTGTATTCCTTTCACTTGCAAACTATTCTTCCCGTGTCCTATTACTTTAAAATAAAATACACTGTATTCATTTCACTTGCAAACTATCCTTTCCGTGTCCCACTACTTTATAATAAAATAAACTGTATTCCTTTCACTTGCAAACCATCCTTCCCATGTCCTATTACTTTCAAATAAAATAAACTGTATTGCTTTCACTTGCAAACTATCCTTCCCATGTCCTATTACTTTATAATAAAATAAACTGTATTCCTTTCACTTGCAAACCATCCTTCCCATGTCCTATTACTTTCAAATAAAATAAACTGTATTGCTTTCACTTGCAAACTATCCTTCCCGTGTCCTATTACATTAAAATAAAATAAACTGTATTCCTTTCACTTGCAAACTATCCTTCCCGTGTCCCACTACTTTAAAATAAAATACACTGTATTGCTTTCACTTGCAAACTATCCTTCCCGTGTCCTATTACATTAAAATAAAATAAACTGTATTCCTTTCACTTGCAAACTATCCTTCCCGTGTCCTATTACTTTAAAATAAAATACACTGTATTCCTTTCACTTGCAAACTACCCTTTCCGTTTCCCACTACTTTAAAATAAAATAAACTGTATTCCTTTCACTTGCAAACTATCCTTTCCGTGTCCCACTACTTTAAAATAAAATAAACTGTATTCCTTTCACTTGCAAACTATCCTTCCCAAGTCCCATTACTTTAAAATAAAATACACTGTATTCCTTTCACTTGCAAACTATTCTTCCCATGTCCTATTACTTTAAAATAAAATACACTGTATTCCTTTCACTTGCAAACTATCCTTCTCATGTCGCATTACTCTAAAATAAAATACACTGTATTCATTTCACTTGCAAACTACCCTTCCCGTGTCCCATTCCTTGAAAATAAAATACACTATATTCATTCCAGATGCAAACTATCCTTCCTGTGTCCTATTATTTTAAGATAAAATAAACTGTATTCCTTCCAGATGCAAACTGTCCTTCCTGTGTCCTATTATTTTAATATCAAATAAACTGTATTCATTCCAGATGCAAACTATCCTTTGTGTGTCCTATTATTTTAAGATAAATTAAACTGTATTCATTCCAGATGCAAAGGATAAAATAAACTGTATTCATTCCAGATGCAAACTATCCTTTGTGTGTCCTATTATTTTAAGATAAAATAAACTGTATTCATTCCAGATGCAAACTGTCCTTCCTGTGTCCTATTACTTTAAAATAAAATAAATTGTATTCCTTCCATGTACAAACTAGCCTTCCCATTGCTTAGAAATAAAATTAACTGTATTCCTTTCCATGTGCAAACTATCCTTCTTGTACCCTATTACTTTAAAATAAAATGTATTCCTTCAACATACGAACTATCCTTCCCTTGTCCCATTGATTCAAAACAAATAAATTACAATATATTCCTTTCAGGTGCAAACTTTTCCTTCCTTGACAACAATGCATTGTTTAATAAAAGGGAAGTGTCAAACAATGTGAATGATAAATCCATCACATTGTTGCAAATTTAAATTCCGTTTTCTCCCTCCACTATGACTAAGCTCACGCCTCCAGAAACTCTAACCATGTGACCTAGACAAGCCTTGGCCACTAACTTCAGTGTTGGGGGGACCATCTTGTAGGGAGGGGAATTGGTAAATGCCTGGATATGGCAGGTAAGTGCAGGGTCCCAACAATTTCACTATTAGCCATGCTATCCATATACAGTACACCAATTCAAAGAAATTTACTACTTCTACTTAACACGCACTAAGCTGGTACCCTTCTGTTACGGCCAGCAGGAAACTGTCTTTAGGAGATTGTCTTATAAGCAAATGCACTTATTCAATGTTGATAACCTTGGGTAAATTGTCATACTTTTGCCCGCATTTGTGTCACTTTTGCTTGCATTAGCGACTCAAGTTATGTCTTACAAGTCCAACAGATGTCACTGTCATTCTCTGGCTTCAACACAATGCAACCAACATATGAAAAAGTAATGCCGCCAAAGGCACAGATATATCCCCAAATTTCTCCATTTGGGGTTTTTTGGTATATAAGCTTACGTGTCTGAATTCACGTAACGTCAACGTCAGCCATTTCTCTTGGGAAACATGTCCATCTGTGAACAGCAAAACTCATAAAAGAACAGTCCGATAAACACGAAACTTGGTATTTAGGTTATGTATCTCCCAGAGATGCGATACGAAGGTTTTCAATGAAATCCTCCCACCCCAGATTACCCTTTGCACGGAACATTTTGTTAAACAATTAAAAGCCTACCAATTCCGCTTCCATCTACAGCAAAATTAGCAATAAGATTAACATCCCGATTAACATGAAGCATATGGAGAATAAGCATTTGTAAAAATAGTTTGTACAAGAGTACAGACGGTCATGTGAGTGTAACACATCAGATTTTTTATATAAGCTTAGGTTTCTGAATTCATGCAATGTTAGGTTACATTTTTTTTATATATATATATATATATATATATGAGGTTAGGTTAACTATCTGCCAGTGTTATAGTAAAGGAACTTTTTTATTAAAACTTTAATAACATCCTATATAAAACTTTCACATCTAAACACATTCACACTTCTGGCGGACAGTCTTTCGCTGCTTCTTTTAGCACAGTGTTATGGTAAAGGAACTTTTTTATTAAAACTTTCACTTCTAAGCACATTCACATATTCTTATTTTAAGCGGCTATGACATATGAATAAGAAGAAGTAGCACTACCAACACATCCTTTACTTTGCGGATTTACAGATTCGTACTGCAGTTGGCACTTCCGAATCAGCGTCAGTATTGCCATGAACATGGCCGCGTTTTCTCTAGTAACTTTCCCAATTACCCCATTTCAGTGAGGCACAAATAATTTGCGTTCGGACCGGCGATTTCTTCCCAAACGATGACAACTACATCTGCATTCACTACTAAAGTATTTCATCTCGGCTAAATTGTCATGCTTTTGTCCACCTAAATTAGGAATAAGGAAGTGAAAAATAATGGAATAAATTACCTTAGGAGTGAGTTTAGAACATGATGTGGTCTCTCCAATATCTGGTGCCCACCTACCTACCCGTTTTAGGTGTTTCACTTATATAGGCAAACAGCATGAGGAAAACAACAAACGTAGCAATTTATCCATGCAAAGTGGGTACTGCCAACCTAAATAAGAGGTGAAATGCACTGAATATGCGATGTGCTGTTGTTTCTGCGAACGTGAATCGTTTGAGTTTTAAACACGCAGATCCCTGGGCTACACTCTGTCGTCACTTCGCAGTTGCGGCCTACTTGCTACACTCCTCTCCTTCTAAAAAACATCCCTCGGCTACACTTGAGGCTGAGGGCCCTCAATCTCTCGGCTACGCTTTGAGGCTGAGTATCTTACCGGCTTCGGTGGCATTATTCATATGTTGGCAGCATTACGTTAGAGCAAGCATAAGACCTAATGCGGGCAAGAGTATGACAATTTACCCTTCATTTCTTTACTTCACTCCATTTCACGTATAATAGCTGGGCAAAAGTATGACAAATTAGCCATAACCTTTAGCAGTAAAGCGCTTTCATTTAATGTTGTTAATGTTCCCAGTGATGATAATGAGAGTACAAATGCCCTGAGCTTGTGAAATGTACACATGGCCATTAAATGACCTGTAATTAATTTAGTCTTCTTAGGATACAAAAATAAGATAAATCATCACGTCAAATCGTTTGCAAACTAAAGAGTTAACAAGAGGTCAGATATTTTAGTAACTTGCATTTCACCTTCAAAGTACAAGTGAAATCACCGACAGCGTTTTACACAGAAAAAGAACTAAGTTGCTCCCTTAAAGAAACGTTGGATTTAAAAAGGTATGAAGCGATTACGAACTTAAAACATCGTGATGAAGTAACCATTAGAAATTTAGTTGCATTCACATTTGCATCCTTTACAGCTATGCTGGTATACCAAACATGTAATTGCTTAAAAACGATTCCACTGCTAACACAACTTACCTGAACTGTGTTTCCTACATGACTAGTAATTGCATGCATAAAATGTGCATTTTGATAAATGCCATCCGCGGCTACACTCCTATCAGGACGGGTGCGTGGTGACCTGCGAAAGGAAACCACACCTCATGTAAGTTTACATAAACATGATAAACTTTGCACCCTTCTTCACCAATTCAGTCAATACATTGGGCTTTTCCAAGTGCATCAGTGGAAATAATAGCATCATATTGATATTAGAGCTCTTATGGAGGTCAGTGTCCCAACCGATGTTTTCTGGTTTCACCACAGCTGACGTATACTATTCAGTACAGACAGCTGGTGATTCGCGACATAACTATATTAATTTGCTAACCTTGTAGTATTTGAGCGGTTTTTCCGTTTGTTATTCATCTTGCCTTCCTCGTTCCTGCCGGGATAGGCGCCTTCTCGTTTTCTTGTAGGGACCGGAATTTTGGCAAATTTTATTATCACCCAGCAAAAAAAGAGATGTAGTGACCAACCTACACGGTTATTGCTTCTTTGGCTACACTGCAATTGTGCTTATTTGATCACTCAGTTAACAATATCGTATGATTAAATATTTTATTTTCAAATATATTACTTCCAACCTTACGTCTATCTCGATGATGGCAGGTAGTCCCGCGTAAGGATACATTTATCGGGTGACGTAATCGATTAGCTGTGTGCAAGTCCTGGACACAAAACCTCTACAATTAGCTCAACCTTTATGTGCACAATAATTTAATTTGCGATCCATATTATTATAATAACCGATATTCTCAAATACAGCTTCACTTTAACAAAGTAAGGCCACTTTCTTTCTGCGCATCAATATTAATGTACATTGTCCAAAACAAGTACATTAAAAGCACTCTAGTGATAGAGTTGCGCACTAACTATGTTTTCTATTACTGCCCTCTGCTAAGGTTACTGGAACTAAACAGAAATTAATCAGCAGCTGCGCTGCGAATCAATGCAATGATTTAAGTTTCATTCGGTGCCTACTACGTACGATATTATTTGAATAAATAACCAACAATGATTGTGCTTAGAACTTATTGACGTTCATACTTAAAACATATATGAATCAATCCTTATCAAATCAACGCAAGCCTCTACCTCAACCTCTGGGATGCATAAGAAACTTTGAAGAATTAAATTTGTGATAGTTAAATTTGGGAAATATCAAACCTCCCGACAAATATTTTTTTCCCTTGATTTTTCACGTTGGAAGAATGACCAGAGGTTTTTATTACACCTGGATGTTATTCTTTAAATAACTATAAATTACTATAGCAAATTATAGGTGATTATTGACATTTCTAAGGTTGTTATACACACTTAAGCTAGGATTAACAGACGTACCCGGTTTCCAAGGACAGTCCCCGAATTCACACTCTGTTCCCCGGTTATAACGTGTCACTGATTTTTAATAATGGAATGAAAATATTGCGCAAACAATAAAAGAAAAGAAAGAAGCCTACATAAAACACTTCAGTAAAAAAAACAGGAGAAACCCTAATAGAATACAAAAAGAAAACAACTATTATAAGAAGAGAAGTAAGGAGGATTGAAAGGGAATCATGGGATAAATATATAGCAGAGTTAGAAAGTGATGTACACGGCAACCAACAGAGAGCATATCAAATTCTAAAATATCTAAATAAAGAGGAAAAAGACAATATAAAATCAAATAGAATAACAAACGAAAAATGGTTAAAATACTTTCAGAAATTATGGACACAAAAAGAAACAGAAATAGAAAACGAGGAATATATAATGGAAATAATTGAAGAAGTGAACTCAATTACATATGAAGAATTACAACCCACTTTAGATAAGAACTGCAGAAACAAAAAAACGCCAGGAATAGACAATATTAACAATGAATTAATCAAACACGCATCAGAAGAGCTAAAATATAGATTAGTAGCATTATTTAATATATGTTGGAAGTTTGGCTATGTCCCATAAGTATGGAAAATAGAAAAAAGATATCCAATTTATAAAAAAGGCGATAGAAATAACTGCAATAATTATACAGGAATAAGCATACTGAATACTTGCTATAAACTACATGCAGCAATAATAAAAAAGCAGATTAAATATCATAATGGAAAGCATAGTACTGGAAGCACAAAACGGATTCAGAAAGGACTGTGTATTTGTTCTAAGTCAAATAATTGAAAAAACATAGAGAGTACAATATTCCTACATATATGGTGTTCATCGATTTTGAAAAAGCATTCGACAATGTACATTGGATTATGCTATGGCAAATAATGGAAAACAAAGGCATACCAAAACATTTGATAACAATAATTAGGAATTTATATATGGATATGTAAGAACGTAGGTTTTCACGGCCGGTGTCACAATTATAACTAATATGATTTCACCGAGAAGACTTCGTCCGCGCCACTGAAGATGTCCACCGCAGTTGTGGACGAAACGTCTGGGAAATCTTTCTTCAGCAGACCACGGCATAACAGCCCGGAAAAATCATATTAGTTATAATTGTGACACCGGCCGTGAAAACCTACGTTCTTACATGACTTGCCTCTACGGGGAGGAGGCATACCGTCTGATCCGTCGACTAGAAGTGCTACGCAAACAAAAATCTTCTTTGCTGTGTTCACTTGCCTTTCTTCTACGCTGCCGAGACTCGGGAATTATTCCTAAATTCCTACGACAGAAACGACATTTCACCACCGCTGCCGCCAACCGCATTTACAATCGCTCTGAACGGGCCTTGCTCCGAGAACGCATCCATCAGACCAGACGACAACTCTCTGCCAACAATAGTCAACTACTCATCTTACATCTTCAAGTAAGTAACTCACTACACAGTTTTGATTGGGACAACACTGACAGAATCACCTACAGCTCTATGACATACAATCACAACAGCATGACCACTCGTCACAAGAAGAAGTTTGATGGCCTTACTCCCTCCATCAAACCGCCGACTACTCTCAACCACTGCCGCACGGTAGTGAACTTATCTGATCACCAGCTGTCACCTGCTGAAACGTCACTCCTTGCTAAAGGAGGTAACTACGCTGTTGTCACTCCAACGTTGCCAGTTGAAGACATCATTTCTCACATTGAAGCAGGAATACGAGTTCTGCCAAGGCTTGCAGCTGATGAAATTCGCCGGGAATCTGCCAGGGTTCTCGAGAAGACCAAACCTCCTACCAGTAATTTAACCAATCAAGAGAGAACTGCATTAAAGAAGCTGAACTCCAACCGAGACATCATTGTTTGCTCAGCAGACAAGGGTAATGCCACAGTTATTCTTAACCAACAAGACTATCAACAGAAAATCTCTGAACTCCTGCAACCAGCAACCTACCATAAGATTAAACGTGATCCGACAGCCCGTATTCTACGGAAAACTAATCTTTTGATCAAGAACTCCTCGCTTTCGAAGGAAGACAAACGCCGCCTTACCAAGTCCGAAGCTCAGCCGCCTAGACTTTACGGGCTACCCAAGATCCATAAACCAGATGTTCCGCTCAGGCCCATTGTTAGTGGTATTGGTTCTCCCACATACGACATAGCTAAATACCTAACCGGTCTTCTACAACCCCATGTCGGCTTGTCCGACTCTTTCATCAAAGACTCTACTCATTTCATTCAAATTCTCCGCAACCTCAAATTGCTACCTAAGGATTTACTAATTAGTTTTGACGTTGTGTCTCTATTCACCATGGTTCCAGTACAAGAAACTCTGAAGTTGTTACAACCCATCTTCTCTGATGATATCATTACACTTTTTCACCATGTCCTGACTACGACTTATTTCCAGTGGAACCGGTCATTCTACGAGCAAATAGACGGTGTTGCCATGGGCAGCCCCCTTAGCCCTGTTGTGGCCAATTTCTTCATGGAGGCATTTGAGTCAAAGGCACTAAACTCAGCTCCACTCAAACCAACAGCCTGGTTCCGCTATGTGGATGACACCTTCGTCATCTGGCCCCATGGTGAACAAGCTCTTCAAGATTTTTTGTTACATCTAAATAGCATCAATCAGCGTATACAGTTCACAATGGAACAAGAAAAGGATGGCCAACTAGCCTTTCTAGATGTACTCGTTAGCAGGAAGGCTGACGGCACGCTGGGTCATACTGTCTACCGCAAACCCACACACACAGACCGTTACCTTAACAAGAACTCCAACCACCATCCTAGACAAAAACGTGCTATGATTAAGACACTCGCAAACCGTGCTTCCCGTATTTGTGAACTACACTTACTTCCACAAGAAATCCGACACCTAGAAACAGCTCTACAATCAAATGGTTATTCAGTCCAAGAGGTGAGAAGAGCCTGCCGTCCGGCCAAGCCCCGACCGGCTACTCAGGACCAACCCAAAAGCAAGTCCATTGTCTTTCTGCCATATTTCAGAAATGTCACTGACCGTATTGAACACATACTTCAACGTCATAACGTCAAAACAGTATTCAAACCTACAAGACAATTAAACAGCCTACTGCGCTCTTCCAAAGACCCCCGAGACCCCCTGTCATCGGCCGGTGTTTACCGTATTCCCTGTTCGTGTGATTCAGTGTACATTGGTACCACACAGCGGAGCGCTAACACCAGACTGAGCGAACACAAAAGGAACTGCCGCCTGGGCCATACAGAAAAATCGGCAGTCGCCGAACATGCCATTGAAGCCGAGGGCGAACACATCATTAGATTTCAGGACACCAACATTCTTTCCTCCATAAAGCATTACCATACCCGGCTACAACGCGAAGCAATAGAGATTTATAAACATCCCAATAATTTCAATAGGAAAGAAGAAGCATTGAAACTCAACAGTAACTGGCATCTAGTCATCAAAAACAAGAAAGGTCATACAAAACCGAAAAACACTGCGAGCCAATCAGAAGAGAGCAACAACACAGCCGGCGCCAGCCCCCTCATACCAGCGGGCCAATCAGCAGAGAGCGCCCACACTATAAAGAGAGCGGCACTAACGGCCAACGCATCAGACGCTGCGATACTTTCACCGAGAAGACTTCGTCCGCGCCACTGAAGATGTCCACCGCAGTTGTGGACGAAACGTCTGGGAAATCTTTCTTCAGCAGACCACGGCATAACAGCCCGGAAAATCATATTAGTTATAATTATATATGGATAACTCAATAATGATCGATTCCGACAAAAAAAAGCCAAAAGAATACAGCAACAATAAATAAAATTATTAGGCATGGGTGTCCAGTGTCACCAACGTTATTTAATTTATATATAGATGACAATGTTAGAGAATGGCAGAATAGCTTAAATGAACATTTTAAGATAAGTATTATTTTTAGATGTAATGTTATTTGCAGACGATCTGGCCTTAATAAGTGGCTCGAATGAAATATACAAAAAGCTCTGTATCAATTAAACAAAATAAGCCAAAATTACAAAATAAAAATATCACCACACAAAAGTAAAACATTGGCTTGTAGAGTGCCCAAAACATTAAGAGCAAAAATAGTAATACACGAGACAATATTAGAACAAGTAAATGTTTTAATTATTTAGGCTATACCGTCTCATACTTAAAAAATGATGACATAATCAATAAAACTAATAAATTCAACCAAATATGCGGCACCATCAAACGAAGTTTAAAAAATACCAAGAAAGAGACAAAAATAAAATTTTACAAAGTGAGGCTGTTCCACTGTTAACGTATGGATCCGAATGTTGAACAATGACCAAACAAATGGAAAGAAAGATAGAAGCAGCAGAGATGCGCTTTTTAAGACATGTAATAGGATACTTTAAAAGACACAAGGAGAAGTGAAGACATACGTAAATAATTAAGAATTTTCTAATTACTAGCAAGAATTAAAGAAAATCAGACCAACTCGAAACAACATGCGGAGAGGGTCGATGATAACCGTTAAATGAAGTGGGTTTTAAGATATACACCAAAAGGCCAAAGAATTATCGGCAGACCTAAAAGAAGATGGACTGAACACTTTAAATGATGAGACCAGAATAAGTCAAAGGGCTTAAACCATGAAAGATGATGATCATTTTTAATAAACTTCCAAAAATGTTTTCGAACACGATTACATTAATTATTATCAAGCCGTAAAGACGAAAGATGTTAAACTGAAAATCGTGATATCAATTTAGACATCACTGTCAGCAGAAGTAGTTAACCTATTTGTCCGCTAGATGGCAAGATAATCACGTACGTAATATTTCTGCGCCTTTAATTTATTACCGCTTCCTTCCGGAAATAAAATTCTTGTAGTGGAAACAGTAAGTAACTAATGTCACAAGGCGAAATGTCTAATTATTTCACTGAAGTCAGTCCTGCGCTCAGCCGCCATCTTAGGTCAAATGTCAAGCATTACATCATTTCAAAAACTCATCGTTTTATCAAGTTTTTTTCCGAGTAAAACACAATGGAAATGGAAGCAGAGAAATTGCTGGTTAAACGAATATTACATAAAACCACTTTTTTACGTCTGTCAGACGTTGCTATTGACAAATCTGTAATACTATACCAAATATCTGATGAAATGTACACATTTTGTTTGTAATCTAGTGTAAGAGAAAGAATTTATTGAAAATTCCTGATTCCTTAAACTGAACGCTACTGTATACTAAGGTTACCAAGATGCAAAACATTAAAATATAAAGTACATACATAAATAAATCGTTTTTGCAGATTCAAAAATATACAAACGGCGAATATGCAAAATAACATTCTTGGATAATATTTGACACACAAATTAATTCATAAATAACAAATCTAAAATTAGAACATTAATTCCTAGAAATAGACAAACATTTTAAATGATAAGATACTATATTTCGTACAATTTTTTTAAGATGAGAAGTGACGCTTTAATCACCGTAAGAATCACTTTTTCTATAAATGCAATTTTTAAACTAAAATGTTTGCAAAATTGTACAAACAAACTTGTAATGGAAAGAAACAGAGAAGTTGTCTAGATTGACAACATGTGTGTTGTGTCATAGGTTTCATTTGTCGTTATATACCCATGATTATAATTACTTCTTTCTCCGCTTCTCCTTCTTCCGCAAAATGAACTGAGTTCCATTTATGGACGCCCTTTAACTGATGTAGCGCTTAATATCCCTTCTATATTGGGCGTGAAAGACCGGAAATTTTGTTCAGAGGCATCTTTACCAGGCTTGAGGTTCTTTTACGTACCGTACATCTACGACACGAGATCACCGGCTTTACTTCCCTTCCGAAGGAAGCCATGCTAAGGATTTTTACGCCCGAAAAAATCCACCGCATTCCGCTGGGTTTGAACCCACGACCTCGGGAACTAGAGGCCAGTATATTAAACACTACAGCACGGAGGACGACATCCAGCTCTTCCACCAAAGTGGTGTAAGAGTGTAATAGCTATGAAGTATAAATAATCCATATTTGCAGCTATACACCGCTGAATATTTATTTAACGTTCCACGAATCCCAACAGGTTATGGGCCCATATGCCACAACTGAGCATTTACTTTTCGTCCGCAAATTCATAAACTCAAATAATTTTTTGTCGTGTAAAACTCTGTTCACGGTAGTTCATCATCACTATGACCGATGAATCGACTACAATGACTTCAACACTGACACAAGCAGCAATATTTTCTCATCACCAGTAACTGTACCTACATCAATGACATCGATCGAGAAACTGGTAAGACAATCGAATTATTGAAGCTGGAAATTTGCCATCCCGTGAGTTTGATACTCGAAGGTTACTACGGACATATGGACGGATCGGCCCGTGCCCTAACCTCACCAAATGACGGGGAAAGTGATAACCGAGCTCTCGCCAAGATTTGCCTTTCTGTGAAACCAAACTGTTATGTTCACGTTTCTAATGCGGAGGCAGCTAATGAACCATGGGAAGCTTACCCAAAGCATTCGAAGGAAAAAGCAGGCCACCATTTTCGAACTAACTAGGCGTCTGTTCAATGTGAAGCAAGCTAGCTGTTCTTCTGTGAAAATTACATAACAGACATTCTAGCCCTTGCACAGAAAGTGATCAGTTAGGTGAACCTTTGGAAGACAAGTAGATTGCATTTGTCATCATGAATGGAGTTTCATCTGAATATGAATCCCTTGTATCTGATAACCCAACAAAAGGAGAAGATAACTTCGAATGAAGTTAAAAATGTACTCTTAAGTGAGAGTGAGAAACGACGAGTGAGGAGCGAGTCAACAAAAAAAGTAGTTTTATATAAACAGTTGCAAACACCTGTCGAGACGTCTTTTACTTTGTCGGGAACATTTGTGAAGAGGTTTCTTCAGCTATGAACAAGATATGGAAGTTCCATCGTACAAAGTCGTATGTTAAAACAGTTCAATCTATGTTGACTATCATCACAAACCCACCCGTGATATGTTAGGGATTTTCTGAAAAATTGGCCCCCAGAAAAGACATGCTGAAAGACTCAATCGTCAGAAAAAATATGTATGATTTTGTGTTTCAATATTGTGATTTTGTGTCTGAATAATTTTGATACCTCGTCCTTTAATTAAAGTTACTTGAATGTCTTGATTTCATAAGTATATTATAAAAATGTCAACAACAATAGCAAAAGTTGTCACAATGTGCCGCAATATTGTGTAATAATGATGCAATCGTGAATTGCAAATTTTTTAAGTGTGACAATGTTGAATGTGTACATTTTTTCCTTGTAAGCTCTGAATGCAGATACCGTCAAGGAGAGTGCCTAAGACATTAGTCTGGAGCTGAGATTTCCCCGGATTTCAGGTAAAAATATGGTAATCTTATTTAAGCTTTTATGTATTAACAATACAATGGCTTTGAACGACATTTCAAGGTTACAAACTTGAAAGTTCGCTCTTGAAATTCTCAAAATGGTACAATTTTAAAGTTAAAAATCTGAAGAAAATGTCACATTAATATTCTATATTTGCATAAGATACCCAGAAAACTGCAGACTAGAACTGCAATTAATTTCCAATTAGTTATATATTTTGTTCTGGCCTATAGTAATCCGTCACCACAAATCTACAAGCTTTTCCCAGCCTTAGAAAATAATTAATACATCCTTAAAGTATGTATGCTATTGTTATTCTGTCTTTATTACAAATCCATTTCAGTTCAGATTCTTAAATAAACATATCATTCAGTTTATAATGTTAGACATCTTTAGTAGGTTCACTTCACGACTAAATGTCGTCCACTGTGGTGTAGTGGTTACCATGCTAGCCTTTAGTTCCCGAGGTCGCGGGTTCAAATCCGGCGGAGGGCGATGGATTTTTTCGGGCGCAAAAATCCTTAACATGGGTTCCTTCGGAAAGGAAGTAAAGACGGTGGTCCCGTGTCGTAGATTTACGGCACTTAAAAGAATCTCAAGCTTGATAAAGAGGCCTCTGAGCAAAATTACCGGTCTTTCACGCCCAATATAGAATGGGACGCTAAGGACCACAGCAGTTAAAGAGCGTACGTGAAAATACTCAATTTAATTTAATTTTCATGATTAAACCAACTAATTTTATGATTTTGCTTTTGTTTCAGTAAGCTGCATTTGTGAAGTGACTATTTGATGTTTACTTTCTACTTAGTTGTGTGTAATGTTCACACAGAAACAAAGCAAAGAGACAAGCGCAGTTTACTTGAATTGTTATTAAGAGTAGTTTTCATGATTTTGTGAACAATAAATGTGTTGGAGAGAAATTTTTGCTGTAACCCATTTAATGCAAATAAACATTCTCGCTTCAAACAAAAAACTAAGACCAGTTCAACAGTGGATGGCAGATCTACTTGAAGGATGTAATATTAAAGGGAAGGTGAGTTCCAAATGCCGCATGAAACCCTATAAGCTCAGTAACCAAGATAGTGCTGACAATAATAAAACCTGCAGTGACTCAGAGAGATCTCTCAAAGCAAACATATCGGATGAAAGTGTTTCTATTGATCTGTGAAATGGTAGTCTGCCCCAATTAAGAAAAAGAGACTGGTGGAGAAAAAATATCCCAGAAGAACGTAAAGAAGGTTATGGATGTAGTGCAAATACAAACTACAACTACCTGCAGTGCAACTAGGATGCAGCCATGAAACCTGACTGCAACACTAGTGAAAATAGCGAGGGTTTAGGAAAGAATTAGAATGGTGATTGTATGTAAGAGATAGGTTGTGCAGAACTTACTTCTGATGAAGATGTAGTGCTCGGTTTTTTAATTCTTCTGCGTAAGATGTGCTGCTCGGAGGCCTTCGGAGGTTGCTTGGGGCCTCTGGTTTGACTGGCTGCTGGAAGTGGGCTCGAAGTTCATGTTGCTGCGCTTCCAGAGATCTGAGTGTCATGTCGATGGTGTCGAGGTGTTGAGCTATGGTGTCTGATGTTGTAAATAAGTTCTGGATGGAGCTGTCGATGTGCTGAATCTGGAAGTGGTGGTCTCGAACTGCCCAGGTAGAAAAACCTGCTGAGCAGCTGAGGTGTCTTGAAGGTCCCTGATGAGTTTCTCCAGGGCTGTCAGCTTCGTCGACATGTTTAGAAACTCCGCGTGGAGATCCTGAACGGCGCCGCGTAGGCCCTGGACTTCCTCGATGATCGGTGCTCTTCAAGATGTTGGTGTCGGCGCTAGTGCTGGTGCTGGTGTCGGCGACTGTGCAGGTGCTGTTTCCTGCGATGTAGGTGCTGGCGGTTTCAGCGTTGCCTTCCTGCGAGGGTGCAGGGGGCAGAGCGCTTGGCCGGTGTAGTGAGACGAACCTCCACAAGTGGCACAGTAGCGGCGACGGCGGTGGAGATCGTGCTGTGTGCACGTAGACGTGGTCCTGGAAGCGTCAAACTAGTAGCACCTGGGTTTCGCCCTGCAGGAACTCTCGTTGTGCCCGTAGGCACAGCAGCGTCGGCAGGGTACCTGGCGTTCCACTCGGCTGGCCTCGATGCGTAAGCACCGCCCTAATAAGGGCAGGCTCGCCATCAGGGGCGCTTCGTGGTCACTAGGGTCTGCAAACTCGATCATAAGAGCGATGTCCGTCCCTGTGTTCCGTGGATCCGAGCGGCCTTCGAACTGAAGGTTCGAGGCCTTCCTGGATGGTTTCCAGGATCGGCGGCTTTGGCACCGGTGAAGCTGGCGGCAACTGAGGAGGCAGTCGCGGCGATGCTGCGCTGATTGGCGGCGAAGCGGCGGTAGCGGCATAGGTTGCCCTATGCTGCTGCGAGATCTCCTCGGCGGGTACCGGAGAAGACGAAGTGGTTCCTGCCTTAGCAGGAGCGGCGACAGAGCGGACCTTCTTCTTCGCCATCTCGGAGCAGTCGCCAAACTCGTCATTGAAGCACAGGGTGCACACATCTTTAAGTTCTAGGACACCAACAGTCTTTCATCCATAACACATTGTCATGCCCGACTACAGCGTGAAGCCATCGAAATACATAAGCACCCTCACGATTTTAATAAGAAATAAGTGTCTCTAAAGCTCGACAATAACTGGCATCAAGTCATTCAAGGAAAGAAACGTCATATAACACGAGAAAATTCGAGCCAATCAGAAGGGAGCAGCACCTTTGAGGCAGCAGTGCCCCTCCCACCAGCCGACCGGCATCTGGACCAATGATCGGAGAGCCCTCTTTGTATAAATATAGCAGCACGAACAGCCTGCAACATCCATCCTTCGAGAGGCAGCGAGAGGGAGAGGACACTGCAGCAGCGAGAGAAGAAGCGGAGAGAACAACAGCGAGCGGCGGGCGGCCGTCATACGGCCAGCCAGCAGTTCCAGTGCCTCTCCAGTGCCAGCGGTCTAACAGCTTAGCAGGGTAGAAAGACACGATCGTAGCCAACAGTCTAACGACTGGTACCAAGGCGCCTTCGGGCAGATCCTCTGTCTTTCGTGCTTTTTAGCGCCCTCTATCTGTTCTTTTTCTTCTACTATCTCTATTTTCCTCTATTCTATCTAGTGTTAAGGTCCCGGCTAGGTTCCCTAGAGATAAGTTAGGCGCTGCTTGCTGTTGACACATAATCTGAGAGTGGTCCAATTAAAAGTGTCACAGCAGCAGATTCACTAGGCTTTAATTCTCCTTCTTTTTCTTATCTTCTTTAGTCAGGCTACATCTAAGCAAACCTTTACATACACACTAGGAATGACTAAGGGCAGCAAGGCTACGACGACTACGAAACCGACTCTGTCACCAACACAGACGATGATGACTAGGAACAAGGCTTCCCAACCCAAGACTTCCAACTCCTCAAATCCTACCAATCCCAAACCCAAAACTCCAAACCCTACACCTTCACCCGTGACTCCCACTAGCCCTAAACCGAAGTCAACCCCAACTTCACCTGCTCCTGCCAACCCTTCCTCTCCCAAACCCAGCACCTCCAAAGACACAAGACAAGACGCTACCAATACACAAACGCCTACCGAAATAGATAAGGAAAGGAGGACAAACATTGCGCCTGTATATGTTAGTAGGTGCCAGGCCGCGAAAATCCGCCAAATAATCACAGACTTTGACTTGACAGGCCCAACTAAATATGAATACACGGTACACACAGCGCGCAACTCCGGTGATTTTTGCTTCAAGACGTTCTGCCTGAGTGACTACAAGAGACTTGTAGATTACCTCAAGGCACAAAGCGTACAGCATTATCTGATCGCCCAAGTAACTGAAAGAACCGCTCGTTTTGTCATAAAAGGGCTGTACGCTGAACTCACCGGGGACGAGATTAGGAAAGACCTGGAAAAATGCTGTTTTAATGCCTTTAGGGCAGTCCAAATGCGAAAACGCAACAGGCATAGGACCCCCTGCCAATGTTCCTTTGGAAATGCAGGACACCCATGAATCTAGGAAAATTTTAAGCCCCCGCTTCTTGGCACACTTCAGAGTTACCGTAGAGGAGTATAGGGCCGCCGCAGAGCTGAAACAATGCGCACGTTGCCAAGGGTTTTGGCACGTGATGCGAGAATGTAGGTCCACAAAACCCATCTGCGCCAAGTGTACAGGTTCCCACTTCTCAGGAACATGCAGCGTTCCTCCTAAGGAACGTAAATGCGTTTTATGTGGCGCTCAGGGCCATGGTGCAACTTGGCGCGGTTGCACCGCATACAACGCAGCATGTGCAAAGACCATGTCACGCCAAAAGCAACCTCCTAGGGATCCCCAGTTAGGAAGAACGCAAAGTAGCTACGCTGAGGTTGCTAAAACGGAGTGGTGCACGAGAAACAGTAAAGGCCTGTCGCGTCCAGTCCCAGTAGAGGCACCCTCCGTGGTTGGGAACCCTCGGCTCACTACCGAGGAGGACCCAATCAGTGATGAGCGACACCCCCGACCAACACAACAAGCTTCACCTTCGACTGCAGGACCCTCAAAGGCACAGACGGTAGGGCCTCACCCTACCGCACCAGAGTCGCTCCCCCCACGGGAACTAGACCAAGGAAAAGTGAACATGGCACTGGTTAAACTAGTTACAACACTAGGCATACCAAAGAGAAATGCTAATTGGAAGAGAGTAGAGCTTCTCCTCTCCCAGCTCTGCGAGATCTTTAGTCAACCGGGATCTGACATCATACATGTAGCACACTTTCTTTCAGACTTTGTACAAGTTATCCGTATGCCTTAGTCATGGGTAGTACAACCACAGCAAAAGTAATTTACTGGAATTGCAACGGCATCCGCAAAAAGATTAAAGAACTAGCCGATTTCCTTCAAACAGAGTCAATACATATAGCATTACTGACCGAAACACATATCAACCAAACCGACCGCTTTTCTGTTTCCGGATATAGAGTTTATAGAAACGATCGCGACCGTCGAGGAGGAGGAACCGCGATAGCCATACAATCAAACATTGAACATTATCAAATTAACTCTCCAGTGTTAACTCGCGCTGAAACTACAGCTATAAAGCTCAAACTTCACAATACAGAAATCATTATAGCATCACCCTCCGGGGGACATAGATACCAATGACGTAGACAGAATTTTGAACTTAGGACCAAAAGTAATCGCAGCAGGAGATTACAATTGTAAGCATTATCTTTGGAATTGCACAAACACGAACCCGCAAGGCACCAAATTACTAAACTACATTAGTAGTACAAATTACTTAGTTGCAGGCCCCGATGAGCCAACACATATATCCCACGTACCGAATCATACGCCGGACATACTCGATATCGTGATTTTAAATAATATACCCTTTAACATAGATCTAAAGTAAAACACGAACTCACTTCGGATCACTTACCGGTTTTGATGACAATCAACGCAACAGTCGCATTCAAACAGGCCTCTTTAAGGCACAATTACAATCAGGTAAACTGGGAATCTTTCAAAAGCACAGTAGATTATTATCTCCCAAATATTGAAATAAACTCCGCTAGAGAGCAGGACTTGGCAATTAGTAAACTAGAAACAGCTATTAAAATAGCCACCACGGCCTGCGTTCCACTGACACAACAGCGCACAACAAATGCGAGATTTCCAATAGATATAAAGATACTTCAACAAGCGCAAAACAAAGCGAGACGTAAATGGCAAAGAACTAGAAATATCATACACCGAAACGAATATTACCAAGCGAGAACGTTAGCAAATGAATGCGCCAGAACGTACATACAAAACCAATGGAACAATACGCTTGAAAATCTAAACCCCCAACAAAATGAAGTTTGGCGAATAGCGAAATGCTTAACGCGAACACGTACAAATATACCTCCTCTACAAATTAACAACACCGTAGCCGAAACGCCCCAGGCCAAGGCAGAAGCCTTTGCGGTCACACTAGAGAACGTGTTTTCTCCCAACCCAACAGTTGGACAAGATGAATTCGAATTAGAAATTGAAAACGAAGCCAATAACATAGGCCAAACACGGATACACAATAAAATGCGAAAAACAAACCCTGGTGAAATAGGCTGGATAATCAAACACCTGCCCACAAGGAAAGCGCCAGGACCAGATAAGATACCAAATAAGGTGATAAAGAATCTACCAAATAGAGCGATTAAACTATTAGCGAACATATTCAATTTCACTCTGGATCACGGCAGATTTCCACCTTCTTGGAAAGAAGCCAAAATCCTGCTATTCCCGAAAGCAAATAAAAATTTAACTTTACCCGTCAACTATAGGCCAATTAGCCTGCTGAACACCATAAGCAAAGTACTCGAAAAAGTAATACTAAAACGAATAAATAAGCACATACACAAGCACAGTATTCTAAGACCAGAGCAGTTTGGCTTTAGAGCACAACACTCTACGACACTACAACTACTACGAATGACGGAGGAAATCACTAAAGGATATAACACGAACAAATCAACAGGCAACCTCTATCTAGACATTTAACGCGCTTTCGATAAAGTTTGGCACGCCGGACTTCTCAGAAAACTTAAACAGTACGATTTTCAAGACTCTGCAATGGCCCTCATTAGGGATTACCTCTATGATCGACGCTTTCACACCGTCGTGAGGAAGGAGTCTCAAGCACCAAACGAATAAAAGCAGGGGTCCCACAAGGAAGTCTCTTGGGACCGATATTATTCAATCTCTATATAAATGACATGCCCGAACTAGCAAGAACGGACAAATATATGTATGCGGATGACACCGCCATCGTAACACAGTCCACTCAGCCGCGAATCATACACTTACGCCTGCAAAATGCACTAAATACACTTGAACCCTGGTTCTCTAAGTGGAGAATTAAAGTAAATGCCAGAAAAACACAGGCAATAATATTCACAAAAAGATAACAACACAGGAAAGATAGAAACAATCTTCAGCCGCTAAACTACCGAGGCGATAGAATCGAATGGACTGACCAAGTGACCTACTTAGGTCTAACTATGGATCAGGGCTTAACATGGAATAAGCATATTACTAAAATCAGATCGAAGGCCAATGGTCAGCTAAATAGACTTTTTCCTATACTTAACACAAACAGCCAACTCAAATTGAACATGGGACTAACCCTATACAAAACGTTAATTAGGCCCATCCTTGTTTATGCAGCTCTAGTTCGGGGATACGCTGCAAAAACGCACATAAATAAGCTACAAACACTCCAGAATCGGATAATCCGAATAATAACTAAACAACCGATGTTTGCACCGGCCTATCTCTTGCATCAAGAGTTAAGACTCCACACAATTGAAGAATTCATCAAAACCCAAAGTTTCAACCTATACAAACGCAAAGAAAACAACAAAAACCTTCTAATACAAGATTTAGGTGCATACGAAACCAGCCAAAACAAACACAAAAGACCGCTGTCACTATTTGACAGAACCTTAGGCCTGGGGGAACCCCAAATTAACATACAAGAATACCTAGAAAACCTTGTAATACTACCATAAAACTACCCATGACTAGGCTACACAACGTGACCAGTAGTAGCCCTCGAAGTCCTTGCTCTCTGAGCCAGGGCCCCCCCCGCAAGTGGCACCGGCTCGCACCTGCATCTGTAGGCAGGCAGCCCGCTGTGTGTGCACTCTATGTGACCAGGCTTGATCAAAGGACACGCAAATTGGAAAACACAAAGTAACGATGCCAAGATGGCAGGAAATTATAAATGATTAACTAACTTATTTCCATTATATTAAAAGAAAATTATCATGTACAATAGACGACGCCATACGGCGGAGCACGTAAATTTCTAAAATTAATAAATCACTTCTTGCAAAGACGAAGCCGCAAGGCTGAAACGAAGTACTATCAAATATTTTACGACTCTTATTAAACTGCATTATGTATAAAGTAAACACACTTTTAACTTATATGTATATCTATGTATTTCTACGATTATGCATGTCTAGTTTAGTTTGTTCCAGAGACGCAGCCTCCGGCTCAAGCTGACCGACTCGCGTACAGGTGCCACCTGTAACGCACGACCCACAAACGACTTGAAGACGCAGCGCCCAGGCGTGGTCAAGAAAAGAAGCTCCCAGAATGTCCCAAATTAACACCCTCAATCCGCCAGGGCGTTATCAGGGTCTCGGCCATGGTAACGTCCTGACTCCTTACCATCACCTGGTCTAGGCCCTAGTGGCCGGCCAACACATCCCGCTCCTTGAATCCGCAGGTGATATAGCGGTACTGCTGCACAATACCGGAATCCACACCGGTGGAGGAGTTTTTAGTGGGTATGCCATATTGGAGATTCCCACACTCTCAGCCCTAACTCCCATTAGGACTGGGGTAAGTGATTAAATCGTTTTCTCCTCCACTCGGAAAAAAAGCCTGCAACACACAGCTCCGAGATGGCGAAGAAGAAGGGTCGCTCCGTCGCCACTCCTACTTAGGCAGGAACCTCTTCGTCTCCTCCGGCAGCCGCCGATGAGATCTCGTCGCAGCCGCCGCACCCTAGGGCAACCTATGCCGCCACCACCGCTTCACCACCAGCCAGCCTCCGCAGTTGCCGCCAGCTTCACCGGTGCCAACGCTACCGACACTGGGTTCTACCCAGCCACCGCAGAGCCGGCCTGTGCCTCAAGGGAGGTACAGTGCCGTCGTCAGAGGGGTCCCGAGGGACCTGCCAGCTAGGTTCCTCATCACCGCAGCTCACCAGCAGTGGCCTTCAGCCTTGAAAGACAGAAGGATCATCGGAGCACAGGGACCCACATCGCTCGTCAGGATGGAGTTTGCAGACCCTGGCAACTACGAAGCTGCCTTGAGGGCGGGCCTGCCTTGTTAGGGCGGTGCTTACGCATCGAAGCCAGCCGAGTAGAACGCCTGGCTCCCTGCAGGCGCTGCTGTGCCTACGGGCACATCGAGACGTCCTGCGCAGCACAACCCAGGTGCCACTACTGTGGTTCAACCTGCATCACCTCATCGTGCACCCAGCACGACCCATCGCCACCGACGCAGCTACTGCTCGACCTGTGGAGGATCAACACATTTCAACGGCCAAGCGCTCTGCCCCCTGCATCCTCACAGGAAGGCAACGCCGAAGCCGCCAGCATCTTCATCGCAGCCAGCAGCACCTCCACAGACGCCGACACCAGTACCATCACCAGCGCCGACACCAACATCTTCAACAGCACCGATCATCGAGGAAGTCCAGGGCCTACGCGACGCAATTCAGGATCTCCACGCGGAGTTCCTGAACATGACGACGAAGCTGACAGCCCTGGAGGAACTCATCAGGGACCTTCAAGATACCTCAGCTGCTCAGCAGGTTTTTCTAGCTAGGCAGTTCGAGATCATCACTACCAGATTTAGCACCATAGACAACTCCATCCAGACCTCATCTTCAGCATCGGACACCATTGCTCAACACATCGCCACCATCGACATGACCATCAGGTCTCTGGAAGCGCAGCAACACGAACTTCGGGCCCACTTCCAACAGCCAGCCAAACCGGAGGTCCCAAGCAACCGCCGAAGGTCTGTGACTAGCGCAACGTTCTCAGAAGAATACATAAGCCGGATGCATCTTCTTAAGAAGTAGGTTCTTCGCCAACCTATACCTTCCATACAATCACCATTCAAATTCCTTCCTAAATCCTCGCCATTTTCACTAGTGTTGCAGTCAGGTTTCATGGCTGCAACGTAGTAGCTACCTTTACCCGCTCCCGCCTATAGGGCGGCAGCTTCCATATTTCACATACTAACTCGGATGCTATGCGGGACCGCAAAAAGCCACGCCATTCCACTTTTCCTTCTTCCTTTTTCCATCCGTTGGAGGAATTTTTAGCGGGTATGCCGACTATTGGTGAGTCCCACACCCTTAGTCCCGATTTCCATCGTGGCTGAGGTCATTGATTAAATCATTTTCTCCTCCACTCGAAAAAAAGCCGTCATTTCGGACTCGGACAATTCGTCGAGTTGTCTCCTGACGGTTAAGCATGCGTCCAACGCATAGTTTAACCTAGGATACAGCCAATTCTAATGTGATTCAATCATCAAAGAGCTGCAAAAGGCGTAATTGGACCGGAAGTCGCCCAAGCAACCGTCAATGACCACGGTCAATGCTGCTTAACAAAACAGTTATTTTTAGCAGTAAAGTTCTCTCAACACCTTTTTCTTGCTGCTATTTTTAAAGCAGCGACTAACTACTGACATCTAGTGTCTGGCCCTCTGTTGTCAGGCCATTGGCTCCCGCTGCATATAGGTGCGTGGTGAACTAGTGAGTAAGGAGTGCGCTGCGCACTCATCTGCCGGACCTACAGCTCGGGCACCAACACCAGCATTTAGGGGCGTCTCGTATGCGCAGAAGGTCTCATGTCGGGGAGATACACAGAACACTCACAACCCACAGACGAAAGACCAAGCACCCAACAGAAACCTCCACCCAGTCAAAAGGTCCTGCGCCTCAGCCATCACGCGCCTCCAGGGCCGAGGAAGATGGAATGGCCCTCTACATCTTTCATCCTCTAAACCTACTTCAACTGCAACCACACCACCCACACTTGGTGTTGATTTCACGGGCTTGGCGCGGTGGCTGCAGCTGTTGCTGCAAGGCTACAATAGTCGGGTTCAAGACGTCATGATCAAGTTCCTACAGGCCACCGATCCAACCAGCAAGGCGAAGATCCTTTTCGAGGGACTCACCTTTTTGCTCTCCCCTGCACGATTGCCCCAAAATGGCGGAAGGAACTAGGTCTCGTACCTTCTTCCGATTCGTCTTTTAGAATGCCAATGGGGTAAGGAACCATAAGGATGAACTTCATCGCTTTGCCAACCTTTATGCCTTGGACCTCATCTTTGTTTCGGAGACACATTTGCGTCCAGACCTCCCTTTCCGTATACCTGCCATTTGTCATGGCAGCGATCGAGTGCCCGGCCCTGGAGGTGGTACTGCGGTCCTTGTCAGGCAACATGTGGTCCACAAAACCCATTCCTCTTCCATCCCTGCAAACCTTTGAGGCGACGGCAGGGGTGTTGAACTGGGGGGCACGAAGGTTGTTATAGCCTCCATTTACCACCCACCTGCTAGGCTGTTCGTACCTTCTGATTACCAGTCTATACTAGCCCTTCATCCTTGCGTGATTTTGTTGGGGGACTTAAATGCCAAACACCAGCCTTGGCATTCAGGCCCTCGTGCGAATCCAAGAGGCAACGATCTAATCCGCATTATTGATAGAGATCGACAGCTTCGTGTACTGGGTCCCTGGCAATCCACCCACCATCCGCAAGGTCGAGGACTTCCCTCTGTCATCAACTTTGCGATCATCAAGCACTATCCTTATCATCTCAAGCTCACATCACTCCATTCCGACCACATCCCCGTGTTGACAGAAATCAATACACGTCTAGGGACTTCCCTGGTCACACCAGAGAAATTGATTGGGACTGCGTAAATGGTTGCCTCCACGCATCAATCTCGCCTAACCCCAGGATTACATATATTTCTTCCCTAGAGACAGCAGTCAAATCCTTTACTATCACAGTGGTGCGAACGGTTCATAACCTCACCATTCTATCACCTCCCCCTCCTCATCCCTACGTCCAATCCCTGGACCTTGAACTCCTCATCCAGCGCTCCTGGGCAGCCAGAAGCTATACCAGCGCCATCGAACGCCGCACAAACGAGAGCTTCTGCGGCATCTTCGCTACCAAGTGCATATGCACAGGGTGCAAGCGTTGGAGGCCACGATGGCCCGTCAGAACCTTGATAGTGGTGACGTTTGGCGGATAGATATAAACCTCCGTCGCCAACGCAATCAACACAGCTCCCCGCTTCAAGGTAATCTAGGCTTTGTATATGAACCCATAGCTCGCTAACCATATTGAGGACACCTGCAGGCCCAGAGATGACACTCAGGACGCCGACTTTACTGCCCGCGTCCATCAGGAGGTACATCGCTATTTGCGATTGCCTCCTGATGGAGCGGAGAATCCCCTCGCTATCATCCGCCCAAGTGAAGTCCAAGGCGCACTCCGGCGTCTCAATACCAAAAACGCTTTCGGATAAGACAGGCTAACACCGGCCATACTCCGCAACCTTCCCTGCAGAGCTGTACTCTTCCTTACCAGGGTTTTCAACATGTGCATCACCTTGGGACAATTTCCACGCGAGTGGAATGTGGCTCGGGTGATGTGCATTTCGAAACCTGGTAAGGACACGGCTCTTCCCTCCAGTTACCGCTCTATCAGCCTCCTACCCACCGTCTCAAAAGTTTTTGAGAGGCTTATACTGCACTGCTTGTCGCCAGTATTGGCTGACATTCAAGCCATCCCAACCCATTAGTTTGGTTATCGTCCTGTGCACTCGACCGCCCAGCAGCTGCTGCGGGTGGTGGAGGCTGCTGCCCTGGGTTTCCAGGATAGGGCCTTTACTCCTGCGGTATCTCTGGATGTGGAGAGGGCTTTCTCAGCGACCTGGCATGAAGGGCTCCTCTCTAAAATGATCCTGTTTGGTCTACACAGACTAATCAACCACATAAGACACAGTTTTCTACACCAACGCTCCTTTATAGTAGTTATAGCGGGGAAAACATCAACACAAAACCCACACGAGGCGGAGTTCTGAAAGCTCTGTACTATCCCACACACTATTTAGTCTGCACATGGCAGACTTCGCAGTGATGGGGTGTCCATATGGCCCAGTTTGCTGAAGACGTCCTGCTATATACAACAAACAGACACATACTCTGAGCCTTCAACCCTATACAAAGAACCTCCGTCTCGTTGAACTCTGGTGCAGGCGGTGGCGGATGTCCCTGAATCCGGGCAAAAGCCAAGCCGTCCTGTTTACCAAGAGACGAATCCTCGCTGCAGACAGACCAACATTCACCTATCAGGACCAAAGGATAGAGTGGGGGACGTCACTTCGCTATTTGGGCGTCACACTGGATAAGGGTCTAACTTTTCGGGAACACGTGCGTGGAACAACGAACAGGGCTGGGTGGCGGTAGCCGCGTTATACCTCGTTCTAGTTTCCACTATGCCGGTTCACTTAAAGTTACGTCTTTATAAAGCACTTATCTTACCTTTGATGCTCTATGCCTGTGAGGTGTTGGGTATGGGAGCAGACTCCTGGCTTCTCTGGTTGCAGCGGAAACAGAATGGGGGACTTCGGTCCGTATTCTGTTTTGCGTGGCTTTCCAGTCAAGTTACTGCACGAGACCTCGGCCCTTCCATACGTGGAGTATGTGATTAGGCACCGGGCTCAAAAATTCTACGGCAGATTGATACATCATGAGAACGCCCTTGCCAGATCCCTGGGGACCTACTTACCACAAGAACGTCAATACAGACGCTACTGGGTTCCCCGCATGTCTTGTGGGCATCCCCTGTAACGAAGGCTTAAAACCTGCCAACAGCAAAAATGCTGTCACAAAGCACTCTCCCTCCCAATGGGAGTGGTCAATCAAAATTAAACTAACCAAAATTCAAGGAACAACAAACACCAGCGAAGCAGGGCACTGGCGCTGCTCCTGAAAAGGCAGCCACTGAGAAGCCTATAAAAACATAGAGCTACCGCGTTTCATACCCACATCATCAAATTGAAACCGCCATCCTACAATAGATCCATCATCCCCATGGTTAAACCCTTCTACGGGTAGGTACATGGTAAAACTCACCTAGCCTCACCAAGAGCCTACCAGACTGGAGTCTGGAATTTCAGACTCAACGTAATCTTCTCCTAGAATACTTCGACAGCGCCACTGAAGATGTCTATCTAGTTTTAGACGGAACGTCTGGAACATCTATCTCCGGCAGACCACGGCAAAACATCCCGGAAATAACTTCCAGCTATGCTGACTCCGGCCGTGAAAGCCTACGTTCTCTCACAAAGTTTAGTACTTTTGCCAAATGTCGGGAAGCCGTAGGATATCGTTGGCAAGATTGGCTGTTGACTTTAGCCACGGAGCGCCCTACTATTGAAGCACATATGCCACGTCAAGAATCGGATGCTTTAGAGGGGGTTCTTACAACTTAGGAAAGACCTCGAAGTCACATGGACTCATGCAGGGTGAGTACGGTGAGAGTTCCAAGACATCCCAATGCCACAGTCGCAATATATCATATATCGCAATTGCGTGCGAAATGACAACGAAAACATGAAATTGAGTTTTATTTATGAACGCTCTTTAACTGCTATGGACGTTATCGTCCCATCCTATATTGGGCGTGAAAGACCAATGATTTTGCTCAGAGGCCTCTTTATCAAGCTTGAGGTTCTTTGACCTGCTGTAAATCTATGACACGGGACC
This sequence comes from Deroplatys truncata, assembly GCA_030765065.1. NCBI lineage: Eukaryota > Metazoa > Arthropoda > Insecta > Mantodea > Mantidae > Deroplatys > Deroplatys truncata. The sequence goes on along the minus strand of CM060988.1, from coordinate 18,858,964 downwards.
ACCGGTTTTACTTCGATTCCGAAGGAAGCCATGCTAAGGATTTTTACGCCCAAAAAAGTCATCGCCTTCCGCCGGGTTTGAACCCGCGACCTCGGGAACTAAAGGCTAGCATGGTAACCACTACACTATAGAGGACGACAACGAGCGTTTACATGCAAAACGATAGGGAGATTGTCTCGCAATAAACGCGGAGATTGCGCCACATACCCGGACGCAATGGTGCTGTAGAAATCAGCACCATAGTGTAGTAGTCTGCGCTGACAGTTTCCCTTTGAGGCATAAAAATGACACCCTCACAGTCGTATGCCACAATCAGCACAACCTTCACCCGATTGGGTTCATGTGGAACTTTCTTTGGACGTAGCGAACCTAGGTGACGAGATCAATTTGATTATCGCTTTAATTCAGGCTCGTTGCACGCCTCGTCTACGGCTTCAGACACTGGAGAAGTTCGCTAACGTCTGCCGAGGTTGATACCAGCAAGTGCATATCGGTGTCATTTCTGTACGTAGCGAACCTAGGTGACGACATTAATTTGATTATCGCTTTTATTCAGGCTCGTGCTCACGCCTCATCGATGGCGACAGACACTGGAGAAGTGCGCTAACGTCTGCCGAGGTTGATACCAGCAAATGCATATCGGTGCCATTTCTGTACGTAGTGAACCTTGGTGACGACATTAATTTGATTATCGCTTTAATTCAGGCTCGTAGACTCGAACGCACGCCTCGTCGATGGCGACAGACACTGGAGAAGTGCGCTAACGTCTGCCGAGGTTGATACCAGCAAATGCATATCGGTGCCATTTCTGTGAGTTGATGTGAGACCCAGCAACCTTTCTCGAGCTAAGACACTATGTAACACATTTGATGACTGATGCCAACTTATATGGACGCTCCATCGACGGCCTATGGAAAGAAGATGACCCACAATGTCAACTTGATGTTGAGGAATGGACGGCCGACCTCTGCGGTGTAAATCCGCACTCTCATTCCGAGCCGCACATAACGCTGACACATCGTACAACCGTCTTTTACGGTAATGAATTCTTGCCACAGGCTTTATGTAATCCTTGATAGCATTCAGATGCATTTTTGCCAGACAACTTCGAATTTTAATCAATGACTGCTGATCACCTGTTGTAAATGTGATTTAGAGCGGTAGAAATGACACAATCCACTTCTGCGCCGTACAGCTAGGGCCGGCCCAGGAGTTTTGCCACCCCTTGCGATATTGCAAGTGCCTCCACCTCACGCTTTTAGACATAAGTAGTTTTCAACCTCCATGGTTACTTGTTCTGACATAAAGTACATATTACTTTCTCTACTACGTATAGTAAGTAGGGGAAGTATTGTATTCCACCCAAAAATTCGATACCGAGATTTCACCGGAAATACATGTTTTGTGATCCCCTGAATACAAAAAAAACCTTTTTGGAATCATGTCCGTGTGTGCCTGTCTGTGAACAGCATAACTCAGAAACGAACAGTCAGATAAACACCAAACTTGGTATTTAGGTTCACTATCTTCCAGAGATGCGACACGAAGATTTTCAAGAAAATCCCCCCACCCCAGAGTACGCTTTACATGGAACATTTTTCGAAAATTTTCTCAAAAATGGCTCTAACGATTTTGATTAAAATACCATATGTTTAAGATATTTTCATGACAAATAAAATGTATATCTTGAATTTTCTGGGAATGTCTCCAAAAGTATTCTTCACTGCGAACGACTTTAGGTAAACTGGTAAACCATAAGAGATAGACAAAATTTTACTACACAAAAGATGTAGATCGCGTTAAAATACACAAGTTATGTCACATACATTTTTTTGTTGTTGAGTGAACCATTTTCGAGATATTGCTTGTTATTCCCTTAAATTTTTCAATACTTATTTTCTCAAATGGGAATTCGTTATTCATTTTTTGTCTTGGATATGCAAAGAGTATTAATCTGCGGAAAAGGGAATAGTGCTGCACACAGCAACCACCTATTAAGAGATATGTATGTGCTTAAAGGCTACTGTATTTCGATACTGCCCTTGTAAATATATATTCCCCTTGCATCTACAAGAAAATTAGCATTAATATAGAGTCTGCAAATGTTTATCTCGATTAAGATGAAGTAGATGGAGAATAAGCGTTTGTAAAAATAGTTTGTACAAGAGTAGAAAAAGTCATGTTAGTGTAACACATCAGATTTTTTTTTATTTGCAGGGGTAATAAATAAATGAAACTGAAGAAGAGATATATGTGGACAGAGAATAGGATTGTTCTGAACGAAAAATAAAACACGCAGTCACATGCTTAAAACGTTTAATACTTCAGATTTACCTCTTCGTCAGCATATTAGAATACTAGAAAAAATATAGTTGACGGTAAATTGCAGTGGTTAATAATCAACATTAGTAAATATGAGATTTTTCCGGATATCTAGGCTGAAGTCGAAGAGTAAAGTTATTAAAACTTGATGTTTGGTCCTCAATTATAGAGGACATCTTTAGAAAAGAAGAGGGGCAAAAACTGCTGACTGCAGGTACATCCAATTCAATTGTAGTTGACAGGCTGAGGGTAGCCCGAAGATGTGTTACAAAGTGTACCTACCCTTGTAAGGCTTCAATCACTTTTTGGTAGAAAACAGGTGACGGGTGAGAATAAGGTTGCAGGGAGGAAAGAAGGTAGCAGTGTTGCTCCTCAACGACTGCAGGCCAGGGTGCAACGTCTCTAGTCGCCGCTGGTGGAAGGTGATTATCTAAAAGTTTGCACTGGTATTAATTTTGAATGTACCAAGCAAATGTAGGACTTAAGCTTTTGCAGCTGGTTGGAGTTGCCCCTAGGTTACGGGGTGCCCGTATGCCATGTGGAGAACCCGATGACGCTTCAATCGATATTTTCTGGGGTTATAGTCTCCTAGAAACCGAACGAGGGCGCTCCGATGGATTCGCAAAGAATCGTAGAGTTTTACAGTCCGCGCTTATTTTATCTTCTAGGTATGGAATAGATGAGTTTTCGTGGAATAGTCTCATGGGGAAGGCGCGACATACAGAATAGATAGCTCATATGCCCCCATTTTATACCCGCTGCAGTCTGAGCAGGCTGGAGACTGTGGCCATGCTGCAGATCTCGCAGGCGTAAACATGGACGAGATTATTGATTAATTCTCGAAAAAGGAGCAAATTAAGAGGAACCGGAATCCCGGACCCCAACATGGGGAAGAAGGAGGCCGTAACCCCATGGCCGGATGCGATAGGTTCCTGATGTGCCCCTCGCGTTAGGCCGTTGTCTAGCTTAACACCTAGATAGGAGATAGTGTTCGTTCACTCTATCCTACGTCGAAGGTATGTGAATGTCGCGAAGTTGGCGGGGAAGCGGCGCTATGTTAGAAGAATGGCATGGCTTTCCTCCGGATTGATGGAAAATCGCCAACGCCGAGGAAATCGACGAACGCGTTCGGAGAAGGCGTCGTCTCGGGGCCTCATGATCTTCTCAAGATAGTCCGCAAACACAATGGCTTTGGCTTGGGGTCATGGGTCAGGTTTTGGAGCGGGAAGATGTGCTGATCTCGCCCATTCCGAAGATCACGTCGCCAGTACACATGGCAGTGGACAGTAAAATTGAAATTGTGTTTTATTTATAGACGCTCTTTAATTGCTGTGGTCCTTAGCGTGTCATTCCATATTGTGCGTGAAATACTATTAATTTTGCTCAGAGGCATCTTTATCAGGCTTGAGGTTATTTTACGTGCCGTAAATCTATGACATAGGACTACCAGCTTTACTTCGCTTCAGAACGAAGCCATACTAAGGATTTTTACTGCCGAAAAAAATCCATTGCTCTCCGCCGGGTTTGAACCCGCGACCTCGGGAATTAGAGGCTCGCATGGTAACCTCAAAACCATGGAGGACAAACAGTATATGGTAATTTATACTATTGGAGTGGGGTGGAGGTTATTTATGGACTGCTGCGTTGTGATTAGCTGTTTATTGACCAAAGCGAAGGCACTGAAAGGCAAGAAGACAAGCCTGGTTTATCTCAAATCCTTCTTGTCTGTTGAAATTATTGGGAAGTTTGTATATTTCTATGGCTTCTTACTACCCTAGAATGTTCAAAGAGTATTAACCCAAACGAGTATGTTGTGATGTGTGATTTTGCGGAGAACTATTCGTTTCTCCTACAAGATTAGATTCAAGCTATCACCGGACTAATGCATACCCCTTTTTAATTTATTTCAGTAGTACGGATGACATCTTAAAGCATTTTAGCTATGTAGATATCTGATTGTTTTTCTCATGATATGCGGCTGTGTATCTTTTCCAGAAAAATGTAATACCATATCTCACCAAATGTTTCAAAGGATTATTCTGTTTCTCAGACAGATGTGCAGCTTAGTATATAGACAAAGATAACTTCATAAATCTTTGCTGTGATGAGAAAGATTTTAGTGTATGCTGAATGGCATTTGTATGTCACATCGCATGGAAAAGGAACGTGTGATGGTCTTGATGAAACAGTAAAACGTTTAGCAACGCGAGCTAGTTTACGGAGACCATAGAGTGACCAAATTATGACTCCTGCAACTCTATGCTAGAATTATATAGAATATTCAGGCTCGCAACTTTGAATATTGTAATACCTCCCAATACATTGAAGAATCAAAACTTCTATACGAAAGACTCAGTAAATCACGTATAATATCGGAACTCAAGAGCTTGGTGCTTTTATTCCCATTACACAACATGAAGAAGTTATGTTCTTCAACTTTTGTTACGTAATGTAGTTTGTAACACGCTTTGTATTTTATGCTTACGTAATATTACTGTTTGAATTTTGCCGCGGCTGCGTCAGTCTTACTTTAGAGTCATGATTCTTGGGTAGGTTGCGGTATGACAGTAATTGTAGACATCACAGAATTAAACTTTTAAATTTCACTTCTTTAATTTAAATTCTTGCACATGTTTATACAGCACTACACTTTTTAAAGAACTGTGAGAAACTTTTATACAATCACTTAACACGTATATCTGTTTTCACTAATCACCCGTAGAGAACACATTTTTCCATCTACACACTACCATGTCTTGCCAGGAACTGAATAACCTCGACGGTCAAAACGCATAGCTTCGGTATTGCAAGTCTCTGATTGGCTAATTCTAATCCAATAGAATACCTGCATTTAACTTAAAACTTTTCTTTGCTGTTGATTGGCTAACTTTAAAACTGTCACTGAAACTACGTCATCTTCGCTCTAATCATGATCAGTACATTTCAAATTCTATACACATTATTGCTGCAATTACCTCATTATTACTCATTGTTAGCAACCTAAAACTTATTATTCTCACAGTTCTTGCATTATTAGTGTATGTAAAGTATTCACATAACATTGTTAAAATATGTTTACAATAAAAATAAGCATTTGAAATGACTGTTACTTACAATTTAAATAATTATTATATACATATTGTTTCAAGGCGGGCTGTTATTGAATTTACTTTTATATAAATAACATTTGAAATTATTCAGGTATTAAAATACTGCCTCAAACAAGATTGAAAACTAAAATAAGTGACAATTTTCGGGAAGAAATTTTTATCTTAGCGATGAACATGATTATGACAACACATAACGATTAGTGGCCAGCATTGACAAGGGCGATTAGTGGATCTGATGTGTTTTACGCAAAAAAGCAGAACAAATGAAAATCACATTTTTAAATTCCAGTGTAGAAATCACAATTTTACATCTATCACATCTTGCATTTTCCCTGCAAAACCTCATATCAGGAATGTTTCTAGGCAGTCTATTGTAATGCAAGTTGATTTACAAAGAAATGCTGGAAGGACTTTTCAGTTCCATCAACACAGCATACCATTTGACCTCTTTGAGTAATCTAACTTGCTTGCAATTGAACCACGTATCTGAGAGTTGCGGAATTCTCTGAACATTCTAGCGTAGTAAGAGGTCATAGAATTATACAAACTTTCCAATAATTTTAATACACAAGAACTATTTAAGACAAATCAGACTTCAACAGTATAAATTACTGCCATACGTACACCGAGAGTGGCGACGTGTATCATAGCGTTAAATCGATTGCTTATTATTGGGTGTACAAACTATTCCTACTAAAGCTAGGGATTTTTCTATCTACCTCATTTTAATCAAAATGAATCTTTGCAGAAATAGCTACATTGCACATTTCGTTATAGATGCAGGATGTTTCAAAATGAATATAGCTTTGTAGTATTTATTACATTTAACTTGCAATTATAAGTAATATATTAAATGAAAAGCAATTCAAACGGATTTTCCTACAAGTGTTAAATGTGAGCACCATTCGTCACACATCCAGTCGATAGGCGGCTTCTTCCAAACCTTGATAAGTGTGAATGGAGTAATTGTTGCAATAACTGCTTGAATCCTGTTTCTTAAGTCGGGTAGGTCAGCGGAGGCACATACACATGATCCTTTATGAACCCCAAAAAGATAAAAGTATCATGGCGTTAGATCGGGAGAACGTAAAGGCTCTGTCATCCGGCCCCTTGCGGCCAATGCAGAGGTTGGGTACAACGTCGCGTAACCAATCGCGTACTGAGTGATGCCAGAGGCGGCGTACCATCTTGCTGCCAAATAAAGTTCTTTGGTTCAGCTTCTTCAAACTGGGTTGTAGCGCATCAAGGTAAGAAACACCAGTTACAGTTGCTTCACCGAAAAAGAAAGGCTATAAACTTTCCACCGGTGTATGGCAGAAAAAACATTACATTTTGGGGAGCCTCGTTGCAACTGTACCATCTCTTGGGGATAAGATGACCCCAGATGCGCACATTAGTATGTTCACATTTCCATTAAGGTGAAATGTCGATTCATCACTGTAGACGACACGATCAGAAAAGCTTCCTCTTCATTCAACAATGTTTCGTTTGCAAACTGTAGTCTGTAGGCTTTGGAGCTTGTAACAACTGCAAAGATATGTAGTTGTGAGCGTTTCCTTAAAATTCTCCACACAGACGTCATTGGAACGGCTAATTCACTATTAGCCTTCCTAACAGATTTCTTGGGGTTACGCGTGAAAGCTTCTCTCACTCGTTCTTCAGACAATCTTGGTACTCTTTCCTTTACAAAGACAGCAGGTGTCTTCAAACTGATGATACCATCTAGGGATGTTATTATCACTTGGAGGATTACAATGGAACCTAATACGGAACGGATGTTGCACTGTTAACTACAGATTTCGTCCTTGCAAACTGCAAAACACAAAAAGCTGTTTGTTGACTAATAGCATCTTTGCTACTAGCGCTTTCTAACGGAAGACAGAGGAAACAGTACATGCGCACACAGGACCCTCTGGATAACGGACCTGACAATGACATTCAAAATGGCGGCCGTTTGTGGTGGGAATTTGGGAAATGTTTAATCAGTTCCTGTCTACAAGTTATGACTTCTCCACGAAATACAGTTAATGTGGTGCAGTGACATGTCTTTTGTGTAGATATATGCCGTTGTGCACAAAAACGCTGTCTTTAAAGCAAACTAAATCATTTAACATTAAATGAAATATGTAACCTCAAACAACATTCAGTCTACAGTTTTGCATGCTATAAGTTAACAGCATTTCTAAACTACAGCTACTTGTTTAAATTACAAAGGACATAGTTTTATAAACTGCAAACACTAATACTTGCATGAAACAGAACTGTTGATATTGAGGTTGACACTGAGTTCACTCAAAATTACGTGTCACTATTTACACTATTTATCACACTGTAAGCAATATTATATGCACAAAATATACACTGGATGGCACGAAATGGCGTTGTTTACAGTAATTAGCTTTTAAATTTAGAAGCTTTAGGGTTTCTTTTGCTTTCACTGAACGCTTTTCATTTATGTTTGCAATTATTATTCAAAACTATACCACTTAGTGACTTATAGCATCCTATACTAGTTTTTGCAGAGTCCACACCGACAGACTGAAATATAACAAATAAGTAGTCTTAAACCAGCCCTGCAAGTGAAATATATGAAATACATAAAAACAACATTGCAAAACAACATTCATGCAGTCTACAGTAATGCATGCAACAACGTAACAGCATAAATCGATGGCTGAATTAAAACAAACTGTCAGAAATGCACCATTGTGCAGTTTAACCACTTTCTTGGAACCGTTATAAAAGAACCACCGTAACGGAATTTATCCTTTCTTATAACCATGTCGGAAACAACGATGTATACATACAGGCGAATCCTTCGAAGGCGTAAAGTGTTTACGGTTATGTATATTAACCATTTTATTTTAAATCTTTAGGTATATTTTGGAAATATGAATGGCAATACTCCGATATATGAGAATAGAGGCTGATTCACAACCGCCCGAGGATGGTAACCAGAACGGAAACGAGAACGGGAAGCAATGCCCCATGCAAGATATTGGTTCACAACAGCCCGGTAATGAGAACGGGAATGCATATCGATCACAAAGTGAAAGTCGATTTTGCGCATTGGGATTTCATTTGTTTTTAGTTGACCAATGACATTTTTTCACCTACTTCCAATTTAGCCAAGCCAACGTCAAAATTCGATAGAGTAAACATTATCTAAATGTATATACATTACATTTCCGATCCCTCTACTTATGCCAAGCTTTCATTCCTTTATTTAATGGCATACATTAAAATTGTTTATTGTTCTTTTTTCATTTCCACATTTAGCTGTTCTTTGTAGCTTTTGTCATTTTTTTTTGTAATAGCCAGTTTTGAGTTGCATATAAACAAACTACAAATGACCCCTTCACCAGAGGAAGCAACGCTGATTAGATTTGCGGGTGTCGGGTTGAGGTTAGGAAGCACATTTACTACTAATTCCTTCCACTTTCATGTTTCCAGCTTGCGACTATAGAGAGCACTTAGTGGCTGTTTCACGTCACGGCCGCCTAAAGCAACCTCTAGAGTGAAGAGTCTAATATGCACAATAGGGATCTAATATGCCGTGGCCGGGAACGAGAAACTTAAAAGTTGGGCAACTCTTCTTTCCCGTTCCCGGGGCCCGGGAAGGCTTCCCGTCGGTTGTGAACATTCCCATTTGAATACATGTATTTCAACTTTCTCGTTCTCGTTAGTTGTAAACCAGCCTTAACTGGGACTCAGTATACACTCAAATATTCATAATTGTTTTATTGTATCTCACTAATATATATAATTTAATATATTTTATAACTCAAATTAACATGTATATAGCATATTTTAAAATATTTATCACAATTATTTGCACCTCTATTCATTATAAGCAAAGTTCGATTTACATCCGGAAACATAATGCCGTTGTAATATTTTTGCTTAAGTATATTAGAACTATAACGTCCAACCTGTAACAATTTCTTTATTTCACCACAGTAACCGTGACACAAACTATATTCTCAAGTACATAAATTAAAAATGTATAATTATAGTTTATATTTAATGTAGCCATAATCTACATGTAATGTATTAGAAACACAAGTAACACTTGGAAAGCACACGGCACTGAAAACGCATGACTGGGATTATTCCCGTTTCCCAAATTCCTCAAATAAAGGTTTTCAAATACTATTGCTTCGCCAATGTGATTACAAACTGCCGCAGTTGCTAAAATACTATAAATCACAGGCATCGGATACAGCACAGCAGTTAGCGAGTGTAAACACCTCAGGGATCACCACCAACTACCGCCGCCATTTTTCTCAATCTCGAAGCCAGTGTCAGGTCCGTTGTTTCTAGAGGGTCTTGTGCGCACAGGTGTACCCAACAAAACTGAGTTGCTCTTTCATTTGATGTATGATTTATAATTTTAAGTTAAATTTAATAAACACTACAAAGCCTTAAAGCCCCTATATTCGTTTTGGAACATCCGGTGTAGAGGGAACAGCGATAGTCAAATGTTTAACAACTTGGAGCCATAATTCCATACTGTTTCCCTGCAATTGCGAGAAACAATTGAATGTTGACAGGACTTACAGAGAATGACCAGGAAATGAAGAATTCAAATTTTTAATAATGCATATATGAGAAACGGCCCATGCTCTAAAAAACTTATTTGAAATAAATTGCGTCTTTTAAAGAGATTTACATTTGTTGTGTAGTGCGTTTTCGTCTATCGCTTAACGTTTACCAGTTATACAAGATTATACAAAATTCCTTCCGAATGAAAAGGACTTAACACGCTATTCCCAGAAAATTCAAGATATACATTTTATTCTTCGTATTCCCCTTGCACCTACAAGAGAATTAGCAATAAGACAGCGTTTGCAAATGTTTATATCGATTAACATGAAGTAGACGGAGAATAAGCATTTGTAAAAATAGTTTGTACAAAGTAGAGTAAGTCATGTAAGTGCAACATATCACATTCTTTTTTATGTCGTGGATATGCAAAGAGAAAGGACTGCTCCACATAGCAATCAGCTCTTAAAGGATTTGACTCTATCGCTTAAAGCCTACCATATTCCCCTTGCACCTACAAGAAAATTAGCAATAAGATAGTTTCTGCAAATGTTTATCTCGATTAACATGAAGTGGATAGTTTGTACAAGAACAGAGAAAGTCATGTGAGTGTAACATAAGATTTGTAGAAAAAGGTCCGAGTGTGTGTGTGTGTGTGTGTGTGAACAACCCACCCCAGACTACGCTTTACAGGGAACATTTTTAGAAAAAAATTATTTTCTCAAAAATGGATCTAACGATTTTGATTACAATATCTTATACAATGCCGTTTGTGAAAATTCCAACATCAAGAAGGAAACGCATGAAATTAATACCACAGGTTAATTACATGACAAGTGACAAATTATAAACATTTCAAATCTATGCGTGACCTTTGAGCCCTAATACTCAGTGTTTGATGTGGCCTCCATGCGCTGCAATTAGAGCTGCTATACGCCGTGGCATTGAATCAAAAAGGTTCTGAATAAGTTTCTGAGGGATTTCCCTCCACGCAGTTTGTATTTGAGCCCACAAATCCGTGACACTGGTTACTGGAGGACCGTGACGCACCAGGTGCCGACCAACCATATCCCAGACATGTTCGAAGGGCGACATGTCAGACGAACGTGCAGGCCAGGGAAGCAATGGTACCCGTCGCTCTTCGAAGAAGGCTTGTACCTTCCTCGCAATATGTGGCCGGGCATTGTCCTGTTGAAATGTGGCCTGTGGAAGTGCCTGAAACAGGGAGAGAACCTCAGGCTCTACAACCACCGTTAGGTACCGGTTGCTGTTCAAAGTGCCCTCAATTCATAGGAAGCGAGATCGGTTGTTGTAACCAATGGCGCCCCAAACCATCACACCTGGTATTTGTCCGCTATGCCGCTCAACAATGCAGCCCTCCAGGTTGCGCTCACCATGGTACCGCCGGACACGATGCGGCCATCACGTTGAAGCAGGACTCGTCCGAAAAGACTACATTTTGTCACTCAGCACCCCAGTGACGGTGTTCATGTGCCCATTGCAGTCGGAGGAGCTTGTGGTTTCTGGAGAATGGAAGCCGACGTAATGGCATGCATGCAACCAGTCCAACCTGCAGCAGACGGCGACGAACCGTTGATGCAGACAAGTTCACACCTGTTGCAGTGCTCCAGCGTCGAGCCAACACTGTGAATGAAGCTGTACGGTCCGTTATGGCCATGCGGACAAGATGATGGTCATCCCGTGCTGGGGTCATGTTCCGTGGTCCAGTACCCGCTCTTCGCTGTGTACGACCTTCATCCATCCACTACTTGCGCACACGCATCACTGTCGTAACAGCATGCCCTGTACGAGACGTCACGGTATAACAAACCCGCTTCCCGAAGACCGATCATCCTGCCCCGTTCGAACTCACTCACATGCCGATATGGCTCCCTTTGACGTCGACGAGGCATACTGGCACATACTTTATTGTTTCCACCTTGACAGCTTTGTACTGACTACACTGACCTTGTCGGGACCGACACGAGAGGGTTCCGCTCGGCCTACGTGTACCCCATCTCTCTGCAAACCTAATCACTTATTGCTTGCACACTCTTCTACACTTCCATCAAGTTTGGAGCTTCTTGGTGTTGCAATTTTCACAAATGGCAGTGTATTTAGGATATTTTCATGGCAAATGACGTGTAATCTTGAATTTTCTGGAAATGTCCCCAAAAGTTCTCTTCATTCTGAACGACTTCTGCATAATTGGTAAACCGTGAGAAGTACACAAAATGCTACTGCACAAAAAATGTAGATCTCGTTAAAAGACAATTTATGTCACATACATTTTTTGTTTGTTTGTCGAGTGAACTATTTCCGAGGTATTCATTGTTATTTGTTTGCATTTTCCAATACTTATGCTTTTTCTCAAATAGGAATCAGATATTCTTTTTTTTTTTTGGTTATGTCCTGGACATGCAAAGGGAATGGAATTTTCTGCATAGTGAACACTCTTAAAAGGTTTGACTATCGCTTAAAGCCTACTCTATTTCATTTTCCTCTTGCACCCATAAGAAAGGAACGTCATGCAAGAGAACCCTTCATCACTTGGTTGGGAAGGTAGAAAAGGCATTACATTTCCAAGAGATTGCTCTAGGAGTATTTTTACTTTCTCTACTACGTCTATTTTTATATCCAATCAAAATTACGAACACATATACTCTAGGAAGATATTCCCTCCATTTCTAAAGAAAGGCACGCTACTTTGACGTCATTTGTTTGTCTCTTCTAATTGATAAACAACTCAACCCCTCGTTTCATTGTTACGCGCTCCTATTGTCAGCTTAAGTGAGGCTGTGTAAACTTATTTCCTAACAATGCTTATAATTAACAAACATCTCAAATTATTGTCATACAATAATGTTAATTTACACTACAATCACTCTGGCATTCACAGTGTTGTGATATAGAATACTGCCTCACCTTTGAAGCTATGTATAAAGCTGCAGAAAGGCATCGGGTAGATGGTTTAAGACCATGCTAAAATGCCACAGAATTGTGGCTACTGTCTTAGATGAAAGTATGGTAGTCAACACCACAAGAGATTTCCCTGGAATCTCGTAGTTAAATAGCAGTGGTGACTATTGTCAAGCATATAGAGGTGATGCCAAAAACAGGATCTTTTAGTCAACCCCAACACTATTTAAAGATTTAAGGGAATAAAGACAATATTCTTGAATTAAGTCTATATGGATCAAAATATGTAGTCTCCATCTAAAATATGTTACAGGTTTCAAGGAAAGCTTTTCGTGTCTCATGGAGCTACTACTTCACTTTCATTACTATAGTTTTATTTAATAGGCATGTTATCTATGCTTGTTCAAAAACAAAGCAGAATCTTTTGAGACTTTCTCTGACACAACTTTTATATACCATTTTTTCTCTTGACATATAGTAAATAATTTAAAAAAACAAAATTTGTTAGTGGTTTTATCAAACAGGACATTTGCACTATACAGACCATTGTGATACATATACATACAAAAACAATAAATGATTCATGGATGTGGGTTGTGCAGTTGGATCTCTTTCCAAGGGAGTAGTGGACTGCACTGTAGAACTTTCAGCCTGTGTAGAAATAAACTTTGAATGGTGCTTATGTGTGTTTCTCTATGTAACTGATAATTTTGGAGCACTGATTGAAATGCGGTAATATTTTATTTGGAAAGATTGTATAACTTTAATTTCAGTTGAAGCTGCTGTGCCCGAAACAAGCAGTGCTTGAAGGTAGAACGCAATATTTGAGCTTTAATGAAGATTTTTGGTTGAGTAGTAGATAAATTTTGCCAGTCTTCCTTGAGGCACTTTAAGTTTGCTGTTTATAGAAGTTTCCAAGTTAATTGTCAGTACAAGTGGATTTGAAGGTATTATACAGTTCTCAGTTTTGTGGTTTCGAAGGTATTTCAATAGCTGCTATTGAAGTGGTGGGTGGGTTGATTGGTTGACACAGTGCGAAGATCATTGCTTCACATTTTTGGTAATTTAGCTAAATATGCCAGTTATCAAGCCAAAATGTTATGCTATATAAGGCTGCTCTGAACGCTGTAATGCACTGCATAAACCGCTGTCTCGTCAGTGTACATGGCAATCTATGCAGAGGGTGTTGTAGGTATATCGTATGTTTACAGGTTGAACAATATTGGTCCTGGGATAGAACCTTGAGGAATGCCTGTAGCAATTGATTTAACACATGAATATGAGCAATTCACAAAAAGCTGGAAATTACATCATTAAGGTAATCTGGAACCAATTCATAAACATTTTATATAGAGGACCTTATGCCATAGTCTGTCGAATGCCTGAGCAAAGTCAAGAAATGCAACAGTGGTGTGTTTTTTCTTCTCAAAGCTTTTGTTTCACTTTTTCAGTAATGCAGAGAATTTGATGAATAGTATAGTGACTTCATGAAAACCAAACTGATACGGAGATATTAATGAGACCATTCTAGATGCTTATGTATTAGTTTTTCAAATAGCTTGACTTATGTGACAGTATTGATGGATTTCAACGGCATTTTTCACATTTTGGATAATGGTGACTATTGCATATTTCCAAAATTCTGGAAAATAACCAAGACAAAGTAGAGCATTGAATGTTGAAGCTAAGACTGCGAAAGCTTTCAGAGTGAACATACTTCAAAACAATGTTTGGAATGAGGTCACATCCAGGCCATTTTCTTTTGGAAGAAGTTACTTTAAAGAATACATTTGGGCGAAGTGAAGATAGTGGCCAAGTGCAGTAATGTGATAGCTTGGAAAGTCTTATATTTCTTGGTTTTCAATTGAATTTGTAGTGAATATAGTTTGGAGAGTGTCTGTAATTAATTCACTTTTTTCGAGATAGGACATTATTGGTTGTTATTTTGTTTATAGATGATTCAATCAGTACTCTTTTGGTTTCTTTCCATAAGGACAAATCATCTGGCAATATCAAGATAAACGTCATTGGTATAATGAATATCAGTATTCATCTATCATTTTCTTCACTAGCCTTGTAAAGTTGATTCAGACAACGATGTTGCATTAGCCCTGTAAGTTGATTTAGATGTTGCCAAGGTTGCCTTTGATTTTGCCAAAGCCGAACATATTTTGTTTTTTTCTTTCAAAAGACTTGTGATGTAAGAGGGTATTGTCTCATGGTGGTGGTACTGTACCTCCATTAACTGCTTTTGTGAAATTAAGAATGCTGTGTCTGCATCATTGATAGTTCTTATGCTATTACTGGGTTTCAATGTACTGTCGCAAGATGTTCCACTTTACAAACCCTTTAAAGATGCTATGACGCTGGATTCTTCTAGACATTAGCACTGGGCAGTGGTCTGAGTCCATTTCCAGCAAAACTGTCAAAGTGAAGGGGTGTGATAAATGTTTATACATACTAATGTCTAATATATTAGGAAGAATGCTTTATGAAACGTTGAATGTGTTGTTCTCAGTAGGAGACATCTTTCTTTTGGAGTTGTTACACAACCACCCCATAGCTGATGTTTGCTGTTCAGATCACCTATAAGAAGAGTGGGCCCTAGGACAGAAAATAAAACTCTGAATACCACGTAATTTATGGGAGTTGCAGGTGGTTTGTATGCTACAATGATTATTACTTCAGGAAAAGAATGTTAAAATGCTTTAAACAGCACAAGATTCAAGACAATGTAGTTCAGGCAAGAAGATAGGTGGTGCTGTACACTTTTCTCGATTAACTATTGCAACACCGCTTGAAGCAATAGGAGCCTTATGACTGGGTTTGTACACATGGTAGCCAGGCAAAGAAAATTTATGTTTCTGAGGGAGATGAGTCTCGCTTATGCATGCTATTGATACAATGTGTCTACAAATGAATTCTCATTTAGCTTTGATACCACTGCATTCCAGTTCAATATTGTTAGTTGTGTGGCCATGACTGAATAAACTTGTAACAAGTTGTGATAAGATAGATTTGATTACAGGCAGGAATGGTGTTAGGATATTAACTGTAATTTGTGTTAAATTCCCAATCGTATATAAGGACGAGGAAGATGACTGTGACTGCGGAATTCAATGAATGGAATCTTTGTCTTTAGCAGTATGAGAAGTTGGTCAGGAAAGGTGCATTTGTGGTTGTTGAAGGAGAATTTGATACCAATTTGGGAAATCTCTCATTTAGAATTGGAGTACTTAGCATTGCTGCAGTTTGAGTGGTCCTTTTCTTTAAGTCAAGATAATAATGACTGCCTCTAAAATTTGCTGAATGAGCAGTTTACACATTTGGGTTAGGCATCTCTTGCTTTGGTGCACTCACAAAAGTGATGATTTCACACAATGTGGTGCGAGATGGCAGTAGTTTTTAGTATGGCCATAATGCTGGCATCTAGTTAACAATAGTATGTTCTAGATCTGCTTATATTACTGCATGTTGAATGTGTTTAACTTCAAAGATCTTTTTACCCTGCTCACTGTTTTCTAGTTCTATGGCACATAGTGACATTGGTTGTCAATCTTTATAGAAAAGTAGTAACCTTTATTATTGGCAAATTAAAGAGATTTTAGTTGTGATGAAACATCATCATCTGTTAGAGAATAAGGAACATTTCTTAGAATGACTTCAAGCCTTTTGCTGTTGGGATCAGTAAGTATGCAAAGGCAGATGTGATTCTTCCAAGAATTTTGCGACCGATCAGAAGCCAGGTACATAAGTGGTGCTGGCTTTAAGAGTTCTATTTTGCTGTTGTATAGTGTGTTCATCTTTAACAATAGAATCTATATCATGAATTATTTGTTGGTAATTATTTACCTCGTGAAGAAAAACTGGTTGGATGCACACCTTGTTAGTTATTTCTGCTGAAGACTCATCTTCATTTTCTTCAGTCATTTCTTTTAGAGGGGAGAATTTGTTATGAACATCTGCTAGGTTAGGAACATATTTGGAATTAACTTTTGAGGCTGAGATAGTTTGATTTTTATTGGGGGTGAAAAATCCATCAACCGGAACGAAATTGCCATCTCATGTTAATTCTTCATGAGTTTGTTTATTTAAAGGTTTAGTTGGTGCAGAAGTGATTGTGAATTGGTAGTTATGTTGATAAGACTATTTGTTTGTTGAAGAGGAAAGCAGCTTTGCTCATGCTGATTTGATGTCATTTTACTGGTAAGGTAGACAGAACAATACCTGCTTTACAGACAAAACACAATTTACTGTTTCCTCTATGAATTTCCAACCTTAAAACTTTTTTAAATTAACACTCAAGTGTAATGGAAGAAATTCCAAATATTTACACAGGTTCCACCCACTAGTCTCTGCTTTAACAGCAATCAATATGGATAGGCTAGTAACAATGATGTGAATTTGAAATTATATAGAAAACTTGAGTCAGAGGTCAAACACTAACATCACTTACATGTTTTAAAACTTGACCAGTTTCAAGAGCTAATTGCTCCCATTCACATCACTACATCAGCTTAAGTATCAAGAACTCCCATGATTTAATCACAAAAATAGAGCATATAGAATTGAAACTGGAAGATAAACTAATATCTTTTGACTCACTGCACTTTTCCCAAGTATCCCTATAGATGAACTCCAACAACTAAAAAGATAGCTTACCCAAAGCAATGTAACACAAGATGAAATAGATGACCTTTTGAATCTCGCAGAACTTTGCATCACTCAGAACAATAGATACTATCAGCAAACTTCAGGTTTAGCTATGAGCAACCCTCTATCACCATTCCTCGCTGATTTTTTCACGAGTAATTTTGAATCACACATAACTACCTCCTTTCTGCATATTTACAAAGTCTGCATAGATATGTTGATGATATATTTGCAATAGTACACAACAAGCTCATCCAGGATGACCTCAAATTACTTAATTTACAGAACAGATCTATAAAATTCACTATGGAAACAGAAAATGAAGGTACTTTACTTTTCCTAGATTTAAAAGTAATTAGAAACCAGAACAAGATTAATTTTGGGATCTACAGGAAACTTACACATTCTGAAAACTACTTAAAAAACAATAGTTTCAACCTGGTACCACACAAACATACGGTCCTAAACAGTTTGACCCATAGATTTGTTTGTACACCACTAAAGAAACAGAATGCAAACACATAGTCAACACATGAACAATGGCTTCAACAAACAAATCATTGACAAAAAATAGCACACTTCAAGAAACAGAAACACATTAAGGACACCACAAATCTTACACAACAAAAAAGTAAAAGTTTTTTCAAGAAGTTCACTTTCCACCGAAGGTTTCACTACAAGTTCCACATTTTCAAAAAACACATTTGCCTAGCTCCACAAAACAGATTAAGTTTAGAGAAATTACTCTGCAACAAATCAAAGGACTAAATCCCTCAGAACAAAAAAAGCAGGAATCTATATGACCAAATATACATCGGTAAAACAAAAAGAAATTTAGAGACCAGATTAAAAGAACATATGAGACACATCAAATGCAAACAGATGAACAAATCTGCAGTTGCACATCTGTTTTGAATGACAAATCACAACATCACATCTAATATAAGACTCTTAAAACTGGCATAACGTGCAGCAGAGTTGGATACTTGGGAAAAGTTATTAATCACAAAACATAAACACCACGTGAATTTTGAATTGCTGCCACCGAACCCACTATGGAATTTCATCACTACACAGACGCATATCTGACAACACCACGAGGAACCAGTCAGTCATCTCAAAGCCGGTCAAGTTGTAAAACATGTAAGTGATGTTACGTGTTTCAAATTTTCTATATAAAAGCAATCAATTACTTAACTTACAGTTGCAGTCCAATGTAGAACATTTGAAACAAAACACTGACCTGTCTAGCCACAAACAAATGATGTTAAATAATTTAAGGATAGAGACATGCTGATGGTACATGATTGTGGCCCACATTAAAGCAGCGTATGTCTTTACAGTATCATTATGATTACTGTTAAACATTCAATCAAGAAACAAATAAGAGACTTTTATAGATTTCGCTTGCACAAACCATTATTAAAAACTGTCAGAAGTAATGCAATCAATCAATCAAAACAAGGCACAAGTGCACATAGTTATTTCAAATTCTGCTGAGAGCTTTGAAGTGGACTTATTAGTGTGGGATACTTTTTGAAAGCGAGCTTAACGAGAAACACTGCCAAATTATTTCATTCTGTAGAAATGCAAGCAATTTCAAGTTACTTTCTTTTTGCCATTAAATTCATCAATGTTGGGAACATTTGCTGCACCTTCTTGATACCATTGATAATGTGTTTTCAAATGATTTAATATAAGTTTTTCTTCGCAATAGTGCAGCTCACACAATCACATGATGATGCCCTATTTTAGCCGGTGTATCACATCAGTGGGTGCATTCACATGTTGGCACATGTACAGAACATACCAGCTCAAGCCTCTGTCAAACCCATGTTCACATTTCGCATACTTTATAGGCAAGGTAGTCATAGAGGAGTGGCCTAAGTTAAATATCTGTCTCAAATGTTGACTGGATCCTAAAGCATGCTTTCACACAAAAAGAGAGCAGAGGGAATTTCTGACAGGGAAAGTGAATATGAGAAAATAAAAATCTTATGGTGAATAAAAGACATGCATACACAATTTTCTCTGCGCAGTCGTATTTCCTCCATGTCCATTACACGTAGCAGTGTATCCTGCTTGGGGCCGTCCTCTGGGGTGTAGTGGTTATCATGCTAGCCTCTAGTTCCTGAGGTTGCGGGTACAAACCCAGTGGAGGGCAACAGATTTTTTCGAGCGTAAAAATCCTTATCATGGCTTCCTTTGGAAGGGAAGTAAAGTCAGTGGTATCGTGTCGTAGATTTACAGCACGTTAAAGAGGCCTTTGAACAAAACCACCGCCCAATATAGAATGGGACGCTAAGGGCCACAGCAGTTAAAGAGCTCAATTCAATTTAATTTTTGGTTCGGGTTGTCACAAACTTTAGAGCCATTTTCTCACTGTTTCCAATTAGGTGCTTGAATAAGTCTTAAAAACAGAAATACAACAGTACTGACATCTGCCTCTTCGCATGTTGCAACAGGATTATTCATATACACCATGCACTAGGAAATGGGAACAAGGATGTAAGCAACAATGGCTATTATCATTTTGTCTTTATGCTCTTATTTTTTGTTTCTTTATTTACAAAAGAAAATATTACAAAGACAAAAGGTATTTTTTTTAAAACTATTTAATCTTTTTCTGTTTAGTCAAAGATGGTCTGCTTTCTTCTTCTTCTTTAGCATTTTGCTTCACTTCCTTAAGCTTCCTCCTGAAAAAGAAAATTTGTAATATTTGAAGTATATAACTAAATAAATTATCTAAGATATTTTTATGATTCTGAAACATTGTAGCAAATGTGTAAAATTTTACTTTGTGATGAAGAAAACTAATTTGGTAACAGAAGCTGGGTGTTTCTAAGCAATTTTACTCCTGTTATCTTTCATTCCAGCTATGATTTCCTGCCAGATCTGATCAATTATTGCCAATTTTCAATTTCTGCCCAACATTACCCTAAATTACAAATAAAATAAAAAAAACAGTAATGAAATCTCTTCAATGCTAAAGCTTTTTCTTTTTTTGCAACTCAAATGCTTGTAATGTATTAATGTTCCATCTCATGCAGCTTGGACTAATGATGTTCTGCTATAGTAAAATGGGAAGCTTACTTTCGTTTCTTGTCTTTTTCCACTTGGTATTTGGGAATAGTAGATATGTTCTCTCTTTTAGGAGCTCTTTGTTCTAATCTACGATGGGCCTGCTTGCTAGCTTTCTTCATCCTTAACATGTATTCAGGAACATTGCAACCAGAGGCGTGGAGAATGTGGGCGATGCTGCAGATAAGCACAATGACTTGATCAGTACATTTAATCTAGAGAAATAAGAATAAGTTGAGTTGCAGAACAATAACAGGAGAGGGAGAGTAGGGAGTGGGGTAACATATTGGCTTTTGTTGTAAATTTTGTGAACGATCTGGACGTATATTAACTGGTGTTCAATTCTGGATTCAGTACTTCTTTTACTTTACTAAAGCTAATGTGTCCATGGTAGTATAACTTGGGAGTAAATGAAACATTTAAATCTATGTACAAATTTAAACATTTAAATCTATCTTTTCCCTGCCTAGGAAATGGGTTCTAAACTAAAAAAAATCAATTATCTGTTTTTCTTTGATTCTACCTCAGGATTAAATTTCATACATTTTAAAGAAAAGTTTCTTGTTCTAAGTAAAATAATGATCACTTTATAAGAGTTTTAAAGTTTGTTACGAAATTGACCAATGGTATCCAAGTTAGGTAATTTTCAACATAAAATATCTTAAAAAATTTTGGGTTTTTTTGTTGAATACAGTTGTTAATATACATTCTTCACACAAACATATACATATTGTAGAGGACCAGGTTGAGCGCTGAGGATGAGGTAATGGAACAGAAAGTGTCGAAATGCGGTTACCTCAACACGGGCGCGCTAAGGAATGCAAAGTCTGCACTTCCGAATGTATTTATACTACGGGAGTCTAGCTTGCTGTGTTGAATCATGTTGAAATCGTCAAGAGTGTGAGGGAGCCAAGACAGATCGTGAAACGAGAATGTGAATAACGGAGAGAGGGTGAATTGTATCGTCGATGATCTGTGGTCTGCCTACCATACACGAGTCGCCAGCGCAATAGCAGTTGAATAGGTAAGAATGCATCTACTCTAAGATTGCTCTGCTGACATGGGCTTCACTCTAAACGTAATCGACGTAAGCGCTCCAATGAAAACATAGGCACCGTTCGTGAGAGTGTACGCAAGAACAGAAACAAATCAATTGCTCGTCGAGCACAAGAATTGAGGCTTTTGCCAAACACAACTTGGTGAATTCTGCATCTGGATTTGAAGTTTCACACTTACAAAATGGTATAAACTCAAGAACTAAAGCCCAATGACCACAGGTTGCTGACTGGGCTATGGAGCAATTGGAAGCTGACTCAGATTTTTGTCAAAAAATCATCTTCAGCGACGAAGCCCACGTTTGGATGGATGGTTGTGTTAACAACAAAATTGCTGCTAATGAAGCAACCACAATCCAATGCAGATTCAAGAACGGCCACTTCATCCCCAAAAGGTTACTGTGTGGTGTGGATTTTGGTATGGTGGAATTATTGGTCCATATTTTTTCCAAGATGAAGATGGAGAAGCTCTAACTGTCAATTGAGAAAGATATTGGGATCTTTTAAGGGACTATTTTTGGCCTCAATTGGATGGTATGGATCTCAGAAACATCTGGTTCCAGCAAGATGGTGTCACATGTCATACTGCTCTCGAAACAATCATGTTTTGAAGAAGTTCAGAGGTTTCATCATTTCCCGTGGTGGTGATGTTAACTAGCCCCCGAGGTCATGTGATTTAACGCCGTTGGATTACTTCTTGTGGGGTTATGCTAAATCTCGAGTTTATGTCAACAAGCCAGAAACAGTAAATAATCTTATGAATAACATCACGCATGTTATTCGTGAAATTGGACCTAATTTATGTCTTCTGTCATTGAAAATTGGGTCAACCATATATGCGCAACCCAACAAAGTTGCGGAGGTCACTTAACTGATGTTATCTTCCACGTGTAATGACATTAATTATGTTCCAAGATAAAAAAAGAAATAAACCTCTATCATTTATAGAACGTGTTTTATTTAAGTTCAAAGATGGACATTCTTTTTGAAAGACCCTATACTTCTTCTGTAAGACCTTTGGTACAATTTTTCTTGGCATAGCTTCAGGAATGTGTTCACCTTGACAAACTATAAAGCTGATAGTAGAGCTAGACAATCCAGTTTGAGAGGAAATTACTCCAGGATGTTCCTTATTGTTTGAGAAGTGGGAGTAACTGGTGATGAGGATGTTCGCAACACCTACCAGTCTCTGATGTCTACTAGGGTTTGTTCATCCTCTGTGCCCATCAGTATGTCTGATTTAAATGTGACTCTAGTGTACTCGCTCTACTATCCTGACAAATTTGTTAAAGATGACGCAGCAGTCGCATCTAAATTCCTCTTAAAAAGGCCAAAGGCCCAATCACAAGAAAACTTTGTGTGATTGACTGACAAGAAAGATAGTTAAATATTTTCATGAAGACCTGCCATTACTCTCCAGACCACATAGCACATCATTCACTGTTCTTATTTTGTGCAATGTAATTATCCACATGAAGAAACAAATGGGTTTCTACATAGCCATAATTTTACGGGTATTAGTCAAGCATTAGGTCCTTTCTTGATAACAAGAGCCTCTGGAAGCAGAGTTACACATCATTCCAAAATCTCCACTAAAGTATATCAATCTTGGAAGATATTTGTATCATCTGTGCCATATCAACAGGATAGTGGCATGATTCACTAATGGTACATGCTGATCTTGATGTTCATGGATGACTTTGAGAGCTTAGTTCATGGGCAGTAAGTTTTAACAATAGACATATAAAACTCCCATCTTCCTCATAAACAATTCCAGATGTTCTTGCATCTCATTTGTTACTTCACGTTTCTCTTCTTCAGAACACATGCACATGGATTTTTGTGTTGTGCAGTTATTTTGTCACTTTCAACAGAGATCACTCAGAATTATGACTTTGGGACAGAAATTCTGGCAGATCTGGTAAAAACTTCTAAAAGAAAACACAAGATCCTCTTTCGCCAAGCAGCATTCCTTGAAAACGTTGTACACTCGTTTCTTTATGTCAGCAGATGGCAGGAGTTTATTTGCAATACATTTATGACTTGTGTGTCTACCAGGGACAAACAATGAATTTTCAATCACATAATTTTGAATAAAAAGCAATGTACGGAGGGTTGCCCCACTTAAGCTCAGACGACTTTGAATCACCCTCCAACTCTTGTCATTGCTTATGCTTATTATTGCATCAGCTCACTGCGAGTGCCAGCTGTCTGCTGGGCCAGTCTGAGGCAAAGTTTACTCATAATGGCTTCAACAATCACTGACTTGTGGCAGGGGTACATTGTTGGGCTTTCTGATTCCGTTTACAGCCATTCAATGATAGTGGAAAGGCACAAACAAAAAGGTCTTACCATAAGTAAGTCGTGTGTGAGGCGTATAACACAGCTGCATAAAAATGGATTCCCACCTGAGACTCAATGTGCAAAAAAACTAGCAAGAAAAAGGTCACAACCAACACGACCTAAAGCAGTAGTAGCCAAGGTGAGTGCAACAGTGACTCAAGAAAACCCACCAACCCAAAGAAGCATTTCCAGCCACATTGGAATATGCAAAGGGACCGTCTATCGGATAATATACAGCAATTTCTGTCTAGAATGGCGACATAAATTACATGGACATGCCTTGAAAGAGCGGTACATCAAAGAACCCTTCACCAACGCAAGAAAACTCTATGAACACCACCTGGCAGGTGAAAAGTGGCAATGGGTGGTTTCTTTAGATGAAGCATGGGTTTATCTAGGTGACACAAAAAAACCAGAGCCATTTATTACCATCAACTGGGCCAAAAGGGGCGCTCCAACTTTATTTGGGAAAACAAGAAAAAGTTTTCCAAAGGATTCATGGTGGTTGCAGGTTATTGCTCTCGAGGAAAACTAGCATTCACAGAGTTGCCAACAATGTAAAAATTAGTGCAGCCTACTATCAAAGGAATGTTATGGGCCCAATTTTTGAAGAAGAGATTCGTTGGTTGTATAGTGAGGATGCCCCAAATGTTTGTATGCACATGGATAAAGCTTCCAATTACACCTCTCGGTCTTCCCAGCATTACTACCACTGAAAAGCTATGGAAATGGTTGTCAATGTGATACCATTTAAAAGGATCCCCGTGAAGTCACCAGATGCCTCGCCAATGGATTTTTGTGGATTTGGTCTGCTGAAACAGCAGCTTGCTTCTCGGTGTCCACCACAATTGAAGGATTCTGGAAAGCCTGCCAGGAGCAGTGGGCTAACATCCCCCTTCCTGTTCTTAAACGCAGCCCTCTTCAATGAAAATTGCGCTGCAGAACCATAGTTAAAAGCTGTGGAAATCACACTGAATGAAACAGGTGGTGGCGAAAGGGAATCTCGCCATGAAAAAATATAAGTAAAATCGTCCGAGCTTAAGTGGGGCAACCCTCCATATCTTGAGTTTGTCTGTAGGATAGGGTACTGCTTGGTGCCCATCCTGTATTTCTCTACAACACCTTCATTTAAAAACAGCTTCTTTAATCTTTAAATCTTTTTTCACTAATTGTGTGGGCAAAATAACAAGGTTTTTTTCACACACTGAAATTCCTTTTATGAAAAAATTTGTCCTTGATTTTTGGCTTTCAGATTGTTCTTTCTTTTTTGTTTAAAGTAAAGTCTAATGTGGATCAAAGGGCTCTTAATTATGCTAAGATTCCCAAATCCAGCTTATTGGAATGGTTTTCACAAAAATCAAGAGCTTTTGCTTCCTTGTGTACATCCTTCACTGATCCAAATGAAATTTAGGAACTGCATGGGACACCATTATATAGTTGCTTACAACCACATCCCATAGTTAAAAAATTATTTATTTTCTCATCCATTAGGATCTTCACCATGTGGGTTATTTTCTAATAGCACACTATCAGCATCCTCTTCTGCAACAATGGTCCATGATCTTGTTGTGGTAGGTCATCAGCTGATAAATGCATCTGCAATCAAGTCGAAAGATGCCCAGAATAGTACAGCACTAATAGACAGCTAACATTAAGGAAACTTGAATTAACATTTTTACAATTAGTAAATAATAAAATAATGTGAAGTTTGTGGAGCTGTGGTTAAGCAAATTGACATTCTAAATTGCATTTTTAAACAGCTATAGGACTTCTGTATCCTACATTTCATATACGACAAGTGAGCATAACATAGTAGGTAGAGAAGTATTGCATTGTATCCAAAAATTAGATACCGAGATTTCATCAGAAATACATGTTTTGGGGACCTCTGAATAAAATAAAAGCATTTTTAGAAAAAGGTCCATGTGTGTGTATGTGTCTGTGAACATGTAACTCAAAAACGATAAGTCGGATAAATACCAAACTTGGTGATGGTAGATTGAGTCAGACCTTTTGACACTCACCTTCACTAATTAAAAGTTGTATAAAACAGTAACGTTTTCAAGGGCGTTCGTCCTCATCATCAGCGACTGGATGTCATAGGTCACTAATGCAGTTTGCTGGGAGGAAAATTATTTTTGTTTCTTAAATTTGAAACACTTGTTGGATGAGCGGCACACGGATCACTTTTCTGTTTCTTTTGCCCAGTCTTGCATTCCATGCACGTAAGACATTTTCAAATATCAGAGAAGTTACCCAGGCTTTTGTGTTACAAGTGTACATGGAGAAGATTGCATATTCTTGAAGTGTCGCGAACCATACCAACTTCTCTATTCAGCTTTCATTACAGTGTAACAGAACTGTAAGCGCCTCTCCTCATTAAGTTTCTCACCGTGACACTTAGTACCCTTTATTTGGCAGAATATGGAAAAGTAGTCCCATCTCATCTGCATTTTAAACATTGTCCAGGCTAGCTTTTTCAAAATACGATGGGAATATTGTATTTTTCCACAGTGTAGCATCATTATCTAGAGCAGCAGTCTCACCTCACACACATTTGTCATGCTGATTCTTGAATCTTTCAATCCAGCCACTGGGCACTTTAAAATCATCTAGTTCCAACTTCAGTGCTAAATGTGTCACCTGAGCTCAAACCACAGTATTGTCTATTGGCATGTTTGAAGTTTGTGTTTATTTAGTAGAATGTCTTCAAATTTTGGAAACTGACCCCGATGATTACATTTTCCCTTCTTCAAAAGCAGTTTTCATCAGTTTACATTTGCAAACAATCATGTCTACTGTTGAAAATATGTTACTGAGGAACGTACTAATAAGATTTCACGTACATGAATGTGTAAATGGGAAAGAAATTTACACATCAATTGATGGGGCTAAAGATTCAAGGGGATATTACATTAGCTACTGTAGTGATAGGGACCCCAGAAACTAACAGTCAGACAAAGTTTTTTGGAGGCAGTTAACCCCTCATACATGCAAACTTTTCAGTAAATCCAAGTGTTAATCATGGCATAATGGGATACTACATACAAGTTCCTCTACCTAACAGATGCAGCAGCACTTTACATGGTAAAGGCAGCAAAATATATTAAATCATTTTACAGTAAGAAGGTGCATGTTACTTTATACTGAATTGTGGAAGAGGTCAGATCAAAATTTTCAAAAGTTGATGGACTAATTTCCACAGTAAAGAAAATATTTTTGAAAGTACTGTTCCAAACTTATTTCAAAGACAAAGCCCCAGATGTAGCTTTGCCTACAGCACCAATTTTAACTTGCAGGGTTACGTGGTTGACTGCATGCATATATCATTGTGACAATTTTCAAACAATGTGTCAAGTAGTGAATACATTTGATAGGGCAGATGATAAGGTAATTGGGAGTGCACAGGATCTGTTTTCTGATCCTCAAATGGAAGATAAATTGGCTTGCATTAAAACAAATTTTGCATTTTTGCCTGAAACCATAACCCACCTAGTAAAAAGGTTCATGGCATTGGAGAAGCAGATAAATTTAAGTCAGGAATGCTAAAGCCATATACAAAATGTAGAACATGAAAATGGAGACACAGACAGAAAATAAAATTTGTATTGGATAAAAACTAAGGTTATGAGACAATGTGTCAAATAACTGGTATTTTGCCAGGAGGAAATTTCAGAATTGACATTTTTGAAGAGGATTCAACAGCCAGGGGCATTAAGTTTTACAAATGTGCTCCCATTGGAAGTAGAGAGAAGTGTTAGCTGAAGAAACCACTGCTCCTTCACTTCAGATAATTTGAGATAACTATGGTGGTGTTCTGCAATGCTAAGGTATCTTTAGTCTAGTTAATATATTTTTTCATATTATTTTAATAAAAACGAAAATGATAGGGTGATAATTGAATAGTTTAATAGTGAACATGATTAGTTCTAGAAAACTTTGTTTTAAAATACATTATTCTAACCACATCTTTATTATTTGCCAAACACAATTATTGTTATATAAATTTTAAAAGGTAATTTTTAAAACATTTTAGGTTCTTTTTTATACTCAGAAGGCATTTTTATAGATCACTTTTTGACAAATTTTGGGTCATCAACATCTGGGTCGTAGTACAGTGTTTTAAGCTCTTTCCTCTCTTCTTCTCTTGACCACACCTCATTTATATGGTCATGTATCACCCTTCTCCCAGTCAAGCTTTATAAACAGAGAGGGATAGGAAGCTGTCAAAAATGAAACTAATAAATATTTATTAACTTAGATATAGAGCAAATTACATAGTGGTCAATATACTCATTCTATCATGAACTGAATTTTGGGAGTAATAAACATTTTTTCATATGATGACAATGATTATTTTTGCCAGGTTTGATTGTTTTAGTATCATTATTATAAAAAATGTACAAATTACTGCTGTTGCACATAACTCAGTTTCTTACTAATGTATGGCAAAATTCAAGTAAATTCCACAAATTACTAATGTGGTCAGTACCATATCAAGTTTCATAAGCAACTATCCAGAAAATATGGATACATGGTTGAGACAAAAATATTCTGAACCTAGTTAAAAGTGACCCTGATTCACTTTATGTATATTCTGCCTTCTCCTCTTTGTGTGCCTCAGTCTCAAATTGCACAAACATAGGGTCTTTCAACAAGAGTGTCCTATCTTTGAACTTAAATAAAACACGTTCTATAAATGATAGAGGTTTATGTCTTTTTTTATTTTGGAACATAATTAATGTCATTATGTGTGGAAGAGAACATCAGTTAAGTGACTGCGGCGACTTCGTTGGGTTGCGCGTATATGGTTGACCCAATTTTCAATGACAGAAGAATGTAAATTAGGTCCAACTTCACGAATAGCACACGTGATGTTATTCATAAGATCATTTACTATTTCTGGCTTGTTGACATACACTCGAGATTTAACATAACCCCACAAGAAGTAATCCAACGGCGTTAAATCACATGACCTCGGGGGCCAGTTAACATCACCACCACGGGAAATGATGAAACCTCTGAACTTCTCCTTCAAAAGATCGATTGTTTCGAGAGCAGTATGACATGTGGCACCATCTTGCTGGAACCAGATGTTTCTGAGATCCATACCATTCAATTGAGGCCAAAAATAGTCCCTTATAAGAACCCGGTATCTTTCTCCATTGACAGTTAGAGCTTCTCCATCTTCATCTTGGAAAAAATATGGACCAATAATTCCACCATACCAAACTCTACACCACACAGTAACCTTTTGGGGATGAAGTGGTCATTTTTGAATGTGCATTGGATTCTGATTGCTGCAATGGCACAACTTATGGTCGTTGGGCTTTAGTTCTTGAGTTAACACCATTTTGTAAGCATGAAACTTCAAGTCCAGATGCAGAATTCGCCACGTTGTGGTTGGCAAAAGCCCCAATTCTTGTGCTCGACGAGCAATTGATTTGTTTCCGTTCTTGCGCACACTCTCACGAACGGCACCTATGTTTTCGTTGGAGCGCTTACGTTGATTACGTACAGGCGTTCTTTGATCGCTGACAGAACCACTTCTTTCAAATTTATCGATCAAATGCCGAATCGTTCCCTCGCAGGGACGATTATGCACACCGTAAACTCCATGCAATACATGGAAGGTTTGGCGAACAGATGATCCATTTTGATAATAAATTTTCACAATTTCTACGCGTTGCTGAATGCTGTAACGTTCCATGGCTATTTGTCAATAACAACTGTAACCACATGAAAAAAATGACTGCTGTAACTCAATAACAACGGCAGCTATCACATGTTAAAGATAGGACACTCTTGTTGAAAGACCCTATACTTCTGTTAGCCAAAGCAGAAGTTCATATGAACTTTTCTGTTCTGGCACAGTAATATCTGTTATGGCTCACAATTTCTTTGATTTATTTTAAAAAGGTGGGGATGTAAAACCTTCATACCACAGTGTAATCAAAAAACTGAGGAACAAGTAGAAGTGAATTATCTCACATATACATAATAGCTTTTTCTCCCCATCAAAATGTTCATCTGAGTACTTACCTGCGAAGATTAACAGTATCATCTTCAGTAAAAAATGTTACTGCCTTGCCTCTTCTTCCTGCTCGCCCAGTTCTCCCTATAAGAGAAACATTATCTAAGAAGACCAACAGTAACAAATATGCTTATTAGAGCTATTTAAGTTTAGATGCATTGAAATAAGTATTTTCACAACAGACATTTCCCCTCATTTCATTTCTTTTCAGGGGTTGAAGGGCCTGGCACAATGGTTGGTGGTGGATATGTGCTTTAAGGAGAGAACTTTTTCTTCCCTAGCACGGAACGATAGGGACTCCACTGTGCATCAACAACTATGCATTACTAAAACCATTTAAGAGTCACATTCAATAAGTATTACGTGTTTCTTTAATCTGAAAGATATGCTATAAAGCTATTTAATGGTATTTGAAGATAAAAATATGTCAAATATTAAGGACATGCAATTACAAATTCTCACATTGTAGTACAGTACATTGGCTACATTGATGGCCTGTGATTGATAAGTTGTTAGTTGATATTACGGTGTACATTGTGTCGATTGGTCTAAACATGAATACAGAATCTTCCTCTAGGTTCAACATGATGCCATTTAATGTCACAAACGATAATAAAATTGCGGACAAAAAGTATATATTGTTCGATGGGTTTTCTAAAATAATCATCAAAACTCTGAAAATTAATGCATGGAAGAAAATCTACAACATAAGTTTGGCAAGAAAAGAAAAAGGATGAACATGCACAAGAGATGTGGTCCAGTTTGTAATGCTATCTTTTTACAGTCTTTATACAAAGAATAGCAGATAAATCTCATTTATATTATCTCAATATGCTGGTTATTAGTCACTCTAATCCTCAATTTTACAATTTTGGGCTAACAACTAGATTGTCACATGTCTACTATTGCATAAAACTGATAGTCGGTTTCTCTCCAGTGCAAAGCATAACACAGATGTTTTGAGGTTAACACTTCGACCAGATCTGTGCCCATAACTCAGTCTCATTAAATCCAAGTTGCTTCATGGGCAAAAAGATCATGTGAACCAATGAGATTTCAGCTTTACTCCAACACTATAAATATGGAGATCCAGACTTCCATTTCCATCAGTTTATCCTGAAGATGAAGATGATTAACACCTTTTAAATGTCTGTTTCAAACCAAGTATTTATCTAGCTAGAAGCCTAAGAAAATTTAGAGTATGCTTCAGCTCTTATTTAAAGTGCGAGATGTTTCAACACATGCTGGAAGACATTTTTCAATATTTGTAGTACGTAATACTTTATCAAGCGATGCTCTACTAAACAAATTTTGTAGCATTATTTTGGAATGTGCCAAGAAATACATACCTAGAGAAAGATGAAACAAAGTTTTTTTTGGATACAAAGCTCTCCAAATTAAAAAAGGACAGATGAAACTAGATTACAAGCCAAAGACATGATCACCAAGTTATACAGCATTGGAGAAAATTAGTAGCAGGACTCTAAAATTCTACAATAAATACTTAGAACCATCAAAAAACATGAAAAATAAAGCAAAAAGATGCAAAATCAAATTAAAAATAATTGGGAAAATAAGAAAAATAAGTTCTACTACCTTCGCACTATGTCTTCAGTCAAGATTTTGACATTCAAGAGCTTAACAAAGCAACTGATCAACTAAAAGCTAATAAAAGCCCAGTTTCTGATCAGATATCAGGTGAAATAATTAAATATTTAGGTAACAAAGGTCACAACATTTGTCTACAATTACTCAATTTAATCTGGCACACATCAGTTCCATCGTATGGAAGAGATCTATAATAATATCCAACCTTAAACCAAGTAAACTATATTCAAAACTACACACCTATTTCCTTAACCCTTGCCAAACTTATGGAAAAGATGATCTGCATTACACTTAATTGCTTTCTTGAAAACCAAAATTGCTTACTCCAGCACAGGCAGGCTTCAGACAATATCAGTCTGTAACCCAACAGATACTCAGCAAGAAACAAAAGATAGTTTAAATAAACAGGAGACAGTATTAGCTATGTAGACTTCTGAAGTGCTTATGATTCAGTTTGACTAAAAGTTATTAGATAAAATGCATAAAATAGACATAACCAACATACTACATTGGTTCTATAATTTTTTAATTTAGTGCCTTTCTGCTGCCATTATGTTTATCTGACAACTTAGTTCACAAGGGCATGACCTGTTTCCCATCACAAATGCTCTTAGCCCTTCAAGTTTGTGCTTAAATATGTATGTATTACTGCTTTGAGTGAAGTAATTAAAATATTACACGTATGGAAAATATTTAATAGCTTCGGAAAAACTGTAGTTCTGTAAAGAGAGATCACTTATTTCTGCACATGTTGGTGAAAACTCCATGTTTCTAACTGTATTAGTTCAATTTCTAAAAGCACTTTTGGTTACAGATGATAAATAAATTTTGTTTAAAATTCATTGTGTTCAACATTTGATCTGCTGTAACAAAATATTCATACACTTGACACCATAAACACACCAGTCTAAGTCTCAGCTTGTAGTTATGCAAGTGCACTCAGCCCTGAATGCGAAACAGTACCCAACAATAATTTAGTCTTGCAGTAGCTATCCTGGGGAGTCTTTTGTGTTTAACGTTTCATGACATACCAGTTATGCTGGTAGGTGTTGAACTGGAGATAGTCTGTACTTTGTGTGGTTGTATGTTTGCCAAATATACACTTTAATGACTCCAGTAACAAAATGTCGGAACAAGAACCTAGCACTTCCAATGAAAACAGTGGCAAACGTCATTTTCAAGAGATTCGCAGTCAGGCAAGGCTCATTCTATTGCAGGTACTTAATTTGTTCATGAACATCAGATCTGAAGGAAAATGGAACTATCTGAACCTTTTAAAAGCACAAGAACTTAATGCCATGACTTGCAGTGTGCACCAAACTCGAGCATATCCGAGGAATCAAAACAATTCTCTTCCCAGGATAACCCACTTGAAATTCTTGTTGTTCTCTTGGAGTAAAAAGGTTGCTAAAGTATTACTTAATTAAAACAAAACGGAGTTCTTTGTTTGCTTATTAGCTACTGTCCCTTGATATACCTCACATGAACCTGCAAAGATTAGTTATCAATTACATCATTAATAACTACTGCTCGTAACATAGCACTTAGATTCGTTCTTCTTGTGTTCACATACTGCTCCAATCAGTTTGGCCGAGTCCATGAAGTAAGTCATACGAGAAGCATTACAGATATGGAAAAACAATATCAACATTCAAGGTTCTCTGTCTAGTACTATCCTCTACGAGCTGATGACTGACAAAAAAATTAAAGGAATCACACAATATTAACTGTGTCTTTTTTGCAGACGATGTCACCACCACCTCACAAATAAATTAATCACTTTGTAAATTATCCAGCTGATGCAAAGAAAATGCTAATTTTCTGTGTTTTCTGTAAGTTAATAAAGACAAATCAAATTATCAAATATTCTCTTTATCTCATAAGACACCAACAGTCTAACTTCTGTTTGACAAAGTAACGATCACTTATAAATATTTAGGAGTAACATTTCATAACAAGCTAACTTGGAAACATACTGACAGTAACAGAGAATGACAGTAGAAGACTTTCCATCTTGAAAAGATTAGTTGGAAGTAAATGGGAATGTTCTAGATAAGTAATGAATATACATATAAAATCCATATCAAACCAATTCTTCAGTATAGTAGCAAAATAATTATTACAGAAAACAAATCAAATTTAGATAAAATAGAGAAAGTTAAAAATCAGCATTCGGTACACATTATTAAAGGTGCTGTTTCATTGACTCCCATATCAGTTCTGCAAGGATTTACACACAATGCAAGCAGCAGAATTAAACTTAGTCTTGTCTTATATGAAAAGTTGAAAAGACTATCTAATATAGACTACTGGAGGATCTATTCAGATACTCCTAGAGGCTTAAACACCCAACAAGGAAGCTCTACAAAACCAATACTGTTTATCATTGACATATACAATTTGGAAAAGTATCTCTTCTACCTTATCCTGTCAATAGAATTAAAATTAATTGCAACACACAATTAATGATGCAAATTAACAAACAAGATGCACACCCACGTTGCCTAAGAAACTATCTACACAAAATTTCCAGAAAATGAGTGGATACATATTTACACTGATGGCTCTAAAACTGGTCATAATTTTAACAGTACAACAGGTGCAGGAATATACAGCAAATTGTTTTGCTCTTGGTCCAAACTCAACCCATTTTGATGGTGAACCTGAGACAATCAATTCTGCTTTTCCACCACATTTATCTCTCCAATAAAGCAGTCATTTTTAGAAACTGTAAATCTGCATTATAAGCCATTTATAGCAGTGTATACATGACAAAAGGAACTGCTGAAATCTACCAAACCATTGTGGTAGTATTTATAATAATAAGAAGCAGTTCCATGATCTCAGGGTGTGGTACAGAAAGTGAAGAGTACTTTTGAAATCATATGACAAGCTTTACTATCCTAATGTATTTAATATTATTAGCGAACATACATTTAACATTGATGAATGATATTTACAATTAGTTATCATTAAACAATTCCTTCTCTGCTGAGTTATTGATTTTATACCTTCTTCTACAAAACGGCTTATTACTTTCTCTACTACGTACAGTAAGTAGGGGAAGTATTGTATTCCACCCAAAAATTCGATATCATATTTCACTGGAAATATATGTTTTGAGGCCCCCTGAATCCAAAAAAAGCATTTTTGGAAACATGTCCATGTGTGTGTCTGTCTGTTAACAGCATAACTCGAAAACAAACAGTCGGATAAACACCAAACTTGGTTACTTTTAAATCGGAAGACATAGTGAAAAGATTAAATATAATATATAGAAGTGGTTGCAAATATACAATTTCACTAAAATAGGTTCAAAACCTCAGAACTAGTTTTGGGGAATCACTTCCACATCGTGAAGAAGGTTATTGTTGTTGGAAGATGCTTTATGTTTAACTGCCCCACGTATGGGAGCCAGTTTGAGAAGAAGGTAATGTTCTTCAACTGTTATTTGGTTATGTATGTTTTTACGTATATTATTTAATCTGCCCTGCAATTTGGGAGCCAACTTGTAGTAGTTGTTTTCTTCTACTGTTTAAGTTTTACTGTTGTTGTTAGCTACATGCTTGGAAGCCAACTTGAAGATGATTTGCTGCTGTTGTTGTGTAATATATGTTTACGTAAACTTAAAGAATTGCTTTATGTAATAATAGTTCCTTTATGTAGTTTGCAACACGCATTGGGCGTCGGTTTAGAATTTGATGCTTACATAATATTACTTATGTATGAATTTGCCTCGGCTGTGTCAGTCTTACTTTAGAGTCATGTATCTTGGGTAGGGCGCGGTATGACAATTATTGTACACATCACAGAATTAAACTTTTAAATTAACTTCTTTTATTTAAATTCTTGCACATATTTATAAACCACTACACTTTGTAAAGAACTGTGAGAAACTTTTATACATTCACTTAACACGTATATCTGTTTTTACTAATCACCCGTAGAGAACACATTTTCCCATCTATATTCTACCAAGTTTCGCCAGCAACTGAATAACCTCAATGGTCAAAACCCATAAGCTTCGGTATTGCAAGTCTCTGATTGGCTAATTCTAGTCCAATAGAATATCTGTATTTAACTTAAACTTTTCTTTGCTGTTGATTGACTAATTTAAAACTGTTACAGAATTTACGTCGTCGCTCTAATCATGACCAGAACATTTCAAACTCTAAACACATTATTGCCACAATTACCTCATTATTACTCATTGTTAGCAACCTAAAACTTATTATTCTCACAGTTCTTGCATTATTAGAGTATGTAATGTATTCACATAACATTAATAAAATATGTTTACAATAAAAATAAGCATTTGCAATGACTGTTACATACAATTTAAATAATTATTACATACATATTGTTTCAAGGCGGGCTGTTACTGAATTTACTTATTATAAAAATACAATTGAAATTATTAAGGTATTAAAATACTTCCTCATCGTCCAGCTAATTGCAACTGGTTGGCTTTCCTCTGATGGTTATAGATGTCTCGTTGTTCCTCTAGTGGTGGTTCTACAAGTTTAGTAATCAAATTTTTGTCCATAGGGATGTCGAAATTCATTAACCTTGGACGAAATTTCCAAAGAAATATTTTCTCCCAAATGTTTAATTCTGTAGGTTTTTGTGCCTGCTTGATAAGTGATACTGGGTCCTCAATTTCATGTCCCTGTATCCAAAAATGTGCTGCGATTACTGATTTTTCTTCTTCCCTGGATTTGATGTTTCGAAAATGTTCCTTAAGTCTCGTTTCTATGTTACGCTTAGTTTGACTGATATAGATTTGTTCACAATCCTTGCAATCTATTCTATAAATCCCGGATTTTTTATGAGCTGGCATTTTTTCTTTTTGGTTTGCATTTATGAGGAATTTTATGCTGAATTTATTTTTGGGGATGAGTGCCACATTGCTATCATTGAAAATTTTCTTGAATTTGTTATGTGCCCATGGGTGAAATGTGACTTTTTTGTATGTCGGATTTTGTTTGTGTGGTTTGAGGGTTGTATTTTCTTTTATCATTTTTTTGTTGCTTGAATTTTTTGATTAACCTATCCACCATATCTGTTTTGTAGCCATTTTTTCTAGCTGTTTTTAAGATTTCTTGGTTTTCTAAGTTATATTCCTTTTCATTGAGGGGGATGTTCACTAATCTCTGGGTCAAACTGTTAAAAACTGCAACTTTGTGTGATGGGGGGTTATAACTATTGTTTTTTATATAATTATCTGTATAGGTTTTTTTCTGTATATTCCAAAAGTTAATCTATTGTTCTTCATATTTAGGTCCAGGTAGGGGAGCTGGTTATCCAATTCAGTTTCCATGATAAATATAATATTACTGTCTTGCAAATTCAATAATTTAAGAGCATCTTGTACATGTTTCTTGTTAACTATTGTGAATACGTCATCGACATATCTGGCCCAAGTTTTAAATAACCAAGGAAAGGCTTTTACTACTCTTGTCTCAAGAGCACTCATGAATAAATCAGCCATAAAGGGTGACATTGTATTTCCCATGGCTAGGCCTGTGTGTTGTTCAAAATATTTTCCTTC
Source organism: Deroplatys truncata (assembly GCA_030765065.1). Taxonomy (NCBI): domain Eukaryota; kingdom Metazoa; phylum Arthropoda; class Insecta; order Mantodea; family Mantidae; genus Deroplatys; species Deroplatys truncata. The sequence continues at coordinate 18,821,743 of CM060988.1, read as the reverse complement.
AAAGCTGAAGAAGGTTTGCTCTATGTGCAGTTTTGTCAGATTAATGAGTTCATCAATTTCTGTTGGGTTTCTATTGATGGCAGTTAACCAATTTTTTAATACCTATAGCACACTATCTTTAGGTAGGCTTGGAAACAGTGAAACCACATCGAAAGACACTAAAGTATCCCCATCTCCAAGTTGAATGTCCTTTATCTTAGTGATTAACTCAAAATGAATTCCTGATGCTTAAAAACTCAAATTTTGTGAATTCTTGAAATTTGTGGATTAGCCATTTTGCAAAATTATAAGGTGGGGCTCCAATGCATGAGATAATTGGTCTGATTTCGTTTCCAGGTTTGTGTATTTTTGGTAAACCATGCATTTTTAAAGGTGAGGGATTGGCTACTTTTAATATATTTTTACTTTCTCTACTACGTATAGTAAGTAGGGGAAGTATTGTATTCCACCCAAAAATTCGATACCAAGATTTCTCCGGAAATATATGTTTTGAGACCTCCTGAATCCAAAAAAAGCATTTTTGGAAACATGTCCATGTGTGTGTATGTGTGTCTGTCTGTGAACAGCATAACTCAGAAACGAACAGTCGGATAAACACCAAACTTGGTATTTAGGTTCAGTATCTTCCAGAGATGCGACACGAAGGTTTTCAAGAAAATCCCTCCACCCCAGATTACCCTTTACGTGGAAGATTTTTCAAAAATTTTAATTTTGTCAAAAATGGCTCTAATGATTTCGATTAAAATATCATATGTTTAAGATATGTTTATGACAAATACAATGTATATCTTGAATTTTCTGGGAATGTCTCCAAAAGTATTCTTCATTGTGAACGACTTTTGCATAACTGGTAAACCATAAGAGATAGACAAAATTTTACTACATAAAAAATGTAGATCGCGTTAAAATACACAATTTATGTGATATACATTTTTTTTTGTTGAGTGAACCATTTTCGAGATATTGCTTGTTATTCCCTTAAATTTTCCAATACTTTTTCTCAAATGGGAATTCGTTATTCATTTTTTTGTCTTGGATATGCAAAGAGTATCAATCTGTGGCAAAGACAATGGTGCTGCACATAGCGACCAGCTATTAATTGATATGTGTATGCTTAAAGGCTGCTGTATTTCTATATTGCCCTTGCAAATACAAAACAAGGGAACATAGTACGCCTTAAGCGATAGTCAAATATTTTTAGAACTGGTCGCTATGTGTAAAATGTAATTCTCTTTGCATGTCAAAAGATCGTTTCTACAAATGTTTATCTCGATTAATATGAAATACATGGAGAATAAGAGTTTGTAAAAATAGTGTGTACAAGAGTAGAGAAAGTCATGTGAGTGTAACACATCAGATTTCTTTTTTATAGATACTAATAACAACAAAAATATCTATAACAAATTCAATACAGAAACAAAGAATAATGTTTTTTAAAACTATTTTGGGAATCACAGTGAAGCTCCTATAGTTGCACAAAACAGGATTGTTATTATTCTAGCTTCACCAGTAAGTTCAATATTCAGACGAAAACCTCTTTCTCTTGCTTTACCGCTATAAAGTAGCCCGCAATAATGCAACTGACAATGAGCGATTCTATCCCACCAGAATCAGTAGCCTGCTGTTCGTGAATGTGAGTTTGTTACTGTGAGAGACGTCATCTGTTTGCGTGGAGGCGAAGGCTGGGCACGCAGAGATGGCAGTAACCTCACCCGCGCAGTTCCAAGAATTATTAAGACTGGGTTCTGCTCAAACTACTAGAAATCGCTGAGACTGAAGTTCCAGCATGAATGAGAACATTCTGGTAATTGTCGCGGTGTGGAAGAGCGAATGTGGACAGCAAATGGGCGCAAGAGTGAGTTGTGTGACAGTCGCATTGTGTTAACAAGTGAACTAGTGTTAGCTCTCCAAACGAGTGTACTAGTACTAGATTTTACCATGCCAAAGCTGTCCAGTGCTCGATTTATTGTTCTGGCTGGGGAATTCAAACAAGATTTCATAGACACTGATGGAACATTATGCGATGTACTATTTGTGATTCAGGAATTTTGTTAGATGAAAAACAGCAGCGAGATCGCATCACACACCACATTTCCAGCTCTAAGCATCAAATGAACAAGACTCTTCAAACAAACAAATCACAGCAACCTCTATTACGAAATGCGTCTCAACGGAGTTCTTCAAAAAGCCAAATTTTGAAGGAATTAAACATTGAATTGTGTGCAGCTCTTACACAAGCAGGAATTGCACTCAATAAGGTAAACCATCCAGCCTCAAGGGATTTCTTGAAAAACACAAAAAGATGTCAATGCCTGATGAGAGTACTTTAAGAAAAAACTACATGGAGCCTGTTTACCAAAAAACCATACAAAGAATCAAGGAGAAAGTGTCTGATTTTGATGTGGATCATTGTGGATGAAACCATAGACTCAATGGAACATGTTTTGAACATTTTAGTTTTTCCCTTAGCAGGGAAGAAAGTTAAGCCTATGTTGTTAAAAATGTAAGAGCTGCAGAAAGCCAATGCCAGTACAGTAATGCAATCCATTATGGACTTCTTCAATGGAACATGTTTTGAACATTTTAGTTTTTCCCTTAGCAGGGAAGAAAGTTAAGCCTATGTTGTTAAAAATGTAAGAGCTGCAGAAAGCCAATGCCAGTACAGTAATGCAATCCATTATGGACTTCTGCCAAAAACGCTGGCCTACTGGTATCGAGTTTCAAAAACTTCTTCTTCTGGTTACGGACCAGGCTCCATACATGGTTTCAGCTGTTAACCAATTGAAACCTTTATTTCCTAACTTGAAGCATGTGACATGCTTGACTCATGCCCTTCACAGGGTTTGTGAATCCATAAGGAATGAATACGACATCGCAAATCAATTCATCTCTGCCCTGAAGAAGATTCTACTGAAAGCTCTGAGTCGTGTTGTTTACTACAGGGAAATCACTGGCCTGCCCTTTCCAAATTTCCCGGTCATTACTCCCTGGGGATCTTGGATTGAGTGTGCTGCTATGTTGTGTGAGAATTTTGACAAAATTAAAGAGTTTGTGCTTTCTTTCGATCCATCCGATGCAGGTGCAATTTCCAAGGCACAGCAACTTCTGCTACCGGGGAAAATACATAATTTGCAGACAGAACTATATTGTGTCCATAGTTACAAGTACCTGCTTACAGCTATTAAACGATTGGAAGAATAAGGCTGGAAAAGGAAAAGCAATGGGATATTTTTACTTCCGTGAGGGAGCAGTTAGATGGCTTTGCCAAAGACGAACTTGAATCTAGTCTTCAGAAGAATCCAGACATTGAGGAATTCGCCACATCTGTAGAGTTGCCATTCCGAGTGAATACAAGGTTTGCCCCACTGGTTTCTGTGTATGTTGAAAGAAGCTTTAGCATCTACAAAGACATTCTATCTCCTAATAGAAACAGACTTACTTTTAAAAATGTGGAGATGCTTAATATCTTGAAGTACAACAGCTTCATGTTTTTTCCTTCTTTTGATGAGTGATAATTTGAAGTACTTTGTAGTTCAATAAATTAGAATAGAGGAAAGAGAAATCATTGAATTAGTTAAGGGAATGCACAACTGAAATTAACCCAAAATCTCAAAAAATCTAAAATTATGTTCCCAAAAAAATACGCCATTCTTGTAGTTTTGGATTCCACTTTTATTTTTGAAGTAGCGAACGCTTCAGGATCGTTATGAGACTTTTTAAATACCCTTGCGAATTTGGTTGCTAGCTGTTTATATTTTTAAAACTTCATTTTAGGGCGTTTCTTATTTTCAGCATTTCTGCATATTCAAAATGTTCCATACGATGTAGTTTTCATCCATTCATATTGACATTTTTTATGCTTATTTTAAAAACACAAATAAATAAAACTGTCATGTAAGTTTTCTGTGTAATGAATAGTTTTTGCGCTATTAATTTTTGAAGATAACAATGTATACAAAAAACGAAAAAATGTAAATACAAAACAGCAAAACTTTTTTTCTCCTAAACTAAGAATCATAGAAAATAAATTATATGACAGATTTGTAGTTCCTTGACATAGAAGCAACATAAGATTTTTTTTTTTTTTTGAAAAATGCATCATGTGTTGCATTTTGCATACCCCCATAATTTTATATTTTGAAAATTAATAACTTGAAAACTAATTAAGATTTTGGATTGAAATTCACAAAACAATTATATCTAAAGAAGACTGACATGTGATTAAAATTTCAGCACAATTGAATGGATAGTTTAGGAAATAGCAATTTCAGTTGTGCATCCCCTTAAATAAACCAGCATCTTATTGTCCCTTTTTTCACCTTATTTGAGCACCTTTTCATCTGAAATTTGCACCTAAAAATCCTAACCCTGTTAATAATACTGAGAAAGTGTATTTTTTTGGCAAACATACATTTTTTTTTTAAATGGAACAATGCCTGGTTACATCAGCAGAATAAAGGTAGGGTAAATTAGAATGTCATTGGCGTTTGTTGCAAGATTCTAGTGCAAGTGGTTTATGACAAATCTTATTTTGAAACTTTTACGCACCGACACCTGTGGTAGCACAAACTAGAGAAAAACAAAAGGGAATTACAATACTTCTGTGGATTCTTACAAGTAAAGGTTTTGTTCAAAATGATCACTGGCAGGTTCAATACATGCTTCCAGTCTGCTATGGAAAGACTGCTGCACATGTTCTAGCATTTCAGTGGAAATTTCAGAGCAGGCAGCAGTAATACGTCGTTTCATAACGTCTGGTGTAGTTGGTACATTTTTGTAGACAGTCTCTTTCAGCCTTCCCCAGAGAAAAAAGTCTAAAGGTGTCAGATCCGGTGAATGGGCCAACCAAGGTACAGGTCCTCTTCGTCCAATCCAACGATTTGGAAACAATCCGTTAAGACAAGCTCTAGTACATTGTGCACTATAGGCTGGATAGCCATCATGTGGTACCACAGGTTCCTCCTAGTCTGCAAAGGAATGTCTTCTATCATCTGTGGCAGATGTTCTGTCAGGAGGCTGTGATACTTGTGCGAGTTCATTGTTCCTTCTATGAACAAAGGGCCTATGAGCCGATGGTTCACTATCCCACACCACACGTTTAAACTCCATGGACGCTGACGTTCCACCTGACAAAGACAACAGGGATTGTCAACAGACCAATAGTGCTTGTTTCTGTGGTTTACCTGGCTATGATTAGTAAATGTTGTCTCATCACTAAACAAGATACATGATGAATCTGGAGTGTCATGTCTTAATGCCCATGTACAAAAGTTAACACGATTCTCAAAATCATTTCCATGCAGCTCTTGATGGAGAGAGATGTGATAGGGATGGAATCTATGTCAATGGAGAATGCACAGTACACTTGTCTGACTTATGCCGCTTCCACGTGCAATTGTGCGGGAACTAATTTGCGGATCTACTGCAACGGCAGCCAAAACATTAATTTCTGCCTCTTCTCCAGTCATTTGTTTGTTTCTGTTATGTTTTCTAGGTGTTACAACACCACTTTCATGTAATTGGTTGAAGAGGTTGATAAATAGTTGCCGAGATGGTTGATATCTATTGGCATACGTTTCTGCATATACCGTATAGGAACGAACTGCATTCTTCCTACACTGTCCATACACCATGAGCATGTCGGCATTTTCTGCATTAGCAAACCTCATCTTCCACTCACGACTTACTGCTTGAACTGTCACAAACTAACTGACCAGAAAGTCACAATGCAATCAATGAACAGAAAGCATAATGCAAATAAACATAACAACATTGTACCCAGCAACTAAGCAGGTTGAATGGGACAAACAATTGTCGGGGTGGAAAGTTTTCAAAATAAGATTTCTCGTAAACCACTTGCACTAGAATCCTGCAACAAAGACCATTGACATTGTTATTTATCCTACCTTTATTGTGTTGATGTAACTAGGTATTGTTCCATTTAAAAAATTGAATGTTTGCTCAAAAAGTAAACTTTCTCTGTATTGTTAAAATCTGTTTATAGGCTAAATGTACGAGCCCCTGACTACCAATCAATGCTGTGAAAACTGCACATCAATAGCACTTTCCATTTCCGAAATATTTGCGGTGCAAGTTTTAGGTGGTTCACCCTGTATACCAGATTCATCATGCAATCTACCAAGGCTACAATGAAGACACTTGTGAAGGCTTCTGAAACATGTCCTGTATAACAACAGAGCAAGTGAAGCAAATGTGTCCCAAATTTGACTCCGAATGCTCAAGTAAAGAATAACATGATGAATTGGAGTCGTTATGTATTAATTCATCATATGATAACATCACAATCAACAATACTTCTGTTCATTATAATAAAGAAAAACATTTTCGACATAGAATATTAGATGAAAGTCATTACTAATATAAAGGTTTCAGTATTAAACACTTACAATCTCTTCATAAATTGATTGTTTTGCCGTGAATTCCTTCACATTGTAAAATCCTTGGTAATGAAAAAGCACAATGATTCATGAAATTAGAAACCCATCTTTATCGTTTCACTCATCAAAACTACTAATCCAGGAAAACATCCAACAAAAAAATTTATGACAGTTTAATTCATGAGAGTATAAATAAAAATGGAAAACCTTTTTGAAGAAAACAACAATAATCCCAGAACGTTCATGCTTAAAAGCTGTTGCTGTCTTCCATCACATATAGGATATGATTGTTTGGCTGCCCATTCTATATAAATTAAACATCCTTCCTACTCCAAATTGTGCGCTTTGTAGAGAGGATTCTACAATGAATATGACTCATCTCCAGAATGGTCAAAATTTAACAGCTTCAGATCTTTCATTATGCTACTGGGAAGCAAGAAGGCTGAGTATTAGCAACCATCCACCAATCGGTACTAAAGTTTCTAGTTTATGCAGACTTTGTATGTAATATCAACAGGTCAACAACTGCTTGGATGGTAATTCAATGATCAGAATAGAAAATTCAACAAATGTACTCTTTAGTGGCTTTGAATTCTCTTTGTACTTAAAGTTTAGTCATTAAAACAAAAAAAAAAAAAAAAAATTCCAATCATAAACACTGAACTCAACGCAGTGTTTACTTACCAAAGACTTCCACAAAAGCATATGAAGAAGTGAAATAATTTTTATACAAATGTAATTATAAGCTCCATACTACATATTCAGTTTGTTTCAAAATTAAATGCAAGATCAGCAGAATTTAATGAAGTCTAACTTGACACACTTTATAAACTTGCAGTGTTGAAGGAGTCTTGATGGACTAATGCACGAAGTATACATTACTGGAGCAATGCAATAGTCTGGTTAATCTTATTTGCATCTTTTTAATTATTGACAGAGCTAAAATACGCAGTTACCACATTTTATTCAATTAATTAAATATGAATGACGAATTATTTCACTTATACTAGCACCATTTTATCTCCGCCTCTTGACATTTAGCGCGACCGAGAGAGGCAGTGTTGTCAATTCTTGCCCCTACTGTGAACACGTGTGTATACATGTGCCATCTCTTCATAAAGTGCGAACAATAAAACAGTATTTAAATTATGGAGATACCATAAACAAACAAATTTAATGTACTCACATTTAACATGTCAATAGCCCAGCGGAAAGATGTCGCACTCTTCATAGATATCCATTTCTTCACCATCAGCGTCACTGGAGTGTTTACTGTCGGCATCAAATGAAATGACTAATTCTTTTAAAACACCTTTTGCTTTAAGTAGAAGTTCCCATGTATGTTTCACAGCACTCTGCCACTTTTTCCAATGACACCTGTTTGATTCCTTGTTGCACCCAACATCGGTGATGTCTTATTGTGTTCTGCAACGTACCCTTTGACTTGTGCCCAGATGAGTTCAATAGGATTGAAATGGCAGTGTGGAAGCCTGATGACAGTGTGCTCATGTGCAGCAGCGATGGTGTCTATCTCATATGTACAGAACCTTGGTTTGTACAACTTAATTTGCAAGAGCAAATTTTTCATTACTGTCAACTTGTTCATTACTACTGACACTCCAGGGATATTATTTTCCAACAGTCACTGAAGTATGATGTGCTTGCTGTCTTTGGCTGTTGGTGCTTTGTTTAACTGCACTGAATGATAAGGGGCATTGTCTATTACAGTAACGGACTCAGTTGTGTATGGCAGTAAAAGTTTTCACATTCATTTCTTCATGATAATCATGCATTTTTTTTTTTTTATTTAAACAGAAGCATGACAAACCCAATTACTCCACCAGCATGAAACAGAACAAGTGTGCTTCCCTTTCCAATGGGCACCTCCATTGGTACTGCTATTGTGTCGTCTGTCCAGGCCTTTGATTTTGTATGTCCTGCATTTACCCACGTTTCATCCAACCATAACACTTTTTCAGGACTGACGTTTACAGTTTCCCTCAGAAATTTGCCACGCCATGCCACTATATCAGCTCTTTCCATTACGGCTTTCCTACTTGAAAAGTTCTTGAATTTAAAACCAAGTTATTTTAACACCTTGCTTAAGCTTGTCTTACCTCCATTGAGTAATCCGGCTTGTTTCAAAGAACCTAGAAGCTTCTCTCAAGCAGAAAATTCTTTCCTTGTATAAAATTGGTAAATATGTTACCTTAGTGCATCCTTTTGAAAGGCATCCAGTGTTGTCTTAGGTCTGACTTTAGATCTCAATTTTCCTAGTGACTGCAATTCTTCTCAAGGCGTATTCAAATCGGCCAGGCATTTTTCCTTTGTCACAATTTTCACGGCTGTTTCACACACCTTCAATGCATCACAAACTGTATCCACTAGTGCTGCCAAAGGCAGAAGAAGTGCTCCGTTGTCTCGCTCCTTTTCAAAATATTCACTTAGCCGGAATATAAATTCAGGGCTTTTGCTCCAGTAAGGTTCAATTTTTTTCTTTGATTCTGAAAAACCACTAGCTATAAAATAACTATAACCAAGATAACGCAGCAAATCGCACACAAAAAACCAATTTCACTTGAGCTAAAGCTAAAAGCTGCTTCGCTTACAAGAGAATTGGCAACAATGCAGTGGACTCACACAGGAAAGAAGGCCTAGCAGACAACTTCCACCCTTTGCTGTGTGAGTCAAACCAGCTCTACAAACTTGCCCCATTTTTATTCTTTACTTTCGTGTTGTGTTTTGCATGTAGCAAAATTCTGAACAACAACAGTAAACTATATTTATTAAAAGGTTACAAGAAATCCAATTTATATGTTGAAATGAATCAGAATAGTTTCCTTTACTGTGGAAACTCACAGTGCTAGTATTGCTAAAGGTGGCCATTCTAATATATACCTATCTCTTTCTTTACCTTCATGAACCATCAGGGCCGGAGATGCAGCGGCGTGAGTATAGCTAAATTTTGTAAGAACAGTTTTTGCCCATTACCAGGTGCACCATGAGTGGAAATATTCTTTAAGCTATTTGATGGTGACATGAATTTACTGAGGTTGTAAATGAAATAATGCATAAATTAGCTATTTATGCAACTAGTGGTATATGAGCATCATTACTGCTCAAATGTGTTTTGCAACAACGAGAATAAGTTAAGTTCTGCATTTACATGAGAGTGGTAATTACGCTCATCCCACTGGTTGTACAAAATATTTATTCACAGCCATTTAATAATGGTGACTTACCTTATTGGCTTTCATGATACAATCACCGATTTATGAATAACAGCATCACTACTCAATAAGTCATCCTCCGTGGTCTAGGGGTACCATGCTAGCCTCTAGTTTCTGAGGTTGTGGGTTCAAACCTGGCGGAGGGTGATGGATTGTTTTGGGCATAAAAATCCTTAGCATGGCTTCCTTTGGAACGGAAGTAAAGCTGGTAGTATCGTGTCATAGATTTAAGGCACTTGAAAGAACCTCAAGCCTGGTATAGAGACCTCTGAGCAAAATTTTCAGTCTTTCACGCCCAATATAGAATAGGATGCTAAGAACCATAGTAGCTAAAGAGTGTCTATAAATAAAACTCAATTTAATTTATCATTCAATAAACACTGTAATCCTCTGTGATTCAATGTAAACCAAAGCCTAATTAATATTATTTTGTTTATCATAGTCTAGTTGGTCTAGAAACAAAAGAACTAATGTAACAATATTAATTTGTTTACAATAACAATTAATGGCATAGATTATCTGGAATCAAGAAAAATCAGCTAATTCATTCCAATTAATGAGTGATTTTGAAGAAAGTATCTCTTTTGATATTGAAACAGGGTTTCGACAGCTGTTGCATCACTGAAAATCAACGGTAGTGTGTGAATGTTAAGCATGACATACAAGTATATCAATTCACTACCATGGTGATATGACAATGGATAAGAAGCTATTATTAAATGGTTGCAGATACAATTAATCAGCTTATTTTAAACTAATACTTATACACAGAAGTTAGAAACCGTGATGTATTTGAATTAGATTTCTTTTGAGAGTTGGAACTGTAACATTAAAAACATCACTAAGTAGTAATTTTTCCATGAATGCTGACAATAAGGCTCATTTTTCTGAGCTTTAGTAATGCTTTTAGTGCTATAATTCCAAATCACAAAAGAAACCTTATACTACATTGTTAAATTCTATGCAGAAATATGCTTGTCATTTACTTTAGTCATTTACACACTAAATTTTCCCATGCTCTATTTTTTAAGAGTAACTTTCTTGCCACTCACCTATTCTATGAATATAAGAGATGACACTCGGAGGGAAATCATAATTGAGAACCAAGTTTACACCTTTGAAATCTATGCCACGTCCCATTAATTCTGTGCAGATCAAGATCCATATTTTTCCTTCTCGGAAACTGCGTACTACATTATCACGCTGTGAAAGAAAATATAAATAAATAAAAGTACTTAATTAAATGAACTACCAATAAAAATTCTACCAGGGCCACTTGATCTGCAATGTTAATTCTATTGCAGCAATTAATAAATTAAACATCATAGAACAAAATTCATAATTCATTTTAGTGCATTTCACCATAACCTGAGCAGCAAACTACAGGGTGATTTATAACATTCCATCTGCAGGGGAAGGAGCAAAGTGAGTGTACATAGAAAGAGTGCTAAAATACTGATTTAGAATTTGTACTTACCACAGGGACACATTTTGAAAGATTGCTTAACTGTAAAGAAAAGTGTATTCACTCAAAAATTGGCTGGGTTAAATTAGGCACCAACTTACAATAAATGGAAGAGAGGTTATGTTGACAGTCTTCTGAGAATTAGTTAAAGATGGCAGTTGGAAGATACACACATACAGAATTTATGGACAACATTGGAGAAAAAGGTTTTCTAAAATTTTATAAGAATTTTGGAAGGAAAGGAGATGTACATTAGGGATCAAAGAGAAGATATTATATGATTTAAACTGGAAGTTGGTGATTAAAAATGTTACAGGGGAAGGAATCAATATGTAGGGGTAAAGAAGATGCAATTCGCATTTTACTAGAATGCAAAGGCACGGAGTTTAATCAAAATAAATGGTTGAAGATTACAAAGCACAGGCTGTCTTGCCATGCTTACAGCTTGGGAAAAATTTAGAACGTTTTTGGAGCATCATCCGTTTGTTTTAGAATGTGAAAACCAGGCTATCACTTGGTTTTGTCACAGGCTGGAAAAACCAGCAAAATCGCTCGTTGCGCTGTTAAGTTTAGTGTTTTCCAATTTACAGCCACTCGGAGTTCGGACAATTCAGTGGCCGATGTCTTGTTGTGGATGTTCCACGAGCCTTCCAATGAGGAACCAGTAATACCATTGACAGCCTTGCAGATTGATAACGTTTCTCGGGATTTCCCCACATGTTTTACACCATTTCAGCCCCTGAAATGGGACCCAGAGCTTGGCCCTCTGTGGCGACGTCAATTGGGAGATGTTCCCCAGGGATATAAATTTAAAGACAGGATTTTGTATAACCACCTCCCAAGGTCACATGTCCTTAAAATTTTGCTTCCCCAGACCTTGGTCCTCATGGTTTTGCACTATTTTCATACCTCACTATTCGGTGCTCACCTGCAAATTTATAAAACCAAAATGAAGATATCCCAATACTTCATATGGCATAACATGTACCGGGATATTGCGATCTTTATTAAGTCTTGCGAAATCTGTTTAAGGGCTAAGCCGGCACAGAACACCAGTTAGGTTTTCTCAATTCCAAAATTGCAGCTTATCCAACGGAACACCTGTTTATGGATTATATCAGTCCCTTGCCCCTATCATCTCGTGGCAATACATACCTTTGTGTTGCCATTGATGCATTCACGAAGTTTGTTTGGTTAGTTCCTGTTCAAGCTGCTACTGAACTGGCATCAATTTCATTGTTAGTAGGAATCTTTTGCTTTCTTTGGAATCACAAGCACTATAGTATCTGACAATGCTTCTTATTTTTGGGCGCGTGTATTTTGTCCTTTTCTATTTGAGCGAGGCATTCAGTTTGTTCAAACCTCATCATATTATCTGCAACTTTCATTGGCTAAATGGGTAAATCGCACGTTGAGAAGTATTCTCATTGCATTCCACTCTGATGACCATGCCAGTTGGCATACCCCCTTACATGAGTTTCAGCTTGCCTTGAATACAGCCACATCAGCAGGTCCCATTTCACCTAATGTTCAAAGTTTCTCCAACTTTCCCTCTTTATAGTCACTAGCAGTTGCTTGATCTACTTCCAGATACTTCCACCAACGAGGATGCGCAGAAGTGGGGCACGACTTCATTATGATCATCAGCGGCATGCTGAATGCTATAATCTTCGATGGAAACCTCCTCCTTTTCAGGTTGGGGATCTCACTTTATTGAGGGCTCACCCTTTAAGTGATGCTTTGTGGTGTTTTGCCCAGAAACTGGCTCAACAATATGTGGGACCTGTTTGATTAGTATGTATATTTCAGTCTTATTTCAATTACAGGATTGTACCACACGCAGGTTGACCACAACTCATGTCTCCCAACTTAAATCTATACCACAATGGTAATTCTAGGACTTTGGCTCGATTTCTCGCTGGCAGGTAAGCTGCCTACTTTTCAATACTCGAGCAATTATATTGTTCATGCTCTCATGCTCAAGTCTGGATCAGTTTGCAACTTTTCTGTGGCTGCTACTGACTATTTCCAAGTTTTGTTATTTTTTTTTTCTATGTCTAATATTTTTTTTGTCTGTCCTTTTCCGTTTCTTTTTTCCTTCCCCCGCCTTCCTCAGTGTTTTTTGTTTATGTGCACACTTACCTACTGGCTTCCTTCCCCCTTTGTCTTGTGTTGTTTATCCGTGTCTGTGATCCTTATGGCACCTTAATCATAAGTCGATTTATGCTGGTTAATATCCTTATTATAAAATTATAATTCTAGTGAGCCTATGTACTTTGTATGCATTGTAGGGCGGCATGCCCTTCTGTACATTTATGCTGTACATTCGTATGGAACTTTATGTTATCATAGGTTTATTAACCACCACTGTATCTTTTACTTGCAATATTCATTTGCCCTTATCGCAATCACCACAATATTGTATGTTTATTTGGTGATCACAAGTTGGTACATTTGTTCCAAATGACACTTGCCATTGTGTCCCTTGGAGGACACTTCCGGTGATTGTGTTTTGAAGTTGGAATTTTTTTTACACATGTAAGAGGTTTTATTCTATCTTGCGCCGGACTTATTTTAAGTAAGTTTGTATTGTGGTACTATTTAGTGCTCTCTCTGACTGTTTTTTTTGCCCTTGGGGGCTGTTTATACACTAATACCATGACTTATCATTACATTATTTTCCCTGCTACAATGCACTCTTTTGAGGTTTTAAGGACATTTTCCAAGTTCCATGCCCTCTACCTTGCTCGCCACTTATTTTGTGCTCTATTTTCATGGCCTGATGCAGGTGGCCTTATACTGCCTCTGCCTGCTTTCCTCGGAGGGGGGGGGGGTTATTGCACTAATTTGCCCCCTTACTCCTTTACGGAGTTCATGGAGACAAAGTCAGTCTGCGAAATCAGTGATGACCCCTCACCCACCCGCAGCAACAGGTTGCAGGCAAGATGTATCAAGGAGTTACTCTCCTGAAAATGGCACAACAGGACAGCATCACCGGTCACATGTGGGTTGCGACCTACTCATTCATGATTGGATGGTTTATGACTGCAATGCGTCAGCTGCATGACATGGTGGCAAGGTAGAAATCACATGACCGCTATAACATATCATGTTTTTTGACTTCACATATGGTGAGTTTATTAAATCTGATTTCAGTGATATTTTGTGCCAGTAGTGGGGAATCATTATGCAGATTAAAAGTAATTTCCGTTCAGACATAATCTTTTAAAATTTGTTTTTTGCATGTTTTCACTCAGCCACTCAGAGGTGCGTTTCAAGTGCATAAATATTTTTTACCGTGAATGCTTAGAGAACTGGTATTTATATATTGTGAGATAAAACAAATTAATCTTGAATGTCACTAATGGTGTGCAAATCTTGTGAACAATATATAATTTGTATTTCAAACATTATAAAGTCACCAGGTTTTACGAGAGAGTTTTGAGAAAATATTTGTATAATAAGGAATTCTAATTGTCCATTTTGTGAAGAAAGAAAAGGGAAACTTTGCTTTTGAAAGATATTGTGATGATACTTTTGTAAAACAGAATTTTATTAATCTATTCGTGTGAGCCATATACCACTCCTTGTCAGGCAAAACATTATTAATCTTACAAGATGTTTAATCAAGGAGATTGGCACTGCAAACACTGAAAGTTACGTAGAATTATCTTTAAAAAAAGTACTGAATTTGAGTAACTGTTGAATGATTTTCCTTTTGTAGGCAATTTAATAATGTTCCATATAAGGACCGTTGTTATCAGTACATTGAAAGCTATTTGTAATTTTCTCAGGAAAAATTCTAGTTATCTCACATAAAAGATTTTTAGTAATTATGCCTCCAGGAGAGCAAACATTGTGGATGTAATTGTGTGAACTCCAGAGACTTTATATTCTGTTATCTGTTAGATTCAGTAAGGGAAATAAATTTGTCGAAAGATTATTTGTACTGGTATTTTTTTTACTTTGATAATCATTGCTGTTCATTTCCTAAGCCATGTGTACCTACATCTAAATACAGGACCGGGTCTGCCAACGCAGAGACCACACCCTCGCAAACCCAGGAGAAAACTCGTGGGGCTTTCCATTAGGAGCGGTGCCTATTTTATATACCGCCCCCCCCTGCCTGGTCAAAATCGGGCAAGGACACCTCCCGCACCGACCCTTCCAAGCAGGGACGGAAGTGGATACGCCACTTATGCGCGTCAGGCCAGCAGGGCGAACCCTACTGTACCTACAGTCCAGTCTGGGAATTTTCTGGGGTTATTAAAGTAGTGATATATATCTACATATATAACAGGAAAGCCAAGAAACTATGAACTGGATGCGCTGTATTTCCACTGGGTGTGTGAAAACATGATAACGCACTGCTGCTATAAACAAGGTGACGTTGACGTGGTTTTGCTCTGCAGTGTGAAGTGCAGTATTGAGTTGATGGTGATGTGATGTTCAGTTAGTATGAGTTATTTACTATTTTGTCCTGTACTTAGTTATCATGAAGTATATGTTTTATACTGCATGGCGTGTATTTATTTATGATTCGTACCTGTTAACTCAGGGGGCTTCGGTCTCCCAAACTAACCCCCGGCGATTTCTATCTATGGGGTAACATAAAACATAAAGTACACAAGACAAACCCACACCCTGGAAGAATTAAAACAAAATATTCGCTAGGAAATTGCCAGCATTTCTCAATGTGAAGTACGGTGAGTGATGGATAGTTTCCTAAAGAGGTGCCAAAAATGTAAAGCCTTTAAAAGTAGTTTTAAAAATGTTGCATGGTTTCATCTGCGCCTTTCTATGATAGCAGCAGACGGCGAGCACCGAAGACGTGGATAGGAAAAACAGCCAGTTTGTAGTTTTTTGGCTTTCTCTGTATATATATTTATATACTGCAGAAACTGAAATTGATCAACTTTCAATGCAATAAATATTCAAGTTTTATTTCAAACTGCACATTCTATGCCACTACTGCCAGTCAGTCATGTTTAGTATTTAAATGCGAACAAAAGACTGTCTTCAAGTACTTTCTTCTTGTTTATCAGCACAGATAAATTGATTTCCTTGGGTCATAATATATCTCAAAATGTCAAGACAGAGAGCAAGGGTGCATCATGTATTAGTGCCTTATGGTTTTAACCTCTTGTGTGCAGGTGGTATAATGTTATTCCCTTTACTGTCAAGCATCATCTATCTATTAACTCGAAATTCTCACTAGGGGCTTATGTTTCAATGTTTTAACAAGGGATGGCATGGTCCCATTTCGTGCCTTAATTGTGATTCTTTTTGTTTTGGCTCGGGCAATTGTGACGAGCCTGGGGCAGTTTTTCTTTCAAAACATATATTCTTGGGGATAATTTTTCTAAGGGTATATCTAATTTTAATACATGGTTACCTTATTTTCTTAAACAGTAGCCAGAGCACTAGAGTAACTTTAATTAATTTTAATCTGTTTACGAACCTTTCTCCTCCATTTTTTTGCCGTTAAAGCGAACTAGTTACAATTGGTCATAGGTACTTTAAGGTAAAATGGGGCACGATAACGGCATTATTTCTTTTCCTTAGTAGAAGTCATGTATTGATTCTATGTTAAACTTCAATGATTTACCCAGATTTGTGTGATGTCATTTGAGCATGAAGGTAATTTTGTAAGCTACAGTTATTGCACAACCAAGGATAAATTCTTAGAGTTAAATGTTTTCTATAAACTAATTTCATTTTACACTGCCCTAAATAGCTTTTGTAAAGTTGTCTGATAGTATATTTTATCTTTCCCTCAAAACTGTTTATATAAACAGAATATGTTTCATTCGAATAACTTCTATTATTATGAATGTAAGGTTAGTAATTTAATAGTTTGGTGAAAGCAACTTTAGCTTTTTAAATCCCCATAATTGTACAGCTCGTAAAAGTATCTTTGTATTTCTCAGTGTACTGAAATGTCTTGTGAAAGCTGCTTTTATTCTGTAATTTGGATAACTTACTAGTTTGGAAAAGGAACTCAAATTTTAAATGAACGTGGAAGCAACTTGCAATGTTGCAAATAGTAACAACTGAAACGGTTTTGTACTAGGGTCTTAAAATTCTTTAGTTACTGAACAGTTCTGTAAAAGAGACTTTGCATATTCTAGTGTAAGAACTGAACAGGACATTGGGATTGTTCAATCCTGGCAATTTTGTTATCATTAATATTGTTAATAAACTGCTCAGATGGGGCATTATTCTGGCACTGTTCCAGAAAAAGCCTGACTAGACCTTGATTTTACATCCCTACTTATTACAACAGGAAGGTATCAAAGGAAAACTAATGCTTTGTGCCAACTTGATAAACAAAGTACAGCTGACCAACAAAGCTCTATTAAAAATCCAGGAACACCAAATGTCTAAAGATGATTTTAACTACAGCAGAGATAATGCAGCATAATAACAGTTCATTATTTTCTTAGATATAAATATCATTAAAATTCACAAATTAAAAATAATTTCTTGCATTACGGAGAACAGTAAGAACAAAATTCACCTGTAACTGAGTGCGATCTGCATGGATGACATCAACATTGATTCCATCATAGATCAATTCAGAGAAGAGTTCTTTAGCCCTTTCCTTAGTCTGCACAAAGATTAGCACTGGTGGAGTTAAACCCTGAAAAGAGAACAGTCAGCCTCATTCTTTGGGTTCATTATAAACGAGTACTGCAACAAAACATACTAGGCCCACCTGTGGCTGAAATGTGAGGCAGTATTTTAATACCTGAATAATTTCACTTGTAATTTAAAATAGGTAAATTTAATAACAGCCCGCCTTGAAACAATATGTATGTAATAATTATTTAAATTGTATGTAACAGTCATTGCAAATGCTCATTTTTATTGTTAACATATTTTATTAATGTTATGTGAATATATTACATACTCTAATAATGCAAGAACTGTGAGAATAATAAGTTTTAGGTTGCTAACAATGAGTAATAATGAGGTAATTGTGGCAATAGTGTGTTTAGTTTGAAAATGTACTGGTCATGATTAGAGCGACGATGACGTAGTTTCAGTGACAGTTTTAAAATTTGGCAATCAACAGCAAAGAAAAGTTTTAAGTTAAATGCAGAAATTCTATTGGACTAGAATTAGCAAATCAGAGACTTGCAATACTGAAGCTTGTGATTTTGACCATTGAGGTTATTCAGTTCCTGGCGAGACTTGATAGAATGTAGATGGAAAAATGTGTTCTCTACAGGTGATTAGTAAAAACAGATATACACGTTAGGTGATTGTATAAACGTTTCTCACAGTTCTTTAAAAAGTGTAGTGCTGTATAAATATGTGCAAGAATTTAAATAAAAGAAGTAAGATTTAAAAGTTTAATTCTGTGATGTCTACAATTATTGTCATACCGCGCCCTGTATAAGAATCCTGACTCTAAAGTAAGACTGACCGCAGCCGAGACAAAATTCAAACAGTAATATTACGTAAGCATAAATTACAAACCGACGCCCAAAGAGTGTTACAAACTACATAAAACAACAGTTGAACAACATATAACCTTCTTTAAGTTTGCGTAATTCATTATGTAACAAAAGTTGAAGAATACAACTTCTTCAAATTGGCGCACATACGTGGGGCTAACTCAAAACAGCATCTATCCATCAACTTCTTCAAATGATATGGATTCCCCATATTTCGATAGTGCTGAATTGATTATGCAATTCATTTTTTTCAAATAGCACTCCTTCCTATCGTAAAATGGCTTTGAAACACAGCACTTGGCTCAGAAAGTGCTTAGTGCACTGTGTACATGTGAAACTAGAAATGCACATTTTGCTGCCAAACAGAACTTGGGTTCAGTTATGAATGAATGAATGAATGAATATTTATTCCTCAATAATCACAATCGCATAATTAAATTACATATATTTTAGACTATAACAACATTTGAAAATATTAGGCTACTTATGCTATAATTCACTTCTTAGTTGCTTGCCTATGCTAATTTATGGTCTCAATATACACAACTCCTGGTTTTCTGTGTATTGATGACCCACTAACTCTTGCTCACATTATTTGTCTATTTCATCTGCCTTCAGCCCCATCTCCTTTGTAGTCATTCTTAACCATCTCTCTTTCACCTTACCCAAATAGTTTACCATAGCTTTTATATTTTTATGCCCTTTTACAGTCAGAACCTTCCTTATTAATACAATCCAAGTTTTTCCATTTCTGTTGCCAAACTTGTTTTCTCCATGTCTTTGTTTGATTACAATATGGTGGAAATCTGTGCTCTCTTTCCCACACATTCAACATTTTCCTATATCCTCATCATGCCTTTCAAGTTTATAATTCATGTTCTCGCCCATGCAAATCCTTCTCACCCTAATTTATTGCATATCTCTATGCACTTTTCCCTCTCCCATATTATTTTTCTCTCTCTATATGTCCTCAAGGAGCTTTTCTCTCTTGTACTGTCAAAAATATCCTATTGTCATTAACTTCTAGCCTTAATTCTACTTTTCCAAAAGCCTCTAAAGTGATATTCTGCATTCATCCAAGCATCTCCCATACCTATCTGTTCCATAACTTACTGAATTTTTGATAACCATAACCCTTTCCACTTACTTTTCTTTTGTATATGAAAACATTCTTTGATAGTACTACTATCGTCCAGATTGGAGATTCTATATCAATGTTTCGTA
Organism: Deroplatys truncata; assembly: GCA_030765065.1. Lineage (NCBI taxonomy): Eukaryota > Metazoa > Arthropoda > Insecta > Mantodea > Mantidae > Deroplatys > Deroplatys truncata. Next base: position 18,801,963 of record CM060988.1, on the reverse strand, counting down.
GTTCTTGTGAAAATTTTGATCTTGGGGGAGTACCACCAAGTTTTAAATGTGCTGTTGGTAGACCTAAAATATATTTGCAAAAAGATGTATTGACTTTGTCAACCTCTCTCCAAGCATCATCTACTCCCCATACCTCTGCCTCATGTAACATCTTGCTTTCTACCATGGCAGTGTAAATTCTTTCAAGCCATTTGACATTTATGTCTGGCAATTTTTTTAAACATGATCTTATAACATTCATGACCATTTTACCTTTTACTACAGACATCTTGTTTTGTTCATTCCAACCTCCATTCAAACTTTGTCTTACCCCAAGTAATCAAATCTCTTTAGCACCTCTATATCTCTTCTGTTTATCTGCCGTTTCTCATTCTTACGTAGTCAATAACCTTTTTTAAAAATCATGAGATTCGTTTCCTTTTCATTTACTTTCAGTTCCCATTTTCTACAAAAATTCCTTACTGCCTCGAGTGCCCTCTGCAGGATATAGATGATGATGATGAGAGAGGGTTTAAGAACGCTAAACATCTAAGGTCATCAGCGCCCTTACAAAGTATAAAATTTAAAATCCAAAAACTAAAATATGGGACACAAACCCGCTTAGTCTAAAACACTAAAAACAAGAGACCAAATTCTAAAAAACACCACACTAAAACCAATAAAAGAGTAAAACAATGTGTCAAGAACTGTAGGACACAAGGGACAAGAGTGCCATATGTCACCCAGGGAGAAGAGCCCCCATTAAAATAGACAATATAAAATCACAAAACTAAAAGACGCTCAGCACATCAAATGCAACAATTAAAACCTCTGTCACTGATAAAACGTAAAAGACATTCTACAGCATGCGCATCGTCTGCCAAAACGTTGCCTATGCCAACAAGCAGACACACATGAATGCACAATGGAGCTAAAACTTAACACTCTGTTAAAATGTGACGCACCGTTAAGGCCGCATCACACTGCTCACAGAGTGGTGCGGGATCACCACTGAGCAGATCTATGACTAAAAAAGGCAATGTCTGATTCATAAGCAAGCTAAAATTACCTCTTCCCGACGAGAAGAATGAGAAGAGGTGCCCCAGACTAACGGGAGAGGTTTAACCTCCCGCAACTTGTTCCCCCAGAGGGCCGTCCACTCATCGCGCCAAAGCAAGAGAATGTGGTGACGTAAAATAACAGACAAATCTGACGAGGGAACAACAGAGGTAAAAAATCTGGGTGATAAAATTGCCGATTTGGCAGCGGCGTTGGCAGACACGTTCCCTGAGATGCCCACATGACCTAGAATCTACATGAAGGAGACGCTTATGCCAGAGGCGAGTGGAGCAGGTCCACATCAAGATGACAATTGTGCTGCACCAGAACTGCCTGTTTCAGACAGCACGCTTTCAGCACCGCTACGCCGACGAAACAGAATGGGACTATGGGCCACGGGGAACGCTGCAAACACACTGGCAACTGCCGAATCGTCGCCACCACTGCCGAAAGAGCAGCCTGCTGCAGTAAGCCCCGCTCTCTTGCCAGAGCCGGACCAACCAGAATCGCCGCCAGCTACTAGCTCCACTCCTCAGCCAGAGCTGAAAAACGCTTCGCACAAGAAGGCTTCTAGGCCAAAGATGGCCTCTTCCACAGCCCAGAGCGCCGTCGTCTCGACTCCTCATCGGGAGTCGAGCACACAGACGCCGCCAGTCACTGACCAAGACTCTCCAAGAAGCGGGCCAGAGACCAATCACTGCTGCCTCTGCCTTTTCAACAAAGCAGAGCCAACAGCCTGCCCAGCACCTCCGAGGGATCTGGGACAACAGACGCCACCAGCCAAACACCTCTGAGGGATCTGGGACGACAACCGACGCTGCCAGCCGCCTGCCCGTACCTCCGAGGAATCTGGGACGACAACCGACGCCGGCGCAATCACAGATGGATGGGCGCCATAGCCTCGTCATCTGTGGTGTGCCCAGGGATCTCCCACCGCACTTTGTGCTGGAAGCAGCACGTCAACACTGGCGCTTGGGAATACGGGCCTTACGCATCACTTCTGCTAGAGGCCCAACTTTGCTGGTCCGCCTGCACCTGGGAACCGCATCGGACGTGGAAGTGGCCATAGCCACAGGTCTGCCTCTACTTGGGAGAAGCCTGCGAGTTGAGGCCACCAGAGGAGAACGTCCGGTGCCCTGCTACGCTGCTGTGCCTTCGGGCACTCAGCGGAAGCCTGCACCGCTGCGCCCAGATTCCACTACTGTGGGTCAGGCTCCCTTATGGCAGCCTGCACTCAGCACGACCTCCGACGACGCCGCCCCGCCGACGCTTCTGCGCCAACTGCTCCGGGAACACACATTTTACGGGGCAGGCGCAATGCCCCCTATATCCCCGGAGCAGACGGCAACAACCACGACCCAAGACAACACCAACCATATCCACTAGTGACTCGACGCACCCCTTAGAAAGGGCCAAGCAGACGACCAGTGGCACCACTACGAACGCTCACCAAGGACTTCAAGGCACCCTGTCAACAATTCAGGCAGGGATCAACGACCTCTCCTCACAGCTGGCTGAGCTGCGTCGCGCAATCTTCACACGCCTTTCGACTGTGGAGGCCAAGCAGCGAACTTCAGCCAGGGTGATCACTGCACTCACAAATAAGATCTTCAAGCTACAGGACGAAGATGGGGTTCTCGCGTCTGCCCAGCGTAAGCTGGAACGAATCGAGTGCCATCTCGTCAAACCCTACACCGACGGCAGCGACGACGGTCCTCGAGACTAGGCGCCCTCAGCGCTTCAGTTGCGGGGATTCGAGAGCTACAAACCAACACCAACTCCAACAGACAGAACTTCAAGGAATTAACGACCACTACAATCACCTACAAGAAAGCTATACCCTAATTCGGAACTTCATCGAATCCTATGTGATGCCACACCCCTCTCAATCCTCTTCCTATCCACATCAACCTAACCGAAAACCAAGCGCCACTAATCCTTCACACTATCACCTGGAATCCCTACTATTTTCTCCTTTACTTCGCTGCGGGGGCAGACTGAGCCTTGGTCAAGTCTGTCTCCCAGCAACAATTCCTTACTCCCCTGGTGACCGTACTGCGGCCCAGTCATACCGCCACCATGGAATGCGCGGGTGATTTAGGCGCTACCTCTGCAAACCTTCTCCTTTCTTACTCCGGTGGGGGAGATTTTAGTGGGTATGACAATTCATTGGTGAGCCCTACACTCCCAGTTCCGACTCCCATCGGGACTGGGGTTAGTGATTAAATCATTTTCTCCTCCACTCAAAAAAAAAAAATGGAGCAGGTCATGAATGTGCTGCACGAACAGGCGGTAAGGGTACAGCGCGCGAATACTTTGAAGAGCACTCAGAGAGTCTGGACAAACAACACAGTACCATAAGTCGTGCCGCTGGATGTATAAAAGAGATCTGTAAACACTAAAAAGTTCGGCGGAAAAAATGGAACATTGCCCCGGTAAACGAAAGCTACTTTGACGATCGATAAAGGCACACCCTACTCCAACATCAGTCTTAGACCCATCAGTATATATAAAATGAAAGCTCCCAAATTGCACCTTAAGTTCTAAAAAGTCAGATCTGACTGAAGAAGGGGTCTCGTTCTACGGCATCGACGTTAGCCCAAGGTGAAAGAGGGCCTCAGCACGCAACCAAGTGAGTGTTGTGAAAAACCAGTGTTGAAGAAAACAGTGAGAAAATGAAAGTGAAAGATAGGAAGTGCAAAATGAAAGTTATGTTTTTTTCTTTCAGGAGACTTTTAGAAAATATTTAAAAACTTAAAAGAACAAAACAAAAACAGTAAATTTTAAATATTTCTAAAAGGGGGCAATTTGAGGCAGTATTTTAATGCCTAAATGATATTTATTGTATTTTTATTATTATTATTAAATTCAATAACAGCCCACCTTGAAAAACAGTATGTATATAATTATTATTTATATTGTATATAAAGTCATTGTAAATACTTATTTTTATTGTAAACACATTTATTAGTGATATGTAAATGTTTATATACTCTAATAGTGCAAAAACTGTGAGAATAATATGTTTTAGGATGGTAATAATGTAATTTTGGTGACAATGTGTCTGATGTTTTAAAAAAATACTGGTTATGAAAAGATCGGTAATAACGTAATTTCACTTACAGTTTGGAATTAGCCAATCAACAGTAAAGAAAAGATTTTTAGTTTGAATATTTAAATTCTATTGGACTAGAATTAGCCCATAAGAGACTGGCATTACTGAAGCTATAAGATTTTTACCATTGGATTTAGTCAGTCGCGGGCAAGATGTTGTAAAGAGCGGACGTGAAAGTCGCAGGTAAGATGTTTTAGAGTATGGATGGTAAAAATTGTGTTCTCCGCTAGAATATATAAAGTGCTCACAGTTTTTCTTTTACAAAGTGTTGTGTTTATAAATGTGCAAATAAAAAGAAGTAAAAATTAAAAAGTAAATTTTGTGACTTCTTTTAATTTTTGTCTTATCACAACCTTAAAAGAACTTGTGTTTCTATAGTGCGACTGAAAGCAGCCGAGGCAAATAACTTTAATAATATTACGTAAAACAAGCATCATCTTCACTATAAAGTTTGGCGTCCCAAGCATCAAACAACATCAAAGTGTATCTTCATTACGTAACCTAAATACATTTTCAAAGTGATGCACATGCGTGGGGATTCTCACACCTCATATCCAGCATCCAGCTAAATAACTTTTTCAAAGTTGGCAACAAACATATTTCTTCAAATTGATGTCCCTCAACGTGGAGCTAAATAATTACATAACAGCACACTTTTTTTAAATATATGTAATAATATTTACGTAAGCCAAAAATCTATATCGCACTATGGATCAAATCCATATGACATGTTCTAAATTTGAAGATGTTGTGTCTAAAGACTAAGTTCATATAGCAGATTCATTCTCAAAAAATATAAGAAAATTCAAGTTGAAGAGCAGAAATTGCAGATAAATGACAGCAGATACAATGTAATTGCAGGTAAATTCTAAAATCCATAAATCAAATCCATTTTGTTATTCTTTATATATTTATATTTGTGAAGTCTTAGATATCATACAATGTTGCAGTGGCCCAATTTTAAATTTGATAAAATGGGATCCCAGCCCACAAACCCAATAAACTCCTGTATGTGTGTGTGCCTTTCCAGCAGTGAAAGCCACGGTGGATGGCTCAGTGAAAGAGCATAAGCAGAGGAAACTGAATATCCATGGTTTGAATTCCAAACATGGCAATTCTATTCAACAACTTTAGCCCATACTTGATTAGCGTGAACAAGATGAGTTTCTTCAAACTCTGTGCAAAGCCAGGAATATTTTGTTAATTAATAACCCAAACTTTTCATCTTTAAGCATTAAGTTTGTTCATGTCTAAGTTAAATTAGGTGAACAATGGGAAAGAGTTACTTGCCTCAGGTTTTAAGGCTGGTTCATAATAGCCCGAGAGCAGTAACCAAACAGGAAGCAAAGCAGCATACAAGCTTTTTGATTCACAATAGCCTGATAACGAGGACGGGAATCCATATCAATCACAAAGTGGAAAGTCGATGTTGTACATTAAGTTTCCATTTCTTTTTAACTGACCAATGATATTTTTTTACCTGCTTCCAATTCAGCCAATGTCAAAATTTGAGAGAGTAACATTATCTAAATATAGATCCATTACATTACCAAGTCCTCTAGTCGTAGCAAGCGTTCATTTCTTTATTTAATAGCATATATTAAACTTGCTTACTGTTCTTTGTTCATTTCTACTGCGTTTTGCTGTTCTTTGTAGCTTTTACTATTGTTTTTGAGACAATGGCCAGTTTTAAGTTGCACACAAACAAACTATAGATGATCCTTTCACTGGAAGAAATCTGCAGGTGCCAGGATCTGAGGTTAGGATGTACATATACTAGAAAATGCCAGTTTCACATTTCCAGCTTGCGACTAGAGTACTAGTAGCTGTTTCATATCATGGCTGCCTAGAACAATCTCTGCAATAATATGGTGCCCAGGAACAAGAATGAGACAGTTAAAACTTGACCAAGTCTTCTTTCCCGTTCCTGGGGGCTGGGAAAGCTTCTCATCAATTGCGAATGCTCCCAATAAACTACATGTATTTCAACTTTGTTGTTCTTGTTACCATTCTCAGTTGTTGTGAACCAGCCTTTAGTCATGTCCATGTTGAAAGTTACTATTTCTGCTTTTACAGTAAAAAGTTAGTCATCATACCTTCTGAACGAGCTCCCTGAATGCTACCATTTTTCCTGATTCGCTTCCAACAAACACTAATTCCTGGTCTACGTAATCAGAGGCTGTATTTCTGCAAACAGAATTAACATGTTAACGTCAGAGGTTTGTACTTAAGATGGACAGTTGCTATGGCTAGATTTGAAACCTCACAGAGGTATTATTTGAGGTTTTCCTCATTTCACTATCAATCAGTTTGTGGCCAACTGCTTGCAAGTATACAATAAAAAGCATGCAACAAGTGATGCTAGAGGACTAATTACATTTCTTTTGTTGTCAAAGTAAACAAATTTTCCTTTGAACTTCTTTTATTATTTTATGTCACATCATCACCACCTTACCAATGCAGTGCCCATGTTGATAAAAAACCATTGTCTACTGCACAAATGTATTTACTGGCAATAAGGATTTAGCAAGTAACATCTGCAAGTATTTATTACTTTCTCTACTATGTATAGTAAGTAGGGGAAGTATTGTATTCCACCCAAAAATTCGATACTGAGATTTCACCAGAAATACATGTTTTGAGATCCCCTGAATAAAACAAAAGTATTTTTGGAAACATGTCCGTGTATGTGTCTGTGTGTCTGTCTGTGTGTGTGTGTGTGTCTGTGAACAGCATAACTCAGAAACGAACAGTCGGATAAATACCAAACTTGGTATTTAGGTTCAGTATCTTCCAGAGATGCGACACGAAGGCTTTCAAGAAAATCCCCCCCACCCCAGAGTACCCTTTACATGGAACATTTTTCGAAAATTTTAATTTTCTCAAAAATGGCTCTAACGATTTTGATTAAAATATCATATGTTTAAGATATTTTCATGACAAATAAAATGTATATCTTGAATTTTCTGGGAATGTCTCCAAAAGTATTCTCCATTGTGAACGACTTTTGCATAACTGGTAAAGCATAAGAGATAGACAAAATTTTACTACACAAAAAATGTAGATCGCATTAAAATACACAATTTATGTCATGTACATTTTTTTTTGTTGAGTGAACCATTTTCGAGATATTGCTCGTTATTCCCTTAAATTTTTCAATACTTATTTTCTAAAATGGGAATTCGTTATTCATTTTTTTGTCTTGGATATGCAAAAAGTTATAATCTGTGGCAAAGGGAATGGTGCTGCACCTAGCAACCAGCTATTAAGATATATGTATGTGCTTAAAGGCTACTGTTTTTCTATATTGCCCTTGTAAATATATTTTCCCCTTACATCTACAAGAAAATTAGCAATAAGATAGAGTCTGCAAATGTTTATCTCGATTAACATGAAGTAGATGGAGAATAAGCGTTTGTAAAAATAGTTTGTACAAGAGTAGAGAAAGTCATGTGAGTGTAACACATCAGATTTTTTTTATTTAGGCAACACAGCTAAGGATCTTTGATTTCTCTTTTTTTATTTAGATGGGTATAAGAAGTAATCAAGAATACAGTTTTACGTTTAAGGAGAGAGCTTATCTTGTATCATCCTTAATCTCTTCAGCAATATGGCCATGTATACACATGCACTTAAAAACTGGCCCCAGCAAAGTGGACATGTATCAAATCATTCATTCATTCATTCATTCATTATCTGTTTACCCTCCTCTTATGTAGGACTTACACCCCCCAGAACTTACAAGTGGGTGCCTGGGGTCAGAGGCCCGTGTATGTATGTATCAAATCAATGCTTTTTAATCCTTAACTGTATTAACATTTGATTTAACAAACATCAAACGAGTTTACATAAATTCAGGAAATGGTCTCAGATAATCTTCAAAACCTACATTTTGAACGACACACCAAAGCTTGTTATTGATTTAACACCATATCTCCATAATCAACATACATTATAATAAGTAAATAGAAGGTTTGAGAAAGTGATGTATTAATAACACTGGTCAACACTGATTCTGCGGTATAAAGCAAAATATGTGACTTTAATGGAAATCAGTGCCCTGATTTCAAAAATGAAGTCTGGTATTGGCTATCACATCTAGTTTTTATGATGTATGCATATATGGTTATGGTGCTAAATTTATTCAACTTATACCTTACTCCTACGTTTCATCATAAATCTGTTCTTGATTTTTTTTCCTAATCGGCACACTTCCATGCTTCCGTATCACCCAGATGTTTATGTTTATATTCCCAGCACTTATCAGTTTTGTTCTATAGGCGAGGTCTGTCTTCTTGAGAGGTATTTGCATTTACTTGGGCTGAAAACTTGTGTTAACATGCATGTTCGTCTTGTACACTACGTGATCAAAAGTATCCGGACACCTGGCTGAAAATGATGTACAAGTTCGTGGCGCCCTCCATCGGTAATGCTGGAAGTCAATATGCTGTTGGCCCACCCTTATCCTTGATGACAGCATTCACTCTCGCAGGTATACTTTCAATCAGGTGCTGGAAGGTTTCTTGGGGAATGGCAGCCCATTCTTCACGGAGTGCGGAACTGAGGAGAGGTATCGATGTGGGTCAGTGAGGCCTGGCACGAAGTCGGCATTCCAAAACATCCCAAAGGTGTTCTATAGGATTCAAGTCAGGACCCTGTGCAGGCCAGTCCCTTACAGGGATGTTATTGTCATGTAACCACTCTGCCACAGCCCGTGCAATATGAAAAGGTGCTCGATCATGTTGAAAGATGCAATCGCCATCCACGAATTGCTCTTCAAAAGTGCGAAGCAAGAAGGTGCTTAAAATATCAATGTAGGTATGCGCTGTGATCATGCCACGCAAAACAACAAGGGGTGCAAGCCTCCTCCAGGAAAAACATGACCACACCATAACACCACCACCTCAGAATTTCACTGTTGGCACTACACACACTGGCAGATGACGTTCACCAGGCATTCGCCATTCCCACACCCTGTCATCGGATCGCCACATTGTGTACCGTGATTCGTCACTCCACACAACGTTTTGCCACTGTTCAATCGTGTAATGTTGATGCTCCTTACACCAAGCGAGGTGTCGTTTGGCATTTTCCTGCGTGATGTGTGGCTTATGACCAGCTACTCGACCATGGAATCCAAGATTTCTCACCTCACACTTAACTGTCATAGTACTTGGAGTGGATCCTGATGCAGTTTGGAATTCCTGTATGATGGTCTGGATAGATGTCTGCCTATTACTCTTTACGACCCTCTTCAAATGTTGGCGGTCTCTGTCAGTCAACAGACGAGGTCGGCCTGTACGCTTATGTGCTGTACATATCCCTTCACGTTTCCACTTCATTATCACATCAGAAACAGTGGACCTAGGGATGTTTAGGAGTGTGGAAATCTCGCGTACAGACTTCTGACACAAGTGACACCCAAATCACCTGACCATGTTCGAAGTCTGTGAGTTCCACGGAGTGTCCCATTCTGCTGTTTCACGATGTCTAATGACTACTGAGGTTGCGGATGAGTACCAGGCAGTAGATGGCAGCACAATGCACTTAAGATGAAAAACGTATGTTTGTGGGGTGTCCGGATACTTTTGATCACATATTGTATATGTGTAGTGGTAAAATAAAAGTTTGAGTGTGACTTCTACATCAGGATTATGCAGGAGACAGTGTCTACAAAGTCCTCAGATGTTTTGTTACATTTGTAGGTGTTGCGTGTTTGACAGGAAGTATGTACAATAGACTCACAAACAAATATATTACTCATATTTCAAAGAGAAAGTTAGAGATCAGGATAAATCATTCGCACCTCATATTGCATGTTAACAGTTGTGTTGAGGGATAACATTATTGGTATAAAGGAAAATGAAAGGCAATGCCGTTTGCCAAACCAATGATATGGAGAGAGCAGCAGATCGCCATGATGATTGTTACTTAGAAATTAAATATCCAAATCTGAACTCAGCTACACAGCCTATTTCTCATGGGCCCAAACTACCCATACCTACACCACCAGCAGACCTCAATTTTAGTGAATCTGAAGGCAGCTCAGTAACTTCCAACAATGAGTTGGTTTCTGGTCCAGAAGAATTTGACAATTCACCACAACAGTTTAATCAATTTGAGTTAAATGATTTAGTGAGGGATTCAGGCCTCTCAAAACAAAAAAGTGAATTACTGGGCTCAAGACTACAGGAGAAGAATTTGTTATCACCTGATGTTACATTTTCATGGTATAGGAATCGCGATATACAGTTCCACAAGTAATATGCAGAAGAAGATCAACTTGTGTGTAATCTTATTCAACAGTTGGAAGCATATGAGCCAAGTAACTGGAGCCTTTTTATTGATTCTTCCAAACGAAGTCTTGGGCAGTGTTACTTAATAATAGCAACTAGTTAGCTTCAATACTGCTTGCACATTCTAAGAGAGTCTTATTAAACTCTGAAGAGTGTTCTTGAAAAATTAAGTACCACAACCATGAGTGGCCATTGGTCTGTTACTAGGGAAACAGGAAGGATACACAAAATCTCTTGTTTTCTTTGCAAATGGGATAGCAGAGCGAGGGACAAATATTGGGAAACTGACCAATGGCCTGGGAGGCAGCAACTGGCACCTGAATAAAAAAATGTTACTAATTTAAAAATAATAGCTACAATCCTACAAGCCACAAACATGCAATTTTAAATAGTATTACAAACAGGTTAGTACATATACCAATGGAGAAAGAGGAATACCAGAAAGAATACCAACACATTATCAACATAGCCACTATGAATGGATACCAGAAAAAAACAATAGATAAGAAGATAAAAAGGTTTGAAAGACAGAAATACATCCAACAAATGACTACGTTACTCAGACAACAAAAACCACAAGCATATAGAAAATTCACTTATCACCCTTGGACACATCATAAATTTCAAAGGATTTTCAAAAAATACAACATCACCCTGTCTCCACAGAATAACCACAACATACAGAAACTACTATGCAACAGAACAAAAGATCCTATCCCCAACGAAAAATCAGCTGGTATATATCAAATTGATTGTAATGAATGTAACCTGGTATATATAGGAAGAACAAAAAGAAATCTTGAAATAAGACTTAAAGAGCATATGAGATGCATTTACCAAAAGCAGCAAGAAAATCAGCAGTAGCACATCATTTCTGGTCTTCAAACCATGATATCACTCCAAACATAAAACTCTTAAAACCGATCAACAGCAGCAATGAATTGGACATCTGGGAAAAAATACATATTGTCAAACACAGGAATCACCTAATGAATTTTGAACTGCCGCCACCCAACAGCCTTTGGAGGTTCATCAGCCCAGCACCAGAGAACACCACAAACCACACACATCCCCCAGACGATGACCGGCAAAAATCAGTTGAGAGAAAATGCTGACGATGGGAACAAGCCGTCTCCTGAAACGCGTTCAAGTAAGATTATCATAGTGATGTAGTGTAACAACCCTCAACTCTCTATTTTAAATTATGACACATCACTGTTACAAGCTTCTAAATCTTCAAAAATTGAGCTTTCAGCAGGACCGTCTAGAATGAACGGACCTGACACTGGGTTCGAGATTGAGAAAAATGACGGCGGTAGTTGGTGGTGATCCCTGAGGTGTTTACACTCGCTAACTGCTGTGTTGTGTTTCCGATGCCTGCGATTTATAATATTTTAGTAACTGCGGCAGTTTGTAATCACATTAGCGAAGCAATAGTGTTTAAAAGCCTTTATTTGAGCAATTTGGGAAACGGGAATAATCCCAGTCATTCATTTTCACTCCCGTGTGCTTTCCAAGTGTCACTTATGTTTACTAATATATTACATGTAGATTATGGCTACATTAAATGTAAAGTATAATTATACCTTTTTTAATTTACCTACTTGAGAATATAGTTTGTGTCACGGTTACTGTGGTGAAATAAAGAAATTGTTACAGTTTGGACGTATTGGTTGTAAATATACTTAACCTAAAACATTACAACGCCATTATGTTTCCGGATGTAAACCGAACTGTGATTATAATGAATAGAGGTGCAAATAATTGTGATAAATATTTTAAAATATGCTATATACAGTGTTAATTTGAGTTATAAAATATATTAAATTACGTATATTTGTGAGATACAATAAAACAATTATGAGTATTTGAGAGTGTATGTGTATAATGAGTCCCAGTTATTCTCATATACCGGAGTATTGCCATTCATATTTCCAAAATATAAAGATTTAAAAGAAAACGGTTAATATTCATAAATCGTAAACACTTTACGCCTTCGAAGGATTCACCTGTATGCATACATCGTTGTTTCCGACTTAGTTATAAGAAAGGATAAATTCCGTTACGGTGGTTCTTTTATAACGGTCCCAAGAACGTGGTTAAACTGCAGAATGGTACATTTCTGACAGTTTGTTTTAATTCAGCCATCGTATTTATGCTGTTACGTTGTTGCATGCAATACTGTAGATTGCATGAATGTTGTTTTGCAATGCTGTTTAAGGTTATGTATTTCATATTTTTCATTTGCAGTGCTGGTTTAAGACTACTTATTTGTTACATTTCAGTCTGTCGGTGTGGACTCTGCAAAAACTAGTAAAGGATGCTATAAGTCGCTAAGTGGTATAGTTTTGAATAATTATTGCAAACGTATAAATGAAAAGCGTTCAGTGAAAGCAAAAGTAACCCTAAAGCTTCTAAATTTCATAGCTAATTACTGTAAACAACGCCATTTCGTGCCATCCAGTGTATATTTTGTGCATATAATATTGTGTATGTACGTGTGATTAACAGTGTAAATAGTGACACGTAATTTTGAGTGAACTCAATCATGTCAACCTCAATACCAACAGTTCTGTATCATGCAAGTATTACAGTGTTTGCAGTTTATAAAACTATGTCCTTTGTAATTTAAATAAGTAGCTGTAGTTTAGAAATGCTGTTAAGTTATAGCACACAAAACTGTAGACTGCATGAATGTTGTTTGAGGTTACATATTTCATTTAATGTTAAAATGCATTTAGTTTACTTAAGAGACAGCGTTTTTGTGCACAACAGCATATATCTACACAAAAGACATGTCACTGCGACACATTAATTGTATTTTACTGTGGAGAAGTCATAACTTGTAGACAAGAACTGATTAAGACATTTCCCAAATTCCCACCACATACGGCCGCCATTTTGAATGTCAGTGTCAGGTCCGGTATCCAGAGGGTCCTGCTTTCAGTGACAGTTTTAAAATTAGCCAATCAACAGCAAAGAAACGTTTTAAGTTAAATACAGAAATTCTATTGGACTAGAATTAGCCAATCAGAGACTTGCATTGCCGAAGCCTATGATTTTTACTGTTGAGGTTATTCAGTTCCTGGCAAGATGTGGTAGTGTGTAGATGGAAAAATGTGTTCTCTACGGGCGTTTAGTAAAAACAGATATACACGTTAAGTGAGTGTATAAAAGTTTCTCACAGTTCTTTTAAAAGTGTAGTGATTTATAAATTTGTGCAAGAAGTTAAAATAAAAGTGAAAAATTTAAAAGTTTAATTCTGTTACATCTGCAATAATTGTCATTACCACATCCTGTATAAGAATCCTGACTCTAAATTAAGACTGACGCAGCCGAGGCAAAAATTCAAACAATAATATTACATAAGCATTAAATTCAAACCGACGCTCAAAACAACTATTAATATACAACTCTTCAAGTTTTTGCGTAAACATTTATTATGCAACATTACGTAACAGGAGCAAATCATGTTCAAATTAGCACACATACATGGGGCTAACTCAAAACAGCATCCACTCAAAAAGCAGTTAAAAATAATACATGAGCTAACTCCGGAACCAACCCACACACTTCAAATTTGAACATAACCCACTTCTTCAACATTGTCATATTGCCAAAACGAGATGTGCTATGGAAAAACGGAATGCATTTTTTTAATTCTGCACACCAAAATTAGTAAAAGTCACATGTTTTTAATCGTACCACAGAAAAACGGTTTTCATTTGTAACCTTATGTAATCCAGTTTCACTATTGAGTTTGGAATTGAAACGCCGAAGAGCTTAACAATATCAGAAATACACACATCGCAAATTTAGTAAGATTCTCAATAAATACAATATGTAACAGATATGGGATTTAGCATACAAAGTTACTAGGTATAAACCAGAAAGCCATAGTAAATAACACTTAATACAGTATCCATTAAATAAACTCTTCAACTGCAGCCAAATGCACATTGGACAGCCTAAAGCAATCTAAATGTAAGACTAAAAGAACACATAAATATCCACAAATAGAAAATCAACTGTTGCTTATCATTTCCAGTCTACTAATCATGAAATCAAAACTATTAAAGATCAGATGTTACCCAATAAAACACATGGATCTGTTTTACACTTTGATTTGTGACTACCAAACATTATGGGGAAATTCATCACATTGAATTTATCAATAGATATCACCAATTTGGATAACTCTAGGATACCATTAAGGGATGGTAACAGCTCGTAAACAGTGATTGGAAGAAGATATTTTGTTGTGTTTACTTAAAAATCAATGAGTGCAAAATACACTGTACTGAAATTGCATGCCTAAAGGATTGAACATCTTTCGAAGTCAAGAGCAGCCAGAAGCTAGCAGAAAAGAAAGCACAATCTGCTTAACTATTGATCTTTTACAAACACAACATACTCCATCTGCTGTGAAAATCAATTACAAAAGTGGCATATTGTGACTTGAAAATAGTAGCTGCGCAGTCAATAGACTACACAAAGTAAAATTACTATAATTCAAAAATGCCTTTTTCTCAAGGTAGTGAAGTATTTAAAATGTAAAAAATTTAGAATCATCATTGATAAATCAAAGGACATCAGTTCTGAAGAGACAATTATGCATATAATATGTTTAATTTTTCAGACTATGCAATTGAACATAGTACAAAATGTTGGAAATTTGTGCTTTTTTTACGCTGGAAACACCATAGTAGCAGAAGAGGGAGTGCACTCCTGAGTGTATTCTTAAAATGTTGTTGCAGTCCTTTTCTAATGTAAGTGGCCCTTGCCAGCGACAGAACAATGCAATGTTTGGTGAACACAACTGAGTCCTTCGCAGACTTCCTGACTTATTTCCTGTTGTTCTCCATGGTCTAGAGGTACCACCATGCTAGCTTCTAGTTTCCAAGGTCATGGGTTCAAACCTGGCAGAGGGTGATGGATTTTCTCAGGCATAAAAATTCTTAGCATGGCTTCCTTCAGAAGGGAAGTAAAGCCGGTGGTCCCGTGTTGTAGATTTACAGCATGTTAATGAGCCTCAAGCCTGATAGAGGCCTCTGAGCAAAATTTCCGATCTTTCACACCCAGTATAGAATGGGATGCTAAGGACCACAGTAGTTAAAGAGCATCGATAAACAAAATACCCCCCCCCCCAAACAAAATAAAAGACTCGTTTCCTGTGTTGCAACCTTAAGGGTGGCATGCACCAACCTAGAGTAAACTGTACTTTCATAGTAAAATACTATTCAAGTCAATACTTGGTGACTTCTATATGAGAGTAAACTACTTCTGAAGCATTTTACTACTTTCAGATACTCCTAGAGTAAATAATTGCAGAAGTAAATGTCAGAGTGCACCATCATTGAGTATGTTACTACGGGATTAAATAGAGCACAAATATAGGCTAGAATTTACTCTCGCTACCTACATGTTTGATGTCACTGGTAATTACAAAACAAATTGGCATGAAGTACTACCACAAATTAATTAAAAACAAAATTAGCAATCAAGAATCATTCTCATTACGTTAAGTACATCCTAATTAGACCTTTAGTTTACCAGCATTTCTTAACTGCCAAGTAAAGTTCATCATAATCCCAGCATTACAAGTGGTCTTATAAACGTTCACCATGTGCCTGCTGGTCATATCTTTCATCGCATTGTTAGGGTACTTTTGAGGTTAAGGCAAGGTACCTACATAAAGAGTGTTCAGGAAATAAAAGGCAGTTCTTCTTCACTTTCGCAGGTTTCCCAAACATTGTGGGTGCAATTGAATGCATGCATGTATTTTGTGCCCATCAGTGAATATGGTGAACTTTTCTGAAATCGGAAAGGGTATTTCTCATCAACACACAAGTAATCTGCGATGCAAATATGAAGTTTAGAAGCATTATTTTCAGAATTTTAAGCTGCTCTTCAGTATGTTCCCTGTTGCTTGAAGCATTAAACTCGTCCGTCAAGACTTTCCAGGCATTTCTCTTCCAGTATCTTCATATCATGCTTTTTCACTCCTGTTGTTTAAATGAATTTTCTTTGTCTACCAACAAACATTTATCTCTTTTGCTGGCGTTTCCCTCTCCCCCTTTTCCTTTCACACATAACCTTATCCATGACTGCATCAAGTGAATCGCGCTTACAAAACAATACTCCGGGGGTAATGGACTCTTACTTCCGCAGTCTTAACTAAAACAGTAAATTGTAATTGAGCTCTCCAACATTACTTGCTATTGTAACTACTAGTAACCTACTTCCGTAGTACAGACTTTTTTTAGTAAATGTTACTTCCAAAGCAATTTACTCCAACATGGTGCATGCTGTCCTAAGTGTATCTGTCATTCTTTGCATCTTTGTGCATGTAAAGGATGTGAGAAGTTTCCAAATGAATATGAGAGTTTAGCTAGTAGTATTTACACATATTTAAAGAAAAGTGGCTTATGTCAATCCGCCTAAGAGAATTTCAAGACTTCTGTGAACTTGACCCACATAAAATACTGAGGCCTTCAAAACAAGTTGGTTATCGCTTGAACAAGTGATCAATCGTCTGTGGAACAATGGGGAGGCCTTACTACATATTTTACTAGGAGCAATATTAATGCAGTTGTTGGAAGAAGCGCATCAAAATCCTATAGCAACTCAACATCCCATTAAGGCCTGCATGCTGTTTCTGCAATGAATTATAACACATTTTACTAATACAAATAAATCTTTCCTGAGTGACAAGTCAATAATACAGCATTGCATTCTAGAATGGGGATTGTTGAAATGCTAAGTGGTCGAGGTTAAAATCATGAAGTTAATCTACAAGATACTTAGTAACATCATCCCAGAAGACAGACCATTATTCCAAATCAATATTGGGTTCAAGCACATAACTGGCTAACTCTAGTTTAATATCTGGTTGTTTTACAGTCTAGTTATATTGGCTGCCACCCCTAGTTCTCTAAGTAGCTGTTCTATTGTTTAACTGAGTAAGAAATACTCTTGAAGAAGGAGAAGCCAGGAGACCATGGCCTCGGCCTACGAGCCCGGAATATTTCGTACACCGGATGTGAAACCTACAAAACTTCACATTCTATTCTTTGTTTTGAATTGCTCATAATGTTTAGGTCGTCAGCATACCCTACTACCTGGGTACTTTTATACAACACCTCTGTTTGTCAAGTTACCAGATCTAACTTAAGGTTGAATAGCTTTGGTGTCAAACCATCTCCATGCTTCCAGTCCCTGCCAATGTTGAAAGCTTTGGATATACCTTTGCTTAACCAGGCTATAGTTTCCTATAGAGTAACTTTTATTAATCTAATCTTTTTTGGGGTGAATCCTGTATAGTCCTGTCCTGCTTATAAGCAAGTGCTGATAACCAAAATGATTTAGGCTGTGAAATATCATAGGTAAGTGCTGCTGTGCTCTTCTAGTTTTTCTAAGATGCAAAGTAAAATTTTAAACTTGTAATACTTCATTAATGAATCTCTGAAAAGTACATGGTGCATTCATAAGTCCAAAAGGCATAAAGTTAAATTCAAATAACACAAAATTACTTCCTTATTTCTTCAGCCATTGGAATATGGTATTAAGCTTGAAATAAATCTAGCTTAGAGAAAATATTTTTATTTTGTAAAATATAGTTAAAGTTATTAATGTAACTTTAATATAATTTATGAGATAATGGTCAGGTTGCACTCAATGAGTTTCTTGTAAACCCACAAACTTGCCAATTTCCAGTCTTCTTGGTAATTATGTAAATGAGCTGGAATATTCTGATTCTGAAGGTTTAATTTGTTGTGGTCCAACATGAAACTTATCTGGATCCAAGCATCGAGATTCATTGTACAGAGCTGATCTGCTATAGGAAGTGTCTAGTCTTATCATAAATACTATCACTAAACTTTGCCTCTTATCTCTCAACTGACGAAACTATGCAGTGGCTTCCAGAATTTTTATCTTGAATAAACATCCTACCTCAGCAGTATTACCCATCAAGATTCAACATTTATCTTTGTTTCAAGATGAAATAGTATGCAAAAGAAAATCATATAACTGTAATAGTGTTACATAAGTGTAAGAAGGATTCAAAGGCGATTTTCAATTTGTTAAAACTGCTAGGAATATCACTCAGATTTACGAAACATTAAAAGACTCAACCATCTTTAAATCCTGTTAGGAAACAAAACAAATAATGGCGCAGCAGCTTCAAATGTCAAGAATAAGTGTCTCAAGACTTAGGACTTGCCACCAAAGTACAGGACACCCATCTTAAGAAGATTAGACTGGAGAGATCACATCACCTCCTTAGACAGCATGCCAAAATCAACATCCGAGAATCCTTTTTTCAGACGAAAAATGTTCACAATAGAGCATAAATTCAACAGGCAGAATGACAGAATGTATGTTTGGAGTCGTGAAGAATTCTGCCAGATGCACCTCGAGTTCATGGCCTCATCCAGCTCTCAGTGATGGTTTGGTTGGGACTCACAAACAAAAAGGCTAACGTTGTTTATTTCTGTGATAAAGGGGTTCAGGACCATTGCCAACGGTAAGTAGAGGAAGTCCTGAAACCTCTTAAGCAGACAATGTTTGTCGGTGATCTTCCAACAGGGCAGCACTCCAGCCCATAAAGCTCAGAAGGCTCAAGAACAACGTTCCAGATTTTATCATCCAGTCCAGATCTGAATCCTCTGGATTATACACTGTGGGACATTTTGGAGACCAAGTCACAGCAATCTTGAAAGTCTAAAACAAATCCCTGAGGCAGATGTGTGTATTAACATCATATGTGCTGCTATACACTTGTATGAAGGCTTAAACTTGGACATTTTGAGTGAAATGATAATGCAAAGTGTTCATCATAATCTGCTCTATTAAAAAATTGTATATAAAAACTTTAAAATATGTTTTCATTTAACCCTGAGATTATTCCTTAAAGCTGTGACAGAATTTATGATACGTAATGTAATGTAATCAAATTAGCTAAGTTTTTATAACACTAATTTCATTTACTTATTAGGCTTGGGAATGGTTTCAGAGCCTTCATCTTCCCAGTAGTCATCTAGAGGTGCAGATGACGTAAATTACGTTAAGTGTTACAAATTTTCCACTTCATTCTAGCTAGATTCAAAATTAAAAATTTCCTCATAATATAATATTTAACACTTATCTTCCTTAGGGTAGTCACTAGTGAAGTTCCCCGTTAGACAGGTAGATGGCAGTACAACGGACACTAAAATTAGGGGATCCCTTTCCAGATGCCCATGGATATGCAGCTGATGGAGACAAACGTCTTTGAAACATGTTCTGAGTAAAAACTTAGTAAGTAAAACTAAAGTGTCATCGATCCACTCATGATTTCAGTTAGTTAAAAAGTTTCGTTGTTTACAATCATTTTCAATAACTTAGCATATAAAGTATGTAAAACTTCAAACCAATATAAACGGATATCTCAGAAATGGCTGATGCCACAGAAAAGTTATATGCAATAAGCTGTGTGTTTTAAAGAATCTACAATTTTTATATAGTATGTTTTTCCTGTTCTTAATGTTTACCAGTTAGGTATACAAAATTCCTTTCTGAATGAGCAGGATTTCACAGACTATTTGCAAAAAATTCAAGATTGCATTTTATTTGCCATGTGAATATCTTACACATATGGTATTTTAAACAAAATCATTGGTGCCATTTTTCAGAAAATCAACAATTTCAAAGAAATTTCCATTTAAAGGGAAACTCAGGGCAGGGACTTTTATCTGAATTTTTGTTTTTCAATTGTTGTTCACAGACACACAAACGACCTTTTTCTGCAAATGTATTGTTTGGATTCAGGCAGCCTCAAAACATGTATTTCCAATGAAATCTTTATATTTCGTATAACTTTAAGGAATAGAAAAAAAACTTACAATATGAAAAATTTAATGGCACTATTTATCTAAAACTCTTTTGGGAGGACATTTACCATTTCTGAGATATTCAATGCTATTGGTTTGAATTTTGCACTACTTATTCAGCTTTATTTGGGTGCTGACAAAAATCAGTATATGCAGCCCTTAGATGAACATACTGTCAAACATTGCAATATAGTTACTATACATCTACTTGGCTTCTGCAGAGAGATAGTGCCAAGTTTAAAAGGCAATCAGGTAATAAGTTAATTAAGCAGACCTTTAAAGCAACAATGAACCAAAAATTAATTTCTTCACATGTTGTAGAAAATATAAAACTAATGAAAACCATAGCTCCAAATATAAATTAGTTTACAATTTAAAGAGGAACAAAGTTTCCAACATCTATAGCCATGACGTCAAGACAGCTTCAAACATGTAGAGTAAGCACAATCTAACCCAAGGCTTTGTTGATAACAACAATATAGTCCTTGTCCATTGTTGTATTTGTTCTTGTTATTGAATTGTGTAGAAAGTTTTAAAGGTTGGCGAGGTGAGGTGGGTCCAAGAGACACCCTCAATCAACCCTCTCTGTATGGATGAAGTATGGAGGAACCGCTGCCTTGCAGTATGGTGTTGGGTCACAATGGCTAGGGGAAGAAAACCCTGATTACAAATTACCCGACCCTCCAGGTTGGGGGTTATGCAGTTGGGTTATTAGCCCATTCATGTGAAAAACTTAATTATTCATCAGCCTGAAACAAAGCAGCCAGATTCTGTGGGTAATTATGGAAAAACGTGGTTATTCAAAGTACCTAATAAACTGTATAATGGAACTTATATAATACTTGACATCCCCAATTATACAGGGGAAAAGATTTTAATAAATCAAGGTGTAAGACAAGGGTGCACTATATTGCCCACTCCTTTTACTATTTATATGGATGGTGCTATCCGAAAATGGAGAGAAAGAGTGCCTAAACAAACAAGAATAAATATATTAACATACTACTATGTGCTGACAACATTGTATTATTTGCGAATTCTGAAAATGAATTACAATTTTAAGATAACAGTAAATAAAACTAAGACAATGGCATTCCATATGAAATACCCAATATGAAGCAAAACTGCAATTGAAGACCAGATTTATGATCAAGTTCAGCACAGAGCGCTATATTACTTTTGAGGATAAGGATATAGATATTTAATTAGAGAGATATCAGAATATTTGTGACACTACATGCAGAGCATTGAAAAATACATGAAGAGATAAGAAGGTTAAATTCTATGGGGGTGCCTGTTTTGCGGTATGGTAATGAATCTTGGGTTACGAGGAGAAAAGATTTTAGCCATGTTCAGGCAGTGGAAATGAGATTTTTACGAGTAGTTAAACGTTGCACTAAGTTTGACAGGATCCCAAATGAAATTGTTAGACAAGAACTGAATATTTTTGCAGTAAATGACAAAATAGAACAACATAAACAAAAATGGAAAGAATATCTGGAACGAATGGAAGAAACAAAGATTCCAAAGAAGGTCTTACAATACAAAGCTAAACGTATGAGGGATGTAGGATGGCCAACTATGGACACCTGGCAGAGATTTGGGTTCAAAAAATTGAACTGCTGAATTTAAGGTACTTATAAAAACTCATAATAAAAAAATTGGCAGAGTTCTGATATTTATTTTCAGAGAAAAGTGCGCCTATAAATGAAAGTAAATTTTTTTAGAAATTATTTTATGTTGTTTAAATATTTTTGTAAAATATTTTGCTAAAAAATCTTGATACCAATATACTCTTCTTTAATAAGCAGTAAAAAGTTGATTGTCCTTGATGGTGTAATTCTAAGAAAACTAACTTCCTGTCAACTCAAAAAAGTATAAAAATACCCTTTAAAGATGGGACTGATGCCAGAACAGGTCAATAGGCCTAATCTGTGAAAGACAGAAGAAGAAAGTTTTAAAATCATGTTACAATATGTCTTCAGATGTAGTGATGCAGTAATTTGTATCACAAATTACTTAAATGTAAATAATGATTGTAATATGAATATGCATTTTTATGTGACATTGATTTCAGATGTTTATTAATTGTAATTATTATTGGGAAATAAGTTTATAGGGCTTTACTGAAACTGTCAATAATAGCGCAATAATGCAGCGAGGGGGGTGAGCTGTTTATCATTATTGGAAACAAGGAAGTTACGTAATGTTGGCGCGTTTTCGGTAGAAACTTCTGGAATATTTTCTCCCTAAAAGCAATATGTATTCGTGGTTTTCATTGGATATTAAAATAGACGCTAATGTTGGCGCGTTTTATTAGCCAATAGTAATTCATTTATAATCTTTAGGCGTATCTGATTGCAGGAGTATAAATAAGGTAGATTGGAGGTAAAGTCAGTCAGTCCTTCTGTTCGCCGAAAGCATTCATACATTACACGTCGTATTCAGGCAGTTCATCAAAATTCTTTGTGCAATACACGTCGTCTTAAGTTCGTCAGTTCGTCAAAATATTTGTATGAGATACGTCGGCTATAGATTCACAAGTTACGAAAATCTAAAGTATTATAAAGTTAATTATACACAAAGTTGAAGTACGTGAATTAAAAGTGATCAGTAAGAAGTATTATAACAGTTTCAGTTAGGCGAGTATCTAGATCAATATGTAAAAGTGATAGTGAACGTGTTCGACAATAAAAATTATAAAACAAATTTCTTCATCAGTGTAATTTTTGGATAAAAGATTCCTTTCCGTTTCACAACCTGTATTGAGACACATGTTCGACCCAAGATAAGATAATAGCTAGCCGGAGGACATTTGAAATGAATTATTTCAAAAACTGATACTAAGAACCGCAAATTGCTACGCCAGATGGAGCTACAAACCAAACAAATGAATGACATCACAAGATGGCTTCAACACTGATGTAAACAAACATTTGCAAGTACATCGCAAATTGGCTACCATACGTGGGGCAGTTAAAATTATGTAACAAAACAAAACAAAACAAAAGCAACACAACATAAGATCTTCAAGTTCTAATAATATACGTAAAAACATATTACGTAATCATTATGTCTTCTCGCAGTAGTAACACTAGTGGTAAAAATAAAAATGTGGACACTGTTATAGTTTCTTAAATAGAGAGAAGTTTCCAACTTGCTA
Organism: Deroplatys truncata; assembly: GCA_030765065.1. Taxonomy (NCBI): domain Eukaryota; kingdom Metazoa; phylum Arthropoda; class Insecta; order Mantodea; family Mantidae; genus Deroplatys; species Deroplatys truncata. The sequence continues at coordinate 18,778,479 of CM060988.1, read as the reverse complement.
CAAGAACTGAGTACTAGAAGAAACAACTTCAATCCTACAGCCAATGTGTGCAGTTCACTTCCGTGAAGAAGACTTCAACCAGTCAGATGTATTCAAACAGTACATTTAAACACCCTAGATTAAATGAAGGTGGTGTACTGACTAAACAATTGGGTCCTTATACAAAATGTTCGTTGAAAAAAATGAATTACTCCTTTCCTAGGAAGAAATTAATTTCAGAACTTGTAACAAGTGACAATGCTGAGTCACAGTGTGAGGTTACTGAAGCAGAGGAGATTGCACCAGTATGTACCGAATTAAAAATTGACAAAAGTGTACAATGTGAACTGGGATACAAAATCTACAGATGTGTATCATGTGCTCCAGAAGATAGTAAGAATGAACAACATTCTGATTCTGGCCAGAGTTACTATCCCTCCAGTGACACTGAATCACAAATTGAAGAATGTAAACTAAAAATTATCCTTTAAAGGTTTAAAATTTTTCTGTGATAATGGTGTTCATGAATTCATTGCTCTCTTTTTAAAATATGTCATATGTGTGGTGGTCCTGTAGATGAACACTAATACAAATAAATCAGGAGCTTATCTAAATGTAAAAACTGTTTGTATAAATGGACATCCTTACTACTGATCATCCTCAGGAAATAAGCACTTTGGAGCACAATATTTATATTGCGGATGGAATTTATTTGTGCAGGTTTACATTTAACTTGCTTTCTGCCTTGACACAAATTTTAAAATTATTACTGCTTTATAAAACCTACTTTTACAAACTTATAAAACAGTTCGTCTTTCCATGTGTTCACATGCATGGATTATAGAAAAGAAAAAATACTATGAAGCTGCTTCATTTGAAGAAAATTTGTGCTTGGCTGGTGATGGACAGTATAACTCCCCTGGCTTCTCAGCAAAATATGTTATTTACACCATAATTAATCTAAGTACTTGCAAAATACTACAGAAAGGAATGGTAGCAGCAGACATGGAAAAGAATATTTGTAAAAAGGTATTAAATGAAGTATGTGAAAAATTACCCATAAATTTTTACTTTCTCTACTACGTATAGTAAGTAGGGGAAGTATTGTATTCCACCCAAAATTTCGATACCGAGATTTCACCGGAAATACATGTTTTGAGACCCCCTGAATCCAAAAAAAGCATTTTTGGAAACATGTCCATGTGTGTGTCTGTGTGTGTGTCTGTGAACAGCATAACTCAGAAACGAACAGTCGGATAAACACCAAACTTGGTATTTGGGTTCAGTATCTTCCAGGGATGCGACACGAAGGTTTTCAAGAAAATCCTCCCACCCCAGAGTACCCTTTACATGGAAGATTTTTCGAAAATTTTAATTTTCTCAAAAATGGCTCTAACGATTTTGATTAAAATATCATATGTTTAAGATATTTTTATGACAAATAAAATGTATATCTTGAATTTCCTGGGAATGTCTCCAAAAGTATTCTTTATTGTGAACGACTTTTGCATAACTGGTAAACCATAAGAGATAGACAAAATTTTACTACACAAAAAATGTAGATCGCATTAAAATACACAATTTATGTCATATACATTTTTTTAGTTGAGTGAACCATTTTCGAGATATTGCTTGTTATTTCCTTAAATTTTCCAATACTTATACTTTTTCTCAAATTCGTTATTCAATTTTTTATGTCCTGGATATGCAAACAGAATAGAATGCGCCACATAGCAACCAGCGCTTAAAAGATTTGACTATCGCTTATAACCTACCATGTTCCCCTTGCATCTACAAGAAAATTAGCAATAAGATTGACATCTCGATATCTTGATTAACATGAAGCATATGGAGAATAAACGTTTGTAAAAATAGTTCGTACAAGAGTAGAGAAAGTCATGTGAGTGTAGCACATCAGATTTTTTTTTAATCTGACAGGCATACATGAGCTATAATAAAAAAGTTTCCCAGCATCCATCATGAATTTGATGTTTGGTATGTGGGAAAATTGTTAATGAAATATATATATATATATATATATATTGGCAAACGTTCCAACATACAGGAATGGAAGATATATATAAAATCATCTGTGGTGGTCCTCTGCCATGTTTGAAAATGACAGTCATTGCTGATAGAAAAGTTCACCTCTATTTAGCAACATACATTCATGGGAAGGCAACAGAAGATTCACTTCAAGTGATAACGTAGAATATAGCGAAGAAGATGCCTATTCCAGGAATTGGATTAAAGATAACTCCAGTGATCATGTTACCTCATCGAGAATTGTGACAAACAATTTTTAGACGACCTGAGGCATATGAGCAATTTCCAACACACTGGCAGCTCAGAATGTTGTTGATCTAATGTGGAGGATTTTGATCCATCAATTTTTCCCTTGCTAGCCAATATAAATTGTGTCTGGTACAGCTTTCCTCAATTCTAGGCATTCTAGTAGGTGTTCTCCATTTAAAATCTTGTCAGCATTACAAATTTTACATGCTTTGTCATTCATAAAACCAAAACTATGTAGATGTTCTGCCAGACAGCCAAGTCTAGTGGCTAATCTGAAGTGAGCAAGAGCTTCTTTCCTTGGAACATTTTTTATTTTTTGTACTATTTCTTTTATGTTGGAGTAATTTTTATTAGTAATTTCCTTTTGAATATTATATTGGTATTTTTGTTCTATATTAATTTTGACACTTTTTAGTTTCATATCTAGTCCACAAGACTTTATAGGTTTTGAATATAACACTGCACTCTTTTTGGCCAGAAAGTCTGCTGTCTCGATACCATTCACTCCCACGTGTGCTGGTATTCACAGTAATATTATCTGTTGAAATTTTGTTTGGAGAATCTATAATAAGATCTCAGAAGTCAGCTCAGAATGTTACCAAGAGTATCTACTGAAATGAGTGCATTTGAGTTTTGAGGACATGATTGCCGCTCTTGACCACATGAAAAAGAATTGGCAGGTGCAGCATTACTGTTTTCTAAACCCTCAAGTGAATGGGTATATAAAAGAAAATACAGTAAGAAATCAGTAAATTGGAGGCAACAGCTACCTGCTTCTATAACTGAGGACGTGCCGCAAAATAAGTTCGGTAGTTATGTAATTCTGGGGATTACCCATAGGAAGGCTAAACCAAAGAATTTACGTTCATCAACTAAGAAGCAAAAGAATGCGATTTGGAACTGAAACGTGACAAGAATGGACTGAACAGAGCAGCATGGCTGTGTGACATCATATGCATAAAGGTAAGTAATTTGGAAACTATGAGTGCTCCTTTACAGATATGTGTTAGGAGCATTAAAAAATTCCGCTGAAATAGTATGTTATGTCCTAGCAATAGCATAATCTAAGACTAATACCAAGCAATTAACTTAAAAAAAGCACATTTGCTAGATTAATCTAACCGAATGCACATCATAATCTTTACTGTAATTTCAAGGTGAAATGGTTATTTGAAATTAAGATGTTAAGGTGTAAATTACATCATAATTTGATATGGTCAATAGGAGATAGTGAAAGGATATATGAGAGTAGTTGGGAAGCTCTAGGATAGTTTTCGAGTACAAACCTTTAGATGGTACTACCTGTAATTTCATACATGTGCAGTTTGGTTGTTATAGTGCTGCAAAACAAATAAGTAGTGGCTTCTTCCAAAAATGGATCAAACTGAATATCCTGCACACTTCATATTAAAAAGTTGACACCAAATGAAATAATGCAGTTGAATTTCATTTTGTAAGATTCTTCACCATAATTTTCCATGGTGAAGAAATGAGCTGCAGAGTTTAAACATGACCATTGTCATGATGATTGTCCATGACGTCAGTTTACTGCTGAGTGAAATAAAACAATGAAAATCCACAAGGCCAAGTTAAATGACAAGACAAATCAAGATGTGTGAATTTGCTGATATGATCCTGCCTGGTACATTGTGTACGAGTGTTTGCACATGATAAGTGCAATGGGTGCTGGTTTGAAGTGCATCTCACAAGAGTGCTTAGATGCGACCAACTCTTTGCAATGTTACATCACTGTGGATGAAGCATGGATTCAGCAACACACACTAGAGTTGAAGCAGCAGTTCAGTCAATGGGTGCAAGAGGTTGAAAATGCAGTCTTCCTTCAACAGGAAACGTGATGGACACTATTTTTTGGAATGCCCAGAGTGTGATGTTGATACACTATCTGAGAAAGCACGAAACCATCAAAGGAAAGTACTATGCTACTTTAGTGGAAGATGCTACGAAAGTCAACATCCACATCTGATAATGCAGATAGTTATTTTCTATCAAGGCAATGCACTGGCACACACCTTGATTGCAATCGCAACATGCACCATATTCACCAGAGTTTTTTACTTTGTCTTCCAAAATCTGAAGTAATGGCTTACTGGACAGCAATTTAACTTGATACAGAGGTCTTAAGTGTCACAAACACTTTGGAGAGTTGACAAATCTTTTTATAATAAAGGTATAATAAGGTTACAGTATCATTAAACAAAGTAATTAGTGTTGAAAGATGACTATGTTGAAAAATAATACAAAAGAAAAAATTCTGATTTACTACATTCACATAACTTTCTCTCTGTCCCCTATTGCTTATTTTTACATAGGTTATATAAACTGTTCTGCACCTTGGTGCAGTGGGCTACAGAATGGAGCTCTGGTTCATTGCCAGAATATATGGCTCCCAAAAATCCACAAGCCCGGCAACAGCATGAGGCCAATCATCAGTTATATAAACACTCCCTCTTATCGCCTTGTCAGCTGGTTGCTTCACCAATTTCAAGCACTGCCACAATTCGAAAGCCAGAGCATCAAAAACTCCCTTGAACTGGAGGGAAAACTGCAGTCGATCAAATTGGACCCCAAGGATACACTCGTCTCATTCAACGTCAAAAACCTATTTCCAACCCGGTCACATTACCAGCTCTCCACCAACATCCCTGCCGAACAGTGTGAAGAATATCTACACTCACCAGGATCTGCCTAAACCATTCCTTTTTTTTTTTTGAAGGGAATTTCTAACAATAGGAAAAAGGTTTGGCTATCGGAAGTCCCCTATCTCTCCTTTCCTGACAATTTATTTGTGAGCCAACTTGAAACACACAGCACCAAAGTGTTCCCCTATATGTTCAAAGTTTTGTACAGATAGGTTGACGACATATTCACAATAGTAAAACACAAACACATAGAGGACACTCTCAAGCTTTTAAACTTACAGGACCCATCCAACAACTCCAAAGTTTTCCTGGACCTCAAATTAACGAAGATTTCAGATGGCATAGAATTCAGAAAAGAAAACCCATGTACATAAGATAATTACATCACAGCACATAGTTGCAATCCCAAAGCAGCATTCAACAACATGGCTTGTAGACTAATCAAAATCCCCCTCAACAGAACAGAATACTTCAAAGAATGTCAACACATTTGTCAAATCTCAGTAGAGAATGGATTCAGCCAGGAAATGGTAGATAGGAAAACACGTAAATTCAAAAGACAAAAACACATCAAGCAGGTCACCACACTTTCTAACGCAGCAGAAAAGATCAACTACAGGAACTTCACATACCACCTAGGTCTCTTTCACGAATTTCAGAAAATATTCATGTACCACATCATCACCCTGGCGCCTTACAGCAAATTTAGCATCAAGAATCTCATTAAAGCAAGAAAATCTGATCCCACGCCCCAGGACAAAATGTCAAGAATCTACCAGATCCAATGTGAAAATTATGAGATTTACATCGGAAAAACGAAAAGGAACATAGGTACCTGCTTCAAGGAACACCGGCGTTGCATAAAGTTCAAACACACCGACATATCAGAAGTTGCTTTTCACTTCTGGACTTAAAACCATGAAATAGACAGCAATATCCAATTACTGAAAGCAGCCCAAAAACACAAAGAGCTTCAAGTACGGGAGAAGGTTTACATAAAGAAATTTTAAAACCACATCAAGAACTTTGATTTGCCAGAAGCAAACAACCCTCAATTTAGATTCATCCATAGGCCACCAGAGGACACTCCAGGCTTTCAACAATGCGACTCGAGAGTTCATCTGACAGTCCACAGGCAGCTGACGATGTGAGTTCATGCTCACGATACATGTTCTGCAAAATAAATGAGTGAGTGAAGCTGGTAAGAGTATTTAGGTTGACTCCACTTTCTTCAAGAAGTGTATTTTATTTTTTCTAAATTAGTTAAAAGGGTTTCAAAATCACAGTCCAGGGCAGCATATACATTACATATATAAATATTCATACCTTTGTATGGTACACATATAAGTACAAAATTAGAGCATTTTTGTTCGATTTTTATAATTTTTTGCTCATCTGTAAATTAAAAAATCTGATGTGTTACACTCACATGACTTTCTCTACTCCTGTACAATCTAATTTTACAAACGCTTATTCTCCATATGCTTCATGTTAATCGAGATATCGAGATGTCAATTTTATTGGTAATATATGGTAGCTTTTAAGCGATAGTCAAATATTTTAACGCTGGTTGCTATGTGGCGCATTCCATTCTCTTTGCATGTCCAGGACATAAAAAAATGAATAACGAATTTGAGAAAAAGTATAAGTATTGTAAAATTTAAGGAAATAACAAGCAATATCTCGAAAACAGTTCACTCAACAAAAGAAATGTATATGACATAAGTTGTGTATTTTAACGCGATCTACATTTTTTGTGTAGTAAAATTTTGTCTATCTCTTATGGTTTACCAGTTATGCAAAAGTCGTTCACAATGAAGAATACTTTTGGAGACATTCCCAGAAAATTCGAGATATACATTTCATTTCTCATGACATTATCTTAAACATATGATATTTTCATCAAAATCGTTAGAGCCATTTTTGAGAAAATTAAAATTTTCGAAAAATCTTCCATGTAAAAGGTAGTCTGGGGTGGGGGGATTTTCTTGAAAACCTTCGTGTCGTATCTCTGGAAGATACTGAACCTAAATACCAAGTTTGGTGCTTATCCGACTGTTTGTTTTTGAATTATGCTGTTCACAGACACACACACACACAGACACACACACACACACACACACACACACACACACACACACAGACACACACACGGACATGTTTCCAAAAATGCTTTTTTTGGATTCAGGAGGTCTCAAAACATGTATTTCCGGTGAAATCTCGGTATCGAATTTTTGGGTGGAATGCAATACTTCCCCTACTTACTATACGTAGTAGAGAAAGTAAAAATGCAGGATATTTACTACTAAAACCAGCAATGGTGTTATCATATTTTAAGTTAAGATTCTTGTAAACATAATATCTTTATCTCACCATCATTTCAATTACTTGAAGCGGCCATGTCAAAACTGTGGTAAAAGTCAATTCTAGTGTGGGAATTTTAGATTTTTTGAAGATTTTGCTGATAAATTAATAACACAGCCTTAATGTACTTTAGACTTCATGATATCAATTATTTTCTTATATTTCGGACATTCATATGATGATGCAGTATGATTAACACAGTCTGGTTGGAAATGTGGTCGCTCTAACATAATATTATTAAAGAGCAAGCAATTGGCACATTTATTTAAAGGTGAGTCGAAATTGTTACACTAACATCACTTAAGTGATGTAACAATTTTAGTGTAACAATTTCGACTCACCTTTAAATAAATTCAATACACATCACTGTTTCTAGCTTCTTTTCATTACAATACATACGTAATTGGCACATTGTTTTAGGGCAATTCCGAAAATCTTGTTCTTCAGCACATTTTAGACAGCTTTTAACTAAGTTACAATCTGATTTTACATGGCCATAGCCAAACAATTATGATGATGATGATGATGATGATGATGATGCACAGGAATATAAACTTGCATCTGGAGTAGCCAATGTAAAGCTTTTCTCCACTAGTCACAGCCTTGTGGATTCCAGGCAAAGTTTTGAAAACAGCATGTTGAGAGCTGCCACCTTGTGATTTCCTGAGGAACTAAGCTCCATATGTTAAGTAGGGTCTTGCATACATTCTTGCACTTTTGGATTTTGTGCTTTGATGTTATCAGGTAACTCATCAGCCATCATATTACCCTGTATAATGAAACGAGGGTCACATTTAGGCAGTATTTTAGCACAGAGACTACCGCTACTGGTTTCAACCTTGTTAACAAACTGACTGCGTAGTTCAATAACTACATCTATGTTTCTAACTTTCTTGATCTTATTAGCACCTACTTTCCTTTGTTTTCAGTCACGTTACGAACTGACTGAAGTGTTTGTGAAGTGTGCTTAACAGATTCAGGTTTTACTAGAACCACATGTTTACTATGATTTCGTTTCTCTGTCGTGACTTCTGCATAGGTGTAACAGGGGTTACAAATACATCAATTAATCTATCTTTGGATACCATCAATGTCTCTTTCACAATGTTCACAGAGTTCTCCACAATTTCGCAACACTTTTTGTTGCTTCTCTTGTCTTGGTTAAGCACTTCAAATATTTTATTTATTTCTTTTTCTGCTGACTGAAATAGTGATAAATCATCTATTCACGGCCATCTCGATAAACCTCATTTATAATTAAAAACAGCAAACTTATGTGAAAAATCTGATCTGTTACATTCACATGACTTTCTCTACCCTCTACCACGTATTAATGATAATACAAATTATTTTTACAAACTTTTATTTTTCTATCTACTTCATTTTAATCCAGAAATAGCTACATTTTTGCAGAAATAGCTACATTGCACATTTCATTAGGATACAAAGAGAACAGTGATAGTTAAATGTTCAAGAAATGGACACTATATGCTGGTCTTAAAACTCCATATTGTTCCATGCAATCATGAGAAACATCTGTATGTTGAAAGGACTTTAAAGAATGACAAAGTATTGAACAAAGTATACCATTAATAATGGATAACTTGGAAATGGTTGATGCTAAAAAAAAAAAAAATTTGAAATAAATTACGTTTTTAAAGAGATTAAATTTTTTGTGTAGTACATTTTCATCTATTACTTAACGTTTACCAGAGATACAAGATTATACAAAATTCCTTCTGTATAAGGACTTCAAGGCTATACCCAGACAATTCAAAATATACATTTAATTTGTCATGTAAATATGTTTAATATAAGGTATTTTAATCACAATTGCAGAGCAATTTTTTAGAAATACAAAATTTTGAAAAAAATGTTTGATGTAAAGAGTAGTTTGGAGGGGAGGAAATCTTTGTGTCGCATCTTTGGAAGATACTCAACTTAAATACCAAGTTTGGTGTTTATCTGACTTCATTTTTGAGTTATGCTGTTAACAGACCTTTTTTTTAAAAATGCTGTGTTATTATTTATTCAGGGGGCCTCAAAACCTGCATTACCAGTGAAATCTTGGTATTGAAATTTTGAGTGGAATGCAATATCTTCTCTACCTACTATGTACATAGTAGAGAAAGTAGAAAGAGTTAAAACTTTTACTTTTTATGTAATTATCAGTATAAGTTGATTTTCTATAAATGCCAAAATTCAATTTATAATTAGTTTTTATTATTACTTTCTCTACCTTGTACATAGTAGGTACAGAAAGATGATAATTTGTGTTTAAGGATGCTCAACTTCAATGTCATTAGCGCCCTTTTAAAACAGATCGTAGAAAAGGCTAGAGATAAAGACGAATCTAAAAATTATTGCAAAAGCCAGAAATAAAGATCAATATAGAAGTCAACGGAAAAGCTAGAAATAAATATAAATATATAAAAGTAAACCAAGAAGTATGAAACCCTGAATTTAACATAATTAAATCCGCATTTGGAAATTCACCTTTGACCAAAATTAAAAATTCTATTAATCGCTTGATTATCATTTGCTAAGACCTCTGCAAGACTGGCCAGCAGTTGCAGTGTGTCCTGAAGATGTGCTAGAACAATACATTCTAGCAATATGTGATGGACCGACAGACCTTCACTACAAAGAGGACACGTAGGAGTAGGTCACCGTTAAAAAGATAACCGTGTGTAAAATTCCAGTGGTCAATAAGCAACCGAGCTAAAATCACCTCCTCACGACGAGATACGCAAGAGGAAGTTACCCAGTTTATCGGAATGTCCTTTATTACTCTAAGCTTATTTCCACAGAGAGCTAACCACTCCTCATGTCAGCACCGCTCTCCGCACAACAAGCTTAAAGTCGACTAATTTTGAAGATTTAGAAGCTAGTAACAGTGATGTGTCATAATTTAAAATAAAGAGAGTTGAGGGTTGTTACACTACATCACTAAAATATTCTTACTTGAACGCGTTTCGGGAGACGGTTTGTTCCTATCGTCAGCATTTCCTCAACTAATTTTGCCGGTCATCGTCTGGGGGATGTGTGTGGCTAGTGGTGTTCTCTGGTGCTGGGCTGATGAACCTCCAAAGGCTGCTGGGTGGCGGCAGTTCAAAATTCATTAGATGATTCCTGTGTTTGACAATATGTATTTTTTCCCAGATGTCCAATTCATTGCCGAAAGATACAGAATTAAACCAGATTTTCCCATCATACCTAGGTTATATGCATTACCAAAAATACACAAACTCGGCAACAAAATGAGGCCCATAGTGAATAACATAAAGTCTCCCACATATAAACTAGCAAAATAGCTTTCAAATACCTTCAACTCCATGCCTATGTTCAAAAGTCTTAGCATAAAAAATTCATTAGAATTAACCAGTCACCTTTCAAATATAAATATATCACCCACAGACATGATGGTATCATTTGATGTCACTGCACTCTTCCCAAGCATACCAAAAGAAGAATTATTACCACTCCTAGAAAATTGGATATTAAACAATGGCACACCTAGAGCACAAACAGAAGATTACCTAAAACTAACAAAATTATGTCTGAACCAAAATTTCTTTTCATTCCATCACAAAATCTTTAAACAAACCTCAGGCCTAACTATGGGAAACCCCCTTTCACCATTTTTAGCAGAACTATATATGAGCCATTTTGAATGCCATATTACTAAATCTTTCCCACATCTATTCAAAACCTGGTATGGGTATGTAGATGATATTTTTGCTATTGTTCCAAAAAAGCTTTAAGAAGATGCTTTGAAATTATTAAACTTACAAAAAAGATCTATTAAATTCACAATAGAAAAAGAAGAAAATGGCCAATTACCTTACCTAGACATAAGGATCATCAAAAATAAGGCACACAACAAACTAACGTTCGGCATTCGGTATTTTTTCCCAGATGTCCAATTCATTGCCGAAAGATACAGAATTAAACCAGATTTTCCCATCATACCTAGGTTATATGCATTACCAAAAATACACAAACTCGGCAACAAAATGAGGCCCATAGTGAATAACATAAAGTCTCCCACATATAAACTAGCAAAATAGCTTTCAAATACCTTCAACTCCATGCCTATGTTCAAAAGTCTTAGCATAAAAAATTCATTAGAATTAACCAGTCACCTTTCAAATATAAATATATCACCCACAGACATGATGGTATCATTTGATGTCACTGCACTCTTCCCAAGCATACCAAAAGAAGAATTATTACCACTCCTAGAAAATTGGATATTAAACAATGGCACACCTAGAGCACAAACAGAAGATTACCTAAAACTAACAAAATTATGTCTGAACCAAAATTTCTTTTCATTCCATCACAAAATCTTTAAACAAACCTCAGGCCTAACTATGGGAAACCCCCTTTCACCATTTTTAGCAGAACTATATATGAGCCATTTTGAATGCCATATTACTAAATCTTTCCCACATCTATTCAAAACCTGGTATGGGTATGTAGATGATATTTTTGCTATTGTTCCAAAAAAGCTTTCAGAAGATGCTTTGAAATTATTAAACTTACAAAAAAGATCTATTAAATTCACAATAGAAAAAGAAGAAAATGGCCAATTACCTTACCTAGACATAAGGATCATCAAAAATAAGGCACACAACAAACTAACGTTCGGCATTTACAGAAAACCAACGCACACAGAAAATTATATTAAAAACATAGCTACAATCCTACAAGCCACAAACATGCAATTTTAAATAGTATTACAAACAGGTTAGTACATATACCAATGGAGAAAGAGGAATACCAGAAAGAATACCAACACATTATCAACATAGCCATTATGAATGGATACCAGGAAAAAACAATAGATAAGAAGATAAAAAGGTTTGAAAGACAGAAATACATCCAACAAATGACTACGTTACTCAGACAACAAAAACCACAAGTATATAGAAAATTCACTTATCACCCTTGGACACATCATAAATTTCAAAGTATTTTCAAAAAATACATCACCCTGTCTCCACAGAATAACCACAATATACAGAAGCTACTATGCAACAGAACAAAAGATCCTATCCCCAACGATAAATCAGCTGGTATATATCAAATTGATTGTAATGAATGTAACCTGGTATATATAGGAAGAACAAAAAGAAATCTTGAAATAAGACTTAAAGAGCATATGAGATGCATTTACCAAAAGCAGCCAGATAAATCAGCAGTAGCACATCATTTCTGGTCTTCAAATCATGATATCACTCCAAACATAAAACTCTTATAACCGATCAACAGCAGCAATGAATTGGACATCTGGGAGAAAATACATATTGTCAAACACAGGAATCACCTAATGAATTTCGAACTGCCGCCACCCAGCAGCCTTTGGAGGTTCATCAGCCCAGCACCAGAGAACACTACTAGCCACACACATCCCCCAGACGATGACCGGCAAAATCAGTTGAGGAAATGCTGACGATGGGAACAAACCGTCTCCTGAAACGCGTTCAAGTAAGAATATTTTAGTGATGTAGTGTAACAACCCTCAACTCTCTTTATTTTAAAAAAAGCTTAAAGTCTTCTGACGTTATCCGAGGTATTATAACACTGGGTTCTGTGGTTGCCGCCTTAGCTGCCAAATCCGCAAATTCATTCCCCAGCAAGCCAACATGACCAGGTATCATCCAAGCACACTCCACATTAATGCCAGAAGCGTGTAAAACATGGAGGGCATCCTGGACTAGCTGAACAATGGGATGGTAGTTGTACAGCTCACGAAGACTCTGAAGTGCACTTAGGGAATCACTCAAAATGAGACAGTCTCCCAATTTTAGACAACGTACATACAAAACGGCTCGCTATATGGCATACAGCTCTACACTATAAATGGATGTGCTATTATGAAAACCGAATGTATAGGGTTTGGTTCCATGAACATAAGCACATCCAAAACCGTTGGTGCACTTAGATCCATCGGTGTAGATCGAAATTCGGTTGGTGTAACCAGACAGAAATTCTAAAAAAACAGGTGCCAATACTAAACATAGACATACGAGGGTGGTCTGAAAAGTTTCCAACCTCAACATGAAGATGGCAGCACTCATAAATAAAAGCTAGTGAATTTCGTTGTTCATCTGTTGACAGTTACTCACCAAAGTTTCAGCCATTTTGGATGCTCAGTTGTTATGTAACAGTCGTTTGAGTGAGGTGATGTAAGTGTTTTTATGAAAATGGACAAAATTGAGTATCGAGCCGTCATTAAATATTTGTTTTTGAAAGGCAATACACCTACGCAAATCTAAGATGAGTTGGATTCTGTGTATGGGGACTCTGCACCATCATTTACCACAATGAAATTTTGGGCAGCTGAATTTAAACGTGGCCGTAAGAGCTAGGGAGACGATGAACGTTCGGGACGTCCAAAAATTGCAACTACCGACGAAAACATCGCCAAAGTTCACCAAATGGTGCTAGACGACCGCCGAATTAAAGTGAGAGAGATAGCAGAGGCTATGAACATGTCAAAGAAAGTGTTTGTCACATATTAAATCAACATTTAGACATGAGGAAGCAGTCCGCATGTTGGGTACAGCGTTTGCTCACGTTAGACCAAAAACGTGTTTGAATGAACATTTCCAACGCTCTGTTGGCGCAGTTTAGGCACAATAAATAAGAGTTTTGGCACCAATTAATTACTGTAGATGAAACTTGGATACACCATTATACACCCGAAACAAAAATACAGTCCAAACAGTGGACTGCAAAGGGGGAACCGGCTCCAAAAAAAGCAAAAACTGTTTTAACGGCTGGGAAAGTGATGACAACTGTTTTTTTGGGATAGTCATGGAGTTATTTTAATCGATTATTTTCAAAAAGGAAAAACCATTACAGGAGCATATTATGCATCATTACTTGACAAGCTGAAGGCAGAACTTGCGGAAAAACGGCCACATTTGCAGAAAAAGAAAATCGTGTTTCACCAAGACAACGCACTGTCTCACACCTCAGCGGTTGCAATGGCGAAAATCCACGAATTATGGTTTGAACTGCTTGACCATCTGCCATACCTACCAGATCTAGCCCCAAGCAACTTCTTTTTGTTCCCTCATCTGAAAATTGCGCTCGGAGGACAGAGATTTTCGTCAAATGAAGAGGCAATCACCTTCGTGAACAATTATTTTGCAGAGAAAAACGCCAAGTACTATTTGGAACGGGTTACAGAGATGGGAGCATCACTGGGAGAAGTGTGTAGAGTTACAAGGAGACTATGTTGAAAATTAAAAAAAAAAAATTCTGAATAAATGTCTTGTATCTTTATTAGGTCGGAAACTTTTCAGACCATCCTCGTAGTGGACATCCGGTGTACCGTCATCCCAAGATCTATGTGAGAGGTTGCATGTAACCAAGGGGGGAACATGGCATGCATTTTCTTGTACTGGATCAGGTTATCCAGTGTAGGGGGATGCTGGAAAACCCTAAGAGCATGCCTACGTGTACGAATGGCCTTTTGACATTCATCGGTCCACCAAGGGACCAGAAATCGATGGGTCTGGGCAGCCGATTGAAGAATAGATTGATCAGCAGCACAAAGAATTGTCTGTGCGAGATGTTCCACCAAAACATCCACATAGTCATGCTCATTGTAATTAAACAGTCAACTGGGAGTAAAGATTCCAGTTGGCTTGATCTAAGCGCCATCTAGGTAGGCGTGTGGAACATATATTTTGTGTTAAGAGACTAATAAGACATGGAAAGTGGTCACTAGAGTGTAAATCAGAGATAACAATCCATTGCAAGGTAAATGCTAACTGTGGTGAACAAACTGCAATATCAAGGTGTGAAAAAGTGTTGAAGGAGTCTGAGAGAAACGTAGGCTCTCTGGTGTTTCGAAGAGCTAAGTTATAATTGTCAAAAACAAAAAAAAAAAAAAAAAAAAAATTGATTTACCTCTCACACAACCCCAAGGTGAGCCCCAAAGAGGGTGGTGGACATTAACGTCTCTCACCAACAGAAAAGGCGTTGGTAACTGGGAAACTAGATCTTCTAAATCCGTGATCGTGAGGCTATCAGATGGAGGCAGATAAATGTTACAAATAGTAAATTGGAGGGATGGGAATTTAATCCTTACAGCCACTGACTGGATGTCACACTGTATGATCACAGATTCCACAAATATATCATCTCTGATGAGCATCATAGTGTCCCCGTGCACAGGAATGCCCTCTTTGGGTGTAAGATCACACCGTACTGGGGTATACCACCTGATTTGAAAGCTATCTTGCAGATGGAGCTTAGTTTCCTGCAAACACATGACCAAAGGATTATTCTCATTGAGTTTTGGTCAATGTGTTCTAATTCCATGTATGTTCCATTGAAGGATAGCCATGGTATTCATAATGGGAGAAGTTCTCAATTCCAAAGAGTCCACTACTTTGAGGACAACGGCAGTCAAACCAATTTGCCCTTTTTCGGTGACGGGCTAGCATCCTTAGCAGAGGAAGGATCCTGCCTCTTTTTCACTGCAGTGCAGGCAGAAACCTCCTGCTCCATCTCCTCCACAGGAGAGGACCATTTTCCAATTGAAAATGTCCGTTCGAGCTTCTCGAACTGATTGGACGTGGAGATCAACGAAGATGTAGATTGCTGATCTGAGTCCTTCTCAAAAGATTCCTCAGAAGAGGATCTCGAGGAGAGGTTTGTGGATGTAGGTACAGAAAGTATTGCATTTCAACCAAAAATCTGATACCAGGATATTACCAGAAATACATGTTTTGAGGCCCCCTGAGTAAAAAAAAGAATTTTTAGTAAAAGGCCTCTTGTGAGTGCGTGTGTGAACAGCATAACTCAAATACAAAAAAATTTGATAAACACCAAACTTGGTATTTAGGTTCAGCACCTTCTAAAGATGCAACACAAAAATTTTCAAGAGAATTCCCCAACCCCAAATTTGAGACGGTAATTTGTATCACAAATTACTTTAATGTAAATAATTATTTTTATATGAATATGTATTTTTATGTGACATTGATTTCAGATTTTTATTAATTGTAATTATTATTGGTAAATAATAATATACGGCTCTACTGAAACTGTTAACAATAACACAAGAATGCAATGAAGGGGTTAGTTGTTTATCGTTACCGGGAACCAGGAAGTTACGTAATGTTTCGCGCCTTTTCGGTAAAAGCTTCCAGAATGTTCTATAAAAATAATATGTATTAGTGGTTTTCATTGGATAGTAAAATAGACGCTAATGTTGGCGCGTTTTATTAGCCAATAGCATTTCATTTATAATCTTTAGGCGTATCTTAAGGCAAGTCTATAAATAAGCCATGTATGAGGTAAGCGTCCCCCCAGTGTTCAACAAGATTCTCAACACGTAACACGTCAGCTCCCAGTTCAACAAGATTCTCATGTCGGTCTCTAAATTCATCAAGTTACGTGCAGCAGAAGTACGAGAAATCTTATAAAGTATTCTACAGTTAAATATACAAAGTTGAAGTACGTGAGTTAAAAGTGAGAAGTTATTACAAACAGTTTCAGTATGGCGAGTATCCAAATTAATTTGTGAAAGTGTTCGTGAACGTATTCTGCAATAAAGATTATAAAACCAGTTTCTTCATAAGTATCATTTATAGACAAAAGATTCCTTTCCGCTTCACAACCTGCAAGAGTTAAATGTCTACCTAAATAGCTAGCCGGAAGACAATATACATAACCTTAAAACTAATTCATACAAATTGCTACGCCAGATGGAGTTAAACGAACCAACAAGGAGTGACGTCACAACGTCACACAAGATGGCTACACGCGTGATGTAAACAACATTACGTGAGAAACATTATCCACAACGTGGTGCTATAAACATATATACAATTTGTACACTCGCAAATTGGCGCATCAACGTGGAGCTAGATGACTAGGAAAGGAACAAGAATAACCAGGAAGTAGCAGAATTAACTAGGAAAGGATCAACATAACCAGGAATGCAGAGGTGAAATCATCTACAAGACCCAGATTCAAGAAACGACAGGGACGACTGACTTCGATCGTAATTCCGAGATTACGATGCAACAGGGTAAATCAACTACAAAAACATCGAGACAACGTAGATTCATCACAACACAACGCAGAAGCGACATACAAACCTAGGAGAAAGGGGCAGAAAGCTGAGACATCAAAGTAACAGCAACATACAGCATCAAAAAGGTAAACAACTTTAGATGTTAATGAGGAGCGGTAGGATAATAAAAACAATGGCTACCAATAATACAGAAGAAATAATTATGGAGGGAGATAGTGTAACAGTTAGCTGTGATCCAATACAAAGTACAGGAAATAGTCCAGATTTTTTAGGATTTGAAGATGAAAATGTTAGTGCAGAAAGTGAGAATAGAATAGCAGGAAATATTCACTCTGATAATAGTATGATTATGGAAATGTTGAGAAAATTTGGTGAAAAATTAGATCAAAACAGGGAAGATATGCAAAAGAATAATGAGAAATTAAGGGAAGATATTGATAAGAAATTAGATCAGAATAAGAAAGAATTGAGGGAAGATATTGGCAAGAGTATTACAGATCAATTAAGGGAAGAAATTTGTAAGAATAATGAGAAATTAGAAAAGAAAATAGATCAAAACAGGGAAGATATGCAAAAGAGTCATAGGGAGTTCAGAGAAGATATTGGTAAAAGCTTAGAACAAAACAGGGAAGAAATTGAAAAGAAATTCATGGAGCTAGATAGTAGTATGATGAGAATGAGAAATGAAAATCAGGAAATGATAGCAAATGAGATAGGCGAGGTTTCAAAGAAAATGTTAGACATGAGCAGGGAAATATCTAACCAAAAAAATGAGGTTAATGTAAAATGTACAGAGCTAGGTAGCCGAATGAGTAGCATTTCAAGTGAGTTAAAAGGGATGATGGAGGCTACAAATGCAGATTTAATACAGGTGCAAGTTAATTTCAGAGGGGAAATATCTGAAGTTCAGAAGGAGTCAGAAAAACAGAGAAATAAATTGTCTGATGAAGTTAAAGATTTGTCTAAAGATTTGAATCAAAAGTTAACTTCTGAAATTAACAAACACCAAAATGTTCAAAATGAGAATAATAAGAAATTGGAACAGACAATAGAAAATCTGCAGGGTACTGTAAATAGATTAGAATTGAATTCAAGGGCAAATATATGTGATGTACATGTGTCAGATGTACAAAATAATGATAGAGGTAGTTCCTCAGGTATGATAAATAATGTGAGTGATGCGGCAGCTTCATCCATAGCTAATGCTGAAACTCAGAGTGCACAAGTAACACTAGAGAATTTGAATATGGGAATAGGGAATTTGCAAAATTACAATCATATCTTAAGTGATTTTCCACTTCCAAAATTTCATGAACACTCCAGTCCAGTACAGTTCATAGCAGAATTAGCAGAGTATTTTCAAATTAAAAAAATACCTGAAGCATTGAAAATGATAGTTGTCAAAAGATGTTTGGACCAGAAAACCTTAGATTGGTTACAAATGGTATCAGGGGGTGAAATTTCATATGAATCCTTTAAAAGATTATTCATGAACAGATTTTGGAATGTTACGGTACAGCAGAGAATACGAGCAATGCTTAGTCATGGTCAATTTAATCCACGAGAGGGAATATCGATGACTGATTACTTACTAAAACATGCAAGTCAGGTTAGAAACTTGTCACCTCCAATCAGTGAGGAAGATTTTGTGAGTTTGCTCGCAAGGCATTATCCCATCAGGATACAAAATTACTTATTAATTGCAAAACCACGGAACATCTATGAGATGACAGAATTAATAACAGCTTTGGAACAACAGGAAGAAGATATGTCTCGGGAGTGGGAACATAGATTTTTAGATGTACGAGATAGAAGAAATTACCAAGGTAGTTATCAACGAATAAGAGGACAAGACAGACATCATGAAATTAATACCAGACAACGGTATCAATCATATGTTCCACAATTTGATAGATCAAGGATAGATAGGAGACCAGGCCGGCAGGAACAAATAAATTATGTCCGGACAGAAAGATTGCCTGAAAGAGGGCAAAATTATGGAAGGAGGTACACTAGACAGAGGGGAAATTTCACTCACTGGAGGGAAAATAATAACCGAGAAAGATCTGAGGAACGGCAAGAAAATTACGTGCCAAGGGGACAAAATGTCAGAAATCGAGGATTTCGAACTCGAGGAAGGGGAACTCAAAACAATGGTAGCGACACTGAGATAGATTTAGCGCCTGTTAGGAATGGCAGTCCCATACGTGAACATGGAAATAACCAGGAAAACTGTTAACAGACTCCTGTGCAGT
This sequence comes from Deroplatys truncata, assembly GCA_030765065.1. Classification (NCBI taxonomy): domain Eukaryota; kingdom Metazoa; phylum Arthropoda; class Insecta; order Mantodea; family Mantidae; genus Deroplatys; species Deroplatys truncata. Next base: position 18,758,860 of record CM060988.1, on the reverse strand, counting down.
AGGTTCTCAGGACGTCTTTAATAATTCAGTATCCATTACCAATACAAATCATACACCTACACATACACCCTGTAATAAGATTACAGCAACAAAAGATAAGAGAGAAAATTTTGAGTCACCTCATGTTAGAATGGAAATTGCGAAGAAAGAAATCATTGCAACTATAGATTCTGGTTCATCAGCTTCAATTTGCTCACAGAAATTTTACATAAATTTAATTAATGAAGGTAACAAGATTATGGCTCTTCCCACTAGTAATTTAGTTTGTCGTGTTGCAATTGGAAGAACTACACAGGTCATAAAAACACAAGCTCTACTTAGCATACTTATTGGCGGAGAGAATTTTGAGGTTATGTTTCTAATTGTAAACCATCTGATTTGTGACATAATTATAGGATGTGACTTCCTACATGAATATGAAGCATGTATAGATTTTAAACATGAAGAGTTAAAGATAACAAAAGAAGATAGAGAAATAAGGGTACCATTTATAAAAGAAAAAGTTTCTTTAATCGAGATGACAAAGGATGAGAAAAATATTTGTGACCAAGAGTTTTTTGTGCAAACAACAGAAACTGATAGAAATAGTCAGATAAAGCAGGTAGTCACAGAATATGAAGGGAATACCACGCCATATTTTCAACAGCTAGCAGAAATGCCAGAAGAAGTAGAGAAATGTGTAATCCAAACAAAAGACGACCATGTGAGCGAGACAAACAACAACAGGAAAGAGAAGAGAAATGAGGAAATAATACACAAGTGTGAAGAAGCTTATAATCTTACGATAATGCAAAAACAAATCCTTCATGATGTTTTGATGAACAATAGTTCAGTATTTAGTAATATCCCAGGCAGATGTAATGTATATCAGCATACATTTCAAGTAGAAGACGTACCACCATATAGGCACAAGTATGACAATTTACCTATAAGTCTTCGAGACAAAGCTAGACAATTAATAAATAGCATGTTAGAAAATGGGATTATTGAGCAAAGTAATTCTCAATACATAAATTCAATCTGCTGGAGTATTAAACGTGATGGTAGTTTGAGATTAACTTTAGACGGTAGATATGTCAACAAGTATATGAAACCAGATCATTTTCAAAGTGAGGGAATTGAACAACTAATTACAAAACTTTCAAGAGGAAGATTTTTGACATCCATTGACCTCACTGCATCATATTGGCAAGTGGAATTAGATCCGCAAGTGCGTGATTACACTTCATTTCAGTACTCAGGGATCCAGTATCGCTTTTGTGTAAATCCTTTTGGTTTAAAAAACTCAGGAAGTGGATTTTTGAGAGCCATTCACAGTATCTTTGGAAATTCTGCAGATGACTTTTTAATAAAGTATATTGACGACTTCTTAATCATTAGTCAAACATTTGAAGAACACATGAATAATGTCCATTATGTGTTAAATAAACTACAACAACATGGTATGACTGTAAACATACTAAATCAAAATTTTGTGTCAAGGAAATAAATTTTTTGGGTTATGTAGTGGATGAACGAGGTATAAGACCTGATCAGAAAAGAATAGAAGCAATAATGAAAATTCCACCACCAAGGAACGTAAAACAAATTAGACGTCTCTTAGGGGTATTGAACTTTCAGAGTAAGTTCGTACCAAGATATTCGGCTGAAATAGAACCACTGCGGCAGCTACTCCGAAAGAACAATAAGTGGAAATGGACAGAGGATCATCAAAAATGTTTTGAGAGAGTAAAGGAACTCTTTGCTAAGTCCATATTACTTGAGAGGCCCAGAGAAGATTTGGAATATGAGATTTATGTCGACGCATCAATGCAAGGATACGCCGGAATTTTAGGACAGCGAGACTTCAACAATGACTTTCACGTCATCAGTACAGCTTCTAGAGGACTTACAAATATTGAGCGAAATTCTTCAGTGACTCAGTTAGAAATTGGAGCACTATATTTCTCATTAATTCGTTTTAAAACCTATATTTATCAGCAAAAGGTGAAAGTATATTCAGACCACATCAGCTTAACTTTCATACAACGGTGTAGATTATGTAGTGGAAAACTTGCTAGATACATTCATGCAATATCTGCATTCGATATTGAGATTATCCACATTTCTGGCAAAAATAATACCTTCAGTGATTTACTGTCAAGATTAAACTACAACCCACAAATTCCCGAAAATATTGACAGGCCTAGAAATGAAGTCAAAATATTGACAATTGAAATTCCTTTAAGCAAAGAAATGATTAGAAAATTGAAAAATATAGGGGAAATTCAAAATGAGGATGCAAAATTATTTGAACTTAAAGAAAATGCACCATTGATTGAGGAGGCAAAGAAAGAAATTATAGCAATTCGAGATGGGACATTATACAAGAAGCATGGAAAAGAAATGCCTAGTTGGAAGGTAATGGTTCCGAAAAGCATGGAAAAGGAACTAATTAAGAATTTTCATGAAGGGTTAGCACACTCAGGGACGGACCGAACAACTTCTATGATTTTAGAGAATTTATACATATCCAAATTGCGTCAAAAAGTTCGGAAATTTATATCGTGCTGCAACCTGTGTCAGAAGGCAAAGCAAATAAATGCAGCATATGCATTTGAAACTAATTCGGTTATAAGGGATAAGCCGAGATGTGTAATTAGTATTGATATTCATGGTCCGATGCCTCCAAGTCAATTTGGAAATAAATATATATTTGTCTGTTATGATATATTCAGCAAATATGTAAGAATTTACCCTTTGAGAAAACCTACAGGTTTAGCATGTTTAAATAGATTACTTAAATCATATGTGATAGAAGAAGGACCTATTCAATCTGTATTGAGCGACAATGCTTCGTACTTCACAGGAAAAAAATTTATGGATGGACTGAAAGAAAATGGCATTAAACAATATTTTTCGTCAAGATACAGACCGAACTCCAACCCAGTGGAGAGGGAAATTAAGGAAATTTCAAATTATTTAAGGGTGTTATGTCATCGAAAACACACCCAATGGTATGGATACGTGAACTTTGTTCAGAACCTACTAAATGAAACCATAAACAATGTGACAGGATATAAACCATGTGAACTTAAATTGGGAAAAAAGATCAATACAATGTGTAAAAAAATTCCAGAAGCCATTCCAGAGGCGCATTCGATACCACCAACAGAAGAAGAGATGTTCCGAAAAGCATTCGAGAGGATGAAGAAAAAAGCCATAAAAAGAAAAATTAAACATGAAGAAAAGAAGAGAAAGGAATGGAGGATCAAAATAGGAGATTTAGTTTTGGTTAAAACCAAGAAATTGTCGGACAAAGAAAATAAACTTTATTGGCGAATGTTTCTCAAATACCATGGACCATATGAAGTTGTTGAAGTGTATGGAACTAACACATATAAGTTATGTAATCCAACAACTCGAAAAAGCATAGGAAAGTTTCATATTGAGATGCTTAAACCATATAACCATGAAGATCATGGTGAACTAAAAGACAAAGATGATAAATAAATGCTGGATAGTTAAAGGCGAAATGCAGAACAATGTATTGGAACGTAAGAGGGTTAAATAAAAATGTAAATCATATGAATGGAGAAATAAATTGTGGTCATGACTAACTGTTTGAGAAGAAAATAAATAAATTAAATTTTTAGTAACTGTAACAATATTTGAAGATTAAGAATGCAAAGATTGAAATTTAAGATGAGATTAAAGTAAAAGTACGTAAATACAATTCCAAGAATTAAAAATTAAGAATACAAAGATTGAAAATTAATATGATATTAAAGTAAAGATACGTAAATGCAATTCCAAGAGTATTGTTTAAAATAAAATTCAAAATAACAAAAATGGTAAAAATAATTCAAAACAAATACTTATGTAGTAAACAGAAAATGTAAAGCATTATCTAGATTTAAGAGATGTAAATATATGTAAAGGGTGAATATTTTGGTAAATATGTATGGTAATTACAAAAAAATTCTTGAATTGATAAATTTTTGGTAACAATATAAGAAAGTAAACCATTTTTTGTAACACTAGTTAAATAGTTTAGGGTATAGTATTTGCTATATAAAAAAAAAAAAAAAAAAAAAAAAAAAATTTGTGATATCAGACTAATATCTAAATTAATTAAACCAGAGCCAGTAAGTAGTGGCGAGATAAAACATATGTCGTGTGTTAAACGCGTGTGAAGTGTTAAGTGAAAGTGATAGCGTGTGTTACAAGATTTAGGAGACTAAAAACAAAATTATAAAATTTCTAAACAGGTTATAAATATTTATAATTATGTTTCTAGTGGGGCATATGAGACGGTAATTTGTATCACAAATTACTTTAATGTAAATAATTATTTTTATATGAATATGTATTTTTATGTGACATTGATTTCAGATTTTTATTAATTGTAATTATTATTGGTAAATAATAATATACGGCTCTACTGAAACTGTTAACAATAACACAAGAATGCAATGAAGGGGTTAGTTGTTTATCGTTACCGGGAACCAGGAAGTTACGTAATGTTTCGCGCCTTTTCGGTAAAAGCTTCCAGAATGTTCTATAAAAATAATATGTATTAGTGGTTTTCATTGGATAGTAAAATAGACGCTAATGTTGGCGCGTTTTATTAGCCAATAGCATTTCATTTATAATCTTTAGGCGTATCTTAAGGCAAGTCTATAAATAAGCCATGTATGAGGTAAGCGTCCCCCCAGTGTTCAACAAGATTCTCAACACGTAACACGTCAGCTCCCAGTTCAACAAGATTCTCATGTCGGTCTCTAAATTCATCAAGTTACGTGCAGCAGAAGTACGAGAAATCTTATAAAGTATTCTACAGTTAAATATACAAAGTTGAAGTACGTGAGTTAAAAGTGAGAAGTTATTACAAACAGTTTCAGTATGGCGAGTATCCAAATTAATTTGTGAAAGTGTTCGTGAACGTATTCTGCAATAAAGATTATAAAACCAGTTTCTTCATAAGTATCATTTATAGACAAAAGATTCCTTTCCGCTTCACAACCTGCAAGAGTTAAATGTCTACCTAAATAGCTAGCCGGAAGACAATATACATAACCTTAAAACTAATTCATACAAATTGCTACGCCAGATGGAGTTAAACGAACCAACAAGGAGTGACGTCACAACGTCACACAAGATGGCTACACGCGTGATGTAAACAACATTACGTGAGAAACATTATCCACAACGTGGTGCTATAAACATATATACAATTTGTTCACTCGCAAATTATCCTATACATGGAACTTTTTTGAAATTTTTAATTTTAAAAAAATGGATCTAACGATTTTGATTAAAATACCATATATTAAAGATATCTACATGGCAAATAATTTTCTGGAAATAACCTTTGAAGTCCTCTTCATTTGAAAGGAATTTTGTATAATCTTGTATAGCTATTAAACGTTAAGCGACATACAAAAACGTACCACACAAGAAATGTAGTTCTCTTTAAAACGCACAATTTATTTCAAATAACTTTTTTGTTGGCATTTCTGAGATATCCATTATTAATGGTTCGAATTGTTCATTACATGAAGTCCTTTCAACATTCAGTTGCTTCTCATAATTGCATGGAAACAGTACGAAATTTTAAGGCAGCATATAGTGTCCAGTTCTTAAACATTTTACTGTCACTGTTACTTTTGTATCTATAATGAAATGTGTAATGCAGCTATTTCTGCAAAGGTTTATTTGGATTAAAATGAAGTAGATAGAAAAATAAGCTTTAGTAAGAATGGTTTGTATACTCACTAATAAGCGATAGAGGGTACAGAAAATCATGTGAATGTAACATGTAAAATTTTCTTTAAATCTAGGAAAGGGAAGTAGCTATCTTGTTCATTTTCTAATGTTAACTTTATGGCTTTATCTTGTAAATTTAAAAGTTTAAAAGCAACATTTACGTGTTTATCAGGAACAATACTCCTTTCAAATAAAACACAGTATGTTAATTTATTAGGTTTGTTTGTAGATGGCAGCTTCACCTCAGATAATCATGTAAGTTATATCTGTAAAAGATTAGCGGAAGTTATGTATCCATTAAGAAAGTTAAAAACAACTGTTTCACACTCTCTGTTAATAATGGCACACAATGCCTTTTTCCATTTAATTATAAACTATGGAATCAGGACTGTGGGGAATTCTTCCCCTGCAGCAAAAAAAAAAAAGCAATATGATGTATTCAAGGGCTTTCCAAAAAAGATTCAAGTAGGGAAAGTTTTAAAGAGTTACAAAATATGACGTTGCCTTCACTCTATATTTATAGCAATTTAACGTATGCTAAACAAAACAGACATGAATTTACTGAACGCTCACAAGACATAGGAATGATGAGAGTTTAAATCAATGTAGATTAGCCAAAACAATGAAAAGTCATAAATACCCTGTCTGAATCTATTAGGGAATTGCCCACATATACTTTTAACAAACTTGTGTCCAGATGGCTATACTCAATCATTTTATACTGTGTAGAATTTATGTTGAAAAAAATTACACATATATATTTGTTTTATGTAACTATTTTTATGCATGTCTTGTTTTATTTGTTTGTTATTGGACAATGCCTATTTCATACTGTGTATGATTAATGGTTGAAACAATAAATTTCAAATTTCAACAGTAAAAATATCATCTACGTATCTACAAGTTTTACAAATTAAAGGAAATGCTTTAGTGACTTATAATTTCAAAATAGGTCATGAAAAGATCACCAAGAAAAGGTGAAAGTGGACTACCCACTGCTAAGCCAGAGGTTTGTGGATAGAATTTTCCATTAAAATTGAAAAAAAATTTTGATCCAAACAAAGACGTAAGCTTAACAAAGTCATTTATTAATTCTTCATTTAATTCTATAAAACTTAACCATAAAACATGGTTAAAACAATTTTTTTCTAGGAATGCATGGAAATGAAGTAGTTACATCAAAAGAAACAAATTTATCATTAGCATATAATACTGTATTGCTAATCTTTTCTACCAGTTCAAAAGAATTTTTAATGCTTTTCCTCTCAAAGTTATCAAAAGCACTGAATTTTTTATTTAACCATCAAGCTAGATTATACAATTTACAATAGGTCTCATTTTATTTCCAGGTTTATAAAATTTGGAAACTGTATAAATTCTTGATAAAATAGAATTACTGACTTTTACAATTGGTTTTTATTTGGCATAATTGTAATGGGCCATTATTAATTCTTATGTGATCTCCACAATGAAATACTGAATTTACAGAAAATGGAAGAGAAACCCTATTCTGCAGGATTGTATTTGACAATTATTATTAAGAAACAGATTGAACATTATAATGAGAGCTTATTAATGAACGAATGTTGGAAAGTCAGAAAAAACCATTGTTTTTTGAATATATAAAATAAAGGATTTGGTATTTCATTTATTCAAAATTTCATGTAGTTGTCTAGGGTGTATCTTGATTTTCTAAATACAGGACACTCAAAAATTGATGCAGTAATTTGTATCATAAATTATTTAAATGTAAAGAATGATTATAATATGAATATGCATTTTTATGTGACATTGATTTGAGATGTTTGTTGATTGTAATTATTGTTGAGAAGTAAGTTTATACTGCCTTACTGAAACTGACAATAATAGCGTGCAATAATGCAGCGAGGGGGTGAGCTGTTTATCATTATTGGAAATGAGGAAGTTACATAATGTTGGTGCGTTTTTCTTTAGAATTTGCTGGAACATTTTCCCTAGAGCATATGTATTCATAATTTTCATTGGATATAAAAATAGACGCTAATGTTGGCGCGTTTTATTAGCCAATAGCAACTCAGTTATAATCTTTAGGCATATCGGGGTGTAGGAGTATAAAAAGGGCTAGGTTAGAGGTAGACCCCGTCAGTTCATCAAAAATCTTTGTACATTACACGTCGTCTTCACGTCAGTTCGTCGAAAACATTTGTATGTTACACGTTGCCTTCAGTCCAGCAGAAATATTTGTACAGTACACGTCGGCTATCGATTTGCAAGTTACGCGTAGCAGAGTTATGAGAAATCTAAAGTGTTGTAAAGTTAATTATACAAAAAGCTGAAGTACGCGAATTAAGAATGATCAGTAATGAAGTTATTATAACAGTTTCAGTTTGGCGAGTGTCAAGATCAATGTGTAAATGTGATAGTGAATGTGTTCGACAATAAAAAGTGTAAAACAAATTCTTTCATCAGTGTTATCTTTGGATAAAAGACTCCTTTCCGTTTACACAACCTGTATAAAGAGAAGTGCTCGACCAAAAAGATCATTGCTAGCCGGAGGACAGTGAACAAAAATTAAATAAAATAACAGTAGCATTCTTTCAAACAAACACTAATACTGCCGCAAATTGCTAACACCAGATGGAGCTAACAAACCTAACAAAGAATCACGTCACAAAATGGCTTCACCATGTGGAGTAAACACAAATACACAAACATTATAAATTATACCGTCCCAAAATCTGATGCTATACAGTTTGAGGGGATCCACCGAAACATGAATATTCATTTGGGACATTGATCTTAAATCACCTGAAATATGACTTAAATTTGCCATGGCCAAATAGGAATTGAGTAACCACAAAGTTTGGCATGACCATTTTGCTCTGGAGTCAATGCTGGATCTCAGGGAAAAATATATCTTTTATAACGTGTCCTTTCTGGGTTGTGGTGCAGATGTTGTTCCATTGGAGTCATGTGGCTTTTAATTTTCCTTTTCAAGTAACAAAAGGAACTCTTATCATTTGGGACTTCCATTGCAGATTTTTCAGGTTCTTTTGCTTTCTCATTTTGATAGTACCTATGTTGAACTGTTAATCTTATATCAGCGGTTATTGGGTTTGTACTTATCATCAATACTGCTTATGAATCACTGTATAATTTCACCTTCAAGTAAGAGTTCTTCTTTGCTAATGTAATTAATTTTATCTAAAATAATAATTCTATTACTTTTATCAGCTTTCTTTTTCATTCAGGGCCGGTTTTACCAACCGATGTTAAAAATACTGTAACATCTTGTTTGTTAACAAGATTTTCAAAGTTTAACATTAGGTTAAAACTTTTGCGTTTCATCAAGCTTTTACAGCAAATTGTTAGCTAACATGTTATCGTTAAAGACAACTGCAAACGCTAGCTTTCAAGAAAGTGGTAGCCAAACTACACTGCTCCTGAACGTATTCTGATGCACTTTTGTCTACATATCGTCACGCTCTCTGTGTTAGTAGTCGACATCTATTTACATTCATGGCAATGGCCATGTGATGTTCCCAATTGCTTGAGGTTAAAATCACGATGTCAAATGTTTTACTGTTTGAAACGCATTAATTAACATCTGGTTAATAAGTACAGACGTAATATCAAGCGTGAAAAAGCTGCCGGTCATAAATTAAAAGATAAGTTTGCATCCTGGGACAAAATCCACAAGTAATTTAATTGGAATAAACGCGTTTCTCTTAAGTCCAGTAAGCAACTACGGCAATTTTATGCTGACAAAGTGCAGCACCAGAAATGTTAGGTGCGAAGAGCATTTAAGGTGGTTTAAAACTGGTGGTGAAAATGTGTTATCGCTGATTAATCAAGCAGACGCGAAAAAATAGTTTGTTTCTTGAAGCAATTGCTTTGGAAACCTTCCGGATAAATGGTAGCTTTGGAAATACCAACATTATCACAAGTAAATGAAAAACGTTAATAGCATAAAATCTAAGTACCTAATTAACACTTAGGAGAAAAGGCTTGCTTCTGTTGGCAGTATTCTAACCTCTCGTATTTCCCATAAAACCATGATCATGACCCCTTGGACAGTCTATATTGGTTTAAAAATTTCTCCTTTTGCAGGGTTTCAAATTTATTATGATGTACAACTACTCTTATTTTACAAATGACATTCAAAAATGCCAACTGTAGCAAACTCGCATCAACAGCTTGGTTTGCAGCAGCCATTTTACAACTTCTAACATTTGCTAAATGCCTTAACACAGGGGAATGGGGATGTTAACTTAACACCAACTTTAGCACATTGTTAAAGTTAACATTGTTTGATGAAACAGAATTTGTATTAACTTCAGTGTTAAGTGAGTTTAACATTGTGTTAAAATTTAGCATCTGTTGATGAAACCAGCCCTCAGTGATTTAATAATCTTCTGTTATTATGATTTCCTTTAGAGTGATTTTTATTCAAATTCTGCCAATATGTATCAGTTTCATTTAATTCCTGACTAACAATTTCAATATCTGCAACATAATCATCTACATTTGTTGCAAAATCTACATAGGTTTTTAAACCTTTATTTAAAAATTTGAATTCTTTCTCACTGAAATTGAAGTTTGAAAGATTCATTACATTTTCTATTGGATTATTCTGTTTAAAACTTATTTGTTTCATTTCTCCTACTGAAATTAAGTTTTACAAATAATTTTGATTCCAAAATAAGCCAAATTGAATTACCTAACTCCTATATTAATTTAAGATGCAAAGCATATAATTTTAGTTCAATACCATTCAGGTTTTTAAAATGCAAATTTCTTTCAACTTCGAATATATTTTTCATTGCCAATTTTTGATGAATACTATTATCAAATTTAATGGTTTTCCTAAAAAAAAAATAGGAGTTACTTCACGTTTTAAAAAAAAGATTTAAGAAACGAATATCTGCAAGAATATGTCCTCTTTTCTCTTGTAATTTTAAATATAATTTAATTTCAAGTTTACTATCATTAAAATTGAGATTAAACATATAATTATTATATTCCAAATTATCCATCTTAACCTGTAACCTAAAATGCAATATAACTGAAAACTAGTGCTTCAAAATTAATAAATTAATAATATGTAAAAATGGAAGCTAGTAACAGTGATTAAGAAGATAAGTGAAGAGTTATTACAAAATATTTATTGCAGTATTATAACAGATTGTTTAGATTAGGTTTACTTAGAAGGAGAAACAGTTTAAAACTGTGTAAGAAAATGAAATATTAATGTAACATACAACATATCATGGTTATTTATATGACAAATAGAATGTATATCTTGAATTTTCTGGGAATAGCCTGTGAAAAGCTCTTCCTTCAGAAAAAGAATTTGTACAATGGGTAAACCATAACGGATGTAAAAAAGTTCTTCATAAAAAATGCAGATCTTTTTAAAACATGTAATTTATTTCAAATAACATTTTTTGTAGCATCAGCCATTTCTGAGATATCAGTTTATTGGTTAAGTCTTTTGCTATTCAGTTGTTTCTTGTGGCATAGAAAGTGCATTTAGTGACTTGCTTTTAAACATCTGACTATCAATTCAGTTTCCTTTAGCCCCCTTGTATCTATAACAAAATACGTAATGAAGCTATTTCTGCACAGGTTTATCTCGATTAATATGAAGTAGATAGAGAGATAAGCTTTCGTAAGAATAATCCCAAGGTGCTACAGCCTGAGGGGTTTTGGTCTGCCAAACCGACTGCTGGCTTCATATCCATGTACTCATGGCAGTGGTAGATGACTTTCAGCCAGAATGATGGTTATACAGGCAGCGGTCGCCATCTATTGCAATTAACTCACGATGTTGAGTGGGCACTGGTCCTATACCCCCACGGTTGGGAGCGAATCCAGGAACTAGAGGCAGGGTGTTTAGGTTGACTCCACTTTCATCAAGCATATTTTATTAATTGCTTTATTGTATGTGATTCCACTACTTTTTGGATATTAGAGAAAATACTTTTAACAGTAATACTTCTTATACACTACTTATTTTAGGAGACCTTAATGCTAAACATTTTGCAGGGGAAGTACAATAAATGATCAAAAGGGATATAAATTCTTTGACTTCTGTTGTTTGCATATTTACATATTCTCAATTGAGGTGATACTCCAACTTTTATTAGAGAAAACTCCTCAAGTTTTGTTCATGTTAAAGATTAAAAACAGAAGCATTATTAACAGTGAAGTATTCATCATGATGTAGATTGAGTCACACTTTTTTACACTCACCTTCACTAATTAAAGTTACATAAAACAGGAAACGTTTTCGAGGGCATTCGACCTCATCGTCAGCGACTGGGTGACTAAGGGTCGCTTTCTCCCATGTCCTCTTCTTCCTCATCCTGCGAATTTCGAACCTGTTGTCATCTGGTGTTGGGGCCACAAAGTTTTAACACATTGCTTACAGGCGGGATTTCAAAATTAATGACGTTATTGCTGTTTTTGACGATGTGTATTTTTTCCCAGATGTTCAATTCTCTTGGTGTGGTGAGGGGTTTTAACAACTTTATACTTTGGCCAATGTTGTGGTTTTCTGTCCAAAAATGGTGTGATACAGCGGATTTCTCTATTTGTTTTAGTTTTATGTTTCTTTGGTGTTCCTTAAGTCTGGTTTCCAAGTTTCTTTTAGTTTTTCCTATGTAGTATTTCTCACATTCCTCAACTAATCTGGTAAATTCCGGATTTTAGTGTGTTTGGGATGGTATTTTTGAGAGGCGTGTTTAGTAAGTTCAAGCTAAATTTGTTCTGTGGAGCTAGTCTAATGTTAAATTTGTTGAAGATTCGTTCAAATTTTCTAAAGGCCCAAGGGTGGTATGTGAATTTCTTGTATTACCAATTTGTGTTTGAGAGAGGCATTAGAGTGGTGGAATGTGAAATATCCTTGAGTTTTTTCTTCTTGTATATCATGTTGCTTATGAGATCTGAGTTGAATCCATTAGTTATTGCTATTTTTTCTATATGTTGTTGTTCTTTTAAAAATTCTTCTTTGCTCAAGGGGATGCTATGCAACCGGTGGATTAAACTTTTAAAGGCGGCTAGTTGGTGTGAAGTTGGGTTGCAACCATTTTTCTTTATGTAGTTTCCACATGTGTGGGTTTTCTATGTATACCGAATTTAAAACTATTTTGATCTCTGGTTATAATAAGGTCCAGGAAGGGTAAGGTGGTGTTCTCTGTTCTATTACACCCTTTTGTTGTTGACTGACTGTAAGAACAGACACATTATCTGATCACTGGCTTATTGTAATAAAAACTCATTCATCAAGAACTCAGCTGTCTGTAAATAGTGATGTGTATCTCACTAGAAGATATAAAACCAAAAATATAAAATGGGATCATTCTGAATGAATTAACACCCATTATAAATGCAATACAACTATACAGCTCCAAAATGGATATTAATAATACAGTTGAAGAGCTTACATTTACCATAAATAAATTATGTGATTCACATCACCCTAAAATCAAGAGTATCCCCATTAAAAATTACTGCTGGACACAAAAATTAAGTATCCTTAGAAAACATGTTCTGGCTTGCAGAAGGAGATTTAAGAGGTCAAAATGCGCCATTCTATGTGCCGTATATACAGATAAGTTCAATGCCGTAAAAGAAGAATATAGAAAACTATTTATGATGCCAAATTTGATTGCTGGAAACAATTTTTTTTTCAGATCAAAGGGCAAATAACCCTTGGAATTTGATAAATAAAATATGTAGAAAGCCTTCAAATCTTAATAGCAGTTTAACAATAGATGGTGGAAACTCATACAGTATTACCCAGAAGAAACAGCACATGTCCTTTTGGAGGCTGTCTTTCCTAATGACACAAGAGATGAACAACAGAAACGTCAACAATCATTGCTTTGTATTTGAACTTCAAATTATATATATATATATAAAGGAAGTCGAAACAGTAATATTAAAACAGAACGATGAAAAAGCACCTGGAATTAAATTAATGGAATATCAACTGACATAATAAAACATATATGCTATAAATTACCAAATTTATTTTTGGAATTATACGAGGGCAGTCGCAGAACTATCTGACCTGATGTATAGATAGTGGTTGTTTCAAACAAATGACTGTGGTAGAAAGTACCCACCTTATAAAGCTTAAGTTTGAAGTTTGATGATGCTACGTCATTTAGTAATTGTTTGGCAGCCATCAATAGTGAATGCTCTCAACAAATTTATAAACATGGATAAAACTGGTCATCGCTATGTGATACAATACTTTCATTTGAAAGGTCTTAGTCCAACTAATATTAAAACTGAGCTAGATTCTACTCTGGGGGAGTCTTCTCCTTTGTTTACAACAGTAAAATACTGGCTGGCAGAGTTTAAGCGGAGCAGAGTAGGAGCTGCCAAGACGAACATCGCAGTGGTCGACCAAATGAGGTGACCACGCCAGAAACTGTGAGGAAAATCCACAAAATGGTATTGGATGACTGTCGACTGAGTGCGTGAGCTAACAGACATCGTATGCTGTACATTGCATACTGATTGAAAGTTTAGACATGAGAAAGCTATGCGCAAGATGGGAGCTGCGTTTACTCACAATGGAACAAAAGCAGCATCGTGAAGATGTTCCATTTGAGTGTTTGGTGATGTTTTGCTGCAATAAAGCCAAGTTTTTGTGTCGATTCATAACCATGGATGAAACATCAGTCCATCACTTCACACCTGAGAAGAAGGAGCTGTGAAAGCAGTGATTGAAAGGGGAGAATCGACTCCAAAGAAGGTGAGACAGTTTCATTTGCAGGCAAGGTCATGGCATCAGTTTTTTGGAATATGGTGGAATAATTTTCATTGATTATCTTCAAAAAGGAAAAGCAATAAATGGCGAGTATTATGCAAACTTATTGCAGCATTTGAATGATGAAATCAAGCAAAAATGGCCGCATTTAGTGGAAAAGAAAATTTTGTTTCATCAAAACAATGCACCAGTTTACATATCCATTATCGCCATGGCCAAAATCAATGAGCTAAAATTCAAATTGCTTCCCAGTGAAGATCTGGAGTCTGCAGTTGATGGCTATTTTGCAGAACTCGATGGTTCTCAGTATAAACAAGGTACCGAAGCTATTGAACATCGCTGGGAAAAGTATATCGAGCTGAAAGGAGACTATGCAGAGAAATAAAGATTTTTTTCACAAAATGTTTGTGTGTCTTAGTTAGGCCGGGTATTTCTGGGACAGCCCTCGTACAACAGATGTTTAGATATTGGAGTTTTTCCAAATGGAAAATAGCAACTATAAAAGTTATATCTACACCTAATACACCCAAGGGGAAACATAATGTAAACATGTTGCAACCAATCAGCCTGATCCCAGTAATGGGACAGATTTTTGAGAAACTAATTATAGACAGAGTTATGTTCCCAATATATTGTAATAACCTTCTCAGTGATAATCAGTTTTGTTTCATACCAAAACGGCCAACAGAAGATGCTATATTTACAGTAGTTAGCTGGATAAAGGAAACTTTAATCAGAGAAAAGAAGGTTTAGTGACTTCCCTAGATATATCCAGTGCTTTTAATAATGCCTGGTGGCCTAAAATACTATTACAACTGCAATCAATGAACTGTCACAAAAAATCTTTATACTCTGATAAAATATTACTTCATCTACAGGCAGGTTGTGCTTAAGTTAGGCACACTAAGACCACACAAATCATCACAAGGGGATGTCCTCAAGGATTAGTTTGCAGTCCTAGTTTCTGGACTATCCTATACAATGACATCTTGAAGCAAATTCTACCTAGCAGCCATACCTTGGTGGCTTATGTTGCTCTCCTAGTCTGATCCAGCAGAACAGCGCACTTAGCTTTTAGTGCAAATTCAGCTCTCGACACCCTGTATTGCTGGGGATGTGAAAATAAACTTAGTTTCAATCCGACCAAGACAATGGCCTTGTTGGTCTCATGAAGGTGACAAATTACATACCCCTTTGTTTGCATGAAGAAACTTATTAAAACAGAAGATCAATTATCTTACCTTGGGGAATTGTACTGAACACGAAACTTAATTTTCGATTACATTTTGACTATCTTCAACTTAAAGCCAATAAATTATTTACAGGCATTTTGATTGCAACAATACCAACAAGGGGACTTAGCTCTGCTATTTTGGAAATCATCTATTGTGGGATAGTAGACCCAATATTATATTCTGTTTCTGATTTCTACGATGTACTATCCACAAAGTGGGCTCAGAGGAAACTGGGACAAATCCAACATAGATTTGCGTTAAAAATCTCAAGAGCGTATCGAACCGTCTCTATAGATGCCACTTTTGTTCTGCCTGGTATAGAACCAATTCACTTAACTGGAACTTAATTAACAAATATAAAGAAAGGACATCAAAATGTTATGAACTGCTCATTTTTTGACTTCTCGACATCCAGCTCTAGAGTTATGTTTAGTTCATCAGTACTGCTCATGATCTGCATATCTACAAGGACGGATCACGAGTCAATAATGAAAGTGATAACACAGCTTCAGTTGGTTGTTCTTTTGTTTTTGATCACGGATCTGAAGTAACTTATAGCTAATACAAGCTTGCATCAGTGTGTAAGGTATTTCAAGCTGAACTCTTAGCCCTGAAGAAAGCAACAGAGTGCAGTGTTAATAATTCATACAGTGTCAAATTTTAAGTGAATGAATGATAAATATAATCTCCACCCTATTGCTGTTGACATCAGACAGACATAATGTGAATACAATAAACACATTGAATTGGAATGAGTCACACCATCTTTACACAAACCTTCACTTACTAAGTTATCAAAACTGGAACGTTTTCAAGGGCATTCATCCTCATCATCAGCAGCTAGGTGACTGAAGCATGTTCCTTCTTCTTTCCTCTTCCTCCTCTCCTGGCTGGTGGAGTGACAAAGCTCTAACAAACTACTCAATGGCAGGATTTCAAAATTTGCAATGTTATCTTCATTCTTGACAAATAGTTTCTCTAAAACAGTCAGTTCTAGTGATGAGGAAACTGGTTTTAACAATTTCATGGTTTGACCAATGGATTCTCAGACCAAAAGTGGTGTGATACAGCAGATTTGTCTGTTTGTTTCTTTTTTTATATTTCTCTGGTGTTCTTTGAATCTGATGTTCAAGTTTCTCTTGGTTTTGCTTATATAGAATTTTTTTACAATCTTCACAGTTGATCTGGTAGATTTCTGATTTGAGTGTATCTGGGATTGTGTTATGAGTGGTTTGTTCACAAATTGTTCATGCTGTATCTGTTATGAGGAGCTAATTGGATGCCAAACTTATTGAATATTTCTTCTAAACATCCATGGAGATATATGAGCTTTTTATATTTCCAGTTAGTGTCACTGACTGTCTCAAGAGTAGTGGTCTGGGCTATTTCTTTGAGTTTACCATCTTATATATTGAACCATTGGTTTGAAGCCATTTACCACTACAATGTCCAATACACTCTTCTCTGCTGTTTAGTCTATGGATCAGACTTTTGAAAACTGCAAAACTGCAACTGGTGTGAGATCAGATTGCATTCATTCTTTTTAATATAATTGCCAACATGTGTTGATTTTCTGTAGATTCCAAAAGTAAATTTCTCCTGGTCTCTGATTATTCTGAGGTCCAAAAAGGGTAAGTCATTATTTTCTTCAGTGTCCATTGTGAATTTTATACTTACATCCTGTAAATTTAGTAATTTTAAAGCATCTTCCTTGAGTTTATCTGGTATAATTGCAAAGATATCAAATACATCTGAGCCAAAATTTGAAAATGTGTGGAAAGGCTTTTACTGTGTGTGTTTCTAAGTGGCTCATGTATGGGCGACAGAGGGGTTCCCATAGCTAGACCTTGTGCTATTGTTTACAGAACCTGTTGTTGAATGTGAAGTAGTTTTGTTCGATGCATAATTCTATCAAGCTTATAATTTCTTCTAATTCTGCAGTACATGTTGTTTGAGGTTTTAACCATTTTCTAAGAAGTGTGGAAATCCTTTCTATTGGAATACTTGTAAATAGTGCCTTGATATCGAAAGAGATGATTATGTGGTTATCCGGCATTCTAAAGTCTTGGAGCTTGTTGACCAGTTCAGAAAATGTTTAATCCCTAAACTTTCAAATTTGTTATAGGATTTGAATTTGTAAACTAACCATTTTGTTACATATTATGTATCCAACAAACTATTCATCATGAAAATATTCATTATCAAGAATGAAAATAACATTGTAAATTTTGAAATTCCGCCATGAGTAGTTTGTTAGACCTTTGTCAATCTACACTAGACAGCAGCAGGATTCAACCCAGCCAGGAGAGGAGGAAGAGGAAGGAAGCAGGAACACGCTTCAGTCACTTAACTGCTGATGATGAGGACCTCGAAAACGTTCCAGTTTAAATAACTTAATAAGTGAAGGGTTGTGTAAAGATAGTGGGACTCATTCCAACTCAACTTGAAAAAACTTCACTGTTTGCAGTGCTTCTGTTTTTAATAGTTAATAAAGGGTCTTTCAACAAGAGTGTCCTATCTTTAACATGTAATAGCTGCCGTTGTTATTGAGTTACAGCAGTCATTTTTTTCATGTGGTTACAGTTGTTATTGACAACTAGCCATGGAACGTTACAGCATTCACCAATGCGTAGAAATTGTAAACATTTATTATCAAAATGGATCATCTGTTTACCAAACCTTCTGTGTATTAGGTGAAGTTTACGGTGTGCATAATCGTCCCTGCGAGAGAACGATTCAGTGTTTGATCGATAAATTTGAAAGAAGTGGTTCTGTCAGCGATCAAAGAACGCCTGTATGTAATTGACATAAGCACTCCAATGAAAAAAATAGGCGCTGTTCGTGAGAGTGTACACGAGAACAGAAACAAATCAATTGCTCGTTGAGCGCAAGAATTGGGGCTTTCACCGAGCACAACTTGGGTAATTCTGCACCTGGACTTGAAGTTTCAGGCTTACAAAATGGTGTTAACTCAAGAACTAAAGCCCAATGACCATAGATTGTGCTGTGTATTCACTGACTGGGCTATGGAACAATTGGAAGCTGACCCGGATTTTTGTCGAAAAATCATCTTCAGCGACAAAGCCCACTTTTGGATGAATGGTTGTGTTAACAAACAAAATTGCAATTGGAGCAATCACAATCCAATACAGATTCAAGAACAATCACTCCATCCCCAAAAGGTTACTGTGTGGTGTGGATTTTGGTATGGTGGAATCATTGGTCCATATTTTTCCAAGATGAAGAAGCTCTGTCAATGGAGAAAGATACCGGGCTCTTATAAGAGACTATTTTTGGCCTCAATTGGATGGTATGGATCTCAGAAACATCTGGTTCCAGCAAGATGATGCCATATGTCATACTGCTCTTGAAATAATCGATCTTTTGAAGGGGAAGTTCAGAGGTTTCATCATTTCCCGTGGTGGTGATATTAACTGGTCCCCGAGGTCATGTGATTTAACGCCGTTGGATTACTTCTTGTAGGGTTATGTTAAATCTTGAATTTATGTCAACAAGCCAGAAACAGTAAATGATCTTATGAATAACATCACGTGTGTTATTCATGAAGTTGGACCTAATTTAGTTTTTCTGTCATTGAAAATTGGGCCAATAGTATACGCGCAACCCAACGAAGTCGCGGCGGTCACTTAACTGATGTTCCCTTCCACACGTAATGACATTAAGTTCCAAAACAACAAAAGAAATAAACCTCTATCATTTATAGAACATGTTTTATTTAAGTTCAAATAGGACACTTCTGTTGAAAGATCCTATATATGTCTGTATTGGGTGTGAAGTCGTGATGAAAATGAAGGCAATGAAAGATCTGACCAACTTGCAAAGGCTGCCTCAAATATGCCTACAATAAACACTTTAAAACAAGATATGTATAACTGTTGGAATTTAATAGGGTCAGAAAGCAGTTATAGTCATGTCACAAAAAGCTTGTTCTTTCCATCAATTCATGACTGATTACCTTTAAAATATTTTGAGCCTTCATTTGTAATAACATAGTTTACGTCTGGCCACGGTAAATTCGGTTCATATCTTGAGTATTTTAAAATAATTAGTTCCTACGAATGCCACATGTTTATGGTCCGATATAAGATGTCCATCACCTTCTTTTTGATTGTCCAGTACAGGAAAGAAAATGACTCAGCTTTGTTTAAGACCTAGATTCATGTCTAACACTATTCACATCACCATTAAATCAAATTACTTGTAAACAGTGTTGCTATTCATAATTCCAGAACTTTGTCAAACGAACATTTAAATCTTAGTAAATAGTTATCTATATTATAGTTCTAAAGTTATACCTCCATTTATTCTTAGTTAATGCTTATGTTAATAGTAGTTACACTTACGTTTAATGTTATCCTTTGATTTACAACCATATATTGTATTTAAACTATAGTCCTAACATACAGTTGTAAAATGGGGCTTTTATATTTTGGAAATTCAATAAATAAAAAGGTTAATAAATACACTCTTTAATACAGATGAAAATATAAATACATTATCACCACCGCTTTAATTAATGGCTTTAATATTTATTTTATAGATAAAAGGATTGAGAAATTTAAATATCTTGGAAAGCTGTTAAGATGTTTTTACTCTTAAAAAAATAAAGGACAATTATACTTTTAAAAAAATGCATTATCATTCTTGGGCAAATAAATTCACAAGAATGTTTAAAAAATATGGTATAATATTAGTTCCTCAAAATAAATACAAAAAAAAAATTGCTAGGTTTTTCTAAAAAGGGTAACATTTCAAACAATGAAAAATCTGGCATTTATTAATTCAACTGTTTAGATTGTGACCAATTTACTTGGAAAGACTAAATATCTTTTGCAAACCACAGTAAAGGAGCATCTTAGAAACATTAAATATAAACAAACTGAAAAAATCAGCTGTAGCATATATCACAGTGAAGCCCAACTTTGTCTCTTATGGGCTAATGACATCATATTGTCGCCTTACCCCACCTCCTTCGTTTTGCATTATGAAGCAATTCCCCTTCACTCACTCACTGATGATGAGTCACAATGGCATGTTACAACGTAACCAAACATTGGAGTTTTGACAACCTATGACCATAAGAATGCATCATAGCTCCTTGAACAGCTCCCCTGTTTCACTTAAGGTTGGGCATCACTGAAATGTTTTTGTCACTTAATTATGAAATAAATCCAGCAATTAAATTATTAAAGATTTAAATGGATTTATAGATTTAATGGTATGGGAGAAAATATTTATTTTGAAAAATGCAGATTGTGTAATGAATTTTTAAATACTGCCAACTGATTCTGTCAACAAATTTGTTTTACTTCCAGTAGATGACAATACTCACCTAACAGCAAAAACTGTAACAAGGAAGAAGAAGCTGAAGATGTAATCAAGAGATTATGAAACATGTCCTTTTGGATTTATATTTTAAAAGGAAAAGCAAAGAGTTGTCACAAAAAATGTATTGCAATATTGTAATAATTATGTTGCTTCACTGTTACTAGCTTCAAATTTTTACATACTATTAAAATTAAAATGTGTTATATTTATTTTGTATACATTCCTTTTACCTGTGCCCAATGGTGACAGAAACTAAGCCCTTGAGGTTCTTGCGAGCCCAGCGGGCTACATGTACTGTGTGTGTAGCAGAAAACATGGCTCTTTTCACATTATTGGAATCACAAGCATTATAGATGATAGCCAATTGCTCACGAAATCCTTTTGGTCCAGCTTCAAACAGCTTGTCGGATTCATCTATCACTAGCCATTCAACCCTATAAAAAGAAAAATATATTTTAAGATGTTCTGAGAGATATTCTATTAAACTTTCAAAGGGCGTAAATAAACAGGAAAAGGAACTCATACAATGAAATCAAATTTAAATACAATTTAATTGAGGATATGGCAAAATGAACACTCAAAAGGTTTCACTTACCACATTTATATGCAGGAACAAGTTTATCTTGCCTACATCATTAGCTGCTGTTGACTGGTTTGGACAATTGGATCCAATTGAGATATGACATATATTACAAGAGAAGATTGAAGTTAAAACCAAAAGAAGACTTCAGAAACATTAAATATAATGTCAGCAGTAGCTGATCATTTCTAGAGCACAAGCCATAGTATAAATGAGGAAAAAATGAAACTGTTAAAAACCACGAGGAATGTAAAAGAAGTATTTGTGCAAGATCTTTATCCGCAATGCTGTGAACTTACACACGAAATTGTTCAAAACTCCACCACTAGGGGAAGTCCATCCATGAATCACTTGACAGCAGCTGACAACAGCTTAAAGAAAACATGTTCCTGCATTTGATTGTGGTGAATGAAACCTTTGATTGCTTAGTTGAATCCAACTTCAATGCAGTTTCACTTAAATGGCCATTCAATGGCCATGGGAGCTACAGCATTGGGTAGTCTGACAAACACTCATTACCAATTTAAAATAAAGAGAGTTGGAGGTTGTTACACTACATCACTAAAATGTTCTCCCGAAACGCGTTTAAGTAAGAACATTTTAGTGATGTAGTGTAACAACCTCCAACTCTCTCTATTTTAAATTATGACACATTACTGTTACTAGCTTCTCAATCTTCAAAATTAATTGACTCATTACCAATTTGATCACATGGCTTTATTCCTCATGGTTCCTAATACAGAAATATCGGCTTCATCAAATTTAAACAAGTGTTATAATACAATAAGTAAAAACATGAATAAAGTTATATATACAAATAATGAATAGACTTAAAAAAATTGTGTATCAACTAAAGTTGGGGACAAATGAAATAACCAAAATATGGATATTGACAAATACAAACATAGTACATATTACATAATAAAACTATATCCTTTCAAAATATTCGTCCACTGAATAAAACAACCTTGTATTAAGAATTTCTTCAATTCCTGTTAAATACTGCTAAGGTTATTGATTTCTTAAAAAATGGAGGGAGATTATTGTATAATTGAATACCATAATAATGAAGACTTTTTTTGTATAAAGTTCTTTTATGCCCTGTAATTGTAACTGAAATTTACTCTAGTATTGTGATCATGAATGTTTGTAGTTATGCTAAATTTATTTAACTGCTTATATGTTAAAACCATAACCAGTGTTTCATGTATGTAAACTGATGGAACTGTTAAAATGTTTAATAATTCCAAAGCTTAGGGATCTGAAAAATAGCAAATAAACTGAATAGAAGCCAGTATAAATGCAACCCTCAGCAGATTAAAAAATCATATTTCATAGCAATAAATAAAAACAAATCTAATGTAATAGATTCACATTCTCTACATTCTATTGTTTATTAGTATATAAACTATTCTTACTGAAGCTTATTTTTCTTTCTACTTCATTTTCTTCCAAATACACCTTTGCAGAAATAGCTGCACTACACATTTCATTATAGAGACAAAGGGGACAGCAATGTCAAATGCTTAACAACTGGACGCTAAACGCTGACCTTAAAATTCTATACTGTTTCCATGCAATTGCGAGAAACAACTGATGTTGCCAGGACTTGAAAAGAAAAACCAAGTAATGAACATCTTGATTCATTACTAATGGATACATCAGAAATGATTTGTGCCACAAAAAAGGTTATTTGGAATAAATTGTATGTTTTAAAGAGATCTACATTTTTTGCATAGTATGTTTTCATCTATCGCTAACATTTACCAGTTATACAAGCTTATACAAAATTCATTTCAAATGAACAGGACTTCATAGACTATTCCCAGAAAATTTAAGGGGGGGAAACAGGTGAAAATGTGACCAAAAATGGCAAAATTTCACATTTTATTTTTTGTACAAAAAAAATACTAGATGATTTGAAGTGCATATATGCAACGTTTCAAAGCACTACAGTGCCTGGAAGTTGCTCTAATTACATCATACTTAAAGGTCTGTGCTCCTTAAATGTCCCTATGGAGGTCTGGCAGGTGATGAAATAGTTGCATGAAGTAAAAAATCTGCTCTTTTTACCGATTTTTGTAGGATTTTTTCTGTGAAGGTTAGTTTCTGGTTCGTCACTGAGCCACATGATTGGTATAACATAGTAAGAGGAGCTCTGCCAGTAGATGTCATGTAGTATCAAATTATATGTTGTTTTATATACATGAACCAGAAAGAAGTGTAAATAATGTAAATACCAGTGATGAAAGGTTAGATGATCAAGAATGTGGTATACATACAAAAGAAGCTAGACACCACTTTACTGTCATAATTGTGAATGACCTGAAGTGTAATGATTGCAATCAAAAGTGTTTGTATATAGGACTTGGCTTATGCCATAAATTACAACTGATTTGCAGTGGTTGTAATGAAAAAAAGAGTACAATTTAAACATCTAAGCTGGATACTTCTAGAAAGATCTGTAAGCCATTACTTCTGCTTAACTGCATGCAAACTTTTAAATTCATGTTTCCTCACTTTTGCTACACTTTTATTTATTAAAAACAAAATTATATCCACAAATTAGGCATTCTAGAGGGCTGAAATTTTTACTGTACATTCTGTAATGCATACAAAAAAATCTCACGTGTGGGATTCAGGATTAACTTAGTACTTTTTGAAATAGAAAATAAAATGTGTGTAGTGGCTGCAAAAATTTTGAAATAATTTTTGCTATGCAGGTTTTTTTTTTTTTTTTAATTTCCCTTACAATTAAGATATTATAAAACCCTGCATCAAGTTTTTCTAAATGAGTTTCTGGTTTTGTAGAAAAAATTTCAAACTATTTTTCAAAAAAGTGTGGATTGAATTTAATTTTGAAATCTGCAAATTTTTTGAATGAAAATTTTCAATAATTCATAAAACTAATTGACATACAAAAATGAAACTCTGCCAAATAGTTTCACATAAACCCCAAATATGTATACAAAAATTAAGTATGTAGCTTTAAAACTGTGCAAAACATAAATTTTACCCGTAACCCCCTTAAGATATACATTTTATTTGTCATGTAAATATCTTCAATATATGGTATTTTAATAAAAATAATTAAGAGTCATTTTTTATAAAATAGACAATTTAAAAAAGCATTTCATGTAAAGGGTAGTGGGGGATTTTCTTGAAAAGCTTCGAGTTGCTGCATCTTTAGAAGATACTGAACTTAAGTACCAAGTTTGGTGTTTATCCCAACTTTTTGTTCTTGAGTTATGCGCATGCACCCACTCACACAGACCTTTTTTTTTAAAAATGCTTTATTTTTTTTGGGGAGGGGGGTTTCAGGGAGCCTCAAAACATGTATTTGTCTGTACCTCACACATTCACTCAGATTGCAACAATTTCTCTAGAGAGATTTAAATTCAAGCTTTTATACCAGTCAAGTGTTTTCAACTCTCCCATGGCTGCAAATGTAAGTCATGCACTTCTGTACAATGTCAGCTTGCATTGGAAAATTTGTCTCTTAGACAACCTGTATCAGATTTTCCAATTCCCCATTTAAATAGATGCAGTTGCATTTGATTTAATGCAGTAAGAATATGTTTTCTAAGTTCCAATGTGTACAATGCGCACAAGAGTATGCATAACGTAAAGGCACCATTTAACCAACTTATCATGGTATATGATATATACACTATGTGATCAAAAGTATCTGGACACCCCACAAACATACGTTTTTTATCTTAGGTGCATTGTGCTGCCACCTACTGCCTGGTACTCATTATCCACGACCTCAGTAGTCATTAGACATTGTGAAACAGCAGAATGGCATGCTCTGTGGAACTCACAGACTTCGAACGTGGTCAGGTGATTGGGTGTCATTTGTGTCAGAAGTCTGTATGCGAGATTTCCACCCCCTTAAACATCCCTAGGTCCACTGTTTCTGATGTGATAGTGAAGTGGAAACGTGAAGGGACATGTACAGCACAAAAGCGTACAGGCCGACCTCGTCTGTTGACCGTCAGAGACTGCCGACATTTGAAGAGGGTTGTAAAGAGTAATAGGCAGACATCTATCCAGACCATCACACAGGAATTCCAAACTGTATCCACTCCAAGTACTATGACAGTTAGGCGTGAGGTGAGAAACCTTGGATTCCAGGTCGAGCGGCTGCTCATTAGCCACACATCACGCAGGAAAATGCCAAACAACGCCTCGCTTGCTGTAAGGAGCGTCAACATTACACGATTAAACAGTGGCAAAACATTGTGTGGAATGACAAATCATGGTACACAATGTGGTGATCCGATGACAGGATGTGGGTATGGCGAATGCCCGGTGAACGTCATCTGCCAGCGTGTGTAGTGCCAACAGTGAAATTCGGAGGTAGTGGTGTTATGGTGTGGTCGTGTTTTTCCTGGAGGGGGCTTGCACCCCTTGTTGTTTTGCATGGCACAATCACAGCGCAGACCTACATTGATATTTTAAGCACCTTCTTGCTTCCCACTGTTGAAGAGCAATTCGGGGATGGCGATTGCATCTTTCAATACGATTGAGCACCTGTTCATACTGCTCAGGCTGTGGCGGAGTGGTTACACGACAATAACATCCCTGTAATGGACTGGCCTGCACAGAGTCCTGACTTTAATCCTATAGAACACCTTTGGGATGTTTTGGAATGCTGACTTTGTGCCAGGCCTCACCGACCTACATCAATACCTCTCCTCAGTTCCGCACACTGTGAAGAATGGGCTGCCATTCCCCAAGAAACCTTCCAGCACCTGATTGAAAGCATGCCTGCGAGAGTGAATGCTGTCATCAAGGCTAAGGGTAGGCCAACACCATATTGACTTCCAGCATTACCGATGGAGGGTGCTACGAACTTGTACGTCATTTTCAGCCAGGTGTCCGGATACTTTTGATCAGGTAGTGTATACTGATTTTAATTTTCATGTAAAATATATCAACTTTATGCATCATGCTATACTTGAATGGAGCTGCATGGGTAAATAGAAATGCAATTGATATTTCAAACAAAACATCACATGAAAATATTCAGAATCATGAATTTCATGAAAAGTTTTATCAGCAAAATTCTGTTAAATTTCATCATTGCTGCAACATGCAAATGTGGCAGAAATTGGAAAAAATATACCTTCTTCTTTTTAAGAAAGATTGCTGAAAAATCCACTCATGAAATTTCAACAGTCTAACCAGTGCTGATCACAGGACCTAGATGTATAATTTTTATGTTGGTTATAACATACAGTTCTGTATCAACCACAAAATATTATTTGCAAAACAATGCAGAAAAAGCAAATTATGCACTTCAGTGAAGGCAAAGATGATTTCAACAAACAGCAGTGATTGTATTTTATATGGAATTAGTAATATTTAAGCAGTGTGTATGGGCTGGCCTGAAAAGTTAGATTACTGGCTCAATTATAGCAAAGTTCATGGCTATCTGAGTAACTAGCGTGGCAAGCAGCATCAGCTCAGCTGTTCCACGAGTTCTGAGTTGTGCAATCCAGTGTGCTTTCTAATCTTTGTCAAGATGACAACTATAAACCATGTGGCATTAGTTTTGTTTCGATGTTTGATAAACAGTGAAGTACAGGCAGAGTGCAAAGTGTTCAGCTGAAGCAGTGAGTTTATGAAATTAACAAACATCTTTTATCCATGTGGCACCAATTGTAGCAGGTAGCAGAACATTTAAGTGCAAGGAACTTGTCTTTTTTGTGAAAATGTAAAGCATAAAGAAGCAAATATCCATTTAAACATTTTTCCAAAAAGTGAGGGAGAGGAGGGGAGGGGCTGAATAATGGAACATACTGTATTCATTATTTTCTTTAACTCTAAAAAATGAGAAAAGGTGGTTTTTGGGTGGTCACAAACTGGAGATTGCCAAAGAATTTGATTACTTAGGAGTAAGGATGAGTAGTAACAGAGAATGGGGGCCTACAGCAGAAAAATGGTAGCTAAAGGGAATAAGGATGTGTAAGTATAAACTGGCAATGTCATCTAAATTGTTGGAAAGAATGTATGAGGCATTGGTAAAATCAAGAATGCTGCACATAGTAGAAATCTGGAGGGGGGGGGGTTCAGAAACAAGCAAAACAATTGATCACATGTATAGAATGTTTTGTAAAGCTACCAGGGAGGTAGCTTTAGTGGAATTGGGAAGCACAAGGAGAAAAGAATTAATACTAGAAATAATTTTAAAATTCTGGTTTAGATATTCAACAGAGGAGGGAGAAATTTTAAAGATATGCATGAACCAGCAAAGGTGTATGACAAACAAAGAAAGTTGGTGGACAGGAATGGGAGATACATGGACGTTAGGGGAGAGAAATATAAATGGATTTTGGACAGCAGTAAGAACTAGAATGGAAGAGAGAATTCAGGAGATATGGGGAAGTTTAGAACATCAAGTTTCTATAAAATAATAAAAAGAGAATGGGGAAGAGAAGGGTGCATTGACCAATGTAATAGACAGGAAAAGAAAGGATTAGCATGGATGAGAACAGGATCAATGTACTTAAAAGGGTTAAGATGAAGTGGAAAAGAAATATGTGAATTGCGTGGAAGTGAAAGTATATGACTAAGTGTAAAGAAATAATGATGAGGAAAAAATAGACAGAAAAATAGTAGTAACTATAAAAATGCTGACAGGAAAAGAAGAATAGAAAATTAGAGATATGGGGAAGTTTTTATGGAAAGGAAAAAAAATGGATTAGAAAAGTAAGAGATGCAAGGAAAGGAGGACAACAGAGAGGAGGGGGAGAGGAAGGACTGTAAAGGGCTACTCAGTGAGCTACAAGGCCAGGGAGCCAAATAAACTGAGTAGCACAAAATAGGCTCACAGACCAGACAATTTGTACATAGGTAGTTAGTTCTAGAAATAAGGTATATTGTACATATCCTGTAAATTAAGTTGTACAAATAAATTCAATTCAATTCTTTAACTGCTTCCTCTAAAAACAAGGAATCACAATTTGAATGCATATAAACAAACAGGGTAAATGTAAATGCATAGTAACTTTAATGTGCAGAGAAACTTAAGTAAAATTTATTAAGCACTTACCCATGCAAGTTTAATGCTGGAGGGTCTTGCTGAAGTAAATAAATTAGACGATTTGGAGTTGTTACCAGAACATCTGGAATTAAATACACACATACAAAAGTGAGAATGCATGTGAAAGCATATTATGTTTAAAATACACAGCGCTGTATGAAGGTTCTGTTTTCTGTATACAAAACATTAACAAATAAAATATTAATGCCATGGAATTTGATCATGCTTTAGAAATCAGGGAACAATATACATAAATTGAACACAGAAGAAATTCAATATAGTGGAATCTCGTTAGAACGTTCCTCATTAACATGCTTTCCTGGTATTATGTTGAATAATAAAAGTTCCGGCACCAAATATGATAAATAATGTTTGTTTAGTACATTTTCTCACTCCTGCTTACCACGTTAGAAGTTTGACATCCTCATTTGCTATTTTGGCCAATCCTTCGTCGGTCCAGTGGGAGCAGATGCTTACTATGTTCAAAGTTTGATGTCCTCATTTGCTACTTTGGTCAATCCAGTCAGGGTGGAGATCAGTAACCAATGACATGCATGTATATGTGTGATGCAATTTGTGTGGACGGGATAGAGAATGCTTTAGCTTGGCATGGTAAATGCCAATAATAGTTTCTACTGTTGAGTGTTGACCAAATACAGTGGAATCTCGTTAGCACGTTCCTCATTAACACGTTTTCCCGTGTATTACGTTCAATTATAAAAGTCCCGGTACCAAATCACCAAATGTAATAAATAACGTTTGCTTAGTGCGTTTTCCCGGTCCCGCTTACTATGTTTGAAGTTTGACGTCCTCATTCACTGTTTTGGCCAATCCTTGATCGGTCCAGTGGGAGGGCGCTTAACACATTCAAAGTTTGCCGTCCTCATTGGCTACTTTGGTCAATCCTCGGTCACGGGGTGGATACCGGCAGCCAATCACATGCCTGTATGTAAATATTTGTGTGACACGATTTGTGTGGGTGGGATAGAGAATGCTTTACCTGGGCGTGGGTGGTAAACGCCAACGATAGTTTCCACTGTTGAGAATTGACCAAACATATGTAGATTGTATTTTAATTTTTCATTTGCAATGAAAAAAAGAAAGTGTAGTAAATAACCAATAGTGAAAAACTGAAAATCCTTGAAATAGATCACAATCTAAATATGAAACATGTGGATATAGTGCGGAAGTTAAACATTCCTCCGTCAACCTTAAACGCAATTGTTAGCAAACCTAAATTGATTAAAACTGCTTTCAAAGAAGTGAAAAATGCAAAAATAAAACTTTCCTCTTGGAAAATAGGATCAGAAGAGGATCAGAACGAAATTTGATGCATGGAAACACTTACCGTATTCAAATCGTATTGAATACGCCAAAGTTACTATCGTCTATTGTACTCGTAACATGATGCACGCACATATTTTTTTTTTCTTTTTTAGCGGAAATTATCACATGTGTAATAAAACACACAGCAAAGCAACTCTTGTCGCTTCCATAATTCGCAATTTATTTTCTCAAAAACCTTCATAACCTCAAAAATCCAAGTTGACCAACATAAAAGCTTGAATTATTTATTCTCAGGCTTTGTGTATCCAAATCCATTTGAACACATATTGAATTCAACACGGATTGTACTCAAAATCGATTTCAATTATCCATGGAGACGTAGTAAGTACATATTAGATTTTATTACATAACTATGTTCTTAAATTGCATATTTTGCATTTTCGTTAACACGTTTTCCCGCCTATGATGCCCAAATCCTTAGGTCCCTGCAAAAACATGCTAACGAGATTCTACTGTATACGTAGATTGTATTTTAACTTTTTGTTCGCAATGGAGAGAAAGAAAGTGTGGCAAATAACCAGCAGTGAAAAACTGAAAATCTTTGAAGAAGTGGATCAAAATCCAAATATGAAACATGTGGAAGTTAAACATTCTTCCATCAACCTTAAACACAATTGTTAGCAAACATAAACTGAAAGAAACTGCTTTTGAAGAAAGGAAAAGTGCTAAAAGAAAACATAATCACCCTGGCCAGTTTCCAGAATTACAACATATTCTACTAAAGTGGTTTACACAAGCAAGAGCTTCAAATGTGCCAATAGACAGTACTGTGGTTTGAGCTCAGGTGACACATTTAGCACCGAAGATGGGACAGTACGATTTCAAAGTGCCCATGTCTGGACTGAAAGATTCAAGATGGCTTAGTCTACAGATGTGTGCGAGGTGAGGCTGCTGCCCTAGATAATGATGCTGCACTGTGTGAAAATATAGAAATGTGGAAAGATACAACTCTTCCGTCAATTTTGAAAGACCATAGCCCTGACGATATTTATAATGCAGATGAAATGGGACTATTTTTCCATCTTTTGCCAGACAAAACCCTGGATTTTAAGAGCACTAAGTGTTACAGCGGGAAACAGGAGAGGATTAGAGTTTTGTTGTACTGTAACGAAAGCAGAATGGAGAAATTGGTACCACTGGTTACTGGAAAAGCAGCACGTAGTCTGCGATGCTTCAAGAATGTGCAATCTTGTCCACATAAGTACACTTCCAATACAAGAGCCTGGATAACTTCTGCCATATTTGAAAATTTCTTACGAACATTGGACTCAAGACTGGGCATAAGAAGCAGGAAAATTGCACTCTTTATTGCACCGCTCATCCACCAACTGTTTCAAATTTAAGTAAAATAAAGATCATTTTCCTTACAGCAAACTGCATGAGTAAGCTACAACCTTTAGATCAAGGCATAATCCGGTGCATGAAGCAAAAATATTGGAAGAGGCTGGTACAGGGAAGGTTGGCTACACTGAAATCGATAAGAAAAATCACCGTCTTAGATGCCATGCATTTCATTAGGACTTCCTGGGAATCTGTGACGCAAGATACAATTAGAAACTGCTATAATAAAGTGGGGTTTTGCCTGCTTCTCTATGACATCACGCTGGAAGATGAGTTTTCCAAGAGTGAAGAATGGCGCCAAATAGCAGACGATGCTGGTGTGTCTTTTGAAACATATGTAAACATTGACAATGAAATTTCAGTGTATGAAACAGTGATAATAGATGAAATACTTGAAGAACAAGTGAAAGAAGAAGTGTCAGTGGGAGATGAAAGTGTTGATGAACCAGATCCTGAGCCAATTCCTACAGTGTCGGAAGTCATGGAAGCAATGGAAATACTGAAGTGACATGTGTGCAGTTTCGAAGTTGATGGCGATGTAATGACTTTACTTAACAAGATGAACAGCAAAATTTTGGCATTAAAACCAACAAAGCAGTCAACCATAGATATGTATTTTAAACCAGTGTAAATAGTGTCTACATTTCACTCTGTTTGGGAGGTAAGATGTATTATTAGATTTTATTACATAATTATGTTCTTAAACTGTAGATTCTGTATTTTCACTAACACATTTTCCCTCCAAATCCTTGGGTCCCTGCAAAAACTATAACGAGATTCTATTGTACATATACTGCTTACTTGTTCTTTGTATAAGCTTCTGCCAATCACATCGTCACAAAATTGCATAGACATAACATATATCTGAGTGTACCTATACAGAGTTCTGAGAAGAAAAATACATACCAAACTTCTGTGAAGACTGTGGTCCAAATTTACTAACAGCTTGATTTGTTTTACTGATAATACGTATCTTCAATCCAGTTCTGTCTGCAAGCCTGTGGCATTCTCTATGCAAAGGGACAAAGAAGGCACTCAATGAACAGTAACAGAAATATTTCAATAGAAGCTAAAATGTCTCAATCTGGTCAGGGAATCACAAGAAACGTACATTAAAGTAATTTACATAGCTCACAAAACAAAAGTTAAACCACCAGCATCTAGGAATTTCAAGACCTGTAGTAAAAAAACATTCTCCCAAATCAAATTTATTTGGGAACATAAGGACCATAACTTTCTCCAAAGAAAATAAAAATAATCAAGTCCGCAACAGACAGTAATTCCATGTGCAATTAGCCCAACCAACACACAACACTTATTTTTTTATTTTTTTTAAAATAAAGATAGTTGGAGGTTGTTACACTACATCACTAAAAGGTTCTTTGAACGCGTTTTAGGAGAATGGTTTGCTCCTATCGTCAGCATGTTTCCAACTGATTTTGCCGGTTATTGTCTGGGGAATGTGTGTGGCTAGTGGTGTTCTCTGATGCTGGGCTGATGAACTTCCAAAGGCTGCTGGGTGGCGGCAGTTCGAAATTCATTAGATGACTCCTGTGTTTGACAATATGTATTTTTCCCAGATGTCCAATTCATTGCTGCTGTTGATCGGTTTTAAGAGTTTTATGTTTGGAGTGATTTCATGGTTTGAAAACCAGAAATGATGTGCTACTGCTGATTTATCCGTCTGTTTTTGGTAAATGCATCTCATATATGCTTATTAAGTCTTATTTCAAGATTTCTTTTGGTTCTTCCTATGTATACCAGGTTACAGTTATTACAAACTACAGTGGAATCTCGTTAGCATGTTCCTCATTAACATGTTTTCCCATGTATTACGTTGAATTATAAAAGTCCCAGTACCAAATCACCAAATGTAATAAATAACGTTTGCTTAGTATGTTTTCCTGGTCTTGCTTACTACGTTTGAAGTTTAACGCCCTCATTCGCTGTTTTGGCCAATCCTTGTTCGGTCCAGTGGGAGTAGGTGTTTCTATTGTTGAGTGTTGACCAAACATACGTAGATTGTATTTTAAATTTTCATTTGCAATGAAAAAAAAGAAAGTGTAGTAAATAACCAACAGTGAAAAATTGAAAATCCTTGAAATAGATCACAATCCAAATATGAAACATGTGGATATAGTGCGGAATTAAACATTCCTCTGCCAACCTTAAACACAATTGTTAGCTAACTTCAATAGATTGAAACTGCTTTTAAAGAAGGGAAAAATGCTAAAACAAAACTTTCCTCTTGGAAAATAGGATCAGAACGAAATTTGTTGCATGGAAACACCTACTGTATTCAAATCGTATTGAATACACCAAAGATACTATCGTCTATTGTACTCGTAACATGATGTATGCTCATAATTTTGTTTTCTTTTTTAGCGGAAATTGTTATCACATGTGTAATAAAACAACAGCAAAGCCACTATTGTCGCTTCCATAATTGGCAATTTATTTTCTCAAAAACGTTCATAACCTCAAAAATCCAAGTTGACCTAATAAAAGCTTGAATTATATATTCTCAGGCTTTGTGTATCCAACTCCATTTGAACACATATCGAATTTAACATGGAAACATGGATCGTATTCAGTATGAAATTGTACTCAAAACTGATTTCAATTGCCCATGGAGACATAGTAATTATTAGATTTTATTACATAACTATGTTCTTAAATTGCAGATTTTGCATTTTCGTTAATACGTTTTCCCGCCTATGACGTACAAATCTTTAGTTCCATGCAAAAACGTACTAACGAGATTCTGCTGTATTTGATATATACCAGCTGATTTATCGCTGGGGATAGGGTCCTTTGTTGTGTTGCATAGTAGTTTCTGTATATTGTGGTTATTCTGTGGAGTCAGGGTGATGTATTTCTTGAAAATCTTTTGAAATTTATGATGTGTCTAAGGGTGGTAAGTGAACTTTCTACATGCCTGTGGTTTTTGTTGTCTGAGTAAAGTAGTCGTTTGTTGGATGTATTTCTGTCTTTCAACTTTTTTATCTATTGTTTTTTTCTGGTATCCATTCATAGTGGCTATTTAGATAATGTGTTGGTATTCTTTCTGGTATTCCTCTTTCTCCAATGGTATATGTACTAACCTGTTTGTAATGCTATTTAAAATTGCATGTTTGTGGCTTGTAGGATTATAGCTATTGTTTTTAATATAATTTTCTGTGTGCATTGGTTTCCTATAAATGCTGAACGTTAGTTTGCTGTGTGCATTATTTCTGATGATCCTGATGTCTAGGTAAGGTAATTGGCCATTTTCTTCTCTTTCTATTGTGAATTTTAAGATCTTTTTTGTAAATTCAATAATTTCAAAGCATCTTCTGTAAGTTTTTTTGGAACAATAGCAAAAATATCATCTACGTACCTATACCAAGCTTTGAATGGATGTGGGAAAGATTACAGAAATACATCCAACAAATGACTACTCAGACAACAAAAACCACAGGCTATAGAAAGTTCACTTACCACCCTTGGACATAGCATAAATTTCAAAGGATTTTCAAGAAATACATCACCACCCTGTCTCCACAGAATAACCACAATATACAGAAACTACTATGCAATAGAACAAAAGACCCTATCCCCAACGATAAATCAGCTGGTATATATCAAATAGTTTGTAGTGACTGTAACCTGGTATACATAGGAAGAACCAAAAGAAATCTTGAAATAAGACTTAAAGAGCATATGAGATACATTTACCAAAAATAGACGGATAAATCAGCAGTAGCACATCATTTCTGGTCTTCAAACCATGAAATCTCTGCAAATATAAAACTCTTAAAACCGATCAACAGCAGCAATGAATTGAACATCTGGGAAAAAATACATATCGTCAAACACAGGAATCACCTAACGAATTTTGAACTACCGCCACCCAGCAGCCTTTGGAGGTTCATCAGCCCAGCACCACAGAACACGACTAGCCACACACATTCCCCAGAATAACCAGCAAAATCAGTTGAAAACATACCGACAATGGGAGCAAACTGTTCTAAGTAAGAACATTTTAGTGATGTAGTGTAACAATCTCCAACTATCTTTATTTTAAATTATGACACATCACTGTTACTAGCTTCTCAATCTTCAAAATTAATTAACACAACACTTTAGTTGATGCAATCATTTGAGATTGGATATTAGGCTGTAAAACAGAAACAGATACTGTGTGTCTGGTGTGCACGCGCATGCATGTGTGTGGTTTATTGTACACACTTCAGGTTACAAATTACAAATTTTGTTACATTTATCACAATTCTACTTCAATATGTACATGCCTGGTACCTTACTTTGTGTTGCACAGCCAGTATAGACCTCAGAGCTGAGCTTGGAAATTATGAGGCCTGATCTGCTTTTGTTCACAAGTGTTATGGTGGAGCAGTCTCAGTACCACAAATTAGTATATTAGTTTCTTTCATTAAAAACATTTTTAAAATATGTGATTATATTGCTGTACTGAATTATATATATATATATATATATATATATTAAATTAAGTAATGTTTTGTAATGGTAGATTGAGTCACACTTTTTGACACTCACCTTCACTAATTAAATGTTATATAAAATAGAAACGTTTTCAAGGGCATTCATACTCATCGTCAGCAACTGGGTGACTAACGGTCTCTTTCTCCTGTATACTCTTCTTCCTCTTCCTGCGGATTTTGAACGTGTTGCCATCTGATGTTAGGGGCATAAAGTATTAACACATTGTTTACAGGCGGGATTTCAAAATTAATGACGCTTTTGATGATGTGTATTTTTTCCCAGTCACATACTTACCTACCACATTAGTGGTTAGTAAACAAACTGAAAGCCTACAAAAGGTTTGAAAACCTGGGAATTGAGAACTCCTCGGAATTAATAAACCACTTACAGAACTACAACATCCCAAAAAGCCACATAATGGTATCGTTCGACGTCAAAGATTTTTCACAAGCATTCCTATAGAAAAAAAATTACCTACACTACTCAGAAAATGGTTGAATCAGACTACAATAGACTCCACAGAAACGGATGATATCATTAACCTTACAGAATTATGCACTAGACACAACTTCTTCATATTTAATAATAAATTCTACAAACAATCAAAAGGATTAGCAATGGGAAGCCCACTGTCCCCCATTCTGGCAGAAGAAAACATCTTGAAGTCCACATATAATGAAAGCGTTCCCTCACATATACAAATTTTGGCAGAGATATGTTGATATTTTTTTCCATCATACCCCAGAAATTAACGGAAGATGCTTTGAAACTGTTGAAACTGCAGGATAACAACATTAAATTTACAATTGAAATTGAAGAGAAAAACACCTTACCCTTCCTGGACCTCATTATAACTAGAGATCAAAATGATTTTAAATTTGGTATACATAGGAAACCTACACATGTGGACAATTATATAAAGAAAAATGGTTGCAACCCAACTTCACACCAACCTTAAGAAGTTTGATCCATCGGTTACATAGCGTCCCCTTGAACAAAGAAGAATTTTTAAAAGAACAACAACATATAGAAAAATCTGATGTGTTACACTCACATGACTTTCTCTACTCTTGTACAATCTAATTTTACAAACGCCTATTCTCCATATGCTTCATGTTAATCGAGATATCGAGATGTCAATCTTATTGGTAATTTTCTTGTAGATGCAAGGGGAATATGGTAGCTTTTAAGCGATAGTCAAATATTTTAACGCTGGTTGCTATGTGGCGCATTTCATTCTCTTTGCATGTCCAGGACATAAAAAAAATGAATAACGAATTTGAGAAAAAGTATAAGTATTGAAAAATTTAAGAAAATCACAAGCAATATCTCGTAAACGGTTCACTCAACAAAAAAAATGTATATGACATAAGTTGTGTATTTTAACGTGATCTACATTTTTTGTGAAGTAAAATTCTGTCTATCTCTTACGGTTTACCAGTTATGCAAAAGTCGTTCACAATAAAGAATACTTTTGGAGACATTCCCAGAAAATTCGAGATATACATTTCATTTCTCATGACATTATCTTAAACATATGATATTTTCATCAAAATCGTTAGAGCCATTTTTGAGAAAATTAAAATTTTCGAAAAATGTTCCATGTAAAGGGTAGTCTGGGGTGGGGGGATTTTCTTGAAAACCTTCGTGTCGCATCTCTGGAAGATACTGAACCTAAATACCAAGTTTGGTGTTTATCCGACTGTTCGTTTTTGAGTTATGCTGTTCACAGACACACAGACACACACACACACACACACACACACACACACACGGACATGTTTCCAAAAATGCTTTTTTTGGATTCAGTGGGTCTCAAAACATGTATTTCCAGTGAAATCTCGGTATCGAATTTTTGGGTGGAATGCAATACTTCCCCTACTTACTATACGTAGTAGAGAAAGTAAAAAAAAGCAGTAACTAATGGATTCAACTCAAACCTCATAAGGAACATGATAAACAAGAAGAAAGGTCTATTAAAGTCTATTAAAAGGTCTAATTAAAAGTATAATTAATTTATATAATAACAAAAAAATAATTAAAACCCTTAATACTAATATATGCACCCAGCACTGAAGTACTTGCAATAAGCAGGTCGTCGCTAAGTTTGTCATCTCGCAAGTTTGACATGCCTTAGTAGGTATGTTCTGGGAAACAACTTGAATCAATTGGGGAATTCAATGCCACACCGGCGTGTTGTCACAGTAGCTCAATGGTTAGAGCAACCGCATGGAGAGCGGGAGAACCGTGTTCAAATCCCGGCTGTGGCGTTGAATTTTTCAGTTGACTCTATATTAAAAACTTGCCCTAGACCAGGCTAAGGTCTATTAAAAGTATAATTAATTTATATAATAACAACAAAAAAAAGAAGAAGAAACTCAAGGCAATTTCACAAACTACCACTCTCAAACACAAACTGGAAATACAGGAAATTCACATACCACTCTTGGGCCTATAAAAAATTTGAACGAAACCTCAATAAATTTAACATAAGACTAGCTCCACAAAACAAATTCAGCTTGAAGAACTTGGTAAACACACCTCTCAAAAATACCATCCCAAACACATTAAAATCTGGAATTTATCAGATTAATTGTGATGAGTGTGAGAAATACTACATAGGCAAACAAAAAGAAACTTGGAAACCAGACTTAAGGAACACCAAAGGAATATAAAACTAAAACAAATAGAAAAATACGCGTATCAACACCATTTTTAACAGAAAATCACAACATTGGTCAAAGTATAAAATTGTTAAAACCCCTCACCACACCAATAGAATTGAACATCTGGGAAAAAATACACATCATCAAAAATGATAACGTCATTAATTTTGAAATTCCACCTATGAACAATGTGTTAAAACTTTGTGCCCCTAACACCAGATGGCAACAGGTTCAAAATCTGCAGCAGAGGAAGAAGAGCATACAGGAGAAAGAGACCGTTAGTCACCCAGTTGCTGACGATGAGGATGAATGCCCTCAAAAACGTTTTTGTTTTATACAACATTTAATTAGTGAAGGTGAGTGTCAAAATGTTAGACTCAATCTACCATCATAACTTCATGGTTAATAATGCTTCTGTTTTTAACCTTTAATATTTTGTAATTTACCATAACAGCTCCAGCAAGGCTAAATCCAAAGGTTACTTGATTTAAACTAATGTTTACATAGTATCAATTTATTGGCAGAGAAGCACTTTATATACAAAAATTTCCAGACATATGAAAGTTATCTCAACCAACAATTATTTCCACCAAATGGAATGAATGCAATGAATGGTCAGTTGAATGCTTCAAATTGATCACTGCCTGAGTGATAAAGGAACGCTATGGCTGTTAATGTCCCAACAAAGACAAGAAAACTGTACCCAGAATGACCTGGATTTTAGGTTTAAAATTGCTGCATTTTCTTTTTTCATAATTCCTGCAAATCAATAGAAGTCATTAACATTGAAGGTGCAGTTACATACTATCGTTAATTTGCAACTGTACCAAGCAATAATATACCGGGTCTTGAATGGAAGGTATCCAAAATAAAAAATTAGCATCTCAAAAAATCTTTTTATATGCAGTGGAACCTTTGTACGCCACCAAGAGGTAGGGGAGGTCGGTTCTCACAAGTTCAGTAACATTCTTGATTAATCTTCCAGGTTCTTCAGGAGCCTCTCCAATCATGTGCCAGCTTAGTGGAGGAGATGGCTTCATCACAACATAAATCAATGTTTAATGTAGTCTGTAGTCAATTTCTAGCTACCATGGGAAACTGCATAGCTCTGAAGGCCTAAAAAGCCTAATGTTCTCAAATCCTGGTTGAGATTTTCTTTGGATTTATTTCTCAGTTCTAGGGCGAATATCAGATAGCTTTAGCATCTTAGATACCTGAACTGATTTTCGCATTCAATTCATATATTCATTCATTGTCTGATATGTCAGGTCGTGTTAAAGTTAAAGGGAGTTAAAGCTACCTACCAAAAAAAAAGTAAGACTGAAGTTTTGGAAATTTAATTTGTAAAAGCTATTATCTAGGCAACATTTAAATATTACTCTTTCTCATAAAATATTAAACTCTGTGGTTCATTGTATTTGTTCTGTCCAACTCATGGTGGTATGGGCATAATTTGTTTTCCTCATAATCCTTAGGGGCCGAGTTAGAATCTCTGCAAAATGCTTCCCTTTGCCTCCTGAGAAGAGAAATGTCTGCTCTGTGGATCTTGGACTTTTCCAATTTCATGCATTTATTTAATTACACTGCATTAAAATACTTATTAACTATTTGAATTGCATCATAAAAAAGAACAATATAAATCTTTAAAATACAGTTTCATCATGAAAGATACAAAAGAGGGGAATATAGAAAGGAAACAAACAAAACGAAGAGACTTGAACAGATAACACATAATACAAGCATAGCTGTGGGTGTTAAATAATGTATTTAAGTGCCATACATATGAATGCATTTTGGTCTGTTTCTATAAATATCTAATATTAAGTTTCCCATGACATTTCACTGCATGCTACACTCATACTACACTGATGAACTTATCACATCACAAACTGACTTTTTTCCTGAAATAATATGATGCTACTTATGCTCAAACTATCTTATAAGGGATGACACAATTTTATGACAGAAACCTCAACAGAAACTGCCAAATGTCTTGTTCTTGCGGTAGTAATTGTTCATGTATGATATGAAGAAGGATGGGAGTGATAGGGGAATGATTAAGAATTATAATTTTTTATTTCTGCACATAAAGCAGAAATCATTTGAGTGGGTTTAGGATTTAGGATTCTACCATGATAAGATGCATTATTCAACACAATAGTAGATGCTCCTTCTAATCAACTTAAAATTTTGGTTATTAACCAATCTTTGAAAATATCAGCTCTCTAGTAAACCTTTTCAGGCGTAAAAAGCTTAATGGCTTCCTTTGGAAGGGAAGTAAAGCGGTGGTCCCGTGTCGTAGATTTACGGCAGGTAAAAGAACCTCGCCTGATAAAGAGCCTCTGAGAAAAATTTATGGTCTTTCACACTCAATATAGAATGGGACGCTAAGAACCATAGCAGTTAAAGAGCATCCATAAATATAACTATTTTATTTCTGGTAAACTGCCAGGGCATCAGTAACTTTCTTGTATGTCACAGGAGAGTGCTGTCAAGAAAATCTGATTTCCCATGCACACTGCACAATTATAATTCTGCCTCCTTTGCTGAATGGCAGTGTGATTGCTGTCAACTTTTCATTTGATAAGCATATCACATCAAGTCTCAGCTGAACATCAGATTTGCTTGTATGACAAAATGAGGATGACACTGAAAATTTTTAGAAAATCAAACAAGAATTGAGTTTTAAACAATGTAAACGATTTTATTGGTTTTTAAAATATTCTGCCTTTATCATCAACACATTCGATGAA
Source organism: Deroplatys truncata (assembly GCA_030765065.1). Taxonomy (NCBI): domain Eukaryota; kingdom Metazoa; phylum Arthropoda; class Insecta; order Mantodea; family Mantidae; genus Deroplatys; species Deroplatys truncata. Next base: position 18,717,523 of record CM060988.1, on the reverse strand, counting down.
TCCAGTCCATAAAGCAATGAGGTACTTCAGAAACCAGGCATTTATAATGTTCCACTGCTTAATGTGATGATTTCACACATTTTATCTTTAATTTTTGGAAACAAAAAGAAATCACAAGGTGCTAGGTTAGGGCTGTATGGTGGAGGCTCCATGGTTAAGTTAAACTGAGTTATATTTATGAAAGCTCTTTAACTGCTATGGTTCTTAGCGTACCATTCTGTATTGGGCATGAAAGACCGGAAGTTTTGCTCAGAGACCTCTTTAACAAGATTGAGGTTCTTTTATATACTGTAAATCTAAGACACGGGATCACCAGCTTTACTTTCCTTCCAAAAGAAGCCATGCTATGGATTTTTATGCCTGAAAAACTCCATCGCCCTCTGCCGGGTATGAACCTGGGAGCTAGAGGTTAGCATGGTAACCCTAGGCCACGGAGGATGAGAGGGTCCATGGTGCTGACCTTTAGGGCATCCAGATACTCAGTTGCTAGTTTTGCTGTGTGGTAGTAGTAGTTTTGAATACAGTCGTTCATGGGTACTTTTCTTAATTTTATTTGAGCTATGAGTTCTTGATTTAACCTCAGGGCATTGTTACATGTAAGATCCCATAATAAATAAATTTAATACAAGTATTTCTTTTCCCAACTTAAATTCTTTTTATTGTAAAACAGTTTCCTTTCTCATTTATAATTAATTTATATTCATCATAATTATGCTGACTTTTCTACTAGAAAAGGGAAGTTGTTTACTTTTCCTTGGTAATATCCTTTGTTATCTTATATTTTCCTTGTAGTGAAAATAACAAGCTTGCATTTCTGTTTATTTTTCCATCGTAATCTAAAGTAACAGTATAAATTTTCATTGTTTATAAATTTAGTTAAGGTTAGCCATAACATGTTCTACATTACTGTTATTTTAATGAAAGAGTTAATACATATATATTAACAAGGAACATATTGATAATCAAATAAATAAGTATAATAATCATAATAATAACACAATACATAAATGTATATAATATTAAAACAATTAATTCCATCAGCCAGGTCATACATATATAGCTAAGTCAAGTATGTTATTAAATATTTATGCCACGCGAACAATGTGTTGTCATCATGTAACATTATTTTTCCTTTTGGACATTTTTCATGAACTTTTTAAAGAATTTGCAGTAAACAGACATTTGTGTACCAATCAACAATATTTTCTAATCATATATAACAATATGGCCTGTTTTAGAAGGAAAAAAAAAACCAGCAACCATCTTCTTGCTAGCATTGCAAATTTGTCAGACTTTTGTAGGCTTCAAGAGAGCCATTGAGCTGACCCACTTTTCTTTCCAGGATCATAACAATAAATCCAAGATTCATCACCATTAATGATATTCCAAATAAATCTCAAGTACCAACTTGGAAGTTTTCCAACAATCAACGCATTGTTGTTTTTGATTGGGAGTCATTTATGCGGAATCTCTTGACAACAAAATTTTTTCACATCCAACTGTTGATGTTAAATGTTTTGAATTTGACTCATCTCAATGCTCAATGTCTCCCAAATAAATAAATTCATAAGATGCCCATTGATCTTCTTACGCATTGCTCGAATGGCGGCAACATTTTCATCAGTAACAGCAGTTCTTGGGTGTCCTACACAAAATTAATTGCTAAGAAAAAACCAATCTCTTTCGAATTCACTGTACGAATTATAAATCATTGCCTTAGATGGGGTTACTTTGTCAAATATATTTTAAGCTGATCTTCACATTGTTTAGGCATAATGATGATTTAAAATCATAAAAAAATCATAGCCTGGAAATGTTCTCTAGTCAAATTAATTTTTGGGTGAACACAAAACCTTTAAATGATGATAATTAACAAACTATTAGAGCAAATCAAACAAACTACACAGCAATTAACTTGCAAAACATTAGAAAGGAGTTGTCAAATATAAAGAAATTTAATTTGTTTTTATAAAATGGCAGTATTGCCCTCATGCTATGCTGAAACTGCTTCATTTATTTCGTATTATAGTTTTTCTTTTTCAGAATTTTTTTGAGCAAAGCCTATGATAATCCAAAACTACTGTAAATGGAACTGTGTAGTCTGCTCCATGTATCACTTCTTGAGTCATTTGCAAGGATTTCAATCCACCTCAATGGCTTATTTTGGAGAGTTCTTGAGATTTAAACACAAACAAAATATAAGACATTCACTTCAACTAACATATCTGCAAATGAACAAACACAAATAAGATTTGAAAAACATACTGTAAAACCACTGGGTCTGGTAACGCCATCTGCTAAATTCTGACGTTTGGTAGCAAAATCTCTTTTATTTGGTGCCAGAGTTAAGAAACGGATTAGGAACATTGTCTCCCTTTTCCTAGGTAAAAAGGATGCTCAGGGTTATCAAAAATAACCTTAAAGTATAATTATTCTTGCTGAAACAGGCTCTAATATTGGAAAGACTATTTTTGCTTGGTTGGTCCACGAGTTTTTATTTTCTAAAATACTTGTTCTTTAAAATATCTTTGGTTGCTTGTTCTTCAAATTAAGTACTGTTTGGACACTCCAACTTAATTCTAGTGTGGAATACAACGTCAACACCACTATTAGGATAAATAAAATAGAAAAAGTGTATTGACTTTTCAATTACATTTACCTGTAAGTCTGCTTTGCTAGCTCTCTGGTAGGACTGACAATCACTGCACGGAAACCCAACTTTCTTGGGCCTTTCAAGTGATGGATGATTGGTACAAGGAAAGCTGCAGTCTTGCCTGAGCCTGTAGGCGCACAAGCCAATGTCTGACGACCCTGCAATATTCACAAATGTTTTTAAAGAAAAGCCTTTCTGCTTTCTTATTCTGAGACTGCCATAAAGACAAAGCATAACAAGCAAAGAAATTAACTAAACATATTAAACAAGTACAAAATAATCATAAAAAATAATAAAATTGCATCAAAAGGGTATAAGTTGTAGTAGCAATAACTATAAAAAAAGAAAGGAAAAAAAACCAATAAAGTCAAACAATTAACAAAATCAAATTTAAAAAAGCAGTTTAAGGATACAGTATATAGATGAGTTTTTAAAATTGAAATGGATCCTTTAATGTACGAAGAACTTGAGGATGTTGTCTCGACCTTTAGGCCTACAGTTTCAATAGAGTAGAGACTGTATTTCTCCAGGACACTGTGAGCTCGTAAACCCTGCACTTGAGTACCACACTTTGTAAGAAACATAAAGGTATTTCTGATAATTTAGCAGTGTAGGAATAATGCTTATAAAAAAAACATAAATATGTCTTAGTTATTTAACACCACTATGCACATTGTGTTTTTGTGAATATTATTTATGATGATGAATGAGTTTAATGTACCTTATCTTTTGAAATTGCACAACTTCCAAGTTAAATATATTAAATTTAGAACTGAAACAGTAGAAAACGGTTACTTATCTTTTTTTGACTTATCATTATAGACAATGAAAGATTTAAATTTATAGAAAACCCACATGCACGTAGACAATATTGTCACACCAATATGCTCTATTTACAAGTTAAATTAACTGACTTAACACTATCCCATTGCAAGAGAAAGAATATATGGATGAATTTCATAACATACTCAAGACAACATATTTAAATGGTTTTAATTCTGCTTCCATAGCCAAAACGATATATCATATAAAACAGAAGAGAAGGTACTTACACAAAATAGAGGATATAAATTTGAAATATAAGAAATGTACTTACCACCCATGGGCTTTTAAGAAATTTTCAAAAATTATAACATCAGTTTGAGAAAATTATAAAAACACTTAAAAACACCACAGCATGCGAAATGAGGTTTGGCATATATAGAATTAAATGTAAGGATTATGGCAGATCTCATATAGGAATGACAAAGAGGAATTCAGGAGTCAGATTAAAAGAACATCAAATATAAACAAACTGACAAATCAGCAGTAGCAGACCATTTTCGGATAGATAATCGCAATAATAGAAAAGAAATTGCATTATTAAAACCTTAGATGACCATGCTTGAACTTACCAGATGGAAACGAATCTGTTTATAGTGTTAAATTTTGATATCCCAAAGTCAGCAATGCTATTAAGTTTATCACCGCATAGACGCAGTTGGATGTTCAGGTTGAGAAAAGATTAAGAAACATAGCAACCATTAGTTGCCATCATGTTGATGATGAAGGCAAACATTCCCAAAAATGTTTCAAGATTTTAAAAAGCAACATAAGTGAAGTTTAAGTGTGTACATTTGACTCATTTATATTTCTAAAATGAAAGCCTCACAGTTAATACTACTTTTGTTTGTAATATTTATTATTTATGACATTAATTTGGTACAGTGAGCAGGCCATGAAGCCTTCTAGGCAAACACAGCCAAAATTGGCATTTGATCTTGTGAACTTGTTTATACAACTTTTCTACTAAGCTTTGCAGCAGTTTTTCAATAAGTGCCCCATGTTCGGAAACCAGATATAATGCATGAAAAATATGTGTGTTGGGTTCAACTCCTGGTACTATTGAAATAGCTGCATTATACATTTTGTTAAAGATATAAAGCGAATGGCAAATGTTTTAGAACTGGATGCTATACGCTGGCCTTAAAATTCCATATCGTTTGCATGCAACTGCAAGGAACAACTGAATATCAAAAGAACCTGAAAGGAATGACAAAGAATCGAATTCGTGCTATTAATAACGGAAATGGCTGATGCCAGAAAAAAAAAGTTATTCAAAATAAATTGCATGTTTTAAAGAGATCTACATTTCTTGTATAGTATGTTTTCATCTATCACTTAACATTTACCAGTAATACAAGATTATGAAAAATTTCTTCTGAATGAAGAGGACTTCAAAGGCTATTCCCAGAAAATTCAAGATATACAGTTTATTTGTCATGTAAATATCTTTAAATATACAATATTTTAATCAAAATGTATACTATTGGAAATGTACATATGAACTAGGTATGTATTGAAATGATATCAGTTCCTTAAATCCTAAAGGAATACAAATGAAGGTTATAAATTAATAATGTTAACAAATGCTAAATAAATGTTGATATAACAAGTATACAGTTTATTCCCAGAGCTATATAGCATTTAAGGAAGGTCTGACTTTTGTGTGGCTGCACTATTTTCCTTTTATGTAGTGTTGAGATATATACAGGTACAGCCTGCGCAAAAAGGAAGTGATCTCTTGAACAACACGAAAGTCTTACTAAACACAGTAATAGTACATTTATTTTGTGTAACCACTGCAGTAGCTGTTTTATATGGCATGCACTAACGGTACTGGCTAGTGTGTGTGTTCTGTTAGCTCTACAGTTAATGTGCAGTGCTTCTGTGGTTAAAAGTGCAGGTTAATCCTAACATGAAATACCTTTTTTTTGGTTAATAAACTTTTTTAACATATGACAGATTGCTTTCATAATGTTTCTTTTACACAGTAGTTTGATATAATATATCATTGGAAAGCTATTGTTTTTTCTTGTCTGTTGAGGAGTTTTAGTGTATCCCTTGCTTCTTCTATAATTTTGGATTTTGGCTGGGTATTGAAGTAACTGCCTGGATTGCTGCTTGAGAATTAATCAGGAGGACTGCTCTTTGGAAGGTTTTTGGTCTAAGCTGGAGTTGTTGGAGCATTATGTTAATTGGTGTTGTTTTTCCTTTAAAGCTTCTTTTGTTTTTCGCTACAGGTATATAGTGTGAAAATAGCTCACAGTGCATTCCTGCTCCTAAGTTTCTGTTAGATAGTGAATCATCTGTCAAATACTCATTTGGTGGATTTTTTTCCTCTATAGTGCCAGTGATATTTGTTTTAGTTCTTGTAGGTGATGGTCATCTTCAAGTAAAGACAGGTTAGTGTTGAATGTTTGGTAGTCCAAGAGAGTTGACAGGTGGACAGTGGTTCAATATTTTCTGGAACGTTAAGGAGGTGCAGATAATGTTTTGCTATGATTGGGTTTTGAGATGTTGTTCTTGGATCCAAGTGTTACTGGGTGGTGCTTTCATTTTTGAAAAAGAGATGGCAGCTTGTTGCTATATTTCTGATGTGATTGGTAAATTGGTATATTGTTGGGGTTGGCTTTACTGCTCCACATACCAGCCTAAGTGCATTATTTTGTAGGACTTCCAAGTTTTTGTCGGGTTGAGCTTTTTGCTGAAACTAGTACTTCACTACCATATTTTAATACTGTATGTGGTGTTCAGTGTGTCTTATGAGCTTCCCCAGGTCACCCCGACCAGTTGTTTTACTCCTTTTTCTGCTCTGTCAACCATTTTGGTGGTGTGATTTTTCCAGTTTAGTTTATTGTCCATATATATTCCTAGGTATATTATATTTTCACTTTTTGTTAATTAAGAGGTTAAAGTAGTCATTATTGTGTTGCAATGAAAAAATTGATACATTGTTTCTGTGGTGTTGATTATAATGTTGTTCTCTAGACACCATTGATTGAGCATTTAAAACAATTACAGATTGTATATTGAAGAAAGAGTGAGCCGACTTAAGATACTCTTCACTTACTACATATTATATGCAGGACATGTTTTGTGAGGCATTCCCCACGCTGCTATGCGTTGACTGGCTTCGGGGTAGGATTCCAGTTCTCTGGTGCCATCTGTTGACTGATTGATGAACTTGGTGATATCTCTTCCCGGTATTTCAAAGTTCATCAGTTGCTCTTGGAACTTTTTAATGTATATTTTCTCCCACAAGCTTAATTCTAGTGGTTTCTTGACGTACTTTAGTAATTTCACTTCCTTTTCTACTGTGTGGTTCTCTTTCCAAAAATGGTTCACTACAGCACACCTTTCCAACTGTTTATATCTGATGTTGCAGTAGTGTTCCTTTAGCCTTGTTCCAATGTTACTCTTGGTCTTCCCTATGCATATTTTGTCACAATCTTTGCAGTTTATCTGATATATACCTTGTTTTCATGTGGAATACTATTAGTAGTGCTAGATTTTAACATCTTTCCTAAGCTGAATTCATTGTATGGTGCCAGGGTTATCTTGTATTTCTTGAAAGTCTTCTGGAATTTGTGGAAGGCCCAAGGGTGGAAAGCACTGGTGCAAGAGTCGTAATCTGTCTGATTTGCTTTTCTCTGGTGAACTTGTTGATTTTTCTCAACTGGCGCAAGAGTCGTAATCTGTTTGTTTTGCTTTTCTCTGGTGAACTTGTTGATTTTTCTGTCTATCATGTGTTTGTTGAATCCGTTGGCTTTTGCTGTTGTTACGATGTGTTCGTATTCTTTCTTGTATTCTATTTCTTTAAGAGGGGTGTTTATTAATCAGTGAATTAAACTGTTGAATACTGCATGTTGGTGTGATCTGGGGAAAATACAATGAATTCAGCTTAGGAAAGATGTTAAAATCTATCACTACTAATAGTATTCCACATGAAAAGAAACAAGGTATATATCAGATAAACTGCAAAGATTGTGACAAAATATACATAGGGAAGACCAAGAGGACAATTGGAACCAGGCTAAAGGAACACTACTGCAACATCAGATATAAACAGTTGGAAAGCTCTGCTGTAGCAAACCATTTTTGGAAAGAGAACCACACAGTAGAAAAGGAAGCGAAATTACTAAAGTACGCCAAGAAACCGCTAGAATTAAGCTTGTGGGAGAAAATATACATTAAAAAGTACCAAGAGCAACTGATGAACTTTGAAATACCACCGGGAAGAGATCTCATCACTAAGTTCATCAATCGGTCAACAGATGGCACCAGAGAACTGGAATCCTACCCTGAGGCCAGTCGACGCATAGCAGCGGAAGATGTGGGGAATGCCTCACGAAACATGTCCTGCATATAATATGTAGTAATTGGAGCAAAGAGTATCTTAAGTCGGCTCACTCTTTCTTCAATATATTTGAATGCTTCACTGTGTGAAAGTTCCAATTTTTCAAGAAACTCTGAAATTACAGATTGTTTTGCCTAAGATTTGCAGAGGAAAATGCAACTTTGATTAGAACAACACACTATTCTCAGATGAGATGATATTTACTTCTACATGTATGGGAAAAGTCTATTGTACAAAACTGTCCTGCTATGCTGTAAACAATTTGCTCCTGGTTGCTTATCTTGGTCTTTGTTTGGGGCTGGATACAAAGGTCAGTTTGGGTGCACGTGAAGCCTGACATTACAACAACAGTACACAATATGGGGCCATACTTGGCAATATTTTTATTTCCTATGTAAGAATGAGTTAATTTGATCAAATTATTGAATTCATCTGAGATACTCATCCTGTCCAGACATAATGAGTGGCTTGTTTTGCTTCTTACAGGGGCAAGATACCTGAATGATAAGATTGGCCTCCCTGTTCAACTTTGAGCCCTTTTAAAAATCTAAGAACTGAAGTGAAAAAAAGAGTTGCCCTTGAATTTCCGTACAGATGCATGAAGGACAAAATATTACTTACAGTAACAAGTTAAAGAACCCTAGGTTTTTGTGGCCTGTTGTCCATATTTGTGTAGGAATTTGATTTCACTATGCTCTGAAGAATGGGGGTGTTTACATTCTGGAAGGTCATACACATGATGTTAATGTTTGCTTATTTCTATCTGCATTTATACTATAAGAACTTATTTTTTACATATTAGTAAGGAATACTTCAGTTTTTGATTACACTTTTGTGTGTGCATAGTAAAGACATAAAACTCAAGTTATACATTAAAACATGATATTATCTTGGGAAGCATTTGAAGCCAGGACCTCTAGAATGAGAGCAATGCCATCTAAACTGCTTGGCTACAATAGCACTATCCAAAGTTTTCTTTACAGTTGCTTATAAATGATCAATGCATTCAATGGTAAAGAACCTTGTGTAGTTGTTTCATATCCATTGTGAACATAGCTTTTACAAACTTTGATTTGATTCACATGATCTGGGATAGTAAATCTTTTTTGACCAAGGATGTACATAACTTTAAAGAATTAACCAGAAGATTATTTATTCACAATTTCAAACTTATTTGAAATCACATACAAAATTATGAGTAGTTTACATGGAGAGCCTCTTAGAAATGCACACTTTTTAGGACTATTTCACAAAAGGCCTACTAAATACAAGAATACAAAATGTTGCAAATGTACTTAAAATGTAATACTATGTATATATTTATGAGCTGGAACTTGTTTCCTGCCTACTGACCTAAAATTTATTTATTCAATAAGTCCTGAATCCTAGATTTGTCAGCCACATTTATTGCTAAATTGTCTTTAATAGCCACTGATCTAATGTAGTACTTTAAATACATATTTTACATTTATACTACACACTACACATATATTACCTTATTAACTATTACAAATGTTTTATCAGAAATGCACATTTAAATTATACTGAGCTGTCTCCATGACACAGTAAAGAAAATATACTACATTTCACAAACTAAAACCATTTTCAAACTGTTCTCTATTGCATTTAAAAGAACGTTTTCACATTTGCTGATGACTGCTCCCTCTCTCATATTTTTGCACTGGAGAGATTGCTTTTCCTTAAGTTTATAAACTTCATGAGTAAACCCTACTCTCATTAACCGTACTTGGTTACAAATGCATTTCCATACTTCTAGTTTCCTCTGAGCATTACTAGTGCTTTAGATGAGGCTGATAACCAGAATTTGTTAAGACTTTCAGCCACAATAATTCACTCAGCAGAGACATAAAAACAGTATTTGGTGTATAAACCACTTTTTAACACTAAACAAGTCATAGCAGAGAACTTGCCATGGGTTTTCCACACTGACAACCAGAATAAGCTTAGGATTAAATAGGCATCTATATCCCTTATAAAATTAGTTGTAAGTTTCCCATATCTTGAAATGGATGTTCTTAGTTATCGAGCACAATGAAGCAGACATAAATAATAATATACATCAAGTCTAGGCATTGCAAGAGGATAAATTTGATATCCAAGATGGATAAACTTGCTAAATCAAATTTATGGAAAAACTGAATCAGAAATACCTTTGCATCACACAAAACAGTTTCACCTTCAAACAGACCTCAGACTTAGCCATGGGCAATCTGCTACCACTGTTCCTTGCAGAATTGTTCCATGAGTAACTTTCCTTTCTCTTCCTTCATACATTAGACATTTCTGTCTGTAGCGGTCTACACATCTGGTTCATGTCTTCCAATATTTCTTTTCCCTATTGAATTATAGATTTTGAAATGGTATGGTAGTCTATATTTATTCTTTGAAGATGACTCATCCACTTAGCTTTATATTCGTTAATTTTTTCATTCAGATTGTATACATGATCTGTTCTGTTACATTCTGCTACTGCTCTTAAAAAGTTTATTTCATTTATTTCAAGTCTCCTTTCTTTTCTCTGTCACGATCCACTCCCATACAGTAACTTATGGCACTGACATTACTTTTTCAAACATCTTTTCATAATGCCATTAAAATAATTAGAGACTTCCATTTTTTAATACATCAGATTGTTTTTTATATCATAAATTGCATCCTAAATATTTCAATTCTAACACCTGTTCCAAAATCTTATCTTCTATAACAATTTTTGATCTTATACTTCCTGTTCCTTTCAATGACATCACTTTTGTTTTATTCAGTGAGATTGCCATACCTCTTGCTATTTTATTCAGTGCATACGTTGATGTTTGAAGATTTTCTTCTGAATTTGATATAATAATTTGATTCTCTGCAAACATTAAAGTTAATCCATTGTCCAGCAATTTCATCAATATATGTAAGTTAAAGATCTGACGTGATACATAGACATGACTTTCTCTACCCTCTGTTGTTTATTAGTAGGTGTACAAACTATTCTTACTAAAGCTCATTTTTCTGTTCACTGCATTTTAATCCAAATAAGCCTTTGCAGAATACATTACACATTTCGTTATAGATACAAAGGGAATCACGAAAGTCAAGTATTTAAGAACTTGATGCTATACGCTGCCTTAAAATACCATACTGTTTCCATGCAATTGCAAGAAACAAGTGCATGTTGATAGGACTTAAGAGAATGACCAAGAAATGAAATATTCAAACCTTTAATAATGGATATCTCAGAAATGGTTATGCCACAAAAAAAACTTATTTGAAATAGATTGTTGTTTTAAAGAGATCTACATTTTTTGTAAAGCACATTTTCATCTATCACTTGGTTTACCAGTTATACAAGATTATACACAATTTCATCCAAATGAAGAGTACTTCACAGGCTATTCTCAGAAAATTCAGGATAATCATTTTATTTGTCATGTAAATATCTTTAATAGATGGTGTTTTAATCAAAATTGTTACAACCATTTTTTTAGAAAATAAAAAATTTCAAAAAATTTTCCATGTAAAGGTCAGTCTGCGGTGGGAGGATTTTTTGAAAATCTTTGGCGCATCTTTGTAACGTACTGAACCTAAATACTGAGTGTGGTATTTATCTGACTTTTTGTTTTTGAGTTATGCTGTTCACAGACACACATACAGACCTTTTTCTAAAAATGCTTTTTTTGGACTCAGGGGTTCTCAAAACAGTATTTCCGGGTAAATCTCGGTTTTGAAATTTTGGGTAACGTACTGAACCTAAATACTGAGTGTGGTATTTATCTGACTTTTTGTTTTTGAGTTATGCTGTTCACAGACACACATACAGACCTTTTTCTAAAAATGCTTTTTTTGGACTCAGGGGTTCTCAAAACAGTATTTCCGGGTAAATCTCGGTTTTGAATTTTTGGGTGGAATGCAATACGTTCTCTACCTACTATGTATGTATGTATGAGAAAGTAAAATGTAACAGAGGCATATTGCACCCTTGACTTACTCCTGTGACAGAAATATTTACGCAAAATGTTTAACTTACATATATTGATTACTTTGTGGCAGAAATATGTATTATGTTTGATTTACATGAGTATGAATGGAATGGCTGAAATCTAGGTTATAGATCATGATTTTATACAAATTTATAATGTTATATTATTCAAATATCTTCAATGTTATCATTGATATTATTGTATTTGTTGGTTTAATTGTATATATATATATATAGATTAAAATTATTTATTAATAAAATAGCAATATAAAGGATATCATGGCCAACTACACTGCCATTTGTGAAAATTGCAACACCAAGTAAGAATTTCCCGAATAACTCCAAACTTGGTGGAACTGTAGAAGAGAGTGCAAGCAATAAGTGATTAGGTTTGCAGAGAGATGAGCCACACGTAGGCGAGCAGAGCCCCCTCGTGTCGGTCCTACAAGGTCAGTGTTGCACCCAGTGTGGTCAATGCAGAGCTGCCAAACAAGATGGAAACTATAAAGTATGTGCCAATATGCCTCATCGGCATATGAGCGAGTTCGAACGGGGCAGAATGATCGGTCTCCGAGAAGCAGGTTTGTCATACTGTGATATTTTGGCTCGTACAGGGCACGCTGCTACGACAGTGATGCGTGTGTGGAAGCAGTGGATAGATGAAGGTCATACGCAGCAAAGAGCGGGTATTGGACAACGGAACATGACCACAGCACGGGATGGCTGTCATCTTGTCCGCATGGCCATAATGGATTGTACAGCTTCATCCACAGTGTTGGCTCGATGTGGGAGCACTGCAACAGGTGTGAACTTGTCTGCATCAACGGTACGTCGCCATCTGCTGCAGGTTGGACTGGTTGCATGCATGCCATTACGTCCCTTCCATTATCCAGAAACCATAAGCTTCTCTGACTGCAATGGGCACATGAACACCATCATTGGGGTGCTGTGTGGCAAAATGTAGTCTTTTTGGACGAGTCCCGCTTCAATGTATCCTACAGTGATGACCTCATACGTATACGGCGGTACCGTGGTGAGCGCAACCTGGAGGGCTGCATTGTTGAGCAGCATAGCGGACAAACACCATGTGTGATGGTTTGGGGCACCATTGGTCACAACAACCGATCTCGCCTCCTAAGAACTGAGGCACTTTGAACAGCAACCGGTACCTAATGGTGGTTGTAGGGCTTGAGGAACTCCCCCTGCTTCAGGCATCTCCACAGGCCAGATTTCAAAAGGACAATGCCTTACCACATATTGCAGGGAATGTACAAGCCTTCTTCGAAGAGCGATGGGTACCATTGCTTCCCTGGCCTGCATGTTCGCCTGACATGTCACCCATCGAACATGTCTGGGATATGGTTGGTCGGCACCTGGTGCGTCACGGTCCTCCAGTAACCAGTGTCACGGATTTGTGGGCTCAAATACAAACTGTGTGGAGGGAAATCTCTCAGGAACTTATTCAGTAACTTTTCGATTCAATGCCACAGTGTATAGCAGCTCTAATTGCAGCGCATGGAGGCCAAACCAAATACTGAATATTAGGGCTCAAAGGTCATGTATAGATTTAAAAAATTTATCATTTGTTACTTGTCATGTACCTAACCTGTGGTATTAATTTCATTGAATTCATGCGTTTCCTTCCTGGTATTGCAATTTTCACAAACGGCAGTGTATAATAAAATTTATATATAAAAAAAAATTATATACTATACATATGTATTGTAATGAAAAGAAGCTAGAAACAGTGATGTGTATTCTATTTAAAGGTGAGTCGAAATTGTAACACTAACATCACTTAAGTTTACTCACTTAACATGTTTCGGGAAACCGTTGTTCCCATCCTCAGAAGGTTATTAACTCGACTGGCCCGTGTTGTTGGTGTTTCCGTTTTTTGGACTGGATCCTGTGGTGGCATCTTGTGGTGGAGAAATGTACTTCCAGAGAGGATTTGGTGGCGGCAAATCAAAATTCATTAGATGTGTGTTGTGTTTTAGAATGGTGATCTTCTCCCATGTATCTAATTCGGCTGCAAATTTGGCTGGTTTGACTAATGTAATATTGGGTTTGATGTTGTGATTAGTGATCCAAAAATGGTGTGAAACTGCAGATTTGTCCATTTGTTTGTATTTAATACATCTCATGTGCTCCTTTAGCCTAGTTTCTAAGTTTCTTTTTGTCTTACCAATGTATACTTTATTGCAATCTGAACAATTGATTTTATAGATTCCAGCTTTTTTGTCTTGTGGAATGGGGTCTTTTAACTTGTTACAAAGTAATTTCTCTATGTTAAATTTGTTCTGTGGAGCTAGGCTGATGTTATGTTTCATGAAAATCTTCTTAAATTTGTGAAATGTTCCTGGGTGGTATGTGAATTTCTTGAACTTTAGTTCTTTATCTTGCTGGATGAGATTAGTTGTGTTTCTGATGTGCATCTGTCGTTTGAATTTTGCAATTTTTTTGTCAATAGTTGCTTTGTTGTACCCATTATGTATTGCTGTGTCTACTATATGCTGGTATTCTAACTGGTATTCTTTTTTATTTAAGGGGGTATATACCAGTCTATGTGTTAGGCTGTTTAGTACTGCATGTTTGTGTGTGGTTGGATTGAAACTCTTATTTTTTATGTAATTAGTAGAAGTGTGTTGGCTTCCTGTATATGCCAAAGGTTAGGTTCTTTTGTTCTCTGATGATTTTTAGGTCTAAAAATGGTAGCATGCCTTCTTTTTCTATTTCTATGGTGAATTTTATTGATTGGTTCTGTAGGTTTAGTAAGGCTAAGGAGTCTTGTATGAACCTATTAGGGACAACAGCGAAGATGTCGTCAACATATCTGTGCCAAACTTTAAACATGTATGGAAAGGAAGTTGTTATGTGAATTTCTAAGTAGCTCATAAATAAATCTGCCAAGAAGGGTGAAAGTGGGTTGCCCATGGTTAGACCAGTTGGTTGTTGATAGAACTTCTTATTGAAACTAAAACAATTTTGTCCAATGCATAAATTGGTAAGTTGTATGAGGTCTTCTATTTCTTCTTCAAGTAGGTTAGTCTGCTGTAGCCATTTCTTTAATTGACGCAGGAGTTGATCTGTAGGGACACTTGGAAATAGTGCAGTGACATCAAAGGAAACTAATCTGTCTTCTGGCTCGAGTTCCAGGGATTTTATCTTCTGTATTAAATCTTCTGAATTCATTATGTTTTTGCTGTTGAATTTTGGTAGTGAAGAGAATCTCTGTACTAACCATTTTGCCAGTTTGTAGGTAGGAGAATCAATATTGCTGACGATTGGTCTCATCTTATTACCCGGTTTGTGTATTTTAGGTAGAGCATACATTCTTGGTAAAATGGGGTGGTCTGGTTTTAATCTAGATTTATCAGTGTCTGTTATAGTTTTGCTTTCCTGGATGGTTTGATTGAAGGCTTTTAAATGTGATTTTAATGGGTCTTCTTGAATTTGTATGTAATTTTCTTGTTGCAGCATATTTTCTACTCTGGTAATATAATCATCTTTTTGAAGTACAACTAGTTTATTTCCCTTGTCAGCTTTTGTGTATACTACTGGTTTTGATTTTAATGTTTTGATCACATGTTTGGTTGGGAAATTGTTATGTTTATCTGCTTGTATTTCTTGGAGAACTATTTCACATTCTTTTTTTATATTCTTTTTTTATAGTGGTTTTACTATTTTCATTTAGGTTGTAAGTAGCAATCTCAATGTCTGCGACTATTTCATCGGTTGTTTTTGTGTAGCCAACACATGTTTTTAGGCCAAGGTTTAATACCGATAATTCTGCTTTGGTGAAAGTTACATTTGAAAGATTAATTATGTCAGAGTATGGCGTCGTTTTTTCATTTTTTAGGTTAGGTTTATATGAATGTTGCTTCCGGCGTAGTATGTCTAGTTTTTTCTTTAATTTCAGCGTTTTTGTTTTCATCCTGTAGCTAAGAATAGTGAGGAATTTTGATTGCATGTTTTGCCAAAGTGGATAGCCGAGTGTGTCCGTTAATTTAAGGTGAAGAGCATATAATTCCAGTTCCAATTTTTGTAATTTTGCGTAGTGGTTGTTTCTCTCAATTATTATTACTCTTTTATCGGCTGATGTTTGGTGTTTGCTGTTTTTGTCGTATTTTACAATTCTCCTTACAAACTTTGGTGTGACTTTGTTTTGTATGCATAGGTTTAAAAAACGGATGTCCGCAAATGTGTTTTTTCTTTTTTCTTCAATTTTTTGGTATCTTTTGATGTCACTTTTTATTCCACTGAAATCTGTATTGAAATTTAGGGTTTCTAATCTACTAATTACATAAAAAAAAAGAGTTTCAATCCAACCACACACAAACATGCAGTACTAAACAGCCTAACACATAGACTGGTATATACCCCCTTAAATAAAAAAGAATACCAGTTAGAATACCAGCATATAGTAGACACAGCAATACATAATGGGTACAACAAAGCAACTATTGACAAAAAAATTGCAAAATTCAAACGACAGATGCACATCAGAAACACAACTAATCTCATCCAGCAAGATAAAGAACTAAAGTTCAAGAAATTCACATACCACCCAGGAACATTTCACAAATTTAAGAAGATTTTCATGAAACATAACATCAGCCTAGCTCCACAGAACAAATTTAACATAGAGAAATTACTTTGTAACAAGTTAAAAGACCCCATTCCACAAGACAAAAAAGCTGGAATCTATAAAATCAATTGTTCAGATTGCAATAAAGTATACATTGGTAAGACAAAAAGAAACTTAGAAACTAGGCTAAAGGAGCAAATGAGATGTATTAAATACAAACAAATGGACAAATCTGCAGTTTCACACCATTTTTGGATCACTAATCACAACATCAAACCCAATATTACATTAGTCAAACCAGCCAAATTTGCAGCCGAATTAGATACATGGGAGAAGATCACCATTCTAAAACACAACACACATCTAATGAATTTTGATTTGCCGCCACCAAATCCTCTCTGGAAGTACATTTCTCCACCACAAGATGCCACCACAGGATCCAGTCCAAAAAACGGAAACACCAACAACACGGGCCAGTCGAGTTAATAACCTTCTGAGGATGGGAACAACGGTTTCCCGAAACATGTTAAGTGAGTAAACTTAAGTGATGTTAGTGTTACAATTTCGACTCACCTTTAAATATTATATACTATACTTTACTTTATATGACTATGGAATAAACAAAATTATTTATTTCTACAAATAAACCTAAACAAAACAGATAAGATATTGTCGAGAAGAAATAAAGAACATTTTCTTTTGGTTACAATCAGTTCTCTTTACTTACTTCTTTATTTATTTAAGAAAATATGGCTTGGTGCCGGTACAAAGGGGCCCAGCTTACAAGCAAAAATTTACATGGTTTTAACAATTAGCTCTTTTAACATGAAAATAATGGTTTGTTTTGCATTAAAAAACCCATACGGTGCCAGCCTTAGGTCACCGAGAACAGTTTTAGCATGTAACTTTATCAGGTTTGTTTTCTGTCTTGTTTAGAAAGTGTTTTTGTTTCAATATATACAAACACACACACACACACACTTGCACATACATACATCTGGCCATGCGATGCACATCCCAGGCATTCACAAGAAAACACTAGCACACAAACTATATACACTATTTATACTAGCACTTGCACTATTTACACTACATACAGTCCAGCCCTCAGTATTGCTGTGCAGCAGCTTGTAGTAGGTGCGTGATGCGTGGTGGCGGCCTCTGTAGTAGTTAGGGGTGGCCTTGGACCTGGTGTGATGGGCGCGCAAAAGTGACGAGGCATTGTACCATTTAAAACAGTTTTATTCTGGCATGTTTTCTATGTTTCAGCTCGCCACTCCCGATGCTGATATGAGGGGGTTCTGGTGTCCTCGAATGCGCGCCCATACCGACGAGGCATGTTTGGTAATGGCATCAGGGATGAAGGGCATGTAAGTTTCATGATGGATGGTGCGGTTGGATGTCAGGATAGGGACACTGAGGATTTTACGAGGGAGAGTTTTTGAAGGGTTTGAATGTACCTTTGCAGATGCATTTGCCCAGGCCACACATGTGTAGAGAACCACCGACAGAATGAATGATTTGTACAGAATGTTTAGATTTCAGATTGAGCTGTTTGCTGCGGAAGACGGGGGAACATAACTTTAATAGCTGCCGCCCTTTTTGGCGCTATCTTTTAGGTGGGCAGTCCACCGCAATGTGCGGTCCATAGTGACGCCAAGGTACTTAATTGCTGACTGCAGTGCAACATTTGACCGCCGACCGTTAGGTCGATAGCCGGAAGGCACAGCTTATGGGAAAAATAAATCAGCTGGCACTTACTTGCATTAATTTCTATCTTCCAATCATGGAACAAGAGGAAGCGGTAAATATACCACTGCACTTCTGCAAGGCTGAAACAAGGATTTTTGTGGTGGTTGTAGATGGCAGTGTCGTCAGCATACATGGCCACTTTGCATCTGACATCCACAGGGAACTCATTACTAAACAGAATATACAAAAAGGGGGACATGATTGCCTTGTGAGGTACACCAGCCCACATAACTCACTCCCGAGAAGAGGATCGGCCCACTTGGACGTAGAAGCGCCAGTTTTCTAGAAAGCTCTGAAGTAGGTACATGAAATTTCGAAGGTCAGGAAAGTTGTGATGCAATTTATAAGGTAGGCCACTGTGCCAGCACCAGTCGAATGTGGCTTCTAAGTCCAAAAGTAGTGCCAACGTTGAAACCTCATTGTTAAACAGCTCAGTGATGTCCTTTGCAAGGCGTAACAGTTGCAATTCTGTGGAATGACCTTTTTCTGAAGCCAAGCTTGAGATTTTGAGAATTCATGAATTTCTGAAACTTGTTTATGGAGTCGACAAAGATTAAGTTTTTCAAGTAGTTTATCAATAGTTGACAGGAGACTAATGGGGCACTTTTCCCTTGCTTCTGGAGCATGATTACCTTGGCGCATTTCCAAGTGGTTGGGGAAATAATTATGCCTCAAACAGGCGTTGAAAATCTTTGTGAGCTGCACCAGGGTTTTTCTCGGGAGATGTTTGAGGTCCTCATTAGTCACCCTGTCCGGGCCGGCAGCTTTCCCAATAGGCAAATGCCTAATGAGCTTGTAGACTTTCAGCGGTGTTATGAGAGGCAGTTGTTGTTCATGCTTCTGCACCACCCAATTTTGTACCCATGTCAGTACCTCCCATTCTTGTGCGGGGTATGTAGTTTGGTTTTCAGTAAATCTGTCTTCCAGACAGTCAGCAAAGACCTCGGCTTTCTCCTCACCGAAGAAGTGCAGACCGAATGGAGTGTGAAGTGCCTCAGTGCCGGAGTTGACGCTAGAGGAGACCTTGAATGCCCTTAATAATTTCCATACATAATGGTCCGAATGGCTGGTACTTAACATTTTATTTTCCAACTGTTAAATTTTGTTAAGTTTAATTTGTTGCCGAATGATGTTGCATAACCATTTTGCTAGCACTTTGTATTCGGACTGGTGGGTAAGCCGCCACAGTCTTGTCAGGTGCCGCCTCCAGGCAATGCGCTGTTCCACCTCCAGGTACGTGCAAAAACTGGGTGGACTTGTGGCGTACATGATAGCGTTTCTTTTGGGCATGCGAAGTGAGGCACTGAAGTTTTTAATGGTGGCATCGATGTCTGCGTCGCTGTAGTATGACAGCTTAGCTGAGCCATCCTGTGCATGTTCAGAGTGTAGTGCTGCGAATTTGTTTCTGATCTGCGCTGAGGGCTGCTCCAAGCAGCCGTGACTGCGCCGAAGATTTCAAAATGCATAGGCAGATGGTCAGAGTCTAAGCTGTGATACACTGTGAAAGAGCCACATTTTTGTCAGTACGAAGTCCAAAATTTCAGGATCAAAGTGCCAAAATGTGGGTTCTGGGGGGAAGTGAGCCTCAACGTCGTCATTTTCAGTTATAAGTTCAACCAGGAGATTTCCAGCCACGTTTGCTCGGCGAGAATGCCACCATGGCTGCGGAGTGTTGAAATCTCTGCAATTATACTCCTTTAAATTGAGGATCTATTCGAGGTCTCTCAAAGAATATGGGGATTTAGGGGTGGTAGAGCGCTACCAACATCGCCGTTGTGTTTTTAATACAGGTTTTAAGAACTGTACACTCTAGTGCTGCCAGCGTAACAGAAGCATGAGCAACTGTGTTTTTTTAACAATATGCGGTGCAACCCCCCTGTCGGCCAAATCTGTCAGTCCGAAAAATTTGGTAACCGTTGAGCTTAAAACTGTACTCCTGTTTTAATTTTGTTTCACAAATAAACGTGACATCAATTTTGTTATGCCGCAGGTGGTTTTCAAGTTCGTGCTGCTGCTGGTAGATGCCGTCGGCTTTCCACAGGAGCGCGCGAGTTAAAGTTGTACCTCCTGCTACAGTGGCCATTTACTCAAAAAGTGAGGAGAGGAGGCATAAGAGGGCTTCAAGCTTCTCCCAGGTGCTTGTGTAACCTTTGAATTTGGTAATGAATGGTTGCACCCTCGGCAGAAGTGCCGGGATATTAAGGGACTCAAATACATGTAACAGGTCTTTTAGCCGACCCAAGTCACTGGAGGGCGCCTGAGAGAGGGGTAGTGGAGGGGGAACCACTTGGTGATGGCACAGGTGCCTTTTGCCCCTTTGCGGCGCTCGCAAATGAGATGCCTTCCTTGACCAGGGTCAGGTTGAGAATGGGCTTTGGCCCTGGCTGAGCACCTGGGGAGCTCCTGGCCAAAGATGCCAGTTGCCGGTGGTGGCATTCGTTCCTGAACGTCTCGCAACCGCGATATCTGGCAGGATGCATCTCCTCACAGTTTGCACAGTGGGGTACAACATCCTGCGTGGCCTTTTTGGGGCAGTCAGCTAAGCGGTGGAGGTCATCACAGAGGATGCACCGGGAGGTCATATGACACATTTTGTATGTATGTCCATCTTAACTGCTGGCAGTTATAACATTGGGTAATATGGGAATTAGTCTTCAGGACCTCCACGGTGACCACCATATGGCACACCTCTTGTTCCTGTAGCAGACGTTGCTTATCGATGGTTTGTTCAAGACTAACCTGAAAGTTGGGCAGAGGCTGACCACGTGTCTGGAGCTGGCGGACCTGGGCCCCAGTGTAGCCCTTCGCCTCGAGATCCTCCTTGACTAAGGCCTCCTCGAGGTCCTTGGGGAGCCGCTTCACCACGAGGCAAAGGGGTTGGTCACTTCTGGGGGTAGTGTTCCATGCCGACATCCTTGAGTCATTGCATCGTGGGCGGAGCATCCTGCTTCCTCTGGAGGAAGAGCTTCAGGCAGTTCCTCATGCTCTGGAGTTTGAAGCTGCCTGCCGGGAGAGAGTTCCGGAGGAGGTGCGAAACTTTTGTGGTGTTGTGACTGTCGGGGATGATGATCCGCAGCGGCCTTTGGCTTTCTGCGGGCTGTTGTGTTTTGTTGGCTGGTATGGGGGAGATTGAGGATTTGGAGGTGGATGGTAGTGGTTGTGAGGTCGGTGGAGACGGCTGTGTGCGCACCGGCCGTTGTGGTTTTGAATGGGTTGGAGGGGGAGGGGAGCATGATCTTCCATCTCCCCATCACGGGAATCCTCGGCTTCAGAAAGGGGAGCAAATTTGTTGCTGGTCGGTATTGGCAGCTGCATCAGGTGTCGGGTCTTTTTCTTCCCAGTCTTTGGACCGGGGTGCTCGGCATCTGAATCACTATCTCAGCCAAGTTGAAGTGGCCACTTGCTTGCCGATACAGTGAGCCATCCCTCGCTCAGCTGTACCAGCTCACGCTTTTTTGCTGAGTGCTCCTGGTAACAGAAGCCGAGGTCCAGAGCAATTTTTCTGAAGTCAGCACCTTCCTCCATTGAAGAAAGCGGCTCCTGATAATAATTAATGTCCTTCTGCAGGTCCTGGACTTCTTTGTTGGGTTTGTTGAACATTTTTTCCTTCTGCTCTTCCTCCCAGATGCTGTGGTCCATTTCAGTTGTGCTGGAGGTGGATGGATGCTGCACCAATAGGGGTAGAATAGGAGGGATGTAGCCTCCAGCTGGCTGCCCTGCTGCGGCTATAAAGGCAGCCGGCTGACCGCCTTGGACATTCACTTCACTGCCGGCAGCCAGAGAAGACAGGTCAGCTGATGGTGCGGATGATACCATCTTGAAAAATCGAGGCCAATGCACACCAGCCACAAGGGCTGCTGGGAGCTGCCTTCCTGTTGAACACTATGTTCAGTTGCCTTTGCATGCGTTATTTACAACTTAAGCTAAACACATAATACTGAACACAAAACATAAAAAAAAACAGTATTTCTACAGTACAGCACTAGTCTTGTATACACATGTTCGCACAGTAGGGAATAATTTGAGAACACTCAGTTCCTATAGCACTTGCGCACTAGAAGGTGAAAAATTTAAAGTTTTTGCCGGTTCCCCATCAGAGGACAGAAGTATTAAATATAAATAGAGAAAAGTTCACTATTTTTATTGTAAATTTAAGGGTTGTTGTAACACAAGAAAGTTGTAAGCGGAGACACGATGATCACCCTACAGCGTCTTTCACTTCAGTTGTGCTTCAGCACTCAACCAGAGCACATTGGGTCTCAGTGAGCTCTCATCTAGAGTATATTTAAGCTTTGATTCACTATTTCAATAATGTAAATCAGATTGTATATATTAGTAATATTGTCTGGATATCTACGCAAATTTATTACGTTAATAAGAAATTGGAAAATCTGAAAATTATAAATAATAAAACCGAATTTAATTAGAATAAACACAAAATTATGTTTGGAAAATAAGTAATTGTACTTCATTTCTACATTTAAAGAATCTCACCTGTAATCATTGCCCTGCAGATTTAAGAGAGATCTCATGTCAATTTAGAAATGAACCCAAAAAACAATTCTGTTACACACGTAAGTTAGTTTTTTCTGTTTTTGACCTTTTAGCTCCTGAAATTTGAATTTTAGTTTCTTGATAAATATATTTAATTACTTCAATTACACAGAGTGGAATTCTTTTACTCATAATTTTCCAAAGTGTATGTTCTTATAATTTTATCAAAAGTTTTTGTGTAGTTAATAAACAATATGTGTGTTATGAGAAACTTAGAAATGCAAATAACTACCTCCTTTCTGCACACTGAAGAAGTAGATAACTAGATGCTTTATGTTTAACTGCCCCACGTATGGGAGCCAATTTGAAGAAGCTATGTTGCTCAACTGTTGTTACGCAATATAAATACGTAAATTATTTTATCTGCCCCGCAAATGGGAGCCAACTTGTAGTAGTTGTTTTCTTTTACTGTTGAAGTTTTACTGTTGTTGTTAGCCACACGCTTGGAAGCTAACTTGAAGAGGTTAATTAGCTGCTGTTGTTGCGTAATAAATTTTTACATAAACTTGAAGAATTGTTAAATGTAATAATAGTTGCTTTATGTAGTTTGTAACATGCTTTGGGTGTCGGTTTGAATTTTTATGCTTACGTAATATTACTGTTTGAATTTGCCTCGGCTGCGTCAGTCTTACTTTAGAGTCATGTATCTTGGGCAAGGCGCAGTATGACAATTATTGTAGACATCACAGAATTAAACATTTAAATTAACTTTTTTATTTAAATTCTTGCACATATTTATACAGCACTACACTTTTTAAAGAACTCTGTGAGAAACTTCTATACATTCACTTAACACGTATATCTGTTTTACTAATCGCCCATAGAGAACACATTTCTCCTTCTATACTCTACCAAGTTCTCGCCAGCAACTGAGTAACCTCAACGGTCAAAATCATAAGCTTCCGTATTGCAAGTCTCTGATTGGCTAATTCTAGTCCAATAGAATTTCTGCATTTAACTTAAAACTTTTCTTTGCTGTTGATTGGCTAATTTTAAAACTGTTACAGAATTTACGTCATCGTCGCTCTAATCATGACCAGTAAATTTAAAATTCTAAACACATTATTCCTACAATTACCTCATTATTACTCATTATTAGCGACTTAACTTATTATTCTCACAGTTCTTGCATTATTAGAGTATGTAATGTATTCACATAACATTAATAAAATATGTTTAGAATAAAAATAAGCATTTGCAATGACTGTTACATACAATTCAAATAATTATTACATACATATTGTTTTCAAGGTGGGCTGTTATTGGATTTAATTATAATAAAATTACAATTGAAATTATTCAGGTATTAAAATACTGCCTCAACATGTACAAAATTTGGCATGGATAAGTTGATGATACCTTTGCAATAATACCTAACAAGTTCATCCAGGATTCTTTCAATTTACAGAATGCAGCTATAGAACTTAATTTGAAAATTAAGGCACCGCGAAAGCCTACACATTCCTAAACCACATAAAAAATAATAATTTCAACCCAGTCACACACAACATATGTCCTAAACAGTTTAACCCATAGATTGGTTTACACGCCCTTAACAAAAGGAGAATATAAGCACATGCCAACACAGCAATACACAGTGGCTTCACAGATACAGATGATTGACAATAAAATAGCAAACTTAAGAAAAACAGAAGCAAATTAAGGATATCACAAATCTCACCCAACAAAATTATTTTCAGAAAGTTTACCCAAGTACTTACTACAAATTCCATATCTTAAAAAACACATAACATCTGCTTAGTTCGACAAAATAAATTTAGCATAGAGAAATTACTGTGCAACAAATTGAAGGACCCAATGTTTAACCCTCCATCAGTCGCTAGGGGCCTGAGAGACCCCTGGCATTATATAAATGTTATAATTTTCGAACGAACGCACCTATGCAATTGCCCGACCAGGACATCTAACATTACACCATGTGCGATTATTTGCTGCAGCGATAACCTTATCTGTTTATTTGTTTGGCTGGAGGAATGAATAATCAGCAGTTACGTGTCGCACAGGTCAACCAGGCCCCGCGTGCCTGCTCTTGTTACATATTGTTGATAGATGTGTTTCTCATTAGCTTATGTGCAATGTTGCTTTGCTATTGCAAGGAGCTGTTACTGCTTCGTCATGAATACGAGTAAAAGGTACGATCTACAAAATCCGAATGATTTGGAAGAATCGCCTACTTTGCGATGATGATGCCTTGCCCGTGGATGACAACTTATATGAATAAGATGACTCTGATTCAGAAGATAAACTCGAAACGAGATCTTTAGATTCAGAAACTGACCATGAAGATGAAGAGGAAGACGATGAAAGCAGCTTGTGTGATAACATGTATTTTATAGGTAACATCATATGCGTATCATAGTAATTCTTCTTATTATTATTATTATTATTGACAATACATTCTGTTGTTATTCACAGGAAGAGATGGAACAAATGAAAAAAAAAAAAAACACCTTTGAAAATAACACAGACAAGGGATCACAATACATTGACCAAACCTCCTGGTGTGGTAGGAGCTGCCAAAAATGTGAAAACAGAAATTGATTGTTGGAACCTTTTTGTTACCGAAGATATAGTTGATTTGATTGTTGAAAGCTCAAATACTTACATTAGCAGTGTGCAGCACAAATTTGATTGTGAAAGATACAGCAGACCTACAGATGTAATAGAAATAAAAGCTTTCCTAGGCTTATTGTACCTGGCAGGAATTTTTCGTGGTGGATGCCAGAATATTCACGAGTTTTGGAGAACCGATCTTGGAATTCCTCTATTCCGAATGGCTATGTCCGAAAAACGATTCAGTTTTCTAATACGCTGTATTCGCTTTGATGACAAAAGCTCAAGACTGGAGTGACGAAAATTGGATAAATTGGCTGTTGTTAGAGAAATGTTTACATTGTTTCTGAACAACTGTCAGAACCATTATTCTCTTGGACAAAATGTCACCGTCGATGAACAGTTGCCGGCATTTCGTGTTCGATGTGGTTTTTGACAATATATACCATCCAAGCCAAACAATTATGGCATAAAGATATTCTGTTTGAGTGATGCAAAACTGTTTTATACAACTAACATGGAGATTTATTGTGGACAGCAGCCAGACGGACCATATTTGCAAACTAACTCGGCAGAGGCTGTAGTGCTGAGACTAACTGAACCAATCTCCGGCACTGGGCGAAACGTTACTGCAGATAATTGGTTTACCAGTGTATCGCTGGTGAATGAATTGCGCAAAAGACAACTTTCTTTCGTCGGTACAATGCAAAAGAACAAAAAAGAGTTACCCACTAATTTCACTTCTCCAAAAGATCGTAGACAGTACGAAAGCATATTTGGCTTCACAAAAAAATGAAACATTTGTTTCATATGTTCCAAAAAGGGTAACACAGTAGTTTTGCTCTTAAGACTACATGTTTCATCCACACAGTTATCAGAAGATGCTGAGAAAAAGCCTGAAATAATCCTGCATTACGACACTAAATGTGGAGTTGATGCAGTAGATAAATTGTGTGCTACATACAATGTAGCCAGAACAACGAGAAGGTGGCCCATGGTAATTTTTGACCATATCTTGAACATTGCAGGCATTAATTCTAGGGTTATCTTCCTTGGAAACCAAAATAAATATTCCACAAGGCAGGAGTATTTGAAATCACTATCTTTAGCTTTACTGTTGCAACAGCTACAAAGGAGAGCAACAGCATCAAATCTATCCGAAGATTTGAAAGGACTTTATATAAACCTGAAGAATCCGGCGTAGATTAATTGTCAAATACACCACTATGCACATTGAAAAGGAAATGATGTGAACCCAGCAACAAAGACAAAATGAACTGCAAAACTAAATATGTATGTGGGAAATGCAAATGTGTTTGAGCAAACATGCTAAAATTATTTGCGATAGTTGCTTAGTCAGGGAAAACACGGGTGAAATAGTAGATGATTCTGAGTAACTGAACATTTGAAATTACAAATTGTATGTATACCTGGAAATGGCAATGTATTTTTTTATACTTACTGTAATACAATTTATAATGTATATGTACTCATATTTTAGCTTGTATTTTTATGTTGTAAGATAATACCTATTAATGAAAGCCTTGTACGCTTAATCTAAATAAAGGTAAAACAGGAAAAAAAGAAAATAAACGAAAGAAAACAAAAATACAAACAATAACAACAAAAATATAGCGCGGGTCTACTAGGCCCCGCACGACTAACGGCGTTCTACCAAAGCGCGCGCCTAGCGGAGGGTTAATGAATCTAAGTGCTGACACCAAACCCACTATGATAGCAAATCAGTCTACCTCTAGATGTCACCACAAACCAGTTGGTCACTTCCGACGATGGGAGCAAATAGGCCTTGAAACCAGATAAGGCACAAAAATGTAAGCACTCTGACTCCATTTTTCCATAAATTTAAATTCACATCACTGTTACTAGCTTATTCAATTATCATTCAAATTTATTTTAGCCGAGCCTCCAAACTGATGGCCTCCTTTGATGCATCATTTATGCAAAGATATGCAGCATTAATCTTTGAAAATTATAAGTAGTAAATGTTTTCTGAAGCAAACAATATTACCTGAAGCATGATTGGAATGGCTTGCATCTGAATAGGAGTTGGTTCTTTGTAACCTGCTGCCTGCAGATTCTGCAAGAGCACTGAAGACACACCATACTCTTCTTGTAACTGTTCAAATGTTACCATTGGTGGCGGTACCTTGTGGCCCTTGAAAGATATTCTATGATAATTCCGTATCCTGTGCACCTGAAAATATAAGTCTGCATCTTAACCCAGAATGCCCCTATCATTCTCTATGATTGTATTTATTATATGACTTTTATGTTTATTGGTTATCTAAAATACTTCACTAGCATCTTAGATTTAGATCACTAAATATGCAATGGGGTTTTCTACTAAACTCTCTGGAATTAATCTGAGCTAGTCCCAATTAAGCTGGAGACAGTGAAGGTTTATGTTACCCCCTGTTTTCTTTCTGGTCTGAAATGGTTATTCATCAATTTATTAAATATTATTTTTTCTGTATATTCGAATGCTATATTATATGAAAAATACAATTTTCACGTTTGTGACATTTTGAAGTATAAACATTCCAGTCTTACATACCGTTTTCTTAAGTTCTGTAAAAACATAAAATGGTCCCTTTTAGGGGGTAGTATTTATAAAATGTGTTTTAATTAGCAAAACCTTACTTTAAAAAACTGGCAAAAATATCATAATCTTTGGAATATTGTGCATTGAACTGCGCTAGATTCAGAATGGAATTTAAACAAGAAGTAATTTTATAAATATCTTACTGATGACATAGCTCAAGGTGAGTTACTTGGATTATGTGAGAGGACTGCTACATATAAACGTCTGTGGGAGGTATCACTTCACATCTGGTGTCAACTATTCTAACATATAATAAGCCTGCTATAAATAAATGTCACCCTTATTATGTTGCCACTTAACCTTTAGTATGATTTCTGACTTCAGTCAATGCTTAGCAAACTGCACAAATTTCAGGAAAATTTTACCTTTATATCTCTGATTTCATTGATATGTTCTCTGAAGCAAAAAATGAGACATGTGTTTTTTTGTCAGTCTCCATTTTCATTATTTTGGTAAATATAAAGCATTAAACTCATTCAGTCCTCCCCGGAACCTTGACCAATCAATTGAAATGTTTCTGTAAAAGTTTTGCCAAAATTGTAGCAAAATTTTGCACACATTGTTCTTCAAGCTCTTTCATTGTCACTTTGTTACTAATCCAATGAACAGCTTGTGCACGTGATCACTTCAGCGGCGGTAGCTTGTCAACTAATGCTCTAGCAAAACATGGCAGTTTGTTCTCTCTAAACATGCTGAAGTTCAGTCTTTTTTTGAACACACGCCATATCCATAAGTATTTATGATTCACTACT
The DNA here is from genome assembly GCA_030765065.1 of Deroplatys truncata. Lineage (NCBI taxonomy): Eukaryota > Metazoa > Arthropoda > Insecta > Mantodea > Mantidae > Deroplatys > Deroplatys truncata. The sequence continues at coordinate 18,688,863 of CM060988.1, read as the reverse complement.
TATTTAAACTTTGGTTTCTGATTCATGGCAGGTTAGGTTTAGTATGTTTTTTATACTAGGTGTCAGATAAAAAGATTCCAATATTTAAAGAGGAGGTAGTATGCAACAAAAGAAGAAAAACAGTTCCTATAAACATTGATCATAAACCTAATGTATTCTGAGTTATGGTCTTATTTTGTATGAGGAGCATATCTTGCACTCCAAGTGCTTTGGCAAGAAACAAATGAGAACACATTGTATGTTGCTGTAGCACATTGTGTATATCAAGCAAGAACAGAGCACACGAGTAGTCAAGTTACAGTATTCCACTGCATGCTACACACGTATTGCTCTATCCGTCAGGTATGTTATTTACATCTGCTATACGGTAGTGCTCAAATGGCGCATATTTTGTTGTGACGCTGCAATACTGTAATTTGTTTTCTTGTTTTTCTCTAGATTGGCACTGACCTATTTTCATTACAGGTTTATGCGACAACTAACATAAGTCTTTCATGAGTAATGAATTGGTCGGCGAGAGCCTTGGCCTTCCCGTTCTCCTGATCTTAACCGTTTAGACTTTTGGCTTTGGGGACATATAAAGACCATGGTGTATGCAGTCCCCATAAATGATGTGCAGACACTACGAGAATGCATGTTCAATACCTATGACACAATCTGGCAACAACCAGAGTTGTTCCAAAGAACGTGTGATTCTGTGAGATGCAGAGTAGAAGGCACTGCAATGGATGGCGGCCATATTGAGCACCTATTGTGATCAAATACATGATAATCATATATGGTAGTGTAGTAGACCATAACTCAGCAGTTATCAAGTTTACAACCAATGTTTACCGGAACGTTTTTCTTTTGTTATATACTACCTCCTCTATAAAATTAAAACCTGTTTCCCAGACACCCTGTATAAACTTTGGCTTCTGATTCCTGGGAGCGATAGATTAGGTTAGGTTAAGTTGTTCTTTTTACATGCCTGGTTTCCACATCTTTCACAATGAATTGCCCTTCAGAGTACACTGTTGTATTAATAGCTCCACTAATTCACCTTCTTTGCCAAATTTATTAAGTTGGTAGAACCTACATCAAAATGTTGCCAGATTTGCTTATATAAACAAAGTAACTTTTCAGGGCAGGTGAGAGGGTCCCTCCCATTAGTTGATAGAAAATCCCCTACTATGAGTAAATTCTGTAATTAATATGCATGACACCTTACTGACATATATGGAACTTTATTCCTAAATTTTTTTCTCAGAATATAATAGATACTACAACAATTGAATGAAGTCTCTTATATAAATATTAAAGTTAATTGTTGTTCATTAAATTTTTAACTACACTTGTCACTACTGTAACAGTATACATATTAAATTGCTGACCATATTACAAATTACAATAGAATTTTTCATTGTGGCCTTTGTCAATCTGCCAAGAGCAACTTATGCAACTCTGCAAACTACCTTTGTGGTTGAATCTGACAAGCCAGGTTACACTGTGACAGAGTTCTCCTTCTCTTACCCTAATAAGCATTTTTGGTCTTTGAGTGTAACATTTCCACATTCATGGTTCTAAATTTAGACAAAACAGAATGGGTACTGTTTCAACTAAAAGATACAATTAAGAATAACACAAAAGTAAATGTGCCAAGGACTGAAATTCCAGAGATTGAATGTACCAATTTTCTAAAAACTACTATTGATAGGAATCTTAAATTGGTAAGCACAAATCAACAAAGTCAGCTATAAATTAAACAGTGGAATTTATGTATTAAAGCAGGTACAACAGCTTCCGGATCAAAAAGATATAAAACAAGTATACTTTCATTCATGAGCTCACACTTAAATTATGGTATAATTCTATGGGGAAATAGCTGCAAGAAGGGGATACAAAAACTTTTTAAGCTACTTTAAAGAGCGATAAGAATACTAGCTATACGAAATTTCAAAGATTCATGCAAATGTACAGGGTGAGCCAAAAAACTATGAACCAGTTGCACGGTGTTTTTCGTGTATACGTCCTCGGCACTCGTTGCCATCTGCCGCTATCATAAAAAGGCACAGATGAAATCATACAACATTTTTAAAACTACTTTTAAAGGCTTTACTTACCAACTTTATGAAAGGAAATGCTGAAACTGGCCACCGTCGCTCATAAATTTTTGGCACCTCTTTAGGAAACTATCCATCACTCACCATAGTTCACGTTGAGAAATGCTGGCAATTTTCTGGCGGATATTTTGTTTTAATTCTTCCAAGGTGTGTGGGTTTGTCTTGTACACTTTGTTTTAAGTTATCCCAGAGATAGAAATTGCAGGGGGTTAGGTCAGGGGACCGAGGGGGCCACAAATCTGTTCTAATAAATCTGTCCTCAAACATACTTTCAGTTTTTCTCATTGAAATACTGGCCGTATAAGCTGTTATAGAATCTTGCTGAAAAAAGGCAAAAATCACGCTCCCGGTTATTAATTCTGTAAAAAAAGGGGGGGGGGCAAACTTGTATTCACATATGGGGGTTCAACTGTTGAGTCAAAAAAAAACTGGTGAGTGATGGATAGTTTCCTAAAGAGGTGCCAAAAATGTATGGACAATGACGGTGGCCAGTTTCAGCATCTCCTTTTCATAAAGTTGGTAAGTGAGGCTTTAAAAGTAGTTTTAAAAATGTTGTATGGTTTCATCCGTGCCTTTCTATGATAGTGGCAGACGACAATGAGTGTGAGGATGCAGACAGGAAAAACACAGCGCAGGCAGTTCATAGTCTTTTGGCTCTCTCTGTACTTTTTAGATTTGAAAATCCTAACACTTCAGCTATATATACAACAGCATAAAGTATGTACTCTCAGCAAGCCAACAAATAAAAAAATACTGACATTCACAAACATAATACAAGCGGTAAAAACAATTGTTTTTCAAACTACATTAAGGGATTCGCTCTACAACAAAAACATAATAAATAATAGGACAATATTATATAACCATCTAACAAAACACACAAAAAATAACACTATTAAACTATAAAAGGTTAAACATCACTCCTTATTCAGTTAAAGAGCACAAAACATATATTAATCAAATGTAAAACAGAAATATAGGTACTCAATATTGTACATAATGTTATTAAACTATTATAACTTAAGCTTGGTAATAGCAGTGTATAAAGATATATTAGATACCTGTACAGTAATAGCAATGTTCAAACAACAAGCTGTATGCAATTTTATATCTATATGACGATGCCATCTGTATTTTACAACTTTGGGCAAATAAAGAAATTGAATTGAACTGAATGCCTATAATACCATGTTAAACTAGCATGCATATCAATCTAAAATTTCACTGAAAACTCACATTTGAATTAAAATATCATTTCTAATGGAAATAAAATAACAGATGGCAGCATAATTACTTCTTATAGTTATCTATTTACCATTAAAAAATAAGCATATTAATGTAAATGACAAGGGATTGTAACAAACCTCTTCTGCTTTAAGTATGACACTTGTATCTTGTAATGGATTTGGTTTTTGTTCTTCCCTCTTCTGTTTCTTCTTTTTAAACTTCCGCTCATTCATTATACTGTTTGATGCTTTAATGGAACCCAGTAATGTTAACTCTGGATCTGGTCTTACAGAGGCAACTAATGCATTTGATTTACCCATGAGTGCATGATTCTCCACCTTTTCATCCTTTATAACATTTGTTTCTGGCCTCAGTTGAACCAAATTTGGCCAGGGATTTGTTTTCACAATCTAATACCAAAAGAAGATATTGAAAAGCTAGTTATTTAAAATCATTGAAACCTGCACACAGTGAAGCAAATAATTAACTAATTGCTGAATCAATGTTAAGCACTCGTACTGTTCCACTTGGCACAATATGAAAGCTTAATGTTCATTCACAATTAGTTTAGCTAGTTACTTGTTTATAACATGATTCTACAGAAAACCTGTTATTTAATGCAACAGCATAACACAATTTTAAAAGAGTTTTGATATTGTACACAAGCAAGGTTCTTCAGTACGCACAATGACTGAAATCAAAGGAAGGCTTGATAGGGTACTCCAAAAGTAAGGCATGATGATGACTTTAAGTAAATGGACAGTACTTTCCATGACCTGCTATAGTAAAAGATAATGCAGGTGTAAAATTGAAGCAAGTATTTTTGGTCTTCCATTTATTTGTGTCTGTATTTTGATTGAAACAAATGCCTTTGACATCAGTTATTCGTTTACTGAATTTATTAATTAAGCTGACAAATAATTTCTTAAATTCCTTCATTTACGATTATCCAATTTAATTAAATAAAATATTGCACTCATATGAAACTTTATAACCCACAATTATGAAGGATGAAGCCACAATTTAAGAATTTCATTTTTAAAAACAAGATTTTATGCCTAATTTTGTTGACTATTCTTACTAAAGTTATTTTTCTGTCTACTACATTTTAATCCAAATAAGCCTTTGAAGAAATAGTTACATTACACATTTCATTATAGATACAAAAGGAACCGCGATAATCAAGCATTTAGGAACTGGATGCTATATGCTGGCCTAAAAATTCCATACTGCTTCCTTGCAATCCTGAGAAACAAGTGAATGTTGACTGAACTTAAAGAATGACCAAGAAATGAACAATTCAAACCTTTAACAACGGATATCTCAGAAATGGCTTATACCAAAACAAATTGATGTGTTACACTCACATAACTTTCTCAACTCTTGTACAAACTATTTTTACAAACGCTTATTCTCCATATGCTTCATGTTAATTGAGATATCGAGATGTTAATCTTTTGCTAATTGCAAGGGGGATTGGTAGGTTTTAAGTGATAGTCAAATATTTTAAGAGATGGTTGCTATGTGGAGTATTCCATTACCAGGACCCAAAAAAAAGGAATAACAAATTCCCATTTGAGAAAAAGTATAAGTATTGCAAAATTTAAGGGAATAACAAGCAATATCTTGAAAATGGTTCAGTCAACAAACAAAATGTATATGACATAAATTGTGTATTTTAATGCGATCTACATTTTTTGTGTAGTAAAATTTTGTCTATCTCTTATGGTTTACCAGTTATGCAAAAGTCGTTCGCAATGAAGAATACTTTTGGAGACATTCTCAGAAAATTCAAGATATATATTTTATTTGCCATAAAAATGTCTTAAACATATGATACTTTAATCAAAATCGTTACAGCCATTTTTGAGAAAATTAATATTTTCGAAAAATGTTCTATGTAAAGGGTAATCTGGGGTGGGGGAATTTTCTTGAAAACCTTCATGTCACAACTCTGGAAGATACTCAACCTAAATACCAAGTTTGGTGTTTATCCGACTGTTTGTTTCTGAGTTATGCTGTTCACAGACAGACACACACACAGACATGTTTCCAAAAATACTTTTTTTTGGATTCAGGCCTCAAAACATGTATTTCCGGTGAAATCTCGGTATCGAATTTTTGGGTGGAATGCAATACTTTCCCTACTTACTATACGTAGTAGAGAAAGTAAAAATTGTTTGAAACAAGTTGTGTGTTTTTAAAGAGACCTGCATTTTTTACGTAGTACGTTTTCATCTATAGCTTAAAGTTCACCAGTTATACAAGATTATACAAAATTTCTTCTAAATGAAGTGGATTTCACAGGGTATTCCCAGAAAATTCCAAATATACATTTTATTTGTAATGTAAATATATTTAATACACAGTATTTTAATGAAAACTGTATTGTAATTGTATGACGTGAACAATGTCCTTGAGTGTTGCTCACAGTGCGGCCAAATGAACATACGCAAACAAACGGCCATTTTTGGAAAATCTAAAATTTCGAAAAATCTTCCATGTAAAGGGTAGTCTGGGGTGCAGGGATTTTCTTGAAAATATTCCTGTTGCATCTTTGGAAAGCACTGAACCTAAATACCAAGTTTGGTATTTAAATCCGACTTTTCGTTGAGTTCACACACACACGGACCTTGTCTAAAAATTCCTTTTTTTTTGGGGGGGGGGGGAGTTCTCAAAAAATGCATTTCCGGTGAAATCCTAGTGTGTAATTTTTGGGTGGAATTCAATAGCTTCTCTAGCTACTATGTACATGGTAGAGAGAGTAAAAAACCTGATGTTACATTTATATGACTTTCTCTATCCATTTTTCTACAAACTATTCTTGCAAAAGCTTATCTGCTGTAAATCATTTATAGCTACCGTATATCACTGTAGAGAATATGTCGGCTACCTATTTTTACATCCAATTCATGTTAATTATATGAATTTCAATCACAGAAAGCAAAGTTATACCTTTAGTTTTTCTGCATCAGACATGTATTTTTTAAAATTAAATTTTGCTCCACTTGTAAGCTTTTTAAAGAGATCCTGGGCATCCATCCTCACTATTTGTTCAGTAAGTGAGATTTGTATTTAAATCGATTATTTTAACTTTGGCTGATTTCTACACATTCTAAAATCCGATTCTAAACCTCCTAACCTCATTCGGAATAATGTCCCTCTATATCTACATTCTTTCTACTACAGAACACCAAAGTACTTTCTACAACACTTGTTTACAAACATTGACTTAGACCACAGAGAGCTATTCAGCTGTTGTGCAACATTTAAACAAGCATCAACAAAACCAACAAAACTATAAACTACACGTGGTATAACTTTACCATGCCACCCAGCGCACACGAGACTAACAACTAGCGCTTGCAGAAAGCTCTCCCGAAGGTGTACGAACATCACGCTTCCAAAGCGAATGTCGCGACCTCTGCCATGCTGATTGCTGAGGCTTGAAACTAAACTAAGATGGAAGGTCAGCTGATAAAATAGCAATGCCGAAAATATAAAAATGAAGCAGAATTTTCGTATCAACGAGCAATTGTGTAAATGTAGGAGTTTATAGTGATACCTTATTTAATATTGAGTACCAAATGACGCGCATTCGATGTTTAAAATTGGAACATGACCTGAAAACCTAGTAAGGTAGAAGACAGGTTATGAATCGAAAGTTTAGTTGGTTTTAATGAAGAATTGAAATATATATAGCGAAAACAAGCTAACCTTAAATATAAACTATACTTAGTATGTTAAGGTGTTAAAATGTGTGTTTGTGCTATTTAGTGTTGAAATGTGTTCGAATTAGGGACTGTATTTCGAAAAGTTTATTTTTATGGATTGCACACTAATATCGTAAAACGAATAAAGAACTCATGCTCAAAGGTTATGTCTGATACCTATTTCAATTTTGAATGTGATGTAATGATAAGAGTTTGGGATCCATAGTTTGATTTTGGATGTGTATTAGTGTTGTGCTCAAACACTATTTCCTGCTGTTATACCAAATAAATAAATTAGGACATAATGCTCTTTTCATTGCAAAATAACTTCAAGCATTTCATAAACAGAAAATTCTCCATATGTACTGTATATCTGTGGGAATTTTTTGTCAATCTGGGTAACTCGGTTAAGTACTGGCCTTGGAAGCACAAATAGTTACATAAAACTTGTGTATTACCACATTATTGCTGAATGATTTCTACATATCGAAATGTCAGTTACCATATTTATGACAAAACACCCAACTTAAATTATATAAATGTATAATATGTATTGCATGGCAAAATATCTGCTGAAATAGTTATTCTTTTTTAAGTATCTACTTTATTTACATACACCTCATTTGTGAAGTCATAGTGGGAGCTGCCTTGTAAAACAACTTCTTGGTTTCATTACTTGATAGTATTGAGTAATGCTATCTCTGTTTTAAATGTTGTCTCATATTCATACTTCTAATTGGGCAGCACTATGGCCTCTCACGAAAAAGCCTGGATTCAATCCTAGGGATCAGAGGTGGGATTTTGTGGTAGATAAAATGGCGCTTACAATGAATGTTCTCTGGTTTTCCCCATCATAATTCCATCAATTGCACCATCTTCATCATTGTCATCCCCCTCCCACCAGTCTCCAATCTCTGTAAACCTGTGAAGTTAAAAGGGACATTAAAATTAAAAATACTATGGAGGACAGAGAGCAATACTAATGAACGAGTGTCTCATCCAGCCACCCAAATTTATAAACCAGCATGTGCTGTTACATTCTTTCTGCAGTCAACATATGAAAAAACAATTAATACTGGCACACTAAACTACATGTTAAAGTGATTGACAATTATGGAGGGTGGGTGTGATATGGTTAAACACAAAGAGACATTGTTATTATTTAGAGACATTGCATTCACATTCAATAATACTGTATAATACATTTGTATGGTATTTTAAGGAACATGTGCCTACATTAATATACATTTGAATGGTTAAACACAAAGAGACATTGTTATTATTTAGAGACATTGCATTCACATCCATATTTAATAATACTGTATAATACATTTGTATGGTATTTTAAGGAACATGTGCCTACATTAATATACATTTGAATGGTTAAACACAGAGACATAGTTATTATTTAGAGACATTGCATTCACATTCATATTTAATAATACTGTATAATACATTTGTATGGTATTTTAAGGAATATGTGCCTACATTATTATACATTTGAATGGCCTACCCAATTAAAATGTCCATTAAATTCTAACCTCTTGAATGTCTGTTATTACAATCTATTGGAATGATCTTATAGGTAATTGCACTTAGTCACTTATGCATACACAAAGCCAGTTCTAGTTAATAAAACTTACAGTTATTGAATAGAAAATACACTTTGATTCCTTTTCCTGGGAAAGGTTCTATATATAACATTTGGTATAACACAGTGGAGGTCCTACAGCACATGGGAACCTTAAATTTATTGACAGGTCATATGGGATAAAAACAAATTGAGCCCATACAGTGATGTTTGTTTGTTTGTTTGTGTTTGTTCATTTGACTCCACTGTGAGCAATGCTCAGGGAAATTGAACACATCATACAATTATGAAATATAGAGTAAGTAGGAATATACCCAAAGCCAAGAACAGCCTTTGGGGGGGGGGGGATGCTCCCCTCCACATCATGCATTATCTCAGAGAGAAAAATTTGTAAACCATCACCATTTCAACAGTAAACTTCTCGACACACATTACAGTAGGACAACAATAGCAAATAAGTGTTAATCACCATCACATGCAATCTGCCCTACAATAAATTGCTTACATGAGGTTGATACTATTATGATGATTAATTCACTTTAAATAAGCTCGAAATTATAACTTTATACTTATGTTATGCTTAAATTTCAATTTCCCCATGTAATTTCTATTACCTTGAAGACATGTTTGAGAAAGACATCACTTGAAACGAGAAATTCTCATTATTACTGCATGGGTATTATTTGGGAAGACAGTATACAGGGTGGAAGGTACTGCTTGAACTGTACGTTAATCATGGATTCTATATAATGAGTAGTGCAAATATGTCCAATACAATTTTTGTCATTAAACCTACAAAAATGAAACATAGTGATGTTCCTTGTGCCTGTGTCTATTAGCCATTTTATTACAGTTCAAGCAATACCTTTCACCCTGTATAAGAAAACATTTAGAAGATGGTGGAGTTTGCATATACATAACATAAAACTGGGATGCAACAGATCCATCTATCCCATTGACTAACAATTATACAATCACTGTGTGCTACCGGTATTCCTACTACTTTCTATCCAGCAATAGTATTTACATGGTAGCTTAAGTATTTAAAGTCCAATATCAAACCTGCTAAGTCTGTAGAGACTGGCACTGTAGCAAGATGACAATATCACAAAAGACATGTCAGGAATGGGGAGGAGTATAATGGTTATTTTGGGTGGGGAATTTTCTTGAAAATCTTTGTGTTGCATCTTTGGAAGGTACTGAACTTAACCGATTTGTACTACGTATGTACAAATTCATGCTTTGAAACGCATGGCTTTATGTATTCACTTTCAATTGCCAGTCGAAATGCGCGCGCCAACGTTCCACGTTACGTATTTGACCACAGCCAATGGGAGCAAAATGTGCCGGAATGGACTACTTTCCATCTTGCTGGAAGATCGTTCCCTTTCGTTCATTTTCGGCATTCGCTCGAACTTCGTCGGGCAACTTCGGGGAGCTATCTGCAAGCGCTAGTAGACTAACACTGACTAGCGTTGCCAACTCTTCCTCGCAAATAATGGCTAGATGGTATGTTTAAAAAGGCATTATTTAACAACACCCCCCCCAAAAGGTTAGATATAATTGACATCTAAAATTATCCATATTTTGTTTGCAGAAGTTAAACCCCATTAAGGTATTCTAAATGTCATATCCGATTAGATAAATCCATAATATTTAAATATTGTTAAAAAATAATTTATTTAATATAAAATTGTAATGGAATAAGGTATATTTTTGCTAAGCACCAACACAGTACGTTAAATTATCGTATATTGAGATATGAAATGTACTGAAATTCTTTATGTAAAAACTGAGCAATTGTGTGTGTAAAAAATCATAGATTTTGACCGCATACTCCAAAAAGTCGGCCTTATGATTAGTACACATTTTTATAACATGCCACGACTCATGATTCGTAGGAACATAATACAACTAACTATACAGGTATTGGGGATTCATCCTAACCATTTATTCCTTTTGCATAGCTAAAGCTCAGATAAATTATGCTATTTAGGCTAGATTTTGCCAAAGGATTTTGTTAAATAGGCTAGATTTCATGCATTCATTTACAATTTTATATGACTAAACGCTACTGTAAAAATGCTAGATTTAGCCATAAAATAGCTAAGTTGGCAACACTGGCATTGACAGCATCTGCACTCGGCCAGCTGTGAGTTTGCGCGCGCGACTTGACGGGGAACCGTGGTGTTCAGTTATAATTCAGTGTAATCATAGACCTGTAAGCGCGCTTCACCCTTATAGTGCACATAGTGTGTTGCAAACCTTTCAAAGGCGTTAAACACGTTTTAAAGGCTGGTTCACAACCAACGATAACGAAAAAGCTGAAATACCTGCATTTAAATGGGAGCGTTCACAATCGACGGCAAGGCTTCCCGAGCCTCGGGAACTGGAGTGGCTTAAGGGACTCGAGTGTTGCTAACCGTAGGAAATGAACACGTGGAATATAACATCACTGTAACATTAAATTAGCGGTGCGCTAATTAAAATAGTCTTACATGAACATTAAATTAGGAGTAAACGAATGCTTATGTGACATGAAATTAGCCTTGCACCAATGCATGAAAAGACGCAATTTTTCCATAGGAGTGATAGTATAATTAAATGCGTGCTTTTATTTTTCTGTTGACCTTTTTTTTTTTTTTTTTTTTTTTAGTTTTTGGGATGAATGTATTGTACAATATTTTAGTTATTGACTTTTAATAAGAAGAATATATTTCCTTTTGTAAAACAATCGTCTTTTTATTCACGGAAACTAAACATTGTATATAGGCGCAGTATGATTTTAATATTTTGGTTATTTGATACTATTAAAAGCTTTAGGAAATTAGACAGAATGGCCATTAAGGCAAAACTATTTTAAATAACTAGAAGGAAAATAAACACAAAGGTCATAAATGCAAAACAGAAGATTCGGAATAAGGAATTTTTCTCTTGTTTGTTATATTGCATTGAAGTCCAGTTATTGTACACAAAACCTGCATGTTGATTCATGCCCAATAAAAATGCTTTAATTTCAAACAAATTATCGCACATATATAATAAAAGGTGCACACATTATTACACAGAAGCAGTGGTAGCATTGTTGCCATTGAGCCACAAAACACACATTGTTGTATTAATGTACTGCAATGAGTTGACAATGAAAAATTTGATAAACACGTGTAAATTAGGTGAAATATCAGGTGCATACATTATTACACAGAAACAGTGGCAGCATTGCTGTCATTGTCTTTGAGCCACAAAACACACATTGTTGCATTACTTTACTGCAATGAACATCACAATAACAAAACACTGATGTCATCAAAAAAGAATAGAAACAGAAGTATGCACCTTTGACTGAATTCCCTCATGTTAAATTACACCGCGTAATGCTGCGCGATTACATCCAGTATCACGCCCAGTATGTCGTCCCCGAAAACAATTAAGAAACAGGAATTCATAAAGATAGGATGTGAAGAGGGCGTCACTTGTACCAAACTGGCACTGAATTTTCCTCTTCATCCTTATCCACATGTTTCCCACATTCTGCGTGTGGATGGGGTCGTCCTCGGGGTCAACAAAGTTCTCCTCATGGATAATAACGTGATAACGCGGTCAAGTAGATTTCCAATGTTGGCATAAGAAGCCCATTCATACGAGATGATGCGGCTTCCAGGCAAAATATGCTCAATAACACGACCTCCAGAGTTTCTGCCCTCCTGTCAGGCACTTCCATCAGGAAGCATTTTCCGGAGCCCCTCTCAATACCGCTGAACACCCAGTGGCCCTCACGCCACATCCCTCTGTGATAGTTGCAGTGGAAGAACTTCGATTCGTTTGTTTCTACGGTGATAGGCTCGTTATTTTCGTCTAGGCCACCTATGAACTTTGGATTTTCTTTCAACCATAGTTCGGTTTCTTCTCTGAGCAAGTTGCACCGTCCACAGAGGTATGGTAATTGGCCACTGAAGCTTCCTGCTTCATCATGAATATCACATGTTCCAAGTGCAGCTTGCTCCTGGAGAAGAACGATCCCAAGTGGACTTCCTCCTTCCGCAAGATAATATTATGTTAAAATAGGATATATTTCAGATACTTACATGACAAATTAAATGTGTATCCTGAATTTGCTGCGAATGGCTTGCGAACTTCTCTTCATTCGGAATGAAATTTGTATAAATTTTAGTGTAACTGGTAAACCATAAGAGATAGACAAAAACTTACAATAGAACAATTGTAGATGTCTTTAAAACTTACAATTTATTCCAAATACCGTTTTTGTTGCATCACCCATTTCGGAGGTATCCGCTGATATTCTTTTAATTATTCAATATTTTCTCATTTTTTTGAAATGCTGTCCCATTCACTGGGTTCTCACGATTGCAGGGAAACAATACGGACTTTTAAGGCTAACATATAGCGTCCAGTTGTTAAATTTATAACTGTCGCTGTTCCCTTTGTATCTATAACGAAATGTATGATGTAGCTATTTCTACAAAGGTTTATCTCGATTAAAATGTAATAGAAAAAAAACCTAATGTGATACTTTCACATGACTTTCTCAAGCCTCTATCTTTATTACAATGGGTGTACAAACTATTCTTACTAAAGCTTATTTTTCTATTTACTACATCTTAATACAAATAAACCGTTGCAAAAATAGCTACATTACACATTTCGTTATGGATGCAAAGAGAACAGCGACAGTCAAATGTTTAAGAACTGGACGCTATATGCCGGCCTTAAAATTCCATACTCTTTCCATAACATCTCGAGAAACAATTGAAATCGACGAGACTTTAAAACAACGACAGGCATCGGGCAATTCGAACCTTTGATAACGAATATCTCAGAAACGACTTATGCCACATAAAGCATTTTAAGTGAATTGGGTGTTTTAAAGAGATCTACATTTATTTTTTGTGGTACGTTTTCGACTATCGCTAACATTTACCACATATATAACATTACACAAAACTCCTTCCGCATGAAGAGGACTTCACGAGCTAATTCCAGAGAATTGAAGATATACATTTTATTTGTGGTGTGAATATCTTTAATGTATGACACTTTAATCAAAATCGTTACAGACATTTTAGAACATCAAAAATTTCTAAAAATATTCCATGTAAAGGGTAGTTTGGGGTGGAGGGATTGTGTTGAACAAATGCGTGTCGTATCTTTGGAAGATATTGAAAATACCAAGTTTGGTATTTATACGACTTTTGGTTTTGGAGCTGTGGTGTTCTCACACACACGGACATGTTTCCACAAATGCTTTATTTGGATTCAGCGGGCAACAAGACATCTCAGTATCCACTACCTACTCTATACGTAGTAGAGAAAGTAAAAATTAACACATACGATCGAAACTTTGAATATTTACATTCTGTAAAAGAGGAATAAAATCCGTCATGGTCGGAGACACAATTATTTGTTTTGTTTGCAACGTTTACTAACCAATTTCTAGTAAAAGCATGTTGCTATGAATAAATGATAATCTCAAAAACTCTGCACGAAATACACAAATAAATAAAATAAAAGATTTTTCGGTAAAGGCTTTCTTTCTCATCAAAATAGTAGGGGAAGGTGGGGCAAGAGTGCCATGTTAAGGTTCAAACACTATTTTCTTCCTCTAAACAGAATCATACGTATTTTTTCCCCCGTATATAAGATAAGCTATCATTACACAGGAACACGATAAAGTATTAAGACAGACTCTTACAAACATTCTGAGACATTTTGATTTACATAAAGAAACGTCAGCTGACACTCTTGCCCCATAGGCTGGGGTAAGAGTGTCACATACATTGAACAAACTGAGAGATCATTATTCCCTACAAATATCACAAATAAAGGTTCCTTTCACGTCATTAAAGTCTGTATGAGACATTCCTTTGCATTCTTGACATTGAATCATTGGCTCATCAGGTGGATCTGATAACCTTTCTTGGCAAATTAAGTAAAAGTAGACATCGTCTTTTTTCTGTCTTCAGTAGTTCTCTGTGACGTTGCAGTATCACACCTTGGTTTCTTCTTCTGTATCTTTGATTTTAACAGAACCTTTGTGGTAGCTAAGCGATTAGTACAAGCTTGTTTTATTTCAAGCATTTTTTATGTGGGCTGCTGGTCAGGTTAACCGATTTATCAGGTTTTCTTCCTCTTAGGGTTGGAGTTTTAGGAAAAGGTCTTCTATGAATTGGAAGTGGGGAAATAGTTTCAATGCTGGAGTTTTGGAAACAGGTTTAATTTTATCTGCTTCCTTTTCATCAACGAAGTAAAAGATTTCCCTCGAAGTAGAAGCTATAGAAATGAACTCCTTTGCATTCCTTCTCTTATCATTCTCTAGGGGCAGGATGCTTGAATCTTCGGTATTTTCACTATCCATTTTTCTCTGTATTTATGATTTATAAATTTTGTTACAATGAATTGTTTGTACTATGTTCACAGTACGGGGTAAGAGTGTCACTCTGGCACTCTTGTCCCAGAGTCAGCTGACACTTTTGCCCCCAGCTGCACGGGATTACATCTGGTGACACCACGGAGTGGCGGCTGCATACACTACTAACTCTTCACGTGCAATTGGATTCTCATATAAGTGGGGTTAAGCCATAATAACTGAGATATACCAGAAACTACCTTACCTAGGAATAAATTGGGTTTCCTGTCATGGAAATATAAGATCTCAATTATGAAAAAAGTACTTTATTATACAACAAAAACAATAAATTTCTAGAGCTGCTGTAATGCACAGCCCAACAAACATGCCATCTAACTCAGTGTACCCAACCTTGCAACAAAGTCACTAAGCCCGTATTTTTGCACTTAAAGGGGGGTGACACTCTTACCCGATATGGCACTCTTGCCCCACCTTCCCCTATAAATATTGGAAAATTTAAGGGAATAACAAGCAATATCTCGAAAATGGTTCACTCAAAAAAAAAAAAAAATATATATATGACATAAATTGTGTATTTTAACGCGATCTACATTTTTTGTGTAGTAAAATTTTGTCTATCTCTTATGTTTTACCAGTTATGCAAAAGTCGTTCACAATGAAGAATACTTTTGGAGACATTCCCAGAAAATTCGAGATATACATTTCATTTGTCATGAAAATATCTTAAACATATGATATTTTAATCAAAATCGTTAGAGCCGGTTTTGAGAAAATTAAAACTTTCGAAAAATGTTCCATGTAAAGGGTAGTCTGTGGTGGGGGGATTTTCTTGAAAACCTTCGTGTCGTATCTCTGGAAGATACTGAACCTAAATACCAAGTTTGGTGTTTACCCGACTGTTCATTTCTGAGTTATGCTGTTCACAGACGCACACACGGACATATTTCCAAAAATGCTTTTTTTTTTTGGATTCAGGGGGTCTCGAAACATATATTTCGGGTGAAATCTCGGTATCGAATTTTTGGGTGGAATACAATACTTCCCCTACTTACTTACTATACGTAGTAGAGAAAGTAGGAATTGTTATTGTCTAATACTTGGCGTTTAGTAATGACCATTAGCGCTCGTGCACTACTAAATAAATGTAATACAACTGAATAATTACCGTGCAACAGAACTAAATAATTACCGCGACACAGTAAGCAAACGTAATACAACTAAATAATAATGAATGCTACTATAATTATGTCCAAGGACATATATGCTCATTCACAATGCAATCATTAACCTTAATAAAGGCTGTTTTGCATCGATGAATATACGACAGATGTAGGGGAAAGGTAAGTTCTGGAGGATAGACAATGAAGAAATATGAAATTTTGGAAGAAAAGAAATATGAGAAGGAAGTTTTGAGGGAGAAGACGAATCAGAAGAGAGCTGCGAAGATGTTATGCTGCAGGATAATTCTCGGAGAGTGTCACAAGAAAATTCTGAAACACTCTCCAATTGGGATAGCTGTTCCTGTACGTGAACTCATGCAAGTATGAGTTGAAGAGTTCCTGAGAAATGCCGAAAACCTCCTAAGCTTCTAGCTCCTCTGCAAGTTGTTCTATGTCCCAATTTTCCATTAGGACGGCGTCATTATTTAAGATATTCTCCGCAACGATGCGCAAGTTCTCCATGTTGATTGTTGACAAAATCACGCCAGAATACATAATCGGAAGTGCTTAAACAACTTTGGCGCATTTAAAAAGCCAAATGCCACACATTCGCGGAATTTTAGCGGTTTTTTTTCTACAGGGTGTCCTGCCTGACGTTGCGCGGCACCCGCCATGACACGTCGACCTCTGGAGCAACATTACCCTCCGTAGTATATAGACGTTACATGGATAAGAAAATTGCTTTGGGGACATTATATAGAAAAGAAAAACTCGCCAGAATGAGGATATTTCACCTTACAGCACAAAACATGGAGACTGCTTCGAAAACCGAAATGTATGGTCACCTTACCTATGTAAGGTGACGATATTAAGTTTCCCTTTTTTCTTGTAAATGTGCAACTAGCAATAGACCTACTGTTATCTAACTATATTTCCCATATTGATTTGCTATGAATTAAATCATATAACTCAGAAGTTTTGGGGGGGGGGTTTAACCCTAGAACCCTCCACTAAATACGGCCCTGAAAAGGAGTGGTTAATTAGATGTGCCTTGATATTACTTGGTAAATTATTGTAAAGTTTAATGCTGGAGTATAAAATGCTTTTTTGGTAGAGCGAGATGTTGCAGCTGGTCACATGTATTTTCCCTAGTATTGTGTTCATCCACCATATTATTAGTTATGAATAGGGAATAAGAAGCATTAATGTTATTGACTATACTCAGAATAACTCCATATATGTAAATGCAGGGAAGTAGGATTCCCAGTATTTTAAAGAGGTTTACATGACGACTTTGGGCTAACTCCTTCAGTAGTTTTGATAATTTTTTTCTGTGCAATAAAGGTTGACTTCCTTGCTTGAGACTCGCCCCAGAAGACTACTCCATAACTTAGGAGTGAGTGCACATGTGCAAAATACGCTGCTGTGTTTCTTTACTTGTGCATGTTGTCAATATTTTTAGCATATAACATAGCTGAGTTTATTATTTATGAGGCTAGTGTGGGCATCCCATTTCAGATTGCTTTGTACGCAGACCCCGAGGAATTTTATAGATTCTACTTTTTTGTGTCTGATTAGAGATTTGTATTTGAGGGGCAAGATAATTTTTGTTGATACTTGTTCGTATATCCATTGCTACAGTTTTATTTGTATTTATAATAAGATTATTCAATGTAAAATAGTTTGTGATTTTCTCTGAGACTTGGCGAATAGAGGTTAAAAAGGTTTCTTTTTGTGTTGCCTTAACCAGGATATTTATATCATCAGCATATAAAATGGTTTTAGTAGATGGATCATTTATGAAAAGAAGAAATAGGATAGGATCTAGTATAGAACCTTATGGCACACCATAGCTTACTTGAAGTGGACTGGAGTGATAATAATTGATCTGATTATTTGCCTTATCCTTTATTTCCACTATTTGCATACGACCACATAGATATGATTCTAACCATTTATTGGCCAACCCTCTTATGCCTAGAGCCTCTATTTTCGTTAACAACAGCTGATGATCTATGGTGTCAAATGCCTTTGTAAGGTCTAGAAATATAGCCGAGGCATGCTGCTTTTGATCAATGGCTTTAAGGGACGTGGTTATAAATGAGAAAATTCCTGATTCAGTTGAATAATTTTTCCTGAGGCCGTGCTGAGAGTCGGATAATAATTTATGTTTCTCTAAGAAGTTGGAAAGTCGTTTAAGAAACAGTTTCTCCAATATTTTAGAGAAAACTGAAAGTAGTGCAGCGCTAGATAGATTTGTGTTATATTGAGCAGCAAGCCGAAGCTACTCCAACTGACACCATGCTTCTTAGAAGATGGCGCAACATTGCTTCTAAAAATGAGGTTCTATTTTAAAACAAAGGACTTTGGAACAATTTCTTTAAAATGTATCTTATATTTTTGCAATCTGGAAAAGTGTGCGCCCATATTCTAAATGTAACACATATGTACAACAGTTTTTTTTTTTAAAACCATTATTGTGCTCATTAAACATTTATTCATGATTTACCCATTGATTTAGTGACATTTCTGTATAATCCAAGTTTTTTGTAATTCAAGGTAGCCTCAGCCCCAATTAGCTTGAATTACTGGGGCTCTACTGTGTCTTTAATAAAAGTTGCTTAATAGTATGGGGGAAAGTAAATGCCATTAGTCATGTTTTGTTTGCAGGATGTTATGATAGTCATTTCAGGGTCAATTTAATTTTTTTTAAATGGGAAGTTACAATTAGGATAAAATTAAATTGACCCTAAAATTACTATCACAAGTCCACCAAATAAAACACGACTAATGGCATTTACTTTCCCCCATAATATAAAGCAAATTTTGTTCAAGAAATTTCTTTCTACAACACCTAGTTTTGGAGATATTATACAGTCTCAACTTAAATGGTCCTGTATATGACTCAAAACACTGGCAGAGAAATCCTGAACAAAGTTGCAGAAAAAGCTGTGTAATCAAGATATCTCAAAAGTTTATTTCAAATGTAGAAAGTACACAAAATAGGAAAATAAGAGTGGCCACTACCTAAACCTAACACAACCATACATTCCACTACCATATGCACTGTCCCTAGGCATCCACACTGAATAACTTATTTGGACCTCCTCCTTAGTTGTGTTTTTTTTTTAGAAGGGCAACATATCCAGCTCAAATTACCAGATAAAATATTCCATGCCACAAATTACAATTTATTAAACCCTGAACATTTTACACTTTACTAAAATGAAATAATCAGTAGAGCTACCTTGAGCCAACAAGCACCTCTGGATTCAGTACAAGGAGATATGCATTACATTTGCAGTCACAAGTGTTAACAAAGCTCAATAATCAATCCAAACAAAACTGAACATAAAAGTGAAGCCCAAATTAAAGCGTGACTCTAACTAACTTGCACGAGCAAATGGGAACCCATGCCCAAATTACTTAGCCACTTGTGATACTGAAATAAATGGCAGGCAAGTCAACATGCATACCCACAAAACCAGATGCAATTCAATGAGTTACCATCGCAGCAGCAGCAGCCACACGCCAAGCCAGTTCTGTTGTCCCTACGCCAAATCCTGTACAACTGGCAGAGCAGCATAGGAAACCAAAACGTACCTGCCATGCAGATGTCAACTGCAGAAGACACGGATACTCATGGTGGCACACTGTGGGTATGGAGACCTCGACGGCTATCACACCTGCAGCGTGTTGAAGTTGTTGTTCTAAAGAGTATTAATGCATTTGAAACTGTTACTGCCTTTTGCTAAGGAAGTGCAGATGCAATGTCCATACTCTTGGATATTCAAAAGTATGTTCCCCAATGTAAACAGAGATATTTCTTCTGATTTTTTGCAATGTTTTGAAGCTGCAGACTCGAACTTCTTGCCCCAGATTACGAGAAAGGGAATTTTCAAGAAAGTACAAAATAAGTTTGGTGACATCTCTGTCAGTCTAAACAGTACATAATTATATTTTGTAACTTTGAGTAATATTTCTGTGAAAAATTGTGCATTTGCTTATGCTAAAACGGAGGAATCTTGACTGATGCTTGTTCAAAATCATTTGCATTGAGAATTTCCTTCCTCAGCTGCAGTAGCAGATAAATATACCCACTTACCTTCAACAAAATTAGTGGTGTCCAAAGACTATGAAAACATTTATGTATATTCAGGAGTTAGCTCATTTTGGAGTCAATGTTTAAATAAAAGCAATGGTTGAAAATCAACTTTAGATGTATTTGAACAGGAAAGAAGCTGAAGTACAAACAATGAAAAATAAAGGACACTTGGTTATTCTGTTTTACATAATTGATTTATAAGAACACATGGAACAATAAATTTTAAAATTAGTGTTGTCAGAAATATAGCTACATGTAAGATTACGTTTTTGGCCACTTTTGGGAACTTTAGGATTATTTAGTGCAGTGTTGCAATGCTACTTTATATAAACATAAACTAAAGAGGAAATAAATTAAAATTATTTTTTGAATATTCTGTGTGAACTGTAGTAACAGAGACAATCTATATGTACACGTCATCACAGAACCTATATCATAATGCATCATGCTTAGGCATGACTTCCTAAAACAAAATGCAGTCATCACATGTCCAGACTGGTCATTCCTTCAAGAGAAACTGGACCAGCAATTAATTAATTAGTTCTGGGCATTCTAACAAAATTTCAACTTTCGGCATAATGTTTTGTGAATGTAATAAATATTTGTTGAACCAAAAGAGAGTGAAACATTCATGTAAATTTCTCGTATTTAATCACAGTTCAAAAGTCTTCTGTGAATGATGAATGTAAAGTATATTTTAATTGTGATATCATCTGCATATAAGTTTACCTACTGTGGTCAAGATTTTGCTAAAAGGTTCAGTGAGATAAAAGTTGTGTGGTGTTAAATCATATGTTGTAGAATTGCCCTATTTTATAATGATTTGCTTTTTGCATATAGTCGGTGTGACCGTGATGACTTGCAGATTTAACAATTTTAGGAGACCAAGCTTTGCTTATGCTACAGTAGTTTACCATTTCAGATATGTTCAAGCGCAATAAAGCAGGTTTTTGTTTGTCAAAAGAAAAAACTTCATCATAACCGTAGTAAAGTCTACTGGTGAGGTTCATTCTGCTTTGCAGACAATGTCTCAGTTAAATCCAATTAAAATTTTCAGCACCATACGAGAGAAAGTCATGATCAAATATAGAAATAAGTTCACTGAAATGTCCTAAAGATATGTTTTTTGCCAAATTTTATTGGAAATTATAATACATACAAAAATAGAATTTCTACAGTCACATTACATATTTAAGATTTATACAGCAATTATAACAATGAAAGTCAACATCATAATATTGAAAATCCTACTCAAATGGGCATTCTCCAAGTTAGGTAGTTCTAATGTTTACTGGTAGTTTTTCACATCCTTCAAAATGATAGGTCTCACATTTTAGTCCACATACAATCTTGCCTTGGATGGTCAATTTCTTTTTGTTTACTGGACTACAAAATGTGTCACTGCATGTCTGAGGTTAGAATTGGACTTCACCCACTCCTCTCCATCACTGTTCTGTGGAAAGCTGGTTAATTTCAATTCTCTTCCTTTCCCACACTGTACAACAATCTCTGCATTTTCCTTAGTGGGCGGAAGCCTTAACCTTAGGTACCCCAAAAAGGTCTCCTTGGCTAAAGTGTATTATACTATAGGTAATATACGAGCCTATACCTTGAAACTGACAGGACCTTCTGCTTTAGTGTTTCAGGCTAAGATACTACCAAATAAGTTCCAGTCTGTATGCAATGATGGAGACTTGGCTTAGAACTTCATTGCCATTCTTGTGGAAAATTGTTTCACATTAGGAAGTCATTCATGTTCCCGATTGCCGCAGCCATTCTTTCTTCTATATGCATGTAAAGATCTCTCTGATGCCTGCAGTGTTCTTCTTTATTACTGAAATGAGTTCCTTGTCCAAATTCTTTCTTCATTACAGATGATTTTATCTTCTGTTGTGAGTTGTTCTCCTCTCTGGAATGCTACCAATTCACTGTTATTTATGTTTATCACATTTCAATTTCATTTGGCCATGTTGCTATCCTATTTACTACTGTGGCCTGGTGCATGGGCCTGATAACCTACATTTTAATAATAATAATAATAATAATAATAATAATAATAATAATAATAATAATAATAAAAACTGAGTTAATACAGCTAAAAGACCTCTTATGTCATCTGTTATACTTTACTAAATAATGGAATTCATATCTATTTCCATTCTCATCCCACAGAGGCCACTAGTGGTTGCATGCATTTGTAACCAAGCAGTCCCCAGTGCATGAGCCTGATAACCTTTAAAATGGCCAAATAAAAGAACAAAAGAAAACTTGACTTTTCAACTTAAGTGGAGTTAATAATTTCAACATATTCAATCATTACTTCTAGATGACAATGTTGACTGCTCTGTTGGAAACTTCAGTAATTTGAGTCAATATACAGATGCTAACATTGAACCAAAGGAAAGAATTAAACATAAGGTTGGTAAAACACACATACAAAATTAATACTCAGTGATTTAAAAATATACAGTGAATTATATATCATTATTATATGTAAATATTAAATGTGTATATGCATACTTAAATATTTTGGTAATAATGCCATTTACCAGTATGTTATTTATTATTTTGGGTATTTTAAAGCATGATTTGTTCAAGTTTAGGCCTATTTAATGGACATTGATAACTGTAAGTGCAATGTCTTTTTTGAAATCCATGTTATCTATTTTAACCCATGTTGCCAATATGATATTTTCAGAAGTGCAGTAGGCCTAATTTCATAGTGGAAAATATCAAGAGACCAACAACTGACACCAAATCCAGTGCTCTAAATGAAGTTACTTTGGTAGCAAACAGACCTACAGACAATGAGTAGAGAAAAATCCTGAAGTTGTGAAATCCAATGATTCAATTAATATAACGAAGGTATGTACCATATGTTCACTAGCTGTAAAAAAGAATAAATTAGTGAAATTGAAGTATTAATGTTGCTAAAATTTCTATTTGAGTGTTTCCATATAATCTAAGTTTTAGTTGGTATAAAATACATTTCTCTATTTTAATTGCATGTGAGAGAACATTTAAACAAACACGAAGAAAGTGTAACCATGAACACAGGAAGAAACATGCAAAGAATCGCAGAGAAGTACATTGTGTACAATGGAAGGCATACTGCTGCATATATTGATCAATAAGATCACCTGCTAAACAAGGTGAAGCATGTAACTGCTTCTACAACACTGAACAAGATGTGAGGTCCCATATCCAGCCTTCTTGATACCACTGCTCAAAGATTATTCCTCTCAAAATGTATTATTTTTCTGGCACCAAAGAGACGTTATGTATCTGTCCCCCCCCCCCCCCAAAAACAGAACTATTAGTGTACAATATAGTCTAGAAAACACTGAATTTGTAAACAAGCACTAGCCAGTGTTCTTTGAATTAATTAATTATACAACGGATATGATGAAAGTTAATGGAGCACCAAGAGAAGACAAAGGGGAAAACATCAATCAAGAGGTATCCGAAGAATATTATTCGAGATTTCATTAACAGCATACCCAAATACAGGGGTCATGAAACAAGGAGACATAATCCTAATAGAAAATACCTGTCTAGAACACTCTGAAAGAAAGTTATATGATCTAATGTGAAGAGTTGCACAAGAACCAACAACATTCAGTTTCTAAACACACATTTTCAGAACAGAATTCAATTTACATTTTGGTGAACCCAGTCTGGACACATGTAAACAGTAAGATTTGTGAGAAATGATTCTTAAGAAACACAGAAAAAGAGCTTCCTAAGACAAAGAGCTGCATCTTCAGAAAGCTGAAATGGCCAAATGCGAATGAAAGATGACTTTCAGAATGCTGTTGGAAGTGGATCACTTTTCACAATAGCATTTAATATGCAGCAAAGCATACCCACTCCACATATACATACCAGTGTCACATCTTATTCTAGGCAATTGTAGGCACAATATCTTTGAGTCCATGACTGAAGGAGAATCCCGCATGCATATGTGGTCGGAGGATATTGTTGGATTACTAGAAGTAGAAATATCTTATTTATACGCATACCTAAAACAACTAGAAGGGTCAACAGAAGCCACATACTTGATCACTTGGTCAGACTTGTGTGGATGCTAAAAAAAAGTTAATTTGGTATCCTTTTGTTACTATGTTGTTCATGTATGGAAATTATTCAAAACAGTGGAATATAAATTTCCTATGGAACAATCTTGTGACCATGGCTTCAGAAGAATCCTTGTTGTGTATACACCAGAAGATGAAAACATGAAAAAGTATCTAATATTTATCATTATCCAATGTTTACAAGGAAATACTGCATTGCATATTCACACGGTCCAGGCAAGATACTCAAAACATGCCTAACAACTCTCAACCAGTATCACTGTAGCTAAACTGGGAAATCTTATACCTGAAGAACATACAGAATTTTATGCTGGACTGAGTGTTACAAAAGTGATAGATCAACAAACACAATAGGAGCAGCAGCAACACAATACCACTCTAAGACTGAAAGTGTGTCAGAAATTTCATGGCATAAACAAAAGCAGTGCATTTCTTTATTTATATTTTTTATGAACCAGATGTTAAGGAACATTGCCCAACATTTGTGGATAACTCCTTTCACATATATACTTTCAAAAGTGAAATACAGAGAGAGCCTAAAAACTACGAACCTGCTGCACAGTGTTTTTCCTATCTGTGTCCTTGGCGCTCGTTGCTGTCTGCCACTATCATAAAAAGCGCGGATGAAACCATACAACATTTTTAAAACTACTTTTAAAGGCTTTACTTACCAACTTTATGAAAGGAGATGCTGAAACTGGCCACTGTCGCTGTCCATACATTTTGGCACTTCTTTAGGAAACTATCCATCAATCGCCGTAATTCACGTTGAGAAAAGCTGGCAATTTCCTGGCGGATATTTTGTTTTAATTCTTCCAGGGTGTGTGGGTTTGTTTTATACACTTTATGTTTTAAGTTACCCAAGCAAGGGGTTAGGTCAGGGGACAGAGGTGGCCACAAATCTCTACTAATAATTCTGTCCTCAAACGTACTTTCAATTGATCTCATTGAAATATTGGCGATATGAGCTGTTGCAGAGTATTGTTGAAAAAAGCAACATCATACTCCCTGTCTGTTAATTTTATAAAAACAGGAGGCAAAATTGTATTCCCGTATGTATGGGCGTCAACTGTTGACTCAAAAAACATTGGTCCTATAACTCTTTCTCCGCTCATGGCGCACCATACACCAATTTTTTCATCATGAAGAAGTACTTCATGAACAATATTAGGTTTGTTAGAGCTCCAATAACGATTATTTTGTGTACACATATATCCATGAAAGTGGAACCAAGCCTCCTCGTTCATGAAAAATATTAAATATGGATCTATTTCGCCATTGTGTACACTACTGAGACTCCATTCACAAAATGTGCACCTAGTTACAGGATCACCTGGTTGAAGAGCATGTGCCACAGTTATTTTATATGGTTTTAACTTCAGCAATTTGGTAGCGCTTTGCGCAGAGCCATAAGAAATGCCTGCCTGTTGTAAAAAGATGCCTACCTATGTGATTTTTGGGGGGAATTCTCTAAACGATGACTGATGTCATCTAATGTTTCTTCGGTAAGAACTGTATGCCATCCTTTAGATTTCTTAGTCTGAAACTTCCTGTGGCCTAAAATTTATTGTAAAGTTCATGATTGTTTTGCGGCCTGGAACTTTTACACCTGGAAATGTTTCTGCAAATCGTATTTTCACTTGGTGAGCTGACTGAGTTAACACATACGAATCATAAATAAATACATGCTGTGCAGTAGAAAATGTATACTGGGCCATAATATACTTTGTGACTAAGTACAGGACAAAATAATAAATAACTCATAATGAACTACATCACATCACCGTCAACTCAACACTGCAGAGCAAAACCTAGCAGCAGTACGTTATCATGTATCCACATGCTCACTGGAAAAACATTGCGCAGCTGGTTTGTAGTTTCTTGGCTCTCCCATTATAAATAAACAATTTAATCATAACCTGTAAAAACTTGACAGTTTGAATTTTATTAAATATTTAAACAATAACATTGTGTGGGCCCACAGAATTATTCCCTGTCCCTGGACACTAGGGCCACGTTATCTGCATAGAGCAGTATGTCCATGTTTGAGTTGCTTCTTGTATCACTTTTAAATATATACATTGAAAAGGAGCAGACTTGGGAGGGTCCCCTATGTTTTGTTTGATCCAGGGTCTCCAGGGCCACCCACGGGGGGTAGTAGTAATTAAATTATTAGTAATATTTATTGCAAATTTTAATCAAGTACTATAATTTCTAACACTGTATCTTTAAATTTGTTAATCTAAATGTGCTGTATCCCCCCCCCCCAAAAAAAAAAGTAATCTTAAATACAATTCTACTGTATGGTATAATGTGGTGTATCAAATGATAATTTTAAAAGGAACTATAATTACGTTGATATTGTAATGAAAAGAAGCTAGAAACAGTGATGTGTATTGAATTTATTTAAAGGTGATTCGGAATTGTTACACTAACATCACTTAAGTTTACTCACTTAACATGTTTCGGGAAATGGTTGTTCCCAGTCGAATTAACTTCTGAGGATGGGAACAACCGTTTCCCGAAACATGTTTTTTTTTGAGGATGGGAACAACCGTTTCCCGAAACATGTTAAGTGAGTAAACTTAAGTGATGTTAGTGTAACAATTCCGACTCACCTTTAAATAAAAGGAACTATAATATTATAGGTGGGTATGTAGCTGTTCACAATATATAGCATTATTACACTTACTATACATAGATACAATAAGATACATTGAAATATCTAGTAATAAAACAGACCACATACCAATTATTTTTGTTTGTAATTTTTGGTGTAACTATTATATGATTTTTTATTGATTTTAACTTTCCAATTATTTTTTTAAGCCTTTATTGTGTACTGCTATCACAGTAACTACTATAAGACAGCCCCTTTATGAAGCTTTTCAGCAACATAGAATAGTTTACATTGAGCTTTCAGAGAAATTGGGGGGGGGCACCCATGGAGGTCTCTATGCTGTTTTTAACTTGTACTTGCTTTTGCACAAATATGTTCTTCCTGGTAGGATCAGCACCTGTCAAATGCTCAACTGTAAGTGATGAAGACTACATAGAGTTTTCCCTGTCTGCAGCTCGTGGATGACCATGAGCACTGAAGTTATCATCCAGTACCTATCTTGGAGACTACTCCTCCTAAGGTAATTTTTCGACAGGTGTTTACAGAGCATGGGTCTCCCTTTCCCTTGTACAGGAGTTTGATCACTGATAGTTGGGAAGTCTTCTTTTTCTCAGCCAGTGTTCCCAGTCAAAACTCTGAAGAATTCCCCAAACAAGCCATCTGGTCAAGGCACTCCTTTGTTATTTTATCCTTTTTACCATAACTCTACTTTGGCTAATGTGAAGAGGTCACAGGAACTCCAATCATCTCTTGTTGTCATAGGGCTACAGTATTGCCAACATGTTCCTCCCTTACATTCACTGGATGTCATTCATGTTTGCCTGCAGTGTAGGAAGCTGTATGGGTAATTTTCTCCTATTTTTTCTGTACATTATTTTCTAGGCCATTGTACCTCTTGGTCCTTTCTCTTCTTCTTGTTGGTGTGCAGGTCACATTTGTTCGCTCTTTCCTTGACTGTATAGAAGACTGAGGGTTTCTTGTCTGCTTCAATAGGATTCGTGTCAAACCACTGTTTTATTCTCCTTTTACGTATTGTAATTGCTTCACTTTCTAGTAGTCTGTGAATTGTTCCTTTTCTATTAGTTTCTGGATACTCATTAGGGACTCCCATGCACTATCTAGTTTTGGCACTTTGTTGCACCTCCTGTTTGCCTCAGCTGTCTCTGTGGTAGGCCACACTCATCCAATTGGAATTTCATCTACTAATTGTAACATATGTGCTCTTTTAGGTGTTTATTTAAGATGTTTTAGTTAGGAAACTGAGTAGCTGCTCCCTGTAACTGAATATAAGGAGTAGGATGAGAAATCAAAGCCAACAAGTGAACACAAGCCATTATTACTGCAAAATATAAGTGGTACCAACAGATGGTATTATGAATGAATCCTTCTCATTTTATAAATCTTTGTAGTAGCTGCAACACAGAGAGTATTCTGTTAATAAAACAATCACCTTTTTGAATGCACATTTTATAATATCTTATGCAGTAAAGTTGGAAGCTCAATAAAAATTCAAGAATGTAGGGCAACTTAAGTTCACAATGTGGCTGCAAGGAGAACAAAAGGCAAGAAGAGGAGGACGTAAAGAGAATGTTAAATGTATAATAATGCATAAGGTATGAAAGGAAAACCTAAAACCATTCTGTACTGAGAATAAAACAAATGGTAAAGAGTGTAATATCACTTGCCAATGGTGAAGCATTTTTAGCTGAATAGAAAGGGCTTGCCCTTCCTCATGCCCAAAACTAATTGAAGGGATGAGGATACTAAGATTTTTTTTTCAAATTGTAATTTTTAAACAATTATTTTAAGAATCTCTGGATTTATTAATTTGCTTAGTTTTTTCACTAAAACGTTGCCATATAACAGAAATTATAACTGTTCTAATAATTATTTGAAAAAAGCATTTAAAAATCAAATCAAATTTCCTTCTTGGTGAAGTTATAAGATTTAATGAAGAATATAGATACTCTAAAAATTTCAAGTAATTACATAAAGTAGTTCTAAAGATATGTCAACATTACTGAGTGATATGTTGCATCCTCTTCCCTTAAACCTGGTGCACAGTTGCCTGGGAATGGGAATAAAAATAACCAGAATGAAATGGGAAGTTGAATACACCATGCATAGTCAATCGATAATTAGAAGTAGCATTCCTAACCTCAATTTAATACTTACAATTTATCAATAAAATGTTTAAGGATACCATAATAATTGAAATGGTGACAAGAAAGAGGGTACTTCAGACATTTAATTTACAGTGGATTGAAGTTGCAAATGGGAAAATATGTATATAATTCTCAATGTGAAAAACTAATTTTCCACTTCTGAGTATCATTTCTATCATTCAAAACTGACATGTTTCTTCCATCTGAATGCAGGTTTGCCAACTTTGAAATTCAATATGGTAAACATTCTTAGTGATATCTCCAACATGTTCTTAAACTGAATGAAAATACTGACAGCATAAACGAAGCTGAAAATAGAGGCATATGCAGAAGCCAGGTATCATCCTAGTTTTATTTTCCAAGCCTGCTATTTGAGAGAGCTGAAGCTGCTGTTATCGGTCCCAACCTCCTTGATTATCTTCTACACTGAAGACAGATACGCACAATAAGCATACAGTACACTACGATTGGGAATGAGAAATGTGCAATTTGATCAACCTTCCCATTGGGGTTCCTGGGTAATATGAAGCTTCCTGTTGCTTGTGCTATCTTTCAAGAAAGTAAATGTACACTTTTTGCGGTTCAGTATCATTCAGGCGTTCCGTGAGTAGGGGGGTATGGAAACTAAATCAGCCATGGTCGTAGATGTATACCGTCGTGGTCGCCATTTTAACCTGTCACTCACTTGGTATATTTCTATGGCTATATTAACCCAGTATTGCGAAACATGGACTAAATATCACAAAACAAGTTACAATTCTCTCGCTGCTGAGCTATTAACTATGTGACATTGGCAAGAAAACACATGGAATGACGATTTTAATACAACCAACATCTATGTTATATATAACCCACCTACTAATATCTGCTGCCGTAGTTCATTGGTAAAACGGGCGCTGTTGCAAGTGTGATGAGAGTTCACGGTTTGAACCCCAGCATGTGGTCATACTTTTTATTCCAACTTTTTCACCTTGTGAGACGCAGTAATAAACAATTTACAGCTCTCTTGCAGCTAAGTTATTACTACACGATTTTGAAGAAAATGCGAGGAAATTGAATTATAATTTTAATGGAGCCAACTTTTAAATTATGTATACAGTGCATCTGATCACAATAATAAGCTAATACATAAAATAACAAGAAACTGATAAATTCTCATCTTGAGAAAAACAAGCTTACAGCTGCAAATATAATTGTGTATAATTCGATGGAGTATAATGCATAAAACTGAAAAGGTATATTCTGTGTAACTGCTAGTTACAATGTAGTTACTCCACTTATTATAAATAACAAAAAAGAAGGTGATAGCTAGGGATAATGGTGCTTAAAAAGCAAACTAAACAACTGCTATTTCATAGTTGAGGCCATGCCATATATGAAGAAATCAATTAATTCCTGAAACAAGATTTATAGATAATGTATTTCTCCTGGAACAAGTAACTTATATACAATACAGACATAGAGTCCCTTGCTGGTTGGATCGAAATACCTTCTCATCACTCCAGATTACCAGGTCCTAGTAAGCCTGAGGAAGGTCAATATTGCGCTGTGCCCATTGTAATCTTCTTGCCATGTGTGCCTCAGTAGAAGGAGCTTAGTGGCAGGACGATGAGATGCAATACCGGCATCCTTTAATTGTTGGCATATGGTTTCATATGAGCAGCCATACTCCACTGCTTTGTCTAGAAATACAGATCTGTTGGTTCCTCACATCTTCTACCAGAGCTTCGTCTTGAGCAATTGTTGTTGCACGAGGCCTACGTGAATGCCTGCATGATTTTGCCCATACAATTCTCCCTTGTGATAATGTCTGTATAGATCACGGGGAACTAGATACGCGCCTCAGCACGTCGTTCGAGCAGAACATTCGGGAAGAATTGCAGTACATTTCTACGACTATCAGGTCCAAGGGAGTTAATTCATGTGCCAGAAAGAATGACGAGTGCAGCCTATGTAGATATTCTCGAAAACACTTTGCTGTCATCCCTTCATGCTAGGTTCTCAGAACAAGAGGAATATGTATTTATACACGATAATAGTTGTGTGCATATCGCATATATCACCCAGAATTGGCTAACGAGGAATCCAGAAATAATCTGCATGGACTGGCCTCCTTGATCTCCTGATCTGAACCCCATTGAACATGTATGGACCTTTATGATAATGTAATGGGAAGCACGTCGAGGGTGCAAATGAATCTGGTTGCTCATGCGCTTTGGCAACATTATCAGCAGAACCCAAACCGGTGTTCTGCTCTGGTTGCAAACATGCACGAAAGAATACACTATGCAATTGTAGCTGGGGCCGATTATACCAGGTTCTAAAACACAATTTAATTTTTATTTTCCATTCGTTGTTTCGACAAGTTACTTGTTCCAGGAGAAATGCATTATCTATAAGTCTGAAATGTTTCAGGAATTAATTTATTTCTTCATATATGGCGTGGCCTCGGCCCTGAAATAGCAGTTGTTTAGTTTGCTTTTTAAGCACCATTATCCCTAGCGATCGCCTTCTTTTTGTTATTTATAATAAATGGAGTAACTATATTGTAACTAGCAGTTACACAGAATATACCTTTTCAGTTTTATGCATTATACTCCATCGAATTATACACAATTATATTTGCAGCTGTAAGCTTGATTTTCTCAAGATGAGAATTTATCAGTTTCTTGTTATTTTATGTATTAGCTTATTATTGTGATCAGATGCATTGTATACATAATTTAGAAGTTGGCTCCATTAAAATTATCATTCAATCTCCTCGCATGTTCTTTGAAATCATGTAGTAATGACTTAGCTGCAAGAGAGCTGTAAATTTGTTTACTACTGCATCTTACAAAGTGAAACAGTTGGAATAAAAAGTATGATCACATGCTGGGGTGTCAACCTTGGCACATTTGAATCAGCGTGCATTTTACCAATGAGCTACGACAGCAGATACTAGTGTGTCGGATAGTATAAAACATAGATGTTGGTTCTATTAAAATCATCATAGCATGCATATTCTCCAATGCCATGTGGTTAATACCTCAGCAGTAAGAGAATTACAACTTGTTTTATGATATTTAGTCCATGTTTCGCCATACTGGGTTAATACAGCCATAGAAATCCTCGAAGTGAGTGACAGGTTAGAATGATGACCACGACAGTATACATCTACGACCATAGCCAATTTAGTTTACATACCCCCTACTCACGGAACGCCTGAATGATACTGACACGCGAAAAGTGTTAATTTACTTTCTTGAAAGATACTTGCATTTGAAAACAAGTCTTTTAATGCTTTTCTTGTTCTGGTTCCCATTTCTGGGCAATTTGCACTGGACTTTTGAAAGGAATTGACTTTTTGAGCAAGAGCAGCTTAAATTGATGTTTCATATTTATACTACCTTCCATAACTTTATCTGTATGTGGTAAAACAAAGATCATCATACAGCACCAACAGTTTAAAAAGGCATTCTTTTGTGTGGCAAAATTTCTTGTCACATATGCTGCAAATGAGACAAGATCAGCCATCACAGGGCAGTGTAGACGTGTGTCTGATGCTGCTCATTTGTGAGTGAGAATTATGGTGTACTTTATTAGAGAACAAGACTTTTTATTTGTTATTAGTTTATACAGCAAAAATCATTTGCTGTGTTTCATAGGGCATAGTAGTGCTTTCCAGAAACTAATCTGCCTAATAAGTGCACAGTTTACAAACTGCTAAACAAATACTAAAATACAGGATTTGGCCAGGAAAAATGAAAGAAACAAAGAAAAACAAGGGCCATCATCTATCATGAGAGGTGATGGTATTGCTGCTGTATTTGTAGAGGTTTTTTCTCACATGATGTTACAATTTTTTGAACTCTAGAGCTGTAGAGCTCATTTTCAGATTTGGGGATTCTTCTACTTGAAATATTAGAACAGTAGAGTGGAAGAAACAGGTATTCTAAAGAAGATATGCTCATAAACATATAATAAGCCATTCAACCTTTAGCTAGTATTTTAAAACAATACACCATATTTACGCATATATTAGATGCACCCCGGTTTTTAAATTTTTTTTCCTTCTAAAAATATGCAAGTGAGCTGAAATTGTTTTGCATAGTGAATGGCCAGAGAGACACTTGACCATATTCTTTGCCACTGTGCATCCACCTTTGTTCATGTGAGTGACTCTGGCGTCAAGTTTGTATCTTTCTCTAACAGCCTGTGTGCAAATTGGGATAAGCTATCTAGCAAAATTTAAGTTAAAATTTATTAAGTTTTCAGTAGAGCATGGCAAAAGAGCCTTGGCATAGATATGCCAATAGTTGGTGCAATATGAGAAAATGAGTTAATGATTATGAAAAACTGAATGTAACAATTGTGTATTTTGAGATAAATGATACAAATACTCTGAAATTCAAAATGAATTGTTTGAGTATGACAAAAGTTGATCCCCATCCAGAGAGATGTTGGGAATGAAAGGTACAAGTGCATTATGTTCATGACTAAAATGAGCTATGGGTGGACAAGAAGATTTATGGCTCAACATGAGATGACCATCAGATGTAAAACCAATGTTATGAACCTTCACAACAGCTGTGTAAACTTTTGGACAAGGCCCAATGGGCCACATAATACTTAGTTGTTGAAATTGAAACATAGAGGTACTATGTAAATAGTTAAGCCAATAAAGCAGAGATGGCACCACTGTGCTAATTGCAGAGGACTAATGAACCACAGGTTCAGGTATAAAAGGGAGAGGGAACCAGCCATGAGTTAAGTCAATGCACTCAATCAGGCAACACCTCTCCTGCTATATCATACAGCTATGCCTCTAAACTGAAAGTGTAAATTTGAGTTACTCATTCCCTCTCTTCCTTGAACATAAGGAGACACTGGTCCTAAGCTGACAATCCCATTCTGCATCTCTGAGCTCATTAAGGTGTCTTGATGAGGTGACAGTGTGTCTTGATGCAGATCTGCAGAGTCTGGTTTCAATATTGAACCTTTACACCCAGTTGATGATCCTGTTCTGCATCTCGAGCTCATCAGGTTAAGCCCTGAGAGCATATCTTGTTGCAGATCTGCAGAACCAACTGAGGCAAAGACATCTTGTTCTCCTTTGTGAATCTTCACATGGTAGATCCAGACATGCAGTGGAACATTTACATCCTGATTGAGGACTACAACATTGGTGACCCTGATGGAGCTACCATGGAGGAGTACACCAGCACAGCACCCCTGATGGAAATATCCCAGCTGGAGGTGCTACACACCACGACTATGATGCTGCCCATTTTCTACACCAAAGACCCAGAGATCTGGTTCCTGAAAGCTGAAGCTACCTTCTAAGCCATTGAGTCATATCACAGACTATTTGATTCTACAGATTGTGGCTCAGCTCCCAGGTCAGGCCATCATCCAGATAGCTGACATTGCTGCAGCAACCAGACCAGACATGGCTCATTGAAGTCCAGCCCCCTCAAAGAAACTACAAAAGCTCCTTGAGAACACAGGGTTGGGTGACCAGAAACTCTCACATCAGCTGCACACCATGCTGCACCAAGCGAGAGGACCCTTCAAGGAACCATTTCTATGGTTCCTCTGGGATCGAAGCCTACTGCCGAGAGTACAAGCCATACTTGTGGCCTGGGCACTAATGATGTTTCTGGTTTTGTGCCCTTAAACCCCTCTTCATTCATACTCGTGGCCTGGGAAAATGAACCCCTGGACAAACTGGCACAAATAACCGACCAATTCCTTGAGACACCGACAACCATACTAGCACCCATTACTCAGCAAAGTTATCCTGAACCACTGAACAGATAGAAGCAATCTTCGGCTGACTGCAGGAACTGGAGCGCCGACAGACAATATGACCAATATTGCAGAGACCCAGGGAACAGGAGACCCCAAAAAAATGGAATCTGCTGGTACCATTGAAGGTGTGGACGACAGGCTGAAACTGCATACCATCCCATCGTGGGATGCCTATGACCCAAAACTGTCAATAGGGAAATGCATAGTCACAGCAAAGTAGGCAGGCCCTGCCTGTGGACAATATCTCTATTCATTTACCTATAAGGACCACCATCCCATTCGTGGTTGATAAAGGCACCTGCGTATCCATCATACCCAACAATATCATATGGTGAAATACACTTACAGAATACAAAGTGCATGCAGCCAATGGCTCATCCATATACACATTTGGGTACCAGAGAGCCACAATCAACCTCGGAATCCAACATCCTTATGCATTGGACTTTTTGGTGGCCGACATTCCTGTGGCAAACATCAGAGCAGATTTCCTCACACATTTTAACTTATCAGTAAATCTCACAACCAAAATTCTTATGAACACCCTCAACAAACCCATCCACGGCACCATAGTAGACTCCACATCACTCCTCTCCTCTATCTCACCTCAGATCATATACAAACACTTCCTGGACTCCTCCATGGAGATAACCACACCCACCACCAACCCATAACCCATCCAAGGACATCGGCACATTCCACCACATAGTGATGACAGGAGCCCCAGTCACATCCAAAGCAGGAAGGCTCCGCCATGGAATATACACAAGGCTAAGGAAGAACTTAACAAAATACTGGCAAGAGGGTTGTCTGACTCTCTAAATCACTCTAAGGTTCACCCCTACACATTGTTCAGAAACCAGATGACTCCATCATAACATGGGCAACTATAGGGCGCTAAAAAAGAAAACAACACCGGACCGTTATGCAGTTGCCCATATCCGGGACTTCAGCATCCTGCTACATGGAACCACATCTACTCCACACTAGGATAACAAAGAGCTTGTGTTGAAGGTCATACTAAAACTGTCATCATCACACAATTCTGTCTATTTGAACATATTCGGATGGACTTCGGACTCAGGAATGCTGCCCAGACTTATCAGATTTATGGACCACCTACTATGTGACATGCCATTCACCTTCTGTTACTTACACACAATGTCCTCATAGCCTCAACCTCACCACAGGAATAAAGTTCACCTCACCATGATCCCACGAAGGTTATCCAATTATGTCCTCTATCTCGACATCGCAAAGTGTGTGCTAGGACAAACTAATCAAATACCTGGGGCATATGATCTCTGGTATTACCCCTACCATCCAAGGTCGTGGCAATCACAGAGTTTCCTCATCCAAAGGACAACAATGGGTTATGCCGATTCATGAGTATGGTCAATTTCTACCAATGCAGCATCCCTCATGATGCCGCCACCCACAGCCTCTGAACGCCTTACTGCACAATACCAAAAACAATGACAAGACATCCACTACATGGACACCCTAATCCAGGGTAGAGACAATTGACCTGACAGTGCAGAAACCTTAGCTGCAGAACAAGCAAGAGAGACACATAGAGACACATACTAACATACAACAAGTCCCAGTATGAAACACAGACTTCACCCTGGCCTGAGATGTCAGCACACAAAAACAGCAGCCTTTTGTGCTTACACTCCTCCGAAGATCAATCTTCGACAAACTACATGGCCTCAGCCATCCAGGAAACCCATAGGTTCAAAATTGAAAGGTAATTCTGGCCTGCCATGTTAAACAGATATCTGGAAATACATGCCAACAGCGCCAAAGGGCAAAAATATACAAATGCACATGAGCACCACTTCTGCCATTCCTGGAAGCATACATCGACATCATAGGGCCACTTCTGCCATCCAGAGGCTACTCATACTGCCTTATGATGATCGACCATGCTACCAGCTGATCAGTGTGCCTAACCCTCTGGAGAATAGATGCTGAAACAATAACGGACAAGTACCTCCAATACTGGATCAAGGCAGACAATTTGAAGCAGAACTCTCCAAAACACTAACCAACCTCCAGAAATTCCACACTAATACCTATTACCTGCAAGCCAAGGCAAGGTGGAGCGATGGCACAAGTGCCTAAAAACCTCATTATGAATGCCTGGGTCAACAATCTGTCAACCATACTCTTGGAAATCTGCACCACTGATGAACTCAGCCCGGTACAGAGACATGTTTACATTCCTATGGTGCCCTCGAACGTCACCTATACAAGAGAAACCCAAGGATGGCTACACGACTGCCTCAAGACATAACTCCTTAGAAACAGCCAGATTTGTGTATGGAAAGAAACAACCTGTCCCCAGCTGTGCTACAGTAAGATCAGAAAACCTTAACAATCTGCAGTGAGGAATGAAAAGCTGTAAACATCTCCACTGACTGATGCAAAGCCACAGATGACGAGCCAAAGCCCTGACTGATATGCCATCTAGTAACCATGACACTCTGCCGATGCATGTGATAACTACTCAGCAGCAGCTCACACACAGAAGGCAACTGCGTCAGTTCACGCTGCCACCACTGGGGATATATAAGATCTGCCTATGACAGCGGACATTGGCACACCATGATCAACCATGGTGATAAATAAATCGAGTTTTATTTATGGATGCTCTTTAACTATGGTTCTTAGGGTTACATTCTATATCAAGTGTGAAAGATGGGATATTTTGCTCAGAGGCGTCTTTATTAGACTTGAGGTTCTTTTACGTGCCGTAAAACTACGACACGGGACCACTGGCTTTACTTCTTATGAAGGAAGCCATTGCTAAGGATTTTTACGGTTGAAAAAAATCCATCCCCTCTGCCGCGTTTGAACCCATGACCTTGGGAACCACACTATCGTGATGAGCTCATAGACGCTATATGGTGGTCTTACGAAATACCCCGACCACTCTCACCACCATGGGAGGCTCCGGTGGCATCAACCCACTGGAAGCTCATCCTGGTGAACATTCCTACAATTTGCAGATGGAGATAAAGGGAAAAGATGATTCACCATACAACCCAGCTTTCCCCAGGGCGCTGAGCCTCAACCCAAGAAGACTGTCAGCAAAGAAAATCTGAAGACGTTAAGATCCCCGGGGTTCCTATCACCCATGAAGTGGCAATCTGGCGCACCTTCACAACCGCTATGCAACCTTTTGGAGAAGGCAAAAAAAAAAAAAAAATGAAATTGAGTTTTATTTATGGACGCTCTTTAACTGCTGTGGTTCTTAGCGTCCCATTCTATATTGGGAATGAAAGACTGGTAATTTTGGTCAGAGGCCTTTTTATCAGGCTTGAGGTTCTTTTACGTGCCGTAAATCTACGACATGGGACCACCGGCTTTACTGCCCTTCCAAAAGCTTTATGTCCGAAAAAAATCCATCGCCCTCTGCCGGGAATTAGAAGCTAGCATGGTAACCATTACACCACGGAGAACGATAGAGGGCCCAATGGGTTGCATTATACGTGGTTACTTTACTG
The DNA here is from genome assembly GCA_030765065.1 of Deroplatys truncata. Lineage (NCBI taxonomy): Eukaryota > Metazoa > Arthropoda > Insecta > Mantodea > Mantidae > Deroplatys > Deroplatys truncata. The sequence goes on along the minus strand of CM060988.1, from coordinate 18,650,393 downwards.
CCACACAGAATCACCATTTTAAATACTTAAGTAAATAAAACAGAGATGATGCCACTGTGCTAATTGCAGTGGACTAATGAGCCACTGGCTCAGGTATAAAAGGGAGAGGGAACCAGACATGAGTTAGTCAGTGCACCACACTCAACCAGGCAACACCTCTCGGTTATGCCTCTCAATTGAAAGTATAAACTTGAGTTATTCATTCTCTCTCTCTTCAACTTCCAAGCATAGGATGATCCTGGTCCTAAGCTGTTGATCCTGTTCTGCATCTCTGAGCTCATCACAGTAACTCATGAAAGCATGTCTCGATGCAGATCTGTGGAGCCTGCTAAAGAAAAGGGTTTCAATACTGCAACTTTTGTAGCACAATAAGCCCAAGGCTGAAGTGCATCCAGAGCAATGGCGGGAATCTGCACTGAACAATAAAATAAAATTAAGTCAAGTTTTATTTATGGACACTCTTTAATTGTTATGGGCGTAGTTTGCTATTCTATATTGGGCGTGAAAGACCGGTAATTTTGCTCGGAGGCCTCTTTATCAAGCTTGAGGTTCTTTTATGTGCCGTAAATCTACAACATGGGATCACTGGCTTTACTTCCCTTCTGAAGGAAGCCATGCTAAGGATTTTTACATCCGAAAAAAATCCATTGCCCTCTGCTGGGTATCGAACAAGAAAGACGGCCACCTTTACAACCAGTTGATGATCCTGTTCTGCATCTCAAGCTCACCAGGTTAAGTACTAATGTGTCTTGATGCAGATCTGCAAAGCCAAATGAGGCAAAGACATTCTGTTCTTTTGAACCTTCACGTGCTACACAGCTAGAATGTCTACCTCCCGAGAGAGACTACAGCATACAGTACAACAGAAGCATATGAAGAAAACCTACTTAAATTTCAAAGATATGTTTAGAAATTAAGACAGAAATATGAGTACCTGTTAGGCTAAATAGGCAATGCCTATCACACACTCATGTTTGTTTGACATGCTTGAGTCCATTACTGTAAACTTGACGGGTAGAACAGCAGTGAAATTTGAACCACAAATGCTGAAAGCAACAATGCACTTTGATTTTAGCCACAAATGCTGATGGTCACGAGGTGTCACCACATGTAACATTTAAACAGAAAAGATTGCCTAAATAACTGCTTCCTCATGGCATATAATCAAGATGGCGGCCGTAGGCATGCTAAGCTCAAGTTTTGCATCTAAATAATAGTGAGGAAGTTCAAAATAATTAATCAGAAGTTCTGCCATATGGACCAGAGCCGGCAAGCCTGATGCCAACACAAGAATCAGAAACGATAGCGTCATTCCACAAAATTAAAAATCTGTTGAATAGAGACCTTGCTAATGCCCAAAAGCAGATCAAAATTAAAGACGGAAAATAAAGCTCTAAAAAGTTGAAAATCAGTAATGAAAAGAAACTCTTACTCAATCACTACCCAAAACATGTTACCAGCAAGGGAATTAGTAAATAAATGCAAACTAGCTGGAAACTTCACAAGCCAAAACCAATATGAAGTTCTGCATGAATTTGAAAATGCAAATGTGATTCAGTGCTCTGATATGAACTGAGGAAAAATCATAATAAAAAGCTCGTGCTAGTACTGCAGAATAGCATTCTCGGGCAAAGCATGCAAAGAGAAAGGATACCAGATATGTTGCTAACCTGGAATGCAAGTGAATGAACTGCAAACCAAGGTGGAAGTGACAAATTTAAAGAAAACAAATCCAAACGTGATAGTGGTGCATGCTAGCACAAACATCAAATCGGGCATAATGGTGGAGGATGTTATGGGAGAAACAATGGACATAGTACACAATTGCATCACAAGGAAGAAATGTTAAAATAGTTATAAGAGTGCTTCAATACTACACAGTAAGCACAAAAAAACCCGATGAGGATAAATAGAGAACTTACTGTTTCTGCTCAACTAAAGATGGTTTATTTGTAGATGGACTTCTTGACTTTGATTGTGCTAGGGATTAGTATTCATCTAACTGCACAGGATCTTATAAATTTGGAAAAAATTGTATATGAAGTGATTTTGTTAGTACTTAAGGGAAACTAAAGTGTGAGTTGGTGGATGCCGAGCAAAAGGATAACGTTGTTCAAGAAACTGCAAGTGGACAGAGGATTCCTCTATAATCTCTGTTGGTGTTAACTCTCAGGTTGTAGTGACTCCTATAATCAATTACAAATTCCTATTTCCTAACTTTTAAGCAGTTCTCCTGGTATCCATAGCAACAATTAACTTCTTCAAATTACCTACCATGTTGCAAAATGTACAGTGCTTAGGAAACAAGGCAAATTAATTATACCTTTTAAACTCTGAATTAAAAGAGATCAAGGTAGATTGTATCACTGAACACTGGTTTCGTTAGCATGAATTAACCTTAACTGCTCTCAAAAATATTAATATTTAAAAATTTTAAAGAATGGTGTTGCAGTTTTTATAGGGAATGATACACTATCTAAGAAAAGTATTTCCTCAAACCACAAAGAAAAAGATTTTGAACATGCTGTAGTGACACAAAGTTCGTATTTACAGATCTCATGACAGTTACTTAGAAACCTGTTTTGAAAACTTCAATCATCTCTTGCAAATGGGTGGGTTGGCTGCCAAGTGGTCTACATCCAAAATTCCAGTTTTTCAGGAGAGCAAATTTAAAGTGTGCAGTTTGTTGTAAATTCAGAATTACAATTTCTTTTAGTAAATTAGACATGGCAACAATTTGCAACTTTAAACTTTCAATCAGACTGTACAAATATATTGTCAACAATTTTAACTACCCTGAAATAAAAATGTTCAAACATATGATCTTCCAAAAAAATACATTGCATTCCACTAATTAAAACAAAATTTAATTGAGAAGGGGAATGAGATGAAACAAAAGTTTATAATCCACTCAAAATATAGAATTGTTGTTTATTGTCAGGAAAGGCAAATAAAAATGTTAATCGAAAACTACAAAAATGCAATACAATGTCATCTAATGTTGTTATGGTGCCATCAAATTTTTTGTCGTCATTTTAAACATTGCTATGATCAGTTTGTAAGCTCAGAAAAAAAAAAAGGATGGTGACAAGGGGGTATGGACTGCAATAAGTCTGCCATATCTGGTTTCTTTGCTGCTGTGATGAATCTTCCGGCAGGATAAGTTGTTTCAATTGATGTCGAGTCAGGTCCATTGCCGGGTGCCCACCCCTGCTTTCTTAAGTCAAGCTCTTTGAATTTAACCATGTTGTTTAGGTTGTCTTTATAGAGCATAGATGTACCATGAACCTTATCGTATTTTATATGATGCATGTGCAGCCGGTTGTCTTCATTTCCAGCGAGATTTATTTTCTTCTTCATGACACACTCTTGAAGGCTTTTGATGTCAGAAAATCTGAATGTTGCATTCCATAAATCACAAACTTATTCGTTCTTCACGCTTCCTCCATCACTTTGTAACAATCTTTCAGCACATGAATCAATTGAATACATATAAAGCCCTGAAACCAAAAAAGTTTATTTAACGGTTTTGATGCCATTATCATTGGACAGAACAGAACACAGAAGTGCGAGAGCTACATTCAAAGTTTGATTTTGTCTAGTACAAGAATTGCACTAAATCATGTGCTTTATAGCTTGGTTTGAGGACAACACCTTCTTGAAGTGAATCAGTGAAGATGAGGCAATTTCCAGAGAGCCCCAGGATGCAATTGTTTCATCCCTGCAATAGAAATATCCCAATTTCCTTTTCATACCATTAATGCCAAAACTATAAATGTATAGGTTTCTTTTGTAGTAAACATCGCTGACTGTCAGTATTGGGACTGGAAGCATCACGCTTTATACATTCGTGGGCAGCCTCAGCTTTCCTTAAATACAATTTGTGCCTTGTCTCTTCTTCCACTGTGAGAGTTGTATCCATTTTCTTGATTTGGTAAGTGTCACACTCCTTCTCGGTTTTTGGAAGTGTAAGTTGAACTTAGTAATAAACACACATCAGTAGCACTTTTCTTCATATACTCCCTATTGTCCTTAACGCAGGTGTTTTGGCACAAATCAATCTTTCGAACGTTCAGAAGAGGATTCACATACTTCTTGTTTATACAATAAAACTTGTCTTCAGCAGAATTGAATGGGGCTCTCGAACATTTTCATTAAAGATAGGTTTCCGTTTAACGAAGGTGGGCTTAGGCTATTAACAAAATTAAATCATAAACATACACCTATTGTCACCTTTTAAACACAATTATTTATTCGGTAATGCGTGGAAGAATAGTCCCGTCTCATCGTCGGTTTTCAGGTTCGTATCCTTCGATTATTGAAGGTAGTTTAGCAACCCAGTCAGCAATGGTTTCAATATTAACGTCATTCGATTCACCACAAAGTTTGTTAAAAACTATCTGATTTCTTTTGCGGAAACTCTCCAACCATCTATTAGATGCTTTGAATTCAGTCTTACCCAGGTTTTCAGCTACCTTTTTAGCATATTCCTGTAACACAGGCCCCGATATGCGCTGATTTTTGCCCTAACACTAACGAACCACTCCCACACTATTTCATTAATGTCTTGGTTTTCAATTTTCTTAAGTTCTCTCTTTATTTTTCCAGTAGCACAATTTTCCCACCACATTAGAATTTTTGTTTTCTTCTTTAGAATCTCGTAAACTTGAGTTTTGCCTGTGTTGAATACCTTCATGATGTTTACACTCAATTTGTCACGTTCACTAGCATAAATCACTCACTCTCGTGTAAAGATCTAGCACAACTCTTGTTTTCGAAGCCATGGTGACTACTGCTGAACTAATTCATCACCTATGTAAGTTTCGAGGTGTGCAGTTATTCTATGCTGACTGACAAGTCAGAGCAGTAAATGGAAAAGAAGAGGCAAGAATAAAAGACAACCAGCCGTGCTTATTGTTACTTAACTATGCAGTGAAGGATGAGCGTGACAGGTTTCTCAATATTCGGACCACCATTAGCGCAACCCCTCCTAGACTGGTCAGGTAGCAGCAAAATGGTCATGTTTAAACTTAAACATCACGTACTTAGAGCAGACTTTCACAGGGTGCATGAAAATTTTTCTAAACTCTGCATTCCATAACTGGAAAGTTTCCTTTAAAAGGCATACTTTGATTTCCGTGGTCTGCATAAGACAGTTTCCATTTAATATGGAATTTAGTAAGTTTTTCACCCCAAAATTCACGGGACTATGAAATATTTCTATTTAAGACAAGATTTCTGTTTAACAAGGGGTCCATTGAAGGCAGGTTTTACTGTATTATCATGTCATGTGTGGTACGATCCAGTGAATGCTGTTTTATCTGGATCCATCTCAGGCTTGTGCCCTCTCAAGTCCTCACCTTCTCTGTAGTTGTTCAAAGCTCATGACAATCTCCCATCACAATATTGTTTGCTTGTTTAACAGTCTTCAAGCCCACATGCAGGTAAAATTTGTTGACAATATTATTAGCAGGGGACTACCAACACCCATCAGGTACAGTCTGAACGAACCCACACAGATAAGCATTTTGTTTACCAAAGTCCCCCATTTTCCAAAAACACCTCGAACAATTTTTTTTGTTCATTTTCTGTAAGCTTCCGAAAAGATCCCCTACTGCACTTGCAGTCTACATTATGGAATATCTTAGATAATATGAGTCTACTTGAACGATCCTAGTATGCTTTGCCATTGTTTTGTGATCTGACGATCTCCTTTATTATTCCTAATCTTTTTTGAACATGAAACTGCAGCACTCCCATTGTTACAATCTTTAACACACAGGCCACATTTATTTTAGTCTTTACAACAGGCATTCAAAGAACACGGAGCACACAGAGAAGCAAGGGTTAACAACTTAACAGGCAGTGACAGCAGAGCTGGGCACTTGGACATACACTATTTGATTGCCAAGGCACTCTGCAGTTTCCTTCTGTATAATAACATTCAGTGCTATCTGTGAATAGACTATTGAACTGTGACTTACAAAACTTGTGAGATACATAGAACTGCGCATGTAGTATTGATAAATAGTGCAAGTCCATTTTCCATGATTCGTGATTTACACCACTTGGCGGCCAACCCACACAAATGTCGCAGCGTAAGCAACATTTTGCTATGTGTGGTGACTTTAACATTGATTTTTAGTAGATAATAGTAAGAAAAATTGTTTTGTTTCAATAATACATTCGTTCAACCTACTGCCCCAACACGAATAACAAAAACTACAATACCATGTTTACACCAAATTATAATAAGCAAATCTCTTGAAAATTTCTCCACAAATAATATAGATCTGGGCTTCTCTGGTCATAATGCAGTATTTGTACATCTTATTTTGCTCATTGAAATATTCAAAGAATCTGTTCAAGTGTGACGCAGTTTCATAAGAAGAGATTCTACAATTCTGAGAACACTCACTACTTCATATACTTATTAGGAAAGGAAGACTAGCCTGAAACTTTAGACGAACCAAATACGATAAAAAGTTCCAAATGTTTGTCAATATTTTTTCTTATTACTTCAATACAACCTTTCCAGTAAAAACTGTGACTCTTAATAGAAAAGAATTAGATTGGATCACAAAAGCACATCAAAAGGAAGAGAATACTACACTCCATATATAAAACCTCTAATGATCCTCCGTTTCATCCTATTATAAGCAATGTTGTAAAATTCCTAGGAAACTAATTTTTAAAGGTAAGAAATAAACAATAATAGACAATGTGAAATACTCAAAATAAAACTAAAACAATATGGAAACTCAAAAAGAAACTAATTCCAATACCAACGCTGGAATAACTAAAATTAAAATAAAATATCAGGTAGTGGTAAATCTAAATTAATCGGCATTCTTTAATGATTATTTTAAAAATATAGTGGGCCAACTAATAAGCTCGTGCAGAACCGATGAATACCAGATGCAGTAGTAAAAGCCAATGCACAATTAGTTGCTAAACCCCTTGCTGATATTGCAATGCATCATTCTCAAATGGCCATTTTCCTGAAAATTTGAAAGTAGCTAAAGTCAAGCTACTACTTAAAGAGGGAAAGGATTGAAAATTATAGACCAATATCCATGTTATTGGTTTTCACAAATATCATTGAGAAGTTTATGTATGTCAGATTAGTGACCTTCTTGAAATTGCATTTCATTATTTACAATTCACAGTATGGTTTTTGAAGAAACAAAAATATAAATAGTGCTTTACTTTCATTTCTTGCTAGCGAAAAACCTTAAAAATCACTTGGGTTTATTTTTAGATGTCAAAATTTTCACACTGTAAATCATGGGCTGCTACTTGAAAAACTTAATTCATATGGCATCAGAAGAATAGCCAGTCAATGGTTTCAATCCTATTTAAAGATTAGGAAGTAGTTTATGGAAATAGACTCGCACACATCTAACCAAAGACCTATTGATGGTGTCCCACAGGCTGCAATTTTAGGGCCAATATTATTCATAGTTTAAACCAATGACCTACCAACTGAATTATCATAATTAAATTCTGTTTGCTGATGACACAAATTTTAGTGGTAAATACCTTAATATTCAAGATGGCAGTAACAGGGAAAATGCAAAGTTGAGTACATAGCTAAAGAAAAACAAACTGGTCTTAATGTTGAAAAAACTGTATGCATGCACTTTAGCCTCCAAGTAATAAAACTGACAATTTGATGTGAATATTAACATTGGAAGTTAAAAACTTAAGGAAATGGACACCACAAAGTTTCTAGGGGTATGGACTGATGCTGACCTAACATAGAAGACCACATAAATTTTATAATTACAAAGCTCAGCAAACTCAGCTATGCAATAAGAGTCCTTAGTTATAAATCTTCTTTTGAAGTTTTAAAAGAGGTCTATTTTGGATGCATACATTCCTTACTTTCTTAAGGCATAATCTTCTGCGGATCTTCCACTAAATTGGTAGATATATTCATACTATAAAAGCAAATTGTAAAAATGCTGAAACATGTTCCTAAAAATTCACCAACTAAACCAGTGTTCAGAGAATTCTGTGTATTACCATTAACCTATATTTACATTGTTGAGACTGTTATTTTCATTCATAAGAATCTATGATATTTTAGCAGGAATTCTGAGTACCATTCCTGTAATACCAGGAGATCACATAACTTGCATCTCATTGAAGTCTTTAAAGTATATCACATCAAGGAGCTGGAAACTCTTAGATCAGAACCAGTTCAAACATAAAGTTAAAACTCATCTCTTAACTCACCTGTTCTTTAGTGTTAATGAATTCGTGATTACTCCATTTTACCTACTCTCATGTAAATAATTCGTAATCTTGTTTAAGTTTCTGTTAAATTGTACATATTAATTGTAGAGAAATGTAATTTGTTGCTTGACAAAGTCTTTGAATTTTTGTAATTCTTTTGGTGAATAAATATCTTATCTATTATAATACAAGTCCAGAGGAAGGCTAGATAATATAGGGGTTGGGTTAAGTCAGTTCAGCTGGGTGCATTTTTATGGAAACAATGCATGTTTTGTAAGCTATCATGACCACACCAGTAAGAAAAGAAAATCAATGCTGTGCAACTTAATGAGGGATGCAGCCCCTTGATATGTAATCAATCGGTCATTTAAGGCACACCTCAACACTTGTACTGCAAGTGGGTGTAAAACGCCTGACATTGCATAAGCAGAAATGTGCTGATGGATCATCAAACCTGGCAATGCATACTGCAAAATATGCTACAGAAAACTAAGTGGCCAGCATTTAAAAAAAATGGATGGCAACGAGGACTTTTGAGTTTCAGTGAGCACCTAGTTGAAAAAGTGTAAAGTTGTAATGGTGCAATATTGTGGCAATGAAATTAAAACCAATGAAAATTTTTAATGGTATGAAGGTATATAGTGGACACAACAATCATAACAGATCAAGTATTCAACTGCAAAAGTGAACTAAAAAAAATGTGATTAAAACTAGCACAATTTTGAATGCTTGTACGATCGTGACAAGAAATATATTGCTCCTACAATATGGCCTTCATATTGATCAGCTATCTCCCTCTACTTCTGAGTGCAACAGCACAGTTAAATGAAGCACACACATATCAATATCATTTAAGAAAACGGAATAGAAATCTGCTATATTGGATGCACCGCAAATTTGAAAGTATCTCTTTTGTCTCAAACAATGCATCTTATACATGCATAAATATGGTAATTAACATTTTTTTTAAACATAAAATTAGTTCTATAAGAGTTTAAATTAAAATTTCAGTTCATTAGAAAGGAAATGAAACCTGTATTCACATTGTTCTAAGGCTTTTCCATTAAGTATCTGAGGTTAGTTAAAAAATTCTACTAACTCAGGAAACAATTAACAAACTGAGTAAATTTTTAAGTATTTTTTATGATCTGAAGCTGATGGCTTCCCAATTCTCAGATTTCTTGTGAAGCCAACATTTGAAGGCATTGTTCAAGTAAACATAATTACAAAGAAGGTTATGAAAGATGATCACACAATGCTAACATTCAACCTTTCTTAGTAAATCAAACATTTTTGTAGAACATTCATCTTAGTCAACCCAAGAAGTTTTAAGGGGCCTTTCCAGTGAGCATGAGACTCGTCCATCAAGGTCATTCACCTGCATAGGTCCAAAATACACTGGTCTTTGACTGGAAGACCCTTCTTCAAACCTTGTACTTGATACAGGAGAAGCACTCATACAACTACTACAGCCACTGGATTCATTGTTTAACACTTGTTGCTCTGGACTACACCACGTTGCTTTGTCAAGGCTAGGTTCACTCTGAGCTTTTCTCCTGTCTACTGCAACAGCAGCCAGCTCCAAATCTGACTCCTGCCGCAACAACTGCTTATCAAGTCTGTCAACAGTAGCACTCAGTTCCTGCTCCCACTCCTCGCTACGGCCCTCACCTCCACCATCAACTGGTCGCACTGCAAGTTCTCGTACCTTCTGCTTCAGTGTCTCCAGGTCCTTCAATAAAAATAATACTGCTCTATAGGAAAAAAGTCATCTACTAGTTACAAGTTATTCAAAGAAAAATTAAATTTAATTCACAAAATTATCATTTATAGATTTAGGAAAAAGCACTTGATAACATTTGGAGGCAAACTGTAGAAAGTAATGAGTGCTAGGTTTCTTAGCGACTAATTGAACAAATTCAGTATGGAAGATAGCAAAACAGTACCCTCCCCCATAAAAAAACAAAATGATAAAAAACCTCAGGTATGGGCTCTTCCACACATAACCCAGAAAACAACATGATAAAAAACCTCAGATATGTTCTCTTCCACACATAACCCAGAAAACAACATGATAAAAAACCTCAGGTATGGGCTCTTCCACACATAACCCAGAAAACATGATAAAAAACCTCACATATGTGCTCTTCCACACATAATCCAGAAAACAAAATGATAAAAAACCTCAGGTATGTGCTCTTCCACACATAACCCAGGAAACAACATGATACAAATAGCTGCATTAATTAATGCACCTACTGCCCAATCAACTTGAAGTGGCAGCTGAGTAAAGGTGCACACTAAATGGTAAGTCTGTTATCTATCCCGGGAAGAGAGTGGGGGTCAGTTACGCATGTGGAGTCGTTAATGGTGCAGTGCGTTATCTAAGCTTCTTAATTTTTTAAGGCTCGTGTCCGTGAGCATTATATGTTCATCTATAAAAGCATATATACGAGAAACAGTTTGCTTTGTTCTGAGTTGTATTCTCTGTATGTGTGCGTATGTGTGAGTGCCTGCGTCGAGTATTTTCTTGGATTTGCATTTTACTTACTTTTAATACATGAGCAGAAAACTTAAAGGCAAAGTACTGCACTCCCAAACCAGGAAAGTTATTAGTAATGTATATAAATAAATGAAAATACGTGTAGAGGCTGGCGTGGTAAACATCAGTGTGAAAAACATTAAAAAGAGACCTAAAAGGTCTTATCGTGCAAGATACCTTCAATGAGGCAATAGTGCGCCGAACTGTGAATGAATTCTATATTCTTCTCAAGCAAAGACCGACACTGAAGAAGGTGCATGCAGAGTTAAAGGACTCAATCAACTTTGAAGGGAGTGTATCTACATTAAGAAAGATACTACTAAAGTTGGGTTTCACCTGAAAAAGGACAAAAAAGAATAGAAAAGTCCTAATGGAGCGGCACAACATCAGAACTAAGAGGCTCCATTATCTTAGAATGATAAAACAGTACAGAAGTGAGGTCCGTCCCGTAATATATATGGATGAGACATATATACATTCATCACACATTACTCCATATGCTTGGAGTGATGACAGCTTCCGTGCGCTCTTAGCACCGGTTTATAAAGGCCAGTGCCTTGTCATCATACATGCAGGAGGTGAGCAAGGGTTTATCCCTAATGCATATGTTTGGTTTAAGTCCCAGCAGAAAACAGAGACTATTACGATGACATGAACTATGTCAATTATGAGAAGTGGATAAAAGAAAGACTGATCCATAACCTCCCTGCAAATTCTGTTCTGGTGATTGACAATGCACCTTAGCACAATGTCGTACTTAATAAGGCATCTACTGCAAGTTCCAGAAGAGAGACAATGATTTCCTTGCTGAGAGAAAACTTCCCCATGGAACATTTCTGTGGCATTGATTTCCCCTCCTTTCACAAATCTGACATCTATAATATGATCATCCCTTTCAAACCCAAAATCCCCAAGTACAAAATAGACAATTTCCTTCAGGCACATAATCATACTGTTTTACGCCTACCACCTTATCATCCCGAGCTGAACCCAATCAAACTCATTTGGGCTGCAGTGAAGAACTGGGTTGCAGAAAGAAATGTCACTTTCCAAATGGATGATGTAATTAAGTTAGCTGATGGGAAGTTTGCTGATATTTCTTCAGAAGACTGGCAGAAGATGTAGTAGGCATAGTTAAACCCAGTGCTGCGCTCTCTGATGTCACTGAAGACCTGGTAAAGCTAACTGCAGGTTTTACCAAGAGGGATCATGTAGTGATAGTGGGTGGGCCAGGGAATAGCCTGGATAGAAATAGTAGTTATATTATTGAAAAGGATCTGTGTGACATCAGTGAGACCAGCAGCCATACTAATGTGAAGGTAGTGGGACTTTTACATAGGTATGACAAGCCTCAGCTTCATTGGAGGGTGAGGGATATAAATCTGAGACTTGAGCGTGCCTTGTTAAGTCCTGCTGCATCTCACATGTGTATGATAGATGTCGACGGTATAGGCAGGGAGGGTTATACCTCTCATGGCCTACACCTAAATTCTAGAGGCAAAGAGAAGCTTTCTCTTCTTATTGCTGACAGAATTAAGGGTAAAATTCCTGTTGTCACTAGTAGGAGGTCTTTTTTAGGTTAAGTATGTCCCATAGTCAACATAATCATCGACACTTAAAGCAAATTGAGATAACCATCCCAAATACCTCTGTATCCACAAGTAACTATAGAAATAATGCTTCTGACATCAATAGTAATAATGATAATATTAAAAATAAAAACTGTCTGTCTGTATTTCATCAGAATATAAGAGGCTTAAGAAACAAAGTAGACGTACTTACTATTAGTCTTAATACTGAAAACCCACTGCCACACATTTTATGTTTATCCGAACACCACTTGACACAACAGAAATTTCAGCCAATTTTACTGCATGGGTACTCTTTAGCAGCAGAGTTTTCAAGAAAAATCTTACATAAAGGTGGGGTTTGTATATATGTCAGAAATGATCTGACTTATAAAGTTTTGGATTTATCCAAGTTTTGTAGTGAACAAAACCTTGAACTCTGTGCAGTTCAGCTAAATGAAGGTAAATTTAATTTAACTATAGTAGCCCTTTATCGATCTCCCTTAGGCAATTTTGAAATATTCAGAAAGCAACTTGAACATCTTCTAAAATTTTTATTCAAACCAAAAAGAGAATTAATCATATGTGGTGATATAAATATTGATTATTTGAAACCTAGTCCTCAAAGGGAACAACTCAGCACTTTACTTACAACATACCACATGACACATACAGTAAACTTTCCAACAAGAATCCAAAACAGCTCCTCTACAGCTATAGATAATATATTTGTAAACTCATATAGCATTCATTTTTGCAATGTCTCATCAAAATCTAATGGCCTGTCGGATCACGATGCACAAGTTCTAAACATTAAAAGGTTAAATTTAAAATCCAAACCTAAATATACTTATCAGAAATCTAGGGAAATAAATGAAAATACTCTGAGTGAGTTTAGCAAAATACTTGAACTTGAACCATGGAATCAAACTTACCAAACGAATGGAACCAATAATAAATATAACATCTTTCTTCAGTGTTTCAAAACCCACTTTGACGCTTGCTTCCCGGTCAAGTTAAACAAAATATCTAACTTCAAAAGAGAGAATGCCTGGATCACTTTAGGAATTAGGACGTCATGTAGACGTAAAAGAGAATTATATGAGCAAGTAAGAATTAGTAATAATATAGATTTAAAACACTACTTCAAAAAATATTGTAAGCTTCTAAAAAAAAAATTGAGTTTTATTTATGGACGCTCTTTAACTACTATGGTTCTTAGCGTCCCATTCTATATTGGGCGTGAAACACCTGCAATTTTGCTCAGAGGCCTCTTTATCAGGCTTGAGGTTCTTTTACGTGCCGTAAATCTACGACACGGGACCACCGGCTTTACTTCCCTTCCGAAGGAAGCCGTGCTAACGATTTTTACGCCCGAAAAAATCCATCGCCCTCCGCCGGGTTTGAACCCGCGACCTTGGGAACTAGAGGCTAGCACGGTACCACCAGTCCACATAAGCTTCTAAAGAAGATAATAAAAGCGGCTAGAATATTGCATTACAATAAACAGATTCAACTCTCTGACAATAAAATAAAAACTACTTGGAATATAATAAAAAGAGAAGCGGGTAAATCCTCATTACAAAATGACTTAATAACATTAAACATTGATAATCAAGAAATTAGTAAACCTCATGAAGTTGCAGAAATATTTAACAAATTCTTTTTGGATGTAACAAACAAAATGAGTATTAATTTTGGAAGTAAAGAGGCAGCTTTGGAATTTCTAAGATCAAATTTCACTAATGAAGTGCCTGAATTTAAAGCTAACCTGACAACGCCTTCTGAAATAAACAAAATTATTAGCTCCTTCAAAACAAAAAACTCTTCTGGTTATGATGAAATAACAATAAAAGTCTTAAAATCATGCTCATCTCAAATTTCCACTCCCCTTAGTTATTTGTGCAATGAGTCACTAAGGTCAGGAATTTTCCCTGACAGAATGAAATTTTCCCTTGTTAAACCACTTTTCAAAAAAGGCGAATGCAATAATGTTTCAAATTATAGACCAATATCTCTCTTGCCAATTTTCTCAAAAGTTCTTGAAAAGGTGATGTTTAATAGACTTTATAAATACCTTGAATGTAACAACATACTTGCCAGGGATCAGTTCGGGTTCAGAAAAGGAATGTCGATCAATAATGCAACTTATAAACTTACTCATGAAGTGTTAACTGCATTAAACAAAAAAATGCATGTAGGTGGGATTTTTTGACTTAGCAAAGGCATTTGACTGTGTTAATCATGATATTCTGATAGCAAAATTGAAATTCTATGGACTAAAAAATGAAAGTCTAAGTTGGTTCGTATCATATCTAAATGAAAGAAAACAAAGTGTTGAAGTTGTCAATGATATTGAATTTGGAAAACATATATCAAAATGGAAAACAGTAACACATGGAGTGCCCCAAGGTTTAGTCCTAGGACCTTTACTATTCTTGATCTATATAAATGACCTATCATTTTATATAAAGGATATTGCAAGTATAATTCTGTTTGCTGATGACACGAGTGTTCTGGTGACAAGTAAAAACTTGTATGAGTGTGTAATTAAATTGAATTATGTTTTGAACTGTATGTCACACTGGTTTAAAGCTAACAAATTATCTGTAAATCTAGACAAAACAAAAGTTGTTAAATTTATAACCCATTGATCACTACACACTCCAATAGAAATTGGGATTAATGACATGTCACTAGAACAAATAGACAACATTAAATTCCTGGGCCTCCAAGTAGACAGATATTTAGATTGGAAAGTTCACATTACGTATATCATACCCAAACTCAGTTCTGCATGTTATGCTATCCGAGCATTGGTAAATGTCAGTTCTATAGATACACTTAAATTAGTATACTATGCATATTTTAACTCTATCATTGAATATGGAATATTATTTTGGGGAAATTCGGTAGAAAGTAAACGAATATTCCTCATGCAAAAGAAGGTTATAAGAATCATTTCCAGCACTCATAGCAGACACTCTTGCAAACATCTTTTTAGAAAACTGAAGATATTAAACCCTACCTTGCATGTATATATTTTCAATCTTAAAATTCTATGTATGCAATCGAGCCACATTTATTACAAACATGGAAATTCATGAGATAAACACTAGACAAAAGGGTAACATCCATCATCCCAGTGCAAAGCTTTCTTGCTTCCAGAAAGGTGTATATTACGAGACCATAAAAATATTTAATACTCTCCCTAATGATCTTAAGAGAAAAGTTGACAATTGCAATGTCTTCAAAACTGCTGTTAAAGAGTACCTATGCTCAAAAGCATATTATTCTGTACAAGATTATTTGAATGACAAATTATCCTGATGATAATACTTATATAGCTCTGTAAGTAGTATTAGTAAATATTAATGACAATTGCCAGTCATATTTGATGCCTGCTCTAGAATTAATGAAGCTATTTAAATGTATATTAAGAACTGACAGTAAATGCTATGCATTACAAATCAAATAGAACAAAATGATCAGACGAACAAAGGTAAAATCCTAGTGAATGTTAAAATAACTGTTCTTGCCTATATGTATGTTAACCTTATAACAGTAAGGAGGTATTCAACTTTGTACAAAATTACACTTGTTTTGCTTCATTTTGTATATAATATGTCTTTATTTTATTTTAAATGTTCTGTATACTATGTAATATTTATGTATATATGTAACTTTATTGTACATTTCCTTGACACGCATATAGTATGTGTCTATTTTATTTCAAATGTTCCATATTCTGTGTAATATTTATGTTTATATGTAATTTTTGTACATTTCCTTGACATGTTCTATGTTCACAAGCCTTTACGGCTGCTAGTGAACTCACAGAATCTAATCTAATCTAATCTAAAAGATGTAGGCACGTCATCAATGATGAGCTAGAATTCATATGCAATGAAGGCTTGCTGAATGGCGGACAGGAAATTATCATTCATCTAGGGGGTGACACCGACGAAAGCAGTGATTCCTCCGAGTTTTCTACTGAAGAGGAAGGTGAAGACTGTCAAGAGCAAGGAAGAACTGCAGAATCAACTGGGTCTTCTGCTAGTGTTGCGTTTGTTGTCTGAAACCAGCTTCAAGGTAAGGTGCATGTGATTTCCCCTCCCTCTTGGCCGCATGTGGCTGCAGCTGGTCTCTCACCACTCTTAGTTGCCCCTCTTGTACTGTGCAGCGAGCTGCCACCTTAAGTTAATCGGGCAGTACTTACAGGCTATCAAAATGGCTAAAAGAGAAGTTCAATTCGATCGTTTCAAGAAATCAGAAGTTCATATGACCTAATTAAAAATATCTGCCTAAAGAACAAGATATTATGGTAACCTTTAATGTAGAATCAAACTATAGGTTGTAGGAACTGCTTATAATCCATATGATAAACACTAATGAAATGAGAAGGGAAGAGAGTAATGCTAGATCCAAAAGAGGTAGAACAAGGAGAAATAGTTAATGAAAAATTAGATGGTAAAATGACACAGATGGAAATTTATCAGCAAATAAGGAATATACAAAAGGACAAGGCAGTAAGAATAGATGGAATAGCAGGGGAATTTTGGAAAATATAAGGGAAATGCAAAATGGTTTAGAAGTGATGACAAAATTACTAAATAAAATTAAAGGAAAGAATGATGAATGTTGGAAAATAACTATGGTGGTACCAATCTACAAAGGGAAGGGAGGAAGCAAGTAGACCAGAGAATTATAGGGGAATGGGTTTATTATATATATTAGGGAAAATGTACACAGGTATATTGGCCAATAGATTAAGAAAATGAGTTGAAGAGGAAGGAAAACTGTCAGAATACCAAGCAGGATTTAGGAAAGATAAACAAACAATAGATAATGTATTTATAATAAAGACTATAATAGATAAGTATCTGAACATGAAAAGAGGAAGGATATACACGTTTTTTGCAGATTCTGAAAAAGCATTTGATAAATAAATAGGATAAGGATCGACATATGGAAGTTACGTCACCGGCACGTGGGGCTGGCGGAAAGAAGATGATGGTGTTAGAGAGTAGGCTTGGCCAAGACGCAGTCAGAACGTCAGATCAGAGTGACGCAAGGGCATCAGCTGGTGAAACAAGGAAAATGGAAGTTACATCACTGCTATGTGGGGCTGGCGGGAAGAAGATGGCTGAGTCAGAGAAGAGATTAGGAGCCGAGGCAGTGACGTCAGATCAGAGTGATGTATGGACAACAGCTGGCAAAGTTAGGAAAGTGGTATCATCGAGGAGGGACGGAGTTCAATCGCCACGTGATAGGATTGTGGGCAGGGCAGAGGCGTGGTTTCAGAGTGGTGAATTGGTGGAAGAAGAAAGTATTGTGTTGACACCTAATGGAAGTCTACGGATTTTGGACAGAAACAAAGTGGGACCATTAAAGGAGCCAACAGAAATAGATTTATGGAGCAGGAAAGTGTGCCATACATATAGAAATAGTGCAGGCTCTGTGAGAAGTATGGGAAAACAGAAGCAGTAATAATGAAGTAAATAAGAATAGGGAGGGAGAGTGACTATAGAATGTATAGAAAGCAACAAATTAGACAAAGTAAAGACAAGGTATTGATAAGCAAGTGATAGATTTTATGAAATCGTGAAGTGAATGATTAGATATAAAGGACGGTAAATACGAGAGGGCTAGGAGGGAGAGGTACATTTCTTAGTATGAACGAGCAAGTGTTGATATGGACGGTCAGTATGGGGTACAAATAAACATTCTCTAAATTACATCTAATAGTTCCCATTTCCCATTGGTAGGGAGTTTAAAGACGGTGGAGGAAGCATGGGAAGGGGAGAAGAACAGTAAGCAGTATAGTGAATTTAAATGAGAAACGTTAGCGATATGAAGTTAACTCCACACACATGCTTTGTAAATGCGGAAGCTTGGGTACGATCGGCAAAAGGAGCCAGGGCTCGATGCTGATCATGCCCAAATGTATTGTATTAGCTCAACACTCAATAAAGATATATCAAATAAATAGAGAAGCTTGTAAATTAAGAAGGAAAGTGGCAAGTGAAAATTTTATAAAAGAAATTAGGAAGATCTACAAAGATATAAAATTTTACAGAAATGACTGAGCAAAAAATAGGATTAAAACAAGGGTATAAATTGAGCCCCATATTATTTAATATATTCATAGATGACATATTAGAGTGAAAGAAAAAAATCTACACCGTCCCGTAATAGCAAATAGAGAGGTACCAGGTTTACTACATGTGGATGATCTTATGGTTGGGGCTACAATTCTTTGAAAATGGGAATTAAAGTAAATATAAACAAATCAAAAGTTATTGTATTTAAAAGAGGAAATAAATTAAAAAACAGAAGAGAATTGGCAGATGGAAAGTTTAAAGTTAGAAGTTGTCAAGGAGTTTGATTATTTGGGGGCGAGATGAGCAGTAATGGAGAATGGGTGGTGCATAGCAGGAAGGTTATGGTTAAAGGAAAGGTGGCAATGTCAGGAGTACGGATGTGCAAATATAAATTAGAAATGCTGACTAAATGGATAGAAAGAATGTATGAGGCATTGGTGGAAGCAAGAATGCTATATGCAGTTGAAATTTAGGGGGGGGGGACCTGAATTAAGCAGAAAAATAGACCAGAGCTACAGAATGTTTTTAAACAACTATTGGGGTTACCAAGATCAGCACCAGGGGAAGTGGCATTAGTGGAATTATGAAGAACAAGAGAAAAGGAAACATATTGGAAAAGATATTGGAATTTTATTTTAGATGCTTGAAAAAAGATGAAGGGGAAATTTTAAGGATGTGTATAGACCAACAAAGGAGTATGAAAAATAAAAATAGCTGGTAGACAGGGGTAGAAAAAATTATGGAGAAGATAGGAATGGGACATATTTGTACAGCAGGAGAAAGAAATAGCAACAGCTTCTGGATAACAGTAAGAAACAGAGTGGAGGATATAGAATGACGAGATCTGGAGAAGCTTAGAGAATAAAAACTCACTAGGGTTTTATAGGTTAGTAAAAAGGAAATGGGGAAGAGAAGGGTACGTGGATTATTGTAATAGAGTGGAAAAAGAAGCACTTGCATGAATGAGAACAGGATCAATGTAGCTGAGTAGGCTAAGAGGCAGCAAAAACAGACTTTGTGAACTATGCAGAAGCATTGAAAGCACAGAGTATTATATGATAGAATTAGTGGAATGGAGACAAAAGTAGCAATTAAAATGTTGATAGGAGAAGAAGAAAAGAAAAATAAGATTATGGGGGAGTTTTTAAAGAAAGTAAAGGAGAAATGGATTAGAGAAGTAAGGGAGAAAAGAAACGTAGAAGGTCAAACGGAGGTGGGAGAGGATGGATCGTAGGTGATTAAGGGTAGCAAAGGGCTGCTAGTTGAGCCATAGGGCCAGGGTGCCAGGCAAAATGAGCATTACAGGCAGAACATAGCTGACCAGAAAATTTGTACAAGGGTTAAGTTAGTTTACAAGTGAAATATTGTACAAAAGGATTGTGTATAAAAAGATGTACAAATAAAATTCATTAATTCATTATTCAAGAAATACATTCCAGTTATATCACCGTTTTGAAGGCCATAACTCAGAAACCAAGGACTCATGTTGTAATGAAACATTTTTGTTGTTTACATATGGGGAATGCATACACGAAATTATGCCCTCTATTCTTGAAACACTCTGCATATACATCAATAAAAAATATAATTAACTGATTAAATAGGTGAAATTATTTTAAAATACTGTCAGATTCAAAAGTTGCTATTCAAGCTATATAGCATACACTCATTATCCAAAACTGATAAAGATAAAAGAAATACATGCCATGATTCAACAAATTCAAAATATAAATAAAAAAAAAATTATACCACAGTGGATCCAGCACACTGCAAAGTAATTGGTAATGAAACAGCAGATATATAAACAAAAACAGGAGTAAATATGAAACTAAAAACTGTATAACATGTTTCATATGAATCAATAAAATGAATTAAAAGAAAAGCCAACCAAACATACCAAGTTCAAATCAAAACCTGTAATGAAATTGTTAACAAAACCTAATACAATTCCCGACTGACCACAAATCTTCTCTGGCAACATTCAGACTGGTTACAGGCAAACACCTGGGCACGCTTGGAGTCACCAAATTGCCTTCTATGTCTTAAAGAGGAAGAACAGGTCACTTAACAACATGTGAAGCACCATCACTCAAGTTTCTATCTCCAAATATTGGGAAGCTCTGAGCATTAGATACATACACATTCTATTTTTGTTAATCTGCCGTAATGAATACAAACAGTTCAATTCCAATATGACTGACTTTGAGAATTTAATGATTTTAAATTAGTATTGCGGTTGAAATAAGAACTTATGCTAAAATTATGTTCATTTTAGGGACAAGTGGTTGCAAAATGATGCAATTTTACGTTATTCTGTTCTCTGAGCAAAGAAAATCACTCGCAGAACAGATTCTGAAGAACTCAGGAAAAGGGGTGAACTAACGGTATGGAACATCTCTTATAGTGTTACAATTTGAATGTTTCATAAAAATATTGTTATTGTTGTTGTTGACCAATGGCACTGGGGATTAATTGATCTGCATGGCTTCCCAATATAAAGTCTGTAAGTTATCACTTTTAAGGTCTTTGCATTTGGCTAGATGTTGTTTGTTCAGGATGACATCTTCTTCACAGAGTGCACTTAGGTGTAGGTAGGCATCCTATCTTGGCATTTTTGTATATCAACTATCTTTAATATTCTTATAATATTTTCTTTTAAAATATCTTCTTCATCAAGTCTCTGCTAATGATCCGCATGTTCATTGCCCAAAATCCAACATGAGCTGGGATCCATTGTAGAGTGACATGATTTCTAGTTTCAACTGCTTTAATTAGGCTTCCTATTTCTTTAATATTTCTTGTTGTTTTATTATTGTAATTTAGTATTCCATCTATGGCTGATTTTGAGTCTGATAAGATGACTATTTTTTGTTTGATGTATGGTCTATACAAAATGTTCTTTAATGCTGCTTTTATAGCTGATAATTCTCCATCATAGTGGTTTGACGTTTCATCTAATGTTAGATACTGTGCAAAATGTTTACAGTATACGCCTGCACCAGCATTTGTTTTATTGATGAGGGATCCATCTGTATATATTCGGAGCCATTCTTTTTCTGGGTATCTTTCATTTTCCGTAGCTATTGCTATAGCTCTCATTTCATTTGGTATATTGTTTTGTTTGTGTATTGTATATATCAGGCAATTCTAATATTGTATATCAATATATAAAAATGTTTCATAAAAATGTTAAGTGGAGATGTTAATGGAAAATGTAAGCTTTTGTTTAAAAATTCATTACTATTAGTTTTTTGAGATACAGACCTGAACATTTGCATGTGGAAACATAGAGAGCTATATATTAATAGAAAAATACATTAAAAGATCCAGGGCTGGGGTTTCTGCCAAAAGTATTATACTCTTAATATTTATGCCCTTTGTTATAAAAAACCTTAACTGAAATTCTAATTATGCAATCTATTTGAAAATGTTACTCTATGATCTGAACTACAATCATTATGTAGGTTTAAATTTTTTTGCTTATCAACTTTTGAATTTAGCATAATCAATTAAGAATTTTTCTTGACATACAGCTCTAAGAACTTAATTAAGCAAATGCCACTATTCTAGTTCCAACTATACAGCAATGTGTTCTGAACAGTTTCATATCTTTAGCAGTTATAATTTTTGAGAAAAGGCTTCAACTAATGCATTTTAAACATTTAATTCATATATTTCAACATGTAATAGGCTAACCTGAAGTACTCATATCCTCCAGCTTTCTTCTCTTCACCTCCCCTTCTTTTTTTCTAGCTTGCATTTGCAGATCAGACCATGCTGTGTTAGCTTTGTTAATCTTCAATCATTGTTATTATTTTGCTCTAATGATTTTATTCTACGAAATAAATTGCAGAGTTATGCCTTTTGTTGTTATTTTTGTTCTGTATCACACTTATTACATTAATAGATTAATACCTTATTTTCTCCTACCAAAATTTTTAATTTCATTATTATATGCTAATTATAAGTTTCTTTACTTTGTAATCGGCAACAAAATTTTAATTTTATTATAATTGCTGTTGGAACTCTCACAGACTGATTTTACTCTGGCTGTGCCATTTAAATAACGGCAAAAAACTGTCACTCATTTGGTACAAGTCAAAGTGCTCTCTGCCGTCAAGACAGTCACTATTTCATAGCCGGAAATATGCTGTGGCTAGATACATTGGGTGCTCTATTTTGTCTGTGGTTTAGGATGGGGTGGGCCCAGGTTAAATAATCAGTGTACGACATACCTGGATGACGGGGTAGGTAGAAGCACCTGTTTTGTAAATTTTAAAAACATATTACTATACTCACTTTTTAAATTATTATTTAATTATTTTTTATTTTTGGGGTTCACTTGTAACAAACCATTTGTAATAGTTAAAAGAATTTGCTATTTAGTGGAATAAATAACAATATAGCACTATGACAACACAAACAAAAATGCAGCTGGTACCTGATCTGCATTGCCGAAGTATTTACATCTTTTTAATGAACTTAGAGGTGGAAAAGAAAACAAAATACCCTGGAAACATGTTACCAAATCATGCTCTACAAAATAAAAATGTTTAAAAAAATTCAGTTTTTTGATGCAATTTGCGTATATCCTCCCTTAATAAGCTGCGCATAATTTGGAAAATTCACGTTTTCCGTATATATCAAACAAATCTTCACTTTCTCTACTATGTACCTAATAGGTAGAGAAAATATTTATTGCACCCAAAAAATTTAATACCGGGTTTCACCGGAAATACATTATTTGAGGCCCCTGAACAAAAAAGCAGAATTTTTAGAAAAAGGTACGCTTGCATGGGAACAGCAAAACTCAAAAATAAAATGTCGGATAAGTATAACATTTATATTTAAGTTCAGTATTTTCCAAAGAAGCGATTCAAGGATTTTCAAGAAAATCACCCATCCCAAACTAGCCTTTACATGGAAAATTGTTCTATATTTTGATTTTCTCAAAAACTGGCTCTTTAAACATTTTGGTTAAAATTTCAAACATTTAAAATATTTACACGACAAATAAAATTAATATATTAAATTTTCTGGAAATATCTTGAAGTCCACTTCATTTCGAAGGAACTAATAATATAATATTGCATAACAATAGATAGATAAAAACTTGACTAATTTTGAAGATTTAGAAGCTAGTAACAGTGATGTGTCATAATTTAAAATAGAGAGTTGAGGGTTGTTACACTACATCACTATAATATATAAAAAAGATAAAAACTTACTGCACAGAAAACGTAGATCTCTTTAAAAACAGAATTTATTTCAAATAACGCCTTTTTTCTCAGATATCAAAATTCTGTTACCATTCAATTGTTTTTTGCCATATCATGGAAAGAGCATGTAACTTAAGGCCAGCATATAGTGATTATCGCTATTGCCTTTGCATTTATACCAATATCTGCAATGAACATTTATCACAATTAACTTGAAGCAGATATAATAGTAAGCCATTGCAAAACTAGTTTGTAGAAGCTATATAAAAGTAAATTAGTGTGTGGAAAATATCATGTAAATATAAGATAGGATTTTTTTATGAATAGCAACCTTATTTGCATTCTACGTTTTTGAACAGTACTCTCACTTGTGTCAGGCAAGTACAGGGGTCACTCCAAAATCCATTGCATTCTATACACCATCTCATCCTTTCCTGAACCCCAGATCGGGCTGTAGGGAGGATGGGACAAATATCTGACTCTGGGCAGAAATTGGGTTGTTTCTTGTGCTGTGTGGGCAGAGGCACTGTCATGGTGCAATAAAATTCCATGCAGATCAGTCTTAGGACGTTATATTTCTCAGCTCATTGAACACTTGTGGCAGACATTTTGTGATGTACCATCTGGCAGTAACAAGTCTTTTGTCCCTCTCACAATGTGGCCACTTGCTGAGAAGAAGGAAAGATCATCTTCTTGCCAACACTTCTCATTCACTTTTGTTGGGGGATCTTCTCTCAGACCGATGACTGTCGTTTAGTTTCTGCATCATGCTGGTAAATCCAGCTTTCATCACCTGTTACAATGTTAAATATGTTTTTTGATCTTCCTCCACTGAATTTTTCAATCATTTCCTGGCACTTTTGCACAAGTGCTTGTTTCTGCTCATTTATGAGGTGGTGGGGGATCCAATGACTGCAGAGCTTCTGATGTCCAGTTTTTCTTTAGGATTGCTGCCGATCCAATATTTAGAGCTTCTTGAATCTGAAAATATATGCAACGATGATCTTCCTGCAACATGTGCTCTGCTTTCACCACATTTTCATCCACTGTTGCTTTAGCCAGCCGGCCGCCCTGCTCAGTCTTCATCTTCGAGGGAATCCCTTCCTCTTTTGAACTCTGCATACCATCGATAAATGATCGACTGCAAAGGGCAAAAATCCCCAAATGCATGATGCAGTCTTTCAAGGCATTCTCTCTCCCCTAAACCGACTTTAAAGTAATGGAAAATGGCGGAAATGCTCTCGCTTGAGATCCATCCTAGCATATGACGTAGCAACACCTGCTATACATAAACACACACTGCTGATGATGCACATGTTGCCATCTGAAGTTAGGAAAGGCTGCTTTGGCTTACGACTACGCCATTCTCAAAACTTTCAGATAGACCTTCATATATTTTGTAATGAGCTGGGGAGGGGGACAAAAGCAAAAAAGAAAGAGAGTACAGAAGTAAATAATGACATATGTTAGGTTTGTATGACTAATGTTTGGAATGTGCATTGACAAACACTGTTCATGTCAGTTGAAAACTCTGCAACACTATTCGTTCAGAATGCAATTTCTGTATTTCTGTTTAAATCTTCTTTGAACAAAAGCAGAGAAAATTAACAAACGATATATAAATTAATCTAGCCATACATAAGATTCAGAAAACATTTCAGAAATGTAAAAGGGGAAAAGTGTTGCAATTAGAGATAGGCAATTTTTTTCAACACAACATTTATACCTAAATATATTAATACATAAAACCATTTATTAAATATTTAGAGATTGCTTTCAATAAATCATTTAAACACTTATAAGAAACATACAAATTATAATATTATAAGCAATATTCCATTTTGTGTCGATATAAAATAAAGAACACTCACCTCATCATCTTCATCATCAATAATCTCACTCTCATCCAGTTCACTGACTGGACCAGAACTGCTTGCTCCACATGATCGGGCATCACAACGATCTAATTCTCTCTCATAATCTGCCAACTCATCATATACCCTCAGTTCTGCTCCTACACCAGGTTCACGTGGTCCTTGTGGTTCTACATCCTCGTCTTCAGGAGGAATCAGTTTGCCCCGCTTATAGTGGATCTCTTCCGATATGCGTTCTAAACGTCGTAATGATGCTGCATATTCTGCTTTAACCTTTGCTACAGCCTTCTGCAGGGTCTCCACTCGTTCCTTCTGCGTGGCCAGTTGACTCTGACAAAGTGCCTTCTCCTCGAAGTATGGCCGGGATTTTATGATGCTCCTATGCAATCGCTGCTCCAGTTGCTGAACCTTCCGGGAAATTATGTGCAGTTCATTTATTTTTATCCCAAAAACATGGAAATATAACTCTTTATGAGTAACCATAAACTGATATATTTTTACTTATACTTGTGAAAACTAAGATACTTAATAATTCCACTAACTAAACTCCACAGCATTGATTTTTATAGCTTTACTTTTAATAACCAATCCAATTCTGACAATTTTCTTTTCTGTAAAAATGGATATCAGCTTATGGCTTTTCATTACAGAACTGCACACATACACTCTCTCTCTGTATGATAGAAAAAAAGAGGAAATAAGTCAGGAGACGAGCACCAAAGGGTTCTATTCACAACCTTTAGCATGACTGAATAGTTTTTAAGAGTTATCTCTCGCATTACCATAACACTGAATATTACAGAGGTTAAGATTCATCACATATACAACAAAGCCCTGCCCTGGTCCTGGCTTTTATCCTATACTTATAATACATACTGTTTCCAACATTAAAAACTTTTAAACAGAGTTATTTTCTCCATCGGCAATATAGATTTTTGATGAAGATGAATGATAACTGCTTTCACAAACCCTGTGTTAACCACATTTTCTGCTATGTTGTCAACTCTCTTAGATGAGTTGTTATTTGTGTTAGCCCAGGCTTTCTTTTGTTCAGGTGTGATTTACTACATTTTATTGTTATAGATACAACATATATGAGGTGCATTCAAGTTATAACACGTCCAGATAGAAGCATGCAGGCATTCTTTGCTAATGTGTGACAGAGATGGCAGCACTGTATGTCACACAGAACCTCTCGTGGCAACGGTGAGAGTGAGGATTGTTTTGTATACTTAAAATGGCGACGTTTTCATTACATGATCAGTGTGGTGTGACACCAATTGAAATTCATCGCCAGTTAAGTGAGACATGTGATGGTATCACGGATGTGTCTAATGTGCGCTTGCAGGTACGACATTCAAAGAAGGCAGAAGTTGTGTGACAAAAAACCAAGAGAATCTCGGCCTCAGACAAGCCAGTCTGATGACATGATCAAGCGAGTGGAGAAACGTGTTTTGGAGGATCGCCAAATGACTGTGGAACAGATCGCCTACACAGTTGGCATTTCTGAGGTATCTGTGCACACAATCCTGCATGACAACCTGAAAATGCGAAAAGTGTCCTCCAAGTGGGTGCCACACGAATGCTGACGAATGATCACAAGGCTGCGCACGTGGCATATTGCCAGGCAATGTTGACGCGAGATGAAGGCATGAATGACACTTTCTTTTCGTCAACTGTGACAATGGATGAGACGTTTTTCAATCCAGAAATGAAGCGCCAGTCTGCTCAATGGAAGCACACAGATTCACCGCCACCAAAAAAATTTCGCGTAAGTGCCAGTGCTGAAAAAATAATGGTGGCCATGTTCTGGGACAGCGATGGCATAATCCTTACTCATTGTGTTCCAAAGGGAACCGCGGTGACAGGTGCATCCCACGAGGATGTTTTGAAGAAGAAACTCCTTCTGGCATTGTGCGAAAAATGGCAGGAAAAGGCTGCACGTGTGCTCTATCACCAACAAGACAACGCACCAGGGCATCGGGCGAACGTTACACAGCAGTTTCTTCGTGCAAACAACTTTGAAGTCATTCCTCATGCTGCCTACTCACTCGACCAGGCTCCTAGCGACTTTTGGCTGTTTCCGATGATGAAAGACACTCTCCACAGCCGCACATTCACCAGCCGTGCCGCTATTGCATCAGCAATTTTCCAGTGGTCAAAACAGACTCCTAAAGAAGCGTTCACAGCGGCCATGGAATCATAGCGTCGACATTGCAAAAAGTGTGTACGACTGCAAGGAGATTTTGTCAAGATGTGACACAAGTTTCATAATTTTTGTGTGATTAGTTAGTGAGAAAAAAATCGGAGGTGTTATAACTTGAATGCACCTCGTACGCACTATGTTTGTAGTTAGTCTTATATATTATAACTGTTATTGTTACATAAACAGAACATTTACACATGTGCTCACAGTAGTAGCAAGAACCGGCAACATTGTCTTACTGGATCCAGAGAAATGTGAGCCGGAGACACAGAGCCAAAACTGTAGGATAGATTGGCAATAAGCTGAACTACAGTTCTTTCATTCTGTATAATTCAACATTGTGATTTGTAGCAACACAGTATTTTTATGTTGACTGACAGTGACATTGAGATGAAGAAAAACAACACAAACTTCATTTCTTTGCAAGAAAAGTCAGAAACTCTATTCGTATGTTCAGTTGGCGAAAGAGCTTGAACTCTTTGTCCAACTTTGAATTCCATACTTAAAAATAGATTAACAATTGAACTTAACATAACATAACATAAGATCTCAATCTATAGACCCTATTGTGAGCTAGACCAGCTTAAAGAAAGCTAGTCTACTCATGGATGTAGATTACGTCATTAAATACATAATTACATTGTGTACTTGTATGTAAATAAATTGTACTTCTTATGTAGAGTACGTTAGAGCTAAAACATTTTAAAACAATATTATTTATACTTAATGTAGTTATAAAATTTGGTAACATTTTATAGTCAGTTATTTTTTGAATGAAAGAAATCCTCCTCTGTATAGAAGGTGTGAGTGATGAGGTATCTTTTTAATGCAAAGTGGTGTTATGTCAAAAAAATGCAGATGTATATGCATATGAATGATGTAGACAAACTTGTGGCAGAGTGGTTTGTTTCTATGAGAGCAGCAGAAATTCCATGATTATGGTATGATGGTGCCATACTTTGAAGAAAAGCCCTTTAGTTTGCTACGAGGTTGGAAATTACTGAATTTACTGCATCTATTGGATGGATAGATTCGTTCATGAATCATCACAATAACAGTGTGGAGAAAATAAAATGTTAATGTGGAAACAAGACCTGCCATCTATAATTCAGGATTACAAACCCAGAGATATTTTTAATGTTGATGAAACGGTTTGTAACATATTGCCATGGAAAACTTTGTGTTTTAAGACAGAAAATTATCTCAGAGGAAAACACGCAAGCACAGGGTAACTGTTTTCCTAATGGCCAATGCTGACGGATCAAAAAAAATTACTTCCCACCCTTCTAGAAATTGGTAAATTCAAGAAACCCAGGTGTTTCACGAATTTGAAAAATCTGCCTATAAAGTATGATGCTAATGCCACAATATGAATGACTAGTAGCATCTTCACATCCATTCTGCATGCTCTGGATGCTAAAATGGGGGCAAATCATCATAAAATAGTTGTTCATGGACAGATATCCTGACCAGCCTGAATATCTGCTAATGTTGTTGTTGTTGTTGTTGTTCACCAATGGCACTGGAGATTAATTGATCTGCATCATTTTCCCTCTTGCTTCCCAATATAAAGTATGTAAGTTATCACTTTTAAGGCCTTTTGCATTTGGGGAGATGTTTATTCAGGATGACATCATCTTCACAGAGAGTGCACTTGGGTGTAGGTAGGCATATCTGCTAATGTTTCTTCTGCCAAACTGCACAAGTGAGCTTCATTCACTGGATCTGGGCATCATCCACCCCTTAAATTTAAGTACAGGAAGATGCTGGTAGAGAAAGCTGTCTTTATGTACAATGGACATGGATCCAAAGAAAATGATCATAACAATAGTTGATGTCATGCATTATGTGGCCAAAGCACAGTCAAGTATTGATCATGTGACCAAATATGTCTCCAGAAGGCAGGTTCAAGTTTGTGGAAGTGGAGATGTCAGAGCCCAGCTACTGGATGCCAATGCTGATGCAGTGGCACAGCAGAAGACATCGCTGTGAAGACTGTGACCACGAACACACGATACTTACCAGCAAAGAAGCCACATAAGCAATATCTGTTTTAAGACAGTACATTGTGAGTGCCTCAGGAGAGGATGGGTATTTGATGCCCTATATATTGTGGAGAGGCGGATAGAACTGGTACAAATGTGTAAGAAGGAAAGACAGCCAAACATTTCAGACTTTTTTACTTTCTCTACTACTTAGAGTAAGTAGGGAAAGTTCGATGTCGAGATTTTACCAGAAATATACGTTTTGAGGTCCTGCAAAACCCTCCCCAAAAAAATAACCTTTTTAGAAAAAGGCCCATGTTTGTGTGCGAGTCTGTGAAAAAAACGGAAAGTTGGATAAGTACCAAACTTGTTATTTAGATTCAGTACCTTTCAAAGATGCGACATGAAGATTTTAAAAAAAAAATCCCCCCACCCTCTAACTACCCTTTACATGGAACATTTTTTGAAAATTTTGATTTTCTTAAAAAATGGCTGTAATGATTTTGATTAAAATACCATATATTAAAGATATTTACATGACAAATAAAATATATAATTTGAATTTTCTAGCAATAGCCTTTGAAGTCCTCTTCATTCGGAAGGAATTTTGTATAACTGGTAAACCTTAAGCGATAGACGAAAATGTACTACACAAAAAATGTAGATCTCTTTAAACACACAATTTATTTCAAATAAGTTTTTTTTTTGTGGCATAAGGCATTATTAATGGTTTGAATTGTTCATTTATTGGTTATTTTTTAAAGTCCTTTCAACATTCAGTTGTTTCTCATGACTGCATGGTAACAGTAAGGAATATTAAGGCCAGCATATAGCATAAATTCAGTTCTTAAACATTTGACTATCACTGTTATCTTTGTATCCTAATGAAATATATAATGTAGCTATTTCTGCAAAGGTTTATTTGGATAAAAATGTAGTAGATCGAAAAACCGCTTTAGTAAGAATAGTTTGTATACCCACTAATAAACAATAAGGGTAGAGAAAGTGATTTGAATATATCACGTCAGATTTTTTAAATAGGTAATTTAACTTTATAGGTATATATTATATTTATTTTATGTATTAAATTTTGCAAACAATGCAATATGTAGCATTATAGAATAATGATAATGATAACGATAACGATGATGATGATAATAATAATAATAATAATAATAATAATAACAATAATAAATTAATGTTTTAAACATTTTGTGTGTATTTCTTTTACATTTCCTGTCATTTACCTTTTTTGATTCAGTCCCTTAAAAATGTAAAGAGGTTTTTACTGTACTTAGCCCTGTGTTCCAGAGAGCAGGTTTAATTGCTCTCCTTAAAAATATCTAAGAACTCTTTGGTTTTAACCTAATATATGTAACACCACGAGCAATACACATCATGAAGCATTTTCAAGAAAGCCAAATTTTTAAAGAAACATACTGCATTCAAGAACATAGGACCAGGAGGAGGAAGAATTAAAGAGTTGAATTTCCAGCCTTAACTAAATGACCTGTGTGATGGCCCATGCAAACAAATCACAGAATCTTGATAAATCGGTAAAACTAATCTTAAATCATTGTTTAAAGACATTTCTAACAGCAGTGACATAAGTTTCTGAATTCCGTATATGCTATATATTTAGGGATAGTAAAGCTAGTTAGACTATAGTGGTGCTGTTACTTATTCAGGCTATTACAAGAGGGATACAAGAGGATTCCATTACACAGATTGTTTCAAATATTGTCAAACTATTACACACACTTTAAAAAATACATGTTAAATATGGAACCAAACTAGTTCAAGATATAATCTTTTACTTGAGCATTAGTAGTTGAATACACTTGCTTCACTTCCTCTGTTAATATACAGGACATATTTCAGAAGCCTTTGTCGTCCTCTGTGGACTAGTGGTACCGTGCTAGCCTCTAGTTCCCAAGGTCACGGGTTCAAACCTGGTGGAGGGCGATGGATTTTTTTGGGTGTAAAAATCCTTAGCATGGCTTCCTTCGGAAGGGAAGTAAAGCCAATGGTCCCGTGTCGTAGATTTACGGCATGTAAAAGAACCTCAAGCCTGATAAAGAGATCTCTGAGCAAAATTACCGGTCTTTCACGCCCAATATAGAACGGGACGCTAAGAACCACAGCAGTTAAAGAGCGTCCATAAATAAAACTCAATTTCAATTTCATTTTCAGAAGCCTTTGCTTCCATCATCAGCTGAAACACGTGGACTATTACTGCTGTAAGTTTTATTTCAATGTACTGATTTTAAAAGCACTTTTATATGAAACATGCAAATATTCTTAGGACCTGTGCCGTGACTGCCAGATAAAGGTTAGTCACACACACTGCAGTTAGATTGCCTTGTAAACCATTAATATTATACACACACTTAGAAACGGTTGAGTGAACAAATCACTCTTAAGTGTTATTACATAATTAAGTGCTAAACTTAACCAGAATAGAATCTATCAAGGATGGAGTAAGTTATTGGATGCTATAATGCACTGAAGACTCCTTATGCTGAGTATAAGAACCTGGTTGCTTGCCTGTTTTGGGTACTGGACACAAATTTGTCTAATATAAATGCTGAATTTTTTAATATGATTTTGAGAACCAAAAAGCTTAAGACAAAAGTCCTAGAGGTAATCTAATGAATGAACACAATGATAATGAGATTCAACTTGAGAAAGGATACTGCACTGAGATTATTTGATGGTTATTTAGAACAGATAATGTACCTAGAATATTAACAGCATCATATATATAATTTTACGGAAACAAAGAAATTAAAAGCTATCCAAAATACACTGTAACAATTCCTAGCATGGTGCATAGGGATGTAAAGAAAGAGGTTAAATTATTATCGGCAAAACACAAAGGACTGGTAGCTTCAAAATGTACAGAAACAACATTCAAAATTTAGAATAGCTACATGTATGACTGTTGGTGCCATTTTGTACAATATATAACTGGAGGAGTTGACAGCCATGTATGTCACTTTCAAAGCTCAAATTAAAAAAAGTATTGTTAAGTAATACAATGAAGAAGTTAAGTACATTAGCTGTTTTGAGCATAGCAAATGAAATATGCTGTTAACTTGTACGAGGGTGCATCGAAAAGTAAAACACAATAATTTTTTTTACAAAAAAGTTTAATAGTTAAAAAAAAAACAGCAAGAAACAAAAAAACAAAATCATAAATGAACTTACACCTATTACCTAGTTTTTGACATAAGTCACCAAATTTCTCAACACATTTCTCCTATTGTGATACCAGTTTCAATATGCCCTGTTCATAGAAGTCCATTTCCTTGGAGTATAGCCATCTGCAGACTGCTGATTTCACATCCGCATCTGTCGCAAAGCATTGGCCAGCCAAAAATTTCTTCATGGGACCAAACAGATGAAAGTCCAATGGTGCAAGGTCCAGACTGTATGGTGGATGCTGGAGCACTTCCCAACCAAATTTGGTGATTTTGTGATGAACAGCAGCAGCAACATGGGGCGAGCATTGTCATGAAGAATTTTGACATTGTCAGCATTCATGTTGTGGCGTTTGTCATGAACGGCATGATGCAACTTCAACAAAGTTTTCATGTAGGCTGCAGCATTCACAGTGGTCCCGTATTCAGCAAAGTCCACTAATACAACACCATGCATATCCCAGAACACTGTCACAAGCACTTTCCTAGCAGATTGAGTCACATTGAATGTTTTCTTCTCTGGGGAACCACCATGTTTCCACTCCATACTTGCCTGCTTGGTTTCGGGTGTGTAGTGGTATGCCCACGACTCATCACCAGTGACTATTCCTTTCAGAAAGTCATGCCCTTCTGCAGTGTACCACGTTAGGTGGTCCAAGCTCATAATCATTCGCTGGCCCTTGTGGTTGTCTGTCAGGTTCTTAGGCACCCAGCGAGCACTAACTTTACGAAATTTCAATGTGTCATGAACAAATTGTACACTGCACATAGGAAATGTTGAACTGTTGCGATAGGGTTCGCAGTTGCACAAGCCGGTTGTTCAAAATTGCTGGCTCAATGCCTCTGGCACTCTGCGGGGTTGCAGCTGTTACCGGCCTCCCGGAGCATGGCAAATCACTAAGGTTCACACGGTCCTCTAGGAAGAATGCACAGCACCTGGAGACATTGCTATGGTCTATACAATCATTCCCATACACGCCACGCATGTCCCTATGAATATCACTTGGTTTATGCCATTTGGCCCACAAATATCAAACCACACCTCTCTGCTCTTCAGACGTGGATGACAGTAACATGTGCGCCATCTTTGTTGCATAGTTCACGCTTCTCTCGTTACAGCTGCACATGAAACAAAAACTACCCTCTGTAGTAAAACCTTCAAACTATATCTGTATGAAATTGCAACATTCCAGCTCCAATACCAAGGACAAAAAAATATTGTGCGTTACTTTTCGATCCGCCCTCATATAATATCAGTATAAGACACAACTTTGTACAAAAGGTAAGGTTATTCACTCCCATATTCTTACCCTATTGGAAGAAATCACAGTGCCTGTTTGTATTTTCTACCTTATGCTTGTATTCTGTATAACATACAAACATGTCTGATAGCATTCATAATTATTTGACAGCACAGCAAACAGTTCAAATAAGAAATACAGTTTAGGAACAGCTGATTGTGAAAACAATTCAAATTGCTAAACAAAGTTTCAAATCAGTTATGATTATATAACAAGCTGGTCATGAATGACTCGGAATACAGCCAACATTAGTTTCAATCTGATATCAGTGGAATAGCTCAGGAATAGAAATATGTCACATAGCTTACTGGCTCATTTATATCCTAGTTACGGTACTCCCCAAGATATATTCCAAATTTGCACAACTGGCCCTTAGCAGAATAGATTATACATTGAATATAATGTACATTCATTTTTGTTGTTCTTTACTTTTTTTTTATGGACATTCTTTAAATACTATGGTTCTTAGCATCCCATTCTATATTGGGTGTGAAAGACAGGAAATTTTGCTCAGAGGTCTCATTAACAAGCTTGATTCTTTTATGTGCCATTAATCTATGATATAGGACTGCTGACTTTACCTCCCTTCTGAAGGAAGCCATGCTAAGGATTTTTTAATCCGAAAGTAATCTCTATTTGTGAGGCTGCTCATTATATATGGCTTGATGTTTTGATTAGCTAATCTAGAGAATATTCTTCCAGATTGTGAATATAGAAAAGTTGCAGTGCACTTTTTCAATGAACTTTCAGATAAATGTGCAAACTGTTGGATAATTTTAAATTATGTATTTTTCACAGAACAGACCCTACATGAAAGAAATCAATGTTGAAAGTAACAGTCTAAACCACACAGATTTGATTGTACAAACGTTAAAAATGATGTCCCTGTCATCACAGATTTCTAATGTCTTTTAATTAATTTTACATTTACATATATTGATACAATGTCTCTCTATTCTAATGTATGCATGTTATTCTTATACATTTTATTTTTCAAGTTCACAAATTACTGACTTAGTAAATTTCAGTCAGCTCTCATACCAAGGTTGTAACAGGGAATTGAGGTGCAGAAAAGTTCTGTTATTGGCACATGTTAGAAACGTGCTAGTAACTAGTGTGCTATAGTGTAGAAATGATGTCACTGTAATATTCATCAACCGAATGAAAGCTGTGATTAGATATTCCATTACAGGAATAATAAAAAATGAAAGCTATGGTAGACTGCAGTTCCAGAGAGCTGCGAAACACAGACAAATTAAAAAACAATATTATAGTATCAAGATTTCAGTAACTGACAATGAAGAAGGTTCAGATTTGCAATAGGTATTCTGCAGAGCACTATTATCCCTCCTAATACAATATCTGCACCATCATTTTCTCGTAGATGTTTTGCTGCACCAAAGGAATTCACAGCATCATAAACATTTTTAGAAATGTGCATCGGCTCTTCACCACCATCGTCAGGTGGGTCACATTGGAGGTAGTCATGGGCTGAGGAGTCGTCAAGCATTGCGGCCAGAGGCCTATTGTGCTGTATGCAACCTCCGGGAGGAAGGGATCAGATGAAAGATCTGAAGTGTTGTTGCTTGGAACAAGTAGTGGCAGTTTACATATGCAAATACTCCTACCCGCCAACATCCTCCTGTGGAACAGGTCCGAACTGCCCTGATTTTGTATCAGAGGAGGATGAAAGCTTCAGAGAGCATATCCACCAAGCCCCATACCTCGAGAGGTGATATAAAATGAAATGAGGGACCAGAAAAAGCATCCAGTATTTGCCTGCAGCATGAGAAAGCTATGATAAACCCCAAGTCAGAGTGAGCGGTAGCCAGGGATCAAACTCAGGACCACTCGAACGGAAGTTACATGCTTTACCATGGCGCCACCTTAATCAATTAGTCCAACACTTTATGAACATGGATAAGAAAGACAAAATTAAAATATGTATGTTTTGCAGGTAAGGTCAGTTTTTATCACTCACATATGCCATTAATAGTAAATAAGTGCAGTTGTGTTCATGCCTCTCACTTGGCAGTCAGAGACCAAACAACTTTGAAAAAATGTTCAATTGTAATTACTGATTAATCACATCTATTTTCGAACATGTTAGTAGGACTTTTGTCCCCATCCTCAGCAAGTGTCCAACTAGTTCTTGATGGAGGTATACTTGCCGTCAGGTCAAGAAAAGAGTAAATGTTTTACTCCATGATTACCTGCCACCTCTCCCTCATCAGCATTACTTACATCAGCTGGCTCTTGGCTGGGTCCCGAAGCATGGTCTCAAAGAAACAAAATTAGTTATGATCCTATTTTCATCTAAAACTTTTCGAAACTGCTTTATTTTCACACACTGCTAACAGTATCAGATAACAGCAAACAAGGAAAGAAAATGAACTCATAAATAACAAGCCATTTCTAAATTAACACAGTATACCTATTTGTATTTTGTCCCTAAAGACTAACAAAGCATATTTGAAACCGTATTCATTCGTTGTGCATAGCTTTCTTTTCTATTAAATATGTTTGTTTTAGGTTAAGCTATTGGGGTTTAAAACACAACTTACGAAGTATGAAATGAGTCCACAATCTAAACAATCAATACAGTACAAATGGTAAAACAATGCTTCTTGAAAACGAACCGTAAATCTTTCAGTAATCTTTGAGCAGTGCTTTTGCTAAAACTTGGAAAATCACTGTTATGTGTGATTCATTTATTTTGTTTATTCTCAAAGTCACTTTTCTAACTGTTGGGATTTTGTTTTTCCAAAAAAATCCCTAAACTTCCCACCGAATGCAATTTTGTACATGTTCAAAGTATTTATTTTTCTGTACTCTCTTACCTTGGGCTGCAGGACATGATTTAGATGGAGAAATCACTTTACCATGCACTCTAAAATCATTGGGAGCCGCGTAAAGTAGGTTGTCTTTTGCCCAATTTCATTCAGACTCCAGTTCTTATTTTCTTCTAATGGACTGCTGTACACATTCACAACAATTTGTTTACACTTAGCACTTAATTTCGTACCACTCCTATTTGCTTTAAAATGCCAAATGGGAGAACTCAGTGCACTACATATGGTTGTCACCGTTTTGATCTTTCAGTAGGTTCTCCAACCTATGACATTACAAATGCTGCTTTCGTACAACTGACCCATAACGTACAAATATGAGGTATAATCTATAAATATAATTTATTTAATGTATTCATATTAGCTTTTCTATTGTAGATTACTGTTAGGGACATTATATACTTAATTATATGATTCCATTACTTGCATCTTTCAGGATAGTTTTGTAAATGTTGCATCAACGTGATATTTTCAATTTAAAATAGCTTCAGCAAGCTTATATGCTTCTCTTTCAGCGTGTAATGAGAGTTCTATGGGGGACATGTGGGGGGAGCAGAAAAGATCAAAGAAACCACTTTTTTATTGACCTGATGACGTGTATAGTAGTTGTGGAGATATCTGAAGTAACATAACTATGTTGTGATGTGCTCTGGAGTGAAATATGAATTTCCAAAATTGTTAAGTTCTTTGTGGTGGCTCAGTTTTGTGATATGTTTCTCTCCCTAGAATTTTGTTATGTTTTCATCTACTGCTTATTTCCTGCAACCATTGGTAACTACTATGGTTTGAGAGTGCTGATATGCAGCTTTGTATTCCTCCATTTTCATAGGGATGTTCAGTAGTCGGCAAGTGAACCACATAACCTACTGTGCACCAACTGTTGCAGTGGTTGTGTGCAGGAATAGCCAAAGAGCAGCTTCCATATAATTTATGAAGAGGGCTTGTTGTTTATTTCTGCATGAACTACTACGTCCCTGTTGTGCATCTACCATGCACTGACCATGCATCGTCATGAGATTGATTTTATGAAAATGACCGGGAAACAGTTGCAACACTGTAGGCTACATGGAAATGACCAAGCAGTGACCTACTGGTCACCGTTTGGCAGCCTCTTGCATTTCGGCTATTTCCGGCATTTTCTGTAACGATACAATGTATTGTTCTGGGAAGCCATTTCCTGTGTTCATTAGTACTCAGAGCTATACAATCTGTCACATAAAGATTATGATGGCACCTTGATTAAACATACCATCTCGAAGGTTATATGCAAGAGAAAGGCTGAAAATATCTTGTGTCTTCTGTAAAATCAAATAAGCATCACAAAGTATAACAACGTTGTTTTCTTCTTTGTGATCCATTGCTTATTGAAACAAAGATGACAAAATGATCAGGTCAAATCAGAGGCAGATCAGGATTCCTTTAGGGAGGAGTTAACATATTCTGTAAGATACCTTACCAATGAGTAAAATGTAGTCCGTGATAGAGAATTTAAATGTTTAAATTTTCAAACATCATATGAGTGATCCATGAATTATTCTTTAGATACAAGCTTTAATTTCAATTTTGAGAAAACTTATGAAATTATTTATTAAATAAAGATGCCTTTTAAACATAACATTTAAGTAGTTTGATTATCAGTTTTATTGTGACATCCTCATTGTAATGACACCTTAATCTTACTCAGAAATTATTTAATAGTGAATGCAAAGCATATTTGATTTGGCCTATGTGATTCTTTTCTTTGTTTAGTTAGTGGAACATCTTTTGAGATATAGCCCATGATTAAGGTAAATTCACCAATTGATTGTGAACAAGATGTCATCCAATTAAAATAAATTTAATTGAAATAAAAGTGTTGATTTTGAGTTCACCGAAGCAACACAATTTACATGTGTTTTTTTATGTAATTAAGAGAGAGGCTATAGACTGTCTTAACCCCTCCCTGGTTCTGTCTAAGGATGAAAATAGCAGCACAAAGTTGGGACATGGTAGGCTATGTGAGTGCTGCATATTTATGTACAGTGGGTATTGTTTGTTATATAGTTCACTCTGTGGGTTGGTTTTCTGTATATGTCAAATGTTAGGTGATGCTGTTTTTGAATTATTTTCATGAAACAAGTCCTGCAGGTTTAAAAACGGAATCTTACAGAAATTTCTTGGAGGTAATGGCTAACCCATCACCTACATATTTGTAATAGAATATTAACACATTACTGTCTCAAAGATTCTATTTAATTATCACCAGAAAAATGCAATCTTTAAGTGAAAATCATTGTGTAAGGTTTTGCTGTAACTTATGGTTTTGTTTACTGTAATTGTTATGCAATTAAAACTAGTGGTAATAAAGACTGAAAAATTACTATAGATCAAAAAGTGAGAGTTGCATTATTGTTTTATTTCACGATGCATTTATAAACTTTCTTAAGAACATACTTTACACACTATTGATGAATGAAGTACCCATGATTGATCAAAGATTGGACTAACCTTTTGCTCCGCTGCATTAAAGAGAGTTGCTCTTTTCTGATGTTCACGCCCACTTTCAGCCTTTTGGTTCTCAGCATCCATCACCTTCAAAAGATAGATAGACTTTTATTCCTAAAACCCTGCACAATTTGTAGCAGTTATAGATATCCAAAACCTTTACTTCTATTGAATACTGTAACAATCTTTGACTTGTAAAAAGGATTATTAACTAATACACTTTGTATTCTCTTTTAAAACGACAAAAGGAAGAATTGCAGTAGTCAGGCAGACCATGGCGATATCACTTGGAAGCTGTTTAATTCCTATTATATTTGCACCTGAACAAATGTATATGATTAGAGGTTATTGAATTATTATGGACTGAATTTTAAGTGTTTTTGTGTAGATTCTTATCAGCATAACAAATCCAATTTAAAACATGTGCACACAGAAGTTTATGTATTCCAAATTGTATAAAACGTTTGGCAGTGCTCCACATATTGATAGCTCTTTTATGCACAATGAGAATTTTACTAGCACAGGTGTGGTTGCAGCACTGTAAAGCTTATGTGAATATTATAATAAACTGTCAATTGTTGTAATGGAACACAAATAGTTAGGGTTGTATACATAAACAGAACTTCAAAAGCACTCTGCACCTACAGACTTTGGAGGAATTCCATTTCATAGTGTTTCTTCGGAAATATGGCTAGTGAAAGTTCAAATAACCAAGCCTTATTTTCCATATGATAGTATTTTATGTTAGTTGTCGATACTTTCAGAATGTAGCACTATGGTGCCTTCTGGTGTAGCTTATTATTCTATGTTTTTGCAAGTTCCTACTTTCTTTCACTCCATGAAATTTTTACTATTCACTATAACTATTCTTAGCTTAAAGTTTTCATTTCAGGTTAGGTTATTGTAGGCAGCAGGATAGTTCAGCTGTGTACAGTAGAACATAGCTTCTACATTTTAGATTAAAATAAAAGAAAGAAAAAAAAAAATACTTCCCTTGAGTACCTTGGTAAAAGAAGTGGTTACAAAACTAATAAGGATATACAAGTGTGTTGTGTGTGGAAAACAAAAAGATAGATAGCATGTATATTAAGAAGAAACCTGAAATACAGGACAAACTAAGTCAATAACATCAGCACATGAATGCACTTCAGTTAAAAAGTGCTGAAACTATGAAATTCAAAGCCAGAGAGCAGCAAACTTCTGAACAAAAGAGTATGTAAGGGTAGGGGGTGGCTACCTCCTGAGAGGACAAACTGTGTTGCTAGTTAATTTGCATTTTAGCAACAAGTTTGGTGATGAATTCAATGGCCAGAATGCTGTGAAGTGGTTATATTTTAATAAAGTTGTACACTTATGCAGAAATTACATACAGTTTAACTTTTGACAGTAGTTCTTTACCCAGCATTTTAATACAACAGAATATGTATAAATGAAGACTTTCATGGCTGGAATTAATCAACGGAAAAAAGCTTCTGGGCTGGAAGGCTGTGGTCCATTAATCAAAGCAAAAGTACCTGGCATTTTGTATAACTCTTTGGTTGCCATATTCAGGAAGATTAAAACCCCAGATAACTCATGATTGGCTGTTCTGCAGTAGCATGTTATGACAGATATCCACATGCAGTTTTCATATTTTTTTTTATTAATGTCATTTGTGCATCTATGTATTTCAATTACTTCTTTATCGAGACTTACATGGTAATATTTAGTTGTTGCTATAGGTGTTTCACTTGCTCTTGGCCTTAGATTGAATGTATAAATCAAAGTAATTGTCATAATTTATTAAAATGTGCTATAGACACACCTTTAAGCTTCGGAGAATGTTGCATTCTGAGGTTCATTTTAAGATGATCCTTATTTGAAAATCCGTTGCCTAACAGCAATAGCTGTCCAAACCATGTTCAGTCAAACACATATGATTAGCAAAGATTTGATTACTTCTTTCTTTTGTTACGGGTGACGATTGGAGGATTTATGGCCTGGGTAGCTAACCTATAAATAGTATGTCCCAGTGATCCGTTTCTATTAGCATGTTTATGTTATCAAGATATTCCAGAAATCTATCCATGAAGATCTTGTTTGGCATGATCCACTGGAAGAAAATGTTGATATGCTAATACCAACAGCTAGGTTTCAGAGGAGTGGTGTCTAAAACACAGGATAAAAAAGGTTCCGTATAAAAGTCATGATGATTGGGGTCAAGCGGACTTCCTATATCAATGTTATCTTATTCATAAA
The DNA here is from genome assembly GCA_030765065.1 of Deroplatys truncata. Classification (NCBI taxonomy): domain Eukaryota; kingdom Metazoa; phylum Arthropoda; class Insecta; order Mantodea; family Mantidae; genus Deroplatys; species Deroplatys truncata. The sequence continues at coordinate 18,608,579 of CM060988.1, read as the reverse complement.
ATTCTATATTCCACTGTAAGTAGGAAGTTGTCAAACAGTGTTACACAGAATAGGAATATTTGTAGGAAAAATGCCTGTAACAAGAGGTAAAACTTTATCTTGGTAAAAAGAGAGCTGATGTCAAGGCTGACCGGAGAGTGTACATAGCATGTATCAAACTCCACAGGATGTGGCTGCAGCATAAGTTGGAGATCCAATTGTATTAACTATGGGACGAAGAGGAATGTTTTGTTATGCACGTTTGGAAGTCCATATTGGTGAGGAATATGTTTCTGAATCTTTATTTAATTTATTACGTTTTTTGAGGATGCCTACAGTAGGGTCACATGCAAAGCTGAGGGTCAAGCAGGTCTTTGATCTTTTACATATAATCCAACTTATTCAAAATGAATTTCCTAACATATGGCTTCCTGGGGATTACCTCATTCCACCAAGTGGTGATTGGATCCGGTGGAGGCATCCATAGGGTAGTTTGTTATCTCTGATAGGAGGATGTACAGCTTTTGCCATGGACTCAAAAACATGTTTGGGGCTTGGGGATACTCCACATGAGCAAGTCATATGTGAAGGCATGGATAGGGCCAACTTAAAATTGCCACCAAGATCCACAGCCAGAAAAGAAAACCACTGCATACCCTGCAGCCCCCTTTTTGTTGATAAACAGTGCTCAAATAAAATATTTGTCTTGCTTTAAGGCCTATAATGCTTTACTATTATAAATCAGATTATTTCAAGAATTCTCACAGTTTTATTACTATTACTGGGTGAAGCAATTGTTACTTCAAAGATGTCAAAGGCTCCACTTTGTAGCATTGACACAATAAATAATACATTCAAGATATAAAGGATACAGCTTCATACTGCATGGGAATTCCTTTTCGTGTTAAATTTTGTTCTCTTCAACAGACATATACATATCAACTATTTCAGAGCAATAAATGCTTAAGTGTAAAAATCTGGGATAATGAGTTAATGGTTCTTCTTTCTTTTGCTTTCCAAATATATTATTTTGTTTTCATGATTTAACTTATTACAGCGATGATAGTAAAAAAAAAAAAAAAAAAACAGACTTCCCAACACATCCACATTTTCTGATATCGATAAAATGTTTCGTAATTGTGATAGAAATATTTTTGGAGATTTACAGCACTTTAGAATTTGTTCAAGCAATGCTCTGATGGAATATTTATGCTATTCTGTAAAGTTGTATCTTAAGACTTATATAGCACCTCATATGCTTTCACTAATCTACAATGTTAACCATTCACTGCTGGCAAGAGTTTGGAAGAGAGGTAAACCAACTGAGCATTGTGGCTGGTTCTATCTAATGCTCTGCACAATCGTCCTCAGATGCAAGGATGTCATTTATAGCCTGTTTAAGGGCATTCTCAGTTATAGTTTATGAGCAAGCTGTGATCAGTTCCACTTTTTTAGTTTTGTGTGTGATATGTGAAGATGGATTCAAAATGAATATTGACAGTTAGTGAATGTTCAATGAATTCAGAGATGATTCTTATTATTTAGTTCAGAAAAAGAAGAAAGCGATGTAGATCTGCAGCAAGCTTGGGTGCAAAAATAGCTCATGACTTGACTGATGACTAATGAGTGCCCACTGTTACCAATACCGGTACTTGTATTGACATACCTTATCTCCATACAGATAAGTGTTTAAATTTTATCACTACTTAGAGAAACCGTGAGTGTAATACCAATATAAGTACCATGTGTTTCATTTATAGCCACGATATAGATCACTACAGTGACTTCAGTATTTCTCTACAATGCACAATGCACTAGGGGTGAATGACCCACTCACGGCTATGTTTATAAGTTGTGTTATTCTGTGTCAGCTGCTGCTGTAAAGAGTTTGTTCACTGTGCATCTGAAAACTGAAAGTTTATTCAAGACGTTTGTGTTGTGTGTGAATTGCATAGATTACTCTTATTAATACCAGAAGGCCTACCAAAAAAGTCATGCTTGAACAAAGAATTTTTATGTACAATACATACGTAAAAACCTAATCATGTAGACAGGTATGCAGACAGGAGAAATTTCCTTGTATTCCAGTTCCAGGTATAGAAACTGTTAGATGTTTGGTTAATAATAAGTTTAGGACAAAAGGATCACTAAATGTTCTAACAGAGGCAAAAATTGACAAAATTGGTGCATCATTCAAACGCTCTCCAAAGAAGTGTCTAACAAGGGACATCAATCAATGTTAAGGAAACTTGCAACCGATTTATATACCATCCAAAAGACACTGAAATATGTAAAACCCTTGAACATTACATCCTAATATGCACACATAAATGAGTTACAGGAAGCAAAGGTGTGCAGGTGGGAGTTGTCAGTGTCCAATTGGAGTGAAGTTTTCTTGAACGGCTTGCACCAAGTTTTGGAAAGTGGGCGAGAGAGAGAGAATGCATTGAACCTGGGCCATGAGTTGTATATGGCTCGTTCCAAAGCAAGCTTCTGCCTATAAAAATGAACACTCTTAACGTAATGAACACGTTATATAATCATTTTAAAGAAGAGAATTTCCAGCTCCTCGTTGTAATCAAAGAAGAAGACAATGTTTCATATTTAGTAGATATATTAGTCTGATACAGAAATAATATACATGCAGACTTTATATAGCAATGAATATGAACAGTGTTATACCCCACTGTTGAAACATTGCACTTGACAGCTAGCAATTAAGTTGATACACTTGCAAAAAAACAAATGAAAAGCTTTAACTGTTAGACTTCCTAAACCAATCACAAAGCAGCATTTCGGGTGGTCTATGACAAAGCGGAAGTGGGACTGGCAGTGGCTCTGTTGCCGGATGTAGCTATTTCCAACCACGTGTTTCAGTTTCTGAATCTCCAGCACGTGTGTTGAGTTATTCTTTGGAAGCTAATATTCTTCATTGTTATTTATATTTGTGGTTATTGTTAGTGTTCATTTATACATATCTATTTATATATATTTCATTCATATTATTTGTACAAGATTTAAAGTGCGACAATGTCCCAAAAATGATGCCGATCACCGAGTGATGATTCACGAAGTGAAAATCCTTTGCGTCGAGATGTGCCATTTAATAGTCAGGCATTGGAACTGTTAAGAAGGGCCCAGGAATTCTTTGAACAGGAGGAGTACGTGAAGGTTCATGAGCACCCTTCTATTCCTGCTGATAAAGCCGTACAATGAACTGCAGCAGCTCTTGAACTAATCAAGAGAATTGCTATTTACAAGGGAGTGAAACTCCAAGAGAAAGAGGACAAAATTTCTGAAGCATCTGGAACGCAGCATGAGTGAAAATAAGTTTGTTATTACAGCTTATATTTGTTTTATTACTCCTCATTGTAGCAGGCATGTTTGCATTATTTTGTTTCTATATTGTCAAAAGTGCTAATTTTTTCTACATGTTGCAATGTTTATGCTGAGTTATTTACAATTAACAATAATAATATGAAATAGTTATTATTCCATGATGTTCACTACTTATGTACTTTTGTATGCGGTTTTGACACAACAGAAAGGAAAACAATTAGCTACTGTTGTTTACTAACCACTCTGGCAATCACAATATAGCCAACCTTATGCGTAGCCACACAAACTGTCAAGTGCAAAGATTCAATGGCAGGGGTATAGTGCTTGACGAATGCGAATCTCCATCAGAAGAATCTACTTCATCCTCAGTAAAACAGGAGGTCCACAAAACAAGAGTAGAATGATCATTGTAAGAAAACAGAAAGGTTATAAACACATGGCTGAGTTCAAAGAAATGGAAGCCAAAGCAAACATTTCCTCACTTATTGTGGAACACTATGAAAAACAGATATTGTTGATTGCAGCATGAGACACAGTTGTAGTGCTTTAAGAAAGATATTGTAAAAGTAGTGACTTTTTGCAAGTCATCTTCTAATTTAAAAGCCACAGATAAATATACGCAGTTGTACGAGTTGGTGTTTATGAAAGCTCATGCAAACAACTTGATGATATTAACTTACAAAAATAGATCCGTGAAGAAGCCAAATTTACCTTTGACAGCAATTGCAACATAGTTATGGAATTTCAAGCAGCATTTTCACATAGGATCACGAAAAATTATGCAGTTTGTCACAAGAACAGAAGATGAAACTACTAACATAGTGCATTCCAAGAAAGGAGACAATCTTGCTTATAAAGCAGTATAGTGTTTATGTATATAATGCAGATCAATAAAGAATACATTTGGAAGAAGCCATGGTAGGAAGGTAGTATATGTTGTTACATAATGACAAAACACACTGAAACATTCAGTCACAAATGCCAAGTGTATCATGTATGGGACATCCCCTTCCCTATCTGTTTATTGTGCTGCAGGAATCAATACCACCAAGTGAAGCTGTCCAGCAGCTATGGCCTAAGGTTATTGGGAGGTTGGAATAAACAAGATAACTGACACTTGCCAGTATTAATACTGGGCATGCAATCAGACGATAACTAGAACCTTCTGGAAGCTTTTTCTCCCTCCCTCCTCCAGAGGGTGTGTTAAAATAGTTCTAGAACATTCAAGAACCTCGTGGAAAGATTCCACCAACTCTGGCAAGTACTCTTGTGAGAGTCAGTTGTCAAGTGCGAGCCAACTGTGCGTAAGTTGTTGAGTCAGTCAGTGAGCAACTTAAGTCTTGGTGTGACATCAAGTGAATTGGTGACAGTTGTTGTGACATGCAGCGAGTGTTACTGCAGAGTGAAGGGTTGTGGAGGTCTTGTGTTCAAGTCTGAGTGAAGTGAACCGTCTGGCGTGAAGAGGCAGAGAACTGAACTAGTTCACCTCAGTGAAGTGATAGTGTGAACGAAGTGAGCTCCCAGTGAAAATGAACTAGATAAAAACAAAACAGTCACAAGTGACAGTTGAAAAACTGGATGAAGTCACAATATTCTAAAGTTTTACTGGAGAAAAACCAAACCTTACCTCTTCTGATGCAAGATGGAGCTTAAAACAGACAATATTGTATGGCCAAGTGCTTACAAGTAAAATAAAATGTAAGACTAAAGTTTTCATAAACAATGGATAGCATTTCACTGAAAGTCTCTCACACACATCTGTTTCTCCATCTTCACAGAGATTTGTTGACCATAACATGAACTCTCATTGACAACAGCAGGTTTTACACACATTTCTAATGACGACTCTTCTTAAGCTATGAACTCCAGCAGACTAGGTGTATAAAAATGCCTATATTTTACTAGTGTAGCAATGGTTTTGGACGGAAAAACTGAGTAGTGGTTTTATGACTTTAATAAATCTTTTTGGAAAGATTGTATCTTGATTTAAATCTTGGATATATACTTCTTAACTGAGCTATGCAGAAGAATTCAATATGCTCTCCCCCAAGATTCAGAATGGATAAATGTTTCATCAAGAGCACCACGAAATCTGGTCCTTTCAGAGAACAAATCAGCATTAGCTTGACATCCTATAGCATTGGGAAATCAAAGTGTGATCTTCCTTGTGTCAACAGAAACTGAGTCACCTGGAAAAGGTATTGGATACTAAACTGATATGTGTAAAGGAATATATATCATAATGTTCTAGCTTATGTGGTAATTAAGTAAAAACTTACGCATTAACATTAATAATGAAAAGCATCTACAGTGATTTAGTGTGCAAGAATAGCACCCCTGTTAATATGAAATTACTTGTGAAGTACTTACTATTTATTAGCCTAAGAGGCTTACATGCTATGCATCTTATCTGATAATCTGACCAGTACCAATATAAATAAGAATGTGCGGCAGATAAGCACAGAAAGGCTAATTTTGTAAGTAGAATCATATATATGTAGTATATGCCTTAATTCTTGTAAAATATTTATGACTGGATAATAACATAGCTCTCTTTCCTGTTGTCAGCTAAAAGTAATTTATTTCTCCGTGCTCAGCACTGAGATCTGTCTCCTAGTGGTGTAGTTTATACGAACTTTCCATTTGGGTTCAGGAACAAATATAAAATTGCTGTTGCTTCCTCATTCAGATAGACGGAATTCAGTTTACTCTTTTTGTTGTTAAACAACTAACCATTGCATGCATTATTGATGTATCCGAAAGCCAATCTGATTTGTGCTCATCACATACAATACATTGTATATTTCTTATAATATCAACAATGAAGTAAACATGGTTACGGAAAACATAGAACTCTATGCCAGTTACAACATAATATCAGCTATACACATAAAGAAACAGAAGCTACTTACGTAATTAATCTGAATCCACAAGAGGCTCAATTCCTTCCTAATCAGAGGTCTATGATTCATTGCTACCTGATTCCACGTTGATTGTTAATCTATCCACTATGCTATGCATCATTCCCTCCAGTTCCCACATTCCTTGCTCCTCATTTATCACATGCCGAACACATTGGTGCCATGTTAATTCCTTAATTTCTTTAAACCCTAACTGCAGTTAACGCAGTTTTGTGCTACATAACCATGAGTTCCATCAGGTTAAACTTGTAGTGTTATGGAGGCAGTCTGAGTACTTTGACCAAGCTTGTCGATGACATACTTTTCATACAGGTTTCTACACACCTTAGCCAACCCTAGTGGATCTATTTTAGCTATTGATTTGTCACATGCAATGTTCTTGGATCTCAGCCAGAATAGCATTTCAGCCTTTGTTTGGTATGCACCCCATTCTTACTGAATGATAAGAGGCATTGTCCATTATCATTATACTTCTAGGCTTGAGTTTGGGAAACACATTTATCAACCAGTTTTTGTACACTTCCCTCGTCATTTCGTTATGGTAGTCACTTGATTTCTTTGGCTTGTACACAAGTTCACTGCTGTCAACAAAGTCATTCTCACGGCCAGCATGCAAAATAATTTAAGTGCTGACCTTTCCCACTCCGGTTTGTCAAACCTGTACTCATGACGGACAAAAGTGCACCATGTTTTGCTTTTAACAGTACTGCCACTCCATACCTGGGAGGGCACATGGCCCTTAATAACCCAAGTACAATGGGTGCCCCTCCCTCCTACTTTGCTAAATCCTCCCTGTCCAGTATCACACTTTCCTTATTGCAGCTGATGAACTCAAATCCAATTTCCTTCAGAAGTGAGTACAACCTAGTTCTTTTAAAGTTAGGTAAATCACCATCACTGTTCACTGCATGCAACACTTTCTTAATAATAATAATGTTGTGGTTCATAGGACATGAACTTTACACCGCACAGATCTTTCATAAATTCATCACATTGCCCTAACACTGGCTGCTCACGCTTGCTCTTCTTTGCTGGTTTTGTCACTTTTCCTAATTTAGGTTGCTCTTTTCATGCCCTATACATTGCTGATGCCAACACTCCTGCAGATTCAGATATTAACTTCACCACAATGTTAACAACCATAGTAGGATTCTTCTCCAGAAATTTATTGAATACCTTCAGTTTAATAATCTTTTCGGCACTCCTTAAAGGTTTTCCAATTTCAACTGGACTTGAACTTGCTTCCATGGTGCACATTACAAAATGAACTAAGATGGTGGGAAGGTAAGCTCTGCAGGTGATGTCATCATAACATTTCTCAATTGTTTATAATAAACATACAGCATAATGTTGCAGTAATATTATAGCAACATCTTGAGTGTTTTACAGAATGCAGGGTATTCAATAAAGTGTGGAACTATGTTGTGGAAGAATATGCTGAAATTATTTAAAATGTGTCCATAGTGTTTTTTGGTTTGATTCATTTGTCATTATTAATGTTAAAGTTGTGATGTGCTAGCATCTTTTCAATAAATGTGTTACTAGGCATCTTCATTTAATTATTCTATTTTCTACAGGTTATGGGCCCAGACACGCAGAAACTCAGACCATAAAAATTAAAGCTCAGCAATAAGATTCTGGTTTAACAAGACATGTAAAACTTTTAAGAGCTCTGATTACCATGAGATTAAAAAAAAAAAAAAAAAACAGTTCCGTTGAAGACCATGTGAACAAAATCATAACTATAGCGCACAAGTTATCTGTATGGGGCTAGTGATGACTGATTGGAGGCAGGTTTATTGGAGAAATATAAACCTATGATTATAGGCATTGAAAATTCCAGAATTCCAGTCACAGCTGATTTGATTAAAACCAAACTGCTTCAAGACCTGCAGATCCAAGCAATAATGATGACCTTAAAAGACTGCTAGTTTTGTTTAGTGGAAGAGGAGAGGGTGCCAACCTTTGAATAGAAATAAAGGAAAAGGTGTGCAGTGCTACAACTGCATATGCCTGGGATTGTAAACGTCTGAGGGATAAGGACAATACAAACTGTGCTAATTATGTGGCTTTATCATCAGTAAATGAGAAATTATGCAGTAAAAAGGATAAATGGATATTGATTCTGCAGCTTCAGTGATTCAAACATGCTTTATAATATATATCCACTGTTTCTCCGTTAAGATTACAACTGTAGTCAAGTGATAATTACAGGTAAGATTGGCAAGTTAAACATTCCAATCTCTGTATCTGGTAAAGTACAAGAGCCAAGTTTTATATGTTCCTGCTCTGTGTGTAAATCTACTTTCAATAAGTGCAATGGCGAAGAAAGGAAACTCAGTTTTATTTAATAGTAATGGATGCAAGATACTTAATGCAAACAGAGAGCTAACTGCTGCCGGCAGACTTGAAGATAATGTTTACAAATTACATGTTAATAGTAACTCAGTTGCAGTAGCATGTTATGCAAAGAATAGTGCAAATTTATGGCACAAGCATATGGCTCACTTAAATATAGATAGTATGGGAAAACTTAAGAAAGGAATGGCTGATGGAATACAATTTTATACCAGAAATTCTTCAGATTTTTCATTCTGATTTATGTGGTCCCACTGAACAGGATTCCGTTAATGAATCCAAGTATATGCCTACTTTTTTGGATGACTTCAGTCATGACACTTGCATATTTTCTGAGGACCAAAGATCAAGTTTATTACTATTTCAAGATATTCAAGCAATTTGTCCAAAACCAAACTGGCTGTAAGATAAAGGTTCTCAGAACAGGTGGTGGTGGTGGTGGTGGAGAGTATTGTGGAAATAATTTGTTGACATTGTTACAGTCATCAGGAATTCAGCATCAGAAGTCAGGACCATACATAAGTGAACAGAATGGAAAGACTGAACGTCTCAATCGTTCAATTATAGAGAAGACATGTTGCATGCTAATTGATTCAGAGTTACCTAAAAGTCTTTGGGCAGAAGCAGCTTCAACAGCCATTAATCTTCTTAATTATTCACCGAGTAGATGTTGAGGTGACAAAACACCTTATGAAGTCTTTACTGGGAAGAAACCCAATCTAAAGCATCTATGTATTTTTGGATGCAAAGCTCATGCATTCGTATCTAAACAAAAACGTTTGAAGCTTGATCCAAAAACTAATGAATGTATTGGTGGGATACACTCTCAATAGTAAAGCATAATGATTGTATGAGACAAGTATAAAATATGTGATAATTTGTAGAAATGTTCATTTCTCAGAATCAGAAAGACATTGTGTTTACTTTGCGAATGTTTGTGAAGAAACAGTTAAAGTTGAAGTTCTAGAAGCACCTGCAAAAAAAAGTGAGATGGAAAAAGAAGATTGAGAGTCAGCTATGACATGAGTTAATTCAAATACATTACAAAATATTACTGAAACAAGGAAAGGAGAAAGCGGGAGGAAAGAACTAAAATAATTTGAAGATTATTATTTATATGCTACAGATGTTAAGAACTTTCCGATACAATTACTGCAGAAAAAACTCTCATCAGATAAGGATAAATATATTCAAGAAATGCCACCTGAATATGAGGCATTGGTAGAAAATCAAACTTAGTAATTAATAAATTTGCCAGTTAATAAAAATGTAAATGGGTGTTTAAATGAGATGCTGAAGACAGAATTGTGCAACACATGGCTCATCTGGTAATTATCAAGAAACTTATTCTCTAGTAGTAAGAAATAGTACATTTTTATACCTTTTTACACTTGCAGCAGAACTAGATTTGGGAATAGATCACTTAGATGCTGTTACAGCAGTTCTGCAAGGAGATTTCACACATGAAATTTACATGCTTCAACCAGAGAATTTTAGATGAGAAGGTCTGTAAACTGAACAAGTCACTTTATGGGATGAAACAGGCAAGTCGAATATGGAATCTTAAACTTGATGAATGTTTGAAAATTTTAATATGAATTAATTTGAGTTGGATTCATATGCTTATTACCTTATTAAGGATCAGACATTCTGTTTGTACTATTTATGTTGTTGAACTGATTTTATTCAGCCAAAATTTACCAAATAAAATTTGTCTGAAAAAAAAGTAATGTTTCAAGATGAAAGACATTAATACGGCAAAACACTTTCTGGGTATAAGGATTTCTCGTGACAGGAAGAAAAGGGAGTGATAATGGCTCATATTGAAAATATTCTTGCCAGATTCAGAATGCAAGATTACAACTCAGTAAAACTCTGATATTACTAGAGTAAAATTCTTAAAGAAGATATGCCCTAGTTCATTTAAAGAGAAAGAGAAGATGGAGCAAGTTCCCTACTGAGAAGTGATTGGTTGTTTGTTATTTGTTGCACAAGTTTCGCAACTAGATATACGAGGGCAGATTGAAAAGTAATGCACAATAATTATTTCTGCCTTGGTATTGCAGCTGGAATGTTGCAATTTCACACAGATATAGCGAGAGAAGTGTGAACTACACAACAAAGATGGCATGCATGTTACTGTTGTCCACGTGTGAAGAGTAGAGAGGTGTGGTTCAATATTCGTGGGCCAAAGGGCATAAACCGAGTGATATTCACAGGGACATGCATGGCATGTATAGGGATGATTGTATGGACCGTAGCAATGTCTTCAGGTGGTGTGCATTCTTCCTAGAGGTACGTGTGAAACTTAGTGATTCGCCACGCAGAATGTCAGAGGGATTGAGGCAGCAATTTTGAATGACCGGCATGTGCAACTGCAAACCTTATCGCAACAGTTCAATATTTCCTGTGGCACAGTGTACGATATTGTTCATGACACATTGAAATTTCGTAAAGTTAGTGCTCACTGGGTGCCTAAGAACCTGATAGAAAACCACAAGGTCCAGCGATGATGACGAGCTTGGATCACCTAATGCAGTGCACTGCAGAAGGGCATGACTTTCTGAAAGTAATTGTCACTGGTGATGAATCGTGGGCATACCACTACACGCCTGAAACCAAGCAGGCAAGTATGAAGTGGAAACATGCTGGTTCCCCAATGAAAAAAAAATTCAAAGTGACTCACTCTGTTAAGAAAGTGCTTATGACAGTGTTCTGGACTTTGCTGAACACGGGACCACTGTGAATGCTGCAATCTACATGAAAACTTTGGTGAAGTTGCCTTGTGCCTTTCGTGACAAACGCCACAACATGAATGCTGGTGATGTCAAAATTCATGACAATGCTCACCCCCATGTTGCTGCTGCTGTTCGTGAGAAAATCACCAAATTTGGTTGGGAGGTGCTCCAGCATCCACCATACAGTCTGGATCTTGCACCGTTGGACTTTCATCTGTTTGGTCCCATGAAGAAATTCCTGGCCGGCCAATGCTTTGCGACAGATGCGGAAGTGAAATTAACAGTCCGCAGATGGCTATACTTCAAGGAAACGGACTTATACGAACAGGCCATATTGAAACTGGTATCACAATGGGAGAAATGTGTCGAGAAACTTGGTGACTATGTCGAAAAGTGGGTAAAAGGTGCAAGTTCATTTGTGATTTTTGTTGTTATTTTAACTATTAAACTTTTTTTGTAAAAACATTATTGTGCGTTACTTTTCGATCCGCTCTCGTATATTATTCACTGCATCAATGCAAACCCTGGACCAGAACACTGGAGTGCAGTGAAGAGAATCATAAGGAATCTCAAGGGAACTAAAAACATGAAATTGCAACTAAATGGAAACACTGATTCCTGTGCAGCATAAATCATCGCTTTTGTGATGCTGATTGGACTGCTGATCAGTCACTGGCTATATTTTTCTGAAGAATGGTTCTGCAATATCCTAGTGTTCAAAGCATCAGCCCTCCACAGTCCTGAGTTAATGGAAATGTCAGCAGCAGCAGCTCAAGAAGCATTGTGGCTCAGGCCAGTGAGGAAACCAACATTGCTGTACGTTGATAACCAAGATACTCTGGTGGATATCATCCCAGGACACTGATGTATAAACTTCTCAAGGAGAGGATGGTGAATAAGGAGATCTTCATATAATATGTGGCTACAGATTTAATGGTTGCTGATTCTTTAACTAAGTCTGTGAGTTAATGTATTGTGCTAATGAACAAGGACTCATTTTAAATAGGGAGTGTTGAAATTATTTAAAATGTGTCCATATTTGGTTTGGTTAAGTTGGCACTATTAATATTGCCATTGTTACATTTCAATAAATGTGTTGAAAGGTATATTCATTTAATTATTCTATTTCCGTATCTTCCAGTATCTTGGTGCAGGTCATGAGCAAATAACTCAGAAACATGCATGACAGCTTCTCTATTGAAGCTGTATCATATATAAAAGTACCCATCAATATAAAGCTGCAGGACTGTGTGCATTTCTGATTACACACCTTTGAACGACAGCTACTTCTTTATTTCCTCAATATATTCATTCACTGCTTCCTGAAATTCGAGTGCTTCTATTCTGTCAACAGAATATTTTTTCTATTTTATTAAAGAAAGTGTACTTTAGGAGCACACATACTTGTTCTCTACAACTTGGAAGCCTTGCATAAAACTGACTTTGATCTATGAACTGGTCAAATATGATTTACCTACTTGTAAATTAAACTTTAGCACATAGTCTTGTTCATGTATATGACCCTCAGTTATTTTGCCGGCTAGATAAGCTATAGAGGATTTCCAGTCCAAGTCACAATCAAGGTGAATTACCAAAGATGTAACAGAAGTACTAGAAACACTTGAGGCATGTCTTAGTTTAAACTCAACAAAATATTGTTTTAATGTGATATTTGAACATTTTTATCTTCACGTTCAATTACTCAGCTGTTTTTATTATAACGTACATCCAAGGCTAAATTGTCAGCAAATAAAATAAGTTTGTATATTTATCTTGTATACTGCTAGGAAAGTCATTTATAGAGATTAAGATCAGAACTGAGCAAGTACAAGGCTTTGTGGGACACAATATTTGATCTATGTAAATTTGGATATTATGCCATATGAGCAAGCAGATACTTATAATTCAAATACAAGGTATGTTCAAAAACTATTGAACCTTTGATTGACAAAAATACATTTATTGATTTAGAGATCCGGAATACCAATCGCCTTCAAAGTACCTCCTTGGTGATGCATACACTTCTCCCAGCACTGTTGGAAACACTTCTGGAGTGCAGTTTTTGGAACGGTGAGCAGCCAGACCATTGCATTCTGCATGATGTCATCTCTTGATTCAAATCGAGTCCCTTCAGTGGCATTTTCATCTTGGGAAGAGCCAAAAGTCGTCACACAGAGCCATGTTGGGTCTGATGAATCACAGGAATGTTGTGTTTGGTGAAGAAAGTCTGAATCAAATGCGCAGAATGGATGGGAGCATTATCATGATGGAGCTGCCAAGTTTTTGCTGTCCACAGATTCGGTTGTTTGCACAGTACAGCATCACAAAGATGACAAAGGACCTCCTGGTAGTAATCCTTTGTGATGGTTTGACCTTGTGGTGCATATTCATGATCCATCGCACCACACCACAAGAGTTAAAGGAAATGGTCAACATGACCTTGACTTTGCAGTGGACCTGCCGTGCTCTTTTTGGCCACAGTGACAACTGCATCTTGATTTCTGAGTTGTAGCCATGTCTCATTGCCTATGATCACAGTGTTCAGAAAGTTGGGATCACTGTATGCATTGGCTAGCATGTCCTGTGCAATGTACAGATGCCATTGCTTCTGTTCCATTGTTAGCAGCTTCAGTACGAATTTCACGGACACTCTCCTCATGCCCACATCCTAGATCAAAATTGAATGTACTGATCCAATGCTTACTCTTATCTTGTTTGCAAGTTCTCGGACTGCGATACGATGGTCCTGCAAGACCAGAATATGCACTTGTTCAATGACATTTTCATTTCGGCTTGTTGAACGCCTTCCTAAACGTGGTTTGCTATAAGTGGCCTCTTTGAAGTGGATGTACCACTCTTTTATCCGTAAGGTGCTTATGGCATTGTCCCTGAAAGCCTGCTGAATCTTGCGAATGGTATCTTGGGTATCTTTTGGAAAAATCTGCTCAAGTTGTTTCGTCATTTTACAAAAACTGAAACCAGCTCACCACAAGTCTTCACTCGTAGGCTGACTGCCAGCAACTGACACTTTCTGTGGACAGGAATGCACATGAATGTCCCCTCCACATCTCCACCAAAGGAAGTCTCCCTCAGTTTATTGGTTTATGTGGGAAAAAATAAAGTTCAATACTTTTTGAACACCCTCATATGAGTACAGAAACCTGTTGTACATAAGAATGCTGAAGGTTTTGTTAAGTCAAGAAAATTCTATCTAATGAACAATTTTCAAACACATTCAAACTTCACTTTGTAAGAGTTGTTATATCAATAGTCAGTGCTAAAGCCATACTGATATTTGGAAAATAAAAGGAAATTATCTTCAAAATATGACAACACTTATTTAAAAGGTCAGATTTCAAAAACTTGAGTTATCAAAATGCTCTTATTTGGTCAAAAAGTTCCTTAATAGAAAGCAAATTGTTGGTTCCTACACATTCTATCACGATGTGAAGACGGAAATAAACACGAGTGTTACTACATACCTTGATGGTTGCATGATTCAACATTTCTTGCCAAGCGTTGTCAAATTGCCATTCATGCTGTTTGCTTAGGAACCTCTGCTCAGCAAGTGCGACTGTCTCTTTTGCAGCTTGATGAATCTCTGTATACAAAGTTGCAAATGTTGAGTGAAATAATCTATTACATTCATACTATCTCAACTTGCTGAAAAATGTAAGAAAATTCAGATTAATATTGTTGCCTGTGTCCATTTACTTCATTTTGAGAATCTATATGTTCAATATTGATATAATTCAAATTGTCAAGAGCTTCTGTGCCCTCACAAATCGTAAACATTACATGCAACTAAGGTGATCTTTTAATACCAGCACCAAGAAAACAGATCCAAGTTAAACACCTCACACCAGCATAAATTCCTCTTCTTCTTCATTGTCTAGGTAACTTTTACATTACTTCTTAATGGTTGTTTTCAAAATCTATCCTTGCTCTTCCTTTCTCTAAGGTGTTTCTTTCCATTTTTCTCTGCATTTATTTCTCCACTGTAACCTGAGGTAGACAAACTATTGCATTTGATTGAAAATCTGATTTTGATATTTCACAAGAAATGCAGCTTTTTAGTCCCCTCCCCCCAAAGAAACTACATATATTAAAAAAATAAAATAAATAAACAGAGCGTGTGTACACATGCATGTCGTTTTCAATCATTCTGTTATCGAAAGTCATACAAACACCAAATTTCATACTCAATCAGAGCAGAACTGGAATAAGTCATCTGGATAATAACTCTAGACCATCAGCATTTCTCAAACTATTGGTGCAGGACTACAAGTGGGCCTTAAGGTTGGCCCTTCTGGCCACCTCCAAAATTTTCCAGTTTTAGCCATTACACAACTTGATACTCAGCACCTTCAACAGCCATGACTATGCCTAGGTACAATGCACTCAACTTTCCAACATCAGTGACATTTTTTCAAAGTAAAGCTTCACATTCTTTGATGTGTTTACAATTATTATTTATTTGCGTGATTTCTTGTTGGAAAACATTTCATTAACATAACTTGAGCCTTATAATTATTTATTTATTTACTTTCTGCGCATGTAGCCACACTGAAGAATGCAGGACAGCCAAATACTCTATCGTGCATCTCTCACTGCAA
This sequence comes from Deroplatys truncata, assembly GCA_030765065.1. Classification (NCBI taxonomy): domain Eukaryota; kingdom Metazoa; phylum Arthropoda; class Insecta; order Mantodea; family Mantidae; genus Deroplatys; species Deroplatys truncata. The sequence goes on along the minus strand of CM060988.1, from coordinate 18,592,628 downwards.
TGCAGCCAACACTGATAGGTATGTACAGTAAACATTAACTCGTTAACTTAACTATGCCTAGCCTAAACTTTAACTAAAGCTAATCACCACGCCATAGGTGAGGCCTGTCTAATGTCTTTCATTAGTTTCTGCCAAACGGTAGCAGCATGTCACAAATACTGACAAATGTGAGTATCTAGGTATATCACTGAGGTAAACCGACAGATCCGTCTTATTAATCAGTTGAGCCATTTCTAAACGTTTTATTATTTGCAAGAATATTCCAAGAACATACAAGCAAAACAAGACGAGAGAATACATGGTCAGGTCTTTTCAAAAGTGACTGGTCGCTAATTGTTTTCAAATGATAGTACACAATTGTGCAGATGTATGGATTTTTTTTTCAGAAGTTGGCTATGGTTGTTATAAATGAAGCACATGTTGGCTGAAATGCAAGAAGCTATCAAAGTAGTAGTCATCGGTCGTTTGAGCCTGCTTGCACATACGCACTGGAGAACATTCGGACATGTTCGGAAGTATCTCCGGTACAATGCACCTTCATAATACACTTTCACCCAAACCCCAAAATCTACTTTTAGGTGCCTAGAATCACTTGCATTATTTGTATTTAGAATCTTTGGCTTAACCCGATTTTGCATACTGCAGAAGCCTGGTTTAATAACAATGGATTTTTCTTCAATGAAAATAAAATAAAAATGATTACTTTTTCTTTGAAATATTATCAATTGCACCAGAGTTGCAAGATGCTTGGCATTGTGGATAATTCCTTGACCTTGGTAAATCATATTGATTATTTGAGTAAAGAACTTTCTAGAATAATATACCTTTTGTGTAGGTTAATTAATCTGATGTTAAAATGTCATACTTATTTTCAAAGTAATATTAAATACAAGTAATGTAGTTACAGGGCAATTCTGTATATATTCATAACATATTGGTTACTTCAAAAATGGCAATAAGAGCTAGTGCAAAGCAGCTCACTGTAAACCACTATTTAAAAAATTAACAATTATGACTGTGACAACATTCTTGAGGTAGTACTTTGGGTCAAAGATAATATTCAGGGTTTGCCTAGGCACAAAAAGGATTATAAATACAACATGAGATATTATGATAATTTGACCTGCATATATACAAATTAGATAAGACAAGGAATAATTATGTATACATGGTCCTCAAAATTGCCAAATACACTTCCATTTGATATATTTAAAATGCATAGATTGTCCCTTAAACACAATATTTCTGGTTGACTCTTGGACAGGCCATTTTACAATTTAAGTGAATTGTTTTCTGAGCAATTTTAAGCATGAGTTGAATTGTTTTGTATTTTGTATTTTTATCTGTAATTGACAAGTATAACTTGTATACTTTTTTAATTATTGTTTATAACAGCCTGTATGCTCAATGACATGTATACGGAGGGTTGCCCCACTTAAGCTCGGACGTTTTTGCTTATGTTTTTTCATGGCGAGATTCCCTTTCGCCATCACCTCTTGTGTTCAATGTGATTTCCACGGGCTTTAACTATGGCTCTGCAGCGCAATTTCCATTGAAGAGAGCTGTGTCTAAGAACAGGAAGGGGGATGTTAGCCCACTGCTCCTGACAGACTTTCCAGAATCCTTCAATTGTGGTGGGACGCTGAGAAGCAAGCTGCTGTTTCAGGGGATCAAATCCACAAAACTCCATTGATGAGGCATCTGGTGACTTCACAGGGATCCTTTTAAATGGTATCACATTGACAACCATTTCCATAGCTTTCCAGTGGTAGTAATGCTGGGAAGACCGAGAGGTGTGACTGGAAGCTTTATCCATGTGCATACAAACATTTGGGGCATCCTCACCATACAACCAACGAATCTCTTCTTCAAAAATTGGGCCCATAACATTCCTTTGATAGTAGGCTGCATTAATTTTTACATTGTTGGCAACTCTGTGAATGCTAGTTTCCCCCGAGAGCAATAACCTGCAACCACCATGAATCCCTTGGAAAACTTTTCCTTGTTCTCCCGAATAAAGTTGGAGCGCCCCTTTTGGCCCAGTTGATGGTAATAAATGTCTCAGGTTTTTTTCTGTCACCTAGATAAACCCATGCTTCATCTAAAGAAACCACCCATTTGCCACTTTTCACCTGCCAGGTGGTGTTCATAGAGTTTTCTTGCATTGGTGAAGCGTTCTCTGATGTGCCGCTCTTTCAAGGCATGTCCATGTGCTTTGTGTCGCCATTCTAGACAGAAATTGCAGTGTATTATCTGATAGATGGTCCCTTTGGATATTCCAATGTGGCTGGAAATGCTTCTTTGGGTTGGTGGGTTTTCTTGAGTCACTGTTGCACTCACCTTGGCTACTACTGCTTTAGGTCGTGTTGGTTGTGGCCTTTTTCTTGCTAGTTTTTTTGCACATTGAGTCTCAGGTGGGAATCCATTTTTATGCAGCTGTGTTATACGCCTCACACACGACTTACTTATGGTAAGACCTTTTTGTTTGTGCCTTTCCACTATCATTGAATGGCTATAAACGGAATCGGAAAGCCCAACAATGTACTCCTGCCACAAGTCAGCGATTGTTGAAGCCATTACCAGTAAACTTTGCCTCAGACTGGCCCAGCAGACAGCTGGCACTTGCAGTGAGCTGATGCAATAATAAACATAAGCAGTTTGACCAATAACAGAGTGGGAGGGTGATTTAAAGTCATCCAAGCTTAAGTGGGGCAACCCTCCGTATAAGTTAAATTAAAATTAATTGATATGATCTCAAATTATAAAACTGATAGTCAAGTTATTTACTACAGTTAAACAATGTTAATTGTTTATATTGTCTACAGCCATAGCATGTTGAAATACATTTTCTAAGTTCATTGATATATCTTTGCTTCTATCTCATATGATGTCATCAACTATACTGGTGTATGCTGAGTAGCTTTTTGGAATTCCTCTGCATTCTGGACAATGTTTCTTTTTCATACCTTACCTATCTTTTAAAACATTCTACTGGCAGCATAAGTCTGGGAATTATGTGCAGCAACCATATAGAAACTGTGCTCATATAATTTGAAAGTTGTTCAAATGATTTTTACCAACATAAGTGAGTTATTGGGAACTAAGACCAAGTGGCACCATTATACCAAATTGACTTGCACATGTTGCCAGTGGGTACACTGTGTAACGTGGCATTTTCAGAAAAATCAACCTGAATAAGTACTTTATCTGCAGATGGATTATTCTCAGCTTTAGCATGTTCCAAGAAAACAATGTTAGTATTCTTTTTATAAAACTGTGCTTCAAAAACTGGGCAAAATCTCTGTTGTGTAGTTAAACAATTGTAAAATGTACGCTACCCACAGTCATTATGTTTCTCAATTCTTTTCCTTCATTCTTCAAGAGATACCATTTCGTGTAAACTGATTCATTTCCTTTGTGCAATGGGTCAAACAAGAACAGCTTACATCACTGAAAGTGCCACAGCAGTTTTCATTTAACATCATATGTGTACTTTAGCTTGTGTTAAGCTTCCATTGCCAGCATAACATTTTCATAGTATTTGCACATGCAAATATTATGAGGAAAGAGCATGTTTTGTACTAAATTCTGCAAATTTGGATTAACCTATACATGTATTTTTCTTTGAATAGTTTACGAGTCTTCTTGATAAATCATGTGTTAAACTTGCTGTTTCCTCTTTTCACTGCCCTTGGTCCTGCATGAAACTAGACCTTTTCTTCCTCTCGGAACTTGCCGACTAATGTCATTCCTGCAATAGAATGCTTTTATTCTTTCCATGGTGGTTACACTTATTTGACATCACTTTTTTTTGCATGTGTGTGTTTTGTCGACCTCCAGCTTATTGTGCAACCCATTGGGAAGGATGCCTTCATAGTTTCCCTGAACAACTTGCAGTATCTTGGTTCCAATGTCAGCATCCTTTCCCATACCTGGTCTTTCTTGCCAAGAATGGACAAAGAGGCACTTTCCTCACCCTCAGAAATAGGTTCATATACATAGATGTTTCCTGAAGTGACTGTGCTCAGAAATCAATGCAACTACTTTCCTTATTCCTGTTCTATCCATGGACCTAAGACCAGTTTCTTGACTTGTCTTTGTCCATGACAGGTTTGCCACCTGCTTCCCCAATCCTTGCTTTTACTGATGTTTTGGCAGTATGTGTACTGATTCCAACCAAGGATTCAGGGCTCAACAGAGGGTACCTCAATGCTCCTTTTAGCCACCTGATCAGCTTTTTATTTCCATAGATGCCCTCATGCCCCAGCACCCACTGCATTTCAAGCCTGTTGTGAGATGACAAGGCAGTCAGGACATTTAGGTTATGATTTTACCTGGCCTGAGGAAAGTACTTTTAAAGCACATCACAGGAGAAACTACTGCCCTCTTACGACATGATGAACTTGCTAGTGCACATTTAGTTTTGGCAGCTGCTTTTGAGAGCCCTTGATGTTTTGTAAACTTCAGGTGAAGCAGTGATGTTCTTTGTAGCCTTTTCAGAGCCCTACACTTTACAGCACAACATCCAGTATTTTTCTTTCTTTCATTCTCTATTTTCCTTTGCACATGTTTTGGTAATGCTTTAAACTCTACCATATTCTTATCCCTACTAGCTTTGGCATGTATTCTACAAGTTTTCTTGAATGCTTTCAGGTGACCTTCTGCCTTCAGTTTTTCGCTTCTCTTCCTTTGTCTTTCTGCAGCAATAAGTGGTACTATTGTTTAGGAATACCCATCAACAACAAAATTCCAATGCAACTCACCTGTGATCAATTTACATACATTAATTTTGAAATAGTTTGCAATCAACCAATATAAATATTGAATATGAAAATATAAACAACTATTATTGTATGTCAGTATGAAACTTGATTACTGCGATTCTGACTCAAGTTGCATTAAAGAGCATAACTTTAAGCTATTATGTTTAAAGCAATGTTTGACTGTCTTAAACTCAATCCATAAAGTCTGTCAAGAAGTTTACTATTTGTTTATCAATTTTAAATGGATTGATTTTATTATTCTAAGACATATATCATATTTAGATTTACTTGAATACCTGATTTAATATTTGGATTTATTTTTTACAACTAAGTACAGTCTCAAAACTATGATTACATAATGTACAAACAGAAATTATTATTCTCACTAAAAATAGAAATAAAAGTCATCTTATCTATTCTCAATATTGCCTTTATAAAGTTGCTTGCCTAAATATATTTAGTCTCAAATCACACAACTTCAGGTTGTGTGTGTATTGGCATCACAATTATATTTCATATCCGTCCCTATTTATATTTAACCACCCTATTATTCTTGTGATACTTCCCTTCCTTCAGGCTCCCTCTTTACCATTTTTCTCTCACTTTACCTAAATAGTTTCCTACAGTTTATATTTTTTTTTTCTTGTTTTACAGATAAAATTTTCTTAACTAAAATTTCCTCCATCTAAATGATTCTATTTTTGTTGCCATACTTTTCTCGCCAGGTCTTTGTTTGATTGCTGTATAATACACAATGAAATGCTACATTTATTTCTCCACACAATGGACATTTTGAAAAACCTATGTCATGTCTTAGACCTTTTAAAATCAGCACTCTAGTTCTTGTTCACATAAACCCTTCTCTACCTGCTTTATCACAAATCTCTATATATTTTTCCCTCTCCCATACTGTGTTTGTTTCCCTATAGAGCCTCAAAGAACCCTTTTCTTTCATACCACCAAATATTTCTTGTCTCTCAATATTCTTTAGTATCAGGTTGAGCTGGATTCCGTTAAATTCCTCCAATCATCACCAAAATAAACCAATAGCTTGCTCCTTCCCATCTTTGTTCCCATTTTTCTTGTGTTAAAATGCAGATTCCAGCTCGTTATGTTTGTATGCTGGTACCCATTTCCTTTTAATATGAGCACATGTGCGACACATCCCTCTCTCTCTGCGGCTTGTAAGCAACTCTCAACTGATTAAAAAGCAATTATAACAGTTCCTGTAGTGTGCGAGGATTGGAACGATACACTTTGTCTTTTAAAGAACACCATAAATAAAAGCCACAACTAGTTAAGCCAGGAGAACGAGGGGGCCACAAATCAACACTAATTATTCTGTCATGAAACACCTCTCTTCTTGCATGTAATGATTTGGCAGCTGTATGTGCTGTTGCAGAATCTTGCTGGAACCAATCATACGATTTCTCTTCTGCTGTCAAGCGATTGCAAAATGGCCTCAGAATTAACCTCTGATATCGCTTTGCATTTATTGTTTCATCAAAGAATATGGGCTCTATTATTCTTCTAGCACACCACACTACAATTTTCTGATCATAATGAGGCGTTTTATCCAGTAGCACAGGTTTTTCTGAAGCCCAGTATCAAGTGCTGCAAGTATTCATACGTTCACTTAGATGAAACCAAGTGAAAAACAAAAGCTGTGGGTCAATGAAACCCCTTTCTACGGATTGGAAAAACCAGTTACAATAATTCACACATTTAGCAGGATCATTTGGCTTTAACGCTTGCACTCGTGTGTAGCAATAGGGCTTCAGTTTCAACAGACGTGTAGCATTTCTCGCAGAAGATCGAGATACACCTGTTTGCTGCGCTAGTTTTTTCAGCGATTTGAGGTGAACGCTCCAAAGTGGCACCAATCAGAAGAATTCCTGCTGCTGAGCTTCGGAGAGTGAGCGAGAATATTTACACGAGATATGCTGCCTGTTTGAGAGCAGGTCAACATTTCCAGCATCAATTATAAGGTGAGGATTTTAGTCCGCCTCTGCCAGCGACTGCCAGCTGTCTCGCACAGTAGAGAGGGTTCGAATATAATTTAACTACCCTATATAAATAAAAAGTGCCATAAAAAATTGGAAAAATTTATATCCTACAGCCATGGAATACAAATTTATGTGAGGTAGTTGACTTTATAATTCACATCATTTCACACTCATTTACTGCTGGTTACTAAAGGTGCAACAAAATTTTAAATCTACATTTTACTGCAGTCCAGTAAAGTGGGACGATAATCACTGAAAGGACGGACAGACACATTTAAACTCTGACCCATCATAGCACCATGTACCAAATAGTGCAGTACATTCAGTCTGTAATCTTAACCCCTTTGCTGTTAAGGAAACAGTTCTGCCACATGCAGATATCCTTCACCTGTTATGAACTGTGGCTCCACATGCAGATTAGAGCTATGTTAATTTAAACAAAATACTGTTTTGTAGTTAACTTGTGGACAATATAAATTGTTATACACCTATACCCCCGCCGCTGTAACGTTGCACTTGACAGCTAGCGTTTAAGTTGGTAAAATCGCAAAAAAACCAGATGAAAAGCTTCAACCGTTTGACTTCCTAAGCCAATCACGAGGCAGTATTCCGGATGGCCGATGACAAAGCGGAACCGGAACTAGATTCGGCTCTGTTGCCGGATGTAACTATTCCCAACCACGTGCTTCAGTTTGTGAATCTCTAGCGAGCAAGTTACATATTGTTCATTGTTATTTATATTTGTGGCTATTGTTTGATAGTTTTGTTATTGTTCATTTATACATATATATTTACAATTACCTATTTTATATATATTTCATTCATATTATTTATTTAAACAAAAATTAAGTGCGACAATGTCTGAAAAACGACGCCGATCGCCGAGTGATGATTCACGAGGTGAAAATCCTTTGCGCCGAGGTGTGCCACTTAATAGTCAGGCATTGGAAGTATAAGGAGAAGCCGAGAATTCTTTGAGCAGGAAGAGGAATACATGAAGCTTCATGGCAATCCCTCTATTCCTACTGATAAAGCCGTACAACAAACTGCAGCAGCTCTTGGACTAATCACGAGAATTGTTATACACAAGGGAGTGAAACTCCAAGAGAAAGAGGGCAAAATTCCTGAACCATCTGGAACGCAACAGGTATTTCTATCAACTTCAGGGAAGAAAAGAAAGCAGCCTCGTCCAGTCACAAATCTTGATGATTTCCAATTAGACGCCATATGTAGACACATTTATGCCTATTATCATAGAAAGGCGTATCCGACCATACCAAAGCTGCTTATATCGCTTATTTTCAATTAACAATAATAATAATACGAAATAGTTATTATTCATTGACGTTTGCTACTTCCTACACTTTTTGTATGCGGCTTAGACGCGATAGAAAGGAGAACAATCAGCTGTTGTTATTTACTAGCACTCTGGCAACGTCGCAACCGCAATGTAGCCAACCTTACGCGAAGCCGCACAAACTGTCAAGTGCAAAAATACAGCGGCGGGGGTATAGTGTAGCAGCTGAAGCATGCTATGAACGAGTTTTATCCCTGTTAGTGTAATGCAATTTTACAACTTATATGCATATGAACATTTTTTGCTCCTGCTAGTTATATCACAGTCTACTTATTCCAATAAACTGTAAAACAAAATCCATTAGAAAAGAAGTTATGTGTGCCCCATTCTGTTCGGAACCTCGTTTTGAAGCATATCACAACAAGAATAATTACCAAAAATAAAGTAAGTATGCACATGAAGGTTACATAGGCTTTGCACAATATGGAACTTTGCTGTTGTTCACCTCTGAATCACTGAATATTACTAAGTGTTAAGGTTACTCATCTCTTCTTTATGTGTAGTAAGGCAGTCTTTATGATTCACAGATGGTACATCTCCATCAGTAAACAAAGACAAATGAGACACTGTTCTGGTCACTAGACTCTGGCTAGCAAGCTTCTCTGCATATTAAACCCGAACTAGGCACCTAAAGTTTCCAAAAAGTAATATGTAAATTTCTTTTACCAATATAAAATATAGCTGTAATCTAGGCCTACGTTTAATAGGTTTATCCTTATTGGTTACAATTTTAGTAAACATATGTTTATTGTTTTATTCAATAGTTAAAAAATAACAGAATAATTTGCATTTTAACCAACTCGTGTAGAGTTAAATTGCCAGCTGGTATTTAAAGTGATATTGACTGGCATCCTTTAAATGGCTGACAGTTACAATGTATTGCAATAGAATTTAATGCTTTGTCATGTCCATAGCAAAAACCTGTAACACTTTGAATCTACCCACAAAGCTGTAAAAATGTTTTCCTTGACGTAGAGTCATATAAGGACCTCTGCTCCTGTACATTTTATGGACAAGCTGTAAAAGTAGGCAAGTATGAACAACTGTTTAAGAATCATGCATCTCATTGGTGTTAGTACCAATGCTAACTTTTATAGTTAAAAAATATAATTACTAAGTTAACGAAAATGCTCCAGAAATTTTGAGTTTTTATAATGAGTATGATAAAAAAATATAGTATCTTACCATTGGCTCTCTGAAACTGCACTGCTGCACGCTGGCACTCCAGTTGGGCTTTCTTTGCCACCTCAAGAGAGTCATAGTATGGCCGTGCTCGTTCAATACAGCTGCCTAGCTTTTTGCTTAGAAGCTTCAGTCTTCGTGTTGACTCATTTAAGAGCATGCGAAATGCAGTGTTTGCTTCCTAAGATATTAAAATTGGACACAAGTGTAAAAAAATATGCAACAGGTGAGGAAATATGGTTCTAAAGAAAGAAGATAACAGTTTTTCAGAAACTAATTGGAATTACCACTGTGAAGTAATGTAATAATTAAAAAAATTATACAACAAGACTCATATACTTCACATACTTGAATTTATTATCAACACGTTTCACCTTCACTTGAACGCATTATCAAAAAGTTGTTGACTCTGGTGGTCTTGTGGATGTTGTTTCTCTGGAGAGGAGACATCTGATGGCAATTCAATGAGGCGGAGTAGCGGGTTTTCTTCCAAGGGAAAGTTGAAATTCATTAACTGTGTTTCAAACTTCATGTAGATCTTTTCCCATATATTTAATTCGTAGTTCATGTGGACCAATTTTATAGTTGGGTTCTTTTTTTTTAAATTGTAGTGATCATCCCACAAATGCGCTGCTACTGTGGGTTTGTCTGCTCCGAAAGTGCTCTTTTAAGCTGGTTTCAATATTACAATTTGTCTTTCTGATGTACACCTCCCTGCAGTTGGTGAATCCCAGACTTGACTGTTCCAACTGCATGGAGGTGTACATGAAGTTTGAAACACAGTTAATGAATTTCAACATTCCCTCGGAAGAAAACCAGCAACCAAGTCTCATTGAATCACCGCCAGAGTTCCTGCCAGTTAACAATGCCTTCAAGTGAAGGTGAAACATGTCGAGAATAAATTCAAGGTATGTGAAGTATAGTGTGTCTTAGTCGACTCAATTTGTATAATTTTTTGAATTAAGATGTCCAATATTTTGTTATTTAAAGTAGTTTCTTTTTTTGGGAAAATGTAGCTGATTGGTTGCTTTTTACATATGCTTTAAAATAAGTTTACTTAAGTTTGGAAATCTTTTTAAGGAACAATGGCAAGGTAAATTGCTCTCATGCATATTAACTATCTTATTTATAATAGCGTGACACTGCATTCCAATAGTTGGGTTAATTATACCTACGTTGTTTGAGCATGAACTTCTATATCACAATATTGTATACATATATGTGAAGAGGTCTTTAGTAGTGGTGCAGCTTGTGTTTTAAACTGCTTATCATTGAAACAATATGAGTTTGCCAGATGGCACTAGAATATTTATCTGTACCAAACATCATACAAAATTTTAAACACATTCATTAAAGTTACTTACATTCTTGTAGAAATTAAGACTAATTTTCCTTACTTTTAAGGGCTACGTTGCACCCTTTGGCTTTGAATTAGCCCTTATTCTTTTCCTTCTCTTTCCAGTTCGCTGATTTCTACTTTCTCATTATTCTTTCTCTTGGCCTTCCTGCTTCTTTCTACTTGCTTTTCTTACCATTTTCCCTTTATTTTCCTTGAAAACTAACCCACATCCTTGATTCTTTTTCCTCCCTTAACAGTATATTTTTATAGCTATCATTTCCTTGCTCATTTTGGATCCCAAACATCCTGTCACCACTTTCCTCTGTACATTCTACTATTTTCTCCACACATGACACAGGTTCCCGAATCACTCCCTCTTAACCCACTAAGGTAGCCCCTGCTAAAATTTTCCTTTCCTGTCTGCTACATAAGTCAATATAACCTTTTCTCCAAAAATCTCTCTTAATTGTTCTATATAAACTTAAGGACTTCCCCAGATTTCTTGTTTCTCTATATCTTCTATCCTATTTATCACTGCTTTCCAAAATCTCTATTCATTTTTTCCCTCTAGTTGCAAATATCTCCTATTCCTATCTTCTCCAGCACTCTCCCTATCCATTGATATTTAAAGTTAGCTTCTGTTGATTCACAAAAATGTTTAATATACCTTGATCTTGACTTTGAAGGCAACTATACCAAGGTTCTTTCCATAATTATTCCTTTCCTCCCTGTTCTTCCTAATTCACCAATGCTACTTCCCTTGGTGCTAACTTGATTAATCTAAAAAGTTCTTTGCAAAATAACCTGTATATTTGATATACTTTTTTGCCTAATTCTGAAGCCCCCATATTTCTACTGCATACAACATGTACAACAAACTGTAACTTTTGATTTATTTACATTTACTTGATTTCCCTATTTTATAGAGAACTTGTGTATTTCATTAATTGCTCTTTGCAAACCTACAGTGTAATAACGTAAAATATCTGAAAGTGCTACCCATTTACAATGAAGTGCACCAAAGACTCCCAAACAGAAGATTTTCATTAACTTTTATCAGTAGGTTCCAGATACAAGTGCAATTAAACCATGTTATGAAGGAACATTGGAGAGGAAGAAGCAGTCATGGTGCAGTATGCACTATAAGAGCATCTAATTGAAATCTCACGAGAATGATAGAGACAGGAGCTTTACTTAGAAACTAGCATGTATGTTGAAACACATTAAGCTTTAAGGATGTATTTTTCCAAGTGATTTCTTCAAAAGAGCATATTTTCAAATTTGAGCATTGACAAAGCAACGTTCACTAATTTCAGCAATAAGACATCTGAAAATCTACATAAAAACTTCAAAAAAGATCAGTCAATGTTAATTAATTAGCCCAATAGGGGTTAACTAAGAAGTACTTACAAGATTGTAAGTCACATTGGGGAATGTTAACTTGAATTTGAGAATGCCTTGTGGATTACCGAGGAAAACGTGAATCAGAATTTAGTATAACACCAGTATGTTGCCAATGCAGGCCAGTTGCTTAGGGCAGCTGAAGATCTGTGGCTCAAATTCTGGCTGTGACAATGAATTTTTAAATCTGATTCTACTTTTCCAACTTTAGCCTACATGTATGGAAGAACAATTAACATTCTTTGACCTAATATTGGTGAACTATGAAGCTGTGAATTAAAAGAACTTAAAAGATTTTAAGTTGCCATTGGGATATCTTATCTCAAAAATTAATTAATGCCTTGTGGTTTACAAGGAAAAATGTGAGTCAGATGAAGGGTTTAGTGTCATGCCAGCATGTTGTCACACAGTAGCTCAATTGGTTAGAGAAACAGCATGGTAAGCTGATCTGTGGTTCAAATTCCACTGTGACATTGAATTTTAGTGTCTGATTCTACCTTTTCAAAAAAGATTTCCACTAAATGTTGGGCAGAAATTATATACAACAATTTCATGGGTGCAAGAATTATTCACTCATTTAAGTTCTTCTAGCAAAGAAGGAGCTGTGCATGATTATTTGCATTTGGATAATGGTTTGCTGGAAATGGATCAGGTTCATAACTCCATATCTAAATCTTGTAGATTTCTTTGTTTAGAGTGTTATGAAAACTATGTACAGTCCACGAAAGTACCCAATGCTGAAATTTTGCTAGACAGAATTCTTCAGACAGCAGCAGAAATAAAAAATAAAACAGTGAAACGTTTATGAATACTGTATTGGAAATCTACTAATACTGATTCATATATTCAAATTTGTTATGCTTTTATTATTTTACTGACAGAGCATAGTTCTACTGACATAACCCATGGCAATTTTTCTTTGCATCTTTGATCTTTCCACAGTCACAAACTAGTCGATTATATGCACCAATCACAGAAATACTATTATTATTATTATTATTATTATTATTATTATTATTATTTAGGCTTTGCAACAATAAATATTGCATAATTTATAGAGCCTAAATTGCCTTTTGCACAGTGGGAACATTTTCATACAGGGTTGGCTCCAGGAGTAGTGGCCTCTGTGCCATGGCACTACCTTAATAAAATGAAGAAATATATATTTGAAATTATTTGTATACTACACAATTACATCATGAATACAGTCATGTTTATTACTCTTGAAGGCGCAGTGAAATGGCTTGTCTGGCAATAGAAAACCATAGAAGCTGAAGGAAGTGACTGCAAATTGCGAGTTTGCAACCTTATTATATTATTATTCTATGGATCTGTGCCACTTCTGTCCTGACGCGGATTCATAGCACTCTGGGCTTTCGGTCCAGACTCTGGTGGGAATTGGAGAAGCAAGAGGATAGCCCATATTTGTGCCAGTTAGTACCTGTCACGACTTATCTTGGCAGCACAGGCAAATCATAAGTACCAACTTTATCGTACACCTATGACAAAGTGTGCTATACTGAGAAGTGAAAAATAAAGTACCAATTACTTGCAGTGTAAAAGTTAGCAGAAAACTGTCCTTTGTTTATAACATATTCATCATTAATTTTCCATAATTTATACTTAAAATTAAATTTAAACATTTTTTATAATGCTGCCTCCGCTCCAGCAGTCAATGAAAGAGAAGTAAAGACGATACAGACAGAACCTGCACCTGGCCAACTCCGACCTTACGCATGCAATTTGAACCGGAACCATGGTGTTTGGCTTAGTTTCATTAGTATGTGTACTTGCACTCTAAAATACTGTTTCTACCATTAAGGGCCTGTATTACGATCTCTGGTTAGACATAAATTAGGAGCCAGAGAAAATTTTCATATTATGACCTTTGGTTAATACCTAACCAGGACCTACTCTTAGTGATGAACTAACAGCCATATCGGGTAGCGGTAACCATACAAAAATGGCATGGTAATAATGGTGGTGGTACATTTATTGCCTCATATAAGAATTTTGGGGAGGTATTACTGGTACCACCACTGCATTCATACTTCAGTTGCCACTGCTTTCATATTTAGGTCTACTTCATCAGCATCATCATCAGTTACAACCTGGGGAAGAATTACCTTACCTGACCATAATGATAACATACGCGTAGCAATAATGCATTTTGAAAATACTGATGCCTCAGTCAACATACTTTCTGTTTTATGCTGTGACAGCAAGGATACAATATACAGAAACCATGCACAATGTACCTCAAAATATCAGGTACATAAATAAATTAATATATTTCGTAAATGGGGACCTGAAAAATGTGATGTATTAATGAGAAAATATATAACCAAAGAACCAATTAAGCTAAATATAAATGGACAAAGTTCAGTGCCAAAAAATGTAATGCATATCTGCTTTTTGCAGAAGCAAATAATGTATAACTGAGATTCAACGGTATATAAGACAAAAATAATACACCACACAGGAGCCAATACTAATCCTGACTTAAACATTGCTGATCACACCTGTAGAAGAGTAATAGAAGATCCTGACTGAGGTCTTGAACAGAAACTACAACTATAGTAAACAATAAACAAGGACTCAAGAAACACCAGATGGCCGTGGAACTTCAAATCAGTTTATACAACAGGAAAAGCACACAAGTACAAACCACTTTGGACCAGCAAATTAGAAAACATAAAGAAACAAACAAAGCTAGAAAAAGTAGAAAAACTAAAACACCTGCGCATAAGGTACAATGGAAGCAGAAATATGCAAAACTCATGCCACAAATTATGATTCCCGAAAGCATTTTTTTTATTCCCAAATTTTCCAATTCACAGAACCTACATACTAGTAACAAGAAACCTGTAATGCACAATAAAAAAAATCTGATGCGATACATTCACATGACTTTCTCTACTCCACCATATTTATTAATAGTTATACAAACTATTCTTACTAAAGCTTACTTTTCCTTCTACTACATTTTAATCCAAATAAACCTTTGCAGAAATAGCTACATTACACATTTTGTTATAGATACAAAGAGAATTGCGATAGTCAAATGTTTAACAACTGGAAGCTATATGCTGGCCTTAAAATTCGATACTGTTTCCATGACATCGCGAGAAACAACTGAATGTTGACAGACTTTAAAAGAATGACCAAGTAATGAGCAATTTGAACCATTAATAATGGATATGCCAGAAATGACTTATGACACAAAAAAAATTATTTGAAATAAATTGTGTGTTTTAGAGAACTACATTTTTTGGTAGTAAGTTTTCATCTATCCCTTAACATTTACCAGTTATACAAGATTATGTAATATTCCTTCTGAATAAAATATTTCATAGACTATTCACAGAAAATTCAAAATATACACTTTGTCATGTAAATATATTTAATATATGGTATTTTAATCAAACTCGTTAGCCATGTTTTAGAAAATAAAATTTTTAAAAAAATGCTCCATGTAAACGGTAGTTTGGAGTGGGGGGGGATTTACTTGAAAATCTTGTTATGGCAGGTACTGAACCTGTATACCAAGTTTGGTATTTATTTGACTTTTCATTTTTGAGTTCACAGACACAAACACAAAAACAGATTTTTCTAAAAATGCATTTTATTTTGGAATTAGGGGGACCTCATTTCGGTGGAATCTTGATATCAAATTTTTGGGTGGAATGCAATATCTACTAGGTACATGGTAGAGAAAGTAATAAGATGAGCAGAACATAGCAATAGCTTTTTAACAAATCCTACAAATACTGTGTACTAAAAAGGTACAAAAAAAGAGAAAGAGAGAGAAAAGGTGGAATTAATTGATATAGCTATATCCTCCTCATAAATTTACATGTATTTAGCAAGGAATGTGAATTTAATGAAGCAATCAAGAAACTAAAAAACAGAATTTTTCTACGTCCTGATAAAATCCATTCTTTATTTATAAAACGTTTTTGGGAAAAAGTAAAATGTAAATTACGTTGATATTGTAATGAAAAGAAGCTAGAAACAGTGATGTGTATTGAACCGTTTCCCGAAACATGTTAAGTGAGTAAACTTAAGTGATGTTAGTGTAACAATTCCGACTCACCTTTAAATAAAAAATGTAAATTATCAAATTCTATAGTTTTGTATGTAGGAGAAACATGGGAACAGAATGGAAAAGTCAATAATTCCAATTCTTAAAACCAATTAATCAGCAGATTAATTTCACTGACCAGTCACACTGGGAAAGTTGTGGAAAAATGATCTCAAAACAACTCAGAAATGTGAAAACTTGTATCTCCATTTCAAACACTGTCCTACATATGAACAAGTTATAGTTACCATTAAGCCAAAGATACTGTAGCCAAAAAGAAATCACACTAGCAGGGTAATGTTTTGATTCAACATAGAGATTCAAATACAAAATATTAGTATTAAAAGCAATATGCTGAATTGGATATCATAATTTATAACAAAGGTTTGATGCAACTTCAAAATATAGACAGACACACACAGAGGACTGCACAAGATGCGATTTTAAGCACTACTTTATTTAATATATATGCAAATGACTTAATGACCACCTTAGCGGGATACAGGTACCTAACTAGCAGCCTTCATAGATGACATAGTTATCTGGTCCTCCAAAAAATCAACACAGCAGAACTTAAAGCCAACACTAAATCACCATTAAAAATATTACAAACGCATGCTCAGAATACCTAATATCACTCACTGAAGAAAAGACGCAATATTAAAGTTCCTATCAACTAAGTATAACAACACAGAACTATAAAAAATCAGTGAAGCAAAATATCTGGAAGTTATATTGCAACAACAAACTATCTTGGGATAAACATACACAGCACAGTGTAGAAAAAGACAAATAAAGGATTCAAAGTATGAAAAAGGCTTACAAGAACAAAATGGAATAGTTCTAGAAACTCTCCCAACATCACATGTATATAGAACTGACCTTGTAGCTCAGTTGGTAGAGCACCTGCCTGCTCGAGGCATCCCGGGTTTGATTACCGGCTGAGGGGTGGGAATTTTTCTCTAAGCAAGGTAATTCCATATCCTTCCCAGAGCCTGGCACTATGAATGTGTGTGCGTGAGCTAATGATTAAAGCCCATAGTTTATTAGAAGTCCAATGACAAGCGAATATAGGTTAACATCATTGCCTATAGGCAATAATATGTTCCAAAGGAAAGGTTGCCAAGAAGGCCATTGCAGTTAAAGGTGGGGTAGAAATGTAATAAAAACATGTATATAAAACGAACGATTAATTACTGTGGTAATATTTTATTGACTACTAATAATACAAACAAAATGAAACTGAACGCTGCCCGTGGTGGTAGCATGGGTTTTACAAAGTATAATACCTACATTATTAAGAGGTCAAACAGTGTAAAACACTACAAAACACTAAAGGTAAAATATATTAATACATACCATTTCCTAGAATAGAGTATGTACCTAGAATGGGGGCAACCCACTTACCCCAGATATTGTATAACCAAACACCACAAGGAAGATCAACCAAGAAGACATGACCAGTTTAATTAACACTATGTGGAGACCAAAGAGGCGATATGACCTAAACCATATTGTTATCGATGATGATCACTAGTAATACAAATGAAAGTCAGTGTGTACAACTGCAGAATGTACAGCTGAAAGACATGTGCTAAGTACCAGATACTTAGACAGGAAGTGATACAGTAAAGAGAAACCCTATGCTATAAAGGTTACAGATTAAAAACAACAGCTGAGAGACATGTAACTGACATTCATTAAAACATGTTGCACTGTCCATGGCTCGTTACAATAAGTGCAGGTGTGACTGTGACTAATATGGTAAAGTTGAAAATGCAATCTAGCGAAAATCATCTTCTTGCAACGGCAGATGCGCAAAGGAGTAGTCCAGGTGATAGAGTGAGGCTTAAGTTCCCAAAGTTTGTTCCATCTAATACTGCCAACTCATTGCACAAGAGCACCTGGGATATAAAATTGCAGCCTTGGCAGCATCATCAACAGTATCTTTCACTGGCAAATCGAAGTGTCGAGCAACCCACAAGAGAGACACAACAGTCAATGAGCAAGTAAAGGCAATGTGCTATAGATGTAACTGTATATTTGTACAGAAGGCTGAAAAGTTCACATAACATATTGTTGCTGATCTTGTTGATGAATACATAAAAGAGCTTGGAGAATAAATTCAGCATTTGTAGATGAAACTGTCAGGAGTAAAAGCACAGCTTACTCTCCTATTCCTATTTAAATCATCAGTGTGCAGAAATGGCAGTTTACAAACCACTCTTAAGTTTTAAAAAGGCTGAACAAATAACCAAAATGGGGATCATAGATGTCAACCCTAGATTGAAGTGAGTTGGCATGGAGCCATGGATGAAAAGGAGTTCCACCTCTCCTAAACATTATCTCAAAGTGGCGTCCAAGGGCTGAAGGAGCAAATGAAAACAAGCACCAGGAAGCTTGTGTATCGACAGACATTTTAAAAAGTTATAAGGTGACTATAGAAAATGCATGTCGTTAAGACTGCAGGTTGAACAGCTTCCACACACAAGCTGAAAACTCAACTTGATAAACAGATGCTGATGCTTAGACTGACACCATGATGTTGAATAGAATTTTGGCGAGTTAAAAATGGAAGATCACATCAAATAATGCACCCATAATGAAGTTTCGATCAGACCAACGAGCAATACAGTCTTAAAATAATGTTTACACTTCCTTTTAAGTAGAATATATGAGAAGACCAACTACGCTTTCTTTTAAAAATTAATCCTAAAAATTTCCTATCATCTGCGAAAGGAAGATCTGTCCTGTGATGTAGAGAAGGCCAAAGGAACGCCTTCCAGTGCTGTAAGTCCACACAGGCGATTTTCTAGGTAGAAAAATTAAAGCCATTTTTTATATTCCAAGGTTAAGAGGCAGTCAAGGGGCTGCTGAGAACGGGAGTAAATGAGAAATCCACAAAAAATGAAGATGAAACTCCAGCTGAAACATACTGCAATATGTGGTTGATGAAAAGTGTGACACTGAGTACCAAGTCCAGTAGTACTCCATTCTCCTGAGTAAAAGCTCGGGATAATACTGAGCCCATCATACCCTCTCTCATGAGCTCCCAAAAGAAAGAAATAATCTTGAATGCCCCACTTATTTAGGATATAAGGACAACCTGCCCTTCAGCATGTGGCATAGGCTTTCTCCAGGTCAAAAAAGACTGCATCTGCCTGACGCACTCAGAAATTTGACATAATGAACCAGAACGGCAGATTTAACCTTTTTTTTTTTTTTTTAAACTATTTCATACTTAAGATTATTTTGTGCATGTTATAACTCTTACATATCCAAGTATATTTGCAGGCAATTACTCAATGTTATTCCATATGCATCCACCCCTTACACAGCAGTTTCTTTTTAGAAGTACTACTCGAACATGACATTACTGCACTCAATCTTAAGGTAACCCGCATTTGAATGCACACGGAAGCCAGTCCAGCAAAGTGCAATACTACTGTGGTCAGTTACAAAAGTTAAATAACCAGAAACATTTAACATTCAATGTGGATAGACATAACAGAGCAACAAAACTACAAAAATAAGAAACTTATTGTTTACCTCTAACATATGGTGATATTGTAGATGAAGCATAATCAGGCACCCAGAATATGTTGAATACTTATTTGAAAACATCTTTAAATCTATCTTTGTTATAAAAATTGTGTTCACTTCTTTGTTGCAGCCATCACTTCAGCATAAAATGCTTTGGCATCATTAAAAACTGAAAAGTACTGCATTAGTTTTTCAACATCCTGTTTCGTTTCTAACACACAATTCACTTTAGGAAATTCATTGGTTTCAGCAAACACTTTTATGCCTTTTACACCTTCTTCTAGCATCTCACATTCCACGTGTGATCCAAAAACACACTTCACTTTCCCCTTCAACTTTTCCTTTTTACATTCTCTACTATGTATAGTAAGTAGGGCAAGTATTGCATTCCACCCAAAAATTTGATACCGAGATTTCACTGGAAATACGTGTGATGAAGTCCCTGAAGAGAAAAAAAAAAAATTATTTTTAGAAAAAAGTCCTTGTGTGCGTGAACAGCATGACTCAAACAAAAAGTCGGATAAATTCCACACTTGGTACTTAAGTTCAGTGTCTTTCAAAGATGCAACACAAAGATTTTCAAGAAAATCCCTCCACCCCAGACTACGTTTTAGAACATTTTTCGAAAATGTTGATTTTATCAAAAATGGCTAACAATTTTGATTAAAATATCATGTTTAAGATATTTTTATGATAAATGAAATGTATATCTTGAATTTTCTGGGATTGTCCCCAAAAGTCCTCTTCGTTCTGAATGACTTTTGCATAACTGGTAAACCGTAAGATATAGACAAAAGTTTACTACACAAAAAATGTAGAGCTTGTTAAAACACACAATTTTTGTCATATACATTTTTTTGGTGGAGTGAACCTTTTCCGAGACATTCCTTGTTAATTGTTTGAATTTTCCATTACTTTTTCTCAAATGGGAATTCATTATTCATTTTTTGTTATGTCCTGGACACGCAAAGAGAATGGAATACTCCACATAGCAACCAGCTTTTAAAACATTTGACTATCACTTAAAGCCTGCCAATTCCCCTTGCATCTACAAGAAAACTAGCAATAAGAGGTATATGTAGAATAAGTGTTTGTAAAAATAGTTTGTACAATAGTAGAGAAAGTCATCTGACTGCAACACATCACACTTTTTAGCGTAAGATCCCTTGCTGCTAAAATCTGAAATGGAAATTTGGATCTCAATGCCAGATTTGAAGCCTTCTTAAAATACCATATTTTCCAGTCCTGGCCATGCATTTGTACCTTCACATGTTGTGTCACAGTCGCTTCTCCCAAATACCCGACATGTGATAACGGAATTGTAGAATTCTTGTTACCGAGTTGCACATTAATCAGAAAGCAGCAGAAGTGTTTCCTTTTCAAACCTTTCTCTATAAAATCATGTTCAAAAAAATGAAGAACACCAGGCATCTGCTCCTCAACGTGACTGTTTCTAACCAGATATAGCTACTTTCGGATTTTGAGTACTCTTATGCATCACGACAGCTAGGTTGTAGAGCCAAACTTGCCTGCTGCAGAACACACAGTTTCAGTACAGGTGGATTCTCCTGAATATCAAAACAGACTTTTACAGTATCATCGTCCTCAGCTTTAGGCAATTCATAGAATTTACTAGCTCTTTTTATGAAGCTGTTTCAAACCATGAATTCAAATATTCTCTTGTTCAGTAAGCAATGGATATTTTTTCTTTTATATCCAATCTTTTACAGGTAAAGCATACTACCGAAGATGGTGAATTCAATTTGTCTCGATTAAAATGATGTAGATAGGAAAATAAACGTTTGCATACAATTTTAAGTTAATGCTGAACTTGAAATGAAAAGTGTTAAATTGCAGATTTGACAAGAGCTAGGGTACAACATAATTATTATATCTCTAACCTTTCAGGTCATTATGTCAGTCTCCCTGCTTCAGTTCTCATACTTTACTTCTTACACACCACTGTGGGACTCTGTTCACAGAATCATTACTTCTTCTCTGTCTGTCTCTATAAATGCCTCAGCTGGGGTACAACATTCATTGTGTCTGCCTCATATCTGTCATTAACAAACTTTACCTGGCAGCTGTGTTTAATACAATGATCAGTGTAACCTCACTGATCTTTTGTTCACCACAATATTGGATTTTGTTAGAACATTTTAATTGTAGGTATTGTGTTTTGCAAAACCTCTTGTTTTTCTACTATTTCTAAGTGTAACAGAAATCAGAATATGGAAGAACCACTATAACCATTGGAAAGGCAGCTACTTAAGCTATACAAAACAATACAATCTCAATTTTATCAAAACCTTCAGTTATTGGCTTTTGAAAAAATGCTCCTCAATTTCACTGCTCCCTCCCATAGCTCATAGAACATGTTCACAATTCTAATGGCTTCCAAAGCATTACTCACTTAGGGATAGGCACTTTAGTTATTTCTTCTTCCTCTTCATCTCTCTCCCTCACTTCACTTGCAACTTCATCTTCAGTTTGTACTTTGATCATCATTTATTGTTGCATACATTTCATAGTCGCAATTACTGAGAATATCACAGTTGGTTTCTTACAGCAATGAAAATATCACGTCACCACTGTCATTGAATGTATCTTCAGTTTTGGTAACATTTATTTCTTCAGTTGATGTGATTCCCCTCACAGTGGAAACATTTATTGGTAGTTTTAACTTCAAGTTTCCAAACCTGTAATAAAACAATCCTGCTTTTTCTTGATGTACTCCATAACTTTCAATATGAACTTATGATAGTAACATTTCAGACTCCTTGAACCATGGGATGCAATAAACTTGTGGTATTTGCAGGAAGAAAACCAACCTTAATATTCTCCAGACCTGAGAGTAGAGGATGCACTGGACAGTTGTCAACAAGAAACAGGATGTTTCTTTTCCGATTTCTAAGCTCCAGATCCCAACACCTAATTTCAGCTTCAAAGAATTTGGAGATCATCCAGGATTTTTATTAGCACTGTAGTGTACTGGTAGATTTTTTTACTTGCCTAAAGCACCCAGAATTTTTTTATTTACTTATCATTACGAATTTTCTCTGCTTGGTTCCACCCACACCAACACAAACCAGAACTGTTATTCATTCTTTAGATAATTTGCTACCAACACATTTTTCACCTTAGGATTTCAGTTGTATCAGGTGTCAATCTAAGGAAATTATCAGTCTCATCTGCATTAAAGGTGTCACAATTAGCATATCCTTTGCGCACATTAGGCCACACAGTAGTAAGCCATTCTTGGATTGTTTTGGTATTCACATGCTGGTTTTGCTGCCCGCTTTGCCAAAAGTAATGTTGTGATGTTGCTTGAATCTGTCAATCCAGCCATTGTTGCACGCAAATTCTTCTGCTTTCACCACAAGGAGAGGTCTATTAATGGCTACATTGTGGCTTCTCTGTTGCTTAAACCACATAAGCACAACTTCAACAACCTCTTCAGGTTTTCATAACTCCTGAATTTTTTTATCTATTCTATTCAAATGCAGCAACAATTTTATTCTTGCTCTTCTAAATCGCTTGGACTGTGGAACTAACTAGGTCAAACTGATAACACACGCAAGCCTTTTTAATTCCATTCTCAATTTCATGTTTTCTTCCAATGTTAAAACTTTTCTTTTATTGGCCATGTTGAGCTTAAATGCATGCACTTCATGAAAAATCTGATGTGTTACATTCACACGACTTTCTCTACTATCGCTTATTAGTGCGCACACAAAAGCATGCAAACGTTTATTTTCCTATCTACCTCATTTTAATCGTGACAAACCTTTCCAGAAATAGCTGCATTACACATTTCATTACATTTACTATTGAAACAGTCACAATAAAATGTTTCAGAACTGGACACTATACACTAACTTTAAAATCCCATACTTTTTCCATGACATCATGAGAAACAAGTGAAAATCAACAGGACTTTAAGAGAATGATAAAGTATTGAACAATTCAAACCATTAATAACAGATATCTCGGAAATCGGTGATGCCACAAAAAAAGTTATTTCAAATAAATTGTATGTTTTAGAGATCTACATTTTTTGTGTAGTATGTGTTCATCTATCGCTTAACCTTGACCAGTTATACAAGATTCCTTCTGATTGAAAAGGACTTCACAGGCTAATCCCAAAATATGCAAGACATACATTTTATTTATCATGTACATTTAATATATGGTATTTTAATCAAAATTGTTACAGCCATTTTTGGGAAAATAAAAAATTTTGAAAAATATATCATGTAAAGGTAGTTTGAGGTGGGACGGTTTTCTTGAACATCTTTATGTGACATTTTTGAAAATAGAAGAACCTTACACTTTTTAAACAAAACAAAACTTTTTGCATTTGTAGACAAGCTCAATACAATGCTTTATGCAAACTCTTAAAATTTAGATCATCATAGTTTTGCAATTAAAATTGTTCAAATTTACCATATCTTCCTAAAAGCTAATATAACTCTGAAACCTTTAAATCTAATTATTTAAATTGAACTTTATTTTGATTCCTTAAACTTTAATTTTATACTGATAAGTAAACATGTTCTTATTTTTATTTAAGTAAAGAAATCTCTATTTTTTTCAAGTGTATTAAAGTGGATTAAGAAAAATAATTTTATGATGTATGGTAAGATTCTGTCATTTAAACACAATCAAACATATATTTTACTGTAATGGTTAGTGATAAGGTTTTGTCAAAAATAATTAAAGTAGTAAATTACTTTACGTATTCATGGTTGCTGCTGCACATTTGTTTTTTTGAACTGAAGGTCAAACAAGCTGCTGTGCATAGTTAAACAATGAGAATGCTTACGTATGCAGTTCCAAGCATTTTCTAACAGAGCACTTGGTGATCATCAACCACATAAAAGCTGCACTTATTCAGTATGAACACCCAAACATAACCACTTTACCAACATTGCTGACTTGTCTTAATGACACTATGGATTATTCTCAATCTAATATTTTAGTTTTATAAACTCTGGAGATGCTTAAAATAAGTAAAATCTCTATATACATTTTTGTGAATATTATAAAAATAATTAATATGCGGTAAAGAAATGTGGACTTTTATCTACAAAATCAGATTTGGTATAATATTCTGAAATAAAGGGTTCTGGAACTATGCACATTTAAAATGCGACAAAATGAATTAACATGATACATGCATTGTTCAATAACGTTTTAGATGCTAATATTTAATAAATATGCTTTCCTTAGCGTACCTTATTAATAGGAAAAATTACAACGCAAACAAAAAATGTGAGCACTTTCTTTTTTTTTGGGGGGGGGGGGCTTTAATTTCACATGGAATGTCCCATACACAAGGAATTTTTTCTAAAAATCTGATGTGATACATTCACATGACATTCTCTAACCTCTATCGTTTATTATTGGGTATACACACTAGTCTTACTAAAAACTATTTTTATATCTACTTCTTTTTAATCCAAAATAAATTTTTGCAGAAATAGCTGCATTACACATTTCGTTATAGACACAAAGGGAATAGCCATAGTAAAATGTTTAACAATTGGACGCTATATGCTGACGTTAAAATTGCATACCGTTTCAATGGAATTGCGAGAAACAACTGAATGTTGATAGGACTTTAAAAGAATAAGTATGAACAATTCAAACAACAGATATCATGATTATGGGTGATGCTACAAAAAAGGTTATTCGAAATAAATTGTGTGTTTTAAAGAGATCTACATTTCTTGTGTAGTGCTTTTCGTCTTTCACTTGACGTTTACCAGTTACACAAATTTTATACAAAATTCCTTCCAAATGAAGAGGACTTCAAAGGATACTCCCAGAAAATTCAAGATATAGATTTTATTTCTTAACATATGGTACTTTAATCAAAATCGTTATAGCCATTTCTTTTAGAAAATAAAAAATTTTGAAAAGATGTTCCATGTAAAGGGTAGCTTGGGGTGGGGGAGTTTCTTGAAAATCTCTGTGTCGCACCTTTAAAAGATGTAACTTAATTACCAGGTTTAGTGTTGATCCAAGTATCTGTTTTTGAGTTATACTGTTCACACACATGGACCTTTTTCTAAAAAGGCTTTTTTTATTCAGGGGACCTCAAAACAAGTACTTCTGGTAAAATCTCTGTATCAAATTTTTGGGTGGAATGCAATACTTTTTTTACCTACTAGGTATGTGGCAGAGAAAGTAAAAATGCTTAAGGGGGCCTCAAAACATGTATTTCTGGTGAAATATTGATATCAGGTTTTGGGTGGAATGCAATACCCTCTCTATGTACGTGGTAGAGAAAATAAAAATTGCTATTGAAACGTACTTCAGGTACTATTAATGTGTTATTACCACTGCTATGAATGCACAGGGTTACAAAGAAGCAAGCAATCTACCTGCATTCCAGGGAAGGTTGTCAGATTATGTTGGTTCTTGAAAAATCTCATTGCAAACGGAAGCTAAAAAAGAAGTTACATGCGAAGCACACACATACACATTTGTCGTATTAAGGAACGCAGAGCACATTCCACACCAGGAAAACATTACATTATAGCCAAAACCAATGTCGTTATAACAAAGCTCAACTGTATACATTAACTATATTTGTTTCAATTTACGTTCAAAGCAGTAATAAACAAATCTTAATGTATCAGTCTGAGAACATGGCAGCACCATGTGGAGCAATGGCGGGAACTAAGCACGCAACAGGAAATTGCTCCAGACAGAATGTGAGTACGATACAATCCACAGCTTGTCATACACACAAACGCAGGTTAATAATAAGATTAGACAAATAAAAGTGGTACCTAAATAGTTTGGCAGCTACTGCTCTCTCTGTGTTTAAAGATACTCGATTAAACTGCTCTTAACTTCAGGCTTTAGAAATGATTCATTTAATGACTAATGTCAGTATACCACTTTTTCTTTAAAGTTTTATAAGTCAACGAGTTAAGCAAATGATGAACACTATATGTCAGAAAATATAACATAAAACAAACGTGACACAAACAAAAAATCTGCCTCTCTTACAATGAAGTACAATTATTGCTAGCAGCATTGTCAATTAAAGGTGGGTACTTTTCACAGAACTTGTTACAAGCACTTAACACAATAATTGTAATTCTCCACAGTAGTGATGGATTCTTGAACACATGCACCCCGTGGCAAGGAGTAAACTCAAGGCTTACACGGAAACTATACCCCCGCCGCTGTAACATTGCACTTGACAGCTAACGTTTAAGTTGGTACACTCGCAAAAAAACAGACGAAAAGCTTCAACCGTTTGACTTCCTAAGCCAATCACAATGCAGCATTCCGGATGGTCGATGACAAAGCGGAACCGGAACTAGATTCGGCTTTGTTGCCAGATGTAACTATTCCCAACCACGTGCTTCAGTTTGTGAATCTCTAGCACGAGCGTCGAATTGTTTTTTGCAAGCTACATATTGTTCATTGTTATTTATATTTGTGCTTATTGTTTGATAGTTTTGTTATTGTTCGTTTATACATATACATATATATTATATATATATTTCATTCATATTATTTATTTAAACAAAACTTAAGTGCGACAGTGTCTGAAAAACGACGCCGATCGCCGAGTGATGATTCACGAAGTGAAAAACCTTTGCGCCGAGGTGTGCCACTTAATAGTCAGGCATTGGAACTATTAAGAAGAACCCGGGAATTCTTTGAACAGGAAAAGGAATACGTGAAGCTTCATGGCAATCCCTCTATTCCTGCTGATAAAGCCGTACAACGAACTGCAGCAGCTCTTGTACTAACTACGAGAACTGTTATTCACAAGGCTACGGTGGACGCGGCTTCGTGGAAGAAGAAAGTAGATCATGTGAATAAGCTAATACGAAAATCACAAGAAATAGACGGAATTATTAGTGACTGTGAACCATTGATGATATGCCTTGGTGAAGATGATGATGACGACGATGACAACGGGGATTTGGATGGAATTGAGCCATTGCAGTTTTAAATGTGTGAAATTGAAATTGAATTTCATTTATGGACGCTCTTTAACTGCTATGGTTCTTAGCGTGCCATTCCACATTGGGCGTGAATGACCGATAATTTTGCTCAGAGGCCTCTCTTATCAGGCTTGAGGTTCTTTTACGTGCCGTAAATCTACGACACGGGACCACCGGCTTTACTTCCCTTCCAAAGGAAGCCATGCTAAGGATCGCCCTCCGCCGGGTTTGAACCCGCGACCTTGGGAACTAGAGGCTAGCACGGTACCACTAGTCCACGGAGGACGACTTTAAATGCGTGAGTGAAAATAACTTTGTTATGGTTTGCTTATAATTTGTTTTATTTCTTCTCATTGTAGCAGGAAGTTTGTATTATTTTGTTTCTATATTGTCAAAAGTGCGTAATTTATTCTACATACGCTGCAATATTTATACAGAGTTATTTTCAATTAACAATAATAATACGAAATAGTTATTATTCATTGACGTTCGCTACTTACGTACACTTTTTGTATGCGGCTTAGACACGATAGAAAGGAGAACAATCAGCTGTTGTTTACTAGCCACTCTGGCAACGTCGCAACCACAATGTAGCCAACCTTACGCGAATCCCCACGAACTGTCAAGTGCAAAGATACAGCGGCGGGGGTATAGAAATGAGCTACACATAGCCTTCTGCTGTAACAGTTCTGTTAGTTATAGGGGTATTTTTTTTTGTTACATTTTATCTGCACAACCACAAAATGTTATGATCTGAACTGAACTGTTTTATGTAGAGGAAGAAGTTGTAGTTTGCCCAGCCAATGAGGCACTACCAACTCCAACTCTTTTGAACTTAACCTAATCTAATACATAAACACATTGCATGCTTATATGATTGCCTTTACTGTAACTCAGCATGACTTCTGCAAGCTGCAACCTGTTCCGCTAATTGTCATGTGAAAGGAAACCTTGTTTAAGCTATTCAGTGTTGTGCATGAGAGCTTCAACATTTCCATTAAAAAGGTTTTACAATTTTAAAAGTAGCTTAAACCATGAGCAGTGTCTTGAGAGGCTTGCATACACTTTAGGAACCCATGAAGGAGAGTGGTGTCTTGGTTTGTGCAATTTAAGAAGGGCTAAACTCTACTCAAAGACAAAGAGAGAAGTGGAAAGAACTAGTGACATCACTGCTACAGAGAGATTCTTACGAAATTCCTACAAGAATTTGAAAGCATGCCTGAACATCTTCAGTGAATGGCAGAATGCTGCTCAAGCAGGTTGATATATCAAGAAATGGTGCGAAGATACAAAGGAGATTCTTGTTATGTTTCTCAACTTAGCAGGCAAAAGACATGGATCTATTAATATAATCCAAAATACAAAAAGCTAGTCATCAGGTTGGATTTTTCAAGAAATTTAAACCAACAATCCAAGGAGTGTGACATAAAATAGTAGTACATTCTGCACTATTGGAATTACTTGTTCTTCCACACAAGTTGTGTGTAGGACAAGTTGGAAAGGTAGAATCAGACGACTGAAAAATTCAATGCCATAGTCAGGATTTGAAACACAAATCTCCCGGTTTCTGTCCAGTTGTTCTAGCCAACTGAGCTACCAGACAGAAACCAAGAGATCTGTGGTTCAAATCCCGGCTATGGCATTGAATTTTTCAGTTGTCTGATTCCCCCTTTCCTGGTTGAATGAAGAACAACTTCTTTTGAAAATGAAAAGACAAATGCTAGAATGTGATGCACAGCAGTTTCCTTCTTGTAAGTTTTGCAAACAATGTGTGAAAAGCAGCAAGATAATCAGGTTTAAGAGGCATAAAAACAGTGCTTCCAAACCCTAACTTTCTGGGGAGATCCCATCCTCATAGTCCTGACCCAGCACACTGCAACTTCTTTCTCTTCCTCTTAGTTACGAATTGAAAATGAACAAACTAGTTTTCAAGCTCCAAGGTGTTTTAACAGCATTCAAAGAAAATCACTGAGGGGAATGAGTGTCCCCACTGCTTCCAGCTTAGCTCTTAAGGACAACCAGGCTGAGAGGAGAATAGTTTGAGAAAATATACTAGCTAATTTCAAATTATTAATGCATTATGTGTGTCCAGAAATCTCGTGTCCATTTGAGAATTTGTTTTTTTACTTACGTGATACATAAAAATAATTGCTTGGTTCAATTATGCTTTGAGTATAAGGCTTTAAGTATGAGCAACAAACAAAAACAGAACTTAAAATAAGAATCAATGCAATCTGATACTCACATCCAATTCTATTTCCAATTTGTTAATTTCATCAGTTGCATTGTTGAGTTTCTCAAGTTCAATCTGCAAGTAAAAAGGAAAATTATCATAACAACATCCATGTCAATATAATAACAACAAAATTTCAATGCCTTATATTACTGATTCAAAACTTCTAGCTAAACTATGCTTAATGTATGAATGTAGTTTATTATGCGCTTCATACAGTTTTCTATTTTTTCAATGGCCCTGTCAACACACAAATTCTGGAAATTATTTTTCTACTGTTGCAAAGAAGAGTGATTTTTTGTTCCTCTACTATTGCAACAAGACAAAAGTTTTCATCCTAAATGTATACTATAGAAGTTTGTCAATTATACATCACCAAATACCATCTAAAAAGGTGTTTCATGTACTTAAAAACTACTACGCAGACTTAATTAGATAACAGATCTTGACAATTTTATTCAGTTTTTTTCTTTTTTTTAAATTTTAAAAGTAATAACTTCAACTACTGACTTTAATTTGAATATCCCAACTTTCTTAAGTAATTGAGAAGTACGCACGCGCGCACGCATGCACACACACAAAGAAAGAAAGATGGAACTTAGACTTATGAAAGTTTTGCACAAAGGAACAGCAGTAGAAGGTTCGCACCTGTCACAAAATGGACATATCGACTCAACTTATCACATCTGGTTGCTCAAAACGTACAAATTGTGCACAAGAGGCACAAGAGGTACATGTGGTTCCAATTCGCCATCTTTCAATTTTTTAAGTGTATTCTTGGTTTTCAGATATGCAGGATTGGAAATAATAGCAATTATGAGGGCAGATCGAAAAGTAATGCACAACAATCTTTTTACAAAAAAATTTAATAGTTAAAACAAAAAATCACAAATGAACTTGCACCTTTTACCTACTTTTCGACATAGTCACCAAGTTTCTCAACCCATTTCTCCCATCGTGATACCAGTTTCAATATGTCTGTTTCTTTGAAGTATAGCCATCTGCGGACTGCTGATTTCACTTCCGCATCTGTCGCAAAGTTTTGGCCGGCCAGCAATTTCTTCATGGGACCAAACATATGAAAGTCCAATGGTGCAAGGTCCAAACTGTATGGTGGATGCTAGAGCACCTCCTTATCAAATTTTGTGACTTTCTGATGAACAGCAGCAGCAACATGCGGGGCGAGCATTGTCATGAAGAATTTTGACATCGTCAACATTCATGCTGTGGCGTTTGTCACAAAGGGCATGACAAAACTTCACCAAAGTTTTCATGTAGGCTGCAGCATTCACAGTGGTCCTGTGTTCAGCAAAGTCCACCAATACAACACCATGCATATCCCAGAACACTGTCACACACACTTTCCTAGCAGATTGAGTAACTTTGAATTTTTTATTCACTGTTTCCACTCCATACTGCCTGGTTGGTTTCAGGCATGTAGTGGTATGCCCACGACTCCTCACCAGTGACAATTCCTTTCAGAAAGTCATGCCCTTCCGTGTACCACATTAGGTGATCTAAGCTCGTCATCATTCGCTGGACCTTGTGGTTGTCTGTCAGGTTCTTTGGCACCCAGCAAGCACTAACGTTACGAAATTTCAACGTGTCATGAACAATATTGTACACTGCACCATAGGAAATGTTGAACTGTTGCGATAAGGTTCTTAGTTGCACACGTTGGTCGTTCAAAATTGTCGCCTCAACGCCTCTGACATTCAGTGGGGTTGCAGCTGTTACCGGCCTCCCGGAGCATGGCGAATCACTATGGTTCATACAGCCCTGTAGGAAGAATGCACACCACTTGGAGACATTGCTATGAGCCATACACGCCACGCATGTCACTGTGAATATCACTTGGTTTATGCCCTTTGGCCCACAAATATTGAACCACACCTCTCTGCTCTTCACATGTGAATGACAGTAACATGCACGCCATCTTTGTTGCATAGTTCACGCTTCTCTCGCTAGAGATGCACATGAAACAAAAAATACCTTTTGTAGTGAATACTTCAAACTATATCTGTGTGAAATTGCAACATTCCAGCTGCAATACAAGGCAGAAAAAAATTATTGTGCGTTACTTTTCGATCCGCCTCATATTTAATGAATTTGATATTGCTGTAATCCACAGGTGGTTATACAACTGCTGAATTATCTGGTTTTTGTCTGAAACAAATAGACTATATTACTGTAGATGGCACTGCTTTGTATCCAACTGTGACATAATAAATATATTACATGTAAAATAATACTTTTTTTTTGGAGGTGCTGGGTAGCGCAGTGATTTCATTTCTGGCTCTCATACTGAGGTCCAGAGTTTGATTCCCAGCTTTGGGGTGGCAATTTTAAGTCAGCTCTATCCACACCTTCACCTCTTACTTGCTCTTGTGAAGTATCCCCAAGACCCAACGTGGTTTGGAGTCCACAGTAAAGCTGTAGGTCCTTTCATCCCACCAACATCCTCATCACCCTACCATCGGAGACAACAGGTCAGAAATGGGTCAGTCTTCGCTTGATGGAATGAGATATCCCCCGAAAGCCATAGGCCATATGGGTAGCGTTAGAAACAACAATACTTTTCTTTCAATTATTTGTGTTTCAAATGTTGCATAAAGGGCAATTCTCTGAAAAGTGAAGCCTTAATGGTCAAGAAATTCCAAATTTGACTTACCACTTCTTAAAGTGTGATGTCAAATCAGCGTAAAGCTTCAGAATTATATACTGATTTTGTAGCATATGGTGAGTTGTAAAGGTAAGGAGAAAATTGCTGCCTCCAGGAACCTACTCATATTACTTCAATGAAAGGTCATACATCACGGATGACCATAGTGGAGCACATGCATACCTCAGCACAGTGCAGTTACCATGATGATGGCGATAGAATTATTTGGAAGATGTATATGTTGCACCTTGACACTTTTTCAAAGAATACATGTAATAGAGTAAATTTTACCTGGATGACTTGATGACAATGAAATTTAGATCAACCATGGTTGTAACTAGCATTTTAAGGGAGGGTTGTTTAATCAGCTTTTGGAATCTAAGTGTTAACAAGCATTCAGTACGGAAACCAGCATTATTGAACATGCAGAGAAATGATAAAGATGACCAAACCCAAAAGAAGTCTGGTAGTATGTCTGCCTCTACACAACTGTTATTTTTTTACAACACAGTAACACACAAAAGTAGGGAAGGGGATGAATTATGGAGTTCTATTTCTCAACGTAAATACTAATTTTTTAGTATCAGTACAGTTTATAAACAGTCAATAGATCATTCACTGCATCATTATGACATTCTCTTTGTGTTCAACGTATAAACGTTTATAAGCAACTTTGCTAAATTCTACAATAGTCACATTTGCATTCTTGAGCTGGCAGCAATTTTTTTTTTCATTTTAACAAACTACGCATTTTATAATTCTTATTTCTGATCAATACTAACATAATAATAATTTATTACTTTCTCCAGTAAGTAGGAGAGGTATTGTATTCCACCCAAAAATTTTATATCAAGATTTAACCGGAAATACATATTTTGAGGCTCCAAAATAAAAAAAAGTATTTTTATAAAAAAGACCTGTGCAAGTGTGTCTGTGAACAGCATAAGTCAAAAACAAAAAGTTGGATAAATAACAAATTGGGTATTTAGGTTCAGTACCTTCCAAAGTTGCGACACTAAGATTTTCAAGAAAATCCCCATCCCAGATTACCCTTTATATGGAAGATTTTTTTGAACTTTTTAATTTTCTCAAAAATAGCTCTAACGATTTTGATTAAAATATCATATGTTTAAGATATTTTCATAATAAATAAAATGTATATTTTGAATTTTCTGGGAATGTCTCCAAAAGTATTTTACATTGTGAACGACTTTTGCATAACTGGTAAACCATAAGAGATAGACAAAATTTTACTACACAAAAAATGTAGATCGCGTTAAAATACACAATTTATGTTATATACGTTTTTGTTGTTGAGTGAACCATTTTCGAGATATTGCTTGTTATTCCCTTAAATTTTCCAATACTTTTACTTTTTCTCAAATGGGAATTCGTTATTCATTTTTTTGTCTTGGATATGCAAAGAGTATTAATCTGTGTCAAAGAGAATGGTGCTGCACATACCAACCAGCTATTAAGAGATATGTCTATGCTTAAAGGCTAATGTATTTCTATATTGCCCTTGCAAATACAAAACAAGGGGAACATAGTACGCCTTAAGCGATAGTCAAATATTTTTAGAACTGGTCGCTATGTGTATAATGTAATTCTCTTTGCATGTCAAAAGATCATTTCTGCAAATGTTTATCTCGATTAATATGAAATAGATGGAGAATAAGAGTTTGTAAAAATAGTTTGTACAAGAGTAGGGAAAGTCATGTGAGTGTAACACATCAGATTTTTTTCATTGGAGAGACTGTAAGCTTAATCAATTGTATTGAGTTAAGATGTGTCTTTAAATTTATGTCAGGCAGCAAACCATAGAATGTATGGTGCAATATTATGGCAAATAAAATTTAGATATTGTATGACTTACAATGCCGATAATGATAATGATGATGATGATGATGATGATGATGATAATAATAATAATAATAATAATAATAATAATAATAATAATAATAATAATAATAATAATAATAATAATAATTTACTGAAGTATTAAGACATTACATGTATAGGTTTGAAGCCTTGAGGCAGTATTTTTAACACTTGAATAATTTCAATTAAATTATATAATATATAAATTCAATAACAGCCTGCCTTAAAGCAATATGTATGTAATAATTTGTAAAATGTATGTAACAGTCATTGCACATGCTTATATTATTGTAAACATGTTCAATAATGTTATGTGAATGCATTATGTAATTTAATAATGTAAGAGCTGTGAGAATAATAAGTTTAAAGTTGCTAACAATGAGGTAACCTTGAGGCAATGAGTTTGAGAGTTTAAATGCTACTAGTCATGATTAGGGCAGCAATAATGTAAATGTTGTGACAGTTTAAAAATAGCCAATCAACAGCCAGATAAAGCTTTAGTAAAATGCAGGTATTCTATTGGACTAGGATTAGCCAATCAGAGACGTGAAATACGGAAAGTTAAAAGTTTATACAGTTGAAATATGTTCAGTTGCCTGCAGACCATGATAGTAACCATATGGAAGATGCATTCTCTAGAGAAATATTACGTATTTGTGATGATGATGATGAGATGCGGTTTAAGGGCACTAAACAGCTAAGGTCATCAGCGCCCTTACAAAGTATAAAAGTGGCAGTCCAAAAATAAAATTCCGATAAAAAACCGCATAATTATAAAACGGGACACAAACCCGCGATGTCCAAAAAGTAAAAAACAAAACACCAAATACGAACACACTAAAATCATGGTCAATAAAAGCGTAAAACAACGTGTCAAGAGCTGCAGAACGTATGGGACATGGGCGCCATATGTCCACTGGGGAGTAGAGCCCCCATTAAAAAGGCAATATAATATCACAATGTTAAAAAGGCGCTCAGCGCATCAAATGCGCCGATAAAAATCACTGTCAATGATAAAACGTAAAAGACATTCCACAGCATGCGCGTCGTCTGCCAAAACGTTGGCTATGCCAACAGGCAGACCAACACGAACGCGCAACGGAGCTAAAACTTGACACTCTGCTAAAATGTGACGCACCGTTAAGGGCGCATCACACTGCTCACAGAGCGGTGCGGGGTCACCACTGAGCAGGTATCTATGGCTAAAAAGACAATGTCCGATTCGTAAACGAGCTAAAAGTACCTCTTCCCGAAGAGAAGAACGAGAAGAGGTACCCCAGACTAACGGAAGAGGTTTAACCTCCCGCAACTTGTTCCCCCTAAGAGCCGCCCACTCATCGCGCCAGCGCGAGAGGATACTGTAACGTAAAATAACATAAAAATCTGAGGAAGGAACAACAAAGGTAAAACATCTGGGTGATAAAACAGCCGATTTGGCAGCGGCGTCGGCAGACTCGTTGCCTGAGATGCCCACATGATCTGGAATCCACAGGAAGGAGACGCTGATGCCAGAGGCACCAAGCGAGTGGAGCAGGTCATGTATACACTGTACGAGAGGGTGGTAACCGTACAGCGCGTTAATACCCTGAAGGGCACTCAGAGAGTCGGTACAAATAACACAGTGCCGTAAGTCGTGCCGCTGAATGTATAAAACAGATTGGTATATACTAAAAAGATCGGCGGTATAAATCGAACAGTGTCCAGGTAAACGAAAAGTAAAACTCTGTGCACCAAAAACAAAGGCACATCCTACTCCAACATCAGTCTTAGACCCATCAGTATATATAAAATGACAATCCCCGAACTGTGCCTGCAGTTCTAAAAAGGCGAATCTAAGGACGGAAGCAGGGGTCGCATTTTTCGGTATCGACGTTAGCCCAAGGTGGATGTGGGCCTCAGCGCGCGACCATGGAGGAAAACGCGTTTCCCCTCGTGGAAGGGCCGGCGCTGGCGTAACGTCCAAATGCCGAAGTAGCAGTCGAAATCGAACCCCTGGAAGGAGCAATGCAGAGGAGCTAACTACATATTGGCGATCAAGTGAATCCTCAAAAAAATATCGTGAAGGACGGGTGGTCAGGCAAGCTTGAGAGTCGACAGGCATAGCTGCACAAAAGCATCTCACGCCGAAGGACAGCGGAGGCTCTGCAGCTTCAGCATACAGACTGGGAACAGGGCTGGTTGGAAAGGCCCCCGTAGCGACTCTTATGCCACGATTGTGAATGGCATTCAATCGACGTAACACAGATGGACGTGCCGACGAATAGACAATACACCCGTAATCAAGCTTTGATCGGACAAAAGAGCGATAAAGGCGAAGAAGGACGTCCGATCAGCTCCCCAGGATGTGCCACTTAAAACACGTAAAAGATTAAGAGAACTGTCACACTTTGCTTTTAAAAAGGAAATGTGCGAGGTCCAACACAACTTCCTATCAAAAATCAACCCCAAAAATTTCGCCTCGTCTGCAAACGGAAGTATCCCTGGCCCAAGATGGAGAGAGGGCGGAGGGAAAGCCTTCCGGCGCCAGAAATTGATACAGACGGATTTTTCGGCGGAGAAATTAAAGCCGTTGGCGTTACTCCAGGCGTAGAGACGGTCGATACAGCTCTGGAGACGGCGTTCGAGTAGACAGGTCCGCCGTGAACTGCAATAAATGGCAAAATCGTCAACAAAAAGGGACGACGAAATGCCAGGTGGAATACAATCAACAATAGGGTTGATAGCTATTGCAAAAAGTGTGACACTGAGTACACAGCCCTGCGGTACTCCGTTCTCTTGAATAAAAAGACTAGATAAAACCGAGCCCACACGTACACGAAACAAGCGGTCCGTCATAAACTCCCGAAGAAATATGGGAAGACGACCGCGCATATTCCATGCGTGAAGTGTACGTAAAATGCCGCCCCTCCAACAAGTATCATAAGCTTTCTCCAGGTCAAAAAACACAGCCACGGTTTGACATTTTCTCAGAAATCCATTCATAATATGCGTCGACAGGGAAACCAAATGGTCGACGGTAGAGCGATAGCGACGAAACCCGCACTGAGCGTTCGCTAGTAGTTTCTGAGACTCAAGCCACCATGTCAACCGCCCATTGATCATGCGCTTCATCACCTTGCAAACGCAACTGGTGAGGGAGATAGGGCGGTAGCTGGAAGGAAGTTGGCGATCCTTTCCAGGCTTAAGTATAGGGACAATGGTGGCTTCGCGCCAAACGGAAGGAAAAAGGCCGTCTTGCCAAATACGGTTATAGACCTGTAAGAGAAAGAGTTTACTGTCGGCTGAAAGGTTCTTTAACACCAGGACATGAATGCCGTCCGGGCCAGGAGCGGAGTGCCTAGAGCACTGAAGAGCGTGCTCCAGCTCCCTCATTGTGAAAAGTTCATTATAACACTCATTATTAGCAGACCGAAAATTAAAGGTGTCGGAATCCAGCCGGTCTTTGATAGAGCGAAAGCCGGCGGAATAATGGTCTGATCTGGAAACCGCCTCAAAGGCAGATCCCAGAGTGTTAGCGATGGCACCCGGATCTACTATGATGGCATTGGGAACCTGAAGGCCAGAAACAGTACAATTTGACACTTTACCTGAGAAGCGACGAAGTTTATCCCAAACAACAGATGAAGGCGTAAAGCGATTAAAAGACTCGACAAAACGAGCCCACGACGCCTTCTTGCTATCCTGAATAATGCGACGAGCCCTGGCGCGCGATTGTTTAAAAGTCACCAAATTATCAAGAGTAGGGTGGCGCCGAAACACCCTAAGTGCAAGTCTACGGGCACGAAGGGCGTCCCGACAATCCTCGTTCCACCACGGAACATACGTATTTGTGTGAAACAAAAATTAAGTATACGCGTTAACAAAGTGCAAGTATTAAATAAAAGAATCTCACAGCTCTTGATATCAGTGTAGTGCTATTTAATTTGTGTCAAGGATTAATAAAAAGGAGTGAATTTAAACTTAAAATCTGTGTAAGCCTACATTCTTGTCGCACCACGCCCTGATTAAGAGAAACGTGTCTCTAAAGTAATACTGACACAGCCGAGGCATGCATAAACATAAATAATATCTATAGAAGCAGTTCAATAACAAAGTTAATATTTTTTTTTTTAAACTTGGAGCATAACAACAACAAAAATCTGATGTGTTACACTCACATGACTTTCTCTACTCTTGTACAATCTAATTTTACAAACGCCTATTCTCCATATGCTTCATGTTAATCGAGATATCAATCTTATTGGTAATTTTCTTGTAGATGCAAGGGGAATATGGCAGCTTTTAAGCGATAGTCAAATATTTTAACGCTGGTTGCTATGTGGCGCATTCCATTCTCTTTGCATGTCCAGGACATAAAAAAAATGAATAACGCATTTGAGAAAAAGTATAAGTATTGGAAAATTTAAGGAAATAACAAGCAATATCTCGAAAACGGTTCACTCAACAAAAGAAATGTATATGACATAAGTTGTGCATTTTAACGCGATCTACATTATTTGTGTAGTAAAATTTTGTCTATCTCTTATTGTTTACCAGTTATGCAAAAGTCGTTCACAATGAAGAATACTTTTGGAGACATTCCCAGAAAATTCGAGATATACATTTCATTTCTCATGACATTATGTTAAACATATGATATTTTCATCAAAATCGTTAGAGCCATTTTTGAGAAAATTAAATTTTTCGAAAAATCTTCCATGTAAAGGGTAGTCTGGGGTGGGGGGATTTTCTTGAAAACCTTCGTGTCGCATCTCTGGAAGATACTGAACCTAAATACCAAGTTTGGTGCTTATCCGACTGTTCGTTTTTGAGTTATGCTGTTCACAGACACACACACACACAGACATGTTTCCAAAAATGCTTTTTTTGGTTTCAGGAGGTCTCAAAACATGTATTTCCGGCGAAATCTCGGTATCGAATTTTTGGGTGGAATGCAATACTTTCCCTACTTACTATACGTAGTAGAGAAAGTAATACATCTTCAAATCAGCTTTTCATATGTAGCAGCATATTACGTAATTATCAACAACTTCAAATTGACGTGCATATGTGGAGCAAAATTTTAATAATTATCAATATTTCTTCAAAGTGGCACCCAACTGCATGGAGCAAGAAGAGACAAGAATTTGCGACAACATTTGAAAAGAAGAGATCAACGAACAACGTAGAACTACCAGAATCGATGAAACTACAAGACTTCATATCAGAACTTCAAAATCATTAACAACAGCATCCAAGGACAGCAACAATTCTTTCAGGAGTAAGGGGCACACAGTCAACAATTCAACAATTTACATGGGAACAGTGAGTATAAAGGTTTACTAACAGCCAGAACAAAAGGTCAGAAAATTCCATTATACATTTAAATAATTGTCAAGTTAATTAAGAAAATATATTGTTATTAAGATAATTTCATGTTATTGAGAAGCGGTAAATTAAAATTGAGCAATTCAAAAACAAATATACACAAAATAAGATGGAAACCGAAAACAATGAAAATATGGAAGTAGGAGAGGTTAGGTCGGCCATTACAGATTGCAATGTAAATTTACAAACAGAGATAGAGGAAACAAATAGGTTAGAAGTAGAACAGTTATCTGTAAATTCACAGGTAGGCTTAGAAAGAGATAGCAGTAGTATGCAAGGTCAATCACCTTTACATATGTTAGTACAGGGAACAACAATAGAAAGAGATGCTATCCCTCAAACATTTAGCCAACAAGAGCAAGAAAACTTCTTACAACAACAATTTATGTGCCTTCTAAAAGCAATAACTGAAAGTAATACAGAGCTGAGAAAAGACTTTAATAAGCTAAATGAAACTAGTACACAGTTAAATAATAAGATAACTGAAAATAATGCAGACTTAAATAATAAGTTAACTGAAATTAGAGGAGAGTTAAAAGAAACTAGTACAGAGCTGAGAGTAGAATTAAGTAAAGAATTTAATAAGTTAACTGAAACTAGTACAGAACTGAGAAAAGAGTTAAAAGAAACTAATGCAGAGTTAAGTAATAAGTTAACTGAAACAAATACAGAGCTATCTAGTATTAAAAATGTTCTGGCTAAACAAATAGAAAATTGTATGAAAGAAAGCAAAACTGAAAGCAAGAGGTTAGAAATAAAACTAGAACAATCTTCCAAAGCACTTCAAACAGATATAGATTTAAAAGTAAACAAAGGTTGTAAGCAGCTAGAACAGAAATTATCAAGTCATATTGATAAAAATGTAACTGAAATGGAGTTAAAACTTACTAATACTAAACAGGGTATTTGTTACAAGTTAGATAAACAGGATGAAGAATTAAAAACAATGGTAGAAAATACAAATGCAGATCTTGTACAGGTACAAATAGATTTAGCAGGGGAAATGAATAAAATGCATGAAATGGCAAAAACAAATGCAGATGCAATAAAAGAAGCAAATACAGGGCAAGGACAAGTAAAGTCAATGATAGATGAAATTAAAGATAAAGTACAGGAAAGTAGCAAGGAAATTGATAAACTTAGAAATAGTTTTGAGAATTTAAGTACAAGTGTACCAAGGGTAAATGCAAATGTAACTAGTTCTGTAAATGCTAATCAAATGCATGTCAATAATGCAAGTGCAGAAAGAAGTGTATCACCTTTGTTAACTAACAACACAAGAGACGCTACTGCTTTTTCCATAGCATCAGCCTCTCAAACACAAAACAATAATGATGACACATATGTGCATGTACCAATACAGATGTCAAACTATTATTCTGTGCTTAATGAATTATCATTACCTAATTTCAATGCTTCCTCAAGTCCAATACAATTTATTAATGATCTTGTAGAATATTTTAAATTGAAAAATGTGCCTGAAGCATTAAATATGATCCTTGTTAGTAAATGCTTGGACAACAAAACCTTAGAATGGTAACATATGGTAGCAGATAGTGAAATGAATTTTGAGACATTTACAATTTTATTCATGAATAAGCTTTGGAACACAACTGTGCAACATAAGATTAGGGCAAGGCTAAAAAGTCTGTGGTTTAAGACTAAAAAGAAAATAAATGTAAACAGTCTGTGGAACAAAAATAAAAAGAAAATACAGGATGTAGGTGTGGCACAAAAAAAAAAAATAAAAATAAATGTAAACAGTCTGTGGAACAAAAAGAAAAGGAAAATAAAGTATGCAGGTTATGTGTGGCACAAGAGAAAAAGAAAATAAAGTATCTGGAACATAAAAGGGGAAAGCAATGTAATTTAAAAATGTAAAGTAGTCGTTATAATAATGTTTTTACTAAATGTAGCAAATTGTCAATAACAAAGGAGAGTTTAGATAAAGAGAAGTGAAAGAAAAAAAATCCATTGTTAATGAGAAAAATCTAAATCTAAATAGCAACTGCATGTATATTGTATAAGTTAGAAATTGTAAGAAATATAAAAAATGTTAAAGGAATAAATTGTAAAGAAAGGGTAACAAGTGTTAATATGTCTAATTAAATAATATGTAAAATGTATAGCAAATAAAATGCTTAATAGTGGCTGTGATAGTGAATAAACAAACTTCACTCAGATCATTGATCTTGCACCAGGTCATTGGCCTTAAAAAGTGTAGAACAAGTGTATCAGAACAAAATAAATATGAAGCATTCTGCTATACACGAGAGTAGTGAAAAACCAGTGAGTAGGAAGTGCAATAATAAAAAAAAAAGTTATGTTTCTTTCTTTCGGGAGACTTTCAGAAAATATTTAAAAGTTTAAAAAGAACAACAACAAAAAAGAACAATTTTTAAATATTTCTAAAAGGGGGCAATTTGAGGCAGTATTTTTAACACTTGAATAATTTCAATTAAATTATATAATATGTAAATTCAATAACAGCCTGCCTTAAAGCAATATGTATGTAATAATTTGTAAAATGTATGTAACAGTCATTGCACATGCTTATATTATTGTAAACATGTTCAATAATGTTATGTGAATGCATTATGTAATTTAATAATGTAAGAGCTGTGAGAATAATAAGTTTAAAGTTGCTAACAATGAGGTAATCTTGAGGCAATAATGAGTTTCAGAGTTTAAATGCTACTAGTCATGATTAGGGCAGCAATAATGTAAATTTTGTGACAGTTTAAAAATAGCCAATCAACAGCCAGAAAAAGCTTTAGTAAAATGCAGGTATTCTGTTGGACTAGGATTAGCCAATCAGAGACTTGAAATACAGAAAGTTAAAAGTTTATACAGTTGAAATATGTTCAGTTGCCTGCAGACCATGATAGTAACCGGATGGAAGATGCGTTCTATAGAGAAACATTACGTATTTGTGTGAAACAAAAATTAAGTATACGCGTTAACAAAGTACAAGTATTAAATAAAAGAATCTCACAGCCCTTGATATCAGTGTAGTGCTATTTAATTTGTGTCAAGGATTAATAAAAAAGAGTGAATTTAAACTTAAAATCTGTGTAAGCCTACATTCTTGTTGCACCACATTCTGATTAAGAGAAACGTTTCTCTAAAGTAATACTGACACAGCCTAGGCATACATAAACATAAATAATATCTATAGTAGCAGCATATTACGTAAATAATTATGTAACAAACAATCTTCTTCCAATTAATGCCCAAAACGTGGTGCAACAAAACAATATACGTCTTCAACCTGCAACTTCGGGAACTACAGGTTAGCATGGTAACCACTACACCACGGAGGACAACATTGCCTGCGATGACTATATAGCTCAAATGAACAGAATGAAAGGTGATCTCACATTAGAAGTTCTGATTCATTTCCGCTGGATTCACTGGTTTCAGCCAATGGAGAATGCAAATTTAAAGGGTGAGAAGAGTTACACAGCCAAGTGATTAGAAAAACAATACAATGTGATGCATCAGCTAATGCTACAGGTTACAAGAGTATCTCTCACCCCAACCCCATTGCATTACATGTTTTCATTTACAATAAGAGGCAGATGGAATGTAGCATTGAATTCACCCACAAAATATGCATCACACCAGGGGCCAAGAACGATGAATCTAGCAATAGTGTCTGGAATAGAAATTTAACATTTACAAGTACCCAAAAAGCAATGAAGGTTTGGTACTACTGAGTAT
Organism: Deroplatys truncata; assembly: GCA_030765065.1. NCBI lineage: Eukaryota > Metazoa > Arthropoda > Insecta > Mantodea > Mantidae > Deroplatys > Deroplatys truncata. Next base: position 18,549,111 of record CM060988.1, on the reverse strand, counting down.
CGAGAGTACTGACATAACATTCATACTACAGGAAGAGCAAAAAGACTACGAACCAGCTGCACAGTGCTTTTCCTGTCGGTGTCCTCGGCGCTCGTTGCCATCCGCCGCTATAATAGAAAGGTGCAGATGAAACCATACAACATTTTTAAAACCACTTTTAAAGGCTTACCAACTTTATGCAAGTGTGTTTGAGGACTGAATTATTAATAGAGATTTGGGGCCCCCCCAGTCCCCTGACCTAACCACCTGCAATTTCTATCTCTGAGGTAACTTAAAACATGAAGTGTACAAGACAAACCCACACACCCTGGAAGAATTAAAACAAAATATCCACCAGGAAATTGCCAGCATTTCTCAACGTGAAATAACGCTAGTGATGGATAGTTTCCTAAAGAGGTGCCAAAAAATGTATGACAACTACGATGGCCAGTTTCAGCATCTCCTTTCATAAAGTTGGTAAGTAAAGCCTTTAAAAGTAGTTTTAAAAATGTTGTATGGTTTCATCCGCGCCTTTTTATGATAGCGGCAGACAGCAACGAGCGCCGAGGATGCGGACAAGAAAAACACTGTGCAGCCGGTTCATAGGTTTTTGGCTCTCTCTGTATAAGGCATTTAACTAAATCTGATATGGGCTATTCCATTTCAAATCATCTGAAATAGAAGGAAAATCGACCTTGCATTTTTTAAAACGAAACAAAACTTTTCATATTTGCAGACAAGACCAAACTCTTAAAAAGATTTGCCTAAAATAATTAAAGCAGTAAATTACTTTACAAACAGGAGGTAGTAAAACACGTCCTCATGGTTGCTCTCACACGTTTGTTTTGAACTGAAGGCCAAGCAAGCTGTTGTGCATAAGGTTAAACAATGAGAATGCTCACTATGCAATCTGCAGTATTTCCTCACATTGCTACAGGTAGACACATAACACAAGAGAACAGCATTACCTTATCAATTTTGCTACCTCCTGCAGATAGTCACCTCAGATTCACTCTTTTTGCCATGTTAACAAAATCCTTTCTCCTAGCATAGTTCTGAGTATTCTTATGATTTATAAAAGTATTTAGCTAATTTAGTTGTTTCCTCTGAAAGGCCATGACCTATCTTTCTGTCCATAGTAGACATGATTACACCTTTCTATTCACTTCTGTTGCTATGTGAATTACCTGCCTAGTGGCTGCAAAGTTAACCTGAATCTTTTTAATGGAACATGAAAGGGAAGAATGGTGAGGAACTAAGTTTTGTTTTGCTATCCTCTGACAACTCACTTATTTAAGGTTCTCTAAGATTTCATTGTCTATTTCATCTATAGGTTCACTCACATCAGCCTGATGAAAAACCTTTTCCTTTAGAGCCTTCTCTATGGTTCTCACTTTACTTTTGGGGTATTTCATTTCAGTTAATTTGTTTTTATTTATTGGACATAAACCAATCACAGTAAGCATTTTGTTTAAGGAGCTGTGTAGACTAGGCTCAATGGATTGCATTCCGTGACTAATCTGTATCAGTGTTAAAATTAAAATTTTCTGCTTAAATACTAGAAGTTATTGGTTATGCATTTTATTCTAATGACCTTGCCTGGTCTACTGTATTATCTTTCTTTAATTTAATTCTGAATGAGGCAAATACACAACTGTATTTCAATATCATTCTGAAGCACTTTGGCACTAACATTTTTGTGAACTGGAAAATGAAGGGGGTTGAAGCAACCACGAGCAGTGTAAGATTTGCATTCCATTTTAAGCAACCTACAGCAAATGAATATGCATATTATGACATATCTTAACTTGGTTAAAGCTTCTTTAGATTTTAATTTTCTTACATTGAAGAAGCACTCGCAAGAATGTATCATTAACAAAATATAATTAATAACCACTTGTGTGCTTAATTTATAACATTTTAATTAACATTGTGCATAAACCACCTAAATCGCTGCATTTATTAACTTTTTGTGTTGTAGCTATGAACATCCTTACTTTACCAACATTGCCAGCATCTTTTAATGACACTATGGATTATTCTCAATCTAATATCTTAGTTATATAAAAATCACAAAATGCTTAAGTAAAAGCTGTATATAGATTTTTGTGAATATTATAAAAACAATTAGTATATGCTGTAAGGAATACAGACTTTTATCTACAAAATGAGACTTTGTACAATATTCTAAAACAGAGGGTTTCAGAGCTATGTGCACTTAAAATGCAACAAAATGAATTAATATAGGGTGAGCCAAAAAACTACAAACTGCCTGCGCGGTGCTTTTCCTGTCCGCATCCTCAGCGCTTGTTGCCATCTGCCGCTATCATAGAAAGGCGCAGATGAAACCATAAAACATTTTTAAAACTACTTTTAAAGGCTTTACTTGCCAACTTTATGAAAGGAAATGCTGAAACTGGCCACCAGATAGTGATGGATAGTTTCTTAAAGAGGTGCCAAAAAAGTATGGACAACAATGGTGGCTAGTTTCAGCATTTCGTTTCATAAAGTTGGTAATGTAATGAAATATTTATTGAGTGCCAAAATAATTACAATCATATTGGGAGTGACTGCTTCTGGCCCTGGCCATTTTATAGTCATCTCCCCTCCTTTGATTATAATAATAATAATAATAATAATAATAATAATAATAATAATAATAATAATAATAATAATAATATATTAATCTATTGAGCATTAAGTTATTACATATTAGATGTCTTCTCAGATTACTATTACATGTTAATGCAATTCGTAATTCTTATATTTATTTATATTTACATTATTTTCTTCTTTTAACCATCCATATCCATTTATTCCTATTCATTCCATACCATGAACTTTCTTTTCTCCTAATCTCTTTTTCTTTTTATACCCTTCCATATTTTACTCACATTATTTTCTCTAATAATTTTAATTACTTTCTCTGCTTATCTCTTTCCCCTATTCCTATGTTAAAGTCCCCATTATTATGATTTCTATGTTCGTATATTTATCCTTTAACATTTATATATCTTTCTCTAAAAGATGATTGGTCGCTATTGCGATCCCATTCTATTACGGAAAGGTGTAAACCTCTCTAAAGTTAAAGTTGGTAAGTAAAGCCTTTAAAAGTATTTTAAAAATGTTGTATGGTTTCATCTGCACCTTTCTACGATAGCGCCAGACGGCGACGAGTGCTGAGGATGCAGACAGGAAAAACACAGTGGAGGCGGTTCATAGTTTTTTTGGCTCACCCTGTACCATATATTTATTGTTCATAACATGACCACTGCTGGGTTATAGATGCTAATATTTGATAAATATGCTTTCCTTAACACCCCTTATTAGAAAAATTACAATGGAAACAAAAAATGCAAGGTTTTTTGCCATTCGATTTCATGTGGAGTATACCATATGTATTTACCCTGCTTACCCTGTATAAAATAAAGTAATACACGTGATCCAGAAACTGACTATTGATATTTTGCTGCAAATGGAAATTTTGAGGTTCCTAGGCCCAGAAAGGAAAACGGGAGCTATTTTAACAAACAGTTGGTGTATAATGCATGCACAGCTATTGTGGTGTGCATGTTTTTGGACAGCCTAACCTAACAAAATATTTGGTCCAGCAAGTCAAAGGTTTTTAAGAGATTCACACATCCTAAATAATCCTTTAAACGGAAAACCCTTAGTCTTTATTTTCTCAAAATACCTATGGTTCTTTAATCTTAATTTAGAATAATTATGCCTCATCTACTAACATGAACACAATGGATACCTTGAATTTTTTTTCTAAATAAGTGATTACTAATAACATTTATTATCAACAAATTTTACGTAATTGCAAAATCAGTAGAGACAAATAAAAGCTTATCACAAGAAAAATCTAAAGCTCGATATGACACACCTTTTTATGATAAAATCTTTTGTGACTGTTTCCTAAATATTCACTTTCTTGTAGGTAGTAGTTCCTTTTGTTTTTCATGAGCTCAAGTAAACAGTATGTAATACCATGGTTAGCACATTACTATAATATTTAATTTCAATCAGTGGAGTGGGCCTCACACCCAGAGATATGATATAGTTAGCATCTTGCTTCTTTCAGCTGGAATGTCGGTCTTTGTGATCGGCACTATCATAGCTCCTCTAATGCACGCATCACGATGCTAAGTGAGCACCAGAAAAGTCTGCTTGAACCCATGTGCATTCCCTGGCTGGGAACCTCAACACTATGTCATGTTGCAGGATTACAATACCATTACCTGAATGAAACCATTTCTGGTCAGAATACTAATTTTGGAGAGAGTGAAGAATGCCCTTAAATTGACAATGGCCTTTGTATTTCCTGCTCATATGATTAAATAACAACAATAAATAATAATAATAATAATAACAATCGCAGATCATTTACTAATTTATTATAATTAAATTCAAAATACTGTTCTAAGAATTCTACAGCTTCATTTTTTTTGGGGGGGGGGGGTTGCATGATGGTTTTCTCCTTTAAACTCGACAGCTATTTCATCATACACTTATGCAACTTTATAATTATTTGACATGAATACCAACAGCTAAGTTATAAACACTTTGTCATCTTTATAGATTACCATATTATAAACTCCAGCGATATCATTTGATAAATTTTGCCTTCTGCAGAAGATTTTTGCCTTTCTGGGTATCTAAGAATTCTTTAAACTCGAGACATGTTATAATTAATCTTTACTATTACTCAGTTTGAGGAGTGTTCAGTTATTGTTTAGGCTTTTTTTCCTCCATGCACAGTATTCATTCAGAAGTTTCCAAAATGGGGTACAGAAAACGCCAATGAAATGGTTCTTTCCAGCTGTAAATAAAAGAAAACATCTGATGTCATACCAATGAAAAAACCATAGTTATTCTTTTATCCCTTTTTCATTATAATAGCTTTTGCATTAATGACTTCAAATTGAGTCAGAAGTGGTTATTACAAACATGCACACACTTCATTCAAATGCTTGTGATAAACTCTTGCACTGTACAAAAAATTGCAAGCTTTCTCAAGCACGTCCTTTAGATGACACACACTTGGCAGTAAACTTGCTACATGAAATATTTCAAAAAAGGCTAAAAGCTCTGAGTGTTCGAGGTCATGCACATCCCTTGTAAGAACATTGCTATTATTAATAATATGGAGTAAAAAATCCCCAAATATTCATGCAAAAGGGTGAAAAAATTAAATGGAATGTCTGACTTCTTTAACCTTCTTCCCGACAGTCTTCCGAGTTCTGGAAAAGTTGCATAGCCTATAATTGGCTGTGGACCAATCATCAGTCAATCACAGTAGGTGAAATTTTAAACCTTCGTACTCTCTCTTTGGACTATAGTTATTTAATAACATAAAAGATACATAGTTCTGAGATAATACAGAAAACTCTAACATATACAATGAAATAGAGGTGCAGCTGGTGGAGATGAGGATTCACCACTTCTAGGCCACAAATTGATGCTTTAGAAAAGACACATAGTCTACGATAATCTAGAAATATAAACTTCTCGGTTGTTAACATCCTTTGAATGAGTTCTAATTTTAGATGGATACAATTATTTACAATTTAAGAACTTGATAACATACTAAGAAATTAAAGCAAAACTTTCTTACATAAGTGTTAAGATATTTTAGCATTGGTATGGCTATGCATCGTACCATTATAAACACATGATTCTCTTTTGTTATGCTGTAAATCATGACCATATATGTAGCCTGGAGTATGTGACATTTTTACATGCATTTTCTAGATATTAACCTATCTTACTACTTCATAGCATGCTCAACGAAGAATCAAAAAGTCTTATGTTCTTTTATAACTCCATTGTGTTTGTATTCTGAACATAGGGTTTGTATATCCTTTTTAAGTATTTTAGTAGCTTACGAATTCAAATTTGATGTTTTATAGCCTATGTTGAATAGATGCTTTATAACTTATGTCCATCAGAAAGAATATGGCTTTCCAATGAATTATCAAAATCAGCTCAACAGGTTCTGAAATTATCCTACCCCCCCCCATATACAGATATACACACAAATTTTTGTTCTTTACAATATCAATATAGATGAATAATTTCCAGCTGCAGTATGAACTGTTTGTTGTAACAGTCACCAATTAAATCAATGAAAAAAATTTCAGCTAGAAAATGGTTAAACGTGAGATTATTCCAACTGTAAGCAAAAACAGTGAACATTAGAATTTTGTTGTGTTAGCTCTTCCATCCATTGTTGGACCCATCCATTTTAATTTAACAATCGCAGTTGTCTGTTTAAGATTATAAAGCATAGATTCAGTCTGTCCATTGCAAGAAAAATATGACCGACTTTGGAACTACATGACCAAAAATTACAAATTCCTTTGTTTCTTGATGCAATATTTTAAGCATATTTTTTCTGAAAATTATACCATTTTAACAATTTACAGAAGTGGATAGAATATAAGCTGAAATGATACATATTGCGACACATAGGGGCACCTGCCAATTCCGTGGGTGAAAAATCCATTTAAATAATCTTTCAGATGTCAACTCACGCTTTATTGACAAATACCATTTGTTGCCCTTAACATTAACAGTATACACAGGTTGTCCTCTTAAAACTTTGTAAAACCTTTCCCTAAATGTCAAATTGACTTTAGAGGTTAGCATACATATTTGCATTACTCTCTCCAGGGCATAAAAAAGAAATATATAAAAGACATTACCAGCAAAACATGGGGAAAAGTCACTTTACCTGTATTCTCGGGTCCAGCTCTGCATCTCCGCCTTCATCCGGTACAGTGCAAGGATGCTCCATTATCCTTCCCGAAGATGACAACTTATAAACATCGGCATGAATCACCCTTAAAGCATTAGAATGGGTATACTTCTGTTACGTAGCCTCCATTTATCCCATTGTTCACATTCGTTTTGCAAACGTAACATCACACTGACTAAACACGATATAAGGCTTCAACCGTCTAAGCAAAACAAGGTCAAAACTGTGCTCAACTTCCGCATTACCATAATATAATTTTATATGCGCATAAGGGCCACATTTGCCTGATTTTACACCACTCACAAGTCTGTATCACAGGCTTGTATGATCGTGTTCGGATGAGCTATCCGTCAGATGGCAGCACAGAACACCAAAGTAAAACAAATGTGCTACAAAAAACATATATTTAGGGATACTTACTTATGGCCCTTATGGCCAACATAGCAACTATCCCTGTTTTGTATAGTTTAGTAAAGGTAACATATGTAAACAAGGTTACAGTGCCACCAAACTAGCGCTATTCCTAAATGTTCCTAGTAGTAACCAACGATCTATATACTAATGTAACTCGTGGATTTTAACCACAGAACAGCAAACTATATTTTAACGTTTACTTACTACATAACTGGCACATAGACGTGAGAATTGGATAAAACAGGTTCCTGAGCAAAGCCAAAATTCGCCGAAAGAGGCGCTCAACTACTCCAAAAAATTATAGCAAACAGCTATATTATAATAATGAAGTATCGACGACTTATTTCCAACATTGTTTATGTAATATTCATGATGCTATATATCATATAGATTGACCTTTATCCGTTGTAGATTGCAATTGTAGAATAATAGATAGTTGACACTTCCGTTATAAACTATGACGCAAATACACATTTACGGAGATCCAACCTCCCAAGTAACTTTCCCTTTCTCCTACTTTACCGATCCAAGTATATCGCAAAACATTGAACAGCCGGGAAATTAATTTTGTTTTGGGTTTTCCAATGAACTTAAATTACATTACATGTAAAACCTTTCAGTTAAGTAATAATTTTTGCAGTGTCCATGTCTGTCTGTATGTTAAGCTCTCTTAATAGAATTGTGTAGGTAATACTTGCATTTAGTCGATAATTCAATAAAATTGTTTATTGCTGTGTACTTTACCGTATGTCAAAGCAAGTAGAAGGATATGCTTTGTCATTCCATGTATTCCCAAAAGACCACGAACTAAAAAAGAAATGGTGCATAGTAATTTCTCGCTAAGGAGAGAAGATGGGCCACTTTTGGTCGCCTACCAAAGTCTGCGGTCTGTATTAGGCATTTCAAACAAATTGATTACAGCATCAGCACATTCTCAAAGTACCTACTCCTAAAGTTGTGCCATCAATATTTGAATGACATAAACATGTATTCAATCATCAAGATTGAGAGAATAGCAGAGAGAATAAAGTCTGAAATGGAAATGTAAACTGTCCCACAAAGAAACTGAGAAAGTGAAATATTCTGCACCAAGTGCATCTAATGTGACATTCAATGACACTTCAATTGCAGAACCAATGCTCTATTCGAAAACAAAATGTAATTCCCGAATCCTTTAAAACAGAGCAAAAAAGATGGTTAGAAAATTAAAAAATCTGATGTGTTACCTCACATGACTTTCTCTACTCTTGTACAAACTTCTTACAAACGCTTACTCTCCATATGCTTCATGTTAATCGAGATATCGAGATGTTAATCTTATTGCTAATTTTCTTGTAGATGCAAGGGGAATTGGTAGGCTTTAAGCGATAGTCAAATCTTTTAAGAGCTGGTTGCTATGTGGAGTATTCCATTCTCTTTGCATTACCAGGACCGAAAAAAAAATTGATGTGTTACACTCACATGACTTTCTCTACTCTTGTATAAACTATTTTTTACAAACGCTTATTCTCCATCTAGTTCATGTTAATCGAAATAAACATTTGCAGACTCTATCTTATTGCTAATTTTCTTGTAGATATAAGGGGAATATATATTTACAAGGGCAATATAGAAATACAGTAGCCTTTAAGCACAAATATATTTCTTAATAGCTGGTTGCTAGGTGCAACACCATTCTCTTTGCCTCAGATTAATACTCTTTGCATATCCAAGACAAAAAAAAAATGAATAAAGAATTCCCATTTGAGAAAATAAGTATTGAAAAATTTAAGGGAATAACAAGCAATATCTCGAAAATGGTTCACTCAACCAAAAAAATCTGATGTGTTGCACTCAAATGACTTTCTCTACTCTTGTACAATCTGATTTTACAAACGCTTATTCTCCATATGCTTCATGCTAATCGAGATATCGAGATGTCAATCTTATTGGTAATATTCATGTATATGCAAGGGGAATATGGTAGCTTTTAAGCGATAGTCAATTATTTTAACGCTGGTTGCTATGTGGCGCATTCCATTCTCTTTTCATGTCCAGGACATAAACAAAATGAATAAGAATTTGAGAAAAAGTATAAGTATTGGAAAATTTAAGGAAATAACAAGCAATATCTCGAAAACGGTTCACTCAACAAAAGAAAAGTATATGACATAAGTTGCGTATTTTAACGCGATCTACATTTTTTGTGTAGTAAAATTTTGTCTATCTCTTATGGTTTACCAGTTATGCAAAAGTCGTTCACAATGAAGAATACTTTTGGAGACATTCCTAGAAAATTCGAGATATACATTTCATTTCTTACGACATTATCTTAAACATATGATATTTTCATCAAAATCGTTAGAGCCATTTTTGAGAAAATTAAAATTTTCGAAAAATCTTCCATGTAAAGGGTAGTCTGGGGTGGGGGGATTTTCTTGAAAACCTTCGTGTCGCATCTCTGGAAGATACTGAACCTAAATACCAAGTTTGGTGCTTATCCGACTGTTCGTTTTTGAGTTATGCTGTTCAAAGACACACAGACACACACACACACACACACACACACACACACACACACAGACACACACACGGACATGTTTCCAAAAATGCTTTTTTTGGATTCAGGAGGTCTCAAAACATGTATTTCCGGTGAAATCTTGGTATCGAATTTTTGGGTAGAATGCAATACTTCCCCTACTTACTATACGTAGTAGAGAAAGTAAAAATATATATGACATAAATTGTGTATTTTAACGCGATCCATATTTTTTGTGTAGTAAAATTTTGTCTATCTCTTATGGTTTACCAGTTATGCAAAAGTTGTTCACAATGAAGAATACTTTTGGAGACAAAATTCGAGATATACATTTTATTTGTCATGAGAATATCTTAAACATATGATACTTTAATCAAAATCGTTAGAGCAATTTTTGAAAAAATTAAAATTTTCGAAAAAATCTTCCATGTAAAGGGTAATCTGGGATGGGGGACTTTCTTGAAAACCTTCGTGTCGCATCTCAGGAAGATACTACACCTAAATAGCAAGTTTGGTGTTTATCGACTGTTCGTTTCTGAGTTATGCTGTTCACAGCCACACAGACACACACACGGACATGGTTCCAAAAATGCTCTTTTTTGGATTCAGGGGGTCTCAAAACATGTATTTCGGTGAAATCTAGGTATCGAATTTTTGGGTGGAATACAATACTTCTCCTACTTACTATACGTAGTAGAGAAAGTAAAAAATCTGATGTGTTACACTCTCATGACTTTCTCTACTCTTGTACAAACTACTCGGAGTTTTACAAAATCTTATTCTCTATCTATTTCATATTAATCGAGATAAACGTTTGCAGAAAGGATCTTTTGACATGTAAAGAGAATTACATTTTACACATATCGACCGGTTCTAAAAATATTTGACTATCGCTTAAGGCTTACTATGTTCCCCTTGTTTTGTATTTGCAACTGCAATATAAAAAAATCTGATGTGTTACACTCACATGACTTTCTCTACTCTTGTACAAACTATTTTTATTAACGCTTATTCTCCATATGCTTCATGTTAATCGAGATATCGAGATGTCAATCTTATTGTTAATTTTATGTAGATGCAAGGGGATTATGGCAGGTTTTAAGCGATAGTCATATATTTTAACGCTGGTTGCTATGTGGCGCATTCCATTCTCTTTGCATGTCCAGGACATAAAAAAATGAATAACGAATTTGAGAAAAGTTATAAGTATTGGAAAATTTAAGGGAATAACAAGCAATATCTCGAAAACGGTTCACTCAACAAAAGAAATGTATATGACATAAATTGTGTATTTTAACGCGATGTACATTTTGTGTGTAGTAAAATTTTGTCTATCTCTTATGGTTTACCAGTTATGCAAAAGTCGTTCACAATGAAGAATACTTTTGGAGACATTCCCAGAAAATTCGAGATATACATTTTATTTATCATGAAAATATCTTAAACATATGATATTTTAATCAAAATCGTTAGAGCCATTTTTGAGAAAATTAAAACTTTCGAAAAATCTTCCATGTAAAGGGTAATCTGGGGTGGGTGGAGTTTCTTGAAGACCTTCGTGTCGCATCTCTGGAGGATACAGAATCACCAAAGGTTTTCCTTGGGTATCTAAAATCTGGCAAAGATACTTAGACAACATTTTTGCAATATTTTCACAGAAACATTTAAAAGATGCACTAAAACTCTTAGATCTACAAGAAAAAAACCATAAAATTTGCATTAGAAACAGAAAAAGACATACATCTACCATTTTTAGATCTAAAAACCATAAAAAATGTGAACAGAATAAACTTTGGTATCTACAGAAACCAATGCAGACAGACAATTACATCAAACCTATTAGCTACAACCCAAGATCTCACAAACAGGCAGTCTTCAGTAGCTTAGCACACCGACTTGTGAATATACCACTTCCAGAACATGACTATGTAGGAGTACAATAAAAAAATTGAAATTACAGAAATAAATGATTTCATAAAGCCTTTGGTAGATAAGAAAGTGAACATAGTAAAAAGGAAAAAACATTGCTAAAAGGAACAATCATGTCATTACAACACAAGAGAAGATGTCTTTCTAAACATTCATTTATTCACCTACAGATGTTTGACAAATTCAAAAAGATTTTAGAGAACAAAACATCCAATTTAACTCCAGTTAACAAGTACACCATAAGAAACATAACATGGCTCCATCACTAAAGACAGCATTCTTTTAAATAAAAAATCCGGCATTTATCAGATACAGAGTGAGCCGAAAAAGTACGAACCGGCTGCGCGGTGTTTTTCCTGTCCGCGTCCTCGGCGCTCGTTGCCGTCTGCCCTTATCATAGAAAGGCGCGGATGAAACCATACAATATTTTAAAACTACTAAATTCCCTGTTTTAGACAGAATAATTATTTATATGTACGTCAGGACCTGCACATTTATTAGGATACGGCGTCTGAATACAAAATTAAAAGCTGCAACCATGGAAAAAAGAAATACAAGGAAATGTCAGCAGTGGGTGGCATCTATTTCTTCTACAACAGCAGCATGACCAGCCACTTCTAAGTTTAAATCTACTTTTAAGATTAAACAAATAATAATTTGTTACTTTTTATTTTAGTAATAGTTTGGATGGTGGTGTTGATAAAATTGGTTTGTAATTAGTAGAATGAGTTGAGAAAAGTTTCCTATTCATTTTCAGTTAAAGTATCTTTCATAACGTATGTCATTGCATTACGTTATACTTCCTTAATTACTGCTTAACCGTTTACACAATGGGTATACCAATCCGTGCCTTAAATCGTACGTATTAAAACGGGTTTAAACCGTTCTCTTTCAATTACTATCCAAAGAGCGCGCGTGCTCAACCTTCCACATGACGTCACAGGCGCGCAGCCAATGAGGGCTAAATGGCCGGATTGACCTACCTTCCCTATACTCAAGTTACCTTGAGAAAGCCCTTCTCAGCTGTCTGTTGCGATCACTCGTTTGATTTGCAGAGGATAAAATGAGTTCGCGAGCTAAAAAGATAGTTGAAATGGCGGTAGCTAATAATGAAGCATCTACTACTGTACAACATAAGTCTATAGCATTTCAGTTTACATGTTTTTAAACTAATACAAACTAAACATTGGGGGATTGCTTAACTCTGTATATGGTTTAGCATTTAATACTTTTATTACATTCACGAATACAACAACGTTGTTTAAAATAATTGTTAACAATGCTGTCAACTGCGAGTTTATAATATCAACATCGCTAGTTTGTCGGAATTTAATACCCAAACATACCAGTGAATCGACCAATATGATACCAGCTCATTTAAGCATACCGAAATGCTAATCAACCTTGAATACAGAAAGCCACTATTGAAAACTTTCGTCACCCAGATAATTCTAATCTGGGCGAATATCTAATTTCCTCGAGTTTACTATCGGCTACATTAGCCTCTAAAGTATGAAAGCTGAATAAAGGTTTAAAATAACCATCAATTTTAATCTATTAATGAATATTAATAATTGAAGAAGTAACGAAAAGTATTTTTGTGGTTTCCAAGCAGAGCTAGCACCTCAGTGATTATCCGAATTCAATGTTGAATATCAGATTTTAGTTCAGGCTCCAGTGACATGTACGTTCCGAACACATAAAGTTCCGAATCATCCACTGTAGATGGTGACTTCAGCTATCATAATGCTCAATTTCAAGGTAGCTATCCATTACTTCAAAGTTTTCTTTCTTTTGAATGATTAAAAATGAAGTAGGCCTATAGGCTGATTTTTTTTGTTTCTGTTTTTATAGAATCTGATAAACAAAATGACAATGAGCAAAAGAAATTGAAAAATCTGATGTGTTACACTCACATGACTTTCTCTACTCTTGTACAAACTATTTTTGCAAACGCTTATTCTCCATATGCTGCATGTTAATCGAGATATAGAGATGTCAATCTTATTGGTAATGTACATGTAGATGCAAGGGGAATATGCTAGATTTTAAGCGATAGTCAAATATTTTAACGTTGGTTGCTATGTGGCGCATTCCATTCTCTTTGCATGTCCAGGACATAAAAAAAAATCTGATGTGTTACACTCACATGACTTTCTCTACTCTTGTACAAACTATTTTTACAAACGCTTATTCTCCATCTACTTCATGTTAATCGAGATAAACATTTGCAGACTCTATTTTATTGCTAATTTTCTTGTAGATGTAAGGGGAATATATATTTACAAGGGCAATATAGAAATACACTAGCCTTTAAGCACATACATATCTCTTAATAGCTGGTTGCTAGGTGCAGCACCATTCCCTTTGCCACAGAGTAATACTCTTTGCATATCCAAGACAAAAAAATGAATAACGAATTCCCATTTGAGAAAAGTATTGAAAAATTTAAGGGAATAACAAGTAATATCTCGAAAATGGTTCACTCAACAAAAAAACTGTATATGACATAAATTGTGTATTTTAACGCGATATACATTTTTTGTGTAGTAAAAGTTTGTCTATCTCTTATGGTTTACCAGTTATGCAAAAGTCGTTCACAATAAAGAATACTTTTGGAGACATTCCCAGGAAATTCAAGATATACATTTTATTTGTCATAAAAATATCTTAAACATATGATATTTTAAACAAAATCGTTGGAGCCATGTTTGAGAAAATTAAAAGTTTCGAAAAATGTTCCATGTAAAGGGTACTCTGGGGTGGGGGGATTTTCTTGAAAACCTTCGTGTCGCATCCTTGGAGGATACTGAACCTAAATACCAAGTTTGGTGTTTATCCGACTGTTCGTTTCTGAGTTATGCTGTTCACAGACACACACATAGACAGACACACAGACGGACATGTTTCCAAAAATCTGATGTGTTACACTCACATGACTTTCTCTACTCTTGTACAATCTAATTTTACAAACGCCTATTCTCCATATGCTTCAAGTTAATCGAGATATTGAGATGTCAAACTTATTGGTAATTTTCTTGTAGATGCAAGGGAAATATCGTAGCTTTTAAGCGATAGTCAAATATTTTAACGCTGGTTGCTATGTGGCGCATTCCATTCTCTTTGCATGTCCAGGACATAAAAAAAATGAATAACGAATTTGAGAAAAAGTATAAGTATTGGAAAATTTAAGGAAATAACAAGCAATATCTCGAAAACGGTTCACTCAACAAAAGAAATGTATATGACATAAGTTGTGTATTTTAACGCGATCTACATTTTTTGTGTAGTAAAATTTTGTCTATCTCTTATGATTTACCAGTTATGCAAAAGTCGTTCACAATGAAGATACTTTTGGAGACATTCCCAGAAAATTCGAGATATACATTTCATTTCTCATGACATTATCTTAAACATATGATATTTTCATCAAAATCGTTAGAGCCATTTTTGAAAAAATTAAAATTTTCGAAAAATCGTCCATGTAAAGGGTAGTCTGGGGTGGGGGGATTTTCTTGAAAACCTTCGTGTCGCATCTCTGGAAGATACTGAACCTAAATACCAAGTTTGGTGCTTATCCGACTGTTCGTTTTTGAGTTATGCTGTTCACAGACACACAGACACACACACACAGACACACACACACACAGACACACACACACACACACAGACACACACACACGGACATGTTTTCAAAAATGCTTTTGGATTTTTTGGATTCAGGAGGTCTCAAAACATGTATTTCCGGCGAAATCTCGGTATCGAATTTTTGGGTGGAATGCAATACTTCCCCTACTTACTATACGTAGTAGAGAAAGTAAAAATGAATAACGCATTTGAGAAAAAGTATAAGTATTGGAAATTTTAAGGAAATAACAAGCAATATCTCGAAAACGGTTCACTCAACAAAAGAAATGTATATGACATAAGTTGTGTATTTTAACACGATCTACATTTTTTGTGTAGTAAAATTTTGTCTATCTCTTATGGTTTACCAGTTATGCAAAAGTCGTTCACAATGAAGAATACTTTTGGAGACATTCCCAGAAAATTCGAGATATACATTTCATTTCTCATGACATTATCTTAAACATATGATATTTTCATCAAAATCGTTAGAGCCATTTTTGAGAAAATTAAAATTTTCGAAAAATCTTCCATGTAAAGGGTAGTCTGGGGTGGGGGATTTTCTTGAAAACCTTCGTGTCGCATCTCTGGAAGATACTGAACCTAAATACCAAGTTTGGTGTTTATCCGACTGTTCGTTTTTGAGTTATGCTGTTCACAGACAGACACACACACACACACACACACAGACACACGCACAGACACACACACGGACATGTTTTCAAAAATGCTTTTGGATTTTTTGGATTCAGGAGGTCTCAAAACATGTATTTCCGGCGAAATCTCGGTATCGAATTTTTGGGTGGAATGCAATACTTCCGCTACTTACTATACGTAGTAGAGAAAGTAAAAATCAACCAAGGAAAAGGAGCAAGAAAGCAAATAGTTGTGCTTGGAAAGGCTGTGTGGTGAAAACTTTGAGAGTCAGTGGTCAAGCTTATACTAACAGGAGCGGAAAACCTATTGTAGCAAAAAAACTAAAGCTGGTTAACTGTTCAAAGCGCCGGTATGTCTTTTCTTTCTTTTTATAGTGCTTTGAAGTTCAAAAAAGTGTGTCGTGTGACAGCTAGATGTGATAATAATTCTTTTCTAGGTATAAGTACAGTGAAAATTTTAACAAAGCATAACGTTTCGACTTGTGTGCAGAGTACTGGAAACTGACAGATGATGTACAACAAAAGTCTACCTCAGCTCATTCACTGTAAACAAACCTGTTTGTTGCAGACAAGACCAGAGACCTCAAGCGTGTCATTAGATGCCTACCTGTGGACACGCCAGTGGGGGACATAGAACATGACCTCGTCCGCCAGGGCATAAAGTCCTACCTCGTGAAGCAACTCACGAACCCGCTCCAGTGGGCAGCGGCCCAACAAAATCCCCATCCCCCTCTTCCTAGTAGTGGTGGAGCGGATTAACGACGGAGATAAAGATAGATCGGGTCACCTCGATCTGTTATCTCCGGGTCACATTTGAAGCCTCCCGTCGCCCTCCTCAATGTCATCGTTGCTTGGGTTTCAATCACTCAAGCAACTACTGCCAACGTCTACTGCGCTGCTTTCGGTGCGGTGGCATGCACTCAAAAGAGGTCTGCCTTAGGTCTCTCACAGATGTGCCCACGTGCGTCAACTGCAAGGGTGAACACATCGCCTGCTCAACACGCCTGAAGGTGATGGCTTCCATGCGCTCGTCACGAGCGCCTCCAGCTCCACAGACAACTAGTGAGCGACCAACAGCTCCTCCCAGAAGGTTGGACAACCAGCGGCGGGGACCACCCACGGCTCCTTAGAATACAACTGCCAGTCCAACATCATCACGTCAGGCGCCAAGACCAGAGCCCCCACAATCACCAGCGCTTAGGGGCGTTTCGTACGCGCAGATGGTCTCTGGTCGGGGTGCAACACAACATACTTCCAGCACATAAACAAAAGGCCATCCACTCAAGCAGAAACCTCAATCCAGGCAGAAGAGGAAGAGGACGGACCCCGGGACCGACTCGGAGCTGGAGGGGCCGGTGGCTGCAGGTCCTGCGCCTCAGCCATCACGCGCCTCCAGGGTTGAGGAGGTGGGGGATCGTCCTCTATCTATTCAATCCTCTCAACCAACTCCAACTACAACCACACCATTCACACCTGCTGTTGATTTCACGGGCCTGGCGCGGTGGATGCAGCTATTGCTTCAGGACCATGGTCGTCGCTCCCAGAAACTCATCATCAGGTTCCTCCAGGCCTCCGATCCAACCAGCAAGGCGATGATCCTCTTTGAGGGACTCACATTTTTGCTCTCCCTTGCACCATTGCTCCAAAATGGTGGACGGAACTAAGTCTCATACCTCCTTCCGATTCGCCCTTTGGAACACTAATGGGGCAAGGAACCATAAAGATGAGCTTCATCGCTTTGCCAACCTTTATACATTGTATCGCATTTTAGTTTTGGACACACATTTGCGTCCTGACATCCCATTCCGCATACCTGGCTACGTTTGTCATCGCAGCGATTGGGTGCCCGGCCCTGTGGGCGGTACTGCGGTCCTTGTGAGGCAAAACGTGGTCCACATACCCATTCCTCTTCCATCCGTGCAAAGCCTTTAGGCGACGGCAGTGTGTGTTGAATTGGGAGGCACGGGGGTTATTATAGCCTCCATTTACCACCCACCTGCTCGGATGTTAGTACCTGCTGATTACCAGTCCATATTAACCCTTCATTCTAGCTGATTTTGGCGGGGAACTTGAATGCCAAACATCAGCGTTGGAATTCGGGCCCTCGTACAAATCCAAGAGGCAACGAATTAATTCGCATGATAGACAGAGATCCCCAGCTTAGAGTACTGGGTCCCTGGCAACCCACCCACCATCCGCAAGGTCGAGGACTACACTCTATCATCGACTTTGCAATCATCAAGCACTACCCTTATCATCTCACGCTCACATCACTCACGGTGCTCCATTCCGACCAAAACCCCGTAATGCAGAGAATGAGAGGCTTATACTGCACCGCTTGTCACCGCTACTGGCTGACAATCAAGCCACCCAAACCCATCATCCTGGGCACTGGACCGCCCAGCAGCTGCTGCGGGTGGTGGAGACTTCTGCCCTGGGTTTCCAGGACAGGGCCTTTACTCCTGCGGTATCTTTGGATGTGGAGAAGGCCTTCTCAACGACCGGGCACGAGGGGTTCCTCTACAAACCGAATAGCTTGGCCTACATAGACAGATCATCCACATAATACAGTTTCCTACACCAACGCTCCTTCACAGTAGTAGTTGCGGGGAAAACATCAACACAAAAACCCATAAGTGGCGGAGTCCCCGAAGGCTCTGTATTATCCCTCACACTGTTTAGTCTATACATGGCAGACTTTCCAGTGGTGCAGGTCGTCAATATGGCCCAGTTTGCTGATGGCGTCCTGCTGTAACTACAAATCGACACATAATCAGAGCCTTCAACCCTATACAGCGACACCTGCGCCTCGTCCAGCACTGGTGAAGGCAGTGACGGATGTCGTGAATCCGGGTAAAAGCTAAGCTGTCCTGTTTACCAAGAGACGAATTCCCGCTGCAGACAGACCAACATTCACCTATGAGGGCCAAAGGATAGAGTGGGGGACACCCGTTCGTTACTTGGGCATCACACTAGATAAGGACCTAACTTTTCGTGAACACGTGCGAGGAACAACGAACAGAGCTACGGGGGCGGTGTCGTCTTATATCCGGTTCTAGCTTCCATATGCCGGTTCACTTAAAGTTACGCCTTTATAAAGCACATATTTTACCTCTGATGCTCTATGTCTGTGAGGTGGCAGCAGATTCTCTGGTTGCGGCGGATACAGAATGGGGAACTTCGGTCCATGTATTCTGTCTGCCGTCGCTTTCCAGTCAGGCTACTACACGAGACCTCGGACCTCCCATATGTGGTGGATGTGATTAGGCACCGGGCTCAAAATTTCTACGCCAGATTGGTACATCATGAGAACGCCATTGTCGGATCCCTGGGGGACTGCTTACTTTAAGAACGTCGATACAGACACTACCGGGTTCTCTGCATGGCTTGTGGGCACCCCCGGAACGAAGGCATTAAACTTTTGCCAACAGCACAAAGCTATCACTAAGTACTCTCCCTTCCCCATGGGAGTGGTCAATCAAAATTAAACAAATCACAGTCCATTAAGGATAAACAAACATCAGTAGAGCAGAGCACTGGTGCTGCTCCTGAAAAGGCAACAGCTGAGGAGCATATGAAAACATAGCGCTACCTCCCATCACACACACAACATCAAAACCAAACCATCACCCTACAATAGTTCCATTATCCCTATGGTTAAGCCCTTCCAAGGGTAGGTACATAGAAAAATCACTTAGGTTCACTACGAGCCTACCAGACCGGAGGTGAGGTGAAAATGGTTTGCACAAAAGGAAAGGATGACATCCCGGCAATTTCATTTATGACTTTCAAATGGTGAAAGGAAACGCGTGTGCTTGAATTTTCTATGTTCTACTTTCTCCATAAGCCATAGGGAAACTGAACTTTGTATAAAGGAAACAAGTGACACTGGACTGTACACTGGATGCGATGTAAGATCACAGAAACAGTCGGCGCACAACGCAACCCCCCCTCCCAAGAACAGAAGGATCACGTAAAAACTCACATTGATTCATTTCCTCGTTTAGAGTCCCAGTATTGCCGTAAAGATTAAAAAAAGCTGCACTTGTCATCTGATTTGAATTTAACCCTAATGCATCGCCTATACAAGGAGCAATACTTTAAGGAAAAGGGTATCACGCCTGTCTTCCTATTTATATACAGAAGTGTTTTGAATACATGTGATCCAACATTATCATTTTACATCCCAAAGAAGGACCAATGCACTAAATAATAACCAACGTTGCAATACTGAAAATCAGAGTTCACAAAACATGCTAAAAGCTATTTTATTACACGTTTCTGGTGTATCTAAGCGTTTAACATTTTGTTTTGAAGTAAATGAATTGCTTACAGCATAATTACATATTACATAAAAACAGTAATTAAGTTAATAGTAATAATAATAGTAATAATAATAAAGCCTGAAACAGTTCTTGGTTTAAAAACTATAACCCACATGCTAACAGTAATAATATCTTGTTTAGTTTGAATGTGCAAGCAACTAATTTTTATTAAAGAAGTAACGAAATGAATCATTTGTCATTACAAGTTTCACCATTCTATTAGCTTATAATTAAACCCACTCTCAAGGATGGAACGGAAAATATTGTAAATACTTGATTTTAATGTTATTTACGTCGATAAATCGTAAAGGCTGAAGCTTATTAGGAAGTTGTAACGCGTTTTTTACAGTGTTCCTTCAACAAAGCAATCCCAAAGGTAATGTACTTCGAGCTAAACAAGCTTGTAATACATAATTTGCTTACAAGATATTACCAGGTCATGTCCATATTGCTTTATATCTCATATGAAGTGAATATGATATAATGTAACATTTTTTATACAGCGACTGACATGTCGACATGTCAGAGATAAGAAAAGAAGCATTATTGGGGACTTGAAGGAGGGACTTAGAAGGTCGCGGGAAAACAGCAAACACAAGAAGTTGCTAACATCGCGGACCGTAGAGCTCCATAATTTATCGTACGAAGCATAAATTATGTGATGGTAATGAGTTAATGTAGTATAATTCAACTATTCAAGAAAGCATTAATAGTACAACATATTGCAAGGAAACGCAATATTTTTAATACTTGGTAGCATTTACAAAATAATTAATATTTGCTATGAATAATTTAAGTAAAGCAAAATTATGAGGTACAGGTTATATTAAAAGGTCGGCATTAAACATGATACGCTCATAGCGACAAATCAAGCTATCATTTACGAAATAATTTTAGCAGTGTTCTAAAAAACTGGTTATTAATGTTTAAATCCCGAAATCATTTAAGTATTATTGCTGGCTCTGATTTTTGTAAGAATAATCTGTTTAGACACTTCAGGTTCACCTTAGCCCAACATATCGTCCCTCCTCTGACAAATTAGCGAAACCGATAAACGATGGAAGAGCAACAAGAAAACTAATTTTGCATTTTAAACAATATCCCAATGGTAAAGTAGGGCATCTGTAGCCGATG
Organism: Deroplatys truncata; assembly: GCA_030765065.1. Classification (NCBI taxonomy): domain Eukaryota; kingdom Metazoa; phylum Arthropoda; class Insecta; order Mantodea; family Mantidae; genus Deroplatys; species Deroplatys truncata. Next base: position 18,527,766 of record CM060988.1, on the reverse strand, counting down.
TGGTAAGGGCCAGTTACATGAAAAAGATAATATAATATTTGACTTTTCACAAAGTAGTTATTAATTTGTATCTTTTAAAATGAGTGTATATATTGTGGTTTCATTATTTTACCAAAAGTGGGACGATGTACAACGAGGTTTTCTAGTTTAAATTTTATGCCCAGTTATGCCCTAATTAACACATTTTCTTTTTAAGTTCCAATTCCAATAAATGCATTTCCTCCTTTCTTCTGTCTTGAATGCCTTTTCTTCCTTTCCTCCTCCCACTCGAAAGCTTGTCTCTTCCACTCAAAAGGCAGCTTCCTCCTTTCCTCTTCCCGCTCATAAGGTGCCTCCTCCTCTCTTCTTCCTTCCTGGCGTTTCCTCTCTTCTCCCTTGCATCTTCTACAAGAAGTTGTAGCTGTTTCTCTCGGAGGGACTGAAGCTTTAGATCACACTCCAGCTGGAGCCTATGCCTTTCTACCCTCAGTTCTAGTTCTTCCTCTACAAGGCTCTCCCTCGAAAGGCTTTTTTTAGGTGACTTTGATAGCGATGGAAGAGATTGACCTGTCAAGAAGAAAAATCATTAAATTATTATATAATGCTTTATGGATAAGCAATATAAACGATTATTTGCAGTGGAACAGGCATCCACTTTCGTATCATTGTTTAAATTATTGTTACCTTCTTCTGTGACAGGGGCGTCTTTGTCAGTAGATGCATCACATAAGTGATCAGTAACATATCAATATAAAATAATCAGTGCTGTTTTTAAATCAATAATTAACAGTAGATAATAATAGTAATAAAACCACATTACTTATGCTATATAATAAATAAAAAATAATTGTTTTAAATACGGTGAATATATGTTCTATTAGTTTCTTAAACTACCTTGTGAGGAAGAACCGGCAGTAATGTTTACGGTGGCGACAGGAGTACCAGCGAGTAAATTAACTAAAATTAACAATTAATTATTTTGAAATACTTTGTCCTCTTAAGAAAACCTAATTCAGTACTTGAATTGTGAGATTGTATTTAAGGTGCGCAGCTCCATAAGAATGAGTAATGGTAACGTGTACACATGACTGGGAATAATTAAATCCCTTAGCTAAATTATATCTCATTACACTAAAACGTTGTATTAACAACTTCAAAATAATTATCATAATTTCTTTTCAAAGCAAGTAATAGGTAGCATTCGTGGAACTATGAGTTGTCTGATTTGACAGTTTAATTCACATAACATATTTAAATTAATTACCTTGTGCATTAAAACTGCTACCTGCAGCTGCAGTGTCAAGCTAGATAAGTGTTGCTGTTGGTGTCGATAAGATTGAAAAATATCAAGTGATAAATGTTTAATATATCGAAATAGAGCACATTTCTCCTAATGGTTAATATTTAGAAAAACAAGCATTATTTGCTTTACAAGAATGTGTTGTAAGTGCATGGAGATGATCTGATAGCACCAGCATTACAGTCGAACCAGAATCCCACAGTGTGACCCTAATGGGGTACTGCCAGCTCTAGTTCTGGCGTTGTTGATGCTGTAGGAGGTGGTGGACCACCACAGTCTTCATTATTAACTCGTCTTGTTTGCCATGTCCCTGTTATTTTTTTGTTTTAATGTTATCCAGCATTTTTTACTGGACCAAAGTTTGCTGAAATAAAGAAAAAATTGCGTAACTATTACCATAAATACACCATTGTTCAATTTGTATCAAATATTGCAATAAAACAATGCATAATTGGTTCAAGTAGTAGGGCTTTAAGAAGTGAATATTTATTTATCATTTTTTCAGGGAGTACAAATGAGTAACTTTGCCATATTGAATATTATACTTTCGATCCGAGTTTTAATGAGAGATTCGAATTTGGGCTCTCCGCATTACAAACATACACGCCATCAGTGTTCTAGGAAGGTGGGCTCAATACATATTGAAAATATTTGAAAACGAAACTTAAGGTTCATAATTAGTTATATTTGGTCAACGTTAAAGTATAAATTACTTGATGTTTTGAATACGATGCATATTTTTATAACACCAATCCGTATGGAATACCAGGTGAGTAGTATAAAAACGAGAGACCTGGCTCAAAAACACGTGTTAACACGTGTATTTACACGTGTTAACAAGTGCTAATGACCGTCGCTAATGACACGTCTAATGGATATGCGTGGTAATACATATGTAACCTCTAATGACCGCCGCTAATAACACGTCTAATGTATATGTGTGGTAATACATACGTAATACGCTAATGGTACGTCTATTGGACACACGCGCGATCCTGCTACAGAGTGTTTATCATAAACAGGGCAGAATTAAATAAATTCTTTAATCGGAGCATCCACATTTATAAACAAGAAAGCGTAGATCATGCTTTATATTGCTTTAAGGGGACCTAGGACGGATTATATGATTTTCTACAATTTTTTTTCAATCTTATTAAAATTTTGTATGTTGGTTTCCCTCATTCTAAATAGCATTATGTGTAAATTTCAATAAAATTGATGAAGTAGTTTTTCAGATATGAGATATTTTCTGTTTTTCATATCGCGATATTTGAAAATTATGAAATACTCCATGCGGGACAAATTTTATTTTTCATCAGTACCACTTTGTCACATTAATATTTGAACTCCTTACAAATTATTCTAGTATGCTTTTTTCATTTTGTGCTTTGAATAACAAATTATTAATTATAATCATTAATGCAGATATTACAGCCTAAAAAGTAAAAATTTTTAGGGTTAATAGCCCACTGTGTCCAAGTTTTACATAGTAGCCCAAAAATGATACTACAACTTCTTTAGATAGAACAGTAGAACTATTATGCCAAGTTTCATGCAAAACTAAAGAAAACTATCCCGCATGGGACATTTGAGATATTGAAAAATGTCGTTCTGAGAAAACTTAAATTTTATATTGAAAACATCTATACAGGCTAATGTACCTGGTGTAAAGGGTTAAAATTGTCCAGAACCATAGCTCTTTCCCTCCTTCTTCTTCTTAGCCTCTTCTGCTTGCAATTTCAACACCTTCTTCTTTCTGGTGGACTTCTGCTGTTGTAATGTGGAGCGGCGACTTTCATACTTTCTGCGAGAATCTCTTTTCAGAGCTATTTTTCTTCCTATTCCAGTAATTTCTTCTCCAGTTGAACTGGCTTTTACTACTTGTGAAGCAATGCATCCCATATTATATTCAGAAATGGCATCAATTACTCCTATGTCTAACCTTTTCCTGGAAACTAAGGTTTCCTTAGGACACTTTCTCCAAATTGAAGAATGCAAACTATCATTTGCATTCTGAGTTCCACCTTGGGTGCATCTTGACAAAAGTTCAGTACAGGCTAGTCTTTGGTACAATGGTAGTATTTTTACTAGCATAGCAGAAGAAAACTGTATAGACATAACCTTATGGCTTTCTGGCTTTTTTTCTTCTGCAATACTTCTATTGTAGAAGCACCATGAATCCTTTCCAGAAGGACATTTACTATGTTTTGGGCTTTCATCAGTAGATGAGCAATGATACAAAGTGGCATAGATGGCAGATTTCATCCTATCAACATCAGGTAAATTAGAGACAATGGCATTCCTATAATAATTGGTTAACTTGACAATATTAGCTTCTTTTAGTGTTCCTGGTCCTCGCCCACCAAGTTGAGTGCCTTTTGCTTTCCATTCCTGTACCAAATTCCTTAATACTGTACCCATCCTCTTGGCAATATGGTTAACACACTCTTCTTTTATAATTGTGGTATCTGATCCATACATAGCTTCCTTTGTCAGGTGAAGGAATGTTTTGGCATCACCGTCAGATAATAGAGTTATGTAGCGCATGGAACACTCACTTACAGACCTCTTCCATAAGATATCTGCTGCAGAAACTTTCATAGCAACAGATGAACCAGAGTAATTCCTACAGCATTCTCCAGGTATACTTTTATGTCCTCTAAGCCATATTTTATACTCTGGAGTATCTTCTCCCAGTTCATTTTGAGAGAGGACACACATGGGGCAATATTTTGATAAAATTTCAAAGTCAATGACTAATCCAGTTAAAATATCAATTACTATCCCTATCCCATATAGAGATCTGAACCCTCTTTTGTGCCAGGTTCCATCAAAAGACACAGCTATATCTATTACTTTCTTATTTATGTTTGCTGCATTCAGATCCTTATGGGCTTTATGCACTGCTTCTCTTGATTTGGAAAGAACATTTTTTCTTATGGTCTCTGATGCATATGCTTAGTGAATGTTTTAGAATCTATTATATTAAAATTCATGCTCATGCAAAATCTTTCCATTGTTCTGTGACCACCTCCAATTTTTAAATATGTCTCTATACATCTTCTATTTACATCAAAAGCAGCCTTTTTACTTTTGGAATCAGTCTTTACTTTTGGGCTGGAGTAAACATCTGAAAATGTCTTGTCACAATTCTTACATTTTACAGTAAGCTTACATGCTAGGCCCTTATTTTCTCCTGTTTCAATAATCAAAGACTTTTCCCCACACTCATCACATACTATATTGCCACATAACTCATTCAGAACTTGTGAGTGAATTAAAATGTATTTATTTTCATATAGGTTAGGCTGTGTAAGTGGAGTTTCAAAATATCTGAGCTTTTTGTCACTGGCAGAAATTATTTCATGTGTACTGGTATGTGTGGGTAATGTATTATGTACAACAGAAGTAGAATCTGAAATTTCTGTACTACTATTTGAATCAGATAAAATACTTTTGTGATCATATGGCAATGTTGATGCGCCAGGTTGTGATTCTATAGTTTCTTTGGGAACACCTTTCCATCTTTTTTCAATATTTTTCAGAGTCTATAGCTTCCTTTTACTCATCCTACCTGTTGGTTTCCTCCAACTTGCACTTAGTGTATGCATTTCAATTACCAATAAATAAACTTGAAAGACACTGGCAGTAATAACCTCACAAAACCAAGCTGCATGCATACATAACACATAATTATTTAAAACTTATAAAACAGATAAAATGTTACAAATAAATTCTTAAAATATTTAAATACTATAATAAAAATATATTTTACTGGTGTGAGACGGCTGTATATTTTGTTTCCAAAAAATCGGCTATATTTTGAACTCATGAAGATGAAGTTTTGTTGTAGTTACAGTAATGAACACCAGATGGAAGCAATAACCAATACACACTGACAATGGTGCAAATTTGAATGATTTTTTGGAAAGAAAGTAACTATTTTGCAAGCGAGAACAAAAATGGGCGTGGCAGGCATTTAAATTTCCGTGCAGTGGTTTTTAAAAATGGCTACCAGACTCTTTAAAAAGGTGCTTATCAGCATAAAATGCATTTAAATGTTTGACTAACATTATAAAGAGTTAATTTTTGCAGAAAACAAAAATTGAAGATTTTGGCCATTTTCACTAAAAAATCTGTCCTAGGTCCCCTTAAGCGCTTCACTTAATAACACGCGAATTATGTATAATTAAGAATTTCATTTCGCTAAAAAGTACCTGCTTTGAACATCATACTTTTAATTCGTTAATAATATGTAGAGTGTTTCTTATTTTCTCCTGATCTTTGTTTAGCTTAAACGCGAATGAAAATTATTTTAAGCTAAAATACACTAACACAACACTAGCAATATGATATATCTGAAATATATTTTTGGGAATTAAAATTAATTTTTTTATGAACGTATACTCATTTTGAAACAGAGAACCATGGCTTGTAATATAATGCCTTAAAATTCTCTTCTAATAAAGTAACTGAACATCTTTAATAATATTTTATCTTTCTCTAATATAAACCGAATTTAATACAAAAAGTCCTTATTATTCCAGTTTTCTGGTCTGAGGATCTCAGAAAATCATAAAATCGGCTGCAAAAGGCTACTTTTCTCGCTTCGCTTAGAGCCATCCAGCTGAACCCGGAATTATCAATAAACGGGCTTTGCAGAACTGTTCCGGAACCTCTCCAACCTCTCACAAGCATTTTGTCTCCCACTATGGCTGAGGTGATCTGTTCCTCGCCAGTGTTTGGAGGTCCAGGCTTCAATGGTAGAAATCATTATACTTTATTTTGCAGAGTATTCCATTATATGAAAAAAATATGTATTTAATGTTCTTATTCTTCTTCTACTCCATATTGTTGTTATTATTATTATTATTATTATTATTATTATTATTATTCCAGTGATATCAGCTTTTGCCGGTGAACCGTCCGGCTTAAACGTACGAGGCAATGAGGTTCCAGCCTCCTACATTCCTCCAGCTTCCAGGACGGATGCTGCGGTCTCATACTCTAATGGTAAGAATTCTTTTACATTCTTTGTAGTGTATTTTTATTACACATAAATTTATTCAATCTTCTTATATTATCGATTATGTTACTATTTCAGAAGGAGCTTCACCACACCCGAAAATGTTACATTTCGGCGCCGGCCTGAAGCATGAGCGCTGTATCATCAGTCTCCCCCTCCTCCAGCACCATTCCGCTGAGGTTGGTACCGTACAGCATGACCGCTGCAGTACCAGCCTCCTACTCCAGCAGCATCCCTTCAACATCCAGCGGGATAACTGACCAGCTGAGTGGGAAAAGAAAGTACGCTAACGATACGTCTCTAGTCATCAAAAGGTCCAAGGTTAGTGCTAGCAATTGTCAGGGGCTAGAATGCAAGGGGCGTATTTTTAATAGTAGAATTGATAATACGTTAGAAATACTTGATCCCAGAGTGCTTTTGAACGAGTGTAAGGATCTTGTAATTAAAGAGATGAAAAACATCTTAAACAGAAGCAGGTCTGGGTTAAAAATGAACTTTCTCTGGAACTTTCATATTTAATCCATAAACCTGTTGAAAAAGATGAGAGTTTCATCATTCTTTAATTCTAAGATCAGCCTCATCCTTGCATCAAGCGATCTTGATCAAATCTTCTCTTCAATAGCAAGGAATATTTTGGAAAATGTTTCTAAATTTGAGGGGGGAGCTTCATCAAAATCCCTGTTTGCTGTAGATGCTCTGGTAGTTAGCTCATCGTTTTATGACCCTCTACGTGCAGCATCCTACATAAATTTGCCAGCAAAAATCCGGAATAAGCATGCTGTAATCAACATAGAGAATAAGGATAATTTGTGCTTTGCCTGGTGCCTGCTAGCGGCTAAATACCCCATAAAGAAGAATGCAGATAGAACAGCAGCATACGCATTTGAAATGCTTTTCAAACCATTCAATTATGAAGGTATTGAATTCCCGGTGCCTCTACATTAAATTGAATGCTTTGAAAAGCAGAATAATGGGATGTCAATTTCTGTGTTTGGTATAGAGGAAAATGAAAACATTATCCCGCTATACCAAACAGCCGGAGAAAAAGAGGTTCACATAAATCTCTTATATGTAGAGGAAAATGAAAAGTCGCACTACTGTCTCATTAGAGATTTATCTAAATTGGTAAGTGCACAGGACACTAAGCATAATGGTAGAATGCCGACATACATGGCGTGCTTGAAGAGATGTGTCAATGAGAAGACGCTTGAAAGCCATAAATTAAAATGTGGAAAATGCCAAATGCTTAAGATGCCGCATCAGGATGAGTGCATTGAGTTTAAGTCATTCTTCAAAAACGTTCCTGTACCCTTTGTTGTTTACGCAGACATTGAATCTGTTCTGGCAAAGGTCCACTCTTGCGAGTCTTCTGCAATTCGAGTTGGATCCGAGCTATTCAAGAGCACGAAGCAATTTCTATAGCTTTAAAGCTTGTATGTAGACATGACGAGTCATTCTCGAAATTCTTCTTATTCAGAGGTCCTAATGCAATCGATGACTTTATCAAACAATTAAAATCAATTGCTGATGAAGTCATTGATGTGTATTCTAATCCAAAACCAATGGATCTGACTCCTGAAGAGCAGCGGAATTTCGACAACACCTCTGAGTGTCATATATGCCTTAAGGGGTTTTCTATGGATGATATCCGCACGCGAGACCATGATTATGTGACGGGTCAATATCTGGGTGCTAGTCATAATAAATGAAATTTAAATAGAAAGGTCCCTGACTTCATACCTATCTTTTTCCATTGCCTATCGAATTATGACAGCCACTTTATGATAAGACACCTGGCATATGATAAGCAGATATCATGCATAGCACAAACATCTGAAAGGTATTCGGCATTCAGCAAGAGGTATAGGAACATTCAGTTGAGGTTTCTGGATAGTTTTAGATTCCTAGATGATAAGCTACCTAACCTGGCTGACATGCTAGAGGAGGGTGATTTTAAAATCACAAGAGCTGAATATCCTGTTGAAGAGCAATTTAAGCTGGTAATGGGCAAGGGTGTATTCCCTATGATTATGTCACATTGATGGAAAAATTGGACGAAACACAACTTCCGCCAAGGAAGGCATTTTACAGTAGTTTGCAAGACCGGGCCATAAGTGAGGAGGAATACAGCCATGGTGGAAACGTCTGGGAACCTTTAATATTCAGAATATCGGCGAATACAGCGATTTATATCTAAAGACCGATATATTGCTCTTGTCAGACATTTTCGAGAAGTTCCGAAATCTCTTGCTGGAAATGTATAACCTCGACCCAGCGTGGTTTTATACATTGCCAGGACTTGCTTTCGACGCCATGTTGAAATCAACAAAGGCGAGAATCTCTTTAATTCATGACAAGAGTATGCTGGAATTCTTCGAATCTGGAATTAGAGGTGGACTGTGGACTGTGGTGAAGAGGTACATTAAGGCCAACCACGAGTACATGGAAAACTTTGATAAGCATGCACCCGTAAAGTTCTTATCATACCTAGACTTAAATAGTTTATACGGTCACTCAATGAATAAGGCCATGCCTTATGGGAACCTTCGTTGGCTCAGTCAGGAGGAAATTAAAAACATTTGATTTTACCAAAGTTCCGGAAAATTCCGAAACAGGGTATGTACTAGAAGCTGATATTGAATGTCCTCCCCATCTCCATGACACTCATAACAAACTTCCTTTCTGTCCTCAAAGTGCGATACCGCCAAACGGGTGACACAAGAAGCTTGCAACATTAGAACATTAAAGCAAATATGTCTTGCACTACAGGGTGATGCAGCAGTGTATAGAACAGGGTCTAACTGTGAGGCATATTCACAGGGCGGTCGTACGATCAATCTAACTGGTTAAAGACCTACATCGACCTGAATACACAGAAGAGAGCCCAAGAGAAGACTAAGTTCGGGCAAAACTTGTGGAAGAAGATGAATAATGCGGTCTACGGGAAATTCATAGAGAATGTACTCAAGTACACAAATTTAAAAATTGTCTCCAGATGGGAGCAAGCCAGGAAACTAACAGCACGCAGCACGTATCTCAGGTCGATAATCTTCGAGGAGAATCTTGTAGGTATTGAGTTGGCTAGAGAGGAACTATATATGAACAAGCCAATATACATACGGCATGCAATTTTGGACATCTTCAAATTTATTATGTGTGATTTTCTTTATAATGTCATAAAGCCTAATTTGAAGGATTTGATACTGAATTATATGGATACAGACTCATTCAGTTTTGAAACAAGTTCTGATATCTATAAATTCATTAAAGATAACTCCCATTATTTTGATACTTCAAATTATTCGAAAGATAATGCATATGGCATTCAGCAAGCCAATAAGAAAAAGACTGGCTTGTTCAAATTGAGCGGCATGGTTATGGAGGAATATGTAGGACTTAGATCTAAATTATTTCCTTACAAATATTCAGGACAGACTGTTAAGAAAGCTAAGGGCATCACCAGATAGGTATGGATTCATTAGATTTTGATAAGTATTCCAATTGTTTGAAATATCTTAGCATCAAGTATTACACAAAGCAGAAAACGTTTCGGAGTAAAAGTCATAATTTCAAACACTGAGAGCAATAAATTGGCGCTGAGGGGAGGAGATGATAAGAGAAAGCTGGTGGAAGAAACATATGAGACAATAGCCTGGGGTCATTTATCCCTTAGCCCTGACAATTGATAGCACCTTGCCTCGTCATGTAAATAGTGTATATATTGTATAATCATTAATTTTGTATATACATATATATATATATATATATATGTCTCAATTTTTTTTAAAAAATCATATATTTTTTCCTCAAATATATGTACTTTGGTATTGCACTAATGAGGGTTTTTCCAGATTATTGTAATATTGCTTTATCCCCTCAACTATGTTTCTTTAAAATTGTAAATTATTGTATTATTGTTTTTTCCCTCGGACTTATTTTATTAAATTGTATGTATCATTGGGGGTTTTTAAACTGCATATTATTTTTTACCCTCAGGTATATGTATATACTACACTAATGAGGGCTTTTTTTTTAAAAAGATGTAGAATTTTCCTCAAAAAATTAATGAAAGGAAAAAATAAAAGATAATAAAACACTAATGGTTTACAACCATAAGCATTTCTTTTTATTAGGTCTTTTTATCTTATACATTACACCAAATCCTGTTCATTGATCCATTGAGTATCTGCAAAAACATACCACTTTACAAGAATTCTGTTACCACGTCTACGTAGCACTTTTTCTATTAAATAAGTATTAGGATACTTAGTCTTTTTAGTTCATGGCCATAGAAGGCACCTTTTATCACCTTACCATAATTGTCCTTTAGTATATATGAAGTAGGGTTGGTACACATCACACGAGTAACTTGGAAGATTTCAACATTCCAGTTAGATTCAAAACCCTTTTCAAAATGCCCTTTATGTTTAGATACTCTACATAATCACCAACACTGAACTTCCTTGCACCTTTCTTCTCTCTTCGTTCTTGATTATAGTTATACACCGTCAGCAGAAAGTCGTTGCTTTTCACTTCATTGGGTTTCATGCGGATAGTCGAATGAAAAGTATCATTGTATCTGGTAATTATCTTGGGTAGGAGTTCTAACCACTTGTATGATCCTTGGGCTAAAAAGTCGCGAAACATCATATTCTTCAAGGTACGTATTAAACGTTCAACAACTGCAGCCTTCACATTGCTATAGGTGTTGCAGTGATTAATATTATACTTTAACATTAGTCGTTTAAAGAACTTGTTATTAAATTCTTTTCCGTTATCGATTTGAATGTTTGTGGGAGCCGCCTCCATTCCTTGTAGTATATCTTTCATAGCCTTTGCAACATTAACCCCGGTCTTATCCTTTAAAGGTCTTGAATATGCCATTTTAGAGTAAAAGTTAACTGCAATCAGAATGTACTTGAAATATTTGTTAACTCTTGCATAGGGTAGCACTTTAACCAAGTCAATTTGTAGCAAATCATTGAGCCCTTTGCTGATAATTTTGCGCCGTAAAAAGTTCCTCCTCGCGGGTCCGTGAAGCTCTCTGGCGATATTCTGTTTGGTAGTCATGCTATAATTTTAGAGGCCTTCAACTCTCTGATTATTTCGTTAATCTCTTGAGTATGACTATTATTACCAGTGTTTCTCGACGCAATGAGGAGTCTAAGTCTGTTGACTAAGGTGTTAGGATTTCTCCAGAAAACGTAATTAACCCTCTTATCTGGCTTGTGCTCCTCCCATACCAGTCCTAGACCTGAATGCGTATTGAGCAAAGGACGTATTATATTTTTATATTTATATGATTTACCAGATCTCAAACGATTATGCCTGCTATAACCACTTCTATGAAGAAAAGTGTTTCTCATAATCTTAGCGTACGTATCCCAGTCCTCGCTGGTATATGCAGACATCTGGGGCATTCGCTTAAAGATGAGCTCCTTCAAACCTCGGGTAGACTCGTACGTTTCATCACCAATTAATATTTGATTATTTATAAAATGAATATCTTTATTTCCAAGCATATAATTACCATCCTGATATCTCGCACCGTATAATGTATCAATACGATCCTTCTCTTTTGAGCCAACTTGTTGCAGGTAAGTGGAAATACTTGTAGATTCATCACCCTCATTTCTGCTGGTGTACACAGCTAATTTCTTTTGAGTATCCAAAATATTCTGGTTACAGGGGCGGTTACAGGCTTCAAAGCTTCGGACATTACATGCTGAGACTCAAACTTGAGACCTTTTAGAATTCTCAATTTTTCCTTTACAGCCTTGGTATTTCTAGCTACAGACTCTTTAAGCCTTATACTTTCACTATCCATCTTACAAACGATGTGACATATGTGATTACATTCCATTCATAGTTTGCGTTCAACTTGAGCTCTCAATGTATCGATAGCCTTAGCTAGCACGCCAATCGAAGTTCTCATTTGTTCAGTTTCTTTCTTATGGTCCTGTGTATGCGTCTTGAAGGCTTCAGCAAAGATTGCCGTATTGGCATACAGGCTTCTTACCGATTCCTCTAGACCCGCCATTTGCTTGTTGTGGCCATCCACCGCAATGTTTACATGTTCCTCTAAGACCTTGAGTCTATCATCGGAAGAACTAGGTTTGAAAGTATTGAAAACCTCGGCCTTTAATTGCTTGACTGTATCCTCTAGGTCTGAAACTTGCCTCATTGCTATTTTCTCTAAATTGTTAATTTTCTGATTACACATATTCTGAAGATTTGTTTTCTTTCTCTCAAGCTCCTCGGCCAGTTGTTTAATATAACTCTTTGTAGAATCTGTCGTTTCTCTTGTAGAAGTTGCTAGAGTATCCACTTTATCCATTGTCATGTTCAAATTTGCTATGATGACCTGCAGCTTCCTATTTATTTGCGACTCGATCTTCTTTGGCAAGTATTTCTTTAACTGCTGTATATCGCTTTTGAGAGTATTCAAATTCTCAGTCATTAACTGCTGGATTGCCGTCTCTAGACTTGAAATTTGCATCGTCATTAATTTTTCCATATTATTAATTTTCTCATTATACTTATTCTGGATGATTGTGTTCTCTCTATCAAATGTCTCTGCCACTTGTTTAATGGAAGACATTAGCGAATCTGTGGTTTCTTTTGTTGAACTTTTTAGAGTGTCCACCTTACACATGGTTTTGTTCAAATTTTCTGTGAACCCTTTTAGTTTCTTGTCTATTTGCGACTGGATTTCCTTTGGCAGATATCTATTTAACTGTTTACGCGTCTCGTTCGATTTACTAATGATTATGCCTCTATCGTACCTTTTATTTACAGCATCCATATCTCCAACAGGATCTGGTATATCAATGATTCTCTTATTGCCAAATATAATGTTACCATTATTATCCATAGGCTGTATACGGGAATTGATATATTCGGTGATGAACTTTGTATTCGGTACATCATTATGGTGAACTGGATCTAGCAATACTTTCAGCCTGACTTTGTCGACCACAATGTTATTTTCCTTATCTCTTTTGAGAATATATCTTGAAATTAATGCATCGATCATGGTCTTAACCATAACCTCAATTTTGCTAGTATTTTGCTGAGAAAAATCTCGCATTCTATTTTCGAGAGTATCCACATAATTCTTATTCGACACGCCATTACTATCTTCAGGATCGTGAAATTTGCACAGCCTCTTGAATTGATAGTTTCCTTTGACATCTCTGTTTATGATAAAACGACCAAGTGCTCTTCTAACTGGAGCGGTCCTCTGAGAGCCGAACCGGTCAATGCTCATGATTAACTAAGAATGATCATTTTCTTTTTTATTGAGCTTAATATATACGTCAAATCCATTTCTATATCGCCCCTCATTCATGTGAAATTCAGGAACTATCACAAAAAGGGGTCTTCCTTCTGATGCACTCTCCCAAACATTTTTACATATATCTTTAAAGTCATTGTAGGTCATGTCGGTGTTTACATAATCTTCATAAATATGCTTTAAATTTAAATTATCTTGCCTGAAGAGTATAATGATGTTGGTATTGTCGCGAATTAAATGCTTTGGTACTTTAGCATAGGATTGCGCTAGATACACAGAGTCTACATTTCGATGTCTACCCATACTGTAAAGGCATGCGATCTTTCCCTGCTTTTCAGTAATGACGTCATAAAATAAAAAAAATGAATTTCCTTTAACTTCAGAAGCGTGTGGACATCATCTACATTGTCAAAAGTGTTCACTTCTATACTTCGATATTTCCAGGTACATTAATCAGGTATTGGTACTTTGGCTAATAGAGCGATTTTGAATAAATATACAAGTTTTTAAAACGTAGTCCATTCTCGTGGAGTAGCATATTTAGCAATACATTCGTTTTCCCTGCACTGGAACTTCCTAAAATAAGAGCTCTGTCATCAGAAGGATACAGCTTGCCATGACGATCACATCTAAAGTCACTTTCAAAGTCTAACACCTGGATAGGTAGAGAGCAGTGCTGCTTGACAAGCTCCATGATAACAACTAACTTATAAATGGTATACACCCTGTTTATATTGAAGAGTAAGTAAAGTAAATGATTGGGGACATTTTTTCCGTGTTTATTAGGTGTCAAAGGTTAGATATAAAAGGGTTAATGCATTCATGTACTCGATTAGTATACCATGAGAGTTAAGAGAGGTAGGTTGATGAATTATAAGGGAGGCTCTGGAATTATTAATTCCATAATTAATTCGGCACCTTTTGAAGCACACTTGCCGGGATATAGATATTGTGGTCCCGGTACCAAATTGGAAAAGCGTCTGCAAAGAGGCGACCCTGGAATTAACCAATTAGACAACGCTTGTAAACAGCACGACATTGCATATGCTGATCATACGGAGACCGCTTCGAGAAACTTGGCAGATAAGGTTCTTTCAGAGAAGGCCTGGAAGCGTGTCCAGTCATCGGATTCGACTTTGGGCGAGAGGATAGCGGCAAGGATAGTAACTGCAATCATGAAGGCTAAGGTTGCAGTGGGAGGCGGAAAGAGGAAGATGAGAGGAGGGTTTTTACCATTGATTCCTATCATTGCTGCTTTAGTCGCCTCAGCTGGAGGCGCTGCTCAGATAGCTTCTGCAGTCAATAAAAAAAGGCTGCTGATAGACAGTTGGCTGAAATTTCAAGACATAACAAGGCCATGGAGACTAAAGGAAAGGGACTTCGAAATAGAAGGCGTAAGAAGAGGAATAAAGGAGGCATTTCACCAATGATACCTCTGATGTCATCTTTAGCCGCTGCATCTAAAATTGTCAGAGGCTCAAAAAATAAAGGCAAAGGTTTAAAGAAGAAGTAAAAAAACTGTGGAAGAGGATTGTACATAAACCGGAGGAAGCCCTGAGTAACGTGTATATCGAAATGTACGCTAAACGTTTAAAAATCCCTTATTTTAGAGGTGTGTATATGATTGACAAACTACCTGTAAAACCACATTTCAAAGAGAGAATTATTGTTAATCTCTACACTTCTGACAATGAAGGAATGCACTGGGTTGCTGTAAGGAAAGAAGGTATTGTGACATTCTACTTTGATAGTTTTGGCAACTTGAAACCCCTTCCAAGGATTGAGATGTATCTACTGGGTGTTAAAATCGTGTATAATATAGAGAGATATCAGAATTTTGATTCAGTCATCTGTGGGCATTTGTGCTTGCAATTTCTATTATTCTAAGAACCGCTGCATTTTCAATATGAGTTATATAGTTACACTGAATGGATCAGACGCTGTTATTTCAACATATCTAAACCCGTCTCTACATCTAGATCCTCCAGGTCATTATGAGGTTGCTCTCTTGAATTTTGAAACATTCTACTAGATACCAAACATCGATGAAGGTAATAAGCGATTTCATTATATTCATAATGGTAAACCTGAAACCATTGACATTCCTCACGGAACCTACGAGATTGCCGATATCAATGCATTTCTACAGGATAAACTAGAATTGAATGATGAAGTTTTCTTCATAAGACCTAATAATAATACAATGAAGGCTGAGATTAAATGTCCCTATGCAATAGATTTTGCTAGGGACAGATCTATAGGTACACTTCTAGGATTCACCGACAAAAAGATAATTCCTGCTGGTGTATTTGCTGAATCTGGTGATCTTGTGAATATATTTAAAGTGAACATCATACGTGTGGAGTGCAGTATTGCAACAGGCTCTTTCATTGATGGTAAAAGAGGTCATTCGGTCTACTAGTTTTTCCCATCTGTTCCACCAGCTATCACATCTCTCAAGAGCCTTCGAACCCGATATATCTACCAGTAATCGATACAAATTATATAGATCAGATCACTATTCGAGTGATAGATCAACACGGCAAGACAATCAACTTCAGGAACGAGGTTATAACTACAAGATTCCACATAAGACGCAATGGCAGTACATTTTAAAAGACATCGCAAATACTATAATAGACGATGTGTAGCACGTTTGAAACGTACTATCTCTCCGACTACCGAGGAGTTAACACATGCTAACTGTAAGTTCCAGGAAGGGTTAGGCTACAGAATACTATAATGGACATCTTAAACGTAACAGAGATTCCAGCCTTTGATGACAAGATCACCAAGGAGGAGGAGCATGCTTTTCTACCATACAACACATCTGCTCTGAATGTGAATGATGAAATTAGAATAGCCTGTCAAGCTGAAGATTTGTACACGCTACCTAACAAGAGCTATCTTTACATTGAAGGCTCCCTCACTAAGCTAGATTGGTGTCATACAGCGGCGAAGCTTACCAATAATGCCATAACCTTCATGTTTGATGAGATTCGTCTAGATATGGCTACAACTATAGACAGAACAAGGAATCCTGGAATTACTACAACTATACGTAATTATGCAACTCTCAACCCGATGGAGTCGAATCGTCTTCTGAATGCTGGATGAACTTATCCTGGTGAAGACGTTGATATACTACATATTGCAAATGGAGCTTTTAATGCTGTAGTCCCGCTTTCGATGCTCTTAGGATTTGCTGATGACCACAAGGAATTCATACTCAACAGCAAGTTTGAATTGGTCCTCATAAGAACCAAAGATTCTAAAAATTGTGTTCAGGCTTTAGATGGAGAGCAAGCTAATCTAAAGTTAACTAGAATCGAATGGAGGATACCTGTAATTCGTCTTTCTGGTGCTGAAAGGGTTCACATTCTAAAAATTGTAAAGGACGATAGACCTCTACATATCGCCTTTTGATCCATGGATCTCCATACCCAGCCTGCTGTGCCCCAGACAAGATCCTTCACGTGGAATGTGGCAACAACTTCTGAGCTTGAGAAACCTCGATTCGTCATTGTGGGAGCGCAGACTGCAAGATTGAGTGACTATAGTAAGAATAGTTCCGAGTTCGATCACTTCAACATTACTAATTTGAGGGTATTTCTCAATAGTGAATGCTACCCCTACCATGATTTGAACTTGGACTTTAGAAATTCAAGGTTTGCTTCACTGTATGAAATGTACTGTAAATTTCAAAGTTCCTATTATGATAGAGACAATTACCCCCTCTTGAAGAGAAAGGATTTTCTTCAGCGTGCACCATTATTCGTGATTGACTGCTCCCATCAACCTGAAGAGTCTATAAATGGAGCTGTGAACATCAGAATCGATATTCAAGCATCTGAAAATTTCCCATCTCTGACGTCACTGTAATGTTTAATTCTACACGACAAAGTGTTTACCTACAAACCATGTGATGCAAACATTATATAAATGACATGTGTTTGGAAATGACTGTATGCTTTTTTGAGAAGGATTGTAATAAGATAATTTTTTTGAAATAATAAATCGAATACATATACTACAACACTCTTTTATTATGCTTATACATTTCATGCATTTTCCTTCTACTCCTCCTACTCCCTGAAAAGCTAGATGCTCCTGACTTGCAGAAGTCGTTCAAGTGTCTTTCAATATAATGCATAAGCCTCTTTAGATTCCCTATACCATCAATATTTAAAGTTATTTCACAATAATTTAAACAAGTATTTATGAAATGAATTGACTTGTCAATAAATACAATGATATTATAGGCATAAATTACATTTTCACAATATTCTACAAACTCAAACTTTTCTTCTTCTTGTAGGTAAGTTTCAATCATTAGAATGTTTATTTGATATCATGCCCCAGTCTGATTTTGCAATATAAACAAAAAATTTATCACTTTCACAATTTATGTAGAGGGAGGGGATGTTATAGTATAGTCCAATGTTCACGGTATGGGAGGGTGACATGCTGACGTCATCAAGCGCGAGTAATCGATTCTCCATGCTCCTCAGGTGAATGCAGGGTACCTTCAATGAATAAGAAGACCCGAGGACCTCCGTTGAGGATCTCCCTCTTACACTGACGCTTCTGCTTTTTCTGCTCGGCCTTGTTCTTCTTTTCCGCTGCTCCCTCCTCCTAGCCCTGTAACATATATTGAAACGGTCTTAGAATTTAGCTAAAAATGATTTCATGAATCTGAAAGAGAAAATATATGTATTAGGAAAAAATCCTCTTCACATGTCAAACAAAAATAATGCGCGTCATACTCACTTCAAGGTTTTGAGAGTTTCTGGATGTATCTGTGGCGAGCAATCTGGAGTCTTCTGATTTAACCACTCCTCGCTTTTCTTAGCCAGGTCATCAGGATGAGTAATGAAGCAACACACTCATTCATAGGCTGGGTGTAGCGTTCTACAATATCAACATCGGATCTTTCGGGATTTAGCTCCTCTATGGGCACTAGCACCTCGGGGGCGATAATTCGCAATCTGTAATAAATTATTTCTTTAGCCTAGACATAGAAGAAAGAAACATTAGAAATGAATGTATAGTTCCCCTTAATATTCCCACTACTTACTCTAGTTTTCTCTTCTTACGTTGTTATACCTCGCAATTGTCATTGCAAAGGAAGAATGAAGACATCCGTTGGTGCTGTGCCGGGTTAGTGCAAAGCACTGAATGCATGTATCCATTACATGATTATCTATCACAGTTAGATATATGGGTCGCCACAAAGCCCTCCAACTCATCGAAGTCACTAAGATGATCGTTTTCCATATGATTTCCCCTGTAACAATATAAGAAATTTCGAATTGCATTTCATTTAACACGCAAGCATATTAGTGTATTATAGAAAAAATATTACTTACATGATCCCTCTTCGATAAACCTCGCAGTTCTCTGTACACATAAGAAATTTAGTCATCTGATCATGATGCGATGGTTGAGTACACAATATTCAATGCAGTAATCCATTGCAAATTTCGGTATGAAAAAATATATAATGGTAATAATCTTCCCCACACTCCCTCCAGTAATCATGTACATGTGATGTATGAGTAACGTTATCGTTAGACATTTCGAATATCGCTGAATGAACACTGGTCAAACAATAAATGCACGCGAGGAGTGTGATTGGTATTATATATAGCCTGAGCTAAACTTAGTTGCATTAGTGAAGGCAGACTTGAAATGAACCATGAGCACGCAGGTCGGTTTCTTGCGAGACGGTCTTATTATACTGATTTACACTCATACACCGCTCATACAGCGTCACGATGGGTAGGTAGGGGTGGCTCCATTTACATGTTTTTTGTGTGACGTCTGTTTATTTTTCCCTCGAGAGTGTATAATGTATTCACATTGCACGCCGGTGACCTACATTCGTAAGAGTTACACTCTCTCTCGTTATATTTGTTATTGTTATTACGTCTAAGTAATTTCAATTATGTGTTCATACATTAGTTTGCACTCTTCGTATCTAGAGCGCTATTTCCATGCTAAGTGATGACCTACATATCGGCTCTGTCCACAGGTATTGTCACTTTGTTAAGTGTGATTGTTCACTACATTAACAGAGCGAACGTCTGACGGTTTTTGCCATGAATAGAGCGCTAATCGCTATTGCATACACTTCCTTAGTCAGACTTGCATGATTTAGATCAGTCCTCGATTCGAGTGATATGTAGCCACCACGAATGCTGTTTCATTTTCGTTTGGAATCATTCATACAAGCGTTGAGGTTTTTCTTTACTGAAACTGGAATATCATTCATATTACTCATATGCTTTATACCAAGGGGTTCGTTACTGCAAATATCGCTCATCCTGGGTTTGTTACTCATATGCTTTATACCAAGAGGTTCGTTACTGCAAATATCGCACATATCATATCTAGGTTCGATACGAGGGTTCGTTACTCATATGCTTTATACCAAGAGGTTCGCTACTGCGAATATCGCACATATCCCACCTAGGTTCGATACCAGGGTTCGTTACTCATATGCTTTATACCAAGGGGTTCGTTAATGCGAATAACGCACATCCTAGGTTCGATACCAGGGTTCGTAACTGCGAATAATGCACATATCACTCCTAGGTTCGATACCAGGGTTCGTTACTGCGAATAACGCACATATCACTCCTAAGTTCGATACGAGGGTTCGTTACTCATATGCTTTATACCAAAAGGTTCGTTACTGCGAATATCGCACATATCACACCTAGGTTCGATACTAGGATTCGAAGCCCTTTTTTTTACCAAGGAGCTCTTTCACTGGGAATATCGCCATATGACGCCTACCCGGAATAATACTGTTGTTAGTCAGAGTTCGATACTCGGTTCAATCATTATTTTGATCGCCCTTATCGGCTTTATCACATTGATGCTCGTACACGGTTACCCCACACCCCTGTTTATGATAAACACTCTGTAGCAGGATCGCGCGTGTGTCCAATAGACGTACTATTAGCAGTTACATATGTATTACCACGCATATCCATTAGACGTGTCATTAGCGACGGCCATTAGAGGATTACACGTGTTTAACACGTGTAAATAACGTGTTAACACGTGTTTTTGTCGAGCCAGGCCTCATGTTTATACTACTCAGGTGCATTAACCTTAATTGACAAATCGTGTTTAGCCCCCTTTTAATATAGTAAGTGTATTTAAAAATTAGTATACTCCATGAAACTGTAGTAATTGCATTTGAATAAATTATACCACAAATGCCGTTTGATATTTGCAGTTGTAATACAGACTTAACCAAAGTTTTATTTTCTTACCTTGGACATGGCATTATGACTATTAAATCGGTGTTCGATTTCATCCCGTGCTGCCTTCTTCTTAGAAACACTTACCATCTGTTCTTTGGCTTTTGTGATGTTATTCTCTTTGGCTAAGTGGATTAAAAATTATTTTCTCCCGGGAGAATATTTTGTGAGGCGTTTCACCGCCATTCTGATTGATGTGCGTATTGTTTATGTTTATGAATATTTCCTATTGGCTGAAAGTGACGTATTCGTATGAGAATTTTGAACGCTCAAATAATTTCTCAAAATTTTCCCAGTACTTCCAGAGGAATTCCTCAAGGCTAAGGAATCCTTAAAAATCGTCTCCGCATACGAAATCATACCTTCCCCTATCCTTTTCCTTTTCTTAAGAAATCCTCAAGGTAACGACTGTGCATACCGCTCTAAATCTCCATATTTGCCTGAACGTTTAGAATATTTCTTTAAAGGTTCAGAAAACGGTTTCTTTATATATACTATATGCTGTGCTCCAAACATCTCCTTAGGGCAGAAAACTGCGCAATACTTACAAATTAGTCCATCCTGAACTTCCGAAAAAACTAACAGTGGGTGCTTTTCAAAATGACCAATATTAGTCCTCCTTTGCTAATGTGAGAGGATGTAGGAAACTTGCAATGCTTATTAGGCTTCCAATGTTCAGTTAAAAGCTGGTATTTGGTGTGATCACATCTTCCCAATGTGAAAGCCTATATTAAGAGAACAAAGATTATGTTCACTAACCTGTTTCTGTTTAGAGGACGATGACGATGGCCGTGACATAACCTCAAATTGTGTAGCTCTTGGACTGCAGTTGAAGGTGTTTCATTGCTTAATTTGGCTAGTGAAGAAAAGCCATTGTTCAATCTCCCCTTCTTAATTATGAAGCGATCAATTTTGTAAGACGCAAACCACGCAAAACAGAAAACGCAATTGTCACGTAACGACGGAATAGCACAACCTTCAAAATCATGGTATTGTCATGTTTTAACCGTCGCCCTCGCTATTGCGCATGCGTCCCACTTCCTGCTACCTCTTGCAGACTCGGGCAAGTGCAAGCATAAATTGGAATTGAAAATGAAATTGTGTTTTATTTATGGACGCTCTTTAACTGATGTGGTCCTTAGCGTCCCATTCTACATTGGGCCTGAAAAATAGGTAATTTTTCTCAGAGGCCTCTTTATCAGGCTTGAGGTTCTTTCAAGTGCCGTAAATCTACGACACTGGACCACCGGTTTTAGTTCCCTTCCGAAGTAAGCCATGCTAAGGATTTTCACACCCGAAAAAAACCATCGCCCTCCACCGGGTTTGAACCCGCGACCTCGAGGCTAGCAAGGTAACCACTATACCACGGAGGATGACCTCCAAGTAGAGGCTACGCACGTCAGGTTAGGTAATCAGAGTACAGTATTTATTTTTTACCATAGGTAAATCAATTTTACTTAAGTTATATTTATTTTGTGAATATTGTGTCCACTTTTTAAACTTAATTTCAGATTTATTGTGTTGCAGTCTGTATATTTTATGAATGCTTTTCTTGGTGAGGAGGGACGCACGTCCCCAAGTCCCCCTCTGTATCCGTCCTTGAACCAAATTGATATAGGAAACAGAAGGAGAAATTGGAAAGAATAACCAAGGAGGACTTTGGAAGTATAAAACACCATCTAGAAAACTCAGCAGTTGCCAGCCATTTTAGGAGAAAAAATCATGTCATACATCTGGAACCAAAACTGTTAAAACACACAACAGGAAAGTAGAAATTGTCAACAGGGGAACAGATTCTCATTTGGAAAAATAAGATTCGAGTCTTCGTTTTTGATATTCCCCAGAGCAGTCTATGAATGGATCAGGTTCACCATCCAAGACAGCCAATGTCAGTTGACAATAGAGGAAACTGGCCTCTGAAATATGATCCGGGGAATTTAAATACTGAGTGTTATTTTGTCATTAATCAACTCAGGTTTTACTCTTAATTGATTTCAACAACACTGTCATTAACTTCCAATATTTTAAGATAGCTCATAGACATTAAAAGAAAATACTGAATATTGTTTCTGTAATAAAAATTTGAAAGATCAAAACTTTTATTTGCTGGCCCGTAAATTTATTTCTAGAAGTACATAAGAAGTCAATTTTAATATTTGTATTTCAAGAAGTATTTCTTGTTATTTCCTGTGTATGCTAGAATTATTTTGATCACTGTTTGGACACTGTATACACTGCATAGGAAATGTCTTTAGATGCCATACTAAAATTAATTTTTATCTCAAGCTCTGCTTTAAGTGTATCTACGTGAAACCTAATTCTAACATTTCACCATAACATTTGCCCCTGGCTGAAAGTTCATTCATAAAATGCATTGATTGTGGGGCAGCATGGTTATTGATTGTTGAAACATTCAAAACCCTAAATGTATACCATTACCTAACCATAGTGCTGCATTCCAAAATTTTTTATGGTATAGTCTTAAGTCTGGCCAAGAGAAATCCTAGCAACCATGTCATCAAGGGCCCACAGTCCCTGAAATTAATGTGGCACCTCATATGCAACAACATTTCCATAAGAAAGGCATTTTAAGATGAAAAATAAGAAATAGAACTTGTAATATCGCACTTAAATGTGGTAATGAACTGCTTAACTAGGCTTGTCTTTTATTATCTGTGTTTTAATATGTTCTAAGAAATTTCTGATTCAACAATGTATTATAAAGCCAATACAGCAACCTAATGGTTATAAAAAGTAAAAGACTGTTAATTTTCATGTTAAGTGTGCCCCTCAAAACCCTGAAATGTTTCTTTTTTGGCACTTCTGTCCCTCATTCTTCTCTTATGGAGGTGGTCACTCTATGTACACACCAATGTGTCTAATATTCTATGAACTTTAATAAGAAAAAGTTTGTAGAATTGACAGAGAGTTGTCTGCTATAAATGACAGATGTTTTATGTTTGCCAGTGGTATTCATGACTTGGTATCAGGCATTTAGTTTGCGTGTTTTAGTTGAGCAATGATCAGTACTAATGAATCATTGTATATTTAAACCAGCATCTGCTGATTGTCATTCATTGAATGTAATAGTTATCTTTAGAGAGGCACACTTTGTAAGTCAACTGACACTGCAAGAATTCATAATTTCATCTTAGTTTATGCTTTGTTTTTACTATAGCTGAAAACTACTAAAAGATTTGGCCCTTTAAACCTAGGGATTTTTAATTAAAAGTTCTGTTCTTTCAAATTTCTTGTACTCCTTGCTCCATTTGAAATGCAAAATAAAATATAAAATAAAACAAAAAGTCTGCAATATTAAACCCTGGTACATAATTTCTAGAACCAGGTCATGTATTCCAAATTCTTACTCATTTTATTAATTTTATAAATTTCAGTACATAAATAATTTACAGAAATATACTACAACCACAAATACAAACAAAATAAATTAACAAGATAAATCAATATACATTCCATAAAGGTTTCGCACATTTCACAATTTCAATATAAATTTCCCATTAGAGGTAATTTTTTCAAATAATACTTTATTTAATTATATTAATTAATTTTTTTATTTCATTATTTACACAATTCCCTCCCTTTTTAATAATTAGTTTCTTCATTTAATTATATTAGTTAATTTATTATTTAATTATACACATTATATCCTCCGTTTTTATACATATAATTTTAAAAAAATGTTTACAAAACATTTTATAAAATTTCCCTCTCTCATTCATAAACAAATCTACACTGCTTCTGCGGCCTGATGGTTAGCAAACTAACCTCCTTGGATCCCGGGTTTGATTCTCGGCTGGAGGATGGAAATTTGTCTTTGTCCAGGATTATTCCCTATCCTCCCTAGATTCTGGAAGTATGAATGAGAGGGTGTGTGTGTATGTAATAACCAAACATAATAGATTAACACTACTGTATGGGAGTGAACATCATTGCTGAAGAGGAATTGTTCCAAAGGTAAACAACCGCCAACATGACGTTAGATGTTAAAGGCGGCATATAAATGGGACGTTAAACCAATTCTGATGTCTTACATTCACATGACTTTCTTTACCCTCTAGCGATTGTTAGTGAGCATACAAATTATTCTTATAGATACAAAAGGAATTGCGATAGCCAAATGTTTTAGAACTGGAAGCTATACCTGGCCTTAAAATTCCATACTCTCCCATAAAATCGTGAGAAACAACTGAATGTTAAAAAGACTTTAAAGAATGGCCAAGTATTGAACAATTCGAACCATTAATAACGGATATCTCGAAAATGACTGGTGCCACAAAAGAAAGTTATTAGAAATAAATTGTGTGTCTTAAGGAGATCTGCATTTGCTGTATAGTACGTTTTCGTCTTTTGCTTACAAGATATACAAGATTATACAAACTTCCTTGTGAATGAAGAGGACTTCAAAAGCTATTGTCAAAAATTTCATGGTATGCATTTTATTTGCCATGTGAATATCTTTAATATATGTAATTTTAATCAAAATCATTAAAGCCATTTATTAGAAAATAAAAAAACTGTCGAAAAATCTTCCATGTAAACGGTAATTTGTGGTGCGGAGAGTTTTTTTAAAATCTTTTCGTCGCATCTTTGGAAGGTACTGAACTAAATGCCCAGTTTGGTGTTTATGCGACTTTTTGCTTTTGGAATGCACAAGCACGCGCGCGCACACACACTTACACGTGGACCTTTTTCCAAGGGATTTTTTTTGGATTCAGGGGGGCTCAACCCATGTATTTCTGGTGATCTGTCTATATAAAATTTTTGGGTGGAATGGAATATGTGTACCTTCTCTACCTACTATGTACGTGATAAAGTAAAAAAACAAAAAAAAACAAAAAAAAAAAGAAACAACATAACTATTTACAATACTGGTAACCAGTATTAAAATTAACCGGTAGATGGTTAATAATTTTTTAACTACCTTTTTTACTCTGTGAACACCTAAAAGTACTGATAGCCAGTACAACTACTTTCCCGAACTTACTATTAATTTTATCATAAGCATGTAAAAATATCACTTCACTTGGTAAAACAAAATATAAAAATAAATAAAATTTTATTTCCCTATACTTCCATTTGCTAAAACTTTTTAATAAATTTTCAGTAACACTAAGCTCCATTTGAAATACTGTTCTAATTTACATAAATTAACTCACCAGACACTACGGACCTCAACCTACCATATTGGCCATAAATGATATAAGGAAAGTGTGTAGATGTCCATAGTTTAAGTAACAATCCTATATGATACAATGAATGAACCTTTTAGTGACCGTTTTTCCTCCGAGCAGTACACTTACAACAAAACATTGGCCTATATGGAACATTTATCAAATAATTATGCTACTATACCACATAGAATTAAATGTACACATTGTATAAAAATCGCATGTGACACACTCATATGACTTTCTCTACCCTTTATCGTTTATTAGTGGGTATACAAATTAATCTTAATGCTTATTTTTCTATCTACTTTATTTGAATGCAAATAAACCTTTGCAGAAACAGCTACTTTATACATTTTGTTACAGATATAACGCGGATAGCGATAATCAAATGCTTGGGAACTGTAAATTTAAATTGAGTTTTATTTATGGACGCTTTTTACTGCTGTGGTCCTTGGCGTCCCATTCTATATTGGGCGTGAAATACCGTAATTTTGCTCAAGGTCTCTTTATCAGACTTAAAGTTATTTTACGTGCCGTAAATCTACGACACGGAACTACCTGCTTTACTTCCCTTCCGAAGGAGCCATGCTAAGGATTTTTACGCCCGAAAAAACCCATCGCCCTCCGCTAGATTTGAACCCGCGACCTCGGGAACTAGAGGCGAGCCATGGTAACCACTACACCACGGAGGACGACCTTTAAGGACTGGACACTACCTGAGCTTAAAACTGCTTCCATACAATCGCGAGACGCAACTGAATGTTGAAAGGACTTTAAAAGAATGACAATCTATTGAACAGTTCATTAATAACGGATATCTAAGAAATGGCTTATGCCACAAAAAAGTTATTTGACATAAATTCTATGTTCTAAAGAGATCTATAGTTTTTGTGTAGTATGTTTTCATCTGTCGCTTGACGTTTAGTAGTTATACAACATTATGCAAAATTCCTTCCGAAAAGAGTTCATAGGCTATTCCCAAATTTTAAGATATACATTTTATTTGTAGTGTAAATAGCTTTAATATGTGTTACTTTAATCAAAATCATTACAAATTTTTTAGAAAACAAATGTGGCAAAATCTTACATATAAAGGATAGTTTCGGGAGAGGGAATTTTCTTATAAATCTTCGTGTCGCATCTTTGGAAGGTACTGAACCTAAATATCAAGTTTGGTGTTTATCCGACTTATCGTTTTTGAGTTATGCTCTTCACAGACACGCACATACACACAGACAGACCTTTTTCTAAAAGTGCTTCTTTTTTGGATTTAGAGGGCCTCGAAACATGTATTTTCGTGAGATCTCGGTATCGAATTTTTGGGTGGTATGCAGTACCTTCTGTGTCTACTATGTACGTGGTAGAGGAAGTAAAAATTAATCAATTTTCTCTCTACATGTGCTTAATGAAAGCATCAATTTGCTGTTGGAATTTAAATCTATAGGCACTACATTTGACAGCTCATCATTTATGCGAACATTCATTCATCTTCCTCATGTTGCCTGGTGGTGAATGGTTAGGGTTTTCTAGTAGATAAGGTTGCCCCACTTAAGCTCGGACGATTTTGAATCGCCCTCCGACTCCTGTCATTGGTCAAACTGCTTATGTTTATTATTGTATCAGCTCACTATGAGTGCCAGCTGTCTGCTGGGCCAGTCTGAGGCAAAGTTTACAGCAGGGGTACATTGTTGGGCTTTCCGATGCCGGTTACAACCTTTCAATGATAGTGGAAAGCTGCAAACTAAAAGGTCTTACCATAAGTAAGTCGTGTGTGGGGCGTATAACGCAGCTGCATAAAAACGTATTCCCACCTGAGGCTCAGTGTGCAAGAAAAAGGCCACAATCAATACAACCTAAAGCAATAGTAGCCAATGTGAGTGCAACAGTGACTCAAAAAACCTACCAACCCAAAGAAGTATTTCCAGCCGCATTGGAACATCCAAAGCCAACATCCATCGGATAATACACAGGAATTTGGGTCTAGAAAGGCGCCACAAAGCACGTGGACATCGTCTTGAAAGAGCGGCTCATAAGAGAACGCTTCACCAATGCAAGAAAACTATATGAACACCACCTGGCAGGTGAAAAGTGGCAATGAGTGGTTTCTTTAGATGAAGCATGGGTTTATTTAGATGACAAAAAGAAAAAAAAACACGAGCCATTTATTACCATCAAGTAGGCCAAAAGAGGGTTCCAACTTTATTCGGAAGAACAAGGGAAAGTTTTCCAAGGGATTCATGGTGGTTGCAGGTTATTGCTCTCGGGGGAAACTCGGCATTCACAGAGTTGCCAACAACGTAAAAATTAATGCAGCCTACTATCAAAGGAATGCTATGGACCCAATTTTTGATGAAGAGATTCCTCGGTTGTATGGTGAGGATGCCCCAAATGTTTGGATCCACATCTATAAAGCATCCAGCCACACTTCTTGCTCATCCCAAAATTATTACCACCGGAAAGCTATGGGAACGGGTGTCAATGTGATACTATTTAAAAGGATCCCTGTGAAGTCACCAGATGCATCTCCAATGGATTTTTGCGGATTTGGTCTGCTGAAACAGTACTTTGCTTCTCGGCGTCGTTCCACAATTGAAGGACTCTGGAAAGCCTGCCAGGAGGAATGGGCTAATATCCTCCTTCCTGTTCTTAGACGCAGCCTTTTCCAATGGAAATTGCGCTGCAGAGCAATAGTTAAAGCCCGTGGGAATCACACTGAACACAATAGGTGATGGCGAAAGGGTATCTCGCCATGAAAAAACGTAAGCAAAAACGTCCGAGCTTAAGTGGGGCAACCTTCCGTATGAGCAAATTAATTTTGCACTGAGGTTAAAGATGTGAAATTTGATGGAAGATGGTGATTATGGAAACTCAGGAGTACTTACAAATGAATTTTGTTTATGAAGAAATGGGTAGATAAGTAGTAAGAAGTTATCAACCTCAATTTTCAAGCAACATTTCTTCTCCTCACTGCAATCAATGCAGACAAACATTCATCATAATTGATTGGTTACACCTAAGGACAGCAAGGCTACCCAGATATTCTTGATATATAAAATATCTGATGTGACTTATTCACATGACTTTCTCTACTCCTCTATCGTTATTAGTGGGTATACAAAGTATTCTTGCTAAAACTTATTTTTATATCTACCGCATTTTAATTCTGTACAGAAATAGCTACATTACACATTTTACGCTGGCCTTAAAATCCCATAGTGTTTCCATGCCATCGCGAGAAACAACTGAATGCTGAAAGGACTTTAAGAGAATGACAAAGAAATGAACAATTCGAACCTACAATAAACGAATATCTCAGAAAAAAACAAAGTTTTTAAAATAAATTGTATGTTTTAAAGAGATATACTTTTTGTTATAGAATGTTTTCGTCTATCGTTGTACAAGATTATACAAAATTCCTTCGGAATGAAGAGACTTCATAGGCTATTCTTGAAAATTCAAAATATACTTTTTATTGGCCATGTAAATATTGTTCACATATACTATTTTAATAAAAACCACCAGAGCCATTTTTTAGAGAATAAACAATTTCGGAAAATGTTACATGTAAAGGGAATTTGAGTTTGGGGAATTTTGTTGAAAATCTTCGTGTCGCATCCTTGGAAGATATTGAACCTAAATACCAAGTTTGGTGTTTATCCCAGTTTTCGTTTTTGAGTTATTGTTTTCACAGACACACACTGAAGTGATAAGATCCGCCCGAATAAATAATAATAATAAAGAACAACGAATAATAATTAATAAGCATATCATCAAAATAATAAGCAGGAATACCAGTATGAGGGAAGAATAAAAGAGAACATTAAGAATTAGAGAAAGGTGGGAATGAAATCATGAAGAGAAAAAAAAACGTAGAGGGTAGATATTAATTAATAATAAGAACACGAAATAAAAACGTGTAGTTGAGAACGAACCAACTTGGCGAAAATCACACAAAGATAGCTGACGTAGGAAAAGAACATTAGGAATCGCTTAGTGACAATAGGAACCAAGTTGTGCACACAGGATGTCAAGACAACGGGCAGGATACCGAAGTTAATCAAGCGTACAGAAAATGCAGTAAAGCGAACATAATTTGTTAATGTTAGACGCGAGCGACGATCGGACAATGAAATTGAGAGCCAATGGTAGATGGAGGAAAAATTCAGAAACGTAACCAATCATAACGAATAAAAGTCACGTGAATATCAAAAAGTGTGAGAGAAACTAGAAAATAGGCGTGAAATAGAAAATTATCTATGAGGCAGAGCGACGTTCAGACGTGCGTAAGATACCTCACTCTGTGTCGAAATGTCGGGGAGAGAAGAAGACTCTGTGTCGATACGTCGGGGAGAGAAGATGATTTGTAGGGGAAGAAATAGATTCGTGTAGGAAACGTGAGGGAAAGCAAGATAGATCTTGAAATTCAAAATATCTTATATTAAAGAGGGAAACAGTGTAGCGGTCTTTGAGTAAATATTTATGTATTGAAAACCAGTTTAAGGCAACCGTGAGGAACAGGAAAAGTCATTAGCATAGTATTGTAACATACTTCAACTTCGCAAAGTAATTACGAAAGGGTGAGAGCACGGAAACAGTAGCAGGGGTGACAGGAAAAATCGCGTCTTGTGTGGAAAGGAGATTCGTACGAGGACATCAGTGTGGATCATCAATAAACGGGCCATCTGAGAGGAGAAAGTGAACTTCATTTATCTCCCATCCACACTCCCTGAGGTAAGAGACTCCTGAACCTATATTCATCTACCTGAGTAGCCGGCAGCAACAAAAATCCAACCACCAAGAACCACACCATTACAAACCTTTATTTTTCCATTCCCAAACCCCGCTACAACACACACACACACACACACACACACACACACACACAGACACGAACGTGTTTCCAAAAATGCTTTATTTGGATTCAGGGGTATCAAAACATGTATTTCCTGGAAATCTCGGTATAGAATTTTTCGGTGGAATACAATACTTACTACACGTAATAGAGAAAGTAAAATGGGTTCTGCAGTCGAAAGGGGAAGATCCGAAGATGTATAACAGTGCAATACTTTACATGTTGTAACACATGAGACATCATACATTTAATGAAAGCAATTGCCAATATGTGGAATGATATCTCAATAACAGGACCTAGTGCTCCTGGATCAGATACCAATTCCAAATAAAATATATTTTGCACAACCTGGCGTCTTTGGTTTTCAGAATAATCCTATATGATTTAATAGAATACATATATTCAAAAGCAAGTGAATTATTAGAATGAATTGCTATAAACCTTATTTTAATATTTTGTGCATTTATTTTTATTGGGCATAAAATATTCTTAATATCAAATTTACCGCATACATTTTGAATAGGATTTTTATTAATGTATTCATGATTAAACGTCAATTTACAGAAGTTTATAATGTAAGCATTTCATTTACGTTTTCCCATACCTTTGTTACAAGAAAGAGCATTCTTTTTCTTTGAGGAGGTTTGGTTTCTGTTTTTTACTTTTTACTTTCTCACCAAGTACATAGTAAGTAGAGAAGGTATTGCATTCTACCCAAAAATTCTACGAAGATTTCACATGAAATACATCTTTTGAGACCCCTGAATCCAAAAAAGAAAATCATTTTTAGAAAAAGGTCCGTGTGTATCTAAGAACAGCGTCACTCAAAATCGAAAAGTCGAATAAATACCAAACTTCGTATTTAGGTTCAGTACCTTCCAGAGATGCGATACAAAGGGTTTCAAGAAAATCCCCCCACCCGACACTATCCTTTATATGGAAGCTTTTTGGAAATTTTGTATCTTCTAAAAACGGATCAAATAATTTTGATTAAAATACCGTATATTAAAGATATTTACATCAAATAAACTGTATTTCACGCATTTTCTTGAATATTCTGTGAAGTTCACTTCATTTGGAAGAAATTTTGTATAATTTTGTATAACTGGTAAACGTTAAGCGGTAGATGAAGACGTACCCCCCCCCCCCAAAAAAAACGTAGATCTCTTTAAAGCATGCAATTTGTTTCAAATAAGTTTTCTTGTGGCATGAGATATTTCTGAGATATTCATTATTAATGTATCGAAT
This sequence comes from Deroplatys truncata, assembly GCA_030765065.1. NCBI lineage: Eukaryota > Metazoa > Arthropoda > Insecta > Mantodea > Mantidae > Deroplatys > Deroplatys truncata. The sequence continues at coordinate 18,495,598 of CM060988.1, read as the reverse complement.
TGTTTATTTCCCCATTCTCTTAAAGTCCGTCAACATTCAGTTGTTTCTCGCGATGTCATGGAAACAGTATGGAATTGTAAGGACAGCATATAGCGTCCAGTTGTTAAACATTTGACTATCGCTGTTCTCTTTGTACCTATAACGAAGTGTGTAATATAGCTCTTTCTGCAAAGACTTATTTGTATTAAAATGTAGTAGTTACAAAAATAAGCTTTAGTAAGAATAAACTATAGAGCTTAAAGAAAGTCACGTGAATGTATCACATCAGAAATTTTTTTGAACGGTGCATAATACTCATCTTACTGCAAAAGATGCAAGATGAATGACTTGTGTACTCTGTTGTTTACTTCATTGCTGACTTGATATATTGCCTGACATTCAGAATGCAAAGAAGTGTAATGGCACATGTTACCAAATTGCTGGGTCAGAATTGCAACGTATATCGTTAAGAGTATTTTACTTCAGCAGTACAATCTTTTAATATTATGCCCACTAAATATTGTATTATATATTCATTTATCTTCAGTAGAATGATTTGAAATCGACCAAAAGTTTATTAAGGATTACTTGCTCCGTTTTATAGATCGATATCTAAATCCCTTCCATATATGCGCGCACGCGTGATATTAAACAATGTATAATTTGAAGATATACATTCCAGTACTTTTAAAAGCTTTGACACGTAATTTTTTACATGCATTAGAATAAAATGGGCTTTTGTTGAATTTGCCACTATTTATATCCTTGTCACAACCAGCATTTAAACAAATTCAACATTTGTCACTTCTGAATGTAGAAACATATACCGTGTAATGTTACTTAATGCATAGCTTTATAAGAATGTTCTGCATTTCAGTGCTTTTAACTCAGACTTTATTTAGTAATGGCACTTCCATAACATCAAAAGGTTTGGGTATTCTTCTCTGTTAAACTTGGAAAGCCTATTATCTTGCCTAAAGTCAAGGTGATTTAAATTCAGCAGAGAAGCTCATTGGATGTTCTCCTCGCACAAACTTGATGCCCTCGTTAATATCATCCTGAAGTTGGATAATCGCATGATCCAGTAAAGTCTGCTCATAATCAGTGAGTTTTGGCACTCCCAAGTACTGGTTTATCCCTTTAGGACCCAGTTGCACTGGCTCACAAAGATATGGAAGATCCTACGGGAGAAAATAAAAATCTTTGAAATCATTTGCAAACTTGTTGCTCATATGTTTTTCTTGCCCTTTGTGCGTATATGTAACAAAATGTCAATCCATAAGCAACAAATGAATAGACATTGAATATTTGGATAATTGAGACACTAACAACATATGTACTTGTACGCGTTTTGGGAACGGAAGTTGTGCTCATCTTCAGTATATGTCCGACTGGTTGCCTTGTTTGAGTTTCTTGTGGAAGTGTGCTTATACGTTGACAACTGCTGATGGTCTGCTGAATTTCCAGAGGTTGTTGGGAGGTAGCAATTCAAAGTTCATGAGGTGGTTGTTGTATTTTAGGATGTAGATCTTTTCTCAGGTGTCCAGTTCGTTGTTTCTTGCAGATTTTAAACAAATGTATGTTTAAACGAATGTAATGATTGGAGATGCAGAAATATTGTGCTACGGAAGATTTTTCTGTGTGTGAAGCTTAGAAACCAGATTTATAGAACTCTCATGAGATCCATATATGTTAAATATACATAAAATGTGCTGTAGTACATCATTTCTGGACCTCTAATCCTGACATCACACCCAATATAGATCTAAAATCTTAAAGAAACAATGAATTAGGCATCTGGGAAAACATCTATAGCTTTCACTTAAAAAAAACTTTGAATTGTCGCCTCCCAACAACCTCTGAATATTCATCAAACTGTCACCAGATGTCACCTTCCACAACAACCTCCATATAGAAAACAAAACAACTTTAGTATATAGTGAAGATGGGAACTAGTTCCCAAAACATATACGAATAAGTATATAAATTAGTGATGTTAATGTCTCATCCAACTGACTCTTCAATTCTATTTCATCAACACATCACTGTTGCCGCTTCTTTACCATCCTAAGTTAATAAACAAATACTTAAAAATTACCTCTGACGTCATCAACAAATAACAAACATAGTAATAATAAGCATAAAATGAAACATTGTTGCATGCAGTTAACACACCTATTTTACTTAATTTCAAACCCTTGTTTACTAGTATTGACACTCTCTTACAAATGTTTGTTTAACGCAAAACCCTTTTAAGCTTCAATAGCAAGTTTTATCAGCAAACTTCTTCTCTAGTAATGACAAACCCCTTATCACCATTCCTATCATATTTTTACACAAACTTTCTAGAGATTCACATTACAGTAATCTCATTGATAATCAAAATCCAGCAATGTATTTGCTGCAGTTGTAAAACAACAGACAGATGAGGCACCAACACATCAAAGCTAAGAAACAAACTGTTTAAAATTCGCAGTAAGCGCAGAAGAAGAATATTATCTCCCTTTTTAAGATTTGAAGATCATAAGAAATGGCAACAAGTTATATTTTGGCACATACAGGAAGCCATTATAGACATATTACGTTTACTAGCTGCAAACTAAGGCTATACTGTTTACCATTTCAGCATTCCGTTAAGCAGGGAATAATAAACTAAAGAATACTTTTACACAATGAATACAGGTTATTCCAAGCTGACAAGGTGATATAAGATTTTAAAGACTAAAAATAGAGGCATTTTGAAGCCAATTGAAATGATAAATATATGTGGGAAATTTACTCACACTCTAAAATATCGAGATAAATGCAAGAGAATCTTCAAATAGAATAAATTTGGCACTTAAAAAAGGAAGAATGAAAAAAAGCTTATGTCCAATAGAACGTAAAGAAACAAAATTTAAGATGAGTTGCTTTTGGCTCTGTTCTTTAATTTTGACTTTGCTCCAATTTATTTTTTAAAATTTCCCATCTTTCAATACACTACAAAGCTATGATGTCCAACTCGAACAGTGTAAATATGAAAGTGTTTTGCCACAAAACTTTCAATGTCATATGGTAGATATCAACAGCTGTTTCGAAAGAATTATGCAGGATTCGCTCAACGCAGCCTAGGTCAACTAAGTATTTACCTACGTTTTCATGAAGCTTTAGCACACATTATTTTTGCACGCCTATTCAAACCACCAAAGTTTGTATTAGTACGGGGCGCAAAGCCCTGCAATTTTATTTTGAAAGTTATGTTTCAACTATATTTATCAACAATTGGAGTACAGAACGTTCTCCTAGCAAACTCGTGAATTCTAGCAGTTTAGTGTCAATACTACTCTTGGGGAGAAAAATCTCATTAATACAGGAAACATTTTAATATTTCTTGTTAGAAGCGTCAATCCTTGACGCAAGACTTCAACAAAATTCCAAGTCTCTCCCCACATCTTCCAAAGATAACTGCGCCAACACATTACACACAATTGCATCGGTGCGAGCCTCCGAAAACTTTGGTTCATAAACCTTCCTCATTAACTCAGATTTACAGGCATTTGATCGAAAGATGCGTCATACTTCACAGTACGATGACGCAAAATCTCCTTCCATAGTAAAAAATTGGTCGTCTTGTACTTTCACCAAATAAAGACATGCTGTAGTAGTATATATTATGCTTTAACAATGTTTACGTCTTTGTGACATTATATGCTGCTCAATACCACTTCTACCATCGTTAGTCTGATTTCCAAAGCATTATTTCCAGTAGTAGGTTGAGAATCTATGTTCTGGATAACTCTGCACATCAAAGGGGCCACCTAATTTGCACAATATAGGCCAGAAAGATGCCAACAACCCCTTCCCATAATATGCACATCCATTGCAAACTAGCATAACGTATAGATTGAAACTTTGTATCAAATAAAGCCGCCTCTGATTTACGTCTTTCTGTTCTAAAATATGCCAAAATGGTTATATTCCTAATTTGAATATTACGAGGTCCGGTGAACAATGTATAACGGATGGTAGGCCTGAATGACGTTTTTCACACCTGCAGCACTGTCTATCGATTCCTGTGAAACAGTAGGCGTTTGCCAGTCGGTGAGAGCAGATTGCTATGGCCGTGATAATCGTAGATCTCGCCAGTTGTGAAGTGCACGGTGTGATTAGATTTTTGCTGCGGAGCCTTGTCTCATGAGCGATGTTGTTATTATGACCAAACGGACCTTATATAGAGCATCGTATATAGAGCACCCCTTCCCTAATTTGCATGTTTCTAGGCCACAAAAAGATATCGCCCTATAACACCCCCTAATTGGCATCCTACGTAGTCAACACTCTCTGTAATTTACATATCTATGGGCCACAAAGGATGCTGTCACAACCTTAACACTTTACTGTCTGCTTAGATCTTCTTTTTAAGAAAACAGATAAATCCACACGATTGATTTATATAATGTATAGCTCCCTTAACCCGTAACTCTTTCGGTTACGCCCCCTTTTTAAGAACACAAAGGCCTGATTAACATATGGAGAATCCGCCCCTTTGATTAGCATAGGGAGAATTCGCCAATGTGACCAACTTAGAGAACGCATTGATTTCCATGTGCATAAATGTATACGCTCTTTGATATATGCGTCTACAGACAAGAGGACCGTGCACCAATTGATAAATGTCGGCACTAGGATGTGAAAGCGGATTTGAGCACACTTTGCAACCGACGCATCTGCGTTAAAATATAGGTATATACTCTGTGTTCAAAGGCGTAGTGTGTATCAGGATATGTGGATGGTTCGGCTGGAGTTGTGTACGTAGCCGTTCAAGGTAAAGTATATGGAGGGGAGACAGGTGTGTATGTGTGCGTACGTACACTCCTACCCGACCGATGTAGTAGTTGTGCCTCTCGAGGTAAAGTGTATGCAGAGAGAGTGAGATAGATGTGTGTGTGTGTTTTATCTATGTCGATGTATAGTATAAAAAGAATACGATTGCGTAGTTAAATGATATAAGACTCAAAAAGCTAAAAAGGCAGGATGCACGATTTTGAGTAGAAAAAAAGATGAAGCTCTACGTTAGTAACAAAAGACGAAAAGGATTACATTAAAAGGTAATCACTCTGAGGGGTCTTTCTTCAGTATTCGAGGTAGACATTGTCTTCTGAAAAAATAAATAAAATATGTCGCAAGGGAGAACGTTTCCTATGCGTAAACTGCAGTATTATTATTCTGAAAAGTGCTGTAATAATATGACGAGGAAACGAAAGACATTTTACGAAAGCAACTGCGTCAACACGTCTGAGGTGATAAATCTCTCTCTCTGAAAAGGGGAACAAATTGCATACTGATTGAAGGAATAGGTACAATGAGATGAGAGCTAAACAGCTCTAGGAAGAGTGATAGAATAATAAGAACAAAAATGTTCTGTCATGGGAGAATGGAATAAATTCTACGGTATACATTAGAACCTAGAAGAAATGACGTGACTGTTTTTAGCTGTACAGAGTGCGTCGAATAATTAGATTAGGAGAAGTGAAAAAAACCCGAATAACTCGGATGCAAAAGGAAGCATGAAATAGCCTGATGTAAAAATTAAATTGAGTTATATTTTTAACTGCTATGTGTCCTAGCGTCGCATTCTATATTGGGCGTGAAAGACCGGAAATTTTGCTCAGAGACCTCTTTATCAGGCCTGAGTTCTTTTACATGCTGTAACTCTACGACACGGGATCACAGGTTTTACTTCCTTTCCGAAGTAAGCTATGCTAAGGACCTTTAGGCCCGAAAAAAATGCATCACCCACCATTGGGTTTGAACCGCCGGCCTAGGGAACTAGAGGCTACCATGGTAACCCTAGACCACGGAGAACGACATAGCAGGATGTGAATACGCCTTGAGCTGAGTAATGACAATAACGGTGGCACGTCCGCTGTAATTCTGTGTATAATAAAAGCTCACTAAAAATATAACATTAGTGAGTTCCCCGCATGCACGCATAAAAGGTATTTTCATCATAAAGTGAGCAATACAACCCTGTGCATTATCGAACATAGTGTACCAATAGCTAAGGAAATGCTCGCGGATATAGAAAATCGGGAATGCCATGAATAAACAAACAAACCTGAGGTTCATCCATATTGTACTCCCTGGAGATAGAGCATTATACAAATACAAGCACAATACTTAATATGTTTAGCATAAAAGCAGGATATCATGACCGTGAAAGTTGGGGTGGGCTGAAAATGTTTTTAATTCTTTTAAGCGCTATACGCGGAAAACTTACCTCTGGGTGAATAAATGAAATGCCAAAAAGAAAATAAATAAATAAAAATAAAAAAAATATAATAAAATAACTTGTGTACATCTGGCGGCAGCGGATCGACCCTAAGCTTAGAGAAAATATACCACTTTCGTAATTTTTCTAATACATGGAAAGGAATTAAATAACTTCTGTAACAAGTAGCTACAGACATATTTTTGTAAAACGAACTATAGGAAAAATAAATAAATGAAAAAGGAAATATATTTTTACAGTTTATTAGTAGCATATTACGCTTAAAAAAATGTTTTAGGCATTGAAAAATTTGCGTTGAAACAAAAACTTTTTCCCGGTTGTGCAGCTGCTTCACGCATCGTTCCACTTTGACATGGGAAGTTGTCAAATTTACATTCACCCGCTGTTCCAACTGATTGGATCTCAGACTAAATCTCATGATAGTGATTTTTCGCAGCAAAGGTGGTGGTGAAAGTGCAGTAGTATGCCAGTGAATTATTTGGATGAATTCTGTAACTAGGAAATTGATTTTGGGTGGTTGGAAACTGATTGACTTTCTATCAGAAGCTAAGGTTCTAACAGTTATAATTGTTTTAAAACCTGTCTTATAAGATCCTTTTTATCTACTGTCACACTAAAATAAGTTTTCTAGGTGTGAAAAATATGCACATGTCTCAATTACTGGTTCAATGAGTTTTAAGAAACTTTCTGGCAGGAAGATTAACGATTTTGTTACTTCATATATGTATTCTGGTCCATTTGTAAAGCACTTGCTCATTTGATATGGAATCATACAGGCATATATGACTTTGGGGAAAAATAAACTAAGATATTGTGTTCATCTGTTGGAGTTTAAATACTTAGATACTTACGTATCGAGGAATTCTATTTGCCACGGTTAACCAATGGGAAAGTGGGCCAGGTTCCCCAACAGATAAAGTTTCAGGACTGCTGCCTTATTTTATAGCAGAACTTATGTCCAGTGTATACTGCTGATCTTTGTTTAAAACTGTCCGGCCAATTTCTGGAATCTCGCTCTCAACATTGTAAAATTTACCATTGGGAATTTCTCACATTTGCTGAGTTGCGTGCCAATCGGATCACCAAGCGATTTTGGTCCAGTTGTTTCACCATATAAAGTATGAGTACACATACCGGAATTGGAATTCATTGAAATGCAACAGTCATATTCCCCACTGTAGTGGTATTTTAACTTGATCTTCAAATGTGCGCAAAACACCAATTTTCTACACCATATTACTAACGGTACCATCACATTCAATTACGTCCAGCTCAGAAGTTAAAATTCAGCTTCAGTCAAATAAGAAAGAACGTTCTTGGCAATATTTTGAGCAGACCAAGAAGAAGGTGAAACATGTCTAATGCACACTGAGGCTGGTTCTTACAGTATTACGATTCTTCGAAACATCTTTAAATTTGCTTTTTCAATCACGAGAGTTTACCCTTCCTCCCCTCGAAATATAGTCCCCGAAGAGGGTTATGCTTGTCTTTGTTCAGCATTTGAAGTTCTGAGTATCTGAAGTTGACTTCTATCCCCTCTAACTTTATTTTTATCAACAACATGGATGTGGTCATCATCAGTTACGACACCAAAACCCTGCAACAGACTTGATTCGATAGCTTGCCGCTGTTCTATTTGATAATATAAAGCAGGATAATACAACTAGTCAGCGCATTATTTTTCAATTTAATTCGCATCTGCCGTGATGACTTAATTTCAGGGACATAAGTTCTTCCAAATGCTCATAATTGTCATTTTCAGTTTCTTCAGACGAATCACAGCCTATCTCTTTTGCCGGGAGAGTTTCTGTATCTGTATGTTTTGAGCAAAATACGTAGCTGTGATAATAAATGAATAATGGACTGGGTTCTTTTATGTTCAACCAACTTCCTCTCATGTCTTCTGGTAAGCCTTTTTTGTTTCCTTTATGACCACATTTCCAATTTTACTTATGTATGTCATGCTTTCTTTGGAACTATAAGAATTCTAATTCAATGATGCATATGTGCTTTGGTTTTTCACAGTTATAGATAATGGACACCGACAAACCGCAGCGACCTCTTAGAAATTGCAGTCTAATGTTATTTTGCGATATATGGAGATATATCAAACAGAATAAAGAATATTAAGTGTGACTCCCTTTTTGAAACTTTCCATTTCCTTATCATGCTTAAAGGACTTCATAAGATTACGATAACCGTCATGGTATGCACTTATTAGCTGAACAATTCTGTAAGTCTCTACTATTGGCATTGAAGCTTTATTAAACCGAGATTTAAATTGTGGTGTCACAATATTCTAAACTAGAGAAAAACTAACTTTTGAAGATAGGTTGTAATGTTGATGGAAAAAACACTTGAGAACATCTTCATAATGTGATCGCGCACGCGAGCGAGACTGCCTGCAATCCGATAAGACCTCTCGGACCGAAATCTGGCGGTACCTGCGACGGGCCTTTGGAACAATAGTAAGTGTGGAATAGAAAATAAGCAAAAATAGTGTTATTTGTAAGAGAGAGCAATTAACTGCTTATTCTGACGGGACACCTGTTGCCGACAAAATCTTGCTGTGTGCCCTGGTTTGCCACATTTAAAACAAAACTGAGGTTGGCGCCGATCTGGAGGTGGTGAATGTGGTTGCCATTGTCCTCTCTGTGTAGAAGATAATGCATGTTCCTCTCAGGGTGAGATGACGTGTTCATTGCATGTACCTGGTTCACTTTTGCAGCTAACTCAGTGACATCACTAGTAGGAGGGGCTCGGAGAGAAGGCAAAGGTGAATGAACTGAAAGGAATGAGTTAGTAGTCCCAGCTGGTAATGTCAGAGGTGGGGGAGCCGAAGTTTCTGTGCAGCGGCCAAGTGCTCTCTTTGTGGCATATAAAATTGTCTCTATCCACCCGCTTAAGAGCCTGCAAAAGATCATCTACAGTAAGCGGGTTCATTGGGAGGATAATGTTTACATACTCAAGTTTCAGGCCTTTCAGTAAATGTCTTATTTGATTAGTTTGAGTCATACTTGGATTGACCTGATCACATAAAGACAGTACATAATAAACAGTGCAACACAGGTTCAGAATCTAATTGAATTCTTTGTCCAAGTTTGATTTCTAACAATTCATCTTGGTAAGCAACCTGAAAAGCTGTAATAAAAGAAGATTTTAAAAGAGCCCAATCATGAGAGGGATGCCTGTGACAAAATGTCTGAAATCATTGTATAGCAGTAATTCTTAAGGCAGCAAGGCATATAATTCACTTTTTGCAAATCTGACCGGTTATTAGCAAAAGCCACCCATTCAAAAGTATTCAGAAAATAAAAGGGATTGTCTACTGTAGCTTTAAAGAAAGAAGGTTCAACAGAGGGTCGAACAACAGAGGATTGAATAACAGACACAGTGCTCTGGACTACTACCTGTACAAGCGTAATTAAATAATTATTGGTGGCAAGCAAGATCGATGACCCAGCACTAGTAGAAGGCGTAGGAGGGTAGTCTTCCACAGGCATGTCTAAGGGTTGTCTGTTATTTCTCTTTGGCATAGTGACACTATATAGCACGGTATTAGCACAGAAATGTAGACAAAAATAATTAGACACAGGCATGCAATTAAACAGTGGCTGTAATAAAAAAAATATGAGTGAACATACGCCATGTAAAAATCTTATTGCATCAGAGGAAAAAATAAGTATGAGCAAAATGCATAAATATCAATGTTTTAAGAGAGGCAGAATTTGCATTCATAAATCAACACAGTTAAAATAGGTACATTTCCATAAACAATGCCAGAGATTAGCAATAAATCAAATATGTAAGTCAATGGTACACACAGGTAAGAATTAATCACTCCCTAAGATACAGTATAGCCAGTAACATTCACAGACATGACAGTGACAAGGAATTCAGTATCATATCACAGTGGAATGAAAGCATAATAGCTATATTGTGAAGATAAAAGAAAATAAGTTTAATGAGGCTAAATAGGGCCAAATTGAACACAATTTCAGTAGTACAATTGTACAAAAAGTAACAGTGTATGCTAAAATTAGTAATGTGATGCTGAAAAAATCAGTACAAAAAGTCGCATGCACTGTAATGAACCAAATAAGGGTAACAAATGTAAATGACAAAGAAATTTTCAGTATTTAGCATGAACTAGCAATGTCTGTACTAAAATCATACAGAAATGGTGCTGACAGTATTTGAAATGTAATACAGTAAGCACAGTGGCTGTAAAGAAAAGAAAATTCAATCAGAGCACTGGTCAGATATGTTAGGTTATACAACGCATCTGTAATGCACTACACTGATAAATTTGTCATAAGAAAGCAAGATTCATAACCCTCAATAATTTCACTAGCACAAGTTATTAGCAGAGGCATAATATATAGTAGCAAGGTGGCATAACACATAAAAATGCCAATGTAATGAGGCAATAGTCAAATTTGAAAGATTAATGTAGTTGTATCAGGCATACAAAATCCAAAAATTTTACAGAAATACCTGAGACACTGCTCACATACAGAATATATTCATCAAATAATAGGTCGCAAACCCACTGCCGTGGTTGCTTAAAACAGAACTACTGAATGGTAAGCTTGATTAAAAAATAAAATAGGCAAGACTGAAAGGTAAGTATAGTGATTAGAATACACAACACACAGTACCGTACACAGAAAACTCGAATCCACTACGCTTATTGTCCTGAAACCTATAGAAAAATTATAGAGTGGAGGCTTTGCAAAAGTATTCAATAAGACCACATATCTTACGAACAGTTGAAAACACACAAACACACACACACACACACACACACACACACACACACACACAGAAAACAACGTGAGAACACGCAAGGGAATAAAAAGAAAAGAAGGAGAAGAGAGAAGAAGGGGAAATTGGAGAGAAGGAGAGAGGAGGAGAAAGTGGTAATGCAGAGACACCAAAAATTATATAGCAATCACATAAAAAAATATGCAACCTACTAAAAATGAAGAATTTTCAAGGTTGAAATGGAAGGAAAAAAATTGCTACGTCAAAGAAAGAATCATCACGCAACCTATGGAATAATTTGGAATTTCCTGTGTAACGGTCACGTTACTGAGCCTACACGAGGTATGCAACCCCTTAAAAATCCTATCACATCGCTGTAACCCTACATAATAAACTCACAGCACAAATCCAGACACAAAAAGAAACCCCTCACACTCTCACAAAACTTATCTCAAATGTAACCACCACATAACACTCGCACGCTACAAGCACACGAAAATGTTTTCCACAGCGATGTGATAGGGTTTGCAACAAAATATTGTATCATACCCGGCGACAAAACACCAAAAATGTTATATACTGGGTTGAGGCCAAAACGTTTCCAGCTAGATATTAAATTTCAGTTACACCAGCGTATACATTGGGAGGCATGGCTGCAGAGGTAGCGAGAGGACCACATTCTTAAACTACACGTTCCATAGCAGGCGTGGGATATTTATAACAAAATACACAGAATATCACATCAATCATATTATCTGTGGTTTACTCAGTATAAGCACGGTGCCCCTACATCACACACAAAAGATAAAAGAAGAAATTGAAGGGAGATGCTACACACACGAGGCTCCATTCACACGATTTCACATACGACCTTTCAGATCCAATACTCAGACCTAAAAAGCGACGCTAACACACAAAGAAGTAACGCTCACTTCCCCCACTCTCTACCGCTAGCTAGCATCACCAGGTAGAAGGTGACGAGACGAAACTTCAAAACACCAGCCGAAAGAATTACCCCAACGACGTAATAATGTGTCTGGCGTGACAATACACACAGATACACGCTACAAAATGATAATTATTCACGTGACATTAAAAAGTCTAACTTCATTAAAACATAAATAAGATGAATATGTTCTCCCAAAATATACAATATTTAAAATCAAGACAAACGAAGAACATATTTTATGGTCCTCATGTAAACTTATAAATTTTGACATACTACCTATTGCAGTTTGTCCCCTATGCACTCATTCTTGTCACCCAATATAAGAAATTACATCCACTAAGTGACCAACTATTCCGCTATTCCAAATCATATTTTCACTGTTTCAATACTTGCACTCTTAAGGTTTCTCACAGACAATGCTCGATCCTATAGAGCAAGAGGGCTCCGTGATGACGTGTGAAGTTCGCATTCCAGAGGTTTACGGTTCTTTTCTCGTCAACCGACACTCCGACTTTGGGGTTTTTGTGGTTTTCCCCGGTCAGTAGGCGAATGCTATTGTGGTTTCTCATCTACCACTACGCTTTCCATATTTCCCTTTTCTTCCGTTTCCGTATCATCTTTTAGGTGTGCGCCTAAGTTTCGTGGTATATGGTGGTGTTAAACAGATGGTGCGACGTTTGTTCAGAGGAAAGATTACTCCCCATGGACACTAGAGGGCTGTTTGGTCGACGGGTTGTTCTTCGCTCTTCCTAGGAAGCTCCAGCAGTGAGACGGATCTTCGAGCCTGGAACTGTTAGGGACTTCCGCTCCTCTCTGTGGCCTATATGTTTGCGTATGTAGCATCCTGTGGTTCCCTCACTTTATCCCTTCCTCCTAGTGGATGCCAGGAACAATAGATCTATGTAGGTCGCAGTGTGCGAGGTGTCCCCCTCCGTTGGTAACTACATCCATAGTCAATCGTACTTCTTTCCAGCATGTGAAACCTTTTGCATTTGTTATGTGACTTTTTGTCCCTGTATGCTTCATAGCATTGGCTTCAAAACCTTTTACTGTTAAAATGCCCGCATACCGCTTTGAGATGTAATACCCAAACGTTTAAAACGCGTTACTATATGTTGGCTTTAAACTATGTTTTCATGACATCACCAGAAACAACTGCAGAGCGACACCACTTTAAAAACGACAAATTACTGGAAAATTCAAACCAATATTAAGGAATATCTCAGATGTGGCTAATGCAATAAGTAAACAAATAAATAAATAATAATAATATTAACAATAATGTGTGTTTTAACGAGACATACATTTCTTGTGTAGTATGTTTTTTGTCTATCTTTAATGGTTTACATGCTATACAAGATTATGCAAAATTCCTTTCTAATGAACAGATGTTTATAAGCTGTTCCCAGAAAATTCAAGATATACATTTTATTTGTCATGTAAGTATATTAAACGAAGGTATTTTAATCAAAATTCTTAAGACTCATGATTGAGAAAATTAAAAGCATTGAAGCTTTTTTCCCATGTAAAGGGCGATTTGGATGTCGCAGCAGTTATGGAAGTTTTCTAGGTGTTGTGACTGCGTCCAGAAGCTTTCATCCATCCTATGATGTGCTTCATCAGGACAGGATGTAACTGGACGCACCTACACTAAGGTACTTGACTCAGTAAACCTTTGGTAACTTATACTACTGTGTAATAAGATTTATTGCCTGTCAAGAACGCAATCTGCAAGACGATTATACACCTAAGTAAATGAAAGCTGCCGAAGCACACCCATCACCACAGAAAGTTGCCTAGAGTATCAGGTGGAAAGTTTTCCAAGTGGAAGCTTGGCACTGCTGCTCAGACCAAAGTACACTTAAGTATTTAATAATAAATATCCAACTAATAGAGTAGATTCGGCTTACGATGGGCGAGTGTGCTGTCGTTAATAATGTTTTTAAACTTTCTCACCTTTATGGTGCTGGAAGGTACATAGGCACATTCAATTACAGAGGGTATGCCACTGATCCCTTTTGCCTGTGAGATAATGAAGCGTGCTGTAGCAAAGGCCATGGCAAGACTGGCATGACCATTCCTACCCTTGGCTTTCATCACTGCTTGGTCTGCCGTGCACACCTTATCTCGTATTTTCTCCAACTGAATCTATAATAATACAGAGAACTGAAATTAAATTTCAAAGTGCTATATGTCAGGGAAGTTCATTAGAATGGAGCCAGAAGTGTTTAAAGAAAGACCGTACATAGCCATAAATGATTTCACCTTATTCTTAATCGTGATGTCTGAATCTCCCATGTTTTAAGTGAATACTGGACTTTTTACTACAGAAAACACAGTAAACTTACAGCATCACAGCTTTCTAAGAGAATTGATAATGTATGAGCAAAGGATTGTTTTTGTGCAATAAATTATCCAAACATTACAAAGCATTATCAAACAGAATTTTCAAGGTCAAAATACAAATTCTGTAATGCAAGTGATTTTATAAATATAAAATTTTACTGTGTCAATTTATATATTGCTGAACAATTATATTATATGTAGGGGTGTGATAATACGTTTTTATTTTTTGACATTTTTGTTGATAAGAAAAGTGAAATTTGTTATTTTGTATTCTTATTATCTGTATCCTTGACGAAACAAAAGCTGTACCCTAGTTGATTTTTAAGAGCAATATAACTATTAACATTAATTTTCAATGTTTTAACTTTACCATAAAAGTTAGTTTAAGACTCAAAAGTACTTATAAATATTTTCTACTTTGACAAACAACCTTGTTCAGTAACCACTTTTTAACATTTTAAATTAGACAAGGGTTATAAACACTGTAAATTAATTTTATTTGTTAACAAAACACAAATGTTTGTTAAACACTTTTTTGAAGAATGTTTTAAACAAGTAGTTAAAAAGATACGCACATTTCTTTTTATAAATAGGTAAGATGAAATTTAGGTATATGCATTTTAAAGTAATGTAATGCAATTAATATTCAGTTTAAACAGTAAGTTTATTATAAAAGAATGTTTAAGGTTTGAAAATATATACAATAACTACATAAAATCTTATAAGAAGGAAACTAAAGCAATAACATTAAATGAAAAACTGTTACTTTTAAAGATTGTTCAACAGAACCATGGTAAAATGGTACATACAACAACTGCTTGAAGATAGGCCTAACATAAATTAAGAAAATAATTTTAGAAATGTAAAATTTCAAGAAGTGAAGAATGCTTAGAGTGTATAAAAGACCAAAGAAAACCAGATCATGGTGACTTCCTGCAGTCAATCTCCTCCTCCTGTCATTCACCACTAGACTCTACTTTGATGATGATGATGATGATGATGATGATGATGAGATGCGGTTTAAGGACGCTAAACTGCTAAGGTCATCAGCGCCCTTACAATGTATAAAATATAAAGTCAAAAATATAAAATACGAGTAAAAAAACCGCATAATTAAAAAACGGGACGCAAACCCGCGATGTCCAAAAAGCTAAAAACAACAATACACCAATCCCAATAATCAACATACTAAACGCATAGGCAATAAAAGAGTAAAACGTGTCAAGAACTGTAGAATACGAGGGACATGAGCGCCATATGTCCAACGGGGAGTAGAGTCCCCATTAAAGCAGACAGAATAGAATTACAAAGCTAAAGGACGCTCAACGCATCAAATACGCAGATTAAAATCACTGACACGAATAAAACGTAAAAGACACTCTACAGCATGCGCGTCATCTGCCAAAACGTTGACTAGGCCAACAGGCAGACCAACACGAACGCGCAACGGAGATAACACTTGACACTCTGTTAAAATGTGACGCACCGTTAAGGGCGCATCACACTGCTCACACAGTGGTGCGGGGTCACCACTGAGCAGGTATCTATGACTAAACAGACAATGTCCGATTCGTAAACGAGCTAAAAGTACCTCTTCCCGACGACACGAACGAGAAAAGGTACCCCAGACTAACGGGAGAGGCTTAACCTCCCGCAACTTGTTCCCCCGGAGGTCCGTCCACTCATCCCTCCAAAGCGAGAGGACGCGGCTACATAAAATAACAAACAAATCTGTGGAGGGAACAACAGAGGTAATATATCTGGGTAATAAAATCGCCGACCTGGCAGCGGCGTCGGCAGACTCATTACCTGAGATGCCCACATGACCTGGATTCCACATGAAGGAGACGCTGATGCCAGAGACACCAAGCGAGTGGAGCAGGTCATGAATGCGCTGTACGAGCGGGTGGTAACTGTACAGCGAGTTAATACTTTGAAGAGCACTCAGGGAGTCTGAGCAAATAAAACAATGCCGTAAGTCGTGCCGTTGAATGTAGAAAAGAGACTGATAAATGCTAAAACGTTCGGCGGTAAAAATCAAACAATGCCCCGGTAAACGAAAGGTAAAACTATTTCCACCACAAAGGCACATCCTACTCCAGCATCAGTCTTAGATCCATCAGTAAAGATAAAATGAAAGTCCCCGAATTGCGTCTGAAGTTATAAAAACGCTGATCTAAAGACTGAAGAAGGGGTCTCATTCTTCGGCATCGACGGTAACCCTAGGTGACAGTGGGCCTCAGCGCGCAACCATGGAGGAAAACGCGTTTCCCCCTTGGAAGGGCCGGCGCTGGCGTAACGTCCAAATGCCGAAGAAGTTGACGAAAGCGAACTCCTGGAGGGAGCAATGCAGAGGAGCTAACTAAATATTGCCGATCAAGCGAATCCTCGTAAAATATCGCGAAGGACGGGTGGTCAGGCAGGCTGGAGAGTCGACAGGCATAGCTGCACGCCTCAAGGACAGCCGAGACTCTGCAGCTTCAGCATATAGGCTAGGAACAGGGCTGGTTGGAAAGGCCCGTGTAGCGACTCTTATGCCACGATGCTGAATGACATTCAGTCGACGTAATACAGATGGACGCGCCGACGAATAGACAATGCACCCGTAATCAAGCTTGGATCGGACCAAAGAGCGATAAAGATGTAGAAGAATGGTCCGATCAGCTCCCCAGGATGTGCCACTTAAAAGATTTAGAGAACGGTCACACTTTGCTTTTAAAAAGAAAATGTGAGAAGTCCAGCTCAGCTTTCGATCAAATATCAACCTCAAAAATTTCACTTTGTCTGCAAATGGAAGGACCTCCAACCCAAGATGGAGAGAGGGCGGACGGAAAGCCTTTCGGCGCCAGAAATTGAATCTGACGGATTTCTCGGCGGAGAAATTAAAGCCGTTGGCGTTACTCCAGGCGTAGAAACGGTCGATACAGCTCTGGAGCCGGCGTTCGTGTAGACAGGTCCGACGTGAACTGCAATAAATGGTAAAATTTTCAACAAAAAGGGACGATGAAATGCCAGGTGGAATACAATCAACAATGGGGTTGATAGCAATTGCAAAAAGTGTGACACTGAGTACAGAGCCCTGCGGAACTCCGTTCTCTTGAATAAAACGACAAGATAAAACCGAGCCCACACGTACACGAAAGACGCAATCCGTCATAAATTCCCGAAGAAGTATGGGAAGACGACCGCGGATATTCCATGCGTGAAGTGTACGTAAAATGTCGCCCCTCCAACAAGTGTCATAAGCTTTCTCCAGGTCAAAAAACACAGCCACGGTTTGACACTTTCTCAGAAATCCATTCATAATATGCGTCGACAGGGACACCAGGTGGTCTAAGGTAGAGCGATAGCGACAAAATCCGCACTGAGCGATCGCTAGAAGTTTCTGAGACTCAAGCCACCATGTCAACCGCCCGTTGATCATGCACTCCATTACCTTGCAAATGCAACTGGTGAGGAAGATAGGGCGGTAGCTGGAAGGTAGTTGGCGATCCTTCCAAGGCTTAAGTATAGGAACAATGGTGGCTTCGGGCCAAACGGAAGGAAAAAGGCCGTCTTGCCAAATACGGTTATAGACCTGTAAGAGAAAGTGTTTACTGTCGGCTGAAAGGTTCTTTAACATCAGGACATGAATGCCGTCCGGCCCTGGAGCGGAGTGCCTAGAGCTATGAAGAGCGTGCTCTAGCTCCCTCATTGTAAAAGGTTCGTTATAACATTCAGTATTAGCAGACCGAAAATTAGATGTTGCGGAATCAACCCGGTCTTTAATGGAGCGAAAGCCGGCGGAATAATTGTCTGAACTGGAAACCGCCTCAAAGGCAGCACCCAGAGTGTTAACAATGGCAGCCGGATCGACTATGGTAACCTTGGAAACCTGAAGGCCAGACACAGTACAATGCAACACTTTACCTGAGAAGCGACGAAGTTTATCCCAAACAACAGATGAAGGCGTAAAGCGATTAAAAGACTCGGCAAAACGAGTCCAAGGCGCTTTCTTGCTATCTTGAATAATGTGACGAGCCCTGGCGCGCGATTGTTTAAAAGTAACCAAATTATCAAGTGTAGGGTGTCGCCAAAACACCCTAAGCGCAGTTCTACGAGCACGAACGGCGTCCCGATAGTCCTCGTTCCACTACGGAACAGGGATACGCCGAGGGTGAGAGGACGAACGGGGAATGGCCCGCTCGGCGACAAATAGCAACGTAGACAAGCTGGAGTGAGCAAACGGCAAGGCCCAAGTGAGAGAAAGTACCAGGAGAATCAGAAATAAAAGTAGGTTCACCTGTATTGAGGATGGAGAGGTTGAACTGATCAAAAATGTCGGAAAGAAGAGTTCCCCTCGCACAAGCCCTTGGCGAACTCCACAGGGGGTGATGAGCATTAAAATCTCCCAACAGGAGAAATGGTGTTGGTAACGCCGACAAGGGATCTCGAATGTCCGCGTTAGCGAGGGGAGACGATGGAGGTGAATATACAGAGCAAACAGAAAAGAAAAAACCGTGTAAGTGAAGTCTAATGGCAACAGATTGCAAGTCGGACGTAAGAGCGAGAGTTTAAAAATGAACGTCGTTGCGAACTAATAACATGACACTGCCATGAGCAGGAGAACCCTCCTCCGGTTCAAGATCGAAGCGAACCGGGGGTATACCCTCGGAGATCAAAAGGATCTTGAGGGCGAAGCTAAGTCTCCTGCAAACACACGACCATAGGTGAATGGGAACGCAATAAAAGTTGCAGTTCCGACCTATGCGATCGTACACCACGTAAATTCCAGGTCAGGATAGCCATTAAGAAAATGGGATAAACTATCTACTTAGAAGGGCGGCTTAAAGTTATCTTTTGCTTAACCTTTGGGCTCGGGCTGTTGGAACGGAATTGGTCAGACTCCATAGCCTCCTCGAAGGGAGGGCCCACGCGCTCAGAACCAGAAACCGACTCAAGCGACGAGAATCGGTTCTGGGTGGCAACGGGTGAAGGGGGCCGCTGAGCGCGACTTGTGGGACTGCGACTTCCGAAGTGGAAGAGAAGGTAAACTTTTCTTCCCGCGCTCACGCGGAGCGTCTTTCAAAAAATCTTCCCTACGAAATTTCTGCTTCGATTTCTTCTCAGTGCCTTGTGACTTCATAGACTTTGGACCAGGTTTAGAGGGCTTGATAACTGTAGCTGAAATGGACGGCCGGATGGTAGTGGCGGTCAATGCAGTCATGGTCCAAGTTTGAGCCTCCGCATCCTTCCGGGGTACTGGCGAGGCAACAACAGAACTGAATGTTCCCGATTGCGGGAGAGACGGTTGGCGCGCATGGTAACGCCTCCGGGCTTCGGCGAAGGAGAGTTTCTCCTTTACCCGGATCTCCTGGATATCCTTCTCGTCCAAGTACCGCGGACAGTCGGAAAACGCAGCAGAATGAGACCCTTTGCAATTAACGCAGACGGGGGCTGTTGAACAGGTTTCTTCATGTGAGGGCTGGCTACATGTTGCACAGATGTTAACGGCACTCTTACAGGAGACTTTCGTATGCCTAAAACGTTGGCATTTGAAACAACCCAGAGGTCTAGGCCTCACTGCAATACGTCCGTACCCTACTGTAATGCTCTTGGGCAGATCGACGCCATCAAATGTGATAAAAAGGGCACGAGTGGGTACCAATACTCCGTCGCGTTTGGCCTGCATCCGAAGCACTGCTGTCACCTTTTGATCTGATAGATATTCGACTAGGTCCTCGTCCGATATACCGTGAGGCTATGGGTGGTAACGACGCCCCGACAGGAATTCAAGGTGCGGTGCTTCTCAACACGGATGGGATAACCGTGGAGAAGCGTAACGCTCAACAAGGTCTTAGTTTGTTGATCGGACTTGCTGTGTACTAATAATGACCCGTTTCGAAGGCGAGTACAGGATTGAACCGAACCAGCAATAGAGTCAATGCCCTTCTGTACTATAAAAGGATTCACCTTCTCAAACGATTGTCCTTCCTCTGTTCGTGTAATAACTAAGTAACAACCAGATGTTGGCGGTGCTACTTCTGTTGCAAATGCTTTTCGGCGCTTGTTAGTAATAATGGAGAAAGGGTGCTCCATAGCGAAATAAATCCTCCACCATTGCAACCGACTCCGACCTCGGGCTCTTACTTCCCGGGCGATACGGTCTTGGGTGAGTGGCCTATGTATACCTAGCTCACCCCAGGGTCACACCTCTCAGAACATAGACAGAGGGACCCAATGGTCGTCGGAAGTCAGCAGCTCATGCAATGGTCCCCCGCGGGACTGCAGTTGAACAGCGGATACGAACACATACCCTGCATGACCCCGGGTGGTGGGGATGACGCCATTACCCACTCACCCAGCTGCGCACCCATTGCGCGGGTATCCGTCAGGCTTTTCCACGGAGGGTTAATATAAAATGTAAAAGAAATAAAACTGTGTGAGCGTTTCGCACGCAAGGTAGGCCGGCGAGGAAGAAAAAGAGGCGTAAATGAATGGACGTGGGTCGAAATGTGCAGAAGTAGAAGAAAAGAAAGAAAGGATGGCGAGGCGCGACATGGAATGAAGTGCACAACGCACGAGGGCCTTCCTTGAGTCCCCCGGTCACGAGAAAAAACCCACCTCGACCGGACGAGAGCGGAAGGATGATGATAGCGATGAGTGGCTCGGGAACCCCCGGGTACGCAAACACCCGTACTAACATAAGGTGAGCCCCTGGAGGGACTCTACTTTGAGAATAATCTCTCCTTGTCAACATCTAAACTTGGGTATCGCACACCCTTCAGTGCTGCAGCAGCATAGCTATGATGTAAAAGCTTCATTCCACAAAGTGTTTCCACAACACTTTTTTTCACACAGTTTTCCCTACCAATGTGTTATTTGACATCAGCGAGAAAGGCACTGTTGAATTCTAGGATTCCTGTGATTTTAACTTCTTCATGAAGGGTAGACAGTTCTTTAAGCTAAGAAGTTCGGATGGTAATTGAGTTTTACTTATGGACGCTCTTTAACTGCTGTGGTCCTTAGCGTTCCATTCTATATTGGTAATTTTGCTCAAAGGCCTCTTTATCAGGCTAGAGGTTCTTTTACGTGCTGTAAATCTACGATACGGGACCACCTGCTTTACTTCCCTTCCAAAGGAAGCTATGCTAAGGATTTTACGTCCATAAAGCTCCATCGCCCTCTGCCGGGTTTGAACCCGCGACCTCGGAACTAGAGGTAACCACGAAACCACGGAGGATGGTAGTTCGAATGCTGACATAGTCTTGGATACATTTCGATGATCAAACAATGATCCTGCCCCTTCTATGATTTTATGACATGGGTCTGTTAGCATCACTTATGATGATGATTTGTGTTTAAAGGAGCTCAACTGCTAGGTCATTAGCGCCCTTGTAAAACGGATTATGGCAAAGGCCAGAGATAAACATGGATATAAAAATCATAGCAAAAGCCAGAGATAAAGGCCAATCTAAAAATCATAGCGAGCGTCAGAAGTAAATATGAATATATAAAACTAAACCGAGAAGTATGAAACACCTGCTATTAGGATGACTAATCTACATTTGAAAATTTACCTTTGACACAAAATTAAAAACCCCATCAACCGCTTGCTTATCATCCGCTAAGACCTCTGCAAGACTAGCCACATTGCAGAGCTTGCCGAAGATGTACTAGAGCAACACGTGACAGACCGACTGACCTTCACTACAAAGTGGAGAAATAAGAGTAGGGTCACCCTTAAAAAAATAACCGTGCGTAAAACTGCAATGGGCAATACACAACTGAACTAAAATCACCTCCTCACGACGAGAGGAAGTTATCGGAATGTGCTTCACTACTCTAAGGTTATTTCCGCGGAAAGCTAATCACTCCTCGTGCCAGTATGACAGCACCTCTCTCCGCACAATAAGCCTAAAGTCTTCCGACGTTTCTCAAAGTAAAGTAACACTGGGTTCATTGCACGGCAAGCCAACGTGACCGTATCCAAACACATTCCACATTAACGCCAGAAGCGTATAAAACACGGAGGGCATCCTGGATTCGCTGAGCAATGGAGTGGTTGTTGTACAGCTCACAAAGGCTCTGATGTGCACTAAGGGAATCACTCAAAGTGAAACAGTCTCGCAATTTTCGACGTCGCACATAGAAAATGGCTAGGTAAATGCATACAGCTCTGCACTATAAATGGGTGTGCTATCATGAAAATCGAATGTATGGGGTTCGGTTCCATGAACATAAACACATCCAGCACCGTTCGTGCACTTAGATCCATTGGTGTAAATCAAAATTCGGTCACTGTAACTGGACAGAAACGCTAAAGACAGGCGCAGATACTAAACGTAGGTATCGTAGACTTCCGGTATACCGTCATCCCACGATCTAGGTGAGATGTCGCACGTAAGCAAGGGGGAGCACCTTCTCCCCCTTAGCAACTATCTAGGCATTTCAGTGTCGTGTTTTCCAAGAAACTCCCGGAAACGAAAATCTGCAGTCCCTGAATTAATGGACCTATTCATATAACGTTCGTCGAGCGCAGTTTAATAATAATAATAATAATAATAATAATAATAATAATAATAATATTTAATGTCCATAGATTTGTTTTATACAAATATTAAGCATAGTCATTTCTATTAATACAATTTTACAATTCATTTCCGAAAAAATGAAATAGAATTTTATTTATGGATGCTCTTTAACTGCTGTGGTCCTTAGTGTCCTATTCTATATTAGGCGTGAAAGACCAGTAATTTTGCTCAGAGGCCTCTTTATCAGGCTTGAGGTTGTCTTACGTACCGTAAATCTACGACATGGGACCGCCTGCTTTACTTCATTTCCGAAGGAAGCAATGCTAAAGACTTTTACGCCCGAAAAAAACTCCATCGCCCTCCGTCGGGTTTGAACCCGCGACCACGGGAACTAAAAGCTAGCATGTCAACCACTACACCACGGAGGACGCCATTTATTCCCGGAATACATACATTTCTTAATTAAGTATTTTTTAAGTTTCTTCTTAAAACTAGGTTCATTTTGAAGTTTTATATTAGTTGGCACTTTGTTGAACGATGTAGTTCCCATAACGTATACATCTTTTCCAGTAGATACTTTACTAAATCCAGTTCTGTAGCAAGCTTCCTTATTTATAATTTTAGAGTTATGTGCATTATTGTTTGTTGTTAAATTTCTTTCCCTTACAAATAGTATTGTCTTATATGCGTATGGCGAATAGAGCGTAACTCGTACATTATTATTTATAAATGTATTTCTATATGATTCTGTGGGTGACATGTTATTTATAATCCTAAAGACTTCTGTTGAAGAATGAATAATCTATGCATATAAACTTTTGCTGCTGCTCTCCATACGATAAATGTTTATAAATTAGACCATAATATAACAGCCTAAGAATATGCTTATTTGAAAATACTTCAAAATGTCTTAAGATATATATTAATATACTAATTTTATTGCACACATCATTAATATATTCTGCCCAGGTTAACTATTCATCCACTATTATGCCTAAGAATTTATGTTTTCTCGCTTTAATTGTTATTTGTTCGTCATTTACAATTAAACTAATTTCTGATGCTACTTCTCTAGAACGTAATTCCAATAACACATAATTTGTTTTTTTGTGCTACAGAGAACATTATTTGATTCAACATATTTTAATAAGTTTTTTCTTAAAGTATTCAACATATTTGTTTTTTTAATAAATTATAATCCGCAACCCAGCAGTTTACAGTTGCATCAGGAAAGGAAAATATACTAGACGTTTTAGTCACAGTAACATTATTTACATAAAGAATAAACAAGAGAGGGCCCAGGACTGTACCTTGAGGGACTCCATATTCAATTATGTGATAATCCGACTGTATTATATTCATTAATTTTTTTGTCTTATTTGGAATTTGCACTGCTGGTTTCCTTCCTGTTAAATATAATGCAATTAGTTTCTTAACTATTCCCCTACACCATATTGTTCTAATTTATTTATTAATAAATCATGCTTTACTGAATCAGAAGCTTTTGTTAAATCAAGAAAGATAGTGCCAATTTTCCCACCATTTCCTAGCATTTTGCTCAGAGGCTTCTTTATCAGGCTTGAGGTTCTTTTATATGCCGTAATCTACGGCACGGGACCATCAGCTGTACTTCCCTTCTTGAAGGAAGACACGCTAAGGATTTTACGCCCTAAAAAATCCGTCGCTCCGCTGTCTTTGAACCCGCGACTTCGTTATGATTTTACATGTATATGAAATACAGATTACCTAGAGACGTGTGAGATTGGGGAGTCAGAAGAGTCCGGTGTACGTTCGTAGTTATGCAGCTGAAGAAACTGTCTTGTATAGATCCTATAGCAGTTAATAAAGGCACGCTCATATTTTGATCAAGTACAAAGGGAAGCAGTTTGTATTCCAAAAGATGAAGTGAAATATATTCTTATTTTTTTATTACATTGTGAACAGCAACGATTTGCATCAACAAAAACAAATACTAAATTCATTGGTACTTTTAAGCTTAAATTCCAATGACTATTACGTTGGCTTTAATGCGGTGTGTCAAAATTGTTATACGACATCACTTTCAGTTTTACTGTTGTATGTGGAATCCTATGCAATATTATTTTTGAATAATTACATATAAATTAAAAGTGATTGCCATCCAGATTTAAATAAAAGAAATCTCCAGTCACTGGGCTATAGTAAATAAAATATTGTCACATATACTTGTACACTTTATGTTAAAGATGCCTGCTTTCCATGTGCAGTTTTGTAACTTAAATATTTGGCTATTTATAATAAACAGCTTCTGATGCTGTATAGTTTGTTATTCTAGATTACAGATTATTTAGTGAAACCATCTGTTTATATTTTATTTAAGGCAACAAACTCACACAAGTCGTCAGCAAAATACAAACTGTATGTAATCATATAATCTATTAGAAGGGATTGGATATCACATTTTCATTACCAATTTGTTGATGTTAACCCTCGTGTAGTCACGTAGGCTACAGTTGTAAACCAGTCATTTTGTTTCTGCTCGCGGACAGCTCCCAGTGAGTTTACAGATGTGGGAAGGGGGGTCCTCCCTATCTTTAGAGCATTGTTTATTCTTGTAGATCAGTAAGATTTCAGAATTTGTAACAGCAGGCATATTGTTATAATTTAGATAAACCCTCCTGGGCTACTACTGTAGAGCCCGCGACTACTCGTGCTACAAAGGGGCAGGCAAACCTTTTTTGTGTGTAGGTAATGCAGAAGAGAAAACAAAATACTGCAACAGTGGTTAGAAGAAATGCTAAAGAAAGTAATGAAAGTGCCGAAGTTTCTGGAAGTGATAAGGGGCAATAAGATCATGTCACTGATAATGAACATCGTATGGACTCGGATGTGGAATCAGTGTTTATTTTGTAAGATTAGAGTCATTTTAATTTTAAACGAAATATTGTTATTGGATTTATTCTTTTTATAAAAACTGTGAATATGTGACATGAAGGATTGGAGTATAAGCATAAAATGTTCAAAAATATTTAAGAGGTCCAAAAATATAATTACAATTTGGACTACATATGTAACTCACGTGACTTCTGCAAAGTTAACAGAATTTCGGGAAAAGGTAGTTGTGTGTTCATACTTTTAAAATCTGCATGCAAAATTTTAAATTTACTGAGATAGTTATCTTTGTTTTAAGCTATCAAATGGTATAAGCCTAAATTTAAGTAAAATACACATTTTCAGACTGTTTAAGTATATCAGGGCGTTAAGGATGGGCCTAAAACAGTAAATATTTTTATGATAAATTCTTTCACAAATTTTTACAACTGCCTGTAGTAGTGTTTACATTATCGAAAATCTTTAAATAATAGTTAATGGGAAATGCCGCTTTAAATGTATATTGTTGCAAACGTTATTTTGTTATTGGGTCGCAAGGTTTAAAATGTAACATCGATACATAATTAAACGAAGGGTAAGAAATCAGGGCTTATATCACGCTCATATGCTAAAAACATCGTATATTCTTCAAACGAAAGGTTGGTTTCCTTCAAAATGTCTAAATAAAGCTGACAAACATGACTTCAGACTAAAGCCGGACTACCGATGATAGGCAAATGAGAAGCAGGATATAAAAAGGCCGTCACAGCTCGCAGCAATTTATGATTTTGAATTGTCATATCATACAATTCACTACATGTACAATTAAACTTACATCAGTTATTATGAGATGTTTCGGAGTTTCTGTTTTTAGTTGAGATTTATCATTTGTCCACAAATTATACATTACTGTGAATGGTTGGTTGGTTTGTTTTGTTTAAGGGCGCTCAACTGCTAGGTCATTAGCGCCCTTGTAAAACGGATCATGGCAAAGGCCAGAGATAAAATTCAGTAGAAAATGTCATGTCAAAGGCCAGAGATAAACATAAATTTAAAAATCATAGCAAAAGCTAGAGATAAATATCAACATAAACATAGCAAAGCAATAAATAAGTATATACGACTAAACAAATCAGTATGAAAAACTTGTTATTAAGATCACTAAATCCGCATTTGGAAATTTACCTTTGACACAAAATTAAAAATCCTATCAACCCCTTTCTTGTCATCCACTAACACCGCCTAAAGTCTGGCCGGAAGTTGCAGAGTGTACCGATGATGTGCTAGAGCAATACACTCTAGCAACACGTGACGGACTGACATACCTTCGCCACAAAGCGGAAAAATAGGAGCAGGGTCACCCTTAAAAAGATAACCGTGTGTAAAATTGCAGTGAGCAATACGCAACCGAGCCAAAATCACCTCCTCGCGACGAGATACGCGAGAAGAAGTTACCCAGTTTATCGGAATGTCTAACTACCCTAAGCTTGTTTCGGCGGAGAGCCAACCACTCCTCACGACAGCACCGCTCTCCGCACAAGTCTAAAGTCTTCCGACGTTACCCGAAGTATTGTAACACTTGGTTTTGTAGTTGCCGCCTTAGCTGCCAAATCCGCAAGTTCAATCCCCGGCAAGCCAACGTGACCAGGTATCGAAGCACACTCCACATTAACGCCAAAGCCGTATAAAACATGGAGGGCATCCTGGATTCGCTGAACAATGCGGTGGTAGTTGTGCAGCTCACGAAGTCTCTGAAGTGCACTTAGGGAATCACTCAAAATGAGACAGTCTTTCAATTTTAGACGGCGCACATGTAAAATGGCTCGGTACATGGCATACAGCTCTGCACTATAAATGGATGTGCTATCATGAAAACCGAATGTATAGGGTTCGGTTCCATGAACATAAGCACATCCAACACCGTTGGTGCTCTTAGATCCATCGGTGTAGATTAAAATTTGGTCACTATAACCGGACAGAAATTCTAAAAAACAGGTGCGGATACTAAAAGTAGGCATCGTAGACTTCTGGTATACCATCATCCCAAGATCTACGTGAAATGTACATAACCAAGGGGGGAACTCCCTCTCCCCCTTAACAAACATAATAGGCATTTCAATGTCGTGTTTTCTTAGAAGCTCCCGGAAAAGCACACCTGCAGGCCTTGGATAATGGAGCTATTTCTATAACGTTAGTCCAGTGCAGTGTGAGAAAACGAAGCGAACGTTGGATGTTGAGGCACGCATTTAAGCGCACAGCCATAATTTCTCAAGATGATTTTACACCGATAACGCAGAAGAGGTTCTGCAGATTCGACGTAAAGACTTAGAACTGGACTAGTGGGGTAAGCACCAATAGCCACTCGAATGCCCCGGTTATGGACTGCGTCTAATCTCCTCAGCACGACCATCTGTGCTGAGGAATAAATGATACACCCATAGTCTATTTTTGATCGGACCAGTGCGTGATACAGTCGCAGCAAAATGGTCCGATCCGCTCCCCAAGATTTGCCATTTAATATTCGCCATATATTAAAGGACTGGTCACATCGCGCTTTCAACTGTGCTATATGCAATGACCAGCTAAGTTTCCGATCAAACGTCAACCTCAGGAATCTCCGTCGAATCTGCGAATGGTAGTAAATCTGGACCGAATCGGAGCAAAGGTGGTAATCGTCTCCTACGGCGCCAGAAGTTCACACAGATCGACTTCTCAGTTGATAAACGAAAGCCGTTTTTAGAACTCCAATCTTGGAGATTATCTAAGCATTGCTGCATACGGTGTTCTAAAAACGGCGTACGCACAGAAGTACAATAAACAGCAAAGTCGCCTACGAATAAGCATTACGATGCCCCTGGAGGAACACATTTGGAGATAGAATTAATTGCTACAGCAAACAGTGTAACGCTTAGTTCCGATCCCTCAGGTATTACGTTCATCTGAACAAAAAGGTTAGAAAAAACCTAGCCGATCCTTACTCGGAAAACGCGGTCCTTCATAAATACACGCATTTGTTACTGCAGTGCTTCAGATTGCACATTCCAATCACAGTCTTCAACTTTCACTCCCTGCCAACATTTCAACAGTATTACTGCTTCCTTCACCGAGCGGAATGCCTCAGACAGCAACGTCTGTTTTCCGCATTCGGAAAGTATCGGGTTCGATTCCCGGTAACCGCCCACTCTGGCCATTCGGTTCTTCGTGGTTATTTCCTGGTCGCCAAGGCGAATTCTCCTTTCCCCATTTCCTGTCATTTCTTCTCCATATCACGTATCATGTCCTGGGGTGCTGGTGGTGCCGGGAGATGGCGTGGATGCATGCGCCTGGAAAGATTTCTCCCCCTGAACGCCAGGGTGAGCTGGTCGCCCTCTTGGGATTCCTCGCCACTGGTGCATAGGTGTTCAAACTGGAAATACAGGGTGATTTATGAAGGACTGACACATTTCTTTCTTTAATCATTCTGTTCGAAATTCACTCAATGCCTAATTTCAGACCAAATTAAGCAGAATGTTCTGGAGTTTCGATTGCCTGTCACTAGATGCGCAGATGTTATGTTTTATTCGTCATTGTTAGTTTTATTGTCGGCAACAGTTTTTGAGATTTCGTTCTAGTCAACGTGAAAATGGAGTACACATTAAATGAACGACTCTTCCTTATAAAGTAATATTGGATTACGAATTCAATTACAGGTAATCAAAGGACATACCAGAGAGAATTTGGTGTTCGGAATACTCCCCAAAGAAATACTATACTGGGACTGGTAAACAAATTGGAAACAACTGGATCTCTGGTGAGTGAAGAAGGCAAAACTCGTTAATCTAGACTTCTGACGGTTGTTGTTGACGTAAGAGCACGACTGGATCAGTCTCCCAAAAATCATTAAGACGTTTGTCGGAGGAGACAGTGTACAGCCACTTAATGTGTCAGAGAGCTGTGAAAAGTGCAGGCCTAAAGCCGTATAGGATTACGGTTGTCCATCAGTTACAGGAACCAGATAAGGACTTCTGCGCTTCTCTGTGGGCCCTTCTGCCTACGGACCTGGGACTCCTACGGCTGCCTCCAGGGGAGGGTGTGGCCACAATAGATCAAAATAGTCGCAGTGCGCAAGGTGTTCCCCTCCGATAAACACCTACTGATTCTTTCAAAATCTGTTTCATAACGATACATGCAGAAAAACAGATACATAATAAAATCCATTGACCTTGAACGTAACAAAACGACCTGACTAATAGAAAGTGAAACTTCAATAATAAGGAAGAAAACGCTTGTGATTACAATAGCTCACTTTTACTATTTCTGCCAACACAACAATGCAGATAATTCCCAATGTGGTTGCTCACGTGGTACAGTCAGTCCGCAATTACTGACTATTCCATAACCACTGCACAAGCCCAAAGGCAACAAAGCAATAACGTAACACTGCTGATTATAGGAAGGTGCTGTGATTCTTAAGTTCAAAGAGCTTAAAGGAAACAAACTGTGAGTCCTGGTGCACCTAGTGCAGGGTTAATTTTAACGAGTCTCATTCGACCTCACTAACCTCACGAGAATGTTCACTACTCCAGATACGAGAATAATGTCTGTTAACTTTCCCATTCACATGGAAAGTTGCTTCATTACAGAAGCGCAATTTATCCATAAATTACCATCCTCTTCAATTTTACCCAAAACGTCTGCGGCGAACGTCTTCCTTTTGTTATTGTTCTGGGGATATATTCACTGGCATAACTGAATCTAGAAGGCTCGTAGAGTAATCTTTTGTGGACTACATCATGAACCGAGGAATGGGGAGTTGTACACTGGCGCGTCGAATTGACTGCTTCGGACTTCTTACGAATGCCGTACGAGTCCTTTCCACATTTTCTGCAGAGCATTCCGTTTGATAAGCTTTCAACGCGTAGACAAAACCAGTTTCTCGTAACTGTCTGTGCTATTTCATAATGCTTACACAGGAGGGAGCATCGTCGTGACGGTTAAATTCACGGCGAAAATTTCATTGTACACATTTCACAGATTTTGTTTCAGCCAATCCAAGAAGACAGAAAACCTTCTGTTGTGGTGTCCATGTCGCAGTCATTGCACATTCTAATCTAACCTAATAATGTTATTATGGTTGTCGTCATTGTTGTAGTAGTAAATGGCAAGAGACCTACTAAACATATGTTAAATGTTGTTTTAGGGATTTGATATAACTAAAGTTATACTAATTTGCAATGTTAAACATGTAGCCGGACATTCTGTATTATTGGTTTATGAAAATCTTCACTAATTTTGCTTCCAGGGAGCTCAGAAAATGACACTCAGGTCCATAGTGGTATTGTAATTCACCTAGTTTTTTAAATTGATATTCTTCTTGTCCAGAGCTTGTTCTGTCATTACGCAATGTTCACAGGAACATTTGGCACAACAGCTAGGCAAATGTGTTTGTAGTCTTATATTAGCAAATCTGCACTTATATTACTTTCTCAGTTCTGCACTGAACGTCTTAGAGTTCATAGTAATGGAGAAATAAATTAGGGTTGAAAGCAATCTAGCTAGTCCTGGGTGGAAGCAAGCATTGCCAGACCAGAAAGTGCTTCTCCGTGGTGTAGTGGTTAGCAGTTAGCCTGAAATTGCTGAGGGCGCGGGTTCAAACCCGGCGGAGGAGGATGGATTTTTTCGAGCGTAAAAATCCTTCCCTTCGGAAGGGAAGTAAAGCCGGTGGTTCCGTGTCGTAGATTTACGGCACGTAAAAGAACTTCAAGCCTGTTAAAGAGGTCTCTGAGCAAAATCACCGGTCTTTCACACTCAATATAGAATGGGACGCTAAGGACCACAACCGTTAAAGAACGTCCATAAATAAAA
Source organism: Deroplatys truncata (assembly GCA_030765065.1). NCBI lineage: Eukaryota > Metazoa > Arthropoda > Insecta > Mantodea > Mantidae > Deroplatys > Deroplatys truncata. Next base: position 18,464,079 of record CM060988.1, on the reverse strand, counting down.
CTCAATTTAATTTTATCAGAGCAGATGAATGCTTTAAAATTCATCATAAGTTCAGAACAATGAGAAGGTTATGCAGAAAGTTTTTGGAGTGTAGTGCAAATGAATTATTGAGTTTTACAGGATCCTGTTTGTTGATTTTAAGACCTCCAAATATATTATTTTGGAAAGGAGGAGAAGTTTTGTTAAGAAGTAGAGAGAACCTTTGGTGAGATTTTGGTGGTGGAAACATAACTAAATTAGTGGTGGTTGCGGTTCAGATTTTTAATGCCAAACACTTGAGAAACATTAATTTTTGTGTGCTGCAAATGTCAAAAGTAATGTTCTAATAATTAAAATATTTTGTAACTTCTGAATGACTAAGTTAATATAAATGTATGTGGTACTCACCAGACATCATTTGGAAAGGGTCAGTAAGTGCTGAAGACTTACTGAGTATGACAACATACTTGTGCAACCTGAATATTGGTGACTGTCATGAAGAAGTGACTTGAATTTGAAAAATGACCACTCCACATCACAAGAAGTAAGTCTGGCATAATCATAGCATGGTATGTAATTCACACTCACATCAACATTTTCTTCATGTTGATCATCCAACACATTTGAAAATTTACATATTATGTCAAATCTGCTATTATTTTGAAACACTTTCTTGTGTTTCTTTTTGTATATTATGCTACAGGACCAGAAAGAATATTCAGATTTTTCTCCATATCATGAACCACTTTAGCTGATTCTCTCAAAAGAATTCCTAGTGATTGAAGTTTCTTTATGGAATTGCAGAGGAAACACAGATTTTAGGAAATGTATGCCAAGTAATTTCTTAACACTGTGTCACTTAAAAGTTCTTGAATTTTAATTCAACTGGCATCTTAACTAATTAGCTCATTTATTAAACAGCAAAATTGTCGCGTCATCCTCTGTAGTGTAGTGGTTACCATGATAGCATGGCTTCTTTTCGAAGCAAAGTAAAGCCGGTCATCCTGTGTTGTAGATTTATGGCACATAAAAGAACTTCAAGCCTAATAAAGAGGCCTCTGAGAAAAACTATCAGTCTTTCATGTACAATATAAAATGAGACACTAAGGACCGCAACAGTTAAAGAGCATCCACAAATAAAACTAAATATTTTTTAGCAAAATCAACCAGATTTGCTGCATAATACCAAACTGCAACAAGTCATGTTCCCCAGCAAGTAACTAAGCTGTGGGATGCAGCAGTGTTTAGATTTTTATTATGCTTAAGAAATGATCAATTCCTTTGGGTGAATTGATGAATGCTTTTTTCCCATTAGAAATGAATTTATTGACATCAGGAAACGTGCTTCTAATTTCCTTACATAATATGCTATGCAATCCATACATAACACATATGACACGAGTCATTTTAGGCAAGTCCTGCTGTTGCCACAATGTCTGCATTGCTTCATTATATAATCTGCCAACAGTCACATGGTTTGCAGCAGGCATTTCTTGGCAGGTCAGTAGAAAAGAAATTTCAAAATCATTCTTCAATACCAGAACATTTCCAATTTTCCTGCTAGTAGAATTGTAGGCTCTAGAGAATCACCTATGCTCAGCCATATCTTTTCATTAAAAAAAAAAAAAAAAAACACACACACACACACACACACACACACACGCACGCACGCAGGCACGCACACCACACACCACACATGTACGTCACAGTTTCTTTAAAACAGTAGGGAAAGCAATTTTTTCACAAAGATGGTTCATCAGTAGTATCAGTATTTGAGTATTTCATCAAAAATTGAGGTTGGTTTCTTTCCAAAGGGGTATGTCTGCTGAAACTAATGCTCTGCACAAATCCTCATAATACATTGAACATTCAGAAGGTCCTTCTGAAGTACTTGGCACTAGGTCACTGTTGCACTGTCGTACTCTGTGGTCTAGGGATACATGCTAGCCTCTGGTTCCTGAGGTTGTAGGTTAAAATCTGGTGGATGGCAAAGGTGTTTTTTTGAGTATAAAAATCCTTAGCATGGTTTCCTTCAGAAGGAAAGTAAAGCCTGTGGTCTCCCTTCATAGATTTACAGCACATAAAAGAACCTCAAGCCTGATAAAGAGGTCCCTGAGCTAAATTTCTGGTCTTTCATGCCCAATATGGAATAGGACACTAAGAACCACAGTAGTTAAAGAGTGTTCATAAATAAAACTCAATTTATTATTTTTATTACTGGATCATTAATAAAAGTTTCTGTTTTGTAAGCCATGAAGTAGCCTGTTCCATGTTTGTTACCACCTAAATATTGTGTTACTTCTGATAGTTGGTGTGCCTTTATAGCTATCCCACAAAGCTGACAATACGGCACTTAATCATAAAAACTGAAAATACCCTTAAACTCTGAGCATAGTGTTGCAAATGTAAGTTATACTCCTATCCAGTGCAAACTCAAATATAAATGTGTCACTTCCCAACACACAATGCAACTGGAAGATGAAGCAATAAGAAATGCACACAGTATGGGAATTCCCTGCTCCTTTCTACTGGGCCATGAAGATCACATATGGGTTACTACATTGATTGCGTTCCTATTTGAGTTAGTAGGATGTTTATGTTTTCTTTCATCTGGAGAGATACTATAGCTGACATATCAATTCTTGCACTTCTCAATAACAAATTGCAACAACTGACCTATGCAATTGAACATTCAATAGTAGGTTGGATGGCAAGATCTTAAAAACTATTTTTAAAAAAATCTGCTTTTATGTGATTTATGTGAATACCCTAAAATATTTATATACTTAAAAAATAAAAAAAGATGTGCTTTTAGGTTAAATAAAATCTAAAATATATGCTTCAGTGTGAATATCCAGAACATTAAACTCAGTTTCAAGTTTGTATTACGACACAAACAAAATAGAATTTACCTAAGAACCCAAGCCCTAGTGGTGGAGAATTTGAATATGGGTATATCACAAAGGAAGGAAAACTAAAACAATTAGCCAATTTGTTAAAAATTATATGAGTAATAAATTACACAGGTAATAAATGACAGCAAAGTGAAACTATTTTCTATTTTATAAAAAATACAATTCTCCTAAATGTATTGCAGCTAATAAGGAAGGGGAACATAAGTAAACTATTTTTCATGATGATGTAAACTTATAATGTGAAAGTAGATTTGGAGATATGAAGGAAGTACAAGTAAAGACTAAAAGGGGTCAAGTAAGGAACACAGTGATCTGAGATAACTTAAAAGTGGGAATGGGAGAAAAAAAGTTTCAAATAGTGTGGATACACAGGATATAATAACACAGGTTTTTGAAGCATTAGTACAAGAAGGAAGACAAATAATGTACTAAAAAAGAATGGAAACATTGTATTGTTGAGGTGGCAAGGAAAAAAGTGATGGAATTGTCACCAATAATAATAGAGAAGTTCATCATGCACCTGAAGCCAAAAAGAGAAAGATGAAGAAAATCAACTAGGAAAGCATTTAAAAATAAAAATAGAATGTGTAAGTTGATTGAAGATTCCTTTTTTATTCATGACATGCAAAAATGGTTTTCAAAAATATAATTTATTATACAATCAACAAAAAGAAAGCTTTCCATTAAAGAAACTAATTGAAAAAGGTGAAATTGACTATAACACCTGTGATGTTGCCACCAAAACTAGTAATGTGCTTCCTTAGAGAGCAAATAGATAGTTTATTTATGGCTGATTATGTTTACTGTAAACTTATTTTCTTTGTTTAGATACCATTTCTGGTGAGACTGCTAATTATAATTTGACACCAGGTGACCTTTATTTCTTCCTCTGGTCACAATATTTCAGCCGATAATAGATCTGATTCTTTCTTTTCTGTTGTGGCTGGGAAGTAATAACTTGCTTCCTAAACTTGAAGCAATGTCAAAACTATTAATGCAGCAATCAATTCATCTCAATTCATTTGATTTACTTTGACATTTAATGTTTTTGCTATGCTCACGATATTACCAAATCTGTTTCTATTAGCTTCTCATCTAGAGAATCCAAGGTCAACAAAGAGTTTCCTGATTATCTACCATTTCATTTATGTATGACACCCTCGGCATGACTGTCAAAGTGAATGTTGAGGGTGCTAAGGGTAAATAGGAGGGCTTTCACACCCAGAGTGGTAATATATAATACTGCAAGAATAATCTATGGAGACCACAGTGTTTGCCTGGGCTTTGTACTTGATAGCATCATTTACCAATCTGTAACACTATGGTACAATACCTGTGAGAGTTCTCGTGGAATTGGAGTAGCCCGTGAGAAGATAGGTACTACAGTGATTGTGGAATGACCACCTATTACTGGAACAATGACACTCTCTGGAAGCATGCCAGCAGCCTGAGCAAGGAAAGTGTTTGCACGCACAACATCCAAGGTAGTTACACCAAACAGGCGCCTTGGGTCAAAGTTTCTCTCCATTTTTAACACCTCAGCAACTACAGGTACCAGGCTGTTTATTGGATTGGTGACTACGTTTACCAATGCCTGTAGGTCATACAGTCTGAAGTCTTATAGCATGCATTTTACACTTGTAAAGAATACATTTATATTAATATAAACAATTCTTATTCAATGCTGTAGCACTGGTGGCGGCATAATTAGTAGCATAGTTTTACAAACAAGAATACTTTTATGCCCTTAATATACATGTTTCTTTTATGTTAGCTAGATCATTAGGAACATCAAGGATATAGGCAAAACTACCCAATAATGTAAATGAATCAGCTGATGATGATGTCACTGCTGTAAGGCTAAAATGTTGCAGAAATAAAATTTATTAGGTAGTCTTTTTACTACTAATTATAAACACTATATTAAAAATCTGATGTGTTATATTTACATGATTTTCTTCAAACTTTCTTCCACAAACAATTCTTAAAACAATATATTTTTCTACCTACTTCCTAAATCCAGATATACATTCACTGAAATGAATTCATTATACTTCTGAAGATACAAGAACACAGGATGCTGAAGTAATAAAATCTTTAACAATGTGTTATGATACATTCACATGACTTTCTTTACCCTCTATTGTTAATCAGTGGGCACACAAACTATTCTTACTAACCCTTATTTTTCTGTCTACTACATTAAATTTTTAAAACAAGTAAACTTTTGCAGAATAGCACACACACACACACACACACACACACACACACACACACACACACACACACACACACACACACACGCACGCATGCATGCACACACAAATACACACACATGAGCCTTTCTTTAAAAATGCTTTTTAATTCAGAGGGCCTCAAAAGATGGATTTCTGGTGAAACCTTGATATGAAATTTGTGGGTGGAATGTAATATCTTCTCTGTCTACTAGGGAAAAAGAAGACAAAGCTATATATCTCGCTTTGGCAACTTAACACTTCAAACAAGTAGTATCTTGGAAATCATTAATGACATAAACATTTTGTTGTAAATTGGATGTTTTGACAAGATCAACATATTTTGTTAAGTAAGCTTTTATCTATATCTTCTAGTTTCCAAGTTATATGTATAAAGAAAATTAGTTCAGAATTAACAGCAGTTCATAACTATTTGCTGTCAACATCTATATTTTATTTATATGGCGTTTTAAACAAAATCATTACAGCTATTTTCAAGAAAATTAAAAACTACAGAAAACATTTCCCTCTAATGTGGGTGGGGGTATTTTCTTGGAAATTCTAGTATTGTATCTTTAGATGATACTTAACTTAAGTACTAAGTTTGTTATTTATTCAATATTTCATTTTTGAGTTATGTTGTTCTCACACAGTATCAAATTTGGAATCAAGAGCAATTTAATTAAATTTGGAATCAGAAACAAGGAAAATAAAGCAGCAGACTTTGATTGAATCCAGTTCAATTTTGCTCCTTCTTTACAAATTAAACTAGGATATATTAAAATGTTAATGTGCATTGCTTATTCCAGGTTTTTTTAAAGCATGTTCATAAGTTAACCAGCCTTAAATTTTTTTGCCCTCAGGGGCTCACCTAGGTGAGTACAGGAGTGGCGACCATGAGGTACCTGAGCCACCCAGTGTCTGGGGGTATAACCAGTCCACCCTGTCTCCTAGGATCAGAAATAAGGAGACCTGGTCCTCCAGGTTGGAGGTTAAGCATGAGGCTCTCAACCCCATTTGTAAAAAACGTTATTAAGAAGGATGGTTTGTTGTTGGCGACTTGAAATGTTCAAACTATGTTATGACCTGGAAAAGTGAAAGCAGTGGCAAATAACTCTTAAGGTATTGGCTGGACAGTAGTGTTGCAAGAAAAACGTTGGAGTGGAAAAGGAAGAATAGATAAACAGGAATACACATTATTGTATTGTGGATCAACTGAGCCTAGACTACAAAGATAGGATTTATTATCGCAAAGGGAATAAAGAAGAGCCTAATAGAGTTGGACCCAGTTAATGTAAAATTGACTTAAGGTCCAATTTCAAAATGTGACTATACTTTCTGTGCACATATTTGTGTAGGAAAGGCGAGTTGACAGGGAAGAGTTTTCATGAGATTTTGGAAGGAGAGTGTGGTAAAGGAGTGTATGGATACGTTAATGTTCTTTGGTGCTGGAGTGGGGGGAGGCAAGTGCTGCATGAAATAGGTGTCGAGTTTGGTGCCTTGCATGGAGAGCTTGTGATTGGAATTAATTGGATTATTAAGGAAGGAAGTTTCTCGTGTGTTATATTGTTTTTTTATAACTGTTTAGAATTGCATTGTACATTTACATTTGCTCAGGGTTAGTTCCTATTTACCATAATCTGTGAGATTTCTATTGCTTAATTTTTGCATTTGTTGATTTCTTATTTCTATTTTTGTAATCCTGGTGTTTCTCTCTGTGAATGCTCTGACTGTATTGGTTTTGAACCAGAATGTGATTATGTATATAATCAGAGCTGCTTCTGTAATCTGAGTTGCTTAACTTGTACTTGTTTTGTTTTTATTGTATTGATGTAGTGACTTGAATAAATTTATAGCCAGAGGGTGGCGCTGATTACTGCTGCAGTTTTGCACCACCCAAATCACTATTTTTACTTAAATGTTTTATGACATGTCTTAATTTTTTCCAAAGATCTCCTGCTGAACAGTTGATGCAGTTGAAGTTATGTTGCAATGTTGCTTCTGCAGATTATACTTTGTGCATGTTTGCAAACACATTTTTACTATTTTACTATTGTCTTGTTTTCAAGTCTTCATATAGCTGTTTGGTGTTTATGCTGCAGCTAAGTTCTAGCAGTTTTGCTTTATATCAACTGTGCTTAGTGTAGAGTTCCATTTATTTATTATTATTCTGCCTATGTTCCAATTTTGCAGCAATTTATTTGCATATTAATTTATGTGTATCTAGTTCTGTATCTCTGGTTCCCTCTTCCAATACTGCCATTTCATCTCACTGGAGTCCTACATGAGAAGGAATCCACTACATGTATACACCAGATTTTCATGTTAGTTTAATAAATCAATCTAACATGCTTATTCCATTTTCATCATGAACTTCCCGGTAACATTTGAAGAACCATATTTATAAATAACCAATATTTTGGCTGTCAGCATTCCTGACAGTAGATTTTGATGCACTTTCTACTGTTATTACCTCTGATATAAATATTAAGCAGTGGTCAGTGTTTCTTTTCAGCTTTTAATCCATATTTTTCTCCATCAGGAAAGCTCCTTTATTTGTGTGTCAGTTCCTATCCCTACTATCATCTGTGAATATTTTGACTGCAGTTTTTGGTAAGTGTATTATTTATGACCCCTAATGCTACTTATATAAGATAATGAGGATGCTCCTCTGTTCTTATGGAGGAACAGAGGAATCTACATTTAGGTGAAAGTAGACATGTCTTTTAATCCTATATCTGGCATGACAGCCATATGGTATGTATTTGTAACATAATTTATTCAAAAGGGTGTGTCTTTCTTTAATCTTTACTTACTTGTCCAGTTATTAAAATATTGACAGATTCTGTTTTGTTTTAGGTAAGTTTAAGTTAATTGAAATATTTTGCTAAAATTTTGTTGCATGAAGGCAAAATAGCTTAATTGCAAAGTTTTCAACCTTTTAGCATCCATAGGAAGGGAAAATTCCATTTAAAGTTTCTTTGAAATGTTAACTTGGAAGTCAAGTTGTCATTTTGTTATGCCAAGTGTTTAACTTGGAAGAAATGACATGGCTCAAAAAAGAAAAACCTGATATGCAGTGTAGAAGATTTACCTTCCATCCAATAGCTATGCACAAATTTCAAAAAATTTTTAAAAAACACCCTACCATTTAGACACCTCAGAATAGACTAGTTAAGGCACTTAATTAAATCAAACAAACTGGAAAAACCTGATACAAATGAAAAACCAGGGGTATATCAGATTAACTGTTCTGATTGTGATAACATTTATATAGAAAAAACAAGAGAAGCTTAAAAGTGTGGGAAAATAGAGCATTTTAGAAACATCAGATATAAACAGGTAGACAAATCAGCAGTGGACAATCATCTCTGGAAAAGTAGCCACAACATTAATGGAGAAATTAAACTCTTAAAGACCATCAGAAATGCTAAAGAATTGGATGTCTCATGTGATGAACTTCAAGATTACTAATGACATCAATGCCAATGCAGAATTGTTCCAACTTACACCGCCAGAAGATACACTTGACTCGGTCAATCAAACCATTGACAGCAGCTGATGATGTAGACAAAGTGCTAAGATAATGTTCCTATATTAATTTTGTGTAACTGAAACCCATGAGTCAAGCAATTCAAAACCCTAAATGTTTAATGGTTTAATTGTTTTGACTGTGTCCTGTAAGATTCAGGTAACTATTTAAAAATTTTGATGTGCTACATTTACATGACTTTCCCTAACCTCTATCATTTATTAGTGGATATACAAAATTATCCTTACAAAAGTGTATTTTCCTATCTACTACATTTTAATCGAGATAAACCTTTGCAGAAATAGATGCATTACACATTTCGTTATAGATACAAAAGGAACAGCAATTGTCAAATGTTTCAGAATTGGAGGCTATATGCTGGCCTTAAAATTCCACACTCTTTCAATGACATCGCTATAAACAATTAAAAATTGACAGGGATAACTAGTGAACAATTGAAGCCATTAATAATGGTATCTCAGAAATGGTTGATGCCACAAGAAAGTTATTTCACATAAATTGTGTACTTTAAAGAGATCAACATTTCTCATGTGGTACGTTTTCAGTCTATCTCTTAATGTTTACAGTTATAGGTACAAATTTATATAAAATTTCTTCCAAATGAAGAGCACTTAAAAGGGCCTGAAAAGTTAAGATATATATTTGATTTGTCATTTAAATAACAATAATAAGTGATATTTTAATCAAAATTGTTAGAACCATTTTTAGAAAACTTTTCCATGTAAAGGGTAGTTTGGTGTGGGGATTTTCTACTGAACTTAAATACCAAGTTTGGTATTTTTCCGACTTTTTGTTTCTGAGTTATGCTGTCCACACACACATTCACACTCTCACACTCTCTCTCACTCTCACACACTCACACTCTCTCACTCACACACACACACACACACACACACACACACACACACACACACACACACACACACACACACATAAGCACATGCACATACAGGCATGTTTTATGAAAATGCCTTTTTTGGTTTCAGGGGCCTTAAAACATGTATTTCCGGCAAAATATCAGTATCAAATTTTTGGGTGGAGTGCAATACATTTTCTACCTACTAGGTTAGAGAAAGTAAAAATATCGTAAGATAAGTAAGGAGGGCTTTTGGAATAGTGGCAGAAAATTTAAGCATCATTGTGTGATATGCCTCAACATCTTATACATACATAAGAAAATAAGTACAGGAATGGTAATAAGAAAGAATCTGATGTGGTGCATTCAAATTACTGTCTCTACTCACTCTTGTACAAACTATTTTTACAAACGCGTATTCTCCATATGCTTCATGTTAATCAAGATATCGAGAAGTAAATCTTATTGCTAATTTTCTTGTAGATGCAAGGGGAATTGGTACGCTTTAAGCGATAGTCAAATCCCATTTGAGAAAAAGTATAAGTATTGGAAAATTTAAGGGAATAACAAGCAATATCTCAAAAATGGTTCACTCAAAAAAAAATGTATATGACATAAATTGTGTATTTTAATACGATCTACATTTGTCTATCTCTTATGGTTTACCAGTTATGCAAAAGTAGTTCACAATGAAGAATACTTTTGGAGACATTCCCAGAAAATTCAAGATATACATTTTATTTGTCATGAAAGTAACTTAAACACTTAAACATATGATATTTTAATCAAAATCGTTACAGCCATTTTTGAGAAAATTAAAGTTTTCGAAATATGTTTCATGTAAAGAGTAATCTGGGTTGGGGGGATTTTCTTGAAAACATTCGTGTCGCATCTCTGGAAGATACTGAACCCAAATACCAATTTTGGTTTTTATCCGACTGTTCGTTTCTGAGTTATGCTGTTGACAGACAGACACCAGACACACACGTGGACATGTTTCCAAAAGTACTTTTTTTGGATTCAGGGGGCCTCAAAACATGTATTTCCTGTAAAATCTTGGTATCGAATTTTTGGGTGGAATGCAATACTTCCCCTACTTACTATACGTAGTAGAGAAAGTAAAAAGGGGATTCCTGTGCAATAATGTCTTTGAAATTTCATGTTCCTTGAATGAGCACAAGAAAAAATAGTGCGTTATCGCTTGAAAAAGGTACTCATATATCGATATCTTAGTGCACACATGTGTTAAGTACACATTTCTTAGTTTTGAGAAAATTGCATTTTAAGTTTCAAAACTGTATTTCACAGCAATAATTTTAGAAAGTAAATATCACAATGCAATCTTAAATTCCTTGGTAATTTTCTGTCAAGAACAATGACATATAACAATGTATAGGATACAACAATGCCTTAAAGTTATAGTTGTGCGTGCTGTAACACATTTGCTTCAGCAACTAAGTGCATTTAGCACATCTGTGCATTAGGAAAAGCTGAAACCTGTAATTAAAATTACTACATAGCACTTTTTTTTCACGCACATTAGTTTACATTTCTTCAGCTTCCTCTTCTGAAACCTCCGTAAATTGTTTGACGGTTGGAATTTCTTCAATGAAATGTCTGTATTCTTCAGGGATCACCTTGCTTTGTAACAAGGATAAGAGATCTTTCTTCTTCTTTTCTCTTTCAGGTAGCTTTTTACTGTATGCAGGTTTCAAAGAAACATCCGCCCAATCCTGTGGTTTTTTCTGCTAGATTCTTGTCTTTTTTATTATTATACCTATATCTATGTCATAAAATAAATCTTCTGAGAGGTCATATTTGAAGTGAATAAGGGTAGGTTTACTTTTCTGCAACCTGATCCATTTAATCTTCAGCCAGTTAACCTTTTCACCATTAATTGTGGCAGTCACGTTGTTTACTACTTTCCCCAAAACTATTTGTTCTGATTTTGGAGCACAAGTGTTGCCAAGTGACCACTTGTGGAGTAGAAACAAGCAATCATTATCTTTCCGGCCCTCCTTGCTCTCTTGACCTTGACGGGTGGTTGGTCATCTGGGAACACCCAAATGGAGGACTGGAATTTTGTTTCTGGGTCAAACTTCTATATCTATGTTTCATCACCCTTAACAATATCTGAAACATGCCGAGACTCTCATCAGTTAAAACTTTTCAGTATTTCTTCGCACCATTCCACCCTATGGAGCTTCTGTGCTTCAGATAAATTATGGGACACCCATCCTGAAGAAACTTTTTTACATGAAGGTGTTCATGAAGGATGGTTGAAACACTTGGTGAACTAATCCCTAATGCCAACTCATTGCCCTTGTAGGTTAGTCTTGGATCTTCCCTAATCATTGTGATGATGACAGCGGTGATGTTTTTGTCAGTCACTATTGTTGCTGGTCTGCCACTCTTCTCTTCATCTTTAAGAGATTGCCGCCCTCTCTTAAATTCTGCAAACCAGTGGAACACAGTGGCACATGATGGAGAATAGTCCCCAAAAGCCCCTCTCAAACGCTCAAGTGACTGCGTTTCATTTAAGCCACATTTGAAGACGTACAAAATGATTGCAGGAAAATGCTCTCTCTGAATCTCCATTGCACTTGAAAAAACGTTCATACTTTCCAGACTTCAAACATAAACTGAGCAAAAAGGAATGGTGCAACAATGGTCTGCCTGCTACCATTGCATTACCAATGAGTCAGCTATTTTGACAAAGCAACAATGCTTTCCCCAGGGGTGGCCAATTTTCCTTGTCTCAATACATACCTAGTGATCTTCCTAGACAAAAAGAAACAAAACATGTCTGTTTATGCAATTTTGATTTGGTTTTATGATTCTATTTGCTGATCAAATTGTTCTCTTCTCATCTTTAAGTATATGAGGACATTTGCTTCATACAAAGTTCCTTGGGAACTATTTCATACTTGTTTTACCATTCTTGCTGAGTTGGTATGGAGTAGGTCTTGGAGTTAGCTTTGAACTCCTGCAATGCAAATTTGCCGGCCATATTCTAAAATTCAGCTTATTAGTATGTTATATGCTGTTTTCAGTGTTTTTGCATCTGTTATTCGTCCATACTAAGTAATTTCAGGATTTAATGGAAGTTTTAAGAATTCATAGCATTTTAGCAGTTCATTTTTGCTTTCTCTTCCAGTACATAGTAGGTACAGAAGGTACAGAATTCGAACCAAAAATTCTATACCTTAATTTCACAGAAAATACATGTGTTGTGGCCCAATTTACAAAAAACATTGATGTGATACATTCACCAGGCTTTTTCTACCCTGTATCTTTATTAATAGGTATACAAACTATTCTTACTAAAGCTTATATTTCTATCTACTACATTTTAATGCAAATAAACCTTTACAGAAATAGCTACATTACACATTTCATTATAGATACAAAGAGATGAGAGCTAGTCAAATGTTTAAGATCTGGACACTATACGTTGGCCCTAAAATTCCATACAGTTTCCATGCAATTGTTAGATACAATTGAAAGTTGATAGGACTTTAAGGGGGGATGTAGGCGAAAATTCTGTAAAATATAAATTTTCTGTATATGATGGGATAATTTTATTTGAACATTTAGGTTTTATTTTGTGAAGGAGTTTTTCAAAAGCAGTAATAAATGACTAAGCTATGAACGATACTGCATTTTCATGTGATATATGTTCACTAAGACGTGATTTAAGACTTGCTGAAATTGCTTTCTTTTTCACTCAGCTAACAACCTTTTTATAATTACTTAAGTATAGCTTTCCACTTTTGGAGTATTACAATATCTGAAGCTAAATTTCATTCTTTTTCACTTTCGTTCAACTTAATTTCATTCATTCAACTGGATTTCATCCTAACAACAGTAGACTGACAACATGTTTAACTTCAAATAAACTGCAAGTCATGGCAAACCCCTAAATGATGACAATGTTATTGCCTATTATATGTATTATCTCGATTAAAATTAAATAGACAGAAAAATAAGCTTTGTAAGGAGTAGAAAATTTGCAAAAGGCAGCTAAACAGAGGAACCAAATGAAGAGAACAATAGCAGGAGGATGCAGACTATAGATATGGCCAGTATTAGCTAGTGGAGGAAAAGAAATATAAAACTTTAAAATAAAGTAAACCTTCTGTACTGTTTTCTAGAAAATTATGTATTTCCACAAACAGTGTATTTTTCTCTGAGACTACTTACCTCAGAGCTATGAAACGTAGCAGTAGCTTCTAAACATGAACAATTCTGTGGAGTAGTTTTTAGATATTTTGAAAGTAATAGTATTTATGATTATGCATACCAGTGAAATTAAGGGATTTTTGTCAAAGAAAACCTGAAGGATTTTTATTAAAAAAACTAATACCTTAAAACAATTTTGCTCAGGATTTATCATCACTACATAAGGAACTTTTTCACAAAGTTTTATTATAATTGCTTTGTTGGATTTTTAGAAAAAGGTACATGAAAGGAATTTTTGATTTAATTTCTTTGTTTTAGTGATAGTGATCTTAATACTTTAGGAAATCATTTTAAACTTTCTTAGTGAACAACTATGTTTCAAATGCTGACACCAAGTTTTATTACATTATCTTAAAAACTTTGGAAGTTATTGCCAATTCTTTGTAAGCATACAATACATTCTCACGTATGTCCCCCCTTAAGAGAATGACCAAGTACTGAACTATTTGAACGGATATCTCAGAAATGGCTTATGCCACTAAAAGCTTATTTGAAATAAAGTGTGTATTTTAAAGAGATCTACATTTTTTGTGTAGTACGTTTTCGTCTATTGCTTAGTGTTTACCAGTTATACAAAGTTTCTTCTGAATGAAGAGGACTTCACAGGCTGCTCTCAGAAAATTCAAGATATACATTTTATTTGGCATGTAAATATCTTTAATATCTGGTATTTTAATCAAAATCTTTAAAGCCATTTTTTATAAAAGAAACATTTTTGAAAAGTATTTGCCATGTAAAGGTGTGTTGGGGTTGAGGGTATCTTTATTCATCATCATATTCATTTATAGAATTAAGCTTCGTCAAATATAACATATAAATATATAAAAATAGAAAACATATAATTACAAGTATGCTATTTACAATGTTTGAATATTTAGAAATGAAATTTACATGGAACAAAATTTACAGATGCATGACTTGCATTTCTCACAGTTGTTATTTGAGTTATTGATGTGTTCAAGGAACTCCTTTATGCTGTAGAAGCAGTGTGATGTTAAGAATTTCTTTACCATATGCTTGAACCGTTTACATTTAGGGTTGCATTTTTTTGTGATTGCATTATACAATAGGATTCCAGTGTGGAAAATTGACTGGTGTTTTTTAGAGGTTCTGTTATTTTCTATATGTATTTGTTTATAGTTACAGGTAAAGTAGGTATGAATTACACTGTTAATATTAAATAAGTGTAAATTGTTTTGTATAAATCAGTTTGTTTCCAGAATATATATATATATATATACGGTACTGTCTAAGTCAATGAAGAAGGATCTACAATGTGTGGTCTTACTTACATTTACAATGAGAAATATTTCTGTTAGTTCTGAGCTACAGCCCCATACATTACTATGAATTATATACAACAAGTAAAAGAGAGGAAAGATGGTATATAAATGGAGAGCAAATAGAGGTGGTAAAAGAATTTGATTACTTGGGGATTAGATTCTCAAGCAACGGGAAGTGGGAAGCACAATCTAAATATGCACAATTGAAAGGAAAGCTAGCGATGAAAGCTGTTAGAGTTTGCTTGTGCAAAACACCCACGTTAACAATGAACTGGTTGGAAAGGCTATATGAAGCTGTAGTAGAGTCAAAAATGTTATATGGAATAGAAATATGGGGGGTGGCAAAGGGATGGATTAAGATTGATATAGTCCATAGAATGTTTTGTAAAGAAGTTTTGGGTTTACCCAAGAGTTCACCAAGGGGTGTGGCACTTGCAGAGCTAGGAAGGGTAGGGAGAAAAGGTATAATAGTGGAAAGAATTTTGAAGTATTGGTATAGATGTTTAAATTTAGAAGATAATAATATATTAAAAGAATGTATACAGTTTCAAAAAGCTGTCCTAGGAGAAGAGTGTTGGTTAGGGGAGATGGGAAATGTCTTAAAAGAAATTGGCATGAGGAATATTTTCCTATTAGATAAATATAATAACAGTGGGTTTTGGAAAGAAGTGAGATTGAGGGTGGAAGATATCGAGAAACAAGAGATATGGGCTAGTTTTGAGGATAAAAGGTCATTGATCTTGTATAAATCAGTTAAAAGAGATTGGGGAAGGGAGAAGTATGTAGATATATGTAATCGATTTGGTAGAATAGGTCTTGCGTGGATGCACACAGGAGTAATATTTTTAAAAAGGAATGGATATAATTGTTCGTGGAGATGTATTATGTGTGATCAATCGGGTAGTACTTTTCATTGTCTAATAGAATGTGATAAGGTTAAAATGTGGAGAGAGGTTATATGGAATAAAAAATGGGACAAGTTAAACAAAGAAGCAGTAGCATTAAGAATGTTGGGAAGCACAAAAGTAGAAATAATTAAAATGATGGGGACATTTTTAGGCAACACAAGGGATAAGTGGATAAGGAGCTTAAGAAAGGTACAGCTGAACGAGCATAGTTTGTAAAGTGGAGAGATGGTATAGTAGCTTTATCCCAATATATACAGCCTAGGGGCTAAATATGGGGGAGCTAGAAAACTGGTGCACTGGACATAAGTTTTAGATGTAAGCTTTATTTGTATTATTGTAATAATGATGAAATAAATATTACATTACATTACATTACATTACAACAAGTAAAGTTTTTGTATTACATATGTTTCTTAATACTCTAATTGCACAAATAGCCCTATTCATTCTATTATCTTTGTGTCACATCTTGGAAGATTCAGAACTTAAATACAGGTTTGGTACTTACCCGACATTTTATTTCTAGTTATGCAGTTCAGACACACAGACCTTTTTCTAAAACTGCTTTGTTTGGATTCAAGCGGCTTCACAACATGTATTTCTGGTGAAATCTCTGTATCAAATTTTTGGATGGAATGCAATACCTTCTCTACCTACTGTAGTAAGAAAAGTGTTTTTAGAAACAGGTCTGTGTGTGTATGTGTGTGTGTGTGTGTGTGTGTGTGTGTGTGTGTTTAACTTCAGTATCTTTCAATAATGTGACAAGATTTTCAAGAAAAACCTCTCACTGCCAACTATCCTTTATATGGAACATTTTTAAAATATTTGATTTTGTCAAAAATGGCTATAATGATTTTAATTAAAATACCATATATTTAAGATATTTACATGAAAAATAAAACGTATATATTGAATTTTCTGTGAATAGCCTGTGAAGTCCTCTTGTGAATTTTGTATAATCTTGCATAACTAGTAAACGTGAAACAATACATGAAAACATACTACACAAGAAATGTAGATCTCTTTAAAACATTCAAATTTATTGCAATTATTTTCTTTTGCAGCATCAGACATTTCTAAGATATAGGTTATTGAATGGTTCAAATTGCTCAATACTTTTGTAATTTCTTTAAAGTTCTGTTGACATTCAGCCATTTCTCGCGATTGCATGAAAAGGGTACAGAATTTCAAGCCCAGCATATAGCGTCCAGTTCTTAAACATATGTCTATTGCTCTTCCCTTTGTGTGTATAACAAAAATGTAATGCAGCTATATCAAGAAAAAGTCTAACTTGATTAAAATGTAGTAGATAGAAAAATAAGCTTTCACAAGAATAGCAGAGAGTAGTATGAATGTAGCACATCACATTTATTATATGTAACATATTCCAACAATGTAAGTTGCACAGATTGAAAATAGATGAAAATGCTCTATCTTCTTTATAGCAAGTTCGAGTGGCTGACCAATAACTGAGTGGCATTACAAATCATTCACTTTAAATGTACAGAATGTTACATTTTTCTATGTTATAAAATATTGAACCTCAAATTTATAAGGGTAAGTTTAATAGTGTTCTTCTGTGCATTTGATTAACCATTACAGCTATTTAAATATAAATATGCTGCTTTGGCACTGTTAGTTTGAATCTACAAAATTATGTCATCTGTAAATATTGCAGGATCTGATTCTTCATTTAATTTCTTTTGCAGTTTCTCCAAAATATTGTTTAAAAAGTACCAGGTTTACAACCAGCGGTATGTATACCTTGAAATTGAATATTCATTAATGTAATGGTTCCTCTTCCAAAGAAATCATATATTCAGGTAAGAAATTCCCAATTTATTTTGAATGTATGATACATTTTTACTTTGTCTACAATGTACATAGTAGTTAGAGAAGGTATTGCATTCCAACTAAAAATTTGATTCCGTAATTTCACCAGAAATACATGTTTTGAGACCCCCTGAATATAGAAAAAGGTCTGTTTGTGTGTGTGTGTCTGTGAACAGTATAACTCAAAAATGAAAAGTCGGATAGATACCAAACTTGGTATTAGGTATAGCACCTTCCAATGAACCGACATGAACATTTTCATGAAAATCCCACACCCCAAACTATCTGTGACAAGGAAGATTTTTTAAATTTTTTAATTTTCTAAAAAATGGTTGTAACGGTTTTGATTAAAATAGCATATATGAAAGATATTTACATGAGTCTTCCACAGCATAGAAAGTCCCTGGGGAATGAAGGGTAGGGAGGAAATTGCTGATTGGACATGGTCCAAACCCTGCCTACTTGCTTATGATACTCTTATGACACAGACGACAGCTCAGTTACAGCCCCTTGAATAGTTATACTCCTTGCGTAGCATGCATTCTCCATCACACACATTCACTGCCCTTGTCACACTGTTTCCAAACAGATAAGGGCAGCACATTCCTGTCAGAGACTTTCTCTCCATTGGCGAACAGTAAAATGTATATCTTAAACATTCCGGAAATGGCCTGTGAAGTCCTCTTTTTATATAACCTTGCATAACTAGTAAACACTAAGTGATAGACAAAGACATATTACACAATAATGTAGATCGCTTTGAAACACACAATTTATTTTAAATAACTTGTTTGTGGCATAAGCCCTGTTATTAGTGCTTTTAAAGTCCTGTCGATTTTAATGAACTGGATAGGAAAATAAACTTTCATAAGAATAATTTGTATACCTACTTGTAAGTGTTGAGGGTAGAAAAAGTTGTGTGATTGTGATTCATTAGATTTTTAATTTAAACTAATTTGTTTACTTGTTTATCAGAAACCTGGTTACGATCAAGAAAGGTGCCATAGTGTACTTTGTTTTTTTCCTTTTTCACTGAAGCACAACATTAATTCTGTGGAGCCCATAATATAGCTGGTATCAGCGTTCAGATACCCTGAAAATTTATCAAACTAAGTAGAACCAAAATTAAGGTGGGTATTTTCACAGAACCTCAAGTCAGAATACTTTTCAAATGAATATTTCATGGACTTGATGATCATGAGAAAACAAACTATTACTTGGAACTTTTTCACAGCAGTTGTCTTTTGCTTCAAAGAAAATCATTGGGAAAAGATTGTAGTGAAGCAGTGGATAACCTAAAAGGGCCTCATGAAATTGAATTAAGAATACACTTTCTTCACTCCTACTTGAATTTTATTACAGTGCACTTCTAATGAACAAAAAGAGCATTTTCACCAGAAAGTTTCAACATTTGAAAGGGTATACAGAGTTCATATGCCAGACAACCATTGTTTGTCACTGGTGTGGGGAGGCTCAAGATCTACTATGGCAGATAAGAAAAAAAAATTAGGTCTATAATTTAGGAGACTCCTGTGAGATATTACTACATTTAGGAAAATATAATTTATGTCTTATGATTTTTTTATAAATTACAAAAGAGCTAAAATATGTTTCAAAATGTCATTGTTATTAAAAAGTGAAATACAGATTTTTAATTTCAGTAATTTTGTTTCTATGATAGAAATGAGTAAAAATGTGTACTCCAGTTTAACTGCAATAAAAAATAAAGTTGTGTCAATCATAATGATGATGACGATAATGATGATGATGAATGGCAATACTGTTGTTAAGCTGAAAATGGGCTAAAGAATATAATATACCTCAGGGGAAAACTTGGCTATTTGATGGGCAAGATCTCTCACAATTGATGCATTTGTTCTGAACACATCAGTAATATCCTCAGAGCTTCCTGCTGTCATAACCACGATATTGCTGCCCTATAACAAAAGTAAACTGAAATTAAAATCTTAAATTACAGCATATTAGTTCTTTGTTTAGCATGTAAGAGTCTTAGCATTTCCACCATACTCTAGCATTGATACGTGATGTGAAATGAAAATTTAAGGGTAATTATTGTTAAAAAATACCTAGAGAAATAAACAATTTAGCTTTACAATAAAATACATATATCTAAAGTGATCTAAAATAATAAAAAGAAAAGTCATTTAGGAAAGAAAACTTAGAATATCTTACTACGTAAAGATTTGTTATAGTTGTATAATATTATAATATATTAAAATTGTATTTAAGCAATCATAAGAGTAATAATGTTATACATACTACCAGAAAATTATTAACAATATATACATATACTGTGAAATGTACGAAGCAGCAAATTTAATAGCGAATAATATTAAATTGTGGGAGTTACTATAGCAACTCCAACAAAGCTTGAGGAAGAAGTGAAGATAAGCCAATAGTTTTAAACTGATTACTGGTGTGGTAGATTGCATTAGTCAGTTCTGTGAAAAAGTGCTGCATGCCAACACAGATTTATGTTTGTAATTCTTAGAATTCAGTTGAACAAAGTAATGCTGGGTAACATAAAGTTTTGTAGTGAGAGCTGTATTCAGAATTGTGAAATTTGACCAGTGAATCAAATAAAAGTGAATTCTTCATTGTTCAAAGACATTTTAACGTCTTCTCATTTGACCCAGACTAATCGCCCTGAGAAACCCAAACCATAGGAATACAAAGGTAGTTTTACAAAGTCAACGATTGCTGCTACCACCACTCCAACTAGACCCGGAGCCAACTACTAAACACAATGTAGCGACTCATCACCTGTACTCCAGAGAGCAGCAACAGATACATCACCATCATACCTTATTTCCATTACAATGTTTTATGTGCATTAATAAGATTTTACATCATATTATATTAAAGCTATGTTTAGACAATGCTTCTTCTCATGCAACTAAGAGAAATACAGCCAGATATACGTTGTATGTTGGGATATGCAGTCCCACATACATCAAATATTGTGTGTGCAAGATCATGCACAGTACTCCTTCATAGTTACTAACCAAAGAGCTTGGTACATCCTATCTTGTAACTCTGTGTGTGTGTGTAAATAAGCTAGCTATAATATATTTATTATTACTAGAAACTTCATTTTTATGTAATATCAAATTAAGAAATATATATGTAGTAAAATATATAATGAAATATGCAATATGAAATAAATATGTAATTATAAATATATAATAAACAATTTTAAATTACATTAAAAGTCCCGACTTTAAATGATAAACAATTTATTTTTCTCACTGGTCGTTCTTTGCACCACCATATTTATTGCTTTCATTGGCCCACAATTACTATTTTACATTATTATTAACTTTTTAATCAGATAATATTAATTCATTCATTCATTATCTGTTTACCCTCCTCTTATGTAGGACTTACACCCCCAGGACTTACAGGCGGGTGCCTGGGGTCAGAGGCCCGTCGAGGAGCAGACACTCATGAATCAGACAGAACATCCAGGATGGGTGATCAGCCCGATGCCTGGTATGGGATGAAGGAAGTGGATGAAGCGAAATGTTGGTGAAATGGATGAAAGGAAAGGTGATGATGGAGCAGTTGGTGGAATGAATGGCGGGGGAAACCGGAGAACCCGGAGAAAACCCGCCCAGACGCTGCTTCGTCCACCACAAATCCCACATGCAGGTCCCTGGATTGAACCCGGTCCGCCTCGGTGGGAGGCGAGCGGTCTAACCACTCGGCGATGGCGCCGCCTTTAATCAGATAATAACAATAAAAAATTCACTTTCAGAGTTTTCTAGTATTTTGTGAAGAATTCAAATGAGTTCTTAAAGCATGTAGACTAACTTATGTAAATAAGACAACTCAAAAAAAGTGTCTTCATAAACAATAATTGAAGAAATTAAGAATGATTACATAACACAAGTGTTCTGTTTATTTCCTGGCACAATAACATACTTCTTCACAGTTTTTGGTGTAAATTGTATTTCTCTGCAAGATAAAATCTTCTTATATGAAGAAAATGATATTTTGACATTGCAAGATGTCCCAGGACTGTATTTGAATAAGATCATTTTTACTGGAGGTATGCCTTTTGAGGCTGCAACTCTTTCTCATGCAGAATCTGAGAAAAGTAGAGTAGCCAAGTTTTCTATCAATTACTTTCTGGAACTTTCAAGAAACATTGCTCTGATGTAACCTTTTACAGAAGAGAGTGTTTGTTTCACATCTTCCATAATATGGTAGGGATGGCTTCTCACAGAAAACTAAGAATATATTTCAATACCGCAATGTAATCTTGATGGTTTAAGTTGGATTTTGTTCGTTGTCGATATATCGAGCAAGTGTTTAAACCATTGCGACATCAATAATATTTAATTGTATCAATGTTAGTTATTAACACTTATAAAGGAAAGGAAAAAAAGGAACAAATGGAATAGAAGGAAGGAAAAAAGAAATATAATAAATATTAAGGAAAGATAGAGCACATATTTATTTTTATACAAGATTGTGCAAAATATGTAATATATGCTGAAATAAGTAAAATTAAACTTTGTGTGTCCACATATAAATAAATAGAATATGTAATTACATAAGAATGCTGGCTTTAAATTATCATTAGAGTTAGATATGGCATTACATGTAATGCTAATGGCAATAGATTTGCAATACACTAAGTGAGGCCAACCTGAGCCACGATGCTATAGTAACTGCAGTGGTGTTAATCTTTCGGAAGCTGCTAAATCTCTACCCTTGTTGACTTACATAGCAAATTCAGAAGGGTGTTCAGGGGTTCTTCATACCAAGGCCAGTGCTTGAACCGACCAATGTATCAGCAGTATATTTAGGCTTCTATTTATTAGTAGTTTAGTAGGAGTTGTTTATGCAAACCGCATAAACATTAATATACATCTGCTCTTAGTTGTGTTCATTTATGTTGCTCGCAGAATCAATGTACAGTGGAACATAGAATATATAATGAACGTCATTAAACATCAGGGATAGCTTCTAAGGTATTACTATGTGGCAAAAACTAAATTAAATTGAATTTTGTTTATGGATGTTCTTTAATTACAAGGACTATTTTTTTTTCAATCTCCGATCGCGCAGGAGGCAACCACACGAGAGGTGGAAACTGCTTTAGCGTGGAGGGCGACTGCGCATGTCCCCACTCTACCCTCAGCCACAGCCACCATGCCATTGTGAGCCTAGTTTTTAGCACGGAAACATGGCCGCTGCGATTGACCCTCCCGCCAAATGTGAGTTGCGTAGTGTGATTCGGTTCCTTCAAACAGAAGGGAATAGTGCAGCTGATATTCACCGACGAACGAGTCGGGTATACGGTCCGAACTGTACGAGTGATGGTGTTGTACGTGAATAGTGCAGGAAGTTTAACGAAGGCCGGACCGATGTTCACGATGAAGGAGGTCAAGGACGCAAGTCTGTCGCTAAAGATGACATTGTTCAGCAAATTGACCAAGAAGTTCGGAACGACCGCATGTTTACCATAAGGGTGTTGGGTGAGAAATTTCCTGCACTTTCAAGATCGTCTGTTTACAAGATCGTAACAGAGTACCTCCACTATAGGAAATTGTGCGCTCGATGGGTTCCGAAGATGTTGTCTGAGGACCACAAAAGTCGCCGGATGGCAGCAGCATTGACGTTTCTCACCCGTTATGAGGCTCAAGGTGGCGATTTGTTAATGAAAATTGTGACTGGCGATGAGACATGAGTTCATTATGCAACCTCTGAAACAAAAGAACAATCTCGTCAATGGGTGCACACACACACACTCACCAAAAAACTCCAAATTTTAGCAAACCTTCAATGACAAGAAGATGATGGCTACAGTCTTTTGGGACCAAGAAAGTGTGTCGCTGGTGGAGTTTCTGGAACGGGGATCTACGATCAATGCAACTGTTTACTGCGAGACATTACGACGACTGTGTAGAGCCATACAGAACAAACGAAGAGGCAAGCTAACGTTTGGGGTTGTCTTGATTCATGACAATGCCCGCCCTCACAGTGCTCGTGTCACCCAACAAATTCTTCAGGAATTTTGATGGGGCGTTTTCGACCTCCCGCCGTACAGTCCTGATTCGGCACCGAGTGATTTTCACCTCTTTCCTGGACTGAAAAAGCGGCTGGGAGGGCGGAAGTTCGAGAATGATGAAGCCCAACGTCCGTACCTATCTTAACTCACTGGCGGCAACATACTGCGCAGAGGGGATCGAAAAGCGTGTCCACGGGTATGACAAATGCCTCAACCTTAATGGCGATTATGTTGAAAAGTAAACACATTCGTACGTAACATTTGGTAATAAATTTATTTGGCTATGTACTCTTATCTTTTGATTGTGACCCATCGGAGGTTTAACAAAAAGTAGTCCTCGTACTATGGTTCTTAGCGTTCCATTCTATACTGGCCGTGGAGGATCGGAAATTTTTCTCAGAGGTCTCTTTATCAGGTTGAGTTGTTTTACGTGCCGTAAATCTACGACACGGGACCACGGTTTTACATCCCATCGAAGGAAGCCATGCTAAGGAATTTTACGCCCGAAAAAAATCCATAGCCCTCCCCCGGGTTTAAACCCGCGACCTCGGGAACTAGAGGTTAGCGTGGTACCCCTAGACCACAGAGGACAACTGTTGTGCTAAAATGAAACAAAGATAAACGTATAGGAATTGCGCATAAAGCATTGTTTTCGAGTAGGTATGTATTTTCTCTTTTGAACGCCCAGCCGGTAGTTATCTGAAGCTTTGAGCCAATGCCAGATTGTTACTCTAGCCTTATACACTGTGCTTATGAGCGTAGAACTGTGTAGAAACGGTTCTTTGGAAGAGATGGAGCCAAGATTGTTCTGACTCAGAGCTTACATTCCAGCCGATAGAGCGCAGTAGAGCACAGAACCTAGCGGCAATGGTCTAATACACTTTCCGCGCTCTACCTTCCTTTAATCTTGTGGCAAGTTAATTCTAATCGGTTTGGAAGCGCAAATTAATGTTTAATTAAACCGAATGCAGAAATAATGCACCAAAATATTCTTATGAATAAAAATTTATGATTTTGAATAGAATTATGCCGTTAGGTTTTGAAACTAAGAGGCATTACTTCAATATTTGTATATTTCATAGCAGCAGGGTTATCGGTTATGATTGAATATGTGGTACCACACAACAAAAAACTAGCATATTCATCATGTATTTGAGCACCTGTTTTCAAAACAAGTAATTTATTTCTGTTTATATTCGTGTAGTAACAGTTCAGTCTAAAGACGTAATTACCGCGAAGTCAGGTAAATAAAACAGTGTAGTTATATGTGAAAGTTACAAACATGAACAAAGGAAGTGGAATATTAAAAACTGCATTTAACAATGGAACTCTCAGTGAAAATATTCAGATAAAAACTTTTGAGTAGGCCACTTCCGAATCCGCAGCAGCAAACAAAAATCTATGTCGTAAATTCAATCCGGAAATTTATCAAAGCACAAATGGATTTGCGGCTGTGGGGAAAACAGTGCCATTATTTCTAGTTTTCTTTGCGTGTTATTTACGTGTCCATTGTATGAGACCGGAATAACTGATATTGGGCATATATGGTCTCAAATGAAAGTGCATCCAATTCTTGTCAGTTGCCTAATACGTTTGATGCTACTCACAAAGTTGGTAAAATTATATTATTTGAGAGATTCGTTTTCGCTTCTTTTTTGTACCACCAGTAGAATATCTCAGTGGCCGCTGTCAAAAACTAAAGGAAATGACGTGAAATACATAAAATCTGAAGAAAAAAATTAATTTCTTGTTAGTTGTCTACTGAAGCTGCTTAACAAGAGGTTATTCCACTTTTCTACATTTTTAAAATAGAAATTGGACATAATGAAAAGCTAAATTCTAGGTTGGATTTGGCAAAAAGTTGTGATATCTGATCCTTCGTTTCCAATAGACCTTAAACCACGACAGGCAAATATGTTTGGTATTTTGAATAATACTAGTACAAACACTTTTTCGGCACCCAAGATTACCGTTCTTAACATCTCCATTCTTGCCTCTTCCTCTATTTCCCCATCTTCTAATTTCTTGAATCCACGTACTATTAGGTCTTCCTTTCTCCTCATTATTCCTTTGGATAATTTTTCCTCTTCCATTCCTTTAGCCCCTACCATTCTAATTGTTTCTGTTGAATAAAATCTAACACTGAATTTTGAACATTCATATTTTCATTTACAGTCTCATTTCTATTTTTTCATCTTTTAGATCTCCAGCAGATCTTCATTACCAATTCCTTTCAACTGATAGTTCAGAGTCCGCACTTTCGGAGCCACTTCTAACTATTGTTTTAAGATTGTAGTTTTGGTTTCTTTAGAGACCTGTTCATCCCATTAAATTGTGGTTTATTTATGGACGTTCTTTAACTACTATGTTTCTTAACGTTCCATTCTTTGTTGGGCGTGAAAGACCGGAAATTTAGCTCAGAGGCCTCCATATCAGGCTTGAGGTTCTTTTACGTGCCCTGTTGTCCTCCGTGGTGTAGTGTTTACCATGCTTGCCTCTAGTTTCCGAGGTCGCGATTTCAAACCCGGCGGAGGGCGATGAATTTTTTTCGGGCGTAAAAATCCTTAGCATGGCTTCCTTCTGAAGGGAAGTAAAGTCGGTAGTCCCTTGTCGTAGATGTATGGCACGTAAAAGTACCTCAAGCCTGATAAACAGACCTCTGAACCATAGCAGTTTAAGAACATCCATAAATAAAACTCAACCTGCCCGATTTCCACCAGTGATATGGCGTCAGTTGTGAGCACGTTTAAACCATTACTTAGAGCGTATTTTCTACAGAATTCGTAATTTTTTAACTCAGTTCAGGATACTTTATCTACAATTTCTCGCGAATATTCTGCATTGTTACAGAATTACACTACTTTAGGCTCTTGGGGGAAAAGGTAGTCTTGAATTACCGGTAGAACCGGGGTTGAGGAAACCTGTTTGTCTATTTCGCCGAAGGACTTTTCAAATGCGCCAGTCTTGCCGTTTTAATTTCAACCTTTAAAGATTGACCATCCGGCGCAAGCCTTGATTGCAAATGTACATTTTGTGGTAGATTTACACCATCAAGCTTTACGCTCTTTGTATTTTTTGTCCTTAAAGTTTGTGATGATTTGCCGGATTCAATATTTAATCCTTATGGTGGTTTTAAACTGTTACTGACCCTTACTGAAGGCAAGATAGTCTCATTGTTGGAAATGGCTAATACTTCCGCGTTGGATTTCGACGCATTTCATAATTCTGTTTTACAATTTTTCTTTACTCTACGATTAAGTATTTGGCTAATGTTATTATGTCACTGAGACTAAACATGAAGAGTTTGTGTTTTTTCGCACGTGTTCGAGAACATGCTGGATTATTTTGTGTGCCAAATACTGAAAAAAATTGTGATGTTATAGTATCGGGTTTAAATTCTGATACACGTCTTAAAACGGCCTCGTACCTTTATGGAACTTAATAATATTATTGTGTGGTTACAACAGGTCCAAAGTTCGCACATTTAATCGCATAGCCCATCCAAAACTGTGGTTTAAGAAAATATTAAAACACGTTAACAACCGCATAATGAGACATTAAGTGTTCCTTATACTCCGTTACCACCAGTGTTGCATTATATATAAGGCCAGCGTCCAGGTTACACTTTTGCTCGTTGTTTTCGGTGACAGATACAAGCAGCCAGGCTGAATCAAAATACTTTATGACTATTACGCCACGCGGTGGATTGGATTCACATTCTCCGTATATTCAGGATTTACCTTTTCCATCATCTTCGGTTAGTTCGGTATTTTGTGGAAAAATATCGGTTTTGGCCCCATTAGATACGGACGTAGTAATTTAAATTTAGTGGACAAACGTTTTCTTTCAACCCTGCTTCGTCAGTTAATTCTTAAACGAACTTGTCAACAGGCTTCCGCAACAACCATTGTGGGTTCTGTGGTTACTATCCTGGGGACCGTGTAGTTGCATCTCAAATTTCATAGCTTTTCGTGGACAATTGCATTTTGTAGTGTTTCAAATTTTCCCTACTCGATTGTTTTGGGACAACCAATTATGCTTTCTTCTCAGATGCGACTTGATTTTTAAGATTTTTACGGTCCAATTTACATTTAATTCTTCATCTGGTTTGAAAAAATCATTGGGAATACGAATTCTGCCCCATTTATCTATCTATACTATTATTCAATCTGCTCCGGCTTTAGATGCAAAATTATTGCATTTGTCGGAAAAACGTCATAAAATGTTGGGACTTATTCATGATTTCCCGATGTGTTGACCGACAAATTGGGTCTTATTTCCAATATCATATTTATTTAAAGGATTGTACTGCTGTGCGTTTGCCACCGTATAAATTGTCTTCGCCTAAACTTCAAGTACTTCGTGCTCAAATTGATCGTTTGTTGCTGGACAGTCACTGAGCCTTCGAGCAGTTGTTATACTAGCGATGTTTTTAGTACCAAAACCGAACAATGACGAACGGTTTAGTGGTTGATTTTCGTAAGATTAATAAGAACATTCTTATGGATTCCATGACTTTGCCACAAATTCACGATGCTGCACATTATTTCACAGGTGCAACGTTATTTATTGTCAGATACCTTTGGCTCCTCGTCGCGCCCTAATACAGCTTTTACGACACAGTGGAATCTCAATCAATTTCGCAGAATTCCTTTCGGGTTTTATAAATGGGTACAGACGCTTTCACGTTTGTTAGATTGTGTGTTGCATAACTTTAAATTTGTTTTCATTTATTTGGACGATGTAGTAATATATTCAAAGGACGTTTACTCGCATCTCCAACATTTGCTCAGGTTTTTGACTGTGTTCGCAAGGTTGGGTTTACAGTACTCCGTTTAAAGAAACCTTTGCGGTTGGCCAAATTTCCTTCTTGGGACACTTGGTTTCTCCAGCGGGCATCTCAATTGATCCGGCTCGGAATTTAGTGCTTTGTAATTTTTCTGTGCCTACTTCTTTGCGAAAATCCTCTTCTTTTTTGGGAATTATTTCCTTTTTTGACAAGTTCACTCCGAATTTAGCAATTATTGCGGAGCCTCTATATACATTCCGTCTTAAGGAAACTCGTTTTCATTGGTCTTCGGCGCAGCAACAAGATCTTAAACAGCTTAAGATTGCCTTGACAAATCCACCAGTGTTGACAATGCCGGACTTTGATCGACCGTCTATTTTGCAAACGGACGCGTCCTTAGTTGGACTTTCGGCGGTCCTATTGCAGCAATTGCCTCAGGATCGCAGATCTATTAGATATTTTCCCCGTATTCTCTCCGAACAGCAGCACCGATTATCAGTGTATGAACTTGAAACTTTGGCAGTTTTAGTGGCTTGCGAAGAGTTTAAATTGTTTTTGGAGCACCGCCTTTTCGAGCTGAGGTGTGATAACCAGGCTATTACCCGGTCCTCTTACATTGCCGTCAAACAGGAAAGTGCTACTTAATGGCCTTCCATTTACTGTTCGTCACTTACGCGGAGTTGACAATTGTGTCGCTGATGCCCTTTCGCGTTTGTTTCAGCCGTAGCATCGGGATTGCCGCAACTTGCTTTGCTCAGTATAGTTTCGCGAGATTTTCCAGAGGTTTTTACCTCATTGCCGGAACATCAACGTCGTGATCCAGCTTTTGGTCCTATATGACATGTGGCCGCTCAGGGAAATGTTCCTCCAGAATATTTCTTCACCATAATGTTTGCTTGTCATTTACCAAAATCTCATGCCTTACGCACTCATCTGTCTCACGCTTTGATACCTATTGTTCTTCAATATTTTCATTTTTCTCACTTTGGCACGCATCTCAGGTTTTTAAGACCAAATCCCTTACACGCAATTATTTCGTATGACAACATATGTATAAGGATATTTCAAAAATTTTCCGGAGTTGTCCCACCTGTCCTCAGTATAAACCTTAAGGTTTATATGCTAGCCTCTAGTTCCCGAGGTCGCGGGTTCGAAACCGGTGGAAGGCGTTGGATTTTTTGGGCGCAAACATCCTTAGCATGGCTGCATTCGGAAGGGAAGTGAAGCCGGTGGTTCCGTGTCGTAGATTTACGGCACGTAAAAGAATCTCAGACCTGATAAAGAAGCCTCTGAGCAACATTTGCACTCTCTCACGCCCAATATAGAATGGGACGCTATGGACCACAGCAGTTAAACAGCGTCCATATATAAAGATCAATTTAATTTAATTTAATTTTTGTTGTGGATTAATTAGCTCTCCTTTGGCTATTCTATCGTATGGAGCGTTTAATTTTAGATTTGGTGAACTCATTTCCGCGTTCTTTAAGGAGAAACTTGTATCGTTGTGTTGCGACAGATTTATTTCGTTGGCGCCAGTTAGAGCTTCCATGGCTTATAATACCATCAAGTATTGTCGACAATTTTTGCACTTTTGGATTTCCAAAGACAATCGTTTCCGACAATACTTCTTATTTTAAGGCCAGACTGTTTCGCAACTATTTATTTGAGCATGGTTTTAAATTGGTCTCCCTATTACCTCACGCCCCTCTCTTACTGAGAGGTCAATAGCAATTTAAAAATTACGTTAATTGCTTTTCACGCTGATGATAATCGTAGTTGGGACATGCGTTCAGCTTGCCTATAACTTGGCGGTACATAAAGCTCACAACCAGACTCTCGTTAACTTAAAACGTCGTTCTCCGTGGTGTAGTGTTTACCATACTAGCCTCTAGCTCCCGAGGTCGCTAGTTCAAACCCGCCGGAGGGCGATGGATTGTTTCGGGCATAAAAATCCTTAGCATGGCTTCCTTCGGAAGGGAAGTAAAGCCGGTGGTCCCGTGTCGTAGATTTACGGCATATAAAAAAACCTAAAGCCTGTTAAAGAGGCCTCTGAGTAAAATTATCGGTCTTTCACACCCAATATAGAATGGGACGCTAAGGACCGCAGCAGTTAAAGAACGTCCATAAATACAACTCAGTTTAATTTAATTTCACTTAATATTCCGGTTTTTGCCCGTGTCCCTTTGGTGAACACATAGAAATTTCATGATCTTTTGCGTGTCCAGCCAGATTTATATTCAGTGAAAGATTTGTGGCACACGACTTTTCAGCGACTCTGTCTAGATCGCCAACGAAGACAAATGCATTAAATGATAGGTGGATTCCACCTCCGTTTCGTGTAGGAGATTTTGGATTTTGATTTATTACAACAACATCCGCTGAGCCGCGTCTCTCAACATTCCACTCACAAATTAGCACCCCGCTATAAAGGCCCATATCGCATTCTGGCTGTTGTAAATGAGATTTCCGTTCAGGTACAATAATGCATATCGGGAAATATTACAGCTGCTCACAATTCTCAATTGCGCTTTGCGTCGTAGAGTTCTATAAATACTCTGTAAGTCCTCAACTCGTTAAGCTCGTTTTTGTAATGGTGTATTAATTTTGGTTCCTCGTGGCTCCCCACTGCTGTTTTGTAACCAGGGGTATCGCGGGTCAATTTTTATTTGCTCATGCCAAACAAATCTTTTCTTCTTTTCTCTTTTTCTGTGTGTTTTCCTTCTTTCCTGTCTTTTTCTCCATTTTTGCACAAGTGTATGATAGTTGTAGTTGACAGTAATAGTTATGCTGTACAGTAGCCTTAGGTTTAAGGCGGTACATTTTTTTACATTGTAGTTGTACCTCGGGGAAATGTTATATTTTTGTGTATTCATATTGTTTATATATGTGTATATATATTTAATCTATTTGTATGTTAAGTTCCTATTTCGTATTGTTTTATATATAATACTGTTTATGTCTAAATATTTATGATTGTTATGCAGCTTTTATTAAAATGTTGTAGTTTTTATGCTTTTGTATTCTTGCTGCTTGCATTCATTACGTTAATATATTTTTACTTTCTCTACTACGTATAGTAAGTAGGGGAAGTATTGCATTCCACCCAAAAATTCGATACCGAGATTTCACCGGAAATATATGTTTTGAGATCTCCTGAATCCAAAAAAAGCATTTTTGGAAACATGTCCGTGTGTCTGTCTGTGTGTGTGTGTCTGTGTGTGTGTGTGTCCGTGTGTGTGTGTCTGTGAACAGCATAACTCAAAAACGAACAGTCGGATAAGCACCAAACTTGGTATTTAGGTTCAGTATCTTCCAGAGATGCGACACGAAGGTTTTCAAGAAAATCCCCCCACTCCAGACTACCTTTTACATGGGAAATTTTTCGAAAATTTTAATTTTCTCAAAAATGGCTCTAACGATTTTGATGAAAATATCATATGTTTAACATAATGTCATGAGAAATAAAATGTATATCGAATTTTCTGGGAATGTCTCCAAAAGTATTCTTCATTGTGAACGCCTTTTGCATAACTGGTAAACCATAAGAGATAGACAAAATTTTACTACACAAAAAATGTAGATCGCGTTAAAATACACAACTTATGTCATACACAGTTCTTTTGTTGAGTGAACCGTTTTCGAGATATTCCTTGTTATTTCCTTAAATTTTCCAATACTTATACCTTTTTCAAATACATTATTCATTTTTACTTTCTCTACTACGTATAGTAAGTAGGGGAAGTATTGCATTCCACCCAAAAATTCGATACCGAGATTTCACCGGAAATACATGTTTTGAGACCTCCTGAATCCAAAAAAAGCATTTTTGGAAACATGTCCGTGTGTGTGTCTGTATGTGTGTGTGTGTCTGTGTCTGTGTGTGTGTCTGTGAACAGCATAACTCAAAAACGAACAGTCGGATAAACACCAAACTTGGTATTTAGGTTCAGTATCTTCCAGAGATGCGACACGAAGGTTTTCAAGAAAATCCCCCCACCCCAGACTACCCTTTACATGGAACATTTTTCGAAAATTTTAATTTTCTCAAAAATGGCTCTAACGATTTTGATTCAAATAACATATGTTTAAGATAATGTCATGAGAAATGAAATGTATATCTCGAATTTTCTGGGAATGTCTCCAAAAGTATTCTTCATTGTGAACGACTTTTGCATAACTGGTAAACCATAAGAGATAGACAAAATTTTACTACACAAAAATGTAGATCGCGTTAAAATACACAACTTATGTCATATACATTTCTTTTGTTGAGTGAAGCGTTTTCGAGATATTGCTTGTTATTTCCTTAAATTTTCCAATACTTATACTTTTTCTCAAATTCGTTATTCATTTTTGTTATGTCCTGGACATGCAAAGAGAATGGAATGCGCCACATAGCAACCAGCGTTAAAATATTTGACTATCGCTTAAAAGCTAGCATATTCCCCTTGCATCTACAAGAAAATTACCAATAAGATTGACATCTCGATATCTCGATTAACATGAAGCATATGGAGAATAGGCGTTTGTAAAAATAGATTGTACAAGAGTAGAGAAAGTCATGTGAGTGTAACACATCAGATTTTTTTATGTCCTGACATGCAAAGAGAATGGAATGCGCCACATAGCAACCAGCGTTAAAATATTTGACTATCGCTTAAAAGCTACCATATTCCCCTTGCATCTACAAGAAAATTACCAATAAGATTGACATCTCGATATCTCGATTAACATGAAGCATATGGAGAATAGGCGTTTGTAAAAATAGATTGTACAAGAGTAGAGAAAGTCATGTGAGTGTAACACATCAGATTTTTTTATGTCCTGACATGCAAAGAGAATGGAATGCGCCACATAGCAACCAGCGTTAAAATATTTGACTATCGCTTAAAAGCTACCATATTCCCCTTGCATCTACAAGAAAATTACCAATAAGATTGACATCTCGATATCTCGATTAACATGAAGCATATGGAGAATAGGCGTTTGTAAAATTAGATTGTACAAGAGTAGAGAAAGTCATGTGAGTTAAACACATCAGATTTTTTGTTTTCTTCTTGCGCATCTTGCTGATATTTGTTTCTCTCCACTTTTTATGTGGATGTACATATGTGTATTGCTCGCTATTTTCCTTTATAAGTGTGTTTTTCTTGGCTTGCTTCCCCGCTGCATGAGCTTATTTCTTCTGAATTTTGCTGGGTGTCGTCCTTTGTGGCCAGAGGAGCATCGTGAGGTGGAGTTTCCTGGATTGCTCCTCTTCGCCGGAGGGGGAGATTTGGTTTTGTTTTGTTTAAGGACCATCAACTTCTAGGTCATTAGCACCCTTCTAAAGGAGATCATGGTAAAGATCAGTAGAAAATTTCATGGCAGAAGTCAAGGATTAAGCTGACTAAAAATAAATAAATAAATAAATAAAATCAAAGCAAAAGCCCGAGATAAATATCAGTATAAAATCATAGCAAATCGTCAATATAGAAATATAGCACAAGTCATACATAAATATAAATATATAAAACTAAACCGATCAGTATAAAACAACTTCTATTAAAATGACTAAATCCGCATTTCGAAATTTACTTTCGAAACAAAACTAAAGATCCGTCAATCGCTTGCTTATCATCCACTAAGACCTCTACAAGACTGTCCGGCCATTGCAGAGAGTCCCGAAAATGTGCTAACAACACTAGCAACACATGACAGACCGAGAGACCGTCGCCACAAAGCGGTCAAATAGGAGCAGGGTCAACCTTAAAAGGATAGCCGTGCGTAAAATTGCAGTGGCCAATGCGTAACTGAGCCAAAACCACCTCCTCACGTCAAGATAGCCGAGAGCAAGATAACCAGTTTATTGGAATGTCCTTAACCACCCTAAGCTTGTTTCCGGGGAGAACTAACCACTCCTAGCGCCAGCAAGACAACACCGCTCTCCGCACAACAAGCCTAAAGTATTCCGACGTTACTCGAGGTATTGTAACACAGGGTTCTGTGGTTGCCGCCTTCGCTGCCAAATCAGCAAGTTCATTCCCCGGCAAGCCAACGTGACCAGGTATCCAAGCACACTCCACATTAACGCCAGAAGCGTGTAAAACATGCAGGGCATCCTGGATTCGCTGAACAATGGGGTGGTAGTTATATAACTCACGAAAGCTCTGAAATGCACTTAGGGAATCACTCAAAATGAGTCAGTCTCCCAATTTTCAACAGCGCACATGCAAAATGTTTCGGATATGGCATACAGCTCTGCACTATAAATGGATATGCTATCATGAAAACCGAATGTATAGGGTTCGGTTCCATGAACATAAGCACATCCAACACCGTTGGTGCTCTTAGATCCATCGGTGTGGATCAAAATTCGGTCACTGTAACCGGAGAGAAATTCTAAGAAACAATTGCGGATACTAAACGTAGACATCGTAGACTTCTGGTATACCACCATCCCAAGATCTAGTGAGATTTCGCAAATAACCAAGGGGGGAACACCATCCCCCCCCTTAGCAAACATGCTAGGTATTTCAATGTCGTGTTTTCTTAGAAGCTCCCGGAAACGAACACCTGCAGGCCTTGGATTAATGGAGTTATTCCTATAACGTTTGTTCAGCGCAATGTGAAAAAAGGAAGCGAACGTTGGATGTTGAGGCATACATTTAGGCGCACAGCCATAATTTCCAAAGAGGATTTCACGCCGATAACGCAGAGGAAGGTCTACAGATTCGGCGTAAAGACTCATAACTAGGCTAGTGAGAAAAGCACAAATAGGCACTCGAATGCCCCGGTAATGGACTGCGTCTAATCTCCTCAGCACAGATGGTCGTGATGAGGAATAAGTGATACACAAATGGTCTATTTTTGATCGGACCAGTGCGCGCTACAGTTGCAGCAAAACAGTCCGATCCGCTCCCTAAGATTTGCATTTAATTTCCGCAAGATATTAAGAGAAAGGTCACATCGCGCTTTCAACTGTGCTATATGCGATGACTAGCAAGTTTCCTATCAAACGTCAACCCCAGGAATCTAGTCGAATCTGCGAATGGTTGTAAATCTGGACGGAATCGGAGCGAAGGTGGTAATCGTCTCCTACGGCGCCAGATGATTGACTTCCCAGTTGAGAAACGAAGCCGTTTTTAGAATTCCAATTTTGGAGATTATCTAAGCTTTGCTGCATACGGCGTTCCAAAAACGGCGTACGCATAGAATTACAATAAACGGCAAAGTCGTCTACGAATAAGCATGTCGATACCCTTGGAGGAACACATTTAGAGCTAGAATTAATTCCTATAGCAAGCAGTGTAACGCTTAATGCTGATCCCTGAGGTAATCCGTTCATCTGAACGAAAAGGTTCGAAAAAACCGAGCTGACCCTTATTCGGAAAACGCGGTCCTTCATAAACTCCTGAATGAACTATGGTAAGCGTCCACGTATATTCCAGGCGTGTAGGAAACGTAGTATTCCTGCTCACCAACACGTATCATAAGCCTTCCCAGGGTACAAAAATATAAAAAAATATCGCAACGATTTGAAATTTTTTCATGAATCCGTTCATGATCTGTATTGACAATAACACAAGGTGGTCCATTGTTGAACGGCGTCTTCGAAAACCGCACTGTGTGTCTGTCAGCAGATTGTGAGTTTCCAATCACTATACCAATCGTCCATTGATTATGCATTCCATCAGCATGCAAACGCAACTGATGAGGGGAAATAGGACGGTAGCTGGACGGAAGATGTAGATCCTTTCCAGCTTTCAAAATGGGTATGACAGAGGCCTCTCGCCACTTTTCTGGAAAAGTGGCATCAACCCAAACACGATTATAGACCTCGAGTAGGAAAGCCTTATCTTCAGGAGAGAGATGTCGCAACATTTGTACGTGGGTACCATCTGGTG
This sequence comes from Deroplatys truncata, assembly GCA_030765065.1. Classification (NCBI taxonomy): domain Eukaryota; kingdom Metazoa; phylum Arthropoda; class Insecta; order Mantodea; family Mantidae; genus Deroplatys; species Deroplatys truncata. The sequence continues at coordinate 18,427,561 of CM060988.1, read as the reverse complement.
CTGGTATTGATAGTCGCGAAGATAAAAGACCGTGTTCTAACTCCGCCATGGTGAAATGGCGATTGTAATCTTCAAGATTTCCTGAACGAAATAGGAAACCTTGAAATTCAACATGAGTCTTAACAGGAAGGAACTCGAGCGAATATTTATTTGAACTAGACACTTGAGCGAAAGCACCGCCAAATGTGTTAGCCACGTCAAATGTATCAACAACAGCTCCTGCAGTTGGTTAAAGACCGGCAATTGGCATGTGGGTCAATTTTCTGGCCACACGCCTTAACTTATCCTAAACGACAGTGAAGGTGTATGTCGATTAAATGAAGCTACAAACTTGCCCCATGATGTCTTTTGACTATCCTTTATAATATATCCAGACTTGGCACGCATTTTCTTGTATTCAATTAGGTTATTCAGTATGGGACGACGCTGGAAGACCCTAAGAGCACGCCTGCGAGCACGAATGACATTTCGGCACTCTTCCGTCCACCAAGGGATTGGAAATTGACGAGGTTTGGCAGTCGACCATGGGATAGCTTGCTCAGCATCAGAAAGAATCTTCTCCGTGTGATGTTGGACCAAAACATCCACAGAGACGTGCTCATTGTAATTAAACACAGCCATCTGGGAGTAAAGATTCCAGTTGACTGAATCTAAGCGCCATCCAGGTAGGCGTGTGGAATAACATATATCTTGTGTTAAGAGACTAATAAGGCATGTGAAGTGATCACTTGAATGTAAATTAGAGATGAAATTCCATTGGAAGGAAACCGCTAACTGCGGTGAACATACTGCAGTATCAGGGTGTAAAGAAGTGTTTGTAGGAGTCTGAGAGGAATGTAGGCTCTCCGGTGTTCAGAAGAGCTAGGTTATTGTCCAAAACATCAGCAATTAATTTACCTCTCGCACAAGCCTGCGGTGAGCCTCAAAAAGGTGATGGGCATTAACGTCTCTCACCAACAGAATAGGCGTTGGTAACTGAGAGACTAAATCTTTTAAATCCATGAGCGATAGGTCATCGAATGGAGGCAGGAAAATGTTACAGATAGTAAATCGGATGGATGCCAGTTTAATGTTTACAGCCACTGACTGGATGACAGACTGTATGTATACAGATTCCACAAATATATCATCTCTGATGCGCATCATAGTGCCCCCGTGTGCAGGAATACCCTCTTCTGGTGTCAAATCACATCGCGCTAGGGTATATCGTCTAAGTTGAAAGCTGTTTTGCGGACAGAGTTTAGTCGCTAGTAAATTCACGACTAAAGGATCATACTTGTTGAGTAAAAGTTCGAGCTATGTTCGATGTGTTCTAATTCCGCAGATGTTCCATTGTAGACTAGCCATTACAATTATAATAGGATAAGTTCTCAATCCTAGAAGCTTATTACGTTGTGGAAAGCGATGGTCGAATCAGTTCTCCCTTTTTCTTTGATGTCGTGCTAACACCTTTAACTTAGGATTTATCCTGTCTCTGTATCACTGTCGTTCTGGCAGAGTGGGCAGAATCCTCCTGCTCCACCTTCTCCACGGGAGAGGGCCCCTTTCCAATAGAAAACCTCGGTTCGAGAACCTCGAACCGACTGGAAATTGCGATCGGCGAAGATGATCGCCGATACGAGTCCCTCCCAGAAGATTCCTCAGAAGAGGATCTCCGAGGAGATGTTTGTGGACTTTTCCTTCCCTTGGATGCTCCGGGTAGAGACTTTACATTTTCTTTTAGGAAGTCAGTTCGGTTACAGCTGGTCTTAAACTTTATCTGTGATGCATTATAGGTTAGGGGCTTGCCAGACTTGTTGCTTGATGTAGATGGTATTGATGCTGAATTTACTGAAGGGGTCTTTGCAAGTGTTGTAGGAGATGTAGATGTGGATTTCGTGGGCTTTGGATGTGATTTGTTCACGAGAATTTTTTCTGAAATTGTGGCGCCGTTAATATCGCTGGTTTGAGTTGCGATTTCCCAACACAGTACCGGTTTAGCTGCAACTGAGCTATAGGTACCGGACCTCGGAACAGAGGGTTGGCGGACAAAGGAATTTCCGGGCTTCGGAGAAGGAAACCTTCTCCCTAGCCCGGATCTCCTGGCTCGCCGTTTCCTCTGTAAAACGGGGCATTCTCGGGAAAATAGATGGATGTTCACCACTGCAGTTAACGCATGTTGGAACTGATGTACATGCTCCCTGTGTGAGAAGTCTCCACAGTTAACACAGTTAGCTTCATCGAAACAGAAATCATTTATATGACCAAAGCGCTGGCACTTGTAGCATCTGAGCGGATTGGGGATATATGACCTAACTTTAATGGCTTCATACCCTGCCTTAATTCTTTGAGGTAGTTCTACCCGATCAAAGGTAAGAAACAGGGTACGGGTAGGCACAGATTCACCTCCTTGTCTCCGCTGAACCCGATATAAAAATGTCACACCTTGATATTCTAGAATCTCCTGAACCTCCTCATTGGACATCCCGTCCAACGCACGGGTATTTACTACACCGCACGAGGAGTTCCAGGTCTTGTACATCTCCACTCTAACTGGATAGCTTCCTAACAATTTAGTTTTCAAGATAGTCGCTGCCTAGGATACTGAATTTGCTTCAACCAGGAGCATGTCATTGCAATTTTTAATGCACGACTTCACAGGACCAGCAATTTTATCAAACTATAAAAGGGTTCACTAATGTAAACTTTTTGCCTTCCTCTGTTCTATTGATTACTAAGTAGCGAGGACTATAACACTCGACTACTTGTTTTATACCGACTTTTGAAGTTTTTTTTTGGATTTTTTAGGATCCATAATGATAATTTCCTCCAATATTACAAATGTCTCCGATGGCATGCTCACATCGTGAGCGCCACCCCAGCTTAGGTGAGAGTCCTGGCCTGGACCTTGCTCATCTTAGGGTCTCAGCTCCCAATTAACAGATAGAGGGACCCAATCGTCTTCAGGAGTGTAACAGTTCATATAATGGCCCTTCCCAAGGACTGACCTTTGTCAGCGGATACGAACACAGCCCTACAGGATACTCAGAGGCTGGGAGTTACGCATTATCCGGTCATCCCTTGCGAATCCGCCCTCCTCCATCAAGCGCAGCGGTATCCGTCAGACTGTCTTTAGGGAGGTAACTAGAAATTGATCAAACACGTTTTGTGGACGACAGTTGATTGGGCATTTCGCATACGCCCTCCCAACTCTTAGAGGAACCCATTCGAGAGTATGGCTCGGGACTCCGGGAGGAGGGGGGAGATTGAGCCAGTCCTGGCTCCTCGTTATGATCACCATTTACGCCCCGTAAGGGGGTTCCGTCCCCTTCAGTTACCGTGGTGCGGGCGCTGCGGACCCTGAGCACTCGTGGTACTTCTGACGTTACTAGAAGCACGTCTAGCCAAACATTCGAGCCCCTTCTGATAGGGCGTTGTTGAATTGTGTTGGACTCGTCGGGGCAGTGGTTCTGATACCCATGGGAGATTGGGTACTTCTGGACCGTTTTCCTTGAGGCGCCTCAATGTCCTCCGGTGCCGCCCTGGAGAGCCGGTGGACAGGTGCTAGGTCATATTGGCCCCACCGAGGTTTTTCGGTAATCTTCTCTTTCGGGAGTGGACGAGCGTAAGCGGCGTATTCACTTTCACCCTGTAATGGCCGGGTCGGATTATGCAACTAGGTGCCGGCCCATGGATCGGGAGTGAGAATGTTACTCGGATGATGCCCGCTCCCCTCGGTCACGTGGGGGCGCAGTCCCCTTGTGTCTTATGTTCACCATTTACGCCAGACCTGTGATATCGTCCTCCGTGGACTAGTGATACCGTGCTAGCCTCTGGTTCCCAAGGTCGCGGGTTCAAACCCGGCGGAGGGCGATGAATTTTTTCGGGCGTAAAAATCCTGAACGTGGCTTCTTTCAGATGGGAAGTAAAGCCGGTGGTCCCGTGTCGTAGATTTAGGGCACGTAAAAGAACCTGAAGCCTGATAAAGAGACCTCTGAGAAAAATTTCCGGTCTTTCGCGCCCAATATAGAATGGGACGCTAAGGAGCAGAGTAGTTAAAGAGCGACCATGAATATAACTCAATTTAATTTAGACCTGTGATGACTACATGTTATTGCCATTACCATTAGTGCCATCAAGTATGCGTTGCGCCTTCCAAGATCCGCGACGCAACCAGCAGAAGGGGTCCGCCAAGAATGTTCAAAGATGATTCACTGTTCTCCCCTCCGTCAAGGTGGCGTTCGAAGCGACTTAAGTCACGTGGTTCGCTTTTCCGTGGTCGCCTTGCTATAGAGCACGAAGAGCAGGTACCACCAGTTGAGGATTTACCAACGGAAGCATCTGCAGTTTTAGCTCTACGCTGGAGGTGGCAATGAGAACACATGGCCGTTCGGCCTAGTCAAAATTCTTTATATATCCTTGTGAGATAATTTTCAAAACTCTCATCATGCGTGTGGTATATAGTGAATCGTTAGGCTCCGGGTGACATTATTCAAACTAATTGTGACCTTAAATGTAATTAATTAAATTCGTTCTAGAACGTGCAAGAAGAAGACTAAAGGTTTTTTAAAGAGTTTCGCATTTGTAAACTAAAGAGTGCTTTCAGAGTTTTTGCATTCATATAATAGTTGCAAGGAATATAATTATTCTTTGTGTTGTTTAACCTTGTTCTTTGCTTATCATGTATGAGTCAACTACTATTCAATTTAAAGTTAAACGTACACACTTTCACGTTTAGAAAAATAAAATAATATTCAAGGGTCCAAAGTGCAATAAATTGTGAATATTGCACCTTACTGAAGTAAATCTATGACTTTAAATATTTTACTGAAGTGGAATTCGTAATGATATTAAAATATTTCCGAATTGATAACATGATCCAACCTATGATATTGGAAGAATTGCGTAGGCAGTAATTGCGCTAGATGACATAAAGAGCTCCTAGTACCCAACCAGTACAATTAGTGGTAGTCGAAAAGCACAACTATAGCAATAATAGAAAGTTACAACTACCTCATTTTTCAAGGTAGTTCCCTTACTTGCTTCCCAATGCGTTTGTTCATCGTTGCACAAGCTTCTTGATGCCTTCAGCAAAAAAGGCTGAGCAGCAAGCCATGTATGCACCATTTCTTTCACTTCTTGCTCAGTAGTGAATCGATGGTCCCTTAAGGCATTTCAAGTGGACAAAAAGTATGGAAATCTGACGCAGCGGGATTGGGACTGTATGCAGGATGCTCTATCATCTCGAAACCCATATTCTCAACAGTTTGAGCAGTGTGGACGGCAGTATGTGGGCGCGCATTGCCATGCAATAAAAAAATACACCTTTCCACAATAGGCCTCAACACTTGGTACGAAGTTTAGGTTTCAGGTCCTTGCTCAATATCTTGCTGTAACCTGCACTGTTTATTGTTGAGCCCTTCTCCTAGGAATGTTGCAGTGTTGGACCTTTGAGAGTTTCAGAAAAGTGTATCACTATTCCGCCTGAGGGTTGCCTCTTGAATTCATTTTTGACTGGAGATGCAGGGTGTTTCCATTCCATGCTTTGGCGTTTGCTTTCAGGCTCAAAATGATGGATTCATGTTTCGCCTCCAGTAACTATTCGTTTTAAAAAAAACTTCAGCTTCATTAGCATGGCGTTCCAGTAAGCTTGGCGGAGGGACACACAGTCATGCTTGTGCTGTTCGGTGAGCTGTTTTGGAACCCACTTTGCACAAACTTTATGAATAATGTCATATGCAGAACCATAACCAATTTGTATATTTTTCCACTTCATCGGCACTGACCCTTTGGTTCTCTGAATCAGGATACGGTGTTGCTCAATGTTGGCGTCACTGGTGGATATTGATGGGTGTCCTGTTCTTTCATTGTCCGTTACACCTCTTCGACCATTTTTGAGCTTTTCAATTAATTCGTACACACTTCGCCGTGCTAAAACATTGCCCCCATATTGTGCGAAAAATCTTCGATTGACTGCGCCTCCTGGTACACCTTAAGACGAAAAAAAAAGGAATCGGATAAGCGCACATTGTTTTTCTTTGGTGCAACCGGTGAGCGGTGCATCCATATTTACTATGCAACAGCGCAACACTCACTGGAGTGACAACGGTCAAACATTCCTTAAGTGGAGTACATGTAGACGTGCGCGCAGACAAACCGTATAACCAACCTACAAAAGATTAAAAATAGTGTCCGCATACTTATTTACTTACCCTAGATGTTGGAAATGAAACTCATAATGTTCTATCTCCTATAGCACAATCAAACTCAATTATATTGAGTGCAATAATATAATAAAACCTGAATTACAACCCACAAACACGAAATATGGATAAAAAAACAAGGTCACAATTGGTTGTTGTGAAGAATTCTTCATTACAGTAAAAGGCTTTCTTAATGAGCAATTGTTTCAATTTACTTTTAAATATATTTCCTGTGCATCGCTTAGCTTGATGTGGAAGTTCGTTAAATATGGGATGAAACACGACGACAAATGTGATATTACTTTCATTCAAACTCGCAGATAACACCAATCTTCTTTCTGATTGTTATCAGCTTGCATAATTTACCACTGATAGCGCTAAATATACATTGTTGCTACTAACGGGAGACTGTAATTCCTAAAATGTGACAAACGCTAAAATGATAATAATAAAAGAAGACATTTCCTCAGAATGGTGCTTTAAGCCAAGGACATTTTCCTCTCAAAAGGCTATATTCCTGTCCGTCACCTTCCAGTTGAAACTGATGGCGATAGACAGCACAGGTGTTATTTCCAGCAGTCATGGCCTCTTAAAAAGTGTTAAACGCTCCATTGATGATGTCCCTGATGAAGTGAAAATTAAGATAGTTAATGCTGAATGTCGTGATTTCAGCATTGTTCTAGGTTTATTAGTACAAAATTATATAAATTTGATAACGGTATTTCAGTTATACTATGTATGTTTTTATAAGTTTAGCGACATAACACGTTTCATACGAAATTCAAATGTGATATTACCACTTTTTCTAATTTCAGATTTACGTATTAATTTATGTGCTTTTAGTTCAATGTTATTTAATAAGCTCAATATGGTAAATATTCGGTAAGAATTTTGTACTTTGGTATAGTTTCTTGTATAAGAAGGAATGAATATAATTAAAGCATATATTGCTTATATCTAAAAGGTAACGCTTTGTCAGCTAACACCTTGAGGATTCTAGTCTTCAGTTATTGAATGACTCAAGTAATTTATCATTCTAAATCACTTAATTTAAAAGTTAGACAGTTTTACACCTGACGTAGTCGAACAACATGGATAATTAGGACATACAGGACATTTAACGTCATCAGATTCTTATTCAGATAAAACGTTAGAAAAAAATCGGATATGGAGCGGAATAGTTGATTCAGTTTCACACTATTTAGATAAACTTGGCGAATTATCGTCTAACGGTTCTTCATTTGGAAGCACCATTATCCTACTTCTCAGGCAGTTGACACTATCTTCACCTATATATTTCGCTCAGGGAATTCACTTTAATCTCGTGAAGATTCAGCACCTCATGTTCAGGTAATGTTAACACAAGTTATAAACTAATATTTTGTTTTAAAGTGACTTACATAACTACTTCCTATGTTTTATTTTGTATTCATATTCCCAATATACTAAAGGGCCGTACATAAACTAGCTAAGTTAGAAGCAGATTATAAACAAGAAAACAGTCTGACACCGTACTTATTGACGGGAAGATATAAATAATTAAATAGAGAAATGATAGTAAGTTAGAGAAATGACTGCAATAAATAATTTCCGTATACTAAAACAATGCATGGTATAACAAGCCTGAGTTGAAAGATTTTCTCCGGGAAGACGAAGGTAATTAGGGAGTCAGGTTAGCGAAAGTCATTAGTATCAGTCAAGTAGCGAACGCATTAGCTTAAAGATTCCCAGGGAATTCAGTTACGTTATAAGCTCAGTACGTTTGCTGGGTCCCGCAGGCAGAATTCTAGAAAAGAGTAACTTGGATTCTAAGATTTTAGCCAAATCCCTGAGTAAGAAATTTAAGAGGCACATGTGGCATTTTAAAGTGTTGGCTGCGCGTGGTAAATAACGTTGGTGGGGAGTAATGAAATAGGCGGAACTAAAAGTATTAAAGGCGTGTACTTTTAGATGAGAGAGTTACTCTCTCTGATACCGTCACCGGTACGTACTGCTCGTGTGCTATTTTAAGCGCCTAGTAAGGCGTTTGTGCGAGTAAGATTTCACGGCTATTGCGAGAGGTCTCGCCGATAAGCGTCTTAGCCACTCACGGCATGTTACGCCACTGGTCTTCTTTATTGCGATAACAGTTATTTCCAAACATAACTTTGATACTACAGAAGTTAGCAGGTATAGTAATTCAGTTGTTACCATTTCGAGTGCTACGATTCATGTTCAGTTTCATTTTCCCTTAAAGCGGTCGGCAACTCGCTTCACTTCGATCACATTACATATCTCAGTCAATTTAAAGTGATGTTATTCTTCAACAATACGCCCACGCATGTCCTGAGAGAAACATCTCATAGCCTATCATTGGAGCAGCTGGCACACAAGGCAACAGAACGAGCAACTGGTATACGGCAGCAAACTCAACAACGAAGCAGATAACAGAGTACATTATCAATAGTGACGACCATCGTTCCTGCATCAAGTTTGATGTATGTAAACATTTTATTTCTAGATTTAGCATGCCTTTGTATTTATTAGCAGTTTATATTCCACTTCAGTTTAATAATGTTATTCTCTAAAGTGCTGTTGAGGAATTGCCTTCATACTATTAAATTATCAGTTCACTCCTTCTGAGTCCCTTTCTTTCAGAAAACACTGAAAGGAAGGAAGTTATGGCATTGGAAAAGCATTGCAATACAGAGCAGTGGACCAGATTACTTTCGCAATCTTCCATGATTAATAAAGAAAAATAAATCTCAGGAAAAATTTGAACAAAATGCGTTTTCACTTGAATGCAATGCTTCCAAAAAGAACATTCCACATTTATCTTCTTACTCTAATTCTTCAAGTTCCTATAAAGCGGCAGATTGATACTGCTAATACTACGTGCATTTCTGCGTGCGGGCGATGGTCATCTATGGACATCCCAGACATTGGCTGATATGCACAAAACAGCGTAGATGATTTTCTCATTCAACGGCATGCATTAACGTGTGCAAAATTTTAAATTCATCAGAGCGATGAATGATGATTAATATGATGCGACGGTGCTTAAGAATTCATGTTTCACCACTGCCTATTTGATGGTCTTTTACACGTGGAATGTGGAGGTGAGGCAGTCACTTTGAGTCCGCCATTTAGTCTCAGGTTCTGTCCATTTGAATGCGTGGATTTGGCATTCTTTTTAGCACAATTAAATAGCTTAGCATTGAAACAACAACATAAAGTATAAGAAAAAAGGCCTAAAATGGACACACTTTATATAAATAGCTTATTTAACACGTGGTTTTCATTTTCATATCACAGTAATAAAATACCAACATCATCATTCTGTATAATATAGAACTAGCTAATTACGCTTTAATTTTTGTTTACATTTGGGAAAAGACGCCGTTGTAATCGGCTTTGGAAGCTTCACAAAATTCAGGTGTATACTAACCGGCCACGATATGAATGCTTGCGATGAAAGGAGGAACTAAACAATTACGGAACAAGTGGGAGAGCATCGAAAGTACAGTCAGGAAATAAATTCTGAATTGCATTTACTGGCGGGGCTGAGACCTGCAAAATATTGCAGGTACTGTTTTCTTTGGGGTCTGTCACTTTCCCCTACCGCCTTGCCGCTCACACCTCAGTTCTCTTGCCCACTCAGTACCGCGCCTCACCTCCAACTGCAGCTGTTTCCTTCGCCAGCCGCACAGTTCAACTCATCACAGCATCCAAAGCAGCAGCTACCACCACAGCATCTACCACCACAGCATCCTACATCACTGCCGTTGTCCTCACGATGCAGAGCAGTGATTTCTGGAGTCCCCCGGGATCTACCTACTAGATTCATCCTCTCCGCAGCTCAACTCAGGTGGCCTTCCACCATGAAGGCCACCCGAATCATCACGCCCCGGGGACCTACCACGCTCGTTCGCCTAGTATTGGCTGATCGGGCCGACCGCGAGGCAGCCTTGAGGTCGGGCCTGCCCTTATTAGGGCTGGTTTTACGTATTGAGGCTAGCCGATCGGAAAGCCACCAGCCATGCCGCCGATGCTGCTGCTATGGTTACGAGACCACAACCCGCGCTGCATCTCCCAAGTGCCACTACTGCGGTACACCAAGCTTGACTGCGCAGTGCACCAGCCACGATCTCCGCCGACGCCATCGGTACTGCGCCTCCTGCAACGGCCACTTCACCTGGCCCCCTATATCTAAGAAACAGACGATTGACACCGGTGGACACTGTACACACAGCTCCCGCTCCTCCGACGCCAATACCACCTCCAACTCCGGCCTCTACAGACACCACCCTGCGGGATGGAGTCCAATATCTCCACACGGAGGTCCTTAACATAGGCTCCCGCATCTCTCTACAAGAACATCACTCAACACCGCCTTCAACTCCGCCAACTTGGAATATCATCTCCGCCGACTCGCCACCATAGAATTAGGATTTCAGGATCTCCACGCCATCACCGCCGCCTTCTCCACTGCCTTCAATACCTAGCGACTTGACACCACTGATACATCAATCAGTGGCCTTGGTCAAGTCACCGCCAGCCTGCCACAGAACTCACCACCGCCAGTTACGACAGATTTTCTGGAGGAGTTCAGGCACACGCTGACAGACCTTGCTGACCTAATTAAAGTCCTACTCACGATGACGGCCGAATGGACTCCGGTGCTTAACGACCTAAAGAGTGGGCAGGAAAATCTCCGGAACCACATGCTTGCAGACGTATGGCAGCAGATAAGATCGACAAACCTCTCGAGGGGCGCTCAAGTCATCTAAAACACAATCAATGAAGACTTACAAGAATCCCTATCCAGTTCCGGGGGGCAGACAGGGCCCTGGCTGTCACCCGTACATTTCCTTCACCCACTGCCAGCGCAATAAGCTAGCAGTTACCTTCCGCACTAACGGGGGTGCTCAGCGGAACCCCAATACCTTTCCTCACTTCTCCTGTCAATTCCTCTCCTCTTTACCTACCTATTCCCGTCACTAATCCCCCAAAAAAGCCTCTCTGATGCCTAGCCTTTGTGACGTTAGGCAGTGTGAATGAAGAGATTGGGGCCCTGCTTCAAGCACATTCAGAACCTGGCCGAATAGTATCTACGTTACACACGAGAAAGTGAGGAAAACATTGAAAGAGATGGTAAGAGAGAGAGAGAGAGCGAATGGGAGTGATAACAATGGAGAAGTGTAGTGAGAAAGAGAGAGAGCAAGAGAAGGATAACAGAGAGAAAATAACACAGTGTGCGAGGCAGGAAATATTAGGTAAGAGCAGCGGGAGAGAACCAGGGAGAACAAGGAAAAGCAAAACCATTATAGATGCACAATAGGTAACAAGAAGTAGTGTAATAGAGAGTGCACTAGAGATAGGAGAGAGAGGGGAGGGAGAGAAAGACAGTTATATAGGAAGAGCGAAGGAAAGGAATAGCGAGAGCTAAAACATTGAAAACTGCATAACACAGGAAAGAAATAGCAAAGGAGTGATATTATCCTCACGCAGTTCTCAACAATATTTGGACTAAAGCGGTGGTAAAAATCAACCCGACTAAGGGCCAGTTTCACCAACATCGATAATCCTATTTAACTCGGGTAAAAGGTGTTAAAATCGTGATTTACTAAACAAGTTGTTTCACCAACCAGCGCAATGGTTGCCGTGGCCTGTAAACCCGGCTAAAGCTTTACCGGCCACTTTCTATCGTTTAATCGTTTACGGATCGAAATCAGAGTTAGCGAAGCAAAAGAAAAGATGGCGCCGCAAGAAGTAATGCATTTGGTTATAGAGAACGGATATGAGGGTGTGCAGTAAAAGAGAAATAGAAGGCGACCGCGATGGATTAGAGAACAAAGCAGCATTTTAGTTTCACAGTCTCGAGGTCACGGTTTCGAACCCCGGCTGCGATAGGGGAACTTTTTTTTTAATTAGCATTTTCCCCTACACTCCGCACAGCCTGGAGGTATGCATATGGGTGCGAATAGGAGTTATTAAAACCTAATGATAAATAACCTACAGTCACGGGTAGCTTCTCGCATCATTGCTCCCGATATTACTATAGAAGCTATAGGGACTTATAAAACTTGAACTAAAATTTCCTCTATTTTAGAACAAAAGAAGCCAGAATTGGAATTCCTATCCAATATGTAAACAGATAAGGAATAGAAATTTCAAAAATAAATTAAAGATTTGTGCATCGCAGGATTACCAATTAGTTTTTGCGTCAACACACCTAACCTCTATTTCTTCACTGCATCGTCTACTGCCACTCCTGGTACATGTTTCACTGCTCTTTACAGGCAACAATGTTTGTATATTGCTTCATTCTCGACACATTTTATGGCGCAACAAAATATAAGCCTACTTTCGGCTTACAGCTTCTCTCTTCCCTCCTACAGTCTACACCTTTATATCATTGTCCTTATGAAACATCTGTGTGACCATGCAATTAAGTGCATCAATTATTCGCATGTGATAGGCTTAAATTTTAGACCCAAATATGTCATTTTATTCTAACGAGTGCACAGTGATTTGCAAATTGCAGAGCTTCAGAAGCAGAATGCGTCTGCCTGTGCTTGAATCAAAGACAGTTTTGATCTTGGACATTCACATGAAAAGGCACCAACGGAAGCAGCGGACAGCGTTTCTCGCTTGTTGAGTATGAGGAATTGTTGACTCGTACAACACGCATAAACTAAAGCTACGATTTCTTTACCTGGGTTTGAAAACTCGTGGTGAAACGTGCTTCTATGTTCCAGCGATAAAGACATATAACTGGGATTATATAAACTAAGGGCCAATTTCACCAACAGCGATAATTTTTCATCTTATTTTAGTTTATGTAATCTCAGTTATATGTCTTTATCGCTGGAATATAGAAGCACGTTTCACCACGAGCTTGCAACCCGATAAAAGTTTTGCAAACGTTAAAGAAATCGTAGATTTGTTTTATGCGTGTTATACGAGCCAGAAATTCCTCATACATAACAAGCGAGAAACGCGGTCCGTTGCTTCTGATGGTGTGTTTTTCCTGTGTATGTTCAAGATCAAAACTGCGCTGATTGAAGCACAGGCAAAGGCATTCCGCTTCTGAAGCTTTGCAATTTGCAAATCAGTGTGCACTCGTTAGAATAAAATGACATATTTGGGTCTAAAATGTAAGCCTATCCCATTCGAATAATTGATGCACTTAATTGCACGGTCACATAGATGCTTCATGGCAATGATATAAATATAAGCGGAAGGAAGGGAGGGAGGAGGTGTAAGTCTAAATAGTGCTTATATTTTATTGCGCCATAAAATGTGTCGAGAATGAACCAATATACAAACATTTGTGGCCTGTAATTTTTTATTGCTTAACTGTTTACATATTGGATAGAAATTCAATTATGGCTCATTTTGTTCTAAAATAGAATATATTTTTAGTTTGATTTCTATAGCCCCTATAACTTTTATAGTCATACCGGGAACATTGATGCGAGATACAACTCATTAGTAGGAGGTTTATTTAACATTAGGTTTTAATAATTCCTATCTTGAAACTTTCTTACATTCACACCCATATGCATACCTCTAGGCTCTGAGGAGAGTAGGGAGAAATTCATATTTAAAAAAAGTTGTGCTATACCAGCTAGGATTCGAGCCTGTGACCTCGAGATAGTGAAGATAAAATGATCACGAAGACAGACGAAAGCAAGCGGTCTATAGGTTGTTATGTAGACGAAGCCACGATACAAAGTCTACTTTATAATACAGGTAGGTACGCCTTCAATTTCTCTCGCACTTCACACGTTCTTCTCCATAACCAAATTCATTACTCATCTTTCTTTTTGCTTCACTAACGCCGATTTGGAACTGTAAACGGTGGAAAATGGCGGGTTTACAGGCCACGGCAACACTTGCAATGGTTAGTGAAACAGCTTCCTTACTAAATTACGGTTATAATACATTTTTCCCGAGTTAAATAAGATTACCTATATTGGTGAAACCGGCCCTAAAATAAGACGGAAAACTATCGCTGTTAGTGAAACCGGCCCTGAAAGGGTCAGTTTTGGTTTTCATACTGATGGGCTAATGACTTAACAACTTTGTATAGGGTCTTTCAACAAGAGTGTCCTATCTTCGAAGTTAAATAAAACACGTTCTATAAATGTTAAGGTTTATTTCTTTTTTTATTTTGGAACATAATTAATGTCATTACGTGTGGAAGAGAACAGCAGTTAAGTGACCGCCGCGACTTCGTTGGGTTGGGCGTATACGGTTGACCCAATTTTCAATGACAGAAGAACGTAAATTAGGTCCAACTTCAGAATAACACGCGTGATGTTATTCATAAGATCATTTACTGTTTCTGGCGTGTTGGCATAAACTCGAGATTTAACATAACCCCACAAGAAGTAATCCAACGGCGTTACATCACATGACTTCGGGGGCCAGTTAACATCACCACCACGGGAAATGATGAAACCTCTGAACTTCTCCCTCAAAAGATCGATTGTTTCGAGAGCAGTATGACATGTGGCACCATCTTGCCGGAACCAGATGTTTTTGAGGTACATACCATCCAATTGAGGCCAAAAATAGTCCTTTATAAGAGCCCAGTATCTTTCTCTATTGACAGTTAGAGCTTCTCCATCTTCATCTTGGAAAAAATATGGACCAATGATTCCACCATACCAAAATCCACACCACGCAGTAACGTTTTGGGGATGAAGTGGTCGTTCTTGGGTTGTGATTGCTCCAATAGCGGCAATTCTTTTTAACACAACCATACATCCAAAAGTGAGCTTCGTCGCTGAAGATGATTTTTCGACAAAAATCCCGGTCAGCTTCCCATTGCTCTGTAACCAAGTCAGCGAATACACGGCGCAACCTATGGTCGTTGGGCTTTAGTTCTTGAGTTAACACCATTTTTTAAGCGTGAAACTTCAAGTCCATATACATAATTCATCAATTTGTGTTCGGCGAAAGCCCCAATTCTTGCGCTCGACGAGCAATTGATTTGTTTCCGTTCTCGCTTACACTATCACGAACGGCGCCTATGTTTTCGTTGGAGCGCTTACGTCGATTGCGTACAGGCGTTCTTTAATCGCTAACAGAACCACTTCTTTCAAATTTATCGATCAAACGCCGAATCGTTCTCTCGCAGGGACGATTATGAACACCGTAATCTTCACGCAATACACGGAAGGTTTGCCGAAGGGATGATCCATTCTGATAATAAATTTTCACAATTTCTACGCGTAGCTGAATGCTGTAACGTTCCATGGCTATTTATCAATAACAACTGTAACCACATGAAAAAAATGACTGCTGTAACTCAATAATAACGGCAGCTATCACATGTTAAAAATAGGACACTCTTATTGAAAGACCCTTTATTACACCACAGAAACGATAATATATTCATAAACAGTAGAGTGTCTTATAAATTGGGTCTAGCTGTTCCAATTGTTCGCGAAACGAGCTCCAATGCGAGAAATAAAACTAAAAGTGAGTGCGACTCTAAGGGATGATGATGTGATGATGACTTGTGTTTAACAACGCTCAACTACTAGGTAATTAGCACCCTGGTAGAACAGATCATGGCAAGGGCCGGAGATAAATATCAGTACAGAATATCATGACATAGGACAGAAATATATACGGATATAAAAATCATAGCACAAATCAGAAATAAATATGGATGTATAAAACTAAACCGTGAAGTATGAAAAACATTATATAAGTTTGACTAAATCCGCATTTGGATATTTACCTTTGACACAAAATTAAAAACCTTATCAATCACTTGCTTATCATCCACTAAGACCTCTGCAAGAATGGCAGGCAGTTGTAGAGAGTCCCCAAGATGTGCTAGAGCAATAGACTCTAGCAAAACGTGACACACCAACAGACCTTCGCCACAAAGTGAAAAATAGGAGCAAGATCATCCTTAAAAAGATAACCGTGCGTAAACTTGCCGTGGCCAATATGCAATTGAGCCTCACCTCTTCACGACGAGATACACGAGAGGAAGTCACTTAGTTTATCGGAATTTACTTCACTACTCTAAGCTTATTTCCGCGGAGAGCTAACCACATCTCGAGCCTAGACAAGAGCACCGCTCTCCGCACAAGACTAAAGTCCTCCGACGTTACCCGACATATTCTAATGCTCGGTTCTGTGGCTACCGTCTTAGCAGACAAATCAGCAAGTTCATTCCACGGCAAACCAACGTGACCGGGTATCAAAGCACACTCCACATTATCGCCAGAAGCACATGGAGGGCATCCTGGATTCGCTGAATAGTGGGAGGAGGTGGTGGTGATGATGATGCTTTGTGTTTAAGGGCGCTCATCTGCTAGGTCATTAGTACCCCTGTAAAACATATCATGGCAAAGGCCAGAGATAAAGATGAGTAGAAAATATTACGGAAAAGGCCTGAGATAAACATGAATATAAACATCAAAGTAAAAGCCGGATATAAGGATTAATATAAGAATAAATATGAGTATATAAAACTAAACCGAGAAGTCTGAAACACCTGCTATTAACATGATTAAATCCGCATTTGCAAATTCACTTTTGACACAAAATTAAAAACTCCTATCAACCGCTTGCTTATCATCTTCTAAGACCTCTGAAAGATGTGCTAGAGCAATACACTCTAGCAACACATGACGGACCTCAGACCCTCGTTGCGAAGCGGACAAATAGGAGCAGGATTATCCATAAAAGGATAACCTCGCGCCAGCACGACAGCACCGCTCGGCAGAAGCCTAAAGTCTTCCGACGTTACCCGAGATGTTGTTACACTGGGTTCTGTGGTTGCGGCCTTAGCTGACAAATCCGCAAGTTTATTTCCCGGTAAACCAACGTAACCAGACATTCAAGTACACTCCACATTAACGTCAGAAGCGTAAAAAACATGGAGGGCTCCTGAATTCGCTGAACAATGGGTTGGTATGTACACAGTTCATGAAGCCTCTGAAGTGCACTTAGGGAATCACTCAAAATGAGACAGTCTCCCAATTTTGGACGACGCATATATAAAATGGCTCGGCATATGGCCTACAGCTCTACATTATAAATGGATGTGCTATCATGAAAACAGAATGTATGGGGTTCGGTTCCATGAACATAAGCACATCCAAGACCGTTGGTGCAATTAAATCAAACCGTGTAGATAAAAACTAGGTCACTATAACCGGCCTGAAATTCTAAAAATCAGGCGCGTGTACTAAAATAGGCATCATAGACTTCCAGTGTATCGTCATCCCAAAATCTACGTGAGATGTCGCGCGTAACCACGGGGGAACACCCCCTTCCCCTTAGCAAACATGCTGTCCTCCGTGGTGTAGTTGTTTCAATGCTAGCCTCTAGTTCCCGAGGTCGCGCGTTCGAACTCAGCGGAGTGCGATGGATATTTGTGGCGTATAAATCCTTATGGCTTCCTTTGGAAGGGAAGTAAGGCAGGTGGTCCCATGTTGTAGAATCTGGCACGTAAAAGAACCTTAGGCCTGATAAAGGGGCCCCTTGAGGCAGTATTTTTAACACTAAAATGATTTCAGTCTAATTATATAATATATAAATTCAATAGCAGCCCGCCTTGAAGCAATATGTGTATGTAGTAATTTGTAAAAATGTATGTAACAGTCACTGTATATGTTTGTATTATTGTAACCATGTTTAATAATGTTATGTGAATGTATTACGTAATTTAATAATGTAGGAGCTGTGAGAATAATAAGTTAAAAGTTGCTAACAATGAGGTAACAATGAGGTAACCTTGAGGCAATAATGAGTTTGAGAGTTTAAGTGTTACTTGTGATTCTTGGAAGCAATAATGTAATTTTAGTGACAGTTTATAAAAATAGCCAATCAACAACCAGAAAAAGCTTTAGTTAAATGAAGGTATTCTATTGGAGTAGGATTAGCCAATCAGAGACTTGAAATATAGAAATTTACAAGCTTAGACTGTTGAAATCAATTCAGTTGTCTGCAAACAGTGTTCCTAACCGGACGCGAGACACATCCTCGAGAGATTTAATACGTATTCATGTGAGACGAAAAATAGTTTAAGTGTTAAAAAGTGCAAGTAATTCATAAAAGAATCTCACAGTTCTCTATATCAGTGAAGTGTTATTTAAATCGTATCAAGTATTAATAAAAGGAGTGAAGTAAAATTATAATCTGTGTAAGCCTACATTCTTGTTGCATCACAACCCTGCTAAGAGAAACGTGTCTCTAACAAATACTGACGCAGCCGAGGCAAACATAAATATATAATATTTAAAGAAACAGCTAAATTACAAAGCTAATATTTTTTTAAACTTTGGGCAAAGGCCATCTGAAAGTACACTTGGGGCGAAGCCTACCGGAAGCTGTTTACTATACGTGCGGTTGCAACTACTACAAGTTCGGCTCCCCGACAGTTCAAATACAATACAACTCCTTCAATACAACCTACTTCAAATTGACGCCCAAAACGTGATGCAAATAACGTAACAAACCAATCTTCTCAAATTGGCGTCCATGCGTGGAGCTAATAAAGGCCTTTCTCACCCTGAGCAAAATTACCAGTGTTTCACAACCCATTATACAATGGGACGCTAAGGACCACAGCAGTTAAAGAGTGTACATAAATAAATAATAAAGAGAATTAGCAAGCATGCTAGGTATTTCAATGTTGTGATCTCTAAGAAGCTCCCGGAAACGAAAACCTGCAGGACTTAGATTAGTGGAGAGATGTTCCTATAACGTTCGTCCAGCGCGGTGTAAAAGAGTAAGCGAACGTTAGATGTTTTGGTATACATTTAAGCACACAGCCATAATTTCCTAAGACGACATCATGCCGATATGACAGAGGAGGTTCTGCAGATTCGGCGTAAAGACTCCTAACTGGACTAGTGGAAAAAATACCAATAGCCACTCGAATGCCGATATTATGGACAGATGGTTGTGCTGAGGAATAACTGATACCCCAATAGTCTAGCCTGGATCAGATCAGTGCGCGTTACAGTCGCAGGAAAACCGTCCGATCCGCTCCCGAAGATTTGCCATTTAATTTACGCAAGATATTCAGAGAACGGTCACATTGCGCTTTCAACTGTGCTTTATGTGATGACCAGCAAAGTTTTCTGTCAAACGTCAACCCCAGGAATCTCGTCGAATCTGCTAATGGTAGTAAATCTTGACCGAATTGGAGCGAAGGTGGCAACCATCTCCTACTGCGCCAGAGGTTCATGCAGATTGACTTCTCAGTTTAGAAGTGAATGCCGTTTTAGAACTCTTTTTTTGGAGGTTATTTAAACATTGCTGCATACGTGGTTCAAAAAACTGCGTACGCTGAAAAGTACAATAAACGGCAAAATCGTCAAAGAATAAGCATGACAATACCCCTGGAGGAATACATTTCGAGATAGAATTAATTGTTATATCAAACAGTGTAACACTTAGTACTGTTCCCAGAGGTACTCCGTTCTAAAGAAAAATGTTCGATAAACCCGAGCCGATCGTTGCTCGGAAAACACGGTCCTTCATAAACTACTGAATGAACAGTGGTAAGCGCCCACCTAAGTTCCAGGTGTGTAGATAACGTAGTATCCCTGCTCGCCAACACATATCTTATGCCTTTCAAAGATAAAAAAATATCGTAATGGTTTGACAATTCTTCATGTATCCGTTTGTGATTTGTACAGATAACACCAGGTGGTCCATTGTTGAAAGGCGTTTTCTAAAATTGCACTGGGTGCTGGTCAGCAGGTTGTGACTTTCCAACCATCATACCGATTGTCCAAAGACTATGAGTTCCGTCACCTTGCAAACGCAACTGATGAGAGAAATAGGACCGTAATTGGACGGAAGATGACCGTCCCTTTCAACTTTCAAAACTGGGTATGGCTGGCTTCCCACCAATTTTCTGGAAAAGTGGCACCAACCTAAACACGATTATAGACCTCGAGTAGGAAAGCCGTACCTTCAGGAGAGAGCTGTTGCAACATTTGTACGTGGGCACGATCTGATCCTGATAGTCGCGAAGATGAAAGAGCGACCTCTAATTCTGTCATGGTGAAAAGGCGATTGTAATCCTCAAGATTTTCAGAACGAAATCAGTAACCTTGAGATTCCACCTAACAGGGAGGTACTCGGGCGAATATTTATCTGAGCTAGATACCTGAGCGAAAGCACGGACAAATGTGTTAGCAACGTCAAATGTATCAACAACAGCTAAATCAGCTGTTTTAAGACCAACAGTTGGCATGTGGATCGATTTTCCGGCACGCTTTAACCTTTCCCAAACGACAGACAGCATGTATGTCGATTAAGTGAAGCTTCAAACTTGCTCCATAATGTCTTTTTCTATCCTTTATAATATGTCCAGATCTGGCGCGTATTTTTTTGTGTTCGATTAGGTTACTCAGTGTAGGATGCGCTGGAAAGCCTTAAGAGCACGCTTGCGAACATGAATGGCATTTCGGCATTCTTCCGTTCACAAAGGGACTGAAAATCGGCGGGGATTGGCAGTCTACTGAGGAATAGCTTTCTCAGCAGCAGAAAGAATCTTTTCTGTGAGATGTTCGACCAAAACATTCACAGATTCGTGCTCATTGTAGTCAAACACAGCCAACTGGTAGTGAAGGTTCCAGTTGGTATGATTTAAGCGCCATCTAGGTAAGCGTGTGGAACATATATCTTGCGTTAGGAGACTAAGAGAGCATTGAAGGTGGTCACTAAAGTAAATCAGAGGTGACATTCCATTGTAAGTAAACTGTTAAACGTAGTGAACAAACTGCAATATCAAGGTATGAAAAAGTATTACAGAAGTCTGAAACAAATGTAGGCTCTCCGGTGTTCAGAAGAGATAAGTTATAGATGCCGAAGGAATCGGCAATTAGTTTGCCTCTCGAACAAGCTCGAGGTGAGCTTCAAATAGTGATATTAGGCATTGACGTCTCCCACCAATGCAAGAAGTATTGGTAAATGGGAAATCAGATCTTCTAAATCAGCGAGCGAGACGTCATCAGATGGAGACAGATAAATGTTACAAACGGTAAATCGGATGGAAAGTTAATCCTTACAGCGACTGACTGGATGTTAGACCGTATGGATACAGATTCCATGAATATATCATCTCTGATGAGCATCATTGTGCCCCCGTGCGAAAGAATACCCTATTCCGTGTAATATCACATTGTGCTAGGATATACCGTCTAACTTGAAAGCTGTCTTTTGGAGTTTAGTCTCTTGCAAGCATACGACCAAAGGTTCACACGTAAATATTCATACTCTGGTCGCTGTGTTCTAATTTCACGTATGTTCCATTGTAAGACAGCCATAGTAATTATAATGGGATAAGTGCTTAATCCTTAAAGTCTACTACGTTGAGGACAGCGGTAGTCTACTCGATTTACCATTTTTCTTTGGTATCGCGCCGACACATTTAATGGAGGATTTATCCTGACTCATTTTCACTGCTGTTCTCGCATTTTGGGCAGAATCCTCCTGCTCCATCCCCTGTACGGGCGAGGAACTTTTTCCAATACAAAATTTCGGTTCGAGAAAGTCGAACCGATTGGAAATGGAGGTTAGCGAAGATTTGGATCCCAGATCTGAGTCCTTCCCAGAAGATTCTTCAGAAGAGGATCTCCGAGGAAATGTTCGTGGAATTTTCTTTCCTTTGAATGTTCCGGGTACAGATCTTTCGTCTTCTTTCAGAAAGTTAATTCGGTGATAGCTGGTCTTGAACTTTATCTGTGGCACATTATAATTTACGGGCTTGAAATTCTTATTGCTTGAGGTCGATGGTCTCGATGTTGTCTTTATTGAAGAGATCTTGTCAGTAACAGAGTTGGCAGATGTTGTTGCAGATGTATATGGTGATTTCGTGGGCTTTGGAAGTGATCCATCTACGAGAATCTTTTCTGAAATCGTGGACACGTTAATATCGCTGGCTTGAGTTTCGATTTCCCGACTCGCTACTTAGGTGCAAAGTAGCTATAGGTACCGAACTTCGGGACAGAGAGTTCGCCGATGCGCAGGAGTATCCGGGCTTCAGAGAGAAAAACCTTCTCCCTAACCGGGATCTCTTGGATCGCTCTTTCCTCTGTGTAACGAGGGCATTTTCGGAAACTAGGCGGATGTTCATCACTGCAGTTATCGCACGTTGGAGGTGATGTACATGCTCTCTCGTGTGAGAATTCTCCACAGTTAACGCAGGTAGCTTCACCGTTACAGAAATCACTTGTATGACTAAACCACTTGTAAAGTCTCAACGTGGTTAGGGATATATGGCATAACTTCAATGGCTTCATATCCTGCCTTAATAATTTGAGGGAGGTCTCCCGATCAAGGGTAAGAAACAGTGTACGAGTAAGCACAAAATCACATCTTTCTCTCCGCTGAACCCGAAATACGGATGTCACACTTTGATCTTCAAGATTTTCTTGAGTCGCCTCATTGGACATACCGTCCAATCCACGGGTGTTTACAACACCGCGCGTGGAGTTCAAAGTATTGTGCATCTCTGCTCATATGCGGTAACTAGCTTAAATGTTTGCGTTCTGTACAATAGCTGCTTGGGGTGCTGAATGTGCTTCAACCAGGATCGTGCCACCAGAGTTCTAGTACAGGATTTTACTGCACCAGCAATTTTATCCAGACCCTCTTGTATACTGGCTGGCTAAACGTACTGAACTTCCTTTCTTCCTCAGGTATACTGATGACTAAGTAGCGAGAACCACAAGACTCGACTACTTCTTTTACAATGACTGGTGTTCTTTTATTTTTTTTTGATTCATAGCGTTTTAATCCTCCACCATTTCAAATATCTTCGATTGCATGCTCACATACTGGGCACCACTCTAGCTTAGGTGAGAAACCTGGCCTGGGCCTTATTCACCTTAGGATCTCACCTCCGAAGTTACAGATAGAGGGAATCTAATCGCCTTCAGGAGTGTAACAGCTCATGTAATGGCCCCTCCACGGCACTGACTTTTATCAGCGGTTACGAACACAGTCCTACTTGATATTCAGTGGCTGGGAGTTACGCATTAACCAGTCACCCCTTACGACGCCTCTCCTCCGTCCCACACAGCGATATTATCCATCAGACTATGTCCAGGGAGATAACTAGTAGTTGTAAAACACACTTGCGGACCACAGTTGATTGGGCATTTGGCGTAAGCCCTCTCAGCTCTTAAAGGAATACAATCGAGAGTGTGGCTCGGGACTCCAGGAGCGTCAATCCCTTACCTACCGTAGTAGGTCCTGGGGGCTTTAAGGGAAGGGACCCCTTGTTGCCAAAGAAAATGTGCCAGGAATACAAGCGACGTGTTTATTGTATTTTTGCTGCGTATATTACGGAATGCAGGTAAATTCTAGCTTGAAGACTTAAAATATGCAGCGACATTAATACAAATAAATCATTGAAAAAAACCAAACTACAGCGTAACTGATCCATTTTTGTGTCATGTGAGCATAACCCAATTAGAACCTAATACGTCCTTTACTTTTCGCGAGGTTTTTGCATATAGAAGGCAGTGCGTATCCCAATCAATGAAAACTATCATAGCTCCATCAGAGCATTAAAAGCAAACTGATGGGACATCAATGAATTTCAACAGTAAATAAGGAACTGTCTGACTGACACAAATATGAAGGTATCGATGGACCCACATTTGGTTTGAAAACTTACCCGCCGCATAGCCTCAGTCCGCTCGATGAGGCAGCTTGGATCGGAGTGGTGAGATGCAGACTATCCGTCACGGAATAACCACTCCAGTAGTAGGGGATAGTTTACGATGGCAATAAGTGCTTAACACCTGTTCTTACTACATCGGCGCCACAGGCGGTGAGCGCATGTTACATGGAATGAAGTAATAATTGGAAAATAATATCTAAGGAAACGTCCAGGTCTAAGTAGTGAATTTTCTGACGCGAGGTATTATATCTTATCCAGAAAATGCTACCTTCAAAATTATTCGGCCATGGAATAATAATAACAATAATAATAATAATAATAATAATAATAATAATAATAATAATAATAATAATAATAATAATAAATTGTATAAATATGATGCTATGATGGGAGAGTGCTGTAGAAGTGAAAATGCGTTTATATGAGAGAGATAGGGAAAGCAGAAAAGATACTAGGTGGAGCAGGGGCAAAAGGAGGGGGAAAAGCGTTTATATGGGAGAGATAGGGAACACAAGAATAGATGCTAGGGAGACTAGGGTTGTTGCATGTGCAATGTTCTTGTCTTCTCCAGGATAGCACGATCCAGCATTCAGCAGATGAACAGATTCCATGGGTTGGTGCAGTATAGTTCCATATAATTTCACAGGTAGTTCAGATAGTATCGTTGGTTTTTAGTGTAATTCAGGTGGTATCACAGGAAAACAGATCCCATGGATCTGCTGCAGCACAGTTCTCTATGATTTTACAGGTAATTAAGGTAGTATCGTACACATTGAGGTAATTAAATATATAATATCACAGGTATTAGGGGTAATTTCGAGCAGAGAACCGTATCACAGCTATTTATGATAATTTTGGCTGATTCAGGTAGTATCACTAGTATTTAAATAATTTTTACGGGTAATTCAGATAGCATCACAGGTATTTATGGTAATTTGGAGAGTAATTCAACAGTTTATAAACATTCCTTATCCAAAGTTACAACACTCTTTTTCTAAATCTTATAAACTTCTATATCTTAAACCGTTAGCTTGTGAGACGGAGAGGCCTAAGCTGTGCATAGGGCTACGGAGAGGATATCTAGAAGTAGTGTAAATTAATCCATCCACATAGTTGAGGAGATATTATAGCGTTTTAGTTACCTTAAGTTTTATATGGTTACGTTTTTTGTCTAAATGTGGTAGCTTTATCAACTAATTATTTGTTCATTAGATAAGCATTGTAAGGATAGACCCTCTCCCCCTTTATCTGGCCTTGAGACCAGCACTAGGATTTGCACCTAATGGCAGAGTCAACATCTCTCCTTGCATCTTCTTGTCCTTCCTTCTACACCAGGTGTCTGCTAGGTGTATACGCAGCATATGAGCAAACTTCCATTTTTCAAATTGTAGATTCATTGAGAAAATTGACAACTTCAGACCCAGGTTATATTCTCTTAAGCGCTGTTTTTTATACTGATATGTCCATATGCATATGTTGTTATTCCACCCTCGGCAATAACTCTTTTGTCTTCTTAAGGAGTCAACGAGATTTTATTCGCCTGCACTGGGGTAACAACACGCTCTCGTGACAGGATCAAATTCATAGGGGTTCTTATTATTAATATGTTTTAAAACAGTCTTTATAGCTGCCATATGTAATATACTGCTTAATAGCACTACTTTTTATGTTCTTATCTTTTTTATCATTGAGCCATGGATATCTAGTGCATACCTCTTAAGTCGTAGTCCGACAAAACGCAGGCTGATTTTGCCATTAGCCTCATCATTAAATTTTCCCAGCACCTTCTTGTTTTAAGTGGAGTGACATATATGGTTGACAGGGTAATCAGCTGTATCTAGATTCTCAAGAAAACGTAGTTTGTCCTGATACACATCTTCACTTGTCATCTGATGAACGAATGGATCATTGTTCATATGCACAAGCTTCAGCTTTTCAGCTCTATAATATGGCAACAATGCGTCGTAATGATAGTGATACATTAATGCCTTATAGATGTCTAACACACTGATTCCAATGTATATAGGCATATCGAACACGATATGTCGGGAGGCTACATACACAGCTGCTAGATTGGCATCATGTATTGTGCTATCGATAAACGTAAGTTTGGCAGTCAGCTTTTCCAGGATTTTCTCGCTTGTAACCCACCAACCCATATCCACACGATATGGCAGGTTCTGCATAGTTTTTCCAAGCATGGCATCCTTGATAATCTTGTAGAGATCCTTTTGGAAACCATTAGCAGCCTCTTGTCGCAAGCTGTTATTAAATTCCACACTAGGTTTCAACCACCAAGACTATCTGAATTGTGGCACACGATGGATTTTACTCAAGGGTAGTCCATGACTAAGAGCTTGCCTCAAATCCACGTGATGTACTGCATAGTTCTTTCGAGATCCAGGATGGTTAATTAGTTTCTTTGTAGACGAACCCCTTAGGCTTCATACACTCAGGCAGGAAAGGTAGGTCTTATGTAGATCGTGAAGTTCTGCAGGATACTCGGTGTCGACTTCTAATATGTAGCCATGAGGATTAATTTGTAGTGTTTCTAGGATAATATCCTCAGGAGAAATCCGCTAAAATTCACCATTGGGAAGGGCGTGGCACATTATACAACCATGTTGATTAGTGAGCATCCTATAGGTGATAAACTGGTGTGGTCTTAACGGATCAAACTTATCAATTCAGATGTTTTCTGTTTCGGTTTATTGGTGAGAGACTTGACATGAAGCTCCACTTATACCGGATTTCACCATGAGTAGTTAAATCATAATCCAGAAGCAGTTGAAGCTGAATTCCAGTGTACAGAAACATGGCATGCCAGATAAGTTCCGGGGAGGTAAAATATTGAGCGGAGTCAACCTTATGATTTCTCAGGGTCTGATCTCGAAAGTCTCAAAGACATCAGCTAGAAGAAGAACATCTAAGGTTAAGTACAGATCGTTGTACTGGCCCAGATTTCTCACATTAAACTGTCTCCATGCATTTTCGGCATGATTGTAATCGGCATCATCAATTTCTTCTTCATTTAATCTATTGTAGAAGGCCTCCTCAGGAGGCAGAGATCTATCTTTCAAGACATCCCATGAAATGACATAATCATAGGGAAATACTCCTTTACGGGCTACTACTTCAACTTGTCTTCTAAGAATTACTTCAGTGTTTCAGGATATGATGTTAGGTTTTTTTACCAGCTTATTCAAGATTGTACTCAGGAACCGAAAGCTATCCACAAACTGGAGCTTTATATTTCCTACAAACTTAGAAAATGATTATATATAGTTTTCATCAGAGCTAGGATGTACCTCCACTCGCTCACACGCACATCCCAGCTCCTTAACAATGAAATGTGAGTCATACACACTGAGGTTATGTATGATGACCGGAATATACTTAGGTGCGTTGCAGGACAAATTTCATTAATTATGTAGACTCCTCGGTATTCACCACAGATATGATCCTGGTCTATCCTTTTTGTGGTTATTTCCTATAAAGGTTATGCCAAACAAGCAGCATACAGAGGAGTCGAAATCCTTTTGCTGTTGAACTGTAAGTTTCAGTGGCTCGACAGATTTGTATATATTATCAATCTTCTTTGCAATATGTAAGGTATTCCATAAAATTCTGAGCAGCATCATAACCACGACATACATACTGTTGCTTAGGAATACCAGCTTCCAGATGTTTAACAGATAGAACAGTTTTGACGTAAACACAGAAACTCATAGGTGTATGCTCCTGATAGGGGAATGTATAGGAAGTTTTAAGATTAGGAATGCACGCATGATATGGTGTGAGGATGCTTTCAAAATCTGCGTAGATGGCAAAAGGTCCTTTCAAAATTTTTAAATTGTATGATAGAGCTTTCCCTTGTAGGCATAGCTACCCTTGTAATATCACATTGGTTACGGATGGCTGCATGTTCTTGTAATGTTTCATGCCTGATTCATCCATAACGATTATCAAAATGTGTGAAAGATCTCTTACATGTGTAAACTTGTCTATCATACTTACCTTTCTGTCGCTGAATAGGTGTTTTAAAAATTCTGATGTATAAAAAGTGATGTTTTCTATTGCTATGACTCAATAGCAACAAATCACAATGGTCAACAGCTCAGTATCAGCAACCTTTATGGGTTAAACGTTGACAGATATCCTATTAAGCTTCTCAAACCTAGGTATTGAGCAAGTGTAGTAGGGTATGAAGCGCAGCTGAAGTCGTACTTATCTTGAAGCTGTTTGTATTTACCAACGCATTTTGCACTCTTCTCCATGAATTCGGATAGTGCACAATACATGAAGCATTTCTCGTCGCTGTAGTTCCGGGTGTTTATGCAGGCTTTTCTCTCTTCAACAGGTGGCGGTAGCGGTTTATAGCTATTTCCTCGTAACGGGCTTTACTTGTTGATATGAAATCGAGTTCCTTCCACAGCAAGAAAAGCATAGTTGCTACCCTTTAGCCAGGACTCCTCAATTTCAGTAACCAATTTCTTCAATTTCGTTTCCAAGATGGAATGCAGTTTCGTTTCTAGAAACACGGCCTGATTCCGTGTTTTAAATGCTTTGTCACAGGTTTCTGCGGTACTGTTCACAAATCGGCATTCAAGCAACAGCTTAATTTTCACACCCTTGTGGATGCTCAATTTCTTCTGAACAGCGTAGATTATGTGATTTTTTTGCTTCCTGTAGATAAACATTCATATTGTTTGATCAATTATAGTGCATGAAATACGATCTCAATCGTTCCTAGAATGAATTCTCGTACTCCTGCATGTTACAGTCCTTCATTGTGGATAATAAGTGACGCCTAGTAGGTTCCATCTTCATTCTCTTCTTAGGAATGCTTAAATCACAAACAGCTTTATGTCAGTGTCCCTTATAACCACATTGAAAACTGTGTTAAAATACTTGCACTTAAAGTATCGTTTACAAGTAATTTCATATCTTCTCTTATCATAACCTCACATGAACGTCTTTCCACTTTTGCAGCACGTATATCCTGATGCACTAGGAACTATATCCTTTTGTGCAGAGTTATTCATCATTACGTTTGATGTAATGTATTAATCCTTCTCTAAGGAAAGTTTTGATTTCTTAATCTCTATAACACGTTTGGAAGCTGACTATTTTTGATAGAACATGATGTTGACACCTCAAGACTAACTAGCGCAATATGGGCCAGTGCCTGAAAGCATCCTATTCATAGAGGGAGCACGAACCTTTTAGATCAATCATGCACTAAATTTAATAATAAACCAATGACTTGTGTCCAAACTCTTATATTTCAATAGGTGTTTACGAATACGTTCGGGCGTATACGCATGTATTCGTACATGTTCATGTGTTCTGGTTCGTTCGTATGTCTTCGTGCATGGCTACGTATTTTGGGAGGAGGTGTAAGTAAATGTTCATGCGTGTTCCTGTATATTTCTGTATGTTTCCTACGGGTTTGTGTATGCGGTCGAGTATGTATATAGTCGTATATGTTATGTATACTGTGTATGTGCGTGTGTGTGAGCGTCCTTCTGTGTATGCATCAGGATATACATGCTACAAAAGTGGAAAGGAGTTAATGTGAGGTTATGACATCAGAATAAATGAAATGGCTTGTAAAGTAGACTTTAAGTGCAAGTATTATAACAGTCTTCGATGGTAGTTATAAGGGACAGCGACATGAAGATGTGTGTGAATTAAGCAGTCCTAAGAAGCGAATGAAGACGGAGCGCACTAGGCACCAGTTATTATCTACAGTGGAAGACTTTAACCTGAAAGAGAATGAGACTTCATTAGAGGGACGATTGAGAGCGTATTTCATACGTTGTAATTCATCAAAGGATATGAATGTTTATCTACAGGAAGCAAAATAACAAACAATCAGGACGTTCAGAAGGAATTGGGCATTCATAAGTGTGTGAAAATTAATCTCTTCGTTGAGTGTCGATTTGTGAACTTATCGGAGAAACCTGTGACAACGAATTTAAAACACGAATCACCGTGTTTCCAGAAACGAATATTGACTCCATGTTGGAAACGAAATTCAAGGAATTGTTTACTGAAGTTGAGGAGACAACGCTTAAGGTGACAACTGGGCCTTGCTTGCTGTAGAAGGAGTTCTACTTCGTATCTAACAGTATAACCCGTTACAAGGGAGCAGCTATATACTGTTACCGAAAACTGTTGGAGCTAATGAAGCTTGTATAAACATCCAGAACTATAGCGACGAGAAATGCTTCATGTATACTGTACTAGCTAAATTCGTCAGCACCAAGCCTCAACGCATCAGCAAATACAAACAACTTCAAGATTCATCTGTGTTTCATATCCTACTACACTTGCTCAAGCACATGAGTTTGAGAAGCTTAAGAGGATGTCAATCAACGTTTTCGGTCTGGATGAGAAGGAAAAATATTATATCTGTGTGTTACTGATATTGAACTGGCTGACCATGGTGATTAGTTACTATTGAATGGAAAACATCACTATGTATACATCAAGAAGTTTGAAAAATAGTCATAGGCCAAAACTTAGTATGAAGGACGATTCTGCACCTGTAAGAGGTTTTCCACGGATTTTTGTTATCGTTATGGGCGAAGCAGGCTTGAGAAACTACAGAAACATACAGCCGTCTGCAACCAATACAATATGACAGTGGTAGATACCTGCAACAGGAACTCTATCATACAATTTAAAAATGTTTAAAGGGTGTTGAAATTACCCTACGTCATCTACGCAGACTTTGAAAGCATACTCACTCCATGTCATGCGTGCATCCCCAATCCTGAAACTTCGTATACGGTCCCTTATTAAGACCATACACGTATGAGTTTCTGTGTTTACGTCAAACCTGCTCAATCTGTTAAACATCTGCAAACTGGCCTTCTTAAGCAACTCTATGTATATCGCGATTAAAATAATGCTCAGAAATTTATGGAATACCTGACATACCTTGCAAAGAAGATTGATAATATGTACAAATATTTTGAGCCACTTAAACTTACAGGTCAACAGGAAAATGATTTCGACTCCTGTAAAGTATGCTACTCGCGTAGCAAACCCTTAATAGAAAAGAACTCTGATGTGCGCGACCATGATTATATCAGTGATGAATATCTACATACTGAATGTAATCTATCCTGCAAAACACCTAAAATATTTCCGTCTTCATACATATCCTTAGTGGGGATGACTCACATTTCATTATCAAGGAGACCGAATGTACGAGTGAGTGAGTGAAGGTAATCCCTAACTCTGAAGAAAGTTATATATCATTTTCCAATATAAAGCTCCGATTTGTGGATAGCTTTCGGTTCCTGAGTATAATCTTGGTTAAGCTGGTAAAAATCTAGCATAATATCCTCAAACAGTGAAGTACTTCGGAGAAGATAAGTTGAAGTTGAAGTGACCCGTAAAGGAGTATTTCCTTATAATTACGTCATTTCAGGGGTTGTTTTGAACGAAACCTGTCTGAAGAGGAAATTGGTGATGCCGACTACAATCATGCTGGAAATATATGGAGACGGTTTAATGTGAGAAACTTGAGCGACTACGGCGATCTGTGTTTAAGCTCCACTGTACTTCTGCTAGCTGATGTCTTTGAGAAATTTAGGGATCAGATGCTGGAAATTCATAAGTTTGATCCCACACATTATTTTACCACTCTGGGAGTTGCCCAGCATGCCGTGCTTCTGTATACTGGAATCCAGGTTCAACTGCTTCTGGATTATGATGAACTACTCATGGTGGTATCCAATATAAGAGGAGGTTTATGTCTAGTCTGTCACCGATACCCGAAGCAAACATCTACATGGATAAGTTTGATCCGTCGAGACCAATCCAATTTATCATCTGTGAGGATTCAAACAATCAATATAGTTGGGCATTGTGCCATGCTTTACCGTATGGTGGATTTGAATGGGTTTCTTCTGAGGATATCAACTTAGAACACTACAAGATGATCCTCATGGACACACATTAGAAGTTGACATGGAGCGTCCTGCAGAACTTCACGATCTACACAACGATCTACCTTTCCTACCTGAGTGTACGAAGCCTAAGTTGTCGTCTACAAAGAAACTATTACCTCATCTTGGATCTTGAGAGAAGTATGCAATACATTACTGTCATGACTTTAAGCAAGCTCTTAATCATGGACTACGCTTGTGTAAAGTCCATCGTGTGCTACAATTCCGACACTATCAGTGCTTAAAACCTTATGTGGAATTTAACAACAGGCCACGACAACACGCTGCTAATGATTTCGAGTAGGATCTCTACAAGCTGTTTAACAATGGCATGTTTGGAAAAAGTTGTAGAACCTGCGTAATCGTATGGATAGACGGTTGGTTACAAGCAACAAGAATCTGGAAAAGTTGATTGCTAAGAAGCTTACGCTTATCAATATATGATGCCGAACTATCTGCTGTGCATAGAGCCTCCCGGCATATCATGTTAAATAAGCCTATATACATTGGGATGTGTGTGTTGACATTTCTAGGTTCTTAATCCATCACTATAATTATGATGTGTTGTTGACCTATTATGGAGCTGAAAAAACTGAAGTCTATGCAAATGTATAGTGATTCATTCTTTGGATGGCGACTGAAGATGGATACCAAGACAAGCTACGTTTTCTTGAGCATCTAGATACAGCTGATTACCCTGACAATCATATATGGCACTCCACTTAAAAGAAGAAGGAGAATTTATACACGATGCTATTGGCAAAATCACCCTGCGCTTTGTCGAACTATGACATAAGATGTATGCACTAGATATCCATGAGTCAGTGAGAAAAAATATTGAAGACATAAAACGTAGTGCTATTGAGCAGTATATCACACTTGATAGGTATACAGACTGAAAACGCAAGAAATAAAGAAAACGCTGAATCTGATGGCACGAGAGCATGCCTGAGTGCAAGTGAATAAAATCACGTCGACTCCTTACAACGATAAGAGAGTTATTGCAGAGGATGGAGTAACAACATATGGATATGGACATTGCAGTATAAGAAGTAGCGCTTAAGATAATGTAACCTGGATCTGAAGATGAAAGTTTCCTCCGCGAGTCTATAATTTAAAAAATGGAAGTTTACTATATGCTGCGTATATACCTATTAGACCTATTAACCAACGTTTCATTTTTGAGCTGTGATGTTAAAACACACACACACCGAACTTTTCCTAAAAGGTCTCTTGGAGTTTACAACCTCAGACAACACCGCTGAACGTGTCAGAGGGTTCCCGCAGGGCAAGCGGGCACACTGATAACACAGGAACAATCCCAATCCTTGAAGAGATATTGGATAAATTAAAATGTCAATAGTATCCACCGAAAACGTTTAGGGAAAGTTTACGAAAAATGCCATAGACTAGCGGTGCACAAAAGTCTTTGCACCCCAATCTGCAGCCGGCGAAGAGAAAATGATATTATCTACCTTCACCTTATGCACACCCGACATCCTACAAATCCTCATCCCGTGATTAATCCTTAACAAGGATAGTTACACCTTCATATACTACATTCGGCTGCTCTCAGCCTTCCAATACCTGGTTGGATTGATTCGACTTAACCTGAATACCCCTGTACAGATAATTTTAAAGTTTTCCTGTCACGCGTATATTTCCATGTGGAGGAAAAGTGGGATATGCTATTTGTTAGTTAGGCTCAGTAGTCTGAAAGGTAGGCTTTCCTTAAGGGTGCTCCAAAGCCCATACTGGAAAGCTCACTATTTTGACATTAACGACAAAAAGTAATAATGCTGCCATCTAACGGCACAGAATTTGAACGACTTTCTTCTGAAGTAAATGGGGAGAGTGCTTTATAGCACAAGTGGTAGGTAAATTAATATAAAGTGAAGAAGGAAAAATTGTGTTCTGCATTTTAATAACACATTTAATTAAATTTATTATCCGGGTTAGTAGGCGTGGTCTACTGGACATTCCTCTTTCGGACATAGGAACCATCCAATGGTCGATAAACACTTATATTACGGAATATAGGAGGTGCCGCCGGCTGAGAAAGCTACTAGCACGGGGGAAGATGTTATAAACTATACTACAGTCATTCTGTCTTCTACTATCCATTACTATACCCGCCTAAATCGCAATAGAAAGACATAAATATGAGAAGCCAAACGTCTAAATAAAGCTTGGTATTCAGCATTAAGAAACACTCGAGCGGGGATAAATTCCGGATCAAACACTTATAACGTCTTCAATTGCAGTAAACACTATCCCACGTACACCAGGCATAGTTATTAAAAGCATCCCCCTCGCTAACCCTTGAGCTAATCAGCAGAGAGCAGAACAACGCGCACACCAATCAAGAACGAGCACCTTCCGCTCAGTCCACGTATATATGGTCCCTTCCGATCGAGCATTGAAGGGGACTTCTGTTCGAGATGGTGAGGAAGAGACGTCGCAGACAAGGAGCAGCTTCACCTGAGAAAGACAGCCGCAGTGGCTGCCGCTCTCTCAGATCATCGCCGACTAGCGAACCGACCGCCGCCAGCCCAGTACAGGCTACACGCAACCGCCGCAACCAATACAGCACCCGGCCAGACGCTCGCCATCCACTGGCAGCAGCACAGCAAATCCCGTTGGAAACGCCAATGGCGCCACAGGCGTTTCAGTGACATGATCGGCGTCTCCGCAATCGCTGACGTAGCGACCGCACGTCATCGAGAAGCTATTCCTACTCCTGCCGGAAGCACCACCAGCGCCCATGTGACAGCGCTGCTGTCACCACAGCCTCCACCATAAGTAACTGACAGGCACCCGGCATTAGCAGGCATCATCACCGTCAACGCCAACACCAGACGGGAGGTCCATTTCATGCTCCTTCTCGGAACCATACCATGAGGATTACAGCCAGCCGGACAACATGAACACCACTGAGGTCGATATTGTCAATTTGGCCACACGGCGGACCGTTGCACTTCACCGCCGTAAGGTCACTTCTGCGGCGCACTAAACGAGATATCAGCTTGCAAGCAGCATGGCTTCACGTAGTAGATTCTACGAAAGCTGCTGCAGATCCGACCACTACATCGGGCAGGCCTGCTGCCGCTATACTCTAAAAGTATCACCATACTGCCAAGCAGAGCGAGGCCGACACATCATCAACAGCCGTGACTACGACTTCCGGCAGCCCAGATCTTCATGAGCCCTCCTGCCCTCGCAATGCTGGGTGTAACTATTACCAAGCTACAAGCATTTTCCTTCCACTCGAAAAGAAGCTCAGTCGACGCCGAGAACAACCAGGGGGTTCTTCGGCCACGCCACTCAAGATATCCGATGCAACTTCGGCCTAAACGTTTGAGAGAAGGATCTGAGTAGACTACGGCTTAAAGACCTGGATATATTTTAAATTGAATGACACCGGTCGTGAAAGCCTCCATTTAATTCATAATATCATTATTACAGGCATATTGATAGCAACGGTGCTGTTCACAGGTGAGGCGTCGCTTCAACGAGATAAGATTGTAAACTATCACAATCGGTATGTATGGGCTGTCGTCAATCCTCACGCAAGTGTTGAAGCAAGACACCAACAAAGATTTTCTGTCAATGTTTGGGTCGGCATTGTTGGTGACTGTTTGGTAGTGCCTCACGTTCTTCCACCCAGACTCAACGACAACGTTTCCACAATTTCGTAGAGAATGTTCTATCTGATCTGTTAGCAGATGTGCCTTTAGCTGTACGACAAAACATGTACTTCATGAACGATGGAGAACCTCCTCATTTTAGTGTTAATGTCCGTCGGCTTCTAAACAACAGATTTGGTAACAATGAATGGGTAGAGTTGGACCAATTGCCTGGTCTCCATGCTCCCCAGACATAACCCACTGGACTTTTATTTCTGGGGCATTTGTGAGCTCTTGTGTATCGAACCCCAGTACCAGATGCTCAGAGTCTCCGTGCCCGTATTATGGAGGGCTACGAAACCATACGGAATACTCCAGGGATACATCAGCGCATCCGGGATTCACTACGACGGCGGGTTGATGCATGTATCAATGCTCACGAAGGGGCATATTGAACATCTCCTGTGAGAAAGAGTTGCATGTGGTTTGCTGGTACGTTCTATAGTGTGTTTTCCATAATTAATGGGTTGGAGAAAATCAGTTGTAACATGGAAACAAAGCCTTTCCTACCCATGTTCATGTAACATAATTTCTTCCTCTACGTGTGAGGAATGTGTCCTGCAATTTGTGCCGTATAGTTTTGTTACATCCTGTATACCACTGATACATTGGTCACAGCTTTGGTAACCATGCCACCAAATGTTTATCCTCTAAAAAGAGTAGACGGTGTCACAAGCTCAAAACTAAATATTCACTTAAAACCAAATTATTTTGTTTTAATAGTTTTGTTATATTGTTTTGCGTGCTTTATATTTTATGTTGAAAGTCTGATGTAAGAGTAGCATACCAATCAAAGCAGCTAAGTGTCTACAGTGCTGCAGAAAAAATTAAATTCTAACTGATATGTTAATCACAACGTTGGTAGCTATGTCACAAAATGGAATTAATTGTTCTTCCACAAGAAGGTAGAATCAGACGACTGAAAAATTCAATATCGTCGCCTGGATTTGAACCACGGATCCTCCGGTTTCGGCCCCAATGCTCTAAATACTGAGCTACCCTGACCACTTGCCGGTACGACATTAAATTGCTCAACTGATTCGCATTTTTCCCGGGAAACTACAAGGGGATCTCAAATCGTATTGAGATTAGAGCAACCGGAAGATCCGTGGTTCATATCCCGCACATGGCATTGAATTTTTCAGTGGTAGGATCCTGCCTTAGCAACCATGTCACCAAACGTTTATGCGCTAAAAAGAAGACTGTGCCACAAGCATAAAAGTGCTGTTATATTATTTTGTTCAGTTTGTTCTGTTATACTGGTTTATTCAATGAGTCATCGTTTAAGAGGGCGTCCAAGGCGACGTGGTATAGTGCTGAGGGATTCAACTGCGGGAGTCAGAAATTGATGTGGAGTGAGTGAGTGAGTGGGGTTTAAGGGCCCGTCGACAACTAGGTCATTAGGGCCCGAGGTCAAAACTTAAAAGCGCTAAAGCCTAAAAGGCATATTGGAATCTAAAACATTATAAAATCTAACAATAAAGCTTAAAACCCTAAAAGACATGTTAAAAGCTAAAAGGATGCGAGAAACTATAAAGGCACAGGTCTAAAAGCTTAAAATCAGAATATAAAAGAGATAAGAGCAACTTACACCTGCGCATAAAATCCAATAGTTAAATCAAACGAAGTACCTGATCGACAGCCACTGGGTCGTCGCCTAAAACAACACGCAGAGTACGACCTAGTCCAAAAGAGAGGCTCTCACGGGCGAATCGCGGACATTCGAGTAAAACATGTGGGACGGACAGGCGAACGTCGCATGTCGGACAAATTGGGGCCGGATCTCCGCGCAAAAGATGTCCATGAGTGGCGCGAGTATGACCCAGGCGTAGACGAGTCAGAACAACTTCCCTGCAAGAAGTGATTCCCTGCAAGAAGTGGACCAGGGGTGGACGGTGTCCCTAATAGTTCGCAGTTGTGTGCCACTCAACGCCACCCATGACTCCTGCCAGGTCAGAAACATATTACGCCGGAAGTAACGCTGGACATCCCGGTA
Source organism: Deroplatys truncata (assembly GCA_030765065.1). Taxonomy (NCBI): domain Eukaryota; kingdom Metazoa; phylum Arthropoda; class Insecta; order Mantodea; family Mantidae; genus Deroplatys; species Deroplatys truncata. Next base: position 18,390,068 of record CM060988.1, on the reverse strand, counting down.
AGGCACAGTCGCTGTAGAAAACTCCAACAAATAGCAGGCGGACTTTGCAGCCGCATCCGCTTCCTCATTGCCGGCAATGCCCACATGGCCGGGGGTTCATGTAAAAACTAAATGATATCCTCGGTAAAGCAGCTGAGAGACGATGTTCTGAATTTTTACGACTAAGGTGGAGGAGCCGAGAAACTGTTGTAAGGCTTGAAGGGCGCTTAAAGAGTCGGAGCATATAAGATAAAATCCTGGAGATAAAGTGGAGATAAAAAGCAAGAAATAAAAAATGGCAGAGAGCTCGGCGGTAAAAACGGAACTGACGTCCAAGAGGCGATACGAATGAGCCGTGGCGTTAACGACGAAAGCGCGACCTGTAGCACCACCCACCTGGGAACCATCAGTAAAAACCGGAGTGTAGTTCCGGTAACTCCCCAAAAGCTCGGAAAAAAGTCGACGGAACACCAACGGTGGGGTGGAGCGGCGAGCGTTGTCCGATAGGGCTAGGTCAAACCGGGCGCGCTGGAGTTGCCACGGTGGACAACGTCCAAAGGAGAACCGCTCTACAGCAGGCAGTTGGAGGTCACGTGCAACAAGACGGTCGCGAAACCGAATACCGCTGGGGCGGGAAGAGCTACTATTCCGCACATAACGGACAGGGAGAGCCGGATGTAAAACAGAGTTAAAACAAGGGTGACCTGGGTGAGCCGCCAACCTTGCAATAAAAGAACATAGTAAAAACGAGCGCCAAATAGACAACGGGGGTTCGCCAGAGTCAGCGTATAAACAGTCGACACGACTAGTGCGGAAAGCCCCAGTTGCAACACGGATACCAGCATGATGGACAGCGTCCAAGAGGCGGAGTTTAGAAGCGGACGCGGCGCCGTAGATAAAACTGCCATAATCCACTTTGGACCGAACCAAGGAGCGGTAGAGTCGCAACATCACGGTGCGATCACCGCCCCAAGAAGCTCCAGATAAAAGCCTCAGTACCCGAAGAGAGCGATCGCACGAAGCACGAAGCCGGCGAATATGGCACTCCCAGGTAAGTTTGCTGTCGAGGTAAAGACCCAGGAACTTGAGGTGCGGTACAAACGGCAAGGGTATGCCGAGCAAGTGAAGGTCAGGAGGAGGATGTATACCACGAAGGCGATAAAAGTGAAGGCACTTCATTTTCGAAGCGGAGAAACGAAAGCCGTTGCGTAGCGCCCAGGTTGCAAGAGATGTTATGGCCAGCTGTAGTTGACGCTCGATGTGAACCACACTATAAGAACGATAATATATAGCAAAGTCCTCAACATACAGAGATATCGGAAGATCGCTACGAACAACGCTAGAGATGCCGTTAATGGCTACCGCAAAGAGAGTGACGCTAAGAATCGACCCCTGGGGTACACCGTTCTCCTGGATACGCTCCTGAGATAGCGGGTTTCCAATGCGGACACGAAAACATCGAAGCTGTAAAAAAATTGAAAGAAAGGCAGCTAAATGGCCGCGCAAACCATAACCATGGAGCGTACGAAGAATACCGTAGCGCCAAGCAGTGTCATACGCCTTCTGCAGGTCAAAAAAGACACCCACGACATGCTGCTTCAGGAGAAAAGCGTCTTGCACATAAGCCTCCAGCCGAGTTAGGTTGTCCACACTAGAGCGATGACGACGAAATCCACACTGCACATTGCAGAGGAGATTAGTGCTCTCTAGCCACCACATCAACCGAACGTTAATCATTCTTTCAAAAGTCTTACACACAACACTGGTCAGACAAATAGGCCGGTAGCTAGACGGAAGTGACAGATTGTTACCGGGTCGCGGGATAGGAATGACAATACCCGTCCGCCACGAGCACGGAAACTCCTGTCTACGCCACATGCGGTTGAAGATCGCAAGTAAGAATGAAATCGCCTCAGGCGGAAGATGAAGTAGCATTTGTCGGTGGATGTCATCAGGACCAGGGGAAGAATCCCTGGCGAGAGACAGAGAATGCACCAGCTCGGCAACGGTAAAAGGTGCGTCGTAGGACTCGCTACAATCGCTGTTAAAATCAAGGACCAACCGCTCCGCAGATGTCTTAATGGGTAAAAACGAGCTGTCATAACTAGCCGTCTGATTAAAAGTAGCAAATGAGCTGGCAAGAGCTTCCGCTATAGCGGGTTCGCTGGTAAGAGTGGAGCCGTTTACGGCAATACCGGGAATGATCACCCTGCGACACCGGCCATACATACGCCGAACTGCAGACCACACCTGTTGTGCAGAACTGCGATGGGAAAGAGAAGAGACATAGGTCTCCCAAGACTTGCGTTTGGCATTCCGAAGCACAAAACGTGCCCGTGCCCGAGAACGTTTAAAAGCAACGAAATTCCCCTCAGTAGGATGTAAATGAAAGACACGCAGGGCACGTCTGCGTGACCGAAGGGCCAAACGGAATTCTGTGGTCCACCAAGGGACAGGAACGCGACGTGGGGCGCAAGAACCACGAGGAATGCTGGAATCCACTGCGAGTAAAAGAGAACAAGTAAAATACTCCACCATGTCATGTATAGTGGCAAAATTAGTAGCGCTGAGATGAATCAGAGAACGAAACCTCTCCCAATCAGCCTTAGAAATAATCCAGGGAGGATGTCGTGAAGGTAGAGGATATTGACCGTATAAACCTAAGGCAATGGGGTAATGATCACTGCCATAAAGGTCAGAAAGCACCGACCAATCAATGAGGGGAAGTAATGCCGGGCTGCAGAAAGAAAGATCTAAGACTGAGTGGGTGCCATAGGCAGAGGATAAGAAGGTAGGGACACCAGTATTTAAAAGAAATAAGCCGGACATGTCACAGACGTCTGCAATAAGGCAGCCACGAGCGTCGTCAGTATCGGAACCCCAGAGAGAATGTTTGGCATTGAAATCACAAACGAAAAGTAGCGGTGAGGGTAGCTGTGTTAAAAGGGCCCGAAGTTCGTGCGCTTGAACTACACTGAGCGGTGGCAGATACACATTGCAGACAGAGAAACAGACGCCCTCCAATCGGACCCTCACAGCCACAGCCGACAATGGTGTGCGAAGCGGTATGTTGGTAGCACAAATAGTATGCGCCACCAAAATAGCAACCCCACCGCTGGCACGCTGTCCAACTACAGAGTCATGTCTAAAGCAGGTAAAGCTCCGAAGATGCAAAGCGTGAGGAGGCTGCAGATGGGTTTCCTGTAAACAGACGATTGAGGAAGAACGTTGGGAAATTAAACATTGTAAGTCCGGAAGGCGTGCCTGAAACCCATTAACGTTCCAGTGGAGTATCTCCATTCAAAAAAGGCTAAGATGACCGCTTGAGTTTCTTCCACACCTTAACAGATTTCGGACCAACGACAGTAAAAGCCGCATCCTCTGGCGAACCCTCCGATGCCCGGGAACCAGAAGAGCCTCTGCGGCTCGTGGAACGGGACCTGGACTTCGCAGAGGAAGTGCGACTACTCGGTCTATGGTGAGGCCGAGAACGAACACCCTCAGTAGACGTCGCTGAAGGGTGAGCATTGGTAGACAGCTTGCAGGCTGGCGGCGACACGGCTGAAGATGAAGACTGTACAGCACTGTCAACTCGAGACGATGGAGAAGTATTCGCAGGAGGCTCGGTTTGTGTCGAAGCATGGGCAAAGGACGTGAGTGGTGAGCAAACAGTGGCAACAGGAGTGCGGCGGACGATGGAGGAATAACCAGTGGTGTTTGCAGGTTGAAGTTGCGCAAAGCGCCGCCGTGCTTCAGGAAAGGTGAGGCGTTCATTAACGCGCAACTCCTGTATACACTTTTCGTCCAAAAAGCGAGAACACTGTCGTGAGCTAGACGGATGACATCCTCCACAGTTAACACAACTAGGGTCACGAGCACAGCCGCGCCGTTATGGGCAGGTAAGCCACATCGCTCACAGAGAGCAGGATGGGCACACGAGCGGGTAGTATGGCCGAAGCTTTGGCAGCGAAAACAGCGCATGGGGTTCGGAATATAAGGGCGCACGGAGGCACGTTCGTAGCCACAAAAAATGAACTCCGGCAACACAGTACCTTTGAAAGTTAGAAACACAGTACGCAGTGGGTATTCCTGACTGTCCTGTTTGCGAGATAGACGGTACGCCTGACAGACACGTTGATCGGAGAGACAAGAAACTATGTCATCGTTGAAGAGATCATCGAGACTAGAAGTGGTGACAACCCCCCGAACAGAGTTTAAGGACTTATGTGGGACTACCCGGACAGGATAGGAGCCCAACAAACTCGTTTTCAACAGTTTCTGGGACTGCTCGGCGTTGGCGGTCTCGATCAATAACGTACCGTCTCGTAGTCGCTTCGCGTTTTTCACCTGGCCACAGATCCGATCCACCTCACGCTTTAAGTAAAAAGGGCTAAGGTCCTTGAACGTTTTTCCATCACTTGTTATATTCATAACTAAAAATATGTCAGTGAAAAGGGTTTTGCGCGGATACATGATGAATGGACCCCCATCCTGAACCGTCGTCGTCAGCCTGCCATCCGGGGGTTAAAGAAAAAAGACACCATATCTCCACGGACTGCGCCGTCGTGGGAACCCTCCCAAGACCGATCTCAAGGCATACTTCAGAAGGGCTACCCCCCAATCCCCACTGCTAGTCCATATGTGTAAGCTGTTCACCACACACACCCCGGCTTTAAGCCCCTACCATGGGTATAACCGCCCATGGCTCCCCACTCTAGGCCGCGCTGCGAGCAAGACACAGACACGGATTCAGGGGACTTGTGGTTGATTACACCGAGGCTCCGTCAGCGGTAACACGTCCGGCCCGTGATACTAATCCAACGACACACGGTCGTTGGAGAATTAACACAAGCCGGGCCCCCAGAGAGCTACGTGGGTGTACATGGCGGCGTGGATGGGCTCCGCACCTAAGGTTACACACAGGGGCAGTGCGAGGGGTCCGCCCGACCTTCGCGTCTGAGACCTCCGTAGAGCACACATGTCGGAAGCCGCGCGGAAACCGTGGGAAAGAACCACGGAGACAGAAAAGATCCCTGCTGGTGAGACAGGAGTTAATAAGACTAAAACGTAAAACTAGAAATCAGAATAAGCCTAGAAGAGGAAGGGGATCGTGAACAAATGAATAAAAAAAACACGTGGCACAGTAGATGAGAGCGGAGGGGGTGAAATGTTGGCGAGTGGCTCGGGACCCCGGGCGCGCCTAACCCGTACTCACACGAGGTGATCCCCTGGGGGGGTTGATGTGGATACTAAAATATATTTGTGAAAGGATTGTAACTCCGTAAGGTAAAACTATTACAGAGTTCAATGTAGATCTGCTAAATGAAATATGCAAACATTATCAAGCAAGGCAAATTTGGCCGCCTATATTTGCTGCATTCAAACGGAAGAAAGTGTTTATTTAACATTGGTACGTTGATCACATTGTTGGTAACTCTGTCACCAAATGTTTACCCGCTGGCAAAAAGAGACACCACAAGCTTAAATTTATTATACCATATTTTTGAGAATCTAATACGCACTTTTTTGTCCAAATGCAGTATTCAAAATTGTAGTGCGTATTAGATTAAAGGCGCGTTAGATTAGAGCTCACAATCTTTCCGTACTTCCCCGATAACTCCGTTAATTTATCATTCCTGTCTTACTCACAATGTATTATTATCATTCTCTACTTCATTACATTTATAATTGGCCTATTATTGCAAGGGGCGTTGGAAACAAAAATGAAATTGAGTTTTATTTATGGACGCTCTTTAACTGCTATGGTTCCTAGCGTCTCATTCTATATTGGGCATGAAAGACCGGTAATTTTCTTAAGGCCTCCTTATGAGGCTTGAGGTTCTTTTACGTGCCGTAAATCTACGACCGGGACCACCGGCTTTACTTCCCTTCGGAAGGAAGCCATGCTAAGGATTTTTACGCCCGAAATAGTCCATCGCCCTCCGCCGGGTTTGAACACGCGGCCTAGAGAACCAGAGACTGGCATGATAACCACTATACCACGGAGGACGACAAGGGACCTTGGAATTAGTAGGTAGCTAGGAAATGGAAGGCAAACACAAGAACATGTTATGACGCGAAAAGTGATCCTTTATACCGAAAAAAAGTAGCAACCAAAGGCAGAAAGTGTTTATGCGAAGAGCAAGGTTTGTTTGTTGTGGCCACAGAAATTGGAATTATTTGCATATATTGGCCAGCAGGTTTGTTCTGTGTTTAATAACGAGCCATGTGTGTGTTTACAGTTATGTACAATTAAGTATATGGCATTCTTGATAAATAGTTTCTGCTTTCAACAATTAGAGTTTTTAAGCTGCTTTTTGTAGTTAGATTTTGTCTTATCGCTTAGGGTTTATCAATTATACAACCGACATTTAAAATGAAAAGGACTTCATCCATTCGCAGAAAATTTAAGATATATATGTTTTGTTTGCCATGCAAAATGTCTGAAACATACGGTTTTTAATTAAACTCGTTAGAGACACTTTTGAGAAAATCCAAAATTTCGGAAAATGATCCAGTAAAAGGCAGTTTTGAGTGGCCCAATTTTCTTGAAGATCTTGGAATGGCATCTTTGGAAGAATCTGAACCTGAACACCAAGTTTGATGTTTATCCGATATTTCGTTTTTGTGTCATTCTGTACATACATACACGAAGATTTTTCTAAAATTCCTTTTTTTCCAGGGCCTCAAAACACCTTCCGATGAAATCTCGATATCAAATTTCTTTTATGGAGTACTGCTACCTCTAACTACTGGGTATGTATACTGGCGTGCATGAAATGTGGCCCATAAAAGAAGGGAGCTGCTTATGTTGGTACTAGCGCCGCCCCTTTCCAGCGTGACCAACTGGATTGACAAGGCGCTTTACTACCCCGAAAGTATGGCCGAGTTACCTAAGGGTAGCATTACCACTTAAACCTTATATGTCTGCTACACTACTGGTTTCTTACTGACAACAACTTTCGTCTCCAAGTCGCTGATGAAAGCTCTCATACATGTAAATGTTATAGCTTTGTTCAGCTCTTCCTATAGAGGGCCGAATTATATTGCAATTGGTGTAGGCTTACCTTGTGTACTATTTGTAGTGAAACTCTTTCACAGGGGTAGTATCCGAAACACCCCTTCATTCCACATGGAATATAAACATCGCTAATTGGTTTAATTTGTATGTCCCTGTATTATTTTTCAGGCCAGTGACTGGGTGGAATCAAAAGATGGAAACCTTGCGCAGGGTTAAAACACTATGACAATTTAGGGGAATAGTTAGTTTTTCTGGACGACAGTGTACGAGTATAAGAAGGGTACAAGTAGGCTAAAGCGATAGTCAGACTTTTATAAAGCGGGACGCTATATAATGGTTTGAAATTCCGTGCTCTTTGCATGATCACGAGAAACAACGAAATGCGACTTAGCGCTTAAATAAATGGTGTGCATGCCTTTCTCTACGCAATATCATAAACTTTACTGTAGCTTTATTCTTCTCTTTAGTTTTAGTTAATCCAGATAAATCGATACAGAAATAGTTTCATTACTTATTCCGTTGTAGGTACAAGGGGGTGAAGGAAACTGAAGCAACAATCAAATGTTTTAAAAGGGAAGCCAATATGCTGGCCTTAAAGTTCCACAGTCTTTCGATGGCATCGCGAGAAACAACTGAACAGCGGCAGTACTTTAAAACTGACTAAAATTCAAATCAATAATAACGGATATCTCGGAAACGACCAAATGTGAAAAGAAAGTTATTATTCGGAAGAAATTGTGTTTTAAAGAGATCTAATTTTTGTGTAGTAAGTTTTTATATCTCTTATTATGGTTTACGCATTTTACATACTATACCCATAAAATTCAAGACAAACATTTGATCTGTCACATAAATATCTTAAATATAAAGCATCTTAATCAAAATCGTTACAGCCATTTTTTAGAAAATAAAAAATATCAACCAAACCCAGAGGTCACGGGTTCGATGCCCGGTTGGGTGTGGGAGCTTTTCTTAGCTAGGATTATATCCTTCTCCCCAGAGTCTGGTAGTATGAGTGAGAGTGTAAATGCGTGTGTGAATGTCATGTTAATAAAGAAAATCCATAAGATAAACAAATCCAAGGATTAATAGAACAGAAAACCAGCGAACATCACTGTCGATTACAAATTCTTCCAAAGGCAAAGCCACCGGTGTATCTTCGATATTAAAGGCGGTACATAAATAGAAAAAAAACAAATAAAATAAAAATGTTAGGAAAAACTAGAAAATTAGGAAGGGAATTTTCATGAAAATCCTCGTATAGCATGTTTATCACACACTCAGCTCACATACTAACTTTTGTATCTATTGAAGATTTTATTTTAGATATGAGTTCATACACACACATATAAACACACATGACAACACACAACTACACACTCAAACACACCCACCTACACATACAATCACGCACCCCCAACCACAGATGATCACACACTCACCCACACACCAACACATGACCACACACAACTACACACTCAAACACACCCACCTACACATACAATCACGCATTACACCCACACATGATCACACACTCACCCAGACATGAACACACATGATCACACACTCACCCACATACCAACACATGACCACACACACCACACATGATCACACACTTACCCGCATATGATCACACACTCAACCACACACGACCACAAACACCCACATATGATCACACACTCACGCACACATGATCACACACCCTACCACACATGATCACACACTCACGCACACATGATCACACACCCTACCACACATCATCACACACTTACCCGCATATGATCACACACTCAACCACACACGACCACAAACACCCACACATGATCACACACTCACCCACATATGATCACACACTCACGCACACATGATCACACACTCACCCATACATGATCACACACTCACCCCCATATGATCACACACTCACGCACACATGATCACACACTCACCCACACATGATCACACACTCACGCACACATGATCACACACTCACGCACACATGATCACACACTCACGCACACATGATCACACACTCAACCACACACGACCACAAACACCCACACATGATCACACACTCACGTACACATGATCACACACTCACGCACACATGATCACACACTCACCCACACATGATCACACACTCACGCACACATGATCACACACTCACCCACACATGATCACACACTCACCCACACATGATCACACACTCACGCACACATGATCACACACTCACCCACACATGATCACACACTCACCCATACATGATCACACACTCACCCACACATGATCACACACTCACGCACACATGATCACACACTCACCCATACATGATCACACACTCACGCACACATGATCACACACTCACCCACGCATGATCACACACTCACCCACGCATGATCACACACTCACGCACACATGATCACACACTCACCCACACATGATCACACACTCACTCACACATGATCACACACTCACTCACACATGATCACACACTCACTCACACATGATCACACACTCACTCACACATGATCACACACTCACTCACACATGATCACACACTCACTCACACATGATCACACACTCACTCACACATGATCACACACTCTCTTATTCATAACCACACACTCACCCACACATGATCACACACTCACGCACACATGATCACACACTCACCCACATATGATCACACACTCACCCATACATGATCACACACTCACCCACACATGATCACACACTCACCCATACATGATCACACACTCATCCACACATGATCACACACTCACCCATACATGATCACACACTCACCCACACATGATCACACACTCACGCACACATGATCACACACTCACCCATACATGATCACACACTCACCCCCATATGATCACACACTCACCCACACATGATCACACACTCACGCACACATGATCACACACTCACCCACACATGATCACACACTCACCCACACATGATCACAAACTCACCCACACACGACCACAAACACCCACACATGATCACACACTCACCCACACATGATCACACACTCACCCACAAACGACCACAAACACGCACACATAATCGCACACTCACCCACACATGATCACACACTCACCCACACATGATCACACACTCACCCACACACGACCACAAACACCCACACATGATCACACACTCAGCCACACATGATCACACACTCACCCATACATGATCACACACTCACCCATACATGATCACACACTCACCCATACATGATCACACACTCACCCACACACGACCACAAACACCCACACATGATCACACACTCACCCACACATGATCACACACTCACCCACACATGATCACACACTCACCCATACATGATCACACACTCACCCCCATATGATCACACACTCACCCACACATGATCACACACTCACCCACACATGATCACAAACTCACGCACACATGACACACACTCACCCACACATGATCACACACTCACGCACACATGATCACACACTCACCCACACATGATCACACACTCACCCACACACGACCACACTCACCCACACATGATCACACACTCACCCACACATGATCACACACTCACCCACACACGACCACAAACACCCACACATGATCACACACTCACGCACACATGACACACACTCACCCACACATGATCACACACTCACGCACACATGATCACACACTCACCCACACATGATCACACACTCACCCACACACGACCACAAACACCCACACATGATCACACACTCACCCACAGACGACGACAAACACGCACACATGATCACACACTCACCCACACATGATCACACACTCACCCCCATATGATCACACACTCACCCCCATATGATCACACACTCAACCTCACATGATCACACACTCACCCACACATGATCACACACTCACCCCCATATGATCACACACTCAACCACACACGACCACAAACACCCACACATGATCACACACTCACCCACACATGATCACACACTCACCCACACACGACCACAAACACGCACACATGATCACACACTCACCCACACATGATCACACACTCACCCACACATGATCACACACTCACCCACACATGATCACACACTCACGCACACATGATCACACACTCATCCACACATGATCACACACTCACCCATACATGATCACACACTCAACCTATATGATCACACACTCACCCACACACGACCACAAACACCCACAAATGACCACACACTCAACCACACATGATCACACACTCACCCACACATGATCACACACTCACCTCATATGATCACACACTCAACCACACACGACCACAAACACCCACACATGATCACACACTCACCCACACATGATCACACACTCACCCACACATGATCACACACTCACCCCCATATGCTTACACACTCAACCACACACGACCACAAACACCCACACATGATCACACACTCACGTACACATGATCACACACTCACGCACACATGATCACACACTCACCCCCATATGATCACACACTCAACCACACACGACCACAAACACCCACACATGATCACACACTCACCCACACATGATCACACACTCACTCACATATGATCATACACTCACTCGCATATGATCACACACTCAACCACACACGACCACAAACACCCACACATGATCACACACCCTACCACACATGATCACACACTTACCCGCATATGATCACACACTCAACTACACACCACCACAAACACCCACACATGATCACACACTCACCCACACATGATCACACACTCACGCACACATGATCACACACTCACCCACACATGATCACACACTCACCCCTACATTATCACACACTCACCCCCATATGATCACACACTCACCCACACATGATCACACACTCACGCACACATGATCACACACTCACGCACACATGATCACACACTCACCCACACATGATCACACACTCACCCACACATGATTACACACTCACCCCCATATGATCACACACTCAACCACACACGACCACAAACACCCACACATGATCGCACACTCACCCACACATGATCGCACACTCACCCACACATGATCACACACTCACCCACACATGATCGCACACTCACCCACACATGATCACACATTCAACTACACACGACCACAAACACCCAGACATGATCACACACTCACCCACACATGATCACACACTCACGCACACATGATCACACACTCACCCACACATGATCACACACTCACCCATACATGATCACACACTCACCCCCATATGATCACACACTCACCCACACATGATCACACACTCACGCACACATGATCACACACTCACTCACACATGATCACTCACTCACCCACACATGATCACACACTCACCCACACATGATCACACACTCACGCACACATGATCACACACTCACGCACACATGATCACACACTCACGCACACATGATCACACACTCACCCACACATGATCACACACTCACGCACACATGATCACACACTCACGCACACATGATCACACACTCACGCACACATGATCACACACTCACGCACACATGATCACACACTCACGCACACATGATCACACACTCACCCACACATGATCACACACTCACGCACACATGATCACACACTCACCCACACATGATCACACACTCACGCACACATGATCACACACTCACCCACACATGATCACACACTCACGCACACATGATCACACACTCACGCACACATGATCACACACTCACGCACACATGATCGCACACTCACCCACACATGATCACACACTCACGCACACATGATCACACACTCACGCACACATGATCACACACTCACGCACACATGATCACACACTCACGCACACATGATCACACACTCACCCACATATGATCACACACTCACCCACACATGATTACACACTCACCCCCATATGATCACACACTCAACCACACACGACCACAAACACCCACACATGATCACACTCTCACCCACACATGATCACACACTCACCTCCATATGATCACACACTCAACCACACACGACCACAAACACCCAGACATGATCACACTCTCACCCACACATGATCACACACTCACCCACACATGATCACACACTCACCCCCATATGATCACACACTCAACCACACACGACCACAAACACCCACACATGATCACACACTCACCCCCATATGATCACACTCTCACCCACACATGATCACACACTCACCCACATATGATCACACACTCACCCACATATGATCACACACTCACTCGCATATGATCACACACTCAACCACACATGATCACACACTCACCCCCATATGATCACACTCTCACCCACATATGATCACTCACTCACTCGCATATGATCACACACTCAACCACATATGATCACACACTCACCCACATATGATCACACACTCACCCACATATGATCACACACTCAACCACACATGATCAAACACTCACCCACATATGATCACACTCTCACCCACATATGATCACACACTCACTCGCATATGATCACACACTCACTCACATATGATCACACTCTCACCCACATATGATCACACACTCACTCGCATATGATCACACTCTCACCCACATATGATCACACACTCACTCGCATATGATCACACACTCACTCACATATGATCACACTCTCACCCACATATGATAACACACTCACCCACATATGATCACACTCTCACCCACATATGATCACACTCTCACTCACATATGATCACACTCTCACCCACATATGATCACACACTCACCCCCATATGATCACACACTCACCCACACATGATCACACACTCACCCACACATGATCACACACTCACGCACACATGACACACACTCACCCACACATGATCACACACTCACGCACACATGATCACACACTCACCCACACATGATCACACACTCACCCACACACGACCACACTCACCCACACATGATCTCACACTCACCCACACATGATCACACACTCACCCACACACGACCACAAACACCCACACATGATCACACACTCACGCACACATGACACACACTCACCCACACATGATCACACACTCACGCACACATGATCACACACTCACCCACACATGATCACACACTCACCCACACACGACCACAAACACCCACACATGATCACACACTCACCCACAGACGACGACAAACACGCACACATGATCACACACTCACCCACACATGATCACACACTCACCCCCATATGATCACACACTCACCCCCATATGATCACACACTCAACCTCACATGATCACACACTCACCCACACATGATCACACACTCACCCCCATATGATCACACACTCAACCACACACGACCACAAACACCCACACATGATCACACACTCACCCACACATGATCACACACTCACCCACACACGACCACAAACACGCACACATGATCACACACTCACCCACACATGATCACACACTCACCCACACATGATCACACACTCACCCACACATGATCACACACTCACGCACACATGATCACACACTCATCCACACATGATCACACACTCACCCATACATGATCACACACTCAACCCATATGATCACACACTCACCCACACACGACCACAAACACCCACAAATGACCACACACTCAACCACACATGATCACACACTCACCCACACATGATCACACACTCACCTCATATGATCACACACTCAACCACACACGACCACAAACACCCACACATGATCACACACTCACCCACACATGATCACACACTCACCCACACATGATCACACACTCACCCCCATATGATTACACACTCAACCACACACGACCACAAACACCCACACATGATCACACACTCACGTACACATGATCACACACTCACGCACACATGATCACACACTCACCCCCATATGATCACACACTCAACCACACACGACCACAAACACCCACACATGATCACACACTCACCCACACATGATCACACACTCACTCACATATGATCATACACTCACTCGCATATGATCACACACTCAACCACACACGACCACAAACACCCACACATGATCACACACTCACGTACACATGATCACACACTCACGCACACATGATCACACACTCACCCCCATATGATCACACACTCAACCACACACGACCACAAACACGCACACATGATCACACACTCACCCACACATGATCACACACTCACCCACACATGATCACACACTCACCCACACATGATCACACACTCACGCACACATGATCACACACTCATCCACACATGATCACACACTCACCCATACATGATCACACACTCAACCTATATGATCACACACTCACCCACACACGACCACAAACACCCACAAATGACCACACACTCAACCACACATGATCACACACTCACCCACACATGATCACACACTCACTTCATATGATCACACACTCAACCACACACGACCACAAACACCCACACATGATCACACACTCACCCACACATGATCACACACTCACCCACACATGATCACACACTCACCCCCATATGCTTACACACTCAACCACACACGACCACAAACACCCACACATGATCACACACTCACGTACACATGATCACACACTCACGCACACATGATCACACACTCACCCCCATATGATCACACACTCAACCACACACGACCACAAACACCCACACATGATCACACACTCACCCACACATGATCACACACTCACTCACATATGATCATACACTCACTCGCATATGATCACACACTCAACCACACACGACCACAAACACCCACACATGATCACACACCCTACCACACATGATCACACACTTACCCGCATATGATCACACACTCAACTACACACCACCACAAACACCCACACATGATCACACACTCACCCACACATGATCACACACTCACGCACACATGATCACACACTCACCCACACATGATCACACACTCACCCACACATGATTACACACTCACCCCCATATGATCACACACTCAACCACACACGACCACAAACACCCACACATGATCGCACACTCACCCACACATGATCGCACACTCACCCACACATGATCACACACTCACCCACACATGATCGCACACTCACCCACACATGATCACACATTCAACTACACACGACCACAAACACCCAGACATGATCACACACTCACCCACACATGATCACACACTCACGCACACATGATCACACACTCACCCACACATGATCACACACTCACCCATACATGATCACACACTCACCCCCATATGATCACACACTCACCCACACATGATCACACACTCACGCACACATGATCACACACTCACTCACACATGATCACTCACTCACCCACACATGATCACACACTCACCCACACATGATCACACACTCACGCACACATGATCACACACTCACGCACACATGATCACACACTCACGCACACATGATCACACACTCACCCACACATGATCACACACTCACGCACACATGATCACACACTCACGCACACATGATCACACACTCACGCACACATGATCACACACTCACGCACACATGATCACACACTCACGCACACATGATCACACACTCACCCACACATGATCACACACTCACGCACACATGATCACACACTCACCCACACATGATCACACACTCACGCACACATGATCACACACTCACCCACACATGATCACACACTCACGCACACATGATCACACACTCACGCACACATGATCACACACTCACGCACACATGATCGCACACTCACCCACACATGATCACACACTCACGCACACATGATCACACACTCACGCACACATGATCACACACTCACGCACACATGATCACACACTCACGCACACATGATCACACACTCACCCACATATGATCACACACTCACCCACACATGATTACACACTCACCCCCATATGATCACACACTCAACCACACACGACCACAAACACCCACACATGATCACACTCTCACCCACACATGATCACACACTCACCTCCATATGATCACACACTCAACCACACACGACCACAAACACCCAGACATGATCACACTCTCACCCACACATGATCACACACTCACCCACACATGATCACACACTCACCCCCATATGATCACACACTCAACCACACACGACCACAAACACCCACACATGATCACACACTCACCCCCATATGATCACACTCTCACCCACACATGATCACACACTCACCCACATATGATCACACACTCACCCACATATGATCACACACTCACTCGCATATGATCACACACTCAACCACACATGATCACACACTCACCCCCATATGATCACACTCTCACCCACATATGATCACTCACTCACTCGCATATGATCACACACTCAACCACATATGATCACACAGTCACCCACATATGATCACACACTCACCCACATATGATCACACACTCAACCACACATGATCAAACACTCACCCACATATGATCACACTCTCACCCACATATGATCACACACTCACTCGCATATGATCACACACTCACTCACATATGATCACACTCTCACCCACATATGATCACACACTCACTCGCATATGATCACACTCTCACCCACATATGATCACACACTCACTCGCATATGATCACACACTCACTCACATATGATCACACTCTCACCCACATATGATAACACACTCACCCACATATGATCACACTCTCACCCACATATGATCACACTCTCACTCACATATGATCACACTCTCACCCACATATGATCACACACTCACCCCCATATGATCACACACTCACCCACACATGATCACACACTCACCCACACATGATCACACACTCACGCACACATGACACACACTCACCCACACATGATCACACACTCACGCACACATGATCACACACTCACCCACACATGATCACACACTCACCCACACACGACCACACTCACCCACACATGATCTCACACTCACCCACACATGATCACACACTCACCCACACACGACCACAAACACCCACACATGATCACACACTCACGCACACATGACACACACTCACCCACACATGATCACACACTCACGCACACATGATCACACACTCACCCACACATGATCACACACTCACCCACACACGACCACAAACACCCACACATGATCACACACTCACCCACAGACGACGACAAACACGCACACATGATCACACACTCACCCACACATGATCACACACTCACCCCCATATGATCACACACTCACCCCCATATGATCACACACTCAACCTCACATGATCACACACTCACCCACACATGATCACACACTCACCCCCATATGATCACACACTCAACCACACACGACCACAAACACCCACACATGATCACACACTCACCCACACATGATCACACACTCACCCACACACGACCACAAACACGCACACATGATCACACACTCACCCACACATGATCACACACTCACCCACACATGATCACACACTCACCCACACATGATCACACACTCACGCACACATGATCACACACTCATCCACACATGATCACACACTCACCCATACATGATCACACACTCAACCCATATGATCACACACTCACCCACACACGACCACAAACACCCACAAATGACCACACACTCAACCACACATGATCACACACTCACCCACACATGATCACACACTCACCTCATATGATCACACACTCAACCACACACGACCACAAACACCCACACATGATCACACACTCACCCACACATGATCACACACTCACCCACACATGATCACACACTCACCCCCATATGATTACACACTCAACCACACACGACCACAAACACCCACACATGATCACACACTCACGTACACATGATCACACACTCACGCACACATGATCACACACTCACCCCCATATGATCACACACTCAACCACACACGACCACAAACACCCACACATGATCACACACTCACCCACACATGATCACACACTCACTCACATATGATCATACACTCACTCGCATATGATCACACACTCAACCACACACGACCACAAACACCCACACATGATCACACACCCTACCACACATGATCACACACTTACCCGCATATGATCACACACTCAACTACACACCACCACAAACACCCACACATGATGACACACTCACCCACACATGATCACACACTCACGCACACATGATCACACACTCACCCACACATGATCACACACTCACCCCTACATTATCACACACTCACCCCCATATGATCACACACTCACCCACACATGATCACACACTCACGCACACATGATCACACACTCACGCACACATGATCACACACTCACCCACACATGATCACACACTCACCCACACATGATTACACACTCACCCCCATATGATCACACACTCAACCACACACGACCACAAACACCCACACATGATCGCACACTCACCCACACATGATCGCACACTCACCCACACATGATCACACACTCACCCACACATGATCGCACACTCACCCACACATGATCACACATTCAACTACACACGACCACAAACACCCAGACATGATCACACACTCACCCACACATGATCACACACTCACGCACACATGATCACACACTCACCCACACATGATCACACACTCACCCATACATGATCACACACTCACCCCCATATGATCACACACTCACCCACACATGATCACACACTCACGCACACATGATCACACACTCACTCACACATGATCACTCACTCACCCACACATGATCACACACTCACCCACACATGATCACACACTCACGCACACATGATCACACACTCACGCACACATGATCACACACTCACGCACACATGATCACACACTCACGCACACATGATCACACACTCACGCACACATGATCACACACTCACGCACACATGATCACACACTCACCCACACATGATCACACACTCACGCACACATGATCACACACTCACCCACACATGATCACACACTCACGCACACATGATCACACACTCACCCACACATGATCACACACTCACGCACACATGATCACACACTCACGCACACATGATCACACACTCACGCACACATGATCGCACACTCACCCACACATGATCACACACTCACGCACACATGATCACACACTCACGCACACATGATCACACACTCACGCACACATGATCACACACTCACCCACATATGATCACACACTCACCCACACATGATTACACACTCACCCCCATATGATCACACACTCAACCACACACGACCACAAACACCCACACATGATCACACTCTCACCCACACATGATCACACACTCACCTCCATATGATCACACACTCAACCACACACGACCACAAACACCCAGACATGATCACACTCTCACCCACACATGATCACACACTCACCCACACATGATCACACACTCACCCCCATATGATCACACACTCAACCACACACGACCACAAACACCCACACATGATCACACACTCACCCCCATATGATCACACTCTCACCCACACATGATCACACACTCACCCACATATGATCACACACTCACCCACATATGATCACACACTCACTCGCATATGATCACACACTCACCCACACATGATCACACACTCACCCCCATATGATCACACTCTCACCCACACATGATCACACACTCACCCACACATGATCACACACTCACCCACATATGATCACACACTCACTCGCATATGATCACACACTCAACCACACACGACCACAAACACCCACACATGATCACACACTCACCCACACATGATCACACGCTCAACCACACATGATCACACACTCACCCGCATATGATCACACACTCAACCACACATGATCACACACTCACGAACACATGATCACACACTCATTCACACATGATCACACACTCACCCACACACGACCACAAACACCCACACATGATCACACACTCACCCACACACGACCACAAACACCCACACATGATCACACACTCACCCACACACGACCACAAACACCCACACATGATCACACACTCAATCACACATGTTCACATACTCACGAACACATGATCACACAGTTCAATGATCACACACTCACTCACACATGATCACACATTCACGAACACATGATCACACAGTCACTCACTAATGATCACACACTTACTCACACATTATCACACACTCACTCAGCATGATCACACACTCACCCACACATGATCACACACTCACTCAAACATGATCACACACTCACGAACACATGATCACACAGTCACTCACGCATGATCACACACTCAGTCACACATGATCACACACTCACTCACACATGATCACACACTCCGCACATGATCACACACTCACCCACACATAATCACACACTTACTCACACATGATCACACACTCACGAATACATGATCACACACTCACGAACACATGATCACACACTCACGAACACATGATCACACACACTCAAACATGATCATACACTCACGAACACATGATCACACAGTCACTCACGAACACATTATCGCACACTCCTCACATGATCACACACTCACCCACACATGATCACACACTCACTCACACATGATCACACAATCACGAACACATGATCACACAGTCACTCACGAACACATTATCACACACTCCTCACATGATCACACACTCACCCACACAAGATCACACACTCACTCACACATGATCACACACTCTCTTATTCATAACCACACACTCACCCACACATGATCACACACTCACCCACACATGATCACACACTCACCCACACATGATCACACACTCACCCACACATGATCACACACTCACCCACACATGATCACACACTCACCCACACATGATCACACACTCACCCACACATGATCACACACTCACTCACACATGATCACACACTCACCCACACATGATCACACACTCACTCACACATGATCACACACTCTCTTATTCATAACCACACACTCACCCACACATGATCACACACTCACTCACACATGATCACACACTCACTCACAGATGATCACACACTCTCTTATTCATAACCACACACTCACCCACACATGATCACACACTCACTCACACATGGTCACACACTCACCCACACGTGATCACATATCACCGTGGCACCACCACGCTCAGTATGCAGCAGGTAAACCGACAGTCAGATGTTTAAAGATTGGATCGCTATGTGGTGTCAAAGAAATGCAGATCTGTTAAAATAAAGAATTTCTTGCAAAAAACTTTTTGTGGTATTGGTCATTTCCGAGATACCTGTTATTGTTGTAAATTCTGCAATACTTCGTCATATTTTAAAGCGCTGTTGCTAATTAAGTTGTCATGGTGGCATGGAAGGAGTATTGTATTTAATAGCCAGCATATAGCGTCCCGCTTTTTAACATCTATCCCCATTGTAGCTGCACCGAAATGTATAATGAAGCTATTTCTGCAAAGTTTATCTGGATTAACATAAGTAAATAGAACAATCTGATGTGTTACACTCACAGCATTTTTTCTACCCTGTATCGTTTAATAGTGGTTATACAAATTATTCTTATGAAAGTTTATTTTCTACATACTTAATTTTAATTCAAATAAACCTTTGCATAAATGGCTACATTACCCATGTCGTTATAGATACAAAGAGAACGGGATAGTCAACTCTTTAACAACTGGACGCTACATGCTGGCCTTAAAATTCCGTACTGTTTTCATGACATCGCGAGAAACAACTGAAAGTTGACAGGGCTTCAACGAATGGCTAAGTATTGAAGATTTCGAAACATTAATTTTGAATATCTTGGAAGTGGCTAGTGCCACAAAAAGGTTGTTTGAAATAAATTTTATTTTAAAGAGATCTGCTTTCTGTGTATTGCGTTTTCGTCTATCGCTTAAGGTTTACCAGTTATACAACATTATACAAAATTGCTTCTGAATGAAGTGGACTTCACAAAAAATTCAAGATAAACATATTATTTGTCATGTAAATGTCTTTAACATTTGATATTTTAATAAAAATCCTTAGAGCCATTTTTTATAATATCAAAAATTTCCAAAAATGTGTATGTAAACGGTAGTTTAACGTTGAAAATGTTCGTGTCGCTTCTGTGAAAGATACTCAACATACAGTTTGGTATTTATCCTACTTTTTGAGTTATGCTGTTCAGAGGCACACAGGCGTACAGACACACATCCACACAGACACATGGACTTTTTCTAAAAATTGCTTTTTATGGATTCAGGGAGCCTCAAAATATGTATTTCTGGTGAAATCTTGGTATCGAATTTTTGGGTGGAATGCAATACTTCCGCTACTTTCTCTATGTAGGTGACTGACGCTGTTAGGGGATGGGGTTAGATTTTTTCAGTACCAACATAAACAGCCACATTATGTGTGCTAGAGAAAGTAAAACTGAGCTTTAGTAAGAATAGTTTGTAAAAGTTAGTTGGTAGAGACAGCCTTGTGAATGTAAAAGTAAGATGTACAACTTCAATATGTATAAAAGAAGCTATTTAATGTTGGAAGAGCAAGAAAGAGATCCATGTAGCTAGCTAATTATGGTTATTTTCATGGTACGATTTAGGCTTGCCAACTTTACAGTAATGAACAACTCGGAACATCACACTCACACACATAATGCCAATTTCTCTGCTTATAATATTAGTATAGAGTGTAAATCTGGTTAATGTGGAGATTCCGCATTCCCAGGCCACCACGTTAACCTCCTCGAGACCGAGCGGGATGGCTCAGGCCGTGGTACCGCCCCTGGCCTGCATTTGGGAGATCATGGGTTCGGTTTCCGTGGCCGACTTTCTCGACCCATGGTTTACTTCGGGTGTCCTTAGGCGAATGAGGGGAAGAATCACTACATCCCCCGAGTTTCCTATCCCTCTATTTCACTTCACCTTTCACCCACTTGGCCTCTTTTAGGGTTTTAAGTGTCGGTGAGAGGTCTCGGCGTGTGCATGGCAGGGGAACGGATGCTCTTTGGAAACCTTCGTCCCCCGGCCTCTGTGTTCTGGCCCCCCAGGGGGGAGGTCTCGGCGTGTGCATGGCAGGAGGAATGGATGCTCATTGGAAACCTTCGGCCCCCGGTCTCTTTGTTCTGGCCCCCCAGGGGATAGGATAGCTGGATGCACCAGTGTCCATCCGGGTGTTTAAATCTGTAAATAGTAGAGATCTGTCCGGCCGCCCTCTGTCTCCTATCACCTCATCCCTCCCTCCTGTCCGGGGCATAGGTACAAAAGATCAGTGTAGATGGACGTGCTAAGTCCCCCTCCTCGTTAAAAATTAAATTAAAATTAAATTGAGTTTCATTTATGGACGCTCTTTAATTGCTGTGGTCCTTAGCGTCCCACTCTACCTTGGGCGTGAGAGACCGGTAATTTTCTTCAGAGGCCTCTTGAGGTTCTTTTACGTGCAGTAAATCTACGACACGGGACCACCGGCTTTACTTCCCATCCGAAGGAAGCCATGCTATGGATTTTTACGCCCGAAAAAATTCCATCGCCGTCCGCCGGGTTTGAACCCGCTACCTTGGGAACTAGAGGCTAGCAGGGTAACCACTACACCACGGAGGACGACCCCCTCCTCGTTTAATCCTAATCTTAGGCTCTTTAACCTTCTCATTGTGACTTACGAAGTATCTGTTCACTGATTTCTAATGTCAGCAGTTTTCTCTCTATGTACTACATTAATACATTATCTGTGCATTAGGTGCTGAAATAGTTTCTTTTTGAAGTGATAGAGGTTTGGAGAGTTCTGTATGTTTATGGGGAGATGGTTGTATATTTTGGCAGCACTAAGCAAGATATTTTAGGCCATAGTTTTTACAGTTCGCCGAGTCTATTGGCTGATCCGGTATTATAGGAACTGACATCTTTCTTGTGTTGGTCAGTAGGAGATTGTATCCAATTTTATACATGAGAAGAGATTCACTGTACGGATGAAGCATAGAGAGTGGCAGAATATTAGTTTCCTGCTATACTTCTATTGATGGTTTGTAATAATCAAAACCATATATAATTTTTTGTCGGATCACTAGTGATTTTACTTTATCTTTATTACTGTTGCACCGGATTGCATTCATACATAAGATGTTTAAATGTATAAGGGAAAAACTAAAGCTTATAGATTACCACCACTTAGGTAAGGATCTGTATAGAACACAAGCAACGGTAGTATTTCTGTTTATATTATTCGTTCGGTATATTTCCATGTTAGAGTGAGACCTAAATATGTGAAATTAGTTACTCTTTCTATAAAATTATCATTTATTTTTAATGAGATGTGAGGAATACATGTTTAGACTGGTGATAGGCATGTGTTGAGGACTAGATTATTGTTTGAAAATCAGACTTGCAGAATATCTAAATCATTCTTCACATCGACATTTATGACATTTGGAATATCATATATTCATAAATTTAAGTGTACTTTTTTGGCCATCTATGGTAGTTTATATGGGGAGCCTGCTATTTCCCAAAATGTCTACTAAACACCATAAAATGCTGTTAATACACCTGAAAAGTGACGCTATGTATATATATACGATTTTGTTAATGTTTGTTTAATATTGGTAACATTCTGGAATATTAATGACATTTGATCACATTTTTGTTTACTTTTTTAATTTCAAACTTTATAGACGTTTTAAGTTAAGACCACATTGCGTGTTTACGATTATTAATAGAAGAATTATTGGCCTTTTTTGGTTTAATGTTCTGGTAAGTCATAACGGATAGTGAATATATGAAATGGGTGCAAAGTGCCCGGGCTCCATAGCACCTAGATTATCCCCCGTTCGCCTTCTAAGTATAAGTGAAACCTTATCCAGGACACCCAATCCTAACTCAGGATCTCTTGAATATAGTGGCAGTAGTAGTAGTAGTAGTAGTAGTAGCAGTAGTAGTATTAGTAGTAGTATTAGTAGTAGTAGTAGTAGCAATATTAGTATTAGTAGTAGTAGTAGTAGCAGTATTAGTAGTAGTAGTAGTAGCAGTATTAGTAGTAGTAGTAGCAGTATTAGTATTAGTAGTAGTAGTATTAGTAGTAGTATTAGTAGTAGTAGTAGTAGTAGCAGTATTAGTATTAGTAGTAGTAGTAGCAATAGTAGTAGTAGTAGTAGTAGTAGCAGTAGCAGTGGCAGTAGCAGTAGGAGTAGCAGTAGTAGTAGTAGTAGTAGCAGTAGCAGTAGGAGTAGCAGTAGTAGTAGTAGTAGCAGTAGCGGTAGCAGTAGTAGTAGTAGCAGTAGGAGTAGCAGCAGTAGTAGTAGTAGCAGTAGCGGTAGCAGTAGTAGTTGTAGCAGTAGGAGTAGCAGTAGTAGTATTAGTAGTAGCAGTAGTAGTATTATTAGTAGTAGCAGTAGTAGTATTAGTAGTAGTATTAGTAATAGTATTAGTAGTAGTATTAGTAGTAGTAGTAGCAGTAGTAGTATTAGTATTAGTATTAGTAGTAGTATTAGTAGTAGTATTAGTATTAGTAGCAGTATTAGTAGTAGTTCTAGTATTAGTAGTAGTAGCAGTAGTAGTATTAGTAGCAGTATTAGTAATAGTAGTAGTAGCATTATTAGTAGTAGTATTAGTAGTAGTATTAGTAGTAGTAGCATTATTAGTAGTAGTATTAGTAGTATTAGTAGTAGCAGTATTAGTGGTAGGATTAGTAGTAGTATTAGTAATAGTAGTAGTAGCATTATTAGTAGTAGTATTAGTAGTAGTATTAGTAGTAGTATTAGTAGTAGTAGCATTATTAGTAGTAGTATTAGTAGTATTAGTAGTAGCAGTATTAGTGGTAGGATTAGTAGTAGTATTAGTAGTATTAGTAGTAGTGGCATTATTAGTAGTAGTATTAGTAGTAGTATTAGTAGTAGTATTATTAGTAGTATTAGTATTAGTAGTAGTATCAGTATTAGTAGTATTAGTAGTATTGTTAGTAGTAGTAGTAGTAGTATTAGTAGTAGTATTAGTAGTATTAGTAGTAGTAGCAGTAGTAGTATTATTATTAGTAGTAGTAGTAGTAGCAGTAGCAGCAGCAGTAGCAGCAGAAGTAGTAGTAGCAGTAGTACTATTATTATTAGTAGTAGTAGTAGTAGCAGTAGCAGCAGCAGTAGCAGCAGAAGTAGTAGTAGTAGTAGTAGAAGGACTTTTATTGTGAACAGTTTCAGTCTCCTCTTGTACAATACAACAATCGCATGGGTCGCATTGCCTTTTCCTGTCCCTGTGTGTGTAATACTAAATATATACTCACTATATATACATAAGTATGTACTATGAACTAACATAATGAAGGAAGAAGAAAAAACAAAGTAATGATAGTAATAGGCATGAATTACAATTATATTACAAATATGTACAGTGCTCCGACCCATAAGAACGCGCTCTTAAGCCCCCTCTACCGTTCTCAAGGGCAATTAGCCTCCTTTGCCGAATCTTAGACAAAAAGAGCCCATTTTATGACCACTCGTGTGCAATATTACAGCCAAGCAGACCTCCATTCCCCTACTGGCCCCCGGAAACTGTGGTGGTAGACATTGTTTTCTTAGTAATTCCGTTTCTCTGCAGTGACCCAATATGATTCCATGTTTCCCCTTCACCACAGAGTGGACATATTCTCACTCCGGTGTCATGAGTTAATTTGTTGCCTTTCCAGTCGCCCAGTCACGCCAAACCACCTCTTTCCTCTCGCGTACAGTTATCAAGTAGGCCTCCCTCCCCCAGTCCCGCGTTATTTGACACTAAGTTAAGTGAAAGTTTAGCCGTGCATTGTGATTCTAAATTCTGTCTGTCAATATCCCGTAGTCGTCTATGAATTATCTTCCATCCCCTGTAGCCAAATGTACCCCATTTCAATTTGTTCTAAGCCCCTTCGCCGTTTCGTTGCCCAACACGTATCCCACCCTCGCTCCCTGAAACACACCGCGCGTGGAAGTGCCTGATCGCCCCGTACTATGCGTAACCAGTGTTTAATTGCCCTTACCTTCACATGTGTGGTTTCAATGTATAAGCCGAATTCTTTAAGAACCCCACACTTTGCAGTACCCCTCCCCACCTGTAGAATTCGCTTCAGAAAATGCGTCTGAATTTGGTTCAATTTTTCATTCCTTTCCCAACCCCAAATTTCTGCACCATATGATAAACTAGACCTAACAACAGCTCTGTATATCATCTCCATTGTCCTCATTGGTATATCAGAAACTTTCATAACACACTTTAACGACTCCATATATTTTACTATGTATTTACGTTTTGTGATGTCTATGTGCTTTCCCCACCTTCCGTTCATAGATAATGTGACGTCCAGATATGTAAATACTTTAACATTCTCCAATGTCTGTCCTGCGTATATACCGCTCCATTCTTGAACGTTAGTGTTTTGCTTTTCATTGCCATTCCCCATTCCTTACAATATGCTTAGTTCTCTTTGCAACCCGGAAATTGATGTGGACATTAAAATTAAATGATCCGCGTAGAGCAGAGCGGGTGTGGGGATATCTTCTATACTAGGAGCATCGGGTTCAATTGGATTCCACACTTCCGGTATATCGCCCACGAATAATTTAAAAAGCGTCGGTGAAAGAATACATCCCTGCCTTACTCCCCTCCGAGTTATAACATTCTTCGGTACGGTTTTGGAATAGCATTTTACGCAGAACTCGACTTTTTGTGTATTGCCTGAAGTGCTTTAATAATGTTTCCTGACAAACCCTTCGCCCGTAATTTCACCCAGAGTGCTTACCTTTCCACACAGTCGAACGCTTTACGAAAATCTATAAAAGCACAATGTAGTTTTCCCCTCTTTTTCCGCGTTTGTTTCACTCTAACACTATCTAACATAAATATATTGTCTACCGTGCTGAATTTCTCTCTGAACCCGCTTGAAATACCGATAATAATTTGTTGTTTTCGCTGATCCAGTCGCTCATATAAAATCTTACAGTAAAGTTTGCTCATTACTAGAAGAAGCGCCACCACCCAATAGTTGTCAGGAATTTTTGTGTTTCGCTTTTTATACAATTGCTGTCGTCCATTCATATGGAAATGTGCCCCCTTAAAAATTTTGTTCAATACTTTTAGTGCCAAATTTGTAAAGATTGCGATCTTCATCCTCTCCTTCAATAGTTCACCTGATATTCTGTCTAGTCCCGGCGCTTTGTTATTTTTTAAACTGTTAAGGCAGATGCGCTATTTGCGCACCATAGAGGTGGACAATTGTTGACTTCTACTCTGTGCATAAAGATTACAGAGTGGCGTTGTAGAGGTAACACAATTACTACCTCTCAAGTTAAGGGTTTGCGTTCCAATTACATTTAACGAGTTTTCTTCTTTAGTCCTTGGGATGAATATAAAATAATGTCAACACCTTAGATGCCTAAGCACATTTAACGAAGCGTTCATTTTACTCCTTGATTCATCATCGCGTGGAGATACAAAGAAATAAAATATAAAAGGAAAGTTTTGAAGGAATTTACTTTAAATTATTATGTGAAGTAACTACCAACTGTACAGTTCAGGCAGATGGTGCTGTTTCTTAAGGAATTACTTCAAAGTTTAAAACTTATATATTGATTAATGCATAAAGCGCTTTTGGACTGTTGTTTATGCGAATTCCATCATATACAATACCCAGCATTTGATTAAAATAGGCCATTCTGTCTAATAAAAATATCTAATTACCTCGGTAACAGACGAATTTATGTTAAATATACGTTTAAAGAATAGAAAACTAATGAAATTGACTTATGCCGCGATTACGATAAACTTAACGCGATATAATGTGATAGTCTAACACACTGTGTTAAATGGAGCTATTTAGGGGTGTCTTAACTTAAGAGTTTGGCAATGTCAAACTTCTCCTTCCCGCTGCGTTAAGTTTGACGACATTGGTAATTATAACCAATAGGCGTGAATAAATAGCATGAAGTAACTACCCATCGAGTCATTATGTTTACGTTAAGTATATCCTAATTAGACCTCAGTTCAGCAGAACTTCATAATTTCATGTTACGTACCGTCACGTTAAGTAAAGTTCACAATAATCCCGGCATTAGTGTAATAGCGTGTGTAACCAATGCAATAATGTCTGTAGAGCGTTAAGTTACACTAACCTTAAGAGCTCCATCCAATTCTTGTAGTCCAGAAAACGAAGTAACTTTGGTTTTGGTATCCACTTGGCCGATATCCATCGAAATCCCCTTAGTGCAGGTGACGTCATAAAGGGCAATTTCCTCGAATAGAGGTGACTGCTTGAGTAAAAGGGCCAAAGGTTGGCCTACGTCTCCACCAGCCCCTAGAATCGTCACTTTCAAATCTGTTCGTGGTTCTCTGACGGTAGCGAAACGAATTTTATTCCACGGAGGAGATGCGCATTTTAGCATTTTCCTGAACCACCAGGATCTGCTGAAACCACACCTCAACATTCTTTTGCGTGTTTTCTTAATCTTTAACCTAAAACTATTTTGCTAAACATTGGTCGAAAATGTTTTCTCGTGTCTTACTATTGTTGCACTGCTGAATAAAAAGTGACATCAGTTCCGCTTTACTTGCGTTTATTTTAAACCACAGAGAAAAAATCTGATGAGTTTCTCTAATCTTGTACAACCTATTTATGCAAACACTTATTCTCCATCTACTTCATGTTAATTGACATAAAATATTGCAGAAACTATCTTGTTCTAATTTTCTTGCAGATGCAAGGGGAATAAGCGATAGTCAAATGTTTTAAGAACTGTTTGCTATGTGGCGCATTTCATTCTCTTTGCATGTCCAGGACATAAAAAAAACCAATAACGAATTCCCATTTGAGAAAAAGTATTGGAAAATTCAAACAAATAATAAGGAATATCTCGGAAATGGTTTACTCCACAAAAGAAATGTGTAAGGCATAAATTGTGTGTTTTAACGAGATTTACTTTTTTGGTGTAATGAAAGTTTGTCTGTCTCTTACGGTTTACCAGTTCTGCAAAACTCATTTTGAATGAAGAGGACTTTTCGGGACATTCCCTGAAAATTCAAGACATACATTTCATTTGTCATGAAAGTATCTCAAACATATGATATTTTAATCAAAATCGTTAGAGTCATTTTTGAAAAAATTAAAATTTTCGATAAATGTTCCATTTAAAGGGTAGGCTGGGGTGGGGATTTTCTTGAAAAAATTCGTGTAGCATCTTTGAAAGATACTGAACCTAAATACCATTAGTGGTATTTATCCGACTTTTCGTTTTTGAGTTATGCTGCTCACACACACACACACACACACACACACACACGTCAACACAGACACACACACACACACACACACCTTTTTCTAAAAATGCTTTTTACTTTCTCTACTACGTATAGTAAGTAGGGGAAGTATTGTATTCCACCCAAAACTTTGATACCGAGATTTCACCGGAAATACATGTTTTGAGACCCCCACAATCTAAAAAAAACATTTTTGGAAACATGTCCATGTGTGTGTCTGTGTGTGTCTGTGTTTGTCTGTGAACAGCATAACTCAAAAACGAACAGTAGGATAAACACCAAACTTGGCATTTAAATCCGTATCTTCCAGAGATGCGACACGAAGGTTTTCAAGAAAATCCCCCCACCCCAGACTACCCTTTACATGGAAGATTTTTCGAAAATTTTAATTTGATTAAAATTTTGATTAAAATTTCATTTGTTTAAGATATTTTCATGATAAATAAAATGTATATCTTGAATTTTCTGGGAATGTCTCCAAAAGTGTTCTTCATTGTGAACGACTTTTGCATAATTGGTACACCATAAAAGATAGACAAAAGTTTACTACACAAAAAATGTAGATCGCGTTAAAATACACAATTTATGTCATATACATTTTTTTTGTTGAGTGAACCATTTTTGAGATATTGCTTGTTATTCTCTTAAATTTTTAAATACTTATTTTCTCAAATGGGAATTCATTATTCATGTTTTTTGTCTTGGATATGCAAAGAGTATTAATCCGTGGGAAAGGGAATGGTGCTGCACCTAGCAACCAGCTATTAAGAGATATGTATATGCTTAAAGGTTACTGTATTTCTATATTGCCCTTGAATATATATATTCCCCTTACATCTACAAGAAAACTAGCAATAAGATAGAGTCTGCAAATGTTTATCTCGATTAACATGAAGCAGATGGAGAAAAAGCGTTTGTGCAAGAGTAGAGAAAGTCATGTGAGTGTAACACATCAGATTTTTTTTTGTCTTGGATATGCAAAGAGCATTAATCTGTGGCAAAGGGAATGGTGCTGCACCTAGCAACCAGCTATTAAGAGATATGTATGTGCTTAAAGGCTACTGTATTTCTACATTGCCCTTGTAAATATATATATTCCACTTACATCTACAAGAAAACTAGCAATAAGATAGAGTCTGCAAATGTTTATCCCGATTAACATGAAGTAGATGGAGAATAAGCGTTTGTAAAAATAGTTTGTACAAGAGTAGAGAAAGTCATGTGAGTGTAACACTTAGATTTTTTTACTTTCTGTACTACGTATAGTAAGTAGGGAAAGTATTGTATTCCACCCAAAATTTCGATATGAGATTTCACCGGAAATACATGTTTTGAGACCCCCTGAATCCAAAAAAAAGCATTTTTGGAAAATGTCCGGGTGTGTGTCTTTGTGTCTGTGTGTGTGTGTCTGTCTGTGTGTGTGTCTTTGAACAGCATAACTCAGAAACGAACAGTCGGATAAACACCAAACTTGGTATTTGGGTTCAGTATCTTCCAAGGATGCGACACGAAGGTTTTCAAAAAAATCCCCCACCCCAGAGTACCCTTTACATGGAAGATTTCTCGAAAATTTTAGTTTTCTCAAAAATGGCTCTAACGATTTTGATTAAAATATCATTAGTTTAAGATATTTTTATGACAAATAAAATGTATATCTTGAATTTCCTGGGAATGTCTCCAAAAGTATTCTTTATTGTGAACGACTTTTGCATAACTGATAAAGCATAAGAGATGGACAAAATTTTACTACAGAAAAAAATGCAGTACGCGTTAAAATACACAATTTATATCATATACATTTTTTTGTTGAGTGAACCATTTTCGAGATATTACTTGTTATTCCCTTAAATTTTTCAATACTTTTCTCAAATGGGATTTGTTATTCATTTTTACTTTCTCTACTACGTATAGTAAGTAGGGGAAGTATTGTATCACACCCAAAGTTTCGATACCGAGATTTCACCGGAAATACATGTTTTGAGACTCACTGAATCCAAAAAAAGCATTTTTGGAAACATGTCCGTGTGTGTGTCTGTCTGTGTGTCTGTCTGTGTGTGTGTCTGTGTGTCTGTGTGTCTGTGAACAGCATAACTCAAAAACGAAGAGTCGGATAAACACAAAACTTGGTATTTAGGTTCAGTATCTTTCAGAGATGCGACACGAAGGTTTTCAAGAAAATCCCCCCACCCCAGACTAGCCTTTACATGGAACATTTTTCGAAAATTTTAATTTTCTCAAAAACGGCTCTAACGATTTTGATTAAAATATCATATGTTAAAGATATTGTCATGACAAATAAAATGTATATCTCGAATTTTCTGCGAATGTCACCAAAAGTATTCTTCATTATGAACGACTTTTTCTTAACTGGTAAACCATAAGAGATAGACAAAATTTTACTACACGAAAAATGTAGATCGCGTTAAAATACACAATTTATGTCATATACATTTCTTTTGTTGAGTAAACCGTTTGCGAGATATTGCTTGTTATTCCCTTAAATTTTCCAATACTTATTACTTTCTCTACTACGTGTAGTAAGTAGGGGAAGTATTGTATTCCACCCAAAATTTCGATACCGAGATTTCACCGGAAATACATGTTTTGAGACTCACTGAATCCAAAAAAAGCATTTTGGAAACATGTCCGTGTGTGTGTGTCTGTCTGTGTGTCTGTGTGTCTGTCTGTGTGTCTGTCTGTGTGTCTGTGTGTCTGTGAACAGCATAACTCAAAAACGAAGAGTCGGATAAACACCAAACTTGGTATTTAGGTTCAGTATGTTTTAGAGATGCGACACGAAGGTTCTCAAGAAAATCCCCCAACCCCAGACTACCCTTTACATGGAACATTTTTCGAAAATTTTAATTTTCTCAAAAACGGCTCTAACGATTTTGATTAGAATATCACATGTTTAAGATATTGTCATGACAAATAAAATGCATATCTCGAATTTTCTGGGAATGTCTCCAAAAGTAATCATCATTATGAACGACTTTTTCATAACTGGTAAACCATAAGAGATAGACAAAAATTGACTACACAAAAAATGTAGATCGCGTTAAAATACACAATTTATGTCATATACATTTCTTTTGTTGAGTGAACCGTTTGCGAGATATTGCTTGTTATTCCCTTAATTTTTCGAATGCTTATACTTTTTCTCAAATTCGTTATTCATTTTTACTTTCTCTACTACGTATAGTAAGTAGGGGAAGTATTGCATTCCACCAAAAATTCGATACCGAGATTTTACCGGAAATACATGTTTTGAGACCTCCTGAATC
This sequence comes from Deroplatys truncata, assembly GCA_030765065.1. Classification (NCBI taxonomy): domain Eukaryota; kingdom Metazoa; phylum Arthropoda; class Insecta; order Mantodea; family Mantidae; genus Deroplatys; species Deroplatys truncata. The sequence continues at coordinate 18,355,563 of CM060988.1, read as the reverse complement.
CAAAAAAAGCATTTTTGGAAACATTTTCGTGTGTGTGTCTGTGTGTGTGTGTCTGTGTGTGTATGTGTCTGTGAGTCTGTGTGTCTGTGTGTATGTGTGTCTGTGTGTCTGTGAACAGCATAACTCAAAAACGAACGGTCGGATAAGCACCAAAATCGGTATTTAGGTTCAGTATCTTCCAGAGATGCGACACGAAGATTTTCAAGAAAATCCCCCCACTCCAGACTTCCCTATACATGGAAGATTTTTCGAAAATTTTAATTTTCTCAAAAATGGCTCTAACGATTTTGATGAAAATATCCTATGTTTAATATAATTTCATGAGAAATGAAATGTATATCTCGAATTTTCTGGGAATGTCTCCAAAAGTATTCATTGTGAACGACTTTAGCATAACTGGTAAACCATAAGAGATAGACAAAATTTTACTGCACACAAAATGCAGATCGCGTTAAAATACACAACTTATGTCATATACATTTCTTTTGTTGAGTGAACCGTTTTCGAGATATTGCCTGTTATTTCCTTAATTTTTCGAATACTTATACTTTTTCTCAAATTCGTTATTCATTTTTACTTTCTCTACTACGTATAGTAAGTAGGGGAAGTATTGCATTCCACCCAAAAATTCGATACCGAGATTTTACCGGAAATACATGCTTTGAGACTTCCTGAATCCAAAAAAAGCATTTTTGGAAACATGTCCGTGTGTGTCTGTGTACAGCATAACTCAAAAACTAACAGTCGGATAAACACCAAGCTTGGTATTTACGTTCAGTATCTTCCAGAGATGCGACACGAAGATTTTCAAGAAAATCCCCCCACCTCAGACTACCCTTTACATTGAACATTTTTCGAAAATTTTGATTTTCTCAAAAATGGCTCTAACGATTTTGATGAAAATATCATATGTTTAAGATAATGTCATGAGATATGAAATGTATATCTCGAAATTTCTGGGAATGTCTCCAAAAGTATTCTTCATTATGAACGACTTTTGCGTAACTGGTAAACCATAAGAGATAGACAAAATTTTACTACACAAAAATGTAGATCGCGGTAAAATACACAACTTATATCATATACATTTTTTTTGTTGAGTGAACCGTTTTCGAGATATTGCTTGTTATTCTCTTAAATTTTTAAATACTTATTTTCTCAAATGGGAATTCATTATTCATGTTTTTTGTCTTGGATATGCAAAGAGTATTAATCCGTGGGAAAGGGAATGGTGCTGCACCTAGCAACCAGCTATTAAGAGGTATGTATATGCTTAAAGGTTACTGTATTTCTATATTGCCCTTGAATATATATATATTCCCCTTACATCTACAAGAAAACTAGCAATAAGATAGAGTCTGCAAATGTTTATCTCGATTAACATGAAGCAGATGGAGAAAAAGCGTTTGTGCAAGAGTAGAGAAAGTCATGTGAGTGTAACACATCAGATTTTTTTTGTCTTGGATATGCAAAGAGCATTAATCTGTGGCAAAGGGAATGGTGCTGCACCTAGCAACCAGCTATTAAGAGATATGTATGTGCTTAAAGGCTACTGTATTTCTACATTGCCCTTGTAAATATATATTCCACTTACATCTACAAGAAAACTAGCAATAAGATAGAGTCTGCAAATGTTTATCCCGATTAACATGAAGTAGATGGAGAATAAGCGTTTGTAAAAATAGTTTGTACAAGAGTAGAGAAAGTCATGTGAGTGTAACACATAAGATTTTTTTACTTTCTCTACTACGTATAGTAAGTAGGGAAAGTATTGTATTCCACCCAAAATTTCGATACGAGATTTCAACGGAAATACATGTTTTGTGACCCCCTGAATCCAAAAAAAAGCATTTTTGGAAAATGTCCGGGTGTGTGTCTTTGTGTCTGTGTGTGTGTTTCTGTCTGTGTGTGTGTGCCTGTGAACAGCATAACTCAGAAACGAAGAGTCGGATAAATACCAAACTTGGTATTTGGGTTCAGTATCTTCCAAGGATGCGACACGAAGGTTTTCAAGAAAATTCCCCCACCCCAGTGTACCCTTTACATGGAAGATTTCTCGAAAATTTTAGTTTTCTCAAAAATGGCTCTAACAATTTTGATTAAAATATCATTAGTTTAAGATATTTTTATGACAAATAAAATGTATATCTTGAATTTCCTGGGAATGTCTCCAAAAGTATTCTTTATTGTGAACGACGTTTGCATAACTGATAAAGCATAAGAGATAGACAAAATTTTACTACAGATAAAATGTAGTATGCGTTAAAATACACATCTTATATCATATACATTTTTTTGTTGAGTGAACCATTTTCGAGATATTACTTGTTATTCCCTTAAATTTTTCAATACTTCTCTCAAATGGGAATTCGTTATTCATTTTTACTTTCTCTACTACGTATAGTAAGTAGGGGAAGTATTGTATCACACCCAAAATTTCGATACCGAGATTTCACCGGAAATACATGTTTTGAGACTCACTGAATCCAAAAAAAGCATTTTTGGAAACATGTCCGTGTGTTTGTCTGTCTGTGTGTGTGTCTGTGTGTCTGTGAAAGGCATAACTAAAAAACGAAGAGTCGGATAAACACCAAACATGGTATTTAGGTTCAGCATCTTTCCCAGATGCGACACGAAGGTTTTCAAGAAAATCCCCCCAATCCAGACTACCCTTTACATGGAACATTTTTCGAAAATTTTAATTTTCTCAAAAACGGCTCTAACGATTTTGATTAAAATATCATATGTTAAAGATATTGTCATGACAAATAAAATGTATATCTCGAATTTTCTGCAAATGTCACCAAAAGTATTCTTCATTATGAACGACTTTTTCATAACTGGTAAACCATAAGACATAGACAAAATTTTACTACACAAAAAATGTAGATCGCGTTAAAATACACAATTTATGTCATATACATTTCTTTTGTTGAGTAAACCGTTTGCGAGATATTGCTTGTTATTCCCTTAAATTTTCCAATACTTATTACCTTCTCTACTACGTATAGTAAGTGGGGGAAGTATTGTATTCCACCCAAAATTTCGATACCGAGATTTCACCGGAAATACATGTTTTGAGACTCACTGAATCCAAAAAAAGCATTTTTGGAAACATGTCCGTGTGTGTGTCTGTCTGTGTGTCTGTCTGTGTGTGTGTCTGTGTGTCTGTGAACAGCATAACTCAAAAACCAAGAGTCGGATAAACACCAAACTTGGTATTTAGGTTCAGTATCTTTCCCAGATGCGACACGAAGGTTTTCAAGAAAATCCCCCCAATCCAGACTACCCTTTACAAAGAACATTTTTCGAAAATTTTAATTTTCTCAAAAACGGCTCTAACGATTTTGATTAAAATATCATATGTTAAAGATATTGCCATGACAAATAAAATGTATATCTCGAATTTTCTGCGAATGTCACCAAAAGTATTCTTCATTATGAACGACTTTTTCATAACTGGTAAGCCATAAGAGGTAGACAAAATTTTACTACACGAAAAATGTAGATCGCGTTAAAATACACAATTTATGTCATATACATTTCTTTTGTTGAGTAAACCGTTTGCGAGATATTGCTTGTTATTCCCTTAAATTTTCCAATACATATTACCTTCTCTACTACGTATAGTAAGTAGGGGAGGTATTGTATTCCACCCAAAATTTCGATACCGAGATTTCACCGGAAATACATGTTTTGAGACTCACTGAATCCAAAAAAAGCATTTTTGGAACCATGTCCGTGTGTGTGTCTGTCTGTGTGTCTGTGTGTCTGTCGGTGTGTCTGTCTGTGTGTCTGTGTGCCTGTGAACAGCATAACTCAAAAACGAAGAGTCGGATTAACACCAAACTTGGTATTTAGGTTCAGTATGTTTTAGAGATGCGACACGAAGGTTCTCAAGAAAATCCCCCACCCCAGACTACCCTTTACATGGATCACTTTTCGAAAACTTTAATTTTCTCAAAAACGGCTCTAAAGATTTTGATTAAAATATCATATGTTTAAGATATTGTCATGACAAATAAAATGTATATCTCGAATTTTCTGGGAATGTCTCCAAAAGTATTCCTCATTATGAACGACTTTTTCATAACTGGTAAACCATAAGAGATAGACAAAGTTTTACTACACAAAAAATGTACATCGCGTTAAAATACACAATTTATGTCATATACATTTCTTTTGTTGAGTGAACCGTTTGCGAGATATTGCTTGTTATTCCCTTAAATTTTACAATACTTATACTTTTTCTCAAATTCGCTATTCATTTTTTACTTTCTCTACTACGTATAGTAAGTAGGGGAAGTATTGCATTCCACCCAAAAATTCGATACCGAGATTTTACCGGAAATACATGCTGTGAGACTTCCTGAATCCAAAAAAAGCATTTTTGGAAATATTTACGTGTGTGTGTCTGTGTGTGTGTTGGTCTGTGTGTGTGTGTGTGTGTGTGTGTGTGTGTGTGTGTGTGTGTCTGTGTGAGTGTGTCTGTGAACAGCATAACTCAAAAACTAACAGTCGGATAAACACCAAGCTTGGTATTTACGTTCAGTATCTTCCAGAGATGCGACACGAAGATTTTCAAGAAAATCCCCCCACTTCAGACTACCCTTTACATGGAACATTTTTCGAAAATTTTGATTTTCTCAAAAATGGCTATAACGATTTTGATGAAAATATGATATGTTTAAGATAATGTCATGAGATATGAAATGTATATCTCGATATTTCTGGGAATGTCTCGAAAAGTATTCTTCATTATGAACGACTTTTGCATAACTGGTAAACCATAACAGATAGACAAAATTTTACTACACAAAAACTGTAGATCGCGTTAAAATACACAACTTATATCCTATACATTTTTTTGTTGAGTGAACCGTTTTCGAGATATTGCTTGTTATTTCCTTAAATTTTCCAATACTTATACTTTTTCTCAAATTCGTTATTCATTGTTTTATGTCCTGGGCATGCAAAGAGAATGGAATGCTACATAGCAACCAGCGATAAAATATTTGACTATCGCTTAAAAGCTACTATATTCCCCTTGCATCTACAAGAAAATTACAAATAAGATTGACATCTCGATATCTCGATTAATATGAAGCATATGGAGAATAGGCGTTTGTAAAAATAGATTGTACAAGAGTAGAGAAAGTCATGTGAGTGTAACACATCAGATTTTTTTTATGTCCTGGACATGCAAAGAGAATGGAATGCGCCACATAGCAAAATATTTGACTGTCGCTTAAAACCTACCATATTCCCCTTGCATCTACAAGAAAATTATCAATAAGATTGACATCTCGATAACTCCATTAACATGAAGCATATGGAGAATAAGCGTTTGTAAAAATAGTTTGTACAAGAGTAGAGAAAGTCATGTGAGTGTAACACATCAGATTTTACTTTTTCTCAAATTCGTTATTCATTTTTACTTTCTCTACTACGTATAGTAAGTAGGGGAAGTATTGTATCACACCCAAAATTTCGATACCGAGATTTCACCGGAAATACATGTTTTGAGACTCACTGAATCCAAAAAAAGCATTTTTGGAAACACGTCCGTGTGTGTGTGTGTCTGTCAGTGTGTCTGTCTGTGTGTCTGTGTGTCTGTGAACAGCATAACTCAAAAACGAAGAGTCGGATAAACACCAAACTTGGTATTTAGGTTCAGTATGTTTTAGAGATGCGACACGAAGGTTTTCAAGAAAATCCCCCCACCCCAGACTACCCTTTAGATGGAACATTTTTCGAAAATTTTAATTTTCTCAAAAACGGCTCTAACGATTTTGATTAAAATATCATATGTTAAAGATATTGTCATGACAAATAAAATGTATATCTCGAATTTTCTGCGAATGTCACCAAAAGTATTCTTCATTATGAACGACTTTTTCATAACTGGTAAACCATAAGACATAGACAAAATTTTACTACACAAAAAATGTAGATCGCGTTAAAATACACAATTTATGTCATATACATTTCTTTTGTTGAGTAAACCGTTTGCGAGATATTGCTTGTTATTCCCTTAAATTTTCCAATACTTATTACCTTCTCTACTACGTATAGTAAGTGGGGGAAGTATTGTATTCCACCCAAAATTTCGATACCGAGATTTCACCGGAAATACATGTTTTGAGACTCACTGAATCCAAAAAAAGCATTTTTGGAAACATGTCCGTGTGTGTGTCTGTCTGTGTGTCTGTCTGTGTGTGTGTCTGTGTGTCTGTGAACAGCATAACTCAAAAACGAAGAGTCGGATAAACACCAAACTTGGTATTTAGGTTCAGTATCTTTCCCAGATGCGACACGAAGGTTTTCAAGAAAATCCCCCCAATCCAGACTACCCTTTACAAAGAACATTTTTCGAAAATTTTAATTTTCTCAAAAACGGCTCTAACGATTTTGATTAAAATATCATATGTTAAAGATATTGTCATGACAAATAAAATGTATATCTCGAATTTTCTGCGAATGTCACCAAAAGTATTCTTCATTATGAACGACTTTTTCATAACTGGTAAGCCATAAGAGGTAGACAAAATTTTACTACACGAAAAATGTAGATCGCGTTAAAATACACAATTTATGTCATATACATTTCTTTTGTTGAGTAAACCGTTTGCGAGATATTGCTTGTTATTCCCTTAAATTTTCCAATACATATTACCTTCTCTACTACGTATAGTAAGTAGGGGAGGTATTGTATTCCACCCAAAATTTCGATACCGAGATTTCACCGGAAATACATGTTTTGAGACTCACTGAATCCAAAAAAAAGCATTTTTGGAACCATGTCCGTGTGTGTGTCTGTCTGTGTGTCTGTGTGTCTGTCGGTGTGTCTGTCTGTGTGTCTGTGTGCCTGTGAACAGCATAACTCAAAAACGAAGAGTCGGATTAACACCAAACTTGGTATTTAGGTTCAGTATGTTTTAGAGATGCGACACGAAGGTTCTCAAGAAAATCCCCCCACCCCAGACTACCCTTTACATGGATCATTTTTCGAAAATTTTAATTTTCTCAAAAACGGCTCTAACGATTTTGATTAAAATATCATATGTTTAAGATATTGTCATGACAAATAAAATGTATATCTCGAATTTTCTGGGAATGTCTCCAAAAGTATTCTTCATTATGAACGACTTTTTCATAACTGGTAAACCATAAGAGATAGACAAAGTTTTACTACACAAAAAATGTACATCGCGTTAAAATACACAATTTATGTCATATACATTTCTTTTGTTGAGTGAACCGTTTGCGAGATATTGCTTGTTATTCCCTTAAATTTTACAATACTTATACTTTTTCTCAAATTCGCTATTCATTTTTACTTTCTCTACTACGTATAGTAAGTAGGGGAAGTATTGCATTCCACCCAAAAATTCGATACCGAGATTTCACCGGAAATACATGTTTTGAGACCTCCTGAATCCAAAAAAAGCATTTTTGGAAACATGTCCGTGTGTGTGTCTGTGTGTGTGTGTGTCTGTGTGTGTGTGTGTCTGTGTGTGTGTCTGTGTGTGTGTCTGTGTGTGTGTCTGTGAACAGCATAACTCAAAAACGAACAGTCGGATAAACACCAAACTTGGTATTTAGGTTCAGTATCTTCCAGAGATGCGACACGAAGGTTTTCAAGAAAATCCCCCCACCCCAGGATACCCTTTACATGGAAGATTTTTCGAAAATTTTAATTTTCTCAAAAATGGCTCTAACGATTTTGATTGAAATATCATATGTTTAAGATAATGTCATGAGAAATGAAATGTATATCTCGAATTTTCTGGGAATGTCTCCAAAAGTATTCTTCATTCTGAACGACTTTTGCATAACTGGTAAACTATAAGAGATAGACAAAATTTTACTACACAAAAAATGTAGATCGCGTTAAAATACACAACTTATGTCATATACATTTCTTTTGTTGAGTGAACCGTTTTCGAGATATTGCTTGTTATTTCCTTAAATTTTCCAATACTTATACTTTTTCTCAAATTCGTTATTCATTTTTTTATGTCCTGGACATGCAAAGAGAATGTAATGCGCCACATAGCAACCAGCGTTAAAATATTTGACTATCGCTTAAAAGCTACCATATTCCCCTTGCATCTACAAGAAAATTACCAATAAGGTTGACATCTCGATATCTCAATTAACATGAAGCATATGGAAAATAGGCGTTAGTAAAAATAGATTGTATAGAGTAGAGAAAGTCATGTGAGTGTAACACATCAGATTTTTTACTTTCTCTACTACGTATAGTAAGTAGGGGAAGTATTGCATTCCACCCAAAAATTCGATACCGAGATTTTACCGGAAATACATGCTTTGAGACTTCCTGAATCCAAAAAAAGCATTTTTGGAAATACTTACGTGTGTGTGTCTCTGTGTGTGTTGGTCTGTGTGTGTGTGTGTGTGTGTGTGTGTGTGTGTGTGTGTGTGTGTGTGTCTGTGTGAGTGTGTCTGTGAACAGCATAACTCAAAAACTAACAGTCGGATAAACACCAAGCTTGGTATTTACGTTCAGTATCTTCCAGAGATGCGACACGAAGATTTTCAAGAAAATCCCCCCACTTCAGACTACCCTTTACATGGAACATTTTTCGAAAATTTTGATTTTCTCAAAAATGGCTCTAACGATTTTGATGAAAATATGATATGTTTAAGATAATGTCATGAGATATGAAATGTATATCTCGATATTTCTGGGAATGTCTCGAAAAGTATTCTTCATTATGAACGACTTTTGCATAACTGGTAAACCATAAGAGATAGACAAAATTTTACTACACAAAAAATGTAGATCGCGTTAAAATACACAACTTATATCCTATACATTTTTTTGTTGAGTGAACCGTTTTCGAGATATTGCTTGTTATTTCCTTAAATTTTCCAATACTTATACTTTTTCTCAAATTCGTTATTCATTGTTTTATGTCCTGGGCATGCAAAGAGAATGGAATGCTACATAGCAACCAGCGATAAAATATTTGACTATCGCTTAAAAGCTACTATATTCCCCTTGCATCTACAAGAAAATTACAAATAAGATTGACATCTCGATATCTCGATTAATATGAAGCATATGGAGAATAGGCGTTTGTAAAAATAGATTGTACAAGAGTAGAGAAAGTCATGTGAGTGTAACACATCAGATTTTTTTTATGTCCTGGACATGCAAAGAGAATGGAATGCGCCACATAGCAAAATATTTGACTATCGCTTAAAACCTACCATATTCCCCTTGCATCTACAAGAAAATTATCAATAAGATTGACATCTCGATAACTCCATTAACATGAAGCATATGGAGAATAAGCGTTTGTAAAAATAGTTTGTACAAGAGTAGAGAAAGTCATGTGAGTGTAACACATCAGATTTTACTTTTTCTCAAATTCGTTATTCATTTTTACTTTCTCTACTACGTATAGTAAGTAGGGGAAGTATTGTATCACACCCAAAATTTCGATACTGAGATTTCACCGGAAATACATGTTTTGAGACTCACTGAATCCAAAAAAAGCATTTTTGGAAACATGTCCGTGTGTGTGTGTGTCTGTCAGTGTGTCTGTCTGTGTGTCTGTCTGTGTGTCTGTGTGTCTGTGAACAGCATAACTCAAAAACGAAGAGTCGGATAAACACCAAACTTGGTATTTAGGTTCAGTATGTTTTAGAGATGCGACACGAAGGTTTTCAAGAAAATCCCCCCACTCTAGACTACCCTTTAGATGGAACATTTTTCGAAAATTTTAATTTTCTCAAAAACGGCTCTAACGATTTTGATTAAAATATCATATGTTTAAGATATTGTCATGACAAATAAAATGTATATCTCGAATTTTCTGGGAATGTCTCCAAAAGTATTCTTCATTATGAACGATTTTTTCATAACTGGTAAACCATAAGAGATAGACAAAATTTTACTACACAAAAAATGTAGATCGCGTTAAAATACACAATTTATGTCATATACATTTCTTTTGTTGAGTGAACCGTTTGCGAGATATTGCTTGTTATTCCCTTAAATTTTCCAATACTTATACTTTTTCTCAAATTCGTTATTCATTTTTTACTTTCTCTACTACGTATAGTAAGTAGGGGAAGTAGTGCATTCCACCCAAAAATTCGATACCGAGATAATACATGTTTTGAGACCTCCTGAATCCAAAAAAAGCATTTTTGGAAACATGTCCGTGTGTGTGTCTGTGTTTGTGTGTGTGTCTGTGTGTGTATGTGTCTGTGTGTCTGTGTGTCTGTGTGTCTGTGTGTCTGTGAACAGCATAACTCAAAAACGAACGGTCGGATAAGCACCAAAATCGGTATTTAGGTTCAGTATCTTCCAGAGATGCGACACGAAGATTTTCAAGAAAATCCCCCCACTCCAGACTTCCCTTTACATGGAAGATTTTTCGAAAATTTTAATTTCCTCAAAAATGGCTCTAACGATTTTGATGAAAATATCATATGTTTAAGATAATGTCATGAGATATGAAATGTATATCTCGAAATTTCTGGGAATGTCTCCAAAAGTATTCTTCATTATGAACGACTTTTGCATAACTGGTAAACCATAAGAGATAGACAAAATTTTACTGCACAAAAAATGTAGATCGCGTTATAATACACAACCTATGTCATATACATTTCTTTTGTTGAGTGAACCGTTTTCGAGATATTGCCTGTTATTTCTTTAATTTTTCGAATACTTATACTTTTTCTCAAATTCGTTATTCATTTTTACTTTTTCTACTACGTATAGTAAGTAGGGGAAGTATTGCATTCCACCCAAAAATTCGATACCGAGATTTTACCGGAAATACATGCTTTGAGACTTCCTGAATCCAAAAAAAGCATTTTTGGAAACATTTACGTGTGTGTGTCTGTGTGTGTGTGTCTGTGAACAGCATAACTCAAAAACTAACAGTCGGATAAGCACCAAGCTTGGTATTTACGTTCAGTATCTTCCAGAGATGCGACACGAAGATTTTCAAGAAAATCCCCCCACCTCAGACTACCCTTTACATGGAACATTTATCGAAAATTTTGATTTTCTCAAAAATGGCTCTAACGATTTTGTTGAAAATATCATATGTTTAAGATAATGTCATGAGATATGAAATGTATATCTCGAAATTTCTGGGAATGTCTCCAAAAGTATTCTTCATTATGAACGACTTTTGCATAACTGGTAAACCATAAGAGATAGACAAAATTTTACTACACAAAAATGTAGATCGCGGTAAAATACACAACTTATATCATATACATTTTTTTTGTTGAGTGAACCGTTTTCGAGATATTGCTTGTTATTCTCTTAAATTTTTAAATACTTATTTTCTCAAATGGGAATTCATTATTCATGTTTTTTGTCTTGGATATGCAAAGAGTATTAATCCGTGGGAAAGGGAATGGTGCTGCACCTAGCAACCAGCTATTAAGAGGTATGTATATGCTTAAAGGTTACTGTATTTCTATATTGCCCTTGAATATATATATATTCCCCTTACATCTACAAGAAAACTAGCAATAAGATAGAGTCTGCAAATGTTTATCTCGATTAACATGAAGCAGATGGAGAAAAAGCGTTTGTGCAAGAGTAGAGAAAGTCATGTGAGTGTAACACATCAGATTTTTTTTGTCTTGGATATGCAAAGAGCATTAATCTGTGGCAAAGGGAATGGTGCTGCACCTAGCAACCAGCTATTAAGAGATATGTATGTGCTTAAAGGCTACTGTATTTCTACATTGCCCTTGTAAATATATATTCCACTTACATCTACAAGAAAACTAGCAATAAGATAGAGTCTGCAAATGTTTATCCCGATTAACATGAAGTAGATGGAGAATAAGCGTTTGTAAAAATAGTTTGTACAAGAGTAGAGAAAGTCATGTGAGTGTAACACATAAGATTTTTTTACTTTCTCTACTACGTATAGTAAGTAGGGAAAGTATTGTATTCCACCCAAAATTTCGATACGAGATTTCAACGGAAATACATGTTTTGTGACCCCCTGAATCCAAAAAAAGCATTTTTGGAAAATGTCCGGGTGTGTGTCTTTGTGTCTGTGTGTGTGTTTCTGTCTGTGTGTGTGTCTGTGAACAGCATAACTCAGAAACGAACAATCGGATAAACACCAAACTTGGTATTTGGGTTCAGTATCTTCCAAGGATGCGACACGAAGGTTTTCAAGAAAATCCCCCCACCCCAGAGTACCCTTTACATGGAAGATTTCTCGAAAATTTTAGTTTTCTCAAAAATGGCTCTAACAATTTTGATTAAAATATCATTAGTTTAAGATATTTTTATGACAAATAAAATGTATATCTTGAATTTCCTGGGAATGTCTCCAAAAGTATTCTTTATTGTGAACGACTTTTGCATAACTGATAAAGCATAAGAGATAGACAAAATTTTACTACAGAAAAAAATGTAGTATGCGTTAAAATACACATCTTATATCATATACATTTTTTTGTTGAGTGAACCATTTTCGAGATATTACTTGTTATTCCCTTAAATTTTTCAATACTTCTCTCAAATGGGAATTCCTTATTCATTTTTACTTTCTCTACTACGTATAGTAAGTAGGGGAAGTATTGTATCACACCCAAAATTTCGATACCGAGATTTCACCGGAAATACATGTTTTGAGACTCACTGAATCCAAAAAAAGCATTTTTGGAAACATGTCCGTGTGTGTGTCTGTCTGTGTGTCTGTCTGTGTGTGTGTCTGTGTGTCTGTGTGTCTGTGAACAGCATAACTCAAAAACGAAGAGTCGGATAAACACCAAACTTGGTATTTAGGTTCAGTATCTTTCCCAGATGCGACACGAAGGTTTTCAAGAAAATCCCCCCAATCCAGACTACCCTTTACAAAGAACATTTTTCGAAAATTTTAATTTTCTCAAAAACGGCTCTAACGATTTTGATTAAAATATCATATGTTAAAGATATTGTCATGACAAATAAAATGTATATCTCGAATTTTCTGCGAATGTCACCAAAAGTATTCTTCATTATGAACGACTTTTTCATAACTGGTAAACCATAAGAGGTAGACAAAATTATACTACACGAAAAATGTAGATCGCGTTAAAATACACAATTTATGTCATATACATTTCTTTTGTTGAGTAAACCGTTTGCGAGATATTGCTTGTTATTCCCTTAAATTTTCCAATACATATTACCTTCTCTACTACGTATAGTAAGTAGGGGAGGTATTGTATTCCACCCAAAATTTCGATACCGAGATTTCACCGGAAATACATGTTTTGAGACTCACTGAATCCAAAAAAAGCATTTTTGGAACCATGTCCGTGTGTGTGTCTGTCTGTGTGTCTGTGTGTCTGTCGGTGTGTCTGTCTGTGTGTCTGTGTGCCTGTGAACAGCATAACTCAAAAACGAAGAGTCGGATTAACACCAAACTTGGTATTTAGGTTCAGTATGTTTTAGAGATGCGACACGAAGGTTCTCAAGAAAATCCCCCCACCCCAGACTACCCTTTACATGGATCATTTTTCGAAAATTTTAATTTTCTCAAAAACGGCTCTAACGATTTTGATTAAAATATCATATGTTTAAGATATTGTCATGACAAATAAAATGTATATCTCGAATTTTCTGGGAATGTCTCCAAAAGTATTCTTCATTATGAACGACTTTTTCATAACTGGTAAACCATAAGAGATAGACAAAGTTTTACTACACAAAAAATGTACATCGCGTTAAAATACACAATTTATGTCATATACATTTCTTTTGTTGAGTGAACCGTTTGCGAGATATTGCTTGTTATTCCCTTAAATTTTACAATACCTATACTTTTTCTCAAATTCGCCATTCATTTTTTACTTTCTCTACTACGTATAGTAAGTAGGGGAAGTATTGCATTCCACCCAAAAATTCGATACCGAGATTTTACCGGAAATACATGCTTTGAGACTTCCTGAATCCAAAAAAAGCATTTTTGGAAATATTTACGTGTGTGTGTCTGTGTGTGTGTTGGTCTGTGTGTGTGTGTGTGTGTGTGTGTGTGTGTGTGTGTGTCTGTGTGAGTGTGTCTGTGAACAGCATAACTCAAAAACTAACAGTCGGATAAACACCAAGCTTGGTATTTACGTTCAGTATCTTCCAGAGATGCGACACGAAGATTTTCAAGAAAATCCCCCCACTTCAGACTACCCTTTACATGGAACATTTTTCGAAAATTTTGATTTTCTCAAAAATGGCTCTAACGATTTTGATGAAAATATGATATGTTTAAGATAATGTCATGAGATATGAAATGTATATCTCGATATTTCTGGGAATGTCTCGAAAAGTATTCTTCATTATGAACGACTTTTGCATAACTGGTAAACCATAAGAGATAGACAAAATTTTACTACACAAAAAATGTAGATCGCGTTAAAATACACAACTTATATCCTATACATTTTTTGTTGAGTGAACCGTTTTCGAGATATTGCTTGTTATTTCCTTAAATTTTCCAATACTTATACTTTTTCTCAAATTCGTTATTCATTGTTTTATGTCCTGGGCATGCAAAGAGAATGGAATGCTACATAGCAACCAGCGATAAAATATTTGACTATCGCTTAAAAGCTACCATATTCCCCTTGCATCTACAAGAAAATTACAAATAAGATTGACATCTCGATATCTCGATTAATATGAAGCATATGGAGAATAGGCGTTTGTAAAAATAGATTGTACAAGAGTAGAGAAAGTCATGTGAGTGTAACACATCAGATTTTTTTATGTCCTGGACATGCAAAGAGAATGGAATGCGCCACATAGCAAAATATTTGACTATCGCTTAAAACCTACCATATTCCCCTTGCATCTACAAGAAAATTATCAATAAGATTGACATCTCGATATCTCCATTAACATGAAGCATATGGAGAATAAGCGTTTGTAAAAATAGTTTGTACAAGAGTAGAGAAAGTCATGTGAGTGTAACACATCAGATTTTACTTTTTCTCAAATTCGTTATTCATTTTTACTTTCTCTACTACGTATAGTAAGTAGGGGAAGTATTGTATCACACCCAAAATTTCGATACCGAGATTTCACCGGAAATACATGTTTTGAGACTCACTGAATCCAAAAAAAGTCATTTTTGGAAACATGTCCGTGTGTGTGTGTGTCTGTCAGTGTGTCTGTCTGTGTGTCTGTCTGTGTGTCTGTGTGTCTGTGAACAGCATAACTCAAAAACGAAGAGTCGGATAAACACCAAACTTGGTATTTAGGTTCAGTATGTTTTAGAGATGCGACACGAAGGTTTTCAAGAAAATCCCCCCACCCCAGACTACCCTTTACATGGAACATTTTTCGAAAATTTTAATTTTCTCAAAAACGGCTCTAACGATTTTGATTAAAATATCATATGTTTAAGATATTGTCATGACAAATAAAATGTATATCTCGAATTTTCTGGAAATGTCTCCAAAAGTATTTTTCATTATGAACGATTTTTTCATAACTGGTAAACCATAAAAGATAGACAAAATTTTACTACACAAAAAATGTAGATCGCGTTAAAATACACAATTTATGTCATATACATTTCTTTTGTTGAGTGAACCGTTTGCGAGATATTGCTTGTTATTCCCTTAAATTTTCCAATACTTATACTTCTTCTCAAATTCGTTATTCATTTTTACTTTCTCTACTACGTATAGTAAGTAGGGGAAGTATTGCATTCCACCCAAAAATTCGATACCGAGATTTCACCGGAAATACATGTTTTGAGACCTCCTGAATCCAAAAAAAGCATTTTTGGAAACATGTCCGTGTGTGTGTCTGTGTGTCTGTGTGTGTGTGTCTGTGTGTGTGTGTGTCTCTGTGTGTGTGAACAGCATAACTCAAAAACGAACAGTCGGATAAACACCAAACTTGGTATTTAGGTTCAGTATCTTCCAGAGATGCGACACGAAGGTTTTCAAGAAAATCCCCCCACCCCAGACTACCCTTTACATGGAACATTTTTCGAAAATTTTAATTTTCTCAAAAATGGCTCTAACGATTTTGTTTAAAATATCATATGTTTAAGATAATGCCATGAGAAATGAAATGTATATCTCGAATTTTCTGGGAATGTCTCCAAAAGTATTCTTCATTGTGAACGACTTTTGCATAACTGGTAAACCATAAGAGATAGACAAAATTTTACTACACAAAAAATGTTGATCTCGTTAAAATACACAACTTATGTTATATACATTTCTTTTGTTGAGTGAACCGTTTTCGAGATATTGCTTGTTATTCCCTTAAATTTTCCAATACTTATACTTTTTCTCAAATTCGTTATTCATTTTTTTATGTCCTGGATTTGCAAAGAGAATGGAATTCGACACATAGCAACCAGCGTTAAAATATTTGACCATCGCTTAAAAGCTACCATATTCCCCTTGCATCTACAAGAAAATTAGCAATAAGATTGACATCTCGATATCTCGATTAACATAAAGCATATGGAGAATAGGCGTTTGTAAAAATAGATTGTACAAGAGTAGAGAAAGTCATGTGAGTGTAACACATCAGATTTTTTACTTTCTTTACTACGTATAGTAAGTAGGGGAAGTAGTGCATTCCACCCAAAAATTCGATACCGAGATAATACATGTTTTGAGACCTCCTGAATCCAAAAAAAGCATTTTTGGAAACATGTCCGTGTGTGTGTCTGTGTTTGTGTGTGTGTCTGTGTGTGTATGTGTCTGTGTGTCTGTGTGTCTGTGTGTCTGTGTGTGTGTCTGTGTGTGTGACTGTGAACAGCATAACTCAAAAACAAACAATCGGATAAGCACCAAACTTGGTATTTAGGTTCAGTATCTTCCAGAGATGCGACACAAAGGTTTTCAAGAAAATCCCCCCACCCCAGACTACCCTTTACATGGAAGATTTTCCGAAAATTTTAATTTTCTCAAAAATGGCTCTAACGATTTTGATGAAAATATCATATGTTTAGGGTAATGTCATGAGAAATGAAATGTATATCTCGAATTTTCTGGGAATGTCTCCAAAAGTATTCTTCATTGTGAACGACTTTTGCATAACTGGTAAACCATAAGAGATAGACAAAATTTTACTACACAAAAAATGTAGACCGCGTTAAAATACACAACATATGTCATATACATTTCTTTTGTTGAGTGAACCGTTTTCGAGATATTGCTTGTTATTTCCTTAAATTTTCCAATACTTATACTTTTTCTCAAATGCGTTATTCATTTTTACTTTCTCTACTACGTATAGTAAGTAGGGGAAGTATTGCATTCCACCCAAAAATTCGATACCGAGATTTCACCGGAAATACATGTTTTGAGAATCACTGAATCCAAAAAAAGCATTTTTGGAAACATGTCCGTGTGTGTGTCTGTCTGTGTGTCTGTGTGTCTGTGTGTCTGTGTGTCTGTGTGTCTGTCTGTCTGTGTGTCTGTGAACAGCATAACTCAAAAACGAACAGTCGGATAAACACCAAACTTGGTATTTAGGTTCAGTATCTTCCAGAGATGCGACACGAAGGTTTTCAAGAAAATCCCCCCACCCCAGACTACCCTTTACATGGAACATTTTTCGAAAATTTTAATTTTCTCAAAAACGGCTCTAACGATTTTGATTAAAATATTATATGTTTAAGATATTGTCATGACAAATAAAATGTATATCTCGAATTTTCTGGGAATGTCTCCAAAAATATTCTTCATTGTGAACGACTTTTGCATAACTGGTAAACCATAAGAGATAGACAAAATTTTACTACACAAAAAATGTAGATCGCGTTAAAATACACAACTTATGTCATATACGTTTCTTTTGTTGAGTGAACCGTTTTCAAAATATTGCTTGTTATTTCCTTAAATTTTCCAATACTTATACTTTTTCTCAAATTCGTTATTCATTTTTTTTATGTCCTGAACATGCAAAGAGAATGGAATTCGCCACATAGCAACCAGCGTTAAAATATTTGACTATCGCTTAAAAGCTACCATATTCCCCTTGCATCTACAAGAAAATTACCAATAAGATTGACATCTCGATATCTCGATTAACATGAAACATATGGAGAATTGGCGTTTGTAAAATTAGATTGTACAAGAGTAGAGAAAGTCATGTGAGTGTAACACATCAGATTTTTTTTTTATGTCCTGGACATGCAAAGAGAATGGAATGCGTCACATAGTAACCAGCTTCAAAATATTTGACTATCGCTTAAAAGCTACCATATTCCCCTTGCATCTACAAGAAAATTACCAATAAGATTGATATCTCGATATCTCGAATAACATGAAGCATATGGAGAATAGGCGTTTGTAAAATTAGATTGTACAAGAGTAGAGAAAGTCATGTGAGTGTAACACATCAGATTTTTTACTTTCTCTACTACGTATAGTAAGTAGGGGAAGTAGTGCATTCCACCCAAAAATTCGATACCGAGATAATACATGTTTTGAGACCTCCTGAATCCAAAAAAAGCATTTTTGGAAACATGTCCGTGTGTGTGTCTGTGTTTGTGTGTGTGTCTGTGTGTGTATGTGTCTGTGTGTCTGTGTGTCTGTGTGTCTGTGAACAGCATAACTCAAAAACGAACGGTCGGATAAGCACCAAAATCGGTATTTAGGTTCAGTATCTTCCAGAGATGCGACACGAAGATTTTCAAGAAAATCCCCCCACTCCAGACATCCCTTTACATGGAAGATTTTTCGAAAATTTTAATTTCCTCAAAAATGGCTCTAACGATTTTGATGAAAATATCATATGCTTAAGATAATGTCATGAGATATGAAATGTATATCTCGAAATTTCTGGGAATGTCTCCAAAAGTATTCTTCATTATGAACGACTTTTGCATAACTGGTAAACCATAAGAGATAGACAAAATTTTACTGCACAAAAAATGTAGATCGCGTTAGAATACACAACCTATGTCATATACATTTCTTTTGTTGAGTGAACCGTTTTCGAGATATTGCCTGCTATTTCCTTAATTTTTCGAATACTTATACTTTTTCTCAAATTCGTTATTCATTTTTACTTTTTCTACTACGTATAGTAAGTAGGGGAAGTATTGCATTCCACCCAAAAATTCGATACCGAGATTTTACCGGAAATACATGCTTTGAGACTTCCTGAATCCAAAAAAAGCATTTTTGGAAACATTTACGTGTGTGTGTGTCTGTGTGTGTGTCTGTGAACAGCATAACTCAAAAACTAACAGTCGGATAAGCACCAAGCTTGGTATTTACGTTCAGTATCTTCCAGAGATGCGACACGAAGATTTTCAAGAAAATCCCCCCACCTCAGACTACCCTTTACATGGAACATTTTTCGAAAATTTTGATTTTCTCAAAAATGGCTCTAACGATTTTGATGAAAATATGATATGTTTAAGATAATGTCATGAGATATGAAATGTATATCTCGAAATTTCTGGGAATGTCTCCAAAAGTATTCTTCATTATGAACGACTTTTGCATAACTGGTAAACCATAAGAGATAGGCAAAATTTTACTACACAAAAATGTACATCGCGGTAAAATACACAATTTATGTCATATACATTTCTTTTGTTGAGTGAACCGTTTGCGAGATATTGCTTGTTATTCCCTTAAATTTTACAATACCTATACTTTTTCTCAAATTCGCCATTCATTTTTTACTTTCTCTACTACGTATAGTAAGTAGGGGAAGTATTGCATTCCACCCAAAAATTCGATACCGAGATTTTACCGGAAATACATGCTTTGAGACTTCCTGAATCCAAAAAAAGCATTTTTGGAAATATTTACGTGTGTGTGTCTGTGTGTGTGTTGGTCTGTGTGTGTGTGTGTGTGTGTGTGTCTGTGTGAGTGTGTCTGTGAACAGCATAACTCAAAAACTAACAGTCGGATAAACACCAAGCTTGGTATTTACGTTCAGTATCTTCCAGAGATGCGACACGAAGATTTTCAAGAAAATCCCCCCACTTCAGACTACCCTTTACATGGAACATTTTTCGAAAATTTTGATTTTCTCAAAAATGGCTCTAACGATTTTGATGAAAATATGATATGTTTAAGATAATGTCATGAGATATGAAATGTATATCTCGATATTTCTGGGAATGTCTAGAAAAGTATTCTTCATTATGAACGACTTTTGCATAACTGGTAAACCATAAGAGATAGACAAAATTTTACTACACAAAAAATGTAGATCGCGTTAAAATACACAACTTATATCCTATACATTTTTTTGTTGAGTGAACCGTTTTCGAGATATTGCTTGTTATTTCCTTAAATTTTCCAATACTTATACTTTTTCTCAAATTCGTTATTCATTGTTTTATGTCCTGGGCATGCAAAGAGAATGGAATGCTACATAGCAACCAGCGATAAAATATTTGACTATCGCTTAAAAGCTACCATATTCCCCTTGCATCTACAAGAAAATTACAAATAAGATTGACATCTCGATATCTCGATTAATATGAAGCATATGGAGAATAGGCGTTTGTAAAAATAGATTGTACAAGAGTAGAGAAAGTCATGTGAGTGTAACACATCAGATTTTTTTATGTCCTGGACATGCAAAGAGAATGGAATGCGCCACATAGCAAAATATTTGACTATCGCTTAAAACCTACCATATTCCCCTTGCATCTACAAGAAAATTATCAATAAGATTGACATCTCGATATCTCCATTAACATGAAGCATATGGAGAATAAGCGTTTGTAAAAATAGTTTGTACAAGAGTAGAGAAAGTCATGTGAGTGTAACACATCAGATTTTACTTTTTCTCAAATTCGTTATTCATTTTTACTTTCTCTACTACGTATAGTAAGTAGGGGAAGTATTGTATCACACCCAAAATTTCGATACCGAGATTTCACCGGAAATACATGTTTTGAGACTCACTGAATCCAAAAAAAGTCATTTTTGGAAACATGTCCGTGTGTGTGTGTGTCTGTCAGTGTGTCTGTCTGTGTGTCTGTCTGTGTGTCTGTGTGTCTGTGAACAGCATAACTCAAAAACGAAGAGTCGGATAAACACCAAACTTGGTATTTAGGTTCAGTATGTTTTAGAGATGCGACACGAAGGTTTTCAAGAAAATCCCCCCACCCCAGACTACCCTTTACATGGAACATTTTTCGAAAATTTTAATTTTCTCAAAAACGGCTCTAACGATTTTGATTAAAATATCATATGTTTAAGATATTGTCATGA
Source organism: Deroplatys truncata (assembly GCA_030765065.1). Lineage (NCBI taxonomy): Eukaryota > Metazoa > Arthropoda > Insecta > Mantodea > Mantidae > Deroplatys > Deroplatys truncata. Next base: position 18,334,341 of record CM060988.1, on the reverse strand, counting down.
CAAATAAAATGTATATCTCGAATTTTCTGGAAATGTCTCCAAAAGTATTTTTCATTATGAACGATTTTTTCATAACTGGTAAACCATAAAAGATAGACAAAATTTTACTACACAAAAAATGTAGATCGCGTTAAAATACACAATTTATGTCATATACATTTCTTTTGTTGAGTGAACCGTTTGCGAGATATTGCTTGTTATTCCCTTAAATTTTCCAATACTTATACTTCTTCTCAAATTCGTTATTCATTTTTACTTTCTCTACTACGTATAGTAAGTAGGGGAAGTATTGCATTCCACCCAAAAATTCGATACCGAGATTTCACCGGAAATACATGTTTTGAGACCTCCTGAATCCAAAAAAAGCATTTTTGGAAACATGTCCGTGTGTGTGTCTGTGTGTCTGTGTGTGTGTGTGTCTGTGTGTGTGTGTGTCTCTGTGTGTGTGAACAGCATAACTCAAAAACGAACAGTCGGATAAACACCAAACTTGGTATTTAGGTTCAGTATCTTCCAGAGATGCGACACGAAGGTTTTCAAGAAAATCCCCCCACCCCAGACTACCCTTTACATGGAACATTTTTCGAAAATTTTAATTTTCTCAAAAATGGCTCTAACGATTTTGTTTAAAATATCATATGTTTAAGATAATGCCATGAGAAATGAAATGTATATCTCGAATTTTCTGGGAATGTCTCCAAAAGTATTCTTCATTGTGAACGACTTTTGCATAACTGGTAAACCATAAGAGATAGACAAAATTTTACTACACAAAAAATGTTGATCTCGTTAAAATACACAACTTATGTTATATACATTTCTTTTGTTGAGTGAACCGTTTTCGAGATATTGCTTGTTATTCCCTTAAATTTTCCAATACTTATACTTTTTCTCAAATTCGTTATTCATTTTTTTATGTCCTGGATTTGCAAAGAGAATGGAATTCGACACATAGCAACCAGCGTTAAAATATTTGACCATCGCTTAAAAGCTACCATATTCCCCTTGCATCTACAAGAAAATTAGCAATAAGATTGACATCTCGATATCTCGATTAACATAAAGCATATGGAGAATAGGCGTTTGTAAAAATAGATTGTACAAGAGTAGAGAAAGTCATGTGAGTGTAACACATCAGATTTTTTACTTTCTTTACTACGTATAGTAAGTAGGGGAAGTAGTGCATTCCACCCAAAAATTCGATACCGAGATAATACATGTTTTGAGACCTCCTGAATCCAAAAAAAGCATTTTTGGAAACATGTCCGTGTGTGTGTCTGTGTTTGTGTGTGTGTCTGTGTGTGTATGTGTCTGTGTGTCTGTGTGTCTGTGTGTCTGTGTGTGTGTCTGTGTGTGTGTCTGTGAACAGCATAACTCAAAAACAAACAATCGGATAAGCACCAAACTTGGTATTTAGGTTCAGTATCTTCCAGAGATGCGACACAAAGGTTTTCAAGAAAATCCCCCCACCCCAGACTACCCTTTACATGGAAGATTTTCCGAAAATTTTAATTTTCTCAAAAATGGCTCTAACGATTTTGATGAAAATATCATATGTTTAGGGTAATGTCATGAGAAATGAAATGTATATCTCGAATTTTCTGGGAATGTCTCCAAAAGTATTCTTCATTGTGAACGACTTTTGCATAACTGGTAAACCATAAGAGATAGACAAAATTTTACTACACAAAAAATGTAGACCGCGTTAAAATACTTAACATATGTCATATACATTTCTTTTGTTGAGTGAACCGTTTTCGAGATATTGCTTGTTATTTCCTTAAATTTTCCAATACTTATACTTTTTCTCAAATGCGTTATTCATTTTTACTTTCTCTACTACGTATAGTAAGTAGGGGAAGTATTGCATTCCACCCAAAAATTCGATACCGAGATTTCACCGGAAATACATGTTTTGAGAATCACTGAATCCAAAAAAAGCATTTTTGGAAACATGTCCGTGTGTGTGTCTGTCTGTGTGTCTGTGTGTCTGTGTGTCTGTGTGTCTGTGTGTCTGTCTGTCTGTGTGTCTGTGAACAGCATAACTCAAAAACGAACAGTCGGATAAACACCAAACTTGGTATTTAGGTTCAGTATCTTCCAGAGATGCGACACGAAGGTTTTCAAGAAAATCCCCCCACCCCAGACTACCCTTTACATGGAACATTTTTCGAAAATTTTAATTTTCTCAAAAACGGCTCTAACGATTTTGATTAAAATATTATATGTTTAAGATATTGTCATGACAAATAAAATGTATATCTCGAATTTTCTGGGAATGTCTCCAAAAATATTCTTCATTGTGAACGACTTTTGCATAACTGGTAAACCATAAGAGATAGACAAAATTTTACTACACAAAAAATGTAGATCGCGTTAAAATACACAACTTATGTCATATACGTTTCTTTTGTTGAGTGAACCGTTTTCGAAATATTGCTTGTTATTTCCTTAAATTTTCCAATACTTATACTTTTTCTCAAATTCGTTATTCATTTTTTTTATGTCCTGAACATGCAAAGAGAATGGAATTCGCCACATAGCAACCAGCGTTAAAATATTTGACTATCGCTTAAAAGCTACCATATTCCCCTTGCATCTACAAGAAAATTACCAATAAGATTGACATCTCGATATCTCGATTAACATGAAACATATGGAGAATTGGCGTTTGTAAAATTAGATTGTACAAGAGTAGAGAAAGTCATGTGAGTGTAACACATCAGATTTTTTTTTTATGTCCTGGACATGCAAAGAGAATGGAATGCGTCACATAGTAACCAGCTTCAAAATATTTGACTATCGCTTAAAAGCTACCATATTCCCCTTGCATCTACAAGAAAATTACCAATAAGATTGATATCTCGATATCTCGAATAACATGAAGCATATGGAGAATAGGCGTTTGTAAAATTAGATTGTACAAGAGTAGAGAAAGTCATGTGAGTGTAACACATCAGATTTTTTACTTTCTCTACTACGTATAGTAAGTAGGGGAAGTAGTGCATTCCACCCAAAAATTCGATACCGAGATAATACATGTTTTGAGACCTCCTGAATCCAAAAAAAGCATTTTTGGAAACATGTCCGTGTGTGTGTCTGTGTTTGTGTGTGTGTCTGTGTGTGTATGTGTCTGTGTGTCTGTGTGTCTGTGTGTCTGTGAACAGCATAACTCAAAAACGAACGGTCGGATAAGCACCAAAATCGGTATTTAGGTTCAGTATCTTCCAGAGATGCGACACGAAGATTTTCAAGAAAATCCCCCCACTCCAGACATCCCTTTACATGGAAGATTTTTCGAAAATTTTAATTTCCTCAAAAATGGCTCTAACGATTTTGATGAAAATATCATATGCTTAAGATAATGTCATGAGATATGAAATGTATATCTCGAAATTTCTGGGAATGTCTCCAAAAGTATTCTTCATTATGAACGACTTTTGCATAACTGGTAAACCATAAGAGATAGACAAAATTTTACTGCACAAAAAATGTAGATCGCGTTAGAATACACAACCTATGTCATATACATTTCTTTTGTTGAGTGAACCGTTTTCGAGATATTGCCTGCTATTTCCTTAATTTTTCGAATACTTATACTTTTTCTCAAATTCGTTATTCATTTTTACTTTTTCTACTACGTATAGTAAGTAGGGGAAGTATTGCATTCCACCCAAAAATTCGATACCGAGATTTTACCGGAAATACATGCTTTGAGACTTCCTGAATCCAAAAAAAGCATTTTTGGAAACATTTACGTGTGTGTGTCTGTGTGTGTGTCTGTGAACAGCATAACTCAAAAACTAACAGTCGGATAAGCACCAAGCTTGGTATTTACGTTCAGTATCTTCCAGAGATGCGACACGAAGATTTTCAAGAAAATCCCCCCACCTCAGACTACCCTTTACATGGAACATTTTTCGAAAATTTTGATTTTCTCAAAAATGGCTCTAACGATTTTGATGAAAATATGATATGTTTAAGATAATGTCATGAGATATGAAATGTATATCTCGAAATTTCTGGGAATGTCTCCAAAAGTATTCTTCATTATGAACGACTTTTGCATAACTGGTAAACCATAAGAGATAGGCAAAATTTTACTACACAAAAATGTACATCGCGGTAAAATACACAATTTATGTCATATACATTTCTTTTGTTGAGTGAACCGTTTGCGAGATATTGCTTGTTATTCCCTTAAATTTTACAATACCTATACTTTTTCTCAAATTCGCCATTCATTTTTTACTTTCTCTACTACGTATAGTAAGTAGGGGAAGTATTGCATTCCACCCAAAAATTCGATACCGAGATTTTACCGGAAATACATGCTTTGAGACTTCCTGAATCCAAAAAAAGCATTTTTGGAAATATTTACGTGTGTGTGTCTGTGTGTGTGTTGGTCTGTGTGTGTGTGTGTGTGTGTGTGTGTGTCTGTGTGAGTGTGTCTGTGAACAGCATAACTCAAAAACTAACAGTCGGATAAACACCAAGCTTGGTATTTACGTTCAGTATCTTCCAGAGATGCGACACGAAGATTTTCAAGAAAATCCCCCCACTTCAGACTACCCTTTACATGGAACATTTTTCGAAAATTTTGAGTTTCTCAAAAATGGCTCTAACGATTTTGATGAAAATATGATATGTTTAAGATAATGTCATGAGATATGAAATGTATATCTCGATATTTCTGGGAATGTCTCGAAAAGTATTCTTCATTATGAACGACTTTTGCATAACTGGTAAACCATAAGAGATAGACAAAATTTTACTACACAAAAAATGTAGATCGCGTTAAAATACACAACTTATATCCTATACATTTTTTTGTTGAGTGAACCGTTTTCGAGATATTGCTTGTTATTTCCTTAAATTTTCCAATACTTATACTTTTTCTCAAATTCGTTATTCATTGTTTTATGTCCTGGGCATGCAAAGAGAATGGAATGCTACATAGCAACCAGCGATAAAATATTTGACTATCGCTTAAAAGCTACCATATTCCCCTTGCATCTACAAGAAAATTACAAATAAGATTGACATCTCGATATCTCGATTAATATGAAGCATATGGAGAATAGGCGTTTGTAAAAATAGATTGTACAAGAGTAGAGAAAGTCATGTGAGTGTAACACATCAGATTTTTTTATGTCCTGGACATGCAAAGAGAATGGAATGCGCCACATAGCAAAATATTTGACTATCGCTTAAAACCTACCATATTCCCCTTGCATCTACAAGAAAATTATCAATAAGATTGACATCTCGATATCTCCATTAACATGAAGCATATGGAGAATAAGCGTTTGTAAAAATAGTTTGTACAAGAGTAGAGAAAGTCATGTGAGTGTAACACATCAGATTTTACTTTTTCTCAAATTCGTTATTCATTTTTACTTTCTCTACTACGTATAGTAAGTAGGGGAAGTATTGTATCACACCCAAAATTTCGATACCGAGATTTCACCGGAAATACATGTTTTGAGACTCACTGAATCCAAAAAAAGTCATTTTTGGAAACATGTCCGTGTGTGTGTCTGTCAGTGTGTCTGTCTGTGTGTTGAAGTAGGTATAGCACAAATGGTATATTGTAAATTTATGTGTTGCCATTTCACGCGTATTAGCGAGAGAACTTGCTTTACGTAATGTCTTTTTGTTATCGAGCCCCACGTTGTGGAGCCAATTTGAAGTAGAATTAGTGTGAATTGTATATTTGCTTCACTTTAACTGCCCCACGTATGTGAGCCAATTTGAAGTAGTATTTGTGTGTTGTTGAGCTCCACACGTGGTGGATAATGTTTCTCACGTAATGTTGCTTACCTCACGCGTGCAGCCATATTGTGTGACGTCATTCGTCGGTCGCCTGCTAACTCCATCTGGCGTAGCAATCTATATGAATTAGTTTTAAGGTTATGTATATTGTCTTCCGGCCAGCTATTTAGGTAGGCATTTAATTCTTGCAGGGTGTGAAGCGGAAAAGGAATCTTTTATCCAAAAATTACTAGTGAAGAAATGTGTTTTATAATGTTTTATTGTCGAACACGTGCACTAACACTTTCACAAATTTATCTAGATAATCGCCATACTGAAACTGTTTATAATAACTTCTCACTTTTAACTCACGTACTTCAATTTTTGTATATAAGTGACTTTGTAATATTTTAGATCTTTAATGATTTTCACTGCGCGTAACTTGGTGAACTGAGCGGCCAACGTGTAATGTACGGAGAATTTTGTATAACTGCGGGAGACGATGTGTAGTGCTTCGTGAATCTTGCCGAACTGGAGGACGCTCGCTTTGAATCTACACTATTTATAGACTTGCCTCAAGATACACCTAAAGATTATAAATGAATTACCATTGGCTAATAAAACGCGCCAACATTAGCGTCTATTTTACTATCCAATGAAAACCACTAATACAAATTACTTTTATAGAATGTTCTGGAAGCTTTTTTTACTGAAAAGGCGCGAAACATGACGTAACTTCCTGGTTCCCGGTAACGATAAACAACTCACTCCCTTGCTAAAGTATTGTGTTATTGTTAACAGTTTCAGTAGAGCCATATATTATTATTTACCAATAATAATTACAATTATTAAACCTCTGAAATCAATGTTACATAAAAATACATATTCATAATAAAATAATTATTTATATTAACGTAATTTGTGATACAAATTACCGTCTCATATGCCCCACTAGAAACATAATTATAAATATTTATAACTTGTTTGGAAATTTTATAATTTTGTTTTTAGTCTCCTAAATCTTGTAACACACGCTATTCACTTTCACTTAACACTTCACACGCGTTTAACACACGACATATGTTTTATCTCGCCACTACTTACTGGCTTTGGTTTAATTTGTTTTAATATTAATCTGTCGTTACAATAATTTTTTTTTTTTTTTTTTATAGCAAATACTTTACCCTAAATTATTTAACTAGTGTTACAAAAAAATGGTTTACTTTCTTATATTGTTACCAAAAATTTATCAATTCAAGAATTTTTTTGTAATTACCATACATATTTACCAAAATATTCACCCTTTACATATATTTACATCTCTTAAATCTAGATAATGCTTTACATTTTCTGTTTACTACACAAGTATTTGTTTTAAATTATTTTTACCATTTTTGTTATTTTGAATTTTATTTTAAACAATACTCTTGGAATTGCATTTACGTATCTTTACTTTAATATCATATTAATTTTCAATCTTTGTATTCTTAATTTTTAATTCTTGGAATTGTATTTACGTACTTTTAATTTAATATCATATTAAATTTCAATCTTTGCATTTTTAATTTTTAAATCTTGGAATTGTATTTACGTACTTTTAATTTAATATCATCTTAAGTTTCAATCTTTGCATTCTTATTTTTCAAATGTTGTTACAGTTACTAAAATGTATTTATTTATTTATTTATTTTTTTTTTTAAAACATTTCTCTCTCTCTTTTTTTTTTTTTTTTATATAACTTATTTCTCTTTTCAAATGACATATATATAAATAAATAGTTAACCCTCTTACGTTCCAATACATTTCTCTGCGAGTCATCTTTACCTATCCAGCATTTACTTTACATCACATTGCTATTTACCCTCCTGGATCAAATTGTGTGTGGCTAAACATTACTCGTAGCCGTAACCTAACCTTCAAATTTTTGTTCATGAATAACCTCTTGTATTCATATGACATTTCGTTCCATGATAACATTTGAAAATAATCTACAATTTCTTGAACAACACATCTTTTAACAACTTTCATTTTTAATTCTTCTGCTATCTCTTTACTTTGAGAATACTCTGACAAATCTGACTAAACTGTACTGGACTGGAGTTTTCATTTTGAAAATCTTGGTACAATTTATTTCTTTGCATTTCTGACTCCTGTATTTCTGATATCTCCCCTCTGAAATTAACCTGCGCCTCATTTACATTTACATTCCTAACCTCTTTTATCTCTCTTAACTCACTTGAAATATTACTCACTTGACTTCCTAACTCTGTACATTCTACATTAACCTCACTTTTAGTATTAACCTCACTTTCTTTGTTACCTATTTCCATGCTCCTGTCTAGCATTTTCTTTGCAAATTCTCCTATCTCACTTACTATTACTTCCTCATTTTCATCTCTCATTTCTGGCATACTACTATCTAGCTTCATAACTTTCTTTTCAGTTTCTTCACTGCTTTGATTTACTGTTTGCTCTAATTTCTCATAACTATGAATTAGTTTATCTAAATTCTCATTATACTTTTGCATATCTGCTCTCAATTCCCTACTCATGTCTCTCAGCATTTCCATAATCATACTAGCATCAATAGTAATATTTCTCGCTATTCTATTCTTACTTTCTGCACTAACATTTCCTCCCTCCAATATTACATTGTTTGAGCTTTTTTTTGTAACCTGTATTGACTTACAGCTAACTGTTACACTATCTCCCTCCATCATTGTTTTTTCTATATTATTAGTGGCCATTGTTTTTGTTTTCTAAAAAAAATACAATCACCTGACTTTGTGATGCTGTCTGTTGATGTAGCTTTGATGTCCAGCGTTCTGCCCCATTCTCCTAGGTTTGTATGTCGCTTCTGCGTTGTATCGTGATGAATCTACGTCGTTTCGATGTTTTCTTGTAGCTGAATTACCCTTCTGTCTCGGAATCTGCGTCTTGTAGGTCGTTTCACTGCTGCTTTCGCCTCTCTGGTTATTCTTGTTCCTTTCCTAGTCGTCTAGCCTTCCTTTCCTAGTTGTCGCTCCACGTTGATGCGCCAATTTGCGAGTGGTATGGCACAAATGGTATATTGTAAATTTATGTGTTGCCATTTCACGCGTATTAGCGAGAGAACTTGCTTTACGTAATGTCTTTTTGTTATCGAGCCCCACGTTGTGGAGCCAATTTGAAGTAGAATTAGTGTGAATTGTATATTTGCTTCACTTTAACTGCCCCACGTATGTGAGCCAATTTGAAGTAGTATTTGTGTGTTGTTGAGCTCCACACGTGGTGGATAATGTTTCTCACGTAATGTTGCTTACCTCACGCGTGCAGCCATATTGTGTGACGTCATTCGTCGGTCGCCTGCTAACTCCATCTGGCGTAGCAATCTATATGAATTAGTTTTAAGGTTATGTATATTGTCTTCCGGCCAGCTATTTAGGTAGGCATTTAATTCTTGCAGGGTGTGAAGCGGAAAAGGAATCTTTTATCCAAAAATTACTAGTGAAGAAATGTGTTTTATAATGTTTTATTGTCGAACACGTGCACTAACACTTTCACAAATTTATCTAGATAATCGCCATACTGAAACTGTTTATAATAACTTTTCACTTTTAACTCACGTACTTCAATTTTTGTATATAAGTGACTTTGTAATATTTTAGATCTTTAATGATTTTCACTGCGCGTAACTTGGTGAACTGAGCGGCCAACGTGTAATGTACGGAGAATTTTGTATAACTGCGGGAGACGATGTGTAGTGCTTCGTGAATCTTGCCGAACTGGAGGACGCTCGCTTTGAATCTACACTATTTATAGACTTGCCTCAAGATACACCTAAAGATTATAAATGAATTACCATTGGCTAATAAAACGCGCCAACATTAGCGTCTATTTTACTATCCAATGAAAACCACTAATACAAATTACTTTTATAGAATGTTCTGGAAGCTTTTTTTACTGAAAAGGCGCGAAACATGACGTAACTTCCTGGTTCCCGGTAACGATAAACAACTCACTCCCTTGCTAAAGTATTGTGTTATTGTTAACAGTTTCAGTAGAGCCATATATTATTATTTACCAATAATAATTACAATTATTAAACCTCTGAAATAAATGTTACATAAAAATACATATTCATAATAAAATAATTATTTATATTAACGTAATTTGTGATACAAATTACCGTCTCAGTGTCTGTCTGTGTGTCTGTGTGTCTGTGAACAGCATAACTCAAAAACGAAGAGTCGGATAAACACCAAACTTGGTATTTAGGTTCAGTATGTTTTAGAGATGCGACACGAAGGTTTTCAAGAAAATCCCCCCACCCCAGACTACCCTTTACATGGAACATTTTTCGAAAATTTTAATTTTCTCAAAAACGGCTCTAACGATTTTGATTAAAATATCATATGTTTAAGATATTGTCATGACAAATAAAATGTATATCTCGAATTTTCTGGAAATGTCTCCAAAAGTATTTTTCATTATGAACGATTTTTTCATAACTGGTAAACCATAAAAGATAGACAAAATTTTACTACACAAAAAATGTAGATCGCGTTAAAATACACAATTTATGTCATATACATTTCTTTTGTTGAGTGAACCGTTTGCGAGATATTGCTTGTTATTCCCTTAAATTTTCCAATACTTATACTTCTTCTCAAATTCGTTATTCATTTTTACTTTCTCTACTACGTATAGTAAGTAGGGGAAGTATTGCATTCCACCCAAAAATTCGATACCGAGATTTCACCGGAAATACATGTTTTGAGACCTCCTGAATCCAAAAAAAGCATTTTTGGAAACATGTCCGTGTGTGTGTCTGTGTGTCTGTGTGTGTGTGTGTCTGTGTGTGTGTGTGTCTGTGTGTGTGTGAACAGCATAACTCAAAAACGAACAGTCGGATAAACACCAAACTTGGTATTTAGGTTCAGTATCTTCCAGAGATGCGACACGAAGGTTTTCAAGAAAATCCCCCCAACCCAGACTACCCTTTACATGGAACATTTTTCGAAAATTTTAATTTTCTCAAAAATGGCTCTAACGATTTTGTTTAAAATATCATATGTTTAAGATAATGCCATGAGAAATGAAATGTATATCTCTAATTTTCTGGGAATGTCTCCAAAAGTATTCTTCATTGTGAACGACTTTTGCATAACTGGTAAACCATAAGAGATAGACAAAATTTTACTACACAAAAAATGTTGATCTCGATAAAATACACAACTTATGTTATATACATTTCTTTTGTTGAGTGAACCGTTTTCGAGATATTGCTTGTTATTCCCTTAAATTTTCCAATACTTATACTTTTTCTCAAATTCGTTATTCATTTTTTTATGTCCTGGATTTGCAAAGAGAATGGAATTCGACACATAGCAACCAGCGTTAAAATATTTGACCATCGCTTAAAAGCTACCATATTCCCCTTGCATCTACAAGAAAATTAGCAATAAGATTGACATCTCGATATCTCGATTAACATAAAGCATATGGAGAATAGGCGTTTGTAAAAATAGATTGTACAAGAGTAGAGAAAGTCATGTGAGTGTAACACATCAGATTTTTTACTTTCTTTACTACGTATAGTAAGTAGGGGAAGTAGTGCATTCCACCCAAAAATTCGATACCGAGATAATACATGTTTTGAGACCTCCTGAATCCAAAAAAAGCATTTTTGGAAACATGTCCGTGTGTGTGTCTGTGTTTGTGTGTGTGTCTGTGTGTGTATGTGTCTGTGTGTCTGTGTGTCTGTGTGTCTGTGTGTGTGTCTGTGTGTGTGTCTGTGAACAGCATAACTCAAAAACAAACAATCGGATAAGCACCAAACTTGGTATTTAGGTTCAGTATCTTCCAGAGATGCGACACAAAGGTTTTCAAGAAAATCCCCCCACCCCAGACTACCCTTTACATGGAAGATTTTCCGAAAATTTTAATTTTCTCAAAAATGGCTCTAACGATTTTGATGAAAATATCATATGTTTAGGGTAATGTCATGAGAAATGAAATGTATATCTCGAATTTTCTGGGAATGTCTCCAAAAGTATTCTTCATTGTGAACGACTTTTGCATAACTGGTAAACCATAAGAGATAGACAAAATTTTACTACACAAAAAATGTAGACCGCGTTAAAATACACAACATATGTCATATACATTTCTTTTGTTGAGTGAACCGTTTTCGAGATATTGCTTGTTATTTCCTTAAATTTTCCAATACTTATACTTTTTCTCAAATGCGTTATTCATTTTTACTTTCTCTACTACGTATAGTAAGTAGGGGAAGTATTGCATTCCACCCAAAAATTCGATACCGAGATTTCACCGGAAATACATGTTTTGAGAATCACTGAATCCAAAAAAAGCATTTTTGGAAACATTTACGTGTGTGTGTCTGTGTGTGTGTCTGTGAACAGCATAACTCAAAAACTAACAGTCGGATAAACACCAAGCTTGGTATTTACGTTCAGTATCTTCCAGAGATGCGACACGAAGATTTTCAAGAAAATCCCCCCACCTCAGACTACCCTTTACATGGAACATTTTTCGAAAATTTTAATTTTCTCAAAAATGGCTCTAACGATTTTGATGAAAATATCATATGTTTAAGAAAATGTCATGAGATATGAAATGTATATCTCGAAATTTCTGGGAATGTCTCCAAAAGTATTCTTCATTATGAACGACTTTTGCATAACTGGTAAACCATAAGAGATAGGCAAAATTTTACTACACAAAAATGTACATCGCGGTAAAATACACAACTTATATCATATACATTTTTTTTGTTGAGTGAACCGTTTTCGAGATATTGCTTGTTATTCTCTTAAATTTTTAAATACTTATTTTCTCAAATGGGAATTCATTATTCATGTTTTTTGTCTTGGATATGCAAAGAGTATTAATCCGTGGGAAAGGGAATGGTGCTGCACCTAGCAACCAGCTATTAAGAGGTATGTATATGCTTAAAGGTTACTGTATTTCTATATTGCCCTTGAATATATATATATTCCCCTTACATCTACAAGAAAACTAGCAATAAGATAGAGTCTGCAAATGTTTATCTCGATTAACATGAAGCAGATGGAGAAAAAGCGTTTGTGCAAGAGTAGAGAAAGTCATGTGAGTGTAACACATCAGATTTTTTTTGTCTTGGATATGCAAAGAGCATTAATCTGTGGCAAAGGGAATGGTGCTGCACCTAGCAACCAGCTATTAAGAGATATGTATGTGCTTAAAGGCTACTGTATTTCTACATTGCCCTTGTAAGTATATATTCCACTTACATCTACAAGAAAACTAGCAATAAGATAGAGTCTGCAAATGTTTATCCCGATTAACATGAAGTAGATGGAGAATAAGCGTTTGTAAAAATAGTTAGTACAAGAGTAGAGAAAGTCATGTGAGTGTAACACATAAGATTTTTTTACTTTCTCTACTACGTATAGTAAGTAGGGGAAGTATTGTATTCCACCCAAAATTTCGATACGAGATTTGAACGGAAATACATGTTTTGTGACCCCCTGAATCCAAAAAAAAGCATTTTTGGAAAATGTCCGGGTGTGTGTCTTTGTGTCTGTGTGTGTGTTTCTGTCTGTGTGTGTGTCTGTGAACAGCATAACTCAGAAACGAACAATCGGATAAACACCAAACTTGGTATTTGGGTTCAGTATCTTCCAAGGATGCGACACGAAGGTTTTCAAGAAAATCCCCCCACCCCAGAGTACCCTTTACATGGAAGATTTCTCGAAAATTTTAGTTTTCTCAAAAATGGCTCTAACAATTTTGATTAAAATATCATTAGTTTAAGATATTTTTATGACAAATAAAATGTATATCTTGAATTTCCTGGGAATGTCTCCAAAAGTATTCTTTATTGTGTACGACTTTTGCATAACTGATAAAGCATAAGAGATAGACAAAATTTTACTACAGAAAAAAATGTAGTATGCGTTAAAATACACATCTTATATCATATACATTTTTTTGTTGAGTGAACCATTTTCGAGATATTACTTGTTATTCCCTTAAATTTTTCAATACTTCTCTCAAATGGGAATTCGTTATTCATTTTTACTTTCTCTACTACGTATAGTAAGTAGGGGAAGTATTGTATCACACCCAAAATTTCGATACCGAGATTTCACCGGAAATACATGTTTTGAGACTCACTGAATCCAAAAAAAGCATTTTTGGAAACATGTCCGTGTGTGTGTCTGTCTGTGTGTCTGTCTGTGTGTGTGTCTGTGTGTCTGTGTGTCTGTGAACAGCATAACTCAAAAACGAAGAGTCGGATAAACACCAAACTTGGTATTTAGGTTCAGTATCTTTCCCAGATGCGACACGAAGGTTTTCAAGAAAATCCCCCCAATCCAGACTACCCTTTACAAAGAACATTTTTCGAAAATTTTAATTTTCTCAAAAACGGCTCTAACGATTTTGATTAAAATATCATATGTTAAAGATATTGTCATGACAAATAAAATGTATATCTCGAATTTTCTGCGAATGTCACCAAAAGTATTCTTCATTATGAACGACTTTTTCATAACTGGTAAACCATAAGAGGTAGACAAAATTTTACTACACGAAAAATGTAGATCGCGTTAAAATACACAATTTATGTCATATACATTTCTTTTGTTGAGTAAACCGTTTGCGAGATATTGCTTGTTATTCCCTTAAATTTTCCAATACTTATTACCTTCTCTACTACGTATAGTAAGTAGGGGAGGTATTGTATTCCACCAAAAATTTCGATACCGAGATTTCACCGGAAATACATGTTTTGAGACTCACTGAATCCAAAAAAAGCATTTTTGGAAACATGTCCGTGTGTGTGTCTGTCTGTGTGTCTGTGTGTCTGTCTGTGTGTCTGTGTGCCTGTGAACAGCATAACTCAAAAACGAAGACTCGGATTAACACCAAACTTGGTATTTAGGTTCAGTATGTTTTAGAGATGCGACACGAAGGTTCTCAAGAAAATCCCCCCACCCCAGACTACCCTTTACATAGATCATTTTTCGAAAATTTTAATTTTCTCAAAAACGGCTCTAACGATTTTGATTAAAATATCATATGTTTAAGATATTGTCATGACAAATAAAATGTATATCTCGAATTTTCTGGGAATGTCTCCAAAAGTATTCTTCATTATGAACGACTTTTGCATAACTGGTAAACCATAAGAGATAGACAAAATTTTACTACACAAAAAATGTAGATCGCGTTAAAATACACAACTTATGTCATATACATTTCTTTTGTTGAGTGAACCGTTTTCGAGATATTGCTTGTTATTTCCTTAAATTTTCCAATACTTATACTTTTTCTCAAATGCGTTATTCATTTTTACTTTCTCTACTACGTATAGTAAGTAGGGGAAGTATTGCATTCCACCCAAAAATTCGATACCGAGATTTCACCGGAAATACATGTTTTGAGACCTCCTGAATCCAAAAAAAGCATTTTTGGAAACATGTCCGTGTGTGTGTCTGTGTGTCTGTGTGTGTGTGTGTCTGTGTGTGTGTGTGTGTGTGTCTGTGTGTGTGTCTGTGAACAGCATAACTCAAAAACGAACAGTCGGATAAACACCAAACTTGGTATTTAGGTTCAGTATCTTCCAGAGATGCGACACGAAGGTTTTCAAGAAAATCCCCCCACCCCAGACTACCCTTTACATGGAACATTTTTCGAAAATTTTAATTTTCTCAAAAATGGCTCTAACGATTTTGTTTAAAATATTATATGTTTAAGATAATGCCATGAGAAATGAAATGTATATCTCGAATTTTCTGGGAATGTCTCCAAAAGTATTCTTCATTGTGAACGACTTTTGCATAACTGGTAAACCATAAGAGATAGACAAAATTTTACTACACAAAAAATGTTGATCTCGTTAAAATACACAACTTATGTTATATACATTTCTTTTGTTGAGTGAACCGTTTTCGAGATATTGCTTGTTATTCCCTTAAATTTTCCAATACTTATACTTTTTCTCAAATTCGTTATTCATTTTTTTATGTCCTGGACTTGCAAAGAGAATGGAATTCGACACATAGCAACCAGCGTTAAAATATTTGACCATCGCTTAAAAGCTACCATATTCCCCTTGCATCTACAAGAAAATTAGCAATAAGATTGACATCTCGATATCTCGATTAACATAAAGCATATGGAGAATAGGCGTTTGTAAAAATAGATTGTACAAGAGTAGAGAAAGTCATGTGAGTGTAACACATCAGATTTTTTTTATGTCCTGGACATGCAAAGAGAATGGAATGCGTCACATAGTAACCAGCTTCAAAATATTTGACTATCGCTTAAAAGCTACCATATTCCCCTTGCATCTACAAGAAAATTACCAATAAGATTGACATCTCGATATCTCGATTAACATGAAGCATATGGAGAATAGGCGTTTGTAAAATTAGATTGTACAAGAGTAGAGAAAGTCATGTGAGTGTAACACATCAGATTTTTTACTTTCTCTACTACGTATAGTAAGTAGGGGAAGTAGTGCATTCCACCCAAAAATTCGATACCGAGATAATACATGTTTTGAGACCTCCTGAATCCAAAAAAAGCATTTTTGGAAACATGTCCGTGTGTGTGTCTGTGTTTGTGTGTGTGTCTGTGTGTGTATGTGTCTGTGTGTCTGTGTGTCTGTGTGTCTGTGAACAGCATAACTCAAAAACGAACGGTCGGATAAGCACCAAAATCGGTATTTAGGTTCAGTATCTTCCAGAGATGCGACACGAAGATTTTCAAGAAAATCCCCCCACTCCAGACTTCCCTTTACATGGAAGATTTTTCGAAAATTTTAATTTCCTCAAAAATGGCTCTAACGATTTTGATGAAAATATCATATGTTTAAGATAATGTCATGAGATATGAAATGTATATCTCGAAATTTCTGGGAATGTCTCCAAAAGTATTCTTCATTATGAACGACTTTTGCATAACTGGTAAACCATAAGAGATAGACAAAATTTTACTGCACAAAAAATGTAGATCGCGTTATAATACACAACCTATGTCATATACATTTCTTTTGTTGAGTGAACCGTTTTCGAGATATTGCCTGTTATTTCCTTAATTTTTCGAATACTTATACTTTTTCTCAAATTCGTTATTCATTTTTACTTTTTCTACTACGTATAGTAAGTAGGGGAAGTATTGCATTCCACCCAAAAATTCGATACCGAGATTTTACCGGAAATACATGCTTTGAGACTTCCTGAATCCAAAAAAAGCATTTTTGGAAACATTTACGTGTGTGTGTCCGTGTGTGTGTCTGTGAACAGCATAACTCAAAAACTAACAGTCGGATAAGCACCAAGCTTGGTATTTACGTTCAGTATCTTCCAGAGATGCGACACGAAGATTTTCAAGAAAATCCCCCCACCTCAGACTACCCTTTACATGGAACATTTTTCGAAAATTTTGATTTTCTCAAAAATGGCTCTAACGATTTTGATGAAAATATCATATGTTTAAGATAATGTCATGAGATATGAAATGTATATCTCGAAATTTCTGGGAATGTCTCCAAAAGTATTCTTCATTATGAACGACTTTTGCATAACTGGTAAACCATAAGAGATAGGCAAAATTTTACTACACAAAAATGTACATCGCGGTAAAATACACAACTTATATCATATAGATTTTTTTTGTTGAGTGAACCGTTTTCGAGATATTGCTTGTTATTCTCTTAAATTTTTAAATACTTATTTTCTCAAATGGGAATTCATTATTCATGTTTTTTGTCTTGGATATGCAAAGAGTATTAATCCGTGGGAAAGGGAATGGTGCTGCACCTAGCAACCAGCTATTAAGAGGTATGTATATGCTTAAAGGTTACTGTATTTCTATATTGCCCTTGAATATATATATATTCCCCTTACATCTACAAGAAAACTAGCAATAAGATAGAGTCTGCAAATGTTTATCCCGATTAACATGAAGTAGATGGAGAATAAGCGTTTGTAAAAATAGTTTGTACAAGAGTAGAGAAAGTCATGTGAGTGTAACACATAAGATTTTTTTACTTTCTCTACTACGTATAGTAAGTAGGGAAAGTATTGTATTCCACCCAAAATTTCGATACGAGATTTCAACGGAAATACATGTTTTGTCACCCCCTGAATCCAAAAAAAGCATTTTTGGAAAATGTCCGGGTGTGTGTCTTTGTGTCTGTGTGTGTGTTTCTGTCTGTGTGTGTCTGTGAACAGCATAACTCAGAAACGAACAATCGGATAAACACCAAACTTGGTATTTGGGTTCAGTATCTTCCAAGGATGCGACACGAAGGTTTTCAAGAAAATCCCCCCACCCCAGAGTACCCTTTACATGGAAGATTTCTCGAAAATTTTAGTTTTCTCAAAAATGGCTCTAACAATTTTGATTAAAATATCATTAGTTTAAGATATTTTTATGACAAATAAAATGTATATCTTGAATTTCCTGGGAATGTCTCCAAAAGTATTCTTTATTGTGAACGACTTTTGCATAACTGATAAAGCATAAGAGATAGACAAAATTTTACTACAGAAAAAAATGTAGTATGCGTTAAAATACACATCTTATATCATATACATTTTTTTGTTGAGTGAACCATTTTCGAGATATTACTTGTTATTCCCTTAAATTTTTCAATACTTCTCTCAAATGGGAATTCGTTATTCATTTTTACTTTCTCTACTACGTATAGTAAGTAGGGGAAGTATTGTATCACACCCAAAATTTCGATACCGAGATTTCACCGGAAATACATGTTTTGAGACTCACTGAATCCAAAAAAAGCATTTTTGGAAACATGTCCGTGTGTGTGTCTGTCTGTGTGTCTGTCTGTGTGTGTGTCTGTGTGTCTGTGTGTCTGTGAACAGCATAACTCAAAAACGAAGAGTCGGATAAACACCAAACTTGGTATTTAGGTTCAGTATCTTTCCCAGATGCGACACGAAGGTTTTCAAGAAAATCCCTCCAATCCAGACTACCCTTTACAAAGAACATTTTTCGAAAATTTTAATTTTCTCAAAAACGGCTCTAACGATTTTGATTAAAATATCATATGTTAAAGATATTGTCATGACAAATAAAATGTATATCTCGAATTTTCTGCGAATGTCACCAAAAGTATTCTTCATTATGAACGACTTTTTCATAACTGGTAAACCATAAGAGGTAGACAAAATTTTACTACACGAAAAATGTAGATCGCGTTAAAATACACAATTTATGTCATATACATTTCTTTTGTTGAGTAAACCGTTTGCGAGATATTGCTTGTTATTCCCTTAAATTTTCCAATACTTATTACCTTCTCTACTACGTATAGTAAGTAGGGGAGGTATTGTATTCCACCCAAAATTTCGATACCGAGATTTCACCGGAAATACATGTTTTGAGACTCACTGAATCCAAAAAAAGCATTTTTGGAAACATGTCCGTGTGTGTGTCTGTCTGTGTGTCTGTGTGTCTGTCTGTGTGTCTGTCTGTGTGTCTGTGTGTCTGTGAACAGCATAACTCAAAAACGAAGACTCGGATTAACACCAAACTTGGTATTTAGGTTCAGTATGTTTTAGAGATGCGACACGAAGGTTCTCAAGAACATCCCCCCACCCCAGACTATCCTTTACATAGATCATTTTTCGAAAGTTTTAATTTTCTCAAAAACGGCTCTAACGATTTTGATTAAAATATCATATGTTTAAGATATTGTCATGACAAATAAAATGTATATCTCGAATTTTCTGGGAATGTCTCCAAAAGTATTCTTCATTATGAACGACTTTTTCATAACTGGTAAACCATAAGAGATAGACAAAGTTTTACTACATAAAAAATGTACATCGCGTTAAAATACACAATTTATGTCATATACATTTCTTTTGTTGAGTGAACCGTTTTCGAGATATTGCTTGTTATTCCCTTAAATTTTACAATACTTATACTTTTTCTCAAATTCGCTATTCATTTTTTACTTTCTCTACTACTTATAGTAGGTAGGGGAAGTATTGCATTCCACCCAAAAATTCGATACCGAGATTTTACCGGAAATACATGCTTTGACACTTCCTGAATCCAAAAAAAGCATTTTTGGAAATATTTACGTGTGTGTGTCTGTGCGTGTGTTGGTCTGTGTGTGTGTGTGTGTGTGTGTGTGTGTCTGTGTGAGTGTGTCTGTGAACAGCATAACTCAAAAACTAACAGTCGGATAAACACCAAGCTTGGTATTTACGTTCAGTATCTTCCAGAGATGCGACACGAAGATTTTCAAGAAAATCCCCCCACTTCAGACTACCCTTTACATGGAACATTTTTCGAAAATTTTGATTTTCTCAAAAATGGCTCTAACGATTTTGATGAAAATATCATATGTTTAAGATAATGTCATGAGATATGAAATGTATATCTCGATATTTCTGGGAATGTCTCCAAAAGTATGCTTCATTATGAACGACTTTTGCATAACTGGTAAACCATAAGAGATAGACAAAATTTTACTACACAAAAAATGTAGATCGCGTTAAAATACACAACTTATATCCTATACATTTTTTTGTTCAGTGAACCGTTTGCGAGATATTGCTTGTTATTTCCTTAAATTTTCCAATACTTATACTTTTTCTCAAATTCGTTATTCATTGTTTTATGTCCTGGGCATGCAAAGAGAATGGAATGCTACATAGCAACCAGCGATAAAATATTTGACTATCGCTTAAAAGCTACCATATTCCCCTTGCATCTACAAGAAAATTACAAATAAGATTGACATCTCGATATCTCGATTAATATGAAGCATATGGAGAATAGGCGTTTGTAAAAATAGATTGTACAAGAGTAGAGAAAGTCATGTGAGTGTTACACATCAGATTTTTTTTATGTCCTGGACATGCAAAGAGAATAGAATGCGCCACATAGCAAAATATTTGACTATCGCTTAAAACCTACCATATTCCCCTTGCATCTACAAGAAAATTATCAATAAGATTGACATCTCGATATCTCCATTAACATGAAGCATATGGAGAAGAAGCGTTTGTAAAAATAGTTTGTACAAGAGTAGAGAAAGTCATGTGAGTGTAACACATCAGATTTTACTTTTTCTCAAATTCGTTATTCATTTTTTACTTTCTCTACTACGTATAGTAAGTAGGGGAAGTATTGTATCACACCCAAAATTTCGATACCGAGATTTCACCGGAAATACATGTTTTGAGACTCACTGAATCCAAAAAAAGCATTTTTGGAAACATGTCCGTGTGTGTGTGTGTCTGTCAGTGTGTCTGTCTGTGTGTCTGTCTGTGTGTCTGTGTGTCTGTGAACAGCATAACTCAAAAACGAATAGTCGGATAAACACCAAACTTGGTATTTAGGTTCAGTATGTTTTAGAGATGCGACACGAAGGTTTTCAAGAAAATCCCCCCACCCCAGACTACCCTTTACATGGAACATTTTTCGAAAATTTTAATTTTCTCAAAAACGGCTCTAACGATTTTGATTAAAATATCATATGTTTAAGATATTGTCATGACAAATAAAATGTATATCTCGAATTTTCTGGGAATGTCTCCAAAAGTATTCTTCATTATGAACGACTTTTTCATAACTGGTAAACCATAAGAGATAGACAAACTTTTACTGCACAAAAAATGTAGACCGCGTTAAAATACACAATTTATGTCATATACATTTCTTTTGTTGAGTGAACCGTTTGCGAGATATTGCTTGTTATTCCCTTAAATTTTCCAATACTTATACTTTTTCTCAAATTCGTTATTCAGTTTTTACTTTCTCTACTACGTATAGTAAGTAGGGGAAGTAGTGCATTCCACCCAAAAATTCGATACCGAGATAATACATGTTTTGAGACCTCCTGAATCCAAAAAAAGCATTTTTGGAAACATGTCCGTGTGTGTGTCTGTGTTTGTGTGTGTGTCTGTGTGTGTATGTGTCTGTGTGTCTGTGTGTCTGTGTGTCTGTGAACAGCATAACTCAAAAACGAACGGTCGGATAAGCACCAAAATCGGTATTTAGGTTCAGTATCTTCCAGAGATGCGACACGAAGATTTTCAAGAAAATCCCCCCACTCCAGACTTCCCTTTACATGGAAGATTTTTCGAAAATTTTAATTTTCTCAAAAATGGCTCTAACGATTTTGATGAAAATATCATATGTTTAAGATAATGTCATGAGATATGAAATGTATATCTCGAAATTTCTGGGAATGTCTCCAAAAGTATTCTTCATTATGAACGACTTTTGCATAACTGGTAAACCATAAGAGATAGACAAAATTTTACTGCACAAAAAATGTAGATCGCGTTAGAATACACAACCTATGTCATATACATTTCTTTTGTTGAGTGAACCGTTTTCGAGATATTGCCTGTTATTTCCTTAATTTTTCGAATACTTATACTTTTTCTCAAATTCGTTATTCATTTTTACTTTTTCTACTACGTATAGTAAGTAGGGGAAGTATTGCATTCCACCCAAAAATTCGATACCGAGATTTTACCGGAAATACATGCTTTGAGACTTCCTGAATCCAAAAAAAGCATTTTTGGAAACATTTACGTGTGTGTGTCTGTGTGTGTGTCTGTGAACAGCATAACTCAAAAACTAACAGTCGGATAAGCACCAAGCTTGGTATTTACGTTCAGTATCTTCCAGAGATGCGACACGAAGATTTTCAAGAAAATCCCCCTACCTCAGACTACCCTTTACATGGAACATTTTTCGAAAATTTTGATTTTCTCAAAAATGGCTCTAACGATTTTGATGAAAATATCATATGTTTAAGATAATGTCATGAGATATGAAATGTATATCTCGAAATTTCTGGGAATGTCTCCAAAAGTATTCTTCATTATGAACGACTTTTGCATAACTGGTAAACCATAAGAGATAGGCAAAATTTTACTACACAAAAATGTACATCGCGGTAAAATACACAACTTATATCATATAGATTTTTTTTGTTGAGTGAACCGTTTTCGAGATATTGCTTGTTATTCTCTTAAATTTTTAAATACTTATTTTCTCAAATGGGAATTCATTATTCATGTTTTTTGTCTTGGATATGCAAAGAGTATTAATCCGTGGGAAAGGGAATGGTGCTGCACCTAGCAACCAGCTATTAAGAGGTATGTATATGCTTAAAGGTTACTGTATTTCTATATTGCCCTTGAATATATATATATATATATATATATATATATATATATATATATATATATTCCCCTTACATCTACAAGAAAACTAGCAATAAGATAGAGTCTGCAAATGTTTATCTCGATTAACATGAAGCAGATGGAGAAAAAGCGTTTGTGCAAGAGTAGAGAAAGTCATGTGAGTGTAACACATCAGATTTTTTTTGTCTTGGATATGCAAAGAGCATTAATCTGTGGCAAAGGGAATGGTGCTGCACCTAGCAACCAGCTATTAAGAGATATGTATGTGCTTAAAGGCTACTGTATTTCTACATTGCCCTTGTAAGTATATATTCCACTTACATCTACAAGAAAACTAGCAATAAGATAGAGTCTGCAAATGTTTATCCCGATTAACATGAAGTAGATGGAGAATAAGCGTTTGTAAAAATAGTTTGTACAAGAGTAGAGAAAGTCATGTGAGTGTAACACATAAGATTTTTTTACTTTCTCTACTACGTATAGTAAGTAGGGAAAGTATTGTATTCCACCCAAAATTTCGATACGAGATTTCAACGGAAATACATGTTTTGTGACCCCCTGAATCCAAAAAAAAGCATTTTTGGAAAATGTCCGGGTGTGTGTCTTTGTGTCTGTGTGTGTGTTTCTGTCTGTGTGTGTGTCTGTGAACAGCATAACTCAGAAACGAACAATCGGATAAACACCAAACTTGGTATTTGGGTTCAGTATCTTCCAAGGATGCGACACGAAGGTTTTCAAGAAAATCCCCCCACCCCAGAGTACCCTTTACATGGAAGATTTCTCGAAAATTTTAGTTTTCTCAAAAATGGCTCTAACAATTTTGATTAAAATATCATTAGTTTAAGATATTTTTATGACAAATAAAATGTATATCTTGAATTTCCTGGGAATGTCTCCAAAAGTATTCTTTATTGTGAACGACTTTTGCATAACTGATAAAGCATAAGAGTAGGATATATAGGAGAGATCGAGCGCAGTTTTTTGCGTTTATATGGGAAAGGATAGGGAAAACGAGGCTAGATGCGACGGTTCAAGGAGGAAAATGCGTTTATATGGGCGAGATAGGGAATACGAGGACTGACGCTAGGCTAGACAGTGGTAGGAGGGGGAGTGCGCTTTATATGAGAAAGATAGGGAATACGAGGGGAGGTGCTAGGCTAGACAGAGGCTGAGTAGAGTATAGTTTATATGAGAGGTATAGGAAATCGAGGGGAGGTGTTAGACTAGACAGAGGCTTGAAACGTAGTGCATGGTTTATATGAGTGGTATAGGAAAACGAGGAGAGGAGTTAGACTAGACAGAGGTCGAGGAGCAGAGTATGGTTTATGTGAGAGATATAGGAAAACGAGGAAAGGTGTTAGGCTAGACAGAAGTCGAGGAGTAGAGTATGTTTTATATGAGAGGTATAGGAACAGGAGAAGAGGTGTTAGGCTAGACAGGTAGTGTAGCAGTAGGAATATGGACTTATATACAGGAGAGATAGGGAATACCAGGGCTGATGCTAGGCTAGTCAGATGCTAAAGGAGGGAGGGATATGCTTTATACGAGAGAGATAGGGAATACAAGGAAAGATGCTATACTAAACAGGACTTGAAGGGTAGAATATGAGCGATTAGCGAACCGAGGAGAGGTGCTAGTATAGGAGTTTTTAATGATGGAGTAGGCGTTTATATGCGAGAGATAGGGAATACGAGGGTCGATGCTAGGCTAGACAGTGGTAGGAGGGGGAGTGCGCTTTATATGAGAAAGATAGGGAATACGAGGGGAGGTGCTAGTCTAGACATGGTTTGAGGATTAGAGTATACGTTTATATGGGAGGTAGGGGAATATGAGGAGACGTGTTAGGCTAGACAGGGTTTGAGGTGTGGAATATGCGTATATATGGGAAAGATAGGGGAAACGTGTACAGATAATAGGCTAGACATGGTTTGAGGATTAGAGTATACGTTTATATGGGAGGTATAGGAAAACGAGGGGAGGTGTTAGGCTAGACAGATGCTGAGTAATGTATGGTTTATATGAGAGGTATAGGAACAGGAGAAGAGGTGTTAGGCTAGACAGGTAGTGTAGCAGTAGGAATATGGACTTATATACAGGAGAGATAGGGAATAGGAGGGCTAGACTTGAAAGTGACTTTAGACGTGAACTTAGCGGAAAACTGTTTCATGTCAATGTTCTAGACATGCCCATCACGTAACCTATTCAGGGAAAAGGTGACTCGTTCAGGGGGAAAAGGTGACTGCTCAGGGAAAAAGGAGGCCCACAAAGGGAAAAAGTTGACTAGCAAAGGGAAAAACGTGACCAGCAAAGGGAAAAATGTCACCAGCAAAGGGAAAAAAGGCCACCACCAAAGGGAAAAAGGTGACCTGCAACGGGAAAAGCTAACCCACTAACACTAACAGGTAAGTAATTCAGGTAGTATCACAGGAGGCTAGATTCCAGGGTTGGGTATAGCATAGTTTCATATTTCAAGGTAATTCAGAGGGTATCGTAGGTATTTAGGATAATTCAAGTAACATAGGTGTTTAGAGTAATTAAGCAAGCATTACAGGAGGGTAGGTTCCAGGGGTTGGTTATAACCTAGCTTCGTATTTCACAGATAGTTCAGGTAATATCGTAAGTATTTGAGGTAATCGACAGAGCTTCACAGATATTATTGATAATTTCGATCAGAGATTTGTATCACAGCTATTTAAGGTAAATGCAGATGATTCAGGTTGTATCAATGGTATTTGAGTCATTTTAACAGGTAATTCAGATAGCATCACAGGTGCTCGTGCTAATTTAGAGCAGGAATTCGTATCAGAGCTAGTTAAGGTAATTTCACATGATTCGGGTAGTATCACAGGTATTTAAATCATTTTCATAGCCAATTCAGCTAGTATCGTGAGCATTTAAGCTAATTCAGCTAGTATCACAGGAGGCTAGATTCCAGAGGCTAACTGCATCATAGCTATGCATGATTTCACAGCTAATTCAGCTAGTATCGTAGGTATTTAGGCTAATTCAGGTAGTATCACAGGAGGCTAGATTCCAGGGTTGGGTATAGCATAGTTTCATATTTCAAGGTAATTCAGAGGGTATCGTAGGTATTTAGGATAATTCAAGTAACATAGATGCTTAGAGTAATTAAGCAAGCATTACAGGAGGGTAGGTTCCAGGGGTTGGTTATAGCCTAGTTTCGTATTTTACAGATAGTTCAGGTAATATCATAAGTATTTGGATAATCAGCATAGTTTCACAGACGCTCGTAATAATTTCGATCAGAGATTTTGTATCACGGCTATTTAAGGTAAATGCAGCTGATTCAGGTTGTATCAATGGTATTTGAGTCATTTTAATAGGCAATTCTGATAGTATCACAGGTGCTCGTACTAATTTAGAGCAGGAATTCGTATCTGAGCTATTTAATGTAATTTCACACGATTCGGGTAGTATCACAGGTATTTAAGTCATTTTAACAGGCAATTCAACTAGTATCACAGGTACTCATGGTAATATAGAGAGTAATTCGATTATAAAACTTTTCTCATCCAACGTTACAACAATTTATATACTTTTTTCTAAATCTTACAAACTTATTATATGTTAAACACTTATTGTACGATGCGGAGAGGGATAAACTGCATATTGGTTCACAAACTGAAAAGCTTTACGTCAACATACCTTTTATTTTAGTTCGTTATAGATGTCTCTCCCCTTTTATCTAGGCTTGAGACTAGCACTAGGATTGCTCCTAATGGCAGGGTTACCACCTTCCCTTCCATCTTCTTCTTTGTTCATCAGGCATCAGCTATCTGCATATACAGCACACAGATACCTTCTTTTTTAAGATTGTAGACTCACTAGAAAATCTTTATCTTTAACTTACATTCTTTTAAGCACTGTTTGTAATGGCGTAATGTCCATACGCATATGTTGTTATCCCGTCCTCAGCAATAATTCTTTTATCATCAAACGGAGTCAATGCAATTTTATTCACTTGTACTGTAGCAAGGGCATGCTTTCGTGATAGGATCAGATTCATAGGTGTTCTGATGATTTCACTGGTTTTAAGACAGTCTGTATAGCTGTCAAACGAAATGTACTGCTTAATAGCGCTACGTTTTATACCTTTAATCTTTTTTATCATTGACCCTTGAATATCTAAGGCATACATCTTAGGACGTAGTCCAACAAAGCGTAGGATGATTTTGCTGTTAGCCTCATCTTTAAATTTTCCCAATACCTTCTTGTTCTGAGTAGAGTAACATATATGGTTGGCAGGGTAATCAGCTGTATCGAGATGTTCAAGAAAACGTAGCTTGTCCTGGTACACATCTTCAGTTGTTACACGATGAATGAACGAATCAGTGTCCATATACATAAGCTTCAGGTTTTCAGCTCCATAATAAGGCAACAAAACGTCGTAATGATAGTTATACATTAATGTCTTGGAGATGTCCAACACACTCATACCAATGTATATAGGCTTGTTGAATACAATCTGACGAGAGGCCATATGTACAGCAGCTAGATTATCAGCATATATCGTCCTGTCGATAAACGTAGGCTTGGCGATCAGCTTCTCTAGAGTTTTTTCATTGGTCACCAGTCGTATATCCATACGATTACGCAGGTTCTCCATAGTTTTTCCAAACATAGCGTTGTTAAAGAGTTTGTAGAGATCCTTCTCGAAATCATTTGCAGCTTGTTGTCGTAGCCTGTTGTTAAATTCCACATAAGGTTTCAACCACTGAGACTGTCGGAATTGTAGCACACGATGGATTTTTGTTAGTCGTAGTCCATGACTAAGAGCTTGCTTCAAAGCCATGTAATGCACTACATACTTCTTTCGAGGTCCAAGATGAGGTATCAGTTTCTTTGTAGATGATTCCAATGGTTTCATACACTCTGGCAGGAAAGGTAGATCGTTGTGTAGATCGTGAAGTTCTGCAGGATACTCGATGTCGACTTCTAATATGTACCCATGAGGATCATCTTCTTGTAGTGTTTCTAAGTTGATTTCTTCAGGTGACACCCACTGAAATCCACCAAAAGGAAGGGCGTGACACATTGCCCACCCATATTGGTTATTTGCGTCCTCGTATGTGATAAATTGGGTTGGTCTCGTCGGATCAAACTTCTCCATATAAGTGTTATTAGCCTCAGCATACCGATGAGAAACTTGGCATAAACCTCCTCTTATACCTGATTCCACCATGAGTAGTTGATCATAATCTTGTAACAGTTCCAGCTTAATTCCAGTATACAGCAACATGGCGTCCCATGTAAGACCTGGAGAGGTAAAATAATGGGCAGGATCAACTTTGTGTGTTTTAAGGGTTTGCTCTCTGAACGTCTCAAAGACGTCAGCTAGAAGAAGTACATCCGAAGTTAAGTAGAGATCGCTGTACTCTCCCAGGTTTCTCACATTAAACAGCTCCCATACATTTCTAGCATGATCGTAGTCAGCATCAGTAATTTCTTCTTCATTTAATCTATTGTAGAAGGAGTCCTTAGGAGGCAAGCAGGTCTCGTTCAGGGCATCCCATGACGTAACAAAATCATATGGAAATACACCCTTACGGGTCATCAACTTCAATTTGTCTTCTCCAAAGTACTTTAGCGTTTCAGGATACGAGGTTAGATTTTTTACCAACTTATCCAAGCTTGTACTGAGGAATCGGAAGCTATCCACAAATCGAAGCTTTATATCTCCTACATACTTGGTGAATGAGATATAGCTTTCTTCAGAGTTAGGAATTACCTCCACACGTTCACTTGTACAACCCAGCTCCTTAACAATGAAATGAGAGTCATATCCGCTAAGGTTATGCATGAAGACTGGTATATATTTAGGTGTTTTACAGGCTAAATTACATTCATTATGAAGACTTCCACGATATTCACCGTTGATGTGATCATGGTCGCGTACTTTATAATTCTCTTCTGTAAAGGGTTTTCTACACAAGTAGCATGTCGTAGAAGACTCGAAATACTTTTGCTGTTGATCCGTAAGTTTCAGAGGCTTAGCAGATTTGTATATATTACAAATCATTTTTGCAAGAGATGTAAGGTACAGCATAAACGTCTGAGCAGCATCAGCACCACGATACACATAGGGATGCTTAGGAAGATCAGTTTCGAGATGTTCAACACTGGATGTAGGTTTCACGTAAACACAGAAGCTCATTGGTGTGTGCTCTTGATAAGGTGTTGTATAGGAAGTTTCAGGATTGGGTGTACACGTATGGCATGGAGTGAGAATACTCTCAAAATCCGCATAGATGACATAAGGTACTTTCAGCATCCTCTCAACATTTTTAAACTGTACAATTGATTTCTCCTTGGTAGGCATAACTACCCTTGCAACACCATGTTGAATACAGACGGCTGCATGTTCTTGTAGCTTTTCCTGTCCACTTCGTCCATATCGATCATCAAAATGTGTAAAGCAGCGCTTACAAGTATAAACCCGTCCATTATGGTTAGTTTTCTGGCGTCGAACGAGTTTCTCAAAATTCCTTATATACACGTAGTGATGTTTTCCACTGCTATCATTCAATAGTAGCAGGTCGCGATGTTCAGGTAGTTCAATATCAGCAACCTTTATCGGATACACTTCATGCTTCTCATCCAACCCGAAAACGTTAATAGACATATTGTTAAACTTCTCAAATTTAGGTATTTGAGAAAGTGGAGTAGGGTAGGAAACACAGCTGAAGTCGTACTTGTCTTGAAGTTGTTTGTATTTGCTCACACGTTGCGCATCCTTCCCTATGAATTTAGCTAATATAGAGTACATGAAACATTTATCGTCGGTAAAGTTCTGAATGTTTATACACGCTTCTTTAGCTCCGACAGATGACGGTAGTGGTATGTAGCTACTTCCTCGTAACGGGTTGTACTTGTTGATACGAAGTCGAACTCCTTCCACAGCAAGCAAAGCCCAGCTGCTACCCTTAAGCTGAGACTCCTCCATTTCAGTCACCAATTTCTTGAATTTCACTTCCATCGTTGACTCCAGATCAGTTTCCAGGAAAACAGCTTGATTCCGTGTTTTAAATGTTTTGTCACAGGTTTCTCCAATACTGTTAACAAATCGACACTCAGCCAGCAGATTAATTTTAACACTCTTATGAATGCTAAGCTCTTTATGCACAGCCCGGATTATACGTTGTTTTGCCTCTTGCAGATACATATTTAGGTCCTTAGCTGATTCGCATCGTATAAAATACGATTTCAATCGTCCTTCGAATGAAGTTTCGTATTCTTTCATATCACAGTCCTCCATTGTTGACAGTAACTGATGTTTAGTTGGCTCCAATCTTCTTTTCTTCTGAGGGCTGCTTATTTCACATATATCTTCGTGTCGCTGTCCCTTATAACAATCTTTGAAGGTTACATTACAATGTTTACATTTGAAGAGCTTCTTGCAGCTCATCTCGTGTCTTCTCTTGTCATAACCTCGGAGGAACTTCTTCCCACATTTTCCGCATGCATATCCAGTAGCGCTTGGAATAATATCCTTATACGCTGAGTTATTCATCTTTATTCTTGATGTAATAACGTATTAATCACTGATCAATGAAATGTAGACCTCTTCACCTTGACACCACTTTAGAAAGCTGATTATTCTTGGAGAGAACACGATGTTAACACCTCAAGACTAATTAGCACAATGAAGTCCAATGCCCTAGATCACCATATTTATAGAGGGAGCACGAACCTTTTAGATCAATCATAAACTCGCTCCATAACCACCTGTATATGATCGCTCAACGTGTACTAACCCCCCAGCCATATAACCTCAAGTCTAGAGACAGGATGTTTATGACGTCACACCCAGATGGCAGCATCAAAACACGTTTAAAACTCGTCTCATAACTACCTGCTTATGCTGTTCACACCAGCAAGAGAAGTATTCCCACACGCTCATTCAGACATATATTTCAAATTCAAGCCCCACCACCACCATCACCACCTATTGTACCAAGGTTAATTCAAGCTGTATTATCACAATACTTAAAAGTAAAAGCTTAAAAGGAAACCTAGAAGATTTTCCCCCTTATTTACTTAATTATTTCATGTTTTTATTCCCTTTTCAATTCTTCCTTTCCATCTTCTCACAGAAAGACCATTACATTTCACTACAATCATGAGAAAAGCAATTTTTCCAGAGTTACACAGATTCTAAGCTTCTAAATCGAACCCGGTAATACTTTTAATAAATGTATTTTAGCTCCCCAATATCAGCATCTACCATTTAATCTTTTACTCGAACCTGATATGATCCATAAGCTTGAAGATATATGAAATCACCCTTCGGGATTCGATCTGAGTACTTTAAAGTAATATTTGTCACGATAACGATATTTAAGGACTAGATACTCTGTTTGCGTTTACCTTGACATGTTTATCTAAATTAAATTACGAGTTATTAAATTTTTGCAAGTAAATTTCATTGAATCGGTATTCGAACCCAGAACACCAGGAACAAGATAATTTATAATATTAGTCTGACATGTTAAACAAAGTTGTATGCAGTTACATCATCGATCTAAGTGATATATTCTAGTGTACAGAGGAAACTTAAGAAAGTCATTAAAAAATCGGGAATAGAAACCAAGCACAACTGAATTGGCAATTATATACAGCATTAATTACCCAGTACAGAACCTATCAATCATGCTTTGCTGCACTCCTCTACCTCACTTAGTTCCGAGATAATGAAAATTTAAAAATTAAGGATCGAACCCACGACGTCAGGTATCTAATTACACATTTACAAGATACTACCTAATAACATAAACGCAATAAAGTTTATTTTGCCGTCTTTATCTTAATTGGTTTAGGAGTTATTAAATTTATAAGTAAATTCCATCGAATCAGTATTCGAACCCAGAACACCAAGAACAAAATAATTTATAATATGAGTTCTGTATGCTTAAAGGTGCTGTATGTAGTTTACAGCATCAATCTAACTGATATTTTCTAGAGTATAGAGTAAAATTAAGGAAGTCATTAAAAAATCGGGATTCGAACTAGAGACAACCGATTAAAAATTATATACGGTATTAATTACACATTATAACAGCTATCAAACATGCTTTGGTCCATTCCTCTAGCTTTCTTAGTTTCCGAGATAATGATGTTTTTAAAATTAAGGATCGAACCCAGGGACACCAGGTACCAAAATATACATCCACAAGAAACTAGCTAATGACATTAATGTAATAAAGTTTATTTGGCGTCCTTTATCTTAATTAGTCTCTGAGTTATTAGAAGCATGAATTTGCATTCACTCCTAGGATTCGAACCCAGGCATCCCGGTCAACTTGGAACAAGGTCCTAATGACGCGGCGCATTCCAATGAATTGATTAGTTTTTATCCCATTGTTCTATCTCTTTTCATTCAGGAGATATAAGCGATTAAACAGTAGAGATAATATGGGCGGAGCTTGCCGGCATAGATCAAAAGAACTTTATCAGATGTCGGCATCTCTCTGTGTGCTCAAACATACATATTATCTCTACTGTTTAATCGCTTATATCTCCTGAATGAAAAGAGATAGAACAATGGGATAAAAACTAATCAATTCATTGGAATGCGCCGCGTCATTAGGACCTTGTTCCAAGTTGACCGGGATGCCTGGGTTCGAATCCTAGGAGTGAATGCAAATTCATCTTCTAATAACTCAGAGACTAATTAAGATAAAGACGCCAAATAAACTTTATTACATTAATGTCATTAGCTAGTTTCTTGTGGATGTATATTGTGGTACCTGGTGTCCTGGGTTCGATCCTTAATTTTAAAAACATCATTATCTCGGAAACTAAGAAAGCTAGAGGAATGGACCAAAGCATGTTTGATAGCTGTTATAATGTGTAATTAATACCGTATATAATTTTTAATCGGTTGTCTCTAGTTCGAATCCCGATTTTTTAATGACTTCCTTAATTTTACTCTATACTCTAGAAAATATCAGTTAGATTGATGCTGTAACTACATACAGCACCTTTAAGCATACAGAACTCATATTATAAATTATTTTGTTCTTGGTGTTCTGGGTTCGAATACTGATTCGATGGAATTTACTTATAAATTTAATAACTCCTAAACCAATTAAGATAAAGACGGCAAATAAACTTTATTGCGTTTATGTTATTAGGTAGTATCTTGTAAATGTGTAATTAGATACCTGACGTCGTGGGTTCGATCCTTAATTTTTAAATTTTCATTATCTCGGGAACTAAGTGAGGTAGAGGAGTGCAGCAAAGCATGATTGATAGGTTCTGTACTGGGTAATTAATGCTGTATATAATTGCCAATCAGTTGTGCTTGGTTCTATTCCCGATTTTTTAATGACTTTCTTAAGTTTCCTCTGTACACTAGAATATATCACTTAGATCGATGATGTAACTGCATACAACTTTGTTTAACATGTCAGACTAATATTATAAATTATCTTGTTCCTGGTGTTCTGGGTTCGAATACCGATTCAATGAAATTTACTTGCAAAAATTTAATAACTCGTAATTTAATTTAGATAAACATGTCAAGGTAAACGCAAACAGAGTATCTAGTCCTTAAATATCGTTATCGTGACAAATATTACTTTAAAGTACTCAGATCGAATCCCGAAGGGTGATTTCATATATCTTCAAGCTTATGGATCATATCAGGTTCGAGTAAAGATTAAATGGTAGATGCTGATATTGGGGAGCTAAAATACATTTATTAAAAGTATTACCGGGTTCGATTTAGAAGCTTAGAATCTGTGTAACTCTGGAAAAATTGCTTTTCTCATGATTGTAGTGAAATGTAATGGTCTTTCTGTGAGAAGATGGAAAGGAAGAATTGAAAAGGGAATAAAAACATGAAATAATTAAGTAAATAAGGGGGAAAATCTTCTAGGTTTCCTTTTAAGCTTTTACTTTTAAGTATTGTGATAATACAGCTTGAATTAACCTTGGTACAATAGGTGGTGATGGTGGTGGTGGGCTTGAATTTGAAATATATGTCTGAATGAGCGTGTGGGAATACTTCTCTTGCTGGTGTGACAGCATAAGCAGGTAGTTATGAGACGAGTTTAAACGTGTTTGATGCTGCCAGACATCCTGTCTCTGGGTGTGACGTCATAAACATCCTGTCTCTAGACTTGAGGTTATATGGCTGGGGGGTTAGTACACGTTGAGCGATCATATACAGGTGGTTATGGAGCGAGTTTATGATTGATCTAAAAGGTTCGTGCTCCCTCTATAAATATGGTGATCTAGGGCATTGGACTTCATTGTGCTAATTAGTCTTGAGGTGTTAACATCGTGTTCTCTCCAAGAATAATCAGCTTTCTAAAGTGGTGTCAAGGTGAAGAGGTCTACATTTCATTGATCAGTGATTAATACGTTATTACATCAAGAATAAAGATGAATAACTCAGCGTATAAGGATATTATTCCAAGCGCTACTGGATATGCATGCGGAAAATGTGGGAAGAAGTTCCTCCGAGGTTATGACAAGAGAAGACACGAGATGAGCTGCAAGAAGCTCTTCAAATGTAAACATTGTAATGTAACCTTCAAAGATTGTTATAAGGGACAGCGACACGAAGATATATGTGAAATAAGCAGCCCTCAGAAGAAAAGAAGATTGGAGCCAACTAAACATCAGTTACTGTCAACAATGGAGGACTGTGATATGAAAGAATACGAAACTTCATTCGAAGGACGATTGAAATCGTATTTTATACGATGCGAATCAGCTAAGGACCTAAATATGTATCTGCAAGAGGCAAAACAACGTATAATCCGGGCTGTGCATAAAGAGCTTAGCATTCATAAGAGTGTTAAAATTAATCTGCTGGCTGAGTGTCGATTTGTTAACAGTATTGGAGAAACCTGTGACAAAACATTTAAAACACGGAATCAAGCTGTTTTCCTGGAAACTGATCTGGAGTCAACGATGGAAGTGAAATTCAAGAAATTGGTGACTGAAATGGAGGAGTCTCAGCTTAAGGGTAGCAGCTGGGCTTTGCTTGCTGTGGAAGGAGTTCGACTTCGTATCAACAAGTACAACCCGTTACGAGGAAGTAGCTACATACCACTACCGTCATCTGTCGGAGCTAAAGAAGCGTGTATAAACATTCAGAACTTTACCGACGATAAATGTTTCATGTACTCTATATTAGCTAAATTCATAGGGAAGGATGCGCAACGTGTGAGCAAATACAAACAACTTCAAGACAAGTACGACTTCAGCTGTGTTTCCTACCCTACTCCACTTTCTCAAATACCTAAATTTGAGAAGTTTAACAATATGTCTATTAACGTTTTCGGGTTGGATGAGAAGCATGAAGTGTATCCGATAAAGGTTGCTGATATTGAACTACCTGAACATCGCGACCTGCTACTATTGAATGATAGCAGTGGAAAACATCACTACGTGTATATAAGGAATTTTGAGAAACTCGTTCGACGCCAGAAAACTAACCATAATGGACGGGTTTATACTTGTAAGCGCTGCTTTACACATTTTGATGATCGATATGGACGAAGTGGACAGGAAAAGCTACAAGAACATGCAGCCGTCTGTATTCAACATGGTGTTGCAAGGGTAGTTATGCCTACCAAGGAGAAATCAATTGTACAGTTTAAAAATGTTGAGAGGATGCTGAAAGTACCTTATGTCATCTATGCGGATTTTGAGAGTATTCTCACTCCATGCCATACGTGTACACCCAATCCTGAAACTTCCTATACAACACCTTATCAAGAGCACACACCAATGAGCTTCTGTGTTTACGTGAAACCTACATCCAGTGTTGAACATCTCGAAACTGATCTTCCTAAGCATCCCTATGTGTATCGTGGTGCTGATGCTGCTCAGACGTTTATGCTGTACCTTACATCTCTTGCAAAAATGATTTGTAATATATACAAATCTGCTAAGCCTCTGAAACTTACGGATCAACAGCAAAAGTATTTCGAGTCTTCTACGACATGCTACTTGTGTAGAAAACCCTTTACAGAAGAGAATTATAAAGTACGCGACCATGATCACATCAACGGTGAATATCGTGGAAGTCTTCATAATGAATGTAATTTAGCCTGTAAAACACCTAAATATATACCAGTCTTCATGCATAACCTTAGCGGATATGACTCTCATTTCATTGTTAAGGAGCTGGGTTGTACAAGTGAACGTGTGGAGGTAATTCCTAACTCTGAAGAAAGCTATATCTCATTCACCAAGTATGTAGGAGATATAAAGCTTCGATTTGTGGATAGCTTCCGATTCCTCAGTACAAGCTTGGATAAGTTGGTAAAAAATCTAACCTCGTATCCTGAAACGCTAAAGTACTTTGGAGAAGACAAATTGAAGTTGATGACCCGTAAGGGTGTATTTCCATATGATTTTGTTACGTCATGGGATGCCCTGAACGAGACCTGCTTGCCTCCTAAGGACTCCTTCTACAATAGATTAAATGAAGAAGAAATTACTGATGCTGACTACGATCATGCTAGAAATGTATGGGAGCTGTTTAATGTGAGAAACCTGGGAGAGTACAGCGATCTCTACTTAACTTCGGATGTACTTCTTCTAGCTGACGTCTTTGAGACGTTCAGAGAGCAAACCCTTAAAACACACAAAGTTGATCCTGCCCATTATTTTACCTCTCCAGGTCTTACATGGGACGCCATGTTGCTGTATACTGGAATTAAGCTGGAACTGTTACAAGATTATGATCAACTACTCATGGTGGAATCAGGTATAAGAGGAGGTTTATGCCAAGTTTCTCATCGG
The DNA here is from genome assembly GCA_030765065.1 of Deroplatys truncata. Classification (NCBI taxonomy): domain Eukaryota; kingdom Metazoa; phylum Arthropoda; class Insecta; order Mantodea; family Mantidae; genus Deroplatys; species Deroplatys truncata. The sequence goes on along the minus strand of CM060988.1, from coordinate 18,297,604 downwards.
TATGCTGAGGCTAATAACACTTATATGGAGAAGTTTGATCCGACGAGACCAACCCAATTTATCACATACGAGGACGCAAATAACCAATATGGGTGGGCAATGTGTCACGCCCTTCCTTTTGGTGGATTTCAGTGGGTGTCACCTGAAGAAATCAACTTAGAAACACTACAAGAAGATGATCCTCATGGGTACATATTAGAAGTCGACATCGAGTATCCTGCAGAACTTCACGATCTACACAACGATCTACCTTTCCTGCCAGAGTGTATGAAACCATTGGAATCATCTACAAAGAAACTGATACCTCATCTTGGACCTCGAAAGAAGTATGTAGTGCATTACATGGCTTTGAAGCAAGCTCTTAGTCATGGACTACGACTAACAAAAATCCATCGTGTGCTACAATTCCGACAGTCTCAGTGGTTGAAACCTTATGTGGAATTTAACAACAGGCTACGACAACAAGCTGCAAATGATTTCGAGAAGGATCTCTACAAACTCTTTAACAACGCTATGTTTGGAAAAACTATGGAGAACCTGCGTAATCGTATGGATATACGACTGGTGACCAATGAAAAAACTCTAGAGAAGCTGATCGCCAAGCCTACGTTTATCGACAGGACGATATATGCTGATAATCTAGCTGCTGTACATATGGCCTCTCGTCAGATTGTATTCAACAAGCCTATATACATTGGTATGAGTGTGTTGGACATCTCCAAGACATTAATGTATAACTATCATTACGACGTTTTGTTGCCTTATTATGGAGCTGAAAACCTGAAGCTTATGTATATGGACACTGATTCGTTCATTCATCGTGTAACAACTGAAGATGTGTACCAGGACAAGCTACGTTTTCTTGAACATCTCGATACAGCTGATTACCCTGCCAACCATATATGTTACTCTACTCAGAACAAGAAGGTATTGGGAAAATTTAAAGATGAGGCTAACAGCAAAATCATCCTACGCTTTGTTGGACTACGTCCTAAGATGTATGCCTTAGATATTCAAGGGTCAATGATAAAAAAGATTAAAGGTATAAAACGTAGCGCTATTAAGCAGTACATTTCGTTTGACAGCTATACAGACTGTCTTAAAACCAGTGAAATCATCAGAACACCTATGAATCTGATCCTATCACGAAAGCATGCCCTTGCTACAGTACAAGTGAATAAAATTGCATTGACTCCGTTTGATGATAAAAGAATTATTGCTGAGGACGGGATAACAACATATGCGTATGGACATTACGCCATTACAAACAGTGCTTAAAAGAATGTAAGTTAAAGATAAAGATTTTCTAGTGAGTCTACAATCTTAAAAAAGAAGGTATCTGTGTGCTGTATATGCAGATAGCTGATGCCTGATGAACAAAGAAGAAGATGGAAGGGAAGGTGGTAACCCTGCCATTAGGAGCAATCCTAGTGCTAGTCTCAAGCCTAGATAAAAGGGGAGAGACATCTATAACGAACTAAAATAAAAGGTATGTTGACGTAAAGCTTTTCAGTTTGTGAACCAATATGCAGTTTATCCCTCTCCGCATCGTACAATAAGTGTTTAACATATAATAAGTTTGTAAGATTTAGAAAAAAGTATATAAATTGTTGTAACGTTGGATGAGAAAAGTTTTATAATCGAATTACTCTCTATATTACCATGAGTACCTGTGATACTAGTTGAATTGCCTGTTAAAATGACTTAAATACCTGTGATACTACCCGAATCGTGTGAAATTACATTAAATAGCTCAGATACGAATTCCTGCTCTAAATTAGTACGAGCACCTGTGATACTATCAGAATTGCCTATTAAAATGACTCAAATACCATTGATACAACCTGAATCAGCTGCATTTACCTTAAATAGCCGTGATACAAAATCTCTGATCGAAATTATTACGAGCGTCTGTGAAACTATGCTGATTATCCAAATACTTATGATATTACCTGAACTATCTGTAAAATACGAAACTAGGCTATAACCAACCCCTGGAACCTACCCTCCTGTAATGCTTGCTTAATTACTCTAAGCATCTATGTTACTTGAATTATCCTAAATACCTACGATACCCTCTGAATTACCTTGAAATATGAAACTATGCTATACCCAACCCTGGAATCTAGCCTCCTGTGATACTACCTGAATTAGCCTAAATACCTACGATACTAGCTGAATTAGCTGTGAAATCATGCATAGCTATGATGCAGTTAGCCTCTGGAATCTAGCCTCCTGTGATACTAGCTGAATTAGCTTAAATGCTCACGATACTAGCTGAATTGGCTATGAAAATGATTTAAATACCTGTGATACTACCCGAATCATGTGAAATTACCTTAACTAGCTCTGATACGAATTCCTGCTCTAAATTAGCACGAGCACCTGTGATGCTATCTGAATTACCTGTTAAAATGACTCAAATACCATTGATACAACCTGAATCATCTGCATTTACCTTAAATAGCTGTGATACAAATCTCTGATCGAAATTATCAATAATATCTGTGAAGCTCTGTCGATTACCTCAAATACTTACGATATTACCTGAACTATCTGTGAAATACGAAGCTAGGTTATAACCAACCCCTGGAACCTACCCTCCTGTAATGCTTGCTTAATTACTCTAAACACCTATGTTACTTGAATTATCCTAAATACCTACGATACCCTCTGAATTACCTTGAAATATGAAACTATGCTATACCCAACCCTGGAATCTAGCCTCCTGTGATACTACCTGAATTACTTACCTGTTAGTGTTAGTGGGTTAGCTTTTCCCGTTGCAGGTCACCTTTTTCCCTTTGGTGGTGGCCTTTTTTCCCTTTGCTGGTGACATTTTTCCCTTTGCTGGTCACGTTTTTCCCTTTGCTAGTCAACTTTTTCCCTTTGTGGGCCTCCTTTTTCCCTGAGCAGTCACCTTTTCCCCCTGAACGAGTCACCTTTTCCCTGAATAGGTTACGTGATGGGCATGTCTAGAACATTGACATGAAACAGTTTTCCGCTAAGTTCACGTCTAAAGTCACTTTCAAGTCTAGCCCTCCTATTCCCTATCTCTCCTGTATATAAGTCCATATTCCTACTGCTACACTACCTGTCTAGCCTAACACCTCTTCTCCTGTTCCTATACCTCTCATATAAACCATACATTACTCAGCATCTGTCTAGCCTAACACCTCCCCTCGTTTTCCTATACCTCCCATATAAACGTATACTCTAATCCTCAAACCATGTCTAGCCTATTATCTGTACACGTTTCCCCTATCTTTCCCATATATACGCATATTCCACACCTCAAACCCTGTCTAGCCTAACACGTCTCCTCATATTCCCCTACCTCCCATATAAACGTATACTCTAATCCTCAAACCATGTCTAGACTAGCACCTCCCCTCGTATTCCCTATCTTTCTCATATAAAGCGCACTCCCCCTCCTACCACTGTCTAGCCTAGCATCGACCCTCGTATTCCCTATCTCTCGCATATAAACGCCTACTCCATCATTAAAAACTCCTATACTAGCACCTCTCCTCGGTTCGCTAATCGCTCATATTCTACCCTTCAAGTCCTGTTTAGTATAGCATCTTTCCTTGTATTCCCTATCTCTCTCGTATAAAGCATATCCCTCCCTCCTTTAGCATCTGACTAGCCTAGCATCAGCCCTGGTATTCCCTATCTCTCCTGTATATAAGTCCATATTCCTACTGCTACACTACCTGTCTAGCCTAACACCTCTTCTCCTGTTCCTATACCTCTCATATAAAACATACTCTACTCCTCGACTTCTGTCTAGCCTAACACCTTTCCTCGTTTTCCTATATCTCTCACATAAACCATACTCTGCTCCTCGACCTCTGTCTAGTCTAACATCTCTCCTCGTTTTCCTATACCACTCATATAAACCATGCACTACGTTTCAAGCCTCTGTCTAGTCTAACACCTCCCCTCGATTTCCTATACCTCTCATATAAACTATACTCTACTCAGCCTCTGTCTAGCCTAGCACCTCCCCTCGTATTCCCTATCTTTCTCATATAAAGCGCACTCCCCCTCCTACCACTGTCTAGCCTAGCGTCAGTCCTCGTATTCCCTATCTCGCCCATATAAACGCATTTTCCTCCTTGAACCGTCGCATCTAGCCTCGTTTTCCCTATCCTTTCCCATATAAACGCAAAAAACTACGCTCGATCTCTCCTATATATCCTACTCATAAGAGATAGACAAAATTTTACTACAGAAAAAAATGTAGTATGCGTTAAAATACACATCTTATATCATATACATTTTTTTGTTGAGTGAACCATTTTCGAGATATTACTTGTTATTCCCTTAAATTTTTCAATACTTCTCTCAAATGGGAATTCGTTATTCATTTTTACTTTCTCTACTACGTATAGTAAGTAGGGGAAGTATTGTATCACACCCAAAATTTCGATACCGAGATTTCACCGGAAATACATGTTTTGAGACTCACTGAATCCAAAAAAAGCATTTTTGGAAACATGTCCGTGTGTGTGTCTGTCTGTGTGTCTGTCTGTGTGTGTGTCTGTGTGTCTGTGTGTCTGTGAACAGCATAACTCAAAAACGAAGAGTCGGATAAACACCAAACTTGGTATTTAGGTTCAGTATCTTTCCCAGATGCGACACGAAGGTTTTCAAGAAAATCCCTCCAATCCAGACTACCCTTTACAAAGAACATTTTTCGAAAATTTTAATTTTCTCAAAAACGGCTCTAACGATTTTGATTAAAATATCATATGTTAAAGATATTGTCATGACAAATAAAATGTATATCTCGAATTTTCTGCGAATGTCACCAAAAGTATTCTTCATTATGAACGACTTTTTCATAACTGGTAAACCATAAGAGGTAGACAAAATTTTACTACACGAAAAATGTAGATCGCGTTAAAATACACAATTTATGTCATATACATTTCTTTTGTTGAGTAAACCGTTTGCGAGATATTGCTTGTTATTCCCTTAAATTTTCCAATACTTATTACCTTCTCTACTACGTATAGTAAGTAGGGGAGGTATTGTATTCCACCCAAAATTTCGATACCGAGATTTCACCGGAAATACATGTTTTGAGACTCACTGAATCCAAAAAAAGCATTTTTGGAAACATGTCCGTGTGTGTGTCTGTCTGTGTGTCTGTGTGTCTGCCTGTGTGTCTGTCTGTGTGTCTGTGTGCCTGTGAACAGCATAACTCAAAAACGAAGACTCGGATTAACACCAAACTTGGTATTTAGGTTCAGTATGTTTTAGAGATGCGACACGAAGGTTCTCAAGAAAATCCCCCCACCCCAGACTACCCTTTACATAGATCATTTTTCGAAAATTTTAATTTTCTCAAAAACGGCTCTAACGATTTTGATTAAAATATCATATGTTTAAGATATTGTCATGACAAATAAAATGTATATCTCGAATTTTCTGGGAATGTCTCCAAAAGTATTCTTCATTATGAACGACTTTTTCATAACTGGTAAACCATAAGAGATAGACAAAGTTTTACTACATAAAAAATGTACATCGCGTTAGAATACACAATTTATGTCATATACATTTCTTTTGTTGAGTGAACCGTTTTCGAGATATTGCTTGTTATTCCCTTAAATTTTACAATACTTATACTTTTTCTCAAATTCGCTATTCATTTTTTACTTTCTCTACTACGTATAGTAGGTAGGGGAAGTATTGCATTCCACCCAAAAATTCGATACCGAGATTTTACCGGAAATACATGCTTTGAGACTTCCTGAATCCAAAAAAAGCATTTTTGGAAATATTTACGTGTGTGTGTCTGTGTGTGTGTTGGTCTGTGTGTGTGTGTGTGTGTGTGTGTGTGTGTGTCTGTGTGAGTGTGTCTGTGAACAGCATAACTCAAAAACTAACAGTCGGATAAACACCAAGCTTGGTATTTACGTTCAGTATCTTCCAGAGATGCGACACGAAGATTTTCAAGAAAATCCGCCCACTTCAGACTACCCTTACATGGAACATTTTTCGAAAATTTTGATTTTCTCAAAAATGGCTCTAACGATTTTGATGAAAATATCATATGTTTAAGATAATGTCATGAGATATGAAATGTATATCTCGATATTTCTGGGAATGTCTCCAAAAGTATGCTTCATTATGAACGACTTTTGCATAACTGGTAAACCATAAGAGATAGACAAAATTTTACTACACAAAAAATGTAGATCGCGTTAAAATACACAACTTATATCCTATACATTTTTTTGTTCAGTGAACCGTTTGCGAGATATTGCTTGTTATTTCCTTAAATTTTCCAATACTTATACTTTTTCTCAAATTCGTTATTCATTGTTTTATGTCCTGGGCATGCAAAGAGAATGGAATGCTACATAGCAACCAGCGATAAAATATTTGACTATCGCTTAAAAGCTACCATATTCCCCTTGCATCTACAAGAAAATTACAAATAAGATTGACATCTCGATATCTCGATTAATATGAAGCATATGGAGAATAGGCGTTTGTAAAAATAGATTGTACAAGAGTAGAGAAAGTCATGTGAGTGTAACACATCAGATTTTTTTTATGTCCTGGACATGCAAAGAGAATGGAATGCGCCACATAGCAAAATATTTGACTATCGCTTAAAACCTACCATATTCCCCTTGCATCTACAAGAAAATTATCAATAAGATTGACATCTCGATATCTCCATTAACATGAAGCATATGGAGAATAAGCGTTTGTAAAAATAGTTTGTACAAGGGTAGAGAAAGTCATGTGAGTGTAACACATCAGATTTTACTTTTTCTCAAATTCGTTATTCATTTTTACTTTCTCTACTACGTATAGTAAGTAGGGGAAGTATTGTATCACACCCAAAATTTCGATACCGAGATTTCACCGGAAATACATGTTTTGAGACTCACTGAATCCAAAAAAAGCATTTTTGGAAACATGTCCGTGTGTGTGTGTGTCTGTCAGTGTGTCTGTCTGTGTGTCTGTTTGTGTGTCTGTGTGTCTGTGAACAGCATAACTCAAAAACGAAGAGTCGGATAAACACCAAACTTGGTATTTAGGTTCAGTATGTTTTAGAGATGCGACACGAAGGTTTTCAAGAAAATCCCCCCACCCCAGACTACCCTTTACATGGAACATTTTTCGAAAATTTTAATTTTCTCAAAAACGGCTCTAACGATTTTGATTAAAATATCATATGTTTAAGATATTGTCATGACAAATAAAATGTATATCTCGAATTTTCTGGGAATGTCTCCAAAAGTATTCTTCATTATGAACGACTTTTTCATAACTGGTAAACCATAAGAGATAGACAAACTTTTACTGCACAAAAAATGTAGACCGCGTTAAAATACACAATTTATGTCATATACATTTCTTTTGTTGAGTGAACCGTTTGCGAGATATTGTTTGTTATTCCCTTAAATTTTCCAATACTTATACTTTTTCTCAAATTCGTTATTCAGTTTTTACTTTCTCTACTACGTATAGTAAGTAGGGGAAGTAGTGCATTCCACCCAAAAATTCGATACCGAGATAATACATGTTTTGAGACCTCCTGAATCCAAAAAAAGCATTTTTGGAAACATGTCCGTGTGTGTGTCTGTGTTTGTGTGTGTGTCTGTGTGTGTATGTGTCTGTGTGTCTGTGTGTCTGTGTGTCTGTGAACAGCATAACTCAAAAACGAACGGTCGGATAAGCACCAAAATCGGTATTTAGGTTCAGTATCTTCCAGAGATGCGACACGAAGATTTTCAAGAAAATCCCCCCACTCCAGACTTCCCTTTACATGGAAGATTTTTCGAAAATTTTAATTTTCTCAAAAATGGCTCTAACGATTTTGATGAAAATATCCTATGTTTAAGATAATTTCATGAGAAATGAAATGTATATCTCGAATTTTCTGGGAATGTCTCCAAAAGTATTCTTCATTGTGAACGACTTTTGCATAACTGGTAAACCATAAGAGATAGACAAAATTTTACTGCACAGAAATGTAGATCGCGTTAAAATACACAACTTATGTCATATACATTTCTTTTGTTGAGTGAACCGTTTTCGAGATATTGCCTGTTATTTCCTTAATTTTTCGAATACTTATACTTTTTCTCAAATTCGTTATTCATTTTTACTTTCTCTACTACGTATAGTAAGTAGGGGAAGTATTGCATTCCACCCAAAAATTCGATACCGAGATTTTACCGGAAATACATGCTTTGAGACTTCCTGAATCCAAAAAAATCATTTTTGGAAACATTTACGTGTGTGTGTCTGTGTGTGTGTGTGTGTGTGTGTCTGTGTGTTTGTGACTGTGTGTGTGTCTGTGAACAGCATAACTCAAAAACTAACAGTCGGATAAGCACCAAGCTTGGTATTTACGTTCAGTATCTTCCAGAGATGCGACACGAAGATTTTCAAGAAAATCCCCCCACCTCAGACAACCCTTTACATGGAACATTTTTCGAAAATTTTGATTTTCTCAAAAATGGCTCTAACGATTTTGATGAAAATATCATATGTTTAAGATAATGTCATGAGATATGAAATGTATATCTCGAAATTTCTGGGAATGTCTCCAAAAGTATTCTTCATTATGAACGACTTTTGCATAACTGGTAAACCATAAGAGATAGGCAAAATTTTACTACACAAAAATGTAGATCGCGGTAAAATACAAAACTTATATCATATACATTTTTTTTGTTGAGTGAACCGTTTTCGAGATATTGCTTGTTATTCTCTTAAATTTTTAAATACTTATTTTCTCAAATGGGAATTCATTATTCATGTTTTTTGTCTTGGATATGCAAAGAGTATTAATCCGTGGGAAAGGGAATGGTGCTGCACCTAGCAACCAGCTATTAAGAGGTATGTATATGCTAGAAGGTTACTGTATTTCTATATTGCCCTTGAATATATATATATATATATATTCCCCTTACATCTACAAGAAAACTAGCAATAAGATAGAGTCTGCAAATGTTTATCTCGATTAACATGAAGCAGATGGAGAAAAAGCGTTTGTGCAAGAGTAGAGAAAGTCATGTGAGTGTAACACATCAGATTTTTTTTGTCTTGGATATGCAAAGAGCATTAATCTGTGGCAAAGGGAATGGTGCTGCACCTAGCAACCAGCTATTAAGAGATATGTATGTGCTTAAAGGCTACTGTATTTCTACATTGCCCTTGTAAATATATATTCCACTTACATCTACAAGAAAACTAGCAATAAGATAGAGTCTGCAAATGTTTATCCCGATTAACATGAAGTAGATGGAGAATAAGCGTTTGTAAAAATAGTTTGTACAAGAGTAGAGAAAGTCATGTGAGTGTAACACATAAGATTTTTTTACTTCCTCTACTACGTATAGTAAGTAGGGAAAGTATTGTATTCCACCCAAAATTTCGATACTAGATTTCAACGGAAATACATGTTTTGAGACCCCCTTAATCCAAAAAAAAGCATTTTTGGAAAATGTCCGGGTGTGTGTCTTTGTGTCTGTGAGTGTGTTTCTGTCTGTGTGTGTGTCTGTGAACAGCATAACTCAGAAACGAACAGTCGGATAAATACCAAACTTGGTATTTGGGTTCAGTATCTTCCAAGGATGCGACACGAAGGTTTTCAAGAAAATCCCACCACCCCAGAGTACCCTTTACATGGAAGATTTCTCGAAAATTTTAGTTTTCTCAAAAATGGCTCTAACAATTTTGATTAAAATATCATTAGTTTAAGATATTTTTATGACAAATAAAATGTATATCTTGAATTTCCTGGGAATGTCTCCAAAAGTATTCTTTATTGTGAACGACTTTTGCATAACTGATAAAGCATAGGCGATAGACAAAATTTTACTACAGAAAAAAATGTAGTACGCGTTAAAATACACAATTTATATCATATACATTTTTTTGTTGAGTGAACCATTTTCGAGATATTACTTGTTATTCCCTTAAATTTTTCAATACTTCTCTCAAATGGGAATTCGTTATTCATTTTTACTTTCTCTACTACGTACAGTAAGTAGGGGAAGTATTGTATCACACCCAAAATTTCGATACCGAGATTTCACCGGAAATACATGTTTTGAGACTCACTGAATCCAAAAAAAGCATTTTTGGAAACATGTCCGTGTGTTTGTCTGTCTGTGTGTGTGTCTGTGTGTCTGTGAACAGCATAACTCAAAAACGAAGAGTCGGATAAACACCAAACTTGGTATTTAGGTTCAGCATCTTTCCCAGATGCGACACGAAGGTTTTCAAGAAAATCCCCCCAATCCAGACTACCCTTTACAAAGAACATTTTTCGAAAATTTTAATTTTCTCAAAAACGGCTCTAACGATTTTGATTAAAATATCATATGTTAAAGATATTGTCATGACAAATAAAATGTATATCTCGAATTTTCTGCGAATGTCACCAAAAGTATTCTTCATTATGAACGACTTTTTCATAACTGGTAAACCATAAGAGGTAGACAAAATTTTACTACACGAAAAATGTAGATCGCGTTAAAATACACAATTTATGTCATATACATTTCTTTTGTTGAGTAAACCGTTTGCGAGATATTGCTTGTTATTCCCTTAAATTTTCCAATACTTATTACCTTCTCTACTACGTATAGTAAGTAGGGGAGGTATTGTATTCCACCCAAAATTTCGATACCGAGATTTCACCGGAAATACATGTTTTGAGACTCACTGAATCCAAAAAAAGCATTTTTGGAAACATGTCCGTGTGTGTGTCTGTCTGTGTGTCTGTGTGTCTGTCTGTGTGTCTGTCTGTGTGTCTGTGTGCCTGTGAACAGCATAACTCAAAAACGAAGACTCGGATTAACACCAAACTTGGTATTTAGGTTCAGTATGTTTTAGAGATGCGACACGAAGGTTCTCAAGAAAATCCCCCCACCCCAGACTACCGTTTATATAGATCATTTTTCGAAAATTTTAATTTTCTCAAAAACGGCTCTAACGATTTTGATTAAAATATCATATGTTTAAGATATTGTCATGACAAATAAAATGTATATCTCGAATTTTCTGGGAATGTCTCCAAAAGTATTCTTCATTATGAACGACTTTTGCATAACTGGTAAACCATAAGAGATAGACAAAATTTTACTACACAAAAAATGTAGATCGCGTTAAAATACACAACTTATGTTATATACATTTCTTTTGTTGAGTGAACCGTTTTCGAGATATTGCTTGTTATTTCCTTAAATTTTCCAATACTTATACTTTTTCTCAAATGCGTTATTCATTTTTACTTTCTCTACTACGTATAGTAAGTAGGGGAAGTATTGCATTCCACCCAAAAATTCGATACCGAGATTTCACCGGAAATACATGTTTTGAGACCTCCTGAATCCAAAAAAAGCATTTTTGGAAACATGTCCGTGTGTGTGTCTGTGTGTCTGTGTGTGTGTGTGTCTGTGTGTGTGTGTCTGTGTGTGTGTGAACAGCATAACTCAAAAACGAACAGTCGGATAAACACCAAACTTGGTATTTAGGTTCAGTATCTTCCAGAGATGCGACACGAAGGTTTTCAAGAAAATCCCCCCACCCCAGACTACCCTTTACATGGAACATTTTTCGAAAATTTTAATTTTCTCAAAAATGGCTCTAACGATTTTGTTTAAAATATTATATGTTTAAGATAATGCCATGAGAAATGAAATGTATATCTCGAATTTTCTGGGAATGTCTCCAAAAGTATTCTTCATTGTGAACGACTTTTGCATAACTGGTAAACCATAAGAGATAGACAAAATTTTACTACACAAAAAATGTAGATCGCGTTAAAATACACAACTTATATCCTATACATTTTTTTGTTCAGTGAACCGTTTGCGAGATATTGCTTGTTATTTCCTTAAATTTTCCAATACTTATACTTTTTCTCAAATTCGTTATTCATTGTTTTATGTCCTGGGCATGCAAAGAGAATGGAATGCTACATAGCAACCAGCGATAAAATATTTGACTATCGCTTAAAAGCTACCATATTCCCCTTGCATCTACAAGAAAATTACAAATAAGATTGACATCTCGATATCTCGATTAATATGAAGCATATGGAGAATAGGCGTTTGTAAAAATAGATTGTACAAGAGTAGAGAAAGTCATGTGAGTGTTACACATCAGATTTTTTTTATGTCCTGGACATGCAAAGAGAATGGAATGCGCCACATAGCAAAATATTTGACTATCGCTTAAAACCTACCATATTCCCCTTGCATCTACAAGAAAATTATCAATAAGATTGACATCTCGATATCTCCATTAACATGAAGCATATGGAGAATAAGCGTTTGTAAAAATAGTTTGTACAAGGGTAGAGAAAGTCATGTGAGTGTAACACATCAGATTTTACTTTTTCTCAAATTCGTTATTCATTTTTACTTTCTCTACTACGTATAGTAAGTAGGGGAAGTATTGTATTCCACCCAAAATTTCGATACCGAGATTTCACCGGAAATACATGTTTTGAGACTCGCTGAATCCAAAAAAAGCATTTTTGGAAACATGTCCGTGTGTGTGTCTGAGTGTCTGTCTGTGTGTCTGTCTGTGTGTCTGTGAACAGCATAAGTAGTAATAGTCCCGGATGAGCCAATTGTTTTAACGATAATCCTGCCGCTAGGGGCGCTCGTGTCGAAAGTGTCGCTGCGTGCGACGGCGGCGGCGGTAAGTTTGAAAAGCGCCCTGAGCGGTAGGATTATCGTTAAATCGAATGGCTCATCCGGGACGAGTTGAAAGAATTGAGGAAGTGACGTGTAGTGTTTTGATTGGTTCGTTAATTTGGGGTGGAAGATGAAGGAAGGAAGATGGAAGAGTATGGAGGTCGCGTGATGGAGAGGAGCTGGGTGGCGAGGTGTTGTCTGTGCGGAGGTCGGTACTGAAAGAGGGGAAAAGATGGGGAGCGAGGGATAAAAAGTGTAACAGAAAGTGACGTGTGAAGTTGTGATTGGTGGGAATAAGAAGTGATTTTATTGGTGGAAAGGAACAAATGAGAGTTGTTGATTGGTAAGAATAAGAGGGATTATGATTGGTGGAAAAGAAAAAGTTGTGGGAGTGGGGTATGTTGGAGGTGATGGGAAAGGTAAGTTTTGCTAGATGCAAAATTTGCAAAAGCCTGTCGTGAACTGATCAGCAATTTTTTTGAACGTTGGATGGTAGTTTTTTCTTGAGTGGATAGAGAGATGGGGCGATATGAGATGCGGTGGCGAAAATGGGAACTAAACAAGGTGGTTGAGACAAGAGGTTTAAGGACGAGGAAATTTGGAGGTTAGTGGTGAACATGGCGGTCGCAAGAGGTGGGGGTAAGGAGACGCGGTGGTGAGAATGGGAACTAAAAGAAGATGCGGGAAGCAAGAATTTAGAAGAGTAGATTTTGAGGTTAAAATAGTGGGAACTAAAAATGGCGGAGGGTCTGCGACAAGGAGATGCGGTGAGAACTATACAAGATGGCGGACGCAAGAGGTGGGTAAGGAGGTTTGAGGTTACAGTACCAAAACACGAAAGGATATATTCTTACGCCAAGCAGGTCCGAAAAATAATTATGCGTGTGGTACTTACCTGTTACCGGTGTGGATGCGTCACCAAAAGCGCGGCACGCGACGCGAAAAAATAAAAGCAAACTGTTTTTGAAAATGCTTAACCAGCTTTAAGATCAACCAACATCACTACGCACTGATATACCTAGGTTTTTAAAGCGGTACAGACACCCTTTGCAGAGGCGTAATTTAACTATACCAAAAACCTGGTACTGGACCATCGTGATGGTCGCTAGTGTACGTAGGAGCAGGGTTCTCATAGCCGGTCGAAAGCGGTCAAAAACGTGTACGACGTAGGTGCTCGCAGTAGCTGCTACCGAGTCAACCGTCGAGGTGCGAATGAACGAGATCTGTTCTTGCCGGCAATCTGGTTGGGAGATGAGAGGCGCGGTGGTAAAAAGGGAACTAAATAAGATGACGGAGGCACGAAGTTGAGGTTAAGGAGCGGTGAGGCGTTGTCTGTGCGGAGGTTGGGGGCTGAAAGAGGGGGAAAGATGGCGAACGAGGGATAAAAAGTATAACAGAAAGTGACGTGTGAAGTTGTGATTGGTGGGAATAAGAAGTGATGTTATTGGTGGAAAGGAACAACTGAAAGTTGTTGATTGGTGAGAATAAGAGAGATTATGATTGGTGGAAAGAAAAAAGGTGTGGGAGTGGGGTATGTTGGAGGTGATGGAAAAGGCGAGTTTTGCTACCAACAACATTTGCAAAAGCCTATCCAGAACTCATCAGCAATTTTAAATAACTAGTGTTTTCGGGGTTTTCTCCGGTTGGTAGACGAATGCAAGCTGTTTCTGCCATACTTATATTATTCTTCTTTTCCTTTTTTTTCGTTTTTTTTTAAAAAATAACTAGTTTTTTGGGGGTTTTCTTTGGATGGTAAACGAATGCGAGCTCTTTCTGCTTTTTCATAGGTTTTCCCTGGTTGGTAGGCGTTTTCTGTACTGGTTGACGAAGGCGTTTCTATTTTTCGTGGTTTTCTCAGTTTTTTTAGCGGTTGTCCCTGCCCGGTAGGCAAATGATGAAGTTTTACCTTGTCGGCGCACGGATACTAGGCACGTACTCGCGCGCACACACACACACACAAACGTTGCAGTTGCCATACTTATATTATTCGTCTTTTCCTTTTTTTTCTTTCTTTTTTTTTTAAAATAACTAGTTTTTTGGGAGTTTTCTGCGGTTGGTAAACGAATGCACACTCTTTCTGCTTTTTCATAGGTTTTCCCTGGTTGGTAGGCGTTTTCTGTACTGGTTGACGAAGCCGTTTCTAATTTTCGAGGTTTTCTCAGGTTTTTAGCGGTTGTCCCTGCCCGGTAGGCAAATGATAAAGTTTTTTCTATAATGTCGTCGTTTTGGCTTGTGGCGCACGGATACTAGGCACGTACTCGCGCGCGCACACACACACACACACAGACAGACAGACAGACAGACACACAGACAGGCACACACACACGGACATGTTTCCAAAAATGCTTTTTTTTGGATTCAGGAGGTCTCAAAACGTGTATTTCCGGTGAAATCTCGGTATGGAATTTTTGGGCGGAATGCAATACTTCCCCTACTTACTATACGTAGTAGAGAAAGTAAAAAAGTATAAGTATTGAAAATTTTAAGGAAATAACAAGCAATATCTCGAAAACGGTTCACTCAACAAAAGAAATGTATATGGCATAAGTTGTGTATTTTAACGCGATCTACATTTTTGTGTAGTAAAATTTTGTCTATCTCTTATGGTTTACCAGTTATGCAAAAGGCGTTCACAATGAAGAATACTTTTGGAGACATTCCCAGAAAATTTGAGATATACATTTTATTTCTCACGACATTATCTTAAACATATGATATTTTCATCAAAATCGTTATAGCCGTTTTTGAGAAAATTAAAAAAAGTGTACTATCTTGTTTTCATGGGTTTTCCAGATCGGTAAGCGTTAGAATACTCTTAGAGCTTTTTTTTTTTTTGGATTCAGGAGGTCTCAAAACGTGTATTTCCGGTGAAATCTCGGTATCGAATTTTTGGGTGGAATGCAACACTTCCCTACTTACTATACGTAGTAGAGAAAGAAAAAGTATAAGTATTGGAAAATTTAAGGAAATAACAAGCAATATCTCGAAAGCGGTTCACTCAACAAAAGAAATGTATATGGCATAAGTTGTGTATTTTAACGCGATCTACATTTTTTTTGTGTAGTAAAATTTTGTCTATCTCTTATGGTTTACCAGTTATGCAAAAGGCGTTCACAATGAAGAATACTTTTGGAGACATCCCCAGAAAATTTGAGATATACATTTTATTTCTCACGACATTATCTTAAACATATGATATTTCATCAAAATCGTTATAGCCATTTTTGAGAAAATTAAAAAAGCGTACTATCTTGTTTTCATGGGTTTTCCAGATCGGTAAGCGTTAGAATACTCTTAGAGCTTTTTTTCAGGTTTTTTCGCGGTTGTCCCTGTCCGGTAGGCAAATGATAAAGTTAGGTCTCAAAACGTGTATTTCCGGTGAAATCTCGGTATCGAATTTTGGGTGGAATGCAATACTTCCCCTACTTACTATACGTAGTAGAGAAAGTAAAAAAAGTATAAGTATTGAAAAATTTAAGGAAATAACAAGCAATATCTCGAAAGCGGTTCACTCAACAAAAGAAATGTATATGGCATAAGTTGTGTATTTTAACGCGAACTACATTTTTTGTGTAGTAAAATTTTGTCTATCTCTTATGGTTTACCAGTTATGCAAAAGGCGTTCACAATGAAAAATACTTTTGGAGACATTCCCAGAAATTTGAGATATACATTTCATTTCTCACGACATTATCTTAAACATATGATATTTTCATCAAAATCGTTATAGCCATTTTTGAGAAAATTAAAAAAAAGTGTACTATCTTGTTTTCACGGGTTTTCCAGATCGGTAAGCGTTAGAATACTCTTAGAGCTTTTTTCAGGTTTTTCGTGGTTGCCCCTGTCCGGTAGGCAAATGATAAAGTTTTTCTATAATGTCGTCGTTTTGGCTTGTGGCGCACGGATACTAGGCACGTACTCGCGCGCGCGCACACACACACACACACACACTAAAATAGTAGCGTATAAAAAAAATTTAACAAACCGTAGATTTTCAAGAAAATTCCCACACTCATTTTCATACAAAGAGAACGGAATTTCACAAGTGAAACAGTACTGTGATAACGATACCAACAAACTAATTATTATTCACCTACTGAAACACATAAAAAAAAGGTAATAATCACAGACCCAGTTTGTGGGTATTTAAATGAATCATCGTGCACAATATAAGCCAATTATGTAATAAGTTGAAATGTGCAAATCTATAGATGTATTTCTGGCGAAATCCCGGTATGGAATTTTTGAGTGCAATGCAATTTCTCCTGTATCTGCTATGTACGTGGTAGAGAAAGTAAAAATAGTTACAGTGCTTATAGAGATGTAACAATAGAGAAACCCCACTTGAAGAAAAAACGGAATAAAAATAACAAGGCGTCAGACTCAACTTTCGCGCCATTTTCCGAATATCCGAGAATTTTCTTAATATGAGACAAGCATTTTACCTTAAGCAAGTAGTTTTAATCTTACTTTTATGAAAATCAGAGTTTTCTCTATAACGTTTATTTGTGACAACAACGCTAAGTTTCGAGCTAGCTTACTCACTTTTCTTGCAAACTATATACGCTTAAACTAATATTAACAAATTTCTCGTAATCCCAGAATTTATTAATCATAGCTGTAATATTTTTCACAACTGCATATAATAATATTGATTTAGGGGCTTTCTCTACCACGTAAAATAGTAGGTAGAGGAGGTATGCATTGCATCCAAATATTCAATATTGAGATTTCACCGGAAAACTAAATACTTGTTTCGAGGTCCCCTGAATAAAAAACATTTTTAGAAAATTCTGTGTGTATGTGTCAGAGCAGCATAACTCGAAAATGAAAAGTCGGATAAATACTAAAACTTGGTATTTAGGTTGAGTACCTTCCAAAGTTACGACACAGAGGTTTTCAAGAAAGTCCCTCCACCCAAAACTACCCTTTACATGAACTATTTTCTGAAATGTTTTATTTTCTAAAACTGCCTCTGACGATTTTAATTACAACACCATATATTAAAGACATTTATATGAAAAAATAAAATGTATATCTCGAATTTTGCGGAAATAGCCTGCGAAGTCCTCTTGATTCGGAAGAAATTTTCTACGATCTTGTATAACTGCTAAGGTTTGAGAAAAAACATACAATTCCAAAAAAATTTAGATCTCTTTAAAAAAAACACACACAATTTATTTGAAATAACTTTTTTGTGACGTCAGCCATTTCCGAGATATCTGTTATAAATGGTTCGAATTGTACAATGCTTAGCCATTCTTTTTAAAGGCATGTCGCTTTTCAGTTCTTGCCCGCCATGTTGATGGAAAGAATTTAGAATTTTAAGGCCAGTGTATAGCGTCCCTTCGGATGCAACCATTTCCCGAAAAGTTTATCCGGATTAAAAATAAGTGGATATGAAAATAAACTTTCGTACTCACCTATAAGAGATAGAGGGTAGAGGTCATACGAACGTAACACTTGAGAATTTTCATTCAACAGTTGGTGTTACTCCTTAGAAAGGAAGTATCTGCTGCTTCTATTTAATTCTCGCATTTTACATAACACGTACGCACTGCACGACACAAAACACACCACACACGGCACTCGTAGTTTTTTAAATATTGCACTGATGCGAGTGTACAAAAACGTTAAAACCCCGCTCGCTTGTCATTTCCCACGCACAGCACCGCGCAAGAAACGTGTGGCGACGTAGGTGTAAATCGAGCGTGAGAAACGATATTCGTCAGCGTTTTTATGCAGCCTTATTGACGTTGGTCGCGGTCGCGCAGTGGCGGCTCGTGACAGGATGACCGCGTTTTTTACAAACGTGACAATTTTGTGGCGAAACGAGGCATTTAACTCGACGCGCATGATGAAACAGCGGTTTTGATAAGCGAGCTTATAAAAACCGGTGCCAAGAGCAAACGCCCGTAGTGAGAGACGGGTGCGATAGCGGGTTTTTTCTACAAAATCGTTCTATTTGACGAAAAATAGTTTAAAATAAAAAACAAAATAGCAGCAGCACTTTGCAGGGGGAAAGAGCGATCGGCGCATTCGGACGATAAGATGGAGCTGCAATCCGGGGGAAGTCGGGATGGCACCTTGCAGCCTACGTTCGAAATTATAGGACACAAGCAGAGAAGGCTGCCAAAGCTTTTTTCCGGCTTTACAGAGTCTCAAATTACCGTAAACCCGGTCCCCAGAGATGTCAACCCCGAGCAATGGGTATCGCATCTGTTTAACGATATTCTAAACTTTGCGAAAGAGAACCTGTTAGAAAACGAACCCGGATATTTAGGCATATCCATAACAGACGAAAAGGAGACGTCCAAAGCCTTCAACATGAGCGTTAGGCGCGTAGACCAATTGAATGCAGATGTCATTGTTGGAAGCATCGAAAAAGTAATGCAAAGTAACCAACAATTCTTGCTAAGCGGGCCTCTTCACGTGACGTTTGTGTGGACCAAGGAGGTCTCGGGTTCGTGCCACCAACCTTGCGATGCCTGTAGGGGCAATAAAGGCATTGTCGAAATAGCCAACAAAGACAACTTGTGTTTAGCAAGAGCCATCGTTGTAGTCAAAGCCAAAGTGGATCGCGACGTCAACTATAGAACGATGACGCGTTCCGACTATCTGCAAAAATCGAAGGCCGTAGCCTTGTGCGCGAGCATCGGTCAAGGCCACGACGGCTGCACCATAGATGACGTCAGACGCTTTGACGCTGCGTTAAAGGGCTACGCTGTGACGGTGTTTGGCGATCATACGGGGAAGCACGTGCTGTACGCGTCGGATAAGAAATGCGATAAATACATCCACGTCATGCTCCACGCCGGGCACTTTAACGCCATCGTGAACCTTCACAAGTGCTTTAAATGCAAATGGTATTGCCGCCGGTGTCATCATCCCTCGGCACACAAAAAAGAATTTCACAGGTGCGACGCCAGGTGCGCTAAATGCCATCAGCAGTGCGATGCGCGATTCGACGCCTACATACGCTGCGCCGGGTGCAACAGAAATTTTAAGGGACCGGCATGCTTTGCAAACCACGCAAAGAAAGGCGTTTTTTACCCAAAGGCGCTGTCGGTGTGCGACGTAGAAAAGGTGTGCACGTCTTGCAACAAGCTCGTGAATGCGAGGTACAGAAAAACCGCGCACGAGTGCGGGGAAAAGTACTGCTATCATTGCAAGACACACGTGAATTCTAGCCACATGTGCTATATGCAGCCGTACGCCGCAAAGAACAAAAGAAACCGGTACGTGTTTATGTTCATCGACTTCGAATGCACGCAAAACATTCCATATACCGGCAAAAAGGACACATACGAGCATGTACCTAACTTGTGCGTGTTGTACCAAGCCTGCCCGCACTGCATCGACGAACGCCGCAAGACGGCATACTGCACCGAATGCGGTTGCAAAGAATGGGTGTTCACGGACGAACCCGTGAAGCAGCTTTTCGAGCACATCGCGCAGGCCAGGTTCGAAGCCTGGGACGTCTACGTCGTGGCGCATAGCCTCAGAACTTACGACGGGCAGTTTTTATTGAAGTACATGGTGGTGCACTTAGACTGGGCACCGGAGCTCATCATGAACGGAAGCAAGATCTACAGGATGAGGTACGGTGACGTCACATTTCTAGACTCGCTCAACTTCATACCCATGCCACTCTCCCGCTTTTCCAAGACCTCCGGATTGAAGGAATGCAAAAGTTATTTCCCGTACCTGTTTAACACGAAGGAAAACGAGCGGTACGTGGGTTCGATTCCCGACAAAAGGCATTACTGCCCGGAGGGCATGTCGGCGGAGGGTCGGAAAGCCTTCGAGCAGTGGCACGAAGAAAAGGCGTCCTCCGGGCACGTCTTCGACATGAGGGCGGAAATGGTGGCGTATTGCAAGATGGACGTATTTCTACTCAGTCAGGGAGTTTCCAAATTCAGAAGGGAATTCTTGGACGAGAACGGAATAGACCCGTTCAGAGAATGCGTCACCATCGCGCAGGCGTGCATGTGCGTGTATAGAAAGCGCTTCATGCCGCTTAAAAAAATTGCCCTCTTGCCAGCGGGCGGGTATCGACTAGCGGACCGTCAGTCTCGCGCCGCGTGCATATGGCTAACCTGGCTAGAGACGCAAAACCGCATCGTCATCCAGCACGCCATGCGAGGACGCGAAGTCAAAATCGCGGGGCACAAGGTGGACGGGTACAGAGAGGCCGAAAAAACCGCGTACTTTTTCCACGGCTGCTTTTACCACGGCTGCAGGCGGTGCTTTCACAATTGCCATGCGGCGATATACAACTCGGGACACGAAACCATGGCCTCCAGGTTAGAGAGCACCGAGAAGGTCACGGCCAAGATCAAGGCCGCCGGCTACGCCGTGGTGGAAATGTGGGAGTGCGAGTTCGACGCCGCGATGAAGGCCGACCAGGACCTCGCGCGCCACGCAAGGGACTTTCCGGTACCCGAACCCCTGAACCCCAGAGACGCCTTCTACGGAGGTCGCACCAACTGCACCAAGACGTACTGCGAGGCGAAGGGGGATAGCAAGATCTACTACTACGACGTGTGCAGCCTGTACCCGTACGTGAACAAGACGAAACCCTACCCCGCGGGCCACCCCAAGATCCACGTGGATCGATTCCCGCGCTTGGAAAACGTGGGGGGCGGGTTGGTGAAGTGCGAGGTTCTACCGCCGCAACACCTGTACCACCCGGTGCTACCGGCGCGCATCGGCGGCAAGCTCATGTTCCCGCTATGCCGCGCTTGCGCGGAGGCTGAGAACCAAGACGAGTGCCACCACGGAGAGCGCGAGAGGGCGTTGTCGGGTACTGGGTGGTCGACGAGATGAAGGTCGCCCTCGAGGAGGGGTACCGCCTCCTCAGGGTCCACGAGATCTGGGAGTACGACGTGGTGCGGCACGAACCGACCACCGGAGCCAAGGGTCTCTTCGAGGACTACGTGAATCAGTTCCTGAAGATCAAGACCGAAGCCTCCGGCTGGCCCTCGGATTGCGACGACCCTGCCGCAAAGCAGCAGTACGTGGAGCAATTCTTCGAACACGAAGGCGTGGCCCTGGATCCCCAGGCCGTCGCCACCAACCCCGGCAGGCGGGAGCTGGCCAAGCTGATGCTCAACAGCTTCTGGGGCAAACTGGGGCAGAGGGAAAACCTCCCCACGTGCGAGCTGGTGGACCGGTACGACCGCCTCCTGGAGCTGCTCAACGACCCGGGCGTGGAAGTGCAGACCTACGTGCCCGTCACCGACCGGATCGTGTACGCGGTGTGGAGGTACCGCGAGCAGTGCCGCAAGGTCAACACCGCCGCCAACGCCGTCCTGGCGGCCTACACCACGGCTCACGCGCGCCTGGTGCTCTACTCCTACCTCAAGAGGCTGGGAGAACGGGTCTGCTACTTCGACACCGATTCCGTCGTCGTCGCCGCCGCTCCGGGCGACTGGACGCCGTCCGTCGGACGCCTCCTGGGGGACATGGCGGACGAGCTGGAGAAGTACGGGCGGGGCTCTTACATCGCCCGGTTCGCCTCCACGGGGCCCAAGAGCTACTGCATGGAGATCGTTTGCCCCGAGACGGGCAAGACCTTCTCGGTGTGCAAGGTGAAGGGGATCACGCTCAATTCGGGCAACCTGGAGCTGGTGAACGCGGAGGTGATTCGCGACGTGGTGCTCAGGTACAACGACCGCGCGGTGAAGCTGGCGGGCACGCAGATCTCGCGGAAACCGTCTTGGACGGTCGTCACCGAACCCAGCTCGAAGACGTTTAGGATGGTGGTCAACAAGCGCGTGCTCGCCGGCGATCACGATTCCTATCCCTACGGGTTCAAGAGGAACGATAAATGAGACGTCCGCAGCCGCGCCAAAGTCAGTTCGAACCGGGCGCCCCTGAGGAGACGATGCCCGGTCCCCGAGACTTGGGGCGATTCGAGTTTCCCAGCACGATGCTCGTGGCGGGGCCGTCGCGCTGCGGCAAGTCGACCTTCGTGAAAAACCTGTTGCGCCACGCGCACCGGATGTTCGACGTGCGCCCCAGGAGGGTGCTGTGGTGCCACCCTCCGGAGTATTCGCCGAGACTCGAACCCTCGGCACTGCGTTGCGAGACCCACGCGGGCATACCCGAACTTGCTTCGGTGGGCGAGAACGACCTCGTCGTCCTCGACGATCTGATGCTGGAGGGTGGCGGGAAGGACGTGTCCAATTTTTTCACCAGAGACTCCCATTACAAGCGCTTCGGCATCGTCTACATCCTGCAGAACGTGTTTCCGCAGGGTCAGAAATATCGCAATATCTCTCTGAATGCGAACTACGTCGTGGTCTTCAAGAACAACCGGGACAAGATGCAGATCGAGAGACTGTGCCAGCAGATCGAACCCAGGAACTCTAGGTTTCTCTTGGAGGCCTTCGAGAAGGCCACCGAACGCCCTCACGGGTATCTCGTGTTGGACTGCACCCAGTACACGCCCGCCCGATACAGGTATCGAACCGGCGTGCTGCCGGGGGAAAACCTCTCTTATTTCGTACCCAACTGAGACCCCCGAGAGGACTCGGGTTCGTTTCGTTCCATATCATCCCGGCAGGGTCTTGCCCGATTGAGGCCGTCGAGTCTAAATAAAAAGTACCGCTTTCGGAGCGAACGTCATTATCGCGCAAGCATGGCTAGAGGTAGGTCAAGGCTCGCGACGCTGACCAGTCCTCGCATAGCGAGACAGCACGGTAATTTGGCGGCTCTGGCCAAGGCGAAGGCCCCTCTGCGCAAAAAGTTGTTAAAAAATGCCGACGGCGATCTGATCAAGGCCATTAGCGAATGCATGCTCAACGTGTGCAGAGGTCACGTGCATCTTCCCGCAAAGTGCTTGGCTCGCCTAAAGAAGCACAAGGCTTCTTGGAGGAAGTTGACGGATAGACGGGTTCCTCTGAAGAAGAAGAAGAAGAGCATCTTGGTTCAAAAAGGAGGTTTTTTGCCGGCATTCCTCCTACCCGTCTTGGCCTCGCTCGGCGGCGCGCTAGTGTCGAAATTAACAGGATGAAGTACGGCAGGCAGATCCTCGTTGCACCGCAACCGAAGACCGTCGACAAGCTTCACGCTGTAGACCGCACCATATCCAGATTGGCCAAAGAAATTCGGAACCTGCAGAGCGCAAAGCTCTCTGCCGACGAAAAGTGGCGGCGCGTAAAACATAAATTGGACAACTACCTCGATCTCGTGGCACAAGTCAGAAAGCCCTTTCTCGGCGACGACGACGACGACGATTACGAAGACGTGCACGAGCGCGTGCCGGTGAAGCAGGAGGTCGAACCCCGAACCATAAAGGTCAACCTCCTCTCGCCTCGCAAAAAGAAGAGGGCGAACCCTGCCACTCCGAAAAAGAAATCGAAATCGCCTTCCGCGTCGTACCATTTTCGCAAGCGCGTCTGGCAGCCCCTGTACAAGTAAAGCATGAAGGAATGGAAGGCGCTAAGGCGATACTATGCCAGACCGGAGCACTATGCCGGTTTGGGCAAGGTCAAGCCCCTTCGAAAGGCCACGGGCGCGTCTAAGGCGAACATCGAGTCCTTCCTTCGAACCCGGGACAGTTACACTCTGCACAAACCGGTCAGAAAGCGGTTCCCCACCAGATGTTATCACGTGACGAATATGGACGATCTTTGGGAGGCCGATCTAAACGTCATGAACAGCGTGAGGGAACATAACAAACCTTACGTGTACATTCTGACCGTTATCGACGTATTTTCCAAATATGCTTGGGCCGTACCCCTGAAATCGAAGCTGGGTACCGAGGTCGCGCAAGCGTTTCGCTCCATATTCTCCCAGCGCGTCCCCAGGGTCCTCCAGACGGACAAGGGAACCGAGTTCACCAACAAGACTTTTCGCGACTTTCTGAAGAAACACGACGTGAAACATTACACGACCAAAAATAACGTTAAAGCCAGCGTCGTGGAGCGCTTCAACCGCACCTTAAAAACCAAGATGTGGAGGTATTTCACGCACAAAAACAGTTACAGATACCTGGAAGTCCTTCCGGCCTTACTCGAGTCGTACAATAGCACGCATCACAGGTCCATAAAAATGGCTCCGAAGGCCGTGAACGAATCTAACATTTTACGAGTGTACCGCAATCTCCACGGAAATAGGACCCTACCTCGCGCAGGGAGACCCGCATTTTCCGTCGGCGATCACGTGCGCATCTCTAAAGAAAAAATGAAATTCGACAAGGGCTACGAGCAGAATTGGACGGACGAAATATTTCGGATAGCCGAGGTGGTGCGCGGTCGGCCGGTGGTATATAAGTTGAAGGATCTGGCCGGAGAAGCCATAGACGGCACATTTTACACCCAGGAGCTACAAAAGGTCGCGCTACCTCGGACGTTTAAGATCGAGCGCGTTTTACAGACCAAGGGCCGAGGGCGCCGCAAGCAGGTCTTGGTAAAGTGGAAGGGGTATCCGGCAAAGTTTAACTCGTGGGTTCTGGCTTCGACCGTCGATTCGACATGATTAAGACCGAGCCCTTCTCCATCACTCTCGTGAGCATCGCTTCCATGGAACACTTTACCGACAACACCACGGCCAGATTTTCTAACATCTTGCCCGAGAGAATCGTTCTGCAGGGAGAATGGGAGGTCGCCCTGCAAAAGGTCAGGTATCCGGTGAAATTTTATAACCTTTCGCCAGACGATGCCCGTCTGGCGGGCACCAAGTACACCATGACGCTCCTCCCCACGCATTCCAAATTCAGTTTGCAAATGCCGCAAGGCATCGTGCACAATCCCAAAGACTTGGTGAACCTCGTCAACGCCGCTCTACTCGAACACTTGCACGTGGAAAACTTCTTCCTCTTCGACGAGCGCAAGCAGACGGTGGGCGTGAATGCCGCCGTCGCCCATCCCGAACCACTACCCGACATTCCGTTCGACGGGTTTGTGGAAAATGTCGCGCGCACGGTCGTACCGTACGCGGTCGGCGAATACGAAGCTCTCAACGATGCGCCCCACCAGAGACCCAAGCCGAAACCGAAGCCCCGGGCTTCGGGGCAGAAGAAACCCGCGGCGGCTCGTTCCGTCAGACCCAAACGAGACGTTTCAAAATCGGAGGACCCTCCGGGACCTCTACACCGCATCCACAGTTTGCTCTTAACGCCCGCTATGGCAAAAATGTTGGGTTTCGATCCCTACGTCAACGTCGTTCTCGAAAAAGCTGCTAAACACCCCGTAGATCCTTATATGGGGTTTCCTTACGAAATGTTCGTCTATTGTAATCTAGTGTCCCCGCAAGTCGTGGGCGACACCTTCGCCCAAGTCATAGAGAGCGCGGCCGTGGAATACGAAAGAAGCAACAACACTTACATGAGCGACGAAAAGACGTTTTTTCCCCAAAATTGGGTACCCTTGATTCAGCAAGACTTCAAGACGGTCAACATAGATTTAAGGAACGGTTACGGCGATCTCTTGCCATTCGCCGACGGATTTTCCTCTACTGTAGTTCTCGCTTTTCGTCCGAAACAGGCGTAATGGACGTGCACGCCGTAACGCGGTACTACCTCAATCAGACCGGCGGAGCGTTCCATTATCGCGATTTCACTCTCTACAGGGGCAAGCGCTACCAAAGAGGCAGCGGTCTCTTTTCAGCCCTCGGAGGACTCTTCAGAAGGTTGCTACCGTTTTTAAAGAGCGGAGCAAAAGCAGTCGGAAAGGAGGCCTTAAAGGCGGGCGCTCACGTTCTGTCCGATGTGACTGTGGCGGGAGCAGCGCCGAAGCAAGCGCTCCAGCGGAGGCTCAAGGAGTCCGGATACAATTTAAAGCGAAAAGCCGACGAAAAGCTCGATGCCATGCTCGGTTCCGGCGCCAGGCGTCTCAAGAGAATAAAACCGAGCAAATCCAGAAAGAGCAAGCAGTCCAAGCTGAAACGCGGTAGGCGCAAGTTGCAAGACGTATTTTCGTAATGGCAGACGCGACCGTCCACATGAGTTCCAAACTGGACCTCTTTACAGAGGTGCCGGTTCAGATGAGCATCGAGGAGTCACGGTTCCTATACCTAAACCCTCAAAACACTTTAATGAAAAATGCCCCCATCACCTTTCATTATTCCGGAAATGCGGACGATTACCTAGACTTGACCTACGTCGTACTCGAACTCATGGTGCGCATTGTAAATGACAAAGGAGAGGCCTTAAACGCTGACGCTAACGCCACTCTGGTCAACAACGCCTTAAATTCCCTGTTTCAACAGATGGAGGTAACCCTCAATAACGTCATCGTCTCCATGCCGCAAGCCGGTTACCCCTATAGAACCTACCTCGAGACGCTTCTCAATTACTCCGAAGATGCCATGAACACCAAACTAGAATCTACCCTCTGGAGAAAGGACACGGCAGGCATCATGGACACTTTTATCACCAATGCGGGTTTTCAGTGGCGTCAGGGGTTTACCAAAGGGAGCAACGTCGTGCAGCTCATCGGTCCTCTGTCCAACGCTCTTTTTAGACAGGAGAAGCTGCTTTTGAACAACGTTAGCATGACCGTCAAGCTCACTCCCGCCTCTCCCCAGTTTTATCTGTTTTCCGACGTAGATACCTTTAAGGGGTACGCCGACATCGTGTCTGCCACGCTGCGCTTAAAATCGGTGCGGCCCTCGCCGACCATAAAGCTCGCGCACCAGGCCGTGCTCGCAAAGGGCAACGCAAAGTACCATCTCAAAGACGTCAGCTTTCACGCTCTCAGCATCCCCAAGGAGTCCAGGGCAATGACGTTTAGCGACGTGTGCGTAGGGCAAGTTCCAAGGAGAGTGGTAGTAGCCATGGTCACCGACAAGGCCTATTCCGGCCATTTTAACTCAAATCCGTACAACTTGAAACATTTTAAAATGAACTTCTTTCAGCTCTACGTGAACGGGCAACCCGTTCCCTCCCAACCTCTGCAACCCGACTTTACAAAGGGACACTATTTGCAATGCTTTCAAACCCTGCAGGACGGCAGAGGCATTCATTTCAAGGACGAGGGACACTCCATCTCCAGAGAAACCTACCCGCAAGGGTATACGATAATGGTTTTCGATCTCACTGCAGACATGAGCGCTAACGAGTCTCACATCTCGGGTCAGCGCCACGGAACCGTCTCTATAAGCATCGGTTTTGCCGATAAATTGACAGAACCGGTCATACTTCTGCTGCTAGCGGAAATACATCGCACGGTCGAAATCGACGCCAACCGATCCATTTTGGTATCATGAACACCTTTCAAATTCAACGGTTTCTATCGACATGCCCCTCTACGCGCTCTCACTTTTTAGGCGTCTACCCCTGCGATAAACTACCCGTACTTCACGGCATTCGAACGCCTCCCTTGACGCTAGTGGCTAACACCGACCCCAGCACCAAATCAGGGCAACACTGGGTTTGCATCTTTGTGGACAAAAACTCGCATGCAGAATATTTTGACAGTTACGGCATAGGACCGCTTTCGCCCCATTTTCTCCGGTTCTTAAATTCGGTCTGCGGGACGCGTTGGTCCACCAACGCCAGAAGGCTGCAAGGTTTCGACAGCACCACGTGCGGTCATTACGTCATCGCCTACCTCACCCACCGCTGCTCCGGCTTGCCTAAGCATACATTCTTCTCAAAATTTCACGTCAGCAATCACGCGCATAATGATGTCGTCATTCGCAAAACGTTCAAAAACGCATGCCGCGCAAAGTGCTCTGACGCTCAGCAAACTTGTCAACTCTTGAAGGTGAGTACGTGTGTGTGTGTGTGTGTCACTATTCAGCACATCTAAGCTAATCCATCGTCTTGCACGTGCTTTCAGAAGACGCCCCTGCTCATATAAAAAGCAACGTCACGGTGCCGCTCGCCTCATTCAGCGTGTACCATGCAGCGCGCGGATACAGTCCTGCTGCCATGCAGCACGCCGACCAGGTAGGTCCGCACCTATGTATTAGCTTGCTTTTTTCTATCCCGTTTATCTCTCTATCCCTCACATTATTATTATTGTTTTGTGTGTTCCAGTATAGCCGGATGTCAAACCCCGACCACCTCAAAACCCGGGGAAAAAAGGAAACTACCCATCTTCGACCTCCAACAGCATCCCGACAGCCCTGCTCCGCCAGCACAGTTCCAACACAGTGCAGTTGTGGGTCCTCTGGCGGATATCTACTTCCTCAACCCGCAACAAACTAAATTCGTCAGTGTGGGATTCTCCCCCCGGCCGCCGCACCAACTCGTCGTCACCATTGCCAAATGTGGACAGCACAACGCAGTCGTCATGAGTTCCTCGCAGTGGCACAAACTCGTCGAAGCCATCCCCATCATTCACAAACGCTTGAATGACCCGCAGGAACGTCTACAGCAATTTCAGTTCAGCGACAGCGTCACCATCGTGTTTAAGTTTGTGTTCGGAAAGCTAAAGCTCGTTTTCAAAGAACCGCAAGGCGCATCCGTTACGCTCAACCAACAAGAATGGCACGTGTTGCATACCCTGCAGCGCATCATTACCGACATCATCTGTCACAAAAAGAAGGAAGAGACGGACGTGCAAAATCAAATCATGGCATACCACAAGTACATGCTTCACAACCATGCCTCCAACGTTCCCTTACATGACATGAATTTCACGCAGTTCACCAAGTACATACGGTGCGCCAATTTTAGAACATTCCTCGAGGTTCATCATTTCCTCAACACCCGTTTCGCACTGCGCATCTCACAAAATAGTCCTTAGTGCACATGTATTTCTACCAGCGTTCCAACCGCACCTCACCCAAACATCTCGCGCCCTTCGCTCCCGCATTTGGGTCGCGAAGCATCCTATATCATACCCGATCACATTCACGGCGTTTGCATGTTCAGCACCGTTCAAAACAGAGTTCTCCTCCAAGTCGAAAACCGTTAAATCAACGGACACAGTGTTTTTCCTTCGGATGTTGTGCAATAATCGCTAAGCGCTTCCGGCGGATGTAGTGAACCTCCAACGAACGTTTCCCCACCAGTGCTTCCCTGATGTGGTAATTCTCCAACCAACTTTTCCCCCACCAGTGCTTCCCCCCTGATGTGGTCGTTTGCATGTTCAGCACCGTTTAAAACAGAGTTCTCCTCCAAGACGAAAACCGTTAAATCAACGGACACAGTGTTTTTCCTGCGGATGTTGTGCAATAATCGCTAAGCGCTTCCGGCGTATGTAGCCAACCTCCAACGAACGTTTCCCCCCACCACTGCTTCCCCTGATGCGGTGTTTCTCCAACGAACTTTTCCCCCACCAGTGCTTCCCCTGATGCGGTAAATTTCCAACGAACTTTTCCCCCACCAGTGATTTCCTGCTTCCGGCAGTTGGGTTATATTTATGCACGCGCATTCTTTTCCCCCTTCATTCGGTGCTAGCCAGCCGTGGGGAATGCCAGGACCGTCGTGTAAAGACTTCCACTGCTCGTTTTGCTTTCACCAAACGTGCAGCTGCGAACTTAAGCACCGTCTCACCCTCCTGTGCACACAGTGTCAACTCGGTTTCTACGAAGACCTCGATCATCTCAACAAGCAAATTCAGCAATTCCTTCGAAGGTACTCCGCTAGAAACACCACATGAACTGCTTCATCGTGCTCTTTCGGTATCTCGATAACGGACGAAGATTCCACCTGCTACTGCCCAGGGAACGCCAAGTGCTGCTGCAGAACGGCATATACATCTTCGAACGTTATCCCCCAAGCGACGTCGACCTTGTGTGGAACCAACTTCCCACAGACGCACAGGTAGTTTGCGCACCTTATCGCAGGTGTAAACAACACTACAACCTTCCTCATCAAACCACTCGTATAGACGGTCCTCCCCCGTTTATCAAAAACTGCCATCTGTGCCGTCAGAATGTCACAGGACGTCCTTAAAGAGCTAGAAGAACTTTCCAGCAGCGCCCACACTCTCAGCGTATCTACGCTTCAACAGCACGTACCATATCGCGTCGTCGGCGTCAAAACAATCGACACCGTTCACGGTACAAAGCTCGTCGTCAAACTCGACAACGACACAGAAGTTTTCCTACCAACAAGATTTGCAAAAGCCTCTCCAGAACTCGTCAACAAACTCAACTCTACCTCCTTCTGCATCATATACGCAGGCGAGGAAAAACTACGCAGCGGTTTCAAACGCCACATCGTCACGTTCTCCCCATATAACCCTAAATAATGTCCGACGAAACCTACCCCGTCCCCGTGGGGAACAATCTTGACCTACAACTCATTCTCAACGCAGCTTCACCTATCCGTATCCTCTGCATCTCCAACTCCTATTTCCGCAACAGCAGAGTTGTCACCATCACACTCGACGTCCAAGGGGCTCACGCCGTCTACGTCAAATGCGTACCTACCAAAGTGCACCAGCATAAACAAGACGCACTATGCGTCATATACCTCGGCAACAGCAACATTCCTGCTCTAACCAACAAAGTCACATCCGCAGGATGCTTCTCAACCAGCCATTACAGCGAATTTACCATCCCCATCTATATACCAACCTTCACCGAGTTCGTCAACGAAAGTTTCTCTCACCTGCTCGTCACCTGCATCACCAAACCTATCCACCAATTTACCGCCGATAGCAGCAGCAGCGATGACGAGGACTCAAAGTGCACCACGTACTTTAAAATCATTGTTGTGCGCGAAATCTGTGTGTCCTAGTGCCTCAAACAAAAACTATGAATTTTAATGTGCTTTTTTTCTCCTAATATTTCTTATATTGTCCATTTATTGTATTCATATGTTAATCTCCTGTAATCAAATAATCCATTATGTTATTCTCAAACTATGTATTCATATGTTAAGCAAATAATACATCATGTTAATCAAAAAACTATGTATACATATCTTTATCCAATGTACTGTATTCAAATTATAAATAAAGAAAACAGTCCCGGATGAGCCAATTGCAATAACGATAATCCTACCGCTCAGGGCGCTTTTCAAACTTACCGCCGCCGACGTCGCACGCAGCGACACTAGTGACACGAGCGCCCCTAGCGGCAGGATTATCGTTAAAACAATTGGCTCATCCGGGACTATTACTACTAGCATAACTCAAAAACGAACAGTCGGATAAACACCAAACTTGGTATTTACGTTTAGTATCTTCCGGAGATGCGACACGAAGGTTTTAAAGAAAATCCCCCCACCCCAGACTACCCTTTACATGGAACATTTTTCGAAAATTTTAATTTCAACAAAAACGGCTCTAATGATTTTGATTAAAATATCATATGTTTAAGATATTGTCATGACAAATAAAATGTATATCTCGAATTTTCTGGGAATGTCTCCAAAAGTATTCTTCATTATGAACGACTTTTTCATAACTGGTAAACCATAAGAGATAGACAAACTTTTACTACACGAAAAATGTAGATCGCGTTAAAATACACAATTTATGTCATATACATTTCTTTTGTTGAGTGAACCGTTTGCGAGATATTGCTTGTTATTCTCTTAAATTTTCCAATACTTATACTTTTTCTCAAATTCGTTATTCATTTTTTTATGTCCTGGACATGCAAAAAGAATGGAATGCGCCACATAGCAACCAGCGTAAAAATATTTGACTATCGCTTAAAATCTAGCATATTCCCCTTGCATCTACATGAACATTACCAATAAGATTGACATCTCGATATCTCGATTAACATGAAGCATATAGAGAATAAGCGATGTAAAAATAGTTTGTACAAGAGTAGAGAAAGTCATGTGAGTGTAACACATCAGATTTTTTTATGTCCTGGACATGCAAAGAGAATGGAATGCGCCACATAGCAACCAGCGTTAAAATATTTGACTATCGCTTAAAACCTACCATATTCCCCTTGCATCTACAAGAAAATTATCAATAAGATTGACATCTCGATATCTCGATTAACATGAAGCATGTGGAGAATAAGCGTTTGTAAAAATAGTTTGTACAAGAGTAGAGAAAGTCATGTGAGTGTAACACATCAGATTTTTTTGTCTTCGATATGCAAAGAATATTAATCTGTGGCAAAGCGAATGGTGCTGCACCTAGCAACCAGCTATTAAGAGATATGTATGTGCTTAAAGGCTACTGTATTTGTATATTGCCCTTGTAAATATATATTCCTCTTATATCTACAAGAAAATTAGCAATAAGATACAGTCTGCAAATGTTTATCTCGATTAACATGAAGCATATAGAGAATAAGCGTTTGCATAAATAGTTTGTACAAGAGTAGAGAAAGTCATGTGAGTGTAACACATCAGATTTTTACATTCTCTACTACGTACAGTAAGTAGGGGAAGTATTGTATTCGATACCGAGATTTCACCGGAAATACATGTTTTGAGACACCCTGAATCCAAAAAAAGCATTTTTGGAAACATTTCCGTGTGTGTGTCTTTCTGTGAACAGCATAAAACGAACAGTCGGATAAACACCAAACTTGGTATTTTGGTTCAGTATCTTCCAAGGATGCGACACGAAGGTTTTCAAGAAAATCCCCCCACCCCAGATTACCCTTTACATGCAAAATTTTTCGAAAATTTTAATTTTCTCAAAAATGGCTCTAATGATTTTGCTTAAAATATCATACGTTTAAGATATTTTCATGACAAATAAAATGTATATCTTGAATTTTCTGGGAATGTCTCCAAAAGTGTTCTCCATTGTGAATGACTTTTCTATAACTGGTAAACCATAAGAGATAGACAAAATTTTACTACACAAAAATGTAGATCGCGTTAAAATACACAATTTATGTCATATACATTTTTTTGTTGAGTGAACCATTTTCGAGATATTGCTTGTTATTCCCTTAAATTTTTCAATACTTATTTTCTAAAATGGGAATTCGTTATTCATTTTTTTTATCTTGGATATGCAAAGAGTATTAATCTGTGGGAAAGGGAATGGTGCTGCACCTAGCAACCAGCTATTAAGAGATATGTATGTGCTTAAAGGCTACTGCTTTTCTATATTGCCCTTGTAAATATATTTTCCCCTTATATCTGCAAGAAACTTAGCAATAAGATAGAGTCTGCAAATGTTTATCTCGATTAACATGAAATAGATGGGAGAATAAGCGTTTGTAAAAATAGTTTGTACAAGAGTAGAGAAAGTCATGTGAGTGTAGCACATCAGATTTTTTTATGTCCCGGACATGCAAAGAGAATGGAATGCGCCACATAGCAATCAGCGCTTAAAATATTTATCGCTTATAACCTACCAAATTCCCCTTGCATCTACAAGAAAATTAGCAATAAGATTGACATCTCGATATCTCGATTAACATGAAGCATATGGAGAATAAGCGTTTATAAAAATAATTTGTACAAGGGTAGAGAAAGTCATGTGAGTGTAACACATCAGATTTTTTGGAATCAGAGGGCCCCAAAATATGTATTTCCTGTGAAATCTTGATTTCGAATTTTTGGGTGGAATGCAATAATTCTCATACCTAGGGCGATATGCACAGTCATTACCTTAAAGATACCTTAAGCTTTCCTTAAGGAAACGAAAAGGATAGGCGAAGGTATGATTTCGTATGCAGAGACGATTCTTAAGGACTCCTTAGCCTTGCGGATGCCTTGAGGAGCGCCTTCGGAAATACTCGGAAAATGTCCGTGAAACTATTTGAGTGTTCATAATTCTCATACGAATACGTCACTTTCAGCCAATAGGAAATATTCATAAGCATAAACAATACGCACATCAATAAGCATGGCGGGTGAAACTCCTCACAAGGTGTTTTCTCCAGAAGAAAAGTCAATTTTAATTGATCTAATCAAAGAGAAGCGAATTATTGAGGATAAAAGAACGGACATTGTAAGTGTTGCTAAGAAGAAGGAAATCGAACACCAATTTAATAGCAACAATGCCAAGTTCAAGGTAAGAAAATAAGTTTGGTTAAGTATGTATTACAACAACTGCAAATATCAAACAGCATTTGTGGTATAATTTATTCAAATGTAATTAATACAGTTTCATGGAGTATTCTAATTTTTTAAATACACTTACTATATTAAATGGAAGCTCAACACGATTTGTCAGTGAAGGTTAATGCATCTGCCATTCAATACGGATTGGTGTTATAAAAATATGCATCGAATTCAAAACTATTTCGATACACCAAGTAATTTATATTTTAACGTTTGCCAAAAATAACTGATTAGGAACCTTAAGTTCCGTATTGAAATGATTTCAATACGTATTGAGCCCACCTTCCTAGAACATTGATGGCGTGTATGTTTGTTCAAAATTATTATTGTTATTAATTTAATTACAGTTTTGATGTAATATCTAATTATGGTGTAAGTAATTCATTTACTTCAAAACAAAATGTTAAACATAGATACACCAGAAACATGTAATAAAATAGTTTATTAGCCTGTTTTATACACTCTGATTTTCAGTATTACAAAATTGGTTACATATGTATTGTTGAGGTTTAACATTCGTTAACCTGGTATGTAGGTTATTTCAGACGATAAAAGTATGAAATATAAATGATGCTCAAATTTATACACATTTCGGGATTAATAATTGTTTGCATATTTAAATTATCTAGTTAATCGCATTGCTGAGAGGGACACTAGTTAAAAACAGAATACCCCGTGTTGCATACTATCACTGAATAAACAATATTGCGCAACTGACATTTTAATAGTTTTTATTTTATATTCTTATGATAACCTTGCTTGAGTTGTCAGTATTTTTGCGAGTGCTTTCCTTTTCAGGCATGCGAATCTTTTCTTCCACACTCCATTCGCTCTATTATGTTCCTTATTGATTAGAACTCTATATATGAAATGAAAGGAATAATATAAAACATTATTTTTTATTGTTGCAAAAATGTAGCTTGTGTAATTACAGAATACTAGCATACTAAAGAGCACACAAAAGTATCTCCTAAAGCTGATATGATATAGATAACCTGCTGATTTACCAAAAATGTAACATGTAATAGCTTTCCTTCACACTTTATCCATACTTAGGACTGGCAGCAAATATATTGGCGTGTTTAAAAGCTGGAAGAATTTCCGCTGTCAAAATCTTAGGCTAAATCTGGTTCACAGAACGTATTTACACTACATACACTTACAGATAACAAGATAAACAAAAACAGAAAAATTGCAACTCTGTTGTTAAAAGTACATTTTTATATGTTTCAGAAATATGGCAATTCAGAAATATGGATCTGCCCATGGTTCTTGTTACATACAAATGCTCAGTTGAAATGTCTTTGTATGAACTGTTGCCTGAGAATACGTGCTCGTGGGTTCTGCACAGCATTGGCATTGGCCACAGGTATACCCTCAACTGGTTCTTCTTCCACATTCTCGAAGTAATCACCTCAGAATGCCAATGTTGTGTAAAGTAGCACATGTAACAATTATTGCTTGTGTGGTAATTGCTTTTGTAAGTAATTTCCTCCTTAGACAAGGAAATCTTTGTTTCCATACCCCGTTCAGTCGTTCTATGATATTTCTAGTGGATTTGTGAGCTCTGTTGTATCTGAAATTAAAGGCACAAATTATTGTATTTCAGTGTGTATTCTTGTAAAAACTTGTATCTATTTTTCTTAAAATATGGTATCTGCTGGTATACCAACCAATGTAATGTTCTTTCTTAAGATTTAGATAAGTTCAAAATGTTAGCTCCCTTACCAATACAATAATAAACATATAATGAAAATTATTTGTTTTTATTATACAGCCTCTAATCCCTTAATTATGTGCATATATTTCACACTTATTTTATACATATATATTTTCTCCGCCCCCGCCCCAGTATCATTCTCATGACAAGTAAGTATTCAAATAGAAATTACCTTCGTTCTGCTGGGGTTCTCACATGATGATCCAGTATAGAAGTGTAAAGGTAGGGCAGTTGTGGATAACCGTCTCCAAGCAGAATTCCATGTACTCTGCCATCAATACA
The DNA here is from genome assembly GCA_030765065.1 of Deroplatys truncata. Classification (NCBI taxonomy): domain Eukaryota; kingdom Metazoa; phylum Arthropoda; class Insecta; order Mantodea; family Mantidae; genus Deroplatys; species Deroplatys truncata. Next base: position 18,261,006 of record CM060988.1, on the reverse strand, counting down.
TTTCTGACAAATAGCAGAGTTGTCAAAAATTCTGCTATCATGATGTGAAACAATGTCCATGATCTCCATCTGAGGTCCACAAATTAGCTGAACGTTAAGAGACATCCAACCCTTCCTATTCCTGTACAACTCGGCAAACTGTCCTCCGGGACTTTGAATAGGAATATGGGTGCAGTCTATTACACCTGAAAAGATGTAGAAATAATTTACAGTTACTGAAACAAACCTTTTATGAACATAAATAAAAAATGCAGCATTTGAAGTTACTATTGGCTTTCATTCACGTTGCAACTGATTTTATGAGACTCCTTCAATATAGAATTGTAATGACCTACCTATGCTTAAGAAAATTTTATATTATGCCCTTTCATTTGTATCCATATTTTCAAATTTGGTATCTACTATCATCATGGGTGTCTCATGCTTTATTAGCTTAATGATAGGTGATAAGCCACTACCCTGTTTTAGTCATTAGTAAATACTATTATTACCTGTTACACCTGGAAACTGAGCCACTTCATAGAATAAGTTTCTATTGTTGCCGTACTGTTGTTCCGTTAATGGAAATTTCATAAATTGGCTTAAGTTCTGCGCAATACCACTAGACACTCGCTTGATAATGCGGCTCACTGTGCTCTGGTTTATCTTTATGAGATCTTCATTAACAATCTGAAAATACAAATTATGAAACTAAAACATAAGTTTATCTTAAGTATAAACACAATGAAACTGTAACTATTACTATCATTAAAACGTTAGGAGCATATTTTAGAATAAATTAAAACTTACTTACTAATAGAGCGATTCCAAAAATATACTAACCAATTAAAATCACATTAAAGAAGGCTTTTTAAGATAAAAGGAAAACTTTTACAGCACTACAATTTTAGGAATATATTTTTATATCTAAACTAAAACCGGCTGAACCAGGCTAGAAGCATGCATTTTAGCCAAACAGCTCATGAGAAGTGAACATCCCCCCCCCAAAAAATAAATTAGTCGCAAATTTGGAAGCAGACAAACTAAGCAAAGCTAAGCTAACCTAACCTAAAATTTTACCGTTAAAACTCGTACGCTATCCATTTTGCTACTTATATACTATGCAAGGGGCTGAAAATCACATTCTCAGATATCAAATTGACGCACATTTTTTGCACGTTATTCTGATATAACAGACACAATCTGTGCATACCGCCCAATGTTTTGAGTACACTTATATAACTGAATTAGCTTTACAAATAGGTTTTTAATTACACTTATATTTACCTGGAAATCTCCAGTTGCATAAAATCTGACTGCACAGAGAATTTGATGAATTGGAGGAAGTGGTAGGCCTCGTTGTGTCCTCTGTTCTTGAAAATGCACTAGTGGCAAAATAGCTTCTGTTACAGTATTCTTTGAGAATCTGTAACGTTTAAAAAACTGTAAATCGCTATAATGCTCTAGAGGGTTTTCGTGGTCTCACAAATACCTCCTTTGCAATGGTAGCTCATGTTCCAAAGCTACATTTTCCATAAAATGGTTGAAACTCGATCAATTCGTGGTTAAGTATACCCGCCATTGTGCAAAATACAAGGGAAGGAATCCTTAAGGAGATGACAAGGTTGCTTTCGGCAGCCTTCGCTGTTCCTTGAGGAAGCCTCAAGGCCTCCTTAAGGGTTTTAACTCTGAATACGAAATTCGTGCAAACTGCTAAGGGAACCTTAAGGTATCTTTAAGGTAATGACTGTGCATATCGCCCCTAGTATACGTAATAGAGAAAGTAAAAATATCTCGTGAAATGCACGCTACCACCACTGATCCATTGTGCTTGTTTCATTTAGGCTGGTGAATCACTAAACTCCTATAGGCTCCGCCTTTGTTCGAGGAATAATCGGCTCCTCAATGAACTGGGAAGCACCTATGTAGACACTTAGATATCTGATATACTAAAGAAATCCCAGAATGTTTCGGACGTGCTCGGAAGACAAACTCAGTTTCCTACTGGGTTCAAACAACAATAATAGGATTTATCAGTCAGTTAAAACTGAATTTATCGTAACAGCAGTGTGTAGTCAGATATTTTTCCTTGGAGAGGGGGCGCTTCGTGTGAACCGCGGAATGTGTGATGAAATAAGTTCTGATTTTTCAATTTAGTATTTCGATGCATCTAATACCTTCGTGTTTTTTTAACAATAATTGCAGAAGCCGATACCTTTAAAACTATTATGTGTACAGAAAATTACTTAATTTTTGTGTGTACCATTATCTTAAAGAATTATGAGATTAACGTTTCCCCTCGTTACAGTAATTTTGCAGAACTATAACTGCATGTAAGAAAATTATATTTAATAATAATGAAGTGATTATTGATGTAACTAATATAAAAGGTAATATCACAACAGTACTTTGTAGAAACTGAGTTTTACAGGGAAAATATGTTATTATTAATCGGAGTTAACATAATTCTGTCATTCACCTAATCCTTGAGCAGATGTTCTTCTAAAATTAATTATTACAGTTAAAACATCACCGCAGCTATTAACTCTTACTATTTAGTGTGCAGTTATTGGAAGTTGATAAGCATTTATGGCAAGTGCGAATATTTTGTGAAATGACTGCACTTAATTACAATATTTCTTTGTGCTTGTGGAAAGCCCTTCTTGATATATATCGACTGGATCACTACAATTAATAAGTGTTTCCTGAGCATCAGGTGCTGTGGTGAAAGAATAATGCAAAAGCTCAACTACTCTTGTGTGATACGGGCCATTGTACAATATAATAAATGAATTCACCATTAAATGTTTCCTCAGAGGACCACACGGTGCTACTAGTATACACATACTTACAATTACGACGTATTTCTTCACACACGTTTTAAAAACAACATTTAAACGATACTGGAGCAAGCAATAATAGTTCTTGAACAGTATGGATGAAAATAAAACGTTAAAGAAAGAAAAATCAGCAGAAGTTAATATTTACCCCAAAACTCTCATGACTTTCTCTACCCTCTGTCGCTTATTAGTGGGTATAAAATTTATTCTTACGAAAGTTTACTTTCTATCTGCTTCATTTTATTCGTGATAAACCTTTCTGGAAATGGCTGATTACACATTTCCTTATAGATATAAACGCAATGGCGAGAGTCAAATGTTTAAGAACCGGATGCTATACGCTAGCTTTAAAATTCCATACTGTTTCCATGACATTGCGAGAAACAACTGAAAATCGATAGGACCTTAAAAATAATGGCTAACTATTCAACAAATCGAATCATTAACAACGGATATCTGGGAAATGGCAGATGCCGCGAGAAAATTTGTTTTGAAACAAATTGTGTGTTAAAGGCAGCTAAATTTTTTGGTAATACGCTTTTGTCTATTGTTTAACGTTGCCGGACCTCATAGATGTGGTCGTTGGAAGTATAGCTTCGGCGCTCCCCCTAGCTGAAAGTCGCGGGTTCGAGTCCCACCATGGGCACACGTGTTTGTGTACGTGTAATTGCAGTAATAAGCGGTAACGTAAACAGTAACACAGTAATGATAAGCTGGGTAAATAAGGGAACTTTAAAAAAGAAACAAAAAGAATTTAACAGTTATACAAGATTATACAAAATTCCTTCCGAATGAAGAGGTCTTCTCAGAAAATTCAGAATATACTTTTTATTTCTCATTAAACAATCCTTGATATATGGTATTTTAATCAAAATCGTTAGCACCACTTTTTATAAAATAAAATGTTTCGAAAAATATTCCATGTAAAGGGTAGTTTGGGGTGCGGGTATTTTCTTCAAAATCTTCGTGTCACATCTTTGGAAGATAATGAACCTAAATACTTTGTTTGGTGTATATCAGACTTTTCGTTTATGAGATATATACTGTTCACAGTCGCAGACACACACACACATACAGACCTTTTTCTAAAACTCTGATGTGATATAGTCACGTGACTTTCTCTACCCTCTATCGTTTTTTCGTGGATATATAAGCTATTCTTACTAAAGCTTTTTTCTTCTGCCTACTACATTTTAGACTCTAGACCTGTCTGGTTTACTCCAAATAACCTTTTGTAGAAATAACTACATTACATAATTTGTTATAGATACAAAGAGAACAGCGACAGTGAAATGTTTAAGAACTGGACGCTGGCCTTAAAATTCCATGACATTGGAGAAACAACTGAATATCGAAAGGAGTTTAAAAGTGAACAATTGAACAATTCGATGCATTAATAACAAATATCTCGAAAATGGCTAATGCCACATTAAAGTTATTTGATATAAATTTTGTTTTAAAGAGACCTGTGAAGTACGCTTTCGTGTATCACTTAAGGCTTACCAGTTATACAAAAACCCCTTCTGAATGAAGTGGACTTCACAGAAAATTCAAGATCTACATTTTATTTGTCGTGTAAATATCTTTAACATTTGATATTTTAATAAAAATCATTAGGGCCATTCTTTAGATTATTTCTAAAAATGTTGTATGGGTAGTTTAGGGTTGGGGGATTTTCTTGAAAACCTTCGTGTCGCATCTTTGAAAAGTACTCAACTTAAATATCCAGTTTGGTATTTATCCGATTTTTTGCTTTTGAGTTAGGCTGTTCACAGACGCACATACAGACCTTTTTCTAAAAATGCTTTGTTTTTGTTTTTTTAGAGTCAAGGGACTCGGGATATGTATTTCTGGTGAAATCTCGGTATGGCATTTTTGGATGGAATGCAGTACCTTTTCTACCTATTATGTGCTGGTAGAGGAAGTAGAAACGCTTCTTTGTATTGAGGGGAAGTTGAAACATGTATTTCCAGTGAAATATCAGTATGGACTCTTTGGGTGGAAATCAATACGTAGTAAGAATGTATATACTTTAATACTAATAATAATAATAATAGTAATAATAATAATAATAATAATAATAATAATAATAATAATAATAATAATAATAATAATAAATGTCTCTCTGTTTGCACATTGGACGGATAGAGGCGGAGCCTTGCTATGACCCTGTTAACAGCCTATAGTAAGATTTGTTAGAGAGCTGAAATGTAACCTTCTTCTGTAATTGTTCAAAATTGTGCACATATCCGGAGTTTGCATAGCACTGTGTTGCGATCAGGTGTGATTCAATTGGTAGGGGTGATAAGATGTTGCTGCAGAGGTCGACGTCTCATGGCGGACGATGTTAAGTCGTCCTCCGTGGTGTAGTGGTTACCATGATAGCCTGTAGTTCCCGAGGTCACGAGTTCAAACCCGGCGGAGGGCGATGGACTTTTTCGGGCGTAAAAATCCTTAGCATGGCTTCCTTCGGAAGGGAAGTAAAGCAGCGGTCCCGTGTCGTAGATTTACGGCACGTAAAAAACCTCAAGCCTGATAAAGAGGCCTCTGAGCAAAATTACCGGTTTTTCACGCCCAATATAGAATGGGACGCTAAGGACCACAGTAGTTAAAGAGCGTCCATAAATAAAACTCAGTTTTTTAAGTTTTGGACAACGTTAATGCACAATGTTAGGTACCAAAATGTATAGCACAAAAATACTGCGGGTATACTAAACATGGAAATAGTTGGTAGAGTTGCGAAATGTTATACGCTGCGGTAATAGAAAAGCACAAAACAGTAATTAATGTAATACAACTAAATGATAACCGCGAGGTAGTAAACAAACGTAATAATCAGACAACCTTATCGAACACACGGTTTGTGTCAAGACCCTCTAGAAACAATCCAGAGGGTCCTGCTTGTGTGGAAGAACAATTAATTTCAAATGTAACACAACTAAATAATTATCTACGACGAAATAGTTAACAAACTAATATAACTGAACAATTGCCGCGAAGTAGTAAACAAACGTAATACAACCAAATAATTACCTACAGCGAAGTAGTTAACAAATGCAATAAAAGTGAATAAAAAAGAATGCTACTGCAATTATGCCCAGGGTCATGCTTGCTCTTTTATGATGCAGTTGTTAACAAGGCTGTTTTGCATCAATGCACAGCGATGTTTATTGCAACAAGGTAGCCTGCCTGACGTTGCGCGGCAACATTACCGTCTTTAAATATGGAGGAATATATTATGTTATTCCAAGGCGTAGAGCTACGCAAGAACGCTACTTGTGGGTGTTAGGTGTTAACATCTAAACCTAACGCTTCGGTATTATTTCAAATGTCTCATTTCCATGCTGTTTTTTTCGCGGGCTCTTACGTATAAAACACTTTCGCCCGATTACATAAATGATTAATACAAGTTTAAGCACTAAAATTAAACTTTAATAAAATTTAAGTTAGAATTTTGGCTGTATAAATGTGAATCCAATTTTGTTTCACTTTGGTTGAGGTCAAATATAACAGTTAAATTTTCTCATGACATAGTGATTGAGCTTAGGTTATCATAAGCTACACAATTACTTTTGCTTTTAAAGCAATGAAGAGTAAAGTGACAAATAGTTATATTTGTGATTGTGTGTGAAACAGTACAGAGCAATTTTCTGTAATGATTCGTTTAATGATATTAATGAAAGCTTTATGTCTATCGGTTATATTTAGTGGTTTTGCCTGCAAACAAAAGTGTTCTATTTCGTGGTGCTGCTATAATATTTTAATATCATATTTTAATTTCCAATGAGCTAAGTGATAGACACTTCAAAATTATATTTCCATTAGGGCAATGGAACTGAGATTACGTTCACAGTCAGTAACACGACGTAAAGGAAAACATTTTACTGAATTCGATGTTTGTGTTTCTTCTCATACAGATCTAAAAAACCGGAGGTAATATATAACTTATTGCTAATAAAGCAACTAGTAATTTCACACATAAAGTTACTTGAGGTTTAGAAGTTTTAAATGCTTTAGACACATAAACAAAAATTATACATTTGTTATGAATCAATAGTCTTTATTTTTACTTGCTGCTCAGATATTAGTTAGACAACACAGGATTTTTCCGCAGCTGGTTCTGTGAATTCCTACACAGATTGTAAAAATATTGATATGTGAATGCCTAAAAAGAACACGTTTTCCTTTCGTAAAGCACAGACATGAAGCTCAGCAACGGTTAAACGTTTTATCTTTGTGCGCTGTTTAAACTTATAACATTGTAAACAGCTAGACAAGTACTTGGTCAAAACATTGTTTAAAACAAATATGTCAAGTTCTCGTGTTTTATTTCTATAGTAACTCTCTTAATATAATCATATCCTGTGCTGTATCCATGTGCACACTCATCGTCGCCTTTTGTAGAAATTGTTGTTACTTCAATTCCTCTTCACTTTTCTAAATGATACTCTCTTTGCTGTACTGTGTTGCTTTAGAATGTGTTTTTATTCTCCACAAATATATAAATGTTTAGATAAAAGTTAGAATTCGCTCTGCATGGAAAGCTTTACAGGCAGTATGTAAAAAACGAAGATCACGTGTCTGGTAAGAAAGTATTAGGTTGTCTCATAAGTTCGTTACGTTTCAATCACTCAGAACGCCTGGGAACACACCTCACCTGCAGCATAGCTACGACAGCGTAGTTGCCGAACTTTCCGTTTACAAACTTTAAACACAAGGTCGTTCAAAAGGTAAATAACTACGGCAGTTAGGGTTTGTAAACAAACTATTTATTTCCTGAAGTATACACCATTATTGTCGACAATGTATTGCCATTTCTCTGAAAGCGTATAAATTCCATTTCTCCAAAATGTGGGGGTTTTCTGGTTGATGATCTGTTCGAGGTTTAGCCTACAGTCCTCCAAGGAAGTGAGGCGTTTGCCGTTCAGGAAATTCTGCAGGGATCGGAATAGATAAAAGTCAGATGGGGCAACGTCTGGAGAGTACGGCAGTTGGGGTAATGCATCCCACTCAAAATTTTGACGGGTCACCATAGACGTATGTGGTCTGGCGTTGTCATTGTGAATGACGACATCATTCCCAATTCTGCTCTTTTCTCTTCAATGGCTGCCTTGAGACGATCCAACTGAGAGCAGTATTTCTCAGAATTGATAGTCTCATTATTCAGAAGAAGTTCGTAATACAGGATTCCTTTGCAATCCCACCAAATGCATAGCATACACTTTCTCGGATGCAGCCCTGGTTTAGAAACTGATTGTGGTGGGTGCCCTTTCTTGCGCCATGATTTACTCTTTCAGGTACTGTTTCACACAACCCACTTCTCATCTCCAGTTATCAGTCGTTCCATAAAAGGATCATTGTGATTGCGCCTCAATAAGGAGTGATAGATGGAAACGCGCTGAATCAAATTCGCTTCACTCAGTTCGTGAGGAACTCATACATCGCGAATATTTACGTAACCCAATTTTTTCATGTTCCTGGCCACAGTAGCGCGAGCTAAATTCAGCTCCAATGTTAACACCCGAGTTGTCATTCGTGTGTCATTTCATGAATTCTTTCCACGTCTGTAACAATTGGCCGTCCAGATCGAAGTTTGTCTTTTAGGGAGAAGTTCCCAGCTCGAAATCGACTAAACCACTTTTGACATGGTCGATTTGTTACTGCATCGTCCCCTTAGACAGCACAAATTTTCTTCCGGCATTTTTGGACGGTTTTACGCTTACGATAGTAAAACAGCATAAGATGTCGGAAATATTCCTTTTTGCTTTCCATAGTTTGTAAACACAAGTTCACGCTGTTCCATCCAACGTCAGTCACAAACACACACTGACATATCCAATAGCGAGTCTGTTGTTGACCTTTAAGTCGTAGGGGTGGTTAGGTAACTACGATAACTTGGTTGTACAAAGGGTTCAGGGTTTTCAGGCACTATTGCGAGCAAAACGAACGAACTTATGAGACAACCCAATACTTGCTTTGCTTGCACATCTGTTAACAATTGAGGCAGTATTTTTAACACTTAAATAATTTCAATTAAATTATATAATATGTAAATTCAATAACAACCCGCCTTGAAGCAATATGTGTATTTAATAAATGCGTCGACAGAGATACCAGATCATCGACGGTAGAGCGATGGCGACGAAACCCGTACTCCGCTTTCGAAAGAAGTTTCGTCGACAGAGATACCAGATCGTCGACGGTAGAGCGATGGCGACGAAACCCGTACTCCGCTTTCGAAAGAAGTTTCGTCGACAGAGATACCAGATCATCGACGGTAGAGCGATGGCGACGAAACTCGTACTCCGCTTTCGAAAGAAGTTTCGTCGACAGAGATACCAGATCGTTGACGGTAGAGCGATGGCGACGAAACTCGTACTCCGCTTTCGAAAGAAGTTTCTGGAACTCAGCCACCATGTTAACCGCCCGTTGATCATACGCTCCATCACCTTACAAATGCAACTGGTGAGGGAGATAAAGTGGTAGCTGGAGGGTAGTTGGCGATCCTTCCCAGGCTTAAGTATAGGGACGATGGTGGCTTCGCGCCAAACTGAAAGAAAATCGCCGTCCTATCAAATACGGAATAGACGTGTAAGAGAAAGTGTTTTCTATCTGCTGAAAGGTGCTTTAACAACAGGACATGAACGCCGTCCGGTCCAGGAACGGATTGCCTAGATAAATTGAAGACGTGATCCAGCTCCCTCATTGTGAAAACTTCATTATAACACTCCTGATTAGGAGACCGAGAACTATAGACCTCGGAATCCAGGTGATCTTTGAGAATGCGAAACCCGGCGGAATAATGGTCAAAACTGGAAACCGCCAGAGAGGCAGCACCCAGTGTGTTAGCAATGGCAGCCGGGTCCACTATGGTGGCATTGGGTACCTGAAAGCCAGACACAGTACAATGCGACACTTTACCGGAGAAGCGACGAAGTTTATCCCAAACAACAGAGTAAGGCGTGAAGCGATTAAAAGACTCAACAAAACGAGTCCAGGGCACCTTCTTGCTATACTGAATAATGCGACGAGCTCTGACGCGGGATTATTTAAGGGTAACCATATTATCAAGTGTAGGGTGTCGTCGAAACACCCTAAGCGCAGCTCTTCGGGCACGAACGGCGTCCCGACTGTCCTCGGTACACCACGGAACAGGAATACGCCGAGGGTGGGAGGACGAACGGGGAATTGTACGTTCGGAGGCCGATAGAATCATAGAGGTAAGACGCTGCACCGTTTGGTTAACGTCAGTGAAGGGCTGGCCTCAAAACACACGAGGTTGGAACACAGTCTCCAGTCGGCTTTATGGAATTGCAAGGAAGGTGCTCTGGAATGCTGAACGTGGTGAGAAGGAAGAGACACGATAGGGGTGGTCCAAATGAGATAATGTACCAGAAGAATCAGAAAGAAAAGTAGCCTCACCTTTATTGAGGATAGAGAGGTTGAACTGAGCAAAAATGTCGGAAAGAAGCGTTCCCATTGCACAAGCCCTTCGCGAACCACACAGGAGGTGATGGGCATTAAAATCTACCAACAGAATAAATGGTGTCGGGAGAGCAGACTGGAGCTCCCGAATATCCGCGCTAGCGAGGGGAGAAAATGGAGGTGAATAGACAGAGCAAATTCAAAAGAAAAAGCCGGGTAATTGAAGCCTGACGGCAACAGTTTGCGAGGGAAATGTAGGTGTGAGAGCATGAAAATGAACGTCGTTACGCACTAATAGCATGACACATCCATGAGCAGGAGTACCCTCATCCGGTGCAAAATCGTAGCGAACTGGCGTATACCCTTGGAGATCAAAAGGATCATGGGGGCGAGGCTTAGTCTCCCGTAAACACACGACCATAGGTGAATGGGAACGCAATAAAAGTTGCAGTTCCGCCCTATGCGATCGTACACCACGTACATTCCAGGTCCGGATAGCCATAAATAAAAGGGATAAACTTTCTACATAGAAGTCCGGCTCAAAATAACCTTCTGCGTAACCATAGGGATTGGGCTTCGTTTATGGAGTTGGTCAGACTTCATGGGCTCCTCTAAGGGAGGCCCACACGCTTAGTGACTGAAACGGTTCTGGGTGGATAAGGTGAAGGGTGCCGCTAAGCGCAACTTGTCCCAGGAGCGTAACGGTCGTGGCAGTCGTGGCCCAGATCTGAGTTTCGGCATCCTCCCGGAGTACTGACAAGGCAACAACAGAGCTGAACGTACCCAATCGCAGGAGCGTAGGTTGTTGCGTATGAAACGCCTCCGCTTCAGCGAAAGAGAGTTTTTCCTTTACCCGGATCTCATGGATCATCTTCTCGTCTAAATACCACGGACAGGTAGCAAATGACGCAGAATGTGACCTTTGCAATTGACGTAGCCGAGAGTTGATGAACAGATACCATAGTGGGAGGGCTGACTACATGAGGCACAGATGGAAACGGCACTGTTACAAGAGACTTGTGTATGCCCAAAAGTTTGTCATTTGAAACAACGCAGAGGCTGGAAATATAGGGCATCGCCGCAATTCGTTCGTACCCTCCTGAAAGACTCGTGGGATCGACGCCATCGAAAGTTAGAAACAGAATACGAGTGGGTTCCAACACTCTGTGACGTTTAGCCTGCACTCGATGCTGTTGGCCTGCTGTTACTTTATGATCGGATAGATATTCGACCAGTTCTTCTTCTGACATACCATCGAGGCTGTGGGTGGACACGATGTCTCGACAGAATGCGGTGCTTCTCAACACGAATGGGATAGCGGTGTGATGATGATGAGATGCGGTTTAAGGGTGCTAAACTGCTAAGGTAATCAGCGTCCTTACAATGTATAAAATATAAAGTCAAAAATATAAAATATGCGCAAAAGAACCGCATAATTAAAAAACGGGACACAATCCCGCGATGTCCAAAAAGCTAAAAACAACAACACAACAATCCCAAAAACTAACACACTAAAAGCATAGGTAATAAAAGATTAAAACGTGTCAAGAACTGCAGAATGCGAGGGGCATGAGCGCCATATGTCCACTGGGGAGCAGAGTCCCCATTAAAACAGACAGAATAAAATTACAAAGCTGAAGGACGCTCAACGCATCAAATGCGCAGATTAAAATCACTGTCACGAATAAAACGTAAAACACATTCTACAGCACGCGCGTCGTCTGCCAAAACGTTGGCTGGGCCAACAGGCAGACCCACACGAACACGCAATGTAGCTAAAACCTGACACTCCTCTAAAACGTGACGCACCGTTAAGGGTGCATCACACTGCCCTCAGAGTGGTGCGAGGTCACCACTGAGCAAACACCTATGACTAAAAATACAATGTCCGATACGAAGGCGTGTTAAAATTACCTCTTCCCGACGAGAAGCACGTGAAGAGGTAGCCCAGACTAACGGGAGAGGTTTAACCTCCCGCAACTTGTTCCCCCGGAGGGCCGTCCAATCATCGCGCCAAAGCGAGAGGATGCGGCGACGTAAAATAACACACGAATCTGACGAGGTAACAACAGAGGTAAAAAATCTGGGTAATAAAACCGCCGATTTGGCAGCGGCGTTGGCAGACTCGTTCCCTGAGATGCCTACATGACCTGGAATCCACATGAAGGAGACGCGGATGCCAGAGGCACCAAGCGAGTGGACCAGGTCATGTATGCGCTGTACGAGGGGGTGGTAATTGTACAGTGCGCGAATACTTTGAGGAGCACTCAGGGAGTCTGAACAAATAAAACAGTGCCATAAGTCGTACCGCTGGACGCATAAAAGTTACTGATCTATACTAAAAAGTTCGGCGGTAAAAATCGAACATTGCACGGGTAAACGAAATGAAAAACTACGATTACCATCAACAAAGGCACACCCTACTCCAACAACAGTCCCATCAGTATATAAAAAATGAAAGCCTCCGAACTGCGCCTGAAGTTCTAAAAAGGCCGATCTAAGAACTGAAGAAGGGGTCGCATTCTTCGACATTGACGTCAACCCAAGGTGACAATGGACCTCAGCGCGCAACCATGGAGGAAAGCGCGTTTCCCCCCTAGGAAGGGCCGGCACTGGCGTAAAGTCTAAATGCCGAAGATGCTTTCGAAATGGAACCCCTGGAGGGAGCAAGGCAGAGGAGCTAAGGAAATATTGCCGATTAAGCAAACCTTCTTAAAATACCTCGAAAAACGGGTGGTCAGGCAAGCTTGAGAGTCGACAGGCATAGCTGCACAAAAGCATCTCACGCCGGAAGGACAGCGGAGGCTCTGCAGCTTCAGCATACAGACTGGGTACAGGGCTGGTTGGAAAGGCCCCCGTAGCGACTCTTATGCCACGATGGTGAATGGCATTCAATCGACGTAATACAGATGGACGCGCCGACGAATAGACAATGCACCCGTAATCAAGCTTGGAGCGGACCAAAGAGCGATAAAGATGTAGAAGGACGGTCCGATAGGCTCCCCAGGATGTGCCAATTAAAGCACGTAAAAGATTAAGAAACATTCACACTTTGCTTTTAAAAACGAAATGTGTGAAATCCAGCTCAGCTTCCTATCAAATATCAACCCCAAAAGTTTCGCCTTGTCTGCAAAGGGAAGTATCCCTGGCCCAAGATTGAGAGAGGGCGGAGGGAAAGCCTTCCGGCGCCAGAAACTGATATAGACGGATTTTTTCGGCGGAGAAATTAAAGCCGTTGGCGTTACTCCAGGCGTATAGACTGTCGATACAGCTCTGGAGACGGCGTTCGAGTAGACAGGTCCGCCGTGAACTCCAATAAATGGCAAAATCGTCAACGAAAAGGGAAGATGAAATGCCGGGTGGAATATAATCACCAATAGGGTTGATAGCAATCGCAAAAAGTGTGATACTGAGAACAGGTCCCTGCGGTACACCGTTCTCTTGAATAAAACGACTAGATAAATCCGAGCCCACACGTAGACGAAAGACGCGATTCGTCATAAACTCCCTAAGAAATGTGGGAACACGACCGCGGAAATTCCATGCATGGAGTGTACGTAAAATGCCGCCCCTCCAACAAGTGTCATAAGCTTTCTCCAGGTCAAAAAATAGAGACACTGTTTGACACTTTCTCAGAAATCCGTTCATAATAAGCGTCGACAGAGACACCAGATGCACAACGGTAGAGCGATGGCGACGAAATTCACACTGAGCAATCGCCAGAAGTTTCGGAGACTCAAGCCACCATCTCAACCGCCCGTGGATCATGCGTTCCATAACCTTGCAAACGCAACTGGTGAGGGAGATAGGGCGGTAGGTGGAAGGTAGTTGGCGATCCTTCCCAGGCTTAAGTATAGGGACAATGGTGGCTTCGCGCCAAACGGAAGGAATAAGACCGTCTTACCAAATACGGTTATAGACCTGTAAGAGAAGCAGTTTACTGTCGGCTGAAAGGTTCTTTAACATCAGGACATGAATGCCGTCTGGCCCAGGAGCGGAGTGCCTAGAGCAATGAAGAGAGTGCTCCAGCTCCCTCATTGTGAAAAGTTCATTATAACACTCGGCATTAGCAGACCAAAATTATAGCTGGCGGAATCTAGCCGGTCTTTGATAGAGCGAAAGCCGGCGGAATAATGGTCTGAACTGGAAACTGCCGCAAAGGCAGCACCCAGAGTGTTAGCGATGGCAGCCGGATCCACTATGGTGGCATTAGAAACCTGAAGGCCAGAAACAGTACAATGCGACACTTTACCTGAGAAGCGACGAAGTTTATCCCAAACAACGGATGAAGGCGTAAAGCGATTAAAAGCCTCGACAAAACCAGTCCACAATGCCTTCTTGCTATCCTGAATAATGCGACGAGCCCCGGCGCGCGATTGTTTAAAAGTCACCAAATTCTCAAGTGTAGGGTGACGCCGAAGCACCCTAAGTGCAGTTCTACGGGCATGAACGGCGTCCCGACAATCCTCGTTCCACCATGGAACAGGAATTCGCCGAGGTTGCGAGGAAGAACGGGGAATTGCGCGTTCGGCGGCAGAGAAAATCGTAGACGTAAGGTGCTGCACTAATTGGTTAATGTCCTTGAAGGGCTGGTTGTCAAAATGCACCAGGCTGGAATACAAGCTCCAGTCGGCTTTTGTGAATATACAGGTAGGTACTCTGGAATGCTGTACGTGGTGTGACAGAAGAGAAACGATGCAGGGGAAATGGTCGCTGGAGTAGGTGTCAGCGACGACGTTTCATTGCAGACGACTAGCAAGCTGGAGTGAGCAAACGGCAAGGTCCAAGTGAGAAAATGTACCGGAAGAATCAGAAAGAAACGTAGGCTCACCTGTATTCAGAATAGAGAGATTCAACTGATCAAAAATGTCGGAAAGAAGAGTTCCCCTCGCACAAGCCCTTGGCGAATCCCACAGGGGGTGATGGGCATTAAAATCTCCCAACAGAAGAAATGGTGATGGGAGAGCGGACAGGAGAGCTCGAATGTCCGCGGGAGCAAGGGGACACGATGGAGGTGAATACACAGAGCAAACAGAAAAGAAAAAACCGGGTAAATGCAGTCTGAGGGCTACAGCTTGCAAGTCGGACGTAAGAGTGAGGCGTTGAAAAAGAACGTTACACACTAACAACATGACACCTCCTTGAGCAGGAGTACCCTCCTCCGGTTCAAGGTCGTAGCGAACCGAAGTATATCCTCGCAGATCAAAAGGATCGTGAGGGCGAAGCTTAGTCTCCTGGAAACACACGACCATTGGCGAATGGGAACGCAATAAAAGTTGTAATTCCGCCATATGCGATCGTACACCACGTAAATTCCAGGTCAGGAATGCCATAAAGAAAGAGATAAACTTCTTACTTAGAAGGGCGGCTCAAAATTACCTTGTGCTTAACCTTTGGGCTCGGCCTTTTGATATGGAGTTGGTCAGACTCCATAGCCTCCTCGAAGGTAGGCCCCACGCGCCCAGATCCAGAAACCGATTCAAGCGCCGAGAATCGGTTCTGGGTGGCGATGGGTGAGGGGTGCCGCTGAGCGCGGCTTGTCCCTGGAGCGTCCTGGGACTGCGACCTCCGAGGAGGAGAAAGTGAATTTTTCTTACCGCGCGCACGCGGAGGGTGCTTCAGAAAATCTTCCCTACGAAGTTTCTGCTTTGGTTTCTTTTCTGCGGCTTGCGACTTCAGTGACTTGGGACCAGGTTTATAGGGCATGGTAATTGTAGCTTTAATGGACGGCCGGATGGCAGTGGCGGTTAATGCAGTCATGGTTCAGGTCTGAGTTTCGGCATCTACTCGTGGTCCTGGCGAGGCAACAACAGAACTAAACGTGCCAGATCGCAGGAGTATAGGTTGGCGCGCATGATAGCACCTCCGGGCTTCAGCGAAGGAGAGTCGTTCCTTTCCCCGGATCTCCTGGATCGACTTCTCGTACAAGTACCGCGGACAGTCGGCAAACGACGCAGAATGAGACCCTTTACAATTAACGCAGACGGCGGCTGTTGAACAAGTGCCTTCGTTTGAGGGTTGGCTACATGATGCACAGATGGTAACGACAGTCTTACATGAGACTTGCGTAAGCCCAAAACGTTGGCATTTGAAACAACGCAGAGGTCTAGGAATGTAAGGCCTCACAGCAATCCGTTCGTACCCTGCTGAAATGCTCGTGGGCAGATCGACGCCATCAAATGTTACAAACAGGGTACGAGTGGGTACCAATACGCAGTCGCGTTTGGCCTGCGCTCGATGAACCGCTGTCACCTTCTGGTCTGCAAGATATTCTACCAGTTCCTCGTCCGATATACCATCGAGGCTATGCGTGTTGACAACGCCTCGACAGGAATTCAAGATGCGGTGCTTCTCAACACGGATGGGATAACCGAGGAGAAGCGTGGCGCGCAACAAGGTCTTAATTTGTTGATCGGACTTACTCTGAACCAACAATGAACCATTACGTAGGCGAGTGCAGGAATAAACAGGTCCAGCAATTGAGTCAATGCCCTTCTGGATGGTAAAAGGGTTCACCTTCTCGAATGATTGTCCCTCCGCTGTACGGGTAATCACTAAGTAACAACCAGCTGTTGGCGGTGCTACTTCTGTTACATTAACTTTTCGGCGCTTGTTATTTATAATGGAGAAAGGGTGCTCCATAGCGAAAAAATCCTCCACCATTGCAACCGTCTCCGTCCTCGGGCTCTGACTTCCCGGGCGTTACCCCGGCTTGGGTGAGTGGCCTATCTATACCTATCTCACCCCAGGGTCACACCTCCCAGAACATAGACAGAGGGACCCAATCGCCGTCAGAAGTCAGCAGCTCATGCAATGCCCCCCCGCGGGACTGCAGTTGAACAGCGGATACGAACACATACCGTACATGACGACCCCGGGTGGTGGAGATGATGCCATTACCCACTCACCCAGCTGGTATCCGTCAGGCTGTGTCCACGGAGCATTAAAATAAAAGGATAAAAGGAACTAAAGGTGTGTGGGGGTTTCGCACGCAAGGTAGGCCGGCGAAGAAGTAAAAGAGATGTGTAAATGAATGGACGTGGGGCGAAATGTGCATAAAAAGAAGAGAAGAAAGAAACGATGGCGAGGGGCGACATGGAATGAAATGCACAGAACGCACGAGAGCCTACCTTTGGATCCCCCCGTCACGAAAACGAACCCACCTCGACCGGATGAGGGTGGAAGGGTGATGATGGCGATGATTGGCTCGGGAACCCTCGAGTACGCCAAACCCGTACTCACATAAGGTGAGCCCCTGGGGGGATAGCGGTGGAGAAGCGTGGCGCATAATAAGGTCTTACCTTGTTGATCGGACTTAATATGTACTGAAAATGATCCGTGTCGAAGTCGAGTGCAGGACTGAACCGAACTAACAAATAGAGTCAACGCCCTTCTGGGTAATAAAAGGGTTCACCTTCTCAAAAGATTGTCCTTCCTCTGTGCGGGTAATGACCGAGTAACAACCAGATGACGGTGGTCCTACTTCTGTTACGATAACGTTTCAGCGCTTTTTAGAAGTAATAGAGAAAGATGGCCCCATAGTGAAAGAAATCCTCCTCATTGCGACCGTTCTAAGACCTGTGGCTCTGACTTCCCGTGCGTTACTCCGGCTTGGGTGTGTAGCCTATCCATACCGGTCTCATTCCAGGGTCACACCACCTAGAACATACACTGACGGACCCAATGGTCATGGGTGTCTGCAGCTCATGAAATGGTCCCCCGCGGGACTGCAGTTGAACAGTGGATACAAATACAGGCCCTATATGACGACCACGGGTGGTGGGGATGACGCCATTACCCACTCAACCAGCTGCGCATCCAGTGCGCGGGTATCCGACAGGCTGTGTCCACGGAGGATTAAAATAATTAAAATCGGAAAAGAAACCAAAAAGGGTTCAACGTATTCATGGACCGATGTATGTGCGTTTCGCACGCAAGATAGGCCCGCGAGGAAGGAAAAGAGATGTTTGAACGGTCATGGTGCGAAATGTTCGGAAATAGAAATCAGAGAAGAAAGAAACAATGGCGTGGGGCGGCATGGAATGAAATGAAAAGAACACACGAGAACCTACCTTGTGTACCCCGGTCACGAGGACGAACGCACCTCGATCGGGCGAGGATGGACGGATGTTGATGGCGATGAGAGACTTGGGATTGCGCCAAGCACATACTCGCACGAAGTCAGCTCCTGGGGGATTTATTTTCTAGGTTTGACATACCTTATTTTACATGAAACACATGAGGTGGCCTTCATATGTCTAAATATTTCTAGAAGCAAAAAAGGGGGAGAACCTTCGTCAAACGTTTCAAAGCATGATTTTATATTAGCCACTAAACGATCACCCAAATTAGGCTAGAGATTCTTGAAAAGTATATACAAATTACAGTTGCATCAAAAGTCATTTTCAAGGGGTAGCCAACCTGAATTTGTACGAAACGCGTGAAGAGATTGTCCTGGTATGTTTAATTGTACTGCTGAATATGAAATAAAAGACAAATGCTATATAATTCATGGTTAATATTTGGAAGACCAAATTTTGTATTAATTCCACATAAAACTAAATAAAATAAAACATAGTTCTTCTTTCAAGATTTTGCAGGGCTTTTTTATGGAGGGGGCGGGCTTACTACCTCTGAAAATGAGAACCTAATTAAATTAGCCAATTCTTGATTAGCAAATTAAAATAACACTCGGGAAACCCTTGTTCAAGTGTTGGCCAGCCTAATTTTGTATGGAAACACGAAAAGGTGTCAATCTTACAGATAGTCAACTCTTGAAACACAAATAGAAAGAAAAAGCAGTGTTTCTCAAGGTTTGACAAGCTTTATTTTCTGTTAAATATATGATAGAGTCATGCCTTGCTAAATTGAAAAACAATCGAGGACATTATTAAACTCCCGACTTTTACTAAAATGACTGAAACGTTTAGCTTAATTGAAGGATCCGTGGAAACAATGTGCTAAATAACAGTTTATAAATGTTTTAATATTTTAATAAAGTGTAAGCTTATAAAATCAACTATCTTTGTAATATAGGGTACCCCATAAAGAACGCGATTTTTAGTTTAAAAACTAAAACAGATAATTTATTTGAAAATTTCTAACATTATTATGTCAATATGAAGCACAAAAACTGCGATTAAACATGAAACAAAATATCGAGTAAATGCTTTCCACGGCTTCGTCTACACACTTCCACTTTGTGGACAACGTTTTCAAAGACTTTAGAGCGAAGTTCCGCTTGAATTTTACCCATGACAGTCTAATGTTTGCCTTTAGTTGGAGTTGGTTCGTAGATTGTTCATATAAACACAAAATTTGACATATCGGCACAAAGGTAATCACATGGTGTCAAATCACACGATCTCGGTGGTCGTTCTGAGAGAGATGACGCGGGTAGGGAATCTTTCCCTCAGTAACCTTATTGATTCAACGGCAGTGTGGCAAGTTGCCCCATCCTGTTACCCAAGTCTTCCACATTCAATTCTTGTAATTGCGGTCATATAAACTGTGTTATCATGTAGCGATAACGATCACCAATCACTGTCACTGCTTTTCCAGTCTCGTCCTTCAAAAAATATGGCGCAATCAGTCCGCCAGCCTATAATCCGCACCAAACAGTGAATCGTTCTGGATAGACGTTCTTCACGGACCATGCAAAGATTCTCTGTGCACCAAATCCCGCTGTTTTATTTATTAATATAACCATTAACCTGAAAGTGTGCCTTGTCACTAACGATTATTTTCTTATGAAAATCACTATGGAATTCTTTGGTGAATAAACAATCGGAAAATGTTCTACGGTTTCAGCTCTTGTGTTAGTTGGACTTTAAAAGGGTACAAATGCAGACCTTTTGTTAAAATTCGTTGCAAACTGTTTTTCGAAATGCCAAATTGTTGGGAACGATGGAGAATGGACTTCATTGGGCTAACGCTCTGTCTGGCTAGTGCGACATTCTCTGCCGATCGACGAGAACGAGTACGTCCGGGTAATTTGGCGTTCACTGTGAAAGCTGTATCTTCAAATTTGCTTACCAGTCTATGCACCGTTGACACATTA
The DNA here is from genome assembly GCA_030765065.1 of Deroplatys truncata. Classification (NCBI taxonomy): domain Eukaryota; kingdom Metazoa; phylum Arthropoda; class Insecta; order Mantodea; family Mantidae; genus Deroplatys; species Deroplatys truncata. The sequence goes on along the minus strand of CM060988.1, from coordinate 18,240,702 downwards.
AGTGCGTTTTGTCTACCAAAAATTACACGGTCTTCGACGGTCTCTACATAGGATTCACCGTCTTTTATGCACTTTCAAAATCTGGATGCGTTCATCCTTCGTGTATCCTTCCATTTTAGCTGATAACCATACGCACAAATGACAATTGACAATGGCAACCGTTAATTGTAATGTAAACAGATGATAATCGCTTAAATTTACGGTCCGTCAAATTAGCCAACAGAAAAAGGCACGCAATTAAAAAATTGCGGTCTTTATGGGATACCCTTTACTTCAGAGGGCAATGAACCTTCTAAGTCACTAGATACTGTGACTACGTGCATGAATATACCGGCGGGCCTGTTTGCTTTATCTTTCTGCCTGATTGTAAGTGCATACTCCCGGCACCTTTAAGAAGGAATGGTCCGCGCAACAATGGCCTTTAAAAAAATGGTCCGCACAATAATGGTCAACAAACTCTTTATGTGCACTCCCCGCCTTTCTGAAAATTTCCTTAGCGGCAGGTTTTAGAAGTCTCCCCAAAAGAAGCCGCTCCATCAAGAACATTCCAGCTTCTTTGCGGGGTATATAAGGGGACGGGCAGTTGTTTGGTCGAGGTGTATTCTGCTTAGAGATCTCGGCGTAGACACATGGCAGCAAGCTCGAAATTCTGACCTCGTGGACGCCAAACCACTATGAACCAGCAGAACGCCTGAGGGTACTGTTCCTCATTGACAACGAAGTCTCAAATTTCATTAAGAAAAAATTTTGCTCCGGGGTCACGCAACCATCTAGTGACCACGATTTTGGAGCGGTAATCTTGCGAGACACATCAAGGCGGTTTTGCTTTTGTTAAAGTAAGCGGTCCATTATCACCTTTGCGAGCCCGTCACCACATCTTGGAGTGACCGCTTGGGCAGCTTCCGGTGACCGGCCACATTATACAGGAATCGGCCTGAACCCAGCTTTAGGCAGTGGGCTGGTGAGCAAGGTCACAGCCACCTTCCCCTGCGGTAAGTTACGGCACACATTCTTTGGTGTCCGACCCTCTGCTTCGCCGTGCTAATGGGTCACTAGCTGCCTGCAGGTGAGGGCACACGAAGTGTGTTTTTGTACGCTACAACATCCGGTGCAGGGCTTGTGTAGCCGCTGTTAAAAGTATACCTAAGCCTATCCCTTCCCCAGGCATAGACCGCAGCGTGCCTGACGGTCAGGTGGCAACTGCCACTACTAGCACCAGCACTGGTGCAAATGCCCAGCAGTCAAGCGGCCCAGACGCTTTACATGGTAAAAGGCGAGAATTAAGCCAGGAACGCGGCAGCGGGAAAGGCAAAATGCGCTGCCTCGACCATTCTGAGCATCATACCAACGAGGGCTTCCCGCGAGATACCATTTCTTGGTCAGGCCAAATTCCGGAGCACCGCTCCGCCGACGATGATGCTAAATTAGGCACGGACCATTCCAACTACTCCTACATGGAGGAAGATGAGGACAGCTCCACTGGCTTCTCCATAGCCGGAGAATACGACTTTCGTGAAGTAGTTTCACGAAAAAGGAAGCGTGCTTCCAGATTGACTGCATGGGTCGTGCCCTATGGCCAATAAGAAGTATTTAAGCTGCCTGTCGCTTCTGGATCCGCCCAGAACGTTAGACAGCGCAGCGACGTCCCACCGATTATCGTGGATGACTTTGCGGAGTCGCTGAGCTTCCTTAAGGATGTCATGCTGACCCTGTTGGGGACATTCAAGGTGAGGCGGAACAACAGCCGCTTCATCTTTCATGCGAAGTGGGTCGGAGACTATTGGATACAGCTTAAAATACTGGGTACGAAAGGCATTTCCCATTTCACCTTTGGCCTGGACAAGGCCCGTGGCATTAACAGGTCATTCGTGACGTACCACTGGACACCTCGGTGACAGACATCGAGGAGACCTCATTTGCCAGGATATCACTCCGTGCATAGCGAAGCAGCTCACTACGCCTGCTCTAAATGGCCAAGACCCCACTCCTGCCCCCTTCCTTTTAGTAATCGGGAACGGGAAAACGCCCCGCACTATAAGATAGATGGTTCACCACCATCCGTTACCTCCAGCTACACATTGAGACATCCAAGTTCTCTGACGGGCACCCTCAATGCTACCGGTGGCTGGGGTTTAACCACTCCAGCTACTTCTGTTTCCGCAACCTGCGGAGGCTCCCACCCCAGGGAGGTTTCTCCCCGGACTATCGCCAAGTTTCCCTCCTGTACGAACTGCAAGGGGGAATATGGCGTGTTAGGGCGGGTGCCCCAAAAGCAAGGCGGTGATTGCCTCTAGACGTCATCAACCACCGCGGCCCCTCAGGGCAGGGGATGATGAGATGATGATGAATAGGGTTTTAGTGCGCTCAACTAATGGGTCATAAGCTCCCATATAAAACATATAAAGGCAAAAGTCGGAGATAAAAGCTAAAAGCACAACAAAGGCCATTGATATGAATCAAAATAAAATCATAGTAAGAGTGAAAGTTAAACAGGTACAAAGAAGATATAAAGCTAAACTGGGAACGGAGCAACTTTCTTGGAGCAGAAATATTAAAAACGCAATTAAAAATTACGTCTGACACAAATTTAAAAATACTCTCAACCTCGTGAGTAGAGTCCGCTAAGGCATCTGCAAGAATGGCCGGCAGTTGCAGAGAGTCCCGAAGATGTGCAAGACAGGTACACTCCAATAACACGTTGCGGACCGACAAACTTTCGCCACACGCGGGACAAAGAGGAATAGGTCACCCTTTAAAAGACAGGGACGAGAGACACGAGAAGAAGTAACCCAGGGAATCGCAACATCCTCCACTACTCTAAGCTTATTGCCGCGGAGAACCAACCACTCACCGCGCCAGCACGAGAGGACCGCTCTCCTCACAAAAAGCCAAAAATCTTCCAATGTTAAGCCAGGTTGACAACTCTGGGTTCGATGATCGATGTATTACCTGCCAAATCCACCAGTTCATTCCCAGGTAAGCCAACGTTACCAGGTAGCCAAGCACACACCACGTTAACGCCAAAGGCGTATAACACACCGAGGGCATCCTGGATTTTCTGAACAATAAAATGGTAATTGTACAGCTCACGAAACTCTGAGGGGCACTAAGGGAATCACTCAAAATGAGGCAAGCTCCCACGTTTTGACGGCGCTGGTATATGGCATACAGCTCAGCACTAAAAATGGATGTGCTACCAGGATAACCGCAGGTATGAGTTTCGGTCCCACGAACATAAGTACATCCATTGAAACACTTCGATCCGCCGGATATATAAAAATCAAGCCACGGTAACTGCACAGAAATTCTAAAATACAAGCGCGGATACCACACTCAGAATTGCGGTAAGCTAACATCCCAAGATCTACGCTAGATGTCGCACGAAACCAAGGATGAAGCACTGTCTTCCCCTTAGGAAACATCTCAGGCATTTCAATGCCGTGATGTCTAAGAACCTTCCGGAAGCCAACATCTGCAGGCAGAGCAGGGGAGGCAACTCCACTCCAACCACGAGTCAAACTCGGCATCCAAGCTTCGTCATCTTCACGTCAACAAAAGTGGCCAGCACGACGTTAGAGGCTCTCCTGGGCTGCAGTAGCGCAGGATACCTCGTGTGGACTGTCACGGGCCTCCACAGGAAGGCACTCTAAAACCACACGGAAACCAGCTTCTCCTAATCCACCCGTTCTGACAACGACTAAGAGGAGTCGCCCAGTCCGCCAACCGGACTTGTATTCCGAGACCTAGTGGGGGCGTGGTACTTACGGACAAAGCGAGCGGCGGATCGGCACCCTTGCCGTCTCCCCCACCTCTATCCCAAGACGACCACCGACCCCTCCTGATGTATTGGGGCTGCAGCAACTGTTGCAACTTCATAGCCAGCGCATCTGCAACCTATTGGTTAGGTTCCTTTCGTCCACCGACGCAGCCGCAAAAATGGTCATCGCCATGGAGGAACTCACACTCCTGACCACCGTCATCCAGACGGTCCAAATGGCACATCGAACTAGGTCTTCTACCTCATTCCTGTTCGCGATCTGAAACGCATGCGGAATGACGGATCAGGGAATGAGCTTCAGCTCTTTACTGTCTAACATGCCCTAGACCTCATCTTAGTCGGGACAACATATCTCCGATTAAACACCCATTTGCGTCAACCGGGCTACAACTGCCTCAGGAACGACTGTTTGGGCCGCCGAATTGGCGACACCGCCATTCTCGTGAGGAACAGCGTGGTCCATCGCCCAGTCCCACTCCCGCTACTTCAAGCCCTGGAGGCTACGGACCCCTGCGTTGATCGTGCCAGAAATGAAAGTCATGATGGTGTCTATTTAGCACCCACCCCGAAGGCTTACCTCTTCATTCTCTCCCTACATTCTAATGTTATCATGGCGGGTGACTTCAACGCGAAATATGTGCGTTGGCGTTGTGCCCCCCGGGCGGATAGACGGGGTAGTGAAATTATACGTATTTTAGATGCGGACCCGCATCTCAGAGTAGAAGGCCCCTGAAAACCCACCCACTATCCACGAGGTCGAGGACGGGCATCCATTAGCGACTTCGCGATCTTCAAACATTTTCCCTTTCTTCTGCCACTTACATCACTCAACGCATTACAGTCCGAACAGAATCTCGTGTTAACACAAGGGTTGCCAGCCACGATGTTCCGGTTCAACTATGGGAAGTGGATTGGGACTGCGTGATGGTTTGTCGCCACAATTCCCTTCCATCCAACCCCAGAATCACAAACATCCCAACATTGGGGTGGATCTCCTGCTTCACCTCCATCGTGGTACGAACGGTTCACAACCTTACAGTTAACACCCCAGCTCACTTCCACTCCGACACCCCCTGTTGAGGTGCCGTTGTTAATGCGTCGATCCTGGGCGGCACGCAGAATCTATCAGCGTCACCGGACGCCACATAACCAACCGCTCAATAAGCATCTACACCGGAATGTCCGTTGCCGCCTACGCGATCACAGGGTACGCGCGTGGGAGGACACGATGAACCTATGAACCTCGAGGATGGCGACGTGTGGAAGATTGCCAAACGAGTCCTCAACCGCGGAGGTCAACATTTCTCCCCTCTCAGGCCCTGACCTACCATACCCAAGCCAAAGTTGATGTATTCGCCGACTATCTTGAGAGGACTATGCGGCCTCGAGATGACCCACAGAAGGATGCCTTCTCCGACGTACTGGTAAGTAGGTGCGCTTATTTCTTGTTAACGATGTGGATTGATTTCCCGTCGCAAGTTCCAGCGAAACCGAGGCCACACACCGGCGCCTCAATACCAAAACGTCAGCAGAGCCTGATGGGCTCACAACCGCCATGCTACACTGCCATACCCTCAGGACCGTGCTCTTTCTGACCAAGGTCTTTAACATGTGTTTCGACTAGCGCCACTTTTCATGCGAGTGGAGGGAGACTGGGGCGATTTGTATTTGAAAGCCGAAGAATGATCCAGGTCTTCCTGCCAATTACAGATACATAAGCCTCCTCTGTTCTCTGGAAAGTCTTCGAGAGGATTCTACTAGCCCGCTTGTCTCCCACCCTAGGAGGCATTCAAGCTATCCTAGCTTCCGTCCTGGGCACTCGACCCTCCAGCAGATGCTGCGTGTGGTGGAGTTTCCTGTCTAGATTACCATCACAGAGCTTACATCGCGTCGGTCTCTCTGGACGTCGAGAGGGTCCTCCCAACACCTAGCATGCGGGTCTGCTTCTGAAGCTCATCTACCTGGAACTTCCTAAACATATTTTAAACACCGCACTTTTGTGGTTTCAGTTTCGGGACCACAAATAAACACAAAGGATATTACGAGGCGGAGTCCCAAAGGTTCTCTGCTATCCCCCACGCTTTTCAGGATGTATGTGGCTGACTTTCCTACAGATCAGCACGTCAATATGGCATATGCTGACAACGTTCTCCTGTATTGCACAGATAAGGACCCACGCAGAACTTTCAACCCCATTTGGACAAAACTTTGTCTCCTTCAAGAGTGCTGAACGCGTTGGTGGTTATTCATAAATCTGGCAAAAAGCCACACCATTCTCTTTACCAAGCGCCGCTTTCCCGCAAACTTCCCCACCTATCTGAGGAGAACAGAATGGACGAATGCCGTACCTTACCTGGGAGTTAAGTTAGATAAAGACCTAACTTTTGAGGGAAACATTCGGGACCTAGCACATCGGGCCTCTGGGGCTATGGATTCATTGTATCCCATGCTAAGGTCGGGGATGACAGTTTCACTTAAGCTACTCCTTTTTCAAACGCTTATAATACTCATCCTGCTTTACGACTGCGAGATCTGTGTCATGAACCCGGACTCCAGTGTGTTACTATTGCAAGGGTTGAGAATTAGGGGCCTTTGGGCTATGTATTCTGGATATTGCTCCTTTCCCGTGGGATTGCTTCACAAAGCCTCATCTCTTTCGTACGTGGAGGATGAAATTAGGCACTGGGGCGCAAACTTTTACGACCAGTTGCCATTCCATCGAAGTGTCCTCGTTCCGTCTCTCGGGGATTATAACCTGCGTACACGTCGCTTGAGGCATCACCGCCTTCCCCGCATGGCTTGTGTGCACATCCGGTAACAACGGAGCACTTCCACTAGCAGCCAAGGCTGAGCTCCTATATAATCCCACCAAGAGATACTTGGATTTTCAAAATTACAACCCGTGCATAACAGTTTGGAAAGTTACTTAACACCAGTGTGCACAAGGGCCGTTGCATCATGACCTGCAACCGCCAAGGAGCAAAATTTGGTACGTCGTTTCACCACCCTACATAAACTTCACCAGTCACCTGTAAACCTCACATCCCGTCACTACGTGGTTAAGCCCTAATTAGAGCAGGTACACGCCTAACACACCTTCGGATTACCTTCAGCTCGCCATCATGTCGTCGTCGTGTTGAGAATCCAGTGCTATCGACAGCTGAGCAGCGAAAAGTTGGACTAAGCTGAGCGACGAAAAAACGTTTTTCGGCAGCAATTTGAAGACATCATTTGTTGCATAGTTCAGGAATGGGATTAAACGCTATGATGAAGGAAACGATTAAAAAACTATTAGCTGAGCAAGACTAATTTTTGAAGGCCATAAATCTGGAGGGGGGAATTTGGAACAGAAGATGCAATAGGTAATGGAAAAGTTGAAAAATGAAATAACGATATTAAATTGCGCTATGGAGAAGATGCCCACAGGAATGAAGACGGAGCTAGCGTAGAAAATTTACCACCGACTTAGCAGCGCGGAGAAGGACATGAGGACGTCAGCGGATAGATGTAAGACCTCGGTCAGCGATTTAGCGTCTTGGAAAGTAGAGTAGAGAACAGCGTCAAGAACTGAACACTACGCTGAAAGGAATGCTTAACGTAAGAATTAAGCACCTGAAGGTTGAAACACCAGGACGCGACACAGCATCTGCACGCGTCAAGCCACACAAATACGACGGAACGCCAACCTTCGAAGCCTTCCACCGACAATTCGCCGCCGTCACTGTCCATAACCGATGGTCATTAGAGGAGGATCCCACTGCTGATAGATACCTCCCAGGAACGAGCGGCGGAGGGTTGGAATGTGATGCCGATGTCGGCGGCGTCCGGAGATACCTTGGAGGTCTTCGAAAACCGGGGAACAATCGTGTGGCAGCAAGCGACCTTAACCAGCTCAAGTCAATACTGTAACAACCAGGGGAGATCCTGTGGGGTTCGCCATGGCAATTGAGCTGGCGAACAAGGCGCTGGTGAATCTCCCATCTGGTTACGTGTCCCAGGAAGCTAAAATTAAAATTCAATTAAATTGAGTTTGATACATGGACGCTCCTTAACTGCTGTGGTCCTTAGAGTCCCATTCTATACTGGGCGCGAAGGACCGGTAATTTTGATCAGAGGCCCCTTTACTAGACTTTAGATTCTTTTACGTGCCTTAAATCTACGGCACGAGACCACCGACTTTAATTACCTTCCGAAGGAAGCCATTCTACGATTTTTACGCCCCCAAAAATCCATTACCCCTAGCTGAGGTTGAACTTACGACCTCGGGAATGGAAACTAGCGTGGTAACCACCACACCATGGAGGGCGACCCCATGGGAAGCTACTTACTCCTTTGTCGGCGAGGTGCGTAACGCCAAGATACGACAGCGTCTGATGGTGGGCGAATACAAGAGCATTCACGAGACTTTAGGGGCCACATTGAAAATGGATGCGGCCAAGGTAACACTGCCTCATCTCGAAGACCACGAATATCCTGTACGAAGGGAGCAGTGGATTAACCCAGAGAGGTCGATGAAAAGCTTCAGGTAGTGTGTATTGGATTTTTGGCCAACCAGGACGCATTGTACGGGCTGCACGCACCAGGACGAAAACAGGATGGAAGCGAATGAGGACCGGCGTGACAAGGGGCACATTGGGGCCGTCCTCTCCTCCCACTCGAGTGTCGCTGTGTGCTATGTACAGAAGAGTGGATGAGAGCGTTGTCACAGACGGCTGGATACAAAGGCAGCCGAGCGGGATAGTAGTGGATACAGGTACAGCCATGACCGTGATCAGTCTTGAAGCGGCGAAGGCCTGTCGATAAGGAAATAGAATTGGCCTTACCAGCTACTGACGCCGTAGGGCGATACCTTGTCCTTGGGGAAGTAAGCCCTATTGGAGCTGATCTGAAATTAAATTGAGTTGTATTTATGGACGCCCTTTAACTTTGTGGTCCTTAGCGTCCCATTCTATATTGGGCATGAAAGACCGGTAATTTTACTCAGAGGCATCTTCTTCAGGCATGAGGTTCTTTTACGTGCTGTAAATCTACACCGGGACCACCGGCTATACTTCACTTCCGAAGGAAGCCAAGCTAGGGATTTTTACGCCCGAAAAAATCCATTGCTGGGTTTGAACACGCGACCTTGGGAACTAGAGGTAGCTGATCCGGGGTGGAGTATTGTGAGCTTGAGAGTGTTCGTCGCAAGGGTAGCTAAGAATATGATACTGGCACTTGAGGCGACAGTCGACGTCGGCAGGAGGTTCTTGCGAATTTGATGAGATGAGGTGACGCTCTGGAGCTCAAACGAATATCCAGAAATCTGCAGGGTGATCGTGACGGAGGATGTGGTTTTGCCTGCCAGAAGCGAGGTGGTGGGAAGGCACGCCTGGAAGGCCAGCGTTCAAGGAATCTGGTTTGGACCAGAATATAGCACTAAATGGGTTATGCGTTCCTCGTGCATTGTTGCTTTGCCAGGAGGAAATGCCTGTGAGGCTGTTGAATCTGTCTAACACTGATCAGGACATTCAGACCTGAACGGAGTTGGGAAATTGCAAGCCATCGGAAGTGTCAGCACCGTCGCAACATTTGGGGCCCCGCCTGGAAGATTTGCTGAGGATGGCGGCTGAACATCGCAGCGCACACCTGAAGAAGGTGTGGCATCTACTTACACGATACCAGTCTGTCTTCAGCCAAGGGAGTGGCGATTACCGCCTTACCGCCGAGCACTCCACCACGTTGACACCGGGGACACCCGACCTTTTCGGTAACCACTAGGCGATTTCCGCTGGCGAATAGAGCTGAATTATGAGATAAGCGGGATTACATGAGATCCAGGGGAATTAGAGAAACGTCTGTCAGCCCTTGTTGCACTGCTGTGTTTGGTGAAGAAGAACGGCAAGTTACGCTTTTGCTTGGGCTATAGAAAGTTGATTGATGTGACCTGAAATAACTGTTTTCCTCTATCTCGGTTTGACAGGACTGCGGACACTCTTGCTAGTGCCCAATGATTCTCAAACTTGGATCCGAAATCAGAATACTGGCAGGTGGACCTACATCCCAGAGACAAGAACAAGACCATGTTTTCGACAGTACATGGTCTTTAGCAGTTCACGGTTATGGCCTTTGATCTCTGCAACGCACCAGTCAGCTTGCAGCACCTCATGGCGTCAGTGATGCAGGGGTTGACTTACGGTGCCAGCCTGGACGTCAGCGTCATTGATAGAATTTTCGAAAACATTCAGAGAATCCAGTCAAAGTATCACAGAGACTGCAGGCAGCCAACCTGAAGCTGAATGCTAGAAGTGTCAAATCTTCTGCAAGGAGGTCAACTACCTTGCCACAACGTCTAAACTACTGGGGTGACCACAATCCGTATAAGGCTCGAGCTGTGAAAGATTGTTCATGCCTAAAGTACAAATGAGAGTTACGTAGCTTCCTGGCCTATGCAGCTACTAGCGCCGGTTCGTCAGAGGTTTCTCCAACATCGCGAAGCCCCTCACTGGACTGACGGAAGAACACCGGCCTTACCTGTGGATAGAAGAGGACGAGAACGCGTTTCGGGTGTTATGTCAGCACTCTGCAGTGTGCCTATCTTAGGCTTTCCTCAAGACGGCGGCGATTTCATCGTTTACACAACACTAGCGTCAACGGAGGCTTACTAGGTCAGGCCTTGGATGGGCATGAACCGGTAATAGTGTACTACAGCTACATGCTTTCTGAGCCTAAACAAACTGCTGCGTTTCTCGGCAGAAGCGTATTGGAGACGCTGGAATACTTCCATAAGTACTGTACGGTCAGCCATTCCACATGAGGATTGACCACTCTGCCCTCACCTGGCTGCTGAGCTTAAAGAATTTCGAGAGCTAGAAAACCCGTTGGGTCCGGAGGCCCCAGGAGTACAATTTCACGTCAGAATATCGGAGAGGAAAGAGCCATTCAAATGCTGATGGCCATGTCCAGAGGATCCCGTGCAGAGGAGTGCGGCCACTGCATTAACGTTGAGGGAAATGAGCTTACAGAAACTGTCTGTGTGATTGTGGCGATGCCTGCAGATGGATGGGAAAGCATAGATTTGAGAAGGGAGCTTCTGGTGAATGATGGCTTGTGACCGCTCCTGAGAGAAGTTGAGGCACGGGTCAGGGCGAGCTGGGAAGACATCGCGCCCAGATGTAGTGTGTATAAATCCTATTGGGTGAATAGGAATACCGAGAAAGGTATCTTGTTCAGAGTTTGTGAGTCACCTGACGGGAAGATCCAGAGATAGCACCTGAAATTCCCTCGGAGTAAGGTGCCCAAGTCCTGGAAGAGGCACATGAGGGGACTTAGGGAGAACATCTTGTGATTAACGAACGTTCGACGATTTCCGACAAATGCTCTATTGGTTATGACTACGGACGGGCACTGAGAGATGGTGGTGCCGCATGCGGCCCACAGGCCAGTAGCTGGTCGCATGCAGCAGTATAACGTGGCAGCACCCTTTGAACGCATCACCATCGACGTAAATGGACCATTCCCTGTGCCCGACAGGGGAAATACTACCTGTTGGAGGTAATGGATTACGTACTTCACAAAGTGGCCAGAGGTACACGCCATTCCTAAGGTGACGAGGCCAAGATGATCGCGAACTGCCTCGTGGAAGAAGTGTTCTGCCAATTTCGATTACCATTGGAGCTACACAGCAATCAGGACACCAACGTCGAGTCAAACCTGATGAAGGAAACACTGGAGTGACATGGAATGCACAAGAGGCGCACTACACCTCTCTATCCGCATTCAGACGGCATGGTTGAACGGTATATCAAGGCTCTAGAGAAGCACCGGGGAAGGTTGTGGCCAGTCAGTTGAGGGACTGGGATGTCAGGATGCTGCTTTGCTTGCTGGACTACCTCTTGTCAACACACGACACCATCGGGTTGACACTAGCCAACTTCTATCCCACATAGAAGGACTCGAGCGACTGGATGAAGACCCGTTACTACCAGTAAGCCAGATACCCATATCCCACGGAGGACGACCGAGCGACCGGATGAGGCCTCGCTACGACCGCCAAGTCAACAACTAAGGTTTCCAGGAGGGTAGGCTCGTAAGGCTGTACCGCCTTACCCGGACCAAGGGGCGTTGCCCAAGGCTTCAACAGCCATGGCAAGGGCCGTACCTCGTTCTGAAGAGAATTAATAATGTAATCTACTCGGTCAAGGAGCTGCCCGGAGAGAAGAAACTGGTGATGCATTTAGATCGTCTAGCCCACTGTGGCATTATTTGTCCTTAGGAGGGAGCAGTGTGCCCATGTGCCAGCGGACCGCACCATAGCGAGAGCCAGGCCGCTTCATTGTTAGCGCATATTTCCGGCACTTTAAACAACAGATTGTCCGCGCAACAATGGCCTTTAGAACAATTGACCCATGCAATAAATGCCAAAGCAACAAACTCTTTGTGTGCGCTCTCCGCCCTTCTGCAAATTTCCTTGGCGACAATTCGAGAACATTCCAGCTTTGTTGCCGGGGCTATATAGGAGATGCTGCTGGCCGGCAATTGTTTTTGAATAGAGTCAGAGAGAGAGAGAGAATGAGAGAGAGAGTCCAGTGCAGTCAAAAGCTGAGCAGCGAGAAAATGGACTACGCTGAGCGTCTAAACGACGAATAAAGGTTCTTCTGCAACAAATTTGAGTATTCATTTGTTACAATACAGAGACAAAAGGAATCGGGGTATGGCAGGACCCTCTGCAATATATGAGTTCTTATGCCAATATATGTAGCAAGATGGCGCCGTAGTCGCTTGGTTTGTAAACAAAAGATCATAGCATGCCACACTGCTTTTCTGGAGTTTTCTTTAGGCATTTATGCAAAGTTAAATGAAGTATAAACAGTTTGTGTATGGAGTATATATTGTTCTTGTTGTATTCCTGGATGTAAATCCAACTAAATAAACTATAACCACCTATCTTTAATAAAACTCCAGCTAAAATCATTGAACCTGAGACTGGGGCCTCAACATGTGCCCATGGTTCAGGATTTGGGTTGCCTGAGGATAAAGTTTTGAGAGGAAAATGGAAGGGTACTACTCTCGTATCATTGATGTGCATAAAACCTTTTAGGATAAGTTTATAATAAAACAGGATATATTTCCAGTATTAAATGGAAACCTGGATAAAAGCCTAAATTCCCAGACGATGCCTATCCTAGCTTATTTCCTAATCAAGCATCCTATCACACCGTGAAGGTACTTAAAGATAGAATAGAGCTCTGTCCTCCGTCATAACAAGTGCTTGGCAGAGATGAAGAAAAACTTTTAAAATTGTCATTTCTGATTTTAAGTTCTTCAAAGGTGAAGTTATGTAAAGAGATATTTCACCCTTTTTTCAGTAGTGAAAGAAAATTATATAAGGTTTATGAAAGTGAAGGACGAGGCATTCAGCGATATATCTTCTCTCACAGTTAGTTTTAAAGCCATCAGTAGTTTGGATGTCAAGGTTTTTTATAAGAACTTATAATATATGAACGTATTGTGTTCCTCCATAACTTTCAAATGGATTCGGGATTCAAAGGGACTGGAGGGTGAACCAAAGCTGATAACTTACTAAGTCATCTTCAGAGCTACAGCAGTGAGAGCTTAGAAGTTGATCAACAAGATGTGATTGTAATTAATTTTTTGAAAGAGTCAATAAATTCTAGTACTTTTTATGCAGAAAGGGCCATTAAAATAAATCTTCTGATGGAACAATTGCATTTATATGTAATGAAAGAAGTAAAATATTCCATAGAAATGTTTATTTGAGCCGCAACAATATCTTATCTACTCCTTTCGTGGTGCATATCATGCAATGAGAGAAACAGATGATTTCACTTTGCTATATGTCTACCTGAAACAATTCCTAGAGAAGATTGCTCCTGTTAACTCAGGAATAGGAGCTTCATATAAAGCATTCTTGAGTACAAAAATAAAGTTACGTCAAAGCCAAGATAAAGTGATTTTCGTTGTCAGATGAAACTTATTTACGTTCAAAGGTTACATACAAAAGGGGAAAATATTGGGAATGGCAGAAAACAGCGCATCCTGTAGATGTACTATGGAGGATATTCCTAAGAAATTGCTGTTATCCATAGGTTGACTTTACATAAAGTTTTTGAATAAGGATACGAAGGCGATATCGAAGATGGTGAAACATATATATATATATATATATATATGAACAAAAGTGGTGGGAACAATATACAGACGGAAGCATGGTGCAATTGCTTTAAAGGTTTATACAGGTTGCAAGCAGTAGTCTTAAAGAGAGAGTTTTAAAGAACGCATATTGTATATTGAGAATTTAGGTAAACAAATTCAGATAAATTTAGTAAAAACGCAAATCTTAAAGTTAAAAATAACACGGCTTGTGGAATCAATTGGTTACCAGGTGAATTCTGGAAAGCTTGGTGCCAAAATCATATTAGGCTGAGGTTAATACTGAACTTTCGTAACTCAATATGTGTAAGGGTTAAAGTTCAAAGAACTGAAAAAAAGGAATTGTAGTCCCAATAGATAAAGGCAAAGGAGATATAGAGGATCTTACAAATTACAATCGTATTACTCTTTTATCAGTGATAGATAAGGTATACACAGGGATACTAACTGACAGAGTGCAGAGATGGGCTGAGAAAGAGGGGAAGCTATCAGAATTCCAAGCAGGACTTAGAAAAGGAAGGAGAACAACAGATAACATATTAATTATAAAGACAGTGGTGGATAAATACTTAAACATAAAAAAGGACAGGATATGCACGATTTTTATTGATTTAGAAAAAGCAATCGACACTATCAACCGGGATGCACTATTGTTAAAGCTAATTGAGAAAGAGATGAGTGAATCATTTATAAAGAGATAAACTATTTATATGGAAATAATGAGTGCTGCGTGAAAATAGCCAAGGTAAGAACTACTGAAAGGAACGCGAATAATTCAGGGCTTAGAGAAAGAAGGGTGCAAAATTAGTCCAGTGTTATTTAATCTATTTATAGATGATAGTAGGGAAAATATAAAAAATTTAATAACTATTCACCAGTTAATAATATGGAAATATTGTTTTCAGGTGATCTAGTGGCAGGATTCATTTCACTTGTGGATTAAGTAAAGCTATTGAAGCAATTGGAAAATACTGTAAAGATTGGTGTCTGAGAATAACCAAAAGGAAATCGAAAATCATGATCTTTAAGAAAGGATAAGGAACGGAGTTGAAAGTAATGAGGAGAATTGACTGTCTAGGAATAAGGCTCAATAGTGCAGGGTATTGGGGAGAATAGAAGAAAAAGTACTAGCAAAGGGGAAACAAGCAATACAGGTAATCAGAGCATGTGTGAACAAAATACCAGAAATGCAAATTACGTGGCTAGAAAGGATATAGCACGGTGGTGGAAGCAAGGGTGTTATACGCAGCAGAGATATGGAGGTTAGAAAAAGGATGGAAAAATGTAGTTGCTATACATAGGAATTTTTGTAAAATAACTCTGGGATTGCCACGAAGTTCACCAAATGCAGTAGTACAAGCAGAACTAGGGAGGATGGGGACAAAAGGCAAAACGGTAGAAAGGGCAATCAAACACTAGTTCAGAATAAAGCTACTAGAGGAAAATGATATACCCAAGCAATGCTTCGTTGTACAGAAGAAAATAGGGAAAAGGAAACTTGGATGCACAAGATTTGGGGAATCATGGGCAGAAGGAAACAACAGAAGTAAAGGTTTCTGGAAAGAAATTAGAACACGAGTGGAGGATATTGAAAAGCAAGAAATTACAAGTAGTTTCAAGGAAAAAAAGATCATTAATAGATTAAAAATATTTTAAAACGGAATGGGGAAAAGAAAGATACATCGAAGTATACAATAAAGAGGCGAGTATAGGGTAAGCATGGATGAGGACAGGTGTAATGAATTTAAGTGGTTTAACAGGGAGAAGAAGGGGTGGATATGTACTAAATGTAATGGATTACATGACAATCGCCATTGCATTTTGGAATGCAAGGTAGGATAAAGAAAGAGAGAATTTAATACTGGAGAAATGCAGACATTTACCAATAGAGCTAAAAGTTAGGAAGATTTTAAATACAAGATCCAATAAATATATGAAGACAGCAGGAAAATATTTAGGAGAAGTAAGGTTAAAATTGTTAAAAGAAACGGATACATACTTCACCATTATATATACAACAGAACGTTAAATATATGGAGAAGAGAAATAATAAACAACTCCATTGTATTTTATACATTGTATAAATTGTATGAAAAGTTTAAATCCGGCAATAAATCATTCAATCATGCAAAGCTTTTGCATAAAAATGTTCAAGGTTAGCAAATAACACTGAACAACGTGGTTGAATTATATACCAATATGCCTGGCAAACTTTGTTTCAAGTCTTAGAATTGTCAGTATAATAACAAAACAAAGAATTATCACATCTACACTTCATCAATTTTATACAAGATCATTTAATTCGTATAATAAAAAAGTAATAATAATAATAATAATAATAATAATAATAAGAAGAAGAAGAAGAAGAAGAAGAAGAATGCTGATGGTAATAATAATACAGGTACATCTACAATTCATCAAGGCTCTACAACATCCTTTAATTCCCCTAGGTAACGCCTTGTGAAACCAAGTAGTAACATTCCGTATGTTGTTGTATGTGGGTTATCATTAAACGATTGTTACGTTCACTTGTTTAGATTATATTTCCGTTATCGTAATTTTGCTTACTATGTACGCGTTTTGTTTTTATTGGAAGCGTAACAGCAATTAAAAGAGTGATAATATGTTTTGTTTTTAATGCATTGCTGTGCTGCAGACTCAGTCGATAGGCGGCCATCTTGTTTTTGTATTAAGGTCTGAGTTGCAGATGGTCTTGGGTATAGGAAAATAAAGTTGTAAGGTGTGAAGGAACATATTTAATTTCATTTTGGCGATGTGGCTACATTGTTGGTGTTAATTTTCCTCTATTTTTCTATTATTGCAATAAGGATAATTCTTGAGTAAACTGTAGTGTAGAGAAACCTGGAGTGACTGAAGCTGTTAGTTATACATAATGTCTGAATCAAAGGTTCTTATTGAAGCTACCAATGCCACTAAGCACCAAAAAGAACCAAGAGGAAATGAAGGTCGAATGAGTGCAGTTCAAAAGAAATTAAGACTGTTTGCAGCCATGAGACAGGAAGTGATTGCAAATGCAGAAAAAAGTGTTTTCATTTATTAGACGAAAACCAAAGAAAGCTCATTTTCGTTGTTCGTACTGCAGTTTTATTTGTTTACCAGGTAATAAAAGTTGAACATTAGTTTCCGTTATTTTACAGAAGATTATGCTCAGATGCAATAATAACACACTTACAGTTTTCAGTAACAGACGCTGTAATTGGTTGAATTGGGTAGTTAATATGAAATGCCTGGCATACGAATGGAATATCGCAGTCGATATAATCCGACGTTGTTGCATATAATTAGTTTCTCTCAACGTTGTTGGCTGGAGTTAAGTGTGAGAGCAGAAAGCAGATATAAACTCTGTTGAAAGCGGCAGATTGCCGGCAGAAGTGGCACCTGTTGTACAAGTGAGTGAGTAACCTTTCACCTTTAAGGGCCGCTAATGATGTCCGCCCCGACGCCTTGTGGTTGCCATTGCATGTGACCTTTCTCTGCCGTGAAGCTCCACGTCCTTTGCAACCAGTGCAATCTGTGAAGCTTACACTAGAAAGCTGAATCGGATCGTTAATAATTTTATCGAAGTTTCGCATAAGAAACCGGTTCTTTACCATTTCACTAATACTCCTTAAACGAAACCAACAAAAGGATACATCTTAGGGGCGTGTCAATCTGTAGCTATAGTTTATACATTGCTTTTCAAAATTTCACTAATACCACCTTTATAACGTTCTGGGGATCATATTTAGACCCTTAGTTAGACCCTCAGTGAACTTTGACAAGCGCGAAATCATACGATCTGGCACAGGAATTTCTGAGCATTAAAGCCAGAGCGAATGGAAATGAAGTTAAACTGTTACTGGACTTTACGCGATGACGTTGTAGGTTACAAACCACCCCATTTCTCGTACAGTCTGTTGGCGTTTGCAGACAGCACTCACCAGGTCGTATTTACCTGCCCATCAGTGACTCATGGTCGCTGCAGGTTACATTCTTTGTATTGACATAATAATTTGAGTCAGACGTCTTGAAGACAAATGCTTAGGAATTTCTACCTCTCCTGATAATGAAAGGTAAACAATTAATAAATGGTTGTTTTCCATACAATGCTTAGAAATCCCTCATGTATAGCAAACTAAGTTATACCAGATGGAGATATGACGATAAGTACGAGAAGAGTAGGGTAAAAACGCGCACTTAACACACTTTTGTGCGTGAAAAATTCCAAAACAAATGAAAAACCAGTCAATGTATACCTTATCTAACAATCTAACTTTATTATATTTCTGAAAATCGAAATATAACATATCTTTTTTAACGAGTATTTGAAAGTTTAAATTTGCAGTTTTAGCCGTCTAGTATTGCGATTAACACTGCACAACATTTAAGATTTAACAATGGTCCCAAATATAAGGTCCTGAGCCTGCATAATCGGAGCACGCCTTGTGCCACCATTGCTGACACCCAACATTCTTCAAAGCGCAAAATGTTTCTTCTTCTTTTCTTTGTTTCTTCGCGGTGTAATGTTTTGATATGATAGATTTTTAACTCTTCCTGCCTTCTTCCATTTCAAGCTTTTTCACAGATTTTCCCTTATAAGCTTCCTATGGTCTCCTTCTTTTCTCCTTTCTTCCTTTTCTCGAAGTTCTTCTTCCTTTATTGCTTCTTTCTCTTCCAGCATAATTTTAAATGGCGAGCTTGATTTTCAGACGTTTGTGCATTGACTTGCCCTTTTTCAACTTTATACTTCGAAAAGAGGTGAATATCAAGAAGCTGAAAGGTTATTTTCTTTTGTAGGGTTCTGTCTAGTCTTATTAGGACACCTGGACAAACACCTTTCGATTTTGTTTTTGGATCGCTTTGAATGTTTTATGAATTTTATTTGCAAATTTACATTGTTTGTCTTTAGTTTTAATCTTCATCTTAACAACAACATCAGCACTAGTTAATCTTGACGAGGGACCTGGTTGAGAGATGGAGTGATTAAGTCTACCATGTAGAGTAAGTAAGGGAAGTATTATATTCGACCCAAAAATTCGATACCGAGAGTTCACCGGAAATATCTGTTTTGAGGCCTTGAGCACTTTTAGAAAAAGGTCCATGTTGTGTATAGCGTAACTCAAAAACGAAAATTGGGATAAATATCAAATTGGTAGCTGAGTTTACTATCTTCCAAGGATGCTACATGAACATTTTCAAGAAAATTCTTCCACCCCAAACTACCCTTTACATAAAACATATTTAGAAAGTTTTGATTTTCTCAATAATGACTGACAATTGTGATTGAAATATCATACATTTAAGATATTTTCATGGCAAATTAAATATATACCATGAACTTTCTGGGAATCCCCAAACATTCTCTTCTTTCTGAATGGCTTTTGCATAACTGGTAAACTCTAAGAGATAGACGCAAAATATATAGATCTCGTTAAAAGATACAATTTATGTCACATGCATTTTTTTCTGGAGTGAAGCACTTTTGAGATATTCATTGTTATTTGTTTGAATTTTTCAATACTTCTACTTTTTCTCAAGTGGGAATTCGTTATTCGTTGTTTTATGTCCTGGACATGCAAAGAATATGAAATGCGCCACATAGCAACCAGCTCTTAAAGCATTTGACTATCGCTTAAAGTCTACAACATTCCCCTTGCAACTACAAGAAAATTGGCAATAAGATAGTTTCTCCAAATGTTTATATCGATTAACATGAAGCATATGGAGAATAAGCGTTTGTAAAAATTGTTTGTACAAGAGTAGAGAAAGTCATGTGAGTGTAACACATCACATTTTTAATAAAGGATTTAAAAATATAGATATGGGAATGATAAATTTAAATGTATTCTGAGTTTACTGTATGTTTCTATTGGCCAATAATTTATTTAAGGAGGGGGCCTGTGAAAATACTTTTTTTTTATTCTTTTTATCTAGAAGATATTTTAATGCATGATCATATCGTCCCACTAAATTACCAATGATACTCTGATTTTTTTCCCAACCTTTCATTGCCCTCATTAAACAGCAATAAAATACAAAGGCAGATAAGAAATGAAATGACTTCCGCACGCTTTCAGTTAAAATACTATTTTTCTTAAATTGAAGTTTATAAGCTACCCGAAAACGCTCCAGAGGAAATTTTGAAAGTGCATTTTAGTTTTTTAAAAGACACTCTAAATTTCAGTTTTATAGTGTATAAATCGTAGTTTGTAAAATAAGTGAAGCAACACTAATTCCTATGGTAGAACTTTGCATTCATGTACTACATGCTAAATATTTTCCGCCAATTTTTTGCAGTTATATCCATAGTATGAGTTACGAAACGAGTAAAAAATGTTAACAGAAAGGCATTTCTTAGAACGTGGAAGAAGAAGAAATTCAAGTCTACTGTGAGCATAGCTCGTAGGGCTGACTTGGCGATCAGCTGTTTGTGATGGGATTTTCTAAGATTAGGTACATCTATGTCGATTAAAGAATTTTTTTGGAATGAAAATCTAATAATACGAGGTACGTCCAGAAACGAAGTTCCGTTTCAATTTCTCTCCGCTGCAGCGCTGCGATCGCAGTTCCGCACATGCGCGGTATACGCTCTGTATCAAGGAGAAGAAACGTGCGCCATTTTGAGATCGCTGTCAGCCACGTACGCTTTGTTGTGCTTGTTTACAATGTCGGTGTTGATTGAAAATCCCGCTGCTTTTGAAATCAGATCTGTGATTCGTTTTCTGAATGCTAGGAAAGTGAAACCAATTGAAATTTATCGGCATATTTGCGAAGTTTAAGGACAAAATGCGATGAGTGATTCAATGGTGAGAAGATGGGTCCGACAGTTCAATGAAGGACTCATTGAAGTGCACGATGAAGAACGAAGTGGGCGTCCATCTTTGGTTACAGAACAACTGGTTCACGCGATTGATGACAAGATCCAGGAAAACCGCAAGTTTACAATTAGTGCTCTCGCTATGGAATTTCCCCAAATCTCACGATCACTAATTCATGAAATTGTTACCCAAAACTGAAATTTGGTAAACTTTGCTCTCGTTGGGTACCAAAGATTCTTACTGAACAACACAAATCAAACCGGATGGGTAGTGCACTTCAGTTTTTGACCCGTTATGATGAAGGCGGCGAAGAATTTCTGACACAGATAGTCACAGGAGATGAAACTTGGGTTTCTTACGACACCCCTGAAAGTAAGCGGCAATCAATGGAATGGAGGCACACTTCGTCCCCAGCAAAGGTTAAGCCGAAACAAATCTTGACACCTCGAAAAATGATGTGCA
This sequence comes from Deroplatys truncata, assembly GCA_030765065.1. NCBI lineage: Eukaryota > Metazoa > Arthropoda > Insecta > Mantodea > Mantidae > Deroplatys > Deroplatys truncata. The sequence goes on along the minus strand of CM060988.1, from coordinate 18,219,495 downwards.
CAGTGTTCTGGGACTGGAAAGGCATCTTACTCATTGATTTCTTACCGCGTGGTCAAACAATCAAAGCAGATGTTTATTGCGAGACACTTAGGAAATTGCGCCGCGAAATACAGAATAAGCGCCGAGGATTGCTGTCAAAAGGTGTTGTTTTTCTTCACGACAACGCACGACCACCCACTGCAAATGTGACGCAAAACCTCCTACAGGGATTTGGCTGGGACGTGTTTGACCATCCTCCGTACAGCCCTGACCTCGCTCCTAGCGACTTTCATCTGTTCTTACATCTCAAGTCTTTCCTTGGCGGTCAACACTTCAACAATGACGAAGAGCTGAAAGAAAATGTTTCCAACTGGTTGAAGACACAGGCGGCAAACTTCTATGAAGAAGGTATACAATAACTTGTGCCACGCTATGACAAATGCCTGCAAAATTTCCGCAGTTATGTGGAAAAGCAGTTTAAGAGTTGTAGAATTTTGTGCAATAAATAATTTTTCTGTATCTGTACACAATTTAATTTTATTACCAAACGGAACTTACTTTCTGGACGTACCTCGTATTATCAGCACATTCATAGTTTGCCTGCCTTAAGTCTTGGAACTGTAAAATTAGCAGCGATTTGTAAAAAGAAATATTATAGCAGCACTTTGCTGTAAACAAGAAAATTATAAAAAGCTACAGCAAAGCCGCCTGCCTTGTCGGTCTACTGAAGTAACAGTCACGGATTCAGGTACCTTCACACGCATCACTTTGATCATAGCACTTCGTAGATTATAACTAAATACGTAGCTTATCGTTTCATAATGTTGTAGAGAATTAATATACCAAAAAATATAATTAATATGTAACTTACCTGGTTTCTCAAATTGTGCAATGTGCTTTGCACTTCTTGCGAATCACAACAAAAGCCACGTGATTCTGTTCTTTTTACTTTCTCTACTACGTATAGTAAGCAGGGGAAGTATTGTATTCCACCCAAAAATTCGATACCGAGATTTCACCGGAAATATATGTTTTGAGACCCCCTGAATCCAAAAAAGCATTTTTGGAAACATGTCCGTGTGTGTGTCTGTCTGTGTGTCTATGTACAGCATAACTCAGAAACGAACAGTCAGATAAACACAAAACTTGGTATTTAGGTTAAGTATCTTCCAGAGATGCGACACGAAGGTTTTCAAGAAAATCCCCTACCCCAGATTACCCTTTACATGGAATAATTTTCGAAAATTTTAATTTTCTCAAAAATGGCTGTAACGATTTTGATTAAAATATCATATGTTTAGAATATTTTCATGCCAAATGAAATGTATATCTCGAATTTTCTGGGATGTCTCCAAAAGTACTTACCAGGAGAGCTGTGCAGTGACCTTTAGCTTTACGCTGGGAAACAAATTTAAATGTGCATACTGAGGCCTTCACGGTCGGCGTTACGGCTAATAATGGAATTGCTACTATCCAGGCTTGCAGGCCGTTGTCTAGCCCGGATAGTAATTCAATTATTATTCTAACAAATCTAATACGTATTTCTTTTGTTTCATATGATGTCTTCTTTTTCTTCCGTTTCTCGTGGAAGGTACATAAATAATCCTGACTGTTTTTGCTAAATCTGTGGAATTTTCACCATTCACAGTCAGAGAATGAATATCAGTTCATTTGTAAACCAGGCTTATTTAACATATTTCAAAGTTAAAATTGGTGACCAGGATAAGTCACGGGCCCCTCATAAGTTATTCAAGCAGTGTGAGTAGGGTTTATGGATGTGGACAAGAAAGGCGTTATCAGATGCCACTTGGAGTACCAATGGTTTGGCGGGAGCCCAGGGACCATTTAAGTGATTCTTATTTTTGTACAGTGAAAGCATCAGGGTATAGCAAGAAAAATAAGCATAATATTGAGTATCCTAGTTTACCAACGGCTATACGTCCAGTATCTCATTTATCTGAAATACTAGTGCCGGTGTATGTCACACTACCCTCTCTTGAAGAACATTATGTTGATGGTGACGTGTCCTGCAGTGATCGCGATTTTATAATTGACAATGATTCTTCATAAGGAATTTGATCAGCACGAGTCGAGTGATTTGGCACGTTACTTGGGACTATCCAAGAAAACTTCGGAACTCCTAGCATCCACATTGCGTGAGAAAAACTGTTTGAAAAAGGAACTAAAAGTGAATTTCTTAAGTACTTTAAAAGTGATAATGGCTTTGTATATAGCCATAACGTACAGAGTTTAATGGAAGAATTGGGAATTGCATTGGATAATGCAACTACTGTTTATCGATTGCTCAAAGCGGAGCTTAAAATGCAAAACTATATGAGTAATTCCCAATTGGCATTCGGTTCTTCTTTGTGAAGAATATGAAGACATAAGTAGAGCCATTGAGTTACTGAAATACCACACACACACAACCGGGCCATATATGTTGACCTTAGAATGTTACGTGGGCAGCAGCGTGGATACACAAAGTATCCCTGTTATGTTTGCATGTGGGATAGCAGGGCACGTGAAAAACATTGGGTGCAAAATAATTGGCCTCCACGACCTGCCCTCAAACCAGGGATCCAAATATTCTGTATGAGCCACTTGTTGATAGAAAAAATATTATATTCCCATCTTTGCACTTGAAACTGGGCCTCATGAAGCAGTACGTGAAAGCTTCGAAAACTGACGGAGACTGTTTCAAGTATCCCCTGACTGCATTTATTCGCCTGTCACATGAAAAAATAAAGGTGTGTTTGATGGACCGCAGGTTTGACAGTGATCAGAGATCCACATTTCATTGATACAATGACAGAACTGGAAAGAAATGTTTGGTTATCATTCAAGGACATTATCATGAACTTTCTTGGAAATCAAGCAGAGAATTACACTGAAATCGTCCAGAAACTCTTGGACTCATATAAAATGCTTGGTTGCAACACGAGCATTAAACTACATTTTCTGCATAGCCATCTAGATACGTTTCCCGAAAATCTTGGTGCCACCAGTGATGAACAAGGTTAGCAATTCCATCACGATTTGAAGGTCATGGAAACACACTATCAGGGTAGATGGGATCAACATATGCTGGCTGACAGCTGCTGGACTATTTGGAGGTATTATCCCGATTCCACACTCCAGGAAAAGCTATAAGCGCAAACTTTTGCCAGAAGTGGAATGAATTGTACAGGATTTTATATATAGAAGTAATAATTTCTTTGTGTGAACAAACTTGCTGTGTATGAACTAAATTTAGGTACATTCAGGTAACTTTATTCCTTTACTTTCCATTATATCTTTACAATTTGAATGAATTTGGAGGGTACACGGTATCGTAAAACCCTGATGGGATACGAAACACTGAGATCATACTTGGATTCCCAACACAAAAATTAGTAAAAAATGAGTATCAGATCTAAGTCGACAAAAACTTTGTTGCCCAATGTTATCCTCGCGGCGTAAACTTTTCAACAAAAGCAGAAAATACCTGGGAAACAACCACTCTTTTCAGAAGATTCAATTCAAATGCAATGCGTAGAGCATTTCTAGCGGGGAGAAAGTTAACAGTGACAAGGCACTCCTGCCACCTGGTGGGATTTACGAAATCTAATTTCTGTACGGGGTTACCCTCTATCTGCACTACCCACCTTCTCCCTAGTAGCATAAACAAATCGACTACGTGAGCAGATAAACATTTCAAGCCCCCTATCGCCTTCTCCTGGTGGTCCAACAGTACAGCCAAGCCCTAGTTCTCTATGAATGTCACGGCTTTTAAATTCCAGAGGAATGGAAATAACTTACCCGTATAGACTTTGTAGGCTTGTTACAATGTTTAAAGATCTAATGTGTACATACACACGACTTTCTCTACCCTATATCATTTATTAATTCGTAAAAAATCTATTCTTACGAAATGTTATTTTTCTGTCCACTTCATTTTAAGCAAGATAAACGTTTGCAGAAATACCTAATTACACATTTCGTTATAGATACAAAGGGAACAGCGATAGTCAAATGTTTAACAACTGGGCGCTATATACTTTTCTCACTCTTTCCGTGCAATGGCGAGAAACAACTCAATGTCTACAGGAGTAACAAAATATTGAAGCATTTGAACGACTAATAACGGATATCTCGGAAACGACTTGCCCACATAACAATTTATTCGCAATAAACTGTATGTTTTAAAGAGATCTACTTTTTGTGCAGCACATTTTCGTCTATCGCTTACAGTTTACCAGTTAGACAAGATTATACAAAATTTCTTCCGAATGAAGTGGTCTTCACAGACTATTCCCAGAAAATTCAAGATATAGATTTTATTTCTCATGAAAATATCTTTAATGTATGGTATTTTAATCTAAATCCATAGAGCCATTTTAAAGTAAATAAAAGTTTTGAAAAATGTTCCGTGTAAAAGGTAGTTGGGTGGGAAGTTTACTTGAAAATATTCGTGTGGCATCTTTGGACGGTACTGACTTAAATACGTTGTTATTCATCCGTTTCCAATTTTGAGTTCTGTTGTTCATCCCCCCCCCAACCCCACCCCCCACACGCACACGGATCCTTTTTTTCTAAAAACTTCACGGGATCTCAAAGCATATATTTGCAGTGAAATCTCGACATTAAATTTTTGGGTAGAATACAATATTTCCCCTACTTACTAAACTAGTAGAGAAAGTAAACATTATCTTTCAGCAGGTGGCTTCATAAAAGACAGATAAATCCATGGGATTGTTGGCACACTCATCACACTTTTTTGTCTAACCGCTTAATAACTACTTAAAAGAAAGAGATCACCGAGAGGGATAGTTCAGGCGGTAACATCTGTGGCGTGCATTTGGGAAGTCGCGGGTTCAAACCCACGGGGATGACCAAACTGACCGAAGGGCTTCTTCGCGGTTTTCCTCGGTCGCAAGCTGAATGCTGGATTAGATAATTCATCCACGAATTTTCCTATCATCCCTTTTATCACCATATTTCATCATTATCATATTCTTCTTCTTGTTCACAGCCATATCAGATTGTGGGCTGATCTTGGATCTGCAATGATCCAAAGCTTCTTGCTCCTCGAGAGGTGAACAGCTGGTTACGAGCACAGGACCCGACTTCTGGTTAACTTCTGATTCATATTCGTCACGGTGCTTACCTCCGTGATGATCTTTGAGTCAGGAGAACATGTTAAATCACTTTGGAAAAGATCTGGTGAATATGGAGGATGCAAGAAAACTTTCCATTTGAATCTTCTGAGCCCCGCCTGGGTCAAGATTCAACCTGGAAGTTTTCTCGTATCCTCCGTATTCACCGGAGCTTACCCCAAGTGATTTTCACATGGTCCTCCAAATCAAAGGTAAGCACTTTTAACACAGATAATGAAGTCAAATCAGCCAACAGCTGGTTGCGAGCACAGGACCCGACCTGGTACAACACTGGCCTGGAAAAAACATGTTGACTATGTAGAAAAGTAACAGATGGATTGTGCAATACCAATAAAATTAATTCAACATGATAAACTGTGTGTAATGTTTTTTATAAAATAGGCAAGCTTACTTATTGGACGACCCTCGTAGATAAATTCATTGGCTTGAGACATATGAGTAGTTATAAAATGGGGTGTCAAGCGCAATAATATGTAGAAATGTTCAATTTATATGCTAATTAAATGGTTCCACCTGCCACGCCTCGTGGTACTTTTGCGGCAACTGAGGTCATAAACGTAGTAAAGTTTAATGAAAAGCTTGACATGCAATACGCAGATGTGTTATTAAGGTCCTTCGCCCTTGTCAAAAGAGACAATTGGTGTAATAAATTATGCTTTGTAATCATTACCACCAAAAGCCCGACATCATGGCGCCATCTTCTCCCACAGGGCAAGCTTCATTACCGGCAAGCGATAATTTTTTTGCGCGACAGAGAAACATACAGCTGTGCTATTATGGTGGGCGTGCCTTTTGCCTGTAGGCAAAAAGGCAGACGCAGTTCTATTCCCCCTTCCCATTGCATTCCGCAGTACCCGAGCACGTATCACACCTGCATCAATCCCCTCCATACCTCTGCATTCCATTCTCTGTTTTATGCCTGCAGGCTCCTCCAAATACACACCTGCATCGCCTCCCCCTCCGCTCTACATTCCATTCTCTCTGCTTTTGCTCCGATCGTTTCTTTCAAATAGATATATCGAAAAGCTTTACGTGTACTCCTCTCTACAATAGAAGTTATCATTTCTCTCCCCCACTGCATCACATGCCTCCAAGCTCTTCTCGATTCTCTTACGTAGAGAAAAAACACATGCCCACCACCTTGCAGAGCATTCCCCCACCGACCTCTTGCTGCACGCCCTTATAGGTGACATAAGTACCGGATTTCTATCCTGCGTATATAAGGAGCACGTTCTCGTCCTGTTCTCAATATTATTCCAGGTGTAATCGAGACGATAATACGTAGGACGATTTTTGGAGCGAATGTGGGGAAGAGTCATACGATTATAGATATTATCATAAAGAGTCATGTAATGGCATCATGCATTCTATAGTGTGTAATATGCATTCCTATCTGACCAGATGTCTTCTCGAGGTGTATGCACGGACAACTGCCCAGTCTACACAAAATTATGATGTAAGTACGGACTTTATTCTTGAATGCTATTTCTAAAAGTGTGCAGTTGTTCTCTGAAGAAGAGTGAAAATAAAATGACTTATTGGTTTGTATTTCTTTTCTTTCAGGGAGGCTGATTCCGAAAATGACGGAGAGATGGACAGCATCGTTTCAAACCACGCCTCTCTGTGGCATTCAGAGTACTACAATGGTTGTGCTCACTCTGTACTGTGTGCAAAACCTGAGGTACACGACCAAATGACGTCATACATCTCGTGCAATGAGAACTGCAGTATATTCATGTTCAGACAGAGAAATTTAAAGTAAGTAGCGCTTTTAAAAATATACAACACGATTTAGCATTCGTATCGTCATATAAGTAACCTCAGAGATGATTAATGTAAACATTTAATTGCGTAGGCGATACTATTATGTATGACTATTTCGATACATAGTACTATAGTACAGGGATATCTAGAGTAACCATCATTGGAAATTATTAGGTCTTTGCAGAATTCAAATGACGACACCTGTGCCTAAAAACAAAATAGATTCGGGTTGTAAAGAATCTAAGATCTAAGGGGATATTCCCCTACACCTACGTTGACCACCAGTCAAAACTAAATGAAACCAAACTACCTGCATTCGAAAAGTTCGAAAATATAACAATTCAAGACTACGAACACACCGTAAAAGTTTGGTATACATTTAAAATAAAAATTTGGGTGAATACAGCGATTTGTACCTGAAGAAAGATGCGCCTTTATTGGATGAATCATTTGAGAATTTTAGGGACCTCTCTTTGGAGATATATAATTTGGACCCTTGAGGTATTACACCCTACCAGGCCTTGCATGCGACGCGCGCTCAAGGTCACCCACGTTAAGCTGGATCTAATCAGCGACGAGGAAGTGATTAAATTATTTGAGGGAGGAATCAGGGGCGGTATGTGTACTGCATCGAGGAGGTATGCAGAGACCAATAATGAATGTCTACCAGAACATAATAAGACGCAGAAAACCCGCTATTTCAGCTTTCTAGACATTATTAACTTATGTGGTTCATCAATGTCAAATCCTATGCCACACAAAAACCTAAGGTGACTTTCACCAAAGGAAATTTCAAGGATAAGGTTCTTTGCTGCTGCCCCTTATTCCGAAACTGGATACGTTCTAGGTTGACCTCGAGTACACTGAACATCTCCATGAGGAGCACAAAGACCCTCCTGTCTGCCCAAAATGCGAGATACCACCAGGTGGTCGATACAAGCCACTGCTGGCAACCCTCGAGAACAAAGAGAAGTACACCTTGCACTACAAAACCTCCAGCAGTGCATTGATTTAGGCATGAAGCTAAAGAAGATCCACAGAGTGGTGGCATATGAACAGTCAGAACGGCTGAAATCCTGCATTCGGTTAAATACATAGAGACATGCAAGGGAAGCTTCCAAATTTGGTCACAATTTATGGCAGAAAATGGATAACTCTTTATATGGCCAATTCATTCAGAATGTGCGTAAATACAATGATCTCTATGTCCTTACAAGTTGGTAGCAATGCAAGAAATTGACTGCGCGACCAACTTAACGTTTGGAGCATTAAATTTATGGAAAATCTTGTAGGGATATAACTCGCAAGAGAGGAAGTGCTCATTAACACACCTATCTATATAGGTCAAGCCATCCTTGACATATCGAAGCACCTAATGTACAATTTCTAATGAAAATAATGAAACAAAATCTTCAGGACCTCAAATTAAATTATATGGACACTGATTTGTTTACATTTCAGACTACTGCAGATTCATTTATTGAAGAAGACCCTCAGTACTTCGACACGTCCAACTACACCAATTGCAACGTCTACGGAATTACTCCTAAAAACAAGAAAGTGATTGGATTGCTCAAGGATGAGATTTCAAGTGTACCCATGACTGAAAATGTAGAGTTAGGGTTCAAATTATATGCTTATAGATATGCAGACCAAACTGTCATAAAAGCAAAGGGCATCAACAAGACCGGAATGCAAAACAAAAATTTCGAACATTATTTTGGTTGTCGAAATGACATTATAAAAACAATCTTAACAAAAACAAGAACATTTCGAAGGTTCAAGCAGAAAGCCTCGACTATAGAGATGAATAAGGTGCTCCCTGTGGTAGAGATGATAAAAGAAAACTTGTTGAAAGCTCAGATTGGAGAATTGCCTGGGGCCACTGACGTTTGCGCAGGGCTGACCCTTAGTGTATATATGTGTACATGTATATACATGTTTTTTATTTTTGCATAGTAAGTTTTTAAATGAACTGCTTTAGTTTGTAAAATATTGAATTATTCATAATTTTTAAATTGTATTTTCAGTTTTTCTTATTTATGTTGCCATAATATTTTAATTGTTAGTTTTTCTAAGTTTTATGTACATATTGAATTTATTTTTAAATGACATTTTTAACTTATTATTTGGTTTTCATGTGTATCTTCATGTTCAAACGGTATTTTGTGGATATAATACATTTTTAACAATTACATCTTAGAAAAGCTTTTGTGAATATAACATCTTTAATTATGACATTTTAGGAAAGGTAAAGGGAAAAATAAAAACAGTTTCTATCGTGAAAATGAAATATCTCTTTATTTCCGTACTTATTTCTTCCCCTACACTAAATCGTTTCTATGAATGCATTGAGCATTAGGGAACCTATACCACTTTACAAGAATCCTGTTTCCTTGCTTGCGTAATATCTTCTCAACAAGAAATGTACTAGGGTACCGAGTAGAGTAAAGTTCATGGCCATAAAAGGATCCTTTTATCTCCTCATCGTCATTGTCTTTTACCATGTATGTAGCGGGATTGCTGTGCTTCACACAAGCAATTTGGAATATTTCACACTCCAATTAGTTTCAAACCCCTTTTTAAAATCACCCTTATTCTTAGATATCCTCACATAATCACCAACATTAAACTTTCTTGCACATCTCTTCTCTCTTCGATCTTGATTGTAGTTGTATACAGTCAGAAGAAGATAATTGTTCTTCACTTCAGTAGGCTTCATGCGAATGGTAGTGTGGTAAGTGTTGTACTTTGCAATGATTTGAGGTAAAATATCTAGCCACTTGTATGATCCTTTGGCTAAAACTCCCGATACATCATATTCTTTAACGTTCTTATTAATCGTTCAACAACAGCTACCTTCACCCGTGTATAAGTGCTATAGTGGTTTATGTTATACTTTGACACTAAGCTTTTAAATTGTTTATTATAAAATTCTTTCTCAATATCAATCTGTATGCTCATGGGTGGGGTTACCATGTCTTGCAGTATATCTTCCATGTCCTTTGCAACTTGAAGTCCTGTCTTGTCCTTTAGTGGTCTCGCGTATGCCATTTTAGAGTAGAAGTTGATTGCAACAAGGATGTACTCGAAACTCCTATTGATCTTTGCATGTGGTATCATCTCAACCAAGTCGATCTGTGCCAGGTCATGGAGTCCCTTGATGATAATCTTTCGACGCATGAAGTTTCTCCGGGTTGGGACATGGAGCTCGCTTGCTATATTTTGCTTCACTGCTGCCATGCTATAATCCTTGTTGCTTTTAGTTCTTGAATAATCTTTTTAATTTCTTGAGTGTTGTTGTTGTTATTCCCGGCGTCCTTGGATGCTACAGGTAGCCTCAGGCGATGCACCAGATCATTAGGATCGGTCCAGTAGATGTAGTCTTGCTTCGTGTTAGGGTGATGTTTTTTCCACTGTAGTCCTAAGCCCTTTTGTTTTGTTACTAAGGGCCGTATGACCTTTTAAACTTGTAGGAATTGCCCGACCTCAGTTGTCCATGGCTACTGAAGTTTCTTCGGTGAACATGCAATGCCTTCTGTATTTTGCTATATGTATCAAGGCATCTTCTGTGTAGGCATGCATTTCAGGTATTCTCTTGAAGATGAGCTCCTTCAATCCAGGAGTGGTTTCATACGTTTCTTCTCCTATTTGGACTTTATTATTGATGAAATCAATTATCTTGTTCCCGATTACGTTGTTACCAACTTCATATCTTACCCCATATGATGAATCTATTTCATTTCTGTCCTCCTTTCGAACTTTAATTAAGGTAGTTGTAGTTTCTCGTCTTTGGGTAATTCCTCCTTGCTTGTAGTATTCTTTTACTGTATTTCCAGTATATCTTGGAGCGGATCTGTCAATGGTTGAAGAGCTTCACTCATCACTCTCTGGGTTTCAAACTGCTGACCTTTAAGAGAGCGTAAGTTTTCTCTTATAGCCCTCGTGTTCAGAGCTACAGATTCTTTAAGTCATATGCTCTCGTTGTCCATCTTGAAATGACACAGAAATTAGACTTTTGCACTAATATATACCCTATTGATGTAACTTTCTTCAGTTTATAGGAGATTTTCTGCTCGATATTTAGAAAATGGCCGTACCTTGCACAATTTATAGGAGTACTGAAGTATAGTCTATCGCCAATTGCAATTGGTGCAGGCGGAGCTCTAACCGACTTGTTATCTATTTCAAATAATGTATCAGGTCTTACAGTAGGAGGTGTTGGTGACGTCATATAGCAGGAAATTGTGTCTCCGTTTACACTTGATTTGTAGTATTATAGACCTGTACTTAACATATACCGTTGCGACTTCCCCCTGAAAGGCAACGACTGCAATGTAATTATGTGCTCCCTCTAATTTACTCTACTAATGTAATTATGACTCTCATCTGTAATTTAAGTGTATTGACATTATCCATTGTAGCTGTCAGATGCTTATCCATTAATTTCTGACGGTTAGCCATAGTTTCCATGTGTTTTCCCACTGTTTGTGTAACAGTGGTACTTATTGTACCAAGTTTGCTGTTTAAACCTTGCTGTATTTCATTTTGTTTCCTTCCCATGAGAACTTTAACAAACTTTTTTGTTTCTCCATCACTATCATCTACAGGATCGGCTACTTCTATTGGTCTTTATTTTAAAATGAAACGTTACCGTGTGAATCGAGCGGCGGTGTTCTTGTATTTATATATTCTAATACATGTATCTTATTCGGCACGTCATGATCCTCTTGAGGTGCTAGCATCATCTTCAATCTTATAGTGTCCAGGTTAATGATGTTTCCATCGTTGCGTTTAAGAGCATTTTTATTCAGATATTCCACTAGAGCGTCATGTTGCACGTGTAGCTACTTCTGGATGTGATTGGTAAGCATAGCTTGAAGTTCGCCCATGCGCTGATATGTCGTTTTTCTGTGAACTCCTGCATTCAATTTTAGTAGAAAACGCAATCGCATCCACATAGCGTTTAGTGCTTGCATCGTTGTTCTCCTCAGGATCCTGAACAATGCACACTCTCTTGTTCTTGAATCGGTAATTTCCTTTTCCATCCCTGTTTATGATGAACTGATGTAGCGATCTTTTCACTGGTGCCGTCCTCTGTGATTCAAACCGTTAGTACTCACGATGAACTAAGAATGAGCAATTTCTTTATTATCTACTTTAATATATACATCGAATCCGTACCTATATCGACCATCATTCATTGGAAATTTGGGAGCTATTACAATAAAGGGTCTTTCTTCTGAAGAACTCTCCCAAACACCTTTGCATAAATCTTTAAATTCCGTATACGACAGTCTGTGTTTACGTAATCTTCATATATATGCTTCAAGTTTAAATTATCTTGCTGAAGAGTATGATCATGTTCGCATTATCTCGAATTTAATGCTTTCGGACTTTGGCATATGATTGTGCTAGATATATATAGAATCCACATTTCGCTGCCTGTTCATGCTATAAAAGAACCCAATCTTGTTTTGCTTTTCTGTGATCAACATCGTCAAATATAAATCTTCTTTAATTCCCGTAGGGTGCAAGACACTTTCCCCGTCCATGAGCATTCACTCCTATATCCTTTATGTTTTCAAGCAGTTTAATGAGATATTGATACTTTGGTTGGTATAGCGACATTCTTCAATGCACACGTTTTCAAAAAGTAGTCCATTCTCGCGAAGTATCATATTGAGTAATTCATCTGTTTTTCTAGCACTGGAGCTGCCTAGAATTAGCGCTTTAACATTGCCAGGAAACAACTTTCCGTGACGATCGCGTCCTAAGTCACTTTCAAAGTCTAGCATCTGAATAGGCACCGAGCAATGTTACTTCACCAGCTCCATCATAGCAACTAAAATAAAATAAATCATCCTTAATGTATATATGTTAATGCCCGTAAGCTATGGCAGAACATAAAGGAACAATGCACTAATAAAATCAATTAGTATACCATGAGAGCTAACGAGATTAAGGTTGCAAGAGGTTTCGGTTTAATTAACTCTCTCATTAATCGGTTGCCATTTTAAGCACATTAGTCTGAACACAGATACTGCGGCCCTGGTACAATGCTAGAAAAAAGATTAAAGAGAGGAGAACCTGGAATCAATACCTTAGACGAAGCGTGCAAACTTCACGACATTGCCTACGCTCAGCATAAGGATTCTGGTTCGAGAAACATTGCAGACAAAATCTTGGCTGAAAAGGTTTGGAAAAGAGTGCAATCATCTGATGCTACATTAGGCGAAAAGTTGTCATCGAGACTAGTAAAACAATTATGAAGGGAATGGTGGCTGTTGGTGCTGGATCCACGAAGTAGAAGAAACGGGGAGGATTTCTACATCTCATACAAATTATTGCAGCTCTAGGTGCCGCCGCTGGAGGTGCAGCACAAATTGCTACAGCCGTAAATAAGAAAAAGACTGCAGATAAACAACTGGCCGAAATGGTGAGACATAACAGAGAAATTGTAGCAAGAGGGAAATGCCTTCGGGTGAAGAAGAACAAGGCGAGGAACACCGAAACGAAGAGGAGGCAGAGCTAGAAACGGATTTCAAAAACTCCGGCAGAGGACTATACTTGTCCCAGAAAAAGCATTGAATAACATCGATCTCGACTTGTATGCACGACGTTTAAAGATTCCTCGTTTTAGACTGTATACATGATCGATCAGCTACCTTCAAGATATCGTTACAGAGAGAGAGACTTATCGTCAATCTCAATACTTCAGAAAATGAAGGCACTCATTGGGTTGCTTTAAAGAAGGATGGCAACGTGTCATTTTATTTGATAGCTTTGGAAACTTGAAGCATTCAAAAGAGATAGAAAGGTACCTCACAGGCGTTATGGTACTGTGTAACACTAAGAGGTTTTGGAGTTTCCGCCCAGTCATCTGCGGGCACTTGTGCTTGCAATTTCTATCGCAATGTGTTACATTATTGCTGTTAGCAGTAACGAATTTGTTCTTACTACATACCTGAATACCCCTCTTCAGATAGATCCAAAGGGGCATTATGAGATTGCTTTATTAAACTTTGAAACCTTCTATTCCATTCCCAAAGTTGATCAGAAGAATGATCAAATTCATTAGATACACAATAATGAAATTAAGGTCATTGATATACCGAATGGAACTTACGAGATTGCTGATATTAATGAACACATTATAGATAAGTTAGGGGTGGATGGGAATGTCTTCTTTATTAGACCTAATAATAACACCATGAAAGCTGAAATTAAATGTCCTTTCACCGTTGCTTTCTCCAATGATCGTTCTATAGGATCGCTCTTGGACTTCAGTGACAAAGTTATTCCAGCTAATCAGCCGGCTAAATCTGATTTCGTGGTGAATATACTTAAGGTGAGGCATCATAAGAATCGAGTGCAGGATTGCAACAGGCTCTTTCATTGATGGTAAAAGTGGACACTCGATCTACGGGTTATTCCCATGTGTTCCGCCTGGATATCATATTTCTAAAGAACCATCAACTCCAATTTACCTACCGATCATGAACACCAACGTCATAGAGAAAATTAGTCTTCGTGTAGTTGACCAGAACGGTAATATCATTGACTTTAGAAATGAAGATATAAGCATATGACTTAACGTCTATTGCAATGACAATAGATTTTAGAAGTCAGCGACGTCGAGGATACAATAATGGATTGATTCGACGACCGCCTCATACTCTGCCTTTGACGCCCCGAGGGTTATCATCGCGCAATCGACAGTTCCTCCAGGCATTAGGCTTCAGAATCCTATAATGATGGACATTTTCAATATTAACAAGATCCCAAGATTCGACAACAAGATCACCAAAGAAGAGGAACATGTGTTTTTGCGCTATAATACATCAGCTCTGAACGCTAATGACGTAATTAGAATCCCTTGTCAAGCTGAGGATTTATATACATTACCTAATAGAAGTTATCTATACATCGAGGGAAGTATTACTAAACCTTCAATTACTACTGCAAAGCTTATCATTAACGCTATTTTATTCATGTTTGAGGATATTCGACTGGATATGAACGGCTCAACTATTGATCGAACGAGAAACCCCGGGATCGCATCAACGTTACGCAAAACTATGTTGCTCTCAACCCAGTGGAATCTAATCGTCTGCTGAATGCTGGATGGTGCTATCCTGGAGAAGACATGGACATTGTGAATGCAGTAAATGGAACCTTCAATGCTATAGTACCGCTTTCGATGCTTCTGGGATTTGCTGACGACCACAAGGAACTCATACTCAATTTCAAGTTTGAGTTGGTGCTGATTCGATCCGAAGACCCTAAAAACTGTATTGCAGCGACTCAGAGTGAAGCGATTGCTACTATAAAACTTGTACAAATCTAGTGGAGAATGTCTGTGATTGGAATTTCTGATGCTGAAAAGGTTGAAATCCTCAAGATTGTGAAGTCGGACAAGCCGTTGTTTCTCCCATTTAAGACCATGGATCTGCATACCCAGCCTGCTGTGCCGCAAACTAAATCATTCACCTGGAATGTCGTCACCACATCAAAAATGGAGAAGACGAGATCTGTCATTTTGGGTGCTCAGACTTTAAGATCGAGTATGCATCTAAAGACGGTTCCCTTTTTGATCATTATAACATAACTAATTTGGGACTTTATCTTAGCAGTGAATGTTATTCTTACCATGACATGAACTTGGACTTCAGAAACTCTGGATTTGCATCACTGTATGATATGTACTCAAAGTTTAAAAACTCTTATTATGAAAAAGAGAATTACACTTTATTGAAGAGAAAAGATTTTCTGAAATTTGTCTCTGTATTTGTTATAGAGTGCTCACATCAAGCAGAGAACGTTGTAAATGGGGCTGTCAACATCAGAACACAAATTTAAGCTAGTGCAAATATCCCTGCACAGACGTCATTGTATTGTTTGATAATTCATGATAAAGTATTTACATACAAGCCTCAGACTCATGTGATGGAGCTTTTACTTAAAACGAATCATTGTAATGTAGGATTTCTTTTTCAATAGGAGTGTAAGAATTTTTAATGAATAAAACGTGTTGTAAAACAATGCCCTCATTCTTTTTTAATTTTTGTCATACAATGTCAGTACTTTCCAAACTCCTCGTTCCTGCATATGGCGTTACACTTGCAACAGATAAATTACCTAAACAGTAATCTGTACCCGATTCAAGACTTTTTAGGATGCAAATTTCATCACTATTTAAAAGTACTTCACAATCATTTAAATTGGTGTTCATAATTCCTATTTTGTTCTCTTCCATACAAGAAGTGACATTGTAAGAAAAAGCAATATTTTCACAATATTCCACTCGCAGGCACTTTCTCAATTGGAGGAATGCTTTGAATATAGGGAGACTCTCTTGAATTATCTTCCAGTCATATATTTTCATGTATAGAAATTTGTCTGTGTTTTTCACTATAAGCACTGGAAGGTCGCAGAAGAACCCTATCTTCACGTTGTGGATTCTCGAGATATAGACGTCTCGACGCCCGCTTCTTACCTGCATGTTTCTTGGGGGTGCCGATGCTGATGATTCTGTCCTCCAAGAGCGCCAGCCTCCTTTGCAGATCGGCAAAAGTGTTCTTCTTCTTCCCCTTGTTGCAGCGTCTGAAACATTGTCCAATACAAGTTTTAAAAAGCATGATTTTTGGAAGTGTAGGCAACTTTAAAAGAATTGCATTTTGCTAGCTTACAGGGCGATGAAATACAAAGATTTTTTCTAGATATGAAAATATTCAAATCAATGTTTTCTTTAGTGCTGCCCGCTTGCATGGGTAAGGTTCTCGGGTCGTCGGTATTAGTTCCCCGACCGCCTGGGAATTGCACTCCTTCTGGTTCTCATCTATGGGATTAGCACACTACGCTGCAAGGGGGTATTCCACTATATTTTCTGATTCTTTAATCACCCGAATCTATCTTGTTTTAGGTACAGGTGTCGTCGTTTGCATTATGCTAAAACAATAATTTCCTATGCTAGTTACGTCTTGATACCCCTGTACTATAGTACTATGTATCAAAATAGTCATGCATGATGGATTCATCTACGCAATTAATTTTTTAAATTAATCATCTCTGAGGTTAGTTATACGACGTTACCAATGTACAATAGTGTTGTATATTTTTAAAAGTGCTACTTTAAATTTCTCTGCCTGAACATGAATACACTGCAGTTCTCATCGCACGAGAAGTATGACGTCATCTGGTCGTGTACCTCAGGCTTTGCACACACTACAGAGTGAGTATATCCATTGCAGTACTCTGAATGCCACAGAGAGGCGTGGTTTGAAATGATGCTGTCCATCTCACCATCACTTTCGGAATCAGCATCCCTGAAAGAAAAGAAATACAAACCCATGAGTCATTTTATTTTCACTCTTCTTTAGAAAGAAATTGCACGCTTTTAGAAATACCATTCAAGAATGAAGTCCGCACTTACATCATACTTTTTTGTAGACTGGGCAGTTGTCCGTGCGTATACCTCGAGAAGACATCTGGTCATGATAGGAAGGCATGTTACACACTACGATGCCATTGCACGACGCTTTATGATAATACGTATAATCGTATGACTCTTCTCCCACTCCCTCAAAAAATCGGCCATCGTATTATCGTCTCGATTACACGTCGAATGATATTCAGGAGAGGGCGAGAATGTACTCCTTATATACGCAGGATAGAAATTCGGTTCTTACGTCACATATAAGGGCGTGCAGCGAGAGGTCGGTGGGGGAATGCTCTGCAAGGTGGGGGGCATGTGCTTTTCTCTACGGAAGAGAATCAAGAAGAGCTTAGAGGCATGTGATGCAGGGGGGAAGGAAATGATAACTTCTATTGTAGAGAGGAATACACGTGAAGTTTTTGATACGCTGTTTGAAAGAGACGCTCGGTGCAAAAGCAGAAAGAGTTGAATGTAGAGCGGTGGGGGAGGCGATGCAGGCGTGTGTATGTGTGTGTTCGGAGGTGCCAGCAAGCATAAAACAGAGAATTGAATGTAGAGAGGTGCAGGAAATTGATGCAGGCGTGTTTCCTATCGCGTACGTGCTCGGATACTGCGGAATGTAAGGGGAAGGGGAATAGAACCTCGCCTGCCTTTTTGCCTACAAGCAAAAGGCACGTCCGCCATAATAGCACAGCTAAATGCTTCCCTGTCACGCAAAAAATGTTATTGCTTGCAGGGTAATGAAGGTTTCCCTCTGGGGCGGGGACGGCGCCATGATGTCGGCGGCTGTAATGAAGGTGCATGCTTCTTTGTCAAGCAGAAAATTTATCGCTTGCCAGGTAATGAAGCTTGTCCTGTGGGCCGGGATGGCAGCATGATGTTGGGCTTTTGGCGGTAATGATTACATAGCATAATTTATTACACCCATTGTCCCTTTTGACAAGGGCGGAGGACCTTAATAAGACAGTGCGTATTACATGTCAACCTTTCCAATAAACATTACAAAATTTATGACCTCAGTTGCCGCAAAAGGTACCAGAGGGCGTGGCCAGTGGAAGGTTGGACACTAATTAGCATATAAATTGAAAATTTTTTGCATATAAGTGCGCTTGAAACCCCATTTTATAACTGTTCATATGATCATGTTTATAAAAAAATATCGTGTACGTTACATTCAATGACTTCTCTACTCACTATTTTACAGGTTATTATTACAGAGGCTTATTCTTCTACCTATTTATACTGATAAACAAACTTTCATTACTTCATATAAATATTTCCTTGTAGATATAGGACGAATACAGTAAGCTAAAGAGATAGTGAAATCCTTTATGTGGTTGGCTTTGAAATCCGTTCTGTTTGCATGGCAACGAGAGAGAAAGAGAAATACCAATATTTGAAACTTTAAACCAGCAACAAAGAATTTCTCGAAAATAGTTAACGCCACAAAACTGTTATTTGACATAAATTGTGCGCTTTAACGAGATCCATGGTTTTGCTGCAGTAAACGTTTGTCCACCTCTTACGGTTTACCAGTTATATGAAGGTTCATACGGAATGAAGGGTACTTCATAGGCTATTCCCAGAAAATTCCAGATATTGTACATTTATTTGTTAGGAAATTGTCTTAAAAGTATGATATTTAAATAAAAATCGTTATAGCCATTTTCGAGAAAATAAAAAGTGTTAATAAAATTCTCCCTGTAAAGGGTAGTTTGGGGCGGGAGGACTTTCTTGAAAATCTTTGTATCGAATCTTTGAAAGATACTGAGATTGAATACCAGGTTTGGTATTTATCGGAATCTTCGTTCTTTAATTATGCTGTTCGCAGCCACAGACGCGCACACACGCGAGTACGTTATTTTAAAAATACTTTTTTTGAGGCTCGAACGTCTGTTTCTGGTGAAATCTTGATATCGAATTTTGGATGGAATACAATAATTTCCCTGCTTACTGTAAGTACCTAGTAGAGGAAGCAAAAACGCTGCCCATTTAAAGTAATACTCTATAAATGTAAAATATTAATTTTCTCATCGATGGAGGAACATAATGAATGATGGATTAAAGAGAAATATTGACAAGAATTCATATGCTATAAACCGTAAGAGCGATTTCTTATAAAAATCTGACCTATGTGTGTGAAAAAATAAACCTTGCATAACCGTACCGCCCGCGCATGTGTGACAGCGCTCCTAGATCATACAAAATACAGCGGTATCGGCACTCATTTAAATCCACTAAAATGTTTGTTGGGCGCTGTATCAGGCTCTAGGTATTGTTGTCAGTGATAATTCTACATATACGCTATGGAGGTTATGTATCAGTGAGTGTATTTAATTATCAAGAAAAAATAGAATAACAAATATATTATTTGCTAAAAATAATTAAAACACTATTTGCTGCTAAATTTTATAAATATAAAAAACATCCGATAAGAAACATTAAAGTATAACGGCTATAATCTCTATTTGGTTCCAAACTGAAACGTCATTTTAATGAATTCTTGTTGAAATGGTTTCGTACACGATTTACAATACTACAAGCTAGCGATTTTTCGGTGAAACACCGCTTCAAGTGGCATTATGCGGATCAAAACTAGGTAGGTGAAGTATTGCATTTCACCCAAAATTCGGTGTTGAGATTTCACTGCAAATGTATATTATGAGACTCCGGAATTCAAGAAAGTTATTTTAGAAAAAGATCTGTGTGTTTGAACAGCATAACTAAAAAACGAAAATTCGGATAAACAGTAAACTCGGTATTTAGGTTCAGTGCCTGCCAAGGATGCGACACGGAGATTTTCAAGAACATCAACCCAACTCAGACTACCCTTTACATGGAACATTTTTCGCAATTTTTGTTTTCTAAAAAATGGCTCTAACCATTTTGATTAAAATACCGTACATTAAGGATATATACATGGAAAATAAAATGCACATCTTGAATTTTCTGCGAATAGCGCGTGAAGTCCATTCGAAACAAATTTTGTATAATCCTGTATAACTGGTGAGCATTATGGGATAGACGAAAACACTAATAAAAATGTAGATCTCTTTAAAACACACCGTTTACTTTACATAAGTTTTTTGTGGCATAAGCCATTTCTAAGATATCCGTTATTAAAGGTTCCAATTGTTCATTTCTTGGTCATTCTCTTAAAACCCTTTCAACATTCAACAAATTATTTCACGTTTGATTCATAAGATGTGAACAACAAATGCGTATGTACACTACCGTTTGTGAAAATTGCAACACCAAAAAAGAATTTCCCGAATAACTCCAAACTTGTTGGAAGTGTAGAAGAGTGTGCAAGCAATAAGTGATTAGGGTTGCAGAGAGATGAGGTACACGTAGGCCGAGCAGAGCCCTCTCGTGTCGGTCCGACAAGGTCAGTTTTGCGCCCAGTTTAGTCAGAGCAGAGCTGTCAAACAAGGTGGAAACAATAAAGTGAGTACCACTATGCCTCGTCGACGTCAAAGGGAGCCATATCGGCATGTATGTGAATTCGAACGGGGCAGAATGATCGGTCTCCGGGAAGCGGCCTCGTACAGGACATATTGCTACGACAGTGATGCGTGTGTGGAAGCAGTGGATAGATGAAGGTCGTACGCAGCGAAGAGCGGGTACTGGACCACAGAACATGGCCACAGCACGGAATGACCGTCATCCTGTCCGCATGGTCATAACGGACCGTACAGCTTCATCCACAGTGTTGGCTCGACGCTGGAGCACTGCAACACGTGAGAACTTGTCTGCATCAACGGTTCGTCGTCGTCTGCTGCAGGTTGGACTGATTGCATGCATGCCATTACGGCTTCCATTGCCCAGAAACCACAAGCTCCTCCGACTGCAATGGGCACGTAAACAATATCACTGAGTATGGTGCTGAGTGGCAAAATGTACTCTTTTCGGACGCATACAGTGATGGCCGCATACGTGTCCGGCAGTACCGCGGTAAGCGCAACCTGGAGGCTGCATTGTTGAGCGCCATAGCGGACAAACACCAGATGTGATGGTTTGGGACGTCAATAGTTACAGCAACCGATCTCGATTCCTACGAATTGAGGGCACTTTAAACAGCAACCGGTACCTAACGGTGGTTGTAGAGCCTGAGGTACTACCCCTGCTTCAGGCATCTCCACAAGCCACATATTGCGACAATGCCCGGCAACATATTGCGAGGAATGTACAAGCCTTCTTCGAAGAGCGACGGGTACCATTGCTTCCCTGGCCTGTACGTTCGCCTGACATGTCGCCCATCGAACATGTCTGGGATATGGTTGGTCGGCACCTGGTGCGTCACGGTTCTCCAGTAAGCAGTGTCAGGATTTGTGGGCTCGAATACAAACTGTGTGGAGGAAACTCCCTTAGGAACGTATTCAGAACCTTTTTGATTCAATGCCACGGCGTATAACAGCTCTAATTACAGCGCATGGAGGCCGCACCAAATACTGAATATTAGGGCTCAAAGATCATGTATAGATTTCAAAAGTGTATTATTTGTTACTAGTCATATACCTAACCTGTGGCATTAAATTCATTCAATTCATGCGTTTGCTTCTTGGTGTTGCAATTTTCATAAACGGCAGTGTAAATATATAAAGCAGAAACATGTATTATTAATTTGGGTAAAATATTATAAATGGGTAAACTATCCCATGCAACGCGAAAGAATACATATTTTATTAACTGACAGAACTCTATATCCCTGATATTGGCAGTAAATCTGTATTTTATATTACCCTCTTGTTAAGTAATTAAATATTATATGGGTTATTTTTAAGTGGCAGATGGAATCGTAATACTACAAAGTCCAGGAGTCTGTTCATGTTCAACATAAAACGGTGCCATTCAATTTGCTGCTGAGGATGATGACGACAATAATTGTACCAACAACAGTAACAATAATAATTAATGCACACTTATATACAGCGCTTTTATTTTGTTTATTTAAATAATATACAGAACAAAATGTATTTACATCTTATTAATGTGACAGTTATTGAATGTTCGATTGGTACCAAGCAACAAATCAGTCTCGTCTAAGCAGGACATTAAATGTGTTAATTACAAACTGAACGTCAGTGATCAACATGGTTGTGATAAACTTTGAGATAGGCTATGCTCTTATATGACCAATAGTATGTAACAATATTGCTTAGCAAAAATATTCTTGTCACGATTCTGAAATGAGCTTGTTGGAAATAAATTTGCTTAAGACTGCAAAGAATTATTTCGTCATACAACTTTGGTGCCCAGATAATTTTATTCCAGAAGTAATTTCAAAATAATGATGCTTTAAACCAGGCGTCACCAACTCGCTTGATTTTGTGCTAGAGCGAGCAGGCTTGTTCCGTGCACCCCAGTGGGTAAACAGGTGATATGAGTTAGAGCCTGGCTTCTGACAGCAATGCTGGGTCTCTGGTTCCTTTGTAATGCTTCAATTATTAAATACCTGTAGTTTGCTTGGGTTGTGTTAGATATCAATTAATTACCAAGAGGCCTGCTACAAATGTGAAAGTTTTTCGCTACAAATTAATTTTCATACTGTTAGAGTTACAATTCGATTATAATGGTACTGACCGAGTTAAGGAGCTTGTTGCTTTACTATAATAATTTTCATTGTTTTGGCAAACGTTTGACTACTAAATCTATGAAAATATGTAAATGTTCATATCAGAAATACAAATAGTAATGTAAGAGACATTATATTAGAGCAATTATTATATCAATAATGAAGCTACAATAGGTGCATTAACCTATGATCGGTGGATTACACATTTCAAACGCAAAATATTACATATCGCCACTGCACTGAGCAAATTGTCTGTTCCTGCTTGCCACTCAGTTAAAGGTCACACAGATGATTCAGCGGGAGCAACGAACAAGGTTAGCTTCTTTACTTTACTCAAAGAACAACCAGTTGGTGTCGCCTGCTTTAGGCCCAAGAAACAAACAGAAACAAGTTCTACCGCACGGCCAATGCATCCTCCATCTCCGTCTACAAAAATGGCATGGGAAGGAAGACATGTGGCTAGCATGCCGCTGTTTTAACAAAAGGAGCCACCAATTTAAGCAGCGCCCGCCTGTATTGGTCCCAAAGTACCTCGCGAAGCTGAGCGTCACCCGTACCAGGTATCGACACTGCAACACTACGGGAGTAGTGTGTAATTTTCACGCCAAGCACTAATTTATCCAAAGTTTCAAGCAGATTTTGAAATTCTCTAGATTTTCTTGGGCTTCTGTCCAATTGAATGACTGGTTTGAAACTGACGCTTGAAAGAGCTTTTTATCCTCTTCTTCGGGATAAACTGGTGGAGATTGAAGTCCGGATCTCTCTCTGTTTTTCAACAGAAGGGCACACTTCGTCATCGCGACTTACAGAGATCTATTGTGCCGAACATCTCCAGGAGAAGGGGTCAAGTGAAGCAACCACACCGGAGGCTACAGGCCACAGAGACGCGCGGATGTCCCTAACATTTCCAAGCTCGCATACTCGTGTGTCACAGTCGGAGCCGCCGAGAGGGGATAATGAACCATCCACATGTCGAGCAGCCCTCTAGTGAGCATGCATCCGCACCATCTGTCCGCCACCGCCACGAAACCTAGAAGCACACCTGAGCAGGAAACGAAATGAAAGGGAAATGATGGAAATAACATCGTGGTAAAGAAGAAACAATCCTCAAGACGAAGTTGATAAGCACCTTCGAAACGTGGGTGTCAAAACAGGCATTTACCTTGGCTACAAGCCCAAGAAAATCTAGCGAAATCTTTAGCTATTTTCGATTTGGAAAATTGAGATAAACAATTCTGTAATAATACATACACTTTTGATGGCTAATTCAAGTCTTTTTTAGTAAAGGCTATTTAAACAAGCTGAATTTTTTGCTTCATTTGTTGTTACCTGTTTATTTCAGAGTTTATTTTTCTTAGGAAATATAGGTTCAACTTATATTAACGACAATTACATTTGAAATAAAAAACATATGAGAGTCAAAGAAAGGTGCACAGCAATGAAACACAGTGCAAAATAAAACTTTATGAATCCGTTATAAAATACCCGATATATGACACCACATTTCTCTTATATTTATATTAATACAGAACATCCATATTTTTACAAAAATGCACAGTTTTGATTTGTCGTAAGCGTCTTTACGTTTAACTATTTACATCAACCCTGTAAATCACTGGTCAAGTTCGTCGCATCCCAGGGCTCAGTTGGGATGCGAGGCTCGAACCAGAAGCTGCAACGATGCCACCTCCAACAAAGATTGTCAAAAATATTGCACATTTTCCAACCATTTGTCTCTTCTTTATTTAAAAATACAACGAATTTGAACGCTTTTATAGATATTATGCAAGAAATATTCGGAGAGTTTCTATGCCTGATATGTACATAGAATAGATGAAAAATATATTGTGAGGTGATGACCCGAACTTGCAAGTCCACTTTGGTAAGCTCGTTCCTTACACGACGTAACAGTTTCAAAATTAAGTTTCGATTTGAAGGTACCCGTTAATTCCTTAGCAGTAAATTAGAAATGGGATTTAACATACACTGTTTATGTTGCCTTTGAAGATGCTTCCGAAGGATACTGCATGTAGGTGAGGTAGAGGAAAAGTTAATTTATAAGAACAAGTAGGAAGGGTAAACGTGGTCCCCAAAAAATAAACACAAATTTAAAGAAAAATGTACAGCTTTTAAACCATTATTACTACAACACCCGAGTACTTACTCTCATAATCAGAAGAACAATTTTAACACACAAATTGAATGTTATACGCACGTAACGGTTACTTATAAGCACTTAGTTTTTATAAACCTTTCCTTATGAAATTTTTGTTTCATTAAGAAGCCTTCTTGGTGGACCCAGAGTGCGTGCGTGTTCCGGTTATTTAACAGCCGGTTAGGATTGTCCTGAACACGTGTTCTACTGCAGCTTGTTTATATGTTTGTAGGCTGAAGAGAGTGCACTTATATATTATGTTGCAATGAGCATAATTAAAACATCAGTTAAAAGCGTGGGATGTGGAAGAAGTGAAGAATGCTTATGAACCCTGTAACAAAAATTACGAGTATTTAGCTTCAATGTTATCTTCATTTTCAGAACGTAAATTGGTGTATCAATGGACGTTACTCTTAGGGGTATCACTGTAGATGTATGCCAATATCCCAGTGTTGCATGCAAGGTTGCCATTTTTCACTGACACGTATGCACCAGTAGCTCTTAAGGAAGGTCTTCCACCGCCTCAACACACAACGCTAAACACAAGCAAATTTAAAAACATGTTGAGCCATACGTGTAGTTGCAATTCTCGAAAGCATTCCGTCTCCACTGCGTTAACAAGTGAGGCACAGTGTAACACCTTGTGTTTGTTAATATTAATAGTAACATTCTTCTGATTATTATAAAGATTTAGTCTTTATGGCCACAATGTGTTTCATATTGAAAGAGGCGTAAGAATAAAAGCAGCAACTTGTGGGTGTTCGTTTCTAACCAATAGAAGCAGCAACTGAAAGTTGAGGCTAGACTCGCCTTCAAGAATTTTCTAAGAAGATTTCAGTTTGTTGCTGACAAACAAGTGCAAAACGGCAGACGAGGTTCAGAGCACTCACATCAGCTGAACTGAGATTTGGCTTAAGGTCTTTTTTATGTCCTCGTGTGTACATTCAAACATACGGGCAAGCTCACGCAAACCCGCGTTTTCTTTATTTTATTTTGATAGACTTCCACGGATATACGGGTCCGCAAGACTCTCATTACACTTGTTGTCTTTTCTTCCGTCCACTCCTTTTTCTTGCTAGTAAACAATGAATAAAATGCATGGGTCAGTGCAAGGTGTCGGCCGAAAGTGGACGGGTCTATATGAAGTTTAAATATCACTCAGTACAATATGTACTGCCGTTGGTGAAAATTGCAACACCAAGAAGGAAACGCATGAATTCAATGAATTTAACACCACAGGTTAGGTACATGACAAGTAACAAATGATAAACTCTTCAAACCTATACATGGCCTTTGAGCCCTAATATTCAGTTTTTGGTGTGGCCTCCATGCGCTGCAATTAGAGCTGCTATACGCCGTGGCATTGAATCAAAACGGTTCTGAATAAGTTCCTGAGGGACTTCCCTCCATACAGTTTGTATTCGAGCCCACAAATCCGTGACACTGGTTACTGGAGGACCGTGACGCACCGGGTGGCGACAACCATATCCCAGACATGTTCGATGGACGACATGTCAGGCGAACGTGCAGACCAGGGAAGCAATGGTAATCGTCGCTCCTCCAAGAAGGCTTGTACAATCCTCGCAATATGTTGCCGCGCATTGTCCTGTTGAAATGTGGCCTGTGGAGACGCCTAAAGCGGGGGGAGCACCTCAGGCTCTACAACCACCGTTAGGTGCCGGTTGGTGTTCAAAGTGCCCTCAATTCGTAGCAGCCGATATCGTTTGTTGTAACCATTGGCGTCCCAAACCATCACATCTGTGTTTGTCCGCTATGCCGCTCAACAATGCAGCCCTCCAGGTTGCGCTCACCACGGTGCTGCCGGACACGTATGCGGCCATCACTGTAGAACACATTGAAAAGACTACATTTTGCCACTCATCACCCCAGTGACGGTGTTCACATGCCGATTGCAGTCGGGGACCTTGTGGTTTCTGGAAAATGGAAGCCGACGTAATGTATGCATGCAGCCAGTCCAACCTGCAGCAGACGGCGACGAACCGTTGATGCAGACAAGTTCACACCTGTTGTAGTGCTCTGGCGTCGAGCCAACACTGCGGAAGAAGCTGTACGGTCCGTTATGGCCATGCGGACAAGATGACAGCCATCCCGTGGTGCTGTCATGTTTCGTGGTCCAGTACCCGCTCTTCGCTGCGTACAACCTTCATCTATCCACTGCTTCCACACACGCATCACTGTCGTAGCAGCATGTCCTGTACGAGCCGAAATGTCACGGTATGACAAACCCGCTTCCCGGAGACCGGTCATTCTGCCCCGATGAACTCACTCACATTCCGATATGGCTCCCTTTGACGTCGATGAGGCATAGTGGCATCCACTTTATTGTTTCCAACTTGTTTGACCGCTCTGCACTGACTACACTGGGCGCAACACTGACCTTGTCGGACCGACACCCGACACGAGAGGACTCTGCTCGGCCTGCGTGTACGGCATCTCTCTGCAACCCTAATCACTTATTGCTTGCACACTCTTCTACACTTCCACCAAGTTTGGAGTTATTCGGGTAATTCTTTCTTGGTGTTGCGGTTTTCACATACGGCAGTGTATATATTGCGCTCAATTTTGTTTAACCAAGACGTGTTACGCAAGACTTGTTGGTCAGCGAAGACACTCGTTAACAATGTATATCCAAATCATTTTTGCTAAACTCTTGTTATAAGGTGGCTACACTTTTTAATACTGAAATCCTATGTGTATAATTTTGAAAACAGCAAGTAATATATTAGATTCCGTTTTTCCCGCATTTGAAGCAACATGGTTGAAAATCTAAATTTAAAACGTATTTTGTGAAAATCAAAAGCTTTAGTTCTCAAAAGAACATACCTCCACATAAATTGGACATATCCAAGAGGGATGCAGATTTATTTGCTGTATATAGCAATTATCAGTTTGACTTCTGTAAAAAGCTATACAAAGTTTTATTTCCAAAAATATTTCCTCCACATAAATCAACTGGTTCATAAACATACTTGTTAGGTGTGGGCAAGATTCATGCGGTGAATATAGTAGCTGTCGTTGTGAATCTGAGTGAACTGTGACCTTACCTGGCGCAGTTTAAGATATTGTCGTTTAACAAAATGTCTCATTTTATCTAATTCAGTCCACATTTCCCTTAATTTAAACTTCTAAGGAAATGTAATGTTCATTATATGTGGCTTAACATTTTCTCTCAGATGTTGCTTAGCAATGGAAATAAACAGAAATGGGCATTAACCTAAACTGCAAAAATGAATTAAGTAAACAAAAATTCATTCATAAGATATGGATTTGGTCCATATTGAGTAGTGTTATATTAGAGTTTTGTTTCTAATGCTTACATTCTCATAATTTACTCTAAGTAGTTTCGATTCATTAATGATTATACGCAGTAAAAACCTTTGATAGTTTCAATGTTTAGGAGATTTAGAAATACAATACATACAATAGACACTAAAGTTTCTCAGATATTTAATAGCCTCTATATGACATAGCAATCAAATTATGTTAAATGAAAATAATTTTAACTGCTAAATTCAATAATCTATTATTTCAAGAAAGAGAATGTAGAATAAATGAGGGGTTAATGAGGAAGAGTGAAGAATTATATAGTTTGGTATTAGTCCAGCGTGATCTCTTCCTGAAAGACTTAAAATACGTTCACCTTAATACAAAATGAGAAACAGGCAAAATAAAGACACGCAGGACTATACTTTCAACCGCGCTAAACATTTTTGTTACCGCGGATTATTTTTCTAAAAATTGTTTTAAAAGATAGAAATAAAGTTAATAATTGGTTCAGCCACGACTTCTTGAAGCTAGATGAGCTTATTTGTCCATATTCGGTGAATACACTACTGTATAATAAATATTAGGGCATATTTGCATCTGGCAACTAAGCCAGAGGCTTTACTTTCAGGGTTAAACAGCAAAAAGTAAAGAAACCAATTTGAAGCCAACGAAACAGCTTTCTGTTGCCCCCCAAAATAAGACGTGATATTTTACTTCGCATAGAGAAGTCCTTTTCCTTCTTTTCTTTTTATAACTTTATGATACAGCATCTGTATTTTACAGTGTTACCAATAAAATATAAAACAAATTCAAGGAAGAATATATTCAGAATAAATTGAAGCAATTGCGGTCAAAGTCTAAGGGACACAAAAAGAATTAGTACAGTGATACGTAGAAAAGTAGAAAATAAGCAATGCTTAATGTGTGAAGAAGATGCGAGTGTGGTTACTGTTCATTCTGCAGGTGCTGGGAAATCTCATGCTGTATGGAGTTTTGGTTATCAATGGAACATGTGAACTACGTAGAAGATAAAATTCAACGGAGAACTTTGTAAAGTGCAGAGTTGCGAATGTACCAGGGCTCATCCACTTTAATGTCCGAAAAACCCAATTTTGGAAAGCCCGAATTCATTTGACTTGTGAGTTGGAAGCTGATCCCCAAATACAGCACACAAAGATCCAGATAGGTGTGAACTAGACTGAAACATATGAGCCTCTTGAGATGCAGTGATAGAAGTGTACAGCATTTAATGAGGTATTTGAGTTAGTGAAGTCTGTGCCTTAGTTTCGTCACCTAAGAGGACATGTGTGTAGATATTCCAATATAGATATATAGTCTAATTTTAATCCTATATATTTGAAAATCTCAGCTGAAGGATGATTCCATTATATAGTTTTATTATATCACCCCTAGCTTTTGTTATTTAGCTAAATGTAAAAAAAATGGACTTTTACGGATTCATTTTTAGAGTTCCTTTGAACAATTCCTTTGTTTTCAACACATATTATTGAAGATTGTCGATTGCCGTGTTTATCTCACATTTGGTGAGAAGAGCTATATAGTGTGCAAATTGCGATTATACAGTATACAAGTTTATACAAAAAGGTATATAAATGTATAGAAAAGGAGCAAGCATACCTCCTTATGAAACCTCAGCCTGGTGCTTTTTGAAGATGTTTGTGTAGTGTTGTTTTTCACAGAAAACACTCCCCTTGAGATATATGTTTTAATTTCACTCTAAACAGAGTCACTGACTACAAATTTAGCATTGTGTAAGAATTTCCCATGTCGCACTTTGTCGAACGCTTTTTCAATATCAAGGATCAGTTCATAGCAAATTTTCTTGGAAACAATGTGTATTACATCTCACACACAATACAACTGTTGAGGATAACAAAGGTTGGGTGAAGTGAGTGTGCGGAATGAGGGGATGAAGATGTTTAAGCAAATGAGGAAGGATCAAATGTTCAAATACTTTGGAGAAGATGGTTGTGAGACAAATAGAGCGATATGAATGTGGATGTGATTTTGGTTACCTGGTTTAGGTATTATTATTATTATTATTATTATTATTATTATTATTATTATTATTATTATTATGTTATGTTTCAGGTTGTCCAGGTTGTAGGGAAGTGGGTTATTCCAGTTATTGCACTGTATATTTGTGTTAGGAGTAACAGAGTTCCTCTTGGAAGACCTTTTAACAGAGGTAGCGTAATCATCTAATGACAAGGAGATGTATTTTCTGAAATTCTGTTTACTGTACTGCGGACTTTGAAAGGTTTCCATCTGCAGTTTGTATTCATAGCAGGAGAGAAACAGGTGTAAAGAAACTGCTAATGTGAGACCAGTATAGAATGGTGTATATTTTAAAAGTAGATTGACCTAAATATGAAAATACTGCTAAAATATACACATATACAAATACTGCTACTGATAAATTCGTACGTAACTTGTGTAAATCAACTAATATACCATATGAACACCGTTGATCTAAACAGTCTCCGAGATCGTCCACTCCTTTTTCGGTCATCCTTTGGTTTTTCCTCCACGTAGCAGTTTTAAAATGGCATGCATATCAGCCTCTTTTCTATTCTGATCGTTCACTTACGTGTCGAACTCAGAACACGCGTCCTCACGTAAAAAGCGTTACTCGCACGCAGAAGAAATCGCTGAGGAGTTCAATCTAAACTCGCAGCATTTTGGTGGGGGCGGCGACGGCCAAACTCTCCGCCCTAGGTGGCGATTCTCCACAGGCGCTACATCACCTGCCTATGCACATGCGTTTAGTAAAGTAAGTGTGCAAGGCAGAGGGAGACGAGTGCTGTTTAGTAAAACAGTATGCAATTAGCAGGCATGTACCGCTTAGCAGTGACTATTGTCTATTCAGAGTCTTTTGAGACAGCGGTAGGCGCAGATAGAAAACCGGTTAGTCCGGCAAGGTTGGGTTTATGTGGCGGCTCTTGTTATTGCTACCGTGCCACCTCACCAATTCCTTATCTCCCCTTTCTACTGCCTCAGAAACCCTTCCCTTAGGGAAGGGGTTCCCACTCCTTCAACTACCGTGGTTGCGGGCGCTGCGGACCCTGAGCACTCGTGGTACTTCTGACGTTACTAGAAGTACGTCTAGCCAAACATTTGAGCCCCTCTCGAAAGGGAG
This sequence comes from Deroplatys truncata, assembly GCA_030765065.1. Classification (NCBI taxonomy): domain Eukaryota; kingdom Metazoa; phylum Arthropoda; class Insecta; order Mantodea; family Mantidae; genus Deroplatys; species Deroplatys truncata. The sequence goes on along the minus strand of CM060988.1, from coordinate 18,187,977 downwards.
CTGTTCGGATTGGGTTGAACTCGGCGGGGCAGTGGTTTCCGATACCCGTTTGAGATCGGGTACGGCTGCATGGGTTTCCATGTCGGTGGGGTTGTGAGACGCCTCAATGTCCTCCTGTACCGCCCCGGAGAGCCGGTAGACTGTGTGCTAGATGGCTGTCGGCCCACCTAGGTTATCGGTATTCGCCCTTCGGGATTGCGCGCGTAAGTGGCGTATCCGCTTCCATTTCCACGCAAGCGGGGGACCTTTGTAGACTCAAAGTATTGGTCTCATGAACTCGGCTGGCGCTAACCCTGGTAGACCTTCGCTTACCATGTCTCAAAAGCCTCTGAAGAGACTATAGCTGGCAAGAAGTACATGGGAGCGCCTGCTTGAAGAAGCTTGGGGGACGACACATATCGAAAACCAGGAGTGGGTTGAGGTAGAGATGACGTACTAATTGGATGAATTTCGTGGAGATGTTTTTAAAGATTGGTATATGGTTTAGCTAGCAAAGTCGGGTTAAACTTCCAAAAGCAAGTGTGCAAATAAACATACAGTTTGTGTGGAACGTAGTGATGGGGCGGTACCTTCAGCTAGAGGCGTGTGCTGTTGTGGAACAACTTTGTGTTGGGAGTTGGTTTGTCTTGGTGAAGGAAATTAGAATTTGGAAATGGTGTTTCATGTGGCACGTCAGTTTGGGCTTGTGGTTCTGAACAGGTTGAGTGACGTCTATGGTGGTGGTGTTGCCTGATGATCTGTCGAATAAGTGTGCTGGTGCTTTGGGTTTTAAGTGCGCGTGTATCGTAGTTTGTGCTGTAGTGGAATTCTGGTGTAAATACCAGCGGCAAGTCTTTAATGAATTAATGCAAGGTGGTGGTTCGTAGTTTCTCGTGAACTGCTGTTATAGGAATTCCTGCCGTAATACCTAGTACTTTGCTCTACGACATGTGGAGTTGCTTTGTGGACGTGGCTACACTTAGGTCGATGCTGGGTAGGCGTATTTAAGTATGGGTCTGAAAATAAATGTTTGGGGCAAAGTTTAGGTGAAAGATGGCCACCTATGTTAAGGAGCGAGTAGCGCCTGTGCCTTATGATGGATGTATTAAATGTGGTTTTTGCAGGTGAAGCCTTGTACATCATAACTCCGAGATAGTTGGCCTTGTTTATCTAAGGAATGTTTTGGCCGCAGAGTTGGAAGGGAGAAGTAGGTGCGAATGGAGTCTAGTTTACTCACTTCGTAAACATTACAACGACATTTGCCGCTATTAATCTTTATGCACCTTTTGAGAACCAGGATTGCATAATAATTTGTGAGTGCGGCGAGTACCTATAAAAGCCGATTCTGTTTATCTGTAAGATCCGTATATGAAAGGTTCTATAATATGGAGGTTATTTGAGAAAAATAAAGCTGTAATACATGAATCACGTGCCTAAAATTTGGGATTACATTTCGGTGGACTAGTGAAATTCTTTACATACTTGTAGTTAATTGAGAGTTTAGTCATTGCCGAAACAGAATCTGTTGCATAGGACACAGTGTACACTTATGAGAGTGATCAGATATTCAAATATAAACAGTTTTCCATATAAAATCTCTACATTTAAGCACAGAAACTATAGAACAACAGAATTCATAAATTTTAAGGAAATAAAACTACTTCTACCTAAATAAGGGAAAAATCCATGTTTGCAAATTAATTAGAGTGAAGTGCACATTGAACTTCAACTTCGGTATCATCTCCGAATGTGTAAGAAAGTGATTAATAGAGGGCACTGAGTTTATCTGACGTCAGAGGTAGATCCTAAACATCGAATATGCACCAAGGCAGTGAATCGTTACAAGCATTGCTCTCGTGCTGACGACCCGCTTTCTGTCTAGTAATCAACGTGCAGCGTTTCAGCTAAGTTAAATCGCCGCAACTGAAGGATTCACGTTTACATAGTCGGCTAGCGCTGTGGTTTCGTTCCCGGCTCTCGTACAAAAGGTCCGGGGATCTTTGATTCCCGGTTGTGGTGTGGCGATTTTAAGTCGGCGCTATCCACGCCTTCATCACAGGGTTGCTCATGTGAGGTATTCATAAGGCCCAACGTGGTCTGGAGACCACGGTAAAAGCTGTAGGTCCTCTCATTCCACCGCCATTCTCATCATCATCCTACCATTGGAGGCAACGGTTTCCGCCCACTGGGTGTCTTCGGTCATCGCTTGGAGGTATTCCCCGAAGGTCATAGGTCACATGGGGAGCGTTAGAAGCGACGACGTTTACAAAGTCTCATAATAAATAAGGCATTCTAATGTCTGCAGGGAGAGGACATGTTCCGTGTCACATGCAAGTGTGAGTTCCTATAACTAGGAGGTACTACGTAGGATGCGAGCGGTAGCGTGTGCGACTCGCATTCGGGAGGTCCGAGTTCGAACTCCTGCAACCGTCAAATCTGACATATGGGCTTTCGTGGTTTTCATGGATTGGCAGGCGGGTGCTAGGGTGGTTCTTCTTCTACCATTACTCTCCTGCCTTATTACCCATCGTCTTCTTTGTCATCAGATTCAGGATTGTAGGACCAGGTGTTGCGGATGCGCGGTGGTTGTGCGTTCTGTGGAAGTTTCTTCCTGGGGTCGCTCTATGGACAGCTCATTTAGGACACGCCTCCAGCTGCTTCTTTGGTGATCCCCGGAGGTTAGGGGCTGTAGGCAGTCCAGGGCGGTGTTGGATGTATTCAGTCTCTGGAAATATTAGAGACCCGTCCATGCTTGCGCCCGTCGTCATCGGGATCTCATCGCTTTTCGCGTCTCTCCCCTCATCCCTCCTTCCTGCGGGTCACAGTACAAGCATAAGGTACCGGATAGTCTGGGTGCGGTGCTCTGTCCCGGTTTTGGGGGTCCCTCCGTTTGTCAGTACCTTTAACTTTAACTATTTAGGATGCTTTGTGACAGCTAAAGACATAAAATGTTAAAATTGCTTCGAAAGGGAAGCTGTGGTACATTCGAAATCTGAGTATAACAAGAATTTATGCAATTTATTGGTGTATTAAAACATTTAGTTCATAAAATAAGTAACCGAATTATTCTAGGATTTTTGGTGAAATATGCCAAACTGCTCATTCTAGGTGAATTATCAGTTGATAGAAAATATTTGTTCACTTGGTATGGCGCGGTGCAGTGTCCACGGTGTGAATGACAAGAAAACGTAAGTTTCGACCGACGAAACAACAGACTTGCTGCTCTCAAACATGACTCTGGCATACCCTCACGTAACTGCGCCGCCCGGAAATTCCTGTCAACGACCGAGATTCCGGGAAAACACAATCACAGGTGCTATAGAACATGTTTTACATTCTCTACTACGTATGGCAACAACGAGAAGTGTTGTATTTCACTAAAATATTCGGTACCGAAATTTCACCGGAAATACATGTTTTGAGGCTCCTTAATATAAAATAAATTTTAGAAAAAGGTCCGTGTGCATGTGTGTGTGTCTGTTTGTGTGACTGGTTTTGGGGGATGTTCTTGAAATCTCCATGTTACATCCTTGTAAAATACTGAACCTAAATACCGAGTATGGTATTTATCTGCCTTTCGTTTTTGAGTTATGCTGTTCACAAACTAGCCTTTATATGGGACATTTTTCGAAGTTTTTGATCTTCTAAAAGGTGTAACTATTTTGATTAAAATACAAAATATTAAAATTGTTTACATAACAAATACAATGTATATCTTAAATTTTCTGTGAATAGCCTGTGAAGTCCAATTCAGTTGGAAGAAACTTTATATAATCTTTTACAACTCGTTAAGCGATAGATGAAAACGTACTTCACTAACAACGTAGATCTCTTTAAAACACACAGTTTACTTCAAATACATTTTTTTTGTGGCATAAGTATTTCTGAGATATCCGTTATTAGACGTTCGAGTTGTTCATTACTTGGCCATTCATTTAAATCCTTTCAGCATTCATTGTTTGTCGCGACTGCATGAAAACTATATGAAATTTTAAGGCCAGCATATAGTGTCCAGTTCTTAAACATTTGACTATCGCTGGTCCCTTTGTATCTACACGACCGTTTGTGAAAATTGCAACACAAAGAAGGAATTTTTCGAATAACTCTAAACTTGGTGGAAGTGTAGAAGAGTGTGCAAGCAATTAGTGATTAGGTTTGCAGAGAGATTGGGTACACGTAGGGCGAGCACAGCCCTCTCACGTTTGTCCAACAAGGTCAGTGTTGCGCCCAGTGTAGTCAGTGCAGAGCTGTCATACATGGTGGAAACAAAGTAAGTGCCAGTATGCCTCGGAAGCCATATCGGCATGTAAGTGAGTTTGAACGGGGCAGAATGATCGGTCCCCAGGAAGCGGGTTTGTCATACCGTGACATTTCGTCTCGTACAGGGCATGCTGCTACGACAGTGATGCGTGTGTGGAAGCAGTGGATGGATGAAGGTCGTACGCAGCGAAGTGCGGGTACTGGACCACGGAACATGACCACAGCACGGGATGGCCGTCATCTTGTCCGCATGGTCATAACGGACCGTACAGTTTCATCCACAGTGTTGGCTCGGCGCTGGAGCACTGCAACAGGTGTGAACTTGTTCTGCATCAACGGTTCGTCGCCGTCTGCTGTAGGTTGAACTGGTTGCATGCATGCCATTACGTCGGCTTGCATTGTCCAGAAACCACAAGCTCCTCCGAGTGCAATGGACACGTAAACACCATCACTGGGGTGCTGAGTGGCAAAATGTAGTCTTTTGGACGAGTTCCGCTTCAACGTGTCCTACAGTGATAGCCGCATACGTGTCCGGTGGTACCGTGGTGAGCGCAACCTGTAGGGCTGCATTATTGAGCGACATAGCAGACAAACACCAGATGTCATGGATTGGGGCGCCATTGGTTACAACAACCGATCTCGATTCCTACGAATTGAGGGCACTTTAAACAGCAACCGGTACCTAACGGTGGTTGTAGATCCTGAGGTACTCCCCCTGCTTCAGGCATCTCCACAGGCTACAATTCAACAGTACAATGCCCGGCCACATATTGCGAGGAATATACAAGCCTTCTTCGAAGAGCGACGGGTACCATTGACTCCCTGGCCTGCACATTCGCCTGACATGTCGCCCATGGAACATGTCTGGGATATGTTTGGTCGGCATCTGGTGCGTCACGGTCCTCCAGTAACCAGTGTCAGGATTTGTGGGCTCGAATACAACTGCGTGGAGAGAAATCCCTCAGGAACTTATGCAGAACCTTTTTGATTCAATGACACGGCGTATAGCTGCTCTAATTGCAGCGCATGGAGGCCATACCAAATACTAAATATTAGGGTTCAAAGGTCATGTATAGATTTGAAAAGTTTATCATTTATTACTTGTCACGTACCTAACCTGTGCTATTAAATTCATGCGTTTCCTTCTTGGTGTTGCAATTTTCACAGACGGCAGTGTATAACGAAATGTGTAATGTAACTGTTTCTGTAAAGGTTTATTTGGATAAAAGTGTAGTAGATAGAAAAATAAGCGTTACTAAAATAGTTTGTATACCTACTAATATATGATAGAGGGTAGAGAGAGTCACGTCTATGTTTCACATGAGAAGGGGCTATATATGTTGAATTGCTAGTGTATCACTGATGCAATTTATATGTTTAAGGCTACTAAAAGGATATTTAGTATTTAATATTTAATATTCTACGAAAGTAATTCACTTAACTTGTGCATCACATAGGACTATATGTTTTATTCAGTAATGCTGGAAGTTTTATATATAGTGTGCCAAATTAAATATTTGCAATAGCTCTTTCATTTTTTCAGAATTATGGAAATGGTATCGCACTTCCTCTCCCATCAAACCCGGTAGTCACAAGTTATTAGTGATTCACATGATGAAAATTCTTTTGCCATTGTAACTGCAGAATTACCTCCCTACATCGTATGAACTGTTGCCAAATTAGTACATTAAAGTTTTGAAATGTTGCCTGAGGCTATGAAACAGCTAGGAGAATCAGGTTTGGAAATGTCAAAGGGCATAAAAATAACACACAATTTACTTGATAAATAAAAAGGTTCGAGAACAGACAGAAGAAAGCTTTTTCATGTTTCTGTCAGTACTGGAAAAAATACGGTTATTCCGCCATATGTATTATTCTGAAAACGAGTGACGCATTGGACGTTTAAACGGTGTTCACACCTCCGTATAACTTCACTAAAAGAGCATTTGTTTTCAGTGTATAAGAACCGTTTAGTGATAGACGTCGAAGTTTAGGTAAATTTCGAATGTACAAGTACAGTGTAATTATATCTACAGAATGTAGGAGTTAATATTACAATATGGTGGTAGGTAATCTTCATATAAAAATGATGAGGCTTTGTGAACTAGCAGGTTCGAACCTTGAGAGGAAAAGCACTACTTGTACTCCATTACGATTCCTAGAATTTAATTGTCGATGTCACTTATTCTTATACGAGGATTGTGAATTGTAATGTAGGTCATTGAGTCGCTGGTGGCCTAACTGGTGCTCGCACCTTACTTGCTCCCAGCGCGAATTTCAATCAGGCAGGCGTCTGATTAATGGAAATCTTTACACGTGGTGCTTGCGCGCAGGGCCTCCGTAAGCCCTAGCTAGCAGTAATTAATCATATTAGAGCTAAATCTCTTGCAACAGGTTTTTGATCCGCATAATGATAAAATGCTTTATTCTTTCTTGATCTATAATGACAATAATCCCCTGTACATTCTGTTTAAACCAGTATATTCCCACTTGTAACTTCCTACTTTGGGAACTCTGGGGAATACTATTCTAGACTAAAAACTAAGTGTTTACAAGCTTTTTTCTTATGTTGAGTGCTACTACTTGGCATATATATATATATATACCGTATTTATCTTGCGAAATCAGTTACTAAAACAAACATCTTATTTCATAGCATCTAATATTCTTCGGCATAAAATAAAAGTTATTTTAAAATTTTACTTGAAGCAAATTTGTTGCCGAGGTAGAATATAAATTAAGAAAATATCAATATAAAGAAACCACATCCAGACAGATAACTATTTGTAAATGTTTCAGATAACTACAATTTGATCGACTTGGATTTTGACGGTAAACAATTTTTAAGATGATTAATGTCTTACTTGCAATTGTAGGGGTACATTCATTTTAATGTAACTGTAAAGGAATGTAAAGCATAATGTGTATGTAATTAAATACTGGCAGAGTAACTGAAAAATATAGAGTCATACGAAAATTAATTGAAGTAGCAAATAAGAACGTAATAAAACAAAATGTATTTCAAGCCTGAACTTTGAGATATTAATAAAAACTGTGGAAAGCTAGTCTTCAAAGACACAGGAAGATTTGTTCACCTCAACTCTTATAAGTTTTGCTGGACCCTACAGCCCATGTTTCTAAAAGTGATTTACATCTGCGAACAGTTTACATTGATACACAAACACCCACGGGATGGGCCGAGGTTGTTAAGGTAGGAACTGGTGGTTTGAATCCCGCCAGGACACTTTCCCTCACTCCCCATGAATGGTAAATGCCGGGGAGGCATCCAAAGTTAGGTCTGAAACGTTTCCTCCTCAAATTTCCTTACCTATCATTTCATGCATCTTCAGTGGCCACCGCCTGTGGTGCTGTAAAAGCGGTTTTTAAACACTGTTTAAAACACAAGTGTACGAAGTTTTGTCCTGATACGTTAAATGGTGTAGATTTTAATACGGAAAGGAAGACTACAGGTTGAGGAAGATTTTGAAACTAGAGAGATCTCTATCAGCAGTTGTAGATCACGGTTTTTAAAGATAGTTTCATAGCGCTTACTGTTGTCCTAAATAACAAAGCCGAAAACAAAAGGAAAACGCGATTGTAGCTATAGTTGATGTGCTAATACAGATTAGGAGAAAGAGATAAAAGTACGTGCACTTTGTCAAGTTGTTTGTAAAACCGTGACGCTGCACAAACAAGTATTCATTTAACTTAATGTGTGACGTCATGCTACATTAAACGCGTTAATTGCAGTTTATAATAGTTTATAAATTCACCTGCACAACTGCTTGAATACAACAATACCCCATATCCGTCAGGGAGGTGACAAATTTGGGAAAACACTAAACAGAAGACAATAAACATATAGTGTAGAGATACTCAATGTACGCAACACTATTAATTGGGGAGTAGTGCAGTGTTTCGTTTCCGGCTGTCGTACTGAGAGTCCGGGTTCGATTTCCGGCTCTGAGTTGGCGTTTTTAAATCAGCCCTGTCCACGCCTGCACCTCTGACTTGCTCATATGATGTATCCCAAGGCCCAACGTGGTTCGTAGTCCACGCTAAAAGCTGTAGGTCCTCTCATTCCACCGTTATCCTGAATATCACCCTACCATCAAAGGCAACGGATTCTGCCTGCTGGTGCCCCACCTCAGAAACAGGTCCATTCATCGTTTCGTGGTATGAGGTGTCCCCTGAAGGTCATAAGGGGAGCGTTAGAAATCACAGCGACATCATTAATTGGAAATTCAGAGACATTTTAATGAATTTATTAAACTTTCAAAGATGAAATATTTATTTGCATTGTATGTTAAATGGGTATGAATTCTGAAATCACTAACAAATATCATTATTCTCTATGAATTTGTTGAGTTTTTGTAATTAAGAATAAAGTAAACTTCATTTGTAAACATTCCGACGGCAAAAATTATCGGGATCCCTCTGCCTCCAAGACTTTTCACCGTGACGGTCCCCGTGCCCGATAGTTTACAACTGTGGAATAAGAAAAAGGAACTTAGTGCTTTATTGTTCAGGGAATCAATGAAACGGTAAACGCAGATTCACACGACTTCTGAACAGGAAGATATACCACTAAGTTCTTCGATTGGTATTAGCTTTCACAAGAGTAACAACATTTCTTTAGATATCCGAACGAAAAGACAATAGAAAGCGGAGGTTCCTTTACTTCCACAGAAGTTAGACCTGGTTTCTTCTATAGACAGCTTACTCTCTACCATTTTGAACCTGAAAATACTCTGCACATAGTATTACTATTGAAAGCAAAGTAATTTTTAACAAAATGTGCATCACGTCTAAAATGCAGGATTCGATATATTTGAAAATTTTGGAATATAAAATCTAGGAAACGTTATTTAGAGTATTGCGTCCAGATTGTCGTGTCACAAATTCTTGATACAATTATTTTTTCTTATCTTTATTAATTTGGTTATTGTGGTGACTATTATTTTTATTATTATTGTTATTTTTGTACCTGTCATTATTCTTGTTATTAATACCATTTTTTGTTTTGCAGTAATCTTTATCTGTTCTGTTGCTTTAATTGCCTGTTTTGATTTTCATGGGTTCGTTAATGTTTTATATTTTTAGTTTCCTTGATTATTCGTTTGGCACTCTTTGAATTTGGGAACCTATATCTGTGTAGATAGATTTATGAATAAACAGTACTTAAATATGAAGGTTACTGCAGAACACGCAACAACACATGATATACCACTTATTTTGCAATTCCCTCATTTGCATTGATCCTATTTTTCTAGATTGAATATCTGTTTCACCTTTTGGAAAAGACATACATTAACTGTTTCTGATGGTTCTAAACTCTTTCACCAAGAAGGCCTATGAAACATGTTTGTAGATAAGTCAAGACATTCAGACTATTATTGTTATCAGCCACGTGTGTAAAATATCCAGCAATACTTGAACCTATAATTCTCGTTTTGCTTTTTTGTATTTTTTTGCGTATAATTTAATAACCGTCTTTCAGATGCTGTAAATTTTGTTTTCCATTTTTATTAGCATCCATGTAAAAATGCTTCTTTTGTGATTGTTTTAATCAAAGCCAATTATGTTGTTTTAACTATTGGAAAACGTACACTAGTAATAATTGTTGTAAAGCTCATCACCGTATTAGAAAGTACATAACATCAATTTATAATCGGAATTATGTGTAAAGGAAAATAAATATTTATCGTAGAAGAGAACGAAACAAAATTAATAATGAGGGGGCACAGAGTACTTTTATTTCAGCATCTTCCATGGAGAAACAAGTACACTGTTTAGCAAAGTACTCGCAGTCATTGTTGGAAATTGAATTCTTTAGCTGAAAGATAATTTCGAATAGAAATTTTAAGGGAATATTGGAAATATACTACACAAAAATAATTGCGCCGGTAGATCGTGCAAAGTTTCTACCTGAACACAATGGCAAAGTATCAGGTGTGAGGGGAACACATTAGAAGCACTTCAAAGGACACCCTCGGCATGCTACTGTAAGTATCTGACACCTAGGTGTCTGTTGCGGCGATTCCTTAGGCTGCTACGTCGCCCACAGAGGATTCGCTTGAAGGCGTGGCGGAACTCGGGCGAGAAGATAGTGTAGATGATGGGATTGAGCGTGGAGTTGAAGTATCCCAGCCAGAGGAAGAAGGCGATCATGTACGGATTGAACTCATCCTCCGGGTAGCACGGCAACAGGACGGCCATGATGAAGAAGGGTAGCCAGCAGACAACGAAGGCACCCGTGATGATCGCCAGCGTCTTTGCTGCCTTGCGTTCTCGCTTAGAATCCGCCGAGTCCTTGGTTTTCCTCTTGGCGGGGAAATGGTGGTGCGTCTGCTGAAAAATGAAAAGAGAATGAGTGGTGTCCTTGTTGATGTAATACATATATTCCTGTCTCTAAACACACGAGGCCACAAAGGAACAGAAAAGTGCGCTCGTTATCTGTCCTATTCATCAAAACTCTCTCTCACTCCTTGACACTATACAGAATACTCTTTAACTAATCTACGCCACCTCATTATACAGTCTTCTATTCATGTTCTTTTGCGCTAAATCTGCTGAACATCAGGACTACCAATTCAGTACTCAACATTTGCAAAAATAAACTATAAACATGCACCTTAAATAACTCGCTACTGCTATCCTAGCATTGTTTACTTTGTAGATATAATTCCATTAGTTGCAGCAACAATTACAAACTGATGTAATGATTGAATCCCTCGACATACCGTAGGAGAAGGGAGGGGCGATTTTGTTCCAAATTTGAAATTTAAATTTCCCACCTATTTATAAACAAATGAAGGCTAGTCATTCTGCTGGATATTTGTTGTTATAGTTTTCTTTCAGTTTAATTGCAAATTGTATCTCGGCCTTATTGCTATTCTGAGCTTATCCACTATATTATGTGAATATTTTATTTCATTTTATAAGCGAATACACATGCAGTAGCACTTTCATGATTTCTTGTGGGGTGGAAGAAGGTTTAAAGTTGTTATCTTGCGATGGAATAAATAAGAAAGTACAGTCATTTTAAATAAGTTTTAGTCAGGATTTCCACTCTACTTTCAGTCAATTGTACAGTGAGACTATATGTTTTCTGGTGGTGTGTTTTCTTTCGAGAATTTATTTCACATTCTCCAAGTGCATACTTTATAGATTTGCGATATGTGTTACAGGGCATGATGTTACATAATTTGAGCGGTGGTTTCGTGGAACAAAGTTACATTGTAGTTACGACTGGAAATTGAATGAAGCCAACCAGACGTCGTCCTAATAATGTTCCTATGGGCTTACACATTCGGAGATCAGCTCTGCCTTGGAAGTTTGGCTCTTCTTGTGTTGATATAATCTTCAAAAATAATTGCTACACATCTTTATGATATTATGAGATATTTATATCCACTAGCAGGGTATGTTTTTTCCATAAAATTCACCACTGGAACGCTAAAATCACTTACATGTGTGAAGTCTGGGGATGGACAAAACCTCTCTATTACATCCAATTGAACTGTAAGCGAAATTCTCTATTTCGAGGAAGCCAACTACTAAGTGTTTTCTTCCAAGTCTTAGCTAGAGAGCTGGGAAATAAGCGCCGAAATGTAAATATATCAAACTCGTACCATATTAAGAAATACCTTATCAATGAAGTAAATTATCTTAAACACTTCCTGCAGAATTTATTAACTGAACTACCTTTTGAAATTTAGAGACGTAATAGAGCCCAAGAGATAGTAATTGAATATTACTTCCCACACATTGGAGGAAGCTCCACTTAAGTATGTAATTACTTCAAATTGTTTTTATGATCTTGGAGTTTTTAGGAGTATAGGTGGGGCATATCAGGTGCCACCATCATTTGGCACTCAGAGACAACAAAGGGGAACAAGAGGTATAGCAGTTGAAGACCACTACCCTTACAATGAAGAAAGTTCTAACAAGGTATGTAACAACGTCGAGTAATTTTTTATGATCTCCGATCTTTTTTATGAGTTTAAGCGACAATATTGAAATTTGTCCGCTTTTCCTCTAGTTACCATTCAGATTCTGTACATGCAGCCCTTCAATTAACGTCGGGCCAATCAACGTCTTCTCTCCCCTGACGTGTCAAATACAGTACTCACCTCCTATCTCGCGAAAATAGAACTCCCTGAAAGAATACCGTGCCAGAAACTGAAATCTTACAATAGCCTTTGCTGAGATTGGATTACCTCCTTTTATACCAACATGAACTCTCCAGAAGTTTCGACACAGGTAATGGAAAAACGAGATTGTAAGCTTCTACTAGCGTTCCGATAAGAGTTCCGCATAATTTGAAAGCCGAAAGCATCTCCCTCTATTTCTGCAAACAATCATATGCCGGCTGCTAGTGAAGAACATGTCCGGCTTCCACGACGAGGAAAACGGCCAAGTCTCTATCACATAGCTCCTCTCTCAGAGCTGGTCGACCCGAATATCTCCGCGATATCGTGCAAGGCGTTCAAGGCATACCACCATCAGCTTTCTTCGAGTTTGACGCTGAATGTGGTATACGATATCGTTGTTGCGGGTAATAACCTTATACGGGAGTGACTTCGCATTACTCCTCGTGAGACGATAAAACCACAGGAGGTCACCATCTTGGAGTGCTACACTGCTTATCAGAGGCTCACAGATGCCTTTACCCGAGCACTTGTCAATTTCAGCTTTTCCCTATCGAAATGGTGAATGTAATTTGAGCTTATCCTCTGGCACTCAGATATAATCCTTTGCTGGATGATCTGCAACAGAAGGCGTGACAAACAACAAATCATATGGTAGTCCTAGCTCGCGTCTGAATACCATCTTGGCTCGGTGTCAGCCCTGGACTCATATGCTGATGTTCGGTTAGCCGAGGTACATCCCAAAATCCTTGATGTCTAGATACCTATTTCCGGGGGTGCTGCTCTACCGACTTTATATAGCTCACCACGATCCCGTGTGAAAGCACAGTATAGGGTCTTGTTTATCCCACGGCGCTACTCTCCCATAAGGTTCGATACGAAATTGGTTCCCTGGTCACTCTGGGGTATTTGAATCGACAGAACAAGTTGTTCACTAATGCATCAGTCTTTGTTGAAGAGTCTTGTTGGGACGTGCCTAAACCATGTCAATAACAATTCGTTAGAAGTGCGCTTCGAATATGACTTTTGCATTTGGCCCCGATTGCGCAGATATCACATTGCTGGTACCACCTCCCCAAGTGACTCAGCAGATTTAACCGATAAAACCCGGGTTGTAAATTATCTAAGGTCTTATTTACACCAAGGTGTCCTCCGGTTTGTCTCTAAAACTTATTTCGCGTTGCTCTTAGAGACCCCTAGCTTCTCCTATGTATACTCCCACACTCTCTGGAAAGAAATCCCCAACTGACTCGCATTTTCCCGTAAACCACAAGGAGATCTCAAACTTTTGAGATGGCATACCTCAATAGCGACTTAGAATGACGTAAGCACTTTAATGTCATTCAGACATGTTGCCATGGTGGTTCAGTTGCTTACAGCAGCCGGACAGATACCGGAAGATCCGCGGTTCAAATCCCGGGTGTGGTATTAGTTTTTCAGTCTGAGTTTACCTTTCCAACGTTGTCCTACACACGACTTGTGTGAAAGAGCAATTATTCATTACCATGCATTGGCGTGGTTTCACAGCCTCGAATAAATATTCTAAATTGATACGTGGACGAGGACGTAAAGCGAAAGATGGCTTCAGTGCAATGCCGCATGCTTCTCAAGGAAGGGGCCTTTCAAGAGAGCGTTCTTTGAATGTGTATGTTAAGTTGTTAAACAAAGAAAGCTGAAAGACTACGGTACACTGCACACATGAGTATCTTACCGCGCCGGAAATCATAGCAGTTGAGGTACATTGTGATTAAGATCATCACCAAAAACAAGCCTTTATAAATTGCAGTTGGTCATCCAGGATTTCTTTGGTTCCGCATTCCCGACATATCATTTATCGCTAAATGTCCGATATTAAACATTTAGTTTCTTCAAGAAAATGATAACAACTATTGATGTGACATACCACTATTTATTGATACTCACTTTATAAAAAACTGTAAAGAGTATAACTTCTTCACTTAATTATGTTCTTATTAGTAGTTTCCTGTGTATAAACGCATGCAAACAAATTTTGTAATGTATGGTAATTCCGAAATTGTTCCTATTTGACATTCTCCATTTGTGTGCAACTTTTTTATCTTCATAATGCCACAGGTTATATATTCCCTATTGTTAATCAAGACGACTACTACCACTATCACTACTACTACTACTACTACTACTACTACTACTACTACTACTACTACTACTACTAATAATAATAATAATAATAATAATAATAATAATAGAAACAATTTCATTGCTTCCCTTTTTATGTAACTATATTTTGTGCTGAGAACTTTGTTTTAAAGGAGTTTCTATCCATATTATGGAAATTAGTCCCACGATATACCTGTAAGGCTAGGCCCGTGACCTGACGTTGACTTGCACAAACACAGATGGATGGAAAGAACAAATATTTCCATTCGCTGTGATATCTCACGTCTTAAGTTCTCATTTTTTCTGCTGTTTTTGGTCACCGGAGTATGTAAATGTAATGGCTGAGAATGAGTCACCAAGCCAGGCTATTGCAGAAACGTGATTTAGTGCATAATTTAAATCAGCTTCATTCACAACTCAGTTAGCGCTGCATGTTACGTGAGAGCCCCTACTGCTTTCCCCATGGTTTTGCATGGTTTCATTTAGACACAAGGTTCTATGGAATATTGCATTGATACACTCACAGGAAAGGCAGCCAAGGTTTGTCAAGAACTGTAGTCCAGAACCCTGTGGTGACACGTGCGTGGCAATAACGTGAAGTCTTTCATTCCTTAAAGTTAAACGCAACAACTTTCAATAATGCAAAACTTCAAATTTAAAAGTGTCGAAGGTTTATCTCAAAGTATTAGACATACTTGGATACCACTAAGTATCAAGAGTATTGATAGTTTCAAGGTCCTATCTCTATTAACAACAACAGAGATAAAAGCTGTGACTGATCCCATTACTTGTTTAAGTATATTTTATGCCTCATTCCTCCTTTCTGTTATTTTTGTTTCCTTCTTTCTCTGCTTTTCTGTGGTTCACTTTCTTTGTATTTTCTGTTGAACTTAAATTTAAATACATCGTTTTAAAGAAAGCTTCCAATATCAAAAGTGATAAATGAACCATTTTCAGAGTGTCTGTTTAAAAATCCATAACTTAATACTTTTGGATTACAGGAAATAAACTGTCCCATTTAAGGTGTCCATAAAATAAAGAACTATAATTAGAAGTATATTAGTGTAAGATATACCCCTAGGCCTAGTAGTGCAGAATATCAAATTTATGGTTGTCATCCAGATTAAGAGTAAGAAATGAAAAAAATGCTAGGAAACATTTAGTTATGTAAAGCAAAGCGTTATTTTACAATTTATTTTTTATTTAATATATAAGTATGATTTGCATTTAGTACAGTCATTTTTGTGTTGCTGAGTTAATTTTATAGTTACATTCCTAATTGTCTCAACATGTAGTTTTTTAATTCTACCGGATTTTAATTTAAACATTTGTTGCATTTTAAAGTTTATATTAATAGATCAACGGTAAAATCAACGCTGTTTTCTTCTAATGATTTGGACCTTCTAGTCAGAATTTAAACCCGCCCGCTGTTCAGAGGTGGGCTTTATGTATTTTACCACTAAGAGGGAACGTAAATATTCCTTTCTATGCCCAATCAAAAACAGTCACTTGATTTCTCGTAGAACATATAATTGACTTGGAGAATGAAATATTTAAGGCTTTCAAAATCGGTGATGTAAGATCGGAATAGCCATGCGACTATCTTCTTAGAATGAAACAACAGGAAATACATGGTTGGCAAGGTTGCTACTTGAGATACACTCTGCTGCAGCCAGTATCAACCAGCCGTAACAATTCTTGAGATATACAAAACTTCATTCTCCTTCCAGTGCTTGCCCGTTTAGCGGTAGCCGAGTAAGTACATTCTCCTATTTAAACGCAAACAGACATTTACAAATGTGATTACGTCCAATCCAAAAAATACAAAACTCTCAGCTCTTGTTGTCCTTCAAGAGACCATAAATACGAAGACGTGATCGATAATGATACAATGTTTTCTGAATGCTTTATAAATAAAAGCTATACAACATATACATTACAAGTGCTGAAGCCCATCACGACTTGAAGTTAGAGTTTGTGACTGAAAAGTTAGGTTCAGTATCTCCAGCGCCTCAGCAAACGGAGAGTCGTAGCGTTCAAGAATGATCGTGATCAAGTAATTTATAACAGGCGACGTAGCAAAACTTTCATAGTCAGTACTATATCCGTCGATATTAGAAACATTATACTTGTTATTGTTGTAGTCAAATCTAGTGAGTCTCTTGTAGTTCACGCTCTATCCAACTAAGCTACCTAATTGAGAGAGCTAGGGTAGTCTCTATAGTATCAGTGCATAGTTTTCGTGTCATACTGACTTTGTGCCCACTTTAACTCTCATTAACTTCTAAGGCACTTCTATTACTGGCTTCTAGAGCTTTAACCCACACCATAGTTTTGTTAAATTGTCCATTTAGGAAGTGGTGCTGATGGTTCTACGATATGTGTAAACCATAGGAAGCATTAAACAAAGTTGTAAGGGACTGGTGAAGCTGATATGGGCGAGTTTCTACACTGATTGGTTACAATATGCAAGTTGACTGAGGCACCTGTTGATAGCTGGTGCTGAGGTTGCAGTCCGTGACGGTTGGGGCATCGGGCTCCAGGCCGTTAGCGAAGGAACCCTTCTCAGGACTGGTGTTGGTGGACGACACGGTGGTGAAGGCCGTCGTGGTCTCTGATATGGTTGGCAGTGGGCGACCTATAACTGTCACCACAGCTGCCGCTATACCCCCCGTTGTGCCTGGAAAATAGAGCGAGGCGTTTGATGTGGTATAACTATGTTCATAGTTGAAAATCATAAGCACATTCTAACTTCAAAATACCAACATTCCAAATAGAAAATCGTTATTTTTTTATTTAAAATTATTTTCAAATCCTAAGATGTGTACTAGGATTTTAAAACAAATATCTTAAGTCAATATTTAATGGAAAGTAAAGTGATTGTTGCATCCCGTACCGCAGACCTATGATAGGCAGAGACAGTGTTGTGTTCCACTCAAATATTTGACATGGGTTTCGGAAAAATATAAATTTAAGGCCCCCTGAACACAAAACAATCATCTTAGATAAAGTGGCTAAATGTGCGTGTTCGTGTATGCATCTACGTGAGCTGATATTGCGCGCATGTTTGAACAACATATCTCCAAAACGAAAAGTTCATAAATATCAAACTTGACATTTAAATTCATCATCTTCCTAGAAAGTAAGTCCAATATTTCCAGAAATCATCATAAATAATCTCCTACATGGAAAGCTTCCTTAAGGATTTATTTTATCAAAATCAACTGTAACCATTTTGACTAAAATGCTACGTGTACCAGGCATTTTCACGACATATAACATGTAGGTGTAGTTTTAATTGTCTATGAATTACCCATGAACTGCTGTTCATTCTTATTACATTTTATATAACATGAAAATTTAAGAAGGTAGGGGAAAACATACTACAGAAAAGATGCAGAACCCATTAAAATATGAAGCTTGTATTTAGTTGCTTCTTTCGTAGCATCAGTTCTTTTGGAGACAGACATTCCTTGTTATATGCTTATATATTCCCTGTACTCTTTCAACTAACGGAACAGTCAGAAACGCTGTGTTGTTCTTTTTCTTTACCAAGATCCCATTGCTAACAAAAACAATTTTAGACATAAACAAGTAAATGTTGTTTCCACGAGTTGCATGAAGCTAAGCTCACCAATATTTATGTTGAATAACGCAACGTGGGCAGAAGACTCATTTATATTTACAACATTATATACAGGATGAATCACCTAAAACTTGCACCGCAAATATTTCCGAAATGGAAAGTGCTATTGATGTGCAGTTTCCACAGCATCGATTGGTAGTCAGGGGCTCGTACATTTAGCCTATACACATATTAAATTATACTGAGAAAGCGTGTCTTTTGAGCAAACATTCAAGTTTTTAAATGAAACAATGCCTAGTTACATCAACGGAATAATGGTAGGGTAAATTAGTATGGCAATGGTCTTTGTTGCAGGATTCTAGTGCAAGTGGTTTACGAGAAATCGTATTTTGAAAAGTTTCCACTCCGACAATTGTCTGTCCCATTCAACCTGCTTAGCTGCTAGGTACGATGTTATTATGTTTGTTTGCATTGTGTTTTCTGTTCATTGATTGCATTGCGACTTTCTGGTCAGCTAGTTTGCGACAGTTCAAGCAGTAAGTCGTGAGCGGAAGATGGGGTTTACTAATGCAGAAAAAACCGACATGCTCATGGTGTATGGAGAGTTTAGGAAGAATGCAGTTCGTTCCTGTATGGTATATGCGGAAACGTATGCCAATAGATGTCAACCATCTCGGCAATTATTTATCAACCTCTTCAACCAATTACGTGAAAGTGGTGCTGTAACACCTAGAAAACGTAGCGGAAACAAACAAGTGACTGGAGAAGAGGCAGAAATTAATGTTTTGGCTGCCATTGCAGTAGATCCGCAAATTAGTTCCCGCACAATTGCACGTGGAATCGGCATAAGTCAGGCAAGTGTACTGCGCATTCTACATCGATATAGGTTCCATCCCTATGTCATCTCTCTCCATCAAGAGCTGCATGGAAACGATTTTGAAAATCGTGTTAACTTTTGTACATGAGCATTAAGACATGATACTCCAGATTCATCATATATCTTGTTTAGTGATGAGACAACATTTACTAATCATGGCCAGGTAAACCGCAGAAACATAACTATCGGTCTGTTGACAATCCCCATCGGCTTCGTCAGGTGGAACGTCCGCGTCCATGGAGCTTAAACGTGTGGTGTGGGATAGTGAACCATCAGCTCATAGGCCCTTTGTTCATAGAAGGAACAATGAACTCGCACAAGTATTGCAGCCTCCTGACAGACCATCTGCCACAGATTCTAGAAGACGTTCCTTTGCAGACTGGAAGGAACCTGTGGTACCAACATGATGGCTGTCCTGCCCATAGTGCACCAAGTACTACAACTTGTCTTAAAGGATTGTTTCCAAATCGTTGGATTGGACGAAGAGGACCTGTACCTTGGCCGGCCCGTTCACCGGATCTGACCCCTTTAGACCTTTTTCGTGGGGAAGGCTGAAAGTAACTGTCTACAAGGATGTACCAACTACACCAGACGATATGAAACGACGTATTACTGCTGCCTGCTCTGAAATTTCCGCTCAAATGCTAGAACGTGTGCAGCAGTCTTTAGACTGGAAGCGTGTATTGAAGCTGCCGGTGATAATTTTGAACAAAATTTTTGAAGGGCTATATTATCTTTACTTGTAAGAATCCACAGAAGTATTGTAATTCCCTTTTGTTTTTCTTTAGTTTGTGCTTCCACAGGTTTTACAAGTGTCAGTGCGTAAAAGTTTCAAAATAAGATTTCTCGTAAACCACTTGCACTAGAATCTTGCAACAAACGCCACTGACATTCTAATTTACCCTACCTTTATACTTTTGATGAAACTAGGCATTGTTCGGTTTAAAAAATTGTACGTTTGCTCAAAAAATACACTTTATTAGTATTATTAAAATCTGTTTATAGGCTAAATGTACGAGACCCTGACTACC
The DNA here is from genome assembly GCA_030765065.1 of Deroplatys truncata. Lineage (NCBI taxonomy): Eukaryota > Metazoa > Arthropoda > Insecta > Mantodea > Mantidae > Deroplatys > Deroplatys truncata. The sequence continues at coordinate 18,167,952 of CM060988.1, read as the reverse complement.
AATCAATGCTGTGAGAACTGCACATCAGTAGCACTTTCCATTTCCGAAATATTTGCGGTGCAAGTTTTAGGTGATTCGCTCTGTATATATAAGCGATATGAATAAGTTTTTCATGGTTGGAGAAGTTGTATGAATGTTTTACGTCATAATTTAACCTTGCAGCACTATTGGTATTAGATTATACTTTTTGTTGTTGATACAAAATTTACCTCTTAGACATTAGACCGCCTTAGCTAGGCATCATTTGTTACTACATTTTCAAAGCTTATTGAACATATTCCACTTGTAATCAATTTACAAACCCATTGACTGTAAACAAAGGAAAAGTGCAGAATTAAATGAATGCCAGAAATAAAAACTATGGATTATGATACCTGTAATTTTTAGCTACATAGGATTTTATTTGAACATTTTAAAACCTGTTTTTATTGTTATTTAAAATGGATTCATTTTTAAGATTATGAAGATAGTTTAAATTACACCCATCACAATCAATAAGAATTATCCTTAGCCATTATTCTACTGTTCTCTATAATAACAACTGTTTTTCAAGAGATAAGATTCTTGTTAAGAACCCAGGTATAAAGAGGCTGTCACTGAAATGGGTGGAATGATAGATAAATGAGCCTGACGTTTACTGATTTGAAACATTTGATTTGTAAACGAGGGAAACTCCCGGAAAACCTTATCCACGCAACTCATACCAAACAAGATTCGAACTCGAGGCTCGAAGCTAGAATGAAGACAGACTATCTGCATTGTACAGAAATAGACGACAGCAAGAATACCGACGGCGACGACAATAATAACGATAACCTGATAATGAAGACAATAATAATAACAACAAACCACTTTATTATTTTAGCAATGAAGTTGAAAACCTGAAATGATACGCAGTATGTAGTGCTCAACAATGTAGCACATATTCTTCCCTTCATTATCGGGCAGTTCCTCAAATTCACAGTACAGCCTCAGGATTTTTGTCAATGTTCCTGCTTGGGTTATGGTGTTTATACGGTTACCGTAGTGTTCATTCTCGCTCTGGTTACTGAGCGAGATAGACGCCTGCAACATGAGCTCTTAAAAGAGGTTTATTTTTGAAGCTAAAAGTGAGATATATTGATTAGTGATATACTAGAGGAAACTAACTGTAAATAAAAAGTTTTTTGTTTACACAGTATAGTTCTAAGATAGTTGTGGCGGAGAAAATACTGAAAGAAGGTAAATAATAATGTATTAAAACGCGACAGTATGGCTATCTGACACCACAGAAAGTTGGCGTTGCTGTCGTTGCAAGTGGATACGTCACGCGCCTGCCAGTTGGCTGTTTGGCTGAGGTTATTAACTTTTGCTACCGTTGTCTCATTGACGTAAACGTTCTTGGCAATTGTGGATTATTGTATTTTAATGAATTTAAACTATAAAAAAATTGAAGTAAACATTTTACACTGGAGCAGTAAATAGCTTTCGGAGGGCTATTCCCCTCGTGTAGTTAAAATGGAAGAGAAGGAGGTTTATATGCCTCAACAAACTTTAGATGGATCACCTGATAGAAGGGGGGAGACAATGGAAAGAGAAAGAGATGATGTGAGTTTAGGAAGCATTAAGAAAAGGATCAATGACAGAAGCAAGTGCGTTTAAGAAAAAAGAATAAATAAATGAAAATTTTGAGGTGAGCAGACCATTAGTGAAATCATAACAGAACTAAACAAGATTGTGGGAAAAGAAAAGATAAATGGCGACAAGAAAAAATCAATTTATTTCCTTCTAGCCAAATTATAAAAAGTACACGAGAAGGCTCAAATTGAAACTGAGAAGGCTATATCTGAAGCCAATGTAATGAAGGAATTATATAATGAAAAATCTAGGAGCACAAGAACATTTACCCACGGAGCAGCAACTCAAGCACCAATGTTGAAGTTACAAAAGCGTACTGTCAACTAAAAATGCGATCATAAGGAAATACAGAAGCCTGTGACTCAAAATCTTACACCAGCTGATGAGAAAATTAAAATTAGAAGCCTAAGAAAGGCAGAAGGAAACTTAATAATGGAAAAGGGAGCAGCAGTGGATACAAATAAAATTATCAATAACCAAAATTTGAAGAATAGGGACCTGAAAAGTGAACCATCTAAAAAGAGAAATCCACTTGTCATTGTGTATGATGTATTAGCAGGAATCAGGGATGAAGAAGTAAAGGAAGATATTTTAAGCAACGTTTTGAAGGAATTATATACAGAGAAAAATTTGAAAACAACTTCAGACTTAGATTTAAAAGTTAGAGTTATGGTTTTGAGGGAGAAGAAGAAGATGGCGGCGAGGAAAAGTGGAGTAAAAATGGTGGTAAGTGGAGATAAAGTAAAAGCAGTGGTAATTGAAGTGAACTATTATATAAGGTAAGATAGCTTTACTGCAAAGAGATTCATAAGCTGAATGCAATTATTAAATACTGTAATTTACTTATGGTGTATTAAGACAAGTGAATGTTAAAGTATAATTGTGAGGAAAGTGTACTGAAGGAGTAGTTATAGAAAGGATAAATAAAAACATATTAATTAGAAACTTGCATTTCTATACGAAATTATAAAAAAATGATTATTAGAAAGGATAAATAATTTGTGAAGTATAATTTTGAATTTTGATATGAAGTCATGGAAAATTTTATTATAAAATTCTCTATCATTAGTTGAAAATGAATATATATGGATGCATACAAGTGTAGTTTGGGTACTGGATACCAGTGGTTAGAATGTAGTGTAAATTAGTACGGAATATTTTGTTGCATTTATCTTGTTTAATTTACTAATTGTTTTACTAGCAATTGGGAATAGCTGGTTATTTTATGTTTACCAGTTATTTTATGTTGCTGGCTTCCGGAAAAAGTAGTTGAATATATTTTTGTTTTAAATTTCAATGATAATTATAACATTCTGTATCTTTACTTTATTACTTTTGTTTTATTCATTTTATCTAATTTCCTTTTATTTACTAAATTATAAGTAAAAATACGTAGAATAATAATGTATAAAATGAAAGAAGTGTTATATAAATCTAAATTTGGTATACATATCCTGGTGGAGGAAAAAGGTATCAGGATGGCATATTGCAGATTTTATTTTAGTCTATTTATTTTTTGTTCATTGGTTATTTATTTATTCTGTTGGTTTTAAGAATATTAAGCTATTACACCACTAGAAAATTGAAAAGAAAATGTTACTATACCTATAAGTAAAAAACTGAGTGTTTGAAGCGAAGAAGAATATGTTATCTGGTGACAACAAATATGATTTGCAATAGAGAGAACAGAAGTCTTGTGAAAGAAACTGTAATCCTTAATTCATTTTTCGTTATTTAATGACAATTTAAGAGAGAGATTCCTCACTCACTTAACGATTGCCAAACACGTGCAAGTGCACATATGTATACTAACATCTTGCGATTAAAATGCAAACATTCTAATTCGTATACTAATAATCTAAAATGTGTTCTAAGTGCTCAATTTTATGTCTATGAATTTTATCACTAACGTCTGTAAGGCGATGGAATTATAAATGTTACATTATAACAACTGCTATAATAGACAAGTACATCAAAAACTTACCTACTCCACTTTTACGCAGAATGGAATTATGGGCTGGATTGAGCTATTTAGCTTGCCCTGCATGTGTTGACGGCAAACAATGCACACATTTCAGCACTCCCTAACATTCAGGAGGTTTATTAAAAATCTGTGGAAGCCAAAATTCCTCCTATTCCATGCTATTAATTTTTTTTGTAGACATTTGTGCAACGAGCTGAGGAGAGATTGAAAGTTTAAAAGGATTCAGATTCAAGTGCAAGTTACAATAATGAAACATGCTTAAAGAAACGAAGAGAGGAAGTAAACAGGAAGCGCATTAGTGTTAAACTATTTAAAGCAGAGGGCAAAGAACAGAATGGGATGCTAATACCAGTGTTCTCAGACGGGTGCAGAGGATCGTACAGGAATTATACTGTAGTCCAGTTTTTTTACACTTTGAGACAGAAGGGGCGCTTAAATTTTATAGAACAACATTATCTCATGAGATGGCACAGTTTATTGCCCAATGACTACGAATTTAGTAAAGTTGCGAGTCAAAGAAGAAAACAAGAACCTGTGGAAACACTAATTCAGTGGTATGACATTGTAAAGAGTTGAGTTGTATAACTATGAAGTTGTGCAGGCCAAACAACGTATCATATCATTTGGCTATTCTCAATATATCTTCAAAATAATCAAGAAAAACTCCTTTATAAAGAAACGTCTAGCTGAGAAATTCCTCATATCAGAGAGTAAAGTGACACGTTATTCACAATCCCACAAAAATGAAATCCATGTGAGTGGCATAAGCCACAAAATAAAAACCTATTTGAAATAAATTGTGTGTTTGAAAAAGATCTACATTTTTTGTGTAATACGTTTTCGTCCATCGCTTAACGTTTACCAGTAATACAAGATTATAAAAAATTCCTTCCGACTGAAGTAGACTTCACAGGCTGTTCCAAGAAAATTCAAGATATGCATTTTATGTGTCATGTAAATGTCTTTAATATATGATATTTTAATCAAAATCGTTACAGCCATTTCTTAGAAAATTTTCGAAAAATGTTACATGTAAAGGGTAGTTGGGGTGGGGATTTTCTTGAAAATCTTTGTGTTGCATCCTTGAAACATACTGAATTTAAATAGCAGGTTTGGCATTTGTCCGATTTTTCATTTTTGAATTATGTGTTCACGACACACAGACAGACAAACACCAACTTTTTAATAAAAATGCTGTTTTGGATTCAGGGGACAAAACATGCATTCCGGTAATATCTCTGTATCGAATTTTTGGGTGGAATATAATAGGTACTTTATAATTACGTCCTTAGGTTTCAATTGGCAGATCATTTTAATGTCATTTATTTTAGCTATAGCCTTTAACTACTATGGTCCTTAGCGTCCCTCTCTATATTGGGCGTGAAAGATCGGTAATTGTGCTCAAAGGCCTCTTTCTCAGGCTTGAGGTTCTTTTACGTGCCGTAAATCTACGACACTGGATCACCGGCTTTACTTCCCTTCCAAAGGAAGCCATGTTAAGGATTTTTACACCCGAAAAAATCCATCGCCCTCCGCCGGGTTTGAAACCGCGACCTTGGGAACTAGAGGCTAGCACGGTACCAATAGTCCACGGAATAATGTAGGAAAGGTATTAGTGTATGAGTTGTAAAAGTTTAAGTATGAACCATTTATTTATCAACCTAAGAAACGAATTCAAATTCTTGGATTTTGAGCACGATGTCTAAACTGTTTGTTGGCTTCTATCTGCGGTCCATTGCTAGTTATCGAAGGCTTCTGCTGCCAGGCATTTCCTTTAAGAATATGGACTTCTTTAGGGCAAACCACCGCCGTGTGTTTGTACGTATGCGCTCGCTTGTTTACGGTTAATAGTGTAAAATAATGTAGACATGTAGAAGGGTTTAATCCAGAGTGGAAAAACGACAGAAGAAGCAATTTCACTGCTTTAATATTGGTTTTGTGCAGGTGAATTTATGTTAGTGTTACAATTGGCCCACAACATGTTTCAGCTAGGAGATAACGCTGGAGACAAGCATGGACGATTCTCTGCTTGCCACTGCCGAGGGTTTAGGGTGAAGGAATGGATAGACCTAATCGGGGAGGTTTGTTAGTTGTTTGAGTTCTGAAGGGAGGCCTAATCTTCATTTGCGAGGATTATAATACATCGACCTCTGTCTCATTGTTGGTTAGACGTGGTGTCCGCAGTGGTACAAGCCCGAGATTAGTTCTTGTAGTGTGTTGCTGATAGAGTCTTCTGTTGTAACATGTAGGGATAGGGTAGCAACCAAAATGTTAGATTTGGTTTCTGCAGCGGTACAAGCCCGAGATTAGTTCTTGTGGTATGTTGCTGATGGAGTCTTCTGTTTTAACATGTAGGGATAGGGTAGCAACCAAAATGTTAGATTTGGTTTCTGCAGCGGTACAAGCCCGAGATTAGTTCTTGTGGTATGTTGCTGATGGAGTCTTCTGTTGTAACATGTAGGGATAGGGTAGCAACCAAAATGTTAGATTTGGTTTCTGCAGCGGTACATCCCGAGATTAGTTCTTGTGGTATGTTGCTGATAGGGTCTTCTGTTTTAACATGTAGGGATAGGGTAGCAACCAAAATGTTAGATTTGGTTTCTGCAGCGGTACAAGCCCGAGATTAGTTCTTGTGGTATGTTGCTGATGGAGTCTTGTGTTGTAACATGTAGGGATAGGGTAGCAACTAAAATGTTAGATGTGGTTTCTGGAGCGGTACAAGCCCGAGATTAGTTCTTGTAGTGTGCTGCTGATAGGGTCATCTGTTGTAACATGTAGGGATAGGGTAGCAACCAAAAGGTTAGTTGAACAAAAGAACCGTTAGTTGGAAGATCATGACATTCCTTATACAGGAGGGGGAAACATCGGTACCGCTACCTCACCAGGAGGAAGGGATGAAGTGAAGTAACCACACAGGAGACTACAGGTCGTAGGTGATAGGCCACAGAGACGTGCGGAGGTCCCTAACATTTCGAAACTGGCAGACTCTCGTCTCACCTCCGGAGCCGCCGAGATATGGCAATGGACGATCCACCAGTCGAGCAGCCCTCTGGTGTCCACAGAGTATCTTCTCCAGAGTTCATGCATCCGCGTCATTTGTCCGGCACCGCCATACACCACGAGACCTACAAGCACACCGGAAAGATGAGAGGGAAACAGAAAGGTAGGGAAATGACGGAAAGGAAATCCTGGTAGAGAACAAACTACCGCCTGACAACCCCGGGGAAACCACAACAACGCATGGTTCAGAGTGGTCGACCGCAGGAGTTTGCACCCGGGACCTCCCTAATACAGGCCACAGACGTTGCTGCTGAGCCATCGTGCTTGATATGAGATCCATTTCTAAGATGCATCACGTGAAGGCCGCATAAATTGTTTAGTGTGGCTGGCCCGTCAGTTTGGGATGAACAACGGTCGTGTTAAGGTGGGCAGTTTGGGATCAGAAAATAATTTACATCTTCGTCCCTCATAAATGCTACAGTCAGCGTAACTTGTTGCGATGGTGGCGGCGCGGATCCGTTGCGATAAATTTGACCGTTGGTGATGACTCCATTTTGAGATTGTCTGTGCTTTCTTTGCTTGTTTCGTGGACATTTAATTATAAATATAGCGCTTCATTTTATATGAGTGATCTGATTTCTCCTCAAATATTCGTTGTAATGTGATTTAATTTTGCATAAACCTGCTGACATTTTCTTGAGGACTGTTGCCCCAGCCTGTAACCTTAATTGAGGAATGCGTCTGTTTTGTAACATCATAATAAAATTGCTCAGATAATTTGTGCCAAGTGCCTTGAATGAGATGTACTGCTGATGTCGTAGTAGTTTGATCTACTGTTGATCTCGTAATGTGTCAGCTTTATGAAACTATGATACGAGTTCTTAGACGATTGTGATGTTTAATGTCCTTCATATTGTGATGCAGTATGGGACTCGATTATCGGCAGAAGTCGCTGATCGACCGACAGACTAGCCTGGCAATGAGAAGTGTTCTCACTCACTGTAAACACCAGAGACGCTATCGAGGGATAACCAGAAGCTTTTGGAAGCTTTCCTTCTCCCCACCTCTCGAACGTTCCGGAACTCTGCGGAAAATAACAGCAGGTATATAAGCTGCATTCTCGTGAATGAGCCAGTGAGTGAGTGAATGCAGTTCTTGTACGCCCTCCGAGTTTGTGAACGTGCAGCGAGTGCTGTAACAGCAGGAGATTACAGACATCTTGTGTCCTTGTCCCCAGCATGTGAGCTATCTGAAGAAGAGGATGGGTCGTGCGTATGTCATTACGCCGCTACGTCACAAGAAAGTGAAGTGGGTGTGAAAACTTGAATTAGTGAAGTGGCAGTGAGAATTCAGTGAAGTGACAGTGAAAAGTGGAAAAAGTCACACTGGTGTCAGAAGTGGAAAATCTTGATGAAGCAATATTTAAATAATTAAGTGAAGTGAAGACGATGAAACCCGGAGTAGAGAATATGGAGACGGAAATTGTGAGTGTTAGGGAAGAAATGAAGAACGAAATGGAGAAAAGAAATCCGAGCTTGCCCATGATATTGAGAATGAAATGGAAAAATGGAGACAAAAAAAATCCGGAATGCAGTTGCTGAGAGGTGAAATGAAGAGTGCAAAAACAGAAATGAAGACTGAAAATGAGAAAATGGAGTTCCAACTCTGTTTTTACATTGACACTATAAAATGCAACGGTGAAAGACTGAAAGATAACACTGTAAAGGAGACAGAAGAAATTTAATCTGGCATGGAAGATAAAATTAATGCGGTGGAAGAGCCATTCATCAGCAACAAAAACGCCTAGACGGGCAGACGGAAGAAAACAAGGGGATGATAGAGGCCGCAGAAGCTGTAGGAAAGCAAGAGGATTTTGAACGCCGCGGTGGAGGAGCTGCGCCGCGACCTGGAAGCCAAGATTCCAAAAATGTGGAAGATCTCTCGGTTTAAGAATCACCTAATGCTAAAGCAGTGACGCCACCGGAATTCGATAGTGGTTCGTCCTGGGTGGCGTTTAAGCGGCCGTTTTAGGCCACTGCGGCCCACAATGAATGGATACAGCGGAGAGGACGACACTGCTTTTGTCTGCCCTGCAGGGGCAAGCAGCGCAAATCTCGTACCTTCCCTGCCGGAGGTTTGGCCGAAGACTTACTTCAACTGAGGTCACTATGGAGAATATCGCCTGCCATCCTTTACCGGGCCCAGCTGAAGGCAAGGGTGCAACAACCGAAAGCGGTCTTATGGAGGTAGCGTGGCTAGAACACCGGCTTCTAGAGTATACACTACCAGATTGTATCTCCGGAGAGGCAGCCCGAATTCATCAGTGGGGTAAGAGACCGAGTAGTAAAACAGCAACTTCTCCTAGTGGAACACCATAAGTTCAACGATAATCTGGTAGCTGACCACCTCTTGAGGCAGCGAAAAGAACAGCCGGATGAGCCACTCTGGTTTAGACCAGATGTGTAACAGCCAAAAAGGACAGGCTCGAACCACAACAGCCTAATGTCGTAGGACTGGAGATGGAAACCGACGTGCTGGGTTTGTGGAGAGCCCAACTCCTAAAGCTGGATTGCGGCCACGACCCGGCCGACGTGAAGAGGGGCACTCGGCGCCTTTATTACCTTCATCTCTCTTCAAGTTGAATACCGTGGATGGGATAGAGGATGGTCTGGTAGCGCAAGGATTTATTTGGGATGTCCCTGTAGGGTGCTGGTGGACACGGGGGCCTCGCTAACTATCGTCAGGCCCGATGTGATGCGCTATCGTCAGTCGCTCATCAGGCGCTTCGAGCTACAAACCGCCTCGGATGAAGCCCTTTTCGTGGTTGAGGAAGCCTACCTGGACCCTCTGCAGGAATAGGTTACAAACGTAGGTATTCGTTACCACTATCAACGAGGAATTATCCTGGGCTTGGACACCCTTCGCTTCTGCGATACCGAGGGGGACGTCGGACGCCGCATATCGTACTGGGCCTTGATGAGATCCTGTTGAACCATCCGAAACAGAGGTTGCAGCTGATTAGGCTGTTACTTGCCGAAGGAGAGATGGTTCCTGTGAGGAGGGTAAGGGTGGTGATGGCGCGGGTAGGGAAACCTCTAAAACGAATTGGACGGATGAAGACCCACAGAGCTGAGATATAGTAAAATACTGGTAAGCAGACAGCAACTATATTGGTTATTTATTTTCGTCCTGGCTACAACCATAGATATACAAAATGTATAACAAAATCAAGGATATTCATAAAGAATATAACAAAGTCAAGGAAATTATATGTTCGGTTCTTCACATCCTACCCACCCTGAACGACCTCTAGGGGGATGATCAGCCTGATTGGATGTGTCAGCCTGTTGCGTCGACTGCTTATTTGTATGCTGGAAGGGTTTATTTGTTCGTTACCATAGCAGCAGAAGCTGAAGAATTAAAACTTAACCTTCGGAATCCAAAGTTAACCTGTTTGACTTCTGTATTGCAATACTGTGCAAAATAAAACAGCAATTACCTCAAGTACGGAAATGTTAATGGAAACAATTATTAAAGGGAATTGCTCAAAATAACGTGCTCTTTCATGGTTTAAAAGGATCATCATAGACACCTTCCAGGCTGTATAACTCATTGGGAGATTATCCTTTAAGTTCGCCCTCTGTTGAGCTTGACAATAAATTCCTATGTCAAAATAGGGCATATTCGTATACCAAACACATGCTTTTAGTGTAAAATAAGAGACTATTAATTTACAACCCATCAATTTTATTCATTTTGTAAGGTATTTGTTTCGTGATTAATCTTACGATGATTAACCGAATATCCCATTTTTCAAAGGAGTACTAAAATGAAGAATACTTTATGGTAGCTATGCTCCAACTGAAATATATTTTTGGGGGATCAGCCGGTCAAATATACCCATAAACATTCGATGACAAAATGTGTATTGACTAGTGTAGTGAATACTTTGTTTGTATATTTATATTCTTTGCGATTAGCGAACTGTCTGACACACTTACCCGCAGCACCAGCAATAACTCCCCCAGCGGCAGGGTTCCTTATTCCTGCTGTACCTGCTCCAGCAACCCCAGATGTTGTCCCCGTTGCTCTGCGTCTGATCCGTTTCCTCGCCGTTTGGAAAATGCGCCAGTATAAGATAAGGATAACGGCCAGGGGCAGATAAAAGGACGATGCTGTTGCGAACACCTGATATCCCACGTCCTGACTTACGAGACACAGGTGCTTCTCCACGACACGAGCCTCCCAGCCAGCATCCTTCCAGCCTAAAAGTGGGGCTATGCACACCAGGCCGGCAACCAACCATACCACCAGAATCATCACTCCTATTCGACGTGCAGTCCGCTGATGGATGTAGTCGATGTTCGTCACCGCCCAATATCTGTAACACACATGATTACATGGTCCTTTATAGTGTAATGAACAGTTTGAACGACATGTGTATATTACAGTTGTGTTTCGCTACCACCAAGTAACGACGTGTGATATTATTACTCGCATTAGAAGTGTAATAACAGATGAAGGAGGATTCTCCAGAAGCCTGGAGCGGAGCACGACTAGTAAGCCGCAAGGGCCCTTTTTGCTTCTAATGTGACCCTTGGGAGGAGGGATGGCGGGGAGATCCGAAGGGTTACCAGATCCGGACGACGGCGTAGGCTAACAACGACGGGGCTCTTAACGACTCCACGTGGAGCACATCCTGGCGCCGACTAGCTAGGGGTTATCCCACGGACCCGAGCCACCGCCAGGAAGGGGACTTCAGCAGACATGCCAAACGCCAGGAGAACCTTTCCAAAGAGCACAATACGCCGACCTGTCCCAACAAGGTGAGCGCGCTCGCCTGATTCTTCAATCCTGAAACAGGAGAAATCAAATCTTCGTGGTAGAAGAGGAAGCACTTCAGCATTCGTCTACCGACCCCGGGAAACCAGAACAATAGATGTTTAGAGTGGATGGACCGACAGCAATCGAACCCGGGACCGTTCAAATGCCAGCCAGCTTGTTCAGTAGCAGATGAATAAGGAGAGGGACTAAATTGTACCCAAGGTAGAAGAGGTGACTTGTAGAGGATTTGCGACAAAGTTCAGCGAAGAAAGAAATGAAGTATTGAAAGTAAATGATGACTTACAAGTCTCTTCCAGGCTTCTTCTGTCTGCCCTATCACCCTCTTTAATAGGAGCTGAGGGTGCAGTCTCCCCTAACCAGTGGTGGCCCTTCACTGATCTCTTTGGTTTGGGAATAGGAGCGTCATTTCAGTTTCTGCTTGGGGGGCCAGATTACCTGAAGAAGTTCTCCGAATTTTCATGATAATTTTAAGGACACATTTAGCCTAAGAGAAAGTTATCTTTTATGTCTTCAATGTGAAATATTTATACTGAAAATGCAGTTGTCGTAATTGTTCTTTTGGAAGAGCCATAATAACCAGTAACATAATTATTTCTCACAACTTGGGGGCAATTGAACCCACCTGTAGCCCGAAATGACGCCCCTGTTTGGGAACATTTTTAGTTTCACCAGACAAAAAGTGGTTAATTCTTAAGAAGATGTTTAGCATTGATGTTAGAGCGAAGCGTAAGTTAACTTTTTAACAAAACAATTAATTAACACTAAATTTGTAGCAGAGCTGCACATAGCAATAGGCAGCAACGTTTCATGTGCAGTGATAAAAACTATCAGCTAGTAAGTAAATGCTTCTCGACTAAGAAGTTTCGGGCTAGCAGATGCTGCAAGTTCAAGTAAGAGGGGGCAGTGTAACCGAGTACAAATGCAATAATGCAGTACAGGTTCTCTCAATCCTTACATGCGACGTTTACCATTGAGCTCTGTAACCAGCGACTCCGCCTCCTCGTTCTCTTTTTATTCATATAAATATCCACAAACCGTCTCAATAACTCTGAGATCTCATACTAACAAAGGGACCGACAATACTGCCGAGTTAACCACCAATTTCCGTTAATGTGTGTGCAATAACTGTTTTGTTACATCAAGAGTGTTGATGGATAGCTGAATAACAAATAAAAATGTTGATGCCCCGTTACTGATTAGAACCACAGATCTTTCTTTAGTTGAGGATCTATCACTGAGTTACTGTTTTGGACACATACGAATATTAGAGATGTAGCAAAAAATTCAAGTTTAAAACTTGATATTCCTTGTTTAAGATTGAGTAATAAACAAACACCATTACACATAGGGATGTATTTCTGCTCAGCGTTTAGAGCATTTTTAATAAGTGGAAAGGGGGATGTTTCCTTTTTGCCTGCCTGTTCAATGCTATCTGCAACCAATGTTCCAGTAAACAGATAAAACCAATTATTGTATAGTTTTATACATAACGGTTATTACAATTATATAACTAAGAAGTAAGCTGAAGATTAATTATGTAGTCATGAATAAGTCTGTTTTAACCAATTACGTCCCTTTGCTTTAACCAACTACAGGAGGAGGTTTTCTTGCTTATTTGTCCTATATTAGGCTCATTTAAATACACAAAATCTCCTGGTAGTCACAAAATTAATATTTACATTTTAAAATACAGGATGTATGTTTATTGGTGTCACATATTTTGGAGGATGTGTTCCTGACATCAAAAGAGTAAAAAACGTTCATGTGTACATGGGTCTGAAAATCAACTGTTTCGTTGTTATAGGTCAAAGACGCTGTATTCCATGAGTGAACAGACGGATATGCAGTATATGTATGTCCGTTTAGATGGTAATGCAGCACGAGCACGTGAACTTTATGCAGAAAGGCACCCTGACAGACCGTTACCGTGTGCAAGAACATTCGCACGAATTCACCAACACTTGAGAGAGAATGCGAATTTGAGAGGAGTACTAGGGATGTTTGGAGACCAAGAGCGAGCGGTACGAGGATTGAGCTTGAAGAACGAGTTCTTCGTGCTGTGGATGCAGACCCATCACAAAGCATAAGACGTATAGCTGTAAGGGAAAGAGTTAGTCATATGACCATCTGGAGAATTCTGCATGAAAATCTTCTGTACCCGTATCACCTTCAACGTTTGCAAGGATTAAATGAGGCGGACTTTGAGCCAGGAAGACGTTTCTGTCAACGCATGTTACAGCAGTGCGCTGTGTTCATTAATTTCCTAACCTGTATCTTATTCACGGATGAGGCTGGTTTTACTCGCGACGGCATCTTCAATTTTCATAACACTCATAACTGGACATTTTAAAATCCTAATGAAGTACGACAGGACAACCATCAACCGAGGTTCTCTCTCAACGTTTGGGGTGGAATCTTTCATGATCACCTTATTGGTCCCTACTTCTTCCCTCCGCGTCTGAATGGACAAACATATTTCCAGTTTCTCAGAAATGAGTTGCATCACTTAACTGACAATGTGCTTGTGGACATCGCCCAACGAATGTGGTTTTTACACAATGGGGCTCCAGCTCATTTCAGCATGATAGTTCCTAAGTTTTTGAATGATCGATTTCCACAAAGATGGACTGGTTGAGGGGGACCCATTGCATTGCCTGCTCAATCGCTTGATTTGAATCCAGTGGATTTCTTCGTCTGTGGACATTTGAAATCCTTGGTTTATGCGACTCCTGTACCTAATGTTGACATTATGATTTGACCAAATGCGAAAGGCACCAGGAATTTTCAACAGAGTACGCCAGAGCATGGAACACGGGCTTACTGCATGCATCGAAGCAAGAGGAAGCCACTTTGAGCAATTTTTGTAACTTTCGATTTTGTGTTGTAACTCTGAAATAAATGATTTTCAGAAGCATGCTCAGGTGAACTTTTTTACTATTTTGATGTCAAGAACACGTCTCTCAAATATATGACACCAATAAATATACTTCTTGTATGCATAATAAAAAGCTAATTTGACGCATTTAGATATACTCGGTAGTATAAAATGTGATCGGTCGCACGCAGTTGTGCGTTAGAGCCAATGTGGGCTGCCTTCACTCACTCCCCACAGAGTTTCTGTCCCTTAGTTACCACGTAGACATTATTGTCAGTTGTCCACCTGCATTTGAAGATGGGTATTTCTTTACCCCTATCGTTTATTAGTGGGTATACAAAACATGGTTACTAAAGTCTATTTTTCTATCTACTACATTTTAATATATAAACTATTGCAGAAATGGCTACATTACACATTTTGTTATAGATACAAAGTGAACAGTGATACTCAAATGTTTAACAACTGGACGCTATATGCTGGCCTTAAAATTCCATACTGTTTCCATGACATCGCGAGAAACAACTGAATGTTGAATGGATGGCAAAGTAACGAATAATTCGAACCATTACTAACGAATGTGTGAGAAATGGCTTTTTGCTCAAAATATTTATTAGAAATAAATTGTGTGTTTTTGAGAGATTTCTATTTTTTTAGGTCAGGTTTTGGCTATCGCTTAACGTTTACTAATTGTAGAAGATTATACTTTTTATTGACAATGCGAATATGTTTAAGATATGGTATTTTAATGAAAATCGTCAGCCATTTTTAGAAAATAAAAAAAATCGAAAAGTGTTCCACTTAAAAGATACTTTGAGGAGAAAGTATTTTCTTGAAAATCTTCGTGTTGCATCTTAGGAAGGTACTAAACCAAAATACTAAGCTTGGTATTTATCCAAGTTTTCGTTTTTGAGTTATGGTTTTCACAGACATGCATACACGGATATTCTTCTAGAAATGTTTTTTTGGATTCAGGGACATCAAAACACATTTACAGTGAAATCTCGATATCGAATCCATGGGTGGAATGCAATACCTTCTGTACATGGTACATGGTAGGTAGAGAATGGTTGAAACAGCCGTAATCAAATTCTTACTCTGTGTGGTTGACCAAGTAGAGCACAGCAGTTTAATAGCACGATTCGTGAAAAGAAAAGGTTCCAACACATACTAACAATGACAGGCAGGTTGTGGCAGTAATTTGTATCACAATAATGTAAATGCCAGAGTGATTGTAGTGTAAATAAGCATTATTGTATGACATTGATTTGAGATGTTTGTTAATTATAAGCATTGTTAGGAAATAAGTTTACACGGCCTCACTGAAACTGACAATAGGAGCGGATAACAATGTGCGAGGGGGTGAGTTGAATATTAATTAGAAGAGACAAACAAATGACGTCAGATTGGCGCGCTTTTCTTAGAAATAGCGGGAATATTTTCCCTAGAGCATATGTTTTCGTAATTTTTGATTGGATATAAAAATAGACTCTAATGTTGCCGCGTTTTATTAACCAATAGCAGCTCGGTTATAATCTTTAGGCATATTAGGGTGAGGGAGTATAAAAAGCTAAAGCCAGAGGCAAGTATTGCCCAGTTCAACAGAATCATCCACGCATTACACGTCGCTGAGTCCAACAGAATCATTCAGAAGTTAAACGTCGCCCAGTTCAACAGGATCATTCTCGCGTTAAACGTCGCGCAGTTCTACAAAATCTCTCGCGTCGTAAAGTGAGTTAAAAGATGTGAAATACGCAAATTAATAAGTGCGGCAAATAAGTGATTATAGTTGCATTCTAAAATATAACAGTTTCAGTCTGGCGTGTATCAAGAGTCAATATGTGAACTTAATTAATTGTGACGGTAATAAAAGTAAAAACAAATTATTTTATCAGTGTTATCTGTGAGTAACAAATCCTTTCCGTTTACACACCCTGTTCAAGAGATTTGCTTGACCGAGAAATAATAGCTAGCCGGAGGACAATGAACCCAACATTCAAAGTAGTAATACAATAACAGGCGCCCAGCAAAAGATAACACGAAGTGACCGCGACAAACTGGCTTCCATACGTGGTGCATATAAACATGAAGCATCCACCAACTACTAATACAAATAATTCGACTTCAAGGTAGATGCGGTTTTGAGTACAGCCGAAAGGAAAACGAAGTACCGAGTCGGAACACGCCGGTACTGGGTCACGTTACAGTAGATAATGATGATTGTTCTATATTTTCGCTGATTTTCGATCATATCTTCAGAGTGATGACTTTGGGAGTGCTAGTTCTTTTATGCTCTGTTTACTTATTCACACGTGTGATAGAGGAAGCAGTGCCAGATCTTGCGTTCCAAGAATCAACGCTCTGGTTGATCACGTGAGACATGTTTGCCTCACTTTATCCAGCTAAATTGCGAGACGCTCCAAAACCGTGAGATGCATCTTCACACCAATAACTCTATTAGGAAGCAGGTAAGTGATACCTGTTTGCTACTTTATCGATTTATTATCGGATTAACTCCTGCGAGTATATAGAATAATTGGTTTACGGTGAATAGAGCAGCAAAGACCAAACATGGATTTCTGTAGCTAAAAACGCTATTTACACATATAATAGAAGACTGGCTCTAGAGAATATGTCATGGGAAAAAATCCCATGTCTATATTCTGAATGATAAAATATAAACATTCTTTGCTGTTATATGGGCTACAAATACTTGATTTCTGGGAGACCTGAAATGTTACACCATAAACTCGTTTATGTATGTAATCGGTAGGGAAGGTATTGCATTAAATGCAAAAATTCAATACCGAAATTTCTCCGAAAATACATATTTTAAGGCTCCTGAATCCAAAATAAATGTTCGTGTGGTGTGTGTGTGCATCTGTGAACTGCTAACTCAAAGTGATTTTCTAAAGGACGTGTCTCTAACGATTTTGATGAAAATGCCATATGTTAAAGATATTTACATAAATATAGAATTTATATCTTGAATTATCTGGGAATAACCTGTAAAGTCCTCTTCGTTCAGAAGCAATGTTATATAATGTTGTATATTTGGTAAACTTGAGCGATAGACGAAAACGTACTGCAACAAATATAGATCTCTTTAAACACACAATTTACTTGAAATAACATTTTTTGTAGTATAAGACATCCTTTATTACTGGTTCGAATAGTTCAATACTTTATCGCTCTTCCAAGTTTTGTCGATTTGCAGTTTTTCTCGCGTTTGCGTGGAAGGAGTGTGGAACTAGATAGCGCCTAGTTGTTAAAAATTCGACTATCGCCATTCTCTGTGTATCTACTAACGAAATGTATAATCTAGCTATTTCTATAAAGGTTTATCTTGATTAGCACGAAGTAGATTGAAAATTAAGCTTTGGTAAGTGTAGTTTTTATACCGACTAATAAACGAAACAGCTTACAGAAAGTCAATTGAATGTAGTACATCAGATTTTTTAATTCTGAATCGTCTATTTTAGCATTTCATGGATTTTACATTGTCAAACATTTATAGTCCTCGTAGCATATGGGTTTCTTCTTTTCGTTAATACGGGTCTAAGTCGTATTTCTGCTACTTGACTTTTACGATCCTGTTCTGTAGATAGAGTCCAAAAGTCAGGTTGAAAAAATTAATTTATGTAATACTAATGATTACAAAAATTTAAAACACTTATACAGTTTTATTTTATATAACATTTTGGATGTATTTAATATACAGATACTTGTCAAATCTTCTTTCTACACTGTCCGAATATTTGCTCGTTTAGTAAACTTCAATTGAACAATAGATGTATTTCATTTAAACATGTTACTTTTATCTAATAATGTATTCGATATAGCTTAATTGTCACGAATTTTAATTGTTAATAATATTGAATGCTGTGGTTTTCAACCTCTTCTCCGAACCATTACCACATCTGATCGTCTGTAACAGAAACGAATTATAAAAGTGGTTCATTAATTCCTATTTCCAATGCTATTTCGTGTTTGTTGTGTTGTTTAATTTAATTTTTCTTCCTCTACGTACCTACCTAATGCTGATGGTGAAAGAGAAAGGTTATAACATACACGCAAACAAAATGTCTGCACCTATAACATAAATATCCATTTATTTGCACATTTTAAAGGAGGCAGGTTGAACTGTTAGTATTGCAAGCACGTAGCATCACGCGCAAGTTTGCTTGCTAACATTGTATTGTTTGTTTGTACCCTAGAAAGCCAGTTTCCTTTTCACTGATTACCAAAGCATTATATGGCTTGTAACTAGCACTGAGAGAGAGAAGAGGATGGATAAACAGGGAAAGAGTGACTTGGGGAGCGAATGAGAGTGGGATAGAAAACCGGGAAGAACAACGAAAAAAAAGCATTAAACGCAGTAGAATTGAAGCTTTTGCCATTATGTATTTTATATACCTATAATGTTAGCTGTCATGAAGAATACGATGGTCTATGCAATCCTATTATTATTCTACTGTCTCTATTACGTCTATTATCATCATCATCACCATTATCATTTTTTTTCATCACAATCAAATTCACACATTAATTTACTTACACGCAACATCATGTCTTTATATTACCATGAGTTTAATTTATTTTATAATTATTATGATGGCTAACCATAGCGTTATCATATAATGGATTATCATAAACGGTATAAAACTGTTCTTAATTTATGCACACTTTGAAATCACATAAAACAGAGTCTCTTGCATTATCCAGCTTTAAAAGTGATGTTCAGTACTACATAGGCAGGCAGGCAGGTAGGCAGATAGATAGATGGATAGATAGATAGATAGATAGATAGATAGATAGATAGATAGAGAGAGATAGATAGATAGATAAATAGGTATTTCATCTTGTACAGCTAGTAATCCATAAAACAAGTCATAAAATTACAAGGTTCATGCAAATCACAAGGGCACATTTTAATTAAAATTTTCTTAAGATTACCTTTAAAATTCTTAAAATTAGTTGTAGATTTAATATTAATAGGCCAGGAATTAAAGAATTTCAAGACATAGACCATAGAAGATCTATTAAATTTCGTCGAGTGATGCATTGGAATGTTAAAATTATGTCTTATACGTGTATCATCCATGTGAACTTCGACATTTCTAGGAAGGTAATTTCTGTTAATAAATATCAACTCCATTAATTTAAAAATATATAATCCATAGACAGTCAATATATTAAAAATAATAAAATAATCCTTAAAAGATACTCCACAACCAGGGGGTTGCGACTTGAGTAGGTTTCAGGATCAGAAGGTAGACCAATATCACAAAGTTTGGTTTAACTGCGACTAACATACTGAGCAGTATTTTAATGACTTCAAGTGGCTAGTGTGTGGTTTACATGACAGGGCTCCTAAACTGAATCTTTACAATTGACACTAGCATGAAGATTAAGACAAGTGATTAGCCAGCAGGCCTTACCTTAGGAGAAGTGTCATCGGCGAGCCTACGGACGGGTCCAGAGTGCCGTGGAGTGTCTATCTTAAGACTTGGAGGTCATACAACAAAAAACCACCGAGAAGACTCCGGGACTCACTTAAATATCAATTAATATCCTATGAAATGACGTCAAATTGTCATGGCGGCTTTATCATTTATGGTGTGCCGGTCCCCAGGATTTACGTGGGTTGGTAGGAAAATTCTTACCGGAAGCATTACATCGCAAGTTGCAGATGTAACATTGTTCCAGGACTTTCTATCAGGAAATTGTGTTACTAGAACATCCCTGAGTTCTACCATAGGAAGTGGTAGCTAGTTACATGCCGTCACGTACGCAGCTTAACAAAGCTTCTATATGTTAAGAAGATATAAAAATTAAGTTTCGACTAAATTCTGAACATCTTGAAATCCTCAACGAAGTATTATCAAAATAATATAAGTTGAATGCTTTCGCTGATGACATACGTGAAAATAACCTACAATCAATGCCAGCAATAGATCGTATTATGCGTTTTTGGGCAATAAAAACCTGCTGCACCATGGATCCTGACTCCCAAAAACAAACACAATATGCCAATTGTGATTCAACATGTGCAAAATAAAACAAGAGAGTACAGCCTTAACATTAAAACAGGATCTCAAAACCCGTAATTGCTAGCAACAAACATTCAATTTTTAATTTGAATTACACTGGGGTTGCCAAGATAGATGTTAGTAGTAAAAGAAGGCGATTACGGGCACATAAAGGGAAGTCGCCAACTCCGCCCCCTTGCTTTGTGTGCTGATCCTTAAAGCCGCCGACTCCGCCCCCTTGTGTAACGTATGAAAAATTGAGTTTCTCATACGTTGGATGCACAGATTTTCTACGGAAATAGCTCATGCTAAAACTGTAAAAAATTAAATGAATACGTGAGTGCTAACGCTCGAATGAATTAATTCATAACACGCAACTATGTATACATCTCTGATGAGGACAGCGGAGGGGACCTCGATCTATACATAGCAGCGGGAAAGGATGCTCTCTTGAAACATTAGTCATCTAGACAGCAATTGTTCACGGAGGCAGTAGACGTCAGTTTGGATGGAACAGACTCCAAGATCAAATCTTTAAAATGGTTGGGGTCCTCGCCCTTTGACTGTCATGTCTCCTGGCCAGTCCTAAACGCGTAGCATTACGTTACAACGCCACGTAACGAGAAGATGGCGAGTTCGAGCAGGGGAAAAGGATGCTCTCTGGAGCAAGGGTCATTCGGATCGTTCCAGCTTGTCGCGCATCTCTTTCATCTACATGTCGTCGAATTGTTACCTTCTGAATTAAAGTGTGGTGGTCTGTATAGATCTGAACAGCTTGCATTGCGCTGGGAGTCCCTAACATTTCCAGATCTCGGACCGTTCCAGCTCGTCGCGCATCTCTACCACCTTCATGTCGCCGAATTGTTACCTTCTGAAGTAAAGTTTGGCAGTTGGTTTAGATCTGTAGTCTGCATTGCGCTGGATGTTCCTAACATCTCCAGCTCCTGTACCGTTCCAGCTGGTCGCGCGGCTCTACCAACTTCATGTCAACGATCTGCTACCTTGTGAATTAAAGTTTGACGGTGGGTGTAGATCCGAACAGCTTACGATGTGCTGAATGTCCCTAACATTTCCAGCTCTCGGACCATTGCAGCTCGTCGCGCGTCTCTACCATCCTCATGTCGACAATCTGTTGCCTTCTGAATTAAAGTTTGACAGTTGGTTTAGATCTGTAGCCTGCATTGCGCTATTTAAATGGAATAAACAAATAAACTTTCTTGACGATAATATATTTTTTGCATTAGTAATGAAAATAAATTATCCTTGTTTCTCTCGCGTAATTTCCGGCGTCTTGGGGAAAATCTATTCTCTCTCTTTAGACCCATCTCTTCGCAGGAATCCCGTCCATTAACACAGGTAGAGCTTGGGTTTAACCTCAACGAGGGCGTACAACATATTTTTGCAAGGGTTTGTAAACCGCTATATAAATCCTTGGCGTAATGCAGAGAGAGTGTGAGAGAGAGAGAGTGTGTGTTTGCGTGAAGGATGCGTTTTTTATCGGCAATGACTGTTTCAAAGTCCATGCCTACAAAGGGGAGAGAGAGACAGAAAAAGAGGGAGACATAGAGAGAGAGTGTGTGTGATGGATGTGTATTTTTACCGACAATGTGTGTTTTAAAGTCCATGCCTATGCGAGTGATTGCGTTGGCTGTGCGGTACTTTATCGACAACGCCTGTTTTAAAGTCCCTAGCTATACGCTTGCTTGTGTGAGCGGGTTGTGGTACTTTATCGTCAACGTCTGTTTTAAAGACCCTACCTATGCACTTGCTTGTGTGAGCGAGCTATGGTACTTTATCGACAATGTCTGTTTTAAAGTCCGTGGAGTGCTTTATCGAAAATGCCTGTTTTAAAGTCCATGCCTATGCGTGTGCTTGCGCTGGCAGTGCGGTACTTTATCGACAACGCCTGTTTTAAAGTCCCTAGCTATACGCTTGCTTGTGTGAGCGGGTTGTGGTACTTTATCGTCAACGTCTGTTTTAAAGACCCTCCTATGCGTTTGCATGCGTGAGTGGTTAAGGTACTTTATCAACAATGACTGTTTTAATGTCCGTGCCTATGCGCGTGGAGCGCTTTATCGTCTGTCTTGATATATTTGTGCTTCTTTTCTGCTGTTTGGTAAAGAGTAACAAGGAATGTGTTTTGTTTAGGTTAGTCTCCATATTTCTTTATTTATTTGGTTTACTATTTATTTATTAATGACATATGTAATATTTAACTTGAACTTTCGTCGCTCTCCGCTAGAGAGCATAAAAGAAGGGCGCGGAAGGCAGTGTCAGGCACGGAGAGGGAAGGGGTGTTTGCGGATGGGGTGAGGTGGTCAACCCATGCATGCAGGTCCAAGAGATCATTAGCGCAACAGCGCCTACAGGAGATGGGGCGCTTGCGGGTTTTCAGCGAAATTATCACGCGTTAACGTCTCGTGTTAGGTATTTACGCTAACGCTGTCCTTTCAGTGATACATTCTTAATTCACCTAAGTGATGTAATATTCTTATAAACCCAAAAAGATTTTCTCTCAAAAGCAGAATTAAACAAATCTTATTAGTCGTAATAGTTATACACGCGTAATAATCGCCTTAACACAAACACACACACATACGACGGCAACCAAATGCGCAAGTCAATTCATATACACTTATTTATATTAATCAAAAATACTTAATTGTATTCATCGATCGGCGAGTCCATTACTTATTTTTTAATAACGTATGTAATATTTTACTATAATGTTAACCACTATTATTTATTTTTAATAACATATGTTGTATTCAGCCATAATGTTAACCGTATTTATTTTTCAGAGGCATTCCTACGTGTAAACAAACGTTGGAAAAATATCTTGAAACGTGAAGTTGCTTATCGGCCATTTCAAATGATTTATGCTAGCTTTCCCTGGAGTCAACATGGCCGCCGCCATGCATTCGTTAAACTTTTAAAATGTCTACTTCCGGCATCTTCGTCGTAGAGCGGAAGAGCGTGCTTTCGACTCTATCGGCTAGAGAGCGCGCGCTGCAGGTTGCGAGCTATACCGAGATAGATGAAGGGTGGGAGTGCCAGCTACCTTGCGTGCCGCTGTGACAGTCCCTCACTCGAGTGGGACACTGCATAGGGGAGGGACCGCACGCGGGTTTTCAGCGAAATTATCTCTCGTTAAGGCCTCGTTACGGCAACTCTGTCCTTTCAGCCATGGAATTATCTAAGTGTTGTAATATTCTCATAAACCCAAAATATATCTTCCCTCAAAAGTAGAATTAAACAAATGTTATTATTCGTAATAATTATACATGTGTAATTATCACCTTAACACACACGCACACATATACGATGGCGACCAGTTGCGCGAGTCAATTCATATTCACTTAATTACATCAATCAATCAAAAATACTTAATCGTATTCATCGATCGGGGAGCATCGTTTAATTACATGCGGTGGGGATACTTCGATGAAGGTTTTACGTCCAGCCCTTTAGAGCCAGGAGTTAGCAGTATACGTAAGGCCACAAGAGAGGGATGGGAGTGGGCTGCGTGCGGGAACAATACCCTATTACCCACACTCCTCTACAGCAAACCATTCAGAACAGACCGTAAAGAGGGAGGCGTGGCGAGCGTACGGGGTTGGACCACAAAGGAGAGTGGAGGGGTGTGTGTTCGGAGGCCACAAAAAGAGGGTGTGGCCAGCGTAGGGAAAAATACCCTATTACCTCCACTACTCTACAGCGAGCCATTCAGACCAGCACACTCAAAGCGGGGGCGTAGACAGCGTACTGGGTTAGACCGCAAAGGGGAGGGGCGGAGTGTAACGGTTTAGGCTAGGGTGTGACCAGCGGCACAGAGCCGGGCGGCATACTAGTATCACACAAACGATTGGGTGTGGCCACGGCACAGAGCCAGGCGCCATCCTAGTAGCACACAAAGCAAGGGGGCGGAGTCGGCGGCATTAAGGGTCAGCACACAAAGCAAGGGGGCGGAGTCGGAGGCAGCACTTTGTGTGCCAGTACCCGCCTTCTTTTACTACTGATGTTCATAAAAATAATTCCTAAGAATTTAGTATGCTGAAGACAGCGCAGATTCTGAGCAAATATATTAATACTTAATTGC
This sequence comes from Deroplatys truncata, assembly GCA_030765065.1. Lineage (NCBI taxonomy): Eukaryota > Metazoa > Arthropoda > Insecta > Mantodea > Mantidae > Deroplatys > Deroplatys truncata. Next base: position 18,143,500 of record CM060988.1, on the reverse strand, counting down.
TCAACATTCCTTTTTTGATACATATGAAAATAAACAAAACCAGTTTTATTAACATTCAGATAAAGGATATTATTATTAATCCACGTTTTGAGATGCCTAAGTAATTCGTTACATTTCACTTGCAAATCTGTCATATTGCAATGTTTAACAATCACAGTGGTATCATCAGCATACATTGTTAAGAATGTTTCAGTTGACCATCTAAAGCATTTACAAACAGCAGAAACAACACAAGATCAAGAATGGGCCCTGAGGAACACCAATATCAATATCAATATCAACAGTATTAGAATTATAAACATGTCTAACGGAAACAGGTGTTTGGTTAATCTGAACATATTGCGTTCTATTTTTTCAAATTAGAATTAAACCAGGTTAAAACTACACCACATATACCATAATATTCCAAATTAGCAAGCAGCAGATCTTAATTTACGCAATCGAACGCTCTACTAAGGTGACAAAAAATTCCAAACAGGGCATTCAATAGAATCAAAAGAGAGCAAAATTTCTCTGAGCACGAAATAAATGGCAGTAGTAGTAGATTTACCTGATCTGAAACATGTTGGTCAGGATCCAGGATATTATATTTATCAAGAAAATTGAGTAGTCTGTCAAGCATCCAATATTGAATTTTTTTGAAATACTGTTACAGATAGCAACTGGTCCATAATTTTTACTTTCTCTACTACGTATAGTAAGTAGAGGAAGTATTGTATTCCACCCAAAAATTCGATACCGAGATTTCACCGGAAATACATGTTTTGAGACCCCCTGAATCGAAAAAAAGCATTTTTGGAAACATGTCCGTGTGTGTGTCTGGTGTCTGTGTCTGTCTGTGAACAGCATAACTCAGAAACAAACAGTCGGATAAACACTAAACTTCATATTTAGGTTCAGTATCTTCCGGAGATGCGACACGAAGGTTTTCAAGAAAATCCCCCCATCCCAGATTACCCTTTACATGGAACATTTTTCGAAAATTTTAATTTTCTCAAAAATGGCTCTAACGATTTTGATTAAAATCTCATATGTTTAAGATAGTTTCATGACAAATAAAATGTATATCTTGAATTTTCTGGGAATGTCTCCAAAAGTATTCTTCATTGTGAACGACTTTTGCATAACTGGTAAACCATAAGAGATAGACAAAATATTACTACACAAAAAATGTGGTACGTGTTAAAATACACAATTTATGTCATATGCATTTTTTTGTTGAGTGAACCATTTTCGAGATATTGCTTGTTATTCCCTTAAACTTTTCAATACTTATTTTGTCAAATGGGAATTCGTTATTCATTTTTTGTCTTGGATATGCAAAGAGTATTAATCTGTGGCAAAGGGAATGGTGCTGCACCTAGCAACCAGCTATTAAGAGATATGTATGTGCTTAAAGGCTACTGTATTTCTATATTGCCCTTGTAAATACACATTCCCCTTACATCTACAAGAAAATTAGCAATAAGATAGAGTCTGCAAATGTTTATCTCGATTAACATGAAGCAGATGGAGAATAAGCGTTTGTAAAAATAGTTTGTACAAGAGTAGAGAAAGTCATGTGAGTGTAACACATCAGATTTTTTTGCCTTGGATATGCAAAGATATCTGTGGTAAAGAGAATGGTGCTGCACATAGCAACCAGCTATTAAGAGTAATGATATGTTTAAAGGCTATTATATTTCAATATTACCCTTGTAAATATATATTCCCCTTACATCTACAAGAAAATTAGCAATAAGGTAGAGTCTTGATTAACATGAAATAGATGGAGAATAAGCTTTTGTAAAAATAGTTTGTACAAGAGTAGACAAAGTCATGTGAGTGTGACACATCATATTTTTAATATTAGTTTTATCAGATTTTTTAAACACGGGTATGATTTATTCAGTTTCAACTCACTAGGAAATATGCCAGACATAATAGAATTGTTAACAAGAAACGTAAGAGGTTTTATAATGTATTTGCAACATTTACGAATTAATTTCGAAGGAACATCATCAGGACCACACGTAGATTTATTTTTAACCTTTCTGAAAATTATATTGGCAATTTCAGCTTCAGAAAATTCATATAAAACATAGAATTGCGATTACGCCTGAGACCACTCAAGTTAAATTCATTACTCATATCCAGCTTAGACACAACTTTTAGGGGAGCATTTTTGAAAAATGCATTAAGTGAATCTGCGATGTATTGCAGATGATCAATAACTTTGTCGCCATAAACTAATACCTACCATTACTTTGTGTTTGTTTCGTTACATAATTAACAATACTTCAAATATGTCTACTATTACTGGAAGCATCACTCAAACGACTTTCATAAAATAGCTTTTTAGTGTTTTTGACAAACTTTTTATTGTATTTCGAACTTTTTTATAAATGCCTTCAAACTGTGGTGACTTTTTAGTTAAGTAAAACAATTTCCTGACGTATGCACTAGAAGTTTTAACTTCATTATTAACCCATGATTTAGAACGATAATTAGATCTGCATTTCGTTAAAGAAAAACATATATATCAAACTACTATAAAACTGCGATAGAAATAACTAAACATATTACACAATTCAAAAGAATTAAATACACCACGCCACTCTTCAGTAGACAGAAAATATAAAAAACGATCACAATTGGATGAATGAAAATTTCTTATAGTATACATACAAGTACAATTATTATTATTATTATTATTAAAATTCATGCCCAATGCATAAAAAACGGTTCGGTGATCACAAATTGTATTATCAATAATGAAACAAGTGCCAGAAACGTAAGAATTAGTAAAAACATTATCAATGGTACTTACACGAGTGAGCCATTTGGCCCTATACACAGCAACAATTATTGAAATCAATAAAGTCCTTAGAGATGTTATAACAGTCAAAATTAAAATCACCATAAATAGTTCCGTTAAACCCTTTGTAAACAAATAGTTTAAATGTTATAAATATTATAAAAAACAATTTAGGATCACCCTAGGGGGGCGATAACTTGGAATAAATACAAAATCAATGCTGTTGTGCCTCCATTCTAAACCGCAGGCTTCAATATATATATACACAATTTAAACAAATCAATACCACGCAGATCAAGGTCATTTCTAGCATATATGCTAACTCCACTATGATCGCGACCCTTGCGAGTATAAGAGCTTATTAAGACTAATATTTAAAAAACTATAAGAATAAACAGAGGCAATATTTGCCCAAGTTTCTGTCAAAAATATAAACTTTAAATTATCATATGAAGACAAATATTCAATTTCCATTTCGTTAATTTAAACTTTGTACATTAAGTAGTAGTAAATCCGGACTAAAAATCAATCGTTTACAGTCACTCTCTTGCGAAAGCGAAAAAACTTATTAATACAAGCACCATCAGGCAGGGTCCATAGCTTGCTTAAAATTACATTCATAAATAGAAATCTGAATGACGAGTAAAGTTCAGTTTTTTTCCCAGTCGATTGTTCACATATCAGCTCGGGAAAGTGAGATACCAATAAGTTGTTCGTGTCGCCAGCTTTAATATTGGGATGCAACCCAACTAACTTGGGCACGGATTTCTTGTTGTTTCCTATTGTTCTGTTGTGATTGCTCGTACGTGTTTTCCTAGTAATAACACGCCATTTGATTGTCTGGATACTGGCCAACCACAGCACCCGAGATACAAATAGTAGTACTGTTTGGAAAGGTAGAATCAGACGACTGAAAAATTCAATGCCATAGCCGGGATTTGAACCACGGATCTCCCGGTCTCCGTCGCGTTGCTCTAACCACTGAGCTACCATGGTAACATGCCGGCACGCCACTAAATTCTCCATCTGATTCGCATTTTTCCCGGTAAACCACAAGGAGATCTCAAATTGTAATGAGATGACGTACCCCAATGGCGACTAACAATTTTTGTAAGTACTTTAAGTCCCGGGCTTCATAGTTCCAACCACTATTAGGTCAATTAATGGACCTTTCCAACACAGGACTTGTGTGGAAGAACAATTAATTCCAGGAGTATTGTTTGTTTCTGATCTATCAGAATTAACCACAGTCTTTGAAGCCACTGCAACATTTTATCGGCGTTATTTGCCCCTGTATTAAAATTAGGCTCACTTAAGGTTTTACTGACACTTGCAGAATCAATTTATGGACTGTCAGATATAAAGTTACCGAAATGGTCACAAATGTTGGAGTAACATTATTTTGTCCTTAATAAGCATGTAGTTCCTCAATTATAATATCCTTATGACGAATAATGCAGTTTTTCTGTTGTATAATATAATTAAATACCTTATCATTGGAATAAAAGTTCAGTGTTCTTTATCCACTTCACAACATATCACAGAATCATTACTTAACAATTTTATATTACTGTTGAGCTTGACACAACCATTGTGAAACACAGAAGCACATACTTCCTTATTCTTGCAGCGTTTACACGTTTTGCAATTCGATGTGTATCTGCCATATTCAAGGTTGCAATACAGATAGCGGAAACACGTCCGCACTCAACCAAGGCTAGTCGAAGACTACTTCAAAAAGGACACATACTTTACAAAACTTATGGCTGGTGAACACACTGATTTGATAGCTTCAAGCTTATCTCTTGAGGGTAGGCGTGAGGAGCTTCTAGTGGCAGAAATTACAAAAACGGCCTGGTTGCTTATCCAGATAAGAGCTGCCGGAGTGTGGCCTTCCCGCGGCTAATCTTAAGTAAATAAATCTGTTGAAAAGGGATCTATCTATCCCTGGGAAGAGATAAACCCTGAATCCTCTTAGTTAACGAGGCTGAAAGGGATATGTTCCCTGGCGTGCATCTTATATTCCCATTGGACTACATATACCTCAAATGGGAGATGAAACCCCTAAAGACCTAGTTTGGCACACTAGTGCTGTACGTATAGCTTTGCTGACGAGCCAGCTCACAGTCCGTCCTCATAGTGGTAATAAATTGTGTGACGTGAGATTTTACGTCTTTCCGTATACTTGGAACATTAATTATCCTTACACCAACGAGAAAGCATTTTAGTGCATTACTAAAGATTTTAATCTGATAGGGTTTGTCTGAATAATACTACAAAATGAAACTAACAATCCTTCGCCCTGTTGTGCCCACAGCAACAGAAAATCTTGCGCACTTCAGTTGTGAAATGATAATTATAAGGCATGTTATTTCTGCTATTATAAACTGTGAGATTATTTTGAAATAATTATTTACTTTGTGATTTTTCGACTGTTCAAAAGGGCGATGAAATTCTCCTTCCCTTCTCAGATTGCGGCTTGCAAGAAAAATAAAATGGGAAGGTTAAAAATTAACTCAGATTAATGTTTACTGCTTAAGTTAATTGTTTTTCAAACTTGGTTACTAATGAATATGCAAAGAACACAAACCCATTTGCTGTCTTATGAAATGATACTATTTGCGCATTTAAATGGGTATGTTTTTCTTGCGTATTTTTACAATGTGTTAATTAAATGATTTTCCTCCTTATATAAAGTACCTTAGGGATACACTGATGTCAAATTCAAACAAGAATGGTAAATATTTACGTGATAATAAACATTATCTTGCTTGTTTTACACGTCGTCTTCGTAGCTTTTGTGACAGAGAGTAAATTTTCTTGCACGTTTAAAACTGATTTGAGTCTAAGTATTTTATGTACAACGTTTCTATTGGTTGCTGATGATTACTTTATATAATTTAGGAGTCTTTTTTGAAAGGAATATTTATAAAATTTTTATAAAATCAAATTATTATAATATTGCGTTTATAAAATGCTGTGGGCATTGTTGTCCGAGTATGCATGCATTTAATGTCCACATTTTTATATAAACCATAAAAACAATCACACTAAGTATATAACAAAAAAATAAAAAATGAAATGCCTTTGGATACATTCTTACTATTTACAAACTTTTGACATCGTCTAAGCATTAATTTATCCATTATTTATAAAATGATTATTAAATTACTGTTTACATTTCTTTGCCCTGGTTGTATATAGAATAAATTACTGTTCGGTTGTAAACGCTGTTGCTATTATTATTCTGCATGGGGAAATATGAATACCATATACACTGCCGTTTGTGGAAATTGCAACACCAAGAAGGAAACGCATGAATTCAATGAATTTAATACCACAGATTAGGTACATGACAAGTAAAAAATGATAAACATTTGAGGCAGTATTTTTCTAGCTTGAATGATATCAGTTTAATTATATAATATAAAGTTAAATAAAAGCCCGCCTTAAAGCAATGTGTGTATTAATATAATATATAAAGTGTATGTCACAGTCATTGTATTAATGTTTAAATTATTATGTACGTGTATAGTAATATGTGAATTTATTACGTAGTTTTAACAATGTAGGAGCTGTGAGAATAGAAGAAAGCTGCTTTTCTTAGCAAACAGAATTATAAAGTAGGAGCCGAAAGTTGCTAACAATGAGATAACCTTGAGACAACAATAAATTAGAAGAGTTTAATAAAGGCTACTAATAATTCTTGGAACAATAATGTAATGTTTAAAACAGTTTATAAATAGCCAATCAAAAACTAGAAAAAGCTTAAGTTAAATAAAAGTATTCTATTGGAGTAGGCTTAGCCAATCAGATACTTGAAATAGAGAAAATGTACAAATTCAGGCGGGAGACGCTATCAGATTGCGTACCCGATCGGTACGGTACGTGTTCAGTGTGAGATATAAACATTTATTGCGGTGAGAATAGTATAAAGTTTACCTGTTAAAAAGTGCAATTAACAATAACCTCACAGCTCTGCTGTATGATACACCAGTGAAGTGTTATTTAATCGTGTGAAGGATTAATAAAACAAAGCTAAATACCATTATAATTTGTGTAAGCCTCATTATTTAGCCACACCAACCCTGCTAAGAGATACGTGTTCTGAAAATTACTACTGACGCAGCCGAGGCATATATGTACAATAATTAAATAAACATTAAAATACAAAGTTGGTATTTTAAACGTGGGGCGAAGGCCACCGGAAAAGTATACGTGGGGCGAAGACCACCGTAAAACAATAAACAACTTCAAGTTTGGCTAACATACGTGGGGCTGCAACAACCGACTGCACATTTCAAATCTATACATGACATTACCTTGTCGGACCGACACGACAGGGCTCTGCTCGGCCTACGTGTACCCCATATCTCTGCAAACCTAATCACTTATTGCTTGCACACTCTTCTACACTTCCACCAAGTTTGAAGTTATTCGGGAAATTCCTTCTTGGTGTTGTAATTTTCACAAACGGCAGCGTATATACTATAAATATAAAATAGAACAATTTATGTAAATAAATAAACAATTTATAAACATATAAACATAAAACAAATATACATATATGCAGATATACTGTAAGTACTAGAATGTAGCCTTATGTGACTAAAATCGGTCAACATGTGCATTTCAGAAGCCCAGGCCGGTAAATGGCGCGAATGCGTATGGAATGCATAATTATTAGTCGTAGGGCCTTACGGCCGGAGTCAGAATTGTAACTAGGAGTATCTTCCTGGCCGAGTTTGCAGTTGCGAACGAGAAAACCTCGTTTCTTGGGCCGGAAGATACTCCTCTTTATAATTGCATAAGAACAGCAGCGGCTCTTGAGTCAACATTTTGGGTGTTCACAAAATTTAGTCAGATAGCTCTGAAAATGTGAGATAACATCTATTGCGTAATGGTTATAATTAGAAACAAATTGATAGAACAGCAGCCGCTCGTAACAACACCAATAATAATACTGAAACTAAAACAATAGTTAATAACAATGCCTAACTTTTCTGGCCAAAGAAAGCTTCTTTTTAGGTTTGTCATGTGATGAATTAATATATCATGTTAGGGCAAGAATCAAAAAATGTAAACTAAATAGTTGAGATAATGGATGTTATGGAGCAACTGGGAGAATTTGCGTGTTTGTGCGTATTACCTACTTCTGACGTAGTGTGCTACCACCTAGTGGCATAAACGCAAAACTATGGTGACAGTGTACTCGTAGAAACGAGAGTGCGGGATAAGCTTCGTACGCTAGTGCACCTCTTCAAGTGTGCACGACCCGTATATATTTATCCCCATTAGGTAATTGCATTATCCAGTATCGCATCGCTGAAACTCCTTAAAATGTGCACAAGTCAAATTGTGCTAGCGATGTGTTGCCATGTCTCACCGAGAAGCGCGGTAGGCTTTATGTTGCCGCATATAATTACAATTAATAGCAATTAAAAAAAACAGTGAATCAGCAACGTAGAAAGTTAGTTTGTTCACATGTTCTTATGTAGCAGCCGCCACTGCATAAGAGCTGTCTTATTTCTTTTAGAGCAAAATAAATACACAGACCTTCCCCTCAAGTATACTTGTATTGTATCTGGAAACTCGAGTCGAAATTTACTGTATCGTAAGGAGTGGCTGAAAAACATAATTAAATTGAGTTTATTTATGGACGCTCTTTAACTGCTGTGGTGCTTAGCGTCCCATTCTATACTGGGCGTGAAAGACCGGAACTTTTGCTCAGAGGCCTCTTTATCAGGCTTGAGGTTCTTTTAAGTGCCGTAAATCTACGACACGGGACCACCGACTTTACTTCTCTTCCGAAGGAAGGCATGCTAAGTATTTTTAAGCCCGAAAAAAATTCATCGTCCTCCACCGGGTTTAAACCCGCGACCTGGAACTGGAACTGAAAATAAAGGAGTGGTAAGTCGCAATTATAGCAGCTATATTTGCAAACTTATTCATTTCCATTAATTCGTTATTTTTAAACAAAACACACGTGAACTGCATGTATGAAACAATATTAGCTTTCTTCTGCGTGGTTAATAACGGACTAATGACAGACTGAAGGAATGGAAAACATTAATCGGACACGCATTACGTCATTGTTCGGTGTGTTTAAATTGATTGAGGTAAAGTGCATCCTGTCAGTCGCCTTGTGCGTACGTTCTAGTCATAATATTACTGTGGAACACATGAGTTAAATATGAAGGTTTCTTTCAACCATCTGATTTACGTTTGTATTGCTTTGCCGAAATTAAAGTTTCTTAACATCCTAACATAGAGGAATGCAGCAAATAGCTTAATTTCTGAGCATAACATTACACAGAATGCATCTCTTACAATCATTTTTTAAGCATTAGGTGTGTTTCACTAGTGATGTTAACATACTAATTCTTGTCTGTCATTTGGCTCCATGCACCTTAAAGGGGTTAGGGTTTACGGTGCTTCCAAAGGTGAATTTATTGTCCGTTCTATTCAGAAACTGCAAACTGCTACTAATTAGTAAAATATTTGCTCATACTCTGACCTGAAAGATCTTAGCAATATTCTTCAATCTAATGTGATCACCTTCTCAAGCAATATTCCATTCTTCTTTCAAAGTAAGCCTGCGGTATTCAGGAATACCCTTTTCATATACACAAGGATTATATCACTATTTAAACACATTTTAGTACGAACATACGCTCTAAATAATTAGATAGCATCTGTATAGCACCAATTGCTGCTTAGATAATAAGCAAAAGTTATTTTTAGTTATAAAATACTAATTTTCCTTCGTATTTAGGAAAACTTACAAGATATTCATTATTAACAAGTCTTTTCGTCTAACAAATACATAAATCGCAACAGGCTTTTGCTTTCCCTCGCTTCCTAGTTATCATTCTCGGTTTAGCAATAGGAATGTTATATGAGTATTTTGAAACTTAATTTTTGTATACGCACGCATACACCACTTATATGTAATATATAATAGTAATATTGTACTTTATATCATTACACTTAAACATTCGTTGCAGATTTTTTCCATGCCACAGTTACGGCTATTCATTCGGAGGGAGTAGGGTAATTAAAACAGAGCTGGAGCACGCTAAAACGGGAAAGATGGCTTCTATTTCAGTGGAATCTGGCTATATTTAGCGATTTTTGTAGTGATTAGAGTGTTTTTACAACCAATATTGCAGGTTTTATAACCGTTTTATGTATTATTGGAGGTATCTCATGTAATTTGAAAGTAATTTACATCGGGATTGTGCAATATGGCGGTGAAAATCCACTATATTTGCAAGATGGCGACAAAAATCCACTAAGTATAATAGAAAACAATATATTGAAAAGCATTGATTGTATAATAGTGGGAAATTTTAAAAGAAATGATACTCAAGAAAGAGATAATCGTGACGGTCATAGGCTCCATCCCAGTGAACACTAAAAACATAACCCTTATATTTAAAGCCGTAGGAAAATGAAACAAAAACTGCGATACATATCCGATAGAAAATGACGATGTACGGATGCAGGAATGCTGTGGGACCACGACAGATATGTGTTCGAATCCAGTGAAAACAAAAAACGGAACTTTTATATATACAGCCTTAGAACGACGAAACAGAAATCTGTGACACATATTCGATAGAAGCTGACAACGGATTGATGCAGAATGATTGACAATACAAATAAAAAGGACATAAATAATATTAGCATTCGAACATTACTTAGCTAGTAAACGTTTACATTCCTCTAGATGGACAGTGACAAAAGAATATCCAAATAAATAGTATTAATCCAGTGTTGAAATCCTTTAAAAATAAAAATTTATGTACGAAATAACCCAAGATATTCAATAGGATTCTAAATACAATCAATGTCTTGTAAAAACAATACCCACTACAAATAAACAAAGACAGGATATCGAATACATTGGGAGCGTGCGTATATAGGTTTTGCTAGCTTAAGTATACAAGCCTGCCTGTATCCATGTCTCCACCCTACTCAATGCGTAGGCTATCCGGTTAGATTAGAGTGAAGGTTAGAAACTGCAAGACTATCCCCTCCCTCTGCCTAGCAGAGAGGGAAGCGGATTCCGGACTCTCTCGATCTCTCACGAGCGCCCCTCTAACCATCTCGGCAGAGGGAAAAGTGGAATCAACATCGGTAATAATAATAATATAATAATAATAATAATAATAATAATAAATTATATAAGAGAAAACCTAGTGGAACATTCTTATAAGACGCAGAACGTAAATATATAACGAGTTTGTTACCAAAAAGACTTTGTGTCTCTGAGATAAATGTTCAAACACAGAATAATTATAACAATAATAATAATAGACACTAATAATTCTGTTCAAAGTTAGGCTACCAATTAGAAATAAGAGTAAATACAAATAGTGAGGAGAGTTTCGCAGTAAACGATAAAGTAAATATACATACAGAGGAAAACGATTTTTAATTCACAAATACTTTATTTTATTTATGTGAATAATTTTTTCAAGTCCTAAGCACTTATTGAATTTTTCTCGCGGCCATGCAAAGAGTGGAAAGCCTGCACTTTTGTGGGGAAAATAGGAATAAAGGTTTAAGGAAAAACAATACATATGAAGGAAAAAGAAAGAGGAAGAGAAAGGATCTGTTTATATTATGGCACTATTTAATGGGGGCTGGTACCGCCGAAGCAAACCCGCTATTTGTGAGTGATTACTAAGGTGTGGCGGAGTTCTCCGCAGTGGTGGTTAGGTAACTGTCATGGTCGAAGGCATGACAGGGACTTATGAACGGTGGTGTAAATTATTTGAGGTTCCGTACCCGGGTCTGTTGGTCTCAGGTGTGGTGTAGACAGAGAATCCTGAAGCGTGTTATCGTGTGTGATGATGTGGTGACGGTAGATACGGCCGGAGAGTTCGAATCATTCTGTTCGCATGGTCTGCGATCCTATCACGAAGGTAATCGTTTCCCAGTCGAAAGGTGGTGCGATCTGTCTGGTCCATTTTCTCGATGCTGTTTCGTGCTGTCTTTCTATGGAGGTGATTTGTGTGCTGAACTATCTTCCAGAGTGGCAAGACGGCTAAGTCAAGCAAGTCGGCGTGTAGGTCCTGAATTGCGTCAAGGGTGCTGTTGTTGCTGGGTATGTTCTGTTCTAGCAGGTGTTGGTGTTGGCCAACTGATGTTCTAGATGAGAGGTGTCAATCTGCGGTTCTGCAGTGTCGTGATGATGTGGTCGTTCGGCGATATTCTACGTGGGTATGGTGAGCAGATGCCCGACTGGTGTAGTGCCCCTTGACTCCTCATGAGCCGCAGAAGCGGCGGCGTTGGGTCAAGTAGTGTGCCCGGCAATCAGCGGTGAGTATCCCGTTCCTGGCAAGAGTGCGGCGTCACATGAGTCGGCGGTGTGCCCGTACAAGCAACAGCAGCGGCATGGCGGGCACTGCAACTGGCCTCAAGCAGCAGGGTGTGTCCCTACAAGGGCAGCCCTGCGCCCAAGGCAGCCTGCAAACAGCAACCCTCCTTTTAAACACTTAACTTCAACTTCATCCTCACGTATCCACCTTGTATTTAAAATGAAATGTGTAATGGTAGCACCTTTGCAAACGTTTTGTCTTGAATAACATGACGTATACAGAAAAGTAAATCGTTTTTAGGAATAACGTATAGAGGAGATAAATAAAGGGCAATGCATAGAGAAAGTCATGTGAATGTAACACATCAGAATATTTGCTACAGTATTTTAAACATTTCTCCTTTGCTTCAGTCTCCTCTGTTGCCCTTGTACCTAACTGTAAGGAAATCTGTTTGTGTTTCGAAAAAGACAGAGGGAGCAGGAGAGAAAGAGACCTAGGCTAATATAATTAAAAAAGGATAAATCGATGAATACGAAACTTTGCATTTAAGTCCAGCGTATTTCAAGAGAATACTTAATATTTTAATGAAATTCTCACTCTCCAAGGTATCCTTTGCAACGAAATATCGTCATTGTTCCGAAGTGATTTTTACGTGTATTTCAATTTAAAAAGTGTAAATAATAACGGACTAGGAATTAAAGGGTCAGATTAATCGTTTCTAGATGATCCCCGCCACTAACGGCACGGAAAAGCATTATAAGCTGCTAATAACTAGACGGGCAAAAGCCAAGAAGGCATTCCTACATCCTGCGAACATTGACAATATGAAAGAAAAGAAACACTCGATGGCGCCAGAGATGGAATAAGTGAAAAATATTCATTTATATTCATGTAAGTATTCTTATAATTTACCGTTCCACCACACATTCATATATTTACTGTTCACAGAAAAAAAACTACACCAATATGTGCTGCCTGTTTGTTTTCTAGAAGAACCTTCATCTTTAGAATACTATTCCATTATAAGATACTAACGATCAAACAGGGAGGGAGCCAACAGAATTCCTTGCTAAATCCAGCGAGCCCTGTCAATATGGAAGAAAGAAAGAAAGGAAGAAATGATTGTCTAGAGACCGAATAAGTGAAAGAAACATTCACCTACATTCACATAATTATTCTAGAAGTATTTAGTGTTTCAAAACGCATTCATATACAGGAACAAAAAATCGCGCATAAGGAATTTTATTAGCCATATAAATGCGTAAACAGAGAGTATACTGAGGGAAAAATGTGTAGAGATACGATAATAATAATAATAATAATAATAATAATAATAATAATAATAAAATATTGCACATTCTTGGATAAAAACCAATCTAAATGTACAATATCCAAGTACAATAATAGAAATAATAACAATAATAATAATTTTAAAACATTAAACTAGCATCACCTTGTTTATGAAGCGAAATACTCAATTAATCTATACACTGCAGAGAGAGAGAGAGAGAGAGAGATACAGAGAGAGTGATGCTATATAGGTATATCATGATATAGTATATATATGATATGTAGGTTGTTCTAAATATATACATTTTCGAGTGATGTTGACGTAACTTAAATATTTCTACGCATTTCATAGTTTTGTTTGAAACTGGATACTCGAATTTTCCCATCATCCCATTCATCACTGCATTTCGTATCATTCATCTTCACCTGCATACAAAATATTGGGTTTAACAACCATACTGATCCTGATAATCCAAAGTCTGTCTGCTCCTCGACGGATTACTGACCCAAGGCATTGACTTCTAAGTAGTTGTAGGCGATTTTGAAGAAATAGATCTACTAAAGTCGAAATAAAAATGTAACTGTAGAAATTTTGTAGTAGACTTATAAATGAAATACACGAGAATACCATCCTGTCACACATCATTAACCTGGAGATGAGCAGGAAACGCGATGAAAGGACCTTGAGGGGAAGGAAATCGAGCGAATGTTAAATCATCCCCGGGCATTCACCTACCGGCAAGGGGAAAACGCGAGACACTCAAAATCAGGGTGGTGGGAGTCGACGGGAATCAAACCCGGTACCTCAACAATATGAATAGAAGTATGCAAGATACAATCAGGGTTGTTCGCATTGATCTATAAATGAAGACATGGTGGCAAACGCTGTATTCATAATGAACCACTGGATTGTTATACACCATGGATAAGATTCAAACTAAATGTGTAATAAATAATAACAAAAATCGTAACAACATATAATTGGGCATTTCCAGATGAAAACCAATCTAAATGTGTAACAGCTAAAACAAGAAAATAACGACAACAATAATAATAGAAATAATAATAAAATTGTCATCAACGCGTTTATGTGGCGAAATACTCAATTGGGTTACACGTTGCAGGGATATACAGGAAGGAAGGCCTAAGGCTTACCCAATGAAATAAACGAATTGGAACTGTTGGGAAATAAATCGAGGTAGATGTTAAACCACCCTATCGGCCAGGGAAAACCTCGAAAACACAAAGCCAGAGCGAACGAGCGAGAGAATCGCACCCGAGAACCTGCCGAATGCGAGTCTCTCACGTTAGCACGGAACCAACCCGCTCGGTAAGCTGACAATAATGGTGTATTTACCTAACGAAGTTCTAAATTACTGTTGCTGGCATCAGTGTCATCATGCGGCAACAATAATAGGAATATATTTTAAAAACTATAAAACTCTTAACAGAAATAGAGGCATTATTGTATAGGAAAGATTTTAGAATCTGAAAGCTAACTTATCGGTATACATCCATTACTGTATGAGCATAAAAAGAAACAAATAAATGCCTATTTACACATTGACTTACAGAAATTCAATCAAAACACAAGCATCGCACACAAAAAAGGAAAGGTGTTCTCGTAAGACGCACAACTTGTATATACGACGGCGGATCGAAAAGTAACGCACAATAATTTTTTTCTGCCTTGGTATCACAAATGGAATGTTGCAATTTCACACAGATATAGCTTGAAGTTTTCACTACAGAGAATAATTTTTGCTTTATGTGCAGCTCCAGCGAGAGAAGTGTGAACTACGCAACAAAGATGGCGCGCATGTTACTGTCGTCCATGTGTTTGGAGCAAAGAGGTGTGGTTCGATATTTGTAGGCCAAAGGATATAAAACGAGTGATATTCACAGGGACATGCGTGGCGTGTATGGGGATGATTGCATGGACCCTAGCAATGTCACTAGGCGATGTGCATCATTCTTAGAGGGCCGTGTGAACCTTAGTGATTCGCCACGCTCCGGTAACAGCTGCAACCCCGCAGAATCTCAGAGGCATTGAGGCGGCAATTTTGAACGACCGGCCTGTGCAACCGCGAACCTTATCGCAACAGTTCAACATTTCCTATGGTACAG
Source organism: Deroplatys truncata (assembly GCA_030765065.1). Taxonomy (NCBI): domain Eukaryota; kingdom Metazoa; phylum Arthropoda; class Insecta; order Mantodea; family Mantidae; genus Deroplatys; species Deroplatys truncata. Next base: position 18,127,957 of record CM060988.1, on the reverse strand, counting down.
TGTACGATATTGTTCATGACACGCTGACATTTCATAAACGTAGTGCTCGCTGGGTGCCTAAGAACCTGACAAACAACACAAGGGCCAGCGAATGATGACGAGCTTGGACCACCTAACGCGGTACACCGCAGAAGGGCATGACTTTCTGAAAGGAATCGTCACTGGTGATGAGTCGTGGGCATATCACTAGACGCCCGAAACTAAGCAGGCAGGTGGAAACATGCTGGTTCCCCAGTAAAGAAGAAATTTGAAGTGACTCAATCTGCTAGGAAGGTGCTTGTGAAGGTGTTCTGGGATATGCATGGTGTTGTATTGCTGGGCTTTGCTGAACACGGGACCACTGTGAATGTTGCAACCTACATGAAAACTTTGGTGAAGTTGCGTCGTGACCTTCGTGACAAACCCACAACATAAATGTTGACGATGTCAAAATTCCTCATGACAATGCTTGCCACCATGTTGCTGCTGCTGTTCATCAGAAAATCACCTAATTTGGTTTAGAGGTGCTCCAGCATCCACCATATAGTCCGGACCTTGCACCGTCGGACTTTCATTTGTTTGGTCCCATGAAGAAATTCCTGGCGGACCAACGCTTTGCGACAGATGCGGAAGTGAAATCAGCAGTCCGCAGATGGCTATACTCCAAGGAAACGGACTTCAACGAACAGGGCATATTGAAACGGGTATCACGATGGAAGAAATGTGTTGAAAAACGTGGTGACTATGTCGAAAAGTGGGTAATAGTTCTAAGTTTATTTGTGATTTTTTTTGTTTTGTTGTTTTAACTATTAAACATTTTTGTAAAAAAAATATTGTGCGTTACTTTTCCACCTGCCCTAGTATATACCACGTAAGTCTTCTCATCCTGCAGAGACAACTACAGACGATGCAAAATGCAGGTGCTGACATTGCATTCACCAGACCGCTGGTTAGGGCTACGATGGTGCTTGCTGTTAACGTGTTCTAGTAGCGTAATGGTTAACATAGTACAAAGTCATTTTGAAGGATGGAAGTTCAAATCACGCCTGCGAATAAATGAGTTTTTTATTCATTTATGCTCATGTTTCGAGAACGTTCTAGCAGATTGTGATTTCTTTCGGAATGTACTAGAAAGTGGATTTCACTATAAATACGTAGTTCCTGCAGTTCGTGTTTACGGTGGAACAACGTTTTCGAATAGAGAGTATGTGGACCTGCTGTTAGTACACGGGGAAGCGCAGCAGAAGCACGTCGTCTAAGCAAAAGAAGTTTCTCAGAGAACACTTCCTACAGATCACACGTTTTGCGAGTTGCGAGCCGCCTTCTGGAATCAGTAACAGTGCACGAGACACCACATTCATGAAGAAATCACCCTGTCTTTGATCGAGCAACAACCGATCGTGTGACTGACTATGTCATTCAGCATCCACATTTTAGTACGAGGGACTTTCACAGGCATTTCAATATTAGCCAACCTTCCCCTGGAGAATACTGCATCATGTAAAGTTTCACCATTATCATCTTCGACTACATCAGGAGCTACTGCAGCCGGACCATGGACGGAAAGTGGCGTTCGCTAGGTGAATCATACAACAAACTGAACAACATCCACATTTTCTGGCAACTGTATTATTTACAGACGAAGCAGAGTTCCCCAAGACAGGCCATGTAAATCTCCACAACATGCATTACTGGAGCACTGTAAACCCACATTGGATGCGAGAGGCGGCCTTACAAGTTCGATGGAGTTTCAACGCTTGGGCTGGTTTATTCGGGACCATCTAATAGGCCCGTATTTTTATGATAGCCAACTCACTGTGAATCGCTATATCTACTTCCTACAACATCAGCTGCCTACTCTACTGGATGAAGTGCCGTTGCAGAACCGATTAACTATGTGGTACCAAAAATAGGGCGCCAGCTCATTCGGCCCGTCGTGTAACGGCATATCTCGATGCTACCTAGCCTGAACGATGAATCAGACGGCATGGACCAATAAGGTGGCTAGCACGCTCACCAGATCTAACCCTATTAGATTTCTTCTTATGGGGTTATCTTAAAGATATCGTGTACCAGTAGCGGTCAAAGACCCCTCAACAGCTCAGGAAACGCATCGTCTTAGCTTGCCGTGACATCACATCGGCCATGTTGCGCCGGGTTAGGCTAGCGATGATGGTTAGACTGAGATCTTGCATCCACCGGCATGGTGGCCTGTTCCAAAACCTATTAGAACCACATGGAGGAAACGGGTAAATTTGGGCTTGAAACGTAAGTTTGTATGTACGTACTGCATGTTGTAAACTCTCAGAACAATTTACTAGCTTTCTTTTGTATGAGAGAACGTCTTTATACAGTAAAATATTATTTAATGAATCCATATGTTTGAAAGTTATAATTACAATCTTATATGCATTTATTTATTATGTCCATTAAAGTATATTCTAACAAGTAACACCATGTTTTAATGAATACACATAATTAAACTAATTCAGTGAATCGACACTTCCATGCCAAACTATTAGTTCTCGATAAATTTACTGAAAATAAAAAGTACCTTCAAGTGGCAGTATTTGAACCTGGGACGTTCAGCAGTGAAGGCCAACGGGCACACTGTTCCGCTACGAGTGCAAATCAGTGCACGTACAGCGGTGCAAAGTAGTCATTCCGGCCGAAATGATACGATGTGATGCAGTGGACAGTGTGTACAACTTCTCAATCTGCAGGCTGGCAGGACTCAAGCGGTATATATGCCGAGTTGTTAATAAATGAAGTTTGTATCTTTGAGATATACCGTTCACACACCGCACACAATAAATAACAGTAATCATAATAATGGTTATGATGAAACAGAATGTTTACACTTAGAACTTTGTCTCCCCAGTGGTAACGAGACGAATGTTATTGAATGACACACGCCCGGTAAATAAATAAAAGCATTGTGGATACACAGTAAGTATCATAGGATGATACATTGAAATATTACACTAATAATAATAATACCTGCATTATATAGTTTTAACTGAAATATATTGTTCATCTCATAACAAAGAACAAACCAGCAAAAGAACTTAAAGTTTTGAAATAAAAACTTGCGTATGCTCTCTATGGCATGTAAGTCATGAATGAGTGAAAATTTACACAGTATATACACTATGTGATAAAAAGTATCCGGACACCCCCACAAACATACGTTTTTCATCTTAGGTGCACTATGCTGCCACCTACTGCTTGGTACTCATTATCCGCGACCTCAGTAGTCATTAGAGATCGTGAAACAGCAGAATGGGACGCTCCGTGGAACTCACTGACTTCGAACGTGGTCAGGTGATTGGGTGCCACTTGTGTCAGAAGTCTGTATGCGAGATTTCCACACTCCTAAACATCCCTAGGTCCACTGTTTCTGATGTGATAGTGAAGTGGAAACGTGAAGGGCCATGTACAGCACAAAAGCGTACAGGCCGACCTCGTCTGTTGACTGACAGAGACTGCCGACATTTGAAGAGGGTCGTAAAGAGTAATAGGCAGACATCTATCCAGACCATCACACAGGAATTCTAAACTGCGTCAAGATCCACTCCAAGTACTATGACAGACGTGAGGTGATTAACCTTGGATTCCATGGTGGAGCGGCTGCTCATAAGCCACACATCACGCAGGAAAATGCCAAACGACGCCTCGCTTGGTGTAAGGAGCGTCAGCATTACACGATTGAACAGTGGCAAAACGTTGTGTGGAGTGACGAATCACGGTACACAATGTGGCAATCCGATGGCAGGGTGTGGGTATGGCGAATTCCCGGTGAACGTCTTCTGCCAGCGTGTGTAGTGCCAACAGTGAAATTCGGAGGTGATGGTGTCATGGTGTGGTCGTGTTTTTCCTGGAGGGGGCTTACACCCCTTGTTGTTTTGCGTGGCACGATCATAGCCCAGACCTACATTGATATTTTAAGCACCTTCTTGCTTCCCACTGTTGAAGAGCAATTCGGCGATTGCATCTTTTAACACGATCGAGCACCTGTTCATACTGGTTACACGGCAATAACATCCCTGTAATGGACTGTCCTGCACACAGTCTTGACTTGAATCCTATAGAACACCTTTGGGATGTTTTAGAACGCCGACTTCGTGCCAGGCCTTACCGACCTACATCGATACCTCTCCTCAGTTCCTCACTCCGTGAAGAATATGCTGGCGTTCCCCAAGAATCCTTCCAGCACCTTGTTTAAAGTATGCCTGCGAGAGTGAAACTGTCATAAAGGCTAAGAGTGGGCTTACACCATATTGACTTCTAGCATTGCAGATGAAGAGCGCCACGAACTTGTACGTCATTTTCAGCCAGGTGTCCGGATACTTTTGATCACATAGTGTAGAATAAACCCATTTGAAACAATATAAAAACAAAAGTTTATCTGTATAAACAGCAGCACCACAAGTGTGAAAGTGTCATAAGACAAATCCATAGTTGGCGATATTAGAATCATATGTTTCCACCATTCTTAGATAACACACACCGCCACGGTGAACTCTTTACTCATAATGTATTTTCGAATAAAATTGTATAATACGACTTCTAAGAATATTTGTAAAGGGGTGGGCCGAGAAAGTCACGTGAATTTTAACACCAGAAAGATTTTTCGTTTTGATTATAAATTTGCACCAAAAATAGTGGTCACGAGGTTAGGCGGAGGCACAACTTAGTCATATCACGACCATACACTCGTTTTACGATATACAGGGCGTATCTTTATTGATATCATATATTTGGGGGACGTGTTCCTGACTTCAAAACAGTATAAAAAAGTTCATATGTACATGGGTCTGAAAATCAACCGTTTCGTTGTTATAGGTCAAAGAAGATGTATTGCATGAGTGAACAGACGGATATACACTAGAGGTACGGCCGTGCAGAATACCTTGCAGAGCTTCATTTGAAAGGTAGCCTGACAGGCCGTAACCGTGTGTAAGAACATTCACACGAATTCACCAACGCTTGAGAGAGAATGGCGCATTTGAGAGGAGTACTAGGGATGTTGGGAGATCAAGAGCTGTACGAGGTATTGAGCTTGAAGAACGAGTTCTTCGTGCTGTGGATGCAAACCCATCACAAAGCACAAGACCTATGACTGTAAGGGAAAGAGTTAGTCATATGACTATCTGGAGAATTCTGCATGCAAATCTTCTGTACCCGTATCACCTTCAACATGTGCAAGGATTAAATGAGGCGGACTTTGAGCCAAGAAGACGTTTCTGTCAACGCATGTTACAACAGTGCGCTGTGTTGATCAACTTCCTAGCCTGTATCTTATTCACGGATGAGGCTGGTTTTATTCGCGACGCATCTTCAATTTTCATAACACTCATAATGAAGTACGACAGGACAATCATCAACAGAGGTTCTCTCTCAACGTTTGGGATGGAATCATCATGATCACCTTATTGGTCCCTACTTCTTCCCTCCGCGTCTGAATAGACAAGCCTATCTCCAGAAATGAGTTGATCACTTAACTGACAATATACTTCTGGACATCACCCAACGAATGTGGTTTTTACACGATGGTGCTCGAGCTCATTTCAGTATGATAGCTCTTAAGTTTTTGAATGATCGATTTTCGCTAAGATGGATTGGTCGAGGGGGACCCATTGCATGGCCTGCTCGATCGCCTGATTTAAATCCAATGGATTTCTTCGCCTGGGGACATTTGAAGTCCTTGGTTTATGCGACTCCTGTACCTGATGTTAACATTTTAAGAGGATATATCCAAACTGAATTTGACCAAACACAAAATACACCAGGAATTTTCAACAGAGTACGCCAGAGCATGGTACGCAGGTTTACTGCATGCACTGAAGCAAGAGGAAGCCACTTCGAGCAATTTTTGTAACTTTCAATTTTGTGTTGTAACTCTGAAATAAATAATTTTCAGAATCATGTTCAAATGAATTTTTTTACGGTTTTGATGTCAGGAAGATGTCCGCCAAATATGCGACACCAATAAAGATACATTCTCTATAGCACAGTTGTATAATATGGAGATATACCTGCATGAGTCTGCTGTCGCGGTTCCACTGAAAAGGTCACTCCAGTCTCTGCCTTATGATTAGCTATTACTCTATTTACTCCCCTATACAGGACATTAAACCATAAGAATATAAAGCCGCTGTCTCCTTCACGCTACACACCATACGCTACGAACTGAATACTTACAGAGGTTCTGTGAATATACGCGAGAGCGAACAGGAGAAATCCATTCCAAAACCAATGAACCAGGAATGCAAGCATTCGGGGAGGAGATTATAAAAGCCTCCGTTTCCACCCTCTTATGCACACACGACAAGATCGTAGCAAACAATGCTTTACACTTAAAGGAATGTAAGAAGGTATCAGCTTGACCGTATAGCGGGGTAAACAAGAATCTGGAATCCAAGCTCTCCGCCTGTGAATGTTGCACTAAGCAACACGTGCATACACTTCGTCCTCGCTGGAAGCCACTTCTGTAATTCACCGAAATGCCTGGTAGGTTTTTAAAAACAAAAGCGCTCTTTTATTTCAAACATATATTGATTCCTGTACAGTCTTCAATAACAGGTTTCCACATAAGACTTTCAACTAATAAGAATTCGTCGTGTATGCACCTAGGACAAATAGGTGTGAGCTTTAATTCTTCTAAGATAAAGACATTATCATACAGATATCTACAGTGTCGGAGTTCTTTGGCATGTATAACTATTTCATCTTAAGAATACAACAAAAATATTCTCATGTGGATACTTAATAATAATAATAATAACAACAATAATTTACACTGAGTGTGAGTTAATTTTACGGTATACAGAACCCATAATATAATGCCTAAAGTCAACCACTCTAATAAAGGAAATGTTTGCATTATATTCAAAATCAATATAACAGTTTAATAAAGCCAAAATATAAGAAAATGAAATAAAAAATTGCATGCTTAATAGAAACCATATGCGTTCCAGTTGACTCTTCCAATCTTGGATATACAAGAAGTGCTAATAGTAATAATAACAATAATAACAATAATAACAATAATAATAATAATTCTGATAAATTGAAATAAACGAATAGGTTTTCTCATTAAATACAAAGCTAATAAAGGATATAGGTTATTCCTAATGCAGGAGTTTAGCAAACGAACTTAACATAGTGACCGAGAAGAGTATTTTCCCATCCACACAAAGACTACAAGATCTTGAACTAGAGAAGACCTATAACATAAAGGACATAACAAAGGTTGATACCAAATTTGGGGCCAGAGCCGTGGCTAACCTGGGTGTAAAGTGCGTCTTTGTTTCAATAAGAAATTCTTTCCTAAGAACTGAGCAACCGAAAAAATTTTCTGGGAATTTTCAATTTGTATTCCACCAGCTTGCAAGATTAAGACATGTAAATTGTATTTTGTTCCTGTAGAGCTATATAGAAATAATTGAATTGATATTCGAATGTTTCGTGTAGCGATACCGCCTTTGGGGCATTTAATACTTGATTAACTGTATAGTAGTATAGCGTGCAACTAAAGTGAGCATAGCGATGCTAAATGAAAAAAAGAAATATATATACATTGTAATAACCATTTCAATGTTTTACTCGCCACTTGTGCTGAAAATAAGTTTGTCTTAAAGTATATACTTCAAAAAAGTTGCAAATAATCCGAAAATGTGTGTTACAAGTGTACAAGGAAAGAGCGAGAGATGATCAGAATGAGACAGTCTAGGAAAAGCAGAAGCGCGGGTGTAATAGAGGGCCCTCAACAATGCCCGAAGATGCCCAACTTTCGACCACAGAGGTATAGAATCGCTATGTTATACTTGAAGACATTGGTATCCCCTCTCGCGTAGCGGAAGCATCAGCCTATAATATGACAGTCCCAGCCGACATTCGAATAAATTAAATTAATTCTGTAAGTCAGAACAACTAATCTTCATGGGGCAGGGCAGTTTAGAAGGTGAACGATTTATATGTGGAGTAAGATCAATAAAGTGTTATGGAATATAAACAAGATTTATTTTTTTAAATTGTCGTATTACAATCCTTCACAAGAACCCTACATGTATACATTTCTCAAACACAATGATTGTATAATTGTTTGTAGAAACTCTGGACTATCTATTGTATCACATGGGAAAGAAACTTGCAGATAAACACCTTATGATGTAAAAAATAAGTATTTCAGAAATGACTGAATAACACACTGTAGGGTAGAAGTTGAGGACACTTAGAATGTATTCCAAAGCTTTGTCAACTGTCATTAGCACTATGATTGTCAGACTATAACTTCAGCTCGCTCATAATTTTTTCAATTTCTTGCGTGAGATTGCTATTGCTCTGGATGCGATTAGTGACCTTATTATATTCACCAGTCTACTCGGAAATGCAAGCGTAGATATCACTGAATTATCATCATTATGGTCGACATATGAAGAAGGAAAATTACTAAACACTCGATTTTCACTGTATTCGGTACATTGTTGATTTATAGCTGGATCTATTAACATATCAGCTTTCAATGCTCTTGATCCCCCACACACAGGAGATTCAATTGCTGGACATCTCATAACATCATCTTATATACATCTCGATTTTTGACAAAGAACGTTTCTTTAAAATCTGACAACACACACGAACACGAACCGTGTTCTTCCGAGTGTAATTCGTGAAGAATTAAGTTTCTAATAAGCCTGTTGTAATGTTCCTCCAGCACAATGCCTCATACTTAAAAGCTCTCAAAGAAATTAAAATGTATGCGCAGATGCTAATGGGGTAAAAAATTAAAAGCTAATGAATTAAATTAAAAACATTCCAATATTTATATATCTCAAGGCCATGAACTTCTGAGTGTGTGTCGCACGCGTTGAGAGTGTGTTACTTCGCTACATTTTACACACGAATGGTTACGGTGGTTATGTTTTGATATACCTCTAGATGATCACCGTGACCCAGTTAGGTTAGGAAAGTTGATCAGCAGAAGCACGCCCGCAGGAGGGGAGATTAGGTTAGGATGGGTAAAGAGGTAGATCTGTGGGCCAAGGTGCCAAGGTTGACCAACTTTCCTAACCTAACAGGGTCACGTTGTAAAGTGTTCGCTGGGGATCAAACCCAGAACTTCCAGAATGTGAGTCACAAGCGTTACCACTTTGCCACTTCGCTTCGTTTGGCAACCTCCTAACCTATCCTAATACATCCTTTTGTGGGTGCGCCTCTGCTGACCAACTTTTCTAACCTAACAGTGTCACGCTGTAAAGTGTTCGCTGGGGATCAAACCCAGAACTTGCAGAATGTGAGTCTCACAAGCGTTACTACTTTGCCACTTCGCTTCGTTTGGCAACCTCCTAACCTATCCTAATATATCCTTTTGTGGGTGCGCCTCTGCTGACCAACTTTTCTAACCTAACAGTGTCACGCTGTAAAGTGTTCGCTGGGGATCAAACCCAGAACTTGCAGAATGTGAGTCTCACAAGCGTTACTACTTTGCCACTTCGCTTCGTTTGGCAACCTCCTAACCTATCGTAATATATCCTTCTGCGCCTCCGCTGACCTACTTTTCTAGCCTAAGCTAAGTTAAGCTAACCTAACCTAACCGGGTCACGTCTGATCACCTAGAAGTATAGCAAAACCTAACTAACCTAACCCAAAAAATCTGATGTGTTACACTCACATGACTTTCTCTACTCTTGTACAATCTATTTTTACAAACGCCTATTCTCCATATGCTTTATGTTAATCGAGATATCGAGATGTCAATCTTATTGCTAATTTTCTTGTAGATGCAAGGGGAATATGGTAGCTTTTAAGCGATGGTCAAATATTTTAACGCTGGTTGCTATGCGGCGCATTCCATTCTCTTTGCAAGTCCAGGACATAAAAAAATGAATAACGAATTTGAGAAAATTATAAGTATTGGAAAATTTAAGGGAATAACAAGCAATATCTCGAAAACGGTTCACTCAACAAAAGAAATGTATATGACATAAGTTGTGTATTTTAACGAGATCTACATTTTTTGTGTAGTAAAATTTTGTCTATCTCTTATGGTTTACCAGTTATGCAAAAGTCGTTCACAATGAAGAATACTTTTGGAGACATTCCCAGAAAATTCGAGATATACATTTCATTTCTCATGACATTATCTTAAACATATGATATTTTAATCAAAATCGTTAGAGCCATTTTTGAGAAAATTAAAATTTTCGAAAAATGTTCCATGTAAAGGATAGTCCGGGGTGGGGGGATTTTCTTGAAAACCTTCGTGTCGCATCTCTGAAAGATACTGAACCTAAATACCAAGTTTGGTGTTTATCCGACTGTTCGTTTTTGAGTTATGCTGTTCACAGACACACACACACAGACACACACACAGACACACACACAGACACACACACGGACATGTTTCCAAAAATGCTTTTTTTGGATTCAGGAGGTCTCAAAACATGTATTTCCGGTGAAATCTCGGTATCGAATTTTTGGGTGGAATGCAATACTTCCCCTACTTACTATACGTAGTAGAGAAAGTAAAAATGTAACCAATGTAAGCAAAAACGCAACCAAGAAATTGTAACCAACGTCATCAAGCATAACAATTCGTGTATAAAATGTAGCGTAGTGGCCCAATTTCCCCACCCAGTCTTCTACAAATATTCTTATATATCATGTTATATCATTTTTAGAAATAATTTATACTATAAAATTCATCGTGAGTCAAGGGTTTATCGTAACGGCGTATGTTATCTAAGAATGGTAGAAGTATATAATTTCAATATTGCGAACTATGGGTTTGTCTTTTTCCAGTGTCATACTTGTGATGCTACTTTTTATACACATACGCTTTTGTTTTTAGATAGTTGCAAATGGGTTTATTCTGTGTAACGCGTACATTTTCAACGGGTTCATTCACGAGTTATATGCTTTAGAGAGCACACGTAAGGTTTTTATTTCAAAACTTTAATATGTTTTGCTGGTTTGTTCTTTGTTATGAGATGAGTATTATGTTTTAGCTAAAATTATATAATGCAGATATTATTATTATTGTTATTATTATTACTACTACTATTTTGTGTGTGCGTGTCTGAACGATATCTCTCAATGATACAAACGATATAATTATTAACATACTCGGAATATATATTGCTTCTTACAGCAATAAATAACCAGATTTTATTTTCCTTTCCTTTTTTGTGTGCGACGCTTGGGTTTTGATCTCATTCCTGTAAATGCGATATGTAAATAAGTATTTACTTGTTTCTTTTTGTGCTCATGCAGTAATTGATGTATACCGATACATTAGCAGGTCAATATCTTGGGTCAGTAACCTTTCGAGGAGTAGACAATCTTTGGATCATATCAGGATCAGTATGGTGGGCAAGCCCAATGTCCTGTATGCAGGAGATGAATGATATGAAATGTAATGATGAATGGGATGATAGAAAAGTTCGAGGATCCAGTTTCAAATCTCTATGAAATGCTTTCGAAGCTTAGAAATATTTAAGTTACGTCAGCATCGTTCGAAAACGAATACAATTAGCACTACCTACATGTTACATCGTGTTATGGCTATATACCTAGTATTACTCTCTCTTTCTCTAGCTCTGCACTCTATAGATTAATCGAGTATTTTGCTTCATAAGCAGGGTGATGTTTAGCTTAATATTCTTTAATTTTTTATTATTTTTATTATTGTGCTTAGGTATACATTTAGATTAATTTTCATCCAAGAATGTAGAATAATATATTATTGTTATTATCATCGAATCTCTGCACATTTTACGTTTTTGTTTTATATTTGTATTTTGTATCTCTACGTATACACTATTCCAATTGCTAATAAACTCCCTTATTTCTATTTTACTGCTCCTGTATATGAATGCGTCTTGAAATTAATTTAAAAAAATAATTAATTAAAAAAAGGAACTCAAGTAAATCTTTTTAGAATAGTTATGTGAATGTAGGTGAACGTTTTTCACTCATTCGGTCTCTGAGACTATAATTTCTTGCTTTCTTTCTTCCATGTTGCCAGGGCTAGCAGGATTTAGCGATATTTTCTGTTGGATCCCTCCCTGCAGTATCCTAGAATGGAATAATTTTGGGACGGTTATGATTTTGTTTTAACAGAGTTTGGTAAATAGGATTCTATGCAGCCTGAAATATTCAAGAAACACTCGGTTTAAGTAACTAAAGGAATTCGTCTTTAGATTTCTTGTTAGCAATTTCCCGGATGTTGAAGTAAGCAGAGATTAAATGGCACGCGGCGGTTTAGGGGAAAGGATCACTTCTTGTCCAACACGTGTGTAAGTTGCGTAATTTCTGCTTAGGTCAACCGCCAGCTGGGTGCAAATAGCATTTCGGTAGGGGGTATTTAAACTTCCGGGTTTTTGACAGCTGTCTCTTAACCAACCACGTGCCTAGCAGGAATCGCGCCAGAAAATTCCAAAGAAATTCCAAAGTTTTTATAGAAGAAAAAAAACAGAGAGCACATATTGGTGTAATTTGTGCAATTGGTGCATATATGAATGTGTGGTGGAACGGTAAATGTTTCAAGAATACCTATGTGAACATAGATCAATTTCTTCACTTATTCCGGTCTCTGGCGCCATAGAGGATTTTTTTTTCATATTCTCGCAGGAAGTAAGAATGCCTTTTGCTGACTTTTACCCGTCTGGATATTAGTAGCTTACAACGCTGTTCTCATGTCGTTAGTGGCGGAGGTCATATTGAAACGGCGAACCTGATAATTAATTCCTTGTCCGTTATTATTTACACAATCATTTCGGAACACTGACGATATTTAATTGCAAAGTATACCTTGGAGGGTGAGAATTTCACTAAAATATTAAATATTCTCTCGAAGGATGCTGGACTTAGATGCAAGGTTTTATATTAATCGATTTATCCGTTTTGAGTTACATTAGCCTCGGTCTCTTTCTCTTCAGCCCTCTCTGTCTTCCTCCAAATGCAAACATGTAGGTAGTTACAAGCGGAATAGACGAGGTTTAAAGTATTGGTAGCAAATATACTGATGTGTTACATTCACACGACCTTCTCTATCTATTGCGCTTTATTTATCTCTTAAAAACAATCTATTTTTCTGTATACCTTACGTTATTCAAGAAAAATCGTTTGCAGAAATGTTTCCGTTAAGCATTTCATTTTAAATACAAGGTGGATACGTAAGGATGAAGCCAAAGTTAAATGTTTCAAAGTCAGGTTGCTGTTCGCAGGCATTCCACTCCTTGCATGGTCGCGAGAAGTAATTCATTAGGTGCTTAGAACTTGGATTTACCGTTTACTGGAAACTCCCCTCACTATTTGCATTTCCCCTTATTTGTACATGGTGGCCTATTTTTCAATATAATTATTAGTGCCTATTATATTATTATTATTATTATTATTATTATTATTATTATTATTATTATTATTATTATTGTGTGTTTGAGCATTATATATCGGAGACACAAGGGCCTTTTATAAACATAAATAGTATATATTTAAGTTCTGCGTCTTACAAGAATGTCCCACTAGGCTTTCCCTTACATAATTCATTGTTATTATTATTATTATTATTATTATTATTATTATTATTATTATTGCCGAAGTTGATTCCACTTTTCCTCTGCCGAGATGTTGGAGGGGCGCCTGTGAGAGATACAAAGAATCCCGAATCTGCTTCCCTCTCTGCTAGGCTGTGTGGAAGGGACAGTCTCTACTCTTCGCTGATAGCGAGTGGAGACACGGACGGAGGCAGGTTCTGTATCCTTAAGCTAGCCAAACGTATATACGTACGCATGCGAACGTATTTGATATCCTGTCTTTGTTTATTTATAATGGTATTGTTTTATCAGACATTGCTTGCATCTAGAATACTATTGAATACCTTGCGTTATTTCGCACATTACTTCTTATTTTAAAGACTTTAAATGCTGGATTATTACTTTTTATTTGGATATTCCTTTGTCACTGTCGATCTAGAGGAACGCAAACGTTTCTTAGCTAAGTAATGTTTAAATGTTAGTATTATTTGTGTAATTTTTATTCGGATTATCAATCATCCCTCATCGATCCATTGTCAGGTTCTATCGAATATGTATCACGTTTTTTGTTTCATCGTTCTAAGGATGTAAATATAAAAGCTACGTTGTTTTGCCATCACTGGATTCGAACGCATATCCGGCGCTGTCCCACAGCATCCCTGCTTCAGTTCATCATCATATTCTGTCGGATATGTGTCACAGATTTTGTTTCATTTTCCTACGGCTGTAGATATAATAGTTATGTTTTTAGTCTTCACTGGGATCGAGCCTATGACCGTCGCGAACACACATCATCCCTGTGGTAGAGCTTAACATTATCTCTTCCTTAAGAATTTTTTTAATTTTTCCCGCCATTATATAATCAATACTTTTCAAGATATGATTTTTTGTTACGTTTAGTGGATTTTCGTCAGTGTCTTGTCCAATTTAGCAGATTTTTACTGCTATCTTGTCGGATTTAGCGGTTTTTGAGCGGCCATATAGCACAATTTCAATGTAAATTACTTTCAAATTATTACACGAAATACCTCCAAAAATGTATAAAACTGTTATAAAACCTGCAATATTCGTTGTAAAAACTATTGCTACAAAAATCGCAAAATATCGTTAAATTCCGCTGAAATGGCAGCCTCTTGCCCACTTTAGCGTGTTCCAGCTCTGTTCTTAAATAGTCTACTGGAGGGAAATGTTATATTTCGAAGCAGAACAGTGCGGGAGAAACCAGGTCCAATAAGGATAACAAAAATATTTCAAATATTTTGTTGCAAAGAAGCAGACAGTGATACGGAGTTTGTATTAAAATGTGTAAATGAAAGACGATGCAACACTCTAGGTATCTTAAACATATGCCAACCGTGCGGGATAGCACAGGCGGCAACGTCTTTGGCCCGCATTCGGGAGGTCGTAGGTTTGATTACCGCGGACGATCTTCCCGACCCATGGTTTTTTTTCGCGGGTTTCTCCGGGTCGCTAGATGAATGCTGGGAACGCTCACTACATCCGTCGATTTTCCTGCCCCTCCATTTCACTTCATCTTTCATCTGCTTGGTCTGTTTCAGGTTTGAAAGTGACGGCGGGAGTCTCGGCGTTGTATGGTAGGGAAAAAGGACATATCCAGGAATAGGGACGGTCTCCGAGTTCCGCCACCCCCAGTGAGATGTGCAAGCCTGCAAGGGCGGTTGCACCAGCTGCCATCCGGAGAGTTTGAATTATGAAAAATGTAGGGACACTACACTCTGCCCTGCCGTGCCTCTGCGCCCCGCTGCCCTCTCTCTCCTCTCACTGCAACCCTCCCTCCCGAGTCCTAGCCCTAAACACATCCCATACATTGAGTGAATGTAATTCGCGCACTTTATCGCGGCACCACCTGCTGGTTTACTTAAAAGCCAAGGTTTTAATGAACGTTTACAAAACTGTTTCCCATGTCCTTTAAAAAGCAACAATTTTAACTAAACAAGTTTATACTTCCAACAAATTAAAAAAAAGAAAGAAATTAAAGATAGAGATTAAAATAGTTTCGACAATCTAACATACTGGTTAAATAATTGAAAATTACAACAAGAAACACTAGAGTTTTTATTTGTTGAACCGTACCATGGCTTACATAGTTCACAGAGAAAAATTAATAACTTCAAATTTTAGGCCCATTTAAAAAAAGAAAAGTAAAGTGGTTAAGTACGTAAATGTTTAATGTAATAACTTGTACATGCATCCTTGAAGGTTTCATTTCTATATATTATGTGTATTCCTATTTCTTCATCATTTGTTAAAGCACAATATTTGCTAAATGCTTCAACACACTAAAAACTGGATTACTAATTTAAACTACTGAGTTTTTCATATTGCTAAAATTAAACATCCCTTCTTCTGGAAATAAACTAAGTGCAGAATTACATATCAGGTTACATTTCAATCATAAGTAATATGTGTATATTGTTACATATTTTTAACTTCTAGATGCTTCATCTTGGTTCTCTCTGTTGATGTGGGAGGAATAAGAGGTTTCACCGTTGTCTTGGATTGCAAGGATGTATCCCCTTGATCCCTTTATGGACACGCATTAAACATTCCCTCCCTTCCAAGTTCGTTCTCCCGATTTAAATCGGCGAAAGAATGGATATCAGCATTTCCTTTGTGACATGAACACTGCTTCAGAAGGTTTCCGATGTGCAGAGGTTCCTGTGCTCCGTAAAAGTTGCCATGGCAACTCTCCAATGCTTTAAGGGAAATGATATTTCTCTCCTCCAAGAAACATCTTGTAGAAATTCGCCATTCATTGTACTTAATTCTCCTCTTCCTTTGTAAATAGCAACAGCAATGTTCAGTTCTTTATTCACATACAAATATTTTAAATAAAGACGTTCAGCATCAACGGCAGACAAATTAAAATATTACAAATACATTCCCCATGGGAAGATGGTGTTAGCGGAGGTCAATTTTAACAAAGTGGACACATTCTAAAAATATGTTTTCCTCAAAATATTCCTGAAGGAACAATAGCTACACAACAATAGCTACATAGGCGAAACAGCGAGCGAGTTGGCGCCACAGTAGCGTGTGTGACTCGCATTCGGAATGTCCCGGGTTCGATCCCCGGCGATCGCACACTCTGACCCATGGATTTTCCGGGTCGCAGGCAATTCTTCTCTACCATCATTTACTTTCCATGATTTCCCTTTCATTCCGTTTCCTTCTCATCTTTCCTTGTGCTTCTAGGTAGAAAGGAAAAATTTTAAGAACAAATTACATTTAAAAAAAGAAACTGACATGTCCGAATTAAGAATAAGCTTCAATAGTAAACAAGGAGAGGAAGATAAGGGGGAGAGAAGTAGAAATAATGAACATAATAAAGAATCGGTAGAGAATATAGAAAGCGAAGAAGAGGACAATACAACTGATATTAAATACAAGCAAGATAAAGAAGGAAAGGAGAGTAGAAGAGGAAGACGTTAATGACTTCACTATGAAACATAACAACTTATTTTCACCATAATGGTGACACAATTACATTTCCTGAGCCGGATTGAGCTGAGAGTGCAGAAAGTTACCACTCACGGTATTTAGTAGACGAAACAATCAATTTGATTTGGAATAAATTTACAAACAATTTCGTCCTCTGTAACGGCAAGGTTGTTTATGATTATAATCAGAATTGGCTTAACTGTTACATTCATTTTAGATATGATAGGACACCCCATTCCGAAATTAAAAGTACTAGCACAACTTACAGTCCATCTATAACCACCAATCACAAAAATCAGCACCAAAAACACAAACAGCAGAAGAAGAGTTTTAGCAGAAACGAAAACTTAATTGGAACCTTTTTAACACAACTAAATAAAAACAGAAATACAAAACTATGCAGCAAAAAATAAGACAAAGGCCCCTAAACAGCAGAAATCAGCAATTAATAAGAGTTAATAATTTATGAAGGAAACTGACCGAACAGGAACTAAACACGATTCTCATGCTTATGCAAGACCGGCTTTTTATAGGAGATACGAAGGAAGATTGTACAGAATTTAAATATGGACTAAGAATTGGTCAGAGAAGTAGACCAGTAATAGCAGAATTGATACAACCATAGAGGATTTAAATTTGGACATAGTATGCATCCAGGAACCATACAAAGTTCAGGGAAATATAGTACATATGCCCTTCAGAATCGAAGAATAAATACAGGAGATAACCCCAAGGCGCTTATACTAATGGTTAATCCAACTCTGCAAGTGGTTCCTATTTCCCAGGTAACACTCACACACATTGTATAGAAATTACAACAATAAGAGACAGCTTTATATTGGCAAAATATTATTTTCAATTTAGTCACTTAATTGAACCTTATTTAGAATAGATTCGGCAAATAAGTAATTTATATTCTAATAACATTATAGTCCACACCTTTGGTACAAAAGCAAAGTCACAATGGTGATTTAATAATATCAGAGATGAAAGGGGAGAGAAATAAGAAGAAATAGTATCCGAATTAGACCGAACAATTTTCAAAGAACCTAATAACCCGCCAACATTTGAGAACATGGCTGGAGCCACATCTACTTCTAACCTGACATTATGCAATACCAAAGCATGGGAACAATTATCAAGTAGAAAGTTGGACAAAATGCACTGGTGTGCAAAACCTAAGGACGAGATGGGTAAAGCAACATAACAAATGAACCACTTGGTGGAAGTAGATGAAGGTGCGAGAGCATGTTGCCAGGGGTCTCTCACACGCACACAGAAAGCTGGATGTCACATGGCGTGAGTGTAGCGAGCCTATAGTGCCAAATGGGTCTTGTCCCGCAACAGGGGGCAGTTGACGAAACAGGACAAGACGGTGCGTGGCAATTAGCGAGCTGTTACGTGACTGTAGTGGTGTTCTTCATTGCAACATGGCCCGTAGACACCATTTGGATGGCTTCACATGGGGAAGAATCATCGAGAAACTGGAAGAAGAGCAAAGTGTGACGAGTGTTGGTCAGGAGTTTGGAATTACTTACAGCATTGTTTCACGTTCATGGGGAACCTTCCAAACCACAGGCACTGCTGCCTCAAGGAGAGGTGGTGGTAGACCACGCTCAACTACAGCAGCAGATGACCGCTACATTGTGCAAGGCAGGAAGGGATCCACGCCAAACAGCGGGTGCAATTGCAAGCACATTTAACAGGCTCACGATACACAATGGCACGGCGACTACACAGAGGTGGTCTCCTTGCCCGACGGCCAGTACGTTGTGCTCCATTGACATCCGCACATCAGCGGCACCGTTTGCAATGATCCCAAGAGCATCAAAATTGACCAACGAGGAATGGGGTCGCGTGCTCCTCTGGGATGAGAGCAGATTCAGTATAAGTAATGATTCTCGACGTACCCTCATCTGGCGAGGTGAGGGAACACGTAATGAGCCCAGGAACATCCTTGAACATGATCGTTTTGGTGGTTCGGGTGTAATGGTTAGGGGTGACATAATGTTGCATGGGCGCACCGACCTCCAAATCTTTGAACACGGTACGCTCACTGGTCAACGTTATTGTGATACTGTACTCCTTCCCCACGTGCGTCTTTTCAGGGGTGCAGTCGGCCCTGACTTCATTTTATGGATGACAATGCGCGACCGCATCGAACAGCGTAGGTGAAGGATCTCTTGGAACGAGAGGATATTCGACTAATAGACTGGCCTGCCCGTTCCCCCGATTTAAATCCCATCGAACACGTGTTTTGTTTTGTGCTTTGGGGAGACGCATTTCAGCACATCCACATGCACCAACGACCATCCAACAGTTGTCAACAGCGCTGGTGGAGGAATGGAACGCCCTACCACAAGAACTGCTTACCAACCTTGTGGCCAGCATGGGAGCACGATGCAGAGCATGCATTTCTCTCCGTGATGATCATACATCCTTTTAAGCACCATGTATCTGTTTCTGTAAATCTAGAGAGCCATCATGTATCGTATTGACTTTAGTCTAGCTTATGGTCTATGAATAAAAGTGGCATTTCTGTTCGTCTGATTGCATATTTCGTTTAGTTGCCTACTGTAGCAGTTCCCTCTATGTATGATTCAAGTTTCATCGAGCTATGTTACTTGGCAGTGTCACAGCATGCGAAGATTGCTTTTGTCCTTAGGTTTTGCACCCCAGTGTATAACAGTAAGCAACAATCGACATATATTTCACATTGAAATCGACTGTGATAATGCTAAAAACGTGAATAGAGGAAATAAAGTACATAAGTCTAAACAACCAAACTGGAAGAAAATGAAATGTGAATTTAATAACATGCAATTTGACTATTTGGGCACCAGTGTTGACAAGGATGCACACAATTTAGTAACCGCAGTGTAATATCGGGGCTCCTTCCGTTTGTCCGTACCTTTACGTACTCATCATGTACTCGAATATAACGTCAGCTTGTTAGTGTAATATCACGAAACCATTCCCAATGTATGACACATCAGCTGAATCACCCGAAGCACATCGCAATGCAGTACCTCGTACAAGAGGCTGCGATCATTGGAGTTGTGGGCCATCTTGGTTTAAACTTAAATACTGCCAAACGGGAATCAGGCCGTGTGGTGCAGGGCGTCTATAAATCAGTGACGATATTTCAGCTTCACCGAAGAGCGTAGAAGTTTCATTGACTTAAATTCACCAATGGTGGATGGTTAACTGTGTGGACACAGATCTGAGTTTATAACCTCTTTAAGCTTCATGAGCTCAGGGAGAGGCATTTTCTTGAATTTATAGTTGTTTTGAAAACCTAATGGGACAGGAGTGAAGGTGTAAGTGGAACGGTTGCCCAGCGCCACCCCTTGTGGCCGGCGCAAATTTACTTTATACTTGGCTTAGAAATTGAAAATAACGGTTACCTCTCTTTCCTGGACTTACAGTTAATAAAACATAACAAAAATGGAATTTCGGTATTTATAGAAAATTAACTTATACTGACAATTGAAAGAAAATAAACGTTTTAACCCTTTTCTACATAAATTTGTAGTTTTAATATCTCAATTTATTGTTTGATAAAGATTCTTCTTAATAAGGACGAATTTAATAAAGAACATAAGCATACTATCAACACTACTTTTATTAATTGAGAAATTGAAATTTCAGAATGCTGTAAAATTGTTTCCACCCTTAAAAAAATAAAAGATGACTATATTTTTAAAAAAATGTACTTATAATCTTTGGGCAAATAGAACATTCACAAAACTTTTTAAAGAACATGGCATAATTTTAATTCTCAAAATAAATATAACATAAAACGTTTGCTAGTTTTCTCTAAAAAGATAAAATTTCTAAAAATAAACTCTGGCAATTATCCATTAAACTGTTTGAATTGTGACCTGATGTATATCGTAAAGGCTAAATGTCATTTGCAAATCAGAGTAAAAGAACATTTCAGGAATATTAAATACAAACAATCTCATAAATCAGTTGTAGCAGAACATTTTTGGTACGTTATTCATAAAGTAAATGCTGACTTAAATTATTAAAACATTTAAATTGATCCTAGATTTAATGGTGTTGACAAAATATTCATTCTAAAGAATAAAGATAACGTGATGAATTTTGAAATATCGCCGATTGACTCTGTTAACAAATTTGTTTTACTTCTAGGAGATGGCCATACAATAGCTAACAATCCGTCACCTAGCGGCAGTATCTGTAACAAACGAATCGAAAAAAGGTGATGATGAAATTGATTTGGTTTCGAAATATGTCCTACAGTTGGATTTAATTAATGCTTTTAAGGATAAGTTGGTTACAAATATTTATTGTTATTCTATATAAAGAAACGTTTTGTTTATACAGTGGAAGCAAATACTATGCTAAATCCATGGTACGTGAATTTACATGCGTCACAAGAGAATTCATTGAGAGCAATACAATCTTCACCGTCAATTATTGAATGTAAAAACTAAAGATTCATAATATGAAATAAAACAGTAACAATTGCTACCATTAGATTTAATACTTTCTTCAAGGCTCATAGGAGTATACATCATCATGCATCTCAATATGTTCTCTCCATTTTACACGCCGCCCTCCGTGGACTAGTCGTACCGTGTTAGCCTCTGGTTCCAAGGTCGCGGGTTCAAACCCGGTGGAGGGCGATGGATTTTTTTCGGGCGTAAAAATCGTTAGCACGGCTTCCTTCGGAAGGGAAGTAAAGCCGGTGGTCCCGTGTCGTAGATTTACGGCATGTAAAAGAACCTCAAGCCTGATAAAGAGGCCTCTGAGCAAAATTACCAGTCTTTCACGCCCAATATAGAATGGGACGCTAAGAACCATAGTAGTTAAAGAGCGTCCATAAATAAAACTCAATTTAAATGTTTTCCATTTTACACATACTAATCGATGCCTTTCATGATTTAACGGTTTCTTTTCAGACAAAAGTGTTTATCAGAAAATCATAGACTAATGAAGTGGATTTATTTCTTTATGCGGTGGAAACGAACCTCACCAAGTATACAATGAAAACATATGCGACCCATGGATATTCAGTAAGTCCCGGAGTTTCAATCAACTATCGTAACAATGCAAAGTAAATAATTACAAACAAAGAAGATGAAGAATCAACTGGTATTTATTCCTTCATTCACCTCCAGGAGCTCCACCACCAACTTCAATAATTAGCAAAAGTATTCACTCACAAAGCACTGAAATAGCAGCATCAAATAAATAATCATCAGAATCAGAAACTGCTACATTACGTAAAGTACCGGACTCAAGATAAACATTTCTTAATCTAACACACGCATCAAGCCCAACCATGCAACTGCGCACACTTTGTGCTTGCATTACCTGCTGTTATTCATGAAACAGATAAGATTACACTCACAGGAATGTAATGGAGATGTATTATAAAATAATAAAAATGGTGATCTGCTTTATAACCTGTTTTTATTTAAGAAAAATGCCTTACACTTTTCGCTTATTCCCTCCATGTAATAGACTTATTTATTGAAAAAATGAGTTCAGTGTAGAATCTTCTTATCACACATAGGTTGCAGAACAGGTATAAAAAGGCTTGTAACACTTTCAAACCAACAGCATCTTTTTATAGTTTTTTTTCTAATTTAACGAAGATATTTGGTTCAGGAGAATATATCAACAGTAATAACTGAGGCATGTATATCATCACACATACATAATTAGACTAACCATTGGTGATCCCGTCATTAACAGTCGCACATTTGCACAATTTTTATAGGACGCACGCATTTAGGCAATCTGCTGGGAACATTCCACGCATGTAGCATTCATCTTATAACCATGCAGCTGACAGATGCAAACACCGCAAGCATCGCAGACATATCTCGATGCAATATACGAAAATGTAAGCATCATTACAATACATCTAGTTAAGAAATAGCGAAGGTGTACACCGCTATATACTGTCGAACTTGCACCCATATATGTCAACAGAGTGCTAAACAGATATTTGACTCACTATTTACATCCAGGTGTATAGAGAGGACGACGCTCGAACATCGCCTCCAGAGGATGCTCTTTTCATCGAGCAGGCATCTGTGTACCAACACCTTAGGTCGCTAAACATAGAAGTATATTTCAATGCAACTAGATGAAAATATTTGACCCAAATGATAATCGAGGCTATCAAATGTTAACCGGTCCACTAAATAAGAGTCCGCAACGGCTCCAACCTCTACAGAGTGCATAGCTACCGCCCAGTCGCAACATCGAACACCGTCGCCTGGTGTACAGATAACAAGGAAGATGATGGGTACAAGAAATGACGGGCAGGAGAGACATGATAGAAGATGAACCATCCCAGCATTCGCCTGCCGACCCCGGAAAACCCATGGATCAGAGTGGGCGGACGTTACCGCCGGCCACCTCGCTCGGTTATTTTCTTACGAATATTATTGTATTATCAATAAAAACGGGTATTGGAGTAAGAATTTCCATTCCAATTTGGTTTATAGAAGCCAGAAATGAGTAGCGAGAACTATAACTGGTAGGCACATCGAAATCTGACGTAACTGTGTTTACTGATTGCATAATCAAACATTTTGATGTTTACGGTAAGTTATTAATTATAGATATTTAGGGAATAACCTAGCAACATGTGCTTACAAAACTCGCACTGTTTACCCAGCTACTACTTGGCTGCAGTGAGATCTTAAACACGCCTGCTGTCTGGCTTTACGGCGGACAAGGTACTCGACGTAAACACCGGTTACTATTGGTCCAGTCAAGTATCTTCTTATTTGCCAACTCCTTGAAACGGTTATGCAGTGAATCGAGCAAACTGTAATCAAAAGGTGATTTCGCTAAGATAAACGCTTTTAGAGTTAAAGAAGTGTTTAATCTGTTCAAGTAGGTGTTACTTCCGGGTCGAACTTTATCACGTAACCTGTCCTTTTTCACGACCTTTTCCTTTCCTCTCCGCTCTCTAGTACGGTCTTTGGTTGTCTCTCCCTCCCTATCTCTCTGCATTTATTTCAGCTTGGGCTAACTCAATCACCGACTTTCTGCGTCGTAATAGCTTTCGGATTAAATTTAATATTATTTGTACAGAACATATTTCTCACAGTAACATACATTTTTACTTGAGGTAACGTAATTGCACCGATATTATCTTACACATATATGAAAATGATACAGTAAGCTTTTATTGATTCAATTGATTTTATAGGACCTTGATTTGCGTTTAACTTGTATGCCCCCATTAACCTCCAAAGGGCGCTTAGCAATACGTATACCCATCTCAGAAGGTTTTGTGGAACCATTGTGACAATCCATCAACATTGAAATTTCGCTCTTAAATTTTGGAGACTTTAGTTAAAACATAAAACATCAATTCAACATCATTTCATTTCGTCAGCCCTCTTACTTACTCATCACATGTTGCAATTTTCACCCTAAAAACATGAAGCCGAAATTATAAAGCCAATAATTATCATAATAATCTGGGAAGGATAGCAAAATAAAATAAATAATAAAATATTTAAAATCAGTGTATGTATTAAAAGGAGAAGCATTGGGAAAATTGTTGACTGTTAAAAGCGACAGAAAGGCCAGACAGGCACAGTTTAGCTAATTAGGGACCAGCCCCAGGTATAAAGGGTAAGTTCGCTGAAGCCAGTTTCTCTTGGAATTAATGAGTGCAGTTGCACTGGCAAGGATGTGAAGGTCATTAGAAGCTTCATGACGCTGAGTTTTGGTGCAAATTTTAAGGGGAGAGAGGGGAAGTTAGGAGCCCTTTCTTTGTATCGCGCGTGTGGTGAGGTCATTCTCGCGGGGACCCTCGTGTGGTGAGGACACACTCCCGTTGGGGCCCTCTTGGGGTGCGGAACAATATTCTCTGGGTGTGAACTTGCAAGAGGATCGAACGTTCAGCTGTAATTGATAATCTTCGGTCTTGGAAAAGACACAGTAACATCGTAAGAATTTAAAAGTGATCGGCAAATCTTAAGTCTTATTTTAATGGTGAACAAAAGTGTTACAAGAAAGCGTTCGTGTTTCTATGTACATACCCAGTGATTAAGATCTCATGCTCGAGCAGCCGTGGCAAAGTATATAAAAACAACTAGGAGCAGAAACGCAGCAATCGTGAGGCAAAGGTAGTGCTTCAATGGTTGGAGGACGTAGCGTGGCTGCGTCAAACAGTTAACATATTACGATACGAAAGATAACAGGTGGAATACCTCAAAGTTTCTAGCGCGTTATTGAAACATGTCTGCGAATTAATTCAGCAAATAATTAGGTAGATATTCAACAAACTGCAGTATTCACGGTTTAAAATTATTTGTTTTGCGACAAATTAATATGCAATATATACAGGGAATTCTACTATTTTAAAATAAAGCAGTGTACACTAAAATAACAAACTTTTTTCTAAACATTGGTCCTGAAATTGATAAATCCCCATCGCTTTAAGAGCATTTTCTATTGCGAACTGTTTCCCAAAGTTTACCAGTGTTGCACGTGTTGCATAACCACCATTCATTACAATGGCACAAAGTCTCAAGTAAATTAATGCATTCTTGAAAACATTCCAGGAACTTGCTCACCTGTTGACACGCATACAATATTCCCTTAGTGTGAATGCATCCTTCAAGAAGTCTTTAAATGTCGCATGAAACAAAAACTCAGGATTAAGCTTAGACCCCATTCATTCATGCGATTTCGTGTCGTGCGACAAATGCGATGCGATTGAAAGTACATTGAGTTAAATGGAGGCACTTATGCCATGCAATGCAAGAGTCGCGCTGCGGCAGCCCATGACATCAGTAGACATACATGGATGTATATGGACCCACTTATGCTCCTCGCGTTGTGAACAAGTCAGTGCTGCCACTTTTGCGAGAGGGGTCCGATTTCTGTCATTCAGACTTACAAAGTTTGTATGCGGAACGTTTTGCAAAAGAAATTCGTATTAGGTGTTCAGTTTTGGATGTTGATCAGAAAATTACAAAGATAATGGCAAGATGAAGCAATTTCCCGAAGAGGTTCCTAAACACAATGTCCACGAGTCTTGTACTGTTTATGATGTGCACTCCACTTGTCTCTATTTTTTCCTTTTATTCTTTTCTTTTCTTGGAGTTAAGAGTTTGTAAGGATAGTACGACGCAGGGATCCATTCTAGCTGTCGAACTAAATCTAGAAACAGGCTGGTAGAACTAATTTCACAACAATACACAATGCGACACGTAACAGACCAATAAAACTTAAGCCGCGTCGCATCATTCCTTTTCGTGCGACACAGACTCGCATGCATAAATGAGGCATTAAGGTTAGGTTTACGAGCAGCCTTATGTTTCTGAGAGCATGCCTGGTTCTTGG
Organism: Deroplatys truncata; assembly: GCA_030765065.1. Lineage (NCBI taxonomy): Eukaryota > Metazoa > Arthropoda > Insecta > Mantodea > Mantidae > Deroplatys > Deroplatys truncata. Next base: position 18,101,621 of record CM060988.1, on the reverse strand, counting down.
TTGTTCTGCTGACTGTATGTACAAAACTAATGGAGGCTAGATACATAGGCTTAAAATACCTCCTAAATAAAGAAATAGAGATACTGAAGTCAGAAAAATAATCAAGCTAATATATCGTCCTCTCGAAAGACTTGATTGCCCATTAGACACTCGTGATATTGTTGCCTGACAGCATATTGAAAATGTTTACAGTCTTTCTAAAATAACGCTTCCTCGAAAATAAAAATGAACACAATAAACGGCACGTTGCTCTTATTTCGATGAAATATTCGCTCATACCTGGGAAAACCTTAATTTTAGTACCTATATTTATATGACTTTCTTATTTTTATGTACAATATTTCATTTTCAAATAAGGAGTGACATGATTCAGGCGGCAGCGTATGTGGCACGCATTTGGGAGCTCCCAGATTCGAACCCCGGCGACTGTCTACTCTGCCCCATTGGTTTTTCCTGGTTTCCCCAGGTCGGTAGGCGAAGGTTGGGGTGGTTCATCTTCTACCACGACTTTGTTTCCTCTCATTTCCTATACCCACCATCTTCCTTATTATCTATTTCAAGACTGTAGGACCAGGTCGCTGCGGGGACAACTGCACAGTTAGGTCTTTCCCCCGAGCGGGCTCCTTTCGGTAGCGGACTTCCGGGGGTTCAGTGGCTTGTGGGTAAGACCGGGCGGCGCCCATTTTGAGAGGTATGTTAAAGGCCTAATGTTTGACAGGAAAAGTTTCAATAATAAGATTATTAACAAAAATAGGTGGCGCCATGGCCGAGTGGCTAGACCCATCGCCATTCACCAAGGGGGGTCGTATGTGGGATTTTGTGGGGAACAAAGCGGCATCTGGGCGGGCATTCCCCGACATTCATTCCGCCAATTGCCCCATTATTACCTTCCTTTCATTAATCTCACTGTCATTCCATATTATCTCCTTACTCGCTTTCATACCAGGCTTCCTGGCTGTTCTCTCTGAACCACAGTCTGTGCTCTCCGGGAGGTGTCCTACCCCAGACAAGTCCTGGGGGCTGTAAATCCTAACAACGGGAAGGGTAAACAGAGAAAAGGGAATATTATTAGTAAGTATGTGTTTTTAGGATCCAGTCTAGTTGTGCTTACTACTTTGCTTACCAATGAGTTAATGACACATTATTCCGAAAATGCTTGATCGCCGTTATTTATTAGGAAGTCACTTATGGTTTTGCTTCAAGGACTCCTAACTATCTGTGTGCACGTTTTAGCGCAACCTGCACACGGGAAAATGGATGAACTATGTAGGGTTGGGAAATTATGTTTCATCTTGAACATACTAAGTAACCGATCTCGTAGACATCTCCATTTACTTTTTCTAAGCGTCATACCTTCGCCACTGCCGCCTCCCAGCCATCACCAGTGGCAGCACTACATGGGGCAGGCGTTGTGCTCAAGGAATCCACGCAGGCAGACGCCAGCCACACAGTCGCTGCCTCAATTTTGCTTTCACGGCGCCTCGCAGCCACTTATGGACGCCCAGCCACAACAACAGACTCTTCACAACCTCATCATTCAGATCGAAAATCACACCGCAATTCTCCAGGACCTGAAGACTTCAATCCAGGCCATTACAGGCTGCATTTTCACGGGAGGAAATCATGCATCGTACTCTCGAGGATGCCCAAGACTCCGCCCACCAATTCCATAACATCCGAGGGGAACACAACAAGCTACGATATCACTTTAACAAACAACTGGAAAAGATTGTCAAATCCGTAAATGACTCCGGATTCCACAAGGTGCACAAGGAAACTGATGAAATGCTACATGAACATACCAGCATAATATAACGAGGATTACTTAATGACGCCTAAATCCATTTTAACGCTCTTGCGAATTTAACGACAACACTGGTAGTAGGTTAATGTCAGGGATTCGGCAATGACATATACCTGCGCCCACACTTTTAACGTCTTAATGTACACGGCTGTCCACGCAAGCGAAACCGAGTTCATAATTATGCACTCACAATCAGGAAGTTTGGCTTCGGTGGTACTGGCCGTCACAATGCCAAACTTATTCCAATAAACAGAGACACTACCGAATAACCCTTCTTTCCTATTCCTCCTTTCCATAGGATTTTAACAAGGACCTATGATATCTGCCTAGTACTTTACTGGTTTTCACCTCTTGGATTAAATGGGTGTGCTCTCCAAAAATTGCATGAATTGCTCTAAGTAATGCCGAGCTATTCGTGGATACACCAAAAGGACATCTGCAAAAGATGATAGGATTTCCCACAGTATAAGAACAAGTATATTGCCTTGCTCCTTTGTCCAATGGTATTTGCCAGAAAGAGGATACTAGGTCGATACTAGAAAAATATTTTCCTTTATTTATGCGGGCTATTAGCGTTTCTATCCCTTCTGATCTGAAATTGTCAGGTATAGTGTATGAATTTAATTTTCTCGCATTTATGGTGATACGCAACTTGTTTGGTCTGTTATAAACCCAGCATAGCGCATTTGTATACGGAGAATTGAACATTTCTATAATTCCCTGTTTGATCATATTACCGATCACTACATCTGCTTGCTTTCTAATAGTAATAGGTATGTTGTTACATTTATGTGAAAGCGGACGAATGTCCCGCATTTGCGTAAATACTTTACACATCCCTGGACGGTCGGAGAACACATGTTGGTTCTTTAAAAGAACCTGTTGCAGTTCATTTGTTTGCCCCTCGGTCAACCCATGGGCACGCCTCGCCTTTTGTTCCAAAACTGTGTTTAGGTGAAAATCCTCTTGGTCAACTGATTTTCTGTCCTCGTGCCGGTCTAATGGTGTTATCGTGTCGTTCCTCTCAGTAACTGTCGCTATACTCTGGTTAATTAGTCGATTACTCATATTTACTACTTTTTCTTTATTGAGGTTTCCTCTACGCATATATTTATTCACTAATTCCTCATCTTCATCATCACCATCATCATCATAGTCATATTCCTATATGTTACTTTCATTCAACGCAACGTTTCTTAATTCTGAAACGACACAGTTAGCACCGAATTTCAAATGTTCCATGAGAAAATGCTCGTTTTGCAATGGTAATTCTAAGTGGGTCTGATCTGTCGGTCCTTGGTTCGTTTCATTACTAAAGGGCTCTTCTATGTTCTCTCTATCCTCCATACGTATCATAAGCTCTCTAATTTCAAAGTTCACAATGGCATTCCACATAAAATTAAATTACAAGGAATATTACTTCGAACGTTTTAGTTCCCACACCAATATTTAGCATGACCTGAAAATTTACCTTGTCTTTCTGTTTTCCAATGGCAACTGTAGAAAATACGTTGTCCGAAAATGTATCTCCTACCACCCAATGATAATAATTCTCTCTGCATACCGATGTGTTGCCCCGTGTCAATCACGACTTCTGTAGCTCTGTCTAACACTAGTAAATTTACTCTAGGTGATTCTGCAATTGTTTCAAGTTTTTCTTTATCCTATCCTCTTTGCGCTGTTCGGCTCGGATTTCCTTGTCTCCCCAACGGTAATGTGAGTGGTCCTGGTGCGATTTATACTTGCGTCGGATTACTGGCCCTTACTCGGATCTCGTAAAGGCCGGTGCTTGGTTTCCCAAAGGTCCTGGTTCTTGATAATGCAAGTCCTGGGAAAATACTGGTTTCTGATTCTGACTCGCATTTTGGACTTCTATAGAATAGTCGTCTCGAAATTCCTTAGTAGGCGAGTCACGCCCCTCTTGAGTATCGGGCCTATAATTTCTCGGGCCTCTTTGAAACCATTGTCCTGTGAGATTACTGCCTCTGTTATATTCTCTAAATCGGAATCCCCCCCGGCGTCTCGGATTTTATCTGTCGTAACTTATAAAATTCACATGGGCGTCCCCTCTTGGCGGGTAGGCGTTATTTTGGTCTTTCTGTCTCTGTCTCCGTTCCGTGTTTTCTGCCAAAATCCCCATTTTCTCAAACTTGGGTCTGTTATTCTGGTACCTATTTCTAATACGGTCCTGGCAGTGATTGAAGATCTCGGACTACCTACCCCCCGTCCTACTAGACGGTGTCCGTCTTCATAGTTTCGGTTCCTTTCATATGCATATATATATATATATATATATATATATATATATATTCCTACCGGGAATGCTCGCCCATTGTCGCCGATATTTCCCTCGAATGCCGAGATCAACTCTATGAAGTTCGCAAATGTGGTAGGTTTTGTCACTATCAAATGGTTGAGTATGTTCTCAGGGAAGTGTCCTGTAACTAGACTTATCAGCTCATATTCTGAGATCGGCGGTTCAATTCGCTGAGGTAAGTGCACAAAGTAATCAACCATGCTGATTCTAGATCGCCCGTCATATCTGGCATTATTTAGCTCTAAACGTACGTCATTTTGCTGGGCTATTCCCCAATACCTAGCCATAAATGCTTGTTTAAATGTACCATAGTGAATATCTTCGTCGAGTGTCAATCTTAACCAATTAAGAGCACGCCCCTTTAGTGCTTTTCTGACAACTATCATCTTAACCGGATTTGGAATTTCCTTAACGTTAAAATATTCGACTAATTTCCGAAGAAAATGTCTAGGATTGCCATCCGATTCCTCTTGAAGAATCGGTGAACACAGCTCATTAATGAAATGGTTAGTACAAGCGCTATTTTGAATATCCACCGAACCTGGAATAGTTTGATTAACTTGCATATGATTATTCAAACTTGCACTTGTGGATGCCTGTGTTTCCGCGTGCGGAGATTGGCCCCCAGACGCTTGCCGTTGGCCTCCACTATTGACTTGCATACTTAAACTAAATGCTTTAAGATTTTCTACCTCTAATCCACTTAAGGCTACCCTTATTTCTCGGATTTCTTTATCAGTTCTTTCAGCTAAATCCACTAATTTAGCCTCGCTACGCACCTGAGATGCACTGATAGATAGCGTGTTAGTTTTGAAATTACTTAGTTCCTCAGAGTAGGTTTTATTTTGCGTATTTACTTCCTCTTGTACAGTCCTTAATTCATTGCGTATTTTACTTTCTAACCCCTTATGCTTTTTACTGATGTTATTTTGAACTGCGCGCATCTCAAATGTTAGGCGAGCTTCACAATCCTTCTGTTTCTGTTCTAAATTTCCCAATTTAGTGTTTACTTTTTCCCTTTCCGTTCTCACTTCTTCCCTAGTACCTGCAGCTTTGTTTCTAATTCTATTTCCACCCTTTTCTTGCTACATTCTTAGTTCTTCCTACCGAGTTTGTACAACCCGGATTTCTACTTTTATATTTCCCTGCATTTTATCATTAGTCTTTTGAATGCTTTCCTGTATCTTTTCATTATGCTTGTTTAGTAGCTGTTCCATTATTGCTATTAGGCTAACTTCATTTTTCTGGCTTTCTTTTATTCTACTATCTGCTGTACTGTTAATTTCCATGGGACCTTTCACTGTATTATTCTGGTTAATTTCCCTAACAATTTCTCTTTTCCCTGGTTCCCGCATTATAATATCATTCTCCACTGAATTTACGCCGTTTTCAAACTGACTGCTGTAGATACCAGCCTGTGACCTGTTGCATGCTTCCATTTTGTTTAATCTAATAATTTTACCGCTTCTTAAATGCATTCAACCTATACATAAACTGTTTAATTTGTCTTACTTGTAATTTGTCGGGCTGTTTTGATCTACCTGCTGCAGCGTATTATCCTTTCCGTCGCAGCTGTGCAGTCGTCCGGGCACTGCTCACAATGAGATGGTGACTTAGTACCGTCAGTGTGATATTATTATTATTATTATTATTATTATTATTATTATTATTATTATTATTATTATTATTATGTTGCTGGTCTTTGTCGACGAATCCAGGCGTCTCCTGGGTAGCTCCTTGGCGTACCGTTGGTGTTCTCTGCGCTGCAACTTGGGGCGGCTTCCTCTCTCGGGAAGGGTTTTGGCTCCTTGGGCGTGGTGGTGTCGCCATCAATTCATCTGGCGTCGCTTTTGTCTTAGCCCCACGTTGGGCGCTATGTATGGAGCGGACGTCGGCTTCTCAGTCGGTAGGGTCTCGGTGCCCGCCTCATATCTTATGTGGACAATTAGTTAAACGTACATCCCAACCTCGCTGATGGCTGGATTCCGTAGGTGCTCCTGGTCTGTTAATATAGAGCCCCACCATCCAGTCCGACTGGATGAAGGGACGTGGTACGGTTTCTGTATATCCCTAGTCGCTATATATCTCAACAGCTAATGCAAAAAGAATCTTTCATAAAGACCTATATTTTAAATCATTTGGACACGCAGACTCATGATCGTTCATGTGTATTTAGTCACAAAATAAGTATTGAAATTACATCTGGCAAATTTTATTGTGATTAACAGGAAACAATAAAGCTTTGAATGAATAATTTCCAGAATAGCTATGAACATTGTGCATAGCTGGTAGATAAAATCACGTGATAGCTGCCTATCATACTTTGTGTTGCTTTGAGCTATTCTGTAGCGCTCGGAAAGACATTCAAGAATAACAATAATAAATGGCGAAAGTAATGTTTGAGTAAACATAAATACAATAATATTAAATTAATCAGTATTACATAAAAAATCTGATGTGTTACGCTCAGATGACTTTCTCTACTCTTGTACAAACTATTTTTAAAAACGCCTATTCTCCATCTACTTCACGTTAGTCGAGATAAATATTTGCAGACTCTTATCTTATTGCTAATTTTCTTGTAGATGTAAGGGGAATATATATTTACAAGGGCAATATAGAAATACAGTAGCATTTAAGCACATAAATATCTCCTAATAGCTGGTTGCTAGGTGCAGCACCATTCCCTTTGCCACATATTAATACTCTTTGCAAATCCAAGACAAAAAAATGAATAACGAATTCCCATTTGAGAAAAAGTATTGGAAAATTTAAGGAAATAACAGGCAATATCTCGAAAATGGTTCACTCAACAACAAAAAATGTATATGACATAAATTGTGTATTTTAACGCGATCTACATTTTTTGTGTAGTAAAATTTTGTCTATCCCTTATGGTTTACCAGTTATGCAAAAGTTGTTCACAATGAAGAACACTTTTGGAGACATTTCCAGAAAATTCAGGATATACATTTTATTTGTCATGCAAATATCTTAAACATATGATATTTTAATCAAAATTGTTAGAGCCATTTTTGAGAAAATTAAAAGTTTCGAAAAATGTTCCATGTAAAGGGTAATCGGGTTGGGGAGATTTTCTTGAAAACCTTCGTGTCGCATCTCTGGAGGATACTGAACGTAAATATCAGGTTTGGTGTTTATCTGACTGTTTGTTTCTGAGTTATGCTGTTCACATTCAGACACACACACGGACATGTTTCCAAAAATGCTTTTTTTTGGATTCAGGGCGTCTCAAAACATGTATTTTCGGTGAAATCTCGGTATCGAATTTTTGGGTGGAATACAATACTTCCCCTACTTACTATACGTAGTAGAGAAAGTAAAAAGCGCAGTACTAAACCTACGCGATAACCTTAAATCACACGTCTTCATGCCTTCAACACCAAATAGCTCATGTAAAATATCCTTACAACCCAACATTCCTAGTGTAGGGCTCCTCGTCGCATCGCCATCCTCACAGCACCAGAAGAAAAGATCACCGCTAGCTGGTCGTCTCTAGCTAACAAATGGACCCAGGTATCAGTTTAAGGGACGAGGGTTCCCAAGAGGTCCTAGTAGTCCATATGGATAGCTTTGAAAAGGACATAAAACTGAAATGGAAGTAAGTCATATTATTTTGTATGTAGCTTAGATCATTATCAGTGATATATACTTACATCTGCTGTAATGCCACATGCCTTTATCTGCAGAAGAAAATTAGTTTAGAAAAGAAAAACCAGTTTGTAGGAGAGTATCACCGTTTGGCACAAAGCACACTAGTGCGACTAAGTGTTGGAGCCTGAACTGAGCTTGAACTAATTTGGTGGATACGTTAGCTTATTAATTAATTTTGGTAATAAGTCCTGAGCAAAAGTTTTTACTACAGGAATGAAGAAAATCCAAACATCAAACGCTACAAACACGATCGAACTGTAAAAGCACGCATGAATACCAACATTAGTGAAATCCTTCCTAGGGGGTTCAAGAAAACTCCATACTTTTTATTTGTAAAATGCCAAATTTGCTCCATATAAATTAGGGTAAAGTTGTGGTTACGGCTTTTAAGTATGGGTAGGAGCTTTCCTACGTTTGTGAGCAGACGCATGGAGAAGTTGAACTCTAGTTCTGATACTACAGGACACTAGGACAATCTTCTAAACAAAACAATGTTTCCTTGTTTTACAGCACTCCTTCTTTGTGCCGTAAACTTTAATACAGACTTTACTGAAAGTGCTCCAGGGGGGCAAGGAAAGAAACATTCTACAGTTATAAAGTTGTCGAAAGAAGCGAAATTAGTGACGAGAGGTAGTGTGTTGTTAGTCGCTCACAAGCAAGCAGGTTAAGATATTCTCCTTAACACGAATTTTTACTGAGATATTTAAGGAGAATATACTTCTAAATGGATATCATTATAATATAGCAAACAGCAAAGAGTAAACTTGCTCGAGTGGCACTGCGTTCTCCTAACTTCATTCCTGTCCTCACAGGTGGCGTTTCTTACAGTGATATAGATGAAAATACATATTGAATCTTACAAATCTAGCATGTACATTCCCTAGGAGAAATGTTCAACAATTTTAACGTGGATGGTGTTGTTTTGATTAAAATTTCAAACTTTAACTTATTTGTATCTCGCTACAAAGCACAGCTAGTAAAATCCGATAATCTAATATTGTGAAAATTGAGGTCAATAATGTATAACGTCACTCTTATATTTAAAAAGTAGTGTTACGGAAGAGCAGCAAGCACACTAACGCGGGAAAAGGGACCAAGTGTATTGACCTTGGGGACATAGGACTGCAGTGGTTATCTATTTATTCGAAACCGTGAAATGACAGCAAAAAGCTGTGTAATAAATTATGCGCTAGGTGAGTCACGATGCAAAGTCGACCATTGTAAACGAATATGGAGAATAGGGTTACGGAATCTGTGGAAGGGTGCACCTAAAGTTTTGTTTTCCTAGCTTTGTCCTTGTTACTTTGTAGATTATTAGAGGACGGTGGTTAACTCCAGCGTCAAGGCGTAGCACTTCAACGAAACCCCACCAACGGTGCCGTAAATGTTACTGTAGGGGAATAAACGCTTTCTTCAACACATGAGCCTCTAGGTAATATTACCAATGGTGGTTCAGTGCAATGGCTTTATCGGAATAAAATGAAGAAGTTCATATTTTAATTGTTTGCATACTCCGCGATTACATCTAGAATACAGCCGTGCCTATTATTTTACAAAGCGCAATTAAATGACTTGCCTGACAGTAAAAAACCACAGAAGCTGAAGGAAGAGACAGCAAGTTGTATTATTATTATTATTATTATTATTATTATTATTATTATTATTATTATTATTATTATTATTATTCTATGCATCCGTACCACTTCTGCCCAGGCACGGATTGATATACTTCTGAGCTTCCAGTCTAGACGTCAGAGAGGAATTGGCGGTGGCAAATAAATAGCCCACATTCGTGGCAATAAGTACATGTCACGGCTTATTGTTGGCAGCACAACATAAATACCGACATTATGAACACACTTAAGACAAATGTAAACTATACCGAGAAGTGAGAAATAAATTACTGCGATGTTTCACTACCAGTAAGAAGTATGTTATAGTATCACTTTGTGATACTTCTGCTATCTGATTACTTGAAAACGCCGTTAGTCATTACTGTAATATACAGGATGTTCGACCTATACGTTTAACATTACAAACTTTGATAACTTTAGTTGTATCAGATCCAGATAAAAAACAACTTGACATATGATTGGTAGGTCTCTTGTCATTTACGACTACCACAATGACAACAATGATCATGTTATTAGGTTAGATTAGAATGTGCAAAGATGGGATGTGGACACAACCGAAGGTTTCCTGTGTTAATGGAGTGGCTGAAACAAAATCTGTGAAGCGTATGCAACGAAATGTTTGCCGTGAATTTAAGCTTGGGCATCACGACAATGTGCCCTTCTATGTAAGTATTATGAAATGGGATAGACAGTTTTCATTAGTGTACACCACAGATTTAATTTTGGCCAGTCTCTTTGACCTCAAGAACCTCGCAAGGATTTTCAGTACACCAGATACCAGAATTATGTCTATTAACTTTCCCATTCATACGAAAAGTTCTTCATCACAGAAGTTCACTTTATCCAGGAGAGCATCGTCCTCTTAAATGTTATCCGAAACGTCTTCCGTCTGGTTTTTTCCTGGTAATAGATTCATTGGCGTAACTGAATCTAGAAGGCCCGTAGATGTAATCTTTTGTGGAATACATCATGAACCGTAGACAAAGGAATGGCGAGTTCTACACTGGCGCGTCGAATTGACTGCTTCTGACTTCTTACGAAGGCCGTACGCATCCTTTCTACATTTTCCGCAGACACATTCGGTTTGCTATGCTTTCCACATGTAGACAAAAGACTACCAGTTTCCCGTAACTGTCTGTCCCATTTCATAATGCTTACATAGGGGGGAACATCGTCGTGATGGCCGAGGTTAAGTTGAGAGTGAAAATTTCGTTGTACACGCTTCATAGGTTTTGTTTCATGCAGTCCAAGTATACAAAAAATCTTCTGCTGTAGTGCCCACGTCGCCATCCGTGCACATTCTTATCTGACCTAATAATGAGATCACGGTTGTGATTGCCATTATTGCCGTCATAAATGGGAAGACGCCTACTAATCGCATGTAAAATTCTTTTTTCTATCTGGATGATATAACTTAAGTTATGAAAGTTTTTAATGTTAGATGTACTGCATTGACACCCCGTACTAAACTCAATACTTTCATTTAAAGGCCTATTATGAACTGGCTTCAGGAGTAGATAGGTGAAATAGTATGGATGGACGGATGGAAGTCATTGCTGATTTTCTATAACAATTTATTAAATTCAACTTAACATTTAACATGAATTAATTAACACTTTAAAGAATGGGTTTTAAAGGAACACCAAAGTCGATCTCCTTCATATATATATATATATATATATATAGTCAATAATTAAACATTTATCAGCTCTATTCAGTCCTCAAAATAGTTGGTATACTATCCTGCCTTATGAGATGACTTATTAGTGTTAAGTTTCACTAATCCATCCTCATTAACATTTACAAACCATAAAATTTACTATTTGAAATACAAACAGGCATATACATATAATATATCTTGGTTGAAATATTTGAGTTAAATTTTTCACTTACTCTTGCCACGATCAATTACTTGAATTTACTAAAACTGTATCCGAAGCGTAATTACACATTTCTAGTAATGAAAATTTAGCCCAAAACGATAACGGAGAGTTATTACTCTATAGATGTCTAAGTGCTCAATTTTACCTGTTGTCCCACTTGGTTGTTAAGTATTCACTGTGGAGTGCATCCCCTTGGCTGGATGCCTCGCAAGCTTGCTTTGTTTTGAAGACGTGCTGTTATTAAAGTCTCTCGTTTCGGCTGGAAGCTCCTGGCTCTCATACTGCTGCATGATGTTGAAGAATGTCGTAGTGTAGTGTCTGGTTATTTCTCACTGAATGCTGCTGGACGTATACTACCTGTCTGACGAAAGAATGTAGTTTTCAGGCGAGGCCGCCAGTTTGCTATGGCTAGGTTTAGACAAGAGGGATAACTCCCATACGAGAGTACATACCCGAAATGGTGACGTAATAGCTGTCTGTTATGTTTCCGCGCGAGCTTCCTCTACCTTCTGTCTGCACTTATTTCTCAGGTAGTACTGTTTTTGCATACTGTTAATTTTGGTACTGCTTTTGAGGACTGCTAGTCGAGGATTTTTTCTGAGAAGGTTTAGGATGAGTTAAATGGGGATAGTGTGGTCCCGCGTATACTGACGATGTTAAACGGTTACTGAGGGTGCAGGAGCGACTCGACGGATGGTTAAAATGAATTTTTTATTTGCTGAGATTGATAGCTATACGTCATGAGTTCTTAGAGAGCACGGCGTCGACGAGAGTGACGTCGCGATTCCTCTGCGGATCCTCGCAGCCGCGCATTGAAGGGCGAGGACAGCAGGCTCACACAGGTGTGGCGCGACAGCATGGTGTGGTTGCGGCAAAGGTGGAGCTTGTGGGAGTAAATCTGGGAGCTGCTGACGTGATTTCCCTTTTTCAAGTACTTTTTTTACGTACTATCCCCAGACAAGCTAAGAATATGGTACTCGCCATCCTAGGATGACCATACCCACTAAAACTCCTCCACTGGAGTAGGAAGGAGAGGTTTGTTTCGGTACCACCTTAGGCACCTGCGCAGTAATTAAACTTGCTTACAGTCCAATAGCCAGTGGGCGAAGTAAAACCACAGAGAATTAATGGTGAGGAGTAGGATGAGATTGGAAGGAATTGGATTTACTTGATTTTGTTGGTGGCATTGAGGTGCTTGAGTTGTTGGCAAATTTATAGTTGTGGAGTGGAAGGGATTTGTTGGCTTATGGTGAGGTATAACTGTGCGTATCTATATCGCGTCTCACGCTTAAAATACAGTACAGGTAAAGTAGGGCGCTCTGTTGCCATATGTACGCTCACAACTTTGCGATCGTCTACAAATTTAATGCCATCTTGTGAATGATACAACACCAAATAGTGAAGTGTCTCCACCGCTACTTAGAACTGGACTGTAGGATATTTAATTTTCACCTGCACTTTATCTTTCCTCTTTATAATTTTAGTGCTTCCAAATACAATTTTACAGGCATAAAATACTCACCACGAAATACACATGGAGATATAGAATGATAAAAGCTTTAAGTTGGTAGGGTATCATCAATGTTTATCCATAACAAAATTACACTTAATCTGGGTGGAATGTTTTAAAAGAGTAATCTCTCAAGGTCGCGGGTTCAAACCCGGCGGAGGTCGATGGATTTTTTTTCTGGTGTAAAAATCCTTGCAAGGCTTCCTTCGGAAGGGAAGTAAAGCCGATGGTCCCATGTGTAGATTTACGGCACGTAAAGGAACCTTTGATCAAAATTATCGGTTCTTTATCTCCAATAAAGAATGTTACGCTAAGGACCAGAGCAATTAAAGAGCGTTCATAAATAAAACTCAATTTAATTCTTTTTTCAAAGGGAAAAAATTAGTTTCATGCCGATCTCCGCTTTTCTTTATTCCACCATACTGTGTTAACCTAGTTCGTGTTTGTTTTCCCATTCATTTTACTTTTTGTTTTGATGGCATCCTTAGAGTTTCTTTTATTCGTACCTTTTTTATTCTATACATTACTGTTTCTGAACATCTGGTTGCTTGGTTTTTTGTCTTGCTAACACTCAATTTACTTGAATAATCTAACACCGCCATTATTATTTTTCGTATCTTCTTAATTTACCAAGTTTCTTCCTAGCTTCCCCTTCCATAACTATACATATTTACGTAAAATATTAATAAATAACCTATACAACACTTTGCAATGTATAAACGTACACACTTGCTTACAACTGAGGTTAACCTTACTGCCTTCTGTCTCGCGTATGGCGCCTGTTACATGAATGACATTGTTTGTCATGCACAATGAATGGAAGAATTTGCAGAATTCTGGCTTCTTTTAAAAACTCTCCAAACCTACTCAACATTTTCTCTCGCGTGGTCCCCATTGTAAACCCAACAAAAAAGGGCTCTTGCTGGTTGAATTTTCTACTATATAGATATAGAATTTTCTAAAAATATTTAATTAAATAAATTATAACGCTGATCTTGTTAAATACAGAGAATTCGAACTAGGCAAGTATCAGATTTCTAGTATACTCTAGCTAAGAAAAAAAAGTTGTGACGTTCTATCCCCTAGTTTATTAGTTACCGCGTGATAATCATAGAAACAGCAACTATGAAATTTACACTGAAAACAGGTTTTCTTTAGAAATTTGGACTCACAGAAACCTATAAAGACTCTAAAAATACACAATTTGAGAGAGGAAAATATTCCACATAGGAGAATATGTTCAAAGTTAGAGGTTATAATAAATGAATATATACACCATGTTATTAGCATTTTGGCGACAGCGTGAGAGTAGAAAAGAACCAAGTGAACGGCAATGTGCATGCGTTACACAGATATTCCATTTAGCCTACCTTCATGCTGTCTGTAGCTCGAGGGATGCGATTTATTTTGGGGGGGGTGGGGAACGGGAATAAAGGCATAAGGGAAAACAGGTGGGGGTAGGTCTTTATGAAAGATTCTTTTTGCAACAGCTGTTGAGATATATAGCAACTAGGGATATACAAGAACCGTACCACGTCCCTTCATTCACAGTCAGACTTGATGGTGGAGCTCTACTAGGAGCACCTCCGGAATCCAACCATCAGCGAGGTTGGTATGTACGTTTACTAATTGTCCCTGACCTACCGAGCATCAATGCACGAGTTTACTGGAAGGACACCTGCCAATACGGTGTTCGGGTGGGAGCTACGGATATCATGCGATCTGCTGTTCGGCGCAGTAATGGATTATGTCGGGTCGTTAACGGAAGGCCAGAAGGCATTCACTACAGCTGGCAAGTGACTGGACGAAGGTCAGCTGTTATCGTGTGCAGAACACTGCTGGATTCCAGAAAGGTGACCTCTTATGGGTTTATCGTCATATGAAAACTAAAGAGTATTCGCTGGAGTTGCAACGTTCCTGGGACAGCCCGTACATCCGGATGTGATGTAGTAGATTCAGCGTCAACTTCGGCTGCACCTTGACTGCGAAATTGTTAGGGACGACCATCTCTGAAGAAGAAGAATCTATGTGACGGAGCTGTCACCCGCCTCCGCCGCGGTGGGTACCGGAGGTGTGTTCCAGCGTCTGCAGGGATGAGAGAGGAGGAGGCGCTCTCAGCTAAAGAACGCTGCGGAAAGACAAGATAAGCTTCTAGACATTCCCTTAAACTGGCAGTGTCGACCGTACTCGTTCGGAAATAAAACTGAGTGATCACATTCGCAAAAACGTTTGTACGGAATTCAGTGCTCCGCGGTTTCTCAGCAAGTTCAGCTTGTGTTCGATGCGAGGAAAAGGAGAAAAACAGCCAGAAGTCATGACCTATGTTCGTCATTTAAGTGAACGACCAGAACAGACAAGAGGATTACAGTAGTTGATATTTATGTCAGCAAGCAAAGAAGAGAAAAAATAGTCCGGTGTTCGGCTCTCTAATCAGCGACGGGAAGGAAGAAGAGCTTATTTCGTGCGTTGTTAATTGCAACGCTACTCGCAAGGAAAAAGCGAATAGTGGCTGTTAGTAAAATGGACGAAATTATATCATTATACGTTTACTTCTGCAACATTCCTACGATTACGCTTTGAAAATCAGTTCCTTATAATTCTGATATTATCTCTCTTATCCACGTTCCATTGATGCAACCCATTTCATACGCTTCCTAATTGGGCTTCCTAGGCGATTAATTGGGAAAAAGCAGAAGGATGTATATCTGGGTTTAATATTCAATTCAAGAAATTATCGCCACAGAATTAATACTCACTTGTTTGATATATGTGTAAAATGGCCAACTTCTAGAAGCCAACAAATCATTCATTCCTCTCACACGATTCTGAAATATATTCTGTATTATTAGTAGGAACTGTTTACTACTTATATAGTAAACAATGAATATATAATATACCTAAACATACACACATAGCTTTTCCACATTCTTACTCTCAACATCTATCTAATGAAAATAATATTGGCGTAGCTAAAATACAAATGGGTATTACAATTATATATTTAAAATTGTGCTCCATTTAACTAATCATTCAGGCTCTCTCTGTGTCTGTTCTTGAAAACGGGAGGTAATTTTGGGATCCTCCTTTACCTCTCTATTTAAAGTGATGAACATAGTTTTAAATTGGAATACTTTTCAAGTATTTATAACGAACTTTTAAATGTTGGGAATAAAAAAACGAAATAGTTTTCAGAAACGTAGTATGCATTCTTTGGCCGTATTCCATACATAAAAATAGAGAATAGCTATTTTTATATACTTCCAAAAACAAATTGTAAAAATAAATGATCGTTATTATAAAGGTGATAAATATTCGAATTTTACCAGAAGCTGCGTTTTTGCATCTGAAGCAAGGAAATCAAGTATAATATAACTAATAATAAACTAATATAAAAAACAAATGCTTGATATAGGATGCCACGTGTGTGGATACTGTAGCCCCTTCACACTACACTCTATGTGCCAGCTAGCTGCAGAGTCATCTGTGACTGCAATATCACCCTGATTACATCTTCGTTGCATTTGCTGTTGAAACCTTCGGGCCATGTTGTGCAGGCAAAGAACTTGTTCGTGAAATAGGACAACTTCTAGCAAATGTTTCAGGCGATTTTCGTTCAACTGAATATTTGTGGCAACGAATACCTGTCACCATACAACGAGGAAATTCCGCTAGCATCATGGGGATGTTCACAGATTCACCACCGTTGGGGGACATTTTCCATTTAAATAATCCCCAGTGGCAGCAGTTTATTACAACTAGCAACTGTTTCCCGAGAAATATCAAACGGTCGTGCCATGAGGCCAAAGCAGAACAAGAAATAGATGGAAGCGAAAGTGGATGGACAGAATTTGGTCTCGTGTTCAAGTCCGTCAAGAGATGTTCCTGCTGCCACTATGACCCTGTTTTGCCAACTGCTGCATAGGATGTACGGAATTGTTTTGGCAACCTGTGTACCAGTTATTCTAATTTGCCATACTTATTTAGCATATGGCTAATAATTATGTACTTAATGTTATTGAGCAATTCATTCATGTAAATGGTACCTTGGCAGTAACAAAACATTACAAATGAACAAATAATGATAATTCAAAATAGAAAAGATAATAGTACAAGTTGAGGTAATAAATATGGGTAACTAAACCGAGAATGTAAAGAGGATTTCCTAGAGTAGAAAAAACGAAACAGCAACATTTATAGCAATGGACACTTTTATACACAAACATACATATGTGAGACAAAGGAAATTATACGATGTACAGTGTAACGTTCTTGCAAATCCGATTTAGAAGTAGTCGATGCATAGAAAGTCACAATTACCAAAAATAATTAAACTAAGAAAAACATTATTTTCCGGGCCCCATTATAGAATGCATTAAAAGCAAGGCATTCCCCCAGAGTAATAATTATTTACTACTACAACTTAACGGAATCAAAATATTTAAAGAAGCTTTAAATAAGAACAAGAATTTGTACAGCCAAAGGTACCGAATACATTAACTGTAAATATATTACAGTTAAACCACGTTACATTTAACTCTGTCCTTCTCACACATATTTACCATTACGAAAGAAAATCTAACACGCCAAATATATAAAGTAAAATCGCTTCCATTAAATATTATACGCCGCTCCACACTGTATAAGGATTTTGAAATTTACTAATCCCGAAGACAAATGTTATAATAAGTTTAGAATAGGCCAAAACGTGTGGAGACGGTCGCTCCCAGACACGAAGCTCACTCCAAGTCCTTCTTCGATGTTGGTCGAGAATGAAGTGATACACTGTCTTTTTTCCTCTTCAGACATCGCTTGGGGTACGCACTGGGCAGGTCAGGTGATGGCGTAGAACCAACATTAGCGCCACCTGTACTGGCGGAGAGGGCGCAACCTGGCGAGCGCTGTAGAACTTCGTGCAGCCGGCTCCTGGTGTAAGGCAGGCTGTCAACATAAGAAGCAGGTGCCAGCATTGTATCTTATGATGCGGCTACAAGAAGAGCTGCGGCCATCTCTGCGAAAGTGTCCCTCGAAGAAAGCAAAAGCCTGAATCGGCTCAACAGTAAACGATATCTATTGTAGAGCGGTTTCTTTTGTGACAACTTCTCCTTTAATTACGTTTTAGGACTCAATAACAGAACAACACATTAGACAGGGTTACCACAGCTTATGAAAAGCAAATGAAAATTATAGTCAGTCCAACTTTACAACAAAAGCAGTGGAAAGCCTCTAGGAAACGACCTAAAACACCCACCCCCATTTACAGCTACATTATATACTTTAGACTGAAACTAAATAGCTTATCATTACTATATCTTATTCTATTATATATTTGTTTAGTTTACTGCACATACATACTGTGCAACAAAACTACTTAAGGTAGTAGGGTTTTTGACTCTATGCTTTAGCTGCACTCTGAATTGTTTTGCCAGTTAGAAGCAAGCTTTAATTGTAGCCAACATATTAAGAATTCAAGGGTATGTGCTGTCGGTGATAATTTCAATAGTTTTTGTTTTAAATTTATTTTATTTACTGCCATCCCTATTTAATGCTATGGATAGAAATCATGTGCATAAATACAAAACTATGTTAAAATCAGCATCAATGTATTCATGAATGGTATAAAATGGATTTAAAAGAAGCCAGTTGTTTTAACTACACTCTTAAGTGTAAGGAGACCTACAAAATGGGTAGCTACTACGCAATCTATTGATGTCAATAGCTAAATTATAAAACCAATCTTTACCCTTACTCAATATAACATGTTATTGCACAAGAAAATAATTATAACGCGTTAAATGTGATGAATCCGGTGGCTGCTATTGACATCGTCCAGAGAAGTTTTTATGTTATACAAACTGTTTAAAATACATTGATTAATAACAGTCAATATACTTTCTTGAACAAACATTCGCTTACAATGGGCAAAATGTGCTAAGTTTGCTAGTGTACGAAGTGCCCTTTTCTTTAAAATTAATATTTTGTCAACTCCAGTCCCATTACCCCAAATATGAATACTATAAATAAAAACACTGAAATGAAGAATAATATGCTTGCATTAAATACACTTAGAAGTGACTGATTTCATTTGACGCAGTGAATAAGGCCCACGTAAAAATCTACTACAAATAGGGTTAATATGAGTTGACCAATTAAGTTGGTAATCCAAACATATGCCAAGTGACGCCCTCCTGTTGTTCATTTTTAAGGGTCGTCTAACTGCGTTGCTAACGAAGCTCAACGAACTCAATTACGTGTGGTGCATCGGCGTCCTTAATGTGAAGCAGCCTAAAGTACCAGTCGAACGGGAAGAGTTTTACTCTCCAGAGAATCAGACGATGCGTTGTCACTTGTTACCCTCACACTGTGTAGTGCACGTACTTGGTTTGCTTACACTACACTCTTTGGCGATGATTCACTGCGCATTTTTACTTTCTCTACTACGTAAGGGTAAGTATTGAATTCCACCCAAAAATTCTATACCGAGATTTCACCGGAAATATATGTTTTGAGACCCCCTGAATCCAAAAAAAGCATTTTTGGAAACATGTCCGTGTGTGTGTCTGTGTGTCTGTCTGTGAACAGCATAACTCAGAAACGAACAGTCGGATAAACACCAAACTTGGTATTTAGGTTCAGTATAATCTAGAGATGCGACACGAAGGTCTTCAAGAAAATCCCCCCCACCCCAGACTACCCTTTACATGGAACATTTTTCGAAAATTTTTATTTTCTCAAATATGGTTCTAACGATTTTGATTAAAGTATCATATGTTCAAGATATTTTTATGAGAAATGAAATGTATATCTCGAATTTTCTGGGAATGTCTCCAAAAGTATTCTTCATTGTGGACGACTTTTGCATAACTGGTAAACCATAAGAGATAGACAGAATTTTACTACACAAAAAATGTAGATCGCGTTAAAATACAGAATTTATGTCATATATATTTTTTTTGTTGAGTGAACCATTTTCGAGATATTGCTTGTTATTCTCTTACATTTTTCAATACTTATTACTTTCTCTACTACGTATAGTAAGTAGGGGAAGTATTGCATTCCACCCAAAAATTCGATACCGAGATTTCACCGGAAATACATGTTTTGAGAATCACTGAATCCAAAAAAAGCATTTTTGGAAACATGTCCGTGTGTGTGTCTGTGTGTGTGTCTGTGTGTGTGTGTGTGTGTCTGTGTGTGTCTGTGTGTCTGTGAACAGCATAACTCAAAAACGAACAGTCGGATAAACACCAAACTTGGTATTTAGGTTCAGTATCTTCCAGAGATGCGACACGAAGGTTTTCAAGAAAATCCCCCCACCCCAGACTACCCTTTACATGGAACATTTTTCGAAAATTTTAATTTTCTCAAAAACGGCTCTAACGATTTTGATTAAAATATCATATGTTTAAGATATTGTCATGACAAATAAAATGTATATCTCGAATTTTCTGGGAATGTCTCCAAAAATATTCTTCATTGTGAACGACTTTTGCATAACTGGTAAACCATAAGAGATAGACAAAATTTTACTACACAAAAAATGTAGATCGCGTTAAAATACACAACTTATGTCATATACGTTTCTTTTGTTGAGTGAACCGTTTTCGAGATATTGCTTGTTATTTCCTTAAATTTTCCAATACTTATACTTTTTCTCAAATTCGTTATTCATTTTTTTATGTCCTGAACATGCAAAGAGAATGGAGTTCGCCACATAGCAACCAGCGTTAAAATATTTGACTATCGCTTAAAAGCTACCATATTCCCCTTGCATCTACAAGAAAATTACCAATATGATTGACATCTCGATATCTCGATTAACATGAAGCATATGGAGAATAGGCGTTTGTAAAATTAGATTGTACAAGAGTAGAGAAAGTTATGTGAGTGTAACACATCAGATTTTTTTGTCTTGGATATGCAAAGAATATTAATCTGTGGCAAAGGGAATTGTGTTGCACCTAGCAACCAACTATTAAGAGATATGTATGTGCTTAAAGGCTACTGTATTTCTATATTGCCCTTGTAAATATATATTCCCCTTACATCTACAAGAAAATTAGCAATAAGATAGAGTCTGCAAATGTTTATCTCGATTAACATGAAGTAGATGGGGAATAAGCGTTTGTAAAAATAGTTTGTACAAGAGTAGAGAAAGTCATGTGAGTGTAACACATCAGATTTTTTTTAAAATGGGAATTCGTTATTCACTTTTTTGCCTTGTATATGCAAAGAGTATTAATCTGAGGCAAAGAGAATGGTGCTGCACATAGCAACCAGCTATTAGGAGATATGTATATGCTTAAAGGCCACTGCAAATACAAAACAAGGGGAACATAGTACGTCTTAAGCGATAGTCAAATATTTTTAGAACTGGTCGTTATGTGTAAAATGTAATTCTCTTTGCATGTCAAAAGATCGTTTCTACAAATGTTTATATCGATTAATATGAAATAGATGGAGAATAAGAGTTTGTAAAAATAGTTTGTACAAGAGTAGAGAAAGTCATGTGAGTGTAACACATCAGATTTTTTGTCTTGCTAATGCAAAGAAAATGGAATGCTCCACATAGCAACCAGCTCTTAAAATATTTGACTATCGCTTAAAGCCTACCATATTCCCCTTGCATCTACAAGAAAATTAGCAATAAGATTAACATCTCGATATCTCGATTAACATGAAGCATATGAAGAATAAGCATTTGTAAAAATAGTTTGTTCAAGAGTAGAGAAAGTCATATGAATTTAACACATCAGGTTTTTTAAATCGAGTGGATTTTGTTCTACCTCTTTGTTGTTTTTTTTAAAAGATTTTAGATGTATACTCAAATAATATTTGGAGCCTGATTTCGTACTAGCTGCCTCCTTGACCACCCACCAAATTCACCGTTGAAGGTCATTGCACAAATCCACACGTTTTCTTTTGATACTTAAAGAAGCAACTGATTACTGATATGAAGTATTTGAATTCTGAAGGGTAAACATAGCATAAATGTATTACGGCTGACGTGTTCCAGCTGTAGCATTCTACCTCCAGGCTAGTGAGCTCTTGGTTCTCATCTTGATCAGAGAGAGAGAGAGAGAGAGAGAGAGAGAGAGAGAGAGAGAAGAAACAAATTCGTGGTGTTTGATCGACGTAAATCACTTAGCATCGTCCTGTAAATAGTTCGCATTACAGTACTATGTACTTACAAATACGTATAATTTCAGGAGACTATTAAAATAATGTATAAATGAGAAAACGCACAAGGAATCTTCTTATGACTCTGAAAGTGTTTTTCTTAGGTTATTACTCAAGTTAACCATGTATTATTTAATATAAGAAAGCAATAAATGAAACAACCACATAAATAATAAACATAATACACTATTTAGAGTGTTTATTCCAATGGATAGCAGTACTGTTATTCATATTTCAAACTAAAAAAGAAATTCGAAGTAGTGATTTACAAATCGTAAATTTTTCTTTGCTGCTTTGCTTTCTCCACGCAGTCGCACAGTGGTCCATTGTATGCATTAATCTCAAGAATGCTGTATTATTTAGGCTTTGTGATGATATAAACCGTTGTGCAACATCCTCAACACACGGGGAACACTTTCATTATTTGTTCAGAGTCTTGAGACAGTGGATAGAGGAAGGTTGCTCGTGTCCAGGTCGGCTACGTGTGGTCGCTCTTTGTGATAACTGCCGCGCCATCAGTGCGACTTCCCTTCCACAGTCTCAAAATACTCTGAACAAGCAATAGGCAACTTCTCCATTATCGTCACCATCAGTTTGGGAAAGAATCACCTTGAGCGACCGTCCTGTTGCCACCCGCGTAGCAATGATGCATTCCGAAAATACCGATGTCTTGCCGAACACTCTGCTTTATGCTGTGAGAGCAAGGATGCAGTCTGCAGAAGCCATGCATAATACAGGATGTAACAGAAACGTACAGCACATATTACAGGGCACATTCCTCACAGTAGACGAAGAAATTATGTTATATGAACATGGGTCTGGAAGCGCTTTGTTTCCATGTTACAACTCATTTTCTCCAGCTCATTAATCATGAGAAACACACGCGAACAGAACGTTAGAATCATGAGGAACATGCACTCTTAGTTACGTCCTGTTACGTTGTCATTATCGTAGGTGCACCGTCAGTGTTTTGTTTTATATGTCCCTGTTGCCATGCGACTTACGCCATTGCTTGTTTACAGGTAAAATCAACTGTTCTAGTGAGCAATGCGACCTTGGCAAGCACACGTGTTACTACGTACTAGTACAGTTGATCACAGACTGGCTCGTGCAATGGCAGTGTACACAAATGCAGAGATGGCAGATGCCAATTTGATGTATGCATTAGCAGACGGCAATGGCGCTTGCGCTCAAAGTTTGTACCGGGAGAGATTTCAAGGACGAAGTTGCCCCGACAGGAAAACGTTTGAAGCCATTGATCGTCGTCTTAGGGAACATGGGGCATTGCAGCCTGATATTCATGACAGGGGGAGGTCTAAAAGAACGAGGACACCGCAACGGAAGGTGGCAATTCTTCAGGCGGTTGACGACGACCCTAGTGTCAGTAAAAGACAAGTAGCTGTAATAATGAATGTTGACCATTTGACTGTCTGACGAGTGTTACACGAGGTGCGGCTGTATTCATACAATTTACAGTGTGTGCAGGCACAATCAGCAGCTGATTTTCCTGCACGGGTACGAATGGTTTATACAACAAAGTGTCAACCCTAATTTTAGTGCAACGGTGCTGTTCACAAATGAGGCATCGCTTCAACGAGATCAGATTGTAAATTATTACAATGGGTATGTATGCGCTGACGTCAATCCTCACGCAATTGTTGAACAAGTCATCAACAAAGACTTCCTGTCAATGTTTGGCCCGGCATTGTTGGCAATTGATTTTAGGGCCGCACGTTCTTCCACCCAACGGACAAAGTTACCAGAATTTCGTAGAGAATGTTCTACCTGATCTGTTAGCAGATATGCCTTTAGCTGTGCGACAAAATGTGTACTTCATGCACGATGGAAGCACGTCCTCATTTTAGTGTTAATGTCCGTCGGCTTCTAAATAACAGATTCGGTGACAGATGGATAGTTAGAAGTGAACCAATTACCTGGCCTCCGCGCTCCCCCAAACCTAAACCCATTGAACTTTTATCTGTGGGGGTATTTCAAAACTCTTGTGTATCGAAACCTAGTACCAGATGCTCAGATTCCCCGTGCCCACATTATGGAAGGCTGCGAAACCATACGGAATGCTCCTGGGATACATCAACTCATCCGGGATTCACTACGACGGCGGGTTGATGCATGTATCAATGCTCACGGAGGGCATATTGAACATCTCCTGTGAGAAAGATTTGCATGTGGTATGCTGATACGTTCTGTTCGTGTGTGTTTCCCATGATTAATGAGTTGGAGAAAATGAGTTGTAACATGGTAACAAAGCGTTTTCAGACCCATGTTCATATAACGTAATTTCATCTATGTGTGAGGAATATGTCCTGAAATTTGTGCCGTACATTTTTGTTACAGCCGATTTATCTTTTAACATAGCATAGGCATAAATTATAAACAGGTAAATTAGTACATTCTGTACATGGGGACCAGAAATTCAAGAGAAATCGTATATCCGAGAAACGCTAAATTTTAATGGATTAAGTTCATTGCTATAAACGTTAGTTTATATCTGCGGAATATGTAGAAGTAATAACATATGAGTGAGGTTCAGCTGTATTTACTCGTAGGTACATACAAATTGTGAACATATTCGTTCTTATGTGGTTATTATCGACTATATGGGTATGTATATTCATTTGTTTTACAAATTACAGGTAAAAAGTTGCTGTTTTCACAGTTGTGTTACAAGCATTTCCTTCTATTTTCTTCGCAGATTAATTTTTGCGAAATTAGAATATTTTGACCTAGCGTAAGAGGCATTTATTAGTGACTGATTCACATCATGCGCGGCACTTCCTACTAGTGGGAACACAATGTGATAACAGTATAAAACTCCCATTGGTTGACGGTCTTTAATCATCTCATTTGAAAACAACCTTATATAAGAGTTACGTAGGTAAGAGAAAGGTAGACTGTTTTTACAGTCATGAATGTACTAAGTAGTGAAATATCCATTCCATTGTCCTACTCAGGTTTCACTTTTCCTTTCTCTGTGCCGGGAACCCGCGGGCGCATTCCCTGACTTCACATAGCATCCAGTTGGTGAAAACTGCAGTGGACTCAGAAACAAGGATTTTCAATCTGTTCCAATGGCGTTATTAACTGTATAAGCAAGTAATCTATTCTAGAAAATTAATTTGCCCCCAGAAATAATATAAACATTTATGAAGTGTTAGTAGTAGTTTAACGTTGAGTACTGAAGCTTCTATGCACTTGCTATAGACTATAGCCTTCCAAACTTAACATGTCTGAACCCCACAAAAGCACTGATTATATGTCTGTAGTCGGTTCCTTCTTCAGATTTCTGCAGGGACAGGTATTGTTCAGTGCATTCTCAATTCTTAAAAATTCATATAATCATAACTAATTTGGGAAATCACATGTTACTAATATTGCTGGTTTAGCAGAACACAACATATTGTAACGTATAAGCCAATGTCTTAACAAATCATTTAGAAATCTAAAACTATTACTTTAAATGGTGCAACAGTTAAGTATCCTTAGATAGCTGTCCTCTTTATTACTCATGTCATGCGTGGGCATAATGTCACAAGCCCTCTCCTTAGCTTATACAATAATTTCCTGGAGTGTAGGCGTTACTCCAGTGTATAAACTCCATGGTTCTTAGAACACGTGTGGTAGTATTATTGTTGTTGCTAGAGCTATGGCAGACATGAGCGAGAGGCTCTGCCGCCTATAGCAATGAAGCTAGGAATCCACCTGTTGACATCAGGAATGGCTGCCCCGGGTAAGACCACCGTCACCTTGTAAGGTACATAAGCCAAATGCTTGCTGGCAAACTAAAGCTGTTATTCTAGTTTAAAAAGAGGTGGGTTTTATGCCCAAGCACTACGACCTCAAAGATCTATTGCGCACTCCCCTTTTATAAGTTAAGTAGTCTGTTGCTCGTTATGAACTCAAACAGCCTGCTAACTGAGGCTTTCGATAGTTCATCTATCTTTGGAAAGTGATTGCTAAAAATACTTGTTCTTTGATTCGCAAGATCAGGGCAATCACATAGTAGACGAGTAACAGTCTTATCTCCTTCTAGGCATCTACTACAGATAGGGTTGTTAACAATCCATTCTGTGTAGATTAAAGCTGTTTCATACTACACTTCTAACATTTTTCATTGTATTAAATTCATGTTTTCCTAAAATGTTTAGTTTTAATTCGAGTGGCTTCTACCTGTCCTACGCTTCCCAGTGACGTCCTAACCACCCTCTACACCTATAGACGTCACAATATTAATATTTGGTTTCCACTGACTTGATTCATAAATCCAGTTCAGTGTTCAGCTTATTCCTGTATCTGATTTTCGCATAAACGAGATAAGAAGACACGTTCACAAACGCCAATTTCTGCAATAGAAATTTGGCGGGTTTTTCTGATACTGAAGAATAGGTTTGTTGTTAAAATAAAATCCAGGAGTTTTCCTGAGAGCTCCGCTTTATCCTGTATCAAGAAACTGGAAGTATGCCAGCAATTACTTTTTCATCTGGTTGACGTGTGAAAATAAATTTCCAAGATAGCCAACTAGCAAGCCACACTTCATTACTAAATAATTAAGGTATTATTATAAGGGTTTGTCGCATAGAAAAAAATTTCGCACTGAAAGTATTTTTTTACAACGCATAGCAGCCAATGGCCGCTAACGTATTCCCCAATGATAGTGTAACCTAAGATAAGAAATCTAGGTGCAGAGGTATATAGTTGTGCAGGTGAAGCAGAGATACTGCAGAAATATCCGGGATCGAAGTGATAGCAATTGTCTAAAGACCTCAAATTATTAAATTGATTATTGATGTACGCAAATATATGGAAAAAACTTGCACTTCAGTATGAGAAGAAACAGTATGCTTTATAACATTAAACACAACCACCTGGAAAGTTTTACCGGATTAGAGATATCTACCCTTACTTTACTGGACTATCATGTGGTCCAAATGTCTTGACATTTGAGGCGTGTCAAGTAATACGGCACTAACGAATAGCAGCGGTGCGGCGTTGCTTGATACGGACAGTACACCTCGCCGCTGGTAAAACTAATTGCAATATCATGTGCGCGCGTGCGTATTTATATTTCAGAAAAACAACAAGTAGTTAGGATAAAAGGCGACGTTTTCCTGAACAAGTACAAAATAGAATACTATTTTTACACCAAATGGTTCGCCATTAATTTATAATTATCTTTCGTTATGTTTAAACGGAGACTTACTTGTAGTTATAATTATGCTTGTAATAGTAATAAATCCATTTCTGTATAGTTATTTTATATATTGTTATATTATTGACATAATTGTCACTTAATCATGTGGATTTCTACTTGTCCTAAATAAATTTAGAAATAGTTATCCCACGAGGTTTTCTAACACAGCTACAAACTTCATGCAAATGCTTTGAATGCTCTCTCGCGCAGCTCTACAAAGGCATACATGTGTTTTTTAATAACGTCGTGTATGATTTTGTTTAACAGAATAGTACCATTAGATAGCCAATGATCAAGTGCATTTTAATGGTTATTATGCTTACTTCTGCATAATGCTTATTTTTCTGTATAATGTCGAGTCCTAGAACCAAGCACTAACCTTACATGAGAAGAGCGTGTTGTGAGTTTTACAAAATCCAACATCTCATTACTTGGAATGCACTATAAAAAGCCATATACAGAATAAGCCAACTGAGAACTTTAAGCAAAGAATCAGCAACTGCAATCACATTCTCGAGGAAGCATCAGCAATGGAATTCATAGCAGCATTGAAGCGATAGTTCAAGGTTAAAACATCGTTAAAACATTGACGAAGCAAAAATACTGCTGGTGTACCCTTTACGGTGCGCTTGTTGCAATGTTAAGCGACTCAGTATACTCAGTTCTTACAGTGATAGGCTTTATCCTAGCGTTTATAAAGTTAACTCCTACATGAAAATGTCGCTTAGTAAGCCCAGTAGTACCAGTGGGTATAGCAATAAGGTTATAGGGCTGCTGTTTTCAGTGTATATAATTTCTTTAAAAAGGATGTCAACGAAGAAAACCGCAAAAATCTTAACTTCACGAAATATCGAGAAATTACGCCTGAGGTGTGCTCAGTAAGCACATCAACTGTTTCGCGTCATTGTAGGGAAGCAAAAAAGGATGTATCGTTAGCTGTGCTACTTGAATAACAAAGGACGCCTAGAAAGGTAGGGTTTTTTATTTCCTTTTATATATTTGTGTATTACATTTCCATTATTTTGTTTCTTCTGGTTTTATTTTAGTTTTTAAGTGAACGTTGCGATGGTATTTATAACAAACAGGAAACGTTGTGATGAAGCGAAGTGAAGTTTGGCAACCGCGCGGTCACTCCGTGTATTTGAACCGCACATTAGTGGTGTATACGTTCATCTTTCCGTGCTGATGCTGTGAGCCACAGTGTCGAGGTATCCAAGCACTTTGCAGGGTGACTCATGTGCCCCTCCATCAAGGATGTAAATTTCTCGAGATATTACAGCTTAATGGTATACTGATCTTTATTTTTACTTTCTCTACTATGTATAGTAAGTACGGAAATTATTGCATTCCAACCAACGATGCGATGCCAATATTTCACTGGTAATACATATTTGTAGGCACCCTAAATCCAATTACAGCATTCTTGGAAATATGTCAGTGTGTGTCTGTGTGTGTCTGAGTATGTGTACGTTTCTGTGTCTGTGTGTGTGTGTCTGTGTATGTGTGTGACTGTGTATCTGTCAGTGTGTTTCTGCGTGTCTGTGTGTATGTGTATGTCTGTGTCTGTGTGTGTTTGTGTTTCTGCGTGTGTCTTTGAAAGTGTGTGTGCCTGTGTGTGTCTTTGAGTGTGTATGTGTGTCTTTGAGTGTGTCTGTGTGTGTCTCTGAGTGTGTGTCTGTGTCTGTGTGAGTGTCTGTGTGTGACTGTGTGTTTCTGTGGGTGTGTCGGTGCATGTGTCTGTGTGCGTCTGTGTGTGTCTGTGTGAGTCAGTGTGGGTATCAGTGTGTGACTCTGTGTGTGTCAGTGGGTGTCTGTGTGAGTCAGTGTGGGTATCTGTGTGTGACTCTGTGTGTGTCAGTGGGTGTCTGTGTGAGTCAGTGTGGGTATCTGTGTGTGATTCTGTGTGTGTCAGTGGGTGTCTCTGTGTGTGTATCTGAGTGTGTTTCTGTGTGTGTATCTGTGTGTGTCTGTGTGTGTTTCTGTGTGTGTTGTGTCTGTGTGTGTGTCCGTGTGTGTCCCTGTATGTGTCTCTGTGTGTGTCAGTGTGTGTCTGTGAGTATGTGTGTAAGAGTCTGAGTGTGTCTGTGTCTGTGCATGTGTGTGAGAGTCTGAGTGTGTGTCTGTGTGTTTCTGTGTCTGTCTGTTTGTGTCTGTGTGACTGTGTGTGTCTATTATTGTGTTTGTGTCTGTGTGTGTCTATTTCTGTGTGTGTCTGTGTGTCTGTGTGTATCTGTGTGTGTTTCTGTGTGTGTGTTGTGTCTGTGTGTGTCCGTGTGTCTCTGTATATGTCTCTGTGTGTGTCAGTGTGTGTGAGTATGTGTGTGAGAGTCTGAATGTGTGTCTGAGTGTGCCTGTGTGTGTCTGTGCATGTGTGTGAGAGTCTGAGTGTGTGTCTGTGTGTGTCTGTCTGTTTGTGTCTGTGTGACTGTGTGTGTCTATTATTGTGTTTGTGTCTGTGTGTGCCTATTTCTGTGTGTGTCTGTGTGTGTCTGTGTGTATGTGTATGTGTGTATCCGTTAGCGTGTGTCTGTGTGTGTCTGTTTGTGAGTCTGTGTGTGTCTGTTTGTGTGTCTATGTGTGTCTGTGTTTGTGTTTTGTCTGCGTGTGTCTGTCTCTGTGTGTGTCAGTATTTTTCTGAGTGTGTCAGTGTGTTTCTGTGTGTGTCTGTGTGTGTCTGAGTGTGTGTGTCTTTGTGTGTGTGTTAGTGTGTGTCTGCGTGTGTCCGTGTGTTTCTGTGTGTATGAGTGTGTGTGCGTCTGTGTGTGTATCTGTGTATGTCAGTGTGTGTCTATGTGTGTCTGTGTGTGTCTGTGTGTGTCTCTGTGTGTGTCTGTGTGTTCGTTTGTGTGTGCGTGTGTCTGTGTCCCTTTTTGTGTGTGTGTCTGTGTGTGTGTCTCTCTGTGTGTGACTGTGTGTGTGTCGGTGTGTGTTTGTCTGTGTGTCTTTCTGTGTGTGGCTGTGTCTGTGTCTGTCTGTGTGTTTGTGTGTCTGTATGTGTCTGTGTCTGTATGTTTGTGTGTCTGTTCACAGGAGATGGCACGATTATACATGCAAATAATATTAATGTGGTCTCTGAGTCCGTTGTTTCTTTCAGCGGTGCAAAAACCTGTGGTTTTTAAATTAATTTTCAACATTTCAGAAAAGTAACCTTGGAACTACACGCGCTCGATTTTGTTTCAGATAAATTCTCAGGTAATCTGCAAAACACAGCATGGTGGCTTTAAATGATACTCAGAGAAACAAACTTGTGGTGACAGAGCCAGTTCATATGGTTTCTAAAGGTGGTGATTATCCTCTCAAACTGCAGATATCCACTGTTTCGTAACAGCAAAATATCATACATTAATTATCTAGCATATGCATTTAGAACAGCAAGTAAAGTATTGCTTTCTCTGTTTTAACCAGCTGATAGTACTTCAAAGCGCGTGAAAAGCAGAAACGACCGATAACCCCAACCGGAAACCTGGAAAATACAGAAAAAGCTGAGAATGAGGGGGAAAGCCTACATCCGTGGCGGAGGAAAACAAGTGGAAAAAGGTACCTAATCCAGTTGACTGCTCAAAATGCAGGTTAATTCAATGAAGCTGCCACTTTTGTTCTCAACACGACAATAATTGTGTAAATGGATACCAGTATGACAAATTATTCCTTTTGTTTCAGGTTAAAATGTAATGAGAATTTTTCTGAACCACGGCAAAAACTGAGTATTGAATTGATGAAACAACAAAACAATTTTTTTTCTATTTGCTTGCCTTCTAAATGTTGATGTCAAACGAAGGAATTACAATGCAACTTAGCAAAGATCAACTTCTAGAGCTCATAATCTGCAATATGGCGATAACCGTAAAAGGGCGTGCTTGAAATATTTCTGCAAAACATTTTCTGTTTGTCTTCCAGTCTTGGAACTGTGTGTCTGAGACCTCTCTGATGATGGACTCTGTGTCTGGACAGAAGACAAGGCAGGACACCTCCGAATAAGACGATAGAGGACACAATTACATTTATGAGACAACACAACAATTCTTTTCTTCGGAGAGTCTCACTACCGCTGAAAGAGATCAAGAAAAATATATCTGTCATCAGACTTAAATATTTTTACAATGTATAGGTTGTAAGAAAAGGAGTTCTACACCGAAAGGAATGTAAAGAATGTTTCATTTTACATTTATTCAACGGCTTTTCATGATTATGAACCATCCCTCAGCTTCTATAAGCACAGTAACGATCAATGCTCATTGTGTAATGCCTATAACAACCTGAAAGACAAAGAAACATTACAAGAAGAATATATAGCTTATACTAAGAGAAAGAAGTCATCTATGAAAATGAAAGAAAATGAATAAGAAACTGCATTAAAGATGGAGGAAAGACCTTGAGAGCAATAACATTTGACTTGCACTCCATTCTCTCAGTGCCACATGCTACTGAAGGTCAAATGTATTACAAACGGAAATTAAATGTATAGAATATTAAAATTTCTGAAGGCCACAATAGAAATGTTCACTTTTCATTTGGGACAGACGCAGCAGCATTAAGGGAAGCAATGTTATTATCTCTTGCTTGTTCAAGCAATTATTTCAGTTTTCTAATACTGCTCGGCACGTATCTGGATTTTGTGATACATGTGGTGGACAGAATCGAAACAAAAATACTTGTGCTGCAATGCTCTGTACTATCAACTGCATAGACCATCTCTAGGTTGTTGATTTAAAGTTTATGGAGAAATGGCATAGCTATTTAGAGCAACAATGCATGCTAGATTGAGAGAGGCATGAAACTTAAAAAGTTATACAGTACCAGGGAGTGGGCAGTGTTGGTAGGAGCTGCCCAGCTGAATCCAAAACACTACATTATAATGATTTTCAAGACTTCAAAAAGTTAGCTGCTGAAAGACTACACAACGTAACGGAGACTGTACTACAGTGATTCAACAGCAAAACATAGATTAGGAAAAAAACCTGTAACCATTCCAGGGGCCGAAAGTAATATTGGATGTAGAAAGACAAAATTTCTCGCAAACAGGAAGGGGAATAGGTAGAGTATGAAACAGCTCAATGATTAAAAATAAACTGGTTGACGTTTGAGAAGCCAAAACCATACATAATCCATACAAATACGATTTGAACGGGGAGGAACTTCACCAACTCGATAACAACCAAGTGGAATGAATGGACTTTACAAGTAAAGCTTTGATTTACAAAGGTTCAAATGAAATAATCATTCATCCAAAAAGTTAATGTTCAATATCAGCTTGCTTTCATAGTTTGATGAACTGTTAAACCACTCTCCCGAAAAATTACATTTTTGTCACTTAATACATCTATGTTCTAATGTATTGTTGTTAGTTACCAATGAAGCTAAAGATGAATTATGCTTAACGGGCTAAAAAGCTAATAATTTATCTTAATGAGCTTACAGAATCTTTAGATTTTCCTACAACTCTGACATCCCAGGATGGAGACACACAGCATTCTTAGATCTCAGCATGCCACAATCAGGCATCTTTAAATCCTTACATTGCGGCACCCAGGATGTACAAACAATAATTATTTTGGTTTTCCCACCATCTCTTACATTCAACTATCGGGGGATCTATAATGTGAACTCAACGAAATTCAAAGCTCAAGATACATTGGATCTGTTTACGTCAATGGTTTATTGTAAGCGTCTTAACGCAATACCATTATTTTATGTACATCACTCTCTATTGGATTCGAGTGTAAACCTCAATGGCAAAGATGAGATGCATATTCACAATAACAGTCATTAGGTACCTGGACATAAAATGCAGAGCGCGTAACCTTTTGAAATTCATCAAAAACCAACTGCAAAACTTTTCCCCGTTACTGTGTCTGTGGCTATACTTGATGACATTCCATCTGTTCACTTGACATCAATACGTTTTTAAAACTGCCCCCATGGTGAAGATATGGCCGTAATTGATATTATTGCAGCTGTTAGGTTGGCGACATAAATATTATTTTGCAGGTACGTAAACCGTTGAATTCAAAGCAAATTATTCTTGGTTGCGCAGACGGCATTGTGTTCATGTGGACGTTTGTTTGGAATTATTTAGTCTTACATAAATGTTCCATACTTCATAATTTTGTTTATACAACAACATTTTGCAGTAATAGGCAACCATATTCAGCGCTGGGAAATTGTTTAATCCAGAACGGTTGTTTGAAAGCAACACTGCTTTCTGGTAGCTTGTTTAGGGAACATTTTCCATGGGCAGTTCTGTGTATGAGCGCATGTTCACGTTAACACCTAAAACATTTGTGGATTAGACTACTTCCCGGCACAAAGTATCGCAAAACCGTATTTTCTGACTGGCTTGAAACTAGTAATTCCCTTGCAAAGTTGGCATTGTTTCAATTTAGTGTAATGTCGCTCATTTTGCATTCTTGGTCATTGAATTGATTCCCCTATAACAAAGCCATCAACCCGACAACCACAACTTTCACTGATTACTACGTAACATACGATGCTTGAAAAACACAATAACCGTCATTAACTTAGTATTTACTATAGTCAGGTTTGTCGCAATTTACATTCTACCTTCATTTCCTCACGAACTTTAATTTCAGTTTAGCACCTATCACTATCTGCGTATATGTATACAACAGTTTAGTCTTTTCCATGTGCAAAAATGTCAAAATATAAAATAAAAACAGCACGTTAATGTCTTCAAGGTGCATGAACGCATCCGATTTGGATAAAGGACATTGAAAACAGAACAAAGAAAGCTCATGTGGAATGCAATTCGCATTACAACGTGTTTTAGAAATACGTTTATGAATTCTCCTCTCCTCTACTGATGTAATGCTAGCATTAGTTAACTTTTTGTCCAATCAATAATTTCGTTTTATTCGTAACTTTTATATTAAATTAGTTTATATTTCTTTATTTTTAAAACAACTCTACAAAATGCTGTTTTGATAAAATAGCAATAATAAATATATCTCTAAAGACATTGTCGCCGTCTTATTAGGTTAGTATTCGGTACGACTTTATTTCCATGGCCGATTATTATCGTCATTAATTTCTACAAACGTTACATATCAACTCCATAGAGAATAGGAGGATTTCTTTTAAATACCTTGTATTTTTTGTGATTCCTAATAGTCCTGTCAAGTTCCATAACCTGAGAGCAAAATAAAGGTTGCAAATGGCACACTCAGTCACGTGACTACGTTTAGACGCGAAGAGGAATATATGTATGTAGTTTTTAAAAATGGGCATCATTGTAATGAGCCCAATAATACTACGACTTATACTTTTTCAATTTCAACGATAATATAAATCCCCTCTTATTTGAACTAAATTGGAACAAATTTAATTCACTATCGGAGTTGTAACTACAGATACTCGATACTAAAGTATCTTCTCTGAGTGATGTGTTAACAACCGCAGAGCTGGATGCAGATGATGTTGTAACTAGTGGTTGAGGTAGCTTAACACCGTGTGCTGATAGTCCACTTTCGCATACATCGTCTTCAAGAATTCAGCTCAGGCAACAAGTAACAAGTCCCTGCGGGATGTTTCTTTCGCCCGGTGTACACACTGCTATCTCAGTCACAATGTTCTCATATGTATTTCAAAGAATACTTACCAAACTACTTGTTAGATGATCTTCAATGAAACAAATCGCATTTATAAAGTTGTGTGCAAACTAAGTGTTTAACATTACGGACTAGAGGCTCAAAATGTCATGTACTTGGCGTGCAATCGTGAGAAACAACTGCATATCGAACAATACGAACGATTAATAATGGATACCTCGGTAAGGCTGATGCCATAAAAAGTGATTTGAAGTAAATATGTGCTTTAAATAAATCTACATGTTTGTTGTAGTATGTTTTCATCTATCGCTTAACGTTTACCGATTATACAAGATTATACAATTTTTTTTCCGAATGAAGTGGAATTCGCAAATTATTCCAGGAAAGTTGACGATATAAACTTTATTTGTAAGGTAAATATTGCTATTATGTGGTTTTTCAGTCAAACTCGTTACAGTCATTTTTAAAAAGTAAAACATTTCGAAAAATGTTCAATGTAAAGGATAGTTCGAGGTGGGGAGATTTAATTGAAAATCCCTGTGTCGCATCTTTAGAAGGTGCTGGACCTAAATCCAAAGTCTGATATTTATCCACTTTTCGTTTATGGTGTTCACAGTCACGTACACATAGACTTTTTCTAAAAATGCTTTTCTTATTCAGGAGATCTTGGTATAGAAAGTAAAACGTCTTGTGTGATACTCCCATAAATTTCTCCACTCATTACAATTTCTCAGATGCCCCTTATATATTTTACCACTCATATAAATATAACTCTATTCACTCTGCGTTAGTAATAATATTGGGAACATTTCCAGGCAAAACGTTTTGAGTAATTTCAAATTAGGTGAAATAGATACACAAGATACAGGAATAATACTCATGAGTTTATATCATATGTCGGATTTTGTGTTTCACGAACTTATATGAAGAACCAGTAAGGTTCCTAGCTTTGTACTTATTTATGAAATTATTAATGAACCTTGAGAGGCTTCTTATATTAAACATTCTTTACATTTTTCCCGTAGTAAGTTTAATCTATCCTTTAGTTTTCAAGTAATGCAAAATTAAATGCGAATGGAGAGGAATTCACACGATCTTCTGAGATATATTGCGCCATTTCAATAAGTTAAACATATAGGATCTTAATAAAAATTAATAGGTATTTTCAGAAAATTAAAAAGAGGTACATTCTTACTTTAAATAGTTTTTATTTGCGGTGTGAGAAATTTCGTAAGATCAGCAGCTAACACGTTTAGAAGTTGTCGGAAGAGTTTGGATTTTATCCGACTTTTCGTATACGTTATACTGTTTAAACACACACACACACACACACACACACACACGCACGCACGCATAAACATCATTCTTCTTCTTCTTCTTCTTCTTCTTCTTCTTCTTCTTCTTCTTCTAAGAATGGCTTTTGGGTGTTCAGGGATCTCTAAACTTCAAATTGTGGTGAAATCGTGATATATAAGTCTTGAATGTAATGCGATACTTCGTCTACCTACCATAGATAAGGGATGGAATAAGTAAAAATCTGATGTGTTACACTCACATGACTTTCTCTACTCTTGTACAAACTATTTTTACAAACGCTTATTCTCCATCTACTTCATGTTAATCCAGATAAACGTTTGCAGGCTCTATCTTATTGTTAATTTTCTTGTAGATGTAAGGGGAATATATATTTACAAGGGCAATATAGAAATACAGTAGCCTTTAAGCACATACATATCTCTTAATAGCTGGTTGCTAGGTGCAGTACCATTCCCTTTGCCACAGATTAATACTCTTTGCATATCCAAGACAAAAAATGAATAACGAATTCCCATTTGAGAAAATAAGTATTCAAAAATTTAAGGGAATAACAAGCAATATCTCGAAAATGGTTCACTCAACAAAAAAATGTATATGACATAAATTGTGTATTTTAACGCAATCTACATTTTTGTGTAGTAAAATTTTGTCTATTTCTTGTGGTTTACCAGTTATGCAAAAGTCGTTCACAATGAAGAATACTTTTGGAGACATTCCCACAGAATTCAAGATATATATTTTATTTGTCATGAAATTATCTTAAACATATGATACTTTAATCAAAATTGTTAGAGCCATTTTTGAGAAAAATAAAATTTTCGAAAAATCTTCCATGTCTGGGGTGGGGGAGTTTTCTTGAAAACCTTCGTGTCGCATCTCTGGAAGATACTGAACGTAAATACCAAGTTTGGTGTTTATCCGACTGTTCGTTTCTGAGTTATGGTGTTCACAGACATACACACACAGACACGCGCAAGGACATGTTTCCAAAAATGCTTTTTTTATGCATGAGGTCTCAAAATAGTCAATCTGGAACAATGGGGACCTTTTCATTGCTGTGCCGGCACTCCTGTTTCCGGCCGTCCGGTGTCTCCTCTCAGTTCCTCCTCCCTTCCAGGAGCGCCCCCTTGTGGTACATAGGTACGATATCCTCACTGGTGCAGCACCGAGTCCCCTCCGATAATCAGGAAAAAGCAAACTACTATGTCAATCATTCAATCAACCAACTGGAAGTTAATAAACAAGCAGTAAATTTCAACAGCGTTTGTGTGTTTTCCGACAATTTACGTCAAAGAAAATATCTTACATTCAGTTCTAATAAAGGGCGAGTTGCTAGTACAATTGCTACCAATTAAAGGGGAATATAGATTTGTAATCCGTTCATTCTGTCATCACTGAATATTTCATAATGTATAAATCGTATAAAATATTACACTAATAATATTAATAATGGCAATAATGATAAAATCGTGAAAGGTAGAAATTAATTGCTATGAAGCTCACACCATAACCATAAATTTCCCAGTTGAAGGTCCATAGCCTTCCTGAATAAAAATTTTGTATTCCGGGTTCTAATTGTGGTGCTTCAAGAAAACAATACTGCATGTGTAAACTATCAAGGTTTTTAGGAAGATGTCGGTGCATGTTAACAGGCAAAATGCCCCTGTGTTTTTAGTGTCTCAACTGTAATCGTTCTATGGTAGTGTTATTGTAAAGCCTTTAACAAATGAGTTTCACCCAAACAAAATTCAACTTATGTCTCGCCTTGGAAATTGCTGCAGATGTTGTAATTAATGGTG
Source organism: Deroplatys truncata (assembly GCA_030765065.1). Lineage (NCBI taxonomy): Eukaryota > Metazoa > Arthropoda > Insecta > Mantodea > Mantidae > Deroplatys > Deroplatys truncata. The sequence goes on along the minus strand of CM060988.1, from coordinate 18,063,731 downwards.
TAACTAGGAAGACGTTTCCAAAAATAGCAACCAACGTCATCCTAAAGACACCAATTAGTGCTGCATTAATTCCTTGTACTGCGAAAAGATTGCAAGGAAAAGGTTGCAGTATTTCCGTTTAGGTAACATATATGCTTTAGCATTGAAAATCCAACGAAATTAAAAACCTTACCCTAATTTCTGATACTCCTACTTTTAAAAAAAGAATCGAATTGAATGTGAGAGTATGGTGGAGTGCCAAAGTGGACACGTTAACTTTGTTACCTTCACACTCCATGACAACGGACCAAAAGCTCTTCTCTGCCATTGCAGACTGTAGCATTGATTCGCGTGGTTAAACGCAACAACCAAATGTTTATTTTTAGCTTACATTCTCTCTCCATCATTTGACTGGCTGAAAGTGGCATCGGAATTTGAAGGAGCAGAGATCGTGTGTTGAACGCTACCCTTTTTACTTGCTCTACTATGCATAGTAAGTAGGGGAAGTATTGTATTCCACCCAAAAATTAGAAACCGAGATTTCACCGGAAATACATGTTTTGAGACCCCCTGAATCCAAAAAAGCATATTTGGAAACATGTCCCTGTGTGTGTCTGTGAACAGCATAACTCAGAAACGAAGTCAGATAAACACCAAACTTGGTATTTTGGTTCAGTATCTTCCAGAGATGCGACACCAAGATTTTCAAAAAATCCCCCCACCGCAGATTACCCTTTACATGGTACCCTTTAATTTTCTTGAGAATGGCTCTAACGATTTTGATTAAAAGCTCATATATTTAAGACAGTTTTATGACAAATAAAATGTATATCTTAAATTTTCTAGGAATGCCTCCAAAAGTATTCTACATTATGAACGACTTTTGCATAACTGGTAAACCATAAGAGATAGACAAAATTTTACTACACAAAAAATGTACATCGCGTAAAATACACAATTTATGTCATGTACATTTTTTTTGGGTTGAGTGAACCATTTCCGAGATGTTGGTTGTTATTCCCTTAAATTTTCCAATACTTATGCTTTTTCTCATATGAGAATCCGTTATTCATTTTTTTGTCCTGGTAATGCAAAGAGAACCACATAGCAACCACCTCTTAAAACATTTGACTATCGCTTAAAGCCTACCAATTCCCCTTGCATCTACAAGAAAATTAGCAATAAGATTAACATCTCGATATCTCGATTAACATGAAGCAGATGGAGAATAAGCGTTTGTAAAAATAGTTTCTACAAGAGTGGAGTAAGTCATGTGAGTGTAACACATCAGATTTTTCTTGTCCTGGTAATGCAAAGAGAATGGAATACTCCACATAGCAATCAGCGCTTAAAATATTTGACTATCGCTTAAAGTCTACCAATTCCCCTTGCACCTACAAGAAAATTAGCAATAAGATTAACATCTCGATTAACATGAAGCATATGGAAAGTAAGCGTTTGTAAAACTAGATTGTAGAAGAGTAGAGAATGTCATGTGAGTGTAATACATCAGATTTTTCAGCAACGTAACGTAAGCCGAAAAGCAGATAGAAGCCAGAGAATGTAACAAAATGAATATCTCAAATCTGCTTTCATTATGAGTCATGTTGAATGTATTAATAAAAATAAACAGTGTATTAAGGGTAAATGTTCAAGCCGTAATTGTACAGAACCTACAAGTTGCCAGCATTTGATGATGATGAAAACGTTGTTGTGTGCAAAACTGTTTTCAAACAAACGCTACAGATTCCTGATGGTAACACTGATCTCACCTTAAGAATGAAGCAGATTAGAGGATGGCTAACCTTGGACAAACGTGGTCATAATGAACCCCATAATATAACAGCTCAAGAGGACAAATTTGTTTGTTATTTCATCAATGAAATTCCATCCTACCCTACACTATAGTATGAAGGACAATGGAAGTGATAACACTTACCTCCAGGTTTGAATTAGCCTATATTATACAGGATGTATAAAGATCAGTCGGAAACCAGAGTACCTTTCTTCCTTCCCTAGAATTTTCAAGAATGAATTTAATTTGTGGTTCTATATTCCTGTAATCCTGTGTTACTTTCACTCAAAAGCTGAAAGGGAGGTTATCTGAAGATGAAATACAATGGAATGCAGAACCGTCATCATGAAAAACTAAAAGTGCGAGGTTGAGGAAGGATAAAGATTTAAGAGAAGCAAAATCGGTGTTAGGAAGAATATTCTGATCCTTCCTCTGCACAAAACCATGGCAGCTCCTCTTTTGTTTATAAATGTGGACATTTAACCTTGGCATACGTAATGCAACAACAAATAATGACTTCATGTGTGTTTGGAACTAGGTATAGCTCAAAGAAGAGCACAAGAAGTAGGTAACTCAAAATTACATTCCACCGGAAGTGAATCACTTGATTTTGTATGGTGACCGCTGTGGGGGTTAAAGTTACAACATGAAAAGGTCACTTATTCTCATGCATTTATTAAAAAATTCTCAAACATTGGAGATTATTGACAAGAAATTTTTCATTCCAGGACACAACTTCAGTGAATGAGACCAAGACCTTGGAGAAAGCTAAAAGGTATAACCCTGAAGTACACATTCCAAGGCACTGCCTGAAGGTAATTAAAAATCTGAAAACATATCTCCAAAGTTTGATTTAAAGATGACATGTGATGATTTCTTTACTACCTTACAATTGAAAAATATATAGGGAGTCGAATGGCCCTTATTGAGCTGGCTAGTCAGGTGGAGTGGCTTAAAACATCTTGGGTCAGAATTGAAAAAAGGGTTATCCTGATTTCTACCAATGAAGTACAACCATGATGTTTAGGTATCATTTTTCACATTGGGATTAAACCGAAGAATAAAGCGGATGAAAAGTTCTTTTGAAACCATTCTACTGCCTTTGTTGTTCGCAGAAGGAAGGGCAATGACACAAAGTAGCTCAAAGATTTGGCATATTTGTGTCACTGTATTCCACCTGTTCATCATTAATTTTATAGGAAGTGGCAACAGTGAAGGTATTCCCTTTTAGAAATCTAAACAGAATAGTCAATTTGGTATTTCCCCAGTTTTCATGAAATATGTAAATAATTTTGTTCAACAATAATTGCAGTATGCCAAAAAGAAATTCTGGCACTTTAGTTTCAAAACTTAAGTTGACATTTTTATGCCATAAATAACTAACGTTTTTAGTCTAAAAGAAAACGCATTCTGTTTCATTCCATACATGACTAACACTTTGAGTGCTTTAAAAGCAGGATTTCTTAATTAAGAAGTTCGTATTCTTCTTACACTGCATTATCTTTCACGCTTGTAGGTTGCAAATAAATATTGTGTGGATACACTTTCTGTGGGTTCAACTATTACTTCTTTCCTTTACCCTACTGCATCTCCAAACCTCTTCTGACTTAGTCACCTTTGGATTACAGCCCTTCAAATGGGACACCGGTTACTGCGAAACACGCTGTATATCACTTATGCACCCAGCGTAACACAAACGATACACTTGTCACTTTTGACATACACTCAGAACACAACACAACTGATCCGTCGAATCACAACTCACAACTGAACCCCAATGTCCACTTTTTACTTCGTAACTTCTTAACTGACTGCCGACAATCAAATAAGAATGTTCTAGAAATGGAGGCTACTAGAACATGCCAAACACATTCCACATGGAATGTGGAAGCGGCACATAATGGGCTATTGATCCTCACGGGCTGTTGTTCCGACGGCCGGGCCGTAGGAGCTTACCGGCGGCCCACAGATAGCTTCGCGCGCGCGTTCACTATATAGAGGGTGGAAGGCGACTTGCGATCATCCTTTTAAACTATGAAAGAGCATGTTGTTTTGAGTGTTTTTCCTTAATAATTTTTTTTCGCAAAGCTTTCCGTTCTTGAGATACATAAGTACTATTTTATTTTGCACAATATTGCAACACACCAAATTCAACACGTTCACCTTACGTTCCACAGGTTAACTTTCAATTCTTTAGCTTATGCTGCTATGGCAACAAACATATAAACACTTTCGGTATACAAATAAACAGAATACTAGATATGAGTAGTAACGTAACCTAAATATCATACGGAATATGGAACTGAGGAAGCATCTACAGTGTTAAGTAAATTATTAATAGGAATACCTATTTATAAAGGTAAATAAAAGCTTCAGAAACCCAAGTTATAGGATTATGCTTACTTTCCTTGTAAACTATAAAACACTATGAATAATTAAAGCAAGACAAGAACAAAAAATCAGAAGAGCTTCTTTTTAATGTTTAGAGAAATTGTTCAAAATGTGCACCCTTCGCCAAGACACGTGTTGCACAACGTTTTCTCCAACTCTACTGCACTCTACGAAGTACTTCCGGGTTGCTTTTTAGTTCTTTCGCTGCTCGAAGTATTCTTTGTTGCAAGTTTCTACATCAGGCACTTCTGTAATGTGTATGCGAGTTTTCGCTTCGTCCCAAAAAAGAAAGAATGAAAAATTATTGGATTTAGATCTGGCGATCTTGTTGGCCATCTTATTAGTCTATTCCGAGTGATACAGATTTTCTACAAAGATGCTGCAGGGCTCTACTTTAAGTGCGGAGGTGCGTCGTCATGTATTAGCCACATATGATTTTTTACTGCCAAGGGAACATCCTCAAGCAGAACTGGTAACGTTTCTTGAAGAAACTGGGATAGATGGCTCCTGTCAAAAGCCGGGGAAGAATCTACGGACCATTAATGTATTTCCTATGATTCTGTCCAAATATTTACAGAAAATCTGTGCTGGAATAGTTTGATTTTATTGTATATGGATTGTCGTATGTCTAGGTGTGTGCATTATGGTAAATATTACTCCATTTTTGGTAAACGTTGCTTCACCCATTGCAAGAACTTTAAGGGGAAAGTCTCCTTATTGACTTTCCCCTTAGCGCATAATCTGCTTAAGAGAGATACTGGATGCGTTCAGTATAAGGACGTAGAAATTCTTTTAATGTTCTCAAAACAGCAATGGGACACGCCGATAATGCTAGCTATATAACGGCTGCTGCTTCTAGGATCTTCTTCCATCAAGTGAAGGATTTCTTCTTATTCTTCTAGAGCCATATTTCTAACTCCTTAAACATCAGGAGGTACGATTCCTATATCTAGAGCTCTTTGACAGATGAAAACAAAATATGTCCTATGATGTGGTGCTCGTCTGTTTGGAAATATTTCTCGATAAAATTCTTGCTGCAGCTGCCGTTACGATGTGTTTCACTGTATATGAGGAGCGTTTCAAGATACTCGGCATTAGTAAACTGAACCATGTTGTAAGTAATAATCTGCCGTATCAAAAACAAGCCATAAGCGCAATAAACAACAGCTGAAGTGCGTTTCTTTATAAACAAACAGCTCAAATACATTTCTTTCGACCTTACAGTGTTGCTAAGTTTTATAGTCTCGTGGATAACCATGTAGATTCAACTAAGACAAATCTCGATAGCTTATAATACTAGTGAGAGTGCAAATCGCTTTAATACAAAATGTATTTAAACATGCGGAAAATATTTATCTTTCAATCTGCTCTAAGAAGTATTTGAGAAAGTATTTAAGTTCCGTAAAATCTTCATTTAAAATACAGTTAATATTAAGTATTTTTTCTCAAAGCTACTTTAAAAGCAGCAAAACCCCACTAAGATTTTTCGTTTGGTTCATTACAAAAAGTCATCCTGATAAGGATGATCATTTGTCACCTTCTAGCTTTTGTGCGAGTGTATATTCGTTGGCATTTCCTCTTTTTTGAAGTGAGATTTTAATTGATACTGCAAACTCACTTGTTATATACTTCTGGAAAGCAACCTATACCTTAAAATCTCGAGCGTTTTCTGACACCTCCAACATATTTAATAAATGGTTAATGCAAGGTGCTGTGGCCCTCAGCACTTCAAACAATGGTTTAAGGCATATGTTATGATGGAAAAAGTCCTTTCATCCGTTTAGGTTCTAACATAATAAGCATTCTTCTCTGAAGGAATCTCCAACACTCTGCGCCTAACACTAACGAAATGTACACATGTAATTTTACGAATTTTGGGGTGGGCTCCTCAAATAAAACCTAGAAGCTAAGTTGATGTAAGTATCTGCCCAAAATTCCTTTGTTTTGTGTTCCTATTGAATGTTATACCTACACTCAGAAACTCATAACAAGTGTTCAGAATGGTTCAACACACGCATGCGCACTTCGGAACATCCACTGTCGCACTAATTGACACACTCACGCACGATTCGAATGCCAATTTGGACTTTGCTGACAAAAAACGCAGAAGTATTTTTCACCATCAAAAATCCAGGTCAGAATACTGACCGTAGGATGTTCTTAAGGGGAGTTGGTAGAGCCTAGTAAAATGGTACATTGTGACTTTGTTCTGTTTTCACTGTCACGTTACTTTTCTTTTCTTTGCAGTGTAAAAATCACGTTTGAAGAAAACTCTTCTTCTGAAGTCGCTCATTAAATGTCGAACACAGGACTCCTCTCGCCGATAGTGAGCAACCAGCAATTTACGTAGGTAGCATAAACCACACAACTGGCTCGTCGTGAGCACGCAAGTAGGGTAGAAATGAGAATGCTGCCTCACTTAATATGCATGGAATGCAATTAATATGCTAATTAGCCCCCGCCCCCTCCCTCCCCCACCCCACCCCCAGCTCCTTGGTAGTTTTACTTGCAGCTGCGGTCGTAAATCTTGTTGAGTACAATGGAGGCTTGACAGTTAAGTAATTAAAGCTGTCAATCAACTGTCAAAACGAACAAAGGGGTCATAAATTTAAGGTTCTGTAACAAAGGCGAGATGTTTTTCCGAACCCATTCCACATCCGGCCACTTCTGCACCTGGTCAGTTACCCACTCCACTCCTATTGTTCTCGAACACGTGGCAACCCAATAACAAAGCCGGTCCCTTTCCATTGTGTAAGAGATTCTATTGTGTGTGCCTTTCTATTGTCCTTGGCAAGCATTCTTTAGAAAGACCACCTGCAGCGTTCCCATCCCAATAACAAAGCCTGACCCTTTCCATTGTGTAAGAGATTCTATTGTCCTTGGCAAGGCTAGTTTAGAAAGACACCTGCAGCGTTCCCATTGTTTGGCCACCTGCTAGTTTAACAAAAGAATTCGAGGGTTGCTTTATACTCGTCCTGTCCTTGTTTGTGTGAAAGAGAGAGAAACTTGTTTACCAACTCTGCGTGACGTCATACTTTAGAAAGACACCTGCTCCATAACAAAGCCTGACCCTTTCCATTGTGTAAGAGATTCTATTGTGTGTGCCTTTCTATTGTTCTTGGCAAGGCTAGTTTAGAAAGACACCTGCAGCGTTCCCATTGTTTGGCCACCTGCTAGTTTAACAAAAGAATTCGAGGGTTGCTTTATACTCGTCCTGTCCTTGTTTGTGTGAAAGAGAGAGAAACTTGTTTACCAACTCTGCGTGACGTCATAGTCGGCCATCATGATTTTGCCTGAGGGAGTTCTCTCCGATGTTTTACGACCTCCTACGAATATACCCGAGCATAGGTAACAAGCATTCTGTTTCAGCCAACGACTCCGAAAAAGCGTCTAATATACATTTCATTACGTGCATTAAACCTCTGAGTGATATCCATAGATCGGTGTTCGATTCTTACTGTAATCAAAAGTTTATTGCTAATGAGAAATTAATGATTGATATTATTATATCATTACCCTAATTAATAAAAAGCGTTCAGAGAATTCTAGCTCGAGTCTTACCAAGTGAAACTCTAACGCGTAATAACTATTAAACTATGCAAGGTCAGATTTAAAAATGTATTTATCAAATATAATTTTTTTATACATCATTACCCTGATTAATGAAAGACCGTTCAGAGGACCCTAGTTCGAATCTTACGCAGCGAAACTCTAATGCTTAATAAATATTAAACTATGTAAGGTCAGATTAAAATGTATTTAACAAATATAATTTAATTTTTATATATCATTACAATAATTAATAAAAAGGGTGTTCAGAGGGTCCTAGATCGAATCTGCGAAACTCTAATGCCCAATAACTATTAAACTATGCACGGCTAGATTAAAATGTATTTAACAAATATAATTTAATTAATGAAACGGTGTTCAGAGGGTTCTAGATCGAATCTGCGAAACTCTAATGCTTAATAAATATTAAACTATGTGAGTATTGGGCGGTCAGATTAAAACGTGTTTAACAAATATAATTTAATTTATACAACATTACAATGTTTAACGATCTGTATTGTTAGGAACCAGAGGCCCCTAGTTCGAATCCAAACCTGTGAAATGCTATAATAACTATTAAGTTATTGAAGCAGCGGGCGGTCGGATTAAAATTGCATTTAACAACTATAATTATTTATATTAAACCCTGATGCATACTTAGATATCCCGAAGCCTAGACAACATTCTTTCTTCTTCTCCTCTCTTTTTCTTTCTATCTATCTCTTTCTTTCTCCACGACTTGCACACATTCAGGCGTTCACATATACACGAGCACTTGTACACACATCAGCAAACATACACTGGTGCACGCATGCAAGCACACACACACACACGCACATACATACACCAGCACATACACACACACATGCACATACATACAACAGTACACACACACACACACACATACACCAGTACACACACGCATTCACGCACCTCATGCGTATACATACACCAGTGCTCTTACACTCACACATTCACGCACCTCATGCGTATACATACATACATACACCAGTGCTCTTACACTCACACATACATATACATGGACACACACACACACGTGCAAGCACATATGCCTGTTCACTTACACCCAACAGCACCAACCCACACACGCACACACCAACTCACGCGCATGTCCTGAATGAAAAGAGACAAAATGATGCAATAAAAACTAATTATAGCTCGGGATGCAAGGCTCCATTTACGATTGCTCGAAACCGGTCTTCTAATAACTCCAAAACTAATTAAAATAAAGACAGTAAATAAACTTTATTACTTTTATGCCATTAGCTCGTTTCTTGTGCATGTATATTAGAGTCCGGGTGTCATGGGTTCGATCCTTAACTTTAAAATCTCAATTATCTCAGAAACTAGCAGGGATTAAGGTGCGGACCAAAGCACGATTTTTAGTTCCTACGATGAACAATTAATGCTTTATATAATTTCCAATCAGTGTCCCTAGCTCGAATCCCGATCTTTCAGTGACTTCCTTATTTTTCCACTGTGTTCTAGAATATATCACTTAGATCAATGTTGCAACTGCATACAGGTCTTTTAAACACATCAAACTAATATTATAAATAATTTTGTTTCTGGCGTTCTGAGTTCGAATACCGATTCAATGAAGTTTACTTATAAATTTAATAACAGTAAATAATTAAGACAAAGGTACCAAATAAACCTATTACGTTTATGTCATCAGATAATATCTTGCGGGCGTATATTAGGGTACCTGACGTCCAAGGTTCGATCCTTAAGTTTAAATCTCAATTATCGCAGAAACTAGCAGAGATAGAGCTGTAGACGAAAGCATGTTTGATAGCTCATACAATGAACAATTAATGCTGTATATAATTTTCAATCAGTTGCCCCTAGTTCGAACCTCGATCTTTCAATGACTTCACTGATTTTCCTCTGTACTCTGGAATACATCACTTAGATTGATGCTTTAACTGCATGCAGCTTTGTGTAACGACATTATGGATGTACTCTGTGTGAGAGAGAGCGAGAGAGGGAGGGAGAGAGAGAGAGCGAGAGAGGGAGAGGAAGTGAAACAAGCAGGGATAGAAGTGCTGAGGGCCTCTGCGCATGCGTAGCAAGAGATGATGTCATTGGCTGCAATAATCACGTGACGTGTAAGCATCACAGCCATGATGACGTGCAGACATCGCCTGGAGGGGGTTTAGATCCCTATATAAACAGACATCTGTCCCATGTTAGAACTGTTGTGTACTTATTAACTTTACATTCAAGTTTTAAAGAGCTTTAAAAGCAACGTGAGCTGCAGGCCGTCTACACATTCAGCACATATCAAAACGGGGCAATGCAAGGTGAGTTTTAAATAACTATACAAAATCACTGTTGGCTTTTACAATACATTTAATTTTATTTAAACGTTACAGTACATGAAAGACGATTCGTTACAAAGAGCATCATATTTTCTAATCTGTGCTTTACATTCACATGATATTCTCAGCACACATTCTTCTGTAACATTTATATGATTTTCTCTACATCTTCTTTGTAAACATTCATACGATTTTCCCCTCATTCTTTGTTTCACTATACACTCACATGATTTCCTCTACTCATTCTTTGTTCCACCTACAGGTTCATGCTCTGTTAACATTCACATGACTTTCTCTTCACATTCTTTGCTTCCATTAACATTCACATGATTTTCGCCACACCTTCTTCTTACATAAACATTCATACGACTTTACCCTCATTCTTTGTTTCACTATACACTCACATGATTTCCTCTACTCATTCTTTGTTCCCCTGCAGGTTCATGCTTTGTTAACATTCACACGACGTTCTCAGCTCATTTCTCTATTGACATTCACATGATCTTCTCAACACATTCTTCTTACTTAAACATTCATACGATTTTCCCCCTCATTCTTTGTTTCACTATACACTCACATGATTTCCTCTACTCATTCTTTGTTCCCCTGCAGGTTCATGCTTTGTTAACATTCACACGACGTTCTCAGCTCATTTCTCTATTGACATTCACATGATCTTCTCAACACATTCTTCTTACTTAAACATTCATACGATTTTCCCCCCCTCATTCTTTGTTTCACTATACATTCGCACACGATTTCCTCTACTCATTCTTTATTCCCCCTACAGGGTCATGCTCTGTTAACATTCACATGACTTTCTCTTCACATTCTTTGCTTCCATTAACATTCACATGATTTTCGCCACACCTTCTTCTTACATAAACATTCATACGACTTTACCCTCATTCTTTGTTTCACTATACACTCACATGATTTCCTCTACTCATTCTTTGTTCCCATGCAGGTTCATGCTTTGTTAACATTCACACGACGTTCTCAGCTCATTCTTTGCTTCCATTAACATTCACATGATTTCTCCTCGCATTCTTACATAAACATTCATACGATTTTCCCCCCTCATTCTTTGTTTCACTATGCATTCTTTGGTTCTCCTGGCTCATCTTCAATGAACATTCACATGATTTCTGTACTTATTCTTTATTTCTCTACACCTTCATAGGCTTACTTACAAAACATACACACCCTAGTTCTTCAACTTGAATAATGTAGTGAAAATAATAATTCATGGCAATGTCTGTTACAGATTGTTTAGCTGATAGACTTAACAAGATGGTGGAAGAGCGTAGTTTCCTACCGAGTCGTCGAGTTCAAGATCTCGAAATAGGTCTTAACTATGAGATAAAGTCCTTAAAGAGAGTTCAAACAAGATATGGTACCAGGATCGTATCTTCGCTGGAGGATTGTCAAGTGTTCTTGCCAGAGCGCTATAATTCGTTAACCGATCAAGAGATTGCAGAAATACCTGGGAGCGTATACCTACAGTATAATGGCATGGCAGAGACCGGGAAATTTAAGACATGTAAATTGTCTTTTTTACATGCAAAGAAGGTGCGTAGAAGTGTCAAACTTAAGTATTGAATGTTCTCCCATTTCACAATGAAAAATTCATAAATAAAACAACTGACTCATTGATATTACATATAAAGATACAAAAGATGCATATTATAGAATTTTATAAAAAATTAACGAAATTACAATATCACATGCTTTGAGTTTAATTATATCTAGCGCATTGAAATAACTCTAAATATCCGAATGTTTATACAAATCTTTGTGGTTCTTTTTACATGTGCCATATACTTCATTTTACATGTATCATAACAAAAAATGTAATTCTTTTCAGGTTGCCTTTACTTGACCAAGATAGTTTTCTAAGACTTTCATTGTGCAATGTTTCAGTGTGTGCATTAAGAGGAAGAAGAAGAGGAATAGTCTGCTACCATGCAATGGATGCTGACGCTATTGGAGGGTAGAATACCTACAAGAAACATTTCGGCAAGAAACGGGTGCTGAGACATCTACATCACCGAAACACATTAAGACAGGATCCTTATATAACATTACAGGGTATACAATGAAAAAATACGGTCAATTTTGTATACAATTCAATGCATAGCTGAGAGTTAGCTCGACCTAGTCTCCCTATATTCAGTGAAATTAAGCATTGTGAGCAATAATTTAAGTGAATGTGAAAATACTTTACGTAATGGTGAAATTTGTATCCTAAAAGACTTGAGCCCTGTATACATTATCAGCATTAAGACTGTTTGCCACGCTGGAATACAAATTATGAAAATAAAAAGACTTTCATTTAAATAATAAGGAAATTTGCATAACCTGCTGTTACAAGCGTAATGACATATACAGAAACAATGAGTCGGGCGAGAAAGTGATGGAAATGTAAGATAAATAATAACAATAAAAGAATTAAGGTATGCTTTTACATAGTGTTTTTATTCATTAAAAATCCTTGCATTCCTAATGAAAAATAAATCATTACAATGATTAGTTTAAGTTATGTCACAATGATCAAAAAGAGAACCGTCTTTAGATGCATTACTCGATCTTAAGTCAGAGCATCAAAAAAAGACAAATCACGGCTTCTCCATTTTAGATGTGGTGTCACTATTCAGGTAAATTCCTGTAACACAGCAGGTTGAGTATGCAGATCCGTGGTCCTAAATGGGTGAAACAGAGTCTTATCCAGCTTAACAGTCTTGAGATCTCAGCATCAGAAAGTCGAATCACAAGCCTTCTCCACTCGATGAGTACAGGTTTAACAACAGCATTCTCTTCACCCTGAGACTGTGTAATGTATATAAATGTTCAACTTGACATGGGATTCTAAACTCGTTGTTAGAGTCCAGAACTGATGTATTATATGGTGAAAACACATGTTCCTCTTCTTAGTGATCTTGTCGTCGAATCTCGGTAGCATTGAAGATGTCCATGGTTATAGGATTCTGAAGCCCAAAAACTGTAGGAACTGCTGATTGCGTGATGTTAACCTGATGGGCGTCAAGGGCAGAGCATGATGTGTGCGTTGAATCATTCCATTTTTATATCCTCGACGTCGTTGACTTCTTCTAAAAACTATAGGCATTATGCTTATATCCTTGTTTCTAAAGGCAATGATATTGCTGTTAGGCTCCCCTGTTTGCTCGATGAAGCGGATGTTTATGAACAGGTAAAATTTGATTTGATGGTTCCTGTGAAATACGTTATTCAGCCGTAACAGATGGGAAAACTGGTAGATGGAGTGTCCACTTTTACTATCGAGGAAGGAGACTGATGCAATACTGCGCTAAATTCGTATGATGCTCAACTTAAATATATTCACTAGGAAATCAGATTCAGACAGCTGATTAGATGGAATAACTTTGTCACTGAAGGGCCACAGAACGTTCCTATAGAACAATCACTGGAAAAAATCAAGAGTGAAAGGACATTTTAATGTCGTTTTTATTATTATTATTCACTGATCTCATAAAGAAGACATTCGCATCCTAATATGAGGAATCTTTAAACGTCGGGCATACAAGTCAAGGTCTATGTTACTCAATGTTTTTTCCGGGACAAGTATAGTCCTCTGCCAGAGTTTTTTGAATTCCCTTTCAGGCTCTGTCTCCTCTTCGTTTCTGTGTTTCTTCCCTTATTCTTCTTCACTCGAAAACCTCTCCCTCTTGCTTCAATTTCTCTGTTACGTCTCATCATTTCAGCAAGTTGTTTATCTGCAGCTTTTTTCGTATTTACAGCTGTAGCAATTTGTGATGCACCTCCAGCGGCGGCTCCTAGTGCTGCAATAATTGGTATGAGCGGTAGAAATCCTCCTCGTTTCTTCTTTTTGGACCCTCCGCCAACAGATACCTTTCTGTCAATTTCTCTCTTATACCTCATCATTTCGGCAAGTTGTTTATCTGCTGTCTTTTTCTTATTTACTGCTGAGGCAATTTGGGCTGCACCTCCAGCAGCAGCGCCTAGAGCTGCAATAATTGGTATGAGAGGTAGAAATCCTCATCGTTTCTTCTTCATGGTTACTGCACCTGGAGCTACCTTCCCCTTCATAATTGCTGTTACTAGTCACGCTGCCAACTTTTTCACCTAATGTAACATCAGATTGCACGCTTTTCCAAGTCGTTTCAGTCAGATCTTTGCAGCAATGTTTCTCGAAGCAGAGACCTTATGCTGAGCGCTGGCAATGCCGCTAAGATTACACGAATCGTCTAACGGAATAATTCCAGGGTCTCCTCTCTTTAATTTTTCTCTAGCTTTACCACAGTTCCTCAGTCTATGTAACCAGGTAAATGTACTTCAATGGTTGCAGGCTAGTGAGAGAGTTAATTAAACCGAAACCTCTTGCGAGCTTAACCACCTTAGCTGTCACGTTATATTAATCGATTTTATTTCAGGATAGTTCTTTTATACTTTCTCATTAGCGTATATACATTAAGAGCGATTTATTTTACTTTAGCTGTCAAGCTAGAGGATGAAACAAGAATGCTCACAGCCTATTCATATGTTAGACTTTGAAAGCGACTTTAGATGTGAACTTAGTGCAAAACTGTTTCATGTCAACGTTATATATGTTCCCATCATGTAACCCATTCAGGGAAAAGGTGACCAGCAAAGGGAAAAATGTTACCGGCAAAGGGAAAAAAGGTGACCAGCAATGGGAAAAACGTAACCAGCAAAGGGAAAAACGTGACCAGCAAAGGGAAAAAGGTGACCAGCAAAGGGAAAAAGGTGACCAGCAAAGGGAAAAACGTGACCAGCAAAGGGAAAAAGGTGACCAGCAAAGGGAAAAAGGTGACCAGGAAAGGGAAAAAGGTGACCAGGAAAGGGAAAAAGGTGACCAGCAAAGGGAAAAAAGTGACCAGCAAAGGGAAAAAGGTGACCGGCAAAGGGAAAAAGGTGACCAGCAAAGGGAAAAAGGTGACCAGCAAAGGGAAAAAGGTGACCAGCAAAGGGAAAAAGGTGACCAGCAAAGGGAAAAAGGTGACCAGCAAAGGGAAAAAGGTGACCAGCAAAGGGAAAAAGGTGACCAGGAAAGGGAAAAGGTGACCAGCAAAGGGAAAAAGGTGACCAGCAAAGGGAAAAAGGTGACCAGCAAAGGGAAAAAGGTGACCAGCAAAGGGAAAAGGTGACCAGCAAAGGGAAAAAGGTGACCAGCAAAGGGAAAAAGGTGACCAGCAAAGGGAAAAGGTGACCAGCAAAGGGAAAAAGGTGACCAGCAAAGGGAAAAAGGTGACCAGCAAAGGGAAAAAGGTGACCAGCAAAGGGAAAAAGGTGACCAGGAAAGGGAAAAAGGTGACCAGCAAAGGGAAAAAGGTGACCAGCAAAGGGAAAAAGGTGACCAGCAAAGGGAAAAACGTGACCAGCAAAGGGAAAAAGGTGACCAGCAAAGGGAAAAAGGTGACCAGCAAAGGGAAAAAGGTGACCAGGAAAGGGAAAAAGGTGACCAGCAAAGGGAAAAAGGTGACCAGCAAAGGGAAAAAGGTGACCAGCAAAGGGAAAAAGGTGACCAGCAAAGGGAAAAAGGTGACCAGCAAAGGGAAAAATGTGACCAGCAAAGGGAAAAATGTGACCAGCAAATGGAAAAAGGTGACCAGCAAAGGGAAAAAGGTGACAAGGAAAGGGAAAAAGGTGACCAGCAAAGGGAAAAAGGTGACCAGGAAAGGGAAAAAGGTGACCATGAAAGGGAAAAAGGCGACCAGCAAAGGGAAGAACGTGAACAGCAAAGGGAAAAACGTGATCAGGGAAGGGAAAAAGGTGGCCAGCAAAGGGAAAAATGTGACCAGCAAAGGGAAAAGGTGGCCAGCAAAGGGAAAAAGGTGACCTGCAAAGGGAAAAATGTGACCAGAAAGGGAAAAATGTGACCAGGAAAGGGAACAATGTGTCCAGCAAAGGGAAAAATGGGACCAGAAGAGGGAAAAATGGGACCAGAAGAGGGAAAAACGTGACCTGCAAAGGGAAAAAGGTGACCAGGAAAGGGAAAAAGGTGACCAGCAAAGGGAAAAGGTGGCCAGCAAAGGGAAAAAAAAGGTGACCTGCAAGGGAAAATGACCAGTATCTCCCTTAACTCTCGCATTTTCTGTGCTAACTATCAAGAAAACTTGTACTCTTACCCCTATGAATCCGTTTCTAGCTACTTGAATCTGCGTGTGCTTAATGAGATAGTTATAATTAACGGAATTACAACTATTATGCGGAAATGCTACAATATTTTGCTTAGTCTAATTCGGACATGGCTGTTTATTTGCATCAAAACCTGAGTACATATATAAATACATAAATGTTAAAAAATAACTCAGTCTCGTGTTATCGTATACGAATTCAACATCTACATTATACATTGACTAGTTTATATATACAGCTTGAACATGAACACTCACAAAGACGGACAATTACAGTCAATTTACGAGAATCTTGATTTTTCGTATGTTTCCCAAGGGGGGAGTAATCGCTTTGTTAAGTGCTGCATATGTAATAGAACTTTAAAAAACAGGACAATTTCAAGGCTTAAACAACATAGGAGAAGATGCTGTAAAGCAATGACCAGCTGTGCATTGACTACAACACCCAAACGAGATCCTGAAATCTTCTCAAGTCTCGAAGAGCGGGATTCAAGATGTACCGTACTTGGAACCAGTTCAAGCGACTCTGTAATAACGTCAAGAGCTACCACTGATGAAGCAATGAGAGCAGTTTCTTTGAATGAGCAAGCTCTGAATAAACACACCAATGAAAGCAAGCATACTAGTGACAACTCACCTAGATTAGAAGATATATCCAAAGCGAATACGGAGGAGATGCTATACCGCTACACCGATCCTAATGGTTTGGTAAACATGCTAAGGGTACTCATGACGCTTCATACACCTGATAAAAATGACTTTTCCGATGCGATTAACGATATTATTCAGGATTTAAAGCTGGGTGGTTTTATAGCGTGATTAGCATCTGCAAAACCTTGAAAGAGTTAGAAAGATTCCTCATATTAGGATGCGAATGTCTTCTTTATGAGATCAGTGAATAATAATAATAATAATAATAATAATAATAATAAAAATGTCATTAAAATGTCCTTTCACTCTTGATTTTTTCCAGTGATTGTTCTATAGGAACGTTCTGTGGCCCTTCAGTGACAAAGTTATTCCATCTAATCAGCTGTCTGAATCTGATTTCCTAGTGAATATATTTAAGTTGAGCATCATACGAATTTAGCGCAGTATTGCATCAGTCTCCTTCCTCGATAGTAAAAGTGGACACTCCATCTACCAGTTTTCCCATCTGTTACGGCTGAATAACGTATTTCACAGGAACCATCAAATCAAATTTTACCTGTTCATAAACATCCGCTTCATCGAGCAAACAGGGGAGCCTAACAGCAATATCATTGCCTTTAGAAACAAGGATATAAGCATAATGCCTGTAGTTTTTAGATGAACTCAACGACGTCGAGGATATAATAATGGAATGATTCAACGCACACATCATGCTCTGCCCTTGACGCCCATCAGGTTAACATCACGCAATCAGCAGTTCCTACAGTTTTTGGGCTTCAGAATCCTATAATCATGGACATCTTCAATGCTACCGAGATTCGACGACAAGATCACTAAGAAGAGGAACATGTGTTTTCACCATATAATACATCAGTTCTGGACTCTAACAACGAGTTTAGAATCCCATGTCAAGTTGAACATTTATATACATTACACAGTCTCAGGGTGAAGAGAATGCTGTTGTTAAACCTGTACTCATCGAGTGGAGAAGGCTTGTGATTCGACTTTCTGATGCTGAGATCTCAAGACTGTTAAGCTGGATAAGACTCTGTTTCACCCATTTAGGACCACGGATCTGCATACTCAACCTGCTGTGTTACAGGAATTTACCTGAATAGTGACACCACATCTAAAATGGAGAAGCCGTGATTTGTCTTTTTTTGATGCTCTGACCTAAGATCGAGTAATGCATCTAAAGACGGTTCTCTTTTTGATCATTGTGACATAACTTAAACTAATCATTGTAATGATTTATTTTTCATTAGGAATGCAAGGATTTTTAATGAATAAAACACTATGTAAAAGCATACCTTAATTCTTTTATTGTTATTATTTATCTTACATTTCCATCACTTTCTCGCCCGACTCATTGTTTCTGTATATGTCATTACACTTGTAACAGCAGGTTATGCAAATTTCCTTATTATTTAAATGAAAGTCTTTTTATTTTCATAATTTGTATTCCAGCGTGGCAAACAGTCTTAATGCTGATAATGTATACAGGGCTCAAGTCTTTTAGGATACAAATTTCACCATTACGTAAAGTATTTTCACAGTCACTTAAATTATTGCTCACAATGCTTAATTTCACTGAATATAGGGAGACTAGGTCGAGCTAACTCTCAGCTATGCATTGAATTGTATACAAAATTGACCGTATTTTTTCATTGTATACCCTGTAATGTTATATAAGGATCCTGTCTTAATGTGTTTCGGTGATGTAGATGTCTCAGCACCCGTTTCTTGCCGAAATGTTTCTTGTAGGTATTCTACCCTCCAATAGCGTCAGCATCCATTGCATGGTAGCAGGCTATTCCTCTTCTTCTTCCTCTTAATGCACACCCTGAAACATTGCACAATGAAAGTCTTAGAAAACTATCTTGGTCAAGTAAAGGCAACCTGAAAAGACTTACATTTTTTGTTATGATACATGTAAAATGAAGCATATGGCACATGTAAAAAGAAGCACAAAGATTTGTATAAACATTCGGATATTTAGAGTTATTTCAATGCGCTAGATATAATTAAACTCAAAGCATGTGATATTGTAATTTCGTTAATTTTTTATAAAATTCTATAATATGCATCTTTTGTATCTTTATATGTAATATCAATGAGTCAGTTGTTTTATTTATGAATTTTTCATTGTGAAATGGGAGAACATTCAATACTTAAGTTTGACACTTCTACGCACCTTCTTTGCATGTAAAAAAGACAATTTACATGTCTTAAATTTCCCGGTCTCTGCCATGCCATTATACTGTAGGTATACGCTCCCAGGTATTTCTGCAATCTCTTGATCGGTTAACGAATTATAGCGCTCTGGCAAGAACACTTGACAATCCTCCAGCGAAGATACGATCCTGGTACCATATCTTGTTTGAACTCTCTTTAAGGACTTTATCTCATAGTTAAGACCTATTTCGAGATCTTGAACTCGACGACTCGGTAGGAAACTACGCTCTTCCACCATCTTGTTAAGTCTATCAGCTAAACAATCTGTAACAGACATTGCCATGAATTATTATTTTCACTACATTATTCAAGTTGAAGAACTAGGGTGTGTATGTTTTGTAAGTAAGCCTATGAAGGTGTAGAGAAATAAAGAATAAGTACAGAAATCATGTGAATGTTCATTGAAGATGAGCCAGCAGAGAACCAAAGAATGCATAGTGAAACAAAGAATGAGGGGGGAAAATCGTATGAATGTTTATGTAAGAATGCGAGGAGAAATCATGTGAATGTTAATGGAAGCAAAGAATGAGCTGAGAACGTCGTGTGAATGTTAACAAAGCATGAACCTGCATGGGAACAAAGAATGAGTAGAGGAAATCATGTGAGTGTATAGTGAAACAAAGAATGAGGGTAAAGTCGTATGAATGTTTATGTAAGAAGAATGTGTTGAGAAGATCATGTGAATGTCAATAGAGAAATGAGCTGAGAACGTCGTGTGAATGTTAACAAAGCATGAACCTGCAGGGGAACAAAGAATGAGTAGAGGAAATCATGTGAGTGTATAGTGAAACAAAGAATGAGGGTAAAGTCGTATGAATGTTTATGTAAGAAGAAGGTGTGGCGAAAATCATGTGAATGTTAATGGAAGCAAAGAATGTGAAGAGAAAGTCATGTGAATGTTAACAGAGCATGAACCTGTAGGTGGAACAAAGAATGAGTAGAGGAAATCATGTGAGTGTATAGTGAAACAAAGAATGAGGGGAAAATCGTATGAATGTTTACAAAGAAGATGTAGAGAAAATCATATAAATGTTACAGAAGAATGTGTGCTGAGAATATCATGTGAATGTAAAGCACAGATTAGAAAATATGATGCTCTTTGTAACGAATCGTCTTTCATGTACTGTAACGTTTAAATAAAATTAAATGTATTGTAAAAGCCAACAGTGTTTTTGTATAGTTATTTAAAACTCACCTTGCATTGCCCCGTTTTGATATGTGCTGAATGTGTAGACGGCCTGCAGCTCACGTTGCTTTTAAAGCTCTTTAAAACTTGAATGTAAAGTTAATAAGTACACAACAGTTCTAACATGGGACAGATGTCTGTTTATATAGGGATCTAAACCCCCTCCAGGCGATGTCTGCACGTCATCATGGCTGTGATGCTTACACGTCACGTGATTATTGCAGCCAATGACATCATCTCTTGCTACGCATGCGCAGAGGCCCTCAGCACTTCTATCCCTGCTTGTTTCACTTCCTCTCCCTCTCTCGCTCTCTCTCTCTCCCTCCCTCTCTCGCTCTCTCTCACACAGAGTACATCCATAATGTCGTTACACAAAGCTGCATGCAGTTAAAGCATCAATCTAAGTGATGTATTCCAGAGTACAGAGGAAAATCAGTGAAGTCATTGAAAGATCGAGGTTCGAACTAGGGGCAACTGATTGAAAATTATATACAGCATTAATTGTTCATTGTATGAGCTATCAAACATGCTTTCGTCTACAGCTCTATCTCTGCTAGTTTCTGCGATAATTGAGATTTAAACTTAAGGATCGAACCTTGGACGTCAGGTACCCTAATATACGCCCGCAAGATATTATCTGATGACATAAACGTAATAGGTTTATTTGGTACCTTTGTCTTAATTATTTACTGTTATTAAATTTATAAGTAAACTTCATTGAATCGGTATTCGAACTCAGAACGCCAGAAACAAAATTATTTATAATATTAGTTTGATGTGTTTAAAAGACCTGTATGCAGTTGCAACATTGATCTAAGTGATATATTCTAGAACACAGTGGAAAATTAAGGAAGTCACTGAAAGATCGGGATTCGAGCTAGGGACACTGATTGGAAATTATATAAAGCATTAATTGTTCATCGTAGGAACTAAAAATCGTGCTTTGGTCCGCACCTTAATCCCTGCTAGTTTCTGAGATAATTGAGATTTTAAAGTTAAGGATCGAACCCATGACACCCGGACTCTAATATACATGCACAAGAAACGAGCTAATGGCATAAAAGTAATAAAGTTTATTTACTGTCTTTATTTTAATTAGTTTTGGAGTTATTAGAAGACCGGTTTCGAGCAATCGTAAATGGAGCCTTGCATCCCGAGCTATAATTAGTTTTTATTGCATCATTTTGTCTCTTTTCATTCAGGACATGCGCGTGAGTTGGTGTGTGCGTGTGTGGGTTGGTGCTGTTGGGTGTAAGTGAACAGGCATATGTGCTTGCACGTGTGTGTGTGTGTCCATGTATATGTATGTGTGAGTGTAAGAGCACTGGTGTATGTATGTATGTATACGCATGAGGTGCGTGAATGTGTGAGTGTAAGAGCACTGGTGTATGTATACGCATGAGGTGCGTGAATGCGTGTGTGTACTGGTGTATGTGTGTGTGTGTGTACTGTTGTATGTATGTGCATGTGTGTGTATGTGCTGGTGTATGTATGTGCGTGTGTGTGTGTGTGCTTGCATGCGTGCACCAGTGTATGTTTGCTGATGTGTGTACAAGTGCTCGTGTATATGTGAACGCCTGAATGTGTGCAAGTCGTGGAGAAAGAAAGAGATAGATAGAAAGAAAAAGAGAGGAGAAGAAGAAAGAATGTTGTCTAGGCTTCGGGATATCTAAGTATGCATCAGGGTTTAATATAAATAATTATAGTTGTTAAATGCAATTTTAATCCGACCGCCCGCTGCTTCAATAACTTAATAGTTATTATAGCATTTCACAGGTTTGGATTCGAACTAGGGGCCTCTGGTTCCTAACAATACAGATCGTTAAACATTGTAATGTTGTATAAATTAAATTATATTTGTTAAACACGTTTTAATCTGACCGCCCAATACTCACATAGTTTAATATTTATTAAGCATTAGAGTTTCGCAGATTCGATCTAGAACCCTCTGAACACCGTTTCATTAATTAAATTATATTTGTTAAATACATTTTAATCTAGCCGTGCATAGTTTAATAGTTATTGGGCATTAGAGTTTCGCAGATTCGATCTAGGACCCTCTGAACACCCTTTTTATTAATTATTGTAATGATATATAAAAATTAAATTATATTTGTTAAATACATTTTAATCTGACCTTACATAGTTTAATATTTATTAAGCATTAGAGTTTCGCTGCGTAAGATTCGAACTAGGGTCCTCTGAACGGTCTTTCATTAATCAGGGTAATGATGTATAAAAAAATTATATTTGATAAATACATTTTTAAATCTGACCTTGCATAGTTTAATAGTTATTACGCGTTAGAGTTTCACTTGGTAAGACTCGAGCTAGAATTCTCTGAACGCCTTTTTATTAATTAGGGTAATGATATAATAATATCAATCATTAATTTCTCATTAGCAATAAACTTTTGATTACAGTAAGAATCGAACACCGATCTATGGATATCACTCAGAGGTTTAATGCACGTAATGAAATGTATATTAGACGCTTTTTCGGAGTCGTTGGCTGAAACAGAATGCTTGTTAACTATGCTCGGGTATATTCGTAGGAGGTCGTAAAACATCGGAGAGAACTCCCTCAGGCAAAATCATGATGGCCGACTATGACGTCACGCAGAGTTGGTAAACAAGTTTCTCTCTCTTTCACACAAACAAGGACAGGACGAGTATAAAGCAACCCTCGAATTCTTTTGTTAAACTAGCAGGTGGTCAAACAATGGGAACGCTGCAGGTGTCTTTCTAAACTAGCCTTGCCAAGAACAATAGAAAGGCACACACAATAGAATCTCTTACACAATGGAAAGGGTCAGGCTTTGTTATGGAGCAGGTGTCTTTCTAAAGTATGACGTCACGCAGAGTTGGTAAACAAGTTTCTCTCTCTTTCACACAAACAAGGACAGGACGAGTATAAAGCAACCCTCGAATTCTTTTGTTAAACTAGCAGGTGGCCAAACAATGGGAACGCTGCAGGTGTCTTTCTAAACTAGCCTTGCCAAGGACAATAGAATCTCTTACACAATGGAAAGGGTCAGGCTTTGTTATTGGGATGGGAACGCTGCAGGTGGTCTTTCTAAAGAATGCTTGCCAAGGACAATAGAAAGGCACACACAATAGAATCTCTTACACAATGGAAAGGGACCGGCTTTGTTATTGGGTTGCCACGTGTTCGAGAACAATAGGAGTGGAGTGGGTAACTGACCAGGTGCAGAAGTGGCCGGATGTGGAATGGGTAGGAAAAACATCTCGCCTTTGTTACAGAACCTTAAATTTATGACCCCTTTGTTCGTTTTGACAGTTGATTGACAGCTTTAATTACTTAACTGTCAAGCCTCCATTGTACTCAACAAGATTTACGACCGCAGCTGCAAGTAAAACTACCAAGGAGCTGGGGGTGGGGGTGGGGGAGGGAGGGGGCGGGGGCTAATTAGCATATTAATTGCATTCCATGCATATTAAGTGAGCCAGCTCTCTCATTTCTACCCTACTCACGCACAGTGATATATAGCTGCAGGAGCTTCTAGAGATTTCGCGAGAGAGGGAGGAAAATACTCAGAAATGTCTCCTTGTGTATCGGAGGCGTTCCTGAAATTTACATCCGCAGAGAGCGCCCCGCCCTCTCTCCCTCGCCAACTAATCATTCGATGAGCGCTGAAGGACACGTCTGCACCCGTTCATAGAGAGGCTGAATTCGTCACAATGTAAATAGGAATTCAAAATACGAGTCCCACAAACCAATTCTAGTAAAATAGGAACAAGGTTCTGGGTTTATTACATCACTTTCGTTCAGAAAATGCAACAGAAATGCACCATATATGCCAGAAACAAGGATCTGTAGCAAGTTTAATGTTAGGGTGCGGTTTGTGGGAAACAAATATGTCAACAGATCAAGTAGATAAGGTAGTAATAGTGCAATTATGTGCATACAGATTACCAGAAGATGTATCACAGGTGGTCGAGCTCGTTAAAGTACGAACTCATTATCGGAAGCTCCGCTTTTCAATCCCGCCAAGACCGTTCTCCCTGACTGAGTCTTTTTCCCAGCTTTTCCTCGGTCCTCATAACTGGCAAATGCCGGAAAGGTACCAGCCTGGAGCGTTTCCTACCCAAACTTCCTTTCCCAGTTATCATTTCAGTATCATCAATGCCCACCGCCTGTGATGCCGTATATACACAGAGCGCCAAAGAAAATCTCACTGCATCTAGCGTCTACGTCACATTATTTATCGTTGTACGTAGCCTTGCGAAGCCATGGCCATTTCATTTGTTGCTTTAGGCTGCTAAATATTTGCACCAATAACCACAACAAAGATTAAAAATGGCGTAGAAACGAAATATATGTTTACCCTCTTGATCGTATTGGCTAAAAGAGAAAGAGGTAGAGTGAGTGCATTCAGTTTATTATACATACCTCTTATCCTGATAGGTAGCTCATACCTTATTCGGCTAGTGCAGGACACGCCTTTGAAAGGATTAAAAACTAAGGGAAAAACCTGATGATCCCCAAGTTAGGGAAATGTAGATTGTATAGTGTGAGAAGATTTTCAGGGTGTGCAAATTAAAGCTTGAATGGAATTCATGGAATATTCATGAAATACACCGCAAGGCAGTACTTTATAACAAAAAAGAAACCAGAACTGTATTCTCACACTGATATCATAGTAGCCGCATAGAAGGAAACATAACTAAATAATAAATAAATAAAGCAGCATGTTTTCCCTCTAATTCAAACTACAATTGATTAATATACATTTAATAACATATTGCTGATCTTAGGAATACAACAGAATTATAGAAGAAAAACATATAATCTAATTTTATTGCCATAAAATGTATGTCATATTCGGTAAAACATATACATATACACATTTATTTCTAGTTTCTAAACACGATCAGTCAGTTATAACAAAAGAGTAATTTGCATTTAGTAAACGGATATCATCTTCTGCGGATGTTTTACGGGAAGTGCCCACTTTCTGACGAGTATGTAGACCGTTTACCCCACTTTCCTGGAATATTTTTATCCAGTAATTTAGTATAAAAACACTTTTATGCACTTCCGTTGCAATTGCTGTAACAGTATCACCAGCCTCCCACATACCCACAATACGTCCACGAGTACTTTCACTAGTATACGGCATGACTGGTTCTGAGACAATAAACATGTTTTGATTTCAATAACACCAGAAAAAGCAAAGGCATCAACCTTCCCTCTTTTCTTCCTTATCAAGTCACCACGCTCTGCGATAAGTAAGGTGAAGGACATGTCTCAAAAGACCCCAGAAAACGATACAACACCCGCCGAAGATTTTCTTTGGTGCTGTTTGTACGTACAGTTGGAAGAGTTTTAATCACCACCAAAGAATAAGGTGCAAACTTCATTGGTAAATGGAACAATGTATACTGTGCGAGTGTTATGTTATCAAACATTTTCTGCTTTCCTATTCCGAATTGGAACTCACATAGAACTAATAATTAGGAAGTATTTGAATCAAGTATAAAGTTAGGATACATCAGTACTAAAGTTGCGGTTTTGTAACACCCGGGGAGGGAACTGAGGTAAATAATCTGCCACGCGAGTTTCTAAATGTTAAGCAATTCTTGGACACATCCTCTCTTTAAACGTTTAAAGGCAGACACGCTCTTTAAGAGCTTCTTCATTGCTGGCTATGGCCATTAGGTGACCTGAAACAAGCAAAATACAGAGGATCATTCACAGATCATGCTTTACCCCGTAAACTGGTAAATGAGCAGCTATGCTCATGTTAGGAGAAACTGTTGCGATATTCTACCAAAGTGAAACTTTCACGTGCCAATTGCAATTGAGGACAAACGTTTTGTTTTCCTTTTTATGTCCTTATGCACACTTACTTCTCCAAAAACGGATTATTCGGTGCTTGCCTAATAAGTATTTTGCTACGTTTCTAAATGGAATAGAAATTGGATGAATTGTTTTAATTCAGAGCTACACTCCACATGCGAGCTGCGTACATTCGATCTAATACCGAACGAGTTGGCGCCGCGGTAACGTGAGCGACTCGCATTCGGGAGGTCCCGGGTTCGATACCCGTCTACAACCAACTCTAACTCATGGGTTTTTTCATATATTCCACGGGTCGGCAGTGTAATGCTGGGGTGATTCTTCTTCTACTATAACTTTCCTGCCCCTCATTTCCTGTAGCCACCATCTTCTGTGGGTTGTAGGACCAGACACCGTGGTCGGTGGATGTGCGCTGTGTAGGGGCTCCTTCTCTGCCTCTTTGTGGGCTGCTCAGTTAGGGCCCGCCTCCGAGTGGGTCTTACCAGGGTGGCGCCGGGGGTTAGGAGGTTTAGAGGCGGGCCGGACGCCGCTAGCTGTGTTCGAATTGGGAACGTTAGGAACCCCGTCTGTGCTTGTGCGCCCATCGTAATCCGGATCTGGTCGCCCTTCAGTCTCCCCCTTATCGCCCCCTCCCAGGGGTCACGGTCATTGCAGCCCACTTGCGCTGCTCAACCCTATTTTGGGGGGGCCCTCCGTTCGTCCGCACCTTTACCTTTTAGAGTCTTCTAATGCGCTATGAAATAGGTATCTTTGTTTCTTTTTCAAAATTACATCTCGACAACATATTCCAATTCCACTTAACATAATGGCATTAAATTAATGCGGCAGCGTTACCTTCGATAACTGCGGCATTTATATGAGTTTTCAAAGAAGAATACCTCACCTGATGCCAGACATCATAAAATAATGGCTGTTACTTTTATATAATTCTCTCTCTCTCAGTTCCGAGGTAAAATATCAGGCCTGACGTCTCCAACATTATTTGCGGTTAATATTCCTAACAGGGGAAAAATCTCTCATACCTACTAACCATGAAACCAAAACT
The DNA here is from genome assembly GCA_030765065.1 of Deroplatys truncata. Taxonomy (NCBI): domain Eukaryota; kingdom Metazoa; phylum Arthropoda; class Insecta; order Mantodea; family Mantidae; genus Deroplatys; species Deroplatys truncata. Next base: position 18,036,574 of record CM060988.1, on the reverse strand, counting down.
GTTTCTGTTTATTTTAAAAGAAAATTCCTGATTCTTGAGGCAGTATTTTATATCACAACACTGTGAATGCCAGAGTGATTGTAGTGTAAATTAACATTGTTGTATGACAATGATTTTAGATGTTTGCTAGCTATAAGAATTGTTAGGAAATAAGTTTACACGGCCTCACTGAAACTGACAATAGGAGTGGGTAACAATGAAGCAATGGGGTGAGTTGTTTATCAGGGTACCGTGCCTTTCTTTAGAAATGGAGGGATATTTTCCCTAGAGCATATGTGTTTTGTAATTGTGATTGGCTTATAAAACAGACGCTAATGTTGGCGCGATTTGGTAACCAATAGCAGCTCTATTATAACGTTTAGGCAAATCGGGGTGAGGGAGTATAAATTCTTGAGCCAAAAGCATGTTTCAGGCAGTTCTACAGAATAATTCACGAGGTAAACGTCGCGCAGTTCTACAGAATCACTCGCGAGGTACACATCACGCAGATCTACAGAATCATTCACGAGGTACACATCACGCAGTTCTCAGCAATCTCTCGCGAGGTATACATTACGCAGTTCTAAGGAAGCATTCACGAGGTACACATTACGCAGTTCTCAGCAATCTCTCGCGAGGTACACATTACGCAGTTCTCAGCAATCTCTCGCGTCGTAAAGTTAGTTACAAAATGTGAGTACGCGACAACTATTACGACAGTAATTACGTTCGGAAATATAACAGTTTCAGTCAGGCGTGCATAAACATTACAGATGTGAACTATTAATTAAGTGTGACGGCAATAAAAGCGTAAAAACAAATTCTTTTATCAGTGTTATCTTTTAGTAACAACTCCTTTCCGTTTACACGCCCTGCTTAGAGATATTTACTCGACTGAGTAATAATAGCTAGACGGAGGACAAGGAACACAAAATTCAAAATAGTAAAACAATAACAGGCGCCAAGTAAAAAAAGATAACACGACAGATTCTTCATCTCTTCCTATATTTAAACAACCTTCTTGCTAGCAAGCATTTTGATTTTTTGTTATTAAAAGAGCGTAGCTTTGGCTTTCATTATAAGAATCATTATTATACTATGATGAAAGAACACAAGAATTTGAAGAATTTGGATCCTTTCATGATAACTGCCTCCATAATGATGGAACATCCATCTTAATGTGATGTGGACAATACGTGATGTATGGACTATTGTTATATGGTGTATCCCTTTGTCTATATGATGCACGGACAACAAAGAGAAGTTGGGTGGACTTAAAAATGCACCACACGTTTTCATTAATTAGGAAATAATGATAAATATTACGATAGGATATCAAATCTTGCAAGGTTGCTTTCATATGCTTTTCCAATTCTGTTACGAAGATCTCTACCACGAGCTAAATATTTTTGAAGCTGTCGTCCAAATCTCTCGGCTCTCTTAATGGAAGTTTTAGCAGAGCATTGACTTTATTCGTATCAAGATACCCTTCCATACCTATATTCACTTTGATTGCGTTTTACTAGGGAAAGACTGTTGTTATTTCATCATTTGTTTGTGGCTTCCTACAACTTATTGGTATTACAAAAACATAGCACAACATCTAGATGATGTAAGATCGTGTAAGGAACAGATACATGCATCTGTTGCCATTGCTGGCACATACCAAAGAGGCGAAGTCAGGAGGTGGAAGATATGGAACTAATGAAAGTGGAATAGGTTGAGTTGTGAAATGTGCGAATTGTGAAGCTTGGATGTATTGGCTGATTTAGAACGAATTATTAGTCACGGTTCCTATGTCTGAAAAACTCTTTTGCAACGAGACATTCACTAATTTAGAGTGGATATTTTTACAGTAGCTAATCAACAATTACATTTCCATTAGGATGCCAGAAAACTATTGCAATGTTGCCAACAATGTTTTGCTCATTACGTAACGCAAGTCATCATTGTTTATTTGGAATGTGTTGTCCTTCCCTTGATCAAAATTTGGTAGAACATCGATATATTTCATATGTCACAAACACTTGGTGTTTTAATAATAATCCCAATGGCTTTAATATTTATAAACCCAGCAATTGCAACGTATAGATTGGTGCTGCCAGTTAATATAATAAAATATCAACATTTGTCTTCACTAGAGATCTAAAAGAAACCACTTTACCACAAACCAGGCTCGTAGCAGATACAAGTACCGGATGGGTAGTAAAACTGTCTTGTCCGCCTATAATACACATTTGACAATAAAGAAGATGAAAATGAATTAATCTGAAGCTGTACACAACACGGACGTGCTTATTCTGGGAGACAGTGATTAATCACATGGGCGCCAGTAAGGGCAAAGATGTGTTTATTCTGCGCGATCACTGAAGCAAAATGGCAGCCTGGATTGGTTGTATTGATTCCTTCTGGTTGGGAAGATAAGTCTCGGAAATTAGACACCGTAGTGAATATCCATCGTTGGGGAAAGAGCTTGCCCATTGATTTATGAAAACGTTTCCGTTAGGAGCTCCAAAAGACGAAATTCGCATCTCGAAGGTTCGCTTTTAACCTCTTGAGAAGAAAATTCCTTTGATACCGCTTTCCTAACTCTGTAAGCAACAAAGGATGTTATGGTAAGAATGTCATGTGATGTTATTTCATATTTATTCCAAAAATTGTGCATAAAGCGATTATTATACTTGCTGTTCATAATCAGACGCTGAATTTTTGGATCCATAAAAAGCAATATTTAGGCACCTAAAATAAGCTTTAAATTATTAAAATAGGCCATAAAGATAGTTTTAGGAACCTATATCTACATTATCTACAAACTAAACATTTGATTGTATGTATTAAAATATATTTCCACCTTCTAAAAGTTTAAAAATTAAATTCGCTAGTGCCCATAAGAATTACACAGTAAGAAAAATTGAAACTTTTTAAAATCATTCTGCCAAAAAAAAAAAAAATTATGTCTTAAATTATTAATTTATGGATTCTAATACAGAGTGAACCAAAAGACTCCGAACCGCCTGCGCGGTGTTTTTTCTGTCCACGTTCTCGGCGCTCGTTGCCATCTGCCGCTATCATAGAAAGGCGCGGATGAAAATATACAACATTTTTAAAACTACTTTTAAAGGCTTTACTTACCAACTTTACGAAAGGAGATGCTGAAACTGGCCACCATCGTTGTCCATACAATTTTTGGCACCTCTTTAGGAAACTATCCATCAGTTGCCGTAGTTCACGCTGAGAAATTTTCTGGCGGATATTTTGTTTAATTCTTGTGTGGGTTTGTCTTGTACAATTTATGTTTTACGTTACCCCGGAGGGGTATTTTATGAACAATATTACCGGCTGTGCAGTGTTTTTCCATTGGGCGTGTGGAAATATGATACAAACATGATAACGCACTGCTGCTATAAACAAAGTCACGCTGTTGTGGTTTTTCTGTGCAGTTTTGAGTTGACGGTGATGTGATGTGGTTCGGCTATTATGAGTTATTTATTATTTTGTCCTGTACTTAGTCACAAGGTATATTATGGCTCAGTATATGTTTTCTACTGCACAGGGTGTATTTATTTACGATTCGTATGTGTTAACTTGGTCAGCTCGCCAAGTGAAAGTACGATTTGCAGAAACATTTCCAGGTGTAAAAGTTACAGGCCGTAAAACAATCCATGAGCTTTACAGTAAATTTCAGGTCACAGGAAGTGTTGAGGCTAAGACAGCTAAAAGACAGCGTTCGGTTCTTACCGAAGAAACATTAGACGACGTAGGTCATCGTTTGGAAAATTCCCCCCAAAACGTTCCATGATGGATAGTTTCCTAAAGAGGTGCCAAAAATGTATGGACAACAACGGTGGCCAGTTTCAGCATTTCCTTTCATAAAGTTGGTAAGTAAAGGCTTTAAAAGTAGTTTTAAAAATGTTGTATGGTTTTATCCGTGCCTTTCTATGATAACGGCAGACGGTAACGAGCGTCGAGGGCGCGGACAGGAGAAACACCGCCTAGACGGTTCGGAGTCTTTTGGCTCACCCTGTACATAATATAAGGTTTAATAGTACAAAAACCACTCTCAAAAACTGAACAAATTGTAGAAGTATACGTACACTACAGATATATCACTGACTGATATGGAGCCATCCTCCAAGATGTTGTTTGCAAAGCGCAATATCTTGTTAAGGAGAGCAATGTAACAGAACTGTTAGATAAAGCAACGGTAAATGTTGCGAACGTGGGTATATAGCAACAGCTAATGAAGGTATACGAGTCACGAAACGATGGGAAATGTGTCACTGACCCTTGTTGCTCTTAGGAAGGGATTTCTGCTGTGCTGCAGTCATTGACCATTACCAAAGGATCACGAAGAGACCCACAGGAAGCAAGTATTGTGTTTCTTTCTTCAAAACAAGAGAGTCTACCTGCTAAAGCTCTAAAACAAGCCGTCTTTTTCCTGGAATGTCTCATCAAACTATTACAAACTGCTTGAATAAAACCAACCCTATGATACGAATATTTATCTTTCATTGTTGCCGCATGGAGAAAAAAAACCAGTAAAACAACCCAAGTAGTAATGTAGGCACCTGCATGCTCAAAAGCCTTAAAGCAAGTCTCAAAATTGACATTTTAAGCAACATCAAAACCCTTCCAAACATTTATAAGATATTTAACCACTTTTAGCTTATTCGTACATGTAAAAAAAACTTGTACTTAGAACTAAAATCCAAGGTGTAATCGTCGAAGATGGTATCAGTTAGATATTTGTGCAGTTACTTTGATACGTATTATGTGAGACAGTATGTTTAACACTTAAATGATTTCAGTCAAATTATATAATGTATAAATTCAATAACAGCCCGCCTTAAAGCAATATGTGTATAAATAGCATACGTAATGCATGTAACAGTCATTGTATTAATGTTTATATTATTATATACATCTTCAATAATGTTATGTGAATATATTACATAACTTAATAATGCAGGAGCTGTGAGAATAATAGGTTAAATGTTGCCAACAATGAGGTAACAGTAAGTTAACCTTGAGGCAATAATGAATAAGAAAGATTAAAAATGCTACTTGCAATTATTGGAGCAACAATAATGTAAATTTTGAGACAGTTTATAAATAGCCAATCAACAACCAGAAAAAAGCTTAAGTTAAATGAAAGTATTCCATTGGAGTACGATTAGCCAAACAGAAATTGAAATAGGGCAAATTGTACACATTTAGAAGTGAGTTGCTTGTAAACAGCGTTTCTAACTGGACGCCAGATGCGTCCTCGAGAAGTTTAATACATATTCAGTGTAAGACAAAAAAAAAATAGTTTACGTGTTAAAAAGTGCAGGTAATTAATAAAAGAATCTCAGAGCTCTCTATATCAGTGAAGTGTTATTTAAATTGTGTCAAGGATTAATAAATGTAGTGAAGTAAAAATTATCATCTGTGTAAGCCTACATTCTTAGCCGCACTACTCCCTGCAAAGAAATCATGTCTCTAACAATAATACTGAGCAGCCGAGGCAAATATAAGTATATAATATTTAAAGAAACAGTCAGATTACAAAGTTAATATTTTTAAATTTGGGCGAAGGCTACCGGGTACATACGTGCGGTTGCAACTACTTCAAATTGGCTTTCCATACGTGAAGCAACAACCAACTTCATATCGAAGAGCCCATGGGCAACAAAAGAAAGATCACTTATACGACAAAGTGCACTGATGACTGCAGCACAAATAATAGTGCTTGTCTCAAGTATAAAACTGGTATCTGTTCAAGTTGACGTGAGTTAATGCTGTTCGCAGAAAAAGGGATTACTGATTTCTGCCTCCTCTCACAGAATGGGTTTATGTTAGATTCGGAAATATCAAAATGTGTATACTGGCAAGCATAATAGGTGGTCCATAATGAAACCGAGTTGTTTATGTTAGCCCCGCCCTTACCACCTTTGTTTTTCAAGCCATTGGATTGGTACGGTACTTTACCTCCCTCAATGTATGGTCGAACTTCGGAAGGGTAACATAACAAGTTAAACCTTATATGTTCATGCTCCACTACCGTTTTCTTATTGCCGTTTAGTAGCGACAACTCCATGCTGTTGATGAGAGCTCCCATACTCCTATATGTAAATGTGCTAGCCATCGTTCAGTTTAACCATGCACAAAATTCGTAATTCTTCACCCCGAATATATTGTAATTGGTGTGGCCTTTCCTTGTGTGCCAATGGTAGCGAAACTCCTTCACAAAGGAGTATACAAACCACCCCTTAATTCCACATAGGTTATAAACATCGTTCATTGGTTAGTTTTAATGCGCATGAATTCTTTTTCAGGCCAGTTATATAGAGAACTCATGGGTGAAGACAAAAGTTGGTTACTTGAAAGCCTTACAGAGGTAAAAACGCTATGTTGATCTAGGGGAAATGGGCCACCTTTTATGCACGACCTGGTACAATTGGTAGAATATCGGTAGAGGATTTTCAGAGTTGTCGGATCAGGCGAGGCGATTGGTGCATTACGTCGGCACGGTGCAGTTTGCGATGGGCAAAGGATTTCTTACTGGTACTTGGCTGGTACCCCTTCCTGGCGGGGATCATCACCAGGTTGGTAATGGTGCAGGCAGGCTGACGTCGGCATCAGGATTGGTTTCAATGTGAAATCGTTAAGAGCCCCGTCCTTGCTATGATGATGAGGAATGTCAATGATCTGGATATGCGTTCTTATGCTTGAAATATGTTTTACATAGAAACCGCATATAGGAAAGCAATTGTATAATAATAACAATAATAACAATAATAACAATAATAATAATCATAATAATAATCGTCATATATCCTTAGTGGTATGTTGACAGCGTGTGGACATTCAAAAGATCCGGACTTCCGATTCTAGGATTAAATGAGATTGGGTGAAGATTTTTGGAAGTGTTTCTTTTTACTGAGAACTCAAAAGCCAGGCAGCTCTAAGCTCTATGGATTCCAGACTCATTTGAACACTCATTCATTCGCCGTTCGATATGTTCTGCCGGTTTAAAATACGTTTTACTAGCCAAAACATCATCCAATACGTACGCAGCTTGTACCGAGCGGTCGTTTTGTGGCCCGGCCATGATTGCGTGATTTTTTGCACTGCAGTGTCTTCGGTATATATCGCTAGCTCACTAGCAGTGAATCACCCGCTGAAATCTACGCTTTAACGCCTGTGAATAACAACTGCCAGTTACTACCTTGTGTATATTGTCTAAACACTGTGTTTGTTCATCCTCAAAAGTGAAAGCTTATTTAAATATCCGTGTTATCTGTGAATTACTCTGCACTATTCTCATTATTCTTGCTGCCTTGTCCTGTATTAGTCCACTGAAATGCCTATCGAAAAATTCACGCTTGAGCAAACAGATTTTACGCACGATACATACGTAAAAGCTGAATCATGTGCACAGGTGTACAAGACAGTTTCAGCAGACATTTCTTTATCTCCAGTTCCAAATACAGATACTGCCAGATGCCTGCTTAATAAGTTTAGGACGAAGGGATCGCTAAACCTAAGAAGCCAAAGGAAATATTCTAACCAGGGATCCCCAACCTTACAAAGAGAGGTGATGAAGAAAGTTTTCCTCCCCACTCATTTCCACTCGTGCTGTCAAGGACTGAAACGTTATTGGTTTAGTTTGTCCGTATTTTCAAATATAGTAGATGTGATAAATTATGGACTTTTAACCTTAGCTCTTAAGAGAACAGGTTCGGCTTCACTGGTTCTAATGGAAGAAAAAAATTTTGAAATTGGTACATCATTCGACCGCACTCCAAAGAAGTCTCTAAGGCGAGGTAAGTAAGTGATTCAGAAACCTCTGTTCATACAACTTTAAAACTGAAACATTACAGAGTGACTATTGTTCAGAATTACAAGAACGACGAGAAATCCAGGAATGCCTTAATGCAGAAGGGCGTGACATTCAACACCACTTACGACAAGGTTAGTACTCGTTATGTTGCATGTTATTGTTAGTCATGAGCAGGCATAGGACTTATAAGAGTTGCTTTACATATACATGCATATGGGCTAAATTATCTGTTTACCCTCCTCTTATGTAGGACTTACACCCCCCAGGACTTACAAGCGGGTGCCTGGGGTCAGAGGCCCGTCGAGGAGCAGACACTCATGGATCAGAGCTTCCAGGATGGGTGATCAGCCCGATGCCTGGTATGGGATGAAGGAAGTGGATGAAACGTTGGTGAAATAGATGAAAGGAAAGGTGATGATGGAGCAGTTGGTGGAATGAATGGCGGGGGAAACCGGAGAAAACCCGCCCAGACGCCGCTTCGTCCACCACAAATCCCACATGCAGGTCCCTGGGATTGAACCCGGGCTGCCTCGGTGGGAGGCGAGCGGTCTAACCACTCAGCCACGGCGCCGCCCCTAAATACACAATCATTCAATCAAAATATGTAGTATACAAATACATTCCATATAACAATTTAAAGAACACTCCCAACACATTAGCTAGCCTTCCTACAAACTCAGTTTGGATCATTTAAGTTGAGACTGTACAATATCTCCAAAACTAGGCGTTGTATAAACAAGTGTCTTAAGTAGCTTGATATTATGGGGGAAAGTAGATACCATTAGTCGTGTTTTGTTTGGAAGACGTTGTGATGGTCATTTTTGGGTCAATTTAATTTTTTTTTAAATGGGAACCTACAATTAGGATCAAATTAAATTAATCCTAAAATAACCACCAGAACGTCCTACAAATAAAACACGATTAATAGCATTTACGTTTCCCCATAACATGAAGAAACTTTCATTAAAGTAATTTCTTTCTACAACGCTTAGTTTTGGAGATATTGCACAGTCTCAATTTAAATGGTCCAAAATGTATAATGTCTGTTGCTACAACTTATTTATGGAAGGGGCACATCTTAATCTTTTAATGAGAATTGCTTATTTTGGCAGCACTGATTACAAAACACTGTTTTAAATTTTTAAAATTGGAACTGCTTATGTTATCTGTTAAAATTGTTCTGTACTCACTGAAACTCCGCTCAACTACACAAGAACTTTTAGGAACCATTTTAAAGCTTGGAACATCTTCAGGAGCTAAATCCAGATTTAGTTTCACACTTGATTCGCCACATAAGATTGCACTAATTTTGCACACAATCACTATAGTCTGGATTCTTGGCTAGCACTGTGTTTAATTTCCCTTTGCGACTTCTACAATCTTTCCATTGTAGCAAGTGAGACGTTCAGTCACTTCCCTTAGAATGGCAGAGTGGTTGTTGATTTGGTAGATTGGTTTGGGTGCCAGTGGCATATCAGTGTGCATGTTTCTCAGAATCTGAATCCTGCAAGAGGCCTTCAAAAACACTTTCTTCACTGAAGATATTAACAGGTTCACTTTAGAACAGCTAGTTCTGCACATTGATGAAGGGCATGGGCCGCGCCAGTGAAGTCAGTCATCTTGGGATATATTGCTTTCAATGCTTCACCAGCTTTGGCCATATACGGAATTGGATCACTAACAAACATTTTCATATACAAGCCATGGAGTTTCCATGGCATTACTGAACAATTTGGTTATGCTCTTTTTGTGGCATTTATCCAAGACCTCACATGTTAACAGAACAGGCTTTTAGGGCTCACCATTCATTAAACCGATGACAACGTTCTCAATCATTCTTCCTGTGCTGTGTGTCGCCTTATCAAGCGATACCCATATTGGAGAGTCTTGCATAGATTTCCTTGTTTCTCGCAGTGTTTCTTCATAGATAGATGGTGCATGAATCTTCCTTAATATTGAGTGGTCTGGTATATTGGAACTTCTTGAAGCATGGATTGCTTAACTTGTGAAATGGTAGGTATCTCTGCGGTGATAAGAGCTCGACAAAGGTCCTTCCTTATTAAACTCACTCTTAACACTCGGTTGTATATCTGATAGAAATCTCTGTTTTTCTTGTATTTTAACATTTCGTTGGCCCTGGGCTCTTTGCCGAAGTGTATTGTTACGCTAGAAATCGCTAAGAATTAGGCACTGTTTTGTGGTAGGCCTTACAAAACATTACTTTACCGTCTGTTGATAGGCCTTCGTTCGAAAAATCACTTACATACAATCGTAATTTTACAGATGTGGCTTGCAATCTGGCGACATTTTAACAACTATATAAACCACACTAAAGGTGCACTCAAAACTCGTACACAACTGTTGAGTTCATGATGCACTGAATAGAAATGGTTAACTAATGTTGGCACTAATGCTTTACTAATTGCCTGGAGGAGACCTGCTGTGTTCAGGTGGAAGAAATTCCATTGTTACGACTGCTGACTGATAAGGTCAAAGCGGAGGCCCAGCAATAAACAGAAGAATGTGCATACCACACAACTTGTTTTCAACTTTTCCTAGAAATTCAAGAATCCAACTTTGAAATGCTGGAAATGCTGGTGAAACATTGAAAGCAGTATATCCCAAGATGACTGACTTCACTGGCGCGGCCCATGCCCTTCATCAATGTGCAGAACTAGCTGTTCTAAAGTGGACCTGTTAAAATTTCAGTGTTTATAAGACAAGAATTTTGAAACCATAAAATATGGAACATGTTTAAAATGAAACGTTCGATTATGTAAATATGTGCAAAAGTTTCTCGAATATGTAAAAATATGTACTATACCCGGAAATATGGACAAACATGCAACATCAAATGTGTCTGAACACTCCAAATATCCTAATTCGTAAATATATAACGACATTGTGATTTTAACTAATGTAAAAACAAATATCTATTTGCATGGAGATCCTAGTCCTGCTCATTAGTATGCAACGCGGGAGTTTAAGAATGGAAAACGCCTCGGTGTAGTAGACAGCGCGTGGACCATGCATCCGGGCGGCCGAAACGTGAAACGATCGCTTTGTACTATTATTGATTAGCATGCAATAGTCTACTCAACTTGTTACTTTTTTTTAAAGTACAACTTTTTACTGCATTTTAATACTTCTACGTATACTGTCTCTACTTCGCATTCCTTGTGCATTTGGGGGGGGGGATTTTTGCAATTACTCAACATTTTATGATATAAGTTTGTAACATTCAAAAGAGAGCTGATCGGAAGAATCCCCAAAGTTAAGTCCCATTCACAAATAGACCCAGACGGAGCATAAATTCAAGACTTTACACCCATGTTGTTAATGAAAGCATTCAAAGCCACGTAACGCAAGAACTTCATACTTGTGTCGCGTACAGAGAGGAAGAAGTCTACCTATCCTTCTCCATGCAGTTTCTCAACAGCACACAATCGCCTTGCGAGATTTTACGCCATTGACTGTACAATCATTGCTCTTCCATTCGGCGTGTCATGTCATTTAAATGCTAACGCCAGACGTTGCTTTCTTGTTTGCTTGGTTCAACAGTTTATTATGCTCAATTTTTACTTTCTCTACTACGTATAGTAAGTAGGGAAAGTATTGTATTCCACCCAAAAATTCGATACCGAGATTTCACCGGAAATACATGTTTTGAGACCCCCTGAATCCAAAAAAGCATTTTTGGAAACATGTCCGTGTGTGTGTGTGTGGGTGTGTCTGTGTGTCTGTGAACAGCATAACTCAGAAACGAACAGTCGGATAAACACCAGACTTAGTATTTAGGTTCAGTATCTTCCAGAGATGCGACACGAAGGTTTTCAAGAAAATCCCCCCACTCCAGACTACCCTTTACATGGAACATTTTTCGAAAATTTTAATTTTCTCAAAAATAGCTCTAACGATTTTGATTAAAATATATTGTCATAAGAAATGAAATGTATATCTCGAATTTTCTGGGAATGTCTCCAAAAGTGTTCTTCATTCTGAACGACTTTTGCATAACAGGTAAACCGTAAGAGATCGACAAAATGTTACTACACAAAAAATGTAGATCGCGTTAAAGTACACAATTTATGTCATGTACATTTTTTTGTTGAGTGAACCATTTTCGAGATATTGCTTGTTATTCCTTTAAATCTTGCAATACTTATACTTTTTCTCAAATTCGTTATTCATTTTTTTTGTTCTGTACATACAAAGAGAATGGAATGCGCCACATAGCAACCAGCTCTTAAACGATTTGATCATCGCTTAAAACCTACCACATGTCCCTTGCACCTACAAGAAAATTAGCAATAAGATTAACATATCTATTAACATGAAGCATATGGAGAATAAGCATTTGTAAAAATAGTTTGTACAAGAGTAGAAAAAGTCATGTGAGTGTTACACATCAGATTTTTTTAATAAAATCGAATGAATTTTTATAGAACATGATTATTGTTTATGCAATTTAAATTGAAACTAGCGGCACTCCCGGAAGATTTCTACATACAATTTACGGATATCAAGAAATTCCTGCCAAATTCTTGCTTTATGCCTACGGCTGTATTGTGAATGCCCTTATCTCAGCCTACTTTTATGCTGCGTTATGTTAACCTTACATCTTCATTGAGAATAGGGCCTTAATGGTTGTAGTTTGCCCCCTTCCCCATCTAACCTCTCAGCTCTTCTTCCTTTCTCCACGAAGTGCTTTTCTTCTTTACGGACAAATATGCGCAGACCACTGGTTTTATGCGGGGGAAATGGAAGCGCTTTTCCTACTTTTTGTATGCATATACGGAGAACCTCTATTTACAGAGTGGCCTATCTACGATAGAATACCCACTTGCGCCATCATATCATCCATCCCTCATAAGAGTACTTCAGTCTAAAAGCTTATCTGTATGATACATTTGGAAATACTGTAGAACAGGCATCGCCTGATATCTGCGTTTCTGGCCATAGAACCCCGCAATAACAATGTCCAAGGACGAAAGTTTTGGAATGTAAAGTTACAATAATGCTACTTCTATGTTGCGGGCCTAAATCACTCCAATGGTTATAGAACAGAATGTAAAGTTACTCTGCACTGAAAAAACGTTTAAACATGACATCAGATCATTCTACTGAGTTTCGAATCATGTTTACATAGTTCTTAAGCATATCATATACTGAGATGAAAATGTCCAATCCTCGATGGCAGTCCTAACCCTATGGTTTAAGTTGATGCTACATTGCCTTTGCAGAGTTATGAATATTGAACGTCCAAAAACTGGGCCAATTTCTATTTATAATCCTAGGTGCCACAAACAAGTCGTACTTTGTTGGTTTGTCTTTCCGGCGAACATAACTGCAAAAGGGGTCACGACACTGATGTTCAGATGGGCATTACAGGTGTCAAGCGAAAGGTCACCGGGGTAGTGCTTCTTCTCTGCATATATTTACTTCGTGGTTTCGTATTGATAAGTATCCTGCTTGCAATTCCAGCCAGGTCACTCAGACAAATAAGTAACAGGCCACCAGCAGCGAATACGTGGACGCGGTCATGATCAAAGGGGAGGCGAACCGAGCTGAGGTTCGAAGGCTGTATTCTGAACGTTTTCCGACGAGACGCCTGACTTTTGCTTACATTTTTGGCGTACAGAGATGCAATTGTTAACTGAGAGACCATTCCAGGTATTATTATTTCTTAACAATTCATTTTCTCATCGTAAATAGGGCAAAGAAAAGCTGCAGTTGATCTGCAGGAGTTCAAGGACCTTAATGCAACGGATGTTGAAGGAACGAAAGTAGTATCCCTATATATAAATAATATCCCTAAAAAACGAATTCCAAAATCGCATATCGTTTTGCAGAAGGCTCTTAAATAAAATAAACATCCGGATTTCACGACGAAGGTTTTATGGGAAAATTAATGTTGTATCCTCACTGACTCCATGTAAACAAATATAGTCTCCATTACAGGGTTTCTGAGAATTGTCACGACTATTTCAGACGTGGCCTCAGTGGAGTCTCAACGTGTGATGCGCCATTCTGGGAGACATTATTGGACCAGTTCTTTTGCCACTCTTCATGCCAGGCAGCTTTATTTGCAGTTTCTGCGGAATGGGCTGCATCTTGACAACCTTCTACAAGACGTCTCACTTTAGTTAGCTCTAAATCACTTCCTTCAGCACTACGGCGTATCACTCCACTATTCTAGAGGAGTTAGAGAAAATTTCAACAATGTGTACCCTGAAGGATGGACAGGTCATGGTGATAGCATTCGGTGGCCAACAACACCCTCTGGTTTAACTTCCCTAGATTGTTTCTTATGGCGAAATATTAACGGCAGAGTACACGAAACGCGACCACAAAATCCAGAAATTTTAAAAGAAAGAATAAGTCAGTCTATGCTTCACTATCAGGGGGGATGCTGATACTGAGAGGATCTTATATCAAGCATCCACCAAAGAGGATATGCATTTGCACATGTTTATTATGAACAGTGTCCAAATTGAATAAGATTTAATCGTAAGGTAGTTTTCAAACGAAAGAAATATAATTTGAAAAACTCTGAAGTGCTACATTCACATTGCTTTCTCTACCATCTGTCGTTTATTAGTGGGTGTACAAGTTATTCTTAAGAAAGCTTACTTTCCTATCTACTTCATTTTAATCGAGATAAACCTTTTCGGAAACAGCTGCATTAGACATTTCGTTATAGATACAAAGCGAATAGCAATAGTCAAATGTTTTAGATTAGGCACTACACGCTCATACAGATAAGCTATTAGACATACTCTTTCCACGACATCTTGAGTAACAATTGAAAATCGACAGGACTTTTAAAGAGATCTACATTTCCTGTTTAGTACTCTTGCGTCTATCGCTTACTATTTATAGTTATACACGATTCCTTCCGAATGAAGAGGAATTCGAAGACTATTCCCACAAAATTCAAGATAAACGTTTTGTTTGTCATGTAAATATCTTTAATATATGATATTTTAATCAAAATCATTGAAATTATGTTTTATAAAATAAAAACTTTCGAACAATGTTCCATGAAAAGTATGGTTTGGAGTGCGGGAATTTTCTTAAAAATTCTCATGTCGCATCTCTGGAAGGTACACACTTGTATTTACGGTGAAATCCGAGTATCGAATTTTTGGATGGAATCTACCATGTACGAGGTAGAGAAAGTAATAACATTTTGTTTAATGTTGTTAACTTTGCAGTGCCAATTGGTGCCATATAGTCGAATTATTGTAGATGAACTGTTATGTAATCAATGACTTAACACGTGTACTAAGGTATTTGTCCAGCAGCAATCCTGAAGTCTTCTAATGAGCAAATTAGTAATTAGATAATCGATAACACACCCTCATATTACAATACAGGCCCTGAGCATACCGTGGAATGTTCTCGGGCCCAGCTGGGATACTCTCTTGGCACACCAAGCAACCAGTCACACTCGTATAGCAGTTGGTGTCAAGTAGTGGTTTTCATTGAACAAGGGCTCCTCTCTGTCGGTATGGAGCAACGGCACTATCCGGGATAAACTAAGGACGGCTTGTGTGGGCCACCTGATACAGAAGGCCCCAAATGTTTTCCGGTGGACCAGGGGGTATAGAGGACAGGGGGCAGGAATGTCTTCTCGACTAGTCATGCCTGGCTATAGCCAAAAGTAAGTGCCGGTATCGTCTCAAAAATCATATTTACTTTTGTGTGTGCTCGTATAACTCAGCGACCTGACTCTAAGAGGAAGGAAGACGAAACTAAATACTTTTCTCTTTAATAAATCCATCCAAGGGAAATAAATTAACATTTTGTTTACATAATATCCTATTTAAAATCAAATATTGCAATGTTTATGAAGGTGCTGCAGAAGTTTAAGATGTATTACTCAGTAATTTTCTTGAGAAACAAGGATCACATAATGTATATCCAGTTTTTAACATTTGTTGCTAGTAATCAATAATAATAATAATAATAATAGTTTCATAATTATCAAGCAATAGACAATTGACACTACGAAGCAGAAGACATTTATTACCTTGAATATGTTTGTTTTCTTTTTAATATTATAAAAGATACATTACAACGTTTAGCGCTATGTGTATAGTTCCATACAGTTGACACATTCAATTCTTATAATATTCGAATAATGTTTTAAAAATACGGAAGCAAAAGTAATATTAATGTCAAACTGTTGAAGCGTTTGGGCACAATTAAGTACAACATTAGTGTTATTCAAAATGAGATACTGAAAAACTGAACAATGATTGTTTTATTTGAAACTAATTCACCTTACACACACTCATGAGGGAAAGAAAGAACAGCCGTGACACTCGTATAGTGGACGTAGAGTAAAAACACCGATGTAGGTATTGTATCCAAAAGGACAAAGTGTTAATAGATACGAGGAAACAATGTTTAGCGCAAAATATGAGGTTTGTGTATAGCTGTTTTATTCGGTTAGGATAACATAGAAACTAAATTTTCAAAATAGTGACTAGAAAGTGTTAATGCAGAACGGTTGATGTGCTTTTGTTGCAATTGGTTCATATGAAAGCACTCTATTCTCAAAATTAAATTGCTTACAAAAGTAAACTTGCTTTCAAATTAGCAATCTGAAGAAAGCCTCCCCCCCAAAAAATACATACTTTGTATTATGATTCACGTTCTGAATTCTTAAAATGCTTCTCTTCCCTGGTCTGGAATGGAATGGGATGTGTAACGGAGGGGCTCGACCCCGATCCAGTGAATGAGGGTATTGTGCTTGTGAACCTCGAGGGGGCGCCCCAGAGGGAGGGACGAGGTGAACGAGATGCCACTGAGCCCAGGAGTGACGGCACAGCAATGACAAGGTTCCTAAAGTTCCCAGATTGAGACGCACCGAAAGTCGGGCAGGCAAACCGGGGACTCCACCCCACACAGAGGGTCCAACGCCCCAAGAGGCGGTCCGTATACCCCGGCAACCAAACGAAGACCGAAAAGGATAAGGTTCCTCAGAGAGCATCCTTTTCCCCTGACGCCGCACCGGAACACCATCGCCAACTTTTCCAACCCTGAAACAGACATAACGGGGTTAAGGATGAATGAAATGAGGAATGGAATGATATGGAGGGACAGGAAATTCGGGGGCTGAGAGAAACCGCATCAGCATTTGCCTGACGACCCGGGAAAACTCCCCAAAAAACCCATGGGTCAGAGAAGGCGGTCATCGGGAAGCGAACTAGGGATATCCCGAATGCGAGATGCACTCGTTACCGTGGCGCCACCTGGACGAAAACTGGAAAGCCCTTAGTTGAAATCTCGGCTTTCTGACAATGAATTTTTCAATCTGATTCTATGTTTCCAACCTTGTCCTACACACGACTTGAGTGAAAGAGTCTTCTTGTTAATTGAGATAAACTGCCATTAAAGACTTCGTTGTAAGTATAAGAGGAATGTAGTAGATCAAATGATAGTCAGTTTTTTATGTGGTGTCTTTGAAATTCCCGCTGTTTACATTACCACGGGAAAAATCTAACGTGCTGCATTCACATAACTTTCTCTTAATATTTCACAAATTATTTTTACTAAATCTTATTTTTCTCTCTATTCCTTATAATCCGGATAAACTTCCAATTCACATTAAGCCCTTCTCTGTGATGTGGGGGTCTGCCGCACATTCAAGAGGTCCCGAGTTCGAATTTCGGTTAGAGTGGATAGTTTTTCCAGGGTTTCCTCTTATCCTTAGAAGATGAATATCAGATAAGTTGTAGGGACCTCCGGACACTTGAGCATCATTTTAACCACTTCATTTCTCCACTGTCCGCAATGGCCTACCCGTAAAAATGCTTTAAATACAAAAATAAACCTTCACATTTACACATTTCGTTGTAGTATACGTAGATAAAGCGATAGTCACATTTTTAAAAAGCATGTCAGTACGTGATGCTTTGAAATTGCATGTTGCTTTTATGACCAAGACAAAAACAAAACGAATAGCGACTTCTCGGTTACAAAAAAATATTCAACCCAATAATAAAACATATCTGGGAAATAGTTAATCTCATAAAATATATGTATGACAAGCTGCCTGCTTAAACGGGGTCTGCATTTCTTGTGTAATAAAACTTTGTCTCTCTCTTACAGTTTACCAATTATACAAGTCATTCAGAATGAAGACTTGAGAGGTTCTACTCAGAAAATTCAAAATATATATTTCATTTGTCATGAAAATATCTTAAACAGATCAAAACGGTTTTAATCAAAATCGCTAGAGCCATTTTGAAAAAAATAACAAGTTTCGAAAACTTTCTCCATGTAAAGGGTTGTTCGGGGTGGGGGAGATTTTCTTGAAAGATATGAACTTAAATACCAAGTTTGGTGTTTAACCGACTTTTCGTTTTGGGGTTATGTTATCCACAGACACACAGGGGTTTGGAGCTTTTACTATAAAATATGTGTTGCATTCACATGACTTTCTCTACTCACTCTTCTAAAAATTATTCTTAGAAATCTTATTCTTGCATCCATTTCATGTTAATACAAATAAACCTCCATCACTTATTCACACTATTCGCTGTAGATATAAGTGGAACATATTAAGCTAAAGCAATAGTCAAACACCTGAAAGCTGATCGCTATGTGATAAGTTTGGATTGGCTGGCTACGGAGGGGACTCATCACTGATTCACATAGTGGATGTTGCGCCTACGCCCCACAAGTGCGCGTCCCCGGGAGGAAAGTCGAGGCGAAAGGAGACACCGGGTGGCCGAAACTAGGAGTGACGGCATAGAAATGGCAGAGTGCCTAAGTTTTCAGATAGAAACTCCCCGCAGACGGACAGGCAGACCGGAGACCCCACTCACCACAGAGGGGGTCCAACGTCCCTCAAGGGGGTTAGGATACCCCCGACAGCCAGCCGAAAGCCGAGGGACCGAGAGAGAAACAAAGAGCATTATTTTCCTCTGCCACGCTGCACCGAAATACCATCGCCAACACTTCCAACCCTGAAAGAGACAAACGGATGAAAGATGAAGCGAAATGAGATTGGAGATGAAATGGAGGGACAGGAAATTCGGGGGATGTGAGAATCCTTCCCAGCACTCGCCTGGCGACCCGGGAAAACCCCCCGAAAAAGTCCATGGGTAAGGAAGATCGGCCACAGGAATCGAACCCATTACCTCCGAATGTGAGCCACAGATGTGATAGCTTTGAAGTTCTGTTAGCTTGTATGAACACGAGAAATAAAGAAAGAGCTGTTTGCAGTTAAGAGAAGTATAAACCATTTGAAAATTCAAACTAATAATAAGGTATATTTCAGAATACGTTAAATATAAAAAATGTTATTTTACATAAAAAATAAACATAAAGATTGTATTTTATATACATTTGTTATGCAGCAAGATTTTCTTTCTCTCCTCAATTTACTAATTATCAAAAGTCATTCACAATAAAGACGAATTCAAAGACATTCCTAGAGAATTAAAAATATACATTTTATTTATCGTGAAAATAGCTTACTCATATCTATTTTAATTATTTTAGCGCCATTTTTGAAATAATAAAAAATGTCTAAGAATTGTCCAATGTAAAGGGTGGTTTGCAGTTAGGGAATTTTCCTTAAAATCTCTGTCACATTCTTGGAAGAGGCTACACTTAAACACTAAGTTTGGTTTTTAACCAACTTTTAGTTTTTGAGTTACGCTGTTCTCTCTCTCCCTCTCTCTCTCTCTCTCTCTCTCTCTCTCTCGCACTCGCACACGCATACTTGGACCTTTTTCTAAAAATAAATTCTTTGGATTCAGGGAGACACAAACGTGATTTCTGGTGAAATTACGACATTGAATTTTTATTTGGAACAAAATACTTTCTCCACTTACTATAGCTACGTAGTAGAGAAAGTAAAAATGCTTACTTTGGATTCGGTGGGTACCAAAACGTTTATTTCCAGTGAATCTCGTTATTGAACTTTTGGGTGGAATACAACACTTCCTTTACTTACTGTGAGTGATTTGTAGGGCAAGTAAAAATGCGTTATTTGGATTCAGGGGATCTCAAAACGTGTATTTACGGGGAATTTCGTTTTTTAATTTTTGGGTGGAACACAATACTTGCTCTACTTCCTGTAACTGCGTAGTAGAGAAAGTTAAAATGCTTCCTTTGGATTCAGGGGATTTCAAAACGTGTATTTCTGGTGACTCTCATAATTCAGTTTTGGGCGGAATACAATACTTCCTTACTGTAAGTGTGTGGTAGAGAAAGTAAAAATGCTTTCTTTGAATATAGGGTGTCTCAAAACGTGTATGTCCGCTGAATCTCGTTATTCAAATTTTGGCTGGAACACAATATTTTCACTAGTTACTGAAGCTAAATAATAGAGAAAGTGAAAATGCTTTCTATTGATTTAGGGGTCCTCAAAACATGTATTTCCGGCGAATCTCATTATTAAATTTCTGAATTGAACACAGTACTTTCTCTACTTACTGTAGCTACGTAGTACAGAAATAAAAATACTTTCTTTGGAATTAGGGTAGCTCAAAACGTGTATTTCCAGTGAATCTCATTATAGAATTTTTGGATGGAATGCAACACTTTCTCTACTTACTGTAAGTGCGTAGTAGGGAAAGTAAAAATGCTTTATTTTAATTAAAGGATTCTCAAAGCATGTATTTCCGGTGACTGTCGTTATTGAGTTTTTGGGTAGAATACAGTACTTTCTCTACCTCCTATAGCTACGTAGTAGAGAAATAAGAATGCTTTCTTTGGATTCAGGGGCTTTCAAAACGTGCCTTTCCAGTGAATCTCGTTATTGAATTTTTGGGTGAATTAAATACCTTCCCTACTTATTATAGATAAGCAATAGAGACAGTAAAACGTAAAGTTGTGGTGTAGATAAGCAGCTGTTTGTCGTTACGGCATCTTGCATGCAATCAAATAAAATTTTTCTTAGTCTGCAATTTGAAATAATTTCTATCCTAAATTGCTGTCACGATTAAAGTAAGGTGCACGGAAATACTATACCTACTTTATAAGGATATTATGATAAATAAAGAACATATGCTAGATGATAATGGGTAGAGAAGGTGGTGAACATTGAAAACCAAACCATTCTGTTTTAATACTTCCTTGTTATACATTAATATGATGCCTCTAATTCCAAGACATTAGTTTGTATACTGCTTATGTCGCTGTGCTGTAATGTTACTGCTTTTTCTTTTCACAGTCATTACTTTCTTACACCCAATTCTAAGGGAAATGTGTTGGAATGAAGTTTTCTTTAACACTATTACATCCTCTAACTTCGTAGAGCAGGTATGAGCTAAGGCACCTGGCATAACTTCTCGATAAGACACCCCTATTTCCTCCTCACACGTGGCAAGTAAAACATTTGGATCCCTCTGTACATTATTTAAGTATCCTTCTATAGGACCGAGCGAAACGGCCCAGGCGCTGGCGTCTGATACATTCGGGAGGTAGCAGGTTGGATTCCCGTTGACCGGCCCACTGACCGTGGGTTCTTTCGTGTATTCCCAGGTACGTAGACATATGCTGGTGTGCATTATTATTACCTTCATTTTCCAGTCATCCAATTCCTCTCACTCCGTGACCATTCATGCTGCAAGGTAGGAGGTTAAGCGTGGTGGACGGTGATGTGCGGCGGATGTAGTGGATATGCTTTCAGCATAAAACTGTTTCTTTCCAGGCATGTAAACACGCATTATGACATGCTTATTGTTTCTAACTATCTTAATCTAAACCTATCATCCATTAACCGGTTCACAAAATTAAGAAAACATTACACATTCAAATTAAGCAAAATTAACACTGTTCTAAAAATGAATGGATATTAATGGGCTTATTTGTAACGTCACAAATTTATAAAGGTAAGAGCAACGAGGAATGCATGATAATGAAAACACTTCATATAACCTTACACAGCATTAAAATGTAAAAATAGCATTGCGCTGCTCTTCAACAGGAGCGTTTTTGCCGCACACAAATACATATGTATGAAATATTAAGTTACGTCCGTCCAACAAACGTAATATCTAAGGCTCGTATGAAACATAACGCTGTTAGTATATTACGCAAGATTTTAATGGTAGTAATTAAGGCGTGAGTATGTTTACGAGTTTCGTATTCATTTTCATAAAATCGTCTTTATAACCATTATATTCAAGTTTCATGCGACTACTTTGGTCAACCACGCCATAATTTCCAAACTTTGAGCCTTTACCAAAAGATCTTATTTGTTAATTGTGTGAAATTAAATGTGGGTCGGAATGACAGCTCTGATGACAGGGCCTTGAGCGTGTTTGCAAGTAGTGCAACCGATGAAACAGTATTGAGTGCAGCTATTGACTTTTTGCAGGTACGTGAAATCCAGACATAGCAAAGGAAATGAACTCAATTTATCAGAATATTAAAGTTATAATGAACAGAATTTATTTTAAATATACAGATTTCATTGTTAATCTGGAGAATGGATCCCGTGGACTACTTGCTTTGAAGGTGATAAAAGGTATGGGCGATAGGGGAGTTGCGCGCGCCGCCGAGTAACATCATGAGTCGCTGATGCCATACAGTTCAGTTACGTCACATGTATTGTGAGGGTGGAGTATTGTCTTTACGTTGTTTGCACCACGCTTTGGGAGCCAATTTGAAGAAGGTTTGTTGCAGCTACGTATGGAAAGCCAGCTTGAAGAAGAATTTTAGGAGGAGTTGTATTGTATTTCGACTTTTGGGGAGCCGAACTTGAAGTAGTTGCAAGCGCACGTATGGTAAAAAGTTTCCGGCAGCCTTCGCCCCAAATGCTTAAAAAAATATTAACTTTGTAATTTTGACTGTTTCTTTAAATGTTATATATTTATGTTTGCCTCGACTGCGTCAGTATTTATATATTTTTTTTAGTGACTAGAATGTCTTAGCAGGGAGTGGTGCGACTGAAGAATGTAGCTTACACACATCTTAAGTTTTTTTCACTCCATTTATTAATCCTTGACACAATTTAAATAACACTTCACTGATATAGGGAACTGTGAGATTCTTTTGTTAATTACTTGCACTTTTTAACACGTAAACTATTTTCATCTCACACTGAATACGTATTAAACTTCTCGAGGACACATCTCGCGTCCGGTTAGGAACGCTGTCTACAAGCAACTGTCTTCTGAATTTGTAAATTTTTCTCCATTTTAGTTTCTGATTGGCTAATCCTAGTCCAATAGAATACCTTCATTTAACTAAAGCTTTTTCTGGTTGTTGATTGGCTATTTTATAAGCTGTCACAAATATTACATTATTGTTGCTCCAAGAATTACCAGTACTATTTAAACTTTCCAATTCATTATTGCCTCAAGGTTACCTCATTGTTACCTCATTGTTACCAAAGTTTAACTTATTTTTCTCACAGCTTCTATGTTATTAAATTACGTAATACATTCACATAACATTATTACACAAGATGATGATGATGATGATGATGATGAGGTGGAGCTTAAGGGCGCTCAACTGCATTGGTTAATAGCGCCCTTACAATGTATAAAATATAAAATTGAAAAGTCAAAAAACTAAAAAACCACACACAAACCCGCATGGTAAAAAACACCAAAAAACACAACAGACCAAAGACTAAAATCTACACACTAAAATAATGGACACTAAAAGAATAAAACGTGTAAAGAGCTGTAGAATGCAAGGGACATGAGCGCCTTATATCCGTCGGGGAGAACAGCCCCATTAAAACTGACAATATAAAATCAAACAGCTAAAAGGCGGTCAGCGTATCAAATGCGACGGCTAAAACCAATGTCAGTGATAAAACGTAAAAGACAATCTACAGCATGCGCGTCGTCTGCCAAAACGTTGGCTAGGCCAACAGGCAGACCCACGCGAACGCGCAATGGAGCTAAAACTTGACACTCGGTTAAAATGTGACGCACCGTTGATGGCATATCACACTGACCACACAGAGGTGTGGGGTCACCACTAAGCAGGTATCTATGACTAAAAAGGCAATGTCCGATTCGTAGACGAGCTAAAATCACCTCTTCCCGAAGAGAAGAACGAGAAGAGGTGCTCCAGGTTAAAGGGAGAGGTTTAGCCTCCCGCAATTTGTTCCCCCGGAGGGCCGTCCACTCATCGCGCCAGAGAGAGAGGATGCGGTGACGTAACAAAACACTAAAATCAGACGAGGGAACAACGGAGGTAAAAAATTTGGAGGATAAAATCGCCGATTTGGCAGCGGCGCCGGCAGACTCGTTTCATGAGATGCCCACATGTCCTGGAATCCACACGAAGGACACGCTGATGCCAGAAGCACCAAGTGAGTGGAGCAGGTCATGAATGCGCTGTACGAGCGGGTGGTAAGTGTACAGCGCGTTAATACTCTGAAGGGCACTCGGAGAGTCCGTACAAACAACACAACGCCGTAAGACGTGCCGCTGAATGTATAAAACACATTGATAGATACTAGAAAGTTCGGCGGTATAAATCGACCATTGCCCGGGTAAACGAAAAGTAAAACTCTGCGCACCTAAAACAAAGGCACATCCTACTCCAACATCAGTCTTAGACCCATCAGTATAAATAAAATGATAGTCCCCGAATACTGCCTGTAGTTCTAAAAATGCGGATCTAAGGACTGAAGCAGGGGTCTCATTCTTCGGCATCAACCGTAACCGAAGGTGACAGTGGACCTCAGCGCGCGACCAAGGAGGAAAACGCGTTTCCCCCCGAGGAAGGGCCGGCACTGGCGTAACGTCTAAATGCCGAAGAAGCTGTCGAAATCGAACCCCTGGAGGGAGCAATGCAGAGGAGCTAATCAAATAGTGGCGATGAAGTCACTCCTCGAAAAATAACTCGAAAGTCGGGTGCTCAGGCAAGCTTGAGAGTCGACAGGCATAGCTGCACAAAAGCATCTCACGCCGGAAGGACAGCGGAGGCTCTGCAGCTTCAGCATACAGACTGGGAACAGGACTAGTTGGAAAGGCCCCCGTAGAGACTCTTATGCCACGATGGTGAATGGCATTCAATCGACGTAACACAGATGGACGTGTCGACGAATAAACAATACATCCGTAGTCAAGCTTGGATCGGACCAAAGAGCGATAAAGGCGAAGAAGAACGGTCCGATCAGCTCCCCAGGATGTGCCACTTAAAACACGTAAAAGAGTAAGAGAACGGTCACACTTAGCTTTTAAAGAGGAAATGTGCGAAGTCCAACACAACTTCCTATCAAAAATCAACCCCAAAAACTTCACCTGGTCTGCAAACGGAAGTATTTCCGGCCCAAGATGGAGAGAGGACGGAGGGAAATATTTCCGGCGCTAGAAGTTAATGCAGACGGATTTCTCGGCGGAGAAATTAAACCCTTTGCGTTACTCCAGGCGTAGAGACGATCGATACAGCTCTGGAGACGGCGTTCGAGTAGACAGGTCCGCCGTGAACTACAATAAATGGCAAAATCGTCAACAAAAAGGGACGATGAAATGCCAGGTGGAATACAATCAACAATGGGGTTGATAGCAATTGCAAAAAGTGTGACACTAAGTACTGAGCCCTGCGGTACTCCGTTCTCTTGAATAAAACGACTAGATAAAATCGAGCCCACACGTACACGAAAGACGCGGTCCGTCATAAACTCCCGAAGAAATATGGGAAGACGACCACGGATATTCCATGCGTGAAGTGTACGTAAAATGCCGCCCCTCCAACAAGTGTCATAAGCTTTCTCCAGGTCATAAAACACAGCCACGGTTTGACACTTTCTCAGAAATCCATTCATAATATGCGTCGACAGGGACACCAGAAGGTCGACGGTAGACCGATAGAGACGAAATCCGCACTGAGCGTTCGCTAGAAGTTTCTGAGACTCAAGCCACCATGTCAACCGCCCGTTGATCATGCACTCCATCACCTTGCAAATGCAACTGGTGAGGAACATAGGGCGGTAGCTGGAAGGTAGTTGGCGATCCTTCCCAGGCTTAAGTATAGGAACAATGGTGGCTTCGCGCCAAACGGAAGGAAAAATGCCGTCTTGCCAAATACGGTTATAGACCTGTAAGAGAAAGTGTTTACTGTCGGCTGAAAGGTTCTTTAACATCAGGACATGAATGCCGTCCTGCCCTGGAGCGGAGTGCCTAGAGCAATGAAGAGCGTGCTCTAACTCCCTCATTGTAAAAAGTTCGTTATAACATTCAGTATTAGCAGACCGAAAATTAGATGTTGCGTAATCAAGCCGGTCTTTAATAGCGCGAAAGCCGGCGGAATAATTGTCTGAACTGGAAACCGCCTCAAAGGCAGCACCCAGAGTGTTAGCAATGGCAGCCGGATCCACTATGTTGCCATTGGAAACCTGAAGGCCAGAAACAGTACAATTTGACACTTTACCTGAGAAGCGACGAAGTTTATCCCATACAGCAGAGGAAGGCGTAAAGCGATTAAAAGACTCGAGAAAACCAGTCCACGACGCCTTCTTGCTATCCTGAATAATACGACGAGCCCTGGCGCGCGATTGTTTAAAAGTCACCAAATTATCAAGTGTAGGATGTCGCCGAAACACCCTAAGTGCAGTTCTACGGGCACGAACGGCGTCCCGACAATCCTCGTTCCACCACGGAACAGGCAGTCGCCGAAGTTCAGAGGATGAAAGGGGAATTGCTCGTTCGACGGCAGAGAAAGTCATAGGCGTAAGGTACTGCACCAGGTGGTTAATGTCGGTGAAGAGCTGGTCGTCAAAGTGCACGAGGCTGGAATACAAGCTCCAGTCGGCTTTTGTGAATATCCAGGTAGGTACTCTCGAATGCTGTACGTGGTGTGACAGAAGAGAAACGATGCAGGGGCAATGGTCGCTGGAGTAGGTGTCAGCGACGACGTTCCACTGCAGACGACTAACAAGCTGGATGGAGCAAACGGCAAGGTCCAAGTGAGAGAATGTACCAGAAAAATCAGAAATAAAAGTAGCTTCACCTGTATTGAGGATAGAGAGTTTAAACTGATAAAAAATGCCGAAAAGAAGAGTTCCCCTCGCACAAGCACTCGGCGAACCCCACAGGGGGTGATGCGCATTAAAATCCCCCAATAGAAGAAAAGGTGTTGGGAGAGCGGACAAGAGATCTCGAACGTCTGCCGGAGCGAGGGGACACGATGGAGGTGAATAGACAGACCAAACAGAAAACAAAAAGCCGGGTTAGTGAAGGCGAACGGCCACAGTTTGCAAGTCGGATGTAAGTGTGATAGTTTGAAAATGAACGTCGTTACGCACCAAAATCCAGACACCTCCATGAGCAGGAGTACCCTCCTCCGGTTCAAGGTCGTAGTGAACCGGAGTATATCCTCGGAGATCAAAAGGATCATTAGGGCGAAGCTTAGTCTCCTGCAAACACACGACCATAGGCGAATGGGAACGCAATAAAAGTTGCAGTTCCACCCTATGTGATCGTACACCACGTACATTCCAGGTCAGGATAGCCATTAAGAACAAAGGGATAAACTGTCTACTTAGAAGGGCGGCTTAAAATTACCTTTTGTTTAACCTTTGGGCTCGGGCTTTTGGTATGGAGTTGGTCTAACCTCCTAGAAGGGAGGGCCCACGCGCTCAGAGCCAGAAACCGATTCAAGCGCCAAGAATCGGTTCTGGGTGGCGATGGGTAAGGGGTGCCTCTGAGCGCGGCTTGTCCCAGGAACTTCCTGGGACTGCGACCTCCGAGGAGGAGAAGGTGAACTCTGCTTGCTGTGAACACGCGGAGGGTCTTTTGTAAAGTCTTCTCTTCGAAGGTTCTGCTTCGGCTTTTTCTCAGTGGCTGGTGACTTCATAGACTTTGGAGCAGGTTTATAGGTCTTGGTAACAGTAGCAGACTTGTACGGCCGGATGGTAGTGGTGGTCAAGGCTGTCATAGTCGAAGTTTGAGTCCCAGCATCCTTCCGGAGTATTGGCGAGACAACAATAGAACTGAATGTTCCCGATCGCAGGAGCGAAGGTTGGCGCGCATGGTAACCCCTCCGGGCTTCGGCGAAGGACAGTTTCTCCTTTACTCGGATCTCCTGGATCGCCTTCTCGTCCAAATACCGCGGACAGTCGCCAAATGAAGCAGAATGTGACCCTTTGCAATTAACGCAGACGGGGGCTGTTGAACAGGCACCTTCGTGTGAGGGCTGGCTACATGTTGCACAGATGTTAACGGCACTCTTACATGAGACTTGCGTATGCCCAAAACGTTGGCATTTAAAACAACGCAGAGGTCTAGGAATATAAGGCCTCACAGAAATCAGTTCGTACCCTGCGGAAATGCTCGTGGGCAGATCGACGCCATCAAATGTTAGAAACAGGGTACGAGTGGGTACCAATACGCCGTCGCGTTTGGCCTGCACTCGATGAACCGCTGTCACCTTCTGGTCTGCAAGGTATTCGACCAGGTCCTCGTCCGATATACCATCGAGGCTATGCGTGGTGAAAACGCCTCGACAAGAATTTAAGGTGCGGTGCTTCTCAACACGGATAGGATAACCGTGGTGCTCAACAAGGACTCACTTTGTGCCTCGGACTTGCTTTGCACTAACAACGAACCATTGCTAAGCCGAGTGCAGGAAAGAACCGGACCAGCAATTGAGTCAATGCCCTTCTGGATGATAAAAGGGTTCACCTTCTCGAATGATTGTCCTTCCTCTGTACGGGTAATCACTAAGTAACAACCAGCTGTTGGCGGTGCTACTTCTGTTAGTAAAACTTTTCGGCGCTTGTTGTTTATAATGGAGAAAGTGTGCTCCATAGGGAAAAAAATCCTCCACCATTGCAACCGTCACCGACCTCGGTCTCTGACTTCCCGGGCGTTATCCCAGGTTGGGTGAGTGGCCTATCTATACCTATCTCACCCCAGGGTCACAGCTCCCAGAACATAGACAGAGGGACCCAATCGCCGTCAGAAGTCAGCAGCTCATGCAATGGCCCCCCCCGCAGGACTGCAGTTGAACAGCGGATACGAACACAAACCCTACATGACGACCCCGGGTGGTGGGGATGACGCCATTACCCACTCACCCAGCTGCGCACCCAGTGCGCGGGTATCCGTCAGGCTGTGTCCACGGAGGATTAAAAGTAAAGATAAAATAAATAAAACTGTGTGGGCGTTTCGCACGTAAGGTAGGCCAGCGAGGAAGAAAATTAGATGTGCGAATGTCGTGGTGCGAAATGGTCGGAAATTGAAAAGGGAAGAAAGAAACGATGGGGAGGTGCGGTATGAATGGAATGCAAATAACGCACGAGAGCCTACCTTGGGTCCCCCGGTCACGAGAACGGACCCACTCGACCGGACGGGGATGAAGGGATGAAAATGGCGATGAGTGGCTCGGGAACCCCCGGGTACGCCAAACCCGTACTCACATAAGGTGAGCCCCTGGGGGGATTATTACACATGTATACAATAATATAAACATATACAATGACTGTAATATACACTTTTTATATATTGTTATTTATTCACGTATTGCTTTAAGGGGGCTGTTATTGAATTTATATATTATATACTTTGACTGAAATCATTTAAGTGTTAGAAACACAGCCTCACTTGTAGCGTGTCAACCAAAAGCAACTCTCTAAACTTGGAAATAGATAATCCATGTTTATTTCCTATGCCTTTATATAGTCTTCCTGATTTTATTTGATAAATCAATTACTTTGTTTTGTTAACGTGTTCATTTTAGCAGAATCACTAAATATTTTTAGTCGATATGTTTTAATGTGCACTTGCGACTACAAAAATGAAAATATATATTCTCTTATTACTATCTCTACTACGTATAGTAAGTAGGGCAAGTATTGCATTCCACCCAAAAATTATATGAGATTTCACTGAAACTACATGGTTTGGGCCCCCCTGAATCCAAAGAAAGAAAGCATTTTTAGAAAATTACGTCAGTGTGTGTGTGTCTGTGAACAGCATAAATAAAAAACGAACAGGCGGATGAATATCAAACTGGATATTTGGGTTCAGTATGTTTCAAAGATGCGACACGAAGGTTTTCAAGGAAATCCTTCCAATCCAGACTACCCTATACATGGAATATTTTTCGAAAATATTTATTTTCTCAAAAATGTCTCTAACGATTTTGATTAAAATATAACATAATTAAGATATTCTCATGTCAAATAAAATCTATATCTTGAATTTAATAGAAATGTCCCCAAAAGTCCTCTTCTTTCTGAATGGTTTTTGTATAACTGGTAAATCGTAAGAGATGAACAATCATGACATTATGAATGCAGAGCTCCTTAAAACAAACAATTCATGTCATACACATTCTTTTATGGAGTGACCCGTTTTCGAGATATTCCTTGCTATTTGTTTGAATTTTCCAATACTTATACTTTTTCTCAAATGGGAATTCGTTATTAGTCTTTTTATGCCTTGGACATGCAAAGAGAATGGAATGCTCCACATAGCAAGCAGCTCTTAAAACATTTGACTATCGCTTAAAGCCTACCATATTCCCCTTGCAGCTACAAGAAAATTAGCAACAAGATAGAGTCTGCAAATGTTACTGTATATGTCTATCTCGATTAACATGATGTAGTTACCAAATAAGCGTTTGTAAAAATAGTTTGTACAAGAGTAGAGAAAGTCATGTGAGTGTAACACATCAGAATTATTTTAGTTTCTTTCCTCATATATCCCACTAGTAAATGGTCTCATGACATGGCCTAGCTCTGCCTTGTCTGTGGCGATTACGGTAGGTCCTCAAAGGGCGGAGATTCGCTGTGATGCGGATGAACAGAAGTTGTCAACAAATGGACTACAGGCCTGTGTGAACGTTGGCAAAAATTGCTGGCCAGGGGCTTTACTTTCAAAGTAGTGTTGAGTAAACGGTTGTAGATCTTCTGCAATAAAGAGTTGTTCACGTGTTCTATTTATTTACTTTTGCCTCAACTAGTGCATACTTCAAATTTATAATTGATTTCTTGTTTCATTAATATTTTCACTTTCCCATCTTGTTGCTTTACTACTTCCAGTCTTTACACATTTATTCATGCTTTAGTCTATTATGCAAAATACCGGAATGAAAATGTATTTTCTGTCTGGTATTCTCTTGCCATTGTGTACACACAGGGTAAGTACTTGGTATGCATGGGGTGCTTGTGGTGTCAGGTGTGTGGTTGTACGGGGATTGAGGCAGATTTAGTCCTTCCCCCTCCACTTTAGGACAAGAAGCTCACTTTGTAATGGCAAGAAACGTGCCTTGTGGCTGTACAGTGCTCTACAAAGTGATCAAACCCTCCCATTATGAACTAACACCTAAAACCTAGAATTCTTTTTGTGTCAGTATTTATAAAGAGTACCGATGAGTGAATGAGTTCATTATTATTAAATGTTGAAACCGTACCATTTATGGAACATATGGATAAAATGCACCAAGTACAGGTTTGGATGGTGAAGGAATAAGAGGACTTCGACTGTTATCTGAGAGTGCCAGCAGTAAAACCGAGTGAGTTGGCGCCGCGGTAACGTGCATGACTCGCAATCGCGAGGTCTCGGGTTCCATTCCCGGCGACAGCCCACTCTGAACCATGGGTTTTCCCGTAACGACAGACGAATGCTGGGGTGATTCGTCTTCCACCACGATTCCCCATGCCCCTCATTTCCTGTACCCATCATCTTTGTCACCTGTTTCAGGGTTATAGGACCAAGCAACGGTGTTCGGCAGGTTGCGGCTGGGCACTGGCTATGTGGAGGTTTCTTGCTGACGTCATTCAGGCATCGCTCGGTTGGATGCCTGCCTCTGCGTGCTTATGTGCAGGCGCTCCTTCGGGGATCCCAGGAAGCTTGGGGCATAATGGCTGGGCTCGGAAGGCGTTGAAGCCGTTCAATCTGGAAACATTAGGGTCCCCGTCCATGGTTGCACCCGTCGTCAACTGGATCTGTTTGCCCCTGGGGTCTCTCTCCATCATATTTCCATCCCTCCCAGGGTTCACGGTAGAAGCACAAGGGGCAGGATGGCCTGCGTGCGGTGCTCTGGTCGTTTCGGGGGCTCCTTCCATTCGTCCGTACCTTTACCTTTTTCATCAGTAAAACAAAAGATGCTATCACCATCCGGCAGAACAAAATGTAGCTGGTAGAAGGTGACGAGTTGGATGAGCAGGATGGGAAGCAAGGAAACCGCATTTTTACTTCTTCTTCCCCATCATTACTTCTTTTGAGCTGCATTGATATGTTAGAAACGAATGGATTCTCTATCGCACTCTCTCTATGTGTATTATAAGTGGATCAACCAGGAGGAAACGACCGTTTAGTTTAAATATATCAGAAAAATACTTTATTAAAGCTAAACATATCACTTGGAACATTTTAGCTTACTTTATTTCTCCACTTAATCATCTCCGTTATTTAAACATTTGTCACATCTGTCCACGAGCTTTAGAATTCCCATGTTGCAGTCGGCTGCCACCAGATCATTGATACAAGATGTTCGGACACAATTTCACCAAGCAAAGTACGAGAAATGTTTGGAAAGAGATCTGTAACTCATCTAGAGTTACATGACTGTCTTGTACGATTTTGTTGTTCAAACAATCTGTGACGTGTGGCGGAGCATGCACATGTTTTCTCCATTGTTGATCATTTAACACCACTTTCTCGCATACTCTTTCGTTCATCACTGCATCCGCATACTTTCTTTAGCTCAAGGAAAATTTGGCAGGTTTTAATATCCGAGAAGTCAAAAATCCAACACTTCTCACCTCAGAGTCGGCGAGAATTACAGTTTGGTTTGAAAAATCACAGAAAGCACAATAACAAGTTGCTTCGTGTGAAATGAATACAACACTGAGAAAAGATGTCGGTGAAACCATTCGACCTTGGATAGAAGCAGGAAAGCAATCTGCACAAACGGTTGTTACTTCCTGGATGACCCTCGTATACGTAATTTGTACTTTAAACTTATTAATATATTAAGACTTTAAGTAATCTGTTAACAGACTAAATATATGTGATTTTGTTTTATGCGACTCTTGATGAAGGTTACATTATATAATTTTGTATTACATTGTGTAGGAAATAAAATCACATGGTTCTGTATGACAACTGTCCCTTCACACCTTTGGCCGGACCATGTTTAGTTCCCTAATTCATGATGTATGCAATATTCATGCCATAAGAATGACTACCACGCAAAACTCCTGCTTCAAACTCAGCGGCTTGTAAGCTCGAATCACACGACTGCTGGAGCTGTTTCTAACTGTCATTGTTTAAGCTTCATGAGCTGGAGAACTTTTCCGTTCAGCGCAGCTAAGGATGGTAGTCAAGACCATTTGGGAAATTGGTGTAACAGTCTGGTGCACGTTGTCACAGTATGGTATTTATATAGTATCTAAAACTACACAAAATAAATGAATAAAGGTTTGCTTTCCTAAGGATAAATATATTTGGTTTGCCACACAAACTTAGAAGATTTCACTGAGTTGTAATGGAAACTTGTGGCTACATGTTTGGCTTGACGTGTTCAGACCTGCTAAGGTACATAATTTGCCATTAATTTAATTTTTGCTCCCGAAATAGCTGCACAATGATAACACACTTTATGGAGTCTGTGCTGGATAATATTATTTTAACAGAAAGGCCTGAAGATACGTTTCTAAACTCTGTGGCAGCACATGTAGCTCAGAGCTAAGATATGCTAGACAGCTTTGAGTTTTGGTTTCACCGACGGCTGCTTCAGTTCTATACTACCAAAACCAGTCGAGGTATTACTAATACTTCGAGAACGGAAAGTAAAGTTTGGTAATGTTGATGTCACAATAAAAACTATATTCCCTCATCAGTGTTTGCGATTTCACCAGACTATTGTTTGTTAGATAATTCAAGCTATGTCTTTGTTCATCTGTGATATAATTTTGTCATTGTTATTACACGATTTTGGGGTTTAAGGTGCAAAATAGGTTTTTTTCTGATTTATATTTATAGAAACAGTACAAATATTCTCACTTTAGAGCGCATAAGTACCCCGAAAAACATATTTTCCTTTGTTCTTTATTAACATGATTTTGTGCTCATCCTGTAACTTACAGGTAAATCAAAAGCCATTTTTAAATCAACAAAAGCACAATAAAGTTTCCCCCTCTTTATATTCAAATTTGAACCAATGAATGTTTTAATACGGAAATATTGTCTACAGTGAGAACCCTTCCCTGAAACCCACCAGAAATTTAGAAATTATTTCGAGCTCTTTGACCCAACCCCTTAACCGATCATAGGTAATTTTGCAATATACCTTACGCAGTATAGATAACAGTGCAGTTCCTCTATAATTTTCTGGTTGCTGAGTGGTGCCCTTGTCTTTGAATATTGGCTAAATAATTGCTGTTGCCCAAGCTTCAGGATACTTCTCTCCGTTAAATAATTTGTTAAAGGCCACCCGTAGGAGGTCTAACATTTCAGGAACTTCTGTGGAGTAATTAACGAATTCGCTTCTATTCCTTCTATTCCCGATGCTTTGCGATTCTTTAAGATTTTTATTGCTCGAGCAATTTTCCCGTCAGTTATTTCCCCATCTAGAATTGGTACTGTAAGATTTAAGCACAGTTCAGCGTGGTCCCTTCCCCTCTTCCCCACCAACTTCAGCGTACACAGTATTAAAATATGCTAACCATGTTTGTGGTTTGAAGTTTACGTTATCCCGTCGTCGCACTTTCATTTTCTTAACTACCTTCCACATGTATATCGAATCTTTCCGTTCTGTCGCTATTCTTAAATCCGCCTTAGCAGCGGGAATGGTGATTTGAAGTCACGCATTTTTGTATGGCTACGAATACAACCTATCAGTTTTATGTCAGTTCTAGATACTTCTATTGAACAAATTATGCTTCTAGAACCGCTTTTCAGTATTCTTTTAAATAGAAAAAAACATTATCATTATCCAACACACTTTAAAGAAAATTTATGTGTAATGAGATAATATTCTCCCGATGAAGTATGAAAACGATAACGAAGATATTAAAAAGAATAAGGGGAGGAAGAAACAAAGCACGCTTAGCAATTTCTATAAAAAGAGAATTTATTAATAAAAGGGAATAAATATGAAATTCTAAATGTAGAAAATGTGAATAAGGAAAATAAATGCATAAAGTTTGAAGTGTTTGCAGGCACTCAGTGACAGAAGATTGCAAATGAGGAGAAAACTGGAAATAACAATATGGGAAAATCCAGGCGTCTAAAAACGAGGCAAGCGCACAGAAAATGTAATCAAGCGAGAATAATGTGATAAATGCAGACATAATAAGAATGGACTATCTAAAACAGGACATCCAAAATACGTGTTAGAATAGGGTCAACAATGTTAATAAAAAACTACGTGACTAGAAAAGAAAGTGGAGGAAAGTAGAAAATGGGCGTGAAATAGAAGTTAATTTAAGGGAGGAGCTCAGTTTCGAGCGATGGCAACATCAGTACTTCATGTTATACGTCATGACGGTCATAATTTGGTTATCGGGTGACAGAACTCGGCATGTCACTTTGAGAAATGCAAGTAGCAAACTTCACCGACGAATAAGTTGAGTATAGGGGAAACAGGAGACGGGGAACAACGTTGAAAAGGTTTAAAGCATAGATCATAGAAATAATTTCAATAATTTTCGTTTGATCGTGGGACTTGGCGAACAAATCTTGTGTCAAGGGAGCGAGGGAAAATTGTTTTTAGCGTGGAGCAACATAAAAAGGGGCAGTGATGGGGTAAACGAGAAGTATTCATTTATTTCCTCCTCACACCTCCAGAGAGAGAGAGAAGAGTCTCTCCTCTCCTAGAAGTTACCTCCTGCCGACAAAGCAACATCTTTTCCCTTCATAACTCTCTCACCAAAGCAACCACAACAAATCCCACATCAAAACGGCGGCCAACGTCAGAAACTTTATCTACAAAGTGAATTTTGGTTCAATATTTTGAAATAAAAGGTTCCAGAGATACCTATCTGCACTTAAAATTGCACAAAATGAATTAATACCTTAAATTTATCGCTCATTTTCGCGACAGCCTCTGGGTTTTAGGTTTAGTTGCCAATATTTTATACATGTGCTTTCCTTGGCACACTTTGTTAATAGGAAAAATTGCATTGCAGGATTCTCTGCCGTCCAATTTGAAATGGGATGTACCCGGTGTCTCCGCATTTGTTGAGTGCAGTAGTAAAAGTGTTGGACCTTCCAAACTGCTCTGCAACTTCGCTACAATCCAGGTCAGTAATGTGCATTTAACCACAATCTGAAAAGAATAAGCATAAAGCGCTTACATAAGGAAGATGAGAGCCGTTTAGAGTCCTCTATCATATGGATAGTTTCACACAGGTATGTCCTGTATTTACAATGATCAAAAAGCAAGAACTGTTGCTTACAACTTTGTCATTTGAATACTTTTTAAAAATGCTAAAGGCTGCAATAACTGGGAGTATCACATATTATTTTCAGCTTAGTTTAACGTTTATATTCCCAGTTATAAAGGGTAGACACACCTTATAAGGAATAACTTCTCAAATAGCAACTCTTATTAATAACTGGGTATCATAGGATACAGTCGGTTTCTTTTGTTTTCAGCTGTATGGCAGCAATCGCCTCTTCCGAGTTTTTGTCGCAATGTGATTCATTTGTCTAAGAATTCGGAACGGATAACCACAAAGTGCAAAAGGCCTCCAGTGCTTGTTAACAAAGTCTTGTATTCACTTCGGGTGGAGGTGGAATACAATGTGGTATAGGGATTAGCCCCAAAAAATATAAAATAAGATTTTTATGTTCGGGTCCCCTTTGAGTCCAAATGTTACTGAAGACAGCTCATGACTGAACTATCTCTCATCTCTCCGCATGGATAGATTAAACTATCCCTTATTACTTTGTGTGTTTTAATCTCAGTTTTAATTTCGTTTACCCTTATAGAAACAGAGTAAATTTGTGAGAATAGAGCGGCAGGGAGGAGCTTTAGCTCGTAAGGGAACTACTAAACAAAAGGCAATTGACAATTTATCGCAGCCGGTAGTACCTAATGTTCACGTTAAACATTTATTGTAAAGCGTTATTTGAGAGAAGAGTTAAAGATGTAAAATATATTTGTCATTCTTCAGTCAAGACTGTACATTATTCAAATAGCAAGCAAACATTAAGTTATGTATGTCTAAAGACTGCAGCAGCATTCAGCTTAAAGGGACAAGTTGCTCTGAAATGGTCAAAAATAAAATTTTTCGTTTTTGGCACTAATAATATCTCTATTATTTCTAGGTTCAGAAAATATATACTTTTTGGGAGTTAAGAGGGTTTTAAGACATTAAATACCATTTTAATGCTAGTCTGCATTCCTTTAAAGCTGTCATACAACGCCCCTTTTTAGAATATTTTTGTATCTTTTAACAACGAACGACGATATCATGCCCAGCGAGCAGTTCAGCAATTAACAAAAGAGGCCAGGAACAAGAGAAGGCAATCAGAAAAGCTGAAGCAATCCAGGGATGAAGATGCAGATGATTATGGAATGTGCTGAAGTGTGTCAGAATTTTAATGTTCAAACTTTAAATTCGGTTTTCTCAAAACAAAATTTTTTGATAGTTATGTTACCTTTTTCTCAGAATGTATGAGAGATAGAGAGCTGAAATGTTCAGCACATGTATACAACACATAGTTAAACTTTCTGAACCACAATCATAATTTCATAATGTATATTAGAAAGTAACAATATTGAACATTTTCCACATTTTTACTTGTTTGACAAAGCAAATAATGTTTTTTTTCAATTTCTAGTGAACTCGTATACATAGCTAAATAATTGAGGTTCAGAGGATAGCTGATTATACTAAGAACAAGAATACAGAAATGTGATTCTATATTGCAAGTAGTATCAGAGAAAAAGGTACATGAATTCACATGTTTTAAGAGTACATTTTATTATTTCTCTGCTGAATGAAATAATTTTTACGGACTCAACTGCATAAGCTATCAATATAAACGACCACTTTAAATAATTGCTAAGAATTATAGAATAGTTCATAAAAATTTCAGGAAAAACTATTGAGTACTTTAAGAGTAGTGGAAATTTAACACACTTAAGGTGTAATTTCATTGTGTTCAGACTACCTTATCCCCTTAAGCATTCAGTACAAGCAATATTGTTTGGTTCTCTGCTACCGAACGAGGTGGCGCTGCGGTAACGCGTCCAACTTGTATTCGGGAGATCCCCGACGACCTCCCCCTCTGATCCATGCGTTTTTCGTGGTTTCTTCGGGTCGGCAGACCAATGCTGGACTCCCCTGTACCCATCTTCTTCCTTGTCATCCGTTTGAGGGCTGTAGAACCAGGTGACGATGTTCGACGGGCGGTGGCTCTGCGGAGGATTCTTCCTGAGGACGTCCAGGGACTGCTCGGTTGGATACCCGCCTCTGGGTGCTTTCGGGTAGGCGATCCTTCGGGGACCTCCCGGATGCTTGGGGTCCAATGGATGGGCTCGGACGTCGTTAGAGGCGTTCAATCTAGATATATTAGGGAACCTGTCTGTGCTTGTGCCCGTTGTCATTTTGGATCTGGTCACCCTCCCTTCCTCACAGGGGTACTCTGCCCTCGTTTCGGGGATCCCTCCGTACGTACCTTTTGGTTTTCTGCTCCAGAATAGACTTCCTCTAAGTACAGTCGTATACTCCGCACTGTCTTGTTTTATTTTAATGCAGATTCTACTCGTAGCGACCGGCTCCGTTCCTCAATTCTTCTTTTCTATGTTATTTTCCCCCTTCTCTTCCTTTTCATTTGGTTTGCTAGTGTGGGCTCTCAAGCTGACACAAACGGATGCCTGTCGTAAGGTGCCAGAGGAACGTTCGTTATTTTAGCCATAATAAACACAAAATTGCGGTAAAGGCTGTTTCTTAAGATAGAAGGAAGGTTCTTACTGAAAAGAGAGAAAGGAAGGGACAGGAAGATGAACAATGCGACGAATATGCTCGGAGGTGTAGGCGACAAAGATTTGTAGTGCCCTTAGTGCTGATTATGCATATGAAGAGTGCAGCATATCACTATGTAGTGATGGAACTAGATTAATTATAAGGGCCCCGAGTTCCACACCAACCCTGGAAATGCACACCAGTCTAAGTGCAATAAAACACGCCTTGTGTGGTTTTTATTTATTTATTGAATGAATTCCAGTTTCTATGTTAAAACAGCATGCTGAGGCACCATAAAACATTGTTTCATTCTGGCCTGTTAGATTATTATTTTCCTAAGTTGTCGGACTTGTTGGAAGAAATGTCCGTCTCTTGGAAAGGTGCGATGCAGTCGCTCGTAGAGAGAATTGTAGCTTCTGCCTGCTGTATGTGGGTATAGCTTATACCGCGACCTGCATACATATATTATGATCGCCATGAGAGAAGGGATGAAGTGAAGGAACTACAGGAGGTTACAGGTCTAGGTAGACAGGCCACAGAGACGCGCACGAGTCCCTAACATTTCCTATCGAACGAGATGGCAACATGCGCGACTCGCGTTCGGGAGGTCCAGCGTTCGATCTCCGGCGACCGCCCACTCTGGTCCATGGAGTTTTCGTGGTTTTCCCGGTTCGGCAGGCGATTGCGGAGCTGGTTCATCTTGCACCATTACTCTCCTGCCCCTCATTTCTTGTACCTATCATCTTCCTTGTCATCTGCTTCAGGGTTAAGGTTCGGGGCGGACCCGGGTAGTGTTGGAAGCTTCAATCTGGTAACATTAGGGATCTCGCCCATGCTTGCGTCTGTCATCCGGATCTGGTCACCCTTCGGGTCTCTCCCCTCATCCCTCTCTCCCTCCCGGCGGTCGCGGTAGAGGAGCAGGATGGCCTGCGTGCGGTGCTCTGCCCCAGTTTGTCAGTACCTCTACCTTC
This sequence comes from Deroplatys truncata, assembly GCA_030765065.1. Lineage (NCBI taxonomy): Eukaryota > Metazoa > Arthropoda > Insecta > Mantodea > Mantidae > Deroplatys > Deroplatys truncata. Next base: position 17,996,937 of record CM060988.1, on the reverse strand, counting down.
ACCCTAACATTCTCTTGGGGCGAGCAGCCGTGCCATCTGTCCGACACTGCGAGACTTAGAGCACGCCTGAAACATTGGAAGGAGACAGAATGAAAGGGAAGTTGGGTGAAACAAATTATAGTAGAAAAGAAACCACCCCAGTGTTCGCCTTACCGACCGGGATAATCACAAAAAACCTCAAGGTTAGGATGGGCGGTGGACAGGAATTGAAACCGGTACCTCGCACGTTACCACTCGGTCTTCAGGTACAAACGTGGCTGCGATATCACTCAAAGGGAGTTACTTGAAACATAACTCTACCTGAGTCGTGTAGCTTTGGGATATTCCTTCGATATTGCTCATGGGAAAATATAAGGCTCTTTCTTACATATAAATAATTATACTTTCTACCAGCGGTTCAGCTGTGGTGCTTACGATATGTTCTTTATGAGGGGTTGTTACCTCCATCTTATAAATCGTTAGAATCCTCACGGAAATATGCCTACTGGTAAATCTTTGACGACGCTACTTTGACACGTCTAGACACAATAACAGAGGTCAGCATTTAATGGCTTTTATATATCCCGCAGTTTCACTTGATAAAGAACAAACTAATCAAGTAGAAATAGACAAAAATTCGAGAGGTGCCCGTTTCCTGTCCACGGAACATAAACTAATGCCAAAGCATCAATCCATGATGAGGATATTTCCAGTTTAAGGGCATAAGCACAAAATATTTGAACACATTCTTAATATGTTGCCTGACACAGTAATTTTCCATTATCAAGGAAAACTATTATCTTCCTAAACAACACCGAACAATTTTTGTTAAAACTGCCATAGTAAAATAAAAAAGTAAGACGTAGTTTGTGAATTCATAACAGAATGCCTTAAAGACTCAGTCTATAACAAAGTAAACAATATAGAGGTCAATTTATAAACCCTAGGCAACAGCTGATCGCGAAAAACGGAGAACACGTTTAGTTTACCTATCACATATCGCGATAACGTGTAAAGCTCGCATTCGGGAGGTCCCTGGATCAATTCCGGTCGACCGCCCACTCTGACTAGGTTTTTCGTGGTCTTCCCTGATCCATAAGGTATATTTTGCGGTGGTTTCTCCACTACGGTGATTTCCTTTCCCTTTCATTCCGTTTCCTTCTCATGTTGTAGGTGCGCCGATGCTTGTTGCAAGGAAAGAGCTGTGATCCAGAGAGCTGTCTGGTTGTATGGATTGTTCATCGCCGTCTCTGGGCAGCTCCAGTAGTGGGTCGGTATTCGAGCCAGGAAATACTAGGCACTACTGCGCGTGCCTGTAGCCTTCTATGGCCGCTTCACTTCATCCCTTCCTCCTGGTGGAATGTATCTATGTAGGTCACGAGGAGTTGTGTAACCATTGCCCCTCATATTTATGAAGTTCCTTCTCGCAACGTAAACCCAAATACAAGCGTGTTACATAGGGGCGCACCAGCTATATTAACACCCAGTGTTCAGAAGGTCCTTGTCAGCACGCTCCAGGTTCTAAGTGGAATATTACAGAGAACGTTTCAGGCATAAATCAGTAAATAGTTATAAAGTCATTGTGCCTAGCTACATAATTTCTGTTCCAAATATTATCCAGAATGTACCTAATTCGAAATTATTTGTATAAACATGATGACTATTAAATTCAATAATATTAGGAATGACATTCTACTTACATACATACGTACTATCAGGCGGACAAACCGACCCCACGTTTGCATGTCTTAGCAAGCGCGGATTGATTTTCTTTTTCATTTATAGAAGCCCCTTTAACTTCTCCGGAACTTTTACTTCAGAAACGACTTATGTGTTATTTCTCCTTGAACTGTAGGTTCTGTTAACCTTAGTTTTTAATGCTAAACGCACTCACATTCACTTCCACAGTCATGCTTCCAGACTCAGCGGAGAATTGGGAATAACTGGTTTAAGAATGCGACTACAGAGCCAACCCAGATCACAGTTAAGCTGTCCCGCGAAGTCCCTACTGCTGTAGGATAACATGTGAAGAAGGTAAATGTGTTCATTTGTAAGGAGAGCTTAATGCAACACTGCGTAGCACAAGACGTGCTTTGACAAACATGGTGTGTCAGTGGGCCAGGGCTTCAAGTCCCGACTTGTGAAGGCATACATATGTTTGTCGAGAGTGGATCATAGGTATTCTAAAGTAAGAGCAAACTTCAGCTGCTGCTTCTGTGGCCCCCATTTGGGAGGTGCCGGGTTCGATTCCCAGTGACCGCCAACTCTGACTTTGCGACTTTTCCTGGTTTTCCCTAAGTCGCCTATGCGAATACCGGGGTGGTGTATTCTATCACGACTTCCCCTTTCCCTCAATTCCTCTCAATTCGTCTCTCCCTTTCACGTTTCAGGCGCGCCTTCGGATCCTGCAGTGCTGGTGTAGTAGTTTGCGCACTGTAAAGGTGTCCCTTAATGAACCCTTGGGTCGCTTCCTTGCCCTCTCTTGAACTTCCTCGCATCTACTGGTGCGCGGGTGTTCAATCTGGAGGTATTAGAAACTTCTGCGCGTCTCTGTGGGCCTGTGCACGCGGACCTGCGACCTACAGCTCCTTCATCTCATCCCGGAAGGTGTAGTCACAATAGATCAAGCTGACTGCCGTGGAAAGGTGTCTCCCTCCGATAAACACATCCTATTGCATACATATCTGAAGAGACATACCACTCGGTTCCCACATGCACTGGGCACTGATTTAGAAAGCAGTTTTGGAAAATACCGTATACTTAAGGTAGGAAGATGCACTGGGTCTAAATATTATGTATCAACATTTCGCCGCAAATGTGTTTTGAGGTCCCCTGAATGTGAATGAGGCATTTCTGATAAAATGTTTGCACGCTTCATGCTTAAATCATAGACACAAGGCGAAGATTTTCAAGATATTCGTCCCTCCTCAAATACCTTGCAGGAAGGATTGTTCATTTTTACTTTCCCTGCTACGTATAGCAAGTAAGGGAAGTATTGCACTCCACCCAAAAATTCGATATCGAAATTTCACCGTAAACACATGTTTTAAGGCCCCTTGAATCCAAAAAGAGCATTTTTAGAAAAAGGTCCTGAGTGTCTGTGTGGATGTGTGTCTATAAACAGCATAACTCAAAAACAAAAGGTCGGATAAATGCCAAACATAGTATTTAGGTTTAGTATCTTTCAAAGATGCGACACGATGATTTTCAAAAAAACTACTCCCACCCCAGACTACCCTTTACATTGGAACGTTTTTCGAAATTTTTGATTTTCCCAAAAATGGCTCCAACGATTTTGATTAATATAACACAAGTTTAAGACACTTTTATGGCAAATGAAATGTATATCTTGAATTTTCTGGGAATGTACCCAAAAGTTGTCTTCATTCTGAATGAATTTTGCATAACTTATAAACCGCAAGAGGCAGGCAAAATTTCACTACACAAAAATGTAGATCTCCTTAAAACACACACTTTACGTCATATACTTTTTTGTCGAGTGAACCATTTTAGAGATATTCCTTCTTATTTGTTTGCATTTTCCAATACTTATACTTTGTCAAATGAGAATTCGTTATTCGTTATTTTATGTCTGGACAAGCAAAGAGAGTGGAATACTCCACATAGCAAGCATCTCTTAAAACATTTGACTATCGCTTAAAGCCTACCATATTCCCCTTGCATCTACAAGAAAATTAGCAATACGATAGTTTCTGCAAACGTTTAACCCGATTAAATGAAGTAGATGGAGAATAAGCGTTTGTAAAAATAGTTTGTACAAGAGTAGAGAAAGTCATGTGAGTGTAACACATCAGATTTTTGTCATTTGAAAAGCAGTTATAACAAATTTTATAAATCTTATGCCTGAGCTACTGGCGTGGCAAGCTAATACTAAATAGCTTGTGAGGTCCCCTTCGTACACACGGAAATGTATTTAATTGCAAAAGTACAACAGAGAGAGAGAGAGATAAACATTAATTACTACAGGAAAGAATGTAATGCTCCAAACTTTTCAACTTTGCAAAATGATTCTTTTGTTAAATCTATTTTCGAAGTATTGTTTCGTTATATGCTATTTTTCCATTTGTACCATTTAATAAAATATTTGAAAATAAGCGACATTCCCAGGAACTAATACGAGTACTAATAAAAACAGCATCCGCTGAGCATTGTCTCCGTGTCTTCCACGTAACCTAACAGATGAACAAACATTTAAGGCGACTGAAGTAAAGTGATAAGCAGGAGTCAGCTTTTATGTGAATAGCACGATACGAGGGTGGTCTGAAAAGTTTCCGACCTCAACATGAAGATGGCAGCGCTGGTAACTAAAAGCTAGTGAATTTCGCTGTTCATCTGTTGACAGTTACTCACCAAAGTTTCAGCCATTTTGGACGCTCAGTTGTTATGTAACAGTCGTTTGAGATAGGTGAGGTGAGTGTTTTTATGAAAATGGACAAAATCGAGTATTAAGCTGTCATTAAATATTTGTTTTTGAAAGGCAATACGCCTACGCAAATCAAATATTAGTTGGATTATGTGTATGGGGACTCTGCACTATCATTTACCACAGTGAAATTTTGGGCAGCTGAATTTAAACGTGGCCATAAGAGCTTGGGAGACGATGAAATTTCGGGACGTCCAAAAACTACATCTTCCGACGAAAACATCGCCAAAGTTCACCAAATGGTGCTAGACGACCGCCGAATTAAAGAGAGAGCGATAGCAGAGGCTATGAACATGTCAAAAGAACGTGAGTAGGTTATTTAGAAGAGATCGAGCACAGTTTTTTGCGTTTATATGGGAAAGGATAGGGAAAACGAGGCTAGATGCGACGGGTCACGGAGGAAAATGCGTTTATATGGGAGAGATAGGGAACACAAGGACTGGTGCTAGGCTACACGGAGGGGTTGAATGGGGGAAATACATTTATATGAGAGGGACAGGGAATACGAAGGCTGATGCTAGGGTAGACAGGGTTGAAGGAGAGAAATGTGTTTATATGAGACGCAGAGTAAAACCTCCGTTCCTATGCTGGAGGTAGTTAAAGGGGGGGGGGAGAAATGCGTTTATATGGGAGAGGTAGGGAAAACGATGATAGTTGTCAGGGATTATGATTAAAACTGTAATACAAAGAACCGCATTATTCAAGAAATTTAACAACAAAAAGACTCGAGTATAGATCACTTGTAAGGTATTCGAGAAGGGGTCTTAGTGGAAAAACCCCCTAAGTCAGTAGTAGGAGAATGGGCATTGAAGCGCAATTAATATGCAGGAATGTCTATTCATATGCAAATGAGCTCCCCCACCCCCAGCTCCTTGGTAGTTTTAGTTGCAGCTGAGGGCCATAAATCTTGTTGAGTACAATGGAAGCTTGACAGTTAAGCAATTAAGGTTATCCTTCACTTGTTAAAACGTACAAAGGGGTCATAAATTTAAGGTTCTGTAACAAAGGCGAGATGTTTTTCCTACCCATTCCACATCCGGCCACTTCTGCACCTGTGATAGTTACCCACTCCACTCCTATTGTTTCCCGAACACGTGCGGGGACAAAGAGCTTGCTGGACAAAGGAAGAGATTCTATTGTGTGCCTTTCTATTGTCCGGGGCAAGACTACTTCCTGGCATACTCATTCCACTAGCTTTTAACAAAAGAACAATGCTTACCCTTCAGCTGTCAAAATGAACAAAGAACATGATGAATTAGGGTCGTGACAAAAGAGAACCTTGAGCCTGTTAACAGAGAAACAAGTTCTATTGTCCGGGGCAAGCCTTCTTTAGAAAAACCCCTGCGGCGTTCCCATTCCACTGCCCCATAACAAAGCCGGTCCCTTTCCATTGTTTCTCGAACACTACTAGCTTAACAAAAGAATCTGAAGGTTGCCTTATACTATTCCTGTCCTTGTTCGCGTGAAAGAGAGAGAAGCTTGTTTACCAGCTCTACGTAAACAACGCCAGAGTCAGCCATCATGCTTTTTGCCCTGGGGGGCTGTTCTCTCCGATGTTTTACGAGATCCTACGAATATATCTGAGCATAGTTAAACAAGCTCTCTGTTTATGTAGTTGACTTTTCAATCGCGATATAAAAATGTATTTAACTTATGTCATTACATACATTAAACCTCTGGGTGGATATCCATAGATCGGTGTTCGATTCTTACTGTAATAAAAAGTTTATTGCTAATGAGGAATTAATGTTTGATATTATTATATCATTACCCTAATTAATAAAAGGGCGATCAGAGGATTGTAGCTCGAATCTTACCAAGTGAAACTCTAGCGCGTAATAACTATTAAACTATGCACGGGCAGATTAAAAATGTATTTAACAAATATAGTTTAATTTTTATATATCATTACCCTAATTAATGAAAGGGTGTTCAGAGGGTTCTAGCTCGAATCTTACCCAGCGAATCTCTAATGCTTAATAAATATTAAACTATGCAAGGACAGATTAAAATGCATTTAACAAATATAATTTATTTTTTATATATCATTACCCTAATTAATAAAAGGGTGTTCAGAGGGTTCTAGATCGAATCTTACCCAGCGAAACTCTAATGCGTAGTAACTATTAAAGTATTGAGGCAGGGGACGGTCGGATTAAAATTGCATTTAACAAATATAATTATTTATACTAAACCCTGGTGTATACTTAGATATTCCGATGCCTAGACACGATTCTTTATTTTCTTTCAATCTACCTATCTCTTTCTTTCTCCACGACTTGTACACATCCAGGCGCTCCCATATACACGAGCACATGCGCATACATCAACATACATACACTGGTGCACGCACGCACACACAAACACACACACACGCCCATACATACACCAGTACACACACAAACATACATACACCAGTAAACACGCATTCACGCACCTCATTCATATACTTACATACATCAGTGCTCTTACACTCACACATACATATACATGGACACACACACGCATACACACACATACACGCACACACGCTCACGTACATACATACACCGTTGCACTTGCACATACACATACGCACACGACCGCGCACACACACACCTCATGCAAGCACATACACTCACATACATACATGCATACATACACCAGTATACTTACACATTCGCACACTCACACACACATACGCATGCAGGCATAGACGCGTACATCAGGACAAGCACATACACACATACATCCATAACATTGGAAATTATTGACTTTACAGAATACAAAAATCTTCGTCTCATTTCACTGTAACCTAGCAAAAATGTAATTCTTTTCAGGCTACTACCCTTACATGGCTTTCATCACAAGACATTTTTTAGTTCATGTAAAGACATTATGGAGTTTCTCTGAGAGAGAGAGAGAGAGAGAGAGGGAGAGAGAGAGCGTTAGAGAGGGGGAATTGAAGCAAGAAGGGATAGAGGTGCTGAGAACCTCTGCGCATGCGCAACAGGTGATGTCATTGGCCGTAATAATCACGTGACGTGTATACACCCTCTCCCCAACCCAACCCCCACCATGACGATGAGTTAACATCACTGGAGGGGTACAGATTGCTATATATATATATATATATATATATATATATATATATATATACAGATACTCGCGCCTGTTAGAAACATTGTGAGCTCATTAACTCTACATTTAAAGTTTTAAGAACTAAAAAACGTAAAGTTTTTAGTTTAAGAAGAGGTGCAACCCATCTACATGTGCAGCATTCAACAGGAAACAATGCAAGGTGAGTGGGTATTTAGATAACTATACAAAAATCACTGATGGTTTTACAATGCATTTATTTTTGTTTAAACGATACAGTACATGAAATACGGCTCGTTGCAAGAGAATCATATATTTTTAAGCTAAGCTTTACACTCACATGGATTTCTCTACATATTCTTCTACAGCTCACAGGATTGTTTCTACTGATTCTTCTATAAACATTCACATGATTTTCGCTACACATTCCTCTTACATAAACATTCACACAATTTTCTCCACTCATTCTTTGTTTCCCTGCAGGTTCATACTCTATTAACATTCATACATTTTCTCTACTCATTCTTTGTTTCTCAACGCATTCGTACGATCTTCGCTACACATTCTTCTTACATAAACATTCATACGATTCCCCCCTCATTCTTTGTTTCACTATACATTCACACGATTTCCTCTACTCATTTTTTGGTTCTCTGCTGGCTCATCTTCCATGAACATTCACGTGATTTTCTGTACTTATTCTTTGTTTCTCTACACACTCATACGATTTTTGCTGCACATTCTTCTATTAATATTCACACGATTTTCTCCACTCATTCTTTGTTTCTTTACACATTCATAAGCCTACTTACAAAACATTTGGTGATGCAGCACAACACACACTTTAGTTCTAATATAAAGAAATGTATAACTTGTCCTTCAACTTGAATAATGTAGTGAAATAATAATTCATGTCAATTACTGTTACAGATTGTTTAGCAGATAGACTTAATAAGATGGTTGAAGAGCGTAGTTTCCTACGACTCGCCGAGTTCAAGATCTCGAAATAGGTCTTAACTATGAGATAAAGTCCTTAAAGAGAGCTCAAACTAGATACGGTACCAGGATCGTATCTTCGTTGGAGGATTGCCAAGTGTTCTTGCCAGAGCGCTATAATTCGTTAACTGATCAAGAGATTACAGAAATACCAGGCAAAGTATCTCTTCAGTATAACGGTATGGCAGAGATGGGGACATTTAAGACATGTAAATTGTCTTTTATACCTATACAGAAGGTATGTAGAAATATCAAACTTAAGTATTGAATGTTCCCCTATTTTAACATGAAAAATCATAAATAAAACAACTGACTCATTGATAATACATATAAAGCTACAAAAGATACACGCTATAGAACTTATAACAAAATCACAATATCGCATATGTTTGAATTTAGTTATATCTAACGCAATGAAATAACGAGCGATATCCGAATTTTATACAAATTTTTATGTTTCATTTTAAGTGTGTACTAACAAAAATATGTAATTCTTTTTAGGGTACCTTCACTTCCCCAAGCACTTTTTCTAAGACTTTCATTGTGTAATGTTTCAGGCGGTGCAATAAGGGAAAGAAGAAGAGGAACAGCTTTGCAGACCTGCAAAGGAGGCTGACGCTATTGGAGGATAGAATAAGTAACATCGAGACGCCCAAGAAACATGACAGTAAGAAGCGGGTGCCGAGACGTCTACATCTCGAAAAGGTACAGCATTAAGATAGAATTCTTCTATGATCTTCCAGTGCTTATAGTGAAAAACACAGACAAATTTGTACACATAACAATTCAAGATTGGGAGATAATTCGTGAGAGTCTTCCTACATTCAGTGCATTCCTCCAATCGAGAAAGTATCCGCGTGTGGAACATTGGGAAATTATTGTTTTCTCTTATAATATTGTTGCATATATGCAAGAGACAGAAATAAAATTTTTGAACACTAATTTAAATGATTGTGAAATACTTTTAAATAGCGATGAAATTTGCAGGCTAAAAGACTTGAATCGTTTATAGATTACAATTTAGGTATCCCCTCTGCTGCAAATGTAATGTAATATGCTAGAACGTGGAGTTGGGGGAAGAAAGTGATGGAAATGTATGATAAATAATAGCAATAAAAGAATGAAAGTATGCTTTTACATAGTGTTTTTATTCATTAATGATCATTACATTCCTAATGAAAAACAAATCCTTACAATGATTAGTTTAAAATAAAAGCTCCATCACATGAGTCAGAGGCTTGTAAGTAAATACTTTATCGCGAATTATCAAACAATACAATGTGGTCTGTGCAGGAATATTTGCGCTAGCTTGAATTTCTATTCCAATGTTAACAGCACCATTTACAACTTCCTCTGGTTGATGTGAGCAATCTATAACATATTGGAGCAAATTTAAGAAAATCTTTTCTCTTCAATAAATGATTCTTTTTCATAATAAGAGCTTAAGTACATGTCATACAATAATGCAAATCTCGAGTTTCCAAAATCCAAATTCATGTCATGATAGGGATAACATTCGCTATTAAGATAAATTTTCAAATTAGTTATGATACAATGATCAAAAAGAGAACGGTCTTTAGATGCATTACTCGATCTTAACATTTGAGCACCCAAAATGACAAATCTCGGCTTCTCCATTTTTGATGTGGTGGCGACATTCCAGGTGAATGATTTAGTTTGCGACACAGCAGGCTGAGTATGCAGATCCGTGGTCCTAAATGGGTGAAACAGAGTCTTATCCAGCTTGGCTGTCTTGAGTATCTCGGCATCAGAAAGTCGTATCACTGGCATTCTCTACTCGATTCGTGCAAGTTTAACGCTTGCATTCTCTTCGCCCTCAGGCGCTATAATACAGTTTTTAGAATCCTTGGATTGAATCAGCACCAACACCAACTGACTATTGTGCATAAGCTTTGTAGTAGTAGCTGTTCCATTAGATTTAGTAATACTTCCATTGATGTATAGATAACTTCAATTAGGTAAAGTATATAAATGTTCAAATTGACACGGGATTCTAATCTCGTTGTTAGCGTCCAGAGCTGATGTATTATACGGCAAAAAACACATGTTCCTCTTCTTTAGTGATCTTCTCATCGAATCTAGGTGTCATTGCGAAAGCAATCTCCCGGTAACATTGAACATCCCATGATTTCATTGTGTTATTACTAGGTCTAATAAAGAAGACATTCTCATCCACACCTAGTTTATCTCTGATGTATTTATTAATATCAGTAATCTCATAAGTTCTATCAGGTATATCAATGATCTTAATTTCATCATTGTGTAGGTAATGAAATTGATTATTATTCCTATCAACATTGGGAATGGTATAGAAGGTTTCAAAATTCAGTAGAGCAATCTCATAATGACCTTTTGGATCTAACTGAAGAGGAGGATTCAGGTATGTAGTAAGAACAGACTCGTTGCCACTGACAGCAATAGTGTAACTCATTGCGATAGAAATTGCAAGCACAGGTGCCCGTAGATGACCGAGCTTTAAAACTCTGAAACCTCTTCGTGTTATACAGTACCTTAGCACCTCTGAGGTGCCTTTCTATCTCTTTTGGAGGCTTCAAGTTTCCAAAGCTATCAAAATAAAATGACACGTTGCCATCCTTCTTTATAGCAACCCAATGAGTGTCTTGATTCTCTGAAGTATCGAGATTAACAATAATTCTCTGTCTGTAACGAGGTCTTGAGGGTAGCTGAGCGATCATGTATACACTCCTAAAATGAGGAATCTTTAAACGTCGGGCATACAAGTCAAGGTCTATGTTACTCAATGCTTTCTCCGGGACAAGTATAGCCCTCTGCCTGAGCTTTTTGAATTCCCTTTCAGGCTCTGTCTCCTCTTCGTTTCGGTGTTTCTTCCCTTATTCTTCTTCACTCGAAAACCTCTCCCTCTTGCTTCAATTTCTCTGTTACGTCTCATCATTTCAGCAAGTTGTTTATCCGCAGCTTTTTTCTTATTTACAGCTGTAGCAATTTGTGATGCACCTCCAGCGGCGGCTCCTAGGGCTGAAATAATTGGTATGAGCGGTAGAAATCCTCCTCGTTTCTTCTTCCTGGATCCATCGCCAACAGCTGCCTTTCTCTCAATTTCTCTGTTATGTCTCATCATTTCGGCAAGTTGTTTATCTGCGGCCTTTTTCTTATTTACTGCTGAGGCAATTTGCGCTGCACCTCCAGCGGCAGCACCTAGAGCTGCAATAATTGGTATGAGTGGTAGAAATCCTCCTCGTTTCTTCTTCCTGCATCCAGCACCAACAGCTACCTTACCCTTCGTGATGGTTGTTACTAGTCTGGCTGCCAACTTTTCACCTAATGTAGCATCAGACGATTGTACTCTTTTCCACGCTATTTCAGCCAAGATCTTCTCAGCAATGTTTCTCGATGCAGAGTCTTTATGCTGAGCGTATGCAATGTCGTGAAGTTTACACGCTTCGTCTAAAGGATTGATTCCAGTGTCTCCTCTCTTTAACCTTTTTTCTAGCTTTGTTCCGGGTCCGCAGTATCTGTAACCAGGTAAATGCACTTCAAATGGTAGCCGGTTAATAAGAGAGTTAATCAAACCAGAGCCTCTTGCGATCTTAACCTTGTTAGCTCTCATGGTATACTAATAGATTTTTATTATTGAATTGCTCTTTTATACTCTGTCATTGTTCACGAACATTAGCACATATTCATTAAGCATTATTTATTTTACACAGTATGATAGAACTGGTGAAGCAAGCTTGTTCACTACCTATTCAGCTGCTAGACATTGAAAGCTACTTTATACGTCATCGTCACGAAAAGCTGTTTACTGGAAATGCTAGCTGTTTCACTGTATTTAAACAAATAGAGTAGAATCACAGGTGATAATTTCAATCACTGATTTTTATCGCTGTTATTTAATGTAATTTCAGCTGATACAAGTAGTATCCAAGGTATTCGATACCATTTTTTTAAAAAAAGTAATTCAGTTTCATAAATGCGGTACTGTATCTGCAACTAATGGATTAGCTGCTGCTGTTATCACACGTCTTGTTGCTATCGCTGCTAGCGTCACGGCCACGACTGCTGCTGCTATTGTTGTAGCAGATGCTGCTACACCGCTAGGATCTGTTACAGCTACCGTTGTACAGCCCCTGTATCTGCTATGATAGCTGCTGTATTTCCTTCTGCTACAGCTAATGTGCTAACTGTGTCTAATGTCGCTACAGCTGCCTGAGCTGATGCTGTTATTATCATAGCTGATGTTGCAGTGATGTATCTAGTACTACAGCTCTCGTATTTGATGTTACAGCTCCTGTGATGGCTGCTTTTGCTGTGGTAGGTGAATCTACAGCTGGAATATGATCGCTGTGATGCTTGCTGTTGCTAAGACAGCTAAATCTATAGCTGTATGATTAGCTGCTGCTGTTGCTACACCTGATATGTAACCGGTTATTTTCACTGCAATTATTGTAGCAGATGTTACTACAGCTGTAGGATCTGTTACATCTATTGTTGTACAGCTGCTGTATCTGCTGCGGTAGCTGTTGTGTATTTGCTTCTGCTACGGTCATTGTGCAGGATGCGTCTGATGTTTCTGTAGCTGCAGGATCTATTGCTGCTAACGTTATAGCTGCTGTTTCTATATATGCTGTATCTGCTACTACATCTGTCGTATTTGCTGTTGCGTTATGGTTGTTGTTGCTGAGGATTGTGAATCTACAGTTGTTGGATTTACTGCTGCTACTGATACAGATGCTCTGTAACCGGTTGTTGCTGCTGTAGCTCTTGATGCAGCGGATGTTGCTGCAGTTGTCTAATATGTTGATGTAACTCATGCTTTAACCAATCACGAGCGATTATTACTGAAAATTTTTAATAGATAATTCATAGTATTACAGATTACACTACATTTATATACCTTTCTAGACCCTACAAACTTTTATATGTTAAACAGTTAGCAGGTGAGCCGGTAAGAATGAAACAGAGTACATAGAACTAGCATAACTATAGCATCCACATGGTTGAATAGATATTATAACATTTTTAGACAGCTTTATTGCTTTATATGTTAACATTTTTTGTTCGAGTGTTGCAGCTTTATCAGTTAAATCATTGCTTCATTAAACAAGAATTGTACGGGTAAACGTCTCTCCCCTTTATCTAGGCTTGAGACTAACACTAGCATTTGCTCCTAATGGCAGGGTTACCGTCTCCCTTTCCATCTTCTCCTTTCTTCATCAGGCGTCTGCTAGTTGCATACACAACACACGGATAAACTTCGATTTTTAAAGGTATACTCGCAGAGAAAATCTTCATCTTCGAATTAAATTCTCTTAAGCACTGTTTGTAATACTATAATGCCCATACGCATAGGTAGTTATTCCATCTTCAGCAATAACTCTTTTATCATCAAAGGGATTCAATGTAATTAAATTCACTTGTACTGTGGTAACAGCGTGCTTTCGTGATAGGATTAGATTCATGGGAGTTCTGATGATTTCACAGGTTTTAAGACAGTCTGTATAGCTGTCAAATGTAATGTACTGCTTAATAGCGCTACGTTTTATACCTTTAATCTTGTTTATCATCAAGCCTTGAATATCTAAGGCATACATCTTAGGTCGTAGTCCAACAAAGCGTAGGATGATTTTACCGTTAGCTTCATCTTTAAAATTTCCCAATACCTTCTTGTTCTGAGTAGAGTGGCATATATGATTGACAGGGTAATCAGCTGTATCGAGATGCTCAAGGAAACGTAGCTTGTCCTGGTATACATCTTCAGTTGTTACACGATGAATGAATGAATCAGTATCCATGTACATAAGCTTCAGGTTTCCAGCTCCGTAATAAGGCAACAACACATCGTAATGATAGTGATACATTAATGGCTTGGAGATGTCCAACACACTCATTCCAATGTATATGGGCTTGTTGAACACAATCTGACGAGAGGCCATATGTACAGCAGCTAGATTAGCAGCATATATCGTCCTGTCGATAAACGTAGGCTTAGGGATCAGCTTCTCTAGAGTTTTTTCATTGGTCACCAGTCGTATGTCCATACGATTACCAGGTTCTCCATAGTTTTTCCAAACATGGCGTTGTTAAAGAGCTTGTAGAGATTCTTCTCGAAGTCATTTGCAGCTTGTTGTCGTAGCCGGTTGAAAAATTCTACATAAGGTTTTAGCCACTGAGACTGTCGGAATTGTAGCACACGATGAATTTTTGTTAGTCGTAGTCCATGATTAAGAGCTTGCTTCAAAGCCATGTAATGCACTACATACTTCTTTCGAGGTCCAAGATGAGGTATCAGTTCTTTGTAGATAATTCCAACGGTTTCATACACTCAGGCAGGAAAGGTAGATCGTTGTGTAGATCGTGAAGTTCTGCAGGATGTTCGATATCAACTTCTAATATGTACCCATGAGGATCATCTTCTTGTAGTGTTTCTAAGTTGATTTCTTCAGACGAAACCCACTGAAATCCACCATAAGGAAGGGCGTGACACATTGCCCAACCATACTGGTTATTAGCGTCCTCGTATGTGATAAATTGGGTTGGTCTCGACGGATCAAACTTCTCCATATATGTGTTATTAGCTTCTGCATATCGATGGGAAACTTGGCATAAACCTCCTCTTATACCTGATTCTACCATGAGTAGTTGATCATAATCTTGTAACAGTTCCAGCTTAATTCCTGTATACAACAACATTGCATCCCATGTAAGTCCTGGAGAGGTGAAATAATGTGCTGGATCAACTTTGTGTGTTTTGAGGGTTTGCTCTCTGAACGTTTCAAAGACATCAGCTAGAAGGAGCACATCCGAAGTTAAGTACAGGTCGCTGTACTCGCCCAGGTTTCTCACATTAAACAGCTCCCATACATTTCTAGCATGATCATAGTCAATATCAGTAATTTCTTCTTCATTTAATCTATTGTAGAAGGAGTGCTTAGGAGACAAGCAGGTCTCGTTCAAAACATTCCATGACGTGACAAAATCATATGGAAATACTCCCTTACGAGTCATCAACTTCAATTTGTCTTCTCCAAAGTACTTTAATGTTTCAGGATATGAGGTTAGATTTTTTACCAACTTATCCAAGCTTGTACTGAGGAAACGAAAGCTATCCACAAACCGAAGCTTTATATCTCCTACATATTTGGTGAATGAGATATAGCTTAATTCAGAGCTAGGAATTACCTCCACACGTTCACTTATTTAACCAAGCTCCTTGACAATGAAATGGGAGTCATATCCGCTGAGGTTGTGCATGAGGACTGGTATATATTTAGGTGTTTTACAGAATAAATTACATTCATTATGTAGACTTCCACGCTATTCACCACTGATGTGATCATGGTGGCATACTTTGTAGTTTTCTCCTGTAAAGCCTTTTCCACACAAGTAGCATGCCGTAGAAGACTCAAAATCCTTTTGCTGTCGGTCCGTAAGTTTCAGAGGCTCGGCTGATTTGTATACATTATTAATTTCCTTTGCAATGAACGATAGGTATTCCATAAACCTCTGAGCATCATCAGCACCACGATATACATGAGGGTTCTTAGGAAGACCAGTTTCAATATGTTCAACACTGGATGATGGCTTCACATAAACACAGAAGCTCATTGGTGTGTGCTCTTGATAAGGGGTTGTATAGGAAGTTTCAGGATTGGGTATACATGTATGGCATGGAGTGAGAATACTCTCAAAATCAGCATAGATGGCATAAGGTAGTTTCAACATCCTCTCAACATTTTTAAACTGAACAATTGATTTCTCCTTGTTAGGCATAACTACCCTCGCGACACCGTGTTGATTACAGATAGACACATGTTCTTGTAGTTTTTCCAGTCCACTTCGTCCATATCGATCATCAAAATGTGTAAAACAGCGCTTACAGGTATAAACACGTCCATTACATTTAGTTTTCTGGCTTCGAATGAGTATCTCAAAATTCTTTATATATACGTAGTGATGTTTCCCACTACTTTCATTCAATAGTAGCAGGTCGCAGTGTTCAGGTAGTTCAATATCAGCAACCTTTATTGGATACACTTCATGCTTTTCATCTAGACCGAAAACGTTAATAGATATCTTGTTAAGCTTCTCAAATTTAGGTATTTGAGAAAGTGGAGTAGGAAATGAAACACAGCTGAAGTCGTACTTATCTTGAAGCTGCTTGTATTTACTCGCACGTTGTGCATTCTACTCAACATATTTGCCTAGTACAGAGTACATAAAACATTTCTCGTCGCTAAAGTTCTGAATGTTTATACGCGCTTCTTTAGCTCCCACAGATGGTGGTAATGGTGTGTAGCTACTTCCTCGCAATGGATTGTACTTGTTGATACGAAGTCGAACTCCTTCCACTGCAAATAGGGCCCAGTTGCTGCCCTTAAGCATGAGACTCCTCCATTTCAGTAACCAATTTCTTGATTTTCGCTTCCATCGTTGACTCCAGATCAGTTTCCAGGAAAACAGGCTGATTCCGTGTTTTAAATGTTTTGTCGCAGGTTTCCCCGATACTGTTTACAAATCGGCACTCGGCTAACAGATTAATTTTTATGCTCTTGTGAATGCCAAGCTCTTTACGTACAGACTGGATTATCCGTTGTTTTGCCTCATTCAGATACATATTCAGGTCCTTCGTTGAATTACATCGTATAAAATACCATTTCAATCGTCCTTCGAACGAAGTCTCGTATTCTTTCATATCACAGTCCTCCATTGCTGATAATAACTGATGTTTAGTTGGCTCCAATCTTCGTTTCTTCTGAGGTCTGTTTATTTCACATACATCCTCATGACGCTGACCCTTATAACCATCTTTGAAGGTTACATTACAATACTTGCATTTGAAGAGCTTCCTGAAAAACATCTGATGTCTTCTCTTGTCATAACCTCGAAGGAATTTCTTCCTGCATTTAATACAAGAGTATCCCGATGCACTAGGAATTATATCCTTATATGCAGAGTTATTCATCCTTATTCTTGATGTCATAACCTATTAATCACTGCTCAATGAAAGGTAGACGACTTCACCTTGATATCACTTTAGAAAGCTGATTATTCCTAGAGAGAAGACGATGTTAACACATCTAGACTCATTATCACAATAAAGACTAGTGATTGAAGGTATCCTAATTATAGAGGTGACACGGACCATTTTTAAAGCAATCATATACCGAATTTTTAATAATAAAACGATGATTAATGCCGATATCTCTTCTATTGAAGACGAATAGACATGTTTGGAGAGGGGATGTATACACGTCACGTGATTATTACAGCCAATGACATCACCTGTTGCGCACACGCAGAGGTTCTCAGCACCTCTATCCCTACTTGCTTCAATTCCCCCTCTTTAACGCTGTCTCTCTCTCACTCCCTCTCTCAGAGTAGTTCCATAATGTCTTTACATGAACTAAAAAAATGTGTTGTGACAAAAGCCATGTGAGGGTGGTAGCCTGAAAAGAATTACATTTTTGCTAGGTTACAGTGAAATGAGACGAAGATTTTTGTATTCTGTAAAGTCAATAATTTCCAATGTTATGGATGTATGTGTGTATGTGCTTGTCCTGATGTACGCGTCTATGCCTGCATGCGTATGTGTGTGTGAGTGTGCGAATATGTAAGTATACTGGTGTATGTGACTGTATGTGCTTGCATGAGGTGTGTGTGTGTGCGCGGTCGTGTGCGTATGTGTATGTGCAAGTGTAACGATGTATGTATGTACGTGAGTGCGTGTGCGTGTATGTGTGTGTATGCGTGTGTGTGTCCATGTATATGTATGTGTGAGTGTAAGAGCACTGGTGTATGTATGTATATGCATGAGGTGCGTGAATGCGTGTGTACTGGTGTATGTATGTTTGTGTGTGTGTACTGGTGTATGTATGGGCGTGTGTGTGTGTCTGTGTGTGCGTGCGTGCATCAGTGTATGTGTATTGATGTATGCGCATGTGCTCGTGTATATGGGAGTGCCTGGATGTGTACAAGTCGTGCAGAAAGAAAGAGATAGATAGATTGAAAGAAAATAAAGAATCGTGTCTAGGCATCGGAATATATAAGTATACACCAGGGTTTAGTATAAATAATTTTATTTGTTAAATGAAATTTTAATCCGACCGTCCCCTGCCTCAATAATTTAATAGTTATTATAGCATTTCGCTGGCGGCATCCGGGTTCCTAAGAATACAGCTCGTTAAACATTGTAATGTCGTATAAATTAAATTATATTTGTTAAACACGTTTTAATCTGACCGCCCAATACTCACATAGTTTAATATTTATTAAGCATTAGAGTTTCGATGGGTAAGATTCGAGCTAGAACCCTCTGAACACCCTTTCATTAATTAGGGTAATGATGTATAAAAAATTAAATTATATTTGTTAAATACATTTTAATCTGACCTTGCATAGTTTAATATTTATTAAACATTAGAGTTTCGCTGGGTAAGATTCGAGCTAGAACCCTCTGAACACCCTTTCATTAATTAGGGTAATGATATATAAAAATTAAATTATATTTGTTAAATACATTTTTAATCTGCCCGTGCATAGTTTAATAGTTATTACGCGCTAGAGTTTCACTTGGTAAGATTCGAGCTACAATCCTCTGAACGCCCTTTTATTAATTAGGGTAATGATATAATAATATCAAACATTAATTCCTCATTAGCAATAAACTTTTTATTACAGTAAGAATCGAACACCGATCTATGGATATCCACCCAGAGGTTTAATGTATGTAATGACATAAGTTAAATACATTTTTATATCGCGATTGAAAAGTCAACTACATAAACAGAGAGCTTGTTTAACTATGCTCAGATATATTCGTAGGATCTCGTAAAACATCGGAGAGAACAGCCCCCCAGGGCAAAAAGCATGATGGCTGACTCTGGCGTTGTTTACGTAGAGCTGGTAAACAAGCTTCTCTCTCTTTCACGCGAACAAGGACAGGACTAGCATAAGGCAACCTTCAGATTCTTTTGTTAAGCTAGCAGTGTTCGAGAAACAATGGAAAGGGACCGGCTTTGTTATGGGGCAGTGGAATGGGAACGCCGCAGGTGTTTTTCTAAAGAAGGCTTGCCCCGGACAATAGAACTTGTTTCTCTGTTAACAGGCTCAAGGTTCTCTTTTGTCACGACCCTAATTCATCATGTTCTTTGTTCATTTTGACAGCTGAAGGGCAAGCATTGTTCTTTTGTTAAAAGCTAGTGGAATGAGTATGCCAGGAAGTAGTCTTGCCCCGGACAATAGAAAGGCACACAATAGAATCTCTTCCTTTGTCCAGCAAGCTCTTTGTCCCCGCACGTGTTCGGGAAACAATAGGAGTGGAGTGGGTAACTATCACAGGTGCAGAAGTGGCCGGATGTGGAATGGGTAGGAAAAAAATCTCGCCTTTGTTACAGAACCTTAAATTTATGACCCCTTTGTACGTTTTAACAAGTGAAGGATAACCTTAATTGCTTAACTGTCAAGCTTCCATTGTACTCAACAAGATTTATGGCCCTCAGCTGCAACTAAAACTACCAAGGAGCTGGGGGTGGGGGTGGGGGAGCTCATTTGCATATGAATAGACATTCCTGCATATTAATTGCGCTTCAATGCCCATTCTCCTACTACTGACTTAGGGGGTTTTTCCACTAAGACCCCTTCTCGAATACCTTACAAGTGATCTATACTCGAGTCTTTTTGTTGTTTAAGTTCTTGAATAATGCGGTTCTTTGTATTACAGTTTTAATCATAATCCCTGACACCTATCATCGTTTTCCCTACCTCTCCCATATGAACGCATTTCGTCCCCCCCCCCTTCAACTACCTCCTAGCATAGGAACGGAGGTTTTTGCTTTGCGTCTCATATAAACACATTTCTCTCCTTCAACCCTGTCTACCCTAGCATCAGCCTTCGTATTCCCTGTCCCTCTCATATAAATGTATTTCCCCCATTCAACCCCTCCGTCTAGCCTATCACCAGCCCTTGTGTTCCCTATCTCTCCCATATAAACGCATTTTCCTCCGTGACCCGTCGCATCTAGCCTCGTTTTCCCTATCCTTTCCCATATAAACGCAAAAAACTGTGCTCGATCTCTTCTAAATAACCTACTAACGTGTTTGTGACATATTAAATCAACATTTACACATAAGAAAGCTGTCCGCGCGTTGGGTGCCGCGTTTGCTCACGTTAGACCTAAAACGTGTTCGAATCAACATTTCTAACACAGTTTAGGCGCAATAAATCCGAGTTTTGGCGCCGATTAATTACTGTAGATGAAACTTGGATACACCATTATACGCCCGAAACAAAAATACATTCCAAATAGTGGACTGCAAAGGGGGAACTGGCTCCAAAAAAAGCAAAAACTGTTTTATCGGCTGGGAAAGTGATGGCACTGTTTTTTTGGGATAGTTATGGAGTTATTTTAATCCATTATCTTCAAAAAGGAGAAACCATTACAGGAGCACACTACGCATCATGAATTGACAAGCTGTAGGCAGAACTTGCGGAAAAACGGCCTCATTTGCCGAAAAAGAAAATCCTGTTTCACACTTCAGCCGTTGCAATGGCGAAGATCCACGAATTACGGTTTGAGGTGCTTGACCATGCGCCTTACTCACCAGATCTAGCCCCAAGCGACTTCCGTTTGTTCCCTCATCTGAAAATTGCGCTTGGAGGACAGGGATTTTCGTCAAATGAAGAGGCAATCACCTTCGTGAACAATTATTTTGCAGAGAAAAACGCCGAGTACTGTTTGGACGGGTTAGAGAAACGGGAGCATCGCTGGGAGAAGTGTGTAGAGTTACAAGAAGGCTATGTTGAAAAAGAAAAAGAAAAAAATTCCGAAAAAATGTCTTGTATCTTTACTAGGTCGGAAACGTTCCAGACCACCCTCGTACATCAAATGCTAATCACGAAACCCCACGATAATACACATTTGCGGACAGGCAGCTGAGGAAATAAGTTTCCTCATGCTGGTGACTTCCTGGGTCTTTTGCGGGGAAAAGAAATTGTTAAAAGAATTTAATTGCTGCAAAATAACATTCTGTTTTTTACCAAAAATGCCAAGATTATTCCAAGATATACATAACATTTTATAAAATCGCTTATACAAATAGGAAAGAAAGTACTTAATATTTGGGTATGAAAGTGAGTTCTCTCCTTTGGAATTTTGGGCTAAACGTGTATGTAATACCCTTTCAAATGTTCAAAGAACTGAAGAATTTTCGCTGAAGCCGATCAAGAGACCTAAAGAATCGTTTACGGTAAAGTAATGGCTGTGATTTCTGTAATGTTGACATAAGTCGAACGTTTCCAAGCCTGTGAGGAGGGATAACGGTACTACATTGAACATACATTATTAAAGGTAGATTATCTTTTAACAATTTGTCGGTTTAGTCCATATAGAGTTCGGTAATAGGATTCATTATGAATGAATGAAGATTTATTTCACAGTTGCATTAAATTTACATTATAATGGATCTTACTCCACATGCAGTTGCTTGATTTCAATATCTTTTACCACTTTAACAACATGATTATTTGTGTACATTGCATCTTTCTTCTTGTGTAACCATAGTAATTCTATCCATCTCTCTCATTTCCTCCTGTTCATAATAATCCAGAATTGTAATGCTAAAGTCTTAATAATTTTCCTCCGCCGGGAGCGAGATGGCTTCGCGGTAACTTGTGTGGCTCGCACTGGGGAGGTCTCGGGGTCGATCCCCGGCGGCGCCCACTCTGACCATTGTTTTCCCTCGTTGACAAATGCGAATGGGGTATTCTAACACGGCTCTCCTCTCTCCGCATTTCCTCTCACTTCAGTTCCCGGGGCTGAGGTTCGGTTGGTGTCGGGCAGATGGGGCAGAGGCTTGTGCCGGTACCACTGGAGGGACGTCTCCGAGCGGCTAGATGGTCAAGCCTGAAACGGTTAGGGCACTCCGCTCGTCTCTGTCGACTTGCGCCGGCTTAACTCTGCAACCCGTGTGTCTCCCGTTCATCCCTCGAGGGTCTCTGTCCCCTCCGTTCACTGGTCCAACCACCATTTCTCTCTTATGTTGCAGAAACGTTTTAAAAACATTTCCCTTTTAGTTTCCATTGTACAATGTACCGAATAATGGGTGCGATTCCTTCTTCACTTTTACTCCTCTTAGTCCTATGTTCACTGTCCTTGACCATGCTAATCCTCCTTCATTTATATTTCAAATATTAACATACATTTCCCCCGCCTTTTCTTCTTGAAGTTTCTGCAGTGTTTAAAGTACTTTTATCCATTAAGCTGCCAAGTATTCCTGTTTTTCTACGTATTCAATATTTAATTTAGCTGTAGACTCTCTTCCTTCTTTAATAATCGAGCGTTTATCTATGTCGCCCATTCCAATTCCTTGTATTAGCTGTTTTGTTTGGACCAGCTAGCTCCCTTCCCCCTTGCTTTCTCTTGTGCTTTCAGACAGACGTTAACGTTGTTTCACTGTTAGAATGCTAGAATTCTAACCGAGTATTCTAATCTGTTTTATCATTAAACCTTTTCTCCTATCCTTCATAGCAGCTTCGTTCTGGACTGCTCTAGGAAATCCTAATATCAAGTTACAGAATTATTTGTGAATCTGAGCAATACTTTACCATCCTTTCTCTGTACCTCATATTTCTACACCATAAATCACATTTTATTTCACTGTAGCTACATAAATGCTCTCAAAGATTCGCTGTGAATGTACTGACCTCTGACATAGCACAGAGAAATATCCTAAATGCCCTCTGCGACAATAGTAACCGATGTAGTATTTGATTAGATAGTATTAGTACTGGAGCAGGACATTATCGCAGGTGTTAGCCCAGCACTGAAATGTTAGACTAGAACAAGCTTCAGAATTTGCAAAATCTTAACCGTTAAAAACGTTTATATCAAATGTTCTGTTCAGTTTAATTGAAATCTAGTTACAAACTTTTATACTTATTACTTGCAATTGTTGTAAAAAGATACTTAACTTACATAATAATAATTAATCGTAGTCTAGGATAGGTTAGGACTAGTTAACGAAGGATACACCTTGTACTTCAACCCTTAATGGATGTTTTGTGCGTAAAACCCCGGGAGGAACGGATGATGTGAGTGAGACATGTAGAGGCGGGTAGAGTTCCCTAACAGTTTCAAACTTGACCACCCGGAGCGCGAGTCGTCCCTCTAATGGGACTGGAGTAACGTGACTCATCAGT
The DNA here is from genome assembly GCA_030765065.1 of Deroplatys truncata. Lineage (NCBI taxonomy): Eukaryota > Metazoa > Arthropoda > Insecta > Mantodea > Mantidae > Deroplatys > Deroplatys truncata. Next base: position 17,973,241 of record CM060988.1, on the reverse strand, counting down.
GGACGCTTCTCTCTAGCAGGGACCAAGAGAAGTTCCAAATTGCAAGTATATGCGCCATCTGCCCGATACCGACCGAACCACAGCCCCTGAAGTATGAAAGGGAAGTGAAGTGGGAGGAAATGGGGGAGAATGGAAATCCATGGTAGAATACCAAACTCCGCCATTCACCTATGTCAACCAGGGAAAACCATGAAAACCCTATGATCAGAGTGGGCAGCCACCCGGCATCAAACCCGGGACCTCCCAAATGTGAGCCTCACATGTTACTGCGGGGCCATCTCGCTCGGTAATCATTGCCAAACGGCCGTGTCAGAATTCCAATATCCGAACTTGTGGCCTCACCTCAAGAAAGCCATGAAAACTTCAAACCTTTAATTGTACATTTCCTTCCTCTTCGGTACTGAAGCATATATGTGAGCTCTGTACATCAGCTTTTCGATAACAAAAAGTATTTCACTTTAATGTGAAAGTCTGGTGTCACAGTTATCCTTTTTAGGGGCACTTTGTCAGCGGAATGTAATGTCACTTTACTGAATCTCTAATAATTGTGAGCTTCATAAATAAGTCTTGTTTCTCTTCCATGTCGCTAAGCTTGTCAAACGAAGCGCTAGTTGTAGGGGTTGTCAAAAATAAATACACTAAGTTTCGTAACTTAAGGTCTAAATTACCTGAAATTTTAATAAATAAGTCTTATTAAACTCTGGTGATGCACAGACAACTAAGTTTTTAGTATCAGAGATCTGAAGTAACAACCACAAGCATTAACCAATGACTGTAAAACAGTTTTGTGGAAAGATTTGTGTTGGTTTTGAGACATCGATTCAATATGTGCCCTAAAATAAAATTGTGTTAAGTGCTTCATAATGAAGGCTTCGATAAGAATGTCAAATCATAATTAGTATTGGCATTTTCGAAGTCTTTTATTGCAACTGTTCCACATCCAATTCACTTAAAGTAACGTACATCATGGTACTGTTTCCAAAACTATCCCCCCTAAGGGCCTACTACGGCAGGTACGGCATTGGCGCTCACGGGGTCCCGAGCTACACTCTCGATTGGGATCCTCTAAGAGGTGAGATGGCTTACGCCAAACACCCAAAAACTTTGGTCCACAATGCATTTGACCAGCTCCGAGTTACTTCCCTGATCACAGTCTGACGGATACCGCAGCGCGGGACGCAGGGGAGTAGTCGTAAGGGGTGATTGGATAATGCGTAACTCCCAGCCCCTGAGTATCATGTAGGACTGTGTTCGTATCCGCTGATAAATGTCAGTCCAGGGGAGGGGTCATTTCATGAGCTGTTACACTCCTGATGGCGTGTGGGTCCCTCCGTCTATGAATTGGGAGGTAAGATCTTAAGGTAAGCAAGGTCCAAGGTTAGGACTCTCACCTAAGCTGGGGTGGCGCCCAGGTTGTGGGCATGTCATCGGAGACATTTGCAACGGTGGAGGATGTAATCGCCATAGGCAATAAAAAAATCCAAGAAAACGGTGAGAGCTGGTGGAAAAGAAGTAGTCGACTGTAATGGTCCTCACTACTTAGTTACTAACAGAACAGAGGAAGGAAGAAAATTTACATCCATGAACCTTTTATAGTTTAAAAGTGTCTCGATAAAATTGCTGGTCCTGTTAATTCGTGTATTAGGAGTCGTAATGGCACGCTCTTGGTTGAAGTAAATTCAGGAACTCAGCAGCGAATATCTTGAAAACAAATGTGTTAGCCAGCTATCCGATCCCTGTCGAAATGCACAACACCTTGAACTCCTCGCGCGGAGTTCACCCTTGTATTGGACACTATGTCCAATGAGGGGATTCCAGAGAATCTAGAAGAACAAGGCGTGGCATCCGTATATCGGTTCAGCGCAAAGAAGGAGGTGAATTTGTGCCTACTCGCACCCTGTTCCTTACCTTTGATCGGGTATATCTCCTCAAAGAATTAAGGCGGGGTATGAAGTAATTGAAGTTAGGCCACATAACCAAATCCGCTCAGCTGCTATAAGTGTCATCGCTTTGGACACACTAGCGAATTTTGCAACGGCGAATCTACGAGCGTTAATTGTGGAGACATTTCTCAGGATGGAGCATGTGCATCTGCTCCAACGTGAGCACTCATCAAGTTCCCGAGAACGCCCCCGTTTTGCAGAGGAAAGAGCTATCCAGGAGATCCGGGTTAGAGAGAAGGTGTCCTTCTCGGAAGTCCGGAAACTTCTGCGTGTCCACAATCCTCTGTCCAGAAGTACGGTACCTATAGCTCAGTTGCAGCTAAATCGGTACCGTGTCGGGAAATTGCAACTCAGACCAGCAATATGAACGTGGCAACCACTTCTTGTAGCTATAACGCAACTAAAGTCTTCAAAATCAACAGTGACGACACTAAAATTTGCCAAGTCCGCTGCTGAAAAGACCACATCGGTAAAATTACCATAAAAACCGTCGACCTCAACCAGCAAGACTAGCAAGCCCGTAATACAGAATGAATTGCCAAAGACGTTCAGGACCAGCTATGAAAGAACCGACTTCATAAAAGTAAATGGTAAACCTTTATCCAGAAAATCTAAAGCCAACAGAAATCCACGACCATTTCCTTGGAGATCCGCTTCTAAGGAATCTTCTGTAAAGGACTCAGATCAGGGATCTACATCTTCACCGATCTCCATTTCCAATCCTTTTGAGGTTCTCGAACCGAAGTTTTCAATTGGAAAGAAGTCCTCTCCCGTGCAGGAGACGGAGCAGAAGGTTTCTGCCCGTACTGCCAGAACGACAGTGAAATAGACGCAGGACCCTTTCTCGTTAAAGGTACTAGCCCGAGAGCGAAAAAAGGCAAATTAATTCAACCACTGTCGTGCTCAAGGTAGTGGATTCTTAGAATTCAGAACCATTCTGAATAATATGGCTATCCTACAATACCACACAGTAGAATAATTATACATCGACTAGAGCTTGAAGTTTTACCCAACAATAATAATCCTTTGGTCGCATGTTTAGAATAGACTAACCTCCGTCGCAAGAAACCTTACAAATCAGGCGGTATACCTGAGTACGGTGTGATCTTACACACAAGGAAGATATTTCTGCACACGGGCACTATAATGCTGATCAGAGATAATATTGTCACGTACACGGCTTGGTCGACTAATAATTAGAATACCTAATAATCGTTTATTTAGCAGTTTATGATTTCTTTAGAACTTCAACTTGCATCAGCTTGGTTTTGCAATAAACTTAGGATGAGTTGCGCCATATCATCAATCCGGGAGAGTAACTCGATGTCATGCTTCTTGTGATTAATCGGCACAAGCTGATGTCTACTGATCATTTTATTCATTGGTTACTATGAATTAGCAATCAGGGTGTTACCCACCATGTATGGTAAAGTTGGCGTATAATTCAGAGCCCCCACTATGGATGGAGAAGCCTACTTAAGCAATGGTACGTCCGGCTCCTCGTTCTCTTCTGCTCGTCTGCCCGTCTGTCCTTCTGTTCTTCTAGTTTCTCGCTACTCGTCTTGGATGACTGAAGATGTAGTTGTTTTATCAGGAGTAGTTCTGGGTTGCAGGGTGCACCCTTAGGAGTAGACTAACATTTCAAGGTAGGTGTGCAACACTCAGCGCCGCCACCCAAGCTGCAGCCGACACATACCTCTCAAGATAAGGAGAGGACACTGTGTTCATTAATTAACTCCCATTTTCCCCAAAGCTTGTATTCAGTAATAATAATAAATGGTTTGTTAATGCTGTACCTCTTACAGCTATGCTCTCCTCAGCACACCCCTAGGGTTGCGACATGTGGACGAGGCACCGGCCTCTATTTCAAAATTTGAGTGATATGTTTTAAATCCCGTACCTCTCTGATGAATTCGCTATACTCATCTACTGCTTATAGATATGCTTGACATGCCGTCACCTGTGTCTTTTTAACGCTAGGGACATGGTTTCAATCCCAGTACTCTCATCATCGCTACCATAGAACTTGTTGGATGCGTCGGCGTTTCTAAATTTTTGTTCGAGAAGTATGGTTTCAGTCCAACCTGTGGGAATTTCTCTATCTGTTCAATATAAAGCATACATTAACTTCTCCAGTTTTAGATTTTCAGTATTTTGAGTTTTGGTAACAAGTTTGTTTCCACTCCATATTTTGAAGTTAATTCGGAGTTCTGTGAGATTTCTAAAAGACAAAAAAATGGTCACTATCTGTACGGGATTATCGCTTTTAGCACTATCGCCCTTCTGTATCTAACTATGAAATTTAGAAGCGTATCCTCCTCTCTTGCTTGGTGTAATATTAGAAGTCCGAAGTCACCATAAATGTATGGATCTACAGTTTGCTAGTGATACTCCAGTCAATACTGAGATAAGCGCCTTATATGAGTATCAATAAAGCTTAGATAGTAACATCCACAGTTATGAAATTGCTTTGAAAGATATCCAGGTAATATCCTATAAACTACTGACGTATATTGGTCTATATTGAGGCCTCGATTACGGTAGAGTCGTCACCTAAAAGGACTACCCCAACCAATTTATTATTCACTATGGCAACGTATCCTTAGTTTAGGTGATTTAAATTCCACAGCAACTCCACCACCCTCCCAACTTTCCTCGAGCTAAATAATTTGGCTATGGCGACTACGTCTGCATCCTAAACCCAACATACCACATCCAAGCCCTGCCATCCGTCCCTATATTGATCCAAGAATTTTTAATGGCACACCTGGACATGTTATTGCGAATTACTTGTACAATCTTGAGACTATTTCTGTCGCGAAACGTTGGTGAGATTATTATAAAAACAGGTTCTCCCATGCTCTTTAAGAGAAGCAGCCTCTAACTGGTATAAAACCTTCGTACCCCGTCAACCCAATTTTACTTCGCCCAATTAAAAAATTGGGCTGGAACAATCTTTTGCACATGTGGCACAGGTGTTAGAGATTCATCTCCGCCAACGAATACAAGACATTTCTGAACCCACAGAGCATTAGTCTATTACATACTCACTTTGTGTGATACAGTGAACCCAAATATGCCAGTAAAGTACGCATTCGACACGAAAAGCGAGGACTTAGCCCTCCCTATTAGAACAAGTATCACAGCCAACCCTCAGTAAGTCAATGAGCTTATTAAGCATGTGCGACGTATTGAAACTGCTAGATTTTTATCTGGTCAAAGAGTTCAAGTAGTTGCTGCTAAAACCCCAATGTGACTCCCTTAGTTAATAATGCTACTCAGTCAGACATCCTACATGGTTTAGCGCAAGAGATTAGGCATCTTAAACAACAATTGTAGGTACAATTTGCAAGTATCACGAAGTCCAGCTTTAGCTTTTGGAACAGGCTGAGTCCCTCAGGACCGAACAGCAGGGCCGACCAGTGGGACTTCCCAATATTCTGGGAATATTGGGAAGTCCCACCTCTGATGGGCGACCAATTTGTTTTCGATGTGATAACCCTGGACACATCGCACTCAATTGCAGAGTTTCAAGTCCTCCAAACGGCCAAGGACAGTCACGAGATTAAATCCCGTGACTGTTACTTCTAATTTTTTCCGGCTCGTTCAAAGCCAAGGTTCGGATAAGCAGGCGGAAACCCACTTATCTCATAATCAGCAAAGTAAGACGATGTCATTGGTACACAAGCTCATGCAATCCATCTTGTTAATCTCTTAACTGCTAAGTGCATGGTAAAAGGTAAAGACTTAATGTATTATATGATACAGGTAGTGCAGTAAGCACTGTTAATTATCGCCATGTTCATACTTGTATGCTTCCAGCTTAATGTTAAGAACAGCTAACAATAACTTAATGGAAGTATCTTATTCCACTGTACTAAAATTTGAGCAACACGGTATCCACTTTTCAGAACAACTTCTAGTTGTTAGAGATTTTGGGCATCATCTTGTTTTAGCCATGGATTTGCTTCAACGGTACCAAGTCGTCAGTGATGTAGCTCAATTAACCATTTCCTTGCGTATGGCAGAGGACGCACAAATGATGTGGATTGTAATGAAAACGTGGATTGCCGTTTAACACACATATAAGTAGAACCAGATGATGAGGAGACGAGTTGTAAAGCATACTGCTCACGTGACTCTCGAATTCCACCCTTTTCATCATTAAAAGTGCATCTTAATGTACCCCATGGTTGTACAGGTCTTTTCATGGGAACCTTCAACTGCAATAATGCAGAAAAACAACTTGAGTTATCACCTTTTGTATGTGAAGCCACAGGAGAATGTATGACTCCCGTGTGTAATAATACAGCCGAATCAAAGGCTATCTTTGCTAAGACCATTCCTGCTCATATTCATGAGGTAGCTTTAGTACAGTCTAAATCTGGAATAGCGAAGAGCATAACGATAATGAGTTGGATAATATCAAGTTTCATGTTAATAATAACATTAAGCAACACCATGGATCACAAATGCAACTTATTTTCTCTAAATATAGAAATGTCTTTGCAACCAATTTAAAAGAATTAGGGTGCACAGATATTGTAGAATTTGAAATTAAGCTGACAAGTCCCAAATAAATTAAACAAAGACCTTGGAAAATGTGAAATTTTACCTCAGGAGGTTCAAGAAATGCTAGATGCTGGGATTATACCTGAGTCACATAGTCCCTGGGGATCCCCTGTGGTATTAGTAACGAAAAAGAATGGTGAATTTAGGTTTCGTATAGATTAGCGTAAACTGAATGCCGTGACAAAAACACCATTTTTCCATTACCCCTGGTGGACGATCTCTTAAGCTACCTTGGAAAATCCAAATGGTACTCTACATTGGATTTACTAAGTGCTTACTTTCAGGTACCGTTAGCTGAGAAAAGTAAACCCAATACTTCTATTTCTACGCTGGAAGCTCAATTCGAATTTACCAGGCTATCATTTGGTTTATCCAACGCCCCAAGTCATTTTTCTCAAATTGCTAACACTCTATGAGATGATCTTATGTATAAAAAAGCATTAATGTACTTAGACGACATTGTGGTATTTGCTTCCACTTTCACTGAACTCCTTAGTAATCTAGAGGAGGTATTTCAGCAGCTGCAGCGGGACAAATTTAAACTGAGACCAGAAAAATGCTTCTTTGCTATATCACGTATCAAACTTCCAGGCTTCGAAGTTTCAGCTAAAGGCATCGCACGGATAAAAATAAAATTAAAGCCATTATTCAGGTGCTTATACTAAAGTCTGTGAGAGATGTCAGGAAAGTACTAGGTTATTTAATTTCTATGGACGTTTTGTGCACAATTTTGCCTCTATCGCATAAACCCTAACAATACTAACACGTAAACATTACAAGTTTGAATGGACGGAGGTACACTAAACAGCCTTTGATCGACTGAAACGTGCTCTAACTTCAGCTTCTCAATTACCACATTTTATTCCCGGAGCCTACACTGAACCTAGAACAGATGCTTTGGAAATAGGCATCGGAGCCACACTCGTTCAAAAACTTCAAGGTGAACTTCACCCAGTTTCTTTTTACTCCAGATGTTCAAATATATATGAAAAAAAAATTATACGGTCTCTGAACTTGGATTGCTTGCAATTGTGTTTGGCTCGACACATTTTCGACCCCACATTTTTGGATACCCTGTTAACATAGCATATCATTATCACACAGGGTTGGAAAGGCATGGCATTGAATTTTTCAGTCATCTGATTCTTCCTTTCCAACCCTGTCCAACACACGGCTTGTGTGAAAGAACAATTAATTCCGATTATCACACACTTTGTTATTTTAAATATCTTAAGGATGTAACAGGTAGATTAGCAACGTGGGCACTTAAGTTACAAGAATGTGATTGCACTATCATTTATTAATCCGGAACTAAGCACTTAGATGCGGACACTCTCTCCAGGTTTCCGATGGATGAACCGAAACCGCGTGAATCAGAACAGACTGACGAACTTATTACATGCTTTTTGTCTCCATTGCAAGTTGCCCAAAAACAACAAAGTGGCCCTTTACTACAGCCAATTATTAAAGCACCAGAAAACCTGGGCTCAGGCACACCCAAATTGCAACGACAAGCCGCTTCCTATGTTTTAAAATCCAGAGTATTATACAGAAAAAGTGCTGGTGCAATAGGATCATTACACTTACTGGTTATCCCTGAATGATTGAAACAGGAAGTTCTATTTTCTTGTCACGAGGATTCTTTGTTAGGACGTCTAGGTTTAACATGAACCATTCATAAAATTCACTGTCGTATTAATTAGATAGATATACGTAGAGAAACTGAAAAATATGTGAAAGGTTGTCCGAGCTGTCAATCCAGAAAAGGGTCCTGCAGGGTTACTACAACCGATACCCGTAAATTATATTGGAGAAAGATGGGGAACATATATTGTTGGGCCGATCCATACGACAAAATCAGGAAGAAAATACATACTAACGGCGACCGAGTTTAATAGTAAATGGTTAGAGTCTATAAGTTAAGCAATGCTGCGGTTTATAATATGGCTACATTCATTTTGATGTATGTCAAATGTTATAAATACCAGCGAAAAAAAACCTGTCTCCTAAGTTTTGGGCAGCTGATTTGGAAAGAGGTTTCCCGAGAATAGGCATGGGGTCAGTATGGCAAAGAGCTGAAACATATGACAAAAATATATGAAAGGTGTCAAAAGAAGACTAAGGGACATCAACCAACAAGAAATAGAATCGAATTGTAAACTTAAACGTTCTCTAGGTCTAGAAAATGAAATAAAATTGAATTGGTGTAAAGAGGCATATATACTTAACTTAGGAAGAAAGGAAAGATCAGGAATGGCATGGTTTAGACATGGAGGGCACAGAAAATGACTGACGATTCTGGCAGGAGAATCTGCCCATTCCGTGATTGGGATGAGGACTGGGTACATATTTTGGCGGAATGTGCTCAGCGGGAGAACCAGCGAACAATTAAACTCAAAGAAAAATTCTTAACTCCATCAAGAAAGAGATTGGCATGTTGGGAGCTATTGGCTGACCAGAGGACCTGGCAAAACAAGGACAATTTCTTGGCTAAAGTACGCGAAGTTAGGTCAAATTTGTTCAGTTGGTCAAAAGTAATTTATCTCTATTTTACTTTTTCTTGTTCTTTATGTTTTGTTTCTTTTTCTGTTGTTTATCTTGTCACCATACTTGTATCTTAAATAAGCATGTACGGTCAATGACCCATGCACTAAATTCTTGTGTAACAACTTCAATAATTTGAAACCAATAAAGATACCTAATCTAATCTATTCTATCCATCTATCTTGAAGCATGTCACCTGTCGTCATGAAGCCGCAGCTGTGTTACTATCGGACGAGGTTCAGTTTTTCTCAGTGAAGCTATACCACAATTGTTAAAACTAATGGGAGTACATTCTACATTATCACCCAGGGACAATCAAACCGTAGTTACCATGCTAAGTCATTACACTTCCACTGACCAACGAGATTGGGACAAAGCGCTCCCGCTTACGTTTGCTTACAATACTAGTAGGCATGAATCCACAAAAGTCACGTCGTTTTATCTCATGTATGGCAGACGTCCTACTTCACCAGATGAAATACAACTATAAACTACATCTGATAATCCTTTTATTAGGCAAACACAACAACAAATTCAGCAAGCATATAAAATGGCGCGGGAAAGGATTCAAGAAGCACAAGTCAAATACAAACGTAATTTTGAACGTAAAGGACGTAATATGCACATCAAGCCGGGAAAATTAGTGAAACTTTTCATCCCTATTAGAAAGAAAGGTAAATCAGCAAGGTTGTGGCATGATTTTCATGGACCATTTATAATTTAAAAGCAATTGTCACCTTATTCGCCAACGAACAGATACAAAGGCTAAATCACAAGATATACTGTCTAGATTATACCCTCATAATGCACCATACAGAAGGACCTAATTTTGTGAATTTAAGTGAATAACGAATTTGCAAGCAAACTAAATTGATAGGAATTACTAATAATTACACTGATTTAAAATTTCCACTCGACCTAGGAGCGGATTTATTCATTTTGTTTCTTATTTTTCTCACAAACCATCCTTGAAAAACAACAGTGAATTTATTAATCTCATATATGCGTTTTCTTGGTTTCAACTTTAAAAGAGGATGTTGTCTTTTTCCTCCTATTTCCGTGATAGTAATTCAGGCATTAGTACTTACCCTTGTGTAAATCATACTGTAATTTCTTTATAACAATCAAAACGCTTTTTCATATCTTTAAGTATTAAAATTGTGCAGAACAATTCACCTCCCGGTGCCGGCTATGCGATCTCTCTCTCTCTCTCTCTCTCTCTCACACACACACACACACACACACACACACTATTGCCGTGCACTACTCCTCTCGGGGATGAGCAGCTTTCGAATTCCGGATGTTCATTATCGTGGCAGGAACTGTGTTCTCTTTCTTTGGAAATGGCCCCCTAACTCTGGTAGAGTTTATACCGACTAAATTCAGCTGTGTGTCTGTCCCCAAAATTATGTTATTTATATTACCAGTTTTATCCCAATGTGCTGTATTTTAGATTCCCCTACTTTTCCTTTGTTGTTTTTCTATTGTTGTTAAGATTACCTCCTTGATAAATCAAACTTTATAATTAATGCTGATAACTGGTGCTTATGACTTGTTTTGGAACTGAAAGGTACCACCTCATTTCTAATTTTTTGTGTAACCACTCATGGATAACAGTGAGTTAAATTGAAATTGGATTTTATTTATGGACACTCTTTAACTACTATGGTCCTTAGCGCCCCATTCTATACTGGGCGTAAAAGACAGGTTACTTTGCTCAATAGTATCTTTATCAAGCTTGAGGTTCTTTTCCATGCCGTAAATGTACGACAGGGGACCATCGGCTGTACTTCCCTTCGGAAAGAAGCCATGCTAAGGATTTTTACGGCCGAAAAAAATCCATCGCCCTTCGCCGGGTTTGAACCTGCGAACTCGGGAACTGGAGGCTAGTATGGTAGCCACTAACGGTGTGTTACTATACTCCTTCCTTTATTCACATAGTTTTGTCCTACGGTCCAGTGCCTGCCACTGATGTCGCAACTGCCCCCTCGCCTCCCCATCACTTACGGCGGGGCCAGTCCGATTAGAGTATGGCTGTGGGCGTTTTGCGAGTATTTGAACTGAAACATACCCAATACTGGTAATTGATAAATGTAGGCAGCTATACCCTATGATGTAGACTACTTACCAGCGTCTCGCGGGGCGGGGAGCGCGAATCCATTTAAATACCACTGCTGTGGCATATCTGCATACTGAGCCACCATGTCGATCCAGGCATGGCCCAGGGCTTATCGCAGCACACTCCCGTAAGGTCCGTGATATCGAGTTCAGCACTTGCAGCTCTTGCTCCAAGATGCAAATTTGTGCAGCAATATATACGAGCTAGGACATCCGCTTGTGGTTTTCAAAATGAGTGCAAGTTTAAACACTCCGCATTTGCTATTCTTAGAGTATTTTTTTTGTGGTTAAGAGTTGCCAACTCCCTAAGTGTTGGTAAAGTACAGAAACAGATTGTTTCAAACGACGCGTAATATGACTGTGAGATTCATTTCTCATTGTTAAACTACATAGGTTATTTACGCCTTATAGAACAGAGTCAGTTTATGTTTAACTCACTAGGCATGTCTTTTAAATTAACGTTTTGATAACCATTGGGATTATGATCATTTTTAGTTTTGTTTTTGATGTGTAAACACGTCTATATTGTCGTATACTTTAATTTGTTACTATCGTACTCATCCTATAGGTATAGTTTCCAGTGGCCTTGATGTCATAAGTTAATGACTTACCAATGGTGATAATGGTATGTCTCTGTAATACCTTAGGAAACATACACCGTGAAAGAGAAAAAATACAACTTTTTCTTACTTTAGTATCCCGTGTGCATCACGCAGTTGGCATAGGGAATGACAACGCGTGAAACAACTAAATAAAGCATTTCTCGCCTCCCCCTGATGTTCTGATAACTAATAGATTTGTTAAGTTATGCTTACAAGTTAATCCCTTTGAATGTAATAAGGACCCGCCGCGAAGGAGGTAATCTAAGCAGATGTGATGTTCCATCCTCAACCCTTTCCATTGTAGCATTATGTATAACGCACAGCACCTAAACTGGCGCCATTGGACGCTGTTATAGAAACCTCATCTGTTTAGTTGGGTGGTATCAATTTTTCTTCTTTTTTCGAGATAGTATGTGTTATATTTGCTTTATTATTGTTTGCATTTCGAATATGCTCATTTTTAGTAAAGTACTTCTAAGAGGTACAGCAACATACTCAGTTACTGATAAAACTGCGGTTTACCGCTTCCTGTAGTTCTGTATTCGGGAGAGATGGTGTGTCGCCTTAGTGAGCTTGAGATGTCCATTGCAATATGATTAATTTACAAAGTATGGTAGAATACCGTGCAAGAATTTAGTATTCCAATTGAGTTTAATTACTACCCCATATTGCTGATAAGTTTGATTCCCAACAACTCTGTGTAGCATGGTTGTGTCACGTAAGGATAGCTACAGCAGTTAGTTGTTAAACTGGGTATATCGTGGCATTTCCGGATATTGTATTTATGGGTATTTATTGTTTATAGGTAGCCTACACGAGAACACCCCTTCTTTCTCTATCCTGTAGTTTTTACTATTTGACACACGGAACGTCCCAATAGTTTTTCTCTTTTATTTTTACCCCTTTAGTGAAAGGTTGCTAGGGGATAACTTCACAGTCCCTTAGCTACCTGTTTAGTGTACTTTTTGTCATGTTATAAGTTTTTAATATTGTTTCAGTTGAGAAAGTGAGTATTAATACAGTGATAGTGTCCCATACAGAAATAAAGAGGACAGGGAAAGTTTCCTAAATAATTACGTAAATGATTAAGTAAAATGAAGTACTTGAGTATATGATCACAAACATGATGTTTTGTGTAGTTTCTTGAGCCCTGTTTACATCTAGTACCAAGCACGATGAACTGGTTGACACAGCACCTGTGATGGTGACATCAGACAATTTAATTTAAAATTGTGTTTCACATTACGTTGTATACAGTGTCCCGTGTCTATACTGCTTTCATTAACACATTATTAGTTTGAAAGGTAGAATCAAGCGACTGAAAAATTCAATGCCATAGCCGGGATTTGAACCACGGATCTCCCGGTCTCCGTCCGGTTGCTCTAACCACTGAACTATCGTGGCAACATGCTGGCACGACACTAAATTCTCCAGCTGATTCGCATTTTTCCCGGTAAACCACAAGGAGATCTCAAATTGTATTGAGATGACATACCCCAATGGCGACTTACAATGCTGTGAGTACTTTAAGTCCCGGAGACCATAGTTTCAACCACTATTCCACACAAGCCGTGTGTTGGACAGGGTTTGAAAGGTAGAATCAAGCAACTGAAAAATTCAATGCCATAGCCATAGCCATTGGGGTATGTCACCTCGATACAATTTGAGATCTCCTTGTGGTTTACCGGGAAAAAATGCGAATCAGCTGGAGAATTTAGTGTCGTGCCGGCATGTTGCCATGGTAGCTCAGTGGTTAGAGCAACCGGACGGAGACCGGGAGATCCGTGGTTCAAATTCCAGTTATGGCATTGAATTTTTCAGTCGTCTGATTCTACCTTTGCAACCCTGTCCAACACACAACTTGTGTGGAAGAACAATTAATTGCATTATTAGTTTATTAAACACTAGCAGTCTATTGCAAACTGAGGAGCGCGCATTCGTCAGTTCTTCTGCTACTGCCTAATACTATAAATTCAAAAGTATACAGGATGTTCCTTCTTCTTTGTTTAAATTAACTGATCCGTCTTTGCGAAAAAAGAACCATGTACGTTTTGTTAACATGTTTTTACTTTCTCTACTACGTATAGTAAGTAGGGTAAGTATATTTACGTACATATGTAGTGGCATAATCGTTCATCGTGATTTGTGACCTTGCGCACATTTGGTGTGAATATACAGGTTTAATTAATATTATATTCTTTTTGCACAAGTATTACGTCAGAAGACAGAGTTACACACTGCGCTGTATTCATTTGTAATTCACTTGAAGTTCTTGTATGCTTCTTTTTCAAGTATATCCGTATTAATTTTATTTGACTTCCTTATTGTCTGATTTGAAACACATACAGTAGTGATAGCATTCTTACGGTTTATTATTCATTTAATATTGTTTTATGTGACTACCTATGGATTTTAAACACAACTGTATGCTTATATGTTTATTTCCGCTTGAGTTGATCTCTTTTTATTATATAATGCTTTATTATTGGTTAATCTTCATTAGATTATATAATAGGCTTGCACAAAGAACGGCTATAAATTTTAATTTTTGCAATGTGCTTTCTTCGTTTATAGTAGTTGGTGTTAATTATTTGTTTTATTTTCAGTTTTTATGATAAACGTCAATTTGACGAGTTTTTTTATAATCAGCAAAGCGATACCAAATGTACGTATTGTTTTCTTTACCCATATTGTAAATTCATTATGCTGGCTTGTAGGTATGCGTGATTTTTTACACCAAAGCATCTCTTAGCCACAATTTGCGTGTTGAAATATTTTAGATTAATTCAGTTTATGCAACCTAGCACCTCTTTCCCTTATCTCTAAGCATCTATAGATATCCCCTTACATTCAACAATCCAGCTTCCCATGTTTTTCTTTCTTTTTCTCTCTTTCCCCTTTATATTTGTTCCCATTCCTCAACGGATTCATAAAACTAAGTATTAACCTTTGTGTTTCTTTTTTTTAAATTTTCTCCCTTCCGTGATGGTTCGAGAGCACCCTGCCCACGCCTTGGTCCCAACATTGCCCAAGAGAGCACCGCAAGGAGCTGCGCAGCCTACGCAGATGCGAACTCAGCACCCCTGCTTGGAAGGTCATATTCTTTCCCTAGATGTTTTATTGAACCTGTGAAATCTTGACTCATGCTGCAACAGTGTGAATCTGTGTCAGCCAGATTGCACAGATCGCTACTGGAAGTTATCGTGTGGTTCTGAACCTTTCCGTTCTCAGCAGCACAGTGCAACGGAAATGAAACTTATTGGGTGCATTCGCTCTGAAAGTTAGTGTGGACCTTTCTACAGGATTTCTGCAAATAAATTATATGTGTTATGCGGAGAAGCAAGTCGTGAGGGATAGTATGGTGTTGTTAATTAGCCATGGCGCTTTTATGTCTACATATTTTCAATTTAAAGCTTTGGAACTCTATATTCTAATTTTTGTTCTGTTCGACTGAAGTCAACTGTCACTTGTAGTTTTGTATGACTTTACAATTATAATTAAATTTACGAATAACTTTGTTCTCTTTGCTAGCAGCCCATTGACTGCCTAGTATTTGTTCATTTGTGTTTATATTTTGCTTGCATATGCGGTAATGCTAATGTTTTTAGTGGGAGTTAATAGTTTCGTTTTTCTTAGCTGTCGCTAAGGGAAGTGACTTTTTTTGCCGCCGGAGGTATGTCACGGACACACAGCTTGGTGGAGTAACAATTGGAATACTCGTTTTTTTAGCAGTTTATGATTTCTTTAGAACTTCAACTTTCATTAGCTTGGTTTTGCAATAATCTTAGGATGAGTTGCGCCATATCCTGCGTCCGGGAGAGTAACTCGATGTCATGCTTCCTGTGAGGAATCGGCACGCGCTGACATCTTCCGACTAAATGCGTCACTTCTGATCTTTTTATTCATTGATTACTATAAATTAGCAATCAGGCTGTTACCCACCATATATGGTGAAGTTGGCGTATAATTCAGAGCCACCGCTATGGATGGAGAACCCTACTTAAGCAATCAGGGTGTTACCCACCATACATGGTGAAGTTGGCGTATAATTCAGAGCCACCGCTATGGATGGAGAACCCTACTTAAGCAGTCAGGGTGTTACCCACCATATATGGTGAAGTTGGCGTATAATTCAGAGCCCCCGCTATGGATGGAGAACCCTACTTAAGCAATCAGGGTGTTACCCACCATATATGGTGAAGTTGGCGTATAATTCAGAGCCACCGCTATGGATGGAGAACCCTACTTAAGCAATCAGGGTGTTACCCACCATACATGGTGAAGTTGGCGTATAATTCAGAACCACCGCTATGGATGGAGAACCCTACTTAAGCAATCAGGGTGTTACCCACCATACATGGTGAAGTTGGCGTATAATTCAGAGCCCCCGCTATGGATGGAGAACCCTACTTAAGCAATCAGGGTGTTACCCACCATATATGGTGAAGTTGGCGCATAATTCAGAGCCCCCGCTATGGATGGAGAATCCTACTTAAGCAATCAGGATGTTACTCACCATATATGGTGAAGTTGGCGTATAATTCAGAGCCCCCGCTATGGATGGAGAACCCTACTTAAGCAATCAGGGTGTTACCCACCATATATGGTGAAGTTGGCGCATAATTCAGAGCCCCCGCTATGGATGGAGAATCCTACTTAAGCAATCAGGATGTTACTCACCATATATGGTGAAGTTGGCGTATAATTCAGAGCCCCCGCTATGGATGGAGAACCCTACTTAAGCAACAGGGTGTTACCCACCATACATGGTGAAGTTGGCGTATAATTCAGAGCCCCCGCTATGGATGGAGAACCCTACTTAAGCAATCAGGGTGTTACCCACCATACATGGTGAAGTTGGCGTATAATTCAGAGCCCCTGCTATGGATGGAGAAGCCTACTTAAGCAATCAGGGTGTTACCCACCATACATGGCGAAGTTGGCGTATAATTCAGAGCCCCCGCTATGGATGGAGAACCCTACTTAAGCAATCAGGGTGTTACCCGCCATACATGGTGAAGTTGGCGTATAATTCAGAGCCCCCGCTATGGATGGAGAACCCTACTTAAGCAATCAGGGTGTTACCCACCATACATGGTGAAGTTGGCGTATAATTCAGAGCCCCCGCTATGGATGGAGAACCCTACTTAAGCATTCAGGGTGTTACCCACCATATATGGTGAAGCTGGCGCATAATTCAGAGCCCCCGCTATGGATGGAGAATCCTACTTAAGCAATCAGGATGTTACTCACCATATATGGTGAAGTTGGCGTATAATTCAGAGCCCCCGCTATGGATGGAGAACCCTACTTAAGCAATCAGGGTGTTACCCACCATATATGGTGAAGTTGGCGCATAATTCAGAGCCCCCGCTATGGATGGAGAATCCTACTTAAGCAATCAGGATGTTACTCACCATATATGGTGAAGTTGGCGTATAATTCAGAGCCCCCGCTATGGATGGAGAACCCTACTTAAGCAACAGGGTGTTACCCACCATACATGGTGAAGTTGGCGTATAATTCAGAGCCCCCGCTATGGATGGAGAACCCTACTTAAGCAATCAGGGTGTTACCCACCATACATGGTGAAGTTGGCGTATAATTCAGAGCCCCCGCTATGGATGGAGAAGCCTACTTAAGCAATCAGGGTGTTACCCACCATACATGGCGAAGTTGGCGTATAATTCAGAGCCCCCGCTATGGATGGAGAACCCTACTTAAGCAATCAGGGTGTTACCCGCCATACATGGTGAAGTTGGCGTATAATTCAGAGCCCCCGCTATGGATGGAGAACCCTACTTAAGCAATCAGGGTGTTACCCACCATATATGGTGAAGTTGGCGTATAATTCAGAGCCCCCGCTATGGATGGAGAACCCTACTTAAGCAATCAGGGTGTTACCCACCATACATGGTGAAGTTGGCGTATAATTCAGAGCCCCCGCTATGGATGGAGAAGCCAATTTAAACAATGGTACGTCCGGCCTCTCGCTCTCTTCTCCTTGTCTACCCTTCTGCTTTTCTAGCTTCTCGCTACTCGTCTTGGGCGAATGAAGGTGTAGGTGTTTTATCAGGAGTAGTTCTGGGTTGCAGGGTGAACTCATAGGAGTAGACTAACATTTCAGGGTAGGTCGGCAAGATTCAGGGCCACCACCCAAGCTGCAGCCGACACATACCTCTCAAGATAAGGAGAGGACACTGTGTTCATTAATTAACTCCCATTTTCTCCACATTTGTATTGAGTAATAGTTATAATAAATAGGTTGTTAATTTTTAATGCTGCACCTCTTATACACATGCCCTCCTCTCGCACTCCCCTAGGGTTGCGACAGTATATATGTGGAATCTGCACCCATACAGTCTGATATCCAGTCAGTGGCTGTAAACATTAAACTGCCATTCATTCGATTTACAATTTGTAACATTTATCTGCCTCCACCCAATGACCTCTCACTGACTGATTTAGAAAATCTAGTTTCCCAGTTACCAACGCCTTTTCTGTTGATGAGAGACATTAATGCCAATCATCCTCTTTGGTGTTCACCTCGAGGGTGCAAGAGGTAAACTAATTACCGATGTTTTGTTCAATCAGAGCTTAACTCTTCTGAACACGGGGAGCCTACATTTCTCTGAGGCTCCTTTAATACATTTTTATACCTTGATATAGCAGTTTGTTTACCACAGTTAGCAGTTTCCTTACAATGGAATCTCATCTCTGATTTACACTCTGGTGACCACTTTCCACATCTTATTGGTCTCTTAACACCAGGTATGTCTTCCACACTCTTACACAGGGAGCGATTAGATCAAGCCAATTGGAAAAGTTACTCCGAGTTGGCTGTGTTCAATTACAATGAGCACGACTCTGTGAATGTTTTAGTCGAAATCTCACAGAGACGATCCTTTCGGCTACTGAGCAAGATATTCCTTGGTCGACTGCCAATCCCCGTTGATTTCCAGTCCCTTGGTGGACGGGAGAATGCCGAAATGCCATTTGCGCTCGCAGGCGTGCTCTTAGGGTTTTCCTGCGACGCCTACCCTAGATAACCTCTCATTCTCGAGTCTAAAAAAACGTGTGATTACCATGAGGAGATTAGAAGAAAAAATAAAAAATGTGTTAGGCAAATTAACTAATTGGTCAAAACTAAATAATATGTGCATTAATGTAGCAAAAACTAAATATAAGGCCCATACCATGAAACATTTTGATGACAGAGAACAAAACTTAAAACTCGAAATCAATGGGAAACAAATAGAATATGGTGAAGAAATTAAATATCTAGAAATTGCACTAGAATTGCACCATATACAAATGTCACGCAAACGGCTACAAAAAGAAGTAACATATTGACGAGTTTAGCCGGATCCAAATGGGGCAGTTCAATAGAAGTTTAAAACACAACATACAACGGTTACATAAAACCAGTATTAAAGCATGGATGTGAATTACTATTAATTGCAACTGAAGATAAAGCTAATATTATTGAGAAATGTCAAAATCACTGTTTAAGATTGATAACAGGAGCAGCGAAAACAAAGCCAGTTAGTGCACTTTTTGCTGGTACAAGTAACGCAATGAAAGCAAACATTGAAATACAAGCTGCACAATTATATGTAAAATTAAAAACAAGCCCAAGCAAACATCAATGGTTTCAACAACTACCTAGAGAATACAAACACAGATTACAAACAAATCTTTTTGGACAAGAATTATAATTACCTAAATTTATAAGAAAAATGTACTCCTCATCAACCTAGAACTAATCCAATGGATTTTATCAACATAGCTCGTAGAGAGAAGAACAATTGAACTATCAAACATGGATGGAGAAAGTGGGTTCTAGGGAAGGGGAAGGGGCAGGGTGGGTAAATAGATAAGACTTAAGGTTGATTCAAGCTAAGTGTGTATGAGTTAATCTCCGTATTTCTGTACTACTCGATTAGTTTAATTTTATAAACAGCTGACGACTGTTATATGTACATGAACAGCTTGTCGAGATTCCACAAACATTTTATTGAAGAGCTTAAGGGGGTAAAATAATTAGGCTGTATTTATGGTTTGCAATATGCATGCTGCAGGAATCCAATATGTCGTCTGATTTGAACCGTCTATCATAAAATTATCATCAACTTTACAGTAGTGATACAGTAGTAGCTTGTGGTGTAACGTGTTGGTGTTTGTTACAAACATTTTTTAAACACAGTAAAACAATCCTTTCTAACGAGGAAACATTTTGGAATCAGAGAGGGGTATTTGGTTGACTGCTCTTTTGAATCTTAAATTCCGCTGAATGCATCTCATAACGGCAATATGTAAGCCTAGTTTATTACATTCAGACCCATTTTTAAGTGGGGGTCTGAATACTTTGCTTGTGAGTTAAACCAACTCGGAGATAGTTTTGCTTAAATAATCCATTTTACTTTTATTTATAACATAAACTGAAACATTGACAAAAGCACAAATAATGCATATAATATATGAAAAACACTTGTTAGCTATTCCTCTGCTGAACTGTGCTATAAGTATAAAATAAAGATGGGGATATTACGTAGATTTGGTTTCTGTATTTTAGCTTTGTGATTAAATCAATGAATTTCACAATTAATTTCCTGCAGTTTACAAACACGAGTACTCAGTGTGTTATACTTCAGTGGGCAGTAAGCGGAATATTAAAGGTGGAAGCGCTCGTTGTGCTTATTAAGCCATTCAGCACAGTAATAAATCGATTAGAAGCTTCCGCCGTAGTTAGAAACTACCTCCAGTCGGGTTAAACCACAGCAGCTGAACCAACGAAATGTGATACAACACATGCTAACAAATCGTGAAGTTGTTCTCATCTAATTTGAAGGTTCCATCCAATTCAAAATAAAATATAGTTGAACGAAAGCCTCTGAGCACTTTGAAGGAGTTTTGACAGAATGATGTTTCACAGTTTGAATGTATTAGATGCCTAACGGACAAGAGAACGTAGATCAGCGCAATCATACAGTGAGAGGTAAGGTTCTAACAAGCTTGGCAAAATGAGAGATTTGTCCCTAAACGAGAGTATATAACATATACTGTAATGTAAGGGTAGAAGGAAATTACCTTTTGTAACCGAGTTTAATTGTATTTAAAAATCCAGAGGTATAGCTTGAATAACAGTGATGAAATAGAAGTTATAGTCATAAAAAAAGAATCTTCGTTCAAGACTGCAGACAAACTCGCATAGCAAAAGGGAGCATTTCAGTCAAACATTATTATAGGAGAAAATCTCTTTTTGAATGGTAGGCACATTCGTTTTGGCTGTGAATACCTTACATTGGTAATACCTTCATTATGCAAACATTCCGAATTGTGATTGTTGTGAGGCCGCAAGAGGGTGTCTCCCTGAAATAATATTAAAACAATGGTTCAAAATCTAATTCATGTGCGTTTGCGTAAATTAATTAGCCAACGCATTGTTTACATGAGAATCCATGTGTCTTCTTTAAATAAATCCAAACATCCAGACTAAACCAGCGTCCATCCCTGCTGACGAGTGCGGCAGTGTGCAGGAGTTAAAACTGAGGTAGAGGTATATGTGATTCAACGGACGTGGTGAAGGAGCCACAGGAGGCTACAGGTCGTAGACAAACAGGCTAAACATACATGCGGAAGTGCATAAAATTTCCAAATTACACCCATTTCAATTCTGGAGTTGCCGAGAGGGTGGTGAACGACTCATCAATCAAGCAGCCCTCCGATTTAGAACTGTAAAAGCTAATCTAAGCTAGCAGGTTAAAAATACCCAAACTGGCGCTATATCGTCGATTTAATCCTTTATGGGGCAAAACCTTTGCTTATCCATTTGTCCTCAACACTCATATTCTCTTGAGTGTGATTCGTGTTATGCTGAACCTTGAACCTCAATTAGTATACATTCCATTAGGCTCATTTTAACACGTTATGTTGAACCTTATGTAGAGACCACTGACGTATAACTGCGTCTCCTTTAAACCGTAAGAAATGTTGAGATTTCCTTCTTGAGCACAGTAGAATTGTACAGCACAACAGAATGGATTTCTTGGTGAATAAATTCGTGACACGATCATCATTTAAAAAGAAACGGTATACTAAGAATTACCGAAACAAAAATACATTAGAACAATCAAGAAGCTACACAAATACCTAAAACCTATTGTGTTTTAATTCAGAATACAACAAATATCTTCAACTCTGTAAAATAGTGGTTTGTGCGGTATACGATCTCCATAGAGATGCTTGTTATACTTAATGCTGGGGTAGTAATGACATAAATTTTATGAACTGAATAGAAGAAAGGCAGATAAGGGTTAACTAAATGCTTATTTGTGTATCACCTAGGTACTTCTTGACCTTCAGGAAACCATCTATGTAATTACTTATACATTTAAACTGGATAAACAGCTTTTCAGCTCGGCCTTTTAAAGCCTTTAGCTAAACCCATAGTTATTTTCTGAACCACTAAAATATTCCTTTACTGAAATTATATGAAATTATGCTCCAAATACTGAAGTTGCCGTTAGTGTTTTGCTCTATATTGAACACACAAACATTTGAAAAGACATGCTGTTACGTTGGGAGGGAATGTCATTGCTTGTGCTTACTTCTCAAAATACTGTTATCCAATATTTGAAATGCAAACCACTATGACTGGATTAATGGTGAGCGAGTTACTATGAGATTAATTAAGAGTAAGACTTGCAAAAATGAAGAGTTATTATGAAACTGAGCCTGTAATTGACTTGAAATCTAACTATAATAAAATGCATTTGGCGTATGAACTATATTATATACGATAAGTAGCGCGCACATATTTTAGAGTCAAATGCGTGAAAGAGATACAAGTCATGCCTTATGCAAACAGAAAGTAACAAAAATAAAACTTTGTTTATTATAGTAAATTTTGCATTATTCGTAGGCCTGTTATTGACAGTGCAACAGGCCTTATAACTCAGATCTTTATAGACAACTAATGAAGTGATGAAAAATAATAATCAAATGACTCTAGATTTCAAAGACCTAAGAATAACCTCACATTTTAGTTTCATGGTAGGAAAAATCCCGGATAACCCACTTACTACCCCGCTTTTGATTACTATGCAGGAGCAAAAAGGAGGAACATTTCAGCATAGACTATAGGTCTATTACGGCTGCTAAACCTCCGCTAAGAAAGAAAGACGCGATAGAAGGGCGGTCAGACCTGTTAGCAGTAGCTGGGTCTCTAACATTTGGACATCCACGACGGTTGTCCTTATCCTCACGCAGAGGTTTCGGCAGAGAACTCCATGTTAGCGAAGAAAACACTTCTCTTCTCAAAGCACATTCATTAGCTCCCCAACAACGTCCACTTCTGCAAGATGAAATGAGGAAACAATGTCATGGTATCGTATAGTCCATCCCAACATTCGCCTACTGACTCGGAAATACCCAGCCTGCTTCTGACTGCTAACTGTCAACACTCGTCACTTCCCCAATCTGAACGTGGTACAGTCAGGCAGATTCAACGAGGACTATGCGGGTTTGAAGGAGGACTAGGGTCCGCCAGCAAACCGAGCGAGATGGCGCAGTGGTAACGGAAGGTCCCGAGTTCAATTCCCGGTGATTGCCCATGAGTTTTTCGTGGGGTAGGCAAGCGAATGTTGGGGTGGTTTCCTCTCTGCTATGACTCCTTTTCAATCCGTTTTCTTCTCATCTTTCAGGTGTGCTTATAGGTTTCGTAGTGTATGGCGGTGCCGGACATATGTCGCGGATGAATGCTCAATGAAATGAGTGCTTCCCGTGGACACCAGAGGGTTGCTTGACTGATGGGTCGTTCGCTCTCGGCGGCTCTAGCACTAGGACGGGTTCGCCAGCTTGGAAACTTTAGGGACATCCGTGCATCTCTGTGGCCTGTTTGTCTAGGGACTGTAGCCTCCTGCGGTTCCTTCAACTCATCCCTTCCTCCTGAGGGGGGTGGTAGCAACAATAGACCTCGTCATCCGTGGTGTAGTGGTTACCATACTAGCCTCTAGGTCCCAAGGTCGCAGTTCCAAACCCGGCGGAGAGCGATGGATATTTTCGGGCGTAAATATCCTTAGCATGGCTTCCTTCAGAAGTGAAGTAAAGCCGGTGGTCCCGTGTCGTAGATTTACGGCACGTAAAAGAACCTGAAACCTGATAAAGAGTCCCTGAGCAAAATTACGGATCTTTCACGCCCAATATAGAGTGGAACGCTAAGGACCACAGCAGTTATACAGCGTCCATAAATATACCCCCTTCCCCCCCCCCCAAAATAAGCAGCAATAGACCTGTGCATGTCGCCGCGCGCAAGATGTCACACTCCGTTGAATCCTCTATTACCGGCAAAGTTTGCGCTTAGAAACGCTGGCACTCCCTTATTATGTTGCTAAGGTATTTGCTTTCAGCGTTCTGAAGAATACAACTACTCGTTTTTAAACGTTATGAATCCTTTTGGTTACTGAAATGAGAATTACCATAAAATAATTGAAACATGTCGCATTGAAATTAATGTTTAACGACAACCTTGGATGTTGCAAGAAACTCAAATGAACCACAACCTTGCAATCGCATGACGTTCTGATTTTCAGAAAAGACGGTTACATATTTTATTTATGTGTGTTTTCTTACTTATCCCAATCGTTTGTTGGTTTCTGTAGCGTTAGAGCCTCACGAATCTAACATATGTTTGCGTAATGAGCAGAGATTACATGAGCAATTTAGCAATTGAAGGGGTACACCGCCGGATTATGAAGCAGGTGTGCCCTCAGCGAGTTAGTAATTGTCATTCAGCGTAAAGCCGCATCGTGATTAGCGAACTGATGAAACAAGTCTGCTGGGTCGGCTGTCCCCGATTACCTGCACCACTGCACATTACACATAAATTAAAACATCAGTACGAATAGCTGAGTTGATAAACCTAAAACATTTTTAAGTGCTTCTTTATTTCAAAAGGTAAGAAGTAGAAACTGAAGTAGAAACTATCAGAGCTGACAAATCTCACAGATCCTTTATCACTCAGCTTGGGAGTGTTATATTAAAGAATGAAGGGTTGTGTATATTAAAAACTGCAGCTGGGGCAATTAGTAAGCAGTCAGACCGAGGTTTGTGGCACTAATCGATCTAGTTAAGGGTCATTTAAAACCACTAAGAGCACCGAACCTTACAGGTAGCTTATTTCTGGAAGCAATTAGTGCCGACAGACTAATCTCTAGAAAGGAATGGGAACTTCACACAACAGTTAAGCAGCTACCAACTTTTTAAAACGTTATTTGCTTTCTTAGATAAACGTTGTCTTGCATTGGAAGCAATTGACGTCAAGGAGGACAGGTCATTTCAAACACACAGGTTGCTAAGAAAGGGTAGATCTCGAGAACACGTAGTTCATCTTCACGACTGCACACGGCTGTCAAGTGTGAGCAAATATGCTTATAGATCATTTAAGAATGATGATTTTACTAAAACACAAGCGTTAGTTTGCAAGAATAATGTTTTAAGAGACTAATCAGAAGGCATAATTACTAACAGTGTAAGCGAATTCATTGCGTAGCCATAAATATAAATTTAATGCACTTTTGCAATGCAACAGTTAATGATGAATATAGTTAAAAGAGAAACAGTAAGGAATAAAGTTCAGAAACAGGTTCAGAAGACGGTAATACTGACATATCGCTAAGAGCTAGTATTGTGTTTATAAGCAAGGCATACATGGTGAAATCTTGCTGTTCACAGCAGTGATTTCTTTACGTGATAACTGTGGCCATTTTAGGGCACTGTTAGATTCAGCATTACAGTCAAATTTCACTTCCGAAGATTGCGTTCAGCGACTAAATCTTAAGCGCATGAACAGTGCAAGTGGAATTAACAACTCTAGTTAAAGCTAGCCCTTATATAGGTTTGGTAAGAGCAATAAAGTGTGCTATTGAACTTGCGGCACAGAGCATGCAGAGTATTGGTAACAGTACATATTGTTTTAACATTACACAGATCTTCAGTAAAACATTGTGATCAAAGAGTTCAATATGTATTGAAAAATATATCCATATACTTCCGCTCTGTCATTATTGCATTCAGACGTGAAATATTGTGGCTTTGTTCAGTTCTCTAAGCTCTCTATGACGCTTCACTGTTGTTATCTAGTTCAACTTTACTGAGATTTCACCTCGTTCACACTGTTACTTCACTAAGATGAGCTAATTCCCCGTCACTTCACTCCCTTCGTCACTTAGCCTCTTCTAGGACGGTTCACTCTCTGGGGCGTCCAACACAAGACCTCCACAATCCCTCGTTCCGCAGCAGCATCCTCTGCATGCCACAGCAGTCGCCACAAACTCGCTCGGAGAACCGCACCCTCGGTCACACCGGAAACACACTGACCGACTCTATCTCGCAGAACGCTCGCTTATATATTAAGCGGAATCTTCCACAGAACATTCTAGAACTATTTTGACACGCGTTCTGGGGGAGGGAAACAAACTTGCAGAAGGTTCTTGTTATCTGCTGATAGCGCTCCCGGTGATTGACGTTAACGAGCGCTAATTAATCATTGCTCATCTCCGACTGTTTGGCGCCGACCTCCCGATAACCTTAGGTGATAGACGCTGCGTCACGATATATATTGGAAGAACTAAATGTTTTCTGCTTCGTAAAAATTGATATTTTCAAACAAGCAACGGGACAGATCACGTTACTACACAAGCAAACTTGTATCGTTAGAACCGTTTTCAACAAAATCATATTTTTCCATATAAAGTGTAGTTTGCGATTGGAGTATTTTCTTGAAAACCTTCATGCCGGAGTCCTGGAAGATCCTGGGCCTAAATTCAAAATTGGATGTTTATCCGAGATTTTATTTGCGATTTATGCTCCTTAGACAAACACACACACGCACACGTAATTTTCTTTTAAAACTGCTGTTTTATTCAAAGTGCCTCGAAACATATATTCCTGATGAATTCTCGACATTAAATTTTTGGATGGAATATCCTCTACTTAGTACAGGTAGTCATCAGAAAAAGTAAGAAGATGTACAGTGAACTACACGGGAGCCTGACAATGCTTTTGCTTTTTCCATGGTGTTTTCTTTATTTAATATTGGCAGAATCCCCGTATCAATTGCCTTCTACACCAGACCGGGTGAGCTAATCTCAAATTAGTTAGAATTCAAGTCCGACATAAGGCATTACATATGAACAAGTGTCAGTACTAGGAGAGCGGCGAAATGGGAAGAGTACGGAAACCTTTCATCAGAATGCTGGAAGGCCACGACAGTACACACCAGGCCCTGGAGAATCCGTCTCGTATTACAAATGCGGACAGGTCAGTTTCAGACTGGGTGGGGGGGAAGGAAGTTAGTGGGGAAGGAAGAGGAGGTGTAAGACAAGCATTAAATGGGGTGTTAATGGTAGGGGGCTGGGCATGTTAGAGGAGGTTTCACAAGTAAACCACTGCGTATTATATCTGAACGGTTTCATGCTCTAAGGAATGAAAACAGATCAGAATTGTGCCAGTGAGAGGAGATATGCCTCTATACATGTGGTGTTAACTGAGGGAGGTTCAGTATTCGTAACTGTACAGCAATAGTGAGAGGCATGAGGTTACAGTTGTCTGAGTGGTAAGTATAGGTATTGAATAAAACAACGGACGAACGGGGGGAGCCCCCAAAACCGGGAAAGAGCACAGCAGGTCAGTCGGCCCCTTGTGCTTCTACCGTGAACTCCAGGAGGTAGGGATGAGGGACCCGAAGGGTGACCAGATCGCATAACGACGAGCGCAAGCACAGACGGGGTTCCTAATTTTTCCAGATTGATCACCTCCAACGCCGCTCGAGTCCACCTTATTGGGCCCCGAACCTCTGGAGGTCTCCCGAAGGAGCTCCTGCTCGAAAGCACCCGGAGGCTGGTTCCAATGAAGCAGTCCCTGGATGACGTCAGAATGAAACTTCCACAGAGCGCCCAGCCGCCACCCGCCGAACACCGTCGCCTTGCCCTACAACGCTGAAACAGGTGGTAGGGAAGATGATGGGTGCAGGAAATGGGGGGGGGGCAGGAGAGTCGTGGTGGAAGATAAACCACCCCAGCATTTGCCTCTCAACCCGGGGAAACCACGAATATCCCATCGGTAAGAGTGGACGATCATCAGGGATGGAACCTAATACCTCCTGAGTGCGAGTCTAACACGTTACCGCGAGGCCACCTCGCTAGGTTACAAACATTAGAAACCAAACATATTGACATTAGTTTTAAGCATATAATTTCTGCAACCTTAGCAACGCTAGTCATTTGTTGCAGTGTAAACAGCCATCATCAGCGTTACTTCGTTGTGTATAATACTGGCCGCACGCCCACTGCACATTTCACTGGAACTCACTGTATACCCTAATTATGGTTCCTCCTGTTTAAAAGTGTACCTG
Source organism: Deroplatys truncata (assembly GCA_030765065.1). NCBI lineage: Eukaryota > Metazoa > Arthropoda > Insecta > Mantodea > Mantidae > Deroplatys > Deroplatys truncata. The sequence continues at coordinate 17,945,048 of CM060988.1, read as the reverse complement.
GCGGTTAAAAGTGAAAAAGCTTTCGTAACATGATTCCTCACTGCACCGGTAGCACATTTTTCTTTTATATATTAAGGTGATGTTTTACTCACCGGTCTAGGGCGATGGCCACGAGATGGAGGATGGACGCCGTGCAGCAGAGGACGTCACTGGAGGTCCACATGTCGCACAGTTCGGGCCCCAATGTCCACTGTTTACTGACCTCGTACACGGCTCCCAAGGGCATTACAAGGCATGCCACCAGGAGGTCGGCCACGGCCAGGGACAGGATGAGGTAGTTGGCGACGTTCTGCAAGTTCCTCTCCAACAGTATCGCCGCTATCACGAATACGTTACCTGAAAACATTCACAATAAATCTCAGCGAGACACTAAGGCTTCTAATATTCTCACATTCAGGCTCTTATAGAGAAAACCTATGTTAGCTGTAACATTTCACTACTGAATTAGTTGATTACATACATTTTGCTACTGTAGTAAACTGGAAACTAAACCACTCCTCACCTGAAGTTAAACTTTAGTACCGTTTAAAGGGATATAATAACTTCATGTATTCATTTAAAGCGGATATGTTTGTCATCTTCCTGGTTACTGATATATTTTACAAATGCCTAAAACGATAAAATACAACAAATTTGATGTGTTACACCCACATGACTTTCTCTACTTCTGCACAAACTATTTTTACAAACGCTTATTCTCCAACTACTTCATATTAATCGAGATAAACATTTGCAGACTCTATCTTATTGCTAATTTTCTTGTACGTGCAAGGGGAATTGCTAGGCTTTAAGCGGTAATCGAATCTTTTAAGAGCTGGTTGCTATGTGGAGGATTCCATTATCATTGCATGTCCAGGACGTTTTACACAAAAAGAAAAAAAGCGAATAACAAATTCCCATTTGAGAAAAAGTATTGGAAAATTAAAACAAATAACAAGGAATATCTCAGAAATAGTTCACTCGACCAAAAAAAAAATATGTATATGTCAAATTATGTGTTTTAACGAGATCTACGTTTTTTGCGTGGTGACATTTTATCTCTCTCTTACGGTTTACCAGTTATGCAAAATTCTTTCAGAATGAAGAAGACTTTTGGGGACATTCCCAGAAAATTCAAGACATACTTTTCATTTGTCATGAAAATATCTTAAACATATGATATTTTAATCAAAATCGTTAGAGCCATTTTTGAGAAAATCAACATTTTCCATATAATGGGTCCTCTGGCCTGCGAAGTCAACAGTCGTATACGTCTCAAGGCTGCCAACCGTATTCTCAGAGCTCAAACATTCAACTCTGATTAGTTATACAATAGCATTGTCTCTTCCCTAGTGCACCTTTGTTATACAGCCCATATCTGAGGTAACAAGCTGTAGATTACGTGAATTTCGGTATTGTGAATAATTTAATATTTTATTTCCATTTGTGGTGCAAAAATGTCTAATTATGTATTTGTGTTCAACAAAGGGGTAATAAACGCCTAAATGCATCGGATAAATAGCTTTATAGAAATTTGTATAATACTAGAAAAACAGAAGACATGGAAAAATATCTTATATTCTTTAGAAACAAATCAATGGATTGTATCAGAAAGTTTAAACAAGCTCTAGTTGCTTAACACATGCTGTAATGACTCAAAGTATGCAGTATAAACAGATAATACAGTTAATAGAAAAACTTGCGAGAAAAGTTAAATTAGTACCGATGATGGATAAACAACAGAGGGAGTAAACTGCTCTAAAAAATCTGCAACAAGTAACTGTTATGTTAAACGTTAAGTAATTTAAAACTTTAACGCTATATGCAACAGTATTGTGCATTTGTTTGTTATTCGCATTTTCTCGCTTGTTTTGCAATTAAGTAGTAGTAATTTTGTGTGGAAGTTATTATAATAATTTCCTATTATAGATAAGGAAGTATTTTGTGAGAGTACAGCCGAAAATATAACAACAACAATATATATATATATATATATATATATATATATATATATTTAACGATTTTCGACTGAGTTTGAAAGAATGCGAAAAGATGTGTCATCATACTCGAAAAAGCTACAGTCGACTAAGCTTTCAAAATAATTTTCTATTAATTTTAATAGGATGCACAAGGAAATGTGACAGGTGACTAGTCGGCCACGTCATGAGTGCGCTTGGAGGAGGACGCCACTGTTTTTGTGGACATTACTAATGTTATCATGGCCTTGAATCAGAAGGGAGTGAGAGGCAAGGCGATTGGAGAATATACCTTTGCACCCCTCGACCTCGCTAGTAAATGTCACTCACAAATGCGAATGTTGTCCTTACCTGCGTGTCCCTTCCGATGCCCCTCCCAATAGTTCCGTAACTGTTTAGTTCCTCTTCCCACAGAACGCACTCATATTGTGGCCGACTACTTTACAAAACAAGGGTGCAGTTGTTGAATAACCGTTATGTAAATCAATACACTCATTCGAATATCCTTAGTTTCAATGTTAACTCGCCTCAGCCCCCAAAGCTGCTCATCATCGGACTTTACTGACGGGAAACGTCGTGTTTCCTTTTCTCGTAATAATATCTTACTTAGCATTAGCTAAAAGTTACAGTACCTCTCCGCTGCAGAGATATTTACCCCTTCTTTTCATCCGACATCAGGTAGCCTTGGCCCACATGTACCAAAATATGAATGATGAGCACTTTAATTCAAAGAAATTGCACTCCTTTCCAAGTTTATGTATAACTTATCGAACAACACTCACTGAACAGGGATTTCTTGTTTTGAATGCAGTTATATAGAGCTTTAAGGGTAACATTAGAAAATTAGCAGAATTCAAAACAGTTCCAAGCAGCATTTAAAAATCAACTTCGGAAATAGAAAACGTTCGTAAACATCCAACGCGATTAAAGGCATAAATATACGTAAAACACACACAGAGAGAGAGAGAGAGAAAGAGAGAGAAGGAATCTATTAAATTGGTTAATGCAGCAGAAAATATAGGTTGTTTCTATCGAAACGAAGAATAACGTTTCTTTAAAGAATTCAATAAACTAACAATCTCAAGAAACGTTAGACTGAAAGGAGCATAATTATACCAGGTTAATCACCTCCCCCTAACTTTTTCGAATGTATGCAGCACCTGAATGAAAGATACGCCTTTAGTGCATATACATCGTTCACTCTACACCTCCCACATATAAATAGACAGAGGCAGTCGCAATATAAATGTACTCCAAAAAAATCCCACTCTCTCGACCCGAGTATTTCGCCATACAGCAGAAGCAGCGAGCAGACGTCACTAGCGAGCAGCCGACAATGTTGTTACTCAACTAGTGGACGTAGAGCAACGGTGGTCCGCGACAGGTGCATAATAACTGTTTCGCTGCTTTTATCAAAGCAGCGACCAACTTAGAGATCTACTGGTGACAACTTGCGACCAGCAGAAGACAACAAGTAGCGGGCGAACAACAAGGCCACAGTCATCTGCCGCAAGGCGGGGTACGGCGCACTTTAAGTCCAAGTGTCCGACCCTCTGTTGTCACGCCGTTGGCTCCCCTGCCTGTAGGTGTGCGGTGAACTAGTGAGTAAGGAGTGCGGTGCGTACGTGTACCTACTCCTTGTTCCCAGATCCCGTCAAGATGAAACCCGCTCCCAGTAGCGAGGTTACCAGCGGTCCTGCCTTGAACGAGCAGGAGTCAGTGCACAGTACCAGCACTGGTGAAACCCATAGTTCTTCCCATGCCTCCGGGTCTGGAGGAACCAACGCGACAACGCGCACGCAGAAAAGTGAACTCAACCCGCTGGGTCTCGACCGACGGATCTGACAACGGCCTCTCACAGGAACGTTTCCCGCTATGTTTAGGCAAAAACACCAAGTCTGAGTACTCGGAAGTGAGAATGACGTCACAAGTTATTCGGCTTACTCGGATAGGGCTTCGGTCTTCTCCGTGCACTCCTCCATAATAGGAAAGGACGAGGATAGTCACACTGTCCTCCCTGAGAATAGTGATGATGGTTTTCGTGTAGTGAGCAGGAAGGGAAGGCCACTACTACCAACCAGCCAGAGCAAGAGGGAATATGGCTGTCCCGCCGTGGGTGAACAGTCTAGGCGCCACCATCCATCGATCATCGTGGACTCCTTCCAACGGGGTGATGGGCTTCCTTCGGGAGGTCATGCCTAATCTCTACAAGGAGTGTGCGGTGACCCGCAGGAAGAGCCGCTACGTCTTCTAGCCTAGGCCATTGGAGGACTATACGTTCTTACTGAGTACCCTCAAGAAGAAAGATATCCCCCATTTTACCTTGGCCTCGACAAGGCAAGAGACCTTAAGCGAGTCATTAGAGGCCTAGCTGTGGACACACCAGTAGGGGACATAGGGCACGACCTCATCCGTCAGGACATAAAGCCTCGCCTCGTGAAGCACCTCACGAAACCTGCTCCAGCTGGGCAAATGCCCAACAAAATCCGCATCGTCCTCTTTTTAGTAGTGGTGGAGCGGGTTAAAGATCCGGAGATCAAGATAGATTGGGTCACCTCGATCTGTTATCTCCGGGTCACAGTTGAAGCCTCCCGCCGCCCTGACGGCCCTGCACAATGCCATCGTTTCTTGGCTTTCAACCACTCAAGCAACTCTTGCCACCGTCTATTGTGCTGCCTTCGTTGCGATGGCATGCACCCAAAGGAGGTCTGCCCTAGGTCCCTCGCAGATGTGTCCAAACTGCAACGGTGACCACATCGCCTGCTATGGGGGATGTTCAACACGCCTAAAGGTGATGGATTCCATGTACTCGTCACGAGCGCCACCAGTTCCACATACACCAAGTGAGCGATCAGCACAACCACCCAGGAGGATGGAAAATGAACGGTGGAGGCCCCCCACGGAACACCAGGCCTACAGCACGTCAAGCGCCAAGACCATTGCCACCACCAATACCAGCACCAAGGGGCGTCTCTTATGCGCAGAAGGTCTCTGGTCGGGGTGCAACACATAACACTCCTAACACACAACCAACAGACCAACCACCCAAACGAAAAACCTCCACCCAGGCAAAAGAGGAGGAGGCAGAGACTCGGGACCGACTCGGACCGTGAGCAGCCAGCGACTGCAGGTCCTGCGCCTCAGCAATCACGCGCCCCCAGGGCCGAGGAGCCTGGGGATCGTCCTCTACCACTTCCATCCTCTAAACCTACTCCAGCTACAACCACACCATCCACACTTGGTGTTGATTTCGTGGGATTGGCGCAATAGCCGCAGCTCTTGCTGCAGAACCACGGTCGTCGAGTTTAGGAACTCATTATCAAGTTCCTTCAGGCCACCGATCCAACCAGTAAGGCGATGATCCTCTTGAGGGACTCACCTTTTTGCTCTCCCTTGCACTATTACTGCAAAATGGCGGACGGAACTAGGTCTGGTACCTCCTTCCGATTCGCCTTTTGGAATGACAACGGGGTAAGGAACCATAAGGGCAAGCATTATCGCTTTGGACCTCATTTTAGATTCAGAGACACATTTGCATCCTGACATCCCATTGGTATACCTGGCTACGTATGTCATCACAGCGATCGAGTGCCCGGCCCTGGAGGTGGTACTGTGGTCCTTGTGATGCAAAACGTGGTCCACAAACCATTTCCTCTTCTACCCCTGCAAACCCTTGAAGCGACGGCAGTGTGTGTTAAATTGGGAGGCACGGAGGTTATTATAGCGTCCATTTATCACCCACCTGGTAGGCTGTTCGTACCTGTTGATTACCGTCCGTACTAGCCCTTCATCCTTGTGTGATTTTGGAGGGGACTTCAACGCCAAACACCAGCGTTGGTATTCAAGCCCTCGTGCAAGTCCAAGAGGCAAAGAAGTAATTCGCATGATTGATAGATATCCACAACTTCGAGTACTGGGTCCCTGGCAACCCGCTCACCATCTCCAAGGTCGAGGACTACCCTCTGTCATCGACTTTGCGATCATTAAGCACTACCTTTATCATCTCACGCTCACATCACTCACGGCGCTCCATTTTGACCACAACCCCGTGTTGACAGAGATCAACACACGGGTTGCCAGTAACGATTGTTCTGGTCACACCAGGGAAATTGATTGGGACTGCGCAAACGGCTGCCTCCACGCATCAATCCCGCCTAACCCCAGGATTACGGATATTCCTTCCCTAGAGGCAGACGTCAAATCTTTTACCACCACAGTGGTGCGAACGGTTTACAACCTCACCATCCTAACACGTTTTCCTCCTCATCCCGGCGTCCACTGGACCTTTAACTCCTCATCTGCCGCTCCTGGTCAGCCCGAAGGCTATACCAGCGCTACCGGATGCCCTACAATCGAGAGCCTCTGCGGCACCTTCTCCGAATGGCCCGTGACCGACTGCGTGCTCACAGGGTGCAAGCGTGGGAGGCCGCGATGGCCCGTCAGAATCTCGAAAGTGGTGACGTTTGGCGGGTAGCTAAAAACCTCCGTCGCCGACGCAATCAATACAGCTTCCCGCTTACGTTAACCTAGGCCTTGTCTACGAACCCATAGCTAAAGAAAATGAGCTCGCTAACTATCTCGAGGACACCTGCAGGCCCAGTGATGACCCTCAGGACGCAGACTTTACTGCCCGCGTCCACCAGGAGGTAGATCGCTATGTGCGGTTGCCTCTTGATGGAGCGGAGGATCCCTTTACAAACATCCGCCCAAGTGAAGTTCAAGGCGCACTTCGGCGTCTCAACATTAAAAGAGCTTGCGGACAGGACGGGCTGACTCCGTCATGCTGCGTAACCTTCCGTTCACGAGCTATACTCTTCCTTACCAACATGTGTATCACCCTAGTACACTTTCCACGCAAGTGGAAGGTGGCCCCGGTGGTATGCATTCCGAAACCTGGTAAGGACCTGGCCCTTCCCTCCAGTTACCGTTCCTCAGCCTCCTACCAATCCTCTCAAAAGTTTTTGAGAGGCTTATACTGCAACGCTTTTCGCCGCTATTGGTTGACATACAAGCCATCCCAACCCATCAGTTTGGTTATCGTCCTGGACACTGGACCACCCAGCAGCTGCTGCGGGTGGTGGAGGCTGCTACCCTGGGTTTCCAGGACAGGGTCTTTACTCCTGCGGTATCTCTGGACGTGGAGAAGGCTTTCTCAACGACCTGGCACGAGGGGCTCCTCTATAAAATGATCCAGTTTGGTCTACACAGACAAATCATCCACATTGTATACAGCTTCCTACATAAACGCTCCTTCATAGTTGTAGTAACGGGGAAAACATCAACACAAAAACCCATAGGAGGCGGAGTCCCCGAAGGCCTTGTACTATCCCCCACACTGTTTATTCTCTACATGGCAGACTTCCCAGTGGTGCAGGGCGTCAATATGGCCCATTTTGCTGATGACGTCCTGCTATACACTACAAATAGACACAACCTCAGAGCCGTCAACCGTATACAGCTACACCTCCGTCTCGTTGAACTCTGGTGCAGGCGGTGGCGGATGTCCGTGAATACAGGCAAAAGCTAAGCTGTCCTGTTTAACAAGAGATGAATCCCCGCAGCAGACACCCTATCAGGGCCAAAGGATAGAGTGGGGGACATCCGTTCGCTACTTGGGCGTCACACTAGATGAGGGCCTAACTTTTCGTGAACATGTGCGTGGAACAACGAACAGGGTACGGGGGCGGTGTTGCCTTATACCAGTTCTAGCTTCCATATGCCGGTTCACTTAAAGTTACGCTTTATAAAGCACATATTTTACCTCTGATGCTCTATGCCTGTGAGGTGTGGCGCATGGTAGCAGATTCGCTTGTCTGGTTACAGCGGGTACAGAATGAGGCACTTGGTCCATCTATTCTGTCTACCGTCGCTTTCCAGTCAGGCTACTACATGAGACCTTGGCCATCCCGTATGCGGAGGATGTGATTAGGCAACGGGCTCAAAATTTCTACGCCAGATTGGTACATCACTAGAACGCCCTTGTCAGATTCCTGGGGACTACTTACCACAAGAATGTCGATACAACCGCTACCGGGTTCCCCGCATGACTTGCGGGCATCCCCGGTAACGAAGGCTTTAAACCTGCCAACAGCAAAAATGCTGTCACTAAGTACTCTCCCCACCCCATGGGAACGGTGAATCAAAATTAAACCAACCACAATTTAAGGAAGAACAAACACCAGCGGAGCAGGGCACTGGCGCTGCTGCTGAAGAGGCAGCCACTGAGGAGCCTATAAAACATAGTGCTACGTACCATCACACCCCAACATCAACACTAAACCGCCACCCTACAATAGTTCCATCATACCTATGGTAAAGCCCTTCCAAGGGCAGGTACATAGCAAAACTTACTTAGGCTCACCACGATCTTACCAGACTGAGTCCTGAGTCCTACTCTCTCACTGAGACTACAGCGATGTTTATACTTTTATTTTACAGGATACATTCTGACCCACTCCACGGAAACTCCCGTTGAAGGAGCCATCTACCGTATGGATCAAATACATACCAAATTTTATGTGTTACATTCACATGAATATCTCTACCCTCTATTATTTATTAGTGGGTATAAATTTATTCTTACGAAAGCGTACTTTTTATGTACTTAATTTTAATTCACAGAAGTAGTTACACTACACACTTTTTATAGATACAAAGGGAATGACGATAGTGAAATGTTTAAGAAGTGGATGCTATATGCTGGCCTTAAAATTCCATACTGTCTCCATGCACCGTGAGAATTAACTGAATGTCGATAGGAATTTAAAAGAATGACTAAGTATTGAACAATTGAAACCATTAATAACGGGTATCTCAGAAACGCTTGATGCCGCAAAAAATTATTTTAAATAAGTTGTGTTTTAAAGAGATCTATATTTTTTGTGTTGTGGATTTTTGTCTATCCGTTAACGTTTACCAGTTATGCAAAACTATAAAACTTCCTTTTGAATGAAGAGGGATTTACAGGCTGAATTCCCAGAAAATTTCAGATATGTGTTTTATTTGGCGTATAAATCATTAATAGATAGTACTTAATCAAAATCGTTAAAATCATTTGTAGGAAATCAAACGTTTTGAAAAATCCTCCATGTAAAGGGTAGATCGTGTGGAGGGATTTTTTCTTTTTGAAAATCTTTGCCTGCATCTTTCGAAAGTACTCAACCTAAATTCTGAGTTTGGTATTTATCAAATTTTCGTTTTTGAGTTATGCTGTTCAGAGGCACACACACACGAAGCGTTCTATAAAAAGGCTTTTTGGGTTCTAGGGATACCAAAACATGTATTTACGGTGAAATCTCGGTATCGAATTCTTGTGTGGAATGCAATACCCTCCTACCTATTACGTAAGTGGTAGAGAAAGTAATTAGTTCAGCTAAAACGGCGGAACCATCCAAAGGGGAAAATGACAGACTACAACCAACTCAAGCTACTCGCACCTCCATGTTGTACAGTCACATCACCTGATTAGTAAACAACGGTTGTAAGAGGAACAATTTCTTGGAAGAACACCACCAAGGTTTTTGAAGGGTTGAAAGACGCCTCCGTGAAATAATGAAGAGACGATTAGTAGCGCAATTGAAAACAACCCACTACATATAATAGGCTAGGAACATTAGCAGACACAGCTTTGAGAATATTGCATCGCAATAAATTTCATCCTTATTATCTAAAACTACACCAGGTCTCTATGACGTTCTCTATGAACGTAACTATCATAAGCGAGTGAGATTTTGACAATGGTTATTGCAACTGGTAGAAACTGATAGCTATGGACTTATTAGTGACGAAGCCACGTCCCAGAACAACTGAACGTGAACCGACATACTAGGCACTACTAGAGTATAAATAACTCTCACAGGTGAGAGACGCTGCGTTGATGTGCAACAGAGAGTCAACGTGTGTGTGTGGATTCCTAGATCATCATCCAGTAGGACGTTCTTTCTTTCGAAAGCAACCTCTCGGGACCGCAATATCTTCAGCTTCTCCGAGATCTATTGCTCTTGTTAGAGTATGCGCCGCCGATGAAACGGGTGAGAATGTAGTTTCAGAATAAAGGAGCGTCCGCATTCTGGTCACAAATGGTAAGGAATCACTTACAGGGAATATATACGGAATAATGGCTTGGGCGAGGTGGACGCGTCGCTTTGCTGGCTAGATCTCTTGATCTCACACCACTGGATTTCTTTATGCGGGGCTGTTTGAAAGAAACCAGAGAATCCAAACACATTACACTGCTGATTAGCGGAGTATGTCACACCAAGCAAGTTGCAGCAAACAAGAACTCTGCACCAGCGTGCTCAAATCTGCGTTAAAGAAACAGCATTTGCTGTAATAATGAAACGTTTTTCAGCAATTTTTCTTGCCTTCCTTTACCCCCGTACGCAAGATGTTTGTTTAACCACAGTAATTAGTTATTGAAGAAGTAATCACCTAAAATTTATGTAGACAAATGGAGGGAAAGCTAAAAAAGAAAAAAAAGTTAAAATGGGCAAGGAAATAAACAAATTAAAGCGGAAGGAAGAAAACAAAGCAAAACTGCCATAAAGTATTTCAACCTGCGAAATTCCGAAATATTTTATGGCACATCGATGGCTAGCCCACTCAACCACGCAGTCGTTTTTTGAACGTCTGTTTAGCGAAACATCTATACTGCCTTTAAGACCACGAAAAGGTAAGGTATTATAGATGTTAGTAGCTGCTTAACGTTCTGCAATTTCTTATCAATGATGCTAAATAGTCACAAGAACAATTAAATGAATTAGAAAATATGACCACAAAATCAATGATTGCTTGACAAAAAACGTAGATGTTTTCAAGGTACACTGTAATCTGCGGGTTGCATAGATGCGAAAAAATAGGCTGAGCTGATATACACCTGGCATTGTCTGTAGTTACCTTTCAGTTAGTACCAAAATAACTCGATTAGTTTCCGTATTTGTCCTAAGGGTGAGGCAAAATGTAAAAGCACACGCAGATAAGAATTGATATCAGAATTGCACACAAAAATTTCTTTCTGAATAAGGATGTGGATATGGGCACTAAAACACACGTTTGAGCCACGTAGACTGGCGATCCGGTTTAAGCCAACGCATACCCAGAGGAACTTCCCAGTCGCTTATCTAAGTACGAGGATGTGTAAAAAATAACGGGAAAGCTTTTATTGTATGGAAAATATTATTTTTTTATTCAAATTCATAACAAATTTTCAAAGTGCTCTCTTCCTGAGCACTATACACTTGTTCCAACGTTCTATCCGCTTTTGAAAACTCAGAGAAATCCTTGTTTGACATCCTGTTGAGTGTACCCCCAAATAGCACTGTTTCGTAGTATCTGTTTGAAAATGCGAATGAAGTTTTTGTTTTACTTGTGGGAACAGGTGGAAGTGTCAGGATGAAAGATCCGGCGAATATAGTCGGGGACATGACTTCAGTACCTAGTAGAGTGATGAGGCATGTGTTCCTCATAAAGCACTCGTGGAATCCTGTTTGCTAAGAGTTTCCTGCAGCCCAAATCATTAAGTTATGCCTTCAACTGGCATATGAAGTGTACACAATGTCTGCAACCTTCGCTGTTGTTAACTGTCGATTGTTCTGCAACATGGCGTCCATGGTCCTGCGGTTAAACTCAGTTTCTGTTGTGGGTGGGCCATCATGGACGTGGAATAACTTCAAGGCTTTTTTCACGAACTTTAAAGTTTTATGCCATTCAAAAACACGCGTTTCTAATAACGACTGGTCTCCGTATGCTTCCTGTATAATTTGTCCTGTATCCTGTACTGTTTTCAGTTCCTGAGTTTTTCAGAACACAGAACGTAGCTTAAATCCACACTGAAACACGTGCTTACACAATGGCTGCTTCTGACAAACTGACAGGTCAAGGACAATGAAGCGCAAATCACAGCGTCAGTCAATGTCAGGGCTCTGCATTACCTCGATTGGTGAATTTCTGCGCGGGCGCGTATTTACACAGAAACAAAATAATCCCGTTACTTTTTGACACCCCCTCGCACTGATACATAAGGGCCTGGAGATCACAGAGCAAAAGAATGGTTATACAGAGGCGGACAGAAGTATTCAAATCTATGGATATGCAGCTTTAAATGTTGAATTAATCGACACAGCAGATGGAATTATTTATTATTCTGTGATTCCACTGATGCGCTATTGTGCGTCTCATACACATATAGAGTACATGATGATAAGAATACGCGTGTATTATCCAACACGTGATTTTCCTTGAAAACGTTACGTTGCCTTACGACTCAAGTGTTTAAACGTGTTCCATAATACAGTAATAAAACACAGTAAACGAGGGAAAGTTGACATTTATACCTTTAGAACTCCCGCTGTCATACAGTACACAAGCAACTTCAGCTACAAGTGATCACAGTCCAAATGGGGAGGAAAGGAAAGGGGACGATTCTAGAGGAGAGAAAAATAATCTTGCGTATGCACGAGAAAAATAAGACGTGTAAAGAAATTGGAGAAGCTGTACACAGAAATCCGTCCACTGCGTGGTGTATCGTCCAACGCTGTAGAATGAGGAATACCTTTGTCAATAAGACTATGAAAGGTGCTCCGCCAAAACTTATTTCTAGAGACCAAAGACAAGTGGTGAAAATGGTGAAGCAAAATCCCAGAACAGTAGCAACAGAAATTAGAGCACATCTAGAAGAACATCTTGGGAAGGTGGTTCATGAAAGAACAGTTAGTAGGATTCTGAATAGAACTGAGTACAATTCCAGAAAATCAAGAAGAAAACCTTATGTAAGTGGAGTAAACAAGAAAAAGCGTTTAGTATTTTCTAATGAGTGAAGAACAATGGGTTCTAGGATCGTGTGTTATGGTCAGATGAAAGCAATACCGTAGTGATGGTCGATTAAAGGCGTGGAGACAAGAATACCGAGTGGGATCCCAAAAATATGGAAGCTACGATCAAACATGGGGGTGGCAGCGTAATGGTATGGAGATGTATGGCGTCAAGTAGTGTGGGTGAGCTAGCTTTTATTGATGGCAATATGAACAAGTATGATCTGCAGAGAAGCGTTCAAAAACTAAATCTTGGAAATAATTTTTATTTCCAACAATACAATGATCCTAAACACAGTTCAGAGGTTGCTAGGTTATGGATCATCTACAACACACCCCACCTCAATCACCGACTTGAACCCAATTGAGAACAGCTGGCAAGAATGGAAGATAGGATCAGGAAACACCACATTACAAGCAAAACAAGACTGAAAGACATTATTCGTCAGGAATGGAGTAACATTGATTTAGACTTAACTAGCAAGCACGTACATTCAATGCCAAGGCGCTTGGCAGCAGTTATTCACGGGAAAGGCATGACAACTAAGCACTACAGTGCTGTTTTTTAATACTTATGTCCAACTGTATGGGGGACATTGTTCAGTTTTCATTATAGAAACGTATTTATGTTTAATTTAAGTAAATACATGTGACATTTAAAATGACATAAAGGTGTGTTAAAAGCATAGGAGAGATTTATTTATTTTATTGTATATGTTTGGTATTTAAATGTCTTCTTTTAGTAGCACAATACTGATATTTGAATACTTCTGTATAACTGCTGTAAGTTTCATTTTTCACATTACACTCGATGATGCCAAGGATCCAGATGAATGTTCTAATGTTAGTCCTTTATTTCTTGAAGTTTGTGTAGAACATCAGCTGACGTCGTGTGCTTACCGGTGTAATGCAAGCCAGAGAATGAAGAAATACCTCTTTCGGATTTCAAACATGCTTTTAGTCTTGTACTACCGAGTACATTGGAACGTGCTGATATAAGAAGCTCTTCTTATGTTGGTACAGCCCACTACGGTACACAACGGAGAGGGAGTCCTCGCGCACTGCGACCTGACGGAGATTTATAGCGGCTACCGCCCTAGGAGGAGAGGATAAAGTGAAGCAAACACAGGAGGCTACAAATCGCAGGAAGTTAGGAAGTCCCTAACAGTTCCTGGCTCGAAGACTCTTCGCACTACTGGAGCTGCCCAGGAAGGGTTTATATTGGGAACCAAATTCTAAAATCCCTACACCCCATTCATATATGTATAGTCTGACATTTCGCTTAACCTCATTAACATATAACATGCATTGCCCAGATACCGTGGATGTTGAGGTAGAAGATACTTCTACCAAAACCAATTTTATACTTTTTCCCTCCTTCAATAGATTCTCCAACCTACCCTTTAACAACAGAAGAAGATAAGACCTTTTAGTATAACTAGTTCTACTGATACGTTGCAGACGTACGTTTGAAACAGTTGGGGAAGTTTTAGATACAGTACTGCTCTTCCGCACATGCCACCAAACGTGCTGCACAGTGCAGTGTTTCGATTGCCTACAGAGAAACAATCGTGTTGTATGTTTAATGGATGCAAACATAGATGCTTGTGGATCAAATCCAGAGCATCAACAGCACATCCTTCAACGACGCAAAATATTCATCTGCAACTTGTCCTTGTATCACGAAGTGTAATGGTTAAGAAGTCAATGTCATTCTGAATATCAGGAACTCGGAAATAATTTAATTCTTCTCTTCTACAAGCTCCAAGTATACAAAACATTAGAGCTCTGTTTATCGTTGTCCGTTCTGCGTCGACGCGCAGTGAGCTGAAAGGTGGTGCTGGTTCCTGGCCATGGAAAGCACCGGGTTCGATTCCACCCATTGGGGTGCAGATTTTAAGTCGCGCGTACAGAACCGCTACCCACTCATCATCGTGAGAAAAGTGAAGAGCTTTGAGAGGCGGAGATTTGGCAACGGAGGCCAATATTGTGGCTGGAGGATGCGTGATGCTGGTCAGATCTCCTCCCCATATCAACTGGATGATCGCCCACCTCTGGTCGTGGGCGTGTGACCGGCAGTCGGTTTAAAACTTATAGGTCCTTCATTGGCTGTACTGTCATGGGATTATTATTATTATTATTATTATTATTATTATTATTATTATTATGTCATCGGTATGGCTTAACAAATTATTCACTTCCTCCCTTGAAAGAACCATCCTTTGCCTCTTGTCCCTGAAAACTGCACTTCAGAGGGCAGTTACTTTGATATTAATATTTTTTTACTTGCTCTACTACGTATAGTAAGTAGGGGAACTATTGCATTCCACTGAAAGCTTCGATATCGAGATTTAATTGGAAATACATGTTTTAAGGCCCCCTGAATCCAAAGAAAGCATTTTTATAAAAACGTTCATGTGACATGTCTGTGTATCTGTGAACAGCATAACTCAAAACCGAAAAGTCGAATAAATACCACTAATGGTATTTAGGTTCAGTATCTTTCAAAGATGCGACACGAAGATTTTCAAGAAAATCCCCTGACCTAAAACTACCCTTTACATGGAACATTTTTCAAAAATTTTGATTTTGTCAAAAATGACTAACAATTTTAATTAAAACACTATATATTTATTTAGATGACAAATAAACCGTATATCTTGAATTTCCTGGGAATGTCCTCAAAAGTCCTCTTCATTCTGAATGGCTTTTGCATAGCAGTTAAACCGTAAGAGATAGACAAAATGTTTGTACATAGAAAATTTGGAGCTCTTTAAAACACCAATTTATGTCATATACTTTTTTTGTGAGTGAACCGTTTCCAAGGTATTCTTTGTTATTTATTTGAATTTTCCAATACTTTTTCTCAAATGGGAATTCGTTATTCGTTTTTTTATATCCTGGACATACAGAGAGAATGAAATGCTCCACATAGCAACCAGCTCTTAAAATATTTGACTATCGCTTAAAGCCTACCATATTCCCCTTGCATCTACAAGAAAATCAGCAATAAGATAGTTTCTGCAAATGTTTATCTGGATTAACATGAAGTAGATGGAGAATAAGCATTTTTAAAAATAGATTATACAAGAGTAGAGAAATGATGATGATGATGAGATGGGACTTAAGGGCGCTCAACTGCCAAGGTTATTAGCGCCCTTACTATGTGTAAAATATAAAATGTAAAAGTCAAAAAAGTAAAAAACCCCATACAAACCGCTTGGTCAAAAAACAGTAAAAAACACAATAGACGAAATACTAAGATCTACACACTAAAATCATAGTCAACAAGAGAATAAAACAACGTGTCAAGGACTGTAGATTACGAGGGACACAAGCGCCAGATATCCACTGGGGAGGAGTGCCCCCATTAAAAGATAATGCAAAATCAAACAGCTAAAAGGCGCTCAGCGCATCAAATGCGACGGCTAAAACCAATGTCAGTGATAAAACGTAAAAGACATTCTACAGAATGCGCGTCGTCTGCCAAAACGTTGGCTAGGTCAACAGGCAGACCAACACGAACGCGCAACGGAGATAAAACGTGACACTCTGTTAAAATGTGACGCACCGTTAAGGGCGCATCACACTGCTCACACAGTGGTGCGGGGTCACCACTGAGCAGGTATCTATGACTAAAAAGACAATGTCCGACTCGTAAACGAGCTAAAAGTACCTCTTCCCGACGAGAAGAACGAGAAGAGGTACCCCAGACTAACGGAAGAGTTTTAACCTCCCGCAACTTGTTCCCGCTAAGAGCTGCCCACTCATCGCGCCAGCGCGAGAGGATACGGTAACGTAAAATAACATAAAAATCTGAGGAAGGAACAACACAGGTAAAACATCTGGGTGATAAAATGGCCGATTTGGCAGCGGCGTTGCCAGACTCGTTGCCTGAGATGCCCACATGACCTGGAATCCACACGAAGGAGGCGCTGATGCCAGATGCACCAAGCAAGTGGAGCAGGTCATGTATGCGCTGTACGAGCGGGTGGTAACTATACAGCGCGTGAATGCTCTGAAGGGCATTCAGAGAGTCCAAACAAAATACACAGCGCGGTAAGACGTGCCGCTGAATGCATAAAACACATTGATATATACTAAAAAGTTCGGCGTTATAAATCGAACATTGTTCAGGTAAACGAAAAGCAAAACTGTGCACCAAAAACAAAGGCACATCCGACTCCAACATCAGCCTTAGACCCATCGGTATATATAAAATGACAGTCCCCGAACTGTGCCTGTAGTTCTAAAAAAGCGGATCTAAGTGCGGAAGCAGGGGTGCATTTTTCGGCATCGACGTTTACCCAAGGTGACAGTGGGCCTCAGCGCGCGACCATGGAGGAAAACGGGTTTCCCCCCGTGGAAGGGCCGGCGCTGGCGTAACGTCCAAATGCCGAAGTAGCAGTCGAAAACGTACCCCTGGAGGGAGCAATGCAGAGGAGCTAACTAAATATTGGCGATCAAGTAAATCCTCGTAAAATATCGCGAAGGACGGGTGGTCAGGCAAGCTGGAGAGTCGACAGGCATAGCTGCACAAGAGCATCTCACGCCTGAAGGACAGAGGAGGCTCTGCAGCTTAAGCATACAGGCTAGGTTCAGGGCTGGTTGGAAAGGCCCCTGTAGCGACTCTTATGCCTCGATGGTGAATGGCATTCAATCGACGTAACACAGATGGACGTGCCGATTAATAGACAATGCACCCGTAATCAAGCTTGGATCGGACCAAAGAGCGATAAAGCCGCAGAAGAACGGTCGGATCAGCTCCCCAGGATGTGCCACTTAAAACACGTAAAAAATTAAGAGAACGGTCACACTTTGCTTTTAAAAACTAAATGTGCGAAATCCAGCTCAGCTTCCTATCAAAGATCAACCTTAAAAATTTCGCCTCGTCTGCAAACGGAAGTATCCCTGGCCCAAGATGGAGAGAGGGCAGAGGGAAAGCCTTCCGGCGCCAGAAATTGATACAGACGGATTTTTCGGCGGAGAAATTGAAGCCGTTGGCGTTACTCCAGGCGTAGAGACGGTCGATACAGCTCTGGAGACGGCGTTCGAGCAGACAGGTCCGCCGTGAACTAAAATAAATGGTAAAATCGTCAACAAAAAGGGACGATGAAATGCCAGCTGGAATACAATCAACAATGGGGTGGATAGCTATCGCAAAAATTGTGACACTGAGTACAGAACCTGCGGTACTCCGTTCTCTTGAATGAAACGACTAGATAAAACCGAGGCAACATGTACACGAAAGACGCGGCCCGTCATAAACTCCCGAAGAAATATGGGAAGACGACCGCGGATATTCCATGCGTGAAGTGTACGTAAAATACCGCCCCTCCAACAAGTGTCGTAGGCTTTCTTCAGGTCAAAAAACACAGCCACGGTTGGACACTTTCTCAGAAATCCATTCATAAGATGCGTCGACAGGGACACCAGATGGTCGACGGTAGAGCGATAGCGGCGAAATCCGCACTGAGAGTTCACTAGAAGTTTCTGAGACTCAAGCCACCATGTCAACCGCCCGTTGATCATGCGCTCCATCACCTTGCAAACGCAACTGGTGAGGGAGATAGGGCGGTAGCTGGAAGGTAGTTGGCGATCCTTCCCAGGCTTAAGTATAGGGACAATGGTGGCTTCGCGCCAAACGGAAGGAAAAAAGCCGTTTTGCCAAATACGGTTATAGTCTGTAAGAGAAAGAGTTTACTGTCGGCTGAAAGGTGCTTTAACATCAGGACATGAATGACGTCCGGCCCAGTAGCGGAGTGCCTAGAGCAATGAAGAGCGTGCTCCAGCTTCCTCATTGTGAAAAGTTCATTATAACACTCATTATTAGCAGACCGAAAATTAAAGGTGTCGGAACCCAGCCGGTACTTGATAGAGCGAAAGCCGGTGGAATAATGGTCTGAACTGGAAACCGCCTCAAAGGCAGCACCAAAAGTGTTAGCGATGGCAGCCGGATCCACTATGGTGGCATTGGAAACCTGAAGGCCAGAAACAGTACAATGCAACACTTTACCTGAAAGAGACGAAGTTTATTACAAACAACGGATGAAGGCGTAAAGCGATTAAAAGACTCGACAAAACGAGTCCACGACGCCTTCTTGCTATCCTGAATAATGCGACGAGCCCTGGCGCGCGATTGTTTAAAAGTCACCAAATTATCAAGTGTAGGGTGTCGCCGAAACACCCTAAGTGCAGTTCTACGGGCACGAACGGCGTCCCGACAATCCTCGTTCCACAACGGATCAGGCGGTCGCCGAGGTTGAGAGCATGAACGGGGAATTGCACGTTCGGCGGCAGAGTAAATCGTAGACGTAAGGTGCTGCACTAGTTGGTTAATGTCGGCGAAGGGCTGATCGTCAAAATGCACGAGGCTGGAATACAAGCTCCAGTCGGCTTTTTTTAACATCCAGGTAGGTACTCTGGAATTCTGTATGGTGTGACAGAAGAGAAACGATGCAGGGGTAATGGTCGCTGGAGTAGGTGTCAGCGACGACGTTCCATTGCAGACGACTAGCAAGCTGGAGTGAGCAAACGGCGAGGTCCAAGTGAGAAAAGGTACCGGAAGAATCAGAAAGATACGTAGGCTCACCTGTATTCAGAATAGAGAGATTGAACTGGTAAAAAATGTCGGAAAGAAGAGTTCCCCTCGCACAAGCCCTTAGCGAAACCCACAGGGGGTGATGAGTATTAAAATCTCCCAACAGGAGAAATGGTGTTGGGAGAGCGGACAAGGGATCTCGGAGGTCCGCGCTAGCGAGGGGAGACGATGGAGGTGAATATACAGAGCAAACAGAAAACAAAAACCGGTAACTGCAGTCTAATGGCAACAGCTTGCAATTCGGACGTAAGAGTGAGACGTTGAAAATGAACGTCGTTACGCAATAACAACATGACACCTCCATGAGCAGGAGTACCCTCCTCCGGTTCAAGGTCGTAGCGAACCGGAGTATATCTCGGAGATCAAAAGGATCATGAGGGCGAAGCTTAGTCTCCTTCATACACACGACCATAGGCGAATGGGAACGCAATAAAAGTTGCAGTTCCACCCTATGCGATCGTACACGACGTACATTCCAGGTCAGGAGAGCCATTAAGAAAAAGGGAGAAGGATGATGGCGATGATTGGCTCGGGAACCCCCGGGTACGCCAAACCTGTACTCACATAACGTGAGCCCCTGGGGGAGAGTAGAGAAAGTCATGTGAGTGAAGCACATCATTTTTTTTTAAAAATACAAGTCGCTTTAATATAGAGTATTTGGACCAGGCTGAGATTAATTCAATTTTTCATGTAAGTACGCCAGCGTCGCTAGTTGTTTACTAGAGAAACAACGCACCATCTTTGAATGCAGCACGTTTCTTCTCGTCCTGTGCCGAGAATTTACTGGCAGTAACTCCAACCTAGTGCTTCAGGCCCGGAGTGAAATTTGCTCGTAATTATCATTCACATTTTCACAAAAGTGGACAAAGTCGTACCCTGCTTAAAGACTCGTGGGCAGATCGACGCCGTCAAATGTGATAAACAGGGTACGAGTTGGTACCAAAATTCCGTCGCGTTTAGCCTGCACTCGATGATCAGAAAGATAGTCGACAAGTTCTTCGTCCGGCATACCATCGAGGCTATGGGTGGTAACGACGCCTCGACAGGAATTCAAGGTGCGGTGCTTCTCAACACGGATAGGATAACCGTGGAGAAGCGTGGCGCGCAACAAGGACTTACTTTGCTGTTCGGATTTGGTTTGAACCAACAATGAACCAATTCGAAGACGAGTGCAGGAGTGAACCGCACCTGCAATAGCGTGAATGCCCTTCTGAATAATAAAAGGGTTCACCTTCTGAAAACTTTGTCCTTCTTCTGTACGTGAAATGACCAAGTAACAACCAGATGTCGCCGGTGCTACTTCTGTTACATAGACCTTTCGGCGCTTGTTGTGAGTAATTGAGAAAGGGTGCTCCATAGCAAAATAAATCCTCGACCATTGCAACCATCTCCGATCTCGGGCTCTGACTTCCCGGGCGTTACCCCGGCTTGGGTGAGTGGCCTTCTATACCTAGCTCACCCCAGGGTCACACCTCCCAGAACATAGACAGAGGGACCCAATGGCCGTCGGAAGTCAGCAGCTCATGGAATGGCCCCCCGCGGGACTGCAGTCGAACAGCGGATACGAACACATACCCTACATGACGACCCCGTGTGGTGGGGATGATGCCATTACCTACTCACCCAGCTGCGCACCCAGTGCGCGGGTATCCTTCAGGCTTTGTCCACGGAGGATTAAAATAAAATGTAAAAGAAATAAAACTGTGTGGGCGTTTCGCACGCAAGGTAGGCCGGCGAGGAAGAAAAAGAGGGGCGTAAATGAATGGACGTGGTGCGAAATGTGCAAAGTAAAAGAGAAGAAAGAAACGATGGCGAGGGGCGACATGGAATGAAATGCACAGAACGCACGAGAGCCTACTTTGAGTCCCCCGGTCACGAGAACGAACCCACCTCGACCGGATGAGGGTGGAAGGATGATGGCGATGATTGGCTCGGGAACCCCCGGGTACGCCAAACCTGTACTCACATAACGTGAGCCCCTGGGGGAGAGTAGAGAAAGTCATGTGAGTGAAGCACATAATTTTTTTTTAAAAATACAAGTCGCTTTAATATAGAGTATTTGGACCATGCTGAGATTAATTCAATTTTTCATGTAAGTACGCCAGCGTCGCTAGTTGTTTACTAGAGAAACAACGCACCATCTTTGAATGCAGCACGTTTCTTCTCGTCCTGTGCCGAGAATTTACTGGCAGTAACTCCAACCTAGTGCTTCAGGCCCGGAGTGAAATTTGCTCGTAATTATCATTCACATTTTCACAAAAGTGGACAAAGACTTGGATAAATAAAGCGTAACATTGCTGTGAAAAGAAATGTTACTTTTGTAGCCTATACATGTGAAAATAATTACCATTTAATATAAACATGACATTTTTAGTTTTAACTCTTATTTGCCGTTGGATTTCTTTTGCTATTAGCTCGTTACTACACAACACACAGTTATAATGGCTATTAACTAATAAAACAGTGAATGGTTTAATTTGTGCATATTCTAATACGTTTGAAGAAGTTTAGAATATCCAATATAAAACTTCAAAAGCTTCATACAATTCAGAAAGGATTCACTAAAAGCTTACGTAGGCAAACACTTTAGCGGAAATAATCCCACATTGCAGACCTGTCCGGAAACAGCCCGTTCGTCCGTTGTGGCCTTATATTGCATATCTGATGTACATATCCATTTTAAAAGTAGCATCAGCAAAATGTATCGACTACTGAAGAAATGGTTGAAATCAGATGGAATATTTTCGAGGCAACTGTAAACGGTTCTATTATATTTCCACGTTATGTGTTATGGTATAAGTTTGATGTCAACAGTTAACTAATTTGCTTTCAGACATCCAAGAGTAGGAAGAGGAGAATCATCGCGATCCTTCAGTAGGAGATTAACTTCTTGTCAACATCAGTTTTAGTGCTGTTTAACGCACTGAGCGAGATGGTGCCGCGGTAACGTGTGAGGCTCGCATTTGGGAGATCCTGGGTTCATTTCCGTCGACCGCCCACAATGAACTTGGGTTATTCGTGGTTTTCCCGGGTCGTTTGGCAAATTCTGGAGTGGTTTCTTATCTAACATGACTTCCTTTCCATTATTCCGCTTACATTCTTTCTCTCTCTTTAGACGTGTTTATGGAATTCCTGGCGTATGGTGGCGCCGGACATATGGCGCGGATATTAGCTCCAAGGGACGACACTGAGGGCTGCTTAGAGAAGGGTCTTTCATCGCCCTCTCTGGGGAGGTCCAGTAGCAGGAGCTGTTAGGGACTACCGCGATTCTCTGTGGTCTGACTGCCTCCTGTTGTTCCTTCACTTCATCTCTCCTACTGGGGTAGGTGCAGTCTGCGAGGTACCCCCCTCCGTTATATACCTATACTGTTTAACGCTCGTACTTAGTACACACGGCACCACAGGCGGTGGACACATTACATGAAATGATAATTGGAAATGGAGATTTGACCGCAGACCTTCCCACCACAAGTCCATAGGTTAACGACCTCGGTTACCTGCGTCAGTCTGACAGTTAAGAATCTGCCAAATGGTAAAAAAGAGGCCAAATCATAGATTACAATGGATATACAAAGGACCTGTAAATATTGTGCTATACCTTGTTCACTATAAGCAGAAAGGACAAGTAAACAAAACTTAATGTATCACTCCGCCGAGCACATGGCAGCACCACGTGGAAGATGACGTAGTGAGAGGAAATTGCTTCAAACAGAATGCGAATACAGTATATTGCGCAGCTTGGGGATCATTAGCTTTTAAACATTGTGTCTCATTCCTATATTTTGACTTACATCCTAAACTTCTAACACATAATACTAAAAGTAGACAAAGGTTGTACCTGAACAGTTCGGCATCTGTGATTAAAGGCACTGGATTAAGCTGTTCTTAACTTCAGGCTTTAGAAATCATTCATTTAATTACTAATATCAGTGCACCACCTTTGCTTTAATCTTTTCTGAGTCAACAAGTTAAATAACGATTAGCACTATAGTTTAAATCTCGATCCAAGCTATCCGTGCAACAATTCTGCATCACTAACAATTATTGCTAAACAATGGCCAACCATATTCATTGTGAGTACTTTTCACAGAAATTGTTAAAACCATTTAACACAATTGTCTTCTCTCCCTTTTCCGTGTTTGTTTTCCACAGTGGCAGAAGATTTTCAGCCGGAAACCGGACACGAACTGCAGCGCCTGCGCATAGCCTCATAACTCTCTGCTATAGTTTATAGGTGAACCTGAACGAACACATTTACTTTCACAAATTCAACTCCTACAATAATGAGTATTTTAAATTTCTCTGCACGAGAATAACCACAAAATGTTACGATCTGACCGAACTGTTTTTTGTAGAGGAAGAGATGACATGCTAAGCGGGAAAAGTAGTATTCTGCCCATCAGCCAATGAGGTGATCTCTTGTCACGTGGTTTTGTTTACTTCTCCTTTCAGATTATAGTGAAAAAGGTATAGTATATAGATATTACACGAATAAATTGAAATCCCAGGAGTAGAAACAAAAATGGGAAATTACTCTACAAGAATGCTAAGGGACTTAAGATGGTCTCTTCTTCAGAATTGATGAAACTGCATAGCTGAATAAGAGGAGTGGCAGCCCTACAAGAGGAGTGGCAACCCTGCAGTCCTCTTCTTATATGTGAAGAGGACTGATAATAAGTAAAGTATACAAGTGTTGTGAAAGAAAAGCTTATGTGTACACTTACACGACTTTTTCTACTCACTATTCTTCACTTTTATGTAGCTTCCAAACTATTTTTACAAAAGCTTTTCTATTAATTCAAGTTAGTTGAGATAAACTTGACGTAAACAGCTTAATTGCATATTTCTTTACAGGTAAAAGAGAATAGTGACAGTAAATTACTCAAAGATGGGAAGCTATATTCTGGGATAGAAAATCCATGCTCTTTCCTTATCGCCAGAAACACCTGGAGATTGCCGGTAGGTACTTCCAGAAATGAAATAATAATGGTATTGAAAATTTCCAAACAACAATAAAGGATACTTCAGAAATTGTTAATGCCACAAAGGGGCTCTTTGAAGTGAACTGCATGATTTATAGGTATTAGTAGTTTCATAAAATAATTGTTTGTCCATCCGTTATGGTTTACAAGTTGTGCAAAGTCATATGAAATTTCTTCTGTATGACGAGGAGTCTACAGGTAATTTCGAGAAAATTTTAGCTATACATTTTTTTTCAAATGTAAATAGCTAAAATACACTGTCGTTTGTGAAACCTGCAACACCTAGAAGCAAACGCATGAATTGCATACCACAGGTTAGGTACATGGCAAGTAACAAATGATAGACATTTCAAATCTATACATGACCTTTGAGCCCTAATATTCAGTATTTAGTGTGGACTACATGCGCTGCAATTAGAGCTGCTGTACGCCGTGACATTGAGTCAAAAAGCTTCTGAGTAAGTTCCCGAGGGACTTCCCTCCACACAGTTTGTATTCAAACCCACAAATCCCTGACACTGGTTACTGGAGGACCGTGATGCAGCAAGTGCCGACCAACCATATCCAAGACATGTTCAATGGGCGACAAGTCAGGCGAACGTGCAGGCCAGGGAAGCAATGCTACCTGTCGCTCTTCGAAGAAGGCTTGTATATTCCTCGCAATATGTGGCCAGGCATTGTCCTGTTGAAATGTGGCCTGTGGAGATGCCTGAATCAGGAGGAGTACCTCAGGCTCTACAACCACCATTAGGTACCGGTTGCTGTTCAAAGTGCCCTCAGTTGGTAGGGGCGAGATCGGTTGTTGTAACCAATGGCACCACAAACCATTACACCTGATGTTTGCCCGCTATGACACTCAACAATGCAGTCCTCCTTGTTGCGCTCACCACGGTACCACCGGACACGTATGCAACCATCAGTGTAGGACACGTTGAAGCGGGACTCGTCCAAAAGACTACATTTTACCACTCAGCACCCTAGTGACGGTGTTCACGTGCCCATTGCAGTCGGAGGAGCTTGTAGCTTCTGGAAAATGGAAGCCAACGTAATGGCATGCATGCAAACAGTCCAACTTGCAGCTGACGTCGAGGAACAGTTGATGCAGACAAGTTCACACCTCTTGCAGTGTTGCAGCGTTGAGCCAACACTGTGGATGAAGCTGTACGGTCCGTTATGACCATGCGGACAAGATGACGGTCATCCCGTGCTGTGGTCATGTTGCGTGGTCCAGTAACCGCTCTTCGTTGCGTACGACCTTCATCTATCCACTGCTTCCACACACGCATCACTGTCGTAGTAGCATGCCCTGTACGAGCCGAAATGTCACGGTATGACAAACCCGCTTCTCGTAGACCGATCATTCTAACGCGTTCGAACTCACTCACATGCCGATATGGTTCCCTTTGACGTCCACGAGGCTTAATGGCACTCACTTTATTGTTTTCACCGTGTTTGACAGCTCTGCACTGACTACACTGGGTGCAACACTGACCTTGTCGGAGCGACACGAGAGGGTCCTCGGCTTACGTGTACCCCATTTCTCTACAAATCTAATCACTTATTGCTTGTACCCTCTTCTACACTTCCAACAAGTTTGGAGTTATTCGGGGAATTCTTTCTTGGTGTTGTGATTTTCACAAACGTCAGTGTATATAGTATTTTAACAAAAATCATCACCACCATTTTTTAAGAAAATCAGAGGTAAAGTTTTTCGACGTAAATAAAGTTTTGAAAATTTTGTGTCGCATCTTTAGAAAATCCTGAACATGAATACCAAATAATGTGTTTATCTCTCTCTCTCTCTCTCACACACACACACACACACATATATGCAGGGGGTACTATTTCTGAAACATGAATACCAAATAATGTGTTTAACTCTATCTCTCTCTCTCTCACACACATATGCAGGGGGTACTATTTCTGAAACTTGAATACCAAATAATGTGTTTATCTCTCTCTCTCTCACACATATGCAGGGGGTACTATTTCTAAAACATGAATACCAAATAATGTGTTTAACTCTATCTCTCTCTCTCTCACACACACACACACACACCCACACACACACGAACACACACACATACACAGGGGGTACTATTTCTAAAACATGAATACCAAATAATGTGTTTAACTCTATCTCTCTCTCTCTCTCACACACACATACACCGGGGGTACTATTTCTAAAACATGAATACCAAATAATGTGTTTACCTCTCTCTCTCACACACACACACACACACACACAAACACACACATACACAGAGGGTACTATTTGTAAAACATGAATACCAAATAATGTGTTTACCTCTCTCTCTCTCTCACACACACACACACATACACAGGGGGTACTATTTCTAAAACCTGAATACCAAATAATGTGTTTACCTCTCTCTCTCTCTCTCACACACAAATACACAGGGGGTACTATTTCTAAAACATGAATACCAAATAATGTGTTTACCTCTCTCTCTCTCACACACATACACATACACAAACACACACACACACACACTTACACAGAGGGTACTATTTCTAAAACATGAATACCAAATAATGTGTTTACCTCTCTCTCTCACACACACATATACACAGGGGGTACTATTTCTAAAACATGAATACCAAATAATGTGTTTACCTCTCTCTCTCTCTCACACATACACACACAAACACACACACAAACACAGAGGGTACTATTTCTAAAACATGAATACCAAATAATGTGTTTAACTCTATCTCTCTCTCTCTCTCTCACACACACACACACACACACACACCCACACACACACGAACACACACACATACACAGGGGGTACTATTTCTAAAACATGAATACCAAATAATGTGTTTAACTCTATCTCTCTCTCTCTCTCACACACACATACACCGGGGGTACTATTTCTAAAACATGAATACCAAATAATGTGTTTACCTCTCTCTCTCTCACACACACACACAAACACACACATACACAGAGGGTACTATTTGTAAAACATGAATACCAAATAATGTGTTTACCTCTCTCTCTCTCTCACACACACACACATACACAGGGGGTACTATTTCTAAAACCTGAATACCAAATAATGTGTTTACCTCTCTCTCTCTCTCTCACACACACATACACAGGGGGTACTATTTCTAAAACATGAATACCAAATAATGTGTTTACCTCTCTCTCTCTCACACACATACACATACACAAACACACACACACACACTTACACAGAGGGTACTATTTCTAAAACATGAATACCAAATAATGTGTTTACCTCTCTCTCTCACACACACATATACAGGGGGTACTATTTCTAAAACATGAATACCAAATAATGTGTTTACCTCTCTCTCTCTCACACATACACACACAAACACACACACAAACACAGAGGGTACTATTTCTAAAACATGAATACCAAATAATGTGTTTACCTCTCTCTCTCACACATACACACACAAACACACACACATACACAGAGGGTACTATTTCTAAAACATGAATACCAAATAATGTGTTTACCTCTCTCTCTCACACACACACACATACACAGGGGGTACTATTTCTAAAACATGAATACCAAATAATGTGTTTACCTAATCTCTCTCTCTCACACACACATACACAGGGGGTACTATTTCTAAAAATGATCCTGAAACGTGCGTTCCTGGTGAAATCTCGCTATCGAGATTTTGCGTGGAATGGAATAGCTTCTCTACCTATTAGGTACGTGGTAGAGTAAAAAAATGCTGTACTACATTCACATGGATTTCTGTACTCTCTCTTGCCTATTAGTGGATATACGAATTATACTAGGAAAGCTTATTTTCCATATACTCCATTTTAATCGAGATTAACCTTTCCGGGAATAGCTGCATTAAACGTTTCGGTATACAGAGAGAATAGCGATGGTTAAATATTGTAGAACTGAGCGCTGTACACTGGTCTTAAAGGTTCACGACATCTTGAGAAACAATTGAAAATCGACAGGACTTTAAAACATTGGCTAAGTACTGAACAGTTCGAACCATTAATAACGGATATTTCGGAAATGCCACACACACACACACACACACACATACATACACACACACACAAAAGGGTATTTGGTTTTTAAACAGGTCTAAATTTACTGTAGTACATTTTCGTCAATACCTTATCGTTTATCATCTATACCAGATTACACAAAATTCTTTAGTAGTGAAGAGGATTTCAAAGGCTATTCCCGGAAAATTCAAAATGTACATCTCATTTTTCATATAACTTTTTAATATATGGTATTTTAATCAGAATGGTTAGAGCCATTCTAGACAATAAACAAATTGGAAAAGTGGTCCATTTAAAGGGTAGTTTGGGAGGAGGGACTTTCTTAAAACTCTTCCTGTCATATCTCTGGAAGCTACTGAATCTAAATACCAAGTTTGCTATTTATCCCACTGTTCTTTTTTAGTTGTGCTGTTCACAGAGCACAAACACACACACACACACACACACACACACACACACACACACACAACATGGTGTTTTGTAAAAATGATTTTCTGAATTCAGTGGGCCTCACAACATGTATTTCCGGTGAAAACTCGTATCGAATTTTTGGATCTAATGCAATTCTAAGTACGTGGCAGAGAAGGTAAAGAAAATCTGACGATACATTCACAGGATTTTCTGTACCTCCATCGTTATTAGTGGGTATACTAGCTATTATTGCTAAAGCTTACTTTTCTGTCCACTACATTTTATTGCAAGTAAACCTTTGCAGAAATAGCTACATTACACATTTCGTTATAGATAGAAGGAGCACTTAATAAAGCAGTGTTAAACTTCTCCGAAAACTACACATGCAAGCAACTGATTCAGGAACAACCACAGGTTTGCATCTTCACCGTTATTTCTTGGTTTAGAAGAGAGATTCAAGAAGTGGTTTGCTCTGGTGTCCGTTTGCCTTGCACGTGATAAATATGCCGTGGTCATTTGTTTAAGAAGCGTGCTTTCTCAACTGTTGAAGACTCTGCCCTAGCTAGAAGTCATCAAAAATTGTTGTGGTGGAGCTGCAAGCCACTTTAAACAGAAGCATGTAACACTGCCTTCCAGAATATTTGGAATCCAAATTGAATGGATCTTCTTTGAATGTTATCACGGGAAAGAGGCTGCGGGAGTAATTGAAGGGCAAGTAAAAGGAGTGGCCTACTCATGGGGTTCACTGTGTGAAAGTGATAGATGAATATGTCATAGAGTAAGCTGAATAGTCAGTCAGACTGATCCACAAGTTCCGCGGCTCACTATCAGAACCGTGTATACACTGTCTGCTGCACTTGGTGATCTCGCAATATAAGCTACATCTGCATCCCATAATACTATAAACCACGTGATTCAGGTGAGCAATATGTTTACCTGAAGCACCTGACTCCGAGAACCGCGCATGTGCATGTTTCCAAGACTTCTTTTTAGTGTGAGTTGAAATGAAGTTTACCTTTTATATTTACTGAATGAGTTTAATTGTATGTAATCAAAACACCGCACGTTCGTTAACAAGAAAACCCATTACTTTCTGTCTCTCTCACTTTCCCTGCTGCTGTATTGGACGTGAAAGTTAAAAAAGAATATATAATATAAACACTGCTGTTTGTGAAAAATTGCAACCCCAAGAAAGAATTTCCCGAATAACTCCAAACTTTGTGGCATGGAGGCCACACCAAATACTGAATATTAGGGCTCAAAGGTCATTTATAGATTTGAAAAGTTCATCAATTGTTACTTGTCATCATGTACCTAACCTGTGGTATTAAAATTCATGCGTTTCCTTCTTGGTGTTGCAGTTTTCACAGACGGCAGTGTATTATAAAGAAGCTTTAATGCATACCCCTTATTACAAATAAATTTTTACAGCAAACTACTATTGCTTGAAGTCCCGAAGTGCTAATATTAATATTAATTGTAATAGCCCTACAGGAATAACAGTGAATAAAATAAATATGTAATTATAATGTATTTTATCTCGTATTCCAAAACCCTCATCTGATGAGACTTCGGTTTATCCGAAAAAATGTATTATGAATGTCAGTCTCTTACACATGGAATTGCTCAGGAAGATTTTGTCTATTCCTTATGGCTTACCAGTTATACAAAACTATCATAATTCCTTCCGGATGAAGAGGACTTACAGGATATTCCCAGATTATTCGGATATCTATTATTTTATTTGTCATGCAACTCTATTAAAGTGTGGTATTTTAATGAAAATCTTGAGATAATTTGTAAGAAAATCGAAATCTTTGAAAGCTTCTCCACGTAAAGAGTACTTTGGTGTGGGGGAATTTTCTTGAAAATCTTCTTGCCGTATCTTTAAAAGATGCTAAGCCTAAATACCAAATTTAGTTATGCTATTCACAGACACTCACACAACCATACACGCACGCGAATCTTTTTCTAAAAATTCCTTATTTTTTATTCAGGGGAACACAAAACATGTGCAACAGCTTCTCGACCTACCGTGTGTGTCATAGAGAAAGTAAAAAGAAACTGATGGATAAATTGAGGCTGAAAATGATTATACTACTGATAGCCTCTGTCCATTCCCACTGGGGTTTCGTGATAAATTTATAAGGCAGAGCTTGAAGTATGAACTCTTATACTGCTGCCCCCCCACCCATTCGAATATTGATTGCTCTTTCTTCTCCCTGTGGGGATCGCTGTTGTAAACCTCGTCTTTTGAGATTCTCAACGAGTGAAGTCCCAAGGGAGAGATGACAGGATGCAGTGTGGGACCTATGTCAACACTGATAACTTTATTTTCAAACTCCTTCCATAAGCGATCTGGTTAGCCTGCGGCCACCATATATAAACCAGTGCCGAGATGCTGTGGGCTGAAAGTTGACGTTCAAGAGAACGCAAAATGAATACAGAATGGAGGAAGTCGAAGGGAAGTATTCAAAGATATGTCTTTCTTTACAATAAGAGGCAAAGAGAACATGGCGTTGTCTCTTTATTGAATTAGGAAAGAAGTTTTACCAAGAAGAGGAACAAGAGAATATCTGTGTGATTGGCGATATCAACTCTTATGGATAGAAAACAACAAATCTGAACGTAGAAATTTACAGCGATTGTATAGAGTAGTGCACAGAAGTAAAAAAGTCAATGGACTCCAAATATAAACATATTTAGAAGCCACAGTTTATATGGTGGAAACTAGAAATACCCAGATGCTTTTCTTTGTGGCTAAACAATCAAAGTGTCAATATTGAAAGGGTTAATGATTTTAAATATTTCACAGCACAATGCAGGAGAGAAAAAATAATAAATTGCATACGATTTGCTAACGATTTTACACTGCTAATAGAATAGGAGAGGAGAGGACAATAGAACATTCTAAGCGGATACTTAATAGAGGATAGTGGAGAGGAAGAAAATGAATAAAATGTAAACACTATGGTTATCGAAAGAAAACAAAACAGGTCAATTTTAGAATCAGAGCAAGCGGAAAGGTTTAAATGCTTGCAAATTTTCCTTAAGTAGTGATGCAAACAGTAAAACAGAAGAAAGCAATGGCAGAGGAAATATTTAATAGAAAGAGAAACGTGCTCGGTGCACATTCGAAAAATAGCTAATAGAGAGGAACTTTGTGTACTGTAGGAGGCTGAACTATAGACTATACAAACCTTGACGTTGAGGCGAATTCAACAAAATAGATGGACAGTATTTGATATCTGAATATGAAGAATGGACATCGTGAAGTGAAAAAAGGTAATTATGTTGTTTTAGAAAGATGGGCAGATGATTGGCAGTATTCATTTGAGGTCACGAAGAGAAAGGCGGAAATTAGTTGGGTTTGACTGAAGAACGTCCTTGGGAAGAAAATGATGTCTTACTGGTTGTTCTAAAATAACTAAAAGCAGGTTCTATTGGATTAAAAGCCTGTCAAAAGGACATTTTACCAGTTCACCTCGGTGCTACGAGTGAGTTCGATATTTAGTTCGAGTTCGATACGAGCTAACTCACTACGAGTCAGTTCGATAATTTCGATAGTTGCAGATTATGTAATATAAAACTCGCAAGTTGTATTTATTTAAACTGTTTACTGAAGGAACAATATTAATAAAATAAAAGTAGCACTGTTATTTTATAGAATGTTTTTCAATTGAATTTATTGCATACCAATATTATAACGTAGCGCGACCCTATAACATGATGTTCTCAGTTTCTTTAGCTAATTAATAGAAACAATTGCAAATCAGTTATGACAGTTTAGAAAACAATAGCGAATGAGATATGATAATCTCATTTCGGCAAGATTTTTAATGAGGTCTTCCGTGATTGGTTCAAACTGACAGAGGTTGTAAACTGGATTGGTCAATATAGAACATTTAGCCCATGAAGTAAATAAGTCAATATAACCTGTTGCAGCTCACCAAGGCTGCGAAGGAGGAGGTCGGAAGTTGAGGACTAACTACAGGAAATCCCCAGTAACAGAACAATTAGGATGGCAGAAAGTTCTGGAAGTAGAAACATGGTGAACCGTGATACAAACGAGCGGCAGCTCAGCGTTGTGGAGTGCGACAGACAGGTGCATATAGCGATCGATGTGAGTAAAGCGAGCTCAGTGTTGCGAGTCTGCAGACAATATCATCCTTCGCAAGAGGAGCGAATAACTGAGCTATGCGAGTGCTACCAGGCAAGAAATTAAATTAAATATCTAAACGCGGCGATTAATCACATCATTTTTGACATGGTTCAGACTGATAGTAGTTGAACCAAACAGGCAAGGTGTGATATGTCACATTCATATGACTCTACCCTCTATCGCTTATTACTGGAAATACAAATTATTCTTATGGAAGTTTATTTTCCTGTCTACTTCATTTTAATCGAGATAAAATTTTCCAGAAATAGCTACATTACACATTTCCTTATAGAACAAAGGGAACAGACATAGTCAAATGTTTTAGATCTGAATAACGGCCTTAAAGTTCCATACCCTTTCCATGACATTGCAAGAAACAATTGAAAATCGACAGGACTTTAGAAGAATGGCTAAGTATTGAACAATTCGAACCATTAATAAGGAAATATCGGAAATGGCTGATGCCACAAAAAGTTATTTAAAATAAATTGTGATTGAAGAAGATTTACATCTTTTGTGTAGTACGTTTTGGTCTATCGCTGACGTTTACCAGTGATACAACATTATACAAAATTCCTTTCGAGTAAAGAAAACTACAAAGGCTATTTCCAGAAACTACAAGGTATATATTTTATTTTTCATGTAAATACATTTAATATTTGGTATTTTAATACAAAAATATTTTTTTTCGAAAATTATCCATATAAATAGTACTTTGGAGTGGAGGGGTTTCTTGAAAATTTTCCTGTCGCATCTTTGGAAGGTACTAAACATAAACACTAAGTTTGTATTTATCAGATTTTTTGCATTCGAGTTATGCGTTCCCATACAGACATACACCTGACATTTTTCTAAATATGCTCTTATTATCTTATACAGGGTATGTCCAGAAAAATCTCGGTATCGATTTTTTTGGGTGGAATACAATACATTCTCTACCTACTATGTACGTGCTAGAGAAAGTAAAAATGTGTATTTTTTGAAAGCTACAAGCTTCAGAATTGCTCCATTACATCACTCTTTCTTGATTCCGAACAGGAAATAATAAGTTTCTTATAAAATGTTACATCTAAATGGTGTTAGCATTAAATGGCTTCATAAGAGGAGAGTTATTATTGATGGAAAGCTTACTGAAGCATTGTATAGAACAGTGGAAGAAGAATGAAACGTTTACAGAATATATTACACGAAGCAGCTTTAAACAAAAATGGAATAGGAAACCCAGTAAAGGAAATTGGGATGGACACACACGTAAAATTATAATATAAAATGTAATCGAAATCCCTAGAAACAATTTTAAACCAAACAGATGTTGAAGTGAAATCCTTTATAAACACCTAAGGAAGAAGAGGGAAAATACCACAGAAGTAACTGAGCTAGGCTCATTTCAGGTATTGTGGCATGTGAGGTTGGTAACACTGTAAGAATGTGATTGTGGCAACATTGTATGGTTAACGCTTAGGTTGGCAATGTAAGCAGGTAGTGACGTAAAAGAAGGGGAGGAGTTAAATCGTTTTTATCTTGTAGGTGTAGCTTGCGTTCTCTTACAGCCTTGCCCTTGGGACTAGCAAGATGTGTGTTAGGCATGGCGCTTCGCCTAACAAGAAGGTAAACTCTATCACCTTTATTTGGCATACTATATTTGACATCTAACTTCATACCATGTGAATTATTTATGTAGGTGGTCCCTTCCTTCCTAGCCCATGATGATTTATTAATATTTTGGTAGTTTTCAGGTAATTTTTGGAACTTTGTTAGCTTGCTCCCGTCGGACCTCGTGTTAGGAAAATGTGTCGCTTTATATCTCGGTGCTGTGCGCTACCCCCCCGTAATGGAGTGAAATAAAGGCGGTTTCGACAGTATATAAACTGATTTAAGGAGCCTAATGAGAAAGGGTGCAAGATTCTGAAGCTACAGAACTTTGATTTCAAACAGCGAAATTAGAAGCAATAGATAAGACTACTTTAAAATGTTTTGTTAGAGTAATACCCTTGTTGTAATACGCTTGTTCAATTTCGAATGATAAGCACCATGAGATTTTCACTACAGACGGATTAGGCGATGCTTCAAAACAACGTAAAAGCAATAACACTCCAGGCTCAGACATAATTAAGATGGCGTGGCAGTAAACGACATGCCATTTGCGATGTAGTGCCAAAAATACTTGTGTCACCATATCGCAATATTTTTTGTTGTGAAACACTTTCTGCTGGTTGGCATAAACTCATTCCCAATTCTTAGAACAAGAGGCAGGAGGGACTCCGAAAATTGTAGAAACATGCTCATTTTAAATTCTCTCTGAACTTATACAAAATTTCTGAAGGAAATGTGTGTCAAGTATAATGCAGGAGCGAAACGTATTCTGAAAAGAAAACTCATGTGACAGTGAATGCCACTTTTATCATCATTATCATCAATATCGTTATCGTTATTATTATCCTTCCAAGTGTTAGGCCGAGTGGTCTTGTTTTCTGTCTAACTTTTTTATGGTCTGCCTGTAGAGGAATCATAGTCAAGAACTCCACCTACGTGTAGGAACGTTAGTTTATTGTTTCTTTAAACTATGCTTGTTGTTATTACTCCTTAGAGTTGTAGATAGTGACTTGTTATCATATTACATCATATTTTTTCTTATACGGAAAAATAATGTGTGATAGTGAAGTCATACTGTACTATCACTAGTGATAAGTAGTTTACTTTAAGGCAACAAGCAACTGAATGCTGAAACTTACTAATTTTATGAGGAAACATTCACCCTCGGATGACGGACAACACAGAAACACTCTCTAAATTGTGGCACCGCAAACAAATCATCCAGCACTCAAACGCCACACAATTTATAAATCAACTCGACGATGTGGATATTTCTTCACACTTGAAAGAAGTGGAGCATTGAAACTCTAGCAACACTAGCGATGTTAGATGACTCCATTCACGAGCTTCTGGACGACACAGAATATGAAGCCTACATCCAGACATGTCAGGAATATACAGATCGTTGTAAGTTGACTGCCCAGAAGACTGAGAACCTTATTGAACAACAATTCAAATAATGCAGCTGTACCGACATATCATATGCCTCAGAAACAAAGCTCCCTCTATAAAATAAATCCATTTTCAGGAAACATGGAGGAATGGCTCAGGTTCTGGGAACAATTTGAGTCTTCCTCCGACAAAATTATGGCAGTCTTGACCATTAACAAGCACGTGTACCTCAGAGGTTGTTTGGAAGGTGAACCTTAGCGTCCGGTCGACGGCATAGCTATCACGGCAGATACGTATCAATGGACGAAGCAGATTCTACAATCACAATACGGATTGGATTGGCTATGGAGAGGACTCGCAACTGATTCACAGAAGGCATATTGTACCTGCGCCCGGGAAGAAAGATGAGGCGAGAGACACCGGGCGGCCGGAACCAGGAGTGACCGCATAGGAATTATAGGGTCCTTAAGTTTCTAGATAGAGACTCCCTGGCAGACGAACAGACAGGCCGGGGATCTTACCCCAAGCAGAGGGATTCCCCGAAAGCCGAGGAACGGAGAGAGTAAAAAGAGATTCCTTTTCCCCTGCCACAATGCACCGAAATACCATCGTCGACACTTGCAACCCTGAAAGAGACCAACGGATGAAAGGTGAAATGAAATGAGAATGGAGATGTTATGGAGAGATAGGAAATTCAGGGGATGTGAGACTCCTTCCCAGCATACGCCTGGCAAACCCGGAAATCGAACCCACCACCTCACGAATGCGGTCAATAGACCAAACCACCTGAGTCTTTCCGCTCCGTCACGATACGGACACATAAATTGAATCATTCAAAGCCCCTTAGACTTCCTAGAACATCTGGAAGTGGCCACCTCAGAGAGCTCTGACGTCCTAAATGCCACACATTTCCCGAGGTTGCGTGTTCAAACCCAGATGAGGGCGATGGATTTTTTGGAGTATAAAAATACTTATCATGGCTTCCTTCGGAAGGGAAGTAAAACCGGTGGTCCCGTGTTGCAGATTTACGGCACATAAAAGAACCTCAAGCCTGATAAAGAAGCTGTGAGCAACATTTGTGATCTTTCATGTCCAATATCGAATGTGGCGCTAAGAGCCATAACAGTTACAGAGCGTCCATGGTTAAAAAAGAAGAAAAAAGCCACATATGTAGGGTGACGAAGTGTTTAAAGCTCTAGGAGAAGGTATAGATGCATATGGACAAATTATAACACCGAAATTGCTGATAGCATTCCCCGAGAAATATTGTCATCGCTGGATCATTTATGAAAAAACATAACATATCCAAGAAGGAAACCTTTACCAACTAATGGAATTTCTCGACGAGGAAGTGCGAGTTCCCCGCACAGCACAAAGATACGAGGGACACCATTCCACCAATGACATGTACCAACTGCAGCTTCCCTTCATGTAAATACAAAGAGCAAAAGAAGGAAGAAGTGCAGCACCAGTGGTATTCTGCGTATATTGTGAGAACTCTGGCCACTGGGGTCAAGACTCCCAGCAAGTGGGAGACCTCAAAACTAGAACAGAAACTCAAGAATGCAAATGGATATTTTCTGTGCTTGAAACGAGGCCACAATAAGCGCCAGTGTTATAAGCAGGGAAGAGCATTCTGTGCAAAATATAAACAAGAGCATCATATCTCAATATGCAACAAGTATGGTGATTTAAAAACTTCCGTTGCTAAAATTACAGTAACAACACCCAACTTGGGTTATTTACAAACAACCCACATTAAGGGTCCTACCGGAAAGAATAAACTATCACGCTGCATTCTTGATGCAGGAAGCCAATACAGCTTCTTCATAATTCTCTGATAGAGTCATTAGACCTAAGCGTCACAGATATGAGAAACCTAGACATAACATTTGGAGCGTCTGCTAGCATTATCGAATTTAGAAGACAAGTTATGTTTGACATTATGGGATGTATGGCAAGAGTTCGTCTTTCTGTCGCAGCCTTTGAAAGTAACAACATTTATTCAACCCAACCAACACCACCACAAGACATCAAGACCCAGCTCTGGCTAAGAAAATAAAATTAGCCAACCCACAAGACGACACAGAAGAGCATCTTCCAATCGAAATCTATATCGGATCATGTGTTTACTGGTAAATTGTTAACAATGAAGGAATTAATCAAGGTTTTGCCAGATTGGTTCTAGTTTCCATCATATTTGGATATAAAGTGTATAACATTCTTATGCGTACACACCAGATTTTCAATAAAAAGTCATTCTCTACTTGATTAAAAAGTAGTGTTTTTCTGTGAGTGATTTATACGTACTTACTTAATCTAATTCAAACAAATTCCATTAAATAAATGCGTTACAATACTTACACAATTGCATGGAACAGCAATGTTAAAAAAGTAGCTCCCAATTCTATACAACTTTCCTATTCGTACAGTTGTTAAGAATGACCACTGCATCGTAAACAGCTTCAACATGCACGTATTTCAAAGATCGTTTAGGCCACTGTGGTCGCAGTTGTATACCTTCTGTCAGTAGCGATCGACATGGGTAGAAGAAAGAGCTTAGTTCTGATCTGAAGCAAGCAATTATAAACTTGGCACTTAGGGTGTATTCTTTTAGAAAAATAGGACAAACAGTAAATAAACCGCACTCTACCATTCAGTACGTAGTCAAAACATTTAGGGAGCAAGGTTCTAAAACGAATTGACCAAGAAAACCTAAACAAAGTAGGTTGAATGCACGAGAGGATCGTTTCATGGGAAGCCGAATCCAACAAAATCCAAAATTACAACCATTAGCATAAAATGTGCCTGGAAAGAATATATCTGACCAAACTGTTCATCGTGTTTTATGGAAGTATGGACACCATGGCCGAATACCAAGGAGGAAGCTTATGTAAGTGCAGCAAACAAGAAGAAACTAGTTGCATTTGCTAAAGATCATATTCATAAGGATCAGAACTTTTGGAACAGAGTGATATGGTCAGACAAGACTAAGATAAACCTCTTTGGAGCAGATGGGATAAACAGAATCTGGAGAAAAGCAAATTCTGGCAATGACCACAGACAAACTCTTCCCACAGTTAAGGTGGTGGTGGTTCCATTATGCTCTGAGCCTGCATGTCATCCTACAGTGTTGTTAATGTACAATTCATTTATGGCACTATGAAGAAATATGTGTATTTTGACATTTTAAAGAACAATTTGAAGCAGAGTGCCCAGAAAATGGGCATGCCACTTGGTTATAGGTTTCAGCAGGACAATGATGGTACACAAAAGGCAAGACTGAACATGAATTGGTTGATATCGAATGTACCCAACCTGCTACAAACACCTCCTCAGAGTCCATACTTGAATCCAATAGAACATCTGTGGACAATTCTGAAGAAACGAGTCTGTAAAATAGGAGTAAAGTATAAACAAAGATTAAACGTATTGTGGAAGAAGAATGGTATAAAATCAGCCCAGAAGAATGCAAAACCTGATTACGTCTAAAGAGAAGATGTGAGGCAGTTGTTAAAGCCAAGGAGTAAACAAAAATGGTTTAGATTATCAGTGGTGTCTGTTATTAAACTATTACTTCTAATGCACGAATAGAAATGTTGTACAAACATGGTCTTGTTTCTTTTACAATTTTACATAATTTAGTTTGCAAGTTCTTAAGTTAGTATTTAGTTTATTCCTAACACAGTATTTGTTATGTTGCTCAACATATATGAAAAACAAATTAACTAAACTGTATCTTCTAACAAATATTAAAGTATTTTCTCAGAAAATTGAAGTGAATGTGTAAGAATGTTACATACTGTATATTCAGTGGAAACAAGTGAAGCACAACTGTCAGTTGAATCACGTAAACTCAGTTTCACTCCTCTTCGATATGACGTCTAATGCATCGTTACGTCAGCTTTGGACATAGAAACTATGGATATTAAACTACATCAAGAATTAGCACTGACCGCAACGGACCAATCCATTCTTCGAGCACATGTGATTCATATTACACTGAAGAGGGAAGAAGGGTTTTTTCACTACCTCAAAAAAGAATGTTTTCTTAAACAACTATACTACCACAGAGAACGACTCTCATGTTTGGAAATGAAACTGAATAAAAATGAAGAACTAAGACTTTATCATGTCTTAATGTTGGATTACTTAAAGAAAGACCATGTATAAGAGACACCCATATGAGAGATATTAGGCAATATATTCTACTTATGTATCTCACCATATCGTGAAGAAACAGACAGGGGAACATTCGAAATATAGGAATGTTTTCGACGCGTCCTAACACTAACAGGAATCCCCATCACTGAACAACGTACTAGAAATGGGTCCAAATTTACTAACAGAAATGTTAACCACACTTCCAAGATTTCGAAAATGACCCAAAGGGACAGCAACCAAGCCTTCCTGCAATTGACCCTGAAAGAAGAGGACCGGCATTTGAAGAGATTTCTATTGTATCGTGTAACACAAATAAAAGACAATCAGTTTTATACATCAGGAAATGTAATATCTCACCGATTTGTAGTCTTTTGTTTTTACCAGCCACCATTAGACAAAAATAAAGGAAGAGGAATACCCTCTGGCTTCAGCACTTACAGGCAGGTCTACATTTATGGATGACTTCATAACAAGTATTGAACTCGACAGCCAAGCGACAACACTATATTGGAACTAATTGAAATTATGATGCAAATTAAACCTTCTCTTTCCAACATGGGCAGCAAATTCAGAAGCTTTGATAATCATATGGCACACAGAAAGATACGAGCGTGCCTAGCGTAATGACAGTGAATGTAAACACAGAATTGGATTGCATCTTCGCCAATCAACTGAAAATACCCATATACGCGCTGGATAAACCGAGAACAAAGAGAAATATTCTCCGTGTAATGGCCCAAATTTAGCATCCCCTTGGACTCTTCGCTCCAGTGGGGATTGTTGGAAAGCTTATTTTACAGATGCTTGGCTCCGAGTTTTAGGATGGGAAGATATACTGCCTTTGGACACACATCTCAAAACTTCATTGTCTGTCATCGAATCGCATTCCCAGATGGACTGGAATTCAGAAGTTCATGACTTTTGTAATTGTACAATTAAATTGAGTTTTATTTATAGACGCTCTTTAACTACTATGGTACTTAACGTCCCATTCTATATTGGGTGTGAAAGACCAGAAAGTTTGCTCAGAGGCCTTTTTATCAGGCTAGAGGTTCTTTTACGTGCCGTAAATCTACGACACGGGACCACCGGCTTCACTTCCCTTCCGAATGAAGCCATGCTAAGGAGTTTTACGCCAGAAAAAAAGTCATCGATCTCCGCCGGGTTTGAACCTGCGACCTCGGATCAGAAAGAACATATGCTGTAGTGAGTTACAACGTATTCTACGGGCAACATCTGCAGACTAGCTCCTATCGAAGGATCTTTATCTATACTTCAGCTACTCGCAGCATCATGGGTTCACGTCTTCTGCACTACATCTGTGAAGCGGTTCATTCTGACATAAGTAAAGTTGCATTGTGGATCGACTTTACCTTCGCTTTGGGTTGCTGAAGGAGTGATCCAAACAAATAGAAGCCTTCCGTCTGCAATCGTGTAAGTGAAATATTGGAATATACAACACTAAAACAATGGAGAACGAAATGCTGCAGACTTTTTTAGTCGTGGACTGGACGCAGCCACTCGATATCAACTTGATGATTGGAATCCCTCTGTCTCACCAAGGTTAAAACGTCCTCGCCACTCGACACATCACCCTCATACACCCCACTTCCAGAAGCTAAAAGAACTCTTAGAAGTCCTTAAAATAATTACAACTGAACCCGTACTAGATATAACCAGGTTCAGTTCATACTGGAAACTACTACATACTACAGCTTAGATATTCCGATTCATCAAAGCAACAAAAGAATTCAATTTCTGAACCACTTAACAGCTACCGAATTACACACAAGTTGTACGTACTAAATCAAACAGGTGGAAGAAGAAAACATCATTCAGAATTAATAGCATTAAAAGAATGTGAAACCCCACCCACCTCACCAAGAATAGCACGTTACAACCCATTTCTTGATGGAGGGATCATCCGACTTACTGGGAGACTTCAATATGCAGTCTTGCCCTACACAGAGGAACATCCAACAATCTTGGTCGAAGTTAGTTTCACTTCTCTCCCCATCCAAGACATACACTTCAAAACCCACCATGTAGGCGTACGCATCGTTCTGGGAGAACTACGTGAAGAATTCGGATTCCTCACCAAAGGCGGGTCACGAAGCAAGTTTTCCACTCATGCATATCTTGCAAAATAGCACACCATATGCGACTGGAAGAAGTGGAAGCCCACTTTCATTAGACAGAGTAAAACTCACACAACCCTTCTGTGTCACAGGTCTGGACTTGGCTGGCCCACTCTATAATAAATACCAGCAAGGAATCTCATATCGTACACTTTATGTGCCACCACCTGATTTCTTCATGTTCAGACATCTACAAGGGTGAATTTTTATGGCATTGCAAAGGTTTTCAAGCCGATGTGAAATACTGCACACAATATATTCTGACAATACACAAACTGTCATTGCCGCCAAATAAGGAGCTGAGAGAGCTTCACAAAGTACTTACAGATACGTCGCACACCAGAACATAACATTGAAGTTTATCGCTCCAAGGACGGCTTCTGGGAAAGAATTGTAGACTCTACTACACGCTGCCCGAGGAAAGTGATTGGACCTTCTCAACTAGGCGAAGAAGACCTCAACACGGCCCTGATAAATATCGAAACCATCCTCAATAATAGACTATTCATTGAAGAGCAAAGCACTGGTTAAGTCTTAACTCCATCCCATTTCTTGATTTGGGAAAAGATTACAATTCCTGGTGGACCAGAACCAGTGACTATTGAAAACCTGGCAAAGGAGGGAACAGGAGGTGACCTCAAACTTCTATAAACGTGGAAGAAGGAATACTTGCGTGCCAAATAACGGTGATATTACCCTTCTTCAAGAAGACATTAAGCCTAGACACCCATGGCGGTTGGCCAGGATTCAAGAGTTATTAGCAGGAAGAGATGATAAGATAAGGACCGCGAGACTTCGATTACCTGACAGGACAATAACTCGGCCTATACAACTGGTCATCCCCTCGAGATAGACCAGGGCGGGGAGGAATCATTGTCAAGAATGATTACTCCGCACACGTGTAGTAACGTTAGATTAGTGTTCCTTGGAACTATCTTATTTGTTATTACTGCACAGAGTTGTAGATAGCGGCTTGTTACTTCGTTTTTACTTTCTCTACTATGTATAGTAAGTAGGGAAAGTATTGTATCCCAACCAAATATTCGATACCGAGATTTCACCGGAAATACATATTTTGAGGGGCGCCCTGAATCTAAATAAACAACTTTTGCAAACATGTGAGTGTGTGTGTCTCTGAGCCTGACTCTCAAAAGCGTAACTCAAAAACAAAACGTCCGATGAATACCAAACTTGGTACTTGCGTTAAATATCCTAAATGGATGTGACACGAAGATTTTCAAGAAAATCCTCCCATTTACATGAACATTTTTCGAAAACTTGATTTTCTAAAAAATGTCTCCAACCACTTTGATTAAAATACCGTATACGAAAAATATTTAAGTAACAAATAAAATGCATATCTTGAACTTTTAGGGTATAGCCTAGGAAATCCTCTTAATGTGGAAGGAAATTTGTATAATCTTGTGTAACTGGTGAACTTTGAGCGATAGACGAAAACGCACAACACAAAAATATAGATCTCTTTAAGGTACACAATGTACTGCAAATAAGTTTTATTGTGGCATAAGCTATTGCTGAGATATCGTTATTAAAGGTTCGAATTGTTCAATATTTGTCATTCTTTTAAAGTTCCATCGGTTGT
The DNA here is from genome assembly GCA_030765065.1 of Deroplatys truncata. Taxonomy (NCBI): domain Eukaryota; kingdom Metazoa; phylum Arthropoda; class Insecta; order Mantodea; family Mantidae; genus Deroplatys; species Deroplatys truncata. The sequence continues at coordinate 17,901,194 of CM060988.1, read as the reverse complement.
CAGTTGTTATTGCGATTGCTCGGAAACAATATGGAATTTTAAGGCAGTATATAGCGCCCAGTTCTTGAACATCGCTGTTCCCTTTGTATCTATAAGGAAACGGGGAATGTAGCTATTCCTGCAAACGCTTATTTGAACTAAAATGTAGTAGAGAGGGAAATGAGCTTTAGTCAGAATAGTTTGTATATCCACTAATAAGACAACAGAGGGCCGAGAAGGTCTTGTGAATGTATCACATCAGATCTTTTTTCCTTTTAATGCTCCTTAATTCTGGTCTATCCGCTATTGAAGTAAGGTGAACTGCCATCAGACTGTATATTATATATGCTTACAGAGAATACTGCAAGGTCACAAGCGCTTCCACATTCTCTTGTTCCTAACTTGATGGTTTATTTACTAAAACGCCTCTGCCTGGTAATGAATAGTTTACAGACAACTGAATTATTTGAAACATAGGACAAATATAATTGATGATAATTCCCAAAACGGTCTCGATATCTAGGAAAACACAATGTTCGACCTGAGTATGAACGTTGTGAGGAACCTTATGGAGCCATATGGCCAGAAATGTAAGAACCAAGAATTGTTTCACATCGCCGCATCTATCCAAGGAGTTTAAAACAGTAAAGTACCATTGTAGGTACAGTAAATCCTCAGGAGGGAAATCTGCTCGCAGTGAGACAACGCCTGCACGGACCTTCTTCTAAAGCTGCCTTTTTAATCACGGGACCTCTAAATGAGTATATTCAGTGAAATTTCAATATCAAGATTCTGGAGAATACAATATTTCCTCTACTAACTACAGGAAAGTGGTGGACTTGTATTGATAATGCGCTCCCTGTATTCTACAGTCCTACATAAACTAATATAGCATAATCACGTACTTAACATAATACACAGACTCTTACGCTGTTTACAGTAGTATTGCGGGAAAAACATTAGCACAAAAACCCATACGAAGCGGAGTCCCCGTGGGCTCTGTTTGATCTCCCACACTGTTTTGCCTGTTTATGACAGACTTTCCAACGTGCAGGGCGTCAGCATGGTCCATTTGCTAATGACGTCCTGTTACACAAAACAGAAATAAATCTACTCCGAGCCTTCAATCGCAATCAAAGAAACTTCCACCTTGTCCAGTACTGGTGCAGGCAGTGGCGGATTTCCGTCAGTCCGGGCAAAAGTCATGATGTCTTGTTTACCAGACGACAAAATTCGCCTGCAGCAAACGATATAGGGAATAACTTACAATCGGCGCCTATGAGTCACTTTTCAAAAGGGCCTAAAATTTCGTGAACACGTGCAGGGGACAATAACATGGGCTAAGGGGGGGCGGTCTTATCATGTCTGTGATATAGTCTGTGCGTGCAAAATGTGGGACATGGCAGGCAGACTTCTGGCTTCTCTGATTACAACGGATACATAATAGAGGGCCTCGGTCCATCTATTCTGTCTACCGCCGCTTCCCAGCGAGGCTTCTACGTGAAACCTCGGCCTTCCATGTGTGGAGCCGGGCATATGGAGAGGCTGTACTCAACATTTCTAGCTAGGTTGAGCTTACCTGAATACGCCCTTTTCAGGTCCCTGGACAACTACTTACCTGTTTACAGAGCGCCGCTTCAGGAGCTATCTGGTTCTCTGAATGGTTTGTGTAGCCCCGTAACGAAAGCGCTAAACCAGACAACAGCATATAAAGCGGAACGCAAGTCCTCTCATGTGTACATGGAAGTGATCCAAATTTAAAACTACGCCTATTTGTTTTAACAGAAATATATCAGCAGAGCAGTGGCAGAGGATGCTGCGCCTGAAAATGCAACGTTGAGAAGCTCTAACTCATTGCCATTTCAATCACTATAATATTAACTTATGTAAGTATAGCAGATAAAAATACTGGATTTTGAGTCTCGATAGACTCATTGCGGACTATTATTGTCACACGAAAAGTCGAACACTCATTAAGACAATTGAGGACTTCATGTGAAGATAATAAAAATGTCAGGAACTTTAACTAAATAAAGTCGGCCGGCCTCGTGCTTTCGATCCTCGAGAAAACATTTACCGCCAAAGTTCAGAGGTTGACAATGCTTATATGAGCTGATCTTCAACAGCATCTAGAAATTAGGAAGTAAACTATTATGAGGAGTATTTGAGACTTTGAATGATTCTTGCCTCAGAACACTTGATGCCCAAGAAAGAAACTACTTTATTAATCAAATTGACCTATTACAGTGGTCAACATTGGCATAAGCATTTACTACACAAAGCGTCAGTAAAAGTTTAACAAAGACACAGTGCTTTAGCATACACCGTATTTACCATAAGTGCACGAAAGAGATAAAAATCACCATCAGCTTAAAACCATTGTGCACTAAGTGTTTAAAATTAATAGTATCTGTTCTTGTTCAGCGACGTTTTAATGATAATAATTAATGTTAGAGGAACATGTTCAAGGATTTGAGGAAACAGAACTTTAATCGGACCTATTTATCAGATTTGTAATGGGGAAAGCTAATTGGTTTCTAGAAAGTGGTATTCACTGTGGTTTCTACGCAGTGGTATTCAAACTCAGCGGAGGCCGATGGATTTTCTCGGGCTTAAAAATCCTTAGCTGGTTCCTTCGGAAGGGAAGTAAAGCTAGTGGTCCCATGTCGTAGATTTACGGCACGTAAAAGAACCTCAAGCCTAATAAAGAGGCCTCTGAGTAAAATCACCGTGTTTCACGCCCAATATAGAATGGGACGCTAAGAGCTATAGCAGTTACAGAGCGTCCATAAATAAAACTCAATTTAATTTAATTTAACTTAACTTAACTGTCAATAAAAATTATTATTAGAGGCATTTTTTCGAAACTTTAAAAAAAACAAACAAACAAAAGTTTTGAATTTTTCAGAACATTTTATGACACTCAGCCACCCACACACACTTACTCACATGTATGCCAGTCTTTACTTAAGGCTGCTTTTTTGGAGGGGGCTCAGGACTCAAGAGAATGTAAAATATGGAAATAATATTTTTGGGTTGAATTCTTCCTCTACCACAAGTAATTGGTTCAATTCTGCGCTACTATTATAACGCCAATGTACGTGCTAGAATCGATTTATTATGACTTAATTTATGATTGACGGAGAGACACTTCAGCTTCGTATTCCATTTCACCTGAAGAAGGTGGAAAGTAATATCAGCTCGGAAATCAAATCGAATGTTTGCAGTTAACCCTAAAGATTTAATGGCAATGGAGAAACAGCCAACGAACAGTTCGTCTGAAGGAGAGTGAATGCTCAGTATTTGTTGCAGCTTTCAACAGATCAATAGTGCATGTTTCTGCGGTTTACCTGGCCATGATTAGTAAATGTTGCCTCATCACTAAACAAGATATGTACATGAGTCTGGAGTATCTTGTGTTAATGCCCATGTACAAAAGTTAACACGATTCTCAAAATCGTTCCATGCAGCTCTTGATGGAGAGAGATGTGATAGGGATGGAACCTACGTCGATGGAGAATGCGCAGTACACTTGCCTGACTTATGCCACTTCCACGTGCGATTGTGCGGGAACAAATTTGTGGATCTACTGCAACGGCAGCCAAAACATTAATTTCTGCCTCTTCTCCAGTCACTTGTTTGTTGCTGTTACGTTTTCTAGGTGTTATAGTACCACTTTCACGTAATTGGTTGAAGAGGTTGATAAATAATTGCCGAGATGGTTGACGTCTATTGGGATACATTTCCGCATACACCGTACAGCAACGAACTGCATTCTTCCTACACTCTCCATACACCATGAGCATGTCTGCATTAGTAAACCCCATCTTCCACTCACGACTTACTGCTTGAATTGTGTCAAACTAGCTGATCAGAAAGTTGCAATGCAATCAATGAACAGAAAACACAATACAAACAAACATAGCAACATCGTAGCTAGCAACTAAGCGGGTTGAATGGGACAAACAATGTCGGGGTGGAAACTTCAAAATACGATTTCTCGTAAACCACTTGCACTGGAATGCTGCAACAAAGACCATTGGCATTCTAATTCACCCTACCTTTATTTTGTTGATGTAACTAGGCATTGTTCCATTTAAAAATTGTTTTAATTCTTTCCATGCATTCGCGAGAAACAACTGAATGTCAACAGGACTTAAGAATGCTAGTTTTAAAAAGATTATAATACTTAATAATGGATATCTTGTAAATGGCTCATGTCCCAGAAAAGGTTATTTTAAATAAGTTTTGTGTTTTAAAGATATGTACATTTTCTTGTATAGTGGCTTAACGTTTGCCAGTAACACAAGATAGTACAAAATTCCTTCCGAATGAACATCTCACAGGATATTCCCAGAACATTCAAGATATAAATTTTATTTCTAATTTAAATGTCTTTAATGTGTACTATTTTAATAAAAATCATTAGAGCAGTTATCAGAAAATTAAAACCTGCGAAAAATGCTCCACGCAAAGAGTAGTTTGGATTTGGAGGATTTCCTTGAAAATCGTCGTGTCGCATTTTTTAAGGATATTGATCTTAAATACCAAGTTTAGCATTTATGCCACTTTTCGTTTTCGAGTTATAGCATTCACAGAATCATATGCGAAAACACATACACACGCGCACACAAGGACCTTGTTCTAAAAATACTTTTTGCATTTATGAGTTTTCAAAACATGCATTTCAAATTGAATCCCGATATCAAATTTTTGGGTGGAATGCAATACCTACTGTATACGTAGCAGAGAGAGTAAAAATGAATTGAATTGGAGAAATAAATACCTATTTTATATGAGTATCCTAATTCTACGAATAAGGACACAAGGATTGGAATACAAAAGTTAGCCGGAATCCTAAATATAGTAACATTTTGATAGTAACTTCCCAATACGTGCTAACTTAATTTTTTTTTCGCAGTCATAATTTTGTAGCACCAACTTCACCGAAGTTTGATAACCATAATATTTTAAATTTTCCAAAATAGATTGAATACCAACTATTTAAAAATTGTAATAGAAATTAAAATGTAATTTCTTAGCAAATCGCTTTCCAGCTGAATAATCTGAAAATTTGCCTAAAACTGGTGTAAAATTTTGTTTTGAAATGCATTCAAACATTCGCTATCAATATATTCCAAACTTATCTGTATTCGGACATAATATAGGGAAAATATTAAAATGGCCGATTATATAACAGTAGCAAATTCACAGGTTACTCTCCACAAGGAGATGATTTCTATTTGCTGCATTTAAAAAAAAGTATTTCAAGTTTTGCTACTCATTCTTTGGTACAGTTTCATTTCTAGTACCAGTATCTCATAAGTTCGTTCGATTTGCTCGCAAGTTCCATTTATATCGCCTGAAAACACTGAACCCTCTGTACACTCAAGTTATCCTAGTTTTTTTTCGAGTGGAGGAGAAAATGATTTAATCACTGACCTCAGCCCCGATGGGAGTGGGGACTGAGAGTGTGGGACTCACCAATAGTCGGCACACCGACTAAAAACTCCTCCACCGGCTGGAAAAAGGAAGAAGGAAAACTGGAATGGCGTGGCTTTGTGCGGTCCCGCATAGCACCCGCGTTAGTTGCCTAACCACCCCTACGACTTAGAGAACAACAACCAGACTCACTATTGGATATGTCAGTGTGTATTTGTGACTGACGTTGGATACAACGGCGTGAACTTGTGTTTACAAACTATGGAAAGCAAAGCAGAACATTTCCGACATCTTATGCTGTTTTACTATCGTAAGGGTAAAACCGCCTCACAATGCCGGCAGAAAATGTGTGCTGTCTACGGGGAAGATGCAGTAACGAAGCGAGCATGTCAAAAGTGGTTTAGTCGATTTCGAACTGGGAATTTCTCCCTAAAAGACAAACCTCAGTCTGGACGGCCAATGGTTACGAACGTGGAAAGAATTCAGGAAGTGATGGTCAACAATCCACGAATTACAACTCGGATGTTGGCACTGGAGCTCAATTTAGCTTGTGCTACTATAGCCAGGAACTTGGCAATATATTTTCGACAATAATGGTGTATACTGCAGGAAATAAATAGTTTATTTACAAAACGTAACTGCCTAGTTATTTATCCTTTGAACTAACCTCTGTTTAATGTTTGTAAAACAGATAGTTCGGCAACTATACTGTCGTAGCTGTGCTGCGGGTGAGGTGTGTTCCCAGGCGTTCTTAGTGATTGAAACGTAACGAAAAGCGAACGAACTTATGAGACAACCCTATACGTTTCTGTTACCTTTTAATAAAATACATAATATGCGAAAACAAAATTTTTACAAATGTTATTGTTATTGTAAGGACTGCAATTTCTCAATTTCATTGGAAACCACAATACATTATGTTTAGTAAAACAAATAACTTGTGTGCTTATTATGTTGGATCTAAAAGGAAAAATGATATAGTAAATACAATTTTCAGCGCAACAGTGCGTAAAGGAAATTAACAGTTCAGCATCACATTTAACAGTAAATAAGTGCAACACTTATGAGACACAATGAGTAAACCTGTCTGGTAGCTAACTAAATAAAGCGGAAAGGACGCAACCCTGGGCCTCTACAACTAAACAATGCAGAAGCGGATATAATATCACTTTACCATGTTAATACCATATGCCATTCTTTGCCCCCACATATCACTGCTCTCCTATTATTGCACAATGCCTTTTTGAGTAATGGGGTACCGGAGTGGGGCAAAATGTATGTGGGCTCTTCTGATTTTGACTTCTATTCTTTGAATATGCAAAAAGGTTTTTCTCGTAACTTTCTCTTCTTCTCTTGTTTCCCCATGTTTCTTTTTCATTTTGTGTGATCGGAAGCTCTTCACTGCTACAACTTACACTGTTTCCTGAGCCAATCGACGGAAATAGAAACAACAATAACATTTTTTTAGGATTGCATTGTTGCACTCGCATTACTTTCACTACTAACTATTCTTACAAAAACTTATTCTTCTACCTGCTTCTTGCTAATAAGATGAAATTTTATTACATATCTGCATCTTTCCCTGTAGGTATAACAAGAATACATAAGCCCAAAGCGATAGTCGGATTTGCAAAAAACAGAACGGTATGTGATGACGTTAAAGTTATGTTTTTTGCACTACCACGACTAACAATTTGAAAGAAGTATAAATATTTAAAAATTCAAGCCAATGACTATCTCGAAAATCATTAACGACGTAATTAATTTCATTTCACATAAAATTGTTTCAATGAGATCTGTCATTTTATGTGTAGTAAGATTTTATTTCCGCTTTGCCGGTTTCGGAATGAAGAGGACTTCATAGGCTATTGCAAGGAAATTCAAGTTATACGTTATATTTGTTCTGAAAATATCGGAAACGTAAATTATTTTAATCAAAATGCTTAAAGCCACTTTTGAGGAAATCGAAAATAAAGAAACAATTTCCATGTAAAGGGTAGTTTTGAATGGGGGATTATCTTGAAAATCTTTGTGTCGCATCTTTGGAAGATGCTGGGCTTGAATACCAAGCTTGATATTCATCTGACTTTTTAATTTAGAGTTATGCTGTTCACCGACACACACACACGTATGCGCGAGCCTTTTTATGTCCTCTTGGGGGGGGGTCAGGGAGCATCAGTACGCATTGATACTCAGTTTATAAAAAACTGTAAATGCGACAGCTTGTTCACTGAATTATGTTTTTATTGGTAGTTAACGATGTAACCAATTTTATACTGTATGCTAATTCCTAAATTGATCCTGTTTGGCATTCTCCAATTGGTAGCAATGTGTTTATGTTGAAAATACCAGAGATTATATATTGTAACGGTATTAATGTTGTATTTATTTAACATTAATTGTAGCCCCACGTTGTGGTAGCCAATTTGCGACGGTATTACTTATAATGTTGATGCTTGTGATGTTTGTGTATGTGTGTTTATTTCATGTGAAGCCATCTTGTGACGTCATTCATTTGTTCGGTTTGTAGCTCCATCTAGTGTTAGCAATTTGTGGTAGTATTAGTGTTTGAAAGAATTACAAGTTTTGTTTACTGTCCTCCGGCTAGCTATTATTTCTCAGTCGAACATGTCTCTTGAATCAGAGTGTGTAAACGGAAAGGAATCTTTTATCCAAATATAACACTGATGAAGAAATTTGTTTTACACATTTATTGTCAAACACGTTAACTATCACATTTATACATTGATCTTAACACTCGCCAAACTGAAACTGTTATAATAACTTCTTACTGATCACTTTTAATCCACGTACTTCAACTTTTTGTATAATTAACCTTACAATACTTTAGATCTTTCATAATTCTGCTGCGCGTAACTTGTGAATCTATATCCGATGTATGACGAACTGACTGACTGAAGACGACGTGTAGTGTACACAGAATTTTGATGAACTGGGCAACTGAAGGCGACGTGTAATGTATTGAGATTTTCGATGAACTGAGCGACTGAAGACGACGTGTAATGTATTGAGATTTTCGATGAACTGAGCAACTGAAGGCGACGTGTAATGTATTGAGATTTTCGATGAACTGACCAACTGAAGACGACGTGTAATGTATTGAGATTTTCGATGAACTGAGCAACTGAAGGCGACGTGTAATGTATTGAGATTTTCGATGAACTGACCAACTGAAGACGACGTGTAATGTATTGAGATTTTCGATGAACTGAGCATGAAGCTACCTCTAACCTACCCTATTTATACTCCTGCATCCAGATACGCCTAAAGATTATAACTGAACTGCAATTGCCTAATAAAACGCGCCAACATTAGCGTCTATTTTTATATCCAATGAAAATTATGAATACATATGCTTTAGGGAGAAAATATTCCAGAAGGTTCTAAACGGAAAAAAACGCGCCAACATTACGTAACTTCCTCGTTTCCAATAATGATAAACAGCTCACCCCCCTCTCTGCATTATTGCGCTATTATTGACAGTTTCAGTAAGGTCGTATAAACTTACTTCTCAACAATAATTACAGTCAAGAAACATCTCAAATCAATGTCACATAAAAATGCATATTCATATTACAATCATTATTTACATTTAAGTAATTTGTGATACAAATTACTGCATCAATATACTCTATTCAGTCAAGGCTAATAATAATAATAATAATAATAATAATAATAACAACAATTTCTTTGCGTTCTCCTGTTATGTAACAATATTGTGTGCTAAAACTTTCTTTTAAGCGATTTTCTATGCATATTATGGAAATTAGTCGTAGGGTATACGTGTAAGCTACAGAAACTAACAGATGGAAGGAAGGACCAAATATTCCACGCGCTGTATTACTTCACGTCTTAGGTTCTGATTTGTTGCTGCTGAAGTCACAGATTCTGACCACCGAGTAGGTAAATGCAATGGCTGAGAGTGACTCATCAAACCAGGCTATTGCAGAAACGTGATTTAGTGCGTCAGCTAAATCAGCTTCTTTCACAACTCAGTTAACGCTGCACGAGTACCTCTACTCCTTCCCTTGTTTTGTATGTTTTTATTTAGACACAAGAGTCTATGGTATGTTGTATTGATTCACTCACAGGAAACGCAGTCAAGGTCTGTTAAGAGCTATAGTCCAACAACTATTTCGGGACACATACGCGGTAAAAACGTGAAGCCTCGATTCCTTATTTACCATAAGTTTGAATAATGTGGAACTTAAACATTTTAAAGTGTCGAAGAAGTATCGAAGGTTTATCTGAAGGTATTGCACATGCGTCGGCACCACCGAGTATCGAGGTCCCATCCCTAGGTAGAACACAATACTTACTGCACGTAAGTAGTAGAGAAAGTGAAAATTGCCATCAGGAGCTTACATTTTCATCGTTCTAGGCTGCAGCAATGAAGTCATCAAATCATGGCTACCATTTCGAGAATGTAGGGCAGCCGCAAGTCCACCTCTATAGGTCGGTTGATCGCACAACCGCTGCGGTGAAACTCCATTTATGAAACGCCACAGATATACCGCAATGCAAATAACTATCGCGTGATATCTCATGTTGCTTTGTCTGGTATCGTATCGCTATGAGCTGCGGGATTTCAGCAAACTAAACCTACTTTTTCCGAGATCAGCAGTAAGATGTAGAAGAAAAACAATAAAATGGAGTAAGACAAGAATAGGATGCCTGTAATTTAATTAAGAGTCACCGTGAACAACCGCTAAGAATAATGTCCTATACAAGCTCACCTCATGTAATGAATTACTGGCGCACATAAAAGAGATAAAGAAGACGCATTTCTTCTGATTCCACGGGGATGATGATGATGTTGGCGACAACTACCATATATTTTAACCTTTCATAATACGCTAATATTTACCAGCAGCACAACCAGACACAACAAACAATTTCAGTTGGACAGCAATGCTACAGGCTTTATCAAACACGAGGAAACAACAGAAATTTCTTTGTATGGTAGCTGAAATAATACCACATGACACCCACGACATATCCTTAAGATAAAGCAGCGAGCGCCGAATTGCCGCATTTCTGGAAGCAATTGTATCTTTATGACTTATTTGAGAGAGAAATATAAACATTCTACCACAGCATTAGCGAGATATCTAGGAGCAAGAGAGACGGCTAAAGAAAAGAGACAAGCCACATCAACATTCCAGGCCATTAAGTTTCCAGCACGACGTTTCTCTAAAGCTGGTATGTATTTTCCCAGGGAATTTATTTCAGAAATGGCGGTACTTGCGCTCTGGAATTTCCTATGGGAAGCTGAACAAGGGCTACAAAAGGGGATGATACACATCCGTGGAGGATGGATAAATTCAAGAGGATATGTTCCTAAAGTGTATGGGCAGAACACCGAGACATTTAACTTGTTTCGTTCAGTGGATGGCATGTTTTAAGGTTATTCAGATTAAAGTACTGAAACGGTATTGAAGTACGCTACACACTAATGAAGACTTGCATACAGAGTCTGAAACAAACACAAAGAAACTGAAAGTATAACCGAAGTTTTACACATCCTGATTTATTACTTTTTATTTCTGTTTTGATCTGAAGATTCCATCACATCCGTGGACATTTCGAAGCCGGAATATGTCCATATCCGTCATCACCGAAAGTGCGTTAATTGAGATTTTTATGATATTGATTTCCCGAGTTTCGACCCCGTAGCCGTATGGTTAGATTGCTCGCCTCCTACCAAAGGGACTCCGGTTCGAGCTGAGGAAACCATATGGGATTTGTGGTGGATGAATCGTTGTCTGGGCGGATTTTTTCTGGGTTATTCGGTTTCCCCCCCTCATTCATGCCACCAACTGCTCTATCATCACCTTTCCTTTCATCCATTTCACTATCATTTCATATCCTCTCCTTCCTTGCTGTCATACCAGGTTGATCACCCATCCAATCCAAAAGTCTGTCTGCTCCCCGACAGGCGTCTGAACTCAGGCATTGACTTGTAAGTCTTTGGGGGTGTAAGTGCTGCAAACGGGGAGGGTAAATCGAGAAAGAAGGTTTCCGGAGTTTGGAATTCTCTCCCTATCAAAATCACTTACTGATAAATTGCAGCATGACTTAAGCGTAAGTAAAGTATCAAATGTTGAATTTTAGTATATATTAGCACTATATTGTGCAGTTTTTTCTTATTTGGAATGTTTATTTATTTTCTACAAATAAACGAATGACCAAATTAGGTATTATAACTGTGTTACCGAATATATATTTTATCGTTTCGCTATATTTGATGTACCATAAATTTCTTTTACTGGCTTGTTTTCCCCACCACCGCATATCAACTTGTTTTTCTATTCTTAGCTTCGAACTCAGAAAGTAGTTATTTATGATACAAGTGTTAAAAGTGGAATCTTATTTTGCGAGTAGGAATGTTTCCGGAGCGAGGTGTAACCGAGCAAAATAAAATCACTTTTAACACGAGATGCCATACTGCTTTTAAGCAGCCCTGAATATTAAATTATAATGTATCCAGCTGAAGTTTGTGTGGAAATAGCAGTGTACACTCGGACATGCGCAAGGGTGAGCTCTAATCTGTTGTTGTTTGGCCTTCGATGTTATTTAACCTTCATAGTACCAGTGCTGACAAATGATTACTTATACAATCATTACCTATTTTTTTATCTTGTACCATTGAAGAAATCTATTGTATGCAAAATCTTACTGCTAAGTAGATTTCTTTGGCAAGAAGTCAAAGCTTTCAAAGCTTCTCATTCTGCCGAATCCATTTCGAGACGTTTATATAATCGACAATGACATTAATCGATTCAAGGCCTCCGATTAATATACATCTAATTTTAATCGCAAGAAACAAGGATGGTATCAATGGAGTGTTATAAATAATTTATAAGTGTGTGTTATAATCTTCAATTTCTAGTATGAGTGGCTCGTGTTAAAAGGTACACTTTTAGTGCCAGCTGTATAAATAGACATTATAGAGTAAATTAATAACTACAACGCAGTTTGTACAAAGGTTGCCAGCACAGTAAAGCATTAAATTAATTGTTTAACTTGCCCTAAAAGAAGCTCATGCGGCTCTAAACTAAACATTTTAGGAAACATACAGTTACATAAATACCAGTCTTATTAGTTTTAAGAAATTCAAGTAAAAATGAATGTCATTTGAACAAAAATTTAAAATAAAACACATATATTCATCTTCACAATAATCCATAAATACGGGTCCTTGGAATATCTAAATGTAGGTAATATAAGTGTGAAATGTAATAAAATGTCGCTCTTTAATGTTTCATGAATAAAGTATGGACCAATAATGCGAGTATTTATAAGCCTGCTCACAGACCAAGGTATTTCTTGTCAACTTCTCTCTGCCCTCCTGTTGTGAAGACACACTTTCTTCATCCGTCAACAGAATACCGGACAGGAGCATTTATCATGTCTGATTGCATTTTAACTTTGGACTACAAGCTGAAGCTGCTAAAATCTGATTAGTATTTCTCTAATCAGTTACTGTTCTTGGTCGTTGGCGTCGTTTATTAGCCACATATCAAGTTTCTGTAAATATTTGCTTGCAAGGACAGATCACGAAGAACAGGCTTCAGAATACACTACACCGCGACATTTTCCATAGAAAGAACACACTATCAATCTTTCGGCAGCTCTATAACGCACAGTCAACTTTATAAAGAGGTTGTCTATCTCTACCAAAGGGTAGTGCAGATAAACTGGCCCGTTTCAATACAAATGCGATATTTCCCTTATGTATGAATATAAATTTCTCTTAAAATTGGTCGCTAAACTTGAATCGAGCTACAGTATAACGATGGGCAATTATCGATAGTTGGCATACCTGGCGCAGATAAAAGTGGCCCGTGTAAGTATAGAGTAAACACAGACAAACGAATTGCTGAAATGGACTCACATTTGTTGAAGATGTTCAAAGTGGCCCCCTGCAGCATCAGTACACAACTGTACACCCGGAGCAAAGCTCCGATATCGATGGCGGCAACTTCAGGCTGATGTATTTCAGTTCCTGTATTGTGTGCGAATTTGTTTCACAAACCTTGCTCTTCAAATGTCCCCACAGAGGACAAAATCACGCGTTTTTAGACCCGGGAACTTGTTAGTCACAAATTTTTGTTAACAGTTCGTTCCGCAGAGGAGACATCATCGACTCATTCGTTAATCGAAGCATATGCTTCCACAACTTGAGTTCTTACTTGTATCGAGAAAGTCATTTTACAAAATGCCAACAGCAACAGCAACTGATGAAATAAATCAAATACTGAGAAGAATGCCAACTATCGATTATTCATATTGCATAAAATTTCCCATTGTTGTGCTGGAGCTCAATTCAATTTTGACACAAATTTATGTTAATACACAACCGAAATACTGCATTACTTTACAAACAGGTGACGGGCCACTTTTATCTGCGCCAGCCTGTACAAGAAAGCACAAGATAAAGGTATTTTCGCAAATTGGTAAGCCAAGTAGATACCATATTTTATTTGTTTGTTTATCAATGCGTTATCATGTTCAGTAGCGCAACCAGTAATGACAATGGAAAAGTCTAATGTGTTACATTCACATTACTTTCTTTATCCTCTATCACTTATTAGTGGGTATACAAATTATTTTATGAAAGCTTATTTTCCTACCTACTTCATTTTAATCGAGATACCGTTCCAGAAATAACTGTATTACACATTCCGTTATGAGATATAGAAGAAGATGGAGTCAAATGTTTTAGAACCGGACGCTGATAATATGCTGGCCTTAACGTTCCATACTCTTGCCACGCAATCGCGAGAAATAACTCAAAAGTGTGACTACGTATTGAACAATTCGAACCATTAATAACGGAAATCTCGGAAATGGCTGATGCCACAGAAAAAGTTATTTGAAATAAAATAAATTGTGTTTTAAAGAGATCTAAGTTTTTTGGTAGTACGTTTTCGTCTATCGCTCAACGTTTAACAGTTATGCAAGCTTATATAAATATAATTTCCAATGAACAGGACCTCACAAGCCATTCGCAGAAAATTTAAGATATATTGGTATTTCACTTTTCATGTAAATATCTTCAACATATGTGTCATTTTAATCAAACTAGTTAGAGCCATTTTTCAGAAAATAAAAACTTTCGTAAAATGTTCCGTGTAAATGGTAGTTTGTGGCGGAGGGATTGTCTTGAAAAACTTCGTGTTATATCATTGGGATGTACCGAACTTAAATACCAAGTTTAGGATTTATTTGGCATTTCGTTTAGGAGTTATGCTGTTCACACAAACACACACGCGCGGACCTTATTCTAACAATGATTTTTTTTATTCAGAGACCTCAAAACATATTTCCGGTGAAATTTCGATAAGGATTTTTTGGTGGAATACAATACCTTTCCTACCTACTATGTAAGTCCGGTGCAAAAAAAAAAAAAAAAATGAGCCGATGCATTTGACTCCGTATAGTGCTTTTTTCTTTATTTAATGTTGGCAGAATACTCTTATCAGTTATGTTCCACACCTACATGATTGTGCTAATCTGTTATTGGTTTCAACAAAATGAGCGGTGAAAGAGGTGGTAAAGGAGAGAATTTTACCTGAGTGGCTAGAAGGCACTCGCCAGATACTCGCCAGATCTGTCCATCTCTTATTGGTTTGATGTCAAACGTATGGCACTAACCAGCGAACACAAGTCAATTTCCGGCCCAGGAGCGAAGGAAGTCGTGGGAGGAAGCAAGACCAATATTATTTGGAGTGGTTGGATGAAATTTCCTTGTTTCCTCTTTATTATATATGTCATTGAAAGTAATAAAGGATATGGACAATAACCCGAAAATTATTTCCCTTAATGAGTAAGGTTATAACGCGGCGAGGACTGTGGAGCTATGGAGTAGCGTCAAGCTGGTCGAAGAAGTACCACGAACGGGATTACTGGACACCCAAACCAGATGGCGCGTTTAATTATAAATGCATAATGCGGACCGCATGGCACCAAAGGCATCAAAACATATAACAACGGGATACAAAGCAAAATTAAAGGGCTTGTGAAAAAAATGTAATGAATAAGGTTTTCAGGAGAGATAGAACGTATTTTAGCTTCAATAGCTCATTTAATAGGTTAGAGCATTATGGTGTAGTTCTTCTTATTATTAATATCACTCCATTCTCATGACGTTTGTTTGCAAAGCAGAAGAAGCAATAGACATACTGATGTTAAATTATAATATATCACAAACGAACATGGCAAGGAACTGAGTTATACGAAATGAACCACCTAAAACGAAAAAGCATTAAAACAAATTAGCATTTTCGCATTACATGAAGAGAGTTGGCAACCTACTTTATATTACTCTTCGTGCCAAACTCTCATACTAAGGTTTATTTAAGAAAACACTAACTCCGAATTAACTATGGAAAGATATAAAAAATTCAATGCCATAGTGGGATTCCGAGCCACCCGACTTCAGCTTCGCATACCGCTGTACGGTCACCTATGATGTCCACATAACAATATCACATGAAATTCTCCATGCCATTTCAATTTTTCCAGTAATACTCAAGGCATCAGTTTCTTTTGAGATAACATATTAATGTGGATTTACATGCCTTTTCATTGTGTTTCTATCTTTCCACTCTACCGAAGAACAATCCATAAAAATTAATTCATTATTTTTTCCCAATGATCTGAAAGTGCCTTGAATTCTAACTTCTGGTGCACATCCGCCATCGCGAAAAAAGGTATGCAAAAATGCCCCCAATCAACTTGGGTTCTTAGAAGTCGGTATGGAGAGGGGATGGAGCCATGAACGGGGAGGAGTTACTTTGTAATCTCTTACCTACTCAAAACACGGCTGATTATATCTGCACTTTCTTCACCCGAGTATACGTGGTGGAGAAGGTAAAAATTTCAATGACCTACGAACTGTTACCATAGTACGGGTCTCAAACGCAGTACTGAAAGCTGTGTAACAAAGCATAACACCCCATTTAAAACAACAAAGTTGACACCCATATCCCTTAAATACACGGTCCATAAAGTTAACTACTAACGTTACATTATGGTTTCCTTGGATCCAAAAGAACTTTTGTCTGAAACATTATCTATCCTTAAAAGTGGGCGTGTTATTAAGATATTCTGTTTTAAATGGCTGATGTAATATAAGAAAGGCCATTGTTATACAAATATTTCGTTAGGTATCAACTGGAAAAACGAATTTCTCCAATAACTGCTAGTGACTTATATATTCGTCACAGCCTGTTCTCCTAAAGTTCTATTTATCTCTTCTAGTGTGACGACATCTTATTTACTGGGATGAATTATCTTCTTCTGAATTATTTGTAATTGTCTGTGATTATGAGTATGGTCCCTATTTTGGCTTTATTTTAGGGTATGAATGTATTTATGAATTTCATTGCTTACCCAATAAAGTTCATTAGGCATTTTATGCAGAGTTTACTCGCCTGCTATAAGTTTGTTCACCAGTATGCAGATATTATGTTTCTGCGAAACTGGAATGGCACAAAGAGGAGATGCACCAAATATGTCTGCCCTGTACTCATAGTCAGCGAATTTCTTCGGTATTTCGGAGGAAAACCCGACTAGGCTAGATCGCATATTTTTCTAACAGATAAAAAACAGCTACTTGATGAAGACGTTGTTAAAAGGTATGGTACTCTTATGGTAGATGCAGTCACCGAAGAAGATGATATTGAAAGTGAGTTTTGGGGATGATGCAGGGATACAGCTAGGAAATGAGCCGACTTCAGAAGGCGGTCCCATTACGTGTCAGAGACGAGAGCAGTGGTTCCTCGTATTACCTATCACCACCAAAGAGCAATAGAATAAAATATGAATAATGTTAATTGGCTGGTGCTTACAAAATGTGGACGAAGCAGGCAAGAGGAAGCGATCCTCCACAACTGTACCCTCCTGGAGTATACCTAGACATCTTCCCTAGAATAAAAGTCACTACCGCAATGACACAGAAGATACAAATAAAAAACAACACAGTTCTGCAAACCTTAGAAAAGATGCTGAAACGACATGGCGAAACAGGATGGTGCTACAAGAAAGATAAATAACGAGCTATATGATCAGTTCATTACAATGCGAAAACAACATGAAATTATACACGTCCGAACGCTACTAGTCTGGGCGATCTTTTAAAACATAAATTGATCCAAACAACAGCTTAACACTCAAGGCTTCCAAATCATGGCTGCAGCGATTCAAGAGAAAAAACAGTATTGTTTCTCGTATTATCGCGCAAAAAGTTGGCAGCAGATTTGTTGGTGATGCAGCCGATATAGAAAAGAAAGCTGATGAGTTCGTTATGGAGGTAAGCCTTTAATGCGTTTCATTGAAGGTTATCATTTTACACCAGAGCAGATAATTAATGCAGATCAGTCAAGATTTGCTAGAGTTATGTTCTGGGAGAACTCTTGCCGTTAAAGGAGCAAAGATGATTTATAGTGCCATGAGTTCAGCAACTACTCATTCATACACGGTAATGCCTGTTGCTGTAATGGATGGCACCCTTCTTCCACACATTCATATTCTTATGTGGAACCCAATGGGGAATTTCCAGTTACCCAATGTGAAAGCATATGCTAGCAAATAACCAAAGATGAGAAAACGTGATTTGAAGGTGTTATAGCCAGATTTGCACGGCAGAGATCAAATTCTTCTGTTGATTGATTCTTGAACAGCAGATAAATATGATGCTTTACACAATGAGACACTTCCAGAGGATGTTGAGTTTCACAAGAAGCTGATCCCTACAAAATGTATTGGATTGGTACAACCAGTGGAGGTTTTATTTTTCCGTCCATTCAAAATTATGGTAGGTTCATCACAGATACGATAGTGTTATCGTCCACAGTAGCAAAGTGGAGCAAAAAAAAACAATTTCTTCGCATTCAAACGTTTGTGCACTTCCAAATTTCGGCATATAGATTTCAAATGTGGTTACAACGATGTACATCCGGGATCATTTCAGACCCATTCGAGAGTGGGTTAGCAGAAGAATGTTTCTAAGATGACTGTGTTCAGCTTGCCTTCATTCGATGTGCTCACTGTCAAAGAAGTTTATGTCTAGATCACTGATTACCTTCGCCTTCATGTCTACTGCACTTGAATTGCCACGGGGCGCAATGTATTTTATTTCCATTATTTAAACGTTACTGAATGAATTTGCTCGTTCCTCTACAATATTCAGCGGCGTTTGGAGCAATCTGCACGAGGATTCCTGTCATTATGTGCACTAATAATCTATATTTGGCACCTCGTTGCTCCTATGTTTCTTGCCCATAGCAGCTGTAATTTGCTGGAGGCATATTTCGATACTGTCTATTCAGCACACTATGTAGCTTAAAAATGCGCGCGACAAAATTTGGGTACCATCCGTTGTGAGTATTTGTGTAATAATTGTAATATTTTGACAGCAATAAAGATATCTTATGTATATATATATATACATCTTTAATTACCACCACCCACCGTACATCTTGATATGGCTTTATACCGGACAATCTTGAATAACCTGTATTAATTATTGTATATATTAAAAATATTACTTTTTAAACAATCTGAAAATATTTTCGAAAATAACATTTACTCATCCTGGTAATCTAAAGAATGAATTATTCGCTAATACATAATAATAAACTAAACAGATATAGATTTTGATTATGTAACACATAATTTGAGAATTTTAATGAAGATCTTCCATTTGAAAATTAAAATATTAGCTCACAATTTAAATAAACTATAACATACGCTTGTTTTAATATGTAATTCCAAAAGCCTTGAATTTCAATTACAGAAATACCGTTTTGGATAATTCAGTATGAATTTGCGAGTCATTCCGTGGACCCTGTTCAAAAGGTCACCACTTGTAAGCCGCCTCACTTGGCTCAGAAGTGTATTCATTGCTTATTTTATTTTTGTTTTATTTATATTACGTTATATGTCGAGGCTCTTTGGTATTCGTGTAGTAATATCAGTTTTCACCCTTGTCTAAGTTATCAGCTACTGAGGCTCTTCTTTGTGTTACGGCACATCCCTGTAGCTCCTACAACAGCAATTTTCTGCTGGAGAAAAGAACAGCGCTCCTGGTGAGGGAGATGAATATGACGTTAGCAGTGATCAAAAGCGCACAACCGCCAAACCCCTACCCTACCTTACCCTGGAACCCTAACATACCTTCGTAGTTGTTTTAAATATACCAGTTGTATCAACTATACAAGCTGATAGTGAAAGTTGGGGCAGGGTGCTTGTGTAACTGAGGTAACGAAAAAGAGCGGAACTATCTTGGTCGACCTGATGGAAAATTATCGGTCACTTTTCTTCATCGATGTTGTACTACACGACAAAGCGACTAGGCGTACTGACCTTGTACGTCAGAGCGCTGCATTTGCTTGGTATCTGTTTGCTAGAACAGCAAAATACTGGTAACTCAGCGTACAAATGGAACATTCTGGAGCTGAGCGTATCTTGATATGAAACTTTACGTGGTCTGTAATTACACAGATACATAATAGAAAAAATAACCTCAATGGTGGTAAATGCATTACATATGCAGTAATTATTTATTGTAATCAACTATACATTACCTTCTGCAATTTCCATAACAGAAAAAAGAAAGAAGATAAACTAAATTAGTGACTACACGTTTCTTATTAAGCAACAGCTTCTGTAACTGTAGATAGAGCATGACAATATACCTAATTTCTGTAGTGTGAGCACTCTGTAAGCCTGGAATAATTTCTAAACAGGTGATTTAATCAATGGAAAAAGCTAATGTTAAACATTTTATCAGCAGTAACCGTTGAACTGCCACTAAAAGATGCCTTACTACTTCAGTATCATCACTAGCTATTCCTATAGAAATTATTCTCCCAAATTCTTGTTTCAATTATCCAATTTTTCAAATAATTATCAGCAACTCTTTTAGTTTCTCGGTTGCAAAACTCCTATAAAAATATATTACATCTTCTTGTCTTCATTATGGCACAGTTTCAACTATTGCTCTGCGGTGCGTGTACTGCAACCGACATGCTCTTCCTCGAGGTGAATGACGTAAACATCTTTGCTGTTGCGCATATGTTCCGATACGCCTGTCCGCTTTGTTGCGTAGATTATATCACGTTATTTATTCACTTTTCTACAATCGAGAACAAGATATTCACCTTGTATCAGCATTGGCAGCTGAAACAAATTGTAGATTATATAGGTAATTAGAGTTGCAGCTTTCAGAAATGAAAATAAGGATAGGGGTAAGTGCTCTAATTCATTCTGTGAATAGGCATCTTTTTATCAAACACAGATTGTATTAGATTCTGCTATCCTAACATCAGTACATCACTTATCAACAGAGTATGTTACTTTTTGTATCGCTTCATCTGTATTTATCTTCTTCCTCCTCTTTAACGAATTACTCTACTCTTAGGACTTACGCCCCCAATGCCTTGGGTCTGTAGCCTCTCGAAGATCAAGCAAATTCTGGATCATAGCATGTCCAGGATGGGTGATCAGCCCAATGCCTTAGGTCAGTAGCCTGTCGAGGATCAAGCAAATCCTGGATCATAGCATATCCAGAATGGGTGATCAGCACAATGCCTTAGGTCAGTAACCTGTCGAGGATCAAGCAAATTCTGGATCATAGCATATCCAGGATGGGTGATCAGCCCAATGCCTTAGGTCAGTAGCCTGTCGAGGAGCAAGCAAACCCTGGATCATAGCATATCCAGAATAGGTGACCAACCCAATGCCTGGTATGGCGATGAATAAGAAGGAAATAGAATGAAAGGGGTGAAAATGATAGGAAATTTCGCGGAACAAATTATCAAATTATTCACCCAGCATTGGAGGAAGACTGCGGAAAACCTTCGGCCAGATTAGTCTGCCCGGGCTTTGAACCCGGGATCTCCCGTATACGTGCCACAAACACTACAGCCTAGCAATCCCGGCCGGTATCTGCGTTTATAAATGCAAAATTTCCTTACGTGAATAAATAAAGCCTTCAGTCACCTGAAACTCTACTTTTTTGAGCTCTACATTGCTTCTGTTGCTTGTCTCTGTACACTTTTTTACTTTCTCTACTACGTATAGATTCCACCCAAAAATTCCATACCCAGATTTCACCGGAAATATATGATTTGAGACCCCTGAATCCAAAAAAAAAAAAATTTTGGAAACGTGTCCGTGTGTGTGTCTGTGTGTGTGCGTCTCTCTCTCTCTCTCTCTCTCTCTCTCTCTCTCTCTCTCTGTGTCTGTGAAAAGCACAACTCATAAACGAACAGTCGGATAAACACCAAACTTGGTATTTAGGTTCAGTATCTTCCAGAGATGTGACACGAAGGTTTTCAAGAAAATCCCTCACCCCAGATTTGCCCTTACATGGAACATTTTTCGAAAAATTTGATTTTCTCAAAAATAGCTCTAACGAGTTTGATTAAAATATCATATGTTTAAGATATTTTCATGACAAATGAAATGTACATCTCGAATTTTCTGGGAATGTCTCCAAAAGTATTCTTCATTGTGAACGACTTTTGCATAACTGGTAAACCATGAGAGATAGACAAACGTTTACTATGCAAAAATGTAGATCGCGTTAAAATACACAATTTATGTCATATACATTTTTTTGTCGAGTGAACCATTTTCGAGGTATTGCTTGTTATTCCCTTAAATTTTCCAATACTTTTTTCAAATGTAAATTCGTTATTCATTTTTTTGTCCTGGTAATACAAAGAGAATGGAATACTCCACATAGCAATCAGCTCTTAAAACAGTTTACTATCGCTTAAAGCCTACCAATTCCCCTTTCATCTACAAGAAAATCAGCAATAAGATTAACATCTCGATTAACATGAAGCATATGGAGAATAAGCGTTTGTAAAAATAGTTAGTACAAGAGTAGAGAAAGTCATGCGAGTGTAACACATCAGAGTTTTTTGTAGTTCCACTTATACCCCGCCTTTAACTACATTGGTCTTATCGGCGGCTTTCCTTTGGAACTTATTGGCTAGAGTAAAATTCCCACTCACAGCCGGGAATCGAACCCGGGATCCCTCTTACAGCAGGCAGTTGCTCTACCAACTGAGCTACAGGGCCAGCCAGTACACTTATTGTTCCTTAGAGAAAAAAGGTTTCTCTTTCTGCATTTGATCTTGCCACAGCAACTACAAATTCAACTACCTTAAAAAAATTATTTACACACATTTACACACATTTCCCTTCCTAACATATATCACATTCTGGGACATCAAAGCTCTATTTAAAGTTTTCTCCAAATCTGAACTGCTGGTTTCAATATGTGACCAAGCACAGGTGCAATTTCCTAAAGTTTTCTTCAATTAAACTCATGGTCGTGAAATATGCTATCTTACTTAAGACCTGAAGGTGTGTTCCACTACAAGAAAAAAGATAGCAATGATAATTGAAATGGAAAATTTGGGAAAATGCTACAAAATACGGGATCCGGGATTTAGATTAAACTAAATGTTGAAATACGGGATTTCCCGGAAATACGGAATAGTTGTCAAACCTAGTAATATGTGAAACACGCAGATAATCCTTATGATTATCGCCTGAGAGAATATTTGTGTCGCCAACTGTCGATAACTTCACGAGTGTCCCATAGACGGTGTCCACGAGTTAGGCACAACATTTTATGCAATCTTAGCATTATAAATTGTAGGAAACAGATCATTAAATAATTCAGCATCCATAGATGACAGAAATATGTTCGTAAATGAGACGTTAGCTTCTTTCCCTGCATTTCATTTATTATTACCTGGCGTATTCAAGCGATCAGCAAGGCATGTATTCCCTTCCTGGGAGAGAAGTGAGCAGATGTTACGTACTGTGATGTAGCCTACTATCCGCACAGCATGGTAAGTAATTACAAACTCTGAACTTAGTTATTCTATTGTTAATAATGTTCACGGATGTTGCATCTTCGTTGCTCAGAGAAAAGGATATCATCTTCTCGCTATAAGCCACGGCCACTTGGAACACCGGTACGTTACTGTTATTATTGTCATACGTGGCATAATGAGCCAATTAAACAGGCTATTAAATAAAATAACAACCCGATTGTAATGGTAGCTTGCATAAAGGCTTTAAAACATTTCAGAGACTCACCCAGCTCCGCTTTAGTGGATGGTATGCACATGAATTCATGTGGGTTTTGAGCAACAAAGTGCTGTTGTCAGCAATTTTTATCCGCGCCCTTGCACTGCTTTGATGTGGTGAGCTGGCTTTTCCTTTAACATAACTCAGTTTACCGCAAAAATGCCAGGCAAGCTTTTCTTATTAAACGTAGATAACGGACAAGGAAGCTTATAGCCCTACTTCAGAAACGTTTACAAAGTAACAAACAATAAGTGTTATACAATGATTTATTTTCTCCCTGAAAATCTAAAACAAATTCACTACAACCTTTACACGTTTATTTTCCCACATTTTCCTCGTGCTTCAGCTCAGAACAAGGAATCATTAATACCAGAAGCATACAGGTGTCTGGATTATTTTGTTTTGGGCACGAATGGAATTTATGATAATATTGCAGATAAACTTATATCGTTCCGATCGCTCTAAGCCGTCAATAAAATTAATAAATGATAGAGCAAAAGAGCACGAGGATTGCCTTGGGTTTAAGATCTGGAAATGTATCTTTACAAGCAAAAGATAAACACTTTATTAAGGGAGATTTAGGAACAATAACGTGTACCTTAATATACAGGGTCAATCACCTAAACCTTACAGCGCAAACATTTCGGAAACGGAAAGTGCTATTGATGTGCAGTTTTCACAGCATTGATTAGTAGTCAGGGGCTAGTATATTTAGCTTATAAACAGACCTCAATAATACTGATAAAGATGATTTTTTCAGCACAAAAACAATTTTTATTTGGAACAATGCCTAGTTACACCAACAGAATAAAGGTAGGGTAAATTAGAATGCCAATGGTCTTTGTTGCAGGATTCTAGTGCAAGGGTTTACGAGAAATCGTATTTTGAAAAGTTTCCACCCCGACAATTGTTTGTCCCATTCAACCTGCTTAGTTGCTAGGTACGATGTTACTATGTTTGATTGCATTGCGACTTTCTGGTCAGTTAGTTTGTGACAGTTCAAGCAGTAAGCCGTGAGTGGAAGATGGGGTTTACTAATGCAGAAAAAACCGACATGCTCATGGTGTATGGAGTGTGTAGGAAGAATGCTGTTCGTTCCTTTACGGTGTATGCGGAAACCTATCCCAATAGAAGTCTACCATCTCGGCAATTATTTATCAACCTCTTCAACCAATTACGTGAAAGTGGTGCTGTAACACCTAGAAAACGTAACAGAAACAAACAAGTGACTGGACGAGAGGCGAAATTAATGTTTTGGCTACCGTTGCAGTAGATCCACAAATTAGTTCCCGCACAATCGAACGTGGAAGTGGCATAAGTCAGGCAAGTGTACTGCGCATTCTCCATCGACATAGGTTCCATCCCTATCACATCTCTCTCCATCAAGAGCTGCATGGAAGCGATTTTGAGAATCGTGTTAACTTTTGTACATGGGCATTAAGACATGATACTCCAGATTCCTCGTGTATCTTGTTTAGTGATGAGGCAACATTTACTATTCATGGCTACGTAAACCGCAGAAACATGCACTATTGGTCTGTTGACAATCCCCGTTGGCTTTGTCACGTGGAACGTCAGCGTCCATGGAGTTTAAACGTGTGGTGTGGGACAGTGAACCATCAGCCCATCGGCCCTTTGTTCACAGAAGGAACAATGAACTCGCACAAGTATTGCAGCCTGCTCACACACCATCTGCCACAGATGCTAAAGACGCTCCATTGCAGATTAGGAGGAACCTGCGGTACTAACATGATGGTTGTCCAGCCCATAGTGCACGAAGTATTACAGCTTGACTTAACGGATTGTTTCCAAATCGTTGGATTGGACGAAGAGGACCTTTACCTGGGTTGACCCGTTCACCGGATCTGACCCCTTTTGACTTTTTTCGTGGGGAAGGCTGAAAGACACTGTCTACAAGGATGTACCAACTACACCAGACGATATGAAACGACGTATTACTGCTGCCTGCTCTGAAATTTCCGCTGAAACGCTAGAACTTGTGCAGCAGTTTTTCCATAGCAGAATGGAAGCGTCTATAGAAGCTGCCGGTGATCATTTTGAACACAACCTTTGAAGGGCTATGTTCTCTTTAGTTGTAAGAATCCGCAGAAGTATTGCAATTCCCTTTTATTTTTCTTTAGTTTGTGCTACCACGGGATGCACAAGTGTCGTTGCGTAAAAGTTTCAAAATAAGATTTCTCGTAAACCACTTGCGCTAGAATCTTGCAACAAACGCCACTGACATTCTAATTTACCCTAGCGTTATTCTTTCGATGTAACTAGGCATTGTTCCATTTAAAAATTGTATGTTTCCTCAAAAAATACACTTTCTCAGTGTTATTAAAATGTGTTTATAGCTAGATGTACGAGCCCCTGACAATGCTGTGAAAACTGCACATTAATAGTACTTTCCATTTCCGAAATGTTTGCGGTGTGAGTTTCAGGTGATTCACCCGGTATAAGAGAGTGTAAGTGAGTGAGTAAGTGAGTCAGTGAGTGCGTGTGTGTGTGTGTGCGCATGTGTGTGCGTGCGTGCGCGTGTTTTTTACCTTACAGGCTTCTACACCGTTGCACCGATTTCGACGAACCTGGCACATATAACGTTGACACAAGGCGAAAATTACTATTTCGGAATTCGAAATTCTATCACATTTTAGACGATTAATTAGTTAATTTTATTTTATACCTGCAAAGCTCGCAAAGACCATCTGTATCTTTGTCAAGGTAATCGTAATAGTCCATTGCCAAAATAAGAATAACAATTACATAGGCCTTCACAGTCTCATAAAATAACAAAGCAGCAGCGTGTTCATATACTACTCATTGATCTTTTTTTGACCGTGATCATGGAGTGATAACACAGACAAGTTTTTGCATGTTCACTTATTATAATTTGCAGTTCCTAGTTTTTACATTCTCTACTACGTATAGTAAGTAGGAGAAGTATTGCATTCCACCCAAAAATTCGACACTGAGATTTTACCGGAAATATATCTTTTGAGGCACCTTGAATAAACAAAATCTTTTAGAAAAAGGTCCATGTGTGTGCCTGTGAAGAGCATAACTCCAAAACGAACAGTCGAATAAATACAAATTTTGATATTTAGGTTTAGTGTCATTCAAAGATACGATACGAAGATTTTCAAGCTTCCCACCTCATTCCAGACTACCCTTTACAGGAAAAGTTTTCGAAAATTTTGATTTCTCAAAAATTTGATTTTGATTAGAATATTAATTGTTTAAGATATTTTCATGATAAATCAAATGTATATATTCAATTTTCTGGGAATTTCCCCAAAAGTCGTAAGTAGTAAAAAGATGGCGAAACAAGCACACAAAGAAAGATGCCGCCTATTTATAGGGATGTAATCCAATTAGCGTAATAATGTGACATCCCTATTGTTCTGTGACGCCGACCATGCTCCTTTTTTGTGTGCTACTGCCATGCCGCCTGGCAGAGAACTGGAACTATGGGCTTTTGTGCTCGTACGACGACAATGGGTAGTTGTTCCCGTACGCTGGCCGTACCCCCCTCATTGTGTGGTGGTCTGAGGTAAGTAGTATATTTATACCGAAACCAGGCCAAAAGGAACACCGACAGCTGATAAGATGTAATGTGATATCCTATGTTCCACGCCACCAACCACGCCCCCTCCTTTGTGGCCTAACCCGAACGCCTCAGACCACGACCCCTCTCCGTTGTGGCCTGGTCTGAATGCCGCCCGGCGGAGAATTGGGACAATGAGCTATTGTCTTCATACGAGGACAATAAGGTATTGTCCCCGTACGCTGGCCATGTCCCCTATTTGTGGCCTGCTCTGAATGCCGCCCAGCAGCGGAGTAGAACAATGGGCTATGGTACTTTTTGGCCTGGACTAAATGGCCCCTATAGAGGAGTAGAAAAATGGGCTATTGTCCTTGCACGAGGAAAACGGGGTATTGTACTCGTCGCTAATGAAGGTGCCTCTCTATGTTCTACTGATACCGGCAACCGGAGACCGCAGAACAATGGGAAAAGGCGAGTTGTGGAAACACTTAACACTCAAGGCTTCAAATAGATGCTGCAGGTCCGAGACCTGGGACAATTGGGTATTGTTCTCGTCGCATTTCGTCACCACCACCCCCAAATCGATGGAGGAGATAAGTTCTAAAATATCTGTGTCAATCAATCAGGTAATGTTCGTCAATGCATAACATCATCTAACGTTATTGAAAAAATCAAGGATTTATGCTGCTAACGTCCCAGTATCGTGCCTCTAAATGCCGGACGCTGGTCGTTGATCGTTGAATACAATTATTCCAATTACGTATTTCTTTATTGTTACAGTATAAAGAATACCTCACTCACCCGCAAACCTTTTATCTAAAACTTAACTAGATGATTGTTACGCGTGCGCAATTATGACTAATAACACTTGTTTAATTCTACTTTTGAGGGAAAATTTTTTGGGCTTGTAAGAATATCAAGAAAATAATCCATGACTAAAAGGATAGAGTTAGCGTAAATAGCTAACGCGAGACGCTAATCAGGGATTGTTTTCCGGAAAACCCGAGCGCACGGTGCCTCTCTAGCTGGCGCTCTCGCGCGAATGAAATGTTTCCTGGCTGGCTCACTGTTTAAACTGGCATTCCCCTCCACACGATCAGGCGGCAGTATGGGAAGGTTCACTCTTCCGGCCTGGGAGGAACGAGACGGATGTCCGCCATCTTGGGCTTTTTAACACTCGAAGGCGGCCATTATAGGTCTTTATTATTCCCAGAAATTAACTAGTATAAATAATTTGAAAGGGTGATAATGAACTTCGAGCTTCAAGTTTTTTTTTTCCAGGGTTTGTTTACATATAGTGTTGGCTCTGAAAAATAAAATACATAAATAAATACGAATTAACACTACAGTTAAATACTGCATGCAATGCGTTTTTCATAAATAAATAAATAAATAAATAATGAAATATGGAGAGTACCGTACACAAAACATTTCCTTTGTTGCCCTTTTAATTAGCACCAGTTAAAAAGCGATCATAAATAAAAATTATTTTCTTCCTTCCCTTAACAAAAATGAAAGTCTCCTGTAACAGACCCGGTTTAGACATGCAATGTCTAAAGCGCTATTGAATACTAGCGGGAAATCGAACTCTGAACTCAAGCTAAAGCAATAGGATTTCAAAATATGCATTCCTCTCTTAGAAAATGTATAAGTATCGCGAAAAGGTGTAAATAACGTAGGGGAGGACTTAAAATCACTCCCATCGAAATATATGTTGACTACTCCAGCAGAGAGATCGAACCATTGGGAAGACCTCAAATACAAATTTTATATTCGTTTTGAAATCTTTTTTTAAAGATGCACACCAGTGGTCTTCGAGAAATTCGACAATGAGTTGTTCAGTTGTACACGCTTGCAAAATATGTTATATATCCTTGAAGACGGTAAAACGGTGTCCGCTCGAGATTTCCAGTTTCAGAACCATGTGCACGTCTTTACAACTTTATAGATGGCTTCCTAACAACATAGTTGAATAGAGATAACATCGAATATACACAAGTGAATGCCTCAAATATAAATCTTTGAGTGGGGTTTTAGCGATACATGTATTCAAAAAACAGCCCGTGCATTATATAGGCAGGAGAATTTTCCCTACAGACACTGAAAACTCCTAAGGTCTAAAAATTACAGGAAACCTACGTCGATCGAGGAAAAATTATATAAAGACAAACAATACTTTATTTTTCGTTATTTTCACTCTAAAATTATAGCTAATAATACATGGAGTGCGATATTTATAAATAAATAATGAAGTATGAACCATCCTAAACACACAGGACAACAAAACATTCCCTTTGTTGTTCTTTTTAATTAGCTCTAGCTAAAGAGCGGTCATAAATAAAACTCCATAGAAAATATATAAAGACGCTCGAGCTAAAATACAGAGAAACTTCATGCATGCAGTCTTTGAGAAGTAAAATAACACAGACAGGGACTTTAAAACAGTCGTTGTCAATAAAGTACCCCACCATTCACGCAAGCACGCGCATAGGCAGGGACCTTAAAACAGTCGTTGTTGATAAAATACCCCACCCACCCGCGCAAGCACTCTCTATCTCCTTTGCGCTAGCACAATGCCGCAGTAATATAATTACCAATTCAGTGATGCGTTATGCCTGAGACGCCAACGAATTATATAGTGATTTACACATCCCTTGCAAAAATATGTTGTACACCCTTGAAGACGATAAACCAGGTCTCGGGATATTCTACTTTAAATGTCAATCATAGCTGCATGTCTTTACGGCTTAATTGATGGAGTCCAACCAGTATATTTGAGAAGAAACAACATCGCCCGTACATCTGGGAATGCTTCAAATTTAACAGTTGAGTGGGTTTTTAGCAATCCATGCATTTAAGCAATTGTTGCGTGTGATATAGGCAATAAGATTTTCCCTACAGATAGATTAGACTCATGACTCTTGGAATCCAACATGTCTAAAACCTACAGGATTCATATGTCGCTCCAGGTAAATTATATCAAGAGAAACAATGCTTTCTGTTTTACTTTCTCTACTACGTATAGTAAGTAGGGGAAGTATTGCATTCCACCGAAAAATTCGATACCGACATTTCACCGGAAATATATGTTTTGAGACACCTCAATCCAAAATTTCTTTTGGAAACATGTCCGTGTGTGTGCCTGTGTGTCTGTGAACAGCATAACTCAGAAACGAACAGTCGGATAAACACCAAACTTGGTATTAGGTTTAGTATATTCCCGAAATGCGACACGAAGGTTTTCAGGAAAATCTCCTCACCCCAGATTACCCTTTACATGGAACATTTTCCGAAAACTTTAATTTTCTCTAAAATGGCCCTAACGATTTTGATTAAAATATCACATGTTTAAGATATTTTCATGACAAATGAAATGTATATCTCGAATTTTCTGAGAATGTCTCCAAAGGTATTCTTTATTGTGTACGACTTTTGCATAACTGGTAAACCATAAGAGATATACAAAATTTTACTACACAAAAAATGTAGATGGCGTTAAAATACACAAATTATGCCATATGCATTTTTTTGTTGAGTGAGCAATTTTGGAAATATTGTTTGTTATTCCCTTAAGTTTTCCAATACTTAAACTTTTTCTCAAATTCGTTATTCATTCGTTTTACGTCCTGCACATGCAAAGAGAATGGAATGCGCCACATAGCAACCAGTGCTTAAAAGTTTTGACTATGGCTTATAACGTACCATATTCCCCTTGCATTTACAAGAAAATTAGCAATAACATTATCATATCGATTAACATGAAGCATATGGAGAATTAGCGTTTGTAAAAATAGTTTATACAAGAGTAGAGGATGTTATGTGAGTATAACACATTATACCTTTTCGTTATTTTTACTCTAAAATTATAGTTATATGATAAATGCAATGCCTTATTTATAAATAATGAAATATGACTCCTAAACTGAGAGGAGCTACAAACCAGAAATTCAAATGGCGGTGTATTTTTTTCTATAATATTTGATTGAACAAGCGTATACAGGTTTGGACACGAAATTTGACATAGAAGAACTTTCCTCTTATTAAAACATTATATGATCTCACATCGGTCCAAGACGGCAATAAATAAATAGCAAGCTTCTCTGCGAGGTACTACTTCAAATTCGAAAGGTCCCGAGTTCGAATCTCGGTTAGGTGAGTTACCGGACAAGACCAAACCCTCCCATTAAACGTCTTTATAAGCGCAGGTGTCATATATTTCGTATTTGGTATGGTGTATAGATCCTGTATTGCAGTGCACTTAAACATACATAAATGAAGACTTATTCGCATGTATCACATCATGCATTTTCTTTAGTTATTATGAATATATGTAGAGATTTTAAGTAATACTTTATAAGAAATGAACAAGCACGAGAATTTCTAAGTATTATTTCGTTGTTCATTGTAGCAATCAAGTTTATTATTATTATTATCCTCAATAGCGCATATTTGTTTATTCCATTTAAATAGACTGGTGTTTCAGCCTCCATGACTAAAAATTACAGGAAACCTACATCGCTCCAGAAAATTTATATCAAGAGAAACAATACTGTTCCGTACAACCTGACGTATACTGACTGTGCACAACGTTGTCCGGATGACGAATGTTTCCAGAGAGCATCCGTTTCCTCTACTCGCAGCCTCCATCTTCTGGTTACGCGGCGGTGTAACGTAATGTTATGCTGTGTGGGTGGTCCAGGGCTGTGTCCCTACCTTTTAAGGATTTGAAAGTGAAGTCTGTTCCAAACAACCGCGCGTCTACGGATCCTGAGATCAATCACTGTCTGGATGACGAACGTTTCTAGAGAGCATCCTTTCCCGCTGCTATACATACATTGAGGTTCCCTCCACCGTTCTCATCCGAGATTTATACATGATCGCGTGTTATGAATTCATTCATTCACTTTATTTCCTTCGAGCGTTAGCATTAACGTATTTATCTAAAAAAATTCCAGTTTTAGCATGAGCTATTGCCAGAGAAAATCGGTGTAACGAACTTATGACAAACTCAATGTTTCTTATATTACAGATGGAGGAAAACGAGCCATTAATTTCTGTATATGTGGTCGGATTTTAAAGAATTGTTCTTTGTCAAGACTTAATCTACATAGAGCAAGATGTTATACTGAATCAACTCTCTCTCTCCTACACTTGAGTCTCCTGTAGGCAAGGAATCAGAATACAACGGAAGTCGTGTGCTTACTAAATTGGCGCTTCCATATGTGGGAGAATTCAGTGATATCCACGCTTGAAGATCCCAAGATGTATAGAGAGTGACGTAATACCGGATCGGGTCTCTGTCCTTCACTCGAGTCCGCTGCGGTTAAGGAATCTGGATACAGCGGAAGTCGCGTGAAGTCTCCATATTAATATAATTCAGTTATATCTACGCTTGAAAATCCGAATAGACTGATAAATATATTCAGGTTACTATTGCATCGAAAGAGGCTGGCATTACCGATCATATGATGGAGATTGAAGAAATAATATGTAAGCTGAAAGCATCTAAAGTTATGGCATGGCAGGATCAAGAAATTGTGTTAATCAATTTCGACGACAGTTACTTTGAAATATCGAGAACTTATAAAATACATTATCCAGACATTGCTGTGATGTTTAATGTTTTTACGGATAAAGTGTTTACATGCAGGTCTCTTTCTCTGTGATGTATATGATTATATAATTGAGTGCTTAGAAGGTTTAGGCTATCATCATTGTCTTTAGGAAATATGTATGCTTTTGTGAAGGAATGTAATAGGATAATTTTCATAAAATAAATGTTGTTTATATTGCATAGTTCTTGTTTTTATTAATCTTATTATACACATCATATCACAAAATCAAATATTATATGATTCTGGCTCCTAGATTCCCATTTATTCAAGCGTCTTTCAAAAATAGTTCAATAATGTTTTTAGATTTCATGCAGCACCAATATTTTAAAACATTGCATACTCCGTTAAACAATTATGCAATTATTTATGACATGAATGATATTGGCAAGAAAAACAATAAAGTGAACGCATAATTTATATTATTGGTATATTGTACACACGAAAATGTTTTTATCTTGCAGATTCCATGCTGCCGGGTGCTGCAATTCTTCATTGAATAAGATCACTGAGTGTTGTTGGAAATGTTCCTATTACAATTCTGTTTATTGTTGTTATACACTATCTTATTCTTCTCTTCATTTACCTTCGCACTTAGTCCCGTAACACACATTCTAATTATTTTCAGCTTGTTGTAGGTATATGTTTTGAGGTAAAGAATCATTGAAAGGTCTATTAAACTTCTTTCTCCATGGCCTCACCCAGACTACAACCTAGACGTTATTTACTCATATTTGTTTTAATACAGTGATGCATACTTTAGACAAATGTGGTCCTAGTAAGGCGTGTATTTATAAACTCAAACGTTTTAACTCTAAATGAAACATTGAAAGGTTTGCTGAATTATTCCTACAAACCTTAACAGAAAGAAAAGACAGTTTCCGTGTCTTAAACTTGCCAGCTGGTACTAATCCGTGATATACCATTTGAAACTTCCCTGGTATTTCCTGCAACTGTTCGCTTCTTAGGGTTGAATATCTTACTGGACGAAAAACCTGCCTTTTCCCTAAGACTGCAACTACTCTAGCACCGTATCTCGTATCAATTTTTCTTATGGCTTTTATATTATAGGGCTGCTCTGGCTGAAGAACTTGTAGTCTTTGAACAGTCGGGAAAATTCTATCCCTATCCAGTGTGTTAAATTGAGATGCCAAACTCTCGGCAGTAGGAACAGAAGAAGATATTCTTTATTAGAGGATGTATTTCATTAAAAAATCAATTATTTGAAAGCAAAAAAATTATTAACATTTTCTATATAATATAATAATACTGATAATAACAATAATGATGATATATATAACTATAAAGGACGTTCTGATTCACTAATGAGGTTCATTAAGTACTCTATTTTTTTCGATTTCAACGTTTTAATTTAATGTAGACATTTACTATATTAGAGCTAATGATTCGCGCAGCAGACTTTCTTTTTTGTAATATTTAACCCTCCGTCAGGCGCGCGCTTTGGTAGAACGCCGTTAGTCGCGCGGGGCCTAGTAGACCCGCGCCATATTTTTGTTGTTATTGTTTGTATTTCTGTTTTTTTCGTTTATTTTCTTTCTTTTTCCTGTTTTTACCTTTATTTAGATTAAGCGTACAAGACTTTCATTAATAGGTATTATCTTACAACATAAAAATACAAGCTAAAATATGAGTACATATACGTTATAAATTGTATTACAGTAAGTATAAAGAAATACATTGCCATTTCCAGGTATACATACAACTTGTAATTTCAAATGTTCAGTTACTCAGAATCATCTCCTATTTCACCCGTGTTTTCCCCGACTAAGCAACTATCGCAAATAATTTTAGCATGTTTGCTCAAACACAGGGGGGTGTTGCATTTCCCACATGCATATTTAGTCTTGCAGTTCATTTTGTCTTTGTTGCTGGGTTCACATCGTTTCCTTTTCAATGTGCATAGTGGTGTATTTGACAATTCATCTACGCCGGATTCTTCAGGTTTATATTTTGTATAAAGTCC
Source organism: Deroplatys truncata (assembly GCA_030765065.1). Lineage (NCBI taxonomy): Eukaryota > Metazoa > Arthropoda > Insecta > Mantodea > Mantidae > Deroplatys > Deroplatys truncata. Next base: position 17,866,486 of record CM060988.1, on the reverse strand, counting down.
TTTCAAATCATCGGATAGATTTGATGCTGTTGCTCTTCTTTGTAACTGTTGCAACAGTAAAGCTAAAGATAGTGATTTCAAATACTGCTGCCTTGTGGAATATTTATTTTGGTTTCCAAGGAAGATAATCCTAGAATTAATACCTGCAATGTTCAAGATATGGTCAAAAATTACCATGGGCCACCTTCTCGTTGTTCCGGCTACATTGTATGTAGCACACAATTTATCTACTGCATCAACTCCATATTTAGTGTCGTTGAATGCAGGATTATTTCAGGCTTTTTCTCAGCACCTTCTCATAACTTTGTGATGAAACATGTAGACTTGAGAGCAAAACTACTTACCCTTTTGTTGGAACATATGAAACTATGGTTTCATTTTTTGTGAAGCCAAATATCCTTTCGTACTGTCTGCGATCTTTTGGAGAAGTGAAATTGGTGGGTAACTCTTTTTTGTTCTTTCGCACTGTACCGACGAAAGAAAGTTGTCTTTTGCGCAATTCATTCACCAGCGATACACTGGTAAACCAATTATCTGCAGTAACGTTTCGTCCAGTGCCAGGGATTGGTTCAGTTAGCCTCAGCACTACAGCCTCTGCCGAGTTAGTTTGCAAATTGGGTCCGTCCGGCTGCTGTCCACAATAAATCTCATTGTTAGTTGTATAAAACAGTTTTGCATCACTCAAACAGAATATCTTTATGCCATACTTGTTTGGCTTGGATGGTATATATTGTCTAAAAGCACATCGACCACGAAATGCCGGCAACTGTTCGTCGACAGTGACATTTTGTCCAAGAGAATAATGGTTCTGACAGTTGTTCAGAAACAATGTAAACATTTCTCTAACAACAGCCAATTTATCCAATCTTCGTCGCTCCAGTCTTGAGCTTTTGCCATCAAAGCGATTACAGCGTATTAGAAAACTGAATCGTTTTTCGGACATAGTCATTCGGAATAGAAGAATTCCAAGATCGGTTCTCCAAAACTCGTGAATATTCTGGCGTCCACCACGAAAACTTCCTGCCAGGTACAATAAGGCTAGGAAAGCTTTTATTTCTATTACATCTGTAGGTCTGCTGTCTCTTTCACAATGAAATTTGTGCTGCACACTGCTAATGTAAGTATTTGAACTTTCAACAAACAAATCAACTATATCTTCGGGAACAAATAGGTACCAAACAATCAATTTCCGTTTTCGCATTTTTGGCAGCTCCTACCACACCAGGAAGTTTGGTCATTATATTATGAACCCTAGTCTGTGTTATTTTCAAAGCTGTTTTTTTCATTTTGTTCCATCTCTTCCTGTGAATAACAACAGAATGTATTGTCAATAATAATAATAATAAGAAGAAGAAGAATTACTATGACACGCATATGATGTTACCTATAAAATACATGTTATCACACAAGCTGCTTTCATCGTCTTCCTCTTCATCTTCATGGTCAGTTTCTGAATCTAAAGATCTCTTTCGAGTTTATCTTCTGAATCAGAGTCATCTTATTCATATAAGTTGTCATCCACGGGCAAGGCATCATCATCGCAAAGTAGGCGATGTACTTCTTCCAAATCATTCGGATTTTGTAGATCGTACCTTTTACTCGTATTCATGACGAAGCAGTAACAGCTCCTTCCAATAGTAAAGCAATATTGCACAAAAGCTAATGGGAAACAAATCTGTCAACATTATGTAACGAGAGCAGGCGCGCGGGGCCTGGTTGACCTGTGCGACACGTAACTGCTGATTATTCATTCCTCCAGCCAAACAAATAAACAGATAAGGTTATCGCTGCAGCAAATAATCGCGCAAGGTGTAATGTTAGATGTCCTAGTCAGGCAATTGCATAAGTGCGTTCGTTCGAAAATTATAACATTTATATAATGCCAGGGGTCTCTCAGGCCCCTAGCGACTGACGAAGGGTTAAAAGCAAAAACGTTAAGAAGGTATTCAAATGATTGTATTTTTTCTCTAGAAATGAATGCCATATACACGCTAAATGTCCCCTATTTAAACATTTATAATAATACATTTTCTTAAAAAATTAATAATTAACAAGCAAAATGAAATTCACATGCTAGCTATTAACTGTAGAATGTTCAAATATTTGTATACAAACTGCGTCATTCAATTAACAAGAACACATTTATAAGTTGAATGCAGAGTAATAAGTTAACTTTTAAAAGAAATAAGATGCTTTTACAACTTACCAGACATGATGTTTGATGAAATTTCACAGAGGGATGTAAAAAAACCAGAACAGTACTTAGGACGATTTGCTCTTACAAGACAGTGAAAATTGCCGAAGAACCTGTCTGTTTTATATAATTTTTCCCCATATAAAACTGGAGGCGAGAGGCGTGACGTTATAAAATACATCGATTTTGATTGGTTACTCCACCCCCTCGAGTAGAAGGAGTCGTGGAGGGAAGCTAGCCTCACGCAGGGGGCTATTCATAAACCGGCGTCATATGACATTATGGCTGTAGGGTAATCCTCCTGCATGTATTAGGCTGGTGATGTTATTTTTTGAGTGGATGTATAGCTAAAGTTCATTGTTTATTATTACATTACGGAAATATTCACTCAAGTATTATATTTGAAGCACCCGTCTGCGATCAAAGTGTTATTCTATCGTGATATGATTGTGAGTGGTGACACTGATACCACCACCTAGAACTCCAACCTGATACATAGGATTGTATAAATAAGGTACTGTGTGTATTATTTAACAAACATTTCAGCGTCAGTCATGAAAAGAAGGTATTTTTGTCTTGATATAATTTTCCTGGAGCGAAGTAGGTATCCTGTAATTTTTAGACATGGAGGCTGAAACACCAGTCAGTTTAAATAGAATAAACAAATAAGCCCTATTGATGATGATGATAATAATAATAATAATAATAATAATAATAATAATAATAATAATAATAATATAAAAATAGTAAACTTGATTGCTACACTGAAGAAGGAAATAATACTTAGAAATACTTGCACTAATTAATTTCTTATAAAGTATTGCTTAAAAATCTCTACACATATCCATAACAACTAAAGCAAATACTTGAAATGATACATGCAAATGAGCTTTCATTTACGTATGTTTAAGTACAGTGTTATACAGGATCCATACACCATACCCTCTAGGAATTATATTACGCCTGCGCTTATAAAGACGGTTAATGCGAGGGTTTGCCCTTATCCAGTAACTCACCTAACCGAGATTTGAGCTCGGGACCGCTCGAATGTGAAGTGGACACGCTACCTCTCAGAGAAGCTCGCGATTTATTTATTTATTTATTTATTATCTTCTTGGAGCGATGCGGGATCACATATTTTTTACACATGGAGGCTGAAACACCAGTTTGTTTAAATGGAATAAACAAATAAGCTTTCTTGGGATAATGTTATTAATAATAATAACAAACTTTTCTGCCGTACTGAAGAAGGAAATAATACATGGAAATAATTGCGATAGTTACGAATGTTTATGTACAGTGTTCTACAGGATGTATACACCATACCCTCTAGGAAATATATTACGCCTGCGCTTATAAAGACAATTAATGGGAGGGTTTCCCTTGTCCGATAACTTACCTAAGCAGATTCGAACTCGGGGCTCTCGAATTTGAAGTACTACCTCGCAGAGAAGCTTGCTATTTATTTATTATCTCCTTGTAACGATGTGAGATCATATAATTTTTAGATATGAGGAAAGTCCTTGTATGTTAAATGTTAGTGTCTAAACCTGTATACAACTGTTCCACCAGGTGTTATAGACAAAAATACACAACATTTTAAATTTCTGGTTTGTTACCCCTCTCAGTTTAGGAGGGGTGATATTTCATTATTTATTTATAAATAACGCCTAGCATGTATCATTTAACTGTAATTTTAGAGTGAAAATATAATATAATATGTCTATAGGGAAAATCCTGTTTACTATGTAACGCGCAGGCTAGTCTTTGAATGCATGTATTGCTAAAACCCCACTGAAATGTTAAATTTGAAGCATTTCCAGGTATATGGGCGATGTTATATCTTCTCTTGGTAATATTATCTCATTATTAATTCAATTCTGTAAATCCTTTCAAAATTGATTATTAAAATTCTGATTAGTAATTGCTTTAAATATATAAGGTATAATCAAGGAAGGTTTGTTTGCATTATTCTTATTAACATTAATCGTACGAGGACAATAGCCCATTGTCCCAATTCTCCCCGGGCAGCATTAGCACCATGCCGCAAAGGAGAGGGGAGCGTGGTCGGGTAGGCCACAAACAAGGGGAGCGAGCCCGGCGGGGTGGAACAAAGGATATCACATTACATCTTATCAATTTTCCGCATCCCTAGTGGCCTGGTTTCGGTATAAGTATACTACTTACCTCAGACCAGCACACAAAGAGGGGGTGTGGCCAGAGTACGGGAAAAATTCTCCATTGTTCTCGTTCGAGCAAAATAGCCCATTGTACTACTTTTCTGCCAGGCGGCATGCCAGCAGCACACAAAGGGGACGTGGTCGGCGGCACAGAACAAGAGGGATATCACATTACAAAGGTAATTGGATTACATCCTTATCAATAGGAGGCATCTTGTTTAGTGTGCTGATTCCGCCATATTTTTGCTATTGTCGTCTTCATTATGAATGGTTTTTGCATAACTGGTAAACCGTAAGAGATAGATAAACATTTTGTACACAGAAAATGTAGGCCTCGTGAAAACACAATTTATGTCGTATATAAACTTTTTTCTTTTGGTTTTTGCCAAGTGAACCACTTCACTTGTTATTTGTTTCACTTTTTTCCGATAGTTTTTATCAAATGGAATTCGCTAATTGTCTTTTAATTTCTGTGGTACGTATAAGTAAGGGAAGTATTGCATTCCACCTAAAAATTCGATATTGATGTTGCACAGCAAATACACGTTTTGAGGCTCCCCCGAATAAAAAAAAGCATTTTTAGAAAAAGATCTGTTTGTCTGTGTGGATGTGTCTGTGTACAACAGAACGCAAAAAGGTAAAGTCGAATAAATACCGAACTTGGTATTTAGGTTCAGTATATTTCAAAAATGAGAAATGGAGATTTTTAAGAAAATCCCCTCACCCCAGACTACCTTTTATGGGGACCATTTTCGAAAATTTTGATTTTCTCAAAACTTGCTCTAACGATTTTGATGAAAATATCATATGTTTAAGATACTTTCATGGGAAACGAAATGTATATTATGATTTTTCTGGGAATGACTCCAAAAACACTCTTCACTCTTAATGACTTTTCCATAAATGGTAAACCGTAAGAGACAGACAAAAGTTTACTATACAAAAATGTAGATATCGTTAAAACACACTACTTATCTCATAATATTTTATTTAATTTTTCAGGCGTAAAAATCCTTAGCATGCTTTCCGGTGGTCCCTTCTCGTAGATTTACGGCACTAAAGGGATCTCAAGCCTGATAAACAGACCTCTGAGCAAAATTACCGGTCTTTCAGGCCCAATATAGAATAGAACGGTATGAACCACAGCAGTTAAAGAGCGTCCATAAATAAAACTCAATTTAAATTAATCAAACAAGACGAAGTACATCTTCTTCTTCTTCTTCTTCTTCTTCTTCTTCTTCTTCTGCTGCTGCTGCTGCTAATGTTGGCATTTCTTTTGTTTTGTCTCTCACATGTTTTCTTAGTGGTTTATGTATGATGGTTACTGAGAATAAGGAAACATTTTATTGTTACTAAAACAGTTATTTCTTTCCAACTGGGATTTTCTCTGCAAATAGGACGTGGGGCTCCCAATGGTGACAACGTGGAGGTCACTCAGCTGCCTTCACGAGAAATCAGTATTAAAAACTGTGGTGTTTGTGGTTCAACAGTACATTAACATGGTTTTCCTTTTATTCTTTGTGATGTCCTGGGAGTATTAATTAACTCTTCGTTTAGGTGTCGTGTGTAACAATTGTTAAACGCCTGCAATTAATCTCAAGGCTATATGGCAATTTCAACCTAAGGCTATAGGGATAAACCGTCAAACCGCCGGGTATTTCAGCTACTGTTGTTTAATATAACAAAGGGACGTGAGGTGAGAGCGAAACGTTTACATGCTTCTGACTGCAGGGTGAAGCACACAACGCCAAGAACACAGCGGTGCGCTCATTCTAAAGGAGACATTTGAAATGCATATTCTATTACTTCGGTTCCTTCTGTTCGTTATTGCTCTAATGCTGCCAATAACAACAAGAAGTAAAAAAATTCCACCAATTGAATCACCTGTCTCTTCATGTTCACTGTACATCCCACACATACTGTCGGCCGTTTTAATATGAGGCCACAGTCAGTCTATCGGCGTAGCAGTCACCTCGGTACATTTCTGATGCGCATATGGTGGCGCATGACGTATTCAAAGTTGCCTTTATCAGCTGTGCTTCAGTTGCTGCTTTGTGTTCGTGCTGTAAAGAGAGTTGTGCATCTCAAAGGAGAAAATTTCTTGAACACATCTGTGTTGTGTTCGAGTTGGTTAAAAGTGTGAATGTCTTGTTATTAAACCATTTCAACGCCTGCCAACAAATTCAAGATTGAACAACGAATTTTTATGTACATACATACGTGAAGACCTAATCATGAGACAGGGGTGTAGGCACTTTCAGGAGAAATTTCCTGTATTCCAGTTCCAGATAGAGAAACTGAAAACCTCTGGTTAATAAGCTTAGGACAACGGAATCGCTAAATGTGGGAACTAGATGTTCTAACAGTGCAAAACTTGATGAAATTGGTGCACGTATTTGTGGGGAAATCAAAAACTAAAGCTAGTAAGAACAATCCCCACACCATAGACGAACTTAAGGACAATATAAAAACAGAAATGATGAACATTACACAAGAAGAACTTATGCGTGTGAATGGAAATTTCATCCGAAGATTACAGGAATGTCTTCAAACCGCTTCTAACAAGGTTAGTACTTGTATGTTACTGTCACTCGTAGTAAGTAACGCAGGAGTTAGGGAATGAAAAAGGCCCCAGCGCAATAGACAGTGTGCATAGGCGCAATCCGTGGTCTCACCATAAAACGACCGCAGTGCATGTGCCGACAGAAAAGACTTGAAAACACAACGAATAAATTATTTAAAGGCAGAAAGCACTCGCAATATAAATCCGTTCCAAAACCATCGTACATTCACATTGAGAACTGCACCGGTTTCTGTATATTTTATTAACTCTTATGCTAAATTATAAGTCGTTACCAACTTCACGAGAACTTCCATAGTATCCATCAAACATCAAAATCAGTTAAAACAAAATGTCGAATACATGCAAACCGGAATAGACTACAACCAATTTAAGACGCAACTACGCCCTAATGGATGTTGTGCAGTCAGATTATATAGATTTTAAAAGAAGTTATTAACTCAATTCTGGAATAATCCACGGCATATGACGTTTTGTATGCCAGGTGTAATAACTTGCGTCAAGTAATGTTGATATTCAAGTTCCAAAAGAAGCTTAAAGCATCAATAAAGGGTTACAATGTTCAAGTAAAGCTTCAAGGCGAGAGCCGAGTTCCTAATGTGCCTTGTGGTCGAAGGGAAGTGATACGTTTGGTCGGTGCTGAGAGTCCGGGCTCGAATAGCAGTTAGATCTTTTGTGCCCTTTGTTTTACCTTTTCCAATCAGTGATGTGGCATTGGGAAACAAATACTACTGTGTTAACATTATCAATAAATTATATGAAGCGGTTGAGATTGCTTCATGTATTTTGCAGGCACGTACATAATAATAACAGTCCGCAGTACTTTTTAATATCTGTAACACACTTCACCCACACAACCTTGTAAAGGATTCAAAATGCGAAGTGTTCAGGTATCTGCGCATGCGTCAACCTTCCCAGCTCTTTGCTTGTGGTCTGTCAACGGGTCTCGGTTCCTGGTGTGCCATTTTCTCCCCTTCCACAAGCTTAATTACGTTTATGGTAACAACATGGCATATTCAAGACGACACGGCTTTGGCGTTGTAGTGTGCCATTGGCGAATAAGGTCGTCAATAGGTCGCGGCAGCACTGCAACGGACGAAAGGAGAATTATTCACCTTCACCTGACTTGGGGGATAGGAGACTCCGAGAGGCACGCCGACCGGTAGCACAATGTGAGTCAAGGTACATTATTTTTTACTGACTAATCAAAATAGGGCAAGCAGAGAAGAATAGACCGCTATAACGTTTTTTTGTTAGGATATAAATATATTTTGTTACGTTGGGGGAAAGCAAGATTTAAACGCTGCCGATATGTCAATCTGTAATTTTAAAATACTTTCAAGAATTGAAACGGAGTCAATATATATTATATTTCACTAATTGTGTAGCAATTACCAAGTAATTACTCGGTCACAAAAACATTTATATTATAAAGAAACCGTTATAATGGGAGAAATAAAATAGGAAAAGAGATATTCTCGTTTTTTAAGTTACAAGTTATTCCTACCTATACCAAGTAGGGGAATTCCTTATTTTGAGCTTCCTTCACATTTTTACGTACATATATAACTGGGTTATGGGTTAGGTAGAAATAAACAAAAGTAGCACTGTTCAGGTAGTTAGCAAGGCGCTTGTACGAGGAATCCTTTCCAGGAAGAGCACCATCAAATGAAGATACGTTTCGAGGCGTTGAAAGGCGCCTCCGTGAAACAAGGTCAAAAGATCACCTCCTCCTTAGGATGCCCCAACGACTTCTAGAAATAATGAAAAAGCGGTGCGTAATGCAATTGAAGCATACCGTCTTAGCACAGCGCATGGATATTAGCCAGACATCGCGAGGTCCCTGCGAACGTGACTACCAAGCGCAACAGGTAGAAGGTGATGTTGGATCTTTAATTAATGTGTTTATTAGCGAGGAGTACAGCACCGGAACTGTAAATCGACGCCACAATGTGCGCTACTATCCCTCATCGAATGGCAGAAGCTATGTTTCAGGTGCAATGGAGTGTCCAGGTATGTTGTGGGATCCTAGGTGCAATGCGCTTGTACTGTATACCTTGTACCTGCTTCTTCAATCGCTTGTACAGGACAATGCGATTGCGCCGGCGGTAATGGCTTTGTAATTCTTTTCGTTAATTTGGCATTACCCTGGCAGACTATAAGTAACACCTGAAGGTCGGCTTCAAGCAAACATTCGGTAGGAGCAGACTTTTCTGGCACTGTTGGATACAGAATTGCTAAATGTACAGTTATGCAGAATTGTACAACTCCCGGAGAATTACAGTGCGCCTTACGGCCATTTAGTTATGAAGCACCATAGGTTGCCGTGCATTACACGTGACTGGTCGTTACGTCATCGACTGATGGCAGGCAAGCTGCTGACGAGGCACTCATAGTCCACGCGCGTGTTTTACTTGTTGCGAGTATGGTTGTGAGTAAGAATTAGTTTGTTCCATGTGGCAAAAACACCTGTTATTACGATATTTGTATCGGAAGCGCTTCTACCACGAACAAACAAATAGAACTAGCAGAACAAATGTGTAAAACAAAACAGCATGCTTCGGAGAATGTTTGCGTTTACAACTGTCTCAGTACTCAGACTAACGAAGCCAAAGATGATTATGTTTACAAAAATAATATATATTGTTGTTTCCTGGAACTGATTGTAAATCTGGGGTTGCTGTTAGGACCTATATGTGAGCCATTCGCAAACAAGATCAAAGTAAATAATTATTAGCTACTTCCTCGACATCACAAAACAACGTTTAATCGGTTCAAAGTTAATGTATGGACGTAATCGCAATAGCATGTTCATCCAAACGGACCACGACGCTCTCTGTTTGTTAAATCCTCCTGAACCGAGCGGGATGGCTCTGACGGTAACGTCTGTGGCCCGCATTTGGGATTTCGTGCGTTCGACTCCCGTGCCCGGCCTTCCTGACCCATCAGATTTTCGGGGCTTTCTCGGGTCGTCAGGCGAATGCTGGGAACGACATTACATCTCCCGGATTTCCTATCCCTCTATTTCACCTCGATTCTCATTTCATTTCACCTTTCATCTGCTTGGTTTATTTCAGGGCTGCAAGAGTCGGTGGGAGGTCTCGGCGTGTGCATGGCAGAGGAAAAGGGTGCTCTGAGTAAACCTTCGTCACCCGGACTGGGAGCGGTCTCTAGGTATCCGATTCCCCAGGGGATGTGTAAGTCCACAGGGGGAGGGGAGCCGGCTGAAACAGCCACCACCCGGAGAGTTTAAATCTGTAAATGTTAGGGTCTCTGCCCTCTGCCTGTCGTGCCTCCTGGTCTGGCCGTCCTCTCTCTCCTCTCACTTAATCACTGCCTCCCGGGTGCGCCACGTCAGGTGCCTAGGTACAAAAGATCTGCATAGGCCGAGCTGCTAAAGTCTTCCTCCGTTTCTAGTCCTGCCCTATCCGAAATCCTCACGACAGTATCCAAATTATTGGTCAAAATGCCCTTAGTGGCGGCCCTCGGGTTGGAAGCAATGAATATAAATATTTATTTTGGGTTCTTAAGCTATTTCATAACACATATGGGAGATTTTTATCTGCCCCTCCTGAATGTTTGCTTGTTAGAAGGTGTATTTGCAATGCGGAGATAAGGAGCATTTGTGTAACAGTTGCAATGTAACGACGGTGGTGGTCGAGAAAAGAGGTAATAGGGGAAAGGAATTATTCCTACGAGATGCCTACATGTAGTACAGGAAAGGTTATATATAGGAAGATACGCTGGCGTTGCACAAATAAGGGGTGTCCTGCTAAGGTAATAACTTGGAATATTAACAGTAGAAGTAGTTGGTCTTCATAACCATCAAATTGACGAAAAACAAATCGTACGTCAGAAAGTTGATGCATCTTGTAAGAGGAAAGACGCTATTGTATTAGGTGAAAAACCAGCTAACACACTATCTAAAGCATTGCATCACGATGCCGCTACTTCTACAAGTGTACTACATGAAACTGCTACGTGAATCAGTTTATAGAGAGGGACGTCACCATATGCCTAAACTAACACCAACGGTGTCTGAAGTTGATGACGAGGTAACGTAATTGTCACCTGAACAATGATTTTGTGTTGTTAAATGACAGTGAAAATAACGTAAACATTACCAGGTGTGAAAGCAGCTTACATTGTATGTAAACAGTTTACCTGGATGTAATTTTCAAATACCTTATAACGCAAATGTTTACGGTACATTTTCTTCACAACGGATATTACATTCTGATGGTGTTTTGTTTACTACTAAGTAAAAGTATACATGTGCATTCCGTGATGTTTCGTTTCATAAAACAAAAGTGCGATAATTAAGGATTGAAATTTGAACCAAGAAAATAATAGCAGACTTTTAAGTTGCTATTCATCAAGCAATTCATTGTACACGGGGAGAGACAGCTCAACACTTAGGATGTCGATTTCATCTGTGTCAGTCCTAGTGGCGTAAACTTCAAGCTGTTCACCTAACAATGGGATTACAAAAACGATTCTTCTGCAGCCGGCAAGTGTTCACCCTATTTGCCTCAAACAGAAGTAGGTGACTATTTTGTACTTCAAATGGTCGAGGGAAGCCAAGTTGCTCAAAGTCACTCTGTTTTGTGACTATCTTATAGATTTCATATATGACGCGGCCATTCCCTCACTTACAATATGGCTTGAACATTCATCTGAAACCACTCACACTATCAACGCTTGCGAAGTTTTCCATAGGAAACTTAATAGCTTATTTTACAGCTCAAATGCTGATGTCCATAAAACCATAACAGTATTTAATTAAATTCAATCAGAAAATTGCCTTAAAAGTAATGCAATCCATATATCGGGTAAGAAGAGAAGGAAAAGGTAAAATAGGCAAACACAGACAAAAGGATATACCAAAAGTATAGCGAAAATGTGCTAAGTCACCTTGATTTTGTAAAACACGACTGTATCTCATTTAGATTAAACCCTTACAATGCCAGTAATATTTTTAATTTTTTAAAAAATAAACGTCATTTTTGTGCTTGTAAAATAAATAAATTTATCGTAGCATAATTTTTAACCACACCAGGTGAGAATTCGTTTTTATCTGTCAGTCCTCAGTCTGAAAAAGTGGGATAAAAGGCTTTTCCAAAACGTTTTTACATGGCACCAGCCCAAACAGAAAGTTCTTATTGGCGCAAAAATACTGCTTTCGGTCGCGCAATAACATCGTCCCAATGGGGTAACTGCTCAGAGGTGTTCACCTATGACACCCTGTTTTTTGGAAGGCTTCCCGTGATCGCAAATTCAATTTCTCCAAGATCTGCAGCTCTTAAGGAATATTATACAGATAAGATATATCTTATGCAGGATAAACCCGGAAAATACGAATTGGCGAGGGTACTCATGGCTTTGCTGGCTAGAACTCCTGATCTCACTCCACTGGAATTCTTCCTATGGGAGCATAAATGGAAAGGATGTGTTCAGAGAACGCAAATCAATTACGGCTGCCGATTAGCAAAGACCACAGGCACGTGTCTCACCAGGCCTGTTGCAGCACACAAGAACTTCTCTGCAACAAAGTGCCCAGATTTGCATTAAAGAAATACGGCGCCGTTTTGATTACTTTTTAAGTAATTGTTGTTACTTGGAAAGAGCATTTTCAAACGAGATTGTAATCTGTGGATAGCCTAGATATAAAGTAATTGATTTACATGGTATACCTTATGTATGTGTGTCATTATAATTGTATTCCTTGTGAAGGGAAGTAAAGCCGGTGTTCCCATGTTGTAGATTTACGGCACGTTAAAGAACCTCAAGGCCGATAAAGAGGCCTCTGAGCAAAATCTCCAGTCTTTCACGCCCAATATAGAATGGGATGCTAAGCACCACAGTACTTAAAGAGCGTTCATAAATAAAAAATCTGATGTGTTACACTCACATGACTTTCTCTACTCTTGTAAAATCAAATTTTACAAACGCCTATTCTCCATATGCTTCATGTTAATCGAGATATCGAGATGTCAATCTTATTGGTAATTTTCTTGTAGAAGCAAGGGAAATATGGTAGGTTTTAAGCGATAGTCAAATATTTTAACGCTGGTTGCTATGTGGCGCATTCCATTCTCTTTGCATGTCCAGGACATAAAAAATGAATAACGAATTTGAAAAAAAGTATAAGTATTGGAAAATTTAAGGAAATAACAAGCAATATCTCGAAAACGGTTCACTCAACAAAAGAAATGTATACGACATAAGTTGTGTATTTTAACGCGATCTACATTTTTTGTGTAGTAACATTTTGTCTATCTCTTATGGTTTACCAGTTATGCAAAAGTCGTTCACAATGAAGAATACTTTTGGAGACATTCCCAGAAAATTCGAGATATACATTTCATTTCTCATGACATTATCTTAAACATATGATATTTTCATCAAAATCGTTAGAGCCATTTTTGAGAAAATTAAAATTTTCGAAAAATCTTCCATGTAAAGGGTAGTCTGGGGTAGGGGGATTTTCTTGAAAACCTTTGTGTCGCATCTCTGGAAGATACTAAACCTAAATACCAAGTTTGGCGCTTATCCGACTGTTCGTTTTTGAGTTATGCTGTTCACAGACACACAGACACACACACACACAGACACACACACGGACATGTTTCCAAAAATGCTTTTTTTGGATTCAGGAGGTCTCAAAACATGTATTTCCGGTGAAATCTCGGTATCGAATCTTTGGGTGGAATGCAATACTTCCCCTACTTATTATACGTAGTAGAGAAAGTAAAAAAGCTCAGTTTTTGTTTGCCTGCTAATTAATTGTTGTTCCGCACAAACCGTCTGTACAAGGTTGGAAAGCTACAATTGGACTGAAAAATTGATGCAATATCCGTGGTGAACCACGCACGTGGTTCAGATACCCCAAATGTCATTGGTATGTCAAATAATTTAAGATCTCTTTGTGGTTTACCGGGAAAAATGTGAGATAATAGTTGGTGAATTTAATGTCGTAGCGGTATGTTGCCATGGTACAGCAGTTGGATAAAGAAATCTGAAGGTCCGTGGTTCAAATGCTGACTATGGAATTGAATACTTTAGTCTAGTTCTAACTTTCCATAACCGTGGCAATGTATGTATAATGCATCATAATTGTAATAAATATTGCACAACAGACATTTTCCTACTGACTTCAATATATTTAGGCACATGATATAATAATAATAATAACACATTATCACAATTTTTATAAACTGCCAAAACACTAATAGAATTTTGGAATAAAGATTTACAGGAAGCAATACGTCAACATATCATCACAAACATTATTGAAATTACCAAAGCGATAACACTTCACAGTCAATTTTACTAGCACGAGTAACTATTATTATTATTATTATTATTATTATTATTATTATTATTATTATTTTTTATTTATTATTATCATTATTATTTATTATGTTAATTATTATTATCATAGCAATTGAAGTCATTATTAAAGTTAAAGCCTTTTGATAGAATTTCGCACTCAGTCTTAGCAAGAAGCAACGGATTACTATGATTATTATTGTTAATAATGTTATTAATCACGTTTAAAATATATTTTATAACATAAAACACTTCCTAGACTAAGGGCAGAATAAAATCTAACAAAACCGGTTTTATATTCGCAGGTGCGCGTAGGGACTGCTTCACTCGCTGATAAACGTGACCAGCCTTGCCAACCTCTAGCCGAGCGGGCAGTAAATTCAAATGTCATCCAGGTGGCGATGTTAGTATTTAGTTGTGTCGGATGTTACAAGGAAGTAAGTCTTTCGAAAAGCTAGTTTCTGAACAAAGTCACACTGTCCACAGTGCCAACGCCGAAAAAAGTGTAGTAAAGAATTCAAAATTTCCTTGTTCCTTTTGCCCATACGTGTGCCGTTAGAAAACATGCAACCGAAAATTCTCTTTGCTGTTATGAGCGATCTTCCAGCGTCACAACACACCAGCTGTACTTCCATTTTGTTTGTTTATTTGTGTGTGGGTGGACTTTACTGCTAGTAAACGCTTACTGTAAAGCCGCAGGTAGAGAACATTTTGGCTAAATTAAACAACATTATGCTCTCAGCCTTCTGGAATATACTCACCTGCCACTTTACACTGCCAGATGGCTATATTCCCGGCCATATTAATCTGCTAGCATATCAACGAGGACACCAAATATCCCCAGCTGATTCTTCCCAACACCTTAAGAGTCTGCTGAACATAGCATACGCAGCAGCACTACACTGGAGTGTTCTGAGTTGACTCTGTGATTTCAAAAGGTTCGATGTTATTGTTAAAAAGATTTGGTGCAAATATATAATTAGCTAGGATGGCGATAAAATAAAGGTAGAGAAATTTGTTCTATAGTTTGCCACTTAGAGGATGTCTCTACAAAACGAAGCTTATTTAGCAGTATATAAAAGGAAAGGTAAAGTTGGCTTCATTTGCATATTCAAAATAGTGTCCGATTAATTTAATTGTTACAATTAATTTAGATGTCAGAATAAGTTGCTAGCTCCATTAGCCTATATCCCTTAGTTTAACGTGCATATCAAATTGGTCGCTATCTCAATTAAATTTGAGTGATTAATTAATTCGCGCATGAAGTTTAAAAAACTGAGATAATTCTTTATCCTCTGCTTCGAGGTAGATCTTTCAGGGCAATACACTGGTGAAGTCACATTTTCTGTGTCTCAAAATGATCATATAATTTTCAAATTCAATTTACATATCAAGCGGAAACGCCACAAGTTTTTAAAAAGAGTAACAGGCGTCATTCAATATGTCTTTTCGTAGTATAATTTTCAGGGCGATGTATTGCTGTGATCAGATTTTCTCTACTTTCGAAAACTATGTACTCCATATTGAGACCGGTAACTTAATTAGCATAAAATAGGTCAACCATATAAAAAGTCGCAAAACCTGCTTAAATTGATTAGCACTTTTAAGGCATAGTAGCTGTTTTCATTAGTATATTATATACATCAAACCTTTTTGCTCCAAAACTCCACAAAGGGTGCTTCTAGCTTCATTTGGGTATCAAGAGAAAGCCGGTAGCTCCATTAGCATATGATTTAAGTCAAAACGTCTTTCTCAAAACCCCCAAAGGTTGTTTCTAATGTCAGTTGCATCAAACAGAAGCTGCTGGCTTCATTAACATATTATATAGGTTAACCTTGTTATTTTTTTCAAAAGGCGCACAAAGAATGTCTCTAAAATCACTTGCATATGAGTGAGAATGCGCTTGTTTTATTTTTATGTTAAATTGTTAACAAAACTGTACTATTGTAGACAGGGAGCACTGGACCGCAAGTCATATAACTAGCAAGATCGTCACTCAGAGGGTATCATAGTGAGAAGTAAAGTAGAGATTACACTACTGTGCTCTAACCAACTGAGCGAAGCCCTCGCCTTTAGTTATAAAAGGGGAGGGGTACGCCGGCGAAGGAAGAAGAGAAAAACTCACCGCAGCGGAAACGGGCTGAACCATCCGGGCGAGAAGCCGCGACTGTCCCACCTACTAACTCCGTCGCAGCCGCTTCTTTTAATGATAAAAGAGACAGAAATAAAAATAGAATAATGAAACCTAAATGTCTTTAAATGTAAAATCCTACTCTCAGCCGCTCGAAGTAGAACCAGTAGACTCTGCAGCAATAAACAAACCCACACCAGTTTCACTTATCATCGACATCCAGTCGCAGCCACAGTTCACCGTAGCAACACCGCACACTGACATGAGTCACAATGTGGTTATCGTTGGTGTGCCAAAGAACCTGTCGTCACTCTTCGTACTGATGAGAGTCCAGCACCAGTGGCACTGCAGGTCTCCTGGATTGCTTCGGCCAAAAGTCCCACGCAGCTCGTACGCATCCACTTCGGCACGCGTCCGACATGGAAGCAGATTTGCTGTGAAGCCTGCCCCTACTGGGGATAAACTTGCGCATCGAGTCCAGCATATCCTGGTACGTCGCTTACTGCAGTACTTACAACTGTACAATTTTATTTAAAGTTCTCCTTATTTCTTTGGTTTCTTGCGTTTATGTACAGTTCAGTAACGGTCCCCTCTCTAACACAAAATCTATTGGATTTGCTTTCGCGTCTTATTTTTATATAGGAGTTTTACATTCTCTCGACTTTCTTATTTTTTCAGGCTAAGTAGATCGGACCTTTCTGCTTCTCTACTTTCTCCTTTTAAAAGACGCAATCAGGCAGTGTTTTCTTTAAACCGATTTAAGCGCCTTATTAGAAGAAAAATTCAGAGATGGAGGAGTGTCAGCTTAAAGGGAGCAACTGGGCATTGCTTAACGTGAAGGGTGTTCGAATTAGAATTAAGAAGTACAATGTGACGCAGAAGTCAGTTGGCAAATTGGAAAAAAACTCCCTATCTAAGGTACATTGCAGCATTAATACTTTTGTGAAGTGTATAACGTGTAATGGGGGATTGACATTATTTATCTATTTTAGTTAGCTATCACTATTTACTCCTTATTTGCATTATTTACCAATGTTCTTTTCCTAAACAAATCCTGAATTTGCTTCTCTGGAATAAAGTAAAGGGATATTAATTTGTAGGCCATGGTAAATACAGTGCTACAATTGTTTTGTATTTTGCTTTGCTTAGTTTATTATTTGAAGCGGTTTAACTGGGTATGAATTTAAAAATAAAACATTACAGTACTTTTGTTTCCAGTTATGGTATTGATATTTCTTGAAGAAATAAGCATATTGAGTCTTGTACAGCGAGTTCAGACAATATCCTCTGCTCTACTTGGACAATCATGAAACAGGAAGAAGCGTTTCCTCATACTGACATCCCAAAATGTAATCAATATTCCATAATTTCAAAACAACGTTTAATATGCTCGGCAAGAAACTATTTGATCACTCCAAAACTGTTGCTAACAGAATTCATTAAATGTGATTATGAAGGTGATGGGCAGCCGTAAAAGGTCAGCGCGCTATATGGCTCGAGAAAGTGGTATTAGCAGAGAAACTTTGGAGAATGCTGAAATTAAAACGCATGAAAGATGTTCCACTCCAGAGGCGAACACATTGTAACTAGATTACACGGTATTTCCATGTTGATAGATCCTTTCTTCGGTATGTTCTGTTCGTGACGAATGCTATTCCCTCAGGATGGGAATACTTATATACAAAATACACAACATTGGTCAAGAGAAAACCCATGGTTGCAAGAAACTAACATCCTTGTTGCGGTGTGGTGCCACTGATTTAACGGATAACATGTGATTTAAACAAAATTGGGCTATGGCACATTATATAAGGTTTTCAGTGTTCACTGGTTTGGACCAAGTTCAACCCAGTCGTGGCCCTTACAGTCACCACACCTCACTCCCCTTGATTTTTTCCACGGATTATGTAAAGCAGATGGTCTTCCAGAGGGAGCCCACGTTCATGGATAACTTGAGGCAAAGGATTAAGGAGGCTGTACAACTCATTCCACCTGGAATACATTCAAGTATGACAAAATCATGTCAGGATAATAAATAACTTACATTTCCTATTTTGCCATTAGTAACTCCACATTTTTGTTTAACATGGTGTGTTTCACAATAAATAAATTTTTTAGAAGATATTAGCCTATGTTTCCCATTTGTCAACTGATTTCTGCGCCACGCTATGTTCCTCTGCCATCCAGTAAAGGAGCTATGAGGGTGAGCATTAAAACTCATAATTTCAATAATGAAGAACATTTTATGTATGCATCCTTGTAAAATTTATTGGAAAAACTCATTTAGCAAATCTAAGGACCTACAAGACAAGTATACGTGTTCATGTGTTTCACTTCGTATGACCTTAGCTGAAATCCATAAAGTTTTTGAATTCGATGATGAATGTGAGGTGTGTCCACTGATAGTCGTGAATGAAGAGCTTTTTGTCCACCGTGAGCTTCTTGTATTGAGTGATAGTCAGCTGACCTCACTAAGGTTCGAGAGAACTATTGGAAGCCAGAAAACAAAATATTGCGAGTGTACGCATTGAAATTGAGTTTTATTTATGAACGTTCTATAGTTGCTGTGGATTTAGTATCATATTGTGTATTGGGCGTAAAAGAAAATTTTGCTCAGAGGCCTCTTAATCGGGCTTGAGGTCCTTTCACGTGCTGTAAAATCTACGACTTTACTTCCCTTCCGAAGGAAGTCATGCTAAGGATTTTTACGCCCGAAAAGATCCATCGCCCTCCCCGGGATTTGAGTACTCAGCCGGCATGGTACCCCTCGACAACGGAGGACGAGAAGTGCAGCCATGTAAACACCGTTTCACCCATTTTGATGATCAGCATGGTGAAAGTGGACGGGTAAAATCGAAGGAGCATATTGCCTATTTGCAGTCAGCATGGTATCCCTCAGGGTTACAAACATTTAATGTAAAAGTATGGCACCAGCAACTCACTGTCACAGGTTTACGCTGAAAATTACCGTACATCTAAACAAACTTGATAGCACTAAAGTAACACTCACGATAATTATGCGCATTTTTATAGTAGTTATAACATCATGACGCAGTAAAGATTAGCACACGTGTTTCTCGATTTGCTCATTATCTTCACGCTAAACTGCTGCAGCATATAAATTTGATATCACAGAGTTCAACATGTTTTCGTATTTTTAGACCCACTACCTTGCTTCACAAACTGGGATGACAGAGGAGAGTCCATTACTGTATCTGGTGCCAGTCAATTGCGATATTTTGTTTTTATTAAACCCAATTTAAAAAACAACTCGTTCCCAAGCAGTCTGAAGGTTGGTTTCACTTCACTGTTGTGACAAACACGACAGGAATATTATCGTATGGTTATCCGGTATCACACAACGCAAATTATCGTATACCTCATAACTATGGTACAAATTGACAACACTGCTGCAGCCACGAGAGACTTTCCTAGTAAATAGGAAATTTATTCTCCAATTCTAAAATGTGGAGAGAGAACATGCCATCGTCTATACCGCTTTTGAGAGCATTCTTACTCCATGCAAAACGTGCGCTACAATTTCTCATATGAGTTATACCAAAGCCATTTAGTAATGTGCATTTGTGCTTATATGGAACCTTCAAAATCTGTTTCTTGACTAGAAACTGGTCTTCCTACAGAACTGTAAGTCTATTGAGGTTATGATGCGACTGAAAATGATATGGAATAGCCAGCTTCCTAAGAAAATCAATGGGATGTATAAATCTCTGAAAGACATTTAAAATACTTTGGGTAATAACAAACAGCTTTCGAATTACTTACAGTGTGCTAGTTATTGGTAAAGAACTATCAGAGCATCACTGGAAAGTAATAGATCACTATCATGTGGTGCTGAATATCATGGAAATCTTATCTAAGGCAAAAGATGGCATGTAAAACAGGTGATTATATACGAGTTTTTGCACATAATCTGAGCGGCTGTGATTCACGTTGTATAATTAATTGTCTAGCTTGTATAAGTGAAGGATTAGATGTAGTATATGCTTCATTTCATAGAAAACTACATACCATTCTCAAAGAATGATGGTTATATAATATGAGGCTTTTCGATACATTTCGTTTTCTCAGCACAAGCCTGGATAAACTAGTAACAAGTCTAAAATAAAGTCCTGCACAGCAAAATACTTTGGAGAAGACACTTTAGTTCGATGATATATTCCCGTATAGTTACTTTACTCCAACGCATATTTTGAACGAGACATCCTTGCCGAGGGAATCACTCTACAATAAATAAAATAAAGCATATATTACTGATGCGGACTACGGACATGCAAAAAGAAAAGAAACAGCTTAACATCAGAAATTATATGAATATAGCGATTTTTTTCTAACCTCAGATGATACTTCTCCTCGCCAATTTTTTTAAACATTGCAAACTCTCAAATTTCATCCGGTCACCCTGGACATTATTTTATATTTGCTGGGCTTGCGTGGGATGCTATGCCTCTGTATACCAGCATTGAGATGGTGTTATTACTGAATTATAATCAACTTCTCATAGTAAAGTCTGGTCTCGTAATACACAATCACTGAAGGAAGATGTCCCTCTAGGGTATATTTCAGAAGTCGACATGCATTATCTCACGGAGCTGCATGATCTCCATAAATAGTTTTCTTTCCTTCCTGAGTGTATAAAACCTAAGGGGCATCTTCAAAGGAACTGGTTGCACATCTTGGAAGTCGAAAGAGGTCATCTCGGTGGTTGAAACCCTTAATAGAAAACATAAACTACGACAACAGGCAAAAAATTACTTGTCAAGGATGTTGTTAAAATAAACTGCTACAAGAGCCATGTCTATATCAAATGTCCATGTCTTGAAAAATAAACCGCTAAACCAAATTTCATGAATAGAACTGCATACTGTTCATATAGTGGGTATTTATGTGTGTGTACATCTTTTAGTGTTTCTAAAGCTCTAATGTACTCTTATCAATATTGATGTGTCATTGCCGTATTACAGAATGGAAACCTAATGATTCCTTCATTCGTTAACGGATAACTAGTTAAACTATACTTTCTGGGGCCAGAGTAGGAGTAAGTCAAATTTGTATCTGTACTAAATTTAATTTATTGTTATATTGACGTAACCTCACATAATAATATCACAAATTTAGATGGTGCAGCAGAAAGGTACCCAGGAATTTACTTTACTTCTCACATTAACACGAGGCCGATGGGGGCGAAACTAAAATTAATTTAAAATATGCTTTAAAACATGTTTAAATATGCTTAAAATTGCAGGATTAAGGAGTAGGATTACTGTTCAAATAATTACAACTTACTCAACTTTGGATGGCCACTATATTCCACCGAAATTCACAGATTACATTTTGTATTTGCTTCCACGAGGACCTCCATGTCTACCACGTGCTCTCTCTTCCGTTGCCCGACACAAAGAGAGAGACTTCCTGACCTTGCCGCAAATAACACGTTATCCCCTCCCTTTTACAATACGTCACATCCTGTCCGTGTTGCCAACACTAGCATTCCCGGTAGTACCAACATGTCGCAATATACTTGTTACCAATGTCTGCGGGAAACAGTAGTTAATTATTAGCAAAATTTTGATTGCCCTTGCTAATGTAGATTTAGAGAAAGCTTGTTTTGTTTAGGGCATAGAAATTCGAAAGCTCTGTCAATCCGGTACCTTTAAGAAGTTCTGTCTTTAGCATTGGCAGCAATCATGCTCCAAAGTAAACCAATGCAATGATGAAAAGTATCTAAGTTTGCATCACAAGGTTTGAAGTTAAAAAAAAACAATTAAAGCCATTGACATGAAAGAACTTCCATAAATAAGATTGTTTTTGTGTCCTTAAAATAACTCTGCTTACCTTATTTGTTAACTGTAATAAGTTATTACTTTAGCAAACGTTTTAACTCTTGATTCTTTGTTACCAAAGAATTCATATAACAAAATTAGTTTATATGGTTAGAGTTAAAGTTATCTCTTCTTGACTTTATTTGTCACAAACATTAATTTAGTTGATTACCGTTTACTTGTATTACATTTTCGATATATTTCATGCTACATAGGTCTATTTGCGAGTAATCTACCCTCATTTGAACACGGGATGTTTTTTTTTCCATTCAGAGGTGATGTTAAAAGATTAGTCATTATTGTGTATATTTTATGTAGTACTTTTCTAGCAAGAAATTAAATTAGGTTTCTATCAATAATAATAACAATAATAGTACCTAATAGTACTATAGGTAACTTCTTTGACAATCGGAAGATCGTGCTGCAATTACTTCTAAAATAAAAGAATTGCAAACTGTAATACAAAAGGAAATTAAAAAGATGAAAGAGAAATAATGAAATCGTGAAGTCAACCAAACTGATGGGATACATATCATGAAAAAATGGGTTTCCTTCTTCTAGAAGCATATCTAGCTGTAAACAAGCGATCGTGATTCAAATGGTGAAATTAACTCGCCCTTAGTGCTCAGAATGATTCTGATAGAGGTTATTTGCATTGTTCCCTTACGGTCTGCAGGCCTAACTCTACTTGGAGTTCACGTCAGAAGAAAGTTGCAAAGCCTCACAAGTTTACATATGCGTTACTTGAGATACCTAGGTTATGTTTACTGCGCAAAGTATCTCGTCAAACCATCGTTCCAGCTCGCTGTATGCAAATTTCTGGCTGCTTCAAACTTCAGAAAGATCAACAAGAGTATAAGTTTCAAACATGAGTTCACGTGCAGTTCATTTTTTATGATCTAATGGCGAAGGAAGTGGCTTAAGGCACAGGAGCATCAAATAAGGCAATGCAAAATATTCCCTTTGCAATTATTTTATTCAGGGTGCTCACTTTTAGGCATTTGCATATCAAAAAACGTTTCAGGAGCCAATGAACGTACAAAGACTCTCTTTTATCTCCGCGTTTATTTTCAGTAATAACGAACAGAGCAGCAACTAAAAGAGAGAATACAATAAACATTTGCATTCACACACATTTTGTTTTACCTCTGTTGTGGAGAGTATGCACACGTGGGGTAAAGTAAATAACCAAAGGGTCACACACAGGAGAACAACAAGCACTTAAGCTAGCTGTACATCCACAAGCAGTGTCGGTTAGGCCTTCTGAATTAAGTTGTACAGGCATGCGAGTTGAACTTGCTGACGAAACTGTTAGTTTACTTTGTTTCATTTATTACAGAATTTGTTGTAAAGAAAGCTTTAAAACAGTCTGATAAAGATATTTCTGCAATGTCAAAATGACCTATTCTGGTTGTATTATATAATTATTAGAGCTATATGTTACACAACAGAGGGGGACACTGCGACCCCAGGAGGAGGAGATGAAGTGAAGGAACCACAGGGGATTACAGGCCGCAGGAAGACAGGCCCTGGAGACCCGCGAATGTCCCTAAAATTTCCAGGTTCGAAGACACATCCCACTCTTGATGAACGACCCGTCTACCAAGAGGACCTCTAGTGTCCACGGGGAGTACTATTTCCTTTGAGCAACCATCCACTCTATTCGTCACCACCAATACACCACGAAACCTAGAATCACACATTAAAGGTGCCAAAGGGAAATGATAGAAAGGAAATCGTGCCAGATGATAAACCACCCCAGCATTGCTCTACCGACAAAGAGAAAACTACGAATAGTCCTAGGTCAAAATGTGTGATCGACGGGAATCGAACTGAAACCTCCCGAATGCCAGCCTCGCATGTTACTGTGGAGCCATTTCCCTCGGATATAAACATTAAATAACATTTATTTAGCACAGTTTATTAATAGTATTCATGTGTCAGTTGTCACCATTCAAATGAGCATCTTTTGACAACACACCTTATCATCTCAAGGATTGCTATAAATAACCGTTAAAGACAGGAATGTTGTTGTGACGCAGCGGCTATGGCCTAGTTGGAGAGATAAACAGACACGGTAGCGCTGTCACCCAGCGTAAGCACCAGAAGAGATATCCACAGATAACCATAATCTTCCGGAAGATTCCGTTCAACCACCTCTAGAACATTCTAGTATTTCTGAAGAAACTTTCAGCGGATATAAAAGTCAGCCTGTTCGGCGAGTAAGGGATCAGAAGGTAAATGTGTTTCTAATGCGACATGAGGTGCGGTTCTATAATCGAGCTTGTGATAACAGCGCGACGTGCAGCGAGTGCTGCTACCGCGGGGGATTAGTGACGTCCTTTGTTCGATTCCTAGCGAGTCTAGTGGACCGAAGAAGAGATTGCTTCGATTATATTTCATTACCTACGCGGCTATGTCGCGAAGAAAACTGAAGTGACAGAGCGAACTAAGTAAACTCACAGTGAAAGCTGAACCAAATCACATTAGTGAAGTCATAGTGCGAACTAAGTAAGGTCACAGTGAAATTTGAACAAGATCACATTAGTGATGTGACAGAGTGGAGCAAGCAAGGTCTCAGTGAGATGTGAACATGATGATGATGATCATGAGATGGGGCTTAAGGGCGCTGAACTGCTGAGGTTATTAGCGCCCTTATTATGTGTAAAATATAAAATGTAAAAGTCAAAAAGTTAAAAAAACCACACACAAACCGCTTGGTCAAAACACTAAAAAACACACAACAGATCAAATACTAAGAGCTACACACTAAAAGCATGGTCAACAAGAGAACACAACAACGTGTCAAGAACTGTAGAATGCGAGGTACACGAGCGTCAGAAACCCACTGGGGAGGAGTGCCCCCATTAAAAGATAATCTAAAAGCAAACAGCTAAAAGGCGCTCAGAGCATCAAATGCGACGGCTAAAACCAATGTCAGTGATAAAACGTAAAAGACATTCTACTGCATGCGAGTCGTCTGCCAAATCGTTGGCTAGGCAAACAGGCAGGCAACACGAACACGCACCGAAGCTAAAACTTGACACTCTGCTAAAATGTGACCCACCGTTAAGGGCGCACCACAGTGCCCACAGAGTGGTGCGGGGTCACCACTGAGCAAATACCTATGACTAAAAATGCAATGTCCTATACGAAGGCGTGTTAAAATTACCTCTTCCCGACGAGAAGCACGGGTAGAGGTAGCCCAGACTAACGGGAGAGGTTTAACCTCCCGCAACTTGTTCCCCCGGAGGGCCGTCCACTCATCGCTCCAAAGCGAGAGGATGCGGCCACGTAAAACAATAAACAAATCTGACGAGAGAACAACAGAGGTAAAGCTTCTGGGTGATAAAATCGCCGATTTGGCAGCGGCGTCGGTAGACTCGTTCCCAGATATGCCAACATGACCTAGAATCCACATGAAGGAGACCCGGATGCCAGAGACACCAAGCGAGTAGACCAGGTCATGTATGCGCTGTGGGAGTGCGTGGTAATTGTACAGCGCGTTAATACTCTGAAGGGCACTCAGGGAGTCTGCGCAAAGAACACAGTGCTGTAAATTACGCCGCTGGATGTATAAAAGAGCCTGATAAATACTAAAAAGTTCGGCGGTAAAAATCGAACATTGCTCCGGTAAACGAAAGGTAAAATTATGCTGACCAAAAACAAAGGCACACCCTACGCCAACATCAGTCTTAGACCCATCAGTGTATATAAAATGAAAGTTCCCGATATTCGCCTGCAGTTCTAAAAAAGCTGATCTAAGAACTGAAGAAGGGGTCTCAGTCTTCGGCATCGACGTTAGACCAAGGTGATAGTGGGCCTCAGCGCGCAGCCATGGAGGAAAAGCGTTTCCCCCCTGGGAAGGGCCGGCGCTGGCGCAACGTCCAAATGTCGAAGGAGTTGTCGAAATCGAACCCCTGGAGGTAGTAATGCAGAGGAGCTAACTAAATATTGTCGATCAAGCGAATCCTTGTAAAATAACTCGAAGGACGGGTGGTTAGGCAAGCTTGAGAGTCCACAAGCATAGCTGCACAAAAGCATCTCACGCCGGAAGGACGGCGGAGGCTCTGCAGCTTCTGCGTACAGACTGGGTACAGGGCTAGTTGGAAAGGCCCCTGTAGCGACTCTTATGCCACGATGGTGAATGACATTCAATCGACGTAACACAGATGGACGTGCCGACGAATAAACAATACACCCGTAATCAAGCTTGGATCGGATCAAAGAGCGATAAATGCGAAGAAGGACGGTCCGATCAGCTCCCCAGGATGTGGAACTTAAAACATGTAAAATATTAAGAGAACGGTCACACTTTGCTTTTAAAAAGTGAGAAGTCCAGCTCAGCTTCCGGTCAAAGACCAACCCAAAAATTTCACCTCGTCTGCAAATGGAAGGACCTCCGACCCAAGATGGAGAGAGGGCGGAGGGAAAGCCATCCGGCGCCATAAGTTGATGCAGACGGATTTCTCGGCGGAGAAATTAAAGCCGTTAGCGTTACTCCAGGCGTAGAGATGGTCGATACAGCTCTGCAGACGGCGTTCGAGTAAACAGGTCCGCCGTAAACTGCAATAAATGGCAAAATCTTCAACAAAACGACGATGAAATGCCAGGTGGAATACAATCAACAATGGGGTTGATAGCAATTGAAAAAAGTGAGACACTAAGTACAGAACCCTGCGGTACTCCGTTCTCTTGAATAAAACGACTAGATAAAACCGAGCCCACACGTACACGAAAGATGCGGTCCGTCATAAACTCCCGAAGAAATATGGGAAGACGACCGCGGATATTCCATGCGTGAAGTGTACGTAAAATGCCGCCCCTCCAACAAGTGTCATAAGTTTTCTCCAGGTCAAAAAACACAGCCACGGTTTGACACTTTCTCAAAAATCCATTCATAATATGCGTCGACAGGTACACCAGATGGTCGACGGTAGAGCGATAGCGACGAAGTCCGCACTGAGCGTTCGCTAGAAGTTTCTGAGACTCAAGCCACCATGTCAACCGCCCGTTGATCATGCGCTCCATCACCTTGCAAATGCAACTGGTGAGGGAGATAGGGCGGTAGCTGGAAGGTAGTTGGCGATCCTTCCCAGATTTAAGTATAGGGACAATGGTGGCTTCGCGCCAAACGGAAGGAAAAAGGCCGTCTTGCCAAATACGGTTACAGACCTGTAAGAGAAGGACTTTACTGTCGGCTGAAAGGTGCTTTAACATCAGGACATAAATGCCGTCCGGTCCAGGAGCGGAGTGCCTAGCGCAATGAAAAGCGTGCTCCAGCTCCCTCATTGTGAAAAATTCATTATAACACTCGGTATTAGGATACCGAAAATTATAGCTGGCGGAATCCAGCGGTCTTTGATAGAGCGAAAGCCGGCGGAATAATGGTCTGAATTGGAAACCGCCTCAAAGGCTGCACCCAGAGTGTTAGCGATAGCAGCCGGATCCACTATGGTGGCATTGGAAACCTGAAGGGCAGAAACAGTACAATGCGAAACTTTACCTGAGAAGCGACGAAGTTTATCCCAATCAACAGATGAAGGCGTAAAGCGATTAAAAGACTCGACAAAACGAGTCCAGGATGCCTTCTTGCTATCCTGAATAGTGCGACGAGCCCTGGCGCGCGATTGTTTAAAAGTCACCAAATTATCAAGGGTGACGCCGAAACGCCCTAAGTGCAGTTCTACGGGCACGAACGGCTTCCCGACAATCCTCGTTCCACCATGGAACAGGCATTCGCCGAGGTTGAGAGGATGAACGGGGAATTGCGCGTTCGTTGGCAGAGAAAATCGTAGACGTAAGGTGCTGCACTAGTTGCTTAATGTCGGTGAAGGGCTGTTCGTCAAAATGCACGAGGCTGGAATACAAGCACCAGTCGGCTTTTTTGAATATCCAGGTATGTATTCTGGAATGCTGTACGTGGTGTGAAAAAAGAGAAACGATGCATGGGTAATGGTCGCTGGAGTAGGTTTCAGCGACGACGTTCCACTGCAGACGACTAGCAAGCTGCAGTGAGCAAACGGCAAGGTCCAAGTGAGAAAATGTACCGGAAGAATCAGAAAGAAATGTAGGCTCACCTGTATTGAAAATAGAGAGATTGAACTGGTAAAAAATTTCGGAAAGAAGAGTTCCCCTCGCACAAGCCCTTGGCGAACCCCACAGGGGGTGATGGGCATTAAAATCTCCCAACAGTCGAAATGGTGTTGGGAGAGCGGACAGGAGAGCTCGAATGTCCGCGGGAGCAAGGGGAGACGATGGAGGTGAATACACAGAGCAAACAGAAAAGAAAAAACCGGGTAACTGCAGTCTAATGGCAACAGCTTGCAAGTCGGACGGAAGAGTGAGACGTTGAAAATGAACGTCGTTACGCACTAACAACAGGACACCTCCATGAGCAGGAGTACCCTCCTCCGGTTCAAGGTCGTAGCGAACCGGAGTATATCCTCGGAGATCAAAAGGATCGTGAGGGCGAAGCTTACTCTCCTGCTAACACATGACCATAAGCGAATGGGAACGCAATAAAAGTTGTAGTTCCGCTCTATGCGATCGTACACCACGTACATTCCAGGTCAGGATAGCCGTTAAGAAAAAGGGATAAACTGTCTACTTAGAAGGGCGGCTTAAAATTACCTTTTGTTTAACCTTTGGGCTCGGGCTTTAGTTATGGGGTTGTCAGACTCCATAGCCTCCTCGAAGCGACGGCTCACGCGCTCAGAGCCAGAAACCGATTCAAGCGCCGAGAATCGGTTCTGGGTGGCGATGGGTGAGGGGTGCCGCTGAGCGCGGATTGTCCCAGGAGCTTCCTGGGACTGCGACCTCCAAGGAGGAGAAGGTGAATTCTGCTTGCTGTGAACACGCGGAGGGTCTTTTAAAAAGTCTTCTCTACGAAGTTTCTGCTTCGGCTTTTTCTCAGTGGCTGGTGACTTCGTAGACTTTGGACCAGGTTTATAGGGCTTGGTAACAGTAGCAGATTTGGACGGGCGGACGGTAGTGGCGGTCAAGGCAGTCATGTTCCAAGTTTGAGTCCCAGCATCCTTCCGGGGTACTGGCGAGGCAACAACAGAACTGAACGTTCCCGATCGCAGGAGCAAAGGTTGGCGCGCATGGTAACGCCTCCGGGCTTCAACGAAGGAGTGTTTCTCCTTTACCCGGATCTCCTGGATTGCCTTCTCGTCCAAATACCGCGGACAGTCGCCAAATGAAGCAGAATGTGACCCTTTGCAATTGACGCAGACGGGGGCTGTTGAACAGGCACCTTCGTGTGAGGGCTGGCTACATGTTGCACAGATGTTAGCGGCACTCTTACATGAGACTTGCGTATGCCCAAAACGTTGGCATTTGAAACAACGCAGAGGTCTAGGAATATAAGGCCTCACAGAAATCTGTTCGCACCCTGCGGAAATGCTCGTGGGCAGATCAACGCCATCAAATGTTGGAAATAGGGTACGAGTGGGTACCAATACGCCGTCGCGTTTGGCGTGCACTCGATGCACTGCTATCATCTTTTGATCGGATATATATTCGACTAGTCCTCGTCCGATATACCATCGAGGCTATGCGTGGTAACGACGCCCCGACAGGAATTCAATGTTCGGTGCTTCTCGACACGGATGGGATAACCGTGGAGAAGCGTAGCGCGCAACAAGGTCTTACTTTGCTCATCGGACTTAGTTTGTGCCAATAAGGAACCATTCCGTAGACAAGTGCAGGACTGAACCACACCAGCAATTGCATCAATGGTCTTCTGAATTATAAAAGGGTTCACCTTCTCAAAGTTTTGTCATTATTCTGTTCCTGAAAAGACCAAGTAAACCAGATGTCGGCGGTGCTACTTCTGTTACAATAACCTTTCGGCGCTTATTTGTATTAATGGAGGAAGGGTGCTCCATAGCGAATGAAATCCTCCACCATTGCAACTGTCTCCGACCTCGGGCTCTGACTTCCCGGGCGTTACCCCGGCTTGGGTGAGTGGCCTATCTTTACCTATCTCTCTCCAGGGTCACACCTCCCAGAACATAGACAGAGGGAACCAATCGCCGTCAGAAATCAGCTGCTCATGCAATGGCCCCCCCGCGGAACTGCAGTTGAACAGCGGATACGAACACAAACCCTACATGACGACCCCGGGTGGTGGGGATGACGCCATTACCCACTCACCCAGCTGCGCACCGAGTGCGCGGGTATCCGTCAGGCTGTGTCCACGGAGGATTAAAATAAAAGGATAAAAGAAACTAAAAGCGTGTTGGCGTTTCGCACACAAGGTAGGCCGGCGAGGAAGTAAAAGAGATGTGTAAATGAATGGGTGTGGGGCGAAATGTGCATAAATAGAAGAGAAGAAAGAAACGATGGTAAGGAGCGACATGGAATGAAATGCACAGAACGCACGAGAGCCTACCTTGAGTCCCCCGGCCACGAGAGCGAACCCACCTCGACCGGACGGGGGTGGAAGGGTGATGATGGCGATGATTGGCTCGGGAACCCCCGGATACGCCAAACCCATACTCACATAAGGTGAGCCCCTGGGGGGGAGTTGTGAACAGGATCACATAAGTAATGTGACACCGTGACTAAGTGAGGTCTCACTGAAATTTGGAAAAGATCATATTACTGAGTTCACAATGAAATTTGAACAAGATCGCATTAGTAATGTGACAGTGTGAACTAAGTGAAGTCATAGTGAAACTTAAACTGAATCACATCAATAGAGTGCCAGTGTAAACTAAGTGAAGTCACAGTGAAGGCTAAACCAGATCACATTGGTGAAGTGACGGTACGAAATAAGCGAAGTCAAAGAAAACGTTTAACAGAATCACATTAGTAATATGACAGTGTGAACTAAGTGAAGTCACAGTGAAAGCTAAACCAGATCACATTGGTGAAGTGACGGTACGAAATAAGTGAAGTCAAAGAGAACGTTAAACAGAATCACATTAGTAATGTGACATTGTGAACTAAGTGAAGTCACAGTGAAACGAACTAGATCACATTAGTGAAGTCACAGTGAACGTTGAACTAGGTCACATTAGTAATGTGACAGTGTGAATTAATTTAAGTCACAGTGAAAGTTGAACCAGATCACATTGGTGGAGTGGCAGTGTGAATCAGGTGAAGCCAGTATGAAAGTTGAGCTATATCTCATTGGTGTAGCGACAGTGTGAACCAAGTGAAGCCAGTATGAAAGTTGAGCTATATCTCATTGTTGGAGTGACAGCGTGAACCAGGTGAAGCCAGTATGAAAGTTGAGCTATACCTCATTGGTGTAGTGACAGTGTGAACCAGGTGAGGCCTGTATGAAAGTTGAGCTATATCTCATTGGTGGAGTGACAGTGTGATCCAGGTGAAGCCAGTATGAATGTTGAGCTATATCTCATTGGTGTAGTGACAGTGTGAACCAGGTGAAGCCAGTGTGAAAGTTGAGGTATATCTCATTGGTGGAGTGACAGAGTGAACCATGTGAAGCTAGTATGAATGTTGAGCTATATCTCATTGGTGTAGTGGCAGTGTGAACCAGGTGAAGCCAGTATGAAAGTTGAGCTTTATCTAATTGGTGTAGTGACAGTGTGAACCGGTGAAGCCAGTATGAATGTTGAGCTATGTCTCGTTGGTGTAGCAACAGTGTGAACCAAGTGAAGCCAGTATGAATGTTGAGCTATATCTCATTGGTGGAGTGACAGTGTGAACCAAGTGAAGCCAGTATGAAAGTTGAGCTATATCTCATTGGTGTAGTGACAGTGTGAACCAGGTGAAGCCAGTATGAAAGTTGAGCTATATTTCATTGGTATAGTGACAGTGTGAACCAAGTGAAGCCAGTATGAAAGTTGAGGTATATCTCATTGGTGTAGTGACAGTGTGAACCAGGTGAAGCCAGTATGAATGTTAGCTATATCTCAATTGGTGTAGTGACAGTGTGAACCAGTTGAAGCCAGTATGAAAGTTGAGCTATATCTCATTGGTGGAGTGACAGTGTGAACCAAGTGAAGCCAGTATGATAGTTGAGCTATATCTCATTAGTGTAGTGACAGTGTGAACCAGGTGAAGCCAGTATGAAAGTTTAGCTATACCTCATTGGTGTAGTGACGTGTGAACCAGGTGAAGCCAGTATGAAAGTTGAGCTATATCTCATTGGTGGAGTGACAGTGTGAACCAGGTGAAGCCAGTATGAAAGTTGAGCTATATCTCATTGTTGGAGTGACAGTGTGAACCAGGTGAAGCCAGTATGAAAGTTGAGCTATATCTCATTGGTGTAGTGACAGTGTGAACCAGGTGAAGCCAGTATGAAAGTTGAGCTATATCTCATTGGTGGAGTGAGAGTGTGAACCAGGTGAAACCGGTATGAATGTTGAGCTATATCTCATTGGTGTAGTGACAGTGTGAACCAGGTGAAGCCAGTGTGAAGGTTGAGGTATATCTCATTGGTGGAGTGACAGAGTGAACTAGGTGAAGCTAGTATGAATGTTGAGCTATATCTCATTGGTGTAGTGACAGTGTGAACCAGGTGAAGCCAGTATGAAGGTTGAGCTATATCTCATTGGTGTAGTGACAGTGTGAACCGGTGAAGCCAGTATGAATGTTGAGCTATATCTCATTGGTGTAGTCACAGTGTGAACCAGTTGAAGCCAGTATGAAAGTTGAGCTATATCTCATTGGTGGAATGACAGTGTGAACCAAGTGAAGCCAGTATGAAAGTTGAGCTATACCTCATTGGTGTAGTGACAGCGTGAACCAGGTGAAGCCAGTATGAAAGTTCAGCTATATCTCATTGGTGTAGTGACAGTGTGAACCAAGTAAAGCCAGTATGAAAGTTGAGGTATATCTCATTGGTGTAGTGACAGTGTGAACGAGGTGAAGCCATTATGAATGTTGAGCTATATCTCATTGGTGGAATGACAGTGTGAACCAAGTGAAGCCAGTATGAAAGTTCAGCTATATCTCATTGTTGTAGTGACAGTGTGAACCAGGTGAAGCCATTATGAATGTTGAGCTATATCTCATTGGTGAATGACAGTGTGAACCAGGTGAAGCCAGTATGAAAGTTCAGCTATATCTCATTGGTGTAGTGACAGTGTGAACCAAGTAAAGCCAGTATGAAAGTTGAGGTATATCTCATTGGTGTAGTGACAGTGTGAACCAGGTGAAGCCATTATGAATGTTGAGCTATATCTCATTGGTGGAATGACAGTGTGAACCAAGTGAAGCCAGTATGAAAGTTGAGCTATATCTCATTGGTGTAGTGACAGTGTGAACCTAGTAAAGCCAGTATGAAAGTTGAGGTATATCTCATTGGTGTAGTGACAGTGTGAACCAGGTGAAGCCATTATGAATGTTGAGCTATATCTCATTGGTGGAATGACAGTGTGAACCAAGTGAAGCCAGTATGAAAGTTGAGCTATATCTCATTGGTGTAGTGACAGTGTGAACCAGGTGAAGCCAGTATGAAAGTTGAGCTATATCTCATTGGTGTAGTGACAGTGTGAACCAGGTGAAGCCAGTATGAAAGTTGAGCTATATCTCATTGGTGTAGTGACAGTGAACCAGGTGAAGCCAGTATGAAAGTTGAGCTATATCTCATTGGTGCAGTGACAGTGAACCAGGTGAAGCCAGTATGAAAGTTGAGCTGTATCTCATTGGTGGAGTGACAGCGTGAACCAGTTGAAGCCAGTATGAAAGTTGAGCTACATCTCATTGGTGGAGTGACAGTGTGAACCAGGTGAAGCCAGTATGAAAGTTGAGCTACATCTCATTGATGGAGTGACAGTGTGAACCGGTGAAGCCAGTATGAAAGTTGAGCTACATCTCATTGGTGGAGTGACAGTGTGAACCAGTTGAAGCCAGTATGAAAGTTGAGCTACATCTCATTGGTGGAGTGACAGTGTGAACCGGTGAAGCCAGTATGAATTTTGAGCTATGTCTCGTTGGTGTAGTGACAGTGTGAACCAGTTGAAGCCAGTATGAAAGTTGAGCTATATCTCATTGGTGGAGTGACAGTGTGAACCAGTTGAAGCCAGTATGAAAGTTGAGCTATATCTCATTGGTGGAGTGACAGTGTGAACCAGTTGAAGCCAGTATGAAAGTTGAGCTATATCTCATTGGTGGAGTGACAGCGTGAGCTAAGCGAAGTGTACATTAGAACAAATTGGCTGAGTAAGAGTTTGAACTGAATGAAGTTTCAATGAAAGCTGAACCAGATACATTGGTAGAGTGACAGTGTGATCTAAATCTAAATCTGCACTAGATCAATTTAGTTAAGTGAGAGCGTGAACTAAATGAAGTCTCATTGGTACGGTGACAGTGAAAGCTGGATGGACTCACAGTATTAATAATTTTATTGCTATAATTTTATTAAAATTTGCTTACAGGCTCACATATACAATAGGATGCAATGACTCTGGAATCATTGAATAATTGTGGTCTAAATTGAACTGTTTGTAAAGTTATTCAAAATTTCTTTAGCGCAGACGTCATAAATTTGTGGTATCTTAATCTACAGATAGGAAATTTGTAAAAAAAGTTTGAACCAAAATCATGCCATATCTTAAGGTCTTAGCTTTAATTCTTTCAAAACGCTTCAAATGTGTAGAGATGGTAAACAAGTCCCAAATATTATACTTAATATTTTATTAATTAAAACGGGAAACATTCTGAACCAGTGTCCGATTACTTTTAATCATAATCAGACGGTTCCTCAGCCGCTGTAAATTAAATTATCGGATTCTTAAATACAGGCTGCACAGAAAGAATTGCAAATTATGTATTTCTAAACTCAAGAACCAAAAGGATGTAATTGATTCTAAGTGGTATTCACCCGCAAAACGTTGGATCTATAGACTTAGAGGATTATGTGGAGGTGAAGTAATGAAGCACTCAAGACAGCATGCGCTGATATACCCCAGGATAGTAACCATTGTCGCTGCAAAGTGCGCTTCTTGATCGCCGAAGCTCTAGAAATACCAGGTTTATAAGGAAGTGAAGATAGTTCGGTACGGAAGATAGTTTCCGTACCGATACGGGTAACCAAGATCGTTAATGCATGGACCCTAATTTTAGTCCTAGAACGATTTCTTTCCAAGTTAACATTTCATTCCCTGCACGAGTGTCACCAGTATCTGCCGCTTGTGGTCGCATGTGTTTCCACCCGAGAGAAGGACCAAGTGCTAATTGATACTGTAAGAAAAGCGTCCCAGTGTACAACACCAATGTTTGTATAGGAGAGTAACTTCTCTGGTTCTACGTTGGAACAGTTGGCAGCATTTCGGGAAATCTCGGCCGAATTTACAAAGTTGCTTTCTTTTCGGACGGCTGCGACTGTCCATGGCACACTGCGATTTTCTCACACAGGAAACTGTGAGGTACACGGCGACGATTTGAGTTTTCGTAAAATCTTACCGGTTTCACTCTCCGCGTATTACACTAAGAAACATGGTAGTGGGATTTCCTTCCCAGTCTGGGACTGCATAATTATGTGAAAATTAAAAATAAACATAAAAATTGAACATTTATAGCAGCAGTATGATTATAACGTGCATATTTCAAATACATTAGCACCATGTATATTTCGTCGTACTATACATGATGTATTTTCTGTTATATTTTCAGTATTCCGCTATTGAGAAGACCAACTAGCAACGCTCATAAACGGTATTTCACATTACTCTATTCGTGGAAGTACAAAATGAAGAGACTGAAACAAAAGAAAAAAATGTGGTAAGAGTACCTATTACAGCAACACAATTATTATACGTTTTTCTTTACGGTTGCGTTTTAAATTAAACAGTACATTCTTTTATGATACTTTTTATTCTTGCATTCTGTGCAGATTTAACATTCCTATGGTAATTTTCTTTTTTAGAATTTACAAAAGCAACGTGCAGGTCGAAGTTAAAGGTCAAAGTTAATTTTGTAGCATATTTCCAACTGTTTTGTAATTAGTACAACTTAATAGCCAGATTGGATTCCAGATGAGAGAGAATCATATTTCAAGCCCGCATAACTGCTAGCACTTAATTCCCTGTTCTGCACAGTTTTCAGTTATTTCATAAATTGTTTTTCTTAATTTATCAGAATGTCCATGTTTTCTACTTGCTGTCTCTCTTTCTGCTTTAAGTCCGGGATTCAGTTTGCTAGCATTTGCACATTTGCTTTATTTTGCTATTTCAACACGCACGTGGAACTTTTTCACACATTTCCTGGCTCATTATGCAGCATAGTCTACTCTTCATGTTTGGCAGGCTATCAAACTGCGGTAATGAGTCCCTTGTAACTGTAAAGCCTGGGCCTCCTGTGTTTAGCAGATATATTTGTAACAGTTTCGTCATTACACCTATGGACAACTTGTGTTGTATACTAAAAGGACACAATAGTACTCTACATAACGTTGCTATTTTAGGCTGTATCTATATTTTATGCTCTTTCTTTTGTCTTATCTTTCTCATTTTCTATTGAATTCATTTAGGAAAGCAACTAAGTGTGTTATTTTAATAGTTAAATCCATTCGGAAAGAACATGAGCAAGATATGCAGAACGGTTTTTAGACAAAATCAAACAAGACAGGAAAACTAAATTTTTCTCAATTTCGTATATTAAGTCCTTGGTATTTGTCTTCTTTTCAACTAATTATTGTGAAATTCAACGGTTCTTCATATTTCTTTGCAGTAGTTTTCTTCTTCTGTGTAATAAACATGGTTTTCGAAACATCAACAGTATTCCTTACATAATTTCATTCAACGCAAAGAATTTGAATTTAACCCAAAAATAACATTTCAGGTTAAAATAATCCTCATTATTTGCAGTCCCTTCCGTGGTATAACAGTCGTCACTAGCAATGATAAAACACTACACAATTATAACAATAAAATGGCTCGTCACTGCATCAAGATTCATTGAAAATGAGACTCAGTTTTCTTGTATGTATTGTATTTCAGAACCAAGTCGTCCACTATGTCACCTGACAGGCCCCTGATGACGAGAGAGCGCGCCCTCCGTCTGCAGGTGGGTAGTTTTCCGCTTCCTCCTGCGGTTCTCTACTACACGAAAATCAACTTCGACATCCGTGGAGATGTCGGAGGAGCTGACCTCATCGGCTTCCATATCGGAGATGCCGTACAGGGGCGGAGCCCCGCCGGTACGAGCCGAGATGGTTGTGACGTCACTCTCGTCACAGTCGCAGTCCGACACGTCGGACTCAGAATTTTGGCCTACTCGCATGGGTGTTGCACGAGCAGAGCCCTGTTCAGATGGATGACTGGCCATAGCCAAACTTTTAGGCTTACCGTTTCCGCGCTTCTTGTACCGCTTTCAGCGAGGCAGGTTGGTAGCAGGGGCTGCCTGAACAGAGCTCGAGGCCACCGCGTGGATCACACCAGTGCTGGTGCTAGGGATTGCCGCAACCTGGATAACAGATCGGGACCTGCTCGCAGGGTCGGTAGTAGGGGTTGGGGTGGAGGAGGTGGTGGGCATCTTGCCCTGCACCCGAAGGTGCCCTGCAACTCAAACTCACCTGCAGCAGCTGGCGCTGAGAAGCTCGAGCAACACAACAGAGGGTCGGACACCTAAGTGCGCCGAAAACAGCCTGAGGCGTTGGCTGTGGCCTTGTTGCTCCCCACAAACTGCTGCATTGCCCTGCTTTGACAAAAGGAGAGCGCTATTGCTACTCTAAGAGGACTTCTGTGTCTCAAATGTGCTGCTCAACATAAGTTAAGGAGTATCGACTTCGTTCAGAAGATGGATGCTATGGCGTTTTTCATGTCCAATATATGCTGCTTGACAAAACTTAGGCAGCATTGGGCTGGGTCAGTAGTTGAATGCTATGGCAAAGAAACATTTTTTTTCCTTGGCAGCGGGCCGCACGTTGCTCTATAACCACCAGTTGCTACGTCGCTGCTGGCTGCGTTAGGGCCGATTCACAATGAAATGTAAGCGCAGACGAAGCACAAGCGCAAGACTTTGCATTCATGTTATTTAATTGAAGCATTTACATAGAGCCACGCAACGCAAGAGTTTGCACACTCCAAACTTTATGCTTCCGTTGCGTGCATAGAGGAAGAATTCTGCCCTTCTTTCTCTTTGCATTGCCTGCTGTTCAACAGCAGACGATCGCGATGCCAGATTTGGCCGTCTAATCTACATGCATGCACTCTTCGATTTGACCGTGCCGCACAAATTTTGGGACAGCATCTCTCATTGCTCTCAAGTAGTTATGGTTGTGTCCTCACTGAATCCTCTTTCATTTAGTGGATGGACCCGGCATCTGTGCCTAGATTTCTTGGCTCAGGTGCAAAGAGATAATGAATATTGCATTAATAACCTGTACAGCTGTAACATCACACATATAACTTGTTGCAGTTTCCGGACATTATTCCGTATGCGGGAAGGAGGTATGAAATTTTAAGAAACTTACGGAATCGGGTTTTTTTAATACGCACAGTTGATTGTGTAGTATCCTGGGTTCTTAAATTGTGCAGGAGTTGTTGCTTTATCGAAAACATTGGGCCCTTCTTGGCGACCGCTTAGCTTTTGCGGAAATCTTGTCAGAAGATATTGCGAACGTGATGAAAAAAATGGCTAACGGAATGTCGCGAAGCAAGGAAAATGTAGCTAAAGTGGATTATTCGAGTTTAGACATGCAGATCCTACGGCTACGCCCTGACGTCGCTCCGTAGCTGCGGTCCTTGTGGCTTAGGGCTCATGATGTTACAATTTTGGCAGCAGAATACCAACGACAGCAACGCTAACTTGATGTAAGTGCGTGTGTTACATATTGATAGCGAATGTGCTCACTATCCACATACGGAATAATGGTCCTGCTTCCATAGTACTTTAAATGATTTGATCAAACAGTCGTGATGTCACTAACGCTACGGGCGCCTGTTGGACGTATGTGTGTATATATATTTTTTATGACCTACTTATTTATAAAATATTGCGAGAACTTTCTTATTTGGTATAGTTGGTTATATTATTCAATTTGAAAGTTACTGTGCACTCGGAACATTTCCGCAGTTAGCTTAAGGATCTAGAGGCCCGTGCAAACTTCTTGTATTACGCCTACGTGCTGCATTGCGAATGGTGCTTCCTCACGCCTGCGCTTCTACTGCATTACGTTAGCGCTTACATTTCATTGTAAATGAAGCCTTACTGGCGTTGCTGCGTCTAGCGTGCCTTGCGTGTGTCTGCGTGCGAGATGCTGCGCGCGCGTCATCAGTTATACACATACCCGTAGACACAGACGTCCTGAGTATTCAGTCGCCGAACGTGAACGGAGAAAGCCGAAGCCTAGAGTTGTAATGTTGGCACTGACATTCACAAATTTCAAACTGTTGCTCTGCTTCTACATGCAACAATAACGCGGAGAAGTAAACAATCGTGTACATTTACTAATCTACTCAGCTAAACAGTCACTCTCAGGTACTGTGAGTGCAACTGTTCGCTTAAATTAGACCATTTACAAAATTAAACTTTGCACTACCACTTATTGCCCCATCGCTCAATGTTGCACAATTCCTGTTTGATTTGCAGGTCTATCCTTTCTAAAGCACAAGCAGATATTGAATCTCGTACGTCATCAAGTATAGCTTGAAAAGGAATTTTGTTAATAATATCCGCTGTTATACTGTACCTTTGACTTTCTGTCAACCCCAAGTGACAGACAGAGTCCAAACTTTCTGTCATGCTGGTGACAGACAGAGTCAAACAAGTTTTACTTTGGATACTCTTTGTTGAACTTGAATCACTCTTATCTTTTCAGGACTTACTGCACGATTATTATTGCTCCCTTGCAGTTTTAAATGTCTGCCACCTTTGCTTTTAGAGACAATATTCCCTGAGTGGTGACACTCATAATAATGTCTTACAGTATTGTCAGCAGCAGCATGGGAATGACAAAACACGACCATGTTACCGCCTCAGTTTCTTGTTTCCAACTTTTGAACTCATCAATTCTTGAAAATCCCAGTTCTTCCAATTTCACACATTCACTGGTGTGCAAAACCTAAAGACGAAAGTAATGTTCGCATGCTGTGACACTGCCAAATAACATAGCTCGATGAAACCTTAATCACACTAGTCTGCATGATATCGGATGACTGAAAACTAATAAGTGACTCTGACTCACTTTTTATGCTGATTTCAGAACTGCATTTAGTTTTTTTCTATCACGTACAGTTTGTTCACAACTTCACTATAAAAATATAGATATATAAAGATATTGCTTCCGCCACTACACATAAATTTGGGCTCGATGAAGCAATTTGTAAGGTCTCTACCACAGGCTTGACCCTGCTTCAAATACTTTTCCAACAAATTTCCCTTCATTAGAAGACAAATTAAAGGCTGGAATTTTTGTTGGTCCTCAAATAAAGAAATTGATG
This sequence comes from Deroplatys truncata, assembly GCA_030765065.1. Taxonomy (NCBI): domain Eukaryota; kingdom Metazoa; phylum Arthropoda; class Insecta; order Mantodea; family Mantidae; genus Deroplatys; species Deroplatys truncata. Next base: position 17,825,863 of record CM060988.1, on the reverse strand, counting down.
AAGGAAGAAGATTTTGAGAATACAAGGAATGAGAGAGAAATAGAAGCATTGACCGCCTTCCGATAAGTTACTGGAAACTTCTTAGGCAATAACAAAGATCCTAATTAAAGGTCATTGTTGGAAAATTTCAAGAAGATGGGTTGTAACATGAGTGTAAAGGTGCATTTTCTGCATTCACATATCGACTACTTTCCAGAAAATCTGGGACATTATAGTGAAGAGCAGGGTGAACGTTTTCACCAAGATATTAAGGAAATGGAGAGCAGGTCCAGGGGAGATAGAATGAAACTATCATTGCCGACTACCGTTGGATGTTGAGGAGAGACAGTCATCTTAAAGGATCTGCAAGGAAGTCAAAGAAGGGAAAGTTTGAAAACATTAAATGAAACACTTTGGCTTCTTGTTTTGTTAAAATGTAGTCATGCAATAAATTAGGGGAGTTCTTGAGAGTATTCTTAAAACGTTTCTTAAATAAAAACTTACCTTCTGTGAAATGGTTTTTAAATACCTTCCTACGCTCATTAATCAAATTGTCAATTCATTACTTCTTATTTTGTGTAAAAACCTGACGCGATAGAAAAGTTTTGGTATCGGCATAAAAACTTGGTTCAAGAACACATACTTTTAAGAAATCATCTGACAGAAAGTTTGAAAATGCAGACTAGTGTTATACATAAAGGGAACTGCTACGGTATGCTACAGTAGGCAACTAAACGAAATATGCAATGAGATAAACAGAAATGCCACTTTTATTCATATACCATAGGCTACACTAAAGTGAATACGACATATGATGGCTCTCTAGATTTACAGAAACAGATACATGGTGCTTAAAAGGGGGTATGATCACCACGGATAGCAATGTATGCTCTGATTGTGCTCCATGCACCACAAGCACGGTAAGCAGTTCTAGAGGTAGGGCGTTCCATTCCTCCACCAGCGCTGTTGACAACTGTTGGATGGTCGTTGGTGCACGTGATGTGCTGCAATGCGTCTCCACAAAGCATCCCACACGTGCTTGGTGGGATTTAAATCGGGGGAATTGGCAGGCCAATCCATTCGCCAAATATCCTCTCGTTCCAAGAGATCCTCCACCTGCGCTGTTTGATGCGGTCGCGCACTGTCATCCATAAAAATGAAGTCAGCGCCGACTGCACCCCTGAAAAGACACACATGCGGAAGGAGTACACTATCACATAAACGTTGACCAGTGAGCGTACCGTGTTCAAAGATTTGGAGGTCGGTACACCCATGCAACATTATGGTTCCCCAAACCATAACACCCGGACCACCGAAACCATCATGTTCAAGGACGTTCCTGGCTTCATTACGTGTTCCCTCCTCTCGCCAGATGAGGGTACGTCCTGAATCACTACTTAGACTGAATCTGCTCTCATCCGAGAAGAGCACGCGACCCGATTCCTATTTGGTCCAATTTTGATGCTCTTGGGACCATTGCAAACGGTGCCGCCGATGTGCGTATGTCAATGGAACACAACGTACTGGCCGTCGGGCAAACAGACCACTTCTGTGGTTGCCGTGCCACTGTTTATAGCGAAATTGCGTGCCTAGCTGTCCTGTTAAATGTGGTTGCAATTGAACCCGACGTTTGGCGTGGATCCCTTCTTGCCTGTTGCACAATGTAGCGGTCATCTGCTGCTGTAGTTGAGCGTGGTCGACCACCACCTCTCCTTGGGACTGCAGTGCCTGTGGTTTGGAAGATTCTCTATGCACGTGAAACAATGCTGTAAGCAATTCCAAACCCCTGAGCAACACTCGTCACACTTCGCCCTTCTTCCAGTTTCGCGATGATTCTTCCCCGTGTAAAGTCATGCAAATGGTGTCTACGGGCCATGTTGCAATGAAGAACACCACTACAGTGCACCGTAACAGCTCGCTAATTGCCACACACCAGCTTCTCCTGTTTCGTCAACTGCCCCGTGTTGCAGGCCAAGACCCATTTGGCACTATAGGCTCGCTACACTCACGCATGTGACTTCTAGCTTTCTGTGTCGGCAGTGGCGGTTCTTGGGTGAGTTCCTGAATTTCGGTGCACGCTTAGCCGCTCTAGAAAGGACCATCGCAGACATCATCCAGAAACTCCAAGACCTACAGGAACTCAAGAACACCGTCGAGTACACCACCAGACCATCCATCGACCTTACAGTCTAGCTGGAAAGAGTTTACAGCCGTCTCTACGCCGTGGAGAATTTGACAGAAACATTTCACAAGACACAGCCGACCAGAAAAACCTACCACCACTGGTCCCTATCACTACCACCATGAATTCCTTCTTATCCTCACATAAGTTCCGCTGGACGGCAGGCTGGGCTTGATCAAGTCTGTCTCCCAGTACTCACTCCCCTGGTGACCGCACTGTAGCCCAGTAACACCATCAGCTCGGAATACGGGCTGCTTAAGGCGGTACCGCTGCAAACCTTCTCCTTTCCTAATACCGGTGGAGGAGCTTTTAGTGGGCATGACAAATATTGGTGAGTCCCACAGTTTCAATCCTGACTCCCATCTGAACCTGGGGTTAGTGATTCAATCATTTTCTCCTCCACTAGAAAAAAATAATTATCACTGTCCAGGTTACTTCGTTCAAAAGAGAAAATTTCGTCTCATCTCTGTCAATACGGGATACAGACTTTGCAAGCCATGCATTTTTGTACCATAGATATAAAGTGGCCCTTTGTACAGTCGGGTAAAATGAAGTTCTGGAGGCATCTACTCCTTGTTTCTTATAACTCGTGTCCTTCAGGTCCGATATATGGTCTCGAACAGCCACAAATGGATGTTGTCTGACCTTCCTGTACATTTTAAGTTTTTTAGTTGAAGAGGAGGCCTTGGAATTTTCAGAAAGTAGGGATGTATAGCTTCCTTTACACTGAAAATGTTTGCTTGCACAACATTTTCAACCTTAAACGGGATAGTTCTTCACATGGTGCCGTTATGTTATTTGACTGCACTGGAGTTTCCACAGTCTCCATGGTTTTTCTTTTAGAGATGAGCGCAAAGCCCTGATCATTGGGGAGGTACGAATGGCCCCTAATCGAAACATGTGGGTGACAGTATTGAACATTTTAAGGCAATGCACCAAGAGATACAGGAACTTAATCATGGCATGGTACTTATTCTGGCCAGGACACCCATCCAACACCAAAACCAAACCATGTTTCTTGTTTTCCATATTCCTATTGTAATGGGAAAGATGATGTTATTTTACTCGTTTTGATCTCTTTTCCCAACCCTTTATTATACCGTATAGGGTGCGCTATCATCATGGAATTTGTGTATACAAAAAACAATATACCGTAACTGTGGAGTATAAAATATCTCGTTTGTACGTAGATGTGGTAGAGGCAAATTCTGCATATCATCGCACGAAATTCCAGAGAATTTTCCTTTGCGTGCATGTTGTTTCATTTTTCTTGTTTCATTTCGGCTTTTCGGAGATGAACTCCTCTCTCTCACTGATTGCGTTGTCGGCAGATGATGGCGGAATTTTCACCTTAGGAATGTCAGAAAGTTTACATGTGTCAGACCTAGTTACTCCGAATTTAATATTAAACTTTTGAGAGAAAACGGCCTAATAGAACTTGTACGAAATATTTATCTGATACATCAAGAAGCCTAAAGTGTATTGTATGAATATTCAGGGTTTCTGATAGGTATTTGCGATTTGATTAGCTCTGTTTGAGTAGTGAGACGTGCTTGTTTTAAACGACTTAATATATTCAACAACAAAGTTCCTCAGGACACTTTTGTGACCTATTACCGTGCTTTCCTCTGTGAACTTTAAGTGGCGATTTGCCAGAGACTAGAGACGTGGCCTTGTAGTCCCATGAAAAGTATTGGAAACATTTACCACACACCATGTTCAATAGTAGGTAATAACAATCTTATATTATCTTATAAAACAAATATAATTGCAATGATAATAAAATATAGCAATGCACAGAAATTTATACAGAATGCGGCCTTTCCTGGTCGTTTATTAATTGCCTCATGACTGTATGCAATACAATAAAAATTTATAATTAGATTTACTACTTTTGCGGAATATTTAGCCCTGATAGGTTTCTGGGAACATGATCTACAACGTTGGTATATAATTTTAACAAACTTAGACTCTAGTATGATATGAAACTGAATAAAAAACATTATGGACTTCTTCGGAACAAGAGCTATATATCACGTCATATGTTTGGATTAAAAAATCTTGAGTAGTACATTCATTTACATATCCCGGATACACATTAACCTTTTTCGATAAAGCACACATTTTATAGAAAAATTATAAGTACATCAAAACAATGGGAATATATAATAACATTATGAAGCCTTCCTTAATACAAAGATATAAATTTAGTTTATACAAGAGCTTGGCGAGTCCTGTTACACTTCACTATGGCAGAGAGGCACGGACATTAACAAGAAAGATGAATGCAGTATAACTGCTAATGGCACGAGTTTTATGAGATACACAGCAGTGTGTATTAAATGGGATCATAAACATAACGAGAAAACAGTGAACGAATTACAATTAGAACCTGGAATTGATTACACACAACATTGCAAAAAACAAATGGATGAATCGCCTGCATTGCATGTGTACAAATAGAATCCCAAAGGCCATACTTCGCTGTCATCCATATAGAAACAGATCTTCAGGTGGTCCAAGGATACGGCGAGGTCGTAAACGGCCATAGGCTTAAAATTTAAAAGCAAGAAAAATAAATGCAAAGTTGGCGCATAAGCGTACCAATGTGTAAATATTTCTCAGTCGAATCATTGAACTACGCATTTCATTTTATTTTTGTAGAGAGAGCCAAAGTACCACGAACCAGCTGCGCGGTGTTTATTCGCTGGTCGTGTGAACACATGATTCCTTGCTGCTGCTGCAATCAGGGTCGCGCTACTGACGCGTCTTTGCTCTGCCACGGCTATGCAGTATTGAATTGAGTGATATGGTGTAGTTCAAGTTACTAGTTATTTACGATTTTGTCCTGTATTAAGTCACAAAGTACGTTATAGGTCAGTGTGTTTTCCTCTGCGAGGCGTGTATTTATTTATGGTTCGTATGGGTTAACTCTGTCAGCTCGTAAAGTGAAAATACGACTTGCAGAAAGATTTCCGGGTGTGAAAGTTCCAGGCCATATAACAATCGATACACTTTATAATAAATTTCAGGCCACAGGAAGTGTTGAGTCTAAAAAACCTGAAAGGCAGCGTAGGGTTACAACCGAAGAAGCATTAGATGACATCGATCATCGTTTAGAGACTCCCCCCCAAATCGCTTAGGCAACTTTCATAACAAGCAGGCTTTTCTTACGTCTCTCTGCGAAGAGCTAATTAATTGTTGAAGTTAAAACTATATAAAGTAACTCTGTTAGGTGCTCTTCAACCTAGTGACCCTGTAATTACGTGCTCATTTTGAGAGTGGAGTCTCAGTAGTGTATAAAATGGCGAAATACACCCATTTTTAATATTTTGCTCGGAGGAGGCTTGATGATGATGATGATATGCGGTTAAGGGCGCTAAACATCTAGGGTCATCAGCGCCCTTACAATGTATAAAATTTAAAACCCCAAAACTAAAAAACAGTACACAAACCCGCTATATCAAAAAACTAAAAAAAACACCAATTTCTAAAAATTAACACACTAAAACCATGTTCAATAAAAGAGTTAAACAACGTATCAAGAACTGTAGAATGCGAGGGACATGAGCGTCATATGTCCGCCGGGGAAAAGAGCCCCATTAAAACAGACAATAGAAAAACACAATGCCAAAAGAGGCTCAGCGCATCAAATGCGCCGATTAAAACCACTGTCACTTATAAAACCTAAAAGCAATTGTACAGCACGCGCGACGTCTGCCAAAACCTTGGCTATGCCAACAGGCAGATCCACACGAACGCTAAACGGAGCTAAAACTTAACAGTCCCTTAAAATGTGACGCACCGTTAAGGGCGCATCACACTGCTCACAGAGTGGTGAGGAGTTCCCACTGAGCAAGTATCGATGACTAAAAAGGCAATGTCCTATTCGTAAACGAGCTAAAAGCACCTCTCTCCGACGAGAAGAACGAGAAGTGGTACCCCAGACTAAAGGAAGATTTTTAACCTCCCGCAACTTGTTCCCCCGGAGGGCCGTCCACTCATCGCGCCAAAGCAAGAGGATGCGGTGACGTAAAATAAAACACAAATCTGACGAGGGAACTACAGAGGTAAAAATTCTGGGTGACAAAATCGCCGATTTGGCAGCGGCGTCGGCAGACTCGTTGCCTGAGATGCCCACATGACCTGGAATCCACACGAACGAGACGCTAATGCCAGAAGCACCAAGGGAGTGAATCAGGTCATGTATGCGCTGTACGAGGGGGTGGTAATTGTACAGCGCGATAACACTCTGAAGGGCACGCAGAGAGTCAGTACAAACAACACAGTGCCGCAAGTCGTGCCGCTGAACGTATAAAATGGATTGAAAAATACTAAAATGTTCGGCGGTAAAATGGAGCATTGCTACTGTAAACGGAAGGTAAAACTATGCCGACCATAAATAAAGGCACATCCTGCTCAAACATCAGTCTTAGACCCATCAATATAAATGAAATGACATTCCCCGAATTGCGCCTGTAGTTCTAAAAACGCTGATATAAAGACTGAAGAAGGGGTCTCATTCTTCGGCATCGACGTTAACCCAAGGTGACAGAGGGACTCAGTGCGCAACCAACGAGGAAATGCGTTTCCCCCTGGGAAGCGCCGGCACTGGCGTAACGTCCAAATGCCGAAGAAGCTGTCGAAACCGAACCCCTGGAGGGAGCAATGCAGAGGAGCTAAGAAATATTGTCGATCAAGGGAATCCTCGAAAAATAGGTCGGAGGACGGGTGGTCAGGTAAGCTTCGGAGTCGGCATGCGTAGCTGCACAAAAGCATCTCACGCCTGAAGGACAGCCGAGGCTCTGCAGCTTTAGCATGTAGACTAAGTACAAGGCTGGTTGGAAAGGCACCCCGTAGCGACTCTGTCACGATGGTGAATGGCATTCAATCTACGTAATATAGATGGACGTGCCGACGAATAGACAATGCACTCGTAATCAAGATTGGGTCAGACCAAGCAGCGATAAAGACGCATACGAACGGTCCAATCAGCTCCCCAGTATGTGCCACTTAAAGCATGTAATAGATTAAGAGAACGGCCACACTTTGCTTTCAAAAAGGAAATGTGAAAAGTCCAGCTCAGCTTTCGATCAAAGATCAACCCAAAAAATTTCACTTCGTCTGCAAATGGAAGGACCTCCGACCCAAGATGAAGAGACGGCGGAGGGAAAGCCTTCCGCGCCAGAAATTGATGCAGACGGATTTTCCGGCGGAGAAATTAACGCCGTTGGCGTTACTCCAGGCGTAGAGACGGTCGATAAGCTCTGGAGACGGCATTCGAGCAGACAGGTCCGCCGTGAACTACAATAAATGGCGAAATCGTCAACGAAAAGGGACGATGAAATACCAGCTGGAATACAATCAAAAATGGTGTTGATAGCTATCCCAAAAAGTGTGACACCAAGTACAGAGCCCTGCGGTACTCCGTTCTCTTGAATAAAACGACTAGATAAAACCGAGCCCACACGTACAAGAAAGACGCGGTCCGTCATAAACTCCCGAAGAAATATGGGAAGACGACCGCGGAAATTCCATGCGTGAAGTGTACGTAAAATGCCGCCACTCCAACAAGTGTCATAAGCTTTCTCCAGGTCAACAAACACAGCCACTGTTTGACACTTTCTCAGAAATCGGTTCATAATATGTGTCGACAGAGACACCAGATGGTCGACGGTAGAGCGATGGCGACGAAATCCGCACTGAGCGTTCGCTAGAAGTTTCTGAGTCTCAAGGCACCATGTCAACCGCCCGTTGATCATGCGCTCCATCACTTTGCAAATGCAACTGGTGAGGGAGATAGGGCGGTAGCTGTAAAGTAATTGGCGATCCTTCCCAGGTTTAAGGATAGGGACAATGGTGACTTCGCGCCAAACGGAAGGAAAAAGACCGTCTTGCCAAATGCGGTTATATGCCCGTAAGAGAAGGAGTTTACTGTCGGCTGAAACGTTCGTTAAAATCAGGGCATAAATGCAGTCCGACCCAGGAGCGGAGTGCCTAGAGCAATGGAGAGCGTGCTTCAGCTCCCGCATTGTGAAAGGTTCATTATAACACTCGGTATGAGCAGACCGAAAACTATAGGTCTCCGAATCCAGACGGTCTTTGAGATTGCGAAAGCCGGCTGAATAAGGAGCAAAATTGGAAACCGCTTCAAAGGAAGTACTTAGAGTGTTAGCAATGGCAGCTGGATCCCCTATGGTGGCATTGGTAACCTGAAGGTCACACACAGTACAATGTGACGCTTTACCGGAGAAGCGACGAAGTTTATCCCAAACAACAGAGGAAGGAGTGAAGCGATTAAAAGACTCGACAAAGGAGTCCACGACGCTTTCATGCTATCCTGAATAATTCGACGAGCCCTGGCGCGCGATTGTTTAAAAGTAACCAAAATATCAAGCGTAGGATGTCGCCGAAACACCCTAAGTGCAGTTTTAAGGGCACGAAGGGCAACCCGACACTCCTCGTTCCACCAAAGAACAGGAATCCGTCGAGGGTGAGAGGACGAACGGGGAATTGTGCGTTCGGTGGCAAATAGCATCGTAGAGGTAAGGTGCTGCACCATTTATTTAACGTCAGAAAAGGGCTGGTCCTGAAAGCACACAGGCTAGAATACAATTTCCAGTCGGTTTTAGTGAATATCCAGGTAGGTACTCTGGAACGCTGGACGTGGTGAGACAGAACAGAGACGATGCAAGGGTAACGGTCGCTGGACTAGGTGTAAGCAATGACGTTCCGCTGCAAACGACAAGCAAACTGGATGGAGCAAACAGCAAGGTCCAAGTGAGAGAATGTACCAGAAGAATCAGACAGAAAAGTAGGTTCACCCGAATTTAGGATGGAGAGGCTGAAATGATAAAAAATGTCGGAAAGAGGAGGTCCCCTCGCTCAAGCTCTTGGCGAACCCCATAGGGAGTGATAGGCATTAAAATCTTGCAACACAAGAATTGGTGTTGGGAGAGCGGACAAGAGATCACGAATGTTGGCGTTAGCGAGGGGAGACGGTGAAGGTGAATACACAGAGCAAACAGAATCGAAAAAGCCAGGTAACTGTAGTTTAACGGCAACAGCTTGCAAGTCGGACGTTAGAGTGAGATTTTGAAAATGAACGTCTTTACGCACTAATAACATGACACTCCATGAGCAGGAGTACCCTCCTCCGGCTCAAGATTGTAGCAAACCGGTGTATGCCCTCGGAGATCAAAAGGATTGTGAGGGTGAAGCTTAGTCCCCTGCAAACACACGACCATAGGTGAATGGGAACGCATTAAAAGTTGCAGTTCCGCCCTATGCGATCGTACACCACGTAAATTCCAGGTCAGGATAGCCATGAATAAAAGGGATAAACTTCTTCTGTGGAAGGGCGGCTCAAAATGACTGCTTGCTTAACCTTGGGTCTGGGGCTTTTTGTATGGAGTTGATCAGACTCCATAGGCTCCTCGAAGGGAGGGCCCACGCGTTCAGTGCCAGAAACCGATTCAAACGCCGAGAATCGGTTCTGGGTGGCAACGGGTGAAGGAGGCCGATGGGTGCGGCTTGTCCAAGGAGCATACTGGGACTGCGACCTTCGAGGAGGAGGAGGAGGAGGAGGAGGAAGAGAAGGTGAACTTTTCTTACCGCACGCACGCGGAGGGTCTTTTAGAAAATTTCCCCTACGAAATTTCTGCTTCGATTTCTTCTCGGTACCTTGTGACTTCATAACCTTTGGACCAGCCTTAGATGGATTTATAAAAGTGGCTTGAATGGACGACCGGATGGCAGTGGCGGTCACTGCAGTCATGGACCAGGTTTGAGTCTCTGCATCCTTCTGGGGTACTGGCGAGGCAACAACAGTGCTGAATGTTTCTGATCCCAGGAGCGAACTTTGTCGCGCATGGTAACGCCTCCGGGCTTCGGCGAAGGAGAGTTTCTCCTTTACCCGGATCTCCTGGATCGCCTTCTCGTCCAAATACCGCGGACAGTCGGCAAATGAAGCAGAATGAGACCGCAATTAACGCAGATGGTGGCTGTTGAACAGGTACCTTCGTGTGAGGGCTGGCTACATGTTACACAGATGTTAACGGCACTTTTACATGAGACTTTCGTATGCCCAAAACGTTGGCATTTGAAACAACGCAGAGGTCTAGGAATATAGGGCCTCACCGCAATACGTTCGTACCCTGCTGAAATGCTCGTGGGCAGATCGACGCCATCAAATGTTAGAAAAAGGGCACGAGTGGGTAACAATACACCGTCGCGTATGGCCTGCACTCTATGCACTGCCGTCACCTTTTGATCTGATAGATATTCGACTAGGTCCTCGTCCGATATACCATCGAGGCAATGTGTGGTGACGACGCCTCGATAGGAATTCAAGGTGCGGTGCTTCTCAACACGGATGGGATAACCGTGGAGAAGCGTAGCGCGCAACAAGGTGTTACTTTGCGGATCGGACTTGGTTTGTACTAATAAGGAACCATTCCGAGGACGAGTGCAGGACTGAACCGGACCAGTAATAGAATCAAAGCCTTTAGGAATCATAAAAGGGTTCACCTTCTCGAAAGATTGTCCTTCCTCAGTTCGCGTAATGACTAAGTAATAACCCGATGACGGCGGTACTACTTCTGTTACATAAAAGTTTCGGCGCTTGTTGGTATTATTGGAGAAAGTGTGCTCCATAGCCAAATAAATCCTCCACCATTGCAACCATCTCCGACCTCGAGCTCTGACTTCCCGGGCGTTACTTCGGCTTGGGTGAGTGGCCTAGCTATATCTATCTCACCCCAGGGTCACACCTCCCAGAACATAGACAGAGGGACCCAATCGCCGTCAGAAGTCAGCAGCTCATGCAAGGCCCCCGCACGGGACTGCAGTTGAACAGTGGATACGAACACACACCCTACATGACGACCCCGGGTGGTGGGGATGACGCCATAACCCATTCACCCAGCTACACACCCAGTGCGCGGGTATCCGTCAGGCTGTGCCCACGGAGGATTAAAATAAAATGTAAAAGAAACTAAAAGTGTGTGGGCGTTTCGCACGCAAGGTAAGCCGACGAGGAAGGTTAAAAGATGTTAGTGAATGAACGTGGGGCGAAATGTGCGTAAATAGAAGAGAAGTAAGAAACGATGGCGAGGGGCGTCATGTAATGAAATGCATAGAACGCACGCGAGCCTACCTTCAGTCCCCCGTCACGAGGACGAACCCAGCTCGACTGGACAGGGATGAAAATGATGATGAATTGCTCGGGCACCCCGGGTACACCTAACCCGTACTCCCATAATGTGAGCCGCTGGGGGGGGAGGCTTGGTTCCACCTTTATGGATATTATGTGTGTGCACAAAGTAATCGTTATTGAAGCTCTAACAAAGCTAATATTCTTCCTGAAGTGCTCCTCCATGACGAAAAAATTGGTGTACGTTGCGCTATGAGCGGAGAGTTATAGTGCCATTATTTTTAATCAACAGTTGATGCCCCTACATACGTGAATACAACTTTGCCCCTTTTTTAAAAATAATTAACAGACAGGGACCGCGATTTTGCCTTTTTTCAACAAGACTCTGCCACAGCTCATACTGCCAATATTTGGATAAGAACAATTGAAAGTGTGCTTGAGGACAGAAATATCAGTAGATATTTGTGAACCCCTCGGTCCTCCTATCCAAAGTCCTACGATTTCTATCTCTGGGGTAAATTATTGTCTAACATGCGGCCCCCGTACAGGTATTTCTGGCCCTCGGCCCCCTCATACTTGATAAATATAGCGTTGTAATTTCAATGCATAAATCAGTAGGGGAAGTTGTACGTTATATTTACATATAAGCTTTTGTAGTTTCCGTTAGATGGCGGTTCAGTCAATGACGTTCTAAGTGGTACGTTTTCGGCAGCACCTTATGTTTGTTGTATATTTAACTTTAAATCACTGCCATCTCGACGTAGACCTTCACTCTTCAAGATGCATCTTGTTGCTCTCTAAGTTTGTCATACCTGAAGTTCAAAACGGCGGAAGACGTGTTATAGATGAGAAACTACAGTTTCTGTCTAAGTGGCGAGACAAGTTATCTTTTTTCGAGATTGACGGTAAACCACAGTGTGTTATTTGTACGCTAGTTATAAGTGTTACAAAGAAATACAACTTAAGTATATGCTACACTAGTTTGTATCAAACAAAACACGATGTATGAAGAAATCCTTGCGTGTTTAATGATTTGAGGCAGAAACTGGCAAAGCACGATATTTTTCGGCAGTGACATTTACCGCTTATTTTACAGCATCTTATGAGGTATGTTTGGAACCATTCATTATCTGTTTACCCTCCTCTTATGTAGGACTTACACCCCTAGAACTTACAAGCGGGTGCCTGGGTCAGAGGCCCGTCGAGGAGCAGACACTCATTTATCAGCCCGATGCCTGGTATGGGATGAAGGAAGTAGATGAAACGAAATGTTGCTGAAATGGATGAAAGGAAAGGTGATGATGGAGCTGTTGGTGGAATGAGTGGCGGGGGAAACCGGAGAACCCGGAGAAAACCCGCCCAGACGCCGCTTCGTCCACCACAAATCCCACATGCAGGTCCCTGGGATTGAACCCGGGCCGCCTCGGTGGGAGGCGAGCGGTCTAACCACTCGGCCACGGCGCCGCCATGTTTGGAATCAGAAAAGAGCAAAAAGACTTTTAGGGACGGTGAACTAATAAAAATATATACTAATAAAAAGATATACTATAAAAATGGCAATTGCCTTTGGGGAAATAATATGTTTAAAGAGAGACTTTGTCCCATCAAACAGTTAGCAGAAGAATGAATGAATGAATGAATGAATTGGGAAATGATATTTATACTTCTCTTCAGGACATTATACAGAAATGTGAATTCTACTCCCTGGCGCTAGATGAAAACATTAGAATTACTGATATTAGTCAGCTTTTTATCTTTGTCAGAACTATAAACTCTGAGTTTGAAATTCGCGAGGAACTGCTGGAACTACAAGCTTTAGAAGTCAGTATTCAAGACTTTGACATACGAGTAATGCCTCCACCTTCCTGACTCCTTGGCAGATAGCACTGGTATATGGCAGGTACTGGACTATTCAGTAGACTCTCCTCTACATCTCCAGTTGTCAGGAAGCCTTATTAATGAACGACTTTGTCATAAGAGTGTAAAGAATTGAACTTTGCGCAGACGGTCGGTCAATGCAAGTTAAGCAGCGTGCTGTCATTGAACTTTTGACAGAAGAAGGTATAAGCCTAAAAGAAATTCATCAGGAAATGCAAGCCGTTTATGGTAATTGTGTTGATGTGAGTCCTGCTTATCTTTAGGTCAGTAGGTTTAAAGATGGTGTGGCGGGAACATCTGACTTGCTAGACAAAGAAAGAGTAGGACATCTTGTGACATCAACCACCGACTTTCGAAGGCAAAAACTTGACAGACGGATTTAAGATGTTGGTTGTCACACACGCGCGCACACAGAGAGAGAGAGAGAGAGAGAGAGAGAGAACTGCAAACATAATAAGAATTTCAAAAGAACGTGTAAGGCACATTATTGCTTTACTTGGTTTTCGGAAGATCTTTGCATAATGGGTAGTCCGGATACTCACGCCTGAAATGCAAGTACACAGACTAGCAGTTTGCCAGGAACTCCTCTCGCGTTACGAGAATGAAGGTGATGCCCTTCTGCATGCAATTGCAACAGAAGGCAAAACGTGGGTACACCACCTCGATCTGTAGACGAAGCCTCAGTCTGCCGAATATCGACACAAAGACTCTCCCCAGAAAAATGAATTCAAGACAGAGTCCTTATCTGGAAAAATCATGGTAACAGTCCTTTGGGATGTAGATGGTGTTATCCATGTTGGTTTCCTTGAACGTGGAACAACAATCAATTCAAAGAGTTACATCACAACGCTGTAAATTTTGAAACGATTAATAACGGTCCGGAAAGAAAAGAGAAATATTTTTCTGCAGTACGACAATACCAGACGACACACTTCCTATGCCACCACAGGAAAACTTCAGAAACTGAAGCTCACCACCGTAGGCATACTCCATACAGTCCGGATTTGGAGCAATCTGACTTGCATCTTTTTCCGATAATGAGAGAAGATCCGAGGGGATATCACCATGCATACAATCCAGAAGTTGAGAGAACTGTGAGAGGCTGATTGCAGATTGTCAAATTCTTCCATGACGGTTTCAGAAAACCTGTTCATCTTTGGAAGAAATGTATCCAATTTTATGGTGATTGTGTTGAAAAGTGAATATATGTAATTAAATAACACATTCTAGCGATAACCTCTGCGTTTAATTTCTTGAAATATTCCTATTGAATACAGTTACAAGACATTACTTTTCATTCAACTTTTGGGCGTTGTATGGTGCAATTTTTCAATATGGTGCATTTTGTAAATGCTCTGATATAGTAACAAGTGGAGCTAAATCTACGGTTGGTCATACAATTGGGCTAGTTGGACTCATAAAAGAAAGCGGATTCAATGCTTGTTTCTTCATTGTATTACACATCAAGAGACGCTGTTTGGGAAAATTGTAAAACTCATTAACACAAGACAGTTTTAAATACTGTAAATCTAATAAGAGGAGGCAAGAAAGCTTAAAGACACAAAGCATTGCATTCTTGAATATCCTTCCAAACTGAATATGGTGATATTTAATTGTAGTGTGAAGACTACTGTTTTAGTGCTGGAAATAGCTTTAAGAAGGTTTTTGAGTTAAGGAGTGAAATTCTTACCTTTCTCACCGATGAAAATATTGGCATGAATATCAAGATAAGCTGACGGATAGCCAACACATATTCTTGACTGACTTAACATCACATCCAAATCCTTTGAATCTGAGACGTCAAGGTAGAAAACAAAATATTTCCCAGCTCTATGTGCAGATTCAAAGATTCCGCAGTAAACCTGATTTAATGTAAATAAAATTGAAAGAAAATGATACCTCAGATTCCCATATTGCCAACAGCTGCAGCAAGAGGAAAAATATATAACTTTGAGGAAATCATAAATGAAATGAAGGAGCGGTTGTAGAACAGATTCAAGACTTTGATGCTCTGGAGCCAAAACTTGCTCTGTTCAACAATCCTATGGAAACCGATGTGCTCTCTCAACTTCAAATGGAGATGTGCGATTATCAGGCTGATCCATTTTTCCGGAAAAAGTTGAGATGTTCCTGAGAACGTTTGGAAGTACGTATCAAACGAGCGTTTTCCTAAACTGCACACATTATCGCTGCAAAACCTATCACTATACATATATGTGTTAACGTGCCTTCTCAGCCGTTAAAGCAATTAAGTAGCATTGAAAGTTCTTCACTAAAATTAAGCCTGAGACTCTCCCTGGCAGAACCTAAAGTGGACATTGTGAAACCTTGCGTTTGAAAAGCAGTGCCATCTTCATATTAACTGTCATAAAGTCATAAAAATGATACATTCTATGATTGTTCTTGTTTGTTAAAATATTTCCTACTTACTCAACGGGCGATTTATTTTTCAGAAACCTCGTATCTCTATTGTTATTAATGAGTAAATTGAATCCTTTACACATAAATAACATAGAAGTAAAACTTATGTTTCTATAAAAGAATGTGATTTATCAGCTCATTTATTACTTTTTCTACTACTACTACATATAGTAAGTAGGGGAAGTATTGTATTCCACCCACAAATTCAATACCGAGATTTCACAGGAAATATATGTTTTGGGGTGCACTAAATGCATATATAGCATTTTTGGAAACATGTCCGTGTGTAAGTCTGCCTGTGAACAGCGTAACTCAGGAACGAACAGTCGGATAAACACCAAACTTGGTATTTAGGTTCAGTATCTTCCGGAGATGCGACACGAAAACTTCCCCCACCCCACATAACCCTTTACATGGAACATTTTTCGAAAATTTTAATTTTCTCAAAAATGGCTCTAATGATTTTAAATAAAATACCATAATTTTAAGACATTTTATGGCAAATGAATTGTATATATCGAATTTTCTGGGAATGTCTCCAAAAGTATTCCTCATCGAGAACAACATTTGCATAACTAGTAAACCATAAGAGATAGACAAAATTTTACTATACAAAAAATGTAGATCGCGTTAAAGTACACAATTTATATCGTATACATTTTTTTTTGTTGAGTGAACGATTTTCAAGATACTGCTTGTCATTCCCTTAAATGTTTCAATACTTACACATTTTCTCAAATGGAATTCGTTGTTCATTTTTTTGTCCTGGTAACGCAAAGAGAATGGATTACTCCATATAGCAACCAGCTCTTAAAATATTTTACTATCGCTTAAAGCCTACCATTTCCCCTTGCATGTACAAGAAAATTAGCAATAAGTTTAACATATCGATATCTCGATTAACATGAAGCATAAGGAGAATAAGCATTTGTAAAAATAGTTTATACAAGAGTAGAAAACTCATGTGAACATCAGATTTTTTGTGCACTATTCAATTGGTATAATTGAAGTGGTGCCCCTCGTCTCATAATAAATTCCCAGTCGCCCTCAGATAATACAATTTTGGATCACACTGAATTAAGACAAAGATACGAAAATAAGCCCAGAAACCTGGGAGACTGAAAACAAAATATCGGCCAGGTAATTGCCAGCATTTCTCAACGTGAACTACAGCGAGTGATGAATAGTTTCCTAAAGAGGTGCCAAAAATGTAAGGACAGTATCACCAATTTCACGACAGTGGCCAGTTTCGGCACCTCCTTTCATAAAGTTGGTAAGTTAACCCTTTAAAAGCCATTTTGAAAATGTTATATGGTTGCATCCAAGGCATTCTATAATGGCCGCAGACGGCAACGAGCAACGATAACGCAAACAGGTAAAACACCGCGCAGCCGGTTCTTAGTTTATTGACTCTCCCGGTTAATAAAAGGCCTCACCTTCTTACTCAACCTCACATTACTTTAATCCAATATTTTGGACAAAAATAAGTGTCCCGTACCTCCTTGCGATGGCCAATGACGTGAAGGATAACAAAGTTTAGCCTTAGAACTTCTCTGCCTCATATAGCAGCTGCCTCTAGAGCTCATATTATTTGGAAAAGACATTTTTGTCCTGAAATCCAACTCCGTTTATCATCGCAGAAAATAAGTGCCCGGCGCAGGGGACGGCACCACGGTACTCGTGAGACAAAACGTGGTCAGCTAAAACCCCTTAGCTCGCATCTGTGGTGTGGTGGTAGCCTGTCTGCCTCACATTCAAGAGGTCCGAAGTTTGAGTCTCATTTAGGGTGAACCACCCGGATAAGGTTAGCTCACGCTTATCCTGAGTTTTCCCTTATCCCGAGAATGCTATTTTCGGGTAGCTCTAAGCTCTGCATAGTCCAGCACTGATGAAGCTAATTTAATGTTATGTGTTGTCCATCTGCGAATTGCAGTGCAGACGTCAAGCAAACTAATAGGTCATATATGGGTTTCTCTGAATATTAATTTGATGAAAGTGACACAAATAATCGAAACAAACTTTAAATTTTGTGAGAAATTGAAAGAAATTTATATTTTGGAGTACGTTATGATTAATCACAGCTAAGCGAATCGTGATATCTTTGTTTTCCAACAATTGAATATTAAGTTGCTAACTAACTACAAGGCTGAAACAGTCGAACTGGGCCCTCTGTAACGCCCATCCGAGCCAAGAACTCACACTCCTCAGGATGTAAGACAACGCCCAGAGCAGACGCCTGATGGAGGGGGGCAGAGGGCCTTCGGACCAGAGAGTGAGAGACCAGGGTGAATGATCAACCACACGCCCCGGATGAGAGCAAAGAAGTGAACGATAAATGCAGATGAAAGAGAGAGATGAGTGCTAGAAAATCTGATAATGGAGCAGCGGTGGAATGAAACATGGCGGGGGAAACAGGAGAAAACCCACCCAGACTCCGCTTTATCCACAACAAATCCCTTGGTGAGAGACGAGCGGTCTAACCACTTACCACGGCGTCGCCATGCCAAAAGTTGCGGGTAATCCTGAAAGAATACCAGTTCCAGATACATAAGTAGTCAGTTATTTGCAATAATATACATGCAGCATTGTTTCATTTTCGTCCCTAATATACTACCCTATACAAAATTGTAGGCAGCAAAAGGTTCAGACAATCGAGATCATCAGTCCTACGAGATCACTGTACATCTCAATCAATGTAAGCAATGCTTCCAGCTTCTAAAATTGCATACTATTAGTGCCAGATAGGACAAAATGAGAATCTCCTGTTTATAAAATAAATCTCTTAAAATTGATATTATCACTAAGAATCTGAATTGCAATGTATGATGCAAGCAATTCTAGTAATTTCACACTTTCTCATGCTGTATTGTAGTTTTTTCATTGCAAAGAAGATATTCATTAAGAAATGTTATAATTGCATGCGTGGACTAATAAAACGTTATAGAACACTTCTATCTACATTGCTGAAATTGTAAAGGAATACAATTGTTCCAGACACACAGACCTTTTTCTTAAATATAAAGTAAAATTAAATTCACCGCCCTTACTCGAAAACCTGAAATGGATATTTTGTCTGTACTTGAAAGCGGTTTAAGTAAAGTTTTCATTGTTTTTGAACAACCGTCCTGTATAATACGTACTTGGTTTAATCCTATCAATGATGAACCCCAGCGAAATACACAGTTAAAGAGGGAGTACAGTTCGGTAATTTACAAATACAATGTGCAAAACAACCAAGATTTCTCCAAGTTTGATGGACTCATCTATCACTGACTTCTGTACTGGTAGCAAAATTACGTAATTGACTATTTCTTGCAGCCCAAAGAGTTATAAGAGGGTTATTTTCAGTTCCGAAGTCTTAATTGCTGCTTTGCTTTATTAAGATATCTGAGAATGATATCATAACTATACCTATGATTTCTACGTTTCTAATTTCTATATTTCAAAGGAAATCTTTCACTATAGGAAAACAAAATCATACTGCTGTGGAAGTCAACACTATGTTAATTCCAGCACTCACTAAAGATGAGTTAGATAATATGAATGAATGAATAAACATTATTTGTACATTTTTATACAAAATTTACAATATTCCATTTAGAAACTAACTTAATCTATGTACAAATTTCCTTGCCAGCTATATTGCTCCTTTTGCCTAGCACCCTGGCCTTCTGGCTCAGCTGAGCAGCCCTTGCTACCCTTAATCCCTACTGTCCATCCTCTCCCTCCTCCGTTTGCCCTTCTACCTTTCTTACCTCTCTTAGTTTTCTAATCCATTTCTCCTTTACTTTCTTTAAGAACTCCGCCATATTCTCATTTTCCTTTTCTTCTTTTGTTGTTAACATTTTAATTGCTAGTATTTTGCTATCCATTTTTCCCCATTTTTTCTCCCATACCTTTTGTCTTCATTCTGCTAATTCTTTGCATTCTGTTATATAATACTCTGTGCTTTCACTACCTCTGAATATTTCACAAATTCCGCTTTTTCTGCCTCTCAGGTACATTGATCCTGTTCTCATCCATGCAAACACTCCTTTTTCCGCTCTATTACAATAATCCACGTACCCTTCTCTTCCCCATTTCCTTTTTAGTAATCTATAGAACCCTAGTGATTTTTTATTCTCTAAGCTTCCCCAGATCTCTTGTCTTTCTATGTACTCCACTCCGTTTCTTACCGTTATCCAGAAGCCGTTGCTATTTATTTCCCCTGCTCTCCAAATATCTCCCATTATTATCTTCTCCATAATCTTTTCTACCCCTGTACACCAGCCACTTTTATTTTTCATACTCTTTTGTTGTTCCATACATATCTTTAAAATGTCCCCTTCATCTTTTCTCAGGTATCTAAACCAAAATGTCAATATCCTTTCCAGTATCACTCCCTTTCTTCTTGTTCTTCGTAATTGCACTAACGCTACTTCCCCAATAGGTCTTTACAGAACGTTCTATAGCTCTGGTCTATTTTTTTTTTTTGCTTAATTCAGATCCTTCCCAAATTTCAGCTGCATATAGCATTCTTGCTTCTACCAATGCCTCATACATTCTTTCTATCCATTTAGTTGGCATTTATAATTTGTATTTGCACATCCTTACTCATGTTTCCATCCATTCTCCATTACTGCTCATCCCCACTCCCGAATAATCAAACTTCTTGACAACTTCTAACTTTAAATCCCCCATCTGCCATTTATCTTCTTTTTTAGTTTTTCTCTTTTAAATACCATAGCTTTTTATTTATTTATATTTAATATATTTTCGCATTCTTCGCAGAATTCATTTATTCCGTTAATTGCTTTCTGTAGGCCAATTACCGTTATTTCCCGACCATAAGATCATCCACGTACAGTAAACCTGGTATCTCTCTATTTGCTATTATGGGACAGTGCAGATTTTTTTCTTTCACTTTTCTAATATGTCATCTATGAATATAATAAATAATATAGGACTCAATTTGCACCCTTGTCTTAATCCTATTAGTTAGATAATAAATGTATGATTCTAAAGTTACGAAAGTCTTTGAACATATGGAATATGGTTAGTAGAGAAAATAACAGAGCTTCACAGTAGATACTAAATGTTTGTAAACTGCTATTGATTAACTATAAAGCGAATAGCTCCTTTGAAAGAATTTCAGTGTTTCCAATATTAAACAAATTCCAATAAAATTTGATGAAACCATCGTTTGTCAGGAGTACCTTCAATGAAAATGTTTAACCATAGATATCTGGGAGGTTTTTGACAATGTTTCCATTGTTATTAAATGTTCCACAGCTTCTAGAGCAGACTAACATTTAACTGCCATAAGCAGTGATGTAAACATTTCGGAAGTAACAACAGTACTCCATCAAATTCTGAAAACGTATCAGTTTTATATTGTATTTCTAATCAGCAATTCAGCGCAGTGAACGAAAGAGAAAAGCTATATTCATACAGTCAATGTGACAGTTGCAGTAGAATTCAATTTCGCACACATGAAATGCTTTTTGTAAGAATATAACGCATTTCTTCTGCAAACAATGCGGTCCGCGTACAACTATCAGTTTATTGCACCAAATAACGCAGCCCAAACTTCCCAACACGATTAAAGGTGAGCTACTTTTAGAATTATTTATGAAGTCTTACAATGTTAGGCATTTCCTGAAGGTATGTCCTGCATTGGCCGAACTAGAAATGCTAATGCTAGATAGACTGATTTGAGTAAATATCACCGAGATATTTAACACAATTACTTTTGTTGCTCCCCGGGAGTCTTTGTATCACTGTTACAATATATGAAATAACAAATGAACTTTGGATGGAAGACCGCTATAGAGGGAACATTCTAGCACACTCCGAAGAGTGTAACGTTGACACTGTAACGTAGCGGCCAAGGCACAAAGTTATCGGGAGGTCGGAGCCAGACAGTCGTAGATAAACAAAACATAAATTGCGCTCTCGCCTGGCGTAAACACTAGAAGCGTTATTGGCAGATAACCAGGAATCTCTGGAAGTTTATTTCCCCCGCCTCCAGAAACTGTGTCCAGATAGCTCTAGAATGTTCTATGGAAGATTCCATTGCCTATGTGAGCGAGCGAGTTGGCGGGTATGTTTCCGGTGCGACCAGAGGTGCCGTTCTCCGAGCGAGTTTTGGGGACTGTTGAGACTTGCAGCGGGTGATGCTGTAGAGTCTTGTGTTCGACACCCCAGCGAGCGAAACCTCCAGAAGAAGAGGGCACATCAGAAGGAAGGCGTGACGGGGAGTTGAAGTAGTTCACCTTAGTACGATCTAAGTGAAGGTTTAGTGAAATTTGAACTAGATAAAAATTATAAAGTGACATTGAGAACTTAAGGGGAGCGGCAGTTGAGAAAAATAGGACAAAGTCACAAAACTTTGTTGCTAGATATATGATATTTTCGAGACAAACATCAGTGAACCCGGGACTCAGTGTGAGAGTAGGTTGTTCCATGTTTCCGTATTCATGGACGAATTATTTTATTTAAGACATATTTTTGCTTTGCTACTTAGTAGTTCACTACATCTTACCGTATAGGTAGAAAGGTAGAATAGAATCGAATTATTTTGGGGTTTATGTTCATATAACAATTATTTTCAGTCCTACATCAGAGGTATATAAGCCTAAGTGCTTATGCATACCTTACATACATTTTTGTTACAACCTCAATGTATGAATATGTGTGTAGGTGTGGTTTTATATATTACGTAGTAAACTGGGTTGCCTACAGTAGCAGGAACTTGGATCGAGTCAGTGCTTTCAATGCAACTTTTTTGGTTTAGCTCCACAGATTGTTGCTGGATACTCTATACTAGGGCTTTCAGAAAGGTTAGTTCCTATTATGTACATTTACACTCCTGGTGCCAGGCACCCTCAGACTGCTTGAACATTTGTAGTTTACATGCAGCTTGGTGATGTCATATGTTTAATGTCCAGTGGCTCGGGAAGCAAGAGTACTTTCGAGTGGCGTGTTCAGCACAGTAACTGTGTTTTCGGCCAATCACCAAGTACTGTACCACCTTATTAATACCATTAACTCACCTGTTCTGTAGGCTACACTGTATATACGAGATAGGTCCCCTCTCTGCAGTTAGAGGAATAATGATGCCTGGCGTGAGTAGCTCAGCCTGATAATTAAGATATTTCACACTCTACTAGATTAGGACACATCTACTGCACAATGTGTGCTTGGAAGAGCTATCAGTCTATCCGTTTGTCTGTCTGTCTGTCTGTCTTCCTGTAGAGGAGGTGACCGCCCCTTCAGCTGCTTGGTGGGACGCTGTCTACCCCTAACACTCTAATACTTCTGGCGTTTCCAAAAATATGTCGGCCTGCAAATCTGAGCCCTTCCCGAAAGAAGTTGTTCAGATTGGGTTGGACTCAGCGGGGCAGCGGTTTGTGGTCGATTGGTTACTCGGGGCAGTAATGTCCAGGCAGGTTTGTGTGATGCCCCCATGTCCTCCGGTACCAGCGTAGAGAACTAGGAGACGGCGAGTCGATGTCGGTCCTACCGAGGTTTTTGTTAGTCGTATTTATATATCAAATGCAATGTATATCTTGAATTTTCTGGAACAGCCTTTGAAGTCCTCTACATTTGGAAGGAAGTTTCTATAATCTTGTATAACTGGTAAACGTTAAGTGACAGACAAAAACCCACTACACAGAAAAATTCAGATATATTTGAAACACGCAAGTTATTTCAAATGTTTTTTTGGGGGGGGTCATCAACCATTTCCAAGATTTCTATTATTAATGGTTTGAATTTTTCGATAAATAGCCAGTCTTTTAAAGTGCTGCTATTCTACATTCAGTTGTTTCTCGCGATGTCATGGAAACAGTATGGAATTTTAAGGCAGCATATAGCGTCCAGTTGTTAAACATTTGACTATCGCTGTTCTCTTTACATCTATAACGAAATGTGTAATGTAGCTATTTCAGCGAAAATTTATTTGGATTAAAATGAAATGAATAGAAAAATAAGCTTTAGTAATACTAGCTTGTATAATAAACGATAGAGGGTGGAGAAAGTTCTGTGAATGTATCACATACGATTTTTAGGATTGGAGTGGTTTGTTTAACGTACAACATTGCTATAGTTAACAGAAGAACACGGGGAGGTATTTGTAGTATGCCTCAGCATTTACAGCAGTTGGGGAAGGTTTAAAAGTGCTCTGAGGGGGTAACAATCTTTTTTGCCACAATTTAGGAAAGGATTATATAGATTAGAAATTATCCTACAATACATGCCTAAACACACAGCTGCTGTACTTAATCAGAACTGGGTCAATACGGACAAAAAGTTTGCTTCGCCTGTTGTCTGAGTTCCATAGAAAAGTTTTATCTGAACTTAAAAGAAAAGTAACATCTAGGAAAGCTCTTGGGAGAAGAAAGTGTTAGTGAACCCCATGGTTTGAAAACAATTAATACAACACAAATCATGTATGATAACAGCGGCTCAGTACGAGTCCCACGCAGGAGCAGCAAACAAGTCTATGATAATTACCTGCGGCAACCGGCAATACTGAATCCTTACTTTCGGATTAAGAATTATTGAGCGAGTATTTTGTAACCTGCTTATAATGAATAATTGTCTAATCTGTTAATTAACGTGCAATTAAAATGAACATACACTCCAAAAATAAGCCGAAAAATGCTAATACAAGGATATAGTTTGATAATTTTAGTATTTCCATGGTGTAGCACTATGACAGAAGCAAAAATATGAAACCGGGAGAGCTGGTACCTACATCTCCACGATGTCTGTACTATCTTTGTGTAACACTTTCATTTAATTACACGTTGAAAATTGGCAACTCTGGATGCTGCATTGTGCCTTAAAAACACACTTAGCTTTTCTAAATTAACGTTAAGCAGGACGGCTGGGCCCACATTCGGGAGGTCTCGGGGTGGATTCTGTGGCTGTCCACTTTGACCATGGGATTTTCCGTGGTTGACAAGGCGAATGCTGGAGTGGTGTCTTCTACCACGGCTCTCTTCTCTCCCTCTTTCGCGTTTGCGTGTCGGTCGCGCCGAGCAGATGCCGCAGGTGCATACGCTTTGGAACTCCTCGGCCCCATTAGAAATCAGCCTCTACTACTGGCTGGAGCTTTCATCGCTGGAGGGTAGCCTGTGATGAGCCGACCTCAACTGGCTTGAGAGGGTCTTCGCCAAGTGCTCTCCGGCCGGGTGGTCAAGCCAGAAACTATTAGAGATCTCCGCGTGTCCCTGTTGTCTGCGCCGGCCGGTCCTGAGGCCCATACGTCTCCTGCTGTTCCTTTATCTCGTTCCGTTTCTTCCGAGGGTGGATGCACAGAAGATCCCCTCTGTCCACTAATCCTATTCCAAATTTGTATTCACTGATTCACTAGTGAAGTAATAGGGATCGCAAATCACTAAGAATGTTCTGTTGTACAAAATAGTATCAAGATGGCAGCACACGCTCTGGAGAAATGTTTCACTTCAACTTCTGTATTCCTCCTCATCATCGCGGTTTTTTTTACTTTCTCTGTGACGTACATAGTAGGTAGATGATGATATGGGGTTTAAGGGCGCTAAACATCTAGGGTCATCAGCGTCCTTACAATGTATAAAATTTAAAACCCAAAACTAAAATACAGGACACTAACCCGCGGAGTCGAAAACACTAAAAAACAAAACAGCAAATTCTAAAAACCAACAAACTAAAATCATGATCAATAAAAGAGTAAAACAACGTGTCAAAAACCGTACAATGCGAGGGACATGAGCGCCATATGTCCACCGGGAGAAGAACCCCCATTAAAAAGACAATACAGAAGCAAAAAACTAAAAGACGCTGAGCGCATCAAATGCGCCGATTAAAACCACTGTCGCTGATAAAACGTAAAAGACATTCTACAACACGCGCGTCGTCCGCCAAAACGTTGGCTATGCCAATAGGCAGACACACACGAACGCGCAACGGAGCTAAACCTTGACACTCTGTTAAAATGTGACGCACCGTTAAGGGCGCATCACACTGCTCACAAAGTGGATAGTATTACGTTCCTCCCAAAAGTTCTATATCGAGAATTCACCGGAACTGCACGTTTTGAGGCCCCGAATCCAAAAGGCATTTTTAGAAGAATGTCCGTATGTCTCTTTGAACAGCGTAATATCGCATATATACCAAAATTGGTATTTAAGTTCAGTATCTTCTAAAGATGCGACAATTAACTTTACACGAGAGATTTTTCTAATTTATTTTCTTAAAAATGTCTATTAACGGTATTGATTAAAATACTATATATTAAGGGCATTTACTCGGCAAATAAGGCTTATATCTTGAATTTTCTGGAAGTAGCTTCTGCAGTCCTCTTCATTCGGAAGGAAATTTATATAATCTTGCATAACTGGTAAACGTTAAGTGGTAGACGAAAACGTACTACACAAAAAATGTAGACCTGTTTAAAAAAACATACAATATATTCAAAAAACAATTTTTGTGGCATTTACGAGATATCAATTATAAATGGTTGGAATTGTTTCATACTTTGTGATTCTTTTAAACTTCTGTGGATTTTCAGCTGTTTCTCGGGTTGTCATCTATGGAACTATGGAACTCTAAGGCCAGTATAGCGTCCAGTTCCAAAACATTTGACTAACACTATTCCGTTTATATCTATAAGGACATTTGTAGTACAGCTATTTCCGGAAAGGTTTATCTCAATTAAAATTAAGTAAATACGAAAATAAACCTTCGTAAGCAAAATTTGTATACCCACTAATAAGCGACAGAGGGTAGAAAAGTCATATGAATGTAGCACATTCGATTGTTTTATGTATGTCTACGCCTTCCGTATTCTAAATCTTCAAGCTTCTCCAACCTCCTGTAGATTATCAGGAACAGTTTTCTACTTTATGTCTTCTTGAGTCTCTCTTCTTTCTACCAGTAGGATTCCACCTAAACATTTCCTTTGGTAATCTCTTCCCCCCTCCTTCTCATATGATCATAGCACATAGGTTATTTTTCTTTAAGTTCTTTCTATTATAGTATTGCACTTGCATTTGTTCCCGAATTACCTCATTTCTAATTCTTTCCATGTTAGAAGGTTCATTTGCTGTTTTGCAAAAATCCATTTCTGTTGATAATGACTAACTTTCTTCTCTTTTCTTATTGGTCAAATTTTTTAAGCTCTCGTGGTATTCTCTTAAGTACTGAATCACAAACGTACTGCTTTTCTAGACATGTCTGTCCCATGGTATCCCACTGAGTAGGGTTGTCACTTTTCTCCTCTGAGTGTTTCTGTTCCCAATTTCTTTTCCATTCCACCCTCTTTATAAATCTAATGCCTCAGTATTTGTAGTTCCTTGTGTTTTAGTAATGCAGTTATTATTTAATGTTAAGTCTTGTTTAATTTCTCCTATGCACATATATTTTCTTTTTCGCTTATTGATGGTCAAACCATCTTTCTCATTTTCTGAAATTAATTTCCGTATCATTAATTCAATATTTTCATAATCTAGTGATGCATAGATGACATCGAATCCTATCCGTATAGCCATAAATTTACAACTCTTCTTCCAATGCTTTAATATGTTGCCTAAATAAACTTTGAATAATGTACGGATAGAGATAGAGTGCATGTTTTCTCCTTTGTTCACATAAAATTTTATTTATTTATTTATTTATTTTAATGCACGAGTAAATTTCTTTGTATACCTTAAAAGTTGATTAAAATTGTTTCATCTAAAGTCTGCCATAATTTCATTAAGGAATACTGTTATATGCCTTTGTTAGATCTACGACAATGCTACGTGAATCTTTTGGTTAACCATGAATTTTTTTCTCTATTTACTGTCATACAAAGTATGTTATACAGTGTACTTCTTGCTCCTCTAAAACCTGCTTGTTCTTCTGCTTCTTTTCGGAAATACTCATTTTCCAATCTGTTTTTCAATATTTTTCCAATTTAATTTATTTTCTTCTTCTGAGTGTTAAAGCTGCCCGTAGAAAAAGAATATCACATTACAACGAAAATGCAACACAATTAAATAACAATAATTAATATAGCGATAAAACTAAATCTTAGAAAAATACACAAAAGAAAAACAGAAAAATGACAAATGGTAAAATTACAGCAAGAGAACACATATAAACATTTTACCTTTGAAAAGTGCACGGAAATAAATAACACAAAAATGCGTGTTATTGTACAGCATAAAAACGATTTCCTAGGACTTTCAACAACCCTTTTAGTGTCTGAAGACCGATTTCCTTGAAACGTTTATTTTCATTCTGAAGGCCTTCAGGAAGTTCACAATTTTTCCCTAAGACTACTACCATAATGTCCATTACTTCAATGTGGTAAAGTTGGTATAAGGTCTTATGGTAGGATATGGTGGTTCTTAATTAATTTCTTTTCTTCGTGAATCTTATTAGCCTGTTTATGTGGCTCTCAAATCTGACAGTAGGGTCCAATATTCCTAACGTACTAATAACGATATTGGTCTAATATTCCTAAGAATATAATATTGTATCCATATTGATTTGACCAGCAGTCGAGCGGACGTTGGTACACCACAGATCGCTGTAGCAGCCACCCCTGATTTACGAGACAGTGGAGGTAATATATTATAAGCTCTCACCTCCCATTTACCGTTTTGTTACAGTTAATTAACTGCCTGAGAGATAATTCCGCTGGCGGTTTACATCGGTCTGTACCACCATACAATGCTACGTGGCCTTTTCAGAAAGCTTCTGTTCAAAATCAAGAATCCGTACATGGTTTCATCCCAAATCAGTTCATCACTTCAGAAAATGCGTTGCACTCCGAAATTAGGAAAACTAAGGGATTAGGAATCGAAAACTACGACTGATTTTGTGTTAGGCTTACTGTAAACGAGATTTTCTTTCGTTAAAAAAATGTATTCTGCTTTTATCTCAAAGTTATTAATTATTGTGGCTTTGATAGTTTTATGTTATTTTTTATTTTACTTATTTACTGCATACGGCACCACAGGTGGTTCCGTGTTTATGTGACACTGTACTGTGACTTTACAGATTTTGAACTGTCATACCTTTAAGTTCTCAATGTCACTTCACTGTTTTATTCTAGTTCAACTTTCACCGAGGCTTCACTTACTTCACTAAGGTGAACTTCCTCATTTCCCCTTCACTCCACTTCTTTCTCTTCTTCTCAGCAGCAGCACCCGCATCAGTCGCCACAAACTCGCTCGGAGAACGGCACCTCCGTCGCTCCCACCAACTCGCTCGCTGCCTGACTGACTCCTCTCGCGAGAACGTTCACTTATATAGCTAATGGAATTTCCACAGGGTTCTCGAACGTTAGATGATTCTAGTTATTAACGATAGGGCCTCGGTGTTTACATTGGCGAGCGCTGTTAATTTTTGTTTGTCTCGGATCTCGTTGTTTATCTGGTATTCAGATGTCTCCTCTTATAAGCATTGCGGAAGTTGAATGTTCTTTATTCATCAGCCCATCGTCGCTAATTTTGAAACTGAGTATGCAATAATGTTTGGTTCCACCAAAAAAATTAAAGCATTAATTAAGTTAAGAAATGCAATACATTTGGTGTATTTCTAAAAATAAGTCTTTACAACTAAAAAAGGGAAAAACCATGAAGTTAGCACATAAACAAGTGATGTATTTTTAGATATTTCGGTAGTTTTGTAGATCGTGTTTTTGTAATGAAGTGAAATTCCAAATGTCTAAAATTTTAAAGTGAAAATAACTTAGCAAATCACAGTATTGGGTTTTGTGTGTATACGTGCATGTTAGTGTTTGTGTGAGTGTACCAAAATGTTTTTTTTCCAGCGGTCTTCTTTAAGAATTCTTATATTTATGTGAAGCAGTTTAAATAATTGATTGTACGCGATATATTGATTTTCAGCTGGAAAAGTTGAATAAGGGATCTGGTTTTCTTCCAACACTCAGGCTGCAATTAGAGAAAACATTGGCTTACAACTTTAAAGCCAAAATTTGGTGCAACATTCTAATACTATTCTTAAAGTCTGTCAATCCTTTCTCCCCGATAGACGTAAGCTGCCAGTCGAACCACCCAGGGATACAGTTGGCGGCAACCATTAGTTCTATTGCGGTATAGAGCAAACCGCCTTATAAACAAATCATTTTGTATTTTATAGCGATGAGACTATGAATGTTTCATTCTATAAGATCATTAATCTTAATATTAATCATGTGAATGTCTGTTACAAAAATAATGAAACGAGTTTTGTTTTCCAACTAATGTGGATATATACTTTTAAAATAAGTCTCATACTTATCAACACGTTTAATAAAAATTAATTGTTTTTTCACATAAGACGTGTGTAGGAGAAGGTTGGAAAGGTAAAATCAGATGTAAGAATTCAATGTCATAGCCGGGATTTCAACCATGGATGTTTGGCTTTTCATGCCATTAAGGTATGCAATCTTAGGGTGGTCCTTATATGGGGGTTACATAAAAATGTCAAGTGTTTTGAGCGCACACCCCTCTATTTTTTACTTTTGGACTTAAATATATATCATTGAAAGAGTGTTTTTATTCTTCTATTTAGATAAACAATTAAAACCAACATATCCATGTTTTGAAAATATACTTAAATGTATTTAAGCTGAAGAAATTTAAGTATGAATATGTAATATTAATATGTAGTAATAATATACAATTAATATGTAATGGAACATACAAAATGTGGGAATGCAGTTAAATCAATAATAGCTTTAACACAATTTTCCTTTTAGTGTTACTTTTTACAGTTGTCTCCGGTGATCTTGCACACATCGCAAAATGAATGTTTTTGTTCTTCATCGGCCGTTAATAGTCCATTAAAATGTTGCATTAACTTCACCGTTCCCTCTGCCGTATCATTTACCACCGTCATAGTGTCTTTGGCATTAAGGTAGGAAGTGTTTGAGTCCCAAGAAATTGCATCCTTATTTCAAAAATCTAAACTCCTTAAACATGTCCAAGCTCTTGGCTAAAATGAACTCATGAATTCCCTTATCTGAAATAAGAGAGAGATTCAAAGCTCAGTCAGCTAGTAGATATTTTTATATATTCTGAATAGCCCATGAAAACATGCTAAATTTAAATTTATAGGATTATATTAGGCCAAAATAAAACTTACACAGAAGTTTTGTAACCGCAACTTGTAGAACAGTCTACCTCGTTTCGGTCCCCAATGTTTCTCACCATACGTGTCATTGTTAAGGTTGTCATCAAATAGAGATAAGATACAAACCCCTTCATCTAATACCATAAGTGTGCACTGGATACGAGGGCTCAAGGAAACAACTTTCCCTAATTTTGAACCACCCGATCCCTGCTGCCGTGTACGAAATACGTTCCCGTCTTGGAGTCCCGGCAAACCAAAAGGGAAGCCCTAACGGATGCCAAAAATGGTTTGGAGACTAACACTGAGTAAACGGTGGGACTAGGGAATACCTGTAACAACTGGTGCGCGCTTATTAAAAGAACTTAGAACAATAAGAGAAGAGAACAAACGTATAAATTTCAAATGACTTTATTTCCCCCAAAACATCTACTAGACCACAAACCCTGTTGAGTACCAAATGCACAATATCAGCTGTCCAAAAACACACAACATATTAACATTAAGAAAATGTAATTACAAAAAGGCAAGTGCACTTAAGCTGTCATTAATAATACATTTTAATTTATTTGAACAGGAGAAAAAAACGAAAGGTTGTTTAAATATGAAAATAATGAAAAAATGAAAAATGAAACTAAGTGCAATAAAGCAATAGCATTAATTGAAAGCAATCAAAGGCAAAAAGCGAATTAAAATAGCAAATATATTGAATAATGTTGAATCAAGGCTCAGTGACAGACACAGCTCAAAAAACAGTTTTCAATACGAAATCCAAACCTTAGTTTGTTTCAAATTGGCTTAAACAATATTATAAAAACCAACTGTAAAAGTAAAGCACAGTTGGGGCAAGGGTAAACCAAAACAATTACCTGTATTAAAGCTATCCAAGAAAAAAACATTTACTATAGCATTAAAGAGGAAAGAAATTGAAATAGAGTACAAACAAAATTTTTATCATAATTTCTGAAAGGCGAAAACAAATAACCGCATGAACTATATAACAAAAGCTGAAGTGAAATTAGCTGGCCAATGTAAACCTGAAACCACTAAGTTTTACCATTAAATATGCAAGCCAAAACAAATAAAGGAAAATAAGTGAGCAAAAATTATCACAGTAATAGTAATGCAGTTAAATTTGTCTTACACCTGCCCCCAAAAATACATTTAATTAGCAAAAGGTTTTATCGCAATAGAGTTCGGATATACTCAAGGACTTTCATAAGAAGTAGAGTATTTCCCAAAATAAAGCCGGTACAGACGTTAAGCACACTTAAAGGGCGATAAGACCTTCAGGAAAACTTTTCATAAACTTCAGAAGGAATCTAATTTCAAACTATAAATTTTGAAACTGTCCCCAATGGAAAAATATTCTGTACACATACAGTGCAAGTATAAAGGAATTAGCTATGAAAAGGTTTTACAATTATAACAACTAAACTTTTGAGAGACAGAGGTTAATTGGGAATGTCTACAATGTGATACAAACTCTTTACATTAGCCCTAACATATGACAAAATTTGAAATGCCAGAAATGAATTCCACAATGTCCAAATAATTTAAGTATGCACTTTCTCATGGGCACAAAGTAGTATGTCCAAACTATCAAAAATTCAAAGCGTAAGTACAATAAAGCACAAAGAAAATCAGAACTGTCTAGCGTGTTGTTACAGTGAAATGGGGAAACGCCTAGTACATTTCAATCACACTCATTCGTCGGTTTAGCAAATTCAAAAACAGGTGACTTGGAAGTCAAACCCAATTATCCTTATATGCCAGCATAAAATTTTAAACTTTATTCCCCGATTTACACATCATTTAGACAACAGGCGAAATTACCAAATTTCACAAATTCTGGAAAAACCCAGAAACACATTTATATTTAACCTGCCTTTCAGTTGCTACGAATAAACAAATTCTAGCAGGGCTTGAATCCACAAATCCTGGAAACTTTACCAGCAAAGCACCATCACAAGTCGTGAATTTGCTTTATTAGCAACATACCCTCAGCCACTCACGAACACCATTTTTCATGGTTTAGCTTTAACAGCAATTAGAAAACAGCCCGCTCACACTTCTCAAATCAAACAGGGTTAACTGCAAAAACAATTTCCTACCTTTAGCAGAAATTCACTGCAGAAGTGGAGTTGTATTCACAATTAAAACGGTCTACTGCAGAATGCAATGACAGACTCAATCTAGCAGACAAAAGGCCGAAATCATTATGTTAACCAAAAAACTAAATAATTTATATTATTATAAAGATATATTATTCCTATCTTTCAATTCGCTTGCACATTACATGGAAAGCAGGTCTCCCATCTCACTTCGCTCAACCGCCGGCTTCAACTGCCGCGAGAGAGCCGGTCCCACCCGACACGTAGCCAAACAATCAACTTCGCCACACCCACCTCCATGGAAGTAGCAAGCGAGCGGGCTAGATGCGGGCAAACATGATATAAAAAAATCGTGTGTGACTGAAGGTACGCAGGAAATGTTGTAAATCTTTACAATTTTGCAGCTATCAGCACAAGTGCTGACAAAAATTCTTGAGAACACTCGAAGAAATCAGTGCATTTACTTTTTCGCGCGGTTTTAATTCCTTTAAAAAGCACAAGTCATTGTAACGTGCGCCGATTGCTGATGAACTCAGGAACCACCATTTTGCATATATTTTCACCACAAACAACAGATGTTCTTCGGACCATCCAATTCACTAACATTGATGGACAGCTGAGAGCTAAAGAGGAACGAACATCTTCAATGAATAACTTCTTTTGACCATCCGCCTTGTATGATGAAAGCGCCAGGCGGCCTTACTTTTAGATCCAAGCCCACAGCTGTTCCCAGAAATATGATGCACAATTCAATGAGTTCACGGTAATCATTTTTACTTTTTCTACTACGTATAGTAAGTTGGGGAAGTATTGCATTCTACTCAAAAATTCGATACCGAGATTTCACAGGAAATACATGTTTTGAGGGCTCCTGAATCCAAAAAAATGGATTTTTGAAAACTGTCCGTGTGTGTGTTTGTGAAGAGCATAACCCAGAAACGAACAGTCGGATAAATACCAAACATGGTATTTAGGTTCAGAATCTTCCAAAGTTGCGACACGAAGGTTTTCAAGAAACGCACCCCAGATTAGCGTTTAGATGGAAAATTTTTCGAAAATGTTTAATTTCTCAAAAACGGCTCTACGGTTTTGGTTAAAGTATCATATTTTTAAGACATTTTATGGCAAATAAAATGTATATCTTGAATTTTCTGGGCATGTCCTCAAAAATCCTCTTCATTCTGAACGACTTTTCGCATAACTGGTAAACCGCAAGAGATAGACAAAATTTTACTAAATAAAAATGTAGATCTCGTTAAAGCACACAATATATGTCAAACATTTGTGTTTGTAAAGTGAACCATTTTCGAGCTATTCCTTGTTATTTCTTTGAATTTTCCAATACTTACACTTTTTCTTAACCGAGAATTTGTTGCTCTTTTTTATGTTCTCGACATGCAAAGAGAATTACATTTTACACATAGCGACCAGTTCTAAAAATATTTGACAATCGCTTAAGACCTACTATGTTCCCCTTACACCTACAAGAAAGTTAGCAATAAGATAAGAGTCTGCAAATGTCTATCTCGATTAACATGAAGTAGATGGAGAATAAGCGTTTGTGAAAATGGTTTGTACAAGAGTAGAGTAATAAAATTAATGTGAGTGTGACGCATCAGATTTTACAGGTAGTGCTCCTTTAGTAATTTTCGGAACAAGTTAAGTGCTTTGTCAATGTCAACAGCGCCGAAAGCCTCACGTTAATGTTCATGCCCATCTTCATAGTTTGCGTTTTCCAAGACATTCCACTTTTCTCTCGGTTTTTTTGAAAAATGTTACATCGGGACTAAGCGCCACTTGGGCTACTCATTTTCGAACACACTCGGTAACACTAGCTCATACATGTGATGACGGTAAGGGTAAAGCAGCGACTCTCTTCCTGTTAACTGCCAGTGACTGTTCTTTGCCACTACAATTCGGTAAGCAAGCACACCTATTAGTTGTTCCCGATTTTCATAAGTTATGATGATTGGTAGTCTTTCAGTTCTTGAATCCCTGACATTTAACTATGGTACCAGCTTACCGTCCCAATGAACAGTCACAAAAGTTGGAGTCTTCTCTTTAAACAAATATTTAATATTTTCTGCCTGTTCCTTTCTCAATTATTCTCCGTATCTTTGACTCGAATTACGATTAGGTGCTATTTCCATCAACATTATGTCGTAAGGCTCAGCTGTAGCCTCAAAAACGAACACAGCGCCTCTCTGACTTAACTAACATCTGTATAAGACGGCGGCGTTTTGATATCATAAAACACTTTCTTCTACGATGGTTTTTTTTTAATTTAGCTTATTTCTATCCAAGGTTGCATCATTATCAGCAGTTAAATCTGAGCTCGTGGAGAGCTTTGTAAAAGTGGTATCACCATTAGAGTCACTCATTTCAGTTGTTTCTTCAGACGAATCATTAGTAATTTCCAGCAACTCAGAACTGTTATCAGCCTTCATCTTCCTTACCTCCTCTTTCTTAACTCTAATCCTCGCCCTTTCCTCTTTTGCCGCCAACTTCCAGTCAACTCCTCCAAGATAACCTCTACGGCCAGAGTCTCGTTGATGCAACAGAAAGAGTGTATTCTCTTTTATTTTCATCATTTTCAAAGCATTAGCTTGGGCAACACCGAACAAATTACTTAAAGTTGTAGAAAACGTACGTCCTCGTTCTTTGTGAGTGTCTGTCTTTCTATGAGCACTTCTTTTTTGCAGATTACGCCAATCTGAATACAGGTCTATAAGTTTCTTTGTGCAGTGAGGTAAAGCTCTTGTAGGAATCCTGGCTTTCTTCCTAAATATTATACATTCACGCGCAACTAAATTAGCGCTTTCACGGATAGTCAGTTTTACTTCGCGTATGTTATAAAACAAGACGGACATAACCTGTGGATAAGATGGTCATTTGGTGCGCAACTGTGTCAGTACTTGTCAAACTACTCGCCAGGATGTAAGTAAACATTCACAACGTAACTGAAGGTGGACGAGCACACGCATAAGCCACACTGCGGCACGGGTTCTTCTTCTTCAATTTCAACCAAATTGGCACCTATTAAACTTTTTAAAACAATAACTAGTGGTGTACGTGAAGAAATATGAAATTCGAAAAATAAGGACCACCCTGGACCCAAAGTAAATTTGAGATCTCCTTGTAGTTTACCTGGAAAAAAGCGAGACAGTTGGGGGAATTTTAATGCCGTGCCGATATATTGCCAGTAGCTCAGTAGGTTAGAGCCACCGGACGGAAATCGGAAGATCTGTGGTTCAAATCCCGGCTATAGCATTGAACTCAGATTCTTGTTTTGCTACACGTGTAGAGCATGCTGAGGCTAAAAGTGGAGTGAGGTTGTTTCTGCTCTCAGCGTTTTCAAAGCCTCTATTACTCTCACCGCTGCAGTAAGTAGGTGAAGTACTGCATCCCACACAAAAGTTCGATACCGAGATTCTACCGGGATGCACGTTTGGAGGCCCCTGAATGCACTGAGTATTTAAATTCAACATGACCGAGCGGGATGGGTCAGACGGCAACGTTTGTGGTCCGCATTTGGGAGATCCCGGGTTCGACTCCAACCAACGCAACTCGTGGTTTCCTGGGGTCGACAAACGAACGCTGGGTTGGTTTCCTTCCCGTCATTTCACTTTCATTCTGTTTGTTTCTCATTTTCCAGGTGATAAATTAAATTGAGTTTCATATATGGACGCTGTTTAATTACAGTGGTCCTTAGCACCCCATTCTGTATAGGGGTGAATGACCGCAAATTTTGCTCAGAGACCTCTGTCAGACTTGAGATTATTTTGCGTGTCGCAAATCTACGTCATGGGGCCACTGAATATGCTTCCCTTCCGAAGGATGTCATCTAGGGATTCTTACGCCCGAAGAGATCCACCACCCTCCGCCGAGTTTGAACCCGCGACGTCGGGAACTAGATATTACCATGGAGGACAACACAAGGCGTGCTTCTAGGTCTCGTGGTGTATGGCGGTGCATGTTTACTGGTAAGAGTACTCCCCGTGGCCACCAGAGGGTTCTTCGACAGTTGGGTCCCACCTCCTTGGGTTCCTTCACTTCATCCTCACCTCCTGGAGGTGGTAGACAATCGATCTCTGTAGGTCGCAGTGCCGAGGTGCCCCCTATAATCAACAATGTCTAAGGATGCGACACGGAGATTTTCAAAAAAGTCCTGTCATCCTAAATTACCGTGTAGATGGAAAACGTTTCATTGCTTTTTTATTTTCT
Source organism: Deroplatys truncata (assembly GCA_030765065.1). NCBI lineage: Eukaryota > Metazoa > Arthropoda > Insecta > Mantodea > Mantidae > Deroplatys > Deroplatys truncata. Next base: position 17,788,821 of record CM060988.1, on the reverse strand, counting down.
CAAAAAATAGTTCTAAAGTTTGTGAATACAGTACCATATTTTTACGACATTTGCATGAAAAACTGTATAATTAGAATTTTCTTGGAATAAGCTGTGAATTTCTCTTTATTCTAAAGGAGTTTGTATATTTGGTAAACCGTAAGGGATGGATAAATTCCAACTATACAAAAAATGGTGCTCGTTAAAGCACACAATTCATATCAGATAAGTTTGTTGTTGTTTTAAACCATTTCTGAGATTATTATTAGTTTAACTTTTTTAATGCTTATAATTTTCTGAAATGGTAATTCGTTCTTCTTTTCTTCTTCATGGAACTTCAAGGACGATCACATCGCGATCAGTTGCTTTTAAAAAGCTGACTCTCCCTTTAACTTATTGTGTTCTTCTTATAAACGTTCATATGTGCATTGTAGGTTTATCTCCATTAACAAGAAGAAGATAGAAGAATGAACTTTTGTGGCAACCTTGTAGAACAACAGAGGAAGTCAATGTAACACATTAGGCCTTTATTATTCCAGACAATATGAAGCACTCTCAAGCCTGAGTCATTCACCGTCAGTAATCAGGTCTTCGAGCAGTCGCAACATGACATGCATAAACCTGCATTCTCATCAGCTAGCAGCGTGTACCAAACAGCAAGCAAGCGTGTCAACATTTCGCACAACATTCTACAAGTGGACAGCTAACCTCAAACACCTAGCTGCCAGCCGCCACAACATACAACAAGCAGCAGCATTAATATCTGACTCACCTTCTGCAAAAAATTTCAGGTATGCTATAACCAGTTATTTGTTCTAGACATTTTTACTAAATTAAATACTATAAATCTTAGTTGAAACAGATTTGTCTTAATGATCCGATGAATATTAGGCTTGGTCTTTGATACAAACACCAGAAAAATAATAGATGGATATCTTTAATTTTAATATAACGACTAAGCTGATCGTTCAGGTGCTAATTTTGATGTGCTTTTCACTTCATTAATAGAAACCACTCATGGAGAGCCAGTTGCAAATGTTTCCAGCCCAGTTCTTCATAAATAGTATGAATCCTTGCATGGTTCTAGATATATGGAAGTGCGAAATGAAAGCATATGAAAAAAATGCTGTAAATAAACACAAATTAAAATGTATGAATTAGCAAAAGGGAAGTTTTAAGGTCTTCCGAAAAGTAATATTGTTCAGAAATAGATATTCAAATGTGAATCTTGGGATAGAGTAGAGCTATAGAAGAACATAAAGCCATGTTGCAACTTTCAAATACTATATGTGTGTGCGCGTGTGTGTACGTATGTATGTAATCACACATTTAATTTCAATTTTGAAGCTGCGACCCTCAGCTTGGCGGAGCGCCGAAGCTATACGCTCCAGCGACAACGTCTACGAGGGCCGGCGCGCCACTGAGCTGAAGTTAATGAGACCATTTCGTATGAGTGAAAACAATCATGGCCACATATCTGGATTTGTCTCTTAAGAAGATTTTATATATCTAAAAGTAAATTGAGTTTTATTTATGGAAGCTCTTTAACTGCTGTGGGTCTTAGCGTCCCATTCTATATTGGGCGTGAAAGACCGGTAATTTTGCTCAGAGGTGTCTATCAGCCTTGAGGTTCTTTTACGTGCTGTAAATCTACGACACGGGACAACCGGTTTTACTTCCCTTCGAAAGAAGCAATGCTAAGGATTTTTACGCCCGAAAAAAATTCAAAAGTGGGTAAAACACAGAGGGAATGCATGAGGAACGCTACCAAGCAAAATACTCTAGTACATACCTAACGGAAAACGAAATGTTGGAAGACCCAGGAAACGATGGATAAATCAATAAATTAAACATTTGGAGCACGCAACAAGCCTTGGAAAGATTTAATGCTTGGTGGAGAATAAGAAGAAAAAATCCATCGCCCTCCGCCGGGTTTGAACCCGCAACCCGCGAAGTAGAGGCTAGCATGGTAACCACTACACCACAGAGGACGACATTTGATGTATCTGAAGGGAAAGTAACGTTTGCATGGGATCAAAGTTCTGAAGCTAAATACTGATTTGTGGAGCCTTTTTGATTTGGTATAAAAGATAAATTAGCTTTTTTCTAAATTTTTGTGTTTCTTACGGTTTAGAAAACCACAAACAATTTTACTTGTATTGTATACCATAAATATTAACTTTTTTGTTAGCTTTCTAAGTGCAATAACTATTTGAATTATTAAAATCGGTGAATTATGATTTATGAATATTTATATAAAAAGGTTGTAATTTGGAAACATTTAGAGTTCTTATGTTGTCATATCATACTTTTGTACCTTTGAAGTTTTGAAGAATTATACTTATCTTGCTTTATACAAATGAAGGTGTTCAGTACTTTGAAGCGCAGTATTTTTGACTTATATAATGAGGCTTTAAAAACACATAAATATGTATTGCGGCTTCTAAAAGGCCTATTTTGATAATTATGGATATAATAAAAGGTAATTTCATATATTATTAATGCATCTTTATTGTATATTTTCTCATAATTACAATAAATAATTATCGAGTGTTAGCAAACCGTTTCTTTGTTGATGCAACAATTGTTTATTTATATATTCCGGTACTTGATGTATTGTATCGATTGTTAATTTCATTTCCGGCCTTTTTCTCTTACTTGGGTAACTTGAAATCTTCAGTGCTCCAATTTGGGCTGAATTTATTTTCAAATGATGGTTTATGCTTGGAAGTCCTGGTCACATTAAAGTTACTTGAACTTCTTTTCTCTCTCCTATGCTCAGTGTACGAGCCAACACAACATCCCTCTTTACTTTCCTTTACCTCTCACCCTGAATTCCCAAAGGCGCAAGTAGGGCCTCGGTCATGCGTCCTGGCGCTTCACTTTCACCTGGCTTAGGCCCTAGTGGCCGGCCAATATATCCTTACCCTGAATACGCCGGTGCAACAGCGGTACGGCCGCATTATCGCTCAGAATTCCTCTTTCTTCCTTCTTCCTTATTTCCATTCCGGTGGAGGAGTTTTTAGTGGGTATGCCGACTATTGGTGAGTCCCACACTCTCAGTCCCGACTCCCATCGGGGCTGGGGTAAGTAATTAAATCATTTTCTCCTCCACTCGAAAAAAAAAGAGACGTAAACACGGCTTCGGGGACTTTAGCCCGCTGCTTCTTCGACTTAAGACGCCTTTCTTTAACATGTATTTTGTCAATGTTACACGTTTTAATCATGTAATTTACGAGTAATATCTTTCTACAATGCTGTGATCCTTAAAGTAAATAGACAGCCAGTCATTTGTGATAGAAGAAAGTGGAGAAATCTAGTTCATGAAATGCGACTAAACTCCATTCTATCAGAACTCAGTGATCCAAGATAATTGAAACAAAATGCACCGAAGTCCCCAAAAAACAGAAAGTTCTTAAACAGAACTTAAAGGAATTCAAACTAAACTGAATGTTCTAAATATAATTAAAAAAAATCAAGCAGAACACAAAACAGAACTCAAAACAATAAAATACTTGAAATTACACAACAAAACGCAAATAGAAGTGAAAGCAACTTGAGTGGAATAACTCAAGCAGTACAAAAACACAAGTTGAAAGAACTCAAACTGACACAATCAAAATAAAAACAGCACTAAAGAGAGCACAAAGGCTAAAATTAACTCAAACAGAAATCAGGAACAATGCAAATAACCCAGCCATAAGCTCAAACAGTTCTCAAAATAACCTAAACAGAAATCGAAAGCGCCGAAACAGAACTCACTACATCTCATAGATAGCTCAAAAGTACAAGAATTGAACCAAAACAACATGAACATAATTAGAAATAACTCAAGCAGAAGCAAAAGACAACTTAAAAGAACCGAAACAAAACTCAGAAGTATTCAGGCAGAATCCAAACTGAGCCCAAGAATACTTAAGTAAAGTTCAAAAAGAATTCCAAAAACTTATAAGAACCCGATCAAAATCCAAAATAGCTTAAACAGGATACACAAAGAAACGGGCAAATATTTGGGGAAGGTAATGATTTAACATGGAAAGGCCGTGCTGCCATCTACTTCAACCCCAGGTTGACAATTAACAGAAAGTTTTGAAAGTTAGTATGAGGCTCGCATTCGCGAGGTTCCGGGTTCAATTCCCGTCGACCGCCCCAATAAACTTGGGTTTCTCGTAGTTTTCCCTGATCAGTAGGATAATACTGGGGTGCTTACCCATCGACCATTCAGCATTAAGGAAGGACACTTGGTAGAGATTTGGGTTCAAAGAATTGATTTTTTGTTTTTTGTTGTAATGGATTATAAATGGCACAAGGAACGCATCTATATAATTTTATTGTTATTTGGACCTTTAAACGGCTCTCATAGTCCAGAGATATAGTATATTGGTATGTAACAATGTCTTCACCTTATTGTGATTTGCCATTTCCCGTAAGTTGTATTGTTTTAAACCACGGATGAACTTTTCTCAAAATATATCTAACTCAAAATCTACAATTTTTGTGGTTTACAGAATGTTTAGCTGCATTTAGTAGATTAAATGTTTTTATCGTAAATTACATGGCTTCCATGAAAAAATGTATAAATATAAAAAAAATTATTTACTTGTGACTATATTTTTAGAATTAAATTAGACCCTCAAATGAAACCTATAAAAACTATAATAAAAATTGGCGGAGTCTTTATCTTCATTTTCTGAGAGCAGTGTGCCTATAAATGAAGGTTAATTTTTTTTATAAATTATTTTCGATTTTTAAATACTCGTATAATTAAAAGATTTAAAGCTATCTAAAACATCTTGACACCAGTATACTCAGGAGACCTTCTTTAATAAGCAGTAAAAAGTTCATTCCTAGATGGTGTAATTCTAGAGAAAACTGGCTTTCTGTCAATCGCGAATAAGGTAAAAGTACTCTGCAATCTCTAGCAAGTGTCCGAAATGTATGCTGTAAAACATTTAAACGTGTCTAACTTTAGGAATTGACAGTCTACTTTCTAATCCTCTATTCAGGACAGAAGTACAGTAAATTTGGATACTGAAAAACTGATGAAGCCACAGAATACCATTACAAATAGCCCGAAAAAGAGATAAAAGGACTACAAAATCAGAATGTCTAAGCATAAGCGACTGTTTGAAACAGGATTCACACTATACAGGAGCACTGAAATCCCCCCTACATTCATAGTAAATGATAAGGTGGGCTTGAACTCTTAAAAATATGTGTTGCATTGACATGACCTCCTCTACCTTCTATTACTTATTAGCCGGTTTACAAATTATTCTTATGAAGGTTTATTTTCTGTTTACTTCATTTAAATTGAGATAAACCTTTACAGAAATAGCTACATTACACATCTCGTTATAGATACAAAGAGAACAGCGATAGTCAAATGTTTAACAACTGGACGCTATATGCTGGCCTTAAAATTCCATACTGTTTCCATGACATCGCGAGGAACAGCTGAAAATCGACAAGACTTTGGAAGAATGCCTAAGTATTGAAGAACTGGAACCACTGAAAACGGATACCTCGGAAATGGCTCATGCCACAGAAAGCGTTATTTGAAATAAATTGTGTGCTTTGAAGAGATCTACATTCTTTTGTGCAGTATGTTTTCCTTTATCGCTTAACGTTTATTAGGTATATTTGTTGCTGTAGCCATATCTATAAAATATAATAATGCAGTTAGACAAATTAACAATTAATACACTTCTTCTTTAACGGATTACCCTCCACTTTGTAGGACTTGCACCCCAAGGAATTACAAGCCAATGTCTTGGGTCAGTAGCCTGACGAGGAGCAAACAAACTGTGGATCATAGCATATTCAAGTTGCGTGATCAGCCGAAAACCTAGTAAGGCAGTGAACATGAAGAAAATGAAATGTAGTGATGAAAGGGATAATAGGAAAGTTCGAGGATGAAATTACCCAACCCAACATTCGCCTAGCGACCGAGGAAAACCGTGAAAGAACCGACGGTCAGATTGATCTGGGAGCTCCCCAATGCGAGTCGAAACTGTTACCACGGCGCCACCTCGCTCGGTATGGATATGACTTAAAATAATTTATTAATGAAATTATGACAAAGTTAGTAAAGCTATTAATTTAATAAACACATCAAAATTTTATATTAACCAAACGTATTATAAATCAAAATATGCTTTACCTTGTCCAAAATGACAACCTGTATTTGCAGGAGCTTAGTTTGATAATAAACGTCAGATAGTACGTTTTTCCAATTTGAACGTGCTTCAGAATGTGAGGTTTTTCTGATGGTTTTCACGAACTCATTAGTAACAAAGCAAACTTCTGATTTAATAAACTGAGTTTTTCTTTTTTGCACATCTTGCAAAGCACCATCAATGTTCTGACTAATTAACATCGCTTTTAGGCAAACATTCAAAGTGATTTACCTAAAGTGAAAGAAGAAGCAGTTGTTATGTTAATTGCCCAGAAATACTAATGAGAAGGGAAAGTTCCATGTCTCCGTATTAGGTGTTTTTCTTCACTTTCCGCACATCCCCTATCCCAAATCCTGATTTTATGGTTTAAAGTTAAGCAAACCTGCTTTAGTAAGTCACTGATTCGCCAAATATAACTTTTTCAGTCTGCGCACAGCCAATAAACAGTCTCACCGGGTGATAGTTTTGTCTCCTCTCTTATTATAATTATACACAAACAAATAGAGAAATATTTCTGGTGCTACATTTGTTTAATGAACGTTTCACAGTCGCTTTCACTTTAATTGCACTCATAATTGAAATTTGGTCAAAACTGTCAAAATTTTAAAAATTCGTTTTGATGTCCAAAAACTGCTTTAAGTCTGTGGCTTAAGATCTTAGAGCCCTTTAAAGCCACAACACGTAACCATTGAAAGAGCACACGGCCTATTGACCTTACTTACTTACAATGCACGCAGTTTCTTACACTTTTGCACATTTAAGATGTCCCACACGATGTAACACAATCGTGATCAAATTTTCAGGTGAAGCTCAGAGAGAACGAGGCTAAGAAGATTGACATAAGCCACGTAGAACTAGGAGCGGAGGGGTACCTAGCTCCTCGAGCCAAGGAGATCTCTAGCGGGGTCCGTAACAGGAGGCAGGACAGAGCAGAGGGCACAGTTCCTACATTTTCCGGGTTAAAACTCCCCGGTGGCAGCTGGCTCACCTCCTTCCTGCAGGCTTACACATCCCACCGGGGGGGGGATCACTCTCATTCCTTTCCTTTTTCGTGCCATGCAACGCCAAGACTCCCGCCGACACTTGCAAGCTGAAACAACCAAGTAGATGAAGCGTGAACTGAAAAGAGGTGAAATGGAGGAACAGGATATTCGGGGGATGTAATTAACCTCCCCAACATTCGCCTAGCGACCCGGAAAAACTTCCGAAACAACCCATGGGTCAGGAAGTTTGGCCGCGTGAATCGAACCCAGGACTTCTTGAATTCGAGCCACACGAGCTCCCACCTGCGCCACCTCGGTCGGTTGCTCAAGGTAAGGCATAATTAATTTCACCACTGAGATGAGTTGTTACCAACATTATATTTAAAAAAAACTTAATTTTTTAAGCTACCAAAAGAGTGAAAAGGTTCTATGTGTCAGTTTTATGTATTGGGATGTACATAATGTGATAGAGTTTTATTTTTTCAAATTTATAATTTCCGTATCGAATGGAAATAATTAGCATAATAAAAGTAAAAGAAGAACCTTTCATCATCAAATATTAAAGATGTCTGCATGAAGTTTAAAAAACATTTATAATGGGTAGAGCAGCGTGTGACAGGAAACTGCGAGACACAGCAACTTCACGAATGGGTTACCCTTAAGCTCATGGAAACTGACAGCTGGCACTGCATGTGGGCTACGCCCTCTATTGGATGTATCTAAAGAAAGAGCTCAAGTCATTCTTCTCCGTTTTCATATGACAAATTAAATATCACCAAGCAGAACTATGCAATAGAGAGCTAGTACACACACATAGGGAGGGAGAGAGAGGGAGGGAGGGCGAGAGAAAGAAAAGCATTTTAAAAAATCTGATGTTAGATTCACATGTATTCCTCTACTCTCTATCGTTTATTTGATCTAACTTCATAAAACTATTCCTACAAAAGCTTATTTTTCTTTCTTCTTCATTATAATCGAGATATACATTTACAGAAATAGCTTCATTGTACATTTCCTTTAAGGTGCATTGGGGATAGAGGAACCCAAAACGATAGTCAGATGATGGATGTATGCCGGCCTTAAAACATCATACTCCATTCATGACATCGCGAGAAACAACAAACAACTGAAGTATTGAAAAATTCAAACCAATAAGAACGGATATCTCGGAAATGGCTTATGCCACAAAACAACTTGTTTGAAGTATATTGTGTGTTATAAACAGATCTACATTTTTATGTAGTACGTTTTTGTCTGATAGTTTGTCAGTTACACTAAATTATACAAAACTGCTTCCGAATAAAGAGGGCTTCACAGACAATTCCCAGAAAATTCTAGATATACACTTGATTTGTCACCTAAGTATCTTAACCGTAAGTTATTATAATCAAAAGCGTTAGAGCCATTTTTGAGAAAATCCAAAACTTCGGAAAAGCTTCCATGTGAAGAGTGGTTAGGATGTGGGGGGATTTTCCTGAAAATCTTTGTGAATTAACTTTGCAAGATCTTGAACCTACATATCAACTTTAGTAATTATCGGGCATTTCGTTTTCGGGTTATGCTGTTCATAAACACAGACACACACCGTCGTTTTTATAAAAATGTTTTTATTTCGGGGACCTCAAAACACGTATTTTATGTGAAATACCGACATCGAATTTTTTAGTGGAATACAATTCTTCCCCTACCTACTATACATATTTGGTAGAGAAAATAAAAGGAAGCCTTGAAACGGTAAGAAACTGAATTTAGTTCAGTTCAGCTCTAACATACGAATTTGAAATGATTATTCGTTTAAGCTATCTTGGCTTTCACTTGGAGGAGTGATGTCTCACGTACGAGCAGCAACACCTTGACGTGTGACGTAGGAGTTGGCTTCAACATTTACAGTGTACTTCTCATATACAGGGTGAATCACCTAAAACTTGCACCGCAAATATTTCAGTAATGGAAAGTGCTATTGATGTGCAGTTTTCACAGCATTGATTGCTAGTCAGGGGCTCGTACATTTAGCCTATAAACAGATTTTAATAATACTGAGAAAGTCTATTTTTTGAGCAAACATACAATTTATTAAACGGAACAATGCCTAGTTACATCAACAGAATAAAGGTAGGGTAAATTAGAATGGCAATGGTCTTTGTTGCAGGATTCTAGTGCAAGTCATTTACGAGAAATCTTATTTTGAAATGTTTCCACCCCGACAATTGCTTGTCCCATTCAACCTGCTTAGTTGCTAGGTACGATGTTGTTATGTTTGTTTGCATTGTGTTTTCTGTTCATTGATTGCATTGCGACTTTCTGGTCAGTTAGTTTGTAACAGTTTAAGCAGTAAGCGGGGAGTGGAAGATGGGGTTTACTAATGCAGAAAAAGCCGACATGCTCATGGTGTATGGAGAGTGTAGGAAGAATGCTGTTCGTCCCTTTACGGTGTATGCGGAAACGTATCCCAAATGACGTCAACCATCTCGGCAATTATTTATCAACCTCTTCAACCAATACGTGAAAGTGGTACTGTAACACCTAGAAAACGTAACAGAAACAAACAAGTGACTGGAGAAGAGACAGAAATTAATGTTTTGGCTGCCGTTGCAGTAGATCCGCAAATTAGTTCCCACACAATCGCACGTGGAAGTGGCATAAATCAGGAAAGTGTACTGCGCATTCTCCATCGACATAGGTTCCATTCCTATCACATCTCTCTCCATCAAGAGCTGCATGGAAATGATGTTGAGAATCGCGTGTTTTGCACATGGGCATTAAGGCATGATACTCCAGATTCATCATGTATGTTGTTTAGTGATGAGGTAACATTTACTAATCATGGTCAGGTAAACCGCAGAAACATGCACTATTGGTCTGTTGACAATCCCCGTTGGCTTCGTCACGTGGAACGCCAGCGTCATGGAGTTTAGACGTGTTGTGTGGGATAGTGAACCATCAGCTCATAGGCCCTTTTTTCATAGAAGGAACAATGAACTCGCACAAGTATCGCAGCATCCTGACAGACCATCTGTCACAGATGCTAGAAGACGTTCCTTTGCAGACTAGGAGGAACCTGTGGTACCAACATGATGGCTGTCCGGCCCATAGTGCACAGTACTACAGCTTGTCTTAACGGATTGTGTCCAAATCGTTGGACTGGACGAAGAGGACCTGTACCTTGGCCGGCCCGTTTACCGGATCTGACCCCTTTTGGACTTTTTTCTGTGGGGAAAGCTGAAAGACACTGTCTACAAGGATGTACCAACTACACTAGACGATACGAAACGACGTATTACTGCTGTCTGCTCTGAAATTTCCGCTGAAATGCTAGACTGGAAGCGTGTATTGAAACTACCGGTGATCATTTTGAACACAACCTTTGAAGGGCTATGTTCTCTTTACTTGTAAGAATCTACAGAAGTATTGTAATTCCCTTTTGTTTTTCTTTAGTTTGTGCTAAAACAGGTTTTACAAGTGTCGGTGCATAAAAGTTTCAAAATAAAATTTCTCGTAAACCACTTGCACTAGAATCTTGCAACAAACGCCACTGACATTCTAATTTGTCCTACCTTTATTCTTTTGATGAAACTAGGCATTGTTCCATTTAAAAATTTGTATGTTTGCTAAACAAATACACTTTCTCAGTATTATTAAAGTATGTTTATAGGCTAAATGTACGGGCCCCTGACTACCAATCAATGCTGTGAAAACTGCACATCAGTAGCACTTTCCATTTCCGTAATATTTGCGGTGGAAGTTTTAGGTAATTCACCCTGTATATTAGAGACCGATTTGGGAAATGTTTCGTTAGTTGAAAACGTCAGTATTACTGATCTTGTATAACGTTCTTCAACGCCGCACTCAGGGATTTCTAACTGAACAATTACATATGTAAGATAAGAGAGGTACACACCTAGTAGTGCTCTTGTAAAAATCGGACCACACCACAAAATAAAAAGCTTTTCCCTGATCTCCCTGTAATTCCAAAGAGATGCTCATGAAGCGAAATCCTCAATAAAAATAAAAGAACGGGAATTCCATCTTGTTTATCCCTCTGACAGTTGAAGAGCGGCGATCCTCAAAGCCCCACTTCCCTTAATCTCTTACCTCCAAGTGCTTCTAACGCAGGAAAATCAATTGCTATTCCCAATGCGTCCTCAGGTGTTTGCAGTATAACAAAATTAATGTTTACATTGTGCAAAATGAATACTGGTTTCGCTGATAGACTTTAACCTTTTAGGAATATTCACAGATAAAGGTTTAAAGCCACATAGTTACCTAATTTAATAATATTCATAGAATTGGTAGACATATGTTAGTGAGAAAATAAGGCACTCTTTGTCTTCTTAAAAGCTTTCGCTTAATAATTCGTCCAACAAGGAATTCACGTTTATCTTTCCGGGCTTTAAAACGTTGCTTCAATGCTTTCAATCTGAGCACGTTAAGGCAGCACGCGCCCTCTGCTAGCCCAGTGTCCGATTCGAGCAAGCGAGGGAAGTTGAAACATAGTCCTGGCTGAATAAATATTTCGTATCTTTCGCTAATGCGCATTCAAAATGTCTCTTGTGCAATATTATTACAGCAAAGGCAAATATAACATTGAAACTATTTAATATGTTGCACGTTCGTGCACAATTCAATTATTATTGTACTGAAAAATGCAAGTATTTAGAAATGTTCTACATGCTGGATGTCTAATGTCTCCATGTAATTGTAAGGTAGGCCCAATATTTGGTATAGAATACAATTATTTTGATATGAAAAGAAATAGATTATATTAGTACATCCTCATTTTCAATATTGTTGTTGTATGTTTTGAATTTAAACAAAAAGATATAGCTTTCCATATTATCACTGTTTACACTAACGGTAATCTGATTTGTTCATTCATAAAGTATTAAGTACGCCTATACGTGTAACTTACTAAACATTATTCCATTACATCCGACGAGAATATATATAATGTATGCCTGTATATAGCCTTACTGCTAATAAAATGGCTGGATTATTTGTTTTACAAATAGTCCGTTGGTTAATGTTTCTGCGATGTACATCGTAATATAATCCTATAATCGGCCTATGTTGGGTACACAGTACTGCTCTACACATTACGTCATTTTCCTGTTCTGCTCCCCACTTCAACAAGCTTCAAGCTCGCTTCCGTTTCCTGCGTTAAGGAATGCGCTTTCATGCTTAAGAAGGAACTATTTCAGTATTTGAAAACATATAAGCGTATTATGAACACACTTATAAACTGATGCAGATTGTGGATTTAACGTCAGCAGATATTCAGGACCCAGGTTGTGGAGTTCTCCTTAATTTTAAAACAAAAGATCAAATAAAGCACCTGTTTATTAAGTTTCGTCCAAAATAATAATGTATCTTATAATAATAATAATAGTAATAAATAATAATAATAATAATAATAATAATAATAATATGATCATATGATCGCGCGTCTCAAGTTACCTACGAACCGGCGGTGCGACCACCTCCCGGTTTATCCATCTGGCCAAGGTTAACCTATTGGGCGCCCCCCAGACCAATGAGTTTGCGAAACAATAGCCAGAATGGCATAATTGTCCATTGTATGCCGCTAACCTGTTATAGAACGTTCGTTTCCTTCTCTCGAAAGTTCCGCTTTGTATGCGGGGCCTATTTAAGGGACTGATTTTAACGAGACACGCAGTTTTATTAGTAAGAAGTAACGAAGTGAAAAGTGGATGGTGCCAGTGCGGTTCAGTTGCGAGTTGTGAATCGACGGATTAGTTGTGTTGTGTTTCGAGTCCGAGCCAAAACTAATTCAAGTGTAACGTTTGTGCTACCCTGAGTGCCTAAGTGATAAATAAAGTATGTTTCACAATAACTGGTGTTCTCATCTGTTACAACAACAACAGTAAGAATAGTAATAATAAGTCTAATCGGACAGCAGTAGGTAGGAGGCAAAGAGGCCTCAAAGGGACTCATAGCGATTTCCAAGTTATATACGAAGTATCTTTTGCGAATCTCCAAAACAATGAACTTCTTATGAGCATAATAGCGATGCTAGTCTGTGACATGCTTCTGTAGAGCGGATCACTGAAGTTTTATGCTGTGTATTTTTGCTGTACATTTTATCGACCAATTATTAAATTTCGTATGTACGGATGTGTATTGTTGGTGATGTTTAATACTCGTTCTTACTACATACGGCACCACAGACGGTGGACATTGATGATTAAGGTTCGGAAGTTGGGACCTTGTGTGCCTAAGCGACACCTCCTAGGAACACAGAGCTACTGTCATTGAGAACACGTTGTATTAGCTCTGTTTACGTTATACTTGTAGCCCTAATTGGTCTTAGGGCAAACCGAGAACCAAATTACGAGACTTACTGATGATACACGCAATGAAATTATATTCCTGAAGAACTTTTGGGAATGAAACGTTAGGGTACCCCCCCCCGGCATTTCCAGTTATGAGAAATGTGGAAAACCTGGAGAAAACCTCAGTCAGGGAGGATGGTCCTGGCGGGATTTGAATTACGGACTCCCGAATGCGAGCCTCACTCTCTACCGCGTAGCCATATCGCTCGGTTGGTAGGTAGCTCCCCTGTATACGTCACAGGCTCGTCAAGGTTCAGAAAATATCATTTTAGAGTGAGTACGATACAAGATTTATTTTCTGTAGCATTATTAATCCCATTTTATACAACTGTGTAGCCTATATTAAGTTAACTTATGGTCGCGATATGACCAAGTTATTAAAGGACTCTTAAACAGTTCATTTAGACTCAAACTTCCTGACTACACACCCATTGCACTACTGAGACGTGGCAACTTCAAGCCTGACTAGCACACATCACCTATCGCATATTGCACTTCGTACTCGTAGCGTCTCTTGTGTCCAACTTAGCATCTTTGACAACGACCAGTTCACGGAGAGGACACCTCGCATCTTGACCTCCTAAAGATCGTTTATGCATACACCCCCGGGAGGAGAGGATGAGGTGAGGGAAATGCAGGAGACGTATGGACTGCAGAGCAAGGCCGGCACACGTCGACAGAGACGCGCAGAGTTCCCTAATAGCTCCAGGCCTGATTACCCGGCATGAAGACGTCCCTCTAGTGGAATCGGGGAAACATGACAAGCTTCCCTGTAACAGTGTCAGGAAGAATTTCCAATTCGCAAACCTTTGCGCCATCTACCTGTTACTGACCGAACCACAGTCCCGGAGTCAACCTAAATCATGAAAGAGGGAAATGTGAGAGGAAATGGGGGAGAGAGGAAATTGACATTAGAACCATGTAAAAAACAAAACTACAAAAAAAAAAACACTTTCAGAATGGGCGGTCAACGGGAAGAACTCGGGAGTTCCCGAACGCGAGTTGAATCTTCAGTATCCTATCTCAGCTTCAGCTCCCAAAATTCCGTCGACGTTAAAGTTACTTTTGCGGATATTAGCTGCAGCAGATGTTTTAGGTTTATACTTTACTCTAATTGCAGTCAGTTTGAGAATCAGTTCCAATTAACTGAAGAATCGCTCGCAGAAAGCAGTAGAAGCTTCGATAAGGTGCAATAAAACCTTTTAGCAGAATGAGGAAGTTGGAACCATTTAAAGCCGAGTTCCGTAAGTAAAGCCAATGTAATTAACTTGTTTCCCGCATAACGAATATAATTTATATCATCGTTGAATGATAATTAAATTAGAAAGGTAAAGGTTGCAGAGTTGTGTCTGCCAACTTCCAGGGCACTCCCAACTAAATGTCTCCGTAAATTGCATTAAAGATGGTACATACTTTGCATCGACCCCGCCTCAGTAGTGACCTCTGCCGGGAGAGAAGCTAACTAGATTACAAGGAGAATGCTATCTCTCAGGAATCAAATTACAGCAAGCACGGCTTCCTGCTGTCTATTGCTCACAGACTTTAGATTTACAATGCAGCGGGATCGTAATTTTTGTGGTATTTGTGATGAAGTGGTTGTGAATTAACATTTATATTCCTGCAACTTCTTTAAGAAAATGATGAGTTTATAATTTCCAGTAGAAACTCTTAATCTCAAAGACTGTGGGAGGTTGAGTAGTTATAATATGAACCAAAAAATAACAAACGAATTTCAAATTTACTTTCTAGTTTCTAAATGAAGTACTGCAGAAAACAAAGGGAACTTATCAGCATTATACAGAGAGATAACTGGATGATTTATTTAAAAATATGTTTATTCCGCCTTCAATTGTTTGTACACACACACACACACACACACCCATACGGATTCTTCAGATTTATTCCGGCGTTGCCGCCAGTCGATTGTCCGCGCATGACGTAGATACTGAAGCGAGTTTATCACCATGCCTCTGGCAGAGGACTAGCGAAGTATGATTGGAATGGTTGGATGCCAACAGTTTCGAGGTCACTTTAGTGAAATAGGACTTGTGTTATCTTTTCAGTATTCACATTTGGAACGTCTCGTCAACTCGCAATCTCAGCATGTACGCTGATAAGTAACTTAAGTAGTTGGACGGGTTTTGTAGCGTAGAGCGTATCTAGCTTCTCAACCATGCAAATTTTGTGGTCGGTGATCACTTCCATGAGAACGCACAAAATTTGCCCTGATGTAAATCAATTCTGCACTGCCGCTGTACATCAACCTGTTTACGATCCGAAACGCATGCAATCCGATTCAATTCCGCACCTCCCCTTTGAGTCTTGCTGAACCAATAATGGCGTCATTCATATAAACGGACTGGCGTTAAAGGCCGAATAAATCTGAAGAACGGTTATACAGGATGGACCTTTAAGTTGAGGCTGTACAATATCTCCAAAACAAATACCTTGGATAAACGTTGCGTGATATTACAGGGGAAAGTAGATGCCATTAGTTGTGTTTTATTTGGAGGACGTTTAGATGGTCATTTTAGGGTCAATTTAAGTTTTTTTAATGCGAACCTGCATTTATTATGTTGTTTTCTCACTACTCATAAAAATTAAACAACATTTGTATAAAACACTTTGCAATTGTTCCTACACCAACGTAAATCACAACCAAATTCTGAATGGCTGTGTACGAAGAGCACAATGAATGGTTGAACCATCCAGGATGGCCACTTTAGAGTAAAGTTATGTTTCGTAATTGGGAACCAAAATTTTTTATTTTGTTTCCTTATTCCTCAACAAAAAATAAACACCTTTTTACAAACCATTTTCTAATGAGAAAACAACATACAAAATGCAGGTTCTCATTTTAAAACATTAAATAGACCCTAAAATGACCATCATTACATCCTCCAAACAAAACAGAGTAATGGCATTTGCTTTTCGCCATAACTCAAGCAGCTTTTATCAGACATTTCTTCCTACAACGCTTAGTTCTGGAGATATTGTACAGTCTCAACTTAAATGGTCCACCCTGTATACATATATAGTGCTGTTTAACGCACGCTCTTACTATACACGGCACCGCAGACACTAATAATACATGTCCCTTATGACTTCTCAATTAATTTCCTTCTTCGTCTTTCAGTGTTGCAGCCGCCGCGGATTGTGCATAAGCGGTAAATGTGCTGCCGGGAGAAACCATTTTTACCCTAGAATAGGATCCTCCTGTGCAAACTTGTCTATGAAGGTAGGGGAACGCTGAAGAAACGATGGTCCGGGAGCAATCTGGAAACGTTATAGGCCCGCTGCGCTCTGACTGTCGCCAGCAGATCTTTTTGCCCTCAAATCATCCTTGCTCTTTGAGGTCAATTAGACAATTATCTGAAATTCTCTTCCATGAATATACCGATTTACGTTGTGACTCCCAGCTGTGGTGCGACGCCATTGCCCGTCCAGCATTTAAACAAAAAGCCGGAACGTAAAGCCAAATATATATTCACAGAACCTTACAGAAATACATCACAGCCACCTGTGAGGACACATACTCAATACGTCGTCGCCCTTTCTAACGCTCCCCAGATGACCTTATTCCACCAAGCGATGACTGGACCCATTTCTGAGGTGGAGACACCCAGCGGGCGGGTTCCATTGCCTCCGATGTTTGAGTGGTGATGATGATGGCGGTGGAATGAGGGGACTTACAGCTTTTACCATGGACTCGGATACTTCACATGAGCAAGTCAGAGGTGGATAGGGCGACCGGGAATAGAACCCGCGATCCTCAGTACGACGGCCGGAAGCGAAAGCATTGCGCTACCTACCGGCGTTCTCATTGAATATTGTAAATTTAGTGCATTGTTCCTGCATTAATTGGTATGCGAAACAAAAGAAAGAATTCAACGGCTGCGTTTATGTACTGTTGTTGCGGTCGCTATGTCAGGGCATTGTTAGCTTCTGTAAGCATGAATCAATATAAGAATGCGAGTTGTAGCTGTAGAATGAGTTTCGCTGTGTCTGTAAGAGGCTGCATCCAAGAGATAACTTGATGCAGACCAAAGGAAGCTTTAATCCCCGTTATCTGAGGCCCCCCCCACATTTGGGTGGAATGCGATACTTGCTCCCCTAACGTAGGTAAGCGTAAGAAGGTAAACGTTATCATTTCAATACTTCCTTTGTCCCGAAATAATGCAGGGTCTCAACTTTGTTGCTGTGGGCATCAAGTACATAAGTTGAGATTAGGAGAGGCCTCCAATAACTGGAGCACAGTAGCCACAGTAGGCACTTTTTCTTCCCACGTGACTCCTGGGTCAAGGCGCAACAAGATCCGGACGACGATGAGCTCTAGCAAAGAAGGTTCCAACACGGCACCAATCTTGACGCCAGCAATCCTTGCCTAAGCCACTCACAACCCGGGGTTCCCTGGTGAACGAGACAGCTCCCAGGAAGGAGGCCTCAGGAGTCCGCCTAAACGCCAGGGAGAAATCTTTTCCAAGCTCAAATTTCACCGTCCTACCACAACACATCAGCCACGGTCACTTGGTCCTACAACCCTGAAACAGATGAAAGGAAGTCGTGGTGACAGGAAGTATTAGGAAATTCGTAGAAGGGGAAACACCCCAGTATTTGCGTACCGACCCGGGAAGCCACGCAAAAAGCCATGGTTTTCCGGCTGGACCGACGAAAACCGAACACAGGACCTTCCGAATGCGAGTCTCATACGTTACCCCGGAGCCCTCCCGCACAGTTAAATGCATAGGTATTTTCGTTTTCAGATCAGAAGGATTTCCACGTTTCTTGTTGGAAATCTATAATCCATGTGACACTGAAGAATGGTGGCAAGCACCAAACTGCCGAACAGGATGAATCTGAAAAACTTTATTCACGCATGAGCCTTTCCTCCAGGCCTTCCAAGATGGAACGTGGCCATTCGGCGGTCCACATCGAATCAAAAACCAGAAGGCCTCTTTCTGGACTATAAAATGGCACTTACCGATTACCCAGCTCTGGTCCATGCCGCCCACATTATCTCCGATTATTAGTTTTCCCTTCTTTATGTTGAACATATCGGGGACATTCCATGAGAAAACGAACGGCAAAAAGTCTCGCATTTCTTGTTTAAGTTGTAATTTTTCGTATTAATAGTGGGATGCTAAGGAAAGCACATTTATCAAACATTAGCACCTAAACCCCAAGGGTTATCACGTTATTAAACTATAAATGTATCGCATTAATTGATTTTGTCGGATTTTAATCGCACGTAGCACCGGAATCCCTTATTTCAGAATATTGTACCAAATCTCAGTTTATAGAAGTCCGCATATCATTATAGCAAGTACGGGGGCCTCCAATAAGTAAAGATCCGACATCGTACAACACTAGCTTCGAAAATCTTGTGTCACGTCCCCAAAAATGCTTGGGAAAACATGTTGACTATGTAGAAAAGTAACAGGAGGATTGGACAATATAGATAAAATTAACTTAACATGATCAATTGTGTGTAATGTTTTTTATAACATAGGGAATCTTACTTATTGGATGCCCCTCGTACTAATTATTTTTATAATATTCACAAAAATCTGTATACTCTTATACTTATATTAAGCGTCTCTGGAGTTTTATAAAACTAAACTATTAGACTGAGAATTATCCTAGTGTCATTAAGAGGCAATGTTGGTGAAGTGTTCGTAGTTGTAACACAAAAGTGAATAAACCTAGCTGTTTACGTAGTTGATGCACGCTGATCACCAAGCGCTCTGTGGATCTGTGTGGAAGTACTCGGAGCTACATACTGCTTAGTAAGCGTCCTCAATGTTTAACCAGCATAGCAGCTTCCTTGACCTTCAGTTCAAAAACAAACTTGCGAGAGCGACCATGAGCACGCAAATAATTTACTAGTTTAAATATTTTAGACGATTAACCGTTATTGCAAAACATATGTTTGTGTTTAAATTATGCAATCTTAACATGTATAATAAAATTATCTTTCTAAATCCGCATTCGTCTACACTTGAAAAAAATAGAAACTTCTTCACTTGAATAAAAACAAGAACATGTTTACTTACCAGTATGAAATTAAATTTTAGGGAATAAAAATAAAACGCTATTTAAGTATTTAGATTTAAAGGTTTCAGTGTTATAATAGCTTAAAGTTGGAAATTATAGGAAGATACATAAATTTTAACAATTTTAATTGCAAAACTAGGATGCTGTAAAGTTAAGGATTTTGCATAAAGGATTGTATCGAGCTTATCTACAAATACAAAAAGTTTCCTTTCGTTTAAAAATGCAAGGTTGACATTTCTTCAGAAGTCGGGTCCTGTGCTCGTAACCAGCTGTTCACTTCTGATTCATCTTCGTCACGGTGTTAAAGTGCGTACCTCCATGATGACCTTTGAGTCAGGGGAACATGTGAAAATCACTTGGGAAAAGATTGGTGAATATGGAAAATGCGAGAAAACTTCCCAGTTGAATCTTCTGAGCTCCGCCTGGGTCAACATTCAGCTTGGAAGTTTCCTCGTATCTTGCGTATTCACCGGAGCTTGCCCCAGGTGATTTTCACATGTTCCTCCAACTCAAAGGTAAGCACTTTTAACACTGGTGATGAAGTCAAATCAGTGAACAGCTGGTTGTGAGCACAGGACCCGACCTGGTACAACACTGGCTTGGAAATACTTGTGTCACGTCTCCAAAAGTGCTTGGAAAAACATGTTAACTATGTAGAAAAGTAACAGAAGGATTGTACAATGTAAGTAAAATTAATATAACATGATCAATTGTGTGTAATGTATTTTATAAAACAGGGAAACGTACTTATTGGACGCACCTCGTATGTATGTATGTATGTATGTATGTGTCTGTATATATGTATGTGTCTGTATGTGTCACTATGCATGTATGTATGTATGTAAGTTTGTCTGTCTATGTATGTACCACACAATAATAAATATAAGGGGGAGAGAAATATTAAGCAACTCCACTGTATTGTATACATTGTATAAATGTATGTAAAGCTTAAAGCAGACAATAAATCATTTATTTTTGTATGTACGCATCTGTCTGTCTGTAGATATGTATGTATGCGTCTGTATATAGGCATGTATGTCTAAATGTATGCATGTCGACATGTATGTAAGTTCTCTGTATGTATATGTATGTATGTAAGTATGTGTATGTATGTCGATATGCATATATGTATGTATTATGTATGTCGATATGTCTGTATGTAAGTTGTCTGTATGTATGTATGTATATATGTATGTATGTATGTATGTATGTATGTATGTATGAGTGTATGTATATATGTACACTGTCGTTAGTGAAAATTGCAACACCAAGAAGGAAACGCATAAATTCAATGAATTTATTACTACAGGTTAGTTACATGACAAATAACAAATGATAAACTTTTCAAATCTATACATGACCTTTGAGCCCTAATATTCAGTATTTGGAATCAAAAAGGTTCTGAATAAGTTCCTTTGGGATTTCCCTCCACGCAGTTTGTATTCGAGCCCACAAATCTGTGACACAGGTTACTGGAGGACCGTGACGCACCAGGTGCCGACCAACCATACCCCAGACCTGCTAGATGGGCGGCATGTCAGGCGAACGTGCAGGCCAGGGAAGCAATGGTACCCGTCGCTCTTCGAAGAAGGCTTGTACAATCCTCGCAATATGTGGCCGGGCATTGTTCTGTTAAAATGCCTCAAGCAGGGGAAGTACCTCAGGCTCTACAACCACCGTTAGGTACCCGTTGCACTTCCAAGTGCCCTCAATTCGTAGGAGGCGAGATCGGTTGTTGTAATCAATGGCACATCAAACCATCACACCTAATGTTTGTTCGCTATTCCGCTCAACAATGCAGCCCTCCAAGTTGCGCTCACCACGGTACCATGGGACACTGTATGACACTTGAAGGCAGGACTCGTCTGAAAAGACTACACTTTGCCACTCAGCAACCAGTGACGGTGTTCACGTGCCCATTGCAGTCGGAGGAGCTTGTGTTTTCTGGACAATGGAAGCCGACGTAAAGGCATGCATGCAACCAGTCCGACCTGCAGCAGACGGCGACGAACCATTGATGGAGACAAGTTCACACCTGTTGTGAACTTGTCTCCAAGCGATGTTGCACTGCTCCAGCGTCGAGCCAACACTGTGGGTGAAGCTGTACGATCCGTTATGGCAATGCGGACAAGATGATGGCCATCCCGTTCTGTGGTCCAGTACTCACTCTTCGCTACGTACGACCTTCATCTATCCACTGCCTCCGCACACGCATCACTGTCATAGCAGCAAGCCTTGTATGAGCCGAAATGTCACGGTATGACAAACCCGCTTTCCGGAGACCGATCATTCTGTCCCGATCGAACTCACTCACATGCTGATATGGCTCCCTTTGACGTCGACGAGCATACTGGCCCTCGCTTTAGGGTTTCCACCTTGTTTGGCAGCTCTACACTGACTACACTGACCTTGTCGGACCGACACGAGATGGCTATACTTGGCCTACGTGTACCCCATCTCTCTGCAACCCTAATCACTTATTGCTTGCACACTCTTCTACACTTCCACCAAGTTTGGAGTTATTCGGGAAAGTCTTTCTTGGAGTTGCAATTTTCACAAATGGCAGTGTATGTATGCAAGTCTATCTGTATGTATGTAGTTATGTATGTAAGTAAGTCTGTCTGTATATGTGTATGCATGCAAGTCTGTCTGTCTGTATGTATGTTTTTCTGTATGTCGATATGTAAGTTATGTATGTATGTATGACCGTATGTCGATATGTATATATGTAAGTCTATCTGTTTCTGTATGTAAGTGTATGTATGTCGATATGTACGTATGTATGTATGTATGAATTTTTTCAGTATGCTCTATTTTCTTTACCAGCAGGCTCCATTATATAAAGAGTAATACTACATGCTCTTGGTTCCAGTTTACAGCATGCCTTTGGCACAATATACGACGTTTGATTACGTTTAACAGTATTTGACCTTCTGATGGTACAAATTACCAATTACGTTCACAGTAATAAGGTTCTCAATTTTGCACGTTAGTCTATTACACTGCTTTTAAAAACTGCAAAGCGATGTTTACAATTTATTATGCTATTATAATATGTTTCCTTACAATTCATATATCTAACTGGAGCAACTAGTTCTTCTTGGGTATTTTAACATATGTGGATGAATTACCTAAAATTTGCATCGCAAATATTTCAGAAATGGAAAGTGTTATCGATGCGCAGTTTTCACAGCATTGATTGGTAGCCAGGGGCTCGTACATTTAGCCTATAAAAAGATTTTAATAATACTGAGAAAGTGCATTGTTTGAGCAAACGTACAGTTTTTTAATTGGAAAAATGCCTAGGTACACCAACAGAATAAAGGTAGGTTAAATTATAATCTCAATGGTCTTTGTTGCAGGATTCTAGTGCAAGTGGTTTACGAGAAATCGTATTTTGAAAAGTTTTCACCCCGACAATTGTTTGACCCACTCAAACTGCTTAGTTGCTAGATACCATGTTGTTGTTATGTTTCTTTGCAGTGTGTTTTCTGTTCATTGATTGCATTGCGACTTTCTGGTCAGTTAGTTTGTGACAGTTCAAGCAGTAAGTCGTGAGTGGAAGATGGGGTTTTTTAATACAGAAAAGGCCGACATGCTCATGGAGTATGGAAAGTGTAGGAGGAATGCAGTTCGTTCCTGTACGGTGTATGCGGAAACCTATCCCAATAGACGTCAACAATTTCGGCAATTATTTTATCAACATCTTCAACCAATTACGTGAAAGTGGTACTATAGCACCTAGAAAACGTAACAGAAACAAACAAGTGACTGGACAAGAGGAAGAAATTAATGTTTTTGCTGCCGTTGTAGTAGATTCGCAAATTATTTCCCGCACAATCGCACGTGGAAGTGGCATAAGTCAGGCAACTGTAGTGCGCATTCTCCATCGGCATAGGTTCCATCCCTATCACATCTCTCTCCATCAAGAGCTGCATGGAAACGATTTTGAGAATCGTGTTAACTTTTGTACATGGGCATTAAGGCATGATGCTCCAGATTCATGTATCTTGTTTAGTGATGAGGCAACATTTACTAATCCTGGCCAGGTAAAGCGCAGAAATATGCACTATTAGTCTGTTGATAATCCCCGTTGGCTTCGTCAGGTGGAACGTCAGCGTCCATAGAGTTTTAACGCGTGTTGTGGGATAGTGAACCATCAGCTCCATAGGCTGTTTGTTCATTGAAGGAACAATGAACTCGCACAAGTATCGCAGCCTCCTGACAGACCATCTGCCACAGATGCTAGAAGGCGTTCCTCTGCAGACGAGGAGGAACCTGTGGTACCAACATGATGCCTGTCCTGCCCATAGTGCACGAAGTACTACAGTTTGTCTTAACGGATTACTTTCAAATCGTTGGATTGGCCGAAGAGGACCTATACCTTTGCCGACCCGTTCACCGGATCTGATCTTCTTTGTTTCTGAGGGAAGTACACTGGTATACGAGATGTTCTATTGTTTGATCACCCGTGTTTTCAGTGATTTGGAATCGGTAGAAGTAAGGTTTTGTTTTTCCGTGGCCTGTTAACGTTGTAGTGATATTCGTTGTAAGGTCCAATTCTATATTAGGTGTTTGTAATACTGCGGGGAAGAAACATTTTGCCTGATGATTTTGTGTTTTTTTGCCCATTCTTCCTGTCACTGATGTTTGTAATGTTCTTCTAATTCCGCAATGATCGTGATTTTAGGTATTTTATTATAAATGATCTTTGTATTTTTGTTTTGTGCAGCTTCCTTAGCCAATTTGTATGCTAGTTCATTTCCTAGGATTCTAATGTTGGTCTTTATCCAGAATAAATATATTTCCCAATTTTCTCTCTACAAACTGGAGATTTTCCTTCTTGTTTCTTCAATGAGGTGCTTATGATTGTTGTTATTGTACATACTGTCTATTGTTATTCTGCTGTTCGTGAATATTGCCGCTATGTGTGGTCTGTTAACTACAATTATTGTTGATATGTCTATTGCTTCTAAAGCTTTTATAATGGATAATGCTTCTGCTTGGTTGTTCGAACACCTATTATCTAGTTTAAAGCGCGGTTAGCTGATGAGTTTGTCCTCATTATGTATTGCTATACCGCCAACTTCACTTTTGCTGCCATCTGTGTTCATTTGTAGTGAATATTTACTTTATTCTGTTCCTTTGAATAGTTTTACAGCGCTTCTGGGTGGTGCCAGCACTTTGGTTCCAATTTCCTGTCGAAAAGCCCATTTACATTTCCCGTTGTTAAGTCATAAAGTAGAGCTGCTTCTTCAGTTTTCATGAGGATAGGAGTTATTCCTGTAAGTACACACAGTACTTTGCTGGAAGTAGTCCTGAAAGCTTTGGAAATTTTTAAGCCAATTAACCTTTGCACTCTGACATACTGTAGCCTATTGTGTTCGTATCTTACAGCTTCCCTCCAAACTGGCGCTCCATAAAGAAGAGAGGTTGGACTTCCCCTGTATATATTGTCTTCAGTGCTCGAAGCTTTAGCCTTCAGAATATTTTTGCTGATTTAGAGAGATTACTTTAAAGCATTTTTCAGAAACGTATTTTACATGCTCACTAAATTTCAATTTACTGTTTATAATTATACCTAAATATTTCAGCTTCGTTATTTCGTCTATTGCTTTGTGATTTAGGTTTATTCTTAATTCTTTCTGCTCTCTTCCTTTTCTCCTTGATATTAGCATTGCCTTGAACGTTTGTTCTGTGTGTATCTATGTATATGTACGGATGTATCGTACTTAGAAATTCGTTGTTCAAGCATGGATTTGTCGGTAAGCATTCCCGTAGACAAGACAGGCAAGACAGCAAGTCAAGAACAACAGAAATAACAAGAACACTCTTAAGCAACTCACACACAATACAGATATCTGGAATAGACTTTCACCTTTGAGATGCATAATGCACTAACTCTAGTGCTTATAGCGCGAACAAGAGAACTGACGCCGCAAGAGTATAACACAGCTGGTAAACGTAGCCTTTCGCGGGTCATCCACCACCAGTGCGCAGCGGAAAAATACCTAGCTCAATGCAGTGCAGGCGGAACATGCAAACACGCGATCTGTGATGCTCCACCATACTGTGACCGCTCTGTACTTGGAGACTAAGATTACTTTAAAAGCGTACTTTATGCACAGATGGCTCTAAAGTCTAGTAAAGCTATTTTTTTTAAATTTGTTACACAAAAACTAAAAATGGACAGGTTTCATATATATATATATATATATATATATATATATTAAAGAGGAACTCAGATGGTTTTGTTTGAGTTTTACTGCCAATGCCATTAACTTCCTGCATTTGCCACAGTTGGCATTTTGTAAAGGTGGCGAATTCTTGAAAAGAGCGTACTTTCTGTGTATTGGAGGTCTGCAAAAATAAGTGTGCTTCAGATGCTTAATCTTAGTACGATAGAGAAACACCGAGCAGAAAGTCTATTTACGCCTGGCATGTAAAATTTTTAACTACTGGTTGCTTATGTCCTAAGAGAAGTGGCCGTCCTACAATGAGTGAAAGGACAGTTAACCGTGCGAGAGAGGCATTCATAAGAAGACATAAAAAATCGTGGAGTATCCCACGAGCTACAAGTACCACAAGCCACCTTTACTACATAGTCTAGAAGAACTACAGTGAGGATTGAAGAAGTTGCCACTACTGTATGTGAGGATATGATTTAAAGAGTATGGCAAGAGTTTGATTATCGTGCAGACATATGCCGAGTTACACGTGGTTCCTATATGGAGTCATTGTAAAATCAAATACTGAAAACAAAATCGTTCGAGTTCCTCTTTAATATGACGTATATACGAAAGTTGTCTCATTTGTAGCTTTGGTGTAATAAATTAAGAATAGTGTTACCGGACTCTAGAGACAACATGTGTATGTACTAAATTTCATTACAACCTATCCTAAGCAGTTAGGGTGATTAAAACATTCAATTAATAATTTCGTCATAAAATGCGTAATCATACCTGTATAATCCCCAAGTTATATTATTTGAATCCATTATTAGATGGAGTTGTATACTCATTAGTCAATCAGAAAAGTAGCAGTAACCTGGAATGCAAGCGACATTTCCGAATGTTTTCCTATTTATTCCCAAACTGATATGTGTCATTCGTATTTACCCTTGCATATTGCCTGCTGTAGTAATTTATCTAGATAAAGACGTGGTTTTATGGACACAACCACCGAATTGAGTTCATTTTCGTGTCTTAACATCTAATCATCCTCAATCAAAGAAAACGGCACAAGTCTTCCATGTAAATAAGAATAGATATCGATCACTGTGCAATCATTTGGCGCGTTCTCCGTTATTTCTCCACAATCTGGACACATTAATGTCAATTTTCGTCAACAGGTGCCACCAAGCAACTTTATTGATTAGTAAAAATAAACCAAACTTAAGTAATTAATTCTTTACACTTGTGTGAATAAGTTTTTAGGCAAATGCTACGTGGTCAATCCCGAGATTTCTTTTTAGAGGAGTGGGACGTTTATCAGGGTCATAGTAGTGGCAGTGGTATTGGACATATATTTATTGTTTATTCCCTAACAAATGTCGTACCCAGGTTATCCTTTCAATGGATCTCTTCACTCCAGGTGTGAATATGTGCACCTATAGGGAATTTCCATAATGATCTCAAATGAGAAACATACGAGACACGATTCACATTTCTTTACGTTATCTCTCTCACACAGCCACCCACATACACACACACACAAACTCATCCTCTCTCACTCTTTCTCTCTCTCCTCTCCCTCATTCCGCGCATGAACACGTTTGCACAAATACGCAGACACATTGTCAGGATACAGTGTCATTTTAAAATGAGGAAAGAAAGGGAAAAAGAACGTTTAGTGTAGAATTTTGTCAACTATAAAATCATTGTCCAGGATTGTGTATTTATGGCATTCATTCATTCATTATCTGTTTACCCTCCTCTTATGTAGGACTTACACCCCCCAGGACTTACAAGCGGGTGCCTGGGGTCAGAGGCCCGTCGAGGAGCAGCCACTCATGGATCAGACAGAGCATCCTGGTATGGGATGAAGGAAGCAGATGAAACGAAATGTTGGTGAAATGGATGAAAGCACAGGTGATGATGGAGCAGTTGGTGGAATGAATGGCGGGGGAAACCGGAGAACCCGGAGAAAACCAGCCCAGACGCCGCTTCGTCCACCACAAATCCCACATGCAGGTCCCTGGGATTGAACCCGGGCCGCCTCGGTGGGAGGCGAGCGGTCTAACCACTCGGCCACGGCGCCGCCACGTATTTATAGCAGATAAATAGAAATTAAGACATTGTGACACAACGGCTAATAGCCCAAGGTTTTCGGGAGATTGGCTGCAGGTAGTCGTGATAAACAAACATAAGTTGCGCTCTTGTCCAGTAAATATGAGAAGCGCTATCGGTAGATAACCAGAGTCTTCTGTAAGCTTCTTTCCCCCGCCTCCAGAAAGTTGACCAGATAGTTCTAGAATATTCTGTGGAAGATTCCATTGGCTATATAAGCGAACGTTCCCGTGAGAGAGTTGAGTTAGTCTGTGATCATCTGTCAGATGTTGCTTTTTAGCTGCCGTTCATACAAGAAGGCCTGCTCGTTTACACGTCGCAAAGTTGTTCGAGCTGATCCAGGGAATTGTGAATGTGCCTTCACTCCAGAAGCAGTTTGTAAAGGGTTCCTCTCTGCGACTGCTGCGACATGGAGCGTGTGCTACTGTGCAGGGAGGGATTGTAGAAGTCTTCGGGGGTATAGATGAAATTGAACCACTGTAGTAACCTGGATGAGAAGCTACAGCATACCAGGCTTCTTCAATTTGTGCCCAGAGACCATCTTTCGTCCTTCGTGCATCTGTAGGGGAATTTGAACGCAGCTCCGTTTTTACCTCAGCCCACACATTTTCAATAGCGTTCAAATCTGGTGAACAGAGCTGATATCCTGCCTCTCTAAGAACCAATTTAAAACCTTTTGACATGTATGGACAGAATGATTATTCTGCTATCAGGATATCTCAAACTTATAAGGGAATCAAAATATTCTCATGCATTAGCGAGTATTGAATCATCCGAAGAAGAGACTACGTGACGAAAAAATTGAACTAGTTCACATTAGTAAAGTGACAGTGCGTATCGCAATAGCGTCTCCACCCTAATAAAATATCTGCAGGTGTCATGAAATACTTCGGATTAATTCCATCTTTATAAGACAACCCCGCATTCCTGGGATGTGGCATTCTCACAAAGACCCGCACATTCCAAAGACTGCCATGTGGATTCTAGAGCACTTGTATATGTATTTATACTAATTAATACTAAACCACACTTTCCTCTCATACACACTTGAAGAAATATCAGCATTCAAAAGACAGCTATTGTAAAGTAACTCAATTCTAAGAAACCCATTCCACCAAACATCGCGATTGACAAAGACAAAATGCCACGGGGTGCACGCATCTCAGTAGCGCCCCCACCCCAACTCAAAAAGTTCGCAGGTGTCTTGAAATACTGTGGAATAATTCCATCTTCCTAAGAAAATCCACTGCATTCCAAACCTACGCTTGACCTACTCTTGTCTCTAGTCGCCAGCAACCTGAGTTTAGAGGAAAATAAACTTCATACCAGAGATCTCTGCAGAGAGAGAGAGAGAGAGAGAGAGATGGGGGAGAGAGGGTTGCGCGTATATGCATTTAAAACTTTTAAATAAAATGTTATCTCTCGAGAGGACGAATTCATGATACAGTCGGGTTTGGTACAGTTCGACCAAAAATACTATTGCCCTTAATTTGTAATAAATATCTCATTACAGACAGTGTATTTTTATTTATTGAGGAATATATGCTAGCGTTCCAGGTTACTGAAAATCAATTTGGAAAGCATTATAGGCCTTATTCCATCCAAAATCACCCTTGCATTCACTTCTCTCCAGGAGATAATATTCACTGTTATTTATAGACGAATAGCGATGCTCCGTTAGTGGATAGACGATGATTCCATTCCCGACTCTGACTGGTGAACGGTATGAATGGACGCGGGTCCATTTGTGTTTCTCTTGGACGTCTCGCGGTATAGGCGACTCTGATACATTTCGATACGCCTGTATAATTACCACAGAAAAGGTTTCGCTGTTTTCGAGCGTTAGATTAATTATAGGTCGCAAAAGCTTTTTACATTTCCACAATAGTTTGAAAAGCTTCTGTTTACAATGAAAACTCATAAATTTCTAAAAGGCCGGGCTTTCTTCACAAATCATCGTTTGGGACAACATTCTCGTTTATAGATAAACCAAAGAATGCATAGAGGCTATTCCCAACTCAGGGCATTCCTTCCACTCAAACATCATTGCCACTTTTTAAGGACACAAATACTTTTCAATGCGTATATGGGATTACCAAAAAATAAAACTTTTGCTGTTTGAGAAGAGTTTGAACACGCTCTATTCACAATGGGAAGTCACATACATTTCTAAAAGGCCGGGCTTTCTTCATAGTTTATCGTTTGCGTAAAACATTCTCGTGTATATAAAATAAATCTTTAATTCGGTCCCTCTAAACCTAGGCTTCTTTCAGAAATTACAAGTTCTCTTCTGTTCTATTCAACATCAACGTGTATCCACGAATAACTGCTTTCATAGCTGAAAGGGATTGCTTTTCAAAATGGCTCATTTCAAACATTGCGCGTTTTGTTTCTACTCAAAATTAGTTGTATTTACGAATAATCCATTTTCATAGCCAAAAGCCATTGAATTTACAAAAAGGTTCTTTTCAAAATTTACAGGTTTTGTTAAAAAAATCAAAGCGTAACTACAATTGAAATGTATTGCATTTCAAAGAAAATGTTGCTTTCCTGAATTTCCAGTAGTTTACTTTATTCGAGCGTAATGAGATGCCGTACATATACATTGCAAGTCTAAGAGATCCGGAATCGATATAATTGGCTAAAATAGTCATGTGACATGAAAACCCTCTAGCCAATAGAGATGCACTTTTAGCAATACCAATTCTGCGCGCATGCGTCTTTTAAGATACATAAGGACGTGTTTAGGGTGGATGGAATTACTCTTTGCGTAATTTCGTCCAGTGCTACATAAATGCGTAGGCCAAAAACTTCGTTGATTTCTTCAACGCCTATAAGATCAGCTTTACCTGACTGATTTACACAAGATATTCGTCAACTTCCAATGTAAGGTGATTTTTTTTATATTTACAACTTTCTAAAACAAAGTGAATCTATTAACAGTGTGTTCATTTTTAAACGGTATATTTGATTGAAAATACATGTGTGTAGCAGCATATTTCAAATTCATTTAAACTATTAAATAGAATTCCCTCGAGAAAATTAAAGTTATTCCATTCATTCCAGAATATGTCATTTATTTGCATTCCATTAAGCATTTAAATTAAACTATACACGTTTACAAGCTAACGAAATATTATACTTTATATATGCCGTCACGCAGCATCTTCTTTGTGGGTATTTAACATCAAACCTTTGATGCGAGATAAAGAAACAAAAGTTGCATTAATCACGTATCTCCATTTGCCAGGGAAAAAATATGCTAAAATTGAGTTTCTAACATTCAATAGCTTCAATTGTTCTAGCAAACAGCCCGCAAAATGGTATAGGTCCTAAAAACTAAACCATACATTTCTAAACCTTAGTGCTTATTATAAAACACAAAGCCTGAGTCCCAGAAAATAATTTTCGAGTTTGACACGAACAACAGGCAAGTAATATTTCTAAAAACAAACGGAAAAAAATCCTGCGTATTATACTGCTTTCAGTGCTCCCTATCTTAAATATTTCTTTAAGTGCTAATGCGCTATATTACACTCACATAACCTTCTCTACTCACTCTTCTGAATGTAAGCGAATTCTGCTTATATTCGCATGGCTTCCGCTACACGTTCTCCGTGTTGCTACATTACACGACTTCCATATAGTTCTTCTATATAGAGGAAGGGTTTGTGCATGCTAGAAGAATTACACTCGCATGACTTTCCCTACACTATTGTAGATATAAGCGATTTGTCCTTACATACACATGGCTTTCGCTACACATTCTACTTGTACCTATACTCGCATTGCTTTCGATACACGTTCCTCTGTACATATAAACAGCTTGTTTATGCAGAAACATTACATTTACACGACTTTCGATATAAGCAACTTGTGCTTACATTCACTTGGCTTCCCCTACTCATCCACAATACCTCATCTGGTACCTCTCTTACCCTTCTGTTTTGAAATGAAATGTTCACATATGAGTCGAGCGGAGGCGTTCTTGCATTCACGTATTCTAATGCAACCTTCTTATTCGGCACGTCGTGATCCTTCTGTGCTGGTAGTAATATCTTCATGTCTATCCTATCCAGGATAATGTTGTTTCCAGCATCGCGTTTAAGAGTCGTTTTACTCATATATTTCATTATATCGTCATGTTATACATTAGCGATTTCTGTATGTGCTCCCTAAGCATAGTTTGAAGTTCGCCAATTCGCTAATACGTGGCTTTTTTGGTCAGTTCTTGCATTCGATTTTCAGTATAAGTCGTATGCGCATCCACGTTGCATCATTGTCTTCCTCAGGGTCCTGAACAATGCACAGTCTCTTTTACCTGAATTGTTAGTTTCCTTTTCCATCTCTATGATGAACTGATGTAGTGACATTTCAACTGGCGCTGACCTCTGTGACCCGAGCTGGTTAATACTCATGACGAACTATGAATGAGCAATTTCTTTTTATATACCATAATATATGCTTTAATGAGCTCCTATATCGATCCTCATTTATGCGGATTCGGGAACTTTGACCATAAAGGGTCTTCCTTCTGAAGAGTTCTTCCAAACCTTTTAGAGAAATCTTTGACATTCTATACGACATGTCTATGTTTATGTAATCTTCATGTATGTGTTTCAATTTTAAATTGTCTTGTCTGAAGAGCACAATCATGTTCGCATTATCGCGAATTAAATGCATTGGTACCTTACCAAGGGACTGTAGTAGACATATAGAGGCCACGTTTCGAATTCTGTCCGTTTAAGAGGATGCAATCTGGTGTTGCTTTTGTGTATGAACATCATCAAATATAAAGATTGAATTCTTTATCTTCTGATGGATACAGGACGCTTTTTCCGTCATGATGGGTATTCATTCGTATACCGTCAATGCTTTCAAGTAGCTTAATAAGATATTGATGCTTTGGCTGATACAGGGACTTTGATAAATGTGCAAGTTTTCAAACTGTAGTAAACTCTCTTTAAGTAACATATTCAGTAATACATTTGCTTTTCCACCACTGGAGCTGGCTAGAATGTGTACTCTAACATTGCCAGGAAACAGCTTCGTGGCGATCGCGTCTAAAGTCGCGTTCAAAGTCTAGCACCTGACTTGGCTGGGAGCAATCTTGCTGCACACACTCCATCGTAAGAACTAAAATAAAATAAATCTTT
The DNA here is from genome assembly GCA_030765065.1 of Deroplatys truncata. Lineage (NCBI taxonomy): Eukaryota > Metazoa > Arthropoda > Insecta > Mantodea > Mantidae > Deroplatys > Deroplatys truncata. The sequence goes on along the minus strand of CM060988.1, from coordinate 17,755,832 downwards.
TGTAATGTATACATGGAAATCTCCGTTAGGTGAGGTTAGACAAAGCTTAAAGCAACACAGCCATGATAAAATCAATTAGCATGCCATGAGAGCTAAGAGAGTTGAGATCGCAGGAGGTTCCGGGTTAATTAACTCTCTCATTAATCGGCTACCATTTGAAGTCTATTTGCCTGGTCACGGATAATGCGGGCCCGAAACGAAACTAGAAGAAATATTAAAGCGAGGCGAGCCCGGATTCAATCCCTTATAGGAAGCATGTAAACTTCACGACCTTGCCTATGCCGAACATACGAAATCTCTCTGCTTCAAGAAACATTGTGGATAAGGTCATCGGAGAAGGCTTGAAAAAGAGTGCAATCGTCTTTGCTACATTAGGCAAAAAGTTGGCAGCGAGACTATTCGCATCAATTATAGGAGAGAAGGTGGCTCTTGGTGCTGGCACCAGGAAGAAGAAACGCGGGAGATTTCTGCCTCTCATACACATTATTGCAGTTCTAGGTGTTGCTGCTGGAAGGGCACCTTAAGTTGGTACAGCAGTGAATAAGAAGAACGCTGCAGATTTCCAGCCTGCAGAAATGATGAGACATAACAGAGAGACTGAAGCAAGAGGAAAGTGTCTTCTACTGAAGAAGAAAAGGCGGGGAACACCAAAAGGAAGACGCCTTGGGGCAAGGAAGGGAATTCAAAAACAACGGGTAGAGGGCTATACATGTCCCGGAAAAACCCTCGAGTAACATTGATCTCGCCTTGTATGCTCGACGTTTAAACATTCCTCCTTTTTTATGTGTCTACATGTTCAACAAGCTACCTTCAAAGCCACGTTACAGAGAAAGCATTATCGTCAATCTCAACACTTCAGAGAATGAAGGCACACATTGGTTTGGCTGTAAAGAAGGACAGTTACATAGCATTTTATTTCGACAGTTTTGGCATTTTAAAGCCCCCGAAGGAGATAGAATGCTACTTCAGGGGTGTTGAGCTGATGTACATCAAAAGATTTCAGTTTCAGCTCAGTCATCCGCAGGCACTTGCACTTGCAAATTCTATCGTAATGAATTACACTATTGCTGTCGGCGGCAATGAATCAGTTTTAACTACATACCTGAATCCTCCTCTGCAGATAAACCAAAGTCTATTATTACACTCTTCTTTTGAGTTTCAAACCTTCAATTTTATTCCCAATGTTGATCGGAGTAATAATGAATTCAATACATCTACAATGATGATATTAAGGTCACTGATATACGCTATACTTGAGACATTTCAGATGTTAGTGAATACATTACAGATAACCTACGTCTGGATGAGAATGCCTTCTTTATGGCCTAATAAACACCATGAAGGCCGAAATTTAATGTCCTGTTACCGTTTATTTTTCCAACGAGTGTTTTATAGGTTCACGTTTGGTTTCGGTGACAATAAGGTTATGCTGGCGAATTATCCGGCGGAATCTGTTTTTCTGGTAAACATATTTAAGGTGATTATCAAACGAATCAAGTGCAGTATTGCAACATGCTATTTTATCAATGGTAAAATCGGGTACCCGATCTACAAGTTTTTCCCGCATGTCTCCTGGATATCATATTTCTCAATAACCATCAACTCCAATTTACCTGCCTATCAAGGACAGCAACTCTTAGAGCAAATCAAACTTCGAGTTGTGGCTCAGAACGGAAATATCGAATTTAGAAACGCACATATAAGCATAAAGCTTCACATTCGCAGCAATAGCGATAACTTTTAGAAGAAGGAGGGATATAATAATGGACTGATTAGACGCTCCCGTCATACTCTATCTTTGACAACTAGAGTGTTAACATTAAGCAAACGAAGGTCCCTGGAGACATTGTGCTTCAGAATCCTATAATCATTGACATCTTCAATGTTACTGAGATACAGATTCGATGACAAGATCACTAAAGAAAAGCAACATGTGTTTCTGGCATATAATACATGGGCTCTGGACGCTAATGACAAGACTGGACTTCCTTGAAAAGCTAACAGTTTATATACTTTACCTAAACGGATTATCTCTACATCGAGGGTGCTATTACTAAACCTAATGGAGCAGCTACTACTGCAAAGCTTACCAATAAGTTATTCCATTCATGATTAAAGAGATTCTACCGGACATGAATGGATCAACTATCGATAGAACCAGAAAATCTGGGATCACATCAACCCTGCTATACTGTGCTGCACTCAACACCATGAAATTTGTTCGCTTGCTGAATGCTGGTACGTGCTATCTTGGAGAAGACATGGACATAATATTTACATGCAGCAAATGGAGCCTTCAATGCTATAGTGCCGCTGTCGATGTTTCTGTAATTTGGTGACGACCACAAGGAACTAGAACTGAATAGCAAGTTTGAATTGGTGGTGATTCGAACCAAGGACTCTTAAACAGCTTCTGGCACCTCAGGTGGAAGAGAATGCTACTGTTAAACTTGTGCGAATCGAGTGGACAATTCGCCTTTCCGATGCTAAAGGGTTGAAATCCTCAAGATTGTCAAGTCTGACAAGCCCCTACATCTCACCTTTAGCACCATGGATCTGCATACTCAACCAGCTGTGCCACAAACTAACTCATTCACCTGGAATATCGCAACGACATCGAAAATGGAGAAGCCAATGTTTGTTGTTTTGGGTGCTCAGACTTCAAGATCGAGTAATGCAGCTAAAGACTGTTCCCTGTTTGATCATTGCAACATAACTAGTTTGAGGCTTTATCTCAATAGTGAATGTTGTCTCTACTACGCCATGAACTCGGACTTGGGAAACTCAAGATTTGATTCACTGTATGAAATGTATCCAAATTTCCAAACTCATATATGGAAAAAAGAATTACCCATTATTAAAGAAAAAGAATTTTCTTAAATACGCACTTATATTCGTTATAGACTGCTCACATCAGCTGGAGGAGGTTGTAAATGGGGCTTCCAACATTAGACTCGAAATTCAAGCTAGAGTAAATATCCCTGCACAGACCACTTTATATCGCATATTAATGATAAAATGTTTACATACAAGCCTCTCACCCATGTGATGCAGCCTCTATTTTAAATGAACCATTGTAATGTTAAGGTTTCTTCATTAGGAATACAAGGAAATTTAATGGTTTTCCCAATGAATAAAACAGGTTATAAAATCATACCTTCATTCGTTTTATTATTTTTATACCATATAATTCCACTACCTTCCTCCACCAGCGTCTTGTTTCTACATATATCATTTGTTTAAGAATAGCTATGTTACCTAGATGGTAATGTAAATATAATTCAAATCTTTTTAGTTGAGAAATTTCATCAATGTTTAAAAGTATTTCAAAGTCATTAAGGTTAAAGTTCACAAATATGATGCTTTTCGTTTTCCATATAAGCATGGAATTATATGAGAAAACAGTATTTTCACCATATTCCACTTGCATACCTTCTCGATTTGAGATTGCTTGGAATATAGGGAGACACACTCAAATTATCTGCAAGTCATGCAATTTCATGTATACAAAATTATTTTACACAAAAGGTACAACAATGTCTAGAAGAGTCCAATGTTAACACCATGGCTTCTGAGATGCAAGCGTCTCGGAGCGCGCTTCTTGCCTGCATGTTTCTTGGGGGATGTCGATTCTGGATATTCTATCTTCCAGAAGCTTCAGTCTCCTTTGTAGACCAGTGAAGTTGTTCTTACTATTATTCCCGCGCCTGAAACATTACACAATAGAGGTCTTAGAAAACATACTTTTGGTGATCAGGTAGTATGAAAAAGAATTACATTTGTTAAGTAATAGAGAAATAAAAACGCAAACATTTTGATATTGAAACGCTTGCATTCATGTTTTCCGGAGTTCTGCCTGCTTGTCAGGAGAAGATCCTGGAGTCAGCTGTATTAGATCCCCGTCCTTCTGGAAACAGAACTCCTCTTTCCCGTCGTCTATACAATTAGTGGCCTGCGCAGCTGCTGCAGGAAGGTATTCCACTATATCATCTGCTCCTCTATTCTCCGAATCTAGGTTGTTTTAAGTGCAGGCATCGTCGTTTGAATTCTCTAAAGAGAATGATTTCAAAGGTTAGTTATACCGATTTACTTATGTACGATAGTATTGTATATGAAATTCATTTTACGCTGTTACTTTAAATTTATCTGCCTGAACTGGTACACGCTGCAGTTTTCATTGCACGGGAAGTATGAGGCCATCTGATCATGCACCTTTGGCTTGTCGCATAGGACTGCATGAGTATAGCCGTTGCAGTACAGAGATGTGCGGCTTGAAACGACGACATCCAACTCATCGAAATCAGCCTCCCTTAAAAGAAGAAATGCAATTCAACGAGTCATTCTGTTTTCCCCAAGTTAATTTTTTTTGGAAATACCATTCTCGTGAAGAATCAAATCTGTACTTACATGTTACTTTTCTGTAGACAGGACATTTACCCGTCCGTATACCGCGAGAAGACTCTGGTCATGATATGAAGGTATCTTACACACTATGGAACGCATGATGCAGTTGCGCGACTCTTTATAGTAATAAATGTAATTATGAGTCTCTTCTGCTCACGCACTCCCAAAAAGCATCCATTCCCACCATTGTATTATCGTCGCGATTACAGATCAACTGTTATTTCAGGCAGGGCAGGGCAAATAAACTTCTTATATCACGAGATAGGAAATCGGTTTATAGCATCATATAAAGCTGGTGGAGCGAGCTTGTAAAGGGTTTTGGGGGAGATTACAACTGTATTGCAGGCTGAGACGTGTTTCTTTTTTTGCTTCTGATACAAGAGAATGCTGAATGTGGGAGGTAGAGGGATCCGATGTAATGATATGCTGAGGGTAGAATGATGCATATCGTATTGCAGAGGGAGTCTGGGGAAAATACTCTAAGCTTTTGAGGGCGTTGTTTGGCCAGGTTCAAAGCAAAGAATGCTATGTTGAAGGTGGGAGAGAAGGGTGCATGTGTGTGTTTCATGGCACACAGGAGTTTGGGGTTGTTATTATTCTGACAGGGAACATGTGCAATGGAATTCTGAGGGGTAGGTTGGAAGGGCGCAGGTGTGTATTTCATGTCAGGCAGGTGCTTGGGGGTGGTTGCTATTCCGACAGGGACCAGAAGCAAAGAAATGCTGAAGGGGGAACGTGAAAGACTGCAGGTGTATGTTCCATGCTCGTAGGTGTTCAGGGTAGCATGTGTGGGTAAATAGAACCCTGTCTGTCTTTTTCGGGAGCACAACAAAGGAAGATTAATTAAGGTGGTCTTTTCTCTATGATGGAGGTGTATAACACCCAAAAAAGGGGCCTGTTATCCATTGTTCACTAAACAAAGAAGATTAATCATGGTCACCTCTATTGCCAGTAGGGGAGTCCTGGAGTGCCTGGGGTGAGAATGGAAAGTGGAAGTGGAACATTGGTGCATAAATTAGCATAAATCAATGTTTAATTTCATTGTAAACCGCAATTTAGAACTACTGTCATCACTCACAATTTTTCCTCGTAAACTTATTTTATAATTTCTTAGTCTTGTTCCCATTCTTTTCTGTACATGACCTATGCACTCTAGCCTTTCTCATGCAGCAGTTCATCGTAAACAGCTTTGTAAGAGTATCTCAAACATACCTTACATTGTGCTTGAAAATATCGTGGCATCCTCAACTTGCATCTCTCTTATCCCTTGGTAATGCAACCATTTTCATGGATTAGTTGTAATTTATTCTTGCACCTGCAGAACTTACTCTTTTAGCCAGGTGTACAATCTTACCTACATCTACAAGGTAGCTATAATCACTCCTATCCTCCGCTTATGGTAGGTACCATCTACAGCAATAGTTATGTCTCTGCTCCCTGAATTACATTCCACAGGTTGCTTAATAGCATCTTATATACTTCCCTATATATATCTTCAACAGTATAACAAAGAACAATTACATAATCTGTAAGTGGGTTAGAGCTTTAGGTAGATTTATTATTTCATAGAACATTTTTGCTGCTGGTGGACCTTTCCCAATAGCTCTTAAGCCATAAACCAAATGTAAGTTAATATAATGAAATATCCGTGTTTTCTCTTGGTTATGGAATTCTTTTGTTTCTGAGTTCATGAAGTCATGCTTTCTGTCACACATATTGCAATTAAATGTCATTTTATTTTCCCCAGATATTTTAACAGGTCAATGGTAGGTTTTACAACAAGCAGATTGATTTAGTGCAGCTTGTAATAAATGTATATTTACTACTTAATACTGAAAGTCATTGCATTAATCTGCTTTTATTATTCCATATTGCTCTAATAAGAGTTTCAGCTTGTTATGGGTTGAGCTATGTCCTGAAGAATGGAGTAGCATTCTGAATTTTAGGGCTAACAGATACTAGCTTACCCAGTTTTCTGCTCTTTCTACACACTTTCGTGCTTCTTGGCATGTTTTTATTTAAAAATAACACAAAAACAGCAGGAAGAAATAGCACAACCTCACCAAACCGACAAAAGTATTAGAAATCTGGTACCATATGCTTCATTCACAACAGTGTAAACAAACAGGTTCCATGTTAAAGCAGGGCTACCAAATGCCATCTAAATCAAAACAGGAAGAAATATCCCTCTGTACTGAAGATTTCAGCTAAATATCTTTAATATAAAGGCAGTTACAGCATTATAAAGTTTTTCATTATTTCTGTCGGTTCACTGCCATTTTAAAACATGCACTATATTATTATAAATATATAGTATTAAGTAATGTAAAACATAATAAGTGTTAATATAAGTCTATTCGTTAAACTCCAAGGAAAAAAAGCAAATAAAAGCATAATTTTGAAAAATGTTTACAATTTTGGCTGAATAAACTGCAGTGTCTTATAATACACGGGCTATGTAAAGCATAACTTTTAAGCTCAGACGCCTAAAACGCAAGTAAGGCACACCCAAGTTTTAATCGACGCCACAACGGTTATTATATTGCTGGACAAGTTTCTAATGAGCTTCACTTGTTTCTCAACAGAGTTATTTCGTACCTCCTCCAGCCCCTTCACTAGAATTCTTTCAGAGAGGAGATGAGATCCCTGGATCATTTACTGGCTTCTTTACGTATATTCAACACGTAAACCACTGCTGATTTCTTAAAAGCTGCTTTACCTAGTTTATTTGTCTCAACTTTCTGCTCTTAGATGCTATGATTATTTATTGCAAATGGATAAACGAGTGTAAATTAATATCTAAAGCAAAGCTTTATATTTGTCATTTTTAGGCGTTCAACGCCCGTTCTTACTGCATACGGCAAAACAGCGGTGGGTACCGACGATGCATAGAATAAAATGGCCATTGAGAAAGGAAATTTAGGAAGGAAACATTTCAGTGCAGGTTCAGCATACCTATATTGCATTTGCTAGTTATGAGGACTGAAGAAAACCTGTCACGGAGGACGGCCCTGGCGGAATTGGAACCGCAGGTCTCCCGGTCACGAGTCCGTTCCCCGTGTCCGTATTAAACCTGTTAATGCTCCCTTGTTTCTTTAGTAGGCAGATCTGGTCTCCATAATCCAGTGCTTTTCTTTCAGAATGTGGCTGCCGCACGGACGCTACAGCGCAGACCCTCGCCGAAGCATTTGTAATATACCCGAATCACCTGACGTTCTCATTTACAATCGTGATAATAAGCACATGACTTATCATAAGATATGTTGGAAATGTTGTCCCCCATTTGCATGTTTCTGGAATGTTGTCGGCAAGATTTCATTCACAACGATGTTTTCTTTTAGTTCTTTGAATGTATAGAGTCTGTTGCACACACATTATTCTGCAAGATGACAATCACACCAGTTATATCAGCGGATTGTGAGGGCCCTAAGTATTTACTATACAGAGTGGACCATTCAAGTTCAGACAATGTCTCCAAAACTAAGCGTCCTAGAAATAAATGTTTTGAATAAAAGTTGCTTGGGGAAAGTGAATGTCATTAGTAGTGTTTTGCTTAGAGCACGTTGTAGTGGTCCTTTCAGGGTCAATTTAAATTAGCCCTAACTGTAGTTTCCATTTAAAAAAATATAAATTTACCCAAACATGACCATCATAACGTCCTCCAAGCAATACACGACTAATGACATTTACTTCCCCAATAATATCAAGCAAAATGATTCATCACATTTCTTTCTACAACGCCGAGTTTTGGAGATACTGTACAGTCCCAAGTTAAATGGTCCACCCTGTATACTATATGTAATTTTCCCTGAATTAAACATAAGTGATCAGCTGTATGCGTCGTAGCAAAGTCTTACCTGAAAAATCCAGACTGACATTGCACGTCAGTTAGTCATTAAAAATTGTATGTCATTCCTGTACCTCTGTATCTTGTTTTATCAAAAAAGTACAGATCCTGTATCTGTACCCCAATTCTCGCATCATGCAAGAGAATTTCGTGTATAAGACGGGGTTTTCCGTACTCCAACATGTGTTATTTTGCGACGAAACATAGTCATTTAAATAGAACCATGCTGTGTCAGAGAAGAATATTTCGCCAAATCCAATTACAGAAGTTTACCCGTCTGAAGGTGTATGCAACTATACATTCCAAGAACAAAAGGAAAACATTAATCACTATGATAAACCATTTCCTTTTTTACCTTTTTCCATCATCTAGTATATATAGTAGTTTAGGGGAGGTATGGTATTCACCCAAAACTTCAATATCGAGACCACCAAAATACATGTTTTGATGTTCACCGAATACAAACTTTTTGAGAAAGTTCTATGTGTCTATGAGGAGCATAACTCAAAAATGAAAAGTCGAATGCTTGTCGAACTGCGTATACAATTCCAGCATGTTCTAAGCATGTGAAACAAACATTTTCTGGAAAATCTCCGTCATTTCAATTTACCCTTTAAGTGCAAATTTTTTTCGAAATTTTAGGTTTTTCAAAAGTGCTCTAACAAGTTGATTGAAGTGCCATATACGTAAGATCTTTACATGAGAAATAAAATGTATATCTTACGCCTTCTCGGAATAGTTCTATAAAGTATTCATCATTTGGAAGAAGCTTTGTATAACGTTAAGAAATCAACAAAAAAACGTACTACACAAAAATATAAATCTCATAAAAACACACATTTTCAATTCTTTTGTAACTTTTTAGTGTGTTCTCGTTACTTGTTGTTTATCGCGAGATCATGGAAAGGGGGAAATTTAATGCCAACATAAGGCCTCTTGCCTTTAAACATATGTGTATCGATTTGGCTTGCGCTAATCTCCTTGTACTTGCAACGAGAAGTGTAATGAAACTATTTTTGCAAATGTTAATCTCGATTAACGTGAGAAAATAGAAAAATAAACTTTTGCAAGAATTGCTTGCAGAAGCTGCATAAAAACAAACGATAGTGCGTGGAGAAAATTATACAAATATAACACATCACGTTGTATTTTTTGCATTACAATATAACTTTGATACTATTTTAAATCAAGCATTGTATTAATCTTCGATCACATTTCACTCCGAAATCACTTCAGAATTTTATTACTGGTCATTGATTTACAGATGAATTATTGTTTCATTTAAATGAAGAATTGTTGAGAGCACATAGAGCCAAATGCAAAAATTATATATATATATATATCCTTAATTTGTATTCGCAAAGAGCGTACATCAATGTAAAAAAGACCGTACGTGAACGTCCAGCCAATTATTTTAATGAAACTCTTACAGTTAAGGAAACACAGACTGAAAGTGATACAGATGCCGACTTTCATCCATTTAGTGGCGCTAAAATAGTTCCCTACAAAAGACCTGAAAATAATTTTGTATTTAAAACTTCCATTAGTGCATTACAAACAAATCATCAGGAAACATTTTAGAGCGACGTGTATCATTTGTTAACACTAATAAGTATAAAGATTAGATGCACAAGTGCATTTTCTGAACTATTTGAGATGCAGTTGCACTCAATGCAGTCTTTATGAAACTGCAGTAAACAATGTGATATATTCTTTTATATAAAGCTGTCGTTCCAAAGAAATAAGTGCAAGAAGATAGATTTCTTATTTTCCTTAACGAAATAGTATGGGAATAAGAGATAGTGTTCTTTAAGATAATGTTATTCATCCTGGTCACATGTCTGGCTTACTTAGTCAGACGTAAGGGGTCTCCCAGCCACTGAGCTCAAGGCCCTTTGTGTCTTACTTGAAGGAAGGGATGAGTGCAGACCCGAGGGGCGACTAGAACTGGAGGGTGATACGCGCTAGCAAGGACGGGGTTATTAACGATTGCAGAATGACACGGATTCTGGCGCCAGCGGCCCTACCAGGGACATCATCTACATGACGTTTAGCGGACGGAGGCCCCCCAGTAAGCGGCACCAGACGAGTACTAGGGAGAAATCTTTACACAGCGCCAACCCCAACGCACCAATCGCCGTCACCTGGTCCTACAACGCTTGAAACATATGATGGGTAAAACAGATGAAAGGAAAAATGGAGACGAGAAATTCGTAGTAGAAGAGAAACCATATTAGCATTCGCCTACCGATGTGGGAAAACCACGAAGAACCCCAAGGCCCACGGAATCGAGCCTGATATTTCACAGGTTGCCGCGGAGCCATCTCGCCGGGGTGTTTGGATTATACTGAGAGAGGAACGCGAGTCGGAGTCAAATCCACCTTCTACCCACATCCCTTAGCGAACGTATTTGGTAAAAGTTATTAGCCATAAAACTGTTGCCGGGCAGCAACAAGCAGTTTACTAAAAGCACCTGCAATCTTATTTATGTTGCCAACAGTCGATTCCTTTACCCTTTTGTATAGAAACGAATTTAATCCTGTAGATGGCAATAACGTCCTTCTAAAATTTATTTTTAGCATTTAAACGGTAGAGAAGCACTCAAAATAATGACTCAACGCAAAATGAGGTTGTATTGTCTCGATGTGGTTTAGTGTTTAGCGAGATTTATCACTCGCGTTTGGAGGTTGCGATAGCCACAAATCTACTGGTGCAGGAGTGTTGGTCCACACACAACCGCGGCCTGTTTGAGAGTATATTGCGTTTCTGCGGGCTTCGGAACGAGATAGATAACAGCTTTAAAACATTGTTTGATAAGAAAGTTCTTACATTTCTTTTCAATGTAAAATCTTACTTAAGAAAATACAGGAAGTGTTGCATTTTACCCAAGAATTCGATACCGAGATTTTTTCACCGGAAATACACGTTTTGAGGTCACCTGAACAAAAATAGTTATTTATTATGGAAGAATTGTCGTTTCTAACGCTGCCTATATACCTATCCAGCAAGCAATAACTAGACCAATTTCTGAGCTGGAGGCACCCGAGTTCGGAATCCGTTATCTCCGGTGGTAGGATGATGGAATGAGAGGACTTTTACCGTGAACTTTGAACCACATTGGGAATACTTCACATAAGTCAGAGATGAAGGTGTAGATAGGCAGATTTAAAATGCCCACCCCAGATCCAAGAATCGAACACTAAACCCTCAGAACGAGATCCGGAAACGAAACCACAGCGCTACCCAGGCACCCATTACGCAAGAGTTAAAAGCGAAATTTATCCTAGAGCAGAATAAAATAGCTTTGAACATGCGTATCGTACAGTATTTTTAGACAGTCGTAGACATTTATAGACAAATTATTAGATAACTTTTACTTATTGCGTATCTGTAATGCTCAGCGCGGTTTTGATGGTCACTTGGTCCTTTTTAGGATCAGTGCTGGCAACAAGATGGACTAGTCGTCCTCCTTGGTGTAGTAGTTACCATGCTAGCCTCTAGTTCCCGAGGTCGCGGGTTCAAACCCAGAGGAGGGACATGGATTTTTTCGGGCGTAAAAATCCTTAGCATGGCTTCCTTCGTAAGGAAAGCAAAGCCGGTGGTCCCGTGTCGCAGATTTACGGCACGTAAAAGAACCTCAAGCCTGATAAAGAGGCCTCTGAGCAAAATTACCGGTTTTTCACGCCCAATGTATAATGGGACGCTAAGGACCATAGTAGTTAAAGAGCGTCCACAAATAATAATTTAAAAAAGAAGATGGTGTAGAGAAAGACAGTATACATAGGCAAGGCTATGAGAATAATTTGGCTGGTAACCTTTAGACATCCGCTTCAATACGTCATTAGTTTGTAGTTTTTACTAACGTCTTTGTTGTCCTTGACACTGAGGTACAGTTTGATGATAGTGTAATTTGCCTACAATGCTGAAGATATCCATGTTTAGGTTTTATCTTCAAAATACACTAACAGCACACTTTCACTATAATTAGGTTACACGTTTCTTACCTTGCACCATTAACCAATCTGTTAATACTATTTCGTTCTGTTTCCGTGACTTTTTTGGCAGCAATTCTAAGGTTACCCTCTCCGCTGTTTGTAAAATTTCGGCTGGTTCTTCACATTCCATAATTACTGCATTCAAATTATCTGCCATACAGCAAAAATATAAGCCTCTTAGATAATTTTCTTCACATCTGACAGAAAATCATTGTTATACATGTTATACTCGATGCACTTCGGTCACCTTTTGATCGGATAGATATTCGACTAGGTCCTCGTCCGATATACCATCGAGGCTATGGGTGGTAACGACGCCTCGACAGGAATTCAATGTGTGGTGGTTCTCAACACGGATGGGATAACCGTGGAGAAGCGTAGCGCGCAACAAGGTCTTACTTTGCTGATCGGACTTCTTTTGTGCTAATAAGGAACCATTCCGTAGACGAGTGCTGGAATGAACTGCACCAGCAATAGCATCAATGCCCTTCTGAATAATGAAAGAGTTCACCTTCTCAAAACTTTGTCCTTCTTCTGTTCGTGAAGTGACCAAGCAACAACCAGATGTCGGCGGTGTTACTTTTGTTACATAAGGTTTCGGCGCTTGCTGTTTATAATGGAGAAAGGGTGCTCCATAGCGAAAGAAATCCTCCACCATTGCAAACGTCTCCAACCTCGGGCTCTGACTTCCCGGGCGTTACTCCGGCTTGGGCGAGTAGCCTATCTATACCCGTCGCACCCCAGGGTCACACCTCTCAGAACATAGACAGAGGGCCCCAATCGCCGTAAGAAGTCAGCAGCCCATGCAATGGCTCCCCCGCGGGACTGCAGTTGAACAGCGGATACGAACACAAACCCTACATGACGATCCCAGGTGGTGGGGATGACGCCATTACCCACTCACCCAGCTGCGCACCTCGTGCGCGGGTATCCGTCAGGCTGAGTCTACGGTGGATTATAATAAAAATGTAAAATAAATAAAACTGTGTGGGCGTTTCGCACGCAAGATAGGCCGGCGAGGAAGAAAAAGATATGTGCGAAATAGACAAGGGAAGAAAGAAACGTTGGCGAGGGGTGACAGGGAACGAAATGTAAAGAACGCACGAGAGCCTATCTTGTGTCCCCCGGTCACGAGAATGAACCCACCTCGACCGGATGGGGATGAAGGGATGAATATGGCGATGAGTGGCTCGGGCACCCCGGGTACGCCTAACCCGTACTCACAAAAGGTGAGCCCCTGGGGGGTCATGCTGCAATGAGGAAGACTATCAGAGTGCACCGTAACGGCTCACTGCAACACACCGTCTTGTCCTGTTTCGTCAACTGCCCCGTGTTGCGTGACCAGACCCATTTGGCACTATAGGCTCGCTACACTTACGCCATGTGACGTCCATATTTCGATGTACGTGTGAGGGATCTCTGGAAACATGTTCCCGCACCTTCATCTACTTCCACCAAGTAGTTCATTTGTTATGTTACTCTACCCACCTCGTCCTTATGTTTTGCACACCAGCGTGTATATGTATATATATATATAATTTTACGTGTAATATCACGTTTAAAGAAGGATGAAAGGGGGAATACGCTGTAGCGAAGTTTGACTCCATATTTTCCAAGGCAGCTGTTGATTGGTGGCTAGCATGAATCGGAAAGTTTAAGTTTAACTATTTTTTTAATTACCTTATATCTACGTTTCCTTTGATAGTTACCAGGATTTACAACTAGTCCTCATTTATTTGGCAAATAATGAAGATAGTGTACCTGGTACTGCAGATACATATTTCGCACATTGGTAATTTCTGTGTGAGCTGTGGATAATAATGATGATGCTGATAATGAAGAAGAAATGAGTGGTCACTTTTGAAGCATATACACAGAGTCCTTTGTATCTCTGGGCTTTCAATAAAATCCAATGGTCCCAATAAAATGGACCACGTCCTTCATCTTTGCCCTTAAATCTTCAGATTCCACGCAAAAAAGAGCCTGAAAAATACGTATCTATGGAGGACAAAACCCTGGTACTCGCACAGTGTTTGGAGAGGTCGGCGCTTGGCTGTGGAGAGGCCCAGCTTAAGCACCAGAAGCGCTATCGGAGGAAAGTTAGAATATTCTGAAATATTCTTTACCCCATGCCTCCAGAACCTTAGTGCAGAAAGTTCTGGAACATTCTGTGGAAGATTTCATTGGTGACATAAGCGAGCGCTCTCGCGAGGATTCAGGTGAACGAGGCTTCTTCTGGTAGAACGAGAAGTGCTTTTCTCCGAGCGAGTTTGTGACGCCTGCCGCGAGATACTGTGCTTAGTTCCCAGCGTGTGAATCGGCTGGAAGGGATGGCTACATCAGGCGTATTTCATTACTCCGCTACGCCGCAACATAGTGACGCGATAAGGAAACTTAGAGAGGTGACAGTGAAACATTGAACTAGATTGCATTAACGAAGTGACGGTTAAACACTGGACAAACTCACAATGTGCTAGAGGTTTGTCTTTCCTTCCACATTTCCTGCACAAGGGACCCTGTATACCTAAGTTCCATTATGTGCAAATGTCTACACAGTGTGTTCTGTCAGTGATATAGCCAACACCACTTCTGAGTTTAAATCTAGTTAAATTCAAATGAATGTTACTTTACTTACCGCCTAGGCTCGAAATCAATTCATATGCCTGTCTGCCAGTAGCTTTCTTATTCCATTATTCAAGATGAGCCCTACTTATTATTTGGATCATCTCATACTTGGTACGACAAAAGGGCTCGGGTCCTATGAAATTAAGACCCAAGCCCCTCTTTGCTATCAAGCCTGCCATCTCAGTGTTTCTAATACCTGAATGCCCGGGGACCCAATCAAAGTTGGAACAGTGTCTTTGCAACATCCTTTCGTATCTGCGGGCGGGATAATGTACTTATTACCGGCGAGATCTACCAATCGATAACAAAGGCCTCAACAGCAGAATAGATTTTTCTGTCAGATTTAAAGGACAGAAATAGTTGTTTCAGGTAGCAAACCCGATTCTCCAAAACATGTATTATTTATTCAACATAACTAACTTAGCTGTATGTATCTGAAGCGCTGTGAAATAAGTGTAAGTAACCTATATTAGCAGTTTGAATCGCTGTTAAATTTGCATTAATTGTAATGTTACAACTTTGGCACAGATGAATGAAGATTTCGATTGCTTTGGTCGTTGATCTCACTGTTTGTATTAATAGCCACATCAGAAGAAATCAAAGTGTCTTGTTGCATAGGTTTTTAGATTTTTACAGTTCATAAACTAATTAGAATGAAGTTGACAGTAAATGTGTTCACTTATTATGTATTTATTTTCCTTAATAAAACTACATTTTTCAAGCGGAACGAAATTCAATATTTGAATTTGAATGTCACAAATAAATTATATCAGTGTTACTACACAAATATGTTAAACACAATAAAAACGAAAAGTACAGCCCTCATTCGCTGCTTTTAGCAAAGGGGTGTCCAAGAATGAATAAAGATTGGAAACGACGTGTATCGCTGTGCAAGTAGACACACACCAGATATTCCCTGGGGATAGCGGTAGCTAGATGTTGTGACCCAATGACCTTTACACTCGCTGCCGGTAAAACTATAGGGGTTGCTAAATACAGCTGAATACCACAATGTGACGTGTACAATGGTTCACTTAGTTGGATATATTTTTATACCCTTTCTCTGTCGTATTCAAGCCCGCGAGTGAAATCATTATAAGGAAACTTTTGTGGGATGATAATGATGAGGAATTTGGGTTAAGAGGACTAAACAGCTAAGGTCATCAGCGCCCTTACAAAGTAAAATAGATAAAATCTAAAACACGGAACAGAAACCCGCTTAGTCTCAAACAATAAAAACCAACAGATCAAAGTACAAAAACCACCAGACTAAAAACATGGTAGATAAAACAATAAAAGCTGAAACTACGTGTCAGGAACTGTAGAAGTCAAGGGACTAGAGCGCTATAAGTCTCCAGGGGAGAAGAGCCCCACATTAAAACTGTCAATATAAAAGCACAAAACTAAAAGACGCTCAGCGCTTCAAATGCGCTTACTAAAACCGCTGTCACTAATAAAACGTAAGAGACATTCTACAGCATGCGCATCGTCAGCCAAAACGTTGGCTAAACCAACAGGCAGAGACACGCGTACGCGCAATTGAGCTAAAACCTGACACTCTGTTAAAACGTGACGCACCGATAAGGGTGCCGCACATCGCTCACAGAGTGGTGCAGGATCACCACTAAGCAAGTGTCTATGGCTAAAAAGGCAATGTCCGATCCGTAAACGAGCTAAAATCATCTCTTCCCGACGAGAAGAACGAGAAGAGGTGCTCCAGATTAACGGGAGAGGTTTAACCTCCCGTAACTTGTTCCCCCGGAGGGCCGTCCACTCATCACGCCAAAGCGAGAGGATGCGGTGACGTAAAAGAACACTCAAATCAGACGAGGGAACAACAGAGGTAAATAATCTGGAGGATAAAGTCGCCGATTTCGCAGCGGCGTCGGCAGACTCGTTCCCTGAGATGCCCACATGACCTGGAATCCACACGAAGGACACGCTGATGCCAGAAGCACCAAGCGAGTGGAGCAGGTCATGAATGAGCTGTACGAGTGGGTGGTAACTGTACAGCGCGCCAACACTTTGAACAGCACTCAGGGAGTCTGAGCAAATAAAACAGTGCCGTAAGTCGTGCCGCTGGACGTATAAAAGTGACTGATCAATGCTAAAAAGTTTGGCGGTAAAAATCGAACATTGCTCGGGTAAACGAAAGGTAAAACTGCAATGACCAAAAACAAAGGCACAACCTACTCCAACATCAGTCTTAGACCCATCAGTATATATAAAAGTAAAGTCCCCGAATTGCGCCTGAAATTCTAAAAACGTTGATCTAAGGACTGAAGAAGGGGTCTCATTCTTCGGCATCGACGTTAACCCAAGGTGACAGTGGGCCTCAGCGCGCAGCCATGGTGGGAAACGCGATTTCTCCCTGGGAAGGAACTTTTGTGGGAGATAAGGTTTTCATGTCAATAGATAAGAAATGCTTTAACTTTCATATCACACCTGAGAAAATTTCAATGTTAATTTTAGTGGCTAGAAGAACCTATTAAAACTTCAATAGTTCAAAAGTCATACAAAATGTTATTGCTTGGGGCCATAGAGTGCAATGTTCCTTGTATGCCTGTGGCTTACGTGACTGAAACGACGCTTTTTAACACAGTAAGTTAATTTGAATAATTTCTTACATTAAAGAAAAACAGAAATATGACACAAAAGAATATTTTAACGGAGACAGTAATTACACTACTTTCCTACAAAATATTCTTTACTTTAATACCTTTAATAAATTATTACAAACTTCTTTATAGTCTATCTACTCGCTTTTAATCGTTATAAGCAATCCCAAAAAAATTTCAATAAAATTCCTTTATTGGTACATATGAGCGAAATAGATGCTGATTCTACATTCAGCTGCTTCAAGAGTAAGCGAGTATATTACCTATGATATTACTCACTCTGTGCATAAGCTTATAACAAAGCAAGAGAAAACAACCACCTCTTAATATTTCGAATTGCATTGCTTAAAGTATTGGAACGCTTAAACAGGTAACTGAATATTTTCGAAACGAATAATTCCACAAAAATATATTTCTCATAAATTGCATATCGACTCCCTCTGTTGTCTGGTGGTTACCATGGTAGCCTTCAAAGCCAGAAGTTCCGGATTTGATTCCCGGCTGGAAGGTGGACATTTTCTTTAACCCAGATTATTCCCCATCCTCTCTAGAATCTGAAGTATGAATGGAAGTGTGTGTGTGTGTGTGTGTGTGTGAATTTAATGTAATTACTCAAAGTAGTAGCACCCAACTGTCAAACGAGTGAATATCTTTGCTGATCAGCAATTGTTCTAAAGGCAAAAAGTCGCTGATATGACCCGAGATGTTATAGGCGGCATATATATGGGAAGAAAAGGTTGCATCCTTTATCTCGTACAAAGTTTTTTTATGTAATAGGCTTTTGTTTTCTCTAATGCTATGCTAGTTAAATATTTCCAAGGGAATTAGAGAGTTTCAAATGTTATTTGTATAATATTCAAGATATACATGTAAGTGATGAGGCGGTACGTATGGTATACACAGTGATTTATATGTGTGAATGTGTTAGTTATGAAAGTTGTTTATATGTTTTATTATAAGAAACTGAATATAAGTATAAAACTGATATATAGTGGCGTCGCTAGGCTGACTTCCTGGACGCGCCTTCCTCAACAGGGCACAAGGGGGACGAAGCATGTGCGGTGAGATGTATGACACTTACCAGATGACTCAAAAATTCGTTGAGATGGGGCGTGCGAGATTCCAGAGGTTTCCAGAAATGTTTGCTGACTTGAGCCAATAAGGGTAGGTGAAACAGATTTAAAATATATGATTGAACGAATGAGATTCACTGCGCCTAAATGCCCGGGAAAACTAGCGTCTGGAAGCGTTATAGCTAGTGTGCTATAAAAGGGTGTGTGAGGATGAACTGACGGGCATTTAACAGACCAACATTTCTGTTTGCTTCGTGCTAGGTCATCTGCATATAACAGAATGTGTATAGAAAAGAATGAGGCGTATTAAGGGGTTGGCGAGTGGCAATGAGGTCGTGTCAATAACTAGTAAAGTGTCAACAATTAATAAAGTCAAGTGTCATTCAATGGAGCCAAGTGCCAATAATTAACAAAGTCAAGTCTAAATAATCAGTTGTCATTGATCCACCTGCACGACCACACCTGAGATAAGAGTAAATAGTCGAGGGCAACGGAGACTAACAACCCACCCACACATATTTATCGCCTGAGAAAACAACCCACAAACCCATTCGCCACAATGACAGTGTAGGAGACAAACCTCGTTGTAAGGTTCGTGCGAGTAATTCGCCGTCTTGCCAGGCGTATTTTATTTCTGCTGTTTAAACATTTCTGCCTGGGAAGCAGAAATATACATTTTAGGTCCGTGAATGCGGGTTGCGCAGTAGCATTGCTCTGAGTCACGTGATCTGCCTGCGCATAACGAGCGAGAATGAAGTTTCTCTCGTGGTGGCTTTTGCCCACCCGCTTTCATGTGTGCTCCCGACTCTAACACCTTCTCCTCAATAGAAAGGGGTAGAAAAGCTTTCTGTTAAGGCACCAAGTCACAGTCAGAAGCTAAAAGTTGCAATGAGTGCTGCAAGAACTGTAGTACTCTCATTTCCAAAGAAGACATACAAGTGGCCCAACAGCGCTGTATTCTACATGTGCAAATATCCCTTCGTGCATTAAGAGAGTTGCAGAACTCAACGGGGCAATTCCAAATAGACACAGGTCAGAGGGGAATCGACGCACTAACGTTAGCGACCTTCGTTCTACTCCTTTTGCTTATCAGCGAAGGCGATGAGAGGATCGCGCTCACTGAGAGGCAGTCCCAGGCTTGCAACAGAGTGATCTGTCCTCCATGAATGCATAGAAACGGCTGGAACATTGTTATCAACAAACAGGGGGAACATTTCTATCAGCTGTTCTATGAATGAAGGCAGTATAACAGTACCTTTAGATGATGATGAAAAAACAATAACAATCGCAAGCGATCAAAATGACAGTGAAACACTACATACATAGTCCTCATGCCGCATTAATATTTTGATTTAACTCTACAATGCGTACACAAAATTAAAATAACTATGGGTGGATGCTAATTGGTCAAATAAAGGGATTTAAATTATTTTCAATCTGAAAAAGAGTTTAATTCGTAAAAAATAAAGTTTCTGTAACTGAAGTGGAAAATATCCCAAGAGCTTTTCGGTCTGTTTAAACTGTTCTTGTCTATTATCACGAACCGTATGCCCTAGTGCATGCCAGGGAACTGCCTATCAATAAGCGCGATCCGCTAATCGTCTTCGCTGATAAGCAAAACGAGTACAACGAAGGTCGCTCACGCTAATGCGCCAGTTCCACACTGACCTGTGTTCACTTGGAATCGCAATTGCCCCGTTGAGTTCTACAACTCTTTTAACGCACGAAGGGATATCTACACATGCGGATAAGGCGCTGGGGCCCACCTGGCATGCTCCAATCTTTGATATTCTGGAATGTTTGTGCCATCATGCATCGTATATACATATCGTGCGTATGTTTCAAGTTTACTGCTTAAGATTTCAGCCAGGACTTGAACTCTGAACAAGAAATAAAATCTTTTCGTCATTTAGGAAATAATTAAGTGACTTATTAAGCAACTCAGGAACTTCAGTTCAAAAACAAAAGACAGTGTCTGTGTTTTACTCTCGACTAGCATTTTGAACAAATAATTTTAAAAATTCTGCTCAGTGTATAAGCATTGGTTCAAATAAAGTGATAAAATCGGGCTACGCAAGTAAAATGATCGCACATGCCATTGAATTTTACAACTAGCGAAGCCACAGCGTAAAATGAATCATTTGTTAACTCCAAGCCAGTAACCTATCTCTTCCATAGCTTGGTTTCTTACTTTATTTATAGTTAAGGAGACAACAGAAACCTCCAATGACTGCTCTCCGTCATAAATAATAACATCGAAATGTAGTAGTCTCGAAAGCGAACAGCGTAATTGCAGAAGGAAAATAAAAAATGTCTATGCCCATCTAAACAGACAACACATAAATAGCCATTTTTTCTTGAATGAATTTCTGGTAAAAAAGAGGATCGACTATCGGATTGCATAAGTATAATACCGGAGCTGCTTCAAATGGAAATTTAAGTGAACGTTCTACAGTTCTACACATCCCAATTGCACGCTGCCCTGCATGTGCTGAGAAAATACCGCCTTGCTCACATTCCTACGTTTATGTCTCCGAAAGTCTGGAATTCCTTAAAAAATACAACAACAAAAATTCAGGGCTCACTGAAGACCTGTTTCAGACGCTGCAGCAGTTGGGACGAGTTACCGAAACATGTTACCAAGAGTGCAGTTACTGAAATTTTAAGAATGTGCCATCATATACACCAGTGGTCCTAGAAAATACAGAACAAAGTGTCTGGTCCCGCATGAGACTGCTACCTTGCTTCTTTTACAATGTTATGCGAGCGCGCGCGTTTCCATGGCAACTGCAAATAATAAAATTTTTACTTTCTCTGCCACGTATCTAGTAAATGGAGAAGGTATTGCATTCCACTAAAAGCTTCGATATCGAAATTTCACCACAAATACATGTTTTAAGGCCCCCTGAATCCAAATAATGCATATTTAGAAAAATGTACGCGCGCGCGCGTGTGTGTCTATGAACAGCATAACTCAGAAACGAAATGCTGGATCAATACTAAACTTGGTATTTAAATTCAGTACCTTCCAAAGATGTGACGCGAACATTTAAAAAGAAATCAACACAAACTACCATTTACGTGGAACATTTTTCGAAGTTTTTGATTTTCTGAAAAATGGCTATAACGATTTTGATTAAAATACCGTATATTTAAACATAGTTACATGACGAATAAAATGTACATCTTGACTTTTCTGGGAATAATCTGTGAAGTCCTCTTCATTGCGATGGGGATTTATATAATCTTGCTTTGCTGGTAAATGTTAAGCTATAAACGAAAATATGCTACAGAAAAAATATGGTTGTCTTTAAAACATACAATTTATCTCAAATTTTATACGGAATTAGTCATTTCCGAGATATACGTTTTTAATGGGTCCAATTGTTCAATACTTTGTTTCATGTCGCGTCGATTTTCAGCTGTTTCTCGCAACGCCATGGAAGGTGATGGAATTCTAAGGCCAGTATATAGCGTTCAGTTTTTAAACATTTATTATCTCTATTCCCTTTCTATCCATAACGAAAGTGTAATGCAGCTATTTTCGGGGAGATTTGTCTCAATTAAGATGAAGTAGATAGGAAAATAAACTTTCGTAAGAATAATCTGTATACCCACCAAATAAGCAATACAGGATAGAGAAAGGCATGTGAATGTAACACATCAGATTTTTTTATCACAGTCACATGAATGCAATATAACTCTAGCACCAACATCATAAAGACTTAACATCCAAACTGCCCACTATAATTGATTTAAGTTTTTGCCTGCAGTGGAAGTAAGAGAGCTTCACATTGATGTCATTTATAGTAGTAGTCATTACTATTGACGTTTTATTTATTCATGAATCAGCTACAAAGACAATGTTACTTATCTTAAAATGCAAAAGCGTACCTAATAAAAATAGAAGATAAATTAGACATCTTGACACTTTATTCTCGTTTAATCAGAGTAGAAACGTCAAGGAGTATTTATGTTCGTATTTCACTATAATGAGAAGATACATAACAGACAATAGGCAGCTGAACTGGAAACAGATTTGAGAATAGTCTTGTGGTCAAAAGCAGATGGAAAAGTGTCAAAAGAAGACTAATAGATATCAGGAAATGGTATCGGATTATAAAATTATACCTTCTCTTAGTCTCGCAAATGAAATAAAACTAAATTGGGGTAAGCAGGCTTAAGAAGACAGGAAAGATCAGGAAGGGAGGCTGAGGACACAGAAAACTACTGGGAGGAGAATCTGCCCATTTTGTGGTTTGGATAAAGACTGGGAATGCGCACAGTGGGAGAACCAGCGAACAATTAAATTCAAAGAAAGTTTCCCAAGCTCTGCTGGAAGGAGATCAGCATGTTGGAATCTACTGCCTGACAAGAGAGCTGGCAAAATATGGAAAATTTCCGGATTAAAGTGCACGAAGCCAAAATAAATTTCTTCATTTAGTCAGAATCAGTTTATCTGTATCTTTTGTCATCTTTAACATGTATCTTAAATATGTATTTGCGCTCTATGATTTATGCAATTAGTATTTGTTTAATAACCTTCATAAGTTTTCCCAATAAAGATACCTTATCTATTTGTGTAATGAAATTCAAAACATTTTACCGGTTCCATCTTGATTGGTTTCGCACGAAACAATTTTTTAAAAACATATTCGCTATGTCAATTTTATTCACAGTGGAGTTCCTTACACACATAGTAATGACTAATTATTAAATTTTCTGATAAAACATTGAAAAATATCTCGCAAAGGGCAGGTTTGGAAAATCCTCGAAGTTCTGTTTGTAAAAATGATAATTTTTCTTTTTTAGTCTTTCACTTAACTCTTTCACTTAAAACAACAAATGTTATACGAGCAACCCTATTATAGTAATAATTCCAGATAAAAATATACCATTATGTTCAAACTATATATTTTTTAGAATTTGCTCATTGACTGCTGATTGGGATGAACAAAGCTGCTACAGTGAGAGAGCAAATATTGAATAGTACTGTAACAAACTTGTACGTTACTTGTATAGACGGTTTTTTCCTAGTCATTAGTAGTTTTATAATATTTGATTATGGATACGGGTACAAATGGCATAACAGGTCTCAAGGTAATTAGTACTTGATTAATTAATTCTTAACATAAAAATAGAATTTTGGGGTCTAAGAGACTTTACATGTTTAACACATAAAAATAAAATTATGAGACATAGTAGATCATGGATTAAAAAACTTAGAAAACCTTCTGGAACAAATAGGGAAAATTAGTTGGTAGAACTCATATGCAGCCGGTATGTAGAGTTCTTAATATCCAAGTTGTATCCAAAATCTTTCCTATAGGCGTTCATGAATTGTCAGTTGAGGAGTCGCATGTTCCTGATGAGTTACTCTTGGTCTACCGCTGGGATATTACTATCACCTTTCCCTAGCTCCACCTTTAAATGCATGCAGTAATTATAATTACAAGCTAGGTCGATATTCACAGCGAGTACACTGTAACTTCTAGGTTTTATTTAATCATCTGACCCCCTTTGGGATTTGCTAATGACACGGAATACTTAAAATATGAATTAATTACATAAAAATAATACGGTTATGGAAAGCAAAGATGACAATGATAATAATAAAACAATAGAAATAATAATAATAATAATAACGTTAATATTACTAATACAAATTCAAATTTAGACATAATATATAATTAATGTGTTTCTCATTAAGATGATCTCTGTAAATCGCTAACGAACTTTTATTATGTCTGTAACAATTTGGGACTATTTTTTTCTAATTTATATTTCTCCCGCTATGAAACAAAATGCTTTGTAATATTTCCCACGTGATCCAAAGAAAGACCACTCACATTTTCTGAATGTGACATTCATCTATAAAATATGCGACTTTTGGTTGATATATATTATTATTTTGTGTAACAGCACCTTCAGGCTATGTAGTTGTCTGTTCAAACGGATTGTTGGATCTACAATTTCTGCCACAAACTTCTTTCTGTTGATGAGATGATATGTATACGCTTGTTGCTGTCGTTATCAACTATGCAATGCACTTGCAAGCCCTTGAAGCGGAGACCATTTGCCAGCAATTTTCTTACGCTGCCGCGCCTCTTGTGGTTTCTGAGGACACTGATTCCCTATGACGTGAAGAAGGGCTTCCAACTCGTCACAATGTTTGCAGTTAGTGCTGGAAGATCATCCTGAGACTGACCGAATAGGTGATACTATGGCATTCATATCGCGCCATTCACTACTCGATAGATCATGGATCCATTTATTTGCAGAGGGTACTTGGAAAATAGGGCAATTCCCTTACCTTTGTGGGGATGTGAGTACCACTATAAATTCTCTCTGTATCTGAGATGTTGCCGAAGCTGTCTGGTATGTTTTGATTCCGTTGATTCGTTCTATTTTGTAGTTCTTGAAGCCAACCAGTTTTAATATAGTCGCGATCTTGAACAACGTTTGTGTGGGGCTGGTCGACTACTCCAGAGTTGCAATTGTTGTGGAAATGCTTCCCAGGATTTAATATAGTCGCGATCTTGAACAACGTTTGTGTGGGGCTGGGCGACTGCTTCCAGAGTTGCAATTGTTGTGGAAATACTTCCCAGGATTTAATATAGTCGCGATCTTGAACAACGTTTGTGTGGGGCTGGTCGACTACTCCAGAGTTGCAATTGTTGTGGAAATGCGTCCCAGGATTTAATATAGTCGCGATCTTGAACAAGGTTTGTATGAGGCTGGTCGACTGTTCCAGAGTTGGAATTGTTGTGGAAATGCTTCCCAGGATTTAATATAGTCGCGATCTTGAACAACGTTTGTGTGGGGCTGGTCGACTGCTCCAGAGTTGCAATTGTTGTGGAAATGCTTCCCAGGATTTAATATAGTCGCGATCTTGAACAACGTTTGTGTGAGGCTGGCCGACTACTCCAGAGTTGCAATTGTTGTGGAAATGCTTCCCAGGATTTAATATAGTCGCGATCTTGAACAAGGTTTGTGTGAGGCTGGTCGACTTCTCCAGAGTTGCAATTGTTGTGGAAATGCTTCCCAGGATTTAATATAGTCGCGATCTTGAACAAGGTTTGTGTGAGGCTGGTCGACTACTCCAGAGTTGCAATTGTTGTGGAAATGCTTCCCAGGATTTAATATAGTCGCGATCTTGAACAATGTTTGTGTGGGGCTGGTCGACTACTCCAGAGTTGCAATTGTTGTGGAAATGCGTCCCAGGATTTAATATAGTCGCGATCTTGAACAACGTTTGTGTGGGGCTGGTCGACTACTCCAGAGTTGCAATTGTTGTGGAAATGCTTCCCAGGATTTAATATAGTCGCGATCTTGAACAACGTTTGTGTGGTGCTGGTCGACTACTCCAGAGTTGCAATTGTTGTGGAAATGCTTCCCAGGATTTAATATAGTCGCGATCTTGAACAACGTTTGTGTGGGGCTGGTCGACTACTCCAGAGTTGCAATTGTTGTGGAAATGCTTCCCAGGATTTAATATAGTCGCGATCTTGAACAACGTTTGTGTGGTGCTGGTCGACTACTCCAGAGTTGCAATTGTTGTGGAAATGCTTCCCAGGATTTAATATAGTCGCGATATTGAACAACGTTTGTGTGGGGCTGGTCGACTACTCCAGAGTTGCAATTGTTGTGGAAATGCTTCCCAGGATTTAATATAGTCGCGATCTTGAACAACGTTTGTGTGGGGCTGGTCGACTGCTTCCCAGGATTTAATATAGTCGCGATCTTGAACAACGTTTGTGTGGGGCTGGTCGACTACTCCAGAGTTGGAATTGTTGTGAAATGCTTCCCAGGATTTAGTATAGTCGCGATCTTGAACAACGTTTGTGTGGGGCTGGTCGACTGCTCCAGAGTTGGAATTGTTGTGGAAATGCTTCCCAGGATTTAATATAGTCGCGATCTTGAACAACATTTGTGTGGGGCTGGTCGACTGTTCCAGAGTTGGAATTGTTGTGAAATGCTTCCCAGGATTTAATATAGTCGCGATCTTGAACAACATTTGTGTGGGGCTGGTCGACTGCTTCCAG
This sequence comes from Deroplatys truncata, assembly GCA_030765065.1. NCBI lineage: Eukaryota > Metazoa > Arthropoda > Insecta > Mantodea > Mantidae > Deroplatys > Deroplatys truncata. Next base: position 17,729,225 of record CM060988.1, on the reverse strand, counting down.
AGTTGGAATTGTTGTGAAATGCTTCCCAGGATTTAATATAGTCGCGATCTTGAACAACGTTTGTGTGGGGCTGGTCGACTGCTCCAGAGTTGGAATTGTTGTGGAAATGCTTCCCAGGATTTATGAAGAAGCGAGAGACCTTTAAATTTATGGCAAATTTACAGCACGATATTTGGAGTGTCGATGGGTAGCCGAAAAATTAGTTTGATAGCACTGCATATGATTTTGTCGGTCTTATTTAGGAACGATTTTGGTATGTTTTCTAAACGTGATGTTTGAAGAGAGGGCGGCGCCGTGACCGAGTGGTTAGACCGCTCCCACCGAGGGGACCGGGTTCAATCCCAGGGACCTGTGTGTGGTATTTGTGGTGGACGAGGCGGGTTTTCTCCGGGTTCTCTGGTTTCCCCCGCCATTCATTCCACCAACTGCTCCATCATCACCTTTCCTTTCAATAATTTCACCAACATTTCGCTTCATCTACTTCCTTCATCCCATACCAGGCATCGGGCTGATCACCCATCCTGGATGTTCTGTCTGATCCATGAGTGTCTGCTCCTCGACGGGCCTCTGACCCCAGGCACCAGCCTGTAAGTCCTGGGGGTGTAAGTCCTACATAAGAGGAGGGTAAACAGATAATGAATGAATGAATGATGTTTGAAGAGGAGAAACTAATGTTTGGTTTATAAATTGGTTAAACACCATCAGGTTATGCTGTGGTTGTAATAATGCTGTATTTGCCAGAGTTTCGAGATTTATTTGTAGTTTTTGTAATACTGCTCTTGAATTGAAAATGAATGAATACAGCACGGGGATGCTATTGGTGGATCCAAAACCTTTTACTATGGCCTCCGAATGAAGATACAGATTATGTGGCGAGAAACCTTTCTTGTTATGGAATACTTCTGGAGTAAATGGCCTGAACTCACCAATAGTTTAACAAGTGAACTATGAGGGTGTTAGTTATTGACAAAAAGATAACATAGGCAATTATTCTTACGCACGAATTTGTAAATCAGCAAAGAGGGCTACTAAAATTTTCAAACTCCGCAACTTGAACAAAAATGAGTATACTTTAAATTTGCTACCGTCCTGAAATGTTGTAATAGGCCATAACTGCTAATTTCTTGGGCGTAACAATATCAAGTTCCAGGCCTGCCCGGTCGTGTTGGACTGTTGATATACTAGTCTGAATACAGACATGCAAGCGGTGTGTCCTGTACTATCACACGCTTTGAAGATCCCTCAAGTGTTCCTCGCCATTTCGAATCGATTATTAATTTTCTTGCTGGTAATCCTCGATTCGAATGGTGTGTGACTATTGACTATTCCCTTTGTATCCATAACGAAATGTGTAATGCAGCTGTTTCCGGAAAAGTTTATCTAGATTAAAATGAAGTAGATAGGAAGATCAACTTTTGTAAGAATAATGTGTTTACTCACTTATAACAAAGGGTAAAGAAAGTCCTTTGAATGTAACACATTACATTTTTTAGAAAAATGTCCGTGTATGTGTGAATAGCATAACTGAAAAACGAAAACGCCAATAAATACCAAAGCTGATATTTAGTTCCAAAGATGTAACATGAAGATTTGCAAGAAAATCCCCATTCTAAGCTCTCTTTTACATACGACATTTTTCGAAAGTTTTTTATTTTCTGAAAAAGTCTCTAATTATTTTGATTAAAATACCACATATTTAAGACATTTACATGACAAATAAAATGTTTACCTTGAATTTTCTGACCATAGCCTGTAAAGTCCTCTTCATTCGAAAGGAATTTTGCACAATTTTGTTTAACTAACAAACCTAAAGCGATTGACGAAAACGTACTACACATAAGCCTTTCTGAGATATACGTTATTAAAGCCTCGAAATGTTCACTTCTTCGTCATTCTCTTATAAACTCCTGTCAACATTCAGTTGTTTCTCGCGATGTCATTGAAACAGTATGGAATTTTAAGGACAGCATATAGCGTTCAGTTCTTAAACATTTGACTATCGCTGTTCTCTTTGTATCAATAATTAAATGTGTAATATAGCTATTTCGCAAAGTTTTATACGGGTTAAAATGTAATAGAAAGATAAGCTTTTGTAAAAATAGTTTGTACACTCACCAACGAACGATAGAGGTTAGAGAAAGTCATGTGAATGTAACACATCAGATTTTTAAAAAAAATGTTTCTTCATATTGTTTCTTATTTTAACTTGACATATAAACAGTAATTTTTCTGTTCCGTGTATAAGCGGTATTCTTCACTTGCACGTAAAATAAACCCCTTTGTCGTTTGCACCCAGTTTAGGAAACGTTAAAGAATGGAGTTAACTTAGCAACTTACCCATTTAGATGTAGTTATACTCCACGTTAGACTGCAACATCAACTCACCTGGAACAAAAAATATATTTAATTAGCAAATATTAATAAAATAATTAATGTTCTTACACATTTTAATCACATCTCGGCAGTTTGACATGTCGATACAAGAGAACCCAATCATATATGGATCAGAGAACAGTCACCTGCCATGGCTGCAACGTTAATCCCATGAATAGTTGCCATTAGTCCACAAGCGATGTCAGTGTAATTTTATATCAACAGTTATATTCGTATAAAGAGTATGTGTAGCAGTCGCACGACATTCTCTCCCTAGGATTATCTAGCTTCATAAGTGTTGCGAAAGTTAAGCAAATGGAAGCTTCGCTAGAAATGTTCTAAGATAGGGAATATTAGGATAAACTTAGCAGTCTGCGACATAAATGAATGTTTAAACATCACTGGTGTGCAAAACCTAAGGACAAAAGTAATGTTCGCATGCTGTGACACCGCCAAGTAACATAGTTTGATGAAACTTGAATCATACATAGAGGGAACTGCTACACTAGGCAACTAAACGAAATACGCAATGAGACGAACAGAAATGTCACTTTTATTCATAGACCATAAGTTACACTAAAGTCAATACGACACATGATGGCTCTTTAGATTTACAGAAACAGATACATGGTGCTTAAAAGGGTGTATGATCACCACGGACAGCAATGCATGCTCTGCATCGTGCTCCCATGTTGGCCACAAGGTTGGTAAGCAGTTCTTGTGCTAGGGCGTTCTATTCCTTCACCAGCGCTGTTGACAACTGATGGGGTCGTTGGTGCATGTGGATGTGCTGCAATGCGTCTCCCTAAAGCATCCCACACGTGCTCAATGACATTTAAATCGGGGGAACGGGCAGGGCAGTCCATTCGCCGATATCCTCTCGTTCCAAGAGATCCTCCACCTACGTTGTTTGATGCGGTCGCGCATTGTCATCCATAAAAATGAAGTCAGGGCCGACTGCACCCCTGAAAAGACGCACATGGGGAAGGAGTACAGTATCACAATAACGTTGACCAGTGAGCGTACAGTGTTCAAAGATTTGGAGGTCGGTGTGCCCATGCAACATTATATCTCCCCAAACCATAACACCCGAACCACCAAAACGATCATGTTCAAGGATGTTCCTGGGTTCATTACGTGTTCCCACCTCTCGCCAGATGAGGGTACGTCGAGAATCACTACTTAGACTGAATATCCTCTCATCCGAGAAGAGCACGTGACCCCATTCCTCGTTGGTCCAGTTTTGATGCTGTTGGCATCATCGCAAACGGTGCCCATCTGTAATGACCACCTGTGAACCAAAATGATTGATGACGCCTCTCAATCTATGTCGCTTTTCTAAGCCAATAAAAATGTACATCCATCAGAGTTTCTATTGGTCTGAAACTGTGTGAATTGATAACGATGATGTAGGAACGGAATGTGCAATTCCTCTAACGTGAAACTGCTATGAGATGGTGACGATTGTAGCAGGAGTCCAACGTGAAGTATCTCCTGATGCGAAACTGCTACTAGTGATGACAATGACAACAATGTCGCTGTTGAAAATTCAAATTCAGTTCTATTTATGGACGCTCTTTTTCCGTATGGTCTCATTCTATATTGGGCGTGAAAGACCGGGAATTTTGCTCATAGTTCTCTTTATCAGACTTGAGGTTCTTTTACGTGCCGTAAATCTACGACACGGGGCCACTGCTTTACTTCCTTTTCAAAGGAAGCCATGCTAAGGAGTTTTAGGCCAGAAAGAATTTCCATCGCCCTCCGCCGGGTTTGAACCCGTGAGCTAGAGAACTAGAGGGTAGCACGGTAGCCTTAAACCACGGAGGACGATAATGTCCCTGTTGAAGGGATCTAACTTGAAGATTCTTTTTGTGTGAAACTGTTGTGAGGTGCAGGCGGGACTTTTGCAAAAACCGAATTTTCTTCCGGCATGAAAATATTCTTAAATGATGACGATGATGACAGCGTTATTGTTTGCAGGAACTGAAGTTGTAAACTCTTCTGGTGTGAAAATATTGGTAAGAGACAGCTGAAAGATGGATAGATGGAAATTACTGGTGGGCCCTTGAAAACAGTCCTGCATGTGGACCATAAAAGCCCAGGTCTCCAGTCGTCTGTTTCTGACATAAAAGACCCCAGAGTAATTTATCTTAAGTTCACAAAAAAACACACATTTACACAATATATTTGAGAAAGTCTCATACCCCGCACCATAATTTCTGCATTTGGGGTATTATGTATCCCCATTATATTCAGCTACCTGTGAAAAGTGTCCGTAGAGAAAAAGTCCTTAAAGAGGCCAACACCTTTCGCATTCAGTCTCGGCTAGCGGCAGCCACAGCTTCTTAGTATGTCGACCTAGATTCTTCAATAAGCTCCTTCTATCTTTTCTAGCTCCCGTTTGTTTCTGCCAAAGCTATAAATGCTGAATGACGAGCCCCACTGTACATGGATTAACCTGACGCTTTGCACGAACATGTCTATAACTGTTTCTGCCTTCGCAAAGGAAGCTTTTTGCTTTTTAGCGAAGTTATTTGATCATTCATTTCCTTTGTTGCCCGAATGGCAGGGCACCCACACAAGTCTGACAGACCTAATGTGAAACCGCTTCTTTATGTTCGTAGTATACTCACAATATACATATACAGGATGAACAACCTTGACTTTTTGCATTCTCATGGGAGGTAGGGTGCCTCCAGACACAACATCCCAAGGGGGTTCAGAGGGGAATTTCACAGTTTTAAATGGAACCATGGAACAAATTTGAGATATTCTGAGAGTTTTTAATAAATTAACGAACTTTTGTTTAAGACATTCTTTTCCAAAATGAAATCTTGATCATTTATAGTATGTTGGAAGTTTATTTAATACTTTTAATCACCTTTGTTCTCTAATGTTCTAATTATTTGAGAATCAAAAAGACCTATCAGTTAGACACAATGGATTTATTTATTTTCAAAATACACCATTTTTCATTGAGATTTTGCATATCATGGTGAATCTCACTGAAACGGAAATACTACAAATATTAGATATTTTTGGTTATAGCAATAGCAAGAGGACACAAAAAGAGGCGTGTGATTTATTTAACAAGTTGAATCTAAACAAAAACGTAACTCAGTCCACGGCGTCTAAAATTGTTAAGAAGTACGACGCATCGGAAGTGAAGACTAAGGCTAGATCCGGAAGATCAAAATCTGCTACGACTGAAAAAATGCCATTATCTTTCCAAGAAGATTCACGCAAGTGGTAAGGGATTCCAATGTATTACATCTGTTTGTAATTTAATGAAATAAGTGAATGGCATCCATATAAGATACAACTATTGTAGGAATTAAATGAATCTGATTTCGACCTAAGTTTTGTGAAACTGTGATGGAGCTGTAAACTAAATTTCAGAATCAGTAAGACACATCAAGATAAAGCCACTTTCTGTCTTAATGGTACAGTGAACCGTCATAATTGCCGTTGTTGGACTCCGGAAAACCCACAATGGGTAGTCCAACAGCACACTCAACTTCCACAAAAAGTTAATGCATGGACAAATTTGGTCGATAACAACAAATTGGACCATTTTATAGAGGGAAACTTTAATTCCGACATTTATCTCCACCTGTTGCAAAACAGCATCATTCCAACTTGCAATGATTTGTTTCCATGCTAAATGAAGAAATATGGTATGAACAAGATGGTGCCCCAGCACATTTTGGAAGAACATACGTGACTGACTTCCTGAACGCAACATTTCCTCCCATATGGATTGGGAGAAGAGGACCTACTGAGTGGCCACCTAGATTTCAATCCATTAGATTTTTATTATGAGACTACTTGAAACCCAAAGTGTACCGCAATAAACCAAACAATTTATTAGATCTAAAACAAAACATCAGTGACGAGATGCTTCTGATTGGTTCAAATACTGTGCTACAGGCATTAGTGATAGACTAGCCATTGTTTGGCAGTGAATGGTGCTCACTTTGAAAATTTGTTGTGAAATTAAGGATGCCACAAATGAGTAATTTCTAAATGTCGCTGGTTATCTAACAAATACATTAATAAAACACTCAGATGAGTAAAATATCAAATAAAGCAAAACAAGGATCGGGTCATCATTATTAAAATAAGAGTATATATTCATACACGGAATTCTGAGCAAAGTCCAAAAATGTAAATAAATATGCATTGCCAATTAAAAAAATACTTTTTGTAGTATCCTATACATGTAAAGAAATTAGTTTTCCAAATTATGTGCATAATATCAAAGAGCACAGCCTTGATAGCTTAAATATTTAATATTTTTCAACAAAACCAAAATTTTAAAAGCTATAAGCTCGTAAATACAAGCTTAAATATTAAAACTGATTATGTGTAGTAGTGTTTTAATAGTCTATAAATTAGCAAGATTTCATGTTAGAAGAAATGTTTTAAACATATGTTTCTCAACTTGTATTAAGAACAGTATATCTCAATGTTATACCATGGTTCCTAATTGGGGACTAATGAGGTGCTGCTCTTAATGCTGTCTGGAGGGTCGCTAGCTACCATGAGAATCACCAAATCATGTTTATTGATCCACTTAAAACTTTTGGCCAACATTCCATATTTTTTGTTCATCCAGAATACGGAGTGAACCATTTAAGATGAGACTGTACAATATCTCCAAAACTAGACATTGTAGAAAGAAATGTCTTTCATAAAAATTTCTTGATATTATGGGGGAAAGTAAATGCCATTAGTGATGTTTTATTTGGAGGAACTTGTGATGGTCATTTTAGGATGAATTTAATTTGACTCTAATCGGAGGTTCCCATTTAAAAAAATTAAATTTACCCCAAAATAGCTATCATAAGTCTTTCCAAAAAAACACGACTAATGGAGTTTATTCTCCCCTATAATTCAAATCAACTTTTTTTTTAAAAACATTTGTTTATACAACGCTTAGTTTTGAAGATATTGCACAGTGTCAACTTAAGTGGTTCTTCCTGTATTAAAGCGATAAGTAAATTTACTTTTTGGTATCTCAGCATCAAAATTGTCAATCTCGCTCGAAATTAAATTTAAAATCAACAACCACTAATGATGCAAATGGATCGCGGCACCTTAGCAGACAGCCGTCGAGGAGCAACGTATTACCTCCTAACCATCATACCAACCTAATTCAAAACTGCTATCCTAAGCTACCCTAGCTATCCATATCAGGGCTGAACCAACGCCTCCTAGGAACACGCCGCTGAAGTATGTTGGCTACTGACGTCACAACCAGGAGTCCTCCGATGTGTGTGCCAGTAGTTAAAGCTACTAGTTTTATTTTAATAGAAGTTTAATTTGTGTTTTATTAATGTAGAACATAATTAATGTAAAATGACTCAGAAATACTATATGCACTAGTGTAAAGGAAATTTACTTGGGGCCGAAAGTAAGCGTGTTTAAGTGATCATTAGACGCAAACTTAAGAAGAAAGCTTAAGTTGTTATAAAATAAATATATACCGGATTCATATTTAACTTTTGGAACTCCTTTTGCTTTTACTGATGTCGTGTGAAATTGCATTCGGTAATCTTCTGTAGAATGTGTAAGACACCCAACACGTACACCGTATGGTAGAATGTTTAATGAAACCATTTTGCTTTTATAGGTTTATGAAAAGCACTTCCACAACCACGCCATAGAAAGAAGTGTATCATTGTAAGACATAATTCTGCAAAAATAACTTACAGCCCCACTAGGTCGTTCCCGGCTAAAAAATGTTACTTTCTTTGTTTCCAGGGCTCTTAATAAGCATTACTCAGGACAAAGTGCTATTGTTAATCAATAAACGAGGAATGTGAATGAAGTACCCATATCCATCACTGTCACATAATCACACCGTACATGAAGGAATACAGGTAAATATGTGATACTATATTTAAGAAGCTGGTAAGAAGCAAGTTATAGTATCCCATTAAGGAACATGTTGAAATATGTACTTGTATAGCAATACAAACATCTTATTTGTCAGCATAATTTGCAATGGATTAGTGGGCTTTAAACCTAGCACCCTAGTTTAAGGAACACCAAACAATTTGGTTTAATTGTTGTTGTCAATGGAAGAAGAGGAATGGGTAAACGTTAGGATAGAACTTGAAGCGGAGGAGACTTAGGGCCTCGACATATGCAGATCTTTTGTGTCCATGCCCCTAACGGGGCGCCTCCGGGAGGGAGGGAGGAGGTGAGAGAGGAGACGGAGGGCGGCCGGACCACGGGCATGACAGGAACGTGGCAGACTCCCTACCATTTATAGATTTGAACTCCGCGGCCCCCTTCACCCACTTAGGTTTCAAATTCTCTGTGGGGTCCGAGACATGGAGATCGCTCGCAGTCCGGAGGACGAAGGTTTCCAGAGAGCATCCTTTTCCCTGCCATGCACACGCCAAGACCTCCCATCGACACTTGCAACCCTGAAAGAGATCAAGCAGATGGAGGATGACGTGAAATGAGAATGGAGATGAAATGAAGGGGCAGGAAATTCGGGGATGTAATGATCCTTCCCAGCATATGCCTGGCGACCTGAGGAAACAGAAACAGACGAAACCGCCTGAGCCATTCCGAATAAAAAAGTTTGATACCCACAACCACGCCAATATAGTACACTGGAACATCGGTGCAGTAAATAAGACAACAAATTACATTGATGTTGATTCATATAAACATAACCAAAACCTAACCTAGAAACCGCAAGGTGCACTGCTGCTTCAATGTTCTTACCATTGCTAGTTGTCTGTTCATGCCTCTCGTGCATAATAAACTTAGGTAATAGTTTGCGGTTAAGCACATGGAACGTGCAGTATGTTAAACTAGGACAGGTGGAACGATAATAGCAGATTACAATACAAGGACTAAAACCACTGTTAACACGTGTGGCATATGCTGTTTTTTAGACAGCGCTAGAATTTGTAAAATATCAATAATATTATATTTATTCCTGAAACTAAAAGACATCACGTTTAGAACGCGGTTCTTAAACGAGAAATGCCGTTAAAAAATCGAGATATCAGATGTTTTGATGTTTTGTGGATTGGCTAGCAGTCATTTTCAGTAAAATTATTTTCAACACGTTTTGTCTTACATCAGCCAATGAAGCGATTACATGCTATATCATATTGCCTTCTGGAATTTTTTGGGGGGTAAGTACTTCTAGTGTTCTTTCTGCTGCTTCTGTAATTTTACCTGCCTCTTCTGTTTCAATTTCTTCTGAATTCAGAATTTCAAACATTTATGTAGGTTAGATAGACAAAAGAATAACGCTTTGGATTAGCAGAAAGCTATCAACATAACGTTAGGCCAACTCTACGATGAATTGCGATAAATTTAAGTATGACGATTTGTATTACGGACAGATAATGTCCATGAGAAATTAATGATCTAAAACGACATAATAAAAAGTAAAACCTCAAGTTATTAAACATGTGTAAACACAAAGGGTAATTGTACGTGATTAGACTTGACACAAAGTTGGTCAAAATGAAGCTCGTGTGCACTGTGTTAGAAGTTCTACTTTTAGGCCATGCAAGTTTTATAGGCATAACGGTAGCATTATAAATACATTACCGTTCTAATTACATTAATAATGATCACACTTTCTAACCTAACCTACAATACTAGCTTCTTTGTGCTTGCTATAGCCTATAGTATGTTGGCCTATGCTTGCCATCTACACATTGTAAAATTAAATAGTAATTTACTTTTAACACATATAATATTTGAAATGCACCATGATATATTAAATTATGTATCTTATATGGAAGAAGATTGAAACCGTAAAGGTTTTATATGCTTAACTGCAGCATCATAAACATACCACTGTTGTAGTTACATTAACACTGATCACACACCCTAACCTAACTTAAGCTAACCTACAGTACTAGCTTCAACTTCATTGCTGTAACGTATAGTTTGTTGGCTTATGCTTGCCACCCACACATTGTGAAATTTAAAAAATAATTTGGGGTTAACATATAGAATACATAAAGATATACGTTTATAATGATGAATTAAAGCAGCGACATATCTTTTTGCTTAACACATGATATGACAAATAAATGAGTTCATATTTTATCTCTCTGCTTAAAAAATTATGACAAATAAATGGGTTCACATTAAGCACAAAATTCATTTTATAAGATTATCAATGTTGAATGTTGATATGTAACAATTTAAGCTATAATATGTTGTGCTCAATAAAATGTATCCTTTGTTGTAGATAATTTGGTTGTAAGCATCTCTCTCCCTCTCCCTTCCTAAAGTGCTTGCACGCACAGACAGACAGACAGACTGACAGACACACACACACAGTCTGTCTCCCTCTCTATCAGTGTGCTTACAGATGAAACGATGCATAAACATTATAAAAAGATAAGAAACATTGCTTGCTATCATAGATATATGCTCGAAAAAAACACTGTACTTTCTTACTATGCTTTACATCAGAGGTGGCGAAAACGTGCTTCGCGAGTTATTTTGACTCGCAGGCGCCGTTCCCTCTCTGCAACCGTCCCTTTGTTTTACACGTGCTGTTGAGTGATGCAGCGCGTGTTGCATATTTGGTGACTCACGGAAGGAAGTCGTTTTCGCCACCCTTGCTTTACATGAACTGCCGGGAATATTATCTCCCAATTCCAAAGGATTTTAGTTACCTAAATTGTAATTAAAATTATATATTATTAGGCATTGTTATTTTGGATTTGTACTAAAGGTAAAAATGAAACTGGGTAAAGTGACAATGCTAAGGAAGGTCATTTATTGCACCAACATCCCTATCATTGCCCTTAACAAGTGCAGTGAAAATGCATCTAGAAAATATCTATGTACATTTTCAATCCTTCCCATAATCGCTTAAATTTTTAGTCATATCCTAGGATTGCCATAATTCCCGAAGAAAAGGATACGGATTTTTCTTTAGGGAATTTTAATCCCAGAAATTTACTCTACTGGCAGAATAACGTAACAATTATTAATAAATCAGACACAATATTACACATTCACATGTCCATTATGTTTGATACTGTTATTGTAAGCTGTCAGCAGTTGGCTCACATTTGATGGAAGACAGCGCCTCTCTCGACAAGCTATTATTTTTCTTGATGGAATGGAAGAATTCCCTGCACGTTAACATTGAGTTTACCTTAATTTGCAGCAAGTTTTCACATACCTGCTGCAATTCTATTTCTCCGAGGGTTACATAAGTTTTTCAGAAGCGATAAGATCCTCTCCCGCATTCGGGAGGTCCTGGGTTCGCTCCCCGGCGACCGCCCGCTCTTGTCCATGTGTTTGTCGTGTTTATCCGGGTCGACAGGCGAATGCTGGTGTTATTAATCTTCAACCACAACCCTCCTCTCTCTCACTTCCTTGCCATCTGTCTCAGGGTTGTAGAACCAGCGATGGTGTTCGGCAGGTTGCGGCTGGTGTCGCTGCGGGGAATACGTCTCTCCTCCGACTGGGCTCCGCCCCGAGGACGACGGAGGTAGGTTGGTTGGTTGTGGTCAGCACCACGCGGCGTCGGATCGTTCAGTCTCAAAACATTGGGGACCTCGTCTGTGCTTGCGCCCGTCGTCATCCGGAACTCTCCCCTCATCCCTCCCTTCCTCTCTCCCTACCAGGGGCACGTTGGAGCCGTTACGGCCTACTTGTGGTGCTCAGTTCCAGTTGCGGGGCCCCTTCATGATATGTAGGTTTACCTTTTGCCTCATTGACAAGTAAGTACCACTTCATGAAAATGTTCCTGGAGCAAGGAAATTTATATATTCTGCTGATTATTCTATTTCTGGGCAAGTAAGACTCCAAATTTGATTTGAGTTGAACCAGAGAAAACTCTCAGCCCCTTCAAAACTGTATTGTCATACTTCGAGATAAGAAATACAATATTCATAAAATATACTACATGTCTTTCAACCTCTAACTGGTTCATTTCATGTACTAATTGTGTTTGTTTTGCGATTTGAGGAATTAAATTATTTTACCGTGCAATAGTAAATACGGGCAATTCCATCAGTACGTATCGATACGGAACACGTAAGCCAAAAGGTGACAATATGTTTAACATTTCCAAAGTGTGAGTAGATATTATAGGGGAAGCGGTGCATTTTTTTATGTTTATATAGGAAAACGGGGGGTGATGCTAGGCTAGACAGCGCTTGAAGGGTAGAATGTGCATTTACATATGGGGATATAGGGGATATGCAACCTCATTTATACAGAATTTAAAGCATACCAAATATTATTGCCGCACTGGAAGTTTAGAATATATTCTTAATGTTGGATTAAAATATAAACCAAGAGAAGTGATCTCAATCCCGAAGGAATGGTTTTGCGTGCATACTGGCTATTTTAGACCACAATGAAAACAATGGAAGAAATGTGACTGGTAAAAAACTAAGATACTCGAAGGCAGATAAGAAGCGGGTCGTGATAAATGGCGGAAAAACATATTGCAAGAAGTAATAAGTAGAGTGATAAAAAACATTCCAATTGTAACAGAGGGTCCCTATAGCCGTGACGTCCCCACGTGTATTGCCATAGAGATGATAGAAGATCCGTTCAGAGGTGTGAATTAACAGTTCAGGTAAACTTCACAATAAATTTCTTTGTCTGGAATTCATGGGGCAAAACATAAACATTTACTGAAGTTATTTTTTACTTTAATCGAGGTATTCAGCGACTCGGTTGGCAACAGCTTCAAAATCTATGTAGCTGCTATATGATTATGGAAATCGTTCTATTTTTTTACTACACAAGAAGGCATCACACGGCTATTTCTCTTCCCCAAAGCTTGAATTAATCTAAGGTTTAATACCGGCCATTGCGCCTACATTCACACCAACAAACAAATGAGTGAGCTAACGTAATAGAAACCTTCACTTAGCAGTAGAACAATGCCTGAGAATAAGTGCCTGCCTGGGCTACACTGACGTCATCACTCGCAACACGCGCTTATATAGGGTAATTAAATTATATTCGAACCCACTCGCGGCCTCTCTCTACTGCGCGAGACAGCCGGCAATCGCCGGGGAAATTACGCCGGCAGAGGCTGACTAAAATCCTTACCTTATAATAGATGCTGGAAATGTTGACCTCTCAAACTGGCAGCGTATCTCGTGTAAATATTCTCGCTCACTCTCCGAAGCTCAACAGCAGGAATTCTTGTGATTGGTGCCGCTTTGGAGCGTCCACCTCGTAAATCGCTGAAAAAACTGGCGCAGCAAACAGGTGTATCTCGATATTCTGCGAGAAATGCTACACGTCTGTTGAAATTGAAGCCCTATCGCTACACACGAGTGCAAGCGCTAAAGCCAGATGATCCCGCTAAACGTGTGAATTTTTGTAACTGGTTTTTCCAATCTGTAGAATGGGGTTTCATTGACCCACAGCTTTTGTTTTTCACTGATGAATCTTGGTTTCATCTAAGTGGACGTGTGAATACTCACAACAGTCGACACTGGGCTTCAGAAAAACCTGTGCTACTGGATGAAACGCCTCATTATGATCAGAAAATTGGAATGTGGTGTTCGATAAGTGCTAGAAGAATAATAGGGTCAATTCTTTGATGAAAATAACAAATGCAGAGCGATATCAGAGGTTAATTCTGAGAGGTCATTTTGCAATCGCTTGACAGAAGAAGAGAAATCGTATGATTGGTTCCAGCAAGATTCTGCAACAGCACATACAGCTGTCGAATCATTACATGCAATAAGACAGGTGTTTGTTGACAGAATAATTAGTGTTGATTTGTGGCCCCCTCGTTCTCCTGACCTAACTAGTTATGGCTTTTATTTATAGGGTTATTTAAAAGACAAAGTGTATTGTTCCAACCCTCGCGCGCTACAGGAACTTAGAGAAAACATTGTGTAAGAAATCACAAGAATTCTTGCTGCTGAGCTTCGGAGAGTAAACGAGAATATTTACACGAGATATGTTGCCTGTTTGAGAGCAGAAGGTCAACATTTCCAGCATCAATTATAAGGCGAGGATTTTAGTCCGCTTCTACCGGCGTAATTCTTCCGGCGACTGCCGGCTGTCTCGCGCAGTAGAAAGATGCCACGAGTGGGTTCGAATATAATTTAATTACTCTATATCAGAAGGCAATCAACAGCGTCCCAGACATTGTACAAAAATGTGTTTTTGTGTTGTTGTTCTCTCAGCGATACATTTCTTAATAACGAAGAATATAAATGGGTGTTTTTGGAAGTAGACAGGGCCTTAAAATACCACGAATGATATTTAACCGACTTGTATTTGAAATGTGCTGTTCACAGACACACACATATACCGAACAGACAAGCGGACCTTTTTCTAAGAATACTTCTTTTGGGTTGAGGGAGTCTCATAACTTTTTTGTGATGAAATCTCGGTATCAGTTTTGAATGGAATGCAATATTTCCTCTTCTTACTATAGGTAAGCAACAGAGAAAGTAAAAAAGGCGTTGCATTCATACGATTTTCTCTACCGTCTATGGCTTACTAGTGCGTATACAAATTATTCTTATGAAAGTAAATTTTCCCATTTACTTCATTTTAATCGTGATAAACCTTTCTGAAAATAGCTACATTATACATTTCTTTATAGATACAAAGGGAACAACGATAGTCAAATCTTTAAGAACAGGTTGCTATATACTGACCTTAAAATTCCATACTGTTTCCATGCAATCACGAGAAACAACTGAAGTATTGAACAATTCGAACCATTAATATCGGATATGCCGGCCTCTGTGGAGTGGGGCTAGAGTGTGTGCGTCACGTTCAGGAGGTCCCGAGTTCAAGTCTGGGTTAGGGTGAGTTATCCGGATAAGATTTTTCTGCAGAGTTTCCCCGTATCCTGAAAAGATGAATTTGGAGTAACTTTAAGCTCTATGGACTCCGAGCTCATTTTAGCATCATTTCACCTAAATCATTCCTCACCCGATGTCACCCAAGCGGTTAAAGGACGTTTAACGTAAAGCAAATAAAAGTAGCAAACAACGGATATCTCGGAAATGGCATATGACACAAATATTTATTTGGATTAAATTGTGTGCTTTATAGAGATCTACATTTCTTGTGAGGTAAGTTTTCTTTTATCGCTTAAAGTATACGTGTTATACAAAATTGCTTCCGAATGAAGAGGACCACACAGGTATTCCCAGAAAATTCAAGATATACATTTTACTTGTTATGTAAGATTCCTTAAATAATTATATGGTCTTTTAATCAAAACCTTTAAGCCTTTTTTTGATAAGATAAACAATTTCGAAACATTTTGCATGTAAAGGGTAGTTTGGGATGGTGAGATGTGCTTAAATTTCTTAGGTGTCGCATCGTTTGAACGTGTTGCAGTTAAATATCAACTTTGGTATTGAACCGGATATTCGGTTTGGTTCACGCACACCTCCAGGTTTTTCTACAAAATACCTTTTTGGATTCAAGGTGTCTCAAAACATGTGTTTCCCATGAAATCTCGGTATTGAATTTGTTGTTGGAATACTGATCTACCTAGTATGTAGTAAACATGTCATGCCCAGTTTGATACAGTTCGTGATAAAATAAAGTATGGCTTCCCATTCGCAAAGTACTACAAACAGCACCATCTAAGTGTCCTGAATTTGACTTAATCAGAGATTCAAATGGGTTTGTGTTCCCATCTGCAGATATGAGGCTGTCAAGTGCAAAACTCGCCTTATCCAGGTAAAACGAATTTTCAGAAAACGTGAAAAACTAATATTAGGCAAACAGCAGAACATTTGAAAATTCTCCTAATGTCCGGACTAGACGCTTACATATGCCTGTATTCTCTTGAAAATCAGTCTCGAATAATATGGCCGTAAATCAAAATTTAATTTTGGATAAGGCGAGTTTGCACGTAACGGTATTGGATTTGACGAGTTTTGGTGCAAACACAATACTAAATTACAATTAAGTGCAAACATTTTCGATTTACTTCTAAATATTCGTGTTTGACAATGTTAATAAATGACTTCTTCTAATGTTTGTATAATTATAACTATTTCTGATTTCATTTTAGTTAAAGAAACTAAATTTTGAAACTTTTTTCACCAATTGCGCATAAGGATGTCCATGAATCACTCCTTTCATAGTTTGCTCACTAAAATTGACCAGTTTTCATATTACACACATCTTATGACTTGCAAAATTTACGTATTATGTTTAAAATGTAATACTAAAAACTTATGTACAAAAACAAACATATCAAATTCTGTTATCTTCCTCACTATTCAAGAAACACTCACAAACAGCATCTACTTCTTTATCACCAAATACTTTTTTAATAAATGTTTCACAACTTTACCTTTTTCCTCCTTTACTTTTTCACCTACATCTAAATTCCTTGCAATAAACATTTCTAAGGTTTTGCCTCGTTTCAGAATGGTCTTGCCTACACACATGTCGGCCGATAATTTGCCTCACCTTTCAGTAGAACCTTGCCTGAGGTAAACGTTGTAAAATAATATGTTTAGATGCCTTTAATTTAAAATACCAGGATCCTGGTGACTTCAACGTTTCCTTTGCAGCTCACTTCCAATCTTGTACAAATACATCTATCCCTAGACTGATTACCTTTCCTGATTTTTATATATTCAAAAGTATTCTTCAGGCCTACTGGTAGTGTTTCTCATTCTTACTTCTTTCTCTATTAGCCCGAAAACACGATCAGGAAGGGTGAATAAATGGAAAGAATAGGAAAGATCATCTACACGTTCTGTGGTGCTTGAATAATACATGCCTAACATAGCGGTGCTTTTATTTTGTCCTCTGCAAATAGCCTTACTTTCGTAACTCCATAAAAATCGGATTTGCACAGTTGACCGTATACTGCTGACACAATTTGGTTTGAACCTTTAGGACGTTCATTTTCTGTACAAACAGAATTACAAACATGCTGTTTTGTCAGTGTTATCTTGGATGAACCCTGCACAATGGAGAAGTTATACATGTATAACTGCCTGCTGTAGTATGCTGCTTGATGCTGTACTTTTCTCAGTACCATATTTTTCTGACAGTCAAATGAAAATGTTGCTACATTATCATCTTCTTTCAGGAGATCAAAATATGCCTTAGCTCTAGTTTATGCATTCGTTCAGCTATCAGCAAATCAGAACGTTTAGTTTTATCTATTTCCAATTTTATTTTCTCATCATAAGAAAGACAAAGTGAGCATGCATCTGAAATAAGGCTTTTGAAGCCTATATTAAATTTTGAATTAAAAATATTACGAAAGAAACTCTTAGACACTTTCAATGAATTAGATGCTTCTGCCTTATACAAGTCTCGTTTTATTAATGCGTAATTCCCTTGGTAAGTATTGCCGTGTTGATGTTTTGCTCCTATAATAATGGTCGTCAAGTACTTTAAACTTCTGTATGAATTTAATACAGATTCTCTCTTATTACTATTTTTGTGACACCCTGTCTCCACCTCTGAATTCCTTTGACGCCACTCAAGTTTCAAGGTGTATTTTGTGCTCTGTCGTTTGATATTTGCAAAATATCCAGAAACGTTTTCTGACACACCTAAAATGGCAGACATTGTACACGTTTTACATGATACTTTGTTGTAAAACCCTTCCTGTTTTGGTACATCAGTTGAACAGTAAGTCAGTATAACGCAGTCTTGTTTAATTTTAGAACTGTAGAAGGCTTCGTGGAATTTCCTTACGTCCTTCTGTGTCAAGTTACTGCATTGGAATGACTTGCTGTTGTGATTGCAGGCAGGCAAGCGGGCGCCGAGGCTTGCTGGATGTATTTGACAAGAGAGACTGTATTGTAAATACATCTGATTATTCCTTTATGAGTCATATCTGTCATCAATAGAAGAATACTGTTTAATTGTAATTCGATCACACATACTTTTTCCTGTTCTCTCTTTCATGTTTCGATTCATGGGATGCCCGTTTCCTAGCTGTAACCTTTCCACCAACTTCGGGATATCAAAGGACTCCATAATAACACGTCTGCACCTTAGACTAGTGAAAACTAAACTAAAAGCAGTTGGAATCACACAGGACTGTCAATGTAGAGAAACAGAGAAGCGAAACTGCTATATTTCTTAGTGTTGGACAAGGCGAGTTTTGCTCTTCACACAACATAATTGTAGTGAAACAAGTATTGGACAAGTCAAGTTTTGCTCTGAATTGCCAGACGGATTAGACGAGTTCTGCATCAACCGCCACCATGGATTTGAAGAGTTATGTATTGAACAGCAGTTTTCGGGGCTCTCTTGAAGGTGTATTAGATGAGTTTTGTTCAAATCCAAAGTCACCAGTTCGTAGAGAAATGCAAGAAGTATTGAATCCCATGTCTAACTCAATATTTTTAATTTTTGGATAAAAGAGTTTTGCACTTGACGGCCTCACATAGTTTCGCTCACGTGCTTGGAGTAGGCAGGTATCGTAGCGTTGTGGGTGCAGCAAAGAGGCAAAAGAACGGCGTGGGAGAGAATGAAAGTCTGAAAAGAATGCACGTGTCTGTGAAGACATCCTTCAAGCAATTAAACGCCATTATAGTCGAGGAAGCTAATGGTAAAGATGTGAAGAACGGAGGGGGTCCACGAAATCGGGGTAGAGCATCGCACGTCGACCCCTTCTGCTTTCACCAGTGACCCTCGGGAGGGAGGGATGAGCGAATAGACCTGAAGGGCTACGAGATTCGGATGACGACAGGTGCATTCACAGACGGGACCCCTAATATTTCCAAATTGGACGCATCCGATGCCGCCCAGTCCTGCTCAAAAGCAACCAACCTCCAACGTCCCCGGGGCGGAACCTCTCTCGGAGGAGAGACCTAACTTAGTAGTCCTCGCAGCGATGCCAGGGAAGAAACGTCTACAATCCGCAACCCGCCGAACACCGTCACCTGGTCCTACAACCCTGAAACAGATGACAAGGAAGATGGTGTGCTCAGGAAATGAGAGGGAGGAGAGTCGTCTTAGAAGATGAACCAACCCAGCAGTCGCCTGTCGACCCGGGGAAACCACGAAAAACCCATGGATCACAGTGGGCGTTCTCAATCGTTGCCAGAAAAGCTTACCGTTGACCGAGCCACATATTTTTCAAGGCAATTATAACATGCTTATTTGTGAGGCAACTTTCCGAGAAGTAATCCAGCTCAGCAACGTGACTGTTTAGTTTGTGAGCATCGTGTAGTATTCATACAAACTAGAATAGATCTCGTTACAAATGTTATCTTTCGCTTACAGGAGAGTAGATATCAGCGCTGTAACAGACCGAATATCACTGTTTTGTTTTCTTTGCGGCTTTTCACGCACGTTTCCCCATACCAAGCAAAACCTCTTTGTTTAAGCATGGTTGTCCACATAACCTCGCTGACCTTCTAGGGAACAGTTTGGAACATTCGATTGAACGGAGTGATGCATCTGCGAATACACATTTCGAAACGTATAGCTTGCTTTAGTGACAGATGAAAGCCATGTTTGCATGGAATATTCTCTTCTAATAACACAGCTCCTCCCAAAACATCCACTCTGTGACGTTCATTACGTACACACGATGAAGGCGGTTCGTGTAATATTATTGTAGTTAGCAACCAAGTCACCACTGAGCTTTAATTGGATAAAATATGCTGGCCTAATATGACTTAACTCTTCACATTAGGCTATGAGAAACAAAATAACGACAATTTAAAATGCCCTGCTAAATACGCAGAAATTGTGGAGTGAACAAGAGTAAATAAAGGCTACATGCTAGAACGTTTTTTGTTCGACTACACTGATTACAATGTTACGTAAGTGAACTGTTATGTCATCTATATGCTTCCGTAACTGCTCCATGATCTTGCACACCGTTCCTCTATCGACCTTAACACCTTCAAACGGCAGTCCAAGTTGGCAGAAATGGCAGGCGCGAGTTTTGAAACCGACATTGATTTAGAAAATCTAACACCGCCGGAAATTGAGAAACAGCTTTGAATGCTTACAATTTATTGCAGCAGAAATGAAGAAGGAAATATTTCAATAAATTGAATTGATTTCCTTTGCTTCAAAATGTGCTATTTTCACATTAACTGCAAAAATCAACAGTGGACTCAACAGTGCTACCGTATATTGCACTACTCGCAATCATGCTCAAATTCCTGCCATCAGTGCTGCCATTCCATTAGCATTTAATTACACACAACTGACAAGGAAATCTAATTTTGTAAAAACTCAAAGTCGGCCAGAAACAGTCGCATGAAACTTGATTACAGTGGTAGTTATGACGCTCGTATGAAAATTATAAAACGAGCGTAGAGAGTTACATACACATACTCGTATCTTAATTGTACAATTATATTCTTGTTACATAATATACGAGGGCGGATCGAAAAGTAACGCACAATATTTTTTTTTACAAAAAAGCTTAATAGTTAAAAAAATAACAAATGAACTTATAGCTTTTACCTACTTTTCGACATAGTCATCAAGTTTCTCAACACATTTCTCCTATCGTGATACAAGTTTCAAAATGCCCTGTTCGTAGAAGTCCGTTTCCTTGGAGTGTAGCCATCTGCGGACTGCTGATTTCACTTCCACGTCTGTCGCAAAGCGTTGGCCGGCCACGAATTTCTTCATGGGACCAAACAGATGAAAGTCCGACGGTGCAAGGTCCGGACTGTACGGTGGATGCTGGAGCATCTCCCAACCAAATTTGGAGATTTTCTGACAAACAGCATCAGCAGCATGGAGGATAGCATTGTCATGAAGAGTTTTGACATCGTCTGCATTCATGTTGTGGCGTTTGTCACGAAGGGCACGACGCAACTTCCAAAGTTTTCATGTAGACTGCAGCATTCACAGCGGTCCTGGGTTCAGCAAAGTCCACCAATACAACACCATTCATATCCCAGAACACCGTCACAAGCACTTTCCTAGCAGATTGAGTCACTTTGAATGTTTTCTTCACTGGTGAACCAGCATGTTTCCACTCCATATTTGCCTGCTTGGTTTAGGGCGTGTAGTGGTATGCCCACGACTCGTCATCAGTGACGATTCCTTTTAGAAAGTAATGCCCTTCTGCGATGTACCATGTTAGGTGATCCAAGCTCGTCATCATTCGCTGGCCCTTGTGATTGTCTGTCAGCGAGCACTAACTTTACGAAATTTCAGCGTGTCATGAACAATATCGTACACTGCACCATAGGAAATGTTGAACTGTTTTGTTAAGGTTTGCAGTTGCATATGCCGGTCACTCAAAATGGCTGCCTCAATCCCTCTGACATTTTGCGGGGTTGCAGCTATTACCGGCCTCTCGGAGCGTCGCGAATCACTAAAGTCCACACGGAAAAATGCATACCACCTGGAAATATTGCCACGGTCCATACAATCATCGCATGTCCCGGTGAATATCACTTGGTTTATGCCCTTTGGCCCACAAATATCGCACCACATCTCTCTGCTCTTCAGTTACATGCGCGGCATATTTTTGCGTAGTTCACGCTTCTATCACTAGAGGTGCACATGAAACAAAAATTACCCTCTGTAGTAAAACCTTCAAACCATATCTGTGTGAAATTACAACATTCTGGCTGCAATACGAAGGTAGAAAAAATTATTGTGCGTTACCTTTCGATCTGCCCTCGTATTATGCTGGTAATTACTGCTGACCGGTATACGAAAGAGTGCAGGCAACCAGTGGTGCAGCAAACTGACACACTAAACCTATCCAAACAGGTTTGTGTTTAGAGACAGGCAAAAAATGAAGACAAATTTGCCAAAATATTATAAGATATAGAACTTTAAAGCAAAAGCATCTTATACATTAAGTGTTTCGAGCACGGTTACTTCATTAATTTAGGAAAACGAGTTCTGTACATTTCTGTACATATTTAATGATAAAATAGAAAATTACATCGAGTTTATAGATCTCAATCATTGTGAAACGCTTTAGATTAGAAAAAAGAAGAAAAGAAAAGGTCTGTTTTCTTTGTCCTTGCTTAATAATTATTAGGTACATCAAAGCACAAAAAAACCATCGGTTCAGGAAAATAAAAACTCTTCTAGAATAGAGGGAGTTTACTTTCGCATATGACGTCACGGAGGTAACACCACATTTTCTCAACTGTACCTGACTTATTGGAAAGAGTGACCTGGATATTCTAAACGTGTTTCACAGAAAACTGCCATAATACATTGCTTTTCCTTCACACTGTGGCCATCGCGCGCGGGCAGTCGCCGCTCGGACTACGCCGAAATAATTATTATACCGCCGCAACCGCCTCAAGTTCTCATGGTAACAGTTACAATTACAACGGTAATAAGCCCATAACTTAACATAAGAGATGTTGAGAATGTTCTCCATTCGGATACTTCTGGCATCTTTTCGTGAAATTTTCATTTACACAGTTCAATATCTGAAATTTATTGAATTTCTGCCTGATGTTTTCTTTTAGTTCTCCCAATGTATGGGTTTGTTACACACGCCTTTCCCCCCATAGATAAATATCAAGCGATCGTGAGGAGCATAGTTCTTTATTAATTACCTCATCTTCAAAAATGCTCTGAATTAAATCGAATGACTCATGAGCTGTATGCGCGATAACAAAGACTTGTCAGATTGACATTCAATGTGGGTCATCTGTTGAAAAAATGGTGTAACTCATGCCTGTACCTCTCTGAATTTGTTCAAAAATTGTAGGACGTATTACTCTGTTTGCATTTACTGCACACCAATTTTTGCGTCATACAACGGAATCTCGTGTGTAAAATCGGGTTTCTGTGTGCCCCAATATCTGTTATTAGACAACGAAGCATAGTCGTAAATAGAACCATGCTTCGTCAGAGAAGCATGTTACGCGTCGGTCAGTTACTCCATCATTTCGTAAAAATCCAATTAGACTAATATACCATCTGTTGATCACGTGGTAAATAAGATGTAAGCAACAAACTTCCACACATTTTAAGAGCTAAAAGAAAATATCAGGCGAGAACTTCACTCAGTTTCGGACACTGAGCTCTGGAGTGTGAATGAAAATTTCCTGAGATGCCAGAAATATGTGGATAGAGAAGTACAACATTCCCAACATTTCTTATGACAAGGCATGTGCTTATTATCATTGTAATTGTAACTATGAGAACGTGAGGCGATTGTGGGGATATTATAACTGTTTCGGTGGAAATCCTAGCTGCGGCGGCTGACGCGTGAATATCTGTGCCACATTGTGAAGGAAAAGCATTGTAAAATACAGGTGAGCCAAAACACTCCGAACCGCCTGCGCGGTGTTTCTCCTGTCCGCGTCCTCGGCGCTCGCTGCAGTCTGCTATCATAAACAGGCGCGGATGAAACCATATAACATTTTTAAAATTACTTTTAAAGGCTTTGCTTACCAACTTTTTGAAAGGAAATGCTGAAACGGGCCACGTCGCTGTCCATACATTTTTGGCACCTCTTTAGGAAACTATCCAAAATGGAATTTTTGGGAGGAATTTTCCAAACGATGGCCTATGTTGTCTAACGTTTCTTCGGTAAGAACCGAACGCCGTCTTTTAGATTTCTTAGCCTGAACACTTCCTGTGGCCTGAAATTTACTGTAAAGTTCATGAATTGTTGTACGGCCTGGAACTTTTACACCTGGAAATCTTTCTGCAAATCGTACTTTCATTGGCGAGCTCACCGAGTTAACACATACGAATCGTAAATAAATACACACTGTGCAGTAGAAAACATATACTGAGCCATAATATACTTTGTGACTAAGTACAGGACAAAATAATGAATAACTCGTAATAACTGAACCACATTACATCACCGTCAACTCAGTACTGCAGTTCACACTGCACAGCAAAATCACAAGCTGTGCGTTATTAGTTTTTATCATATTTCCACACGCCCAGTGAAAAAACACCGCACAGCCGGTAATATTGTTCATAAAATACCCCTCCGCGGTAACTTAAAACATAAAGTGTATAAGACAAACCCACACACCCTGGAAAAATTAAAACAAAATATCCGCAGCAAATTTCTCAACGTGAACTACGGCGAGTGATGATAGTTTCCTAAAGAGGTGCCAAAAATGTATGCACAACGACGGTGGCCAGTTTCAGCATTTCCTTTGGTAAAGTTGGTAAAGTTAAAAATAAGTTTTAAAAATGTTGTATGGTTTCATCCGCGCCTTTCTATGATAGCAGCAGACAGCAACGAGCATCGAGGACGCGGACAGGAAAAACACCGTGCAGCCGGTTCGGAGTCTTTTGGCTCACTCTCTATCTGGAAAGACCCGTTCGTTGCTAACGGAAAATATTTTAAAAGCGAAAAAGTCGTAAATCTTACAGAATATGAAGAAATATCACGAGCTTCATAAATATGAAGAACTTAGCAAAATAATATTAAATATTATATTTTTGTCGCATGCACTGAATTCTACAACGTAAAAATAGATGCTCATATAATGAAGCAAGCAAAGTTTAGAACATGAAATTTCATATTTTACCTGTCTCTAAGTATGACAGATCATTACCGAAAACCTATGGGATTTGTTTTTCTTTTACATACTGCATTTAATATATTAAGGCAAATCGGTGGCTTGGATTTTCAAATAATTACACAATGGCAGATATTCGCTGGTTTACAGTTTGTTTTAATTTTGGGTTTTGCACCATACTAAATTTTTTTAACTTTAAGTTATGTATCTACACATTTTTAATCTTTTTAGTGCCTTCAGACTCTTAGGGCCAGTTATAAGCCTCTGTTAGACGTTATTGTATGGTTAGGCACCACATTGTGTTTTACGACATAGGAACATAACCTATCAAGAGAATTATCATGGAATAACGCATTCCGTGATTCTATGCGGGGATAGGCCGTTATTCCAAGAATAGAGTATCAAAAGGAAAATTGCTGCTTGGGAACTCGACACAATTTTGTTCGATATAAATGATGAATTTCCTTATATGATTTTGAGAACCAGAAATCTTAACATACGAGGGCGGATCGAAAAGTAACGCACAACAATTTTTTTACAAAAAAGTTTAATAGTTAAAACAAAAACAAAAAAAAACCAAATTACAAATGAACTTACACCTTTTACCTACTTTTTGACACAGTTACTAAGTTTCTCCACACATTTCTCCCATCGTGATACCAGTTTCAATCTGCCCTGTTCGTAGAAGTCCGTTTCCTTGGAGTATAGCCATCTGCGGACTGCTGATTTCACTTCCGCATCTGACGCAAAGCATTGGCCGGCCAGGAATTTCTTCATGGGACCAAACAGATGAAAGTCCGACGGTGCAAGGTCCGGACTGTATGGTGCATGCTGGAGCACCTCCCAACAATATTTGATGATTTTCTGACGAACAGCAGCAACAACACGGGGGCGAGCATTGTCATGAAGAATTTTGACATCGTCAGCATTCATGTTGTAGCATTTGTCACGAAGGGCACGACGCAACTTCAGCATTGTTCATGTAGGCTGCAGCATTTGCAGTCGTCCCGTGTTCAGCAAAGTCCATGAAAACAACACAATACATATCCCAGAACACTGGGGAACCAGCGTGTTTCCACTTCTGCTTGGTTTCGGGCGTGTGGTATGCCCACGAGTCATCACCAGTGACGATTCTTTCAGAAAGTCATGCCCTTCTGCAGTGTACCGTGATAGGTGATCCAAGCTCGTCATCATTCGCTGGCCCTTGTGGTTGTCTGTCAGGTTCTTAAGCACCCAGCAAGCACTAACTCTACGAAATTTCAACGTGCCATGAACATTATCGTACACTGCACGATAGGAAATGTGGCGATAAGGTTCGCAGTTGCACACGCCGGTCGTTCAAAATTGCCGCCTCAATGCCTCTGATGTTCTGCGAGGTTGCAGCTGTTACCGGGCTCCCGGAGCGTGGCGAATCACTAAGGTCCACACGGAAGAATGCACACCACTTGGAGACATTGCTATGGTCCATACAATCATTCCCATACACGCCACGCATGTTCCGGTGAATATCACTCGATTTATGCCCCTTGGCCCACAAATATCGAACCACACCTCTCTGCCCTTCACACGTGGACTACAGTAAAATGCTCGCCATCTTTGCTGCGTAGTTCACGCTTCTACATGAAACAAAAACATACCCTCTGTAGTGAAAACGTCAAACTATATCTGTGTGAAATTGCAACATTCCAGCTGCAATATCAAGGCAGAGAAAATGATTCTCCGTTACCTTTCGATCCGCCTCGTAATACACTGTAGATGTGGTTCGATAAATGAATCGACGGCAATGAGATTTAAGTTGGAAAGGGATATCGCGCCGAGATAATTGATGGTTATTTAGAACATATGATAGGCAGATAGATAAAATTAAACTACTGTTTAAAACAGTAAAACATAGCCAGAATATTATCAGCAAAATATTAGTTTTATGGAAACAGTGAAGTTAAATAGTGCCAAAGATAAACACAAAGTAGAATATAGCAGTTCACTACTAAGACTGAGGATAAGTTATTATACAAGCACTGGTTGTTCCATAAGGTACAAAAACATCATTCAAAACGTAACGTAGCCACAAGTGGGAATGTTCTATGCGATATTCAGCATTTGGAGGTTATGACGTGAAAATTTAACAACGATGAGGCTAATGACACCACTAGCATCGCAATGTGGGGGAGGAGGTGCCAATGATGACCAGATTAGTAGAGGCCTCCAGAGCGCCCATATTTTAATGCAGTATTAAGTTTAAATTATTAGAGAGCAAAATCATAATTTTTGCATGTTTATAAAGTGGGATTATTCCAAACGAATACGGAGATAAACTCAGTTGTATCACTGGCACGACGCAAAGCGGCTAGAAACAGGTTTTGATCGAACAGGGAACACGGCCGGTGAAAAATAAGCTCTCGATGTCGTTGCCTTGATAATTTCTAGCTCTTGCATTTAAGTATTGCCATCAAAAAATGCGAGCTGTAATGGGAATGTTTTCCTAATATTCTACTTGTACGAAGCATTCTAATATTTCTGTTGATTAATAATACCTGCTTAGCAAATAGTTTAGGTGCTTGATCCCGGTGCAACGATTCGATTATACCCTAAGTTGATAGAGGCGTCGGCCAGTTTTCAAAACTAGAATTAAAAAGTTATTTTAAGGAATACAATGACAAAAGCCAGGTTAAGTGCATTAGCCGTTTTGAGCATAGAAAGCAAAATATACCGTAAATTGGTACAATATCAACACAAGTTTCAGCTCTGCACAAAATTTAAGGTTTTACACTCAAATGCCCTTACCCTGTTGCGACAAGTCACAGCATCTGTGCATGTATTTTCTAAAATATAGTTGTAAAATGACAATTTTGCTTCCGAACATGCTTGTAAGCATTCATGATTATTTAACATTACGGCAAACAGTTCAAATAATAATAATAATAATAATAATAATAATAATAATGGTTTATGAGCAGTTGATGCAAATTGCTATACAAGCTTAGCAAAACAAGGCAGTGATTACCCATCAAGTGGCCATGAATGACTACAATGTTGCCAACACTAGTTTTAAACCTGCACACGGTCGATTAGCTATCTAAGGAGTAAAACTGCGTCGTACAACCTCTCGCCACATTTATACCCTTGATAAGGTATTCCACTGAAAAACTCAATGTCACAGCAAGGATTTGAACACGGTTCTCCCGCTCTCTGTGCGGTTGCTCTAACCATTGAGCTACTGTGACAACGTGCCGGCGGGACATTGAATTCCCTAATTGACTCTAGTTTTGTTCACAGACAGACCACCAAGGCATCTCACTCGAGATGACAGTCTCAGTGGCGACCTGCAATCGCAAGTACAGAGCGGTCCCTCAGCGCTCTGGCCGGGAATTGCACGGCAGTCTTGTGCGACGCGTCTGAATGAACTCAAGGCACGGGCTCTTCCACTTATCGGACCTGGGACAGCGGGCTTCAGTCAGATATTATTGCTTGTGTATAGCCGCGAGACGCGTGTTTATTTGTGTGCGATTGAATTATCGGATTATTACAACCCAAAAAGGTACTCAAATGTTCGCTTGAACAAAGACCTTTATGTATGACACGTATGTGAAAACCGACTTATGTAGACAGGTGTGTAGGCAATTTCACGATAAATTTCCTGGTGTTCCAGTTCCGAGTAGAGAAGCAATTAGATATCTAGTGAATAAAGTGAAGAACAAGGGATCATTTAATGTTGTAAGTTGTAAAAAGAAACGAATGGTTCGAACGGAAGAAAATGTTTTTGATGACAGAATAATCTCTAAAGGGTTATGGCCGGCTCGATCGCCGGATCTTACTGTGTGCGACTTTTATCTGTGGGGAACTCTCAAAAATAGAGTCTATAGGAATAATCCTCGCATAATAGACAATCTTAAAAGCAATATAATAACAAAAATTAGGGAAATTACGGAACAAGAACTTATGCGTGTGAATGTTAATTTCATCAGAAGGTGCCAAGAATGTTTATCTGCCGAAGGACACCACTTTCAACACCGACTGTGAAAAAGATCAGTACTGATAAAATGAAAAGTAATTATGTTTGTTCAATAGCTAATCAATATATCGTAATAATTATCATAAAAACAGTAATAATATGGTATCAGTATAAACAATGAGAATAATAAACAGATACAGTGAATATAGCGCGCGGAACACGCATCGCGACTACCGGGCAGATGGCTGAGGAATCGCGCACGGAACACGCATCGCGACTACCGGCCAGATAGCTGAGGAATCGCGCACGGAACACGCATCGCGACTACCGGCCAGATGACTGAGGGATCGCGCAGGAACACCCATCGCGACTACCGGCCAGATAGCTGAGGGATCGCGCACGGAACACGCATCACGCCTACCGGCCAAATGGCCAAGGGATCACGCACGGAACACGCATCGCGACTACCGGCCAGATGGCTGAGGGATCGCGCATGGAACATGCATCGCGACTACCGGCCAGATAGCTGAGGGACCGCTCTGTACTTCAGTGCTGGGTGTTTGTGTTTCTTAAGGTTTTGCTTTATTTATTATTACATGATTATTTTATTATTATTATATTATTATTACATAATTAATTGAAATTAATTATACTATTTACAGACCTTAGCCGGTCTTGCCAAGTTATTAATAGAGTCAACTGAAAAATCCAATGCCACAGCGGGGGTTTGAACATGGTTATCCCGCTCTCCCGCTATCTGGGAACCAAAATTGAGTCAGTTGGGGAATTCAATGTTCCACCGGCATGTTGTCATAGTAGCTTAATGGTTAGAGCAACCGCACGGAGAGTGGGAGAACCATGTTCAAATTCCGGCTGTGACATTGAATATTAAAAAATTGCTAACACATGCTAAGGCCTGTATAAAGTATAATTAATTTCCATTATATAATAATAATAATAATAATAATAATAATAATAAAGTAAAATTCCAAGAATAACTATTCCAGGATTTATTCCGAGTTGGTACAACCGGCCCTTAGGAGAATAGGAAATGATCCCACCTAGAGGCAATTTTCACCCTGCAGCAGGTATGAGTCCTAGACCTTCAGATTTGGAAGCAGTTACAATTCCGCTGATACACCCTACTCTTTAAAGTCTTATAAAACAATAACTGTAGGGTCTGCTTTATACGTCTTTGCTATGAAGTACGTAAATATAGGAGATTAACAAAGATATTCACCGACATTTGGAATGGAGTATCAAATATATAACGGTGCCCAGAGTGAAGAATCGCGAAAGGCACACGCAAGGATAGGTCAATAGTATTACTACCCCGATGAAGTTTTCTATGAATGCCTTAAAGATACCCTTAAGTAAATTTCTAAATCTTGCAGCTTTTACGAAGGTGTTTTAAAAACTTTGTCACATATTCTTCTACCTCAATTAAAAGCACGTGTTAAATTTCATCCAAGCATCTTTAATACTTTTTGAGAAAAAAAAATCTACTTAACTTTAACTATGCTAATTAATCAGGTGTTTCATCTGACGCAGAAATCGAAAATTTGAAACAAAATACGAAAACTGCCATATTATTTAAATAGTAAATGTACAAAACTGCCGTATACAATTTTATTCACTACTGCGATTGTCTTAGAAAAAGTGATTAAAACATAATTTTTAAATAGTTTATTCTCAGTGATGAAATTATGTCAATGCCTGGGCAATGTAAAAGTATAGCAAAATCATATGGTGATTTTGTAAGTCCATTCTCTCCGAGTTTTAACAAGACTGGTAGGTCGTTTGCTCTTTGGCATTTAAATGGTCACCTGTTTAACCTTCAAAGAGCTCTGACAGCTAAAGCCATGGCATGTAATGAAACTAAAGGTTCAAAGTATTTTTGGACATAAAAACAATTTTTTTTAGTTTTTAGAAAATTTTGACCAAATTTAAGCTTTTAATGTTCCTGGTACTTGTACTAGATTGAATTGTGAAATGGAGAGGACTTGGCATTGATCCAGGAATGGTACTCTACCGACGCCCCACGAAGGGGCGCCCCCGGGAGGAAGTGAAACACTCGGCGGCCGGAAACACGAGTGACCGCACAGCAATGACAGGTTCCCTACAGTTTCTATATACAGATGACTCTGCCATCGAACAGGCAGACCAGGAACTCCGCCTCATACAGGGTCCAACGCCCCCTCGGGAGAGGCCGAGGGACGGAGAAAGTTCACAGAGAGCATCCTTTTCCCCTGCCACACAGCACCAATGAACCTATATGTCAGTCGATGTCAATCAGGGACACTTCCAACCTTGAAATAGACCAAACGGGGTGAAAAATGAATGAAATGAATAATGAAATGAAATGGACAGGAAATTCGGAGAGTGAAAGAAATTACTCCAGCATTCGCCTGACGACCCGGGAAACCCTAGAAAAAGCCCATGGGTCAGAGTGGGCGATCGCCGCGGATCGAACATGCGACCTCCCGAATGCGAGCCATAGATTACTGCCATCCCATTCGTATTACCAAGTACCACGTGGAAATTGCTTTTGCAGTCACATTTCCCTTGGGCTTAAGAAACTTCAAACGTATTTGTCGACTTCTTAATTCTCTGTGTACTGTTTCGATTACAATGAAAGGGCACGTATTTTTGCAGTGCTGTAATGTTACATAAGGTAAGAGTCTATAGGAGAGCTATAAGCCGTTGTAGACTTTAATCGGAGATAGTGTGCTACAGGATAATTTCTCCTGCTTTATTGTAACCTTACGTGCGAGGACAATGGATATTCCACGCGAAGAGAATCCATTAAATCCCACTAAATTTGCAGGAAAATACAGCCTTCCGCCCTTTAATCACAATCCTACCGAGGGCAGCTGTAATGCCCCTCAACATGAAAGAGGGGAAAATAGCTGCTGTTCAGACTCGTATTTTCGTTTTAACACCTGATTTGCCACAATTCCATTCGACATGCTATACTTTTATTTTAGTTCCATTTATACCCCACCTTTAACTACCATGGTCTTAAGGTCGGCCTTTCCTTTGGAACTTATGGCCTATTTTCAATGGTGCTAACTCGTATTCTCTTATCGTTGGGTTTCTTGTACGTTTTGGGCTTTTTAATCATTGTATCACACATACATTCACACTCTTATTCATACTTCCAGACTCTAGGGAGGATAGGAAATCATCTTAGCTAGAGAAAAGTTCCCACACCCCTTGCACAGCAGGCAGGTGCTCTACCGACTGAGCTATGGGGCAGCCGCTATATTTGTGTGCCAGTTTCACGTTTGCTCCCTCTTCACGTGCCTGTAGTAAGCAGTGGAAGTATTACATTCCACACAAAAATTCGATAGCGAAAATTCAACGGAAGTACATGTTTTGAGTCCCCCTGAATAAAAAGAATGGTGTTCAGAAAAACATCCGAATATGTTTTGTGTAAATCAACAATAGAAGTGAAAACCGAAAATTGGGTTAATTACTAAGCTTGATGTTAAAGTTCGGCGTCTTCCAAGGTAAGAACACGAAGATTTTCAAGAAAACCCACCTCACCAAATTGCGCTTTCCACGGATGAATGTTCGTATTTTATGTTTTCAGAAAAATGCTTCTATCGATCTTGAATAAAATACCACATGTCCAAGATCTGCGTGAAAAAAAAAATATATATTTTGGATTTTCTGCGAATATCCTGTGAAGACCTGTTCATTCAGAATGACTTCAGTAACTAAAACTGAGTGTCAAATCTACAACATGGGACCAACGGCTTTGCTTCCCTTCCGAAGGAATTTTACGCCCGAAAAAACCATCGCCCTCCGCCAGGTTTAAACCCGCGACCTTGGGAACTAGAGGTAACCACTACACCACGGAGGACAACACTTGTATAACTGGTAAACCGTATGGGACAAAGTCTTACCCACAAAAAATGTATATATTTTTAAAACATGAAGTTTATATCAAATATAATTTGTTGCGGCGTTTGCGGGATTTTCTTTGCTATTGGTTACATTTTCAGATACTTATACTTATTTTCAAGTCGCTATTCTCTGCTACGTAACAGGAAGTATTGCATTCCGCCCAAAAACTCGATACCGAGATTTCACCAGAAATACATGTTTTGAGTCCCCCTGAATAAAAAGAATGGTGTTCAGAAAAACATCCGAATATGTTTTGTGTAAATCAACATATAGATCAGAAATACATTCCCAGATACAGAAAACTATTTGTAGAAAAAGGTCCGCATGTGTATGTGTGGTTGTGAACAGCATAACTCAAAAAGGAAAGCTCGTTTAAGTACCAAACTTGGTATTTAAGTTCAGCATCTTTCAAATTTGCGATACAAAAATGTTCAAGAAAATCCCCTACCACAAACTACACTTTACATGAAAGAATTTTCGAATTTTTTATTTTCTAAAAAACGGCTCTAATGATTTTGATTAAAATAATTTACATGGAAAGTAAAACGTGCATCTTGAATGTTCTGGGAATAGCCTTGAGGTCCTCCTCATTCGGAAGGAATTTTGTATAATTGTGCACCAGGTGTCCGACCGTGCCGTATTTCAAGTATGCAGATATCCCTTCGTGCGTTAAGGAGTTGCAGAACTCAACGGGGCAATTCCAAGTAAACACAGGTCAGTGGGGAACTGTCGAATTAGTGTGAGCGAGATACGTATTTTTTCTAGTTTTTAGTTACACTTAATTCAGTGGTCTTATCGGTGGGCTTTCCTTTGGAACACATTATTGCCTATAGACAATGTTTACTCGTATTTCCTTGTCTTCGGGTTTCTAGTAAACTTTGGGCTTTCATCATTAGATAACACACACACACACACACACACACGCACACACTTGCACTCCCATTCACACTTCCAGACTCTGCGGATGATAGGGAATAATCTTGACTAGCGAAAAATTCCCAACCCCTACCCGGTAATCGAACCCGGGACCCCTCGTATAGCAGGCAGATTCTCTACCGCCTGAGCTCCAGGGCCAGCCGAGTCCATTTGCTTTTCAGCAAAGATGATGAGCGGATCGCGCTCAATGAGACGCAATTCCCAGGCTTGCAACAGAGTATATAGTCCATATTGAAACTGCTATTACGATGGGAGAAATGTGTTGAGAAACTTGGTGATTATGTCGAAAAGTAGGTAAAACGTGTAAGTTCATTTGTGACTTTTTTAAACTACTGAACTTTTTTTGTGAAAAAAAATGATGGTCCGTGATGATAGATAAAAACAGATCCTTGCACTAAAGCATACTCTCCGTGATGATAGACAAAAAACAGACCGGAAAGATCTTAGAATATTATCCACTTCAGTTATTATTTATATTCGAGGGAATATACTCACTTTTTAGACTGACAAATAATTAACATGTCTTTAATCGACCTATCCGCATCCACCCATAGCTATTTTCACGTAGTAGGCAGATATTGCATTGCACCCAAAAATTCGATACCGAGATTACACAGAAAATATGTATTTTGAGGACCCCTGAACCAAATAAAGCGTTTTTGGTAACATATCTGTGTGAGTGTGTTTGTGAACAGCATAACTCAGAAACTAAAAGTCGGTAAGTACCAAACTTTGTATTTAAGTGCAGTATCTTCCAAGGACGTTATACGAAGATATTCAAGAAAATCCCCCAACCCAAACTATCCTCTATATGGAACATGGATCTAACGATTTTGATTAACAGTACTATATATTAAAGATATGTAGACGACAAATAAAATGTATATATTCAATTTTCTGGTAATATTATGTAAAGTCCTCATCAGTCGGAAGGAATATTGTATAACCTTATGCATACAACTGGTAAACACTAAGCGATAGACGATCACTTTAAAACACACATTTATTTAAAATAGGTTTTTGTGGCATAAGCATTTCTAAAGTATGCGTTATTAATGTTTTGAATTGTTTATTACATAGTGTTCTCTTTATGTCCTGTCAACATTCAGTTGTTTCTCGCGATGTCATGGAAACAGTATGGAATTTTAAGGCCAGCATATAGCGTCCAGTTGTTAAACATTTGACTATCGCTGTTCTCTTTGTATCTATAACAAACGTGTAATGTAACTGTTCTGCAAGGGCTTATTTGGATAAAAATGTAGGAGGTATAAAAATAAGCTTTAGGAAGAATGGTTTGTATACCCATTAACAAAGATAGAGGGTAGAGAAAGTCGTGTGAATATATCACATCGGACCATTTTAATTGTGTTTACGGCGTTCCTGTCTAACGTTACGGAACTCTAAGCAACATGCATTAGAACACGTAGTGTTTCACTGTCATTATGAAAGTTATTATCATCTAACGGTACTGCTATGCTGACTTTAAATGTGTGTTGGAAACTTTGCCCCTGTTGGTGTTGCAGTAGTGGGTTTTTACGGTGCTAATGCGCCGGTTCCCCACTGATCTATATCTACTTGCAATTGCCCCGTTGAGTGCGCGATTGGGCCACCTGGTATAACTGATAAACCTAAGCGATGAACGAAAACGTACTACACAAAAATGTAGATCTCTTGAATACAGTTTATTTGAAATAACCTTTTCTGTGCCATAAGGCATTTCCGTGGTACCCGTTATTAATGGTTCAATTGTTAATTGTTCAATACCTTTGTCATCATTTTAAAGTCCTTTCGATATTCAGTTGTTTGTCGCGATGTCACGAAAACAGTATAGAATCTTAAGGCCAGAATACAGCGTCTGTTCTTAAACATTTGACATAGCTGTTCCCTTTGTATATTTAACGAAACGTGTAATGTAGCTTTTTCTGCAAACTTTCATTTAAATTACAATAAAGTAAGTAGAAGAAACATGTGATACATTCACATGACTTTCTCTACATTATCGTTTATTAGTAGGTGTACAAACTATTCTTACTAAAACTTACTTTTCCAATACATTTTAATCCAAATAATCCACTGCAAAAATAGCTATATTACACATACCGTCATAGATAGAAAGGGAATGGCGATAGTCAAATGTTTACGACTAGACGTTACACGCTGGTCTTTCCATGGCATTGCGAGAAAGAACTTAATGTTGAGAGGACTTGAAAACAATGACAAAGTAATGAACAATTTGAACCAAGTGATATCAGAAATGGCTTATACCACAAAAAGCTTATTTCAAATAGATTATGTGTTTTGAAGAGATCCAAACTTTTGTGCAGTACGTTCTGGTCTATCGCTTAACGTTTACCAGTTACACAGGATTATACAAAATTCCTTCCAAATGAAGAGGACTTCACAGGCCTTTACCAGAAAGTTCAAGATATACACTTTTATGTCATGTAAATATTCTTAATGTGTGGTATTTTAATCACAACCGTTAGAGGCATTGTTTAGAAAATAAAAGGTTTCAAAAAATCTTCCATGTAAAGGGTAGTTAGGGTGGGCGAATTTTCTTGAAAATCTTCGTGTCGCATCAGAGTACTGAACCTAAATATCAAGTGTAGTATTTATCGGACTTTTCGTTTCCGACTGTTCACATACACACATACACACAGACACACACACGGACCTTCTTCTAAAAAGCTTTTTTGGATTCATGGGGCCTCAAAACATATATTTCCGTTGAAATCTCGGGATCTAAGTTTTAGGTGTAATGGAATACCTACTGTGTACGTGTTATAAAAGGCAATAAGCTTTCGTAAGCATAGTTTGTATATGCACTAATAAACGCTAGAGGTAGAGATAGTTGTGCATGTAACACATAAGACTTTTTAATAAAAACCTAACTATCTTTAGCCTATTCATCTTCAATATCTAAAATGAAATCTTGTGTGAAATGGAAGTTTATCTGGATTATCAATAAGTAGATAGAATAATAAGCTTTTATGCAAATAGAAGAGTTATCAGAGAAAGTCATGTGATTGCAACATATCAATTTCTTTCATGCACGTTTCCTGTGTAGGGGATTCGGATATAACTAGGGCCCGGATTTAGGTTTTAACCTATATTTTTCCTCGCTATTTAACTAACACATTTCAAGATACATATTCGCTTTGCACTTCCTGGAGCAGAATATGCGAATTTCATTGCACCTAAAAAAACCTAAATGAGGTGTTGATATCTAAAACAACCTAAATAGCTGTTTTTTCCTTTTTCAAAATGAAGAATGTTGTTTTCAGATTGAAACTCATTGTAAATTTGTTCCACCGCTTATAGCCAGCAGATAGTTCAAGCTACCACCGTTAAACGCAGCACATGGGACGTGGTGAGCTGGGGTCAGGAGGAGCGTAATCTGCCTAACGAGATCGCCTCCAATCGTTCACCGAGAGTACAACAGAGTATTTTTCTAATGTAATTGTTGTATAGTGAAACATTGCCTAAATCACATTTATTGAAAAAGTGGATTGCTGCAGATCCACACTTCACTTTTGTTAGTGACAGACAGTGCTGCCTACAGTCCATCCACCCGACCATGCTACATGTTACATGCTTGGCCCACGGCCTGCACCGCCTTGCGAAGGAGATTAGAAGACGTGAACAGCCTGATATCTTCGGTCAAGAAGGTTTTCTTAAAAGCCTCAACACACATACAATTGTTCAAAGAGAAAGTACCAGCAACCCCTCTTCCACAGCTGGGGAACTTGGCTGTCTGCTGCCATTTACTATACGAGCACTTAAGACATTAAAAATGCTGTCAATGAATTGGATGAAACCGAAGCTCCCTGCATTGCCAAGGCTAAGAAACCACTCGAGTGCCCCTCTCTTGCCGCTTCCCTTGAACATTAAGACACATTTTTGTTTTATACCAGAAGCTATTCTCCGGTTGGAAAGTACAACTTTACCACTCTAGATATCATCTAGACCTGTTGCATGTTCATCGAAGCTGCAGAAGATTCTTCAACAATATCCTGATTTTGAAGATATGAAAATCATCAATTTAGCATTGCAGGGAGAAAAGATACAGGAAAACTACCCCTAAAACCTGCTGCACTGGCATCTATGTTCTACGCTCCAGTGACGTCATGTTCCACTGAAAGAACCTTTTCTTCATACAAGAATGTGTTACGTGATAATAGGAAATCGTTTACGCCAGAACATTTGAGAATGTATGCATCTACTGCAATGCCAAAGTGTAAATCTTACAACTAAGTACCAGAAAAGCAAAATTATTGATACCTGCATAGATCCATTGAGCAAAACATAATAAAAAATATTTTAATCAAGAAAAACCTAAAAAAAACTATTTTAAGCAAATAAGAAACCTAAAATGAAGGTGTATTCCACCTAAAAATCCGGGCCCTAGATATATAACACTCAGAAGTGAAATATGCCCAAGAAATTGTGTTGCTTGCTATATTTTGAACGTTAGACTTTTCTGATGGATTTCTTTGGCATTAGCGTTTCAGCTATATACTGTTAACTGTTGCACATGAAGGCAGAGGGGGCCACCACTGCTCGTGACAGCTTTGGGGACTATCTGCATACGAACCAACGTTATTGTAGTGAGGGCTTCTGTACAGAAAACCAACGTTTCATTAATCAAATCTGCGGAAGCGGAAATAAGTGCTTCATATACAAAGCACTTTTGTTACGTTCACTAAGCGGCATTCTAACCCCCTGGTTTTACATTGCACACATGAGAAACTGTATCTACACACAAGATGGAACATAACGTTACCGACAAACATTCACAGGTAGTTCACTAGTACTGTCGGAATGTATTCATTTAAGGAATTGAAGATTGCGGTGACTTAGAAAACAATAATGATGACGTATTTAAACCTGCAGCATGTCCTTTGGGTCGTGATAAGATGGGTTCTGATAGATAACAAATTACACAAATATTCAAATAATCATCACCTTCTGAAGTAGTATCATAAATTACATTACCAACATATGAAAATCACTTGAATAATGAAACTAACCCAGCATAGACTCGCACTAGTTTGTAAAACATCATAGTTTGTTTTATATAGAGTACCAACGAAAATTAAAAACAAAACATCTCCTTCACATAAACCTAATTCAAGGAAATGCGTTTGACGTACTCTGCAGTGCATGGCCTCTGATCTCCCAGGCTCACTCCTTACCAGGGTTTAGCACCCCACTTAATGCTTGTTTTATTCTCCCCTTTTCCTTCCCTCCTGAACGACCGTGTTCAAAGGTTAATGTTTGAGAGCCAAGCTTTTGACATCAAACCGATATGAGATGGAGTCAAGTAGGGGCTGGTGTGGACCGTTGTTCAGAAGATTTATTCCAGCCACTCAGGTGAAATCTTTCTGTACTCCTCCCCTTTCGCCACTCACCTAAGCCTGACCTACATTTACAGGCTAATGCGTGCATGTTGCACTTAAATTCGAACCATTAAGAGATTGGCTCGCCCAGAATTTGTGTGGAACACAGATGATAAGGCGTTTCTGCCAATATTAAATCAAGAAACACATTATAGGAAACCAGAAGTCTAGGCACGTTTCCATGCACTGCACTCTACATGACTTTCATTTGTGTCTTTGAATTTTGGGATAATGAAAAACATTTTAATTTGTTACAAGGGGGTTAATATATAAAATATAAATGATAATTGCTAATTTCTGGTACCACTCCTCAATGAGAATTTAGAGGGAGATTCCTGATGATCGGGCGTACATAACAAGTATATAGAAAAATTGCAATCATTAAGCATTAATTAACTGAATTAGTATTTGTTACGGTAAAATAAATGAAATACAACGTTAATTTGAAGTTCTGTCTATTTTGTTATACGAATATACCTACCCAAATGATACTAAAGTTTGGAAGATAAGAAAGAAAATAGTGCAAAAGGAATGCATATAGAAATTAAACAAATCGCACTAATGCAATTAATTTAAAGTAAAATATGTCATTTTCATTTTGCAAAGACTTTCCTGTTAATCTTATGATCCTGCTTTTTAATTTAAAATGCTGAAGTGCTGTAAATGTGGACTTTTTTAAATTACTACGTTGTATAACACTGTACTGAGATTGCCACTGTGGTTGAAGGCTGCTATTGCTGCATAGTTAGACAATTATACATTGTCAGATCTTTTAGTTTTATTATTATGGTGATATAATGGGAATTTATTCCAATTTCTACGTAGGTGTATAATTTAGCAAAACATTATAAGAAATTTGGTGGATTTTAAGTTTTTGAATTCCGAATCTCTTGATTCTTCAAAATTTCTCAGTTCCTTTTTTTTCAAATATGTTTGAATTAGTCTTCTTTGCAGTAGTATTAATGGCACAATTGTAGTGGTTAACGAAATCCTCTATCTTATACCGTACTGAAGAACAAATTGAAACAAATATAAATACACGAGACACAAAACGTTGATGGATAAATATGTGTGCAAAATAAGTGGACCATTTGACAAAATGTCTTCGCCCGTTTAGTGTTCCTCATCAAGTGCTAGTTCATAGAGATTCTTAAATATTTTTCTTTGTATGATTCGTTTACTACATGACAGTTTCATCTGATCCTACCTCACCAACCTTGCCCTACGCCGGCTTGTGTGAAACAAGT
Organism: Deroplatys truncata; assembly: GCA_030765065.1. Taxonomy (NCBI): domain Eukaryota; kingdom Metazoa; phylum Arthropoda; class Insecta; order Mantodea; family Mantidae; genus Deroplatys; species Deroplatys truncata. The sequence goes on along the minus strand of CM060988.1, from coordinate 17,688,967 downwards.
ATTAGTTACCATTGATGGACCTAATGGTTGGTTAAACTATGAAGCCCGGGACTTAAAAGTACGTATGTATTGGGGTATGTCATCTCAAAACGAGTTTGAGAACTCCTTGTGGTTTATGGGGAAAAATGGGAGCAGGGAAGCTGGAAGATCTTTGGTTCAAATCCCGCCTATGGCATTGAATTTTTCAGTTTTATTCTACCTTTCCAACCTTGTGTGACACACGGCTCGTGTGAAAGAACAATTAATTACCAAGGACAGTTACATTTACTAAGACAGTAATCATAATCATCCATTTTAAATTAAATGGAGAATCAAGGTTTATTAGACCAACAAACCTTAAAGAGATAGGCATTTTTTTAGTTGAGTGAACCATTTTCGAGATATTGATTGTTATTCCCTTAAATTTTCAAATACTTATACTTTTTCTAAAATAGGGATTCGGTATTCATTTTTTTGTCCTGGTAATGCAAAGGGAATGGAATACTCCACATAGCAACCAGCTCTTAAGACATTTGACTATCGCTTAAAGCCTACCATATTCCCCTTGCACCTACAAGAAAATTAGCAATAAGATTAACATCTCGATATCTCGATTAACATGAAGTATATGGAGAATAAGCGTTTGTAAAAATAGTTTGTACAAGAGTAGAGAAAGTCATGTGAGTGTAACATCAGATTTTGTTAACGGTTTTCGTAAATGTATTTATTTTCCCTGGTACCACGGACAACATAGAGGAATTGCTGTATCTCTTTAAACGGCGATTCTTACAGAATCACGCAATGTGCTCTCAATACTACTCCTGAGAACACAATGAAGTCTCCCATATGGGTTTTCTAATCGAGAATAAGCGTTTAAGTCACTTCGTGACTAAGAAAGAAACTTAAAACAGGTTTTCAAGGTATTTTGTATCCATCCCTCAATAAAGCAAAATATAATGAAAGACTGCAAAATTAGCTTCATGGGTAAAACGTTCTTATCAACCACAATCTCAAAGGTAATCCGTCTAGAGTAAGAAACGTAACGGCACTTATTTGGGACAGTCTTGAAGCTTTTCTGGATATTACAATGCTAAATTTCTAATTTTGGTTTCCTTTTCCTAAAACTAGTTATCCAATAGCTATCTAATATACCAGGTATTGATGTGGGAGCGTTGGTTCCTACTTAGATGCGAGGGATGGCAAGGAAAAGGTGTCTAACTCCGGCAAGATAAGAAGGATGTGTGGAAAGGAGATAAATGAAAACTGTCGATTTCTCCTAACTGCCCTCTTTATGTGAAGTTGCACTGAAAATTTAAACAATTCCTTTTTGTCGTTCCCATCACACATTTTTACTTTATCCTGAGATCCAATTAAGCTCGTTTGCTTCTGATTTTCCACATCCTAAGCCATTTCCCCCATGTTAAACTTACATCAGCAGTGATATCCAGCAATTACATTTTGTTTACAGCTCATGCGTGACGCGGAGCTATGACCTCACATGAGCACGATATGGCACGAACTATCGAAATTACACAGATTCGAAATTGAGCTCCCGGGCTAGACAAGTTTCTATTTCACGCCTCATTTTATATTTTCGTCACGTTCCTTCTCTAGTCACGTGATTTTTATTTGTTACTGGCTCCCTTGATAAACGTTTATTGGTTGGTATATTTTAGAAAGTACATGACCCTAGGTCTTCCATTACCGTAGGATTACTCAGGTGGTTCACCCTTACTTGCATCCAATCTTTTGTCTGCATTACCTCTAATTATCCCTTCGCTGGACATCTGCGTTCCACGGCTATACGTTTCATATTCAATTTACACATACAGACAATTTTCGTTATACGCGAAAGCTATCTTCCGAGGACTGCCGCGCATTTGGGTAGTCAAGAGTCATTTTATATCTGAATTATTGGGTTAGGATTTGGTTTACTTACCTATTAAGTTTAAAATACCATAATTTCTCAGTATTTTTACCAAAAATAACAATGATCGCCTTTTGAAGCGCATTTTAATGCAAAATTTGTACCTTAAAAGTTTAACACTGAATAATACAGTAATACACTGAGAAAGTTTCATAAAATCCATCTACATCCCAAATAGCCTCTGCATCCGAAGAATCCGATGGTGCTATAGACAGTTCAGTTTCTGTGACGGATTTCCTTAAATGCAAAACTTTGTAGCTGAACTGAAGTGTTCTAGCTAGGCACTTGACGCTCTTTTGAAGTGCCACACTGTTATTTAACTGTTGCCTGTGTAGTCTTCTTTGCCAGTTCATTATACAACTCTTTGTAACATTTCAGAGAATGTTCAACTTCTTCAAACCTTGTCAGTGGTTCTGAAGGCCTCGGCTATCTTCTTTGTTGTCAGCTTTCTAACAGCTGAGCTTCCTCGACTTTTGTTTGTTACTCTTCTCACTGAAAACTGTCAAATCTTTGTTGCTCAGACCCTCGAAACGAGAGTTTGGGAGGTCTCTTGCATTCTCTTCATCGACATCAATGAATCCTACCTGCCGTACATGTCGCCAATTTCTCTCGTTGCAAAGGTGGTATCACTGATCACTTCGTCTTCTAGCACTGACACAGCTTCCGGCCACAATTTCCTCCATACATCATTGGAATGATGTCCACCCATGCTCACTAATAACATCAATCGCCATCTTAATATTAAACTGTCTTGATGGCAAGTTCGTCATTCGAATCACATTCTTCTATGAGAGTGGAAGGAAGTTTTATGCCTTGAATGTAGAAATAACTGCCTGGTCCATGGGTTAGTGGATACATGTGTTGGGTCGCAGAAATAGGATTTCAGTATTTTTATTTGAATCAATAATAGAAAATGTGTGACTGGGAGCATCATCAATGAGGAGATAAATAATACTCACAGTATGCCTTCAATTCCCTATATAGTGCTTGTTTTCTTATTAGCCACTCAGATTGCTTGGCCTCCAGGCCTTATCGCTCATTGAGCGGCTCTTGCCTCTCTTAATTTTTCCTTTACCTTCCTTATGAATTCTCCCATGTCCTTGTTTTTCTTTTCTTCTTTCCCTGTCAACATCCTTATAGCTTCTATTTATGTATCCACTTTTTCCCTCCAGCTCCTTATTTCCTTACATTTTGTCATATAGTGTTCTGTACTTTCCCTTCCTCCACACAACTCGCATATCCCTCTTCCGCTGCCTCTCATCCCTCTTAAATACATTGATCCTGTTCTCATCCATGCTAAACCTTCCCTTTCTTGCCTATTACAGCAATCAATGTACCTCTCTCTTCCAAACTCCTTCTTTATCAATTTATAAACGCTTAATAATTTTTTATCTCCAAGGCTTCCCCATATCTCTTGTCGTTCTAATTCTTCCACTCTGTTTCTTACTACTTTCCAAAATTTGTTTGTATTTCTTTCCTCCAGCCCCATATATCCCCAATTCCAATTGGCTCCATTATTTTTTCGATTTCTTTCCACCATATGTTTTTGTTTCCTAGAACCTTTTGCTGAGTCGTGCATATCTTTAAAATTTCACCTTCCTCCATTTTCATACATCTAAACCAAATTTTAAAAGTCTTTCTACTATTATACCTTTCCTCCTAGTTTTACAAATGCAACCTTGCCTGGTGCTGTTCTTGGTAGTCCAATTAATTCTTTACTAAATATTCCATACGTTTGGTCAAATTTCTTACTTAGTTCTCCCCCCCCCCCCACCATATTTCTACCGTATAGAACCTGTTTTATTCTACCAGTGCCTCGTACATTCTCTCCAACCATTTTGTCGACATCTCTAATTTATATTTGCATATTCTTATTCCTGTCATAGTTTCCTTCCCTTTAGCTAACATCTCCCTGCCATGTGCTCCCCACTCCCCGCTATTACTCAACCTTACTCTTAAATGGTCATATTCTTTGACTACCTCCACTTCTTGACCACCTAGAAGCCATTTTTTTTCATTCCTCAGTTTATTTACATTTTTAAACACTATCACTTTCGATTTATTTATATTTACCTTAATTCTCCATTTTCACAAAATTCTTGAATTTCATTTATTGCATTTTGTAACCTATTATCAATAAGGCACCTATCATAAGGTCATCTACATATAATAAACCTGGAATCTCCTTATCCCTTATTACTGGACAATGCTGCCTTTGCAGATATAGCTACATTACACAGTTCATTATAGATACAAAGAGAATAGCGATAGACAAATGTTTAAGCACTGGACGTTATACGCTGGCCTTACATACCGCTTCCATGACATCCCGAAAACCTACCTAAAATGGACAGGACTTTAAAAGAATAACAAAGTATAGAACAATTCGAACCATTAATGACATATCTCGGAAATGGCTTATGCCACAAAAACATTATTTGAAATAAAGTGTGTGTTTTACAGAGATTTAAATCTTTGTCTATCGCTTAACCTTTACCAGTTATACAAGGTTATACAAAATTTCTTCAGAATGAAGAGGAACATTCAGGCTACTCCCAGGAAATGGGAGAGCTATACCTTATTTGACATTTAAATATCTTTAACTTACGGCAAAAGATCAAAACATTCGAAAAATGTTCTATGTAGAAGGTGGTTTGGGTTGGGTGAATTTTCTTGAAAATCTTTGGAAGGTACCGAAGTTAAATACCAGCTGTGGTACTTATCCGACATTTCGTTTTTAAGTTACGCTGTCCGTGCGCGCGCACGGAGCTTTTTCTAAAAGTGGTTTGCTTTTTTGGTGTTCACGGGGGTCTCAGAATACATATTTACGGTGAAATCTCGACATGAAATGTTTGGGTGGAATAGATATTTCCCCTACTTACTGTACGTAGTAGAGAAGGTAAACGCAAGCTTGTTCCACATGATTTGAGTTGGAGATGCATGCCTGAAGGAATATGGGCAGAGAAGTTGCCACCCTCCATTACCGGCACATTAACCCGTAATTTGATCTTTCTGACAGACTTGCTACGGACGCTCCAAGCTAATTAAAAATTATTGACACTGGCGTTGAAAAAACAGTAACTAAATGGCAATGTCAAGGCCGTCTCGCGCCGGAACGACGAAAGCCAACGTTAATATAGACGTATTTGGTGCTCTGTGGAATCACCGTACTGTTAATGTAAAGTAAAAGGTTAAGGATCCTATTGTAACGCGTTTTTTAGCTTCAACTATAAGTAAAGCTTTTAAAGTTCGTGTACATTGTCGGGATAATTTTGAGAAAGCGACAAGGATTATCCATGCAGGATAAGTTCTTCAAACGAGATACTTTCTTTCATGATTTCTTTGACAATGGTCTGAAATTGCCAGTAGTTTATTTTTGCAATCTTAGGCAGAAAAAATAATATTTGTTTTTGATGATAATTTCATCAACTGCTTCTACTTGGTTGCAAATGAAGGTAAACATGAATATGAATTGAGGTTTCTGAAATAATTCATTAGACTTAATAAACGCTACAACATAACGAAGGATTCAGTTCTAAATGACACATTTACAGTGTAGCCTATAAAGCCTCCTTATCTTTGGCCGCCGTGAAAACTTTTACTAATACAATAATATAAAATTTTACGTAATAGAAATTAATATGGGTTTTTCTTATCTTTTTGTTCTATTTGCTTATTAAATAGCTAGTTTTTCAGAATTTACATGTCCTGTTGACCACATTATTCAAAATACTCGTACATAAACTATGTAGTAAAGTATATGCTGTGTAATTACGTTATTAATTTATAATTTATGGCATATTTGTTAATTATTTTATTGCGTCTTTCGTGCATTTATTTCTACCTTAAGTGAGGGCTACCACATAAAGAAAACATAATGTTAATGGACTAATAGGCCAAGCCGAAGATGAAGACGTGAGTCTGATCGATGATGGTGATTTAACAGCTAAGAAAGGGAAGCAGTTTAACAACAAAGAAACTAAGGAAGAATTGAAATAAATATGACTTCTCTTTGTTTTTCATAGTTTTTCTTAAATTTAACCTTTTTAAAGTTACTTTAATATAATCTAATGTGTACGATTGTCATTTTTGTACCTACAACAGCAGATTAGTCTAATAAGTTACATTATGTTCATAGCTATTCTTCTGCGATTATTTGTGTAAACATTTCCTTAACCTACCACTGCATATCCATTTGCTATTGTATACATTACAAACAAAATTGAGTCCAAATATTAAACAATTTCTACAACAGCATGTACACCATAATAATGGTAGCACAGAGCTTCTGTGGAAGCAAAATAGCATATTGTGGTTGAAGTAGTAGGGTTTGAAGTCTAAGTTGAGGTGGAATTAGGGTGTGGTAGTGGGATGACGGGGTATAGGTGTCGCCACTGGCCCCTGGTGGATGTTCTGGAAGCTCTCGAAGACCTTGTAGATCCGATGCTGTCAACTTTGAAAAGCTCGCTCTGAATTTACCGCGCCGCCCACGCAATTGATACAGTAATTTACTTCTAGCGTGGCAGAATTGACTTTCACGCGGATAAATTTTATTCTCTAATTGTTGTGAATGCTTGGGTGCAGTGCTAGCAAATATCTGAATGTTTCTTTGTGTCTGTGTATTACTAGATCTAAGGCGTAGCAATCGAATATTATCTCGTGTTTGTTGTGTTTGGAAGCCAAGGTGTTTACTACATATTTAAGTAATAAATGCAATAATTGAATTTTCAACGTAATGCGTTATTTTATTAGTTCAAAATTCTTTACGATTAACAATATATGATACTTGAATAAAATATTTACTTACAATTAATCTATACTTTGTTGTAGGCGATTTCTTTGTGTTACTATAATCAATTCTTTAATATTTATCGTTTACAATATTTAGTTATTCGCATATTGAGCATCTTCTTCCTCTGCGAACATTTTTCTAATAATCATAACAGTTGAATGCGGTTTACTTTAAGCTAGCATGGTTGCTATCCATAGTAAAACCAATTAATATAGTTTAAAATTCTTGCACAGAATAAACAACGCATTCATAATAACACATTTATAATCATATTAAAATTAAAACATATTTATGATTAAATTTCCCTTTTTATTGCATGCTTTGTATAATCATAAGAGTTTTTTATTCTGAAGTGAATATTTTTCGTTATTTGTTTAACATATTTTCAATGCTATTAAATTTTTTTATCATCTCTCTATTGGAAGAAATATAGTTGTAATTAACATTTTAACAGATATAAATGTTTAAATAAATTTTATGACACAAATGGTGTTTAAATACAATAATAATTATCATACACAATACATTCATAAATATAAAACACACGAAAGCCTCTATCTACTCCATTGAATTCCTGTTTTAGCATTTCTTAGCAAGTTTAGAAGTTATTTTAGATCGTTTTACTCATATATGCTTCATGGCACTGTTCAGAAGTATTATGTGATTTTAAAAAATGAGCCAGTACAGCCAATGGCGTAGCTGACATTCCCGTTTCTCTGCCCATCCAGCATAATCTAGAAAATGACTCTTTAACGTGTATATTTTGTATGTGTGTATCCGTCCAAATGTGATATTATAACCATCACAGTTTATTGGAATTGTTTATCGAAAATTATCACCTCTTGTCGTCATGAAAGTATCGGGGAATTTAGGTTCAATTATCTTAAAAGAAACACACAAACAGAAATTCTAAAAACGCTTAAGTGAAGCCCATTCTATAGGTTAACGCCAGTTCTTTATGCAAAATCGAGAATTGCCTGAAATACTTTGGTTGCAAGTTTGTTATAGTGTGGACAGACTTCAGCGATACCGTAGACTGTAACGGAGGTAGAATTGTTACATTTACCCACCTTCGTTACTATGTGCGCTACCTTTTCTGGTATTAGGCTTTGAAAGTGATGTGAGAAATGAACGTTGTGGTAATTTTTCCCTGCAATATCAGAGTGCTTATTATAGGGAAAACTAACTTTTTATTCGGTTTGTTTCTTCAGAGAATGGTCTCGGGTTTAAAAATGTGTATATTTATTCAAAGTCTCTTGAATAATCCAAGTACCCGCTTTTGAAAGTGCGTGGAAACATACGTGATAATCATGTGCATAACGATGAAAACACAGATGAGGTGTTTGTTGCCAAACGCAATTCTAACTTTACATTTCACGATATAAAATTATAAGCAAAGCAAGATTGCAACATCCTATTACAGCACCAGCAAGCATTACAGTCAATTATCTATGAAAAAAACTACCAGAATGTTTCATTAGAGATAATACAAACATGATTGCACTCTTTAGACAAGAACATTTAAGCTTGAAGTATACATGATACATGTATCTGGTATTCTTTTTCGGTTATACAGAAGCAACTTGGGTTTTCAAATGCTAACTCATTCAGCGCGCCAATAGGCGCTATACTACTTAAAATGAAATTCGCATTCACAAGCATCATCACACGATTAAGTCACAGAACTAAGTAAATAAGAGTAGTCCTCCGTGGACTAGTGCTAGCCTCTAGCTCCCAAGGTTGCGGGTTCAAACCCGGAGGACGGCGATGCATTTTTTCGGGCGTAAAAATCCTTAGCACGGTTTCCTTCGGAAGGGAAGTAAAGACGGTGGTCCCGTGTCGTAGATTTATGGCACGTAAAAGAACCTTAAACATGATAAAGAGGCGTCTGAGCAAAATTACCGGTCTTTCACGCCCAATATAGAAGGGGACGCTAAGGACCACAGCAGTTAAAGAGCGTCCATAAATAAAACTCAGTTTTTAATTTAGTAAACAAGTAATTCTGATTTAGAATGTACGCCCTTTTCTTAACTTAAGCTTCGCCTCCCTATCGCTACCCCTACCAACATTCCTTCTCTTGCAATCCAATCTTAAAACTCTTAAGTAAGCGATTTGACGCTATTTGTTTGCTGAACCTCCAGGAATCTCAGAACTTAATTCCCCTTCTAAATGACAGAATCTTGCCTAGCGACTTTTCTAACATACTGAACCTAGCCTGTACTGCATTTCAAGAAACTTTAAGCTAATGTGTCCTATCCTCAGCTGTTATGGATGTCTTCCTTACATGACTTGCTAATTACCTTTTTCTTTCCGGACAAATGTTTCAACTCAGGCTTATGACACTATACATTGATTTAATATACGAAAGTTATTTATTGCAATTATTTCGTTGTCTATCATTTCTTTATTTAATTATTTATATATTCCAGTCAGTAATTAAGGTGTCAATAATAATGCAATGGAAATTATTCTAAATGTTATACTGTGGAGTTTTCTAAGAAGAGGTCTAAAGGATCACTTCTAAGCTTCGCTGAAGATGATATTGTCCTGCCTAATCAAGTGCCTGGATCTGATGTTCTGAACATATTTAAAGTGAATATAATATGCAACTTTGATTGATGATGAGAATGGCCATTCCCTGTATGCATTTTTTCCTTATGTTCCTCCAGGATTTACTATCTCGAACGAGCTTCAAATTCTGTACATTTGCCTACTGCAGATACCAACACCATTGATGCAATGAGCCTTCGAGTACTCGGTCAGAACGGCAAGATGATCAGGAACGAATTTATCACTGTAAGAGGAAATTGGAACAATATATTACAACAGGTAATTATTGTCACGGTTGGCTCAAAATTTTAACATAAAAAAAGAAGTTCAAGTCTCTCGAAAAACTGGGCAACGTACTTATAAAATGGATGTCTTAAACGTCACGTTAACGACAAGGTGCACATTTTTCTACATAATGCAATACATCATGTGTAGATTCAAAGGACGGGGTTAAAATACCTTGCCAAGCAGAAGATTTGTATGTATACCACCTAGCAGGGTTTATATTAACAATGAGTGATCTGTTGCTAACCGCAATGGAACGCCAGCTACTACAAAGCGAGCCATAATGACATGGCATTCAGATTTGATAAAATTTGGCTATATCTAAATGTTTAACTATTGATAGAGCTAGAAATTCTGCAAAATATGCAGCCCTCAAACTCAAGGCATCGAATCATTTACCGAATTTTTTATGTGGTGAAGATATTGACATTATATGTACATGTTTCAGATGAAGTGTTCGATGTTGTAATTGCTCTTTTCATGCCTTTGGAATCATAACGAACTCATTCTCAACAGAAAGCTTGAATTGATCCTCACTATATCTCAGGATCCTAAAAATTGTATTCAAACTGAAGCAGAGGAAGAAACTATAGTTAAAACTTGCACGCATTGAATGGCGGATGCCCAACTTGTTTTTCTGAACTAAAATGCTGTTAAGGCTAACAAGACTACATATTGCGTTTCGAATCTTACTCATATTCAACCTGCTATACCACGCTAAAACCTTGACCTGGAATGTTACAACTATGTACTTCAAGGTTTGAAAAGATGAGCTGTGTGATCTCTGTAGCGAAAACTCCAATATTAAATAATACAACTAAGAATTATTCATTTGATCAATGTAACATTACTACTTTCAAACTTTTTCTCAATAGTGAATGTTGTTCCTATTATGACATGTGGAAATTCAAACTTCGCGATCTTCTATGAAATGTATTCAACATTTCAAAGTTTTAATTATGGAGAGGACAACTCGACCCTGTTGAAGAGAAATGGTTTTCTTGAACAATTACCGCTATTCATTATTGACTGCTCTCATCAACCCGAGGAGACCTTATCTGGAGCTATGAACTTCAAATTCAAGTTTCAGACATCTAGAAATATACCTAACCAGACTTCTTTGTTTTCTTTAATATGTAATGATAAACAGCTATGTCTACATAAATCTCTTTTTATGTAGTGTAAACATTAATTTAATATTTACTTTCTATACTACTTACTTATAGTAGCTAGAGGAAATACTGCATTCAGCTAAACAATTCGATACCGACATACTTTTTGAGCGCTCTTGAATGGAAGAAAATTAAAATGGTCCGTACGTCCGTGTGTGGACAGTACAGTTCAAAAACTAAAAATCCAAACTTGGCATTTCTTCCAAGGTTGCGACACAAACATTTAAAACTAAAATTCTCCAACCCAAACTAGTCTTTAAAATTAAATGTTTTCGTTACTTTTTATTTTCTGAATAACAACTAACGATTTTGATTAAAATAGCACATGTTTGAGATATTTACATGCGGTATAAAATGAATATACCCTGAATTCCCTTAGGACAGCCTCTGAAATCCTCTTTATTTCAAATATCACTTACATAATTGGTAAGCTGTAAGAAATAGATAAAATCTTTTTAAACAAAAATATGCATATCTCATTAAACCATACAATTTATAACAAGCATTTTTGTGGCGTTAATCACTTCCAAGTTACTCTTTGTTATTGGTCTGAATTTTCAAATACTTAACCTTTCTCAAGTGGAAAGTCGCTATTTTATTTTATCTATCTGGTTGTCGTGCCATCTTGGGAGTGAATGCGACACCTTCTGTGAAGGCTATATGCTGGTGTAAAAAATCTGACTATCGCTTCTGGCCAACTGTATCCTTCTTATGCGTATGTACAACGGAATGTGTAAAGTGAGGTTATCTTAATTAAAAGGAATTAGATAGAAGAATAAGCTACTGTAAGAATAACTGGTAGAAGAGTGAGTAGAGAAAGCCATTTAAGTTCAACACACAATATGGGTTGTAATATAAACAAATCTGTGATACAACGAAAATGTTAAATGTATGTATCTACCTACCTTTAAAATATACTTTTTCTTTTTACGCTGTCTACCACGTACATAGTAGGTAGGGAACATATTGCATTCCACCCAAAAATCCGATACAGATATATCACCGGCAATACACGTTTTGAGACACTTGAACCCCCAAACAAGCATTTTAGAAAACAGCTTGATATGTGTGTGTGTTCACAGAGCATAACTCAAAAACGAAAAGTCGGATAAATACTAAACTTGGTATTTTGGTTTAGGACCTTCCAAAAATGCGACACAAGATTTTCAAGTAAATTCCCCTACCGATAACGGCCCTTTAAATGGAACACTTTTCGAAATGTTTGATTTTCTAAAACAAATGCTCATAACGATTTTGATTAAAATACAGATATTTATATAACAAACAAATTGTAGATATATCTTGAATGTTATATGAATAGCCTGAGAGGTCCTCTTCATTCGGAAGAAATTTTAAGTAATTTGTGTAACTGGTAAACGTTAAGCGATAGACGAAAGAGTACCGATTAAGGAAATGTAGATCTCATTAAAATACACAATTTATTTTCAATAACGTTTATCTGGCTTCGCTATTTCAGAGATATCGGTTATTAATGGTTCCAATTGTTCAATACTTAACCATTCTTTGAAAGTTCTGTCAATTCCCAGCTCTTTTTCGCGATGTTATGGAAAGAGTATGGAATAAACATATAGTGTCCAGTTGTTAAACATTTGACTATCGCCATTCCCTTTGTATCTATAAGGAAATGTGTAATGTAACTATTTCTGCAAAGCTTTATCTCGATTAAAATTACCTAGAGAGAAAAATAAACTTTCGTAAGAGTAGTTTGTATACCCACTAACAAGCAATAGAAGGCAGAGAGAGGCCAATATATATATACTGGTGTGCAAAACCTAAGGACGAGATTGATGAAGTAACATACCAAATGAACCACTTGGTGGAACTAGATGAAGGTGCGGGAGCATGTTACCAGAGGTCTCTCACACGTACACAGAAAACTGGACGTCACATGGCGTGAGTGTAGCGAGCTTATAGTGCCAAATGGGTCTTGTCCTACAACACGGGGCAGTTGAGGAAACAGGATAAGACGGTGTGTGGCAATCAGCAAGCTGTTACGGTGCACTGTGGTGGTGTTCTTCATTACAACATGACCCGTAGACACCATTTGGGTGACCTAATGCGGGGAAGAATCGTCGGGAACCTGGAAGAAGGGCGAAGTGTGACGAGTGTTGCTCAGGAGCTTGGAATTGCTCACAGCATTGTTTCACGTGCATGGGGAACCTTCCAAACCACAGGCACTGCTTCCCAAGGAGAGGTGATCGTCGAACACGCTCAACTACAGCAGCAGATGACCGCTACATTGTGCAACCGACAAGAAGGGATCCACGCCAAACAGCGGGTGCAATTGCAACCACATTTAACAGGACAGCTAGGCACGCAATCTCACGATACACCGGCGACTACACAGAGGTGGTCTCTTTGCTTGACCGCCAGTATATTGTGTTCCATTGACATCCGCGGCACCGTTTGCGATGGTCCCAAGAGCATCAAAATTGCACCGACGAGGAATGGGGTCGCGTGCTCTTCTCCGATGAGAGCAGATTCAGTCAAGTAGTGATTCTGGACATACCCGCATCTGGCGAGAGATGGGAACACGTAATGAACCCAGGAACATCCTTGAACATTATCGTTTTGGTGATCCCAGGGAGGCATAATGTTACATGGGCGCACCGACCTCCAAATCTTTGAACACGGTACGCTCACTGGTTAACGTTATTGTGATACTGTACTCCTTCCTCATGTGCGTCTTTTCAGGGGCGCAGTCGGCATTACTTCATTTTTATGGATGATAATGCGCGCCCGCATCGAACAGCGCAGGTGGAGGATCTCTTGGAACGAGAGGATATTCGGCGAATGGAACGGCCTGCCCGTTCTCCCGATTTAAATCGCATCGAACACGTGTGGGATGCATTGGGGAGACGCATTGCAGCACATCTACATGCAGCAACGACCATCCAACAGTTATCAACAGCGCTGGTGGAGGAATGGAACGCCCTACCACAAGAACTGCTTACCACTCTTGTGGCCAGCATGGGAGCACGATGTAGAACATTGATTGCTATCCGTGGTGATCATACACCCTTTTAAGCACCACATATCTGTTTCTGTAAATCTAGAGAGTCATCATATGTCGTATTGACTTTAGTGTAACTTATGGTCTATGAATAAAAGTGGCATTTCTATTTATCTCATTGCATATTTAGTTTGGTTGCCTACTGTAGCAGTTCCCGCTATGTATGATTCAAGTTTCATGGAGCTGTGTGTCACAGCATGCGATGATTACTTTCGTCCTTAGGTTTTGAATACCAATGTGTGTGTGTGTGAGTTTGTTTGTTTGTGTGTGTGTGTGTGTGTGTGTGTGTAAATGCAGCATATCAGATATTTCACTGAAGCTTTCTACTCACTCCTTTTGCATTTGATATGTGCCGCAGTATTGCGAGCATAGTACGTAGCTTACCATTTGCTCCAGGATCAGTGCCCACGGTTTGATTGCAATATTAGTTATGATGATCCACGTATGGTTCATCAGTTTTCCCAAACGGTGTGCTGCCATAACACGGACACCGTATAAAGCCATATTTACTGCTCATTACACCTCGCTGCGTTGGGACGTTGTTCCCAAATTATTTTCAGATTACTTTACTGACTAATTACGGAAAGGGTTAGGCAAGTCGGCAAGGTGTCGCCCGCGAGGAGTTATTTGTTTCAATCTAAAAGCAGTATTGGTTACGATCCCGGTTTAAAACCAATTACCTTACTTCTTTGTTGCAATGCGTTTATTAGTATATACTTCATTTTACCTTGTATTGCGTTACAGCTAAATCATTATTGGTTTTTACTTCAATGTTTATGTATTACACTTCATGGCGTTTAAATAGTTTCCAATTGGGTGGCAAGAATGTATGCCCATAGATGTATTATGCATATTTCATTTTTATGCTAATGTATTATTCCAGCTATAGGAGTATTGGGTTTATTTAGTCTGAACGTGTATATACAGGCTTGAAATGCTCGTGTTTAAACATTCTTATTTTTCAAAAACTAATAATGTTGCATTATATTGTTTTATTTTCTTATTTATTTAATTATTATTTAACATCATCGTTTTAAATTCCATTAATGCTAAAATATATTGCATGCTTATTGTCTAAGAGTTAAAGGCTTAATATTTAAGAGCTTTCAGTTTGGAATGATATATGAATAAGAACGAAAGTCATAATGATTACAATTTGAATTGTTATTTACATTTAAGAAGATAAATTAAGAGTGTCTTTATAGAACGCAATAACTGAAATCGATTTATATACTTATTTGATCTATTTTCGACCGTCTTATTCTTAAAATAGGTGGATTAAAATGTTAAATTTAATTAAAAGGAATTTCTTATTCCATAAAAATAGCTAAAATGTAATTAAGTCATTCAATTTCCGAGGAAATTCTAGTCCGAAATCATGAGTCATTATCTGTCTCAGCATAATTTGTTTGAAAGTTAATTAGAAATTTGATATGTAAATTAATTAAACCGTTGAACATTTGGCAGTACTCATCTCGCACAACATCTGTAGCGAGCTGAGTTGCCACAACCCACTCCATCCTTTGCCTGGGGCCTGACAGGTACACAAGCGAAAACATATATATCCATCCCTACAAGAGCTCTCACGGGGCGTGGCTGTCATACATCTGATATACTTTACCAAAACTTATATTATTGCACTACTACCGGAGAATCTAAGTCTAAGATATGGTAGTTATATTCTATTATAATCCCATTATCCGGTACAATTTCTTAATATTGTCTGGGCATCCGAGATTCACTAGGTCCTTTTGTGTAAAAAACAAAGATCATACTGTATTCAATTTCCAAGTGAATATCGCACAGAATACCTTCTATACACTAGCTGTGGTTGATTAGAAAAGCTATCACGGGAAATAGACTTAGCATGTAATGGGGATGATCATGGTGGCACAAAACCCATTAGAAATAATGTGCTCAACTTTAAAGGTAGCTTTGTGGGCATTGATAACAATATTTTGTTTTGCGTTGATGAGCATAAAAGACAGACATCAGTGTTTCTCTAAACCTCTATTTGTATTTAAAGAGATTTTCTTTATGAACTTCCGGTGATCATGACAATCAAGTAAGTTGGAATCAGTCTTACATTAGCAAAGATAAAAAGTAAAGTTCAAGTGTCGGAAAGATTAGCAGCCATTTTAGTTAAGTTCACATTAAAATTATTCCTTCCTGCTACTTAAATATTGTGAGCCTTTATATCCGTGTCGACACAAGAAAGTGCAACCGGATTATATTACTCTTCTCTTTCCTAGTGTATTACTAAATAGTTGTTAACATGTTATTTGCAGCTTTTATTAATGCAGCTGTGTAGCTCAGGAGTTACGTGCTACGACAGAAATTGGTGGATGTCATGCATCCCTTCAGGTAAACGTGTCTATTCACAAAGTTTCTAATTTGCTACTCGCTAATTTACGTAGAATAAAGATACTTAATTCGCATATACACTGTACAAACGTAATCTGCTTCTTTCTGTCACCTCATTTCTTCCTTCTGGGTTCTCCAATCCTGCTGGAGGCCTTTTCAGGCGACTTTGTTATCAAACCTAATCAAATATCTGTAATTCATTAAATGTCACGAGCCAGTAGGTCCTTTATAGAAGGTAGGATTCGTAATCCTATTTAAATAATAGTAATAATAATAATAATAATATTAATAATAATAATCGGCTGTCGTAATCTGATCTATGCGTTAAGGCTCATAACCCATTGTGGCACCTGAAAAATAACTTTGGATCTCATTATAGGCCTGCAGAAGTTTCTCTGCTCTCCTGCTTTAAGATCTAAAATAAAGTGCGACATTTTTCCGAAAGCATACATTTAGAGTGATACATGCAGTTTAATTTATCTCTTATATTGACATCATCTTGTTACCCTTCTCACAGATTTTGGAAACGTCAGTTCTTGGTTTTTAACTCTTCGCTTATCTTTTCCAGTCATGTTTCACTACGATCTACCTATATACATCATTTTACAAAGCCTTATTTGGGTATTGATTCTGGTTTTCCTCAAAGTTCTCGCATTTTTATGAATTTTCTGCACCTGTATTCTATGTCTACTTCTCCGATGTGTTAAGTGTAACAGCCTATAATTTTAATTTGTTTAAATTCTTCTATTTCAAAATATTATTTATTACGCCGATTATGAAGTAGCACAACTTATATCTAGTTTCAAAATAATTATATCTTCCGAATATTTCCGTTACGGTGAAAAAGTGGATATAAGGCAACATAGTCTACTAAGAGCTCAGGAAATTTATCACTCCATTTGTCTCAAAAGAAGCTGTCGGTGGACATTAAATCACTAACGGAAGGAACTTAGAACACCAGGAAGTAGATGGGGTGTGTTCCGTACACTGGTGAAACCAAATGATACACTTCTGCACTAAACATCGCGAACATATAAAGAAACGTTTTCCAAAAGTCACTTCAACGTTAGAACTACCTAAAGTAGGAATAAATTTGTTTCGACAAATAGCGGAGTTTGTTATAAAGCTTAGGATGTAGATTTTATTTACTTTTGTGCACTCTGTGGTACAGAATGATTATGATGATGTGATAGGGCTTAAGGGCGCTCAACTGCTAGGGTTATTAGCGCCCTTACAATGTAGAAAATATAAAATCGAAAAGTCAAAAAACTAAAAACCCATACACAAACTTGCTTGGTCAAAAAACACTAAAATCACAACAGAACAAAAACTAAAATCTACACACTAAAATCATGGTCACTAAAAGAATAAAATGTGTCAAGAACTGTAGAATGCACGGGACATGAGCGCCTTATGTCCGTGGGGGAGAAGAGACCCATTAAAACTGACATTATGAAATCTCAAAGCTAAAAGACGCTCAGCGCATCAAATGCGACCTTTAAAACAAATGTCACTTATAAAACGTAAAAGACATTCTACAGCATGCGCATCGTCTGCCAAAACGTTGGTTATGCCAACAGGCAGACCCACGCAAACGCGCAGTGGAGCTAAAACTTGACACTCAGTTAAAATGTGACGCACCGTTAAGGGCACATCACACTGCTGACACAGTGGAGGGGGATCACTACTGAACAGGTAACTATGACTAAAACGGCAATGTCCAATTCGTAAACGGGCTAAAAGTACCTCTTCCCGACGTGTAGAACGAGAAGAGGTACCCCAGATTAACGGGAGAGGCTTAACCTCCCGCAATTTGTTCCCCCGGAGGGCCGTCCACTCATCGCGCCAAAGCGAGAGGATGCGGCGACGTAAAATAACACACCAATCAGACGAGGGAACAATAGAGGTAAAAAATCTGGGTAATAAAATCGCCGATTTCGCAGCGGCGTCGGCAGACTCGTTCCCTGAGATGCCCACATGACCTGGAATCCACACGAAGGGCACGCTGATGCCAGAAGCACCAAGCGAGTGGAGCAGGTCATGAATGCGCTGTACGAGCGGGTGGTAAGTGTACAGCGCGTTAATGCTCTGAAGGGCACTCAGAGAGTCCGTACAAACAACCCAACAGCGTAAGATGTGCCGCTGAATGTATAAAACACATTGATAGATACTAAAAAGTTCTGCGGTATAAATCGAACATTGCCCGGGTAAACGAAAAGTAAAACTATACGTACCTAAAACAAAGGCACATCCTACTCCAACATCAGTCTTAGACCCATCAGTATAAATAAAAGGACAGTCCCCGAATTGCGCCTGTAGTTCTAAAAATGCGGATCTAAGGACTGAAGCAGGGGTCCCTTTCTTCGGCATCAACGTTACCCCAAGGTGACAGTGGGCCTCAGCGCGCGACCAAGGAGGAAAACGCGTTTCCCCCCGAGGAAGGGCCGGCGCTGACGGAACGTCTAAATGCCGAAGGAGCTGTCGAGAGCGAACCCCTGGAGGGAGCAAAGCAGAGGAGTTAATCAAATAGTGGCGATCAAGTGACTCCTCGAAAAAAACTCCAAGAACGGGTGATCAGGCAAGCTTGAGAGTAGACAGGCATAGCTGCACAAAAGCATCTCACGCCGGAAGGACAGCGGAGGCTCTGCAGCTTCACATATAGGCTAGGTACAGGGCTGGTGGGAAAGGCCCCTGTAGCGACTCTTATGCCACGATGGTGAATGGTATTCAATCGACGTAACACAGATGGACGTGCCGACGAATAGACAATGCACCCGTAATCAAGCTTTGATCGGACCAAAGAGCGATAAATGCAAGAAGGACGGTCCGATCAGCTCCCCAGGATGTGCCACTTAAAACACGTAAAAGATTAAGAACGGTCACACTTTGCTTTTAAAAAGGAAACGTGCGAGGTCCAACACAACTTCCTATCAAAAATCATCCCCAAAAATTTCGCCTCGTCTGCAAACGGAAGTATCCCTGTCCCAAGATGGAGAGAGGGCGGAGGGAATGCCTTCCGGCGCCAGAAGTTGATGCAGACGGATTTCTCGGCGGAGAAATTGAAGCCGTTGGCGTTACTCCAGGCGTAGAGACGGTCGATATAGCTCTGGAGACGGCGTTCGAGTAGACATGTCCGCCGTGAACTGCAATATATGGCCAAATCGTCAACAAAAAGGGACGATGATATGCCAGTTGGAATACAACCAACAATGTGGTTGATAGCAATTGCAAAAAGTGTGACACTGAGTACAGAGCCCTGCGGTACTCCGTTCTCTTGAATAAAACGACGAGATAAAACCGAACCCACACGTACACGAAAGACGCGGTTCGTCATAAACTCCCGAAGAAATATGGGAAGACGACCGCGGATATTCCATGCGTGAAGTGTACGTAAAATGCCGCCCCTCCAACAAGTGTATAAGCTTTCTCCAAGTAAAAAACACAGCCACAGTTTGACACTTTCTCAGAAATCCATTCATAATATGCGTCGACAGGGACACCAGATGGTCGACGGTAGAGCGATAGCGACGAAATCCGCACTGAGCGTTCGCTAGAAGTATCTGAGACTCAAGCCACCATGTCAACCGCCCGTTGATCATGCGCTCCGTCACCTTTCAAATGCAACTGGTGAGGGAGATAGGGCGGTAGCTGGAAGGTAATTGGCGATCCTTTCCAGGCTAAGTATAGGGACAATGGTGGCTTCGCGCCAAACGGAAGGAAAAAGGCCGTCTTGCCAAATACGGTTATAGACCTGTAAGAGAAAGAGTTTACTGTCGGCTGAAAGGTGCTTTAACATCAGGACATGAATGCCGAGGCCCAGGAGCGGAGTACCTAGAGCAATGAAGAACGTGCTCCAGCTCCCTCATTGTAAAAGGTTTGTTATAACATTCATTATTAGCAGACCTAAAATTATATGTTGCGGAATCAAGCCGGTCTTTAATAGAGCGAAAGCCGGCGGAATAATGGTCTGAACTGGAAACCGCCTCAAAGGCAGCACCCAAAGTGTTAGCAATGGCAGCCGGATCTACTATGGTGGCATTGGAAACCTGAAGGCCAGAAACAGTACAATGCGACACATTACCTGAGAAGCGACGAAGTTTATCACAAACAATGGATGAAGGCGTAAAGCGGTTAAAAGACTCGACAAAACGAGTCCACGACGCCTTCTTGCTATCCTGAATAATGCGACGAGCCCTGGCGCGCGAATGTTTAAAAGTCACCAAATTATCAAGTGTAGGGTGTCACCGAAACACCCTAAGTGCAGTCCTACGGGCACGAACGGCGTCCCGACAATCCTCGTTCCACCACGGAACAGGCGGTCGCCGAGGTTGAGAGGATGAACGGGGAATTGCGCGTTCGGCGGCAGAGAAAAACGTAGACGTAAGGTGCTGCACTAGTTGGTTAATGTCGGCGAAGGGCTGATCGTAAAAATGCACGAGGCTGGAATACAAGCTCCAGTCGGCTTTTGTGAATATGTAGGTAGGTACTCTGGAATGCTGTACGTGGTGTGACAGAAGAGAAACGATGCAGGGGTAATGGTCGCTGGAGTAGGTGTCAGCGACGACGTTCCACTGAAGACGACTAGCAAGCTGGAGTGAGCAAATGGCAAGGTCCAGGTGAGAGAATGTACCAGAAGAATCAGAAATAAAAGTAGGTGCACCTGTATTGAGGAGGGAAAGATTGAACTGGTAAAAAATGTCGGAAAGAAGAGTTCCCATCGCACAAGCCCTTGGCGAACCCCACAGTGAGTGATGGGCATTAAAATCTCCCAACGGCACTCTTGCAGGAGACTTGCGTATGCCCAAAACGTTGGCATTTAAAACAACGCAGAGGTCTAGGAATATAAGGCCTCACAGAAATCCGTTCGTACCCAGCAGAAATGCTCGTGGGCAGATCAACGCCATAAAATGTTAGAAACAGGGTACGAGTGGGTACCAATACGCTGTCGCGTTTGGCCTGCACTCGATGAACCGCTGTCGCCTTCTGGTCTGCAAGATATTCGACCAGGTCCTCGTCCGATATGCCATCGAGGCTATACGTGGTGACAACGCCTCGATAAGAATTTAAGGTGCGGTGCTTTTCAACACGGAGAGGATAACCGCGGAGAAGCGTGGCGCTCAACAAGGACTTACTTTGTGCCTCGGATTTGCTTTGCACTAACAACGAACCATTACGAAACCGAGTGCAGGAAAGAACCGGACCAGCAATTGAGTTAATGCCCTTCTGGATGATAAAAGGGTTCACCTTCTCGAATGATTGTCCTTCCTCTGTACGGGTAATCACTAAGTAACAACCAGATGTTGGCGGTGCTACTTCTGTTACTAACACTTTTTGGCGCTTGTTGTTAATAATGGAGAAAGGGTGCTCCATAGCGAAAAAAATCCTCCACCATTGCAACCGTCTCCGACCTCGGGCTCTGACTTCCCGGGCGTTACCCCGGCTTGGGTGAATGGCCTATCTATACCTAGCTCACCCCAGGGTCACACCTCCCAGAACATAGACAGAGGGACCCAATGGCCGTCGGAAGTCAGCAGCCCATGCAATGGCCCCCCAGCGGGACTGCAGTTGAACAGCGGATACGAACACAAACCCTACATGACGACCCCGGGTGGTGGGGATGACGCCATTACCCACTCACCCAGCTGCGCACCCAGTGCGCGGGTATCTGTCAGGCTGTGTCCACGGAGGATTAAAATAAAAGATTAAAAGAAACTAAAACTGTGTGGGCATTTCGCACTCAAGGTAGGCCGGCGAAGAAGTAAAAGAGATGTGTAAATGAATGTGCGTGGGTCGAAATGTGCATAAATGGAAGAGAAGAAAGAAGCGA
Source organism: Deroplatys truncata (assembly GCA_030765065.1). Lineage (NCBI taxonomy): Eukaryota > Metazoa > Arthropoda > Insecta > Mantodea > Mantidae > Deroplatys > Deroplatys truncata. Next base: position 17,667,037 of record CM060988.1, on the reverse strand, counting down.
TGGCGAGGGGCGACATGGAATGAAGTGCACTGAACGCACGAGAGCCTACCTTGAGTCCCCCGGTCACGAGAACGAACCCACCTCGACCGGACGGGGATGAATGGGTGAAAATGGCTATGAATGGCTCGGGTACCCCGGGTGCGCCTAACCCGTACTCACATAAGGTGAGCCCCTGGGGGGTGTGGTACAGGAAGATTCATGGAATGTTCGAATTTATTACTGTGTAGCACATTTAGCTTGCTGTATTAATGTATTTATTAACGTATTTATTTAACGTTGCCTAATTGTATGGTCTTCTAGCGACTTCTTAAACATTTATACAAACTTTTGACACAATGTTTACAAACAAACTACATTTTACAATATTTGGGTTAACTAAATTAACATTTCAAACATTTTAAATATATTTGCCAACATTGTGCAACAAAGTACATTATTAGTAAACCTTTCAATAATTTATCAAATATTTTGGCGCATTTGAAAAACTATATTAGTGCATTACATGAATTCGGTTGCTTTGTTGACCGTTTTAGATTGCCTGGAATATTGAGTTTTTCTTGTAAAGATTGCAACACTGTCAGATCTCGATTATGTATTGTATTACTGTTCCTTGTATTGCAGGTTGTGCCTCGAGGTGGTTCTTGTTCAGAGAGAATGTAGGTGTGTATAAGCTTCGTATGTCCACATCGTATTCTGGCTATCATTATCTGGTTAGAGCGATTAGGAATTTGGCTGAAAAGGGTGTTGTAGAATTCTCTCTTGCGTCGTGGAGTTTATTTCTTGTAGAAGTAACCCAAGAACTTCTCCATGTATCACGGAGAGTTCTTTCCCAATGAATGTTGAAGAATTCGTATGGGATTTAACATTTGAGTTTATACTTGGAAGGTTTTTTTGCATGTTTTGCTGCTTTTGTTGGTGTGCGAAGGACTCCAGATTAATACTGCAGGAATTTTCTACATAAAGATCCAGGGAAGGAACCGTAAATTTCATTAATGAGAGGATGGGTTGCTGAAGTATCTTGAATGGCTAAAAGAGCATTTCTGGAGTGAGTAATAACAAGAAAAACTGTCGCACATCCATATCATTAATATAAGATGGATCTACTTTGATGGTGAGCAATTCAGATGTAAAAATGGTACTTAGGTGTGGTAGTTTGTCAAGTATCTTGTTCAGAGTTAGTAAAGATGGAGCAGCCAGAGCGTTATTAGTCTTCGAATCCCCAGTGCATAAATTTCTGTAATCTGGATATTTTTCCAGTACTTCCTGGAACATTTGTTTGTAAATTCTACTGCATACATTAGATTTTGAAGTTTCCTTCGGAAGGTCAAAGTATAGCTGCACTGGTTGGAGTATCCAGGGACGAAAGTTCCCATAAGTGGTTGCTTTCATTGTTGGAGCAATTCTTAAATTTAAGTCTTGCAGAATTTGGTGGATTCTCAAATGAAACGGCACACAGCTTGTTAGCTTATCTATGTACTTGTCATGTAACAGTATAGAGCTTGTTAGCTTATCTAAGTACTTGTAGTGGAACGGTAAAGAGCCTGTTAGGTTGTCTATGTACTTGTAATGAAACGGCACAGAGCTTGTAGCTTACCTGTGTACTTATAATGAAACGGTACAGAGCCTGTTAGGTTGTCTGTGTACTTGTAATGTAACGCTACAGAGATTGTTAGCTTACCTGTGTACTTGTAATGTAACGGTACAGAGCTTGTAGCTTACCTGTGTACTTGTAATGTAACGGTACAGAGCTTGTTAGCTTACCTGTGTACTTATATTGAAACACTACAGAGCCTGTTAGGTTGTCTGTGTACTTGTAATGTAACGCTACAGAGATTGTTAGCTTACCTGTGTACTTATAATGAAACGGTACAGAGCCTGTTAGGTTGTCTGTGTACTTGGAATGAAACGGTACAGAGCCTGTTAGCTTATCTGTGTACTTGTAATGAAACGGTACATAGCTTGTTAGCTTATCTGTGTACTTGTAATGAAACGGTACAGAGCCTGTTAGCTTATCTGTGTACTTGTAATGAAACGGTACAGAGCCTGTTAGCTTATCTGTGTACTTGTAATGGAACGGTACAGAGCCTGTTAGCTTATTTGTGTACTTGTAATGGAACGGTACAGAGCTTGTTAGCTTACCTGTGTACTTATAATGAAACGGTACAGAGCCTGTTAGGTTGTCTGTGTACTTGTAATGTAACGCTACAGAGCTTGTTAGCTTACCTGTGTACTTATAATGAAACGGTACAGAGCCTGTTAGGTTGTCTGTGTACTTGTAATGAAACGGTACAGAGCCTGTTAGCTTATCTGTGTACTTGTAATGGAACGGTACAGACCCTGTTAGCTTATCTGTGTACTTGTAATGGAACGGTACAGAGCTTGTTAGCTTACCTGTGTAAGTAGTGATATATACGGATTAACCAATTGGATTAACGATAATCCTGCCACCAGGGGGGATTAAGCGCTAGTGTCGCGTTAATCCGCAAAAAGGCGGGAAAAAGAAGTAAATTGAAGATGGCGGACAAAGATGGCGGCAAAGCGCAAGGCGGGAAAGTGCTTGTGACGCGTTAATCCGCCATAAAGGCGGGAAAAAGTAGTAAATTTCAAGATGGCGGCAAAGCGCAAGGCGGGAAAGCGCTTGTGACGCGTTAATCCGCAAAAAAGGCGGGGAAAAGTAGTAAATGTCAAGATGGCGGCTGGCGCTAGTGTCGCAAAAACCAAGATGGCGGCAAAGCGCAAGGCGGGAAAGTGCGTTAATCCGCCAAAAAGGCGGGGAAAAGTAGTAAATGCCAAGATGGCGGCTGGCGCTAGTGTCGCAAAACCAAGATGGCGGCAAAGCGCAAGGCGGGAAAGTGCGTTAATCCGCCAAAAAGGCGGGGAAAGGTAGTAAATGCCAAGATGGCGGCTGGCGCTAGTGTCGCAAAATCCAAGATGGCGGCAAAGCGCAAGAGCGGGAAAAAGTAGTGAATGTCAAGATGGATGCTGGCGCTAGAGTCGCAAAAACCAAGATGGCTGCAAAGCGCAAGGCGGGAAAGAGACGTAAATGCCAAGATGGCGGTTGGCGCTAGTGTCGCGTTAATCCGCAAAAGAGTGGGGGAAGAAGTAGTAAATGCCAAGATGGTGGCTAGCGCTAGTGTCGCGTTAATCCACAAAAGAGTGGGGGAAAAAGAAGTAAATGGGAAGGTGGTGTTTGGCGCTAGTGGAGCCAAAGCAAGATGGCGGAAAAGCGCAAGGCTGAAGAATATGCGTCACAATATTGTGCAATAGATATTATAAAACGAAATGCTGGAAAAGTTCCTGCACAATATGGTGCAATACTGAATTGAGAAGTTACGAAACAAGATTTCGGAATTGCGCAATAAGAAATAAAAGTTACGCCACAAGATGGATATTTATGCAAGAAGCAGTTACGTCACAAGATGGCGTAATTGCGCAATGTTTGAATTGCAATAATGAATTTGAAAAAAATTTCGAGACTAGGTGGCTTATGTTGCCAAAATTTGGAAAAAAAATAATAAACCTAAAGGATGTTTGTTAGGTGGCGGGATTAACGAAAAAACCAGACTGGCTAATCTGTATATGTATAAATCTTTATTGGTAAAAAGGATTACATAGTAGAGCATATAAAGTTTTAACAATACACATGCTTAAAACTATGGTATAACAATGAACATGCATTGAGTAGATATGATGCCTATAAGCATAATGTTAATATTTCACACACACTAGCACATACATAGTCTTTTTTAATTGTTTTTGCAGGAGCACATTAACACTGATGCTCGTCGACGTTGGTGCGAAAGATGATATTAAAGTAAGTGGTATGGCCGTTGTTGAAGGGTAGATCTTGTTGACTGAGAGAAGGTTGCGGCGGTTGGTCGTCACAGGTGACACAGGTGAGGTGAATGTGCCGAAAGTTGGGATCGATCTCGGTGCCGATGGTGGGAACGAATAGAGGTGCAATGATGTTTTGACGGCTGCAAACGCCAGCTGGAAACGTGCCCGTCGAGGAGATGATGTTGTCTAAGGACGGGGTCTGGTTGTGCCCGAGGTAGACGGTGCATCTAGCCTGTTTGTCGCAAGAGGTGGCTATGGAAGGGACGAACTGGACGTTGACGACGTGGGCATCACCTTAGAAGACCTTGATGGTGACAATTTTGTGTTCACCAAAGGCGGAGATCTCCTGGGAAACGATGCGGCAACTGTTGGCGTAGGTCCCTGCAGCATTGACGGTATCCTCAACGTCAAAGACGATCCTAGAGGTTAGAATGGGATGAATGTCCACAGGGTCTGACTTGCAAGGCATGTTGAAGACTGACGGAAGAGAGAGATTATTGGAATTCGTTGTATGGGAAAGAGCGGGAAGGTTCACGTTATGGAGGAGAGGGAGAAGAGAATGAGAATTTTACGATGCGCCGCTCGTAGCCTGTCTTGAGCATCTCGTCCTCGACGTACGTTAGGCACACGGGAACGGTGTTGAGTTCGTCGATGGTCTCCTGGGCCATGGCATCGTAGTTGGACGGTAGAAACAGTTCGTTGTTGTTGACGACGACTGCAATCTTTCTGCCGTACTTGGTCGAGATGGCCCTGGCACCCTGAATTCTGTAGGGGCGACCTCTCTGAAGTTCAACGAGGGACATGAAGGGTAGAGTTTCTGCCATCTGGTTAAGAACACTCACGATGCTGCTGTCTGCCATGCTGATGAGGTTGTACACGCTTAGGTTGGACGAGCGTGCTTATAATAGCGGAGAGAACGGAAGCGAAACATCCGGCATGGCTGCGATAAGTGGTGCAATGTTGGTTAACCTTGGCGGCAAAATGGGCACTCTGCGATGACGGGAGCTGGTCCATCGATGTGAATGCGATGCCACGGCTGGTTCCAATGTTGCTTGCACCGCCGGTAGGCATTGAATTTCTGCTGCTGTTGCGGCGTTAGGCGTTCCCAAACGTTATCCAGATCGTAAGGGGGAAATCTCGGAAAGATGGAATCGGCGTGCAGCAGAACGGTGTGAAGTTCCTCATTGCTGAGGTGCGAGAGAGCTCGGTGATGTTGAAGGTATTTCATGAGTGCCGGGATCTCTGCCATTGCGCTGGGCATACCTCTCTAGGAAGGCGTCGATTCTAAGTTGTAATTTCTGCAGGTCGGTGAAGACGCCAGCGCTGCACTTGTCGCACCAGTAGGATCGAATGCTGCATCTACACTGGCGTTGAAAGCACATGGAGCAGTGCAGCGGTGCGCACGCAGCCGCAGGCATGGTAGGGAGAGGGTTTACCACCAGATGTCGCTTCTTGTATAGGTGATGAGGTTGCCTTGGGCGTGTGCTGGTTCCTTTGCGATGACCTTGTTGGCATTGACACTGAAGATCCAATCACCGTGAATGACATCGGGAATGATGTAGGATGCGGTGTTGCCCAAATGCACGGCAAGGCACCTGCCGTAGCACAATTGCCCTTCGTTGACCATGCGTTGCAGGTGATCGTTGGAGACGAAGGCAGCCTCTAAGAAGGCTATGAATAGGCCCTTTTTCGGAATAAACCGAAAGAGCTGGTCGTCATAGACGGCGTCCGCGATCCCCTCGTCGTCGTTGCCGTTGCCCGGGTGCCAGGTGTCTGCCTCGAACTGAATATCTTGCAGGTCGTAGTTGGAAAAGACGTAGTGGACAGTGTCGGCACAGCTGTGAAACTTCACAGTTACGTGCTTGCCGTCGTAAGCGTCATCGATGAAACGCAGAGCGTGCGGAGCATTCTTCTTAGGATGGCCGTCGACCTCGTAATTCTTGTGGACCTTTGTGCCGTCGCAGTAGACGGAGACGTAATGCTTGTAGCCCATACTTGCCGGAGGTTGGAGTAGGAATGATAGGGAAGAGGGGGAGAAGGCGTGGTTAAGAGGAGGGTTGCAGGATGCCTTGTTGGAAGTGTGGTTTGAGGTAATGTTCGACCTCTAGGAACGTTCTAAGGTTGGCGGACCTGATGTACTTGGTGAAAAGCGTGAAATTGATGGAATCGAAAGGGACATTGGAGGCGTAGCTGTGAAGCATGGCCTTGTGGAAGGCCGAGATTTGATTTTGCACGTCGGCCTCCTCTTTCTTTTTGTGAAATAGGATGTCTGAGATGAGTTTGAGAAGGTCGTCCAGCACGTCCCATTCCTCGGGGCTTAGAGCAATGCTGTCGCCCCGTAGATCCTTAACGACGATGAGCAGTTTGCCGAAAATGTTCTTGAAGAGGACGGTGTAGCGTGCCGAAATCTGGCACTCCTGTAGGTTGGTCTCGGGGAAGCGAATTCTGCGTTGAATGATGAGCTTTGCGTCCACCAGCTTTTGCCACTCATCGGCCGGCAGGGACACGGCTGAGCTGGAACCGCACCTGGCCAAGGTGACCGTGAGCTGGAACGGCGCCACGGGAGCAAATCCGACGCAGACTACCTTGGTGCGCACCGGGTTGAGGAAGTAGATGTCGGTTAGAGGGCCGAATAGGCGCTGCCGCACCTGCTGCTGCTGCTGTTGTGCGCTGCAACATAAGGGGTAAAAGGTTAGAAGGAAAGCATAAAACGCACGCACACACACTCGCGCTCACACATCTGCAAAGAGACTTACACGGTCGGAGATGATACGTCCTCCTGCTCCTCGCTGCCCATGGTGCACTGGAGCGACGGTGTTGTGCGCCGGGCTTATAGGCGACAGAGAGTGCTCTGAAAAACACACATAGGCACGATTAGAGAGGGGCGGAAGGCACAGAGGGTGGGAGAATGGAGGGGGTGAGAATGTGAAGACTTACCTGCAATGGCTGACAGGATTGTTGATGTTGTTGTGGATGTGAGCTTTTGGCGAGGCACACGCTGTTGTAGGTTTTAAGAATGAGGCGATCGTTGAACCGGAAATCACGGCGCCGAAATTTGGAAAAAAATGTTTCACGGGTTAGGCCCGCGCATCGGTGAGAAAGGTAATCGATGACGTAATGTCCGCAGGTTGTGCTGTTATGCCCCTGCAGCCTAATGGAGCTGTGCGTCCAACGGGGTCCGCAGACCGAATGCAGCCATTTAAGAATGCGAGGCACCATCGGACTTAGACCGTAGCTATCGAAATACTCCCCTCTACCGGTCCTATCGACGAAGATGCAGACCCAGTGTTGGCCAGGTTGCGTGCTCGGGTCGCTGTTGACGACGACCGCCAGGGGAAAGGAAGGAAGAGAGCGAGCCGTAGGGAGCCGATCGCTCGCGAAAACCCCACAGAGGAAAGGGCGCGTGAAGGGGCAGGCGGATAGAAAACGTTGGAGGTGGTAGGTGTTCATGACACGAGGATGGAGCGGTTGGCGTCTATTTCAACCGTGCGATGTATTTCTGCCAAAACGAGAAGCACGACGGCGTCTGCCAGGGGTTTAGAAAAGCCGATGCTTATAGATACCGTGCCGTGGCGCTGCCCAGAGACGTAATGGGCATTGGCGCTCATGTCGGCGGTGAGGTCAAACACCATAACGGTGTAACCGTGGGGATATTGATCTCTCGAGATGGAGTGCCCCTCGTCCTTGAAGTGGATGCCTAGACCGTCCTGGAGGGTTTGAAAGCATTGCACGAATTGGCCGTTGTCAAAGTTCGGTTGAAGCGGTTGCGAAGGGATGGGCTGTCCGCTGACGTACATTTGGAAGCAATTTAAGTTAAAGTGCTGAAGGTTGAACGGGTTGGAGGAGAACTGACCGCTGTAGGCCTTGTCGGAAACCATGGCGACGACCACCCTCCTGGGAATCTGTCCGATAAACACGTCGTTGAATGTCATGCCGCTGGACCCTTTGGGAAGGCTTAGGGAGTGAAAGCTGACATCCTTGAGATGGTACTTGGCGTGGCTCTTTGCGAGAACGGCCTGATGGGCCAGTTTGATGGTGGGAGAAGGCCTGACCGTCTTGAGGTGTAACTTTGCCGATGCGATTTCGGTGTAGGCCTTAAAATCCTTCTCGAGGGAGAAGAGGTGAAATTGTGGCGATGAGGGCGTGAGCTTGATGGTGACGCTGACGTTGTTGAACAGAAGGTTTTCCTGCCTAAAGAGGGCATTGGAGAGGCAACCCATGAGTTGCACGACGCGACCGCCTTTGGTATGGCCGTGCCGATACAGCATCCCTGCATTGGCAACCCACGCATCCATGATGCCGGCGGTATCCTTTTTCCATAGGCCCGCCTGCAGTCTGGTGTTCATCGCATCCTCGGAGTAATTGAGAAGCGTCTCGAGGTACGTCCTGTAGGGTTACCCGGGTTGCGGAATGGAGACGATGACGTTGTTCAGGGAGACCTCTACCTGTTGGAACAGTGCATTTAGAGGATTGTTCACCAGGGTGGCGTTCGTCTCTTCCTTGATGGCGTTGCCCTCGGCGTCTCGAATGCGCACCGTTAGCTCGAGGACGACGTAGGTGAGGTCGAGGTAGTCGTCGGCATTGCCGGAATAGTGAAAGGTGATGGGAGCATTCTTCATCAGCGTGTTTTGCGGATTCAGCGAAATCAGCCTGGTTTCCTCCACGCTCATCTGAACGGGGAGGTCCTTGAAAAGGTCTAGTTCTGAGCTCATGTGCACGGCGTCGGTATCGGCCATTACGTAAAGATGTCTTGAACCTTGCGCCTTCTGCGAACGGGTGTAGACTGTGGCTGTTTTGCAGAACGTATACGTTTTATTCTCTTCACGCGGCGAAGGCCTGACCCGAGCATGGAATCGATCTTAACGTCTGCCTTTCGCTTGAGGTTGGTTCCCGCCTCTTTGAGTCTTGTCCTTAGCGCCTCCTTGGGAGCAGTGCCGGAGGTGGCCACGTCGGCGAGCACGTTTGCGCCCACCTTGAGGGCCTCCTTTCCGATCGCCTTGGCGCCGCTCTTGAGAAACGGCAGAGTGGTTCTGAAGAGCCCGCCTAGAGCGGAGAATAGGCCGCTTCCCCGCTGATAGCGCTTGCCCCTAAAGAGGACGAAATCCCGTTCGTCTAGCGCGCCGCCCGCCTGATTGAGGTAGTACCGGGTGACGACGTTCAGTTCCATGAGGCAGGCTTCGGTCTGAACGAGAGCACCACCGTGGAGGAAAAACCGTCGGCAAATGGTAGCAGATCCCCGTATCCGTTTCTTAAATCTATGTCGACGGTCTTGAAATCGTGCTGCACCAGAGGCACCCAATTGAGCGGAGAGAACGTTTTCTCATCGGTCATGTAGGTGTTGTTGCTTCTTTCGTACTCCACGGCCACGCTTTCGATGACCTGAACGAAGGTGTCGCCCACGACTTGGGGCACGACGAGGTTGCAATAGATGAACATTTCGTAAGGAAAACCCATATAGGGATCCACGGGGTGCTTGCCCTGCTTGGCACGAACGACGTTGCTGAAGGGTTCGAAACCGAGCATCTTGGCCAGCGACGGGGTGAGCAGCAAACTGTGGACGAGGTGCTCCCTTCGCAAGATGGATACGGGTTCCGAAACCGGCGGTTCCGCGGCGTGCGGCGCCTTTGGCGCCGCGGCGGGAACCGGTTTGGCCACTGAGCCGACCGGGTGACTCGGTGACGGTTTTGGCTTTGGTTTCGGCTTCGGTCTACTTCTAGGCGAATCGGAAACGAAGCCTTCATCTGGCCGCACGACGATCTCAGGCAGGACGTTTTCTACGAAGCCCCCGAATGGAATGGATGGCATGGGTTCAGGGTGCACGGCGTCTTGGTTCACCGACACCCTCTTTGCGGAATCGATGTGGAGGATGTCCTGCACGCCGAGATGTTCGCCCATGGCAGCATTGACGCTCTGCACCAGCTCCTCTGAGTCGTACACGATGGCCTGCGGCAGCTGCAGGCTGAACTTCGTTTGCGACGGTTGTACCGCCAAGGTATACTTCGTGCCCACCAACTGCGCGTCCGCCTTGGAGACGTTGTAGAATTTAACAGGATACCGCACCTTTTGCAAGGCCACCTCCCACTCTCCCTGCAGCACTATTCTCTCGGGGAGGATGTTTGAAAAACGGGCCGTCGTGTTGTCGGTGTAGTGGTCCATGGAGGCATTGCTCACTAGCGTGATGGAGAACGGTCTAGTCTTGATCATACCTGCTGGACCGAAGAGGCCTTCACCCACGAGTTAAACTTTTTAGGATACCCCCTCCACTTGACGAGCACCTGTTTGTTCTTTCCTCGTCCCTTGGTCTGCAACACTTTGTCCACCTTGAACGTTTGTGGGAGCGCCACTCTCTGCAACTCCTCCGCATAGAATATCCCTTCTATGGCGTCTCCTGCAAGATCCTCGATCTTATATACCGTGGGCGATCCTCGCATCACCTTGGAGATCTTAAATATTTCCTCGGTCCAGTTCTGCTCGTAACCCTTGTCGAACCTCATTTTCTGCTTGGATATGCGCACGTGTTCACCCGCCTTTAGGGGTGTAGGGCCCCTGTGGCTCGCTTGCATTCTTTTATGGGCGTAAAGGTTGTTGTAGACCTGCAGCACGTTGGCTTCCGACACGTCGACGGGGGCCATTTTGATGGACCTGTGGAACGACCCGTTGTAGGATTTGACCAAAGCCGGAAGTACGTCCACGTAGCGGTAGCTGTTGGCGTGCGTAAAGTACTTCCACATCTTGGCCTTTAGCGTGCGGTTGAAGCGCTCCACAACGCTAGCCTTCACGTTGCTGGTGGTGGTGTAGTGTCGCACGCCGTGCCGCTCCAGGAAGGCGCGAAACGTTTTGTTGGCGAACTCGGTACCCTTGTCCGTCTGCAGCACCCTGGGGATACGTTCGTTGAATATGGTGGTAAATGCCGATACCAGCTCAGAGCCTAGCTTCGTCTTTAGCGGAACGGCCCAGGCATACTTTGAAAATACGTCGATCACGGTCAGGATGTAGGCATAGGGGGAGTTATGTGGCTTAAGGTTGGGCAGCACGTTGAGGTCGGCCTCCCACACATCGTCTATGTTAGTGACATGGTAAAACCTGGTAGGGTAGCGCTTTCGCGCCGGTTTGTGATACGTGTAGCTGTCCTGCGTTTCGAGGAAGGTCCGTACCTTGGCCCTAGAGATGCCGGAGGCCCTGCTAAGTTTGGTCGGAGTGGACAACCCTGCAGCATGTTCGGGGTTGCCATAAATTCGCCTCAGCACCGTCCACTCCTTCATAGTGTGCTCTCTTTCTTACTCCTTATACAGGGGTTCCCAACGGCGGTTTCTGAACTCGTAGGGGTACGCGGTTTTCTTAGGCGACGCAAAGTGAATGAACGACTCGTCTCTGCGCTTGCGGTCCGCCTGTAGGCGTTTCACTTTAAGTTTGCGAACTACCGTTTCCTTTCCTTTGCTCACCAAAGGGGGCTTTGCCTTCTTCTTCTTCTTCTCAGCAGCTGCTGCTGCGAACCTTGCTTTACCGCTTTCCGGGGAATCCTCAAAGGTATCATCAACATCGTCACGGCCTTCCGCCGGCATGTACGGTTTTCTCACTTGTGCCATCAGCCCCAGGTAGTTTCCCAATTTATATTTCATCAGCTTCCATTTCTCCGGCAGGGTTAGCTTGGACCGCTGCACCCCATCCATCTCTTTGGCCAAGTTGGCTAGGCTAGAGTCGATGACGTGCAACTGTTCGACGGCCTTTGGCTGGGGCGCAACCACCACCTGGCGTGCAAACTTCATTTTACAAGCTTGGTGACCAGAGCGCTGCCCAGGGAGGCAAGCACGGGTAACAGGAATGCCGGCAGAAAGCCGCCGCGCTGCACAAGAATGTGCTTCTTTTTCTTTAGCGCCAGCCTCTTGTCGACTAACTTTCTCCAGCTGGCTCTGTGCCTTTTTAAACGTTTCACGCACCTTGGTGGCAATGTGACGTTACCCTTGCTCACGTTAAGCATGCACTCGGAGATGGCCTTCACCAATTCGGGGTTGGCATTCTTAAGCAGCTGCTTGCGCAGAGCTGGTTTTGCCTTTGCAACTGCCGTCAGGCTTTCGTGTTGTCTCGCAATAAGTGGGCTGCTCACCTTGGCTATCGTTAACCGTTTCCTCGCCATGCCGGCCTCACAATGGGACCCTTCCCGTGAAACACCCTGTATTTATCTGCTCTTAGTCTTTCGCAATGAAGTACGATAGGCGCTCGCCTGGTAGAACGCCGGTTCTGTACCTGAAGGGGTCTGGTGTATACTGCGTGCAGTCAATCACCAGGTACCCGTGTGGCCTTTCCGTCGCCTTCCCAAACGCCTCCAATAGGAATTTAGAGTTTCTCGGCTCCAGTTGCTGGCACAACCGTTCTATTTGCATCTTGTCCCTAGTGTTTTTAAACACGACGATGTAGTTTGCGTTCAGCGATATCGTCCGAAATTTCTTCCCCTGCGGCAAAACATTTTGCAAAATGTATATCACCCCAAAGCGCCTGTGGTGCGAGTCGCGGGTAAAGAAGTTGGAGACGTTCAAGCAATCCCCGTCATACATCAAATCGTCCAGGATGACAAGGTAGTTCTCACGCACGTCGGCGAGTTCGGGTATCCCTGGATGCGCCTCGCACGCCAAAGGCAAATCCCCCGGTCCAGGCGTGTATTCCTCCGGGTGGCACCACAACACCTTGCGCAGTGGCTTCTCGAACATATGCGCGGCGTTCGTGATGAGATTCTTCACAAACGTGGACTTTCCGCAGCGCGAAGGCCCTGCCACCAGCATAGTGCTTGGAAAGGTAAATCGCGTGGGGCATGTGGCAGTGGTGGGGGTGGGCTTCGGCATAGCCGCTGCGGCAATGACCGCCATGTCCTGCTAGCAGTTTCTTTTTAATGTGAGCAACGTCCCCTCTTGAACCCGTAAGGATAGGTGTCGAATCCGTCCGTCATGACGCGCTTGGTGACGACCATTCTAAAGGTCTTTGTGGCCGGTTCTGTGACCACGTTCCACAGCGGTTTCCTCGAAATCTGCGTGCCTCGCAGCCTTACCACTTTGGCACGATCCTCCAGGACGACGTCGCGTATCACGCCGGCATTCACCGTCCTTAGGTTGCCAGAGTTTAGCGTGATGCCCTTGATCTTGCACACGGTGTGCGTCTTTCCTGTCTCGGGGCACCGAATTTCTAGGCAGTACCTTTTTGGGCCCGTGGAGGCATAGCGGGAAATGTACGCCCCTTTCCCGTACCTTTCCAATTCGTCCGTCATGTCCCCTAGAAAGCTCCCGACGGGAGGCATCCACTGACCTGGTGCACCTACCGCAATCACCGAGTCGGTATCGAAATAGCACACCCGTTCGCCTAACCGCTTCAGGTAATCGTACAACACCAAGCGTGCATGCGCAGTAGTGTAGGCGGCAATCACGACGTTTGTGGTTCGGCTTAGTTTAGGGCTCTGTTCGCAATAGCGCCACACCACGTACATCGTGTCGTCCGTGGCCGGCACGTAGGTCTGTACCTCCACGGCAGGGTCGCTAAGCAGCTCCTTTAGCCTAGTATACTGCTCCACCAGCTCGCAGGTGGGAAGGTTATCCCTCTGCCCAAACTTGCCCCAGAAGCTGTTCAGCATGAGCTTCGCAAGCTCTCGCCTACCCGGGTTGTGGGCAATGTCGTCCGGGGACAGGGTGACGCCTTCTCGCTCGTAAAACCTACGCACAAAGGCCTCTTTGGCCTCGGGCGTCCCGCAGTCTGCAGGCCAACCGGAGGCTTCCGTCTTAATCTTTAAGAACTGATTCACGTAGGCCTCGAAGAGCCCCTTAGATTCTGTTGTGGGGTCGTATTGCACCATGTCGTATTCCCACAACTCGTTCACCTCCAGCAGGCGGTAACCCTCCGCTAGGGCGACCTTCACCTCGTCCACCACCCAGGTTCCCGATAGCGCTCTCGCTTCGTCCTCGTGTTCGCAGCTCTCCTGGTATTCTGTCTCAGCGCATGCGCGGCACAGTGGAAACATCAACTTTCCATTCGCTCGCATCGGCAACACGGGGTGGTACAGGTTTTGGGGTGGCAACACCTTGCACTTCACGAGCCCTCCCTTAACCGCACTTAAGCTAGAAAAGTGTTTAAGGTGAATTTTCGGGTGGCCTACAGGATACGGCTTAGTCTTGTTGACGAAGGGGTACAGGCTGCACACATCGTAGTAAAACAACTTCGCTGTTCCCACTGCCTCGCAGTAGGTCTTTGTGCAGTTGGTGCGCCCTCCGTAGAAGGCGTGCCTAGGGTCCAAGGGGTCAGCAGTGGCAAACTGTTTGGCATACTGCGTAAGCTGCGCGTTAGCCTTCAGCATTTCGTTAAAGGAGCATTCCCACATTTCGACGACGACATAGCCGGCATTCCTTATTTTCTCGGTCACCTTTCCCGTGCTCTCGAACCGCGAGGCCATCGTCTCGTTTCCCGTGCAAAATAGCACCGCGTGCCTATTCGGAAAGCACTTTGGGCACCCGTGGTACCAACAGCTGTGAAATAGGTACACGGTTTTTGTGTCCTCATCGAACCCGTCCACCTTGTGCCCAGCAATTCTAACCTCGCGCCCCTTCACCGCATGCATGATATTCACCTTCTGCTGCTGCTCGAGTCACGTCAGCCATATACACGCTACGCGCGAATGCTTGTCGGCAAGCCGATACCCCCCAGCGGGTATCACCGCTATTTGGTTTTTAGGCATGAAGCGCTTTCGGTACACGTTCATACACGCTTGCGCAATGGTCACACATTCCCTAAACGCGTCGATCCCGTTCTCGTCGAGAAACTCCTTCCTAAACTTCAGCGCTCCCTGGCTCAGCAGCGTTACATCCATCCTACAGTACGCTAGCATTTCGGCTTGCATGTCGAAGACGTAGTTCGAGGCCCTTTTCTCCGCGTGCCACTGCTCAAAGTCTGCTCGAGCGTCCTCGGACATGCTGTCAGGGCAGTAATACCTTTGGTCGGGAATAGGCCCAACGTAGCGTTGGTGCTCTTTTGTGTTGAACAGGTACGGAAAGTAGCCTTTGCATGCCTGCAGCTGAAACGTTTTGGGAAACCTGGCCAGGGCCATAGGCAGAAAATTTAACGAATCCAGGAAGGTTACACGATTATGCTTTATTTGGTATATCTTTGTACCGTACATAACGAGCTCGGGTCTCCAATGCAACGCCCCAACCATATGCTTTAGCACAAATTGTCCGTCATAGGCTTTCAGGTTATGTGCAATGACGATAACGTCCCATCGGTCATACCGCGAATCCGTGACGTGTTCGAACAGCTGTTTGACCGGTTCCTTCGCAATTATCCACTCTTTTATCCCGCATTGCGAGCAATATGCCGTTTGGTGCTGGTCGTCTATGCACAACGAGCACACCTGGTACAGCACACATAGGTTAGGGACATGCTCGAACACGTCTGCCTTCCCTTTGTAGGAAGTGTCCTGCGTGCATTCAAAGTCTATAAACATCAGCACAAACTCGTTTCTTAGTTTCTTTCCTCTGTACGGCTGTATATAGCACATATGGTTCGCTTTCACGTGCAGCTTGCAATTGCCACAAAACGTCTCGCCGCACGTGTGTGGGGTCTTTCTGTCCCTCATGTTGTACAGCCTATGGCACACCAAGCACACTTTTTCCATCTCGCACACGGTGTGCCCTTTGGCATATACCCCTCCCTTCTTTAAATGATTCTCGTAACACACTTGCCCGTTGAAGTCCCGGTGGCACTGGGCACAGCGCACATAGCGCGTGAAGGGTTGCCTACACAGCATGTGACATTTCGTGCATTTGTTGTCACAGCGGTGATGCTCCCTTGGTACCGTAAAAGGATGGTGACACTCGCGGCAATAGTACTTGCACTTTAGCGCCATGTGCAGGTTCACTATCGTGTTGTAGTGCCCATCGTGTAGAATAAGATCGATGGGTTTGCCTCCGTGGTTCGCGGACTTGTATAACACCGTCTTTCCGCTATGGTCCCCAAACACGGTAATGCTGTACCCCTGTAGGCCTTCATCGTATCGTTTCACGTCGTTCACCCCACCGCCTACATCTCTAAGAAGCGCCAAAGCCCTCTCCTTCTGTAGGTATTCTGATCGCGCCAACGTGTAATAGTTCACGTCTTTGTCCGCCTTGGCCTTCCCCACAACGATGGCCCTTGGCAGGCATATGGTGTCCTTATTTCGAATCTCTACAATTCCTTTGTTTCTAAAGCACGCCTCGCAAGGTTTATGGCATCTACCGGTGATCTCCTTCGTCCATACGCAGTTTAGCTTGAGTGGTCCACCTAACACAAACTCCTTATTGCTTTGCATGACCTTTTGCACGCTTTGCAAAAATACGTTCGTGTTTACCTGATCAAACCTGCGCACGCTCATGCTCATTGGCGCAAACCCCTCTTGGGCAGCGTGAATGGTAAGTCCTATGTACCCGGGTTCGTTTTCCAACAGTTCGGTGTTCACATACTCTAGTACATCGTCAAACATGGTGTGCAGCCACTGTTCGGGGTCTGCATCTTCGGGCATTGGCCTAACCGTAATGTCGGTCTCGGTAAACCCCGAATAAAACCTAGTAAGTGTCCTTTGCCTTCGACCTGTAATGTCAAACGTATGGTGCTCATCGTTTTGCGTATCCTGTCTACTTGTGCCCGGTTCGCCCTCCATTTAGTCTGCTCTTTTTGTTTTTTCTCTGTTACCTCTAAAGGTTCAGCACTAATAATTCTATTACCCCTATTTTCTTTCATGCACTTAACACCCTTTTCGGCGCCAATGTTTTATTCATTCGTTCATTCAGGCGTCTAAAAGCAACCTTATAGCTTTTTCCTTTATGAGTTAGATATGCCGTTAGTCGTTTCGATCACGTTTCCCAACCTAATTTCTATTTTGCCAAAGGCTCAAGTGTTGCGTCACCTCTCTATGTACGCGTATATTCTAATATTCCTTTTTAGCTCCTCTTAACCTATTGCTCAACAGTTGCACCTATTCTTTGGTTTTCTACTCTAATGCTTATGCTTGTTATCGGGTATAATTCATTAATTCATTCAGGATTCACCTTCAATGCAAAACAATGTGTTTTATTTCATCTCACTTCTCACAACAGCAGCCAGAGTTCTCTCTGATTATGTTACCGTATCGGTCCATGCGTTTTATTCTCGCCTTATCGTAACCGCAATGAACAGAATTCGCCTCAGCCACCGGATGTCTTTAGCGCTACCATTTCTTATCTGAACCACTACATCCCAGCTCACCATCTGGTTCACATTCGGTGGACTTTGTTATCGCTGCCACATCCTGTTCAGGTCACAATTTCAGCCTTTGGTTTTCCGGTCGGCCATTATTAATATTCTCTTATCGCTCCCTTTCCCATGAGAACCTAGCTCCGCCATGTTGCTTTTGCTCCAATATATATTTAAGGTTCTCCTTCATCGCCTATGCACAATGGCTTCATCTTCACGTTCTAACGTCAGCGTCAATCTTGTGCCTCGGGAGCGAAACAGCTCTTTCATTGGCAACTCCTTGGTGCAGGAGAGGCTGCGTCTCTTATTCGAAGACGCCTGGTACGCCAACTTACAGGGTTCGTTTGAAGTGCCTGACATTGAGACGGTAGACCGACCGGGCTTTCCTCCTGTCTCTCCGGAGGCAAGCCCAACAACAACTCCGGGTCATTTGACTGAATCGGACATAACATTCTTCAGTGGTGCTGAAGCGGCCAGCGCCGACGACGACGTCATCTCGGAGAGAATCTCCGAGGTCACCACTATCCTCCGAGAGTACCTGTCGGCTCCTCCTTCGTCGACACCATCGCTTCCCGACGTGCTCCTCGAGGAGGAGAACCTGGAGGAACCCTCTATCGATCTTCTGTCCGTCCCCGACGGCGCCTACGACGAGGTGGAGTGGGTGGTCCCCGGGAGGCGAGGCGTCACTCCTAGGGCTCCTCTACGGCCGCGGCACCGGAGAAACATCTTCCGGCATCGTCGTTCATCACCCTATTCGGTCCCGCAGCGCCTGAGGGAGCGGCTAGCGGCCGAGCAAAGGCGTCAGCAGCAGCAATTGCTTTCGCTTCACCTTCCTTACCTTAATCTAGACTTCTCTCTTCCTCGAGACGCTCTCGATCTTTGGTAAGTTTGTTTTCTCTTTTCTTTCCAAATAAGTACATGCATATTTTGTAATGGCTTTGAATCAAAAGTGTCTATTTTGCAATGAGCAACTAAACCCATTTTACGGGAGTATAGGCCATGTGTGCCCTTGTTTTAAATGTCGTAGTTGTAACCGTAACCTGGACAGTTTTTGCACTATGCTATCTGCCAGTGGAGTGCCTGCAGTGTTAGCAGTTGCAACCATACCGGTAGGAGTTGCAACATGTCCAGATTCAACCCGGCCTGCTTGGAATGCCAAGCACGCCGGGCTTGCGTGCTTTACAATATTCCAAATCCATACGCACACATAAGATTATATCGGCAAAATCAGTGTCAATGTCAACACTGTACTGTTCAAGCAAATGTGTGCTGCGATCACTGTGGATGCTTTCACGAACCCGTATATGTTTGCGTCCACTGCACTCGTTGTGGCGTTTTTCAGAGTTTTCATCACGCCACTTAAGCACATCTAAATTTGTCTTTGCATATATGTATTGACTTATTTTGTTTCTTCCTCTTCTTTCTGTTACATTATTGCTGCTGCTGTTTTGTTCATTTTTTAATTGTGTAATTGTTTATATTTTGTATTATTGTTTATTTTTATGGTACGTATTTTATTATTATTGTTTAGTATTAAATAAATATGTTTTTTAACATTTCTCTCGTTTCATTTCGTTTAAATCCTTATTCATCTTCCTTTCTCTAGTTAGCTAGTTAGCGCCTATTTATGTAGTTAGTTAGGTATATTCCCGTAACCTTCCCATCCTGGTATGTTTTTTCTCAATCAAGTGTGTGCGTGTATGTGTGTGAATGTGCGCCTTCAAGGTTCGTCTTTGCAGGTACGTATTGCTTCTATCTGTCATAGCTCAAATCATCCTCGTCTTCACCATTTTCATTATTGCTCTCTCCTTCCTCTTCGGTTTCATCTCCTTACCCACCACCTTCAGCTATTTCTCCTAGTTCATCCTCGTAGATCACTGCTTCATCCACATGTCGCACCAGTACTCTCCTCTTTATTTCTTCCATTTCATCTTCTGCTTTTCGCATTTTCTTCTCCATCTCATCCCTCTCGTTTTTCACCTCTTCCAATTCTTTTCCTTTCTCCGCTATCTTTTTTTCTGCACATTTATGCTCTTTTTGCATTTTTTCAAAGCCGCCTTTCTTATGCTATTTATCGATACCCTACCTACTCCACCTCCTCCTCCTCCTCCACTTCCATTGCATTCTGTTTGTATTTTCAAATTCCCTGCAGCCGTCCATCTTGTTTTCCTCTTAACCCTACCTACTACCTTCCTCATCACTTTTCACGTCACTAGCGCCATCTTGTGGCAACCACCATCTTCCATCATTTTTATTTCTCTTCGTCATAACGCTATCTTGCGGCACTTCTATATACTTTTTCCAAACGCAATCTTGGTGCGCTGCGTTCCACTAGTACCTTCCACCATCTTGCGGAGCAGCGCCACATTTCTTCCAGCGACACTAGCGCCGTCCGCCATCTTATGTCGTCACTTTTCCCGCCTTAGGTATGGTCTAACTATTGCACCATATTGTGCCGTATATTTTTTCACCCTTGCGCTTTTCAACCATCTTGTTTTTGCGACACTAGCGCCAGCCGCCATCTTACCACCTACTACTTTTTCCCGCCTTTTTTGCGGTTTAACAGGGTTGACGCGTCACTAGCGCTCATCTTGCTTTGCGCTTTGCAGCCATCTTGTTTTTGCGCCATACGCCATCTTGGCATTTACTACTCATTCCCGCCTCTTTTTGCGGATTAATGCGACACTAGCGCTTCGCTGCCATCTTGCCATTTACTACTTTCTTCCGCCTTTTTTGCGGATTAACGTGAACCAAGCGCTTTTCCCGCCTTGCGCTTTGCAGCCATCTTGGTTTCTGCGCCACTAGCGCCAGCCGCCATATTGGCATCCGCCATCTTACCATTTACTACTTTTTCCCGCCTCTTTTGCGGATTAACGCGACACTAGCGCCATCCGCCATCTTGTCATTTACTACTTTTTCCCGCCTTTTTGGCGGATTAACGCGTCTCAAGCGCTTTCCCGCCTTGCGCTTTAGCGCCATCTTGGTTTTTGCGACACTAGCGCCAAACACCACCTTCCCATTTACTACTTTTTCCCGCCTCTTTTGCGGATTAACGCGACACTAGCGCTCTTCTCGCTGTGCCGCCATCTTGGTTTTAGCAACACTAGCACCAGCCGCCATCTTGGCATTTACTACTTTTTCCCGCCTTTTTAGCTAATTAGCGCGCTTTACGCCTAGCGCTTTGCCGCCATCTTGGTTTTTGCGTTCCCGCCTCTTTTGCGGATTAACGCGACACTAGCGCTCTTCTCGCTGTGCCGCCATCTTGGTTTTAGCGACACTAGCGCCAGCCGCCATCTTGGCATTTACTACTTTTCCCCGCCTTTTTGGCGGATTAACGCACTTTCCCGCCTTGCGCTTTGCCGCCATCTTGGTTTTTGCGACACTACCGCCATCCGCCATCTAGGCATTTACTACCTTTCCCCGCCTTTTTGGCGGATTAACGCACTTTCCCGCCTTGCGCTTTGTCGCCATCTTGGTTTTGCGACACTAGCGCCAGCCGCCATCTTGGCATTTACTACTTTTCCCCGCCTTTTTGGCGGATTAACGCACTTTCCCGCCTTGCGCTTTGCCGCCATCTTGGTTTTTGCGACACTAGCGCCAGCCGCCATCTTGACATTTACTACTTTTCCCCGCCTTTTTTGCGGATTAACGCGTCACAAGCGCTTTCCCGCCTTGCGCTTTGCCACCATCTTGGTCCGCCATCTTGAAATTTACTACTTTTTCCCGCCTTTATGGCGGATTAACGCGTCACAAGCACTTTCCCGCCTTGCGCTTTGCCGCCATCTTGGTCCGCCATCTTCAATTTACTACTTTTTCCCGCCTTTTTGCGGATTAACGCGACACTAGCGCTTAATCCCCCCTGGTGGCAGGATTATCGTTAATCCAATTGGTTAATCCGTATATATCACTACTTGTGTACTTATAATGAAACGGTACAGAGCCTGTTAGGTTGTCTGTGTACTTGTAATGTAACGGTACAGAGCTTGTTAGCTTACCTGTGTACTTATAATGAAACGGTACAGAGCCTGTTAGGTTGTCTGTGTACTTGTAATGTAACGGCACAGAGCTTGTTAGCTTACCTGTGTACTTATAATGAAACGCTACAGAGCCTGTTAGGTTGTCTGTGTACTTGTAATGTAACGCTACAGAGCTTGTTAGCTTACCTGTGTACTTATAATAAAACGGTACAGAGCCTGTTAGGTTGTCTGTGTACTTGTAATGAAACGGTACAGAGCCTGTTAGCTTATCTGTGTACTTGTAATGGAACGGTACAGAGCTTGTTATCTTATCTGTGTACTTGTAATGGAACGGTACAGAGCTTGTTATCTTATCTGCGTACTTGTAATGGAACGGTACAGAGCTTGTTATCTTATCTGTGTACTTGTAATGAAACGGTACAGAGCCTGTTAGCTTATCTGTGTACTTGTAATGAAACGGTACAGAGCCTGTTAGCTTACGAAAGACTTGTAGAAAGTGATCAGTACCTGGGGGTCTGTTGCCCAGTTCTGCGCAGCCAAAGATCTAATAATATTTAGATCATCTCGTGAAAGTTTTAAGTGCGGTATCCCTGTAAGTTTCCTATTAAAAACCGTTCCTAAACTTTTCAATATTGGGTCTTGAGAGATTATCTTATCATTCGTGGTAAGATCTGGAGCTGTAGAGCTTTAACTTTCTCCTAGAGAATGTAATATTTTTAGTTTCGGGGACTGAGAATTGGAAGCCTGTAGATGCGCTGCACTCCTCGAGAAATTTCAGCGCATTCTGTAGGATTTCTTGCTTTGTGCCTATGTTGTTCCCCGCACAAGCGATTGTGAGGTCATCAGCAAAAATGTAGCTTCCAATAAGATGTTGTTGGGAATATCATTTATGCCTACAAAAAATAACGTTAGACGGATAGCAAATCTTTTGGGATATTCAGGTATTACGTCCATCTTCTTTGATAAATGCCGTTTGCTCGTACTTAATTTGTCGTTTGAGGAAGTTATGTATGAAATGTGTCATGTTGCCAGATATGTTGTTACTGGTAGCACAGAGAGCACGTCGTTTCCTCACACCATATCATACGCATTTTCAAAATCAAAGGTGATGACGATGATGTGTTTTTCATGCATCATTGCTTCATTAATATCATATTCTAATGCTATTAGAATGTGAAAGGCTGAGTAAGAGCCCCTGAATCCACTTTGAGCACGGTTGAAAACGTTTTTTTTTCCAGGGACCAACAGAGACGATGGTTAACTACTTTTTCCAGTATTTTGCACGTGGTGCATGTTAGAGATATCGGTTTATAATCTTGTGGCAGAGGGTGGTCTTGTCAGGATTAGGTACAGGGCCAGCAATAGTAGTGCGCCATTGATCGGGAAATGTGCTGCTTTCCCATATTCTCTTATAATTATCGATCACGTAAATGAAATCTGCTTTCGGAGGTTGTTTTAAAAACTCAAAGGGGACATTATCAGATCCCGGCCTAGATTTTCTGCAGGATTGAAGAGCATTCTGCACCTCCCTAATCTTGATCTTGTCATTATATGCTGATTAGTTTCAACTATTGCGTCGAGATTTATTTGTGAAGCCTCTTTTTTGTTTTTAGTATCTTAGGGTGTTAATTAAGACCACTATGGCAGGAAACTTCTCGGAGAAAGCGTCTGGGTCTACCTGTGCATTGCTTAAAGGTGTATTGTCTGTGGAGGGCTGAAGGATTGTTGTGGAAGACCGAAACACCACTTTAATTTTCTTTATTTTGTTCCATAGTTCTTGATATGGAGTTTTTCTGTTAAGGGATGAAACGTAAGCTAACCAAGAATTTCCCTTGCTTTCTTTGATAGTTTAACGTGCGCATGCCTGTAACTTTATGAATTCAATTTTATTCTCTATCGTGGGGTGCCTATGCTATTTGTTATGAGCTTTATTTTCTCTTAATTGTTAGCTTAAATGTTTCATTTCACCAAGGTACAGTTTTTTCGAGTGGTATACAAAGATTTTAGGGGCGCTGCATTTTGCTGCCGTTTCTATGATTTTGGTAACATTTGTTACAATATTATCCATTGGTATATTTTGAAACATGCAGGATGTGGGCAAAAAGTAAGGATTTTCATTTATGTTGGAAGTAAACTTTTGCAAGTCAGCGCACTTGGAGTTTCACTTTACTAACGGCAGATTATGCTTGTGCCTACTAGCAGTTGTTTTTACCATGATGGGAAAATGGTCGCTACCGTATGCTTCAGAATTTACTGTCCACTTAAATAAATATGAAATATTAGCTGAACAAACAGCCAAGTCTATGATATTTCAAGATCCATGTCTAAAGTAGCAATGATTCGGCTCAGGCGAATAGAGTATTACTTAATCAATTATCTGCTAAGGTTTCAATTATTCGTTCTCGGTCATTAGTAGTTTTCGTGCCCAGAGAGTATTGTGGCTGTTAAAGTCTTCTATCAAGAGGAATGGTTTGCGTAAGGGATCGCAAGATTTTAAGGTCAACTTCCATTCTGTTAGGCAGGTATAACTGTAGACACGCGCCGTGTGAAGCGCAGCAGTTGCAGATATTGCTAGAGCTTCAAGTGTTGAAGTAGGCAAAATTTCTAGTGCTTCTTACAACTCTGCCGCTAGCATGGCAAACAATGTTTCGATTTTTGTAAACTTCCTGCTAATCCTGACGTTGGGTTACTTGGCTGTCACGAAAATATATTTCCTGTAAACATATAATGTCGGGGTTATTTTCTTTTAGAAGGATATTTAAATGTCCAAATTGGTTTCCAAAGCCATTAATTTTCCACTGTAAAATAGACTTGGGCATTTTATTATTTGCTTAGGCGCAGTTTAGAACCGATTCTTTTCAGCTTCTAAAACTACTGCTTTTTCTGCTGTCTATAGCGGTAAGGATTTTAGCTTCTAACCTAGAGCTTCTGCATTCTGATGCTGCGTTCTTTATAAAAGGGATAGAGCTTTCTCATGGTATGAACAAGGCTTTCGAGATTGCTTGAGTAATTACACACAATAGTAATGACAAAGATTTTCTCTCGTGTTTTCAAATAGGTTACAAGTTGTATGAAACTGAGCTCATAGTCTTCGGGTGTTTCCTCTATCATTCGTTTTACAGGTGCCATTGAATATTTTATTGACATTGTGCTGTCGCTGGTCTTGGACTTTCGAGATAAATGTTTACGACTGTGAGGAGATTGTTCCCGAGAGTCAGGTTGATTTTCAGAAAACGTCTCGAAGCGTTCTCAACGTGTGTTTGATTCACACTGGTACTTGCGATTAAAACAGGTCGCTTAGAACGAACTAGAGGATGTGGTGCTGGTGTTGTTCAGAGGAACTGTCTTTAAGGAAGGGATTTCTGTAACGGGCTTGTCACTAGTTTCAGGCAGCCATTGACTATCAGGAATAGCTCGAGACGTTTTACTTAAGGCAAATCCTCTATGCAGATGTTCCTATTGGAGTTGCCTGGCTCAGCTGCCTCTGTTGATAGCTACACTGTTTAGCAAGGTGACTCTCTTGCTTACAAATAGAGTATTTTGGATTACCGAATGAAACACACACCCAATAATTTGTGCCTTCATAACTGATTTAAATACTTTCGGGAAAGTTCTCAATGTCTTTAAGCGATACACACAACCATCTGAAGCTTAAGACATGGGAGAGCCCAGATTCTGAAGTTCCGGCACATGTGTGTGTTATTGACACCCATCTCTGTTAGTTTATCTGTAATTACTTGGTTAGATATTACTGCACAAACGCTAGCGAGCATTATGTTTTTGTTTTCCGTAATGAGTGGGCGTAAATCAAGATTAATTTTCTCAACTTTTATTTGCCTATGCTTGCTAGCTAGTTCCTTAGCCATTTTCTCGTTATTAAAAGTTGCAAACCCGATTACTAAAAATGCGCGACACAAATTGGAGGTTAGTTGGTAATGTTAATTTGCCAAAATTAAGGATATAATCTGTTAGAGTTAAGTCATCACGATCGTTTATTATGATAGCTTGTTCTTTACTTGAGGTAAACTGAATAACAAATCTATAATTTGGATGTTCATTGCTACGATGTTACTTGTTCTTAATTGAAAATGTGACAAAGACTTCGAGAGGTGGCAGGCTCCTCTTGGGACAGCAAGACACCCAGGAGATAGAACAGGATCGGCGGCGGGAGTAGCACGAAGCGAACTCGTAGGAACATTCGCATTGTGCAGCGAGGGGAAGCAAATTATACGTTTCGAACCATTCCAAGTTCCTACACATCTGTTTTGGTAATTATATTCAAATTCTGTTTGGTGTTTTAGCTACACGAAAAATGTTTGATGTAAAGGGTAGTTTGGGGCGAGGGGACTTTCTGAAAATCTTCCTGTCGTATCTTTGGGAGGTAATGGGCTAAATACGAAGTTTGGAATTTATCGGATTCCTTGCTTTTGAGTTATGCTGTTTACAGACAGACAGACAGACACACACACACACACACACACAGTGAAACTTGGTGCACAATAAACCATTCTGTGGAAAGTAATAGTATAGTGACGCAGGGACTATGACCCAATGTTATCGGGAAGTCGGCGTCGGGCGGTCGGCGTAAACAAGATAACGGCCGCTCGCGAGCGTAAACACAGGGCGCGCTATCGGGAGATAACTAGAACCTCCTGGAAGCTTCACTCCCTTCATAAAGTGTATCCAAATAGTTCTAGAACGTTTGAGAACCTTGTGAAAAATTCCACCGACTATACAAGCGAGAGTTCTCGCGCAGTCAGTAAATAGTTATGAGTCAGTTGCGAACGGAGTGTAAAAGAGTTGTGGAGTCAGTGAGCGAGCGCTGTTAGCAACTGCGTTTCTGATCAAAGTCAAGAGCGATTCTCCGAACGAGTTGGTGACATGCAGCCGGTGCTACAGCGAGCGACGACTCTCGAGTAAAATGAACCATCTAGCGTGAAGGGACTATGTCACGAAGGAAGTGAAGTGACGAGAATTGAACTAGTTCATTAGTGGAGTGACATTGGCGAAGTGAACTCCCAGTGAAAGTGATCTGCATAAAAACGAAACAGTAACAGTGAGAACTGAGTGAAAGCTGAGAAACTGGACAGGTCACGGTATTTATGATTATGCACAAAAATGAATTTAAGGACTTTCCTCCAAAACTGTAAATTATTTATTTAATAACTAGTAGCTTAATCAAAACTTTCCTGCAGGCAATTTTCACACGTTAGGAAACTGACCACAAAGTTTTATTACAATTGATTGAAACTTAGAAAAAGGTACATTAAGGAAATCTTTATTTTTAATTTCCATTTAATTGCAACGATCCTAACATGTTAAGTTAAAGTTTCAAACTTTCAGTATTAGTGAATAATTGCATTTAAAATGCTAATGTGAAATTTCGTAACTTGGGAAGTTACAGATAATTGTAATCACGTACTCTTACCTGTGTCTCCCTTAAAGTACCTGTCGTAGCAGCTGTTATCTCTCAGAAGCAGAGACGAAGTCAAAATGGAGGAGAGCAAGGACTGAGAGACAAGATAGTTGAATTTGAGATGTGTCCTAACTTATATGGTCGTGAGATGCATGTCGTTCTGAACGTTCAGTGTTTACCACATCATTATCGCCCAAATGACTACATATACTGGTCTGTAATGTCATCCCGCAGAGATCCCTACTTCCCTTGGGGTTCAAAAATATAGAATCATTCCCGTTTTTATTCTGAAACTACTTTCATGTAATAGTTAATATAATCTTGTTGGATTTTATAGACTCCATTTCTGTATTTGTGGCAATACACTCTGCATTTTACTTCTCATCTTCTTCAGTCCCACTTTCATTTCATTCAGAACTTTCTCCTCCATTTCGGCCAATATTCTTTTAAACATTTCCTCCACCTTTACTTTTTTTATCCCCGTTTAGCATGCACGCCAGAAGTTAAATGTTTGAAACCAGAAAGAGTTCCAAATTCATTACTTTGGGAAAGAGCAGTTTAGTTTAGTCATTTTTGCTAACCATCTGTTACCGAAATGTAAAACTTGATTTGAAGATATCAATGATAAGGAGGTTCTATAACGTTCCATCACAGATCCGATTAGGTACACAGGCGTGCATAAAATGTGGCTCATAATGAAACGGAGCAGTTTATTTTGGTACTGCCAAAACGTGGCCGCACCCTCTACCACCGTAACCACCTCTGTTTCTCGAAGATAATTCTAGCCACAGGATTGGCAGGTTACTTTACCTCTTCCGAAGCATGGCCGAACTGCCGAAGGATAACACTTTTTTTCGAGTGGAGGAGAAAATGATTTAATCACTAACCCCAGCCCCGATGGGAGTCGGGACTGAGAGTGTGGGACTCACCAATAGTCGGCATACCCACTAAAAACTCCTCCACCGGTTGGAAAAAGGAAGAAGGTAAAAGTGGAATGGCGTGGCTTCTTGCGGTCCCGCATAGCACCCGCGTTAGTACATGAATGCTGCTTGGCTGCCGCCCTGTGGGCGGGAAGCGGGTAAAGGTAGTTACTAGGTTGCAGCCATGAAACCTGACTGCAACACTAGTGGGAATGGCGAGGGTTTAGGAAGTGAATGGAAGTTAGGATTTAGGATGGTGCTGACGATAATGTTCCTGTTGCTGATTGAACTCCTTGCATTGCTGCAAGAAGTTCGCGACTCTGGCTGGGTCTGTCTTCGGCCGGTGACCGAGCGATGAAACCCGGATGGCTTCGGTGATGGCTGTGAGTCTTGAAGATGTGCTGTCGAACTGCCCGGCCAGGTAAACCTGTTGGGCAGCTGATGATGCTTGAAGTTCCCGGATGAGTTCCTCCAGGGCTGTCAGCTTCGTCGTCATGTTCAGGAACTCCGCGTGGAGATCCTGAACGGCGTCGCGTAGGCCCTGGACTTCCTCGATGAACGGCGAGAGTGAAGGTGCTGGTGTCGGCGTTGGTACTGGTGATGGTGCTGGAGGCGGTGGCTGTGCAGATGTCACTATCTGCGGCGTAGGTGCTGGCGGCGTCGGTGATGCCTTCCTGCGAGGATGCAGGGGGCAGAGCGCCTGGCCGGTGAAGTGTGATGACCCTCCAGAGGTCGCACAGTAGCGGCGTCGGCGGCGAAGGTCGTGCTGGGTGCACGATGCGGTGGTGCAGGCTGCTCCAAAGTAGTGGCACCTGGGTTGAGCTGCGCAGGTCGTCTCATTGTGCCCGTAGGCACAGCAGCGTCTGCAGGGAGCCTGGCGTTCCACTCGGCTGGCCTCGATGCGTAAGCACCGCCCTAACAAGGGCAGGTCCGCCCTCAAGGCAGCTTCGTAGTCGCCAGGATCTGCAAACTCCAACCTGACGAGCGATGTGGGTCCCTGAGCTCCGTGAATCCTGGTGGCCTTCAAGGCTGAAGGCCACTGTTGGTGGGCTGCGGTGACGAGGAGAGGAACCTGGCTGGCAGGTCCCTCGGGACCCCCCGGACGACGGCGCTGTACCTCCCATGAGGCACAGGCTGGCTCTGCGGTGGCTGGGAAGTGCCCAGAATCGGCAGCGTGGATGCCGGTGAGTGACGCGGCGACTGCCGAGGCAGTCGCGGCGAAGCGGCGCTGGCTGGCGGCGAAGCGGTGGTTGCGGCATAGGTTGCCCTAAGCAGCGGTGGCTGCCGCGAGATCTCCTCGGCGGGTGCTGGAGGAGACGAAGAGGTTCCTGCCTTAGCAGGAGCGGTGGCAGAGCGGACCTTCTTCTTCGCCATCTACACTACCACTTAAACCTTATATTTTCACAGGTTTCTTATTGCCGTTTAGTTGCAGCAACAACTTAACCTTCGTCTCCATGCCGCTGATGAAAGCTCTCATATATGTAAATGTCATATCTGTCGTTCAGTTTAGCCTCACATGCAAATTATTCTTCACCGCTTCCTCTAGCAGGCCGAATAATTCTGTAATTTGTTTACCTTGCCTTGTGTGCCAACCGTAGCAAAACTGTTTCATAGTCGTGGTGCGCGAATCATCCCTCCATTTCACAAAGATTATGTTCATTGTGTCAGTGAATTGTTTTCCAGACCAGTCACCTAGAGAACTGATGCCGGCTGGGTGAAAATCTTAATGAGGGAAAAGCATTATGGTGATGTGTCACGTTTTATACACCTCGGTGTACATCTTTCAAGAAAGTAAATGTACACTTTTCGCGGGCCAGTATCATTGAGGCGTTCCGTGAGTAGGGGATATGGAAACTAAATCGGCCATGGCCGTAGATGTATACTGTCGTGGTCGCCATTTTAACCTGTCACTCACTTGGAAGGTTTTTATGGCTGTATTAACCCAGTATTGTGAAACATGGACTAAATACAACAAAACAAGTTATAATTCTCTCGCTGCTGAGGTATTAACTACCTGGCATTGACAAGAAAACGGAAAACACGTGGACTGACGATTTTAATAGAACCAACATCTATGTTATATATAACCCACCTACTAATATCTGCTGTCGGAGCTCATTGGTAAAAGGAGCGCTGTTGCAACTGCGATGAGGGTTCGCGATTTGAATCCCAGCATGTGGTCATATTTTTTATTCCAACTATTTCACCTTGTAACACGCAGTAATAAACAAATTTACAGCTCTCTTGCAGCTAAGTTATTACTACACGATTTCGAAGAAAATGCGAGGAGATTGAATTATAATTTTAATGGAGCCAACTTCTAAATGATGTATACAATGCATCTGATCACAATAATAAGCTAATACGTAAAATAACAAGAAACTGATAAATTCTCATCTTGAGAAAATCAAGCTTACAGCTACAAGCTTAAAAAGCAACCTAAACAACTGTTATTTCATAGCTGAGGCCACGCTATATATGAAGAAATAAATTAATTTCTGAAACATTTCAGATTTATAGATAATGCATTTCCCCTGCAACAAGTAACTTGTCGAAACAACGAATGGAAAACAAAAATGAAGTCTTGATTTTATCATGTAGTAAAACATAGCTGCAAGAGAACTGTAAATTTGTTTATTACTGCGTCCTACAAGGTTAAAAAGTTGGAATAAACAATATAACTACGAGTGCGGTTCGAAACGTGAACTCTCGGCATACTTGAAACATCGTGCGTTTTACCAATGAGCTACGGCAGCAGATATTATAGTAGGTGGGTTATATACCAGGCGAGTCAGATACCCCTAGGTATTCGTATATATGCAACCCGCAGTTTATAGTCTAATGTGAAAACATTGACCCTTTAGGCAAACAAACTCTTATTATAGCTCTGCCCTTCTATTTGGTACGATATGAAATCCTCATTAATGATTAAAGGCCTGAATGAGAACCAAAGAGCTGTGAAAGGCTTAAAAAACGGGCGTTTCATGGATATAATGCTTGCAAGTTGATAGAGAAACGCTTTTCCGAAGAGTGGAATAAACCACGTGAGTTCTGGCCGAGTGGTTTAGCTGCCGGAATGTGGTGAAGCAAAGGTTAGCTTCGGAGGTTCGAATCTAATTCAAACATGAAATTGTTTTGGTTCTTTTTTCTCTCTCTCTCCTTGTATTTATTTTCTGCATTTTAGTGTACTAATTTACTTATTTTTATTACTGGCTCTCCTGTGAGCCAAATACATAAGCATTACAATCAGATAATTGTGTATCATGTTTACCCTAATAATCTGTACCGTATCTGGTGCTTTAAACCGTGTTACGTAGTTAGCTTTCATTCTCTTGGGCGCATATCGACGATATAAATATAACAGTTTTTGTTTCATGTTTAAACCTTATGTTTCACTTCTTCTATTGACAAAGGAGTTGTAAACGTGTTAAGTTCACGGGTAAATACAATAATAACATGTTGAAGAGGGTGGATTTCATCAAGGAAGTAAATGTTCAAAATGACGACCCCCTTCATCAA
This sequence comes from Deroplatys truncata, assembly GCA_030765065.1. Classification (NCBI taxonomy): domain Eukaryota; kingdom Metazoa; phylum Arthropoda; class Insecta; order Mantodea; family Mantidae; genus Deroplatys; species Deroplatys truncata. Next base: position 17,636,129 of record CM060988.1, on the reverse strand, counting down.
TGCAACTTGTGTACGTTGCCGGAGAGACCTTCTTGAATGCTGTAACATGCGTGATCATCTGCCTGCATTCTTCACGTATGAGTGTGCCCGTATATGATTTGGGTTTTGCGGTGTAAAACATGACGATTATTCTATTTTGTAGGCACTTATGTTATCAAAAATTTTATTTATATCATAATATCAAATTAAAGGCCCAAAAAGATAAAACAAAAGGTAATTAAAAGTTTGAAATTCACCCAAAGGATTTGAACCCGAATTAAAATGGCACAGTATTAAAACAACCATGAATATACCATTTAGCCAACGCTATCTTGCGAGCTGAGGTTCCTATATGAATTAGTAATCGCAAAACTAGATCCCACCTCGAATCTTTAAACGCTTTTTGCAGCGTGATACAGTGTTTTGAGCTCGGTTCGGTAGTTTTAATTCAAACAAATAAACTGCTTCAATCATTACAATTACTCTATGATCTGAAATACCCCATAGTTTGTGAAATAAGAGAAATTGTCTGCTTAGTACTTAGCATTTTTTGGCAAGGCTGTACATTGACTAACGGCTTAAATCCAATTGGTCGCACTGCGCAGATCTGCCATTTTGTTTTCAAATGGTTTTGTCAACCGATGCATGTGATAGGTTGTTCCTTCAGGGGCGTTTTCAAAGGGGTGCTTGGATGTATGCTAAAGAATAAAAGTTTGTAATATTGGCTATAATTGGTACTGCAGTTCCCAGTGTCAGGGTGGGATGTTTTTTTGCATCGACATGCATAGCGATTGCATTCTGTCCCATAAAACACTTATGCACTGAGTTATGTATCCCTCCTCTATAAAGTGTTACACAAATCAGCCATTAGAAGGCATTCAAGAAAGGTGTAAGTCACATATGTCGCTTAGACGTTGCATCAATTCAAAAATAAATAGGTGCTGCTGACTCACCTGGTATAACATAAAATCATCATTTCACATGTTTTCGTTTACTTTCCAATGCCATGTAGTTAATAGTTCAGCAACAAGAAAATTGAAACTTGTTTTGTGATATTTAGTCCATGTTTCGCCATCTGGATTAATATAACCATAGAAATCCTCGAAATGAGTGACAGGTTAAAATGGCGACCACGACGGTGTAGATCTATGACCACAGTCGATTTAGTTTTCATACCCATATTCACGGAACGCCTGAATAATACTGACCTGCGAAAAGTGTACATTTACTTTCTTGAAAGTTGGTAAGTAACCCCGCTGTTGCCCGCCCAGGACTTATCTGTGCTGGTTAAACGTTTGCGAGAAGAGGTTTCACTGCTCTCCGACAATGGCACACTGAAATTACAAAAGGCCAGTGTATTGACTTGCGATCCCAATAAAACTAATAAGTGTGTTAGCCTGTTTTGCTGACCGAAGGGCACAACTCATTTCTGTAATCATGTTGTATTGGACTCTTAAGAGAAAATATTGCCAAACAATCACATTTTTCGTTTTAGATGTAGTCTTATAAATTGGAATTTTTTCCTTAATTTGAAATACATTTCATTATTACCGAAATAATGTTTGTATTTTGAATGTATTTTTAAAAAGTTACTGCATCATTCTTTAGTGCTATGAATTCTGCATCACTTCACGGAAATAAATGATAGCTCCTATTGCTTTACAGCCATCTGGCTTTAGCGAGCAAGTTAGCTCGGCAGCAACGTGTGAGGCTTTCATTCGGCAGATCCTGGGTACGATTCCTATCGTACCCAGGATCTTCGTGGTTTCCCCAGGGCGGTAGACAAAATCCTTACCTTTCATCTGTTTCAGGGTTGAAGGACCAGGAGACGGCGTTCGGTGCGTTGAGGCAGGACTGTGGATTGTGCGCTTGGTGGGTGTGCTAGGGGTTGCTTTCCTGGAAGTGACACGGGCCTGAATGTCGGGGACACCCGGCTCTTGGCGCCATGAAGGTAAGGCGTGGCTTGAGGTCGCCAGGATGTGCCCCATCTGGAATGTTAGGGTGCCCATTCTCGCTTCTGCACACCGTAGTCAGGATCTGGTCGCCATTGGAGTCTCTCTCTATCACTCCTACCCAGGGTCCACGTTACAAGCAAAAAGGGCCCTTGTGGCCTGCTTGCGGCACTCTGCTCCAGTTTCTGTAGGTCTATCCTACTTCTACTCCTAAAGGTAAAGTTAAGGGCATTTCAGGGGAAGTTTTGCTCTACAAATTGGTAATACTATAAAATGTGCAACCCTTTGTGTGGTTTCTTCCTTTGCAAATATATGAGAGTTTATTTCTCCATTTTTTGCTTTGAACAGGTTTTTCTGCGAATGTCATATTATGGTATATATGACCCGTTTTCTTAGAAAAATATTGGAGAATGCTAAATTGAATTTTAGGATCAAAAACAATCTCAATATGCTGATATGGGCTACATTGTCTTAATAAGATGTAATTACTGATCAATTGATGATATAATTGAGAGAGGATCTCCTATCTTCTTTAATAAACAAACTTACTGCATAACAGTATATCAGTGAACGTAGAAAACCCCTATCTTCATTCTGTAAAATTTTAAGTCTGATGCCTTTGATAATTTCTGAGGAAATTGGTCACGAATTCATACTGGCCGCACGCTAAAATTGGTTACTGATGCACACATTACCAACTGCACGCGTGCGATTCTATTGGCTAACGTGTCTCAGCGACATAGTAGAAGACTAGTTCACTAATTTATAAGTCAGCAATGTAATCGTATACAGTTGCGTTTTCCGAAACCTTATACGAAACAAAACTACATTTAACTTATGACCCGACCATACGAGAGGTTTTAATACAACACATAATGAGAGGATCATCTCCGCCTCGCTAACTAGGTTAGTGTCGTATAAGCATATACAGGACGTTGGCAGTACTGGCATGGGAAAATACATTGCGCAAGAACTGCATACCAAAGCAAGGAGATTTTTCTCGGTTGTTTGCAAAATGTGTCATAACACGAGTACTTATTTGAAAAGTGACGAAGGAAGTGTAGTTTTGAGCGTTTTTCTGAAATTCTGTGGAAAATATCTGGCTTTGGCAATTAAGGATATTGTGAATTTGTCAGCCGAGTTTACTGGCGTATCAGTGGCAAGCTGTAATTCTGAAAGAAGTGAACACGTGCAATAAGGGCAATTATCGACATCAGGAAAAACTAGGAAACGTAAAAGCCCTGTGACAGAAGTGCAGTGTGACGAGTTGGTACGAAGTGCAATACACCGTAAAGTGCATCAGTTTCTCAAAAGAAATGAACCACCAACTGTACGAAAAGTGTTAATGTTCGTCAGTAATGATACTGATCTGCCCAATTTCAGAGAAAGGAGCAAAATAGGCTTCGATTTTGTAAAAAGAAATAAAACAAATGTAATTTTTGACCGCGATGATGTATTTTTGTGGCGCAGAGATTATTTGAGGAAAATTGCTGCATATAGGAAGCAGGGGCGTGGGGTGAACTAGGGACATACAACCGCCAAGGTGTGGGTGGACTCTACTGTCAGAAGCAAAAAGCAAACATTCCTTTCAGGACTAAGCACTGGGTTCAAAAATTCGAAAGGAAAAGCCAAACGTCTTATTTTACTGCACACCGGAAGTGTTGACGGATGTTTAGAGGCTGCGGAGCTATTGGTGGAGTCAAAGAAAACTAACAATTATCAGGAGGATATGACCGGTGATGTTTCCAACAGATGGTTCAAGAATATCTTGCCTTTTCTTGCGCCGAATAGTGTGAATGTAATCGATAATGCCTCGTATCACTCTGTGAAATTAAAGCGCGTTCCCAATAGGTAGTGGCTCAAAAAATATATAAACTAGTAGTTGGAGCAAAAGGGTCTTGTCTTTGAAAACGACATGGCGAAAGATGAACTCTTTGGTATAATCAGGAATGCTAACCTGCATATAAGATATGAGATAACTTGTTGTTATCACTATAGCGGAGGAAAGTGGCCACATAGTGCTCAGACTTCCTCATTATCACTGTGTTTTAAATGCTATTGAGTCAGTGTGGCCAAGTTAGGGACCATGTTGCTAGAAAGAACACAACTTTTAAGCTCCCCGAAGTACGAAGGCTAATAGGTGAAGGAATAAGTTTGGTTACACTGGAAAATGTGGCGGTCATTCATGTCACGTGGAAGGAGGGGAGCGAGTGTCTTCATTGTTCATCGTCTGGTGGTTAATCCCTGCAGCAGCATGGAGGAGGAGATGAAGAAGAAGAAGAAACTCTCGAAGGAATTCAGCCCCTCCCATAAGATTAGTTAAGGTTATCCTACAAAATAAAAAACTGAAATCCTAAATATGTTGTTTATGTCGATCACAAGCGATTGTTCAAGCCAGCCAACATTATTATGTTGCATAGCTTTTGATATAGCTCTTGGTACTTTAGAAATGAGTTATAATATGTTTACTTTTAGGGATTTCTGTTATATAAATGCCATCAATTATTATTGTTCCTAATACATTATGGTGATTGTATTGTCTACCGGCGCGCTTTTGCAAGCGAGGTAAGGGAAGGAGTCGAGATAATGGAGTACGTACGTGGTTTATTGGCCAGTCATTTACTTTTGGCGCCTGCAACCAACCAATCAGAGCGGTCGACGACAGCGTACGAATACATTTTAGTCGATGTTTAGGCGAGTACCCTTGCTTAGCGTGCGGCCAGTATAGCAGATTTAACATTGGCGGATACGACTTTTAGTCTCTTCTTAAGTTTTGCGTCTGTCTCTTTTTAGTTTAATTTTTACAACTCTCTGTATTTTCCCTAAATTTAGATCTGGGTATATCGTCACCTTTTCAAAAAGCTTTAGAGCTCCTCCAAATCTATAGGGATATCAATATGGGAAGAAAATAAAATGATCAAAAACATTAAGTATTCCAGGTTTTTGCAATCATATAAAACATGAATAACCGTTCTTTTCTTTATCGCATCTCCAATTCTACTTCTCTAAAAGAATCTCAGAAGATACAATCTATTCATCATTGACTTGCTGCGTTACTGAGCAACAGGAAGTAAAATTTGCAGTCTCATTTCCCATTATGGTTTTCTCAGGGCCCTCTTGGTCAGTTATTGTCCCCTTCATTGCATGCAAGTTGTGCCTCGCCAGTAGTATCATGAAATGTTCATAGCATGTTATAAAACACACGCGTTTTAAAAATAGAAAACATAATTTCAGGTATGCATTCCCCATCTGTAGACAAAGTTGTCACGGAACATATATACATATTGTGTATGTATATATTATATGCATATTGTAGACATACTGATTTATTTGTGTAAATGTTTTAGTTATAAAATTGTTTAGATATTTTAGTTATAAGAAACTAATGTATGTCTAAAGCTGGAACCTAGTGCTGCCACTAGTCTTACTTTCTGGACACGCCTCCTTCAATAGGACACAAGGTGGACGAAACAAGTGCGGTAAGAGACATGACACTTTCCAGGTGGCTCGAAAATTCGTTGACTTGGGGGGGGTGCGAGATACCAGAGGTTTTCAAAGATGTATGCTGACGTGAGCCAATAAGCATAGATGAAACAGATTTAAAATATAAAAATGAGCGAATGAGATTCAATGTACCTAAACGCTCGGGAAAAAGTAGTGTCTGTAAGCGTTATGGCTAGTTTTGTATAAAAGGGAGTGCAAGGATGAAACTGCGTGTATTTTCAAAATATAATTCTGCTTGCTGCGTGTAACTCATCCGCTTATAACAAAGTGTGTATAGAAAAGAATGAGGCGTGTTAAGGGGTTGGCGAGTGGTAACGACGTCGCGTTTGTAATAAGTAAAGTGTTAACAGTTAATAAAGCAGTGTAAATAATTAGTGAAGCCAAGAGCAAACAGCTAATGAAGTCAAGAGTCATTAAATGAAGCCAAGTGTCAGTAATCACCGTCCATTCATTCACCTACCCGACCACACCTGAGATAAGAGCTTATAGCCGAGGGCAACGGAGATTACATCTTGGCAGATAATAACCCACCCTCACATATATATCGCCAGAGAAACAAACCCACCAACTCATCCGGTTCATAGATGGCACCCAACGTGTAATGTCGAAATAGCAAGACCACGGACGCCAGCATCACGCCACGAATACAGTTTTTCAATATCAACGCCAGTAGTACCATCTCTTAGCATCAACGCCAGGTATATTATCTTTCAACGTCGACGCCAGGAAAACCATTACAACATTCAATAGTCCATTACAACATAAGTCCGGAAATGCCTGGTTTCTGAATTATGGCCTTAAAACAGTGATATTCACCGGAACGTATTTCTTATCGCAGGTAGGTTTCCTTACAGAAGACGTTCAAAGTGTCCACCTCCTGCTTGAATGCAGGCCTCACATGACGTCTCATAGCTGTGCCAACACGACCCACATTCCAGGAGTATTGTGTATTTCCTCACAACCTGCCACAATGCGATTCTGAAGGGATTCCATGTCAGGGACCGGAGACAAATACACCAATGCTTTTAAATGACCCCACAAGTAGACATCCACACGACTCAAATCAGGTAAGAGTGGTGGCCAAGAAATTGGGTCACCTCTACTCATGTATCGTCGGGAAACCTTCGACTCAAGTACCAGCGAACTTACAACGAAAGTGTGTATGAGCACCATCATGCAAGAAGTGAGCTTGTGACGAATGCTCAGTGGAGTACCTTCATGCACATGAGGAATGGTGTTTTTCAGGAAGTTTGTGCACATCAGTCTGTTTACAAGTACAAGGGGTCCAACACCAATGATATCGGCCCACATGTTGAGAGTGAACCGTACTTGGTGATGAGATGAAACAATTGCAGGTGGATTTTCATATGCCCATAATACTAAGACAGTAAAGTTAGATCTGTAGCACACTTCTGCTGAACGAATCACTGGCAGAGCATCAATCGAGCAGAGTTGTCTGCTGTGACAGAGCCTGTACCTTTCAGATGATAAGGATACAACTGTTACGAGAGGAACAGTCTCTAGACAGTCGTAGGAGGAACGTTCACTTGCAACGCTAACCTTCGAGTACTGATAGGAGTCGTGTGTACAGAATCTCCTCCTCTACATCTGGTGTTGTAGATGTTGATCGTCCCTTTCCCAAACCAGGAGATGTAAACCTCCCATGAGCGCACAGACGGCGATGGAGGCGTTCAAATGACTTCCAATCTGGACATCTTCGCTGTGGGTACCTCTTGGCATAAACGACGAGCCAGTGCAGCATTGACGTTTGCCTTATCGTAAATGAAGTGCAGTTTGGCAATTCCTGATTTGAGTACATGTCGCTCTGTCAAACGCCAAACACAACACTCAATGTACTCTTCGCGTCGGAATGAACTGTCAGATTGTCCTGTTAGTATCTTCTGTCACGGCAACTACCTGCGGGAAGATAAACGCTCCGGTGAATACCACTGTTTTAAAGGCCATAACTCAGAAACCAAGTATTCTCGGACACATGTTGTAATGGACCCCTTTTTATAGTCTATATATGGGAAATGTATTCCTGAATTTATGCCCTCTATTAATTTAAACATCGTGCATAATGTTGATAATGGTTTAAGATCAGTGGTAGTGTAAATGGGAAAGAGGATCTGGTGTACAGCAATTATACATTTTCTGTCACTTATGACTTCTCAAGTGATGTATCCCGCATTTATTAATCATGATAAATGCTCATCAAAAGCAAGTTAACAAGCTGTACATTTGCGGTACAGGACCGGGCACTAGTTGGCAACAAACACAGAGCAATGGAAATATTTACAGCATCCAATGGTAAGGCCCTCTTTCCCCATTCTCTCAGACGGAAAGTGTGTTTTATTTCCGAAAAGAGAAACTGCTGTCAGATTATGGAGCAGCGTTGAAAGCATGATAAGGGGCATCACTGCCACACAATATGACACCTAACACTAATCAGACATGTGCCCGTGATGCTAATGGATGTGGCATGCATGTGGAAAGTAGGCTTAAAGAGTTTTCTGGAATGCCACATCTGTCCGAGACAGTCATGTTGCGGTAAAGCCATGTCAGGCAGGAAATGAAATTGCCACAGACCTCCACATTCGAGCAAAAACACAATGTCAAATACTCCCGGGGGGCCGCGGTCGGGTTTCATTTACCTGATACCTAAACACCATCTTCATTTCCCTCTGCGAGCGCTTGTCACCTTGCTTAAAGCCCATTATCCATGACAAAACGCAAGCTTTTGTAGTTTCCAAAGCACGGCAGAATTATACACAAAGGGGAAATACTTCGACATTAATTAATGACGGAAGGTTAATTCAATTCAACATGCCACTCTATAGGCCACTTTATAGGTTCTCAGACTGACAGTAAAACAATGAAGTTTCAGAAATGGGCGTTATTTCTATTTTTCAACGCAATGTCCTTCTGAGAGGTCAAGGTGCTCTAATACCGACCAATATCGGGGCACCGAAGTTGGGTTTAGGGAGACCTGAAAAAATGCCCCTCTAGGGCTGCAGGACCTCCTGATTAATCCAAAATCTCAGAAATGTGTAGGGGTTCAAGTTCGAGAGAGCCAAAACCTTGGAACAGGACTGGATTCTACAACAATTTAGTTTTCAAATCACTAGAATTTTCATCACTGAAATACCTTGGCAAGAAAGGTATCGTGTATTAGTGAAAAAATTTTCGGTCTTAAATTGGACCTTTCCTGCCAAGTTCTGTACACCACTTTCGTTTAAATCGTCAACTGGCCCGTAACTTACTTTAAGGGGAGACTAAATCCCGAAAATTGACAAAAATGACACCTTTAGTTTTGGGTGTAGCCTTAAAATTGGAAATTCCCCTTTAATTTCATATATATAAAACTTTACGCAAAATCATAATATTTTAAATATACATTTTTAAAACGTAACGCATCTGCCATTTTGTACTCTGTAGTCTGCATTACTTCACAGGAAAAATAACAAATGCTTTACACTTTGGAGTAGCGAGGTTATATCTAGTATTTTAGTGGAGGCTCTACTTTACAAATTGATACCACTTCTGAACATAGGAGTTCCCGTATGTCTAAGCAGTGACATTCTCTCTTAGTATTGTGACCGCCCGCGCGGCGCTACCTGCAGTCGGCCGGCCGATACCTGGGCGGGGCCTTCGATGGGTTGTCGGAACAACAGCGAGTGTGGAATAAAAAGCCCTTTCTTCTTACCAGTTCGGCATGTTCTCGTGGGTTCCTTTTCTAGAAGGTTCCGCTGTATGCGGCACCTATATAAGGGAACCTGCTAACGCCGAGGCATATAGTGTTGAATTCAATGGAGTTGAGTTCTGTTAGAAGTGACAGTGCAAGTGGAGGGTGCAGTCATTTGTGAGTCGTGCACTTCAGTAGTTCAGTTGTATTCAATTCCGAGTGCGTGCCGAACTGACTCAAGTGTAACGTTGAGTGCCTAGTGACAAAGGTGTGCTCTCGCGGTAGCTGGTGCTCTCATTTCTCACAGTATATACGAGTTTTCCCTGCAGCTGCAACTACTTGCTGTTCGCTACTTTCAGCTGTATGGGAAGACGGATGTATAGCAAAAGGCGATTTTAGCAGACAAGTGTTACTTTAATATCTGCAGACAGAAATGTTCTTGGAAGTTGAGGAACCCTGAACATCTTCAGGAACAAAAAGAGGAAGTAGCTCATTTTTGTACCATGAGGATACCTTCTCCTCCTTATTCCTCGTCCTCTTCCTCCACGTGTTTACATTATCTTTCGCCTGGTTGTATTTATTTTGTGGTTGTTTGGTATCTGACTTTGGGATTTTGATTTGATGCAAAATGCTAGAATCTCATTCCTGCTGTCTCTACTGCAGTTCATGGGTTAAAGTGTAATAATTGTCCTATGTTTAGTTCGTAGCTTTTATCACATACGAGGAAGCTCGCTGTAAGCTTCTTTTGTAAGTTTATTTGCTATTACTGTTTTACATCGAACTGTGCACCTCTAAAGCACATTACTTTCATTTGTTCAATTAGTAATATTTCCATACAGTTTTACAACTTAGCTGGTAAATTGAATTAGCATTCTTTAAAGGTAATTTTCTTTCTTGGATAATGACATATTAGAATACGAGGGGCGTCCAATAAGTAGGTTTCCCTATATTATAAAACATTAGGCACAGTTGATCATGTTGAATCAATTTTATTTATATTGTACAATCCCTCTGTTACTTTTCTACACAGTCAACATGTTTTTCCAAGCATTTTTGGGGACGTGACAAATATTTCCAAGCCAGTGTTGCACCAGGTCGGGACCTGTACTCGCAACCACCTGTTCACTAATTTCACTTCATCACCAGTGTTAAAAGTGCTCACCTTTGAGTCAGGGGAACATGTGAAAATCACTTAGGGCAAGCTCCGGTGAATACGGAGGATACGAGAAACTTCCAAGTTGAATCTTGACGCAGGCGGAGCTCAGAAAATTCAACTGGGAAGTTTCCTCGCATCCTCCATATTCACCGGAGCTTGCCCCAAGTGATTTTCACATGTTCCCCTGACTCAAAGGTCATCTTGGAGGTAAGCACTTTAACACGTGGCGAAGATCAATCAGAGGTGAACAGCTGGTTGCGAGCACAGGACCCGACCTGGTACAACACTGGCTTGGAAAAATTTGTCTCACGTCCCCAGAAATGCTTGGAAAAACATGTTGACTATGTAGAAAAGTAACATAAGGATTGTACAATATAATTAAAATTAATTCAACATGATCAATTGTGTGTAATGTTTTTTTTATATAAAACAGGAAAGCTTACTTATTGGACGCCCCTCGTACATTATGTCATTATTACTATTGCACCCTTCAATTTATTTATTTACTTTTTTAGACAGCTTGGTCTACAAGTAGAACTTTTAACACAGAGCACACGAGCTAAAAGCTAGTGCTAAACCTCATTGTGACCAACCTTGGTTTCAAGTCCAATCATATCGCAATTACCTAGAGGTGGGGAAAAACGTTTTTATATAACGGTTGCAGCGGAAACTGTTGCACGTAGACAACCGTTGTAGCACAGAAGAAACGGGGAATGTCTCAGGTCTCAAGCCAAGTTGTGAGAAGGCGAGCGAGAGAATGTGCAACGTAAACATATTCTGGTGTCCCTGTCATGTTCATGCACGCTAATGTCATATAACACACAGGTAATACACCTATCAAGATGTTACGTGTACGAGCATATGGCAGCACGAGTGGTTCACATTTCGTAGTAAACGAATCCACTACGTGAGCAGATAAACACTTCAACCCCCTCTCGCGTTCTTCTGGTGGTCCGAAAGTAGCTTAGTGTTTTATACAACATACTAAGAAGTACACAGTGCAGTCTTATTCATGTATATTAAAACATTTTATTAATAATAAAAAGTGAGTATTGATAAATAGTTGTCGTTAGTATACCTATTATTTCTGTATGGCAAATGTTGCACTAAGTAGAGTGAAACTGCACAGAAACAGCTTACAAAATTTAGCATACATCAATAAATAGTTGCATGCTCAAAGTCCCAGTGTCCAGTGTATCGTTTAACAGTTTAATAATTGCACTTTTTATATTTGCAGTATTGTCAGTGACAACTAATATTTTGTTAGACAAATCAAATGAATCGTTTACTCTCTTAGTCAGAGTTTTGCTTGTGCGAGATGCTTCTATTTGAACACACTCAAGGAGGACTGATTCTAATTTAAAATCAGGTGTCAAGTTCATAGTGGGCTGTGAGGACAAGGTAACTTTCATTGACACTAGAAGTCTAACAGTTTGTTGTCAAACAGACACACTCTACATTTTTCAGTTTTCCTAATACAATGTTCCGGCATTCCTCATAAGCAGCAGGTATCAAATTTGAGGAAATAGTTTTACTATTTGGTAATATATATATATATATATATATATATATATATATATGTGCTGTATTGAGAGCTGATGTAAAAGCAGTGAATCGATCATCTTCAACTATGGAAAACGGCTGAAAGTGATTCGTGAACACGCGAAGGAGTAATTCATCCAGCAGCACAGCGCTAGCAATGAAGAACGTATAACATAGTATATTAACCGCGCCAATACCACTACTTGGATTCACGTCTTCTGCCAAACAATTGAAAATAGTGTTGCCAACGCTTCCTTGCAAATCATGGCTAGATGGTATCTTTAAGAAGGTATTATTTAACAAACTAAGGCTAATATAATTGGCGCCTAAAACTACCCATATTTTGTTTGCAGAAGTTAAACCCTATTAAGATATTCTAAATATCATAACTGATTAGGTAATTCCGTAATATTTAGATATTGTAAAAGAATAATTTATTTAAGATACAATTGTAATGGAATAAGGTATACCGTTGCAAAGCACCAACATCATGGGTTAAATATATTTGATATTGAAATAAGAAATTTACTGAAATTCTTTAAGTAAAATATGTAAAAACTGACAAATTATGTGTGTCAAAAATCATACATTTTGAGCGCATACTCCAGAAAGTCCACTTTATGATTGGTACACATTTTGATGACATGCCATGACTCATGATAGCAACATAATACAGAGCACAGGTAGCAGGGATTCACCCTAACCATTCATTCCTTTTGCATAGCAAATCGCTGATGAAATTATGCCATTTAGGGCAGATTTTGGCTAGGGGGTTTGTTAAATAGGCTAGATTTCGGCTATAAGTATTTTACGACTTTATATGGCTAAACGGTACCGTAAAAATGCTATATTTGGCCATAAAATAGATAAGTTGGCAACACTGGTTGCAAACTGCCACAGGGTTCAAGCTAGCCAGTAACGCTGCAACATTTTAGTACCCTAGCGGTGTGGAACCGAAACTGCTATATTCTCGCAATGGTTTCGTTACACAACGGTTTAGATCCCGAAACGGTTGCAGTAATATGGTTCTGTTATATTCGTCCCAACTCTACAATTACACTTTGTATTTGCAAATGTTTAATAACTCAACTTGGTTTAATTAGTTTTACTTTTCATTGTGTCTTTTTACATGATTAAGTCCTCATGGCGCTTGCATTATCTGCTTACAGTACACTCATAATTCAATTTACCTCAATTCATTACAGATCTAGCCTTTACGTTATGCTCACAGCTCCCGGCGGAGGGCGATGGATTTTTTTTCGGGCGTATAAATCCTTAGCATGACTTCCTTCAGAAGGGAAGTAAAGTCCCATGTCGTAGATTGACGGCACGTAAAAGAACCTCAAGCCTGATAAAGAGGCTTCTGAGCAAAATTACTGGTCTTTCACGTCCAATATGAAATGGGACGCTAAGGATCACATCAGTTAAAGAGCGTCGATAATAAAAAAGTAATAAACATATAGACACAGCCTTCTTCTTTCGTTGATTAAAACATTATGCTTTTACCTACATAAAGATTAAATCGCGGGAATTATGAATTCAGAAGAAATTGAAATGTAAGAGTCAGGTGAAATTACAGTAGCAGCAGAAAGGATAACACTGGAAGTAGTTAACCAAAACTCCTAAATTGGCTGGTGTAAGACAAAACATGCTGAAAATAACTTCACTGGAAATGACTGCTATCGAATCAACAAAACATCACAACATCTGACATCTCGGCTTTTTAACGTTTTCTCTTGTTACAAGAACCGTGTTCTAAACGGATCTCTGTTAGTTTCAGGAATCAATACAATATTATTTATATTTTACAAATTCGAACGCTGTCTCTGTTAGTTTCAGGTATCAACACAATATTATTGGTATTTCACAAATTCGAGCGCTGTCTCTGTTAGTTTCAGGAATCAATACAATATTATTTATATTTTACAAATTCGAACGCTGTCTCTGTTAGTTTCAGGTATCAACACAATATTATTGGTATTTCACAAATTCGAGCGCTGTATATTCAACACGTGTTAAAAGCGTTTTATTTTGCTCATAGGATTACGAAACTGGGCCTATGTCCTTCGTTTCGCAAACATTCCTACTTACAAAATGAAACCTTACTTTTACCCCTGTATCATAGCCCACTATTCTGTGATGACCCATATTTCACTTTCAGGAACCACCATTGATTTTCTGTGACAGGATTCAGTAATTTGCATTTCATATCAAAATATCACCAGCCCTTTGCACTGTAGATTTTCTGTAGGTGTTTTGACACTTCCTGGGGACAAGCAGGAGGAAATGACGTTGATCATTCTCGAGTACAGGCTCTGTATTTACCCCATAAGCCGACTGCAAGGTGCGGAAATGAGCTAAGGAATACAAAAGGATGCACAAGGTTAGAACAAATAAGAAATCAAGATGTAGGAGCGGAACAAATGCTCAACAAATACCAAAACTGAAATATATCGAACGAATGGACGCCACATTTTTAAAGAAGGCAGATACAAGATTGCATAAAGTTGCATTTCAGTATGAACCAAAAGGAAGGAGAGATGTCAGCCAACCCAGAAAGAGCTGGAGGGAACAACTGTGAGGCGTAACGGTCATTATGCCCATGCCGTGAATTGAAGAAGTAGATCTGTCTATGTACACTCGCTTCCATATATGCCGTCACCGTAGCTTCAGGTGACATTCTACTGGCCTTCACAAGTGGAGTATGAATAACAAGAAAGAGGTGTGTGTGTATCTGTTTACCTTTTCGCCCTTACAGTGGCGGTTTGTTTCACGTGCACTGTTCTAGATTATTTGCATATGAATATATAACTTTGAGCAATAGCTTTACTCGCCATTACTTATAATAACCACGTTTAAATATATAACTAAATGAAACCCTGTTTTGCCCAATATCTCCACTAAAAATGTTTTAATGGCAAAATAATGTAAAGCTGAAAACAGGTTTGCTAGACAGTTTTGAAACCATCTGTTCAATCCAAATATACAACTAAATAAAACAGTTTTGCACAAATTCTGCATGAAAAAATATTTTTAATGCAGTATAATGTAAGTGTGAAGTAAATTATACCTTTTCTCTCAAAGAGGAAACATTTACTTGACATTATTTTAATAATCCGTCCATGGAATGCTATGGCAACACTCGTTGTGTCACCGCAGCTTCACGAGGCATTTTATCAACGTTCTCAGTGGGCGTGTACATAGCAGGGAGGGGTGTGCCTGGAGCGTTCGAACCAAGCAGTGATGTGTGTTAACTGTAGCTCACGCAATGTATGCAAATTTGTCATCCGAAATGAATTATGGGTAGGTGGGAAGACACTTTACCGTTTGAAGGCACTACTAGGGCAATTCCATGTCGCATGCGCATGGACAAACTATTAAAATAAAATATAGTAAATTTGTCTTCTTTAAGAGTAAAACGTCTAATTTATTTCGGTTTTACATTACGTTGCCTTTGAGTTTTCGTGGAGATATTGTACAAAACAGGGTTTTATTTAGTTATATACTTAAACATGGTTATTGTTAAGCGATGAGTAAAGCTATTGCTCAAAGTTATATATTCATATGCGAATAATCTAAAACACGACACCACTGCGAACACGAAAATGGAAACAGATACTCCACCTGTGAAGGTCAGTAGAATGCCGCCTGAAGCTGCAGTGACAGCATACATGAAAGCGAGTGTACAAGTTATAAGCTATGTCTGATTTTATGCTAATTCTTTTGTAGTTCTCATTACTTCAATTATTTTTATGCTGTTCATTATTTAAGCTCCAGTAACATTTATTAAATTCATTGTTACTCTTTTGATTTCCAAAACAGCTCACTCTCGACACTTTGACAATAAACGTTTTTATTGTAGTAGCCATATGCCGGATTTTCACGTGGTGCTGGATTTCGGACATTATAACAACTTGAAATATCTGAGGTCGAACATTAGTTTTAAACCCTCATTAACCAGCGGATAATCCCTAACATACTGAACAGGAACAGCGTGGGGCTAGTGATGGGGACAATGGCATATCGTGTACAGAACGACGTTTAATGAAATGGGGTTCGCCATTTTACATTCGCAATTCTACTATGCAGTGCCTTATTGACAAATAGCACTGCCTTTCTCTTTCCACCGTCATTACACTGCCACAGTAGCAGCTTCCAGTCAACATCCGTCACTCATCATCGTCATCTCGGTTCATTCCCAGACGTATTTGATCAAAGGCAGAGAATACCGTAATCTAACATACAACTGACTCTCAACCAACTCACATGATTATTTCAATGGAATACTCTGCTAAAACAATGGTAACTTGAAATATCTAGCAGATATGTAAAAGTCGTAATCAGTTTATTTAATAAGCTGATAATTAGGCACTCACATGACTGTATCTAACATTAAATCGGGATTCTCTTAAATAAGGGGACGCAGCCCGCCGCTTCCACGGCACTTCTATACGATTCCGTTCGGCCTGCGTTATTGATTGCCATTTTAGAGGAATAAATTCAAATAAAGTGTTATTTTCATCGACTTCTTACTGATAACTATAACTTCTTTAAAAATAGTTTCAATTAGTAATAGATCATAAAACAAAACGCAAATAGTAATAAATAAGTTAAACGTATCATTATATCACGTCGGTTCATAAGAATAAAGGAATGAATATTTAACTTCTTTAAAATACATTACAATTAAAATCCTGTCGTATTCGAAAGTAAAAGAAAATGTTTGCTAAATGGCTGAATCATTATAAAGTAGATTCTAAGCTTTAGCAAGAGCCACATATTGTGTTTATAAGGTACACTGGTGTGCAAAACCTAAGGACGAAAATAATCTTCGCATGCTGTGACACATTACTCGACGAAATTTGAATCATACATAAAGGGAACTGCTACAGTAGGCAACTAAACGAAATATGCAATGAGACGAGCAGAAATGCCACTTTTATTCATAGACCATAAGCTACAGTAAAGTCAATATGACATATGATGGCTCTCTAGATTTACAGAAACAGGTGCTTAAAAGGATGTAAGATCACTTCGAACAGCAATGCATGCTGTGCATCGTGCTCCCATGCTGGCCACAACTTGATAAGCAGCTCTTGTGGTAGGGCGGTTCATTCCTCCACCAGCGCTGTTGACAACTGTTGGATGGTCGTTGGTGCATGTGGATGTGTTGCAATGCGTCTCCCCAAAGCATCCCGCACGTATTCAGTGGGATTTAAATCGGGGGAACGGGCAGGCCAGTCCATTCACCGAATATCCTCTCGTTCCAAAAGATCCTCCACCTGCGCTGTTCGATGCGGTCGCGCATTGTCATCCATAAAAATGAAGTCAGAACCGAATGCACCCCTGAAAAGACGCACATGGGGAAGGAGTACAGTATCACAATAACGTTGACCAATGAGCGTACGGTGTTCAAAGATTTGTTGGTCGCACCGCCCATGCAACATTATGCCTCCCCAAACCATAACACCCGGACCACCAAAACGATCATGTTCAAGGATGTTCCTGGGTTCATTACGTGTTCCCACCTCTCGCCAGATGAGGATACGTCGCGAATAACTCCTTAGACTGCATCTGATCTAATCCAAGAAGAGCACTCGACCCCATTCCTGGTTGTTCCAATTTTGATGCTCTTAGGACCATCGCAAACGGTGTCGCTGATGTGCGGATGTCAATGGAACACATCGTACTGGCGGTCGGGCAAAGAGACCACCTCTGTGTAGTCACGTGCCACTGTGTATCGTGAGATTGCGTGCCTAGCTGTACTGTTAAATGTGGTTGCAATTGCACCCGCTGTTTGGCGTGGATCCCTTCTTGCCTGTTGCACAATGTAGAGGTCATCTGCTGCTGTAGTTGAGCATGGTCGACCACCATCTCCCCTTGGGACAGCAGTGCCTGTGGTTTGGAAGGTTCCCCATGCACGTGGAACAATGCTGTGAGCAATTCCAAACTCCTGAGCAACACTCGTCACACTTCGCCCTTCTTCCAGTTTCCCGATGATTCTTCCCCGTGTGAAGTCATCCAAATGGTGCCTACGGGTCATGTTGCAATAAAGAACACCACTACAGTGCACCGTAACAGCTCGCCAATTGCCATGCACCGTCTTGTCCTGTTTCGTCAACTGCCCCGTGTTGAGGACCAGACACATTTGGCACTATAGGCTCGCTACACTCACGACATGTGACGTCCAGCTTTCTGTGTATGTGTGAGAGATGTGTGGCACCATGCTCCCGCACCTTCATCTACTTCCACCAAGTGGTTCATTTGTTATGTTACTTTACCCATCTCTTACTTAGGTTTTTCACACCAGCGAAGTATGGATTGGCAGTTGCACAGAATTAAATTAACTGAAAATAAACGTTATGCAAGTAATTAAATTATGACACTTTATTCAAAATCGCTGCAGATTTTGGGAAAATATTTTATTAGAATATAAAAAATAATTGTCTCCTTAAAGATGATTTATAGAAACATTCTTTCGTATTTATACAACCCTTTTCGAGGTGCTATTCTGCTGGTCTCTCTACCCCGTCTCATAAATGTAACCTCAAAATGTCTATTTATGATGGAATTGCAAAATTGAAATCTCATATTGAATAGAATACTTCTATTTCAGAGAAGGAACAGAAAACTATTTATTATTATATTATTATTAAGATGATTTAGGGAGCTCTGGACACCCTAGGATAAAGCACATTAATTTGTAACCAACATTAATCAACTGTACGACAACTTCTTCACGAAGATTTGTAGATATGTTCGTCATAAACTTAATATATACAGAGTCGATTTGATTAATTGTGCGTAACTGTATTTAAACAATAACGAAGTCGAATGTCCTTAATGAGGAAGATGTCGACACAGTATCACAGCAGGGGAAATCGTTTGAACAATACGCGTTTAAAACGAATTTTGTTCCTCAAATAACAATAAAAAATAATACATTTATTTGTATTGGTCACACGTAAATTCCCCATCATTGACATGTATCACACATGCCACATAAAAGCATTTTGGACACACTCCAACACTGCCGTCGTAGTAATATCCACTACACACAGCACAATAATTACTTAGATTGTTTGACCCCCACTCTATACCATGACGTCGAGCTCTGATGGGCTTATTTTTGCGGAGAAGTCCTACTTTGTATTTGCTAGTGCCCCTGATAACGGCCGCCTCTTGCCGTTGTCAACGTCTCCCATAATCGCCATGTCGAGATCACACCAAGTTGCACTGATGAATGAACATGATAGTCTGAGACGCATTAGATTCTACTGCGGCTTCAGATCTCCCGCCTTTTCTAACCTCTAGAGGATATGCACTAAAAGTTTGTACCATGAAACTTAACAGCACATCAGAACTACAATAGGTTATCTAACAAATATTATAGTTGAAGTGTGCGTTTTGAATATTTTAATTGGGCAATATAAAACTTTATATTAAATATATGTTACTCTCTGGGTTCATTGAAACTTTTTATAATTTGATATTAAGCCTCGACTGCGTTAGTTGTGACCCGAGAGCAAATGTCTTGTCAGGGAGTGATGCGGCTATAGGAAAACCAGTAACATACAATGTACAGAACTTTGGTCAACAATAATATTTATTGCTTTTTATACTTACAGAGACACTGAAATTTGGAGCTGTAACATAGTTAATAATTTTTTAAGTTCGTTAACGATCGTGAGACAACCGTGACTTTTCTGAGTTCTTTATCTGAGTTGTCAAATAAATTAAATGTCGTACATATTTATCTCAGCGATTATGTTTAAAAAGATTTGATTTTGGTAGTGTTTATCTGCTAGTAACTAGATTTTCTTTAGAGAAAGTTAAATATTTTTCTTTCTCACTTCACTAGCACAACAGTTTTACGTCTATACACCATGAGCCTTCTACAGCTTAGGCGCTCCACCTCTTACCATCCACAACTTAAATTGTAAATCTATCACTTTTATATTCTCATTGGTTAAAGTCCTGCTAGCAGAACAATGTTGGTTTGCCTTCCATTGGTTTTCTGTCCACACGCGACTATATACAAAAATCTGTACGTCACTACCGTACTTTCCCACACTGTTGAAAACTTTCACCAAGCTTCCAAGTTATTGTTCAGCTACACCAAGGTTATACCTGTTGTCTGGCACCCTAGATGTTTTGAGCTTATGACTGTTTTCTTTCACAAACTTCTCATAGCACTTAACAGCTCCAATGTTACCAAAGCCAAAAATACATTTCAGCACAATATCTTATACATATTTCAAACAAATATATATTACATAATGATTGCAATGTATCATTTACATAAATTATTAATTGTTTATGGGCAGGCTATTACTTTGTTATATTATAAGTAAAAATGATAATTGTAGGTCAGAAATACTTTCTCATAGTTTGTGAAAAAGTGGCATCGTACTTACTTATCGGCGACGATATGAGTGCACTTGGAGGAAGACGCCACTGTTTTGTTGACAATGCGTAACATCACCAAGACTAGGGATCAGAAGGGAGTGAGGGCAAGGCGATAGGGGAATGCACAGTTGCAAATTAAAAACAGTACTGCATTTGCACGCTTCAGCCTCGCCAGTAAATGCAACTCGGTACTGCGCATGCTTTCTTTACCTGACTGTCCTATCGATGCCAGCCCACTTGTTCCGTGACTGCTTCCATCAAATACACTCATATCGTGGCAGACTAGCTGTTTGGAAAATATCCGCTTATTACACGGGACATAAAACTTTGCGCTCGGCTTGGTCCCGCAACACGGGGCAGTTGACGAAAAAGGACAAGACGGTGTGTGGCTATGAGCGAGCTGTTACGGTGCACTGTAGTGGTGTTCTTCATTACAACATGGCCCGTAGACACCATTTGGATGCCTTCACACGGGGAAGAATCATCGGGAAACTGGAAGAAGGGCGAAGTGTGACGAGTGTTGCTCAGGGGTTTGGAATTGCTCACGCATGTGGAACCTTGCATGGGGAACCTTGCAAACCACAGGCACAGCTTCCCAAGGAGAGGTGGTGGGCGACCTCGCTCAACTACAGCAGCAGATGACCGCTACATTGTGCAACAGGCAAGGAGAGATCCACGCCAAACAGCGGGTGCAATTGCAACCACATTTAACAGTACAGCTAGGCACGCAATCTCACGATACAAGTGGCACGTGACTACACAGAGATGGTCGGTCTCTTTGCCCGACGGCCAGTACGTTGTGTTCCATTGACATCCACACATCGGCGGCACCGTTTGCGATAATCCCAAGAGCATCAAAATTGGACCAATGCTCTTCTTGAATGAAATCAGATGCAGTCTAAGCAGTGATTCTCGACATACCCTCATCTGGCGAGAAGTGGGAACACGTAATGAACCCAGCAACATCCTTGAACATTATCGTTTTGGTGGTCCAGGTGTTATGGCTTGGGGAGGCATAATGTTGCATGGGCGCACCTACCTCCAAATCTTTGAACACGGCACGCTCACTGGTCAACGTTATTATGATACTGTACTCCTTCCCCATGTGCGTCTTTTCAGGGGTGCAGTCGGCCCTGACTTCATATTTATGGATGACAATGCGCGGCCGCATCGAACATGCACCTGCGACCATCCAACAGTTGTCAAGATGGAGCAATGGAACGACCTACCACAACAACTGCTTACCAACGTTGTGGCCAGCATGGGAGCACGATGCAGAGCATGCATTGCTGTCCGTGGTGATCATACACCCTTTTAAGCATCATGTACCTGTTTATGTAAATCTAGAGAGCCATCATATGTCGTATTGACTTTAGTGTAGCTTATGGTGTATGAATAAAAGTGGCATTTCTGTTCGTCTCATTACGTATTTCGTTTAGTTGCCTACTGTAGCAATTCTCTCTAAGTATGATTCAAGTTTCATCGAGCTGTGTGTCACAGCATGCGAAGATTACTTTCGTCCTTAGGTTTTGCACACCACTGTATTCTATTGCTTCAATTTTACTCCTGATTATGCATTGTTCACCTATGACTTGTGGATCTAAAGCTTTTCTTATAATGTAATTATTATTTAGATTCCTTTTAACAAGTGTTTTTGGGCTATAGATAAACTGAATGCCTTGCGATGATGACTAAGTGGCGGACTTTCGGAATCGCTTACATTCCCGACAGTGACAATGAATTTTTCAAGTCTGTCTAAATTATCATCTTAGCCGCTACTTACAACTGATCCCAAACAACACTATACAGACTCAGAAGTAAAAATGAAATAAAATATATACCTACAGACATTTACAGGGACATTGCATGTTAACCAAATAAACTCAAACAGTCTCACAAAAGAAATAATGGAATTCTCTGAAAATAGAAGTAAAGTATAAATGTTAACGATGAAGTGAATTGGTGAAGTAAAACATTGTTTAAAATTGGCAGAAATTACACAAGATATCCCAAACACAGATGTTTTTAGAATCAAGGTGCATAAGTGGCAAATTGACGAAGAAGAAGGAAAAAGCTGGGACAACATAAATGGAGCAAGAAAGAAAGCCCACAGGCAAAGTGAGATAACCGTGATTTCAAAGGAAAACAAAGAAACATCTCTGAGAACCTTGTGTGGTCCTGCATGGGTTCATTCGCAACCAAGAAAACAAAAGAGTAATGTTTTATCTTTAAACTTATACTCATTTAAATCACTGTCCACATATTTTATGTTAATTAAAACCCTGACCCAAAAATGGAATAAATAAAATTATACAATAAATTCAAATAAGCCTATTAAAAAGCCACAATATGAATTCAGGAATACTTACTACTAACATAATTTCATTTGTGAAGTATTTACATTCTCATTTAGGCCTGGCTAAATGGTGTGAATTTAATTTAAGATAATGTTTAATAGCTTACGTAATAGCTTTTTAGTATCGTAAAATTCGTATGCATTTTACTTTATAAAACTGCTGTGGAAAAAAAAGACTGGCCCTTAATATGTTCTAAAGTAAGGCATATGACAAACTCTGCACGCTTGAGTGCTTCACTTATATTGGTCTTCTTCATTCTTTCTCTTCTCCTCTCCTCTTCCTCCATAGATTAGGCTTGCAGGTGTTCATTCCAGCTATTCCTTTCCAATTCTCGTTTGCCAACAGGTACACACTGCAATACAGTCTAGTAACTTTTTGTTTCGAGGGTAGCATCTCTGCCTCACATTCAAGATGTCCCGAGTTCGAATCTTGGTTAGGACGAATAACACGGATAAAGTTTTTATCAGGGTTTTGCCTTATCCTCAAAAAGTGAAATAAAGCTACTATGGACCATGGCTCCTTTGGGTATAATTTCATCCATTCTATTCGTCGTCTGGTATGACCTACCGGGTTAAAGTACGTTAAACAATTTTGGAATAGTAATCCTGGAAATGCAGGGAACTGGGAGTTATAGGAAGCCCACTATTACAAAATCTCGTTCTCATCACTACAGTCTGTAAATTCCTCGTCTGTTCTACTGCAGCGAGATGTTTGATCTGTTTCAGGCAGCGTTGCCATTTTAATTGCCCGCTGCTATGGCAACAGCTACATATGAAGTGGCTGGTGCCCTACGTGTTATATGCACACTGCCCCTTAATGCCTGTTTATCTGCATTACTCGCGTTTGCGTGCCCACTAACCGTAAGTTCCTTTATCTCCCGCCAGAGGCTAAAAACACAACCGTAAAAGTGAAAGTCATTTCCCAATGTATTACCTAAACGCTATCCTAAGCGACAGTTGGACTCCAAGACTCTGCCAAAAGAAGATCGAAATAAAGGTTTCATTTTGGTTTTGCGGCGTGATTAAAATAGCTCTGTACTCGGGCATAAATCTCCCAACTGAAATTAAAAGAACGTGCATACTTCCAAACGTGGTACTATGTGCGTTTTACTAAGTGAAGTGCGTCCTGGTTGTTCGCGAATGTAGTCCACTGTCCGCAAGAAGCCTAAAAAGGGAGTATTGTCATAAATCTGAAAGCAAAAGAGACCACTTGTCGCTGAAAAAACAGGCCTGTGATGCTACTTTGTGGTTTATCCCTGCTCGTCTGTACATATACAATACGTGATCAAAAGTATCCGGAGACCTGGCTGAAAATGACGTAAACGTTCGTGGTGCCCTCCATCGATAATGCTGGAAGTGAATATGGTGTTGGCCCACCCTTAGCCTTCATGGCAACGTTCACTCTCGCAGGCATACTTTCAATCAGGTGCTTGAACGTTTCTTGGGAAATGGCAGCCCATTCTTCACGGAGTGCGGAACTGAGGAGAGGTATCGATGTAGGTCGGTGAGACCTGGCACGAAGTCGGCGTTCCAAAACATCCCAAAGCTGTTCTATAGGATTCAAGTCAGGACTCTGTGCAGGTCAGTCCATTACAGGGATGTTATTGTCGTGTAACCACTCCGCCACAACCCGTGCAGTATGAACAGGTGCTGATCGTGTTGAAAGATGCAATCGCCATCCCCGAATTACTCTTCAACAGTGGGAAGCAAAAAGGTGCTTAAAATATCAATGTAGGTCAGCGCTGTATTCTACCACGCAAAACAACAAGAGGTGCAAAACCCCTCCAGGAAAAACACGACCACACCATAATACCACAACCTCCGAATTTCACTGTTGGCACTACACACGCTGGCAGATGACGTTCACCGGCATTCGCCATACCCACACCCTGCCATCGTATCGCCACATTGTGCACCGTGATTCGTCACTCCACACAACGTTTTGCCACTGTTCAAACGTGTAATGTTGACGCTCCTTACACCAAGTGATGCGTCGTTTGGCATTTTCCTGCTTGATGTGTGGCTTATGAACAGCCGCTCGACTATGGAATCCAAGGTTACTCACCTCACGTCTGTCATAGTACTTGGAGTGGATCTTGACGCAGTTTAGAATTCCTGTGTGATGGCCTGGATAGATGTCTGCCTATTACTCTTTTCGACCCTCTTCAAATGTCGGCGGTCTCTGTCAGTCAACAGACGAGGTCGGCCTGTACGCTTTTGTGCTGTACATGTCCCTTCACTATCACATCAGAAACAGTGGACCTAGGGATGTTTGGGAGTGTGGAAATCTCGCATACAGACTTCTGACACAAGTGACACCCAATCACCTGACCACGTTCGAAGTCCGTGAGTTCTACGGAGCGTCCCATTCTGCTGTTTGAAGGCGTCTAATGACTACTGAGGTCGCGGATAATGAGTATCAGGCAGTAGGTGGCAGCACAATACACCTAAGATGAAAAACATATGTTTGTGGGGGTGTTCGGATACTTTTGATGACATAGTGTATGTTGTACAAGCTAATGAAAATAAGACTGACCAAGCCATTGAGCTAATAAGATGACACGTCGCTCAGTGTCTTAATATATTCCAGAGTAGTCAAACTACTGTAAAAAGGCCTTTTAAAACGCGAAATCACAAGTCATCTTCTTTCAGATTTAAAATGATTTTAGAAAAAAACATATACAGTGCGTTCATTATATTGCCGTGTGCGTGCTCCGCGCGGTTTTCGGTTCCAAAGCTCCCACGTTACTTAGGAGTGGTGATAACATGCACTGTAACCTTGTTATAAGTTGAGTTGAAGGTGATGTCCATCCGCATCGAGACATTCCTGGCGTTCCTCGTTGTCGCGAGGTTTCACTCTGTAGAGCTTCAATTTTAAAATTTTAGCAGTTCTGTGAAAACAGGTTTTTTAAATACCTACTTGCTCTGAAACACGTCTACGACACTCCTTTAGAGAGCGTTCGAATGATGCATCAATTTTATCTATTTTTTCCTGTATTAGAACATTTTATTTTTCGGCTCTTAGGTTTAGCATTTAGCGATCTCGATGTTCAAACTTATTGACCACACATCTGACAGTTTCTCTACCTGGAACTGGAATAACAGGAAGTTTCTCCCGAAAAAGTCTACACGCCTGTCCAAAAGATTCATTTTTGCTATGTATTGTATCCTACATACAATTTTTTGATTCAACCGCGAATTTTCGTTAGGCATTTCAGTGGAACAATAAAAATGTAATGTAATTCAAGAAATACAGATGTCTTGAATAAACTTTCACTCTTGAGATGCACAATGAACAAACTAGTGTTTACAGCTCGAACAGGAGGCAGCAAGTGATACAGTATACCACAATTAATAAATGTAGCCTTGAGCGGGTCCTTCACTGCTAGTGGAACATATCGAGGTCACTGCAGTGAAAGGGAACTACGCATACATGCGATCTGTAGCCCGGTTTAAATCAAACGCATGGTAAAATTCATAATGATCGTAGGCGAGATCTAATTTTTTTTAAACCATTACAGCGGATAATGTTTTCAAAATATATCTATCTTTATCATAGGAGCACTATAACTTTTGAATGATACTGCCCTCATTCATAAAAACCACTTGCAACATAATTACCGCTTCGATCTCCATATTACGGTTATTTCAACATCCAAATTGAAGAAATGCGTTTCCTTAGTGAGATTAATTGGCTTCCTTTGACGAAAACATTGTTTTGTTTTAATTTAAAGGACTGTGAAGCCTTTGGTTGATGTTTTGTTTCTTAGTTTGGGAGAGAGCGGATGCCAAAAGATCTGCCTGAGCAGTCTCAATAGGGACATGGACAAGGGACAAGTGCTTGAGAACAAACACATTTAATGAGTACTTTTTCTTTCCACGTGCATTCCTGCTACTTTAAAGCTGCCTAAGAATTAAATTATTACTTCTGTGTGCTACTAATGTAACAAACATTTCATTCTATCGGTGGACGCCGTTATGGCTTAGTACTAGCGTGGGATAACGTTTGTTCATAGACTGAAGTGAAAGCACTGACTCCTTTTTATAGCTTCTAGATTTTCAGATTCCATTTCGTTAACTTGGTTTTCATATAAAATCATAAGAATAGGATAAGGTAGGACAGTTGGAATAGTAGATATCCAGCACCTGAAACACAAATGGATCATTTTGGTGTACACGCCCTAGAGAAACGGATGGGGTGAGGGAAGAGGGGTTGCAGGGCAAGGCCAGCGCAAGTCAACAGTGACGCACATAGCTCCCTAATAGAACCAGACTGGACCACCTGGCCACGGGAGGGTCACTCAGAAGTGGGACTAGGGAAACAGGAGCTGGCAATGGGGGCTCGACAGGCTTCCCTCTAGCAGGGCTGAGAAGAAGTTCCAAATCGCAAGCCTCTGCGCCATCTGCCTGACAGCCACCGAACCACAGCCACGATGTCATTCTGAAACGTGAAAAGGAAATGAAATAAAAGAAAATGGGGGAGAGAGGAAATCCGTGGTAGAATACATCTCTCCAGTATTCGCCTAGCGTCAACCATGGAAACCATCATAAACCCACGGTGAGAGCGGACGGGCACCGGGAATCAAACCCGGGATCTCCCAAATGCGAGCCTCACACTTTACTGTGGAACCATCTCGCTCGACATAGTTAAACTTGTCGATGTCGCTGGCCACTGAGCACAAGCACCACAATCTGTTGGCCCTTCAGGTTACACGCTGCTGGAATACTGAGTTAAAGCACCATCGTGCTGAAACCAGTGAAGTGAACATCTTATTAACAAGTTCTCTAGATACAACACTATATGCAGGAATTGCAAATAAAGCAGACCAGTGAGACTAGGTACCAAATAAAGTTCTGCAATGTCATTTTCTTAGACTATTACCAAATCCCATGTTAATAAACCACTGGACATGCGTGTGTTGTACTCGTCACGAGAGATTGTTTGTTTACATTGGAGTTTCTGACAAAATAACATTCCTCTCACCTAACCTCGCACCTCATGAACTTTGCATTGACATTTTTCTTGTTTAACAATACCCCACAAAACAATACGTATATTCGGGATGCTCCCACAAAGCTATAGATAAGTGCATCTTAGAGTATTTCATTTTGAATGCTCTAAAATCCATTGCAATTAAGCTCTTGAAGTACTGAAGTCATCTGCAGGTCTTGTTTGCCCTAATTAAATTTAAATAATAATGATAATAATAATAATTAAATAATTAATACAAGAATGGCGTAAACAGAAAACAAGTCTGAAAATTAGCCAGTGGAAAATTAAAGACAGAATGCCTAGCATATGCAGATGTCCTCACTCATGACATCGTTACAATTCGAAAGGAGATAGAGCTATTGCAGAGAAAATCAGCTTGCAGAATCTGTCAAAACAAACTCAATAGATACGTTTAGGCCAATAAAGAAGCACCAAAATACATGGAAACCAAATATGGGAAACTTAATCCAGTTTCAGAATATAAATACCCTGATTTACGTACTTTGGTGAAATAATTCAGGAAAATGGAATCGAAACTAAATCTAGTAACGTACATGCCAAAAAAAATTAAAACAGCATCATGGCTTACTCAAACATCTATAATAAAGCATGCACGTCTAAGCATACAAAATTAAGACATTTTAATACTATACAGCCGTTTGTGAAAATTGCAACACCAAGGAAGAATTTCCCGAATAACTCCAAAATGGTGGAAGTGTAGAAGAGTATGCAAGCAATAAGTGATTAGTTTGCAGAGAGATGGTGTACACGTAGGCCGAGAAGAGACCCCTCGTGTCACTCCAACAAGGTCAGTTTGCACCTACTGTAGTCGGTGCAGAACTTTCAAATAAGGTGGAAACAATAAAGTCAATGCCAGTATGCCTCGTCGACGTCAAAGGGAGCCATATCGGCATGTGAGTGAGGTCGACGGGTTAGAATGATCGGTCTCCGGGAAGCGGGTTTGTCTACCGAGACATTTCGGCTCGTACAGGGCATGCTGCTACGACAGTGATGCGTGTATGAAAGCAGTGGATAGATGAAGGTCGTACGCAGCGGAACATGACCACAGCACGGGACGACCGTCATCTTGTGCGCATGGCCATAACGGACCGTACAGTTTCATCCACAGTGTTGGAGCACTGCAACAGGTGTGAACGTGTCTGCATCAACGGTTCGTCGCCGTCTTCTGCAGGTTGGACTGGTTGCATGCATGCCATTACGTCATCTTTCATTGTCCAGAAACCATAAGCTTCTCTGACTGCAATGGGCACGTGAGCACCATCGCTGGGTTGCTGAGTGGCGAAATGTAGTCTTTTCGGACGAGTCCCGCTTCAACGTGTCCTACACTGATAGCCGCATGCGTGTCTGGCGATAACGTGGTGAGCGCAACCTGGAGGGCTGCATTGTTGAGCGACATAGCGGACAAACAGCAGGTGTGATGGTTTGGGACGCCATTGGTTACAACAACCGATTTCGCCTCCTACGAATTGAGGGCATTCTGAACAGCGACCGGTGCCTAACGGTGGCTGTAGAGCCTGAGGTACTCCCCCTGCTTCAGGAATCTCCACAGGCCACATTCCAACAGGACAATGCCCGGCCACATATTGCGAGGTATGTACAAACCTTCTTCGAAGAACGATGGGTAGCATTGCTTCCCTGTTCTGCACGTTCGCCTGACATGTCGCCCATCGAACATGTCTGTGATATGTATGGTCGGCACTTGGTGCGTCACGGTCCTCCAGTAACCAGTGTCACGAATTTGTGGCCTCGAATACAAACTGCGTGGAGCGAAATCCATCAGGAACTGATTCAGAAGCCTTTGTATTCAATGCGTATAGTAGCTCTAATTGCAGCGCATGGAGGCCACACCAAATACTGAATATCAGGGCTCAAAGTTCATGTATAGATTTGAAAAGTTTATCATTTGTTACTTGTGGTATTAAATTCATTAAATTCATGTGTTTCCTTCCTAGTGTTGCAATTTTCACAAACGGCAGTGTATAATTAAACCAGAGTGTCCCTACGGAGCAAAAACATTACTTTTAAATAGAAAAGTAGATATCGAAAATACTATAAAAACAATGCAAATTTATAACAAAAAATTTAGGTCCACAGGCCACAGGGGAGCAATACAGACTCGGAAGTAAAAATGAAATCAAAATATATACGGATTCTTACAGTGACATTAGAAAACGGAGGTTAATGTTTTTGGACTAATTAGCGAATTCCAAGCTCCTCTCATATGAGCTAATGACGTCATCTAACTTCAACCCCTTCGTTTTGTCCTATGAAGCATTTTCCGTTCAACCGCTCACTGAAGCCTGGTCGCAATGGCATGTTGCAAGGTAACCAAACATTGGAGTTTGCACTATCCACGACCACATGAATGCTCATAGCTCCGCGAAAAACGCGTGGGTGTAAATACCCCTCGCCTGTTTCGTTTAAGGTTGGGCATCACTGGGCATAATATGAAACCAATAAACTCAAACAGACTCACAAAATAATAATTGGAATTCTACAAAAACAGAAGTAAAGCACAAGTAGATACTATGAAGTGGATTGTTGAAATAAACACGCGATTTAAATGTGGCAGGAATTATGCAAGAAGATGTCCTAAACTTAAAAGTGTTTAGAATTAAGGAACATAAGTGGCAAGATGACGAAGAGCACAAACCGAAAAAAAATGCTGGAGTAACATGGACAGACGAGAGAAAGAAAGCCCACAGCCAAAGACTGAGAGAACTCGGGTTCAAAGGAAAACAAAGAAACATCACAAAGTACTTTGTATGGACACCTTCGCAATAATAAAGCATCTGATGTGTTACGCTCACATGACTTTCTCTACTCTTGTACAACTATTTTTACAAACGCTTATTCTCCATATGCTTCATGTTAATCGAGGTGTTATTCTTACTGCTAAGTTTTTTGCAGATGCAAGGGGACTATGGTAGGCTTGAAGAAGTTTATATTTTATTACGTAAACTTGAAGAAGGTTATGCTGTGCTGCTTTTGTTTTGTTTGGTTACGTAATTTTAACTGTCCCACGCATGGGAGCCAACTTGAAGTAGTTGTTGTTTACGTATGAGTTTTACATAATCCTGAAAGTGTTTGTTTTTCGTAATTATTATTTTTTTAAAACTTGAGGATTTTTTATTTGGTTACGTAACGTTTAGTTTGAAGAATCTTTACTTATGGTTACGTAATTGTATTTTACGTAATATTCAAGGAGATCCTGGAACGCGCTTTGGGCGTCGGTTTGAATTTGTTGATTACGTAACAGTTACTGTTATTACGCAATATGCTGCTACGTACGAGAAGTTGATTTCAAGATGTGTTTTTGTTATTACACTCCGAGTTTTACACTATAATATTTAACTTTATTATTAACACTGCTTCTATATATTATTTATGTTTCAATTTGCCTCGGCTGCGTCAGTCTTGTTTGTAGAGTCATATGTCTTAGGCAGGGCGCGGTATGACAATGATTGTGGACATCACAGAATTTAAGTCTTTAAATTCACTTATTTTATTAATTCTTGCACATTTTTATAAAACTTTTTAATAACTATGAGAATCTTCAATACTTTCATTTAGCGCATATACATGTTTTACGATTCATACGTAGAGAACATATCTTCCATCTGTTCACTACCAAGACTTGCCAGCAACTGAGTAACTTTAAACGGTTAAAACCCCTAAGCTTCGGTATTTCAAGTCTCTGATTGGCTAGTTCTAGTCCAATAGAATATCTGCATTTTACTTAAACTTTTTCCTTGCTATTGATTGGCTAATTTTAAACTGTTACTGAATTTACCATATCGTTTGCTTTAATCATGACTAGTAATTTTCAAACACTCTAACTCATTATTGCCACAATGTTACCCCATTATTACCTCATTGTTAGCAACTTAAAACTTATTATTCTCACAGCTCTTGCATTATTAAAGTATATAATGTATTCACCTAACATTATAAAACATGTTTACAATAAAAATAAGCATTTGCAATGACTGTTACATTGGATTTACTTTTATATAAAATACAATTGAAATTATTTTGGGTATTAAAATACTGCATCAGGCTTTAAGCGATAGTCAAATGTTTTTAGAGCTGGTTGATATGTGGAACATTTCATTCAAATATCGTTGCTTGTCCAGGACATAAACCAATAACGAATTTCTATTTGAGGAAAAGTAAAAGTAATGGAAATTCAAACAAATAACAAAGAATATCTCGCAAATGGTACACTCCACAAGTAAGAATGCATCAGACATAAATTGTGTGTTTTAACATCTACATTTTTTTGTGTAGTAAAACTTTGTGTATCTCTTAGGGTTTACCAGTTATCGAAGGCCATTCAGAATGAGAGGGTTTTTGTGGACATTTCCGGAAAATTCAAGATATACATTTCATTTACCATAAAAATACCTTAAACATATGATATTTTAATCAAAATCGTTAAAAGCCACTCTTCAGAAAATCAAATTTTCGAAACATGTTCCGCATAAAGGGTAGTCTGGGGTGGGGGATTTTCTTGAAAATCTTGTGTCGCATCTTTGGTACTTATCCGACTTTTAGTTTTTGAGTTACGCTGTTCACACACACTAACCGAACCCTTTTCTTAAAGTGCTTTTCTTGCATTCAGGGGACCTCAAAACATGTATTTTCGGTGAAATCTCGGTATCGAATGTTTGGATGGAATACAATACTTCCCCTACTTACTATACGTAGTAGAGAAAGTAACAATAATGTTCAGACAGGTCTCTCTGTAACACATTGCACTTGGAATGATCTGCCGGCTCCTAATTGCATCTTGGTACGTTGAAATACACTTACGGAGGGTAGAGCAAGTCGAAAAAACGGTCAGGACATAAGCCATCTTTCCTTGCCATTTCCCGTGTATCATTACTACATCCGTACGTACTCTTTTGTTGGTGAAAACTGCAGCAGTTACCTAGAACTACAAACAATCGAGCATCAGTACAAAGCCATGAAATAAACAAAATGCAGAGCGCAGCACTTCGTCCATGGCTTTTCGTTTCTATGCTATCCAATGGTTTATCATACTGTTCTATGCGAACCATTGCTAATGCAGTCCTAATTGTATTTAGTTACACGGAAAATCTGAAAATAGAAAACATTGCTTCAGTAGGTCATCTGCTGTACAATATTTTGCAAAGGTGTAGTTTAGAAGAATTTGTTAATAATATCATCGACAAACTTTATGTTTCTAAGTTTTTTAAAGATTCAGCTACATTTTTAAAGCTGGCATGTAGTACTTCTTTATCTATTAAGGACATTGCATTTTTCGTCAATTTTCTCTTTTAATTATTTTTCTTTGCTAGAAGCTATGAAAAATGTGTAGTTTGTGTAAACAAGTCACTAATCCGAGGATTTGAAAACACGTCTGCTTATATCCTAAGTAATTTATTGTGCTCTGTAGGAAAAGATCTGCGTTCACCATGTTTTATACTGTTCCTAACAACAACATAACACTCATATATGAATCACCCGCACTGCGGCCTCATATGAAGGTGCTTCGGTAAACTGCTCAAAATTTAAAATATTCTGAAAAAAAATATTATGCTCTCAAGCATAAAACTTATTGTCCGTTACCTCAAGTAATATTTACAAGAACCTATATTTTTGACCAATTGAAACAAGTATCTAACAAAACTGTATTTCTGATTAAAACCAAACATTTGCTATACAGGTTATAGGTGTTGAATAGAATGTCACTTATGTACTGCCTAATTTTTTAACAATACGAAAGCTGTTTACACGCTGGCTGTAATCGAAATTTGGGAGAGCGTACAGATTTTGATAATTGTTAAAGAATTCAACCCAAGTAGTTATTTACGATTGTTGTAGCTATAAGCTATATGCAAAATGATTTGCCGGCTACTACTTAACACACACATTCTCTTGCAACGTCTCTACCTCTACAAAGTAATTAGGACAAGCAAATTAATCGGTCGTTATTTTGAATATGCGAATTTCGCCACTTGCTCACTCTGCTACTGTTCACATTCGTTCCGAGTAATCACTTTAATCCGATGTATTGCCATTATTATTTTATATTAACATTATTTTATTAGTCTGTCATACACTTCTGAAGTCATAGAATCCCGGCGTCGTCATCGTCGTCGTCGCCGCCACCTATAGCTTTAACTTTACACAATATTTCAAATCCCATGTGACAGTGAGTCAATAAAAAGGAATGCTAGGAGATGAACTAAAATTAAACTATATTTCTGAATAATAAACGCATCGATTGAAAGGCCTCTGACAACAGTGCAATTAATAAACGATCCTCAAGGGTGCCATATGTCAGTTATTGGTATAAAACAGTGTTAAATGTATCACCCTTTTGAAATATGGTAATTCTATAGTCATGTCCCGGCTCTGTGTTCCGTTATTAGCTTATAATTTAATAGAAGGCATCCATTTACCCTTTCGTATTTAGAAACCTGTATTTCTTAAGTTATCTTCGAAAGTCAACACAATCCTGGGTTGTGAACAGCTTAACATTGTAATGCTAAAATCCTTGAGCCGCTTGCAAAAACAATGCGCTGTTGAAGGAGTTAAACATTGTTGAGTTAAAGATCGTCTAAACCTTGTGTAACTTTGCAATGCTGAATTCATGTCTAGACGGCGTTCTAAACAGCTTAAAGGGCCATAAGTGAACGTGACAACACCGCATTTTAGAGTTTTGGTATTTGCAACACCCTGCACTGTATGTTTCCAGAAGTAGCGGTTTGGGGAATTTCGACGGATTTCTTTTCTACCAGCGGTGCGGAAAGCAAAATTTCTGAAGCAATAGAAAATATCACTATACTGAAACAGAAAATCTTTTGGATATATCAATAGAGTTTGAGGTAGAAGATTTGCAAACCACTTCTCGATTTAAGAATAACCATGTAAAATATAACCTCACACACTTTAGAAAATTTAAAAATGTAGTTTACAGCTGACAAAGCACAAATTTGGTTGCCACAGCAATTTGTAATATGTAAGAAAAAAATAAATGTTCCAAATTACTGAAGCAGTTGTTTTACTGAACCTGGAAAATGCTATATGAATTTGGATATGTGATGCAAAAGTGCAAATACATAAAAATAAGGAGTTGGTTAGGCACATGGGCTGCTAGAATGGATCTTCAGCATTTCGTCTGCCAATGCTCACGCTAACTGATTCATTGTCCTTTGTCATACGTTTAGCTCTATTCGCCTAAATCTGTGGATTGCTAAAATGTGATATTTCGTCAGCATATTCCCAATATTTTTTAATTTCTGTACTATGTATAATAAATAGGGGAAGTAAGTGCATTCCACACACAAATTTATATGGAGATTTCACCGGAAATACATGTTTTGAAGTATTCTGAATCCAAAAAAAAGAATTTTTAGAAAAAAAGGTCCGTGTGTGCGCGTGTGAACAGCAAAAGTGAAAAACCAAAAGTCGGATAAGTAACAAACTTTGTATTTTGGTTCAGAATATTTCAAATATAGGACACGAACATTTTCAAGAAAATCCCTCTAACCCAGACCTTCCTTTATATAGAATATTTTTCGAAAATTTTTATTTTCCAAAAAATGGCCCTAAGGATTTTGATTAAAATATATGTTTAAGATATTTCCATGGCAAATAAAATGTATATCTTGGGTTTTCTAAGAATGTCCTTAAGAGTACTCTTTATTCTGAATGACTTTTGTATAACTGGTAAACCGTAGGAGATGAAGTGCAATTGTTCTGCCGTTTAGTTCAGTTTTGGGCGTTTAATTTATGTATGCAGGCATTGCTGCACCTATAGCAACACATTTTACTGCACACATGGTTTGTTCATTTGTTCCTGGTGTTAGTATTGAAGTGAAACAATTGTGTGATCAGCTTTAAGAATGTCCCGTATACACATCTATAAACTATATAGGCTTTGTGAATCCAACATTATTACAGAAAATCTGATGTGCTGCACTCACATGACTTTCTCTACTCTTGTACAAACTATATTTACAAGCGCTTATTCTCCATCTACTTCATGTTAATCGAGATAAACATTTGCAAAAACTATCTTATTGCTAATTCTCTTGTAGGTGCAAGGGGAATATGGTAGTCTTTAAGCGATAGACAAATGTTTTAAGAGCTGATTGTTATGTGGAGCATTCCATTCTCTTTGTGTGTCCAGCACATAAAACAACGAATAACGAATTCCTATTTGAGAAAAAATATAAGTATCGGAAAATTCAAACAAATAACAAGGAATATCTCGGAAATAGTTCACTCCACAAAAAATGTATATGACAAATTGTGTGTCTTAACAAGATCTACATTTTTGTGTACAAAACTTTTATATATCTTAAATGGTTTACCAGTTACGTAAAAGCCATTCACAATGAAGCGACTTATGGGAACATTCCGTAAAAATTCAAGATATACATTTAATTTGTCACGCAAATATCTTAAGCATATGATATTTTAAACTATACGTTAGCCATTTTTGAGAAGATCGAAATCTTTGAAAAATATTCCATGTAAAGGATAGTCTGGGGTGGGGGATTTTCTTGAAAATCTTCGCGTCGCAACTTTGAAAGGTGCTGAACCTAAATAACAAGATTGATACTTATAAAACCTCTCATTTTTGAGTTATGCCGTTCATAGACACACAGGTACACACACGGAACTTTTTATAAAAATGCTTTTTTAGTTATTTATTTATTCAGGGCAGCTCGAAACATGCATTTCCGGTGAAATCTCGGTATCGAAATTTTGGGTGGAATTCAATACTTCCGCTACTTACTACACGTAAAAGAGAAACTAAAAATAGCTATCGGTGAACACACAATGATGAAATAAAAGTATTTTAATTATTTTTCAGTCTAAAAAGTGAGTTTATTCCCTGGAAAACAAAGTATCCATAACTCAAGTGGAAAATATTCTAAGACCGTTTTGATCTGTAAACAGTACACTGTGCCTGTCTACCACACGGACTGCAGTGCAGGCTTGAGCATTTGCTTCTCAGTGAGCAAGATCCGTTCATCGTCTTTGCTGATAGGCAAGAGGAGTAGAAGAAAGATCACTCATTCTAACGCGCCAGTTCCCCACTGTTCCGTGTTAGCTTGGAATTGCCCCGTGGATTTGTGCAACTCTTAACGCACGGAGAGATATCTACAGAGGTGACACCTGGTACAGAACTTTCACCCAATTGGAGGCCATTAACAACAGAACATGATACTGCTATGATATGGAATCACTGGGAGAAAAACAAACCACCTCCACGTTGACACGTGTTTACGAGGACAGAACAGAAACAACGTTTCTTTCTCTGGAGATTAAATTACACATGACCTTCAAATAATGGTTTAGGACTGCTGAGAAATATGGAGCGAATTGACGAAAGGAGGAAGCTGGTGCACAAGATATATGGAGAGGGAGGGGGAGAGAGAAGCAATGAAGTTGATGACTACCATAATTGGGGCAAAGCCCCTCTCTCAAAGAAGTCGGTTAATCTCCATGTTATCACAAGACAGAGAGAAGAGATCGATGGGAGTGGGCAATACGTCAGAGATTAAGTACAGGAGTTCAGAACTGGCAATACGCTTCTCGTTGTTACAGACCATGAATTAATATCCTGGTTATAAATGTAGAATGTGTTCAAAGGGTGAGCGTTTCTCCTCAGAATTAGTCTTCAGAGAGTGAAAAAAAATTAAAATGGTGTACTTCTAACTATTTTAGCTCAGTGGCTTAAATATTTCTTAATACACAGCAAAAGTTCCAATACTCTTCCAAGATCAGTTTCTAAGAAAACAAAAAGTTTCTACAAACTATAAAGAATATCTCGGAAATGGTTAACACGACACATCTTTTTTTATTTAATTTAGCGTCCATGAGCCGGTTAGAACATACAGGACGATGAACGGAATTGGTGAGCCCGGGGTACATGGCGCTTAAAGATACCCGACAATCGTCTTTTCAGGACAAGGGAAAACCCCGGAATAACCTTATCCGGGTAACCCACCCTAACCGAGACTCGGGACCTC
This sequence comes from Deroplatys truncata, assembly GCA_030765065.1. Lineage (NCBI taxonomy): Eukaryota > Metazoa > Arthropoda > Insecta > Mantodea > Mantidae > Deroplatys > Deroplatys truncata. The sequence continues at coordinate 17,598,516 of CM060988.1, read as the reverse complement.
TTGAATGTGAGGCAGACACGTTACCCCCACAACACAGAGGTGGTCTCAAAAATGTTTGCCATAAATTGTGTGATTTAACGATTTTTTTTGTATATCTAACAGTACCAATTATACAAAATGCGGACTAGCTCCCCATATGCCAGGAGCCATATCGAGCTACCCCTCGCAAGGAGGCGGGGACAAATGGCTATTTATCCCTTCAAAGTATTGAAAGGTTATTCCCTGAACATTTCAGAATGCATTTTATTTGTTATGTAGATATCTTAAACATGTCGCATTTTAATGAGATTGGAGACATTGAGAAAATAAAAGATGTGGAAAATGTATCCATGCAAAGAGTAGTTTGTGCATCCCTGGAAGATCCTGAACTTATATACCCAGTTTATGCTGTTCGCAGAGATACAAACACACACACTCATGTTCCATTTTCTAATATGCTCCGTTTTATTCAGTGAGTCTCACAACACGTCTTTCTGGTGAACTCTCAATATGATTTTTTTGGGTTGAGTAATATACTTTTAGCAGCAAAGAAAGTAAAAAAGGCCGAAATAAGATGCCGAAATCATAGATGGATTAAACGTATGTACACTAATATTACAAAGTACTTTTACAGTTGTATATCAGCTATATGGAGAAACTTGTATTTTCCTGTGTTCAAAGTATGTCTACACTTTCTGTTTCCTTTAAGTTTCAGTCAAAGTAAAGCCTGAAAGACATCCAGCATATTGCAAGGAACAAGAAGCTGGCGAGTGACCGACTGAGGGTAAGCTATGACCGCGAACAGCGACGGATTTCAGGAAGGTGACCTCGCGGGTCTTTATCGTCCCCCGAGGACTAAAGAGAAGCCGCCGAAAATTGAGCATGGGATGTTCCGTATACGGTGATGCGGTATACTGGATTCAGGTCCACTCGTCTTGTGCCACGTCGTGAAGCTGTTTGGGATGACCACTGTGAGGAGGGAGCATATGGCGGAACCTCGACACCAAAGACATAAAACGTATTACTTACTTTCAAAATTCAGAAGACATTTAGGTAAATTGCAAAGAGAAAGGAGGAAAGGGAGATGAGTAACATGTAGAGAAGAGAAGGTAGAAAGAAGGGAAAGACTAGAATCGGCGAGAGAGAGGGAGAGAGAGTAAGAAAGGTGGATGGTTGGATGGACAGCAGAGACAGAATGATGTAGCAGAATTTCTCGGAGTTATTTCAATAACGAATATAATACACCAGTTGCAGTCTAATCTCGTACAGTTTCACTAAAATGTTACTCTGTGCGTTTAGCAACATGAACACAGCTTGAATCCAGCTAAGAAGCTGTCTGGTACAACATATGCATTCGACTCCTTTCCATTTTGTTTTAATATTTCGGAATAAGACTAAGTCTCATAATTTATCCTCCATAACCAAAAGCTGCTCCGACTGTAAGCGTGTTCGTCCTTAAACACACTTGCGGTCGGAGCAGAGAGAGAGAGAGAGAGAGACAGACTAAAGAAAGCATTCATTTATATGGAAAGATCCAGATAAAACAGATCATCATCTTTTAATGTTTAATCATTTTCTATAACTTTGTTAGCATTTGTTGAGTGTATAAATGAAGCTGAAAGCTAAAGTAGGCAAGTCCATTCCAAAAGCGCATAAGGAAATATTATTGTTCGCATTTATGTTGGGAGGAAGATGATCACTGCTACCTAAATAACTTCTGCCAAGGATCGAGCCAACGACCAGAATGAGTAAAGTGCGCTAAATCGTTTTTGTGGTTAATGAAATTCCACTCCATTTAAACAATGTATACAATACACCATCTCTTATCAATTCCAAAACATCATATCCTTTTTATATTATTTCATTTTTATAGTCTGCTTTAACTTATTAGGTCACATCGGGGCGATTATACCTTGTCATGTACAGTCGAGTGCATGGAACCGTGCCGATATAATGCTCAGGAGTATACCTTGGGAGAATAGTAAGCCGCCTCTGGAGCGACCAGTTCCCAGGCCTTAACCTGGTTTCAGTAATCCACTTAATGTTTGTCTTACTCTCCATTTTCGCTCCTGAGCCTTAAACCGACCTGTGCTCATATGTTAATGTTCGAGTTCCAGACATTTGACATCAGACCAATACGACACGGACTCCCCCAAGGCTTGGTACGCACAGTCATGGCAAAACATGTGAAATGATTCCATTTCGCTTCTCACCTAAACCTGATCTTCGTCAATAGTCTAATGTCTTGAGTGTATGTTGGATATGAATTCAAACGAATAAGAGATTGGCTCACCCAGGACTGATGTGGAATACATAAGGAGTTTCTGCCAACATTAAATGAAGAAAAAAGACTATAGGAAACCACAAGTATCTCCACCTCACATTATATTCTTGAAATCTGTTGAAATGTTCTTATCTGGTACATTACAGTTCCCCAGAATGTTTAAGATATGACCGGAAACACAAATTAATTTTTTCCGATACCTGTGAAGTCAACATTTGCCCTAAATATAATCCCCAGATGTGGCAAACCCTTATGTTACTACTAGCTATGCCATTTCAGTTTAACAGCGATTACTTTTATAAAAGACAGCCTGTAACACCGATTGGCAGCATCGACTTAAAACAGATCGTTTAGAACTGCATTCGTTGTATCCTTAGCAAATCAATACTCCACACAGGGCAGCGGTCAGTTCCGTGGGTAGCTATGGTATCGCTAGCATGCCAGAAATGAGGATGAGCAGAGGGACGCAGTTCGAACCCGTGACATTTCAACCTCTGTACCTGGATCGATTTGATTTACCCGATAATTCTCTCGACCGCCCCTTTTCATTTGAGAGCAGGGATTATAGGAGATGGTCTGGAATGGCACTCAAAGCATCCAGCAGTTTGATTAGTTACCGGGGGTTGAAAAACGTAGTCCAGACACGATTTGCCACTTACCATGTTGAATAAGAGGCCAGAGAGTAACAATGCCTTCTCTTTTTCCGGCAGGTATAGGACCAAGGACCCGAGGAAATAGATAACGATGCTTCCTACAGCGCTCCAATGGACCTTTCTGCCTCGTGCTTCAGGTAGAGTGATTTTGGAGTCTAGTCATGGGCATTTGGGCTAACATTGATCCGCTATCGTTTACTTTCATTAAACTAGGTGTGTTATATACCTATTCCCATTTCTGTATGTTGCGTTTTAAACATCAGTTTATTTTATTAGCTTTGGTTCACTGTACAGTCCCGATATGATGTACAAAAATCCTAAGTCTAGAATCTAACCCGGGATCTTTCAGTTAAGAAGCCAGAACGCTGATCACTCGACCACAGAGGCTGTACTGGGTTGTTTTGCTATAGTGTATTTCTCTTTCAAAGATTAAAATTACTTGTAAGGTGCTTTTGGCTTCTAATTTCATTTTATTATTGTATTATTCCACCAGAATTAGAAGAAAACTTATCACTGTGGCTTATTTGCCCTATTAATTTATAAATATATACCACATAGAAGGATTTTCTATAAATATATTTACATTTGAAATGACGGATACATCCATTTGCAATATCTGAAACACATTTAATTTATCTTCAGTATACCCTTTCTCTGTGAAAAGGAAAATTAGCCGCATATTTTAAATCATTTTCAAGTTTAATTTTTTTTTCACGGTCGATGTTTCGCATATGTTCCTACACAAGACTTTAGAAAGGTAAAAGCTTCATCTGTTACCTGCTTTCCGTTTTCAGTTTCTACCGTCGTAGGGTTAGAATATGTGATATTACGTCATTGACCTCCTACCTTCTGCATGGAAGTTTTCAATAGAATATCGATAAATGGTTTTGCAAACTTAACCGATTTTTTGCAGACCTGTTTTACACATTTACGGTGATATTGACAGCAGAAGATTCACTCCCTGTACGCTAAGCAAAACAGACCTGATTATAATCGCTTAGTACTCCTTAATAAATATATATATATATATATATATGTGATGCATTCACACGAATTTCTCTACCCTTTATGGTTTATTAATGGGTGTAGAAAGTATTCTCACTAAAGCTTATTATTCTACATTTATAATTACTACATCTACTACATTTTAATCCAAATAAACCTTTACAGAAATAGCTACATTACATATTGGTGGCGATACTTCCGCCTGATTACGCATACAGAAAAAGGAACTCTGCAATAATTATAATTTACGAATTATTAATAATTCAGTTACATACAATGTGGTAATTTTCCATAATTTAAAGCAATATGATTCAAAACTGTATCAATCAAAAGCCCTTCTGAAGCTGTAAATATGTTTGAATTTTCAATTCTGTTGTCAAATAAATAAGGCGTAATTGCCTAAGAAAAGCTGCAAGATCTAGGCAAAATAGGGGTTGCTTCGTTTCAGACTGTGTATTATATTTTCGAGCGTGGGGCCATAAAAACAGAAATCTTCTTTTGTACTTCGTGGGATGAGGCAAGTTGTAAGAGTAAACAGATGCTATGAGGCAACGTACTTTTCTTACAGTTAGACTTTGAATTTTCAACCAGGGAACCAATAAACGTGGAGGATATGTATTAGAACCAATGCAAAGATAGGAAGACGTGTGACATGTACAAAACTTGGAGGCGAGCAGTGATTGTTGTATGTGAACGTGAGCGTGTATTTAGAACAGTCTGCCATGATTCTCCGTTAAGGAAACCCGTATCACGTTGAGTCAAAGGACAAGGACGATAGCTTCCGAAATTTACTAAGTGTCGCACTACGGAGTAATCATAAAGTAATGTGTGTGAAATAATTATATCGCGTGTTACAGTGTTCGTCGAAATTATTGATCCAAGATAATAAATAGCTTAATACACCGCAAGTGATTACGTCAAATTCGCGGGAATCAAAAGAACGGTGATAGAGCGCCTTACATTCTAAATAATTAGCCGGAGCAAAACGTTAGTGGACCAAAGGGTGAAGATATTCTTATATAAGAGCCACGGGATAAAGAAACAAACAAAAAAAAACAATCGTGCAGGATTTCTGGCAGGAATACGCGCTTTAATGAGGAAGTAAAAATGTGTTTTCTTGAAGAATAATATCCCACTGTCATCACTGCCGCAATACTGCCCTGACAATAACACTATGAAATTTCAGACCGATTCGCCGACTGTTGACCCTAAGTGCTTCCTAACTGACATCGGCGATCTCGATTCCTGAAAACAACGACACAAGTAAGATACCCACAACAAAGTAGTGGAAGAAAACGCTAAACATTTCGTTATAAATACAAAGAGAACAGCGATAGTCAAAAGTTTAACAACTGGGCGCTATATGCTGGCCTTAAAATTCCATACTGTTTCCATGACATTGCGAGAAACAACTGAATGTTGACAGCACTTCAAGAGGAGTGGCCATGTATTGAACAATTCAACCATTAATAATGGATATATCAGAACTGACTTATGCCACGAAAACACATATCTTAAATAAGTTATGTGTTTTAAAGAATGTACATATTTTGTGTAGTATGTTTTTGTCTATCGTTTAAACCTCATCAGTTATACAGGATTATACAAAATTCCTTCCTAATAAAGACGACTTCACAAGCTGTTCAAAATATATATTTTATTTGTCATGTAAATGTCTTTAATACATCGTATTTTAATCGAAATTGTTAGTTATCATTTAGAAAACAAAAAATATATAAAAATGAACCTTGTAAATGGTAGTTTGGGGGATGGGGGATTTTCTTGAAAACCTTCGTATCGCATCTTTAAAAGGGTACTAAACCTAAATACCAATTTATTATTTATTCGACTTTTCGTTTTGAGTTATGTTGTACACACACACACACACACACACACACACACACACACACACAGACACAGACTTTTTTTTAAATGATATTTTATGATTCAACAATATGAATCATGTTTTAGGTAAACTCCTTGTATCGAATTTTTGGGTGGAACGTAGTACCTTCTCTATCTCCTAGGTACGTGGTAGAGAAAGTAATAGCTATGGATAGGTAAATACATTTAATTATTTGTCTAAAAACTGAGTTTATTCGCTCAAAAATAAAGTCTCTGTAACTGAAGTAGAAAACTTTCCAAGATTTTTCGGTCTGTTTACACTCATCTTGTCCATCATCAAAGATCGTATACTCTAATGCAAGCCTGGGAACTGCCCGTCAATGAGCGCGATCCGCTAAGCAATCACGCTACTGCGCCTGTTCCCACTGACCTGTCTTCTCTTGGAATTGGCCCGTTGTGTTCTGCAACTCTTAACGCACGAAGGGATGCCTGCACGCGGCGCTGTTGGGCCACCTGATATATCACTTAAAACATTTTATACTTAATTTTGCGTTATTAGGTTTACGTTGTACTGACGTAATCCTACTGGACGGTAATATTGAATAATACCACAGTTCATCATGAAGGTTTGGTTCCCCAGCACATCAATTCTGTTCCTTGCTCGGTACCCACATCAACCCCAAGATCTCATTCCAAGAAGAATCCAGAACCCGGAACATCAACAGACAGACAGCCAGGACTATCTTGCTGTAAGACGGAACGTGTTCTAGATATGACACGCTGAAAAATCTGTTACATCCATGAAGAATGTGTGGGAGAAGGTGCATTGTTGTATCCAGAGACAAACCAAGTCTCATTTCAATCTGAACATTACCTGGAACTGAGTTTTTGGATATTCCTCATTATTCTCATGTGTCGATTTGTCAGTTCGGGTTGAGGGACACTGAACCGCTACCAAATTAAGATTTTATGAATGCAATTTCAACTGTAAATTTTAAATTATCATTTATATGATAAATGCATAACTTTAATGTATGGAATTAGCATATTTCAATTTTGTTTTTATCCAATATTGAAATAAAGGGTTTCGTGAAGTAATCATGTTAAAATTATGTAGTTCAAACTTACGACACGTATCCTACCTTCACCTCTTGCAACCCACACTAGGTCTTTAATTTTAGAAGTGACAAAAATTAAACATTTCTCCCACACGGCTATCTTCGATATTCGGAAATGTCGTTTTTATGGCCTATGACCTCATTCCCTCAAGCCTTCAGTGGCTCCATTTGAGGAGGTGAGCCCAGCTGGCGGAACCCGTGGCCTCCGATGCGAGGCTGAGCATATGGACCCCGAACCACGTTTGGCCTTGGAGATACTTCACATGAGCAAGTTAGGAGCTCGTACATCAAATTCTAAAAAATCAATAGCTCATATAGCGCACATTACCTCCAAATTTCCAAAAGCTTTTTGTTTTTCTCTTTCGTCAGAGATAAGATGTGAAATTATACAAAATCCTGGCAAAATTAAAATGTAAACTTCAGGAGGCAAAGGCGTGGATACGACCAACTTAAAATCGCCACCACAGCCGGGATTCGAACCGTGGACCCTCAGTACGTGATCCGTAAACGAAACCACTACGATACCCAGTTGCCCCATTCTCGGTAATGTTAACATGGCTGTACTAATTTTTATAATTTCAACAAAACATAAATCTTCTTTTTAAAAATTAATTCCCATAACATAGTGAACTTAGACAACCGAGTGACATATCTCCGCGGTAACGTGAGAGGTTCGTATACGGAGGTCCTGGGTTGAATTCCCGTTGAATCGGCCACTCTGACCAAGGGTTTCTTCGTGGTTTCCCCGGGTCTATAGGTGAATGCTGGGGTGGTTCCTGTTATCCCACGAATTTTCTGTCCCCATCATCTGTTCCAGAGTTGAAGGATCAGGCGATGGCGTGTTGTGGCTGCGTACAACCAATGCTAGAAGTCGCCTTCTAGAGCTGTCTTTTCCTGAGTTCTAGAAGGCTCGGGGCTTGTGGGTAGGATGACCGGCGTTGAATGCTGGGGGGGTCCCGTCCATGCTTGGTACATCGTCGTCTGCATTTGATCGACCTTCGGGTCTCCCCTTCGTCTCCTCCTTCCCTACCTCCCAGGGGTCAGGTTAGGAGCACAAAGGGCCACATTGGCTTACGTGCGGTGCTCTGCTCCGGTTCCGAGGGCCCTCCTGCTGCTACCAATAGATAGACTGCAATAATTCGTCCATTACTGCCGCCGCAGCAGTTGGAAATGAACAGAACGTGTTTTGTTTCTTCTTTCGTGGTATGCTTTGAACTATATTGAGATTAACTGCACAATGAATAACAATCAATATGGACGTTTGTTTTATGCACGTGAGCTAAATAATAACATGTTTGTGGAATATAGAAGAGCTGGTGAGTTTCCCCTCCCCCGCTCTGTTTTATGGTACTATACCAAATCAGGGTGGTAAATGTTCCACACAGAGGAAACATACAGGCCACTTCCTCTCACACTGTTGACGGCTAACATAACATTTCAAATCTTACTGAAAAAGGAGGAAATGTGATATACGTTCAGCTAAATCATGCGTTAGTGAATGTGATCAGGCGTGCGGGGATGAAAGATCAGCACGGACAAGAGTGGAATATTATGATGCAAGTTCAGCCAGTTATGTTTAATGCAGACTCCCAGAATTATAGTCACACGAATCTGGAAACTTATCACACTACTTAGCACAACTATTCGTGTGCAACTGATTCAACCTCTCCCGAGAGCAGAGAAAGTCTAAAGCATTTGAAAAGTAAAACCAATAACAAAGAATATATTCGAAACAGTTAATGCCGCATAAAAATTGCATTTCTGTGTTTTTAATGAAATCCATATTTTCTGTGCTGTAAGTTTTTGTAAAATCTTACGGTTTAGCAATTATACATAAGCAATTCGGAATAAAGAGGACTCCACAGGCTATTGTCAGAAAATTCAAGCTGTACATCTTCTCGTGCAAATATCTTACACACATAGGTTTAAATTAAAATCGTGTCATTTTTATAAAATAGATAATAAATAATAGTTCTTCCTTGAAGGGTAGTTTAAGGCGGAGACGTTGTTGGAAGTACTCGTGTCGTTTGCTTGGAATATCCTGAACCTATACGCCAAGTGTGATATAGATGCAAGTTATTCAACGGAAGGGGACACCTCGAGCGCTGCGACCTGCAGCGGCTACCACCCCAGGTGGATGGGATGAAGTGAAGGAACCACAGGAGGCTACAGGCTGCTGGCAGACCGGCCACGGAAACGCCTGTAGGTCCCTAACATTTCCGAGCTCGAAGACCCGTCCCACTACTGGGGTTGCCAGGAGAGGACAACGAACGACCCTCCAAATAAGCAGCCCTCTGGTGTCCATGGGGAGTACTCTTTCCTTTGCTCCGGAAAGCTGATGACGCAAGCGAAATTCTGACTGGAGCAGTTGCCAGATACAACGTTCCACTCAAATTATTTACATGGGAAGAGCAAACTCAAATATAACTGTAGGAGAGTTCCGGAACAATTTCAAGAATTGGGTTCACTGATGTTTGTAATAGAACGATGGTTCCGTGTGAAGAAATTGGTAAGATTATACCCTTCGTGCAACCCCATTGAGGATGTGGGCATTGAAATACCCAACAGAAGGTGGAGCTCCGGGAACTGGGCCAAGAGATGTTCAATGTTCCCGATGACGAAGGCTGTATGTACATAATGGAAAGGGCAGATAATATCATTGTAACACCAACAGCTTGCACGCAGAAATAAGCGTGAGTGGCTTGTAATAAAACTGTCGCAAATCAGGAGTATGCTATTTGCAAGTGCAGGAACAACTAGTTCTTACAGAAGGTAAACGAGCACTGAAAAGAAATCAGGACATCTTAATGAATCCTACTGACGAAGCTTGGTCTTCTTTAGCCATAAAATAAGGAGAAGCTGCGATTTAATATGTAACTTCAGTTCTACTTTATCCACACGAATGCCACTTCGTCACCTCCGTCATTTATGGACAGGTTGAAACAAATGCCAGAAGCGTACTAACAACATCATTTGGACGCTGGTGGACATCAGTTCAACTTTCCCTTTCTGTACGCATGGGGAAAGGACTTATAGGAGTAGAATGTGTCCTGCTCTATAGACTCCTCGGAAGGAACACTTATTCTTGCAGTTGAGAGGGGCGGAGTAAAAATCGATCGAACACAATTGCGAGATACCCAAGGAGGTAAAAATGATTGTTTGAAGTGAACCGGTCCATTGGTAGAAGCCGGAGGGTTTTTAAGGGGTCGGCTCGCTTTGTCTGTTTCATAAGTCCAGTTCGAGTCCAGTAATTATAATTTGTCTGGCTGTATCAGAGCAACACAATTCTGATGTGCTAGGACAAACGACTGTGATGAAGACCACTTTTGTGCACTCATATTCCGCTTCGGTAGCGTAGTGGGCATCACCAAACTGAAGGTAGCATATTTCAACTAAGAAAGCTGGGGACAAAACGGCGTTTTCCGCCTTCGCTGAAAGACAGCTGTTCTTACACCCGTAGCTCTCGATTTGACTTCTAGAACAATTCAAGATATAAGTTGCAAGTTGTTGGATGGGCGCCTCAACATTTGACTAAGGGGAGGGGTTGTTAGACACTTAGCATCCCGGTTAGCCGTAATACAGGACCCAAATCAGTGTATTGATAAATATTAGTATATAACTTCCCTGGAACAGGTAGTGAAAAGCCTAGCTCCAGTATATCCCCCATCAACTTCCGGTATTCAATCTACACACACAGCATACACATGCGATTGCTTTATAACTGGCTCCCTCACCACAAGGAATAATGCACATCGATCAAGTCGCAGTGGATCGGCTCCCCGTGTGTGCGAAACACGTACCTATAAATGTAGACTCGTAATGTGAACACTCCTTTGACTGTTGACCCACTAACACTAATGGGCTGTTTCCTGTGAGGTCGGAGGTTTATGCAAATCTCAATCATGAGCTTTCGATGTGGCTGATAGAACTAAGAAATTCTCATGGTTCGAAATCCCCACAAGAGCGCCACAGTAACAAGGAGACGCATTTCGAATCAAACCCGGAAAATTGTATCCAACCATCAATAAGACTAGAAAACGCGCATATTTCTTCCTACCGAGCAGCAATATATGGCTGCAATTGATGAAACTTATCAAGATGGTTTTGTAAAGGAGATACGACTACTATTTGATATCATCTTCGGCACAACTCCCGATGCGGACCAAGCAGAAACGGATTGCATGAGTGCTCCGACAGGCTGAAGGGTATATACCATCTGGTCAGGGAGCAGAAGCTGGCAGATGATCTGTGAAGGTAAGCAATGTGGTCTAGTGAAAAGTGCCGGGTTCCAAAACGCTTTCTCGTGGCTTTCGTCCTCTGAGTACTATAGGGTAGTTAAATTACATTCGAACCAACTCGCGGCCTCTCTCTACTGCGCGAGACAGCCGCCAGTCGCTGGGGAAATTACGCTGGCAGAGGCGGACTAAAATCCTTACCTTATAATAGATGCTGGAAATGTTGACCTTCTGCTCTCAAACAGGCAGCATATCTCGTGTAAATGTTTTCTCTCACTCTCCAAAGCTCAGCAGCAGGAATTCTTGTGATGAAACGCCTCATATGATCAGAAAATTGGAGTGTGGTGTTCGATAAGTGCTAGAAGAATAACAGGGTGCATATTCTTTGATAAAACAATAAATACAGAGCAATATCAGAGGTTAATTCTGAGGCCATTTTGCAATCGCTTGACCGATGAAGAAAAATCGTATGTTTGATTACAACAGGATTCTGCAACAGCACATACGGCTGCCGAATCATTGCATGCAATAAGAGAGGTGTTTGATACAGAATAATTAAGGTTGATTTGTGACCCCCTCGTTCTCTTGACCTAACAAATTGTGATTTTTATTTATGGGGTTCTTTAAAACACAAAGCGTATAGTTCCAATCCTCGCACACTACAGCAACTTAGAGAAAACATTGTGCAAGAAATCACAATAATTCCTGCTGCTGGGCTTTGGAGAGTGAGCGAGAATATTTACACGAGATATGCTGCCTGTTTGAGAGCAGAAGGTCAACATTTCCAGCATCTATTATAAGGTAAGTACGCCTCTGCCGGTGTAATTTCCCCGGCGACTGCTGGCTGTCTCGCACACTAGAGAGAGGCCGCGGGCGGGTTCGAATATAATTTAACTACCCTATATGTAGATGCCAGCGAACTTGTAACATTGGCCTGTATAAGATTATTACTCATGTGCTATTCAGCGAAAATCCCGAGGGAAGCGAATTCTGGTACATCTCTATCGCCTTGCCTCATATCGTAGACCTGTTCAACTCTGTCGGCTTACCTGGCTTTATGACAGGGAGAGTGATTTCAGCGACAATTGGTGGATGGATGGATAGAAGAGAGAGAGAGAGAATGTGTGTGTCTCAGGATAAGAAAAAGCTCTCAGGTTTCCAAGTGTCCGAAACTCTTATTTTAACTTAATGTCAACTCTGCGACGAATTGGTTAACCCCATTCCATTCTACCAGATGCAAAAGTGAATCCGGTTTGAACTTCTCCTGTAACTCTTCTAAAAGGTGGGTTCGATTATGCAAGGAAGCCACAGCCACATGTCAGCCACAACATGGTTGTTATAGTGACTGCTTTTGTTTTGTTCTACTCTTTCCTCAGCAGATTCTTGGTGTTTGCACATAGAGGTTGTCTATATGACAGAGGAGGGTCCTGAGTTCCACATGCTTGCAAACGACCGTGAGATAGGGGACAATGAGTTGCGCGCCTTTAAATTGTGGTACCATATGGAGAAAAAACGAAATAGTGACTACATAGAAAGAGAGGAAAGAGAGAAAAGAGAGAGAGAGAGAGCGGACAATTGCCATTATTCAACAAATTACGTTACATTTTGTGGGCCACATGCAGAAATCAGGGGTACAGAAGACAGCAAGCTCGATTACAGTTCATACCGCTCGACCGCTTATAGTTGCGTAGGTGCAATGACTAAAAATGTGATGTGTTCACTCGCAAGACTTTCTCTACTCTGGTAAAAACCATTTTTACAAACGCTTATTCTCCATCGACTTCATGTTAATTGAGATAGACGTTTTCAGAAATTATCTTATTGCTAATTTTCTTACAGGTGCAAAGGAATATTGTAAGGTTTAAGCGATAGTCAAATGTTTTAAGAGCTGGTTGCTATGTGGAGCACTCCATTCTCTTTGTATGTACAGGACATAAAAAACCAATAACGAATTCCCATTTGAGAAAGAATATAAATATTGGAAAATTCAAATAAATAACAAGGAATATCTCGGAAATGGTTTTACTCCACACAAAGAATGTATCACATAAATCGTGTGTTTTCGCGAGATCTCCATTTTTTTGTGTAGAAAATTTCTGTCTCTCTCTTACGTCTTACCAGTTATGCAAAACCCATTCAGAATGAAGCGGACTTTTGGGGACATTTCCAAAAATTTCAAGATTTACATTTGTCATGAAAATAGCTTAAACACATGATATTTTAATCAAAGTTTCCATGTAAAAGGTAGTCCGTGATGAGGAGGTTTTCTTGAAAATCTTGGAGTCACATCTTTGAAAGATACTCAACCTAACTACAAAGTTTAGTATTTATTCGACTTTTCGTTTTTGGGTTATAATGTTCGCTCGTACATCCACAAGGATACATACACACGGACCTTTTTCTAAAAATGCTTTTTGGGATTCAGGTGGCTTCAAAAGATGTATTTCTGGTGAAATCTCGATACCGAATTTTTGGGTGGAATGGAATATTTCCCCTACTTACTGTATGTAGTGGAGGAAGTAAGAATAATTGAGTTTTATATATGCATGCTCTTTGACTACTATGGTTCTTAGCGTCCCATTCCATATTGGGTGTGAAATTGTGGTATACTCCTCGTGGCAGGGGGCGTAACTCGCAATATGTTCGCATCTTGATATATTAATATATGAACTAATATATTATCTCTGATGATTATCTTAGTGTTTAGGTTGTTACTATTAAATGTTAATGAAGTTGTGTTTACTTCTTGCCACCGCCGCTGTTGTTTGGGTTTATGGTAGAGCATGTGTAACTTATCAGGGTCTGGTACGGCAAGGAAGGTATGTGGTAACAACACTAACACATTATTAAATCAGTGGAAGAACACAATACTTTAATGACACAGGCATTTTCTGCTTTAGTAAGAAGCTACACAGTTACTTAGTAATAATTAGTCGAGTTTGTAGAAGCTGTAGAAGATTCCTTAGCTAGGTAACATAGCAATCAAAGTATCATCTTTAACATGCTCAATTAATAATGGAGCTATGTATCACACGTGCCTACGTTATATCCCGTTCCCCTTGTAATAACTTTCACTTTTAAATTGATATATTTTTAACGTTCTTCTCACTACATTATGTGAGGTAATTAGTAACTGCTGCTTCGGAGAGCTGGCTCATATGTTCTGCACATCGCCGCACTTTACACCCAAATGCCTTTGGCTTGGGGATGCTATATCTAACTTTCCTGCACTTAAATATTTAAACATATTCTTCTTAAAATCTTATTGGCTGCGTTCTTTCAGGTTAGAACATTCTCGAAAATTTAATAGGCTATCATTCGCTTTTCCAGACATGTAACCTCTCTTCAAAAATGTGCATCAAGCTAGCTTGTGATTTCCTCATACACAATGATTCGAGGTTTTGCTATTGTGTCAGCCCCCTACACGTCGGTTTGTCTGCTTTCAACAAGTGTCGCACAGCTCCAACTGCACTCCTACACACTTATACTCAACATCTATTTATATATCACGAATTTTGCTTATTACTATTATTTTATATAATTATTAATATTTATATATGACCATAGTTACTGTCTCAAAAGACAACATTTTTGCTCAGAGACCTATTTATCAGGCTTTAGGTTCTTTTACCTGCCGTAAATCTACGACACGGGACCACCGACTTTACTGCCGGATTCGATTATTGATTAAGTTATCTGGTTACCTGGGGGTATCTCTTATCATGAAGGATATCTACTCTTCTGATATCACATCATTCATCACGGCCGTGAATGCAATATGCTGTAAGATTTATGTTAGAACAGTCTTCGATTCTCATGACCTTGTGTTCCACTGTATGGACATTGTGAAATACAAAATAAAGAAGAAAGACCTACCGACCTTTTGTTAGATTATCATTCACTTGAACATAATCTAGTGGTGTCGGAAAAACTGATACCAAACTGGAGGAGAGAAAACAAAGTTGTTTCCAAACTTGAAGTGCTCAGACCCATTAAGAGTAAGCTAATCCTGTTTAAGACAAAAGCGCATCTCCCACGCGCATCAGCCTTTTTACAAACTAATTTTCTGAAAATTGCATTCTCCCCTTTGGCGAACCAAGAGAGGATCGATACTTCATAACAATGAAAATCTCATCTTGGCCTGCACTTAATTTAACTCGCTTTCAATGGCTCCTCCGATATTTGGTTTAAACCGTAATTTATATTCAGCAGCAGGAATTCTGTTTATCCCTTTCCCTTCCTTCCCGTCACACGTCACTTTTAATTTTATAAAAATATATTCGACAGCCAGTGCCCCTAGCTTAAGCGAAGTGGTGGCATGTTGATGTCAGGGGTGAAGTCTACTTAGTTAATTCACGTGCTGGGGAAATGAGAATGCAGGTCGCTTGCACTTCTTTGTCATATAAAACTTACTGCAAAATGCACAATATGACTAAGAAAATGCACCACTTATAATCCAACTTTCGAAAGCTTTAAATACATTCATCTGCTGTTTCAATCTTGAGTTTACCTCACATAAAAACTGAATTATATTAAATTTCATGTTAAGAATGTTTTTATTTAGTTTCCTGATTATTGCGCCTCTAAATAAAGTTTATTATCGTGTACCAATTGTTTCATACAATGAAATTTACAACTGAGATTGTACGATTTTTCACCAGGCAGGTAACGTGTGCGACTCGCATTGGGGAGGTTCTGAGATCGATCCCCAATGGCCTCCCACTCTGACCTATGAGGTTTTCGTGGTTTCCCGGGGTCGGCAGCGCATGCTGGGATGGTTTCTTCTCTATCACGATATTCTTTCCTCATTTTCCTTTCATTGCGTTTCCTTCTTATTTTCAGGTGTGCTTTATTTCCTTTCTTTAGTGCAATTATTGTATGGATTCTCAGATTTTTTATTTAATTTTGTTTATCTTATTATATTTTATTTTGTATTGTACAAAAGTGTGAAATAAATACAAAGTTCTGGAACATAAGCCTTGGTTTTAGAAAATAGGTACCAGGGTGAGGTATTACAGATTTTTGTATATTTATTTTGTGCTTCTTGGTTTCGTGGCGTGTGGCAGTGCCGGATAGATGGCGCGGGTGTATACTCAGAGTACTTCCTGTGGACCAGAGGGCTGTTTGGTTGCTGGGTCGTTCATTGACCACTTTAGGCAGCTCCAGCAGTGGAAGGGGCTTCGAGCTTTGAAATATTCGGGACCTCCACGCGTCTCCATGGCCTGTCTGCCTGTGGCCTGTGGTTCCTTAACTTGATCCCTTCCTCCTGGGAGTGATAGCCGCAATAGATTATACAGGTCGCTGCCCGCGGTGTGTCTCCCTCTGTTGAATGCTCTATACCCTGTATGTTTTTTTTTGTTCAAAGGAACAGAATGAAAACCCCATTACGTAGAACGATTTGAATCAACGATACTGTCAGTCAAAAATTCAAGTTTTGAAATTAAGCGTATTTTGATTCCGAACCATTAGATTATTGCAGATACAAATAAACATGTGTAGCACTAAGGAATTAGATTTTGAGACTACATGTGGTGCAATTTCTTTATAGAGCATGCTATCCAAATATGCCATATTCTATATATCCACAACTTCCACGTTTAAAGTCCACATAGGGAAACGTCTATACCAGTAAACACCAAGTAATTTTGCAACCGGAATCCCCGAGTTTATGCGGCGTCATACACGATAGCCAAAGGCGGAAACAGTACCCTGAACGCCGACGTAATCCTGCCCTGAAGTGTGCATGAAGATATTCTCCATATAACAGGAGGATTGCAGATTCAGTAATGCAATCACCGTTGCTCACTATAAGAAAGTCCTAGTGAGCGAGAACTTCGGCCCTTAGTTATCGTTTCCAAGTACAGCTCTAGGGATATCGTATAGCTGCATGTAAGAACGAAGAGGAATCAACAATTCTAATATCATTTTTGTTCTTAATAGTGTATTTCGGCACAAAAACGACGTTTTTTCGTACTTTTCCTCGGATTGTATTTCAAATACGGTACGGTTAAACGAAGTCTTACGTATACCATAACACAGCAGTAATCTGAATGCTTCTTTATTTATTTATTTTCACTGTCTTGCTCAAGTGCCTCGTTTCATCATAATTTGGGACTTCTGTTTTGAATAAATAATAATTCAGACTAAAGCCACGTCACAACAGCACAGTGACCGAATGACTAACAAAACACTGCTACGGTATTTCACCCGCCCACTTATCAAAGGTCGATTCTCTGCATTAACCTCTTGCCAATTTTGAGCCTCCTAGTTGTTTCATTTTACTGGATATTTAAATAAAAATGATTATTTTTAGTTTTAAACTTTGCTATGTCGACATATTAAAACAGCATCTCTGGAACATTGAAGAATATATGGTAGAAACATTTTCCAGTTGTAGATTCACCTCATCTTCAGTTGAAGGTCGACTCTTGGTATCGTTCTTCCTGCCTCTCGTATAAGAAGCGGAAAGTATCTCCGCTGCCATCTTATGTGGCCGGGAAATGTTCAAATATGCTTATTCTGTTTTTCCGTTAAGTGATGTAGGTTAGTTTATTTATTTGCTACTTGAACCTGAAGCCGATACAGAGGGCCCGGCGTTCAGGGTACAATTTACACGCATTTATAATTTTCGGGTTTGCAGGTTAGTGACTTTATGGGTTGCCCTGAACCCATACAGACGCCTGCTTAGGCTGCCGAGAACTGTTCAGTGTGTTCTTTAATGTTTATCTCACATTTTGCCTTGGGATTTTGTTTTCTTTTTGTATTATGTACATATATACAAAATATTTACAAATACACACACAGTATCATCCATCCAGAATCACTCTCACACGTAAAAAACTACACCCACCTCCACTATACACAACGTACAGTTTTTGCTGTCATATTGTGCGTTCGGCGCGTACTAAGATTCCCGTTGAGGTTACGGCCTCTGCTGTAGGGAGTGCCTGGTCGTTGGCCGGTGTTTGTGGGCGCACGGAGCGGCGAGCGGCGGAAACCTATTAAAACGCATTTATTCGCTTATGTATCCTGTGTTTTGGCTCGCCGCTTCCGATGTTGGATATTAAGGTGTTATGTCTGCGGTTGCGCGCCCGCGAGGTGGTGGCACGTTTCTTAATGCCCCTAGTTATGTAAGGGATTGTGAGTTCTGGGGAGTTTGCTTCCTGGTAATGAGAGGAGGGCGGAGGATTTTCCTTAGAGTAAGGTTTTGGACGATTTGAAGTTTCTTCATGGCAGCTTTGGTTGAATTTTTCCATACCACGCATGCTTATAGCCTTATGGAATGTAGAAGATCAGTTCGGAGCGGGTCTTAAATTCCTTACTTCCGAAATGAGGGCGCATGTCTTTAAACGCTGCCGCCCTCTGTTGGCAGTATTTGTAAGGTGGGCGTTCCAAGAGAGTCGGTGATATAACGTGACTTCCAAATATTTGATCTGACGACAGTGTAGTATTTGAACACCGACCGTGAGGTCCATTGCCGGAAGCTTCAGTTTCTTGGAAAAATAAGAAGCTGGCATTTGTTTGCTTTAATTTCAATTTCTGTAACACTTGTAATGGTTGGGTGCACTTATAATTTTATAAAGTGTACTTTTAGTGTCTACACTCGCAACTCACTTCTGTTGCTTTCACTTTTATCTTGTACTGAGCACTACTGGTTACTGTGTGGAGGAACAAACCAACTGGAATATGTTTGACTTAAAGACAATGTACTCGACACATTACAAAAGTGCTGTTTAATATATTTATATATTTTAAATTTCAAAGATTATATAATTTTACATACATAATGTGCTTTTAAGTAAGCTGACAAATCTGTAAACATTTATAAAACTGGAAACTACAATAATTATTTCTTGCATGCTGAGCTTCTTGACTTCCTTTACAATAATTTCGGACCATGATTTTATAATGTTCGTACTATAGTCTTTATACTCGTAGATGACATACAAATATCTTAACCTCTTGCTTTTGTATAACATGCTTCAATTATTAGCACTAATTTGACTCCTAAAATAATGACACATGAACAAACTTTACAGCACTCTATAATGAAACTTTCATACTTGAATATCGCGTTTCGTTCGAGAAGGATTCCACAGTAACCAATATACAAAATACTTCAAAACAAAATACAATGCTTCACCATTATATAACATGGACAGATATCACCCGCTAAGTTTGCTGTTAGATTGGAGTTTCCCAAGCTGCTGTGCAATACCATTTAACGTGTTGTTGCCTGGGGTTGCATTCAACTCTGGAACCAGCTGACTGGCTTCGTCCTTTCATCTTTATGCTGTTGAGCTGGTCGACCATTGCAAATACAACCATGCCCACATAGACAGATATATCACAACCTTTTGTAGCTCAGTGCTAAATGGCGTTATAATAACGCCATTTCGTAAGCCTCCACCGGAAGGAAAAGAGGAATTCAGAGAGGATATGCAGCAGTACCGCTATTGTACCTACGCATTCAGGGAACGGATACATTCACCGTCCCACTGAGACTAAGCCAGGTGAAATGGGAGGCAGGACTGCTGCTCTACTTACGACTTGGGGAATTCGGAGCGATAATTGAAGTTATTAAGTGTTAAGGAATTTGGGTGGTTATATAGATCTCCTTCTGCCTCGATGGTGTTGCGTACGAGACCTTATCGGGAGAGTCCAGGTGTGGAGCCAGTAGCTGGTCATGCAGACCCATGGTAGAGCTGCTAGTTCCTCTCGTCCAAGCTTCCTGCCGGCCCGAACTTGCTCGCAATGTGTTGAATTAGTTGGCTGTTGAAGAGCACGGTGTCACTATCTGACGCAGCTCTGCCAGGTGCCCCCTCCAATTCAGATACTTTTGTGTGGATGTTGAGAAGCTCCGCCTGCATATCCTCCAGCTTCTGCACGATGACAGAACCGGTGACGAGGTGAGCCTGTGAAATGATCTGCGTGTTGGTGGTGGCCAACGGATGCTCTGGATGAGGTGTGTCGAACTGCGGTGGTGGTATGAGGTTCTGCGTAGTCATGGTGGTGTTCGGCGATGCTCTACGTGGGTAGAGTGGGTAGATGGCCTGTCAGGTCAAGTGCCCCTTGCCTCCACACGAGGCGCAGAAGCGATAGCGATTAGTCGAGTCGTGTGCCCGGCAGTCAGCGGTGGATATCCCGTTGCCGCAGTAGTGGCAACAGGGTGCCGCGTCACGTGAGTCGGCAGTGTGCCCATACAGGCAGCATCGGCGGCATGGCATTGGGCGGGCGCTGCAACTGGCCACAAGCGGCAGAGTTTGCCCTAACATGGGCAGCCCCGTGCCCAAGGCAGCCGAATACTCGCACTCCACCAAGAAGACCAGTCTGACCAGTGGTGTTGGACCTCGTTCGTTCCTGATTTTCGTGGCCTTGGCCGCAGACAGCCAGAAGCACTATGCGGCATTGAGGAACAGGATTACCGGGAGTTGGCGATGCACACCCCTGACAACGGCATAGAAGCGTTGCGGCAGGCGACTTGGCGATGTGTGGTGGGCTGAACTGGTCGGCGAGTGAGCTCTGGTCGCTTCGGCTGGTGGCGGCGAAGTGGCGGAAACATGAGCTTCGGCTGCGCTGTTATTTCCCTTTCCCTTTTGGAAGGGAAACTTGGCGGCTGCGGAGCTGGTAGTCTTCTTAGCCATGTTGATTCTTGGGGGCTGCATACCTACTTGCAACTCGCTTATATAGCGTCCGCCACGTGGCTGGCCAAGCACTAAGATTGATTGCGGGTTGTGACGTAGTCCTTTCTCCCACTCTTGGTTCATCTCACATAGAAGGTTCTAGAACTTCCACCAAGAGTGGGCACGTGAGCCACAATCTCCGCTCTCGTCTTTCACCTCTTCGCCTATACTTCATGTTATGAAAAAAGAGTTTGCCCAGGAAATCCATTACTTTAGCTATTTTTGATTCTGTTTTTACGCGGGTCCGATTTTAACACATTTGTAACGAACTACCGTTACAGACTCCTTTCCTCCAATCTTAAATACACCTCTTAACTAGATGATTTAGGTACAAGACTTGTACACGACACTGAACTGAGAATTTTATTTTATTGGTCGGGATCCCATATTTCCTCCAATACAACTGTCAAATAGAAAACCAGAGATGCAATTTAGTTTCTTCTTCCTTGACCTTGGGTTTATCTTTCCACCTTTAAATTTTACCAGGAATATATGAATCTAATATAATGGGCTTACTTCACAATATCCTCGAACAAAAAGTAATATTCCACACTCATACCATTTATGACGTTTACAATAAACAATTTAAGATAACTTAAAGTTGTACACACTAAAATACTGAAAATAAATTTTCAATTCACAAGACAGTATTAGCTTTTAACTTTGAGGCGTGGGCTCTAACGAGCTTTGGACTATCACTGGCTCTGAGCAACACAGAAACAGGTGTGATAAATTTCATAATCTCATATGGACCAGTATATCTTGGAGCTAGTTTTGCAGTAATTTTTTGGGTTTGCCCTGCTCAGAGGATTATCTCTAAGGTATACAGTATCTCCAGATTTAAATCTGGGTACTATAGTTCCCTTGTCATGGTGTTTCCCATGGCTTTGAACCATGCCTAGGTGCAAGTATATCAGAAAACTGCTTTAATAACGTACTCATCCGGATTTACGATATGGGAGTTAAGTGTTCCATCCCTCCTGCCCCTAACGGTAAACTATGTGGCATATCCGTCTGCTCAGGTAAGGCAGAAAAAGAATATTTACTCTGCGTATAATGACAAAAGCTGACAGGAAATGCATGACCTCGTTTAAAGTTAAACCTTAATAATCTATTTGGAATATTCAATACTAAACCTGTTGCTAGGAAAGGCCAATGGCTAAAAGTAAATTCACTGGTAAGTGTGAGATCACATAAAAAGTCTCAACGAAGGTTACCAACTTTAATGGGCAATTTAAACCGTCGTAAACATTGGAATGAATTCCCATTAACCGTTAAACATTCCACTTAATATTGTATCTTCACTAACAAATACGAAATTAAACCAGCATCAATCAGGATAGCCACACTACCTGAACCTAATAAGGCAGAAACAGTCTGCTTACCCAGGCTTACATCTAAGAGAGGCAACAAAATATACCTTTCATCTTGCATATATCATGGTTCAAAGTTACCCAACTAGGATGACTCGACTTTTGATGTAAAACAGATAATTTGATAATAGGATTTAAGGAGGTTGTAGCGTCTTGTAATGCTAGGCTAAACGCTTAAAATTGCCCTGTTTTAGCACAGAAATAACCATTCCTGTTAGTTGCAACTGATGAACCTTTGTATTTCCCAACCCTCTCCTGAGTTACTGGAGCTTGATGGGTAACATCAGCGTACCTTTCCCACTAATTGGTCCAAGTATTGAGGCGAACAATCGGGTGGGAGTGACAATGACAATGCTCGAATCTCAGCACGAGACAGCGCGTTCTTCACAATTTCAAACTCAGAATATGGCACTAATAATGTTTAGTCATTAGCGTAATCTTCAAACGATTCCGCTACACCTTGTGCTCGAAAATAATACTGTTCTATGCACTGATGATAATAGAACTCGAATCTTGTAAAACAGCAAGATTACTTAACTTTCGCAATAATATTTGCTACACGATTATTTCCTAGCTAGGACTCAACATGATAATACAGATTAATTCTGTAAATCCAGTACTTAAAGCGACGCTTTAAAGCGACGAACATGAGAATACGTAATACCCACTGGCTGGTATTCCAAAATGTATTTTCAAAAACATGTATGCTTGAATGAGCTAACTGCAACTCCTGGAAAATATCCACCGGCAGGGTAACTGCGCTAGTTGAAGCTCCCTGGTCCTTCAATGTAGTGCGTAAAAGTTTCTGTAACTCAGGGCCACTGAAGTCCTCTTGCATAGCTTCTCCCAGTCTCCTGAACTCATATAACATCTCAACCTTTGATAAAACTTCTGGCTGAAACAGGATTTCCATCATGAGCACTACTAATAATATAAGATGGATACGAGCAACAAATATGACTAGTTTTTACAAGTATAAGTAATGGAGTACAGTGTTGTGTCAAACACATAGAATTCTGAAAACTTTCAGCATATATATATATATATATATATATATCCACCGGCAGGGTAACTGTGCTAGTTGAAGCTCCCTGGTCCTTCAATGTAGTGCGTAAAAGTTTCTGTAACTCAGGGCCACTGAAGTCCTCTTGCATAGCTTCTCCCAGTCTCCTGAACTCATATAACATCTCAACATTTGATAAAACTTCTGGCTGAAACAGGATTTCCATCATGAGCACTACTAATAATATAAGATGGATACGAGCAACAAATATGACTAGTTTTTACAAGTATAAGTAATCGAGTACAGTGTTGTGTCAAACACATAGAATTCTGACAACTTTCAGCATATATATGTATATATATATATATATATATATATATATCACAGGAATAATGTATGTACAGCAGCGTGGTTATAATCCACGTACCTCTGAGTATAACCCCAACATACTGCCACATATGCATTTACTTAAATTGACTTTCAAATACAAATAGTTATAAAGAGTAATAGCCATTAACCACATACGCGTATAAAGCATAATTTTTACCATCACAACAAGAAACATGACATAATTGACCGAGCAAAAAATTCTTTTTATCATACTAGCAATGTGTAACGTTGGCTACACACCATGTAACGTTACCCGCGTGCATCACACGCTGTGTTTGTGGCCATGAATCGTCTTACTATAACGATTGACTTTTGATAAGCATATGCACATACAGTTTCAATTCATGTAATTACAGTTGTTAGCTCAGCTACCACTTATACAGGGTTAGGGTGCATATATAATGGTGTAAAGTTTACTTGTTGTGATGTACTTGTAGTGTCTACACTTGCAGCGTAGTATTCATAATGACTTTCACTTGTGTTGTTTTTACTTTCACTTACTTTTATCTTGTAGTGAAAGTACTGGTTACCGGGTGGAGGAAGAAACCAACTGGAGAATGTTCGACTTTAAGACAATAATGTACTCGATCCATCACAAAAGTGCTGTGTAACATATTTATATATTTTACATTTCGTGGCCGTGTGCTGCAGGTTGGACTGGTTGCATGCATACTATTACGTCGGGTTCCATTTTCCGGAACCACAAGTTCCTCCGACTGCTATGGGCACGTGAACGCAATCACTGGGGTGCGGGGTAGCAAAATGTAGTCTTTTCGGACGAGTGTCGCTTCAACGTGTCTTACAGTGATGGCCTGATACCTTTCAACCGGTACCGTGGTAAGCGCAACCTGGAGGGCCGCATTGTTGAGCGGCATGTCGGACAAACACCAGGAGTGATGGTCTGCGGCGCCATTGGTTACAGCAACCGATCTCACCTCCTACGAATTGAGGGCACTTTGAACAGAAACCGGTACCTAACGGTGGTTATAGAGCCTGAGGTACTCCCCCTGCTTCAGGCATCTCCACAGGCCAGATTTGAACAGGACAATGCCCGTCCGCATATCGCGAGGAATGTATAAGCCTTCTTCGAAGAGCGACGGGTACCATTGTTTCCCTGACCTGCACGTTCGCCTGACATGTTGCCCATCGAACATGTTTGGGATATGGTTGGTCGGCACCTGGTGCATCATGGTCCTCCGGTAACCAGCGTCACGGATTTGTGGGCTCGAATACAAACTGCGTGGAGGGAAATCCTTCAGTAGCTTATTCAAAACATTTTTGATTCAATGCCACGGCGTATAGGAGCTCTAATTGCAGCGCATGAAGGGCACACCAAATGCTGCATATTAGGGCTCAAAGATCGTGAATATATTTGAAACGTTTGTCATTTGCTACTTGCCATGTATCTGTGGTATTAAATTCATTGGATTTATGCGTTTCCGTCTTGGTATTGCAATTTTCACAAACGACAGTGTACAATTTTTACATACACAATTTAAATAAAATGACCAATCCTTAAACATTTATAAAACTGGAAGCTACAATAGCTATTTCTTGCATGCTGAACTTCTTGACTTCCTTTACAATAATTTCGAACCATGATTTTATTATTTTCGTACTATAGTCTTTATCCTTGTAGATGAAATGCACTTTCTTGCATACAAATGCCTTAACCTCTTGCTTTTGTTTAAGGTGGTTCAATTATTAGCACCAATTTGACTCCTAAAATAATGCCGCATGAACAAACTTTACAACACGCTATAATGAAACTTTCATACTTAATATTGCGTTTCGTTTGAGAAAGTTTGCACAGTACCTAATATACAAAATACCTCACACCAAAATGCAATGCTCCACCATTATATAATAAGGGCAGATCTCAACCGTCAAGTCTGCTGTGAGATTGGAGTTTCCTAAGCCGCTGTGTAATTCCATTTAACTTATTGTTGCCTGGGATTGCATTCAATTCTGGAACCAGTTGACTTTCTATGTCGTTTCTTCTTTATGCTGTTCATTCTTGCAAATACAACCTCTCCCAATCTTTTTCCATGCCCACATAGAGCTATCACAACCTTTTGTAGCCTAGTACAAAATGGCGTTATAACTACTTCATATCGTAACCCGAAGCACCTGTGATAAGCACATCTTCTGCGAATCGTATTACGAATGCCCCCGCATGCCTACTCGCAACTCGCTTATATAGCGTCCGCCATGTGGCTGGCCAAGCACTAGGATTGCTTCCGGGTTGTGACGTAGTCCTCTCCCTTACTTTTGGTTCCCCTCACATAGGAAGTTCTTGATCTTCCACCAAGAGGAGTCACGTGAGCCACAATCCCCGCTCTTGTCTCTCACCTCCTCGCTTATACTTTGCTATGAAACAAGAGTTTGGCCAGGAAATGCATTACTTTAGCCAATTTTTGCTACTGTTTTTACGGAATGTCGGATTTTAACACATTTATAATGAAGTATCGTTACATTTTCAAGTCAAGAAGTCATAAAAGGAAGCGCTGAATGTACTCCTCCATCGGAAGGAGGGCAATTGCCCTTTGAGGTACACCCGCCCGTATAGCTCGCTCATGTGAGGAGGAACGGTGCACCTGGACGTAGAAGTGCCGGTTTTCTAAAAAGCTGTGTATCAAAAGCAGTGATTTTGGAGGGCGGGACAATTTCCTTGCAATTTTTAAACTAGGCCATCATGCTAGCACCGATCAAAGGCGGCTTCAACGTTCAAAAATAAAGCCAACGTGGAAGCCATGCTGTTGAATCGTTCGGTGACGTCATCAAGAGGACGTAAAATCTGTAGTTCAGTGAACTGACCTTTCATAAAGCTAAACTGTGCAGTGGAGAACTCTTGCATCTCCGAAATTTGTTTTTACGCCGAAAAAGTAAAAGTATGTCGAACAGTTTCCCAATGTGGGCAGAAGACTAATGGGTCGGTAATTCTGTGGGCTCCTGGTACTTTCCCTGGCTTTGGGAGCCTAATGATCTCGCCTCCTTTCCAAGTTTTGGTGAAGTAGTTGCAGCGTAGATAAGCGTTAAAAATCTTGTTTTACCAGGGCTTTTCTCGGGATATACTTTAGTTCTTCATTGGTCACCCGGCGGCTTTCCCATTAGGTAGCTTCCCGATGAGTTTGAACAGTTCCTGAGGTGTGATGTGTGTCGTCGGTTGCGCATGCTTCTGCGCCACCCACGTTTCTACCCACATTTGCACTTATGTTGCTTTGCAGAGTTATCTGGGGTGTTCTCGCTGAATCTCTCTTCAAGGCAGTCCTCAAACACCTAGAAGAAGTGCAGGCCAAGTTGAGTGTGGAGCGCCTTAGTGCCAATGCTGACGCTTGAGGTGGTCTTAAATGCCCTTAACAATTTCCACAAGGAGATGTCCGAATGAGCGGCACTCAGCATCTTGTTTTCGCACTGGTCAATTTTGTTATTAAACTAACATGACGCCGAATAGTGTTGCGTAGACATTGTGCCAGCACGTTGATCTCGGGCTGGTAGGTTTTCCTCCAGAGCCTCAGCACGCGTCGCTGCCTGCCAATGAGAAGCTCCACCTGGGTACGTGTAGAAGCTGGGTGGGCTTGTTGTGAATGTGGTACGCTTTGCTTGGCTGCGTGCAGCGAGATGGTGTAGTTTTCAATGGCGGCGTCTATCTCTACCTCGTTGCTGTATGATAGCCTGGACTGCGCCATCTTGTGCATTTCGAGCCGATACTTGCCCCAGTCTGTCTGAGCACGTTTGGGTGCTCTGGGAGGTTGTGCGGTGATGGTAACGCAGATTTGAAATGCACTGACAGATGGTTGAAGTCAAATCTATGCTACACAATGAGGTTATATGAAATTGGCGAATTTTGGTAGGCACGGAGTCAAAAACCTTAGAGTCGAAATAAATGTGAGCGATGCCAAAATGTGGAGTCAAGGGGTGTATACCTCCACATTGACATGGAGAATAGAAAATCAAGCAGGAGATTTCCGGCCGCGTTTGCCCGGCGTGAATGCCACCAGGGGTGCCAGGCGCGGAAATCTCCTACAATTATCACATGCTCCTCTAAATCGAAGATTTTTTAGGTGTCTTAGGAACAAAGGTGAATCGAGGACCTTTAAGGCGCTACCAGTACCACCATCATTCATTTATTTGCGTCTTTAGTGCTGTGCACTCTTGTGCTTCTAGGACCGGAAACGTAACAGAAGTACGAGCAACAGTGTGTTTCAGCAAGATAGCGTGCTTCCTCCCTGTCTGCGAATTCTGTCAGTCCGAAGTATCTCGTACCCCTTGAGCTCAAAACTGAATTTTTGTTGTAATTTAGTTTCGCAAATGAATGCGACTTGTTTGGGGCCAGGTGGTGGCGGTGGTGGTGCACTTTTCGAGCGGGCTGCACTGACGGATGACAGCCCGGTGTTTACCAAGGCTGGATTGGTGATGGGTTTTGCCCTTGCGCAACACTCGTTTTAGCTCAGATTAAAGCTGCATAGCATTCGTGTGCGAGCGTTTCACACACCCTGTAGCTGTTAGGATGCGCCTCCTCGCAATTTGTGCATAGGGAGTAGTGTCATTCCTGGCCCGTGTTCGGCAGTCAGCCAGGCGATAGAGGCTACTGCAAAGGACGCACCGGGAGGTTAAGTTGAAAATTTATATGAATGACCCAGTTGGTGGCCCTTGTAGCTCAGTGCGATTTTATTGTTTTGAGGACCTCCACGGTGACCATCATGTTGCAAACGACCCGCTCCTTCAGGTGGTCTTGTGTTTCGGGCGAGTGTGACCTGAAAATTAGGCAGGCACCGCCCTCTTGGTTTTAGTTGTCGTACCTATACTTCCGTGTAGCTTTTCCGTCCAGATCTTCCTTGAGGCATTGTTCGTTCAGGTCGGGCAGCAGCTTTGTCATGAAGCACAGTGGTTGGTCGAATTATAATTTGTAGAGGTTTTCGATTGTTCGGTAATTGTGGTGCGGGAGTGCTGGTGAAAGTGAAGGGCGTAGGTTGGTTGCTGGCGATTGACCTTGGCGCTGCAGTCTGCTGCTGCACCGGGCCAGATGTCTTCCGAGATCGCTGCCACTGTGGAGAGACTAATGGTCCTGGACGTTCCTCGGATTCCTCTTCCATCGGCAGTGTACTTATGATATTTTAGGATTTGGTAGATTAGACTGGGATCAAGAATGTTAGTTCGTGAAGGTTCCGATTGTTACTGTTAGGTGGTGATGGTCGGGTAGTTTGTTGGAAGTGGAAGGGTAGGTTGGATGCCGGCGGTTGATCTCGGCGCTTGCAGGCTGTTGCTGCACCGGACCAGATGTCTTCCGGGTTTGCTGCCGCTGTGGAGGGCTGATGGGGCTGGGCGTTCCACTTCCATCGGAAGTTTGCCGATGATCTCGTCCGTTTCGGTTGGTGTCAGGACGTAAACTGATTGGAATTTGCGACAGTGGCCGCAGTCTTCTGTCGCGTCATCTTTTACCCCGGCTTTGGGCACGGCTTGTCAGCGTCTGAGTCGTTGTCGTACCCGCTAACAGAGTGAAGGTATCTCTTCCGGAGAGCTTTGGTAGGCCAGCTCACGTCTAAGTGTATTAGAAGGCGCTTTATTTAGTCTCAGTCCTCTATAGGAAATACCCAATTCGTGGGCGACTTTCCCAAAATTTGTGTGCGTCGGGCTTATTTCCATCAGTACGTAGTAGGTGATCTCGCCCTCAAGCTCGGGGACGTCTTTCTTCAAATGGGTGACCCCGGTTCACTCCTCAGGGTCGAAAGTTACTTCTGCGTCCATGGATGTGGCCAACGGTGGCCAGAGGGCTGGCCTTGCGCTGAGTTGGTTACGCCCCTGCTGCTATAAAAGAGGAATAAACACGACAACAAACACCCGAATCAACGCACAATAAAGAGGCACACTCACCCTGGCAAGGTGCTCTAATGGTTGATGTACCCTAACGGTTTCTCCAAGGTTTCTCACCTCACGCGTAACTATCAGAGTACTTGGAGTGATTCCTGATGCAGTTTGGAATTCCTGTGTGGTGGTCTGGATAGATGTCTGCCTATTACTCTTTACCACCCTCATCAAACGTTGGCGGCCTCTGTCAGTCAACAGACGAGGTCGGCCTGTACGCTTTTGTGCTGTACATGTCCCTTCAGTATCACATCAGAAACAGTGGACCTAGGGATGTTTAGGAGTTTGGAAATCTCGCGTACAGACTTCTGACACAAGTGACACCCAATCACCTGACCACGTTCGAAGTCCGTGAGCCCCACGGAGCGTCCGATTCTGTGGTTTGACGTTGTCTAATAACTACTGAGCTCGCGGATAATGAGTACCAGGCAGTAGGTGGCACCACAACGCACCTAAGATGAAAAACGTATGTTTGTGGGGATTTCCGGATACTTTTGATCACATAGTGTATCAATTTTTTATAATGTTTCGGTTCCTCTGGGGTTCCCTTATACGAATTTCTAAATTTATTTTTGTTCTACCAATTAAATCTATCAGAATCTTTGCAATTCTTCTGATACACTCCCTATTTTTTTTAATTTATCTACAGCTTTAGTTATATGTTTATTAGATAAATTTCTTAAATTTAATTTGTTTTCAGGATCAGTTTGAATGTTATAATTTATTTAAATCTTATCAAACTGTTTACATATCGCTGGATGATGAGTGAGTTTTTTTATAAACCATGTCATTATTTGCTATGTTCTATAAGGAACCTACTAGTTGTTTGTATTTTGTTTTTAGTCTTATATTTCTTAAGTAAACCTTATCCATGTTCCATCCATCCATAGTAAACTTCATTTATATGCTATAATTACTTTATAAAATTTTTCTCTTCTAAGTGATACATTCGATAATGTTTAATATATCGACATAGCAAGGTTAAAACTTAACATGAAATTAGCTTCATTTTGGATATTGCTTATTTTGGTCATTAAAATAATTACTTTAGTTGTGGTACTTAAAGTTTAAATAAGATTATTTAGCACTTAGTTTATTTCGTAAAATCATTAGAACCTTGATATGTTCCAACTGAACGGTTCTATAAGGGCCTAATGTATGATGGTTATCAAGTACTGTGCCTACTTACATTTTGACATTTAATACTTTTTAAGTAAACGCGTCAATTAAACATTTGTTTTATTGTTTCATTCAAATTGAAACAACCGTGCTTCAGTATTTATATTCGTAGTTGCTTTCATGAAACACCAATATCTCGCCGAAAATTCAGTAAAAAGCAGTCATCGGAATTAAACACCGCTAGCAAAGTTTGCCTACTACTGCAAAAACAGTGACATCTGGAAAATAGCGTGCACTCTATTCTGCGATGGACGTGGCATTGCCCGGCAAGTATTGCCTTTATATCCAACTTCAACGGAGAGCGTCTTGTTGCCAAAAACTGCGTATCAATTACAAATCGATGAATGAACAAGGTGTTCATATGCTTCCCCACCCCCTCCCAATTTACCCATCGAGACTGTCTGGTTTAAAAGATGACGTCTATATGTCTGCATTTCGGAGTATATATGTTTATGTACCGTACATTAGAAATGGCGTGTTAAACTGAACAATTATAATTATTATTTTCACCTGGGAGTAACAATGAGACCTAGGCATGCAGTTCCAGTATTGGGCAGGCCATGTGAAAAAAGGTATGCTTGTAATTTTACTTCTTTTATTATTAGTTTCTTTTAAATATGCGCTTTAATATTTATTGGGTAGGCCAAGAGCATATAATTTGCACTTAATATTGAAATATTTGATTTTATGTTAGAAAATAAAAGAGACTTTTGTAAGAAAACCTTGTATTATGTTCACCATAATGGATTATAACATCTAAATCAAATATTTATAATAACTGAATGCTACTAATTTGGGGAAAATTTATATTATGACGGTTATACTTTAATTTTACAAGAATATGGTGAACATTATTCTATAAAGTTCGAGATATTCAGGATAAAATTTAAGTAACTCCATGACACTGGCCTTCGACTTCTTGCGAGTCATTTCCTGGATGTTTATATAAGCAGGGGTTACGATCGTATGACTTTTAGGAGAATGATCTTCTCATGTTTGACACGTGGGCGGATTATACAATTCATACTAACACCCACATTCTACAGTACTAGTCCGCATACTCCTCGGGTATTTAAACTTTGTTTTTGATGGCTTTGGTCTCCACCATCACTTGCCTCGTAGCTCTGTGATGGTCAGCTGTTTATATTTATTTTGTGCTAGCTTAAACTTCGACGTAGGCCTAGGCACAACAAAGACTTCTTTCGTAAACCAGATAAACTCCAAAGCTGTCTCTGTCCCTCTAGCAATGTAGTTTAGATTAGTAATTAGAAAGATTAAGGTCCTCTTGCAATAAGAATTACACATTTAATAGCGTCACTCTTTCACCACCCTTCCAGCTACCCGCAACGTTGTCGATGACAACCCTGGGGTATGTC
Organism: Deroplatys truncata; assembly: GCA_030765065.1. Taxonomy (NCBI): domain Eukaryota; kingdom Metazoa; phylum Arthropoda; class Insecta; order Mantodea; family Mantidae; genus Deroplatys; species Deroplatys truncata. The sequence continues at coordinate 17,566,528 of CM060988.1, read as the reverse complement.
CCCGTTCTTATACTATTTGCTTTGAGAAACTAACCGACATATATCGTCGTGACAGCCAAGGCCATGGTGAAAATGTTATTGTACAAGCTTCAGATTTTTTCAGCCAATCCAAGACCACAGAATACCTTCTGCTTTGGTGTCCACATCGTCATCTTTGCATGTCCTAATCTAATCTAGCAAGATATCCTGTATGTATCTAGATTTGTACATAAATTACATGATTCATTTACCTACATAAACATATTGCAATTTTTCTATAGTTTTTGGCTACATAAACGTAGAGCATGTTTGTGTATGCATAGCTTAATTCAGCATAACGGCGTTAATAAAATATTCGATTATATGTATGCAGCAGAACTACATGATGTGCTATTTTCTCCCCTTCCGCAAGTTTGAACTGCGTCCATAGTATCAGAAAGTCAGAAAGGCGTATTCAAGACGAGCGGGTTGGGCGTCGGAGTATGCCATTGGAGAATAAAGTCGCCAATAGTGAGGCGGCGGCAGCAATACAACGGAGGGAATAAGAACTATTCACCTTCTCCTAGCTTGGGCGACTTGGCACGAGAGAGAAGACGAGGAGACACTGACAGGCACGCCTACCGGTAGCACGCAAATACGAAATGTGAAGGAACGTACACTATTTTTTCGGAATATTCAAAATTTTCCAATCAACAGCTTTGGTGAGTAACCTTCCAAAATTAATTAACGGGAAGCGCCAAGTAGACAGGGGTAGGCACACAAGGAGAGATGGCTTTAACATTCTCTTATGCGAAGTAAAGAAATGTTGTTATGTTGGGGGAAAGCAAGATTCAAACGCTGCTTATACAATGGTAATCTATAATGTTAAAATACTTTCAAAACTGTAACGAAGTCAATATATATTGTATTTCGTTAATGATGTAATAATTACGGGAGGGTAATATGTTTCTGTGGCTTGTTATGTATCTACCATTCTTCCGAATGAATAGATAAAAGTGTGTTAATAATATGCTGAGTACTGTGTTACGCGAGAAGCTAGTCAAAATTGCCAAGTAATTACTATGTGATAGAAAGATTTATATTATTGAAAAACAGTTATAATGGGAGAAATAAAATAGGAAAGAGGCATTCTCGTTTTATTTTTATTTTTTTGTAGCAACTTATTCCTGCCTATACGGAGTAGGGGAATTCTTTGTACTGAGCACCCTTCACATCCTTACATACATATATAACTGGTTATGGGTTAGGTAGTAATAAATAAAATTAACAATGGCAGAGAGTTACTTCTTTCATAGTTTGTAATTAGCTGTTCGTCATTCCTAGTGTATGTATTCTGCGAATTTAATATGACTTTAAACCACTAATGCTGCAATTGATTTGTATCGGAGGAATCTATTTGCAATACATTCATCACTACAACACTGACACTCGGCCTCCTTCATGAAACTTAATACTTCAAATTCCTTTCGAAAGGACAGATAGGTACGTGGTTTTACACTTTTCATTTTTCCGTTTCTGTGGTGTGCACGCTTGCTGCAAGGCCCGGATCATGATGACATATCACCTCTAATTGCTAGTCAGACATTGCTAACGTATACATAAATTCTTATCATGTCTTTCAGATTATGAAGATGCATATTGATCACGTCATTTGTGGTCATTTATGCCATTTTAAATTTTAGGGCATTTTTTCGATTTTAGGCTCATTTTCTTGCCCTTTGCGTCTTTATTTGGTTTTCTTTCATTTACATTCACTATATGCAGGGTTTAACATCACTAATAATTTGCCCAAAGAATAGGTTTTAAAACATTAAAAAGTTCACTATTCAACTGAGAAACGAGTAACTTGTGCATTCCTTACTCGCATTCTTGAGAAATAAATCAATTTCTATTTACTAGTTAGTCTGGAAAGGGTTGCTTACGAGTGGAGGGGTGGCTATTGTCAGGGAAACAGGTAATACTACAATTGTGTTCCAGAATAGAGAGGAGACTTTTCCAACTTTGACGTTGCTGCTGTGGCAGGTCATACCTGTGAAGTCCTCAACATTTGCAATGCATTTTGTAGAACCTGAGAACTCAAAAGGAGTTAAAACTGCAGTTTCGTAACATCTCCGAAAATCATTTGTTTTTCAGATTCTTGAAACTAGAACATCGAACAAGTATATTTTTAGTTAACTTTCTAAATTATCTTAAAAATATTCTTATACTACTTGTTTCTGCTTGTATAGCAGTTACACCTGGGTATAAATTGATTTATAATTTTCTTCCTCTTCACTTCAGGGATTAGGCATTTCTGTCTGCTCCGTCTTCGCATTTAAACAAGTACACCCATCTTCTTCTACATCTCTTCTTCCACGAAGATTGTATCTCCTTATGAAAACTGGAATTCCTTCTTCACTCATTCAATTCATATATTACTTCCAAATCTGTTTATTTTCTTATGTTTTATCTTGTGATTTATATATGCACAATTCCTCTCGAAGTCTTTCATTCTTATTAAATCTGATCAGACGCATTTTGAAAATCTTCTTAGAAACCTCATTCCTGCTGCTTGTATGTTACTTCTGTCTGCTTATTTTAATATCCAGAACTCATTTGCATACATGAGCACTGGTACTGCCATGCTTTTATATAATTTCAACTTCGTTCTTCGCTTGTTTAATTATTAAAAGTTCTTGCTATGGCTTCGCATATCTGCAGAAGCTTATTTTGTTTTCTAAATCAATGCTTACTTCACAGAACAAACATCTACACGGAGCCGAAGCTCCCCTCTAGGCCCATGGGTATGCGTCATCGGAGGGACAGTCCCTCCAGTAGGAGTTCCATTAGACCTTATAACTTTAAAAAAGCCCCTCCCCCGCTTGAGCAGGGACGGCAGGCGATAGGCCACTTACGCGCGCCAACCGCAAAAGAGAAGACTACTGCGTCCCTGCCCAGATGTACCCAATCTCCCATGGGTATCGGGAACCACTTCCCAGTCGGGACTCACCCAATCTGAATGGCTTCCATACGGGAGGGGCTCAGACGTTTATCCCGACGTACTTCTAGTAACGTTAGGAGTACCACCAATGCTAGGATACGCAGTGCCGCACCATGGCAGCTAAAGGGGTCGGAATTCTCCCCCTACAAGTACTTAACAGTCCAAATACTTGAAATTCGAGCGCTGTTCCAGGCATTTATTTTCAATAGTTGTTTTTGACCTTGCCAGATATTTTGCTCGGTGTATCATTGTTTTCTTTGTGGATATGTTTAAATTATATTCCTTTCCCAACATATGTTTTATACACCTAACGTTTAAGGCTCTCTTTATTGCCTTGCATTATTGCTACCTCATCAGCGTAGAGAATCACATTTAAGTTGTTATTTCTATTGAGTTGTATTCCTCCACTCGCCTCCTCTTTCCAAATATTAATCAGGTCAACTACGTATGTATTAAACAGCATGGGAGAAACACTGCTCGGTTTTAGATCATTATTTCTTAATTTTAGTAATTTATGTCATTTTTAAACATTTTAGGACATTAAAATCCGGGACCTGTTAACCGCCAAAGAAAACACAAGTATTCAGTACCGCGAAGCTAAGCAGGTAGACGTTACGGTCATTCATAATGAATTACGTCCTAAAATTCGTGGCTCATTTATGGACAAAACGAAATGTAAGCATAGTATTGTTTTATTGAGTTTTCATTGCTAAATCCGAAAAGTGACCTCCCTATGTACGGCTTCAGAATTAAAAGGTTATACAGTGCAAGGTAGGCCTAGTCTTCCACCGAGCGAACTGGCGCCGCGGTAACGTGGGCGACTCGCATTCGGAAGGTCCTGAGATCGATCCCGGTGACCGACTACGCATGGGTATTTTGTGGTTTCTCAGGGTCGGCAGGAGATTACTGGAGCGGTTCATCTAATACCACGACCCTCCTGTCCTGTAGCCATCATCGTCCTTGTCATCCGTTGCAGGACCAGCCGACGGAGATCGACGGTTGTGGCTGGATGGTGACTTGGACTGCTCGGCTGGAACCCACCTCTGGGAGCTTTCGGGCGGGAGATCATTCGGGGGCCCCCGGAAGCTCGGAGTCCTATAGTGTGAGCTCGGGCGGCGTTGGAAGCGTTCAATATGGAAACATTAGAGACCCCGTCTGTGCTTACGGCGCTCGTCATCCGGATTTCACCCCCCTTAGGATCTCTTCCCTTACCCTCGCTCCTAGTGGTCACGGTAGAAGCGAAAGTGACCGGCTGGCCTGCCTGCGGTGCTCTGGTCCGGTTTGGAGGCCCTTACCTTTACTTCTACCTTACCACTTCATCCATTCATTGCGTATAAGCAGAAGAGGTGTGACACCAGGTAAAAGTGCGGCCACTGATGCTGGTATAAGACAGGGAAACCACTTTCTCGGCAATTGCTCCCCAAGCACCGCCTGAGTGAGTTAATCCAGCTCCAGATTTCCCATGCTATGTGATACAACTGCGTCATAGGCGATGAGCAATTATGATTAACTAGCCCCGCGTTTTCCTTCTTTCATAAGAAAAATCAACAACTACATTCTGTCATACTGACAAATTTTTATGACTAAAGTTTTATAAAGTTATCTTACAAAACGTTTTTATAATGAGTTCGCCAACAGAGCTTTTATAAAACAGAACATTATTCTTCTTTTTAAAGGCACTTGACTTACGTTAAGAGACATGCACGAGTGGAGGCAAAAAGAAAGAAAGAAAGAATTGCCTCATGCGGCGAAAGAAAAAGAAGCGAATTGTAGAGGTTTACCAAGTCCTTCGTGGTCCGAATAGCGTGAGGAAGTAATTTTCTCCCTGGTCTCCCTTTTTCCCTTTTTTGCTGCAGAAGAAGAGGGCTGAGAGTGCAGGTTCCGGGACGAAAACAAGGCTGTCGAAAAACGCCAGAGCAGAGTGTGAGCATCGATTTTTTTATAGTTGTCTACCCTAACCAAATTGGGCAGTTTGCAGTTAGCCAGGCATGAAAATCCCCACCCTACCCTCTTCCTGGGCTGCTTGAAATTCAATTGGTGAACGTTAGGTTTGACAAACGGCTACGACGCAGATGTCTGGCACCGCTGTACAATCGCTTTCAAATAAAACTGATAACATCTAATCGGTTTCCTTGGCGGTTTTGGCTGAAGTCCAAACAACGACAGCACTAAGCCTGATTTAATGGCTGTGTGCAGCATCTCACCCATAGATTAGGCCGTTACAGTTCAACGAAGCAAGTACCGAACACCAGACTGTTAACTTAACACAAGAACATGAGGTTAAATTAAAATCTGATGTGTAAAAATCGCATTATTTTCTCTATAATAATTTATTTTCATAATTACGTTACATAATACTCATTCAAAATGATCCCTTAAATTATTTATGATTATGATAAACATCCCCTGTAATGATACAATTCCAGTGAACACATGTTTGTAGAGCCACAAGAGTGTACAAGGGCTCAGCTGCTTTTAAAGCGCGCCGTTTTTTTTTGGCGGGGGTATCTTTTTGCTATTTTCGTAGTGTTTAAAGCCCGTTATTATTACGTACAGGCAGTGAACATTGAACACTGATGACGCGTGCAATTAAATGATATTTGGGAAACGAATTTTGGGGAGGAAACGATCCCGGGCCTATTAGGGTAACTCCCCGGTATTTGATAGTTAAAGCACGACGACAATAGCACCTTTTCTGCAGGAACTCGTGAAAATCTAAAGAACACCATTTAAAATTTCAGCGTATGCAACAATATTTCTATACTACAACAGCAGCTATTTCGAAATGCTATAAGTATATTATTTATAACTCCAATAAAGCATAAACATAAACCATATATTTAAAACAAAATCTAGCATTACTGTACCAAGGCTCCCCAATACCTTAACCCTCCCTCCATTGTTAACGCGAAAAGTTTGTGCAACCAAATCTTACATTTTAATTAGCTATAAATTTTCATAGTAACTTCATTCTAATATACTGTTTGTTTCCAGAACTAACTGCAGCGGGGGACTTAACACCTGGACCTACAACGTCTTTTGTGCCTGAAGTGTCACCAAAAATCACACAAGCTGATGAGGACATCAACCAACACAACCCGAGCCGAACACGTACACTTCAAAATAAGGTTGTCCCTCTCTGCAGCTTCATTCTATACATAACACCATGCCAACAAAAACACCTAAACTCCTTCACGGTAAAAGAGCTACATAACAAATAAAATAGACCAATAGTGCTCAACACAGACAGTTAGAATATGCCCCCTATTCAAAACCAAATATATACTAACCATAGCGTTCAAAACTGAATAGCAAGCCAGAATGCTTCTACAAGCAGCGAGCGCCAGGAACTTCGGAAATCAAACCCAATATCTTACCAGCTTACCAACCCCAACTCACCAAACCGCACCACAGCGACAAAATCGCCATCTAATGGCAGTGGTGAAAAATATCCCTCTCGGAGTCTCCGACGAGGAGATGTTAGCAGCCATGCAACAAAGTCAACCCAACATCAATACGGCCGTGCGCATAACTATCAGAGCAACCAAGTAACCAAATCCGCTAATACACGTAATCACGGACGAAATACAAACACTACAAGAAGTACTTAGCAAAGGAATTGTACTAGAACATCAGATGTACCGCGCAGTCCTAGCAAGAATAACCGCGACAGACATGTCCCCTGCACGGCCACCATATTGATAACTGCACCAACACACCTAAATGCTTCTATTGCTGAAACATAGTTACACAACTAAGCTCAAACAACAGCCAGATGAACCTTACTGCGCCACTTGCAACGACCCGGGACATTACACAGGGCAAATCTGGTGCCCACTCTATCCAAAAGAGACCCCTGTCACAAACCCACACACAAAACGAATAAAAATCTTCCAGCACAAGCACCACCCAAAACCACCTCAACTCCTCCAACACCCCCTCCAAAACACAAGCAAAGCACCTTCCTACAATCCCGGAGAACAAAAAAGAGCTCAACGGAAAAGAAACCGCACAAATACTCATAATCACAACCAGGGAACAAATTCAAAACACACAGATGAGGGACCATCACGACTCCTCACAGAGTACATAAAAGTATTTTTCACCACTTAGTCGATTCGCTACTAAAATGCCTGACGGTAGTAACCCAAGAATTTGCCCTCCCGAAATGCAGAGAAACGGTCAATAAAACGCTACAGGGTCCATTCAAGAAAACACTAAACAAAATGGTCCACACGACGAACAGCGCCCAGCTGGCCGTACTGCAAGAACAGAAACCCGAACTCACATCGGCAATCTAAAAATAACACCTAACACTCGGAAACACATGGCCCCTGAAATTAAGGGAAAAAATCCCATAAACATCCACGGCATCAGATGCTACGGGAACAACTGAAAGCAGCCATCAGATATAATAACAATCAGCGAAAGCAAACTGAAACCGTACAATACCTTCAACTTCCCCCTACGAAATCTACCAGCACGACCGAGAAGCTGGAGCAGGCGAGCTCATTCTCATAAAACCAATCCCCCACACAAATATAGCTACCACAAGAATTTAAACCAACGAGATAGTATTAATATAGGTACAGATAAACACCCAGAAAATACACATAGCAACAATATACGCCTCACCAACACACATGTCCATACAGAAAAACCAATTGCCTACCGCCCTGATGAAGCACCTCGACAAAAAGTACCCAAACCTCATCATTATTGGATACCTCAACGCACAACGTCGGAGCCTCCTGGATACTCACAACAACCTCTATGGTAAGGAGCTACTACGCATACTCAGCGAAACCAAGCTGAAGAAAGCGCCCATACCAGACCACACACATAGGCATAGGCACTGAGCAACAAACATCTCCTGACAAGACACTAGCATCCACATAAATGCACCACAAAATACTCCAGATCAAAACAGATGTCCACATGAACATACACCACCTGCCAATAATAGTAACTGTTGCCACAAACGAGTGGTACTGCGAAGTGTCAAGTACCAGACTTCAGGAAAGCAGAATAGCATAAACCGGACACATTATTGAACAAATAGATAATGAAGAAATCAAAACAATACACGTAATACACGAAAACTAACAGAGGGCTATACCGACTTCAAGCGGGATCTAGGCCGTAACATCAACGCATTACCCAAAACAATAATGAAAATCAAATAAAAGCGAAAAGCACATCGGCAGTATATGAGGACCCATCACTCGTATGACAAGACCATCTACACCCAACTACAGGAACCAGTCAAGACCGCCATTTTGCAGTTCCGTAGTAATAAATGGAAATAATACAGAGAAACACTAAATCAAAGCCGCACACAAAAGATTCTGCCAGTTGGTAAAATCAACTAGAGGAAAACAACAGACAAATACCTCATCAAGCGCAACGGCCAACACTTTTGGAACACCATGCAGAAACTAGAAATATTCAAATCACACTACGAAGGTTTTCCAGGCACCAGAACACCCAAACTTCAACCAACAATACCACAATAGAATAAACATACAGAACAATCCACTACCCTAAACACCCCAACACCATCTATACGAGCCCGAAGAAACAAATGGACCGGCCAGGCCAATCACAATGGCCGAAATAACTCCCACAATACAAGCACAAGGGAACACCGTCCACGGTCGGGATCAAATCACCTATCGCATGATTAAGGAGCCACCACCGAACATGGTTAAGAGAATACAGCAGCTATACAACAGGTGTCTCAAGCATGGATATCACCCACGCACACATACTCCTATTTGAAAAGCCAGGAAGAGACAACGCAGACCACAGAAACTACAGCCACCTTGTCAAAGATACTGGAAAAAATCCTCGTAAACCGCGTACAAACACACATGAAACAATACAACATATCAGAAACCCAGCCGGCTTCCGAAGCGATATAACGATACAAGATCAACTACTTCGGGTAATGTCCAATTTCCAAGACAATTACAACAGAAGTAGAATGACAATCGCCGCCTTCTTAGACATCCAATCCGCTTTCGGTAAGTGTTGGACAAGCGGCCTTCTGTACAAAATCACAATCCTCCAAATACTCAAGAAAATTCTACGCTGGACAGCCAGTTTTCTAAATAACCGCACAGTCGACATAAAAATAAATAACACACTGGCAAACACCATACACTTAAGAACGGGCACGCCCCAAGGTAGCGCTATCTCCGGCCTACTGTATATTATATACACAGACAACACGCCTCCACCCATAGCACTCACAGTACATCTAGCACAATATGCAGTTTACATCCTGTATTGGTGCTCAGAGATAAAACCAACTGTAGCGAAAAAGAAAATACAAAAACAACTTGCCGTCTTCACTGACTGGGTCAACAAATGACAAATTGCCATAAACGTCACCAACACACAAATACTAGCAATAAAACGAAAGGGCTGTTTCCAGCGAAAAAACCTCCACATTAAAATAGGTAATACACAAGTATAATCCCGAACAACAGCAAACTACCTGGAGTTACAATACCCAACGTCTCAAAACCAAACGACACTACAGACAAAAAATCCAACAAACGAAACCAACACTAGCCACACTACGGCACCTTGCAAGAAATCAGGAAGGACTGACGACAAAAGCGCTCCTCTACCTGTATAAGGCACTAATACGGCCGGTGCTCACACACGCAGCAACCGCCCTCGCCCCAACACAACCACCACCTACTGGAACGAAAGTGCCTTTCTGCTACCCAAATAAAGACCTACACACTCTCACAAAAACGGAACCACTAAGAGGATTCATTGACAGCACTGCATTACAAAACCTAGTAAGCTACCACACAGACAATATATATTACAAATAGAAGAGAGCTACAAAAGACAAGCCCACAACCAGCTCAGATAATTAACACCCCCACTGCCCTACATTAAGGCCTACGTCAATGCAAAACATCAGCAAGACCAGACAGAAGCACAAAACCTACTACTGAAACTCATAAATTGAAGTGACCCACCACAGCAAACAAAACAACAACAAAAACAAAAACACACAATCTCCAAACTCCAAAACAAAAGCAACTCTAAGGAAAAACCAACTTTCGGTGGACCACGTCATATGCAGGAAAAAAATTTAAAAAATTAAAAAATAATAATTAAAAACAGTATATATCATACACAATGAACAGTAACTTAGAAAATGTCACGAAAGCACAACGCATGTGGACAATGCTCACTCAAGCATCCTACCATACAAAATTCTAACTTCCCCAAAAACCTTCCAACCACCAAACTCGACATCATTCCAGTTGTTACGACGTTGCTGCATAATATCGATGCCTAAAACCAAAAATAAAAAGCACAACCTGGCAGAAGAGGGAAGAATCCCAAGCAGTCTTGGACAGCTGCAAAGCCAACCAGAATTACGTTTTTGATTTGATTGAAGTGCCCCTAGGAGAGAGGGTTGAGGTAGTGGAGACAGAGAGCGGAGGGCAGGGTTCCTACCTTTTACAGATTGAAACTCCCCGGATGGTAGGGTACAACCGACTCACCTCCCCCCTGCAGGCTTGCACATCCCCCAGGGATCCAGGGACTTGGGACCGCCCCCATTCCGGAGGACGAAGACTTACTTACAGCATGCTGCCATGCAACGCTGAACTCCCGCCGACACTGTCAACCGTGAAACAGACGATGCAGATCAAAGTTGAAGTGAAATGAGAATGGAGGTGAAATGGAGGGACAGGAAATTCGGAGGATGTATTGATCCTTTCCAGCGTTCGCCTAGCAACCCGGGAAAACCCATAAGATCAGGTAGGTCGGCCGCGGGAAGCGAAACAACGATCTCCGGAATGCGGACCACAGACCTTAACGCCTGAGCCATACCACTCGATGTTCGTTTATTATTAGAGGATAATCATTCAGAATGAAGATTTCATCAATTATAATAATTCGTCAGTTGCATGTTATGTGTCTCAAACGCATGATACCTATGTAAAAATCATACTATTTTTCGGAAAACAAAAATAGCATCTAAACACCCCCTTTAAAGAATTATTTAGCCTGGATTAACCAATAGAATCTTTTTTTCTTTGTTAAAAGGAACCCGATTTAAGTAAGCAATTATCTATCTTCTGGAATCTGAGATATAGCATTTACAGAGTAATAGACACACACAAATGCTTTTCTATGATTAAGGGACCTCAAAACCTACGTTTCCAGTGGCGTCTTCAAATGGAATTGTTGGGTGTATCGTTAACATTTTCCTATGTGAAAACTAAACAGTCGTAGCCTTCTTTGTGATTACAGCTATAGATCCCCAAGTGCTAAGAAAATAATATAGATGTCTCACGTCTTTCAGGAGTGATGGTAATACTAACGAATATAATATTGCGTTAAGAATGTTGGCAATGTGCGGTCTTCATCTCGCACATTACAGAGCTGGGTCCACCTCTACTTGCTTGTAACACTTTGTTTCTGTAGCGAGTTAGGCCTGTAACATGCGTTGACAGAAACGTCTTCTTTGCTCAAAGTCTGCCTCATTTAATCCTTGCACACGTTGAAGGTATACAGAAGATTTTCATGCAGAATTCTCCAGACAGTCACATGACTAACTCTTTCCCTTACAGTCCTACATCTTGTGCTTTGTGATGGGTCTGCATCCACGGCACGAAGAACTCTTTCCTCAAGCTCAATGCCTCGTACCGCTCTTGGTCTCCCAACATCCTAGTACTCCTCTCAAATGTGCCATTCTCTCTCAAGTGTTAGTGAATTCGTGCGAATGTTCTTGCACACGGTAACTGCCTGTCAGGGTACCTTTCTGCTAAAGTTCACGTGCTCGTGCTGCTTTGTCTGTTCACTCATGGAATATATCTTCCTTGACCTATAACAACGAAACGGTTGATCTTCAGACCCATGTACATATGAACTTTGTTTACTGCCATGCCACCAATAAACATACATACTGTATTAAAGATATTTACATGACAAAGCGTATATTTTGAATTTTCTGGGAACAGCCTGTGAAGTCCTCTTCATTATAAACTTGTATAACTGGTAAACCTTAAGCGATAGAGAAAAAGCGTACTACACAGAAAATATAAATCTCTTTAAAACGTAGAATTTACTTTAAATAACCTTTTTATAACATCACCATTTATAGATACCTGTAATTAATGCTTCAAATTGTTCAAACTTAGCCATTCTTTTCAAGTCCCTCGAATTTCAGCTGTTATTCGCGATGTCATGGAAAGAGCATAGAATTTTAAGGCTAGCCTATAGCGCTTAGTTTTAAAATATAGACTATCGCTGTTCCTTTAGTATCTTTAACTGAATCTACAATGTAAGGATTTCTGTAAATGTTTATCTCGATTAAAATGAAGTAGATAGGAAAATAAACTTCACAAGAATAATATATATGCCCACTAATAACCGATAGAGAGTAGAGAGGGTCATGTGAATGTAACAATCAGATTTTTAATGTTTTATTGTATTTACAGCACTGATTTTACTATTCCTTTCTTCTGTCTCATGAGAGGCAAAAACACTCTCTACATTCCTGTTGTGACCAGGAATAATATCTCATAATTTTAGTAGCTCTGTAATTGTTCACTATAGATGCAATTATGAATGAAGGCAACTCATTTATTATGTGACAAACAATTCTCAAAACTATCATTTTTGCCCCCGCAAAAAATATTAAATTTGTTGAAGCTGAGTTCAAATATAGTAAAAATCACGTACCTCTTTTTTTTGACCTAGATGATTTCATTTTTCATAAAATCGCGCACAGTCCGTGAAATCCGTGGTATATGGCAACCCTACCAGACCAAGCATTTAGAACTATATAATTATTCAAACCCTTGTTGTCATAGACAAAATTTGGATACCAACGTTTTTGCATCTCTCCAAGACAAGAGTGATGGCGAAAAGGCGATTCCGTGGAGCGAATGGCCAGTCAAAACGTAGAGTGGGGGCAAGCAGCGTCTGACGAGTGCTGCCAGTCAAGGCAGTAATACGAATTATAAAGATTGCATAACGTCACAAACATGTGCAATGGAAATGAACGTATCTTCTTAATAAACTGATTTTATGATAAAGCGATTGAGGTATGAAGCAAATGTTAATCAATTAGGTGGAACAGCGCCATCATCACTAACTTTGGCTAATAGAAGACAATTTAATTGAAGGATAATTTATATCTGGAGAAACTTTCTTTAAAGTAGCTTAATTTTTTTCCCCATTACTTTCAAAATATGATACAAAGTTATTGTTAAGAGGCAAATTGAGGTTAATAAAGCTACATAATATTGCCTTCGAACTATTTTCAACAAATAATGACGAAAGTAATGTAAAGGAAGGGAGAAATTTAAGGAATTTTGGGATGAAGCAAAATGAGAACGTGTATTCCATTACACAACAGCTGTAGTGGTGCCCGAATGATATATCTGAAGTTCGTTCACTGAAACAAAACTCTAAACATCTAATTTTGATCAAAAGATTTTATTTTTCAAACACCTGATTTTTAATTTTGCTTTTTCTTTCTTTTATTTATTTATTTTCTTGCAAGGCAAGATATTTGGATAGGATGTTATGTGTCGGTTACAACAAGAAAATACATTATTTATGAGGATATATTTACTTGAAATGGAATCCTCAGAACCGGCGAAAAACTGGTTTACAGCCAAAACCCATTCAATACAAACACTGTAGTCTGAAATTTGTCCATTCAGGAATTTGGAGCTGCCGCATGGTCATCTACTCATGTTCCCAGAAAAGAACTTTGGTTGCACAAAGAGTATAAATATAATAGGACACAAAGCAAATATTTGTTAATGTTGTGATTATATTGCGACATTTTCTATCAGCATTCTAAACCAAGATGTCTTAAAGGAGTCCTTTCTCGAGAGCAGAAAGCAAATTCATCATTAGGGAGTAAAAGAAGTGGTGTCGCATTACATTGGACCACCAGAGGTTTGGAGAAATCAAATAATCTAGTTGTGCCGAGAGGAACACTGGTGCGCATAAGGTGAGGGAGCTGTTTATGTTGGTACCGACGAAACCTAGTTGTGCCGAGAGGAACACTGGTGCCCATAATGTAAGGGAGCTGGTTTATGTTGCTACCGGCAAAATCTAGTTGTGCCGAGAGGAACACTGGTGCCCATAATGTGTAGAAGCTGTTTATGTTGCTACCGACAAAATCTAGTTGTGCCGAGAGGAACACTGGTGTTCATAATCTGAGGGAGCTGTTTATATTGCTACCGAAAAATCTAGTTGTGCCGAGAGGAATACCGGTGCCCATAATCTGAGGGAGCTGTTTATATTTCTACCGGAAAAATCTAGTTGTGCCGAGAGGAATACTGGTGCCCATAATCTGAGGGAGCTGTTTATATTGCTACCGGAAAAATCTAGTTGTGCCGAGAGGAATACTGGTGCCCATAATCTGAGGGAGCTGTTTATATTGCTACCGGAAAATCTAGTTGTGCCGAGAGGAACACTGGTGCCCATAATCTGAGGGAGCTGTTTATATTGCTACCGGAAAAATCTAGTTGTGCCGAGAGGAATACTGGTGCCCATAATGTGAGGGAGCTGTTTATGTTAGTAACGACAAAATCTAATTGTGCCGAGAGGAACACTGGTGCCCATAATGTGAGGGAGCTGTTTATGTTGGTACCGACAAAATCTAGTTGTGCCGAGAGGAAAACTGGTGCCCATAATGTGAGGGAGCTGTTTATGTTGGTACCGAAAAAACCTAATTATGCCCTGAGGAACACAGGTGCCCATAATGTGAGGGAGCTGCTTAAGTTGCTATCGACAAAATCTAGTTGTGACGAAGGAACACTGGAGCCCATAATGTGAGGGAGCTGCTTATGTTGCTACCAACATAATCTAGTTGTGCCGAGAGGAACAGTGGAGCCCATAATATGAGGGAGCTGCTTATATTGGTACCGACAAAATCTAGTTGTGCCGAGAGGAACAGTGGAGAGTAGTAATAGTCCCGGATGAGCCAATTGTTTTAACGATAATCCTGCCGCTAGGGGCGCTAGTGTCGCTAGTGTCGCTGCGTGCGACGGCGGCGGCGGTAAGTTTGAAAAGCGCCCTGAGCGTTAGGATTATCGTTAAATCGGTTGGCTCATCCGGGACGAGTTGAAAGAATTGAGGAAGTGACGTGGATTGTTTTGATTGGTTCGTTAATTTGGGGTGGGAGATGGAGGAAGGGAGATGGAGGAGTATGGAGGTCGCGTGATGGAGAGGAATTGGGTGGCGAGGTGTTGTCTGTGCGGAGGTCGGTACTGAAAGAGGGGTAAAGATGGGTAGCGAGGGATAAAAAGTGTAACAGAAAGTGACGTGTGAAGTTGTGATTGGTGGGAATAAGAAGTGATTTTATTGGTGGAAAGGAGCAAATGAGAGTTGTTGATTGGTAAGAATAAGAGGGATTATGATTGGTGGAAAAGAAAAAGTTGTGGGAGTGGGGTATGTTGGAGGTGATGGGAAAGGTGAGTTTTGCTAGCAGCAAGATTTGCAAAAGCCTGTCTTGAACTGATCAGCAATTTTTGAACGTCGGATGGTAGTTTTCTTGAGTGGATAGAGAGATGGGGGCGATATGAGATGCGGTGGCGAAAATGGGAACTAGACAAGGTTGTTGAGACAAGAGGTTTAAGGACGAGGAAATTTGGAGGTTAGTGGTGAACACGGCGGTCGCAAGAGGTGGGGGTAAGGAGACGCGGTGGTGAGAATGGGAACTAAAAGAAGATGGCGGTAGCAAGAGGTTAGAAGAGTAGATTTTGAGGTTAAAATAGCGGGAACTAAAAATGGCGGAGGGTCTGCGACAAGGAGATGCGGTGAGAACTAAACAAGATGGCGGACGCAAGAGGTGGGAAAGGAGGTTTGAGGTTACAGTACCAAAACATGAAAGGATATATTCCTACGCCAAGCAGGTCCGAAAAATAATTATGCGTGTGTTACTTACCTGTTACCGGTGTGGATGCGTCACCAAAAGCGCGGCACGCGACGCGAAAAAATAAAAGCAAACTGTTTTTGAAAATGCTTAACCAGCTTTAAGATCAACCAACATCACTACGCACTGATATACCTAGGTTTTTAAAGCGGTACAGACACCCTTTGCAGAGGCGTAATTTAACTATACCAAAAACCTGGTACTGGACCATCGTGATGGTCGCTAGCGTACGTAGGAGCAGGGTTCTCAAGCCGGTCGAAAGCGGTCAAAAACGTGTACGACGTAGGTGTTCGCAGTAGCTGCTGTCGAGTCAACCGTCGAGGTGTGAATAAACGAGATCTGTTCTCGCCGGCAATTTGGTTCGGAGATGTGAGCAGCGGCGAGGTGTTGTCTGTGCGGAGGTCGGGACTGAAAGAGGGAAAAGATGGGGAGCGAGGGATAAAAAGTGTAACAGAAAGTGACGTGTGAAGTTGTGATTGGTGGGAATAAGAAGTGATTTTATTGGTGGAAAGGAGCAAATGAAAGTTGCTGATTGGTAAGAATAAGAGAGGTTATGATTGGTGGAAAGAAAAAGGAGTGGGGTATGTTGGAGGTGATGGGAAAGGTAAGTTTTGCTAGCAACAAGATTTGCAAAAGCCTGTCGTGAACTGATCAGCAATTTTTGAACGTTGGATGGTAGTTTTCTTGAGTGGATAGAGAGATGGGGCGATATGAGATGCGGTGGCGAAAATGGGGACTAAACAAGGTGGTTGAGACAAGAGGTTTAAGGACGAGGAAAGTTGGAGGTTAGTGGTGAACATGGCGGTCGCAAGAGGTGGGGGTAAGGAGATGCGGTGGTGAGAATGGGAACTAAAAGAAGATGGCGGTAGCAAGAGGTTAGAAGAGTAGATTTTGAGGTTAAAATAGCGGGAACTAAAAATGGCGGAGGGTTTGCGACAAGGAGATGCGGTGAGAACTAAACAAGATGGCGGACGCAAGAGGAGGGTAAGGAGGTTTGAGGTTACAGTACCAAAACACGAAAGGATATATTCCTACGCCAAGCAGGTCCGAAAAATAATTATGCGTGTGTTACTTACCTGTTACCGGTGTGGATGCGTCACCAAAAGCGCGGCACGCGAGGCGGAAAAATAAAAGCAAACTGTTTTTGAAAATGCTTAACCAGCTTTAAGATCAACCAACATCACTACGCACTGATATACCTAGGTTTTTAAAGCGGTACAGACACCCTTTGCAGAGGCGTAATTTAACTATACCAAAACCTGGTACTGGACCATCGTGATGGTCGCTAGCGTACGTAGGAGCAGGGTTCTCAAGCCGGTCGAAAGCGGTCAAAAACGTGTACGACGTAGGTGTTGGCAGTAGCTGCTGCCGAGGCAACCGTCGAGGTGCGAATGAACGAGATCTGTTCTTGCAGGCAATCTGGTTGAGAGATGAGAGGCGCGGTGGTAAAAATGTGAACTAAATAAGATGGCGGAGGCACGAAGTTGAGGTTAAGGAGCGGCGAGGCGTTGACTGTGCGGCGGTTGGGGTCTGAAAGAGGGGGAAAGATGGCGAACGAGGGATAAAAAGTATAACAGAAAGTGACGTGTGAAGTTGTGATTGGTGGGAATAAGAAGTGACGTTATTGGTGGAAAGGAACAAATGAAAGTTGCTGATTGGCGAGAATAAGAGAGATTATGATTGGTGGAAAGAAAAAAGGTGTGGGAGTGGGGTATGTTGGAGGTGATGGAAAAGGTGAGTTTTGCTACCGACAACATTTGCAAAAGCCTATGCAGAACTCATCAGCAATTTTAAATAACTAGTGTTTCGGGGGTTTTCTCTGGTTGGTAGACGAATGCAAGCTGTTTCTACCATACTTATATTATTCGTCTTTTTCCTTTTTTTTTTTAAAATGACTAGTTTTTTTTTTTTTTTTTTTTTTTTTTTTTTGGGAGTTTTCTGCGGATGGTAAACAAATGCAAGCTCTTTCTGCTTTTTCATAGGTTTTCCCTGGTTGGTAGGCGTGATCGGTAAGCGTTAGAATACTCTTAGAGCTTTTTTCAGGTTTTTTAGCGGTTGTCCCTGGCCGGTAGGCAAATGATAAAGTTTTTCTATAACGTCGTCGTTTTGGCTTGTGGCGCACGGATACTAGGCACGTACTCGCGCGCGCGCGCGCGCGCACACACACACACACACACACACTAAAATAGTAGCGTATAAAAAAAAACTGATGTGTTACACTCACATGACTTTCTCTACTCTTGTACAATCTAATTGGTAGCTTTTAAGCGATAGTCAAATATTTTAACGCTGGTTGCTATGTGGCGAATTCCATTCTGTTTGCATGTTCAGGACATAAAAAAAATGAATAAACGAATTTGAGAAAAAGTATAAGTATTGGAAAATTTAAGGAAATAACAAGCAATATCTCGAAAACGGTTCCCTCAACAAAAGAAACGTATATGACATAAGTTGTGTATTTTAACGCGATCTACATTTTTTGTGTAGTAAAATTTTGTCTATCTCTTATGGTTTACCAGTTATGCAAAAGTCGTTCACAATGAAGAATATTTTTGGAGACATTCCCAGAAAATTCGAGATATACATTTTATTTGACATGACAATATCTTAAACATATGATGTTTTAATCAAAATCGTTAGAGCCGTTTTTGAGAAAATTAAAATTTTCGAAAAATGTTCCATGTAAAGGGTAGTCTGGGGTGGGGGGATTTTCTTGAAAACCTTCATGTCGTATCTCTGGAAGATACTGAACCTAAATACCAAGTTTGGTGTTTATCCGACTGTTCGTTTTTGAGTTATGCTGTTCACAGACACACAGACACACAGACAGACACACACACGGACATGTTTCCAAAAATGCTTTTTTTTTTTTTTTTTTCTGGATTCAGTGATTCTCAAAACATGTATTTCGAGTGAAATCTCGGTATCGAATTTTTGGGTGGAATGCAATACTTCCCCTACTTACTATACGTAGTAGAGAAAGTAAAAATGAATAACGCATTTGAGAAAAAGTATAAGTATTGGAAAATTTAAAGGAAATAACAAGCAATATCTCGAAAAACGGTTCACTCAACAAAATAAATGTATATGGCATAAGTTGTGTATTTTAACGCGATCTACATTTTTTGTGTAGCAAACTTTTGTCTATCTCTTACGGTTTATCAGTTATGAAAAAGTCGTTCACAATGAAGAATTCTTTTGGAGACATTCCCAGAAAATTCGAGATATACATTTCATTTCTCTCGACATTATCTTAAATATATGATATTTTCATCAAAATCGTTAGAGCCATTTTTTAATACAAAGAGAACGGGATTTCACAAGTGAAACAGTACTGTGATAACGATACCACTGAAACAAAAAAAAAAATCTGATGTGTAACACTCACATGACTTTCTCAACTCTTGTACAAAGTATTTTTACAAACGCTTATTCCCCATCTAGTTCATGTTAATCGAGATAAACATTTGCAAAATCTATTTTATTGCTAATTTTCTTGTATAAAAAAAAAATCTGATGTGTAACACTCACATGACGTTCTCTACTCTTGTACAAAGTATTTTTACAAACGCTTATGCTCCATCTAGTTCATGTTAATCGAGATAAACATTTGCAAACTCTATTTTATTGCTAATTTTCTTGTAGATGTAGGGGAAAATATATTTACAAGGGGAATATAGAAAAACAGTAGCCTTTAAGCACATACATATCTCTTAATAGCTGGTTGCTATGTGCAACACCATTCTTTTTGCCACAGATTAATACTGTTTGCATATCAAAGACAAAAAAAAAATGAATAACGAAGTCCCATTTGAGAAAATAAATATTGGAAAATTAACAAACAATATCTCGAAAACGGTTCACTCAACAACAAAAATGTATATTACATAAGATGTGTATTTTAACGCGATCTACATTTTTTGTGTAGTAAAATTTTGTCTATCTCTTACGGTTTTTCAGTTATGCAAAAGACGTTCACAATGAAGAATACTTTTGGAGACATTCCCAGAAAATTCGAGATATACATTTCATTTCTCACGACATTATATTAAACATACGATATTTTTCATCAAAATCGTTAGAGCCATTTTTTTTTAATACAAA
Source organism: Deroplatys truncata (assembly GCA_030765065.1). NCBI lineage: Eukaryota > Metazoa > Arthropoda > Insecta > Mantodea > Mantidae > Deroplatys > Deroplatys truncata. The sequence continues at coordinate 17,546,528 of CM060988.1, read as the reverse complement.
GAGAACGGGATTTCACAAGTGAAACAGTACTGTGATAACGATACCAACAAAACTAATTATTATTCACCCACTGAAACACATAAAAAAAATCTGATGTGTAACACTCACATGACTTTTCTCATCTCTTGTACAAAGTATTTTTACAAACGCTTATTCCCCATCTAGTTCATGTTAATCGAGATAAACATTTGCAAACTCTGTTTTATTGCTAATTTTGTTGTAGATGTAGGGAAAATATATTTACAAGGGGAATATAGAAAAACAGTAGCCTTTAAGCACATACATATCTCTTAATAGCTGGTTGCTATGTGCAACACCATTCTTTTTGCCACAGATTAATACTGTTTGCATATCAAAGACAAAAAAAAAATGAATAACGAAGTCCCATTTGAGAAAATAAATATTGGAAAATTAACAAACAATATCTCGAAAACGGTTCACTCAACAACAAAAATGTATATTACATAAGATGTGTATTTTAACGCGATCTACATTTTTTGTGTAGTAAAATTTTGTCTATCTCTTACGGTTTTTCAGTTATGAAAAAGACGTTCACAATGAAGAATACTTTTGGAGACATTCCCAGATAAATTCGAGATATACATTTCATTTCTCACGACATTATATTAAACATACGATATTTTTCATCAAAATCGTTAGAGCCATTTTTTTTAATACAAAGAGAACGGGATTTCACAAGTGAAACAGTACTGTGATAACGATACCAACAAAACTAATTATTATTCACCCACTGAAACACATAAAAAAAATCTGATGTGTAACACTCACATGACTTTTCTCATCTCTTGTACAAAGTATTTTTACAAACGCTTATTCCCCATCTAGTTCATGTTAATCGAGATAAACATTTGCAAACTCTGTTTTATTGCTAATTTTGTTGTAGATGTAGGGAAAATATATTTACAAGGGGAATATAGAAAAACAGTAGCCTTTAAGCACATACATATCTCTTAATAGCTGGTTGCTATGTGCAGTACCATTCTTTTTGCCACAGATTAATACTCTTTGCATATCAAAGACAAAAAAAAAATGAATAACGAATTCCCATTTGAGAAAATAACTATTGGAAAATTTAAGTAAATAACAAGCAATATCTCGAAAACGGTTCACTCAACAATAAAGATGTATATGACATAAGTTGTGTATTTTAACGCGATCTACATACTTTCGTACTCACCTATAAGATATAGAGGGTAGAGGTCGTACGAACGTAGCACTTTGAGAATCTATATTCAACAGTTGGTGTTACTCCTTAGAAAGGAAGTATCTGCTGATTTTTATTTAATTCTTTACATTTTACATAACACGTATGCACTGGCACAGCACAAAAGCACTACACACAATACTCAGTTTTAATATTTGCACTAATAACATCAGGAATAACTGAAGTCTGCAAACAGTCATTTCCCATGGGCAGCCTTACGTACAGAAAACGTGTGTGGCTGATCTATGCGTAAAAAGAGCCTGAGAGCGGATGTACGTCAGCGGTAAAATCTTTTAAATGCATTTTTATTGGCGATGGTAGAAAACGTGCAGTGGTGGATCGTGAAAATTCATATAAATGGATGTATCACCTCATAATAAGCCTCTATATACCAAGAATATTGAGTTTTTAAAAAGTCAGCAACTGTACCTGTGTTTCTATACGTGAACGTCAGATGGCAGCTTCGATACGTGTCCACGGAGACCTTAGTGCTAGGCAACTGTACCTCTGTTTCTATACGTGAACGGCAGATTGCAGCTTCGATACGTGTCCACGGAGACCTTAGTGCTAGGCAACTGTACCTCTGTTTCTATACGTGAACGGCAGATTGCAGCTTCGATACGTGTCCACGGAGACCTTAGTGCTAGGCAACTGCACCTCTGTTTCTATACGTGAACGGCAGATTGCAGCTTCGATACGTGTCCACGGAGACCTTAGCGCTAGGCAACTGCACCTCTGTTTCTATACGTGAACGGCAGATTGCAGCTTCGATACGTGTCCACGGAGACCTTAGTGCTAGGCAACTGTACCTCTGTTTCTATACGTGAACGGCAGATTGCAGCTTCGATACGTGTCCACGGAGACCTTAGTGCTAGGCAACTGTACCTCTGTTTGTATACGTGAACGGCAGATTGCAGCTTCGATACGTGTCCACGGAGACCTTAGTGCTAGGCAACTGCACCTCTGTTTCTATACGTGAACGGCAGATTGCAGCTTCGATACGTATCCACGGAGACCTTAGTGCTAGGCAACTGCACCTCTGTTTCTATACGTGAACGGCAGATTGCAGCTTCAATACGTGTCCACGGAGACCTTAGTGCTAGGCAACTGTACCTCTGTTTCTATACGTGAACGGGAGATTGCAGCTTCGATACGTGTCCACGGAGACCTTAGTGCTAGGCAACTGCACCTCTGTTTCTATACGTGAACGTCAAATTGCAGCTTCGATACGTGTCCACGGAGACCTTAGTGCTAGGCAACTGCACCTCTGTTTCTATACGTGAACGGCAGATTGCAGCTTCGATACGTATCCACGGGGACCTTAGTGCTAGGGAACTGCACCTCTGTTTGTATACGTGAACGGCAGATTGCAGCTTCAATACGTGTACACGGAGACCTTAGTGCTAGGCAGCTGTACCTCTGTTTCTATACGTGAACGGCACATTGCAGCTTCGATACGTGTCCACGGAGATCTTAGTGCTAGGCAGCTATACCTGTTTCTATACGTGAACGTCAGATTGCAGCTTCGATACGTGTTCACGGAGACCTTAGTGCTAGGCAACTGTACCTGTGTTTCTATACGTGTCCACGGAGACCTTAGTGCTAGACAACTGTACCTCTGTTTCTATACGTGAACGGCAGATTGCAGCTTCAATACGTGTCCACGGAGACCTTAGTGCTAGTGCTAGGCAACTATACCTCTGTTTCTATACGTGAACGGCAGATTGCAGGTTCGATACGTGTCCACGGAGATCTTAGTGCTAGGCAACTATACCTGTTTCTATACGTGAACGGCAGATTGCAGCTTCGATACGTGTCCACGGAGACCTTAGTGCTAGGCAACTGTACCTGTGTTTCTATACGTGAACGTCAGATGGCAGCTTCGATACGTGTCCACGGAGACCTTAGTGTTAGGCAACTGTACCTCTGTTTCTATACGTGAACGGCAGATTGCAGCTTCGATACGTGTCCACGGAGACCTTTCGCTTCAGGTGACAAAATAACACTAGGCACTTGTGTGCCGTGGTGTAAGCCGCAATCACGGTATTGGTAGCGTGGATCTCCTTGGGGCTCTCCTCGGAGTTACCTCAACACCACGTACATGACCTGGTTCGTCACGGGTACGCAGGTCTGCACTACCACTTCCTCGGCGTTGAGCAGGCCCAGGAGGCGATCGTACCGGTACACCAGCTAGCACGTGGACATGTTATCGCGCGGTGGTGTTGCGTGTGCGAGGTATGGAAACTCAAGGACGCAAAACATGCACGACCGAGGGTTAAAAAGCAGAACAAGTAGTGACGTGGAGCGTTGTGATTGGTGTAAATAAGACGATCTCTGATAGGTGGACAAATTGAAATAACGTGATGTGATAGGCGAAAATAAAATCAAAGGTGATTGGATGAAAAATGACGAGAAGGAATTAGCGGTGAATTTGTGAACTAAGATGGCGAAGATTTTTTTTTTTTTTAAAAAAAAGGATAATATAAGTACGGCAACTGTAACGGTTTACGGCAAACGCGCGCCGCGCAATGCGTCACGCCCGGGCAATAAAACAAAAATCATATTGAGCAAGATGCCCGGCGTGACGCATTGCGCGGCGCGCGTTTGCCGTAAACCGTTACAGTTGCCGTACTTATATTATCCTTTTTTTTAAAAAAAAAAAAAATCTTCGCCATCTTAGTTCACAAATTCACCGCTAATTCCTTCTCGTCATTTTTCATCCAATCACCTTTGATTTTATTTTCGCCTATCACATCACGTTATTTCAATTTGTCCACCTATCAGAGATCGTCTTATTTACACCAATCACAACGCTCCACGTCACTACTTGTTCTGCTTTTTAACCCTCGGTCGTGCATGTTTTGCGTCCTTGAGTTTCCATACCTCGCACACGCAACACCACCGCGCGATAACATGTCCACGTGCTAGCTGGTGTACCGGTACGATCGCCTCCTGGGCCTGCTCAACGCCGAGGAAGTGGTAGTGCAGACCTGCGTACCCGTGACGAACCAGGTCATGTACGTGGTGTTGAGGTAACTCCGAGGAGAGCCCCAAGGAGATCCACGCTACCAATACCGTGATTGCGGCTTACACCACGGCACACAAGTGCCTAGTGTTATTTTGTCACCTGAAGCGAAAGGTCTCCGTGGACACGTATCGAAGCTGCAATCTGCCGTTCACGTATAGAAACAGAGGTACAGTTGCCTAACACTAAGGTCTCCGTGGACACGTATCGAAGCTGCCATCTGACGTTCACGTATAGAAACACAGGTACAGTTGCCTAGCACTAAGGTCTCCGTGGACACGTATCGAAGCTGCAATCTGCCGTTCACGTATAGAAACAGGTATAGTTGCCTAGCACTAAGATCTCCGTGGACACGTATCGAACCTGCAATCTGCCGTTCACGTATAGAAACAGAGGTATAGTTGCCTAGCACTAGCACTAAGGTCTCCGTGGACACGTATTGAAGCTGCAATCTGCCGTTCACGTATAGAAACAGAGGTACAGTTGTCTAGCACTAAGGTCTCCGTGGACACGTATAGAAACACAGGTACAGTTGCCTAGCACTAAGGTCTCCGTGAACACGTATCGAAGCTGCAATCTGACGTTCACGTATAGAAACAGGTATAGCTGCCTAGCACTAAGATCTCCGTGGACACGTATCGAAGCTGCAATCTGCCGTTCACGTATAGAAACAGAGGTACAGCTGCCTAGCACTAAGGTCTCCGTGTACACGTATTGAAGCTGCAATCTGCCGTTCACGTATACAAACAGAGGTGCAGTTCCCTAGCACTAAGGTCCCCGTGGATACGTATCGAAGCTGCAATCTGCCGTTCACGTATAGAAACAGAGGTGCAGTTGCCTAGCACTAAGGTCTCCGTGGACACGTATCGAAGCTGCAATTTGACGTTCACGTATAGAAACAGAGGTGCAGTTGCCTAGCACTAAGGTCTCCGTGGACACGTATCGAAGCTGCAATCTCCCGTTCACGTATAGAAACAGAGGTACAGTTGCCTAGCACTAAGGTCTCCGTGGACACGTATTGAAGCTGCAATCTGCCGTTCACGTATAGAAACAGAGGTGCAGTTGCCTAGCACTAAGGTCTCCGTGGATACGTATCGAAGCTGCAATCTGCCGTTCACGTATAGAAACAGAGGTGCAGTTGCCTAGCACTAAGGTCTCCGTGGACACGTATCGAAGCTGCAATCTGCCGTTCACGTATACAAACAGAGGTACAGTTGCCTAGCACTAAGGTCTCCGTGGACACGTATCGAAGCTGCAATCTGCCGTTCACGTATAGAAACAGAGGTACAGTTGCCTAGCACTAAGGTCTCCGTGGACACGTATCGAAGCTGCAATCTGCCGTTCACGTATAGAAACAGAGGTGCAGTTGCCTAGCGCTAAGGTCTCCGTGGACACGTATCGAAGCTGCAATCTGCCGTTCACGTATAGAAACAGAGGTGCAGTTGCCTAGCACTAAGGTCTCCGTGGACACGTATCGAAGCTGCAATCTGCCGTTCACGTATAGAAACAGAGGTACAGTTGCCTAGCACTAAGGTCTCCGTGGACACGTATCGAAGCTGCAATCTGCCGTTCACGTATAGAAACAGAGGTACAGTTGCCTAGCACTAAGGTCTCCGTGGACACGTATCGAAGCTGCCATCTGACGTTCACGTATAGAAACACAGGTACAGTTGCTGACTTTTTAAAAACTCAATATTCTTGGTATATAGAGGCTTATTATGAGGTGATACATCCATTTATATGAATTTTCACGATCCACCACTGCACGTTTTCTACCATCGCCAATAAAAATGCATTTAAAAGATTTTACCGCTGACGTACATCCGCTCTCAGGCTCTTTTTACGCATAGATCAGCCACACACGTTTTCTGTACGTAAGGCTGCCCATGGGAAATGACTGTTTGCAGACTTCAGTTATTCCTGATGTTATTAGTGCAAATATTAAAACTGAGTATTGTGTGTAGTGCTTTTGTGCTGTGCCAGTGCATACGTGTTATGTAAAATGTAAAGAATTAAATAAAAATCAGCAGATACTTCCTTTCTAAGGAGTAACACCAACTGTTGAATATAGATTCTCAAAGTGCTACGTTCGTACGACCTCTACCCTCTATATCTTATAGGTGAGTACGAAAGTATGTAGATCGCGTTAAAATACACAACTTATGTCATATACATCTTTATTGTTGAGTGAACCGTTTTCGAGATATTGCTTGTTATTTACTTAAATTTTCCAATAGTTATTTTCTCAAATGGGAATTCGTTATTCATTTTTTTTTTGTCTTTGATATGCAAAGAGTATTAATCTGTGGCAAAAAGAATGGTACTGCACATAGCAACCAGCTATTAAGAGATATGTATGTGCTTAAAGGCTACTGTTTTTCTATATTCCCCTTGTAAATATATTTTCCCTACATCTACAACAAAATTAGCAATAAAACAGAGTTTGCAAATGTTTATCTCGATTAACATGAACTAGATGGGGAATAAGCGTTTGTAAAAATACTTTGTACAAGAGATGAGAAAAGTCATGTGAGTGTTACACATCAGATTTTTTTTATGTGTTTCAGTGGGTGAATAATAATTAGTTTTGTTGGTATCGTTATCACAGTACTGTTTCACTTGTGAAATCCCGTTCTCTTTGTATTAAAAAAAATGGCTCTAACGATTTTGATGAAAAATATCGTATGTTTAATATAATGTCGTGAGAAATGAAATGTATATCTCGAATTTATCTGGGAATGTCTCCAAAAGTATTCTTCATTGTGAACGTCTTTTTCATAACTGAAAAACCGTAAGAGATAGACAAAATTTTACTACACAAAAAATGTAGATCGCGTTAAAATACACATCTTATGTAATATACATTTTTGTTGTTGAGTGAACCGTTTTCGAGATATTGTTTGTTAATTTTCCAATATTTATTTTCTCAAATGGGACTTCGTTATTCATTTTTTTTTTGTCTTTGATATGCAAACAGTATTAATCTGTGGCAAAAAGAATGGTGTTGCACATAGCAACCAGCTATTAAGAGATATGTATGTGCTTAAAGGCTACTGTTTTTCTATATTCCCCTTGTAAATATATTTTCCCTACATCTACAACAAAATTAGCAATAAAACAGAGTTTGCAAATGTTTATCTCGATTAACATGAACTAGATGGGGAATAAGCGTTTGTAAAAATACTTTGTACAAGAGATGAGAAAAGTCATGTGAGTGTTACACATCAGATTTTTTTTATGTGTTTCAGTGGGTGAATAATAATTAGTTTTGTTGGTATCGTTATCACAGTACTGTTTCACTTGTGAAATCCCGTTCTCTTTGTATTAAAAAAAAATGGCTCTAACGATTTTGATGAAAAATATCGTATGTTTAATATAATGTCGTGAGAAATGAAATGTATATCTCGAATTTTCTGGGAATGTCTCCAAAAGTATTCTTCATTGTGAACGTCTTTTTCATAACTGAAAAACCGTAAGAGATAGACAAAATTTTACTACACAAAAAATGTAGATCGCGTTAAAATACACATCTTATGTAATATACATTTTTGTTGTTGAGTGAACCGTTTTCGAGATATTGTTTGTTAATTTTCCAATATTTATTTTCTCAAATGGGACTTCGTTATTCATTTTTTTTTTGTCTTTGATATGCAAACAGTATTAATCTGTGGCAAAAAGAATGGTGTTGCACATAGCAACCAGCTATTAAGAGATATGTATGTGCTTAAAGGCTACTGTTTTTCTATATTCCCCTTGTAAATATATTTTCCCCTACATCTACAAGAAAATTAGCAATAAAATAGAGTTTGCAAATGTTTATCTCGATTAACATGAACTAGATGGAGCATAAGCGTTTGTAAAAATACTTTGTACAAGAGTAGAGAACGTCATGTGAGTGTTACACATCAGATTTTTTTTTTATACAAGAAAATTAGCAATAAAATAGATTTTGCAAATGTTTATCTCGATTAACATGAACTAGATGGGGAATAAGCGTTTGTAAAAATACTTTGTACAAGAGTTGAGAAAGTCATGTGAGTGTTACACATCAGATTTTTTTTTTTGTTTCAGTGGTATCGTTATCACAGTACTGTTTCACTTGTGAAATCCCGTTCTCTTTGTATTAAAAAATGGCTCTAACGATTTTGATGAAAATATCATATATTTAAGATAATGTCGAGAGAAATGAAATGTATATCTCGAATTTTCTGGGAATGTCTCCAAAAGAATTCTTCATTGTGAACGACTTTTTCATAACTGATAAACCGTAAGAGATAGACAAAAGTTTGCTACACAAAAAATGTAGATCGCGTTAAAATACACAACTTATGCCATATACATTTATTTTGTTGAGTGAACCGTTTTTCGAGATATTGCTTGTTATTTCCTTTAAATTTTCCAATACTTATACTTTTTCTCAAATGCGTTATTCATTTTTACTTTCTCTACTACGTATAGTAAGTAGGGGAAGTATTGCATTCCACCCAAAAATTCGATACCGAGATTTCACTCGAAATACATGTTTTGAGAATCACTGAATCCAGAAAAAAAAAAAAAAAAAAGCATTTTTGGAAACATGTCCGTGTGTGTGTCTGTCTGTGTGTCTGTGTGTCTGTGAACAGCATAACTCAAAAACGAACAGTCGGATAAACACCAAACTTGGTATTTAGGTTCAGTATCTTCCAGAGATACGACATGAAGGTTTTCAAGAAAATCCCCCCACCCCAGACTACCCTTTACATGGAACATTTTTCGAAAATTTTAATTTTCTCAAAAACGGCTCTAACGATTTTGATTAAAACATCATATGTTTAAGATATTGTCATGTCAAATAAAATGTATATCTCGAATTTTCTGGGAATGTCTCCAAAAATATTCTTCATTGTGAACGACTTTTGCATAACTGGTAAACCATAAGAGATAGACAAAATTTTACTACACAAAAAATGTAGATCGCGTTAAAATACACAACTTATGTCATATACGTTTCTTTTGTTGAGGGAACCGTTTTCGAGATATTGCTTGTTATTTCCTTAAATTTTCCAATACTTATACTTTTTCTCAAATTCGTTTATTCATTTTTTTTATGTCCTGAACATGCAAACAGAATGGAATTCGCCACATAGCAACCAGCGTTAAAATATTTGACTATCGCTTAAAAGCTACCAATTAGATTGTACAAGAGTAGAGAAAGTCATGTGAGTGTAACACATCAGTTTTTTTTTATACGCTACTATTTTAGTGTGTGTGTGTGTGTGTGTGTGCGCGCGCGCGCGCGCGCGAGTACGTGCCTAGTATCCGTGCGCCACAAGCCAAAACGACGACGTTATAGAAAAACTTTATCATTTGCCTACCGGCCAGGGACAACCGCTAAAAAACCTGAAAAAAGCTCTAAGAGTATTCTAACGCTTACCGATCACGCCTACCAACCAGGGAAAACCTATGAAAAAGCAGAAAGAGCTTGCATTTGTTTACCATCCGCAGAAAACTCCCAAAAAAAAAAAAAAAAAAAAAAAAAAAAAACTAGTCATTTTAAAAAAAAAAAGGAAAAAGACGAATAATATAAGTATGGTAGAAACAGCTTGCATTCGTCTACCAACCAGAGAAAACCCCCGAAACACTAGTTATTTAAAATTGCTGATGAGTTCTGCATAGGCTTTTGCAAATGTTGTTGGTAGCAAAACTCACCTTTTCCATCACCTCCAACATACCCCACTCCCACACCTTTTTTCTTTCCACCAATCATAATCTCTCTTATTCTCGCCAATCAGCAACTTTCATTTGTTCCTTTCCACCAATAACGTCACTTCTTATTCCCACCAATCACAACTTCACACGTCACTTTCTGTTATACTTTTTATCCCTCGTTCGCCATCTTTCCCCCTCTTTCAGACCCCAACCGCCGCACAGTCAACGCCTCGCCGCTCCTTAACCTCAACTTCGTGCCTCCGCCATCTTATTTAGTTCACATTTTTACCACCGCGCCTCTCATCTCTCAACCAGATTGCCTGCAAGAACAGATCTCGTTCATTCGCACCTCGACGGTTGCCTCGGCAGCAGCTACTGCCAACACCTACGTCGTACACGTTTTTGACCGCTTTCGACCGGCTTGAGAACCCTGCTCCTACGTACGCTAGCGACCATCACGATGGTCCAGTACCAGGTTTTGGTATAGTTAAATTACGCCTCTGCAAAGGGTGTCTGTACCGCTTTAAAAACCTAGGTATATCAGTGCGTAGTGATGTTGGTTGATCTTAAAGCTGGTTAAGCATTTTCAAAAACAGTTTGCTTTTATTTTTCCGCCTCGCGTGCCGCGCTTTTGGTGACGCATCCACACCGGTAACAGGTAAGTAACACACGCATAATTATTTTTCGGACCTGCTTGGCGTAGGAATATATCCTTTCGTGTTTTGGTACTGTAACCTCAAACCTCCTTACCCTCCTCTTGCGTCCGCCATCTTGTTTAGTTCTCACCGCATCTCCTTGTCGCAAACCCTCCGCCATTTTTAGTTCCCGCTATTTTAACCTCAAAATCTACTCTTCTAACCTCTTGCTACCGCCATCTTCTTTTAGTTCCCATTCTCACCACCGCATCTCCTTACCCCCACCTCTTGCGACCGCCATGTTCACCACTAACCTCCAACTTTCCTCGTCCTTAAACCTCTTGTCTCAACCACCTTGTTTAGTCCCCATTTTCGCCACCGCATCTCATATCGCCCCATCTCTCTATCCACTCAAGAAAACTACCATCCAACGTTCAAAAATTGCTGATCAGTTCACGACAGGCTTTTGCAAATCTTGTTGCTAGCAAAACTTACCTTTCCCATCACCTCCAACATACCCCACTCCTTTTTCTTTCCACCAATCATAACCTCTCTTATTCTTACCAATCAGCAACTTTCATTTGCTCCTTTCCACCAATAAAATCACTTCTTATTCCCACCAATCACAACTTCACACGTCACTTTCTGTTACACTTTTTATCCCTCGCTCCCCATCTTTTCCCTCTTTCAGTCCCGACCTCCGCACAGACAACACCTCGCCGCTGCTCACATCTCCGAACCAAATTGCCGGCGAGAACAGATCTCGTTTATTCACACCTCGACGGTTGACTCGACAGCAGCTACTGCGAACACCTACGTCGTACACGTTTTTGACCGCTTTCGACCGGCTTGAGAACCCTGCTCCTACGTACGCTAGCGACCATCACGATGGTCCAGTACCAGGTTTTTGGTATAGTTAAATTACGCCTCTGCAAAGGGTGTCTGTACCGCTTTAAAAACCTAGGTATATCAGTGCGTAGTGATGTTGGTTGATCTTAAAGCTGGTTAAGCATTTTCAAAAACAGTTTGCTTTTATTTTTTCGCGTCGCGTGCCGCGCTTTTGGTGACGCATCCACACCGGTAACAGGTAAGTAACACACGCATAATTATTTTTCGGACCTGCTTGGCGTAGGAATATATCCTTTCATGTTTTGGTACTGTAACCTCAAACCTCCTTTCCCACCTCTTGCGTCCGCCATCTTGTTTAGTTCTCACCGCATCTCCTTGTCGCAGACCCTCCGCCATTTTTAGTTCCCGCTATTTTAACCTCAAAATCTACTCTTCTAACCTCTTGCTACCGCCATCTTCTTTTAGTTCCCATTCTCACCACCGCGTCTCCTTACCCCCACCTCTTGCGACCGCCGTGTTCACCACTAACCTCCAAATTTCCTCGTCCTTAAACCTCTTGTCTCAACAACCTTGTCTAGTTCCCATTTTCGCCACCGCATCTCATATCGCCCCCATCTCTCTATCCACTCAAGAAAACTACCATCCGACGTTCAAAAATTGCTGATCAGTTCAAGACAGGCTTTTGCAAATCTTGCTGCTAGCAAAACTCACCTTTCCCATCACCTCCAACATACCCCACTCCCACAACTTTTTCTTTTCCACCAATCATAATCCCTCTTATTCCTACCAATCAACAACTCTCATTTGTTCCTTTCCACCAATAAAATCACTTCTTACTCCCACCAATCACAACTTCACACGTCACTTTCTGTTACACTTTTTATCCCTCGCTCCCCATCTTTACCCCTCTTTCAGTACCGACCTCCGCACAGACAACACCTCGCCACCCGGCTCCTCTCCATCACGCGACCTCCATACTCCTCCATCTCCCTTCCTCCATCTCCCACCCCAAATTAACGAACCAATCAAAACACTACACGTCACTTCCTCAATTCTTTCAACTCGTCCCGGATGAGCCAACCGATTTAACGATAATCCTAACGCTCAGGGCGCTTTTCAAACTTACCGCCGCCGCCGTCGCACGCAGCGACACTAGCGACACTAGCGCCCCTAGCGGCAGGATTATCGTTAAAACAATTGGCTCATCCGGGACTATTACTACTGTGGAGCCCATAATGTGAGGGAGCTGCTTATATTGCTACCGACAAAATCTAGTTGTGCCCTGAGGAACACTGGTGCCCATAATATGAGGGAGCTGCTTATGTTGGTACCGATAAAATCTAGTTGTGCCGAGAGGAACAGTGAGGCCCATAATATGAGGGAGCTGTTTATGTTGGTACCGATAAAATCTAGTTGTGCCCTGAGGAACACTGGTGCCCATAAGGTGAGGGAGCTGCTTATGTTGCTACCGACAATATCTAGTTGTGCCGAGAGGAACAGTGGAGCCCATAATATGAGGGAGCTGCTTATGTTGGTACCGATAAAATCTAGTTGTGCCCTGACGAACACTGGAGCCCATAATGTGAGGGAGCTGCTTATGTTGCTACCGACAAAATCTAGTTGTGCTGAAAGGAACACTGGTGCCCATAATATGAGAAAGCTGTTTTTGTTGCTACCGGCAAAATCTAGTTGTGCCGAGAGGAACACTGGTGACCGTAATGTGAGGAAGCTGTTTATGTTGCTACCGACAAAATCTAGTTGTGCCGAGAGGCACACTGGTACCTATAATGTGAGGGAGCTGTTTATGTTGGTACCGACAAAATCTAGTTTGGCCGAGAGGAACACTGGTGCCCATAATGTGATTGAGCTGTTTATGTTGGTACCGACAAAATCTAGTTGTGTCGAGAGGAACAGTGGTGCCCATAATGTGAGGGAGATGGTTCTGTTGGTACCAACAAAATCTAGTTGTGCCGAGAGGAAAACTGGTGCCCATAATGTGAGGGAGCTGTTTATGTTGCTACCAACAAAATCTAGTTGTGCCGAGAGGTACACTGGTGCCTATAATGTGAGGGAGCTGTTTATGTTGTAGCCGACAAAATCTAGTTGTGCCGAGAGGCACACTGGTGCCCATAATGTGAGGGAGCTGTTTCTGTTGCTACCGACAATATCTAGTTGTGCCGAGAGGAACCTGATGCCCATAATGTGAGGGAGCTGTTTATGTTGGTACCAACAAAATCTAGTTTGGCCGAGAGGAACATTGGTGCCCATAATGTGAGGGAGCTGTTTATGTTGGTATCAACAAAATCTAGTTTGGCCGAGAGGAACACTGGTGCCCATAATGTGAGGGAGATGTTTCTGTTGGTACCGGCAAAATCTAGTTTGGCCGAGAGGAACACTGGTGCCCATAATGTGAGGGAGCTGTTTATGTTGGTTCCAACAAAATCTAGTTTGGCCGAGAGGAACACTGGTGCCCATAATGTGAGGGAGCTGTTTATGTTAGTACCAACAAAATCTAGTTTGGCCGAGAGGAACACTGGTGCCCATAATGTGAGGGAGCTGTTTATGTTGGTACCAACAAAATCTATTTTGGCCGAGAGGAACACTGGTGCCCATAGTGTGAGGGAGATGTTTCTGTTGGTACGGCAAAATCTAGTTGTGCCGAGAGGAACACTGATGCCCATAATGTGAGGGAGCTGTTTATGTTGGTACCGACAAAATCTAGTTGTGCGGAGAGGAAAACTGGTGCCCATAATATAAGGGAGCTGTTTCTGTTGCTACGAACAAAATCTAGTTGTGCCGAGAGGCACACTGGTGCCTATAATGTGAAGGAGCTGTTTATGTTGGTGCCGACAAAATCTAGTTGTCCCAAGTGGAACACTGGTGCCCATAATGTGAGGGAGCTGTTTATGTTGGTACCGACAAAATCTAGTTTAGCCGAGAGGAACACTGGTGCCCATAATGTGAGGGAGCTGTTTATGTTGGTACCGACAAAATCTAGTTTGGCCGAGAGGAACACTGATGCGTATAATGTGAGGGAGCTGTTTATGTTGCTACCAACAAAATCTAGTTTGGCCGAGAGGAACACTGGTGCCCATAATGTAAGGGAGCTGTTTATGTTGGTACCGACAAAATCTAGTTTGGCCGAGAGGAACACTGATGCCCATAATGTGAGGGAGCTGTTTATGTTGGTCCCGACAAAATCTAGTTTGGCCGAGAGGAACACTGATGCCCATAATGTGAGGGAGCTGTTTATGTTGGTACCAACAAAAGCTAGTTTGGCCGAGAGGAAGACTGGTGCCCATAATGTGAGGGAGCTGTTTATGTTGGTACCGACAAAATCTAGTTTGGCCGAGAGGAACACTGGTGCCCATAATGTGAGGGAGCTGTTTATGTTGGTACCGACAAAATCTAGTTTGGCCGAGAGGAACACTGATGCCCATAATGTGAGGGAGCTGTTTATGTTAGTACCAACAAAATCTAGTTTGGCCGAGAGGAACACTGGTGACCATAATGTGAGGGAGCTGTTTATGTTGGTACCAACAAAATCTAGTTTGGCCGAGAGGAACACTGGTGCCCATAATGTGAGGGAGATGTTTCTGTTGGTACGGCAAAATCTAGTTGTGCCGAGAGGAACACTGATGCCCATAATGTGAGGGAGCTGTTTATGTTGGTACCGACAAAATCTAGTTGTGCGGAGAGGAAAACTGGTGCCCATAATATAAGGGAGCTGTTTCTGTTGCTACGAACAAAATCTAGTTGTGCCGAGAGGCACACTGGTGCCTATAATGTGAAGGAGCTGTTTATGTTGGTGCCGACAAAATCTAGTTGTCCCAAGTGGAACACTGGTGCCCATAATGTGAGGGAGCTGTTTATGTTGGTACCGACAAAATCTAGTTTGGCCGAGAGGAACACTGGTGCCCATAATGTGAGGGAGCTGTTTATGTTGGTACCGACAAAATCTAGTTTGGCCGAGAGGAACACTGATGCGTATAATGTGAGGGAGCTGTTTATGTTGCTACCAACAAAATCTAGTTTGGCCGAGAGGAACACTGGTGCCCATAATGTAAGGGAGCTGTTTATGTTGGTACCGACAAAATCTAGTTTGGCCGAGAGGAACACTGATGCCCATAATGTGAGGGAGCTGTTTATGTTGGTACCGACAAAATCTAGTTTGGCCGAGAGGAACACTGATGCCCATAATGTGAGGGAGCTGTTTATGTTGGTACCAACAAAAGCTAGTTTGGCCGAGAGGAAGACTGGTGCCCATAATGTGAGGGAGCTGTTTATGTTGGTACCGACAAAATCTAGTTTGGCCGAGAGGAACACTGATGCCCATAATGTGAGGGAGCTGTTTATGTTAGTAGCAACAAAATCTAGTTTGGCCGAGAGGTACACTGGTGCCCATAATGTGAGGGAGCTGTTTAGTTGGTACCGACACAATCTAGTTGTGCCCAGAGGAACACTGGTGCCCATAATGTGAGGGAGCTGTTTATGTTGGTACCGACAAAATCTAGTTGTGCCCAGAGGAACACTGGTGCCCATAATTGTTAGGGAGCTGCTTATGTTGGTACCGACAAAATCTAGTTGTGCCCAGAGGAACACTGGTGCCCATAATGTGAGGGAGCTGCTTATGTTGGTACCGATAAAATCTAGTTGTGCCAAGAGGAAAACTGGTGCCCATAATGTGAGGAAGCTCTTTATGTTGGTACCGACAAAATCTAGTTGTTCCGAGGGGAACACTGGTGCCCATAATGTGAGGGAGCTGTTTGTGTTGGTACCGACATAAGACCACCAGTTTTTCCAATATAATTCTAGCCACTGGATTGTAAGGGTACAATTTATTTGCCCAAAAGTTTGGCGGAGCTGCCAAAGGGTAACATTTCTACTTAAAACTTATATTTTCACGGCCATATGTTCTTGATCGCGGTTTGTTATTGCTGTTAAGCAGCGGCAAGAACTTAACCTTCGTCTCCAAGTCGCTGATGAAAGCTCTCATATGTGTAAATGCCGTAGTTGTCAGTCATTTGAACCTCGTATGCAAATAATTCTTCAGCCTTTCCTCTGGAAGACCGAATTATATTGCAACTGGTTTAGCCTTTCCTTCTGGCTCAATCGTAGGGAAACTCGATCATAGAAGTGGTGTCCTAACCATCCCTCCATTTCACACTGTTCTTGGTTAGTTTGTCCGCCCTGAATTGTTTTTCAGGCCAGTCACATAGAGGTGACAGCGGCTGAGTGCGGTCGAGTGTTGGGTACCTGAAGGTAGAAACCCTACGGAGGGAAAACGCTATGTCAAGTTTCAAGTTCGGGGTGCTCCGGTAATGATTATTTTTACCGAGCGAGCGGGTTCAGCGTGTGAGCCCACATTCGGGAGGTCCCAGCTCCATTTCCGGTGGACGCACACTCTGATCATGGTTTCTTCGTAGTGTTCTCTGGTTGGCAAAAGGCAAATACTAGAGTGGTATATTCTTCCACGGTTTTCCCCTCATTTCATTCCTTTTCATGTTTCAGGTTGACTCCGGGGCTTTGATTCGGTCGGTGTTGGGCAGATGGCACAGAGGCTTGCTCGGCCCGCCTGTAGACTCTCCACTGCTGGGTCAGGTTTCCTCGGTCCCACTAGAGCGACATCTCCGAGCGATCTTCGCGTGTGTTTGTCGACTTGCGCCTGAATCTCTGCAGCCCACGTCTCCTGCGGTTTCCTCACCTCATCCGTGTGCACACACAAGATTCATTGGGGTGGAGGTGCAGGATGTCCCCTCCCTTAACTAGCCCTACCCTATCCTGTGATGAAGGAAGAAAGGTGGTCACACTGCTAGAGAGGGGGGCCGAATTTGTGTGTAGCAACATAAACAGATACGTTCCATTATGAGCCACTTTTATGCATGTCAGTATATATCCTTCGGATTAGTTTTGAATATTCATTATATTCCATAATGGTTCTTTCTTCCAAAAGGGTATAAATCATACAAAGAATTATTTATGAATTAATTAATGTTATTAAATATAACCCCGTTACTTTATAAGTAAGGGTACGGACGAACTGAGGGACCACCGCAAGCGGGCACAGCAACGCTAGTGGTGCGCAACGGTGCGTTTTGCTTTTAGCGTGACCCCTGGAAGGGAGGGTTGATGGAAGAGACCCAGAGAGACCCTTGCAACCGGGGACAGTGGACTGCAATGGTCCTTATTGTTTCTAGCCTGACCCCTGGGAGGGAGAGTTGACGGGAGTGTCTCCAAGGGCGACCAGATACGCATGTCCAGGGCTGCAAGCACGGACGGGGTAGCTAAGATCTTCAGGTCGAGTGATCTGACGCAGTCTTGGCCCACTCCTCCCCTGGGCGGGGAACACTCGGAGGGGAGACCTAACTGAACAGTCCCGCAACGACACCAGGGAATAAACCTATACAGAGAGCACAGCCACCGCCCAGCAGCAACCCGCAGAACACCGATGCCTGGTCCTACAATCCTGAAAAAAGACAAAATGATGGGCACAGGAAATTAGCGACAGGAAGGTCGTGGTAGATGAACCACCCCAGCATTCGCCCGTGGACCCGGAAAACCACGAAAAACCCATGGGCCATAATGGATGATTGCCGGGACTTGAACCCGAGAGTTCCTGATTGAGAGTCACACACGTTACGCGGTGCCATCTTGCTCAGAAATTCTTAAAACTCTCCGTCTTCCCTTTGCTCTATAATTCAGATCTGTTTTCTTGTACTGTTTAATGGTCGTTTATCCAACTATTTTTTCCACTACCCTTTTTAATTTCTCATCTCGTCCAACAAGTTTTGGCAATAATTTCATTGATTTATTCTTTTTGTCGTCAAAGGTTTATGATCTGACACAGCGGCTAGAAATCTGTCTTCCCTCTGCATTCGTTGACATTCCCTTTTACAAGTATCCAAGTTACAATTCGATAAAACATAGCACACACGTACATCATTTTACAAAATTTAAGTAACGTATATTTCCTAGCTTTATTCTTAACGGTTCCAAAGTGTGCATCTGTTCCTAAATTTGTTGGAACTTTCCTCCGGCTTCTTAAGTAGTTAAAACGTTAATGCGACCTTTGAGCTGAAATAAGAAAAAAACAGAATTACTTAAAAACTGAGACTACATTCATAATTCAGTTAAACTAGACATTAATACACCCTCGAGTCGTCACTGATTCATGCTTAATAATGTGCTAACTAGCGATCACAGAGGTCCAAATTTGGTCTAAAATTAGGATGTAATCATCGAACAAAAGAGCAGAAAATGTAAATATGTTTGCTTTGATATCGAAATAATTAAGAAGAAGTAACACTAAAAAATAAGCTCTAGAATATATCGGAAACACACGCTCTAGGTTCCATTAGGAAAGAAAAAAATAAAAAGAACATTTTTACTTTCTCTACACGTACAAAGAGCGCCAATGAACATCTCACTGCACCTCGCATATGTCACATTATTTATCAGTGTACATGGCCTTGCGAAGCCATGGCCATTTCATTGGTTACTTTAGGCCACAGTGCAAGGGTGCGCCAGTCCTTCTGCTAAGTAGTTACACCAATAACCACAACAAAGGTTACAAAATGGCGTAGAAACGAAATATATGTTTACGCTCTCGATCGTATTGGCTAAAAGAGAAAGAGGTAGAGTGAGTGCATTCAGTTTGTCATGCAGACCTCTTATCGTGATTGGTAGCCCATACCTTATCGGCTGGTGCAGGATTGAAAGGTTTAAAATCTAAGGGGAAAGCTTAATGAGCGCCCAGGTTAGCGAAATGTAAAATGTGTAGTGTGAGAAGATTTTCAGGGGGTGCAAATTAAAGCTTGAATGGTATTCATTAAATACATAGCCAGGCAGCATTTTATAACAAAAATAAACAGAACCGTATTAAAGTGATATCAATGCTTGTTGCTGCATTGAAACAAACACAACTGAATAATAAATAAAGCAGCAAGTTTTCCCGCTAATTCAAACTATAATTGGTTAATATACGTTTACTAACATATTGCTGATATTAGGAATACAACAGTATTATAGACAAAAATATAACCCAGTTTCATTGCCATGATATGTATGTCATATTCGGTAAACCATATACAAATTTATCTCTAGTTTCTAAACATGATCAGTCAATTATAACAAAAGAGTAATTTACATTTAGTACACGAATATCATCATCTGCGGATGTTTTACGGGGAGTGCCCACTTTCTGACGAGTATGTAGACCGTCTTTCCCACCTTCCTGGAATATTTTTATCCAGTAAAACCACTTTTATGCACTGCCATTGCAATTGCTGTAACAGTGCGACCAGCCTCTCACATACCCACGATACGTCCACGAGTAATTTCGCTAGTACGCGGCATGACAGGTTCTGAGACAATAAACATGCTTTGGTTTCAATAACACCAGACAAAGCAAAGTCATCAACCTCCCCTCTTTCCCCCCTTATTGCTGTGTTATCAAGCCACTACGCTCTGTGATAGGCAAGGCGGACACGCCTCAAAAGACCCCAGAAAACGATACAAAATCCGCCGAAGATTTTCTTTGGCGCTCTATGTACCTATAGTAGGTAGAGAAGGTATTGCATTTCACCGGAAATACACGTTTTGAGGCAGCTTGAATCCAATAATTTAATGTGGTACATTCACATGACCTTCTCTACCCTCCATCGCTTATTAGTGCGCAAACAAATTATTCTTATGATAGTCACATTCAATATGACATTAGCCAATGACAGAGTATGCTAGTCAGTTGACCAATCAAAGCCGTACTACACTGGTAGTATTTCATGGTGATGCACTTGTTTTTAATTTCTATGAATGCAGTGAGCGAGATCAGGTAAGCTGCGACTTGAAATAATAGCAACTGAAAATGCCGCGCCTTGGAAATCAAAATACTGGTAATATAAAAGTAGCTGTAGATAATTAAAGACATAAAACACAATGAAGCTCAAAA
Organism: Deroplatys truncata; assembly: GCA_030765065.1. NCBI lineage: Eukaryota > Metazoa > Arthropoda > Insecta > Mantodea > Mantidae > Deroplatys > Deroplatys truncata. The sequence continues at coordinate 17,526,159 of CM060988.1, read as the reverse complement.
GTAAACATTTTTCAGAATTCTTTACGGAGAGAAATTGTAAAATTGTCGGCTTAGTTAGCGACAAAGAGATTGCTTCCATTCTACAGGACTAACAAGCATTGTTGGCGCTAAACTAGGAAAGGTCATAATAAGATTTTCGTGTGATTATCTAGCCGAGTAACACTCGTGCTACTAGTTTTACATGAGAACTTAATTTCGGTTTCAAACTCATGCATCTTTTCACAAGATAATTACTTATCGGCCTTCTTTAACCTCAATTAAATTGTCGTAGAACTATCAGCACTAGTGCTACTACTGTTGAAAGTTCATTTTCCGATCCATTTCATTTTAATCGGGATAAGTTTTCCGGAAACAGCAGCATTACACATTTCGTTACAGATACAAAGGGACTGTTTAAGAACTGTACGCTATACGCTGACCTTTGAATTACATACCCTTTCCAAGATATCGCGAGAAACAACTGACCATCTACATGACTTTAAAAGAAAGGTTAAGTATTGAGCGATTCGAACCATTGATAACGGATATCTCGTCAGTGACTGATGCAACAAAAACGGGATTTGAATTAACTCTTGTGGTTTAAAGGTATCTACTTTTCTGTGTAGTACATTTTTGTCTATCGGTTAAAATTTACCAGTTATACAAGATTCCTTGCGAATAAAGGGGACTTCACTGGATATTCCCAGAAAATTCAAGATGTACATTTTATTTTTCGTGTAAATATCTTTAATATTGTACTTTAATCAAATCATTAGGACCGTTTTATAATATAAAATTTCGAAAATTATTCCACGTAAGAGTAGTTTCGGGTACTGATATTTTCTTGAAAATCTTCGTGTCGCATCTTTGGAACGTACTGAACCTAAACACAAAGTTTGTTATTTATCTGACTTTACATTTATGAGTTATGCTGTACACGGGCACACTCACACACACGACAACATTTTTCTAAACATTTATTTGGATTCAAGGCGCCCCAAAATATGTACTTTCGGTGTAACCTCGGTATCGAATTTTTGGGTGGAATGCAATATCTGCTCCACGTCCTACATGCGTGGCAAAGAAAGTAAAAGGTGCTCAGTTCGATCATCATTTACAGACAGAGGAGTCGCGGCAATTTGTCTTCTGTCTTCATGTTTATTTTAAAATATAGAGCAAATGGAGACAAGAGCCCACAAAGTCTGACCGAAGGTGCAGCGAGTTTAACCCCCGCTATGAATGGAGAACAGAGACCATATGCGGCCGCCAAGTCTTGCACATGATTTATTGTCGCCATATATAACGCTCTCATAAAAGGGAGAAAAAAATAGACCTACAGCAACCACCAGCGTTGCCTAGCGACAATTTAATTTTGTGTAAAGAAGAAGCGATATATCTTGAGGTCTCGCAATGTGTAGCTTATTTCAGGGATGTTTGTAGGTCTTCGTATAGATAAACTGTCTCACAACTGAACAATGGACAGATGGAAAAATGTTGTGTAATTTTATTGTGTTGTATAGCAGCGAAGAGAGAAGCTCTAAGGGCAGCCGTTTCACAAAATATTATGCTATGTTTCAAACTTTGTCTTCCCCAATATAATTTCTGACTGCAAATAAACACAACTTGCATACAGGACTAACTTTAAAGCACACGACATTATAACATGATATGCTTACTTGAAGCATGTACAGACATGCACAAAACGTGGCTCCTTCCTCTTGATGCCAATAGTGTTCTTCCCCTCAGTAAGATAACCAACGTTTGACTCCGCCCAGCCGTCAACAGTTCTCAGCGAGACTGACCCGAAAAACAATTCAAGAATAATACAACCGAACCAATGAACAACGTTACAATCGACATGATGAAGGGGTGACTCGGATACCACCCCTATGAAAGAGTTTCTCTACAATTGGTACTCAAGGAAAGGTTAAAACGACACAACATAATTCGACCTTCTAGAGGAAGGGGTGACTCGGATACCACCCCTATGAAAGAGTTTCTCTACAATTGGTACTCAAGGAAAGGTTAAAACGACACAACATAATTCGACCTTCTAGAGGAAGGGGTGACTCGGATACCACCCCTATGAAAGAGTTTCTCTACAATTGGTACTCAAGGAAAGGTTAAAACGATACAACATGTTTCGACCTTCTAGAGGAAGGGGTGACTCGGATACCACCCCTATGAAACAGTTTCTCTACAACTGGTACTCAAGGAAAGGTTAAAACGACACAACATAATTCGACCTTCTAGAGGAAGGGGTGAAGAATTATTTGCATGTATCGTTAAACTGGACACAGCTAATATCACCGACATGGAAACAAAGGGTAAATTTTGCGCCATTAGACCGCAATAAGAAAATAGTAGTGTAGCATGAAAATGCAGCCTTTAAAGTATTTAAAGAACAAAATATTTGGTGCGTTACCTTTACACGACTTTTTCTACCCTCTATCGTCTATTAATGTACATAACTATTATTACGAAAGCATAGTTTTCTATGTACTTCATTTTGATCGAGGTAAACGTTTGAAGAAATAGCTACACACACACATTTTGCTATACCTTAGATGTAAAGGGAAAAGCTATAGTCAAATGTTTAAGCACTGGACGGTAGTTCTATCCTGACTTCGCTCTTTCCTTGCAATCGCGAGCAGCAGCTCAATGGAACAGCACTTTAACACAATGATAAAGTATTCAATAATTCGAATCATTAATAACGGATATCTCAAAAACGGCTGATGCCACAAAAACCTTATTTGAAATAAATTGTGTTTCAAACAGATCTACACTTCTTGTGAAGTACGTTTTCGTGTATCTCTTAACGTTTACCAGTTATACCAGATTATACCAAATTCCTTCTGACTGAAGAAGACTTCATAGGCTATTCCCAGAAAATTCAATATATACATTTTATTTGTCAAGTAAATATCTTTAATATATGGTATTTAGTCAAAATTGTTAGAGCCATCTTTTAGAAAATTAGAAATTTTAAAAAATGTTCCATGTAAACGACAGTTGGGGCTGGGAGGATTTTCTTGCATATCTTAAACACAAAGTTTGGTGTTTACCCGACTTTTCCTTTTTAGATATGCTGTTCTCAGACACACATTCACATGGACCTTTTTCTAATTTTTTTGTATTCAGGGGACCTCAAAACTTATATTTCCGGTGAAATCGTGACATCAAATTTTTGTGTCAAATACAGTAATTGCTCTCCTTACTTTAAGTACGTAGCAGAGAAAGCAGAAATAAGAAGTTCTTAACCTGATTTCCGGGTTTCTATTGTACTATAATTTATTTTTGCGCCAAAATTGTATGAAGCGTTGTCTTAAGGGTACTCGGCTAGTTACAGCATTCGACAACTAACTTGTAATGCTACCCTTAGGCAGTTCATATTTTGGGGGAGGTAAAGTACCCCGCCAATGCAGTGTCTTGAATTATGCTTAAGGAAGAAAGGTCACGCTGGTAGAGGGCGAGGCTAGATTTGTCTGTACCAAACAGCTGCTTTACATTGTGCATGTCAGTATAAATCCCTCGGATTAATGTTGAATAGTCATTATATTCCATAATAATTCTACCTTCCAAAACGTTGTAAGTGATGGCACAAAGAATTCTTTAACAAGTAATTAATGTTATTAAACATAACTTTCTTCCTCTATATGTAATAAGTTTCCACAAAGTTGTTTCGAAACTGTCAAAAATGTTGCATTCGGGATCTGAACTCGAACAAAGATAGTAACGCAGCGACTATGGCTCAAGGTTATCGGAAGGTCGGCGACGGGCAGTCGGAGTAAACAACGATAAGTAGTGCTCGCCAGCGTAAACACCAGGTCTGCTATCGGCAGATAACCAGAGTGTGCATAGAGATAGTTCTGAGGAAGATTCCACTGGATGTAAGCGAGCTGCTCGAGGTCAGTGAGCGAGTTGGCGGCGGTGTTTCCGGTGCGACGGGGAGTGCCGTTCTTCGAGCGAGTTTGTGCTGCGAGCAAGTGGTTGTGGAGGTATTGCGTTCGACTCCCTAGCGAGTGAACCGTCCAGAAGAAGAGGCTACGTCACGAGAGAGGTGAAGTGAACTAGATCGCCTTAGTGAAGTGGAAGTGTGAACTACATGAAATTCCAGGGAGTGAAGTTGAACCAGGTAAAAACAGTAAAGTAACATTGAGAAGTGAGAGTTGAAAAACTGGACAAAGTCACATTATTTAAGATGTAGGTCACAGGGGAAGAAGTTTTCGATAACTTATAGCGCTGATAAATGTAATATTTTAACTTATCCCCTCAGGAATGAAAAATTTCCCGCATTCTAATATTATAAGTTTAAAACATTATAGTATATAAAACGTTGGGAGTTTCTTTTTACAATGCCAATTCGTATAAGGTGTTTAAAATGCTAATGACATTAATTAAATGCATTTCTTTCTTCTGGTACTGTAGGTTCTGTTCATTTTAAGCGCTTCTTCTAAGCACTATTGAACTCTGAGTCCCTGTAACAAGTTTTGCTATTTAGATTACAAATGAGACCTCGTGCGTTCAAACATCAGAACGTGTGTTACAGACCCCGGTCCACACCTGTAACCTACAGTATCAGGTGGAGATACGCCTATACTGCAATGAACTCTGTCCCGGATGTGCTACAGACACAGGCTTACATCAGCTGCATCCTCAACATCTCTTACACTTACTGTTGTCAGCTTTGAAGAAATGGGTGATAATGTGCACCAGTTAACATGGATTATGTGACTTTTCAACAATTTAAAAAAGAAATAGTAAAAATAAAGTCATGTACAGCTTCAACCTCGCAATTGCAGTAACAAACATTCGATGCTGAGACCCAACTCTGATTTTCCTTACAGAAATAATTTAACATAAAATTTAGATTACAGTTTGAGCGGCAAGCTTCCGAAACTGATCAATAAATCGCTGAATATGATAACCGTGAAAGTCACAGCAATGATTGGTCCTAGTATTCAGATCAACTTTGCTGTTGCAGGACCCCGATTTCGGTTTGAAGACCTTGGAAATAGAATTATCAGTGAGCTTTTGGATATGGTCTTCTTATTCGCCGGCTTCTCTCACAGCAGTTTAAACGTTTCTATTGGAATTAAAGACTCCTTTGTAATATTTTACTGATTATCGTAAACGACGTGAATGAGCCTCTTCAGGGGAATGTGTTGAACATTATGGTAACAATAGAAATCGCACGCCACAGAGACTCGTGACAAGCTTTCTATTGACACAGGAAAATTCTAAGTAAGACGTGCAATTAACAAGTACATTTATCAGGATATAAAATAATTAAGAGTAATACAGAACACATATTATCAAATGCACATTAAATTAGTCTTTTTACCTGTTTTAAAGCTATCTAACGAACAACTCATATTAATGAATGTTCCTTCAGGAAGACCAGTATGGGAGACAATTGGATGAATAAACACTAAATTGGCTATTAACATGCAAATTACACGAGTAGGCGAACAAATGGTGGGAGAGGTAGTGTGTTTATAAACCGGTGGCGCCACGGTAGCGTGTGCGACTCGCATTCGGGAGGTCCCGCGTCGATCCCCGGCGACGGTCCACTCTGATCCATGGGTTTTTCGTGATTCCCCGGTTCGGCACTGGGGTGATTCATCATGTGCTATGACTCTTCTGCCCCTGTACTCTTCTCCCTTGTCATGTTTCATGGTTGTGGGACCAGGCGCCGGCAAGTTGCGGCTGGTCGGTGGCTGTGCACTCTGTGGAGGCTTCTTCCTGATGTCGTTCAGGGACTCGCCTCTGGGTACTTTCGAGCAGGCACTCCTTCGCGATCTCCTAGAGGCTCGTTGGAAAAGTTCAATCTGGAGACATTTGGGAGCCCATCCACGCTTCCACCCGTCGTTCTTCGGGTCTCTCCCCTCATCCCTTCCTCCCAAGGTTCACAGTAGAAGCACAAGGGCCGAATGGCCCTTTCCATTCGTCACACTTTTACATTTAGCTTTCACTATGCTTACAAAACGTGTTAAATTGATTCGGCTTCAAGTAAACACAGTATGCGGTGTGTTTTGCTCTTCATTTTGGTGTTTTCACCTCCGTTTGTACTCTAATCATTAGCAGCATCATCATTCATGGTTCTGATGCTTTTATTTTACAACTCGGCATATGCAACTACAATTATTGAAGTTCTGCGTGTTATTACACAACTATATATTCCATTCCCGTTACAAGATGAAGTAAAAGAGAAACGGTAGCGCTTGTCGCCCCATTCTGCAAAACGAGGCTGAAATATTTGAGGAACGTTATTCGGAAGCAAGAATGAGAGGTTATACACAGATTCTAAGTTGACCAATGACGTCAGAACCTGGCTTGACATTACTGGATGAGCAAATGCAGGAAGAATCCAGAGGGGACAGGCAGGCGGAGAGATAACTGACGACGAGGTTTATTTTCGGGGACTGTGGTGTGGGATGAATTGCGGTCCATATCTTCACGTCTGCACTATGTTTACTCAGCTGCCTCCTTCAGAATCTTTCTGTTTTGCCATTTCCTCAGATGATATGTAACTGCCAATCTTTGGACAGTACATATTTACTTCACCTTTTGTTCGTGGCGATTGATTTTGTTTCAAACCTAGCACGTAACTTTAGCAGACTATTTCGTGCGTGTTTAATAAAATATGAGGCAAGTGCAGATGTAATAATCGCGAGTTTAATCCCGGGAATTATGACATTGAGATTTTTCCGTAGCAACATACCTAACGTTAACTTGAAAGTGCAAATTGTAGGAAACTGCACCAGGTAAAGACAAATAAGTTTTTATAGCTTTATTAAAATGCACTACTAATTAAAAAAATCAATAATTAAGCATATGGATGCAATATACCATCGTCCTATTTCGGTATCAAATTTAAGTTTCAAATGACTTGGTCTTCTTCTATACGTGAACGTATATATTTAAGGTCTGGTAGGGAAATGGGTTGCCTACTTAAAGCTCTGCTATAAATTTGATTTCTTAAAAAAGTGCAGCTCTGAAAAACAGAGAGGAACTATGCAGTCAATCTATAATTTTCATGTTAAAGAGTGCGTTCATCACCAGGAAGTATAAACTTTAAGGAATGGAGCTTTATGTTTATAATGTTGGTAATATCTGAGCTGTGCTGTTGTCCGAATTCAGCGCCGTCTGTCTGATTAGAACAGCAACGGTAAACAATACCTACAGCTTTTTTGAAGTTGCGGGGGAGGGACGTTTGCCTCCAATATTGATTTTAGAATAATTTGTTTTATTATTGTAATCTCTAGTCATTAAAGCGTATAGTGGATATGTTAAAAATCTCAGAGTATATACAATTATAATATGAATCTGTGAGACCAAGTGTTTCAGTGTATTAGTGTTGCTATAATGTCATAAAATCCATATGCTTTAGCACACACAACATTCATGGACGATTCCTATGTGACAGCAAACTCTTGTAGAGAAGTGAGACAGATTCCCTGCTGTTTGTGCGCCTTACAGAGAAATGGTTCGTAATTATTTGTATAGATTTAGGAAACGGGATCTATTATTGAGCAGAAACCTGAAGTACGTCGCCATGTTGTTAACTTGATGACATCGGAGACAAGTTAGTCCAAAGAAATATCTCAGAAGGCTTGCACAAGAATCAGGAATTTCGCAAACCTCGGTTTGGAATGCCACTAAACTTTTAAAATTAAAGTCCTATAAAGTGAGTAGAGCTGGGTTCTGCAATTCGGTGTTAGATAATGGTAATATTGCTCTACTGGCCCGCGATTCATTTTGTAATTTCTGTAATACGTCTAGTAAGTAGGAGACGTATTGTATCCCACCCACAAATTCGATATCGATATCACCGAAAATATGTTTTGAGCCCTCTGAACCCCTCCAAAAATTTATAAAAAGGTCCGTATGTATGTGTGTATGTTTGAGCACGCGCGCGCAAACTCAAAAACAAAAATTGGATAAATACAAAACTTGGTATTTAAGTTTAATGTCTTCCAAAGGTATGACACGAAGATTGGAAAGAAAATACTGCCAGCCCAGATATTCTTTACACGGAATATTTGTCGAAATAATTCATTTTATAAACAATAGCTCGAAGGATTTTGAATACAAAACCATATATTACAGATATTTACACGACAAATTAAATTTATATCTTGAATTTTCTGGGAATAGCCGGTGAAGTCCTCTTTATTTGGAAGGGATTTTATATAATCATGTATAAACGATAAGCGATAGACGAAAACATACTACACAAAAAAATCTCTTTAAAATACACAATTTATTTCAAACTTTTTATGGCATCAGCCATTTCCGAGATATCTGTTACTGGTGGTTGGAATTTTTCAATACTTAGCCATACTTTTAACGCCTTGTCAATTGTGAGTTGTTTCTCACAATGTCATGGAAAGATTATGGAATTATATGTGCACTATATAGCGTCCAGTTCTAAAACATCTATCACTTTTCCCTTTATATGTAATTATCGTAATCAAATGCATAATAGACATATTTCCGGAAAGTTTATCTCGATTAAAATGAAGTGCATCCATAGGAATATAAACTTTCGTAAGAACAATTTGTATACCCGCTAATAAGCGTTACAGGTAGAGAAAGTCATGTGAATGTAACGCATCTGATTTCTTACGGAGAAAGCATGACTCTATTTACGTGGCCATGTAGCGACAGAAACCATTGGATACAGAAGTTAGAATAATCCGATACTTTACACGAAGTGTCAAAAGATTGGTGTGAATGCTTACAGAATTAAGGCGAAGACACATTGAATGGGCAGAGGTACAGGCACACCATTATCACACCATTCTTAGAATAATTATGTGACATTGAACGTACACAGGAATATTTACAACAAGATTGATCTCTCGTGAAAATTAATCGAGGAAATTTTGAAGATTAAGTCAACAATAGGGGATTATGGCCAGTGTGGTCTTCAAATCTTACCGTATACGATTTTTATTTATGGGAGACCTTAAAAGTAAAATGTATCGGAATAACCCGCTTGTGTTGAAAGTACTGAACTACAATATTATAAGAAGAGAAGCTTATAACTTCAGGAGAAGAATTAATAGGTGTTTTGCAAATTTTCTTAAAGGATGTGAGAGGTGTGTGTGACACAGGAACATAATTTCCAATATATTTTGTGACGAAGGCATGTAGTTATAATATGTATAAAAGAAAATGTACGCGAGTGAATTCAAGGGCCGGCAAACAGCGTGCCTGCCAGTGTTAAGAAAATTCCCGATAGGAACTTTCAATACAATAGGGCGAAATTTCAGTATATAAGGATTACGCAATGCCCATTCCAAGATATGAACTTAAACACTTTGTAGATGGCACGTAGCATGTAACTATACAGAAAACTGATGTTTACGAGTGTTAATTATTACACATTAGTGGATGTTATTAGTACAGAGGAAATATAGCAAAACAGTTTGATGAAACTTATTAAAATCTTTTGGGACCCAGAAGCATCACTACATACATCTGTAGAACAAATATTACTAAGAAACTTAGCATGCATTTTCATTAGTTGAATAAAATAACAGCTAAAGGAATAAACTCAACAGAAACAAGTTACCGTAATATGCAGGATCCAATTTTCCTTTATTTCAGTTTTTCTGTTTTCTCAATTGTAAAATCGTGACCATCTATAATACCCCCGACTTTTATTTAAAATTTATAGACTTATAAATGGAGTAATATATCTCGACTTAATTTGAAATGACCCCAAAAGTGTTTGCCCTTAAACACAACATAGAAATTCAGATTTTTGTTACAATAACTACTTTTCACTCTATAGCATTTCAATAAATCATTAACGTGGCCTTTGTAGGTATCTTCTCTTATTTCTCCAGTATTGTTTGTGTTCTAATATCCCAGCGCTATAAAGGTTTTAGTACTGTGGGAGAACTCCATTTAGAAGTTGCTTATTACTTTCTATACTACGTAGATATAGTAAGTAGGGGAGGTATTACATTCCACCCAAAAATTTAATACCGCGATTTCACCGGAAATACATGTTTTGAGCAGCAGATACAGGATTCGAATCCGTGGCCTCCCGAATGCGAGCCTTACACGTTACCGCGGAACCATTAGTCTAACTTTAGAAGTGTGTACAAAGCAAAGCTTTTTATACCAGCAATATTGTTTGGCAATTAATTTGGCCACTGTCAAGGCCGTCAGGGTGTTTTCCTTATATGCACACTGCATAGTTAGGGGTTCATCAGTTGTGTAGTGATTTTCTGAACAACTAATTTCACTTAGAGCCTATTATCTGTCTATATTATGATTTTGTTAATACAAGAATCTCGATCGCAGGTCTGAAGTAGTCATCATTGAACGAGTTTTGTTCATTAATTTGTACCACTCATACCTTCGAACACAAATGAGCCCGTAAATACCGGCGAGTTGGGAGTACCGCTCTCAGTCTGAGCTGTTTTGGTACACCAAACAGTTGGTGTATCATTTCCTGTTAAAACGCCCAGTGTGACCAGACGCAAGGGGAAGGCTCAGTTTGTTTGCTACACTAGAGTCGTTGCAGTAGCTTAAGTTCACGTGATATTCCAGTATGTTGTCGAGTAATGCAAGTGAAAATGTTTTCCTAAATTTAAATGAAGGAGTTTATGAGTTAGAAAATAAAATCGGCGAAAGCAATGTACGGGAGAGCTTTGGGATTATCGAGAAAATTACATAATAATAATAATAATAATAATAATAATAATAATAATAATAATAATAAACGCAGATTTTCCTGTTTATAAGGTTCTGGAAACTTTTAGATAGGACAGATAAGGTTTTCGGGCTTGTACAAAATTATGATATTTACTCGTTTTCGGAAAGAAGGAAAATTACGAAGAAGGGATGTGTTAGAAGGGAGGTAAGACAGGCGTGAGCTTTGCACGAGATATTTTTCATGGCTTCATTTTGAAAACTGTTGCCCTCTTGGGCACAAAAGTTCGTAAAGCGCTTGATTAAGGTTATGCGCGAGCCGTTTAAGATGCTCTTCCGGCCCCCACCCGTTCCTCCAACTCTATGACGACAGCATCTGTACAACATTCGGAGATGAATAGTTGCGACGACACGCGTAGTCGGCGACAGCGTACTAGAACGAATGCTGGTTGGTGGAGTTTTGTGCTATCACTAGGCGACCAGTGGAGGAAGGGAGGCTCCCGGCAGTCGAGAGAGAGGAGTCTGTCGCTATACGAGAGGTGTTGCTGTATACGTCCAGGCGACACACGTGGGTAAAGAGAGGCATCCGGTGTATACTTGTCAACATCTAATTTCTACATGTTTAGTCAGTAAAAGCTCAAAATGATTTCTAAAGATACATAGAGGTCAGCGCGTGATAGGCTAAAACAACTTTAGATGTAGAAACTGAATAAGACATATGAAGAGAAACATTATCGAATTTGTTTAAAGGAATGATTAAATATAGGAAGTGATAAAGCAGAAAAGTGTTTTGAGAAAAGCCAAGTTTTATACATAAACTTAAAAGGAACAAAGATTACACATGCCAAAGTAGGGTCCGGTCCACGTCGTTTTAGGTGATCTTTTGTTCAGTTGATGAATAAATAATCCCTTAGTGCCCGTTACCTATAACTGAGGATACGTCAGGGCACCTTTACTGGAAATTATAAAACAGATCGTAACATCTGGTGCAGCGGTTACATTTTAGCATTGTTGTAGTAGTAGGTGTAGTCCTCAGGGGCTGTTACCAGAGCAGCAAGGTTATCAGCTGCCTGTTGTGGACGACAACCATCCTGCCTAACAACTCGATATACTTACGCGGTAGTTTTGCTGTCTTTCTGTTTCATTATTACAGTAGGACTTGCCGAGGATGTGCTAGCAAGTCCTGCGTAAGCACACGCTTACATGGTGATTATGGGCCGCTATAGGTACACATTAACAATTGGCTGCTTGCAACAGTGACTCAGAGGCATACATTCTTTCAAGCTGCTAAGTGACAGTTGAAGCTGAAGATGCTTAAGAAGATGTTTAATGAGAATAGCAACTCCATTGGGGGTGTAACTACATACCTTGTTACCAGGAACAGTAAATTTCTCGTTGGCGTTTAACTGCGTCTCAGAGATTCAAGCAATGTTGATGGAGGTGAGGTGTGGTGTGGGTTGCCTGCTCTTTTGTGTCCTGAGTCAATGTGGAGCTTTGGGTTCATTCCGTTAGTACCTCAGTTCGGAAATTGAGAGCAGAGAATACGGGTTGAATTAAGGACCAAGTTGGAATATTTCAGCTATAAACTTTGAAAATATCGATTTCATTTTGGTAAGATAAGGCTTAAAGACGGATATATTTTCATTTCAGAATGGACGAGATAAAAGCATCCAGATAGCAGGTAGCAGATGCACTGTCATTGCGTTCAGGTGCAGGTGACTGGAAAGCCGTAGAAAACCAGTTTGGCGTGTGAAAGAGAAGGTAAGTTGACTAGGAAGAAGCTGAAAATTACTCTGTTGAAGATGGAGTTGTAATGATGTTTGTTGCCTCCGAGTTTCAGCGTTGCAGGAACCCTTGTAGCGCTGTTCTTGCCTGTGAGCGACGTAGAGAAGAGAAATGGCCATTTCCAGGACATTTAACGCAACGAGGAGGAATTATTGGCAGGGTTGATAGTTGGTACACTAGGGCATCGTAGGAGACTTTCGCCGATATTCGACAGAGATAATGCAAATATATATTTGGCATTCTCAGTGCCGCCCAGTTCAATTATACACAAGGGCATAGATTAATTACTCCTGGAGAAGATGCGAACCACTTTGGTGACTGGTAGTTCTTGTGCTTATAACTCTGGATTATGCTCAATGTGTGGAAAAAGGAACTCCACGCAAGACAACTTCTAGTTTATTAATTGAAGGATCTTTGAAGATGTGAGATGTAGGTATGCTGATCTTCTATTAAAGTGATATTAATTTTTAAAACATTATCATTTTTGGTAGTTAAGTCAGCATTGGAAATAGAGGTTAAATCTTCTAAGACATGTTGATAGTTATAGCTTCATGTAAGCATTGGGAGGAATGCCAATCTTAGTGGTGCTGGCAGGTAAAATGTCCTCATTTTTTTTCTCTCGTCTCATCCAGAACGAAAATGTATTAAGAAGTTATAGTAACTCAACTAGGTACTTTTGGCAAACAGAAGCTGCAAGAACTGTCTGCCTCTTATTGGGAGTACAGAATTCATTACCCCCCAAGTCACCCTCACACACAGCTTGTGTATGGTTGAATGAAAAACGCCACTAACATTAGTGACCTATAACGATGCTTTTGAAATACTTTTTCTCCTTAGTGTTGGTGACGAGATCGGTCGGCTTTGAGTAAGAGTTGCTTGAGCCATGGTAGAGTTGATTCTGCGTTATCATTATCAGTTTCTCAGTGGCTGTAAAGCAAGCCTGAGCGTTCCTTGCAGTAATGCTGTATGAATAATAATAATAATAGTAATAATAATAATAATAATAATAATAATAATAATGCTCATAATATACGCATATTTGAGGAGGAAAGGCGGTAACACGGTGCAAATTTAAAACGTTGAATATGTACTTATACTTGCCAGTTATACCTGAATATACCGGATGTTGTAAAAGAACAGCAATCTTATTACATTACACGTTTTCTGACAGGTTTATTCTGAAATAGGCAAAACAATCAGAAAGTAAAGTTAAGATGATGCACTTAGAGGATTTCGACTGCACCAAAAATTGTTGACCATACGTAACAAAAACTAATACATACTATTGCTTCAAAGCGAAGAACATAGCAAACATTGCTTGTGTACACCAGCTTTCAGTTTACCATTACTCAAACATGTTTAAAAGCTGTCCCTGATGGTTCGTTCAGCGCTGAATACGCAAGATAGTGTCTACGTGGACACTTAACCTACAAGTTCTCACTGCCGCATAAGCCTCACGAATTCGTTGCTATAATTACACTTTTCTGGCTCTATTTCTTACACGTTCGAGCTGATATATACCCACAGGAGAAAAAAATGCAAAGTATTTAGATCGGACGACCATGGTGGCCCACCATGACACATCTACCGTTCGGAATACTGGTTATCAGGATGTTCCTAACCGCTCTAAAGTAGTTAGGTTGGTCAAACAGGGCAATCGTGGTGGCATTGTCAGGGTTCACCATGACACATCTACCGTTCGGAATATTGGTCATCAGGATGTTCCTAACCGCTCTAAAGTAGTTAGGTTGGTCAAAGAGGGCAATCGTGCTGGCCATTGTCAGGGTCCACCATGACACATCTAACGTTCGGAATATTGGTCATCAGGATGTTCCTAACCGCTCTAAAGTAGTTAGGTTGGTCAAAGAGGGCAATCGTGATGGCCATTGTCAGGGTTCACCATGACACATCTACCGTTCGGAATACTGGTCATCAGGATATTCCTAACCGCTCTAAAGTAGTTAGGTTGGTCAAAGAGGGCAATCGTGGTGGCATTGTCAGGGTTCACCATGACACATCTACCGTTCGGAATACTGGTCATCAGGATATTCCTAACCGCTCTAAAGTAGTTAGGTTGGTCAAACAGGGCAATCGTGGTGGCATTGTCAGGGTTCACCATGACACATCTACCGTTCGGAATACTGGTTATCAGGATGTTCCTAACCGCTCTAAAGTAGTTAGGTTGGTCAAAGAGGGCAATCGTGCTGGCCATTGTCAGGGTCCACCATGACACATCTAACGTTCGGAATATTGGTCATCAGGATGTTCCTAACCTAAAGTAGAGTGGTTGTGCACCATCATGCTGGAACCAGTATTGAAGTACTAACCAACAAGGAATATTTTCTAGGGGAACATACTAATCTCTATAAATTCCAAATAACGCCGACCTAGGGTTTATAAAACGGTTCTAATGATGTAGTCTCCCAGAATACCACAGGACACGTTAACTTCACCATTGGAGTTGAATGGGCTGTGCTCGAACCCAATGAAGGGTAGAAGGAGCACAATAATGCAGAGTGAGTGCTGTACTTGGAGTCATTCGCAAAGTAACACGTAAATGCTGAGCCTGATAAAGCGTGAATCCTGCTGTAATGTAGCGGTCATCCCTTCGCAATATGTCTCCATAGAGTCCCAATTCTCTCTCCATTAGGATCCTCAGTGTTTACCTTCGGGGACCCCTTGTGTACCGCAGATATTCCCTGCGCTAAGTAACATTACAGGTTTGCAGTATAGGTTGGCTAACGATGTTATGATTGATTTTTCTCTCTCTACCACGTACATAGTAGTACGTAGAGAAGATCTTGCGTTTCACCCAAAAATTTGATGGCGAGATTTCACCGAAAATACACGTTTTGAGGACCCCTGAATTAAAAAAATAGAAAAGTTCCGGTGTGTTTGTGTGAACAGCACAACTCAAAACGATAAATCGGATAAATACTAAACTTGGTATTTATGTTTAGTTCTTTCCAAAGATGCTACAGGAAGATTTTTAAGAAACTCCCTGGCTCCAACTACCCCTTATATGGAGTATTTTTAAAAATGTTTGATTTCCTCAAATATGGCTGACGATTTTGATTAAAATACCATATATTAAAGATACTTACATAACAAATAAAATGTATATTTTGAATTTTCTGGGAATAGCATGTGAATATCTCTTAATTCGGAAGTAATCTTATATAACTTGTAAACGTTAAGTGATAGTCGAAAACGCACTAACAAAAAAGTATAAATCTCTAAAAGATACAATTCATCTCAAAGAACCCTTTTGACATCAGCCATTTCCGAAATACCGTTACTAATGGTTCAAATTGTTCAACAATTACTCATTCTTTTAAAACCCTGTCGATTGCAGTTGCATGGAAAGAGCAAGACCAACATATAGCGTCCAGTTCTTAAAACATTTGACCGTCGCTATTCCTTTTATATGAATAAAGAAGCGTGTAATGTAGTTATTTCTGCAAAGGTTTATTCTCCATTAAAATGAAGTAGATAGAAATACAAACTTTGGTAAGAATAATCTTTGAAGTCATTAATAAACGACATACGGTAGAGAAAGTCATGTGAATTTAACACGTTAGATTATATATTATTATTGTAATTGAAGTTCTACTTATGTGGAATTATAGCGTTCAAAGTACTGCAGCACACTCTGCACAAGTTAGCATTGTCGCGGATGGTCTTAAGCCTACAGGAATGTACCTTGAACGATATAGCTCTTAATTATGCAGCTATACTCCATAGAATACTCTTAAAGAAGGCGCATGTCTATTTGGAAATTTCTGCATGTACGTCTGTAATCTACGGCTTCTTCCGATCTGTTTCTCCATAGATTAAAATGATATATGTATCCGTCGTTAATAAACAAACCCTGCAGCCAGTGTAGATTTCTTGGCAGCAACTGTAATGCTGGTGTAACAAAACACCAATCGTGAGCACGAAATGAGCATTAAAGCAAGGAAACTCATTAGAAGTGTAGCGTTGAGTAGAGCAGGCTCTAGCGCCGAGGAACAGGTGGCTAGCGGCCTTCCGGTTGTTATCTGTCAATAGCCTGGGGTAATGTGCCGGGAAGTAGGAGTGCCCCTTTGAAAACTAGTGATTAGGCGTCCAGTTCACCGTCACTACAGATAGTAGTTTTATAAGAAAGTGCGGCCATCTGGCGCAACATACTTGGGCATTTGTATTATATATTACACAATGCAGTCCTTTTATGGTGAGGACACGGATCGCGCGTATGCGTGCTCCGCACATTGGGGGCTTTCCGTTCCGTAACTGCTGCGGTGTTACGAGTAACATGCACCATAATGAGTGTTATAAGTGCTGTGCATTTGCGCGAAGACAGACTTCCATTCACATGCATAACTTCTGTCTTTATATTGTCCATAAGTTTCTATGGTGTGAGGATTGTTCCTATAAACTTTATTTTTTAGGGTTCCCCACAAATTGATACACTAATTTCGTCACATTTTTCCTCCGTTAGAACATCTCGTTTTCGCTTCTTAGGCTTAGTAACCCCGTTGTCCTAAGCTTAGAAACCAAACATCTGATAATTTCTCTACCTGGAACTGTAAAACCAGGAAATTTCTCCTGAAATAGTCTACACATCTGTCTACATGATTCGGCTTTCACGTATGTATGGTACATAAGAATTCCTTGTTCAAGCATGGCTTTGTCGACAGGCATTCCAGTGGATAATAAGTCATTAACACTCTTAAACAAATCACACACAACACGATGTCTTGAATAAACGTTCACCTTTGAGATGCACAACTCTCTATAGCACGAACACCACAAAGTAGCGACAGAAACACACCTTGAACGCGTCACGCCTCCAGTTGCGAATCGAAAAAGTACTGATGTCGCTGCAGTATAGCGTGCTGTGGCCTCACCTTAAAGCGACCGCACAGTATATATGTATACACACAGTATATTTTACTTTGAAGTTTACCTTGATACACCATTTATATAATATAGGGTAGTTAAATTATATTCGAACCCACTCGCGGCCTCTCTACTGCGCGAGACAGCCGGCAATCGCCGGGGAAATTACGCCGGCAGAGGCGGACTAAAATCCTTACCTTATAATAGTTGCTGGAAATATTGACCTTCTGCTCTCAAACAGGCAGCATATCTCGTGTAAATATTCTCGCTCACTCTCCAAAACTCAGCAGCAGGAATTTTATTGTGATGAAACGCCTCATTATGATCAGAGAATCGGAGTATGGTGTGCGATAAGTGCTAGAAGAATAATAGGGCCCATATTCTTTGATGAAACAATAAATATAGGGCGATATCAGAGGTTCATTCTGAAGCCATTTTACAATCGCTCGACAGAAGAGAATTCGTATGGCTGGTTCCAGCAAGATTCTGCAACAGCACATACGGCTACCGAATCATTATATGCAATAAGAGAGGTGTTTGATGACAGAATAATTAGTGTTGATTTGTGGTCCCCTCGTTCTCCTGACTTAACGAGTTGTGCTTTTTATTTATGAGGTTCTTTATAAGACAAAGTGTATCGTTCCAATCCTCGCACACTACAGGAACTTAGAGAAAATATTGTATAAGAAATTCCAAGAATTCCTGATGCTGAGTTTCGGAGAGTGAGCGAGAATATTTACACGAGATATGCTCCTGTTTGAGAGCAGAAGGTCAACATTTCCAGCATCCATAATAAGGTAAGTATTTAGTCCGCCTCTGCCGGCTGTCTCGCGAAGTAGAGAGAAGCCGCGAGTAGGTTCGAATATAATTTAACTACCCTATATATGTGGGAATGAATTTTTCGCTTTTTCTTTACACGAGTTCATGAAAACAGTGCTTATGATACCAGCAGAAAGTGATATATAATATGCATATAGAAAAAACTATGTGCTAGGTGATCTTAACTGTTAAATGCACAACAGATAAAGTAATTACATTTTTATAAGAAGAAAATTGTTGAGTGTCTTTATGAAAAGGCGGAGTAAACGCTTCTGAGGTACACACCACATTTGCTGTCCAGTGTTTATTGGAAAAAATTAATCTAACAGTACAGAAATGCTTATAAAGCTGTTTCAAGTTATTAACTTTAACGTTTGTTTCGCTATTCGAAGTTTCATCTTTTTATGATCTTTAAAGAAAAGCTTCTAGTTGAGTGATCTTATTGGTTTAAAGAAAAAGGATATATTCATGCGGTAAATTTCAGAGACCGTGTACAGATTTCATTATCAAGTTCATATGCAGGAAGTCAGCATTGTTCCTTAATGCAGTGGCAAGGCGCACTTCATTTGTCGCTCTGCCAGCAGCTGGATCCTCCGCGTTAGGCCCTAAGGGAAGAAACTGATGAATGTTTCGTACCACATCTCGTCTTTATTTCATTTAGCTTTACCATCTGCCTCTCTCTTGAGGTTAGCCTCCTCGTGGACCTCGGTGTCGCCATACTACTGTTGAACAAGCTAGCACTAATTCGTGATGGTGAACGCGATAATCAACCTTTAAATAAACGCATTCTCTTTAATGTTTAGTCATCGAAGCCTCATGAGTGTACTAAAAGTTGAAAATTCTTCCAGATACATACTCTGTACAAAATTAGAGTAGGTACATAATATGGTAGATGTTTCCAAAACTACTCTCTCCGTCAAAGACAGATATAGACTTAACAGAAGTGTCTCCAGCTACACGGGAAAGCAGGCGTCCTCAAGTCAAAATGCAGTGGGTCTGTTATTGAAGCTACGAATGTGAAGATGGGAATAGGGAAAAGATGAGGTAGCAACATTGACATCTTCTTGTGTGGTCATATTGGTACCATAATGAATATACAGTGCCTTCCTATTTATGTCACGGTCCGGGAATGCATACTCCGTACAAGGACTACTACACTGCGGAGTTTTCCGTTCCGTAACTCTCGCGTTGCTTATTCATGAAGGTTAATAACATATGAGTACTAACCTTGTTGAAAGTGGTGTCCATCTGCGTGAAAACATTCTTGACATCGTCGGATGAAATCACCGTTCAAACTCACAAGTTCTAATGTTCACAATTTCTGCCTCTATGTCGTCCTTAAGTTTGTCTATGGTGTGGAGATTGCTCCTATAAACTTTATCTTTTAGCGTTTACCAATCCCGTTCTAAATTTCTGACCAAACATCTCACTGTCTCTACCCGGAAATAAATAACCAGGAAATTTCTGCTGAAATTGTCTACACCCGTCTACATGATTCAGCCTTCATATATGTATCGTACATAAAAATACGCTGGTCAAGCGTGAATTTGTTGGCAGGCATTTCCATGGACTAATAAGAGAATAACATTCCTAAGAAAATCACACATAGCACACGTATTGTCGAAACATTTCACAACACGAAGACAAAGCAACGACTGAAACAGCTCACAGCTGATAAACGTACCCTTGACACGTCCCGTGCCGCTTCTGCACAATGGCATAATACCGAGGTCTCGGCCAATACGGTGGTTCTGACCTTGGCATACAACGAAGACACTGTACAATACGATAATATATATATATATTCTGAAATGATATAATAAATTATTTTTATACATTACTTTCTCTACCACATACCTTATAGGTAGAGAAGGTATTGTATTCCATTAAAAATTTCGACACACAAATTTCACCGGAGATACATATTTTGAGCTCCCTGAATCCAAATAAACCATTTTTGGAAAGATGTCCTTGCGTGTGTGTGAACAGTATAACTCAAAAACGAAAAGTCGGAGAACTACCAAACTTGGTATCACGAGTTCAGTATCTTCCAAGGAAGATTTTTAAGAAATTCTCCTAGCTCCAACTACCCTTTACATGGAAATTTATGGAACATTTTTATTTTCTAAGAAAAGGCTCTAACGACGTTGATTAAAATACCGTATATTAAGGATATTTACATCACAAATAAAATGTATATGTTGAATTTTCTGGGAAATGCCTAGAAAGTCCTCCTCATTCAGAAAAAAGATTGTGCATTCTTGTATAACTGGTAAAAGTTAAGTTAGACAAAACCTTGGTATATTTTAAACACAATTTATTTAAAATGCGTTTTTTTTTTGGCATAAGCGGTTTCTGAGATATCCGTTACTAAATGTTTGAATTGTTAATTTCTTGTTCAAATTTTAAGGTCCTGTCAACATTCAGTGGTTTCTCGAGATTGCATGGAAACAGTATGGAATTTTAAGGCCAGCATATAACGTCCAATTCTTAAACATCTGATTGTCGCTGTTCCCTTTGTAACCATGACGAAATGTGTAAATAGCTATTTCTACAAAGGTTTATTTGGATTAAAATATACTAGATAGAAACATTTTACTAATAATAATTTGTATACCCACTAATAAACGACAGTGGGTAGAGAAAGTCATGTGAATATATCCCTTCAGATTTTTAAACATGTGATAACAAATAAAACAATTTTTCTGTGATACGGCGTTAAATAAATAGGACACGAAAGATTCTCTGAGCCATGTTCCTCAGTAAGCCATGTTTAATCATACATTGTAACTATTAATAAAAGGTTATATGCTTAAAAGTATTCAAAAAGTATTATTACGTCACTTAAATATAAAAATTAAAACTAATATTTTCCTCCAAAGACAGCAAACAATATTAGAAAACTATAGAACAAAATAAAAGCAACGACAATCGATATAGTGTTATTTGTATGATTAGCGCCGAAACTTCATTAATAAGCTCGTAATTTTTATAAAAGAAACTTTTAATTAAAACATTTCTTCACTTTTCTGAATTTGAGTGAAGAATAATAATTTAGTCATAAAATATGAACAAAAATACGTATTAGCCTAACAGGAATTCCAAAACCTTTTATTTATTATTGTGCTGTCTTTGATTTTCACAGCCTCGGCGGGGACGGTATGAAATTGATGATCACCTTTTCGTTGTGTACCATGGCATGCATCAAACAAAAGCACCCCTCCGCAGCTAGTAAACGAGCCACTCCCGAACCAAGTTACAACGCTGTAGGTACCAGCCTCCGCCTTGAACTAGACAGTTCAGCTACACAGTTAAAGCCATGAAGTTGCCTACATCTGAAGGGATGGGAGGTTTCCAGGCCCCTATTGCTATAGGCAACACAACTTGCTGCACTGTATGTGCATCAAACAGTACTTCAGGAACAACCATCGTCTTGTGATCCCTGCAGCTTACCTGAAGCAGCGGTTGTTTCATACACAAATGTGTTGTTTGGCTCCTTGTAAGGTAGTGTGATACCGAGGGAGGTGGCGCCGTGCGACTCGCATTCGGTAGGTCCCGGGTTTGATTCCCGGCGACCTCCCACTCTGAGCCATAGTTATTTTGTCGTCAGGCGAATGCTGCAGTGGTTTCTTCAGCCCCCGAATTTCCTATCCCTCCATTTCGTTTCATTCATCCTTCAACTCGTTAGATCTGCTTCAGAGTGGTAACTTTCGACGATGGTGTTTCGGTGTAGCATGGCAGGAAAAAGGGATGCTCTCTGTGGTACCTTCCACGTCCCTTGGTTTTCGGCTTGTTGCCAGGATATACGGACCGTCCCTTCGGAGCGGGTTGATGGACCTGTGTGGGACGGGGGTTCCTGGTCTGCCTGTCCTACTGTCGGGGCGTCTCAATCTGATAGCTGTAGAGACGCTGTCATTGATGTGTCGTCGCTCCTGGTTCCGGGCGCACGGTATATCCTCTCAACTCCTCCCCTCTCCCGGGCACCCCTTGTGGGGCATAAATACAAATACAATATCCTCGCTGGATCAGTGCTAGGACTCCTTCACTGATAAGGGGAAAAAAGAGAAATTGTGATTGTATTCTCGTTGTCGTAAAGAACTCTTTGCACCAATATTCTCTTCTTTTTGTATAGTTCTATCACAAGAACGTGTTTGAATAATAAGAATCACGAAAACTAACCTGCATCATGAGTTTTCTGCAATTACGCTTTCAGTATCACATATTTTAATAACTCAGAAACTATAAAACGTAGACAAAAGTTTACTGTATAAGAATTTAAACCACATTAAAACTTTCCATAGCTTTATCCAACTCCGAAATATTATGTTTCTGTTCTGACTTTCTTCCAGGTTGAAGTTTACTTTGGTGCGTCATCCACGACATAATATTTAAAAATTTCATTCTCCTCTACCACTTACCAAGGGCAGAAAGAGAAATTATTGCATTCCACCCGAAATCTCAATACAAAGACTCCATAGAAAATATACACGCGCGCGCGCCGGTTTTGTCTAAAGTTTCATATGCTATACACAATTCAATCATAATTCAATATTCACGGAAAATTCAGGATGTACATTTTATTCATGTCAGAATGTAAATCATATGATGTTTTAAATAGAACGTTAATCAGGTTTCATAAAATAAAATATACGCAAGTATTTTGTTTTAAAAAATAATTTAGCATATAGAGGGTTTTCTTAAAAACCTTCATCTTGTGTTTTTGGAAGATGCTGAATTTATTAGCAAGTTAACGATGTTTTGATTTGAGTTATCCTATTGATACAGACACACGCGCGTGCAAGTATAGGGCCCTTTTTCAAATAAATATTTTTGGTGATAGGTGGACCTCTAAATATGTGTTTGTAACAAAATATCGACTTCAGTGTTTCGGTGGAAAGCAATACGTACCATTCTATATTGGGCGTGAAGGACCGGTAATTTTGCTCAGAGACCTCTTTATCCGGCTTGAGGTTCTTTTACGTGCCGTAAATCTACGACACGGGACCACCGGCTTCACCTCCCTTCCGAAGGAAGCCATGCTAAGGATGTTTAGGCCCGATAAAAATCCATCACCCTCCGCCGGGCTTGAAACCGCGACCACGGGAACTAGAGGTAACCACTTCACCACGGAGAACGGCTTAATGTTTGAGGCTTGTCCACTAATACGGCACTAGCGAATAGCAGCGGTGCGGCGTTGCCTGATACGACAGTACACCTCACCGCTAGTAAAACTAATTGCAATATCATATGCACGCGTGCGTATTTATATTTCAGAAAAGCAACAGGTAGTTAGGATAAAAGACGACGTTTTCCTGAAAAAGTACAAAAAAGCGAATCATTTTTTACAGCCAATGGTTCACTATTAATTTATAGTTATATTTCGTGATGTTTAAACGAAGACTTTAGTTATATTTGTGCTAGTAATGGTAATACATACATTGCTGTCGTAGTTATTTTATATATTTTTATACCATGGACATAATTATCGCTTAATAATGTGCAGTTCTGCATGTCCTTAAAAATTTAGACCTATCGTTATCGCGTGAGGTTTTCTAATACAGCTACAAACTCGTCATGAAAATCCTTTCAAAGCTGTAAGGCAGCTACACGACACCATTGGAAAACCAATTATTAAGAGCGTTTTAATGGTTATTATGCTTATTCTGCATTTTATGGAGTGCCGGAACCAATCGCGTATCCGTGACATGGGATGAGCGTGTTTTACTTCTTACCACATTCAACAAAAAAATCCATATAAAGAATAAAGCAACTGAGAACTTTAGCAAACAATCAGCAACCGTCAACACATTCTTGAGGAAGCATCAACAACGGAATTGATGGCACCATTGACACGATAGCTCAAGGTTAAAACATTGATAAGGCAAAAACACTGCCGGTGTACTTTTTGCAGCGCGCTTGGTGGAAGGTTAAGCGAATTCAATTGCCTTGTACTCAGTTATTACAGTGATAGCTTTGTCCTAGCCTTTATAAAAGAATCTGATGTGTTACACTCACATGACTTTCTCAACTCTTGTACAAACTATTTTTCAAACTCTTATTCTACATCTATTTCTATTAATCGAGATAAACATTTGCAGAAACAATCTTTTTAACACGCAAAGAGAATTACATTTTACACATAGCGACCAGTTTTAAAAATATTTGACTATCGCTTAAGACGTACTATGTTCCCCTTGTTTTGTAATTGCAAGGGCAATATAAAAATACAATAGCCTTTAAGCATAGACATCTCTCTTAATAGGTGGTTGCTAGGTGCAGCACCATTCTCTTTGCCACAGATTAATACTCTTTGCATATCCAAGACAAAAAAAATGAATAACGAATTCCCATTTGAGAAAATAAGTATTGAAAAATTTAAGGGAATAACAAGCAATGTCTCAAAAATGGTTCACTTAACAAAAAAATGTATATGGCATAAATTGTGTATTTTAACGCGATCTACATTTTTTGTGTAGTAAAATTTTGTCTATCTCTTATGGTTTACCAGTTATGCAAACGTCGTTCACAACGAAGAATACTTTTGGAGACATTCCCAGAAAATTCAAGATATACATTTTATTTGTCATGAAAATATCTTAAACATATGATATTTTAATCAAAATCGTTAGAGCCATTTTTGAGAAAATTAAACCTTTCGAAAAATGTTCCATGTAAAGGGTAATCTGGGGTGGGGAGATTTTCTTGAAAACCTTCGTGTCGCATCTCTGAAAGATATTGAACCTAAATACGAAGTTTTGTGTTCATCCGACTGTTCGTTTCTGAGTAAAGCTGTTCACAGACACACACGGACATGTTTCTAAAAATGCTTTTTTTGGATTCAGGAGGTCTCAAAACATGTATTTCCGGTGAAATATCGGTAAAGAGTTTTTGGGTGGAATACAATACTTCCCCTACTTACTACACGTAGTAGAGAAAGTGATAACTCTTGCATGAAAATGTAGCTTAGTAAGCCCAGTAGTGCCAGTGGATATAGCAGTAAGGTTACGGATGTTGTCTTCAGTGCGTGGTATGCCAACAAAGAAAGCCGCAAACATTTTAACTTCACGAAATGTCAATAATTTACGGCTGAGGCGTGCTCATTAAGTACATCAACTGTTTCACGTGTGTGTAGGGAAGCGAAAAAGGTGCACACAGAGGGAGCTGCGAAATTACTTACATCGCCGAGCAAGCATATACGCTTATCTAAGGGTGTGACAAACATGAACAATTTCGAAAAAGATGTTTTAGGCAGAGTGTTTATGAATTTTATGATAAACGTGATATGGAGGACGATGAGGATATGCCGTTAGCTGTGCCACTTGAATAACAAAGGAGGTATAGAAAGGTGAGGTTTTATATCTCTATTTGTGTGTTACATTTTCACTACTGTTTCTCTTCTTTTTTTATGTTCTTAAGTGAACATTGCGATGGCATTTATAACAAAGACGTAACATTCTGACGAAGCGAAGCGAAGTTTGGCAACCGCGGGGTCACTCCGTATTGGTTATTTCGAAATGTCAAGAGATTTGTACCACACGATAGTTTCGCACAATGCTGAAAAGAAAGCACAACTGATCGCATACCGTAGGTCATGATTACTATAATTCAAGAGTAATTCAAAGGCCGTCCACAGAAAATTAAATATATACAGCTTACCAGTTAAACAAATATATCAAGCATATTATATTTTAATAAGTTTTTCGTAATATTTTTCAGATGATGCAAGTATTTAGGATGCAAATGGGAGCTTGGGGTGCGATGATTTTCTTGCAAACCTTTGTGCTGCATTCTTGGCAGAAGCTGAACGTAAACAACAGTTTGGTATTTGCCCGACTTTTCGTTTTTGAGTTAAAGCGTAAACACACACACACACACACACACACCAACAACGAAATTCGACAAACTACATATTTAAGTCTAGAATACTTCGAGAATAACAATTTCACGAAATTTCCCGCGCCCTAAAATAGGCATTAAGTGGGAACATTTTTTCTTGTTTTCCATTTTCTCAAAAACGATATTAACGAATTTGATTAAAATATAAAAATTTTGACATATTGATATGAGCAATAGAATGCTAGGAACTGACTGTAAGGTCCTTATCATTCGTTTTGACTTTTGTATTATTTGATACATATGGGCAAGCCTAATAGCCGAATAGGAACCCTCTACTGGGAAAATCAGATATCTTTTAAATATAAAATCCATGTCAAATACGACGTTTTGGATGCTTCACGTGTTGCTAGACAAGGTGCAGCATGTCACTCAAAAATTCCATATCGAGATTTCTCGGAAATACATGTTTTGAGGTCCCTGAATCAAAAACCATTTTAGAGAGAGATCCGTGTATGTGTGAACAGCATAACTCAAAAACGAAACGTCGCTTAAATAACAATCTTGGTACTTAAATATTAATTTTATATAAATAATGTCTAGAGTGGTGCTTTAGGTACTACTTTCCTATGTAATAAAGTGCAATGAAATACATAATAGGATGACGATTATATTTTTATTTTGTAAGAATGCGATAAATATAAATGTTACAAAGTTCCAGATATTCGGGACCAAACTTATGTAAATCCATGGATCTGTCATTAGAATTCTTGCGAGTCATTTACCGGATGCTTGTGTAAGTGGGGGTTTGGTTGTATGATATTTAGGGGAATTATTACCTTATGTTCAACACGTGGGCGAATTGCGTAATTCATACTGACATGCGCATACGTCAATAATAGCTAGGCACTAGTCGGCATTCTCGTGGAGTATTTAAATTTAGCGTCTCTGCGGCTCGGACTCGTTCGATTGCTTGCCTACCAGGAATCTGTGCCGGTCATCTCTCTTAATTTGTTTTGTGCTTACTTTCAACTTCCATATATGCCATAGGCACAACGAAGATGGAACGCCGGACTACTTCTGCCGCCCAAGTAAACCCACAAGCTGTCTAATTCCTTCTTGAAATGCAGTTTAAATCAGTTATTAGAAACATTAATGTCTCTCTTGTAAGCTCAATTACACGTCTAATAATGTCACCCTTTTACACCCTTTCAGCTAGAAGCAATCTATAACCCTCTCGATGTCATCCCTGTGCCACTGTCGCCTCTGGCATAGGCGCTGGGTTGTGCTAAGTGATCCTTACGTTACACCTTCGTGGCCCTGGTATAGGCGTCGATGCATCCATGACATTTGGTGGCGTCGCCGTGTCAAATACAGGCGGCATCACCATTGCTAAGTCACCAATAATTCCTGATATGAGGTATAATTCAACTCTTAAGTAACTACGTCTGAAATGTTTTATTTAGAAGGCGTGTATCATAGTAAAGTGTATTGTTAATATGTACCCACAAATTAATTGAAAACATTCGTTTCAAATGTCTTTCAAAATTATGGTTAACACAATTCTGAAATTGTTACTAATAACGTATTTTTTATTTAAGGTAGTTATTTTTAAAACAAATCTAAATACCCATATATAAAATAATTCTTTTTGCATAGTAACACTGTTGAGAATTGTATAATTTTCTTGAAACCGGTATTCCCACACTGTTGCCCTCACAGTTGCTTAGTGCCAATGTTTTTACCTTTCTCAATAAACTGTTGAAGACGAGTCTGAGGAAATTATTAATATTTAACGTGTATTTTGGACGTGATGTTATCACTTTTATTGTTTTCTTCTAAGGAGGATATACTTTGGTCAGAATAACTACTGTCAATTTCGATCTAATACATCATTACCTTTTCATCTTCCCTTCTTCTCATAATCAAAATAAAGGGAATGCTTCAACGGACTCGGAACCTTCATTCCTAATTTTTTGTATCTGAAAATATACTTATGTAAAGTCCCCATCAAAGAGTGTGGGCATTTAATTACCCAAAAGAACTTTTTCATATAAGGAGAAATACTGGTACAATAAACCAAACAAATCTGAGGTGTTACATTCACATGACTTTCTCTACCCCGTATCATTTGGTAATAGGTATAAAAATTCTCACGAAAGCTTTAAAGTTAAAACAGTAGCAGAAATAACTACATTACAGATTTTTATAAATGCCAAGGCAATAGTCAAATATTTGAGAACCGGATGCCACATGCTGGTCTTATAGCTATATACTCTTTCCTTGAAGTCGCGAGAAACAGCTGCATGTCAACAAGACTTTTAAAAAATGACTAAGTAATGAACAATTCTATCCATTATTTACGGATATCTCGAAAATGGCTTATGCTAAACTAATCTTATTTGAAGTAAATCCTGAGATTTAAAGAGACCTACATTATTACTTTCGCTACCACGTACATAGAAGATAGAGAAGATATTGCATTTCATCCAAAAGTCGATATAGAGATTTCGCTGGAAATAAATGTTTTCAAGCTCCCTGAATCCAAGAAAGTATCTTTAGAAAGGGGTCCTTGTGCGTGTGTGTGTGTGTGTGTGTGTGTGTGTGTGTGTGTGTGTGTGTGTGTGTGAACAAGTTAACTCAAAAACGTAAAGTCGGATAAATGCCAAACTTGTATTTAAGTTCCGCACCTTCCAAAGATGCGACGCGAAGATTTTCAAGAAAATATGCTCACCAAAAACTTCCTTTACATGGAACATATTTAGAAATTTTTTACTTTCTAATAAATGACTAACGGTTTTTACTGAAATACCGTGTAATAAATATTTTGACATAACAAATAAAATGTACTTATATATCGAATTTTCTGGAAATATCCTGTGACGTCCTCTTCATTTGGAAGTAATTTTGTATAATCTTATATAACTCGTGAACTTGAAGTGTTAGACGAAAGCGTACTACACAAAAATACACAATTTATTTCAAATAACTTTTTTGTGGTATAAGCCATTTCCGAGATATCCGTTGTTAATGGTTATATTTGGTCAATACTTTTGTCATTCCTTTCAAGTCTCATCGAAATTCAGCTGTTCTTCGCGATTTCATGGAGGGAGCTTAATACGTCCAGTTCTAAAACATTTGACGATCGCTGTTATCTTGCATTTATAACGAAAACTGTAATGCAGCTATTTTTGGAAATGTTAATCTCGATTAAAATGAAGCAGATAGAAAAATAAACTTTCGTAAGCATAACATGTTTATTCACTACCAAGCGACAGCGGGTAGAGACAGTCATGTAAATACAAAATTGCGATAATCTCCTCTTAGAGTATGCCCAACGGCGATGAATATCATGTGTTATATGTCCAACAAATGTCACACTATGCCATGCACTAGCTCAACACATGTCACTGTATGTCATATCTTTATGCTGCCAACATATGCCAAATTAATGCCGCCAAAGTGCCGCGAATGCGGAAACGACCACAGACTGTAGCCCAGGGATCTTATACAACCTTTGCTTTATGAATTAACGGAAGGTTACGCTTACGTTAGGTTATTTTTATGTAAGCTTTCACGGAAGGTTAGGTTTAGGTGAGCTTTCTTATATAAGCTTATGTTTCTGAATTCACGGAAGGTTAGCTTTAGGTTAGTTTTTTTATATAAGCTTATGTTTTTGAATTCACAGAAGGTTAGCTTTAGGTTAGTTTTTTATATAGGCGTATGTTTCTGAATTCACGGAAGGTTAGCTTTAGGTTAGTTTTTTATATAAGCTTACGTTTATAAATTCACGGAAGGTTAGGTTTAGGTTACTTTCTTTATATAAGCTTACGTTTATGAATTCACGGAAGGTTAGCTTTAGGTTAGTTTTTTATATGTAAGCTTTCACGGAAGGTTAGGTTTAGGTTAGTTTTTATATAAGCTTACGTTTCTAAATTCACGGAAGGTTAGGTTTAGGTTAGTTTTTTTATATAAGCTTACATTTATGAATTCACGGAAGGTTAACTTTAAGGTAGTTTTTTATATAAGCATAAGTTTCTGAATTCACGGAAAATTAGCTTTAGGTTAGTTTTTTTATATAAGCTTATGTTTATGAATTCACGGAAGATTAGCTTTAGGTTAGTTTTGTTTATATAAACTTACGTTTATGAATTCACGGAACGTTAGGTTTAGGTTAGTTCATTTTTATATAAGCTTACGTTTATGAATTCACGGAACGTTAGCTTTAAGGAGTTTTTATATAAGCATAAGTTTCTGAATTCACGTAAAGTTAGGTTTAGGTTAGTTATTTTTCATATATAATTACGTTTATGAATTCACGGTAGGTTAGCTTTAGGTTAGTTTTTTATATGTAAGCTTTCACGGAAGGTTAGGTTTAGGTTAGTTTTTTATATAAGCTTACGTTTCTAAATTCACGGAAGGTTAGGTTTAGGTTAGTTTTTTTATATAAGCTTACATTTATGAATTCACGGAAAGTTAACTTTAAGGTAGTTTTTTATATAAGCATAAGTTTATGAATTCACGGAAGATTAGCTTTAGGTTAGTTTTGTTTATATAAGCTTACGTTTGTGAATTCACGGAACGTTAGGTTTAGGTTAGTTCATTTTTATATAAGCTTACGTTTATGAATTCCCGGAAGGTTAGCTTTAGGTTAGTTTTTTTATATAAGCTCACGTTTATGAATTCGCAGAAGGTTAGGTTTACGTTAGTTTCTTTTATATAACCTTACGTTTATGAATAAACGAAGGGTTAGCTTTAGGTTAGTTTTTTACTTTCTCTACTGCGTATAGTAAGTAGGGGAAGTATTGTATTCCACCCAAAAATTCGATACCGATATTTTACCGGAAATACATGTTTTCAGACCCCCTGAATCCAAAAAAAAGTATTTTTGTAAACATTTCCGTGTGTGTGTCTGTGTGTCTGTGTGTGTGTGTGTGTGTGTGAACAGCATAACTCAGAAACGAACAGTCGGATAAACACCAAACTTGGTATTTAGGTTCAGTATCTTCCAGAGATGCGACACGAAGGTTTTCAAGAAAATCCCCACACCCCAGATTACCCTTTACATGGAACATTTTTCGAAAATTTTAATGTTCTCAAAAATGGCTCTAACGATTTTGATTAAAGTATCATATGTTTAAGATATTTTTATGACAAATAAAATGTATATCTTGAATTTACTGGGAATGTCTCCAAAAGTATTCTTCATTGTGAACGACTTTTGCATAACTGGTAAACCATAAGAGATAGACAAAATTTTACTACACAAAAATGTAGATCGCGTTAAAATACACAATTTATGTCATATGCATTTTTTTCTTGAGTGAACCAGTTTCGAGATATTCCTTGTTATTCCCTTAATATTTCAATACTTATTTTCTTAAATGGGAATTCGTTATTCATTTTTTGTCTTGGATATGCAAAGAGTATTAATCTGTGGCAAAGGGAATGGTGCTGCACCTAGTAACCAGCTATCAAGAGATATGTATGTGCTTAAAGGCTACTGTATTTCTATGTTGCCCTTGTAAACATATATTCATCTTACATCTACAAGAAAATTAGCAATAAGATAGAGTCTGGAAACGCTTATCTCGATTAACATGAAGTAGATGGAGAATAAGCGTTTGTAAAAAGAGTTTGTACAAGAGTAGAGAAAGTCATGTGAGTGTAACACATCATATTTTTTATATAAGCTTACGTTTCTGAATTCACGGAAGGTTAGGTTTAGGTTAGTTTTTTATATAAGCTTACGTTTATGAATTCACGGAAGGTTAGGTTTAGGTTAGTTTTTTAATATAAGCTTATGTTTTTGAATTCACGGAAGGTTAGGTTTAGGTTAGGTTTTTTATATAAGCTTACGTTTATGAATTCACGGAATGTTAGGTTTAGGTTAGTCTTTTTATATAAGCTTACGTTTATGAATTCACGGAAGTTTAGGTTTAGGATAGTTTTTTATATAAGCTTACGTTTATGAATTCACGGAAGGTTAGGTTTAGGTTAGTTCATTTTTATAAAAGCTTACGTTTATGAATTCACGGAAGGTTAGCTTTAAGGAGTTTTTTTATATAAGCATAATTTTCGGAATTCACGGAAGGTTAGGATTTGGTTAGTTCTTTTTTATATATAATTACGTTTATGAATTCACGGAAGGTTAGCTTTAGGTTAGTTTTTTATATGTAAGCTTTCACGGAAGGTTAGGTTTGGTTAGTTTTTTTATATAAGCTTACGTTTCTAAATTCACGGAAGGTTAGGTTTAGGTTAGTTCTTTTATATAAGCTTATGTTTATGAATTCACGGAAGGTTAGCTTTTGGTTAGTTCATTTTTATATAAGCTTACGTTTATGAATTCACGGAAGGTTAGCTTTAAGGAGTTTTTTATATAAGCATAAGTTTCTGAATTCACGGAAGGTTAGGATTAGGTTAGTTCTTTTTTATATATAATTACGTTTATGAATTCACTTAAGGTTTGCTTTAGGTTAGTTTTTTATATGTAAGCTTTCACGGAAGGTTAGGTTTGGTTAGTTTTTTTATATAAGCTTACGTTTCTAAATTCACGGTAGGTTAGGTTTAGGTTAGTTTTTTTATATAAGCTTACGTTTATGAATTCACGGAAGGTTAGCTTTAGGTTAGTTTTTTATATGTAAGCTTTCACGGAAGGTTAGGTTGAGGTTAGTTTTTTTATATAAGCTTATGTTTATGAATTCACGGAAGATTAGCTTTAGGTTAGCTTTTTTATATAAGCTTACGTTTATGAATTCACGGTAGGTTAGCTTTAGATTAGTTTTGTTTATATAAGCTTACGTTTATGAATTCACGGAAGGTTAGGTTTAGGTTAGTTCATTTTTATATAAGCTTATGTTTCTGAATTCACGGAAGGTTAGCTTTAGGTTAGTTTCTTTTATATAAGCTCACGTTTATGAATTCGCGGAAAGTTAGGTTTAGGTAAGTTTCTTTTATATAAGCTTACGTTTATGAATAAACGAACGGTAAGCTTTAGGTTAGTTTTTTACTTTCTCTACTACGTATAGTAAGTAGGGGAAGTATTGTATTCCACCCAAAAATTCGATACCAATATTTTACCGGAAATACATGTTTTCAGACCCCCTGAATCCAAAAAAAGTATTTTTGTAAATACGTCCGTGTGTGTGTCTGTGTGTGTGTGTGTTTCTGTCTGTGTGTCTGTGAACAGCATAACTCAGAAACGAACAGTCGGATACACACCAAACTTGGTATGTAGGTTCAGTATCTTCCAGAGAAGCGACACGAAGGTTTTCAAGAAAATCCCCCACCCCAGATTGCCCTTTACATGGAAGATTTTTCGAAAATTTTAATGTTCTCAAAAATGGCTCTAACGATTTTGATTAAAGTATCATATGTTTAAGATATTTTTATGACAAATAAAATGTATATCTTGAATTTTCTGGGAATGTCTCCAAAAGTATTCTTCATTGTGAACGACTTTTGCATAACTGGTAAACCATAAGAGATAGACAAAATTTTACTACACAAAAATGTAGATCGCGTTAAAATACACAATTTATGTCATATGCATTTTTTTCTAGAGTGAACCATTTTCGAGATATTGCTTGTTATTCCCTTAAATATTTCAATACTTATTTTCTCAAATGGGAATTCGTTATTCATTTTTTTGTCTTGGATATGCAAAGAGTATTAATCTGTGGTAAAGGGAATGGTGCTGCACATAGCAACCAGCTATCAAGAGATATGTATGTGCTTAAAGGCTACTGTATTTCTATATTGCCCTTGTAAATATATATTCCCCTTACATCTACAAGAAAATTAGCAATAAGATAGAGTCTGGAAACGCTTATCTCGATTAACATGAAGTAGATGGAGAATAAGCGTTTGTAAAAATAGTTTATACAGGAGTAGAGAAAGTCATGTGAGTGTAACACATCAGATTTTTTTATATAAGCTTACGTTTCTGAATTCACGGAAGGTTAGGTTTAGGTTAGGTTTTTTTTTTTTTTTTTTGCTTTTGAGCGTTTTCATAACTTCTTTCAGTAATTTGCTGTAAACGACATTTGCGTACCAAACGGCATTAATGTACGTCTATCTTCTAATGCTGTAGTAGCAACCATCTTGTTACCTGCACTGCAAATTCGTCGCACCTTTGCGGGCTTAGCTTATATTCAAAAGACCCATTGAGGAATTGGCTTTTTTGTTCTTAGGATCATAACAATAAATCCAAGTTTACTCATCGGTAACAATATTCTAAACCAAATTTGAAGTGCCGCATCGGAATTTTTCTAGAGCTCTTCTGCGCTAAACATTGCGTTGTTTTTAATCGGGAGTCAGTTTATTTGGAATCTATCGACAATAAAGTTTTCTCACCTCCAACTGTTGCTATAAAATGTTTTGGATTTAAATCATACCAATGCCCAATGTCGCCTGAAGAAATTCATAATATCTCCGCCGATCTTCCTCAAGCATTGCTCGAACAGTGGTAATATTGTAATCAGTAACAGCAAGCAGTTATTGGGCGTCCTTCACGAAACTCATCCTAATAAAAAAAACGACCTATACCAATTATAAATTGTTGCCTTATTTAGGCATTAATTCATTCATTCATTATCTGTTTACCCTCCTCTTATGTAGGACTTACACCCCCCAGGACTTACAGGCGGGTGCCTGGGGTCAGAGGCCCGTCGAGGAGCAGACACTGATGGATCAGACAGAGCATCCAGGATGGGTGATCAGCCTGATGCCTGGTATGGGATGAAGGAAGTAGATGAAACGAAATGTTGGTGAAATGGATGAAAGGAAAGGTGATGATGGAGCAGTTGGTGGAATGAATGGCGGGGGAAACCGAAGAACCCGGAGAAAACCCGCTTCGATCACCACAAATCCCACATGCAGGTCCCTGGGATTGAACCCGGGCCGCCTCGGTGGGAGGCGAGCGGTCTAACCACTCGGCCACGGCGCCGCCAGTTAGGCATTAATGACGATTTAAAATCTTAAAACATCGCAATCCGAATATGTTCTCTAGTTAAATTCATTTTTGGGTGAACACAACATTTTTAAATAATGAACAAACTTTAGAAAGCATCTGTCAAATATAAACAAATGTCATTTGCTTTTAAAGACATGACGTTCTAAAAATTGTCAATATCGTCCCCGTACAATGCTACGTAAAGCACCAATAAAAAATATGTTACCATTATTGGCGCGAATTTGCGTCAGGACAGTTTTATAAAAAGGAGGAATTTTGTCCAAACAGCCCACATTGTGATTAAGATTTTTAAACAGCTACATGCTGAACGTTATGTGAAGGGGGGGATGTGTGAGACTGAGTTGGCTCCCATCAATTACTACAAATATTATTGGGAAACAGAGTTAAGAATATAGAAAAGGTGTAAAAATATAAATAAAGTGAATATCTCTGCTAGCGCTTTTACGTTTTATATCTGGAATAAGGTGCAGGTAATAACCGAACACGTGGTCACACCATTACCTTCGCCCACTCCTGAGATAAAGTCGATAGGGGTAGTTTACAGCAGCCGGCGGACTTCGAGCCAGAGACCTTCAAAAAGCCAAGTGAATACCCACACTGAGATTAACGTCACCTGAGCGACATAATTTTCACCTGCCAAACAGTTGTAATTGACTCTAAAATTATAAGTAAAGAAAAGCTTTTGAACTGCAGCAGACTGCTATTGAGTTGAAATGGAAGTTGGCAATTACTTGTTGCAAAAATAAAGGAAGTGTTGCGGGAATACGTTGGGCGTCTTTTGTAGCTGAAGCCGTTGTCCTCTGGTCGATGCCCTCTGCTGCAGTAATCTTGTCTCCGGCTACCTCTACTCAGCGGCTGACGATTTCTCCATTCCTAATAAGTTACCTAACCAACTAATTTCACTGATCTCAGGGTTTTCATAAGCGAGGTCAACTAAAATACACTGCATTTCCCTTAAATGTGGTTTATTATCAAATAGATACTTATGGGCGGCTAGCTTTTCCCATCTTTAACAATTCCCACCATAATAATAAATTAGGAGCGTAATCTAACGCACGCGCTTCCCACCCCATATACACACACATGTATCCGTCGTCCAGAGAGTATCACTGTGTGTCGACGAGATTCTATAAGAGAGTGAAAATCTGGGGCTTTCTTTCCCCTTTTATACCCAAACCTAGTGACGCTTACCTCCGCGCCTTAAAATGTAACGGCATTTCCAATTGGTCCACAGACCTTAATATGTATGAAAATATTCTGCTCCAAAACTTTAGCACACGCTTCCCAGTGACGCGTCGGGAACCAGATTCAATATGTGTGTCTCTTTCCTTTCTATATCTGTCTCTTTCTATTTCTCCTTATTGCTTCAAGTTCCTTGCTCATTAGCTTGGTGAAAGGTGGTGGGCTCTACCTAGAATTATCCTTTACCTGGTATTAGCTAGCTCCCCGTTCCTTACTAATCTAACTTACAATCTGCTTTGTACATTCTTTGACTTATAAATGTTCTAACATCTTTCTTGCTGAATTATGTTATATATACTTCTTGTTTGATATTGATTTATATGCATATATATATGTGTGTGGTGGGGGGTATACTCTTTATTCCTTTTAAAAGGAAATAGAGGGTTTACACTCATCTTATAGTGTTAATGTCGGCCGTGATGTCTTAGTCAGCATTTCTTACATTGTTCTATGTCAGTTATTTTAACACGGAGTTGATGATTTCGATAGCAAGTTTGATGTGAATAAACTAATTCATTTAATTTATTGAGATACGACATTGAGGATAAAGATGGAACTTTACTGAAGATAATATTAATTTAGTGGTTAGCAAAAGATCATTAGGAATTCGCAGATATTCCTGAAATTTGAGATAGCACATTTTAAACTACACGTCTTTCTCCAGACTGAAAATGTTAAAACAGTCTTACTCTTGAAATGAGTCAAGTTCCCGTCTGTGTCTTGTAAGTTAATTAACAGCAAGTGTTCATTATTATCTACTCTCTGCATCTCAAACTGCAACTTCCACTTGGCAGTGACACAGTGTAACATCATCAATACAAAAGTAGCTTTTACCACTTTCACATTTTATATGATGGGAGTTTGTTTCAAAAAATACAACATGCATTTAAAACTATTAATCATTATATCGTTGGGGTATATATGTGGAGTCGTTCTCCAGGTAAGATTTCCCCCAAAAATCATCTTCCAGTACAGTCCTAATGCATTTTATGTTGTTGGTTTGAAATGCATGTAACTGATGTATAATAAAATCCAGAGACGTGAAATTAGTGTTAGCACTGAGAGAAACTAACTGTAGGCTGTGTAATGAAGATGCGAGCGTCCGTGATAAACTCTCAGCATCTAAACTGCTAGACAACCAGTAACACAGCACCAACAGTAACGTTTGCTGTAATGTCTCCAATGATACACGCTTGAAGATGAAGTGTAGTCTGTATGTGGGTTGTAGAAATGTAATGGAACCACATACAGCATAAATACAGACCGATCTAACCTTAAAATGACCATCACGTATCCTCAGATTAATTACCTTTTCATGGTCTAGGCCATCTCTATGGCCAATCTGAAACGTTGGATGATGTCAGCAGAGTCTTTTCCATTAAACACGGAATGTACTGCCCAGAATATCACTATGTAAAGTAGCCAGTGATGGCATTCAATTCTTTTAATCTGATCACCTTGCTTTCAAGAAAGGTGAAAATCCTTAAGGGGTCTGTGGATGGTTCATCACGTCTTTCTGGAGAAATCGTTGGAAAACTATGCGGTTCTTTACTTCATCAGATGCAAAAATGAATAAGTGTTTTGGAGAACCAACTGTAACATGTATGTGTGGTTTATGTAGTAATATAATGTAATAAAACGTGTATGTCACAAATCTGTAACCAGAAGACATTCCCGTAGTGGTGCCTAAAATGCCTAGTGTTAAGAAATCTGGTCTCTTCCGCAAGAAACCATCATATCACAGGATCACATTGTTAAATCCCTAGGTCAAGAGGTTGAAGAGCTTAGATCTGAACACTTGTGTCTCCTTATAAGGAAATATTGTGCAACACTGTTCTAGAACAATCTCGAATTTATTTACTTATGTAACTGTATTTTATCAACAGCCAACACTCATTATTTGCCTTCATATTTGTATAAATAGTCCTCAAAACGGCAAGCGAGGTGTAGGACACTATTTCCGTTCGTTTAATGCATTATATGCCTTTCTTCTTAAGTGGACTTATCTAAAGCTACTCAATCACTTCCTGCTCTCCTCGAATACTATCTAGTTCGACTCCTTACCAACGACTATACTTAAATTCAGTCTTAAGGCTGTCAATCCAGGTAGCTGAGAGCATTTCACTGCTCTCAAACACACCACGTAAAGTTGTCCATGAGCGAGACAGGGGGTCCTGATATTTATTTCACAGTTCTTAATCGATTTCCCTTTAGAACTATTAAAGATGACTAACGTCAATGTTTTGAAGTCGGTCTCATGTTGTTCTGTGATCGCCAAAGTCTTACACGTTGTAGCTCCCTCTCCAATGCCCTGAAGAGAATATTCAAGTTTGATCTGACGTCTCCCAAGCTCTAGAAGTTGTAATCCTGCTTGTTAATCCTGAAGTTAGGCCACAGGCTGTTATCTTCGAAGCTCTAAATGTCTCCCTCCCTCCTTCCTTCCTTCTCTCGAATGTCCTAAAGTCGAGGTTCTGTTATTTTGACGTCTCCAAGGCCCTTGTTGCAGTTTGATTCTTTTATTTTTCGCTTTCCCTTGGCCTGTTTAATAAAATTTAAAAAGCTACTACACAAGACACTTTAAAAGGTCTTTAAAGGGTCTTCACGACAACATAAAGCATAAATAAAAATAAATTCATAACCACAGAACTCTGTATACCAACGAGAATAGACAAAGTCGTTCCTATTTCCAGTCCAGTGACCTAAGGGCTCAGCCGCACAATTACTTTTCTATCTGTTTATTTATTTTTCTTAAAAATCAAAAGAACTGTAAGTTATAATTTGATCATAGAGTAATGCATTTTATACTGAAATGTGTGTAAACAAAAGACAGCGACAAGGTTAAATTAAAATGCTCACTTCCACTACACTGTCGAATTCTTTGGTGTTCTCCGGGATATGGTAAAGTATTATGGCTGTGGTTTTTCTTCTTTTTTGTTTTTATTTATTTTTGCAAATTTTAAGACAATTTTCCCAGCGGCACGCGCTACAACATCATTTTATGCTTTTATTGATCACATCATTTGGGAAAAGAGGCCAATTCCGATGAAAAGCCTCAATACTGGCTCCACAGAAGATCTTTCATCTTATCTCCCGTTAGTGGTTGCTTTTTGTGATATACTCCACTGTACTTTTACACTGGTCCTAAGGAATGCGCGTGCTAAGTTTTCATTCCTACTAGAAAACCTCTAAATGCGATACCAATGGACATTTTCAACCCCATCTTCCTTTAACGGTGGATTTTGTGCTGACATCTCTAAAATAATGCAGGAAGCAGAATTTCTTTATTTCTAGAAAAATCATTGAGACAGGCCCATTCGTGCTGAAAAGCTTCAAAATTGACCACCGCAGAACATTCTCCATTCCCTTTCTCTTGTTAGGTGTTGCTTTTTTGATAGCATCCACACAGTATTTATATTCTTACCCTAAAAAATGTATGTGCCAAAAATATCACTCGTGGTGAAAAGCCTTCAATTGCCTCCTACTAAATATACTTTCAATCCCCTCTGCCTTTGAGGGTGATAACAGCTGTAAAAGAATGAAAAGCACAGCATTTATATACTTATTTCGCAAAAGTTTCTAGAACTTTCACCTCTCTTCCATCAGGGGTG
Organism: Deroplatys truncata; assembly: GCA_030765065.1. NCBI lineage: Eukaryota > Metazoa > Arthropoda > Insecta > Mantodea > Mantidae > Deroplatys > Deroplatys truncata. The sequence continues at coordinate 17,486,361 of CM060988.1, read as the reverse complement.
ATTTTTGTGACAGCATTTCCACAATACTGTACTTTTGTCCTGAGGAAGGCATGTACCTATAAGGAACACCATGCATGCAAAAGTGATTTTTATGCAAGAGATAGAACATGCTCAGCCACATCTTCAACATCATAAGGCGCTTTCAATTTTGGTCACTTCTGATGGATTCCTGATGAACAACATAGAGATGGGTATAACATAATTCCTTAATTTCATACCAGCTGAAATACCTGGCGTTGCCCACGATTGATAGTTTATCCCAACAACATTCAGCCTTAGGTTGCACTTGCCCGATATCGTTACGCATCTTTGGAGGCATTTAAATGATTACACGAGACACTTAAAGGGTTAGTTGAAAGTCCTAGGAACTATAAAGAAAGAAAAAAGTAATGTGCAAAAGCACTGTTGAACCACCACAAATACCAATTTGTAATAACGATTTCTCGTGAATGCAGCTGAGTGACTTCCAGGTTGTCACATTCGGCTTGTCTCATCAGCATTTAGAGGGAAAATCTCAGTTGTGCAGAAATAATAGAAGTTTAACTAACTCAATATAACCTTGTTTATTCTCAGTAACCAGCAGACATATATAAAACTACTAAGAAAACACACGAAGGACAAAACAAAAGAAGAGCCAAAATTAACGTAAAAGGGAGGAAGATTAGGTTAGATTGGATTGCATTCTGTGAATTCACTAGCAGCCATAAAGCCTTGTGAACATAGAACATGTCAAGGAAATTAAAAAAATTACACACAAACGTAAATATTACACAGAATATAGAACATTTGAAATAAAATGGAGACATAGTATATGCGTGTCAAGGAAATGTACAACATGGTTACATATACACTGAATGTTACATAGAATACAGAATATTTAAAATAAAATAAAGACATATTATATACAAAATGAAACAAATCAGGAGTAATTTTGTACAAAATCGAATACCTCCCTACCGTTATAATGCTAACATTATATTTATAGACAAGAACAGTTTTTTTAACTTTCACTAGGCTTGTACCATTTTTCGTCTCATCATTTTGTTCTATTTGGTTTATAATACATAGCATTTACTGTCCGTTCTTAATATACATACATTTAACTAGCTTCATTAATTCTAAAGCAGGCAATTGGAAAACTGGTAATTCATTAATATTCACTAATATTACTTAGAGAGCTATTATATGTATTATCATCAGGATAATTTGTCATTCCGATAATCTTGTACAGAATGATATGCTTTTGCGCATAGGTATTCTTTAACAGCAGTTTTAAAGACATTGAAATTGTCAACTTTTCCCTTAAAGTCATTAAGGAGAGTATTAAATATTTTTATGGTCTCATAATATACACCTTTCTGGAAGCAAGAAAGCTTAGCACTGGGATGATGGATGTTACCCTTTTGTCTAGTGTTTATCTCATGAATTTCCATGTTTGTAATAAATGTGGTTCAATTGCATACATAGAATTTTAAGATTGAAGATATGTAAATGCAAGGTAGGGTTAATATCTTCAATCTTCTAACAGGATGTTTGCAAGAGTGTCTGTTATGGGTGCTGGAAATGATTCTTATAACCTTCTTTTGCATGAGGAATATTCATTTACTTTCTACCGAGTTTCCCCAAAATAATATTCCATATTCAATGATAGAGTTGAAATATGTAAAGTATAATAATTTAAGCGTACCTATAGAACTGACATTTACCAGTGCTCGGATAGCATAACAGACAGAACTGAGTTTGGGTAAGATATACGTAATGTGAACTTTCCAATCTAAATATCTGTCTACTTGGAGGCCCAGAAATTTAATGGTGTCTATTTGTTCTAGTAACATGTCATTAATCCAAGTTTCTATTGGAGTTTGTGGTGATAGATGGGTTCTAAATTTAACAACTTTTGTTTTGTCTAGATTTGCAAATAATTTGTTAGTTTTAAATCACTGTGACATACAGTTTAAAACACAATTCAATTTAATTACACACTCATTCCAGCTTTTACTAGTCACCAGAACACTCAAGTCATCAGCAAACAGAATGATACTTGCAATATCCTTTATATAAAATGATAGGTTATTTATATAGATCAAAACTAGTAAAGGTACTTGGACTGAACCTTGGGGCACTCCATGTGTTACGTTTTCCAAATCCAATATCATTGACTACTTCAACACTTTGTTGTCTTTCATTTAAATATGATACGAACCAGCTTAGAGTTTCATTTTTTCTATCAGAATATCAAGATCAGCACAGTAAAATGCCTTTGCTAAGTCACGGAAAATCCCACCTACTTCATGAGTAAGTTTATAAGTTGCATTATTGGTCGACATTCCTTTTCTGAACCCGAACTGATCCCTGACGAGTATGTTGTTATATTCAAGGTATTTATAGTCTATCAAACTTCAGATTTTCAAGAACTTTTGAAAAAATTGGCAAGAGAGATGTTGGTCTATAATTTGAAACATTATAGCGTTCGCCTTTTTTGAAAAGTGGTTTAACAATGGAACATTTTACTCTGTCAGGGAAAAAGAAGAAGTGGTACTTTGTGTGATGTGATGCTGTTACTGTTATCCATTACCACTATCATTTTTAAATGTCACTCAGTTTTCGTTTTTCTGTTTATAAAAACACCAAAACCTTCCCATTGAGAAGCAAACCCACTGCTTGCAAAAAGTGAAATTATAATTTGAAAACAAACATCCAAGTACTGTATGGGTGTGAACTGCGAACTTATTTATTACTCTTATGTTAGCAATGTTTGAGCACCATAAGAGACTTTTATAATCAATGCGATTACGTTAACACTTTTGTGTTATTGTATATAACTACGTAATAAATAATCATATGAAGATAAATAATAATAACAATAATATAAGACAATAAGCTAGTCTAACATAATACAGCCGGAAATTTTAATAATTTTCGGCCAAGTGATTATAGTGCCTTTAGATTTGCGCAATCATAGCCACAGGTGGCATAGCTGTTTTAATTATTTATTTGTTTGTGTTATTACTCCATGACCAACTTCAGAGAGGAGATAGAAATAGTACTAGAGCTCGCTGTTTCTTTTATTTCGGGAACCGTGAAAGCCTAAGCAATTATATTCTTATGTTGGTAATGTCTGAGCTATTGCGTTGGTTGTTGAAAAGATATACGTGGCCTTGCGATATTTTATGTGCATCACATAAAATTACATAATTTTGAATTCTAAGCTAGACAGTAATTTTGGTCATATGTCACGGATCTAGAAGCCTATAAGGAGCACATATATATACACGGATTTTTATGTATTAAGACAATGACTAGGTTTCAGCGACAGGTGTTTAATTGCCGACAGTAACCTATCAGGACGTCCTCCGTCTTCACTAGAAGGAACACGTTTCAATTCATTCGCTCATTCCGGATTAAAAAATATCTGTTTGTGGCTGCTCCGATAAATGGGGCTATTCATTCCTATATAAATAGCTGGAGTTACGTTATCCAGTGATGCCCACATACTTGGTAACTCATACAGGTCGTGGTCACAATTTACCGTGAGGTCAAATGCGTTTTTACACAAAGCAAATTGCTTAGTTGCTCTAAGTTTCCACCAGCGTAGGGTTCATTTTAACTGACACTAACGTTTAAACCTCCGCCGACTTTAAAAAAATAAAACAACAACACAGTTAACCAAGCTTTCACCGAGCGAGATGCATTTGTGGCAACGTGTGAGGCTTGAGTTCTGGAGGTCTCTGGTTCCATTCCCGTCGATCGCGCACTCTGATCTTAGGTTAGATCAATGTGTGGTGGTACCACGATTTCCCTTCCATAACATTTCCTTCCCCATGTCTGAGACGCTTACTCCATGGAAACAGTACTCCCTGCGGACACTAGAAGACTGCTTGGTTGACGGGTCGTTCTTTGGGCAGCTCCAGCAGTGGGAGACGGGTTTTCGAGCACGAAGTTAGCGACTTCTACACGTCTCTATGTTCTGTCTGCCTGCCGCCTCCTTGTTTCCTTCACTTCATAACGTTAGCCACAGTATTTCTACGCAGTCCGCGAAGTTTCTCCCCCCTCCGTTGTAGATATACCCTACACCCCTATATAGACTACAATGAGTGTCTAGCATAAAAATAAAATTCCTAGAGATCGGATAATTATGCGTTAAATAAAAATGTATGAGGGTTTCTCTCTCCATTGCCACCCGTTTTACTATTTGAACTTCATTATACACGCGTTCCGCATCTACGCGCGCTTTAGTAGCTAATACTACACATACCACATATTCTTATGGTAAAAACAAATGAACAGTGGTAATGCTATGTAAGTCTACTAAGAGGGTTGGTACTCCAGCTGATAGAAATGGTTTTTAACAAACATTCTCTCACCATAGACAAAGATAACTCTTGAGAATGCTTTTTGTTTGTTTATATAATACATAGGACATATTGATAAGGGATCCTAGTCACTGTAGATTGTACTACTTGCAATCAATGCTCACTGGAATGTAGATTGTACTCTTGCGATCAATACTCAGTGGAATGTAGATTGTACTACTTGCAATCAATGCTCACCGGAATTTAGACTGTTCTCTTGCGATCAATACTCAGTGGAATGTAGATTGTACTCATGCGATCAATACTCAGTGGAATGTAGATTGTACTCTTGCGATCAATACTCAGTGGAATGTAGATTGTACTCTTGCGATCAATACTCAATTGAATGTAGATTGTACTCCTGCGATCAATACTAGTGGAATGTAGATTGTACTCTTGCGATCAATGCTCAATGGAATCTAGATTGCTCTACTTGCGAAAAGCCTCCCTGCCATCAATACTCCATGGAATGTAGATTGCACTGCTTGCGAAAAGCCTTACTGCCATCAATACTTAATAGAATGTAGATTGCACTACTTTGAAAAGCCTCACTGCCATCAATACTCAATAGAATGTAGATTGCACTGCTTGCGAAAAGCCTCACTGCCATCAATACTCAATAGAATGTAGATTTCTCTACTTGCGAAAAGCCTCACTGCCATCAATACTCAATAGAATGTAGATTGCACTACTTGCGAAAAGCCTCCCTGCCATCAATACTCCATGGAATGTAGATTGCACTGCTTGCGAAAAGCCTCACTGCCATCAATACTCAATAGAATGTAGATTTCTCTACTTGCGAAAAACCTCACTGCCATCAATTATCAATAGAATGTAGATTGCACTACTTGCGAAAAGCCTCACTGCCATCAATACTCTATAGAATGTAGATTGCACTACTTGCGAAAAGCCTCACTGCATTCAATACTCAATAGAATGTAGATTGCACTACTTGCGAAAAGCCTCACTTCCATCAATACTCAATAGAATGTAGAGTGCTCTACTTGCGAAAAGCCTCACTGCCATCAATACTCAATAGAATGTAGATTGCACTACTTGCGAAAAGCCTCCCTGCCATCAATACTCCATGGAATGTAGATTGCACTGCTTGCGAAAAGCCTCACTGCCATCAATACTCAATAGAATGTAGATTTCTCTACTTGCGAAAAACCTCACTGCCATCAATTATCAATAGAATGTAGATTGCACTACTTGCGAAAAGCCTCACTGCCATCAATACTCTATAGAATGTAGATTGCACTACTTGCGAAAAGCCTCACTGCATTCAATACTCAATAGAATGTAGATTGCACTACTTGCGAAAAGCCTCACTTCCATCAATACTCAATAGAATGTAGAGTGCTCTACTTGCGAAAAGCCTCACTGCCATCAATACTCAATAGAATGTAGATTGCACTACTTGCGAAAAGCCTCACTGCCATCAATACTCTATAGAATGTAGATTGCACTACTTGCGAAAAGCTTCACTGCCATCAATACTCAATAGAATGTAGATTGCACTACTTGCGAAAAGCCTCACTGCCATCAATACTCTATAGAATGTAGATTGCACTACTTGCGAAAAGCCTCACTGCCATCAATACTCAATAGAATGTTGATTGCACTACTTGCGAAAAGCCTCACTGCCATCAATACTCAATAGAATGTAGATTGCTCTACTTGCGAAAAGCCTCAGTGCCATCAATACTCTATAGAATGTAGATTGCACTACTTGCGAAAAGCCTCACTGCCATCAATACTAAATAGAATGTAGATTGCACTACTTGCGAAAAGCCTCACTGCCATCAATACTCAATAGAATGTAGATTGCACTACTTGCGAAAAGCCTCTCTCCCATCAATACTCTATAGAATGTAGATTGCACTACTTGCGAAAAGCCTCACTGCCATCAATACTTAATAGAATGTAGATTGCGATACTTGCGAAAAGCCTCACTGCCTTCAATACTCAATAGAATGTAGATTTCTCTATTTGCGAAAAGCCTTCCTGCCATCAATACTCAATAGAATGTAGATTGCACTACTTGCGAAAAGCCTCACTGCCATCAATACTCAATAGAATGTAGATTGCACTACTTGAGAAAAGCCTCACTGCCATCAATACTCAATAGAATGTAGATTGCACTACTTGCGAAAAGCGTCACTGCCATCAATACTCTATAGAATGTAGATTGCACTACTTGCGAAAAGCCTCACTGCCATCAATACACAATAGAAAGTAGATTGCACTACTTGCGAAAAGCCTCACTTCCATCAATACTCAATAGAATGTAGAGTGCTCTACTTGCGAAAAGCCTCACTGCCATCAATACTCAATAGAATGTAGATTGCACTACTTGCGAAAAGCCTCACTGCCATCAATACTCAATAGATTGTAGATTGCACTACTTGCGAAAAGCCTCACTGCCATGAATACTCTATAGAATGTAGATTGCACTACTTGCAAAAAGCCTCACTGCCATCAATACTCAATAGAATGTAGATTGCTCTACTTGCGAAAAGCCTCACTGCCATCAATACTCTATAGAATGTAGATTGCACTACTTGCGAAAAGCCTCACTGCCATCAATACTCAATAGAATGTAGATTGCACTACTTGCGAAAAGCCTCACTGCCATCAATACTCAATAGAATGTAGATTGCACTACTTGCGAAAAGCATCTCTGCCATCAATACTCTATAGAATGTAGATTGCACTACTTGCGAAAAGCCTCACTGCCATCAATACTTAATAGAATGTAGATTGCGATACTTGCGAAAAGCCTCACTGTCATCAATACTCAATAGAATGTAGATTTCTCTATTTGCGAAAAGCCTCCCTGCCATTAATACTCAATAGAATGTAGATTGCACTACTTGCGAAAAGCCTCTCTGCCATCAATACTCAATAGAATGTAGATTGCACTACTTGAGAAAAGCCTCACTGCCATCAATACTCAATAGAATGTAGATTGCACTACTTGCGAAAAGCCCTACTACCATCAGTACTCAATAGAATGTAGATTGCACTACTTGCGAAAAGCCTCACTGCCATCAATACTCTATAGAATGTAGATTGCACTACTTGCGAAAAGCCTCACTGCCATAAATACTCAATAGAATATAGACTGCACTACTTGCGAAAAGCCTCACTGCTATCAATACTCTATAGAATGTAGATTGCACTACTTGAGAAAAGCGTCACTGCCCTCAATACTCAATAGAATGTAGATTGCACTACTTGCGAAAAGCCTCACTGCCATCAATACTCAATAGAATGTAGATTGCACTACTTGCGAAAAGCCTCACTGCCATCAATACTCTATAGAATGTAGATTGCACTACTTGCGAAAAGCCTCACTGCCATCAATACTCAATAGAATGTAGATTGCACTACTTGCGAAAAGCCTCACTGCCATCAATACTCAATAGAATGTAGATTGCTCTACTTGCGAAAAGCCTCACTGCCATCAATACTCTATAGAATGTAGATTGCACTACTTGCGAAAAGCCTCACTGCCATCAATACTCAATAGAATGTAGATTGCACTACTTGCGAAAAGCCTCACTGCCATCAATACTCTATAGAATGTAGATTGCATTACTTGCGAAAAGCCTCACTGCCATCAATACTCAATAGAATGTAGATTTCTCTATTTGCGAAAAGCATCCCTGCCATCAATACTCAATAGAATGTAGATTGCACTACTTGCGAAAAGCCTCACTGCCATCAATACTCAATAGAATGTAGATTGCACTACTTGAGCAAAGCCTCACTGCCATCAATACTCAATAGAATGTAGATTGCACCAGTTGCGAAAAGCCCTACTGCCATCAGTACTCAATAGAATGTAGATTGCACTACTTGCGAAAAGCCTCACTGCCATCAATACTCTATAGAATGTAAATTGCACTACTTGCGAAAAGCCTCACTGCCATCAATACTCAATAGAATATAGATTGCACTACTTGCGAAAAGCCTTACTGCCATCAATACTCTATAGAATGTAGATTGCACTACTTGAGAAAAGCCTCACTGCCATCAATACTCAATAGAATGTAGATTGCACTACTTGAGAAAAGCCTCACTGCCATCAATACTCAATAGAATGTAGATTGCACTACTTGCGAAAAGCGTCACTGCCATCAATACTCTATAGAATGTAGATTGCACTACTTGCGAAAAGCCTCACTGCCATCAATACACAATAGAATGTAGATTGCACTACTTGCGAAAAGCCTCACTTCCATCAATACTCAATAGAATGTAGAGTGCTCTACTTGCGAAAAGCCTCACTGCCATCAATACTCAATAGAATGTAGATTGCACTACTTGCGAAAAGCCTCACTGCCATCAATACTCAATAGATTGTAGATTGCACTACTTGCGAAAAGCCTCACTGCCATCAATACTCTATAGAATGTAGATTGCACTACTTGCAAAAAGCCTCACTGCCATCAATACTCAATAGAATGTAGATTGCTCTACTTGCGAAAAGCCTCACTGCCATCAATACTCTATAGAATGTAGATTGCACTACTTGCGAAAAGCCTCACTGCCATCAATACTCAATAGAATGTAGATTGCACTACTTGCGAAAAGCCTCACTGCCATCAATACTCAATAGAATGTAGATTGCACTACTTGCGAAAAGCCTCTCTGCCATCAATACTCTATAGAATGTAGATTGCACTACTTGCGAAAAGCCTCACTGCCATCAATACTTAATAGAATGTAGATTGCGATACTAGCGAAAAGCCTCACTGCCATCAATACTCAATAGAATGTAGATTTCTCTATTTGCGAAAAGCCTCCCTGCCATTAATACTCAATAGAATGTAGATTGCACTACTTGCGAAAAGCCTCTCTGCCATCAATACTCAATAGAATGTAGATTGCACTACTTGAGAAAAGCCTCACTGCCATCAATACTCAATAGAATGTAGATTGCACTACTTGCGAAAAGCCCTACTACCATCAGTACTCAATAGAATGTAGATTGCACTACTTGCGAAAAGCCTCACTGCCATCAATACTCTATAGAATGTAGATTGCACTACTTGCGAAAAGCCTCACTGCCATAAATACTCAATAGAATATAGACTGCACTACTTGCGAAAAGCCTCACTGCTATCAATACTGTATAGAATGTAGATTGCACTACTTGAGAAAAGCGTCACTGCCATCAATACTCAATAGAATGTAGATTGCACTACTTGCGAAAAGCCTCACTGCCATCAATACTCAATAGAATGTAGATTGCACTACTTGCGAAAAGCCTCACTGCCATCAATACTCTATAGAATGTAGATTGCACTACTTGCGAAAAGCCTCACTGCCATCAATACTCAATAGAATGTAGATTGCACTACTTGCGAAAAGCCTCACTGCCATCAATACTCAATAGAATGTAGATTGCTCTACTTGCGAAAAGCCTCACTGCCATCAATACTCTATAGAATGTAGATTGCACTACTTGCGAAAAGCCTCACTGCCATCAATACTCAATAGAATGTAGATTGCACTACTTGCGAAAAGCCTCACTGCCATCAATACTCAATAGAATGTAGATTGCACTACTTGCGAAAAGCCTCACTGCCATCAATACTCTATAGAATGTAGATTGCATTACTTGCGAAAAGCCTCACTGCCATCAATACTCAATAGAATGTAGATTGCACTACTTGCGAAAAGCCTCACTGCCATCAATACTCAATAGAATGTAGATTGCACTACTTGCGAAAAGCCTCACTGCCATCAATACTCTATAGAATGTAGATTGCACTACTTGCGAAAAGCCTCACTTCCATCAATACTCAATAGAATGTAGATTGCACTACTTGCGAAAAGCCTCACTGCCATCAATACTCAATAGAATGTAGATTGCTCTACTTGCGAAAAGCCTCACTGCCATCAATACTCTATAGAATGTAGATTGCACTACTTGCGAAAAGCCTCACTGCCATCAATACTCAATAGAATGTAGATTGCACTACTTGCGAAAAGCCTCACTGCCATCAATACTCAATAGAATGTAGATTGCACTACTTGCGAAAAGCCTCACTGCCATCAATACTATATAGAATGTAGATTGCATTACTTGCGAAAAGCCTCACTGCCATCAATACTCAATAGAATGTAGATTTCTCTATTTGCGAAAAGCATCCCTGCCATCAATACTCAATAGAATGTAGATTGCACTACTTGCGAAAAGCCTCACTGCCATCAATACTCAATAGAATGTAGATTGCACTACTTGAGCAAAGCCTCACTGCCATCAATACTCAATAGAATGTAGATTGCACTAGTTGCGAAAAGCCCTACTGCCATCATTACTCAATAGAATGTAGATTGCACTACTTGCGAAAAGCCTCACTGCCATCAATACTCTATAGAATGTAAATTGCACTACTTGCGAAAAGCCTCACTGCCATCAATACTCAATAGAATATAGATTGCACTACTTGCGAAAAGCCTTACTGCCATCAATACTCTATAGAATGTAGATTGCACTACTTGAGAAAAGCCTCACTGCCATCAATACTCAATAGAATGTAGATTGCACTACTTGCGAAAAGCCCTACTGCCATCAGTACTCAATAGAATGTAGATTGCACTACTTGCGAAAAGCCTCACTGCCATCAATACTCTATAGAATGTAGATTGCACTACTTGCGAAAAGCCTCACTGCCATCAATACTCAATAGAATGTAGATTGCTCTACTTGCGAAAAGCCTCACTGCCATCAATACTCTATAGAATGTAGATTGCACTACTTGCGAAAAGCCTCACTGCCATCAATACTCAATAGAATGTAGATTGCACTACTTGCGAAAAGCCTCACTGCCATCAATACTCAATAGAATGTAGATTGCACTACTTGCGAAAAGCCTCACTGCCATCAATACTCAATAGAATGTAGATTGCTCTACTTGAGAAAAGCCTCACTGCCATCAATACTCAATAGAATGTAGATTGCACTATTTGCGAAAAGCCCTACTGCCATCAGTACTCAATAGAATGTAGATTGCACTACTTGCGAAAAGCCTCACTGCCATCAATACTCTATAGAATGTAGATTGCACTACTTGCGAAAAGCCTCACTGCCATCAATACTCAATAGAATGTAGATTGCTCTACTTGCGAAAAGCCTCACTGCCATCAATACTCTATAGAATGTAGATTGCACTACTTGCGAAAAGCCTCACTGCCATCAATACTCAATAGAATGTAGATTGCACTACTTGCGAAAAGCCTCACTGCCATCAATACTCAATAGAATGTAGATTGCACTACTTGCGAAAAGCCTCACTGCCATCAATACTCAATAGAATGTAGATTGCACTACTTGAGAAAAGCCTCACTGCCATCAATACTCAATAGAATGTAGATTGCACTACTTGCGAAAAGCCCTACTGCCATCAGTACTCAATAGAATGTAGATTGCACTACTTGCGAAAAGCCTCACTGCCATCAATACTCTATAGAATGTAGATTGCACTACTTGCGAAAAGCCTCACTGCCATCAATACTCAATAGAATGTAGATTGCACTACTTGCGAAAAGCCTCACTGCCATCAATACTCTATAGAATGTAGATTGCACTACTTGCGAAAAGCCTCACTTCCATCAATACTCAATAGAATGTAGATTGCACTACTTGCGAAAAGCCTCACTGCCATCAATACTCTATAGATTGTAGATTGCACTACTTGCGAAAAGCCTCACTGCCATCAATACTTAACAGAATGTAGATTGCACTACTTGCGAAAAGCTTCACTGCCATCAATACTCAATAGAATGTAGATTGCACTACTTTCGAAAAGCCTCACTGCCATCAATACTCAATAGAATGTAGATTGCACTACTTGCCAAAATCCTCACTGCCATCAATACTCAATAGAATGTACAATGCACTACTTGCGAAAAGCCTCACTGCCATCAATACTCAATAGAATGTAGATTTCTCTATTTGCGAAAAGCCTCCCTGCCACCAATACTCAATAGAATGTAGATTGCACTACTTGCGAAAAGCCTCACTGCCATCAATACTCAATAGAATGTAGATTGCACTACTTGAGAAAAGCCTCACTGCCATCAATACTCAATAGAATGTAGATTGCACTACTTGCGAAAAGCCCTACTGCCATCAGTACTCAATAGAATATAGATTGCACTACTTGCGAAAAGCCCTACTGCCATCAATACTCAATAGAATGTAGATTGCACTACTTGCGAAAAGCCTCACTGCCATCAATACTCAATTGAATGTAGATTGCACTACTTGCGAAAAGCCTCCCTGCCATCAATACTCAATAGAATGCAGATTGCACTACTTGCGAAAAGCCTCACTGCCATCAATACTCTATAGAATGTAGATTGCGCTACTTGCGAAAAGCCTCACTGCCATCAATACTCAATAGAATGTAGATTGCACTACTTGCGAAAAGCCTCACTGCCATCAATACTCAATAGAATGTAGATTGCACTACTTGCGAAAAGCCTCACTGCCATCAATACTCAATAGAATGTAGATTTCTCTATTTGCGAAAAGCCTCCCTGCCATCAATACTCAATAGAATGTAGATTGCACTACTTGCGAAAAGCCTCACTGCCATCACTACTCAATAGAATGTAGATTGCACTACTTGAGAAGAGCCTCACTGCCATCAATACTCAATAGAATGTAGATTGCACTACTTGCGAAAAGCCCTACTGCCACCAGTACTCAATAGAATGTAGATTGCACTACTTGCGAAAAGCCTCACTGCCATCAATACTCTATAGAATGTAGATTGCACTACTTGCGAAAAGCCTCACTGCCATCAATACTCAATGGAATGTAGATTGCACTACTTGCGAAAAGCCTCACTGCCATCAATACTCTATAGAATGTAGATTGCACTACTTGCGAAAAGCCTCACTGCCATCAATACTCAATAGAATGTAGATTGCACTACTTGCGAAAAGCCTCACTGCCATCAATACTCTATAGAATGTAGATTGCACTACTTGCGAAAAGCCTCACTGCCATCAATACCTAATAGAATGTAGATTGCACTACTTGCGAAAAGCTTCACTGCCATCAATACTCAATAGAATGTAGATTGCACTACTTGCGAAAAGCCTCACTGCCATCAATACTCAATAGAATGTAGATTGCACTACTTGCGAAAAGCCTCACTGCCATCAATACTCAATAGAATGTAGATTGCACTACTTTCAAGAAGCCTCACTGCCATCAATACTCAATAGAATGTAGATTTCTCTATTTGCGAAAAGCCTCCCTGCCATCAATGCTCTATAGAATGTAGATTGCACTACTTGCGAAAAGCCTCACTGCCATCAATACTCAATAGAATGTAGATTGCACTACTTGAGAAAAGCCTCACTGCCATCAATACTCAATAGAATGTAGATTGCACTACTTGCGAAAAGCCCTACTGCCATCAGTACTCAATAGAATGTAGATTGCACTACTTGCGAAAAGCCTCACTGCCATCAATACTCAATAGAATGTAGATTGCACTACTTGCGAAAAGCCCTACTGCCATCAATACTCAATAGAATGTAGATTGCACTACTTGCGAAAAGCCTCACTGCCATCAATACTCAATTGAATGTAGATTGCACTACTTGCGAAAAGCCTCCCTGCCATCAATACTCAATAGAATGTAGATTGCACTACTTGCGAAAAGCCTCACTGCCATCAATACTCAATAGAATGTAGATTGCACTACTTGAGAAAAGCCTCACTGCCATCAATACTCAATAGAATGTAGATTGCACTACTTGCGAAAAGCCCTACTGCCATCAGTACTCAATAGAATGTAGATTGCACTACTTGCGAAAAGCCTCACTGCCAACTACTTGAGAAAAGCCTCACTGCCATCAATACTCAATAGAATGTAGATTGCACTACTTGCGAAAAGCCCTACTGCCATCAGTACTCAATAGAATGTAGATTGCACTACTTGCGAAAAGCCTCACTGCCATCAATACTCAATAGAATGTAGATTGCACTACTTGCGAAAAGCCCTACTGCCATCAATACTCAATAGAATGTAGATTGCACTACTTGCGAAAAGCCTCACTGCCATCAATACTCAATTGAATGTAGATTGCACTACTTGCGAAGAGCCTTCCTGCCATCAATACTCAATAGAATGTAGATTGCACTACTTGAGAAAAGCCTCACTGCCATCAATATTCAATAGAATGTAGATTGCACTACTTGAGAAAAGCCTCACTGCCATCAATATTCAATAGAATGTAGATTGCACTACTTGCGAAAAGCCCTACTGCCATCAATACTCAATAGAATGTAGATTGCACTACTTGCGAAAAGCCTCACTGCCATCAATACTCAATCGAATGTAGATTGCACTACTTGCGAAAAGCCCTACTGCCATCAATACTCAATAGAATGTAGATTGCACTACTTGCGAAAAGCCTCACTGCCATCAATACTCAATAGAATGTAGATTGCACTACTTGCGAAAAGCCCTACTGCCATCAATACTCAATAGAATGTAGATTGCACTACTTGCGAAAAGCCTCCCTGCCATCAATACTCAATAGAATGTAGATTGCACTACTTGCGAAAAGCCTCGCTGCCATCAATACTCAATAAAATGTAAATTGCACTACTTGTGAAAAGCCTCACTGCCATCAATAATCTATAGAATGTAGATAGCTCTACTTGCGAAAAGGTTCCCTGCCATCAATACTCAATGGAATGTAGATTGTACTACTTGCGAAAAGCCTCGCTGCCATCAATACTCAATGGAATGTAGATTGTACTACTTGCGAAAACCCCCAGTGCCATCAATGCTCAGTGGAATGTAGATTGCACAAAGAGCGCCGAAGAAAATCTCACCGCACCTCACGTCTATGTCACATTATTTATTATTGTACGTGGCCTTGCGAAGCCTTGGCCATTTCATTGGTTGCTTTAGGCCACGGTGCAAAGGTGCGCCACTGCTCCGGCTAAATAGCTACAACAATAACCACAACAAAGGTTACAAAATGCCGTAGAAACGGAATATAACATGTTTACGCACTCGATCGTATTGGCTTAAAGAGATTGAGTGCATTCAGTTTGTCATACAGACCTCTTATCGTGATTGGTAGCCCATACCTTATCGGCTAGTGGAAGACACACCTTTGAAAGGGTTAAAAGCTGAGGTGAAATCTTGATGAGCGCGCAGGTTAGCGAAATGTGATAGCATTTTCAGGGTGTGCACATTAAAGCTTGAATAGTATTCATTCAATACATAGCAAGGCAGAACTTTATAAGAACAAATAAACAGAACTGTATTCAACTGATATCAATGCTTGTTGCTGCACAGAAACAAAAAGAACTAAATAAATAAAGCAGTATGCTTTCACTCTAATTCAAACTATAACAGCTTAATATACATTTACTAACATTTTGCCCATCATAGGAATACAACAGGATTATAGACAAAAATATAACCCAATTTTATTGCCATAATATGTAAGTCATATTCGGTAACCATATACATATTATTTTTAGTTTCTAAACATGATAAGCCAATTATAGCCAAAGAATAATTTGCATTTAGTAAAGGAATATCATCATCTGCCAATGTTTTAGGGGAGTGCCCACTTTCTGACGAGTATGAAGACTGTGTTCTCCACTTTCCTGGAATATTTGTATCCAGTAATGTAATATAAACACACTAACCTCCCACATGCCCACGAAACGTCCACGAGTACTTTCACTAGTGTACGGCATGACTGGTTCTGAGACTATAAACATGTTTTGGTTTCAGTAACACCATAAAGAACGAAGGCATCAACCTCCCCTCTTTTAACCCTTATTGCTGGTTATCAAGCCAGCACGCTCTGCGATAGGTAAGGTGAAGGTCACACAACAAAAGACCCCAGGAAACGATACAAAATCCGCCGAAGATTTTCTTTGGCGCTGTGTGTACTACTTGCAAAAACGCTGCTTGCCGCCAATGCTCAATGGAATACATAATTTTGGAAACGCATTTTCGTGCCTCTGTATATTTTCAATACAGGTTACTTTGTACAACTATAATGATTGCCGCTTAAGAATTTTATAGAATCTAAACCAGGACTTAATGTATCCTAATGTTTTTGGAACTTAGTTCTATAAAAGCGTTAATTAATGCAATTGAATTGCACTGACAGCCGCAGCAGTTTTGCATCAAAGAGGTTCAAAATATTCTCTTGCTTCTCTATTCCATACGTGAAAACTGACACTCATTGCTTTAATGTGTTTGTATACTATGTATTGGTTTAACTCACACACACACACACACACCCACACTCACCTCATTGAAATTTGCGAACCTTGAAATCAAAATCTATATCTCTACTTTAATTTATGTGTCCGGTTTTGAAATTTTACTCTTATAGTGCAATTTGGAAAATTCTCTGCCCATTTTAAAACTTTAACCATATCATATCATAAATATTACATTCCCGGGATAGGGGTTACTTTATTAAAAGTTGCTTGATATTATGGGTAAAAGTGAATGTAATTAGTCGTGCTTTGTTTGGAGGACGTTAAGATGGTCATTTTAATTCTTTTTAATGGGAACCTACATTCGTTATGTTGTTTTCTCAATCTTCATGAGAAAATAAGCTTCTGTATAAAGCACCTTGCAATTATAGTTACCAACGTAAACAACGACGAAAATTCTGAATGGCTGTGTACGAAGAGCACAATGAATGGCTGGACCCATTCAACACAGTGCAGCATAATAACAGTAGGCGAGGAGGCAATGAGACATCGTGTCCGTTGTCTTTTTTTACCTTCCACGGTAGGAAGGTTTCCTTGTATCTTTCATTAGTGTACTTGCTGCCGCCTTTGAGTCCAGAGTCCCCTGGTAGTACATATCCACAATTAGCGAACACCAAGGAACAACCATCAGTTCCATTCAAGTCGTTTAACATTTGAAGTTTACTGTGGATTGAAATGGACCAACTTTCTCAACCAGAAAAAGTGGAAATGGCTCTCATTTACGGAGAATCTAGGAGAGATGTGGAACAGACTACCCTTCTGTACGCGAAGAGGTTTACTGATAGAAGAACTCCATCAAGAGCTTCATTTTATCGTGCCATAAAACAATTCTCCGAAGAGGGTAGTGTCCAGCCAAAGAAAAGGAGGCGCGGGGGAGCAGCTATAAACGAAGATAGGGAAGTTGTAGTGCTAGCCACAGTGAATTACTCGTACAACCCCCAAGTCAGTTCTCGCAACCAACCGATTAGCAACCAATGCGCGGAGTATCCAAAAGCAGTGTCCTCAGAATGTTGAAACGGCATAAATTCCATCCCTACCACGTGTCATTACTTCAACTACATCATGACGATTTTCTGAATAGACTAACGTTCTGTAGGTGGGCACAAGACAGACTGCGGATTAATAATTTGTTCAGTTCGTATTGTTTAGTGACGAGTGTACATTCATAAATCGTGAAGTAAATCGACACAATATACACTATTGGGCTGTGGAAAGTGGAACATCAGAGCCCTGGTTTGATACTGTGTGGTGACAAAGTAATTGGACCATACTTCATTGAGGCACATAAACAGGTGCAAAGTACAGAAACTTAGGTTGTCGTTATTGCTAGAAGATGTACTATTACAAACCAGGTCGCAAATGTGGTACCAGCACAACGGATGTCCTGTGCACTATGCACCTAAATATAGGTATATTTTAAATAAGAATTACCATAATCTTTGGATAGGACGCGCTGGTTCCATTAATTGGCCAGCTCCATCTCCTGACCTTACATCATTTTCTTATGGGGCTACCTTAAGGAAAAAGTGTATTGCGAAGCACTAATGACTCCGGACAACATGAAGGGGCAAATGCAAAATGCTTGTGCCAATATTGAAAGACATAGTTTTACGGACACATGATCATTCATTCACAGAGTTGGAAAATTAATTGAGGTAGAAGGGCATCACTTTGAACATTTATTACCTTAAGGTAGGTGATGATAATCTGGTACCTACCTTTCATCAACGTTTGTCTACACTGGTAAAAAAACCATGTACTATGTAGAAAATGGTTTATAAAAGGTTGTTAATTTTGTGTTGAGGAATGTGGAAACAAAATAAAAAATGTTCGTGTTACAAAACGTAACTTGACTCTCAAATGCCATCCATGGATGGTCCAATCATTCATTACGCTCTTCGTACACAGCCATTCAGAATAATTTTCATTGTTTTTTACGTTGGTGTCCATTTAAAAAGACTAAATCGACCCTAATAATCATCACATGTCTTCCAAATAAAACACGACTAATGTCATTTACTTTTCCCACAAAATATCATGCAACGTTTATTCAAGACATTTCTTTCTACAACACTTAGTTTTGGAAATATGCACAGTCCCAACTTAAATGGTCCATCCTCATCTGGTAACATCTCGTAGGTAAAGCCCTTAATGTGAATGCATCAGTATAACAATATGCAAGTATTAAATCACGTTCTTCCTTTTAGTTTGTACAATAATAAAATAATTCTTTTCATGAATTTGTAAGCTTACAAATACAATTGTTCAAGTTTCACTTGCACTTACTTCAGTGTTTGGTTTCACTATATTGCATTGATACTTAACCATGAATATTACCCACAAATGTGCATATTAACTTCAAAATAATCTTATGCACACAATGATCTAAAGCATAACGTATTGAACAATGAAGCTTGCACACCTACGATGTTGCAGTTTGCTGTTTGCCTGAATATTTAAAGAATTTAACTCCTGAAGTTTGTATATAGTGTTCCCAATTAAATTGCCAAAATGAATGTACCTGAATAATGTACAATGATAGCAGATCTCATCCTATATTATAAAGTCCGTGACTGGCGAAGCTGTAGATTTTCTTGAAGCGTTGGCCTGTTTAACCACTGGTTGCAATACAACTGCATTTGTCCCCTTGAAGTGTGTTACCACAGACTTAGGTAACCTTGACTGCTTTTCCTGCGGCGACGACGTACATTTTCTTGCAGGCTATCTCTCTATCTGCAACCTGTTGTTCTCTGCGAGAATATTCCAGACTTCTTGGTACGGTCTGAAGCCATGTCACAACACAACGAGTCTGCTTGTATGTAAAACTGTTGTTGAGGAAAG
Source organism: Deroplatys truncata (assembly GCA_030765065.1). Classification (NCBI taxonomy): domain Eukaryota; kingdom Metazoa; phylum Arthropoda; class Insecta; order Mantodea; family Mantidae; genus Deroplatys; species Deroplatys truncata. Next base: position 17,466,870 of record CM060988.1, on the reverse strand, counting down.
CTCGTTATGTCATTGCGGTACTCCGATCCCTTAACTTTACTACGTCACACTATGATGTTAGCTTGTGTTGCACTTCTTTAATGGTGCGTACGTGACTGTTTGCCACATGCAATTCACTACGCAATACGTGGAGCTTCCCTACTTTTGTCTGCCTGCATGTTCCCAGTCACGTAGGCACTTTCCCCTTTCTCTTGCCTTCCCCTCTAAAGAAGATTAAAGAAAGTAACCAGTACCAACCTTGGATTCTTCTGCTCTGTGAGACCGACTACATTCTTTCACTGCACAAATATACCTCCATACTTTTAACGAAATACGTTATAGCATTTAAGACATCTTGTTGTAATTTATGCCAGTTATTATGCAAAATAACAGTAATGTGTTTGCCATGTTTCAAAATGTGTAATGATATTGGAAGTGAACTATTACGAAACGACACAATCTGACCTGTCTTCCAGCCCGGGTCTTTTCCTGTCCACCGCTGTATTATGGCGCTGCTGTCGTGAACTGGTGAGTATTCTCAGGCAATGGCAAGCCTTCGGATAGTCGACTGACATCCCTCTAAGAGCTCGAAGAGTTGGCGTCAGACCTATGGCCGTCTCCGTCCAAAACTTGGTCATACGGCAATCGAAGAAAGGGGGCAAGTGGAGAAATTGGCACAAATTCTCTGTAATATGGTTCTTTAAATTCATGTTTTGTGTAAATCCATTGTTCCAATAAAAATCCTCCACACAATACACTTTTAAAAATATCCATCTTTTATATTAAATGGGTTTTCAAAAAGATCTTCAATCGATGATTTTTTTACATTAACCACTAATTACTGTATGAAATTATTAATTTTTGTATTCTCCAAGATTCTTAAGTTTTCAAAAATTAATAGACCTTTTCTCAAAATTGGGACATTATTTTTAAAAAGTATATGGTTATTTTCTTTAATGTACTTTTGAGAGGCAAAAGAAAAATTGTGAAAGGAAATGGTAAACAATAGCATTCTGTGGAGTATTGCTGAAAAACAAGGGTTAAAGTTAGGCGTGGCTATTAATAAATATCCGCCTTACATTTATACCTTCAGTCAATTAGTATTAAGAGCACCGTTTGGAAAAATTATACATTTATTCTTAACCTTCAGAATTCAATTATTTTATTCTGAAAATATTTAATTTTTTATAATTTGTGCTCAAATTTCACAGATGCATTATTTTAATTGTTTCATTACTTATAATCTTAATAAAATATATTTTAGGCTACTATTTTAAAATTCTTTCTGATATGGTGTAATTGAATTGATTCGATAATGTACGGGCTTGAACTCAAGCCAGTTATTAATATGATAAATCCGAGTTCAATAGACTTGAACATTTCAACGCTACTTCCGGGACATGTATTTTAAGCTCAAGCGGTTTCAACATCCTGTGAAAGTGCAATGATCATTTTCCACGTTACTTTACCTTTACAGAGCTATTGACATGTTTCTATTAATTTCCGTCGTCTAATAAGTTGTTATTCGCGTTGCATTGTTGACCTCTCGATCTACACTCTCAGTGTGGTGACCCCGTGACCTTTCCTGCAACATTATCTGGTGGGTGGATCGAGCAGAGTCAATCCTTTTGTGTAATGAACGTCACCTCAGGTTAAAGATAGTAGGGGCAGCTATGATCGATGGAGCTACCACGAGTAACAAAACGATACGCATCTGGGATTCACTGAAGTTACATCATTAAAACATTCTGGTATCTAGTCCAAGGTAATGAGTCCCAGTGCGCCACGCGGTCTTCAACTATTCTCTCACCTGCCGATTTAGTTTGTTTTCTAACGGAAACAGTGGCCGACGTTTACATTGTCTTCTCCATTCCACACTCATTATTAATTGCTTTCAAAAAACACACACCACTTGTTGCACGATTAGAACGCAAGTCAACTCCGTAGTAAACGAACTGACAGTCGTTGCTGGTTAAACTTTATGTGCTACTTATTATTAATTGTTTATTGAAACACAACTTCCTCTACATGCAGGCTGCCATTATGGACAAAGCGTACTAGATATTAATAATTGAAATGAAAAGAACAACATGGATAACAAATAAATCTGAACTGTAAAGTACAGATCAAATTAATCAAAGGGAAAAAGAAAACAAATAACAATAATAATGAAAACAATCAATAATTATAATAATAACAGAAGAAGAATAGAACTAAATTTGTTATAAATCACAAATTAATTACTGTACAAATGATTACAAAGAAAAATTATTGATCCTCTAAGGGCTGTGATTACAATACACTTGTTTTGTTCTTCAGGCCGAACATATTCCAAGATCTGCTTTAGAACAGCCGACAGGGATTAATTTTATTATCCGGTAAATATTTCTATTAATCACTATCGTTGAAAAATAGTGTGCAGTACATAATATCCTTCGTAGAAATTCGAAGTGAGAACACTCGACCTCTTTCTCGTTCTTCAAAGACGCACTTACCACTCTTGTCACAATATAGTGATTTTGACAGTGTTTTTATCCACGTCCCTTTCATGCAATTTTTGGCACTTTTTTGGAGTATGGGAAATTCTGAATGACTTCGAGACCAAAAGGAGTATTAAAACCTGCTAAAATTAAGTTATTGAATAAGGATTCAAATATCGTGTTTATATCATCATGATTTCGCTGAACTTTGCTATCAAGGAGTAGTTTTTGGTATGGATTTGACAAAACTTTATGCATATACGTTTTAGAATATGGCAAAAATAATAAGGTATCCTGCAGCTTTCAAAAACTTTCGCTACTCTTAACTTTCAAACCATAATTTCCTAACATTAAGATCAACATTCTTTTGTCTATCTAGAATGAAAGTGTACATTATACTACACGATCCAACAACATTCATAAGCTCTCTACAACACTTAGAAACTACCCCTACGTCATTTTCAACCCCTTATGTAGAAATCTGCACTGTTTGGACCATATGGTCAAACTATTGCAGAAGTATTCAATAGGAATTTGCACAACACTGTAGCTTATCTTACGAGTTCCAAAAACTGCCTCACCCTTATTTTTGATTATATGTATTTCAGCTTTTCAAAAGCTACTGTTAGTTTATTTGAAACCTTTTACAGACAAAACTATACTCCTGGGTAAATCAGGGCATAGATTTGTACACTTAGACTATAGGAGTTGCCGAAAATTATACGATATCATGTAGTTTCAAACAAACCATGGAGTCCTATTTTTAATAGGACTCCATTTCACCAATCTGGACAAAACTTTGGACACGTGCCCTTAGGTTCTAGTAAAAATTACTCACGACTTTCAAAAAACACACCTATCATTTTTGTTTTCTGGTGTTCTCAGGGGGAGGGTATTACGCCTGTGCCCCCAAAACTGGGCGTCCCCGAGAGGAGGGGAGAAGACACACAGGCAGTCTGAACCAGGAGTGACGGCACAGCAATGAGAAGGTTCCTACAGTTTCCAGATAGAGACCCCCACACAGTCGGACAGGCACAACGAACAACCCCGCCCCATGCAGAGGGTCCAAAACCCCGCTCCGAAGGGACGGTCCATTTACCCCGATAACCAGCCGAAAGCCAAGGGATGGAGAAAATTCCACAAGGAGCAGCCTTTTCCCTGCCACACCACGCCGCACCGAAATACCATCGCCGACACTTCCAACTCTGAAACAGATCTCACAGTGTGAAGGTTGAACAAAATGGAGGGACAGGAAATTCCGGGCTGAAAGAATCATTCCAAGTCCGAGAAAACGCCGAAAAAACCTATGGGTCAGAGTGGCGGTCGCCGGAAATCGAACACGAATGCGAGTCGCACGCGTTACCTCGCTCCGTACCCCTATTCTTACGTCCAACCGTTTCTTAATAAAATGTACCCGTACAACGCCAGATATGACAGGAGTTGCCGTGTAAGTGAGGTACACACATTTCGAGTACAACTGTCACACTGTCTCTGTTGTTTAATACCACTTCACATGTTTCTCTAGCATAATCACATTAACCGATAATTCTTTCCTCATCGTGTTAATCATGATATAGGTTTCCTTAGAAATATTTTGCAATTACATAATTCGTTCTAGGTTACATGCAACATGCCGAAACAATGGCCAGCAATTTCAGCTACAAAAATAAACAAAAATAAAAACATGCAAAATATCTGATGCCACGCTCACACGACATTCTCTACCCTTCGCAACTTCCATAATCCACCTTATATTTGCGTTCATGCAATAATCGAATGTGGTAGAATCAGATTGAAAATTTCAATGTCATTGGTTAGAGCAACCGCACAGAAAGCGGAGGATCCGTGGTTCAAATCCCGGCTATGGCATTGAATTTTTAAGTCTTATTCTACTTTACCAGCCCTTCCCTACACACGGCTTGTGTATTATATCTGATTGACGTATAAAGCCCGGGGCTTACTTGCAACTTTGCAAGTCGCCATTGAATTTCAGATCTCCTCGTGGTTTAGCGGGAAATATGCCAGTCGCCTGGGGAATGTAATGTCATACTGGCATGTTGCAATGGTAGCTCAGAGCAATCACGCGGAAAGGTCCCAGGCTTAAATCCCGGCTATGGCATTGTATTTTTCAGTTTGATTCTACCTTTCCAACCTTATCCTACACACAGCTCTAGTGAAGGAACAAGTAGTAATGATCTGATGTGTTATATTCACTCGAATTCCCCTACGCCTTACGGTATACATTTGTCTCTTTCTACAAATTATTCTTATAAAAATGATGTGTTTCACTCGCATAACTTTCTCTACTCTTGTACAAACTATTTTTACAAACGCTTATTCTCCATCTACTTCATGTTAATCTAGATAAACATTTGTAGCAACCATCTTATTCCTAATTTTCTTGTAGATGCAAGGGGAATATGGTAAGCTTTAAGCGACAGTCAAATCGTTTAAGAGCTGGTTGATATGTGGAGCATTGCATTCTCTTTGCATGTCCAGAACATAAAATAACAAATAACGAATTCCCATTGGAGAAAAAGTATAAGAATAGGGAAATTGAAACAAATAACAAGGAATATCCCTAAAATGGTTCACTTGGAACGCTTACGTTTTCCAGTTGTGCACATGTCATTCAGAATAAAGCACTTTTAGGGACATTCCCACAAAATTTATGATATAGGTTTCATTTTCCATAAAAATGTCTTAAACATATCATCTTTTAATCAAAATCATTAGCGCCATTTTTGGGGAGGGGGATTTTATTGAAAATATTTGTGTCGCATCTTTGAAAGATACTGAACCTAAATACCAAACTTGGTATTTATACGGCTTTTCATTTTTGAGTTAAGTTGTTCACAGACACACACACGGATCTTTTTCAAAAAATGCTTCTTTTTTTTTAAATTCAGGGTGCCTCAAAGCATGTATTTTCAGTGAAATCTCGGTGTCGAATGTTTGCGTGGAATACAGTACTTCGCCTACTTACTATACGTAGTAGCGAAAGTAAAACGCTTATTTTTCCATATATCCAATATTCATAAATACAAATATTTGCAGAAATGATCTCATTACATATTCTGTTGTAAGCATGCCGGAGGCAGAGATGACCAAACCGTTAAAAGGAAGGTTGCTTATGTATGATTTGGAATTTTAAACTGGTTGTACTCTACCAGAGAGAAATTAATGCTGACAGCACAAAACACACATACACACACACACACACACACACACAAACACACACACAGCCATTGCAACACCAAGAAGGAAACGCATGAATTCAATACTACAGGTTAGGTACATGACAAGTAACAAATGATAAACATTTCAAATCTATACATGAACTTTGAGACCTAATATTCAGTATTTGGTGTGGCCTCCATGCGCTGCAATTAGAGCTGCTATACGCCGTGGCATTGAACCATAAAGGTTCTGAATAAGTTACAGAGGGATTTCTTTCCACGCAGTTGTATTCGAGCCCACAAATTACTGACACTGGTTACTGGAGGACCGTGACGCACCAACTGCCGACCAACCATATCCCAGACATGTTCGATGGGCGACATGTCAGGTGAACGTGCAGGCCAGGGAAGCAATGGTACCCGTTACTCTTTGAAGAAGGCTTGTACATTCCTCGCAATATGTGTCCGGGCATTGTCCTGTTGAAATGTGGCCTGTGGATATGCCTGAAGCAGGGGAATACCTCAGGCTCTACAACCACCGTTAGGTACCGGTTGCTGTTCAAAGTGCCCTCAATTCGTAGGAGGCGAGATCGGTTGTTGTAACCAATGCGCCCCAAACCATCACACCTGGTATTTGTCCGCTATGTCGCTCAACAATGCAGCCCTCCAGCTTGCGCTTACCATGGTAACACCGGACATGCATGCGGCCATCACTGTAGGACACGTTGAAGCGGGACTCGTCCGAAAAGACTACATTTTGCCACTCAGCATCCCAGTGACGGTGTTAAGTCCCCATTGCAGTCGGAGGAGCATGTGGTTTCTGGACAATGGAAGCCGACGTAATGGCATGCATGCAACGGTCCAACCTGTAGCAGACGGTGACGAACCATTGATGCAAACAAGTTCACACCTGTTGCAGCGCTCCAGCGTCGAGCCAACACTGTGGATGAAGCTGTACGGTCCGTTATGACCATGCGGATAAGATGACGGTCATCCCATGCTCTTCGTTGCGCACGACCTTCATCTATCCACTGCTTCCACACACGCATCACTATCGTAGCAGCATCCCTTGTACGAGCCGAAATGTCACGGTATGACAAACCTGCTTCCCGGAGACCGACCATTCTAACCCGTTCGAACTCACATGCCGATATGGTTCCCTTTGACGTCGACGAGGCATACTGGCCCTCACTTTATTGTTTCCACCTTGTTTGACAGCTCTGCACTGACTACATTGACCTTGTCGGACCGACACGAGAGGGCTTGTTCGGCCTACGTGTACCCCATCTCTCCGCAAACCTAATCACGTATTGCTTGCACACTCTTCTACGCTTCCACAAAGTTTGGAGTTATTCGCGAAATTCTTGGTGTTGCAATTTTTACAAACGGCAGTTTGTGTATATTATATATATGTATGTGTGTGTATGTGTTACATTAACATGCCTTTCTCTCCTCTAGCGTTTACTTGTAGGATAGAAACTATTCTTACGAATGTTTATTACTTTCTTTACTTACCAAAATTCAATGTGGAGATTTCACCGGAAATTAAGGTATTTAGGCCCCCCGAACCCGACAAAATCCTTTTTAGAAACATGTTCCTGTGTATGCATTTGAACAGCATAAATCAAAAGCGAAATTTTGGATAAATACCAAACTTAGTATTTAGGTTCAATAGCTTCCAAAATGCAGTACGAAGATTTTGAAGAAAATGCCCCTACCCCAAATTACACTTTGCATGGAACATTTTTCGAAATGTTTGATTTTCTAAAAATGGCTGTAACGATTTGATTTGATCAAAAGTATCCAGACACCCCCACAAACATACGTTTTTCATCTTAGGTGCATTGTGCTGCCACCTACTGTCTGGTACTCATTATCCGCGACCTCAGTAATCATTAGTCATCGTGAAACAGCAGAATGGGACGCTCCGCGGAACTCACGATTTTCGAACGTGGTCAGGCGATTGGGTGTCACTTGTGTCAGAAGTCTGTACGCGAGATTTCCACACTCCTAAACATCCCTAGGTCCACTGTTTCTGATGTGATAGTGAAGTGGAAACGTGAAGGGACATGTACAGCACAAAAGCGTACAGGCCGAACACGTCTGTTGACTGACAAGAGACCGCCGACATTTGAAAAGGGTCGTAAAGTGTAATAGGCAGACATCTATCCAGACCATCTCACAGGAATTCCAAATTGCATCAGGATCCACTCCAAGTACTATGACAGTTAGGCGTGAAGTGAGGAACCTTGTATTCCATGATCGAGCGGCTGCCCATAAGCCACACATCACGCAGGAAAATGCCAAACGACGCCTCGCTTGGTGTAAGGAGCGTCAACATTACACGATTGAACAGTGGCAAAACGTTGTGTGGAGTGACGAATCACGGTACACAATGTGGCGATCTGATGGCAGGGTGTGGGTATGGCGAATGCCCGGTGAACGTTATCTGCCAGCGTGTGTAGTGCCAAAAGTGAAATTCGGAGGTGGTGGTGTTATTGTGTGGTCTTGTTTTTCCTGGAGGGGCTTGCAGCCCTTGTTTTACGTGGCACGATCACAGCGCAGACTTACATTGATATTTAAGCACCGTCTTGCTTCTCACTGTTGAAGAGCAATTCGAGGATGGCGATTGCATCTTTCAACCGATCGAGCACCTGTTCATACTGCACGGGCTGTGGCGGAGTGGTTACATGACAATAACATCCCTGTAATGGACTGGCCTGCACAGTGTCCTGACTTTAATCCTATAGAACACCTTAGGGATGTTTTGGAACGCCCACTTCGTGCCAGGCCTCACCAACCTTCATCGATACCTCTCCTCAGTTCCGCACTCCGTGAAGAATGGGCTGCCATTCCCCATGAAACCTTCCAGCATCTGATTGAAAGTATGCCTGCGAGAGTGAACACTGTCATCAAGGCTAAGGGTGGGCCAACACCATATTGACTTCCAGCATTACAGATGGAGGGCGTCGAACTTGTACGTCATTTTGAGCCAGGTGTCCGGATACTTTTGATCACATAGTGTATTTACGTAACAAATAAAATGTATATCTTCAATTTTCGAGAAATAGCCTATGAAATCCTCTTCATTCGGAAGGAAGTTTGTACAATCTGTAATAACTATACATTAAGCGATATATAAAAGGTACTACACAAAAAATGCATCTCTTTAAAACACACAATTTATTCCAAGTGTAGTTTTGTGGCTTCAGCCATTTCCGAAATATCTGTCCTTAAGGGTTCGAATTGTTCAATACTTATCCATTATTTTTAAGTCCTATCAATTTTCTTTTGTTTCTGTCGATGTCATGGAAAGAATAGAGAATTTTAAGGCCAGCTTATAGCCGTCACCTTTGATCCATAACGATGCAGCTATTTCCGGAAAGGTTTATCTCGATTGAAACGAAGTAGTTAGGAAAGTATACTTTAGTAAGCATAACATTTGCTTGCCCACTAATAACGATAAAGGATAGAGAAGGATATGAGTTTTTTTCAATCCACTTTCTTTTTAATCGAGATAAACCGTTACGCGTTTTGTTGTAGATTTAAAACAAATAGTGATGGTAAAATGTTTAAAGCTGGACGCTATGTGGCGGCCTTACAATTACATGCACCTCCATGCAATCACGAAAAGTAACTGAATATCGACAGGTCTTTAAAACTTAAAATAATGATGAGTATTGAACCGTTAATAGTGGATATCTCGGAAAAGGCTTATGCCACAAGAAATATATTTTAAATGAATTCTATATTTTAAGAGAGATCTACATTTATTGCGTAGAACCTTTTCTTCTACCGCTTAACGTTTACCAGTTATATAGGTAGAACCAAAAGACTACAAACCGGCTGCGCGGTATTTTTCCTGTCCGCGTACTCGGCGCTCGTTGCCGTCTGCCGCTATCATAGAAAGGCGCGGATGAAACCATATAACGTTTTCAAAAGTACTTTTAAAGGCTTTACTTACCAACTTTATGAAAGTGTGTTTGAGGACAGAATTATTAGTAGAGATTTGTGGCCCCTCTGTCCGCGATCTAACCCTTTGTGATTTCTATCTCCTGGATAACTTAAAGTGTACAAGACAAACCCACACACCCTGGAAGAATTAAAACAAAATATCCGCCAGGAAATTGCCAGCATTTCTCAGCGTGAACTACGGCGAGTGATGGATAGTTTCCTAAAGAGGTGCCAAAAATGTATGGACAACTACGGTGGCCAGTTTCAGCATCTCCTTTCATAAAGTTGGTAAGTACAGCCTTTAAAAGTAGTTTTAAAAATGTTTTATGGTTTCATCCGTGCCTTTCTATAATAGTGGCAGACGGCAAAGAGCACCGAGGTCGCGGATAGGAAAAACACTGCGCAGCCGGTTCGTAGTTTTTGGCTCTCTCTGTACAATATTATATAAAATTTGTTTCTAATGAAAAGGACTTCACAGGCTATTTCCGGAAAACTTTAGATACGTTGTCATGTAAATATCTTCAATAAACGGGTATTTTAATCAATAATGTTAAAGCTATTTTTGAGAAAAAAATAAACAAAAAAAAATAAAACAAGGACAAAAAAGTCGAAAAATGTTGCATGCATAGATAGTTTGGGGTAAAGGAATTTTCTTGAAAAACCTTCGTGTCGCACGTCAACTCGACATCAAACGCAAGAAAAGTAAGGATTTGTTCATCCGTAAAAAGTTATTTTGGCTGACGAAAGTTTGGAACTCGCTAACCAAGCTGATTGGCTGTGCAGTAACGTAAGAGACTCACATGTAGGAGACTCCGGGTTCGGTTCTTGACGACCGCACACTTTGACCTAAGGTTTCTCGTGGTTTTCCCATTTTGATAGGTGAATGCTGGGGTGGTTCCTCTTCTACCACGATTTTCCTGTCATTCCGTTTCCTTATCACCTTCCAGGTTCGTGGTGTGAGACTATGCGGACAGATGGCGTGGATGCTTGCTCTAAGGAAAGAGTGTGCAACAGAGTGCTAGAAAGGTAGAATCTAACTGAACTCCATAGCGGCAATTTGAACGGCGGAACTTCCAGTTGCTCTAACGAACTGAGCCACCATGGCAACGGTACGACGTTGATTCGCATGTCCTGCTGGAATGTAGCTCAGTTCGTTAGGGCAAAAGCAAGATCCGTGGTTCATATCCCGACTATAGCATTGGATTTTTCAGTCTGCTCTAGCTTTCCAACGTTGTCTTACATGCGACTTGTGTGAAAGGACAATTCCCAGAGGGCTGTCTGGTTGCAAGGATCGCTCATCGCCTCTCCGTTTGACTCCAATAGCGATTGGGATCATCTGAGCGTCTCTCTGGCCTGCCTGCTCCTTTATCAGTCTGCTGTGGTTCCTTCATTTCGTCCGTTCCTCCTGAAGGGGGTTGTGGTTTCCACAATAAATGATGTAAGTCGCAAGTGTGCGAGGTGTCCCCCCTCCGTAATATACTCTATGGTACCGACTACGTCATTACTTTCTCGTATTGTTTGAACAATGGTCTACCTCGCCTGTGCGCAAGTGGACGTAGAATTCGCAATCGGATTATCCAATCCAATATCCAACAAGGGCTGTTCCGCTGCAGATATTATATTTAATAAATTGTCTGTACCATAGGTTGATACAGGACGGGTGGTCGTCAATTTTATAGCAATACACTTTACCTGCTTTTAATGTTATCGTTTCTGTTGTCTCATGTTCCAGTGGTACAGCTGTGAGTGCCTTCTCAGGGTATGCCAGGATGTGTTGTGAAAGACAACACCAGTTTAAATTTACTGAAGAATTTAATGCGATTGAATACTTGAGCTTTTGAATCGAGTTGCCGACCACTTGAAGATAAGGAATGAAACTGATTATAAATAGTAGCACACTAAATTGTTACAACTGAATTACTCTCCTGCTAACTTCTGCAGTATCAATTTTATGACTCGAAATAACTGTTTCTGCGGTAAAAGAAGCTACTAGGGCAACTTGCCGTGAGTCGCTGAAATGTTGCTCGGAATGATCCCTCGCGATAGCTGCGAATTTTTACTCACAGAGGCGCATCACTGAGTGCTTATATAACACACGAGCACTCACATCATTAACTGAATAAACCTCGAGAGAATGTGTGCCGAACTGCGAATATGCCTCTGATTAAAATTACATGCATATTGATTGCTTAACTTAAGCTTCACCTACCTATTACCCCTTCCACCAAAGTTACTTCATACACGGGTCAATATTTAAACTATTACGTGTGCACATCTTATCCTGTTACTAGGGGGCTGGTTAAAATCTCAGAAATACCTTTCACTTCTCATTTCCAGAATTGGCCTACTTGGACCTGCAAACGTACCGAATTTTACTCCCAACTGGATTCCCAGAAACATTAAGCTAATGTGTTCTCTATTGGGCTGCCACTTGATTTTCTTATATGACTCGCTAATGGCCGCTATTCTTCCGCACAAATCTCTTGACTCCAGCTTATTACCTTATATACTGATTTAATATATGGAAATCATTTATTTCGTTGATTTCTTTGTCTTGTTATTATTTCTTTATTTAATTATTCATATATATCCGTCAATAATAACGGTATCAAGGTGTAATATTTTCTACTGCAAGGGAATATACTGATGTAAGTAGTTTATTTCGGCAATGGAATGTTAAAAGCTTATCTCCTCCCTCGTGTTTATCCCGGCCCCTAGTTCGTGCAGGTTGTTGCAAGTTGCATACGTATGATGATGAGATGGGGTTTAAGGACGCTAAACATCTAAGGTCATCAGCGCCCTTACAAACTATAAAATTTAAAATCCAAAAACTAAAATATGGGACACAAATCCGCTTAGTCTAAAACACTAAAAAACAACACAGCAAATTCTAAAAAAACACCACATTAAAACCATGGTAAATAAAACAACAAAAGGGTAAACCGACGTGTCAAGAGCTGTAGAACGCAAGGGACAAGAGCGAAAGATGTCCGCCGGGGAGAAGAGCCCCATTAAAACAGACAATATAAAATCACAAAACTAAAAGACGCTTAGCGCATCAAATGCGCCGATTAAAAATCACTGTCGCTGATAAAACATAAAGGACATTCTACAGCACGCTCGTCGACCACCAAAACGTTGGCTATACCAACAGGCAGACACACACCAATGCGCAATGGAGCTAAAACTTAACACTATGTTAAAATGTGACGCACAGTTAAGGGCGCATCACACTGCTCACAGAGTGGTGCGGGGTCACCACTGAGCAAGTGTCTATGACTAAAAAGGCAATGTCCGATTCGTAAACGAGCTAAAATTACCTCTTGCCGACGAGAAGAACGAGAAGAGGTACCCCAGACTAACGGAAGATGTTTAACCTCCCGCAACTTGTTCCCCCGGAGGGCCGTCTACTCATCGCGCCAAAGCGAGAGGGTGCGGTGACGTAAAATAACATACAAATCTGAGGAGGGAACACAGAGGTAAAATATTTGGGTGATGAAATTGCCGATTTAGCAACGGGGTTGGCAGACTCGTTCCCTCAGATACCCACACGGCCTGGAATCCACACGAAGGAGACGCTGATGCCAGAGGCACCAAGTGAGTGGAGCAGGACATGAATGCGTTGTACGAGCGGACGGTAAGTGTGCAGCGCGCGAATACTTTGAACAGCACTCAGAGAGTCTGAACAAACAACACAGTGCCGTAAGTCGTGCCGTTGGATGTATAAAAGAGATTGGTAAACACTAAAAACTTCGGAGGTAAAAATCGAACATTCCCCCAGTAAACGAAAGATAAAACTACTTTGACCATTGGTAAAGGCACACCCTACTCCAACACCAGTCTTAGACCCATCAGTACAGATGAAATGAAGGTCTCCGAATTACGCCTTAAGTTCTAAAAAGGCGGATGTAAGGACTGAAGAAGGGGTCTCATTCTTCGGCATCGACGTTAACCCAAGGTGAAAGTGGGCCTCAACGCGCAAACCAAGGAGGAAACCCCGTTTACCCCTGGGAAGTATCGGCGTTGGCGTAACGTCCAAATGCCGAAGAAGCTGGCGAAATCAAACCCCTGGAGGGAGCAATGCAGAGGAGCTAAGTAAATATTGCCGATCAAACGAATCCTCGAAAAATAACTCGATGGACGGGTGGTCAGGCAAGCTTGACATTCGAAATGCATAGCTGCACAAAAGCATCTCATGCCTGAAGGACAGCGGAGGCTCTGCAGCATCAGCGTACAGACCGGGTACAGGGCTAGTTGGAAAGGCTCCAGTAGCGACACTTACGCCACGTTGGTGAACGGCATTTAAGCGACGTAACACAGATGGACGCGCCGATGAATAGAAAAAGCACCCTTAATCAACCTTGGATCGGACCAATGAGCGATAAAGACACAGAAAGATGGTCGATCAGCTCCCCAGGATGTGCAACTTAAAACACGTAAAAGATTCAGAGAACGGTCACACTTTGCTTTTAAACACGAAATGTGCAAAATTCCAGCTCAACTTCCGATCAAAGATCAACCCCATAAATTTCACCTCGTCTGCAAACGGAAGACAGTCCGGCCAAGATGGAGAGAGGGCGAAGGGAAAGCTTTCGCGCCAGAAATTAACACAAATGGGTTTCTCGGCGTAGAAATTAAAGTGGTTTACGTTACTCAAGGCTTAGAGACGGTCGAAACAGCTCTGCAGAAGGCGTTCGAGAAGTCAAGTCCGCCGTGAGCTGTAATAAATGACAAAATCGCCAACGAAACGGGACGATGAAATACCAGGTGGAATACAATCAACAATGGGGTTGATAGCAATCGCAGAAAGTGCTACACTGAGCACAGAGCCCTGCGGTACACCGTTCACTTGAATAAAACGACTAGATAAAACCGAGCCCACACGTACACGAAAAGACGCGGTCCGTCATAAACTCCCCAAGAAATATGGGAAGACGACCGCGGAAATTCCATTCGTGGAGTGTACGTAAAATGCCGCGCCTTCAACAAGTGTCATAAGCTTTCTTCAGGTAAAAAACACAGCCACTGTTTGGCACTTTCTCAGGAATCCGTCCATAATATGCGTCGACAGAGATACCAGATGGTCGACGGTAGAGCGATGGCGACGAAATCCGCATTGAGCTTTCGTCAGAAGGTTCTGAGATTCAAGCTACCATGTAAACCGCACGTTGATCATGAGCTCCATCACCTTGCAAATTCAACTGCTCAGGGAGATAGGGTGGTAGCCGCAAGGTAGTTGGCGGTCCTTCCCAGGCTTAAGGATGGGGACGATGGTGGCTTAGCGCCAAACTGATGGAAAAACGCTGTCTTGCCAAATACAGTAATAGACCTCTAGGAGAAAGAGTTTGTCGGCTGAAAGTTTCTGTAACATCAAGACATGAATGCCGTCCGGCCCAGGAGCGGAGGGCCTGGAGAAATAGAGCGCGTGCTCCAGCTCCCTCATTGAGAAAGTGGCATTATAACACTGCTGATTAGCAGACGGAAAACTATAGATCACGGAATCCAGCCGGTCTTTGAGAGTGTGAATAATGGTCAGAACTGGAGACCGCCTCAAAGGCAGCACCCAAAGTGTTAGCAATGGCAGCTGGAACCATTATGGTGGCATCGGAAACCTGAAGGCCAGACACAGTACAATGCGACACTTTACCGGAGAAGCAACAAAGTTTATCCCAAACAACAAAGGAGGCGTTAAGCGATTAAAAGACTCCACAAAACAAATCCAAGATGCCTTCTTGCTATCCTGAATAATGCGGAGCCCTGGCGCGCTTGTTTAAAAGTAACCAAATTATCAAGTGTACATGACGCCGAAACAACCTGAACGAAGCTCTACGGGCACGAACGGCGTCCAGAGAGTCCTCGGCCACCACGGAACAAGAATAAGGCCGAGGGTGGGAGGACGAACCGGGAATTATGCGTTCGGCGGCCGATAGGAGCGTAGACGTAAGGTGCTGCACCATTTGGTTAACGTCAGTGATGGGCTGCTCCTCAAAACACACGAGGGGCAATACAGTCCCCAGTCCGCTTTATGGAATTGCAGTTAGGTGCTCTGGAATCTGGACGTGGTGAGACAGAAGAGAAACGATACAGGGGTAATGGCCGCTGGAGTAGGTGTCAGCGACGACGTTCCACTGCAGACGACAAGCAAGCTGGTTTGAGCATACGGCAAAGTCCAAGTGAGAGGGTGTACCAGAAGAAACCTAAAGAAAAGTAGGCTCGAGGATGGAGATGCTGAACTGAACAAAAATGTGGGAAAGAAGCGTTCTCCTTGTACAAGCCCTAGGCGAACCTCACAGGGGATGATAGGCATTAAGATCTCCTAACAGAAAAAATGGTGTTGGGAGAGCGGACAGGAGATCTCGAATGTCCGCGTTAGCGAGGGGAGACAATGGAGGTGAATATACGGAGCAAAGAGAAAATAAAAATTCGGGTAATTTAATCCTAACGGCAACAGCTTGCAAGTCGGTCGTAAGTGTAAGAGTCTGAAAATGAACGTCGTTACGCACTAATAGCATGACACCTCCATGAGCAGGAGAACCGTCATCCGGTGCAAAATCATACCGAACAGGAGTATTCCCTCGGAAATCAAAAGGATCGTGAGGGCGAAGCTTGGTCTCCTGCAAACACACCAAATGGGAACGCAATAAACGTTGCAGTTCCACCCTATGCGATCGTACACCACGTAAATTCCAGGTCAGGATAGCAAAGAATGAAAGGGATAAAATATCTACTTAGAAGGGCGGCTCAAAGTAACCTTCCGCTTAACCTTGGGGCTCGGGCTTTTGGTATGAAGTTGGTCAGACTCCATAGCCACCTCGAAGAGAGGACCCACGAGCTCAGTGCCAGAAACCGATTCAAGCGCCAAGAATCGGTTCTGGGTGGCAATGGGTGAAGGGTATTGCTGAACGCGGCTTGTCCCAGGAGCATCCTGGGACTACGAGCTCCGAGCAGGAGAAGGTGAACTTTTCTTACCGCGCGCACCGGAAGGTCTTTAATAAAATCTTCCTTACGAAGTTTCTGCTTGGATTTCTTCCCACTGCCTTGTGACTTCAGTACCTTAGGACCAGCTTTAGATGGCTGGATATCTGTGCCACAGATGAACGGCCTGATGGTATTTGCGGTCAGTGCTGTCATGGTCCAGGTCTGAGTTTGGGCATCCTTCCGGGGTACTGGCGAGGTCACAATAGAGCCAAATGTACCAGATCGCAGGACCGCAGGTTGGCGCGTATGGTAACACCTACAGGCTACAGCGAAGGATAGTGTTTCCTTTACCCGGATCTCCTGGATCGCCTTCTTGTCCAAGTACCGAGGACAGTCGGCAAATGACGCAGAATGAGACCCTTTGCAGTTAACGCAGACGGGGGCTGATGAACAGGTACCATCATGTGAGGGCTGACTGCAAGAGGCACATACGAAAACGGCACTTTTACAAGAGACTTGCGTATGCCCAAAGCGTTGGCATTTGAAACAACGCAGCGGTCTGGGAATATAGGTCCTCACCGCAATGCGTTGGTATCCTGCTGAAATATTCGTGGCCAGATAAACGCCATCGAACGTGAGAAACAGGGTACGAGTGGGTACCAAACCCCGTTGCGTTTAGCCTGCTCTCGATGAACCGCTGTTACCTTTTGGTCGGAAAGATATTAGATCAGTTCATCCTCCGACATACCATCGCGGCTATGGGTTGTGACGACACCTTGATATAAATAAAGGGTGTGGTGCTTCTCAACACTAATGGGATAACCGCGGAAAAGCGTGGCGTGCAACAAGGACTTACTTTGTTTTTGGACTTGTTTTGAACTAACAAGGAACCATTCTGAAGTCGGGTGCAGGAATGAACCGAACCAGCAATAGAGTCAATGCCCTTCTGAATAATAAATGCGTTCACCTTCTAAAAAGATTGTCCTTCCTCTGTTCGGGTAATTACCAAGTAACAACCAGATGTCGGTGGTGCTACTTCTGTTACAAAGACTTTTCGGCGCTTGTTATAAGTAATGGAGAAAAGAGGCCTCCATAGAGAAAGAACTCCTCCATTGCAATCCTCTCCGACCTCGGGCTCTGACTTCCCGGGCGTTACCCCGGCTTGGGTGGATGGCCTATCCATAACGGTCTCACCCCAAGGTCACATCTCCCAGAACATAGACAGAGGGACCCAATGGCCATGGGGAGTGAGCAGCTCATGCAATGCCCCCCACCCCGCGGGACTGCAGTTGAACAGCGGATACGAACACATGCCCTACATGACGATCCTGGGTTTTGGGGATGACGCCATTACCCACTCACCCAGCTGCGCACCCAGTGCCTGGTTATCCGTCAGGCTATGTCCACGGATGATTATAAAACGAAAAGCGTAAAATAAACCAAAAAGTGTGTGAGCGTTTCACACGTAAGGTAGTTCGGCGAGGAAGGAAAGGAGATGTGTGAATGGTCTTGGTGTGAAATGTTCGGAAACAGAGACTAGGGAGGAAAGAAACGATGGCGAGGGGCGGCATTGAATGAAAAGCACAGAAGGCACGAGCGCCTACCTTGTGTCCCCCAGTCTCGAGGACGAACCCACCTCGACCGGACGAGGGTGGAGAGATGATAATGGCGATGAGTGACTCGGGATTCCTGGTGCGCCAAACCCTTACTGAAACGAAGTGAGTCCCTGGGAGGGGGGCATACGTATGGACAAATAAGGTCGAGGCAACTAAAAGGATGAGCTTAAGATGTGATATCGGAAAACCTTGTATACGATTGAGCATTGTACGAGTATAGCCAGAGAATGGAGGGAACACCTCCCACCTCGACCCAAAGCGGATCGTTTGTGTTTACCACCCCAGGAGAAGGAACCGCAGGCAGTCCAACAGAGATGCACAGAGGTCGCTAACAACTCCAAGCTTATGAATGGATTCCGCAAACCTCTATCCACTCCTGAAAAACCTTTTATAGAATTAAGTGAAACAGTAACGAAAGCTTAAATACAAACGAAACAGAGATTGCTGAAGCCTTTAATGAACACTTTGTCTCAATGGGAAGAAACATTAATTCAAACACAAAGAAATCTGAAACCAGTGCCACAAAGAATATACCCCAAAACTCAAAAATAGACTCAATTATCTACCTTTATCCGACTCATAACCTGGAGATTGCTAATACTATTAAAACATCAGAATCAAAGAATTGTGTAGGTGTGGATGGAATTCCAGTGACACTACTGAAAATATGTAGCTCTGAAATTGCCGAACCTCTTACTGACATAATAAACTCTTGCCTAGCAACAGGGATATTCCAAGATAACTTAAAAATAGCAAAAGTTATACCGATATACAAACAGGTAACAAACGGAACACGGATAATTATAGACCAATATCAATCTTAGCAGCGCTCTCCAAATTTTTGAAACAATATTTACAACAGAATTATAAAATATCTTGAGAAGTTCAATTTACTGCCCATCGTACAAAATGTATTTGTAAAAAAATGAATCAACCATAATGGCCATTGCTGACTGCATAAAAGAGGCTGCAAGACACATGATCTAAACTATTCTTCAATTAGCGTACTCTTGGATCTAACAAAAGCTTTTGATTGCGTCGATACGACTATTTTAATGGAAAAGTTAAATATGCTTGGCATTAGGGGTATGGGTTATAAAATCACAATAATAATACTGACAAACAGGAACCAAATTATTAAACTTACAAATAGTTCATCCGAAGTTACATCCAGTCCAGGAAATATAACATATGAAGTCCCTCAGGGATCTATTCTAGGCCCACTTTTTGTTTGTTCTTTACTACACGAAATGGAAAAATGTGTTACAGATTATATAAAGGCTGTCCAATATGCAGACGATACAACTATCACTAAAGAATCTGATGTGTTACACTCACATGACTCTCTCTACTCTTGTACAATCTATTTTTACAAGCGCTTATTTTCCATCTACTTCATGTTAATCGAGATAAACATTTGCAGACTCTATCTTATTCCTAATTTTCTTGTAGATATAAGGGGAATATATATTTACAAGGGCAATATAGAAATACAGTAGCATTTAGGCACATACATATCTCTTAATAGCACGTTGCTAGGTGCAGCACCATTCCTTTTGCCACAGATTAATACCCTTTGCATATCCAAGACAAAAACTCTGATGTGTTATACTCACATGACTTTCTCTACTCTTGTAAAACTATTTTTACAAACGCTTATTCTCCATATGCTTCATGTTAATCGAGATATCGAGATGTCACTCTTATTGCTAATTTTCTTGTAGATGAAGGGGAATATGGTAGGTTTTAAGCGATAGTTAAAATTTTAACGCTGGTTACTATGTGGTGCATTCCATTCTCTTTGCATGTCCAGGAAATAAAAAAAATCTGATGTGTGACACTCACATGACTTTCTCAACTCTTGTATAAACTATTTTTACAAACGCTTATTCTGCATCTACTTCATGTTAATCGAGATAAACATTTGCAGAGTCTATCTTATTGCTAAGTTCGTTGTAGATGTAAGGGGAATATATATTTACATGGGCAATATAGAAATACAGTAGCCTTTAAGCATATAAATACCTCTTAATAGCTGGTTGCTAGGTGCAGCACCATTTCCTTTGCCACAGATTAATACTCTTTGCATATGCAAAAAAAAAAATGAATAACGAATTCCCATTTGAGAAAAGTATTGAAAAATTTAAGGGAATAATCAGCAATATCTCGACAATAATTCACTCAACAACAAAAATGTATATGACATAAATTGTGTATTTTAACGCGATCTACATTTTTTGTGTAGTAAAATTTTGTCTATCTCTTATGGTTTACCAGTTATGCAAAAGTCGTTCACAATGAAGAGTACTTTTGGAGACATTCCCAGAAAATTCAAGATATACATTTTATTTGTCATGAAAATATCTTAAACATATAATATTTTAATCAAAACCGTTAGAGCCATTTTTGAGAAAATTAAAATTTTCGAAAAATATTCCATGTAAAGGGTGATCTGCGATGGGGGGATTTTCTTGAAAACCTTCGTGTCGCATCTCTGGAAGATACTGAACCTAAATACAAAGTTTGGTGTTTATCCGACTGTTCGTTTCTGAGTTATGCTGTTCACAGACAGACACATACACAGACAGACACACAGACACACACATGGACATGTTTCCAAAAATGCTTTTTTGGATTCAGGGGGTCTCAAAACATGTATTTCCGGTGAAATATCGTATTGGATTTTTGGGTGGAATACAATACTTCCCCTACTTACTATACGTAGTAGAGAAATTAAAAATATACAAATAATTTAGTGACATAAGTGCATCTAAATGATAGGGTTAAACTATAGTTAAATACTTCCAAAGCTCAAACATAAGTGTGAACCCTACAAAATGTGAAATGATAACCTTTGGATTCAAAGCCATAAACCATCCACCACAATTGAGCACTGAGACTGAGGTAGTAAAAAGTGTAGACAAAGTCCAATTACTAGGAATTACTTTAGACAGTAAGATTTCCTACAACTCATAAATCCACAAGATCGTAACCAAGGTTAGTAAAAATCGTTATTCTCCTATATTTGAGAAACTCTGTCCCTATCTGTACAATTACAATTATCTATTTTGTGCTTATTCACTTTCTCCTTTCATATGGAAATGAATTATGGGGGAATACATCAAAACAAAATCTTCAGAAGATCTTCATATTGCAGAAAAAAACTGTTAGGTATTTTGTGGGTCTAAAGCAGAACGACTCCTGCAAAAGCATATTCAGAGCACAAATCATTCTCGCATTACCAAGGTTTTTTATTTACAGAATAATTTTCTACTTACTGAGGTAGAAAGTTCCAATGGAAACTATGTCAGACATCCACACCCGTAAGGGCAAATCTATCACTAAACCTCCCTACAATCAGATTACATCTTTAAGAAAAGGTGCGCAGTTATATGGGTGCACAGCTTTACAATGCACTGCCACAACACATAAAAGCTTGTGTTAAATGTAAGAACTATTTAATAAATGAAGCGTTTTATAGCGTGGATGAATATTTAAATTCTACATTCTTAATCTAACTTCCACATACCTACATGGTAACATCAAATGTGAAAATGCTACATTTTGTATTGTAATAATAATTTGTACATGACTTGTAATTTATTATTATAATTTGTATATATTCATGTGCTTTTTATTCTTCTATAATGTGCAATTAAAATGGTTTAACTACATTTTAGTTTTAATACCTGACGCTGTATATCCATTATTTTAAGTGTATGCATTGTATCTATACTCTATATCACTTATTATCTGTATTTGTTGTATATAGATATAAGGCGCACACGGTACATAAATTACCTTGTATATTAGTATGTATGACATGGTTCAATTGTGTATCACACTGTGTTGACCTACAATAAATTCAATTTAATTAATGACCCGGTCACACCTACGGTCTGCTTAGAGAAGGGTTCCCTCTGGCGAAACCGGGTCCTTCTGAGGCGGCTCGGAAAAGACCGGGTCTAGAAGAACTTCTGTCCGACACGTACTGACACTGCACAGCCCTAAGCCCATGAAAAGGGGAAGCGAAATTATAGGAAATAGTAACGTATCACGCAGGGCAGTTGAAACCACGGCAGAGCACCGCAAGTAGGCCGTAACGGCCCTTTTTGCTACCAACGTGACTCCTTGGAGGGAAGGATGAGGGGAGAGACCCAAGGGTGACCGCATCCGGATGACGACAAGCGCAACCATGTATGGGGTACCTAACGTTTCTAGATAGAACGCATCCGACGACGCCCGATCCTACCAACCCCCAGAGTCCCCTGGAAGAAGCCCACTCGGAGGAGAGCCCTAACTGAGCAGTCCCCGCAGCGACCCCAGGGTAGGGACCTTTAGAAATCGCACAGCCACCGTCCAGCTGCAATCCGCCGTGCATCGTCGTCGGTCCTATAACCCTGAATTAATGACAAGGGATTTGATGGGTACAGGAAATGAGAAGAAGAGAGTTGTGGTAGAAGATGAACTACCCCAGCATTCGCCTGTCGTCTCGGGGAAGCCAGAAAAACGCATGGGCCAGAGTGGGTGGTCGCTGGGATTCGAAACTGGAACCTCCCGAATGCAGGGCACAGACGTTGCCGCCTAAGTCATCCCGCCCGGCGTGAAATAATAGTAAATGAATGAAAGGGAATTCGTGTTAGAAGGGAAACCAACCCAGCATTCGTCTTGTCAACCAGGAGAAACCACAACCATGGTCAGAGTGTCCGAGACCAGAAATCGCAGCCAGGACCCCCCGTATGAGTTTCACACGCTACCGCGGAGCCATTTCGCTCGGTTATTTCGGCATTAATCATATAACTTCATTTACTGAGGTTAGCCAGAAATTTAGCAAACTCGCAAGCTTCAATAATTTCCATGTATGTACAGGTAAACCGCTTCAGACCAAACTCGGCAGCATGTCACGTGGTGGTATCAAGCATGTGTGAAATTCTTCCTTATAACATAAAACGAACGAACGAGTCGTGATAAATTGATATCTAACCTCGTTCAGTATGTTAACTGCGTGGTCGAGATGTTGATCTCATAATCTTGTACGAGTGACATTGAAAAGGCGGCGCCTGGGTGGGTGTTCTCCGTTTTCTCATGTTCATTCCACCAACTGCTCCATTTTTACCCTTCCTTTCATGCAATCCTCTTCCATCTCTCTCACACCTGCCTACGGGCCGATCCCCCATTCTTCATTCTCTGATTGAATGTTCGCCTGATCCTCGCCAAGCCTCTGACCCTAAACACGGTTGTAAGTCCTAGGGGTGTAAGCCCTACATACGAGGGGGTAAGCTGACTAAGTAACATCCAAAACGGTGGCTAAGATAAACTGCATTAAAAGCAGGTTTTTCAAGTCGCAGATAATTACCGAATTTTCTCAACAACTAGCAGATGAGCTACGGTATATAAAGCTAGCTTTTCATTGTTAAATGTAAAAAATACTACTCAAGGTAGAATTGTCAATTTTCTTACCACTAATGGAAACACTTCAGCTTTAAAGGATAAAGACGATGGTTGAAAACAACAAAGAAAAACTATTTTTAAGGGTTTCCATTGACGTCTAAATGCGTACTTGTAATACAACACAACCATTTGTGGACGAATACTTAGAGCAATTCAGAGAGACTGAATCGATATTTCCGAAACAGACCAATACCAATCCCCTTGAACTCTACAACACTTGTAAACTTTAAGTTATGCAAGAAAAGGAAACGGCACACCTAAAGGACGACCACACCTTCAAACCTAAGTAAGAAGAATCGGATTTATGCAGCATCCTGATTTGCATTCAACAAGCTTTTCCTCACCAAAGTAAAACAGCTCTCATCATTTTTCTATAGACGTGAAAGTTGAGAATGTTAAATAAGGAAACGGATGGGAATTTATGGTACGTCCAGCTGATATAAAATACAGGATGTAACAAAAATGTACGCTACAAGTTGCTGGACACATTCCTCACACGTAGATGAAGAAATTATGTTACATGAACACGGGTCTGGAAACGCTTTGTTTTCATGTTACAACTCGTTTTCTCCAACTTATTAATCATGGGAAACATGCACAGACGTTAGAATAATGGGAAACATGCACTCTTGGTTACGTCTGATTGCGTTGTCATTATCGTAGGTGCACGGCCAGTGTTTTGTTTTACATGTCCCTGTTGCCATGCGACCTACGTCAGTGCTTGTTTACAGGCAACATCAATTGTTCCAGTGGGCAGTACGACCTTGGCAAGCACACGGGTTACTACCCACTAGTACAGTTGATCACAGACTTGGCTCGTGCAATGGCAGTGTACACAAATGCAGAGATGGCAGATGCCCATTTGATGTACGGATTAGCAGACGGCAATGGCGCTTGCGCTCAACGTTTGTACTGGGAGAGATATCCAGGACGAAGGTGCCCCAACAGGAAAACGTTTGAAGCCATTGATCGTCGTCTTAGGGAACATGGGACATTTCAGTCTGATACTCGCGACCGGGGGAGGGAGACCTAGAAGGACGAGGACACCGCAACGGGAGGCGGCAATTCTTGAGGATTTGACGACGACCCTAGTATCAGTAAAAGACAAGTAGCTGCACCAATGGATATTGACCACTTGACTGTCTGGCGAGTGTTACACGAGGTGCGGCTGTATCCATATCATTTAAGCGTGTGCAGGCAGTATCAGCGGCTCATTTTCCTGCACGGGTACCTTCTGCGAATAGTTTATGCAACAAAGTGTCAACCCTAATTTTAGTGCAACGGTTCTGTTCACAGATGAGGCGTCGTTTCAACGAGATCAATTATAAATTATCACAATCGGTATATATGGGCTGACGTCAATCCTCGCGCAACTGTTGAAGCAAGTCATCAAAAACGATTTTCTGTCATTATTTGAGCCGGCTTGTTGGCGACTGTTTGGCAGGGCCTGACGTTCTTCCATCTAGGCTCAACGGACAAAGTTACCACAATTTTGTAGAGAATGTTCTACCTGATCTGTTAGCAGATGTGCCTTTAGCTGTGCGACAAAACATGTACTTCATCAACGATGGAGCACCTCCTCATTTTAGTATTAATGTCCGTCGGCTTCTAAATAACAAATTCGGTGACAGATGGATAGGTAGAGGTGCACCAATTGCCTAGCCTTCACGCGGACTTTTATTTGAGGGGCATTTGAGAGCTCTTGTGTATAGAACCCCAGTACCAAATGTTCAGTCTCCCTGCCCGTATTATTGAAGGCTGTAAAACCATAGGCAATACTCCAGGGATACATCAGCGCATCCGAGATTCACTACGACGGCGGGATGATGCATCTATCAATACTCATGAGGGGCATATTGAACATCTCCTGTGAGAAAGAGTTGCATGTGGTACGTTCTTTGCGTGTGTGTTTCCCATGATTAATGAGTTGGAGAAAATGACTTGTATCATGGTAGCAAAGCGTTTCCAGTAAACCCGAACTATTACCTATTGTAAAAGTTAAAAAAATGTTAATTTTTACAACACTATCCTAAAACGGACAGGATCAAATTAGGAAACACACAGAGGACCAACTTTAGCAACTGGACGTGATGCAGACCATGCTAGATAAACACCAGTTTTGCGATATCTAGTTATTTTAACTAATGAAATATAATGTACACTTTACACAGCAGCTTGTGTAGCACAACAGAGCTAGGACAAATATCACTGAGAGGGATGGCTCAGGCGGTTACGTCTGAGGCCTGCATTCAGGTGGTCCCGGGATCGATCCCGGCGACCGCCCTCTGTTACCCATGTATTTTTCGGTTCAGCAGGCGAATACTGGAGTTGTTCACCTTCTACAATGACTCTCCTCCCTCACATTTCCTGTGCGCATCATCTTCTTTGCCATCTGTTTCAGGGTTGTAGGACCAGGCAACCGTGTTCGGCGGGTTGCGGCTGAGCGGTGGCTTGCGCGCTGTAGAGGTTTCTTCCCTGGCGCCGCTGTGGTACCGCTCAGTTAGGTCTCTCCTCGGCGTGAGGCTCCACTCCTGGCTACCCTGGAGGTTGGTGGGCTGTGGGCAGAGATGCCGTTCTATCTAGAAACGTTAGGGACTCTGTCCATGCTTGCGTCAGTCGGCATCCGGATCTCTCCAAGTGGTCACATTAGAAGGAAAAAGGACCGACTGTCCTACTTGCGGTGCTCTGCTGCGGTTCCGGGGCCCTTTCGTGATACTTTAGGGCAAATATCATTTGGCTTACAATGTGTGCACGCTGCGAGTTTGTATCAACAGTGTGAGGTGCCACAGGTAACCTGGAACTGTAAACAGTAGCGTCTTGTTTTAACATAAACACTGAGCTCACAGAGAGCAACTCTTCCATACAGTAACACAGGCGAACTACTGACTGTCGACTGTACGTCGTCACGTGTACTAGGTAGGGGGTGGTTATGTTGACTCCTCGCGCAAAGGATATTTGTCCTATAACAAGACGAAGAGAGCACAGGCTGTAGCACTGAACTTGGTTCGCGTGTCCTTGACACCTACAGCCAACTACTACTTTTTCTCTTCTTGAACGGATGTTACCCTCCTCTTTGTAAACTTACACCCTCAAACCAATGTCTTGGACCAGTAGCCTGTCGAGGAGCAAGGAAACTGGATCATAGTGTATCCAGGATGAGTGATCAGCCCAATGTCTGGTATGGCGATAAAATGAAATGTAGTGATGAAAGGGATGATAAAATCTGCGGATCAAATTATAGAATCCAAAATTCGCCTAGTGACGGAGGAAATCCGAGAAAGAAAACTTCGTTTAGGTTGGTTGAATTCCAGGATTTGAACTCGGCACCTCCAAATGCGAGTCGCACAAGTTATCGCTCGGTATAGAGCCAACTCAAAGGTTTAAGTTACTAGTGCATGGCGAATTACGAGGACTAAGTTAAGCAACGGTCCAACTTCGGCAGCTTGCCAGAGTAATACCCATTTGTATTCAGTAATGGCACTGCAACAAAAAGAGTTCAAATACTGACAAAAATTCTTCTTTAAATTACCTTGAGCAATTAAACATAGATTATGATGAAACAAAGCGGCAATTTGTCGAACATCTGTGGCACAATAAGATGAACATAATACCAAACAACGAAATATACATGGATAAAATACTATAAAACCAGTATTAGT
The DNA here is from genome assembly GCA_030765065.1 of Deroplatys truncata. Taxonomy (NCBI): domain Eukaryota; kingdom Metazoa; phylum Arthropoda; class Insecta; order Mantodea; family Mantidae; genus Deroplatys; species Deroplatys truncata. The sequence continues at coordinate 17,439,634 of CM060988.1, read as the reverse complement.
TGTGTCATTGTTACTCTACAGGCCAGAGGTCTAAACAATAAAGAAGGAAGACGCAGGAAACTAGAGAACGGGCTAAGAAATGCATATATTAAAACATTTACCGTCACAGATAAAATAAATATACAGACAGAAACGAAAAGAAAGCATAAATACAATGAAACAGAACACATACCGAGTCCAATATATTTCAAGGGATAAGTAATACTGAATGCCCATGATGTAATTAATATGCAGAAATCGAAGCACGCGAACGATGACCATGGATGCATTCAAAAGCCCTAAAGCAGACTCACCAACCATTAACGAGAGAAGCTCCAAATAATTCGTTTCCGTATTACAAATGCAATATTTTTCTTAAAACCATTCAATCACGAAGAAAACAAGCAATCCTGCTTTTCGCTGTAGCCCAGCCTCCTCCGCTTTTCCTCTTCTCCGTTGTTCTCTGCACCAAGTCGTATGAACGATCTGTCCTAATATTGGCTATAGTCCGTCTCTCTCCCTCTCTCTCTCTCTCTATCTATCTCTCTATCTATCTATCTATCTATCTATCTATCTATCTATCTATCTATCTATCTATCTATCTATCTATCTATCTATCTATCTATCTCTCTCTTCCGTCTAAACTTTCTACATTTATCGTTCCTTTCAAAGCATCCTTCAGCAAGCAATTTCTTTTCCATTTTGGACCTAGTCAATTTTTTTGCTGTTTCTGATCAGCTTCAGTCCGGCTCTCTCTCTTCAGCTCGTTATTTAAAATAGCTTTATTATTTTTATGTATCCATTTCACATGCACAATTTCTCTCTTTACCCGTGTTTATAAAACTTCCAATTATTTTTAATCTCTTCGTCGTAACGATCTCCTCCCTAGCTATTTTCTGAAGGGCCTCCAATGTTTTGTATTAAATTGTATGTGGGCTTAAACATGGCTGGATGGTATGCAAGATTGTCGTTAACCCTTCGGCATATAATGCAAAAATCATATTTGGAGGGTTGTTCATGGTGGGCCAAAGTATAAGCGTCGCTTTGTGTAATAAAAATGATTTGTCAAAATCTCAGTTTGGATTTAGAAATGTTCATTCCACTGAATTACAATCATTACGCCGCACAGATGACAACCGAACAATTTAACAATGGGGCTTCAACTTTAGCGTTATTTTTGGACGTAGAAGCCGCATTCGACCGGTGCTGGCCTTCTTTACAAACTGCACCACAACTTTCACGGCCTCCGGAATTACATGTTTCTACTTGAAAATTTTTAGAAAATCGGCGCTTCTACGTCCAAGTGGGCCGCTCCTCATCTCGGGAGCGTGTTATGCCTCCCTCAAGGGGCAATCATGTCCCCCTTTTTGTACACAATTTACACAAATGACTTCCTGGTGGACGCCAGATACAAAGTGGCCATGTATGCTGACGACACTGCCATCTACAACCATCACAAAAATCCATGTTTCGGCCTTACAGAAATGCAGCGGTACATTGACCGCTTTCTCCCAAGAGTTTATGATTGGAAAATAGAAATTAATACAAACAAGTGCCAGCTTATTTATTTTTCTCGGAAGCTGCACCTTCCGGCCATGGACCTAACGGTCGGTGGTCAACGGTTGCACTGCCGTCAGCATGTCAAGTGCCTCGGCGTCACAATGGACCGCACGTTGCGGTGGTCTACCCACTTAAAAGATAGCGCCAACAAAGGGCGGCGGCGATTAAAGTTACGTACCCCCAGCTGCAACTTAAATCTAAATTAGTTTTATATAAATCCTTTATTCTGTCGGTGATTCTTTACGCCTGTGTAGCCTGGGCCAACGCCTCCATAACTGCCCGAAAACAGCTCCAAACCCTCCAAAACCTTTCCATTAGAAAAAACCTTCATGCTCCCATCCTCACCAACAACCGCACCCACCATCGTGAGGCGAACACGCCACTGATTCCATAACAAAACGAGCATCCTCTGTATGGGCGCGCATCAGGAGACACACAAACTCTCTCATCTCCGGCAGGGGCCAGCCGAAACATAGCAAACATGCGAGAATTAGGCAAGTCTAGGTTACATTCGGCTCGTCACTGCGCGCGCCCCAGGCCACATCCCCTTACGGCAGAGGACCCTACCATTCGCCGCAACAGCACCCACATGATCCACGCTGCCGCACAGGAAAACGGCGGACTGTAAATATTGTAGTGTTAGTGTATATAGTTCGTGTGAGGGCAAGTCCGTGTGTTTGAACTGGGACGTGTCAAGCACGGCCAGAGGTGTGTGATTGTTGTGTACATATTTATATAGTGAAAAAAGCTTTTATAAACCCAGAAGAAAAGCAACCCAGACATTCTACAGCTTTTTCTTTTTTTTTTTCTTTTTTTTTCGAGTGGAGGGGAAAATGATTTAATCACTTACCCCAGCCCCGATGGGAGTAGGGACTGAGAGTGTAGGACTCACCGAATCGTCGGCATACCCACTAAAAACTCCTCCACCGGAGTGGAAAGAAAGGTTTGCTGCGGTACCGCCTGAAGCACCCGCGCAGTCCATGGAGAAAAATGTAAACTGGCTCGCAGTGCGTTAACCAGTGGAGTAAGTTATTGGGAGCTGGGAGACAGACTTGACCGAAGCCCAGCCTGCCCCCTAGCGGATTCCAGGAGAGAATTGTTAGGAGTAGTGTGACTTGTGTAAGGATATTCCAGGGGTATTGTTCTTGATGAAGTTATGGTGTCCTTATTCACGCCGTGGCGCTGCGTCCTCTGGGTTAGTCTCAGTCGTACATTACAAGATGATCTTGTATGCGAGTCAGTGGTTAGCTGGGCCGGTGGCTGCGTCTCCATCTTAAGCTAAAACATACTGTTAGAGGAATACATATATATATATACATTACTCTATGTTAGTGTGTACAAGGTGGCGCTATATACAGAGTGTGTGTGTATGTACAATTTATTTAATGCCCATTATGGGCATTGTCTTTTGCGTTGCTTTACACCATTTGGCGTCGTCCTTTGGTGTGTTATAAGTTATTAATTGGTGTTTCTCCCCAAGGCTGGGGTTGTCATTATGCATTTATCAATTCATAACCTTTTGGTAAGCTGGGTCACATAGGGTGCGCATCCGGCGGGCTGCCTGCCTGAAAATGCAGGTGCGAGCCAGTGCCACCTTGCGGGGGGGCCCTCGTCCCCCGGATCCGCCTTGGCTTGTCAGTAAGCGCAAGGACTTGAGGGCAGCTGTGGTGGTGGAATGTTTGTGTGATTGGGTGTGTGTGTGCTATTCACAGTTCAGTCATGGATAACGTCGGGGTAATTAACTAAATTGTCTAGATATTGCTGGATATCTATTGCCGGCTCCCCGAGACCTATTGTTCTTTCAAATAGAGACAGTGGCCTTGCGTGTTTGTCGTGAATTATGTCGTAGTTACCTAGTGCTTGTATTAATTCATTGTGATTCTTATTCTTTTTCTCATGTAAGTTAAAGCTGAGTCGTTTAATGTACTCCTCAATGGAGTGTATTTTCAGTTCCTCGTGTAGTTGGAGTACTGGTGCCACTTCTGGCAGTCTGGCAGCAATGCGGAGTACTCTGTTTTGCATTGTTTGAAGCCTTTTTATGTGTATTTTGGCTGCATGTCCCCATGCGGGTGCAGCGTATGTTAGAATGGGTCTGATTAGTGTCTTGTAGAGTGTAGTGCCCATTTCTAGTTTTAATGTGCTGTTAGTGTTGATTATTGGGTAAAGTCTGTTTAGTTGAGCATTCGCTTTTGCTCTGACTGTGTTGACGTGTTGTTTCCATGTAAGACCCTGGTCCATCGTTACTCCAAGGTATGTGACTGTGTTTTTCCAGTCTATTGGCTCTTGCCGAAATGTTAGTGGCTGAAGGCCGTGTTTGTTGTGGCGGTGCTTATTTCGCTTTGTGAATATTATGGCTTGGCTCTTTCTGGTGTTCACTTTCATTCGCCACTTCGTGAGCCAGGGTTCTAGTTCGTTTAGGGCGATTTGCAGCCTATTATGGATGATTCTGGGCATGCTCGATTGTGTGGCTAAAGCTGTGTCATCAGCATATAGGTACCTGTCTACTCTTGTGGTCTTTGGTATGTCATTTATATAAATGTTGAAAAGAATAGGTCCCAATAGACTCCCTTGTGGGACCCCTGCCCTGATTGGCCGGATTGTCGATACTTCGTTGTCGACTGTTGTGCGGAAAGACCTGTTCGTTAGGTAGTCTTTTATAATTACTAATAGTGTGTCCGCGAAACCTAACGACATGAGTTTTCTGAGCTTCTACAGCTTGAAACTGTCGGCAACTTATAGTTGGTCGCCGTATGGGTTTTCGATTACAAATAATAGTTATTTCTCCTAGTTAGTAAGGTAATTGTAAATAACGCTAATTTTTTCCTGTAAGTCGGGCCCTTTGTACCGGCACCAGGTCATTACTTCTTTGAATAAACAAAACTGCAAAAACTGCTATCTAGAAGCTCCAGCACGGTGCAGCGTTGCAGTTTCTCACTTTAGCAGAAGATCTACTCTTAGATTTCCACGAAAGGCATAATAATAGATCAAAGATATGTTTTTTCAGCACGCAGAAAGAAGGAAATGAGTGGGAAAAGTCTGGTTCCGGTGCCAGAAAGGTTGACCCATTCGAGAGGGAGTAAGTGTCGAGAGACGTTTCATGTTTACAGAGCAAGGTTGCCAGTGTTTTAAGACCGACTCCACAGCATGACAAACTTTTTCCCGAGGTACTTTCTCTCGCCTTGACGACCCGCTTTAGAAGGAAAGTAGTTAGGGGGATGTGTGTGCGCTGAATGAGAAAATGAAATAAACCAAAGTCACGGGAAAATAGAATTTAAAATTGGGGTGTAACATTACCGAACGCTGTCATTACACTTTGAAAACGTGTCTAAACACCTAAAATGCTTTAAACTCGCCATATTATACAGTAGAAAATTTATATGTTAAAGAAAAGAAAAAAATCTGAAGTAATACATTCACATCACTTTCTCTATCCGTTATCGTTTATTAGTGAGTATACAAACTATTCTTATTAAAACTTAATTTTCTATGTAATACATTTAATCCAAATAAGGCTTTGCAGAAATAGCTGTATTACACATTTCGTTATAGATACAAAGAGAACAGCGATAGTCAAATGTTTTAAGAACCGGATGCTATACACCGGCCTTAAAATTCCTTACTGTTTCTATACAATCACGAGAAACATATGAATGTTACCAGGACATAAGAGAATGACCAAGAAATGAACAATTCGAATCTTTAATAACGGATAACTCATAAATCGCTTATGCCAAAAAAAGCTTATTTAAAATAAATTATGTGTTTAAAAGAGATCTACATTTTTGTGTAGAACGTTTTCGTCTGTTGCTTAAGGTTTACCAGTTATACAGCATTATACAAAATTCCTTCTAAATGAAGTGGACATAGGCTACTCCCATAAAATTTAAGATATGCATTTTATTTGTCGTGTAAATAACTTTCATATATGAGATTTTAATCAAAATCGTTAAAATCAATATAAAACATTTCGAAAACTCTTCAATTTAAATGTTAGTTTGGGGTGGGGAATTTTCTTGAAAATCTTAATGTCGCAACCTTGGAAGTTAATGAAACCAAATACAAAGTTCACAGACCGACATACACACGCAAACACTTTTTAATTTTTTTTCAGGAGGCCTAAAAAGAAGTATTTTCGTGAAACCTCGGTATCGAAATTTTGAGTGGAATACAATGCTTCCCCTACTTGCTTTACGTACTAGGGAAAGTAAAAAAGTTACCTTCGTGATATCATTAAACTGGATCATTTTAGAAAGCCGTCGTTACGCCGCATCGCTCGTTACGGGGTATAAAGATTACACGGAGGAACACAATTTTGATTGCGTTAATAGAAACCACTTGTTCTTAGCAATTTGAGTTCAAGACTTCAAGTTAGTCTTTCCTTGCAATTCGTTTTTAGAGCTTACAAATGTTGATATTACCTTAATACCATCGTGGTGAAAATACTGTTCATACACAAAATCATGCGGTGCCATCTAAATATGCATACAGTTTTGAAATGTAAATACATAAAAGCACTTGTTTAGTGCATAAACTTAATATAAACACTATTATACACAAATATATAATCTTCTTAGTAATAGCATATGTAATACATACAGATGGAAGCTAAATGTATAATTTGACATACAAAGCACACAAAACTAAATTAGGTTCTAATGGGACAAGAGTTTGCGCATGTAGCTTTTGTGTTTGTGGACTTGCTTCGGACACGGTTGCCGTTTTGTTGCACTTTGACTCGAATACAGTTACGTGCTCACAGGGTTTCATTTACACCTCCCCCTCCCCAAGCACTGCCAGCCATTCACTCTAAGCAAGCGATCAGTATATATACAACCTGTTCTAAAGTTACGAAGTTGATAGCTGATAAACCATGTCGAAAACAACCAGTAAGAAGAGTGTCTTATTTGTGAATGAATATGGACGCGAGTATTTTGATGTAATAGGGGAAAATATATTTTGTAAGGTATCCACATTAAAATCAAAGGAGAGAGTAGGGTTTATATTGCAAGACACTTAAAACCTAAAAAACGCTCACAAAACAATACGTTGCTTTCTAGAAATGAGGGGGGGCGAGGATATATTATCCACCAGAAACCACGAACTCATGTAGCCAAACCGAAGTTTACAGGGATTCGTGTGACATGGTGGTAAGCACAAACATCCCATTTAATAGGCTGCAAAATTCTGCCTTTAAAACCTTTCTGGAGAAATGTCCTTGTGAGCCTACTTTACGTAAATGTTGTCTCCTTTTTATGATGATGCTCTGAACATCATCCGACGTTCTATGGCAGTTCATAATATTTTTATTTTGATAGATGATACTAATAGATGCTGCTGTGAGATCTATAGCTAATATGGTCATAATATTATCTCCTGAGCGACCAGATCAAAAATTCTTAACATCTGAGGTGTTAAGCGAAGTTAACTTTCTTCCATTGACAAGCTGTCTGACAGTGCAATGTCTGTTCTATGGTCAGAGAGCATTAAAACTAAGAACGTATTACTATTTGTAGCCCTTTATATGTTCAAAGTGCTTCCAAAAATAAGAAACGTTATCCGAGAATTACACATGTGACTGTTTAGCTCATGGTCTTCCCCCGGAGGTAGAACAGATTAGGAAAGATTTTTCGATGCGGATGATTTCATTTCAAATATTATATATAAAGGTTACAATTTAAAGAACTAGTACCACGAATTCCTATGCCACTTCAAAGAATTGTGACACGGTGGGGATGTTGGTTGATGGCCGCTCTGTACTACTCGTACTTTGTGGGTTGTTTAAGTGATTAGCAAATTTGACAATGAAGCTATTAAACCTGCAAAATCCTTGATATCTGCACAGCTGTATGAACATTTGCAGTTAATGAATAATATATTTAAGGATATTTCTTTAACAATAAAACAACCTGAATCGTCACAGATGGCAATGCCAGAGTCCTTGAAATTAGTCGATAATTTGACACTTTACAGAAGTAGACAAATTTTCTGCTGCTGAAATATCAAAGCAGAAACTGAAGAGGTTTAAGATAAAAAACCAGGATATGCAATTGTGTGCCGTATTAGGCATTAATAATATTAAGAATAGCATTATTCTAAATAATGAAAGTGCATGTGTTTCTCAGATAGAGGTGTGTGACGTTTTGCACCAGTCACGTCATGCGATGTGGGACGGAGTTTTTCAAGATATAAACTTTGTTTGAGGTTGAGAAGACGTTTCGCTTTTGATACATTCAGAAAATCTATTGTAATCCATTGTAATAGTTGTCTACGCATGTAAATCGCACGTGTGACTGATTATTTCGACTGTCGCAATTCAGATTTATTGTTTTGTTCATCCTATTTATACTTTGTAATAAAAGCTTATGTTTACTACAGAACTGTATACTTACTTCTGTGTTCACATATACCTATAGCGTCATACACATTACTCAGCACAGCACAAACTCAGTAGCGCACGAAACTACTGCTTCTCTCCTCTCCGCTCGCTTGTAAACAAAGGAGTATAACAGAAGTTAACTTAAAGTGATGTCCGAAGCCTATAGGACAATCTTGTTTGATACTCCAGCAGTGGTTTCCTGCCTCATCGCCGCTCTTCCATTGTCTTCAGTTCTCATTCACGCTCCGGACCTTGCGGGGTGAAGACGGCAAGAAGAGCTCTTCCAGCCACACTAAAGCCTGAAGCAGAGCAGTCAGCGTCTTCACCGCCGACTAGCGAGGTTTCTGCGCCCGAAGCAGCCAGCGGCACTTGACCGGCATACGACCGCTCAGTGCCCGACCAGTCGCCGCAGAACTTCGTGCGATGCCGTCGCTCTCGTGTCTGCCGGATTAGCCGCTAGAGCGCAGCCTATTCCAGGCGACCGCTTTTTATAGCTCTGCCAGTAGAGCAACAAGACCATCGACCTCGTCCCAGCTGACGAGTAACGGCGCACCCCAATGGTGCCCGGCCCGCTGTTCTTTGTGACTTCTAAGCAACCGCTGGCTACCTCTTTATTTCTTCTAATGTATTTCCTCTTTTTTATCCTCCCCAACTTAAGCTTCTGCTCAAGGAGGCTCCTTTTCGAGAACAGTGCACATAGAGCTCTCCTTAAGCACTTCCTCTTCGATATCTTCTTTGCGCCTGAGAGTAGATGGCACCCGCGGCTCGAAGCAAGGCCGCGCATGGCCCGGCGCTCTCGCAAACTCCGTCCGACTCCCTCGACACTCCGCCTCCTTCATCCCCCACCTCTTCACCTAATGCCTCCTTCTCCTCTGTGGATTCCACTCTCCCCACCAACAGACCTACCCCGTCCAACCAACCTCCCACTTCCCGCCAAACATCTGCAACTAACTCTCGATCCCGCGTCCCGCGGTCCCCGATGACTCTTGTTGTCGGTTCCGTGCTCGTCATTAACCCTAGACACTCTCCAGCAACGCACTGCATCAACCTCATCCCGCAACCCCACCCGTCCCCCATCATTGCCCTGAATACGGCCCCCAGTCAGAGCGCCGATACTGTACTGTCGGTTGCCGCCGACACCTCTGAAGCAACCGGCGAGACGTACATGACCACCAACGCAGGCGCATCCACTTCAACTGGCTCTGCGACCGCACCACCAAACCGCAATCTCCTAACAGCTATGCTGATGCAGTACCTTCCTCCCTCCAGCCGTCCGTCTACCATACGCGCAGTCACGAGGATGATCTCCACTACCTTCTAGTTGACTTCGACAATCAATACCTAAATAAGTGGTACAATCTTGGGCGGGCGGCGGTGTTTCTGGACTACACTGTGATGACCAGGACACCACCAGATTACAATCATCTCACTAGATCCCTAGAAACACGTGGAGCCAATTTCAGCATCGCAGCCTGCAGCACCAGCCGGACACACTGGCTGGTAATGAACTACCTGTACATGAATGGAGCCGAAGTATCATTGCTGGAACTACTTCGGGCCAAGGATATCTTAGTCAAGGTTTTCCAGCACCTTCGACGCTTCGAACGGCAAAGAACTCCCTCCTAATTTAAGGGTGTAGGTCATAACTGAAAACGACCGAGCCCGCTTGCTGGCTACTGAGGAAGTTCTGCACTGCCGGCTCAAGGTGGAGGAATTTCGCCCGCCATGCTTCCCGGCGCAGTGCAACAAGTGCCAGCTACTGGGCCACGGGGTGCGGGGAACGCACCAAAACATGTTCAAAGTCCTAGGGGCGTCACACTTCAGCCCCCTGCCAGACACCACTTCCGGAGAGACGCTGCGTGCTCTACCGCCAGCGTGGTCAAACGCCCACTGGAGAAGGAGCCCGGAGTACCGACACCAGTTGGACGTCTTGCGCACTAACACCGCTTACCGGGCAAACACGCAAGAGCCTCAGAGAGCAGAAGCCTCTCACTTAACACAGCAACGGACTCCGTAGATCACGAGGGGAATGACATTCAAGGTCCTAACCCTCGCAGCGGTGCCTCTTGCACGAACATCGCAGAAGCCCAGATCATAGCCTACACCCGTAAACTCTCAACGAACGGTCCCTCAGGGTGACAGATCTGCCCCTCATCGGCCTCACGCCGATGGACTACAAACTCAGCTAACAAATCAGAGGCGCCCGTGGCATTCAACCACTTACCCACTGCTGTGAAAGTGCCCTTGCCTCACCTCCCCTACACAAGGGCACTGCACAGCAACATGCTGTTGGAAAGTATGCCTGGGACGTTGTGCGAGACACGGCAACGGAGGTCCTCAATTGGCTCCTCTTAGAGCCCCTGGATGCCCCTAGATATTGAGCTAAAATGCTCAATTCTTTGTACTATTTACAGTGACTGGGACATTCCAGTAGGATTAAATTACGACCAACAAGTCTGAACATGGACAACGACTGCACGCCTCACCGGTCGGTCTCAATAGATGACAACCGTACGATTAGGCTCATGATGTGGAATGCGAACGGGGCACACCGTCGCAAGGCCGAACTCGCCGACTTTCTCATCAATCAGCAAGTCGACATTGCATTAATAACTGAGACCCACCTGCACCCACAGATCAGATTCCAGCTTCCTGGGTATGTCGCTTATCGTACCGACCGTGACGGGCGCGGTGGCGACACAGCCATTGCCGTAAAGCCGTGCATCGCCCATCATCAAGTTACAATTCCTCTTCCTGCCCGCATAGAAGCCACTGCCATACGTGTCTCAATTAACAACCTTAACGGCACTGTCATAGCAGCTTACAACTACCCCAATGACTTAGGCCCATAGACTTAGATCTCCTACTGCCATTTCGATCAACAGGTACATATAGCCGGTGACCTCAACGCCAAGGATCTTATGTGGAACTGCGACTCCAACAATGCCGCCAAGATTAAGCTCCTTGCCCACGAAAATAACTCTGAATACATCGTCTGTGCCCCCGACGAACACACATATATCGCACCGCGCCCTAACATAGGCCCTATCATACTTGACATAGCATTAATTCGCAATCTGACCCATCGCGCTCACCTCACAGTCATAAACGACCTCAGTTCTAAACATTTGCCCCTTCTAATCCTTTCGAAGGCACATTGGCCAGCACCCAGCTTCCCCTCCGCCGAAATTTCAACAAAGCGAATTGGACGCAGTTCCAGGAATCTATCACCCCTCACCTCCACATAAACCGGTTAACACGCCCACTGACCTCGAAGAAGCCACTTTACACCTTGAAACTACCGTAAAGCAAGCTATTTTATAATTAGTACCAGTAACACAACCATGCAGTAGCCACTAACCCTTGCCCACAGACATGAAGGCTGTCAACTAATCGCAGAGCATTACTGTCGGTGGCATAGTCTCGCCACCCCGTCGATCTTAACAACTACCGCAGACATAACCAGCATCTCCAGGAAGCCACATCCACTGTACTCAACCAAAAATGGGACCAAACACTCCGGAATCTCAACCCCAAAAACGGCTCCCTCTGTCAAATAGCTAAGTGCCTAACACATGAACCCCAAATCATTCATCCACTACAGTATAATCAGCACACCGCATCAACTGACATCGCAAGAGCCGACACTCTTGCCGACGCGCTATGCAGCATTCTCAGGCCTAATGAAATACCCTCCTCGCGTGCTTTTTCTGGAAACCGAAAACCTCACTCGCCACTTCGGAGAGCGCATAACCCACGGTCGGATACCGAAAGCGAGTGCTCATGAAATCCAATGACTTATCTAGCATCTGCCCAACCTTAAGGCACCGGGCCCCATTAAAATCCCGAACGTCGCGGTTAAACATTTGCCATCTAATGCACTAAATGCTCTAGAACATATTATTAATTACGCTTTGCTATACGGCATGTTCTCCAACTCCTGCAAGACAGCTCTTGTGAGACACATCTTAAAGAAGATCAAGTACCACAGAAACCATCACAATTATCAGCCAATCAGTTTGTTAAACTCGCTAAGAAAGTTACTAGAGAAAATCATCCTAAAACGCGTGTGGCACCCAGGTCTTTTGCGCAAACCAGCTGAAATTCACTTCTCCGATACGCTTATCAAACTCAATGCAAATTACCTCATCGTCACCATTTTTGCTCAGTAGTTAATCAAGCTCACTCCACTCCGTGGCCAATCCTAGCGGGTGTCCCTCAGGCAATTTACTCGGACAGGCGCTTTTTAACGTCTACATAAACGACATACCTAGCCCAGCATTCCCATAAACTCCTCTATGCTGACGTTACCGCCTTCTTGACCCTCTCTATGAAGCCACAGTTCTTTCGCCACTACCTACAACAAGCACTAGATACACCCACGACCTGGCTCGCAACTGGCGCATCAAGGCCTACCCCTCAAAAACACAAGCGATAATTTTCACCCGCCGCAACCCCCACCGCTACCCCGAACATCGACTTGCACCGCTCACGGTGTTAGGCGAGAACATACTCTGGACTCACAAAGTCACATACCTGGGACCTACCCTCGACTAAGGACTTACGTGGAAAGACATCAGCCTAGCACGTAACAAAGCAGCCGCAATCCTATGCAAGCTATACCCACTACTGAACACAGGAACTACCTACAATTGGACACTGGCCTTACACTATACAAATCCCTCATCCGCCTTATCCCGTGTAGGGGTATGCCGCAGCCACTCATATTGCCATCCTGCAGAAACTACAGAACAAAGCACTACGCAACATTGCCAAGGTTCCCCGAATCGCCCCTGCTGATAGGCTCCACGCCAAACTTAGGATCCATACCATCGAGAATTTATCAAGAAACTAGCAGTCGATTTGTATGCCAAAATACCTCATAACATCAACCCGCTTATACTGAACTGGGAACATATGACAACACGCACGGCAAACGCAACCGCAACCTGTCACTGCTTGACCAAACCTTCACACCCAACGCTGACGCTATTGACGCTGGTGAGCACCTTGCGCTCATCAATGTCTATATACCTTCACCATTATGTACTTTCTAGCTACAGGAATTGCTGTCAACCTGCCGACTACTCAACGCTACAGAGAACCTACCATCCACGCCACGAACGGTAAGACTTAGCGACGCCTGCCCCACTTTGTATATACGTTGAAGCATGATTAGTTGTTAACCTCTGGGCCCCAAGGTTTACCACAAAACTAACCACTAACACCGACCTTCTCTTCACTTCGCTTCTTCATACCACCTCACACTTTAATTCCAGCGATCCATACAGGGCCTCGGCCATGTGTGGACCCCTGGAAACATCATTGACGCCCTGACATCCTTGCATACCATCATTTCAATAACCGATGCTAACCGTGGTGCTTCCACGGAACCCGGCCAATACTAACAAAGCACCCCGTGCATGTTTAATTTGCTAACTGCATGGGACGATGTAGCCTCTGAGGACGATCGTCACCGGAGACGGCGAGAGTGGTGTCGCCCCCGCATAAAAATGATTCACGCCTTGATGGAAGTGTTCCCCCTGCTCATCGCTAATAGCAGCAAGGTTTTCGGGGAAGTGGTGACATTCAGAAAGTACATCTTAATGCTCATGTTGCACCCAAGGTTACGAAATGTAATTAGCATCCTTTGAACCAAAACTTCGCAGTTTTCTACGTTTTCGTTGCCAAGGAAGTAATTCGTTACAAAAACATCCATGCTGCTTTCTCGTTATAATCCGTCTTCCTAACAAGTTCCTCGTCACTTACAAGGGCTAAAATTTTAGGTTCATAATTTACACTTGCTTTTATTTTCTGGAATGACAGATCGCAAAAGCAGAATGAAAGTACTGAGAGCCATCCCTTTCAGTATTTAATACCTTTAAGAATTTTTCATCAAATCAAGCTTGATTGATGTGGTGGGGGGAGAAGATAATTCCTGCTTTCATGACACATTCAGGATATTCTGCATCTCTACTTCCAGAGTTTCAGGCCATTTCTTGTGCATTTGGCATTTGCCACTATCCCACACGCAAAAGTAGCAAGGTATTTCGTGAAGTTTCTGTTATTCAAGGTGGAAACTTATCATTTTAAGATCCACAATAAAGAAAATTAATAATGGTGTAGGAATAAGGAGTCTTGTGGAATCCAGAACACCACGTATTTAGACTACTCAGATAAACGTTATTTTTATTATATACATTTGCAAGTTATTTAAGTTCATTGTAGTGTACTTTTTCTCATGTAAACTAATCTATCATTTTCTCCGGTATACTGCACAGAGTGGTTGTATAATCTGCAGAAAATATTACAAGAACATAGGTAGCTTCATGTCTACTTTTTAACACCAAGAACATAGGGCTTTAAACTAATTGCTCACCAGCAATAATGCTCATTTGTTCCAAATTTATTATTTTATCGGTAGGTTTAATACTTTTGATCATTTAACTTGAATTATACGCATTCATTCATATATACCTCCAACCAAAAGGAACTAGGGGAATAACCATAATTAAAGAAATAGTTTTCATTACAACTGGGAGTCAAACATGAGACCTCTGGGCTTAGATGCTACAATAGCGATAAATGTATTGCAGAAGCAATGTACGACTATTTTATGGCCATATTTAAAAGCAAAACAAATATTGTTTCATGGTGATTTTCATTAACCATAAACAGGAAAATTTAAATCTCTTAGTTTTATGGTAGGAAATACCAAAATAAATGACATTATTTTGGTGTCCATTGGAGGAACTTCGAGTTCAGGAGCATCGGTCACGGTCACTCAGTGGTTAAGCATCGTCATAGTAAGCCAAAGAACTTCGGTTCGAATCGAGACTTTGGCAAAAAACTTTTTAATTTCATTCAAATTTTCGGGAGTGTTTAATAATCATAACGCAGAAAAAGAATTCAGGCAGTGCATTTAAGAAGAATTTGAGAGCTGAAACAATTGGAAAGGAATGCCCTTTTAGCATCTGGTATTTTTCCAATAATTTTAGATTTACAAAACAAAGAGCTCCCCCTTCACATGTTCGGTTTTTGGCTCTCTGAAAATGCAATATTAATCTTCTAATATCTATTCCGAGACATTTACTATAATATACGAGACGAAGATGTTAAAATTGAAGAGGTTTATCCTCAGAGTTCCTAGAGGGATATAATTACACACCTTTCTTTCGATAAGCCAAAAAGTTTCTGCACAAAATTTCGATAAGCTCCAGTTTGATTACGACTAATTCATCCGCCTTTTTGTTGTAACGATAGTGCTAGATTTAATTTCCAGATGGAGCTTGGAAGTTTTTCCTAAATAGGATTATTTTTACCTTTTCTAGAGGATAAAGTCACAAAGCTATAAAATTAATCTGTAGAAAGAGAGAGCAATGGGGTTTAAGGGCGCACAACAGCCCAGGTTATAAGCGCCCTCACTAAAGCTAAAGGCGACAACAGTTAAAATAAAATCACGATAAAATGACTAAAAGAGTAGTTAAAATCAAGAAGTACATGAGTAAAAAACAACCACTACCACTTGCGTTAGAACGCCAAGTGATGGTCCTAGAGCGTTAAAAACAGGGATAAAACGGTTAAAAGTAAGTTGCACAAATCTCATTGAGCCAAAATAGAACTCTTAGGACAATCCACATCCGGGCTGTATAACCATTTTGTGAGATAAAGGCTAAAAGACCTTCTACAACAGCAAAATTATCTGCAAGCAGATCGGAAATCCGGCCTGGCAGAGACAGACGCCGGCGTAAAGGAGCTAAAAAGTGACACTGGAGTAAAATGTGACGGACCGTCAAAGGTACGTCATAGTGCACACAAACTGGTGTGGGGCGCCATTTAATAAATAAGTGTGTCTAAAACGGCAATGTCCAATTCTCAGTTGGTTAAAATTACCTGTTCGCGACAGGAGAGACGTATAGAGTTAACCCAGATAATAGGGGTGGGCTTAACCTCTCGGAGTTTGTTCCCCTGGACCTTGGACCATTCCTCTCCCCAACATAAATAAATGGCGTGGCGTAAAAACATAACTAAATCGCGCAAAGGAACAGAGGAGCTGTTGCCCGAACGAAAGGATGCAGCTTGAGCTTCCATTGCAACTTTATGGACAAGTAATCCAGGATGGTAATTGGTAGAACTGGATGTGGCTTCAAACGTAGTGCCCGGGGTGTCTGAGATAACGGTAGGATCAACCAGGATGTCATTACCTATTCTTAGACTGGGTGTGGTTAAGCGCTTAAGTTTGTCCCAAATAACGGATGTGGGGGTAAATCTATTAAAACCTGCCACATAGCGGGACGAAGAGTCCTGTTTACTACTGCGAATAGTCCTTCGAGCCTTCGCTCGCAGTTGTTTATAAATTATCAAGTTCTCTGTAGTAAGATACCGCCTAAAGGTTCTCATCGCACCTCTTCGTTCACGAATTGCTTTCCGACAATCTTCGTTCCACCAAGGAACTGGTAGAAGGAGAACCCACCTCCGGGGCTAGATCGTAGAGCACCACTGAGAATCTGCGCAAAACAAATGCATCTTGAGAACGAGGTTTGGTCTCCTGCAAGCAAACGATAAGTGGTGAATGACGATATAATAGAACCTCCAATTCAGCTCGTTATGCCCGCACACCACGTATATTCCACTGGAGCAGAGCCATTGGAAGGACGAGAAAGCAGAGGGGTTGAAAAATGCGTATGCGGAAGAACACACTTATGAAGCACCTTTGGATACAACGGTACGGTTTAGCTTGAGCTTTATCTTGCAGTCAGAACTACTGCTTAGTCTTGTACGACCAACAACCTGAATGCTATCCGCGTCACCGTCGCTAGTACCTGTGTCAGAGCATGTCATCCGAGTACGAGAGCGGGAGCGACTCCTGGGACGACGTGTGGGAGATTTGCGGTTAATTCGGTCAGAAACGGTGCTATAGGTGGAAGCTGCAATGGGCGGTATGGAAGGAGCCTGTGAATGCGTGGTTGGAGAAAGAACTAAATCAGAAACGGTGTTGGTTTGGATGCCTACAGAAACACGAGAATGGGGCAGGAGAGATCTGCACCACGGCATCCAGCTTCCGAACGCCCTCGCGAACGGCAACAGAATTCTTCAGGGAGGTAGTCGGATGCAGTTCGTGGTAACGCTTCCGCGCTTCAGGAAACGTTAATCGTTCCTTGGTCCGTAGTTCTTGCATACCCATTCCTCTAGAAACCGCGTGCAATCTTTGGAGTTGGACGGATGAGCACCACCACAGTTAACATAAGTGGGGTGTTGAGCACACATCGAGGCGTCATGCGAGCATCTTCCACAGCGGGGACAATTAGGCGAGCCGGAACAACGCTGTTGGGTGCGCCCGAACTTCTGGCAACGGAAGCAGCGCATTGGATTGAGTATATAAGGTCGGACTGGTGCACTCTCATAGCCGCAGAAGATGTACGTGGGTAATTCGGTTCGTTCAAACGTCAGAAACGCTGTGCGGAGAGGAAACAGCTTGTCATCCCTTTTTCCCAATGAGGCGATAGGAGGCAGTAACCCCTTGATCGGACAAGCAATTCACAATATCCTCATTGGGAGGGCCGTCTCAACTGGCGGTTGTTACCACACCTCGGCTGCTGTTCATGGTTCTGTGTTTTTCTACCTTAATGGGGTAGGATCCAGGAGTTTCCTTTAATAACTTTGCCGGTTGTACGTCGTGTAACACTTTCATTAGAAACGTGCCATCCCTACAACGCGTTGGGTTGCTCCCGCTCCAGGTCTGATCTGAAAGAATACTTCAGAGGAGTTACCCTCCGACTGTTACTACTGACCGCTATACGACTGTTTCACCACAGGTAGGCCCGACTTTATGCCCCTACCACTGGAATAACCGCCAGTGGCCTCCCCCACTTTAGGCCACGCTGCCTCAACAGAGTCAACACGGATTCAAGGACTTGTGGTTGATTACATTGGGCTCCAGACAGCGGTAACTCTTCGGGACCCCCGGTCAAACTAGCCACTGCGGACACCAAACTGCCCGAGGGGACCCGATTCCTAATGGGGCTACGTGGGTGTACATGACAATGGAGCGGCTCCGCACCTAGTGTCGTATGAAAGGGAAGTGAGGAGGGTGCACCGACCTTCATGCTTGAGACCTTTAAAGGGCACACAAGTTGGAAGCTGCGCTGAAACCATGGGACAACAACCACGGAGACAGAAAAGATCCCTTTTGGTGAGACAGGTGTTAATAAACCTTAGAAGCCTAAACCTATGATAAGAAATAATTGTAGAAGAGGAAGAGTAAAAGAAATATAAAGAACCTGGCCAATCCAAATGGGGATGAGGGGATAACAATGGTGAGGAATGGCTCGGGCACCCCGGGTACGCCAAACCCGTACTCACATGAAGTGAGCCCTGGGGGGATCAATCTGCAGGTGTTATGTAAAACAGGGACACCTTTCGCATTGCACCGATAAATGTTGTAATTCCAGATCAGTTCAATGCACATAGTTTGTTGATTGTTATTTATAGCAAAATAACGATGTCATAGAAGTTGTATTTCACGCTGATAGAAACCGGTTAAAAGAATATCATATACGCGTAACATGTTCTTTTTCCAAAAATCACGATAATATTGTGGGCTAAAGTAACTTTAACCAAGCTGGCGCCTATAGTCACGAAAGCCCTGGCTCCTCCACCAATTTGGCGTAGGCCCTATCGGCTCCATTATATGGGACGGGGACTGAGACGTAGGTGGTTTGCAGTGGGGAGAGCTACTCTTGGCAGAGGGGGTGCTGGGTATAACAGTGGAAAAATATGGCAAATTATTGGCATGTAACTCTGGTTCCAACCTTAGTTTAAACTTTCTAATACTCTGCAGTATAATAGATACGTCAGCACGATTTAGTTAGCCGAAGTTCCACTCTACATTATTACCCACATTAACCAATGATAAGGTTGCAACAGACCAGTTTACCTGGGGTACGAAGAAGGTTGGGCTTTCCATGTTCCGGAGTTCATTCGGCGTTCTGAAGATTACGTTAAAGATTAAAAAACCGAGTGTAGTAGATTCCTGTTTCCATGTCCTGCAGAGAGACTGCCGTCAAAAAACTCCAACTTTAAATACCGGAGGAGTATGCTGACTAGTATTTTGACGAACTCTGACGTTTGCGGGTGTTAGCATAATTTTGCACGTTCCAAAGTTTGGCGAATATTCAGAAAACGTTCTTTAAAATCTATGCGACACTCCGTGCCGGGAATTTCTCGCTACAATTTCTAAAGCCAATTTTACCGTTCCTCTCAAATTTGTTTTGAATATCCTAGCCTTATAAAATTATGTTTATCACATTCTTGTAAAAGAAAACGACAACGTCACAATATGAAGCATTTATTTTTTCTTTCTTTATTTGATGTTCTTTCTTTTTCCATCCTGGTTTTTGAGTTTGATGTATGAAGATTATGTGCATCATAGGTAATCTTTCATGCAAGTCTATATGTTCAATTTAGTAATCATCTGTGGAGATATAAAAAGAAAGGGTGTTACATATACCCCTCAAGTTTCCAGTTGTGAGACATCTGAATGTAGATGTAGATTCATTGCTACGTGCCGGCTGCTTTCTATGCAGAAACTACTCGTGGCTTGTCATTTGTGCTATAGTCGCATATGACTTGGCACTTAGGCTAAGGTTTTTGCCCAGCGGCAATCCTGATACATTGTTAATGGACCGAATTGGTTATTAAATAATCGATGACACTCACCGGACATATCGAGGAACCTTCTTTCTGAAGAAAAAATTATCGACCCTAGCCGAGAATCGAATTTGAAATCTCGCACAGCACGCAGACGCTCTACCCACTAAACTACGGTACCATTGGGACTAGGTATGGGCTACCGCCTTGAAGTTTGTGAGGCAACAAATGCTGCCGATATTCCTTTTTACAATTCCTTCGAAATATAAGGTTGAAATGTATTATTTAATTTTAAGTAGACCTATCTGATTGCGGCATTGACTGGGAGTCAGTTGTAATGTTAAGCGAATAAAGCACAGGTGTACCTATAGTTTAAAAAGCTATATCAAGGGAAATCAGCCTATAAAATCACAGAACGTTCATGTGGTTATAGGAATTTCAGTTAGGAAGACCAAATATTTACACACTGTCGGCTAAGTGTATCTAGCACATACCAGGTTACACTGTGAACTTACTGACTTTAATCTGTCTGAAGGAACAATGGAAGTTGATATTTATAAAGTGGTTTACTTTTAAGAAGGCCAATAGACGGGCAGAAATAAAGAGATAACTGCACCTTCTCCTCTGAACAACCATACCCACGCAAATTCGTACCGTACTGCTCACAATCATATGCACGACTTCTCAACACTATAAATTACTGCCGAGTTAACCTTGCTTTGCGGTTAATGTAGTTGTCATATTCGTCATCGTTTGTTTTTAGCACAAAATATAATAAAAGCTCGTCATCGTTTGCTTCTAGCACAAAATATATCAAAAGCTGAGAGAATCTTCACTATAGTAAAGGTAAATATACATATTTCGGAGAGACATAGCACCCAAGTAGGCTGTATTGGCCCTTTTTGCTTCCAACGTGACCCCTGGGAGGGAGCGATGAGGGAGAGACCCGGGTGCAAACACGGACGGGGTTTATAACGTTTCCATTTTGAATACATCCGATCCTACACACAAGCCACCGAACCCCCGGCAGTCCCCAATCGGTTGGAGCCCCCTCAGGAAAGATACCTCTACAGAACACAAGCCATGTCCAGCCGCAACTCTGGCCCTACAATCCTGAAACGTAGGATGAAGGCGATGGGTACAGGAAATGAGGGGCAGGAAAGACGTGGTAGAAAATAAACCACCCCAGCATTCGCCTGTCAACTCGGGGAAAACACGAAAACCGCTGGGACAGATTGGGCGGTCGCCGGGGAACGAACCGGGTAACAGACGTATCCTACCCGGTACTTAACTATAGTCGCAAAAAGAACATTTAAAACATTTCAGAGTGAGATACGCAACAGCTCACCACCATATTTAAATTTGATTCGCTGACGAGCATTACCTCTGCCACTGCATATTCAAAGGGCATCGAACTAATGACAGCTGCTCCCTCACACTGGCCATATATAAGCTAAGGTCTGAGTCAGATTTTAAAGTTCAATGTTATGCTCGGAACTCGAACCACACATTTTCGCCTTTCCATATCGACGCACAACTTCCTGAGATACTCGAACACCTCTCTCATCTGATATACGCCACCCGGCAAATCTCTAACAATAGTCATGCTTGCTACCATTCCCGATGAATTTTCAAATCTCATTCCACTCTGCATTTAAATTTTAAATTGCATTTCATAATCAAATACGGCAACCATGCCTCAGATTTGGGGAGGGGGACTGTTACACTCACATGACCTTCTCTACCTATCATTTATTCTGACGTAGCTTCCACAAACTCTTCTTATCACCTACAGTAGGTAGAGGATGTATTACATTCCACCCAAAAATTGGATTCCAAGATTTCCTAATAAATACACGTTTTGAACCCCCTGAATCCCAAGAAATCTGATGCGTTACATTCACATAACTTTCTCTACACCACCAACATTTCAGTTAATTCCTTTTATTTGTATTCTTACGTTAATCAAGTTAGCTAATATCTGCATAGAAATGATTTCAGCTAAGTGGTTGTTGTGAAGAAAGACATAAATATGTTGAACTGCAATCTGCAGAAGCAAGTTATGTATATTTCATAATCTTCACAGATGTTTTGTTTAACAGGTATTAAACCCTTAACAGAAGAAAAACACATAATATACAATTGTAGAGTTATTATTTTGAAATATTAATACATATATGACGATAACTTCCTTAATAAAACAACGATTATGGCTGCAGCAGTAACGTTGTGGATTTCATCATACTGTTGGTATATCCTGGCCACGGACCACTTGTAGACACTTACCCCGGTATTCACCTTGCGACACTGGGGGAAACCGTGGAAAACCTCAGTCAGGGTACTTGCTAGCTGTTTTAGTGCGCACTCAGATATTGTAGGAATATCATCTTTAACAGTTACAAATATTTTCTGGAGTACGTCTTTATCAGGCAGTAATTGATCAAATTTTAAGCTCTTTGCGAACCTAGTAGATGGACGTGCAGGCTCTATTCGGTATTACTGTCGTGAACTGGGAATTACGGAGTATTTCGCTTCTTGAGCCTTCTCTTGTAACCATTCTGTGACAGCACCAAACCTGCAGAGCAAGGACGGATACTCGAGTCGCCTTCACCTAAGGTTGGACCTGATAGCATTCTTAGACTCCGGCTTTTGGTGTCCCTCTCGGTAGCAATAATATGTAACAAAAATCATTATACCACCATTAAAAACTATTGCTAAATGTTTGTGTGTTAACAAACTAACCAAATGTTATAACGCGTTGCGCTTTCTAATTCAGTAGATTACCCTTTGTGCATAGAGTAAACAGGCCTTTTTGAAAATCACTGACTTTCACTTCGTATTGTTTCATCCGGCAAAACTGCATATATAGGTTTATGGTCAGAGAAAAGCGTTTCATACACACCAGCAGAAATGTCGATGTTGGAAAATATTATGTCTATCTGAGTATTAAAATTTGTTGTTGAAATGTTCTTATGCAGCTTGCTTATTAAATTAAGTTTATTCAAATAGTTTGAAATATATTTGTTCTTTTGCTCGTAAATGTCGAAATTAAAATCTTCTATTAATAAGATTTTATTTTCTAAGTTGATGCAGTAATTTGTATCACAAATTATTTAAATGTAAAGAGTGATTATAGTATGAATATGCATTATTATGTGACATTGATTTGAGATGTTTATTGATTGTAATTATTGTTGAGAAGTAAGTTTATACGGCCTTACTGAAACTGACAATAATAGCGTGCAATAATGCAGCGAGGGGGTGAGCTGTTTATCATTATTGGAAACGAGGAAGTTACGTAATATTGGCGCGTTTTTTCCTTGAGAATCTTCTGGAACGTTTCCCTAGAGCATATGTATTCATAATTTTCATTGGATATAAAAATAGACGCTAATGTTGGCGCGTTTTATTAGCCAATTGCAGTTCAGTTATAATCTTTAGGCATATCGGAGTGTATGAGTATAAAAAGAGTAGGTTAGAGGTAGACCCCGTCAGTTCATCAAAATTCTTTGTACACTACACGTCGCATTCCCGTCAGTTCGTCGAAAGTATTTGTACGGCATACTTCGGATATCAATTTGCAGGTTACGCGTAACAGAGTTATGAAATCTCAAGTGTTATAAAGTTAATTATACAAAAAGTTGAAGTACGCGAATTAAGAATTATCAGTAATGAAGTTATTATAACAATTTCAGTTTGGCGAGTGTCAAGATCAATATGTAAATGTGATAGTGACTGTGTTTCGACAATAAAAGTGTATAATAAATTTCTTCATCAGTGTTATCTTTGGATAAAAGATTCCTTTCCGTTTACACAACCTGTATAAAGAGAAGTGTTCGACCCAAGAAAAGATAATAGCTAGCCGGAGGACAGTAAACAAAAATTAAATCAAATAACAGTGGCATTCTTTCAAACAAACACTAATACTACCGCAAATTGCTAACACCAGATGGAGCGAACAAACCTAACAAATGAATCCAGTCACAAAATGGCTTCACCATGCTAAGTAAACACAAATACACAAACATTATATAAGAATACACTCGCAAATTGGCTACTACAACCTGGGGCTACAATAATGTTATCACAAAGTTGATGTTCTTTACAACAATTGTATTTACACTATCTTGGCTCCAGGAGACTTGTATCCACAACCTACGTAGTGCTCGTTAATTTGAAATGAAGTTAAATCAATATGACATTCATTATCGGTTCTATTAACGTAATTTACATCTTGTATTTGAAACTCTTTTTTCATATATATGCATATTCCTCGTGAATTTTTTGAAAATGCGATTCTTAACTTCTCATTGAAACCATCTATGCATAATTTATGTTGAGGTGAGTCTAAAGTTTCACTAAATATTAACATGTCTCCATTACTATACCACTGATGTGACCTGATACAATCTATTTTCTTCGGCAGTGAATTCACGTTCTAATAGATGATTTTTATTCCTCCGCTCTCCCTTAAAGTGTTATAAGACAACTTTAGACGTCTTTCTTGTCTTAATCTATCCATTTCTGCTATTATAGGATCATTGTTTCTAGGAGCCTGAGGAGATTAAATTTACCTATAAGGTATAACCCAGACAAAGTGTTCACTCTGCTCAAAGCAACATACAACACTGATATGCTTATTCTTTTGCATTTTGTCAAGTCAGTGCGTAGTTCTTTATATGTTTGTCCTTGACTTTTATGGACAGTTAATGCTTCGGCACAGACAACTGGAAACTGTATTCGAATTACCTGTTGTTCCAATTTGTTTGATATATTTAGTATTTGCCTTTTTAAATCTAATGGAATTAAATTTTGGTTAAGATTTTCGTTTTCTATATACGTACATCGTACCATTCTTGCTCTTCGACCCACATGTTCATCACCAAATCTAAGAATATTATATTAGGTTCACTGGAATTGGGTTTCAAAGCAATTTCTTTGAGTATCCCGCAAGCTCCATTGACTAAACCATCCTCTAGGTCTATATTGCTGGTTATCAAGTATTTAATACCGATTTTTAACCTCAATTCATGAGGCAGTCCATTAACTTCCGTTAGTTTCTTGTTTTTAACTGCATTCAAAATGCCATTTTAGCGCTCTCAGATATTGTTCCTATAATAAAGTCTCTTGCTACCGATATAAACTCTTCTGCACTATGGCTTGTTATTCTCTTTTCATTGTACTCCTGTACATCTACGTTCCTTGTAAATAATCTTATCGCGCTCTCTGGTACTTTATTTGTTTCCACAGTTCTAGAATTTATTAAGGTAATATCGCCAGTGCTTGTTTATCCAGTGGCTAAATTATTTAAGGCTTTCACAAATTCTAGTTCATATCTTTGCCTCATTATTTCCGGCAATTCATAGAAAACTCATCCCATAGAGGATTTCTGTCAATTAAGGAAGAAAATTCATTTGAAGCAAATTTATAAATTGGAATGTCCATTACAGGTGGTAGATGATGGAGGTTGCCGACTGTTATTGCCGACACTCCTCCAAATGAAAGATCAATTCCCATTATCTGTCGTAGCCTGCTATCGACTCTGCTGAACATTCCACTTCCAACCATGGATATCTCGTCAATAATCAGCAATTTCAGATTAAATAATTTCTCTCTAATAGTATTGGCTAAGTTCGCTGGATAAGGCGGGCATGTTGCCTGCAAACTGTGTCACAGGTAAAGCGAAAGCTGTGGGCAATGTGACTCCGTTAATCAGGAAGGCTGCCTTTCATGAAAGGGCGCATAGCAGTACCACTATTTTGTATTTATCGCCTCCTGATAAGCTTTTAAAATAGTGCGTTATCACCTGATACACCGCATTTATCACCGTAATTTTTCTTACACCAGCGGAGCCGCTTAGAAATATCCTCATTGGCAGTCTGTTGATTTTAAAACTGTTTAGTACATGCATGACGAATTCTCTCTGTTTTCCGTTTAATTTGTTCAATAATTCAAACATTTTTTCTCGAGATACTCTGCTAGGAATTTTGAATCTGTTTATGTCTTGTTTATCAGCCCTCTCCAAGTCGCCTTGTTGCAAAATGTCCACTTTTTCTACCGGTTCTTCGCTCTGAAGTTGTTCATCGTAAGAACTATCACTTTCAAAAATATTGTTCTGAACCGTCTGCAAGGCTTCTTCCAGTGCTTCATCTGTTTTAATAGATAATTTTTTTCCATTTTTTCGATTTCTTCCGAGCTAGCGCAATACAATTCGTAGCAATTCTTGCTCTCTATGTCACGAATCTCATCTATAAATGCCATCAATAATAGCACTTGCTCTCGATAATATTTGTCGGGATCTTGTGCCCGCTTGTATCTCCTGTATCTAATCACTGCAGGCTTTCCTCTTTCTTTTATCGCAGTTTTAGCAATTTCATCATCGTTCATTTCATCAATTATTCTTTTGTAGGGTTTATAATAATTAGCCACGAATACTGCTAAACACACATGCTCTAAATGTTTTGGACGTCGACAGTATTTCTGTATAACATCTTGCATATAAACATCTTCTGAATCTGCCGGCAGTTGTTCCAAAGCTCTCCTGTTCTTCAGCATCACCACCCGTTCTTGTGAAGGACTGGTATTTATGAAGATGACCTTCCTGCTGCTCTTTGACATAGGGAGAGAAGGTACACAATAAGCTGCTTCCTGCACTGACATTAAATTGCTGTTTAAAAACACGTTGGATATTTTGCGCAATTTTTCCTTTAATCTCTGGTTCCCTGATTCTACATCTTTCGCTGCGTTTCTCAGAAGTTTCAACAATCCAGACTCTACCTTGCTTATATACTTTATGATGTAATTAGCCAGTCCGTACTCTTCCAGAACTAGTTGTATGTCCATGTTAGACTCGAACAAATGCAACATATCTTTGTTGTAAGCATTAATACCAACTTCTAGGCTAGATCTTTTTAGGAACACACGAGTTTGCTTTAAAGATGATCTTATTGCATTCATGTATTTCTTCGAAAGAAATTGATTTTAGCTTTTTATAAAAGTAGCACATCAAATTATTTATCTTTTTCAGGCTGTCCTTTATTTCGTTGTTGTTTTCAACTTCTGATAATGGAGTCAAAATAGTGGTCCTAGGCATCATAGGTAAAGGAAAATGAAACCTGCATGACATTTTGTTTTTCCTGCCTTTGTAGGAAGTGTGTGTGTGTGTTTGTGCTTCTGAAGAGCAATGTAAGGATCATGTTGATTGTACTCACACGTAATTCACTTGTGAATAAAATGTATAACTTCTTTGATTGATTCTTGATTTGATGGATTATAACTCGGAGAATCTTTCAACCAGAAAAACATGTGTTCATGGGGGGAGCCTCTCATTTGAAATTCTACCCTCTGATAATAATCCTCCATAACATGCTCATCAAATATACTGTCCTCATGCGGCAAGATGTTTTAAGAAAGATGAAATCTTATAATCGAAATATCGAGCACACGTAACAGGGTCATTTCTAATCAACAACGTCTTTTCACTGTTGCTCATTTCAAGTGCTTCTTTTGGAGCTAACTTCTTATTGTGTTGCATATAGTATAACGATGTAAGCAGTTCGGGCCACCAGCTTTCTGCTGCAGACAGAGTAACAAACCAGGTAGGTTTTCCTAACTGCCTGATCATTGCCATTAAATCCTTCTTCTTCTTCTCCCAGAATGCTGGACTGGATCGGATCTCTTTGGTGAACTGGTAGCCACTGTCAACTTTAATTAAATTATTGACAAATTCTTGATTTAGTAAATTCCCTGCATTAATGCTAGTCGAGGGTCTTTTAGTTTTCCTCAAGCACATATTCATGTTGGCTACGCATTGTCTTTCTATCTTCTGTTTGGCCATGAACAATAGTCTGCTTGGTGTGGAGGATCTGCGATCAACTCGACTGCATACATATTTAGCCCGATCGCTGTATGTAAGATATTTTGGCACATTAAAAGCCTGGCCCATGAATATTTTAGGAAAGCAAAGTTCATCAATGTGTTCTTTTAAATGCCAAGCGACTGTCCTCACTGTCATGATCTAATGAAGTTTCTTCTTCACTTCTAGTTTCCAAAGAGTTTACCTCTTTAGCTTTGTTATCGACGATAAACTCCATATTTTCTGTGTATTGTTTTTCATACCTCTTTAAGTACATTTCATCTATTTGGATATCATTATTCTTATATGGTGGAGTTTCTTGCAGGTATTTCAATGCATCACAGACGATTGCTGGTCTGATTGTCTCATACATGTAGTACGATTTGTGCAGAATATGTTATTTTAACTGTAGCTGCATCGTTGCCATATCATCAAAAGATCTGGGTAGAACTTGCAGACACTCGTTAATGTCTATTGGAATATTTACAACTGATTCCTTTACTCCTATCTGTGGATTAATTGCAAAGGCTTTTAAAGGTCGCATTTGCATAAATGGTATTTAAGGACTACATAATCGCTCCTCTAAAGGAGAAAGTTTCCTGATACATTCTGGTATATCCACAAATTTCATACCACAGCTTGTCGCCATTTTTGGAACCTTTAGTTTCATGATATAATTCTTACAAGTACTACACACATGTAAAGAAGGGTAATTATGTATCCGTTCAAGAAACTCCTCAAAATTTTCGTTACCTTGTTTTCTTTTAATCAGATTTGTGTTTAGTTTAGTAATGGAGTGCTCCATAAACAGACCTTCACAACAACAGCAAACATGCTCTGGTACATTTTTTACTGCTTCGGATAAAATTAAATTTTATTCTTGACGAATTGTTATCAGTTTGTACTAATTTGTTATAGATGTACTGTCTTGAACAGAGAATCTCGCTACTTCTTTGCGATAGCTTTAATGATTTATTCTTCATATTTTCGGTTTCTGTGTAGTTTTCATTTGTTCTAATTTGCTTCATATGCTCTTTATTTTTCTCTTTCCATTTCCTTGTAATTTTCGTCTTTTCTAATTTTCTGCATATGCTCTTTGTTTCTTTGTCTTTCTGATTTTCTGTATGCTTCGTCTTATTTGGCTTGCTTTTTCTTCTTTATTTCAGATTCCTTATATTCTTCATCTTCTCTGGCTTGCTCCATATACTCTTTATTTCTGTTTCTTTCAGATTCTTTGTATTCTTCATCTTCTCTGACTTGTTCTTTATACTCTATTCCTCTTCCGTTCAGATTTTTTGTATTCGTCGTCTTCTCTGGCTTGCTCTATATACTATTTATTTCTCTTCCTTTCAGATTCCTGTATTATTCATCTTCTCTGACTTGTTGTTTATACTCTATTCCTCTTCCTTTCAGATTCTTGTATTCTTCATCTTCTCTGACTCTCTGTTTATTCTCTTTATTTCTCTTCCTTTCAGATTCTCTGTAACGTTCATTTTTCCTAGCCTGTTGCTTATCCACTTTATTTCTTTCACGTTCCAATTCATTATATTCTTCATCTTCACGCAATATGTTTCTGCTAACTTTTCTCTTTTGCTGTGCGCTGTGAATAGGAATGGTGCAACTTTCTCTTACTAACGTTTTGATCAGTTAATTCCTCGCTCACTTTTCTACGTTCTGAATGACCATCGGTCTCGGAACCATTAAACACAAAAGGAACTAATGTGAATGGATCATTAGAATCATTAGCTACCGGAAACTTTTTTATCATTAAATTTAGTAACTCATTTACGTTCTCGAAAGCAAGTGAGATCTACACCTTCTGCATCGTACAAGCCTTTTGCATTACAGCTGTGTGGGTCAAACAACCAGTACATGGACTTATTCTTAATAAGAGCTCTAGATTTTAACTGTGCAGTAAACACACCGTAGTGATAACACTGGAAAATGTTTTTAACACAGTGCCTAAATCCCTCGGTATGATCCCTTGTATTGCAAAATTATTTTTCGCTGCATTGCAGATTACTTTTACATCATCAATTACAATATCCTGCAGCCAAACCTCATCAGCGCACAAGTAAGGCGGATATAGCATAACACCATCATAATTTAAAATTGATTTTAAGTGCAAATCATTGCCTAAATGAAGAATTTTATCAACTACTTCAGAACTCCAAGCATCAATATTTATTACAGTTGAAAAACATAACGCCATCACCGAGTTGCTTGTGCACTGTGTGTTTTTTACCTCACCAAATATGAGGTTGTTTTGGTTCAAGTTGCCAGTAATCACTTTGGCTGCTTTCACGGAAAACAACTTCTTAACATTAAAATTAAAACTGGTTCGTTTCTTGCTAGGCATTATGAAAAGTTCTAAAACGTAAACCAATAAACAAAGAACAGAAACACCTGAAAATGGTACTGTAACAAACAATATATTAATGAATAAAATGACTTCGGTGGCTCAATTGCACAAATAGCGTGATATCGTATCCCCATTTCTTCTTTTGGTCTACTATATGAAATGCTCTCACGTTTACAACCAAATCAAAATAATACCATTGGTCCTGAGGTTTTCTATTTTTTTCTTTCCACTACAAATCTCTGAACCAAACCCAAGCTTGTGAACTGACTGTAGACCCTAAAACAACTTAAGTCGAGTGTTTTCAAAAGATCTACATTTTAGGTGTCGTACATTTTCGTCTATCATTTAACGCTTACCAATTATACAAGATTATATAGAATTCCTTCAGAATGAACGGGATTTTACAGGCTATTGCCAGAAAATGCAAGATATACATTTTATTTGTCATACTAATATTTTTAATATATGCTATTTTAATAAAATCGTTAGAGCCATTTTTTAGAAAATCAAAAAGTTTTAAAAATGTTCCGTGTAAACCGCAGCTTAGGGTGAGGGGGATTTTGTGAAGACAAACAACACCGAAAATGTATGTTTTGAGTGTCTGTGTGTGAACAGCATAACTCAAAAACGAAAAGTCGGATAAACACCAAACTTGGTATTTAGATTCCATATGTTCCAGAGATGCAACATGAAATACTTCAAGAAAATTCCCCCACCCTAAACCACCCTTACATGGAACATTTTTCGAAAAGTGTTATTCTATCAAAAACGACTCTAATGATTTTGATTAAAGTATCATATGTTTAAGGCAAATAAAATGTATCTATTTAATTTTCTGGGGATGTCCCCAAAGTCCTCTTCGTTCTGAATGACTTTTGCATAACTGGTAAACCGCAAGAGAGAGACAAAATTTTACTACATAAAATGTAGATCTCGTTAAAACACACACTATGTCAGAAACATTGTTTTTGTAAAGTGAACCATTTTCGAGATATTCCTTGTTATTTCTTTAAATTTTCCAATACATACACTTTCGATGTTCTTTTTTTTAGGTTCTTGACATGCAAAGATAATTACATTTTACTCATAGCGACCAGTTCTAAAAATATTTGACTATCGCTTAAGGCCTACTATGTTCCCCTTGTTTTGTATTTGCAATCGCAATATAGAAATGCAGTAGCCTTTAAGAATTAACATATCTCTTAATAGCTGGTTACTATGTGAAGTACCATTCTCTTTGCCACAGATTAATACTCTTTGCATATCCAAGACAAAGAAAATAAATAACGAATTCCCATTTGAGAAAAAGTATATTGAAAAATTTAAGGGAATAGCAATCAATATCTCGAAAATGGTTCTCTCAGGGAAAAAATGTATATGACATAAATTGTGTATTTTAACGCGATCTACATTTTTGTGTAGTAAACTTCTGTCTTTCTCTCTCTTATGGTTTACCAGTTATGCAAAAGTTGTTCACAATGAAGAGCACTTTGGAGACATTACCAGAAAATTCAAGATATACATTTTATTTGTCATGAAACTATCTTAAATATGTGATATTTTAATCAAAATGGTTAGAGCTATTTTTCAGAAAATTAAAATTTTCGAAAAATGTTCCATGTAAAGGGTAATCTGGTGTGGGGGGATTTTCTTGAAAACCTTTGTATCGCATCTCTGGAAGATACTGAACCTAAATACCAAGTTTGGTGTTTATCTGACTGTTGGTTTCTGAGTTATGCTGTTCACAAACACACAGACACACACACGGAAATGTTTCCAAAAATGCTTTTTTTGGATTCAGGGGGTCTCAAAACATGTATTTCCGGTGAAATCTCGGTATGGAATTTTTGGGTGGAATGCAATACTTCCCCTACTTACTAGACGTAGTAGAGAAAGTAAAAAAGCCGTTTTACTTTCTCCACCACATGCATAATAGGTAGAGAAGGTATTGTATTCCACCAAAAAATTTGATATCCATATTTACCCCGAAATACATGTTTTGATACTGCCTAAATCCAAAAAAGCTATTTTTAGAAAATGGCCCGTTTATGTGTCTGAAGAGCATGACTCCAAAAGGAAAATTCGGATAAATATTGGTATTTAGGTTCAGTATCTTCCAGAGATGCGGTCGAAGGTTCCCAAGAAAATCCCCCAACCCAAAACTACCCTTTACATGAACATTTTTCTAAAAAATTTTATTCCCTGAAAAACGGTTCTCACGATTTTGATTAAAAATGCCATTATTAAAGATACTTTCATGACAAATACAACCATACTTTGAATTTTCTGGGAATATAATCTTGTATAACTGGTAAGCGTTGAGCGATAGGCGAAACCATACCGCACATAACATGTAGAACTCTTTAAAAATACAATTTATTTCATTGTTTGTGGCATAAGCTATTTCTGAGATATCCGTTATTAATGGATCGCATGTTGACTACTTTTGTTATTCTTTTAGTCCTGCCGACATTCAGCTGTTTTTTGCGATATTATGGGAATAGTATGGAATTTTAAGACCAGCGTATAGCGTGCAGTTCCTAAACATTTGACTATCGCTTTTCCATTTGTATCTGTAACGAAAGGTATAATTTAGCTGTTTCTGTAAAGGTTTATGTCGATTGAAATGAAGTATCTAGATAGAAAAATAAATTCTCTTAAGGAGTAGTTTTTATAACCACTAATAAATGATAGAGGGTAGAGAAAGTCATGTGAATGCAACACATGAGATTTTTTTTCTATCTGCTTCATGTTAGTCGAGATAAAGTTTGCACATATATTTTATTACACCTTTCCTTGAAGGTACAAGGAAACCGAATCGGTGGTCAAGGGTTTAAAAGCGGCTCGCTATATGCTGGCTTTAAAATCCCATACTCTTCCCATGATATCGCGGGAGACAAATGAATACCTACGGCACTTTAAAGGATTACGAACTATTGAACAATTTAAGCTGTGTTTTGTGCTTCTGTGTAACTTATACTTATAAGTTGAGACTAAGCATTATTTCGTGTTAGACCTAAGTGAACATCGTTTAGTTGCTGTTAATTTCTTCAAAAGTAACCAACAGCGTTGGATGAATACAAGATTTTGGAACAAATCGCCTTCCCAATCCAGTTTTCCGTTTTTTGTGTTCCATAACCTCTGCAGAAAGCCATCTTACCGAGGTAACCAAGCTACTTTATTGATTAGTTTTCAAGTCCTATAATAGAGACCTCTGACAACAAAGATGTTCCAATTTCAAGTATCGTAAAGAACACCAAAACTAACGAAAATAAAAGTTATGCATCTGCAGCTCAAATCTCGCCTAGCAGGGAACAGACAATTATTATTGAAGCCGATGACAACTTAACCATAAGAGTTCTTACCACAGATAATTCTCTTGTCTTTCAAACATTAAGTTCATATCCAGGATATGAAATGTAAGAATCTATATGCATTTGGCAAGCAAGAATATAGTAGAAAACTTGGCATCCCCATCCAAAGAATTCGCCTTGAAGTTAGACCTGTACTGACCAAGAATAAAAGAATAGTTTTGTCCAATGTTAGCCCAAACATTCCAAGTTGTGTGTTAGAAGAACACTTGGCTAAGGTAGGTGTCGCACCAGCAGCATCAATAACCCACCTTAGAGCAGGAGTAACTGGACCCACATCACGAGTTTCAGGAGACAAATGTACATTTACCTGATGACTTAGAAAAGCTACTAGAGGTACACTATGAAGATACCCAATACTGGCTTTACTTCTCAACTAACACCCAAATCTGTTTTCAGTGCAAAGCCGAAGGACATTTAGCTAAACACTGTCCTACAAAAGAAACCGCCGCGCCCCTAGAGGAGGATTATGAATCTGATTTCCTACAGCATTTCCCAGAATAAAGATAACGTGAAACATGGCAAATCGCAAAGCCTTCAGAAACACATCCTGCAGCTGTTAAAACAACAAATCTCACCTTGAAAGCAATCTTCTAGCAACTTCATAATCAGAAAATTCACGCGCTGCAGCAAAACAATAGGAATTTCAATACCCACACCAACACAGACGCCGCTTGTACGCGATCAAACCTTTTTTGTTATCCAAATTTACAAGAAAAATGGTGAAATATTTTTCAATATGTGGTAAGATTAGACAAGACCTGGCAAGACTTGGTAATGTCAAATATGTATTTATGTTACAAGTTATCTCTTTGCTAAACTGAAACCCTTCAGAACACACTGACAGTCTATCATGCGCAAATCAATTTAATATTTTCATCACGGTATAAAACTTTACAATGAAATTTGTTCTTTACCGATATTATGCAGCACTTTCACGCATTATATCCAATGAAATCGCATTACGATGGTGGAATATAATGGAAATAAACAGGTTAACCCGCACTATATAACACTCCATTAATGTATACTTAGATCGAAAATCTGCCTGGCAATTATTTCTTCATATGCCATCATCTGCTTCATTTTGTGGTGGTAATCCACGGAGCTCTCGACGTACAGACATGGCCAGTTTATGTATAACCTGTTGGGGTAGCCATTTTTGTTTACTTTTCTCTTTCAGCCATGTTGTAGACTTAGTGACGTATTGTAAATAGTCGCATTTCATTGGCCAAAGCCACCAAATCACATCCTTGACCGTTTAGAGAATGACCTTATTTGCTCTCGACACTTTCAAAGACTATAAAAGTAATGGAAGCAATTTTTGACAAGTTGTGAAGTTGTGACAGCTCTTCAAAGATCTTGTTAAGTATTGAATTTGATAAAAATTTGATCGTGTACAAGGAACTTAACAGTAGAATTGAAATATCAAGAATTAAGACAAATTTCACTAATAAGTAGCTCTTCCAACGAAAAACGTTTTGAAGGGGAAGAGTGTTTGTAGACTCCTGCCTTAATAGCTTACATCTACTTTCCGATAGTAAGCAAAAACAAAAAGAGTACTGTGATTCATACCAGTAAAAATCCGAGGAATATGTCCCTAATTTGGATGATTCTCTCGATCCTGCTAGAAAATTAATAGAAGTATCTCGCAAAGAATATGCACTCGCCTTTATTTAGCTAAAAAGTTTGTTTGGGAACTCCGTTGCATATTCTAATATCCACGAGTTAGTACTTAAATACACAAAAGCCATCAATGCACTATTTGTTACACTTAGGAAATTATATCCTCATTTCATAGAGCGTAACAAACAATAGAAGACCCAGACTTGTAAAGAAACTTCTGACGCAATCATAACAGAATCTGTAGGTTAAGAAAGGACTTCCAATACCACAAAAAATAAACAATACATTAAAACAATAAATATGCTATTAAACGGTTTTCGAACCCAATTCGAAGAATTGCTGCACTAATCAATAATAACTCTCCAGAAATCATATGTTTACAAGAAACTAATTTTACCCATTCATATGTTGCTATACTTAAACAATACATGGCTGCAACACAAACAGCTCAAATTGCCCACATGCTATTGAAGGTCTGGCAACATAGGTTAAAAACAACACACCTCACAAAGAAATTCCAATTACATCTTATCCAGGGCTTGTTGCTATAACCCCTCTCATTCCTCATGCATTATGCATATGTAATGCTAATTTACCTAACGCAAAGAAATACAATTGTCAAAATTAACAGGAAAACAGTTGTTAAACAGTTACCGAAACCTTTTATACCGTTGCGCGGCTTCAATAGCCACAGTAGGTTATGGAGATGTAAGCAGACTAATTATAGAGGAAGAATTATAGACAATTTATTAGATTCCTATAACTTATGTCTTCTTAACTCTTCAACGCCTACTCACTTTAATATTGCGCATGGATCATTTAACTACACAGATTTAGCAATGTGCACATGTGACATCGCAGATTTATTAGAATGGACAATCATTGAACTTCCGCACGGCAGTGATCACCTTTCAATCAAGATTCATGTCACCAAAATATCTAAGAATAACTGTATGCAATCTTACACATGGAAATGGAATACTAACATTTGACTGACAAAAATATGGCACCATAATTAAATAAAACATAAGAAAACTGTTCTCTGGTGGATAGAAGAATGTCAGCGGGCTGTTAAGAGCTAAACATAACGCATTCTGTAAATGCAAACACTTTCCCGCTATGAAAAATAAGATATTTTATCTTAAGTATAGAGCATATGATCGTAGAACCATACAAATTAGAAAAAAAATCATCATGCATTAATTTTTTTTCTTCTATGACCAATAAAACTAATTCAAAAGACGTATGCACAAAAATTATAAGAATCATAGGTACCAAGTATGTAAATCTAACTTATCTGCAACCCTCCAATTCATTATATCCTAACACACATCCAAGAGACAGTACAAATCCTAGCTGAAAACTTAAATACCCCAGTGATTCTAAAGATGACCATAAATTTCTTCACTACAAATCAAAACTTCCTGAATTGTAACTAAATACCGTGAATTCTGACACTGAGGCTTCATATAATGGCGAACTATCCTTTGAAGAAATGACCAAAGCACACAGTCTTGTAAGAATACCAATTCTGGCAGTGATGGTATATCCTAGGAATTCCAACATCTACCACCTGAAGGGAAATTGTATATATTATCTATATGCAATTACACATGGGCAAAAGAGAATTTTCGGATTAATGGCACCAGACCATAGTGATACCGATACACAAACCTAATAAGAATCATAGACTTTCTGAAAATTATCGACCAAAAGCACTAACATTTACACTGTAAACTGATTGAGAAAATTATTAACAAACGTCTAAAATGGACACTGGGGAACCAACAATTCTTTAGTCATTTTCTGTTTGGTTTTAGATACAACCATTCTACACTAGATACATTGATCATGTTAGAATTCAACATACAAGAAGCTTTCAGGGACAGAACTCATGTCAGACTTCTAAGCCTTGATATAGAAAAGGCTTACGATTTGACATAGAAGAGACACATTATTAAAGCATTAATTGGTCATGGAATCTCAGGAAATATGATACACTTCACATAAACGTTTTGCAGAATAGACAAATTCATGTGTGGATGAATGGTATAATTTCCAGTATTTTCCTGTTGAAAATGGAGTTCCTCAGGTATACCTATACTAAATGTTGCCTTATTCTTATAGTAGTTAATGACATACTAAATATAATAAGTCCGCCAGTTAGGGCGAATTTATTTGTAGATGATTTAGCTTTGTATTGTTCAGGAAAGAACCCAGAAAGTATACAACAACTATTGCAAAGTATAATTAAGGCATTGCCGGAATGAACTAATACTGCAGGTTTCAGATTCTGTGCAACCAAATACAGATCTATTACCTTCTCCACAGGCAAAGACCAGACTTCTCCTTTAATAGTAAACATGAATGACCAAAACAATGTGAAACACCAATACTCTGAAATTGCTTGGAATGATCTTTGACGAAAAGCTCGCATGGCGTCATCATATCCGATCCTTACTTGAAGACCTAACATCCTGAGATGTTTAGCGGCTCAAAACCGGAAGGGCGGCGGACTACTACCAAGTCTATAGAGACACCATACGCCTAAACTTAGATTACGATCCATCTTCTACACGTCGGCTAAACACACTGCATTGCAATCGTTATACTCCAACCAATCATCCGCATTACACATAGCCCTCGGAGCATTCACAAGTAGCCCATCAGCAAGTCTCCAAATCGAAACTCATGAACCACCTCTGGCTTTCAGAAGAAAACAACTCATCATAACAAACACTTAAAGTAGCATCAAAAACACAG
Organism: Deroplatys truncata; assembly: GCA_030765065.1. Taxonomy (NCBI): domain Eukaryota; kingdom Metazoa; phylum Arthropoda; class Insecta; order Mantodea; family Mantidae; genus Deroplatys; species Deroplatys truncata. Next base: position 17,402,093 of record CM060988.1, on the reverse strand, counting down.
CCACAGATACATGAAATTGCTTTATCATCCATAACCTAATTTATCATACACAGATACCAGCAGTGATACCGGGTTCACAATACCACCAATACTGGACGCATCCAATGGACCTGGATGCCCACCATGGAGGATCCACATACCACAAATCAATATGGAGCTAAGCAAAAAAAGAGAAGTGCGTCACTAACGATAATGTTTGTGTTTAACTTTTCCGAGAATTGACATATCCATATGCGTAAGGCAAGCATGTATACACAGATAGCTCAACGGATGTGGATATGCAGTGACCACAGCCACTTACTGTTGCTTCCCATTGTGTCTCTGACAATTTTTGATCTTCTCCTGCGAACTACTGGTTCTTAGTGAAGCAATATCGCTTTATATTATGACTCTCTAATGTTTAGCGATTCCAAAACACCCCTTCAAGCAATAACAAATCGATTGGTTCATCACCCTCTGGTTCATGATATGCACCGCCTCTTCCAGTCTATTTTCGACTATGTAGTTCTTGTCTGGATTCAATGACATTTTGGCATCAGCTGTAATGAAGTAGTGGATTTCATGGCTAAAAGCGTTGTTCTTCAAAACTCCGTTGATTATTCTATTAAAATTCCTCACCTGGATTTGATATACCTCATGGGAACTCTATGAACAAGGATTCGCATAGGTCACTCAAGACTTACTCACATTCATCTCATAACTGAAGAGGAAATGTCTCTTCTGCTCTGCTATCTTGACAGTAAAACACATAGTCACAAATTTCTAGTAAATAGACCTCGAGAAGAAAGTATATGGAATACTCGTTGAACTCTTAAAGCAATTGAAAAGCCGTCAATTTATTTGAAGTTGACGATCCCTCTCAGTGACATTAGAATGCTAAATAAACTGTAATTCACTCTTATCGTAGCTATAAAAAGCATTAAATATCACTTGACATAGTCACTATCTCACCGATCAACTGTATTGTTACTCATCACAGTATTACTATTTATGTAATTCACTTAATGTATGCTTAATGTATCCAAAACATATTATGTAATGATAACTACATAGCATGCTACCTACTGTGATATGCACTACCTTGTTAAAGTCGCTTTAATACCAAAGATGCCTTAGCGACTATAAACAAATACATTTTTTAAAAAGGAAACTAATATTAAACCGATATATCGGAAATCGCAGATGTCAGAAGAAAGTTATTTGAAATAAATTGTGCGTTTTAAAGGGATTTATGCTTTTGTTCATCTTTTAACAAACAATTATACAAATTTCTTCCGGATGAAGTGGACTTCACGCGTGATTTCTCAGAAAATTCAAGGTAGCATTCTATTTGTCATATAAATATCCAAAATATATTCCATTTTAATCCAGTTATTTGAATCCATTTTTCAGAAAATTGTTTATTTGTTATATTCCACATTAAGGCAGCTTGGGGTGAGGGAATTTTCTTGACAATCTACGCGTAGTATCTTTAGTGTTTAACTAACTTTCCATTTTTCAGTCAGGCTGTTCAGAGAGAGGCACACAGGCATAGATGCGTACCTTTTTCCAAATTCAAGGTGTTTCAAAAAGACATTTCCGATGAAATATCGATATCGAATTTTTAGGAGAAATGCACTGGGTACGCGGTTGAGAAAGTAATAGTGATCTTCATCTTTGCTCAATGTCAGACAGCCACAATGACGTCGTTACTTTATTTTTATCTTCTTGAATTTAACAGTCATATAGCATGTCGGCTCTATGAAGACAATTAAGTTATAATAGATAATGGGTGCTGAAATGAGCCTGGACTTCAGACATTTAAGACAAAGAGAGAGATGTAATCGTTTAACACCTCTTCAGCTCTGATTAAAACACTCCAGAGCACTGTCACAAAACGTGCAATAAGCTTACTGACAGTCTGGAATATAGGAGATATGAGAGCCTTTGAAACTGAAACTATAAGTTTGGATTGTACTTCACATAGGGCAGCTCCCTTCCTCTTACTGCATCTGTGTGTCCAGCATCCAGTGCACTACGGAACTCAGCCCTTTGCAATTATAACTGCAACACAAGCATGCAAAGTAAGACAATGCTCCGGAAATGCGTTATTGAGATAAATTAACCTGAACAGAGTACGAAGTGTGAACGTTTTCATATTTATTCTAATCATCAGACTTGATACATATATTTGCTATTAATGCCACAGTTGGGAATAGCCACAGCTTCTATCTTATATGTGGCATTTTCGTAATTAACTGTACTTATTTCAAAGGTAAATACCAAACAGTATTGTCTAATTGCAATGGTACTTATATACACTTGTGATTAGACCATCCCGCAACGAAACTGAATGTTCTGGATCGGTCATAGACAGGTTGAAAATTCGGGACAATTAAACAACCAATGTATGTGCACGCTTACTATAGAGTTCCCTAAACAGAGTATTGTTGATGCAAACAAAGACGCCTTATTTGCTACTGTAAACAGTACAGTCTAAACCTTGTCTCAACTTTAAAGGCAGTATGGAGGTAAATGGAATATATGAGGACAGTTCCAGAAGTACCCGACCTGACGTATAGATAGCGGTTGTTGTTTCAAACAAATGAATATGGTAGAATGTTCCAACCTTATAAAGCTTAAGTTTGAAGTTTGACAATGTTACTTTGTTTAGTAATTGTTTGGCAGCCATCAATATGAACGCTCTCAGAAAATTTGTAAACATGGATAAAACTGGTCATCGTTATGTGATACAATACTTTCATTTGAAAGGTCTTAGTCCAACTAACATTAAAGCTGAACTATATTCTACTCTGGGGGAGTCTGCTCCTTCGTTTACAACAGTAAAATATTGGGTGACAAGAGTTCAAGCGGGGCCGTACAAGCTGCCAAGACGAACACCGCAGTGGTCGACCAAATGAGGTGACCACGTCAGAAATTGTGAAGAAAATTCACAAAATGGTATTGGATGACTGTCAACTAAAGTGCGCGAGCTAGCAGATGTCGTGGAAATTTCAAAAAGCGCTGTACATTGCATACTGACTGAAAATTTGGACACGATAAAGCTGTTCACAAGATGGGTGCCGTGTTTACTCATAATGGAACAAAAACAATGTCGTGAGGATGTTTCAGTCGAGTGTTTGGCGATGTTTCGCTGCAATAAAGCCGAGCTTTTGCGTCAATTCATAGTCATGCATAAAACATGGGTCCATCACTTCACACCTGAGCCGAAGGAACAGTCAAAACAGTGGACTGAAAGGGGAGAATTGGCTCCAAAGAAGGCGAAGACAGTTCCATCTGCAGGTAAGGTCATGGCGTCAGTTTTTTTGGGATGCGCGCAGGATAATTTTCATTGATTATCTTCAAAAAGGAAAAGCAATCAATGGCGAGTATTATGCAAACTTGTTACAGCGTTTTAATGATGAAATCAAGCAAAAACGGCCGCATTTAGCGGAAAATAAGGTTCTGTTTCATCAATACAATGCACCGGTTCACACATCTATTATTACCATGGTCAAAATCAATGAGTTAAAGTTAAAATTGCTTCCTCATGCACCCTATTTACCATATTTAGCCCTCTCTGATTATTTTCTGTTTTCAAAGTTCAAGAAATGGCTTGTGGTGAAAGATTTGCCAACAATGAAGAGGTGGGGTCTGCAGTTGATGGCTATTTTGAAGAACTCGAGGGTTCTCACTATAAGCAAGGTATCGAAGCTATTGAACAACGCTGGGAAAAGTGTATGGAGCTGAACGGAGACTATGTAGAGAAATAAAGATGTTTTTCCCCCAATTTTTTGTGTTTTCTTTGTTATGTCAAGTACTTCTGGTACAGTCCTCGTATCTAACGCACACATGTCGGCGTTAGCTTCATCCTTGCTACACTCGCGCTCCCACCAAGTTGCTAATAAGTAATAACGTGGTGTAGATGTTCATTTGTTATAAACTTCAATTTTGAATACATCCTATACAGAACTTTTTACTCTATTAGATTATATAATTTTTAGAGCCCTTATAGGTTTATGCGAGCATAAATTTCTAAAGAAAACGAGTTTTTCAGTTAAAGCCCGATATTTGCCGTTTCTGTGTTTATGGCACAGTAACTAATAAACTCAAAGATAGAGCCCAACAAAATATTTCTGTTAGCTAGAGTAAACTAGAGTGTCCATACCTGTGCAGTTTGAATTCTCTACCTTTAATAAGATTCGTTTTAATTGTTTTAAATTAAATATTTTCGGAAAATGCTATACGTATACTAGAAAAATCAGTTAGCGAGAAACTCTTTTGTTATTGGGTTTACACCTGGGACCAAGCGAGAGAAAATGTTGAGGAGTGTTGCAGATAGTTTTTAAAAGAAGCCGGAATCCTGTAAATTCTGTGTGTACGATAAACAAAAGCCATCAATTTATTCAGATAACAGGCGCCAGGCGTGAGACAGAAGGAGTGAAGGGAAGTGTGTACGGTCATAGAGTGTAGAATACTGAACTGTTATGTAGGCTATTTAACATTTTGCGTAAATATTTATGGTAATAGAGGGAAAAGCTAGCAGGAGACAGAATGTTGGTAAACAGGAAGAAACGAAAAGTAATAATAAATGTGTGCGATTATTTTTCAAGTAAACTGGCTGATAGCAAGGTAGTAAAAGAAACAGCTAAGGCTACCCAGGTGTCAGAAATAGTAGTGTGTAGGATAAAATAGGAATGAATGAAAGGAACCTTAAGGACCCGTAAAAAGACGAATGATAACAAAAACACGCTAGGTTAATGCAATAGGGCAAACCGGAGTGTAACACATTGTTCATTCTTTGCTGTTTGAAAACAAGGCACCCATGTTAAATGTAATTTTGTCAAGTGTTAACAGTGATAGTACCCTACCAAATTATAGGTTTTATCATTTTGTGTCTCCATCTCTCTTAAATAATATATATTTTTATGCCTCTACAATCGTATTTCGAAGTCCTAAAAATAAAAAGAGAAGACAAAGTGCAGGTAAAATTGAATGTCTTACAATTGTCTGAAATAGCAGTGTAGATATTTCACTGTTGGGTGATGACATTTACAAGATGGCATTAAATTGGTAGACTGATCGCAGCTGAGCGCCAAAGTTGCGAGCGTACGTATAGCACATGTGGCATCAGTGCTGTCTTTTAAGCGTGAGACGCAATATGGTAATTGTGGAAAATGAAGTAGGAGACATACCCTACACGTTGCCGTCTTCTTCGGTGGCGAAGAGAACAATCATGTTCGCCCTAAGACCAAAAAGAGCTGACTCTCCAAGCGTATATTTGTCTAAGTCCAAATCGTTTCCGCAGCCGGTTCATAATAGTGTCTCCGTACAGGTGCTTTTAGCTTAGTTCTATTGTCACCTTGCATATGCCGGTTATAAGCCCGTACGTAGCAATAATAAGGCGTAGCCAGGTTCGTATGTCAAGCATAATTATTTTTTCAGAAAAATCCAATGTTTATTACACATACTATAACATAATTTCCGATTGCTAAGGATTATTTGATTTTATGCTCACATAAAAACTAAAACTCTCTGCTTTTCGTTTTCAAACTAAATTAGAAATAAGTAAATATTATAGTGTGAATGAAAATCTGACCTGAATTCACATAACTTTCCCTACCCTCTATCTTTATTAGTGGGTGAACAAATTTTTTGTTACTAAAGCTTATTTTTTACCTACTACATTTTAATGCAAATAAACCTTTGCAGAAATAGCTACATTACACAACTCGTTATAGATACAAAGAGAACAGCGATAGTCAAATGTTTAAGAACTGGACGCTATACGCTGGCCTTTAGAATTCATACTAATATGACACTTTTTTGAAAACGAAAATAGTAACTTGTTTGTGTCTTTATTTATAAATGTCTTAAAACTAACAGATATATTATGCATGGAAAACACATGGCATTGCCATATATTTAAGAATTTAAAATTTAAATAGTAATAAAAAAATGTATACCAAGGACTCAAACCCAAGTTGAACCAATAACTAGACACGTGTGCTTCACCGCTCGGCTACCACGCACACAACCAAAGTGAAAGGCATCTTCCTACTTATCGTATAGCTTTCAAATGAACGCAGCAGGGTGGTATTAAATCGTGCATTGTGAACGCAGCGTCAACGAATGTTTCCGACGTTTTCAGAATGGAAACCTCTGGCTGTTGCTCATTTATTGTGTCTCTGGGTGTACATCGTTACTTATGTTTCGTAGTGTTACTCGCGTGCTTTTAGTTCCATTTCACACACAAGCTTTACCTTATTTATGTCAACCATGTCACTTCCTAATTTGATTGCGCTCTTCAATTGCTTCCTCGTCGACATGGCAACATTTAAGTGACATATTCACCATATAAACTTAGAGTAATGTACTGTATACTAAAACACTGCGATACTAGCCAGAAAACGCACTGCCCACAAACGGCTCACTATGAACTGAAAATTTACTGTGAGGCCTGAGTTCGTTTAGAATGAGACACAAGTGTATTGTACCTACCTCTAATCACGAAGCGGATTGTACACGGACTAACAGGTAAACATCACTCCAATGCGCCACCCTACTCGATGTACAGTATACATACTCTTCAAGTTGTCCCGGATGCTTAGCCTGCCATAGGACTGTAAAGATCAGCTAAATGTGGGGACGTTGTCACATCGTTACTTCAATTATCTCCTCGAACATAACCATTCCTTGTAACACAATAAGAAAATTTGGTGTAATAAATTATTGGAATGAGTATTTTCCTCAGAGACAAAACGAACAGTTAGGTACTGCTTTCCAACGATAAAGACAGCAAATAGTACTGAGTGCTGATCAAGAAAAACAAGTCAACAGCTTTTATGCAGTGATATATAGGAAGGAAGTGGAAGATGTTTGTACGGAATGGGTGACTTGAAGCAATTGGAAATGCTCCAAAGTAAACGATTCATTTGTTGCAGCCGGCAGACATCATTTGTATGAAGAACACTTCTTATAAGAACCACTCATTGGTTTATGATGCAACTTCATTAAACCTTATTTTCTTTACACTTGAATACTACCGTTGCTATTCTGTGTTTTACTATGTTCATAAACTGCGATGTCTTATTTATTTTTTGGTGTTTAACGGCCATTCTTACTGCATACGGCACCACAGGCTGTGGGGATGGATGATATCTGAAAAATGAAAATTTTTGAAAAGGAAATTTGAGAAGGAAACGTTCTAGGCCTAAATTTAAGGCACCTACCCGGCCGTTGCCAATTATGAAGAGTTCAGTAAAACCTGGAAAATCTTCGGTCCTGGCTGGATTTGAATCGCAGACCTCCCGCTCATGTGTCCGGCCCGACTCCCCACCTGTCTGGCTGGGTGCAGTTAATGCCCGATTCCTTCAGAATAATAGTCGCGTAACGAGCTTATATTGTGCCACTTACCCGCAGTTTAGGTAATCATGGTCCAGAAGATTCATTTCGGCCGGTTCTAGTAACCTCCATCTCTAGAACGTTCCGCTTTGTACACAGGTTGTATATATGGGGCTGTTCTTGCCTGGTCAGGGCAGTTCTGCTAGTTACGAGGTGAACATTGAAAGTGGGTAATGCCAGTTCAGTTACGAGTTATGATTCGACGGAACTGTTGTGTTCTGTGTGTGTGCCAAAATTGACTAGTGTAACATTTGTGCTACGCTGAGTGTCTAAGTGATAAGTAAGGTGTATTTAAAGATTACTAGTGTTCTTATTTGTTACTCCATTTAGGACATTTAAAGCTTTTGTTTGATTATCATAGATTTTTTGGGGGAGGCTCCGAATACCACACTTATGTTGTTTTATGAATCCGTTGAAAGAGGTGAAGGTCATGGAATAGAAAAGTTCATTCTGGGTTGAATGCTTCGCTGGAAGTACACGCGCCATTCCGTGCTTGGGAAAGAGGAATGTTTAGCCGTTAACGTTTTACACTGGGATGGTGTAGTGGTTTCGTTTCCGGCTATCGTACTGAGGTCCGGGGGTTCTATACCTGGCTCTGGGGTGGCGACTTTAATTCTGCCCTATCCACGCTTTCACCTCTAACTTGCTCATGTGAAATATCCCCAAGGTCCAACGTGGTTTGGAGTCCACGGTAAAAGCTGTAGGTCATCTTATTCCACCGCCATTCTCATCACCCTACCATTGGAGGCAACGGATGCCGCCTGCTGGGTATGTACACCTCAGACCAGTCGTCGCTTGGTAGAATGAGGTAGTCTCCGAATGTCATAGACGAGGTTTTACGCTGGTAACAAATTCACAACAGATTCAACCTTAAACAGAAGATTCAACTGGGAAGTTTTCTCGTATCCTCCATATTCACCAGATCTTTTCCCAAGTGATTTTCAGAAGTTCCCCTTACTCAAAGGTCATCTTGGAGCTCTTGTGAGCTCCGCCCTGGGTCAAGATTCAACTGGGAGGTTTTCTCGTATCCTCCGTATTCACCGGAGCTTGCCCCAAGTGATTTTTTCATGTTCCTCCAACCCGAAGGTAAGCACTTTTAACACAAATAATGGAGTCAAATAAGTGAACAGCTGGTTGCGAACAAAGGACCCGACCTGGTACAACACTGGCTTGAAAAAACTTGGGTCACGTCTCCAAAACTGCTTGGAAAAACATGTTGACTATGTAGAAAAGTAACAGAAGAATTGTATAATATAAATGAAATTAATTCAACCTAATCAATTTTGTGTAATGTTTTTTTATAAAATAGGGAAGCTTACTTATTGGACGCCCCTCGTACTATTGCATGTAAAAATTTTCGAAAAATTTTAGTTTATAAAAGTAGCTATAATAATTTTGATTAAAATACCATGTATTAAACATGTTTACATGACAAACAAAATGTATATCTTCAATTTTCTAGGAACAGTCTGTGAAGTCCTTTTCATTCGGAAGGAAGTTTGTGTAACTGGTAAACGCTAAGTAATGGACGAAAAGGTACCACACAAAACACACAATGTATTTAAAATAAGTTTTTTGTGGCATAAGCCGGTTCCGAGGTATCCATTATTGAACGTTCGAAGGTTTAATTTCTTGGTCATTCTCTTAAAGTCCAGACAACTTTCAGTTGTTTCTAGCGATTCCATGGAAACAGTATGGAATGTTTTGGACCCAACGAGCCTCAAAACATGCGTTTCCTGTAAAACCTCGTATCGAAATTTTGGGTGGAGTACAATACCTTCTCTGCCTACTAGGTACATGGTAGAGGAAGCGAAAATTTTTTTTTATTCAGGAGACTTCAGAGCATGTATTTCCAGTAAAAAGTGCAAAGGTTGACCGGGTTAGGAAATTCAATACAGACATTTACACAAGAAATAAATGAATCTGTGGATGTGAAGTAAAAATGCTTTATTCTGTGTTCAATGCGTTCTGTTTGGTGGCGATAACCGTTGGTCAAAACAAGGAATGGTGGATTTAGTTCAGGTGTGAAAAAAATCTGATGTGTTACACTCACATGACTTTCTCTACTCTTGTACAAACTATTTTTACAAACGCTTATTCTCCATATGCTTCATGTTAATCGAGATATCGAGATGTCAAATCTTATTGGTAATTTTCTTGTAGATGCAAGGGGAATATGGTAGTATTTAAGCGATAGTCAAATATTTTAACGCTGGTTGCTATGTGGGATATTCCATTCTCTTTGCATGTCCAGGACATAAAAAAATGAATAACGAATATGAGAAACAGTATAAGTATTGGAAAATTTAAGGGAATAAGAAGCAATATCTCGAAAACGGTTCACTAAACAACAAAAAATGTATATGACATAAATTGTGTATTTTAATGCGATCTACATTTTGTGTAGTAACATTAGTAACATTATGGGTTACCAGTTGTGCAAAAGTCGTTCACGATGAAGAATACTTTTGGAGACATTCCCAGAAAATTCGAGATATACATTTCATTTCCCATGAGAACATCTTAAGCATATGAGATTTTAATCAAAATCGTTTGAGCCATTTTTGAGAAAATTAAAATTTTCGAAAAATGTTCCATGTAAAGGGTAGTCTGGGGTGGGGGGATTTTCTTGAAAACCTTCGTGTCGCATCTCTGGAAGATACTGAACCTAAATACCAAGTTTGGTGTTTATCCGACTGTTCGTTTCTGAGTTATGCTGTTCACAGTCACACAGACAAACACACAGACACACACACAGACACACACACACACGGACATGTTTCCAAAAATGCTTTTTTCTGGATTCAGGGGGTCTCAAAACACGTATTTCCGGTGAAATCTCGGTATCGAATTTTTGGGTGGAATACAATATTTCCCCTAATTACTATCGGTAGTAGAGAGTAAAAAATGAATAACGAATTTGAGAAAAAGTATAAGTATTGGAAAATTTAAGGAAATAACAAGCAATATCTCGAAAACGGTTCACTCAACAAAAGAAACGTATATGACATAAATTGTGTATTTTAACGCGATCTACATTTTTCGTGTAGTAAAATGTTGTCTATCTCTTATGGTTTACCAGTTAGGCAAAAGTCGTTCACAATGAAGAATACTTTTGGAGATATTCCCAGAAAATTCGAGATATACATTTAATTTCTCATGAAAATATCTTAAGCATATGATATTTTAATCAAAATCGTTAGAGCCATTTTTGAGAAAATTAAAATTTTCGAAAAGTGTTCCATGTAAAGGGTACTCTGGGGTGGGGGAATTTTCTTCAGCACCATCCTGTCGCATCTCTGGAAGATACTGAACCTAAATACCAAGTTTGGTGTTTATCCGACTGTTCGTTTCTGAGTTATGCTGTTCACAGACACCGACCCACACAGACACACACAAAGACATGTTTCCAAAAATGGTATTTTTGGATTCAGGGGGTCTCAAAGCATGTATTTCCGTTGAAATCTCGGTATCGAATTTTTGGGTGGAATACAATACTTCCCCTACTTACTATACGTAGTAGAGAAAGTAAAAAACGAGTAACTTAATTGATATGTTGCTTGATAAACTACTTGTAAAAATTTCAGTAGCTGGATATTTGATCTGCTTGACAGAAACGCCACTGGTAGTGGCACTAACAAGCAATTTCGGGGATGTAATACGTCACTACCGGTGCATTCATGCTTCAGTCGCCACTGATCAAGTTTCTTTCCTGCGTATGAGGGGCTGTTTCTGGAATGTTCACGAGCAAAACGCTTAGAAAATAATCATTCTTAATAGCATAATAGCAAGTATGCAGGTGTGAAGAGGGGGAGAGAGAGAGATGGGGGGTTAAGGGCGCTAAACATCTAAGATCATCAGCGCCCTTACAACATATAAAATTTAAAATGCAAAAACTAAAATACATGACACAAACCCGCTTAGTCTTAAACATTAAAAAACAAGACACCAGAGTCTAAAAACCACCGGACTAAAAACATGGTAAATAAAACAATAAAAGATTAAACGACGTGTCAGGAACTGTAGAAGGCAAGGGCCAAGAGCGCCATATGTCCCTATGGGAGAAGAGCCCCCATTAAAACAGACAATGTAAAATCATAAAACTAAAAGACGCCGAGCGCATTAAATGCGCCGATTAAAACCACTGTCACTTATAAAATGTAAAAGCAATTCTACAGCACGCGCGTCGTCCGCCGAAACGTTAGCTATGCCAACAGGCAGACACACACGCACGCGCAATGGAGCTAAAACTTGACACACTGTTAAAATGTGACGCACTTTAGGTCGCATCACACTGCTTACAGAGTGTTGCGGGGTGACCACTGAGCAGGTATCTGTGACTAAAAAGGCAATGTCTGTTTCTTAAACGAGCTAAAATTATCTCTTCCCGACGAGAAGAACGAGAAGAGGTACCCCAGAATAACGGGAGAGGTTTAACCTCCCGCAACTTCTTCCCCCGGAGGGCTACAGGTGTGAAACTTTCTAAGACTGTTTTAATTTTGTTACTTTTTCTTACAGATCATTTTTGGTGTCAGCCAACAGTATCGGATTATCAGCAAAGAACAGGGTATTTGTTATTTGACCTTCATTTAACACTTTTGATATTTAATAGGCGCAATTCGTGAATAATTTGATTGATGTATATGACAAGCAATACTGGCGACAATCCACATCCTCTCTCTGTTCATACATTGATTTAATGGCATTGATCAAATTGTGCGGGACATTATAGTGGTTTAATTTTTCGCATAGTTTCTCCCTATCTACTCTGTCGTATGCTTTTACGTAATCTAGGAACAGGATAAATAGTGGCAGATTTAATTATCTTGTTTTTTTCTTCCCATCAATTACTTTATTACAAAGATGCATCTATACATTAATATACGTAATGTATGTAATTCACCTCAGTTGTTTTAGAAGAGTTATTTATCAGCAACGCTCGGAACTTGGGACCCGGTGTGCCTTGTGGGCTACAAGAATAACGTAAACAACGCTGAAACAGTGCCTCTGTGTTAGCAGGAGGTGTCGATTAGTCACATAAGGTTCCAACTTCATAGCTTTATTTGTCCGTTTATTATATATTTCTTAATTCATGTATGTATATTATATATATGTAAGAATAGTGTGATAATTCATTTCTTGGGTCATACACAGCCCGTATTACGAGATACCTGTGGTTCCCAAAAGCGAAACAGCTTTCTTGTTAATGGTTTGAGAAGCAGACCTTGATAGCAGTAATAAACAATTGCACACATCATAATTCACTTCCTCATAGAAATGAACCACTTCAACGTTAAAACGGTGCCGTACCACGTCCACAAGCAACCGCACGTATAATGTACAAGCTGACAGTGCAAAGTGATCTTCGCAATTAAAGAGTGCCGCTTTAAACCGCCAAGAAAAAGTAACAGATTTCAAAGCTTGCAAAGAGATGGAAACTCCACCTACGAATTGATGGTATCAGACAAGAGGTCTGAACAATTTAGCTGCGGTGAGGGAAATGGTGGGGATAGGGAGTAAAAAACAGCAGCAGCACGTTTTGCGCTGAAATTCGATTTCCGCTCTAAGTATACGACAAGTAAAGTCGCAAAGTGCTCCAGGCATAGGGGTGAGCGAGACAGAAAATGAATTAACTTGGAAAGAGCGCAGACATCAGAGTGTGACAGGATTTCCTCTGAAGGTTCAAGATCGATTCCCGTGAGAACTTGGAATAATATCCCGCTAATTTACTTATTGTAGTACACGCAAATGGGGCCAGAATTAGAAGTTCATTAATAACGGCAAATGCTGAGGTCCTGTAGTCTTTTAATTCACTAATTCATGTGTTATGGAGTCTGTGTGTTCCTCAGATATTATGTTAATATCCGTCTTTAAATTACAAAGAGAGAGAATATCCGCGCGTCGGAAACAGCACACCAAACTTTTCTACCTGGTTTCTGATCATATGGAAACTGCACACCAAACTTTTCTACCTGGTTTCTGATCATATGGAAACTGCACACCAAAATTTTATACCTGGTTTCTGATCATATGGAAACTGCACACCAAACTTTTCTACTGGTTTCTGATCATATGGAAACTGCACACCAAAATTTTATACCTGGTTTCTGATCATATGGAAACTGCACACCAAACTTTTCTACTGGTTTCTGATCATATGGAAACTGCACACCAAACTTTTCTACTGGTTTCTGATCATATGGAAACTGCTCACCAAACTTTTCTACCTAGTTTCTGATCATATGGAAACTGCACACCAAACCTTTCTACCTGGTTTCTGATCATATGGAAACTGCACACCAAACTTTTCTACTGGTTTCTGATCATATGGAAACTGCTCACCAAACTTTTCTACCTAGTTTCTGATCATATGGAAACTGCACACCAAACTTTTCTACTGGTTTCTGATCATATGGAAACTGCTCACCAAACTTTTCTACCTAGTTTCTGATCATATGGAAACTGCACACCAAACTTTTCTACTGGTTTCTGATCATAGGGAAACTGCACACCAAACTTTTCTACTGGTTTCTGATCATATGGAAACTGCTCACCAAACTTTTCTACCTAGTTTCTGATCATATGGAAACTGCACACCAAACTTTTCTACTGGTTTCTGATCATATGGAAACTGCACACCAAACTTTTCTACTGGTTTCTGATCATATGGAAACTGCACACCAAACTTTTCTACTGGTTTCTGATCATATGGAAACTGCTCACCAATCTTTTCTACCTAGTTTCTGATCATATGGAAACTGCACACCAAACTTTTCTACCTAGTTTCTGATCATATGGAAACTGCTCACCAAACTTTTCTACCTAGTTTCTGATCATATGGAAACTGCACACTATTTTCGGCCTCGTTCATGGTCCTATAGAAATTGCAAACTTACCGCACGGCAGCCGAGATGGAGCGCAGTTTTATCTCGCCAAGTGGTCGCCCGGCACCACGTCTTCAGTAGTACGGTTTTGTTGTGGATGACATTAAGGACAGTGAAAGTGACCGGGGCAATTTGTGCTGCTGTAAGGGAACTGCATGAAGGCATGGAATTGAAAATCTACGAAGTACTGCGGCGAATTTTTAAAAACTTTTAACTAGTTGTTACCAGCATGTTTATGTTCAACTGCATTTAAACGTGGGCGACTACATTCGCTTTTAATAGTCTACAGCTACACTATAAAGTACACCAAGGAAGAAAAGGCGATTTATCTATGCAACAAAGTACGTGGAAGTAGTCAGCAACTCCTGATAATATAGGGTCAGCCAAAACACTCGAACCGCCTGCGCGATGTTTTTCCTGTCCGCGTCCTCGGCGCTCGTTGCCGTCTGCCCCTATCGTAGAAAGGCACAGATAAAACCATACAGCATTTTTAAGACTACTTTTAAAGGTTTTAGTTACCAACTTTATGAAGGGAGATGTTGAAACTGGCCACCGTCGTTGTCCATACATCTTGGTACCTCTTTAAGAAACTACCCATCACTCGCCGTAGTTCAAGCTGATAAATTTCGTGGCGTATATTTTGTTTAATTCCTCCAGGGTGTGTTGGTTTGTTGTGCACTTTATGTTTTAAGTTACCCCGTATGAACAATATTACCGGCTGCGCGGTGTTTTTCCTCTAAGCGTGTGGAAATATAATAAAAACATGATAACGCACTGCTGCTATAAACAGTCACGCTGTTGTGGTTTTGCTGTGCAGTGTGAAGTCAGTTTTGAGTTGACAGTGATGTGATGTAGTTCAGTTATTACGAGTTATTTATTATTTTGTCCTGTACTTAGTCACAAAGTATATTATGATTCAGTATATGTTTTCTACTGCACAGCGTGTATTTATTTATGATTCGTATGTGTTAACTCGGTCAGCTCGCCAAGTGTAAGTACGATTTGCAGAAAGATTTCCAGGTGTAAAAGTTCCAGGCCGTACAACCATCGATGAACTTTACAGTAAATTTCAAGCCACAGGAGTAGGTTATTTAGAAGAGATCGAGCACAGTTTTTTGCGTTTATATGGGAAAGGATAGGGAAAACGAGGGTAGATGCGACGGTTCAAGGAGGAAAATGCGTTTATATGGGTGAAATAGGGAATACGAGGGTTGATGCTAGGCTAGACAGTGGTAGAAGGAGGGGGAATGCGGTTTATATGAGACAGATAGGGAATACGTGGAGAGGTGCTAGGTTAGACGGAGGCTGAGGAGTAGAGTATGGTTTATATGAGAGATATAGGAAAACGAGGAGAGATATTAGGCTAAGCAGGTCGAGTATGCGTTTATAAGGAGAGACGAGAAAACGGAGAGATCCTATGCTACGATAGACAGGTGTTAAAGGTAGAATGTGTTGTATATATGTTAGATAGGAAACCAAAGAGATACTCAGCTAGACAGGGGACAGGAGAGGAACACGCTTTATGAGAGGTAGGGGATACGGGGAGAGATGCTATACTAGACAGTGGTTGAGAGTAGGGTATGCGTTTATATGTATGAGAAGTATAGGAACTGGATGAGGGGTGTTAGGCTAGACAGATGTTGAGGAGTAGAATGCGCTTTATATGAGAGCGGTAGGGATACGGGGAGAGGTGCTAGACTCGACAGAGGTCGAGGAGCAGAGTATGGTTTATATGAGAGTCATAGGTAAACGAGAGAGACGTTAGGCTAGACAGAGATCGAGGAGTAGAGTATGGTTTATATGAGAGGTATAGGAACAGGAGGAGAGGTATTAGGCTAGACAGATACTAAAAGAGTAACAATATGGGTTTATATACAGGAGAGATAGGGAATAGGAGGTGCTAGACTTGAAATCGACTTTAGACGTGAACTTCGTGAAAAACTGTTTCATGTCAATGTTCTTGACTTGCCTATCATGTAACCCATTCAGGGAAAAGTGACCAGCAAAGGGAAAAAGGTGACCAGCAAAGGGATAAAGGTGACCAGCAAAGGGAAAAAGGTGACCAGCAAAGGGAAAAACGTGACCAGCAAAGGGAAAAAGGTGACCAGCATAGGGAAAAAGGTGACCAGCAAAGGGAAAAAAGATGACCAGCAAAGGAAAAAACGTGACCAGCGAAGGGAAAAACGTGACCAGCGAAGGGAAAAAGGTGACCAGTAAAGGGAAAAAGGTGACCAGCAAAGGGAAAAACGTGACCAGTAATGGGAAAAAGGTGACCAGGAAAGGGAAAAACGTGACCAGGAAAGGGAAAAAGGTGACCAGCAAAGGGAAAAAGGTGACCAGCAAAGGGAAAAAGGTGACCAGTAAGGGGAAAAAGGTGACCAGCAAAGGGAAAAACGTGACCAGCAAAGGGAAAAAGGTGACCAGCAACGGGAAAAAGGTGACCAGCAACGGGAAAAAGGTGACCAGCAACGGGAAAAAGGTGACCAGTAATGGGAAAAAGGTGACCAGGAAAGGGAAAAACGTGACCAGCAAAGGGAAAAAGGTGACCAGCAAAGGGAAAAAGGTGACCAGCAAAGGGAAAAACATGACCAGCAAAGGGAAAAAGGTGATCAGCAAAGGGAAAAAGGTGACCAGCAAAGGGAAAAACGTGACCAGCAAAGCGAAAAACGTGACCAGTAATGGGAAAAAGGTGACCAGGAAAGGGAAAAACGTGACCAGCAATGGGAAAAAGGTGACCAGCAAAGGGAAAAACGTGACCAGCAAAGGGGAAAAGGTGACCAGCAAAGGGAAAAACGTGACTAGCAAAGGGAAAAAGGTGACCAGAAAAGGGAAAAAGGTGACCAGCAAAGGGAAAAGGGTGACCAGAAAAGGGAAAAAGGTGACCAGCAAAGGGAAAAACGTGACCAGCAAAGTGAAAAAAGGTGACCAGCAAAGGAAAAAAGGTGACCAGCAAAGGGAAAAATGTGACCAGCAAAGGGAAAAAGGTGACCAGCAAAGCGAAAAAGGTGACCAGCAATGGGAAAAACGTGACCAGCAAAGGGAAAAACGTGACCAGCAAAGGGAAAAACGTGACCAGCAAAGGGAAAAACGTGACCAGCAATGGGAAAAAGGTGACCAGAAAAGGGAAAAAGGTGACCAGGAAAGGGAAAAAGATGACCAGCAAAGGGAAAAACGTGAACCGCAACGGGAAAAGCTAACCCACTCACACTAACAGGTAAGTAATTCAACTAGTATTGCAAGAGGCTGACTGCATCATAGCAGTGTATGATTTCGCAGGTAATTCAGCTAGTATCGTAGGTATTTAGGCTAGTTCACTAGTATCACAGGAGGATAGATTCCCGAGGCTAACTGCATCATGGCTCTGCATGATTTCACAGGTAATTCAGCTAGTATCGTAGGTATCTAGGCTAATTCAGCTAGTATCACAAGAGGATAGATTCTAGGGTTGGGTATAGCTTAGTGTGGTATTTCACAGGTAATTCAGAGAGTATCGTAGGTATTTAGCTTAATTCAAGTATCACAGGCGTTTAGAGTAAATCAGCTAGCATTACAGGAGGGTAGGTTCCAGGGGTTGGTTGTAACATAGCTTCGTATTTCACAGATAGTTCAGGTAATATCGTAAGTATTTGAGGTAATCGACATAGCTTCACAGATATTATTGATAATTTTGATCAGCGATTTGTATCACAGCTATTTAGGGTAAATGCAGGTGATTCAGATTGTATCAATGGTATTTGAGTCATTTTAACAGGTAATTCATCTAGTATCATTGATATTTAGGGCAAACCAGATAGTATCACAGGTGCTCATGCTAATTTAGAGCAGGAATTCGTATCAGAGCTAGTTAAGGTAATTTCACATGATTCGGGTAGTATCACAGGTATTTAAGTCATTTTAACAGGTAATTCAACTAGTATCACAGTTACTCATGGTAATATAGAGAGTAATTAGATTATAAACATTTCTCATCCAACGTAACAACAATTTATATACTTTTTCTAAATCTTACAAACTTATTATATGTTAAACACTTATTGTACGATGCGGAGAGGGATAAACTGCATATTGGTTCACAAATTGAAAAGCTTTGCGTCAACATACCTTTATTTTTTTAGTTCATTGTAGATGTCTCTCCCCTTTTATCTAGGCTTGAGACTAGCACTAGGATTGCTCCTAATGGCAGGGTTACCACCTTCCCTTCCATCTTCTTCTTTCTTCATCAGGCGTCTGCTAGTTGCATATACAGCACACGGATAAACTTAATATTTTAAGATTGTAGACTCACGAGAAAATGTTCATCTTCAACTTACATTCTCTTAAGCACTGTTTGTAATGGCGTAATGTCCATACGCATAGGTAGTTATTCCATCCTCAGCAATAATTCTTTTATCATCAAAGGGATTCAATGCAATTTTATTCACTTGCACTGTGGTAACAGCATGCTTTCGCGATAGGATTAGATTCATAGGTGTTCTGATGATTTCACAGGTTTTAAGACAGTCTGTATAGCTGTCAAACGAAATGTACTGCTTAATAGCGCTACGTTTTATACCTTTAATCTTTTTTATCATTGAGCCTTGAATATCTAAGGCATACATCTTAGGACGTAGTCCAACAAAGCGTAGGATGATTTTGCTATTAGCCTCATCTTTAAATTTTCCCAATAACTTCTTGTTCTGAGTAGAGTGGCACATATGATTGGCAGGGTAATCAGCTGTATCGAGATGCTCAAGAAAACGTAGCTTGTCCTGGTACACATCTTCAGTTGTAACACGATGAATGAACGAATCAGTGTCCATATACATAAGCTTCAGGTTTTCAGATCCATAATAAGGCAACAACACGTCGTAATGATAGTTATACATTAATGTCTTGGAGATGTCCAACACACTCATACCAATGTATATAGGCTTGTTGAATACAATCTGACGAGAGGCCATATGTACAGCAGCTAGATTAGCAGCATATATCGTCCTGTCGATAAACGTAGGCTTAGCGATCAGCTTCTCTAGAGTTTTTTATTGGTCACCAGTCGTATGTCCATACGGTTACGCAGGTTCTCCATAGTTTTTCCAAACATGGCGTTGTTAAAGAGCTTGTAGAGATCCTTCTCGAAGTCATTTGCAGCTTGTTGTCGTAGCCTGTTGTTAAATTCCACATTAGGTTTCAACCACCGAGACTGTCGGAATTGTAGCACACGATGAATTTTTGTTAATCGTAGTCCATGATCAAGAGCTTGCTTCAAAGCCATGTAATGCACTACATACTTCTGTCGAGGTCCAAGATGGGGTATGAGTTTCTTTGTAGCTGATTCCAATGGCTTCATACACTCAGGCAGGAAAGGTAGATCGTTGTGTAGATCGTGAAGTTCTGCAGGATACTCGATATCGACTTCTAATATGTAACCATGAGAATCATCTTCTTGTAGTGTTTCTAAGTTGATTTCTTCAGGCGAAACCCACTGAAATCCACCATAAGGAAGGGCGTGACACATTGCCCACCCATATTGGTTATTAGCATCCTCGTATGTGATAAATTGGGTTGGTCTCGACGGATCAAACTTCTCCATATAAGTGTTATTAGCCTCTGCATACCGATGGGAAACTTGGCATAAACCTCCTCTTATACCTGATTCCACCATGAGTAGTTGATCATAATCTTGTAACAGCTCTAACTTAATTCCAGTATACAGTAACATAGCGTCCCATGTAAGTCCTGGAGAAGTAAAATAATGGGCAGGATCAACTTTGTGTGTTTTAAGGGTTTGCTCTCTGAACGTCTCAAATACATCAGCTAGGAGTAGTACATCTGAGGTTAAGTAGAGATCGCTGTACTCTCCCAGGTTTCTAACATTAAACAGCTCCCATACATTTCTAGCATGATCGTAGTCAGTATCAGTAATTTCTTCTGCATTTAATCTATTGTAGAAGGAGTCCTTAGGAGGCAAGCAGGTATCGTTCAGGGCATCCCATGACGTAACAAAATCATATGGAAATACACCCTTACGAGTCATCAACTTCAATTTGTCTTCTCCGAAGTACTTTAGTGTTTCAGGATACGAGGTTAGATTTTTTACCAACTTATCCAAGCTTGTACTGAGGAATCGGAAGCTGTCCACAAATCGAAGCTTTATATCTCCTACATACTTGGTGAATGAGATATAGCTTTCTTCAGAGTTAGGAATTACCTCCACGCGTTCACTTGTACAACCCAGCTCCTTAACAATGAAATGAGAGTCATATCCGCTAAGGTTATGCATGAAGACTGGTATATATTTAGGTGTTTTACAGGCTAAATTACATTCATTATGAAGACTTCCACGATATTCACCGCTGATGTGGTCATGGTCGCGTACTTTATAGTTTTCTCCTGTAAAGGGTTTTCCGCACAAGTAGCATGTCGTAGAAGACTCAAAATCCTTTTGCTGTTGATCCGTAAGTTTCAGAGGCTTAGCAGATTTGTATATGTCATCAATCATTTTTGCAAGAGATGTCAGGTACAGCATAAACTTCTGAGCAGCATCAGCACCACGATACACATAGGGTTGCTTAGGAAGACCAGTTTCGAGATGTTCAACACTGGATGTAGGCTTCACGTAAACACAGAAGCTCATTGGTGTGTGCTCTTGATAAGGGGTTGTATAGGAAGTTTCAGGATTGGGTATACACGTGTGGCATGGAGTGAGAATACTCTCAAAATCAGCATAGATGACATAAGGTACTTTCAGCATCCTCTCAACATTTTTAAACTGTACAATTGATTTATCCTTGGTAGGCATAACTACCCTTGCAACACCATGTTGATTACAGGTGGCTGCATGTTCTTGTAGTTTTTCCAGTCCGTTTCGTCCATATCGATCATCAAAATGCGTAAAACAGCGCTTACAGGTATAAACACGTCCATTACATTTAGTTTTCTGTCGTCGAATGAGTTTCTCAAAATTCTTTATATATACGTAGTGATGTTTTCCACTATCATCATTCAATAGTAGCATGTCGCAGTGCTCAGGTAGTTCAATATCAGCAACCTTTATCGGATACACTTCATGCTTCTCATCTAGCCCGAAAACGTTAATAGACATATTGTTAAGCTTCTCAAATTTAGGTATTTGAGAAAGTGGAGTAGGATAGGAAACACAGCTGAAGTCGTACTTGTCTTGAAGTTGTTTGTATTTGTTCACACGCTGTGCATTCTTCTCAACATATTGGGCTAGTACAGAGTACATGAAACATTTCTCGTCGGTAAAGTTCTGAATGTTTATACACGCTTCTTTAGCTCCGACAGATGACGGTAGTGGTATGTAGCTACTTCCTCGCAACGGATTGTACTTGTTGATACGAAGTCGAAGTCCTTCCACAGCAAGCAAAGCCCAGCTGCTACCCTTAAGCTGAGACTCCTCCATTTCAGTCACCAATTTCTTGAATTTCGCTTCCAGTGTTAAGTCCAGATCTGTTTCTAGGAAAACAGGATGATTCCGTGTTTTAAATGTTTTGTCACAGGTTTCTCCAATACTGTTAACAAATCGGCTCTCAGCCAGCAGATTAATTTTAACACTCTTATGAATGCTAAGCTCTTTATGCACAGCCTGGATTATCCGTTGTTTTGCCTCTTGCAGATACATATTCAGGTCCTTATGTGATTCACATCGTATAAAATACGATTTCAATCGTCCTTCGAATGAAGTTTCGTATTGTTTCATATCACAGTCCTCCATTGTTGACAGCAACTGATGTTTAGTGGGCTCCAATCTTCTTTTCTTCTGAGGGATGCTTATTTCACATATATCTTCGTGTCGCTGCCCCTTATAACCATCTTTAAAGGTTACATTACAATGTTTACATTTAAAGATCTTCTTGCAGCTCATCTCGTGTCTTCTCTTGTCATAACCTCGGAGGAACGTCTTCCCACATTTTCCGCATGCATATCCAGTAGCGCTTGGAATAATATCCTTATACGCTGAGTTATTCATCTTTATTCTTGATGTAATAACGTATTAATCACTGATCAATGGAATGTAGACCTCTTCACCTTGACACCACTTTAGAAAGCTGATTATTCTTGGAGAGAACACAATGTTAACACCTCAAAACTAATTAGCGCAATGAACTCCAATGTCCTAGATCACCGTATTTATAGAGGGAGCACGAGCCTTTTAGATCAATCATAAACTCGCTCCATAGCTACCTGTATATGTTTGCTCCACACATATTAACCTCACCCCCCAGAGTCAGGATGTTAATGACGTCACACCCAGAGACAGGCTGTCTGGCAGTATCAAACACGTTTAAACTCGTCTCGTAACTACCTGTATGTGCTGTCACACCAACAAGAGAAGTATTCCCACACGCTCATTCAGCCAGAGGTTCCATTCAAAGCCTGCCACCACTACCACCACCGCTACCACCACCCATTACACCAAAGCTAGCACAATCTCAAAGGCTTAAAAGGTAACGTAGAAGATTTTCTCCCTTGTTTAGTTAAATGTGTGTATATACTACATTATTTCATGTTTTCATTCCCTTTTCAATTCTTCCTTTCCATCTTCATCCAGAAAGATCACTACAATCACGAGAAAAGCAATTTTTCCAGAGTTTCACAGATTCTAAGCTTCTAGAATCGAACCCGCTAATAGTTTTAATAAATGTATTTTTAGTAATTTAGCTCCCTCGCATCAGCATCTCTCATTTAATCTTTACTCGAACTTGATAGGATTCATAGGCTTGAAGATATATGAAATCACCCCTTCGGGATTCTATCTGAGTACTTTAAAGTACTTTTTGTCATGATAACGATATTTAGGGACTAGATACTCTGTTTACGGTGTCTATATAAATTAGATTACGAGTTATTAAATTTGCAAGTAAATTTCATTAAATCGGTATTCGAACCCAGAACACCAGGAACAAAATAATTTATAATATTAGCTTGACATGTTAAACAAAGCTGTGTGCAGTTACGCTATCAATCTAAGTGATATATTCTAGTGTACAGAGGAAAATTAAGGAACTCATTAAAAGATGGGGAATCGAACCAAGCACAACTGATTGACAATTATATACAACATTAATTACCTATTATAATAGCTATCAAACATGCTTTGGTTCATCCCTCTATCTCTCTTAGTTTCCGAGATAATGAAGATTTAAAATTAAGAATCAAACTCAGGACACCAAATCCCCAAATATAGATCCGCAAGAAACTAACTATGGATATAAATGTAATTAAGTTTATTTGACGTCTCTATCTTAAGTAGTTTAGGAGTTATTAAATTTATAATTAAATTACATTTATATCCATAGGTAGTTTCTTGCGGATCTATATTTGGGGATCTGGTGTCCTGAGTTTGATTCTTAATTTTAAATCTTCATTATCTCGGAAACTAAGAGAGATAGAGGGATGAACCAAAGCATGTTTGATAGCTATTATAATAGGTAATTAATGTTGTATATAATTGTCAATCAGTTGTGCTTGGTTCGATTCCCCATCTTTTAATGAGTTCCTTAATTTTCCTCTGTACACTAGAATATATCACTTAGATTGATAGCGTAACTGCACACAGCTTTGTTTAACATGTTAAGCTAATATTATAAATTATTTTGTTCCTGGTGTTCTGGGTTCGAATACCGATTTAATGAAATTTACTTGCAAATTTAATAACTCGTAATCTAATTTATATAGACACCGTAAACAGAGTATCTAGTCCCTAAATATCGTTATCATGACAAAAAGTACTTTAAAGTACTCAGATCGAATCCCGAAGGGGTGATTTCATATATCTTCAAGCCTATGAATCCTATCAGGTTCGAGTAAAGATTAAATGAGTGATGCTGATGCGAGGGAGCTAAATTACTAAAAATACATTTATTAAAACTATTAGCGGGTTCGATTCTAGAAGCTTAGAATCTGTGAAACTCTGGAAAAATTGCTTTTCTCGTGATTGTAGTGGTATTTCTGGAAGAAGATGGAAAGGAAGAATTGAAAAGGGAATGGAAACATGAAATAATGTAGTATATACACACATTTAACTAAACAAGGGAGAAAATCTTCTACGTTACCTTCTAAGCCTTTGAGATTGTGCTAGCTTTGGTGTAATGGGTGGTGGTAGCGGTGGTGGTAGTGGTGGCAGGCTTTGAATGGAACCTCTGGCTGAATGAGCGTGTGGGAATACTTCTCTTGTTGGTGTGACAGCACATACAGGTAGTTACGAGACGAGTTTAAACGTGTTTGATACTGCCAGACAGCCTGTCTCTGGGTGTGACGTCATTAACATCCTGACTCTGGGGGGTGAGTTTAATATGTGTGGAGCAAACATATACAGGTAGCTATGGAGCGAGTTTATGATTGATCTAAAAGGCTCGTGCTCCCTCTATAAATACGGTGATCTAGGGCATTGGAGTTCATTGCGCTAATTAGTTTTGAGGTGTTAACATTGTGTTCTCTCCAAGAATAATCAGTTTTCTAAAGTGGTGTCAAGGTGAAGAGGTCTACATTTCATTGATCAGTGATTAATACGTTATTACATCAAGAATAAAGATGAATAACTCAGCGTATAAGGATATTATTCCAAGCGCTACTGGATATGCATGCGGAAAATGTGGGAAGAAGTTCCTCCGAGGTTATGACAAGAGAAGACACGAGATGAGCTGCAAGAAGATCTTTAAATGTAAACATTGTAATGTAACCTTTAAAGATGGTTATAAGGGGCAGCGACACGAAGATATATGTGAAATAAGCATCCCTCAGAAGAAAAGAAGATTGGAGCCCACTAAACATCAGTTGCTGTCAACAATGGAGGACTGTGATATGAAACAATACGAAACTTCATTCGAAGGACGATTGAAATCGTATTTTATACGATGTGAATCACATAAGGACCTGAATATGTATCTGCAAGAGGCAAAACAACGGATAATCCAGGCTGTGCATAAAGAGCTTAGCATTCATAAGAGTGTTAAAATTAATCTGCTGGCTGAGAGCCGATTTGTTAACAGTATTGGAGAAACCTGTGACAAAACATTTAAAACACGGAATCATCCTGTTTTCCTAGAAACAGATCTGGACTTAACACTGGAAGCGAAATTCAAGAAATTGGTGACTGAAATGGAGGAGTCTCAGCTTAAGGGTAGCAGCTGGGCTTTGCTTGCTGTGGAAGGACTTCGACTTCGTATCAACAAGTACAATCCGTTGCGAGGAAGTAGCTACATACCACTACCGTCATCTGTCGGAGCTAAAGAAGCGTGTATAAACATTCAGAACTTTACCGACGAGAAATGTTTCATGTACTCTGTACTAGCCCAATATGTTGAGAAGAATGCACAGCGTGTGAACAAATACAAACAACTTCAAGACAAGTACGACTTCAGCTGTGTTTCCTATCCTACTCCACTTTCTCAAATACCTAAATTTGAGAAGCTTAACAATATGTCTATTAACGTTTTCGGGCTAGATGAGAAGCATGAAGTGTATCCGATAAAGGTTGCTGATATTGAACTACCTGAGCACTGCGACATGCTACTATTGAATGATGATAGTGGAAAACATCACTACGTATATATAAAGAATTTTGAGAAACTCATTCGACGACAGAAAACTAAATGTAATGGACGTGTTTATACCTGTAAGCGCTGTTTTACGCATTTTGATGATCGATATGGACGAAACGGACTGGAAAAACTACAAGAACATGCAGCCACCTGTAATCAACATGGTGTTGCAAGGGTAGTTATGCCTACCAAGGATAAATCAATTGTACAGTTTAAAAATGTTGAGAGGATGCTGAAAGTACCTTATGTCATCTATGCTGATTTTGAGAGTATTCTCACTCCATGCCACACGTGTATACCCAATCCTGAAACTTCCTATACAACCCCTTATCAAGAGCACACACCAATGAGCTTCTGTGTTTACGTGAAGCCTACATCCAGTGTTGAACATCTCGAAACTGGTCTTCCTAAGCAACCCTATGTGTATCGTGGTGCTGATGCTGCTCAGAAGTTTATGCTGTACCTGACATCTCTTGCAAAAATGATTGATGACATATACAAATCTGCTAAGCCTCTGAAACTTACGGATCAACAGCAAAAGGATTTTGAGTCTTCTACGACATGCTACTTGTGCGGAAAACCCTTTACAGGAGAAAACTATAAAGTACGCGACCATGACCACATCAGCGGTGAATATCGTGGAAGTCTTCATAATGAATGTAATTTAGCCTGTAAAACACCTAAATATATACCAGTCTTCATGCATAACCTTAGCGGATATGACTCTCATTTCATTGTTAAGGAGCTGGGTTGTACAAGTGAACGCGTGGAGGTAATTCCTAACTCTGAAGAAAGCTATATCTCATTCACCAAGTATGTAGGAGATATAAAGCTTCGATTTGTGGACAGCTTCCGATTCCTCAGTACAAGCTTGGATAAGTTGGTAAAAAATCTAACCTCGTATCCTGAAACACTAAAGTACTTCGGAGAAGACAAATTGAAGTTGATGACTCGTAAGGGTGTATTTCCATATGATTTTGTTACGTCATGGGATGCCCTGAACGATACCTGCTTGCCTCCTAAGGACTCCTTCTACAATAGATTAAATGCAGAAGAAATTACTGATACTGACTACGATCATGCTAGAAATGTATGGGAGCTGTTTAATGTTAGAAACCTGGGAGAGTACAGCGATCTCTACTTAACCTCAGATGTACTACTCCTAGCTGATGTATTTGAGACGTTCAGAGAGCAAACCCTTAAAACACACAAAGTTGATCCTGCCCATTATTTTACTTCTCCAGGACTTACATGGGACGCTATGTTACTGTATACTGGAATTAAGTTAGAGCTGTTACAAGATTATGATCAACTACTCATGGTGGAATCAGGTATAAGAGGAGGTTTATGCCAAGTTTCCCATCGGTATGCAGAGGCTAATAACACTTATATGGAGAAGTTTGATCCGTCGAGACCAACCCAATTTATCACATACGAGGATGCTAATAACCAATATGGGTGGGCAATGTGTCACGCCCTTCCTTATGGTGGATTTCAGTGGGTTTCGCCTGAAGAAATCAACTTAGAAACACTACAAGAAGATGATTCTCATGGTTACATATTAGAAGTCGATATCGAGTATCCTGCAGAACTTCACGATCTACACAACGATCTACCTTTCCTGCCTGAGTGTATGAAGCCATTGGAATCAGCTACAAAGAAACTCATACCCCATCTTGGACCTCGACAGAAGTATGTAGTGCATTACATGGCTTTGAAGCAAGCTCTTGATCATGGACTACGATTAACAAAAATTCATCGTGTGCTACAATTCCGACAGTCTCGGTGGTTGAAACCTAATGTGGAATTTAACAACAGGCTACGACAACAAGCTGCAAATGACTTCGAGAAGGATCTCTACAAGCTCTTTAACAACGCCATGTTTGGAAAAACTATGGAGAACCTGCGTAACCGTATGGACATACGACTGGTGACCAATGAAAAAACTCTAGAGAAGCTGATCGCTAAGCCTACGTTTATCGACAGGACGATATATGCTGCTAATCTAGCTGCTGTACATATGGCCTCTCGTCAGATTGTATTCAACAAGCCTATATACATTGGTATGAGTGTGTTGGACATCTCCAAGACATTAATGTATAACTATCATTACGACGTGTTGTTGCCTTATTATGGATCTGAAAACCTGAAGCTTATGTATATGGACACTGATTCGTTCATTCATCGTGTTACAACTGAAGATGTGTACCAGGACAAGCTACGTTTTCTTGAGCATCTCGATACAGCTGATTACCCTGCCAATCATATGTGCCACTCTACTCAGAACAAGAAGTTATTGGGAAAATTTAAAGATGAGGCTAATAGCAAAATCATCCTACGCTTTGTTGGACTACGTCCTAAGATGTATGCCTTAGATATTCAAGGCTCAATGATAAAAAAGATTAAAGGTATAAAACGTAGCGCTATTAAGCAGTACATTTCGTTTGACAGCTATACAGACTGTCTTAAAACCTGTGAAATCATCAGAACACCTATGAATCTAATCCTATCGCGAAAGCATGCTGTTACCACAGTGCAAGTGAATAAAATTGCATTGAATCCCTTTGATGATAAAAGAATTATTGCTGAGGATGGAATAACTACCTATGCGTATGGACATTACGCCATTACAAACAGTGCTTAAGAGAATGTAAGTTGAAGATGAACATTTTCTCGTGAGTCTACAATCTTAAAATATTAAGTTTATCCGTGTGCTGTATATGCAACTAGCAGACGCCTGATGAAGAAAGAAGAAGATGGAAGGGAAGGTGGTAACCCTGCCATTAGGAGCAATCCTAGTGCTAGTCTCAAGCCTAGATAAAAGGGGAGAGACATCTACAATGAACTAAAAAAATAAAGGTATGTTGACGCAAAGCTTTTCAATTTGTGAACCAATATGCAGTTTATCCCTCTCCGCATCGTACAATAAGTGTTTAACATATAATAAGTTTGTAAGATTTAGAAAAAGTATATAAATTGTTGTTACGTTGGATGAGAAATGTTTATAATCTAATTACTCTCTATATTACCATGAGTAACTGTGATACTAGTTGAATTACCTGTTAAAATGACTTAAATACCTGTGATACTACCCGAATCATGTGAAATCACCTTAACTAGCTCTGATACGAATTCCTGCTCTAAATTAGCATGAGCACCTGTGATACTATCTGGTTTGCCCTAAATATCAATGATACTAGATGAATTACCTGTTAAAATGACTCAAATACCATTGATACAATCTGAATCACCTGCATTTACCCTAAATAGCTGTGATACAAATCGCTGATCAAAATTATCAATAATATCTGTGAAGCTATGTCGATTACCTCAAATACTTACGATATTACCTGAACTATCTGTGAAATACGAAGCTATGTTATAACCAACCCCTGGAACTTACCCTCCTGTAATGCTAGCTGAATTACTCTAAACGCCTGTGATACTTGAATTAACCTAAATACCTACGATACTCTCTGAATTACCTGTGAAATACCACACTAAGCTATACCCAACCCTAGAATCTATCCTCTTGTGATACTAGCTGAATTAGCCTAGATACCTACGATACTAGCTGAATTACCTGTGAAATCATGCAGAGCCATGATGCAGTTAGCCTCGGGAATCTATCCTCCTGTGATACTAGTGAATTAGCCTAAATACCTACGATACTAGCTGAATTACCTGCGAAATCATACACTGCTATGATGCAGTCAGCCTCTTGCAATACTAGTTGAATTACTTACCTGTTAGTGTGAGTGGGTTAGCTTTTCCCGTTGCGGTTCACGTTTTTCCCTTTGCTGGTCATCTTTTTCCCTTTCCTGGTCACCTTTTTCCCTTTGCTGGTCACCTTTTTCCCATTGCTGGTCACGTTTTTCCCTTTGCTGGTCACGTTTTTCCCTTTGCTGGTCACGTTTTTCCCTTTGCTGGTCACCTTTTTCCCTTTGCTGGTCACCTTTTTCCCTTTGCTGGTCACCTTTTTCCCTTTGCTGGTCACCTTTTTCCCTTTGCTGGTCACGTTTTTCCCTTTAATGGTCACCTTTTTCCCTTCACTGGTCACCTTTTTCCCTTTACTGGTCACCTTTTTCCCTTTGCAGTCACCTTTTCCCTGAATGGGTTACGTGATGGGCATGTCTAGAACATTGACATGAAACAGTTTGCCACTAAGTACACGTCTAAAGTCGCTTTCAAAGTCTAGCCCCTATCTCTCCTGTATATAAGCCCATATTCCTACTGCTTCACTATCTGTCTAGCCTACCGACTCTCCTCGTTTCCCTATACCTCTCATATAAACCATACTCTACTCCTCTACCTCTGTCTAGCCTAACACCTCTCTCATTTTCCTATGACTCTCATATAAACCATACTCTGCTCCTCGACCTCTGTCGAGTCTAGCACCTCTCCCCGTATCCCTACCGCTCTCATATAAAGCGCATTCTACTCCTCAACATCTGTCTAGCCTAACACCCCTCATCCAGTTCCTATACTTCTCATACATATAAACGCATACCCTACTCTCATCCACTGTCTAGTATAGCATCTCTCCCCGTATCCCCTACCTCTCATAAAGCGTGTTCCTCTCCTGTCCCCTGTCTAGCTGAGTATCTCTTTGGTTTCCTATCTAACATATATACAACACATTCTACCTTTAACACCTGTCTATCGTAGCATAGGATCTCTCCGTTTTCTCGTCTCTCCTTATAAACGCATACTCGACCTGCTTAGCCTAATATCTCTCCTCGTTGTCCTATATCTCTCATATAAACCATACTCTACCCCTCAGCCTCCGTCTAGCCTAGCACCTCTCCACGTATTCCCTATCTGTCTCATATAAACCGCATTCCCCCTCCTTCTACCACTGTCTAGCCTAGCATCAACCCTCGTATTCCCTATTTCACCCATATAAACGCATTTTCCTCCTTGAACCGTCGCATCTACCCTCGTTTTCCCTATCCTTTCCCATATAAACGCAAAAAACTGTGCTCGATCTCTTCTAAATAACCTACTCACAGGAAGTGTTCAGCCTAAGAAATCTAGAAGACGGCGTTCGGTTCTTACCGAAGAAACACTATACGACATCGATCATCGTTTGGAAAATTCCTCCCAAAAATTCCATGATGGATAGTTTCCTAAAGAGCTGCCAAAAATGTAACGACAATGACGATGGCCAGTTTCAGGAACTCCTGTCATAAAGTTGGTAATTAAAGCCTTTAAAAGTAGTTTTAAAAATGTTGTATGGTTTCATCCCCGCCTTTCTATGATAGCGGCAGACGGCAACGAGCGCCGAGGACGCGGACAGGAAACACACCGCGCAGGCGCTTCGGAGTCTTTTGGCTCACCCTGTAGTATGCTGCCGGCCACACAAAGTTGCAGTATTACAATACACCATTTGGTGAGTAGATCTAATTCAATTGTGGCTTAACCAGTTAAATCCTATATTTTCATAGGTGTGCAGAATTAACTCTTCGGAATATGTAGGCAGTATTCACATAGGACTAGGGAGATGCTAAAAAACGACCTGCAGTTTCGGATCAACATGTGCAGTTTCCGCGCACCCACGAGATCTTGCTGGTTTGGTTGGCATTTTCATCCTCTGATTCCTAGGAATGTGGTATTGCATACCATTCGCAGTCTATGCCAACAGAACACTAGTTATAACGGAACACTCTTTGTTTATCACTCAGCGTAGCACAAACGCTACACTCGAGTCGTCACTTTTGGCACGCACTCACAACACAGCTCAGCTGCACTGTCCACTTCTTCTCTGCCGGGCAAGAGCAGCCCCTTATATGGAACCTGTATATAACGCGGAACCTTCTAAAGGAGGAACCTACTAGAACATGCAGAAGGGAATGCTCTGGAACAGGTAAGCAGCTCACAATGGCTATTGTTCCGCACTAACTATTGTTTCACGCTGTGTATTGTTCCGACGGCCGGTCGAAGGCCCCACACAGTAACCGGGCCGAGAGACGCTTACCGGCGCCCCGCAGGTAGCCTCGCCTCACGTTATATATGTAATGCACATCGTCACCGTCTCCCTAAAGGTTATCATGGTTCCGCGTAATTCATCGTAAAGACATCGTCTATAAAATTAACATTTCTTGCCCTCCTTACTTGACTTTTCCCTTACAAAACTTCTGTGGTTCACATAACCTTTACACAAGCTACGAAAATCGCGTACATTGTTCAGTATAACTAAACCAAACATGCCTATACTCGTAATTTTCACAGTGAAGGTTGGAGCACAGTGAACTGGGACACTGTGCCGCATGTAGGCCCTACTGGGCACTTTGTGCTAACAACGTGACCCTTAGGAGGAAGGAGTGAAGAGGAGACCCGAAGGGTGATCAGATCGGGACCAGATGTGTGCTAGCACGATTCCACCATGATACCAATCCGGACGCTGGCTAGCCCTGCCATAGCCACTCGCAACCTGGGACCCCGGGAATAGACGCAACGCTACCAGGAGGGAATGGAGCCACAACAGACCCGCCAAGCGCAAGAGATAATGCAAATTCCATCAACCTGCTGTCACACACCAACACCCGTCGTCTGGTCCTACAACCCTGACACAGATGAGGAAATTATGGATAGGATCTTCGTAGTAAAAGGGGAACCACTCCAGTAATAGCCTAACTATTCGAGGAAACCATGTATAGAGCGACCAGTCCCACGGGAATCAAATCCAGGACCCCACAGTTTACCGCGGGGTCATCTCGATCGGTACTGAGCCCGTATTAGTGGTCGTATACAACGTGGTCGTCCATGCTGGAGTTCGGCTCACTAATGAAGGTATGTATGTATGTATGTATGTATGTATGTATGTATGTATGTATGTATGTATGTATGTATGTATGTATGTATGTATGTATGTGTGTGTGTGTGTATGTATGTATGTATGTATGTATGTATGTATGTATGTATGTATGTATGTATGTATGTATGTATGTATGTATGTATGTATGTTATCTTCCTGGTCCTCGACAAGCTGTGGGTGTGTGGTGCAGGGCGTAGTGTAGTTTTGTTTAATTTACAGAAGAATGTGGATATGTAAGCAAAATATCCAATTGCAAAAAAGGAGGATCAGGTAGTGAGAAGGAAGGAATAAATATATTCGTTTCCTTGATAAATAATGCTTATTCAAATGTTTATGGAAACCGTTGAAGAAAGTTTTCGAAATGGGATGCGTTGTCGATAGTGTCGGTGTAATTTAATGAACTCGTCCTTATTGCACGATTATTACTTCGGCAATAATGAAAATACAATTGGTATTCTTTCGATTTCCTACAAGAATTAGGCATATCACCTTCGCGAATTACCTCAGCTACACTTCCAACATCTCGCAGAATAAATATAGTTTTACCTACATGAATTTCCAAATGTTTCCGGAGCGCGTGAAAACATTATACCACACCTGAAACCCTCTGCGAATTTAGAAAATCGGTTCAGTCTTGTCTCAAACATCTCTATACAGTTTTACGCATCTGTAAGGTTAGCATTTGGTTCTTCCCTGATGAGTTAGACTTTCGCGGTTCTTGTTGTGTCACCTAGCGCCCTATGCTATTTTCAAACTTGTTATTGATAAGATAAATCACATCTAACTTACATGATTTTACACGGAAATACCCGAGCTCTGAGTTTCTTAAAGCACTCTCGTCACGGTCACGAACCATTTCTAAAATCATAACCAATGCAGTCCTCCCCTAACTTTATCATAAAATAAAAATAAAGCAATTATTTTCGACGTTAACCTAATCTCGGACACGGATTTTGTGCAATAATAGTTTTCTCAAACTATTGCAGGTGAACCTTTAAACATTTTAGTAAAACCTAATTTAAATGGCTGTATACACTTAATAGTTGCTTTTATAAGTAATCATTGACAAACATCTGTGCACCGTAGCGGCAATACTGCCTCAATATTCACACACAGTTATAACTCCATATAAAAGTGAGTATTAAAGTTATGCGGTTAATTGTAGGTAATCTAAATTTTATTTTGTTTTCGTAAAGCGAAATTCTTTTTCCTGTGAATTTCCAAGTTTTTGTGGGTTACTCCTAAACTCAATGAAGTTAATATATTATCTTTATTATGCTGCATATCATAATATCCTATGCAGGATTCCTATCAGTAGCGGAGCGCAATATGACTACCCTTAGTTAAAAAGAAGGGAACAAGAAAAACAAATAAATAATAAATACATGCTGTCTTTTGAGTGTCTCTCAATTAGAAAGGAGGAACTTCCAGAATGAGAAATTCTGACGTCTTGACTCTTGCGTTATAAAATGAGTAGATTTACTATTTCAGTGTTAATTTAGTTTATACTTTGTTGCTTTAAGGCACTTTGAGATGATGATAATAAATAATAATAATTGCCATGCACTCAACCAATTAATTCTATGATAACAGAACAAACGATAACCACAGCCATATGTTATTACTATGGCTGCGTGTCTCTACACTGCATGTGTCTGCCGAAACAATATAAACGTGAT
This sequence comes from Deroplatys truncata, assembly GCA_030765065.1. NCBI lineage: Eukaryota > Metazoa > Arthropoda > Insecta > Mantodea > Mantidae > Deroplatys > Deroplatys truncata. The sequence continues at coordinate 17,367,787 of CM060988.1, read as the reverse complement.
AACGTGGCTATGATAATGCACGTCATGTGAAATTATTCTTACAGGCGTCAAGGTTGTTTGTGTTGCTATTTAATTTTCAGTGGGCATATGAATGAAGGCTCAGCTTCTCACTCTACACTAGAGGTACCTGCTGTGTGTCTGGCAAATCAATAACAAATGAATAAATAAAAATCGTGCCGGTTGACGAACTCTTCTGACTGTGGCTGATGACGTCACCTCAGTCGAATGGAGCTGGAATATCCTAAAATACACCCGGCAAAGTGACTCGTACTGATCAACTGACTGATGGCCTGCCTTCAAGAGATTACTCAAGAAGAATTTCGATTTTTCGGTATTTAAAACGTTTCTGTTCAGAATATGAGTCATTTTGTAACATTCTAAGCCTTGGGCCTCTACCTAAATCTAATATCTGCATCTGCCTTGAGACATTAACATTTATAGGAGAGTTGTTTTTAAAGCATAGTCCGTCATGCAATAAGTACGAACTACTGAATATTTTAGCGAACTAATGTTTTATTCCATTGTGTATAACTTTAGCTTTCTTTCCACACAGTTTCCACAATCAATTAAATTCTTATTCTGTGTAGAATAAATGTCAGTGTCTCCTCCGTTCGCCACCAATTCGTAAAACAATCGTACCTTTCTAAGATGGATTTTTTCTGTGTCTAAGCTGCCACGGTAGAAGAGATTGGTCACTGGTATCGTTGGTTTCAGCAGATAGGAATTGAAGCTAGTGATCAGAACTTTACCACAGAGTAGCTTAAACACTTGTGAATCTGAAACTTAATGTAATGTCAGCCAAAATAGATGACTCGTTATTTATGTCCTTTAAGAAGCCTTCGTACATATATCACAAATGTTTAAGAGATTATCACTGCTCTTTTCAATACAGAAAAACTTAACAGCCACACGTTTCCTAGATGTACTGGTGGCGGAAGTCTGTAAGCCTTATGCTACAGTAATACAAATGTTCAGAAAACATTGATAGCTGCTAGAAAAGTAGGGTAAGGGTAAAAACGTATTGGGAAACATTTAGTAGTTCTGTATTTTATTGCAGTTCTGTATTACTTTTAAAACACCCCTCGTACATTCTTAAAATGGAAGTATTGCATTTGGAACAAACAAAAAAAGTATGTCCCAATTTCAACTAAGACACATGGCTTGAGGCAGTGAAATATGCAGTGTATGTTAATAACCTTTCTCGAAACACTGATTCTATTTACATATTGGTCATTTTACATCTATGTAGGTTCTAGGGAGATCACCTTGATGCGCCAGCTGTATATAAAACAAGTATGAAACTGTTTATTCTTCTGTTTTTCACATAGACCTCTTCATCTTTATCTGTTTATCCTCCTCGTTGTTAGGCTTACACCCCGGGACTTACAAGCGGGTGATTGGGTCAGACGCCTACCGGGGAGCACAGACTATGGATCAGAGAGAACAGCCAGGATGGATATATGTGTGGTTTAATAATGACCCAATGTCGGGTACGCCACTGCATCCCCAGTTGCTAACCTTATAATGCACAACTTTGTAATAGTTTCCAAGTACTATATTAGGAACTAAGTTTCTGAAAGTTCGAAATCGACGAGAAGGTGCATTAGATTTGACAATCCGGATAATGCATAGAAATCAAACTTTGTGGGGAACATAAATATACACAGTGCAAACAATATTATAAGAAAATGGTCTGGAGATCCACCAACAATTCCTTAGACCATTATTGTAAGAACAAAAATATGTCAACCAAAAATTCGCTTGTGTGGAAGCAGTCAATATTCTGTAATAATGGTCTGACATCTTGGTGAGGTATATAATGCAATTCTTCCTTCCTGAAAAATCCACAATGAAATGATTTTGCAATTCATATAGACTGACTTCATAACGAGTACTTAAACTTTGAACATGTTGTGTGGTAATGTTCCTAAAAAATGAGGAAAAATTAATCTAAAACATTGAAACCTAACCTAAACATTTTATTCCATAAAAAGAAAAACGTAAGTTTATTCTTTCGCTACTAAGTTGTATGTATTTCTATAACAATTATTTGGTTGATTATAAAATTTGCTTTGTGAATTATTGAGATGTTTATTCTTTTCAGTGCAATAAAGTTATGCTATTTATGTATGCTGTGACTTAATTTTACTCCTTTCACCCATCAAAGTAACGTTTTATTCATTTTAACCCTTGTATGGGGGACCTATACTTTCTGCACATTTACATACTGAAATGTCTAAGGGATTTTCAATGAAAGCACGTTTTGTGGATATTATCATGTGCAAATCTCTTATTTTAAGGTTTATCAGTATGGTATAAGCGCAATGTTATCCATATTTAATAGTGTCATTAAGTTCAAAACAGTTTTAATTATATATACACTGTCATTTGTGAAAATTGCAATATCATAAAAGAATTTCCCGAATAACTAAAGTTGGTGTAAGTGTAGAAGAGTGTGCAAGCAATAAGTGATTAGGTTTGCAGAGAGATGGGGTACACGTAGGCCGAGCAGAGCCCTCTCGTATCTGTCCGACAAGGTCAGTGTTGCGCCCACTGTAGTCAGTGCAGAGCTGTCAAACAAGGTGGAAATAATAAGTGAGTGCCAGTATGCCTCGCGACGTCAAAGGTAGTCATATCGGCATGTGAGTCAGTCCGAACGGGTCAGAACGGGTCTCCGGGAAGCGGGTTTGTCATATCGTGACATTTCCGCTTCTACGGGTACTGGAACACGAAACATGACCACAGCAAGGGATGCTTCATCCACAGTATGCTCGACGCTGGAGCACTACAACAGGCGTGAACTTGTCTACATCAACGGTTTGTCGCCGTCTGCTGCAGGTTGCACTGGTTTCATGCAAGGCATTACGTCGGCTTTCATTGTCCAGATACCACAAGCTCCTCCAACTGCAATTGACACGTGAACACCGTCACGGGAGTGCTGAGTAGCAAAGATGTAGCCTTTTCGGACGAGTCCCACTTCAACGTGTCCTACAGTGATGGCCGCATACGTGTTAGATGGTACCGTGGGACAAACACCAGCTGTGATGGTTTTGGGTCGCCATTGGTTACAACAACTGATCTCGCCTCCTACGACTTGAGGGCAATTTGAACAGCAACCGGTACCTAAAGGTGGTTGTACAGCCTGAAACACTCCCCCGCTTCAGGCATCTCCACAGGCCAATGCCCGGTCACATATTGCGAGGAATGTACAAGCATTCTTCGAAGAGCGACGGGTCCATTGCTTCCCTGGCCTGCACTTCGCCTGACATGTCACCTATCGAACATGTCTGGGATATGGTTGGTCGGCACCTGGTGTGTCACGGTCCTCCAGTAACCAGTGTCACGGATTTGTGGGCTCGAATACAAACTGCGTGGACTGAAATCCCTCAGGAACTTATTTAGAACATTTTTTATTATGCCACGGCGTATAGCACGTTTAATTGCAGCGCATGGAGGCCACACCAAATACTGAATATTAGGGCTCAAGGCCATGTATAGATTTGAAACGTTTATCATTTGTTACTTGTCATATACCTAACCTGTGGCATTAAATTCATTGAATTCATGCGTTTCCTTTTTGGTGTTCCAATTTTCATAAACGGAACGTGTGCTTATATATATTTGAATGAACGTGAAAACATTCAACAGTATTGTTTTTTTAACAAACGGTTCATAATTGGCGATTATGAAAGAACAAATGAGTAAACAAATACATCACCTCAGTTTTTACAATTGCTGCACACCACGTTGTTATGGTAGACATGTTTTGTGCATTTGCAGCACACTGTCTTTGTTTTTCTGTTCTTTGAAGCAGGACACAAAGAGCACGTTCTCTCCTGACGCCCCCATTGCTGTTTCTGCTGCTGCTTTGTGTTTTAGGGACAGTGATGAACTTCTCCATATCCAGGTATATCGATTTCTGAGAAAGATCTGATCGTATACGGTTGGATCAATTCACTGAAAGTTCCTTGATGAAAAGTCTCCTCTTGTGCAAAAGTCCTTTGTGTTATGGGGATTTTGTGTACAGTAAAAACGTAAAGTCGTTTAGAGTGCATACATCCATTATGTTGCGTTCAGTTTCACTTTTATGTATGTAATTACGCACTAGCTGATCCATTCCATCCTTAGTTTGTTCATAAAGTTTTAAGAGGAGATATATCACACACATATATAATATAAATATAGACGTATAAATGAAGATCAAGCAATAATTGTACATAATAATATAATTCAAGAAGAAACATGTTAGAGTATTCAGCACCCAGGAAGTGTACAGAGCAGCTTGTAACTTAGATAAGTAAGAGAAGGGCGAACCAGCTAATTCCAGGTAAAAGTAATTCTAGGTATAAGTACACTTTTCACCAAGCTAATGGGCAAGGAACTTGCAGCAATAAGGAGAAATAGAAAGAGACAGATATAAAAAGGAAAGAGTGATATATATATTGAATCTGCTTTCGGCACGTCACTGGGACGCATGTGCAAAACGTTTTGGAGCAGGATATTTTCATACATAATAAAGTAACGCGGTCTGAGGACCAATTGGAAATGACGTTACCTTTTAAGGCGCGAAGGTAAACGTCACTAGGTTTGGGTATAAACGGGGTAAGAAATCCCAAGATTTTCACTCTCTTATAGAATCTCGTCGACACATAGTGATACTCTCTAGACGACGGATGCACGTGTGTGCATATGGGTGGGAAGGTGTTGAGTTAGATTAGCTCATAATTTATTATTATGGTGGAATTGTTAAAGATGTGAAAAGCTAGACGCCCATACTTATTTTATTCATAGTAAACCACATTTTAACGGAAATGCAGTAGTAGCTTATACAGGGAGAGCGAGAACACTGTTTTGAGTTTATGTGGGAAAGGATAGGGAAAACGAGGGTGGATGCGGCGGTTCACTGAGGAAAATGCGCTTATATTTGAGAGATACGGAATACAGGGACCGATGCTAGGCTAGACAGTGGTAGAAGGAGGGGAATTCCCTTTATATGAGAGAGATAGGGAATACGTGGAAAGGTGCTAGGCTAGGAGGAGGAAATATAGGCTTATACTGGAGAGATAGGGAATACGAGGGAGCTAAGACAGATGTTAAAGCTGGCATGCGTTTATATAGGAGAGATAGGAAACTGAGGAGAGATATTAGGCAAGCAAGGATTGAATGACAGAGTATGCGTTTATAAGGGAGAGACGAGGAAAACGGAGAGAGATGCTATGCTAGGAGATGGTTGAAGGAGAGGGAAATGCGTTTATATGGGAGAGGTAGGGAAAACGATTATAGGTCTTAGGGATTGTGGTTAAAAACTGTGAAACAAAGAACCGCATTATTCAAGAACTTTAACCATAAAAAGTCTAAGTATACATCATTGCACGCTATTCGAGGAGGGGCTTTAGTGGAAAAACCCCCAAGTCACAGTAGTTGGGATTTGGGGCCTCTAGAGCACTTAATATGCAGGAATGTGCAATTAATATGCTAATTAGGTCTCCCGTGCCACGTCTCCTGGTACCTTTTGGTTGCAGCTGCGCTCATGGAAAGCTTGACAGGTAAGCAATCAAGGTTATCCATCACCTGTCAGAATGAACAATGGGGATAATAAATTTTGTTTTCTAGCAAGAGCGAAGACACCATTCTCCCCATTCCATTCCCTGCACGTGTGCACTTCACACCTGAGACAACCCACCCCACAGTTGCATTGTTTGACGACCATGTGCAAAAGAACAAAGATTGTCCTTCACCTGTCAAAAAGAGCAAAAGGCGTAATAAATTATGCTTTTAACAGAAGAGCATGCTGAAGCCTTGCTAACAAATGTAGCAGATTATATTGTCCCCCATCCCATTGTCCACACACCAGCACTTTAGGAAGACCACACCTGCAGCAACCCCCAACACATCAGCATTGTTTGACAAACACGTGCAAGGTAACAATAGAGCAGGCTTGTGGTGTGCTAACAAAAAGATTGAATAACAAAGGGACAGATGTTATTGTATCCCTTTCTATTGTCCAGCGCAAGAGTTCGTTAGAAAGACCACCCATGTAGCACCCATTCCGCTGCAATATAACAAAAGAACAGGCTGGACCTGAGCTATCAAAGAAGAGGCGCTATTGCCCCACCTCTATGGAATTCCCGTACACGTCCATGTTAGGTGAATATAACAAAGAGACAGTCTGGCGTAGCGATAACAAAAGGAACTCGTGGAGGCTTTATACCTGGCCCTGTTTTAGTTTGACCGTGCGAAAAGAGAGACAGGTCAGTTTACCTGCTAGACCATAAATTCCACCCCACTCCACCCCGTCATCCTGGCGCCTACACTGCCTGAGGCTAGTTCTCTCCGAGAGCAGCAGAGTCTTCAAGAAGACCTACGGGTATACCCGAACATAGATTACTCGTTAGCGAAAAGTCTGACACATCTACCAAGCACACGAATCTGCACGATAACCAACGGAAATCACCGAGTATAGTTATAATGTTCTGTTTCTGCAGCTGACTCTTTCAAACAGTGATATCAAAAACGTGTTTAACATATATCATTATATGTATTAAACCTCTATGTATACCTAGATATCCTTAGGTCTGTTCGAATCTTACTCAGGCAAAATTTTAATGTTTTTAATTGCTAATGAAAAAATTGATACTTTGATAGGGTAAAATATTATATCATTACCCCGATTAATGAAAGGCGTTCACGTGTACCCAGAGGTCCAAGATCGATTCTTACCCAGCGAAACTCTAATGCTTAATAAATATTAAATTATGGAGGCCTGCAGGCAGATAAAATATACTTAACAAATATAATTTAATTTTTATATATCATTACCCTGATTAATGTAAGATGTCCGTATGTGTCCAGAGGTTCTACTTCGAATCCTACCCAGTAAAACTCTAATTCTTAATAAGCTTTAAACTATGTGAGTATGCGCGGTCAGATTAAAATGTGTTTAACAAATCTAATTATTTGTATTAAACCCTGGTGAATGCTTAGGTATCCCGATGCCTAGATACGATTGTTTATTTTCTTTCTTCTTCTTCTCTCTTTTTCTTTCTATCTATCTCTATCTATCTATCCATCTATCTCTTTCTTTCTCCTTGACAGGCATACATCCAAGCATTCATATACACACGAGCGCATACACAGAGCCATTACACAGACATATTTACACACATAGCCCTTACACATGCATACACCAGTGCACCTACACATACACATACGCATGCACATACACCACTGTACGCCCGCATATACCAGCGCACATACACCAATGCAGGCACATACACAATGCACACACACATACGACTGTGCACACACACACCAGTACACTTACACACTCACACATACACCAGTGCACACATGCACACACACACTATTATAAGGTGCTCTCTGTATGAAAAGCAAACAAAAATAAAATCATCTGGTTTATTCGAATATGCTTAGTTTTCCATTACATGCCATTTCCAAAGGATTTCGATTCTATTCTTTCTTGCGGAAATAAGTTACCGTTCGCATGTAAGAGAAAAAAATTACTGCTCTCTGTGTTTCTCCATCTAGCGCCAGATATCGTAAACACAGCCGCTTCGTGGTAGTTTTCGTATGTTTTCGAAAGAAAAGGGTCAGCTGGTGCACTGTAATGACGCTTACTATACATACATATATAAATACGTTCACATGACTTTCTCTACGCTGTATCGTGTTTTGTGGGTATAAAAATAATTAGGAAAGTTAATTTTTCTATCTACTATATTTTAATGGAGATAAACCTTTTCTGAAATAGTTACATTACCATTTCATTAGGATACAAAGGGAAATGCGATAGTCAAATGTTTAAGAACTGGGCAATACACGTTGGCCTTAAAATTCTGTATTCTTTCCATGAAATCGCGAGACACAACTGAAAATTGACAAGGCTTTAAAAGAAAGGCTACGCAATTGAACAATTAAACCCATTCATAACGGATAACGGTGGTCTGATTCCACAAAAGCTGTATTTGAAATTGCGTGTTTTAAGGACAACTACATTTCTTGTGCAGTAAGTTTTCGTTTCTTGTTTAACGTTTATCATTCATACAAGATTATACAATCACACACGTTATTCAACAGAGGGGGACATCGAGCACACTGCGATGTACATAGAACTATTGCAGCTATACCATCCTCCAGGAGGAAGTCGCCCTCCGTGGTGTAGTGGTTACCGTGCCAGCCTCTAGTTCCCGAGGTCGCGGGTTCAAACCCGGCGGAGGACGATGGACGTTTTCAGGCGTAAAAATCCTTAGCGTGGCTTCCTTTGGAACGGAAGTGAAGCCGGTAGTCCCGTGTCGTAGATTTACGACACGTAAAAGAATTTCAAGCCTAAAAAAGAGGCCTCTCAGAAAACTTACTGGTCTTTCACGCCCAATGTAGAAAGGGACGCTAAGAACCAGAGCAGTTGAAGAGCGTCCATAAACAAAACCCAATTTTTACCTCCCTGAAAACTGCATACTGGCACAACATGTTTTAAACTTGACAGAAAGCTGGAAATCATGAGGATATATGCACCAGTAGCAAGCCGACCACTGCCACGGGTGATATTACCTCCTTTATAATCCATCATGTGTTTAATGTGAATCTCATCCAACTCACGAAATATTTATTTTCATCATTCCGTCAAAACTTCTGTTTTATGTATGCGAGGAATTGACTATCCCGGTGCTCTGCTTCAGAATCCAAGTTAAATGATGATCACAGCCTTCTGAAGAGTCCTAGGATGAGGTAATACCTCTTGTTGGATGTACACGTCTCCGGTGGTTATAACAATGAGGTAACATGATACTATGAGATAAATGTTATGAGATACTATTAGAATTGTTTTCTTTGACAGCAGTCTGGTTATTTTTTATCAATTAAAAAGTTTATTATGCTAGCAGACCTTTAAACTGAAGAGACGCCCGTTTAGAAAGCAACAAACGAATTTTAAAACTCCATAAGATTCAATATAATTATCGCTAGAGCAAACCACTTCACTTTTCACATCACCAACACATCCCTAACTTTGGGGAATCAATAATCATCCATGTTTGTAATTCTTTTGCCACGAAGTAAACAAGCATACTCAATGAAGAACTGGTGATAAAGGAATGATTTTCTTTGATGAGGAAGTGAAATCAGTAACAAAAGCATTGGCACTATCGTTACAAAGAACATTTCACTCACCTGACAGTTCTATTTTATCACTCAGCTCCTGTAAATTCTATACACAGCATCACATTGAGACTTAGTCCAGGCTTTTAATTGTCAACTAACTCAGTTCTCACTGTTTCTGGTTTGATCTAGTTCAACTGGGACTTCACTTAGTTCATACTGTCACTTCACTAATGTCAAATACTTCAATTTCCCCGTCACTTGCCACTTTCCTTCCTGGTGTAGTGGCGTAATGCAATATGCACTACGTAGCCATTTCTTCCGGACGGTTCACTCGCTGAGGAGTCGAACATAGGACTTGTATCCTGCAACAACAGTGACACGTCACAAACTCACTTGTAGAACTGCACTCGCTTACTCGCCTATTAACCAACTCTCCTCGAGACAACGCTTGCTTATATAATCACTGAAATGTTCCACAGAAGAGTCTAGAGCTTTATGTGTACATGTTCTGGAGTCGGGAGAAAGAAACTTCAGACGTTTCTGGTCATTTGTCGATAGAGCTTCTGTGTTTACACCGGGCGAGAGCGTGACTTAGCTTTGTTTATCTCCGACTTCCCGATGACCTTGGGTCATAGCCACAATACTCTTCTGTAGTAGAGTGTATTATTTTTACACTGTTCTGTTGCCTGCTGAAAGGGTTGTGAGTTATACACATAGAAATAATAAACGTAATATTTAAAACTGTGTTACGAAATGCAGAAAACGACAGTAAAGTGATGTCCATACTGTGAAAACTAGAAGCCAATACTCAAAAACCAACTAAAAGTCGAATGTGCCACCACAACTTCTGAAAAAGCACTTATATTGCGAGACCTAATACAAACCAACATTAACGATAATAGTATTTAACTCGGGTAAAAGTGTTAAAACCGCGTTTTGGTAAAACATTAGCGAGGGCACTGGTTAACGTGACCTGCAAACCCGGTTAAAGCACTTCCGGCAATTTCCCACCATTTAAAGACCAAAGTCGAAGCATAGCGAAACAAACAGAAAAGTCTGGTGTGTGACATTCACATGATGAAAGGGGATATATCATACATATTATACATTGTACATATGAAAGGGGATGTATTATACACATTATACATTGTACATATGAAAGGGGAACCATACGCATAAGAATTGTATAGTAATAGTTTAATTCACTGAATGTTAAAACATTCAACATGTAACTTTGTACAGAGCTATTTGTAAGTAACGGGCGCTAGCTAATTGAATGGGAATTCCTGGAACTCATAACGACCGTGCCTCGCACAGAGTGGTACGACGCTACATGATGGCGCTGAAGCGCAAGGTTCTGAAACCTCATATTTTCATACATGCTTGGGTAACGCGGCCTGAGGGCCAATGGGAAGCATCGTTACATTTTCAAACGTAGAAGATAGCGTGGGTCAGCTGCCCTATATAAGACCAGATTTTGCCGAGGGGGCACTCTTACTTATTACCAGTTCAGCGCAACAAGAAGTCACGCCAGCGCAACGTGCTATAGATGCACGTGGGTGCATATAAGGGTGGGGGATGCCTGTGAAGATAGATAGGCTCCCGATAAATATTCAAGTGGTGGGATAAAGTAAATGGGAAAAGCTAGCCGCCCATATTTATTTAAATAATGGAATAAACATCAATTATAAAGGGAAAACCTGCAGTGTATTTTTAACTTGCCTCACACACAAGAACCTGAGATTAACGAAACTTAGCAATTAGGTAGGAATGGAATACTCAACTACCGACGAGCATCACTAGCCGAGGAAGAAGAATACTACAACAGCACGCTGCAAGAGTCGACCACCTTTTCCCGCTATAAATGGCGCCCAGTCTTTTCCCGCTACAATGAGTTTCTCTACCCGTTCTTCAAAAAAAATATTCTTACAGGAGCTTATTCTCCTATCTGTTTCATGTTAACCGAGATAAGTATTTTTAGAAATCGTGTTTCTACACATTTCGATTCCAGTTACAATGAAAATGGGTGAATACAATAGGCTTATGTAATAGTCCATTTTTTGAACAAAAAAAAAAGGAATAACGACTCTACATTTGAGAAAACTATACACGTTGCAAAATTCAGTGCAAGGCACACCTCGGAAATGGTTGATTCTACTCAAAAAAGATGTTAGACAACTCATATGCTTTAACAAGACCCACATTTATTGTGCAACAGACCTTTGTCTCTCTCTTACGGTTTACCAGTCATGTGCAATCGTGCAGATTCAAGAGGACTTCAAATACTATTTATATAAAAGTCAGGATATACATTTTATTTTTCATGTAAATATACAGTATTTAATCAAAATCGTTAGTCCTTTTCAGAAAAACAAAAATTTGGAAAAATGTTCCATACGGAGAGTAGTTTGGGGGGGATTTTCTTGGAAGTCTTCGTGTCGCATCTCTGGAAGATACTTAACTGAAATACAAAGTTTGGTATTTATCCCATAATTTCATTTTTGAGTTACGCTGTTTACAGACACACACACCCGGATCTTTTTCTAAAAACATTTTTGGGTTCAAGAGGCCTCAAAACACGTATTTGCGGTGAAATATCGGTATCGAATTTTTGGGTGGAATGCAATACCTCCCCTTCCTACTAGGTACGTGGTAGAGAAAGTAAAAATGGCACGACAACAAGTTATTGGAATTTGTTGTGGAGAACGTAATGATGATGAATATGTGAGAAATAGAAGGTGACTGTGGTGGATCATACAGCAAGCAATGTGGATGGTGTGGATTTTGTGACCCGGGTTTGTCTCTCAAGAGACTATTTACTTTGGAAGAAATACAACAAGAATTGGAACTCGCATCAACGTGTGTGCAATTAATTCATAATGAATAGAAAAGGATATGTGCACCGCAGGATCAATTATTATTCTTTGCATCGCCAAATCTACCCTGTATTTCTCTACTGCATTGAGTACTACCATTCGTGGCACACGTTCTATTACCCTTTACGCACCACCCATGTTTTCATTATATCGTTCCTGATATGTTTTGTGTTACAGTAAAATATATCTCAACTTTTCACTCTGCCTTTATCAAACGTCCTGTGTGACCGTTGTACAAAGTGTTTCACAAGGAAAAAGCTATTAATTGCATTATATAATTATTTTATATGTGATAGGCGGACATTTCAGAGCCACAGATACCGTTTTATTCATATGATTGCTTTGCGTGTGTTTCATTTTCAACATGCACAGGACGCATATGTATGAGAAATTGCTGTCTCAGATAACAGGCTACGACTTCTTTACCGGAGTTTGCAGCCTCGTGCTGAAACGTATTGCTATGTTCCAGTGATAAATATGTATACCTGTGTTCACATAAACAAAACTACAGGAAAAGTCTGATGGATATATTCACGTGACTTTCTCTACCCTCTACTATTTATTAGTGGGTACACAAATTATTCTTACTAAACTTATTTTTCTCTACTACATTTTAATCCAAGTAAACTTTTACAGAAATAGATACATTACACATTTCGTTACAGATACAAAGAGAACAGCGATAGTCAACTGGACGCTATATGCTGGTCTTAAAATTCCATACAATCGCGAGAAACAACTGAAAATCGATGACAAGCATTGAACAAGGCAAACCTTTAATAACGGATATCTCAGAAGCGGCTCATGCTACAAAAAAAAACTTATTTTAATTAAGTGTGTGTTTAAAGAGATCTACATTTTTCTATGGTAGCTTTTCGTCTATCGCTTAACGTTTAAAAGTTACATAAGATTATACAAAATTCCTTCCGAATGAAGAGGATTTCCTAGGCTATTCCTGAAATTTGAAGGTATGTGTTTTATTTGTCATGGAAATGTCTCTCATACATGGTATTTTAATCAAACCGTTAAGTCATTTTTTAGAAAATCAAAATTTTCGAAAAATGTTCCTTGTAAAGTGTGGTTGGGGTGGGGGATTTTTTTTCTTGAAATTCCTGTGCTGCATCCTTGGAAGATACTTAACTGAAATACTAATATTGATATTTATCCGACCCCTCATGTTTGAGTTTACAGACCGACACAAAGACACATACACACGGACATATTTCCACAAATACTTTATTTGTATTTAGGGGGCCTCAAAACATGTATTTTCGGCGACATTTTGGTATCGAAATCTACCTACTTAACAAGATGCATTAGTGTGCGATCAACTGCTTTGCTTCAGTTCATCAGATGAAAAATGCAGCACACCTACAAAACAATTTCTGCAAATATTTGACTTACCACGAAATTCTTAGTTGGGATAAAATCTCCACTTTAGTAGTTTGAATTCGTCCCTTTTTTAAAATTCCATCTGTTGGAAGTTTAAATACGTGTAATATTAATAGTTTTGTTAGTAGTCTAGTTGCCTTGCATTTAGGGTCAGTAGATCATGGTGTGGTTTAATTTGGAAACTGAGGGCTACCGGCTCTAAGTACTGCCTACTTACAAACGCCATTTGCTTCTTCATCAACGAAAGGTCTTTCTATCTAGTTGGTTCTAGAGAGCACTTGATAGACCGATAGATACTGCTTGCGTGTTGTCACATTCGCAATGGCAGACGGCATTTAGTTGTTTTCAAATTAATGATCATTTTAAACAAATTAATTGACCCTAAAATGGCCGTCATAACGTCCTCCAAGCAAAACACGAGTAATGGCAATTTCTTTCCTCTATAATATCAAGCGATTTTTATTAAAGACATTTGTTTCTAGAACCCTTAGTTTTGGAGATATTGTACAGTCTCGACTTAAATGGTCCACCCTGTATATTGGCTGTTTTAACGAGATACACATATCTTATGTTTACCAACTACGCCAAAGTCATCCAGAATGAAGAGGCTGTTCCCAGAAAAGTCAATATACAAATGTAATTTGTCCTGGAAATGTCTTTAAAATATGGTATTGTAAAGAAAATCATTGGAGCCATTTTTGAGAAAACCAAATTTCCATGTAAAGGATAATTTGCGTTGTGGGGATTTCATTGAAAATGTTTGTAAATAGGAACAGGTAAAATATGAAGAAAATGTTACCATAACATGTACGTTTGCCCAAAAATTAAAATAATGAAAAATCTTATCTTAAAAGCAAAGCATCTTAAAAGTATGCGTTTGGAGCATATTCACCTGATTAGTTCAAAAAGAGGCTTTGTAAGTGGTTGTCAATATTCAATAACAAACCATTAAATTAAATACAACAATGGTAATTGTTCTTCGTGTGTACGACAAGGCTGGAAAGGTAGAATCGACTGAAAAATGCCATGTCATAGCAGAGATTTGAACCACAAATCTTCCGATTGCTCTTTGCTACATTATCTTGCATGCTGCGTCTAGATTTACTATTCTTTGATTATGTGAAGCCTTAGCGATGTTATTAAATTACAGCATAACACACAAACCAAACCGATGAAGGATTGTGAAACAAAGCACACAATAGCATACAGTACCTTAAAATATATGTGTGCAATTATCTGTGGAATTTCAATAAGTACGTTGATCAACAATGTTTCGAAACTTTTGAATAACTTGAACAGTTCAGCTACAGTTTACCAGTTACTGGTAAATAACATGAATAGTAAAACCAAAGAAGGCTGTAGCTTCCGTTTAATTCCGTGCGGTGTCGTTCACCTCTATTCTGCATGCATGCGATAATGGCTAGTGTTCAGTAAAGCGCATGGCTGCTTCTAAAGAGCGATCCCTCAGCCATCTGGTCGGTAGTCGCGATGCGTGTTCCGTGCGCGATCCCTCAGCCATCTGGTCGGTAGTCGCGATGCGTGTTCCGTGCGCGATCCCTCAGCCATCTGGCCGGTAGTCGCGATGTGTGTTCCGTGCGCGATCCCTCAGCCATCTGGCCGGTAGTCGCGATGCGTGTTCCGTGCGCGATCCCTCAGCCATCTGGCCGGTAGTCGCGATGTGTGTTCCGCGGGCTATATTCAGTGCATCTGTTTATTATTCTCATTATTGATACCGATACCATATTATTACTGGTTTTATGATGATTATTACGATATATTGATTACCTATTGAACAAACATAATTACTTTTTATTTTATCAGTACTAACCTTTTTCACAGTCGGTGTTAAAAGTGGTGTCCTTCGGCAGATAAACATTCTTGGCACCTTCTGATGAAATTATTATTTACACGCATAAGTTCTTGTTGCGTAACTTCAATAATTTCTGTTCTTATATTGCTTTTAAGATCGTCTATGGTGCGAGAATTATTCCTATAGACTATTTTTAAGATTACCCCACAGATAAAAGTCACACACAGTAAGATCCGGCGATCGATCAGGCCATAACCCTTTAGAGATTATTCTGTCATCAAAAACATTCTTGATGTCTCGCAAGGAAGCCTTATGCGGTCGTAATTGATGGACAATAGTCACTCTGTATGGTTTTAATTTCAACAGTTTCGTACACCTATGTACTGAGGTTTTGGAAACACTGACTTGTGTTACACGTCGTAAAGATTTATTCGGAGACCATTCAAATGCTTCGCCCTTTTCATCAAGTTTTTCTTCCATTAGAACCCCTCGTTTCTTTTTATAACTTACAACATTAAATAATCCCGTTCTCTTCACTTTATTCACTAGATATCTAACTGTTTCTCTACTCGGAACTGGAACATCAGAAAACTTATCATGAAATTGCCTACACACCTGTCCACATGAGTCGGTTTTCACATACGTGCCATGCATAAAAAGTCTTCGTTCAAGTCAAAATTTGAGTATCAACTTGGGTTGTAACAATCCGATAATTCAATCGCACACAAATACACACGCGTCTCGCGTCTATACACAAGAAGCAATAACAGCTGACTGAAGCCCGCTGCCACATGTCCGATAAGTGGCAGAGCCCGTGGCTCAGACATGTCGCACAAGACTGCCGTTAGCTCGCTGACACGAGGGAAATAACTACTTACCAACATCCGAGACTCGCATTCGGGAGCACCCGGGGGTCGATTCCCGTGGGCTGTCCAATCTGATCCTGGCTTTTTTCGTACTTTTCTCTAGTTGGTAGGCGAAAGCTTTGGGCACTTTCCCATTCACCATGATTCCTTTCCATCATTTTGCTTTCATTCCGGTTCCCTCTCATCTTTAAAGTTTACTTCTAGGTTTCGTGGCGTAAGGTGGTGCCGGACAGATGGTGCGGGTGCTTGCTCAAAGTAAAGAATACTCCCCGTGCACACTAGAAGACGTTCATAGTCCTCTCTAGGCAGCTCTAGCAGTGCGTGCCTGGAAATGTTGGGGAGCTGCACGCATCTCTGGAGCCTGTCTGCCAGCGACCTGTAGCCTCCTGTGGTTCCTTCACTTCATCCTTTCCTCCTGGGGTGGTATACACAGTAGGTCGCAGTGCGCCCCTCCATTGTATAGCCCATACATAACAATGGTGAAGCATCCAACTGTCGTTTGGAACAACTAACTGAGGTTGTACCGGCTTTTACGAGTGGAGCGTCGCGTAAACAACTAAAGGAAACGCGGCATTGCCAACACTAGGAAAGAAAACAAACACACTTAGGCCAGAATTGAAAAAAAAATGACTACCAAACGTGCTATTCTGACGAAACTGCAACGTTAGACAAAGTCTTAAATTCTGTCAACAATGATCCTAAACTGTCTTATTTAAGCGATTCACCTTATATAAATTCTAGCGAGAAATTGGATTTACGTTTTTGAAGAGAAATAACATTAATATAATTACTGAAGACAACATCGTGTGATGGAGACGCCTCTACCCGATAGTGTGGCAGCTACAGATTAGCGTGAGTTTTGTTTTAATTTCAAGAACTAAGCTTTCATTTCCGTGTTTATTATTATTATTATTTGCACAGTGGAGCGTTCGTTGCAGAAAAACACGACACGTGGCACTAGTTTATGTTTGTTCCTCGCAGCTGATACGAACATCTAACGCAGAGGGATGCAACTTGTTTTGTTTACATCAAATCTGGTGCAAATTTGAACCAATAACACTTACAACCTCAGTATTTGCCTCACTCTATGCCTATGCGGCGACATTCGCTCAGAAGTACGAAATAAGAAGATAACACCTTCTAACTGACACTGCTAAAATCGCAGCCCTCTCAATTTGGATTGCATGAATGAAAATGTTTAGGGACGTTTGCTATATCCCTTTTATTGTTGCCTGAAGGACTGCAACACCATGTCTCCTCCTATTTAATAGCAACTCCCATAACGCCGAGTTCTCTAACGTAACCTCCCCCACCCTTTAAAAAGGTCGTAACTTTTTTGCTTTTTCTACCACCTACATAGTAGGTATAGAAGGTATTGTATTACACCCAAAAATTGCTACCAGATTTCACCAGAAATACAGTTTGAGGTCCCTTGAATAAAAGAACCAATTTTAGAAAAATGTTAGTGTGTGTATATATGAAAACCTTAACTCAAAAACGAATTGTGGGATAAATACCAAACTTGGCATTTAAGTTCATAACATCCATGATACCAAGATGCGACACAAAGATTTTCAAGAAAAATTCCCACACCAAGCTACGCTTTACTTGGACATTTTGCGAATGGCTAACGATTTTTATTAAAATACCATACGCTAAAGATATTAAATGAAAAATAAAATGTGTATCTTAAATTTTCTGGAAATAGCTTATGAAATGCTCTTCATTCGGAAAGAGATTTGTATAATCTTGCATAATTGGCAAACGTTAAGCGATAGACGAAAACGTACTGCACAAAGGATGTGTGTCTCTTAAAATACACTAGTGTATAACATAACTTTTTTGTGGCACCAGACATTTCCGAGATATCCGTTATTAATGGTTCTAATTCTTCAATACTTAAACATTCTTTGAAAGGTATTTTCCGGTATTTCTCCGATGTCATGAAAAGAGTAACATTTTAAGAACAGCGTACAGCGTCCGGTTTTAAAACACTTTACTGTTCTTATTCCCTTTGTATCTATAACGAAATGTGTGACTCAGCTATTTCCGGAAAGGTTTATCTGTTTAAAATGACGCAAATAGCAAAATAAACTGCCATAAGAATAATTTATATACATCATAACAACTGATAGAGGATAGAGAAAGTTATGTGAATGTAACACAGATTTTTCTTTTCGTGGCATATAAGCTAAATGGGCTCTGAATGGAGATTCTTCCGCAGAAAACTGAAGTTTGTTGTACCCTCCCCAACACTCACGCAATGGAGAGTAACGAAACCTCGCTTAAGGGTATACAGAGACTATGTTGTAAGAACTTTCCTGAGACTAGAGGATCCGAAAGTGTTTAACCGGAGTTTACACACACGGTATACTCAAATGTAAACTTGACGTGACGTAACAAATGAAGGCAGATGTTAGGTTCATAACAGTGGAGATGAAGGCAATTTAAGCTTCAACGCTTTGCTTCAGTGACATTTTTACGTTTTAAAGGGTATAACCAGTTCTAGTCGTGGTGGAACGCATTCTTAACCTAATAAAATTTCATATTTCGAATATAAAGTAGATGATCGCTAAGCGCCTTTGTTGTCGACTCTAGTACTTAAAACTTCGGCAAAAGTTGCGATTCTGCACTTAAAGAGGTGTACACTTTCAGAGGAGCTTCATTCCCCCTCCTCCAAAGTTCACCACGCCTGCGCTTTTATGACGAAATTCCTGAATATTTTTCTTGGCAGATAATTTTGCTTCGTATCACATATTTCTTAGGGCCGCATTAAATCACCTCAATGGCTGGAAGCAACAGTTTGGTCTTGGAAAATACTGGTTACCTAGTGGGACCCTAATATTAAGGTGTAATAAACATTTATAACTAACATAAAAATACATTTGAGATTGGGTTTTATTAGCTCCACGTATGGACGCCAATTTGAGATAAAGGTTGTATTGAAGGAGTTGCATTATATTTCAACTGTTGGGGAGCCGAACTTGTAGTAGTTGCAACCGCACGTATAGAGTAGCCTTCACCCCAAATATATTTTCAGGTGGCCTTTGCTCCAAGTTTAAAAAAATATTAACTTTGCAATTTGACTGTTTCTTTAAATATTATATATTTATGTTTGCCTCGGCTGCGTCAGTATTATTGTTAGAGACGTGGATGTCTTGGCAGGGTTGTGGTGCAACAAGAATGTAGGCTTACACAGATTATAATTTTACTTCACTCCTTTTATTAATGATTGACACGATTTAAATAACACTTCACTGATATAGAGAGAGCTGTGAGATTCTATTTATTTAGTAATTACACTTTTTAACACGTAAACTTGTTTTTCGTCCCACACGAACACATATAATATTTATTGAGGACACTTTTTGCGTCTGGTTACTAACGCTGTCTGCAGGCAACTGAACTCTAAATTTGTAAAGTTTTCTCCTTTTTATTTTCTGATTGGCTAATCCTACTCCAATAGAATACCTTCATGTAACTAAAGCTTTTTCTGGTTGTTGATTGGCTATTTTATAAACTGTCACTAAAATTACATTATTGCTTCCAAGAATCAGAAGTAGTAGTGTTAAACTCTCAGCAACTTTTGACCTATTTCTCATAGCTCTTACATTATTAAATTACGTAATGCATTCACATAGCATTATTGAACATGTATACAATAATATACAATAATGTAAACATTTACAATGACTGTAATATACACTTTTTATGTATTATTACATACACATATTGCTTTAAGGCGGGCTGTTATTGAATTTATGTTATATAATTTGACTAAAATCATTTAAGTGTTAAAAATACTGCCTCACATTTCAAAGGTTAAAATAAGCAGTAAATCGAACTAGAATATTACATTAGGCATGCATTTAAAACGAACGTTTTCTAAACATCGGATTCGCGCTTCAAGTGAAGTTTCACATAGGTCATTTTCTGTCTGTACTTACCGCTGGGTCACCGGGTCGAGTGAGCTTTTCTCAACATATTCCTTTCATGTGAGTATGGCGCTTTCTTCCCGCCACTCTCTGTGCGCGGACTGGAGTTATTTTTTATCTGTATTCCTTTGGTAACGTGTACTAATATTAGAAAGTGAGAGATTCATTTTTCATTTTAATTATTTATCAGGGCTCCATGCTCGCTTCTGTCCTTTTTAATGCACACATGCCTGACTTCTCCAATTTAATACCCACTTGTACAGCTACAGATGCTGACAATACCGTACTCTATTCGATCTGCGCACAGCTATCACCATCTACGCTATTCCATTGATCTTGGATGCCTACAAAACAGAGACCAACCTATTCTCCATCCGTCCTTACAGGAATCCCTTCCCTCTCCTTTTGCTGAATGAACCTCCATGCTAGTTACATCGGTGAAGTATGTTGGTGTACTGCTAGGTCAACCAGAATCACTACTTTATACAGTCTTTCACCGGCGGTCACCTTTAGCTCTTGAATGCTTTTTGCTGCTACATACACATCTTCTGCGACCCCTATCACCTATGCAGCTCCTATTTGGAGTTCCGCCACTAAAACTAACTTTCGCCGCCTTCAAATCCTATAAAACAGAGCAATCCATATTATCTCCAAGGCCCCATGGTTCCGCGTGAGTATTGATTAACGAGACGCATCCAGAAATTAAGTTTTCCTATTTTTTAAAACAAAGAAAGCAAACTTATATGAAGTACTTTATTGGGAACATGTACAGTAATGTTTGAGCTATTTTTCGACTAGTCACACAAGAATTGAGACACTTGTCATATCGTGGGATCAACGTTTGTATTCCTGTGTCGTAGAAGTCTGCCGCCTGTGAATGGAACCAGCGTAAGAGAATCGTATTTAGACCAGGACTGTATGGTGGATGATCAAATAGCTCCCAGCCGAACTTCTGCAGACAGTTGCTGTGTGCCGAGCCGTCTGTAGACGAGCATTATCATGGGGCAGCACAACATTTGCAGTAAGCATTCCACGCCTCTTGTTTTGAATAACACGTCGCAATTTCCGCAGTGTTTCACAGTAACGGTCAGCGCTCAGTGTTTCACAGTAACGTTCAGCGCTCACTGTTTCACCTCTGGGCAGGAAGTCAACGAGTAGAATGCGCATCCTATCCCAGAACACCATGCACATCGCTTTCTGCACCAACACAGTCCATTTGATCCACTGTGACGCCAATGCGTTGACTGCTGCTTGGTTTCTGGGGTAAAGTGCAAAATCCACGTCTCATCGCCCGTGACGATCCTGTCGAGGAACTCATCGCCATCGTCATGATATCGCTGCAGAAATGTCAGTGTTGCTCCTAAGCGTTTCGGTTTGTGCTCGGGTTTCAGGTTTTTTAGAACCCACCTGGCACACAACTTCCTGAACAGCAGGTGCTTAGTGACAATTTCATGCAACAAGGATCGCAATATTTGCCGAAAATGGCTGCTGAGCTCTGTAATCGTGAAGCGGCGGTTTTCTATGAGCGCTGCCGCACCAGCTCAACAAGGTCATCATTGATGAGGGACGGTCGCCCACTGCGCTCTTCATCATGGACACTTTGACGACCTTCGGAAAACAGCCTATACCAGCGACGCACCATTTGTTTACTGATGATGTTCGGCCCTTAGACCTGACAGAGCTGACGATGAATTTCGATTGGTGCTATGTTTTGCGCAGCAAGGAACTTTTATCACTGACCGAACCTCGCAGGCGGCGGGAGAACGAATAAGAGCCGTCATTTCGGACCACTGTTGCCACGCTACTGGCACCAGGCGGACCTGTCGGGTAGACATATGATTGGTACGTCATAGATCTGTTACGCACGCGCAACTTTCCCGGCAAAATACGTTTACTTTAAAGGAAATAAAATCAGTAAGCTTACTTTCTGAATGCGTCTCATACACACACACACAGGTGTGTGTGTGGCTATCTAGGGTTATTTTAAAAAACACTCAACCGATTTTGATACATTTTTGAGCATTGAAAAGCCTTGTGTTTTGTGACGGACATGGGACTATAAAACTCCTAATTTCCTTTCATATATTACTGAATTACCACAAAGCCTTAGTTGAGAATGCCATGAATAGTAGTTGTACTCCGCAGAGCATAAAAACAAAAGCCGGTCGCTTTTATTCTAAGTAATACACATAGATGGTCATGATGTAACATTTAAACATACAGAAGAAATCGACATTCGATAATGTTTATAACCTTACGAATCGTATATTATATTTATTTCTTTAACAGTCATTTATCAAATACTGCAGATGTGTATGTAATTAAACGCCATCAATGATATCCTTTGTTCTAATTCTATACATATATCCACTGAGGCTTGTGGATCCCTAAACGTTCTAATAACACTCATGTGAGAAAAGCTTGCTTTATTTCCATCCTACATATGTTATAATCAAGTTCGCTAACTCGCCATGCTCAATAATAGTGTAAAGAGAGAAATTTGCTAACATTAAACATCAGTGAACAGATATTTTTGTTAACTGATAAGATTCGGTACTTTACTCCGTGGTCGCAGACTATGTTCCAATTTGTGGCCCGAGAGTGCGGAATCTTGGCAATTATTTCGTTGTATGTGTTGAGGGTTTATGTGAAAGCTATGGAGCTTTTATGCTATGGGACCAAAGAGAACATACAAAGTTTTAAAAATATTATAACTAAGTAAATAAAACTTTACTACTCCGATCGAGATTATTCCGCCGCCGAAGTGTACTTATAAGCCATGCAGAATTTCCAGAACTAGGAAGGCTATCGGGGCGAAGTTAAGGAGGTCAGAGGTTCCGCCGTTGCCTCTCACCCTTTTGCATGGATATGAGGGGATTTTTCATGCGTTATTAGGAATAGTTAGGGATGTGCAAAATTACAATTAACAGAGTTAAAAAGAAGGACTCGCCATAACAACTTTCAGATTTATACAATAATTTCATAAAGAACGGCGGGAGGTCATTGAAATTTAATTGTAACTGGAGATAAATGAATTTAATTAACTCGTCATTCCAGTTTGAAAAGCTAAGTGTACCACCCAAGCATTCTTAAACTTTATAGTTGATATCGTCAGAACAATGAATGGTTTATTTAACTGTTTATTCAGAGACAATTTAGGAAGTAAACAAGAAAAATGTGTACCTTAACAATTGAAAGTAAATTATTGAATCTTGAAAAAAGTGTTGTATTCGAATTTCCCAGCTTTTCTTTATATGTGCTCATCTTTCCCACGTAGGTTCCATCCACGGACTTTAAAGTCTGTAGGTCGTATGGAAAGTAACAATGCAGACTTAAAGTTTCACATGCCCCACAACTAGAAGTCCAATAGGGATGGAAATGGTCATGGATGGGACCACCACGACCGATCCTATGGTTTTAGGAATATTGCTTCAAAGGTTCGCGGGAAAATGCGGATCTGCACCGACGTGTTTGTACATGATGCTCTGGTTTATTCCTTATAACAGTTCCGTATAAAAGCGAGATACTTCGGCTAGTCTAGGTCCCCAATAATATGATGCCCAATGAGTGAATGACTATGCCTAACGTTTATTAAAAAGCTGATGCGTTACATTCAAATCATTTTCTCAATCCATTCTTCAACAAACTATACGTTAAAAAAATCTATATTTCTATCAGCTTCATCTTAAAAAAAATAAACATTGTGCGAGGGCTGATCAATAAAGACTGAGACTGATTTTTTTTCACAGTATTTATTACTCCATTTCAATGTTGACATGATCTTTTTCAAAGTACTTTTTATACGTCTCTGCCAGTCCTCGAACACATGGTGCAGGCCATTCTTTATCAGGTCTTTGAGAATCGCCTCACTTTTCCTCAGCACGCTTCAGTGCTCTCAAATTGAATGCCCCGGAGCTTTGCCTTCAGTGATGGGAATAAAAAAGAAATCACAGGGAGCAAGATTGGGGTTATAAGGCGGATGCAGTACGCTGGTGATGTTGAATCCCTGGACTTGATTTGCGACGTGAGGCCATGCGTTGTTGTGAA
Source organism: Deroplatys truncata (assembly GCA_030765065.1). NCBI lineage: Eukaryota > Metazoa > Arthropoda > Insecta > Mantodea > Mantidae > Deroplatys > Deroplatys truncata. Next base: position 17,343,744 of record CM060988.1, on the reverse strand, counting down.
GTCGCCATCCATTGTGATGAAGTTCTGGATGTTTCCTTGCAATGTGTTCCCTCGGTGTAGCCAATACTGGTGTGTACTACGCTGCTGTAACAGTAGTGTGAGGAAGAACAACAATCACAGCAGCTGTGTTGATGTTGACTTCAGTCATAGCAGAAGCCGAAGCACCAGGCCCAGCTTGCTTAGCACAGAGGACTCGCCCTTCTTTGAAGTCCTTGAACCACCTAAACACTGTTGCACAAGATAGTGCATTTTCACCGTATGCTTGCTTCAGCTTTTCCGAAGTTTCAGAGGCTGTATGATTTAAACGAAAACAAAATTTTATTGCTCCCTCGCGTGTCGAGTGGTATGCGAAATTCAAGTAGGGTCAACAATATACAGCATTACCACCAACCTACCGATACAGGAGTGCTGCCGTCTATGGACATTATATATGAAACCCCGCTCTTTTCAAATATTCATGGTAGAGACAGGAAACTCTCAAGAAAGCTACAGAAAAAAATCAGTCTCAGTCTTTAATGATCAGCCCTCGTAAAATGATTTACATACTTCCTTGTAGGTATAATGGGAATTGGGAATATGGTAGGCTTAAGCGATAGTCTAATCTTTTAAGAGTTCGTCGCTATGCAATGGCTTTGAACTTCCATTTTCTTTCCACGACCAGAAGAAAAATTCTCTTATGTTTTACATTCACATGGCTTTTTCTGTCACCTATCTTTTATTAATGGGTATAGAAACTACTCTTACGAAAGCTTATTTTCCTATATACTTCATTTTAATTGGGATTCAGCTTTGGAGAAACAGCTATGTTACATATTTCAGTATATATGCTAACGGAACAACGATACTCAAATGTTTAAGAACTTTTTTTAAATTTATAATGATGGATAAGCATTACATACTTTACAGGTCTCTGTAAATAATAGAATACAAATAAATGATTATTAATGCTAAAGGAAGGTCAAAGTGGCATCTTGTAGCTATAGAATATGGATAAAATATTACGTAGTGATTAAAAGTAATACTCGGAGAAAATTAGTGTAGCTGGTGATTAGAATCATCGGAGTTACTGAGTAGAAGATCTTGTGGTAGTCTCTTCAGGCGTGTGGACTGGTGGGTGCGTACACCGATGTTGGACGTCATAGCTCCTGGAACATCTGGAAATTGTGAGAGGAAGTGAAAAAGATCTTGCGTATAAACTGAACAGGAAGGAGATGTATCTGCCGGTTCCTGACAATCCAATGAGCACTGGTAGTAATCCTCAGGAATCTGTTTGAGCACTTGTAAACGGTGAAGGCGAGTGTTTCTAGGAGGATGTGTGAACAAGAGATTTATAAAGAAGAAGAGAGCGTTCAACAGCAAGAGTGTCGTCCTCCGTGGAATAGGGGTACCATGCTAGCTTCTAGTTTCCAAGGTCGCGGGTTCAAACCCAAAGGAGGTTGATGGATTTATTTCAGCCGTAAAAATCCTTAAAAAAACTTCGCAAGGGAAGTAAAGCCGATGGCTCCGTGTCGTAGATTTACGGCACCTAATAGAGCTCAAGCGTGATAAAGAGCAAAATTTCAGGTCTTTCACACCCAAAATAGAATGGGCCGCTAAGGAGTAGTTAAGGAGCTTCCATAAACAAAGCTCGACTTTTTAATACCAAGAGGCGCGGGTTTATGAAACGTGGATTGAGTTTAGAAAGTGTTTCAGATTCCAATGAAATGAGGCGATGGTTTGTTATGAATATGCAGGGCAGAAAAAATAAATTAAATTGAGTTTTATTTATAGATGCTCTTTAACTACTATCGATCTTAGCGTCCCATTCTATGTTGAGCGTGAAAGACCAGTAATTTTGTTCAGAGGCCTCTTTATCAGGATTGAGGTTCTTTTACGTGCCCCAAATCCATGACACGGGACCACCAGCTTTATTTCCCTTCCGAATGAAGCTATGCTAAGGATTTTACGCCAGGGTTTGAACCCGCGACCTCGGTAACTAGAAGCTAGCATGGTACCACTGGACTACGGAGGACAACATGCAGGGTAGAGCGGTTGGTGATATTTGAAAGGAAAAACCCTTAGCTTCAGTTTTTTCAGTGTTAAGTATTCACCAAGTGTGAAACTCTCTGCGAGACGATCTAGAGAAGTTTAAATTGTGTAATTAGTCTCAAGGAGATTTAGTGTAAATGGAGTAAAACAGCATAAAGCTATGGAAGTGGGGGCCAAATCAGGAAGATCCTAGGTGTAGATGCTGAACAAGATCAGAGAGAATATCGATCCCTGTGGAACTCCTGCATTAATAGAGCGCCAAGACGATTGAGTACTACCAATATGAACAACATAGGTGCGTTCTAATGCAACACTGCAAATGGTAGAGAGTAGACATTGAGGAAGGCCGACACGATAGAGTTTAAGGATTAAGCCGTTATGCCGTACTTTATCAAAGGCCTGTGATAAGTGTAGGAACTGGGTGTTGTGTGCTGACGATTTTCAAAACCATGAACAATTGAGTTAAACGTAAAAGCTGATGCGATGTAGAGTGCTTAGAACGAACCCCGAATTGGAAGTTTGTGGTTATGTGGCCTGAGAGAGAAATTTAAGGATATGTCGAAGAATTATCTTTTCAAGGAGTATGGATAACTTCGGTAATTCGCTAATTAGACCACAGTTGCCAGCAGGCTCTTAGGCTTGTTTGGTTTGTGGAATTCTATAATGTTAGCAAACTTCCAAGTAACCAAGTCGGAGACAGAAATTTCGCATGGAACATAAGTAGGCAAGAGCTTTACTGGTCAAATTTTTAGGACTACATTAGGTGGCACATTGTGCCATGGGGTTTTTAAGGAGGAGACATCGAATCAAACACGATATTCACTGGGGGGTCGTGAAGGAGATTTTTGGTGAGCAGTGGGCTGGTATCAAAGCGTATGTTGTTCTTGTTCAACGTTTCGAATAGTAGCATCAAATAAAGCTGGATTTGGAGTGAATGTCTGTTCGTAGTGGGAAGCAAGAATATCACATTTATCTTTAATTTCCGTAATAAGACCATCACCAGTAGAAAAAGCTGGTATGAGGGTTGGCTCACCAAGAAGGCGTCTCTAGCATCCCATAGAGTGCAATCATGGGATGAAATGCTTGCTAGCTGATGTTCATAGGTGTCAAGGCGGTAGCGCTCGATTCAGCTTTCACGAAACGTGTTATTACATTTTTCGACGCAAGCAAGGTCGTCTTTCCTGGTGCCATTGCCGACTAATGCACACAAAGTAACTTATAGTATCGCTGCAGTGCTGCACAGCGTCATCAATATCGGCCGTAGTGGCACAGGAATAAACCGTATGTAATGTTGAATCTAGATGAGTATGCAATATATTCCATTGTACATAATCATTAATAGGTTGTGTAGCTATGGGTAGTATATTAAGAGTTGAAAACTAATCGGGACTGGGCAATGGTGGAAATTAAGTTCCGCTAAGGTGGTCACAAATGCTGGAAGCTGTAAATTTCTGTGAATCCCAATATCAAGAATGTTGGGAGCGGACAGCAGATTTCTGGGAAAGTAAGTGTGATCCGTGGGAGCTAAGACAGATAATCAGCAAGTATACAATATATTGTAGGGGATTAGTGGAGTGGTAATCCCATGAGGAGTGGTTGCAGTTAATTTTTCCAAGTAGAAGAGTGTTGCAGTCGCCCGGAAAAAAGGCAATGAGAAATAGTCACTGTTAAACTTTCGGTTAGCAGACTCGTAGGTGCTGATAATAGTGACACCAATACCATCAGATGTAGGCAGAATGATTTCCACCACTTCAATGTCAGGGACGGCTAGTAAGGTATGGCATGATCAATGAGATTACGCCGGATTAGAATAGCAACACCTTCAGATGATTTTGTAGCTTCTCGATCTTGTCGATATGTATTGTAAACCAGGAAGGGTAAATGTCTCATTTGGAAGCAGATGGGTTTCATTGATACAAGCGAGGTCGATGTTATGCATTGTGAGAAAGTAATAAACGAAGCACATTTAGTGCGTATTCCATTAAAATTCCAGTTAGGGATAGCGAGTCGTTTAAGAGTGAAGTTCACGTGCTGGCACTGTAAAACGCAGAATAAATAAGAGAACTAATGAATTGTGTTATTTGTGGCAGAAATGGAGAAAGAATTGGGACGAAAAAAACGAGAAGAGCTGTGCGAAGAGAACGGCAAAAAAGCTCTAAGAAGATGTCGAAGTGCAATCGGTAGGCGTTTCATTCTGTGGATGTATTGGAGGAGATGGAGGAGGAGAAGAAGAAGAAGAAGAGGTTGATCTCACTACCTAGAAGTAGAGACGCTGGGTCTGACGTATTCTGCCGTGAGGGATGCTGTAGTTCAGACGTTACGGTGGTGCTGGTGGTTGATATTGCGTAGCTGTGGATGTAAGTCACCTTGCCACTAAAGTCACTGTGTTGTATCGCATAGAAGAGATGATCTTGCCCACAGTTCACACACTGAGATGATGCGGTGGGTGGTTTGCTGCACTTGGAGGAGTGGTGATCACCGAGACACAGTGGGGACCCAGCTGACAGTAATTCTTAGTGTCTCCACAACACTGACAACGAGTGCACTGCGGGAGTTCTGTAATATGGCGTCGATGTTCAGCTTTTACAACACTGTGTAAGGTTAAGAACAGCTCTTCCCTCGTCATTGTTGGCAAGTTAAACAGCAGAGATAGGAATGGATTACTTATTTCTTGCTAGAAAACGTGTAACCTTTCTTAATGGATACTTTAAAGAACAGAATTGACATAGATTTTCAGATCGCTGACAGAACACGGGAGATTACGAATGATCACGAAGATGAGTTATCAGCAGTGTTTCCATAATTATAATATTCTTGGTTTGTGGAGGTAAAGTAGGTTGTAAGGCAGCGAGAGTCAACTGACGTAGAAGGATATACTTTTATAAGAGCTCCACAAAGTTCTGTGTGAAGATCAGAGAGAACACAATTTTGTATATCCTGAAGAAATAGCTGATCATTTTGTACACTGTGTATGCAAATGATTGAAATTCTCTCTTTGGGTGTGGAATCAGAAGTTTCCTGATCACAATCATTGTTAACTCATAGTGGATGGATACGGTTAGTTTTTGGATTAGAGTATGTTACCGTGAACCACTGGGTTGTTGTGTGGGTGGTGCTATACTGTTTGTTCTGACTGCCGGAATGAGAGGTGGAAGAGGGTTGGTCTCTTACACTTTGGCAGTTAGAGTTGACAAAATCTACCATACTGTCATCATCTTCCTGTTTGCTATTGTCGATTGAATTAGGTGGATGTGATAACTGCAACTGAGCACGCCGGAGTATCAGCAGTTGTACTGGAGGCAGAGCTGTGTCAAGAAGTTTGCTGTAACGTATGTGATGAGGTAGGTAATATTGAGCTGATGGCACTACATTGTAAGAGGTTGAAGTGGTGTCGTTATATACCACATTCATCGAAGTGGTATGAGGTGGTCCATATCTTCCAGCTGGAGAGTAAAAAAGTTGAATACATACAAGAATAAACGATTTAAGATAAAGAGAGTTGAGGGTTGTTACACTACATCACTAAAATATTCTTACTTGAACGCGTTTCGGGAGACGGCTTGTTCCCATCGTCAGCATGTTCTCAACTCAACGCGCTCAAGTAAGAATATTTTAGTGATGTAGTGTAACAACCCTCAACACTCTTTATCTTAAATTATGACACATCACTGTTACTAGCTTCTAAATCTTCAAAATTAGTCAATAAGAATAAACGATATTCACAATACGATATACAAAAACAAGAACGCAGAATTGCACAATGTGGGATGTCGAAAATGAACGCTGCACACCAATGAAACAGTCTCTACCATTTCACTGATACTAATAAAGGTTTTAAATACTTCAAATAACTAACAAATATAAGCACAAATATGGAGTGATATATTAAGTTCGACTGACGTATAAACTGATCGTCAGTTGTTCCATTTAAGAACTGGACGCTACATACTGGCGTTAAAGTTCCATGCTCCTTCCATGAAATACGAGGCACAAATGAAAGTGAACTGGACTTTGAAAAAATGAAAATATATTGGAACAGTTCGAACCATAGATAAATAACGCTTATCTCGGAAATGGCTAATGCCTCAAAAAAGTTATTTGAAATAGATCTGTGTGTGTTTTTTTCCTTACATTTTCGTCTATCACTTATGGTATACGAGCTATGCAAGATTATACAAAATTCTTTCCAAATGAAGAAGACTTCATAAAATATTCCCAGAAAGTTCAGGATGAACATTTTAGTTGTCATGTAAATATCTTTAATATACGTCATATGAATCAGAAAACAAAAAAAGTTGAAAACGTTCCCTGTAAAGTGTACTTGGGTTGGGGAGATATTCTTGGAAATATTCGTGTCGCATTTTTGGAAGATGCTGGATGCTTAAACAGGAAGTTCGGTATTTATCGCACATATACACACAAACACTGGCCTATTTCTTAAAATGCCTTTGTTTTATTCGAGGGGCCTTAAAACATGTATTTCCAGATAAATTTCGATATAGAGTTTTTGGGTGAAATGCAAATACCAGCTCTACCTATATATTAGGAAAAGCAAAAAGCGAATAAAGACCTTACATTTACGAAAAGTGAAAGCATTTGAAGATTGAAAGCAACAACAAGAATATCTCAGAAAGCGTTTACTCCACAAAAGCTATATATTTGACGTAAATGTTGTGCCTTAACGAGATCTATGTTGTAGGTACAGGAGTTGATGGAAAGTCATTCAGTATAAAGAATTTCCACAAAATTCAAGATATGTCTCGATTTTAATTGCCATGAAATTATCTTGAACATGTGCCTATTTAAACAAAATTCTTAGACCCATTTCTAAGAAAGTCCAAGTTTTCGAAACATTTTCCATGTAAAGGGTAGTTGGAGTGGGGGGGTTCTTGAAAATCTTCGTATCGCATTTTTAAAACATGGAGAACACAAATACCAAGTTTTGTATTTAATCAACTTTGGTTTTGGAGTTATGCTGTTCACACACACGACACTTTCTTTGGATTCAGGGGCCCTAAAAACCTATATTTGCGGTGAAATCTCCACACGGATTACTTTTTCTGCTACGTATAGTAAGTATTATTTATTTTATTTATGGACGCTCTTTAACTACTATGGTTCTTAGCGTCCCATTCTATATTGGGGGTGAAACACCGGTAATTTTGCTCAGAGGCCTCTTTATCAGGCTTGAGGTTCTTTTACGTGCCGTAAATCTACGACATGGGACCACCGGCTTTACTTCCCTTCAGAAGGAAGCCGTGCTAACGATTTTTACGCCCGAAAAAATCCATCGCCCTCCGCCGGGTTTGAACCCGCGACCTTGGGAACTAGATGCTAGCACGGTACCACTAGTCCACGGAGGACGACGTATAGTAAGTAGAGGTAGTATTGCATTCGATCCAAAAATTCGATACCAGATTTCATTGGAAATATATGTTTTGAGGTGCCTTGAATCCAAATACGGCATTTCTGTGACCATGTGCGTGTCTGCCTGTCTGTGAACAGCATAACTCAAAAGCGAAAAGTCGGATAAATACCAAACTTGCGTTACTTAAGCATCTTCCAAGGATGTGACACGAAGATTTGCAAGAAAATCCCCCCACCCTAAACTACCCTTTACATGAAACATTTTTTTAAAACTTTGATTTTCTCAATAATGGCTCTAACAATTTTGATTAAAATATCATATGTTTAAGATATTTTCATGTCAAATGAAATATACATCTTGAATTTTCTGGGAATGTCCCTAAAAGCCTTCTTGGTTCTGGTAAACCATAAGAGATAGACAAAAGTTTACTACACAAAAATATAGATCTCGTTAAAACACAATTTATGTCACATATATACTATTTTCTCGAGTGAACCTTTTCCGAGATATACATTGTAGTTTGTTTGAATTTTCGAATACTTATATTTTTTCTCAAATGGGAATTCGTTGACATACAAAGAGAATGGAATACTCCACATAGCAACCAGTCTTAAAATATTTGACTATCGCTTAAAGTCTACCAATTCCCCTTGCATCTACAAGGAAATTAGCAATAAGATTAATATCTCGATTAACATGAAGCATATGGAGAATAAGCGTTTGTAAAAACAGTTTGTACAAGAGTAGAGAAAGCCATGTGAGTGTAACACATCAGATTTTTTGTGGAATACAATACATCCCCTACATAGTAGAGAAAGTAGAAACAGAAACTGTTGTCGTCTCTAATGAAAGTAGCGAATTTCCTCCAGTCCAGTAATGCTCATGATACACAGTAAGTGTGTCTGGTCGTCCATGAATAAAAACAATCGCTTTGTAAAATGGAGATCAACAACCTTTGGCAAAATTCCTATCTTCGCGGGTAATTAGTTGGTTTAATAGTCTTAACTTTGTAATGAAGTTGCCGTACCACTATACACATGACCCACGTTAATTTCAAGCTGTAATCAGCTACTTCCGCAAGTCTATTAAGAACTTCCACTTGAGAAGACAGTCCTTGCTGTTCTACTCCGTCCTGAGTCGTGGTCTGAGGCTATCAGACTCCCATAGACACTGCTGTATTGATGTATGCCTTCCATGATGACGGATCTATCGATTAGGAATTGCTTTGTATAAATCGGACGTACAGTCAAACCCCTCCTGCGTTTCTATACACGAAATCATATCTGTCATTTCAGGGTTTGTATAACGCTTCAAATTTTTTGAAAGTGCTTCTATAATTACATGAAATAGTTACATGTTTGCATCCCAGAGGAACCTCAGGACTGTCCGAGTCATTAAGTAATCGCTTGCAAAGGTAATTACCCTGGTTCGTTTGCCTGAAATCCAGGATACGCTTACTGATAATAAGCCAAGCGTTACCCTTCGTTTTCATGGGGCGTGCTTGCCAAGAACACTTCTCACTTGCGACAAGCTATTTGGAGATTCTTGCGCTGCCGAATCTCAAAATAACGTGACTATCAGTGCTAAATGAGAATTTAGCTCAACTAATTTCAAAGTTGCAAACCGAGCGAGGTGGCAACTCGCATTCAGGATGTCCTGGGTTGGATCCCCGGCGACCGCCTACTCTGACCCATACATTTTGTGATTTCTGCGGATCGGCAGGCGAACGCTGAGTGGTCCATCTTCTACTGCGACTCGCCTCCCCCCCCCCCATCACCTTCCTTGTCATCTGTTTCAAGTTGTAGGACCAGGGAGCTGCGGCTGGGCGGTGGCAGTGCGCTCTGTTGAGGTTTCTGTCGTTGTGGCGTTGACTGCTTGGTTAGGTCTCGCCTCCAAGGGCCCCCCGGAGGGACCGCTGAGGGTTCGGTGGCTTGTGGGTGAGCCAGGGTGGCATCGGATGCGTTCGACCCGAAACGTTAGGGACCCCGTCCATGCCTTCTCCTGTCGCAATCCGGATCTTTTCACCTCTTTGGTTCTCTCCCTTCATCCATCTCTCCCTCCCAGGGGTCACGGTAGAAGCAAAAAGGATCGCTGGGGGTCTGTGCCACGGTTGCGAGGACCGGATTTCGTCCGTAACTACAAGTTGCAACACCAAACTTCGGACTACTTGTAGCCGTTATATTCCAAATAGCCCGTAGCATATACACCACTGAGCCGCCAGCGCTGCACCTTCCACTTGTCTATTGTGATGGTCAATGGGGTGCCTAATCAGTAGTTTACAAAGCGGCATCCTACTTGCCAGCAGGTTACGCTAAGATACAAAGAGAACAACACAAAGGCCGCGCAGTACAAGGGCAGAAGATTCATACTCAAACACAACTACACTTTTGTGGTCCAGAAATTTACTGAAATAAAATTCCTTTAGGCGCGGCAGGGCAAATTGGACTGGATCAGATGAAAAGTAAAACACATGAGTTGGTAGGCGCAGTAGGGCAAATTGGACTGGTTCAGACGAAAAGTGGCATTGAGTTAGCCTGATCGAGGGACTCCAACCGGCAGTTAGAACAGGGAGAATCATTTCTATTCTCTCCGTCACATACGTCATACAGTCTACGTGCATGCGCCGCGTGTACTGTGTTAATGCGTAGCATAGGAAACCAGCGGAAGCTTGCGTATTATACTGTACATTAGCTGAACAGGTAATATTATTGTATTAGTGAGATTCCTGTTATGAACAAAGTAAAGTTTTAGATCGTTTATTGGTGTCTTTCAGACGTTTATTCCGCCCCGTATAACCACAATCCTTCCACAGTTTGTATTTCTTCTAAAGCAATACAAGAAACTTTTTCTGAACTATTTCCATTTTATGTATAAAAACTGTGGATTCCAAATTGGTGAAGGATATTCGACTTTATGCCTAACGTAAGCATTATACATTAAAATCAACGAAAACGAACATTTTTGATACTTAGAATTTCTTGTAAATTCTAAATCTAAATCTGCATATCAACAATACAAGATTTAATTATATAATTGGAGTCATTCATAAAGCGTTACTTGCTGTATTATTGAAGGCGCAGCATTGAAGGTAAAAGATCTGGACAAAATGCCAATGATTATGTGTGGTGACTGAGCTCAAACACTGATAAGGTATTTGGCTGAAAAATTCAAGTTAAAACTGAACCCTGACGAAGCCCAGTCTACAACCAGATCAGGCACTGATCGATGCAATTACTTGTACCACACTTCAGCTATTATAAACCCTAATTTCTTTCTTAGGGTGTGCATTAATGGAAATTGATGATTAAAAGAAATATTTCGTTTAATAAAGGGAAATGTTCCACAATCAAACTCGACATAACCATTTCCTAATCCTGAAATATTAAAATTGTCAATAAATGATGGATCCTACAAGTTTCACTTCTAACGCGTGAGCGTCTCGAGCTTTTTTTTTTAATTATGTGGAATGGCGTTTGCGTTAATCAAACGTAATGTACCTTACCTGCTGTACACACGTAGATGTTGCAGAAGAAATATCAATCATTTTATTACAAGCAGATTTTATTCTGAAAGGGGAAAACTAATCAGAGAAGGAAGTTTAATGATTAACAAAACAATATACTTGGAGGAATTCTACGCTATCAAAAAGTTGCTTTCTATATGTATTAAAAATCTGATGTGATTTACTAACAAGAATTTCTCTACCGTCTATGTTTTATAAGTGCGTATACAAAATATTGTTATTAAAGTCTATTTTTCTCTCTACTTCATTTTAATCGAGATAACCTTTGTAGAAATTACACATTTCGTTATTGATACAAAGGGAAAGCAACGGTCAAATGCTTAACAACTAAACGCTATACACTGGCCTTAAATTCCACACTGTTTCCATGACAACACGAGAAACAACTGAATGTTGACAGTACTTCAAGAGAACGGCCAAATAATGAATAATTCGAACAATTATTAACGGATATCTCAGAAATGGCCTATATTACAAACAACTTATTAGAAATAAGTTGTGTGTTTTAAAGAGATCTATATTTTTTGTCTATCACTTAAACTTTACTAGTTATACAAAGGTTACACATAGTTCCTTCCGAATGAATAGATCTCCATAGGGTATTCCCATAAAATTGAAGATGTACATTTTTTGTCATGTAAATATCTTTAATATAAGGTGTTTTAATCAAAATCATTAGAGCCAATTTTGCGAAAATAAAGCATTTCGAAAAATGTGAAATGTAAAGGGTATTTCTGTTTGGGGGATTTTCTTGAAAATTTTCTTGTCGAATCTTTGAAAGGTACGGAACCTAAATACCAAGTTTGGTATTTATCCGATTTTTCCTTTTTGAGTAATGTGTTCACAAATACACAGACACACAGCAACCACGCATCTTTTTCTGTAAATGCTTTTGTTTTTATATACAGAGGGCCTCAAAATGTATATTTCCAGGAAATCTCGGTATAGTTTTTGAATGCAATGCAATAGCTTACCTACTCGGTACGTGGTAGAGAAAGTAAAACATACTACAGGTCCAAAGCTTAGAAAATACAAAATAAACATGCGTGATTGTTCACACAGTGCTGAGAACGTCTCGCAGTGTCTTTACATCTCAGTGTTACTGTAACATACATCTTATGAATGTGTTGCTGTAATTCCTCAAACAGTTTTGTTCTGTTTCCTACATTTTCGATCTGATATACCCGCTCCTACAGCAAAACATCCAAAGGGATTAGATTAAGTGGCCACGGCCAGGGTCCACCATGATCTATTCGCTGTTATCCTGCGAAAAAAATCATCCCATAGAGTTGTGATGTAGGTACATCGTACATGGGTGCACATTTATCCTTCAGGATTCTTAGTACTGATGTTCGGGTATGCCTAGGACCCTTCATCCTAAGTAGATTTAGAGGTTTGTACACTGCTATACTGACGATCAGGCTAAGGATCCGGGACAAGTTAGCAACCAATGTATGTACAACCTACCTATAGAGTTCCATAAACACAGTATTGTTGATATAAACAAAGACGCCGATGCGCTGCCTTAGTTGTTACTGTAAAACAGGAGTGTCTAGTGATGGTGGTAGGACACATACATCGCAATGAGAGAAAGTGTATTGTACCTGTAGTCACGAATCGGATTGTACACGGCCTCACAGCTAAACAACACCCCAATGCGCCACCTCACTCCACTCTACTTGATGCAGAGTATACTTCACTCTTAAGTTGTCCCGGATCATTTAGCCTTATTATTATTCCTCATCATCGTCACTATCACCCTTGTACCTTATGCCACAATGTATGGCAGTGTAGCTATCCTCCACAACGTTAGTATTGTAGCAATTGGGCCTTTACCCACCAGAATGTGCCTTGAACGATCCATTGGCTCGTAATTGCAGGTCTGTTCGACGAAATACCCTTAAAGAAGGCAGACGTACATTTGGAAATTCCTGTGAGCTTCGACTGCATTCCGATCTGTTCCTGCATATATTACAATGGTGTCTGTCTATTCGTGGTTAGTGAACAACCCAAGTAGTATCGATTTGTTGACAGCAACTGTTCGAAATACTGGCCTAGGAATGCGTGCCCCAAATGAAGAACTTTAATGCAAGCAGGTCCATTAGAAAGGCAGCGTTGAGCAGAGGAGGCTTTAGCGTTAAGGATCCGTGGCGAGCGGCCTTGTGGTTCTTATTAGCTCCTTGAAACCTGGGGAGGCAAGCAGGAGTATCCCTTTGAAAACCAGTGATTAGGCATCTCACTCATCACTTCAGGCGGAACCGTGATGGCAGCGGACCACCTTTGATGTTAATTATGTTCATAGATATTCATATTGCTAATTAATATTATAAGTTTATTGCTATACATTGCGAGATTCCGCTACTAACTGTCTGAGGAATAAGTGCAAACGGGAGGCAGAGGAAGCTCGTGCAGAATTAAGGCAGGCTGCATTACGTCACCATTCCCGGTGCAGCAGTCAGTCACAGTGGACGGGTTCATAAACAGGTCAAATTGCAAACACCACTACGCGAAGTCATACACTCACAAAGTAGAAAAATAGTATTCAGTGTGTTACAGCATTCTACTACTCGCCTCCCACCAACGCGGCCCGGGTTCATCTCAGCGAACCGTATGTGGGAATTGTGGTGGACGCTCTCCGGTTGCCCCCGCCATTCATTGCACCAACTACTCCATCACCACCTTTCCTTTCATCCATTTCACCGTCATTGCATATCTCCTTCCTCGTTCTCATACCAGGCTCCGAGCTGATCACCCAGATGATTCTTCTCTCCGATCCAAAACTCTGTCTGCTCCCCAATAGGGGTCTTACTCCAGGCATTGTGTACGTACGTTGTGTTGATGTTTTGATGGCCAGGCTACACTGAACGCTCATTCGGGCATTATCCCATAGCACACTTGCGACCTCGCTCTAAACTTCCACTCTTTTCTCAGGCACTAGTATATAGTTTTCGCTCTCTTCTGTTATTGCATAAAACCTTACCCTACATTGTTCTTACTTCAGCTTTCGTTTTCAGTTTGTATTTACAACATATTTACTAACGTGTCGCTGCACTGACACAACCACAGTCTGATGTTCAAGGTTCCGTTCTACACGTTCAAGTCAATGTGAGTATTCACCGTTGCATGCAAGATACATTTACGTTCTCGTTACGTGAAGTAGTTACAGAGTAGGTAGAGAAGGTACTGCATTCCACCCAAACATTCTACCGATATTTCACCGCAAATACATGCTTTGAAACCCCTGAATAAAAACACTTTAAAAAAAGGTCCGTGTGCGCGCCTGTGTGTGTACCTGTGAACAGCAGAAGTCAGAAGCAAGAAATCGTATAGTTACCCGCCTTGGTATTTAAATTCAGTATCTCTCAAGAAAATCCCCAACTCCATTGCAGATTTTTCTAAATGTTTATTTTCGCAAAAACGGCTCTAATGGGTTTGTTAAAACTACCATAAAAATATATTAAACATTACAAATAAACTTTATATACTGAATTTTCTGGAAACAGCCTGTAAAGGCCACTTCATTCGGAAGAAGTTTTAGACAACCTTGTATAACTGGTAAACGTTAACTGATGAACGAAAACGTACTACACAAAAAATGAAGAGCTCCTTAAAACACACTATTCCAAATAAATTTTTCTGTAGCATAAGCCATTTCCGAGGTACCGGTTATTAATGGTTCAATTTGTTGCATTCTTTTCCATTGTTTTACAGCCCTGTCGATTTTCAGTTGTTTCTCACGATTGTATGGAAACAGTATAGAATTTTAAGGCTAGCATATGGCGTTCAATTCTTACACATTTGACTGTCGCTGTTCTATTTGCAACCTAACGAAATGTGCAATGTAGCTATTTCTGCAAAGGGTTATCTCGATTAGAGTAAGCAGAGAAATAGACTTTCATGAGAATGACTGGTATACACACTAATAAACGATAGAAAGTAGAGAAAGTCATGTGAATGTAAAATGAGTTTATTTTAAAAATTGTCCCATAAAAATGAAGCATAACTAAAAATAACAGCATGCAACACAGAAAGCAAAAACATGGTTGTGTAGTGTAAGCATATGAAAGTAAGCAAGAATATAGCAAAGGTTGGTATAATGTACAAAAAGCAAAGAAGCAGTTTTGAATCTTAGAGATACAAGAAATGCATTTAGCGCAAGTAGGGAGTATAATACAAAAAATAAAGTGAGAAACCTGAAAATTAATGGATGTAACTAATATAATAAAGTTAGAATGCAGATGAAAAGGTGCAACTAAAATATGAACAATGTTGTGCTGTCAATTCGGGAAAGTGAAAACAACACAAAAACGATTTGGTCAGTTGAACAATACTTCAAATAAAGCACTGCAGTAATATTATCCAGCAGTAAAACCTAACTGCTGATTATCACTTTTAAAAGGTATTATTGAAGCTATTCTGTAAATAAGCCAGACCGAACACGATATGCACAGATATAGGTACTACGTGTGAATGCAATATTGAAGATACTATAGCTCCTAAACAATTGCGCCCTTAAACGGTCTATATGTATAGTAGTTCTTTGTTATGTTTCATGTTACAATTTCAAATCTTTGGTTCACATATCGTGGCGTGTATGTGTGTGTATTGTCACGCCAGACACGCTATTGTGTCGTTGACGACAGTATTGTTGGGGTAATTGTTTCGACTTTGGGTCTGAAGTACATCTGGCCTGGCGACTCACCTCCTTGGCTGGCGATCCTAGCCAGAGGTGGAGAGAGTGGGGGAAGTGAGGGTTAGTTCTTTGTGTGTGTTGTGCGTTGAGCGTCACTTTTGGTCGAGTCTGAAAGTTTGCATGTGAAGTAATATGAATGTAACCTCGTGTGTGTTACATCTTCCCTCAATTTCTTCCTTTATCTTTTGCGTGTGATGTAGGGGCACCGTAATTATGAATATATCACAGGTAATGTGATTAATGTGAAATTGTGTATTTTGTTATAATTATCCCACGCCTTCTCTGGAATGTGTTGTTTAAGATTCTGTTCCACTTGCTGCCTCTGCAGCTATGCCTCCCAGTGTGCATGCTGGGAACTAAAATTTAATATTTAGCTGTAAACTTTTGACCTCTCTCCAGAATGTAACTATATTGCGGAAACAGCAATATTACAGCCGAATTGCATAAGCCGTAAATTTGTACAAGTATTGTAAAGATTTTTGGAATATTAAATTAAGGAATGTAAGCATAAAAGCAACAGGAAAGTACTGAATGCAGAGTGCAGTCACATAATACTCGGTATAAATACAAACTTGTTTTCCCCGCCTAAAATAATTTGCATTCCTCTGTTTTTAGTGTTGTGCTGTTGTAATGGGAGTGCAAAATAATTAAGCCTAAACCTTCGAGCAATTCTTGGTGGAGGTCTTAGTGTTTATGCTGATTATCTCCTATTTAGGCGTCTTACAAGCTTTCATATATATATATGGAAACATGTTTAACTTCTTGTAACGGGTTTGAACCCAGCATCACCAAATTGACAGCCCAATGACTGACTGCACCGTTATTTGTCTCTATGACATGCATGATTCTCCATGTGAAAGTGGAGGTATCAGTGGGGCACCAACCCTTGCTGACTGGACATTTATCCAGAAAGAGCAAAGCTCAAACTTTTAAATTACCCCTATGGTAGCTACGTTGGAGCTTGTGAGAATGAAATTCGCTATTTTAGAGTTGAAATCAGTACTGCATTCGCATTCAGCCTTTGTTTGTTTGCATATATGAGTACGAATACTCAAACAAAAAATCTGATATGTTACATTCACATGACTTTCTCGACCCTCTATCGCATATCAGCGGGCATACAAATTATTTTTACGAAGGTTTATTTTTCTACCTACTTCATTTTCATCCAGGTAAACCTTTCCGGGAATGTCTAAGCTACACATTCCCTTATAGATGTAATGGGAATAGCGATAGCCAAATGTTTTAGAACTAGACGCTATATGCTTTTCCCAAAATTCCACACTATTTTCATGACTTGCAATAAATAAATAAATAAATAAAATCTGTAATTTTTCTGAAGGGGAATATACCCACGCACACACATACACACATACATATACATATAAACATAGACATATAAATTAATATTAAACAAGAATTGTACATAATAATATAATAATTCACAAAGAAAGATGTTAAAATATTTAGTTTATGTACAAAGCAGGCTGTAACTTAGATAAGTAAGGAACAGGCGAGCTAGCTAATTCCAGGTAAAAGATAATTCTAGGTAGAGCCCACCTTTCACCAAGCTAATGAGCAAGGAACTTGAAGCAATAACAAGAAATAGAAACAGAAAGATATAGAAAGGAAGGAGGCAGAGATATTGAATTTGCTTCCGGACGCGTCACTGGGAAGCGTGTGCGAAAAGTTTTGGAGCAGAATATTTTCATACATAATAAGGTAACGCGGTCTGAAGACCAATTATAAATGTCTTACATTTTAAGACGCGAAGGTGAGCGTCACTAAGCTTAGATATAAAAGGGGGAAGAAAGCCCCAGATTTTGACTCTCTTATAGAATCTCGTCGGCACTCAGTGATACTCTCTGGACGACGGATGCACGTGTGTGGGAAGCGTGGGCAGTTAGATTAGGCTTCTAATTTATTATTACAGATTGTTACAGATGGGAAAAGCTAGCCGCCCATAAGTATTTATTTGATAATAAACCACATTTTAAGGGAAATGCAGTGTATTTTAATTTGCCTCATCTACGATAACCCTGAGACCAGCGAAATTAGATAGGTAATTTATTAAGAATGGAGAAATCATCAACCGCTGAACAGAGGTAACCGGAGGCCAGAATACTTCAGCAGAGTGAATGAACCAAGAGGACCAACGATTTACCGCTACAAAAGACGCCCAACGTTTTCCCGCTACAACTCCATCCCGGCGCCTTGTTACCTAACTGGGAGGTGTATTAACAGATTTTCAGTTTACTAATTACAACTCTTATTTTAAGGTAACTAACTACGAAAAGGAAAGAAAATAGAACAAAGGAAAGGAAAGAAAGTATAAAAAAGGAAAACAAAGAAAAAATTTAAATTTACACCTACTAAATGAAAATAAACATTCAACAATTACATTTCCACTGGTAGCCAATAAAAATAACTAACTGATATGCCAGCTATCAGCTAAAACCAATAAACTCACTAAAATGTGACAAATTAGATCTGGTATCCACTACCTCTATTACTAAACTAACACTATAAGAAAAAAATAATGTAAAATCATAAATTTACTGGTGCAAATTTAACTATTTATTAGATAATTTAAATTTAACTTCTCTTTTATGGTGTTTATACATTTCTATTCACTAATTAGTCGAGTTTTAATTTGTAATCACTTCACGTTTTTACTCTAACTTCTCAACACTAAAATGAATATTAGAATTCACAATTATTAGGTTTTACACTTCACTTAATCCCACAATTTCATTTTTATTTAAAATATAAAATTTATATTACTCACATCAACTCACTACACACTTCACTTACACATCCACTATTTAATATCCACCAATTTGTTTCTTCACGTCAACAGTAACTCTTCCTTTTAAGGCTGCACCAGTCCCCTCACTTTCTTCTTCAAATACACCCCACATCTTACGCTTCCTCTCGCCATTCACCAGCTGGCTCCTCCTTTCCACTTAATCATCATCCTCTACGGCCATCTCTCTGCTCCTCTCTCCATGATATACTACTTTATTTATATATTTAAGTCTAGCGGTTGCAGTAGCTAGTTGAATTTTGTTGTACAGTGTCGTGTTGCTGAGAAAGTTATGTATTTTGGATGTCATTTATATTCAGCTAATGATATGATTTAAAAGTCACTTATTAGTCATATTGTCTGTATTTGTTATTACTGCTGTGGTATATGGCTGATGTCACAAAAAAAAGTTACTTGAAACAAATTCTGTGTTAAAGAGATCTACTTTTTTGTGTATCACATTTTCCTTTATCGCTTAACGTTTACCAGTTATACAATATTATACAAAATCCCTTCCGAATGAAGTAGTATTCACACGCTATTTCCAGAAACTGCAGATAAACATTTTATTTGTCATATTTTTAATGTATGCTATTTTAATCAAAAATTTTAAGGGCCATTTTTAGAATATAAAAAAATTCGAAAAATATTCCATGTAAGAGGTAGTTTGTGGCAGGGTTTATTCTTGAAAATCTTCGTGTCACATCTTTGGAAAATACTGAACCTAAATACCAAGTTTGGTATTTATCTGACTTTTCATTCTTGAGTTATACTGTTCACAACACGGATATTTTGCTAAAAGTGTTTTTCTTATTCAAAGGGGACTAAAAACTTGTATTTCCGGTGAAATAGCGCCAGCGCAATTTTGGTTGGAATGCAATATCTTCTCTACCTAGTATGCACATGGTAAAGGAGGTAAAATCATTACCGAACTTCGAAGTTTGTCGTTACAAACCATACGTGACGTATCACCGTGTTCCGTTAGCGTCCCTCTGTAACCCCTGAAGTCTGTAGCACCGTATTTCCATGAAATAAACTGTTTTCACTACAGTAAATGCCTTATGTGTAAAAAAACGTATGAAAACGATTATTTTGAAATTACATGAAATAGTTTGTCCTTATAAGCTGTGCCACCAAACACCGGATTATTTTCTTGGAAATTTAGAAACATTTTCAGTTTCGTAGTCACTTGTTAGTTCACCTAACACATCCAGTGATCTTGAATGAAGTGTTATGTGCAATAGGACTACAGTTCCGAAGTGGTTGAACAGCTGTAATGTGCTCGAGATCAAAAGACCTTACCATTTTAAGAGCAGTTAGCGAAGTATAGCGCATTCACTCTTTCAAAGAATGGCCTGAACCTTTGACATTAAGCGCGTTAGATTTAACCTCCTACATAAGTATTATGTAGCTTGACGTCACCTTTGACCTCTAGAAATTTTTGGAGGAAGCATAGTGTGCTTCAGAGGAAGAATGTTTTAAATAATGCTCCGTGTATATGCGAGGAAAAAATAATGACCAGAGCCAAGTTGCAGAACTTTACAGACGTAGGGAAAATGCCAACTGCTTATGTTTTTAATTTACCTCTCAACCCTTTCTACAGCTTGTTCTGAAAGCTACAGGAACTCCAGTAAACACAAATTCGAGGAATACTGCCACATGCTGCTGACACTTTATATAACTTTGCTATCTAAACAGCAGGCATGAGATTGCTCTAATAACAGGGTTTTTATTATAAACGTCAGAAACTGTTGTTATTCAGTGATACTTTGTGCTGGGTTTCAAACCAGCAATCATTATAACTACTATATGCGGTATTTAAGAAAGGCTAGAATTCAACAATACAAGAAACAAGCTCGTTTAACATTAGTCCAACACAAATATCTTCCAATGTAAACTCATGTCTTGGGATCGAGATTATTTATACATTTACCAGCAACATAATGAAAACTTAGAACTCGCTTTTATGCTGGTATTACAGTTCCTTTCGTGCACACTGTTGCCACCGCAGGCTAATCCGCGCCACACACCATACACTCTAAGAACTAAAAGAAAACATCAGGGGAGAAATTCACTCATTTTCGGATATTGAACTCTCTAGTGTATTTGAACATTTCCTGAGATGATGCTAGAAATATGCGGACATTTCCAATATCTATTATAATGAGGTATGCGCTTTTTATCTTTGTAACTGTAAATAAGAGAACCTGAGACAGTTGCGGGGATATTATAACTGTTTCGGCGGGGATTCGAGCTGCAGCGGCCGCGCGCGATAAACCGCGCGGTGGCCACAATGTGAAGAAAAAGCTCTGTAGTATATACAATCCGACAATATTGCACTTCTACATGCAGCCTCTAGTGTAACCTGTAAAGGAATATTAAAATCCCTATTCTGCCAATGCTTAACTTGCTAACTTTATTATCTAAGGAAACATTTAAAATATCAGCCTGAAACTTTACACGACATAGATGTACGACTTCCACGTTCAGTGAACTACTTTCATACAATAACATGGTTTATTAACATAGTGCTTTTTACTTTCCCTACCTCGTATATAGTGGGTAGAGAAGGTATTGCATTACACCCAAAAACTCGATACCGAGATTTCACCGGAAATACTTGTTTGAGGCCCCCTGAATTCAAATAAAGCATTTTTACTTTCTCTACTACGTATAGTAAGTAGGGGAAGTATTGCATTCCACCCAAAAATTCGATACCGAGATTTCACCGGAAATACATGTTTTGAGACCCACTGAATCCAAAAAAAGCATTTTTGGAAACATGTCCGTGTGTGTGTCTGTGTGTGTGTGTGTGTGTGTGTGTGTGTGTGTCTGTGTGTCTGTGAACAGCATAACTCAAAAACGAACAGTCGGATAAACACCAAACTTGGTATTTAGGTTCAGTATCTTCCAGAGATGCGACACGAAGGTTTTCAAGAAAATCCCCCCACCCCAGACTACCCTTTACATGGAACATTTTTCGAAAATTTTAATTTTCTCAAAAATGGCTCTAACGATTTTGATGAAAATATCATATGTTTAAGATAATGTCATGAGAAATGAAATGTATATCTCGAATTTTCTGGGAATGTCTCCAAAAGTATTCTTCATTGTGAACGACTTTTGCATAACTGGTAAACCGTAAGAGATAGACAGAATTTTACCACACAAAAAATGTAGATCGCGTTAAAATACACAACTTATGTCATATACATTTCTTTTGTTGAGTGAACCGTTTTCGAGATATTGCTTGTTATTTCCTTAAATTTTTCATTACTTATACTTTTTCTCAAATTCGTTATTCATTACTTTCTCTACTACGTATAGGGGAAGTATTGCATTCCACCCAAAAATTCGATACCGAGATTTCACCGGAAATACATGTTTTGAGACCTCCTGAATCCAAAAAAAGCATTTTTGGAAACATGTCCGTGTGTGTGTCTGTGTGTGTGTGTGTGTGTGTGTCTGTGTGGTGTGTGTGTGTGTGTGTCTGTGTGTGTGTCTGTGAACAGCATAACTCAAAAACTAACAGTCGGATAAACACCAAGCTTGGTATTTGCGTTCAGTATCTTCCAGAGATGCGACACGAAGATTTTCAAGAAAATTCCCCCACCCCGACTACCCTTTACATGGAACATTTTTCGAAAATTTTAATTTTATCAAAAATGGCTCTAACGATTTTGATGAAAATATCATATGTTTAAGATAAGGTCATGAAACATGAAATGTATATCTCGAAATTTCTGGGAATGTCCCCAAAAGTATTCTTCATTATGAACGACTTTTGCATAACTGGTAAACCATAAGAGATAGACAAAATTTTACTACACAAAAAATGTAGATCGCGTTAAAATACACTACTTATATCATACACATGTTTTTTGTTGAGTGAACCGTTTTCGAGATATTGCTTGTTATTTCCTTAAATTTTCCAATACTTATACTTTTTCTCAAATTCGTTATTCATTTTTTTATGTCCTGGACATGCAAAGAGAATGGAATGCGCCACATAGCAACCAGCGATAAAATATTTGACTATCGCTTAAAAGCTACCATATTCCCCTTGCATCTACAAGAAAATTACAAATAAGATTGACATCTCGATATCTCGATTAACATGAAGCATATGGAGAATAAGCGTTTGTAAAAATAGTTTTTACAAGAGTAGAGAAAGTCATGTGAGTGTAACACATCAGATTTTTTTTTTTTTATGTCCTGGACATGCAAAGAGAATGAAATGCGCCACATAGCAACCGGCGTTAAAATATTTGACTATCGCTTATAACCTACCATATTCCCCTTGCATCTACAAGAAAACTACCAATAAGATTGACATCTCGATATCTCGATTTACATGAAGCATATGGAGAATAGGCGTTTGTAAAAATAGATTGTACAAGAGTAGAGAAAGTCATGTGAGTGTAGCACATCAGATTTTTGGAAACATGTCCGTGTGTGTGTGTGTGTGTACAGTAACTCAAAAACGAAAAGTCGAATAGATACCAAACTTTGTATATGATTTTAGCATCTTTCGAGATATGACACGAAGATTTTAAGAAAATCTCCCCACCCCCATAGCTACTCTTTACATGGAACATTTTCGAAAGTTTTGATTTCCTGAAAAACGGCTTTAACGATTTCGATTAAAATACATGTATTAAAGGTATTTAGATGACAAAAAAACTTACATGTTGAATTTCCTGGGAATAGTCTAGGAAGCCCTCTTCATTCGGAAGGAATTGTGTATAATCTTGTATATCTGGTAAACGTTAAGCGATAGACAAACATAGATAAAAAATAATGAAGATATTCTTAAAACACACAATTTACTTCAAATGATTTTCTTTTCGTGGCTTAAGCGGTTTCTAAGATATCCGTTATTAAAGGGTCGAATTGTTCAATACTTATCATTCTTAAGTCCTATCGATTTTCAGTTCTCTCTCGCGATTGCATGGAAACAATGGATATATGGAATTTTAAGACCAGCATACAGCTTGGAGTTCTTAAACATTCGATTATTGCTGTTCCCTTTGTATCGGCGGAATAAAAATTCTGTGACTTTTTAAAGAAAATAGCAATTTTATCTAAAAAATCAGTTTTATTTCTCAACATAGTTTCCTTTCAATTCAATACACGTTGTCCAATGTTTCTCCAAGTTTTTTAGCCCTTCTAAAAATGCGATTTTTCGAAGTATGCAAAATATGAGGATTGTGCCATGATGTGTTCACTGGACGTGAATTTCTTCCAAGCCAACCAATTTTTCAGATTTGCCAAGAGGAAGAAGTCGCTGGAGCCAAATCTGGAGAATATGGTGGGCGAGGTAGCATTCGTAGCCCAATTCCACAAATTTTGCGATGGCAATAACTGACTTATGTGCGGGTGCACTATCCTGGTGAAAGGAAATCTTCTTCTTCACCAAATGGGATCGTTTCTTTATCAATAACTTGTGAAGCTGATCCAGGATTAAGGCATAATATGAACCTGTGATCGCTTTACCAAAGGTAGTGGATGTCTATCACCCCTTGTGAATCTCAAAAGACAGCTGCTATGATTTTTCCTGCCGACGGAATGGTTTTCGCTTTCTTTGGAGCAGGTTCGCCGAAGGAAATCCACTGCTTTCATTGTTGTTTGGTTTCAGGTTGATAGTAATGGAGCCATGTTGCATCAACCGTGATATAACGCCGCAAAGCTCATTTGGGTTGCGCTGGAACATGTTCAAACATCCCTGTGAAATGGTCACACGATTCCGCTTGTTCTCAATTGTGAAGAGTTGCGGCACCCATCTTGCTGACAGCTTTCTCATACACAAAAATTCGTGTAGAATGTTATACACCCGTTCACTCGAGATGTTTACGGTTTTGGCTATCTCACGTACTTTCACTCGCCGGTCTTCCAACACAATATCGTGAACTTTCTTCACTATTTCTTCTGTTGTGACCTCAACTGACCGTCCTGTGCGCACGGCATCTCTTGTGCTCGAACAGCCACATCGAAATTCTGTGAACCCTGCCATGTGATGGAGCAGAGTCCCCAAAATACTTGTTCAGCTTTTCTTCCGTTTCCTTCGCCGTAGTACTTTATGTGAATATAAAATTCACTTTTATCTATTTCCGACGAAGCAACACACATCTGTTATTTTAGACGCTCTCAACAATGTTTTAAGAAACAAACGACGACGAATTTCTGCGATTATACACAGAATAGATTGAATAATTGGGTGCAAACCAGAAACCTGTGATTATAACGCTATCTCTCAACAAAGTAATGGACTAATTAATCAGCCCTCGTACAAAGAAGTGCGTAATGTAGCTATTTCCGCAAAATTTTGTTTCGATAAAAAAAATTCTGATGTGATACATTCATCTGACTTTCTCTACCCTCTATCTTTATTGTAGGTATACAAACTATTCTTACTAAAGGAATTAATTGTTGTTACACACAAGCCGTGTGTTGGACAGGGTTGGAAAGGTAGAATCAGGCGACTGAAAAATTCAATGCCATAGCCGGGATTTGAGCCACGGATCTCCCGGTGGTTCAAATCCCGGCTATAGCATTGAATTTTTCAGTCGCCTGATTCTAACTTTCCTATTCTTGCTAAAGTTTATATTTCTATCTACTACATTTAAATCCAAATAAACTTTTACGGGAATATCTACATTACACATTTCGTTATAAATACTAAGGGAATAGCGACAGTCAGTCAGTTTAAGATCTGGTACCTATACGCTTCCCTAAAATTTCGCAAACTTTCAATGACATCCAAGAAACAACTGAATGTTGATAGGACTTTAAAAGAATGGCCAAGTATTGAACAATTCGAACCATTAATAATGCATATCTCGGAAATGGCTGACGCCACAAAAAAGTTATTTGAAATAAATTGTGTGTTTCAAACAGATCTACATTTTTTTAGTAGTACGTTTTCGTCTATCTTAATTGCCAGTTATAGAAGATTATACAAACTTTCTTTGGAATCAAGAGAATTTCGCAGGCTATTCCCAGAAAATTCAAGATGTAGAGCTTGTCATGTAAATATCTTTAATATGTGCTATTTTAATCAGTATCGTTAGAGCCATTTTTCTAAAACGAAGAATTTTGAAAAATCTTCAATGTAAAGGGTAGTTTGGTGTGAGGGATTTTCTTGAAAATATTCGTATCACATCCTTGGAAAGTACTAAACCTAAATACCAAGTTTGGCACTTATCCGGCCTTTCGTTTTTGAGTTATGTCGCTCACACACACACACACACACATGGACCTATCTCTAAAAATGTTTCTTTTGGATTCAGGGGTTCTCAAAACATGTGTTTCCGGTGATATCTTAGTATCGAAATTTTGGGTGGAATGCAATACTTCCAACACTTACTATAGGTGACAGAGAAAGTAATAAGCTTTAGAAAGAATAGATTGTACACCCACTAATAAAGGCAGAGGGTAGAGAAATTCATGTGAATATATCACTTTTTACTTTTCTACTACGTATCGTAAGTAGGGGAAGTATTGTATTCCACACAAAAATTCGATACTGATATTTCACCGGAAATATATGTTTTGAGACCCCCTGAATAAAAAAAAGCATTTTTGGAAACATGTCCGTGTGTGTGTCTGTGAACAGCATAACTCAGGAACGAACAGCCGGATAAACACCAAACTTGGTATTTAGCTTCAGTACCTTCCAGAGATGCGACACGAAGGTTTTCAAGAAAATCCCCCACCTCAGGTTACCCTTTACATGGAACATTTTTCGAAAATTTCAATTTTCTCAAAAATTACTCAAACGATTTTGATTAAAATATCACATGTTTAAGATATTTTCATGTCAAATGGAAGTATATCTCGAATTTCTTGTCTCCAAAAGTATTCTTCATTGTGAACAACTTTTGCATAACTGGTAAACCATAAGAGATAGACAAAACTTTACTACACAAATAATGTAGATCGCGTTAAAATACACAATTTATGTCATATACTTTGTTTTTGTTGAGTGAACCATTTTCGAGATATTGCTTGTTATTCCCTTAAAATTTTCAACACTTATTTTCTGAAATGGAAATTCGTTATTCATTTTTTTGTCTTGGATATGCAAAGAGTATTAATCTCTATGGAAAAGAGAATGGTGCTGCACCTAACAACTAGCTATTAAGAGATATGGCTATGCTTAAAGGCTACGATATTTCTATATTGCCCTTGCAAATAAAAAACAAAAGGAACGTAGTACGCCTTAAGCGATATTCAAATATTTTTAGAACTGGTCGCTATGTGTAAAGTGTAATTCTCTTTGCGTGTCTAAAGATCGTTTCTGCAAATGTTTATCTCGATTAATATGAAATATATGGAGAATAAGAGTTTGTAAACGTAGTTTGTACAAGATTAGAGAAAGTCATGTGAGTGTAACATCAGATTTTTTTCTGTCTACCACATTTTCATTCAAACAAACCTTTTGTAGAAATAGCTACATTCCACATTTCGTTATATATATACTCGTACACCCGCACACGCACAGTGAGAGAGGGAGAGAGATACAGAGAGAGGACACTGATAGTCAGATGTTTAAGAACTGGATGCTATATGCTGGCCTTAAAATTCCATACTGTTTCTTGCAATCGCGAGAAACAACTATATTGACGACACTTTAAAAGAATGGGCGGGTAGCAACATTCGAACCATTAATAACGGATATCTCATAAATGGCTTATGCCACCGAAAACTTATCTTAAATAAGTTATGTGTTTTAAAGAGATCCACATTTCTTGTGTACTACGTTTTAGAATCATTTAAGGTTTATCAGTTATACAAGATTATACAAAATTACTTCCGAATAAAGAAGATTTCAGGCTACTCCCAGAAAATTCAATATACAGTTACATTTCAGTTGTGTTGTAAATATCCTTGAGATGTGGCATTTTAATCAACATCATTAGAGAAAATAATAATTACCATAAACATTGTCAGGTAGGTGGGTTTGGGAGATTCTCTTGAAAATCCTTGTGTCATATCCTTGCAATATGCTCAACTCAAGTACCAAGTTTGGTGCTTATCCGACTTTTAGCTTTTGAGTTATGCTGTTCACACACACACACACACACACACACACACACACACACACACACACAGGACCCTTTTACTTTCTCTACTACGTACAGTAAGTAGGGGAAGTATTGTATTCCACCCAAAAATTCGATACCGAGATTTCACCGGAAATACATGTTTTGAGGTTCCTGAATCCAAATTTAGTATTTTTGGGAAACTTCCGTGTCTGTGTGCCTGTCTGTGAACAGCATAACTCAAAAACGATAAAAGTCAGATAAATACCAAATTTGGTATTTGAGTTAATCATCGTTCATGGATACGACACGAAGATTTTCAACAAAATCCCCTACCCCAGACTACCCTTTACATGAAACATTTTTGTAAATGTTGAGTTTTTTAAAAATGTCAAACGATTTTGGTTAAAATATCACATGTTTAAGATATTTTCATGGCAAATAAAATGAATATCTTGAATTTTCTGGGAATGTCCCCAAAAGCTTTCTTCATTCTGAATGACTTTCACATAACCGATAAACCGTAAGAGATAGGTCATTAAAACAGACAATTTATGTCATATACATTTATTTCGTCGAGTGAACCATTTGCGAGATATTCCTTGTTATTTGTCTGAATTCTCAAATGCTTACATTTTTTCTCATAGGGGAATTCCTTATTCCTTTTTTTTTGTTTAATGATGTCCAGGACACACAAAGAGAATGGAATGCTCCACATAGTCACCAGCTCTTAAAACATTTGACTATCGCTTAAAGCCTAAGCGTTTGTATAAATAGTTTTTACAAGAGTAGGGAAAATCATGCGAGTGCAACACATCAGATTTTTTAAAAATGCATTCCTTGGATGCAGGGGCCTCAAAACATGTATTTTCGGTGAAATCTCAGTATCAAATTTTTTATTGTAATGCAATACCTTCTGCTCCTACTATGTGCGGGGTAGAGAAAGTAAATATATTACTTTTACAGTGCACTTAAGGGTGGAGGCAAAACGCTATAGGAATAATAGCAAATATGGCGCTAGACAAATAGAAACCTTTATTCAAAATGCAAACGAAAAGCAGCGTAAACCGCAGAGTATCCCACAAGTAAATTTCGAAGTAGTTATAACTTAACTTAAAAAACTAATGTGTTGCATTCACAAGACTGTGTCCACCCTCTGTCGTTTATTAGTGGGTATACAAAGTATTCCTACTGTAGTTTATTTTTCTGTCAACTATATTTTAATCCAAATTAACCTTCGCAGAAACAGCTTATTCACACATTTCGTTATAAATACAAAGGGAACGCGACAGTCAAATGTTTAAGAACTGGACGCTATACGCTGGCTTTAAAACTCCATACAGTTTCCATGCAATCGCAAGAAACAACTGAATGTTGGCAGGACTTAAAGAGAATGGCCAAGTATTAAACAATTCGAACCATTAATAACGGATATCTCGGAAATGGCTTATGCCACTAAAACGTTATCTGAAATAAATATAACGTAAAAAATTTCAACAAAATGCTCTATGTAAAGGGTAGTTGGGGTGGGGCGATTTTCTTGAAAACATTCCTGTCGCATCTTTGGAAAGTACTGAACTAAAATACCAATTTTGGTGTTTATCGGACTGTTTGTTTTTGAGTTACACTGTTAATAGACATACACATAGTCACTCAGTCAGTCACGCACACCTTTACCTAAGTGGTTTTATTCAGGGGATCTCAAAACATGTACTTCCGGTGAAATCTTGGTATCTAATTTTTGGATGGAATCCAATCCTCCTCTACCTACTATGTACGGAGTAGAGAAGAAACAATCTTATGTGTTGCACTCACATGACTTTCTCCGCTCTTGTACAAACTATTTTTACAAACGTTTATTGTCCATCTACTTCATGTTAACCGAGATAAACGTTTGCAGCCTCTATCTTATTGCTAATTTTCTTGTAGATGCAAGGGGAATTGGTAGGTTTTAAGCGATAGTCAAATATTTTATGCGCTGGTTGCTATGTGGCGCATTCCATTCTCTTTGTATGTCCAGGACATAATAGACGATCAACGAATTCCCATTTAAGAAAAAGTGTAAGTATATTGGAAAATTGAAACAAAGAATAGCTCGGAAATGGTTAACTCGTAAAAAACAAAAAAAACTGTATATGACAAACTGTGTTTTAACGAGATCTACACATTTTGTGTAGTGAAAGTTTGTCTTATCTCTCACGGTTTCCCAGTAATGAAAAAGTCATTCAGAATGAAGAGGGCTTTTGGGGATATGTCCAGAAAATTCATGATATACATTTCATTTGGCATAAGAATATCTTACACATATGATATTTTAATCAACATCGTTAGAGTCATCTTTGAGAAAATCAAAATTTACGAAAAATATTCCATGTTAAGGGTAGTCAGGGATGGGGGATTTTCTTGAAAAATCTTCCTGTAGCATCTTTCAAAGATACTGACCCTAAATACCAGGTTTGGTATTTATCCGACTTTTTGTTTTTGAGTAATGCTGTACATACACACACACACATCCACACAGATACATACATGGACACACACCTTTTTTAAAAATGATTTGTTTTTATTCTGACTTTCCTGTGAAATCCCGTTATCGAATTTTTGGGTGAAATGCAATACTTCCCCTACTTGCTATACTTAGTAGAGAAAGTAAACATTAAACAGAAATACAAATGTTGCAGGGCAAACGCTATAGGAAGAAATCGGGTGCATTAACTTAGTTTGAGTTACGTATATGCCTGTTGCTAACCTATTGGAATGAATTTCCTCACCTGTAGCTGAGCTCCATGCTCTCGTGGGGGCCTGGAGTGATGTATTGTGTCGTGGAGAATCGATATTTTTGCAGTCGACTATGATGAGCCAACTACCGCCATTTTATTTCTGCCATCACAAAGCGAGTACATTCGCTATATTTATGGACGTTTGGCTGCGATGGGTATTTAGCGACCGCCTGCACACGTTTACATTATTAATGTGCGTGCTCGGTAAAGTGAAATCACGAAACAATTATTACCCGAGGTGGAGCGGATTTCTACAACTACACAGCGCGTTTATTATTAGCCCCGTTGTTTTCGGCTGCTTTCTGTGAGATGCTGCCTTATTTATATTTTGGAAATACGGCTTTTCAGATGAGCCAAAAAATTATAATTACTTTATGAAGCTTCCGCTAGGTAATTAATAATTTTATTTGATCACATTTTATTACAAAGGGATTACAATAATGTACAGTAACACTAAAACTACAAACCCTTTGTTTACTGCATTGATTTGTATAGACACACTTTTCGCGTACAAAGCAATTTAAAAATGTGTACCAGGGCTGCTGACAATCGGTAGAGTGACGATGAGAATTCTCAACTCGTTTTGGGTTGATTAATCTGTGTAGAAAAAGCCATAATTTAAATACATTTATCAAATCGGAATTATCACTGTATGTACTTGTGTTTTATTCACAATGATTAACTCCTTCCCTAGACAAAGCAAGAATAGCTTTAACTTGAGATTATTACTGCTATATTTTATAAAAGTTAAAATTATGCACTTATATAGGTGATTCTTATAATAATCGTCACTATTAATTATTAATAACAAATCAATTATCTTCTATTATATTCTTTAAGATGACGAATTATACTTTAATTTATCTATTTCAATTATATATGACGAAGAAAGCCGCAGTATTAGTTTCTCTTCCTAAATCTTTTATTTATACACCGACGAAATTCTTAGTGTTTGCTCTCGACACGGATAATGAACTTACTAATTCCACGTTAAATTATAAAATGTTTCAATCCAGGAGGATCACCTATACCATCTGGCTTACCCAAGGTAGCGTTTCAAACCGAACTGATGATTCAATCAAAATTCAATATCTCCCCCCAATCTTTATGAAATTATTGCAAAATCATCTTGACCCTGTTTCTTATAACCTTGCCCCGCTGATATTTATTCTTTCGCGCTGCGTTACGTTCCCCTTTCCCCTGATTGGATAATGTACAACTTTGAATGGTGACAAAGAATCCGAGTGCAATGAAGAGATAAAAGCGATATAACCACACTGCCAATATAGTGCATGTACGAGGGCTGATCAACAAAGACTGAGACTGATTTTTTTTCACAGATGTTTATTACTAAAATTCAATGTTTACTTCATCTTTTTCAAAGTAGTCCTCCCCTACTTCAATGCACTTTTATAGCGTCTCTACCAGTCCTTGAACACGTGCTGCAGACCATTCTTTAGTCAGGTCCTTAAGAATCGCCTCACTTTTCTTGAGCACTGCTTCAGAGTTATCAAATCAAATACCCCTAAGCTTTGAAGGGAATAAAATAAAAGTCACAGGGTGCAAGATCGGGGATTAAGGTGAATGTGGTACACAGGTAATGTTGAATCGAGCCAGAAACTGCATGACTTGATTTGCGACGTGAGGCCGTGCATTGTCATGATGAAGTCGCCACCCAGTCCGAGAAAGCTCTGGTCATTTCTTTGCAATGTGCTTCCTCAGTGTAGCCAATACTGACGTGTAGTATGCTGCTGTAACAGTAGTGTGAGGGGGAACTGCATGCTGGTAAATCATTCCATTACAGTCAAAAAATGTGGTCACCATCACTTTCCCTGCAGATGGAACAACTTTTGCCTTTTTTTGGTGTTGGAGAACCTGGCGATTTCCACACTGTGCTGCCTTGTTTTTCTTCAGGATCATAATGATGCAGCCATGACTCATCACCGGTGATAATCGATTTAAAAAATACATCACCCCCATTCTCTGGTATGCGAAATGCACGTAGGGTCTACAAAATAGAGCATTACTACCAATCTACCAATGCGAGAGTGCTGCCGCCTACCAACACTATACATAAAAACCCGCTCTTTTCAAATATTTATGTTACAGATACGAAACTATCACGGAAGCTACAGGAAAAAATCAGTTTCAGTCTTTGTTGATCAGCCCTCGTATGTTCATCATCCTGACAGTCAGATTTTAACTGAAGTATCCCCATCTGTTTGTTAAGGATTTACACGATTCCAGATGGATTAACTCTGTTACTTAACATATTTATTTCATATGGTTGTTAAGCTGTAAATGTGACAATTTACTTCGAATATATTAAGATAAATAATCATGTTAAATATGGAACTATTTTCTTTTGCATAACAATGTGTTACACCAATGAGAGGTGACAATCCACGTGACAGCTGAGGGATATGGGACAAGGTTACATGAAATATACCTTTGTATGGTGAATCCCTCCTTTTACCGCTTGTAATTGGGTACAATCCCGGCTATCCCTTAAAATAGATCAAACATTCACTGATCACCGGTGGAATGTCTACCTTCCTTAACCTCCAATTTCAAGTTCTAGGAATGCTACACAGCCTGTGCAGGCGGAGAAATCATCGCTCAGAGCAAGTTATCACAGTTGGTGAAATTTTATACCTTGTACCTTCCCTTTGGCCCCAAAGTTATTTAATAAAATTAAACAGAATTGAATAAAATACTTTTCACATAATGCAGAAATCCTTAATATATACAACTAAACAGCTTCTCCACACCCAGGCCGCCAACTTAACCAATCGCTTTCGAAATTTTGCGACTATGGAGAAAATAAACTTTCCAGTATTATAAAATATTGGTTGTCTGGGTTGTAATGTTAGCTGGAGACAATTTTATTTCTTTATACAATTATTTAGCATAAATTGCTAATAGAGCATAAAGGAAGATAAATACTTGAGTTATTAAAATATTTTGAAATTGGTATCCCGTGCATATCGTACCATTACAAGCAAGATTCGATTCGTTTTTGTTTAGCTGTGTCTTAATTACTAAATCGTGACCTTCCATATATAGTGCTTGCAATGAAATATCCGCCTCGTTTGTCTTATTTTGTATGAAGTAACTGCAGCTATTTTCTACTCAATGGAGATCTCAACCAAAAGTCAGTCTTCTTCGCGAGTGGGGTCCTTTACAACTGCAAGGGGTGTATGCTAGTGCATAGGCTCTATAAATCCTTTTTTATCTTTTAGTAATGTATGAATTGAAATTAGGAGGTGCTTTAAAGCCCATGTCCATCACAAATTATAGGGATCTTCAAACGCCAAAGAATGATCAAAATCAGTCGAATGTTGATATATATAACATTGACCCTAATTTTATGTTCCCATTTAAGAAATTAAATTGACCCTAAAATGACCATCATAACGTCCCCCAAACAAAACACGACTAATAACATTTACTTTCCCCCATAGTATAAACCAACTTTTATTAAACACATTTCCTTCTACAACGCTCAGTTTTTGAGATACTATACAGTTCAACTTTAATGATCCACCCTGTATATATATCCGCGTAGCCGCGTTTGCTTGAGCGTCCCACTTCGGCACTCTGTGGCGCAAAGGGTCACGAGTTTGAAACCCGCCATTGGCATAATTATTTGTGTCCGTGAATTTCCATCTGGGTATAAGAGACAGCACAAAAGACTTCTCATGATGGGGATGCGAGGACCTCCAAATCTTCCAACGTCCTTAATATTGCACTACACTATAGGTACATACACACAGGGAAACCCAATGAACTAAGAACCGCCTGTGCGGTGTTTTTTTTCCGGTTGGCAATGGCGACGCGCGGCTATTCATAAGAGCGGCGCTGATGCAATCATACAACAATTTCCTTAACTATGTTTAAAGGTTTTATTTACCAACACTCACCCTAGTTCACGCTGGGAAGCGCTGGTAATTTCCTGGTGGATATTTCCAGGGTGTGGGGGCTTGTCCTTTATACTTTATTTTTAATTAACTCAGAGATAAAAGTCCCAGTGAGTTAGGTCGGAAGTCCGAGAGGTCTACAAATCTCTATTAATTATTCGGATTTTAAATTGTTTTCGTCGAAATATTGACTGCATGGGCTGTGGCAGTGTTGTTGAAAAACAGCAAAGGCACGCACCTTGTCTGTTAATTATCTAACAAACGGGGGACAAAAACTGTATTCACGTATGTGGGGCGTCACTGTCGACTCGAAAAAAAATGGGCTCTGTAATTCGCTCTCCGCTCATGGCGCACCATATACGTCATGGGGTGTACTTCATGAATAACATTAGGTTTGTCATAAAGGATTATTGTGAGTACATGCATATCCATGAAGGTCGAACCACGTCTCGCCGAGAAAAATATTAAATATGGGTTTAGTTCTCTATTTTATATGATATTGAAACTCACAAAATGTGCGTCTACGCATAGGTTCATCCGGTTGAAGGGCATGTAGCACAGTTATTTTATATGGTTTTAACTTTAATAATTAAACAGTGATTGCACAGTGATGTCGTCTAATGAACCCTATGCTGTCTGTTAGATTTCTTAGACAAAAAGCTACCTGTGTCATGAAATGTATTATACAGATTCTGGATCGTAGTACGGCCTGGAACCTTTACACCGCGGAATAGTTCTGCAAATTGCTTTTCCACTTTACAAGCTAACTGTGTTAACACATACGATCATACATAAATACAGGCTGTATAAACGTATACCGAGTCACAATTCTGACAAACCATTGTACAACACCGACCCATACTGAACTGCACTGGCTCACGGTCAACACAATACTGCAGAGCAGAGCAGAACAAAGCAAAGCGAGGTCGGTAGGTGACCTTTATTGCAGCAGATGCGGGAGGCATGTCTCCACACGCCCAGTGGAAGAACCACCGCCTAGCTGGTTCACAGTTCAATGGGTCTCTCGGTATATACATACAAATGTTCTCTCTTTGTAGTACTCATTTATTTAGTCGGCTCCTTATATGTAGGGCTTACACTCCCGTAGGACTTAGAACCATGCCCTGGGGTCAGAGGCCTATCGAGAAGCAGGCGAACATTGAATCAGAGAATGAAGAACCCGGAACGGCGGATCGGCCCCCAACCAGGTATAAGTGAGGAAAAATATGATACGAAATGAAGGCGAAATGGATGAAAGGAAAGCTGATGGAGCAATTAATGGAATGAATGGCGACGGAAACCGGAAAACCCGGAGAAAACCCATCCAGATGCCGCTTTGTCCACCACTATCCCACATGAGAACCCCTGGGATCGAACCCGAGGCACCTTGGTGGGAGGCGAGCGGTCTAACCACTCGGCCACGGCGCCTCCGCTCTTTAATGCGTGCGCGCGTATGCGTGTGCGTGAGCATGTCTGTGCTGTTAGGTTTTATAAGTAAAAACCACTGTACCGACGCGTTCTTGCATGATGTTCACAAGGATTTTTCCGAATCCACTTTTGCTAGCAATGTCCCATAAGAATATATAAAAAGATTACGTTTCTACAATTCAAATCCACGATTCTTACCTGGATTCTAGATCCTCGTACTTTTTCATGTGTTTTCACAATAAGATTGACTCAAGGCCTATTAAAACATGGCCATTACCTGCATTAATATTACGTTTTGTATATACAAATAGATTTATATTTGTTTTGTCATTCTCACTTAACCTTAGTCCATATCTGGATTTACAGGTTAATTTTCTCATTAAATATATAGAAATATGTGAATCTCGAACGTCATGCGATATCTTCAAAAATTACATATTAACATAAAACGTGGCTATACGCGGCGATTATTATAAGTGATGCATAATGAATGCGATTTCAAATTTAAGGTTCGAAATTAACGGTTTGTACATAATCTGGAACAATTTATAATTGCTGCCTCAAGTGTAATCAAGGGACAGGAATCGTGGCCGCGTTCTAAAATCTGCACATCAGAAACCGCTAGGCATACACCTCACTCGTCAGAAGCGGAAATTTACAGCATTTAGGACAGGATACCGCAGTACGGTTCCGTCTCGGCCAATCTGTCTTCCAGGAAATATGAACACAGAAGCTCCCAGAGCTCCATCCCGCAGTGACCGTCATATTATGTCTGCTGATCCACAATCTCAACAACTCAAACATAAGTGGCTACGATGCAACAGAGTGAAATTTCACCGGAAATACATGTTTGGAGGTCCCCTGAATACAGAAAAACGTTTTTAACAACATGTACATGTGTTTCTGTGAACATAACTCAAAAGGAAATACCCAATAAATATCGAAGTTTATATTTTAAGTACAGTACCTTCTAAAAATGCGACAAGATTTCCAATAAAGTTCCTCACCCCAAACTAGCCTTTACGTGGAACAATTTACGAGATTTTTTGTTTCCTGAAAAATAGTTGTAATGATTTTAATTAAAATACCATATGTTAAAGGTATTTACATGACAAATAAAATGTACATCTTCAATTTTCTTTGAATAGCCTTTGAAGTCCTCTTCATTCGGAAGGAAGTTTATATAATCTTGCATAACTGGTAAACGTTAAGCGTCAGACGAAAATGTTGTTTCCAACGCTCCCTATGGTCTCCGCGGGATACTTCATTCCACCAAGCGACGACTAGACTCATTTGTGAGGTGAAACCCCTTGCCTTCGATGGTAGGGTGATGAAGATGGCTGTGGAATAAGAGGGCCTACAGCTTTTACCGTAAACTGCAAGCCACGTTTGGCCTTGGGTATACGTCACATGAGCAAACGTCCTGTCGATTTTCAGCTCTTTCTCGCGGTATATCATGGAGAGGGTATGAAATTTTAAGGCCAGATATAGCGTTCAACATTTGACTATCGCTGTTCTCTTTGTATCTATAAGGAGGTGTGTAATGTAGCTGTTTCCGGAATGGTTTATCTCGATTAAAATGAAACAGATAGGAAAATAAACTTTGTTAAGAATAATTTGTATACTCGCTGATAAGCGATAGAGGGTAACAAGTCATGTGAATGTAACACATCAGATTTTTACATGTGTCATGGCATTCTCCAGTTTGTTCGTATAACTTATTAACACCGCACACCAAAAATTCGTTTTATGACGTAACTTTGTTGATATTTTGTAGATATACTGAGGTTCCTCGATTAGGACGAATAGTGTGGAAATGATAAAAGAATAAAGTTCCGAGTAAAGGTTTGTAATAACTTCTGCTTTAATTTATAAAATATTTGTAACAAAGGCATATGTGCTTCTTGCAAACTAAAAGTTGATGATATAACTAGGTGCGCAAATAGGTAAGAAAGGTATACCAGGTAAAGGCTCAACTAAGTAACCCTGAAGGGAACTCAAATACGAGAGTCCTTAGAACTGGTACCATACGATAAGCATACTGACTCATACAACTCAACTTTAATGTTATTGGAAATGGAAATACCTAATTGCTTATTGCTCAACGAGTTCACATCGACCAAGACAAAAATATATACCTGTACATTTCTTTCAAATTACGTTCAACGATACTTAGTGAATCATTACTTCCCTCTAATTAGATAATTGTCAATGTAATTTCGAAATACTTTCGTCATTTCCGGCCATTTTCGTGGAACTTCCGAATTTATTATGTCAGGGAATATTTCAATCTATTAAATTAGCCTGGACTAGTACAGGTGCAATTTTAAAGAAGCTTTTCCTATTTTCTTATTATTTTAATGTTGAAATTAGTTTATCGTGGTAATAGGAACCTGAATCAACCAAGTTATCAACAATTCGTTGTTCAAGAAAATGAGAAAGTGTCTTGGATCTGCTTTTAGAAGTCAATGGTACATACCGACACTTGGAGAAAATTACAATATCCTTGTTAGCGACCTTCTGACAACGCACGGCCAACGTAACCACATGACTAATAATTACAATATCCTGCTCGCTTGTGGTGCAGCAGCTGAAAGGTAAGGGGCCCCGCAACCGGGACACAGCATCGCAATTAGGCCGCAATGGCCCTTTTTGCTCCTACTGTGATCCCTGGGAGGAAGGGATGAGGGGAGAGACCCGAAGGGCGACCAGATCCGGATGACGGGCGTAAGACTGGATGGGGTCCCTAATCTTTCCAGATCGAAGAACGCATCCGATGCCGTCGGGGCCCGCCCACCTACCCACAAGCCACCGAACCACCAGATCTCCCCCAGGGGCGGAGTCCACTCGGATGCGGGACCTAACTGAGCAGTCCCGCAACCTCTATAGAGCGCACAGACACCGACCGGCCGCAACCAGCCAAACAACGTCGCCTGGTCCTACAACCACAAAACAAACGCTAGTGAAGGATACGATTGGTGCAGGAAATGAGGGGCAGCGGAGTCGTGGTAGAAGATGAACCACGCCAGCATTCACCTACCGACAAGTGGAAACCATAAAACCTATGGCTGAGAGTGGGCCGTCACCGGGGATCAAAATCAGGACCTTCTGAATACAAGTTGCACATGTTACCTCGACGCCACAGCAGTAGCTGACATTTACTTCTAAGCTCAATAAACCCACCGAGTGAGCCGATTCTGGCTCTTTCTTTCTTCGAGGGACACTTTCGCAGAGATGGCCGCAGCTCTTCTTGTAGGCGCATCATAAGATACAATGCTGTCCCCTGCTTCTTATGCCGACAGCCTGTCTTACACTAGGAGCCGGCTGCACAAAGTTCTACAGCGCTCGCCAGGTTGCGCCCTCTCCGCCAGTACAGGTGGCGCTAATGTTGGTTCTACGTCATCATCTGACCTGTCCAGTAAGTAACCCCGAGCGATGCCTGAAGAGGAAAAAAGACAGCTTATCACTTCGTTCTCGACCAACATCGAAGAAGGACTTGGAGTGAGCGTCGTTCTGGGAGCGGCCGTCTCCACACCTTTTGGCCTATTCTAAATTTATTATAACATGTATCTTCGGGCGTAAGTAAATTTCAAAATTCTTATACAGTGTGGAGTGGCGTATAACATTTTATGGAAGCGAGCTTATATTAGATATTGTTTTGTTTCGTAATGGCAAATATGTGTGAGAAGGACAGAGTTAAATTAACGTGGTTTAATTGTAATATATTTCTGAGTTAATATATTCAGTACCTTAGGGGCTGTGCATATTCTTGTTCTTATTTAACGCTTCTTTATATCCTGTGATTTCTTTAAGTTGTACTAAATAATTATTACTCTGGGGGAATGCCCTACTTCTCATTCTTTCTATAATGGGCGCGGCAAATATTCCTTTTTCCTAGTTTAATTATTTTTGGTAATTGTGACTTTCTTGTATCGACTCGGCTTTGCAAGAACGTTACACGAGGTTAACTTGCCCTCTGTCCCAGTATAAACATCACGGGCAGCAAATATGGATATTACTGAATGAATAGTAATAATAATAATAATAATAATAATAATAATAATAATAATAATAATAATAATAATAATAATAATAATAATTTCTATTCTGTTATATTTCTTAAGACTTACTTCCATGTTCATGTTTTTCTAGAAGGAAATGATTCTTCTTTGCTTACTATGAAATGCAAGCATGCTGTTGATACCTCAAAAATCTTAATAAGCAGCTCCCAGCACTCACTTGAATACTTGTACTTTAGGACAAATATCCCCCTGTAATTAAAATTAATATGAGAGAAAATTTGTACATGCGCGCGCGTGTTTGTGTGTACTCTTAGCGTAATCTCGAAAACATTCAACTGAATTTTATAATTCTTTCACCATTGAAAATATCTGTACCTTGTACTTTTTTAATTATTAACATTAAATTAATTACTGGTTGTAATTAATTTAATGCAAAAATATTAGAAGGTATTTACACTGCCTATGCTCTAGGTTACGAACACACTGGCGCTATAAAAGAACACGCTTGCAAAGAAAACGCCATATGGTAGAAAATACATAATACACTACAAAAAATACACATACATTAGGAAAAATGAGAGGTACGTTTAGTTCCAACCACTATACATAGATTTGGTCAAACAAAAGAGAACTAAAATAGTTATAAGGCTACGATAGATCTGCGATATCAACGTTTTGCTGCATTTCCTTTTTTATGCTAACAGGTGTGGTGAATAAATGGTATAAACAGAGAAAATTGTGTCTTGTGTTGTCTTATACGATATGGATTTTCGTCATTGCTCCGCACGCACTTCAGCTTCGGGCTTATTCTGCTACCTCTATCGCTTTAAAGCCAATTCATTATGTCTGCACCCTTTACCAAGGAATACAGTCTCATAACAGATACTGTTTGATATTCTCTTTTCCCAAAAGTAATACATTCAGTTTCTTCCTCTGCAGCTTAAGTTACACTGGAACACTCCCATCGGGTTAACATGCTTTTTCACAGGAGCATGTTCTGTGAGAAATGCAGTAATTGTACTCGGTTGAATTCTGCTACATTTAAGTAAGCTTTCAGCTCTTTCCTTACATACTTTTCTAAAATAGTTTACCATGTTCGTTTCCTGGAGTTTTAAGTCAGGTTTTATGTTCTACTTTGGACCAGTTCTTAATAGCTTCTTACTAAACATCAAGATGTTCCTACAGCCGGCTCTGGCTCAATACATTATAAAGCTTCAAGTTCACAGCACTTTCATTTCCCTCTATGCCACTATGACTCAACACCCCGATAAGATCAAATTCATTCTGTTCTGTCAAGCTTGTGAGCATCCTTAGAACCATACCTTATGACTACTTCAGAGCCTTAAGTGCAGTCTGGCTATCTGCGAAGATAAGGATCAGTGTAAGCTCTCCTTACGTTTTCATGTATGTATTGAATAATAGCATAAATATCTGTTTCAAGAACAGTAGCATATTCACCCAAAGGGGAGAAACTTGCTGCACTTTGGTATTATACTATACAGGTATTCTTTATTGGTGTCACATATTTGGGGGACGTGTTTCTGACATCTAAACAGTAAAAAGGTTCATAGGTACATGGGTCTGAAAATAACACCGTTTCGTTGTTATAGGTCAAAGATGTATTCCATAAGTGAACAGACGGATATGCAGTACACGTATGGCCGTGTAAACGGCAATGCAGCACGAGCACGTGAACTTTAGCAGAAAGGTACCCTGACAGGCCGTTACCGTGTGCAAGAACATTCGCACGAATTCACCAACGCCTGAGAGGGATAGGCGCTTTTGAGAGGAGTACTAGGGATGTTGCGAGACCAAGAGCAGTACGAGGCATTGAGCTTGAAGAATGAGTTCTTCGTGCTGTGGATGCAGACCCATCACAAAGTACAAGATGTATGACTGTAAGGGGAAAAATAGTCATATGACTATCTGGAGAATTCTACATGAAAATCTTCTGTACCCGTATCACCTTCAACGTGTGCAAGGTTTAAATGAGGCGGACTTTGAGCCAAGAAGACGTTTCTGTCAACGCATGCTACAGCAGTGCGCTGTGTTCATCAACTTCCTAGCCTGATCTTATTCACGGATGAGGCTGGTTTTACTCCCAACGGCATCTTTAATTTTCATAACACTCATAACTGGGCATTTGAAAATCCTAATGAAGTACGACAGGACAACCATCAACAGAGGTTCTCTCTCAACGTTTGGGGTGGAATCTTTCATGATCACCTTATTGGTCCTTACTACTTCTCTCCGCGTTTGAATGGACAATCCTAACTCTAGTTTCTCAGAAATGAGTTGCATCACGTAACTGATAATGTGCCTCTGGACATCATCCAACGAATGTGGGTTTTACACGATGGTGCTCCAGCTCATTTCGGTATGATGGTTTTAAGTTTTTGAATGATCCATTTCCGCAAAGATGGATTGGTCGAGGGGGACCCATTTCATAGCCTGCTCGATCGCCCGATTTGAATCCAATGGATTTCTTCGTCTGGGGGACATAAGAAGTCCTTGGTTTATGCGACTCCTGTACCTGATGTTAACATTTCCAGAGGACGTAACGAAACTGGATTTGACCAAATACGAAACATACCGGGAATTTCCAACAGAGTATGCCAGAGCATGGAACGCAGGCTTACTGCATGCATCGAAGCAAGAGGAAGGCACCTCGAGCAATTTTTGTAACGTTCGATTTTGTGTTGTAACTCTGAAATAAATTATTTTCAGACCCATATTCATATGAACTTATTGTACTCTTTTGATGTCAGGAACACGTCCCCCAAATTTATGACACCAATAAAGATACATCCTGTTCCTCAGCCGTCTGTAAACCATATCAATGTTTTCCATGGAGTCCCCCAGAATTTAGCTCGCGCAACATTCAGGATCAATAATAACCCTGAAGTTCTTTATGTTTAATTGGAATTAAACGGCATTTCTAAGTATGTGTTTCCTAATTCTTAGCAAACCTAAGTGTTTCAGCAATCCTCAGTTGCTCAGCGTGTTGCGTGTCCTTCATTATAATGGAGTCAGGTTGTGTACAGCCTACATTAGAAATCAGTCGATTGGCATTTTATATGTACGAGGGCTGTTCAACAAAGACTGAGACTGATTTTTTCCTGTAGCTTCCGTGATATTTTCGTATCTGAAACATAAATATTTGAAAAGAGCGGGTTTTTATGTGTAGTGTTGGTAGGCGGCAGCACTCTCGTATTGGTAGGTTGGTAGTAATCCTCTATTTTGTAGACCCTACGTGCATTTCGCATACCAGAGAATGGGGGTGATGTATTTTTTAAATGGATTATCACCGGTGGCTGAGTCATGGCTGCATCATTATGATCCTGAAGGAAAACAAGCCAGCACAGTGTGGAAATCGCCAGGTTCTCCAACACCAAAAAAGGCAAAAGTTGTTCCATCTGCAGGGAAAGTAATGGTGACCACATTTTTTGACTGTAATGGAATGATTTACCAGCATGCAGTTCCCCCTCACACTACTGTTACAGCAGCATACTACACGTCAGTATTG
This sequence comes from Deroplatys truncata, assembly GCA_030765065.1. Lineage (NCBI taxonomy): Eukaryota > Metazoa > Arthropoda > Insecta > Mantodea > Mantidae > Deroplatys > Deroplatys truncata. The sequence goes on along the minus strand of CM060988.1, from coordinate 17,300,606 downwards.
GCTACACTGAGGAAGCACATTGCAAAGAAACGACCAGAGCTTTCACGGACTGGGTGGCGACTTCATCATGACAATGCACGGCCTCACGTCGCAAATCAAGTCATGCAGTTTCTGGCTCGATTCAACATTACCTGTGTACCACATTCACCTTAATCCCCGATCTTTCACCCTGTGACTTTTATTTTATTCCCTTCAAAGCTTAGGGGTATTTGATTTGAGAACTCTGAAGCAGTGCTCAAGAAAAGTGAGGCGATTCTCAAGGACCTGACAAAGAATGGTCTGCAGCACGTGTTCAAGGACTGGCAGAGACGCTATAAAAAGTGCATTGAAGTAGGAGGGGACTACTTTGAAAAAGATCAAGTAAACATTGAATTGGAGTAATAAACATCAGTGAATAATATCAGTCTCAGTCTTTGTTGATCAGCCCTTGTAATTAACAAAAACGTTCTTTTCGACAGTCGCAGACTATGTGTTTTCCAAAAGGGTTAACTTGGTGACCTGTAAGTGGGGAATCTTTTTATTCAACAGCTTCACCTCTATTTCGTTGTATATTTTAACACTATGTATTATGTGAAAACAATATGTATAGCTTTTGTTATTAAATAGCTATGGAAGTAAAGAGAAGCCATAACATTTCTCATACTGCAATTATCTAAAAACTCACTCGAACATTCTGGCCCATGATTGTTCCACCGCCCAAGTTATGGCTACGCTATGCAGTATTTCCAGAACGTGGAGGAATATCGGGAGGAGATTAAGGAACTCAGACGTTCCGTCGACGTTTGACATCCTTTCCGTGAATATTGTTATACACCGGGGTGAGACCCAAAAGCTTTGCAGCTAAAATATTAAATTTAGTTACCCCGACATAAACATTGGGGAGCGTAGAAGCAGTGGCAATCGAGAGATACCAGGAACCCGCTGCACAAAACTAAACGGGCGTGGGATCTTTATAAATAATACATATAAATTCACATATAACTCTAGTTTATTATAAAGTTACCTTTGTGATGCTACATGGTTCCCAAAAGGATACAGACAAACACTGGGGGAGATGCCCACGCACGCTACATACAAACCACACACTCTGAAGATATACGCTCGACTGACTCTACTCCCTGATCCACGCTATCAGACAAAGAGGCTCTTCCCTTAACCTGCCTTCACCCCGCTTGACTAGAATTGGAGGGAAGTATGCCGCGCCGGACAGGAATTAAAATTTACAAACGAAATCATTATACACAGCAATAATGCGTCCGACGCGACAATGCAAACACATACGCTACAATATCAGCGGATTCTTCATCTATTGTTAGGAATAGCAGGGGGAGCATGGATTATGTTACATTAGAAAGGGGTGAAGGATGAAATCTTCTAGATGATTTCTTAAAGAATGGGGGGGGGTGGGTGGGTGAGAAGCAATTGGAGTTTAAAGTGCTACCTGTGCAACGTCAGACAGGCCAGCTGGGTCGCTCGTTATCCGAGTTTGTCATAGCCACTTATGTACATTATCATTATAAACTGGTACTAAAATATCCTTTCAAAAGCCTCAACAAATAAATAATCAGTATTTAATATTTTTTCAATAGCATTTCCTTTTATATACATTTTCCTCAAATATTTTCAAATTTTCTTTGCGTGACATGGGAACTCCACTGAACAAGTTTGTAGCAAGTAAAACCAAATATCATTGAATCCAAGTTCTTCAGATAGGTACAGATTAACACCTGCTACCTGCACTGGTCTATCACCTCGCAGGAGGAAGGGATGAGGTGAAGGAAGCACAGGAGGCCACAGAGACGTGCGAAAGTCCCTAACATTTCTGTCCCACTGCTGGAACCACCGTGAGAGGGTGATGAATGACCCACCAATCAAAAGCCCCTCTGTCCGGCACCGCCATACGCCACGAAACCTAGAAGCACACCTGAAAGATAAAAACGAAACGGAATAAAAGGGAGATAATAAGGAAGAGACCATCCCAACATTCGCCTACCGGTCCCGAGAAAACCACGAAAAACACGTGGGTCAGAGTGAGGGTCGCCAGAAATCGATCCCGGGACCTCCCGAATACGAATCGCACACGTTACCGCGACGCCACCTGGCCTGATCATGTATCGAAATGATATCAAGATGTAAGTGTTAAAAGTAAAGCAGCCTCTAAAAAGCAAAGGAAAGAGAGAGACAGTAAGAGCAAACGAGAAATCCGTGTCAGCTTCTCTCTGGGTCTCTTAATGTGCTTAATAAGCCGCACCGCCATACTGGGTACACGAGGTCGCGCTATGTGTGTCATGACACATGATAAACTGGGAAACACAGTCCCTATGAGAGGTCACGTGCTAACCAAGTGAACAGCGTTTCGCGCTTCTCTCTTCGCCGTCCGTTTTTGTATGCTCCGTCCTTCGTAAACCCTTAATTATTCTAGAAAGCTTTAAACATGTAAATACATTTAAAATAACAAAGTTTATCTAGCAATTCTAATTTTTGCAGGTCTTATTCTTGGTTTTAGAGTCACCTTGTGCGGACGGTTAAATGAGCCTGTGTTCTACAAAGCTTTGGGAGCTGTGGTACTCCACCCTGCTTATAGTAGAGGTTTCTGTTGCACGGAATCATATATTAAATAAAATTTAACAACAAGAAACAAAACGTAAAATCAAAATAATAAAATTGCAAATTACTTTCAAATGGAAATTTGCCAGTTTGAATTTCAGGCCACTTGTAAACTACACTACTCAGATATTAAACCGTCAGACATGGGCAGGTCTAAGGATCTTACTTAGAAATTCGTTCAAAAAGAGGACGAACGCCTGCTTTAGAATAGTTTAAGCTGGTGGTTATAGGCCAGTTTTCCGAGACAAAATGAATTATGAAGATCTACTAACTAAAGTTTAAAATTATCGCTTTCATCTGCTGTATATTAGATAAATAATTCCGTAAAGCTAAATAAGTAGATTAACGCATGAAATATCAAACTTCTGGGCTGAGGAACCGTGCCCCAAAAATACATTTGAATTCATCTGACGTTTCGTGCAATGTTTTTGTTGCCATCTTCAGAGGAATTGGAACTCTGAAGATGGCAGCCAAAGTGGCTCACGAAACATCAGATGCATCCACTTTGACATTCCAGCTGATACTATTTTATCGATCGACCACACTGAGAGCACCAGTTATTATAAAGTAGTGATGTACTTTTAATTTCCCTGCTATTCAGTTGCCTATTTTACATTCACACGTTTCTAAAATGTCTGTTAAAGTGTATTGTACACAACTGCATAATTACTACATTATTCACCAATTACTCATTTGTACATAAGCTCAAATTAGGCCACTCTTCAGAGCATTAGTGTAACAATTTTCTTAATAAATTAATATTGCAACTTTTTACTTTCAGAAAAAGTCTACGCATGTTCACAATTCCGATTACTGTTCCTCAAATCTTTACACACACAAAATAATGTCTAAAGGTACAAATTCAATTCACCCTTCTGCCTTTAATTACAACAATAACACGTCATTAAAAGCCTTGAAGCACAAATCTGTCATGTCCAGGATCACTGTCCTCAGAGATCCCCCTGTTTTTAAACTTCTCTTATATATGAAGCAGAATGTCCAGAAATATTCATGTTGTAATTCCATTCATAGTCATTGTACAAGGTCTTCAAACCATATGTAACTAAAGTACGCCAGTATTTAAAAACAATTGAAGGGGTTGGTGCAAAAACAGATAAGGCCAACTTTGGTCAAGTGAGTAAGGTTGTGCACCACATGATATAACAAGACAATATGCATCTTTTGGTGCAAGAACCAAGGTTGTCTGGACATAGCCGAGTGAAATAAGCATGCTAGTCGGTCACGATATGAGTGCGTTCGATGGAAAGAGGAACCAAACAATCACAAAACAAGTGGGCGGGACAATCAGGCAAAGAAAACTTCCGCAGTTCCGAGTTGCTTTTGCTACCGAGGGGTGCAAATGTAACCCTGTCTTCATTGGCAATTGTGCACTCTAAGATAAAACAAATCTTTCTACTCTTGTACAAATGCTTATTCTCCATCTGCTTCATGTTAATCGAGAAGTCAATCTTATTGCTAATTTTCTTGTAGATGCAAGGGGAATTGGTAGGCTTTAAGCGATAGTCAAATGTTTTAAGAGCTGGTTGCTATGTGGCGTATTCCATTCTCAATATAAAGGTGACAATATAACGAAGCTAAATACACGCTTCCCGAAACACCATTGTGAACTGGCCGCGGAAACTATTTCGACTTAGACAAATATACGCTTCGAGAGTGTAATAATTTTTTACTTTCTCTACTACGTAATAGCAAGTATTGCATTTCACCCAAAAATCTGATACCGAGATTTCACCGGAAATACCTGTTTTGAGGTCCCTGATCCAAATAAAGTATTTTTGAAAACATGTCTATGTCTGTCTGAACAGCATAACCAAAAACCAAAAAGTCGGATAAATAACAAAGTTGGCATTTAGGTTCAGTATCTTTCAAAGATGCGGCACGAAGATTTTCAAGAAAATCCCTCTACTTCAGAGCTCCCTTTACATGGGACATTTTTCGAAAATGGCTCTAACAATTTTGATTAAAATGTTGTATATTTAAGATTTCTTCATGACAAATCAAATGCATATTTTGAATTTCTTGAGAATGTCCCCCAAACTCCTCTTCTTTCTGAATGACTTTTGCATAACCGGTAAACCGTAACAGACAAAATGTAAATCTTGTTAAAACACACAATTTATGTCATAATTTTTTGTCGTGGAACCATTTCCGAGATATTCCTTATTTGTATGAATTTTCCAATACTTTTACTTTTTTTCTAAAGGGATTTTTTTTAATGTCCTGGACAAACAAAGAGAATGGAATGCGCCACATAGCAACCAGCGCTTAAAATATTTGACTATCGCTTAAAGCCTAGCAATTCCCCTTGCATCTACAAGAAAATTAGCAATAAGATTAACATCTCGATTAACATGAAGCAAATGGAGAATAAGCGTTTGCAAAAATAGTTTGTTCGAGAGTAAAGTGTCATGTGAGTGTAACACATCAGATTTTTTCTTTTCTTTTTTTAAGAAAAGACGCAATGTTTATTGTGAATATTAGATATAGTATCATTTCCAATTGCTACGTCTTGTTTCATTTCAAGGTATTCATGCTCACACATAAAAACTGAAAACACACTCATTTTCTTTTCAAACTAAATATGAAATAAGTGAATAATGTATTCCTAAATGTAAAATAAAATAAAAACACAAATCAACCTAGTATCGGGTGTTCAAACCCTCCACTTCTACCACTGCGCTCATTCTATGGGGCATGGATGATAAATGCCAAGTCAAATGTTCACGACAGGATACTCACTCCCAAGACGCATCCTGTATTGTTTCTAACAAAACCTTTTTTGTCTTGAGTTGTCTTGCAGGCCAATTTATTTCTGAAACATTATTTACCTCTGCCCAAACGTTTTAATAGGATTCGAATCTGGTGAACAAGGATACGAATCAATCACTGTAATATCTTATTTTTTGCGAGAACCTGCTGACTTGTGTGGTTAGGGTGGTTATCCTGCTGGATTTCAATCATTCCTTGGGATATTTAGTCCTTACAGAAGGGACCATCATGTTTTTGAGCATGTGTTTATACTGGTGGCTATTCAATGTGCTAATAAGCTGCCGCAACACAGCCAGACTATCTCGTGACAGCCAACCGCAACACGACACAAATACACGGCCTTGGCGACCAGTTCTGCCACGTATTTTGCGTCGTAACATTTTCCCGTGGGGCGGCAGACAATTACTTTTCCCCCATTTGTAGATGAAATGTCACCTCGTGTGTGAATACAAGCCTATTCTCGTTGTGGTTATTTTCTTATGAAAATGCGAGGCGACACCATCTTTAGGAACGCTGCTGCTTAGCTGCGATCGAGCAAACAGCCCTGCTGTAGTCAAACGACGCAGGACTGTGCGGTGCGACCCGGGAAATTAGATCATTTCTAGTTGTATACTCATGCTGGAAGGGATTGCTGTCGGCTCTTCTAGAAGTGCAGTTCCTGCTGAGGAGTGGACAAACGTTTCCGACCCGAAACATGTCGACGACGAACAATCGCTTCCCTGATAACCGCACCCACCTCCTAGCCGTAGATATAGCAACTTCACGTGATTTTGCAGCCTGAGACACAGATATTCAGCAACGTAAGGAGAGAGTCCTTGTAGCTTCGTCTTCAGCTATAGTAAAAGTCAGTGCAGAATTCCGAGGCTACGAGTAGCGCGCACCTGATCACGTAGTGCCATTCAGTTTACGCATACAATATTATGTCAATTGAATATTTGCTTTAGTTTTACACTTTGGAATTCTTAGCAATATAGCATTTATTTTGAAAACGAAAAGAGTAACGTGCATGCGTTTTATGCATGAATGTCTTAAAATTAACGGATATCTTATGCATGGAGAACAAAGGCTTAGGCATGTATTAAATTTAAATTTAAATAATAAAAACAGATACCAAGTATTCGAAGCCGGTTGTTCCAGTTATGAGACACATGCGTCTCACCGCTCGGCTACTATGTCTACAACAAAATGAACGGTATCTTCCTACTTGTGGCATAGACTTGAAATGAACACAGGGTGATACCACGTCGTGTATTGCGAACGCAGGGTCAGCGAATGCTTCCGATGTTTTCCGAATTGGCCTCCTCTCTGGCTGTTGGTGATTTATTTTGTCTTAGGCTGTACATACCCCAATCGCCTTGTCCCTCTCTCCCTTCTGGCCCCTAACCTTGACGGCGTTACGTATTGTCAAAAACGCTGGTGCCCTCCTCCAAGCGCAATCATATCGTGGCACTATAGCTGCCAAACAACACCATCTTGTGTTTGGGGCAAGATTTACACAGTCTTGGACTTGCCCGCTTCAAGCACTAATAGACGAAAACACTAGTGTAGCAGTTTCCAGCAGCTGTTACTTGCTAAAACAATTGCATGGGTAATCTGCCAGTTATTATTTTGCCAGTTTATTGAGCGTTGAAGATGCAACAATTCAAATAGCGCTAATAATAGTGGAGAGCAGCCAAGAAAAAGAAAATGTATATCTTGGACCAAAATGGTGTCACAGATTTCAACCTGGCTCAAAAGGAGAGTTCAACCCAGACCAAAAAGGGTGTTTCAGAGTTCAACTTCGACTAGAAAGGGCGTTACAGATTTCAACCTGAACCAAAAGAATGTTACAGAGCACAACCTGAACCAAAAAGTGTAATTAGAGAACTCAGCATTGACCAAAACGGGTGCTACAATCAGTCTGGACTAGAAACGACGTTACAGATTTCAACCGACAAACGTTTTACAGAGGGTTAGTACAGGAACACCTCGATATAGGACACCTATGATCTGTGACGACAAACTATGAATCATGTGATGACATTTCATTTGAATAGTCGTAGTGGTGATAAATACAAATAAATACCTCATACGAATGTGGTACTGATTTCCACACTAAATAGTTAACTTATCATCCACAAACGTGAAAACAATTGCCATTGTGGTATTTTTAAAGTTACGAGCTTTACTTTTTCTGGAAAAATGCGCCGTTAGCAAGGGCCAGTGCACCAGCGATACCTCAGCTTTCACATGGAGAATTGTGTGTATTAGGGAGGCCAACTAAAGTTAGTTGTGGTAATTACGCAACTAAGGAAAGTTTTATCAGAGTGTACTGACTCGATATTGATTTGCAAACCACCATGAACTCAAATACCAGAAGTGTTTTGTATCAAGATGCTGCCTAACACTCCTGCAACATCCTGTATATATTACACTTTACACCGAGATCAATTACTACGGCATAGCCATAAAAAAAGGTGAAGAATCAGAAGTTGCTAGCTTCACATATAAAATATGCATACAAGGTGTGATGACAGCAGCCTCAACAGGGGAGGTGCTAACGACAAGGAAAATATCGCAGTTTCCTGCAATAAAATCTCGTTATAGCAGGAAAAAAAAGGTTGTCATCAGAACTGAATGTGAGAAACTGTACGAGACATTGTTAAAACAACACGAACCCGAGGTATTTATGAACTATTTACAATAAATCAACAAATTAAACAAAACTAAAGGCTTACTTATGACCAGGACTCGGATTCTGATGACATGTAACATTTTTAATTTTTGTGTCATAGCATTGCTAACGTGTACATAAATCGTTACCATGAGTCCCAAATAATGAAAATGTACATTTATTAGTTGAAGGTTTGATCATTTATGCCATTTTCTACTTTTAGGGCATTTCTTTCGATTTTACGTGTTTATTTAGTTACTTTCTTCATTTACATTGAGTGTATAAATAGCTTTATGGGAACGAGGTAGGCCACGTCTGTTATTCATTTGATGTGTAGCTTCGATTCATATATATATATATATATATATATATATATATGTAAAATAGTATGTGTTTAATCCAAATCAAATTGACTTGGGTTAATTATACTTCTATAGTTCAAAATACCGCCTATCCTAACCCTACAGAAAATGGCATCTTCCAGCGCCAACAGCTACGCAAGAGCTACTCAAGCACCACCAAAAACAGAACAAGCCATCGTAATTGAATCCCACGATGGGTTATCCATTAGAGATTACATACTTGCAGTGAGTATACTCATTGATGCCTCTAATATTAGATTTGCTTCCCGCATTTCGGACAACAGGATATGTATGTTTCTAACCAATGCTAATGAACATGTAACCGTTTGCCTAATTATGAATTAATGTAATTAATCGACGAGTCGCATATGGCCATATAGTTAGCGCGACTTTAAATAAATTAAAAAAAATAGTTTTATATTACTTACCGTTTACATACGGAAAGCTTGAATTTAACTACTCGGCTGAGACATAAGGATAACTTAAGGTGTATTTACTCTGAGGTTGATCCGCGTCAAAACAAAACCCAGGTGCCCAATGCACCGTAGTGTATCCTTCCGCCATTCGCACCAGAAATACTTTCACGATCATGTGGCGAGTGCACGCGGCACATAATGCAGACAGAACAGAGCCCTTATTCCCACAACTTAGGGGGTGACTATCGTATTCAGTAAAGGGTTAAAGGATAAGATTGGTAGTTACAACAAAATAAACGTTTACACACACAATAATAGTTAATTCTAGAGAAACGAGAGAAAAAGGAAGTAACAGGTATGCGATAACTTTACATTTATTGGCTCTCTGGAGGCGACGCTTTACCAACTGTTAACGGCTTGTGTTTAAAAAAGAAATTGTGCACTGTTATGCGAATTGCATTCTTCACAAAATCGTCTCATTCTTGCATCGCGTATTTCACTAGCTTTCTTTTATTTCCGGGTGTAACCATGAAAGAACGGTGAATTCAGGGGTTAATTTCACCGCTTCTTTCACGGGAAGTGTTGGATATTTCTCACATAACTTAAAATAAACATTCAATACTTTTTTTCGCCACTAGTCAATGGTTTGCCCGGCATATGTTTTACGTAAATCGAGAAGACGCAACAGCAAATTCATTGTTCGCCATGATACTATCGCTGTAAACAATATTCTGCGCATACCCGGAATCAGGTGATATACGAATTGCATTTTGGGGCTTGTAGCTCTGTTTAACGGTATAAATCAGCGTTAATTAAACACTTTAAGTATTTGTATAGAATATTACACTATTTAAGGATAAATTCATTCTAAAATTTAGATTATTGGCAAGGGACAACTTTCCTGCGCGTATTGCTACCGCGTTGTACCACGGAGCACTGGTCACGTGAGTTTGTTTTGGCGCGGATCAACCTAAGAGTGAATACATAGTACATGCTTTACTCGCATTCTTGAGAAAAATTAAATTCTTCTTTAATGTTTAGAGAGGAAAGGGTTATTTGTGTGTTTTTTTTTTAAAGTTCCCTTGTTGTACACAGTTTATGCTACTGTGTTTTACTGTTTTCATTTCGCTTATTTCTGCAACACACACACACACACACAAAAACACGCATGCCCGAGGCGGGACTCGAACCCGCGACACTCAGCTTGGTGGAGCGCCGGAGCGACCACTCCAGCGACCACGGCTACGAGGGCCGGCTGGTTGGAGAGGAACAGATATCCCAAACAGGGATGGGACGGGTCATTTTTTTTCTTTCCTTCCTTAATGAGTGCATACAGTGAGGTTCTTATTTCCCTTAGTTCGTGTCTTGCTTGCTGTGAAATCCTCTTCATTCGCTATGGAGCTTGTAAAATCTGAAAGTGAAGTATAAATGCTACAGTTTTGTAAGGCCAACTTCGAAAACGATTTTCTTAATTTTATTTAAGATTTTCAAACAAGGACGTGGAACAAATATACATTTTAAATTAATTTATAAATTATATCATTATTCTTATACCTGCGTAGTTTGTGTGCTTGTATAGTAGTTATGCCCATGTATAAATTTATAATTCTTTTTGCGCTAATTTTAACTTATTAAATAAACCCCAGTTTTAGGTCATTATTATTTGATTCTTCAAGCATTTTTTGGTCATCAAAATCCGGAACCCGCTTACGACTATTGTTGTAGATGTTGTAACAAAATCATTTCGCTTGGAAACCCAAAAAGTGACATTTTTAGACAATGACTCTTTAAACAAATCTAAGTTGACCAATGTAATAATCCAGAACAAAAGAGATTACTTGAAACAGAAAAGTGAAGTATTCTATGAAATACAGCGGCAAGTATATAAAAGGACAAACAAGGATACAAATGTTGCAGGTATAGCGTTTCATTTTCAGGGAAACATGCCACTCTTATTGGTTTCTTTATCGTATTGTTTTACTGTAGATAAATATGGAAGTATAATATTAACAGTTGTAGTAGTGGTAGGGTGCATGTGCTATTGTATACGGGATGTAATGTCAAAAAGTAGTTTTATGCCTGAACTGGTACCCAAAATGTAGTTTCTCCTTATACAAATGAACTTCATTTTTTCAGAGAAATATCTAACTTCGGTACACATTGCATTCTATGAAAAATTGAATTGTTTTGAAAGGGTTATTGTAACCATTATAAAATGCACATGAGACATAAAACTAACAAAAATATTTTTGTGCAAATCAGTTTTATACAATTTCCACAAGACAGTCATTTAAAATATTTTAAACTTGTTTTTATTTATTCTAAAATACTTTTATGAACTTAAATGTTTCTTACATTAAACACCTCAATTATTAAGTAATATCACTTATAGTATATAACAGTTTGGAAGTCTGTTTGAAGCCATCCTACATATGACATTTTAAAAGCAAAGTTCGGAATACTTTGGTCAATAATGCACTTTACGATGCCCACGAGTTTAAATCAGCTCATTCGTATACCTGCGTATATTTTATATATCTCAAATTTCCTATATATGTACATTTTTAGCAATAAAAATCTGTTTATCCATAAATCTAGAGATTATCAACTCGTTGGAAAGCTGAAATAATTAAGTTTACATGAAAATCACATCTGTTTTATATAGTCCTGCAATTATTTCTAAATATTTATTGTTCTATTAGATATTCAGATAACCCCAACCACAAATTAGAGGTACATTTTTTAAAATTAAAATTTTTACATAATATAAAATGCTACTTACTCTTCCATATAATGTATCTGTAGTACATACCTGGAAACAGAAAGAAAAGTATTAGCATGGGTTTTCACCTGAAGTAACCACGCGAAAATAATAATAATAATAATAATAATAATAATACTTCGCTCACATCTTCATCTTAACTAGGTACAACAATAAAATATCAGTACATCAAATAATTTTAATTCGCGCACTTCTGTATAACCACTGTAAAACCAATGAAACCAATTATTAAAGTTGTTGAATCAGCAAAATGTGAATGATAACTTTATTTCGGGCTAGTTGGCCTTAATACTTTCAAACAATAAATATAATTTAAAATATAGTAAACAATCACAAAGGCTTACAAAGAGATAAATAATAAAAACGTAGCACAAATGTTCAGATAAGTTCAGACTTTATTGCTACTAAAGCTTTCAGTTTGAGTGTAACACTTCGCTAAAAACCCATTTTCCACTGGCAGCATATTTGTGTCCTTGGTGCAAAGGTGGCTCGTGACTATGTGTGTTTTCTCTCCAACGCTTCACCTCTGGCCGACAGTTGTTCGCATTTCCATTTGCATTTTGCATAGGAGTCTTCCTCTGAACCGTGGGGAGGAAAGCATCTTCACCACACCGGCAAAATATCGTTGATATTAGGTCTGTTAACCTTTTCCTAAAGTCATTGCTCAAGGTTGATAACGACTACCTAAATACATAAGGTTCCTTCAGGAGTCATTTACAAGTGTAAGCGTTAAAGTTATTCAACATTTAGAGCGGTTTCACCTCCAACAATAATTCTATTAAGTCGGATAAAAGGTGTTATAACCGCGTTATGAAAAAACATCGTAGAGTTACCGAGGCCTACAAACCCGGTTACAACACTGCCCGTTTACTGATCAAGTCGAAGTTTAGCGACCAAAAATGAAAAATAGCGCGGCAAGAGTAATGGACTTGGTTGTCGAGAACGATGAATTTGGAAGTCCTGGTGATGAATATGTGCAGTAGGGGGAAATAGAGGACGACTATGATGGATTTTGAAGTGCGGTATCGCCTCATAAAACAATCTGTACCCTATTTTGGAACAAATAGAGCAGGAATTAGAATTCTCATTCAATATGTGTGCAGAAAATTCATAAGGGATAAAAATGGCATTAATAAATTAAAGATGTGTAGACCACATCGTCGACTGTTATATTTTTCTCGTCACCCTACCTCTGTTTCTCTCCTCCATCGCCACTCCTGGGACACTTCCCATTGCTCTTAACGCACCACAAATGTTTGCATATTCCCATATTATTTGTTTCGTTCTCGAGATTCTGTTATACAATAAAACACAGCGAAGCACAAACTATTCCCTTAAGAGCTAAGTGCATAGTTGACCCCAACCCACTATATTTGAAAAGAATATCAAGCTAAATTAATCAGGTTTAAGTTCTTGGCAGCGCGAATGGGACGAGAAACTCCATCATCTCCCTCTGTAAGGTTGGGAATCACTAATAAACATACTTGAACTTGATAATTTAAACTTGAGTCGTTATATGTTAATTCCCATCACATAGGCGCTAGATGTTAACTAAGGAGCGCTTTCCGGAGCTATGTTTCTCCCATCTTCAGCTGAGTCCGACTGTGTGATGGGAATTAACATATAACGACTCAAGTTTAAATTATCATATGATAACATCACAATAAGAAGTACTTCTGTTTTATTATAATACTTGAACTTTTCGGTTTTCACATTCTGTCTCCCCTTCCACATCCAGGTATATTTATCATTGATTTTATGAAACGTCCTGTGACCTCTGTAATCTTTCAAAGTAGAAAGGCATTAAGTGCCATTATAATTATTTCACATGTGATAAGCTGAAATGTTAGAGCCCAAGATAACATTTTACTCGTATGAGTGGTTTCCAAACTGCACAGCTTCAAAAGCAGAACAAGTTTGCCTGTGCTTCAGTCAAACGCGGTTTTGATTTTCAGCACACACAGGAAAAGGCACCACATGGAAGCAGCGGAGCGTTACTCTCTTGTTATGAATGAGAAATTGCTGGCTAATATAAAAGGTATAACCCAAAGCTACGATTTTTTACCTGGGTTTGCTACCTCATAGTGAAAAGTGCTTCTATGCTCCAGCAATAAAGACCTATACTGGGTTCATATAAACCCAAAGTAGGGGAAAAATGGCTGCTGTTGGTGAAACCAGCCTTTCGTGCACATAAAACAAAAACATCTTTGTGTTGGCCAGTATTTGGAATTGGCTTTTACAAAACTGTGCGAATATGTCGGAGGGGTTGTTAGGTCAGTTCTTCTTTAATGTAACCCAGCAACAGAAACTTGGATGTACTTAATTCCATATAATGTGCAGAACAGGTTTTAGGAACGTGTCAGATGATGAGAGATGTTATTTTAAACGGTAAATCCTTATATCTCCCCAAACACTGATAACCACTTCTGCTACACAACAGCATGGGAAAAATGTGTCACAATCATGTTTTGTAATTCTAAATAAACTATTTTAATTAAAATTATTTCACCCCTTTCTTGATGACTTTTTGCATAAAGGCATTTATAGACAGTTAAAGAAAATGTATAAACTTATACCTACATAAAATTAATAATAACATACACGGAAAAAAATTAAGATCAGAAAAATTATACATAATAAAAATCTGATCTGTTAGGCTCACGTGACTTTCTCTACTCTTGTACAAACTATTTTTACAAACGCTTATTCTCCATATGCTTCATGTTAATCGTATTGCTAATTTTCTTGTAGGTGCAAGGGGATTATTGTAGACTTTAAGCGATAGTCAAATCTTTTAATAGCTGGTTGCTATGTGGTGCATTCCATTCTCTTTGCATGTCCAGTACGTAAAAAAATGAATGACGAATTCGCATTTGAGTAAAAGTATCGGAAAATTTAAGCGGATAACAAACAATATCTCGAAAATGGTTTACTCAACAAAAATGTATAGGACATAAATTGTGTATTTTAACGCGATCTATATTTTTTTGTGTAGTAAAATTTTGTGTGTCTCTTATGGTTTACCAGTTATGCAAAAGTCGTTCACAATGAATACTTCTGGAGACATTCCCAGAGAATTCGAGATACACAATTCATTTGCCATAATAATGTCAAACTTATACTATTTTATTCAAAATCGTTAGAGCCATTTTTGAGAAAATTAGAATGTTCGAAAAATGTTCCATGTAAAGGGTAATCTGGGGTGAGGGGATTTCCTTGAAAACCTTCGTGTCCCATCTCTGGAAGATACTAAACCTAAATACCAAGTTTGGTCTTTATCCGACTGTTCGTTTCTGAGTTACGCTGTTCAGTCACACACACACACACACACACACACACACACACAGGGACATGTTTCCAAAAATGCTTTATATGCATTCAGTGCACCTCAAAACATGTATTTCCTGTGAAATCTCATTATCGAATTTTTGGGTGGAATGCAATACTTCCCCTACTTACTATAAGTATTAGAGAAAGTAATCAAAATGATAATAGAATGTATGCAGAAAATAAATAATATAATTGATGTCGGAATTACTAACTCGTAAGATTAATAATTTTACAAAGGCACAATAGGGGGATAGATAAATAATTGCAATGAATAATTTCTATATATTAAATTAATGCTTAAGTTAAGAAGAACGGGTTATAATTCTGCGAAGGGAATAAGGAAGTCACTGCCAGAAAATTCCATGTTCAGGAAAAGCAATTAGAAGTCAGAATAGCTAAGTCAATTCGGTTCCGGCGAACTCAGTCAACAAGAACCGCATTAACTCAAGCTTGAAGAAGTTAGAAATCGTACGTTAAGAAATCATATAGTTGTGTGAAACTGCACGTAGACCAGGTCTAAAAATTAGAAAGGGAAAAAATTATTAGGATTTAGCAAGTCAGAGAGTAAAAGTTGTGTTTCAGGTACGGATAAGCTTAAGATTTGCGTATAAGGTAGGAATTTTGGTGGGGTAGTCGTAAAGTTTGCGAGACTTAATTTAAAAAAAGAGCGGTATTTATAAAATTAGCGTCTTTCGTTTACAGTCCTTTATAGCCTTTTAGGTCTCTCAGAAGTGTTTTACTGCGGTCAGTTATCGACAGTCCGTAGCGCATATCTCGCACGGTTCTCACATATTTAGCAGTATCTGCAAGGTGTGTCACCGGTAAACGTTTTAGCGATTCACGGCAACCTACGCTTCTCATTGTTATTACCGAAACAGGTATATTAAACCGTAAATTTGATACCTCGGAACTTAGCATTTGTTACAGTTTCTCGTGCTAAGATTCAGAATCAATTTAATTTTTCATCCTTAAACTGTCGACAACTCGCGTCCATAGCTCACGTATTAGCCTACATTAAATTTATCAGTCGATTTAACTGGTGTGTCTATCCTCACACTCATTCACGCATATCCTGAGAGCAAGATCTCCTAACTCATCGCTGTAGCAGCCGGCAGCAAATTCCTCAGCAGATATTGGTAACATCAAAAGTGTCGCAGAGGGGTAAATCGTCATAACACATACATATTCGCCTTGTATTACGTTAACTATTACGGAAAATGCTGTTGTGTTGAACACGCCGCCAGCAGACGAAAATCCGGGAATGTGCTAGAAGCATGCCGTCATTCCTGGTGCGAGTATGGTATAACGACGTAATGGTCATCCACGCTTACCATTGGCTGGATTAACTACGTCAGCGATTACAGCGCTCTATCAGGCAAAAGGAGCTCTCCCGGCGGGACCTAGAAACAACGACCTGACACTGGGTTCGAGATTGAGAAAAATGGCGGCGGAAGTTGGTGGTGATCCCTGAGGTGTTTACGCATGCTAGCTGCTGTCTTGTGTTATCCAAGCAATAGTGTGTGAAAACCTTTATTTGTGTAATTTAGGAAACGGGAATAATCCCAGTCATGTGTTTTCATTGCCATGTGCATTCCACGTGTTACTTTAGGTTTACTAATATATTACATATAGATCATGGCTATATTAAATGTAAAGTACATATTATACATTTGTTAACTTATCTATTTGGGAATATAATTTGTGTCACGGCTACTGTGATGATATAAAGAAGAAATTGTTACATTTGGGTTCGTTATACTCGTACATACCTAAAACACTACAACACCGTTGTGTTCCAGGGTAAAAATCGAACTCTGGTTATAATGAATAGAGGTTTAAATAATTGTGATGCATACTTTAAAATATGCTATAACAGTGATAAGTTGCGTTATAAAATATATTAAACTATGTATATTTGTGAGGTACAATAAAACAATAATGGATACATATGAGTGTGTATAGTCCCAGTGATTCTCTTGTATGGGAGTATTACCATTCACATTTCCAAAATATAAGGATTTAAAAGAAAACCGATCATAATCTCAAGTCATGAACTCTATACGCCTTCGAAGGATTCACTTGTAATCCATATATATCTTTTTTCGACTTTGTTATAATAAAAGATAAATTCCCTTGTGATGCATCTTTTATAACGGTTCCAAGAAAGAGGTTCAACTTCAGAATGGTGCATTTAGGATCCTTTTTACTTTCTCTACCACGTACACTAAGTAGGGGAAGTATTGCATTCCACTCAAAATTTCGATACCGAGATTTCACCGGAAATATATGTTTTGAGGCGTCCTGAATCCAAAAAAAGTATTTTTGGAAACATGTCCACATGTGTGTGTGTCTGTGAACAGCATAACTCAGAAACGAACTGTCGGATAAACACCAAACTTGGTATTTAGGTTCAGTATCTTCCAAGGATCCGACACGAAGGTTTTTCAAGAAAATCCCCCCACCCCAGATTACCCTTTACGTGGGACATTTTTTGAACATTTTAATTAAAACAACATACGTTCAAGATATTTTCATGACAAATAAAATGTATATCTTGAATTTTCTGGGAATGTCTCCAAAACCATTATTCATTGTGAGCGAATTTTGCATAACTGGTAAACCATAAGAGATAGACAAAATTTTACCACACAAAAAATGTAGATCGCGTTAAAACACACAATTTATGTGATTTACATTTTTTTTAATTTTTTTTTGTTGAGTGAACCATTTTCGAGATATTGCTTGTTATTCCCTTAAATTTTCCAATACTTATATGTTTTCTCAAATGGGAATTCGTTATTAATTTTTTTTTCTTGGATATGCAAACAGTGTTAATTGTGGCAAAGAGAATGGTGCTGCACCTAGCAACCAGCTATTAAGAAATATGTCTACGCTTAAAGGCTACTGTATTTCTATATTGCCCTTGCAAATACAAAACAAGGGGAACATAGTAGGCCTTAAGCGATAGTCAAATATACTTAGAAGTGGTCGCTATGTGTAAAATGTACTCATCTTTGCATGTCAAGAACATAAAAAAATATTCTATGGGCATAAGAGAAATGAGAACGTAATAACTCAAAACAATATTTGTAATACAAGCAAGGATACCAAAAACCAAAACACAGAGCAAGATATGATTATATACGAACGGAAGTACTGATGTGTG